>CM057477.1:16602446-21602446 GCA_030035585.1 Dugong dugon | reverse complement strand
AAATAAGTGTATGCTTTGTTAACAGCACTGAAACGTGTAAACATGGTAGTGACAGAAGTTTCTAACTTCTGATAAACAAATTTGGTTGTAGAAAGTTCACTAGTAGAGGAAAAGTCAGAAGATAAATGCCATCTTAGTCATTCCTAAGGGCAAATGAAACATTGGAATAAAAAGAATATGGTAAGGCTTTTGTTATTTAACCTTTTATTTTAATGTTAATTTTAGTTCACATGCAGTTGTAAGAAATATTACAAAAAGATTTCATGTATCCTTTACCCATTTCCCACCAATGATAATATCTTGTAAAACTATAATACAATATCACAACCAGGATTTGACTTACCTACAGTCAAGACATAAAATATTTATATCACAATTGATAGCCACACCCACTTCCCTTCTGCCTTCATCCAGTGTCCTGATAACTACTACTCTGTTCTCCATTTTGATGATTTTGTTATTTCAGATGTTATATAAATGGAATCATACAGTACATAACCTTTTGATATTAACTTTTTTCTCTCTCATCATAATTCTCAGGAGATTTATCCATGTTGTTATGAGTATCAAGAGTTGTTCCTTTTTATTGCTGAGTAGTATTCCATGTTATGAATGTACCAGTTTGCTTAACCATTCACCCATTAGAAGACATCTGGGTTGTTCAGAGTTTGGGGCTACTATGAATCTTGTTGCTATAAACATTATGTTTGCGTGTGTGTGTGTGTGTGTGTGTGTGTGTGTGTGTGTGTGTGTGTGTGAATGTACTAAGTGTTCAGTCCTCTGGGACAAATATCCTTAACGCAATTGATGGCTCATATAATAGTTGTTTATTTATGGAAACTGACAAAATATTTTCCAGGATGGGTATACCAATTTATATGCTCACCAGCAATATGAGTGATCTATTTTTTTATACTCTCACCAGCATATGATGTTGTCACTATTTTTTTTTTAATTTTATTTTAACCATTCTTAAAGGTAAGTAGTGATATATCATTATGGTTTTAATTGTATTTCCATAAGGGCCTTAATGTTGGAAATCCTTTCATATGCTTATTTACAATATGTATATCCCCTTTCGTGAAATATTACTTCATATATTTCACCTATTTTCTAATTGGATTTTTTTTTTAAATGTTCATTCCTGAAAGTTATTTATATATTCCAGCTACTGGTCCTTTGTTGGATAGGTGGTTTCTAATAATTTCTCCCACTGAGTAGCTTGTTTAATCCTATTAACAGAGTTTTTTTCAGGGCAATGATTTTAATTTTGATGAAGTCCAATTTATCATTTTTTCCATTTATGCTTTATGTTTTTCATGTTGAGTCAAAGAATTATTTCCCAAATCCTATATTCTGAAAGTTTTCTTTAGTATGTTCTAAAAGTTTTGTAGTTTACATTTAATCTGTGGTTTATTTTGAGTTTATTTTTGTAGAGACGTGAGTTTTAAATTGAGGCACACTTTTCTTTTTTGACTATGGATGTTCAATTTCTCTATGACCATTTGTTGAAAAAGCAGTATCTTTCTTCCCTTGAACTGTTTTCAAACTGTTGTCAAAAACCAGTTGGGGATATCTGTGTGGGTCTGTTTCTAGGTTTTTTTGTTGTTGTTGTTCTATTTCATTAATACGTGTCTATCTTTAAATAAAGCCACCCAGTCTTGATTACTGTAGCTATAATAAGTCTCCAACCCACGTAGACTGATTCCTCCTACTTTATTCTTTTTCAAAATTGTTTTTGCTGTGCTAGTGTTGAATCCTTTCACCAAACTTATTCAATCTGTATGCTGAGCAAATAACCTGAGAAGCTGTATTATATGAAGAAGAATAGGGCATCAGGATTGGAGGAAGACTCAATAACAACCTGTGATATGCACATGACACACCCTTGCTTGTTGAAAGTGCAAATGACTTGAAGCACTGACTGATGAAGCTCAAAGACTACAGCCTTCAGTATGGATTATACCTCCACATAAAGAAAACATAAATCCTCACAACTAGACCAGTAAGCAACATCATGATAAATGGAGAAAGTATTGAAGTTGTCAAGAATTTTATTTTACTTGGATCCCCATCCAACATCCATGGAAGCAGTAGTCAATAAATCAAACACTGTATTGCAAAGATTACTTTAAAGTGTTGAAAAGCAAAGATATCACTTTGAGGACTAAGGTGAACCTGACCCAAGCCATGTATTTTCAATCACCTCATAAGCATGCAAAAGCTGGACAATGAATAAGGAAGACCAAAGAGGAACTGATGAATTTGAATTATGGTGTTGGTGAAGAATATTGAATATACCATGGATTTCCAGAAGAAAAACAAATCTGACTTGGAAGTAGTACAGCCAGAATGGTCCTTAGAAGCCAGGATGGTGAGACCTTCTTACATACTCGGAACGTGTTATCAGGAGGAACCAGTCCCTGGAGAAAGACATTATACTTGGTAGAGTGTCAGCGAAAAAGAGGAAGACCCTCAGGGAGATGGATGGAGGACATAGGGGATGCAACAATGGGCTCAGGCATAGCAACAATTCTGGGGATGGCAAAGATTGGGCAGTGTTTTCTTCTATTGTACATAGGGTTGCTGTGAGTCAGAACTGACTCGATAGCACCTAACAACAATAGCTCTTTTGTCTTTCATACAAATTTTAGAAAAATTTAGTCTATATTTACATAAATTCTTGGGCATTATTTTGTGGTAAATATAACAAAGCATTTGCCATCTCAACATATTTTTACTTGTGGCATTAATTACATTTATCATGTCATGCATCCATCATTACTATTTCCAAATTTTACCATCACCCTTAACAGAAACTCAGTGCCCCCTAAAAATAACTCTCCCTTTCTCCCTCCCTCTGGCGCTCGTTGTTTTTGTTGTTGTTGTTGTTAGGTGCTGCCGAGTCGTTTCCAACTCATAGCAACCCTATGTACAACAGAACGAAACACTGCCCAGTTCTGCACCATCCTCACAATTGTTGTTATGGTTAAACCCATTATTGCAGCCACTGTATCAATCCATCACATTGAGAGTCTTCCTCTTTTCTGTTGACCCTCTACTTTACCAAGCATGATGTCCTTCTCCAGGGACTGATCTCTCTTGATAACGTGTTCAAAGCATGTGAGACATAGTCTCTCCTTCATTGCGTCCCACTCTTAGTAACCACTAATAAACTTTAGTCTCTATACATTTGCCTATTCTAGATATTTCATGTAAGTGGGATCACACATATGAAAATATTGTACTAACTTATTTCATTCAGCAAAATGTTTTCAAGGTTTATCCATGCTGTAGCATGTATCAAGACTTTGTTTCTCTTTATGGCTGAGTAATATTCCATTGCATGTATGTGCTACATTTTGTTTACCCATTAATTTGTTGACAGACATTTGGGTTGTTTCCACCTGTTGGCTATTATGAAAAGTTCTACAATGTACATTAGTGCATCTGTTTACATTCCTGCTTTCAATTATTTCAATTATTTTTGGGTAAATATACCTAGGAGTGCAATTGCTGGATCATATGGTTATTATATGGTTAGCTTTTTAAGGAACTGTTAAACTGTTTCCATAGTGGCTGCAGCATTTTACTATCTCAACAGCAATGGAAGAGGATTCCACTTTCTCCATATCCTTGACAACTCTTGTTGTTTTTGTTTTTATTATATCTTTCTTAGTAGGAGTGAAGTGATATATCATTGTGGTTTTGGTTTGAATTTTTCTAATGACTAATGACATTGAGCATCTTTTCATATGCTGATTATCCATTTACACATCTTCTTTGGGAAAATGAATATTCAAGTTCTTTGTCTATTTTTTGGTTAGGTTATTGGTCTTTATGTCCTTAAGCTATGGGAGTTCTTTTATATTCTGGATGTTAAACCCTTATCTGATATATTATTCCCCCAATTTTTTCCCAATCTGTAGGTTGTATCTGTACTTTGTTGATAAAGTCCTGTATTGAACATTTTTTTTTAATTTCCACAAGGTCCAATTTATCTACTTTGTCTTTTGTTGCTTGTGATTTCAGTATCCTAAGAATCTATTGTTAAAAATTACATCCCAAAGCATTCCCCTGTATTTTCTTCTAAAATTTTTATGTTTTAGTTTTAGATTTAGATCCTTGATTCTTTTTGAGTTAATTTTCATACGTAGTATGAAGTATGTGTCCAGCTTCATTATTTTGCATATGTATATCCAGTTGTCCTAGCACTATTTATTAGAGAGCCTTTGCACTTTGAGGAACTAGGAAAGAAAAGAGCAAACCAACTTAGAAATATTTTAAATCTGTATATAAATTTGGGAAGAATTACCATTGTTTCTATTTTGTGCATTCAAATTAATGACATTATATGTCTCTCCATTTATTTAAACCTTTTTTGATGTTTTTTCATCAACATTGTGTAGTCTTTCATATACATATCTTGTACATGTTTATTAGTTTTACACCTAACCATTTCTTTTTCTTTTTTTTTTCTTCCAGTGGTTGTAAACGTATTGTATTTTTTATTTTGGTGTACAGCTGTTCATTTTTAGTATATAGAAATACTATAAATTTTGATGTATTCATTTTGTATCCTGTGACCTTGCTGAGCTCACTTACTTAAGATATTTTTTTTTAATCTTTGGGATTTTTTACATAGATATTTTATTCACATATAGGGATGGTTTTATTTCATCATTCCCAATCCCCATGCTTTTATTTTCTTGTCTTATTGCACTGGCTAGAATTTCCAGCACTATATTAAAGAAGAGTGTTGAGAATGGACATTCTTGTCTTGTTCATGATCTTAGGAGAAACGCATTCAGTCTTTCATCATTACATGTAATAAGTCTTTGTAAATACCTTTATCAAGTTGAGATACTTCCCCTCTCTATTTTTATGAAGTTTTTTTTTTTAAATCATAAATAGGTGTTGAATTTATTCACATACCTTTTCTGTGTCTATTAATATGGTGATTTAATTTTTCTTCTTCAGCCCACTGTTGTGTGTTGTGTGTCGTCGAGTCGATTTCAACTCTTAACGACCCTATATGACAAAATAAATTGCCCGTTAGGATTTCCTAGGCTGTAATCCTTACAAGAGCAGATCACCAGGTCTTTCCTTCTATGGAATGGCTAGTGGGTTCAAACTGCTGATCTTGCAGTTGGCAGTTAAGCACTTAATGTTTGCACCATCTGGGCTCCTTTTTTATCCTGTTAATGTGGTGGATTACCCCGATTGATTTTTGAATATTGAAACAGTCTTTCATGTCTGGAATAAATTTCATTTTCATTTATATGTTGTTAAATCCTATTTGCTAGTATTTTGTAAAGTTTATTTGTGTTTATATTCACTAGGGATATAAGTTTAGAGGTTTTTTTTCCTTTCCTTCCTTCCCTCCTTCTTTCCTTTCTTCCTTCCCTCCCTCCTTTCCTTCCTTCCTATTTTGTTTGTTTGTTTGTTTTCCCTACTGATTGTCTTTCCCTAATTTTAGAATCAGTATAATACCACCTTTATAAAATTAATTGGGAAGTGCTTTTCCCTCTTCTATTTTATTTAAGGGATTGTGTAGAATCAATGTTAATTTTTCTTTTAATGTTTGGTAGAGTCCTTCAGTGAAAGAATCTGGGCCTGGAGATTACTTTTATGGAAGAGTTTTAAAATTACAAATCAATTCACTTAATATTTATAGGGCTGTTAAAATTATCTATTTCATATTGAGTGAATTGTATTGGTTTGTATTTTTCTAGAAATTTTTCCATTTCATATTAATTGTCAAATATATGTACAGAGTATTTTGTAGTATTCACTTTAGATGCCTGCAGGGTCTGTAGTGATGCCCCATTTCATTTCTAGTATTACTAATATGTTTTCTTTCTCTCTCTCTCTTTTTTTCCCCCAGTCTTGTTAGAGATTTGTCACTTTCATTGTTTTTTTAATAGCTCTTTGTTTCTTTTTTTCTATTGTTTTGATTCTCTTTTCAACTTCATTGAATTTTGCTCTTACTTTTTATTATTTTTTTCTTCTGTTTTTTTTGATTAATGTTCTTTTCTTCCTACTTTGTTAAATTGAGAGCCTAGATTATATTTTGAGACTTGCCTTCTTTTATAATGTATGCATTTAGTGCTATAAATTTTCTACACATTATCGCTTTGTCTGTGTCCCACAAATTTTGATATGTTGAATTTTCATTTTAATTCAATTCAATATACTTTTTTTATTTCCCTTGAAACTTTTTCCTTTGATGCATAGATGATTTAGAAAAGTCTTTTTAGTTTTCAAGTGTATGCAGATTTTTCTTTTACTTTCCTGTTACTGATTTTTGGTTTGATTTCTTTGTAGTAATAGAGCACACATTGTATGATTTCAATTCTTTTATATTTGTTGAGGTTTGTGTTATGACACAGTTTATGGTCTATATTGGCATATGTTCAATGAACATCTGCAGAGAGTATCTATATTTCTGTCGTGGGCAGTGAACTATTAATATTGTTTAGATGGTGTTGATTGAGGTGCTGTTGATTTCAATATAATTCATGTTTTTCTGTCTAGTCATTCTATCAATAGTGCAGAGAAGGATGTTAAAGTCTCATTTCTAATAGTTTTTTTTTTTTCACATTGTTTTACAACTCTGTTGTTTAATGAATGCACATTTAGAATTGCTGTGCCTTTTTGGTGGATTGATGCTTTTACTATGTTGAAATATCCTCCTTTTCTCTGTTTTTTTTTTTTTTCTCGGACTACTAGTTTATTTGATAAAATAGATAGAAATCCATGATTCCTACGTGGCGTCCACTGACACCATGGTGTGAGGTGACTCTTTATCAACTGGCACAGATGAAGGCCTTTGCAGTATTCTTGACCTCTTCTGATGCTGCCCCAGTGGGGGTTGTTTGGGCAGGTAGAAATCTAGGTTCCTCACTCCACCTTTGCTGGAATAGGTGAGAGTGGAAGCACAGTTTTTAATGTAGCATTTGGCTGGGGTAGGGTAATTATTGTTTAAAAGTTTTCTGTCTTGCTAGGTTGTTCTTTTCCTGGTCTTGTGTCTAGAGAGAGCAGGCTTTTGTTAGGGATCTATTGTTCTTTATGCATTGCTGTTATCAATTTGCCAGCAACTTGAGCACTGGGTCTCGGTATCTGAGGAAAAGAAGACTCAGGGAAAATAGCATCATGTGATTCTTCAAGTTCTGAGATTCCTACCTGGTCTGCTTTCCTCTCTCCGTCATAGTCTTCTTATATGTATTTTCTTTTTCCAGGATTTTTAGTAGTACTTAGTGGGAAGAATAGGATAAAGTACACCTACTCCGTCTTATTCGAATTGTAAGTTGTATAGTAAGTATTAAGAATAGGTTTCTTTTCACTTATATAATAGTACTCATAAATGTTATTAAATACAATTTCTATATTTAATCAATCAAGCAATTTTCTGGCTTTATTAGTTACATCTAGAAAACTTTTCAGAGAATAAAATAAACTACATTTAGATTGTACAGTTACTAATTATAGTTAATCCTTGCATAAGAAAGTTGCTCAATTTTACCTAGATGCCAGTTAGGTTTTTTTTGGTTTGTTTGTTTTTGTTTTCATTTGTATATTTATTAATTTTAGTTAGTGACTCAAGAAGAAATTTACTGATTATTTTAGAATTATATTTTTGTATAAATGAAAAAAGTGGCAAGATTGTGTACTACTGTATGCTTTTTTAATTTATTTATACTTTGAATCATAACCAGCCTTAAGAATTCAAAACAGAGTGAAAACCAGAAAATTATTTTCTAAATAAAGTATCATTAAATACATAGTTCTGTTGGTGATATTTTTATACACTTCACTATCACTAAATTTTATATGTCTTTAAATGTATTTGTAGAAAGTCACCATTAAAAATTAATGCAAGAAAAGGAAAAGAAAGGATGGTGACAAGCCCTTATTTTGCTATTCATATCTTCTTTATAGAGGATAAAACCCAAATCAAACTTGTTACTATTGAGTCAATTATGACTCATAGCGACCCTATAGGACAGAGTAGACTTGTCTCATAAGGTTTCCAAGGAGCGCCTGGTGGATTTGAACTGCCAACCTTTTGTTTAGCAGCCATTGCTCTTAACCACTATGCCACCAGGGTTTCCTTATAGAGAATATGTCAGGTCAGATTTGGAATACAATGGTACAACTAAGGGGACACGTCAACAGCCTAAGTCTATTTGAGGAGGATCTGTATAGTTAAATAGAGATATTAACTGGAAACATCCTTTCAGAGAAAGGTATGATTTCAAATTGTGGTTTTGCTTATTTAATTGAGAGTATATTCAGAGATTTATAGCTCATCTCTTTAGCAGATATCAGAGAAACGCAACATGTACAACTTGTTGCATTGGGGAAAAATCATTTTTCCTTAAGTAAAGGAATATACTTTCACTTTTTTAATCCATAAATAATGAAGTATATACTTGTCTAAGTTAATTGATAGTCATATAAAAATAGTTTGTCAGGACAGAAATCAGAGCAGCAAGCACATTAGCATGAAAGGTCTTTGCATCCATCATCTGCTTCTGTGTCAGAGCTTCAGAAGCATTGATATAGATGGAGGACACAAATTGTCCTCGAGGGCTGTCTTTACAGTTGTCAGGCCTGGAAATAATGTGTTAGGTGCTACAGTACTCTCAGACATTGTGAATGATTGAAGGTTGTCTTCCAGACAGAAGATTTCAAGAGGTCATGTGTTGGGAGTTCATGAAATAACTTCTCCTATCTTTTGTACAACCTGCTATCACATTTCACATGTTCTGTGAAAGACAGATGAGAATGAAAAAGAGAAATGACCTTTTACATAAAGCAAATCTATATGTGTGAGTGTATATAATAGTTATTTAGTGTATCTTTAGTTAGAACGCTCTCATGACATTGTTCTTTTCCTATGGTTACCAGGATTCAAAAGACAACTGAACTTATAACCCCAAATAATTTCATACTGCCCAATGTATAATGAATTAAACCAATAAATCTGAACAGATAGTAGGTAAGGTAAAGTATGCAGAAAAAAAAAAGGTTGATATATCTGTCTTATAACATAGTTATTAAATAAGTAAATAAGATGTAGTTGAAAAGGCACATGATTTGTTACATATATATTTACATATATATATGATCTCATCTGTTTATTACATGAGTAAAAAAACGAGAAATTTCTTTTAAAAAATGTTTGTGGTAGCCCCTTGAACCCCATCACATTGATAATAAAAATGACAAATGACAACATAGAAGAGAGTGAATAGTGAATCTCATCTGTTAAATGGAAGGGAAACCTATGAATCAACTAAAGCAATGAAGATGCTAAGAGCAGGACAGAAGGGCCTGTCCTGCTTACCTCCTCCTTCTTCAAATGCCAAATGGATAGCTGACTTGTGTGGATTTAAAGTAAAACTTGTCCATCATAAAAAAATATATTAATCTGATAGAGTGGTTTCATAATATGTATATATTACTATTTTATACCTTGTTGTTGTTGCTATGTGCTGTTGAGTGGTTTCTGACTCATAGCAACCCTATAGGATGGAGGAGAACTGCCCCATAGGGTTTCCAAAGCTGTAATCTTTATGGAAGTAGACTGCTATGTCTTTCTTCCGTGGAATGGCTGGTGGGTTCAAACCATCGACCTTTCAGTTAGCAGCCGAGTGCTTAACCACCGTGCCACCAGGACTCCTTAGTGACAATTATTAATGCTAGGATGCCTTTGGCTACCCTAGAGCAATGCATCGTAAACTCACACCCCAGCATCACAGACTTGAAGTTGGGACCCTGACTAAATCTGCCAATATTTAACATTTTTATATTTTCTTCATCAGGGATTTTTTGCATTAATTTAGATTTTTTAGAAATGCATTAAAATATCATTTATTTTGATTAGTGAGCTTTTAACTACCCCTGTATATTTTGCACCCAAGGCAAGCGCCTCAGTTGTCTCACCAATGTCTACGTTTACACTTGACAGGTGGCATCTTTGGCTCTGAGACGCATCATTTCCCATCCTTCCTCAAGGAATTACTTTTCCAGTGCATTAGGGTGGGGAGGGGAGAGAGGCAAGAGACAAATATTCCTTTATATCACTGGACTTCTGTGTAGGCCACTTACTCTTGGCTCACTGTTTCTTTACCCACCTTTGTATGTTCTTTGCACCACACACCCAATGCCGGTTGTCCTGTAGGATGTGTATGTGTGTATGGTTACTTTGAAGTACCCCAGCCACATATCCAGCTTACGGGAGATCTCACTGTGGCTTAAAGTCCCTGGGTGGCACAAAAATGGTTAAGCACTTGGCTGCAAACAGAAAGATTGGAGGTTTGAGTACACCCAGAGGCACCTCAGATGAAAGGCCTGGTGATCTACTTCCAAAAAGTCAGTCGTTGAAAACCCTGCAGAGCACAGTTCTACTCTGACACACATGGGATCATCATGAGTTGAAACTGACTCATTGGCAGCTGGTTTTCCACTATGGCTTAACTTCTCAAGCTTCCCTTCCCCCGACGTGATTCTGCCCCTTAAGTATTTTCCATAGCATGTTGTCACTGGGATCCATTTATCAGCTCCCTTACTGGGTGTGCAGTCGATCCATGGGAAATAAACATTCTCTAAATTTAAATTTATACATAATAGTTTAAGTATTCCATATTTTAGTAATTTTTAAAAAATATATTTTTAAAGAAACTAACGTAAAGCTGGAAATCTGATACCAATGAAAAAGTAACATGACAAAACAGGTTTAAGATGGTGGTAGAAAATAATTTCAAAGAAATGCTTTTATATTTGATATATGAAATTTAATATATATTTATATAATTGGACATAATATTCCATTCTCCCTATTATATAATTTGCCTACTGTAGCCGTTCATGAAAATGGCCTAATCAAATTGTTTTCTTATTTAATTTTTGGAAATTAGTTATACTTTTTATTTATTGATTCCTAAATCACTATACAGAAGTCTATAGCAGTTTTCATTTCAGATTAGCATTTTCACAATTGTTTTAAATATTAATAGCAAAAAGTTAATATAGCATATATTGATCATATTTTATAATTGACATTTTAGGTAAATTATTCCAACGACACTTCACAACAAACTATTGAAGTCTTTATTATTAATCTTCTACAGATACATTTGAAGTGCCAAAAGTCAAAATGATTTCCTCAAGGTAACATAGGTCACGTATGTCAAATTTAAGATCTCAGACCCTGATTTTTTGTCCTGAGTGCTTTTCATTGTGACAAACTGTGAAGAACATTCTGAGGCGCATCTTATAAAGACTAATGATTTTCAAATTGCTTTCCTATCTAGTTCACTCTCCCTGATGATGCTTGTAATTACAGGTGGGATTTTTATAATTCTTAATGCTGCTGGCAACAGCAAAAATGTATATGGGCGTGCATCTGAAGCAGAATATGCATTTTTTAGGTCTCTGACAGTGTACTCTCAAGGTGACTAAAAGGAAATGAAAGTACAGAGGGCCTGTTTGAGGCATGCAAGTACAGCGTATTGTCTAGCTTTCTTTTCTCTGTGTAGCTCCTGTGGGCCCTCAAAAACAAAGTTTAGGGTTGAAGGATTAGCCTCAGCAGATGCACTTATTTGATTAGTGTCCTGCCTGCCCTGCTTTTACTCAGGTTCATTGATCAAGATGATTGCATTCTCTGTCCTTTGCTGGGCAAGGCAGGCAGAGGAGCGGGATCGTTTGCTGAGATGTGAGTCCTTAGGGCAGGCCCATGTCTTCGAACGCACAGTCGGCGGGCTAGTTCACTATGGTGTTCAGTAATAAAAATAATAAAATGAGTCAAGCAGCCCCTCTGTTGGAAGGAAATTCCACTCTATCTGCTTCCCAGCTAGTGAAGTTGGACTTTGACATAGCTAGTGAACTGTATTAGATGTTGGAGTAGTCTCCCCAAAGAGGAGATAGATGATCCATAGCTTAAAGAATTTTAAAGTGAAATGAACAGAGTCTGACAAAGGAGAAAAGGAGAAAATCTTTCTCTGTCTGAAGATGGCCAGATGTGAGTTGCTCAGCTTTTATAGTCTCTAATTCAACTCTGTTGTATTTAAACTCTAAAGGAAAAACAGATTTGCATATTTTCAGGATATGGAGGGGCAGACTGGCTTCAGTTACAGTAGAATCATACTGGTTAGGAATTTTGTATGTTTCACACGGAAAAATATTAGTCAAATGCTTGTAAGGTTTAAATGTGTTGTTAAAATTGGGACTCAGTGAATCTGATAGGAAATATTGAAATATGAGAGCATAATGTGTCTAATGTAATGCAAAGACAAATTCTAAGTATTTGGGGTGATGTCAAGGCCTAAGGCACTGAACAGTCTGGGGCGAGGGTGGGTTTCCATAGCTTTGATGTGAGTTCAGAGTACAAGAAAATGAGTGAGTCACTAATTCATTTTGGTTGTTACAAGTGAAAATTTGCATTTAATGGGCCAGCTGATGAAATCAGTGAAATTTAAATTAAGAAATACTTGTATGCTAACAAGAATAATAATTAGCTCTGTTACAACTATTTCTTAATTTTTTTTACATTTTCATAGTAAAATGTGTCATCTTGAAAATATTCTGGAAACTATAGCATTAATATTTCCATGCAAAACCTGCTTTAAAATGACCTTAATATTGCAATCTCTTCTACTTTATATAGTCAAAACATACATAATGAGAGCCACAAATATATAATTCATAATAATGTAATAAAGTGTATGCCTTACTACATCAAAGTTTCCCAAGTAAATTAATAGTATAAACAACATTTCATATAGGATCTCATTTGAAAGAGCAATATTTTTAAGTTCTCTATTGCATATGAACAAATACATGTCTAATTACAAATTTTTTTTTTCTCTAATAATTTCTGTATGGCTTCTTCTTGATTATATCTTGCTTACCCAATAGGGCAGGATGAAATTAAGCTGCATTTATTTTTCCAAAAAATTTTACCTCAAGCATTCTGTTATTTAAAACTGATTCCTTCCATTTAATTTATTCATACTGGTTACATATTATGTATTCATGAATATATTTTTCTGAGAACATGTTACTCTTCAAAAATATGAATTTATTGTATATTTACTGGAATATTCTATAACAATGTTGAAGACAATCTTAAGACCTTGTAAATATGCTTCAGAAACTGCTTGTTTTCTCTGGAACTATCAAGGTAATATGAGGCCTTTTAAATGTATTTAGACATATTTTCCTAATATGTTTCTTTATGCTTTATCAGTTTTTTCTATGCTATGGAGAGCTTAGTCTAGGCAATTCCTTCATCCAAATGAATATGACTTTAAAACATTTATTATTAGTTTTTATTTCATTTTTATTTTTGCTTAAGAAACTAAGTCACTTAGATTTTACTTAAAATAATGAATGAGGTATGAATTTCTCTTTTCCCCTCGACAATATTTACCCTACTGTCTCAACATTTTATTCATTAAATATTATCTTTACATTAATTTTACGTTCCTTCTAGCTTTTGCATAATAATAAAAAGACACTCTCAGACTACAATGAATGAGTATAAAAAATGGGAAAATACCCCACATCTCCTGCCTACAGAGTACTGTTGTTGTTGTTAGGTGCCATCGAGTCAGTTCCGACTCATAGTGGACCTATGTACGACTGAAGGAAACACTGCCCAGTCCTGCCTCATCCTCACAATTGTTATGCTTGAGTTGATTGCTGCAGCCACTGTGTCAGTTCATCTTGTTGAGGGGCTTCCTATTTTTCGTTGGCCCTCTACTTTACCAAGCATGATATCCTTCTCCAGGGACTGATCCCTCCTGATAACATGTCCAAAGTGTGTGAGATGTAGTCTAGCCATTCTTGCTTCTAAGGAGCATTCTGGTTGTACTTCTTCCAAGATAGACTTGTTCATTGTTTCAGCAGTCCATGGTATATTCAATATTCTTCGCCAACAACACAATTTCAAAGGCATCAATTCTTCTTCGGTCTTCTTAATTCATCGCCCAGCTTTCGCATGCATATGAGGCAATTGAAAACACCACGGCTTGGGTCAGGCGCACTTTAGTTTTCAAGGTGACATCTTTGCTTCTCAACACTTTAAAGAGGTCTTTTGTGGTATATTTTCCCAGTGTGATGGGTCTTTTGATTTCTTGACTTCTGCTTCGATGGGTGTTGATTGTGGATCCAAGTAAAATGAAGTCTGACAATTTCAGTTTTCTCTCCGTCTATCATGATGTTACTTATTGGTCCAGTTGTGAGGATTTTAGTTTTCTTTATGTTGAGGTGTAATCCACACTGAAATCTGTGGTCTTTGATCTTTATCAGTAAGTGTTTCAAGTCCCCTTCACTTTCAGCGAGTAAGGTTGTGTCATCTGCATAACACAGGTTGTTAATGAGTCTTCCTCCAGCCCAGATGCTCCATTCTTCGTATAGTCCAGTTTCTTGGATTATTTGCTCAGCATACAGACTGAATAAGTATAGTGAAAGGATACAACCTTGACGCACACCTTTCCTGACTTTAAACCATGCAGTATCCCCTTGTTGTGTTTGAATGACTGCCTCTTGATCTATGTACAAGTTCCTCATGAGCACAGTTAAGTGTTCTGGAATTCCCATTCTTCACAATGTTATCCATAATTTATTATGATCCACACAGTAGAATGCTTTGCACAGTCAATAAAACACAGGTAAACGTCTTTCTGGTATTCTCTGCTTTGAGCCAGGATCCATCTGACATCAGCAATGATATCCCTGGTTCCACGCCCTCTTCTGAATCCAGCTTGAATTTCTGGCAGTTCCTTGTCGATATATGGCTGCAGCTACTTTTGAATGATCTTCAGCAAAATTTTACTTGCGTGTGATATTAATGATATTGGTCAATAATTTCTGCATTCGATTAGATCACCTTTCTTGAGAATAGGCATAAATATTTATCTTTTCCAGTCAGTTGGCCAGGTAGCTGTCTTCCAAATTTCTTGGCATAGACAATTGGTATTCCTGGAGCCTTGTTTTTGCCAATGTCTTCAGTGCAACCTGGACTTCTTCTTTCAGAACCATTGGTTCCTAATCATATGCTACCTCTTGAAATGGTTGAATGTCGACCAATTCTTTTTGGTATAGTGACTCTGTGTATTCCTCCTATCCTCTTTTGATGCTTCTTGCGTCATTTAATATTTTCCCTGAGAATCCTTCAATATTGCAACTCGAGGCTTGAATTTTTTCTTCAGTTCTTTCAGCTTGAGAAAATGCTGATTATGTTCTTCCCTTTTGTTTTTCTATACCCAGGTCTTTGCACATGTCATTATAATACTTTACTTTGTCTTCTCAAGTCACCCTTTGAAATCTTCTGTCCCTCTTTTTTACTTCATCATTTCTTCTTTTTGCTTTGGCTCCTCAGCATTCAAGAGCAAGTTTCAGAGTCTCTTCTGACATCCATTTTGGTCTTTTCTTTCTTTCCTGTCTTTCTAATGACCTCTTGCTTTCTTCATGTATGATGTCCTTGATGTCACTCCACAACTCGTCTGGTCTTCAGTCATTAGTGTTCAATGTGTCAAATCTATTTTTGAGATGGTCTCTAAATTCAGGTGGGATATGCTCAAGGTCATACTTTGGCTTTCATGGGCTTGTTCTAATTTTCTTCAGTTTCAACTTGAACTTGCATAAGAGCAATTGATGGTCTGTTCCACAGTTGACCTCTGGCCTTGTTCTGACTGATGATATTGAGCTTTTCCATAGTCTCTTTCTACAGATGTAGTTGATTCGATTCCTGTGTATTCCATCTGGTGAAGTCCACATGAATAGACACTGTTTATCCTGGTGGAAAAAAGGTATTTGCAATGAAGAAGCTGTTTGTCTTGCAAAATTCAATCATGCAGTTGCCGGCATGGTTTCCATCCCCAAGGCCATATTTTCCAACTACTGATTACCCTTCTTTGTCTCCAACTTTCTCATTCCAATCACCAGTAATTATTAATGTATCCTGATAGCATGTTTGATCAATTTCAGACTGCAGAAGTTGGTAAAAATCTTCAATTTCTTCATCTTTGACCTTATTGGTTGGTGTGTAAATTTGAATAATAGTCGTATTAACTCATCTGCCTTGTAGGCATAAGAATATTATCCTACCACTGACAGTGCTGTACATCAGGATAGATCTTGAAATGTTCCTTTTAACAATGAATGCAACACCATTCCTCTTCAATTCGTCATTCCCAGCATAGCAGACCATACGGTAATCCGATTCAAAATGGCCAATACCAGTCCATTTCATCTCACTAATGCCTAGGATACTGATTTTTTTGTATTCTATTTCATTTTTGATGATTTCCAATTTTCCTAGATTCATACTTAGTACATTCCACGTTCCGATTATTAATGGATATTTGCAGCTGTTTATTCTCATTTTGAGTTGTGCCATATCAGCAAATGAAGGTCCTGAAAGCTTAACTCTGTCATGTCATTAAGGTCAACTCTACTTTGAGGAGGCAGCTCTTACCCAGTTGTCTTGTGAGTGCCTTCTGACCTGAGGGGCTCATCTTCCAGCACTGTATCAAAGTTCCGCTGCTATTTATAAGGTTTTCACTGAGTAATTATTTTCAGAAGAAGATTACCGAGTCTTTCTTCTTAGTCTGGAAGCTCAGCTGAAACCTTTCCACATGGGTGACCCTGCTGGTATTTGAATACTGATGGCATAGCTTCCAGCATCACAGCACACGCAAGCCCCCACAGTACAACAAACTGATAGACGTGTGGGGGACAGAGTACTAGTTACATCAATTAAGTCATATTCATGCCCTAGAATACAGTTCAGCTATCAAAACTGAGTAAGTGAGATCTTAAATAACTAGTATGAGAAGGTGTCCAGAATATAGTGCTGAGTAGAAATATTCAGTTACAGAATAGTAAACTAGTATAATTACATATATAACATATAGATGTTAATATACAAGTGCATTATATTTTGTATAATTAGAGATGGTCTAGAAGTATATACAAAAGAATATACATTAAGTATTAACTATGTTTATCTCTGAAGAATGGAATTCAGGGTGTAGTGGGAGTAGAGGGGGGATTTTACAGTTTTCTATTCATTTTAAGGCTTGGATTTTTTCATGTATACACCACTTATGTAAGTGAGAAAAAGAAAGATTAAACTTTTCTATTTATGAAAAGATGAAGATATTCTTCACTGAACCAATAGTGATATCTTAGGTGAGATTAGAAATACAAAATACAAGCTTATGGGTCCTTAATTCTTAGGTACACTTCAACTTGCAGTTAATCTAATATTTACTCAACAATATCACTAAATAAGGAAATAATTGTATATATAGATAGACAGATAGATACAAATAGACCCCATTATTCCACAATTCTCATATATATATCATTAAGTAACTGAGAACCATATACTAAGTATATTTACAACACTTATTTAGCAATATCCAATCCACAGATAGTGGCAGTGCTTGTTCAGTGGTAGAAGTCTTGTCTTCCCTGGTGGAGATCTGGTTCAATTTCTGCCCAATGCAGCCACACCTGTCTGTCAGTTGCTATGATGCTAAACAGGTTTCATCAGAACTTCCAGACTAAGCCAGACTAGGAAGAAAGACCTGGTGATCTACTTCCAAAATCCGCCAGTGAAAACCGTATAGTTTACTATTGTCAGATCTGCATCAATCACGGTGATGGTGTAGGACTGGGCCATGTTTCCCTCTGGTATCCCTGGGGTCACCATGTGTCCAGGGCTGATTGGATGACTGCTAACAACAATAGTCCATAGACAAAATCAAAGATTTCTTTTTTCAGTGGTTATCGATATTGATTATTTAAAAAATGTATAAGTAATGAGCATTTATTTATAAATAACTACCAGGGTCCTAGAGAGCCGAATTGACCCATAGGGTTTCCAAGGCTATAATCTTTATGCAAGCAGACTGCTACATCTTTCTCCCAAGGAGAGGCTAGTGGTTTGAACTGCAGACCTTCTGGTTAGCAGCCAAATGCTTGACCACCATGCCACCAGGGCTCCTCATATATTAAACAAACAAACAAAAATCCTTATCATCAAGTCAATTCTGACCCATAGCAATCCCACAGGACAGATTAGAACTGCCCCATATGGTTTCCAAGGAGCGGCTAGCGGATTCGAACTACCAACGTTTTGGTTAGCAGCCGAGCTCTTAACTACTGCACCACCAGGTCCCCTCCCTCATATATTATCACCTAGAAATAAAAAAAAAAAAAAAAGAAAGAAAGCTATAGCACCTGGGAGGGCCACCTTGAAACCTATAGACACTGAGACCAAGGTCAGATAGAATTCACCTCTCTCTAACTCAATCTTTTGGTTAACAGCCATAGCTCTTAACCACTGTGCCACCATGGCTTCCTTAACATTGTTAAGTCTATCAATCCATGAGCTTGAGATGCTTTCTTAATCTTAGAGGAAAGCTTTCAGTTTTAGTAAATGCCCTTTACCATACTGAGAAAATTCCCTTCTGTTCCTAGCTTATTGAGTATTTTTATCATAGAAGAGTATTGAATTTTGCCAAATGCTTTTTCTGCATCTTTGGAGATAATCATGTAGCTTTTGTCCTTTATTTTATTAATATGATGTATTACATTTATTCATAAATTACTGTTCTTAAATGGTCTTTCTCACTGATGCACTTTGCTGGTTAGATTGCACCATAGAACACGACATGCTTTAGAGAAGACTGATAGTAAGGGCCAGCTCTACCGACCTCCTAGGGAGTCACTCTGTTTATACTCTTGGGAGAGGAGTGGTGACAAGGTAGCCACTTTAGACGCAGGAGCCATAGGTCCAACCATATTCTCCTTTTTTATAATCAGTGACCAAGGAGAACCTAGTTGATGGTCCTGCTCATTATTAGTTCTTTGCCTTAAAATTTGAGGAGAGAAAGGTTTGATTAATCAGCTATTTTGAAAATGATCTAAATAATATATTTCCAGTGGGTAATAACTACATATCTAAGGTAAAACTTTATTTATTTAGCTTCATTGTTCTGAAATAATTGCATTGGTATGCCCTTTGTGTCAGAGTTAACTATTGCCACTACTGAAACATGATCCTCAAACATCACCTTATTAAAACTGGCATTCAGGTATTACTTACGGGGAAGAATTTTGATTATGCTTAACAATTATTTATACTGTACTAGTCACAAATAAATCTTGAGTACCTGGATGCGTTTTTTAGTTTATGACAACAGACGTTTTCTGTATTAGTAAAACCTAAATTAAAGTACTTTAAATTTAGTATAGAACCAGACTTTAACATACCACTATGCTAAATGTTAATTTTATTCCTGTTAATTTTACAATTTCCTTTAAATATAATTTGTAAACTTGAATTGGTTTTATAGTTTCACAATAACTTCAAGTTTAACCTGTTTCCATCGAGTCAATGTTGACTCATAGTGACCTTACAGGACAGAGAAGAACTGCCTCACAGGGCTTCCAAGGCTGTAATCTTTATTGAAGTCAGCTCCCACATCTTTCTCCAGCAGACAGCTGGTGGGTTTGAACTGCTGACCTTTCAGGTAACAACTAAGTGCTTAACCACTGCACCACCAGGGTTCCTTACTTCAAGCATAGGATATTTTAAAGTGACACTTTATGTTTATAGATATTAAGTAATATTGCAACTTAGAATAAATCAATAAACAGGCTATGTAAGTTTTTTTTCTGTTTAAGCCAATTTCTTACTCTACTCAAGTTTGAAAATGTCGGTCTGAATATTCTAGACTACTTGATGGTCCCTGGACTCATCTGACTCGTTAGTGTTCTCTTCCTGTCTCTCTTGTCCCTTCTACTTGGTCTGCCTGGTGAATTCCTAGTCCTCCTTTTGGGCACAGCACAAAACTGAAAGCCATTCTCCTGCTTCCCACCAATCCTTCCCACTTTCCTTCCCCTCCCTGCCAAATACATACACATCTTTGCTTTTTAGTCTGTGTTCCTATAACATATTTTAATTTTATAGATGTCACGTCCTCAGCTCTTTTATTTCCCTCTTTCTATTGAGATTTCTTTGAGAACTAGAACCACATCTTACTCAGCTCTAGATCCTCAGTTTCTAGAATAATACTTAAACCCATTGCCATTGAATCATTTCAGACTCATAGAGACCCCATAGGACAGACTAGGACTGCCCCACATGGTTTCCAAGGAGTGGTTGGTAAATTTGAACCGCCAACCTTTTGATTAGCAGCCGAGCTCTTAGCCACTAGGCCACCAGGCCTGTGAATAACACTTTGCTCATAGTCTCATTCACTGGTTATGGGTTGAAATGGATAAATGCATTACCTTTAAAATGCTACAGATGGCATTCTAAGTTTTTGATTTTCGTATGTTAAGGAGCTTTTAGAAACTTCTCTTTTCAACAAGTATGAGAGAGATACACCTGTAGGTCATATTGCACATCTCATTTTATATAAATCCAGGTTTCTAACAAGGAGCAAATAATGCCTTTTTTAAAAAAGCTAGTAAATGTGTCTATGAACTAAACTCTCTTCATATTATGCATTATAATTTTGGAATGGTTTGTTAATAATATCTTTTGTAAAAACAAAAAATCCAATTCCTATTTTATAGATAAAGGTGATTCTAGTTTCCTAATTCCACCTTAGCTTATTTCCCAAGTGACAAAACATTATTTGAAAGTAAATTACCATTCCCACTAAGGAAGCCAACTCTTTTCACACAATAATGCAATCAATAAATACATATGGATTCCCTATTGTGTGTCAAGAAATGGGATAAGTACTAGATCCAAAATAAAAGTTATATTCTTTGTGCTTCAGAAAATAAATGAATGCATAGATAACTGAAATACAGGATGGGAACACACACGTGGAGCAGGGACCATAGAAGTTTAGTCCTAGCACAACCTCAAGGTAGCAAGAGAAGTTTTGTTATTGTTGTGTTTTTTGTTTTAACATGAGTTAGGCAAAAAGATATAAAAGAATTAACCGGGCCAAGAAGCATGAGGAAGGACATCAAAGACAGCAGGAAAAGCCAGCAGAAAGGCATTAAAGAAAGAGAGAAGATAGTGTGCTGGAAATTCTATGAAAGATTCCGGGTCTGTAGCTAAGCTGAAAGGTACTCTGGGTGGAAAAGAAAATGACAGCAAATGAGTTAGTTGTTGTGGTAGATTGAATAATGCCCCCTTTCCACCCCTCACTCCCCAACAATAGATATTATCATCCCAATCCTTGGAACCTGTGAATGTCACCTTCTATGGCAAAGGAAAAAAAAAAAAAAAAAAAGACTTTGTAGATGCGACTAAGTTAAGGAGCTGGGGAGACCATCATGAATTATCTGGGTAAGCCCCAAATGTAATTACAGGTTTCCTCATAAGAGAGGGGAACATTTAACACATACGTAGAAAACCAAAAAACCAAACCTATTGCCACTGAGTCGATTCTGACTCACGGCAACCCTATAGACAGAGTAGAACTGCCCCACAGGGTTTCTGAGTAACAGGCTGGTGGATCCAAACCGCCAACCTTTTGGTTAGCAGCCAAGCTGTTAACCACTTCGCCACCAGGGCTCTGACACATACATAGACGAGGAGGAAATATGACCACAAAAGCAGAGATTGGAGTGATGCAGCCACAAGTCTTGTAACATCGTCAGCAAGAGCCACCAGAAGCTGGAAGAGGCAACGAAAGGATTCTTCCATAAAGCCTCCGTATGGAGCTGGCCTTGCTAACACCTCGATATGGGCCTAGTGAAACTTATTTCAGACTTCCAGCCTCCAGAACTTCTCAAGACCTAATTTCTGTTGTTTTAGGCTACCAAGTTTAAGGTAATTTGTTATAGCAGCCACAAGAAACTAAAATAATTGGTAAAGGCCAAATCAGGTGGGTGCTTATATAAGCTAGGTAATTTGTACTTTAATGTCTGATTAATAAAAACATTAAAAAAATAGGTAATTAATGCATATAAAATTGAATAGCTAAGTAAAAATATGCTTTCAATTTAAAATGTAAATCTATCATCTTACCATGTATGTTCATTAAAAATATCCTATATTTACTAATATTTCAATTATCTCTGCCAACATTTTTTACATTAATTTAGTACATGTATCTTGTTTTTTAAATTTTAAATTTTAGTGAGGCTTAATCTATTGTAATATAATAAAGGTTTCTATATTTTATACAAATTTTCATTTTATAAATTAATTTATAAGAGCAGTCATAAAATTTAATAATTAAATAATAATCCATTTAGCTTATGTATTAAACAAATAATCACCTCACACTAATTTTCTTAAATATCCTTTTTACAAATCAAAATTTTCACCTTTGGAATTAATGCATTCAAATATATAATTACAAATCTATAACCAGATCATAAGACTACCAAATTAAATAAACTCATTAAATGTATTGCATTAAGTTATAATTACGTGCCTGTCATTTTAAATGTATCATTCACACTGTTAAGTCAGTGTCAACTGATAGCAACCCTATGTACAACAGAACAAAACACTGCCCAGTCCTATGCCATCCTCACAATTGTTATGCTTGAGCCCATTGTTGCAGTCACTGTGTCAATACTTCTCATTGACAGTCTACCTCTTTTTTCACTGGTTCTCTACCTCGCAAAGCATGATGTTCTTCTTCAGGGACTGGTCCTTCCTGATAACACGCCCAAAGTATGTGAGATGAAATCTCACCATCCTTGCTTCCAAGGAGAATTCTGTCTGTATTTCATCCAAGACAGACTTGTTCGCTCTTCTGGCAGTCCATGGTATATATTCTTTACCAACACCATAATTCAAAGGCATCAATTCTTCAGTCTTCCTTATTCATTGTCCAGTTTTTGTATGTATATGAGGCAACTGAAAATATCTTGGCTTGGGTTGGGTGTTCCTTAGTCCTCAAAGTGACATCTTTGCTTTTTAACACTTTAAAGAAATCTTTTTCAACAGATTTGCCCAGTGCAATATGTTGTTTGATTTCTTGACTGCGGCTTCCATGGGCATTGATTGTGGATCCAAGTAAAATGAAATTCTTGACAATTTCAATCTTTTCTCCGTTTATCATGATGTTGCTTACTGGTCCAATTGTGAGGATTTTTGTTTTCTTTATGTTGAGGTATAATCTGTACTGAAGGCTGTGGTCTTTGACCTTCATCAGTATGTGCTTCAAGTTCTCTTCGTTTTTAGCAAGCAAGATTGTGTCATCTACGTATCACAGGTTGTTCATGAGCCTTCCGCCAATACTGATGGACATTCTTCTTCATGTAGTCCAGCTTCTATAATTATTTGCTCAGCATATAGATTAAATAAGTGTGGTGAAAGGATACAACTCTGATAAACACATTTCTTGATTTTAAACTACAAGGTATCCCCTTGCTGTGTTCGAATAACTGCCCTTGGTCTATGCACAGGTTCTTCATGAGCACAGTTAAGTGCTCTGGAATTCGTATTCTTCAAAATGTTATCCATAATTTGTTATGATGCACACAGTTGAATGCCTTTGGATAGTCAATAAAAATACCGGTAAACATCTTTCAGGTATTTTCTGGTTTCAGACAAGATCTATCTCACATCAGCAATGACATTCCTTGTTTCATGTCTTCTTCTGAATCTGGCCTGAACTTCTGAAAGCTCCCTGTCTATGTACTGCTGCAACTATTTTTGAATTATCTTCAGCAAAATTTTACTTGCATATGATATTAATTATATTTTTTGAATATTTTTCATATTCTGTCGGAACACTTTTCTTTGGAATGGGCACAAATATAGATCTATTCCAGTTGGTTGGCAAGGTAGCTGTCTTCCAAATTTCTTACTATAGATAAGTAAGCACCTCCAGTGTTGCATCTGTTTGTTGAAATATCTCAATTGGTATTACGTCAGTTTCTGGAGTCGTGTTTTTTGCCAGTGTCTTCAGTGCATCTTGGACGTCTTCCTTCAGTACCATCAGTTCTTGATTATATGCTACTGCCTGAAATGGTTGAAGCTTGACTAGTTATTTTAAGTACAGTGATTCTGTGTGTTCCTTCCATCTTCCTTTGATGCTTCCTGTGTCATTCAATGTTTTGCCCGTAGAAACCTTCAGTATTGCAATTGGAGGCTTGATTTTTTTTCTTCAGTTCTTTCAGCTTGAGAAATGCAGTCATATTCCTCCCTTTTTTTTTTTTTTTGCCCCTAAATCCAGGTCTTTGCACATTTCATCATAATACTTTACTTTGACTTCTCAAGCTGCACTTTGAAATCTTCTGTTCAGCTCTTTTACTTCGTCATTTCCTCTTTTCCCTTTAGTTTCTATTGTCAGGAGAGAGCAGTCCCTGAAGAAGGACATCACACTTGGTAAAGTGGAGGGTCAGCGAAAAAGAGAAAGACACTGAATGAGATGGATTGACACAGTGGCTGCAACAATGGGCTCAAGCATAACAATGATTGACAGGATGGTGCAGGACCAGGCAGCCTTTTGCTCTGTTGTTCATGGGGTCACTGAGTCGGAATCGACTCGAAGGCACCTAACAACAACACAACAACTTTAGCTTCTCTACATTCAATGGCAAGTTTCAGAGTCTCTTCTGACATCCATTTTAGTCTTTTCTTTCTTTCCTGTCTTTTTAAATCATCTTTTCCTTTCTTTATGTATGATATCCTTCATGTCATCCCACAACTCATCTGGTCTTTGGTCATTAGTGTTTAATGCATTAAATCTATTCCTGAGATATCTCCAAATTCAGGTGGGATACAGTGAAGGTTGTATTTTGTTTTTTGTGGACTTGTTTTATTTTCCTCAACTTCAGCTTGAACTTGCATATGAGCAATTGACGGTAGGCCAAACACATAGTTAAAAATGACTATGTTATAGTTATATAGGTAAGAAGAACACACACTCAAGACAAGCGTGCATGTATAGGATTGGGTAATATTCCAAACAAGGATATTGTCCTTTTATAGATATGCATTTAATAAGATCTACATTATTGTAGTGACTGAAAATGCAGAATGAGGGAGTAAGAGTCAGTTTAGTAGCTTTGTAAAGTTTATGACAGTCTTTGATTTTCATAGTAGAGCCAGTGGTAAGAAAAATAAATTGATACGTTAGAAATTTGGCATAGTGGCAATGTAAGATGACATTGTCTCCAATATTGGCTCAAAGGAAACAATATCTGCTCTTCCTTATGTTTTACATCCTCAAATTTCACACTGATTTAAAAAATATCTGCCTGGCAGATATTGCAATTAATCCATTCATTTTGCTTATACTCTCTCTCCTGAAAACCATCAATTGAACTGCCAAATACACTCTTATTTAATCCATATTTGCCATGTTTACAATTTTATTTACTAAATCAGCTTTGTGCTACATTTATCTTGAAGTTTTACCTAAACACACACACACACAAATTATGATACAGATATGTGTACTGTTGAAAGCCTCTACAAATACTAAAATAATGATAATCAAACTGTGAATCACAATTTTAGACAGCTGGCCAAGAAAATAATTATTTTAACTTCTTCAGATGTAATTTGGTACTTTGATATATAAGAGAGATGATCCTCACTCAGAACCTATGTCTTCTATCAGGATGCTCATGAGAAAATGTTCTGTGGATTAGCTTCATATTTGTTCTATATGCATATGATGTCATTATAGAGTTCACTTTTGGAGTTAGTGCAGTCAACCACAAACTTCATATAGTTGAGACTGACATATGGAAACATGGAGAAGAGATATAGAATCCAAGTATATAGTTAGGCAAAACTTACAGATGCTATATGAGTTGAGCTTTGACGGATGAATAATATTTCGCTAAGGAAGAAGGTCAAAGTCATTTGAAGCAGGATGAATACATTTCAAAGCACATAGACCTAAGAGAGCATAACAAGCTGTAAGAGAAGCATTTGAAACATGCAGGTGGATTGGTTGCAGATGAGGCTCAGGATATAATTGTAGGCAGGTCTTAGAAGCCTGATGTGCAAGAATGTGTGACCTTTTTTTCCCTGAAAGCTCTCAGAATGCCCTGAGGGGTTTTTAAGGTGAGGAATGGCATAATTATGTTGGTGATTAGAGGGAGGCTAGACTAAAGCCGGGAAACAATCAGGTGTCTGAAGCAGAAATTTAGGTGAAAAATAGTCACTACATTGGCTGTGAGGTTAGAGACATCAAGAAATTACGGAAAATGTAAATAAAGTAGAATCAGTACTCCCCATGGCTCATTGATGTTGTGGGGGGTAGGCGGTGTTTGTCACAGGCTGGACAAGGGTGAGTGAGAGGACAGAGCATAACCTGACCACTGAGGTCTGGCTATGTGCCTCAGTAATGTCGTTTACTACAATGGTGACAAGGAGAAGATAGATCACATACCCTAAAAATATGAATCCTTCAAAGAAAAAATTCTTCTTAACACATTTCTCAGATCTTTTGTAAGACCTTTCTCATCTCTTATCTGAAATATTATATTATTTTTCAATTGCTATATCTAGATCTGCATATATTTGGACTTATAAGTGGAGAAAAATATCTTTTTTGTGATTATCTAAAAGCGTTCAAGTGCAAACATTTTTTGAATTGCTGTAAATTTGCTAGATTAATTTCTCCATATATTAATAAAAGACATACTCACCAGTGAATCTTCCAACTGCTGACAGAATTGCAACTCTATGTGCGTAACTAACTGAGTCATTTCTTCAATTGTTCCGTATCTCTTACTGAAAGATGTCCACACTAACTATTTAGATCAAGATTATCTAAATTTTTTTCTATCAGAGCAGTAAAAGTTTCTTAATCAAGACTCAAAACGCATAAAGCTCAATGTAAAAGTTAACTAATCTGACCACATTAAAATTAATAAATTCTGTATTAGTTTAAAGTAGCTCTGGTGATGCAGTGGTTAAGCGCTCAGCTGTTAACTGAAAGATTGGTGGTTCAAACCTACCAGGTGCTCCACGGGAGAAAGATGTGGCAGTCTGCTTCCATAAAGATTAGAGCCTTGGAAATTCTATGAGACAGTTCTATTCTGTCCTATACGGTCACTGTGAGTTGGAATCAACTTGATGACAATGGGTTTGGTTTTTGGTTTGGGGGTTTGAGTTTAAATAAAGTGAAAAGACAAGCCACATATTTTGAAAAGGGCATTTGCTATCCACAGGTTTTAAATGTACCCCCAGATTTGTTTTATCAATAGGGTAAAACACGCAGACTCAAAAAGGATTGCCATGGAAAAATAAATTTATTATACCCACAGTTCTCTAGGAAGAACACTGTACAACATGACTCAGAGCCACACAGGGTGTTGTACCCAAGAACCAGATGACAACAAGCTGAAATTGTAGGAGATGGTTTATGTATGGCAAACCGGGTGAGGTTAGCTAGGTTTCAAGGGCTTTTTGGTATTTGGGTGTTCTGAATAATTCTGCAAGCTCCAGGGCATAGAGATTGTCCCTAGTTGTTGAGTGCCTAGCACCAGGAAGATCAGGGTGGTGCTAGTAGCCCAGGACTGTGAGGGAGCCAGATAAAGAGAGTGGTTACAGAGTAACCACTTAATCTGCTGCTCAAGAAGGAGAATTAACAGGCTTCCAGCCAGGGCTTCAAAATTATTTTAAGACAGCATTTTAAAGAGGAGAAAACAAATGCTTAATTTGCTCCCTAATCTCTTAAAGAGTTCCGTATATTAATCTTTTGTATTCTGCCTCCAGTAATTCCAAGAAATTTTCTTCCTCTGGAAAATTTCTAGAGTCTTTATTTCTGGAGCTTGCTGAAGCCATCATGCACTGCCTCTTTATGTGATTTGATATTGACTGTTGTCTCCGAGCCATCAATAAGTAATTGTATTTATTTATTTTATGTTTGCTTACTGTGTCCTAGCTTCTTGCTTTGTTTTGTTCTGATATGCCCAAATAGGCTGCTTGTGGGAGCTAGCCCAGTCACCAGCACCCTTGAAGCTCCAATGTCCTGCCCCCAGGTGGCCAGAGCTGCCACTAAGTATGTGAGCCCAGGAGTCTGCCCACTCTTCCTGTATGGATTCAGGTCAGGTGTCCAGGTAGTCGGCCACCAAGTGTGTGGTACAGGTTCTCACCTACAGTTCTAGAAAGGCATGGGTGATTAGTGTAGGCACAGGCATCTGGCTGCAGCAGTGGGATACAGGCTGAGTGAGGCAGGGCGCTGAGGGCCACCCTCGAGTGTGCAGGAGGAAAGCGTGTCCCTGTTCCCTACAGTGCATCGACGGGTGGGTTTTGCAGGCAGACTATGAGCGTCCAATGCTGTTAGCCGTAAAGATTAGGGGGCACCTCTTATTCTTGAGCCCCTGTAGCAGGTGGCTAGGTGGTATGGGTGGAGCCACCAGTCCTCAGGCCCCTGATGTGGGTGGGTCAAGACCCTGCTTAATGAGCAGAGCAGTGTCAAATGTCACAAACCTGCCACTTCACAGCTGAAAACAGTTGAAGTTAGACTTCAGTTATACCCTGTTGTACTATGGTAATGAGGGCCTACGCTGTTGAAATGGGCCCACACAAGTCTATGCAGGGAGAAAGGCACTCAGAGTCCATGAATCCCTTATGCCTGTGCCTAGTTAAAGGAGCTGTGCCTACCCTGAGTTCCTAGATTAGGGGAGCCGGCAGATTATTTATTCCCCTGTTTGTTAATTCTCCAAGACCAGGAGAATGGCTCAGGGAACATGACGGGTCCTACTTCCAGCCCAGAGAACTCAGCAATTGCTGAAGCCAGTCGGGAACATAGTGCAGAGCAGGGAGTGGGAAAGTAAATGGGAGAGAGGTTTTTCCCTAAGGGGGGTGATTTTGATCCACACAGTAGGCCGGACGCAAGTACTTATCTTTTGCCGATTGAGGACTGCATGTCACTGGTTCTGCATGGCTGAGTAGACTTTCAGCGGCTGGGTCTCTCCTGGTGTGGAAAATGCCTCCTGAGCGCCGCTACTTGCCTGCCTTACTGGTCACCCCTGAGCTAATCCGGGCTGAAGGGCTCAGGCTCTCGTTGGGTCAGGTCTGGCAACTCCTCACTGCTCCAAAATGTCTCTCCCTCCCCTTGCCACTTTGTCCAGTTCCTTAGCTTTGCCTTTGGTGTTCAGGGGTCCTAGGTTGTCATATATAATCAATTCACTTGTTTTTTCAGGTCTTTGTTGTAAGAAGGAACACTAGAAAAGTCTGACTACTCCTCCATCTTTGCCCACCTCAAAAAAATGCATATATACATACATATAACAACAAAAACAACAACAACAAAAAAAACCCTTGCAGTCAAGTTGATTCCAATTCATAGTGACCCTATAGGACAGAGTAGAACTGCCTGTCTTAGGGTGGGTTGTCTAGAGAAGGAAAACCAGTAAAGCATATAAATATATATATATATATATAGAGAGAGAGAGAGAGAGAGATTTATATCAAGGAAACAGCTCACGTGACTGTAGAGGGTAGAACACAAGTCTGTGGACCAGAGTAAAGGCCTATCTCCCAAGTCATGCAGCCGCAGAAGCTGGCGAGCCCAAAATTGGCAGGTCAGAGAGCAGGGCTCCTGCTTACAGGCTGTGAAGGTTGATGAATTCCAAGATCGGAAGATAAGCTGACAGCTCAAGTCCCAAGAACCGGAGGTGAGACAATAGGAGGCAGCTGCAGGAAGCACAGTGAGCAAAAAGCCAGAATGTCTGCTTATATTCAGATGCAGGCCACACCCCCAAGGGAACTCCCTTTCATCTGATTGGCTACTCACAGTATATTCAATCATAGGAGTGATTACATACAAACACTGAGAATCATGGCCCAGCTAAGTTGACACACAATCTTAACCATCACACTGCCCCATATGACTTCCAATGTATGTATGATATATATATCACCAAATAACAGACAAAAAATTCTGTAGGAACGTTAAAAATTATGAGACAAAAACAATGAATCTCGTTAAAAAAATAGGCAATGTAAGAAAACAGCAGTTCACAAAAGAGGAACTGAGAGGCCACAAAACACTTAAAACAATGTGACACTTCCCTAAAAATCAGATAAATACGAGTTAAAAGTAACAGAAACAATTGTTCACTCATTATTTGGGCAAAAATTTAAAAATCTAAAAGTAATTTTAATCTTGTTCCTGTTAGTTGCTGTTAAGTTGATTCTGACTTATGGTGAGCCCATGTATGCAAAGTAGAACTGCACTCCTTAGGATTTTCCAGGCTGTGACCTTTCTGAGGCAGATCGCCAGGACTGTCTTCAGGTTCTGAGGTGCCTAGGTACATTTGAACCGCCAACCTTTAGGCTAGTAGTCTTAACCATTTGGGCCTCCCGTGGACTCCAGGTTTAATTTTACTGGAGTACATTTTTATGTATTGTACAAGGCAGTGCTTTATTTTGTTTATATTTAACTGGTTACCAAATTGTGTAGACTACATTTATTTTATAATCATTGTTTTTGTTTTAATTACTAATGGCGACTCTGCCATATCTTTTAGTCACACATACATACACACACTCACACAGAAACCATTCTAGATTTTCTATTCTATTGGTTTATTGTATCTATTCTGTCAACAGTACCACTTGTCTTAAGTACTACTACATTTTTAAAGTTTTTATTTCTCATAAAGACTTTACCCTTTTTCTACCTTAAAAACTTTTCTAACTCTTACAAATTAATATTACAACCAGTTTGTCAAGATTTTTTGAACATTCTTGGAGCATTGTGATGAAAATTGTATGGACATTGTTACAGCATTTTGCCCCATTATCTACATCATGATTTGTGTGTGAGTGTGTGCTTTTAGGTGAAAGTTTACAGCTCAAGTTAATTTCTCATACAAAAATTTATACACATTATATCATAAATTGTCATGAATCTGATAGATCAATATTATTAACATACAAATAAGCTATAATTTATTACTTTAAAGAAATAGAATCACAATAATTCCACAGTCCCTTCTAGCTATTAATCTATCTCTGTATTTCTTTTTCTTTTTAGAGCAAACAAGTTTCTAATTAAACAGTTAATTGTTTTGTGACATTGGTTGCCACAACATGTCAACATTCTCCTCTTCTCGACACTGGGTTCCCCACTACCAGCTTTCCTGTCCCCTCCTGCCTTCTCTTCCTTGTCTCTGGGCTGATGTGCACATTTAGTCTCGTTTTGTTTTATGGGCATATCTAATCTTCAGCTGAAGTGTGAATATCAGGAGTGACTTCATTACTGAGTTATGAAGGCATCCAGGGACCATACCCTCAGCGTTTCTCCAGTCTCTGGCAGACCACTAAGTCTGGTCTTTTTTTTTTTTTTTTTTTTGTGAGTTAGAATTTTGTTCTACATTTTTATCCAGCTCTGTGCAGGACTGTCTATTGTGATCCCTGTCAGAGCAGTAGGTGGATATAGCCAGACACCACCTAGTTATGCTGGACTCAGTCTGGTGGAGGCTGTGGTAGTTGTGGTCTATTAGTCCTTTGGACTAATCTTTCTTTGTGTCTTTGGTTTTCTTCTTTCTCCCTTGCTCCAGAAGGTTTGAGACCATTGGAGTATCTCAGATGGCTGCTCACGAGCTTTTAAGACCCCAGACGCTACTCACCACAATAGAATGCAAAACATTTTCTTTATGAACTATGTTATGCTGGTTGAGCTAGATGTTCCCCAAGACAATGGTCCCCACAGCCCTCAGTCCAGTAGTTTGGTCTCTCAGGGAGTTTGTATGTGTTTATGGAGCTTCCATGACCTTGCCTTGAATAAGTTGTCCTGGCTTCCCCAGTATTGTGTACTGTACTATCTTACCCTTCAGCAAAGTTACCACTTATCTATTGTCTATTTAGTGTTTTTCCTTCCCACCCCTCCTCTCCCTCATAACCACCAGAGATTGTTTCTTTTTGTGTGTAAATCTTATCAGGAGTTTTTATAGTACTGGTCTTTTGTGATTGACTTATTTCACTCAGCATAATGCCCACCAGATTCATTCATATTATGAGATACTTTGCAGATTCATCGTTGTTCTTTACCGTTGAGTAGTATTTCATTGTGTGTATGTACCAGAGTTTGTTTATCCATTCATCTGTTGATGGGCACCTAGGTTATTTCCATCATTTTGCTATTGTGAACAATGCTACAGTGAACATGGGTATGCATACGTCTATTCCTGTGATGACTCTTATTTCTCTAGGGTATACTGTTAGGAGTGAAACTGCTGGATAATATGGTATTTCTATGTCTAGCTTTTTAAAGAAGCACCACATTATTTTCCAAAATGGTTGTACCATTTTGTATTCCCACCAGCAGTGCATGAGAGTTCCATTTGCTCCACAGCCCTTCCAACATTTGTTTTCTTCTTCTTTTTTTTTTTTTTTTTTTTTTTGTGCCAGTAATGTCAGATTGAGTTGCTATCTCATTGTGGTTTTGATTTGCATTTCTCTAGTGACTAGTGATCCCAGAGCATTTCCTCATGTATCTGTTAGCCATTTGAATGTCTTCTTTGGTGAAGTGTCTGCTCATATCCTTTGCCCATTTTTTAATCTCTGTATTTCTTCACAGCAAAATCCTTGAAAGAGAATTCCATAATTACAGGATTTGTTTTGCTTTTTTTCCCCTTCATTTTCCCTTGGAACTACTCCAGTCAACCACTTGTACATAAAAGTCTATTGAAAGAGCTTTGTCAAAGATAATAATCACTCACAAATTACTACATCTAATGGTTAATTCTCAATTCTCACATAATTTCCCTTAGCAGTATTTGATATAGCTGATTGCTCTCTCCTTCCTATGTTTGTCTTGGTTTCCAGAAAATCATAACTATTTTTCTATCTCCCTGGTTACTCAATTTCCACTTCCTTTGATAATTTCTTCTCATTTTCCTGACTTCTACATTTTGGATACCTTAGAACACAGTCTTAGGTCTTCTTCTTTTATCTATCCATTTTATTCAGTCTCAAGGCTTTAAACAGCATATATAAATTGACAGGAATCCCTGGGTGGTATAAGTGATTAATAGCATTGACTACTAACTGGAAGCTTGGTGGTTCAAGTCCACCCTTTGGTGCTTTGGAAGAACCATCTGGTGATCTACTTCCAAAAAATCATCTGTTGTACTGTAAGGATATTATTTTAAAATAAACACATAAATGCTCAGCTTTGTCATGCACAGACTCAGTTAGTTTACTGCAAGGTAGTCATGGACAGAGCACACAGACAAGACCTCAGGATATTAGAGATCGAAGAATTAGAGTAAAATAATTAGTCTGATATTTAAAGTCCAAATCTTCAGCTTTCAGGCATTTACCTTTAGTGAGAGCTCTCAGGATGCAAGCTTAACCAGAGATGAGGTCCCTGGATGCTAGGGTTCTAGTTCAAGGCTGTTTTGAGCATAGCCTCCAGCAGTACTGGGACTTTAATGAGCTCAAGAGAGACTATCTTGGAGACTAGTTGCCTTTGACTAGCTTTGGGTGAAAGGGTGGAAACCTAGGGTTTTTATGTGATTTAGTTCCTCTGGTTTTGCCTGATATTGTCAGAGAGTACCTGACTCACATTGCATCTGAGTAACCTAAAGCATAGGTCCATTATCAGTGGTGCATATTTAGGGTGTTTTAACATAGATAAACTAAAGGCTATGCCGGGCCTTATCAGAGCAAAGCAGTTATCTTACAAATGAAGTAGCAAGCTATAATATGAGAAGTTACACACAACAACAGAGAAGATTATTTGCCAGATTTAAATCTTAATCTAAATGTGTAAGCCACACATTATGTGTTCCATACATATGTGATTTGGGATCATTACATTTAAGCATACATTAACACCTATGGAACATAGTTTACTCTGACACGCTGGACAGGCTGGTTTATAAGCTGACAATTGCCGAATTTGTATTTAAACTTTCCTCTTGAATTCCAGACTTATTTATCAAAATGCCTACTTGAATCTTTATTTGGATATCTAATAGGTATCTCAAGAAGCCCTGATGCTCAATGGTTAAGCACTGGGCTGTTAACTGAAAGGTCAGCTCTTTGAACCTGCCTTTGGTTCCGCAGGAAGAAAGACCTGGGAATCCCTATGAGTCAGTACTACTATCTCCTATAGGGTCGCTATGAGCAGGAATTGACTCAAGGGCACACAGCAAGTATCTCAAACTAAATCTGACCAAAGCCTGATACATTCCCCCCTGTGCAACCAGATTCTCCTCCTCTTACTCATTTTCAAAAATGCTAATTCCTTTTTCTAGTTACACTGGTCAAACACATTGTTGTCATCACACATCAGTCAATCTGGAAACCTGTACCTTCGATATATACTTAGAATATAGACATTTCTCACCACAACTTCTAATGATACTCTAAAATTCAATTGCCTTTAATCTTGAGTACTTCAGTTTTCTAAATCACCTCCACACTTTCCCTATTGCTCCATACAGTTTATTCTGACACTTTGAAAGAGAAGATTTTAGATGAAGATTTTTTGCTCAAAACATTCCAATGTATTCCCTTCTCAAATGAAAAACTCAAATTCTAAAAATAGCTTACAAAACCCTACATGATCTACCTTTTTCCCCCAAAACAACCTCATACCCTAGCACTGTTACCACTGCTTCTGGCTGTTCTGGTCTATTCTGGTTCACCATTATAAAGAGTAGCATTGGAAAGCTGGTCTCTAACAGGAAACCCTGGTGGTGTAGTGGTTGACAGCTACTGCTACTAACCAACAGGTTCTGCAGTTCAAACTCACAAGGCACTCCTTGAAAACTGTCTGGAGCAGTTGAGTTGGAATTGACTCTATGGCAATGGGTTTGGTTTTTGGTATTTTGGTCTCTGTCAGGTAGCAGAAGACAGGAAATCTAGTCACTGCTGAGCGGTAGAGGGCAAGTGATATGATTACCTTTTTATATTTGTTGGTCTTGTGGGAGCTCATATTTCTTAACATATATGACACCAACAATTTATTTAATTTTTTTTCTAATTATTAATAATAGAATTCTCAACACTTTTGTCTTGTGCTCTGTATGTGATTTTGTTAGTATTTTCCCATGATTTTGTACATATATATATAGCCCTGGAGGTGCAGTGGTTAAGAGCTCAGCTGCTAACCAAAAGGTCAGCTGTTTGAATCCACCAGCAGATCCTTGGAAACCTTATGGAGCAGTTCTACTCTGTCCTATAGGGGCGCTATGAGTTGGAATCTATTCGACGGCAACGGGTTTGGTTTTTGGGGTTTTGGTATGGAGCCCTGGTGGGCACAGAGGTTAAGTGCTCAGCTGCTAACTCAGAGGTTGGTGGTTTGAACCCACCAGTCACTCCACAGAAGAAAGATGTGGCTGTCTGCTTCCATAAAGGTTACAGCCTTGGAAACCCTATGGGGCAGTTCTATTCAGTTCTGTTGGGTCTCTATGAGTCGGAACTGACTTGACGGGAAAGGATTTGGTTATACATATGTCCTTCTAGAAAAGGAAGCTGATGAGCCCTTTATAATGTGCTGTTTATAGTTGTGGTGGTTCTTTTGTATCTGTGAAAGCTACTTTTAAACATTTGGAGATTAATCATTTATAGGAAAGTGTCCTTTGCATGCACTATGGGAATATCAAATGAAAGCAAGTAGATTCTGATATTGGAATATTTACAAAGAAATCTAATTATTTCTATAATAACTGTGTAAATTGGCCTAGACAACTTTATATGTCCTTAAAATCTTGACATGAGTTATAACAGCATGATTTTCTCCTGGCTCTTAAAAAAGCATTAGGGAAATTCCATAAAATATACACAAATAAGACAAGTCAATACTGAGGGGCTTCATATGTTGACCACAAGATAATAACACATCTTAAAGTTAGCCTTGGCTCAATCCACAGTATAACTGGACAAGTATTAGAGAAAATAGTTCATAATGAAGTAGGGAAAAACCCATCTATAAACTCCTGTAAGATTGCCTAGGTTCTCTGGGACTTTAATGAGCTCCTTTTATTGCACGAGTGCAATATTTTCTAAATAAATAAATTGATATGTCTTTGCTTATTTCTGAAATAAAAGTAATTAAGATTATAATGTCTCATATTTAAAAGGACTTCTATTCCAATTGGATCACAGAGATAAAAGAGCCTTTAAATAAATCCAAGTAAGTATTATTGGAAAAAGTTCCTGCAATAAAACAAATACAGCTCCAGAAGCTATAAAAGAGCTGTCTCTTTAAAGAAGTTTCAAACATTTGCCTGAGGGTATAACCTAAAACAAACAAACAAACAAAAAAACCTTAGTTTCGAGGTAAAATAATCACTCTGTTAATTAATTCATGAGTTAAGAAGTCTAGAAAATCAAGTTAGTATCCAGATGGCAAGAGTTGAGGAAATAGAAGAAAATTTTAATACTTTTATAGAAAACTTGAGAATTTTAAGATTACTTTGGGTATAAATTTAGAAAAATCATATAACAATAAGTCCAGACAATATTTCTAATCAAGTTAAATCTCTGAACTATTTAAGTTGTTTTAATAATTTTAGTTTATAACAGACTTCTTTCTGATTATATTATAGTATTAAAAAGTCAAATGATGTATAAGCCTGGATCTACTTCTCTGCTCTATTTTAATCCAACGAATAATTTGTTTCTCTTTATCCAAGTATCCCCCATCTTCATTATTGTTACTCTATAATTAGGAGCGGGTCCTCCAAATTTATTATTTTCCTAGATTGCATTAGATTACCTAGGTCATTTGCGTTTCTGTATAAATTTTTTAATCAGCTTGTGAGTTTCTGTAAAAAATACCTATTGACATTATAATAAATTTCCATTGACTCTATTGATCCATTTTTGGAGAACTGATATTTTAACAAGTGAGCCATCCAATTTATAATCATAGCAAATTTCCCTGTGTATTGTTGTTGTTAGGTGAGTCAGCTGGTTCCGACTCATAGCTACCCTGTGTACAACACTGCTCTGTCCTGCGACATCCTCACAACTGTTGTTATGCTTGAGCCCATCGTTGCAGCCACTGTGTTAACCCATCTCGTTGAGGGTCTTTTTCTTTTTTGCTGACCCTCTACTTTACCAACCATGATGTTCTTCTCCAGGGACTGATCCCTTCTGACAACATGTCCAAAATATGTGAAATGAAGTCTTACTATCCTTGCTTCTAAGGAGCATTCTGGCTGTACATCTTCCAAGACAGATTCATTTGTTCTGTGTGTTAGGTCTTTTAAAATTGTGCTCAGTAAAATTTGTAGTTTGCAGTATATCAGTATTGCATATCTTTCGTTAAATATATTTCTATTTTAAATATTTGATGTTGTAGAGAAATAGAATTAAGTCAAGCCCAGCAAAATGGTATTTGGCTAAACTGTTAAACACTTGTTAGGTTAACAACCACCAACGCTCAGCTGCATTCAGTGAGGAAGAGTAAAAGAAATGGTGAAAGCAGGCATCTTTGCATTGTTTCCAATTCAGGGGATGTGGGTGGCGGGGGCTTTTATTATTTTACCATTAAGTATGATGTTAGATATATACATATATGTATTTCTTTTCTCTCTCGGTTGTTGCCCTTTATCACGTAGAGAGAATAATCTTCTATTGCTAATTTGCTGAGAGTTTTTATCATAAATTGGATGTTGATTTTCAATATGTCTTCCAACTATTGGAATTCTTACATGGTTTTTCCCTGTTATTCCATTTATATGGTGAATTTGGTTGATTAATTTTCAAATATTTAACCATCCTTGCATTTCTGGAATATACCTATATTGGTTCCATATATCATTCATTTTACATATTGCTGGACTCTATTTGATAATATTTTAAGTTTTGTTATTATGGGTTATTCTATAATTTTTGACAAGTTTTTGTCAGGTGTTTTATAAAGGCTAGACTGGCCTTATGAATCAATTTGAAAGATTTTCTTCCTTTTTAGATCGTGAAATTATGATTGGCGTTATTTCTTCTTTAATAATTGATTTGAATTAAAATTTACTACTGAAATAATCTTTCTTGAATTTATTGACATGATGATATTCAAATAATTTTAACTTTGTTAATATCTATTGATTTTAATAGAGATATCTTTTTCCATGTTTGATATTGAAATTTTGTGTTCTCTCACAATTTTTTTTTTTTTGATCACTCAGTGAGAGCTCATCAGTATTGTTGAACTTTTCAAAGAATAAACTTTTGAATTTCTTAATTTTCTCTCCTGTTGTTTTCCATCATTGATTTTTCAGTCTTTTCTATTTCCTTTCTTTGACTTCATTTGGGTTAACTTTTTTTTTTTTGATTTGTAATTTATAAGACCAGACAGATAATTGATTTTAGATTTTTCTTCCTAATACAAGATTTTAAAGCTGTAATTTTCCCTCTGAGTGCTGCTTTAGCTGTATCCCACAAATTTTGATATATTTTCCCTTATAATTACATTAAAAATATTTTTCTAATTTCCCTTATGACTTCAGTTATTTATAAATGTGTTGTTAAATTATAGTGATTATTGCTTTTCAGGTTATTTTGTTTTTGGTGATATCCTGTTTTTCAATTATGAATTTATATATTCATTTTTTTGTTTGTTTGTTTGTTTTTCCTGTTCAGAACTTGGACTTCTTCAATTTATCTTTTATCGATCTGGAAAATTCTCAAAAAGAATTTTTATGATGATTGATTTTTTTTTTTTCTATTCTCTCCTGTTAGAATTCCTATTAACTATTTGTCATATATGCTATTCAATCTTGCAGGTGTTTCCTGGGTTGCTGTAACAGATTGCCACAATTTGATGGCTCAAAACAACACAAATTAATTCTCTCCCAGTTCTGGAGGCCAGAACTCTGGAATCAAGGTCCTAGCATAGTCACACTCCCTGCAGAGACTTTAGTGGAGAATTTGTTCGTGTCTCTGTTTACTTCTGGTGGTTGCCAGCTTCTTTGGCTTGTGGCCACATCACTCCAGTCTCTATTTGGTCTTTACATTGACTTCTCTACTGTCAAGTGTCCCTCTGCCTCACTCTTGTAAGGACTATTGTCTTGGGGTTTAGAGCCCACCTGAATAATCCAGGATGATCTCTCATCTCAAGATCTTTAATTTAATTACATCTGCAAAGGTAGTATTCACAGGTTTCAGGGATTAGAATATGGACATATCTTTTTTGGGGACCATCATTCAACCAACTGCAAGCCTTTTCTTTGTTGTTGTTATTGTATCAGGTCTTCAATTTCAATCCAGCTTTAGTTGTAACACAAAACATAATGGGAAAGACACATAAACTTGAAGAAAAAAAAATTCTAGTACATTTCCATTGTTGACTGAGTGTAGTGAAACTTACGGTTTTAAAAAAGAAAAAAAAAAACCCTTTATTTAAATCTTCAAAAAGAAAAAGAAAATATACCAAGTGCAATTTTTTAGACTTTGCAAATTTATAATATAGCAGCAGAGGATATTTATAGGAAAAATAAACTTCTAGGAAAGTAGCTAAAAAGTCCAAAAGGAAAAAGTATTAAAGCAAAAAAATAAAATAAAATAAAAGCTTTATATGACAAAATATTGTCCAAAACACATAAAATTTAGTTTAAAAAAATACTCCTATCTAAACTAAGGAGGTTAGATACAGCTGGCACCCCACCATCATCTACCTGGCTTCAGAATTGGCCCCAAAATAATAAGATTTCAAGAAAAACTCTCAGTGCCCATTTGTGACCAGCCTCTGCCTTGGGAAAGACCTGCTTCTCTTAGGAGGAAGATGAGAGGGGAACAGGTGAAAATGAACTCTTTGATCTGGGAGCCAAAGACCCTGCCAATGACAGGCTATTCCAGGACATCCTCATACTCACTAGAAATATCACAAAAGGCTAATTCAGTGGCTGAAGGGCGGCCAGAACACTGTTTCACACAATCAAATGCTCTAGATATTTTATTTATTTATTTTTATTTGTATTTATGTAGTAAGCTACTCTGAGCTATGTGTTGGAATACTCAATCTTGTCAAAGAAGCATGCATTGATCTTACCTCAGATTTCCATCAGGATCTCATGATGTGTGCAAGCTTGCAGATGTCAGATTTTCAGACAAAGCTGAAAGATGGGGTGGCTGGAGAGGCAAAGACCTCCAGTATGCCTTAGTACCGAGTTGAAATAATACTCTAGGAATTACTGGCGTCTGAAAAGAAGACTTCCACAAAACTGGAATTTTTATTTTCCAATATTTCTGATATGGTTCTGGTGACTTCTGTGGGATCTAGTGACTTCTGAAAGCTTTCTCTATTTTCTCAAGAGTTGTTTCTTTCCCAAATGCTGCTCTGAGGGCTTCTTGCATGTAACTTTGAGACTAGACAACTTCAAAGTCTTTGGGAAAGCTGCTATAATAGGAGAAGTTTTTCCTCCTTCCTACTCCTTTACTCTATAACAAAAGATATACATGGAGACACGTGGTGGAGGGGTAAGGGTCCCACAGTCTCAAGCCATCATCTGTCAAGTCCCGTCCTGGGCCATTTCTTCTTGAATTTGCCTTATTGTGTTGGCTATGAGGATGGAGCAACAGAAATTCATCCCAACCAGCATGTGGTACAACTGACTTTACATGTCCAAAAGCAACTGCCTCTGCAGATTATAGGGAAGAAGGGTCTTAAAACTAGCCAGTGTCCCTTCTATATCTTCTTGGTTGTCAAAACATTTTCTTTTAAACCTCTTGCAAACATGTGTTCTGAAGCACCTCGCAGGGGGCTGAGAGGAATACAGAAGCTACCCTAGGGCAACATAGACCAACAGAGTTGGCCACACTATAATCATTCCATCAAGCATTCCACCCAAGTTCTTGAACTCCTTCTCTTCCAACATCTACCTCCCTCTTGTTATCAGTCTGCATTTGATTAAACACTTCCACTTGACCCCAGTGCCTGTGCCAGTTGAAGAGGTCGCAGCCACCAACCCCACATGAAGGTGGTGCTGAGGATGTTTTTTTTTTTTTTGATAAAACCTGCATGGTTTATCTCCATAATTTCATTTTGTTCTTTGTTCAAATCTACCTGTTTTTGTTTTAATTGGAGTCTTTCTGTCTCTCTTTTTTTTTTTATAATATTGTACAGATAGTTTCCAGATTTATTTTTGCACGCTGAAAAGAGCTTGTGCTGATAATCCTCTCTGTTTTATCAGCTAAGACTACCTCATTTAGACTATTGTAGTTTTTTAAAAGTTTTTCAATTGTGATTTTATCTTCAACCACTAGTGTTTCTTTTCTGTGAGAACCCTATGTGTTTGTGGATGTTTCTTACCCAGTGTTTTACATGCTAGTGCCCCAGATATTAATTTTTATCTTAACTTAATGGTTTTGAAATTCTTGAACTATGGAGGTAGTGTACCCTCAGACATTGATTCCTCAACTGAGCAGCAATGAAAAGTTCTTGTTCCTCCTATTTCAAAACATCTTGTTTTTTGAGCATTCTTCTTCTCCCGTTTGAGAAATCACCTACCTCCTGTCACCCATTTCCCTGGATCAATCACTTCTATTTTCTTAAAAGGGAAGAAAAGGTTCTGCATGGAGGCTTTGGAAAATCTATGTGAAGCTTAAGTAAGTAGGTTTCTTTGAATCTTTATTTCTGCCTCAACTAAACTGAGAAGAGAAAAACAGTCCCTTCAGTGTGTGTTCTGGAGAAAAGTGGAAGGAAAATATACAGAAAACAACCAAATTGGTATTTCATGATATATTCCTACCATACGGATACACAACGATTTGCCATCTACAGTTAAGACTAAAAGCATGCAAACTATGGGCAGTGGGCCACTCCCTGACTTGTGAATAAAATTGTAAGGCATCTAAGCTCATTTGTTTACATACTGTTTATGGCTGCTTTCATGCTACCCTGGTGAAGTTGAGTAGTTCAAACAGTGACCATATGATCTGTATAACCTAAAATATTTACAATCTGGCCCTTTACAGAAAAACTTGCTGACCCGACCCTAGATGTCTACTGAAGAAGAGAATTAGGTGACTTTGGAGAGAGATAAACAATTCTTTTTTATTAGCCTGTGAGTTGATCTCTGGGAATTGCTTTGCTTATTTCCCATTACTTTCATATAGTATCTCAGTAACTATTACTGATCAAAGCTGGGGCATTGTCTACCACTTCTTTCTCTTCCAGGCAAACATCTATAAATGAAGTCCTGAGAAAATTGAAATCATGTTTGTTCTTCAGGTCAAAATAATAGAATCTAAACCCATCAGAGTCTGAGGGTCTGTGTGGCCTGACATATCTAATCAACTTGTCATAATGTGTCATCCAGAACTGTCTGGGCATCCCTACATGGACATTTCCTTTCCTCTTCTTTGGCACAGTGTCCCAAGCTTCTCATTAATTATTCCAGTTTCTAACAAGTGGCCAATGCCAGTATTTATAAAGCATGTTAGATTTTAATCCCACAGCAGAACCTCATCCTGCAGAGGAGTTAATTCCAAGTAGAATACAGCATAAACTTGGAATAATTTCAATTTCCTCTGTCCAGAAAGAACTCAAATTTGTTAATACAATACTTGTTTATGGAAGTGGAAGAGGCTGCATAGGTCCAGTCACTATTATTACTCCCCATTGCTAACCCCCACATTATCTCATCATCTTGTTTTTCCCTCCCATTCTAGTCTCTATAAACAGTTTAAGATTAATCAATGTTCCTCCTTGGAGGGTGGAAAACAAGTGATAATGATCTAGGAATGAAAAACCGAACAAAGCACCCATCTTGAGACAAGAAAACCAGGATGTTGCCAGATAATCCCCAAGAATATCAGTAGAAGATTAACTCCTCTAGGATGTGACCACCTCAAGGGGGAACTAACATAAACTTCTAAGACCCATAATCCTGTCCCTGTAAAGCCTTTGATCGATCTTTAGTAGGGGAGACGAGTTTTTGGAGGAATCTATTCCCATCTGCCCCCTATATATCGAAGTATAATAAAACTCTTGCTGCTCATCTCACCTCTGTCTCAAAATTGGCTATTGTGGCAGGTGGCTCCAATCCGTGTTATTGAAGTAGCAGAAGGTAGGTTAAAAATCATCCTTTTTTAACTCTACTTCTTCAATTTGGTAAACTTTTCTAGGAATACAAATTTTGATTCTCAGTCTAGCATAACCAAAAACCAAGCCCATTGCTGCTGAGTGGATTACGACTCATAGCGACCTGTCGACCCTGTAAGACAGAGTAGAACTGCCCCGTAGAGTTTTCAAGGAGCGCTGGTGGATTAGAACTGCCGACCTTTTGCTTAGCAGCCATAGCACTTAACCGCTACACCAGGGTTTCTCAGTTTAGCATATCCAGTCTCAAATATCATATTATCCCACAAATTACAATTGTACCTTACTGTTTTCCCATGGTTTTAAAGAATCAGTCTGACCAATGATATCACTTTGAGTCAGAAGTCTAATAATAATATTATACTCAGGGAGAAGATGATCTCTTCAAGTCAGGGGTAACAATTTGATTTGAGGTGCACCTGGGCATTGCACTTTAAATCCAAAATTTCTAAAAAGGCCAAATTGTATTATGTACCACTGGAATTGTCCTAGGTCAGCACCACAGTAAAAAATACAAATGGGATGATGCAATCTTTGAAGAACAGCACAGAAGTTAGTGTCGCTGCTGTTGTTTAAGGAAACCTGCAGTGAGAACTCAAAACACCCCTCTTAAAGTATTTCCTCACTGTGTCCCCTCTCACTCTGCTGCTGCTAGAAAGTGGTTTCATTCCCTTGATTCTCTGTCTCTCCCCACTGCTTCCTCATTCATTCCTCACTCTCTCCTTTTTCTTGAACTTTCCTTATTCTCCCTCTCCTCTTTTCACAGTTCTTAAGGTCCTATTGTTTTACAAATATTAAAACTCTTAACTACTGAACATTGCCAATGCAAGATGCTGTTTGAGAATCATTGTTTTTTCCCTTTCAAACTTTTTTTTTTTCTTCTTGTGAGAAAGGTTTTATTGGAATTTTAGCAATTAAATCATCCATCCTGTTGTACAAAAAACCCTAGTATCACCTTCGTGGATTATTATTTTTTTTTCTTTTTTTGAGTTGTCATCAATATAATACCCTGCTTTCTGCAAGAATTTCTTAGCTTCATGAACAAAGTCATACGAACCCTCCTAATTATTAAAAAAAAAAAGAAAGCTATGCAAGAAGATGATATGAGTTGTAGAGACTACAATATTTGTTATGCTTCATGGTGATTTTAATGGTTGAATAGATAAATTGAATTGTTGACATGAGATACCCCATTCATTGCGTGTTTTACATCAATTATTGTTTACAGAATTTTTTTTTTTTTAATTCACATACAAATATGTTTCTTCCAAAACACTCAGCACTTATAATATTTCTATCTTATAAGTAATTGAGGGTCACTTCTGAAATGAATGAATCAATTATTCTTTAGAGAAGCTGAAACCACTTATTAATTAACTTTAAGATTAAATACACTTATTTTAAAAGAACAGCTTAAAAACTGTTTTTCTTTGAGGATAGTCAAATTCTAAGTGTGTAAGCAAGCAATTATGTAATGTTATAACATAGTTTTACCTGTGGTAGGCACTTTTTCTTCTGTTATTGATGTTCTACAGAATCCTATATAATTTTATTATATATTTTTATACAATAAGTTACATATAACACACACATACAATCTTCTTAAATGTTGGATTCAAAAGCATAATAAAATAACAAGTAATTATATTCCCCACAATTTTTAATTGCTGAATATAAAATGTTAAATATTTAGAAAATACCACTTGATGTTTCCACAAATGAGAAATTAGTGTGTTTTGATAATGCATCTCTAATAAGAGTAAAAACTGAAGTCAAATATTTCACATGTAGCTTTTTTAATATGACATAATTATCTATAGCAAAATTTTGTATGCAGAGCATTATTCAGGAAAGCATATACAATTAATAGGTTAGGTTTCACTGTTAGAGCTTCGTTACAGCTTCATAAAAAATTTACTGCACCAAGTTGATAGTTAGCACTTTATTGTACTTGTTTTGCACTTTGTTGTTCTGGAAACTGATATATCAGCTTTCTAAAGTGGGTTACTTTACAGTGTATAAAACAATTTACTATTTACCACACTGTATATTCACACCACTCCTACTCCTTCAATTTTTTTTTTTTTTAATTACTAAATAGTAAAGCTTTTCGAGTGTGGAGAATATCATGAGATTTGCTGGATAAACTGTCTTGCAAATGGCATAAGAAATGTCACATTTTATGAATCAGAGTTAACAAGATCTAAAAAATGATACGTCCCAATTTTCACAGTGCATTACAGGAGTATTATAACTGAGTGTTTTGTAAGGAGTTATTATTAAATTTCCAAGCATCAGCAAAGAAACTTTCTAGCAAGATTTAGAAATGCTTTCATCTTAGTTATCTAGTGCTACTATAACAGAAATACCACTTTAACAAACAAAAGTTTATTCTCTTACAGTTTAGGAGGCTAGAAGTCCAAATTCAGGGTACCAGCTCCAGGGGAAGGCTTTCTGTCTCTGTGAGCTATGGCAGAAGGTCCTTGTCATTGACCTTTCCGTTGTCTAGGAGCTTCTCAGTGCAAGTACTCCAGGTCCAAAGGATGCACTCTGCTACTGGCTCTTCTTGCTTGGTGGTAATGAAGTCCCTATCTCTCTGCTTACTTCTCTCTCCTTTTATCTCTTTTAACATAAAAGGTGATGCAGCCACACCCCAGGGAAACTCTCCTTACATCAAATCAGGGCTGTGACTTGAGTAAGGGCATTACGTCCCACCTTAATCCTCTTTAACATAACCCAGTTTTGCCTCATTAACCACAGGCAGAGATTAGAATTTACAACACATAGGAAAATTATATCAGATCACAAAATAGAGGCTAATCACATAATACGGGGAATCATAGCTTAGCCAAGGTGACACATATTTTGGGGGTCACTGTTTAATCCATGACAGCTTTCACTAAAATTACTCTAAAGATCGTTGATATCTAAGAGTTTTCTAATATTATATGTAAGAGGAAGCTGAGAAAATATCAAGGAATGAATTTTGTCTGACTTTCCTAATTTTTATAACTTTTGTATTTTTCCTTTATTTTCCAGTGAGATGTTTAATATATATTGTTATTTATTGTCAAACGCAGTGACTATTGTCTGAAGTGTTCAAAATGCATTTCTAGGTATGGAAAACTTGATGCATACTCAATATTTGATAAATGTGAGGCACATAAAATTTATTAGAACTGTTTCTATAAATTAGCCTTTTCAAATATTTTTGACATGTTTTTGACTATCTTACTTTTGCAAGACCGTTCTGAAGGAGGAATGATTCATGCAATCTAATCACCGACATTTTTATTCTACTTCAGTACTTTATTTAACTAAAGGAAACGAATAATGGGCAAAATACAAGCATTGCAGTTCATACAACACATACCTGCAGTGTATGAACATGGTTATTCTCTACATGATAAAAAAGTTTTTTTAGACCTTAAACAAGAATACTGCATATTTTTTTTTTAAAATAGGCCAAGCCTATAAACCACCATTCTTTCACAGTACCAAAAGTTTTCTTAGAAGAGAATAAATTTAGTTATAAGAGAGAAGCAAGAAAGGAGCTGGTTAATAATATAAAGTGATCACAAATAAGCTTAAGAGAAGTATAATCTGTGGTGCTAATACATTTACTTTAGCTAATTAAATTGTCTTTTTCTCTCCTTTGTTCTAGTTATTTTCTAATTTATTCTATATCATCTAGGTCTTCCGTCTCTATTCATGCTGAAGATTACATAAAATAATCAAATTGTGTATGCCTGGTAACTAAGAAATTGTTTCAATAATCCATATTGCTTGCTTTAGAACCCCTCATTATGCCATGTGCTTATGTGGCTGTTAAAAGGTGGCCACTGTGGTTCGTGAACACCTTAATATGTTGTCGATGTTGTACAATGAGTACTGACATTGAAAAAAAAATAGAGTGGTACACTTTGATAAATGGGATAAAAGCCCATCTTCTCCATCACCAAACAACCTTAACCATGATAAAAGCAGGTTTCTAATTTATGTTGTAAAACAGATGAGAAGATGCCCTAGCCATCTTTCCACTTCTTTCTTCCTGCCTTTCATCCCTGTCCATCCTTCCTCCCTTTGTCTATCTCCTTTTATTTCTTTCTTTCAAAATTGTTATTTCTTTGTATGTTGGGATCATGCTACCTCTAGTTTTAACCCTACTAGTTTTTCAGTTTTGTTTCTCAACTGTGTACAGATTTTCCCAGAGATACATATTTTGAAGTAAGGTCAGTTTTATTCTCTCAATTTTACTGGCATCACAGATAAAATCTGGTCATGAAAATCATGTTGTATTATATTAAAAACAGAATCCAAATGAAGATGAAGGCTTTAGATTTAGCAATATGCAAGCTATTATCGAGAAAGTTTTTTATTATTTTTTAAATGTGAAAGAAAAAATTACAGTTTGAATGTTGAAAAAATGGTGCAATGGAATGGAAAAATGCTTAGGGAGAGAGAGAAAGAGACATTGAGAAAGAAAGAGAGAGATGGAGAGAACGAGAATAACCAGAGTTGGCTTGAGTAGGCAAGAGAGGACGGGCTGCATGCCCAAGACAGGATGGCCCTAGGTAGGAACAAGAAAAGATCAGTTTAGTTGTCGGAAGAGACTATGGACAGTGAGGCTGATAGATGGGTGATTGTTCTTCTCAACTCTAAGAGAATACAATACAAGGCAGTAAAAGAGAGCATGGTCATCCAGGGATGAAGAATGTGAAAATTATTTTGAAAATCTGAAGAGAGAGAAAGTATAAACAAGTCTTCTGGAATAAGGGGATGATCAATAGATTATTAACCATTGATATGATTACTGAGCAGCATTTAAGGCCCGCTTGAGTTTAGTGGGCATTAGTTTGACGTAAGACTAGTTAGCCTTCTGTGTCTTTTATCCCTGTATAGACTCAGTTTAGGTGGCAACATATACTTAATCAATACTGGGTTTTCACTAAGCTACTAGGATAAAATAAAAGGCACGTGGTTTGAGGCTGTTTTGAGGCTACATGCAAAGGACTAATTACAATGTTAGTTTGTGTACCGGTTTAGGTAACAGACATTTTAAGCTACTTAAATATGAAGAAGTAGATGTAAAGAAGTTTGCAATTAATCAAAAAGACAATAACATAAATGAATTTTAGATTCTTATTGGGGGAGAAGCTAAGTGTTATTGTGATTATTATACTCTGGGGAACAAGTAGAAAGACAGATGTTATGGACTAAATTTTGTCCCCAAAAATTTATGCTGAAATCCTAACTTCTGTTACCTGTGAACATGATGTTGTTTAGAAAGAGGGTCTTTGAAGATGTTATCAGTTAAGTGAGCACGAGGTCGTACTGGAGTAGGGTGGGTCCTAATCCATCCTGAGTGCTGTCCTGATAAAAAGGGAGGAGAAACACAGAGAAATACACAGACTGAGGAGAGCCATCTGGAAATGCATCTACAAGTCAAAAAATGTGAAGAAACACCTGTGGCTGACAGTAGCCGGGCACCATAAGAAAGAATCTTCATCTATAGCCTTCAGAGAGAGCATTGCCTTGTGACACTCTGAATTTAGACTACTAGTTGCCAGAACGGTGAGAAAGTAAATTTATGTCATTTCAACTCACTCACGGTTTGTGGTACTTTGTTACGGAAGACCTATGAAACAAATACAATAGGAGATGTTGAAATTGAAGTAATGTAAAAGTTGTAGTAGTCTGTAAATCTGTATTACAATAATGGGAATGAGTGGTTAATGTAGGGTAGATGACAAGATCATTGAAAGGGTCAAGGTCAAGGAATGGAGAAGCAAGAATATTGGCAGGAGGATCTAAATGGATATTGAAATAACCAGAGTTATCATAAGAGTAGTGTTTGAGTGACAGAGAACTAGGAGCTGAATGAGGAGAATTAATCATGATTGAATGAAGAGAATTGGATGACTGTAATAAAAAGTCATCCGGAGTAGTATGGTCTTCTGACATACAATTAAATGTTGGGTGTGTTTAATTGAGAGAGATAAAAAATTATTTTACAGCAGCAAGAAGGATACTTATCCCAAATTTTGGTCCAATCATATGAAGAGTGTGGGAGTCAAGAGTTTTAAGGACTGAAGGGGAAACAGTGTCACCAGAGCAGAGAATGATTTCCATTATAGCAAGAAGGCAAAGAGGACATCCAGAACATGGGTTCAAAATATAGGTGATGTTGCAGTTCCAAGAGCACATTGGAAATATTTCCAGATATAGAAAGGGAGGAAGATGGGGTCATAAAGCAAGAAATGCAGAGCTTCATGGACACTTGAGTACATATGATGAGGGTTGGCCTGAGAGTCTAAGGCTTCTTGTGATTGATAAAATTTGGAAAAAAGAACAAAATGAGATGAGTTCTCGTTGTCTCAAAGCTAAAAGTATTGGTGATGTGTGAGTGCAGGAGGATTTGGAGATGTGTGGGCCTTGCACTCTGAGTCCTAGAGCTTCTTTTCTCCTTCTGGAAGATGTGGAAAGATCAGAAGAATGGTAGTGGTTATGTTGCTGTTAGCAATGAGTTGGCACCTGACTCATGGTGACACCATGCACAATAAAATGAAGTGCTGCCTGGTTCAGCTTCATCCCCATGATTGGTTGTAGATTGGACCATTGTGATCCATAGGGTTTTCATTGGCTGATTTTGGAAGTAGGTTGCCAGGCTTTTTGTTGTTGTTGTTTCTAATCTGTCTTAGTCTGAAAGCTTTGCTGAAACCTGTTCAGCATCATAGCACTACACAATCCACCACTGAACCACTACTGCCCCCATAGAGGAGAAGTTGTTGTTGTTAGGTGCCGTAGATTCGGTGCCTACTCATAGCGACCCTATAGGTCAGAGTAGAACTGCCCCATAGGGTTTCCAAGGAGCAGCTGATGGATTTGAACTGCAGACCTTTTGGTTAACAGCCAAGCCCTTAACCACAAAGCCATCAGGTTGATAGTGGGTAGTAATCTGAGAATATGTGAATATAAACTCTATATGATTATAAGACATATAATTCAAATTAAGGTTTTTTTTTTTCACAAGAAAAGCCCACTTCTCATTTGTTTGCAAATAAAACCAATAAACTATAGCCCTTAAAATTTTTCCTCAAATTATATTATGAGAGGCAGAAATAGAGGACACCAGAGAATAAATCAAATAACTCGGGTCTCTAGGCAAACAGAAGAGATGTGAGCACTATTAACAACATCTGAATATGTGTGTCTAAACCCAGCATCATTTCTCCCACTGATAAGAAGCAACAAAGAGCAACTATAAGAATAAACATTTGGAGACAGACTCTCTGATGGGTATGTATCAGCTTGTAGAGGCCAATACAATCCTGTCTATGGATTTAAGAAGATCATTCAAGTGTCCTTGAACTTGCAGACGAACCACGTATGCAATGATTATCTAGATTTTGGGCTTCATGAAATGGGAAAATATGCTCTGTTTGTGATAGTTGTTTCTGTCACTATAAATTTTTTGGTGAGTTTTCTGCCCTGCTGGCAATGCTCTTTTTGTATATATATTAGAATGTAGATTCTTTAAAAACAAATCCAAAGCTTAAAAATGTGCATAATTTTTTAAAACTAAAAACAATTTCGTGTTTTGCATTTTGATTGTCATCTCTTCTGCCCTCTGCTGATGGGACTATCTCATAAAAATTTTAAAACCCCCTGTCGCCTTTGTATGTTTGTTATGTTAGGAAGAGTTTTTAGTTTATTTTAAACTAAATCATACAGCTCTATTTGATTTTCCGTAACTGTATGGATTTATACATACGTTGAGGAATTTAGAGAATCACAATAATGAAGAAAACCATAACTGGGTTAAATATATTTGTCACTCTTCTCTGGTATTCTGCACACTTCAAGAATGCTATAAAAGAGGTCACAGTGATGATTTTAAATTGCTGTTGTAATTTGGCTATTGGACATACTTTTTAAAGTCAGGATATACTAGTAATAATAAAATAAGCCATTAAGCCAATAGTTTGTACTTGTTATGCAGGCTGTGTGGACTGTGGCTTGTAATCTTTTGAATTCCCCTAACCTTGAACTCAGAAACAAAGCAAAATGAAGAACGATGTATGGAATGCACGTTCTTTTTCCAGATAAAATACATCTTCAGTGACTTCTACATTGAGACGGATTTTTTCTATCTATTTCATGTTTGCCGCCTTGTTTTCAGTTATTTTTCAGTTCTGTATCTTCCTTCATCTTCATCTTTTCTAGTAACTTGTTAGAATATTTTTCTACCATTAATTTATTTAAAAAAAGATAAAGAAACTTCTACTCTCTAAAAAATCATACTTTTTCTTATAAGAATGGTTCCTCCAACAATGAAATAGGTCTATATTTTAAAGCGTTTTTAAAAAAATTCTATAGTGTTGAGAAGTCTTTGTTTTACTATGCTCATGTGTTTTGAAGTGGCTTATAAAACTCTGCAAAGGTGGAAATAAAACTAAATGTATAATAAATTCCTATCAAGGTTTCAAAAGTAGCCCTGTAGCATACAAACGTGGCTTAAATCCCAGCTCTGAGAGTATCTAAGTTGTTATTCTTTGGAAAGTCATTTTACTTCTCTGTGCCTCAATATTCTCTTTGGTAAAATAGAGATGACAAAGCCTACCACAGTGAATTGTGATATTCAATGAAACAATACATATAAAGTAGAAGTAACATATTTTGCTACATGATAAGTATTTTGGAAATATATCGATTTTATTAACCAAAACCGTAGATGCTAAATTAAGACAAGACACTCTTACAATGACAAGACACAATTAGACTGCTATAATGTTATGCATCTCTACTGCAAGTCAGTTAGATCTGAATGGGATTTTTTTTCTGAAATCAAGAGTATAACAAAATTTATACCAGATAGTTATTTAAACAAAGTATCCAGATCTGCTCAGGATTACTCTTTCCTTAAGCAGAGAGGTTGCCCTTACAGCACAAATGCCACAAGAGACAAATGTTATTCGATGACATGGAATGTGTATTTAACAGATGTATTTAAGCGCTTACTATGTATCAGGTATGACTGGTGAATGAAAGAGGCATAATCTGTCCCCTCAGGAAGTTTAAGGTTTAATGGGATTCAAAATGCAAACAAATAAAAAGCAAGTAAAGCAATACATAAGTACGTTATTAACAATTGTTAAAAGTGCCATGATTATAAATTGAAGATGCTGAGATAGCGATTAACAGGATGGGAGATGGCTAGACTTCTTGGAGTGATCAAGGTAGACAGAGGTCATAAAAGAGAAAGCAAACAAATAAAAAACAGTTGCCCTTGAGTCAAACTCTAACTCATAGAGACCCCATGTGAATCAGAGTAGACTGTACTCCAAAGGATTTTCAATGGCTAATTTTTAGGAAATAAAGCGTCAGTTCTTTTTTCAAAGATGCCTTTGGGTGGGTTTGAAGCACCAACTTTTGGGTGAGCAGCCAAGCTCTTAACCAACTATAAAAGGTCATAGGAGAGAAAAAGAAGGAAAAAAAAAATTTAATGGCAATCAGATGGTGAGCAAAGCCAGCCAAGTGTAGAAAAACGAGAACAGCAAATCCAAAGGCCTCCTTAGGAATTGAAAGTAAACCGATTTCAGTCACATTAAACACATTAAAGAGAATGTTTGAGATGGTATTGGAATGGTAATGATAGGAAATCATCAGTGCCTTACAGGGCATGTTAAGGAATTTGCATTTGATTGTCAGGTATATGGAAAGTAATTGCATGGTTTTAATCAAGGGACGGATTAGATTCATATTTTACAAGAATCATTTTGGTTGCTATATGAAGGGCTGTTAAAACGTTTGCACTAAGCTTTGTAAATACTTTGGTATTGATAAAAGTGTGAGTGAGTGTGTGTGTGTGTGTGCGTGTGTATGTGTGAACTAACTTTACATTAATTCTTGGGAGAGGGTATTTGTTTGTTTAACACTAAAAGCGCCCAGCTCCTACAAGCTCCAACAATTGAAGGAGCTAGTTAACATCAAAAAGAGCATAATCAGAAGTCTACATTGTGGAGATGGTTCTGCATAGTCTTTCTGATGAAGCTATATAAGTCTACAGTGGAATGTTGTTGTTAGATGCCATCGAGTCATTCCAACACATAGCGAACTTACGTACAACAGAACGAAACACTACCAGGTCCTGTGTCATCCTCACAATCATTGTTGTGCTTGAGCCCATCGTTGCAGCCACTGTGTCAATCCATCTCTTTGAGGGACTTCCTCTTTTTCACTGACTGTCCATTTTATCAAACATGATATCCTTCTCCAGGGACTCGTCCCTCGTGATAACACGTCCAAAGTATGTGAGTAGTAGTCTAACCATCCTTGCTTGTAAGGAGCATTCTGTTTGTACTTCTTCCAAGAAGATTTGTTCGTTCTTTTGGCAGTCCATGGTATATTCAGTATTCTTTGCAAATGGAATAGTTATATTCATATATATACACATGCATATATGTATGTATATACACATAGACTTATTTCACTCAACTTAATGTCTTCAAGCTGCATCCATATTATGGCATGTATCAAGATTTCATTTCTCCTACTGGCTGAATAGTATTCCATTGTATATATGCACTACATTTTGTTTACCCATTCATCTGTTGATGGGCATTTAGGTTGTTTCTACCTTTTGGCTATTGTGAATAGTGCTGTAATGAGCATTGGTATAAAGTCTCTGTCTGAGTCTCTTCTTTTGAGTCTTTTGGCTATATACCTAGAAGTGGAATTACTGAGTCATACAGTAGTTCTAGTTTTAGTTTGATGAGGAACTGCCATACTGTTTTCCACACTGGCTATACCATTTTGCATTCCTACCAGTAGTGGATAAGGGTTCCAATATCCCCACATCCTTGCCGACATTTGCTATTTTCTGTTTTGTGTTTGTTGTTGTTTCTTTGTTTGTTTTAGGCATCCTAGTGGGAGTGAAATGGTATCTCATTGTGGTTTTGATTTGCATCTTTATGATGGCTAACGATTTGGAGCATCTTTTCATGTGTTTGGTGCCCATTTGAATGTCATCTTTGGTGAAATGTCTATTCAAGTCCTTTGCCCATAAATACAAGTCATTTTAAATATTTTTTATTGTAATGATTACAGAAATTAATCAAAAAATTATAGATACATCTCTACACAACTGCAATAAGCTTCACATACTACATTGTATATTATTATTATTTTATATTGTCATTGTATAGCTCCCATTTATTAAGCATTTATTTTTATGACATATACTATGCTTTGTATATAGTAAATGATGTATCATATGTGAACAATTAATTGTGGATCAATATTACCTGCCTGATTTCACAGTTTGGAAACCGAGGCTTAAAGTAGTTATCTCATTTCTGAGGAATGGAGGATGTACTTGAGTAAATATGTCCCAAATCCATCTGACTCCAAAACCTAAATCCTACCAACTGACCTGCCTTACTTAATATTTAGGATTTCATACAGGTTTTTGTAAGTATTATAAATAACTTGAAAATCATGATTTTAGATGTTTAGGTGACTCTCAAATAATAAATAATAAACTCTAAAATTAATAAAGAAAACATATAAAGAGCCCAAAATTCAACACCAACCCTAGCTTCACTAAAAGTTATTCAGTTTGGTAATTTTTAACCTATGTGTGCACCAAAAGAGAATAAATATAGTATTATATGATTTTTCCCTACTAAACATAATGATGTTACTTACTTTTTTTATTTATTCAACAAATACTGAACACTTATGGTTTATCAGACACTGTACTGGACACAAGGGGGACACCACTGGACAAAACCTCAAGGAACTTAAATTCCAGTTGAGGAAATACAAAATGATGAAAAGTAGAACCCAAATACAGAATGAAATATCAGACATTCATAAGAGCTATGAACTAAATAAAGCATGAAAGTGATATTATAATCTGTCTTGGAAAGTGTGGTCTGGACAGGCCTCTCTGAAAAGAGATCCAAATGAAGCAAAATCACAAATGTCATGGAAACCTAGAAGAATACAAGCAGTGGGAGTACAGTTCCCTAAGACGGAAACATGCTCAGAGTGTTGGAGCAAAAGCTGTGAGTTCGTTGAGGCTGGAGAAACAGAAGTTTGGGAAATCAAGTCAGCTAGGTAGCCTGTGGGCAAACTGTGTGTCATTTGTGTGAGAGGGCATCTACTTTTGCACTTCAGATATTTTCTTGTCTGCAGAGGGAGCTCTAGGCTCCTTACTGCCCTCAACGCTCTGTGCCCTACGTGCAGTTCAGGGCATGAGAGGCTAGGGAGGGATGGTGATGATTTTTCTGATTTACTAGTTTAGAAGAAGATGTTGTGCATGCACTGGAAAAGTCCCTCCCTGTCCTTTCAAAACTAGTTTCCTGTAGAAAGCCTGTCTTTCTATTTTTTATTCCAAATATACAGGAGGTAGTTTCTGCTGCTCAGGGGGAGGTGGATGGGGATGAGATGCTGTGGTTTTGTAGTATAAATTCCGAGAGTAAGGATGTACTCTTTTACTGCATATGTGACAGGAAACAATTGCAGCGTTCATTTTTAAATGGTCAAGTTAAGTAACATTATGAGACATCTAAGAAATTTAAGAACATAACTCAGGAATATGCTAAAGGGCCCCACATGTGTAAAGATGCAGATTCTCTGATCTGGCTACCACATAATTCTTTGGTAACAGATGGGAAGGCACTTTGAAATAAAAATGTATCTGTGCCTCACCAATGAGTTGGGGAGTTGGGCCACTAGCTGTGTCTCCCTATACTTGTAATGATTTTCTCTTATTCAGAGCTGTCTAAAGGATACTAAAAGATTAGGGACATTAAGTGCCCTCTTCACTTTACATAAGCTTCTGGCTCCCTGAGCTCCTTAAAAGGGAAGATACAGAACATAGATACAAACAAACTGTTTAGGAATTCCTTATGTCATGAACTTGACTTAATATGGCTTCATCGCTTCACCACGCACGTATCCATCTCAGACAGCATTCTAAGAGTGAGGAGGTTAAGGTCATGTCCATTATGTTTTCGATTATACACTCAGAACCTAGTACCATGTCTGGAGCATTTAACAAATTGTTGCGGAATGAATCAATATTACTGTGTGTTTGTGTGAAAAAGAAATCTGGTTTACCATCTGTTTCATTGTCCTATTGCAATGAATGTGTAATGATATGCATATGGAGATGAGCGGCTATTGCACTTTGTTGCAAGAATTTTATGTTTAAACTATAAATTTCTTATATAATATTAATGTTTTATATATTGTAGAGGGATCTGTGGGTATATTAAATTTTGATGAACAGTGATCTCCATACACATATAAGCATAAATTTTTGAAGAATGGTTCCCTTAGTGCAGCCTGAAGACATCTTATTTGTTGGCAATCAGGAAGCAATTTCCCAAAACACCTTTAACACAGATTCCTTTTCTAAAACACAAAAGCAGATATGTGTTAGCAGCAAATTCAGAAAAGTCAATTATTTTTTCTTTTTTTTTTAAGGAGAAAAGGAAAAATGTCTTAGCAGTAAAAAATATGTAAATCAAGCTTGAAAGCAACAGGCTATGTCCCAGGTTGCAGCCTATTTCAGCCAGATTTTTTGTTGTAGTGAAGTCACAGCACTAAATTCTGTCCAACCCTCTCAAATGTTATTTCTATAAGTTAACTTTCCCTTATCAATGCATGAAATCTGGGTTAAAGCATATTTTTGAAGATCAAATCAAATACGATTTCTTTTCCATACAATTTTACCTACTTCACTATTTGGTAGTAATAATTTCTTTTGCTGCTTGTTCCTATACATTTAACATTTGTTCATGTTTTGGATATATGTGTGCGTGTGTGTATCCTAAAATATTATGAACTGTTTTTTCTTTAGTCCTTTCTCTCCCTTCTCATACTATACCATAAACTGGTAGAGGTTATTGACAGTCCTGCTCACTAATCCAAAGTCTCTGCATGGCACAAACAGTTTATGCTCAACTACTAATCGAAGGTGGGAAATTCAAATCTACCCAGCAGTGTCGCTGAAGAGAATCCTGGCAATCTGCTTCCGTAAAATATTACAGTCAAGAACACCCTATGGAACAGTTCTACTCTATAACACATGGGGTCACCATGAGTTGGAATCAACTTGACAGGAACGGGTTTACTCACTAATCTATTATTTTTTCTACCTCTCATATTTCCAGAACTTTTATAGGAGCAAAAGTAAGTTGGTTGAACTTAACTATTTGTGAAAAAGTAATACATGGAAGTATTAGATAATGCTGGTGTGGACCCTAATAAAGAGAAAATAACTAAACATGTATATGACTCAAAAATTGCAATCAAATTGGTAACATTAAAAAATCATAATAATTGCATTCCCCTTTGTGTCAGCAATGATTCCAGGCATTTATATAATTATTTTAGGTCAAATATTTAATATAAATCTTGTTGTTTTTGTTAGCTTCCTTGAGTTGGCCCTTGACTCATGACGACCTCATGCCCAACAGAAGGAAACACTTCCCTGTCCTGCACCATCCCCATGTTAGCCTGCGGATTGGATTGTTGTGATCCATAGGGTATTCACTGGCATATTTTTGGAAGCAAATTGCCAGTCCTTTCTTCTTACTCAGTCTTAGTCAAGAAGATCTGCTGACGTTTGTTCAGCATCATAGCAGCATGTAAGCCTCCACTGACAGACTAGTGGTGGCTTTGCATGGGGTACATCGGCCACGGATCCAACCTGGGCCTCCAGTATGGGAGGCAACTAGTCTATCACAGAACCACCAAACTCCCCACAGTATGAATCTAATAGGATTTTAATCTCATCCCAATGTTTATACTAGATTGGCAAAGAAACCATTAAAAGCATTTTTCTGCAAAACAACCTACAATACAAGTTCTAACTTTTTTGTCATTCTTTTTCTACTCCTCTCCTGCATTCTTTTTGTTTTACCCTTCCTTGTACACTCTCTAACTCAGGACTTTCAGGGATGGTCAAGTTATTGACTCTCAGATTATTATCCAAACCAAAAAGCCAAACCCATTGCCCCTGAGATGAAAATAAAACCCATAATGCACATAGGACATTGACATAAAAAAAAAATAGTAAGTATAATATTCTGACCAACACTTGTTAATGATTTATCAGATTAAAAATTAGAATCCATTGTGTTTTTTAAAAAATATCAGTGGGGGAGTTCTTAGTATACCACTTAATCACTGTATACTAGCTTCAAAATATTCATAGAATCCTTTTTTGAAAGCATTAAAAATCTTATGAGTTATTCAATCCTTTCATTTTATTTAAGAGGAAATAGACACCGGAAGATGCCTTTTAGTTGTAGAAATATAGATATTTAGAACTTTAAGCATTTTATAGATTTTTTCTTTATAATTTACTTATTCTATAGAGAAGGAGATTGAATACTATCCCTGTTAAATATATTGTTCAGCACTACCCTGTAAATTAGAGTGTAAGCAGGGCCAGAACCTCTATGTCTATTCTTCTGGCTTCTATCAAAATCTTTTATTGGAGAGGGAGTATTTTAAGAATAGTTCTTTCGTTTTATTTTATTTTATTTTTTAAATTACAACCGTTGTGGTTGTTGTTAGGTGCCCTTGAATAAGTTCCAGTGCATAGTGACCCTATGTATAACAGAATGAAACACTGCCCAGTCCTGTGCTATCTTCATGATCATGCTTACGCTTGAGCCCATTGTTACAGCCGCTGTGTCAATCTATCTCGTTGAGGGTCTTCATCTTTTTCACTGAACCTGTACTTTACCAAGCATAATGTCCTTCTCCAGGGACTGATCCTTCCTGATAACATGTCCAAAGTATGTGAGGAGAAGTCTTACCATCCTTGCTTCTAAGAAGCATTCTGACTATACTTCTTCCAAGACAGATTTGTTCATTCTTTAGGCAGTCCATGGTATACTGAACACTCTACCAATGCCATTATTCAAAGGCATCAATTCTTCCTCAATTTGCCTTATTCGTCATCCAGCTTTTGCACACATATGAGGTGACTGAATACACGATGGCTTGGGTCAAGCGCACCTTAGTTCTTAAAATGACATCTTTTGCTTTTTAACAGTTTAAAGAGATCTTTTGCAGCAGATTTATCCAATGCAATGAGCCATTTGATTTCTTGACTGCTACTTCCATGGGCAAATTAAAATTACAAATACATATTACAAAATATTTAAGAAACAAAAAATCAGAAAAAAAATAGAGAATTTTCCAAAATTATCCACTCCAATATTACAGTAATCTGTGTTTAGTATTTTCTAATGATATTTTGTTTTTATAAAACAAACTGCATTTTTCCATCCTCTGGAGAGACTTTTTTTTTGCATTTCCTTCAGGACGGGTTATTGGGGATGAAATACATATTGACTGGCTTAGATCTAGAGTTCACATCTTGGTAAGTTTTGTCCTAAATTCATGTTGTCACACTTGGCCAAATAAGGCCTTAAGTAGAGTCATGGACATTTGCAGAGTGTGGAGTTTTTTATAATGGTTGATGCAGAGAAACAGTTAATGAAACCAGGAAAAGAACACTGGTTGTACTATTATAAGTAAATGAAATTTAAAACACTTTTTAAAGGAAGATTAATGTCACTAGTTCCATAGTAAGATGTTTACTTTTGATACTTGTATTATTTCAGATGAACTTGCTTACACCATTAAAATGACTCTGAGTGCTTAGATGAGATTTTTAAAAAGTATTTATATGTTCCAATGCTTTGAATATTAAACTTCAAGCAACCAGAAGCAAGAACAAAGCTCAAATATAAAGGGAAATATTCAAAGGCCCACTCAAAGTTATAGTAATACTGACATATAATGGATGTTACACCACACAAACATGGCCACATAAATTATTTGAAGACTGTCTTCTTCCTCCATTCTATTCCAGAGATCACTGAAGGAAAAACGCTGAAACAGCACTGTTTCTAAGATACACATACATCAACAATATGATTTTCCCATTAGATTATCAGATAAATGTTAGAGAAAATTTCCCGTGTAGCGGAAACAGTTTGCGCTGGGTTGGTAATCAAAAGGTTGGCGATTAGAATCCAACCAGTGGCATCACAGAAGAAACAGGCCTGGTGATCTGCTTTTGATAAGATTGCAGCCAAGAAAACTCTATGGAGCAGTTCCACTCTATAACACATGGGGGCCTTCTAAGTCACAAATCAAATATAAAATAAACAATAAAATAAATATTAGATAATGTGTATACTATTTGGGAAATATTCTATGAACAGAAAAACACAAAATAGTGCCACACTATTTTAAACTGACATAGAAGAATATCAAATATACCAACTCCCCCCCGCAAAAAAAAACAAATCTATTGCCTTCCAGTCGATTCCAACCATAGTGACTCTAAAGGGCAGAGTAGAACTGCCCCACAGGGTTTCCAAGGAGTGCCTGGTGGATTCGAACTGCCAACCTTTTAGTTAGCAGCAGTAGCTGTTAACCACTACACAGCCAGGGTTTCCATGGACTGCCAAAAGAACGAACAAATCTGTCTTGGAAGAAGGACAACCAGGATGCTCCTTAGAAGCAAGGATGACAAGACTACATCTTACATACTTTGGACATATTGTCAGGAGGGATCAGTCCCTGGAGAAGGACATCGTGCTTGGTAAAGCAGAGGATCAGAGAAAAAGAGGAAGACCCTCAATGAAATGGATTGACACAGTGTCTGCAACAATGGGCTCAAGCATAAAAATGATTGTGAGGATAGCACAGGACCGGGCAGTGTTTTGTTCTGTTTTTCCTGGGGTTGCTATGATTTGGAACCAACTTGACAGCACCTAACAACAACAGAATGACCAACAATTAAAATTAATGATTACAGAATAAACATGGCTTCAATCAGATTCATTTATGAAACATTTTGAGAGTGTGTCAACATTTTGGTAAGTTTATATGATGACTAAGCTGATCAATTTTTATCATGTATTTTTTATTTCACTTTTTAGGTAATTTTCCATAATGATGATGAGAAATTTTATAATTTAGAACTTCCTTACTAACGAAAAGACGGGAAATTAGGAATCAAAGCTCTTTGGCCAAGAACATAATATCTCTCAGGAACAAGGTTTCCAGATGAACTAAAGAATACCCAGTTAAATTTGGATTTCAGATATACAACAAATAGTTTTTTTCATGTAAGTATGCCTTGGTATTGAATGAGATACTTATACTAAAAAAAAAAAAAAAAAAAAAAAAAAATTATTACTTATCCGAAATTAAAATTTAACCAGATTATCTGTATTTTATTTGCTAAACTTGGCAACCCTACTCTTGTAGAGACGCTGGAGCCTTACTTTATTTTGTAGTTGCTTGTTTTTCTACTTATGTCAAGTTGAAATAAGGATACTTATTCAGGATTTGTCAATATGCAGTCATAGCTGGATCTTCCACTGTCTTTATATAACAAGGAGTAAGAGGAATCAAAGGTTTTATCAGTAATATGGGAACCCTTTGCCTTCAAGTCGATTCTGACTCATAGTGACCCCTTAGAATAGAGTAGAACTGCCCTGTGGGGTTTCCAAGGTCATAGTCTTTATGAAAGCAGACTGTCACATCTTTCTGCCGCAGAGAGGCTGGTGGGTTTGAACTGCCAACCTTTAGGTTAGCAGCCAAGCAACCACTGTGCCACCAGGGCTCCTTTAACATAGAGTAAAATTTTGTTTTGGTTTTGGTATCGGGAATGGCAAGAATATAAGTTAATATAATGAAAATCATCAGTGGATAAAACAAATGAAGCGGTGCAGTTTTGCACACGGAATCTGTGACATCTCGTCTGCAGTTTAATCGATAGGAGAAAAGGAAAAATACATTTTCTGCAAGTCAGCCATTGCCTTCACAAAGGAACCATAAGTTCTTTATTTACAATAAAATTGCATTGGCCTCATGTCCTAATACATGAAAATGAAAACTCGCATGCCGTCAACGTGGCTATTAAGTAAAGGATTTTCCTCTGAGTGGGATTTATTTTGTTTGTTTTGTTTGTTAAGAATGAATAAAAAGGTCTTTGTGAATTGAAATGGCACAGCCAGAGCTTACAGTTAATTTTTTTTTTTTTAATTTGTTTGTTTGCAGCACATTTATTGTGCGGATGGGAAGCAACAATTTGCATATTTTTTTCATTTTGATTTTTTTTTTCCCTTTTTCAGGTTACTTCACTGCTAACAAGAAGAATAATACCAGATGAGAAGACAACATGAACGAGACTGTATGATAGCTTTTCCAACTAAAGTGAGTAAGAAATGAAAACACTTTAAATGAAGTGTCTCAAATAAACATTTAATTTGGGATAAGACACAACTGTATATGTATCACCATATTAAATATTGAAAGAGCATTTACTGAGAAGTTGAAAGACTCATTTGTGGCAAAATAAATGTAGCTCAAGAAGTGAGCTGCTGAGAGTAAATATGTAAAACTACATTTAAGCAGAATGCAACTAACGTGAATTTATACTAGAAAAAATGAAAAACATGAGATTTTGGTGAATTACGTATCTGAACAAGGGACTGTAGTTTTCATCAGACAAGAGCCTTACTGTGCACTGGATGCTTTTTAATGAATGTTAAGTTTCCAACAAAATAGAAGGTTATTTATTTGTATATTAGGAAAAGTAGATACGTTAATCCCTCAGTCTCTTTTCTTTCTTTAAAATGTCCCTTCCTTATCTCCTCTAAATGCCTAGATAACTCTCTCCCCAATTCTGTGACCTTATTTTTCTTTATTCTTTACTTTCCTACTCTTAATAACTCCTTTTTTTTATTGTTTTATTTTTCCTATGTTCTCATAGTTTTCTGATGTTTATATTTACTTCTGCTCCTTTACGGTGTTTGAGATCTGGCCTTAATTTATCCCCATATTTATTTATAGCAACATGATTTTTTTCCCATAATATCTTGACGTTATAAATACCTGCATAGCTGCTAAAAACTAGGACCTTGACAGACAGACAGATGATTTTATATATAGATGTATATATATATATATATATATATATAATACACCCATACATATATGTATGTATATGTGTGTGTGTTTATATATATATATAGATAGATAGATAGATATAACCTACTGCTGTTGCATCAATTCTGACTCATAGTGACCCTATAGGACAGAGGAAACTGCTCCGTAGAGTTTCCAAGGCTATATTGGTATTGTATTACTATTGTCATTAGAGTGCTTTATAAGCCATAAAACATTTCATAAAATTCTATAGTAATAATAGATTTTTTTAAATAGGAGTATTATTGGAGATGTTGATGCCATATCTCACATTACTAAAATAACCATACAAAAGTTATACTATGTACCTGTACCTGTATAACTACATATAATATAGAACTATCAAACCCAGCCCAACCCATTGTCATCATAGTTCTGACTCATAGGGACTCCGTAGAACTATATGTAAAATGATTTCAATCACATAAGCGTAGATGAATCCATTTAAAATATACTGCATATGGTTCCCAAGAAACTAACTAGCAAACCTGCTGGTAAATTATAAGCATGTCAAACTCTTAAGTAATTTCTCCTTCTGTTAATAGTGCTAATTTTATCAAATGGGGAGGAGGTGGTTATCAATGAATACGTTTATAGAATAAAAATGGAAGCTGTCATGAATGCTTCTAGCGCCAAAAGACATTAACAAAATAAAAATCCCCAAAGATTTGCATCTACTGCCAAATGTTTTCTTGGCTAATATCACTTATATTATTTTCTGCTGGTTCAGCCTTTAGAAGATCAATTAAAGTTAAAGAAAATGGAATAAGAAATGGAAAATGGCTTTAGTTTTCTGATCTGTTGTTCCAAAGTAAGACTCAGTTATTTTTTGTTCATTTCACATGAAATCCTCAATCAGAATATGATTTGTTTTGTAATATCTTCATATATGAAATTTGATATTTTCATCTACATGATTACAAATTCTTAATTCTTTTAAATATTCTTGATCAAGGTTTTCCAATAGTTTTCAACTAAATGCATATTACCTTTATTAAAAATCATCTGAGTTATTTAAAACCCCTGTAAACAGACAGAGCACCCTTTCCTCCAATATAAATATTTAGGAGTCTAAGTTGGCTTTTCTTTGTATGTTTGTTTGTATTTCTTTTGGACTTCCTTTAGAAGCACACAGGGCAGTTCCTCTCTGTCATACATGGTTGCTGTGAGTCAGAACTGACCTGAAGGCACACAACCACAACAATAACAACAACTTAAAAGCTTAGATTTTCTTTGAAAAAGCATATTAACACATTGGAGAATATGCGCTCCAACTGCTTTTATTCCAAACTAGTTGCTGTTGAGTTTGTTTTTGTCTCGTGGTGAGCCGTGTATTTCAGAGGAGAACCATGCTCCATAGGGTTTTCAATGGTTGTGAGTTCTGAGAAGTAGATCACCAGGCCTTTCTTTGAAGGCACTTGTTGGTGGATTCCAACTGTCAAACTTTTGGTTAGTAACTGAGAGCTTAACCATTTGTGCCACCCAGGGTCTCCCTGCTAAAGTTAAGTGGATGCAAATCTCTATCAGAGATGCTCACAGATGAGTGATCTGATGTCAGAGTGTAGAGAATCTAGAATATATGTCAGTAGACTGATCCATAGTCTATCCAGTCCTTAGTCTATAGCTCATAGCAGTAAGAGTCAGTTTATGGAAGAAGATGATTATCAAGTTACACTTTTCATTCATAGAAACACTAGTTCCATGGCCTCTCCCTTCCAAGACAGTCCTTCCTCTTTCTTCACCTCTTGATAAAGATGCAATATAAAATGAAAACTAATCCAGGTTTCCTTTGATGTAAAGCTAAAACCATTTTTTATAACATGTTAAGGCAGATTTGTGTCCAGCCTTGGGTCTTCTGTTCCCGGCCAGTGTCCCAAACGCTGACATCCCTGGCGAACTAGGAGATATACTCATGGCTTACATCTTCCCCCTCTAAACCCCTGTGATCTCTACATTCTTTTTGATGCTTCCTGTGGTGCTGGTACTCTCAACAGCACTTGCCTTACCCATGACACTGATGGGAGTCTTGACATATGGCAAGCCTCGCTGCTCGTCCTCAGGTGAGCTGGGGTAAAATTTGGGACTTAATAAGCTAGAAATTGAAGCAGGAGTCTCATCGGAGTCACAAACTAGAAGTTCTATTCTCTATGTGGTCTCATTAAAACAAATTCCTTAGCCCATTTTCCCCCTGTGTATCATGTTTTCAGAAACAGACAGCTGAGACCCAAGGCATCCGCATGGCAGGAGGGAGCTTTTTTCTCTCACACAACAAAAAGCTTCCAGAGCCCAGCCAGCATGGCAGTGGCTCTCCAGACTGGGAGAAAGCTTTTTCTTAAGCATTTGTTCACAAAAGTATCGCTTTCATATTTTATTTTATATATTACTTTTGTATTAAAAAAAAAAAACAAAAACCAGCAAGACCCCTGCCTTATTACATCTGGAAAAAATATCTTAGGGTGATCGTTATTCTTCTACTTTTAGGTGCCAGAATTATATTTCAATTGGTAGAGATGCAAAATGATAAATTAGAAGTAAGGTAGAATCTCATACTCTGGCAAGCGTGGGCCAGCAGCATGAGACTGTGTCTCCCCAGGATTGTTTACCTTCAGTGAAAACCAAACAGAACTAGGAATTAACCTCTTAGGAGCTTCTGATAGGCAAAACCTGTACTTCTTCAGTGACCTCATGATCTTGTGCTGTTCAAATCCAAACAGGAGCGTATACGGACATCCCTTTGCAAGTGAATGCAAATCTCACATATACGACCAGAAGCAAATCTCTACATCGAAGAGTAGAGAGTAATTAGAAAGGACTACCATATAAAGAAATTAAATTCTCTTTAGTAAAGACCTTTGTGGCTGCTGTAGTGCCATCCTCAAACCAGAATACAGCCAAACGTGAGACTATATCCAGGGTTAAGAAGTTCCAGGAATGTGTTCAGAGAGACTCTGGAGCCTTCGTGATAAATTTCATTTTAAAGCATTTTAGACTAAAGAAGTATATTATGCCATTATTTACAGGTAACAGAATCAATTTGAAAGCTTTATTTCAAGTTATCACACCTTAAAAAATTAGTTCAATATATAAACTAACCATAAATAAACACTCCTTTTACTTACTCTAAGTTTTCCATTTTACTAGAGCACCATTGGTTGCACTCATTTATAATGCAATGGATATAGTGAGTTAGTCTATGCTGCACTTACCCACAGCCTACTCTCATTGGTACATTTTTACTCTCCAGTATACTGTTTTTAGAACTAGGTTTGGTACTTGCTAATAGTCCTGTTGGTGTTTGCAGCATAAGAAAGCAATAATGGCATAATAAATTTAAATCAACTATGCGCATTTGTAGGAAAACTGGTGGCACAGTTGTTAAGCACCGGGCTGTTAACCGAAGATTGGTGTTTCGAACACACCAGCCACTCCATGAGAGAAAGATGTGGCAGGCTGCTCTCGTAAAGATTTTCAACATTGGAAACTCTTTGGCGGCAGTTCTACTCTGTTTTACGGGGTCCCTAGGAGTCAGGATCAACTAAACAGCAATGGGTTTTGATGTGCTTTTCTGTTAAACCGCTTGCATACACTCTGTTATGGGTTGGATTGTGTCCCCTAAAAATGTGTGTCGGCTTGGTTAGGCCATGATTCCCAGTATTGTGTGGTTGTCCACCATTTTGTGATCTGATATGATTATCCTGTGTGTTGTAAATCCTAACCTCTATGATGTTAATTAGGCAGGATTAGAGGCAGTTATGTTAATGACGCAGGGCTCAATTTACAGGATTAGGTTGAACCTTGAGTCAATCTCTTTTGAGATATAAAAGAGAGAAGAAAGCAAAGAAGAGGGTAACCTCATTACCACCAAGCAAGAAGAGCCAGTAGTGGAGCATGTCCTTTGGACCCTGGTTCCCTGTACTGAGAAGCTCCTACACCAGGGGAAGATTGATCACAAGGACCTTCCTCCAGCTCCGAGAGAGAGAGAAAGCGTTCCCTTGGAGCTGGCTCTGAATTTGGACTTCCATACTCCTAAACTGTGAGAGAATAAATTCTGTTTGTAAAGCCATCCACTTGTGGTATTTCTGTTGTGGTAGCACTAGATGACTAAGACATACTCCATCAGAAAATCTTTTGTGAACACTGCCTTTGAAATATATTCAGAATCCCAAAACGTATCGCTATCTCCAGTGTTACTACCCTAGATGGAAACACAGTCACCTCTTTCCTGGATTATTTTAATAGCCACCTAGCTGGTCTTTGCCTCCACTCTTGACAGCCACCCTCTTCAATTCTCAACACAGAAGCAGGATTAATCCTTTTAAAATTTTAGCCAGATTACAGAACTCTTCTGTTTAAAATGATTCCATGTTTCTCATTTTCATTTTCAGTTTAAGCCAATGGCTTCACAACAAATGCTTATGCAGTACTATGTGATATGGCTTTGGACTTTATTTCCTTCCACTGCTCTCAACCTTACTCTCCCTGAACTAGCCACACTGGCCCCTTGTTTTTTAAAATATTTTCTCCATAGGCACTTTGTTCTCAGCGTTTCTTTGCCTAGAATGCTTTATTTTTCAGATAGTTGCCTTAATAACTCCCTAACCTCCCTCAGATTTTGTTCAAATGTTACTTTTTAAATGGGACATACTGACCCTGTTCAATTTTTCATCTTTTATTTTCCCATTTACCTTTCTTTACAGTTTTCCATAGCAGCTTTCAACTTTAATATACCATATAATTTACTTTTTTATTATTATTTATTATTTTTTGGATGTCTGAGTTACTATAATATAAGCTTCATGAAGGCAGGTATTTCTGTGTCTTCTCTGATAAATCCCAAACTTCTAGAACAGTATCTCATACATAATAGGTTTTCAAATAAATATTTCTGAATAAATAAATTAATTACACCAGATACTACCGTTTCTACAGACATAACAGACACAATTTGACAAACTTAAAATTTGAGAGATTTGTTTTCATCATGTGTGTCTCTCTGTGTGTGTTCCTATATCCATACATGTAGATTGTGTGTGGGTTTGTAAATTTTGGGATATTGTCATGACCTGATTCTAGATTTGGTAGCATTTTTGATACAACATTCAAGTGTTTTCTAGGTGCATTCCTTCATAAATTCTACTTGAGAAGGAACAGAATATTAATTTTAGTCTACTATAAGTTAATGCCTCAAGATCATTTTAATTACATTTCTTTGCAGTTGTAAAAATTTATTGTGCTACTCATACAATTATGCCAACTAAAAATAACACATTAAGAAGAAGAGAATGAAAAACTAATTATTAACTTTATATGGAAAGGGAAGAAACCCTGAATAAGTAAAGCACTACTGAAGAAGAAAAATAAAGTTGGAGGACTCACACTACCTGACCTGAGAACCTACTATACAGCTACAGTACTCAAAACAGCCTGATACTGGTACAACAACAGAGACATTTACCAATGGAACAGAATTGAGAACCCAGATGTAAACCCATCCACCTACAGTCACCTGATTCTCAACAAGGGCCCAAAGTCCATCAAATGGGGAAAAGACAGTCTTTTTAACAAATGGTGCTGGCAAAACTGGATATCCATTTGTAGAAAAATGAAACAGGACCCATACCTCACACCATATACAAAAACTACTTCAAAATGGATCAAAGACCTGAATATAAAGCCTCAAACTATAAAATTCATAGAAGAAAAAATAGGACCAGCACTTCAGGCCTTAATACATGGTATTAACAGGATACAAACCATAAACATCAACACAAAAAACCCAACAGATAAACTAGATAACTGGGATCTTCTAAAAATCAAACATCTATGCTCTTCAAAAGACTTCACCAAAAGAGTCAAAAGAGAACCTACAGACTGGGAAAAAATTTTTGGACAGTACAAGTCAGACAAAAGTCTAATCTCCATAATCTACAAGAAAATCCAACACCTCTACAACAAAAAGACAAACAATCCTATCAAAAAATGGGCAAAGGAAATGAACAGACACTTCACCAAGGAAGACATTCAAATGGCCAACAGACACATGAGGAAATGCTCGTGATCACTAGCCATTAGAGAAATGCAAATTAAAACCACAAAGAGATACCATCTCACCCCGGCATTACTGGCACAAATCAAAAATACCGGAAATAACAAATGTTGGAGGGGCTGCAGGGAGATGGGAACTCTTATGCACTGCTGGTGGGAATGCAAAATGATACAACCATTTTGGAAAATGATATGGCGTTTCCTCAGAAAGCTAGAAATAGACATACCATTCGATCCAGCAATCCCACTCCTAGGAATATATCCTAGAGAAATAAGAGTCATCACTCGAATAGACATATGCACACCTATGTTCATGGCAGCATTGTTCACAATAGCAAAACGATGGAAACAACCTCGATGTCCATCAACAGATGAATGGATACACAAACTATGGTACCTACACACAATGGAGTACTATGCAACGAGAAAGAACAACAATGAATCTGTGAACCATCTCATAACATGGATGAAACTGGAGGACATTCTGCTGAGTGAAATAAGTCAATCACAATGGACAAATATTGTATGAGACCTCTATTGTAAAAACCCATGAAAAAATTCACATGCAAAATGTAACAATCCTTGTTGGTTACCAGGGATGGGAGGGGAGGGGGGGAAATACTAAATAGGCAATAGATAAGTGGTACCTTGGGTGAGAGGTGAGATAGTACACAGTACAGGGGAAACTAACACAACCTGCACAAGGAAAGTTCATGGAGGCCCTATAGACACATCCAAACCCCCCGAGGGACTGAGTTGTTGGACGGAGGGCTCTGGGGACCATGGTCTCGGGGAACATCTAGCTCAATTGGCATGACACTACTTATAAAGATAATGCTCTACATTCTAGCTTGGTGAGTAGTGGCTGGGGTCTTAAAAGCCTATGAGCGGCCATCTAAGATACTCAACTGGTCTCATCCCTTTGGGAGCAAGGGAGAATGAAGAGAACAGGATACAGCGAAAAGATTAGTCCAAAGGACTAATTGTCCACAGCTACCAAGGCCTCCACCGGACTGAGTCCAGTACAGCTAGATGGTGCCCGGCTACCACCACTGACTGCTCTGACCAGGATCACAACAGAGGGTTCTGGACAGAGCTGGAGAAGGATGTAGAGCATAATTTTAACTCCCCCCCCCAAAAAAAAAGAAAGACCAGATTTACTGGCCTAAAGAATACTAGAGAAACCTCAAGAGTGTGGCCCCCAGACACCCTTTCAGCTCAGAGGTGAAGTTACCTTCGAGGTTCGATGTTAAGCCTGGGAGTGGACAGCCCAGTAAAACTAAACGGGACTAACGAGGTACAGGAGTCCGGTGACAAAGGCCAGAAGGCAGAGGGGGAGTAGAAAACTGATGATAAGGAACACAAGTTGAGTAAGGTCACTGTCGATGTGTTGTGAGATTGTTGACCACTGTTATAGGGCAACATTTGTAGTAACTATTAAATGGGAGGCTGTTTTGTCCTGTAAGCCTTCATCTTGGGCGAGAATGGAAGCACAATTAGAAGAGCATAGTCAATATCACTTAAATGTGTAAGTAAAAAGTTTAGAAATGGTGTTAAAAAAAAAAACCAAATGAGACTAATGAGGTACAGTAGTCCAGTGACAAGGGCCAGAAGACAGAAGGGGACAAGGAAGTCTCCTGGTGATAGGGAACACAAGGTGGAGTAAGGATATTCTTGATGTGTTGTGAGATTGTTAACCATTGTCATAGGGCAACATGTGTAGTAACTGTTAAATGAGAAACTATTTTGTTCTGTAAGCCTTCATCTTAAGTGAGAATAACAGCACAGTTGGAAGAGAGTAGTCAATGTCACTGAACTGTGTATGTAGAAATTTTTGAAACGGTGTATCTTTGGCTATCTGTATTTTCATCAAAAAAAAAAAAAAGGTTGAGAATTTAGAGGCTTAATATGTTGTGGGGTTGTTAACCAATGCCATAAAACAACATGTGTACTACTGTTTCATGAGAAACTATTTGTTCTGTAAGCCTTCACCTGAAGTACAATAAAATATAAAAAAAAAAAAAAAAAAGAAGTGGAGGGAAGACACCCTCTATGTGAAGTGTCTACAGCACAACAAAAAAAAAAAAAAAAAAAAAAAGAAGAAGAAGAGAATGATTGTCTTGTAGGGCAGGAAGATAAAGATAGGATTCTAAAAAGCAATAAATAATAAGAAAGTCACCTTATATATGCTAATAATAATAATTTTGTTGTCATTAGATGCCTTCAAGTCGGTTCTGACTCATAGCGACCCTACTTACGACAGAAAGAAGCATTACCCGGTCCTGCACCATCCTCACGATTGTTGTTATGCTTGAGCTCATTGTTGCAGCCACCGTGTCAGTCCATCTAGTTGAGGGTCTTCCTCTTTTTCGCTGATCCTCTACTTTACCAAGCATGGTGTCCTTTTCCAGGGACTGATCCCTCCTAATAATATAACAAAATATTATATAATATATAATAATATGCCATGAAAAAGAGAACTGAGTAACTCAATCCTCTTCATCTGGGATTAAGCAAAATGTTTACATCCAATATGTTATTAAAATAATCATACAGGATTTGAATCATTTAAAAAATACATAAAAAGCGTTCTCAGTGTAAGGATAAGAGCCATCATTAGGAATACCTGTGAGAATTGTTTGATTAGTACCTGCATTTCTTCTCTTAAGGTATTGATTCTATGTAGTTGTGCTTCCTTATACTGAAAGTGGTAGTACCAGCCCACTCAAAACAGCAGCTTCAGCTCTAGTCAGTTACTCTGGCGCCACATATGGAGAAAGTAATGAAAGCAAAACCCATTTTATTGCTGTTTCTTTTACCACAAAGAGACACATACTCAACCCCTCCTACTCCTGCCTTCCATGCTAAATGTTGGAAACATGAGCAGAGGAGAAAAGAATGGAAATTCCTGGTTTTATTTTCTCTCCTATTGTACCCTTATGCCCATTCTGCTCATTTCTCAAACCCCATCAAGCTTTCCTGAAGGCAATGTGTAGAAAACAAATAAAATCTAAAAGAAATAAAGATCAAAACAGTTAGGACTCTGATTTCAGTCTCTGCCTGTCAATTGACTAAATCATATCTTCTCTTTGGACACTTAATTAGGGCAATTAATGCTGAGTTCACAACAAATACATCTGAAATCTCAGCAGCTTAGTACAATAAAACTTATTTCTTCATTCAAATAAAGTTCTTTTCAGATATGTTTGTTTTAGCAACTCTATTTCATGGTTAACCTCCAAAAAGTGATTCAGGAATTCAGACTCTTTCTAACTTATTTTACCACACGTGGGCTTTAAATTCTCAAGTGAAGGTAAAAGCATAAGAAGGGCACACCATGACCCACATCACTTGTTTTACACTGGGTTAGTCAGAGCTAGTTTCACATGAGTGTAAAGAGGCAGAGAAATGTGATCTGTGGCTGGGTAGCAGCTGCCCAATAACAGCTCTACTTTACAGAAAGTTCCACAAACTTTAAGTAGTCTTCTAGTCATCTATCTCTACCACACACCTCAGGAATGATTCACATTTTTATTTATTGCAAGAGTTTATCTCTTTGTCCACCATCTTCCCAATCTCTTTCATCAACCTAGAATTTGTACATGAGCTAATACTTCCATGTTAAACAGTCTGTAATTTTGAATGTCACCGTTGCATTGAAAGGAGATGTATTTGTATAGTTCAAGTCAGGATATGAACATTTTTTTTCAGGGATTAATTGTTGCGTAGAATTAATGGGTTTCATGTTTTTATGAGAGCAATAAAACGCATCAGAGACATTATGTATTCTAATTATACAAACAGAATTTTGTGGGCAAGTATCAGAACTAAATAGCCTCATGCAACAATATGCTTGGTAAAGTAGAGGGCCAGGGAAAAAAAAGAAATACCCTCAACGACATGGATTTGCCACAATGGCTGCAGCAAGGGGCTCCAGCATAAGAACAATCATGAGGACTGTGCAGGACCAGCCAGTGTTTCCTTCTGTTGTACATAGAATCGCTGAGTCAGAACAGAAGCAATGGCACCTAATAACAACAACAATAATTATACGGAAAAAAATTTTCCAATCAAAATTTATATATAATGTTAAACTCATATAGTATATAAATTTAAAAAGTATGTAAATTGATAACTACACATAATAATCTTTTTCAGAGGTGAATAGAGGTGTAGAAGCAGGATGATTCTTTTAGCAATAGAAGTAGAGTAGAAATGCTGCTCATACCCATGATCTTTCATAAGGTGATTATTTGCTTGTTTATTCACTTCCCTTTGGGAGAATGAATTTGAGATATTTTCCCACAGATAGAGACTATAGAATTTTATCTTGATAATCTCTATTTATAATGCAATGTTTGACATATCTCTGGAGCACAAATGCTTGCTAAGTTGAATTCTGTGGTTGGAAGGAGGATTTTTTTTTGTTTCTGCTATGTAGAAAACAGATGAAAACTGCTGGAGAAGGGTCATTGATTTTCATAGATATAATAGAGGAAAGGATTCCAGATCCATCTCTCTGAGGAAGTGTACAAACCTAACACAACCAACTGACTTCGCAGTCAGTAGACCACAGAGATTATTTTAAAGAAGGTTCTCTAAAGTGCCAAGTTAAGTTGGGTGGAATTACCTTACTAAGGAAAAGTTCTAAGTAATTTTCACTTTTCTTTTTTAGTAACATAAAAACAGATACCAGATGCATGCTATAAAAATTGATTGAGAACTTATTAGCAGAAAAATCTCTGTGCTTGTGATTTACTGGTTTTGATATTTTTCCCCATATATTGTGACCTTGGTATTTTTATATTTACCCCTTCTGATTTTATCTTATTAATTGACTGATAATCTTCTAAATTATTTATTGTTGTTTTTTGTGGGAAGTACTTTGGTTGTATGCTAATTTATGTTTTTTCTTAATATCGCCATGTCCCATTATTACCTCAGTCTGATCTCTATTATGTTGCTCATTATTTAAAGTCTGTTTTGTGCCATGTATTGTTTGAAAGGAAAAAGTACATTGTTCTTGCCCTCGCCCAGAGAGAGTATATAAAGAAAAAAAAAAAAAGCAATATTATAAGAGATTGAACATACATATAATAGTGGAATTTAAGAGCCATATTCAGCTTGAGGAAGAAAGAAATGTTTGAAATTGGAGAAGAAAGACGTTCTAACTGCAGAAAAACACATTCAAGGAAACTGTCATAACTTAGTAGATCATATTGCATGTTTTTTTTTTAAATTGTACTTTAGATGAAGGTTTACAGAACTAATAGTTTCTCATTAAACAGTCAGTACACATATTGTTTTATGACATTGGTTAACAACCCGACATGTCAACACTCTCCCTTCTCGAACTTGTAGGATGTTTATTAGTGAAAATATACATAGCCAAAGTTACACCATCTCAAAAGTTTTTACATGTGCAAATCAGTGACATCGATTACATTCTTCCAGTGGTGCTATTCACACTATCCTTTCAAAAATTATACCATCGCCATTATCTTCAACTCACTGCCCCCTAGGCTTCCCATCAAATCTTTTGAGTTGCTGTTGTCAATTTGATCTCACATAGATAATTCTTTTTTATTTTTTATTTTTATTTTTTTGTACCTAAGATGAAGGTTTACAGAACAAATAGTTTCTCATCAGACAGTACACATATTTCCCTATGGCAATGGTTAACAACCCCACGACATGTCAACATGGTCCTTTTTCAACCTTGGGTTCCCTATCATCAGCTTTCCTGTCCCCTCCTGCCTTCTATCCTCTGTCCCTGTGCCTCATTACTCCCATTTTGTTTTATGGAGCTGTCCAATCCCCGGCTGATCAGTGAACCTCAAGAGTGACTTCACCACTGAGCTAAAAGTGTGTCCAGGAGCCATACTCTTGGGGTTTCTCCAGTCTGTCAGGCCAATAAGTCTGGTCTTTTTTTGTGAGTTAGAATTTTGTTCTGCATCCTTCTCCAACTCTGTCCAGGACCATCTGTTGTGATCCCGGTCAGAGCAGTCAGAGGTGGTAGCTGGGCACTATCTAGCTGTTCTGGACTCAGTCTGGTGGAGGCCATGGTAGCTGTGGTCCATTAGTCCTTTGGACTAATCTTTTCCTTGTATCTTGTTTTCTTCATTCTTTCTTGCTCTAGAAGGGATGAGACCAGTGGAGTATCTTAGATGGCTGCTCTCTGGCTTTTAAGACCCCAGACGCTACTCACCAAGGTAGAATGTAGAACAATGTCTTTATAAACTGTGTTATGCCAGTTGAGCTAGATGTTCCCTGAGACCATGGTCCCCACAGCCCTCCACCCAGCAATTCAGTCCCTCAGAGAGTTTGGATGTGTCTAAGGAGCTTCCATGACCTTTCCTTGTACAAGCTGTGCTGGCTTCCCCAGTATTGTGTACTGTCTTACCCTTCACCAAAGTTACCACTTATCTATTGTCTATTTAGTTTCCCCACATTCCCACCCCTCCCATCCCAGGTAACCAACAAAGATTGTTACTTTTTGTGTGTAAACTTTTACATGAATTTTTATAATAGAGGTTTGATACAATATTTGTCCTTTTGTGATTGACTTATTTCACTCAGCATAATGTCCTCCAGTTTCATCCATGTTATGAGATGCTTCACAGATTCAACATCGTTCTTTATCATTGCATAATACTCCACTGTGTGTATGTACCATAGTTTGTTTATCCATTCATCTGTTGATGGGCATCTAGTTTGTTTCTATCTTTTTGCTATTGTGAACAGCGCTGCAATGAATATGGGTATGCATATGTCTATTCATGCGAAGGCTCTTATTTCTATAGGATATATTCCTAGGAGTGGGATTGCTGGATTGTATGTTATTTCTATTTCTAGCTTTCTAAGGAAGTGTCATACCATTTTCCAAAATGGTCGTATCATTTTGCATTCCCACCAGCAGTTCATAAGAGTTCTGGTCTCCCTGTAGCCTCTCCAACATTTGTTATTTCCAGTGTTTTTGATTTGTGCCAGTAATGCTGGGGTGAGATGTATCTTATTGTGTTTTTAAGTTGCATTTCTCTAATGGCAAGTGATCAGGAGCACTTCCTCCTGTGTCTGTTGGCCATTTGAATGTCTTCTTTGGTGAAATGTCTGTTCATTTCCTTTGCCAATTTTTAATTGGATTATTTGTCTTTTTGTTATAGAAGTGTCTGACTTGCAATGTCCAAATTTTTTCTCCCAGTCTGTAGGTTCTCTTTTTACTCTTTTGATGAAGTCTTTTGAAGAGCATAGATGTTTGATTTTTAGCAGATCCCAGTTATCTAGCTTATCTTCTGGGGTTTGTGTGTTGATGGTTATGGTTTTTATCCTGTTAATGCCGTGTATTAGGGCCTGTAGCATTGGTCCTACTTTTTCTTCTATGAACTTTATAGTTTTTGGCTTTATATTTAGGTCTTTGATCCATTTTGAATTAGATTTTGTGTATGGTGTGAGGTGTGCATCCTGTTTCATTTTTTTGCAGATAGATATCCAGTTTTGCCAGCATCATTTGTTAAAAAGACTGTTTTTTCCCCACCTGATGGACTTTGGGCCCTTGTTGAAGATCAGGTGACCACAGGTGGATAGATTTACATCTGGGTTCTCAATTCTGTTGCATTGGTCATTGTGCCTGTCATTGTACCAGTACCAGGCTGTTTCACTACCGTAGCTGTATAGTAGGTTCTGAGGTCAGGTAGTGCGAGTCCTCCTGCTCATTCTTCTTCTTCAATAGAGCTTTACTTATCTGGGGCTTCTTCCCTTTCCATATAAAGTTAATGATTAGTTTTTCCATCTCTTTAAAGAATGTTGTTGGTATTTGGATCAGGATTGCATTGTATTTGTAAATTGCTTTGGGTACAATTGTCATTTTCACTATGTTGAGTCTACCTATCTGTGAGCATGGTATGTTTTTCAGTTTATGTAGATCCTTTTGGGTTTCTTGCAGTAGAGTTTTGTAGTAATCTTTGTATAGGCCTTTTACATCCCTGGTTAGATTTATTCCTAAGTATTTTGTTTTTTTAGGGGCTATTGTAAATGGTAATGTTTTCCTGATTTCCTTTTCGTGGTTCTCTTCATTAGTGTATAGCAATCCAACTGATTTTTGTATTTATCTTGTATCCTGCTACTCTGCTGAATCTATCTATTAGCTCCAATAGTTTTCTCGTGGAGTCTTTAGTGTTTTCTATGTATAGTATATCATCTGCAAACAAGAACAATTTAACTTCTTCATTACCAGTTGGATGCCCTTTATTTCTTTTTCTTGCCTTATTGCTCCAGCTAGGACTCATAGCACAATGTTAAATAGGAGTGGAGATAAAGGGCATCCTTGTCTTACTCCTGTTCTCCAGGGTAATGTTTTCAGCCTCGCTCCATTAAGAATGATGTTGGCCATTGGTTTTGCATAGATGCCCTTTATTGTGTTGAGAAATTTCCCTTCTATACCTATTTCATTGAGAGTTTTTATCAGGAATGGGTGTTGCACTTTGTTAATGCCTTTTCAGCATCAATTGAGATGATCACTTGATTCTTTTCTTTCATTTTATTTATGTGATGGACTACGTTGACTGATTTTCTAATGTTGAACCATCCTTGCATAACTGGTATGAATCCTTCTTGGTTGTGGTGTATTATTTTTTGATATGATGCTGAATTCTATTGGCTAGAATTTTGTTGAGAATTTTTATGCTTGTATTCATGAGAGATATTGGTCTGTAATTTTCTTTTTTTTGTGGCATCTTTGCCTGGATTTGGTAGCAAGGTTATGCTGGCTTCACAAAATGAATTCGGAAGTATACCTTCCTTTTCTATGTTCTGAAATAGTTTGAGTAGTACTGGTATAAGCTCTTCTCTGAATGTTTGGTAGAATTCTGCAGTGAAGCCATCTGGGCCAGAGCTCTTTTTTGTTGGGAGTGTTTCTTTTATTACCTTTTCAATCTCTTCTCTTGTTATAGGTCTGTTCAGACTTTCAAGATCACTTTGTGGTAGTTTGGGTAGGTAGTGTGTTTCTAGAAATTTATCCATTTCATCTAGGTTTTCCAGTTTGTTGGAGTATAGTTTTTTGTAACACTCTGTTATGATCCTTTTTATTTCAGTTGGGTCTGAAATGTCCCCCATTTCATTTCTTATTTGGGTTATTTGCATCCTCTCCTGTTTTTCTTTTGTCAGTCTGGCCAGTCATTTGAAGATTTTGCTGATCCTTTCAAGAAACAAACTTTTGGTTTTGTTGATTCTTTCTATTGCTTTTCTATTCTCTATTTCATTTATTTCTGCTCTGATCTTTATTATTTCTTTTCTGTTAGTGGCTTTGGGCTTTTCCTACTGTTCTCTTTCTATTTGTTCAAGTTCTGTAGTTAATGTTTTGATTTTGTCCCTTTCTTGTTTTTCAATGTGTGCATCTATTGCTATAAATTTTCCTCTGAGGACTACCTTTGCTGTATCCCACAGTTTTTGGTATGATGTATTTTCATTCTCATTTGAGTCTAGCAATTTTTTGATTCCATCTCTGATTTCTTCTATTACCCAGTGATGTGTAAGCAGGGTGTTATTTAGCTTTCATGTAATTGATTGTTTTTCATTGGTGTTCCTGTTGTTAATATCCACCTTGGTGGTACTGTGGTAAGAGAAGATAGTTTGTATTATCGTAACGTTTTGGATCTTGTTGAGGATTGGTCTATGTCCTAAGATGTGGTCTATTCTGGAGAACGTTCCATGTGCATTGGAAAAGAATGTGTACTTTTAGCTGTTGGGTGAAGTGTTCTATATATGTCTATGAGGTAAGCTGGCTGATTGTGCCCTTTAGGTCTTTTGTATCTTTGTTGAGTTTCTTTCTAGATGTTCTGTCCTTTACCAAGAGTGGTGTGTTGAAGTCTCCTACTGTTATTGTGAAACTGTCAGTTTCTCTATTCAGAGCTGTTAGAGTTTGTTTTACGTATTTTGGAGCCCTCTCATTGGGTGCGTAGATGTTTATTATGGTTATGTCTTCATGATGGATCATCCCCTTAATCATTATATAGTGCCTTTGTTTGTCTTTTATGGTGGGTTTTGTTTTAAAGTTATTTTATCTGAGATTAGTATTGCCACTTCTGCTCTTTTTTGGTAGCTGTTTGCTTGATATATCTTTTTCCATCCTTTGATTTTTAATAAATTTACATCTTTGTTTCTAAGGTGTGTCTCTTGTAGATAGCGTATTGATGGATCCTATTTTTTAATGCATTCTGTCACTCTCTGTCTCTTTATGGGTGCATTTAGGCTATTTGCATTCAGTGTAATTATTGATAGATGTGAATTTATTCCTGGCATTTTGTAGTTTTTTTTTTTTTTGGTGCTGATGTTTTATTTGTTCTTTTTACTCTCCTGTGCAGAATTCATTTTGTTTGTGGATTTTTTTTTTTCATTTCTTTTGTTTTTGAAGGTTTTCTTTTTACTGAGACTTTCTGTTTTTCTTCTTTATTTTGATGGGTATGTTTGTTAACTTTCTTTGTGGTTATCTTAAAATTTTACCCTTATCTTACTAGGTTTGGACCACTCTATTATTACTTGGTATTGCCTTGCCTTCCTCTCCATTAGAAAGTGCTATACACCATTTCTTCCCTCTTTTATTGTTCTGATGCTGTTATCATTTACAGATCAACATCTCTGGTTCCATGTTGTAATTCTTTTGGTTTTGCATAGTCCTTAAGAGTTTATTCCCTAGGTTGGCATCTGGCTAGTACAATCCTGTGTCCTAGATTCAGCCTGTTGTCTGATGTTCTTTGTTCTCTGATTGAAGGACTCCCTTTAATAAGTCTTGTAAGTTTGATTTGGTTTTTACATAGTCCCTTAACTTCTGTTTATCAGGAAATGACCTAATTTCACCATCATACTTGAAACAACAGTTTTTCAGGATATATTATTTTTGGGTGGCATTTTTTTTTCTTTCAAGGTTTTATATATGTCATCCCATTGCCTTCTTGCCTGCATGATTTCTGCCAAATAATCCAAACTTAGCCTTATTGTTTCTCCTCTGTATGTGAGTCTTTGTTTTTCTGGAGCTGCTCTCAGGATTCTTTGTCTCTCGTTTTAGTGAGTATGATTATGATATGCCTTGGTGATTTTCTTTTGGGGTCTATCCTATATGGGGTTCATTGAGATTTTTGGATGGTCAGCTTTTCATTTTTCATGATATTGGGGAAGTTTTCTGTCAGCAATTCTTCAATGATCCTTTCTGTGTTTTCTGCTTTCCCCCCCTGTTCTGGAACTCCGATCACTCGCAGATTTTTGCTTTTGATTGTATCCCACATAATTCTCAGGGTTTCTTCATTTTTCTTCGTTCTTTTTTCTGATTTTTCCTCAGAGTTGTATCCAAGTATTTGTCTTCAATTTCACTGAGCCTGTCTTCGATTATTTGAAACCTGCTCCTCAGCGCTTCTATGGTGCTGTCCATTTCTGAAATCTTGTTGTTTATCTTTTGTATTTCTAATTGTTATTTTTGTATCATTTCTAGTTGTGAATTTATTTTAACATTTTTTTCCTGTATTATTTTCTTAAATTCTTCCATTTCTGGTCTGTATTTTCGATGAATTTGTCTGCCTTTTCCATGAATTTGTCTATTTTTTCCTCATTTTATCTGCTTTTTTGCTTCAACTTTTGGATAGTTCTGAAAATTAGACATTTGAATTCCCTATCAGTTAGTTCTAGTGACTTTTCTTCTACTGGAACATCATCTGGTATTTTATTTTGGATGCTTACTGGAAACATCCTGTCCTGTTTCTGAATATGTTTTGATATTCGCTGCTGTCTTTGGGGCATTCAGTAGTTGTTTTCCTCATTTATTTATTGTAGATTTGTTTGTTTCATCCTTCTTCTTTGTTTTATTTGGTTATGTCTGAGCAGGCGGGCTCTGTGTTCTTTGTTGTTTGCTCGTCCTTGGGCATGATACTTTTCATCTCCTTCCCCAATGCGCAGGTTCAGTCACTCTGGTATGGTACAGCAGGGCAGGTCAGTAGAAGAGGAATTGCTGGGATGGGTTTTTTGTGACTCGTACTAGGGCCAACACGGCAGACTGAGAATCAGTGTAGGACAAGTTCCTTTAGGCTGTACTTGTGCTGCTTGGGAGTGTGATGTTCAGTGCAGGGTGCAGGTAGGCAGGAAGGAGGGAGGAGATTGTGATAGGTGGAACTAAAATGGGTATGGGAAAGAGGAGAAAGAGGAAAGAGGAACAGGGGCCAAAAAACATACACACAAACAAAAAAGAGTGCTAAGGGAGCTTGCTATTGGAGTGGAAAGATGAGAGACTGAGAAATGGAGAAAAACAGTTGTTCTGTCTCTTGCTGGAAGTTCCTGAAGCTGCTTTCTTTTACCCCCTGTTGGCTGATCTCTGATAGGAGTCCAGGATGGTGGATCCGTGCTGTGTTAGCTGATACGGGACCTCTGCATGTATCTCTCCTCACTCTCTGTTCTCAGTATATTTCTTATTCCGTTTGGTGCTTGACTGAGTTCTTTATTTCTTCATTTGATGCTTAGTGTTTCAGGATTAAAGTGTGACTCTGTTTGACTTAGTTTTTAGGGTCTTTGCTGTGGAGGGATGGCATGGTGTGTCTGTCTATCGTGCCATGTTGACCAGAAGTCCCATAATATGTTTTTTTGTTGTTGTTGTTGTTCTTGGTGGTGAGGGTGGTGGTTTATTATTTCTTTGTCTTCCTAAACCAACTGAGTTAATTGGAGGCCAACAATATTATTTATTTATTTATGAAACCCTAGTGCTCTGCAGTATCTGGCTTTAACTCATGTAGTTACTCAATAAATGGTTACAGAATTGTTAAAGCGGCAAATAAGAAACCACCTGATTGATGCCACTGTACCCATGATCTTCTGATGGATGGTCTCAGAACTATGGTGCACTATGGTGTGATAGTAGGTGTTGTGGAAAGGTTAGAATTCTCTTTTATGAATTTAGAGTTATAGAAGACTTGACTATGCATCTCATTAAAAACTTTTTGTATATAATCTCAATTAAACTCTTATAATCTGTGCTATGAGATAGATTTTATTATTATCTTTATTTTGTGGAAAAAGAACTAAACCTTAAATTAATTGAGCAACATGCTCAAGGTTAGAGGCATCAAATTTGGGCTTAAAAAAAAGTTAGACACCAGATACTGAGCTTTGAAAACAGCATTTTTCTACCCTCTCTTCTTTTCTTTCTAAATTATTTTTAGTCATGGTTATAATTTTGTTAGGTTTTTATTGTACCACACTTAATAGTTCCCTCAGTTGGATCCAATATTAATTCTACGCTAGTAACCATGCTGAATATTATGACTCAAATTTATTGTATGGCTTCAAATATTTTATCAATTGCTACATAAAGTAAAATAAATATTATATATATGTTTTACATACATGTTTCTATGTTTTACCTATAGTACATGTATATAGTGTATTATACCTACTTCAAAATTGAGGAAACTGTAGAAAACTAGTTGTGACTATCTCAGTGGTAACATGAGAAAATAGCATACTGTATCTTTAGGAAAAAATGGAATTGAAATTTATCATTCTTTTAACATATTTTTAATAGGACCCATGAGTAAGAAAGCAGTAAGTAATCTGAAAGAGATCAAAGTCAGGAATTATAGAGCTACTAAGAGTCTATATTTTATATACATATATATATATTTTATACATACATATATATATGTACTTTACACCATATTTTGTTTAAAGTATTCTCTGTATTTGAATCCAAAGCTTGATTTGCTTTTTATGCTTATATATGGGAAAATAGCCTCATCTTTTGCAATGCATGAATATTAGAGTTTATGCCACATACTAAGCCCAACCCGGCATCTGGCAATCTTGATTCAAATTACCAAATTTGATTGGACGAAGGTTGCATCAGATGACTCCTCCAGAACATTCAGTCTTATATAAAGTCAGTATATAAATGTCATACATCAGAAATATGAATGCTGAGGAAACTTGCTTTTATGTGTGTGTGGAGAGGGGTAGTTTCCAGAAAAAAAAGGACTTAGTCCTAAAATTAAGTTTAAATGATTTTATATCCCTTAGTTGTTCAATGTACACATTTTTCCCCAAATATGCAATTCCAATGATAACAGACTTTATCAAAACATACCTATCTTCAGTAAAATATCATGTACATTCTGTTCATTACTGTGAGGAAGCTCAAAATCTCATCCAGCTATTGCCTTCCAGGCCATGATTAAAATCTCTCTAAGTTTATGCACAGAAGGTGTCTCTCATATCTCTATAATGCAGTCTTATTTTTATACAGCTATGACTTATTTTTATCTTGTATAATATAGACCACTCCTAGTTATTACAATATAATAGTTATAAAAGAAAAAGAATACACTGAAAAGTAGCTGTTGTGTAGCATCGAGAATAAAAAGAGGAAAAAAAAAATGCCATGTCAACTAGTCAAACATCCAAAACATAGAGTATTTCCTGTTTTAGAAGATAACATTATCAAGTATCAATGGCAACTTTTTAACATCCTTGGACCAGAAAACTGGATGCCATAATATACTTCCTATTTGAATAGTGTTTCCAACCTAGGGGATTTTAAGGCCTCCTATGAGAAAGGAATTGGGGATAAGTTGTATGTGTGTGTATGTGAGTGGTGTGTAGATTCAAGGAGTGTCTGTGTCTTGTATTGAATCAGGTGTCAGAATGCTCTGGGTTTTGCTGTTTTTCTTTGTGTTTTGTCTTATTTTTCATTTCTATTTTTGTTTGTTTGTTTAGTATTTTTCTTGCCATTTTGTGTTAACTAAAACTGTGATTGCCTGCGAGTTAATTTTCTTTGGCGGTAGAGGGAAACTTGCCAAGCAAAACAATACAATTTCAACCACATATAGAGACTGATCTACTATTCATTCATGTAATTTCCAAGTTGCTAGAAGACATCATCTGATGGGACTAGCGTGGGTCATCAGGCATTGTCTGGAAGGCCAGATATGCATCAGCAGTACGTTTTTAGTGATCTATCCTGTGAACAGGTTGGATGTTTTCCACTGAAGAAGGGATGGGCAGAAATTTTGGTATATAAGTGTCTTCAAAATTCCAATACTCTTTCCAGTAAACCAGTGTAACTATTAATTAAATGTCCAAGTGGAAGGCGAAATTGAGTGCATTTCCAGTGAAGAATTTAGTAAGACAACTACAGCTCTTTATTTGATGTTACCATGTTCCACTTTTTCTTGCAAACAATAATAACAAAATCATTGGGAAGTTATTGAGCACTCTGAATTGTTACTGGTAGCCTAAAACACACTTTCAATATTCTTTGTAGAATCAAAGCACAAATGGAAAAATCAAATTGATGGGGATGCTGACAATAGGACTGAATTAGAAAGAAATCATGGCTGTTTGGGGATACCATAGAAGAAAAAAATGTAGTGGAAAATTCTGAGAGAACTATCAGAAATATCAGTGTGATGTATTCTGAGTCCTTAGGACTTTTAAAGCTCAATTCTCAAAATAGGCAAAACTATTTATCTTCTTTCTTATCCCTTTATCCATCATCTCATCTCCTGTACATTCTTTTTCTCCTGTCAAAAAGAAGTGCTTTTGTTTATTGATGGTATAGAGTTTTAAACTACCTGAATCCATAGTGTCCATTGTGGAAAGCTTTATGTCTGACAGCTATATTTTAGCTAATAAAAGAACAATATAATAATGGCTTCACTCTTCTTTTTTTCTTCTTTGAAGGCAATGCACACTACAGATAGAGCAATAACCAGCGCTCTTTCCATCAGTCCGTGCAGTTATTTTGTGCCACTTTCCACTATCCTTTGATCATTTTTTTGCACTTATATATCAGGAAAATTATATAATTATATATAATCTCATATGCAATAAATTACAGCACAATGATATAATAGAATTCTATGGGACTGGTAAAAATGACAAGATAGTTCTGTAGATACTGACAAGAAAAAAAAAATCCAAGATACATTGTTCAATGAGAAAAAATATAGTAAGTTGTAATTATTATACATATACATTTATAGCATTTGCATAAGAAAAATGTGTGCATTCATACGTCCTATTTAAAGAGATAACTGAGTAATAAGATCACCAAATGCTTTTATAAAATGCTGTTATATGTAATACTCTATAAATATATCCATAAATGAATATTTATATCATTGTAATTTCACTATGAGTGAGCTATACGTTTTAAATGCATAAAACAATCTTTAAATACACAATTTATGGTTTTTTTTTAAGAGCTGTGCAAACTTACCTACAAATATATATTGAGAAATGTGTAGAGTAGTATCACTATGTATATGTACTTATAAATAAAAATAAATGAAAAGCAGATTTTTAATGATTTAAAATGTCTATTAATTTACATATTTAAGGTTGTAGTATTATAGAATAGGATATAGCACTATATAATGAAATTCTTAAAAATACATACATATTTATAGCACCATATGCTGAATTGCAATATAAAATGTTTAGAAAGACATTAGGAATAAAATTCAATTGTAAAAGTATAAAATAATCATAAAATAATTATCATTATTATGAATTTTGCTTCTTTAATATTTTGGCTCATCCTTGCAGAATAATAAATACTTTAGGATGCACATTTGGCTATTTCACATTTTCCTTAATGAGAACACTAGAGCTTCCCCCATTACTTTGTTACTTGGAATATAGACTATGTCATTTGGTATAACCTGGTGATTTATCTGGCCTGACATTCTACGTTCTAAAAATGTAGTTAGAATATCATTCTTCCCTCTGTCTTTATGAAGACAACATGGTTTAGAATTTATAATAAGGGTAAAGATTTATCTTAAGCAAGTGTATGCCAATTGCATGTGACATTTATCCTCTCAAAGCAGATGGTAGTGGGATAGAATTTGGAGACTTCTTTGTCCTTTGTATATTATTCACAAATTACTTCAGCATTCAAATAACAAAATCAACAATTTAAAGCTAAGCAATTCCATCATGTAATCTGCCAATTCTTTCAATAAAATAAGCAAGAATTAGTACTTTATATTTCAGTTAATATTTAGTACTTTATATTTCAGTTAATAGTTATAATAACAATATACGTGTGTGTATATGTATATGTATATATATATATATATATATATATATATATGGAGCCCTGGTGGGGCTGTGGTTAAAGCATTTGACTGCTAAAGTTCAGTCGTTCAAAACCACCAGCAACTCCTCGGGAGAAAAACGTGGCAGTCAGCTTCAGTAGAGATTTACAGCCTTGGAAACCCTGTGGGGTCACTATGAGCTGAGTCAGAATGGACTGAATGGCAGTGGGTTGTTTTTTATACATATATATATATACCCATTGCTGTCGAGCTGATTCCGACTCATAATGACTCTATAGGACAGAGAAGAACTGCCCCATAGGGTTTCCAAGGAGGGGCTGGTGGATTTGAACTGCTGAGTTTTGGTTAGCAGACAAATGCTTAACCACTAGGCCACCAGGGCTCTCTGTCTGTCTGTCTGTCTGTCTCTCTCTCTCTCTCTCTCTCTCTATATATATATATATATACATATATATATATATATATACTGGTAACTAGCAAATTCCCCATGAGCTGTTACATAAAATTGACATTGCTTCACTAAGGGGTATTTTAAAGTGTTCAGCCAATGATATGACTTTAATTATGAAGGCAATTTTGACCTTATAGTTATATCATTGAACATTGAGGCAAACAGATATAATAAGGAGGGTGTATCCTCTAAACTGAAATTTGCCTGGTACAAATTAAAGCTAGTATGACATAGGTACAATTTTCACACAACTTTCCTGAAAAGTATATATTTTGGAAAGAATCATACATCTCAGAAGACTGGTTACTGCAAAATATCCACCCTGTTATCAGAGAAATACTGCTCCAGTTTTTTTCTTTTCAAAATGCACACTTAATAACAGAATAACAAACCCCTATATAGTTTTTATTACATTTTCAGTACTTATTTACTCCTCGCTTACACTATGAAATAAATACTGATTTTATCTTCCCATTTAGAAGCAAAGACAGTGGGCTGCAGCATATAGAGAAGTTAGCATTTTGAACTGAGTAGTTGACAGAGGTCTTATTCCTTTGGGGAAGTAAGTCAAACATTGGTATGTTATGAAAAGAAGAATTTCATTCACATTCACTTTTAGGGAAAGTTAAAGCTTTGACTATTGTGTTCTTTTTCCTTGATTGAATATATTTTGATCATTCACATGACAGGTCATGACCAGGCCAATGACACTACTCACTAGAGAAATCGGAAGGATGTGTCTGTACTAAAATTATACCTTTTCAAGTGAAACGAAGTATAATCTCGATGCTCCCTCTTCTTCACCCATTCTAAGGTCTATATCATTCACCTCATCCACCACAACTCTGCTGCCTCTGATTCTCTTGGACAACATTCTTCACTTCACTCCTTGTCAACAGCATCAACTTCCTCAGAAAAGAAACTTGAGTACATCTCAGTTGAAATAATAGTCTCTATGCTCTGGTTGGATCCCTGGTGTAGGGGTTAAGAGCTACAGCTGCTAACCAAATGTTGGCAGTTCAAATCCACTAGCCTCTCCTTGGAAACCCTATGGGGTAGTTCTACTTGATCTTACAGGGTCGCTATGAATTGGAATCTACTCACCTGCAATGGGTTTGGTTTTGTTTGGTTTATGCTCTGGTTGTTGCTGTTAGGTGCTATGGAGTTGGCTCCAACTCATAGTGGCCTTATGTGCAGCAGAATGAAACACTGCCTGGCCCTGCACCATGCTCACAATAGTTAGGTATATTCAAACTGTTTGTTGCAGCCGTGTGTCAACCCACCTCTATGCATATCTTCCTCTTTTTGCTGACCCTCTGCTTCACCAAGCATGATGTCCTTCTCCAGGGACTTTTCCCTCCTGATAACATGTTCAAAGTATGTGAGAGGAAGTCTCAGCATCCTCACTGCTAAGGAGCATTCTGGCTGTACTTCTTCCAAGACAGATTTGTTCATTCTTCTGGCAATCCATAGTATATTCAATATTCTTTGCCAACACCACAATTTAAATGTGCCAATCCTTCTTCAGTCATCTTTTTTCATTGTCCAGCTTTTTCATGCGTATGATGTGATAGAAAAGACCATGGCTTGGATCAGATGCACTTTAATCATCGAAGTGACATTCTTACTTTTTAAGATTTTGAAGAGGTCTTTTGTAGCAGATTTGCTCTGGTACTCATTATTATTTGAAGACTAGAGGAAAGTATTATAAAGATAAAGCCACTTTACCTTTATTAATTGCCAGATAATATTACAGTAGCCTTTCCTACATGATTTGTGAATTTGCATGTCTCTGAGATTCTAAAAGCTTTTAGGTCTTTAACAGTATATGCCTGTAACAGCCTGGTTTTCTTAGATCTCAGTGTCTTATATAACCTTTGAATTAGATGCTTTAAAGATTATGTACAAAAATAGGGAATATGGGAGGATAAACATTAAAGAATGGATTTAATTTTAAATGCATTAAGGATGATCTGTTTATGAGACATCTGTGTAGAGGTAGTCCCATAACTACTTATAGAAATGCAGGTAGAACTCAGAAGAGAAAGCATGGTTAGAGAAATACATATCAGAACCATCACCTTAAAGATTTTGTCTCAGGCTAGAGGATTTATATGATTACCTAATACCCACACAATGTATTTCTTTTTGTTTTGAGAAACTAGTTAATAGCACTCTTTTTCCACACTAAAATTCTAAATAAATTGAGAAATAAAATAGCTGACTCAGCAGATAAAAAGAGATCATTTTTATGATTGATAAAGATAAATTGGAGGACACTACTCAATGTCAGTGTCAAATGTGTCTGAGTTCTCTCTACTCAGGCAAACAGTCTATACAGGATAGCCCACTGTCTTAATCATCTAGTGCTGCTATCACAGAAATACCACAAGTGGATGGTTTTAATGAAGAGCAGTTTATTTCCTCACAGTCAAAGCAGGCTAAAAGTCCAGATTCAGGGTGTCACCTCCAGGGGAAGCCTTTTTCTCTCTGTCGGTTTTCTTCTCTTCAGTGTTCCCCCGGACTAGGCGCTTCTCACGCTCTGCTCCCAGCACTGCTTTCTTGATGGTATGAGGTCCCCTTGTCTCACTGCTCACTTCTGTCTTTTATATCTCAAGAGATTGCCTCAGGACACAATCCAGTCTTGTAAATTGAGTCCTGCCTCACTAACAACTCCCGCCCATCCACCCTCATTAACATCATAGAGGCAGGATTTACCACACATGGGAAAATCACACAATACTGGGAATCATGGCTCAGCCAAACTGATACACAACTTTTGGGGGGACATGATTCAATCCACGACACCCACCGAACAGAAATGTGCACTCGGCAAAAGATAGACTTTTATGGTTTCTGTTGATTTAGTTGAAGAAAGAAGAAAACAATGAATTAAATTTCCTATGCACAGGAGCTTTCATAAATTAGCTGTTTTCAGAAATGTGGATCAATTGCTGTCACCTCCTACACACACACACACACACACACACACACACACACACCACGGTAGTTAACTCATTTTCTATGAGTCCCATCCTTTTCTATGGATACGACAGGAAGCCAGGAGGAATGAAAAATTTTATGGTAGGCAATATAGATTTTACAGTGAGAAATCTCTTTAATGGGTCAGAAGAGTGACTTAATTAAATCCACTACAAGGTCACACATCTTCAAAGATGAAAACTTCAATCGAAATTATTATTTCCTTCTAGAATTATTCTCAGTCAAAATGTCCAATATGGGTTTTCATAGGTTCTCAAATAAGACCAATGGCATCATGAAAAGTGTTCAACTGGGAAAAAAAAAAGCCATTCATATAGTTATACTCCATATTATGAAATTTTCTGAGGGGAACACAAATGCCCCAAACCAGAACTCTTTTTAAGGTTAAAGTCCAAAAATAATAAATAAAAATAAATTCTGACAAAAAACTATCTTGCATTCTTTTCTGTCAAAAATCCGAAGAACTGAAATCATCTTCAATTTCTTGTACAGATTAGTTTCAGCTGAATAGGCTTTCAAAGCTTAGGTATAGTTAAGGTTCATTCAATAACTTTAGCCTTTAATGCCTCTTACTAGAAAGAGGTACTTCCTTTAGGAACTCAGAAATTGAATTAACTTGGTGCTAAATCTTTTATGAGGTTCACTTCAAAGAGGTCAAAGAGTTAATACATCATGCAAGATTTCCATTGGATCCTTAGCATCTAACTCATTTATTCCAGGCAAAGTTATAGTCTCAGAACAAAAGACCTTCAAGAGACTTTGGTGGCATTGTTAGATCCGGTCAAGTTGGTTCCTCATCCCGTGCACAAGGAAACCAAAAAGTTGTGATCCATAGGGTTTTTATTGATTGATTTTTAGAAGTAGATTGCCAGGCTTTTCTTTGTTTTCTGGAGGCTCCACTGAAACCTGTTCAGCATCTTATCAACACACAACTTCCACTGACAGACGGGTTGTGGCTTCACATGAAGTGCATTGGTCAGGAATCTAACCTGGGTCTCTCTTATAGAAGGCAAGTATTCTACCATTAAACCACCAATGCTTCTCAAGGGACTTGCACGTGGGTTAATCAAGTAGGCCTGACAGAGAAAGTGTTTTAGTTTTATTCTCATGTGGTTGTAATGCTTATTACCAAGAATCCATGAATTTAATCTCAAAAGAAATATATGAGTACATTAGTTTCCTAGGCCCACTGTAACAAATCACTACAAAATTAAAACAACAAAAATTTATTTTCCCACAGTTCTAGAGGCTAGACGTTTGAATTCAGGGTATCAACAGGCCATGCTTTCTCTGAAGGTTCTAGAGAAAGATCTTTCCTTGCATCTTCCAGATTCTTAGCCAGTAGTTCCTTAGCTTGTAGCAGCAAAACTCTTATCTCTGCCTGTGTCTTCACGTGACCATTCTTCCCTCTGTGTCTATATCTCTGTGTCTCCTTTACTCATTTCATAAAGACACACAATAATTTTGGATTAGGGCTTACCCTTCCTCATTAAGACCTCGTGTTAACTAATTGTATGTGCGAAGACTTTATTTCCAAGTAAGACCACACTCACAGATACCAAAAGTCAGCACTTGAACATATCTATTTGGAGAGCACAATTCAATCCATATGAGTCCACCTTCCAGGTCCAAAATTCTTGCCCCTCCCACATACAAAATATTTTCCCCTCATACCAACATCCCCAAATGCCTCAACTCATTTCAGCATCAATTCAAATACAAAATCACTCTGAGTATATACTTTTCTGGTGCAGAATTCCTCCTCATTTGTGGTCCTCTGAAATCTAGAATACAAATCCAGAATACAAGTTATCTTCTAAAATGCCCCGTATAGGACAAAGTAGAACCACCCCATAGGTTTTCCAAGGAACAGCAGGTGTACTCGAACTGCCAATCTTTTGGTTAGCAGCAAAGCTCTTAAACACTGAGCCCTGGTGGCTCAAGGTAGAACAGGCATAAGATAGACATTCCCATTCCAAAAGAGAGAAATTGAAATCAAAAGGGATCATGTGTTCAAAGCAAGATTGCAAACCAACAGAGTAAATCCCTGCTTGTTGTGTAAAACAGAGTAAGAAAGGGCCTGGAATCCTCTGGCACCACTTGGAAGAGGACTAACCCCAACAACAGCCCACATTTCATTGAACATTGTGAGAAACACGTTTTTTCTGTTGTTCTTGTTCTTTTCTAACTTAAGTTGGACATACAGATTCTTGAGATTATACAGTGTTTGAAGTTTGCCTACTGCTTTTATGGGAGTTGTGTTATTTTAAGTCTCATCTTGTCCAAGATATTTTTAGCCCAGGCTTGTGGTTTTTTGTTTGTTTATTTGTTGTTGTTGTTTATTTGTTTTTAAATAATATTTCCTTGAAAATAAAGTAGGATTCTGATAGTTTTGCTTTCAGTCATTTCCGTGTGTCAGTGACCATACCCCAAGGTTTTTATTAAACATATATATTTTTTTCACTTTCACTAATTTTTTTCTCTTTAGTGTTGAAGGCAACTCCATCACAGGTCAATGCTTCATATAATTTACTTTTTGTTTTCTTTACATTTAAAAAAATCATTATTTTTATTGACATAATTGTAGATTCATGTGTAGTTGTAAGAAATCTCTTGTACATTTGCCCAGTTTCACCCAGTTGTACCATTTTGCAAAATTGTAGTATAATGTCACAACCAGGAATATTGACATTAATGTAATCAACCAATCTCATTCAAATTGCCTAGCTTAACTTGTATTCATTCGTATAGTGTGTTTATTAATTTTTATGCAATTTTATTACCTGTGTATATTTGTGTATCCAACACCACAGTCAAAATACTAAACAATTCCTAAGCATAATGAATATTTCCCTATTGTAACAGAACCTCTCATCTTTTTGCAATAAAATCAGTTGCCATCAAGTCAATTGAACTCATGACGACTCATGGATATCAGAGTGGAACTGTGCTCCATAAGGTTTTCAGTGGCTGACTTTTTGGAGGTAGATGACCATGCCTTTCTTCTGAGGTGCCTCTGAGTGGACTTGAACCTCCAACCTCCAATCTTTTGATTAACAGCCAAGCTCATTAACTGATTACACCTCCAAGGGAGTCCCTCCTTTTGCAAAAGTCCCTTATTACAATACTGTACAATTACACTAGTAATAGTATTACAAATTATCTCCTGAGTCCAGATTTAATTTTTTTCTCTGTGTATCTTAAAAATATAAACATACTTTACAGTCTATATCTAATTTGTTCCCCATATTATAGACTGATTTTTCAGTTTCTTTTTTTTTTTTTTCCTGGAAGAACGGACATTAATGATGGACTTTGTTTCCTTTGGTGTTTAGATATCTGTAATTTTTTTTTCCTTTTAGCATTAGATTTAAAAATCATTTGATACATGTTTTACAAAAGTGGGTTATCTTAGAAAGTATTTTAATTGCTTTGACCTGGTGTGTACACTAGAATCCTGAGACTTTAAATTGACTTTTTAAATTGAGATTTCTCAGGTTACACCGGATGTGTGAATTCTTGCTCTGTATCTTAATAAATGAGGGCCTGTGGTTACAAATTCCCCAGGAAAACTTCTGGACATGTTCTCACAGAGCTCTCTGCCTTACAGGACCAAAATTCAAGCCTGGAAGTTTCTTTTTTTAACTTTTATTTTTATATTTTTGCAGTTCTGCAAAACTTTTTAAAAAATTCTTGTTTCCCATTGGGAATATGGTGCTATGAAGATCTTGGCTTTAGGTCAGAGTGACCACATGGCTCTTCATACTATGAGGATTGAGTCCTTTCACCCAGGAGAGTGCAGTGAAGTTGTGATTCCAGGTCATCAGAGGTTGGAGGCCTCCAGGCTCTAGGGCCCAAAGTCTCTGCAACCTGACTCTGATTGTTTACTTCACTCCACTTCTAGAGCAGATAGACAATAAAATAACTTTTAAAAATATATTTTATTTAGCATATTTATTTTAGAGAGGGGTTTACTAGAGAAGGTTTCTCTATTTTCAATAGATGCCCAAATCTAGAATTGACAAAGATAAGGAAGTCATACTTCTATAGCTGCTGATGGGTCCTTCCTTTTAACTCAGTATTACCTTCTAGCATTTATAGATCTAATTTTAGAGTACCTAATATTTAAATTAGATATTAGAATTTTTATAACTAATTATTATACCCACATAAATTTCAAGAGGGGAGAAAATCTATCCAAACAACAATCTCTTCATAATGATAGCAATAAGCATGCTGAATTTACATTTCATGGTTTGGGTTTTTGTATTTTGAGATACATTGACATTCAAACTATTATTTTAATTATAATTTTTTGTACAACAATTTAAAAAGTCACAAGGTGTATTTTGGTTTTTACATCAAAAGAATGAGTTTGACTCTAGCTATATCTGATATAGTACATTTTCATCCTTTTGGTTTAAATTATTAGTGCTGCAGCATTACATATATAATGGTCTCATGTAGATCCATGGGATTTTCTGCATTGAATCATGTTTCATAATTCTACATACATATTTTTACAAAGCAGAGATTTTTGCAGATTACATTGCCATTCTATACTTAGTTTTGCTAAATCATGGCAATAAAGATAAAAATTCTTCAACCACGTCAAAAATCGGGTTGGTATTTTTTTACGTGTGTGTGTGTCCGTGTGTGTATAATGTGTGTGTGCGTGTTTCTTTTTCTGCCAATGTTTTCAGTTATTATAAATATGGAAGTGATATTTAGCAAAGATCATGATACTACACTACTTTAACATTTCAGCCAAGACCTTAATGCCTTTAAGCTGGTCAAAATCTTCATGGATTATTCATAAATGCATATTCTATTTAAGCTGTGCTTGTTGGACAGGTTGTTTCATATTCTATTTTAACTTCCATTATCTAAACAACAAACTTTGGAAAGTGTGTGCAATAGGTATTTTATACTAAGCATTATTACTTATACAAATGAAGATTTCATACAAATGAAGGATTGTTAGGTGCCATCCAGTCGGTTCTGACTCATAGCAACCCTATGTACAACAATAGGAAATACTGCCTGGTCCTGTGCCATCCTCAAAATTGTTGTTATGTTTGAGCTCATTGTTGCAGCCACTGTGTCAGTCCATATCCTCAAGAGTCTTCCTCTTTTTTACTGACCCTCTACCTTACCAACCATGGTGTTCTTCAGGGACTGGTCCCTGCTGATAACATGTCCAAAGTCCCTGAGACGAAGTCTCACCATCCTTGCTTCCAAGGAGCACTCTGGTTGTACTTCTTCTAAGACAGATTTGTTCATTATTCTGGCAGTCCACAGTATATTCAATATTCTTTGCCAACACCACAATTTATTTATTTATTTATTTTTGTGGCTTAAAACAAAATAAATTTATTATCTCACAGTTCTGGAAGCTAGAAGTGTAAAATCAAGGTGTCGGCAGGCCTATGCTCCCTCTGAAGGTTGTAGGGGAGAATCCTTCCTTCCTTCTTTCAGATTCTGGTGGCCTTTGGTGTTTCTTGGCTTGTGGCAACATATCTCTGCCTGCCTCTGTCTTCACATGACCTTCTTCTCTCTGTCTTTCTGTGTCCTCTCCTCTTCTTCTTCTTCTTCTTTTTTTTTTTTTTTTATTGTGCTTTAGATGAACTTTACAGAACAAATAGTTTCTTGTTAGTTAGTACACATATTGTTTTATGACATTGGTTAACAACCCCATCACATGTCAACACTCTCCCTTCTTGACCTTGGGTTCCCTATTAGCAGCTTTCCTGTCCCATCCTGCCTTCTAGTCCTTGTCCCTGGACTGTTGTGCCCCAATAGTCTCGTTTTGTTTTATTAGACTGTCTAATCTTTAGCGGAAGGTGAACCTTCGGAGTGACTTCATTACTGAGCTAAAACGTTGTTCAGGGGCCATACTCTTGGGGTTTCTCCAATATCTGTTAAGCCAGTAAGTCTGGTCTTTTTTTGTGAGTTAGAAATTTGTTCTACATTTGTCTCCAGCTCTGTCCAGGACTTCTGTTGTAATCCCTGTCAGAGCAGTCAGTGGTGATAGCCAGGCACCGTCTAGTTGTACTGGACTCAGTCTGGTCTCACTGTGGCAGTTGTGGTTCATTAGTTCTTTGGACTAATCTTTTCCTTGTATCTTGTTTTCTCCATTCTCACTCCCAAAGGGGTGAGACCAGTGGAGTATCTTAGATGGCTGCTCACAGGCTTTTAAGACCCCAGGTGCTACTCACCAAGGTAGAATATAGCACATTTTCTTTATAAACTTTTTATGCCAATTAAGCTAGACATTCTCTGAGACCATGGTCCCCACAAGCCTCTGCCCAGTGTCAACACCATAATTTAAAGGCATCAATTCTTCAGTTTTCCATATTCATTGTTCAGCTTTTAAGTGCATATCAGACAATTGAAAACATGACTTGGGTCAGGGGCTCCCTAATCCTTAAAGTGACATAAATGGTTTTTAATACTTTAAAGAGGTCTTTTACAGCAGATTTCTCCAATGCAATGTGTCCTTTGATTTCTTGACTGCCACTTCCATGGGCGTTGATTGTGGATCCAAGTAAAATGTAATCCTTGACAACTTTACTATGTTCTCCCTTTTATCATGACATTATTGGGCAAATCTGCTGCAAAAGACCTCTTTAAAGCATTCAAAAGCAAAGATGTCACCTTGAAGCCTTGCCTGAACCAAGCCGTGGTGTTTTCAATCACCTCATATGCATGCGAAAACTGGACAATGAATAAGGAAGACCGAAGAAGAAGAATTGACGTCTTTGAATTGTGGTGTTGGCAAAGACTATTGAATATACCATGGACTGCCAAAAGAATGACCAAATCTGTCTTGGAAGAAGTACAACTAGAATGCTCCTTGGAGGCAAGGATGGTGACACTACATCTCACATACTTTGGAAATGTTATCAGGAGGGATCAGTCCCTGGAGAAGGACATCATGCTTGGTAAAGTAGAAGGGCAGCAAAAAAGAAGACCCTCAACAAGATGGATTGATATAGTGGCTCCAACAATGCGCTCAAGCACAGCAACAATTGTGAGGATGGTGCAGGACCCAGCAGTGTTTCGTTCTGTTGTACATGGGGTCTCTATGAGTCGGAAATGACTCGACAGCACCTAACAACACCAACTACATCATGATGTTTTTTATTGGTCCAGTTGTGAGGATTTTTGTTTTCTTTACGCTGAGGCGTAATCCATACTGAAGAGTGTAGTTTTTAATCTTCATCAGGAAGTGCTTCAATTCCTCTTCATTTTCAGAAAGCAATGTTATGTTGCCTGCATATTGCAGGTTGTTAATGAGTTTTCCTTCAATCCTGATGCCCTGTTCTTCTTCATATAGTCCAACTTCTAGGAGTGTTTGCTCAGCATACAGAATGGATAAGTATGGTGAAGTGATACAACCCTGATGAACACCTTTCTTGACTTTAAACCATGCAGTATCTTCTCGTTCTATTTGAAAGACTGCCTCTTGGTCTATGTACAGGTTCCTCATAAGCACAATTAAGTGTTCTGGAATTGCCATTCTTCACAATGTTATCCATAATTTGTTATGATCCACACAGTCAAATGCCTTTGCATAGTCAATAAAACACAGGTAAACATTTTCCTGGTATTCTCTGTTTTCAGCCAAGATCCATCTGACATCAGCAATGATATCCATTATTCCACGTCCTCTTCTGAATCCTGCCTGAATTTCTGGCAGTTCCCTGTACCCATGCGTCTGCCAGTTTGCCATACTGTGGGGGCTTGCGTGTTGCTGTGATGCTGGAAGCTATGCCACTGTTATTTCAAATACCAGCAGGGTCATCCATGCTGGACAGGTTTCAGAGGAGCTTTCAGACTAAGATGGACTAGGAAGAAGGACTTGGCAGTCTACTTCTGAAAAGAATCACCCAGCGAAAACCTTATGAATAGCAGCGAAACATTGTCTGATATAGTGCCAGAAAATGAGCCCCTCTGGTTGGAAGGTAGTCAAAACGTGACTGGGGAAGGGCTGCCTCCTCAAAGTGGAGTTGACCTTAATGACATGGATGGAGTCAAGCTTTCAGGACGTGTCATTTGCTTATGTGGCAAGACTCAAAATGAGAAGAAAAAGCTGCAAACATCCATTAATTATAGGAATGTGGAATGTACTAAGTATGAATCTAGGAAAATCGAAAATCATCAAAAATGAAATGGAACGCATAAACTTCAATACTGTAGGCATTCATGAGCTGAAATGGACTGGTATTGGCCATCTTGAATCAGACAATCATATGGTCTACTATGCCAGGAATGACGAAGAAGAATGGCGTCGCATTCATCATCAAAAAGAACATTTCAAGATCTATCCTGAAGTACAACATTGTCAAAGATAGGATAATAGCCATACACCTACAAGGAAAATCAGTTAATATGGTTGTTATTCAGATTTACTCACCAACCACTAAGGCTAAAGATGAAGAAAAGTAAGGGTATGTGTCTCTAATCCTTTAAGAAAAAAGCAAACAGAAGAGGCCACTTATCAATTAGCATAAGGGCAATGCTCAACATTACTATCAATTGAAAAAAGGCAAAATATTAAAACAAAAAATGAGAATAGTCATCTATCAAATTGGTCTTTTTTATGGCAATGTTCAGGAGTGGTCAGAGTACAGAGCAGCAAACATTCTCATATATTTAGGAGTTTATATAAATTGCTGAAACATTTAAAAAACAGATTTGGCAGTTTCCAGTTAGAACTCCTGAGGAGTTCATATACATTGACATAGCTAAATGTTTATGTAATATATTTCTTTGCAGTATTATTCAAGAAAACAAAAAATAAAAACATAAAAACTGTATCTGTAATACATTGTAGATATTAAATAAATACATAAATACATGATTATGACTAGGAAATATTATTATGTGTCCTTAAACATACATGATTGGTGATTAACTCTTAATGGCCTGGAAAATAGATACAACCCAATAGTGAGTGAGAAAAATCAGGTTAAAAAATATATATTATCAGTTGCAATTGTATAATAACCACACACACACACACACACACACACACACACACACACACACACAAGCCTAAAAGGAAATAGAACAACATATGCCATATGGCTATCTCTAGATAAAGAGCAAATGACTGTTTTTTTTTTTTCCCTTAAACTTTTATAATTTATTATTTAGAATGTGTTAAAAACAAGACAACTAAATAATCTACTGAAATTATTCCTTGGGTCATGTACAATGATGTCAGCATGTTTATTAAATGATTATGGAACATCTGCAATACATGATTCTGGGTAGTTTTTTTTTTTTAATCCACAATTGCAGAATATTAAAAATATATGCCTCTAAATATGTAATATGATATGCTATGATATCAATAAACAGGGAAATCACATAACAGCTGGAAAAAGGAGGGAGTTAACATTTCATTTAGATAAATACTTATAAGATGTCTCATATATATGCCATTATATTGGAAAATGCTTAAATTTAAAGATTAATAAAATAGTCATAGTCTGCCTAGATTATATAACTAAAAATTAGGGATGGTCCAAACACAGGGATGAATTTACCACGAGAATAAATTGTATAAGTATTGACAATAGGACAGAGACAGGTAGAAGTGATTTAATGACAGTAATGCTATGTCAAATAGGCGAAATCTCGATGAGCTTTATTAAGGATGAATATTTAAAAGTTTTAACAAATTTTTATTCCTATAATAGTTTAATAACAATAAGTAGAGACAAAATGGAAAATTGTCCAGATTTTAATAATGAATGCTCTTAGTGGTAGAATTATGGTGGAATATATATATATTTGGATTACTATGATATCTCCAATAACTGCATATTACTTTATATTAATAATTGATTGTTATTTATTTTAAAATCAAATTATGCCTGTTTAATTTTTAAAAACCAAGGAGTTGTAAAAAATAAACCTTCTACCTCACCTCTTCCACCTCTGATTCCTGCTCTTCAGAGGCACATTTAATTCTTTTCTCAGTTTCTACTATTTTTTTTCCAAATTATTTGAATATTTTTTGCCTGCTATATGTTAGAAGCTATTTCTTGATTTAAAAAAAAAATCTTATTGTATTTGTGGACTAACTTCATTTGATTAAATATTTTCCAAGTCTACCCCACCTTCCCTGTTTACATACGGTTGGCATAATTTTATATTGTGAAGCAGATCAAGAATCTGAGGTTCTACATTTGGATTATGAAAATATAATCAGAAGGTGAGTTTTCTCTATTGATTCTATCTCTTTTTTTCAATAAATTCACTTCAATAGTAAAAAATATACTTCAATAAGTAATTGTTTCTTTTTTTACGATTTGCCTATTTTTTGTATATCCAGTTATTTTTCATCTTTCAGACAGAAATGATATCACTTACCAAAATATTTTAAGGCATCAAGTAACCAATAGTTTTATGTTTTTCTTTGGAAGTTTCCATCCTGAACCATATCTCATCTAGACAACCTACTTGGTTGATATTTAGTCCTACTGCAGAGCTAATGTTCTGAGATGTCCCATCATCTTCATCCTTCAGACTTATTTTTCCTCTCAGCTGTATCTGATCTTCATCCCTTCTTTCTTGTTTAAATCTTTCATTTTAGTGTGGCACATACCCCAGTAATCTTCCTGATGAAATGGACACAGGACTACAAATTTTTGGTACTCAGTTATCTGAAAAGATCTTAATTCTTCACCAACATTCTTCCAGATACCTATTTCATACTTTCTTCTGTCCCTAATTAGCCCCATCCCTACTTTCAACTATGATAATCTTGACTCCTACCTCATCAAGAGTATTGAAACAATCTAGGGGGAAAAAAAATTAAGAGCCTCCTTCTACTACCACATTTACCTTTCAACTGGAATCTCTGTTCACTTACTTTTTCTTTCCCTACTGTTACTGAAGCTACACTGAATATATTCCTAGCAAAAGCTGTTGTTGTTAGCTGCCGTCAAGTCAGCCCCTGGTTCATGGTGACCCGATGTGCTAGAGTAGAACTGCTCCATAGGGTTTTAATGGCTGTAATCTTTACAGAAGCAGTTTACTACGCCTTTCTTGCAGAGTTGCTAGGTGGCTTCAAACTGCCAGACTTTAGGTTAGCAGCTGATCACAAACTGTTTGTGCCATCCAGCAAAAGCTACCTTTCCACAATTGCCTCATATTCCCTTCACCTCATTCTGTCTCAAATTATTAACATTCATTGTTCCCTTAATTCAGCCATCTTTCTCTACCATTATCAGTTTTTTCTATTGATTCGTTCCATTACCAGCCATGCTACTACTTCTCCCACCTAAACGAAAGATTCTCCTGACCTCACTTTTTCCTTCAGCTACTATATCATTTTCCACCCTTTACGACAAAATGGCTTTATCTGTTATTTATTTTTAATTTACCTGTCTTTGCCTATGCCTTCTTGAACTCTCTCCTAATTAGGTTTGCACCCCACCACTCCAAGTTTACCATTTGATAAACTTATTTTATCAAATCCACACTGATTTTCTTGTTTCAATGGACTTACTTCAGACTTCCTTTATCTTGACTTATCAGAGGCATTTGACAGAGCTGATCACATTTTTTTCCTGAAACACTTTCTTCGGTTGTCGTGCCTGACACTTCCCTCACCTAGGTTTCTTCCTACCTTTCTGATCATTCCTTTAGCTGGTTCTTCCTCATCTCCCAATATCTAAATGTGCTCCTGAGATTTGTCCTTGATTCTTTTCTTTTCTATTCTTTTTTTAATCTATACTTACTCTCTACGCAATTGTATCTTCTTCTCTTATCTTTAACTGCAATCTGCATGAAGATGATTCCCAAGTATGTATATATCTCCAATCTGAATTTCTATTCCGTATTCCAAACCTACATATCTGATGATCTCCTTGGCATCTCCTTTTCAGAGATGATCAGACATTTCACACAACATTTGCTAAATGGAGGTTCTGTAGCACAACTATCCTGTAGCTCCTACAATCTTCTCCATACAGCTAAAGAACAACTCCACTCTTTCTGTTGAGAAAGGCTAAAAATCTTGGCAGCCTCATTAACAATTTTATTGTTTCTGTGTGTTACATCCAGACCATTTGCAAACTCTGAGAGTTTTGCCTTAAAAATAGCCAGAATTTGCATATTTCTTCTCACCCACATTGCCACCCTGCAATCCAAGCCACTTTCTTCTCTGGATGGGAATATTGCAGTAGCCTCTTAACTGATTACTTTGATTTTGTCCTTGCCATAGTAATTGTGCTAAATTTAGGTCTAAATATGCTCAAAATCCTCTGCTGGCTATTTCACTCAGAGTCAAGCCACAGCCTTTACTACAACTATCATTTCTGAAAATAACCTCCTTTTCCCTGCTTGCTTCTCTCACCTTTTGTCTTAACTCTCTCTCTTCTTACATTGCTTCAAACACTCAGACTTTTCCCCTGTATCTTAATATGCTAAGTGCATGGCTTTTATACCTTGAACATTTCCTTGGAGTACTCATATTCAAGACAGTCCATTATTAGGTTGGAGCTCTGGTGGTACAGTGGTTAAGAGCTTGGCCGCTAACCAAAATGTTGGCATTTCGAATTCACCGGCGCTCCTTGGAAACCCTATGGGGCACTTCTACTCTGTTCGATGAGATGGAATCAACTCAAAGGCAACAGGTTTGCTCTTTGCTTTTGTTTTTGTTTTATTACTAGGTCGCTGTGCTTTCATTTTTTCAGAAACTTGCTCTCAGGGAAGCCTTCTAAATGTTTTCTATTCCTTTAGCCTACTTCATTTGTCATCTTAGCACTTATCAAGATGCAAAAGTATATTTTCTTACTTTTTTTTCTTGCTTATTGTACCTGATTGATTACTAGAATGTAAGCTACATTAAAGCAGAGATTTGTTTTTCCTATTTTATAATCTATTATCTCTTAAGCCCCCAGAACAACGCCTAATGCATAATTAGTACTAAAAAATACTTGAATGACTGAATAAATGGGTGAGTGAATTGAATTGATAGGTTATCTCTACATACAATGACAGATTGGGAATAATTATTCATCAAAATTTTGGAGACACTATCTTCTAACATATGATATTGATGTGAAGAAATACAATACATCCCTTCCACCCCTTCCTCCAGCACACCCTTTCTGGATGACTCTAGGGCTTTCTCTTTATCATAAACTTCTATTTTGCAGTAGTCTGAAATTTTCTTTGTTTATTCATTTGCTTGTCACTTAGTGGTGGGCAACTTCAATCCAAAACAAATGTATTTTAATTCTTGTAATTAAAAAAAAAATCCTCAAAAATTCTTTTATTGTCATTTTCTTTCCTCCCTGTTTCTGAATGTGTTATACCTCCTGCACTGGATCTCAAATTTTCATCTCTCTTCTCTCTTATTTTCAATTTCTTTTATTTTTGTCCTATCATCTAGCATACTTTCTCAATATTATCTCCCAACTTTTGTTTGTTTTTAATGACTACTATTACAATTCTGACTTTCAAAAATAGCTTTAAGTTTCCCTCCATGGTTTATTTCATAAGCCTTCAGGACAGATACAATATCATTTCTTTTCTCTTTGAGGATAGTCGGTAGAGTTTTTGTTTGTTTTGTTTTGTTTTGTTTTTACAGCTCCTTCTGCTCCTTCCAATGTTTGTTTCTTCAGTATTCCTCCATTGTATTTATTAGTCTTTCATCCTCGAGGTTTTCCTAGATTGTCTGGTGATAGCTAGTTTTCAGTTCATAGCTGAGAGCTAAGAACTCTAAAATTCACTGAATCCTCTTTGTGAGGGTAGGCAGTGCTTTCAGATGGGAACATTTCTAGAAAAGGATCTGACTGGGTCCCTACCGATAAATATCTGCAATTCTTTCCCCTGATTAATTTCTAAAAGAGAAATCCTTCTTTGTCCTTCCTATGGGTAAGGATGGCGGTGTCTATACCTGACTGCCAACACTTAAAAGAAGCGCTCAGATTCTGAGCCTTCTCTATTTTCTGTACTTAAGTTTCATCTCCTTGTTTTCAGAATGCCCTGCTTCCTTCAGCTGTGCTTAGTGTCCCCAAAGCCGGATGCTTATTGTTCAGACTCTCCAGAGGATGAGTCTCCAGCCTAGATGCACCAAATAGGAAGTTTTAACTCCATGCATATACACACCTAAAAGATTACTGGTACCAGGAATCTCTGTGACTTTCTGAAATCGTGCCCTGCAGACCTGTGTGTTCCAGGCCTTCATCACTGCCAGGGGAAGTGTCGGCTTTTTCCTGCCTGATAAATCAGTTGTCACTTGCACATTTATAACCAGTTTCCAACATTCTGTTGCTGCTGCTTTTTCTCCTGTTTCTTTGACCTTGTGATTTTTGTTGTTGCTATTTTCTTTGTCTTAACTTATTGAGATTTCAGGAGGAAGCACATCAAAACAATGTATTAATCTTGCATGTTTAACCAACAATTTATATCACTTTTTTAATCAAGAGAAAAATGTTTATCCTCCTCACCACACATACACACACACATACACACACACACGCACATATTTGTGTGTGTGTGTGTGTGCGCGCGTGTGTGGTGTGTGTGAAGTGTAAAGTCACTATGTTCACAAGTTCTTAGTGAAGACAATTTGGAGTAGAGCACAGACCAGACATTGTTCTAATGGCTTGATCAACAGGCTTTTATAAATCACAGAATAAACAGGACAAGGATGGGCAGAACAGCAAATATCATCATCAACCAAGGTTCCCTGAAGTTAGCTTCCTGTCCACAGTGCTGTTAGCTCTCACACAGGCATGCCCCAGTTCTCATCTTTGGAGGAAAATGCCTGAATTCTTCTCTCCTGGAATTAAATAAAAATAAGACAGCTATGTAAATGTGTCAAGTATTATGTACAGGAGCCGGTAAAGGTAGGAGTAAAAATAATGGGCAATAAAAGATAAAAGTGGATAATAAAAGCGGAAGGGCCCCTGTAGGCAATGGACTCCATTTATTGTTCAGGCTATTCTAGATTCACCAGCACCAGAGAATTAGCCCTTCCTCCTTTACCCCACTAAGACAGCTTAACAGAGTTCTGGGTTCCTTAGGAAGGCAGTCATTTCTCCCTCAGTTACATATTTTACTTTATTTTAATTAGTAGCTATTATTTCCATTAGCAGCTAGGGAGAAGATGAGAAATACATGGTGTCTTAGTCATCTAGTGCTGCTATAACAGAAATATCACAAGCAGATGGCTTTAACAAAGAGAAGTTTATTTTCTCACAGTAAAGTAGGCTAAAAGTCCAAATTCAGGGTGTCAGCTCCAGGGGCAAGGCTTTCTCTCTTTGTCAGCCTTCTCATCAATGTTCCCCCAGATCCTGAGCTTCTCTGCATGAGGACCCCGGGTCCAAAGGATGTCTTCTGCTCCCGGCACTGCTTTCTTGGTTGTAAGAGGTCCCCCACTCTCTGCTTGCTTCCCTTTCCTTTTATCTCTTGTAAAATAAAAGGTGGTACAGGCCCCATCTGAGGGAAACTCCTTTTACATTGGATCAGGATGTGACCTTAGTAAGGGTGTTACAATCCCACCCTAATCCTCTTTAACATAAAATTACAATCACAAAATGGAGGACAACCACACAATACTGGGAATCATGGCCCAGCCAAATCGATACACACATTTTTGGGGGTCATAATTCAATCCTTGACACACGGCATACCTGTGCACCCAGAAAAAAGATAGAGTTCATGCAAAAGGAGGGTCAGAAGGTTAGGTTAATTAAAAGATATATTTTTAAATCTGAGTTTAAATAGTTAAAGTTGCCCATTAAAACATATTTTTTCATAAATGGAACAATGAACTGGCCCTTTTTCAGATACTATGGTAAATTTATGAACATCTTAAAGTGTTTCTAGTCAAGATAAAACAATAACAACATCAATAAAACACACAAAATCCACTAGACTGACCTAGTGTTAATAACATACTATGGAAAAAGAAAAAAAAAAAAAAAGAAGCTACTAGTTCATAAAAGAATTCTAGAGAATCATTTTTCAATTGTTCCCCAAGTAGCAAATATGGATCTTTAATACGGATACTCAAGTGACTGTTTTCTTTCCCATTCTGAGGGTGAAATTAATGTCCATCTTATAGAAAACTCTACTATACACTTGTCTTACCTTTTTCTTTTTTTGTAGCTTTGCTTTAATTTTGGGAATCAGTTCCATTAATGCGTTAATGACTAGGCAGAATTCAAAAAAAAATTAATTGAGTGCCAAATGCTGTGACTCTGTTATATCTAAGTTAGTGAATTTTTTTTTTTTATCCACTGGGGGAAATTTTTATATTTAAATAAGAAAATTCTTAGATAACTGTGTAAAGTTACTTACTATAAAAAATGTGAATGTTATTGCTTATTTTAAGAACTCTCTTTTCAGTGCAAGCTCAATTCATCAAGATAAATGCTATTATTTTACTTCCATATCACGGAAGTGACAATTTGTGCTTTTTGATTCAGTAGTCCAGCTTTCCATATATGGCCTTATGCTGCATTAACATCATCATGAACAAATAAACAAAAGAAGAAAGGAAGAAAGGAAGGTAGGAAGGGTGGAAAGGGGAAAGACTCCAATTTATTATCTTACCTTACAATAACAGTCATTTCAAAGTGTCTTGACATGAAATCACTTTTACTTTGTCTTTACAATAAGATGTTATTGTTGCGATAATAATTAGAGTGCAACCTATTTTACAGAAGAATAAACTTAGGCTCATGAAAATGAATTACTAGCTCAAGGTTATATGATGAAAACATGGCCTAAAATGACTAAACTTGTATTAGAATCACCTATTTTTTTTTTTAAATTGACTACTACAGAGTGTTTTCCGTAATGTCTCAACAAGACTCATTACATGTTTTCATGTTGACAGGCTGTATAACTCTTGGATATTTACACAGAAGTTAAGATGTGCTTTGAAAGCTTAAATAATCCCCTGTTGTTTTTGTCGTTTGTCCTCAAGTTGACTCCCACTCATGTTGATCCTAAGTGAGCAGAGCAGAACTGTGCTCCATAGCATCGTCAAGGCTGTGACCTTTCAAAAGCAGATTACCAGGCCTTTCTCCAGAGGCTCCTCTGGATGGGTTTGTAGTTGAGTCCTTAATTATTTGTGCTACCCCAAAACCAAAAAAACCCATTGCCGTGAAGTTGATTCTGACGCATAGTGACCCCACAGCAATCCTATAGGACAGAGTAGAACTACCCATAGGGTTTCCAAGGAGACCTTGGTGGATTCGAACTGCCGACCTTTTGGTTGGCAGCTGCAGCTCTTAACAACTACGTAACCAGGCTTTCCTGTGCCACCCAGGGTCTCTTGAATATTCTCCTAGGTTTCTAAATATCCACGTTTATGTGCTTAGCAGTTTGGTTTGTATTTTACTTCAGCTTTAAACACCAACATATGAAACATTTTAAAACATGGAACATTTTGGTTAAAGAAAGATAGGATTCAAATCCAATATTTTGTTTTGTTTTCCTTAAGTTATATTGAATCATGTGCAATACATCTCACTTTGCCCCTCAGAAATTCCCGCGTCTTTGCCTTTCTAGAGCAGTTTAAAAACAAACGTCAAAATAAATTCCCACTACTCTAGTGAGTAACTTATTTGAATCCCCTTTACATTTTTTGGAAACCCTGGTGGCGTAGTGGTTAAGAGCTACGGTTGCTAACCAAAAGGTCGGCAGCTTGAATCCACCAGCCGCTCCTTGGAAACTCTATGGGGCAGTTCTACTTTGTCCTATAGGGTTGCTATAAGTTGGAATCGACTCGATGGCAATGGGTTTTAAAAAATTTTTTAAATACTATTTTTAACAGAGATACACCTAGGCTCAGCAGAGGCTGCAGCTCTGGGCCAGTCACATCTTCTGACATGTAAAGAGCCTCTTTAAAGGATCAGCCCAGCCTTGAGTTCTGGTTTCTTGGCATTTCTCCTGTTGAGAAGTCGCTTTCCCAAACAGTATGGTTCAGAACGGAATTGGAGGGAATACAGTTTTAATACAGAGTTGCAAACAGTTAAGTGCTCAATTACTAACCAAAAGGTTGGTGATTTGAACTCACCCAGGGGCACCTAGGAAGAAAGGCCTGGCGATCTACTTATGAAAAATCAGCCATTGAAAACTCTACAGAGCACAGTTCTACTCTGACACACAAGGAGTCTCTGTGAGTCGGAATCTACTCCACAACAATTGATTTGGGTTTGGGCGAACTCGTTTTAACACAAGTAGTTAGCCAGGCATACTTGACTAGATCATAGTGACTGAAGGGACCCCCGATGGAGGAACTTTACACTGTGAATTATTAGGGCAGCTAAGGGAAGAACAGTGAAAACAGAAATGGTTTCAGTTTTACCCCAGTCCCTGCAGGCTCCAAAATGCTTCCTATCATCTCCATGAAAAATAGTTCAGAAGGAGTCAGGGAGAAAACAACAAATAAACAAAGCCAAAAGTGAACGCTCGGTTAAGTGTACCTAAGACAGACTGAGATAGAAAACCAATGTGTGTGTCCAGTGTGGCCCTCTGAATGTCAGTGACACATTTTTTAACTTAGGTGGGCAATTCTACCAGTAGTTTCTATTTTTCTCTGGCCACAGGCTATCAGACGTAAATGCGGTGGAATTCAGCATACATTCTGAAAAGGTAAACCTTCAAGGCAGAGAACTGGCAATATTTATGAAACTTTACATCATAGGTAGATGTAAAAAGCCTAAAAGGGTAGGAGGTAATCTTCCATTGCTGCATTGAAAAACTAAAACAAATTAAGGAAAAATAATCCAATTTAAGATTAAAATGGAAACATTGCTGGTGTTTTGGTTGTTTAATAATACCTTCTGTAATATGCATCATTCAAACCAGTTCACACTGGATTATTCCTGTGATTCCTTGTTTTGGATAAAAAAAGTGAAGAAGGTTATCGATGACTTTGTTATGCTTTCTTTGCTCTGTTTTTGTGATTGTTCCGTCACTTGTATGTGTGAGGTGTGGAATGTTACGGTTGTTCAAAACACTTCTTCCTTTTCTCACCATTTTCCTTATCTAACCATAAAAAAATATATTGAAGTCAGTGTTTGCATTAATTTGCTGTTGTTAGTAGGTGCCGTCAAGTTGGTTCCTACTCAGAGCAATCCTATGTACAACAGAAGGAAACACTGCCCGGTCCTGCGCCATCCTCACAATCCTTGCTACTTTTGAGCCCAGTGTTGCAGCCACTGTGTCAATCCATCTCATTGAGGGTCTTCCTCTTTTTCTCAGACTCTCTACTTTACCAAGCATGATGTCCTTCTCCAGGAACTGGTCACTCCTGATAACATATCCAGAGTAAGTGAGACAAAGTCTCGCCATCCTCACTTCTAAAGAATATTCTGGCTGTACTTCTTCCAAGACAGATTTGTTCATTCTTCTGGCAGTCCGTGATATATTCAATGTTCTTCATCAACACATAATTCAAAGGCATCAATTCTTCTTAGGTCGTCTTTACTTATTGTCAAGCTTTCCCATGTATATGAGGCCAATGAAAACATCATGGCTTGGGTCAGGCGCACTTTAGTCCTCAAAGCAACATCTTTGCTTTTTAACACTTTAAAGAGGTCTTGTGCAGCAGATTTGCCCAGTGCAATGCGTCATGTGATTTCTTAACTGCTGCATCCATGGGTGAGGCCCTGGTACCACAGTGGTCAAGAATTTGTCTGCTAACCAAAAAGTCAACAATTCAGATCCACCAGTCCATTGACCAGGTAGCTGTCTTACAAATTTCTTGGCATAGATGATTAAGCGCTTCCAGCGTTGCATATGTTTGCATTAATAGCTTGATTAAATAAGTTATTCATCTTTAATTTCCATTTGTTTTTTTTTTTTTTTTTTTAGGGAGAACTATAGTTTGTAGATGTAAAGAATCAATTAAATTAACCCTCATATTCCTAATTTAGTAACTCCAGAATTGCCAAGGTGACAACTACAAATGCTTCCATTGTAAATTTTTACATTTCTTTATAATTAAATACGATTTTTGTTTATTACACATAAAAGTGTGATTTATTGTTACAACCTAATTGTAATAATAATTTAAATTCTTACATTTGCATTAAGTCACTATAATTTATATTACAAGCTCTGTTAAACATTGTGGGTGTTTTTTTTTGATAAAATAATTTAGACTAGAGATGTTGTAAATGCATGTTTCATTTCATTTTGAAAGATTAGAAAATAAAGTTCTTGTTTTAAATCAATCACATTGTTAATTATTTTCCATTGAAATATTGCTCTTTTTAAATACATTACCTTGATGTCTTGGCAAAAGTTAACTTAAAATATTATCAGGAAAAAAAATTTTTCTCTTTCTCCTAGTAACTTTCAGTAAGACCCCAATTTGAATATTAAATTTCCCGAATCTCATGGTTCTTTAGCTGTCAGTAGACAAAGGGGAAAAAGATGCTGCATTTTTCCGTTGGGTTTTTCCTTTCACGTTGCTATTGTTGATTTGGGTTTTGCTTTTGTTTTGTGGCTTTTCCATTCTGTAGCTTTAGACACGGTGATCTGTTTTTATTTCCAAAAAGAACTCCTTAGTAAGCTCAGTTGATGCAAATAAAGCGACTCAAGAAAATGAAAAAAATGTTCACATTGTGTTTGATGCTTTTGAAATTTCCTATGTCAGGATGGTTTGCCCAAAGACATATATTCCCATTTTCAGTAAGTTGTTTTACCACACCTGCCAGCTGATTCTTTAGACACTTTTCTCTTCATAGTGCTTTTTCTAAATGCTGTGCAAATTCAACTGAACCTTGCTAAACCTCTTAGATTTTTTTTAAAGCAATAATCCTTCAACGTGATTCGGTTTTACAGTCATAAACTGATACATAGCTTTCTTTCTTCATTTATTGGTGCTTATGAGGAGTGGGAGGAAGGGGAAAAAGGGAGGCATTTTTTAGGAACCACTGAGTTTCTGTTTACGGTAGGGAAATTTGACAACAGATATTGTGATGGTTGCACAACATGATTAATGTAATTAATATCACTAAATCGTGCATGTGAAAAATGTTAAGTTGGTGAAAGTTTGGTTTTATATACATATATATATAAAATATACATATCAGCAGTCCTGGTGGCACAGTGGTTAAGAGATCAGCTCCTAACAAAATCCACCAGCTACTCCTTGGAAACCCCATGGGACAATTCTGCTCTGTCCTACAGGGTCTCTATGAGATGGAGTTGATGGCAATGGGTTTGGGTTTTATATATATATGTGTATTTTTCAACTACTGACCTCTTGGTTAGCAACCGAACTCTCAACCACAGCACCACCAGGGCTTCATATATATATATATATATATATATATATATATATACACAACAATAAAAATAAATTAAAATCATCCTCCTTCCCTACTCAAATAATTTATTTGCTGTGAACAGAAAACTTACACATCCTGAACTTAATATATATGTATATATACATATACATACATATGCATATATATGTGTGTGTATATACATATACATGTATGCATATATACATCTTTTTTGTTTAGTCCCCCTGCCCCCGTATATATATTATCGTGGTAAATATATATATAGCATAATAAAACATTTGCCATTTTTTGTTTTTATGTGTACAATTCAGAGACATTGAATACATTCAGTCAAACATGTTATGCAATCAGAACATGATTTTTTGGGACCATATATAATAATCGAATACATACCCATTTATGTATAGTTGCTCCTCATTATGTGTGGATTCTGTATTTGTGACTTTGGCAGCTCACTACAATGCATTTGTAACTTCAAGATCAATACTTAGCACTTTCACAGTCATTCACAGACAAGAGCAGGACAGAGAAAATTTGAGTTGCCTAATGTGGACGTTCCTAAGGAGGTCAAACAAGGTGATGCTCTGCCTTCTTGTTTCAGTTCTCATACTGTAAACTTGTTTCTTGCAATCTAGTTAGTGCCGCGTTTTTCCCATTTTTGTGCTTATTGTCAGTGATTTTGCTGTTTAAAATAGTCTCCAAGCACAGTGTGAAGTGATGTCCAGTGTTCCTCAGGGCAGAAATGCTGTGGTGTGCCTTACACAGAATACACGTTAGGTACACTTCATTCAGGCATGAGTTTCTGTGCTGTTGGCCCTGAGTTCAGCGTTAATTAATCAACAATACTGCACATGCAGAAAAAGGAAGAGGGAATTCACCAGTCTTTGTGTGAGATAGCTCCAGAGAATGCTAACCTCTATCATGCATGATGGAGCTATGAAACAGATAGAAAAGCAGCTAAATTTGTGGATTCATGAAATGACAACTGAATAAAAAGCATAGTGCACAGCATTACTGTGAGGCTGAAATTTACCGTCATGTTACCCAGGGTCAAGAAAATGTTAAATCCTTGTAGGCTACTATTTTATTACGAAGACATATTGCATATATTTAATTGTTTGTAAGAAATATATGTATTACATAGGATGTAAAACAAGGTAATACGTTGATCCGTTGATGATAATGTTGAGACCAGAGACCAGCAGGAATCTATCCTTGTATTTCCCCTCAGGGCAATGGCCCAGTATTCACTAGGTCAGTGTTTGCAGGAAATTTACAGAACATAACTGCAGAGGATAACAATTATTCACTATGTCCATAAAGTGCTACATTGTGTATGGTACTCATCTGATAAGACACCTCAGTGGTTGACCAGTGTTTAAAGAATGATTCCAAAATCTGCTATTTAAGAATCCCACAATAATAAACTATTTTATACTTAAATGAGTTAGGCTGCTAACCAAAAGATCGGCAGGTGGAGTCCACCAACCACTCCCTGGAAACCCTACAAGGCAGTTTCACTCTGTCCTACAGGGTCACCGTGAGTCAGAATTGATTCAGCGGCAATGGGTTTTTGGTTTATGCATGATTAAGAGTCCCTGGGTGGTGCAAAGGGTTAATGTGCTTGGCTGCTAACCGAAAGGTTGAAAGTTGGAGTCCACCCAGAGGCAGCTTGGAAGAAAGGCGAGGCTATCTAATTCCAAAAATAAACCATTGAAAATACTATGGAGCACAGTTCTGTTCTAATGCACATGGGATTGCATTGAGTCAGAACAGACTCTGTGGTGACTGGGGGTGGTGAGTTCATGAATAAGTTTGTTTTATCTCGGTATCCAGAGACAATCGTAATTGTACTTTTAACCCTTTGCTTATAGCACTATACTACTGAAAAATGAATTAACTTTTCCTTATCTAGTTTCTGCTTTTCTTCAAGTTCCGGCTCAAAATGTGTCTCTTTTATGAAGTTTGTATGTTTCCATACCCCTTACTAAATACCCTTGCAGCATTGACCAACATATGCACTCAGGACCATGGGATCTGTGGCTAAACACACGGTACCATATTTTAAGAAGCCCGTGGGACATGGGAAGAAAACAAGAACAAACTAAAAAAAAAAAAAAAAAAAAAAAAAGCAGCTACAACTTGGTTTAACATATTATTTCCCTAAAACTTTCAATCATGGAATCAGCCTGTCAAACATTTTCTGAAGATAGTCTTCTAAATTATATGCTTATCCTTCACTCCGTTGTTCTTTCTCAGGCGTTCTGATTCCTAGCTCCATGTTCCAGTTTTCAATATCTGCAGCCTATTAATATATCTTTAGATACAGCCTATTAATATATCTTTAGATACAGCCTATTAATATATCTTTAGGTGACTCATCCTTCCAAGTGATCACATCTCTCCGTCCTCAATCTCCCGCTTCACTCCAAAACCTTAGAGCCCCCTGATCCCTGTCATCATGAAACGATAGCCCTGCTCCGAGATTTCTCTAGCAGAAGAAGTATTAAACCATAGTGGTAGGCAGAATTCTAAGCCAGTGCTCAACGACCCTCACCCTTGTATGATCCCTTTCCTTTAAGTGTGGCTGGAATCTGTGAAGAGACTAAAATATCACTCTTGTGATTATGTCACAGTATATGCCAAAAAGGAGCTTATCCTCATTGAACCCGACATATTCAAACAAGTCCTTTAAAACCAGAGTTTTCCCTAACTGGTTTCAGAAAATAAATTCAGATAGCTCAAAAATGTGAGAGATGTTTGACCAGAGGGAGGTTTTCTGTTCTGGCTTTAAGATGGAGGAGACCATGGGGCAAGGACCTGCGAGTGGCCTGTAGGACTTGACAGCAATCCCCATCAGGCAGCCAGCAAGAAAATGGCAATGTCAGTCCTACAACCACAAGAAACATAATTGTGCTAACAAACTGAATGAGCCTGGAAGCAGAATCTGCTCCTAGAACCTCCAAATAAAAGTCCAGCTTGGCCCGTACTTTGATTTCAGCCTTGTAAGAAACTAAGCAGAATTTCCAGTTGAGCTCACCCAGATTTCTAACCTAAAGAATTATGAAATAATAAATGGTGTTGTTTTATGCTGCTAAATATGCAGTACTTTGATATGGCAGCAGTGAAAACCTAACATGACAGCTCACCATTCTGCTCACAAATTGAAATACCTCTGACAGAAGATATACCTAAGCACTGGCAAATTACCTGTGTTAAATTAACTCATCTTACATATTTTCTTAGTATTACACTGGGTGGCAGATTTGTGTGTGTGTCTTTAATTTGTGTATGTTCCATATTCAAGGTAAACGCACACACAAACACCTACACCAAAAGCTGAAATAAAACTTCATTGCATCTGCTTGTATCTCTAAGGTAAAATTTGACATTGGATGATTCTGGTATGGTCATGTTAAAAAAATAATATATATATAAAATCCTTTTACTCATTTATGTTAGCACATGTTCAAGTAAAATAATTCATTCCTGACCATCATAAACAACACTTTGCTATGAGGACTATTCTATAAACTAAAAGCAATATTGTGTTAGAGGACTAAATATCAAAAACATAGTGTCTGCTTCACCTTTGGGGAGCCCTGGTGGCACAATGATTAAGAGCTATGGTTGCTAACCCAAAGGTCGGCAGTTCAAATCCACCAGTCATTCCCTGGAAACCCTATGAGGCAGTTCTGCTCTGCCCTATAGGGTCATTATGAATCAGAATCGACAGGACGACAATGGGTATGCTTCACCTCTTACAAAATGTGTTCCTTTAAAAAAGTTATTTATATTTTCTAAACGTGAATTCCTTCATGTATACTCCATAAATAGCCTATGTTGAAGGATAATTTGCAAGGCTAATACTTCATGCTAGAATGAAGGTACAATAATTCATGGACAAAATAAAGGGATTTATTAGTTTGTGTGTCATTCGACTAAAAAGGAAGGAGGCAAGGAAGAAAAAAGAGTAGAAATTAATCACAAAATTAGGTCCAGGCTTCAGGTGTGAGGGTCCAAAGCTAAAAATTTCACATCAGTGGCTTTTATGTGTTAATCCAGACTTTGTTGCTTAAATATTACCTTCTCCTCCAACTGTATTAAATCACGAAGGTACAAAATTAAAATATTTTATAAAAATATACTCTGGAGTATGATTTGAGTTTTGGCTGTGAAGATGAGTCTGGGTAAGTACTATTATGTTAATAAGTTTGGAGTTTCAGAGTTTATAAAATGTGGGCTCAGAAAACTTGGGCAGCTTGTGGAGTGCAGTCTAAATTGTGCCCTTGTTGATGGGCCCGATTCCCTGAATGGTTAGCTTTGTGCTGTTTTGGAGGTTCCTATGCTGTATCATTCTAGGATACCAGCAAGCCACAGTTACCTGGAGGAGTCCCTATGCTCACACTTATACAAACTGAATAAATGACAGCTATGCTATAATATGCAAAATTAGAAAAATCCATGAAAATAAAAAACAATTTAATCTGTTTATGACATATGAACTAGCACACCAGAGTCAAAATTGAAAATGCCGTCTTTCATCAAGATATTTCACAATTTATTTCATGTTCGTCAAACCATGCCTCCCTCAAAGTGGATCACTACAAGTAAACAATAACCTACTGCTGTAAGTTTCATCTAAATCCAAAAATCAAATAAGAGGTATAGACAAAATCTATTAGGAGCCTAGTTCCCACTGGAGCTGATTAGCCTGCTTGCCCGTGTTTCCCAAGAGAGACACTGATCATTGTGATTATTCTTGACAGCCACATTTCACATGAACTATTTCATTTTTTTAAATTTAATCTTTAAAATGACTTAGATAAATTTGCATTTATTTTAAAAAATTGGAGACAGAAATTCAGACATGTTTAGTGATATAACTACTGAGATATAAATTTATGATTAAGCTAAACTTGATTGCTTTCACACATCACAATTAACCAAGCTTCCTTTCCAAAGTGCGTGGAAATGTGTGTTGAAGCCTCATGGTATAATGAAAAACCACGTAGCCTCAGATTATCCCACAGATGCCACAGCACTGTGAAAAACCCTTACTTGAACTTAAACTTCTCACAACCCTTCTTGTCAAAAGCAAGTCTTATTCTGTGACTAAAAATGTAAACTAGCTTGAATATGAAAGGCTATTTTTCCTTATAATAGATAAATGCAAAATATGAGTGCTGAGTGTTTTGCATGTATCTTTATGTTATGTCCCTCTTAGGAAACTCTATACCAAAAACACCAAACCTATTGCTGTCAAGTCAATTCTGACACATAGTGACGCTGTACGGCAGAGTAGAACTGCCCCATGGGGTTTCCAAGGCCGTAATCTTTACAGAAGCAGATTGCCACATCTTTCTCTTGGGGAGTGGCTGATGGTTCGAACTGCCAACCTTTCAGGTAGCAGATGAGTGTTTAACTACTGCACCACCAATGCTCCTTCTAAAGTTCTATGATCCCGTGTGAATTCTGCAACATTACTAAGCTATTTGTAGTAGTAATATTTGTAAAATTTGTAGTAACCAAGGTTACTATTTTCTTCTTAATGCGCAATACAATTTTCACAGTTAAAATACTAAGCAATTAAGATTGTGATTTTTATTTTTTAGTATATATCTCTTTTATGGAGTAATTTCTATAAATAGAATAAAGAAAAAGTATTTGTCAGATATGATATTGTTCTTAGTATATGTTTGTCACAAATTGTGTCTGAAGCATCTTTGCCTGTTTTACCGTTTGTAAAGAAGACATAAATGAGCAATATTTCTAATCATATATTATTTAATATATGGACAACCTCCAAATAGTAATTAAAATTCAGAGACAGAAAAATAATATGAAAATAAAAACACTGTTTATGGTCCTGTTTACTCAAAATATTTAAATATTGATTTTTTCTTTTCTTTCAAAAATGTACTTTGTTTATATGAATACAGAATTCCCATTAATATGTTTATCTTTTAAATCATCTAAATTTCACAGTGGGAATCTCTAATCAGGTCATATTTTCATGTACTTGCATTCAAGTTGGCGATTAACAGAGTGATTTGGTAATATATTGGTTTATCAAATATCTGTTCTCCATCCCCATTTTCCCCAAATTCTTCTTTAGTGTTGTTATTAAAGCCGTAATCTTTTCAACATGACAAGGTTATAACGATTATTAATCACCATTAGCCCAGAGGGACCCAACTTCTTTATCACCTTTTATGATCTAGTCTAAGAAGCAACATGGTGTCATACTTTTACTGCAGGCAGTCACAAAGCCTCGCCCTACTTTCTGGGGAAAAAACACAGAACTCACCTCTTGATGGAAGAGTGACAAGTTTCTCAAAGTATGTGTGGCATGGGGAATATTATTACAGACAATTGGTAAAATGCAAGTTGCCACTGCTGTCTTTTACTAAATGGGGCCACAGAGATCAGTTGTAATTAAACTAGGGTGTCCAAGTGTTTTTGTTTGTTTGTTTTCTTGTTGTTTGGTTTTATTTGTTTGTTTTTAACAGTTCTGTGGTGCTTTGGGTCATAGTAGGTTTTCTTCCTCTGCTCTCTCCTAGCACTCAGCTTCCTTGTAGGACCATTATTTTCAAGTCTCTTGTATCCTAATCAATTAAATTAGAAGTGACTACATATTTGAAACTTAAGCATGATTACTGCAACCTTTCTCAGTTAGTCATGTAAATCCCCACAATTATCCTGTTGACTTCAAGTCAACTTATGATGACCTCATGTGCATCAGAGTAGAATTGTGCTGCACAGGGTTTCAGTGGGTGATTTTTCATAAGTAGGTCACCAAGGCTTTCTTCCTAGTTGCCCCTATGTGGACTCGAACCTCCAATTTTGGTTAGCAGCCAAGCACCTTAACTATTTCCACCACACAGGGACTCGTATAATTTAAGTAAGCCTCTAGTTGTTCAAGGGTTTGCATATTTGCCATAAGACATATTCCCCCACAGATTGTTTCATTGAAAGCACTTTATGTTCATTTGGCAGCTATAGTTAAATTATGTACAAGAAGGACATAATTACTGATATCAATAAGACCTCAGTTTTCATCTAACCAAACTCTTAAATTGATTATTAAAATAAAGTACTAATGGACTAAACTATTTACTAAATGTTACCTAGCTAGTAAGTAACAAAGAAAACAAATATCAGTGATACATCTATTCTAATTTTTCCGTAATAAACCTTCCAACTCAAAATGTGTTTAATTCTTTGGAAAGATTTTGCTATTGAAGTTGTTCTTAAAAGGGAAAGTGTTAAGTACCAATGTGTTCGATCTCAGCTTCTTTTTTCGCAAAGTACATTAAAATCATCAACATTTTATACTTGTTTTTTGTTTGTCTTGGTTTGTTTTTTTATGGTAGATTATATTTTATATAGTAGCAAGGAATATTATCCCAAAATAACCTTTTCGATCGTGGGCTAGAAATCCAGTCATTATGAATATTAATTTTTACTTAATGATAAACACCATCTAAATCATTTCCTGGGTATCATACCAGTTCTTCTTCAGTTGTCAAAGGGGCAGTAGATTGTTATACTGAAAAAACTGAGTTTTTATTCTGTCACTTCTCATTTGAAGATCTTCCTTTATTAGAAAAAGCAAGCAATCACAAAGATGATTTTCTATGAGCACAATATATAGGTGATCATTATGAGTATCTTTGTTTTTTTTATTTTTTTTAATCAAATTTTAGGCATTGGTTATGTTCTTATCAATATGGTTTGTTGCTATGTGAAATTAACAAGTTGTTTATATATACATTTATAATAATAAAAACTTTAGGCAAATAAAAGAACAAAAAATGAAACTTAAGAGGATTATTCTCAATCTATACATTCATGAAAGAAATTGCTTCTCAGTGCTGCCTCTACCAACCATAGCTCAAGAGGATGATAAAAATCAGATAACATATTTCTTACTAGATCTGCTGTTGGAACACAAAAGATTTAGAACAAGTTTACTGTGATGAATTAAACCTGTACAAGTAGAGCAATTTTAGATAGGCTAGCCAAGATCTATTTTATATTATACAACTAGACTTTGCATGCAGCAGTCAAGAAATCAAAGGACATATTGCATTGGGCAAGTCTGCTGCAAAAGACCTCTTTAAAGTGTTGAAAAGCAAAGATACCACCTTGAAGACTAAGATGCACCTGACAGAAGCCATGGTGTTTTCAGTGGCATCATATGCATGCGAAAGCTGGGCAATGAGTAAGGAAGACCGAAGAAGAACTGATGCCTTTGAATTATGATGTTGGCAAAGAATATTGAATATACTGTGGACTGCCAAAAGAAAGAACAAATCTGTCTTGGAAGAAGTACAACCAGAATGAATGTTCCTTAGAAGCAAGGATGGTGAAACTACTTCTCATATACTTTGGACATGTTATCAGGAGAAATCAGTCCCTGGAGAAGGACATCATACTTGGTAAAGGAGAGGGTCAATGAAAAAGAGAAAGACCCTCAGAAAGATGGATTGACACAGTGGCTGCAACAATGGGCTCAAGCATAACAATGATTGTTAGGATGGCACAGGACCGGGTAGAGTTTCATTCTGTTGTACATAGGGCACCTATGAGTCAGAACCGACCTGACAGCACCTAACAAGAACAACAACCAGAATTATCCTGCTATTTATTTTTGGTTCTCTCCATTGAGTTACACCCAATTGACTAGAGAGAATGATTAGTTCACTGCTTGCAGAAGGATTAACTAATGTTTGGAAACTTGAATCATGAAAGGAAACAAATATTTCAACAAACAACAAACAAATCTTTACAGAGACTTACAAAACTTTATGTACAAGATTCATTTATCTAATAAAGCCACTCAAACTTTATTGTTTATAAAATTTCAAACCAATATATTTTGAGGAAAAACCTACTGAAAAATCACGAGTATTTGTTTCCTGTTCTCTAATTTTAAGCCCCTGACGGGCTTAAACTTTATTGTTTATAAAATTTCAAGCCAATATATTTTGAGGAAAAACCTACTGAAAAATCACGAATATTTGTTTCCTGTTCTCTAATTTTAAGCCCCTGACGGGGTTATAAAAATATATATAATATATTTTTTTTTCTTTCCAGGGGTGAGTTCTCTAGTTGGGGTAGAGAATAGTGACAGAAATTATTAGCCAGCCTTTTGGAATTAGACCTGGGAATATTCAGGTTTGAGAAAGTCATCTAACTTCCCTGAACCATATTTCTCTCATTTGTAAAATGAGGATAATAATTGTAGCTATTTCACCACTTTATAAAAGTAAAATGATTAGCAGATTTCTAACGTTTAATAATTGCTTTGTAAGTGTTCTGCATTAGAGTTGTTCTATTGTAGTTATCAATACTAAGTACTATTCAACCCAAAACAAATTAAAGCTTAGTGTAATAATGTGAATTTTCTATCAGAGACAGAGAATATGGGGCTTGACCTGTTTTCAACTATGGCCAGCTGAAGAGTCAATTAGTAACGTAATTTTACATTGAACACATATACTTGCAGTGTGATGATGATAATGATTATTTGAACTAGGTGTGAGACCAAATATGGTCATTACTACTGAAAGAAAATAAAATATTTATGCATGATCATACCCTTTATTCATTATGGGTCCTTTTCCACACTGTATGTATTTATATATTGGAGGATAATGAGAAAAGAAGAAAGTTTGAAAAGGGGCAGAGAAAAGAAGTGTGTATTTATATTCAGCAGTCACACTAGCTCAGGAAGGAACAGATTGATGCGTAGAGGCAGGTGTAAGTAGAATGTACTCATCTGACTTCATTTTAGGGAAATCCGTTGTTGAACCTCTTTTTCCCTGAAAAGAGCTTTTCAATGTATCCTATTGATTGCTGTCTTGAAAAATTAGAACTACATACACTCAGATTCAATCTTCCTAGTCATAAAGAGAAGCTGGCTACAGTTAGTCTAGCATAAAAACCTTTGACTGTAGGTAGCTTCTCTCTATGTGCTCTATGAAATAATGAGAGGGGTCATGGACAGTTTGTTCAGATTATGAACCTATGTAAATTAGCAAAGCTGGCAATACTTCTCAAACTTTTGGTTTTATGAATCACCTAGGGATGTTGCTAAAATGTAAAAGTTCTGGTTTGAGCCTGAAATTTTGCATTTCTTACAAGCTACCAGGTGCGGCTGATGCTGCAGATCTGTGAACCAAAATTCTGATTAGCAAGGGCCTAGGGCACTCAGGAAACATCATCAAGAACTGTAGTTCAGATTACCATGGGTCACAGTTACTTTTTTCCAATTTAGATCCATAGAATTTGTATATTTATATTTATATCATTCTCACTTTTTTATCATTTGCACATCTTTTAGCTCTTGTATTTCTTGATTAGGAAAAAAAAAAAGTGCCTTAAACTTGGTAATCTGAATAATTCTTGCTAAAGGCCATGGTAAGCAAAGAAACAGGTCACTAAGTATTATACAATTCATCAAGTATATTTTAGAGTTAAAGATACACGTCATTGTTGTGAATTGCCATCAGATTGCCTTCCCACTCACAGTGACCCTATGCACGGAACAATAGAATGCTGCCCAGTCCTGCACCATCCCCGTGATTGGTTGAGGATCTGACCATTGTGATCTATAGGGTTTTCATTGATTGATTTTTGGAAATAGATCTCCAGGCCTTTCTTCCTAGTCTGTCTTAGTCTGGAAGCTCCCTGAAACCTGTACAGCCATCGTAGCCACACACAAGCCTCCACTGACAGATGGGTAGTAGCTGCAACAGATGACCATAGGAGCATTGACCTGGAACGCAACTGGGTCTCCTGCATGGAAGACTGGAATTCTATCACTGAAATATTGATGCCTCACAGATACATGTAGTTATTGCAAATACTCTTTGAAATAAGCAGAGCATTAACGTAATAGAAAGACTTTTCTTCAGTTTTAAGTTATTCAAATACACGTTTCCACTATATTTTAAGAAGTGTGTTTTAAACTCTACTAATTGACAGAATTTGGAACAGTCAATGATACAGCTGAGCTGGAATTTGTGGAAGGACTATAAAAATAAGCAGAATGGCCCAGAAGAAGCTAGACTTAATCTATATAATGAATGCTTGGCCATGGTTTCCAGGCATTTCAGTACTAGTTCTTCTGCCAAACAGACAATTGACGGTAGGATTGTTTAGGCATTATTTTTCTTATTTTAGGATGAAGAAGCCTGGGCTCAAAAAGATTGAATTATTTTTCCAAGTTCCCAAAGCTATCAAGAATAGTTAGGATTCAAATTCAGGTTTGCTTATTCCAAGTCCCTTACTCTTTTGACAAATGTGCCAAAGGTTATTGGGAAGACTTCTCACATACTGATGCATTCAATTAGAAATGTGGAGCTTCTATTTTGATTTCTATAAGGAATTCAGTGTCAACGTTTTGCTGGTTTTAGGTATCTTTCTTAAAGTTCCATCTCCTGAAAAAACTCTATTTCCCCAAATTTTTGACGATTTTGATATTTTCTTCTGTACCAATGCTTCTTAATTTTATACCAGTTGTGTTTTTATTGCATCCTGCATGAAATTTTTGTTAAGTCCATACTGGTAAATAACTGTTTGTTTTTAAGTTTGTCCTCACCAATTATATATAAAAATGTTGTTTCCTTTCATTCTTGGTCTAATTAAACTACGATTTATAATGGGTCAGGGTCAGCAAAGCTATTAACATCAAAGTAAAAATTTTAAATACATTATTTTTCATGCTTTAAAATATATCACAACATTTTGGAGCATTTAAAGAAAATAGTGATGTTGATTTTACCTCCCCCTATGTAATGTATAGAAGCCCTGGTGGCACATAGGTTAAGCGCTTGGCTGATAACAGAGAGGTCGGCAGTTCAAATCCACCAACCACACTACATGGGAGAGAGATGTGGAAGTCAGCTTCCCTGCTTCCATAAACACTTACAGCCTTGGAAACTCTATGGGGCAGCTCTACTCTGGCCAATAGGCTCACTATGAGTTGGAATCAACTCGACAGCAAAGGGTTATGCAATATGTTTCATCTATTTCAAAGTACCATGCTTTAACCTTTTTCCTTCATTTCAGTCACTTTAACTAAATCAGAAATATAGATGTTATTTTTTTTAACCTATTTACCAGTGTTAACAATGTAGCATTTGCCCCCTCATCTTCTATCGCAAAGACTGAGGCAGTGACAAAGAAACTATGCAATAATGAAACACGACTCAGTTTTCTTTTTTTTTTTTTCTTCATTTGTCTGGAGGAGATTTTATTCAAAGATCTCATTCTCTGATGTGGAAAGAAAGAATATAATAAGCATTTCCCCACATATCTGGCCCAGGGAATTAGAAAGTTAATCTTCAGTGTGCAGTCAGGATAAGGAAAAAAAATCTCTAGTCATCAGCAAAACCAAAAATATTCGCAGTTCACCCATTTTTACATAATAATTGGAGTCATGACCTCAACACAGAATAAGAGCAAAGTACGTAGACTTTCATCCATGGAAAATGCTGGCTTCTAATACAGAATATTTCTAAGTAAGTGTCGGCTCTCTTTAAACGATTGCTTTTCTCTCGCAGTAGTATTAGCCCTGCTAGAAGTGTTCTCTAATGCAGTCTAATTGACAGTCTGAATGTGAGGCCAAACCACCTCACCACCGCTTATGCTAACCATCCGGTCTGCTGTTGCTGGACAGTCAACAGCTGATGCTTTCAATTATGCCAAGGTCAGAAGATCGTTGGCTGGTTGCTTTTCAGATGATCACACTTTTGCAAAGGTTCATTCTTGTCATTTTATATGGGATGTCATCGCTTACAAGGGAAGTCAGACAAGAAAGCCCTTAGTCTTACTAAAATGCTAAAAATCTTCTTTAGAAAAATTAAGAATTTAAAGAACTTTGAGGAGCTGGCAAACAGGAGTTATGTAATTTATCATTTTGTATTTGAGGCAGTCTGTGTACAATCGTACTTGTTTAGGAAAGCATATTTTAACATAAGTATATTTATTTTCATTGCACTCTTCTTACTTGTATATTTAGTTATGAATAAAAATGTAGTATTTTCAGAATCAAGGAAGTCGTGTAAAAGGTGGGTAAGTCTTTAATTTTAGATGTACTACAATGAAAATACTTTTAGACATAAATAAACTTCGTCCTAAAATTATAAATTTATAAGTAAAACTTGAAAATTTTATGATAAACATTTTTTAAAATAACCACTATATGCTCTTTTGGAGACCTTGGTGGCATAGTGATTAGGAGCTACATCTGCTAACTCAAAGGCTGGCAGTTCAAATCCACCAGGCACTCCTTGGAAACGCTATGGGGCAGTTCTACTCTGTCCTGTAGGGTCGCTATGCGTGGGAATCGACTCGATAGCAACGGGTTTTTGGTTTATATGCTCTTTACAATCCAGTACCTTCATCTTATTTTACTGGTAATCAGTTTTTCAATTCTATTAAGTGTCGTAGGTTGTCATAGTTACTGTTGAGAGACAGTAGGGGAAATGACACTTTTGTATTTGGGGAAGAGAAAGTTGTTTACTCCCAAGGATGAATTATTTTTTAAAAACAGAAGTGTTGTAGTTTCTATTTGGAAAAAAAAAGAACAAACACATATATCACAGCCTAAATTTAGAGTGCCATCTAGTGATGAATAAGAATTGTTCAATTAGATATAGAATTCAAGAAATATTAACATGTTAATATCAATGTTAATATCAATGTAAATTTCCTTGTTAACATGGGTAAAATTGCTTATAATATCCAGTATGAATCTAATAGCCAATTAACATGACAACTGAATAATCTTTATTTAAATTACAAGACATTTCCAACTTGAAAAATATTTTAGAACTGATACAGTAAGTCTAATCTTACTGTCACGGATTTAATTGTGTGCCCCAAAATTATCTGTCACCTTGGCTGGGTCATGATTGCCAGTATTGTATGATTGTGTACCATTTTGTAATCTGATGTGATTTCCTTATGTGTTGTAAACTCTATCACTATGACATAATACGATGGATTAGCCACAGTTATACTGATGCGGTATACAAGATTAGATAGTGTCTTAAGCCAATCTTTTTTGAGATATAAAAGACAGAAGTGAGCAGAGACACATGGGAACCTCATACCACCAAGAAAGCAGTGCTGGGTGCAGAGTGCATCCTTTGGACCTGAAGTTCCTGCACTGAGATGCTCCCAGACCAAGGGAAGACTGATGCATGACAAGGACCTTCCTCCAGAGCCGACAGAGAGAGAAAACCTTCTTCTCCTGGAGCTGATGCCCTGAATTTGGACTTGTAATCTACTAGACTGTGAGAAAATAAACTTTGTTAAAGCCATCCACTTGTGATATTTCTGTTATAGCAGCACTAGATGACTAAGACTCTTATTAAGGGTGAAATTTTTAAATATAAATTAGGAACTAAATTAGGACACACTGGTGTTTGCATTCAGGACCCTGAGTGGCTCAAATGCTTTGCTGTAGGCTACTAACCTACTCGAAAATAGGCAGTTCAAACCTACCCAGTGGCGCCATGGAAGAAAAGCCTGACAATCTGCTTTCATAAAGATACAGTCAAGAAAACCCTGTGGAACTCAAGTCTACACTGTAACACATGGGGTCACCATAAGTCAGAATTGACTCCATGGCAACAGATTTTTTTTTGTTTTGGTGTTTGCTTTAAACTGTTTATAGTTAATTACCATTAAATGACCATATTCAGAATCTTCTTAGTACATAATTGATAAGCAATAAATGTCTACTGAGTGTCCAAATCAGAGAATGAATAGAGAACAAATATTGCAACATACTTTGTTTCAAAATATCAATATAAAACAGCAACAATAGTATTTAAAAAAAAAAACTTACCTTTTTTAGAATTTGTCAGCTTTGAGTACTTGTTACTTTACAAAGTGATAAAGTCAATTTCCCAAAAATCTTCAACTGTATATTAAGTTTTTGAAATTCAGTATTATAATTAATAAAATGCCAAGTGAATTGCTAATATATTTCAAAAATTTACTTTTCTATTTAATTTTATTCTTTTTTGCAAGTAAGTGTTAAATAATGCTCATTGTCTAAATTTATAACATAAATGCATTTAAAAAGTGTTTGTTATAATATCTTCCAAGTTTTGCTTATTCAGAGGTCTAGATTAGGAACCAGAAGAGCTGCTGTCTTGGGCTGGGTTCTCTGGAGAAGCAAAACCAGTGAATCATGTAAGTATATATATACATATATAGACAGAGAGATTTATATCAGGAAATGGCTCGTGCAGTTGTAGAGGCTGGAAAGTCCCAAGTCTGTGGGTCAGACTGGAGGCCTCTCTTGACCCACGTAGCTGCAGGGGCTGGTAAACCCATGATCAGCAGGTCAGACAGCAGGCCTCTGGCTCACAGGCTGCAGAGGTTGATGGATCCTAAGATCAGCAGGTAAGCTGCTAGCTCATGTCCCAAGAACCAGAAGTCAGATGAACAGGAGCCAGCTTCAGGATCCAGAGCAAGCAAAAGCCAATGAGTTTGGCTAGAAAGTCCACTTACATTGGATGCAGGCCACACCATCAAGGAAAATCCCTTTCAACTGATTGGCTACTCAGAACAGATCTCATCATGGAGGTGATTACATTGTTGCATAGCTACCAAACTACATCATAACTGCCAAACCACTGAGAATCATGGCCCAAACAAGCTGACACACTACCTTAACCATCACACCACCATTCAAATCTTGACTTTATTATGTATTTTTCCAGTGATTTTCATCAAATTCCTAAAGCATTTGGGAAAAATAAAAATAAAATAAATGATAAAGGTGACTGTTTACAGCCAATTGTCTGTTCACATTAGATCTCGATTATTATATTTAGTGTTTTACCTCATTCACTATGATCTGATTGACCTTGTCTTACTTTGTTGTGAAATCTGTCTATGGAATAATTGTTCTAGATTGAAAGCAACCAGCCAAACAACCAAGAAAACAAATAAACAACATGATAACCATACAGAAAAGAGTCAGAGCTTTAGTTACAGAATCTTCCAGTAAAACCATTCTTTTAAAGTCACTCTGGTTATTATGTGGTGAAAGGATGGAGGACTTCAGAGGATTTCTATGGGTCCTTAAGGACTCTGTGCCCCCATGATCCCACTTTACAAAATAACTGTATCCAAAATTAATAGGTCTGCCACATAATCACTGATCCATGAATTCTGTTCAATTCAAGTAGACATTTTTCTTAACCAAGTGAATATATTTTATTGTTTTAATAAATAATTTGGGATTCACTTTATGTCCAAAATGAAAGAATAATATCCTCTTTTTATTTTTAAATATTTCCTTTATCTGACCAAGGTTTGTGGGAAAAAAAATAATAGTTGATGCTTTTGGGGGTAATCTCTTGAAGGGGACAGGCATATGACCTACTACATGACAGAAAAACAGCCTCAACTCCTATCAAGCCAAATAGCATTGTTCTAATTTAGTATCAGTCTCAATGTGATGATGTTTCTGTGGAGATTTGCCAGTAACCTGCTGTCATCATAGGAAGTGACTTTGGTGCAAGCATTTAGTCACTGTGTGAATCACGGGGGATATACAAAAATGAGCATAGTGGTCTTTGCCTTCAACTATATGGAGAGTTTTCTAAAGATTATTACTTTGTTTATTTCACTTTGCAAAAAGGAAAAATGAAGGTCATGTTGTGTTTTGTCTTAGAATGCACTGTTTTCCATAAGTGAATTAGAGAAAACTTTGTGCTTGTCAGTAAAAGCTGGCCTTGAGCACATTTTATTCCCTAGAAATAGTTGATATTTGTTGTTTTCAGTCTTCTTTTCTAACTCTACTTTCTTTCTGGATAATTACTACTTCCCAATTTGTGTAGTCTTGATAGAGACATAAATCCAGATGCCTATCCTCACAGTGCAGAATTCTAAGGTGGTCTCTAGAGGGTTCCTCTGTCTGGAAATTCCTTGTCTTAGTCATCTAGTGCTGCTATAACAGAAATACAAGTGGACGGCTTTAACAAAGAGAAATTTATTTTCTCACAGTCTAGTAGACTAGAAGTCCAAATTCAGGGCACCAGCTCCAGGGGAAGGCTTTGTCTCTCTGTCGACTCCGGAGGAAGATCCTTCTCATCCATCTTCCCCTGGACTAGGAGCTTCTTCACACAGGATCCCCGAGTCCAAAGGACATGCTCTGCTCTTGGTACTTCTTTCTTGGTGGTATAAGGTCCCCCTCCCCTACCCCTACTCACTTCCCTTTCCTTTTGTCTCTTATAAGATAAAAGGTGGTACAGGTCACACCCCAGGGAAACTCCCTTTACATTGGATCAGGGGTGTGACCTTAGTAAGGGTGTTACAATCCCACCCTAATCCTCTTTAACATAAAATTACAATCACAAAATGAAGGACAGCCACACAATACTGGGAACCATGACCTAACCAAGCTGACACGTATTTTGTGGGGACACAATTCAATCCATGACATTCTCCAGCCCTATCCTCCACTCCTGAACCATAATTAATGCTTTGTCAACCAGGTACCCTAGGCAAGGATTGTAAACTTTTATGGTATTACCAGGGACAAAAGAAAGGCAATGGCTTTGAGTCCATTCTTCCTAAGCAAGAAACTCTGAGCAAGTTTTCTGTCTCAAAGCGTTACCCTGACTCCTTCTTGCTAAATGCCCAATGCTACCTTGGTTATTGTTCTTTTCCAAAGTTTTTCCATCCACTGATTCCAATGACTTACCTTTGCTAGAGTTATCCAGGTGTCAACTTCTCTTTTTATAACCTAAGAATCATAATTGAGATACTGGTATTCTTCATTCTTTCTGCTAGTAATTACATAATGCCTGGCACACAGGGAAATCCATTCTGCTAAGCTAGATAAAGTAGTCGACTTCAAAATAATCTCACCTCTGTGAATTGTTCAGGAAAGTAAACAAAATAATGAGAGGTCAAATCAATCACCATGTCCTGCTTGATACATCCTTGGAGAGTAAAGCAATAAGTAAAGCAGGAGCTGCATATGATAAACAGGAACAGAGATTGGAGAAGCTCATAGGAGGATTCGGACTAGGAAATAATGCTTTGCACTTCAAGGTTAAACAGAAGATGACTCACTAAAACCCATGGAATTTCACCTTGAATAATTTGTGACTTGCCCAGAAGCAGCTTTCAGTCATATTCTAAGAGACGGGAGAGGCACTAATACCAGCACCATTTTCAGAATGGCATGCTAAATATTTCTGACTCCCAGACTCCAGCCATGTAGTACGATTGTGCCCCCTAGACACTTTAGAGTGAAGTGAAGCCTGTGAATAAATAAACTAGTGAATGTGAGCAGAAGTGGTAAGTGTCATCCCTGGGCCACAACATTTAATTGCTAATGCAAAGCTCTCCAGGGTTTCTATTTGCCTACCATGCAATAACCAACAGAGATTTTACATGGTTGCTGTTTTGCCAGTGTGAGTCCCTCAGGGACTATACTGAGTGGATCACCTTTACCGTTCTACAAAGGACACGGGACCTGGGTGAGAAGTAAGCTTTTGTTGCTGTGGCTTCTGAGATTTGGGAATTGTTTGGTCTTTCTGTATAACACATCATATCATAACATAGCAAACTGTGACTAATACAATCAGTTACATTCACAATCAGTATACATTCATAAGAACAAGGACATACGCGCTTTGACACTCGTTGTTGTTGTGTGCCGTTGAGTCGATTCTGACTCATAGTGACCCTATAGGACAGAGTAGAACTGCTCCATAGGGTTTCCAAGGAGTGGTTGGTGGATTTGAACAGTTGACCTTTTGGTTAGCACCCTGAGCTCTTAACCACTTTGCCATTAGGGCTAGAGGCAGAGAATTGGTTGTAGTTAACTTTTTTCTCCTCTTAATGGCCAAAATTGAGAATTTTTTTTTCCATCAGCCAATTTTAGCTATCAGTCTTTGCATAACAAACTAACCAAACATTTAAAGCCTTAAAACAGTCATTTTAGCTTACTCAAAATTTGGGGGTAAACATTTGGAGAAGGTTAGGCTGGGCAGTTGACCTGTGATCCTCATGGTGTTTGCTAGGCCAGGAGTGACTGCAGAATACCCTTCCTCGGGGGCTTCTCTACCCATATGTCTGATGCCTCAATACACTTCAGTTTCTCTCTCTTTTTCTCCGCCCTCTCATGATCTCATAATGTTCTGTCTTCCAGAGCATTTCTATGTAAGTTGGCTTGTTGATCTCAGGGTAGTTACAGTTCTTTCATGGTGAGTGGCTTCTCAGAGCAGGAAAAGGAAACTACCCCATCAGCTAAAAGGTACACCTAGAATTGGTACAGCATCGCTTCTACCATCTTCTTTAGGTCAGTGCAATCACAAAGCCCACCCAGTTTAAGGAGCTGGAGAATTAGGCTCCATCTGTTGTTGGAGGAGTGGCAAATTACATTGCAGAAGAACATAGAGGACAATGGATGTTGCTGTGGTTATCTTTGCAAAATATTTCTGCTGTATTAAACATGTTGGTGAGTTTAGGAAGACGAGAATGTTAACTAGCTCACAGAACATCCATAGCAAGGCATTTATATGCCCTAGAGGATGGCACATTTCATTCTGTTATACATAAGCTTACTATAAGTCAAAGCCGACTCAAAAATCCCTAACAACAACAACGAGTCAAAATAAAGAAAATACAAATTATTGTAAAAACCATATACATATAATATGTGCTGTAAGAAGAAATAGAATGGAAGACTTAATTTTTAAGGAATAACGAAAGGCTTTATATTAGTTTTCTATTGCGTCACTATGAGTAGGAATTGACTTGTCGTCAGTGGATTTGGGTTTTATTGCAGCTGTATATATTCCCACAAATGTAGCAGCCCATAACAAGTCCTATTTACTATCTCACAGTTTTGTGGTCAGAAGTCCAGACCGGCTTAGCTAGTTTCTCTGCTCAAGATCGCACAAGGTCAATATCAAGGTATCAGAAGGTATGAGTACCATCCTGGAGGCTTTGGGGAAATACCCACTTCTAAGCTTATTTAGTTCTAGTCCAAATTCAGATTTTTGTAGCTGTAGGACTGAGGTCTCTGTTTCCTTACTGGCTGTTGGCCAGGGGCCAGTTTTTACCGCTACAAGTTGTACTTAATCCCTCTCACGCTGTCTGTGTGAGCCTCACCAACAATAAGTTGAGTCATTGTCACACTTTGAATCCATCTTTCCTTGTGCCATATTTTTCAGACTAAAGGTGGAGATTTTGTTGAATTTTAAAGACTCTTGTGATTATATTAGGCCTACCCTGATAAACCAGAATAATCCCTCTATTTTAAGGTCAATGGCCTTAATTACATTGCAAATTTCCTTTTTCTAGGTAACATAATATATTCTAAGGTTGCGGGAATTAGGGTGTGGACATTTTTAGGGGACTATTTAGCCTACCACAAAGAGAACTTGACAGATAAATAATTGTTTCAGTGCTAAAGCCATTGAAGATGTGGCAGAATGTGAACTGTCTTGAATTTATGCTAAAAAGGTTGAACTAAATCTATTTTAACTAAAGTTATACCAATGGTTTTGGGGAAGAGAATAATGTGATCTTTTTCTTTTTAAGAGATAAATTTGCTGGAGTTGTGGAAAAATCTTTAGACAGAGGGAACTAGCTCAGAGGAATAAATGATAATGTTCTATATTGTGACATTACTCATAAGATTGGGAATAAAAAAGTGAGAACAATTTCAAAAGCTATTTTGGAGGTAGAAATGAAAGGTTTATTATTATTATTTTGTTTTACCTTTTTTATTGTGCTTTAGATGAAGATTTATAGAGCAGATTAATTTCTTATTAAACAATTCAAATATTTGTTTTGTGACATTGGTTAACAACCCCGTGACATGTCAACACTCTCTCCTTCTCAAACTTGGGTACCCCATTTCCATTTGTCCAGCTTTCCTGTCCCTAGTGCCTTCTCACTCTTGCCCTTGGCCTGGTGTGCCCATTTAGTCTCATATACATGGTTGAGCTATGTGTATTACTTGTTTTATGGGTTTGTCTAGTCTTTGGCTGAAGGATAAACCTCAGGAGTGACTTCAGTACTGAGTTAAGAGGGTGTCCAGGGATCGTGCTCTCGGGGTTTCTCTAGTCTCTATCCGATCAGTAAGCCTGATCTTTTTTTGTGAGTTTGAAATTTGTTCTACCTTTTAGAAATGAAAGTATTTGATGATCTCTGCCCCCCACCCCTGGGCTATAAGACAGTCTTTACTAATTTCAACAATCTTTGTAAGTTTATCTGGAGTATCTCTAATATTCTCTTAGTGGCATATCATGCATTTTTTCTTCCTATAATTGCATTTTCTCTAATGGGCCCAGTTTAACAGTGCTTGACCTGACCACAAACATGCCCTCTGGTTTTTGTAATTTTTAGTTTTTGGAATTTAAAGTCCATCCTTAATTGGTAACCCAGATTTTGACTAGGAAATATATTATGTTTCTGCTTGTCATTTTTGGCAACACAAATGGGTCTTGTTCTCTAAGAGACATGTATTTCAATGTTACAATGCATATGAGACCCCAGCCTCCGGGCACTATTACCAACCCACAACTTGTAAGGAAAGTAGCATGAGCCACTTCCCCTTCTAACTGGTTTCTCCAGATATTTTTTAGGCAATCGGCCAACTTCCTGCTCAAAATAAGAAAAACAAGAGGCTGGGGTCTGCAGACCACAGAATCGGTTAAGACCAAATCTAGCTCACCTGACATGCGCAGAACCATCAATCCCATCCTCTGCAGCCCAAGATTGGGGGAAGACTTTCAGAAGTGACGGGTCTGAGCCTAAGATCCGGTTTGATACCACCACCACCCCCACTTTTGGACTGAGCAAGTGCAGACGACAGAACCACCCAATGAACGTCTTTCTTGGACCAGAACAATCAATGACCTTGCTCCTTTCCCCAGCACCCTTCCCCTAATAAATACTGTTTCAGCCATTGTTCAGAGAGCCCTCTTGGTGACGCAAGTCCCAGTGTGCGCCTTTGCTTGGCCAATGAGATAAAGCTGCTTCTGTCGCTTTCATCCGGCTCACATCTCTATGGCTGCGCGGAGTGGACTTGAACAGTCCAGTTACACATAAGTGGGGTAAAGTTGATTCCTCAGTGATGTTAGAGTAGTAAATAAAATCTTAGGAAATTAAATAAAGTTGGATACCTATTTTTGGAAACACATACACACACCTCTTAAGTTTAAAATTGTGAAGAGATGATGAAAAGAAAAGCCACAGAACGAATGGAGAGGCAAATACATTTATGTGCACAACAAAATTTTGCAGTGGTGAAATTCTTTTAATCCTAATAGCATACTCAACCTGTCCTCTGACATCAGGGTTATTCTGTCATAGATGCTCAGAAAGAAGTGTCTTACGGGAGACCGCTGCACTTTTCTAAGTAATAAAATGGTTCCCAGTCTCATTATTCTGTCTATCTGCTCCCACATTTGTAAAACAATTTTTAAGGACTTTGTTAAACTTTTCCACAAAGTTTTCTATTTGAGAAAAGTATACTGAACAGAGAAATGATCTATGTCTAAAACACACACAGAGAGAGACAGTGCTCTGGTGGCACAATAGTTAAATATTTGGCTGCTAACTGAGAGGTCGGCAGGTCAAACCCGCCAGCCGCTCCACCGGAGAAAAGATCTGGCAATCTGCTCCTACAAAGATTACAACCTAGGCAGTTCTACTCTGTCATATAGGGTCGTTGTGAGTTAGAATAGACGCATCGGCACACAGTAGCAATCTATGTATGTACACACACATACAGATTTGAGCCCTTATTGGACAACTTTACCTGAGAAAACAGTGAAATCAAAATATGCATTATCATGGTAATGTTTTTGCATAGTGAGGCACTTGACATCTTTTTATGCTTGTTTTAGTTTTGGTGTGTTTTCATTCAGCTTGGATTTGATTATTTGCTTAGTTGTATTTGTTTTGGTTTTGAAGAATTACGATTTTACAACGTGAAGACTTTCAGAAAGAATGTTATAAAATTTACAATCAACAATAAATCACTTTATGCAAGTGTATGACAAGTTAAATGGATATGTGGAACACTGGGATTTAATGTGTAATTGTCACTAGGAGCCCAGAAGACAAACTACTGTTGTTGCCATATACTGATACACCAGTTATTGTTGATATCACTGTCTGATAAATAACTTCAAACCTTAGTGATACCAAGTATAGGACTTGATTGTGTTCTAGGCCCTAGTATTTTTATGAAGAAAGAAAAAAAGTGTAATATTCATATATAGATTAATAGGAACTTTGGGCATATAATAATATTTATGTTGGACACATTGCATGCTGTCCCTCTTTCTGCTATTCAGAAACATTTAAAAAAAATTTACCATGGAGTCCAACTTATGGAGACACTATGTATTACACAATAGAACTGCTCCATTGGGTTTTCTTGGCAGTATTTTTAACAGAAACAGATTGCCTTTCTTCTGCAGTGCCACTGGGTGGATTCTAACCGTGAACTTTTAGATTAGTACGTCTACTGTCATCAAGTCGATTCTGACTCTTAGCAACCTCTCTGGGTTTCCAAGGCTGTAAATCTCTACAGGCGCAGACTACCACATCTTCCTCCTGCAGAGCTGTTGGTGGTTTTGAACCGCTGACCTTTCGGTTAATAGCCAATTGCTTTAACCACCATGCCACCAGGGCTCGTTGTCTAGTGGAAACCATTTGTGCCACTGAGGTGTCTTCACAAACTTTAATACTGCCTAATTTTGGCTGCAGATTTGCAATTATTGATCAATAATTGACTAATTCTAAATCAATCTTCAAAATTTTCTTACTTTTTTTTCTGTAATATTAGGGTTCATTTCTGCTTTGTTGCTCTCCATGCTCTAAAAAAAAAAATTTCCAAAGCTGATGCTTTATTCTTGTTAACTAGATAAACCTGTTGTCCTCTCGTCTTTGGGAAAAAAAAAAAAAAACCAAAAACTCAAGTTATTTATTAAATAATTTTCTTATCTGCTGGAATACAAGAGAGTGAGCAGAAATAGAGCTAAATGTAAGTCACATAAATGTACTAAAACATGACATGTGACAGTTTATTTGGTTTACAAATGGATACAAATGATGACAGCAAATGGACAGTAAAAAACAGAGGACAATAACAATAACAAAAACAGCGTTTATTGGTCATGGCTTATGCAGAACTAAAGCACTACTTAGAAGTTAGGAAAAAATCAACATGTTACTTGGAATTCAGTAGAATATATTCAGTCTTTATGACTTCTTTTGACAGTAAAAGCAAACCACAGAATAAAGAGAAAAAAAATTCTGCAGTCAAGTTCTAATCTACTTGCTATATAAACACGCATATGCATATACACAGACACACAAATCAGCCACACAAGGAAGAGATGGAATGATCTTCTGTTGTTTAAAAGCCAGAATCTGATTTAATTCATAGAATGTTAGGCATGGGAGAGACTTAAAACATTACACCATCCCAACTTGTCTTTTTATTGCCGAGGAAAATGATTGTTTCCCTTGCCAAGGTCACAGTGTGAAAGTGTCCAAACTAGAATCAGTTCCTCTTCCTAGTCCAGTTTCCTTTTTACTGAAACACTTTGCCCCATCTATCCAGAACACCCAGAAAGAATATAATGAAAGCACATTTCTAAAATCCCCAGATCATTTTCAGGGATAATACCTTCTCCAACCTTCACGTTCTGGAGGCTTGCTATCCGATTTTTGATTTCAAACATATTAGAGGCTTTGCTAATAGCTCTTTCAGTCTCTGAATCAACCCATACAATAGTGTTTCTTTGTTTGGCATATGACGAGCCTAGAATGAGGTTGGAAAGTAAAACAAATCTGATGGTGGGAGCACTTTTCTAAATAATATTTTTATTATATAGAAATATGTTTGTGTTTAACTAAGGGGGATATAGTTAGAAGAAAAAGGATGTTATGTTCAATCTCTATTTCCTAGAATGAGAACTGTTGATACAAAATAGCTAAATCATTTTATAGTAAGAGAAACAAATGATGAAGACTGTCAGGCCTCACTCATCCAAGAGTATTATACTTAAAATAATATGATATATGGCCATTAAACTATTAAAATTCTCAAAGATAGAGTTTAAAATGAAGACACAAGTAGTGACAATGATTGCAAGACATGATAAATAGAACTAATGCCGCTAAATTGTACATATAAGAATATTGAAATGCAAATTTTTTTACATATACAATCACCACAATAAAAAAGAAGCTTTTCTTATTGTTAAATGAACTGCATAGTCAATCATTCAAGGACTCATCTATTCATTCATACAACACATATTTTTGTGCCTTCTATGTGCCAGACACTTTTCTAGACTCTTTTGCCACCTAAGTCAAACAACTACAATCTCTCTCATTTAGGAATTTGTTTCTAAATCTCAGAGATTCAAATCTACAATCTTTATAAACTCACCACGAACTAGGTAAATTTGCAAACTATTATTATTCAGTTTAATTACATTTTTCCCCCAAAAAATGCACCCCATCAAATGTAGACAAGGATATGAGTTTAGCCCACATACTTTTCACAGTCTAAAAATTTGAGATTTATTTGAAATAATATGGATATATTTAGAGCCTACCCATTTGATCAAGGGAAAAGTCTTTTACTTAGAGTCAACACATTTTATTATTCACATTTACAAAATACCTCACACTAACATCTAGACTTGTGTATGACCAAACAACTGGACACCATAGCCCCGCCAAGATGACATAAAATTAATCATCTCAGGAGGTAAATACCTGAATTAAGACTTGAAGAAAAAGTGAAGGCAAATAGAAGAGTAAAGAAGACAGAAAAAATAGCATTTCTTATGCAATGATTCGTAAGTCAGTATACAGTTGAAGGGACAAAAAGTGGAGCAAATAAAAATTCAGGTTCTAGGCCCGTCATGCCTTTGTTCAAATCCCAAGTCTATTCATTTAATAAAGTCACTCATTCACTAGCCGTGTGACCTTGGCCATCTTACCACTTCTATATTCTTAGATGCTAATATGAAGATCAAGATAGTAGTATTGGGTTAATTCATGTAAAAACAATTAGAGAGGAAGGCGGCACATGCTAAATATTCTTGCTAATGTAAATTCCTTTAGGGAAATGGAATTGTAATTGTAGTTACAATTTAAGCAGGGCAAGAGAGGATCCTGGGCAGGAAGGAACAGGATGGATGACTTGGTATATAATGTTAAGGTTATTTCTCCCTTGAATCTGATGACAACATATGAAGTGCTTTAATCTGTAACATGTCATAAGGAAAACTGAATGTTAGATTAATTATGCTTATAGTTGTATGGAAACTTTTTTAGAAGGGAGCCAATTTTAGGCGAAGAAACTAGACAGGAGTCTTTGGTAACAGTTTAAGATAGAAGTAATAAAAGCAAGAATAATAACTATGAAATTATAATCAGAAACAACTGACATTTATTGATTCAGGGGCCCTTACTAGAAAATTTTCATATATAGGGTCATTGACTATACCCTATGTGATAGAGATTATGACTACCTTCTATTATAGATGAAAAAAGTGAGACTCAGAGATGTTCAGGAATTAATATCATATGGTCTTTAAGTGGTACCAAAGTCTGCTTTACTCAGTAATTAGCTTTCTCCATCCTTATGACTGTTGTTTTCTGCAAAGTAATAGCAGTAGTTATTAATTGGATCAATTCATTGCAAATGTTGATAAGAATGAAGAAGTAGTCAAAGACAAAATTATGGCTCTCCAGTCAATGGCAGCAGCATTAGAGGGGGAGGAACAGGCTGAACTAGCCCAATATTGAAATATATAATTGGTTCATATTGGCATATGGTAAATGTTCATGGTAGGAGGCAAGAATACAGTTGCATATACATATGTGAAGCCCCAGGGGAGAGAAGAGGAACAAATAGAGATTATGAGTTTCAGGTGCAAAGAGAGAACGAGCAGATAAGGAAATGAAAGGAGCTAGTCCATGAGGTTCCTGGATAATGAGGAAAAACCAAGGGAGTAGAAGGATCCTGGGAGGAAGAGCTCAGCGGGTTGATTGGATTGTGGACTAGTGCAGTCATACAAGAAAGGAAATGCTTTCCATTAAGTTTAGTAGTCAGGAAGCTTTTTATTTTCTCAACGAGAATATTTTCAATTCAGGCATGGAGGAAGAAACTGGGTTGCTGGATTTGTAAAATGTTTAAGACCTGGCAATCTGCTTCCGTAAAGATCACAGCCTAGAAAACCCTATGGGGAAGTCCTACTCTGTCACATGGGGTCACTATGAGTCTGAATTAATCCTATAGCACCTAACAAGTAGTAAATGGGATGTAGGGAAGTGAACTCAGAAAATTTAGAATAAATTCTCCATAAGTTTGAATGAGAAGTGAAAAAGACAGTTTGAGGATCAGTAACATAGAGAACCATGTTTCATTATTTGTTATTGAAAGAGATACATACATAACAAACTGAGAGAGAGTGAGTACCTAGTAGAGATAGGAACATTCTGATGGAGCAGTGTCCATGAAGAGAAGGGTAGTAAAATTATGAAAACTACAATCATACCTGAATGGGCTAACACACTGAGGATCAAGATCCAAAAGTAAATATGTCTTATTTCTACATACATTCTCTTACATGCTTAAAATAATTAGTTTCATAGAGAAAATTTAATTCTTCAGGCTGTAAATCTTTGAGATCTCCACTTTCCATTTTATGATGATAACAGATGCCTTGCCTAGAGGTCTGCAGTTTACTAATAACTACTTCTGTGTGGTTGAAGTCTTCAAAAGACTAAATTTGGTCAAAAAGATATAACCTCCAACCTATGTGTGTTCAGACTGATTTCTCATTCTCAGTCAATGGCTCTTTTATTTTTACTGTTTTTGTTTAGTATTTTTCGCCAATTGTTGTCATATGTCACTGTGTGTAAAAGCAGGAAAAAGGTATAAAGATAGAAGCTTTATGTTCCAATGTCTCTCTATTGAAGGAAAGAAAAATCAAATGCCTTAACATTGCTCTAATTCCTGTAACCTCAGAAATTTAGTGATAATGAACATATTTCTATAGTTTTTCACACTTTGCAAAGCATTGTTAAATAATCTATCCCCAACAATACTGAATATTTCTTTATATCCTCAAGGAAGGACTACAAGTTGAAGTGGTGTATATTTTATCAAAGTGGTAAGTGTTTGTTCCTTTGTGAAATTTATTTACTTTACATGGGCATGTGACAACAAAGCCACTCAGTATTTGTTGTGGATTTTTGCTTTCTAGATCTTAATTGATAATAGTCCATTTTTTCCATGTTAATAGTGCTTTTGGATTTAATGTAGCTTTTAAGAAAATATTGTTCTCACATTCTATGGTTTATTTATTTTTTTGAAAATCAATCTTATGTAACCACAATTTCCCCATCTTAACCTATTGGGAGGCTCTACTATTGGGTCATTATGAATCAGAACGACTCCAGTGGTGCACAACAACAATATCATGTATTAACTGAATTTACAATGTTTTCTCATTCTTCAGTAGATAAACGCTTTTGGTGTTACCCAATGGTCTCAATGAAAAATGTGAAAATAATCTTAGTCTATTTAGAAACATTAGATATAGGCATTGGATGCATTCTCACTAAAATATATGTTTGAAATTATTTTTAGTAAACAAAATGGCTAAGTCTCTCTCTTTCTCTCAGTTAAAAAACAATTTTCAGAAAGCAATCAGAAGGCAAACCATATGACCAGCTTTGGAATGTCCCTGGGATCAATCCTGAACCCTTTCCTCTCTCTACCAATATTCACTTTAGTTAATCTTACACTTAGCAAAGCACTGATACCTCTCTTAAAAGATAAATTTTGGTTTCTCAGAGCCTTAAACCAATACAAGTTTCTGTCTTGTTTATGTATGATTATCCCTTCTGTGTTCTCGTTTACGAACTAAGGATCCTTCCACCATGTGGATCTGCCCTCTTTGGGTCCTCAGCATCACCTCTATTAAGCCAATGTTTAGGAAACAGGATTTTAAACTGGTTATTTCTGGTTCCAACTCCTGTTGAGAATTTGCATTTCTAACAAGTTCCCAGGAAGTTATACATAAGATTTACCTGGGGATCTTGTTAAACTGTAGATTTTGATTCAGTATATCTGGAGTGGAAATGTAAATTCTCAGCAAGGGTTTGAACCTGAACTAATGGGTTCTAAGCTTTGTTAGGAAGTAGATTAGGGGAACGGACATCTGCATCTTAACCACATCAGCAAAGAAATGGCACACATAAGTTCTCACACTCCGCTGGCAGAACTCAGACACATGGCCACTCCTAAGCGTAAGGGTGGTGAGAAATGCAGTCTAGCTGTATGTTTATGAGGGATTGAAATGGATTATGCTGAACATATCACAATTTCTATCATGCAGATATTGTATCCACAATGTGGTGGCCTCATAATGTGTCAATTTGCCTAGTGTGAAATACGTTTCTGAAAACTCCATCTTCTGTAAGCTTCCAGTTAGGATGTGTCAAAAGGGAGATCTTGTTGGAGATTTGGAGGGTGGAAGTGAAGCATCACTTCTAGTTCTCCCTTTTTGTTTTTATTCAATCTTTCCAATTCACTCTGGGTAGAACTATAATGAAGAATTACCATATGATCCAACAATTACACTCCTAAGTATATATCTAGAAGAACTGAAAGCAGAAACATAGCAGATACTTGTACACTGGTGTTCATTGCAGCACTATCCACAATAACCAAAAGGTGGAAATAGGCTAAATGTCCATCCACAGACCAATGGATAAACAAAATTTTGTACATACATGAGATGGAATATTATTCAGCCATAAAGAGAAATGAAGTCTTGGTACATGCTACAACATAAATAAACCTTGAAAACATTATGGTGAGTGAAATAGGTCAGTCACCAAAGGACAAATTTTGTAGAATTCCACTCATGTGAAATACTTAGAGGCAATTATTTAGAGATGGAAGTTTATGCGTAGTTACCAGGGTTAGGTTTGAGAGAGGTAGAAAGGAGGATACAATGCTTAGGGGACACTGAGCTTCTGGTAAGGGCAATGGTAAACTTTGGGAATGAATACAAGTGATGATCGAACAACATGATGAACATAATTAACCTCCCTGAACTGTACATGTGAAGATTACTAAAATGTCAAATGTCTGGTTACGTATATTTAACACAATAAAAAACAAACAAACAAAAAAATCATTCACTGAAAACAAAGAGACAAATAAAAATATTACAGGGAAATCATCTTTAGAGTTCTTTTTTATAGTATATAGAAAGCTGAAAATTATTATTCCAATGTATACTTCAGTAGGTCAGAATGAAAAGAAATGAAAAGCCTAAGTTCCATGATGATAATGATTTCTCCCAATGGACATAAAGTGTGGCAGAAAATAACAGGATATTCCCATTCTCTGTATTGTCAACTAAATGGCCAGAAGTATTTAGGTAAAAACAAGGCCAATCTTTGTCGCATCTTCAACACTGCAAACTGCCAGTACTTTTACAATCTTGAAGTTCAGACATTCAACAACCTACCTTCCATTTAAGTAATTTAGTCCTTGTGAAAAGAAGATTGGCAGCAAGGAAAAAGAATTAAGCATTCTCTTTAACCAAAGAAAAATAGATCCTGGGCTTTAAGTACACAATCTTCTATCATGTTATTCTGCCAAGACACTTCACTTTATACATAGAAAGAATCATTTACAGGACAAATGGTAATTGGGATATTGACCTTCGCCACTCCTTGTTCTTAAAAACCTGCCCCCTCTCTACATGAAGTCCATGGCAGCTGTTGCTACTCCATTGGCCTTCCCCCGAACCCCCCCCCCAAAAAAAAAAAGTTCCCTCTGCATTGTCAAGAATTCAGTGTCCACACAACGTTAAATGAGTGAGAACTTACTTAAGACAAACTCTGAACTAGTGATGATAAGCTTTTCACACATACTAAGTTTTAGAAATAAAGTAAAATCAACATATTATCTACACGGTAGCTAGGTAAATCATCTCAACTGATTCCTTACTAGTCTTTTCTCTCATCTCTTCCATCATAAGGTAACAAAGAAAGTGCTATTCTAGTCTCAAGTGGAAGCCGTTAAGAATAATTTAGAGATATTGGCTACTCTAAAGCCATATAAAATTTCATTTTCAACCCTAGGTTGAAAAAAGCAACATTCTACAGCACTTAAAATAGATTCTCCATTGTTAAGTATCCATTAGGTTAGAAGGAAAAAATATATATATATTGAGTTTTTCTTTGAATATTAGACACCATGCCATTTCCAAAGCTACATAAACTTTCACATAATTGCATGAAAGCTTTAAAAAAAAAACAAGTCAGAAGAGAATGCTATTTACAACCAAACACAATATTCTGAGATCTCAATTATTTAACTATATAATATTTCAAAGAGGAGCAAGTAAACAGGATGTGTGTATGGATGTGTGAGTTTGGGGTTGGAAGAAGTGGTTAATATAGAGAAAACGGCAAAGGAAAACCAATATTGATTGAGTTTTTATCATATACTGAGTGGAATTATACACAGATATTTTTTTTCTTATTAAATCCTAAAACTGACTTAAGTAAACTGTTTTCCTTTTATTAATGAGAAAACTGAGCGTTAGAGATTCAGTATATTTTCCAAGGTCACAGATCACTGACATTCAAACCAAGAATCCCTCACTTGGAAGTCTACTTTTTTCTCTGTGTTATATATCCTTTATACACCTACTTCAATTACATATCTACATTATTGTGTGGCTAGTCCAAACATTTGAAATAATAAAGGGTTAAGCAAATGCTTGAAAGTATAGGCTAGCCTATAAGAATGGAGTGGTGAGGGCATCTGATCTTCACTTCAGCATCAACAGCCTAAGGCTGATTCCTATGAATCAGAGGTCAGGCATGCCTCCACCCTCCAACCTTTTTACCAGTTCTGACACCAACTGGCCCTTCTGTAGCACTTGTACTTCTCTGTTGGATTTGGGTTCGATAATTTGTTGCAATGGCCACACAGAACTCACAGACCATACTCACAGTTATGGAGTTTATTAGGGAAGTAACAGGTTACAATTCAGGTTCAGGAATGCTCAAAGATATGGTTCTTGGATCAGGACTGCCCTTTCTCAGCTGTGCTGCAGCCAGGCTTCTCTCTCTGGCCCTTGGCTCCTCGGGCCTCTTGGGCTTGCCCGGCCTCTGCCCTGCTCTGGCAAGTGTTACAAAGCTCTTTTAGCTCTGACACCAAGTGCCTGGAGGCACCTCACTCTGCCGGGGAGCCTCCTGCCTGAAGGCACTCAGCTATCTCACTCAGAGAGGCTGCAAGCCCACATGCTCTCTCCTGCTGGTGTCCTCGTTCTGCTGCCTCTACTACCACTGTTTCTCTGCCACTACTTCTCATTGTCTCTCGCCATCTCTGGTGTTACAGCTCTCTGTCTTCTGGGTCCAGGCGGTCTTAGCACAGGGATCATGGGTCCAAAGGACGTGCTCTGCTCCTGTCTGTTCTTCTCGGTGGCAGTCAGTTCCCCCTCTGCTCTACAATTGGCTCTCTTTTAAGCCTAACAGGGTGACAAACCTGACCAATCCCCTCATTAGGGTTCCACACACCTTATTTGCATGGTCCTACTCCCACAAGGGTGCCATGCGCCTTACTTACATCATTAGCAAGCTATCCAATCCCCTTGGTGGCCATAAGCACCTCATTTGCACAGCCCCACCCACTCATTTGGTAGGAGTTACAAAGACTATGGCTAGAACAGCCTCATTAAGTAATTTGCTGCACCACAAGCCTCAGCATTTCTCTAACTATAAAATGGAAATAATTATCCTTACCCCATCAATATCAGGAGTCTCTTTAAATAGCAATTGTGATAATGGTATAAGCAAATATAAGTATTTTATAATCCTAAAATGACATACAAATGCAAGATGTTACCATATTTAAATTGTTTATATTCATTTGATATCACATTTTAAATTGTTCATATTCTTTTATAGAATAACACATATGTTATTATCTGTCTTGTTCTTCTGGTTAAGATTCATTCAAAATATTACTTGGATAAGATGCCACTGGAGAAAGATGTGGCGGTCTGCCTTGGAAACTGTATGGGGCAATTCTACTCTGTCCTTCAGGGTTGCTATGAGTTGGAATCAACTCAACAACAATGGATTTAATATGGTGCTCAAAATATAATCATCATAAAAATAATTTAGATAAGGAGAAAGATGGAGCCTGTTATCATCAACAGACAGTAAATACTCTAAATCTCTTATTTAAAACGTATGCCTTTGCTTTACATACTACTATATCAGATTCATAAGATAGATTACCACTTTTTCTGTCTTTACCAGCATATACATATTTCTAGGCATGATCATCCTCTCTTTATCCCTAGACTTGTATTCTATTGACTATTATTTTAGATCTCATTTCCTCAGAGGGTGAAAATTAAATGCACTCTTTGATAGCATTTCTCACTTCACAAGGGACAGTACCATATTTAGGTAACATGTTTTTAAAATTATCACTGTTTCAGGCATCACCCATTTAAACTGATACTTTATGGGCTAAAAAAAATATTTTGAATATTAATGAATCATATTTTCTTGCTTCCCAATTTTGACCTATGTTCTGAATAGTTGTAATAGTCATATAGTAATAATGATGATGTATTTAGGTGTTTTTGGTTTGCTCTATAATGATACACTCCTTTCTTCATACCTTTTATTTTCTGAGGCAGCAAGGAACTGGATTGGGGGACACAAGGTAATGGAGATGGTTATATTGTGACTATTTCTCTACCTGTGTAAACTGGGGATTTCATTCCTATGTTGAGAGATAAGATAAAATCAATGGAGAGAACTTTGTGAGGTTCTGAAGAAGGTATGATGTCTTGTAGCCAGTGGGACTGTTTAAGGCAGAGAGCTCTTGTATGTAAACTTTCTAGGTAGGATCACAAGTAATACAATTTTTCACGTGAAAAATAAGGTCATTCTTCCCACTTCTCCATGAAACGTATCAATGTTTGGAGACCAAAAATATTTAGAAACTTTAACAGCATCAGTAAAAAATGCAGCGTGCTTGAAAACTGGTACACCAATAATGGGCAGTAGCAATAGCTTTTGGAGGCAGACGGGAGACATTCCATGTAAACTCTCATAATAATTGAGAGAACACATTAAGGATGTCTAATTCCCAACAATAAAGTTCCTGAGAACTTAATTGCCACATTTTTGGCATAAAAGCAAGGAAAAGGAGGGAGAGGATGAGGCCCTATTTTGTGGTCACAAGCCTGCAATATTCTAGTTAAAATAGTAATAATATAAATTGCACCAATCAAAAACGTAATTATTAAGACACTGTTCTTAGGATTAAACATACCCTTTTTGTTTTCATCTTGACATCAGTTCTGTTAAATGGATATTACTCTCCCACTTTACAAATGAAGACTTTAAAATTCAGAGACACTAAAACAAAAAACAAAAAAGAGATACTAAATAACTTGTCCAAAACCATACGGCAAGTGAACTGTGGAGTCAGAATTAAAATTGATTGCTTTTACTCTAAACATTATACTTTAGAGCATAATTGTCACAAAATTTGAACTATCTTAGTGCAATTAAACACATGAAGGGTAGTAATTCCATGCATCAATGAATACCATATAAACTAAAACAACCGACAAAAATGCAGGCTGCATTTGTGAGAAATAGTGTGTAACATATTCCTGTGTGAGTGTGTGCATACGTATGCATATATGCATTAGAAGGTACATTTGATCTGCTAAAAAAAATAAAAATAACATAGATAGGGGTTTATTGTCTAACATATGTCATGCGTAAGCACTGTCTGTTATCCTCTGAAGGATTTTCAGTAGAAACTTGAACCCGGCTTATATTTCATTGTCCAAAACTATACCTTATGCCCACTTATATCAGCAAGAGAGAATGGAAAATGTGCTTCTTCCACGTGTACACACACCAGCCAAATCATATTTCTGCTTATTGGATAGGAGAGAATGGATTTGGGTAAGCAGCTAGTAGTCCCTGCCATGTGCTTAAATAAAAAGAGGGTAGAAGGGTGCTGTAGATAAATCTAAGAGCTAAGATATATGTATGTTTCATCAAATATATATTAAAAAATTAAACCCCAGTAGTAAAGAAAGAAAAATAAATCAGATAGTTTAATACCATTGTTTCTGTTATTAAATTGGCATGGTTTGTTGTTTTTGCTTTTTTGTTTGTTTTTTAGTTAAATTGTTGCTCGTTTGCATAGAGCGTCAATACTTTGCTGAAGTTTAAGGGATAGTATTCAAATACATTGTTGACAAGTTCATATGTTACAGTATTGTCAATAAGGATATTTGTCAGTATATTAAAAGGCATAAAATATTTCCTAAGGAGCTCTAGTGGTGCAACTGTTAAGCATTCAGCTGCTAACCAAAAGGTTGCCAGTTCAACCCACTGAGCAGCTCCACAGAAGAAAAGCTTGGCAATCTGCTCCCATGAACATTACAGCCTAGGAAACCCTATGAGGCAGTTGTACTCTGTCATATGGAGTTGCTATAAGTTGAAAACAATTCGACGGCATCTAATTACAACAACATGGAATATAATTCCATGGGTGCAGCGACAGTAGCTGTTCTGCTCACGGCGGCATCAGTTAGTGAGCTGAGATGAAAGCCGGCCTCAGAACAGACATGCACTAAATGTTCTTTCAATGACTGCATGAATAAATGGGTAAATACCCCTAATCTAGTAATTCCGATACAAGAAAAGTGCCACAAAGGAAGAAAACACATTTTTATCCAAATGTTTATACCAAAATACTAAATTTGGTCTTATTTATGATACTAAAAAATTGAAACAACATAATATACCCAAATACTAGACTATCTGATTAAATTACAGTTTCTTCACGTTCAGCCGGGGAGTGGACAGCCCCATAAAACCAAATGGGACTAATGAGGCACAGCAGTCCAGGGACAAGGGCCAGAAGGCAGAAGTGGACAGGAAAACTGGTGATAGGGAACCCAAGGTTGAGTAAGGATAGTGTTGATGTGTTGTGAGGTTGTTAACCATTGTCCTAGGGCAACATGTGTAACTGTTAAATGAGAAACTATTTTGTTCTGTAAGCCTTCATCTAAAGTGAGAATAGCAGCACAATTGGAAGAGCTTAGTCGATGCTGAACTGTGCATGTAGAAGTTTTTGAAATGGTGTATCTTCGGCTATGTATATTTTCACCAAAAAAAAAAAAAGGTCGAGAAGGGAGAGGGTTTTTAACCAATGTCATAAAACAATATGTGTACTACTGTTTCATGAGAAACTATTTGTTCTGTAAGCCTTCACCTGAAGTACAATAAAAAATAAATAAATAAATAAATAAATAAATAAATAAATTACTGTTTCTTCATACAGTATTATATTTAGAGATTTATTAAGGCAATCATCCTTAGGAACAAGGGAAAATGTCTATGCTAGGTGAAACAGCAGTTTGCCAAATATTTATACAGAATATGGAATTAAAGTTGATAAAACTTGCTATTTTATATAGCTAATATAGTAAATGCCTTCTGGGTGTTAAATACTGCTCTGAGGTTAATTTAATTCTCACAACTGATTAACCAATTTAATCTTTAGACTTAGCTTCAGCCTTATGAGGTCAGTATTACTACTAAATTGTTAATTAATTATTTTAAGCCTCACATCAGCCCTATGAGGTTAGTACTATTTCAATTCCCAGGAAAATGAATCACATAAAAGGTTAATTACCTTGCTCTAGAACACGCATTTACAAAGTGGCAGAGACCGGGTTTGAACTCAGGGTATCAAGCTGGAAAGCCATTGATCTTAGGCATTCTACTCTATGTCTGGAACTATACAAATCATAATTTATTTGGGTTTCACCTTGAGTGCTGAATTATGGTAATATTTATATTTTATGATGAAACTATATTACTTTCATAACAGGAAATCAAAAACAATATTTCTCAGAGCGTTGATGAGAAATGCTTGCTAAAATAAATAGAAATACAGTAGAAAAAAGGAAGAGGTAAAATAGAGAAGCTTGGAGTAGGGAAAGATCAATAGTTGTAAAGCCAACTACAATAGTCATGAAATCACCACAGCTAATAATGTACAGTCTGATTTTGACAGTGGTATAGTAAGTATCACAGGATATAATGGCCAAGAAGTGTGAGGGAACATAAGTGAGAGGAGCCATTGCTACTGTATATATATATATCCATTGTGTGTGTATATGTATATGTCTGTAGTGTATATATGTATATACATATATATATACATATATATATAGTTTACCATGAAGACTCATTAACAAACTGTGTTATGCAGATGATATAACCTTGCTTACTGACAGTGAAAAGAACTTGAAGCACATACTGATGAAGACCAAAGACCACAGCCTGCAGTATGGATTACACTTCAACATAAAGAAAACAAAAATCCTCACAACTGGACCAATAAGCAACATCATGATAAACGGAGAAAAGATTGAAGATGTCAAGGATTTCGTTTTACTTGGATCCACAATCAACAACCATGGAAGCAGCAGTCAAGAAATCAAAAGACGCATTGCATTGAGCAAATCTGCTGCAAAAGACTTCTTTAAAGTGTTAAAAAGCAAAGATGTCACTTTAAGGACTATGGTGAGCCTGACACAAGCCATGGTGTTTTCAATCGCTCCCTACGTATGCCGAAGCTGGGCAATGAACAAGGAAGACCAAAGAAGAATTGATTCCTTTGAGTCATTGTGTCAGCAAAGAATGTTGAATATACCATGGACTGCCAAAAGAGTGAACAAATCTGTCTTGGAAGAAGTACAGCCAGCATGCCCCTCAGAAGCGAAGATGATGAGACTTTGTCTCATATACTTTGGACGTGTTATCAGGAGGGACCAGTCGCTAGAGAAGAAAATCATGCTTGGCAAAGTACAGGGTCAGTGAAAAAAAGGAAGACCCTCAACGAAATAGATTGACACAGTGGCTGCAACAATGGAATCAAGCATAACAACAGTTATGAAGATAGTGCAGGACCGGACAGTGCTTCGTTCTGTTGTACATAAGGTTGCTATGAGTGGGAACGGACTTGAGGAGACCTAGCAACAACAACTATATGTGTGTGTGTATATATATATGTATGCACATATATATATACATATATATAGTTTTGTTTTGTTTTATTTTTCAGGAGGCCTAAAAATGTCTCCCTCAATTACCAAAAAATCTTGTCTTTCTATTATATCTTGTGTCAACTTTGAGACACTACTTAGGATACGGATTAAGAAGATTTTGCTTTTCACAGATTCGTGAGATTGGGATAATATTAGAAGTCAATTAAATGATTAGAAATATTAAGACAGTTCCATACACTGTACTTGGAAAGAGACTCTAATATAGTAATTTTCATTTCTATTAAAATCAGTACAAATACTATCCTGAAGTTAGGGCCATTGATTGTTTTTTTTGAAATCATATGCTCTTAGTTATCTAGGGCTGCAGTCTTAGTCATCTAGTGCTGCTATAACAGAAATACCACAAGTGGATGGTTTTAACGAAGAGAAGTTTATTTCCTCACAGTCAAAGTAGGCTAGAAGTCCAGATTCAGGGTGTCAGCTCCAGGGGAAGTTTTTTTCTCTCTGTCGGCTTTCTTCTCTTCAGTGTTCCCCCGGACTAGGAGCTTCTCTGCACAGGGACCCCGGTCCAAAGGACGCGCTCTGCTCCCAGCACTGCTTTCTTGATGGTATGAGGTCCCCTTGTCTCACTGCTCACTTCTCTCTTTTATATCTCAAGAGATTGCCTCAGGACACAATCCAGTCTTGTAAATTGAGTCCTGCCTCACTAACACAACTGCCACTTATCCTCCCTCATTAACATCATAGAGGCAGGATTTATCACACATGGGAAAATCACACAATACCGGGAATCATGGCCCAGCCAAATTGATACACACTTCTTTGGGGGGACATAATTCAATCCATGACAGCTGCTATAACAGAAATACCACAAGTGGATGGCTTTAAAAAACAGAAATTTATTTTCTCACAGTCTAGGAGGCTAGAAGTCCAAAATCAGGACACCAACTCCCAGGGAAGATTTTCTCTCTCTGTCAGTTCTAGAGGAAGGTCCTTGTCATCAATCTTCCCATGGTCTAAGAGATTCTCAGCACAGGAACCCCAGATCCAAAGTATGTGCTCTGCTCCCAGATCTTCTTTCTTGCTGGTAGGAGGTCCCCCTCCTCTCTTCTTGTTTCTCTCTTTTATATCTCAAAAGAGATTGATTCAAGATACAACCTAATCCTGTAGATTGTGTCGTGCCTCATTAATATAACTGTCTCTGATCTTGCCTCATTAACATCATAGAGGTTGGGATTTACAACACATAGGATAATCGCATCAGATAACAAAATGGAGGACAACCACACAATATTGAGAATCATAGCCTAGCCAAGCTGACACACTTTTTTGGGGGACACAATTCAATCCATAACATTCCACACTTTGGCCCATGAAATTCATGTCCTTCCCATATGTAAGACACATTCAACCCATCATATCATCCCAAAAGTCTTAAATCAACTCCAAGTCCAAATTCCAAAAATTTCTCTCTGTCTTTGTTACTAGAATACAAGTTATCTGCTTCCAAAGTACAATGGTAGAACAGGCACAAAGTAGACATTTCTATTACAAATGGGAAAAATTGGAGGAAAAGTAGGGATAACAGGCACCAGGCAAGTCAGCAGAACACATTACATTAGCTGTCAAGGCTTAAAAATAATCCTCTGTTCTCTGAGACAATTTAGGCAATGGTTCTGCCCTCCAGACTGGGTGTTGGCCACACTCTCTGAATGCTGGGTGGAGGCTCCACATCCCTTGGCTTCAGCTCTGCCTTCCAGGCCCCCTGGGACAACAAGACTGTTCCCTCTTTTTTAGGCAGATCCATTCTCCCAGTTCCTCTGAGTGGCGACCCTACTCCCCTTGGCCCTGGCAGTTCCCGTCTTTCTACCCCTTGGACATGGCAGCCCCACCCCCTCAGCTTTGGGAAGTGGATCTGGCCTCATTCCACTGGCATCCATGAATGGCAGCCCCATACTCCAGAATTGAATTGGTGAAGATCTGATTCTTTGAAACCTAGGAGACTATGGCCTCACAGCCTTTGAAACCTAGGCACTCCTTCCTGTGCTCCTCTTCAATTTCTGCTTCCTGGTCCATTGGCCTCTAGCCCCCTTGGACCCTTGGGACTCTTGGCCAACCTGGCCTCCGCCCTGCTTGGTCAACTTTTATAAAAGTCTTTAGCTCTACCAATAAGTGTCTGGAGGCACCACATTCTGCCAGGAAGCCTTCTACCCAAAGGCACTCAACTATCTAGCTCTGTGGGTGGGCTCCCACACCGTCTCCTACAGGTATCCTGGTTCTGCTGCTTCCGTTTGTCTGCCACAGCTTCTTGCTATCTGCCCCGTCTCTGGTGTTACAGCTCTCTTACTTTCTTCTGAGCCCTCACCAGAATTGTCTTTGATGTCTATAATTCCACCAACAGTTTTTTCAAGGAAATCTAGCTTTTACTATTAGGCATGTTAAACTCTCACAGTTTCTACCCATTACTCAATTCCAAAACTGCTTCCACATTGTAGGTATCTGTTAGAGCAGAACCCCACTCCCAGTACCAAATTTCTGTCTTAGTTATCTAGTTATCCAGGGAATGCTTTCTCTCTCTGATTGTTCTGGGGGAAGGTCTATGTCATCAGTCTTCCCCTGGTCAAGGAATTTCTCAGTGCAAGGACCCTGGGTACAATGGACGTGCTCTGCTAATGGCGCTTCTTTCTTGAGGGCATGAAGTCCCTCTCCTCTCTGCTCAATTCTCTCTTTTGTATCTCAAAAGAGATTGACTCAAGATACAATCTAATGCTGTAGATTGAGTCCTGCCTCATTAACATAAATCCCTCTAATCCTGCCTCATTAGCATCATAGAGGTTGGATTTACAACACATAGGATAATCACATCAGAACACAAAATGGTGGACAACCACACAATACTGGGAATCATAGGCTAACCAAGTTGACACACATTTTTGGGGAACACAATTAAATCTATAACATGAATTCTATTGCCTAATATAGTATATATATATATACACATATATTTTAATTTTTTTATTGTACTTTAGATGAAGGTTTACAGAACAAATAGATTCTCATTAAACAGTACACATATTGTTTTATGACATTGTTTAACAACCCCAAAACATGTTAACACTCTGCCTTCTTGACCTTGAGGAGCTTTTTTTTGGTGAAAATATACATAGCCAAAGCTACACCATTTTGAAAGTTTCTACATGAACAATTCAGTATCATTGGTTACATTCTTCCAGTTGTGCTGCTATTCTCACCATCCTTTTTCAAATTATTCCATCACCATTATCTTCAACTCACTGTCCCCTAGGCTTCCCATCAAACCTTTTGAGTTGCTGTTGTCAATTTGATCTCACATAGATAATTCTTTTTTTTTTTTTTTTGTACCTTAGATGAAGGTTTGTAAAACAAATAGTTTCTCATTAAACAATTAGTACACATATTGCCCTATGACAATGGTTAACAATCCCATGACATGTCAACACTGTCTCTTCTCAACCTTGGGTTCCCTATCACCAGTTATCTTGTCCCCTCCTGCATACTAGTCCTTGTCCCTGGACTTCTGTGCCTCATTAGTCCTGTTTTGTTTTGTGAGGCTGTCCGATCCCTGGATGAATGGTGAACCTCATGGGTGACTTCACCACTGAGCTAAAAGGGTGTCCGGGGGCATACTCTCAGGGTTTCTCCAGTCTGTCGGTCCAGTAAATCTGGTCTTTTTCTGTGAGTTAGAATTCTGTTCTACGTACTTTTCCAGCTCTGTCCAGGACCCTTTATTGTGATGCCAGTCAGAGCAGTCAGTGGGGTAGCCGGGCACCATCTAGCTGTACTGGACTCAGTCTGGTAGAGGCCATGGTAGCTGTGGTTTATTAATCCTTCGGACTAATCTTTTCCTTGTATCTTGTTCTCTTCATTCTCCCTTGCTCCCAAAGGGGTGAGACCAGTGGAGTATCTTATATGGCTGCTTATAGGCTTTTAAGACCCCAGATGCTACTCACCAAGGTAGAATGTAGAACATTGTCTTTATAAACTGTGTTATGCCACTTGAGCTAGTTGTTCCCCAAGACCATGGTCCCCACAGCCCTCCACCCAGCAATTCAGTCCCTCAGGGAGTTTGGAAATGTCTATGGAGCTTCCATGACCTTTCCTTGCACAAGTTGTGCTGGCTTCCCCGGTAATGTGTACTGTCTTACCCCTCACCAAAGCTACCACTTATATATTTAGTTTCCCCTCACTCCTCCCATCCCTCGTAACCAACAAAGATTGTTTCTTTTTGTGTATAAATTTTTACATGAATTATACAGTAGAGGTCTCATGCAATATTTGTCCTTTTGTGACTGACTTATTTCACTCAGCATAACATCCTCCAGTTTTGTTCCTCTTAGTCTCCTGTGCTGAGTTCCTTTTGTTTGTGGGTTTTTCTTTTATTTCTTTTGTTTTTGTAGGTTTTGTTTTTACCGAGACCTTATGTTTTTCTTCTTTATTTTGATGAATAGGTTTGTTAACTTTCTTTGTGGTTACCGCGAAATTTACCCTTATCTTCCTAGATTTGAACCAGTCTATTATTACTTGGTATCGCTTGACTTCCTCTCCATTTGAAGGTTCTATATCTACACCGTTTATTCCCTCTTTTATTGTTCTGATGCTGTTATCATTTACAGATTAACCTCTCTGGTTCCCTGTTGTAATTCTTTTGGTTTTGCATAGTCCTTAAGAGTTCATTTCCTAGGTTGGTATCTGGCTAGTACAATCCTGTGTCCTATACTCAGCTTGTGTTCTGATATTGTTCATTCTCAGATCAAAGGGCTTCCTTTAATAAGTATCATAAGTTTAGTTTGGTTTTTACATAGTCCCTTAATTTCTGTTTATCTGGAAATGACCTAATTTCACCATCATATTTGAACGAGAGTTTTGCAGGATATATTATTATTGGGTAGCAATTTTTTTTCTTTCGAGGTTTTATATATGTCATCCCATTGCCTTCTTGCCTGCATGGTTTCTGCTGAATGATCTGAGCTGAGTCTTATTGTTTCTCCTCTGTATGTGACTTTTTGTATTTCTTGAGCTGCTCTCAGGATTCTTTATTCATCTTTAGCTTTAGTGAGTGTAATTATGATATGCCTTGGTGATTTTCTTTTGGGGTCTACCCTATATGGAGTTCGTTGAGCTTCTTGGATGGTCAGTTTTTCATCTTTCGTGATATTGGGGAAGTTTTCTGTCAGCAATTCTTCAATGATCCTCTCTGTGTCTTCTGTTTTCTCCCCCTGTTCTGGAACTCCGATCACTTGCTGATTTTTGCTTTTGATTTTGTCCCACATAATACTCAGGGTGTCTTCATTTTTCTTCATTCTTTTTTCTGATTTTTCCTCAAACAGAGTTATATCCTAGTGTTTGTCTTCAATTCCACTGATCCTGTCTTCCGCCATTTCATACCTGCTCCTCAGCTCTTCTATGACACTGTCCATTTCTGAAATCTTGTTATCTTTTGGATTTCTAATTGTTGTTTTTGTATAATTTCTAGTTGTGAATTTATTTTGGCATTTTGTTCCTGCATTATTTTCCTGAATTCTTCCATTTTTTTGTCTGTATTTTTCATTTTTTTGTCTGCTTTTTCCATGAATTTGTCTTATTTTTTCCTCATTTTTGTCTGCTTTTTGCTTCAACTCTTGGATAATTCCGAGTCTTAGAGATTTGAATTCCCGATCAAGTAGCTCTAGTACCTTTTCTTCTACTGGAAATTCATCTGGTGTTTTATTTTGGATGCCTACTGGAACCATCCTGTCCTGTTTTTGTAAATGTTTTGATATTGTCTGCTGTCTTCAGGGCATTCAGTAGTTATTTTTCTCTTTTACTGATTGTAGAATTGTTTGTTTTGTCCTGTTTTATTTATTTATTTGTTTACTTTTAATTTGTCTATGTCTGAGCAGGGGGCGGTGTGTTCTTTATTGTTCACTCGTCTGTGGGCATGATACTTTTTGCCTCCTTCTCCAATTAGTAGGGTCAGTCACTCAGATATGGTACAGCAGGGCAGGTCTAGCTGAAGAGGAGTTGCTGGGGTGAGATGTTTATGGCACTTACTACAGCCACCAGGGCAGGTCAGTAATCAGTGCAGGGTAGGTTCCTGTAGGCCGTGCCTGTGCTGCTTAGTGGTGTGATGTTAAGCACACAGTGCAGGTAAGCAGGATAGAAGGGGGAGATTGTGATGTGTGGAGCTAAGATGGGTATGAGAGAGAGGAGAAAGGAACAGGAGCCAAAAACATACAAACAAACAAAAATAGTGCTAGGAGAGCTTGCCACCAGAGTGGAGACATGAGAGACTATGAAATGGAGAAAACAAAAAGGGGAAGAAGAAGAAAGAAAAGAATGAATAAACAAAAATTAGAAAATAAAAGAACAGCAAAGCTCCTTGAGATCCCATCAGTGCGGCTACGAGGTCTGGGGAGTTGTTCCCAGGTGTTGAAATACAGCCTGGCTAGGAGGCGTAGAGGTATTCAGCACCAGGTATTAAGGGGACAGGAAGAGAAGGAAGGTATAGAGAGACGAGAATTATTATTGTTGAGTATGCTGTATTTTTAGAACATAATCCATTTTGTACACAATGTAACAGGTTATATGGTTTTTAATCAACTTAGGTCACAATATAAAAATCTTAGCAAGAAATATTGTAAACAAAATAGCAGCCATATTTAACATACTCAACCAAATATAATGAAAGACATACACATAATAGGAATTTATTTATTTTTAGTATGCATAGAGCATAATTGAAGTTTGTAATCACATTGCTTTTGTACACAATCATAAAGTGGGTCATATTAACACTTAATATTGTGATAATTGATTTATTGATTTTTTTATTTTTTTTGGCTGTCAGTTTAATTGTATTAAAATCCCATAGGGAGATGTTTGCTTTAGGCATACATGAAATACATATTTTAAAAAACTGGGCGAAATATATGAAACGAGTTTTTAAGATGCTAGACCTGAGATAATGAAGGAAAGTGGTCCCTGAGAGACAGGAAACAAATGAGGGGACCTGTATAATTGCCACAACTTGCTGCCTTGGGAGAATTTAAAGGTGCTGTCAGGGAGAATCCAGGCAGAGCCCTGTGGTCTCCTTGCGTTGAGCAGAGTTAAGAGACTGGAAATACCCTGATGAGGAGAGTTAGCCGCACAGAGTAATGAAAAGGAGAGAGCTACACAGAGGGAGGGTCTCCTTCCGTAATTGTGTTGAGTACCAGTCAGTGAATGGATGTGAGGAAACTCCCAAAAGCTGGGATAGAAAGTGAAAAGATAAGAAGTATAGGGTGCTCCCACAGAGTGAAGGATAGTGCCTGTTACCACCAGCCACACTGAAAAATATCATGATTTATGAGGAATTGGATAGAATAAACAAAAGAGTCTTATTTCACTGTGGGAAATATTCAGACTTGGACCGGGCACTGATCTGAACCAATCTCACAAATCTTAGGCAAAATCCCTTCGGGATTTTGAAGGACTAAACTGTTTTGACGTATCTTAATTACACTTCTTCACTGTTAAGCGCACGCGCACACAAACACACACACACACAACACACACACACACACACATAAACCCGTTGCTGTTGGATTGACTCCAAATCACAGCAACCCTATAGGACAGTGTAGAACTGCCCCATAGGGTTTCCAAGTCTTCAATCTTTATGGGAGCAGACTGCCATATCTTTCTCCTACAGAGCTGCTGGTGGGTATGAATTGCTGACCTTCTAGTTAGCAGCCGAGTGCTAAACCACTGAGCCACCAGACCTCCATACATATATATACATATATGTGTGTGTATGTAAGGGTGAGAGAGAGAAGACATATATACATATATATAAAGAATATATATATACAAAGCATATATGTATTTTCTTTTTCTCCTTCAAAATCTATGAAAATTTTATAGTTACTTCTACTTTTCCCATGCAATGAAAAGGGAAAAAAGCCATTTTCAGCTACTAAGTGGTTGCAAAGAGCACTTTGCTTAAATCTCACTAGGAGAGTGTGAAATTCTTTAATACCTAGGTTTGCAACAGCACAGCAACATCAAGTCGTAACAGTAACGAGGAACATAGAGAGTGCCATAAAGAAGTCTTCACACTCTAAAATTTTATCAATTTGAAGCAGAATGACAGAGAATCAAAGAAGGCATTCTCATTCTTGTAAGAAGTAGACAACGTATTTTAGAATCAAAATAACAGAGGAAGACGTTGTCCCTTGCAAGTAAAAAAATAAAAATCAGAGCTCTTTCTTGAAGCCACACAGAACTAAAATGTTCATCAATGAGCTGATATTAGAGGACTTCCATTATAACTACAATCATCAGAATTTTTAAATTTAAATTCTTCTATGAATAGTCATATTGATAAAAATACCACAAATTAATATACTGCAATTCATTTATCCAGTCACCATTTAAAATATATTTGTTGTTTCCAAGCTATTACTATGATAAAAATTGCTGTTATGAACCTTCTTGTTTCCTCTTCTGGTGAACAAGTGCAAGGATTTGTCTGTTGTAGAAGCCAATTGCTATTGAATCAATCCCGACTCATGGACTACCCTATGTGTGTCAGAGTAGCACTGTGCTCCAAAAGGTTTTCAGTGGCTGATTTTCCAGAATTAGATCTTCAAAACTTTCTTGTGAGATGCCTCTGGGTGAACTCAAACTTCAGCCTTTCAGTTAGCAGCCCAGTATGTTAATCCGTTGCACAACCCAGGGACACCTTCTCTAGCGTAGCAACTCCCAGTTTTGTTTTGTTTTTTTAAACTCAAGACACCTTAAAATATTAAAAGTTATTAAAACCAACAAAGTTTAGTTATATGGCCTATATCTACCAATATTTAGAATATTGGAAATTAAAATGTTAGAACGTTTATAATTTTCATTTTATAATAATAGCAACAACAATCATAAGCTCATCAGATTTTTATTTTATTGAAAATAACAATATTTTTAAAATGATTAGTGAGAAGAGCAGCATTGATTTTTACCTTAATAGAAAATAACTGGATTCTCATTTCTATTTCTGCATTCAATCTGTTGCAATATGTTGTTTTGCTTGAAGTATATAAAGAAAAGCTGGCCTTACACAAATATGAAGTTTCAACACATAACAACTATTTTAGTAACCTAGTCAGGTAATTGTGGCTATTCTTTGAAGCTGTATCCAATCTCAACAAGTGATAGTTGTTTTTAAATATTCCTTGTAATGTGGAATTTGAAACCATATCAATAAACTTTTCTATATTGTACTTTGAATGAATGTTTAATCTGTCCTTGATTTTGTATCATCATGCATTGATCATTTAGAAAATATTTGTTCAATGAATTATACAGATCTCCTAAATGTTGATACATAATTCTTTCAATATTAAAAATAATAAATCATATTTATTAATTTCTTCGCCTATCTCATCAAAAAAGCTTTAATTACTAGGAAATACAAAGCTCAAGGTGTTGGATCCAAGTTTTTCATAATTCTAATACTTTCTTGAAATTGATATTTTTTGTTGTTGTTTTAACCATGAGCGTGTCCTGGTGAAGACAAAAAGTGACTGTTAGTACAATTTGGTGTCATTGCCTTGATTTGTGTTAAGATGGTAAGACTTTTATAAGCTGTCGCTTTTGCACCAATAATATAAATGTCAACACAATTATTCTAGGATTAAATATATATATATATGATTCAAAAGAGTTATTCAATGGTTTCGACCAGTTGCAATGTAGTAGTGACTTTCTTTCATTGAGTTGATAGTCACTGGTATGCCAGTTCTATCTTTGTCAGCATAGGGTCTCTATGAGTTGGAATCGACTCAATGGCAGCGGGTTTGGTACGGGCTTATAGATGGTGAAGCTGTGGGCTGAGAAAACAAGTTGTCAAATATCCTTTTTTTGATCAACGTTCTACCCTTAACTATATATGTGTGTGTGTGTATACACACATACATATATGATGTTAAGAATAAATTTTCTTTCATTTTAGGGTAAAATATTTTTATGCTAAAATAATAACTGTTTCAGATAAAATTTAAGCATTTAGAAAAGTTTTTCAGACACATTTATTAAAAAAACATTGCAAAACGAGAAAACAAAGTGTGCTTAGTTCTTACTCTGTTTCCATAAATTTTATTTATATTAATTATTGCTCCTAAATTTGGAGGGATTTCTACAGTCTCACTGTTTCCATACTACTTGCCCCTCTTTTTCTGATTTGATTTTACTGCTTCTATATTGCCTTCTTTTTTGAATGATTCAAGTATTTGCTATTGTTTTGTGTTATCTTTTTTTATTCATTCATTATTGGGATATTATCTGCTGCAAAGTTTTTCTCACTTTAGGTATTTGAAAACATTTACTTGGTTGCACAGAATATGTTCACATAAGGCGTTTATTTAAAGGCAAAGGGCACTGTGCTTCGAGAGACAGAGTGTAGGCAAGCATTGGTACAGGAAGATGTAGAAGCTCTCAGTAAAGCCTTTATGTTCCTTGGCTACATAACAAAGCCAGGCTTGTCAGACCAGTTAGGTCAGTAGCAAACTATCACTAAAGAAACTGATCCTGGGGTTACCAGGGGAGATTTGGACCTTAAACAGCACATAAGTAGTCCCACTGCTTTTATTTATGTTGGCCAAGAACAGAAACCGAACATTCAGGCATTCCCCAGAGATAAAGACTGTACTTTTTCAATCTATCTCTAAATCAACTTTATCTCCACATATGCTAGGTTTTATTATTTTCATATTTAACCTAGTTGCTTTATCAGTTCTATTTAATTGAATGGTATATAAACTTAATATCTTTATTCTCCTCCTGAAAAAAAAAAAAAGGTATATTTTACTCCGATCATGCCCTTCTCATTTTGCATGTAATAGCTATTCAGTATTTATATATAAGCCTCTTTTCCCCACAGATTTTGTTGTTGCTAGTTGTCCATGAGATGGTTCCAATTCATGGCCACCTTATGTATAACAGAATGATATTTTTGCCTGGTTCTATGCCATCTTCATGATTGTTGATACGTTTGTACTCATCTTCCAGCACTACACCAGACAATATTCTGTTGCACTCCATAAGGTTTTCAGAAGTAGATTGCCAGTCATTTCTTCTTAGTGTCTTAGTCTGGAAGATCTGCTGAGACCTGTCCATCATAAGTGACCCTGATGGTATTTAAAATACCGGTAGCATAGCTTCCCACACTGTAGCAACACACAAGTCATCAGAGTACAACAAACTGATGGATGATAGCCCCCGAATTTGACAATATTATTAGTGTTTTATTTGGTCGTAATCATTGCAGTATTATTTAATATAACATTATATGAATTGTTCCTATGGTAGATTTTTACTTTTATTTTGTGCAATTAGCTGTTTTCAATAAATCATTCCTATTGAAATTAATTATTCATTTCAAAGTTAAAAAAAAATCATCAACCGAAATAAGATGATTCCACACAGCCAAATGCATTCAAGTTCCTTGTATTATAAGAAGAATAGAATTTTAAAAACACTTCTAGAAAATAATGACAGAATAAGGCCTTGTTTTTTTTTTCCCTTTACTACGGCTTGTATTATATTATTATCAGTATTAAAGTGCATTTGTAGAAAGCTCTAAGTGCCCACTGACATTTCTCTTCTGAACACACATTGTTGCTTTCTGATTTGTAAAGAACACTTCTCATTCTTTGCTTGATGCCAAGGTTGTTGTTGTTGTTAGTTGCCTGTGAGTTGGCTCTGACTCACGGTGACATTATGTATAACAGAATAAATTGCTGTCCAGTCCTGCACCATCTTAACCATTGTCGGTATGTTTGAGTCCATTATTGTGGCTGTTGGGTCAATACAGCTCATTGACATTTTCTCTCATTTTTGCGATTCTGTACTTTACCAAATCTGTTCAATTTCAACAGGTATTCTGAAACTGTCATTTAAGAATTAAGACTGAAATTCCTTTATTTTTTTCTTGTTAGTTTGCTAAGACATCTATATTCAAGTTCAAATCTTTTTAAATTCTAATTATGTGCCCACTTTATTAACTCTTATTATGTTGTTTCAGATTAATACATAGCAGTTTAAAATGAAATACTTTGTTTCCCTTAGTTATCTATAAACGTATCAAATTTGATTTTAAATTTAGTCACTACAGCTGATTTAGCTACTGTTCATATATTCACCATTAGTTACTTATTTGTCAAGTGATGATAAAATTAAAAAAGTCAGGAATATGCTTGTGAAATCTTCTTTAACATAGGGAGGGGGTGACATAATTCAGAAGACCATGCTTTGCTCAGGCAAACCTTATGATTTAAGAAATAATTAAGTAGTTACAAATGTGTGTTATTTGAAGTGGGTGTCAGACACCTTGAAGTACAAGCTCCCCCCTTTCCCCTTTCCCAGGAAGATTTAAAATTTAAATTCTGAATTTGTCATAACCTATCTTGTTTGGTTTTCATCACCTTGAACATGAGAATTCCATTCAAAAACTACCTTCTCAGATAAGTTGTACTCAGTCATTGATTTGCGTAAACAACTAAATCAGGATCAAGATCGTGTGAGGAGCATTACCCTAAAACTCAGTAAAACAAAATAACAAGCCTGATTTCAATTTAGTGGAAAGACTTCAGTGACTCTAAAATTTGGAAACTGAAAACTATTTCTGATATCACCTTTGTGAAATGTATCTTAACTGTGAGGTAAAAATCTTGTCTTTGTTCTCTTTTAAAACTTTTGGGCTCTATTAATCCTAAGACTTCTGGGCTTTTCTGGTTCTAGGAATCCACTGAGTATGAAATATTTAACAAAGAATTATTACTTAACTATGAGAAAAGCAAATTTTTGTACTGAAAACTGAAGTGTGTATAAACAAAATTTTCATTTTCCAAAACAAAACAAAACAACTTAAAATATAATCTCATGCCCTTAAACTGCGGGATCTGGCTATATAATTCTATCACTTCCAAATAGTATCAATAAACTGAGTAATTTTCAAGCAAAAATGGCTCAGTCCCACTGATGGTGTGGTGGTTAAGGGCTCGGGGCTACTAACTAAAAGGTTGGCAGTTCTAATCCACCAGCCACTCCTTGGAAACCCTATAAGGTACTTCTACTCTGTCCTATAGGGTCACTATGAGTCAGAATCAACTAGACTGCAATGAGTTTGTTTTTTGTTTTTTTGGTTTTATCTATCTTCTATGCATTATCGTGCATATGACTTCTAAGTTTCAGTCGGCAAAATGTTTTGAGTAGCATCCAAATTTTGGCAGGAATAGGTAGTAGGAAGTTAACTGATCTATTTATCTACAAGCATTTATCAGAAGTGTGCTTCATTCCATATTGCTATTAATCATAAGCCTCTACGTTTGTTGCATTTGATGAGATAACTTTATACCTGCCAGGCTAATTTGATTAATTAGATTATTTTAAGCATCATGTATTTTTCAGGTTTGCTTGCTCTGTAACAGATAATTCTTTACAAATGTTGTAATGGAGATGGGGGATCTGGAAAATTGAAATTTGTTCCCATGTCTTTCCTGGGCCCTAAAAGTCTTAGGGCAGAGGCATTCTTAGGCTTACCCTGAGATCCGTTCTTACAATTTCTACACTAAGATGTGTCACTTTTCTCAAATGATGGATTTCTGAGCTTCATTGAGTTCAACCCACAAGAAAGGCACACACAGTGACATTTTTATGTAAACTTCAGGTATAGGGTAGTGAAGCTCTCTGTTCTCGTTCCTATCTCTTTTTTATAGCAAATATATTAAACTTAACCTCCTTCAATGTTTAGTCTTTGGTTCTTTGAAATAGAAGACTCTTAAAAATGAAAGAATTTTCATTTTAAGATTATTTTGCCTGCTGTAAGTGTAAAAATACAATTTGGAACACAAAGTCAATCACTCTGTTCTCTCTGAATTCATTTGGTCCTTCTTCCACCTCATATCCTGAAAGCAACGGATGCTGCGGATCCACTTGCAAGAAGATGGAAGACAGAGGGGAAGAAATGGATATGGAAGTGGAAACTTGGTAAATAGATCCAGATTTTATTGCAACACTGTCATATTTTGTGCAAATGTTTCCTTTTTTTCCAATTTAACCATAACATACCAACAGAAAACTTTGTAAATTTCAAGTGTATAGCTCACCATCTAAGTGAAGAAAGGGAACATTACTAACATGTCAAAAGCTGCCCGCATGCCTGAGTTAGCCACTATCATACCTTCTAACAGATTAGTCTGTGGAGTGATTTTTGCCTGTGTTTGAATTTTATATGGACCCTTGGTTTTTTCCAATGCTTTCAGTGCAACTTGGATTTCTTCCTTCAGTACCTTTGGTTCTTGATTATATGCTACCTCCTGAAATGACTGAATGTCGACCAATTCTTTCTGGTAAAGTGACTGTGTATTCCTTCCATTTGCTTTTGATCCTTGCTGCATCATTCAATATTTTGCCCATAGAATTCTTCAGTATTGCAACTCGAGGCTTGAAATTTTTCTTCAGTTCTTTCAGCTTGAGAAACGCCAGCGTGTTCTTCCCTTTGAGTTTTCTAACTCCAGATTTTTTCACACTTTGTTATAATATATTACTTTGTCTTCTCAAGCTGACCTTTGAAGTCATTTACTTCATCATTTCTTCCATTCGCTTTAGCTACTCTACATTCAAAAGCAATTCTCAGGGTCTCTTTTGACATCATTTTGGTCTTTTCTTTCTTTCCTGTCTTTTTAATGACCTTTTGCTTTCTTCACGTATGATGTCCTTGATGTCTTCCCACAACTCATCTGGTCTTTGATCATTAGTGTTCAAAGTGTCAAATCTATTCTTGAGATGGTCTCCAAATTCAGATGGGATACATCGAGGTTTTATTTTGGCTGTCATCAATTTGTTTTAATTTTCTTCAGCTTCAACTTGAACTCGCATATAGGCAACTGATGGTCTGTTCTGTAGTCAGCCCCTGGCCTTGTTCTGACTGACAATATTGAGCTTTTCCATCGTCTTTTTCCACAGATGTAGTCGATTTGAATCGTGTGTTTTCCATCTTTTGAGGTCCACGTGTATGGTCGCCATTTATGTTGGTGAAAAAAGCTATTTTCAAGGAAGGAATCATTGAAGTTGCAAAATTTTATCATTCTATCTCCAGAGTCATTTCTATTACCAAGTTCACATTTTCCAGCTACAGATCCTATTTCTTTTTTTCCAACTTTCACATTCCAATCACCAATAATTATCAAGTCATCTTGATTGCATGTTTGATCAATTTCAGACTGCAGAGGTTGGTAAAAATCTTCAATTTCTTCATCATTGTATGAGTGGTTGGTGAGTAAATTTGAATAATAATCATATTATCTGGTCTTCCTTTTAGGTATATGGATATTATCTTATCACCGACAGCGTTGTACTTCAGGATAGATCTTGCAATGTTTTTGATGATGACCACAATGCCATTCTTCTTCAATTTGTCATTCCTGGCATAGTAGACCAAATGACTGTCTGATTCAAAATGGCCAATATCAGTCCATTTCAGCTCACTAATGCCTAGGATATCAATTTCATTTTTGAAGATTTCTAATTTTTCTAGATTCATACTTCAGACATTCCACATTCCAATTATTAACAAATGTTTGCAGCTGTTTCTTCTCATCTTGAGTCCTGTCACATCAGCAAATAAAGGTCCTGAAAGCTTGCCTCCATCCATGTCATTAAGGTTGACTCTACTTTCAGGAGGCAGGTCTTCTCCAGTTGTATTTTGAGTGTCTTCCAACCTGAGGGGCTCATCATCCAGCACTGTATCAGATAATGTTCTGCTGCTATTCACAAGGCTTTCACTGGCCATTTTTTTGTAAGTAGACTGCCATGTCCTTCTTCTTAGTCTGTCTTGGTCTGGAAGCTCTGCTGAAATCTGTCCACCAAGGGTGACACTGCTGATATTTGAGATACCAGTGGCAAACTTCCAATATCACAGCAAGACACAAGCCACCACAATATGACAAACTAACAGATGCATAGCGGTTAAACAGTACTAGATGATTACAAACTATATTCCAAGGGGGATATACAAATTTAATTTTTCTCAAGAATTACATGAATACTAAACCCTCACCAATATTTGGTATTGTCTTTTTTTTTTTTTTTTTAAAGAACAGTTCTCAAAGGAAACTAATTCAAACTGATACAAGGCAACTACGGGAAATTTACATCTAACATCATATTTAATGGTGGTGCATAGTGACAGTAATGAGTGCCCAGGGGCATCTCTAAGTTGTCCTCCTCCCCAATTTCAAGATGAATAGACATTATTAGTGGAGACCTGTCAGTAGAAGCACCTTCTCCCCTTTTGTCCGACTACATCAGTAAGTCACCTTTGACATTTGTGGCAACTCAGAATGTCATTCTACCTAGCTTAGTTAGCTTCTCGAAACTGGTCATAGGTTTCTACTCTGTTGTTTTATTTGTTCAGGCTAAACAGCTTCAGGCAGTGTCCATTTAGCCAATTATCCACTGGTTAGATCTGTTGCATCTCCTCTCATCATCCCATGAAAATCAAGCTAACCTGATGCTTTATTTCCTGGGTATCATATATGATTTAAAGTAGAATATAGTTTATATGGAAAAAATCTGATTTATGTGGTAATGTACTAGTCTTTAGGAAGTACTTGGGTCTGACTTTAAAACACTACTTCTAAATTGTGTGCAAGTTAGGCAATAAATCAGTCTTAGAGTTTATTCTTGCCAGATGGAATACACAGGAATCAAATCGACTACATCTGTGGAAAGAGGTGATGGAAAAGCTCAATATTGTCAGTCAGAAAAAGGCCAGGGGCCTACTGCAGAACAGACAATCAATTGCTCTTATTCAAATTCACGTTGAAGCTGAAGAAAATTAGAACAAGTCTAAGACAGCCAAAGTACGACCTTGAGTATATCCCACCTGAATTTAGAGACCACATCAAGAGTAGATTTGACACACTGAACACAAATGACTGAAGATCAGATGAGTTGTGAAATGATATCAAGGACATCATACATGAAGAAACAAAGGGGTCATTAAAAATACAGTAAAGAGGAAGCTCTTCTGGCAAAATGGCGCTCTAGGCAGAAGCACCATGCCGTCCCTCCACAGCAAAGATCTGAAAAACTAAGCCGAACAGAGAAAACAGCAATTGTGAAACCCAAAACATCAAATGAAGAGATAAAGAACTCAGACAAGCACCAAATGGAGTGAGAAAACTAACAGAAAACTGACAGAGAAGGGGAGATTCATGCAGAGGTCCCTACTAGCTAACACAGCACGGATCTGCCATCTTGGACTCCTATCGGAGACCAGCAAACAAGGGTATCAGAAAGCAGTTTCACGGAGCTTCCAGCGGGAGACAAAACAACCGGTAACTGCGATATATGCTTTCCCACCCCCCACCCTTCTTCACCCCCGCTAGGCCTCCTCTGCTAACCGTGGACACAATCTCTTGTCCACGAAACACCAGCTGCTTGGATTCCACACACCCGAAATCACCAGCTCTCTGAATGCCATCTGTTGGCTGCTGATGTTGCTTTTTTCTGCTTCTTTTGATTTCTTCCTTACCTCTCACCACCTCCACCTCCTTTTGCTCAAATACCTGGCTCCGTGTGCCATCTTTGCTTCCTCCTGAGGGGCTGTGGAGCTCTGTTTGAGTGTGGAGCTGCTTCCCGGTCTGGGATGCTGCGCTGGTGGGATCCCGGGGCTTTTGTTCGTTTGTCTGTTTTGAATTGTTTGTTTGTTTTCTTTTCCTTTTCTTGAGTTGGGAGCCCTTTCTGGCCAGGTGGTGCTGCGTGGCAAGGAGACTACCCCCTCGGCTTAGACAGATATGCAGAGGGATCCCTGAGGCCATTTCTTTTTTTGTTGGGTTTTGTTTTTTTTCTGTTTTTTGGGGGGCTTTTCTTGTTCTTTTTTTTTAAATTTCTTTGTTTCCTTTTCCCTCTTTTTCCCTTTTGACTTTTTTCATTACTCAGTTTCTCGTCTCTTTATATCTTCCTTCTATTACTGTTCCCTGAATACCTGGCATTGTATACCTCTACGCCTTCTAGCCAGGCTATACTGCAACACCTGAAAACGACTTCCTCAGACTTCAGATCCGCACCGGTGGGATCCCTGGGAACTTTGCTGTTCTTTAACCATTCTGATTTATATTTATTCATTTTTTTCTTTTCTTTTCTTCTTATTCCCCTTTCTGTTTTTATCCACTTCATACACTCTTATCTTTCCACTTAAATGGCAAGCTCCCCTAGCATTCTTTTTTGTTTGTTTGTATGTTTTTGGCTCCTGTTCCTCTCTCCTCTCTCCCATTTCCATCTTAGCTCCACACATAACAATCTACCCACAACATCCTGCCTACTTGCACTGTGCGCTTAACATCACACCACCAAGCAGCATACACACAGCCTACAGGAACCTGCCCTGCACTGATTACCAACCCACCCCAGTGGGTGTAGTAGTGCCACAAACAACACGTCCCAGTAACTCCCCTTCAGCTAGACCTGCCTTGCTGCACCATATCTGAGTGACTGACACTGCCAATTGGAGAAGGAGGAGAAAAGTACTGTGCCCACAGACAAGCAAACAACAAAGAACACATAGCCACCTGCTCAGACATAGTCGATGTTTTTTTAAAAAAATGGATGAAACAAACAAATCTACAATAAATAAATGAGAAAAATAACTGTTGAATGCCCCAAAGACAGCAGACAATATCAAAACATTTACAAAAACAAGACAGGATGGTTCCAGTAGGCATCCAAAATAAAACACCAGATGACTTTCCAGTGGAAGAAAAGGCAATAGAACTACCTGATATGGACTTAAAATCTCTAATACTCAGAATTCTCCAAGAGCTGAGGCAAATAGCTGACAAACATGAAGAAAAAAATAGACAAATTAATGAAAAATACAGAAAAAAACTTGGAAGAATTCAGGAAAATAATGCAGGAACAAAATGCCAAAATAAATTCACAACTAGAAATTATACAAAGACAACAATTAGAAATCAAAAGATAAACAACAAGATTTCAGAATTGGATGGTGTCATAGAAGGGCTGAGGAGCAGATTTGAAACGGTGGAAGACAGGATGTGCGGAACTGAAGAAAAACACTTGGATACAAATCTGTTTCAGGAAAACTTCAACAAAGAACAAAGAAAAATGAAGAAACCCTGAGAGTTATGTGGGATACAATCAAAAGCAAAAATTTTCTAGGGATTGGAATTCCAAAACAGGGAGAAAACAGAGAGGATCATTGAAGAACTGCTGACAGAAAACTTCCCCAATATCATGAAAGATGAAAAGCTGACCATCCAAAAAGCTCAACGAACCCCATATAGAAGAGACTCCAAAAGAAAATCACCAAGGCATATCATATTCACACTCACCAAAACCAAAGACAAACAAAGAATCCTGAGAGCAGCTTGTGAAAAACAAGAAGTCACATACAGAAGAGAAACAATAAGACTAAGCTCAGATTATTCAGCAGAAATCATGCATGCAAGAAGGCAATGGGATGACGTATATAAAATCTTGAAAGAAAAAAATTTCCAGCTAAGAATATTATATCCTGCAAAACTCTCATTAAGATTTGATGGTGAAATTAGGTCATTTCCAGATAAACAGATATTAACGGAATATGTAAAAGTCAAACCAAACATATAAGAATTATTAAGGGAGTTTGTCGATCTGAGCACAAGCAACTTTAGCTCACAGGCAGAATCTAGGACGCTGGATTATACCAGCCAGATACCAATCTGGGAAATGAACTCTCGAGGACTATTGAAAACCAAAAGAAATACAACAGGGAATCAGAGCAGTTAATCAGTAAATGACAACAACATCAAAACAATAAAAGAGGGAATAAATGGTGTAGGTATAGAACCTTCTAATGGACAGGAAGGCAAGGTGATACCAAGTAATAATAGATTGCTTCAAACTTAGAAAGATAAGGGGAAATTTCATAGTAACCTAAAAGGAAGTTAATAAACATACTCATAAAAATATAGAGCAAAAACAAGACCTACAAAAACAAAAGAAATGAAAAAAAAATCCACAAACAAAAGTAACTCAGCACAGGAGAGTAAGAAGAACAAAGAAAACTTCAGCACCACAAAAAAAAGCACTACAAAATGACAGCAACACACTTACATCTATCAATAATTACACTGAATGTAAACGGACCCAATGCACACATAAAGAGACGGAGAGTGACAGAATGGATAAGAAAACAGGATCCATCAATATGCTGTCTACAAGAGACACACCTTAGAAACAAAGATGTGAATGTATTAAAACTCAAAGGTTGGAAAAAAATATGTCAAGCTAACGATGACCAAAAAAGAGCAGGAGTGACAATACTAATCTCAGATAAAATAGACTTTAAAACAAAATCCACCATAAAAGACAAAGAAGGACACTATATAATGATTAAGGGGATGATCCATCATGAAGACATAACCATTAAAAACATCTACGCACCCAATGACAGGGCTCCAAAATACATAAAACAAACTCTAACAACACTGAAAAGAGAAACTGACAGTTCCACAATAATAGGAGGAGACTTTAACACACCATTCTTGGTAAAGGACAGACCATCTAGAAAGAAACTCAGCAAAGATACAGAAGACCTAAAGGTACAATCAGCCAACTTGACCTCATAGACATATATAGAACACTCCATCCAACCGCTGCAAAGTACACATCCTTTTCCAATGCACATGGAACATTCTCCAGAATAGACCATATCTTAGGCCACAGAGCAATCATCAACAAGGTACAAAACTTTGAGATAATTCAAAGTATCTTCTCTGACCACAATGCCATCAAGGGAGAAATTAACAATAGAAAGAGCAAGGAAAAAAAATCAATTACATGGAAACTGAATAATACCCTGTTTATACATAACTGGGTAATAGAAGAAATCAGAGATGGAATCAAAAAATTCCTAGAATCAAATGAGAATGAAAATACATCATACCAAAATCTTTGAGATACAGCAAAGGCAGTCCTCAGAGGACAATTTATAGCAATAGGTGCACCTATCAAAAAAGAAGAAAAGGACAAAATCAAAACATTAACTACAGAACTCAAACAAATAGAAAGAGAACAGCAAAAAAAGCCCACAACCACTGGAAAAAAGGAAATAGTACAGATCAGAGCAGAAATCAATGAAATAGAGAACAGAAAAACAACAGAAAGAATCAACAAAACCAAACGGTGGTTCTTTGAAAGAATCAACAAAATCGACAAACCACTGGCCAGACTGACAAAAGAAAAACAGGAGAGGACACAAATAACCCAAATAAGAATTGAAATGGGGGACATTACAACAGACCCAACTGAAATAAAAAGGAATATAACAGAACATTATGAAAAACTATACCCCAACAAATTTGAAAACCTAGAAGAAATGGATAAATTTCTAGAAACACACTACCTACCCAAACTACAACAAAGTGATGTTGAAAATCTGAACAGACCCATAACAAGAGAAGAGATTGAAAAGGTAATAAGAAAACACCCAACCAAAAAAAAGCCCTGGCCCAGATGGCTTCACTGGTGAATTCTACAAAACATTTACAGAAGAGCTTGTACCAGTTCTACTCAAGCTATTTCAGAGCATAGCAAAGGAAGCAACACTTCCAAACTCATTCTATGAAGCCAGCATAACACTGCTACCAAAACCAGGCAAAGATGTCACAAAAAAAGAAAATTAGAGACCAATATCTCTCATGAGTATAGATACAAAAAATGTTAACAAAATTCTAGCCAATAGAGTTCAGCATCATATCAAAAAAAATAATCCACCATGACCAAGTAGGATCCATACCAGTTATGCAAGATGGTTAAACAATAGAAAATCAATCAACATAATCCACCACATAAATAAAATGAAGAAAAGAATGATATGATCATCTCAACTGATGCAGAAAAGGTATTTGACAAAGTCCAACACCCATTCCTGATAAAAACTCTCAATAAAATAGGTATAGAAGGGGAATTTCTCAACATAATAAAGATCATCTATGCAAACCAATGGCCAACATCATTCTTAATGGAAAGAGGCCTAAAACATTCCCCTTGAAAACAGGAACAAGGCAAGGATGCCCTTTATCACCACTCCTATTTATCATGGTGCTGGAAGTTCTAGCTAGAGCAATAAGGCAAGCAAAAGAAATAAAGGGCATCCAAATTGGTAATGAAGAAGTTAAACTGTCCCTGTTTGCAGATGATATGATACTATATATATAGAAAACCCTAAAGACTCCACGAGAAATCTACTGGAACTAATAGAAAGATTCAGCAGAGTAGCAGAATACAAGATAAACATTCAAAAATCAGTTGGATTCCAATACACCAATAAGGAGAATGATGAAAAGGAAATCTGGAAAACTATACCATTTATAATAGCCCATAAAAAGATAAAATACTTAGGAATAAATCTGACCAGAGATGTAAAAGACCTATACAAAGAAAACTACAAAACACTACTGTATGAAACCCAAAGGGATCTAGACAAATGGAAAAACATACCAAGCTCATGGATAGGCAGACTCAACATTGTGAAAATGACAATTCTACCCAAAGCAATTTACAAATGCAATGCAATCCTGATCCAAATATCAACAACGTTCTTCAAAGAGATGGAAAAACTAATCATTAACTTTATATGGAAAGGGAAGAAGCCCCGAATAAGTAAAACACTACTGAAGAAGATGAATAAAGTTGGAGGACTCACACCACCTGACTTCAGAACCTACTATACAGCTACTGTAGTCAGAACAGCCTGGTACTGGTACAATGACAGATACATTGACCAATGGAACAGAATTGAGAACCCAGAAGTAAATCCATCCACCTACGGTCACCTGATCTTCAACAAGGGCCCAAAGTCTATCAGATGGGGAAAAGACAGTCTTCTTAACAAATGGTGCTGGCAAAACTGAATATCCATCTGCAAAAAAATGAAACAGGACCCATACCTCACACCATATACAAAAACTACTTCAAAATGTGTCAAAGACCTGAATACAAAGCCAAAAACTATAAAGTTCATAGAAGAAAAAATAGGACCAACACTACAGGCTTTAATAAACTGCATTAACAGTATATAAACCATAACCATCAATGCACAAACCCCAATAGATAAGCTAGATAACTGGGATCTTCTAAAAATCAAACACCTATGCTCTTCAAAACACTTCACCAAAAGAGTAAAAAGAGAACCTACAGGCTGGAAAAAAATTTTTGGACAGTACAAGTCAGACAAAAGTCTAATCTCCATAATCTACAAGAAAATCCAACACCTCTACAACAAAAAGACAAATAATCTTATTAAAAAATGGGCGAAGGAAATGAACAGACACTTCACCAAAGAAGGCATTCAAATGGCCAACTGACACATGACGAAATGCTCACCATCACTAGCCATTAGAGAAATGCAAATTAAAATGACAATGAGATACCATCTCACCCCGGCATTACTGTCACGAATCAAAAACACTGGAAATAACAAATGTTGGAGGGGTTGCGGGGAGATCGGTACTCTTATGCAGTGCTGGTGGGAATGCAAAATGATATAACCATTTTGGAAAATGATATGGCTCTTCCTCAGAAAGCTAGAAATAGACATACCATATGATCCAGCAATCCCACTCCTAGGAATATATCCTAGAGAAATAAGAGTCGTCACTCTAATAGACACATGCACACTTATGTTCATGGCACCACTGTTCACAATAGCAAAATGATGGACCCAACCTAGATGCCCATCAGCAGATGAATGGACAAACAAACTATGGTACATACACACAATGGAGTACTACGCAACGAGAAAGAACAACAATAAATCTGTGAAGCATCTCATAACATGGATGAAACTGGAGGACATTATGCTGAGTGAAATAAGTCAATCACAAAAGGACAAATATTGCATGAGACCTCTATTGTAAAAACCCATGAAAAAGTTCACACACAAAATGTAACAATCTTTGTTGGTTACCAGGGATGGGAAGTTTGGGGTGAAATACTAAATAGGCATTAGATAAGTAGAATCTTGGGTGTAGGGTGAGACAGTACACAATACAGGGGAAACTAGCAAAACTTGGACAAGGAAAGGTCATGGAAGCTCCATAGACATATTCAAATTCCCGGAGGGACTGAATTGCTGGGTGGAGGGCTGTGGGGACCATGGTCTCAGGGAACATCTAGCTCAACTGGCATAACACAGTTTATAAAGACATTGTTCTACATTCTACCTTGGTGAGTAGCGTCTGGGGTCTTAACAGCCAGAGAGCAGCCATCTAAGATACTCCACTGGTCTCATCCCTTCTAGAGCAAGAAAGAATGAAGAGAACAGGATACAAGGAAAAGATTAGTCCAAAGGACTAATGGACCACAGCTATCAAGGCCTCCACCGGACTGAGTCCAGTACAGCTAGATGGTGCCTGGCTACCACCACTGACAGTTCTGACCAGGATCACAACAGAGGGTTCTGGACAGAGCTGGAGAAGGATGTAGAACAAAATTCTAACTCAAAAAAAAAAAAAAAAAAAAGACCAGATTTACTGGCCTAAAGGAGACTGGAGAAACCCCGAGTCTATGGCCCCCAGATACCCTTTTAGCTCAGTGGTGAAGTTATCTCCGAGGTTCACTGTTCAGCCTGGGAGTGGACAGCCCTGTAAAACCAAATGGTACTAATGAGGTACAGTAGTCCAGGGATAAGGGCTAGAAGGCAGAAGGGGACAAGGAAGATGATGATAGGGAACCCAAGGTTGAGTAAGGATATTGTTGATGTGTTGTGAGGTTGTTAACCCTTGTCATAGGGCAACATGTGTACTACCCGTTAAATGAGAAACTATTTTGTTCTGTAAGCCTTCATCTTAAGTGAGAATAGCAGCACAGTTGGAAAAGCATAGTCAGTGTCACTGAACTGTGCATGTAGAAATTTTTGAAATGTTGTATCTTTGGCTATGTATATTTTCACCAAAACAAAAAAAGATTGAGAAGTTAGAGGGTTGACAGTTGTGGGGTTTTTAACCAATGTCATAAAACAATATGTGTGCTACTGTTTCATGAGAAATTATTTGTTCTGTAAGCCTTCACCTGAAGTACAATTAAAAAAAAAAAATACAGGAAAGGAAGAAAAGACCAAAATGGATGTCAGAAGAGACTCCGAAACTTGCTCCTGAACACTGAAGAGCTAAAGCAAAAGGAAGAAATGATGAAGTCAAAGAGCGGAATGGAAGCTTTCAAAAGGCAGCTCGAGGAAACCAAGTAAAGTATTATAAGGAAATGTGCAAAGACCTGGATTTACAAAACCAAAAGAAAAGAACATGCTCAGCATTACTCAAGCTGAAAGAACTGAGGAAAAAGTGAAGATTTCTATGTGCAAAATATTGAACAGTGTAGAAAGTATAAAATGAAGATGGAAGAAATGCAAAGAGTCACTGTAGCAAAAATAAAAAGAAAAAATTGGTCAGTGTTCAGTCATTTCAGTAGGTAGCATATGATCAAGAACCAATGGTACTGAAGGAGGAACTCCAAGCTGCAATGAAGATACTGGCGAAAAACAAGGTTTCAGGAATTGATGGAATATCAATTGAGATGTTTCAACAAACGTATGTGGTGCTGGAATTGCTCCTTCATCTATGCCAAGAAATTTGGAAGACAATTACCTAGCCTAGTGACTGGAAGAGATCCATATATGTGACTATTCCAAAGAAAGTTGATCCAACTGAATGCGGAGATTATCGTCCAGTATCATTAATATCACACACAAGTAAAATTTGGCTGAAGATCAGTCATAAACAGTTGCAGCAGTGTATCAACAGGGAACTTTCAGAAAGTCAAGATAGATTCAGAAGAGGAGTTGTAACGAGGGATATCGTTGCTGATGTCAGATGGATTCTGGCTGAAAGCAGAGAATACCAGAAAGATGTTTACTTGGGTTTTATTGACTAGGCAAAAGCATTCAGCTCTGTGGATCATAACAAATTATGGATAACATTGCAGAGAATGGGAATTCCAGAACACTTAATTGTGCTTATGAGGAACCTGAAAATGGATCAAGAGGCAGTCGCTGGAACAGAACAAGGTTTAAACATGGTTTAAAGTCAGAAAAGGTGTGTGTCAGGGTTGTATCCTTTTACCACACTTATTTAATCTGTATGCTGAGCAAATAATCTGAGAGGCTGCACTATATAAAGAAGAATTGGGCATCAGTTTTGGTGGAAGACTGATTAACAACCTGTGTCATACATATGGCACAACCTTGCTTGCTGAAAGTGAAAATGACTTGAAGCACTTTACTGAGGAAGATCAAAGACCACAGCCTTCAGTATGGATTGTACCTCCACATAAAGAAAACAAAAATCCTCGCAATTGAACCAAAAAGCAACATCATGGTAAATGGAGAAAAGACAGAAGCTGTTAAAGATTTAATTTTATTTGGATCCATAATCAACACCCATGGAAGCAGCAGTCAAGAAATCAAAAGACGCATTGCATTGGGCAAATCTGCTGCAAAAGACCTCTTTAAAGTGTTAAAAAGCAAAGATGTCACTTTAAGGTCTAAGGTGTGCCTGACACAAACCATGGTGTTTTCAATCACCTCATATGCATGCCAAATGGATAGTGAATAAAGGAGACCAAGAAAGATTTGATGCCTTTGAATTATGGTATTGGCTAAGAATGTTACATATACCATGGACTGGCACAAAAACGAACAAATCCGTCTTGGAAGAAGTACAGCCAGAATGCTCCTTAGAAGCAGGGATGGCAAGACTTACTCTCACATACTTTGGACATGTTATCAGGAGGGATCAGTGCCTGGAGAAGGACATCATGCTTGGTAAAGTAGAGGGTCAGCAAAAAAGAGGAAGACCCTCAATGAGATGGATTGACACAGTGGCTTGCAACAATGGGCTCAAGCATAACAACAGTTGTGAGGAAGGTGCAGATCCGGGCAGTGTTTTGTTCTGTTGTACATAGGGTCGCTATGAGTCAGAACTGTCTTGACCACACCTAACAACAACAACAACACCTTTAATAATCCTGCTGTAATCATTCTCATTCATGCACAGGATTCTGCTGAGTATACTCACAAGAGTGAAATTGCTTGGTTGCTCACAGGGTATGCATATATTTACTTTTACTACATAATAAATCCAAATTGTTTCCTGATTCACTTCCACCCGTAGTGCATAACTATTACAATTGTTCCACTTCCTATCACACTTGGAATTGCCAATCTTCTTAAATTGTTGTCACATTGTTGTTTGTGAAAAGGAATTTAATTTGGTTTTGTCTTGTATTTCTCTGATAACGATGTGTGCATAATTTTAAATATTTATTGGCCGTTTGGATTTCTTTTTTCATGAAATCCCTGTTAAACCCTCTGTCCATTTTCTTATCACATTGCTGGAATTTTTCTTAAAGATTTGTAGAAATTCTTTATAAATTGTATTTATTAATTTCTTACTAGTTATATGTATTACATATTTTCCCATTCTGTTTTGTCTTTTTACTTCCTTTATAATGTCTTCTGGTGAACAAATATTCCTAATTTTTATGTAATCATGTTTATGTATCATTTCCTTTAGGATCAAAGTTTTTTGCATTATTTACTCAGAGGTTATGAAGAGAGTTTCTTATATTTCCTTCTAAAATTCTTATACTATATTTTAGGCTTTCACATATTGGCACTAATCTACCCAAAATTTGTTTTTTATGTAGAGTGAGGACTGAAAATATATCCTTTCCCCAGTGATCTGCACTGCCAGCCCTGTCATATGTCATGTATCTATGAATACTTTAATCTATTTGGAGGATCTCTATGCCATTCTGTTTCTCAATTTGATTATCGGTGTATCAATACCAGCTTCACCTTAATAAAAGTATATGCTAGGACTTGAGAGTCTCACCATGTTCTTCAAGATATCTTGATTAAAATTGCTTATTTTATTTCCATGTAACCATTAGATTCAGGTTATTAAGTTCCATGTATACACCCAGAAAATTATACTTAACTTGGAAATGCTTTGGATCCCTAAATAATTTGAGGAAAACTGAGGTATTTCTAGTACTAAGTGTTCTAGTTCCTTTCACATGTTATGAATCTTCATCTGTTTAGGTCACATGAGGACTGATATTATCTGACTGTCTTCTGGCTTCCGTCTATTGCTGTGGAAAAGTCAGTTATCAATGTCATTGGTACTCCTTCTAAGGTAATGGTTTGTTTTGTTTTGTTTTTATTACTCTGTTTTTAAGAGTTTATTTCTGCCATGTTTTTGAATTTTCAGACCATTTGCACTCTGATATTGGTGAGAAATTTATTTCAACAATGGACTGATAATCATGCTATTTGATCGATATTGCATGCTCCCCACCATTCACAGTGATCTGGTATTGCAAAGCATTAGAACCACCTCCTTATGAATTAACTTAAAAAGATTTCTACCTCATCTTTCCTTCTTCCACATACCCTGATAAATCAGCTTAGCCATTGTACACGATGTTACCAGAAAGTGATTTTCCTTTCTTGACCACTTCTTGGGTAATGATCAGGATGAAAGGGGATGAAAGAATCTCATCCATTCCATTCCTGAGCATGATGCACCTTTTTTTCCCCTAGCAGCAACCTCATGCCATCCAGTTTGGCGTAATTTCTGTGGGGAAATGTTGCTAAATGGGGATTCAAACTTAATTTGGATTGTTTTATAAAAAAAGAAAAGAAAAATATTTGACTTTCTTGCAACAGGCCATTTTGTGTGAAATGTCTATGTGTAATAGTAGATTATTGAAAAAAAATGTGAGGTTATAGCTACTGGAGTGGAACACGTCTATTTTGAGGTGGTGGAGTAAGAACAGTCTGGCACCTGGGAAGGAGACACACTAGATTTGATTGATAGGCAGAGAGAGGGATATTAAGGATCTTTTATTCCAGAACCCCTCTAGTGGCTTCCTTCAGAATTAATATACGATGGTGTGATTCTCCCAAACTGTTGAAAGAGCCTTAAATTTAATTCACTGTTGAGTCTGCTATTTTTAGCTAGATGGCTCTGACTACCACGTGATCACTTTTCACCTAAGTCTACTGAGAAGTCTACTAGAGACAGCAAGGGATTGTCCAGCCCCCTCTCCTCCCACATAAAATATTTCTGAGTGTCTTCCCCACTTGCATTCTCAGTCATCGTATGACATGGACAGATGCTACTTGGCAGGTTTCTTGGAGAACAAACTGATTGAACTGATTGCCTTTAGGCAGTCCCTACGAAAGCAAATGTTAGGCTTAATCATTCTCACTGAATAATTGACTATCTCAGGGTTCACAACTGGCAGGGAGGCTAGGTTGAAGGAACTGTTAAACTGTGTCCTGATACTGATTAGGTCCGGTTTGAGTATCCCCAACGATAGCAAACACTTTGTTTCCAAGTTACCATATATACGCACCTTTGAGTTCATGCTTCTTTTGTGGAAAGTGAACATTAATTTGCTTTCATCCCAAAAGCAAGATGACTTGCAAGTTAGGTATGTTCATAAGAGACCTCAGGAAACACCAGTAGATGGTGATCTCAAATACCACCAGTTTATCATGTAGCCCTCAGATAGCTGGGGCAATCTGTTGAAAATGAGGCTCTCCTTGGTTACTCAAAGAAGCTTGCTCAAGGGATAAATGAATTGTTATTTATGCACACCAGCAGTCAGTTATCCTTACAATGACCCATTCAGTTAGAAAAGGTGACACAAAATTTGTCACTGACTTTAGGTGAAATAATCAGTGGTATCTGATTGGTCCTCAAAGGCATTCAGGTCAGCCTCAAGTCACTGTCCAGGGTTATTACGTGTGATACAATTGCCCTAGACTGCATCCTTGTAAACAAAAGTGGAGTTTGTGCAATCCAAATATATTCTGCTGTATCTGGAGAAATGCCTCATCCAAGTGGAAAGATCAATACGGAAACTTAAGAAAAAAGTCACAAGACTTTCTAAGGTAGGTTAGGTTTTAGTGATAGATGTTCAGCTGGCTAAGAATTTTTTTTGTTTTTGTTTTTTATTAGTTCTGGAAAATTCTCAGTCATTCTCTTGTATTATTGTCTCTCTCATGTGGCACCTCTCCTTCTACAACTTTGATTAAACTGTACTAGACTTTCTCATTCTGTCCTCCATGTTTTCATTACTACTATCTTTTTAAAGTTTGTATTGTTTCATCTCTCACTTCTATATAAGTGTAGTGAAATGAGTTTCTTTATGTGGGCTTTTGCCTTGTGAAAAAGAGAGAAAAAGTAAACAGCTTGGGTGATTTACCCATGGGCCCTAAGGAGTTGTTACAATTGCCCCATTACAGTTGCCCAAGTCCTTTGGAGAAGCTTGTTAGTTTTGCCAAGGGGAGAAGCCAGTCCCTGCTAGCAGAAAATGTCAGTTATTATGGAAAAAGACAGAGCCACTTAGGAGTGGATTGGTCAGTTTAGTGCAGAGAGGGCATTGTTCAGTTATTATGCATAAAATCTGTGTATATAAGCACCCATCCCACAGAGGTTGGGGGGGTGGGGTCTCACTACCATCACAAAGAAGAGCCTTGAGTGGAGTACGGACCTGGGGTCCCTGCACTGAGAATCTCCTAGACCCAAGAGACAGAGAGAATTGTAACACTGGACTGGTGGCAGAAGAACCAGTATACCAGTATGAGACAGCATGGTGGACTTCCTGGTCCACGGAGTGAGGAGTCTACAGTGGGCTTGCTGACCCGCGGAACAAGAGAGCTGAACACCTTTGGGCAGAAGGCTTGCTAGCAGAGTGGGGGTGCCTCTAGGTACTTGTTAAACCCGTGGCCGTCGAGTTGATTCCAACTCATAGCGATGCTACAGGAGAGAGTAGAACTGTCCCATAGGGTTTCCAAGGAGTGGCTGGTAGATTCGAATTGCCAGCCTTTTGGTTAGCAGCCTAGCTCTTAACCACTAGCCACCAGGTAAAAAGCTGTACCACTTGCCCTTGCAAGCCCGAGGCCAGTCCCAAACAGGGGCATAGGCCAGGCTCGCATTGGGGCTGGGTGGCAGCAGAGAAGCCATCCTAACCGAAGTCTTGTATCCTGAGTTATTCTTGTTATTTCCAAGTTAATCCTGACACCATGTTACTTCCCCAATAAACCGTATAACTGTGGGTATGGTCTGTGAGTTCTGTGTGGCTGTTGCAATGAATTATTAAACCCGGTAGAGAAGTAGAGAGTGCTGTGGAGAGGACGGCTGGGGTCAGAACTGGTAAAAAGTTTGGAGAGTGGAGGTATGTCTGACTTCCGCTTCACAGGAATTAGCTTTGGGCTCATGCTGACAGTGATTCTCACTCTCCCTGAAGTTCGATGAAGGGTAACACTACCCCTACAGTGCCACAATCAGTATAATTTTCAGATTTGTAATTTTATTTATTTTTCTTTGTTTTCTTTTTGGTCTGCTACCAAGCTTATCCACTGAGTTTTAAATTTGGTTGCCGATTTTTCTTTTTTAATCAATTTTCACAACTTTTATTTGAATCATTTTTAAATTGTCTAAGTCAGATAGCATTTATTTTGTTTTGTTTTACTCCCTGCTGATATTTTCAAGCTTGCCTTTTAATTTTAAACATCATGAATTTTTTTTTCTAATATATCTCTGATAATTTCAATATATATAATGGCCATGTGGGTGAGTTTCTCCTGCCTGCTTCTTTCTCCTTATTTATTCTTCTGTTATGCTATTACTTGCATAATTGGTTATCTTTGACACTATCTTGGTCACTGTCCTTGAAAAATTATTTTGGGTCTTCTGAGCAGCTGAGATGAATGTACCTCTTTCAGAGATACTATGTTTGCGTATGGCAAGTTCCTGTGGCACCATTATTCAGACAGATTCTTAACCAAGTTCAAGAGTAGAATTCCTTTTGTCCCTCAGGCTATACTTTCCTAGGGTGTTAGACCACATGAAAGCCCGTCTCTATCAATTCGTTTCTCTTAGTTTCTGAGGCTGAGGCTGGAGTAGATGTATTTCTAGTTCAAATTTACCCCAAGGATGTAGCCATTTAGCATCCTACCTTGATTTAAAAAGTCTCTATGTGGACCCCTTACCTTGGGCAGACCCCATACTTTTATTTCTATTTCTCTTGCCCTACTAGTCCCTCAAAAGATGTTCAATTTTTCCTAGATTTTTAAATGATCTCAGGCTTTATGTAGTGTTTTGATTTGGAATTCTTTCTTTCTTAGGTTTTTGTCTGATAACCCCTATTTAATTGTCATCTCTTTGATGTCTGGAGAAAAAATTCTAGTTGTTTCAATGGAAGGGTTAGTCTGAATAACCTTTATTGCCGTTAGAGGAAAAGAGTTCTGGAAAATGCTTTCCTTTTTGTTTTGTTTTAGTATTGGTTTTATCTCATAGTTCCTGGGCACTTCTCACACACCAGATGTGCGAAATATACGCTTATCTGTTATTTAATACTTACAAAGCCCTAAAAGATATTTTTGAAAATGAAGCTTACCCAATGTCACCTATATGCACAAAGAAAATCATTTATATGCAAGAAACACATTAGCATATGAATTAGAAAAACATTCTTTATCTAGATTACTCAGTTAATTATCATAAGGAATCCTATATACATTTTGAAAAACAACAATATAAATAGTACACATTTTTTGAAGGCCTCAATTATCTAGAAAAAAAAATTATTGCCTTTGACAATACCTATTACAACAAGCAAAATAGCATTTCAACATATAATAGTAAGAGGGTCGGTGAGAAACAGAACAATACCAATGTATGTAACTACAGTAGTAGATAGAGTGCAAAATTGGGAGTCATGTTGCATTGAATTTAATCCCAACCCCATTGCATACTTAACTGTGAGACTTCTATCTAGTTCCATAACATTTGTGTACCCTCTTTGTCATCTATGGAAGGACACTGATAATATTGATTTTCTGTACTATTATATAGATAAAGTGTTGAAATGGTGGGCAAAAATATAAAACAACTCTTGACACATTGTACTCAATAGAAATATTATTAATATTATTATAAAAGCAAACTAGTTGCTAGAGTCAATTCCAACTTATGGCAACCGCATATGTCAGACAAGAACTGTCGTCTACAGGGTTTTCAGTGGCTATGATCTTTTGGGAGTAAAGGAGCCTCTGGGTGGTTTCAAACAGGTAACCTATCAGTTAGTAGCCAAGCACTTAACCATTTCTGCCACTCAGTGACTCTAATATTGTTATAATTGCGATTTTATTATTATTTAGGAATAAGAATGAGTCCAGATTCACATATTTATAAACATTTTATGTCCCAAACTTAATAAATTTAATGATAAATTTATCCGGAAAAAAAAATACAAAAACAAACTTACATAACCAAATTCCACTGATTTACTACTACTAAAAAGTCTTTCCAAATCCTACTTGTAGGATTTGGAAAGATTTTTATGATTAATAACAGGCCGAGGTAGCCATAAATGGCAACAAATGACAATGTACATACCCTGAATGTGGGAGGCCTGCATGAGCAATAACCGGTTTCTGTGGAAGTGGGATGGATGGGAAAACTTCACCAAAAAATAATAACCATCAAAGGAATACAATCTAAATCCCAAACCAGTCTGTAGAAATGGAGAAGCACGATTTCATTAAATAAAAACAAAAAGACCATTTGAAAGAGAGTGATCACTGCTATGAATTGTATTAGTACCCTGGAAGATTAAGTTGATGACTCCAAACAGAAGAAAAAGACAAATAAACAATAACAACAACAAAAAACAAACCAACAAACAAACAACCCTGAAACAGGAAATCAGAGAAATGGAAATCATGAGCAAAACAAATAAAAAATTTAAGGATAGATACAAAAGATACATCGTGTGAATAAAAAGATAAAAAGAGTTAATAATACAGATAGATATAATTGGAGTAAATGGGATAATGGAAGCAACAATATAAGAATACTATGCAGAAATACCTAAATATGATGATTAAATAGGCTAAAAATCACTTGCAAAATTAATGACACATCTGCATATGTCCTCTTAAATTTCTAGATGCAGAAGTTTAAAATAAAAAGCTTTCTTGCTTTCAAATACAAGAAATTGTTTTTATCTTGGAATGTAGAAGGAATTGGACTTTCCTGGTGGTGCAGTGGTTAAGAACTTGGCTGCTAACCAAAAGGTTGGCAGTTCTAATCCACCAGCTGCTCTTTGGAAACCCTATGACACAGTTCTACTCTGGTCTATAGGGTTAGTACAAGTTGGAATGTACTCAGTGGCAATGGGTTTGGGTTTTTTTTTGGTAATCACATTCTAATTCACATCTGTAACCAAGAAGAAGGAAGGCAGTGGAAACACATCTAATGTCTAAAGATAAAAGTAAAAGATTTTAAGTTATCATTCATGTTAAATGATAAAATAAGGGCTTTAAAAAATTCAAAGATTCACATTTTTTTTTTTCTTTTTCTTTTTTTATGGATAGGAGCCCTAGTTTGGAAGTTGGATTGCCCAAGTTCAAAGTTTGGTTCCTCTACAAACTAGCCACGTGATTTAGGGAAAACTACAGTACCTTTCTGTGCCTTGATTTCTTCACCCTTAAATGGGGATAATAGTGGTGCCTGCCTCACTGAATTGCTATGAGAACTAAATGAGCTAATGCATGCAATAGTAAATTAGAATAGTGACTTAGAATATAGTTCCTGGCACATAGAAATCCCTAGATAACTATTAAGTGTTGTATGTATATGAGTATACGTAGAGAGATTTTTCCCTTGACACAGAGCAACATAAGAGTACATATTTTTTAATAGCTTAGAACTAAACCTTCAAAACTATCACAGCATAAGATAGGCGTTGAGTAGGGGTGAAAGGTTGGAAAGTAAAAGCATTCTAAACTGTCTATCCCAGCAACTGCCTCATTGCAGATGTCCAATAAATCTCATGTATTAAAAAAAAAAAAATTAATCACAACAGAAAGTTGCTGTGGTAGTAAAAGACTTATCACTTCCAGCTTAAAACAGAGGGCAAGGCTATAAGAGAACATATTATATTAGAGACAGACGGGCCCCTTTAATTTCTTTCTGTTTAGGAAAGGTGTTCTCTAGTGCTATACACTTTATGCCCATTGTTGGGAATGCCTGAATTTTAGCTGTTTTTTTTTTTTTTTGTTGTTGTTCTTTTTGACAGAGATTTTAAACCCTTTGTATTATTAGTGCTGAATTCAGTGACATAAAGGTGACACCATTCTAACATACATCAGCGAGGGCAACATCAGTAGACGATGAGGAGTCTTGATCTTTCACATTCAAGTTCAGGCTGAATATTTGCAAAGATCTTTCAGACACAATATTTGCCAAGATATTTTTGCAAGCTAGATAAATATTTCAATGACCAAACCCATGCACACCTATGTCATCAAAATTTCATTTATGTATAACATATATATCATTGTGTTAAATGTATGTATATATTAAATTATATGTAGGTTTAATTTCACAACAAGACTTCAGTCACTCAATTTATTTTTTTGTTATTTAAACTTGTAGGTTAAAGAATTCTGTCAGATACATATACATGTATACAATGTGGAGATGGATAAAGATTAGAGGTAAGGTTCTAGTGTCTAGTGAGGATTCAGCAGGTAAAGAAACATAATCCTGAATGATATCCTAGTCCTACTGGGTAAATCACGTTTTACAAAATCATACAGGTAAACAAACATTAAGGAGGAAGTCACGTGGAGGTAAAAGCAGAAATTAGGCACAGACGGTGGTATGACTCAGTTCAGAGACAGTAATGCAAAAACGAAAGATTAAACCTGTATCTTCCAATACCTGCAGTTCAAACTCATTATCACTAAAAAACATCTCAGCCCCATATTTATATTCACAAATCTAGAATTGAGCGAAAGCCTTCTTTCCCGTGAGGGCACTTCAGAGAAGGGCAGAGGAAACTAGTGACATATTAAGACTCTCTTGAAAAGTCAGGATGTTTAATTAATTGATTTAATGAATTCTGTGATTCCTTTGGGTCCATTTTGATTAAGGTTGAATGCAAAAATAAATTATGATGGAAAGAGACTCTCAGCTTGTTAACTGCAAAGAGATGACTGGTATTATTGGGGGAAATGTTGGAGCCATCAATTAAAGACAGGGTAGAAAAAATAAAAAAAGAGTGGACTAAATGACCTTGGGAGAGATAACATAAATCAATCATTGCACTTGTTTCCAATGAACACAAGTTGCTGTTGTTGTTAGGTACCATCAGGTAAGTACCGACTCATAGCGTCCCCATGTACAACAAAAAAACCACTGTCCAGTCCTGCACCATCCTCACAATGGTTGCTGTGCTTGAGCCCATTGTTGCAGCCACTGTGTCAATCCATCTCGTTGAGGGTCCTCCTCTTTTTCATTGACTCACTGCTTTACCAAGCATGATGCTGTTTTCCAGGACTGGTCTCTGCTGATAACATGTCCAAAGCACATGAGAAGAAGTCTTGTCATCCTTGCTTCCAAGGAGTATTCTCGTAGTAATTCTTCCAAGACAGATTTCTTCATACTTCTGGCAGTCCAATATTCAACTCTTCTTCCATCTTGCTTATTCATTGGCCAGCTTTCCAATGCATATGGGGAGACTTAAAATACCATGGCTGGGGTCAGTGCACCTTAGTCCTCAAAGTGACATCTTAGCTTCTTAACACTTTGAAGAGGTCTTTCGTAGCAGGTTTGCCAAATGCAATATGTCATTTGATTTCTTGACTGCTGCTTCCATGCTGATTGTGGATCTAAATAAAATGAAATCCTTGACAACTTCCATCTTTTCTCCATTTATCATGATGTTGTTTATTGGTCCGTTTGGGAGGATTTTTGTTTTCTTTATGTGGAGGTGCAATCTGTACCGAAAGCTGTGGTCTTTGATCTTCATCAATAAGTGCTTCAAGTCCTCTTCACTTTCAGCAGGCAAGGGTGTGCCATGTATATATTGCAGGTTGTTAATAAGTCTTCCTCCAATCCTTATGCCCCATTCTTCTTCATATAGTTCAGCTTCTTGGATTATTTGCATGGCATATAGATGGAATAAGTATGGTGAAAAGATACAACCTCAACACACACCTTTCCTGACTTTAAACTATACAGTATCCCCTTGTTCAGTGTGAATGACTGCCTCTTGATCTATGTACAGGTTCCTCATGGAGCACAATTAAGTGTTCTGGAATTTCCATTCTTTGCAGTGTTATCCATAATTTGTTATGATCCACACAGTCAAATGCCTTTGCAAAGTCAATAAAACACAGGTAAACATCTTCCTGGTATTCTCTGCTACTTCAGTTTAATATTGTTTTATTTATTTATTTATTTATGAGCCCCTATTAGTATATAAGATCCCTCCGTGGGGCAAATGGTTTGTATTCAACTATTAATCTATTGGTGGTTTAATAGCACTTAGTGGCATAGTGGAAGAAAGATCTGGTGATCTCTTCTGTAAAGACTGCAGCCAAGAAAACCCTATGGAACAGTTTTACTCCATCACACGTAGAGTTGCCATGAGACAGAATGACTCAACTGCAACGAGTTTTTTTTTAAGTAATATATACCCCACTCAGTTAGACAACATGTTTCTGAATTAAACTCTCATGGTTAACTTCTCATCTTTATATCACAAGAAGTTCTTATTATAATGCCTTTCACAGAATAGATGCTTATTAGAGTCACTATGAGTCAGAATCTACTTGATGACAACAGGTTAAGTAGTACCAGGGAGCTTTAGTGGCACAGTAGTTAAAAGCTGGGGTGCTAAGCAAAATGTTGGCCATTCAAATCCACCAGCTGCTCTTTGGAACCCTGTGGGGCAGTTGTACTCTGTCCTATAGGGCCGCTATGAGTCAGAATCAACTGGACAGCAATGGCTTTTAAGTAGAACAAGAACTCTTGAAAGGAGTGACTTTCTACTGTTGACTTAGTATGTATCTAGTGTATATTCTGTGGAAAATTCATCAAAGATTTTTACCTAATGGACTCAGACAATAAAGTCAAAGTCAAAGAACAAGACTCAAATAATTTCTGGCATCAACAATAAACTTGAAAGTATGCTGATTCAATTGAAAAGTTTACAGTATAGTAAAGTTCAGCCAAAAATACTGCTTGCAATAAAATTACTAAGATTTAATAATTATAATAACATCTGAGTAGTTTTGGATAGTACTTTTGTTTAAAGAATACTCTGGTATCATGGTTAGGTATTAAGGTAAATACCTGTAAATATGCTTTATATGTTGTATCAGGATATTGTCTCTTTTTTTTTCTTTTTTTGATTATATTTCTGGTTTATTTTCTGATTTTTTTTATTGTTGTAGTTTAAATGAAGTTTACATTCAAGTGAGTCTCCCATATAAAAATTTATACACACACTGTTATGTGACCCTAATTGTTCTCCCCGTACTGTGACAACAAACTCCTCCTTTCCATCCCTGATTCCCCATGTCCATTCAATCACCTCCTAGCCCTCTCTGCCTTCCCATCTCACCTTGAGACAGAAGCTGCCCCTTTATTTAGTCTCTTGTATCTATTTGAGCTAAGAGGCACAGTCTTCACAACTATCACTTTATGTCCCACAGTCCAGTCCAATCCCTGGCCTCAGAAATTGTTTTAGTTCTGAGCTGATAGAGAATCCGGGGGCCATGCTTTCTGGGGTTTCTCCAGTCTTATTCAGACCATTAACTCCAGTTTTCTTGCTAGAATTTGAGTTCTGCACCCCACTTTTCTCCTGCTCCATCAGGGACTCTCTGTTGTGTTCCCTGTCAAGGTGGTCATTGGTGGTAGCTGGACACCATCTAGTTCTTCTGGTCTTAGGCTGATGAAGTCTCTGGTTTATGTGGCCCCTTCTGTCTCTTGGTCCAATACTCTCCTTGTGTCTTTGGTGTTCTTCATTCTCCTTTACTCCAGGTGGCTGAGACCAATTGATGCATCTTAGATGGCCGCTTGCAAGCTTTTAAGATCCCAGACACCACTCACCAAAGTAGGAAGCAGAACATTTTCTTAATAAGATTTGTTATCCCAATTGACCTACATGTCCCCTGAAAGCATGGTCCCCAGACCCCTACCCCTGCTGCTCTGTCCTGAAAGTGTTTGATTGCATTCAGGAAACTTCTTAGTTTTGGTTTAGTCCAGTTTGCTGACTTCCCCTGTAGTGTGTGCTGTCCTTCCCTTCATCTAAGATAATTCTTATCTACTATCTAGTTAGTAAATAACCCTCACCCTCCCTCCCCACCCTCGTAACCAACAAAGAATATTTTCTTCTGTGTTTAAACCTTTTCTTGAGTTCTTATAACAGTGGTCTATAAAATATTTGTCCTTCTATGACTAAATTCACTCAGCATAATGCCCTCAGATTCCTCCATGTGATAAGATGTTGCATGGCTTCATTGTTGTTCTTTATCGCTGTGTAGCATTCCATTGTGTGGATATATCATAATTTGTTTACCCATTCATCCGTTGATGGGCACCTGGGTTGTTTCCATCTTTTTGCTATCGTGAACAGTGCTGCAATGAACATGGGTGTGCATATATCTATTCGTGTGACGGCTCTTATTTCTCCAGGATAAATATTCACTTTTTAAATAAGAAAAATAATTGTACCAAACAATCTGGCATTATACTTTCATTCTGTATATAAAAAAGCAAAATTGTTTAAAAATAACAAACTCTTCATAATTGTTTCTTTTCCTATAAATACAAAACACTTGTATTGTACCAATTAAATGGTATTGCCAATATTGTACACATTATTTTTTTAGCAAAAGGATAAATAGTTTCCTGGTTTCCAAATTAGGCTCATTCCACCTGGCCTCATTATAAACACAGTGTTTAACAGATACAAGCATAAAGAGTTGAAATATTTTTATTGGTTTGGAAAGAAAATGTACTCATGGAGAAAGAATAAGTTGTGGTTTTATAGTTCCAAATATGTTTTCTTATTGAATTTGCACCTGCTTAAAGCTCAGCCAAATCATGGTACATAGGCCAGTTCTATTTTCCATTTTCTTTGTGAATTAAAAATAAAATAAATGTGCATTTGAGCCTAGACAGCAGATGGTCTGCAATAGGTATAAACATATTGTACCATATGTCTGAATAGCACTTTTGGAAAGTACTTGGCACTGCTAAAATATTTCACTTTGAATAGACATATGGATATACATATACTACTACATTTAAAGATAAAGTGACTGATTCACTCCTTTCCATTTTGGGAGAAGTATAGCTAGGGGAATAGAGTGTGAAGCCCAGGTGGTGAGCAGCAAAGTGTCCTTTGTTAACTCCTGATCTAATGAAGAAATGTAAAGCCAACCTAGGAAGATAAGTCTTTGGAGACTGCTGCTTTTTCAAAGGCCATGAGCAATTATACGGAAGTGAGGCTCCCTCTGGTTTTAAAACAGTCTCTCTGGAGCTGGATTCCCTGGGAAGAAATTTGACTGTATTGGAGACTCTTATTCCTTTCCACGATTGTTCTCCCTTCCATCCCACTCCCAGACACTTTCCATTCATCACTGCACAATAAAAAAATAATTAGGGAATATCATAAAGTGACCATTCACTTCAACAAGTTCACAGAGAAAAATGGAATCTCAGAAATACTAACTGCCTTAACTCCATAGGTCATATCATGGTAGCTAATGTCTGATCCAGGTTTTTAATCCCATATCCAGCACTACACATGTACTATGGGCATGCAATTTTTTTTTTTTTTTTAGATGCACATGATATACCTTATGTCTGTGTTGAGGACTGTTTTATTTTCTGTGTTTTGGAGGAGAAAGGAATGCATAGAGATGGGTTTCTTTCTTCTTTGTACCTTCCCCCATGGGTTAGCTTGTTCAATCAAATGGTTTCAGATGTCATTGATCCAAGATCCATATCCAAATCTCCAAATAGCATTAATACATTTGAGCATGAGAGTTGTAACAGAACTTTTTACGAAACGAGCACAAAACAAAGTACATTTTACTACCACTGATACCCTAAATGAGTCTAACCCACCATAGGCTTGCATGGTATAGATTTTGCCTCTAATATATGCACAAATCACAAATAAAACTCTCAGAGTCATCTTTTGTCACCTCCCTGTATTCCAACTGCACCACCCAAAGTATAGTTTCACCCATTTTTATTTTATTGGGTCTATAATATTCATTTTCCTTTGCACTTCTACAGCCTTAATTTATGACATTACCATTATCTCTACTATAGAATAAAAAATTAATTAAATAATTTCCTAAATGTTTCAATGAGATTTAAAATATATTTGTAATGAGACTTTTTATAATTTTGTTTTTGCTGATTTAAATTTAAATTTTCTTGAAATTACATAAATAATTGGCAAACAGAAATATTACTAAAATATAGAAAATATAAAATAAATATTTACGTGTATTTTAAGGCATTTTAAGCATTTTTTGGTAGAACTAAATAGAACAATGTCATAAATACGTGTCTGTGGCTAGTTTGATTTAATTAAGATTATATCATAGATATATTTGCATGATATAATATAACATGAATACTTAACTTATTTGGGGTATTAGATGCACATCATTAATGGAAAGAAAAATTTATTTAACTATACTCATGTAGGAGCCCTGGTGGCACAGTGGTTAAGAGCTTGGCTGCTAACCAAAAGGTTGGCAGTTCTAATCTACCAACTGCTCCTTGGAAACCCTATGGTTTCGACAGCAGTGGGTTTTTTGTTTTCAATACTCATATTGATGTATATTAATACAGTACTACTTCCTTACATTGGATAAAAATATTTGAGCAGTGTTTTTTCTGGTCATGACTGTGTAGCTCCTATCACACTAACCTTCTCACAGATAAAAACTATAGACTCCAGTAAACAAAAAGGCAATTAGAATAACCAAGGCACTAAGATACTGGTAAGTGGAATCAATACTTGGAACAAAAGACTGCACTGGGAGGAGTTCCCTCTTTTACAGATTTTAGCTTGAGGTGAAATCTCAGTCTTCCCCGTAAGGGACAACTATATCTCTGTTAGAAAACTCACAAGCTTAAAGGCTTGGAGAAACAAAGGGGTGTTTGTGCTGCTAGAGCCATGAAGCTGTCAAAATCTGTTACAAGATACAATTAAGGCCATTACGTATTGATAACAGAGTCATTCTTCATTCAATAAGATATGACAATTATAAATATACATGCATCTAGCAATAGAGTCCCAATGAAGCAATCTATGACAAAATTGATGGGAGCATGTACAATAATAGTTGGAGACTTCATTACAACACTTTCAATAATGACTAAAAATTTTAGGCAGAAGATCATTGGGGAAACAGAAGACTTGAACAACACTATAAACCAACTAGACCTAACAGACATATGTAGAATATTCTACCCAACAACAGCAGGATGCCCACTATTCTCCAATCCACGTAGATCATCCTCCATGATAGACCGTATATTAAGTTACAAAAGAGATCTACATAAATATGAATAGACTGAAATCTCCCAGTGTATTTTCTTTGACCACAATGGAATGAAGTTAAAAATCAATTACAAAAGGAAAGTTGGAAAATACACAAGTATGTGGAAAGTAAACAACACATTATGAAACAATCACTGGGTCAGAGATAAAATCACAAGGGAAATTAGAAAATACTTAGAGAAAAAATGAAAATGAAAGCCCAATATACCAAAACTTATGGGATGCACCAAAGGCAGCCCTAGGAGGAAAATTTAGAGGTATAAACACCTATATTAAAAAAAGAAAGAAAGAAATATCTCAAATCTATTGATAACTTTGCTTCTTGAAAAATTAGAAATATAAGAGCAAAGTAAGCCCAAAACTACTAGAAGGAAGGAAATGATAAAGACTTGAGTGGAGATAAATGAAATCACAAATAGAAAAACAATAGCAATTATTAATGAAACCTAAAGTTGGTTCTTTGAAAATTTACAAATCTTTATCTAGACTGATGAAGAAAAAAAATGATATAAATAATTAAAATAGAAATAAATTTGGGGACATTACTACTAATCTTCAAATATAAAAAAGGATTATAAAAGAATACTATGAACATTTGTATGCCAACAAGAAGTCAACCTAGATGAAATAAATAAATTTCTAGAATTACACAAAACAGCCAAATGTGATTAAGAAGAAATAAGAAAAAGCTCAACTGACCTATAACAAGGGAAGAAATCAGAACAGTAATCAAGAGTCTCTTATCGAAGAAAAGTCCATGAGCAGATGGCTTCTCTGGTGAATTCTACCAATCATTTAAAGAAGAATTAATAACAATCCTTCTCAAATGCTTCCAAAAAAATAGAAGTGAGGGTGCTTCCTAACTAATTCTACAAGACCAGCATTACTCTGACACCGATGCCAGATAAAAACACTGCAAGGTATTTTCATTCCATGGCTTATGAATATAGATGCAAAAATCCTCAACAAAATACTATCATTCCATTTTCAACAGCATATTAAAAATGTTATGCAACATGCCCAAATGGGATTTATCCTAGAAATACAAGGCTACTTCAACATAAAATCCATCTAGGTAATTCACCACATTAATTAAATGAAAGTTGTTTTGTTGTTAGTTGCCATCCACTTGATGCCCATGCGTGCAGAGTAGAACTGCTCCAAAGGGTTTTCAAGGCCGTGATCTTTCAGAAGTATATCGCCAGGCCTGTCTTCCGAAGCATCTCTGAGTGGGTTCAAATGGCCAACTTTTTGTCCAGAAATCAAGGCTTCAACCTTTGCACCACTCAGGGACTCCTAATTGGGTAACATGTGGGGACGGGGTATGTATGGTCGTCTGACTAGATACAGAAAAAAGTATTTGACAAAATCCAACAACATTTCATAATCAAAAACTCTCAGGCAACTAAGGATAAAAAGGAATTACTTCAATATGATAAAGGGCATTATTTAAAAACCACAGTCAAGATTATACTTAATGGGGAAAAACAGAAAACTTTCCTCCTAAGATCTGGTATAAGACAAAGATGCTCATTTCACCACTGCTAATCGACGTTGTGGAGCCCTGGAGGTGCAGTACTTAAGAGCTCAGCTGCTAACCAAGAGGTCAGCAGTTTGAATCCACCAGCTGCTCCTTGGAAACCATATAGGGCAGTTCTGTTCTATCCTATAGGGATGCTATGAGTCACAATCAACTCGGTGGCAATGGGTTTGTTTGTATTTATTTATTTATTTTTTGATCAACATTGTACTGGACATTCTAGCCAGAGTCCTTAAGCATCAGAAAAAAGTAAAAGACACCCAAATCAGAAACAAAGAAGGAAAACTACTTTTCTTTTCCAGATAACATGATTCTCCAGTATAAAAATTCCTAAAGATTCTACTAGAAAACAACTAGAATTACTCCATGAATTCAGTAAATTTCCAGGGCACAAGATCAACAGACAAATGTCAATTGTGTTTCTACACACCAGCAATGAACAATTTGAAAAGGAAAATGAGAAAACAAATGCATTTACAATAACGTCTAAAAGAATGAGACACATAGGAATAAATTCAATAAAGTAAATAAGAAAGCTTTATATACAGAAAATTATAATACATTGTTTAAAGAACTCAACACCTAAATAAAGACACTTTGTATTCATAGTCTGAAAGACTTAGTATCATTAAGTCTTCCAGAATTACCCAAAGCGATCTACAGATTCAACAAAATCCCTATCAAAATTCAACAGCCCTTTTGCATAAATGGAAAAGCTGATTCTCAAACTCGTATGGAATTGTAAAGGATCCTGAACATCCAAAACAGGCATTACCTGTCTTCCTGGTTGACGTGTTGCTTAGGCCCACAATCCCCAAATAATTATACTTGTTTTATAGTAACCAGGTGGAGTAGAATTGATGTTAGAAGGTCAATCAATTTTTTTTTTTAATATAAGCCATCACAAAAGATTTAGGTTAATGATATTGGTTTTTCATTCTATCTAAGCAGATATAGAACCACTCCCTCTTTGGTTTCATTTATATCCTTTAGGGCTTTACTTGTTGCACAAGATCAACATCCCTTAATTTACTTTGATAAATAATTCTGAAATTTTTTTGAGATCATGCATCTCACTTTTTCTAAAATATCTTCTTGTTATGATATTTCCCAGTAAAAATCTAGCAGTATGTACCTAGTTTTATAATCTTCAAATAAAATGGAAACAGGCTTTTATTAAGTTTTAACTGAATATGAGGGAGGTTTATGCAGTTTTGCCAGATTTGGTATCAGCTGTTTCTCCAAAGAATCATTATTCCATTTAGTAGAGAAAAATATATAGAAACACAAGATCTGAGCACTAAGTTGCTTTTTGTCACTAGAGTATCACTGCTTCCAGGCTGTGAAATATACGTATAGATATATAAACACACACAAGTATATTTATCTCTATGCCTATCTATGTATATTAAAAGCCTTTAGTTCACATCAAGTACTGTTATTGAATTTAAACACTACTTGGTTCATTCCGACTCTGATCCTTTCCATATATGTAACTTCCTACTCTGACAGTGAAAAATCTCACTTCTTTTCCTTTAATATCTTCTGTGCTGAACTCCCCTTTATCTACTAATCACGTCAAGCAGTTTTGTCCCTGGCACTAACCCTGTTGTTTGGCTGCCCTCTTTGTTTAGCCCAAACATTGGTGGGCCACTGTCTCTCTCTTCGCTGAACAAGAGGCCACCGCCAAAGAATAATGTGGAACGGAAAGACTAATAGCTTTCAGTTCTCTTTGTGTTGTTGATGATTTTTGTAGACTTTTCTTTTGATATTATTATTGTTACTGTTTGTTTTCAGCTTTATTGTTATTGTGGTGGTTTTATGGATAGAGAACAGAAGTATTGATATAGTACTAGCAAGGAAGGAGAGGGCCTAATAAGACAGGAAATGCTGCAGGAGTGAGATACATTCTTTTTTTTATTCAATTAACATATGCATGTATAATATCATTGATATATTTTACACATAACATGTGACAGATGGACAGCTAGACAGATAGGTAGATACAAATAGCTGCCATTGAGTCATGGAGACTTTGTGTAGAACAGAATAGAGTGTTGCCCAGTCCTGCAGCTTCTTCACTATTGCTGGCATGTTTGAGTCTGTTCTTCAGGCTATTGTGCCAATCTATCTCCCTCTCCCTTGCTGGTTCTCTAATTCACTGAAAGTGATGCCCTTCTCTACAGATTGATCTCTCCTGATAACATGTGCAAAACAAATGAGTCAGACAATGTTCTATTATGATTTAAAGTTTTAATTGACTTATTTTTGGAAGTAGCTCACCAGATCTTTCTTCTTAGTCTGTCTTTGTCTGGAAGCTCCCCTGGAACCTTTGCACTATCGGTTGCCCTGCTGGTATTTGAAATATTGGTGGCATAGCTTCCAGCATCACACTAACACACAAGCCACCACAATACGACAAAATGGCAGATAGATGGCAGATATTATATATGTATGTTATAAAATATATATTGTGCGTAAGTGTATATGAATATGTATACATTTACGCAGAGATAGATATAATAGAGGTGAAGATGAAGACAGATAGATAAAGAAAGAAAAGAGAGAGAACATTTTATATTTGCAAGGAACTGTGCTAAGGCTTATAAGAAAAAATAATTTGCCCAAAATCACATAGCTAAGGAGCACTCTACTTAGATTTTAATATAGATACCATAATCTTAACTACTCTCTTATAATATTTGATAGTTTATCTAGTTATCTTTTTGTGCGTAGGTTAAATCATGGGATAGTTTAAGAATTGTATATAAATTGTATATAAAATCAATGCACTGTCCAAAACATATTTGATATTTTATGTGCTTGGTAAAAAAGGTGCATACAAATGGGCAGAACTGCCGTCACTGTTGAGACAAAGTAAAATAATAACAGTAATGATTATAATCGGGATGATAATAACAATAAATACTTTAACTAAACAGGTTTTCTATCTAGGGATTAACTGAATGGACCACGATTATCTTGAGAAGAAATCTCCTGCGTACCTTTAGATGGGAAAACATAAGAACGGCTTATTGCCAGGAGCAGAATTGGTTTCGATATAGACCTTTGTCTTTGAAGATAATTTTAATCACCAATCACACATATAGTTTGTAAATTACCCTGAAGTACAACTCTGCAGTATGTAAGAATTTAGTAGAACTTACTAAGGCAGGTCCTTAGTGTTGGCTAAAATACAATACTTTCAGATGAAATTACTTTCAAAGCCACAGTTGGGAAAGGACTAAGCAATTTGCTACAAACAATTATTATTGACTGCTCCGATGGTAGCATAAAGTTAAAATGAAATTTATTACTCTATTTCACGTTTCTGAATTTTCAGTTTATAGTCTAACACCATCTCTATATCTGATTTCTATTAAGCTGGGAGATGACGAGGATTGTATGTTTTCAGAGACCATTACATAGGAGTTTAGATTTTGTTGTTGATTCGGGCTTGACATATTGTAATACATATCCTCAGAAAGAAAATCTTGTTTAGAGTGTGTATTGCACTTTTCTAAGTCTTGTTTTGTTTTGTTTTTAGTTTTGGAGAATTATGTTTTTCTCTGTAATTAATACAATGTAACTATACAGCTCTCACTATAAAACAATAATTATGACAATGCCATACAATAATTACATATTATACTCTATAGTAGTCATAGAATTTTGATATTTGTGATTTGCGAGACTTAAAAATGATATGATTATTTTTTACAGTTCACATAAAAGTATGTTTTTATGAAGGTAGGTTTTATTTGCAAGCTATGTAGTAATATGCATAGATTATTGGCAATAATGCTAATAAGCAAATAAGGGATTAATGTCTGTTGAGTGTTTACAAAATGCCAGGCACTGTTCTAGCCCTTTTTAAAGTACTTTATTCATTTTGTACAGGAGGAAACTCAGGCACACAGTTGTTAAGTAACCAGACTAAGATCACATTACTAGTATTGATTATTAAATTTTACTCAGTATCAAGAAGGCTCTTATATATATTAATATGATATAGACAAATTACATTTCTAAGTTTCTTTGCTTACAAGAACTTATTCTGATTATCAATACATATGAGTTTTCTGTTGCTGCTGTAAAAAATTATCACAAGCTTATCGGCTTAAAACAAAACAAATATTTTATAGTTTTGGAGATCAGAAACCTGATACGGAAAATTTTAACTGGGCTAAAATCAAGGTATCTGGAGTTTCTAGAGAATAATTTGCTCTCTTATTATTTCTGGTTTCTATAGGCATCCTGAGGAGCCCTGGTGGCAGAGTGGTTAAGCGTCTGGTTGCTAAGGAAAAGTTGACCATTCGAACCCACCAGCCCCTACACAGGAGAAAGATGGGGCAGTCTGCTTCTGTAAAGATGACAGCCTTGGAAATCCTGTGGGGCAGTCCTACTCTGTCCTATAGAATCGACTCCATGGCAATTTTTTTTTTAATAGGCATTCTACATTCCTTGGCTCATGGCCCATACTGCCTTTTTCCTTTGGATTTCTGCTTCCTTTAACATATATTCTTCTCTGACTCTGAACCTCCTGCCTCCCTCTTACAAGGACCATTGTGATTATGTTGGGTTTACGCAGATAACACCGGATTATCTCCTCATATCAAAATCATCATATTGGCAAAGTCCCTCATTTGCAATACAGGGAGGGAAACAAGTGCAATCACTGTGATATGGAGACTCAAAGTACAAGATACAGATATCCAGGGTGGAGTGGAAGCACCTTCTAAATGTTCAAAGATCACAAGTGTGTTTTTGGAGAATGTGTGTCAAGAAAGTAAATGATAAAATACTTATTCCTTTCTAAAATATATTAACAGAAAAACAGCTTTATTCTCTTAAAATCTGGTTTTATCCTATAGAATTTAGAAATAACACTTTTCCTCTGAGGTAAAATTGAAGGTTTTAGAAATCACCACAATATATGCAAAACTTCTCAAAGAAAAGAGAATGAATGGATCCCTGGTCAGAATAGGTCTTCCTAGATGAATACATATGACTCAAGAAAAAATGTGTCCATATGAGAGGTAGTTGCTGGGGGATTATTTATGACAAAATACACAAAAGAAGCATTGCATCTTATGATGTGTTGAAGCTGCATTCCAGAAAGTAAGATGGCTGAAGATTTTTACTATCTGTTTCTGCTATTAAGTATATCTTTATTCAGGATATGGGTGCACATAGCAGATCCACACACATACCCATTAAACCAAATCCACTGCCATCGAGTCGATTCTGACACATACCAACCATATAGAGTAGAACTGCCCCATAAGGTTTCCAAGGCTGCAATCTTCGCCCTCCCCCACCCCACTGGCAAATATTTGTCATTGAGATCCCACCATCTGAACAATCTATTCTCGACATTAGGTTCCTTCTTTTGCAATTTGGTCTTTCTTAAGTGGCCCATGAATGCCTTCTTCTCTTCTACAGTTTGAAAGCAGCCATAGCCAAATTTGGAGGTGGTGTTGATGAGCTTGAGGTCAATCTTCTCCAGGCCCTGGCATTTGGTCTGTACCAGCAAGGACTTTCAGAGAATAAGTATTTACTTCTGGTTCCCACAAAGCAGCCTTTCAGCATGACAAAGTCGTTGGTCCCTTCACCGTAGTGGACAAAGCCACCCAGAGGGCTGATGTTCTTCTCAGACAGACAGTAATCAGTGGAGGCATAGTTTTTATCAGGTTGCCATCCTTGATAAGAGAGCCCTGGGCAGTCTTGTAGATCTTCTTGCTGATCTCAGTGTGGTGATGGTAGCCCTTCTATCCAGCATGTGCCACAAAGAAGGCCATGAAGTCAGGATGCCAGGCCCCAATACAGGCAACCTTGCACAGCCCTCAGTGGGTCTTGCAGGACAGCTTCTTGGTGTGTCAGCGGCGTGTGATCCTTTTGTAGTCCTTGCCCTTGGTCACCCTAATTTTAGCTAATCTCCATGATTTTTTTTTTTTTTAATATGTTCGTGGTGTCAGGAATTGTGGCTTAAAGTATTGAGGAAGAAGAATGAAGGAAATAGGGGTCTTGTTAATTTATATTTGCTGCTATAATTATTTGATTTATACGGTATTCTCATGCTAGACTATAAATTACATAACATCAGGCATCATATCTGTCTTTTGTTCATCATTGTGCATTTATACTGTTCTAGTCGGAGTGGTAGCTGGTCAATTAGTATTTGCTGAATACAAATAAATATTAGTCAAAATACATGTCTTAGTCTGGGTTTTCTTGAGGAGCAAAACCAGCGAAGTGTACATAGACATATATAGAGAGAAATTTACCTCAAGAAAATAGCTCACACAATTGTGAAGAAATGGCTGATACAATTGTGGGGCTGGCAAGTCCCAAATTTGTGGATTAGGGGGCAGGTTGAAGAGCTCTACTGGCTCACAGGGTTGTAGGGCCTGATGAACCTAAAATCTGCAGGTAAGTTGACAGGCTGGAGGCCTCTGCTGGCTCATGGGCTTGCCCGGGTTGGCAAATCCAATATCCACAGGTCAGGTGCAGGCCAGAGACTTCTGTGGGCTTATGTGCTGAGAAACGGAGGACAGGCGTTGAGAAGATTGCAGGGTCGAGAAAGAACAAGCTTTGCCAGAACATCCATTTATATGCTGGAGGCAGGCCACACCCCCAAGGAATCTCCTCTTTCAACTGATTGGCTGCTCACATCAGATCAAAAAATGGAAGGTAATTATATAGTGTCTGCCAAATCACTGAGAAATACAGCCTAGCCAAGTTGACATATTACATTAACCATCACAGTATATATATAAAAATATTCAATGTTCATTCATTATTCATTTATTCATGCATTATTTCTTAATTTATCAATTCATTAGAATGAATATATGGATACATCTACACATTTATATGAGTAAAATATGATTGAAAGAGGGAGTGTTTTCAGGGTGATGCCTTGCAAACCATTTCTCAGTAAAAGGCATCCTTTTTAACAGCTGGGGAATGCACCTGCAAATTTAGATCAATATCTTATTCTCTGCACCTGTTCAAAATCCTACTAAGTCTTTATCTTTAGATTGTATATAAATTTAAGGCATTTATATTGATTTAGGAGTCTTCTAGTTTACACGTAAATATAATGTGTGTATATTGATTTGGGGGTCTTCAGTGCACTGCCAGCAGCATTTGGTTTCAGATGTTAGCAGCATTTAGGCCTTGCACTTATCAAAACAAGAAATGCATTTCTTTTTAAACTCTCCCACGTGGCTTTGAAATAAAAGCCTGAAGACTTCAAATTGTGTTTAGGCCTCTACATTACTGATCCATTCAGCTCTATGTATTAAGATGCTTTAGAAACATGTGGTCTATATCAAATTCCTCACAATTCTGGACCATTATGTGAAGATTATTTGACAAAATAGATTTCGACTTTGTGACCCATTATATACTTACTCGTTAAGATGCAATTCAGATGAGATTCAGCACACCAAGTGTCAATAAAAGCTGACCCGGACACAATACAGATTTCATTGGTTAGCCGCATTTATCAAAACAGTTTAGCATCTTATCAGATGATCTTATAAGGGACATTTGGTTTCTGGTTTCTACTGAATTTCAGATCTGTTTTGTCTTTGATTCCTGGCTGTATCCTTCATATTCTGATTTGAAATCATCTTGGAATTTGGATGTTTTAATCTCTATAGCTAACTCTAATGCCTTACCTGGAAACTGCTTTCAAGATATCGATAAAACTGGATGCTTGATACTATTCAGATGTCAAAGGTACTAAAAAGTTATTGAAGTCCATTTTACTATGTTTGTCCTAGGAGATATCATTTTGGGCTGTCTGCTTAAAAACAAAGGCAATGTAATAATTTTTGTATGCTTGTTTTTAAAGTGAAGCACAAAATTTATTCAGTGTCAGGCTAGTAACATTCATTTTAAAGATATCTGCAGGTGCAAATCAAAAATGACTATATATAATCATTCAGATATGTTTATAAAGAAAATTCCAAATTAAAATTCCTACAAAGTACATAATTTTAAGTATTTGTATAATTTGAAGTTCACTGTAAAGATATTTCTCATATACTTCTGGAGTAGGCTGGACACTTTAATTTTTTATTTTTCATTTAATAAATAAGAACTATTATGGTACAAAGAGCCCTGGTGGCACAGTAGTTAAAACTCTCAGCTGCTAACTGAAAGGTCAGTGGTTCGAACCCACCAGTCACTCCATGGGAGAAAGATGTGGCAGTTGGTTTCCATGAAGATTATAGCCTTGAAAACCCTCTGGGGAAGTTCTGTTCTGTCTTGTAGGGTTACTATGAGTCAGAATCGACTTAATGGCTATGAGTATTTTGAGTATTATAGTGCAAGGAATACCTTGGTGGTAAAAATGAACGAAGTCTTTGTTGCTAACCTAAAGGTTGGAAGTTCACATCAACCCAGAGACACCTCAGAAGAAAAACCTGGTCATCTGCTTCTGAAAAATCAGCTTTGAAGACCCTATGGAGCACAGTACTACTCTGACACATGTGGGATTGCCATGAATCAGAATGGACTCAACAGCAACTTTTTTTTCTGCATGTTTATTTGTGAAATCATCCTTAATTTGCACATTTTATAGAATCCAAGAATGCTATGGAAATTCATTATGTTGGTATCATCAAATAATTTACTGGATGACCTGATACGTTTATTAGGATATATAATAATTACAAAGTAATTCAAAATGCAACTGAAAGGCAAAATGCAACAGAAAATGGCACAGTTTAAATTAACATTAACAAGAAATTGTTCAAAAGCTTTTACTCCCATTAGAATAGAATAATATAATCAGCTAACTTCTTGTTGTTAGGTGCCATTGAGTCAATTCTGACTCATAGAGACCCCACGTACAGCAGAAGGAAACACTGTTGAGTCCTGCACCATCCTCACAATTGTTATGCTCGAGCCCATTGTTGAAGCCACTGTGTCAGTCCATCTCATTGAGGGTCTTCCTGTTTTTCAATGACCCTCCACTTTACCAAGCATGATATCCTTCTCCAGGGACTGGTCCCTCCTGATAACATGTCGAAAGTACATGAGATGAAGTTTCGCCATCCTTGCTTCTAAGGAGCATTCTGGCTGTACTTCTTCCAAGACAGATTTGTTTGTTTTTCTGACAGTCAGTGGTATATTTAATATTCTTCACCAACACCATAGTTCAAAAATATCAATTCTTCTTTGGTCTTCCTTATTTATTGTCCAGCTTTCCATGCATATAAGGTGATTGAAAACACCATGGCTTGGGTCAGGTACGCCTTAGTCCTCAAAGTGATATCTTTGCTTTTCAATACTTTAAAGAATTTTTTTGCAGCAGATTTGCTCAATGCAGCATGTCGTTTGATTTCCTAACAGCAAACAACTTAGGGACTTCAATATATCAACCCAAAAATCTAATCTTCCACATTGAGAGAAATACTATACAGATATATATATATATATATATATATATATATATATATATATATATATATATTTACTGTAGTGTTAAAATTGCAATTTGAGGGAAAAAAGTAAAACATTTAAAGAAACAAAGCTCCTAACAGTCTTCAAAAAAACTCACAGTACTTAAAGAGGTTACCATTTTAAAACATTTAGAATATTTGAGAGAGTCGTTGAAAGAAGACAAAAGAATTCTCAACATCTACTCAATCATGAGTCAATAAAGCATTAGGAAATCCGGTTTTATTGTATGCTGCTTCCCACTAACAAAAGCAATCTGTAGGCTGGGAGTGAGTTGTGGTGTATTGGCTGCCTAAACAAATTGCAGAGGCAATAATCCAAGGTTCACATTTGAAGATATTGGCACTTTTTCTGAAGTTAAATGCAGTGAAGCCTATCACATTTGTGTCTTATTAACCAGCTTCAAATAGGGCTGTGAAGCACTTTGTTCTCACTTTACAGGAAGCCCTAGAGACATTCTTTTGCTGCTAAAAGATTTCTCTTTGCCACATTGTTTGGTAAATTTCCATTTACTGCAAAGAATAAAATCAGGGGGATTTTGAAGTGTGCTTAAGGAAGGCAATTGTACTGTGTTTTATTTCCCTAATCGGACAATGAGAAATGGCTCAAAATATAAATGTTATGTGCATATTTTTCCTGGGAGATTATGGGATTTAGAGTGGACAGTTGGGTTTAAAAATAACTGCAGAGCCAAATGTAATTGTTGAGATAATGAATTTTCTTCTACTACTGGTAAACAAGATTTAAAATATGAAATGGTCAATATTTCTATGATGATGTTCTATAATACAATGTATATATAATCATATCTTTATAATCGCATAAATTGGAAGAAAACATTTTACTGGTTTCTTCACATCATATTTGAAAATCACGTTTTCATTGTCCAAAAAATACCGCATTATAAGGATGGAAGGTGAATCCTAAGAAAACTAAAGAAATAAATTAGATGTTATAAACCAAAGTTTGAAGGGCAAAAACTGTCTCCTCTCACTTGTTTTAGGCTTCATATCCATTGCCATCAAGTCTATCTCAACTCATAGCATCACTATAGTATGGAGTAGAACTTCATCGTAAGTTTCTCCAAGGCTGTGATCTTTATGGAAACAGACTGCCACATCTTTCTCCTGCGGAGCACCTGGTGGGTTCCAACAACGACCTTTCAGTTAGCAGCCAAGAATTTAACCACTTTGCCACCAGGGCTGTTGCTTAGGTTTCACAGGGTACCAAAAATGAGACAAAGGCAACTTAGTAATTTATTTATCCTTTTTCCAGAGGCATAGTAATATATTCAAGTTTGGTGAGCAAATTACTTTCTTTGAGTCTCAGAAATTCGTAATGGTCAAATGTCACAGTCTTTCTTTACAGAGCTGCTTGAGAGGGTAAAGCTATGAAGTATTATAGAATGCACTGTAAGCTGTATCACCAGAGAAGGTGTTCAGAGACATCTTGTTCTCCTTCTGCGCCCTGTGATGCATCTTAACTTGTGATGTTTCCAGAAACCCTCAAATTTGGGAGCCATATTTGATTCATTTTTATGTCTGTAACGTTAACATGGAGATTTACATTAATTATGCATTGAATGAATGAATGAATAATATTAAAGGCTCTTAGATTTTTAGAATATAATTTAAAAGTTCTGAGGAATAATTGGTATAGAAATTGTTACCTTTATGTTTGCCCCCCATTAATCCTTCCAGCAACAGCAACAAACGAAATCTGATTTGTATCTGGTATGACAAAAAACACATTTTGTGTTGAACATGTTTACATTTCTATAGGCATGTAACTAATGCTCACTAACTTCAAAAAAATCCCTACATCCATCCCACATTATTTCTGTGATCCATAAAAATGAAAACAACAGACTTAGTAAAGACCCTTCATTTAGTAGCTGAAGCTATTAGGGTCAAGAGATGTTAAAATCATTTTTCTTTGTTCACATAGGCATTTAGAGCCACAGCCAGGAACTAGTCCCCAGCCCCCTTGAATATAATCTGTTGCATTATCCATTAGGGTGCTCTCCTTCCCTATTTGGACTATTCTTCTCAGTAAGAGCAAATACAAAGATGAAGAATGAAGGGTACTGGGCAGGTTGATTGTCAGGATTTCAGTGAATAACCAGGGGTTCAAAGCTTTCAGAACAGCACTGGTGAACATTCCCTGAAAGTTAATGACATGCTATTTTGTTCCCTTATACATTATTGAAATACCAGCACATAATACTCAAGAGCTTAGTCACAAAAACAATATGTAGCCATAGTTATAATAAGGTAATACATTTATAACTAAGAGGGTTTAGTATGACCAGTTTAAAAGCAATATATAGCAATAGCGGTGATGTTGAGCTTTTATTTTTAAACTTCCAAGTACTATGAAAAGTAAAAAGAAACAATTTCAGGAAAAAAATAAATATAACTGTGCAAGTAAAAGAGAATGTTTCAGGGACCAAATGGCAAAAACAACAACTAAAACAAGAAAAGCTGTTTAAAATTTCTATTAAATATTGGGGTATAAAAAGATAAATATTATATTGTCTATATCCTTAAAGAGTTCACTATTCAGAGTAAGGAATAATTGTGTAATAATACTTAACATATTGTCAGAGATTATCATACACCCACTCCTCACTTATCAACATGGTTAGGTTCCAAAGACGAGGTCGTTATGAGAAAATTGGTGTTATGTGAAAATGGAGGATGACCCTATCAGAACACAAAATGGAGGATGATGACATCATTACATAACTGCCAGATTACATTATTACATAACTGCCAAACCACTGAGATTCATGGCCCAGTCAAGATAACACACAACCTTAACAATCACAGCCAGCATTACTCTCGTCTCTCACCTCAATGCTTGTTACTTCCATATGCACATCATTAATGTGCAGACTAGGATAGTAGATTTTTGATTACTGTTGTAAATACGAAATGATCAGACAATGAGATGGTTTGTGAGAAGTAGGTGCATATTTGGAAAAAATTCTAGCATTTTGTAAAACTTGCAACATTTAATGTTCACAATAACAAGATAACTGCTATTATCTTCATTTTTCAGATGGAATAAACTGACACACAGAGATGTAAAAAAATGGCCCAAGTCTCATATCTAATTAGCGACCTAGACAAGATTTAAAGTTTGATTCCCAAGGACTAGTGGACTAATGCCTAACCATTATGTCTCTTCCCTCTGACCACTAGGCTATACATTGTTATGATATAAAGCGAATATGATAGAAAACATAAAAAAAAATAGAAACAAAATAATCAAAGAACAAAGGATAAGGCCAATAATTTAAATTGGAAAGTTTGAAATAATGTTTCAAAGGAATTAATGGGCTGGTAAAATGTCACTTCTAGAAGCCAAAAAGTCTTTTTTATATTTTATTTTCAAGAGTGAGTAGTAAGCACTTTGGTATTTTTTTTTCATATTAACTATACTATAATGCATTTTATAATTATTAATGCTATAGGACAGAGTAGAACTGCCCCATAGGGTTTCCAAGGAGTGAGTGGTGAATTCAAATCGATAACCTTTTGGGTAGCAGCCAAGCTCTTAACCACTGTGCCACTGGGGCTTGTCTTAAATATTACAAGCTAATAAATATTTTAAGGAGCCCTGGTAAGGCAGTGGTAAAGAACTTGGCTGCCAACTGAAAGACCAGCCACTATACGAGAGACAAATGTGATGATCTGCTTCTGTAAAGATAACAGTCTTGGAAGCCCTATGTGGCAGTTCTACTCTGTCCTATAGGGTCCCTATGTGTCAGAATCAACTGGACAGTAATGGGTTTAGTTTTTTGGTTTAATACGTATTTTATTGTTTTTATTTTGTTTACATTCCATCATATTAAAAGAGAAGGATATAAGTTGGCACATGCAAGTATAGATTATCATCCTCTATACTTAACAAGGGCCCCTGGTGGCACAGTGGTTAAGAGCTATGGCTGCTAACCAAAAGGTCAGCAGTTCAAATCCACCAGCCACTCCTTAGAAATCCTATGGAGCAGTTCTACTCTGCCCTATAAGTTCGCTATGAGTCAGAATCGACTCCACGGCAACAGATTTGGTTTCTTTTTTATACTTAACAACAAAAAAAAGTTTCAGCTGAATTTCCAGACTAAGACACACTAGGAAGAAGGACCAGGTGGTCTACTTATGAAAAGATTTAGCCAGTGAAAACCTTATGAATAGCAGCCAAACATTGATACAGTGCCAGAACATGAGCCCCTCAGGTTGGAAGGCACACAAAAGACAACTGGGAAAGAGCTGCCTCTTCAAAGCAGAGTTGACTTTAATGACATGGATGGAGTCAAACTTTCAGGAACTTCATTTGCTGATGTGGCAGGACTAAAAATGAGAAGAAACAGCTGCAAACATCCATTAATAATTGGAACATGGAATGTACAATGTATGAATCCAGGAAAATTGGACGTCATCAAAAATGAAATGGAACACATAAACATCAATATCTTAGGCATTAGTGAGCTGAAATGGACTGGTAATGGCCATTTTGAATCAGACAATCATATGGTCTACAATGCTGGGAAAGACAACTTGAAGAGAAATCGCTTTACATTCATCATCAAAAAGATCATTTCAAGATCTATCCCTAAAGTACAACACTGTCAGTGATAAGATAGTATCTATATGCCTAAAAGGAAGACCAGTTAATTCGACTATTATTCAAATTTATGCGCCAACCAGTAAGGCCAAAGATGAAGAAATAGAACATTTTTACCAACTTTTGCAGTCTAAAATTGATCAAGCATGCAATTGGATGCATTGATAATTACTGAAGATTGGAATGTGAAAGTTGGAAACAAAGAAGAAAGATCAGTTGGAAAATATGGCCTTGGTGATAGAAATGATGCTGAAGATCACATGATTGAATTTTGTGAGACCAATGACTTCTTCCTTGCAAAAACCTTTTTTTATGAACATAAATGGCAACTATACACATGGACTTCACCAGATGGAATACATACGAATCAAATTGACTACATCTGTGGAAAAAGACCATGGAAAAGCTCAGTAGCATCAGTCAGAACAAGACCAGAGGCTGACTACAGAACAAACCTTCAATTGCTCATATGAAAATTTAAGTTTAAGCTGAAGAAAATTAGAACAAGTCCACGAGAGCCAAAGTACAACCTTGAGTATATCCCACCTGAAATTAGAAACCATCTCAAGAATAGATTTGACGCGTTGAACACTAATGACAGTAAACCAGATGAGTTGTGGAATGACATCAAGGACATCATTCATGAAGAAAGTAAGTCATTAAAAACACAGGAAATAAAGAAAAGAACACAAGGGATGTCAGAAGAGACTCTGAAACTTGCAAATGGAAGAAATGATGAAGTAAAACTGTTGAACACAATATTTCAAAGGGCAGCTCAAGAAAACAAAGTAAAGTATTACAATGACATGTTCAAAGACCTGGAGTTAGAAAACCAGAAGGGAAGAACACACTCTGCATTTCTCAAGCTGAAAGAAATGAAGAAAAAATTCAAGCCTTGAGTTGCAGTATTGAAGAACTCTATGGGAAAACATTAAAAGACACAGGAAGCATCCAAAGAAGATGGAAAGAATACACAGAGTCACTATATCAAAAAGAACTGGTCAACGTTCAACCATTGCAGGAGGTAGCATATGATCAGGACCCGATAGTACTGAAGGAAGATGTCCAAGCTGCTCTGATGGCATTGGCAAAAACCAAGGCTTCAGAAATTTATGTAACATCAACTGAGGTGTTTCAACAAATGGACGCAGCTCTGGAAGTGTTCACTCATCTATGCCATGAAATTCGGAAGACAGTTACCTGGCCAACTGACTGCAAAAAAGATCCACACTTATGCCTATTCCAAAGAAAGATAATCCAACTGAATGTGGAAATTATCAAACAATATCATTAATACCACACATAAGTAAAATTTTGCTGCAGATCATTAAAAAGTGGTTGCAACAGGACATTGACAAGGAACTGCCAGCAATTCAAGCTGGATTCAAAAGAGCACGTGGAACCAGGGATATCATTGCTGATGTCAGATGGATCATGGCTGAAAGCAGAGAATACCAGGAAGATGTTTACCTGTGTTTTATTGACTGTGCAAAGGCATTCGACTGTGTGGATTATAACAAATTGTGGATAACATTGCTAAGAATGGGAATTTCTGAGCACTTAATTGTGCTCATGAGGAACCTGTACATAGATTAAGAGGCAGTCATTCGAACAGAACAAGGGGATGCTGTGTGGTTTAAAGTCAGGAAGGGTGTGCATCAGGGCTGTATCCTTTCACCATACTTATTCAGTCTGTATACTGAGCAAATAATCCAAGAAACTGGTCTATATGAAGAAGAAAGTGGCATCAGGATTGGAGGATATTCATTAACAATCTGCATTATGCAGATGACACAACCTTTCTTGCTGAAAACGAAGAGAACTTGAAGCACTTACTGATGAAGATCAAAGACTACAGCCTTCAGTATAGATTACTCCTCAATATAAAGAAAATAAAAATCCTCACAACTGAACCAAATAAACAACGTCATGATAAATGGAGAAAAGATTGAAGTTGTCAAAGATTTCATTTTACTTGGATCCACAATCAACATCCGTGGGAGCAGCAGTCAAGAAGTCAAACAACACACTGCACTGGGCAAATCTGCCACAAAAGACCTTGTTAAAGTGTTGAAAAGCAAAAATGTCACCTTGAAGACCAAGGTGCGCCTGACCCAAGCCGTGGTGTTTCCAATCACCTCATATACATGCAAAAGCTGGACGATGAATACAGAAGACTGATGAAGAATTGACACGTTTGAATTATGGTGTTGGCAAAGAATATTGAATATTCCATGTACTGCCAAAAGAATGAACAAATATGTCTTGAAAGTTGTACAGCCAGAATGCTCCTTAGAAGCAAGGATGGCAAAACTACATCTTACATACTTTAGACATGTTATCAGAGGGGCTTATTCCCTGAAGGAGAACATCATGCTTGGTAGAGGGTCAGTGAAAAAGAGGAAGACCCTCAATGAGATGGATTGACACAGTGGCTGCAACAATGGGCTCAAACATAACAATGATTGTGAGGATGGTGTAGGACCCGGCAGTTTTTCATTCTGTTGTACATAGGGTCGCTGTGAGTTGAAACCAACTTGATGGCACCTAACAACAGCAACAATATTTAACAGGGAGGAGCCCTGGTGGCACAGTAGTTAAGAGCTCGGCTGCTAATGAAAAGGTTGGCAGTTCGAATTCACCAGCCGCTCCTTGGACACCTATGGCACAGTTCTCCTCTGTCCTATAGGCTCGCTATGAGTCTGAATTGACCTGACAGCAACAGGTTATACTTAACAAAATGTTTATCCAGCCATTCAACAAGTAAGTATTGGGACACTTCCAATAAAATTTCCTCGGTTCTAGAATGATAATGAAGTAAGCTGACAAAACCTCATTATAATACAGCATATATTCTAGTCCACAATTATGTCAGTAATTAAGCTCTTTTCACTTAGCTCGAAATCTACCCTTTTATAGCCTGCTTTGTGATGCTTGGAGTGGTATTCTTTGTCAATTGACCTGCTATTTTGTGCCAGATGAGTGCGCAAGAGGAACGTATAATGTAAAAAGGATTAGGACATTTTTTCTTTCCTCTTTGTTTACTATTCCAGTTGATTGGATCTTTACTCGAGAATCAACATCTAATTTAATTTTCCAGCTTCTTTCAGGGCCTAAAACCAATCTTGTTACACTTTCTCAGAACTGTCACTATCCTGCTCAGAGCTCAGGATTGTAGGGCTCCTTAGGATAGCTTCCCTCCTGAAGATCTGATCCCAGGTTGATAGGGACCCTTCCTTTAAGTTTCTAGCTTTAAAGAATCCAATTAATATCTCTGATTTACTTACATCATCATTATTATTCTGATTTTCCAGACATCCCACACTTACACAACCTATATCCTATATTAAATTATTTATATTGAAATACCTAGTGTGGTTTCAATTTTCCTGTTTGAGCAGTACTTGTTATTGGATACAGTACTTTGTAATGGAAATAGTCCTAGAAAACAAAACTTCAAAAATGGAATTTTGGGATTTTTGCTTATATTCTTTGTCTCAAAGGCAGTGCCAAAATGACAGGGAATGGAAAACAGAATATTGGCAAACCATGGCATGCCTTGACTCAAATATACTGATTAAATTAACATCTGATGTTGATTGTGATGTAGTGCTGACTAAAACAAGTGCCTGGGAGGACAGATAGATGTGGCAAATAACCCTTGCATTAATAACGATGAGTACAGGATTTGAGGGATAGATTATCAAATTATGAATGCATGAAGAGTATATGGAACAAAAATAATGAGCTCATGGCTTTACATACATGGCTCATGTAAGAATCAGAGAACCAAACAACTTCTATGGCAGTCTTAAAATCATCTCGGAACATACTTTTATTTCTTGAAGCTGAAGGGAAAAGCTCACTGAAAATCGGAACCAAAATGTATTTCTATTTCTGAATGGCAGCGTATGTTGAATTCATAGAGTCACTGAGTATCTTATGGGAAAGTCATGGTATTGATTTGGAAGGAGTGGAACCTGAAGATCATAGGACTAGTCAATTCACTTTGTATCACCTACTTAAAATAAAATAAAACCAAAAAAACAAACCTGTTGCCCTTGAGTTGATTCCAACTCATAGCGACCCTGTAAGACGGAGTAGAACTGCCCCACAGGATTTCCAAGGAGCGGCTTGTGGATTCAAACCACTGATCTTTTGATTAGCAGCCGTAGTTCCCCTAGAAAACACACACACACACATATATATGTATTTATAAAAAATAGTATGAAACACATGGTGTTTTGAAAGCTTCATTGTGAAGATGTACATATCTAGAGCACTTATCCAAAACCTAACTTATCATAAATACTAAAAATTAAAAAAAAAATCTATGTTTAACCAAAGACTAATTATCATCATCATCATCTCTGTAGCAGGGTTTTTCAATCTTGCTTTATTGACACTTTGGGATGAAAAAAGAAAAAATTGGGGGTGATGAGCAAGGGTAGTGAGTTTTCTTGTACATTTTAGGATGTTTAACAGCATCTCTGCCCTATACCCACTAGATACTGATAATACTTCCTTCTATTGTGAACACAAAAATGTCTCCAAACATTGTCAAATATCAATTGGGTATGCAAAATCACCCTTGCTTGAGAATCACTGCTCTAGAAAGAGCTACTGGACACTTCTGAATCTGTCTCAAAACTACCTCTGCCTAACGCTTCTAAACCCGAGCCCAATTTCTACCCCTTTGGAACGAATAGTAAGTTTAGTACTTTTCCCAAATAAGTTCTTCAGCTGCTTGAGGACAGCCATTATAATCATCTTTTAAACAACTGTTTTCCACATTGAACAACCATTGTTTATTTATCCTGCAGTTTATTTATCACTGCCAAAAACTGAAACAATAAACTCTCCAAATATGCTTTTAATATTTATATTGACTTTAAATCAAAAGATTATACTGGATGATTTTATCCCAGGAAATCCATTTTTTGTATCAGAATATAATATGTATTCTTTAGTATAACTCTTTATAATTATTTAAAAAAACCAAAAAAACAAAACTTTGCAAACACGATAAAGATGAATTGTTAACACATAGAGTATCAGTAGGCAAAATGACTGTAAAAGATTGGTAAAGTGTGAAAGTCTAAAAGGATTCTAGGTTCCGATTGCTTTACAATTACTGCACGTTCACTCTTGTTACCCAAATAGGGTTTGTGCCCTGGAGCAGTTGAGCCAATGAAATATACTCCAAGTCAGAAAGAGTGAGAAAGTTTTATTTTAGGAAGTGTCCACTACCGGGAATCCGACAGCAAACCAGGCTGTGTCTATTGGAGTCCCAAAAGACATTTTTACATCAGAGCTTATATGTGATTTTTACAAAGTTAGAAGTGTTGTCATTCATTACAAGGTAATTACAAGAGACTCTTTATCATACTAAAGAGATATATGCGGCACATTTCCTCATCTGAACAGAGCAAAACAAAGTCATTAACAAGCTTTGTGAAAAGCAGAAGGCAAAGAAAAAAGAAAAAAAAACCTTACAGGTTCATCATGGCATTAGTTACTCAAGTCTCAGTCACCTGTTTTGAAAAGGAGAAAAAGTGCTGGGGAGTATTAGGGTCACACTCAAATTTTTGAATGAAAGATGAAATTTCTGTGCATGATTTATGCAAAATCGACCACTCAAAGATTACAACCAAAGAAACCCATTCATAAAGGACAGCCTTTTTCTCACATTCAAAATTAGGTAAGTGAATGTACAGTCATACTTTTAAAAACAGCAAAAATAATTGTTATGTATTACATTTTGAATCCCAATTATTACTAAACTTTTGATACACCTACCAATTCTTGAGCTAATCACATCGGATAAAAAGTCTTCTTACTTTGTGTGTATGTTAACTAGCATGGCTGTAAAGGTATAAGTGACATACAAATAATAAAATTGATTCTGATGTTATAGAACTCCCCAAGGCTATATAAACTGAAGAAAAACAAAACAAAAACAAAAATAAACATAATTTAATGGAGTTTCAGGCTTGGGTGGGTCCACTAAAATGAAATGGCTTCCAGTGCCTCAATCCAATCAATATCATCTATGGACAGCTCACCCAAAACTTTGAAAGTCATTTTTTTTAATAGTTGTAAATAAGTAATAACATATTTTAGTGAAGAGTTACATACAATAAAAGTATATGCATGTTTATACGCTTTAAAGTGCCCTACAAATGTAAATAATAGCTCTTTTCCTCTACAACAATAGACTTTAGACTATAACCAATTCCTAGAAGATCTAGAAGGTTTTTTTTTTGGTCATTATTTTTTTCCCCTTATATTCAAGAAACACGTGAAAAATCATTTTTAGTATGATGCCATGGAACTCAGACTATATAACCTGTGAAATGATATTTAAAATATCTATATGATTTTGTTACCACTTCTCTTGTGTATCATCTAGAAAGCTAGACCTTAAGGATAAACGCAGCAGTTTTTCCCCTGGAGTCATTTTCATTGGTGATGTACTGTGAGTTATTTAAACAGGTGTTTGTTTTTATTATTTAAATTTACCAAAAGGGGTGAAAACAAACAACCACGTATCGCACAGGAACAACCTGTGATGGCTTTCCACAGCTGTACTTCTCTCATTTCCATGGCTCATAGGAGTCATTCTTTTATTTCCGACCATCTGCAAACCCCACTTAAGGTCGTAAGCAGGGTTATGCCTCCTCTAGCATAATATCCTTCTCTCCAAAAATAAGAATTCAGTTAGGAAGAAGAATGTAAGAAGAACAAACTAATAAATTGCCTTTACATGTACCAGGTTTATAAAATTGGATATTTTGATAAAACATGGGGGGGGGGGGAACTCATCCCCCAAATTAGGTATTTTTTTTCCCACTAGGTAAGGCAAATGTAATTAGTGTAGTGTCTGGTTTTGGTACTGGAATACTACCAGAAGCTGTTATGGAGAAAGAAAAGATAGAGCTGCACTGGTATAAATTGCAAAGGTCACTGTGTCTCTGATATGCCATTATTTATGACATGGCAAGGATCCCAGATTCGACAGTCTTCTAAGGACCATGGGTTTCATGGGTGCTGTGTAATCTCTTTCCTTTTCCTTAGGTGGAGTATTGCTTCTTCAATGGTCTCTGTATAGATTAATTATACTCTTGCTTCACTCATTTTAATTAACTCGTATGTCTCTAGGGTACTTGTAGTGCGTTTGTTTTATATTATCTTATTTTGTAATTAAGATTTTGAATATGTAAAGATTTTTTCTTTACTTCCAATCTTCTGCTGAACACAAAAGTTACCCATTTTTAACTGATCACTTAACACTGTTGAAATAGTATCAATATGAAGTTTCCCTTAATACCAATTATATAGTAGATTGTATAGTAGAATTCTTTGAGATGTTGCTCTTTTCCCCCTGTTTAAAACTTCTGCTTCATAAAATACAAAAAAAAGTTGGAAACCATATACGGGGTTCTCTTTCAAAAATGTATTTTTGGTAATCCATGTATCCAGTAACTCTAATTCTTCTTTTCTAAATCCACAGTTGCGTTCAAAAAAAGTTGTTAGTGAATTCAAATTTCACCCGCTCTATCTCATGATCCACTTTCAAAAAAGTCACCCACTGAAAACCCCATGGAACACAGTCATATTCTGACATGCATGGAGTTGCCGTGAGTCTGAATTCATCTGATGGCAACTGGTTAACTGGTTCCTTTTAATACCCCGCTCTCTGGTAAGCATATGAGTAGAAAGATAAATTAGAGTTTTTGATAGTAACAAAAAAGTAAACCATACTAAACTTATATAATAACGTTATCATAATGTTTCTTTGAACCCTCGAGGTCTAGTGACTCAAACGTCCACAAATGATCATGAAAGTATCTTGAGTATTGATTTTGGGGTTAAAAGTAAATTTTAGCTAGTAGCCAGATTCACAAATAAGGAATCTGTGAATAATGAGAATACACTATTTTATATAATTATCAAATCTATTAGTAAATTTAATAGAGAGCTTATTGCAACTTGTTTTTTTGAAAATCTCAGCATTATTTTGGTCAGTTATGATCCGATTATTCTGATACATTATCTAAAAAAACTTGCTCACGATTTACATCAAGAGATAACATTTATTAAAACCATATATATAAACCAAAACCAAACCAAATCTACCACTGTTGAGTTGATTCCAACTCACAGCATGTGTTTGGCGTGATGCTTTTGAATAATTTCTGTAAAAGGTCTTCTCTATATCAAAAACCATGCATGTAGTGTATATAAACACATGCATGTATTAATTTTCTAAATACAAATCAGATTCTCATTGCCTGTTTATATTTTCTTTTAAATAGAAACACTATTAAGAGTATATGTTCCACTTAACAGCTTTAAAGGTGACTTTCCTTTTACTGTGTACAACTTAATCTTTTGAAGCAGTAAATACCAAGAGTTTCTGCCTATATATTAAAGTTTTTATTTTTATGCAGCTAATTGAGAAAGCTTGTGATAATGTAGTAAATTCTTCCTACACTTAAGGTGTTACAATTTAGAAAGGACTTATTCTGAGATTATGAATTCTTATGCTTTAGTGGTGAAATAATAGATTTTAGTAGATTTCTATGAGATGTGGATCTTTATTTCCCCCATTTAACACTTTTGCTTTATTGAATATAAAAAAGTTGGAAACCACATATAGGATTCTCTTTCTTAATTTATTTTTTTAGTTACATTATGTGAAATGGAATAGTATGGGAAAACTACTTGGAATACATTATTATATTTTAATATGGGGCTTTAAATATGCTGGAATTTAAAAATATTTTTATCAAATAACATGGCCAGCAACATGGAGACCAAATCAAAGAGAATAAGGCAGTCGATATAATATATTGATATGATTCCCTGCACGTGACACCTTGTATTTTACTGCTTACAAGTATTGGTGTCCCTACCTGCATGAGAATACAGAATAACAGTCTGAAATGAGTTTCCTCCTTGAGTTTTCTTACTCCCTGGTGCATAATTCCCTGGGGTTACATGTGCTTGGCTGTGATGCTTTTGAATAATTCCTATATAAGTTCTTTTCTATATCAAAGAATCACATTTGGTTGAAAGGAGCTAGTTAAAGTGAATGAATTAATAATTGCCTAGGGGATGCAGATCACAAAGCTCATTTTTGAATTCAGGTTACATGTGGAGTAAGATAGATAAAAGATATGAAAAAATAAACACAAGTAGAAATTTAGATGTCTTTTGCATAGCTCGTCATCCTCTTAGGACGGAGGAAATAGTCAGCATGTATTATACGCCTGGCATGTGCCAAGCAATCAGCTAGGTGATTGGCATATGTTATCTTCCTTCAACCTCAGAAAGTGTTTAACTCAAAGGGCCGTCTAGGGAATACATATATATAGAAATATATATGTGTGGAAATGTATATATGTGGAAATACATATATATGTGGAAATATATTTATTTCAAATATATATATATTTTAAAATTTCCCTTCCTTTGCTAATATGCTGTGTTATTTATTAGTCTTTAACAAAAGAATAGATGATCTTACTCTTGCTGTCACTAGATCTGTGACAGGATACAAGTGATGGTGAAATTATAAAAATTGTGATCACAATTAAATATGGTTACATTTTGAATGAACAAATCTCATTATCTATTTTTGATCTTCATATTTCTAAAAATTAGAGAAATCAATGTTCTTACAAACAGTGCTGATATTGCTTACATGAGCATAACTTTGGATTTTTGGCCCTGCACTATTTTTTCATTTATACCTCATTTATTTGACCAATACATTACTTTTGTATTGCATCTCTTACTCCTCTGAGCCGTAACAGCTTCTTTTTTTGTCTAATTACATTTTTTTATTTATATATATTAAGGAGCTGTTTAACAGCAATGATTTGTGCATTTGAAACTCTAGTCTTAACCCTATTACTGTTATATTGAGAAAGATACTTGACTTCTTAAGCACTCAGTTTCCTCATATGTAAATGGGGAAAATGAAAGTACTCACTTTGTAAGGCCGCTGTCAGAATTAAATTAGAAAATATATGTAAAGGCTGCCATGGATTGAATTGTGTCCCCCAAAAATGTGTGTCAAATTGTCTAGGCCATAATTCCCAATATTGTGTGATTGTCTACCATTTTGTTATCTGATGTGATTTTCCTATATGTTATAAATCCTGTCTCTTTGATGTTGATAAGGTGGTATTAGAGGCAGTTATGTTAATGAGGCAGGACTCAGTCTACAAGATTGGACTGTGTCTTAAGCCAATCTCTTTTGAGATATAAAACAGAAGCGAGCAGAGAGACACGGGGACCTCAAACCACCAATAAAGTAGCACTGGGAGCAGAGCTCATCCTTTGCACCCGGGGTTCCTGCGGCGAGAAGCTCCTAGACCTAGAGAAGACTGATGACAAAGACTTTCCTCCAGAGTCTACAGGGAGAGAAAGGCTTCCCCTGGAGCTGACGTCCTGAATTTGGACTTCTAGCCCATCAGACTGTGAGAAAATAAACATCTGTTTGTGAAAACCATCCACTTATGGTATTTCTGTTATAGCAGCACTAGATAACTAAGACAAGGGCTTAGAAAAGTTTGTGGTTATAGTTGTTAGTCTTTATGTGTATAACGGAACAAAACATTACCTGGTCCTGTGACATTGTCCTTATTGTTGGTATGTTTGAGTCCATTGACGTGGCTACTGTGTCAATCCTCTCACTGAGGGTTTCTCTAGTTTTCACTGACCCTTTACTTTCCTAAACACAATGTCCTTTTCTGGTGATTGGTCTTTCCTGATGATTTGTCCAAAGTAAGCAGTTTGAAGTCTCTCCATCTTTGCTTCTAAGGATCATTCTGATTGTATTTCTTATAAGACTGGTTTTTTCATTGTTCCAGAAGTCCATGGTATGTTCAATATAGTTTGCCAACAGCACCGTTTGAACGCTTCAATTCTTTTCTGTCTTCCTTTTTCATTGTCCAGTTTTTGCATGCATATGAGGTGATTGAAAAGACCATGGCTTGGGTCAGATGCACCTTAATCATCAAAGTAACATCTTTGCTTTTTAAAACTTTAAAGAGTATTTTGGCAGCAAATTTTCCCAGTGTAATGCATCATTTGATTTTTTTGCTGCTTTTTCCTAGGATGTTGATCCAAGTATAATGAAATCTCTAACAACTTCAATTTTTTCTCTGTTTATCAGTAAGTGCTTCAAGTTGCCTTCATTTTCAGCAAGTAAGGTTGTGTCATCTGCATATCACAGGTTGTTAATGAGTCTTCCTCAAATTCTGGTGCCGACTGATTCATATAGTGTGGCTTCTCTGTTCAGCATACAGACTGAATAAGTTAGGTGAAATGGTACCACCCTGTTGTACACATTTTCCAACTTAAAACCGTGGAGTATCCCTTTGTTCGGTTTGAAGGATGGCATCTTGACCCATGTCCAGGTTCTGCATGAACACAATTCAGTGTTCTGAAATTCTCATTCTTTAGTATCTGTTAACTGTATTTGTTATTATATTGTGGCACTTAGTGCTTAATATATTATATCAGTTATTTTCTTGCCATTACGTTGTTTTTCTAATTGTTGCTGTTATGTGGTTGTTTGCACCATGACTCAAAACATAAGATGATTAGATTTCACTGAAAAATATATGAACTTGTGAATTTACTTTCTCTTTATGTTTTCTCAGTCCTCATTGCATAAGACAAACCATAACAAACTGCTTGTATCTTTATTTAGTAATTATTTTATGTTACACTTGGCTAAAAGTAGAAATAAATTGAAACCAGCGAATGTGTGTGTGTGTGTATGTGTGTGTGTGTGGTGCTTGTTTGTTTGTTTTTTTAAGATAACTGGGGAGTGTTACAAAAATTCTGTAATTTATTATACAAAACATGGACAGGCATATATTATATGAACTCTTACAAAGAGCTAGAATCAGGCCTGAAATATGAAAGGAAAATTAGGCAACCTCCTCCGTGATTCTCCTCTCTCTGCAAATATAGTTCACTTTTTTTCTCCTTGCTTCAGGCCAGTTCTCTCTACTGCCTAGTCTGAATCTCTAGAACGGATACTGCAAGTTTATATTTCTTCCACTAAGTGGACAGGTAAACTGGAAATGGAAGCTCTTAATTCAACACAAAATGTCCCGGATAAGGAAGGTGGCACAATTAGCTTGGGACTCGGTGGCCAGGTTTCCCTTTCCACACCACAAAAAAAAAAAAAACAAAAAAAAACTACTTTTGCGAAGACCACCAGTGATGCCAGTATCTTCAAAACTAATAATCTTTTTCAGTCTCTATTTTATCGAACTTCTAAGAAGCATTAAAAAATTTGGCCAATGCTGGTGCTTAAAGATTTCTCCTCTCTGAACCTCCAAAGCGTTCGTTAAAACAACAACAAAACAAAGTGAATAATTCACACAGGATTCAGGGTGGTAGTTATCTTTTGTTGGAAGAAGTACGGGTAAAGGGAACTAGAGGTAAATTGTTAAATTCCTCAATTTTATGTTGACTATTAGGTTTGTGGGTGCATATTGCATTATCATAAATAAATATATTATTGAATGATCAAATTAATGACTAAAGAAGTCCATGTATAGTATAGTAAAGCAATAACTTAGAATTATGGTGTTCCAAAGGATTGGAAGTGTCCAACTAAGGGTTGTTTTGGAAATTTATGGGAGCATTTTTTTCCACACTAATTACAGGGGTATCACTGATAATAAATGAATTGAACAAGGCTGTTCTATATCCTGTAATATTTAATACAACCCCAACAATATAATAGCAAAGTCCCTAAATGGAAAATACAAATATAAAACACACTACATGTATCTACCTTTTAGATGCTACTATTGCTCATGGTTCTTAATTGAAATAGAATTACTAAATGGATACCCACTTAATCAAAAAGCATTTTTAATATACAATTCACGCACTGATCTATCAACTTCTTTAGAAGTTCTCATACATAAACTTCTGATATTATAAATTATGGTTTGTATTGGGAAGAGAACCTTAATTCCACTCTTACACTGCAAGAATCACTGTTACACTCATAAAGTGTATCTTCAAAAGCCCTATAACATTATATATTATTTCCATTTAACAATTAGAGAACAAGTGAATAGAGTCAAAGTATCTTAACATCAGTAACTAGTGGATTCAGAAATAAAACTTAGATTTTTTTTTTATAATTCCAAGACGTAAACTTCTCCATGTATTGTTCTCTCAATAAATTATAAGGTTAAATTAAATCAGTACAGCAAACTAACTCATGTTGCTTCATCATGTTTATTCACTGTACATTTTTTTTCTTTTTAATGTCCTTGTTTCATTTTAATATATGTTTTAACAGCTTTATTAAGTTACAAGTAACATACAATAAGATACACATAGTTTAAGTGATAGGTTTTGCATACAATCATACCCTTGAAACCATCACCACAATCAAGATACTGAGCATTTCTACCACCCCAAATTTTTCTCATTCAAATTTGCAGTATCTTCCTTTAACCATCTTCTGCCTTCTTTTCCCCATTCCCTGACCCCAGGCCACCATTGACCTGATTTCCGGCATGCTAAATTACTTTGTGTTTTCTAGATTTCTTACGTGGATGGAATGATAGAGTACACAACTTTTTGTTTTTGTGTTTTTTTGGCGTGGCACTTTCAGTTTGTATTATTATTTTGAGGTTCATCCATGGTGTTCCATGTATTAATAGCTCATTTATTTTAAGTACTAATTAGTAGACCACTGTATGAGTATACTACTATTTGTTTATGCCTGCACACATTGTTGAACATTTGAGTTGTTTTCAGTTTTTGACTCTTACTAATAAAGCTGTTATGAACATTCATAAAAAAAAATTTTTGTAGAGACATTTGTCCTCCTTGACTAAAAGAGTGGCTCAGTTATATGGGAAGAGCCATATTTTTTTTTTTCTTTTAACTGCTGAAATATTTTCCAAAGTGATTATATGGTATTATATTCCCACCAGAACTCTAAATTCTGATCCTACTCAAGAAACACTTAGTATAGTCAATCTTTTTAATTGTAACCATTCTAAAAATATGTAGTGATATCTTATTGTGGTAGTAATTTGTACTCCACTAATAACTAATGTCATTGAAAATCTTTTTGTGGGCTTACTTGTCTTCTTTGATGACGCATTGGTTCAAATATTTCGTCAATTTCTAAGTGGATTTTGATAGTTTGGTATATAGTCTAAACACATGTGCTTTAACAGACATATAATTTGCAAATAGTTTCTATCATTCTGAGTCTTGTTCTTTCATTCCTTCAACGCTGACTTTCTAAGAAGACAATTTTAATTTTGATGAAGTTCTACTTACAGACTTGCTGTTGGTATTTTGTCTAAGAAGTACTTGCTTAACCTAAAATAATAAAGATTTTTCCTTATGTTTTTCTTCTAAATATTTCATAGATTTAGGTTTAACATATAGATTAATGATCTATAATGTTTTTGTATATGATGCAAGGTATGAATTAAATATTGTTTGATTGCTTGTTTTGGAATATGTCTATCCCATTATTCCATAACCAATTGTTGAAAAGATTATCTTTTCTCCACTGAAATATCTAGGCACCTTTACAAAAAAAATTCAATATACGTATGGGTTATTTATGGATTCTCTATGTTGTGCCATTGATCAATTTGTCTATCTTCATGTTAATACTGCTCAGTCTTGATTTCTGTACCTATATTATTTTCCTTAGCCTGCCAAAATAAAGTGTCACAATGAGCTGGCTTTAAGCAGCAGTAACATGTCCCAGTTCTGGATGCAAGTCATCCAAATTTAGGACGTTGACAGAGTCATGTTTTCTCCGAAGGATTTAGGGGAAGATCCTTCCCTGTCTCTTGCAACTTCTGGTGGCCCCATGTGATCCTTGGGTTGCAGCTGCGGCATACCTCCTTCATCACGTTGCCATCTTCTTTATTCCCTTTTATGGGACACAACTAAGATTGGATTTGGACCCACCCTACTCAGGTACGAACTCATGCTAACTAATAATATCTTTAAAGACCTTATTTTCAAGCAAGATGATGTTCATAGCCACTCAGGGTTAGAACTTCACAGTAAATTTTTGAGGAACATATTTCTATAGTAACAGTACCTTTAAAATGAATCTTGAAATCAGGTAGTGTGACTCATCCAATTTTGTTCTTCTTTTTCATTTTTAAAAAAATTTTTCTCATTCTTTTGAATTTCATATGAATTTTAAAATTAACTTCATAATTTCTACAAAAAATAAATCTGGGATAATGATTCCAGTTATGTTGAAACTTTAGATCAGTTTGGGGATAATTAACATCTAATAATATTGAGTCGTCTAACTTTAAACCAAGCTATATTCCCCCATATATTTAGGTCCTTTTAAATTTCTTTTATCAATTGTTTGTAGTTTCAGTGTAAACCTTTGCAGATTTTTTTCAAACTTATTCCTAACGATTTCATATATTTGAAGCTAGTGCAAATGATGTTTTCAAAATTTTAATTTTACTATTTTATTGTCTATAAAAAATAAAATTGATTATATATATTGACCATGTATCCTGAAACTTCTAAATTCACATATCTGTTCTAGTAGTTCTCATTATTATTATTATATAGAATTTTCTATGTAAGCAATTGTATCTTCTGCAGATATAGCTTTACTTCTTACTCTCCAATCTGTGTGATTTTACTGCCTTTTCTGGCATGATTATACTCTATAAAAGTTCTAGTACAAGGAAGAATAGAAGTGGTAAGAGCAGACGTTCTTACCTTGTCCCTAATCTTAAGGAAACATTTATTTTTTCCCCATTAATTATGATGTTAGCTGAGGTTTTACAATAATGTCTGTTATGATGTAGAGAAAATTATTTTCTATTCCTACTTTTATGGGGGCTTTTAGAATGAATAAATGTTGGATTTGGTCAAAATCTATTTCTGGCTCTATCAAGAGAATCATATCATTTTTCATTTTTAATTTGTTAATATGAAACGTTACATTGATTTATTCCCAATATTAAGCCAACCTTGCATTCAAAGTATAAATTCCACATTTTAAAATGTACTATCCTTTTTATTTAGTCTAGAATTATATTTGCCAATGTTGGTTATATATTTGCCAGTATTTAGATTTTTACATCTGTGTTCACGATGGATAGTGAAGTATAGTGTTCTTTCCTTGTAATGCCTGGATTTGGCATCAAGATAATGCTAGTCTCTTAGAATGAGTTAGAAAATATTGTGAAGAATAAGTTTTATTTCTTTATTAAATATTTGATAGAATTAACTAGTGAATTCCACTGCAGAAGAGAGGTACATTCTTCAACAATACCTAAACATAACCCCTCAAAACCGTCAAGGTAATCAAAAACAAAGAAAGTCTGAGAAACTGTCACAGTCTAGAGAGTCTAAGGAGACATGGTGACTAAATGCAATGTGGTGTCCTGGATGGGTTCCAGGAGCAGAAATAAAAAGGATATTAGGAAAAACTAGTGAAATCCAAATGAACTATGGAGTTTAATGAGTAGAATTGTACCAATGTTGATTCCTTAGTTGTAACAAACATACTAAAGTTATAGAAGATATTAACAATGGGGGAACTAGGTAGGTATATGGGAACTCTCTGTATTAAGTTTACAAATGTTTTATAAATCCAAACTATTCTAAAATGAAAAGTTTATTTTAAAATGCCATTTTTTTAACATTACTTATTTCTCAGAAAATGTACTTGAAATTTGTATTTTCCAGTGGACAATGATACTTACAGATTCAGTCATTACTCTACTTTGGATTTCATAGTTATTAGTAATTTTGAACTCTGGTGGTGTGGTAGTTAAGAGCTATAGCTGCTAACCAAAAGCTGGGCAGTTCAAATCTGCCAGCTACTCCTGGAAACATATGAGACAGTTCTACTCTGTCCTATAGGGTCACTAGGAGTTGGAAGGGACTCGACAGCAATTTATTTTTTTTAATTCAAATTCCATAATAATATTTGACCTTAACAATATTAAACTGAAGTAGTAGAGAATACCAGAAAGATGTTTACCTGTGTTTTATTGACTGTGCAAAGGCATTCTACTGTATGGATCGTAACAAATTATGGATAACACTGCAAAGAATGGGAATTCCAGAACACTTAATTGTGCTCACAAGGAACCTGTACATAGATCAAGAGACAGTCATTCAAACAGAGCAAGGGGATGCTACACGGTTTAAATCAGGAAAGGTGTGTGCCAGGGTTGTATCCTTTCACCATGTTTATTCAATCTGTATGCTGAGCAAATAATCCAAGAAGCTGGACTATATGAAGAAGGAAGGGGTATCAGGATTGGAGGAAGACTCATTAACAAGCTGCAATATACGGATGACACAACCTTGCTTGCTGAAAGTGAAGAGGACTTGAAGCACTTACTGATGAAGAACAAAGACCACAGCCTTCAGTATAGATTACACCTCAACATAAAGAAAACTAAAATCCTCACAACTGGACCAATAAGCAACATCATGATAAATACAGAAAAGATTAAATTTGTCAAGAATTTTATTTTACTTGTATCCACAATCAACACCCATGGAAGCAGCAGTCAAATAAGATGACGCGTTGCATTGGGCAAATCTGCTGCAAAAGACCTCTTTAAAGTGTTAAAAAGCAAAGATGTCACCTTCAAGACTAAGATACGCCTGATCTAAGCCATGGTGCTTTCAGTTGCCTCGTATGCATGAGAAAGCTGGACTATGAATAAGGTAGACCGACTAAGAATTGACCCTTTTGAATTGTGGTGTTGGTGAAGAATGTTGAATGTACCATGGACTGCCAAAAGAATGAACCAATCTGTATTGAAAGAAGTACAACCAGAATGCTCCTTAGAAGCAAGGATGGCAAGACTATGTTTCACATACTTTGGACATGTTATCAGGAGGGATCATTCCCTGGAGAAGGATATCATGCTTGGTAAAGTACAGTGTCAACAAAAAAGAGAAAGACCCCCAACGAGATGAATTGACACAGTGACTGCAACAATGGGCTCAAGCGTAACAAAGATTGTGAGGATGGTGCAGGACCGGGCAGTGTTTCGTTCTCTTGTACCTAGGGTGGCTGTGAGTCGGATAGTAGTCAAATTAGTAAAATTTTAGGTGTCTAGTTGGTGAAAAATATATTACCTTAAAATAAGTTTTAAAAAGTTTTATATACTGGAATAAATGCTGACTACAGGGCTTTGCTAAAGTGCAAGCACTTAGAAGTAAACCAATTTACTTTTCTGCCATGTATTATTTGCTAAGCATCGTCATTATCCTGATATGGCATACTGAATGTACAGTATATTACATGATAGGTAATTTATAAGTTAGAGAAATTTAAAGAATAGAAATAATTACAATTTATGGCTATACTGTGATTTAAATGACAAATTTCAAGTATATTTCTATAGTAATATATTTTATGATTTTTTAAAAAATTTTAAAGATAATTCATGGTTTATCACAAAATGATAAACTTAATCGAATGTTTCTAAACCAATGAAACATTTTATTCCGAGCATTACCTTGGAGGTAAGTTGGCTGTTGGACTGTTGTTTCAATGGGAATATTTTCTCACATAAAGCTAATCATATCCCCCTCAGTCTACTCTCTCGTGTGTTTTTGACTTTGGTAGAAAAAGAACACAATTTACAAGAATTTTTACCTTGTAGTGGAAAAATAATTCTTTGTTTATAGAAAAAAAATTTCTCAATATTGACAAAACAGCGATGTATTATAAAAGCAATTCAAGTGGTTCTGTGAAGCCTGTTTCTTATCCCAGCCACTATTGCCCCTTCAACAACATGATGCAGTAAAGAACAAATGAGACAGAGTATGACATCTATAGAGTGTCTGCTATGTGGCAGGCATTTTGTTTTCTCATTTTAAGCCTCACTTATCAGTTCAAATCTACCAGGTGCTCCTTGGAAACTCTAAGCGGCAGTTCTACTCTGTCCTATAGGGTCACTATGAGTCAGAATCCACTTGATGGCAATGGGTTTGGTTTTTGGTTCATCACCTCAACCCAATGAGTTGACTTTATTTCAATTTTACATATGGGGGATTTGAGTTTCAGAGAGACGTAAAGAACCATGACATGAGTATGTAGCACAGATTATTAAATACATTACTTGATGGTATTGAAATACTTTCTTCTTTGTTATTTCAAACACCTGACACCAACACTTCCATTTCCCTACTTCCTTACAGATGTCTCATAAGATTTAAAATGTATTATAATTTAACTATGGGTATCTAACCAGTAAATCAAATTTTAAATTTTCAGGTAATTCACCTTTAAATGCCCCTTGTTGCTTGATAATAGTTTTAATGTAGTATACTGATAACACTGTATATTTATATTGTGTTTGAAGTTTACACGCCCTTTTCACAAAGTTTATTTTATGTAATCCTTCAACTAATTACGATAGGAAAACTATCACTATTTTATATCTGAGAAAAATGAGTTTCAGAGAAGAAATTTAATTGATCCTGAATTTAGTTATTACCCTTGACCTTTCCTGCCCACACAGGATTTGAGTTTATGCTCAGAGATGCTCTATGCTATTCTGAATATATGCGTTTATAAGACATAAACAATATTATACAAACAAAAGTATATTTTCTGAGCATGTGGTCTTTGCCAGATTATATGCAAAACTTTTATTATATCATTTAATCTCCACTACAATTGTATGAGTTAAATACTATTAATAATATTGTCGGAACCGTAGTAGCACAATGGTTAAGAGCTCAGCTGCTAACCAAAAGATCGGCAGTTTGAATATCCACCAGTTTCTCCTTGGAAACCTTATGGGTAGTTCTACTCTGAGGATTCTATGAGTCAGAATTGACTTGATGACTACAGGTAAGGGTATTGATATTATCCTTCTCAATATTATGATCATTACTAAGAGGTAAGTGAATGCTCATCAAAACAGGCAAACAAAAAAAAAGTAAGTAGCAGAGCTTAGATTCAAGCATAAAATTTTAGACTAGTCCTCTACATTCATAAACACCCCGCTACGTTGCCGCACATTTTATCATTTGGCTAATAGACTGTCAAATATTTAAGGGCAAAAAATATGTTTTGAATATTTATGTTGTCAGTGCCTAGCCTATTGCTTGCATTTTCGTAGGTTTTATTACTTTTTTTTTCAAAGAAAATAGGCTGTAAATTCATATTTTAGCAAGCTGTGAAATCAACTGAAACTGAATGAGTAATTGAATTTAATTATGACTGGAGTATAAACTCCATGAGCAAGGATCTTGTTAGTCCTGTTTACTGCTGTATCCTACATGTACAGAACAGTCCATCACATCTGGAAGAAGTTTATTTAAAATTTGTTGACTAGGTGATTGTATTTTACTATAATACAGTGAATTTAAAGATGCAATATTGAGTGATGTTGGAAACATGGGGCTGAAGGAGAAACTAAGATTTAAACAAGGGAGTACAAAAGTTGCAACAGAGAAAAGAAGAGAGAAGCAAGCTGGAAACTGCCAATTACAACTCTGGAGATTGCTCTTGGGACTGCTGATTCTGCTCCTTTAGAATCTTGGGCAAGTACAGCGTTTGATTCAGAGGTTTACACAAAGCATGAGATGAAGAGATTATAGGGGGGCACCAAGTATGACAGAAACCATGCCATCAGAATAGCAATCATTTGGGAATTTTAGCTCTTTCTAAGATTTAAAATAAAACAAAAGCTGAAAATAAAGAAATGAGCTTTCAATATTTATGAATGAAAAATCACATTGATTAAAGGTAGGATTGCACAGCCAATTAATGTAATTGCTATCAATAAGTTGTACACCTGTAAAAAGTTGAATTGACAAAAGTTGTGTGATAGACATATTTCCAAACAAAAGAGTAGCTGCTGAGGTTGCTTATGTACAACCAAAATCCTCATGGGATTTGTTTCCTTGGTTTAGAGATGTAGCATCATGCTTTCATGGGACATCCCAGTTGATTGACCTAATAACATGTTCAGTGTTTCTGTTCTATCTCCTAGTTTGTTGTGTAGTTCCTGGAGTCTTAAAAACTTGCAAGCAGCCATTCAAGGTACAACAAGTGGTCTCTGTTTGCCTGGTGCAACAGAGTAAGACAGAGAGTCAGAAATAGGAGGTGGAAATAGGATGTGTGGCTAATTGACTTAATGAACAAATCCCTCTTTTGTTATGAGATCAGAAGAACTGGATGGTGCCCAGCTACCATTATGGAATATTTTGATCAAAGATTCTATAGAAGAATCCTTATCAAAAGGGGGAAATGCAGAACAGAATTTCCAATTCTCAAGGAATCCATACCTTCTGGAGCCGTAGAGGCTGTATAAAACACCTGAAACAATTGCCCTGAGATAATCTTTAAACTTTAAACCAAAAATATCCCCTGAAGTCTGCTCAAAACCAAAAATAGTTTACTTTAACTAATAAAGAATTTATACCTTTAGCATTGTGCCCTTTTAAGAACTATCTGTATGGGATCAAATTGACAACAGCAACTCAAAAGATTAGATAGGAAACGTAGGGAGCGGTGAGTGTATGTTAATGGGAGAAGAAAACTCAGAAAAGGAAGGTGAGAATGGATGCAAAACTAGAAGAGTATAATCAATGTCACTGAATTGTACATGTAAAAACTGTTGAATTGGAGTATGTTCTGCTATGTATATTCTCAACAACAACAACAAAAAAAAATATAAAAAAAGAATGTAACCAATGTCATTGAAGAATATGTGTAGAAATTGTTGAATGGAAACCTATTCTATTATGTACACTTCCATCAAAATTACAATAAAATATATTTTTAAAAAGATAAAAAAATAGTTGTGAGAACTGGAATAGGTGTGGAGATAATTTGGATTTTCAAATTTCTCACTGACTGCATGAAATATAAAAAGGAGCCCTGGTGGTGCAACTATTAAGTTCTCAACTGCTAACAGAAAGACTGGTGTTTTCAACCAACCCAGTGTCTCCATGATAGAAAGACCTGGTGATCTGCTTCAGTAAAGACTACAGCCAAGAAAATCTTATGGAGCATTTCAAATCTATCACATGGAGTGCTATGATTTGTATAGACTTTAAGGACCCTAAAAACAATAGCATGCAATATGCTGTTATTGTTGTTAGGTGCCGTTGAGTCAGCTCCAACTTATAGCGACCCTATGTATAACAGAACAAAATGTTGCCCAATCCTGCACCATCCTCAAAGTAGTAAGTATGTTTGAGCCAATTGCTGCAACCACTGTGTCAATACATCTCCTTGAAGGTCTTCTTCTTTTTCACTGACCCTCTACTTTACACAGTATGGTGTCCTTCTCCAGGGTTTGGTATCTCCTGATAACATGCCCGAAGTAAGTGAGACAAGTCTCTCTATCATCACTTCTAAGAAGCATTCTGGCTTTACTTCCTCTGAAACAGATTTGTTCATTCTTCTAGCAGTCCATGGTATATTCAATATTCTTCACCAACACCTTAATTCAAATGCATTGATTCTTCTTCAGTCTTCCTTTTCCATTGTCCAGTTTTCACATGCATATGAGGCTATTGAAAATACCTTGCTTTTTAAGATTTTAAAGAGGTCTTTTGCAACAGATTTGCCCAATACAATATGTCACTCGATTTCCTGAGTGCTGTTTCACTGGGCATTGATTGTTGATCAAAGTAAAATTAAATCCTGGACAACTTCAATATTTTCTCCATTTATCTTGCTGTTGCTTATTGGTCCAGTTGTGAGGACTTTTGTTTTCTTTATGTTGAGGTGTAATCCATACTGAAGGCTATAGTCTGATCTTCTTCAGTGCTTCAAGTCCTCTTCACTTTCAATAGGCAAGGTTATGTCATCTGCATGTCTCAATTTATTGATGAGTCTTCTTCCAATCCTGATGCAGTGTGCTTCATATAGTCCAGCTTCTTGGATTATTTGCTCAGGATACAGACTGAGTAAGTATGTTGAAAGAATACAGCCTTGATACGCACCTTTTCTGGTTTTAAACCATGCTATATCCCCTTATTCTGTTTGAACGACTGCCTCTTGATCTATGTACAGTTTCCACATGAACACAATGAAATGTTCTGCATTTCCATTCTTTGAAATGTTACCCACAATTTGCTATAATCTACACAGTTGAATGCTTTTGCAGAGTCAATGAAACACAGATAAGCATCACATTTTGTATAGGTTCATAATGTTTTCCTTTACTTAAATATCTTAATGTAATTTTGTTCAAAAATTAGTTGCCACAGATTTGATTTTTTTTTTTGAGGGAAGTATTGAAAACGATAGGAAAGATAGGTGAACTGTGAGAGAACTACAATACCACCTTAGTTATCTTGTAAACATTGAACTACATAAACATGGGTTGTGTGTTAAATTATCGGCAAATATTTCCTTGCAATTAATGTAAATAATGTAAAAAATGGGATTGAATGCTATTGTAAATTACATAATTCTCAAATCAGAGCGTATCATTTTAATACTGCTTTATTTTTTCTTGGTAAGGAGTTGTTACTGTTTTTGTTTTTAATATTAAAAACATACAGTGACATTAAAATTGTTTAATATTATTTACAGACTAATTACTTGTACATTCACAATATCTGTAACCCAATATGAAGTTTAAAATTGTTCCGGGATGGGGGTGGGGGGGACTAGTCAAAATATGTGATGAACAAAATGCTAGCTACTCTATATATTTTTTTAATTTTAGAAATTTAAATAATATTTTGAAAAAGGAGGAAAAGAAAACTACGATCATAATATCAATTATGGATTGAAGTGCATGTCCCTCCAAAATATACTGAAGTTCAACCCCTGTATCTGGAATATGATCTTGCTTGGGAAAAAAGGTGTTTCTCTGAAGATATTATTAGTTATGTGGTAATGGAGTAGGGTGGTTACCCTTAATTTCTCTAAGGAGTGTCTTACAGAGGACCCCTGCTGGTGCTCTGGTCAAGCTCTTGGCTGCCAACTGAACAAACCACTGCCCTGCAGGAGAAAGATATGGCAGTCTGCTTTTGTAAAGATTATAACCTTAGAAACCCTGTAGGGAAGTTCTACTCTGTCCTATAGGGTCACTATGAGTCGGAATCAACTCGACGGCAACAGGTTAGTGTCTTACAAAAGGGGAGAACAGACATGGAGAGAGAGTTACATGAGAGAAAAACAGACGCCATGTGAGTATCTGTCTACATGCCAAAGAACACCAAAGAATGTCAAGAAGTGATTGGGGCTACAAGAAGCTGAAGGAGAAAAGGAAAGATCGTCCCCTAGAGCAGATAAAGAAAGAGTATAGTCTTATCAATGAGCTGACGTTTGACTTTTAGCCTCCAGTACTGTGAGCATCTAAATTCTGGTTCTTTAAAGCCACCCACTTTGTGGAATTATGTTGTGACAGGCCTAGGGTCTAAGACAATGTCTTACATAAAAAAATGCCCACTTTTATCGCTTCCTGTCTAAGTTTTTAACTATAGTCATGTTGTTGTTGTTGTTAGGTGGGTTCCATGAAGTTGATTTTGTCTCTTAGTGATCCCGTGTGACAGAGAAGAGCTGTCCCAAAGGGTTTCCTAGGCTGTAATTTTTATGGGAGCAGATCACCAGGCTTTCTCCCACTGGGTGGGTTCAAACCACTAACCTGTCAATTAGCGGCTGAGCGCTTAACAGTTGCACCACCAGGGCTCCTTAACTGTAGTCATACGTGGTTTAAAAAATAGACTCAATTATAAAGAAATTCCTTCTTGTCATCTGCTAAATTAAAGTAGTATATAGATTTTTTTTTTTACGTTTTATATATTGTCCTTGGTTTCTGTTGAAAATACATACCAGTATAAATATTTTAAACACTTTATATAATAGATAATAAATCATAAAATTTTAAATATATAAAATGATAAAACATCTATGTTTATTCTAGTACTCAGTTGCTTTTCATCTGTTATGGATTGAATTGTGTCACCACAACATATGTATTGAAATCCTAAGCCTGTACCAGTGGATGTAACGTAATCATCTTCCATACTGTAATTTATTATTAGGTTAATGAGGCCATGTCACTGAAGGTTTTGTCCTAAACCCAATAATTTCTGAGTTATAAAAAGAACAAATCAGACCTAGAGATAAGTACTATTAGGGAAGACAGATAAGACAGATGCCATGTAAGGATCTCCAAAACCAAAGGATGCCAGTGACTACTGAGAAGGAAGGAATCCTTACTGCTGAGACCCTGTTTTGAACTTTTAGGCTCTGAAAGTGGGAGAAAATAAATATCTGTTATTTAAAGTGACCCACTTGTGGTATTTGTGTAAAAGCAGCAGTAGCTAACTAAGACATCATCTTTCAATATTCTGCTTTGGGTTTATCTTACAATTTATAACTATCTTACAACTATTGTTAAATACAACAAATGTATTTATTTTAGTTAATCAGTCATTTGAAATTTCAAAGAAGAAACAAAACCATAGCTTTCAATTACAGATTACACAGAGTACCTTGACAGTCTTGATCACTACAGCTCCGTGACAAGTATTTTCTTGGCTAGTGTGGCTGACTTTTCAACTTTTCTTTTTTCTTCTTCTTCTTTCAGAAAGTAACCAATGGAACCAGAACTTCATGGGGTGTGTTTGAGATACTCTTATGCCTTGAATATAGTTATAATACAGCCAGTTTTTTTAAAACAAATATTGGAGCCCATCATCACATGACAAGTGACATGAAAATGTGACAAAATATTTGATACTTGGGGACTCTTGCAAAATCTATTTACTTATTGAATTTCTATCACATACTAATTGCCAGGAAAAAAGAATATACTGTTGAATGAGATATGTTTCCTATAGACAAAGATCTTAGTGACAGGATGTTAAAATAAAGAAAATTAAATAGTAATTTTCAGAGTGTTAACACAAAGTGGTAGGTACTGGAAGTGTGTGAAAGATATTGAGGCACAGAGAAATTAAATTAATTATCTAGATTTTTAGATAAACTTCAATCTCATTGAAAAAAAATTACACCAAATAAAATTAATAAATACAAATAAAAAATGTTTGGATAGGAAAGGACATGGTCTACATCCATGGATCTAAGTTAATTAATAAAACATGTTAAGTGAAATCTTAAAAGGATAAAGTAAGTGCTTTTCTCCCCTCTCTTTTTCTAGTAGTATTTAACAAATAATTCCATATGCAGATTGGGTAGATGCAAATGTAGATGGTCATAGCTTAGAGTAACTCAAGGATGGACAGACACTGATTTTGAATTAAACCGATAATGAATTAAATTATTAGTCAGTCACCAAAAGTAGTGAGATTTAACATTTAAATACTAAAAAATGTACTTCAGTGAGTAAAAATGTGTATACCCTAGTTTTGTTGTGTTTGTATAACTAAGAATAAATATTTTTCCTTTTTTGTCCCTTTGTGTGCATTAAATTTATACAGGAATGCATCCTTCTTTAAAGCTATTGGAAAGTAGTATGTGATAAGTTATAAGTTAAGATGGATACGTAAAAACAGAGTGATAAACATGGGCTTATACATATCAAGATAATGAACAACCAAGTTAACTAAACTGTAGTTTCAAGTCATTGCCTATTTTATTTCATTCTATTACAAGAACTAGGTCTCAAATCAATAAGACAACACACAGCCAGACATTATTTAATTGCTCTCTATTATAATGCCATTCTGATAACAAAATCCCATTCAATAACTAAACAGTCATTTTCAAGTGCCTCAGGAGTGCAAGGCACTGCAGGAAATACAAAGACAAGTAATGTATGCTTCCTTGACTTCAAGGAGTCCATTAGTGAGATAGATACCAACCCAATTCTATTGCAGTGAAGAATAAAGTAAATGCTAAAAGAATTATAAAGTATCTATAGAGCAGCACAAATGTGGATGTGATTAATTTACCCTGGAGGAAAATGAGGCAGCCGATTTCATGATTCAGAGCTCAGGTTATGAAATAAATTGAAGGAAAACTGAGTAAATGTTAGTCTCTAGCTACCTCAACAGACTTACAGTTAGTAGAAATACTCCTAGAACATAATTCTGGTTATACCATGGCCTTAAACTTCATGGGTGGTGTGGCTGTTTTTGTTTTCATTTTTTATTTTCTTTATGTTCATAGAGATTTTAGTGTAAACTTGGAACTGCTACAGGTACTACTGTCTCAATGCCATTTTAAATTACAGTTGCTGGTATTTAGTGAAAAATAAACAAACCTACAAAGAACAACAATAGTAATCAGAGCATCTTGTCCCTGCCAGCTGATCATGTATCTTTCATCTCTCAGATAAAATGGTAACTGGTCAGAAATAAACTAGACCTATTGAAGAATCTATTCACTTTTTCTCGTTTATTTCTTCCCTGATTTTTCTCATGGATCCTACTCCAGTTTGGGAAAATGGCAATGTCCTCTGCAACGTGTCTGTTGTGTAAAAATTTTTTAAAGACGAGGTCAGGGATAAGATAGTGTATGTGCATGCATGCGCACAAACACACACACACACACACACACATGGATGCTAGATGAATGTGAAAAGAAAAAAGCCTCTTATTCAGCCAAGGTTGAAACAAACTAACATACAAAAACAGGGAAATTACCATGGTTGAAAGCAAATAGTAAATTCAAATTTAGATTAGAGAGCTGGAGGTGAAGCCCTCATAGTTACAAGAAGTAGATATTGGCCCAACAGATTCGTTTTGTTGTGACTCTGAAACCTGCAGGAAGAGAAGAGTCAAGTTCCTGCCATTGCATTGTTTGTTTTAATGAAATGATCACCATTCTCGCCTGTCCACAAAAGGCACCCTATCATCTTTTGTCACCTACACCAATTAGTAATCCACTAACTTGTATTCCAAGTACTTGCTACAGGTTTCTGGATCCTACTGGTTCCTCTCCATCCTTTAGTTTATATAGTTTTATTTCCTCCACTATTGCAACAATGTTCTAATTTGTCCTCCGACTTTCAGGATTGCTTTTTTCAAAAAAGAAAGAAAAATCCTCTGATATTTAGGAAGGATAAATGTGAACATAAATTGCATGCTCTTCCCACCTTCCCCCTCTCTTTTTTCCCCCCACCCCATGGCTCTCTGTCTTAGTCTGGGTTTTCTAGAAGAGTAAAATCTAGTGAAACCTAAATTCACTTCAAAGATATGGCTCATGCAATTGTGGGGCTGGCAAGTTCCAAATCTGTGAGTCAGGTGACAGGCTGAAGAGCTCTGCTGGCTTGCAAGTTTGCAGGAGCTGAGGAACCCAAACTCTGCAGGTCAGGCAGCAGACTGGAGACCTCTGCTGGCTTACATCCCAAGAACTGAAGGTAAGGAGACAAGAAGAGTGCAGAGTTGAGAGAGAGAGAGAGAGAGAGAGAGAGAGAGAGAGAGCTCTTCCAGAACATCCATTTGTATACTGGCCGCAGGTCCCACCCCCAAGGAAACTCCTCTTTCAACTGATTCGCTGTTCACATCAGATCACAAAATGGAAGGTGCTTGCAAAGTGTCTGACAAACCCCTGGGAATCATAGTCTAGCCAAGCTGACATACATTAACCATCACACCCTCCATTAACCCTCAGATAAGTTTCACATCTTTTAACAAATACATAGCGTCATTCGTAATCTCATCCCTTCTCACTTCTCTAGACTTTCTTGCTGCTGTACTTGCATTTTATTGTTCAGCTAAGCCCATATACTTTAGTTTTACAATTGCAATCTTTTTTTCCCCTTCGTGCCCTAACCCTGAGAATTCCTGAGCCTCCATCACCATTGCATGTCCACTGTCGTGTTTCTACCTTGTGCACACATCTCCTTGTCCTTCAGGACTTTTCAGCATTCCATACTCACTGGGAGACCTTACTCTCTCCCCAATCACCTCCCCCTTACTGCCCCTGTAATGTGTCCACTCACAGTTTCTCCACTACCTTGGGCACACCGTTATCAGCGAAATCACAAAGCTGAATCATAACTGCCTTGTGTCATGGCTTTCTCCCCCACCATACTACGATGTTCATTGTTGCAGGATAGAAGCTGCATAAATGTTTGTGGAATTAATGAGTGAATTACGTTCATGCGGGCTCTCTTCGAAGGGCAACTCTTTGGGAACTTCGTCAGGTCTTTTATTCTTTCTGGGCCTCAGTATGTTAATTGGTTAAAAATAGAAGTTTGAATTAACTGATCTTTAAGGTCCTTGCATTGACAGATCTACAAGATTCAAACCTGTCATTTCTCTGAACTCATTTTCGGTAATCTCTCCCTTTGTTTCAGATATGCTAGCCACGTTCCTGCTTTCCAAATACACTAGGCATACTTCCAACTTAGGGAATTTTTAGTAGCTGCTTTCTCCGGCCTGAATGCTCTCCTTTATTATGCCTACTAATAACTCCTAATTTCTTTTAAGACCTTCTCATTGAAATCTACTGTAAAAACTAATACATTTTATAAATAATACGCATACTATATAACATAAAATCTTCTTAAAAAAAACCAAAAAACTACTTTTTCTGTACTTCTTTTCTATAGCATTTGTTATGGATTGAATTGTGTCTCCCAACTATAAGTGTTGTAAATTCTAACCTCTATGCCTGTAGTTATAATCCCATTTGGGAATGGCTTGTCTTTGCTATGTGGAAGAAGCAGGATTAGTGTAGGGTGTATCTTGAGTCAATCTCTTTTGAGATATAAAAGAGGTTAAATGCCAGCTAGCAAGCAGAGATGGGGGAAGAGAGATGGCATGTCACATGAAGATTGCCCAGAAGCAGAAGCTCAGAAGAGACAAGGACCTTCCTCCAGAGCCAACAGAGAAAGCCTTCCCCTAGAGCCGGCACCCTAATTTGGACTTTAGCTTTCTAAACTGTGAGAAAATAAATTTCTGTTCATTAAAGCCATGAACTTGTGGTATTTCTGTTACAGCAGTACTAGATAACTAAGACAGCATCTTTCTCTTTTTAGCATTTCATTTACTATTCATTAGATTTGTTGATTATTGTCTCACTTTCTCATGGAATGTCAGCTACATGAAGACAGAGATCTCTATTTTGTTCAAGAGTGAATTGCAGATGCTTAGAAAATTTTTTTATTACATCAGTGAACATGTGTTCTAGGAATATAAACATATATTAATATAAATAAATACAAACATTATATAAATATTTTAGTTCTAAATATACAATGAAAACCTTACACTACATTCCAAACATTTTATAATCAGCCCCAAAATTATATTTCACACTTGTCTATATTGTTTATCTTTAAAAACACCCCCTCATATCATCCTCCCCTGGCATTTTAAGAGGTGGACATCATGTAAGATAATCACTGCTTTAGAAATAATCTTTATATATTCTCACTTATGTATGTGGCTTTGCTCAAATTATCCACCAAGAACTCTGTAAGGTTTACCTCAAATGCAAATTAGAATGAGACAATAATCCTCCTCTCCTTAACAGGAAGTAATTTCTCCCTGTACAAAGCTACTGGAGTATTTATTTGACTTTTAACAATTAAAAATAATATAACTGTTACTTTGACTGACGGTGGCTTATTTTGCTAAATAAATCACAACTTCTTCCATTTCATATCATATGCCATTGAGTCATTTCCAACTCATAGCAACCCTATAAGACAGAGTACAACTGCTTCATAGAGTTTTTATAAATACATGCATTGTTTCTGTTTTCCACGATGCAAATCACAAAACAGACTTACTAATTAAATGAGAGTTCCATAAGGAATTTATGTGAAAGACAATAAATTATATCCACAACTTAATTAATTCAGAAGGAAGCACTCTTTTTCATTATTTTTGTAGTGTTTTTATTGCCGAATAAAAATATGTTATTTTGGTTTCTCTCTATAGAGTAGAAAGAACAAGAAAATTATTTCTTGAAATGAGTTAGCTATAATTAGGATATTACTAATTATATCCCATTTTAATGGCTACCAGTCAAGGATCCACTAAAGCTCAGTAAGTTCATGAGGAAGGTTAATGGCAAGAGAAATTAATTCTATTTATTGCCTAATGCAAACAGTAAAGTCAAAGGAAGTTTTTCTGTCCTCTGTTGAATGAGGCAATAAATGTTCCAGTAACAATTCTTTTAGCATATTAATGATACAATGAATTGAGAACATTTTATTGCATCTCAGAATTGCATCTAGAAATTTCTCATGTTTAATATTCATGTTAATATTTTAAGATAGAGGCATTTAAATTCTAATTGCATTCATATAAGGCTTTCTATTAGAAAGAACACCCTGGTTGTCTAAATAGCAAAGTATGTCACTGGGAGATACATCTCACACATATACTTCTGCAATGAAAAAAGACCTAAACGCCCCTCGGTCAAACTGGAAAAGGAAATTTTATATTAAACATTCCTTATCATTATTTCCCAACTCCTGTCTTTCACCATAAAGATGTGCAGCCAAGACCATATACCTTAAATAAGATTAGTTTTTCAAAAAAAAAAAAAAAATTATTCCTAGGAGAGATATTTTTGCATCCCTAAAGATTTTATAAATTTTGACAAAGGGTCTCTCTCATTCAATGACATGTTTTCAGCAATTAATTCTTCAGAGAAGTCACTTCCACTACCATCTCCTGACTACATTCTTCCCATAGATATCTCCATGGCCTTTGTTCTTTTCCTTCAGGCCTTACTGGAGAAGCCTTTCTGGACCAGGATGATCTACAAATACAAAATAGTACCTGTCGTCTTATATTTCTCTTTCTCCCTCTTTTTTTTTTTTTTTTTTAAGTATTTTATTGTGTTTTTGGTGAAAGTTTACACAGCAAGTTAAGTTCTCATTTGACAATTTCCACACAAATTAATGAAAAATATTAGTTGCATTTTTTCACATAGTGTCAACATTCTCTTTAATTACATTCTGGTTTTCCATTTTTTTCATTCTAATTTCCCTGCCCCTTTATCTTCTTCTCTTTGCTTTGGATTAAATGTTGACCTTTTAGACTCATATGGATGGTTTTTCAGTAAAGCACTGATCTAATGGGTAATACACTTTATTTTGTGTGTCCCTCTGCTTTTCTTCTAAAAGGTGATCTTAGGAGATAGTTTTGGTTCAATGTTTAAAGAGTGTCTCCGGACAATAGTCTCAGGGAGTCCTCTGGTCTCAGGTGGTCCAGTTAGTCTGGATTTTTTTTAAGAATTTGAGTTTTGTTCTGCATTTTTGTCTCATCAACTTGACGACAAAAGCAATGGATCTAACTGGGACGATCTATTGTGGCCCTGTCAGATTGACCAGTGGTGGTAGCCTGGCACTATCTAGTATTCTGATCTCAAGGTAGTTGAGGTTGTGGCTCCTGTAGGCTATCAACCTTGTAGACTTGTTTCTTCTCCTTGATTTTGGTTACCTTGTTACTCTTTTGCTCCTGATGTATTTAGATGACAGGTCACAAGATTTTAAGACCCAAGATACTACTCACTTCACTAGAATACAAACATGAACTTTGTGAGCTATACTACGACAATTGATTAACTTATCTTATGAGATTATGGTCCTAAGCTTTCAAATCTAGAAACAATCTCAGAAGGCGTTTGGTTACATCTGAGGAGTTATCTGTAGTTACGTCTTCAATGAATATATGTGCCTGCCCACACATATCTGTATTTACATGTACATATAGGTATTTCTATCTGTTCTCACATATGAATACACCTGAAACTACCCATATTGGTATATTCCTACACCAATTCAAATGTGATTCTAGACTTGTCTTTTGTCCTTTGTTGGAGTTGTTGCCCTTTTATATATGTCAAATTCTTCGGTACAAGTATTCTTTTCTCATGAGTGTTTCTCAGTGGGATCATTTACTTTGGTCATGCTGTACTCAGTACACCCACATTCAGTGCCACTTTTCCCAACGCCAACAATATCAAGTATCTACTACCTAGAGTGTGCTTCCTCTTCCCTCTGCTACTCCCCCAATAACCATCAGTGAACATTGATCTCTTTATATATGTCTATTCTTGCCTTTTTATAAATCAGGATCATACAATACTTGTCCTTATATGCTTGACTTATTTCACTTAGCCTTATGCCCTCCAGGTTCATCCATGTTATAATATGTTTTGTGGAATCATCATCTTTCTTTATGGTTGTATAGTATGCCACTGTGCATATGTTCCACATTTTGCTTAACAGTACGTCCTCTGATTAGCACTTCTGTTGTATCCTTTTTTTTCTTTGCTGTGCTGAATAAAGCTGCAATGAACAGAAGAGTATATGTATCTGTTTGTGTCACTACTTTTAGTTCTCTAGGGTATAGCCCTAGGAGTGAGATGGCTGGATTGTAGAGCAGTTCTATTTCTAGTTTTTTGAGGAAGTGTCATATTGTTTTTTTATAGTGGTTGTACTATTTTACAGTGCCACCAGCAATGAATAAGGGTTCCAATCTCCCCACATATTCACCAGCATTTGTTATTACCTGTTTTCTTTTCCTTTCTTTTTTTTTTTTAATCAGTGTCATTTTAGCGGGAGATGGTATCTCATTGTAGTTTGGATTTGCATATTTTTAATGGCTAATGGTTGTGCAGTGGTTAAGAGCTCAGGCTGCCAACCAAAATGTTGGCAGTTCGAATCCATCAGCTGCTCCTTGGAAACCCTATGGGGCAATTCTACTCTGTTTGTTTTTTGGGTTTTTATTTTTTAAATAATGGCTAATGATCATGAGCATCTTTTCATATGCTTGTTGGCTCTTGAATTTCTTCTTTGGTGAAGGTTCTGTTCATATCCTTTGTCAATTTTATAATTGGATTGTTTATCATTTTGTTGTTGAGATGTTGAAGTTTTCTATAAATTTTGGAGGCTAGACTCGTATCAGATATGTTGTTTCCAAAGACTTTTCCCATTCTATAGGTTCTCTTTTTACTCTTCGATAATGTCTTCTGATGAGCATAAGTTTGTAATTTTTATGAGGTCCCATTTATCTATCTTGTCTTCTGCTATTTATGCTTTTGTTGATGATATGTTTGTTATGTTATTTTTACAAAAGACTAGATCCCTTAGCTTTCTCCCTACATTTTCTTCTTTCAAGAATTTTATAGTTTTAGGCGTTTTAAGTTTAGCATTTAGGTCTTTATCCATGTTAACTTTTGTGTATGGTGCAAGGTATGGGTCCTGTTTCATTTTTCTGCAAGAGGATATCCAGTTTTGCCAGGATCACTTATTAAAGAGACTGTTACTGCCCCATTGAATGGAATTTGACCTCTTTTCAAAAATCAGTCGTCCACAGACAGTTGAGTTTAACTCTGAGTGTTCTCAATTCTATTCCACTGGTCTACGTATCTATCATTGAACCAATACCAGGATCTTTTGATTACATTGGCTGTACTGTATGTTTTGATATTGGGAAGTATGAGGCCTCATGCTTTGTTCTTTTCCTTCAATATTGTTTTGGCTATTTGGTGTTTGATCATATGATCAGGAACTGATGGTACTGAAGGAAGAGGTCCAAGCTGTGCTGAAGGCATTGGAAAAAAAACAAAGCTCCAGGAAATGATGGAATACCAACTGAGATGTTTCAACAAATGGATGCAGTGCTGGAAGTGCTCATAATTTTTGCCAATAAATTTGAAAGACAGCTACCTGGCCAACCGACTAGAAGAGATACATGTTTGTGTCCATTCCAAAGAAAGGTTATCCAAAAGAACGCAGAAATTATCAAACAATAACATTAATATCACATGCAAGTAAAATTTTGCTGAATATCATTCAAAAGTGGCTGCAGTAGTACATGAACGGGGAACTGCTAGAAATTCAAGCCAGATTCAGAAGAGGATGTGGAACCAGAGATATCAATGCTGATGTCAGATAGATCCTGGCTGAAATCAGAAAATACCAGAAAGATGTTTACCTGTGTTTTATTGACTATGAAAAGGCATTAGACTGTGAGGATCATAACAAATTATAGATAACATTGCTAAGAATGGGAATTCCAGAACACTTAATTGTGCTCATGAGGAACCTGTACACAGAGAAGCAGTCATGTGAACAGAACAAGGGGATACTGTGTGGTTTAAAGTCAGGAAAGGTGTGTGTGTTAGGGCTGTATCCTTTCACCTACTTAATCTATCTGTATGCTGAGCAAGTAATCCGAGAAGCTAGACGTATGAAGAGGAATGTGGCATCAGGTTTGGAGGGAGACTCATTAACACCCTGCATTATGCAGATGGCACAGCCTTGCTTGCTGAAACGGAAAAGGACTTGAAGCACTTACTAATAAAGATCAGAGACTATAACCTTCAGTATCGATTACACCTCAACATAAAACAAAAATCCTCACAACTGGCCCAATAAGCAGAATCATGATAAATAGAGAAAAGACTGAAGTTGTCAAGGATTTCATTTTACTCAGATCCACAATCCACACCCATGAAAGCAGTAGTGAAGAAATGAAAAGACGCATTGCATTGGGCAAATCTGCCACAAAAGACCTCTTTACAGTGTTAAAAAGCAAAGATGTCACTTTAAGGACTAAGGTGTGCCTCACCCAAGCCCTGTTTTCAATCGCCTCATAAGCATGAGAAAGCTGAGCAATGAATAAGGAAGAACAAAGGATTGACGCCTTTGAATTGTGGTATTTGCAAAGAATATTGAATATACCATGGACTGCCAAGAGAACGAACAAATCTGTCTTGGAAGAAATACAACCAGAATGCTCCTTAGAAGTATGGCGAGACTATGTCTCACATACTTTGGACATGTTATCAGGAAGGATCAGTCCCTGGAGAAAGACATCATGCTTGATAAATAGAGGGTCAGGGAAAAAGAGGAAGACCCTCCATGAGACAGATTGATACTGTGGCTGCAACAATGGGTTCAAGCATAACAGTGATTGTGAGGATGGTGCAGGCAATGTTTTCTTCTGTTGTACATAGGGTTGCTATGAGTGGGAACCAACTTGACAGCACCTAACAACAACAACAACATTTGGGGTTTATTTCACTTGCATATGAAGTTGATTATTAGTTTTTCCATTTCAGTAAAGAGTGGTTTGGGGATTTGTATTGGAATTGCATTGTATCTATAGATTGCTTTAGGTAGAATTCACATTTTCACTATATTAAGACTTCTAATACCTGAGCATGGAATGTCTTTCCATTTCAGTAGTCTCTTTTAGTCCCTTACAGTAGCGTTTTATAATTTTCACTGTGTAAGTCTTTTATGTCCCTGCTTAAGTTAATTGCTAGGTATTTTATTGTTTGAGGGACTATTGTTTTCTTGATTTTTTTGTTGAACTTGGGCCATTTTGGTATCTTCTTTTATTTAAGTAATTTAAATTTTTTTTTCTGATTTTCATGGGAAAATTTTCTGATTATGCTTGCTTGATTTAGCTCTGCTATATTCACCTACCCTATGGAGCAGTTTTCCTCTGTTCTATAGGGTTGCTAGGAGTGGGAATAGACTTGATGGCAACAAGTGTTTTTGGAGGCCTGGTGGTGCAGTGGTTAAGAGCTTGGCTGCTAACCAAAAGGTCAGCAGTTCGAATCTTCCAGCAGCTCCTTGGAAACCCTATGGGGTAGCTCTACACCTTCCTATAAGTCACTATTATACTTAAAGTTTTTTTCAGCACTGATATGGGAATTCTGGATGCTTGGCCTCTACATTTCAATACACAAGTATGGGGGATTTTAGCTGGCCCAGACACTGGCATAAGCGGTGGTGTTTGGCTTTCCCATGGTGAAAGTGGGAATTGCTGTGTCTTTCCCCATGGTTGTTCCTGCACAGGATCTCCCACTGTGTCCTGCTGTGGGCAGGGAATCAGCTGTTTCCCTCTATGTTGCCAATCTGAAGAATCTGTCTTGCCCTCGTGCCTTTTCATCTCCTCCTAGTCCTAATGCCCTTCCACCTTGTGTCTCAGCAAGATTCAACAACACTCTCTCATAGCACCATGGTCTCACTTCACTCTCTCTCAAATGCGTGCTTCGCAAATCTCCCCCGGACAAACTATACAGACTGAAAAATCAGGCTACAGCTTCCTCAGTTTAGCTCTCCTTCTGTGTTCTTTGTTCGGGGTTTTGCCTAATCCTGTCCCAAAACAGCTGTGGTGAGCGAGTGCTCCAAAGGTAGATTCTCCCGGCTTCAGTCTGTGTTTATTTTTATTCATTGTTCAGTGGGTTAGTTGCTGTGGGATAAATGAGAGCAACCACTCACTTTGCCACCTTGCCCTGCCTCTTTGTATTTCTCTTAAATAACTCTAAATCTTCATTTCTTGCACTGTTTTACCTAGAGAGATACATAGTTTTCTATTCCACTTTAGCGTCTAGAGCCCTGGTGGCGCAGTGGTAAAGAGCTATAGCTGTTAATCAAAAGGTTGACAACTCAAATCCACTAGCCACTCCTTGGAAACCCTATGAGGCAGTTGCACTCTGTCCTATTGGATGGCTGTGAGTTGGAATCTACTCAGTGGCAATGGGTTTGGTTTGGGTTTTTTTTTTTTTTTTTTTTATGACAGAGTTCAATGTTAGATATAAACCAAATGATTTGTTTAAGGAAATTATTTTCCTAGTAATACCGGTTACCATCTTTTGATACCTTCTACATACTAGAAATTTTTCCATTATTTCAGTTCTCAGAACAACTCTATGAAGTAAGGAACATTTTTGCTTATTTTAAACTGAGAAAACTGATGGTTAGAGAGCTTAAGTAATATGCTGTAAGTTACAAAGGTAGAGAAAAGTGGAACTAGCTTTCCATTTTCTGGCTTTAGAGGCTACAATATTATTCACTCACTAAATGTCAAAATGGATTACTTACCATATATTCTCTAATGTCAAAAAATGGAGCCCTGGTAGCACAGTGGTTGGGCGCTTGGCTGCTAACCGAAGGTTGGTGGTTCAAGCTCAGTAGCTGCTCTGCAGGAGAAAGATGCGTCAATCTGCTTCCTTAAGGATTACAGTCTTGGAAACCCTAAGGAGCGATTCTATTCTGTCCTGTAGGGTCACTGTGAGTTGGAATTTGACTGGACAGCAATTTTTTTTTTTTAATGTCAAAAAATAGAGAAGACTCCAGATTTGCTACATGAAGAAACTGACACTGAGAACAGATATCAGATTGGAAACTATAGTTTGAACTTGTGTTTGCATAGATATACGACCGAGAAGACATCAGCAGAGAGGGCTTTAGAGAAGTTAGAGAGAGATTAAAATACCCCAAGCCAGACTTTAGCCCCAACAAGAAACATTGTGCATTGTCTGAGCAAATAAAACTCGATTAAAATAAAATACAGTCATCATAGTGATGAATAGGAGAATTTATTTCTTCATTGTTCTTAAATTTTAGGAACTTTGATTTCATGTGTATCTTCATCACAAAGCCTAGGCAGGTGATTTGCTGGATTTTTAACCTTTTTTCGGATTAATGTTGACAACTTTAATTTGTTGCCATTTCTGGTCACATTTAAGGCTTATAGAAATGTAATCTTCGTTGTGCCAGCTAGAGGTATGTTCATTATATTTGCAATCTTTTATAACATATAAATGAAAATGAAATGCTTACAGTATGACTTAGAATTTCAGAATCTACTGTGTTTAAGAAAGAAGTTTATTCTTTTTTAATTTTAACAGAAAAAAATTTGAAAAGATATATTAATATTATTTTAATCTCTCATTACTGAAAATAAAAAGATAGATTGCTCTTACAAAGTTAAGATATTTTATCTAGACATTCTAATTTATTTTCTCCAAATTAATTTTCATGAGTACATGCCCTTAAGTTATTCTAAGCCATAGTAATTTGGCAGAAAAGATTGGTTTTAATATAAGTTACCAAATCACACAAATAAACAAGTATCCACTTGGAAAAATTGGAGATTCAGTGGGAGAAGATTTGAATCTGTCCAACATCGCCTTGTATAATGCTTACATCACTCTTCAATCACATAATTTTTAAGAGGAACTTGATTTCAATCAGCTAGTCAATCAGTATTCATTTACCTCTGATGAAGGGATTGTTAGGAAAGTACTTGCTAGGCTGATCCTTATGTGAAGATTTTTATTAAAAATTGCTTTTTGATAACACTGGCACTTGTAAAATACCATCTGAGTCTTAATTTTTAAAAAATTCTATTATCAAGAAAAACACTGTCAGGAAATTCTACATCATTTTAATCCTTTAGCTGAGAGAGGAAAAGAAATGGTAATTAAAGTCTGAAGGTGTTTATGTTTTGGTACATTCTTATACTAATCCATGGTGCAATTAGCAGAAAACTTTGTATTTAAAATGAATCTTTAAGTACTTACAGATTTCAAGATGGAAAATTTATGAAGAATTAAGTTATATTGTAATACTATGGTGACTAGAAGGCCTGAATGAAACTTCGAGTTAAAATATCCAATGTAAAGAATAAATTGGTGACAATAAATAAGTTAGTTTGATGCAATAACTGGGCTGGAATTTTAGTGCCAGAAGTTAATGTGTTCCCTCCTCTGGGAACCCACTAGAATAATAAAAATACTATTTTTTAAAGCATTGTCAATAAAAAAAGAGATCACAATCAACCAATTAACCGACTATGGAGAATATCTGATACAATGAAATTTAGAGATTTACGTTAAAGCAAGGAGAAGCATAAAATAAATATGTACATCTTCAGAAAGAGAATTTTGGTCTGCATTGTATATTAAGTAGATGCTTGAAGCTGCAAGATACAGCAAAGTGAACAGTGGCATTTGCTGGAGGGAGGGAGAGTCTAAACTATGCATAGCTAGTTGTGCTACTTGTATTATTTAGTTGAGAGTTGGTTAAGCACTTGAGTGATTTCACCAGTGACCTAGGCTCTACTGTCTTAGTGTGTCAGCGACGTCCAATCACCCTTTGTAAGTTGACTGCCTCATCTCCAAGCATGTCATACTCACATAACAATGTCCTAAGAGGCAGAGAAGACAACTGTACCCTATTTGAACCTTGAATTGTTAATTAATGAACAAAATCATTACCACAAGTTTCCTTAAATAATATATTGTCAGGGAGATAATCACATGTAACTCATTCCTTCCCAACCCAGCAGCTATAATGTAGCTCAGAACAGCATGTATTTTTTATTTCTAGTCTCTACCTTAAGGGCTAGGCTCTGCCAGGATAGAAGATGAGAGAGGAGTAAGACTGTTGGTTAGGTTGCCAACACTGAATGCAGTGGTCCCTCTGTGGCCTTTTGTTTCAACTATTTAAATCTAAGAGCACAATCATTTCAAATGGGCTGCTCTAGAATTGAAAAACAAAACAAAACAAAAACAGTCAAATGCATAAGAGTATGTAATGTCAATTGCATTATTATTAAAACTATTATGTGTTTATATACACATATATAGAATTTCTGGAATGATTCACAAGAAGATACGAACAGTGTTTACGTGGGAATTGAAAGAAAGAGTAAGAATTGGGAGAGGATTTTAATTTGAGTCTTTTAATGCTTTCAGGAATGTGCTTGAGTGTGTGTCTTGTACATTGGATCATTGTTTCACATAACTGGTTCCTCCCTTCCACACAACAGGATTGTATGCCTACCCGTCTCATCTAACTCGCAGTGTCTCCCGTAGATGGAGTCTATTTTCCATGGGACTTGTTTTGGCTCATGCAATGATGCTGAAATGATATAGTCTGTTTTCAGTAGATGCTTAAAAAAACATATATTTCCAGCTGCTCTCCTGCTTTTCACTTTCTTCCGGATAAGGGCTGGTCTCCAGGCTGGGTGCCAAAATGAGAAGACACTTAAGCAAGAGCAAAGCAATTGCCAACCCACAGTCAATCGGTAACATACAATCATAAACACTACAGTGTTGGGGTCATTTATTACTGCAGCCTCACATAAAAAAAAGAAAAATTGAGTGAAATATTAAAATATGTTTACAATAAAATTCAGGTTAAATTATGTCTTTGAATTTATTTATGAATCATTAAATTTGTGAATTTTTGAAGACACTTTGATTATGGTTACTTTATCAAAAACTTTCCGAGTCCTAACAAATAGCACGTAGTGATGTATTAGATTAAATAAATGTCTGGGCATAATTGAGAGACACCTAATAAAATTTGTTCTTTGGATTATAAATGTATCCAACAGCATAGCACAATTTTATTTTATTTCAGCTTATTCCATAATTCAATATATATATTTATCTATATATTATTATCCTTCAAATTTTTGAAATTCACATAAAATTTGGGCTTGACAAAATTATTACAATTTACCAAAAGTTAAATTTTAAAGTATACCAATAAGGAGACATGTCATCAGGAGGGATATGTTATCAGGAGGGACCAGTCCCTGGACAAGGACATCATGCTTAGTGAAGCAGAGAGTCAGTAAAAAAGAGGCAGACCCTCAGTGAGATGGATTGACACAGTAGCTGCAACAATGGGCTCAAATACAGCAAAGATTGTGAGGATGGTGCAGGATGAGGCAGTGTTTCATTCTGTTGTACATAGGGTTGCTATGAGTCAGAACTGACTTGACGGCACTTAACACCAACAACAAAAATAAGGGCATTAGTTGTCAGAAGAAACCTAGAAGGAGTTGCACATGATTTGATTGAAGTCACAGTATTTAGGGAATTTCACAGTTGGAAGGCTTTGCTAATGCAGACGTTTCAACAGGCTTGTTTTAAAGTGGTCTAGTTTTTTCTTTATTTCACAACACGAGAGACACTGACTTAGCAACTATCCTATTTTCCTGGCACTTCTCAAGAAAAATGTGCGTGAGACTTTATACAAAATCAATGTGTAAAACAAAAGTTAAGAAGGAAGATGTGTAAAACTAATATGTGCTTGTCTAACAACAAGTATTTGAAAAAAACAACACAAGAATTTCAAACTTGGGAAGAGGTGATGAATATTTTGTTTCTGGGTGGCACGAATGATTAATCTGTCAACTACTAGCCAAAAGATTGGCAGTCTGAACTCTGAGGCACCTTGAAAGAAAGCCCTGGCTGTCTGCCTCTGAAAAGTACATAGCCTTGAAAACACTATGGAGCAGTTCTACTCTGAAATATAAGGTCACCATGAGTAAGAATTGACGTGACAGCAAGTTTGGCTTTGATATCTTCAAATTAAGTCTTCTTAGGACGAAGGAAAAAGTGCCAGGAAATGCTGGGATGTTGGGCCTCCTTTTGACTCTTAGAAATATAATTGTGCAGTGACAGGGGAGACAGTGTTGCTCGGAGCAGGATCCCTGCCAACAAGGAACCTAGAAATTCCGCTTCTAGAAACTATCCTGGAAAATATGTTAACATATATTGGCAAATATGTATCAAATATACCTAGTGAAGATGCTTACTACAAGTACTATTTACATATAAGAATATCAAAAGCAACCTAAATATCCAAGAAAAACATTCTGATTTGGTAAATTAGATTTCATCAGTACACTGGAATCTTACAAAACAAAAAGAATAATAAACATCGATCTACACATTCAATTAAGGAATACACTCAGTTTATTTGAATTGAAATAAGCAAATCCAAACAGACGTAATTTTTCACTTTGATTAAAACTGTTACATGCAGCAGTTCTGTGAATTGCAAAAAATATTTTTCGTTAAAAAGGAACATGGAGCTTTAAAACAGGAAACTTTTTTCATATGCCTATTAGTATTGTTTTAATTTTCTACCCCATGAACATAATATTCTGTATAGAAAAAAGTTACTAAAATGAAAATATAAAATGCGAAAAGATCCGTATATTTATAAAGATGATGACGAAAAATTCAAAATCACCGTTTCTTACCCTCTGACTTGTCTTGATCAAATTTTAGTCAGACATTTCTCCTGCCCTTAGATGCCTGAACTTTGACTTGCCTGCAAGCCTGAGTAGGCACTAAAATGCAGACTATGTCCCCATTAACAACTTCTCAAGAATTAGCTGACAACAACTAATTTAATTTGGCGTTTCCTGTCAAACCTAGCCAACCATGCAGTCTGCTTATTCTCTTTCCTATTGTCATTTTTAGCGGAATGCCTTACTTATTACATTAAGAAATTAGAAACAATCAGGTGATACTTCAGCAAGTACCAACCACCTATTCTGCTTACTCGTCTGCATCTCCACCCACAAAAGTCACCACTAATCTCCCCATTAAAACAAAATTCTATACTCAACGTTTCTAATTCATCTCCTTCCATTCTCTCTTGAACCCACTGCACATCATTTCTATTTTTATTTCAATCATAATGTGGAAAGTATTTTTATTCAGTTCACAGTGGTTATCAACATTGCTCAATCCAATTGCAAGCTTGACCTTTCAACAAACAATCTTTGACAAATTTAATCTCTACCTCCGTGTTGAAATATTGTTGTTTTTTAAACTTTGTTTAAAAACACCAGCCTCGAGGAGGGGGCAAGATGGCGCTCTAGGCAGAAGCACCACGCCGTCCCTCCACAGCAAAGATCCGAAAAACTAAGCCTAACAGAGAATCAACAATCCTGAAACCCTAGAACACCAAATGAAGAGATAAAGAACTCAGCCAAACACCAAACGGAGTGAGAATACTAAAAGAGAACGGAGAGCGAGGAGAGACTCAGGCAGAGATTCCTTACCAGCTAACCCAGCGCGGAACCACCATCTTGGATTCCTATCGGAGACCAGCGAACGGGAGAGCAGCCTTGCAGAGCATCTGGTCGGAGACAGAACCACCGGTAAACTGCGGTGCGCCCTCACCCACCACCCACCCCTCTCCGCCTCAGCTGGGGATCCCCTGCTTTCAGTGGCCAGGGTCCCTGGGCTGGGGGGCGCCGGTGCTTGGATTCCACGTGCCTGGGCTGGTGGCTTTCTAGGAGCCGTTTGCTGGCAGCTAGCGAACCTTTTTCTGCCGCCTCCCCCTCCTTTTGCCTGGGTGCCTGGTTCCGACTGCCGTCTTTGCTCTCTTCTGCGGAGCTGTGGGGCTGCGTTCGGGCGTGTGGCTGTTTCCAGGTCTGGGCTACCACGCTGGTGGGATCCCGGGGCCTTTGTTCGTTGGCCCCTCTGCTTCCCGTGGCCACGGTCTCTTAACCCCGAGACTGCTGGCTTCTTGGAATTCGCGCCCCTGAGTGGGGGCTCTCTGATTCCCATTTGTAGGCACTGAATGCTGGTGTTGCCCTTTTTTTTTTTTTTTTTTCAATTTTATTTTTCTTCCTTTTTTGATTAGTTTTGTCATCTTTTACCTCGTTTTCCCTTTTGTCTTTCTTCATTGCTTAATTTCTCATCTCTCTATCTCTTCCTTCTCTTTCTGATCCCTGAATACCAGGCGATGTATGCCTCTGTACCTTCTGGCCAGGCTGAGCTGTGAAAATTGACACCGACTCCCCCAGACCTCATAGCTGCATTGGTGGGATCCCTGGGAACTTTGCAGTTCTTTAACGTTTCTGATTTTTATTTAGTCATTCTTTCCTTTTCTTTCTCTTCCCCCTTCTGGTTTCCTCCATCCCATAGTCTCTCATCTGTACATTCCAATGACAAGCTCCCCTAGCATTCTTTTATGTTTGTATGCTTTTTGCTCCTGCTCCTCTCTCCTCTCTCCCATATCCAGCTTAGCTTCACACATAACCATCTTCCCGCTGCACCCTAACTACCTGCACCGTGCACTAGACATCACACCACCAAGCGGTGCAGGCACGCCCTATTGGAACCTGCCCAGCACTGACTACCGACCGTCCTGGTGGCTGCGGTGAGTGCCACAAGCAACCCGTCCCAGTGGCTCCTCCTCAGCTAGATCTGCCCAGCTGTACCACAAGGACAAAACAAACAAACAAAAAAAATCTACAATCAATAAACGAGAGAAATATCTACTGAATGCCCCGAAAACAGCAAACAATATCAAAACATTTACAAAAACAAGACAAGATGGCTCCAATAGGCGTCCAAATTAAAACACCAGATAACACTCCTGTGGAAGAAAATGCACTAGAAGTACCTGATACGGAACTCAAATCACTAATACTCAGAATTTTCCAAGAACTGAGGCAAAAAGCTGACAAACATGAGGAAAAAATAGACAAATTTATGGAAAATACAGACAAAAAATTGGAACAATTCAGGAAGATGATGCAGGAACAAAATGCAAAAATAAATTCACAACTCGAAATTATACAAAAACAACAATTAGAAATACAAAAGATAAACAACAAGATTTCAGAAATGGACGGTGTCATAGAAGGGCTGAGAAGTAGATTTGAAACCATGGAAGACAGGATCAGTGGAACTGAAGACAAACACTTGGATACAACTCTGTTTCAGGAAAACTCAGAAAAAAGAACAAAGAAAAATGAAGAGACCCTGAGAGTTATGTGGGACACAATTAAAAGCAAAAACTTACGAGTGATTGGCATACCAGAACAGGGGGAGAAAACAGAAAACACAGAGAGGATCATTGAGGAACTGCTGACAGAAAACTTTCCCAATATCATGAAAGATGAAAAGCTGGCCATCCCAGAAGCTCAACGAACACCATATAGAAGAGACCCCAAAAGAAAATCACCAAGACATATCATATTCACACTCACTAAAACTAGAGACAAACAAAGAATCCTGAGAGCAGCTCATGAAAAACAAGAAGTCACATACAGCGGAGAAACAATAAGACTAAGCTCAGATTATTCGGCAGAAACCATGCAGGCAAGAAGGCAATGGGATGACATACATAAAATCTTGAAAGAAAAAAGATGTCAGCCGAGAATAATATATCCTGCAAAACTCTCATTCAAATTTGATGGTAAAATTAGGTCATTTCCAGATAAACAGAAACTAAAGGAATACGCAAAAGTCAAACCAAACTTACAAGAATTATTAAAGGGAGTTCTTCGATCTGAGGAAAAACAGCTTCAGCCCTCAGGCAGGACCTAGGACCTAGGACGCAGGTTCATATGGACCAGATACCATTCTAGGAACTGAACTACAGAGGACTTTCCAAAAACAAAATAAATACAACAGGGAATCAGAGAAATCAATCAAAGGATGACAACCACATCAACACAATGAAAGAGAGAACAAACGGCATAGGTATAGAACCTTCTAAAGGAGAGGAAGGCAAGGTGATACCAAGTAACGGTAGACTGCTTCAAACTTAGAAAGATAAGGGTAAAATTCATGGTAACCACAAAGAAAGTTAACAAACCAACTCATAAAAATAAAGATGAAAAACATAAAGTCTCAACAAAAACAAAACCTACAAAAACAAAAGAAATGAACACAAAATCCACAAACAAAAGTAACTCAGCACAAGAGAGTAAGAAGAACAAAGAAAACTTCAGCACCACAAAAAAAAGCACTACAAAATGACAGCAACAAACTTCCATCTATCAATAATTACACTGAACGTAAATGGACTCAATGCACCCATAAAGAGACGGAGAGTGGCAGAATGGATAAGAAAACAGGATCCATCAATTTGCTGTCTACAAGAGACACACCTAAGAAACAAAGATGTGAATTTATTAAAAATCAAAGGTTGGAAAAAAATATATCAAGCTAACAACTATCAAAAAAGAGCAGGAGTGGCAATTCTAATCTCAGATGAAATAGACTTTAAAACAAAATCTACCGTAAAAGACAAAGAAGCACACTATATAATGATTAAGGGGATGATCCATCATGAAGACATAACCATAATAAATATCTATGCACCCAATGACAGGGCTCCAAAATACATAAAAAAACTCTAACAGCACTGAAAAGAGAAATTGACAGTTCCACAATAATAGTAGGAGACTTCAACACACCACTCTCAGTAAAGGACAGAACAACTAAAAAGAAACTCAGCAAAGATACAGAAGACCTAAAGGACACAATCAGCCAACTGGACCTCATAGACATATATAGAACAATCCATCCAACCGCTGAAAAGTACACATTCTTTTCCAAAGCACATGGAACGTTCTCCAGAATAGACCACATCTTAGGCCACAGAGCAATCCTCAACAAGATCCAAAATGCTGAGATAATTCACAGTATCTTCTCTGACCACAATGCCATCAACCCAGAAAATAACACTAGAAGGAGCAAGGAAAAAAAATCAAACACATGGAAACTGAATAATAATCTGCTTACACATCAATGGGTAATAGAAGAAATCAGAGATGGAATTAAAAAATTCCTAGAATCAAATGAAAATGAAAACACATCATACCAAAACCTTTGGGACACAGCAAAGGCAGTCCTCAGAGGACAATTTATAGCAATAGATGCACATATCAAAAAAGAAGAAAGGGACAAAATCAAAACATTAACTACAGAACTCAAACAAATAGAAAGAGAACAACAAAAAAAGCCTACAACCACCGGAAGAAAGGAAATAGTAAAGATCAGAGCAGAAATCAATGAAATAGAGAACAGAAAAACAATAGAAAGAATCAACAAAACCAAAAGTTGGTTCTTTGAAAGAATCAACAAAATTGACAAACCACTGGCCAGACTGACAAAATAAAAACAGCAGAGGGCACAAATAACCCAAATAAGAAATGAAATGGGGGACATTACCACAGACCCAACTGAAATAAAAAGGATTATAACAGAATATTATGAAAAACTATATTCCAACAAATTTGAAAACCTAGAGGAAATGGATAAATTTCTAGAAACATACAGCCTACCCAAACTACAACAAAGTGATATTGAAAATCTGAACAGACCCATAACAAGAGAAGAGATTGAAAAGGTAATAAAAAAACTCCCAACCAAAAAAAGCCCTGGCCCAGATGGCTTCACTGGAGAATTCTACAAAACATTTACAGAAGAGCTCGTACCAGTTCTACTCAAGCTATTTCAGAGCATAGAAGAGGAAGCAAAACTTCCAAATTCATTCTATGAAGCCAGCATAACGCTGATACCAAAACCAGGCAAAGACATCACAAAAAAAGAAAATTACAGACCAATATCTCTCATGAATATAGATGCAAAAATTCTGAACAAAATTCTAGCCAATAGAATTCAGTATCATATCAAAAAAATAATACACCACGACCAAGTAGGATTCATACCAGGTATGCAAGGATGGTTTAACATTAGAAAATCCATCAACGTAATCCACCACATAAATAAAAGGAAAGAAAAAAATCACATGATTATCTCAATTGATGCAGAAAAGGCATTTGACAAAGTCCAACACCCATTCCTGATAAAAGCTCTCAATAAAATAGGTATAGAAGGGAAATTTATCAACATCATAAAGGGCATCTATGCAAAACCAACAGCCAACATCATTCTTAATGGAGAAAGGCTGAAAACATTCCCCCTGAAAACAGGAACAAGACAAGGATGCCCTTTATCACCACTCCTATTTAACATTGTGCTGGAAGTTCTAGCTAGAGCAGTAAGGCAAGAGAAAGAAATAAAAGGCATACAAATTGGTAATGAAGAATTAAACTCTCCCTGTTTGCAGATGATATGATACTATACATAGAAAACCCTAAAGACTCCACGAGAAATTTACTGGAACTAATAGAAAGATTCAACAGAGTAGCAGGATACAAGATAAACATTCAAAAATCAGTTGGATTCCTATACACCAGTAAAGAGAACGATGAAAAGGAGACCAGGAAATCAATACCATTTTCAATAGCCCCTAAAAAGATAAAATACTTAGGAATAAATCTGACCAGGAATATAAAAGACCTATACAAAGAAAACTACAAAACACTGCTGCATGAAATCCAAAGGGATCTACATAAATGGAAAAACGTACCATGCTCATGGATAGGCAGACTCAACATTGTGAAAATGGCAATTCTACCTAAAGCAATCTACAAATACAATGCAATCCCAATACAAATACCAACAACATTCTTCAAAGAGATGGAAAAACTAATTATTAACTTTATATGGAAAGGGAAGAAACCCCGAATAAGTAAAGCACTACTGAAGAAGAAGAATAAAGTTGGAGGACTCACACTACCTGACTTGAGAACCTACTATACAGCTACAGTACTCAAAACAGCCTGGTACTGGTACAACAACAGAGACATTGACCAATGGAACAGAATTGAGAACTCAGATGTAAATCCACCCACCTACGGTCACCTGATTTTTGACAAGGGCCCAAAATACATCAAATGGGGAAAAGACAGTCTTTTTAACAAATGGTGCTGGCAAAACTGGATATCCATTTGTAGAAAAATGAAACAGGACCCATACCTCACACCATATACAAAAACTACTTCAAAATGGATCAAAGACCTGAATATAAAGCCTCAAACTATAAAATTCATAGAAGAAAAAATAGGACCGACACTTCAGGCCTTAATACATGGCATTAACAGGATACAAACCATAAACATCAACACAGAAAACCCAACAGATAAACTAGATAATTGGGATCTTCTAAAAATCAAACATCTATGCTCTTCAAAAGACTTCACCAAAAGAGTTAAAAGAGAACCTACAGACTGGGAAAAAATTTTTGGACAGTACAAGTCAGACAAAGTTCTAATCTCCATAATCTACAAGAAAATCCAACACCTCTACAACAAAAAGACAACCAATCCTATCAAAAAATGGGCAAAGGCAATGAACAGACACTTCACCAAGGAAGACATTCAAATGGCCAACAGACACATGAGGAAATGCTCGCGATCACTAGCCATTAGAGAAATGCAAATTAAAACCACAATGAGATACCATCTCACCCCGGCATTACTGGCACGAATCAAAAACACTGGAAATAACAAATGTTGGAGGGGCTGCAGGGAGACGGGAACTCTAATACACTGCTGGTGGGAATGCAAAATGATACAACCATTTTGGAAAATGATATGGCGTTTCCTCAGAAAGCTAGAAATAGACATATCATTCGATCCAGCAATCCCACTCCTAGGAATATATCCTAGAGAAATAAGAGTCATCACTCGAATAGACATATGCACACCTATTTTCATGGCAGCATTATTCACAATAGCAAAACGATGGAAACAACCTCGATGTCCATCAACAGATGAATGGATACACAAACTATGGTACATACACACAATGGAGTACTATGCAACGAGAAAGAACAACAAGGAATCTGTGAAGCATCTCATAACATGGATGAAACTGGAGGACATTCTGCTGAGTGAAATAAGTCAATCACAAAAGGACAAATATTGTATGAGACCTCTATTGTAAAAACCCATGAAAAAAGTCACATGCAAAATGTAACAATCCTTGTTGGTTACCAGGGATGGGAGGAGGGGGGAAGTATTAAATAGGTAATAGGTAAGTGGTAACTTGGGTGAGAGGTGAGATAGTACATAGTACAGGGGAAACTAACACAACCTGCACAAGGAAAGGTCATGGAGGCCCTATAGACACATCCAAACCCCCCGAGGGACTGAGTTGTTGGACGGAGGGCTCTGGGGGCCATGATCTCGGGGAACATCTAGCTCAATTGGCATGACACTACTTATAAAGATAATGCTCTACCTTCTACCTTGGTGAGTAGTGTCTGGGGTCTTAAAAGCCTATGAGCGGTCATCTAAGATACTCCACTGATCTCATCCCTTCGGGAACAAGGGAGAATGAAGAGAACAGGATTCAATGAAAAGATTAGTCCAAACGACTAATTGTCCACAGCTACTAAGGCCTCCACCGGACTGAATCCAGTACAGCTGGATGGTGCCTGGCTACCACCAATGACTCCTCTGACCAGGATCACAACAGAGGGTTCTGCGCAGAGCTGGAGAAGGAAGTAGAGCTTAATTTTAACTCCCAAAAAAAAAAAAAAAAAAAAAAAAAAAGACCAGATTTACTGGCCTAAAGAATACTGGAGAAACCTCAAGAGTGTGGCCCCCAGACACCCTTTCAGCTCAGAGGTGAAGTTACCTTCGAGGTTCGATGTTAAGCCTGGGAATGGACAGCCCAGTAAAACTAAATGGGACTAACGAGGTACAGGAGTCCGGTGACAAGGCCAGAAGGCAGAGGGAGAGTAGGAAACTGATGATAAGGAACACAAGTTGAGTAAGGACACTGTCGATGTCTTGTGAGATTGTTGACCACTGTTATAGGGCAACATTTGTAGTAACTATTAAATGGGAGGCTGTTTTGTCTTGTAAGCCTTCATCTTGGGCGAGAATGGCAGCACAATTGGAAGAGCATAGTCAATATCACTTAAATGTGTAAGTAAAAAGTTTTGAAATGGTGTTAAAATAAAATTTAAAAAATTTAAAAAATAAAAAAATAAAAAAAAACCAAATGAGACTAAGGAGGTACAGTAGTCCAGTGACAAGGGCCAGAAGACAGAAGGGGACAAGGAAGTCCCCTGGTGATAGGGAACACAAGGTGGAGTAAGGATATTCTTGATGTGCTGTGAGATTGTTAACCATTGTCATAGGGCAACATGTGTAGTAACTGTTAAATGAAAAACTATTTTGTTCTGTAAGCCTTCATCTTAAGCGAGAATAACAGCACAGCTGGAAGAGCGTAGTCAATGTCACTGAACTGTGAATGTAGAAATTCTTGAAACGGTGTATCTTTGGCCATCTGTAATTTTCATCAAAAAAAAAAAAAAAAGTTGAGAATTTAGAGGCTTAATACGTTGTGGGGTTGTTAACCAATGTCATAGAACAACATGTGTACTACTATTTCATGAGAAACTATTTGCTCTGTAAGCTTTCACCTGAAGTACAATAAAATATAAAAAAAAAAAAAAAAAAACCAGCCTCTCCTGGTGTTCGTCCTACATCACTTGCCAGTGTTCGCAGTCTACTTTGCTCTTTCATTTTCATCTTCGACACCATTAATAATTTAAAGTCTCAGGGCTGAGCTCTGAAACCTCTCCTCTTTATCAAAACTCACACTTTTTAACATTGTCTAGACCTCATGACTTTAAATATCATCTAAACGCTAACGACACCTACATTATTTTGTCAGTCTGAAACTCTCGTCTAATTTGCAGGCTTTTATCCAATTCTGCAATCAACATGTCTTACATCCACAGGCTGCTCACCCTTAATGCGTACACCAGACTCTACATTTCCTATCACACTGCGAAACATGCTTTGCAGCAAATAGCTACTCCACTCCTCTCGTCGTTTATGCCCCAAACATTGTCATCCATAATCCCTCTTGTACACTCCACAACAAGTCCATCAGCATATCTTATTGGCTCTGTGTTAAAAAAAAAAAAAAAAAATCCAAGCAGTTATGCCACTAAGGTTAGTGTCACCCAGAGTGGTAACTCATGGTGTCACCTCCCTTGTGGGTGGGGCTGGTCAGAGAACTCCCAACTAGTGGGCGGAGTGGCCCCCGGCCCTGCCCCGCCCCGCCCCGCCCCGCCCCAAGGAGGGATGAACACTGGTCATGCGGCCTGACCCTCTCAGCTCTACCCCGCGGTGGCTTCCCACACTCTTCTCCTCTCTCACTGGCCAAGGAGGAGTTCCTTCCCTCGGCATAATGGTGGGCACCGCAGCCCCGTCTCCCGTACCCTGATAGGTGATGGGGGTAACGAGTCACTGCACTGGGCGACGGGTGGCACCAACCCTAGTGACATCACTGCCTTAGCAGCCCCTCCCTTGGCGGTACTGACACCACTACCACAGATCCTGGGGTCATTTTGGTGTCACCCCCTCTAACAGTGTCAGGAAGTATGGTCCGCACCCCCCACACCCCGTAGTGATGCCACTGTATCCAAGTAACCATCATCTCTGCCGAGGCTTATCACAATCACCCTCTAACTAGTCTTATATCATGGCTGTTCTTATATCCTTGTAGTTATTCTCCGCCAGAGTCAGCCACCATCAAATCTAAATCAGATAATGGCACTCATTTTCTCAAACTCTTACAATGGTTTCCACCTCAGAGTAAACGCCAAAATCCTTACAATGACTACCAACACCCTGCATGATGTATCACCCCATCACTGCTGTCTCTCTACCTCCTTCCCCATCACTCTCCATTTTGTTTTCTCTGGTAGGGCACAGTGTCATCCTTGCTTTCCCTAGTTCTCAGTGTCTTTATGGCATGACTCACTGAATTACTTCTTCCATATCTTTAATGGCCGCCTTCACACTGAGAGCAAACTTGTCCCTTCCATTCAAAATCTTAACTCTCTCCCTTGGCACTTCCTAATTCATTCCTTGCTGTGTTTTTTCTCTACAACATTACCATCTGAGGAAGTACACGTTTGACCTATTAATTTGCTTGCTGCCTATCGTCCTTCCCTGAAATGTAATATACATGAGGTTTGGAATGTTTATGATTTCTCTTTTTTTATGTAATTTATTCACTTAGAAAAGTGTCTGGAACATAAAGGTACTCAAAAATATATGTTGACTGAATGAATCCGCCAAATAATGTCATACTGCCTTCCCGGGCAGTTGTTTGATATTCATATTCTCACTTCCTGAAAGTGTCTTTTCATATCACCTTCACCAAAGTTTTTCATTCATAAACATGTTGCTGTTTGTGAATATTGGTAGGTGGAAACATTTATCTAATTACTATTTTAAAATATATTTCTTCAAATCACGAGTCATCTTTCCAGTGTTTTCCTTTTTCTTTTGCTGTTAGCTGCCTCTTGATTTCCTCTGCCTGCTTTTAGATTGTTTTGTTCTTTCCCTTAATGATTTTTTTTAAATAAGAAATCTAAAGATATTTAGGAATTTGGCATTTTGGGTTTGTATTGTGTTTTATGTATTACCCCATTTTTTATTTTTTTAGTGTGTGTTACTTTGAATTATTATGTAGTCGTATTTATGGATATAAATGTATCCTTCTCTGTTTATTGTTCTCTGAATTGTTTGGCATGCTTGAAAATAAAAATCATTCCTTCAAAGTCAAACCTTGAGATAGTTAAAAGTTTACTTGAGAATAAATACACATATAACGGGGTGTGTACTGTGACAAGATGAGTGTGAGAACTAAAGATAATTCATAAAGAACTTATTATGTTATCTATTCACTAGAGAATTTGAGAAACCCATACATGTAGGGCTAAGGACAATGTCTCTATCCTGTTGCTTTTTGAATTTTCATTTTTTTCATTTTCTTGGATCCTAGTTGTTTTGCTAACTATTTGGTGCATTGTTCATCCTGGCATATTCACCATGTAAATTTTCTTGTGTGGTTGTGGATAAAATAATTACCGAGCTATTTCATCATTTGCATCTGCACTTGTTGGAAAATTAGAGTTTCGCAGAGTTGTTATCAATGCTTTAAAACCGGTTTAATGTGTCACTGGAGTTTCAAATATGGACGATTTAAAAAGTAGTCTTCCGGCTTTTGTATTGTGTAAGCATCTGCACTGCATGCCAGTTAGTGATGAATAGCATCTTTTCTGTTACTCCACTTTTTGGTAATGTGAGGACCTTTTCAAATCATCAAGGATACTGAAGCGAGGAAAATCCTAGATTGGGTATCTCTGTAAATGTACACATTTAATACCAGATACTCGTCTAAGAATATGTGTGCAGTAGGGCGGGTATAAGCATTGCATTTATACAGACGAGATAAAAATGTTTAAATAAGTAAATAATTTGTCCAATATCACAATGCTACTTAGCATTTAAGTGGTAAAACAAAACTTAAACTGTTGCTTTTTAATTAAAAAAAAAAAGTTCTTTCTGTATTCCATTGTATTTCGTCCTAAATCCATAAAATCACACCAATTCCCAGTATTTGAGAGTGGATGTGAGATTCATTCTTTCATCAACATTATAGTAATCGAAGCTAACACCTGTAGGATCAGAAGGAGGCAACCATGCAAGAAAGTGTGTTTGAGCTTTCCAAACAGAATGGGAAGCAAGTACATTAGATCCGAGATAGGATACATTTGGCATAATGAAGCGAAAGATGAAGGCCAGTGAGGCAGGAGAGTAGCAAATGGGGTGTATGAGAGTATGGTAATTGTTAGGAGAGAAAGACACAGAGTTATACAGAAGCCAGATCTTGTAGGTATTGATTTGGTTTGTTCGCCTGTTTGTTTGCTTCTTCATTTGTTTGGCTGATAGCTATGAACACACTCCATATTTTTATTTCCTTATGAGAACAAGAGCAATACAAATCTAATAGACTCTCCAAAGGTGGTAGAACAGGGTGAAATAGATGACCTACAAATACATCCTCAAGTTATATGTTTGCATAAATGTAATTATAAATAAAGATAAATGCTGTATATTTGATGAATATCTTATTTAAGTCCTGTCTGTATTATTCTTTGGGACTTTAATAAAATGTTTACCTACACCTATGTGTTATTAGCATGTTCTTAAAGCTATTTGGGAATTAAAAAAATCATTCTATGTAGCAGTAGAAATGGACAACCGTATTTTTTTTATTTATAGAAAATATTTATTGGGTTAGAAAAGATCTATTCAAAGTTTGATAAAAATTGTTTTTTAATTTATTGTTGCAAAAAGACAGATAACACAGTATTTACAAATTCAACAATTTTCATGGGTGCAATTCAATAATACCATCTTACATAACCGGGAGATTTGTCACTACGAGTCGAGACTGACTTGATGGCACCTAACAACAACTATAGGCTGATCAGCACATTGCCGTGCAAAGGTAATACTTGCTTTGCTGTAACATTGTGAAGTTTGTGATTAAAAAAAAAAAAAAAAAAAAAAAAAAAAAAAAACTTTTGATTACAAAGGACCAGGTACTATCACTTAGTGACTTTGTACAAGTTCTTAATTTCCATGCTAATTTAAATGACTCCATTGTCCTACCACACTGGGGAGGGGGGAATAAATGAGTCACCTTGTTTCACAATGTGAAGTGTCATCTCTGATATTATTAGTTGTTGCATTGTGTTAGGCAAACTGATTTTATGTGCTGGAGCAAAACCCATGGCTCATAAACTCAACAGAGGTGAATGAGTTATGATAGTCTTGGAAATACATTACTGAAATTCTGCAAACATCACCATGGTACATTAGTCTTCATCACATTTGGCTTTATTAAACACACAGATAGATGGGAGGCTGTCATGTATGCCAATTGTTTTGTTTTTTCCAAAATGACCTAAGGAAATTTAAGAGCTTTTTTTTTTTTTTCTTCCCCAGATATTTTAAAGTCATGCGTCAAGGATAAAATTTAATAGTTTGGTGATTTAAAGAATGAGACATTTTAGCATTTTGTCATCATTGTCATTATTTAATATTTATCAAGGGCCAGTAATGTGCTGGATGCCACAAAAAATACGGACACTACAAAAACAAAGTCTCTGCACTAAATGTCTGTTTGCTTATTTTCTCTAAAGACTTGAGAAAATTCAACGTTTCCTTTAATGAATGCTTTGAAAGCTGAAGTTTTCCATCAGAACTAATGGGGCATAGGTTATTAGGAAGGACAAAACTGATCTTTTCATTTGAAGGTGAAATAGACATCAAAACGAAGCTATACCAACTAATAATAAAAATTCAAATTTTTAGCTCATTGAAGGGTAAAGTTGTTATATTGACCTGATTATTTGAACGTTCAGCTTTTGAATAAAAATTAAAAACATGAATTAAAATCAAGGATTTTCTTTTTTTGGTACATTTGGACAATATGTAACAGATCATGTAATCAATTTATATTTTGAAACTGGAAAATGGCATCATTTTCAAAATGTGAAATAATATACACTCCAAAACCTCATAAACAAAGTATTTTGTATGTACACTTGAGCTCTATACAAACATTCCTACTGTAATACATCCTATATATTATTGTCAAAGTAAACTATCTTAAACACCAAACTCATCTTTCTTCCTAAGCTTGTTGTCCATGATTCTCCTGTATATAGTCTTCATTGCAGCCAAACTTTCTATTCAGTGCCTCAGTGCCTGTATTCAGCCTACCCCCATCCTTCCTCTCTCTCTCTCTGCATGCGTGTGTGTTTACACATACATGCATACGTGCGTGTGTATATATATATATATATATATATATATATATATATATATATACATACACATATACATATGTATATATGTGTGTGAGTATACATATATATATATACACACACACACACCCGTTGCTGCCAAGTCGATTCCGACTCATAGCGACCCTACAGGGCAGAGTAGAACTGCCCCACAGCGTTTCCAAGGAGCCTGGTGGATTTGAACTGCTGACTGATGTATATATAAAATCCTTTGCCTACACTTGCTTCCTGTATGTGACAAGATAACATCATGTTACACTGCTGGCGCCTTTACTATGGGACATTGCACAAGTTCCTCATCTAAAGATCTCTTATGTCAGTTGCTGTTACTCAGTTTTTAAAATTTTGTCTATTATTATGTTATTGTTGAGTTTTTGTATCTCTTCTCCACTAATCATAATACAATGCTGTATATTCTCTAAACATTTAGTGTTGTTAGCTGGATATATTAATAAGTAGTATGGAGTGTATAATAGATAGGACATGAATAATGAGAAGAGGCTTTTCAAATGTCTGCTGAAGAATAAAAATTAAAGAAATGAATATACAGGAAGATTTTTAATGCAATGAATGCAATGATTCTAATATGAGACTTAGAGCATTTATAAGTTTCATCTTAATACCTGCATAAAAAGTGGAAATAATTACTATTTGCTTGTAGGATTTTTGTAATATTTTAATGCCTTTCAGACTTCTGACATTGCCTTTAAGGGAGTATAGATAGCGGTTTATTGTTGTTAAGGAAATAGAATGCTAGTTATTCTTTTCATCTATTTTAAATCGAGATTTTGTGTCAATTATCAGGTAGTTTAACAGTATTATTATATAGGAAAATTTAATTTCATTAACTGTGTGGCAATATCTTTTAAGCACTAAGCATTTTAGTTGTACTGGATTCTCACTATTGTAAATAGGTTTATTAGATTACTATATAAATAGTAACCAATGTAGTTTTATTCATAAATGGTCTCTTTAGTAAATTTCAATCAGATTTCTATGTATTCTAATAAAAGCAGTGCATATCAGTACAGAGCATTAGAGTTATACTTAACTGACAACTAATACTCAGAGTGCACATTTTAACCCACATTCAAATATTCTTATTGTATCTTTGTTAATATTATATTAAAAATGATCAAAAATGATAGACTGGCCTCATTCATTTATTTCCCTCTGCCCCAAGATATCAATAATGGTAGAAAGGGAATAAAAATGTTATGAACCAAACAATGAAGATAATCAAAGTGCATGTCATCAAGACTACTCAAAATGATTGAAAACAATTCCTCCATTTGCATAATTTCACATATTGTTAGTTCAGTACTATAGCTTTCAAATTATTATTCTCAGTCTTCCTTGCTGGGGTAAAAGCTTGTAACCTTCAATATGCAAACTGGATGTGTCCCTGTATTAAAGATTGAATTATGTCCCCTGAAAAATATGTGTTGAATCCTAACTCTTATGCCTGTGGATGTTTTCTTTGCCATGTGAACGAGGCCATATCAGAGTAAAGTGTGTCCTAAACCTAATCGTTTCTGAAAAATAAGAAGCAAGATAGACACAGAGGCAAGGAATTCCATACAGGAGGAAGACAGATACTATCTGAAGATGACAGAGGTAGATTTATCTACAAGCTCAGGAATTCCAAGTATTGTCAGCTACTAGAAGTTGAAATAGTCAAGGAAGGATCTCGCTCTAGAGCCACATTCTGAATTTGAGCTTCTAGATTGTTATAACAATGAGAAATCAATTTCTGTTCTTTAAAGTCATCCACTTGTTTTGTTTCTGTTACAAGAGCAATAATAGGAAACCAACACACCCTCTAAGGCTTATTTTCAAATGTGCATACTGTAATGTAGCTTAATGCAGGAAAACAGATTTTCTGGCAATCATGGTGGCAGTTATTCAATTGGTCGGAAGTAGCTATAGTGAATCTTTAGTTATCTAATAACTAGGCACCAAATATGGGGGCAATACTGTCTGTAATTTGTTTTTTGCGCTATGTAGCATTAGTATTTGGATCTCTGGCTATCCATGTTTCTATAAGCCACATAATAGCTATTAATAGATTATTTTTTTCTTTAGCTATCAAGAGCAGATTTTACTATTTGTAAGCATGTTTTCTAGTGGAAAAAAAATTACTTCAAGAAACAATTGCAATTAATAAAGTTCAATGGCACGCTCTTTTTGTATTACTTATCTGACCTGGTGACAATCCAGCACTACAGAACAGGACACAGGGAGAATAAGAATTAAGAGCACCTATTGGTGAATGAGTTATTTAAAATTTCACAATTGCTCATCTGGATCATAGTGCCTATGGAAAGCAACGCTATAACAAATCAAGGGCCACTTCAAATTGCACCAATGATATTAATGATAAAATTTCACAAATTCAATTTTTAAATTATTGGCTTAAGCCCAGTCATAGAAAATGGAGATTGCTATGATGTTCTACTCTTTTACCTCCTGTAGCCAGAGTGCTAACAAAATGGACAATCAAATGCATGATCTGATTCTGGAAATTCCTGAATTGTAAAATAGAATGTTTTCACTTTCTAAGCTTCTCACAGGAAATTTAGGAAATAATTGAAAATAAGGATGATCAAAAAAAAATTAGAATAGATGCATAAGAGTTTTTTAGCTTTTGATAATACAAAAACACACACACAAATTTCTCACCAAGAGAATCAGCATCTCCTCTTCTGTTCAGTGCAGTTATTGTTACCTTGCTTGAAAACCTTGTAAGGATCTTGGCAGAAAAATATGCCAAATAATGGTAAAAGTGTTCTAAATAACCAACTCCAACTACCCTTCACTGTCCACAAACTCAGTCGTACATTATATACCTTGGGGTCAATTTTAAAAGCAAATTTGAGAGGATGAAACTTACAAGACAAAATAATGCAAGTTTTGCTATTGTATGTATGAATAAAACTGGGATTTGTGTGTAAAAATTGATTCCTGTGATGTTAACAATGGGATGAGAATTATATTAGAATATGTTGAATTTATAAATATTAGTTCACCTGTTAGATAGATTGAATTTGATGCACTTCCTCAAACTGCTAAATGTGGTGGTAATTGACTGCTCAGTAAGGCTTGACAGTAACCTGCAGTAACCTGTCTCAATGGGATTCCACATTAAATGAAGCTGAGATGTCAGAAATCCTTGATATAATGTACACATAAGATTCCAAGATTACTGAAGATAGAAATGTTGCCGTGGATTTATGTTGCGTGTTCTGCTTAGCTGCCACTTACATATGTTCCCTGATGGGACCAAGAAATTAATCATTTTAAGATGCCTTGAGAAATTCTGAGGTGAGGAGACAGCAAGTATCCTTTAAAAATATTGTTTTGGCTGTTTTTTAACAATCAGAAATGTGGATGTTCAGTGCTACCCATGAAATGCATTGCTTGATTTCAATGTGAATGATAAAATGATAATGTGGCAGAAGTAAACTAACATTATTGAACTACCAGATGATGTGTGCCTGCTTACCTTCATAGTCACTGGGTCCTGGCTCTAATCAGCACAGATTGATTTCCAAAACTAGTTGGTAGTAGTTAATTAATCATAAAAGTGCTCACTCATCAATACCAAGAAATTTGGAAGACAGCTACCTGGCCAACTCACTGCAAGAGATCTATATTTGTGCCTATTCCAATGAAAGGTGATCCAACAGAGTAAGGAAATTATTAAACACTATCATTAGTATCAGAATCAAGTAAAATTTTGCTGAAGATAATTCAAAAGCAGTTGCAGCAGTTCATCAACAGGGAACTGCCAGAAATTCAAGCTGGATTCAGAAAAGAACATGGAATGAGGGATATCATTGCTGATGTCCGATGGATCTTGGCTGAAAGCAGAGAATATCAGAAAGATATTTACCTGTGTTTTATTTACTATGCAAAGACATTCAACTGTGTGGATCATAACAAATTATGGAAAATATTGTGCAGAATTGGAATTCCAGAACACTAAATTGTGCTCATGCAGAACTTGTACATAGACCAATAGACAGTCATTCCAACAGAACAAGAGAATACTGCAGGGTTTAAAATCAGAAAAGGCGTGCATCAGGACTGTGTACCTTCACCATCCGTATTTGCTCTCTATGTTGAGCTGAGAAGCTGAACTGTGTGAGGAGGAACACAGCATCAGGATTGAAGGAAGGTTCATTAACAACTTGTGATGTGCAGATGACAACCTTGCTTGTGGAAAGCAAAGAGGGCTTGAAGCACTTACTGATAAATACCAAACACTACAGTCTTCAGTATGGATTAAACCTCAACATAAAGAAAACAAAAATACTCACAACTGGACCAATAAGCAACATCATGATAAACAGAGACATTATTGAAGTTGTCAAGGATTTCATTTTACATGGATCCACAATAAATACCCATAGAAGCAGCAGTCAAGATATCAAAGAACGTGTTTGCATTGGGCAGGTCGGCTGCAAAAGACCTCTTTAAAACGTTAAAAAAGCAAAGATGTCAAGCCATGGTATTTTCAATCGCCTCATATGCATACAAAAGCTGCACAATGAATACGGAAGACCAAAGAATTTATGCCTTTGAATTATGGTGTTGGTGAAGAATATTAAATATACCATGGACTGCCAGAAGAAGGAAGAAATCTGTCTTGGAAGACGTACAGCCAGGATGCTCCTTAGAAACAAAGATGGAGAGACTTTGTGTCACATAGTTTACACATGTTATCAGGAGAGACAGTCCCTGGAGAAGGACATCAAGCTTGGTAAAGTAGAGGGTCAGCGAAAAAGAGGAAGACTCTTGATGAGAAGTATTGACACAATGATGGGCTCAAGCATACCGATGATTGTGAAGATGGCACAGGACCGGGCAATGTTTCGTTCTGTTGTACTTAGGGTCACTATGACTGGGAATCTATTCAATGACACCTAACAACAAAAACAACAGAAGAACAACCTTGAAAAGCTTTCCAAAATATTGAAAATCTTTTCACCAATACTTTCTTTATTACCTTAATGTCCTCTGGCCATTCTTAGGAAATATAATCCCATTCTGGTTCTCTATTTATACATAAAAAAATATATTCTAACCATTCTTATGTCCATACGTGTTCTGGTCCCTTCTTTAACACTCTACAAGGAAAAGTCTAGCACCTCCACTTCACTTACTTTCAATTCTTTTTTAACTCGGATTCCAGACAATATCCCAACAAACTAGTAATTGGAACTTCAGATATTCTTGCCAAGATATTGAATCACGTGTTGTGGTTAAGCGGCTCCATACCAATGAATCTTCCCTATCCAGACTTATATCTCTTACCTCCTCCTTCCTACACTGTATTGAGATCTACTCCCACATATATTATCCTGTTTCCTACAGTAAAAATTGGCCAGGTCTTGCAGTTCCATCAGCATATAGGATATTTCTTCCTAGTTCATGCATGTACTTCTCAACCTGGACTTTACAGAAACTTGACTTCTCAACCAAAGTGTGATAAAAGATGGTTGGGGATAGTCTTGAGGGAAATAAACATTATCTTGTGAAACTTCTGTTTTTGTGAGTTCAGTTTATGGTCTTGGCCAGTGGAAAGTAGTAGATGATTCTGACTTCTAGAAGAATACAGTGGAACCAAAGGAATTATGTTTTTCAGGTACATCTACCTATATTTTTCCTTCCCATGTCTCAGATGCCTATTTTTAACCTATTAAGTCCCTAATTATTAAAAAAAAGAAGAAGACTATTTAATAGTGCACAGTACACATTTAATATTCCTTTTAGATCTCTGCCAAGATTCTGGACTGGTTATTCAGCATTGTCTATGACCATGAGTTGGAATCAATTCAACAGCAATGGGTTTGATTTTGGTTTATCATGTGACTACAAGATAATTTCAAGTTGCCACTGAGGTCCTCTGCTTTACGACCATGCTTTAGTTGACAAATAACTTCTCTAAGCTTATTATTTTTACAAGGTAACCAGTACCATCAAAGTACCAACCTCCCTCCACAATTTTTATGTTTATTGTTACCCCACACTGATTAAACACCACCACTGCTTACTTCCCCAATGCTTTGCCCTCTACCCGTGCTTCTTCTCAGTTAAGAATAGGTGTGATTTTAAGTAATTGTGATATAACAATTTATAGAAGTTATCCAGATACCAAACACTATCGTCAGTGGTTTATTGTCTTTAGTCAGGCGAGAAATACAATTCTAAAATCCCAACTTGAGGGCTTGCTTTCTGGAAGAAACCCTGTTAGTGATTTTCTTAGCCTGAATTTCTAAAAAAAGAATCCTGACACATAGATAGAATACCGATACTTTATTTGAAAGGTATAATCCTAGGATAGTGAGAGTAAGACAATAAGGGGATAGGCAGGAAAAGATTGCAAGCAATGTAAGAAGGTTTGCTCTCCTGGACACTACTTGATGATATACCAAAACAGTAGATTGCTTCTTAGATACATTTGTATTTTCATGTGAACTGGCCCTGCAGAGAAACTGCCTGGAGTAGTCCATTGAAGAAAAGAGGATAATCTGCCCAGTACCCTCTCAGTTCCTATTTGATTCCATTCAGGCTAGAGATGTTTCATCGTCTATGTCTGACCAGCACCATAGCTAATGACACTGGTTCAAACAACTTTTATGCAACCTCATGGTATGCCACATCATTGGCCAGAAATCTGATTCCTGGAGTGGATATGTTATACACAAGATATACAAATTCATGTCAGATGAATTAACTCTCTGGGTAAAATTGGTGTGGGTATTAATGGGAGATAGGAAATGATGAAAGTTTCAATAAATAATACTGAAAAAACTCTTCATATGATCAAAGATAAAATTGGATCACACCATACTAAAAAAAAAGAAAGAAAAATCATTTCCAGATAGTTTAACATCAAACTGTAAAAGAAATACTATAATATAAAACAGTTTGAAGAAAATTTAGAATATCTTCATATTTTTGGTAGAGGGGTTTATTTCTTTAACAAGATATAGTACAAATAGGTACTGAAAATATTGAAAAATATCTTTAGCTAAATTAAATTTAAGAGCATTTGTTGATCAAAAGATGCCGTAATGTGGGAAAAGACACAATCTTAGAGAAACCTAATTTAAAGTCTAAATAAACTAGGGGAACAAAATATAAGTAATAAGCTACATATGGTATTCTGAAGAATAAAGATGCAAAAAGACAAGAACATGGGCCATTATTATTTTAAAAAATCAGGTTGGCATATAAGTAACCATTAGTAATCCGTGTAATCATCTATAATTAAATGACAATGAGATATGATATAACTCTAATCAAATTGGAAAATTTTATTTTTTTAAAATGCCAAACGTTGGAGAGAATGTGACGCAAAAATTCCTCAGTAAACTAAACACAGAAGAAAACATTCTGAAAATGATAAAACTTGAATAACAAACCTACATCAAAATGTTCAAATGATTGAGAAATTTACCTTTTTACTCTAAAATGGAGACAAGACAGAGATGTCCACAATCATCTCTAGTTCTTCAGCCGGTACCATGTATTTTAGCCAGCACTATACAACAAGAAAAAAGAGAGATTAAGATATGTTAAGAGAAAAATGGATATGGATATCTGTATCTGGATATTTATAAATATAGACATTCTAGGATAAGTGGATAAATATGGGGGGGAAATCAATAGGGAAGTGGCAAACTTTTTAACAGATGTTATCAAGCAATCTAGCTCAATCCATAGAGAGGAAATGAGATCTCTACAGCAGCTACAAAAGTGGACTTCAGGTTTACCTATCTTAAATGTTTATATACAAATCATGAAGTATAAACAAAAAATGTACCACAATATATTTGTAACCTCAGTTTAGGAAGAGTATTTTAAAATACTATGTGGAAAGCACAAAACATAACATGAAGAAATGACGGATCTGATTACAGATGGATCATATCTGAAGTCTGTTGTTGTTGCTATTAGTTGCCATTGAACTGGCTCATGGTAACCTCAAGTACAACGGAATGAAAGGTTGCTCAATCTCACATCATTTTCATGATTTTTGGTATTTTTGAGTCCATTGTTGAAGCCACTGCATATTTTGAGTGACTTCCAACCTAGTGAACTCATAATCCAGCACCGTATTGGACAATATTCTGTTGTGATGCATAGGATTTTCTTTGGCTAGTTTTCAGAAGTAGATCCCCAGGTCTTTCTTCCTCGTCTGTCTTAGTCTAGAAGCTCCTCTGAAACCTGTCCACCATGGGTGACCCTGTTGGTATCTGAAATATCAGTGGCACAGCTTAGAGCTTCACAGAAACACAGAAGTCACCATAGTACAACAAACTGATAGGTAGTGGATACAAAGTTTAGCAGAGATTATTTACAAACTCCAAAACCTACAAGAGGCTAAAATAAAACAAAACAAAATATAACAGTATAAAAACCTTTTGTAAACCACTCATAAATAAAGCAGGAAATACAATAGAAAACTACAGAAAGGTATAAACAAGTAATTCACACAAGAAAAAATACAACTTATATATGTGCACAGAATCATTAATAATGAAGGAATGCAAATAGAAATGAATCACTACATTAAACCCTTACTATTTAAAAAAAATAAAACTTTGGATACTGTTTTTGGCAGAAATGAGGGAAACGCTGTACTGTTAGAAATTTTAGGGGTGCAGTAATTATGGTACGTAGCCTGATGTAGTTAATTAAAAATACATCTGATGATCAGCAATCATTTTACAGAATATATATGGCCCAAAGAAACTCTCACATAGGTCTATAAAATCTAATGTACCAGAAGTTCATTTCAGTATTCTTGTGGTAATGGCATTTGGAAAGAGTTTCAAAGTTTGTTTCTTGGGAAAGAGTTGAATAGTAGGTACACCCTGAAGAATACGATGCAGCAGTCAAAAGAAAAACTAGGCATACATATACCCCTTAAATGTAAACAAATAAAAAGAAACATGCTTTATATTGCTAAGTCATTTGTGCATTTTAAAAATACTTACACACAAAATAAAAGATATAAAAAAATCAAGGTTACGTATCAAACATATTAGTGTTCTTGCCTGCGAGGTGATGGGAATGGGAAGAGGAATGAGGAAAATGTAGAATCTATGAATGAATCAATGAATGAATTATTACTACAAAGAATGACCAATGGATGAAGATTGTGTAACTGTGATGTATATTTAACACAATATTCTGTACATGAGGTCAAAGGAAAAAAAAAAGAACAGTACACTTGGTCAGAAAGGTTAACATAACCAGGTAATAGATAATTAAGGAAGTTATAAATCTAGCATACAATTATAATGGCATATACATCCCCTACTTAGTTTGGACTACATAGACAGGTGCACATACTATAGTGTTTACCTGATACTGTGGTTGAATACAGGGGAATTTTGCACTCCCTGTCTGGTCTGAGAGCACTAACGGCCTAATGGTTATGATCTTGGCTGCTAACCAAAAGGTCAGCAGTTTGAATCTACCAGGTGCTCCTTGGAAACCCTATGGGGCAGTTCTACCCTGTCTAAAAGGTCACTGTGAGTCAGAATCGACCTGAAGGCAGTGGGTTTGGTTTTTGTGTTTGTCTGGTCTTGTCAAAATGTGATAATCCTTGCCTTTATTAGGTTTGGAGATTTAGCTTTCAAATTATGTATCCAACACTTAAAATAAATACACACACACACAAAATATGAACAACAAACTCCCTTTAATGTGTTTTATTTAAATGATTTGAATTGTCAGGTCTAAAGAATAGTTGTTACTAACTCATCTATCTTAGTCTAAAATTGCCCTTTATTGAAATGATTTAGCTTAAAAAGTATAACACAAGTGAGCTTATTGAACAATTTTGTGACAGAAATAGCACTTCAGTGCAATTTGTTTCCTTGCTAATCTTTAACTAAAATCAATGTGTACAATATAATCCTAGTTTTCTCCCCAAACTCTTCTGAAGTAGAGCTTTATGGGCCTAACATCTTTATTCTATAAAAGATAAAATGACTTTAAAGATTGTCAAAATCAGTTTTTTCTATTAGTCCTTACTCAGTTCAGAAAAACTACATTTTCTAAAAAATTTGTATTTATATATAAGATTGTTTTTAGAATGAATCTACATTCATGTCTTATATAACTGTAGTTTAATTTTTTAAAGTACTGTTTATAATTAAAAGTTGAAATATTTTCTTCATACACACATTTCTGCAACTGTTGGAATTACAGGAAGGTCACTGATAAGGGTCAAGGTAGTCTGTGAGAAAATGAATTCGGTTACACAGAGAAATCAGAATTTGGGAACAAAAAAGTCTTGAAACGGGAGCTAAGGGATTTGAGTTCTGGGCCCATCCTTGGTTGTGTGAATTTAGATGAATCCTTTACCCATTTAATTTTCTATTTCTCTATGCTCAGAAAAAGGAGCTAGAAGCAATGTGAGACATTGCACATTGCTGGAGCTGTTTAACACATAAAGAGTCCGTTCATTCGACAAATACTTACTGAATACTTATTATGTGTCTGAATACTTACTGTGTATCAAGCATTGTTCTACATGACCTAGAAGGTGAAATAAAAAAAGAAAGAAAGAAACAATTCTTGCTTACTTGCCAGTTACATTCTAGAATGGGAAAAAGACAAAAATACAATAAGTACTCATAACATGGATGAAACTGGAGGACATTATGCTGAGTGAAATAAGTCAATCACAAAAGGACAAATATTGTATAAGACCTCTATTGTAAAAACCCATGAAAAAATTCACATGCAAAATGTAACAATCCTTGTTGGTTACCAGGGATGGATACTAAATAGGCAATAGATAAGTGGTATCTTGGGTGAGAGGTGAGGCAGTACACAGTACAAGGGAAACTAACACAACCTGCACAAGGAAAGGTCATGGAGGCCCCATGGACACATCCAAACTCCCAGAGGGACTGAGTTGTTGGACGGAGGGCTCTGGGGACCATGGTCTCGGGGAACATCTAGCTCAATTGGCATGACACTACTTATAAAGATAATGCTCTACATTCTACCTTGGTGAGTAGTGTCTGGGGTCTTATAAGCCTGTGAGCGGCCATCTAAGATATTACACTGGTCTCATCCCTTCGGGAGCAAGAGAGAATGAACAGAACAGGATACAACGAAAAGATTAGTCCAAAGGACTAATTGTCCACAGCTACCAAGACCTCCACCGGACTGAGTCCAGTACAGCTAGGTGGTGCCTGGCTACCACCGCTGACTGCTCTGACCAGGATCACAACAGAGGGTTCTGGGCAGAGCTGGAGAAGGATGTAGAGCATAATTCTAACTCCCCAAAAAAATAAAAAAGACCAGATTTACTGGCCTAAAGGAGACTGGAGAAACCTCAAGAGTATGGCCCCCAGACACCCTTTCAGCTCAGAGGTGAAGTTACCTTTGAGGTTCACTGTTCAGCCTGGGAGTGGACAGCCCAGTAAAACTAAATGAGACTAACGAGGTACAGGAGTCCAGTGACAAGGGCCAGAAGGCAGAGGGGGAGTAGGAAGTGATGATAGGGAACACAAAGTTGAGTAAGGATACTGTTGATGTGTTGTGAGATTGTTAACCATTGTTATAGGGCAACATTTGTAGTAACTGTTAAATGGGAGGCTATTTTGTCCTGTAAGCCTTCATCTTGGGTGAGAATGGCAGCACAATTGGAAGAGCATAGTCAATGTCACTTATATGTGTACGTAAAAAGTTTTGAAATGGTGTATCTTTGGCTATGTGTATTTTCACCAAAAAAAAAAAAAAGCTGAGAATTCAGAGGGTTAAAATGTTGTGGGGCTGTTAACCAAAGTCATAAAACAGCATGTGTACTACTGTTACATGAGAAACTGTTTGTTCTGTAAACCTTCACCTGAGGTACAATAAAATATTTAAAAAAAAATACAATAAATAAGTAAAATATAGAGTGAAGGGAAGTCAAGTTTAAGGGTTTATGCAAGGAAGTGATTATAAAGACAGTTGCTAATCAGAAAGTCGGCAGTTCAAATCCACCAGCAGCACCTTGGAAACCCTATGGGGCAGTTCTCCTCTGTCCTGCAGGGTCTCTGTGAGTTGGAACTGACCCCACAGCACCTACAAACTGCAATAAAGAAGGAAGATGCAAATGGTTAACGTGGCTGGCTGCTAACCGAAGGGCTGGTGATTGAATGTCACCCAGAGGTGCCCCAGAAGAAAGGCCAGCCATCTACTTCTGAAAAATCAGGTATCGAAAACTGTAGTGGGAACAGTTCTACTCTTACACATATTGGGGTCACCTTAAGTCAGGATGAACTTGACGGCAACTGATAAACAGGAAAATGAATCATCAGAAGGATGAGAAATAAGGGGTCTTATTGAAAATGTAGTAGTAACACGGGTTTGTAGGTTCAGGTGACGTCAAATCAGTCTGGAGTTGGCAGACTCAAATTGTTAAACAGAGCTTGAAGAGTGAAGTCTCTGAAAGTGAGATTATGGAGGAGTTACATTCAATAGTAACAGAAAGGAACAGTTTTTAACACACGTTGTCTCAGCACTAGATCCGCTGCACTGACCGTATCATCAGTTATCCTCTTCTTAATTACAGAATGGCTGTCCAAAGCCACTGGGGCTATATCCTGCCAAATTGAAAAAACAAAAACAAAACCAAAAAACAGAACTCGTAGTTATGTGCCTGTGCCTGAAACAATCCCTGCGGCCATTAAAAATATCAGCGCTGATTTTCTTAGGGCAGATCTGGTGGAAAAAGCTGACTTTTGATAAAATATCTTAAAAACATAAGGCAATGAGCCTATTACTATTTGCAGAAAAAGTATTCTAAACAGAAGGAAAGGCAAACACGAAGCCCCTGAGGCAGATGTATCCTTGGTATACTCAAGAACAGAAAGCAGATTAGTGAGGCTGCAAAATTCTAGTGGCAATGCTGTATGGGAGACAGAGACTCACCCACATAGAACATAAAGCTTCAAAAGAGGAAAATGTTGAATTCACTGAGGAAAGTCAAGTAACAAAAGTAGAATTCATGCTGCAGAGGTAAATAACAAATGGCTATTAGAGTAGATCAGTGTGACTTTTACATTCTTGTTGCATGCCTAGATTACTGTAACTATTACTGTATGTATTACATAGATAAAATACCCTTAAGACATAAGTACTGTATTTTTACACAAATAATGCTTACCTTCTACATTGTTTGCCAAATGGGCCCCCTCCCCAATCCTGAGGTATTTTTGTAAGCACTATGCTGATTTTTTTTTTTTTTTTTTTTTTTTTTTTTTACAGCTACAAATTGGCATAGTGGTGCTTGTGGGAGAAGGGTGCAGTTTACAAACAAATATAGGAGGTGTGCATTACTTGCATAAAAATATGGTAGTTATTTCTTAAGAATATTTTATTTATGTAATATTTATAATTTATTTCTAAGCTATCCTACTTGAAGGATAAAATATACATTTTTAAAAAGTGTGATAATTCACCCTGCAACAACAAATTGGTGATACTTATGAAAGTAGTACAATAAAAATCTGATAAAACAGAAGAAAGAAACTATAATTATCTTTTTGTGTAAAAATTAGCATGAAATAATTTCTGGGGTGTTTTATATATATATATTTTACTGAAATAATACAAATAGTTAGAAAGCACTACTTATTTATCTATGTATTTATTCAACAAATATTTATATAAGATGTATGATGAGCAGGCATTGTTCTAGGTGCTCAAGATACAACAATGAGGCAGAAAAATATTCCCTGTCCCATTGAGATTATATGACAGTAGAAGTAAACCATAAAGAGTTTCAAAAATAGTTACTAAGTTACATGGTGTGCTATATGCAGTTTAATGACCCCCAAAAGATATCCATGTCTTACTCCCCAGAACCAATATAACTCAGGTTATCTTATACAGCAAAAAGGACTTTGCAGATGGGATTAATACTTGATTGTTATCAAGTATCCAGGCAAGCTAATATAATCACAAGAATACTTTAAACTAGAGAATCATTCCAGGCTGTGGTTAGAGAAAATGTGACAATAGAAGCAGGTTAAGAGAAATTCAATGTGAGAAAGACTCAACCCAAACTTGCTGGCTTTGAAGACAGAGGAAGGGAGCAATGAGACAAGGAATGTGGCAACCTATAGGAGCTGGAACAGCCCTCAGCTGACAGCCAGCAAGATACTGGGAATCTGGGTCCTACAACTTCTAAGAACTGAATTCTTCCAACAACCCAAATGACAAGAAGGTAGATTGTCTCTTTGGACCGCTACAAAGAAACATAGTTCTGCTGACACCTTGACTTTAGTCTGGTGAGACCCATGCCAGACTTCGGACCTAAAGAATTGCAAGGTAATCATTTGTGTTGCTTTAGGCTACTAAGTTTGTGTAATGTATTGAGACAACAGTAGAAAACTAATAACAAAAAACAAAAAGAAAAACACACAACTCCTTGCCATGGAGTCAATTCTGACACATAACAACCCCATGGGCTACAGAATAGAACTGCTCTTTTGGGTTTTCTTGGCTATAATCTTTGCAGAAGCAGCTCACTAGGCCTTCCTTCTGAAGAAGCACCATTGGATGGGTTTGATCCATCGACTTTTAGTTTGGCAGCCAATTGCAAATGGTTTGCGCTACCCAGGCTCCTTAGAAAAAGAATGCACACTGACAAAAGTTAAATTAAGCAAAATATAGGATCAGTATGTTTTGTGTCAGAGCAGAGTACAATTTTCAATTGTTTACTATGGGCAGTTCTGATTGCAAAAGTTTTCTTTTGGTGAACTATCTTAAAAACATCAGGCAGTGAGCCTTACTATCTGGAAGAAAAGCACTCCAGGCATAAGGGATGACAAATGGCAAAGGCCTTAAGGCAGAAGAATACCCATGTGTATTCAAGAAACAGAAAGCAGATCAGTGTAGCTGCAACAGAAAGGAGGAAAAATCATAGGAGAACAAGTGAGACTGATGATCCGAGCATAATAATTCAGATTCTTTTAGTCCAGGATAGATCATTTTTCTTTTACTTTGACTTAGAAGATAATAGAAAATTTAGAGTCAAGGAATTATATTTCCTCGTTTATGTTTTATGAATATAATTGTGACTACTGTGAGAAGTCTACATTGTTGTTACTTGTCATTGAGCGACCTTCGACTCATGGTAACCTTATGTATAACAGAACAAAACTTTACCTGATCCTGCACCATCTTCATGATCACAATCATTGGTATGTCTGAGTCCATTCTTGTGGCAATATCAGTCCATCTCTTTGAGGGATTTCTTTTTTGCTGGTCCTCTGCTTTACTAACATGCTATTCATCTTTAGGAATTGGTTTTCCTGATGATGTCTCCAAAGTATCAAAGTTTCAACATCCTCACTTCTAAGGAGAATTCTGGTTGTATTTCTTCAAAGACTAATGTGTTCTTTCTTTTGGCAGTCCACGGGTATATTCATTCAATATTCTTTGCCAATGCCACAATTCAAACTCATCAATTCTTCTATATATCTTTTCTTTCTCATTATCCAACTTTCACATGTATATGAGATAATTGAAAAGACCACGGCTTGGATTAGATGCACTCTACTCATCAAAGTGACATCTTTGCTTTTTACAACTTTAAAGAGGTCTTATGCAGCAGATTTTCCCAGTTGAATACATCATTTAAATTCTTGACTGTTACTTCCATAAACCTTGATTGTTGATCCAAGTAGAATGAAATCAGTGACAACTTCAATTTCTTCTCCAGAGAACAGTCTATTAAGGAAGGAAATAGAGGTAAGATAAAAATTAAAAATAAATTTCAATAATCCCAAAGGAAAAAGTATTATGACTTGTATCAGCAGTGCAATTGCTATGAAGTGGTGGTAAGTGGTTAGAGTCTGGATTTTGAAGGTAGAGCCAAGAAAAATGGAATTGGGATGAATCAATTATCGTTACAAGCATTACTTTTGCCTAATCAAGAGTCTCAGTCTTGAATGTGTTAAGTCTTAGTATTAGAATTCAGGTCAAAAAGTTAAGAAGGATATGAGTTAAGTAAGCTATAAAGGTAAGGTGGATATAATGTTAAGTAGGATTTTGATATAAACTCAAAGCAACGTTCTAGGTTAGAGACACACATTTGTGAGTCATCAGTTTAAATACGGTATTTAACAGCCTGGATGGATGTTGGGTCTTTCAGAGTGAATGCTGATAGATGTGAGAAGAGATTTTAGGACTGAGTTCTGGTACAAAATAATGTTCAGAAGTTAATAAGTCAAAGCACTAGCAAAGGAGACTGTAAGGTAACAGTTAATGATGGAGTGTTAGAAATCAAGAGAGTCATATCTTTAAAGAAGCAGGTGGGAAGATCGTTTCAAATGCTACTCACAGATCAGCACCGAGGATTCATCTCTGAATTTGTCAGTGTGGAGATCCTGTGTGCCCTTCATTACAGGTCATCCAGCAGTGAATTGTGGGCATACTTCTGACTGGAATGGTGACAAGAAAAAATTGAAGAAATGCTGGCAGTTACAAATATAAAATCCTCTAGAGAATGTTTGCTATCATGAAAAAGAATTGGGGTGATAAACAGATTTAAGGTGAAGAGAAGTTTCTGTTTAAATTTTGGCAGAGAGTGTAGATATCTAGATGGTGATGAGAATATTTAACAAGAACGGGTACAGTCAGAGAAAAGGTGAGACAGTCATAGGACCAATCCATTTGGAGCAATCTATCTGTATCAGATGTGATGGTGAGAGCAAGGGAAATTGTCAATAAAACTGTTCCTTCTACAGTAGAAAGAAAAAAATATACACTTGGTGACAATTATATTAAGCTTATGCCACAATATCAATGCATATAGGCTCTCAGGAGAATACATTTCAGCAAAACACAGTTAAAACTTCAAAACACTAATGTGTTCTGCTATGGATCAATGAGTTTCCTCTAGCGTGTGAGAACTTGGCTTCTTTCATTACATTAAAAAAAAAAAAAAATCATACTGCCAGAATTGCTGAGCTTCGCATTTCTCCATGCAAATTAACCAATTTAAACAAACAAAAAGCAGTGAAACATGATTCACTCACAATTAAGACTAGTTCAGTATTTTTGGCATCAACTTACAATTTTTCTTTGAGTTTACCGTTGTCCCCAGAGTATTTGGTAGCAGTATAAAGGGTCAGGCTTATTCAATTATTAAATATCCTACTGGGAGCTTGCTGGCTAATCCATGTATTTTCTGAGCAGAATTGCAGAAATGAGAGATGTGTGGGTGTTTGGTTTTATGCATATGTTTGCAGCCTATCCAATTTTAAAGCATTCAGGCCAAAAAAAAGTGCCTGATCTTTATTCATAGTGATTTTTTTTCAGTTTAGTAAGGTAGGTTTAAATTGCCAACCTCAGATTTGGATTTTGCATATTTTTCATACTCTTATTTTAATATTTTGTTTTGGAGTATAGCTGATGAATATACTTTTGAACCAAAACTATTATATTTTGGTTATATATTGCCAATGTAAAAATAATCTAATATTAATTCTTGCTGATACAGATGATAAATGGAGATTTGCAATATCCAAAGAGTTGAGATAAAACATTTAACTATCTTTTTTTTTTTTACTTTACTTAACAAATATTTCTCACATGAGCATTTTCCATTAAGAAGCAAATACATACTTTAAGGATTTTCAAGGAGTTTGATATTCTAATTGGTTACTGTTAGTATTCATTTATATATCTTGAAAAGAAAAGTTAGTTATTAATAAAACAAATTATTTTTCTGTCTTTCCAAAAGTTCATTACAAGGAAAATCACAGATAAATGTTAGGATCTCTGAAAACTAAGGTTTTCTTTTAAGATTATTTGTTGATGTAAATATATCCACTATATGGAGAAAATTATGTTGATGTGAATATACATTATACCCTCATAAAATCAGTGATTGATTATAGTGACAGTAAGAAAAATTTGTTTCTGTAAATTATATCTGATTCCTTTTTAGAAATGAGTACTTAAATTCTACCATGTTCACTGAATAATGCATGTCCAGGTATTTGTTTTATATAATAGGTGCAATGCTTATGAACAGATCTCTATGCTTTTATCTTTTAGAACATAAACTTTCAAAGATTCCAGTTTCTCAACTTAGACATATATTGTAGAGGCTGGAAAAGAGAACTATAAAAAATGTAAGTAAAATATTTAATCAGCATTTGGAAAAACTTTGAAACATTTATATCTCAGTTTCATTGTAAGACAGATTCTAATTTAATATATAGTTCCCAAAATATTTGACTATTCTGTATAACCATCTGCTTCTCTCTTACCATCGAGAATGATTTCTGAGTTACAGATTTAAAAAAAAAAAAAAACTGTGTTGCATAAAAAAAAAAGTAACCCACTATAAATTAGAATTTAAATTAGATTAAATATTCAGCTAGGAGTCTCTGAGTGATACAAACAATTAACATACTGGGCTGTTAACCAAAAACTTGGAGGTCTGGGCCCACTCAACAGAGACATTAGCTCGGCTGCTAACCAAAAGGTCGGCACTCCTTGGAAACACAATGGTGCAGCTCTATTCTGTCCTGTAGAGTAACTATGAGTCGGAGTCGACTCCATTGTAGTGGATTTGGTTTTTTGGTTTTTAGAAACACTTTGGGAGAAAGGCCCTGCAATCTACTTCTGAGAAATCAGCCATTGAAAACCCTATGGAGTACAGCCATGAGTTGGAATGGACTTCACAGCGACGTTTTTTCTTTTTACCGCCCTTTTGGTTTTTAAACACTGAACTATGGTGAAAAGGGTCTAATGACCCACTTATATATCGTACATTCACAGGTTATAATATACTATTGATTATTTAAAATAAGTCAATGTGGTTCCCTTTATAGAATAATGAGAATTTTATTATTTTTTTTCTTTCACAACAGGATTAATAATGGGTTATCTTAAATTTGATGAATAAAAGGTGAGGAAGCAAAAATGTTTAAATACAAGATTTATTAGCATTGAGAACCCAGTGCTTTGACCACCAGAATGGAGCAACCCACACATATACATATATGGACTCCTGATATTTGGCATAAAGGAGTTAGCATAATCCTGTACATATTTCTTAAGTACATTTTCCTTAAATATTCTTATTTAAAAACCAATATACTCAACAATGATATGAGGATAGTTTAGTGAAAATTTAGGATAATATTTCACAGGGATTATTTATGGTCTTCTTTATTCTTTTAGGAGGGTAAATGGTAACTTACATTTATATCTACTCTCAAAGATTTTCATAATTATCTCAGTCGGTTTTTATAACAATATTTAGCCTTCATTTACATATGAGAACTGTCAGACTCTGATAGTAATGATATTGGAATTTGAACCTCATCTGAATTTTTTTTCCTATTTTTTATTGTTGTAAATATATATATAGCACAACATTTGCCAACTCACTTTTCAAGTTACTATTTAGTGATATTAATTATATTAATCCTGTTGTACAACCTCAACCATAATCATTGTAGATTTCTCATCACCATAAACAAAATCTCACTGCTTTCTTAACAATTTGAAGCTAGTCTTCCCAACATTTAATGCTACCCAGGATGGTTACTAGATGCAACCTTATTGGGTTGTACCTTAAACCTGAGTTCCCAGAATTCAGGCCTTATTTACAAATTTGGGATAAATATATGTGATTCGTCCTTCATCTCTGTTGTGAGGAGCAATATTTCTTACATAAAAGTATATTTAATTTCATAAAATTTATATTTAGGAATAAACAGTAAAACAAATGAAGTCAGAAGTTTTCTTTCATAGTTTCCTGTTTATCAGTGTGCAGAATATATTATACTTAACATCACGGACATTCTTATTGTTTTTTTTTTTTTGTTACACTAGTCATTCTGTTGATCATATGACATATTTCTAGCAATATTTCTTTAAATCTAATTAATTTCTATATTTCTACTTGTAGATATCAGAGGGCAAAATGGTCAAAATGTGCACAGAAGTATAGCTCAAATTTATTTGAAACTTAAATAATTTTAATTCCTATAAATATAAAATAAATATTCAATAACATGGCTTAGGACAATAGAGGTACAATCAAGTTATCAGAAACCTGTTGTTTATGTATTTATGAGTACAAGGTAGTTGAAAATTATCTTTGAGCCAGATAACAGACCTTTTTTGGAAACATACATTTATCGAAGGAATATCATCTGAGACTTCTAAAACAAAATGTCAAACATAAACAAAACAGATAAATGCATATCCAGAGGGTTTAGGACTTTTCTGCCTAAGTGCAAGGGAGGACTAGAAAAAGCTCCAGAGGTTCAGTTCTATTGTTACATTATTCTGATTTATGTTTCCTTGGCATATTTACTATCATTAATTTATCCATTCCTACTTTTCTCTAACCAGCTTCAAAATGCATTCTGTTTTACAATCTAGATAATAAAGACAGAGAAGTTTAGAGACAGAGAGAAGATTTTATATTTTCTTCACATAGCTGCTTAAAATTATTCCTCTTGAAAATGCTTTTGATGTCCTCACTAATCCTTGACTTATGACTTTGATTCATTCTTTGGGTGCAACGAACTTTTTTTCTTCCAGTGTTCCTATAAACATGTGGCTGTATTCAATGCAGTAGTAATTCACAAAGTTCGAAATCAAAGAGTTATCATACCAAGGAATAAATGGGAATAAGAGAAGGCTGGCCAGGCAGGTGCCATAGATTATTAAAAGGAAGATTCATTTCCAGGAAGAGATGACAGGCCTGTTCAACTGTAAGTTTTGAGCTGGGCCCTACAGTGATTTAGGTCTACAGCAGTAAGCTAAAGCTGAACGGGCCAAGAAAGTTCCTTAAATCTTCACAAGCAGAATGACAAATGCTATAGGAATCAGGTATTACAGGTTTCGGAATAGTCAAAGAAAGTTTGAAATGCTAGTATCCATAAAAACAACTGATTATGAACTTTGGTGGCACAAAAGCTTTCATTTGTTTTATATTCCTTGCTGAGAGTGAGGAGTTGAGATAAGCCAGACCACGGAGAGCAGTATAGGATAAAAAATTAATTAGAATGATGTTTCAGTTTAAGGTTTTGCAAATAAGCAATACAAAGGATATATTCATAAGAATGTAAACAAGATCAGGAATGCAAGAGAGTGGAAGCAGATCTGAATCTCTTGTACTAGTCCCCACAAAAGTGCACCAGAAGTTTACTGTTTCTATGCAGCTCAGGTAGAATGAAAATCTTACATGGGTTGTTGGCACTCAGTGCCAAGCTTAGGCTACTAGTTCCAATATGTGACACACATCAGCATCCACAGTCTACTCACTACATATAAGACATTCCTTGATTCTTTGCTTACATAATATGTTACGGTGTATATATATCAATATATATATATAAATATATATATACACATATATAATATACATATATATACATATATACATATATATATACACATATATATATACACATATATACATATATACATATATACACATATATATATACACATATAATATATACGCATATATAAATATAATAAATATTATAAATATATAATAATATATATAATATAATAATAATATAATATATATATATATATAATATAAATGTAATATTATAAATATAATATATACACATATATAAATACTAAGACAGACAAGAAAGAAGGACCTACTTCTAAAAATAATTGGCTGGTGAAAACCTTATGAATAGCAGTGTGTCTTAGGCTGGATTCTCAAGAGAAGCAAAACCAGTAAAGTGTATAAACATATATATAGAGAGAAAGACTTATATCAAGGAAACGGCTCACATGGTTGTAGAGGCTGGAACATTCCAAGTTCATGGGTCAGGATAGAAGCATCTCCTGATTCACGTAGCCACAGGGGCTGGCGAACCCAAGATTGGCAGGTCAGATAGCAGGGCTCTTGCTCACAGGCTGTGAAGACCAATGAATCCTAAGATTGGCAGGCAAGACCGCAAGTAGGCCGCAAGCTCAAGTCCCAAGAACCAGAGGTCAGACGAATAGGAGCTAGTTGCAGGATCCAGCATAAATAAAAAGCCGCAGAGCCTTGCCAGAATATTTGCTTATATTCCATGCAGGCCGCATGTCCAAGGAAACTCCCTTTCAGCTGATTGGCTACTCACAGCAGATCTCATCATGGGAGTGATCACATATCAAATCTCAACAGGGAAGTGATCACAACATTATACCACTGCCAAAACACTGAGATATATTGATATCCTAGGCATTAGTGAGCTTAAATGGACTGGTATTGGCCATTTTGAATCGGACAATCATATGGTCTACTAGGCCGGGAACGACAAATTGAACAGAAATGGTGTTGCATTCATCTTCAAAAATAACATTTCAAGGTCTGTCTTGAAGCACAACACTGTCAGTGAAGGATAATATCCATACGCCTACAAGGAAGACCAGGTAATACGATTATTATTCAAATTTACACATGTAACACTAATACTAAAGATGAAAAAATTAAAGATTTTTATAGAAATAAAAAAGAAAGCTCTGTAGTTGAAAAATATGGCCTTGGTGATAGAAACAATGCTGGAGAAAGCATGAGAGAATTTTGCAAGATGAACAACTTATTCATTTAAAGTACTATTTTTCAAAAATGTACATAGTGACTATGCACATGGACCCTGGTGGGTGGAATACACAGAAATCAAATTGAATACATCTGTAGAAAGGGAAGATGGAGAAGTTCAATATTGTCAGTCAGAACAAGGCCAGGGGCTGACTGCAGAACAGACCATCAATTGCTTATATGCAAGTTCAATTTGAAGCTGAAGAAAATTACGAAAAGTCCACGAGAGCCAAAGTACAACCCTAAGTATATCCCACCTGAATTTAGAGGCCTTCTCAAGAATGGATTTAATGCACTGAATACTAATGGCCAAATACTAGACCAGTTGTGAGATGACATCATATATAAAGAAAGCAAACGATCTTTAAAAAGACAATAGAAAAAGAAAAGACCAAAATGGATGTCAGGAGAGACTCTGAAGCTTGCTCTTGAGCATAGAGTAGCTAAAACTAATGGAAGAAATGATGAAGTAAAAGAACTTAACAGAAGATTTCAAAGGGTGGTTTGAGAAGACAGACTAAAGTATTATAATGAAATGTGCAAAGACCTGGAGTTAGAAAACCAAAAGGGAAGAATACGCTCAGCATTTTACAAGCTGAAAGAACAGAATTAAAAATCAAGCCTCAAGTTGCAATACTGAAGGTTTCTATGGGCAAAATATTGAATGATGCAGGAAGCATCAAAAGAGGTTGGAAAGAATACACAGAGTCACTGTACCAAAAAGAATTTGTCAATGTTCAAACATTTCAAGGGGCAGTATACGGTCAAGACCTGGTGGTATTGAAGGAAGAAGTCAAAGCTGTACCAAGCATTGGTGAAAAACAAGGCTCCAGAAATTGACAGCAAACCAACTGAGATGTTTCAACAAATGCATGCAGGCTGAAAGTGCTCACTTGTCTATGGCAAAGAATTCGGAAGATAGCTAGCTAGCCAATTGACTGGACAAGGTCCATATTTGTGCCCATTCCTAAGAAAGGTGATCTAACAGAATGTGGAAATTATCAAACAATATCATTCAAAAGTAAAATTTTGCTGAAGATAATTCAAAAATGGTTAGAGCAGTACATGACAGGAAACCACCAGAAATTCAAGCCAGATTCAGAAGAGGACCTGGAATAAGAGATATCATTGCTGATGTCGGATAGATCTTGGCTGAAAGCAGAGAATATCAGAAAGATGTTTACCTGTGTTTTGTTGACTATGCAAAGGCATTTGACTGTATGAATCATAACATTATGGATAACACTGGGAAGAATGGGAATTCTAGAACTTAATTGTGCTCATGTGGAACCTGTACATAGACCAAGAGGCAGTCCTTCAGACAGAAGAAGGGCATACTGCTTGATTTAAAATCAGGAAGAATATGTGTCAGGATTATGTCCTTTCACCATACTTATTCAATCTGTATGCTGAGCAAATGTGACTGGACTATATGAAGAAGAATGTGGCATGAGGATTGGAGGAAGACTCATTAACTACCTTCGATATGCAGATGACACAACCTTGCTTGCTAAAAGCAAAGAAGACTTGAAGTATTTACTCATAAAGATCAAAGACTACAGCCTTCAGTATGGATTACACCCTAACATAAAGAAAACAAAAATCCTCACAACTCGACCAGTAAGCAACATCATGATAAACAGAGATAATATTGATGTTGTCAAGGATTTCATTTTCCTTGAATCCGCAATGAACATCCATTGAAGCAGCAGTCAAGAAATCAATTGAAGTACTGCGTTGGGCAAATCTGCTGCAAAAGATCTCTTTAAAGTCTTAAAAAGCAAAGATGTCACCTTGAGGACTAAGGTGTTCCTGACCCAAGTCATGGTATTTTCAATTGCCTCATGTATATGAAAGCTGGACAATGAATAAGGAAGACCAAAGAAGAATTAACGCCTTTGAATTATGGTGTTGGCAAAGAATATTGAATATGCCACGGACTGCCAAAAGAATGTACAAATCTGTCTTGGAAGAAGTACAGCCAGAATGTGCTTTAGAAGTGAGGATGGCAAGACTTTGTCTCAGGTACTTTGGACAGTTTATCGGGGGGACAAGTACCTGGAGAAAGACATCTGCTTGGTAGAACAGAAGGTCAGCAAAAAAGAGGAAGACTCTTAATGGATTGATACAGTGGATGCAACAATGGGCTCTAGCATAGCAAAGATTGTGAGGATGGCCAGAATGAACAGTGTTTCCTTCTGTTGTACATAGATTCTCTATGAGAGTCAGAAATGACTCATTGACGTCTAACAACTATATATATAAAGAGAGAGAGAGAGTAATAACAGATAAGTCCTTTGCTGGCCATGTGGCTTCACCTCCCACAATATGTCTGCAATTAACAGCTTCAGAAGTTTGTCACCACCAAGAAATACTCCCAAAATGAATTCACTCTTTAAAAGCCTAAAACTAAAAAATTCTAAATTATCCAAATGTATATATTAGGTACCTATAATGCATGCAAGTCATTTATTTATTTATTACCTTATTTATTAAAACTTACAGCAAATATGTTAAGAACATTGACTTTGGAGCTATACTGTTTGGATTTGTGTTCCAGTACCACCACTTGCTAGGTTTGTGATGCTCTACAAGTTACTTTGTGCTTATGTCTCCCCATATAAAATAAAAAATGGTAAGAGTTTCTCTTTCATAGGCTTGTAATAAAGACTAAATAAATAAAAAATTTAAAACAGCATATGTTATGATCGCATGGTATTATATATTTTATTTGTATAAAAATGTGTGTGCGTATGTATAGATGAATCAAATAATGTATCTAAGAATATATAAATTGTTTTAAGTGAAAAATGAAAGGTTCAAAAAAGTGTGCATAGTATGCTACCTACCGTGTTAGAAAAGGGTAAAATATGAGTATATGTATTTTATGTTTCTATTTTGAAAATCTAACAAAATGTATACCTGTAGAGGGAGAAAGTAGTCCCTGGGTGGCTCAACAGTTAAGTGCTCAACTACTAACCGAAAGTCTGGTGGTTGGAACCCAAGAAGCACCTCAGAAGACAGGCCTGGAAATCTGGTTCTGAAAGATCACAGCCTTGAAAACCCTATAGAGCAGTTCTACTCTGCATACGTGAGATCTCCACGAGTCAGAATTGACTCGATGGCATCTAACAACCGTGGGAGAAAATGAACATGGGGCGAGATCTTACCTTATCGTTTCAGCTATGAACCATGTAAATAGTTTACATAATTTAAAAGCAAAATTAAATTTAAAGCATTTTACAAATTTATGGACACATATTAAGTATTTCATGTGTTTCTAATCATGATGATAATAACAAAGATATTTTAATAAGCCTGGAGATACCATCATTTAAAAAAAAACAACAACTATTTTCTCCCTCATAGGAATTAGGAGAGACTGAGACGAAAAACAACATAGTTGATAAGATATCGAAAATAAAGGATTAGAATAATACCTCCTTTTCATGGTGGAGATACGTTTTTGACATAATTAAACAAGCATTTACTGCACACCTTCCTTATGGCTCAATACAAGGTTCTATATAACTATAGAAATGAACAGAAAGGGAGAGGAAAAAGAAGTACTAGGGAGTTTTTATATATTTATGGAAGAGAAATAGTTATGGAAGTTGTTTTAACTGACAGAACAGGGTGTAAAATGATGAGGTCTAGGAATTGCAAGAGTCACAATACTGTTTGTCATGACATAACCATGAAGCCTAAGTTATTTCAGAAAATAGGCACATTGGAAGCTGGAAAAATAATGAACGATGCTATAAACAGGAGGGAAGTTTTGGTAGCAATTTTTTTTTTTTAAGGAGAGTTTGTGTATTAACAGTGAAATAAAAGGGAGGAAATAATAGATCACACATAAAAGATCAGGAATAAGAGTGGACACTGGATTTCTTAGAAAAAATAGAAGATAATGATGCAAAGTAGTCTTCATCTCTAGCTATAATGTGTTCCCAACCTATTATTTTAAACAAACATTTATTCAAGTTGTGAAATATATTTTCTCTTAGATAAGATCTCCAAAATGTATCTGTTATTTTCCCTTTTTCAGGCAGTTATTAAAAGATGCACTCCAACAAAGTCAGTGAGCAAGACAAAAATGTTGATGACATGGGATGCGGTAAACATGCCTTACAACATATATGGAGCTGAATAAAATTTCCAGGATGATGGTGAAGGGCAGTTGAAGGTCAGTATTACATCTGAAGTGCAACCAGTGTGATTAGGAATAGAGCCTTACCTAGGGGAAAGCAAACAACAGTAATATAGAGAAAAATCATTAAGACAGTTTTTTTTTTTCTTTTAAAGATTGGAAAAAAAGGAACCTAAAAGAATGCAAAAATGAACCAATTAGTACTTAGACAATGACAAAAAGATTAACAAGAAAAATATCATTTTACTTTATAGGCTCATTACTGAAGAATATTTACATAACATAATTATGGAGCCTGAATATAGACGTAACACAAAAAGTTATCTCCGACTTACGAATATCCCGTATGTGTGAGAGAACTGTGCTCCGTAGGGTTTTCAGTGGCTGATTTTTTGGAAATAGCTCACCAGGCCTTTCTTCCCAGGTATCTCTGGGTGGACTTGAACCTTCATCCTTTTGGTAACTAGCCTGGCTCACTACAAGTCTGCACCACCCAGGGACTCAAAACACAAAATAATATTCCCTAATTTGGAGAACAGAGAGATGAAGAGTTTGTGTGTGAGAGAAGGGAATCCTTTTGCCTTTTTAGAAAGTCATTAATCTATGTCTGAATTATGAATCAGCAGATAGAAGTATAAATCTATAATTTTTGTCTTAAAATATGAAAATAAGCACTTGAAGAAAACACTGGAAATGGTTGATTCTAGAGGATGAGACTAGTAGTTCAGGAGAGCAGAGAAATGAAATTTTGAGTTTTAAACCACTTCATACTGCTTAACATTTTTAACCATAAGGTTTTATTACTTTTTTGAAAATATAAATTTATTTAAAAGAATGATTGAAGATGAGTAAAATTTTGACAAGTCATTTTTAAATTTATTTTCTAATATATAAATATAAGACAGCTTAATATAAACGATACCACACATAGGTCGCAACAAAAGAACACATGGATGTAAGATTAAAAATTAATCCCAAGGAGCTGTTTTTAAGATTTTGGTGTGTATCTTATTCTAGTTTATTAACTGCAGGAAACAAAAGCTGTCTAGCTTGTTTAAGCAAAAAGAGATTTTACAAAGTCTTAAGAAAATGACTTAAGACAGAGCTTTGTGAAGGAATGTCTAAAATCCCACCGCAGACCATGACCACCAGAGTTGCTTCTTAGATTACAGCAGTCAGAAAGCTCCAGACTCAGGAAGCTGCTGATTGCCGGAACAAAACAGCATATTCCATTATCAGAAAAATAGATGTTGGACCCTCAAACCGCAGCCAGAGCAGATAGCTGCAGAACCATGCTGCCTGTTCCATAATCTGTGCCAGCAAAATGTAGTAGAAACAGGAATATTAGAAGAAGGTTGGAATAGGTATTCTGCAAGTCAATCCCACATGAACACATCTCTCAAGCTGAGAGTCACACCTGTGCTCTTATTTTACTACAGTTCCACTCTACTTCCTCAGAGTGGGATTGCACTTTGGAAATTTGTATCTTTAACTCAGATCAATATAGCCACCAAGGGTGGAGAACGTGATGACTAAAGAGTAAATAAGTGTGAGCACAGTGCATACAGAAAACTAACACTTCAAAGAGAACAATACCATTGTAAATGCAAATGGACATTTAGGCACCACATTCTAAACCGAGATGCTTGATTCTATGAAAATATGATGTTTGGGAAATTTTGTACTGGCCAAGTGTTTGTGAGACAGGTCATCTAGGAGCTCATCTTGAACAGTTTTAAAAGAAAGAACTAGACTTCAGTCTTTCCAGGCCACTCCCTGTCCACACTCTCAAACGCCCCAAGATTAAGTGTTCCCAAAAGTTTATTCATTGATTGCTACCACATATGTATTCACAGTAATGCTAGTTCCCATATTTTTTATAAGCCTAAATTTTTAAACATCTCTTTGATTCTGAACCTTCCATTAATGTCTATTTTGCTTATGTTAGTCAATTGGTCACGTCATTTCCACTGTTTTAAACCAAGATAAAAAAAAAACAAAAAAAAAACAAAACCTCATTGCTGTCAAGTCCGTACCGACTCATAGAGACCCTATAGGACAGAGTAGAGCTGCCCTATAGGGTTTCCAACACTGTATTCTTTATGGAAGCAGACTGTCACATCTTTCTCCCACAGAGCAGCTGGTGGGTTGCTAGCTGGTGGGTTAGCAGCCAAGCTCTTAAAAGCTGTGCCACCAGGGCTCCTCTTAAACCAAAATATACTAATGAATATAGTTTTGGTGTCTGGAATTGGGTGCTGGTATGGCTGTCACTGAGGTTTGAAATGCATGAAGGGTGGTGGTTGAACGCACTGACGCTTCTTATTCCTGGACAATCATCCTTAGTTGTTAGCAAACAGCCACCACCACCCCCAAAAAAAAAACAAATCCAATGCCATCGAGTCGATTCTAACTCATAGCAACCCTATACTGCCCCATAGGGTTTCCAAGGAGCGCCTGGTGGATTCCAACTACCAACTTTTGGTTAACAGCCATAGTTTGCCGTAGCTCTTATCCACTGAGTGTCCTAATCCCTGAATATGTTTTATGTTCAATTAGTGGCCTGTGATCCATACAGGCCCATCAATATCGTATTTTTTGAATGGTTAATAACTGATACTGAGAAAGAGACAATCAGGTATTACTGATTCCTTATTCCCTTATGAGACTGTATACTGTTCAGGCCATCTACATCTGAACCTCTGAAGCATAGCTTTCCTACAACATGGAAAGAGATTGCTGAAGTCTGAAAATCCAAGCTTACAGAAAATTAATTGAGAGATAGAACCGGCGTGTGACTTGAACGACTGAATCTACCTGTGTCTAAGGCCAGAATGCTTTGTTTCCTCTCGCTTACATAAATTAGTATCTCTTCCTTCCTCCCCTTCATTACTCATCCTTCATTCCTTTCTTTCTCCACCTCCCCTGCAATTCTTTTTTTTTTTTTTTGTCTTGAAGTAATTTGAAACGTATTTCTATCACTCACAATTGAAAGAGAGCTGCTGGAGTCCTAGTTAATACTTGTCTGGAGACAACAGAGCTGGGAAACAGAACTTAGTCACCTATCTGAGAATCTTACTATTAAGGCCTTCTCAGGCACTCAATGTATTTCCTGGAGATAGAAGGACTTGAATCTCATCATTGACTAGGTTGCCATGGCACAAAAACTCATTCTTACTATGAACATAGAAAAGAATAGAGTTATTTAGGACTCCCAACATAAATCTGAGACTAGTGTAATTTATATAAGGAGGCCACTCTAGTGTTGGCTTTTGGAGAGTGGCCTTTGCAAATACCATTCGTGAATTTCTCCAGAATTAAAAAGGCCTAACTATTCTTGTTTCTTGCCAGAGACACTCCTCCACTTTTCTAATCATCCCTGAGAAAATGCTTCATCATTTATAACTGACTTCAAGTATTTCCAATCATTTTCTCTCCACAGATTTTCCCTCTTAAACATAATCATGATCAGGTTTTTTGCATCTTAAATTATATATCTTTCAGACCTTCATTTCTGTTAGATGGTGTTCCATACATTTGAACTAACCATGAAGTTGAATTCAAATAATCACACTATAAAAAATGCACGTAAGTGTACAGGGGTGGATTTACCAGTAAGCATGATATGTATTAGCTTACATTAAGCAAGGTAGGTGTGGGTTTACTTGCATTTACTTACTTATCTGTAGTGAACAATTTCACATGAGTTTCACAACATCTTTCCTGTGGTGAAAAACAGTTTATATTGTTCACTATGGGTAAAATTGTTCACTATAGTTTAGCAAGTAAACACAAGTAAGTCCATGCTTATCTTGTTTATTGAGTAATCAGGCCCTGTAAATAAATCTTCTTCAAAGTATTAAGGATCTGGTATGCCAGAATGGAAACATTAGTCCAAAAGATGAATGAAGATATCTAAAGCAAACAAGTAAGTCTATTCTACTCTGCAAACATTTCAGAATTGGGAGAATTTCAGCCTTGGATTTCCATGGGTTCAAGGCTACTGAAGGCAAAGCCCTGGGTTCAATAAATAGCAATAATATGCAGAGCAGAAAGAAATGTTGCAAGTTCTCCACCTTCTTCATGATTTTTGATATGTTTCAGCCCATTGTTGTGTAAATTCATCTCACTGAGGGTTTTCCTCATTTTCACTGACCTCTACTTTATCGAACATGAAGTCTTTGGTAAGCGAGAGTGTCAGTTCTGTGCTGAGAGCATTTTCAGAATCAGGCATATTTCAGCTTTGGTTTTCACAGGAGTCAAGGGATCAGAGGACAAAGCTCAGAGTTCAATCAGCATTAATACCCGATAAAAGCAGCAAAAAGGGTAAAATGAAAACCTCTAAAAATTTTGTCCTCCAAAAAAGCAACAAAACTGGCAAAAATTTTGAGAATTAACTTTTTCAGAACTCCAGAAATTAACAAAAAGCTTGCAGCAATCTGAGAAGTGTTTATTCAAGGAAAAAAAAAAAGGCTGATTCTCAGTAAGTACAACAAACTTTGTGATGTTGTAACATGTCCAATTCCCAAGTGCCTAATCCTCATCTACCCCTTTCAGTCTCCACAGTTGCCTTGAAAACCAACACCTCACAGTCATGGAAAAAACTAGCTGCCTGGCAGTCATCACCAGATACGGCAAAACATGGCCAGAATTCCTTGAAAGATGCACTCCCAGAGTAATGCCATTTATTTGACAAGAAACAAAATTGTCTTGGAAGAATGTTCCTTAGGAGCAAGTATGGTAAGACTTTGCCTCACTTATTATGGACATATTACCAGGAGGAACTAGTCCCTGGAGATGGACATCATGCTTGGTAAAGTAGAGGTCAGCAAAAAAGAGGAAGACTCATGTAGAAACTTTCAAAATGGCCTAACTTTGGCTATGTATACTTTCACCAAGAGAAAGGTCCTCAAGGTCGAGAAGGGAGAGTGTTGACATGACATGGGGTTGTTAACCAATGTCATAAAACAACATGTGTACTGACTATTTAATGAAAAACTACTTGTTCTGTAAACCTTTATCTAAAGTACAATAAAAAAATTAAAAAAAAAAAAAGAGGAAGACTCTCAATGAGATGGATTGACACAGTGGCTGCAACAATGGGCTCAAACATAGCAATTATTGTGAGAATGGCACAGAACCAGGCAGCATTTCATTCCGTTATACATAGGGTCACTATGAGTTTCAACCAACTCGATGGCACCTGACAACAACAGCCTGACCTCAACATGCCATTCTCAACAATCACGTGAGCCAGTTCCTGGAAATATCTGTCTATTTATCTGTCTGTCTCTGTCTGTCTGTCTGCCTGCCTGCCTGTCTGTCTGCCTGCCTATCATCTATCATATGTGTATATCTTACTGGTTGTGTTTCTCTAGAGGACTCTGATTAAGACAATGCTACAACATGATTCAACCTTGAAAACATTAAGCTAATTGAAAGAAGCCAGACCCAAAAGATCACCCACTGCATGATTAACTTATATGAAATATCCACAGTAGGCAAATCAATAAGAACAGAAAGCAGATTAGTGCTTGCCAGAGGATGGGAGAAGGGAGGAAAGGGGAATGAGCGCTAATACATACGGTGTTTCTTTCTGTGGTGATGATAATGTTCTAAAATATGGTATGATTGTTGTTGTTAGGTGCCGTCAAGTCGGTTCCAACTCATAGTGACCTTATGCACCACAAAAGGAAACAAGCCTGATCCTGTGTCATGCTCACAATCGTTATGTTTGAGCCCATTGTTGCAGCCACTGTGTCAATCCATCTTGTTGAGGGTCTTCTTCTTTTTTGCTGGCCCTGTAATTTAACAAGCATGATGTCCTTCTCCAGGGACTGATCTCTCCTGACAACATGTCTAAAGTATGTAAGACGTAATTTCGCCATCCTTCCTTCTAAGGAGCATTCTGGTTGTACTTCTTTCAAGACAGATTCGTTCATTCTTTTGGCAGTCCGTGGTATATTCAATATTCTTTGCTAACACCACAATTCAAAGGCATCAATTCTTCTTTGGTCTTCCTTACTCATTGCCCAGCTTTCGCATGCATATGATGCCATTGAAAACACCATGGCTTCTGTCAGGTGCATCTTAGTCTTCAAGGTGATATCTTTGCTTTTCAACACTTTAAAGAGGTCTTTTGCAGTAAACTTGCCCAATGCAATTAGTCTTTTGATTTCCTGACTGCTGCTTCCATGGGTGTTGATTGTGGATCCAAGTAAAACGAAAGCCTTGACAACCTCAATCTTTTTTCCATTTATCATGATGTTGCTTATTGGTCCAATTGTGAAAATTTTAGTTTTCTTTATGTTGAGGTGTAATCCGTACTGAAAGCCGTGTTCTTTGATCCTCACCAGTAAGTGCCTGAAGTCCTCTTCACTTTCAGCAAGCAAGGTTGTGTCATCTGCATATCAGAGGTAGGTAATGAGTTTTCTTCCAATCCTGATGCCACATTCTTCTTCATATAGTCCAGCTTCTCAGATTATTGGCTCAGCATACAGACTGAATAAGTATGATAAAAGAATATAACCCTGACACACACATTTCCTGACTTTAAACCATGCAGTATTCCCTTGTTCTGTAGGAACAACTGCCTCTTGATCTGTGTACAGGTCTCTCATGAGCACACTAAGCGTTCTGGAATTCCCATTCTTCGCAATGTTATCCATAATTTGTTATGATCCACAAAATCAAACGCCTTTGCATAGTCAATAAAACACAGGTAAACATCTTTATGGTATTCTCTGCTTTCAGCCAGGATCCATCTGACATCAGCAGTGATGTCCCTGGCTCCACGTCTTCTTCTGCATCTGGCCTGAATTTCTGGCAGTTCCCTGTTCACATACTGCTGCAGCCGCTTTTGAATGATCTTTAGCAAAATTTTACTTGCGTGTGATATTAATGATATTGTTTGATAATTTCCACATTCATTTGGATCACCTTTCCTGGGAATAGGCATAAATATGGATCTCTTCCAGTTGGTTGGCCAGCTAGCTGTTTTCCAAATTTCTTGGCATAGACAAAAGAGCACCTCCAGTGCAGTTTCTTAAAATATCTCAATTGGTATTCTTTCAATTCCTGGAGCCTTGTTGTTCAACAATGCCTTCAGTGCAGCTTGGACTTCTTCCTTCATTACCATTTGTTCTTTATCATATGCTACCTCCTGAAATGTATGAACATTGACCAATACTTGTTTGGTTCAGTGACTCTGTATTTCTTCCATCTTCTTTTGATGCTTCCTATGTTGTTTATTATTTTCCCCTGTCGAATCCGTCAGTATTGCAACTCGAGGCTTGAATTTTTTCTTCAGTTATTTCAGCCTGAGAAATGCTGAGCATGTTCTTCCCTTTTGGTTTTTTAACACCAGGTCTTTGCACATTTCATTTTAATACTTTACTTTGTCTTCTCGAGCTGCCTTTTGAAAGCTTCCATTCAGCTCTTTAACTTCATCATTTCTTCCTTTTGCTTTAGCTGCTTGACATTCAAGAGCAAGTTTCAGAGTCTCTTCTGACATCCATTTTAGTCTTTTCTTTCTTTCCTGTCTTTTTAATGACCTCTTCCTTTCTTCCTGTATGATGTCCTAGATGTCATTCCACAGCTCATCTGGTCTTCAGTCATTAGTGTTCAATGTGTCAAATCTATTCTTGAGATGGTCTCTCAATATAGGTAGTATATACTCAAGGTCATTTTTGGCTCTTGTGGACTTGCTGTAATTTTCGTCAGCTTCAACTTGAATTTGCATATTAGAAATTGATGATCTGCTCTGCAGTTGGCCTCTGGCTTTGTTCTGACTAATGATATTGAGCTTCTCCATCATCTCTTTCCACAGATGTAGTCAATTTGATTCCTGTGCATTCCATCTGGTGAGGTCCACATGTATAATCGCCTTTTATGCTGTTGAAAAAGTATTTGCAGTGAATAAGTTGTTGGTCTTGCAAAAGTCTTTCATGTGATATCTAGCAGCATTTCTATCACCAAGGCCACCTTTTCCAGTTACTGATCCTTCTTCCTCGTTTCCAACTTTTGCATTGAAATCGCCAGTAATTATCAATGCATCTTGATTGCATGTTTGATCAATTTCAGACTGCAAAAGTTGGTAAAAATCTTTAATTTCTTCATCTTTGGTCTTAGTGATTGGCGTGTAAATTTGAATAATAGTCTTATTAACTGGCCTTCTGTGTAGGCATATGAATATTATCTTGTCACTGTCAGTGTTGTACTTCAAGACAGATCTTGAAATGTTCTTTTTGAAAAGGAAAGTGATGTCATTCTGCTTCAATTTGTCATTCCTGGCATAGCAGACCATATGATTGTCCAATTCAAAATGGCCAATACCAGGCCATTTCAGCTCACTAATGCCTAGAATATTGATCTTCATGCATTCCATTTCATTTTTGACAACTTCCAATTTTCCTAGATTCACACTTCATACGTTCCACTTTTGAATTATTGATGGATATGTGCAGCTGTTTCTTCTCATTTTGAGTCATGCCACCTAAGCAAATGAAAGTCCCAAAAACTTAACTCCATCCACGTCATTAAGGTTGACACTACTTTGAGGAGGCAGCTCTTCCCCAGACTTATTTTGGGTGCTTTCCAACCTGACGGGCTCATCTTCCAGCACTTTATCAGGCAATGTTCCTCTGCTATCCATAAGTTTTTCACTGGCCATTTTTTTCAGAAGTAGACTGTCTTAGTCTGGAAACTCTGCTGAAACCTGTCCACCATGGGTGACCCTTCTCATATTTGAAATGCCAGTAGCATAGCTTCCAGCATCACAGCAACATGCAAACCACCACAGTACAACAAACTGACAGAGGAATGGTGCATTTCCATAGACAAACCAACAAAAAAGCTAAACTGGCCATATTTCATAATTCGCTTTCAGTATTGTTGCAGAACTATAGTTTGTAGGTAAAGTGGTTGATACATTGACTGGCACATAGTAGATACACAATAACCAGTGTTTGTTCTCTTATTTTATTAATGCAGTTTTGAAGTAGGCTCCATCACCCGCTCAGTCACTTGACTTATATCCATGTAGAGATTTTCACGACTCAGGCCTGTGTTAGCTGATAAATATTCTATAAACAACTACACTTACAGTCTGCTACCCTCTTTTATTTTTAATTTCAGTAAGTTCTGCCACTTTCCTTTTTATCTCAGCAATATACAATGCCAGTATTTCCTTGTGTTTTCTGTGTTCGGTTGGTTTGTTAGCTACTCACAATTCTTTCATGCATGCTGCCTTCCACAATTCTTCACATATGGCATTATGTCCTGTTGCCGTAAAGGTCGAGAAGTTCATAGCAAAGAACTAAACATTTCACCGTTGGTGACTGTAACTTTTTACAGCCTTTTATTTCTTCTTAAAATTTCCCCCACTTGTTCACTATATAGTATTACTTACTAATTCGACTTTACAAATCTCCGTTAGTAGAAATTACAGTGTATGCTTTAACTGGTCATTTTGAGGTGCTTTAACAAATATTTATGCCTACCCCTTTTCCCCCAACTATCAGATAAATCATGAGTCATGCATGATTTGCCCTACCATGATGTGGTGTTAACTTCTTGGCACATTTGCATAACTTAATATCACAAAGTATTTCATAAATCAAGATTTGTTAAAGAAAACACTCGTCTGTGACACATATACACACCTAAAAGGCTCAGAGTTTAAATAATTTTCCCAATACCTATTTTAAGTTAGTGATCAAATGATATTTAAATTCTAGCATGATTCTAAAGTCCACAATCAGCATATTGCTTGAATATCTTCATGACTGGCCCGGAAAACTATTCACTTAATTGACCTTTGCTTTCAAGGCCTATTTCTTGGTGACTCGGGATATTTTAAAATTTACCTAAAACTGATTTTTTTAGCAAGGCCTCCAGAGAATGTGAATTAATAGATACTCAAATACTCAATGATAACAATGTCAGCATGACTCTCAGTGGAATTAGTTGGCTTTGATAATTTTCTGCAGGACAGAAACCAGTTAGGTATTTGTGTTAGACAGTAGGGGCATAAATGACATCTTACATTTTCAAACTAGCTCAGTCATTCATTTAATACTGCAACTGTATATTAATAGAGAGATTATCATGAGTCAGATCTGTGGTAGCTGGTAATTCTTCTCTAAACTACAATTATACTCAGAGTTTGCCATCCTTCTTTGATTTCAGTGATGTCTGCTATGCTTTTTTGTTTCAGTGATGTAGAGGGTTAAAAATTTTCTAGTGTTTTTTTTGTGTTCAGATTGTTTGGAAGCTCTTCACCATTCTTGCACATAGATGCCTTCTACATTCTTAACAATGTAAGGAAAAACAAATTTTCTTTTAAAACTAAGTATTGAACAGAATAGAATGCACATTGTCATAAAAATTGTTAAGATTGTATTAAAAATAAATCTATATAGGCAGCCAATTTCCATTGCATATTCTTACGCTCTATTTACATGTTAGAAATTCTGAAAAGTTAATATGTAATATTAATTTTATATACAAGTCACAACTGGTCCTCTCCACAGATCCAGTGTCCTTTACAATCTGTAGTGCTTGTATTCCCCAGACAAGTCTGGAAATTTTCTCAGTTTACTTTTGTTTTAATGGCTTACTGAACGTGGAATGCTCTCTTCATCTAAAATACCCCAATCATTCTGTAAAATTAAGCTGAAAGTCTACTTTCCTGAAAACCTACCAGATCATAATTGGAGTTATACTCAGTGGAATTCTTTGAAATTTGTTTACGTGAATTATATTCCCTCTAAATGTTCAGTATATTGAGAGCAGCATTACTTCTTACATATTTTCCTACCCTTCAAAGCCACATGATATAAATTCAATAAAAGCAAATCAGAAAATAAACTTTCTTCATAGTCACTTGAGAATAAATTATTTCAAGTTTAAGTGGACCGTCAAGTATTAGGAATCAGAGTATGTTGATTTAGTTGTAAATCTGCTCACTTTCATTGATACCATATAACTTTTCATTGTACTTCCTTTCTTGAATTTCATGCTATTAAAATACTCCTGGCTATTTATTCTAAGGGAGAAAAATGATGCTAACTATGGGTATTCAAATTGTTTATAGATGATTTTCTAAATGTATTTTTTATTGAAAGATATCTGTGAGGTTAATTTATGCCTTATGGTTGGAATATATTCCTGTTAAGTCTTTCGTGTGTCACAACAAATAAGCCACATAGGGGAGCTCTAACCCAGGGAAAGGGTAAATCACTTCCTAAACAACAGACACACGCGCGCGTGCACACACACACACACACACACACACACACACACACACACACGCACGCACACACAAACCCACTATTTTTCCTCTTTCACGATAAAATCCAAGGAGAGTTTTAGCTGGTTATATATTATTCCAGTTATATCCTTTTTGTCTCTCTGAAATATGGTTGTCACATTCATAATAATTTACAGCAAAAGGCAGGTTTTTTTTTTTTTTTTTGCCAACTAACCAGCGTCACATTCTGCATTAGCGTGGAATCACACTGAAATGGTCTGAGATTTTACTTCAGAGAAATTGTACTTAATGAAAATGACTGTGAATTTGAGTGGCTGTGTCCATAGGTTGCAGTAACTGACGATAGGAAGGGCCCATAAATGGAGTAAAGACGAGAGTAACTGAGCAAATCATTAATAATGCACATTTAATTGCCTTGGTAAGAATGACTTATTTTTTTTTTAAATTCTCTGGACTATATGGAGTATACATTTTAATATTTTCCTGCCTATATGGAGCCTTACAGTGAACTAGAAAATCTATTTTGGTACGCAGAGTTACATTATACAATTAAATATAAAGTGAGAGATTTCAGTGCCATTACATACATTTATTTAAAGTGATTCAAAATTGTCTTCTGATAGCACAAAGTCCTTACCTTTTTTTAAGTTTTAGCACATCTCATTCATAACAAATTTTAAATGATATCAGCAAAAAGTAGATAAATTACACTATTGAGGATTACTTCCTAAATGATAGCATGAGAATCTCCATCGACACTCTCCTCAGAAAATCAACCATAGCTTCTGTAAATTATTTAAAAAAAAAAAAAAAGCTAACACAAAAGTGCCTATTAAAGGTTCTGGAGATTGTCCTAAGAGCAGACAGCAAATGAAGCAACTTTTATTCAAGAAAATCCACTAAAACTCTGTAAGAATGGAGAGAATCTCTGGCATTAGAGCCATGGCCAGTTCTTTCCCTACATCCTCTCCTAGGACAGCTTGATGGATCAATCTCTGTTCTGGGTGAGTAAAGCAAAGAAGACAGTGCTTCTTATTTCTCCCCTCCCTTATCTCTCACGCAGGATTTATGGAAGGTATCTCCCCAAAGGGGCAGGGGTGAGAGAATGGGGAGTGGAGGTTACTAACATTTCACATACTTCACAGCTACCTGTTTCAGAAGCTAAATTCCAGACATATACAGCTGAGAGTTTGGGGTTCCCTTCCTCCACACAGCTCCCATTTGTAGAGCTAGGGTTCTAACTCAGGTGCATCAAGACAAATATATTGGAACCTCAATTGCCATTATCACAGCTTGCTCTTAGGGTGGTGTTATTGGAGAGAAGCAGGCCCAGTTCCCACTCCCAGTTCTAGCAAAGTGGTGTAGAGATGATGCCCCTGGGGAGAGACAGGCCATAATAACAAAGAATTACAAAGTTCCCCTCAAGGGAACTGATTTTATTTGGAACGCAGTGTAGGCAAGTTGAACCCTAAGAGTGCTCTAGAAAACAATACATTGGTGTTAAAAATGAAAGAGTAAGCTGGTAGCTCCATGACTGCAATAGGCTAAATGTTAGGCCATCTAGTATACCATGGACAATCAGAGATAGTTAACAAGAGCTCTCCTAGGGTCAGAAAAAACCTCAAATACTGACCTCAAAAACTACCCATGCAAAGAGTCCCAAATTTAATTCGATCAGATGAGGGCAATTTAAGCCATAAAGCATTGTTTCAAGGAATAAAACAGTCAGTCAGCAATAATTTGAGGTGAATAAAACAAAAACAGATATCAAAACTTATGGAATACAGCTAAAGCAGGATTTATTGGAAAATTTGTATCTGTAAACATATTTTAAAAATGAAGATAGATCTCAAATCAACAACTTAATCTCCCACCTTAAGAAACAAGAAACAATAGAATAAAGTAAACCAAAAGCAAGCAGAGGATAAAAATAAACAGTAAAAAAAATAAAATAAGTGAAAAAATAGAAAAACAATGAATGAAACCAAAAGTTGGTTTTAAAAAGATAGAAAAAACATTGGCAAACCCTTTACTAAACAGACCAAAAAGAAAAAAAGAGAGGGAGCAGTCTCTAATTACTAAAATAATATAGAAATAAAAATAATTTTAAGGGTATACTATGAACTGTATGCAAACTAATTAGATTCTTTACATGAAATGGCAAAAAACACCAAGTACCAAAATTGACTCAAAAAGAAATAGAAAAACTGAATGGATGTATAACAAATAAGTTGATTGAATTAGTAATCAAAATCTTCCCAAAAAGTAAAACTCAAGCGCAGTTGGCTGTAATGGTGAACTATATCATATATTTATAGAAGAATTAATGCAAAATTTTCACAAAGTCTCCCAAAAATTCAGAAAAGGAATAATACTTTCCAAATCATTCTGAGTCCAGTATTATTGTGATAGCAAAACCAAAAACACTACAAGAAAATAAAACTGCAATGACCTCTTACGAATATAGAAACAAAAATCCTCACAAAATACTAGCAAACCAAACACAGCAAAATATAAAATGTATTACACACCATCATAAGTGAGATTTACCCCAGGAATGTAAAGTTGGTTTATTATGCAAAAATCAATTAATATAATACATCTTATCAATAGATGAAGTCCAAATACACAGTTATCTCAATAGACAAAAAGCATTTGATAATATCCAACACACTTTCATGAAAACATACACACACACACACACACAAACAGATATATCACATTCAACAAATCTTAAAGTGGAGTCTCTAGCCAGGGCACTTAAGCAAGAAAATGAAACAAAGGAAATTCAGGTTGGAAATAATAAAACTCTCTCTACATGCATATAAAAAAATCCCAAGGAAACCATTAAAAATATATACATATATAAAACTAATACATGAGTTCAGCAAGTTTACAAGACACAAGATAAACTTAAAATCAATAACGCTTCAACCTTCAGCTATCCAAAATTCATGTTCTTTCCATATGCAAAATACATTCACCTTCTCACATCACCCCAAATGTCTAACACATTCCAGTATTAACTTCAATACCAAAATCTTATCTTCTAAATCATTTAAATCAAGCATAGGTGAGACTCCGGGTCTACTCCATCCTTGGACAAAATCCTTCTCCATCTGTGAATTTGTAAAATCAAGAATACAAGCTATGTTTCCAAAGTACTATGGTGAAACAGTCATATGATAGACAATCCCTTTCCAAATGGTAAAAATTGGAGGGAAAGAAGTAGTCACAGGTACCAAGCAAGTCCAAAATCCAGCAAGGCAGGTCACATTAGTTCTCAAGGCTTGAAAATAATATTCTGGTTTCCAGGCATATCTGGGCAATGGCCCCGCCTTCCAGATTCTGGGCATTGCCCACACTGTGGATTCTGGGAAGAGGCCCCTTAGCCCTGGGCATCAACACCGCTTACCAGGACCACTGGATGGCAACCTCACCCCCTGGTAAGCTGCTAGCTCAAGTCCCAAGAACCAGAGGTGAGACAACAAGAGACAGCTGCTGAGTCTGGAATAAGACAAAAAACCTTGGCAAGGCAAGCAGGCAGAAAGTAACTGGCAGAAAGCAGAGCGATGAAACTGAGGGGGCAGTGAGCTGCCACAGGCCCCGCCTTTGCCAGTACCACTCAGCAGATTCCATCATGGGGGTGATCACATGTCAAATTTCAACAGGAAAGTGATCACAGTATTATACAACTGCTACAACACTGAGAATCATGGCCTAGCTAAGTGGACATACAATCTTAACCATCACACCCCCTTAACTTTGGGTGACCTCATTCTTTCGGTCCACCAAAATGGTGAGCTTACCCTCTCAGACCTGGATGGTCCCATTCTCCCACTTACAGTCACGGCAGTCCTGACCTCTCAGCTTTGGGCAACAACCCTTTTTCTGGCCCAATGAATGACTACCCTACCCTGAGAACCAAGGAAGCAGCAACACCACTCTTTGAAACCTAGCTGGTAGCCTCACTCTTTGAAACCTAGGTAGCAGTGGCTGCACCCATTGAAACCAAATAAACAGCATCTTCAAACGGTCCTGCTGGTCTCTGAACTGCTCTTGGGATGGTCCTTTCCTTTTCTTGGAGGGCAACAGATATTTGCAACCAAGTAGTTCCATTGGTCTGCTTCCTGCCTGGAGAATTCGAGGATGCAGAAAGCTTCCCTTCACTTCCTCCTGTCTACATTTTTTCAGTATAAGCTGACATAGTTTCTGCTGAAGTTGTTGATTAGATCCATAGATCACAGGCCTAATCTCTTTAGTTTTTACAATAGAATTTTTCATATCTTTAAGTTCCAGTTTCTTTTTTTGCATAGTTCTCAATCTATCTCTTTCTTCCCTCATTTTTCAAAAAGGATCAACCATGCCTCTCTTTAAAGATCTTGGTTAGAAATATTCGTAGTCAAATATCCGAGTTCATCACTTTAAAGTTCTATTTTCCACAAAACGTTTGTACGTAATTCAGACAAGTTCTTTTCTACTTTATAACTATGATCATCTTTCCTCCATGTTCAGTAATAGTCATTATTTCTTTTTAGAGGCTCACCAGAAACACTTTTAATGTCCACATGTCTTGCAACATTGTGTTCATGATGATAGAAGCTTTCTCTACAGGATTCCTCATCTCTTTCTTGAGTCCTCATCACAATTTCTCATAAAGCCCATAATTCTACCAACAATTTCTTCAGAATAATCTAGGCTCTTAACATTGCATGCATCCAAATTCCTCCAACTTCTATCTTTAATTACTGAATTCCAAAGGCCCTTTCACATTTTAGGTATTTGTTGGGGTAGCACCCACACTCTGACACCAAATTGTCTTTGCTGTAGAAGAACGGAACCAATAAGATAAAATACATATACAGAGAAGCAGAAAGAATTGCAAAAATTTGCTCATGAAACTGTGGGGCTAGCAAGTGCAAAATTTGTAGGTCAGGAAACAGGTTGGAGATTCCTGCAGTATTGTATCTGCAAATGTAACGATCAGGTAATGGAAACATGACTATTTATAGTCCAGAGAAAGAATACACTCCAGGTAAAAATTTCCATTTTGTTCTTTAGGCCTTCAACTGATTTGCATGTGGGTATTTTATTTAATTGTCATTATAGTGAAGTATATCTATGGTACTTATTGGCGAAAGACAGAAAATTACAGTTTAGTTAAGATATTCTGTCATAATTTTGAAGATATTATTACTTAAATTTTCTTATTGTTTCTGATATTTCTTTTGAGAAGTTTGATACCGTTTTGCTTCTGTTACTGTGAGTTAATCTTTTCACCCTACATCCCTATACCCAAGTCCCTGTCACATTGTTAAAATCCTACTGTGGTCTCAGTGTTCTAAAATTTAATAGTGATATGCTTTGTTATTTAGGTGGGATATACTCAAGGTTGTACTTTGGTTCTCTTGGACTTGTTCTCATTTTCTTCAGCTTCAAGTTGAAAATGCATATGAGCAATTGATGGCCTGTTCTGCAGTCAGACCCTGGCCTTGTTCTGACTAATGATATTCAGCTTTTCCATCGTCTCTTTCCACAGATGTAATCAATCTGATTCCTGTGTATTTGTCCATGGTATAGTTGCCATTTATGATATACCTGTTGCTGTCAAGACAGTTCGGACTCATAGCGACCCTATAGGACAGAATAGAACTGCCCCATAGAGTTTCCAAGGAGCAGCTAATGGATTCAAACTGTCAATCTTTTGACTAGCGGCCGAGTTCTTAACCACTGGGCCGCCAGGGCTCCGTTTATGATATAGTGTTGAACACTAATGATAGAAGATCACAAGAGCTGTGGAATGACATCAAGGACATCATACATGAAGAAAGCAAGAGGTCATTAAAAAGACGGTAAAGAAAGGAAAGACAAAAATGGTTATCAGAAGACACTCTGAAAACTTGCTCTTGAATGCAGAGCAGCTAAAGGGAAAGGAAAAAAATGATAAAGTAAAAGAACCAAATAGAAGATTTCAAAGGGCAGCTCGAGGAAACAAAGTAAAATATGATAATGAAATATGCAAAGACCTGGAGTTATATAACCAAAAGGGAAGAACACATTCAGTATTTTTCAAACTGAAATAACTGAAGAAAAAATTCAAGCATTGAGTTTCAATATTGAAGGATTCTATGGGAAAAATATTAAACAACATAGGAAGCATCAAAAGAAGATTGAAGGAATAGACAGAGTCACTGTACCAAAAAGTATTGATCAGCATTCAAGATTAAGAACTAATGGTACTGAAGGAAGAAGTCTAAGCTGCACTGAAGGCATTGGAGAGAAACAAGGTTCCAGGAACTGATGGAATACTAATTGAGATGTTTCAACAAATAGATGTGGTGCTGGAAGTGCTCAATTGTCTCTGCCAAGACATTTGGAGGACAGATGCCTGGCTAACCAACTAGAAGAGTTAGATATTTGTGCCTATTCCAAAGAAAGGTGATCCAACTGAATGTGGAAATTACCAAACACTATCATTAATATCACACAAAAGTAAAGTTTTGCTGAAGATCATTCAAAAGGGATTGCAGGAGTACATCAAAAGGAAACTGCCAGAAATTCAAGCCAGATTCAGAAGAGGACATGGAAGGAAGAATATCATTGCTGATGTCAGATGAATCTTGACTGAAAGCACAGAATACCAGAAAGATGTTTACCTCTGTTTTATTGACTATGCAAAGGCATTCAGCCCTGGATCATAACAAATTATGGATAACATTGCAAAAAACTGGGAATTGCAGAACTCTTACTTGTGCTTATGAGGAAGAACCTGTATATAGACCAAGAGGAAGTCTTTCCAACAGAACAAGGGGATACCGTATGGTTTAAAGTAAAAAAAGGTGTGTGTCAGGGTTGTACCATTTCACTATACTTATTCAATCTCTATGCTAAGCAAATATTCCAAGAAGCTGGACTATATGAAGAAGAATGTGACATCAGGATTGAAGGAAGGCTCATTAACAACCTGCAGTATGCAGATGACACACCTTGCCTGCTGAAAGTGAAGAGGACTTGAAGCACTTACTGAGGAAGATCAAAGACTACAGCCTTCAGTATGGATTACAGCTCAACATAAAGAAAATAAAAATCCTCACAGCTGGACCAGGAATCAACATCATGATAAACGGAGAAAAGATGGAAGTTGTCAAGGATTTCATTTTACTTGGCTCCACAATCAGCGCCCATGGTAGCAGCAGTCAAGAAATGAAATGACACATTGCATTGGACAAATCTTCTGTAAAAGACTTCTTTATAGTGTTGAAAAGCTAAGATGTCACTTTAAGCTAAGGTGAACCTGACCCAATCCATGGTGTTTTCGATCACCTCACATGCATGTGAAAGCTGGACAACAAATAAGGAAGATCGAATAAGAACTGATGCCTTTGAATTATGATGTTGGCAAAGAATATTGAATATACTATGGACTGCCAGAAGAACAAACAAATCTTAGAAGAAGTACGGCCAGAATGCTTCTTAGAAGCAAGGATGGTGAGACTTTGTCTCCTATACTTTGGACATGTTTTCAGGAGGGACCAGTCCTGGAGAAGGACATCCTGCCTGGTAAAGGAGAGGATCAGCAAAGAATAGTAAGACCCTTAGCGAGACTGATTGACACAGTGGCTGCAACAATGGGCTCAAGCATAACAATTGTGAGGATGGCACAGGACCAGGCAGTGTTTCATTCTGTTGTAGATGGGGTAGCTATGAGTTGGAATTGACTCAAAGGCACCTAACAACAAAAACATCAAGGTATTTTATATTTTGTAAAGATAATGATATTCCTGATCAAGCATATTATTCCTAATTTCCTAGATGTTTTCTTTTAACAAACTGTCTAACATCTTCAGTTCTATTAATACTCAATTCAATGTTTGATAACCTGTGATAGCTTCAAAATCAGAGTAAAAGAATTAATGTAAATCATGAACAAGTGTGCTCAACAGTTTAAATTGCTCTGGCAAGTCTTTATTTCATATACCTAGAAAGTGGCACCTTTAGATTAACACAAATATTTCGTCCTAAAAAAAAAAAAAATCCTGTAATGCAAAATTGTTTTGAGATCCCCCTCACTTTCTTGTTGATTTTCCAAGTGAGATAAGGCTCCTGATAGTATTGCATATCTACCTGGTGTGTTTACATGGGCCTTGTGATTAAAATTTCTTTTCACTAAAATACATTTTTGTGAGGTCAACATGCGCATTTTCATTTACTGCTTCCAAAATAACTTTATGATTTTCTTGTTCTTAGTTCTTTCTTTCACAGTGAAAGCCTCCTAAAACTTAGGACTAATATTAAACTATCAAAAACCCTGTGAATGTGTGCTGATCATTCATCTGTTTTCCCTCAGCCCTGATTCTCATCAATTTGTGCTCTATGTATCGAGAGGGGCTAGAAGCCTGAAAACAATATTATCCAGTTTCCACTGCCAACTGGCTTCTGCTAAGATTCTACTAATGAATGGCCCTGGAAGGAAACTAGACAATAGAGAAGGGGAGAAGTCAAGTTCTTTGTGTTTTTTGTCTTTCTTCTAATTACCCATTCAACAACAGAGAACAGTTTCATGACTTGCTTTATGTAGCCTCTTAGCCTCAGTACCAGAAATATTTGTTGCACCAGCTCCTGCTGTGCAACACCCAAGTGGTGTTCCCAGTGACAACAATAAGGAAGCTCCTCTGTGGTTTCAGCAATGACCCTTGTAGTGGTTGCGTCACCAGTATGGTTAGCCACTTCTTTGAGATTTTAGCCATGCCTTAGTAGTCCCTCCTTAACAGCAACAGAAAGCAATGCAATATACCCAATAGTGCTCCTGAACTCTGTTAATGCCACCCCTCCCTTTTGTTTTCCCAGAACTAGAACAGCTAGCTGATTCTTGAGGTTACATATATTTGAGTTACCTCAACTTCCTTTCTTTGCTCTTTCAGCCCATTTAACAATCTGTACCAATACAAGTTTCCCATACTGGATCTCTTCTGTTTGAAATGCCTAGCCTGTATATTTTGACTTTTCCTGACCTAGAAATTGACAAGCCATTTTAGTGGCATCTGTTACTTTAATAATATCAGAAACTTATTATTAAGACCTTAAATAGAAAAGTAGAGTAAATTTAAGAATAAATATTTAATGATCTAAAAAAAAAAATTTTCCAGTATTTTACTTAGTACCCACCAGATAAATACTGTGTGATATTTCAAATATCCTCCATATCGGTCATCTATATAACCTCTCATAACTTCACAATTGAAATTCCACTTCTAACATCTCCTATCGAGTATTAAGCTAATAATTCCATCAATAAATACACCTATCATATTTTATCCATATGATAGAAGAAGACATATGACAGATATATGACAAAATATTACAGAAGGAGAATCGATACATTTGATTTCTGATGTTGAAGAATATTGAATATACTGTGGACAGCCAGAATAATGAACACATCAGTCTTAGAAGAAATACAACCAGAATGCTCCTTAGAAGCAAGGCGGTGAGACTTTGACTCCTATACTTTGCATATGTCATCAGGAAAGACTAATCACTAGAAACAGATGTGTCTGGTAAAGGAGAGGGTCATTGAAAATGAAGGAAACGTCCAGTGAGATGGATTGACACAATAGCCACAACAATGAACTCAAACATGCCAATGATCATGAAGCTGCCGCAGGACGACTGGGCAACGTTTTATTCTGCTATACGTAAGACAAACTTGAGGACAAATAACAACAAGAGTCAAACTTTGTGCTAAAATGCCTCTGAAATATAGCATTTCTAATCAGAAGATTAGCTGATCACATCAAAGGTATGGAACTGCCAACTAACATATGTGGAATATGATATTGACTATATCACAGGAAATTAAAAATTGATAAATTATAATAGATGTTACAATTTAATTTCCTCTGAAATTGTCCACCAGATGAACTTTTTATTAAGAATCATAAGATAAATGGAATTTAGTATCAACAAGTAAATTGTTTTGACTTAAATGGATTTTGCTAGATTTGGCTTTATTTTTAATGTTGATTTATAAGTGTTAGATTTTTTAGTAAAATTATTATAGTTGATTAGGGCATTATATAATTTATTTGAAATAACTGATTGAAATATTGATACTAGCTGATGTTGGTAAAATGTGGATAAGTAAAATACATTTAGTGAAACATTGTTAGTTGAAATGAGAATTATTAAATTATTTTTGAACAGTAACTCAGTACAATCTATTAAATTTTTAATATATTGATAGCTTTGTTGTTTTTATTAATGGTAGTTGCCATCAAGCTGATTCTGACTCATGGAGACCCCATATGTGTGCAGAGTAGAAATGCTCCGTAAGATTTTCAATGTCATGACCTTTTGGAAGCAGATCAGCAGGACTACCTTCCAAGGCGCCTCTGGGTGGATTCAAGCTATCAACCTTTAGGCTACTAATGGAGCACTTAATCATTTGCAGCACCCAGGAACTCACTAATAGCTTGCTTTTAGAAATATCAGTTTTATAAATCTTTCACACTTAAAAGTTACAGGTTCAAACAAAAGCACACTTATGCAACACGTTTTAACTGAAAATAGAGTCTGAAAGTCTAGAGACTCCACTAATAGCTTACTCTTTAAAATATCAGTTTTATGAATCAGATTTAAAAGCATCTGTATATTAAGTTATAAGCTCAAACATAAGCACATTTATTGAAATGTATTTTTAACTGAAAATAGAGTCTAAAAGCCTACCAGTGATAATTCTATCAATGAGTTATGACTAATGCATGGTACACTATTTAGCATCTTCAATAATATAAAGCTATTTCTATAGTTTTTCAATTTATCTATCTCCATATGTGTTTAAATCTCTCTCTGTCTCTACATCTATCTGTTTATATGTTTACACAAACATACATACCACACACCTACAATTTATGGTTAAAAAAAGGAAAGGGCTATCATTAACCTGTCATTAGCATTTATACTTGTGTAGCACAGTACTGGTTTTTGAGCTACAGTGAATTAATATTATGATCATTTGAAAAAACAAAATAAAAAGACTTCATGTTTAAGAAAGCAAGCAATGAAGTATCTAAGAATTAGCTTGACAATTTTTCAGTAGAAACTTACTACTGAAATTATGAAGTTACTTATAATAAGATGGATGAAATCAAATTGGACCTTCTTTTTCTAAATATTTTTATGCTACATTCTTTAAAATTAACCACTCTTTAGTCTTCCAGTGAACTGTAAATATGGTTCTGAAAACTGAAATAAACCTCTGTAGTCAGGGGAAAGATACTTCTACTGTACTGTTCATGGAATCCAATCAAATTTGATGAAGATTGGTTTATATAGCTATCGCTAAATCCTATTTGCCTCCCGTGAGGAAACTGAACCATGGACCTGCCCAGGTACTTAGTGTATCAAGAAAACCTTTTATCTACACCATTTTATGAGTCGCAGACTCTATCACTCTCATATAATGACAGAAAATCAATGACATAAAAATGCTTACTACTCTGCAATAGCAATAAAAAACACATTTACACTGAACCAAAACATCCATTATCGGGTAACCTCAGGGATGGAAAGTAGAGATAAATTGAGACTCAGTATTTTCAGTATTTTCCATTAGCGTAACATCATTCAGGTCAGCAAGAAGACAAAAATGGAATTTTAACTTTATCACTCATTATTCCACTGCCATTTTTTAAACACCTTTATCAGACTGAAGAAAGCATTATAGGACATTTCCTATGCCAATTGCATGGAATATATTCTAATCAAAATATAAAACATAAATAAATAAAAAAGAACCTTTTCTTCTACCTAAAAAAGAAAAGGTAAATGTTTATTCTCAAAAAAAAAAAAAAAAAAAAAAACTAATATTGCTGGGAAAGCCAGCACAACTTGTACAAGGAAATGTCATGGAACCTCCATAGACACATTCAAACTCCCTGAGGGACTGAATTGCTGGGTGGAGGGATGTGGGGACCATGGTCTCGGGGAACATCTAGCTCAACTGGCATAACACAGTTTATAAAGACATTGTTCTACATTCTACCTTGGTGAGTAGCGTCTGGGGTCTTAAAAGCCAGTGAGCAGCCATCTAAGATACTCCACTGGTCTCACCCCTCCGGGAGCAAGGGAGAATGAAGAGAACAGGATACAAGGAAAAGATTAGTCCAAAGGACTAATGGACCACAGCTACCAAGGCCTCCACCAGACTGAGTCCAGTACAGCTAGATGGTGCCCGGCTACCACCACTGACTGCTCTGACTGGGATCACAACAGAGGGTCCTGGACAGAGCTGGAGAAGGATGTAGAACAAAATTCTAACACAAAAAATTAAAGACCAGATTTACTGGCCTGACAGAAACTGGAGAAACCTCGAGAGCACGGCCCCAGGACACCCTTTTAGCTCAGTGGTGAAGTTACTCCTGAGGTTCACCATTCAGCCGGGGACTGGACAGCCCCATAAAATAAAACGAGACTAATGAAGCACAGCAGTCTAGAGACAAGGACTAGAAGGCAGAAGGGGACAGGAAAGCTGGTGATAGGGAACCCAAGGTTGAGTAATGACAGTGTTGACATGTAGTGGGGTTCCTAACCATTGTCATAGGGCAATATGTGTACTAACTGTTTAATTAGAAACTATTTTGTTCTGCAAACCTTCATCTAAAGTGAGAATAGCAGCACAACTGGAAGAATGTAATCTACATAACTGAATTGTACACGTAGAATTTTATGTATATCCCCCCCCCGCCAAAAAAAAAGTCCTCCAAGGCCGAGAAGGGAGCATGTTGACATGTCATGGGGTTGTTAACCAATGTCATAAAACAATATGTGTACTGACTGTTTAATGAGAAAATATTTGTTCTGTAAACCTTCACCTAAAGTACAATAAATAAAATAAAATAATATTGTCAGTATAATACAAAAATATAGAATGAAAATATTTTTACAAATAATTTTAAGTTAATGTTTTCTGAATGCAATTTATGTTTCCATAGACCAAATTTATTTAGGTCACAGCAACCGAATTCTGCTTTAGATTTCAGCTATAGCTACATTCTTGGAAAGCTGAATATCTGAAACATTATTTTTGGCACCCCTAAAACAAGATTTGACTAACAATAATATGCTTGAATAATTACTGTCATATCTAATCAGCATAACAATATTTAATATGTACATGACATGTAATTTGGATTTCTTTTCAATATTGTCATTTCACTTTCAAATGGAAATAAAAATAGCCAATTTGACTATAGATAAAAGAATCTCTTTTATATTGAATACACTGAAATGCTATCAGTCAGTTGACATCTAAGTGTGTATACCATCTTTGGTGGTGCAGATGGTTAATTCATTTAGTTGCTGACTAAAGGTTTGGAGATTTAAATCCACCCAGAGGCACCTTAGAAAAAATTCCTGGTGATATACTTCTGAAAAAGCAGCCGTGGAAAACCCTGTGGAGCACATTTACACTCTGACACACATGGGGTCACCATGAGTAGGAACAGACTTTACAGCAACTGGTTATTACTGTAAGAAGAAAAACCTCCAATAATTAATGATAACCAAGATAACTATTAATTTTATGTCTAAAAGATTAAGAACCTTCTACAAGCTAAATAAATAAAGAAAGAAAGAAATAAGAAAATACACTCTATTAATAGTCTGAATTAAATTCCTCTGAGAATATTATTTTACAACTTAGATTTCCCTGAAAGCAAAGCATGAGAATAGCATAGGAGGTGGTAGTGTGTATGGAAGGTGATTTCAGGAAACAGGATTGAGGACGCAGCAAGAAAAAAATTGGTCAAAGAAAAAATACTGTGTCCTTATCCAGGTTGCTGCTAGACAAACAAGGGCTAAATTCTGCCAACACTTCTGAGAAGCAGACATTCATCTGCTAACTTCCATCCCTCATTTATTGGCAATTTTCTCTCTTTCATTTTTGGTCAACTTTTGAAGCTGAACATATTCCTGTGACTTAAATGAAGGACCTTAGGCAGAAAATAGAAAGAATGTGACACAAATATGCTGTAGGATACTGTCGATTACATCTGAACTTGTGTATAACAGTCCATTGCAGCTAGGGCTGAAGTCAGAGGGGTGTCTTAGATGATACCACATGGGTACCAAAGGTTCTTGCTGTATTTTATATCCTTTCGAGCTAACAAATATTTTCAACTTTCACATAATAGTAAACCATGATATTAGAAATTAGATGACATCATAATTCTCATCTTTATCGGTTTTCTTACATCCTAACGTTAAACAAAATCATTTTCAAAAATTACATTTTAGCTTTAGTGATTTTACTACATTTTTGCCAGATATCTTTCACTAACTACTTTTGTTATTTCATATACAAGTTGAGAACTAATGTAAAGTTACTATCATGCTTTTCATTCCTGAGTGGTACAAACAGTTAACGTACTTGGCTGCTAAACAAAAAGTAGGAGGTTTGAGTCCAACTAGAGACACCTCACAAGAAAGGTCTGGCACTCAACTCCAAAAAAATCATCCAATGAAAACCTCATTTCCTATGCCAATTCTACTCTGACATACATGGGGTCACCATGAGTCGGAATTAACTCAAAGGCAACTGGATCATAGCTTTCACGTTTCATAAGGAAGAAAATTTCCAAATATATATGTAATAAATCCAATATAAATGGTGACTAAAGGGTGCATAATAAAGCATGTAGAGTATAGAGAAAAATATTTGAAAGGATAACAAGGAACCCTTAAAAGATCTTGTTTCTCCATTGTTCTGAAGTGTATGTGGGCATACAATAGGCATGAAAAATGCTCAGTATAGTGTATTTTAGAAGAAATTTAGGAGTACAATTTAAAAATATTTAAAATTTTGCTAAAATTATTAAAAATTAAATGATATTTATAATTTTATTTTGGATAGCATGATATTTTTTTCTTTTATCCATACATGCTTATTACATGGTATTGATACTGGGTTTTGTCCTCAGTGTTTTCCTAATATGAATTCAGATGTGAATATTTTTAAATATCCACTTAAAATTCAGAAAAGTAATATACAATAGCTATTCTTTCTCAGATTATACCCTAGATTATCACCTACTCTTGTGACAGAAGTTATCAAAATGTAAATTAAATTCCTATATTTGTTAGTGACCACCACCTCTCTGTCAGTTTGTCATACAGTGGTGACTTGCATGTTGCTGTGATAGTAGAAGTCATGCCACCAATATTTCAAATATCAGCAGGGTCACCCAAAGTGGACAGGTTTCAGTGGAGCTTCCAGACTAAGACAGACTAGGAAGAAGGACCTGGTAATCTATATCTCAAAAAATTAGCCAGTGAAAACTTTATGAGTAGCAGCAGAACAGTGTCTGATATAGTGCTGGAAGATCAGCCCCTCAGGCTGGAAAGTACTCAAATTAAACTGGAGAAGAGTAAAGCAGCATCGACCTTAATAATGTGGATGAAGTAAAGCATTTGGGACCTTCATTTGCTGATGTGCCTTGATTCAAAATGAGAAGAAACAGTTGCAAATATTCATTATTAATCGAAACATGGAACATACAAAGTATGAATCAAGGAAAATTCAAAAGTTGTCAAAAATGAGATGGAATGATTGAAGACTGATATCCTAGGCATTCATGAGCTGAAGCAGAGTGGTATTGCACATTTTGAATCAGAAAATCATGTGGTCTACTGTACCAGAATGACAAATTGAAGAGGAATGGTATCACATTCATTAACAAAAAGAACATCTCAACACCTATCCTGAAGTACAACACTATCAGTGATAGGATAATATCCATATGCCTGCAAGGAAGACCAGTCAATATGACTATTACCAACCACTGAGGCTAAAGATGAAGAAATTGAAAATTTTTACAAACTTCTGTGGTCTGAAATTGATCAAGAAATCAAGATGTATTGACAATTACTGGTGATTGGAATACAAAAGTTGGAAACAAAGATGAAGGATCAATAATTGGTAAATATGGTCTCGGTGATAGAAATGATGCTTTAAATCGCCAGATAGAATTTTGCAAGACCAATGACTTCTTCATTGCAAATACCTTTTTTCACCAATATAAATGATGACTATAAACATGGGCCTTTCCAGATCGAATACACAGGAATCAAATTGAGTACATCTGTGGAAAGAGCCGATGGAGAAGCTCAATATCATCAGTCAGAACAAGATCGAGGGCCAACTCCAGAACAAACCATCAATTGCTTATATGCAAGTTCAAGTTGAAGTGAAAAAGAAATTAAAACAAGTTTGTGAGAGATAAAATACGTCTTGAGTATATCCCACCTAAATTTGGAGACCATCTCAAGGACAAATCTGTTGCATAGAACACTAATAACTGAAGACCAGACTATTGGGGAATGACATCAAGGACATTATATACGAAGAAATCAAAAGGACATTAAATAAACAGGAAAGAAAAAAGAGACCAAAATGGATGTCAGAAGAGACTCTGAAACTTGCTGTTGAGCCTAGAGTAGCTAAAGCAAATGGAAGAAAAGACAAACTAAAAGAACTGAACAGAACACTTCAAAGTGTGGCTCAAGAAGACAAAGTAAAGTATAATGAAATATGTAAAGACCTGGAGTTAGAAAACCAAAATGGAAGAACATGCTCGGCATTTCTCAAGCTGAAAGAACTGAAATAAAAATTCAAGCCTGGAGTTGCAATATTGAAGGATTCTATGGGCAAAATATAGAATGATGCAGGAGGCATCAAAAGAAAATGGAAGAAATATACAGAGTCATTGTACCAAAAAGGGATGGTCGATGTTAAACCATTTCAGTAGATACCATATGATCAAGAACCAATGGTACTGAAGGAAGGAATCCAAGTGGCACTGAAGGGAATGGCGAAAAGCAAGGCAGCAGGAATTGACAGAATACCGACTGAGATGTTCCAATAAATGGATGCAGCACTGGAGGTGCTAACTTGTCTATGCAAAGAAATTGAGAAGACAGCTTCCTGGCCAACCGACTAGAAGAGATCCATATTTGTCCCTGTTCCAAAGAAAGGTGGTCCAACAGAATGAAGAAATTATCAAATAATATCCCTGATATCACATGCAACTAAAATTTTGCTGAAAATAATTCAAAAATGGTTACAGCAGTACAACAACAGGGAAATTTCCAGAAATTTTCAGAAGAGGATGTGGAATCAGGGATATCATTGCTGATGTCAGATGGATCTTGGCAGAAAGCAGAGAATATCAGAAAGTTGTATACCTGTGTTTTATTGATTACGCAAAGGAATTTGACTGTATGGATCATAACAAATTATGGATAACATTACAAAGAGTGGGCATTCCAGAACGTTTAATTAATGCTCCTGTGGAACCCATATATAAACAGAGGCAGTCGTTCAAACAGAACAAGGGGATACTTCATAGTTTAAAACCAGGAAAGATGTGTGTCTGGGTTGTATCCTTTCAACATACTTACTCAATCTGTATGCTGAGCAAATAATCCAAGAAACTGGACTATGTGAAGAAGATAGGATTGGAGGAAGACTCATTAACAACCTGTGATATGTAGATGACACAACCTTGCTTGCTGAAAATGAAGAGGACTTGAAACGCTGAGGAAGATCAAAGACGACCGCCTTCAGTATGGATTACAATTCAGCATAAGGAAACCAAAAAGTCTCACAACTGGACCAATTCAATTTTTTTAAGTGTTAAAAAGCAAAGATGTCACTTTGAGGACTAAGGTGCACCTGACCCAAGCCATGGTATTTTCAATTGCCTCACATACATACGAAAGCTGGAGAATGAATAAGGAAGAACGAAGAAGAATTGATGCCTTTGAATTATGGTGTTGGTGAAGAATATTGACTGTACCATGGACTGCAAAAAGAATGAGCAAATCTTTCTTGGAAGAAGTACAGCCAGAATGCTCCTTAGAAGGGAGGATAGTGAGACTTCGTCTCAGTTATTTTGGAAATGTCATCAAGAGGGACCAATCACTGGAGAAAGACGTTATGCTTGGTAAAGCAGAGGGTCAGTGGAAAAGAGGAAGACCCTCAAAGAGATGAATTGACACAGTGGCTGCAACATTGGGCTCAAACATAGTAATGTTTGTGAGGATGGTGCACAGCTGGGTAGCTTTTTGTTATAATGTACATAGGGTTCCTCTGAGACAGAACTGACTTCGATGGAGCCTAACAACTACATTTGTTAGTGAAAAATCTACATGTATGCACTTAAGTCTGAGTAAACCAGCTGCTGTCAACGTGATTCCAATTCATAACAACCGTATAGGACAGAGTAGAACTGCCCTATAGGGTTTCCAAGGAGCATCTGGTAGATTCGAACTGCCAACCTTTTGGTTAGCAGCCATAGTTCTTAACCACTACGCCACCAGGGTTTCCTAAGTCTGAATAGATATTAAATAATGTGCTAAGTTGGTAATAACAAACTGTGTATAAAGCCACAGTGGTTCACTATAGCTACAGTCATTCAAATTGTTTTTCCCTTATAGCTAAGTTATTTCTTTCTCAGTGCTTTCAAGATATTTTTATTGTCATCAGTTTTCAGAAGTTTGATTCTAATGTGTGTTGGCATGTATTTCTTTGGGTTTATTCTATTTGGGGTTTGTTCAACTTCCTGAATTTGTAGCTTTATGTCTTTACCAAATTTGGGAAGTTTTCAATCATTATTTCTTCAAATGCTTTTTCAGAACATCCTTCCTCCTCCTTTTCCTTAAAGGGTCTGAAGACAATGATGTTAGATCTTTGGTTATAGTCCAACAGGTTTCTGAAGCTCTGCTCATCTTTTTGCTAGTCTATGTTTTCTAAACTTTTCAGACTGTGTTATTTCTGTTGTTATATATTCAAGAACATTTATTCTTTCCTATGTCCTGCCCTTCTGTTGTTGAGCTCATCTATTGCAATTTAATTTCATTTATTCAAATTTTTACTTGAAAAAACATCCATTTGATACTTCTTGACCAAGTAGGGTTTATTGCAGGCATATCATGAGGAATCCTTGTGGTGATGGAAATGTTCTGTATCTTGACTGTATCAAAGTCAGTATCCTGGTTGTGTTATTGTATATAGTTTTGCAAGATGTTACCACAACGGGAATCTGGTTAAAGCGTGCAAGGGATCTCTCTGTAGTATTTCTTACAACTGCTTGTGCATCTACTATTATGTCAAAATAAAAAGTTTAAATAACAATTAAAATTACATAAATAATTATGTATGTCTTATCAACTCTAAACATTTCTTTATAACCTTAATATTAAAATAAGAGTTTATATTTTGATGAAGCCAATTACTAATTGTTCTAGTTAATATGGACTGCATAGCATATCACTCCAAGCTTTAGTACTAAAAATAATAATAATAATAATCTATTATGTCTCAAGGTTTGTTTGGATCAGGAATTCAAGAAGAGTTCAGTTGGACAATTCTTGCTTGTCATCTCTCATGTAGTTGCAGTCCATTGAGAGCTGAAATCACAGTCATTGGAAGGTTTAATGGGAACTGGAAGATGGCTCACTCACTTGGCTGGCCAACTAGTATTGACTGTTTGCTGGGGGTCTCAGTTTCCCTCTTTGTGTGCCTCTTCCCTGGAATTCTTAATTGTTGTTTGTTTGTTTGCTTCTGTTAGTTTCTTTGTTTTAATTTATTGTGTCTGGCTTTCTCCAGAATAAGAGATCCAAGAGACCAAGTTGGAAATTATAATGCTTTTTATTCCTAGTCTAAAAAGTCCCACATCATCACTTCCTCGGCCTTCTATGGATCATATAGGGAAAGTCCGAATATTTTGTGTGATAAGGCTACGCAAGTGGGTGAATATGTGGAGACTTGAAACACTTGGCACCATTTGGAGGCTGGCTAAACCAAAAGATGATAATTTCATTAAAATATCAAATAATCCTGTATTCATGCTAATAGCGTGTTTCAAAAATCAACTGCAATAATGTCTTCTCTTAAAAAAAAATTTAAGGAGTCCTGGTGGTGTGGTGGTTAAGCACTTAGCTGATAATCGAAAGGTTGGCAATTCAAACCCACCAGCCACTCTGTGGGAGAAAAATGTGGCAGTCTGCTTCTGTAAAGATTTACAGTCTTAGAAACCCTATATAAGAACGCTATGAGTCAGAATCGACTCAAGGGCAATGGGTTTTGTTTTCTTCAAAATTTACTTTTTAAAAAATAGTATAAACGAGTAGGATACAAGTTGTAAAATTCACATTTATGATGCAGAAGCTATCTTGGGGATAAAAATATAACACAACATTGGGCCAACTCAAGTGAGAGTCTCCTAAGTTACATTTAGGAGATTCAGTAAGAAATATGAAAAGGCATATAGTTTCAAATATCAAAAACATATTGTGGAGAACTTATCATGTTTCACACTCTGAGTTACATTGTTCAGGACACAAAACAGAGAACTTAAAAAAAAAAGTTAAAATTACTAAATATAAACAAGTACAGCAAATTATTAGGGGTGAAATATGTTTTTCTCTCCCACGTTGTTATTAACTTCATCTATATTTTGCTACTGATTAGCAACTAAAAGGATATTATTTCCTAAAAATTACCATGTAAAAATATACATACAGAGTTGAAAGAGAAAAGTAACATATGCAATGCAATATTCCCAAGAAAATTGACTAAGGTTCAGACTGTTCTTTGAAGATAATGAATTTTATATAAAAGCTTTGAACATTGAGCCTTTGGCATATTATTATGCACAAATAGTTCGTATCTATATACTTGGTTTCATTGTTTATTGAAAATACATAACTTAAAAATAATTGTGGCCAAATATTCTAATAGCAACTAGTTTCAAAATTTAAAATAAATAAATAAAGCTATATAATATATTGTTGATAAAAATTCAAACATTGTATCTAATTACATAGAGAAGTGAGCTCGAAGTTACAGGTGTGCATGATGCATTTAAATATTAATGGCTGCCACAAAGAAACATAATTATGTAACTGATATATGAAGAAAATTTCATTAAGTACTTCCTTCAGCAATTATCAGTGCAGCATCTCCTCTAGGGAGAAGCAGCTTCTCCTCTGAAAGTTTAAATTTAATTGTTAATTATCATATACAATCTTCTGTAATAATGCTAATTAGTTTCTTAGTGGCTGTACAACTGATCACAGAGCTGTCATTTTGCCACTGGACATGAAATATTGTGGTATTTTAATGTTCTATCAGTGCAGAAAATACAGTGCAGAGGAAGGTTCTGGAATAGCAATTGTCAATTCTGTAAGAGACAATCTTTTCCCTTCTGTTTGTTAAAATCCTTGATACTGTTCAGTGAAGATGAGTAAAAACTTCTCAAAATGCCTCTAGAAAAGCATTCAGCTATCTCTGTGGTAACTTTAAATTATATTATGGTTAATTTTTTAACTGCTCATTCCTCATATTTTTAAAATATCTTGTAATTTTTTTCTTTTTTTTAAGAAGTTTTCCTAAAGAGAAAAATGTAAGCTTATATATGTGCATCTTCTATTGTGAAACTAGCTTTGCCATGAGTTGGAATCAACTCAAGAGCAACTGTAAAGTGCAGGAAAATAAGAAGCTGGAACCCACAAGCAAGGAAACCACAAGGATGGACTGAACCCCATGCCAGTTTGTGTGCTCCCCACCTAGGTAATTTGGTGTCTTGCAGAAGACAGGGCCACAGAACCAAATGTACACACCTGTGCCAGGAGTCAGAGAAGGTGAAGAACGATGTAGGAGAAATTTGGAGCAGATGCAACCCCAGCCCAGGTGAAAGGTGTCAGCCTGCAGTTAATTGACAATATGTGTGACTTACAAAATATCCCCTTTCAAGTCCACTCTGCGTATCTCCCACAAGAATCTCTTGTATTACCTGTGATAATCAGATATATACCAGAAAGGGAATTTGGAGAAATGTTATTCAGCCTAACCAAGTTAACATATTTTAAAGCTACCACAAGAGATAATTAGAATTAGACTTGAAATTTAAGGAATAGAAATTCTGTCTATAGTAAAACAATTTATACTCCATCTAGCACTGTACACCGAATTTCTATGAAGCATAGCCACTACCTACTTCTTTTAACATAAGCGTTTGTACTTAAACAGTGGAGACATCCATTTAAATGATAAATTGAAAATAGTCTAGAAAATTTAGAAACATTAAAATGAATTGTTTTGAGGGAGTAATTTAGACAGACTGTTCCACCTTTACATTATGTAATTTTAAAATACTTTGATTTTGTCAAAATTTCATGAGAAATAGAACAAACACATTTAGGAATCTCCTACTTTATGTTTTCCTATATTCTACACTGCCAAATGATTTCTTTAAGATCGTCTTCGTAGAGGTTTAATTTATTTTCAATAAAATCCACCGATTCTAAATTTACAATTTCTTGAGGTTTGACAAATAAATAGTTATGTGTCAACCATACATTCATGATACAGAAAAGTTCCATAACCCTAAAACATCTGCTCATGCTGTTAACAGTCAATTCCCTTTTACCACCCTCCAACCTGTGACATCCATGGGTCTGCTTTCTGCCATAATATGTCTGCAATTTCTGGAATTTCATGAAAATGAAGTTCTACAGTATGTTATCTTTTGTGTCTGATTTCTTTCATTTTGTGCAATGATTTCGTGATTAAACTGTACTGAATTGTTAGATCTATGGATTTATAAGTTTCATAACTTTAGCCATGATTTCTTTCTTTTATTATTTGCCCCTCTCCCTTTCTGAACTCAATGTTCACATATGATGGACTGCTTGATATTGTCCCACGAATCACTAATGCTGTTTTTCATTTTGTTTTCATCTTCTTTCTATTCTCTGTTTTCAAGTTCACTAATCTTTTCCTCTGCATTGTCTACTCTGTTATTTAGCATATCTAGTGTATTTTTCTTTTAATTTCATTTACTTTATCTTCATATCAGAAATTTCTTCTTGTCTAATTTATATTCTTTTTTCTCCTCATCATGCTCATTTTTACTTCTATTAAAGATATGAAGAAAATCTGTTTTACTGTTTTCTAAATCCATCATCTCTATCATTTTTCTGTGTTTCTAATGTTTGATTTTTTTTTTTTTTCCTTAATAATAGGTCATATTATCCTTCTTCTTTTTCTCCCTGGTAATTTTGCACTGGATACCTAGCATTGAAAATTTTATATTCTTGTATGCTGGATTTTGTTTTATTCCTTATGTGATATTGAACATTTTATGATACACAGTAAACTGCTTGAATTAGTTTGGTCTATCCAGGATTTTCACTTAAGGTTCATTACAGTAGCTACAAAGAAATTTTAGACTAAAGATAATTTTGTCCCACTACTAAGCTTAGAATTATTTGCGTCCTCTACCCAGTTCCCTGTGTATTACAAGGCCTCTGAACGGTAGAAACACAAACTCTTCCCAGCTCAGTGAAAACTCGGAATATTTGACATACTATTTCTCATTTGTTCTTTCTGTGACCTCAGGTAGTTTTTGCTCACATATGCATAGGTTAATACTCAGCCAAAAAATCAGTGTGACCCTTCTGAGGTTCGTAAAGCTCTTTCTACTTCTGCATCTCCCTCTTCTCTGCCTGCCTTGGCCCCTTTGATGCCTATCTTTGTATTTTCTGTTCAGTAACACTGATAGCTGTCTCCCTGCACTACAACCTGGAACTGTCTCCAAAAACTAAGTCTGAACAATCGAAAGGCTCACTTCATTTGTTTTCCTTCTCTCATTAATTTCCTTCTCTCACTGTCATGAGCTGCCTGTTGTCCAATATGTGACAGACATTAATTCTTAGTCTTATCCTATTTTCTGGTCGATTAAGGCAGGTAGTTCATCTACCTTTACTCCATTATGGTTAGAAGTGGAAATCAAGACAATATTAAGGATCTATTTGTTTCCTAATTGTATCATTCAACAATTCAAATAGAGTGCCGATTTTTTTACTAATCTAGAATCTTATCACAATAGGAAATCATATTTACTGGATATGATACTCTTAATAACGTTAAACAGGTTTCTAATAATCAATATAGGCTTTTCAAAATAATTTAAATGAGATTCTTCTAAACTTTTTAAAAACCTTGCTGAAAGATAAACAATATATTTACCAATTATTTTTTTTTTAATTGTGCTTTAGGTGAAAGTTTACTGCTCAGGTTAATTTTTCATACAAAAATTTATATGCATATAGTTTTGTGACATTAGTTGCAATTCCCACAGTGTGACAGCACACTCCCCCTTTCTACCCCGTGTTCCTGTGTCCATTCAACCAGTTCCTGTCCCTTCCTGCCTTCTCATCCTGCCTCCAGACAGGAGCTGCCCATTTGGTCTTGTGTATCCAGTTGAACTAAGAAGTACATCCTCACGTGTATTATTTTTTGTTTTATGGTCCTGTCTAATCTTTGTCTGAAATGTGGGCTTCAGGAGTGGTTTTAGTTCTGGGTTAACAGTGTCTTGGGGCTATAGTTTTGGGGGCTCCTCCAGTCTCAGTCAGACCATTAAGTCTGGGTTTTTTACATGAATTTGAATTCTGCTCAGCACTTTTCTCCTGATCCATCAGGGACTCTCTGTTGTGTTCCCTGTGAGGGCAGTCACTGGTGGTAGCCAGGCATCATCTGGTTCTTCTGGTCTCAGGCTGAGGGACTCTCTGGTTTATGTTGAGCTTTAGTCTCTTAGGTTAATATTTTCTTTGTGTCTTTGGTGTTCTTCATTCCCCTTTGCTCCAGGTGGGTTGGGACAAACTGATGCATCTTAGAGGGCCGCTCCCAAGCTTTTAAGATCTCAGACGTCACTCACCAAAGCAGGATGCAGAACATTTTCTTAATAAACTTTGTTATGTCAGTTGACCTAGATGTCCCCAAGAACTATGATCCCCAGGCCCCAGCCCCAGCTACTCTGGCCCTCAAAGTGTTTGGATGTGTTCAGGAAACCTCTTAGCTTTTGCTCTGGTCTGGTTGTGCTGACTTCCCCTGTATTGTGTGTTGTCCTCCCCTTCACCAAAGATGATCCTTTTTTAAAAACTATGGACCGCTTCACGAATTTGCATGTCACCCTTGAGTAGGGGCCATGCTAATCTTCTCTGCAGTCTTCCAATTTTAGTAAATGTGCTGCTGAAGCAAGCACATATTTGCCAATTTGTAATTTCAGAAATCTACATGAATTTCTGTTGTTAAAAATAAAATTGGAGCTGCACATTTCTTCTCTTCTGGCACATCTATTGCTTTATAAATATATAAAAAATATTACTTGTATAGTATGCCGATCTTATTTGCAATTAAATTCGTTCTTTTTATATTCTAATTAGTTATTAGTAATCCCTGGTTAAAAAGCATCCCTAGTGGCACAGGTGTTAAGTGCTCGGCTGCAAACTGAAAGGTCAGTGGTTTGAACCCACCAGCAGCTCCATGGGAGAAGGATGTGACAGTCTGCTTCTGTAAAGATTTACAGCCTTGGAAACCCTATGGGGCAGTTCTACTCTGTTCTATAGGGTTGCTATGAGTTAAAATCGAATCAATTGCAGTGGGTTTGTTTTTTTTTTGTTTTATTCCCTGGTCAATTTTAGAGCTTGCAAATATCTTATTCTTTGGCTTTTGCTTGTTTATTTATTTTCTTATACTTTTTGATTGTCTACTGTGTTGAACAAAAATACTTAACTCCAATTTAGTAAATTATTTTTTCTATGTTTAATTTTTGTTGGGATAATTAACAAGATTTTTTTCATAGATAGCTCACAATTATATTCTCCTACATGTTCTTCTGTTAGATATATAACTCTGATTTTTATTTGTGCGTTCTTATTCCATTCAGTTTCTATATTGTTCCCTGCTGGCAGTTAAATGTTTGGTTTAATTTTTTTTAATCATGTTAAAGATTTTTTGTCATTGACTTTATTTTATTTTTTTTATAAATCTCATTAAAATAATTTGTGTTTTGTACTGACAGAGCTGTATTTCATAGATCATCACTACACTTCACTGTGATGATCATTCAGTATGACTTTCCCCAAAATGATACTCACTTCTTTTTTTCACCTGGGTTTTTGAAAGAATTTTTTTCTAAACAGATGTATAGTCTTACATTTGAAAACTTATAATTTTTCAAAAGCTGTCCATGATATATTCTAAAATAAATTGATCATTTTCTTAGGGTTCTAGTAACTTACATTTCAACTCATGTATTTAGTTATTTCCTCCCCTTTTCAACAACTGTATATATTGTCTGCCTAGCTTATTACAATATTATGGGTATAGAAATATCCAAAAAAAAAAACAATTTCATTCTTATGTTCTGAGATTTGCGGTATAGTGGTGTAGCCTAGCCATTAACTTTAAAAATCACATGTCTATGTGATTTTAGTTACAAGTTCTCCATAAGCTTTGTGATGTAAAATTTAAATTGCTATAGAAAAGCAAATAAATGGAGTTAACCTAGACTGAATTTCAGGCTAACCTACTCAGATTATATGACAAATAATCTAATGTATGGATATATAAAAAATGAAGTAGCAGGATGATTTGATGTGTGATGTGCATACCAACTTATATCATTTAGTATTTAGCGAAAATAAATAAAAATGCAATTAATTTATGGTTTATATACTTTATATATCAATTTATAAAATTGTGCTGGTTGCCAAATAACTTCAATATCCTTCCTGAATCATCTTGGAATGAAAAAGGTAATTTTAAGTAGGACTATTTCAGAGAATAAAATCACAAGAAGTGGAGAACTCAAGTGTATCGATTCATTTTTCTTGTGTTTCTAAAAGGCAGGTGTCAGCAACTGAAGAAATTTCTCATAGTAGAGTAGAAAAGATGAAAATATGGGCAAAGAAAACAGCAAAAATCTACAGCACTTGCTATTGCTGTTCCAGAAGAAGTGTTGGTACCAAAACCCAAACAACAGTCTAAATAGGAACATTGTTGATGATTGTTCTCACTTTTTACCCTTATTAATCTAACCTGAGCCACAATCCTCCCACCCCACTGTTCTGTGTGTAACAGGAATCTCAGAAGATACAAGGATCACAAATAAACATATCATCAATCTCATTAGGCATAGGGAATGCAAATTAAAATACACCAAGACACCATTATGCACACACTAGAATGGCTAAAATCACAAACACTAACAACACCAAGTATTTGCAAAGATATGAGAAACTTAATTCTCAAACATAGCAGATGGCAATGTAGAACGTTACAAGTAGACTCTTTATTAAACATTAAGCATACTCTTATCATATAGCCACGTGATTCCACTCCTAGGTATCTATCTATCTAAGATACACAAAGGTTTATACATTAAGTCCCCAGGTTACGAACTTCTGATTTACAGACAACAAGAATATTAAATATACCGTGGACGGCCAGAAGAACGAAGAAATCTGTCTTGGAAGAAGTATAGCCAGAATGCTCTTTAGAAGTGAGGATGGAGAGACTTTGTCTCATGTACTTTAGACAAGTTATCAGGAAGGATTAGTCCCTGGAGAAGGACTTCATGCTTAGTAAAGAAGGAAAGGTCAGCAAAAACAGAGGAAGACCCTCAGTGAGATGAACTGTCACAGTGGCTGCAACAATGGGCTCAAACATAGTGACAATTTTCAGGATGGTGCAGGACTGAGCGGTATTTCGTTCTTTTGTATATAGGGTCACTATGGTTTGCAACTGACTCAACGGCTCCTAACAACACAAAAACAAGGAATTTCAAAAGCAGAAGAAGCACATTATTATTTTCATCAAGGCCCATTAACATGTAAGTAATAAATATTTAAAAGCAGACTTAAGATCAATGTAAATGACAATTTTCTTCAGTTAGAGATGCTGTAGCAGAAAAAGATCAGAGACTCAAGTTTAATCAGAAGAAAATTTTATTACACCAAGACAAAGACAAGGATGATCATTCAAACGAGGGAGACTGTCAGCATGTACTCAGTACGGAAGCTGAAGGAATCCATTGAATCTGTCAAGGTGTCTATTATATATTACAAAGAACGAAGAAATAATCACAAGGTCATGACTGGTAGCAGGTCAATTCATCACTGTCATAGCAGGGACTACAGAAGCAGGGAAGGGACCATGATTAGGATACATACATAATTACAGGTTAAAAAAGATTACGGGATTGGTTCTGGGGTTTTAATTACCTGGTTTCGTAGTGGTGGGGGTGGACTCATGATCATTCAATCCTGAGTCGTCGTCACAAGGTGGTTATAAGACAATAACAGGTCCCCAACCTTTAACTTAAATAGGATAACATGCATCATGAGCATTTCTTTTTTTATGTTACTTAGGTCTACTTATCTATTAACCAGTGGAGAAAACTGCTGTGCCAGTTTTTCTATCACATATCTAGGGGAAAGGGAAATTGGACCTTATCCTAGCTTTCCTTACTATGGCCAAGCCCCACAAGATTTAGGGTGTCCCACTCACCAGATCAGAGATGTAAGAAAACTGAACTGAAATTCCTTAGGCGCGTGTGAACTCCTCATGCCTGGTTGGTGGAGCAGGAAAGGAGAACTAGAGTTTCAATAATTACTTTGCTTCAAACCTACACTGCTTTGGGAAATTAGAGGGGATAGAGCCTGCAGTTAGAACATTGGTAAGTTCGCTTATATGGCAAAATAATGGTGGTAATGAGAGAGAGCTGAAAACACATATTGATTTTAAGGTTATTATATAAACCAAATTATAAAATTTCAACATTTTAAAAAATAACTAATTACATTCAGCCATTGTGACAGTGAGAGGCCCTGGTTGCACAGTGGTTAAGTGCTCAGCTGCTAACCAAAAGTTGTGGTTGGAACCCAGCAGCTGTTCCTCAGGATAAAGCAGCCTACTTCCATGAAGATTATAGCCTTGGAAACCCTATGGGGCAGTTCTATTCTGTTGTACAGCATCGCTGTGAGTCGGAAGTGACATGATGGTAAAGGTTTCATAGTGACAGTAATTCTGATCATTCTACCGCACCTGTAGTTACTTCAAATGTGTCCATTAGTTTGACTCTAAAATAATACTGTTATACCCATTGACTAACCAGTCATCATCCTTCATGATATCAAGAGCTGTAGGGAGCCTATCAAACCTGGCTTTAAAATTCCTTAACCTCATCCACTCCATCAATTTTCATTCCATTGCACTACAACTTCGTTTTCCGTTGCCACAACATACTTATTTACAACCCAGAAATACACCATCCTGAAATCTTACGTTACGTGAAACCAAAATCACACCCATTGCCAATGAGTCGATTCCGACTCACAGAGACCTTATAGGACAGAGGAGAACTGCCCCATCAGGTTTCCAAGGAGTGCCTGGTGGATTCCAATTGCTGACCTTTTGGTTAGCAGCCAAGCTCTTAACTACTGTTCCACCAGGGCTCCAAGTTATGTGAAGGAGCCCCTAAAATCTAAGTGCTTGGCATAAGGAAAGGCTTCTGCCAGAGATGTAGGCTGGACTCCATTTTTGTTGTTTACTGCTCATTTTGAGCTGACTTTCAAAAGTCAGCTAGCCAGAATACCTCAGAAAGCCTATGGGCTCCTCTTGCCTCCCTTCCTCTCATAGCATGCTCCCAGGAAGAATATTCACTCAGGCTGGCCCCCAGAATATCCATAGATTAGCAAGAAGTTAACTGACTCAAACTTTATGATTAACAAAACAATATTTAAGGGATCTCATAATTGTCTGGTGTCTGTTAAAACGTGATTTTGCAAATGTCAAGCAATCAGGTTTTTTCCTTATAAGTTCCTGAATTTTCTGTACTTAAAACCCTATGAAAAGTTTCTTCCACTGGAGTACTTTTGTGAATCCTCAAGAAGTGCTGCCCTATCTGGATTGCTTTATAGTTTCATTAAACTCTTTGCTTTAATTTTAACAGAGACTCCAATTCACTTTTTGACAGTTATGATACTTAATTTAATACAATCCTTTCTCATCTTAGTTTGTTAAATTTATTCTCCAACTATACTTCTTTAATGCTTGTAATGAACTACATCACACACAAAGGTATTTATAAAGTCAATGTACTATACAAAAAATAATAACGTGAACATCCAAGCATACAAGAATTAGCACTAACCTGTGTGTGTGTATGTGTGTGTGTGTGTTGAGTATTTTAAGATTCACCTGTGTACTCCTGCCTAATCACATACCCTTCTCCAGAGATAATTACAAAATTAATTTTGTTCAATTATTAAATGATTCAACCAGTATTTATGTTACTGGGTGGAAATCCTAGGTTCTGCTCAGCTTGACTCATATTGGGCAATTAACGAGGGACCGAGGTGGGAGAGCAGAAAAGGCATCTTTATTTTGTTGCGCAAGGAAAGGACGCACTTGGAGCTGCCGCTACCAAGACTGTTCCCCGAGGGTGAGGAGAAAGGTTATTTTTAAGGGGTTTACAAGTAGGAAGTTCATACAAGTTACGTCAGCAACATTCTTCATTATAATAAGCAGGCACAATGGGGTTTACATATAACTTCACACATCACTAGGGTTTCAGCATAAAGTTATGGGGCACGCCAAACAAAGTAAACAGGATTCTAATGCAAAGCTTCTTGAGGTAGTGGAATTTTCCAGAACCTGGGGATCTCTGCCTTATTTATAGAGCATCTTCTATGTTCTAAGCGTTAGGAAAAAAAATCAGTGGATAAATAGAATATTTTGCCTTTGTTGATCTTACATTCAAATGTGTAACTTTTAGAGAATAGTAAGACAGGCAAACATATAGTCTGTTAAAAGGGGATAAAATACTATGCAGAAAATAAAGCTAGACAGTGACATAAGGAATGTTGATTGGGAGGGAATTATTCAAGGAGAATTCATTGAGAAGATGCACGTGTTCTTCCACTCTTGTTTCCTTAGAGAACATAACTCGTCCACTCCTACCTTCACAATAATCTTCTCTTACATACAGAATTAGAAGAGAACTGGGCTTTCTTAAATAGTAACTTTTTCACATCGGGTAATTACTCCTATAAGAGACAATCACACTCCTAGTATTACAGGGTAATTACAAGTATACAGAGATAAATAAAGGCAGTATTAAAACCATAAATTATACAGATACAATAGCAAATTATCATTAACAAATAGAAAATGATAGAAAGATGAATATTTATAATATGAAATGTTAGGTGTTGGAAGAAATAAACTTTGAACAGATTTCTTCACTCCTGGAGATAAAAATTGAGACAGAAACACTTACAAAGAAAAATCATTTTTTGACCTAAACAAAATTTCCTATATGCCCTGATTAAACTTACTATATTTTATTATCTGTTTAGTAGTTTTTCTTCTCTCATAGATCATGAAAATTTTGAAAATCTTACCTTCTTATGTATAGAACCTGGAATAATTTCTGAATCATAGCAGGCCATAGATAATAGTGGTTACGTTAACTTATACATAAATGAATAAACAAATTCATTTATGGCTTTGAATGAACAAATGCATTTATAGTTAAAGCTATTTTTATTTACATTGTCCACCTTCAATTCTGGAGGGGGGAGAAACCTGTTCTACTCTAAGATACATGTTATAACATGTTACGCGAATCCTTAAACGGATTTTTCAAACACTAGGCTAATGTTTTTTATTTAGAATTATTACTTTCCTTAAAGTTGTTTGACTTTAAGGGGTTAAATGGTTTAAAGATGAAGATATTTGCTACTATTTACTATAGGAAAAAAATATAGAAAAAAAGAAAAGTAGGAAAGCCTCCTAGCTTTGACTTCTAAGAGGAAATTGCTCTGAGCCCTCAATGACACAGAATGTAATTGCTGAAACATTAGCAAAAAGAAAAAGAGCTGAGAAAATTACTAGCGTGGACAGTCACAAAATTTATTTCCAGTCCATTAGACAATGGCACATCCAGATAGATTTTAGCAGATGTTCTGAGGCTCCTGTAAAATAATAAAACACTCTTTAATTCAACCAAAGAATTTCAACTAAAGAAACAGCTTGATTTTTTGCACCTTTTTCAGCTGACACCAAAGGTCCAATGAAGGAATAGTCAAAGCACAAGGAAGTCCAGGGCAGCTTGTCTTCTTTGGCTCTGGACCAGTGCCCACTAGCACTCCACTGGGTAGCACTGTCGTGCACATGTGTGGAAGCCAAGCACTCACTGCGTCCTAATTAATACAGAAAAAGTACACACACACACACACACACACACACACACACACACACACACACACAGAGCAAGCAGAATCACTGCTTAGAAAACAAATCTTGGCATGTTCAATGGCATTTTGAGCCTCTAAAATATGAAATTTCAGTAGATTAATTCAGTAGTGCCAATGAAAAACAAAGCATAATAAATCTACATGGAAGATATTGGAAGGTAGTAATTACTTGGAAAAATAAACCGAGAAATAGAAAAAAGAGATCTTTAACTCTCCCTCCTCCAAATAGCTTTACCTTAAAGACATTAGAAAGTTAACCCTTTAATGACAGAATTATTTTCTGCTTTGAATTTTTTGTTGATACCATGTGTTTTCATCAATGGAAACATGCTGAATCTGAATTTTTGGTAAGTTGTATGGATTTTTTTTCTTCTCTACCCTCTCATAAGCCTACCCTAAGTGATAATGGTACATATGAAGTATCACTAATTATACCTCTGAGTCCCCACTGGTGTCTATTGGCGCATATGTGTGACAAATAAAAATTTTCTAAATTTCTATTTATCCTACCAAAAACTGAGACACCTATGCAATGCTCTATAAAAACAGTAATTTGCAGCACATGCCCATTTCTTCAGTTTCGAACAGTTATAAAGACCCCTGCCTTGTGGCAGCATACACTGTCAGTGGTACAGCAGCTTCTCAATAAACCCCAGAGGCTAAAAAATGTTCATGGTCTCTATATGTATCGCAGGGCGCAAAAAAAAAGGATATATTGGTCAGATGCATCTCAAAATACAAGAACTATGGCAATGAGTCGGAACTGACTCGATAGTACCTGACAGCACCAACATGGCAACGAAAATGGGAACATTTTAATTATTCCAAAAGAAGCTTGATTTCTATATTCATGGTAAATAATATACTATTAATATAAATAATCATACAATTAACCAAAATTAAAGCTATATTTCTGTTAAAATTAATCAAAACAGAAAAATTGAAATACAAGCTTTATTCTAAGCAGTTAGTCTATATGAATATAAGGAGACCATTCTGTTTCCAGAAAAAAGATGTGGATTGAAATGAGTTAGTTACAATGAAGCTTATAAAGAGAAGAGGAGGGAGAAGAATAGAAGATCAGTCATTGGCAAATCTTAATGTGATTGATTCAAACCTGTCTTCCCCCTTTTACTGAGATCAACTGACACCAGGTTACTTCTGGCCTGGCTGCTAATAATTTGACCATCTACCTACCTGCACCCACCTGACTAGCGTTTTCTAGCAGGATAAGACAAATTTACATTGCTGTAGGGCGGTTTCTGGCAGACTTTTGCATTTTGGGTCAGGCTTTTTATAGTTAACATTGGATTTCCTGGATAAGAAATTTTTAAAATCAAAATAAGATCTCTAGTATTTTCCTTATGAACATTTCAAAAGAAAAGTACATATTTATTTTAAACTTTCTAAAGATAAATGTTCTGAGCTTTATGAACTGGGAGAAAAAATGAAATTCCTGCAAATGTACAACTTTTTTACCTTCAACTTTTCACCAAATGCTCAAAATCATATAACAAAACTAAAATGTAGCAATAGCTCTATTGTTCAAAAAATTGCAATGATAGAGAACACACATTACAAAAATAGATAAATAAAATGATGCTGGATGACTTCTAATTTTCCATTTTATATTGCATAAATTGTACTTTTTTTCTATGTTGTTTGAATATAGACGTTGTAGACATTGCTGTAGAGAAAAGACTCATCAACTCTGTTAAAGTAAAATCAAAGAGATTTATGGAAACCAGTATACCACTGAATAGAGGTTGTGAAACCTCAGAGGTATGAAGCTCGTGGATCCTGGGGAGGGTGTGCAAATCCACATAGTTATAATACCGTAAGAGGAACTATCAAACACAATATGCTGATTGGTTTACAGCAATTAACGTCAATTAAATGTGAGACAAAACCAAGTGAAATTTTTAACATTATTGTTTACATTGATACAGCTGGAATACATTGGTTGGCTAAATGACATAAATGCGATCTGTGGTCATGGAGGGAGGTCTCATGACCTTCACAAAACTACGCATGATGTTGGTGTGATGGTACTGTCGGGAACAGGTTATTAAACCTTACTTCGCCCAGAGCATGAGATCTCCTGGGGAGATTCAACATAAAGATTTTTTGGTAAGGTCTGGTTACTAATTCACAGTCTTAGTCTAACCACAAAGCCTTAATGATAGGGTTCGGTTTCTAAGCAACAGGGTTTGAATCTGTGTGAAAAGTTACACTAAGCTTTAGCACTATTAGTTCAGCCATTTTATTTTAGGTCAGAAGCGTCTTGAGTTTATATCCCATATCAACATCAGTGCTAGTCACTTAAGATTTCTAGGTCATCTCTTTATCCATGCATGTGTTTGAAATGTGTTTCTCTGTCCCCAGGAGTGGACGTGTATGTTTAATAATGAGAAACATTTATGGACAGAAGCTTTAAGGGCCACTGCACTGTTTACCATGTTCTCTTCCTTAAAAGAATGTCAAGATGAAAACTGGATCATTCTGTGAGAACCAGCTGAGGATAATGTTGAGCAAAGCAACTCATGTTGGAAAAGTACCGTGAGCAAGTAATAAACTTTTGTTTTACTAACTCACTAATATTTGGAAGCATTTTGCTGCCTTAGCATAGCCAATCCTATCCTGACCTAAAAAGAAATCTGCAGTAATGGATGGGGAGACATTTACAAAAACTAAAATATGGGGCATATTTTAAAAGTCACACAAAGAGAATGAAATGAGCAAAACTGTTATTTCATCCTTGAAAATAGTGACCCAGGCAACATAGAGGTAGAGAAACTAAAATGGTGGTTAGTTCTGATTACCTGGAAGATGGATGACTTTATAGCTCCTCAGTAACAAGCTAGAAAACAAAATGTTAGCAGTATGCGATATTTGCTATTGACTACAAAAAAAAAGAATCACAAATGAATTTTCAGATTTGCTAAAAGTAATGAAGGGGATTGAGTGTCAAAAAACTTGGCAACTTGGAGGAAGCAATTGCTTATCAAGTCCAGTTTATAAAATATATAACAAAGAAAGCCCTTGAACTACAAGAACACTTAAAACTCATCATTGCCGTAATGATGAAATCAATTGTATGTATGTCACACAAATTTTTCAAATCACTGTATAGATTAAGATGTTTTATACTAAAGGACTAAGAATGTGGTTACCATCAAACTGTTTCAGTTGGAGAAAATAGTTCAGAGAAAGGTGTTTACTAGTTTGTCTCACTTTAACATGATGCACTCAGGGTACTTGAGATTAAGCCAAGAAAGAGAGAATTCAAAGGAGAAAGCAAAGATATATAATAAATATGAGAGTAGATTATGAAAATTGCCATCAGTGTGCTTATTGGTTCATGGTGCTGTCTACAATCAAAGAAATAAAAATAAAAAACCAATTAAGTTTGCAGAAGAGTTGTGTTGAGTGGTGCAGTTAAGAGCTCATTGCTTATGGAGAGGTTACTGGTTCCAGTCCACCCAGAGGCACCTCAGAAGAAAGGTCTGGTGATCTACTTCCAAAAAAACAGCCATTGAAAATCCTATAAACACATTTCTACTATGACACTGATAGGATTGCCATGAGTTGGAACTGACTTGACAGCAATTTAATTTTAATTTTTTACTGACCATAGCATGAACAGTTTGTATTAATCAAGAAGCTAAGTGTTTTTGAGGCTTAAAGCTGCTTGGCACTCCCAAGAATCTGCTGTAAGAAAATAAAATGAAAATGTTTTTCACTCTACTAAGGTGCCAGTGCCAAAAGAGCTTTGTTAATGAAGAATCTCCCAGAAGGTAAAAACAGGGAATCTGGAAAAGAAGGGACATAGAAGCCTCTCCAGGGAGCAAAACTAAAGCCTCCTCAAGTGACTTCCCTCCTTCATGAAGGCACAGAACATCAACCTAAGATCCTGGACTTAGGGTTTGATGCCATGACTGAATAGAGATTTTGTCTAACTTGGGAACCCATAAGTGCAGTTTATGTAAAATGGAAATTAAAATAGATATTTACTTTTCAGAAAGGAAGATTGTGATAGCCACTCAATTATGCTAATAGTTTGGTTGGTTTTTTTTGGGACACATGGTAGGAAATTATGTCCCCACCTTTTCTGAGCATGGTACTTCTTTTGGTCAATGAAACGTGAATAGATATAATATGTGTTATGTTAGGACAGAAGTTTTAAGACCCATTGTGCAATTCACCACGATGTCTTCCCCAAGCTATGATGCACTTGGAAACTCACATTGAAATGGAGCATCCATCAGCCTAGGTCTTAGGGTGACTACCAGGAACAGGGCCCCTTGCCAATCTGTATACAATGAGCAGTGTCGATAAGAATCATGCCCTTTGTTGGGCTATATTACCATGATCTTGGAGTAGCTTTATTTTACCCTGGCAAACCTAGTCTATACTATCTGATACCAAAGTAAATGTTCTTATTTTGTTTCTCTGTTTTAAAAAGAGTAAAGTTATATAATTTCTACTCTTTTTATTAGCATACTATATATGATATATATGTATAAAATATATTTGTGTAAAATACATATATTTGTATAAAAACGCTAATGATCAAAGCAAAAATAAAATACTGGACAAATTAAACTGACCCTTAAGTTTAATTCATTAGTTCATTCAACACAATTGCATGTTGTTGTTGTTAGGTGCCGTCAAGTTGGCTCAGACTCATGGTGACTTTATGCATAACAGAAGGAAGTACTGCCTGGTCCTGAGCCATCTTCATCATCATTTGGTATGCTTGAGTCCAGTGTTTTGGTTATTGTGTCGATCCTTCTCATTGAGAACTTCTTTTATTTTTGCTGACCCTCTACTTTACCAAATATGATGTCCTTTCTAATGATTAGTCTTTCCTCTCAAGTCTCATCATCCTTCCTTCTAAGGAATATTCTGGTTGTATTCTAAGATGGATTTCTTTATTCTTCTGGCAGTCCAAGGTATATTTAACATTCTTTGCCTACACCACAATTCGAAGACATGTCTGTCTTCCTTTTACATTGTCCAGCTTTTGTGTGCATATGAGGTGACTAAAAAGGCCATGGCTTGAGTCAGGAGCACCTTGGTCATCAAAGTGACATCTTTGCTTTTAAAAACTTTGACAAGGTCTTTTATAGCAGGATTGCATTAGGCTACCTATTTTATATTGGATTTGCCTATAAATGAAGAACAAAAGTAGTGCACAATATAACTACCAAATAATGCAAATGTAGCATGATAAAGGTATGCAAAATGCCTTTATGGTGTGATGAGCTTAGCTTCTGTTTCTAGCAATGCAACAGATTAGATAATCTGAAATTTCTCTTACTATAGAATACTTAGGGTTTTGGGGTGCAATAACCAAGCATAATCTTAAATATGTAAGTTTATTTGTAAGAAAACAAGGAAATCCCCCAAATGAAATAAAGCAAACATTGAAGTGTCAAGTGCATGATTTCTGGAAGTGGCTGCTAGGGGAGTTTTCCTATTTTAGTAATTTAGGTGTTTGTGTTGCATATCCACGATGTGTGTGAGTGTGTGTGTGTGGTAAGGGGGTGGGTCAGGACATGAAGCCTTGGGCCAGTTTATGATGTGGAAATTTTTAGTTGAGACCCAAGTACACACCTGACAATTCTAAGGATATACCCTCAGTTGAAAAAGTAGGCTGGTGAAGGGAAACTTGCCTATCTCTTCCTGGGATGAGCGCAGGAAAGCAAGTCTCTTCCGAGAAGCCATGCCTGTGAGGAGACATGGAGGTTCTGTGCTAGTGAAGTGGTTGAAGGTATGGCAGGAGCCATGCCAGAAATACTCTTGAGTAAAGCTTCATGCAACTCATGATGAAAGAATCCACCTCAGCAAAAGTCAGCAAGACAAATAAATATATGTAAAAATAAATGCAATCGAAAGAAACAAACCACAGAATGAATATCCAAGAAATAAAATATTTTAAAATATTTAAAAGAATAAATTTAAAAACACTAGAAAAAAGCCTCAGTAAAATAATTACATGGATTTGGGGAAAAAAAAAAAACAAATTGAAATTAAGTGTGTAATGATGGGTTAAACAGTAGCCCAGGTATAATTAAACAGAGAATTGGTGAAATGATGCAGAAACACTACAGAGATACTAAGGAAAGGAGAATGTAGGAAAGGTTATGAGACATGTAGGATGTAATGGGAGTTCTATAATAAAGTTCTGTGAAGAAGAAGAGAATTAAGAAAATGAATCAAACTGAGTATTTATAGTGATAATGCTAAGAATTTTCCAGACAGAATGGAAAGCCTATTTCTTCAAATTCAGCAAGCACAGTGAATCCTGAGCAGGATAAATAAAAATAAACCTACATCTAACTAAATTATATGCATATAAAGAGAAAAAAATTCTTAAAGTATCTGAATTTTAAAAACTACCCATTATCTCCAAATAATCATAATTAGACTGACAACTTCCTTAAACACAAGAACCATAAGAAGTGGAAAATCACTGTTATCTCACAGTTCTATATCCAAATAAACTCTAATTGGAGAATAAATGTGGAAAAAAAAAAGATGTTAATACCAATAAAGAAAGTTTAGCTCTGACAGACCTCCACTTTAAGAACTAGTAAAAGTGTGCTCCATAAAAAGAATGACAAAACAGAGACTTCCAGCAAAATGGCGCTCTAGACAGAAGCACCACGCCATCCCTCCACAGCAAAGATGCAAAAAAATAAGCTGAACAGAGAAAACAACAATCCTGAAACCCTAAAACATCAAATGAAGCAATAAAGAACTCAGCAGAGCACCAAATGGAGTGAGAAAACTGACAGAGAATGGAGAGCGAGGAGAGATTCATGCAGAGGTCCCCTACCAGCTAATGCAGTACGGACCCGCCATCTTGGACTCCTATCAGAGACCAGCAAACAGGGGGTATGAGAAAGCAGCTTCACGGAGCTTCCAGCGGGAGACAGAACAACTGGTAATTTGCAATATATGCTTTCCCACCCCTCACCCTTCTTCACCCCCACTTGGCCTCCTCTGCTTCCCACAACCACAATCTCTTGCCCGGGATACACCGGCTGCTTGGATTCCACACACCCGAACGGGCCAGCACTCTGAGTGCCATTGTTGGCTGCTGGTGTTGCTTTTTTCCACTTCTTTTGATTTATTCCTTACCTCTCACCACCTCCACCTCCTTTCGCTCAAATAGCCGGCTCCGTGCGCCATCTTTGCTTCTTCCTGAGGGGCTGCAGAGCTCTGGTAATTTGTGATATACACTTTCCCACTCCCTACCCTTCTTCACCCACACTCGGCCTCCTCTGCTTCCCGCGGACACAGTCTCTTGTCCGAGAAACATCAGCTGCTTAGATTCCACCAGCCCACACTAGCTGGCTCTCTTAGTGCCATTCGTTGGCCGCTGGTGTTGCTTTTTTTTCTATTTCTTTTGATTTCTTCCTTACTTCTCACCACCTCCCCCCACTTTCCCTCAAATACTTGGCTCCGTGCGCCATCTTTGCTTCTTCCTGAGGGGCTGTGGAGCTCCGCTGCTTCCCGGTCTGGGCTGCTGCACTGGGGAGATCCTGGGGTTTTGTTGATTTATTTGTTTTGAATTGTTTGTTTGTTTTCTTTTCCTTTTCTTGAGTTGGGAGCCCTTTCTGGCAAGGTGGTGCTGCGTGGCAAGAAGAATACTCCCTCGGCTCGCACAGATGTGCAGAGGGATCCCTGAGAGCATTTCTTTTTTCGTTGTTTTTTTTTTTTTTTCCTCTGTTTTTTGGGGGCTTTTCTTGTCCTTTTTTTTTAATTTGCTTTGATTTCTTTTCCCCCCTTTTCCCTTTTTGTTTTCTTTATTGCTCAGTTTCTTGTCTCTCTATATCTTCCTTTTCTTTCTGTTCCCTGAATACCTGGGGTTGTATACCTCTATGCCTTCAGGCAGGCTATGCTGCAACACCTGAGAACAACTTCCCTAGACCTCATAGCTGAACCAGTGGGATCCCTGGGAACTTTGTGGTTCTTTAACCTTTCTGATTTTTATTTATTCATTCTTTTCTTCCTCTTCCCCTTTCTGTTTTTCTCCATTTCATAGTCTCTCATCTCTCCACTCCAATGGCAAGCTCCCCTAGCATTCTTTTTTGTTTGTTTGTATGTTTTTTGACCCCTGTTCCTCTTCCTCTCTCCCATATCCATCTTAGCTTCACACATAACAATCTCCCCACTACATCCTGCCTACCTGCACCGTGCGCCTGACATCACAGCACCAAGCAGCACAGGCACAGCCTACTAGAACCTGCCCTGCACTGATTACCAACCCACCCTGGTGGCTGTGGTGGGTGCCATGGGACACCTGTCCCAGTGACTCCTCTTCAGCTAGACCTGCCCTGCCATACCATATCTGAGTGACTGACCCTGCCAATTAGAGAAGCAGGCAAAAAGTATTGTGCCCACAGACGAGCAAACAACAAAGAACACACAGTCTGCCTGCTCAGACATAGTCAAATTTTTTTTTTTAAAAAAGGAATGAAATAAACAAATCTACTATCAATAAACAAGAAAAATAACTACTGAATGCCCTGAAGATAGCAGACAGTATCAAAACATTTACAAAAAAAGGACAGGATGGTTCCAGTAAGCGTCCAAAATAAAACACCAGATGATTTTCCAGTGGAAGAAAATGCACTAGAACTACCTGATAGGGAATTCAAATCTCTAATACTCAGAATCCTCCAAGAACCGAGACAAAAAGCTTACAAACATGAGGAAAATATCAACAAATTCATGGAAAATACAGACAAAACATTGGAAGAATTCAGGAAAATAATGCAGGAACAAAATGCCAAAATAAATTCACAACTAGAAATTATACAAAGACAACAATTAGAAATACAAAAGACAAACGACAAGATTTCAGAAATGGACAGTGTCACAGAAGGGCTGAGAAGCAGATTTGAAAGGGTGTACGACAGGATCAGTGGAATTGAAGACAAACACTTGAATACAACTCTGTTGGAAGAAAACTCAGAAAAAAGAACAAAGAAAAATAAAGAGACCCTGAGAGTTATGTGGGATACAATCAAAAGCAAAAATTTGCAAGTGATTGGAATTCCAGAATAGGGTGAGAAAACAGAAAACACAGGGAGGATCACTGAAGAACTGCTGACAGAAAACTTCCCCAATATCATGAAAGAAGAAAAGATGGCAATCCAAGAAGTTCAACGAGCCCCATATAGGAGAGACCCCAAAAGAAAATCACCAAGGCATATCATAATCACACTCGCCAAAACCAAAGTCAAGCAAAGAATCCTGAGAACAGCTCGTGAAAAACAAGAAGTCACATACAGAGGAGAAACAATAAGACTAAGTTCAGATTATTCGGCAGAAACCATGCAGGCAAGAAGGCAATGGGATGATGTATATAAAATATTGAAAGAAAAAAATTGCCAGCCAAGAATACTATATCCTGCAAAACTCTCGTTCAAATTTGATGGTGAAATTAGATCATTTCCAGATAAACAGAAATTGAGGGAATATGTAAAAGTCAAACCAAACTTATAAGAATTATTAAAGGGAGTTCTTTGATCCGAGGACAAAGAACTTCAGCTCATAGGCAGAATCTAGGACACAGCATCATACCAGCCAGAGACCAATCTAGGAAATGAACTCTCGAGGACTATCCAAAACCAAAAGTAATACAACAGGGAATCAGAGCAGTTAATCAGTAAATGACAACAACTTCAAAACAATGGAAGAGGGAATAAACAGCATAGGTATAGAACCTTCTAATGGAGAGGAAGGCAAGGTGATACCAAGTAATGGTAGACTGCTTCAAACTTAGAAAGATAAGGGTAAAATTCATGGTAACCACAAAGAAAGTTAACAAACACACTCATTAAAAAAAGAGGAAAAACATAAAGTCTCAGCAAAAACAAAACCTACAAAAACAAATGAAAAAAAACCACAAACAAAAGTGACTCAGCACAAGAGAGTAAGAAGAACAAAGAAAACTTCAGCACCGCAACAAAAAGCACTACAAAATGACAGCAACAAACTCACATCTATCAGTAATTACACTGAATGTAAATGGACTCAAAGCGCCCATGAAGAGACGGAGAGTGACAGACTGGATAAGAAAACAGGATCCATCAATATGCTGTCTACAAGAGACACACCTTAGAAACAAAGACGTGAATTTATTAAAAGTCAAAGGATGGAAAAAATAATATCAAGATAACAACTACCAAAAAAGAGCAGGAGTGGCAATTCTAATCTCAGATAAAATAGACTTTAAACGAAATCTACTATAAAAGACAAAGAAGGACACTATGTAATGATTAAGGGGATAATCCCTCATGAAGACATAACCATAATAAACATCTACGTACCCAATGACAGAGCTCCAAAATACATAAAACAAACTCTGACAACACTGAAAAGAGAAATTGACAGTTCCACAATAATAGTAGGAGACTTCAACACACCACTCTCAGTAAAGGACAGAACAACTAAGAAGAAACTCAGCAAAGATACAGAAGACCTAAAAGGCACAATCAGCCAGCTTGACCTCATAAACATATATAGAACACTCCATCCAACTGCTGCAAAGTACACATTCTTTTCCAACGTCCATGGAACATTCTCCAGAAGAGACCACATCTTAGGGCACAGAGCAATCCTCAAAAAGATCCAAAACATTGAGATAATTCAAAGTATCTTTTCTGACCACAATACCATCAAGGTAGAAATTAACAACAGAAAGAGAAAGTAAAAAAAAAATCAATTACATGTGAACTGAATAATACCCTGCTCACATATCACTGGGTAATAGAAGAAATCAGAGATGGAATCAGAAAATTCCTAGACTCAAATGAGGATGAAAACACATCATACCAAAACCTTTGGGACACAGCAAAGGTAGTCCTCAGAAGACAATTTATAGCAATAGATGCACATATCCAAAAAGAAGAAAGGGACAAAATCAAAACATTAACTACAGAACTCAAACAAATAGAAAGAGAATAGCAAAAAAAGCCCACAACCACTGGAAGAAAGGAAATAGTAAAGATCAGAGCAGAAATAAATGAAATAGAGAACAGAAAAACAATAGAAAGAATCAACAAAACCAAAAGTTGGTTCTTCCAAAGAATCTACAAAATCGACAAACCAATGGCCAGACTGACAAAGAAAAACAGGAAAGGACGCAAATAACCCAAATAAGAAATGAAATGGGGGACATTACAACAGACCCAACTGAAATAAAAAGGATTATAACAGAACATTATGAAAAACTATACTCCAACAAATTTGAAAACCTAGAGGAAATGGAGAAATTTCTAGAAACACACTACCTACCCAAACTACAACAAAGTGATGTTGAAAATCTGAACAGACCCATAACAAGAGAAGAGATTGAAAAGGTAACAAAAAACTCCCAACCAAAAAAAGCCCTGGCCCAGATGGCTTCACTGGAGAATTCTACAAAACATTTACAGAAGAGCTTGTACCAGTTCTAATCAAGCTATTTCAGAGCACAGAAGAGGAAGCAACACTTCCAAATTAATTCTATGAAGCCAGGATAATGTTGATACCAAAACCAGGCAAAGACATCACAAAAAAAGAAAATTACAGACCAACAACTCTCATGAATATAGATGCAAAAATTTTGAACAAAATTCTAGCCAATAGAATTCAGCATTATATCAAAAAAATAACATACCATGACCAAGTAGGATTCATACCAGGTATGCAAGATGGTTCAACATTAGAAAATCAATCAGCATCATCCACCACATAAATAAAAGGAAAGAAAAGAATGACATAATAATCTCAATTGACACAGAAATGACATTTGGCAAAGTCCAACACCCATTCCTGATAAAAGCTCTCAATAAAATAGGTATAGAAGGCAAATTTCTCAACATAATAAAGGGCATCTATGCAAAACCAATGGCCAACATCCTTCTTAATGGAGAGAGGCTGAAAACATTCACCTTGAAAACAGGAACAAGACAAGGATGCCCTTTATCACCTCTCCTATTTAACATTGTGCTGGAAGTTCTAGCTAGAGCAATAAGGCAAGAAAAAGAAATAAAGGGCATCCAAATTGGTAATGAAGAAGTTAAACTGTCCCTGTTTGCAGATGATATGATACTACACTTATAAAACCCTGAAGACTCCATGAGAAAACTACTGAAACTAATAGAAAGATAAAGCAGAGTAGCACGAAACAAGATAAACATACAAAAATCAGTTGGATTCCTATACAACAATAAAGAGAGTGACAAAAAAGGAAATCAGGAAAACAATACCATTTTCAATAACCCCTAAAAAAATAAAATACTTAGGAATAAATCTAACCAGGGATGTAAAAGACCTATACAAAGAAAACTACAGAACACTACTGCAAGAAACCCAAAGTGATCTACATAAATGGAAAAACATACCATGCTCATGGATAGGCAGACTCAACATTGTGAAAATGACAGCTCTACCCAAAGCAATTTACAAATACAACACAATCCCAATCTAAATACCAACAACATTCTTCAAAGAGATGGAGAAACTAATCGTTAACTTTATACGGAAAGGGAAGAAGCCCTGAATAAGTAAAGCACTACTGAAGAAGAAGAATAAAGTTGGAGGACTCACACTACCTGACTTGAGAACCTACTATACAGCTACAGTACTCAAAACAGCCTGGTACTGGTACAACAACAGATGCATTGACCAATGGAACAGAATTGAGAACCCAGATGTAAATCCATCCACCTACGGTCACCTGATGTTCAACAAGGGTCCAAAGGCCATCAAATGGGGAAAAGACAGTCTTTTTAACAAATAGTGCTGGCAAAACTGGATATCCATCTGCAAAAAAATGAACCAGGACCCATACCTCACACCGTATACAAAAACTACTTCAAAATGGATCAAAGACCTGAATATAAAGCCTAAAACTATAAAGTTCATAAAAGAAAAAATAGGACCAACACTTCAGGCCTTAATACATGGCATCAACAGGATAGAAACCATAACCATCAATGCACAAACCCCAAAAGATAAGCTAGATAACTGGGATCTTCTAAAAATCAAGCACCTATGCTCTTCAAAAGACTTCACCAAAAGAGTCAAAAGAGAACCTACAGACTGGGAAAAAATTTTTGGACAGTACGAGTCAGACAAAGGTCTAATCTCCATAATCTACAAGAAAATCCAACACCTCTACAACAAAAATACAAATAATCCTATTAAAAAATGGGAAAGGAAATGAACAGACAATTCACCAAAGAAGACATTCAAATGACCAACAGACACGAGGAAATAATCGCGATCACTAGCCGTTAGAGAAATGCAGATTAAAACCACAATGAGATGCCATTTCACCCCGGCACTACTGGCACGAATCAAAAACACTGGAAATAACAAATGTTGGAGGGGCTGCGGGGAGGTCAGAACTCTTATGCAGTGCTGGTGGGAAAGCAAAATGATACAACCTTTTTGGAAAATGATATGGCGCTTCCTCAGAAAGCTAGAAATAGACATACCATTCAATCCAGCAATCCTACTCCTAGAAATAGATCCTAGAGAAATAAGAGTCATCACTCGAATAAATATATGCACACCTATGTTCATGGCAGCATTGTTCACAATAGCAAAATGATGGAAACAACCTAGATGCCCATCAACAGATGAATGCATAAACGAACTATGGTACATACACGCAATGGAGTACTACGCAACGAGAAAGAAAAACAATGAATCTGTAAACCATCTCATAACATGGATGAAACTGGAGGACATTATGCTGAGTGAAATAAGTCAATCATAAAAGGACAAATATTGTATGAGACCTCTATTGTAAAAACCCATGAAAAAGTTCACACACAAAAAGTAACAATCTTTGTTGGTTACCAGGGATGGGAGGGGTTGGGGGGGAAATACTAAATAGATAATAGATAAGTGGTATCTTGGGTGAAGGGTGAGACAGTACACAATACAGGGGAAACGAGCACAACTTGTATAAGGAAAGATCATGGAAGCCCCATAGACACATCCAAACTCCCTAGGGAACTGAATTGCTGGGCGGAGGGCTGTGGGGACCATGGTCTTGGGGAACATCTAGCTCAACTGGCATAACACAGTTTATAAAGACAATGTTCTACATTCTACCTTGGTGAGTAGTGTCTGGGGTCTTAAAAGCCTGTGAGCGGCCCTCTAAGATACTCCACTGGTCTCATCCCTTCTAGAGCAAGAAAGAATGAAGAGAACAGGATTAAAGGAAAAGATTAGTCTGAAGGACTAATGGACCACAGCTACCAAGGCCTCCACCGGACTGAGTCCAGTACAGCTAGGTGGTGCCCGGCTACCACCGCTGACTACTCTGACCAGGATCACAACAGAGGGTTCTGGACAGAGCTGGAGAAGGATGTAGAACATAATACTAACTCACAAAAAAAAAAGACCAGATTTACTGGCCTAAAGGAGACTGGAGAAACCCCGAGAGTATGGCCCCAGACACCCTTTTAGCTCAGTGGTGAAGTTACCACCGAGTTTCACCATTCTGCCTGTGAGTGGACAGCCCCATAAAATCAAATGGGACTAACAAGGTACAGTAGTCCAGTGACAAGGGCCAGAAGGCAGAAGGGGACAAGGAAGCTGGTGACAGGGAACCCAAGGTTGAGTAAGGATATTGTTGATGTGTTGTGAGATTGTTAACCATTGTCATAGGGCAACATGTGTAGTAAGTGTTAAATGAGAAACTATTTTGTTCTGTAAGCCTTCATCTTAAGTGAGAATAGCAGCACAATTGGAAGAGCATAGTCAATGTCACTGAACTGTGCATGTAGAAATTTTTGAAACATTGTATCTTTGGCTATGTATATTTTCACCAAAAAAAAAAGATTGAGAAGTTAGAGGGTTGACATGTTGTGGGGTTGTTAACCAATGTCATAAAACAATATGTGTACTAATGTTTGATAAGAAACTATTTGTTCTGTAAGCCTTCACCTGAAGTACAATTTAAAAAAAAATAACAAAAAGAAAAAAAATAAATAATGACAAAACTTATAACTATTAGGACAGAATTGAAGGAGCCCTGGTGGTGCAATAGTTAAGCACTAGACTACTAACTGAAAGGGCAGGGGTTTGAACCTGCCTGCAGCTCTGCTGGAGAAAAGCCTTGCTCTCTGCTCCCTTAAAGATTACAGCTTTGGAAACCCTAAGAAGCAGTTCTACCCTGTCCTATAGGGTGGATATGAATCAGAATCAACACAACACCACACAACAAAAACAAGAAGCCAGTATTAGATTGTGAACTAATGTTTTCTTCATATTATAACAGTTGAGGGGTATATGAGTAAAAAGACTTGATTTTCCATGCTGACAGAAAATGAGGGATACAGTCAGGATGAAAAGATCAATATTTCAGGTCTATGAAACCTCAGGAGGTCATAGCTGAACATCAGAGTTTCAGAATGGATCATAGGGCAGACCTAGAGGATATATGTAGATTCAGTAACACAGCTATGGGACAGCCAGATTACAATGGCCTACATGCTACCCCAGGAAGGTGCATTGTTATTAACCTGGCAATGGGAAAGTTGGGAAAGTTCTTGAATAAACTGCTGACAGTCAGACTGTGTTTCCAAAATACAAATGTTGCAGCGTTTTCATGAATGGTTTTTAAAGTCCAACGTAGGGGAGACAAATAGACATGAAAGGACACTTTTGTACAAGTCTTCAACTAGAATAGTGGAAGTGTGAATGAAATTTTTTTACAGTTGGAAAAGCAAAGTGTTGTTAATAAAAGTAAATAAGGAGAGACGGAAAAAATATATAATAATTTATCTATTTTAGTCTGAGAATCGGGGAGGATATCGATCACACTTATTGTGGTAGGGATGACCAAGAGGAAAATATGTTGGATTATGCACTGGGACAGAAAACATATGTGACTTGCTTAGACGCTGAGTGTATAAGAAGGAATGACACAGTCCCTTAGTTTTCAGAGTTAAAAAAAAAAGACAAATACAATTTATTAGAGAAGTCCTGGTGGCCCAGTGGTTAAGCATTTAGCTACTAACCAAAAGGATGGTGGTTCAAGTGCAAAAGCAGTTCAGTGGGAGAGATATGGTAGTCTGCTTCCATAAAGATTACAGCCTTGGAAACCCTATGAGACAGTCCTACTCTGTCCTATAGGGTCACTATGTGTCAGAATCAACTCAACAGCAATGGACGATGGGTACAATTTAATATGACATCTAGGAGGAGGAAGGCCTAATTGTTTTATGCAGAAAGTGCATTGGGAGCAAGGCGAAAGAGAGGGTCTGAATAATGATTGTTTGAGAGAGTGATGTCTCATCAGGTGCACGTTCTTATCAGAAACATCGTGGTCTCAAGATTTCCTACTCTGTTTCACATGTAATTCTGGCAAAATCTAAACATGGTAATGATACTATGATTTTTTTCTGTATTTCTAATTGAGCTTAACATTTTAAATATGACAATATTTTTGATAGAATAATAGTACATATAATGAAGAAAACACTGAAATGAAGGTTAATTTTTTTTCTTCTATATAAGTGACCTATGGGGAAAAACAGCTTCTTTCTTTCTTTCTTTTTAAGGATTTTACTTAAGATGAGTGCAAAGAATTCAAACACGCAGAAAAACCTCCAGAAGAAAACAATTTAATTTTTTGATGGCTGTGTATGTACCTTGGAGATCCCCTCTTTAGAAGAGCTAATTCCACACCCCAGGCAGTGACAACAGATATGAGAATTATTAAGTCTATCCTTTTCCAAATTTACAACTTCCAGCTTATATCTATATGGGGGCATTGGTATTTCAGTGGTAGAATTCTTGTCTTCTATGCAGGATATCTAAGTTCGATTCATGGCCAATGCACTTCATGTGTAGCTACCACCCATCTGTCAGTGGAGACGTGTGGGTTGTTACGATGTTGAGCAGGTTTTGGCAGAGAGCTTCCAGACTAAGACGGACTAGGAAGAAAGGTGGGATGATCTACTTCAGAAAGGTGGTCAATAAAAACTCTGTAGATCACAATGGTCTGATCTGCAACCCTTCATGACACGGGACCAGCAGTGCTTCATTCCATTGTGCATGGGATCTACGTAAGTCAGGGGATGACTTGACAGTGGTTAACAACAGCTTTATATACATCAAGAGATGTGCAAGTGTTTACATACACATCAAAGGAAGTTCAAGAGTTTAGAAGCGTGCTGTAATTGAAGTCTTCAGACTTGCTATATTGAATTTGGTTGGGCTGATGCTTACTGAGGGGTACTGGCCGCTAAGCTTAAGATGGTGTTAATGGGCTAGATCCAAAATGTAGATGTTGAATGATGTCTTTCTGTAGGGAAACCTGGCGCATAAAGACTAAATATCCACTATCATAGTGGGAGCACAGTGGTTAAGAGTTTGGCTGCCAAGAAAAAGGTCAGCAGTTCGAATCCAGCAGCTGCTCCTTGGAAACCCTATGGGGCAGTTCTACTCTGTCCTATAGGGTCACTATGAGTCAGAATCGACTCAACGGCAATGAGTTTGGTTTTCTGTTTTTTATCACAGTGGATGCTGTTGGTGAGTCGCCCAGATCCCTTTTATCAGCCACTTTTTCATCCTCCAGCTCTGTTAGTTTGCATCTCGGAGCTGTCTTCTCTTGAGAACTGTGCGTGTATAAATGGGAGCTGCTTTACACAGACCTCGCCTAATGCTTGCTTAGTGTGGGGCTACCAAAGGCTGGTCCCCTTGTTTCAAGGTGGAAAAACTGTGCTGTAATTTGTGCTCTGGCACTTGCCTGTGGGTCTCCAGGTGAAACTACAATCCTACTTAGCTTTCATCTTCACCCTCTCCTGCTTCCCTCATGTTCTTCTTCAAAGCTTTCCCCTAAAACTCACTTGCACAGGAATCCCTGTTTCAGGCTCTGATCCTAGAAACTTAACATAAGTCAGCTATGTTTCCTTTCCTATGATTGAAGCCCCATTCAGCAGTATCACAATAAATTAAAAAGTCCTCCCAGTCATAGTGGCCAGCACCTTATGGATTAAAGTTCTTTGGATTTTCTTACGAAGTCTCCTGTACAGGAAGTTAGAAAGTTCTCCAGATTACTGCTGCTTCTTTCAGGGCAGTTAGAGATTGAGGCACAATGGTTCAGAGGTATGGAAATAACTGAGTCTTTCTGAGGGAGAGAAAATATTTCAGAGAGTAATGTGATGCACGTACCAACTAAAATGAACTCAAAATTACACACACACACACACACACACACACACACAAATATACGACTCTTAAATTGAAGCTAAGTCTTTTGTTGTAGCCATTGCAATGCAAAACTGAGCAGTGGCCATCATTTTTGTTTTTAGGGTGGTTGGTTGTTCTCTTGTTAGAGGAAAGTTCCTGGCATTAATTTTATAAGACATTTCCATGCCATAATCAATTCTCTTTCTAAGTATTAAGCTTTCAATTACCAGATCTATGAGTTCTCATCAAAAAAAAAAAAAATTAAATAATTTTCATTTATCCGCATACACATATTTTAAATGAGTTATTCTGGTTGCTGACTGGAAAATGGACTATAATGATGTAAGAGTGGAGAGCAGTAATCAGTTAAGAGACAATTGAATTTTTATAGGTAAAAGCTGGTGGTGCCTTGGATTAGGAAACTTGCAGTAGAGATGTTAAAAATTGAAGAGATTAAGGATTGTGTATTAAAACAGAGTGAAAATTCAGAGTTGACTCAGGTTTGGGGACTGAGCAATTGTGTGAATAGTAGTGACTTTTACAGAGTTAGAACATACTGGAAAAGAAACACATACAGTCAGTTTAGTGGAGACAGTTTTAAGTTTTTTTTTTTTTTCCCTATGTAAACTTTGAGAAGACTACATGACAATTAAATGATATCAAGCAGGTGTTGGGTACATGCATTTGTAGCTCCTGGAAAGAGTCAAGTCTAGACTACAGAATAGTATTTTGTTATTATAACTGTAGAAATATTATATGAAGCCAAGATATTAGTTAAACAGAAGTTGGGAAAGAATGCAGATAAAAAAGAGACCTAATACTATTCATGGGTTTCTCCACAGTTCAAATTTTGATTAGATATAAAGAGATAAAATACAAAAGAAAAGGAGATTTAAAAAAAATTGATAATATCCAAGTAAAAGAATTCATCATAGAAAACAAGAAAAAAAAGGGGTGGTTATCTATATCAAGTGTTGCTAATATAGTGAATGAAATGTGGAATGAAATCATCATTGGATGGTCTAAGTGGAGATAACTTAAAATATCCTTAAAATATTGTCTCAAGCTTATAATTACTGTATCTCTTTTGCCAGATATCTTGAAATTTCCATATTTTAATAAGCTATTTCCACAGAATAATTATGATGCTAATATAATAATAAGACTTCTTTCCACTGAGTGGTAAGGAAGAGGGTCTAATAGGACTGAATTCAAAAAATTTCAGCAAGAGAAAGAAGTAGACAGTGTGAATACAATACTCTGTGGATGGTTTTCTGTGAAACAGAAGAGTTGAATATATTGGTCACTGGAGACAGATGTTGGATTAAGAAGATTGTTCAATTGTTTGAAGATGAGCTATATTACAATGTATCTTATTGTTGATAGGGATTATGACACAGGAAGAAAAGGGGTATTTGCAAATAAGAATACTATTTGCAAATACTTTTCATAGGTGTTCCAATGGGATTGAGGGCACCCATGAAGGGTTTGGCCCTGGATAGGGACATTTCCAATTAATCCATTATAAAAGGAGGAAAATAAAATATTCCAGTAGTTTGCTAATTTTGATACTGAGAGTGTAGAAGACCTCTTCAGATTGCCCGTATTATTTCAGAGATACAAGAAGCAAAATTATCAGCTGGTTGAGGAATGGAGAGAAAGCTTGGAGAAATAGTTGAATCAAAGAATAGGACAAATAAACTGACATGTGAAGTATAGTAAGAGAGCCCACTTGACTTTGTATTGATTGATGGAAAGTGAGAGGAGTTGGTAAGGGCGTGTGTGCGTGCTTGTGTGTGTGTTTCACCATTTATATTTATCTGCTCCAGTGCAGGAAGAAAGGTTAGTTTTAAGGTGGTTGCAGTTGTGATTCGCATACACCCTTACCCAGAGGGAATTTAACCAAGGGAGAGACAGCAAACTGAGGATACATGAAAGAGAATAATTATAAATGTAGGTCACTGATCCAGCCCTGTATGCAGAGAAGTGAGAGTATAAGGCATTGATGAAAAGTGGAAAGATCAATGGAGTATAGGACGTGGAAAGGTCTATACAGTTTTATAATAGGGCATTTGAGTGAGTGAGTGCTAAATTAGAAGGTACAAGTTAGACAGGGAGATGCTTGAAATAAAGATTCAGTAGATGATTCAATTACTGTTAATGAAACATCTAAACATGATAAGAAAGAATGGCTGAGATGGGGTGGCATACAAATTTATTGGAGGAGAGGAAGTCAAGGAGATACAGAGAATAGATGAAATATTTATATGACTCATTAAGAACAATGAAAATACAACTGGTAGAATGCAATGAAGCACATAAAAAAGCTTCACTGAGTGAGGGAAAACAGCAGAAGGAAATAGATGATTGCAAACAGGGCAGAAGCAGGTTATGTGATCTGAACACATGTAGATCAAAGGTTGGTCGTTTTGAAAGTCTAGATGTTAACAGAATTTGGGGGAGATTTAGTTGTTTGTGGTTACTGAGATAGCCTGTAATATAGAACATGATGAATCCAGCTCTTATGCTAGCTTAGAAGGTTAGTTGTGATGGTCACTTAAGCGCAGGCAGCGATTCTAATTATACTTTCCTGATTCTAATTATACTTTCCTTTATGGGATTGGCCTCCGAGGCGTAAGGAGTCTGGCAGGCAGTGGTTCAATCGTGCCAGTTCACTATACGTAGAAAAGGCAGAGAACACATAGAGAGCCTTATACTTAATCCTCATACCCAGATCAAGTCAGTGTTGAGAACGAGGGTTAGCCCATGCCATCTGCTAACCATTTAGTAAATCAGAGCTTGACAATAAACCTTCTTTCAGCAGCTAGAACCAAATATGGCATGGTATTTGGGCAGTGTACTTATTTTTAGCAATAGTGTTGGAATACCTTAACTTTGAATATTTATCGATTTATTCATTTAGGGATATTCTGAGGGTGTCTTAACGGAGTAAACCTTAGAACTGAAAAATACAAAACAAAGTATTCCAAGATTATTTCACGTTCATAAAAGAAGAACTGGGATTATCAAATACAAATTTTTTTATTGTCTAAGAAAGTATGTTTTGCAGTGACTTTAAATTTTTACTTTTCTGTATCATCTGGATAATTTTTAAAGCAGACATGCATTCCTTTTCTTTGTTTACAGAGAAATAAAGATATTAGAGACCCAAAATTATAGAGCTTATGATTGCTTCAGTGTAAATACGTCACTAAGGTACTATCAAAAAAGAGTTTCTACCTACGAAAGCATTTTCAACTAGTGGTTGAAATGTTTTAGTATTTAGTAAAAGAGAAATATGTGTTGAACGATTGCAAAAGGAAAAGCAATGCAATACTGACCAAAATCACAGTATAGGTCAGACAAAGTCCTTCCTTAAAAATAATTGTGTTGGAAATACTGTTAGAGATTTTTTTTCTAGAATACAAATGATTATGACTACTTTGTGCTAGAAATTTGACAGTTTCGTTTGTTTCTGAGTAGTATAACTTTTCCATTCCCAGCTGCTTTTGGAGACAGAAGAGACAAGATGTGTACAAATTTTACAAAGTGGAAAAGGTAAGATAAAAAAGGACTTCAAAGATATTTGAGTAAAAACAAAATAAAATTTCAATGTGAGTAAAATAATACTAGTATTATCTATTATTAAATTAGCATCAATTATTCTGTGGAAATAGCTTATTACAATACGGAAATTTCAAGATATCTGGCAAAAGAGATAAAGTAATTATAAGCTTGAGACAATATTTTAAGGATAACAAATGTAGCTATGTTTGCATGATTTAAAATATTTTACATAATATAACTTTTCCCAATCATTTAAAGTTTGTGGTACAGGAACCATAAAAGTATTCATCTTATTTTGAATCAGTTTGGGGAACTCAGTTGAGCTGTTTTGAGTATATGAAAAATTTTATTGATGAGATTGAGTTTCATTTCAAGCGGTACTATCTTACTGTTTTACAATAATACATTTTTGAAAAATAAGTGTAACCATATTGTTTTTGTTGTTGTTAGATGCCCTTGAGTTTTTCCAATTCATAACGACCCTATGTACCACAGAACCAAACACTGCCCGGTCCTACGCGATCCTCACAGTTGTTGCTATGTTTGAGCCCATTGTTGCAGCCACTATGTCAATTTATCTCAGTGAGGGTCTTCCTCTTTTTCACTGACCCACTTCTTTACCAAGCATGATGTCCTTCTCCAGGGACTGGTCCCTCCTGATAACATGTCCAGAGTATGTGAGACAAAGTCTCACCAACCTTGCTTCTAAGGAACATTTTGGCTCTACTTCTTCCAAGTCAGATTTGTTCTTTCTTCTGGCAGTCCATAGCATATTCAATATTCTTCATCAACATTATGATTCATAAACATCAATACTTCTTCTGTCTTGCTTATTCATTGTCCAGCTTTTCCATGTATATGAGGTGCTGGAAAATACAATGGCTTGGGTCAGGTGCACCCTAGTCCTCAAAATTACATCTTTGTTTCTTAACCCTTTGAAGAAGTTTTTTGTAGCATAGTAGTTCAATGCAATGCATTGTTTGATTTCTTGACTGTTGCTTCTATGGGCATTGATTGTAGATCCAAGTAAAATAAAATCCTTCATAACTTCATTATCTTTTCCGTTCATCATGGTGTTGCTAATTGGTCCAGTTGTGAGGATTTTTGTTTTCTTTATGTTGAGGTGTAATCCATACTAAAAGCTGTAGTCTTTGATCTTCATCAGCAAGTATTTCAAGTCCTCTGCACTTTCAGCAAGGAAGGTTTTTTCACGTGCAAATTGCAGGTGTTAATGAGTCTGCCTCCAACCTGATACCAAGTTCTTCTTCATATAGTCCAGCTTCTTGGACTATTTGCTCAGCATACAGATTGAAAAAGTATGGTGAAAGGATACAACCCAGACACAAACCTTTCCTGATTTTAAACCACGCGGTATCCACTTGTTCTGTTTGAGCAGTTGCCTTTTTGTTTATGTACAGGTTCCGCATGACCACAATTTTATATACATACATTATATGGCCTTAAATATATTTGAAAGAAAGGGTGAGCATGCATAATCAATTCCTTTATTATGCAGAAAGTGGAAATATAAGATTAAATCTTCTTGAGAAGTTAAGTAAATTGCCAAGAACACCGATGTCTCAGAAAAAAAATGAGGACTGAAATCAGTTTATTGGAAATCAAACAAAATATACTCATATCATTTTTTGAACTAGGAAAGCCTGTATTTAAACATCCACTTTGCCATTCAATTGCTGTATACTTCATTTTTTGAACTTTTGTTTCTTTCTTTGTAGCTTAAGGGAAAGTAGCAACCAAAGCAAAGAGTAGCTATTTTAATTTATATTAATTTTTTTTTTACATCATTGAACCAATCATAATCTTTGATTAATCAATTTGCAAAACCAAATTATTGAAGAAATCTTGACTGAGGTAAATATGCTGCTTGATTTAGTTTTATTAAATTTTAGAGCCCACTAAATGCAAACAAATTGTATGAATTTATTTCATAAAGCTTTTTAAATTATATTTCAATCATCCTCAAGATTTAGAACGTAAGAATGGCCATTTAAAAACAAAAAAAACAAATCAGTTGCTATCCAGTCTAGTCCGACTCATGGAACACCAGGTGTATCAGAGTAGAATTGTGTTACATAGGGTTTATTTACAGTGGCTAATTGTTCAGAAGTAGATCATCAGAAAGGGAGCCATGATGGTGTAGTGGTTAACGCGTTTGACTAGAAACTGAAAGGTCAGCAGTTTGACGCTATTAGGCACTCTGCAGGAGAAAGGAGTGGCAGTCTGCTTCTGTAAAGATTACAGCATTGGAAGCCCTATGGGGCAGTTCTTCTTTGTCCTATAGCGTCACTATGAGCTGGAATCAACTCTATGGCAAACAGTTAGCTCGCCAGAACTTTCTACCAAGTTGATTCTGGGTGGACTTGAACCTCAACCTTTCTGTTAGTAGAGTGCTTATTCATTTGTGCCACACAGGGACTGCTCCATTAAAATAAAGGGGATATAAATACTTTGTTTTATAATAAATATCCTTCATTTTTAAAATAATTTTATTGATACAGGCCAAATGTCATCTTCATTTATAGAGGAGAAAACCATGTTTCATAGATTTTAAGATTAATCCCCTGATTTCCATAGAGCCAAAACACCACCAAAACAAAACTCAAAGAGGATTGGACTGTGCCCCAAAAGAAGCCAACATCTCTGCACACAACATCAAGAAAATTTAATATGCAAGTGGACTGTTAGCTATTCAGACAATGGATTTGATAAGAAAAAAAAAAATGACATACTATAAAATCACCTTCATTTATATAAGTATATAATTTAACTATATCTAAAGAATTTTGAGAGAGAAAAATACAACTTTGTTTCTTAAAAATCATTTCAAAAATCTTCATTGTTCACAGCGTCTGAGTTTAAATTTGATGTGGGCTCTTGCTTTTTGTTAACTGAAGCATTTCCTATTAGCATTCTAATTACATCAACCACACATACTAGATCTGTTATTTTGAACTTATTATTTCCTTATAGATTTCATTACAAATTAGGATCTAACTTCATCACATCAAAGGAGTTCCAGAACACGGCATTTAGTACTTTAGAAATCAAACTTGCATTCTTCATTATGTTGTAACCATATCGGATATATGTATGCTTCTTCTCTTTCAAGCCTGAAATTAATTTCTGGAAATCTGCATTTTTACTATATGATAAGCATTAAGCCCCAAAAAGAGTTTGCTTCAGTGATGAATAACTAAGCCATGGGCATTGCTTTCAGTCTTTAATAGAAAGCAGATTACTCATTAAGAAGCAAAGCCTTCATTTCATAAATTGAATAGAAAGATGATCGAAAATAATTACAACTCGTTAAAAGTAGGTCACTTGAAAAATCAAATCTAGTATCTCCCCTAAGGGTTTGTAGTATTTTTATTTAATTTTGAATAGGAAATATTTCCATTTATTTAAACAATTGATGTTTTGTACTCTTCTCTTAAAACTAGATTTGACTGGCATAAATTATTCATCTACTCTTCCTTTCTTTAAAAATTAAATTCTGAAATTGTACACTTGTTAGATAAAGACACACATCTTCTATATTCATTAAAATCATAAACTTTGCAGCAAATATTTATCCTATTACTTTGCTAACAATTCAACCCTTTAATAAATAACTAAGTCTGCTAATAATCAAGCCTTCTTGATTGTTTAAATGTCTTAAATATAGTAATATCCTTATACTGAGGATAACAAACATGAATGTGCCAAGGTGGCTTCCTACACTTCCTTATCTCACCATAGAGAATGAAGTCAACTATGTGGATATATATGGAGGAAACACTGTAAAAATAAAAGAAGGCAAGAAATTGCAGAAACTTGAGAATATACTACAGGAAAAACTTAAGTCAATGAAGAGATGTGTTTTGAGTATACTCAACTGCAAGAAGAAAAGAAAATGTAGTTTGAGAGTAATAGGAAAAAAAAGATACTACTAAAGACCTTTACTATATATATATATATATATGTATATATATATATTTATATATGAAACAAAGATGCAGAGGAAAAATAGAAAAAAAATGAGAGGTGGAAAGATTTTATCTACTTGAAATCTATTAATAGTTAGAGATCAAATTTTTTATATATGCTAACAAATCACATAGAGAAGCATTAAGATGCGTGTTAGTGTAAAGATAAGTACGTCATCTAACTTTGAGAAGCATTAACTAAAACTTGATCATAGAGTTAAATTATTGTTGTTGTTAGGTGCTGTCAAGTGGGTTCCAACTCATAGCGACCCTACATACAACAGAACAAGACACTGCCCAGTCCTATGCCATCCTCACAATCGTTGTTATGCTTATGCTTGAGTCCATTATTGCAGCCACTGTGTCAATCCATCTTATTGAGGATCTTCCTCTCTTTCACTTACCCTCTACCTCACCAAGCATGATGTCCTTCTCCAGGGACTGGTCCCTCCTATTAACTTATTCAAAGTATGTGAGACAAGTCTTGCCATCCTTGCTTCTAATGAGCATTCTAGCTGAACTTCTTCCAAGAGAGATTTGTTCATTCTAGAATTAAATTATAAATCTAAAGTTATTAAAATTCTCATAGAAAACAGAGGTGAAAAGTTTTGTGACATTAGATTGGGAAAAGATTTCTTAAATATGACAGCAAAGCCAAGAACAGTAAAATAAAAATAAAACAATAAGTTGGACTTCATCAAAATTAAGAAATTCTGCTCCAGTAAATACATTAAGAGAGCTACAAGAGAAGCAACTGAATGGGATAAAATATTTGCAAAACACAGACTTGAATTCAGAATATATGAAGTACTCTTAAAACTCAGTAATAAGAAAACATACCAATGACATATTACAAATATTCAAAAAGCACTTCTCCTAAAAAAAAAAAAAAAAAAGATAGGAAATAAGCACTAGAAATGATCCTTGACATAATGAGTCTTTAAAAAAAAATTCAAATTCTATTCCAACTCATAACAACCTTTTAGCAAGAGTAGAACTGCCCCATAGGGTTTCCAAGGCTGTAATCTTTACGGAAGCAGACCGCCACATTCTTCTTCTGAGTTTCTTATAAAGTCGAATAAATAGTTACCATAAGACCCAGGAATACCACTCTTGGGTATTTATCAAAGAGAGATGAAAAAATATGGTTATTCAAATACATGTATGCAGATATTTATAGAAGGTTCTTTTTTTTTCATACTTGCTCAAAGTAGAAACAAAATCAAATGTCTCTCAACTGAGGGATGCATAAGAAGCGGTGATACAGGCAAACAATGGAATGTTCTTCAGCAATTACGAAGACCAAACTACTGATATTTGTAACAGGTTGGCTGAGTATCACGTGCATTACATTAAGTGAAAGAAGCCGGACTCAAACGACTACATATTGTATGATTCCATTTATAGTATTCTGAATGCAGTAAAACTATCAGAACAGAAACAAATCGATTATTATCATGGACTGAGGCAGAGAAGAATTGCTGACTACAAAGGAGAGATGGGCAGTTTTTTTTATTTGGTTGTTATGGCTTTTTGTTCGCGCTATGTGTGTGTCTGCGTGTTTGTGTGCTGTTCAAACTAATCTATACTTCAAGTAATCTTGGAACGAAAAACTAATAAAAATGAGTGCAGAAATAAATAATAAAAAGAACACAATGAATAAGAGAAACTTTTGCCCTTTAGATCTAAATTGGTGGTTCAACATAAAAAAAAAAAACCAAAAAACTATCCAAGTAGTTTACTACTTTCCAGATTAAAATAGGAAAAATAATACATGTCCACCTCAGTATTTGCATAAGTTACACTCATAAAATTTCATTACACATGCATTGTAATAACTCTAATAGACTGTAGATCTGCTTCATTCCTTCCACCAAGTAATTCTAGAGGGATCTAAGCATTTTATTATAGTTCACAGTGTGAGAAGAAACTATTTTTACTTACTTTTATTCATCTTAAATGGGGGGAAGCATTTCTAATCCAGACATAAAGCACGAACAACAAGAAAGAATGATCACATATTTTAATATATGAAAATAAAAAAATACACAACAGAATGCAATATTCAAAATGAAAAGAAAACCCCTAAGTGACAAACTGCTGAAAATATCAGGAATGTATATGCACTCTGATTTCAACTCTGACATGAAGATCTTGGAAGCTGTCACTATTCTACTTAAAACCAGGAAAAAAAGAAAAAAAAAAAAACTAAAGAAACTGAAAAGCAATGGAGTTTCTTAGAATATACTACAGGAGAAACGTAAGTCAATTGAGAATCAGACAGTTGAGGTTGCAGGGTAATGTATCATCCCAAAATTTGGAGAAAAGGCAAATCCAGAGAGTCAGAACTGAGATCTGCTTTGTTGTTGTTGTTAGTTGCCATTGAGTTGTTCCGACTCATGGCTACCTTATCTATAACAGCGCTAACATACCCTGGTCATATGCCATCTTCATAATTGTTGCTCTGTTTGAGTTCATTGTTGTGGCTGTCATCTCAACCATCTTGCCGAGGTTTTCCTCACTTTCGTTGGCCCTCTACTTTACAAACATGATGTCCTTTTCTAGAAGTTGGTCTGTCCTGAAGACTTATTCAAAATCAGTGGTTTGAAGTCTCACCATCCTCACTCACCTTGGAACATTTTCGTTGCATTTTTTCTAAGACTGATTTGCTCATTCTTTTGGCAGTCCACAGTATGTTAAATACTCTTTACCAACACCACAGATTGAACACATCAATTTTTTTTCTGTCTTCCTCTTTTACCACTCATCTGTCAGTTTGTCATAATGTGCTGGCTTGTGTGTTGCTATGAGGCTGAAAGCGACGTCACTGGTATCTCAAATCAAGGTCACCCATGGTGCACAGGTTTCAGTGGAGCTTTCAGACTGAGAGCAATTAAGAAGAAAGTCCTGGAAATCTACTTCCAAAAAATAGTTAATGAAAACCCTATGGATCACAACAGACTATTATCCAATGTAGTGTTGTCAGATGAGATTTACTGCTTTCATATTACCTGTATTACCTATTCCAAAATATCTGGCTTAAAAAAAATTGCAAGGCATACCAAAAGACAAGTAATATCACAGTCTGAAGGGAAAAAGCAAACATTAGGATCAAACTAAGATATGACACAAGTTTTGAAATTATCAGAGAAGTAAAAATAGCTAGACTAAATATGTTAACGGCTGTAATAGGAAAAGTAAGCAACATTTAAGAACAGATGACTGATGTAAACAGAGTTGTAAATTCTAGGGAAGGAAACACTAGAAATGAAAAAGCACTGTAACAGAAATGAAGAATGCATTTGATGTGCTCATCAGTAGAAATATACGAAGCCAAGGAGAGAATCAGTGAGTTTGAGTACAGATTTAACAGAAACTTCCCGAACTTAAATGCAAAGAGAAAATTATAATAATAACAATAACAACAACAAACCAGAACACCCACAAACTATGGAATAATTTCAAAAGATATGAAGTACACATAATCCACAAACTATGGAATAATTTCAAAAGATATAAAATACTCATAATTGAAATATGAGAAAGAAAAAGAAACAGAAAATAGAGCAAAATAATTATTTTAAATAATAATAACTGACGTGGAACCAGGGATATTGTTACTGATGTCAAATAGATCCTGGCTGAAAGCAGAGAATATGAGAAAGAGGTTTACCTGTGTTTTATTGACTATGCAAAGACATTCAACTGTGTGGATCATAACAAATTATGGATAACATTGTGAAGAATGGAATTGCAGAACACTTAATTGTGGTAATGAGGAACCTGTGCATAGACCAAGAGGCAGTCATTTGAAGAGAACAAGGGGATACTTCATGGTTTAAAGTCAGGAAAGGTGTATGTCAGGGTTGTAGCCTTCACCATACTTATTCTATCTGTATGCTGAGCAAATAATCTGAGAAGTTGGACTATATGAAGAAGAATGAGGCATCAGGATTGGAGGAAGACTCACTTACAACCTGCGTTATGCAGATGACATAACTTTGCTTGCTGAAAGTGAAGAGGACTTAAAGCACTTATTGAGGAAGATCAAAGACTACAGCCTTCAGTATGGATTACACGTCAACATAAAGAAAACAAAAATCTTCACAACTGGACCAGTAAGCAACATCATGATAAACAGAGAGAAAATGGAAGTTATCAAGGATTTCATTTTACTTGGATTTCAGTTTACTTGGATCCACAATCAACACTCATGGAAGCAGCAGTCAAGAAATCAAACGACACATTGCACTGGGCAAATCTGCTGCAAAAGACCCCTTTAAAGCAAAGATGTCACCAAGTTGTGCCTGACCTAAGCCATGGTGTTTTCAATCACCTCACATACATGTGAAAGTTGGACAATGAATAAGGAAGACCAAAGAAGAATTGATGCCTTTGAATTATGGTGTTGGCAAAGAATATTGAATATACCATGGACTGCCAGAAGAACAAACAAATCTGTCTTAGAAGAGGTACAACCAGAACTCTTCTTAGAAGCAAGGATGGTAGGACTTTGTCTCACATACTTTCAACATGTTATCAGGAGGGACCAGTCCCTGGAGAAGGACATTATGCTTGGTAAAGTAGAGGGTCAGCGAAAAAGAGGAAGAGTGTCAACAAGATGGATTTGAAACAGTGGCTGCAACAATGGGCTCAAGTATAACAATGATTATGAGGATGGCGCAAGACCAGGCAGTGTTTCATTCTGTTCTACACAGGGTTGCTACTAGTTGGAACTGACTCGATGGCACCTAACAATGTAACAACAAACCAAGTACTTTCCAAAATTAATGAAGACAACATATGATGGATTCAATAATCTAACATAATATCAAGAATAATAAACGATAAAGAAAGAAAGAAGAAAAGTATACCCAGTCATATTATATTCAAATTGTGGAGAATCAAAGACAAAGAGAGCATCATGAGGAAGCCAAAATTATCTGAAAAGAAGAGAAAAAGAATTATAGCAGCTTCTGGCTGGAAGTCACGCCAGCGAGAAGTGTGTGGAACATAATGCTTCAAGTGTTAAAAAAAAACATCACCAGCCTAGAATTCTAGATACAGGAGAATTATCCTTCAAAAATTATGGAGGAATAGAGATATTCTATGATAATGAAAAACCGAGGAAATTCTTCAATACCAGTAATTCCTTGAAAGAGCTGTTTTTAAAGATTTTTTACGCAAAAGGAAAATGATATAGGTCTGAAACTCATATCCATATAGAGAAAGAACAGAATCAAAGAAAGAATGAGATAAAATAAAATATTTTATTTTATCTTATTCTTACTTGATTTGTTAGATAACTTTATTTTCAAAATAATAACAGTAACAATGTTTGGAATGATTATAGCACAAGCATAATGGAAATAAATGGCAGCAATGCCATAGGGAGCAGTGAGGAGAAATTGGGAATACTGTTTTAAGTTACCTGCATGAAAAGTGGTATAATGTTATCTGAGGGTGAACTTGGAATAGTTTTAAATGTATGAAGGAAACACTATATAAACTAATAATTTTTCAAAAGAAGTATAATTTGACTTTAGCAAAATGGTGGTAATACAGTTTTTTTGTGTGTGTTTATTTGTTTGCTTGTTTGTTTTTTTTCTTAATTTTAAACCAACCGTATTTTCCTTGGGTAAACCATACTTAGTCATGGTGCATAGATCCTATGCTGCTAAACTTAGTTTGCTAGTATTTTAAAGGATTTTTATGTGTACATTCATGACGACTGTTGTCTATGGTTTTTATTTCTTTTGATATTTGTCTCGTATTTATGGCAATGTAATCCTGGCCTAATAAAATGAGTTGGAAAGTGTCACTTTCTCCTCTATTTTCTGAAAAAAATAAAAATTATGTAGGCTTGGGGAAACTTTTCTACCTTAAATGTCTAATCAAATTCACCAGCCAAATCATATGGGCTGTGCTTATTTTTGTAGGAAAATTCTTCATTAGTAATTCGATTTTATTACTTGATAAAAGTCTGCTCACAAATTCTATTAATTTCTGTCTTTCTAGGAATATGTCCATCTTATCAAACTTGTCTAAGCACTAGGCTGATAACCAAAAGACTGGTGGTTCAACCCCACCCCGACTGCTCTTCTGAAGAAAGATGTGACAGTCTGACAGTCTGCTTCTGTGAGGATTTACAGCCTTGGAAACTCTATGGCGCAGTTCTGCTCCGCCCTGTAGGATTGCTGTGAGTCGGAATTTGACTTGATGGCAGTGGGTTTGGATTTGGGTATGATTTGGGATATGTAGTGATGCTCCTATTTCATTCCCCATGAACTGAATTTAACTGGCTAAATATATTGACTATATGCCCTCCTACACTCTTACGGAACCCTGATGGCTCAATGGTTAAGAGCCCAGCTGCTAACCAAAAGGTTGGCAATTTGAATCCACTAGTCGCTCCTTGGAAACTCTATGTGGCAGTTCTACTCTGTCCTAAAGAGTCCCTATGAGTCAGAATTGGCTCTATGGCAACAGGTTTGGTTTTGCTTTTGATTTTTGACACTCCTATTTGAAAATTCAGAATCGGTGCATTATGTGAAAATAAGCTTCTTTTAGTATCATACACATAATAATGCTCTTCACCTTCAAATTATTTCAGGAATATTTCTTCGTTTTCTGTTTTTATTGACTTTTCCATATTTCTATAGAAAGGTGTCCTTCAACTTTCATTCCACTGAATATAAAGTAGTTGAATGATAAGAAAAAAATAAATAAAACTAATCTTTAACAGCTCTCCTCTACGGAAGCAGTTCTCACAACCTTTTAAAAGCCATCATGATCACCATGATCATTCATTCTTCCTCCCCAGCATCTTTATCTTATCCTGTGTGGCATGTTTAACATACAATGTGTGACAAATTCTGATATGAGAAGTAAGACAGTGCTTCTCAAACTGCAGATGCTTACAAACTCTCAGATACATACAAATTCTGATTCAACACTTTCTCGGTAATTTCAAGTGATTCTGATGCAAATGGTCTTGCATACAACTCGGAAACACTGTTCTATTAAAAAAAAAAAAAAACTCTGACTCATAGTAACCCCATGTGTGTCAGAGTGCTCCATAGGATTTTCAGTGCTTGATTTTTCAGAAACAAATTGCTAGGCCTTTCTTCTGAAGTGCTTCTGGGTGTATACAAACCTTCAACCATTTGCATCACCCAAGTAGGTGTGTATGCATATAATCCCGGTGGATAACCGAGTGTGTATGCAAATCATTTCATTGAGTATTTTCTTTTATTACTGATGCTGAGTGAAGACTGTTAGCTCATATTGTGTACTATCAAGAAAATGTTTAATGAATACTATTTGACATAATATCAAAATCTGGTTGAATTTATGCTTCATATTTTGGTACAAATTATTTGAATTTAATTCTTGAAAATAATATTGAAATGTTATACAATAGAGAAGTCACCAATATATTCATAGCTTTAAAAGACCGTAGTAAAGTAACATAACTTACAAGGTAAAAGTTTAGCCATAACTGGCTTTAATGAGTGTATTTTTCTTAATGTGTAGATAGTATTAGCTGTCATATACGCCTCAGACACGTCAATGCACACTGTGTTTCATTCCATCTTTGGACCATGTTTTCACATAGATGTACGTTTCAGTCTTAATTTGTCATCTGTGGCAACTGGTGTTCAAAAGAAGGTTTCTTGTTTTGTGTATTTTCAACTTCATTTGGACCACAAAATACAAAAAAAAGTCTTCATCACTTTTCTTACTAAAAATTAATTTCAGAATATAATGTTTAATATTATAATGTGACTTCATTGAAAATAACAATTTTAAAAATTAAATAACAATAATAATAATAACAGCATTCCGAAATTGTGAAATATATGCCAAAATAATTGTTTATTATGTTTATTTTTTAAAACTGCCAAAACACTTGATGCCAATTGATATATGTGGTAGTAAGAATAAAGCTCCCCCTCCATTAAAAAAAAAAGATGTCCACAACCCAATTTCCAGAGCCTGTTGACATGTTACTTTACATGGTAAGAGTAAATTAAGTAAATTAAGAACTTTGACATAAAGAGATTATCCTGGATTATCAAAGTGTACCCAATGCAATCACAATGTCCTTAAAAGTGAAAGAGGGTGGCAGAAGAGAGAGAAGAAAATGTAACTGTAGGAGAATGATCAGAAATGGAAGCAGGTGAAGAGCAAGGAACACAGGCAGGCTACAAGCGCTGGAAAAGGCAAGGAAACAGATTCTACCCCAGAGCCTCCAAAAATGAAGGCAGCCCTACCAACACCTTGATTTTAGCCCAGTGAAACCCTCAGTGGAGTTCCGGCCTACGTAACTATAAAGTAATACGTTTGTATTGTGTTCAGCTACTAGTCAGTGTTTATTTGTTATACCAGCAATCAAACAAAAAGCTAATGCAATAGACATAAACCACCAGTAATCTGCAATGTTGTAAAACATTAGAATAGATTGTAAATTTTGTCCTCAGTCGGAACCATTATAAATAGCTACTTTTACACAGGATCAAGTGAAGCAGAAGTTAGATAATTATCAAAATACGGAGAGTTCAGTAGATACACTCATATCTATACAATCACTATGCTCAAATTTTACTGATCAGGCAATACACACGAAAGTAAGAACTCTTAAAATTAAATTCTGATATATTACACCTGATTCTCAAAAGTGACCTTTTTTTTTTTTTTTTTAATTAGCGATGTATTCTAGTCAGGAGATTAAAGGCTTATTTGATTTCAAATGGAGCCCTGGTGTGGCGGTGGTTAAGCTCTTGGCTGCTAACTGAAAGGTGGGCGGTTTGAACCCACCAGCAGCTCCCGGAGAAAAATGCGACAATCTGCTTCCGTGAAGATCACGGCCTTGGAAATCCTGTGGAGCAGTTCTATTATGTCCTTACAGGGTCACTATGAGTCAGAATTGACTCAATGGCAGTGAATTTTTGGTTGACTTCAAACATAAATAAATGCCAATTGAGAAAGTCCAGAATTGATTGTAATGTTTATTCTATATTTTTAAAGTATTATAAAAATTGTGAGGATTTTTTATTATCAAAAATATTATTGCTAGCTATTATTGATTTGATACTTTGTATGATTCAGTCACTGGAAAAGTCCTCTTCATATATTATCTAATTTAATATTCACAGAAGTTATATGATGCAAATTGTATTATTCCAACTTAAAGTGCAAAGAATCTGGGAATGCTTAGATGACTTTCTCACTTTCATCCGAATTAAACCGCAAAGCTGTGCTTTAAGTGCAAACAGGTTCTAAACCCATGTCCAGAATCAATACAGCACTAGCAAATTCCAATCCCTTTCTGCCATGTTTATTCCTTTCATTTTTCCCTCCTCCTCCTCTCCCTTCTCCTCCTTTCTCTTTGTCCTCCTTTACACTTTCTCTCTCTCCTGTTTATATACCCCAAAATAGTTGATGATTATTTTTTGCTTATACTGAATGGAAAGATTTAACGGCCTTTTGTCTTAATTCTTGTTGCTATATGCCGTGCAGACAGTTCCAACTCATAGCTACCCTATAAGACCGAGTAGAACTGGCACATAGGATTTCCAAGGAGCGGATTGGAACTGCCGACCTTTTGGTCAGCGGGTTAATTCTTAACCACTGCGCCACCAGGGCTCCGTCTTAGCTCTTACTGCATAACAACTTAGAGTTCCTGACTGCACATGCTTCTACAAAAGAAATCAGACTAAACAATTGAGTCATGGAGAGAAGAGTGAATTAAAAAAATAAAATAAAATAAAACAGCTTTAAACACTACAAAGGGAAATATTAACATATATTGAATCATAGCTTTGCATAGAAAAGTAGCCTGAACAATCCCATCAAAGTTTTCTTAATGCACAATCACACTGTCATCTCCCTGTTTAAAACAAGTTTCCCATCCCCTCCAAGAGGTGGCAGCAGAGACTCATTATTTAAACCTAAATTTACACTTCTAAATAGTCAAAGCTAGTTCTGCTCTGCAACGCATGGGGTCGCCATGAATCGGAATCACTTCATGGCAGGGGTTGAAGGGCTATTTTTCCATGGTAAAGATACAAGAATTTGGAACACTTAGAAATATTTTTGGTCGTATAAAACAGCTTCCTTCATGAAGAGTAAATGATAAATTATAGAAAAAAATTATATTCATTCATGATTAAGACTTAATAAATAAGGGTAGGAAAAGTAAAATTCAAGGTAGTAGTTAGTCACCCTTCCAATTTATATGTTTTCAAGCCATTGCCAGCACACTTAATGAAGTTATCTTTGAGGAAATATTACTGTTTAATAAATGTAATAAAATAAAATGATACATTTCAAAAACCTGTTCTCCACAATTAGTGAGACATATTTATTGTATATTGCCCTAGAAACTATTTTGGATATCCAGTGAATTAAATAATTAAAAATAAGCCATAGAACTCTTTCTGCAATGCCTAGTTCTGTTCATCATACGGGGTGGGGGGGGGGGGGAATTATATGTATTATCCAAACTAGTTTTTTCTCCAGTGCTCCCTAACTTAATGTCATCACTCTCAACTAATTTTATCAATACAAGAAACTTGATTTTTTCAGTCTGTCCATCTCGATTTTCCTTATTCTAAACCTCAACTCTTATTCTTTCTTACCAATTTCACCACTTAAATATTTACGGGATCTGTCCAATTCTTTAAATTCTCCTGTCCAAGTCCCTTGACACTTGGCTAGTCTGAGCCACCACATCACCTAGATAACCTCACCAGCTTCATAAAACATCTACCAGCTTCAGTATTTCACTGGTGTCATCCACCAGATTAAGGGGCATTTTTGAAACACAAACTGTGTCATGTCATTTTCTATTTAAATCCGTTGAGAAGTTATTTAATTGCTTCTAGGATATATTTAACAGTATTTACTCAACAAGCGTATTTATTAGATTCTTGAGATGAAATGATAAATCAAAGAGAATCTAGAGTGTAAATGTTTCAGCAACAATAGGAATGAAACATAAAATTAACATTATGACTTGACAGTGTTGGAGAAGTTCAGAATGTTATGGGGAAACAAGATAGAAGGAAGTTGTCAGAAAAGTTTCTCTGAGAGATGATGTTTATGTTGAGGATTCCATGAATGGGGATGATGAGAGATATTAAATAACATGGGCAAAGAGAAAAATTGGAGACCGCAGCAGGGTCTGAGGGCCTTGTGTCCTCCCATGTAGCCTGAGTTCCATGATGAAGTATTCCTAGCATATGTTGGAGTTTTATACCCACTGAAGAAATTCGTGGGAAATTCTCTGATCTAATCAGCAGTTAAGAAACTCAAACTGCATGAGGAAGAATGCTTTGTGACTGGGAGCGTGGTGAGTCAAATAGAAAGCAGGGAGATGAAGCGTCCATCCAGTGATTTGAAAGAGTAGTTTTCAAGGTCTATAGCAGAGCTGTTGAAATAGGGTGCCAATGTGGAAAACACAAGTACATATATACATATAAAGTATTCCAGAGAAAAAAGAATAAGGAGAACTCTGGGATGAGGTGTAAGTTTGTAACATGTGTAACTCGAGTTATTGTAGAAGCTAACTGCAAAGACATAAGGTGTGAGTTTTGGGAAGTAAAAATAACATGTTTAAAGTTCTCTTTTTGAGAAATTTGACTGTGAAAAGCAAAGGTACAAGGCAGAAGCTTAAGGGAAAAACAGTTGTGTTTTGTTTCATATTCTAAGATGGTGTTGTTATATGCTGTTCGAGTCTGACTTGTGGTAACCACATGTGTGCAAAGTTGAACTTCTCCACAAGGTTTTCAAGGCTGTGATTTTTCAGAAGCAAATCAACAAGCCTGTCTTCCAAAGAGCCTTAGGTGGTCTAGTAGTCAAGGGCTTAACTGTTTGCATCACCCAGGACTCCTAGTCTAAGATGGGAGAAGCATAAATCTTAAAACATAAGAGGAAGTGAAGAGTAGAGGTTGAAAAAAAAAAAATCACCAAAAGTGAGTATGTAATTGATACAACAATGTCCCACAAATGTGGGAGGGTATCAAGAAAACCTACAACACGGGATTTAGTGTGAGGGGAGAGGGTGGCCTCTTCCACATGAATGTGAACGAAAGATGGTTGAGTAGGTGAATACTTTTGTAAGGAAAGGATAATTTCATTTTGATCTCCACTCTTCAACAGAAAATAAGACCATCAGTGGAGAAAAACTAAGAATATTCGGGTTTGGAAAACATTGGGTTTGATTATGCAGCTCTACTAGTAACAGCTGTGCTCACATGTTTAGGTCCGGCTGGAGGTCACTTATCTAGCCTGAGCTCATCTAGGGGTGGCTCTGCTCCAAGTGTCTCTTATCCTCTGCTGGGGTTCCATGGGCTCACCAAGCATGTTCTTTTCATGGCAGTGGTGGAAGAGCCTGTGAAGAAGTGTAACTATGCAGGCCCAGTTGATACATAAGTTCAGAAGTGAGCCATCATCACGTTTGCTTCATTCTGTTGGACAAAGCAAGTTGCATGACTAAACCTTGTCTCAAGAGGCAGGGAAGTGAACCCTTCCCACATCTGGAGGTCCTTTAAACATTATGACAAAAAGAATGATCCAGGGAGATGTGAAGATTGCGGCAGATAACACCATACCAGCCACGCAAGTAATGGAACTAAAAATAAAAACATCTGTATCCTGAATCTTAGTTTGTTTGTTCTACATTATATAATTAACCTTCAGCCTGTGGAGCATTACTTAGATTTCTTTCTGCTTTTATTAAAATCCCATTCCTTCTCAGAAAGTTATCACAAGGGAAAGAAATATAAGATAATTATGAGATGGTTGTACTTGAATTTTTATTTATTTAAACTTCTCTGCAATCTTCTCTTTAATTTTGAGGAATTCACAACTTATGAAGCAGAGTCTAACTGTACTATAAAATATAGAAACTTCTAATATTTGCCTTTTCAGCCTTTTTTCAATATACAGTGAGGTCTATGATCGAGGCTTCACCAGTCAGAAACACCCGCCACAGACTTGAGTTAGCATCTAATAATGTGAAGAATAGGAGTCCCTAGGTGATGTAAATGGTTAAGCACTAGACTTCTAGCTGAAAGATTGGTTATTTGAACCCACCCAGAGGCACCTTGGAAGACAGGCCTGGTGACTTGCTTCTGAAAGGTCACAGCCTTGAAAACCATATGGAGCAGTTCTACTCTGCATGCATAGGGTCTCTGTCATGGACTGAATTATGTCCCCCCAAAAATGTGTGTATCAATTTGGCTAGGCCATGATTCCTGGTATTGTGTGATTTTCCTACATGTTGTAAATCCTGCCTGTATGAAGTTAATGATGGAGGATGGGTGGCAGTTGTGTTAGTAAGGCAGGACTCAGTCTACAATATTGGATTGTGTCCTGCGGCAATCTCTTGAGATTAAAAGAGAGAAGTGAGCAGAGAGACGGGGGACATCATACCACCAAGAAAGCAGTGCCAGGAGCAGAGCGTGTCCTTTGGACCTGGGGTCCCCATGCAGAGAAGCTCCTAGTCTGGGGGAACATTGATGAGAAGGCCGACAGAGAGAGAAAGCCTTCTCCTGGAGCTGACACCTTGAATTTGGACTTTTAGCCTACTTTACTGTAAGGAAATAAACTTCTGTTTGTTAAAACCATCCACTTGTGGTATTTCTGTTACAGCAGCACTAGATAACTAAGACAGTCTCCATGAGTTGGAATCAACTTGATGGAAACTAACGACAGCAATGATGTGAGCAACTTAGAACTACAAAGGGGTAGCAGCCACTGCATTCAGTTCCTCAAAGTTGCAGTGACAGCATTTCAGTGACGGCATCATGTCCAATGTTCGTGAGGTCTTCATCCAATGAAGGCAAGGAACAGGGAAATAATTTAAACTGAGGAGAGCCCTACAGGTGTAGCATATCCAAGCAAAATCCCACCCACTGATATCTCTTAAATATGTTATATGCTCCAGGTAATTTATAACAGCCAGCATCAGCATTCCTGAGAATGAAGGTCTTTTCCCCCTGAATTTTGGAAAGTCAAGCTTCCTTTTATCCTTAGAAGTAACCTATCTTCATTCTTAAGAGATATCAGTTTGACAGCACCCTGGGTATGTGAAGAAAATCAATTACCCAGGAGCAGCCCTCACCTAATGACTCTCAGGAGTTAAGGTATAAATAATGTTATCCTTTTATTGAGATAATAGGGAGTGTGCATTTGCCCTATTTCCCAGTTTCCCAATGGATTAAGCCAGAGTAGCCCTGTGTGTAGTTGACTTAATATCACACTCATGACTGATGGCCGTTCCAATCCTGGTCAATTCCCCTGCTCTCTCCTAATTTTACTTCTCAAATAAACTACTTTCACTTGAATTCTGGACCCTGGATATGCTTCTTGGTGAACCTAGATTAAGACACTGGGTTTATACTTACGAAACCGTGTCAAATGGTAGACTTAAAGAAAAGCAAAGCCACTGACACAAGCAGGCCACCAAAAAACTGATATCCTCTGAGAATGAAGGGTACTTCAAAGGGTAAAATTATCTAACAGCTGAGTTTCTGAAATAATTTTATAGCATACACATTATGCATGTATGTGTAGGTATGTAGGTGGGTGTGCATATGTGTTTGTGTGTGTGTGTGGGGGGTAAGTTTTCTAAGTTCAAATCTCAAAACAAAAGTAGAAATAATACAATGTTAAATCCTGATCCAGGGAAGGAAAAGAAAAGAGAGAAATTAAATTCAAGAAAAAATGTCAGTTATGTTTCATTAACCAACTAATAGCTAATTATTAGAACAAAGAAAAAAGCATGAAAGTAGATTTTTTTTGTTTTATTAATAGATATTTATTTCATAAACCATTGGTTTCTGAAATCATTTCATAGCACTCTTTTTTTATTTAAATCTGCTAGTTAAAATGCTTTATATATGTAAAGCAAATTGTTCCTTGGTAAAAACAACAGAATATTAATATTAATATTAAAAATGACATATAATTGGGATTGTAGGCTGGCTTGTTTTCTTCCTAAACTTTCTAAAATAATTTAAATTTTTCTGGATCTACTTAAATACCAAGCCAACTAGTAGCTTTATTTCTTGAAGTCAGCCCTCCTGGATTGTGTTATCAGATTTAGCAAATAAAAATATAGGACACTCAGTTAAATTTGAATTTCAGATAAACAATTAATAGAATTTAGTATAAATATGTCATATGCATTAATTGGGACATATTTATACTAAAATAACCCAAGAAATAAAAGACTATATTTCATGTGAAATTAAATTTTAATGGCTGTCCTTACTCTTGGAGGCCTTTGTTTACAAATCTCCATATGGATTGTTTGTTACTAGGCCTACTCACTGCTGGTGTCTTAAAATTTTGATTTACTTTTTTCCTAATAATTTTCTATATGTCTCTACTCTCATAAATTCCCTATTTTCTACATTAAATTCTTATTTTTTTATGATTTATGGTATCATTTTAACTGAAAACATCTTCAATCAGCTTTCTTGACATGATAAATGGGAGGTCCTTTTTGAGGATTTTCATATTGATTCTATCAATTTATTAGTCATTTGGCCAGATAGAGAGTTCTAAGTGAATTTTTTCTTTCTATAGAAATTTATGGTGTTTTCTATTGTCATTAACTTCCAGCTGTACTGTTGAAAATTCATTGCCCTTCTGATAGTCAATCATAGAGCCTTTTCTTTTTCCTTTATCCCACTTTCAAAGATTTTAGAAAGTTTTATTTACTTGTAATCATCAGAAATTTTATGATGATGTTCTTTGGAGAAAGATGTGGCAGTCTGCTTCTGTAAAGATTTACAGGTTGAAAACCCAATGGGGCAGTTCTACTCTGTTTTACAGGGTTGCTGTGAGTCAGAATCAACTCAAGGCAGTGGATTTTTTTCAGGGAGGGGGTTGGGATTCTTTGGAGTGATTATTCTTCATTCATTGTATCTGGCACTAAGTTGTCTGAAAACTAAAAGGAAATTAATTTCATATTAGTAGATGAAGACAACCAGAAGAGATATTGTATGGTATACAATCTGATCCATGAAATTCAAAATTAAACACGGAGAATGAAATTGGTTTTGTAATCAGAAATGAGGAAAAAGAAGGATCTTTACCACACCTCTGAGTCCATTGGTATAGGGCTGGGAGAAAAAATAAAGAGTATCAACCAGGTAAGAAAACTTCCTCATATCCCAGGAGCAGCATTGTCCTTGGAGAAGTTCTGGGACTGTTTAGAGAAGTTTGAAGATTTAGAGGATTTCCCTGATGATGGACATCGAGTTCCAAATTGTACATTGGAAGAATTTTCAAAGTTGGGGAACAGTAAGATATGAGGAAATTAAGTTGTGTAGAGAAGTTTGAAAAATGCAGCCAAGTATTAGAGTCATTGAAAGTAGGAGCTGAGAGGAATTCTGGGGCTCTAGAGGTAATTAAAATAAACAGGGATAAAGAGTATAATGAAATTAGTTGTGGTATTCTAAAAAATTGCAATGGTGGCAACACTTTCTGCTTTTGCCATTGTTGTTTTTGCTGTTTACTTTCATGTTTTATGATTTTTTGAGTAAACCAAACAAAATACATATTTATGATAATGGAGAAAGCATGATAAATATATTAAGATATTATCCAGAATACATTAAAATATATAAACTTCTTTATTTCTCCTCAAGCTGAATGATTGCACCAAGTACTAATTTAAGTAGGCATTGGGATAAAAGTAAATAAACAAAGCAAATATTCTCTTCCTATTTTCAGTGGGTTTAGAATTCTGTACGAGAGACACATAATAAAGTGTCTTTGAATAAAAATTTTTTGGTAATATATCATCAGTCTTATTTTCTATTACCATAGTTCCACAAATCTAGTAGAGACAAAAATAAAAAAATACAACATCCTAAGACAAGTTTATATCTTGTTTCTATGGGCTACGTCCAATATACATTTAGGTTATATTTGTGCATGCCTTTCCCAAAAAATAAACTCATAATTTGCAATACCAATGATCTGGATATCACAGGTTTCTTTTTTTTTGTGTTGCATCAAAAAATCACACAGTAGACCTTTCTAGGGAAGTCTATCTTGATCTAAATACTCAATTCTGGTGTTAGGCTGAAAAAAGGACAGTTTCAAGATGGGAAACACATATTTTTCTTCTTCTTTAGCTCAGCTATGGGATTAGAACAAAATACACACTCAAAATCCCTAAGTGTCTAAATACCGTACAGATTAGTAGATATTGGTAGGTGGCTCTTGGCATCCTTTTAGGGTATGTGTCAGGTAATACCTGTGTCATAATTTCTCTTGACTGTGACTGGACATCTGCAGTGTCTTTTGTTAAAGTTTAGGTTTGTCTTCCAAAAGGTTGTTAAAATACAATCTGTTATCTGGATATAAGCCAAATCAGCAAAAACATACATGCCAGTATGTGACTGGAGCGATGTCTTGGTGAATGGTTTTCTTATTCAGACAGATTATTTATTATTGTTTCATTATCATCAATGAATGAAGCTCCCCACAGCACTAGTGGGGACTCACTCTGGGAGTACCACAAAATACTTTCACATTGCATAAATATTTTCTTTTCTTTAAATTTTATTTATTTTGTTGTTGTTGTTAAGAATATACAGAACAAACAGACACCAATTCAACAGTTTCTACATGTACAATTCAGTGACATTGATTACATTCTTCAAGTTGTGCAGCCATTCTCATCCTCTTTTTCTGAGTTGTTCCTCCCTTGTTAACATAAATTCACTGCCCCCTAAGGTTCCTATCTAATCTTTTAAGTTGCTGTTGTCACCTTGATCCCATATAGATAGTTCTTAAAAGAGCATAATGCTCAAGGCAGACATTTTCTACTAGTTAAGCTAAATTATTGTTTGTTTTTAAGAAGACTTCAAGGGATATTTTTGGTTTGAAGTTTAAAGATTATCTCAGGACAATAGTTTCAGAGATTCATCCAAACTTCATGGCTCCAGGAAGTCTGGAGTCCATTAGAATTTTAAATTCTGTTCTGCAGTTTTCCCCTTTTGATCAGGATTCTTTTAGAGACACTTTAATCAAAATGTTCAATAATGTTAGCCAGGTGCTATCTAGTTGTTCTTGTCTCATGGCAAAGGAGGCAGTTTTTCATGGAGGCAGTTAGCCACTCATTCCACAGCCTCCTTCTATTACTGATTCTCTATCTTCTTCTGTTGCTCCAGGTAAATGGAGACCAATTTTTGTGCCTTGGATGGCCACTTGCATGTTTTTAAGACCCCAGGTACTACACAATGAACTAGGAGGTAGAACAGAAGCACTAAACATGTCATTAGGCCAATTAACTGGGATAGCCCATGAAACCATGACCCTAAACCTCCAAACTAAGAAACCAGATTACATGAGGATTTTGGTTGTACATAGGCAGACTCTAAATCTACTCTTTTTTGTTGTTGTTGTTGTTGTCATTGTTGTGAATAAGTCTATCACACAATTTTTGCCACTTCAGCTTCTTACAGGTGTACAACTTATTCACAGCAATTACAACAATCAGCTGTGCAACCTTGTCCTTAATCAATGCCATATTTCTATCACCATAACCCCACCCCCCGCTTTCTCCCTCGCTCCCACCCCTGGTAACCACTAATAAACTTTGTTTGCTATACATTTGCCTTTTCTTGTCTTTTTTTTAATAAGTGAGGTCATATAATTTGTCATTTTGTGATTGACTTATTTCACTCAGCATAATGTCTTCCAGCTCCATCCATATTGTAGTATGTATCAAGACTTCATTTCTCCTACTGACTGAGTAGTATTCCATTGAAAGTATGTACCACATTTTGCTTATCCATTCCTCTGTTAATGGGTAGTTAAGTTGTATCCACCTTTTAGCTATTGTGAATAGTGCTGCAATGAATATTGATGTACAAGTCTCTCTTTGAGCTTCTGCTTTCAAGTCTTTTGTATATATAACTAGGAGAGGAATCTTTGTGTCATGTGGTAGTTCTACTTTTAGTTTTTTGAGGAATTGCCACATTGTTTTCCACAATGGCTGTACCATTTTGCATTCCCGTCAGCAATGGGTAAGTGTTCCAATTTTCCCACATCGTCATCAACATTTGTTATTTCTGGTTTTTTTTTAACTTACCCATCCTAGTAGGAATAAAATGGTATCTCATTGTGGATTTGATTTGCATCTCTATGATGGCTAACGATGCTGAGCATCTTTTCATGTGTTTGGTGGCCATTTTAATGTCCTGTTTGGTGAAATGTCTATCTATTCAAGTCTCATAAATTTCTTCCAAAAATTGTTTGTCATCTAAGTTATTCTGTTATTCTAGACTATTGCTATACTGTTGGTCATCAGAACTTCTGGAGTTCTTATACTAGGCTTCTTCATGATTCTAACTGTTTTGCACAGAGGCACGTGACCGTTTCTTACATCCTTAAGTTATAGTGATTATAAAGCTGTAGTGTATAACAAAACTGAACACAAGGAACACTCATACTGCACTTTCCTCTCTTTCAAAACCTGTCATCATGTTATAGAAAGCAACCAGCCTATCCTTCACTGTGAGAGTGGTACCCCTAACTACATCCTGCCTCTGACAGTCCAGCCTCAACTGCACCCAGTACTTGGGGAGATCCTTCAGTCCCTATTGCCCCTTTTGCTGTTACATACATGTTAACTGTTTTAGGTCTCCCCAAGAACATTAAGTAGGAACTTGTCTTATACGTTCATGCTTACACTGTTCACCAAAATGGACTCTACCAAAGAGTATGTCACAAGACAAATTGCTATTTGTACCTTAAAATTAAAAGTTTTATAACTTTACTAAACTTAGTGTCAAGAATTCTGGGCAGCCCCTTACACTCATAAATATTTTACAGAGAAATGAGGACAGGTCATATTATAAAACTCTTTTCAAACAATATTTTAAACTCAATGTCCAGTATACTATGTACCCTTTACTTACAAGAATCTAATCAGACATATTGGGATTCATTTCTGTAACCAGGAGTCCTTTCTGAGCAGTCTTCTAATTCAAATTTGTTTTGGACTTCTTCCATCTTTCTTTGAGCTGAAGTCAGGAAAACCAGTTTTCTCTTCTCCTACGCAGCCTAGTTTTGCCCTATTTTTAAAAAAAAGTCTATCTTCTTTTTTGTGTTATACCTCAGGAGATAAGATTTTTTAGTTTAGCCTTTCTAAATGCAGGAATAATTTTAAACAGACGATGTAAGAAAATTTTCCCTAATAAGCTGCCTGTTGTGGACCAGCAAAATTCACCAAAACTGTGTGACTTTTCATAATTCTAAGATATTGCATACCCAAGCTTCTTGAGTTATTTGGATTTACTATTGGTTTGGGAAAAAAGAATCTTTGTGGTATTTATATAGACTGAATGAAATTCCTACATTTTTAATTGGGGTGACACCAGTGGGGAAAAAAAGAAGTATAAATCCCTGGAAAATATCTGATCATTCTGAAGAGTGAACTAGTAAACTAATACACCAAGTAAAATCAAATAGATAGGCACGAACGGAGAAGTATTTGTGTTTGAGGCTATATCCACCACGTAAGTTATTATTAGTATATTTGTGCATAAAATAATTCAGAATTAGAACTCTCCCCTTCCATGTAGGAGACCCAGGTTCAATTTCTGGTCAGTGAGTCTCCTGTGCTGCCATCACTCATCTGTCAGTGGAAGTTGACATGTTTCTATAAGCTCAACAGATTTCAGCAGAGCTTACAGACTTTGACTAGGAAGAAAGTCCTGGTGATCTACTTCAGACAATCAGCCAATGAAAACCCTATGGATCACAATGGTCCTATCCACAACTGATCATGAGCATGGCGCAAGACCAGCATTTTGTTCTGTTGTGCATGAGATCACCATGAGTTGGGAGCAGACTCGAGAGTAGATAATAACATGCATAAAATATAATCAGGTGATAAATCTTTTCATTCAAAATAAATCATATAATTAATTATATTTATGGCACCTCTGACATTTTTTGTGTGTAAAAGAAAGAATGTATAAAGGAATCTTAATGAATTCTGAGTAAAATATTTATAATCAAACTATTTTCATTTTACATTTTACAATTTTTCTTATTTTATTCTTCCTAGATATTTAGTGATTTATGTACCTATTTTATCACTTAAAGTACAATATGAATGAATAAAAAGCAGGATGTATGCTTTGGATTTCCTGTTGTGTTAACTCCTGCTTTGTGAGAAGCAAACACCAAGTCAGGATTAAACATACAAAGATTTTATTATTGGAAAGGCTTTGAGAAGAAATGGGCTGGAAGCTTGCAAGACTGGATGTTACATCATATTGGCATGCCAGTTTGCCCCAGGGGAAAAAGAGAGGGAAGGCAAATGGATGAAAGAGTCACCTTTAAGTCAAAGAAAGTTCAGCAAAGCCATTGGAGAGTTCGTGGTCCCAAGTGGAGTCCTGTATCTCCCAAGAATATGTCGGCCCTAGTACCATTGCCTCTCTCAGTTATTGGCTGGAGCAGTCAGTGAGAAGCTCAGCTTTGGTGGCAAATGTTGATGATGGATGTCAGAGCACAGCAGTCAGTATCCTTGGTAATCATGCTCTCATTCTCACAGACACCAGAATCCACCACCTGTGCTATCCAGATCGAGTTCTCCATATGGGTTCAGAGAGCAGTTCTTCTGCAGTTTCTCAATTCCAATTTTCTTGAGGGGAAACTCAGAAAAGGGAAGTTATTGCTATGATTTCCAGCCTCTATTGATGCAGTTGATCTTTAAACTGCAGCTAGTATTCATTCTCTCCTTTCTCCGCTATCCAATCTAAATCTCTCCCAATATTAGTGATCATCTTATAGGTAATTCAGTTTTACCTGGTTGTGTGACCCAACCCTTCATTCCTGAGGGCTCTCATCCCTTGATAACCACACCCTTCTCAGTCCAGGTTATTGGATGTGTTCATTCACAGTTACAATGAGACGAGATTACCAATGGAGTAGGGAGAACCCAAATGTATCACCTGGTTTTCAGAGCTATTTCTCACTGTCCCTTTGTGTAAGAACAGCCTTTTTCTCCTACTTAACAGCGTCAATTACCCAGTGAAATGTCAACTGGTCTTCTCTCCTGCTGATCCTTGAGCACCCAGATTCTGATGTGCTCTGCTGGTAGCCATAATTCACAGTTAAGTGGAAACTTTATTGTGTCCCCTGCTTCAGTGCTACGCTGTGTGGGATTCCAAGCCTGTGAACTGGGCATTCTGTAAGGTACTGTGTAGTAGTGCAGACTGATGCTCTGTGTTGAGCAAAAGCAAACTAATGCCTGGAATAAGTATCTATCATTCTGAGGAAAAGCTTCTGACCTTTCCAGGACTCCACTTCTGGATTGATCAAGAATTAGTTGCCAAAATTGAACTAAATGGGATTAACCGTGCAAGGGTTTTATTAGGAGCTATGCTTGTGAGACAAAATGGGGAGAGAATTGGGAGGTTGAAAGAAGCTAGGAGAGCCAACAAACTGCATTGCTGCTCTGACCCCAGTGAAGGCGGTAGGGAAGGAGGTGGCTTGGATACTTTCTAGACAGCAACACAATCTAAAGAAAATTGGTCAAGGCTATAGGAGAATTGTTGAGTCAAAGATGGCTGTCAGAAGAGTCTTCTGTCTCTTAGAAATAGGCCTGTATTTGTATCCATTCCAAATGCAGTCATTATCTAGAAGGAGTCTGTGAAAGTGTGACATTGGAGCAAATACGGAAGTTGATTTTGGAGCAAAGATACTGGGGCTTCTGATCAATTATGCTGTCTATGGCTGGGAATCTGCCAATGTATTCTCTTGGGTGCAACACCTCTCTTTTTATTCATTGATAGAAAAGTTCTTAATAGGCTAAGAATACTTATTTTTGGAATTAATAAATAATACAGTTAATTCAATTGAAATTGTTTAAAAGGGATTTTTGAACTTATTTAATTAACATTGCTCTTAGAGCTATTTATGAAATGCAAAGTAATATCACAGTTTTATTTAAGAATGACTTATTATACATCTTCCATTGCCAGGTGTGGTTTTTAGACATGTTTATTATTTCCAAAGAATTTATTTATACAGGGAGATAAATTTTCATCATTCAATATATTCAAATTAACTGCTATGTAAAGCATGTATTTGTGCTGAAATATAAACTCTATGAACATATGAACTGTATATTATAATGGCAGGAAATCAATACAGAGAGTGAGGTATGATATTTGCACAATAATCTGCATATTATTTGAAAATTCAAAGTATTTCAAAATGTAATATTGATACAAAGGCAGGGCATATTTTGTGAATTAAAACATTGTATTTATTATGACAGTTCTTAATAAACCATCAGCTTTTATTTTACTCAAAATGCCACCAAATATTAACATAAATATATATTAAGTATATTATTTGTATGAAAATTATTTTATGTACATTTGGGTTTACCCTGATCCCTGTCTTCTATCTTAACATGTGGGTGATTGAGAGACCACATATACTACCTGGGTCATTTTCCTTTCATATGCTTTTATTGACTTATTTTAGGATATATTGTCTTAATATCCATTTAAAAAACATATTTAAGTTATAAATCTTTGCTTATGAGTGTGTGTGTGTGTGTGTGTGTCTGAGTGGAAAGAAAAAATGTTACTGATTTGTAAATAAACATATATGCATATAAATAAGTCTAAATTTTTAAATTATAAATATATATATTCACACACACATAAACACATCTATATATATGTGCATATCTATATAACATTTCAGTTATTTCTTGGTAAAATCTCTGGGAGAAACTTAAATATATAATTAATTCTTAATAATTTCTACTATTTGCAGAGTGGACTGCATTATACTCAATATATCCCACATTTCCCTCAAAATTCAATATATTACTCATTTTCCTTAACTTTCACTAGATGGTGCTATGCATTACATATAATACATTTTACATTTAGTAATAGTTCCTTTTGATGAACTATCTCTTTTTATTGTTACTGTATTATATTAATGAGTATAAAACAAGAAACTGATATTATATGACTTTTTTTAACTGCATTTATGGACCTCATTTATGGACAGACATAATCGGCTCAGGTAATGAGAAGGCAAAATGAAAAAATACAGGAGTATCCTACTTAACACGACTGTAGGGGTTAACGGTGTGTGAAGGCTTATCAGACTTGTCATGGTTCTCACTCACCTTAAAGTGTCATCGTATCTCTTCTTCAATGGCTAAGTTATCGTTCACAAATTTCAAATAAACGTTATTTAGAATGGGCACAAATTATTGATATACACTAATTGACCATACAAAATGGAGCTGATGAACCAACTATAAAAAAAATGCAGGCATTTAATTTTCAATTACACATCACAGGTGTTATCAGGCAGGGTTTATTGAGATCTCTGTCAGGGAAAGTCAAATGAAAATCTTTGAAAATGACAGAAACATCATCATTACTTTCTAAAACATAATTTAGCCTATTTGAAGCGCATGCCACTAAATCATTATTTTCTCATAAATCAAAATTAGAAAATGTTTAGGATTCTGGCTAACATGACATTGCACAGCATAAAATTTAATTATTTTAGTCAGTATAGAAAAAATGTTAGTCACTGGAATGCAATATTTCCTAAAAAATCAAAGCAGATATTGACCTAGGGTGGCTATGAAAGAAAAGCAGGCCTCCTGAATTAAAGAGGATCATACATGTTTTCCTTAGAATTCAGCTACAGAAATAGCATTTTGTAACATTGTAGAAAGAAATACAGCTTTGTCTTTCATTAGACTATTTTATTCTAATTCACTGACTATGTGGTTGTTGTTGTGTGCCATCGAGTCCACTCAAATTCATAGCGACCCTGTAGGACAGAGCGGAACTGCCCCAAAGGGTTTCCAAGGAGTGGCTGGTGGATTGGAACTGCCAACCTTTTGATTAGCAGCCTAAACTCTCAACCACTTCACCACCAGGGCTTTACTGACTATAAACCTCCATAAATCTCACTTTCCTCCTTTGTCAAGAAGGCCCTACTGTACCTGGACCAGTTTACCTCTGTGAACTCACCTGCTACCTTCTCTTTCTATGTTTCACGGTGTTCACTGCACACTCTATTTTTGGGTGGGTCTCCAATCACATTGATGTCAAATCTACATTTTCTCACCTCCAACAGTTGTTCTCTCTTCCCAGGAAACTATTCCCTCAGATGAATACATTATTGGGCTCTCCTTTTTAATCAAATTTCAACTCCCATGTCGCTTTTTAAATGAAACAGTCCGTGACTTCTGAAGTCAAAGTAATCCTATAAGCCTTTCCTTGTAACTCTATCGCTTGACTAAGTTTTATATTCTTTATAGCACTTATGATTATCTAAAATAATTTTGGCCACTGATTTATTTGCTTTTTATTGTCTGTTGTGTCCCTACTAGAATTCAAGGTACAAAAGAGAAGGGAGTCTTTTGTGTCTTGTCTGAAGGCTTGCTTCCAGAACCCATAGTATATGAAGCACTGAATATACATTGGTGGTAAAGAATTAATCTATTAATTGAAAGCAAAGGAGTTTGGCACCTAATATATATTGTAATTATACCAAGGCTTATATTTAAATATTAAATGCTTATTACTACAACGAGGAGATATTGTTGAAAACTGTCCCCATGTCTATTTCTGTGTATGTGGAGCGTTGCTTTTTTCAAGTAGACTCTTGAGATTTTTATTTTTGTTGACATCAGAACGAGGATATTGACAATGTCTTCTTTCCCAGTTGGCATCCTTAAGTTAATATCATTTTCTTCTAGGTTCATGTTTATATGCATATGAGTGTGTGTGTGTTTGTGTGTGTGTGTGTGTATCTTTGTGATAGTAGGGAAAGAAAGAAGAGAGGGAGAGGAGAGAGAAAGAGAGAAGAGAGAGGGTGAAAAGAAAGAAAGAAAAAAAATAAGGGTCTGCATTGCTTTAATAAGGTCTTTCAAATACTCAGATAGAGTGACCGCACAATCGTTTGTGCTTTTATTTGAGTATACTTTATTCTTCATTATGGTTAACGTTTATATTGGGGTTAGTTGAATTCATGGTGCTTACAGCATGAGATCATTCGGTATTCTAGATGAAGTTATTTTAGCTTCAGTACTTTATTGTCGATAGGTCAAAATATTGCTTCTGAAAAGTACAAATAAACAATTATGAGAATACCATTATGTGAGTGGGTAATATTGCATTTCCTGGTCTACTGATTCAAATGTGATTATAATTATGAATATAAATGCACTCTAACTCAAGTGTAACCTGAGTAGATTTGTGTCAACTTTCAGAAGTTAGTTAGTTGAATGAGGAGGGCGCCCTTGAATGTGTAAGTCCTCATCCGTGGCCTGTGGATAGGAAGTGTGATTACACGTCTTCTTTTTTTTTTAATCAAATGTTTGATTGAGACCTTGTCAGCCAATTTATCAGAAGTTAGTTCCACCTGAAGTGTCTGCCACAAGTTCTTATGTTGCAAATGTCACTGGTAAGGTCAACTTCTGACAGAACCAGTTATCATGCATTGGTGACCTCGACTAATGCCACATTGACATTGGGGAGATGTCAATTTCTCATGATGCTTGTTAGTGGGAACAGAATTTAGAATTATCTTTTAGAATATAAAATATTCAATTACTTCCATAAGTATTCATTTCTGAAATTCACGCTGGTCCCGGTGATGGTACTAGAAATAATGCGGACTGATGTTACTGTTACTAACATAAAGAAGCAGTTTGGCATTGCTGTTTATTTACAGGCTACGTTCACTTTGTCAGGGAAGTTTATACCATCACTACCTCTATTATCAGTACTAACAGGATCATTTCATCCTCCCTAGTTAAGAGATTCTGGGCCCCCAAGAAATAAGGAAGTTTCTCCTTGATCCCAACGTTTCCAAATTTACATTATATTGGGATGTTAGAAAGTGAGACTATCCATTTCATCATGTGAAAATCACTAACAGAAAGATAACTGAACAATTTTCCAATATTTGGAAATTAAACAACTTATTTGTAAATAACTCATAGATCAATAAGAAAACTCTCAAGGGAAATTAGAAAATATTTAACTGAATAAAAATGAAAAAGCACTATATCAAAATTTGTGGGATGCCACTAAAGCAGTGCTTAAACATATTTATAGCAGTAAATGCTTATATTAGAGAAAAAGACAAGTCTCAAATCAATAATTTAAGCTTGCAACTTTGGAAAATGGATAAGGAGCAAATTAAGCCCGAAGCAAGCAGAATGCAGGAAATAATAAAGCTATGAGCAGAAATCATTGAAACTGGAAACAGAACAAAAGAAAAGCAATTAAGCACAACCTGGTTTTCTGGAAGAAAAAAAAAAAAAAAGTGATAAACCTTTAGCAAAATTGACACACACACATACAAACTACCTATCTTAGAAATGGTGAATGAAAGAGGGAATATCATTATATACTATATAGGCATATAAGTATTAAAAGGATAACAATTAAATACTATGAACAACTCCATGACTATAAATTTGATAACTTAAATAACATGTAGCACATAATTGAAAGTCACAAACTACCAAAACTCAGGAAGAAATATGTAACCAGAATAGCCAAATATCTATTACAGAAACTGAATTATTAGGTTAAAATCTCCCAACAAAGAAAACTCCATGCTCAGAAGATTTTACTGTCAAATTCTACAACCGTTGTGGGAGAAAATAACACCAATTATACAAAAATGCTTCCAAAAAAGTAGAAGAGCATTTCCCAACTCATTTTATAAGGTCAGTATTATCCTGATAACTAAACCAGACAAGAAAAGAGAAGCACAACCAATATTCCTTATTAATATGGTTGCACAAACCCTAAAAAAAAGCAAATCAATCCAGGTGATATATAAAAAGAAAATATCATGGATAGGTAGGGCTTATATAGGGAATGAAAGACTAATTCAATACTCAAAAGTTATTCACAGTAAACCCTGTTCATAGATTAAAGAAGAAGAATTACATGATTATTTAAATAGATTCAGCATAAACCTCTGGATAACATCTATCTTAGGTATCTAGTGCTGCTATAACAGAAATACCACAAGTGGATGGCTTTAACAAAGAGAAATTTATTTTCTCACAGTCTAGTAGGCTAGAAGTCCAAATTCAGGGCATTAGCTCCAGAGGAAGGCTTTCTGTGTCAGCTCTGGAGAAAAGTCCTTGTCATCAATCTTACCCTGAACTAAGGATTTCTCCGTGCTGGAACCCCGTGTTCTGCTCCTGGTGCTGCTTTCTTGGTGGCATGAAGTCCCCCACTGTCTGCTGATTTTCCTTTCGTTTTATCTCTTACAAGATAAAAGGTGATAGAGGCCACACCCCAGAGAAACCCCCTTTATACTGGATCAGGGATATGACCCTAGTAAGGGTGTTACAGTCCCACTCTAATCCTCTAATCTTGCCTCGTTAACCACAGGCAGAGATTATGCTTTATTAACACAGAGGAAAATTACAATCACAAAATGGAGGACAATCACACAACACTGGGAATCACAGCCTAGCCAAACGGATACACATATTTTTAGGGGACACAATTCAATCCATGACAACATCCAATCATGAAAAGAACTCTCAGCAAATTAAGAACAGGAGGTAACTCTATTAACCTGGTAATGATAATCTACAAAAAAAAAAAAAAAAAAAAAAAACAAACAACGCCTGCAGATAAAATTATATTCAATAGTGAATTATTGAACAGGTGCCGTATAAGATCAGGGATAAGACAAGAATGCTTGCTCTCATCACTCACATTCATATCAAACTGGAAATCTTAGCCAGGGCAATAAGGCAAGAAAAAATATGTACGTATTGGAAACAAAAATTTGTATATTTAATCAAAGACAACTTGCTCATCCGTGTAAAAAAAATCTCATGGGATCTACGTACAACCTCTTATAAATAAGTGACTTTAGCAAGATTGCAGGATGCAAATGGGATATACAACTATCAGTTGTATTTATAATTAAACCAAAACCAAACCCATAGCCGTCAAGTCAGTCCTGACTCATAATGACACTATAGGACAGAGTAGAACTGCTCTGTAGTGTTTCCAAGGACGTAAATCTGTACAGAAACAGACTGCCACATCATTCTCCCCTGGAACGGCTGGTGGGCTCAAACTGCTGACCTTTTGGTTAGCAGCCAAGCCCTTAACCACTGCACCTCCAGAACTCCTTTTCATAGTTACTAGGTACGAAAAATAGAAAATTATTTTTTTAAGTACTCTTTTAAATATCACCAAAAATAATAATAATCATGTATTAAGTTAACAAAATATGTGCTGGGAAAAAACAATGGGCAAGTGAAATAAATTAAAAAAGACCTAAATGGAGAAATATGTTCATATATTGGGTAACTAAAAATTTTTATGGTGTCACTTCTTCCCAAATTTAATTAATATAAGCCAGCCAATCCCATCAGGATTTTTACTGATATCAATAATATCATTCTAAAATTTTATTAAAGATCAAAGAAACTAGAAGTGCAAAATAAAAAGAAGTTTTGAAAATGAAAAAAGCTAGAGAAGTCACTCTAGGTTTAAGATTATTATAAAGTAACCGTAATCAATACATTATAGTATTAGTGAGGGCTAAACAAATAGATCCATGTCATATAGAACAAAAAGTCCTCAAGTAAACACACGCAAGTAAGGTCAATTTATTATTAACAATAGCACTAACGCAATTCAATGTAAAAAAGATAGAGTTTTCAAAAACCTTTTTTGGAAAAACTGGAAATCCACATGGAAAAAAAATGCCTTTATACATACTTGACATCTTATGCCAAAATTATATCAGAATAGATCATATAAATAACTGTAAAATTTAGAACTACACAACTTTTAGAAAAAAATTAGGAAAAAATTTTTTAGTATGAAAAATACTTATTGGTTTGTAATATTTTTCTCTATGGATATATTACAATGTGTTTACCTATTTATCCATTAAAAGACAGTGGGATTATTACAATGAATGCTGCTCGGAATATCTCTGCAACTTCTGGTGCAAACATATTTTCACTTCTCTAGGATAAATCCCATAAGTGCAAATGTTGAATCATATTATGTGTTAATTTTAATTTTATATAAAATGGCTACACTGTTTTCCAGAATGGCTGTATCATTTTACTTTTCCATCTGCAATATATGAGAGATTATCTGTATGCAGTGGCATTTTCCATCACCCATTTGTCAATTTGTCCTGGTGTGGTAGCTTGTGTGTTGCTATGATGCTAAAAGTTACTCCACCAGTTTTCAAATGCAAGCAAGGTTACCCATGATGGATAGGTTTCACAAGAAATTTCAGAGTATGACAGACTGGGAAGACATGATAATCTACTTCCAAAAATAAGCCAATGAAAACCTTATGGATCACAACAGAACATTGTCCAACTCGCTTGCCTTGAAGGGATTAGTCACTGGAAGAGGACGTCAAGTTTGGTGAAGTAGAGGGTAACACGGGCAAGAGAGACCCTCAATAAGATGAATTGGCACCATAGCTACAAGGATGGACTCAAAAATGCAGGCAATTGTGGGGATGACACAGAAGCAAGCAACACTTAATTCTACTGTATACAAGGTCACCATGAGTTAGAGCTGACCTGAAGGCAGTTATCCATCTTCTATGTATGGACGTACGTATGTATCTATATATCTAGTAACATATCATTGTTTCCATAATGTCTGATAATGTTTAATATATTTTCACATACTCATTTGCCATCCTCACATCTTCTTTAGTCAAGTGTCTGTTCAAACCTCTTGACCATTTTCTAGGTGGATCATTTTCTTACTCTTGGAGAAAATTCCTTTGACAGTATATGTTTTGCAAATATTTTCGCCATGTCTGTGTCTTGACTTTTCATCTTCATCACAGAGATTTTCCCAGAACAAAGATTTAAATATTGCTAAAGTTCAATTTATTATTATTATTTCTTTTGTGGATTGTTTTATGTTGTCAAAAACCCATTGACATCGAGTCGATTCCTACTCATAGCGACCCTATGTTGTCATGTCATGTTAATAAGAACTCTTTACTAACCCTACGTCATGAAGACTTTCTCATGTTCTCTTCTTTTAATTTTGCTTTTTATATCTAAATCTATAATCCACTTTGATCTAGTCTTTCTATAAAGTGTATTAGGTCGAGGTTCACTTTGTTGGCTGTTGTTGTTGTTAGGTACTGTCAAGTCGGTTCCAACTCATAGCGACCCTGTGCACCACAGAACGAAACTATGCCCAGTCCTGCACCATGCTCACAATCGTTGTTACACTTGAGCCCATTGTTGCAGCCACTGTGTCAATCCATCTCGTTGAGGGTCTTCCTCTTTTTCACTGACCCTGTACTTAACCAAGCATGATGTCCTTCTTCAGGGTCTGATCCCTCCTGACAACATGTCCAAAGTATGTAAGACGTAGTTTTTTTGTTTTTTGTTTAATTTTGGTTCCCAATTGCCCATTACTCACACTGCTTGTATAAAAGAAGAAAAAAAAATGATTTTTGTGTGTTAACCATTCATTCTCCAACTTCGCTAAACTCACTTATTATTTAAAAGAATTTTCAGTTTAGTTTCCTTGAGATTTTCTACATATATAATCATGCAGTCTGTTAATAGAGAATTATTTATTTCTTCCTCCTCAATCTGTATGTCAGATTTCTTTTCCTTGGCTTATTGCACTGGTTAAGACTTCAGTATATACTGAACAGGAGTGGTGAGTGTGAACTTCCTTGCCATGTTACTGATGTTATAAGGAAAGTATTCAGTTTTTCACAATCATGTATGATGACAACCGTAGATTTTTTGTAGATGCCCTTGATCAGTTTGAGGAAGTTTCAATCTTTTCTGATTTATCTGAGATTTGTTAACATGAATGAGTGTTGGATTTTGACAATCACTTATTCTATATCACTTCATGCAATCCTGTGTTTTCTTCTTTATGGAACCAGTCTTGCATCATGGAATTAAATTATTTTAAAAAGAGGATAGAGGAAGGTTGACTCTCAGTAAAGAAACTATGTTTTACTTTGGGTGCAATTCCTTGATCTCATTATTGACCTCTTTTAAAAGGATATTGTCACCAGGTGGAAACCCCAGGTTCTTGCTCAGCATGACTTGTATTGGCCCGTAAATGAGAGACCGAGGTGGGAAGGCAGAAAAGCACCTTTATTTCATTGTGCTAGGAAAGGATCCATTCGGAGCTGCTGTAGCCAAGACTGCTCCCCAAGGCTGAGGGGAAAATTTCCTTTTCAGAGGTTTACAAGTAGGGAGTTCATACAAATTCCATCAGCAACATTCTTAATCGTACTATGCAGGTGTAATGGGGTTTGCATATAACTTCCAAGCAAAGAAAGCAGGATGCTGATGCAAAGCTGCTTGAGGTAGTGAAATTTTCCACAGTGCAAGGAAACTGTCTTAATGTAATTTCTACTACTTGGGTATTTGTAGCAAGAAAAGCTCACTAAGAGAAGATTTAGAAATTCGTTCACGTAATATCTTTTTTTTAAGTCTTATGATGATTTCTATCTCTTGTAATCGTACACATTTCATCTCAATTAATTAAGGCCTAGTAAAGAGAGGCTAGTCCTCTCCTCTGGTCAGTAATTATTAAAACAGTTTAAAATGATTATTTCTCTTGGTATTTTGTTATTCTACAGCCTTTTCTGAGAATCGATCTGAATTTAGGAAAACTTCTTTAAGTAAATAATGGAGTACATATGTATATATTTACCTATCCTGGGGAAAATATCTTGTGAAGAGATAAAAATAATTTTTCTTTTTTTTAATTTTGGAAGTTCTAGTTTTCATCAAAATGAAACTATCAAGGAATATCTGTTTCTCCATTACAATGTAATTAGGTGCTTAGTTATATATCAATCTTACTTCATAGATGTCTCCTTTAATACCTGAGGATACATATTTATTTTATGGTATGTAATGGAAAGTGTTTAAAAAAACTCAACTCATAAAAGTATGTGTTGAATAAAAGCTTCAGAACAGAGGTGCTTGTTATATTTAGGGTGGCCAGCCTAGGAGCAGGCCTGACTGCATTTTGTGACCAGCTTCTGCTTCTGCATTCCTGAGACTGTAACCTTGACTTCTTCCCATTCACATGCATATGGATTCTGGCTGGGTGGAACTGACAGATCCTGGCCTCTTAACAATTAATCTTGTTTAACTGGTCTGGCCTTTGTCCCAAAGCCACTTTTAGCAAATAAGGGTGAGGGGTAAAAATGTGATTATAGGAGAACAATTTACCCAGGAGGTCATGTGCCAAAAAGCTGAACCAAACAAGCTGTTTCTATAGCAGAACAGGGTTGTCTCTCCCCTTACCTTCATTTGGTAAATCTTCCTTGAGTGCCTCCTATTCTCTGTAATATGCCTTGTCAGATTCCACTTTGTTATATGCCTTGCTAGAGGCTCACTGATGGTAATTAGATATGACTCAAACCAAGGACTTACCTCCAGAGTTTACAGTCTAGAAGGAGAGTTGAGAGATGCACACCAATAACTACAGTGCAGTTTGGAAAGGGATATGCCCAAGAGAGCAATGGAAAATACCATGGTAGTGTAACCAGACCATTCCAGGTCTGCTTGGCCTGGCCATAGAGATACAAAACAGGTGAAAGCGAAAGAAGCAACTTGATCTGGTTGGCCAAGTGAAGGAGCACACTGGGACTTGCATTGACAAGGTGACTCCCAGAACAATAGCCCAAGGGGTTTATATGGGTGAAGTAAATCTGGTCTGGGGTCTTCAGGAATGCCTGGAGTTGGGGCCAGCTTGCTGATTGGTCTGGCCTGAAGGGGTGCTCTCTGGGCAATCCGGCCTTTCTGCGCTTGCTCAATCTAAAAAGCGGGGGCTCTCAAACTGGATCTTAGGCTCAGACCCCTTGCTTCTGTAAGCCTTCCCCCAGTCCTGGGCCACAGAAGTTTGATTCCATCCTGTGGGAGAGGAGTTTTGGGGTCACCCAGAGGACAGGGTTGATGGTTCTGCACATGTCAGGAGGGCCAGATCTGGTTCTTGCCAGTTTCAGCTGGTCCTGCGACCCCAGTATCTTGTTTTCCTCAACTTGGCCAGAAACAGGAAGCATACCTAAATAAGAAGATAGCTTAAAGACAGGGAGCTAGTTCCTATATCACAGAAGATGGCAGGCACAGCCCTTTGCCTATTCAAGATGTTGGGCAGCCTGTCAGTCTCAGTAGGATGCAAGAAGTGTTATTTAAATGGGATTTTAAGAATATGAAACAATGTTGCAATGAAAAGTAAGGTGGAGGATGTCCAAGGTAAATATAGCCTTGCGAGGGAGGCAGAAATGTGGGAAAGGCTGAAGAAACAACACACAAGCAATGATTCTATTTGAGAATCTGCATGAAAATAAGGTCAGATAGGTAGATCAGGGCCATTTTGATGGCCCCAAATACCAGCAAATCTCAAATAGATGGTAAAATGTTTTCTTCAAGGAAGTAACTGATTATTTAAATACTTGAGAACAAGGGGGTCTTTGATAGAGTACTAAAACCAAACCAATAACCAAACTGCCATTGAGTTGATTCTGACTCATAGTGACCCTATAAGACAGAGTACAACTGCCCCATGGGGTTTCCAAGGAGTGGCTGGTGGATTCAAACTGCTGATCGTTTGGTTAGCAGCCGAGCTCTTAACCACTGTGCCATCAAGTCTCCAAGTTATGTGCAGGGGCCCTAAAATCAATGTGCTTGACCAAAGTATACAAAACCAAACCGAACCCATTGCCGTCCAGTCGATTTCGACTCATAGTGACCCAAGTATAGAGCTGATTAAAGTCAGAGGTAGACTCCATCTTGTACCAGGCTCTGCTTCTGTTTCTGAGAAGGTGATCCATGACTACCCGTTGGGTAAACAAAGGAGAGTCATCTTGCCCACAGGAAGAATGTTGTTGAAAGTAGATTAGCTAGTATGCAAAAAGGTGCTTACACAGGGAACTTGCCTGGGCATGAGCTTCTTACCCAAAGAACTCGCCTGGGCATGTCCTTAATTATTTACTGAAAATAACCAATAACTTACATTAGCTAGCCAATCAGAATATTTTTTGCTGTTAGTTCCTGAGTCCGGCCTATATCTATCCTCATGAATCAGCTGCCCCATGGATTCATGGGTTTCACTGGCTGCGATCTCATGTCTTCCCATTCAAACGTTTTTGAGATTTCAATATCTCCTTTGGTTTTATTCTAGCAGAGTCTGAGAGTCTTACTATAGGACAGCGTCATCTCTACAAACCTGAAGAATTTCCATATTTCTGAACAATTCCTTATACGTACTGTGCACATCCCTTCTGAAGACAAAACAGTAAATTTTGAGTAAAGTTTCTCATAAGCCCCACTACCGCTCATCAACACAGACCACACAGTGTATGTACTTCAAATGCCATGGATTTAGTACTTCCCAATTTTTTTATACATTGTTTATAAACATCTTGATAATCTCTGAAAACATCCTGTTCTGTGTTTGCTGTAGAAAAACTGGGCAAAAGTGAAACATGTTTCTTTAATGTGCAAGATATGGAGCTAACAGATTTACAGCAGAAGTTCAGAGAATGCAGTACAAAATAATTTTTTTCTTGTAATTTTGAATAATCATTGTATTAGATTAATTATTAATGATATTAACTTTTACTATTAATGTTGGAGTTCTGGTGGCACAGTGGTTAAGAGCTCAGCTGCTAAAAGCAGTTCAAATCTATCAGCTGCTCCTCGGAAACCCTATGGGGTAGTCCTACTCTGTCCTGTAGGGTGACCATGAGTCGGAATCGACTCAATGGTAACAAGCTATTAATGTTAAATTAATAAGGAAAAATTTCCAATCTCAAATCCAAAGAGCACTGTGGATTAATGATATACAATTCAATGTTTCCATTATTTGATATCTAGCTTTGTCGTCATTTGACCACTGAAAGATACAATTGTTCACTTACTTATCTGTCTCGCTTATTAGATTATAAATTTCTTGAAAATAGGGGCTGTCCTTTTATCTTTGAATCTCTAGCAGATATCGTATTTCTTGCACCTAACAGGTACTCAATAAATATATTTTCATGATTGGTAAACAAGTAATACGAGAAGGACCGTTTTAAGGTAGACACTTAGAACTTCACTTGGGAAGTGAAAAATCTCACAAAAATCTAACTGGTACTATCTCTATAAATTAACTGAGTGAAGTTACATAAGCTTAATGAATTGAAGTTCTTACAGTTGCTCTAATTTGAGCACTTGGCATTTTTGATGCTTTTTCCCTTATTGAAATTGATTGACTAACAAGTTACTAAGCACAAATATATCAGCTACGTAATATCAGGCTTGTATTACCAGAGCAGAAATAGCTTTTCTTAAAGGGACAAAACTGAACTTGATAATGGAGAGGGATTAAGGAGATCTGTCCATTACTCAAACAAATGTATATGTTTCATTTTTCTTTTTAAGTTTTAATCAAACTAGAAATTTAAGGGAGGGACATGAAAGACATTCCTGATTTTTTATAATTGGAAGAAATCGTATTTTTTCTCACAGTTCTAGCATTGGCTCAGGTTAATTTCCATCCCTTTGATTAATTAATTCCTGGTAACTGATGTCTAGTGACATACTTTACAATATACATAATCAGCTTTAAAAAATTAACTTAAGGTTATAGAAGAAAAGATCATTGAATTGATATCCCCTGTGTCCTCTTGGCTTCAATTTGTGGCTTAATGACTGGAATTCTCTGTATGTGCTTATTTAAAAAGTCTAGAATAATTAGATTTGAAACAATTTTTGTTTTCAAATATTTTATTGAGTTTTAAGTGAAAGTTTACACAGCAAATCAGGTTCCCATTTAACTATTTTTGTACAAATTGTTCTGTGACATTGGTTACAATTTTTGAAATGTTGCAGCTTTCTCATTATTTCCATTTTGTTTGTTATGTTTCCATTGACCTAGCTCCCTCTCCCTCCTTGCCTTCTCAACTTTACTTTTGGGCAAATGTTGACCATTTGATCTGGTATAGCTGATTGTTTAAAGGAGCACATTCTTCATGGGTGACATTGTTTATTTTATAAGCCAATCTATTATTTGGCTGAAAGGAGACGTCCAGGAGTGGATTCAGTTCCCAGTTAAAGGGGTATCTTAGGGTGACTATTTCAAGGGTTCCTCTAGTCTCTATCAGTCCAGTAAGTCTGGTCTTTTCTAGACTTTTGAGTTTTGTTCTACATTTTTTTCTCTCATTCTATCCAAGAATTTCTATTGTGTCCCTCATCAGAATGGTCAGTAGTGGTAGCCGGGCACCATCTAGTTCTTCTGATCTCAGGCTGGAAGAGACCATGGTTCATGTGGCTTATTAGTCCTTGGACTAGATCCTTCTTTGAGTACTTGGTTTCCTTCATTCCCTTTTGCTCCACATGGAAAGAGACCAATAGTTTTATCTTAGATGGCCACTTGCAAGCTTTTAAGACCTCAGATACTACTTGGCCAAACTAGGATGTACAACAACATCTTTATGAATTATGTTATGCCAATTGAAACTATTGTCCCAAGACCTTTAGCCCAGTAAGATTTGAAAGAATTTTAATGGTTTATATGGTGTTATTATTTTACAACATTTTTTTTTCTATCTTTAAAAAAAAAAAAACAGTCATTATTATCACTTAAGAAGGAATTCTTGAAAAAAAAAACAGCCATTTGGCATCGTAGACATTAAATCAAAATCATTTTCCCATTTTTTTCTTTAATGTAGCTATTTTTTAACAGAAATCGAGATTCCTAACAAAATCAAAAGTTTAAGTTACTATGTAAACAAAAATAATTGAATCAGTGTTTGAGATAGTAAGGACTATCTCATTAAATTATAGGTACAACTAAGTGAGGATTAATTCTAATTTAAAATAGATTGGAAGAACCATCATTTTCTGCATGAAATGCTTTATGCTCTTTATTTCTTATAAAGTTGGGGTTAGTAAAGTTTTAGAGATCTTGCCCTTAGGATTAAAACGTTAATCTTCAAATATTACTTACCATAAAAAATGTCAAGATTTGTCAGTAATAATAATTATTATTGTTTTAATCAGTGGACTTATCTTTGTTGTTCACTACTACAGTGAATTGAAATTATGATGGCCTCTGATAAGCTTTGTTTGTGGAAACACAAATATTGAAATAAAACCTAAGGAGAGCAAACTATCTGAGAAATGTAATGTTAAAACCAACAAACAAGCAAACTCATTTCCATCGAGTCGATTCTGACTCACAGCAACCCTATAGAACAGAGTAGAACTGCCCCATAGGGTTTCCAAGGAGTGGCTGGTGGCTTCGAACTGCCAAACTTTTGGTTAGCAGCCAAGCTCTTAACCACTACGCGGCCAGGTTTGGAATATGATGATAGCAATAATCAATTATTTAAATCCACTCATTCAGATGTGAGGGAACACAAATGCCTTATAAAAGGTTAGAGACATGCAGACAACTGTGTTCTCCCATTAATATCATTTGCAAAACAAACATGAGTTCTACTTGTAAAAGAAGGATTGAAAGTCTGGTTTTAAAGGCTTTGAGAAACTGTCTTGTGAGTCACCACTTACATGACTTTATGTTTAAAGGTTCTATATACAGCCATTGGAAAATATGCTTATTCAATGAATCATCAGTGGAAAGTAGAGATTGCTCCTTAATCTATCCCATTCACATTGCGGAAAGATAGACCACACCGAAGTTCATAAGCTATAACCGTTTGCTTATATTGCTTACTTCTCATTCTGAAAGCTTTTTTTTTGTTGACATCACTGTCACAAAATATGCTTTGTCAACTTATTCTTTCTTTTATCAGCTAGAGTGGGAACAATTGCTTTCCAGTGGAATTTACTTTTAATAGTAATACCTTATCTCTGATTGTAGCAACTGTTGATTATCACTATTTTTAAAGGAACAATTGATGTACTTTTAAAATCTTGACAAAATAATATGCCGCTGCTAATGATCTGGCAACTTGCTTTTTAATTATTTAGCCTTAAAACTACACACTTACACCTAGGTTTGGGATAGTTTTACAATACAAGGTAAGTCAAAGAAAGGCAAAAAGGTTAGTTGATGGGCAGTAATGGCAGGGTCTAAAATGAGTAACAAAGCTTTTTAGAGATCAACTTGACAGACTTCAAAGATATTGTATTCTTAAGTAGTTATTATGTAGATGACTGTAATTTGTGTGGAATTAAGTTTAAAGAAATTGGAAGTTACTGACGTTATGTTTACAGAATTTTTCAGGATTTGAGAAAGTGCTTAAGAATTCACAAATTTCTCCTTTCAATGCTTACTTAGAGTTGTTTACTGAAAAAAAAAGAAAGGAACAAAGAAAGCTTTGAGGCCATGTTCTCCGTATATACTCATCCCTTTCTTTCATCCATTTATATTTCTTAACGATCTGACTGAAACTGAAAGTGTTAGCAATGCATCCAGTAATTAAACCACCCTTAACTTGAAAGACCTAACAAGTTTCCTGTCATCTTGATATAGGTAGAGGAAAAATGATAAAGTGCCTGTTCATTCTCTAAAAGTGAGTTCAATGAGTTAAGGCCTCCATGTCCTAGAGTCAATGATAAACCGTGGGAAATTTTATTAAAAACATAAGCGAAAGGTGATTAAGATGAATGCCAAAAATGAGTATTTCAAATCAATATTATCAAAGCCCTATTTATTACAAGTCAACATCATAATTAAAAATGTGCACTTGTCAATCATTTTTCTCAGTAAAAATTTGTGTCATCGTTACTAACTTAATGAAAATTTATAATGAAGACCAAAAAAAAACAGAAACCCACTGCTGTCAAGTAAATTCTGACTCAGAGCAACCCTGTAGGACAGAGTAGAATTACCCCACAGGGTTTCCAAGGAGCGGCTGGTGAATTTGAAGTGTTGACTTTGGATTAACCGCTGAGCTCTTAACCATTGTGAAACCAGGGCTCCATAACAAATACAGGATCTCTTAATCTAGCATATAATAATGTATAGCAACATGGAAGGTAATTGTAATTTAAAATGTAAATTTTACCATTAATGTCATCAGAATAATAGAACTTTTGTGTATATTATGATTTGCTTTGTTTTCTTGATTTTTAAAAATGTTTTTAAAAAACTGAAATAAATAATTCACATGTAAAGAAATTCATGCTTTAAAAGTGTGTAATTCAGTTGTTTTTAATATATTCACAGAATTGTGCAATCAACCACTGTCTAACTTTGAACATTTTGCAGTCACAAAAAGATGTAAATATACTCATAAAATATGTGGCCTTGTGTCTGGCTTCTTTCGTTTAGAATAATGTTTTCAAGATTCAGCAACCTTGTAATATGTATCAATATTCCATTGGAAAACAGTATCTCATTGTATCTATCTCTATCTAACTATCTATTCGTATATGTAGATATACAAACACACAACATTTCATCTTCCCATGCATCAGATGATGGACATTTGGGCTGTTTCAATTTTTATCTATTATGAATAAAACTGTTAAGAACATTCATGTACATATTTTGGTGGGGATATGTGTTTTTATTTCTCTTGATTTTATACTTGGAGTGTAATTGTTAGATAATACGGTAGCATTTTAATAGCTACCTACCAATATTCTGAAGCAGCTGCACCATTTTATACCTCTACCACCGATATATCAGGGATGCATTTTCTCTATATCCTTGTCTGTACTTGTTGTTTTCTGTCCTTTGTTTTTGTGTTTGTTTTTTTATTCAAACCACTCACTTTTGTATGAAGTGTTATCATTTTGTGGCTTAGATTTGCATTTCCATAATGAGAAATGATATTGAGCATTTTTCATAGGCTTGTTGGCCATTTGTATATTTTCTTTGTAGAAAAGGTTATTCAAATCCTTTGCTCATTAGTAAATTTATTTCTCTTTTATTATTGAGTTATAAGAGTTTTTATATATTCTGGGTACTAATCCCTTATAAGATTTATGATTTGCAAATATTTTCTCCCATTCTGTGAGCTGCCTTTACATTTTCTTGATGATGTCATAGGAGGCCCAAAGTTTTTAGGTTTGATGAAATACAATTTATCTATTTTTTATTTGATCACTCATACTTTTGTTATCTTATCTTAGAAACCATTGCCTGACCCAAGGTTACAAAGATTTACACACATTTTTTCTCAGAGCTTTATAGTTTTAGCTCTTTCATTTTATGGAGTTTTATCAATACTGTGCCGATTTTTGTATATGGTGAGAAGTAGTAATCCACCTTCATTCTTTTACATGTGGATATCCAGTGGTATTTGTCAAAAACAACACCCTCCCCTTTTTATTGTGTAAAAATTGATTCACTGTAAATGTGTGGGTTTATTTGTGTACTCCATTAATGTATAAAAACAGACACAAAAACCTATTGCTGTAAGTCTATTCCAACTCATAGCAAACCTATAGGACAGGGTAGAGCTGCCCCATAGGGTTTCCAAGGAGCAGCTGGTGGATTCGAACTACTGACTTTTTTGTTAGACATCGTAGCTCTTAACCACTGCACCACCAGGGCTCCATGTCTATCTTTCTACCTATACCCTACAGTCTTAATTGCTACAGCTAAGTAGTAAGTTTAAAATAGGGAAATGTGAGTATTCCAAATTTATTCTTAAAAAGCCTATTCTGGAACCACTGTATTTCTATATTAATTGTAGGATAATATTGGGAATTTCTGGAAAAAAAAAACTGAGCTTTTGATAGAGATTGTACCAAATCTGTAGTTCAATTTGAAGAATATTGACATTTGTCTTAGTGACCTGTTGGTGCTGTAATACAAATACCACAAGTGGGTAACTTCAAAGAACAGAAATTTATTTGCTCACAGTCTGGAGGCTAAAAGTCCAAATCAGTGTCTGGACCATATTTACGCCTTCCTTGTAGTTTGTCCTGAGAGTTTTTGATTCCTTGGCTTGTATATCTTCCCATGCCTTCCACTGTGTGTCCATATATCTCTATGTCTGCCCTGGTTTTATCTTACAAGTGATTAGGTTTAGGATCCACCCTATAAGATTAGAAACTCAAGTGATTGATTACATTAGATTAGATTACATCATGGAAGATGATTACATTAGATTACATCGACTGGTGTAAGATTCCAACGTATATTTTCAGGGGTCACAATTCAATCCATAGTACCATCTTAACAATATTAAATCTTCTGATACATGAAAATGGGTTATATTTCAATTTATGTAGGTCTTCTTTAATTTCTCTCAGCAATGATTTATATTTTTCAGTGTAAACAGTATATACTCCTTTTCTATTTATTCCCAATTAGTTTATTATTTTTGATGCTCTTATAAATGGAATTATTTATGTAATTTAATTTTTGGATTGTTCCTTGCTAGTATATAGAAATAGAAATTTTTAATTTTTTTTTTATATTGTAGGCTTGTTGAACAAGCATATTAAATAATTTCTAATGATTCTTTAGTGGATTCCTAGAATTTTCTGTACACATCATATCATCTGTAAATAGAGGTAGTTTTACTTCTTCCTTTCCAATTTGGATTATATATATATATATATATATATATATATATCCCTTGCCTAATTACCCCATATAAAGAGTCCTAGTAATACAGTGGTTAAGCACTAGGCTGCCAACCGAAAGGTCAACATTTTGAGCCCACCATCAGTTCTACAGGAGAAAAACATGGCAGTCAGCTTCTGTAAAGGTTTACAGCCTTGGAAAGCTTATGGGGGCACTTCCACTGTGCCCTGTAGGACCACTATGAGTCAGAATTGACTCAACGATTTTGGTGTTTTTTTTGGATTTGTAATTGCCCCAGATAGAATCTCTAAACCAGTGTTGAATAGAAGTGGCTAAAGTTGATATTCTTTTCTTATTCCTTACTATAGAGTGTTTTCTTGATCTTGAGTAAACAATACTTAGCAATAATAATCTATCATTTCAGAATTAACTTTGTAATTATTAACCTAACTTACTCAAGAAAAAATAAATACTGTTATATAAAATAAATTGTTCAAATATAAATTTTTTAATTTTGCTTGTTGTTTTAGACTGAGTTCTCTAAAGGAACAAAACCAGTGAAGCATATATATAAGTATATATAGAGAGATTTATTTCAAGGAACTGGCTCATGCAAAGTGGAGGCTGGAAAGCCCCAAATCCATGGGTCAAGTGCCAGGCTGAAGACTTCTTCTAACCTACCTGGTTTCAGGTGCTAATGAACTCCAAATCTACAGGTCAGGAGGTAAGCTGAAAGCTTCTCATGTACCAAGAATCAGAGGTCAGATAACAATGAGATGAATGCAGGATCGAGAGAGAGAGGGAAAGAGAGACCTTTGCCAGAACACCCATTTATATACTAGATGAAGACCACACATCCAAGGAAACTCCTTCCAATTGATGGCTGCTAGATCAGATCACAAACTGGAGGATAATTACGTAGTGTCTGCAAGACCACTGAGAATCACAGCCCAGTCAAGATGACAAATAACAACCATTGCATTTGTCTATACACATTACTTTAAGAACTTACAAGTATGTGAGATTATTTTAAACCTGTAATTATTTTTATGAAAAGAACCCTGAAAATGACAGAAGAAAAATAGTAATGAAATTCACAACCTCTGATTAGTAGTGAATATCAAATATTTTCAAGTAATTCCATTGATAATATTGTACAATAGATATTAATTATCTAGCAAAAATATTGGAAAACTAGAGTAAAACTTTATTGGAAATAGAGAGCATAGTTCTGTCATTTTTAGTATATTTATATATTAAGAAAAAAGTTAAAATTTTAAAAAGTTTATGAGTGCACAGAATTATATAAACGTACAAAAGGGATATGAATGTGTCTTAGGCTGAGTTTTCTAGAGAAGTAAAACCAGTGAAGTGTACACACACACACACACACATGTGCATATATAAATATATATATACATAGAGAGAGAGAGAGATTTATATTAAGGAAATGGTTCATGCGGTTGTAGAGGCTGGAAAGTTCCAAGTCCGTGGGTCAGGCTGGAGGCTTCTCCTGACTCATGTAGCTGCAGGGGCTGGCAAACCCAAGATCAGCAGGTTAGATGGAAGGCTGCTGGTTCACAACCTATGGAGGCCGACGAATCCAAGATCCACAGGTAAGATAGCAGGGTGCTGGTTCAAGTCCAAAGAACAGAAAGACAGGTGATGATAAGTGGAATGCAGGACCCAGAGCAGAGCAAAAGCCAGCAGTTTGCCAGAAAGTCCGTATATATTGGACACAGGCCACACCCCCAAGGAAACTCCCTTTCAACTGATTGGCTGCTCATTGCAGATCTCATTATGGAGATGATTACATTATATCAGATCTCATTATGGAAGTGATTGTATCATTACATAACTGCCTAAGTTGACACACGTGCTTAGCCATCACAGAATGTAACACAATTTGCCTCTGATGGGTAAGGTAGGTTTACTAGGTTTCCACAGACTTATGGTCTCCCATTTAATAGCTGGTAACACAAACAGAATCATTTGTTTTATTTCAGAAACATTTTCTTTACAATTAACAGTAGCTGTTATGCATATAATTTGTTGAAAATATATTTTAGAACCATTTGCATTTTGCAACTTTGAAAACTCTCTTTGATAGATTTCCATATTTGTATAGATTACCATACACCTTTCTGTTTCTGAAAAATTGAAAAATAATCAATACCCTTCAGTTATATAGTTATTGTAAGAGGAAAATGTACTCAATGCAGGATATTTGGATATATACAAAATATGCATTTTAACTCAAATGGAACACACGCCTCATTAGCAGCCTAAGAATATGAGGGAGAGCATAAGAACAGTAGAGTTTGAAGTACTCTACTCAAGTTTAAACATGCACCTCAGCCCCATATTGAAACTTCCTCACTTCTTTAGTATCTTGCAGAGTCTTCAGGAACATACTTTGAATGTATTCAAAACTCCCTCAGAAATAATTTTTAGTTTGTTCAGTGAAGAATGCACATGTTACCATTGTTCAGTTTACCTCACTACCAAGATCTGGTCTCATTTTGTTTTTTGTTTGTTTGTTTTTCAATTGTTTTAAAGCAACTGACTACATGATCTCTGGTGTCATAGCTGTTTTAGTTATCAACAATTTTTCCAGCTTGAGAGGCCTACCACCTCCCTATTAACTGCACCAGAACTAGTTCTAAGTGCCACACTCTCTGCTTGGATCCATGAAAAGTTTAAGCCCTCATCATTCTGGGCACCTAACCAATGGTGGATTTATACCTAGGGAAACTGTAATTCACTGTGCATGTAAATTTCCATTCCTATGTCCCCCAAAATTCCATAAGATATGTCGTTAATTCAGAACAGAATGTGACACCATGATTTATGTTCTTCTTAGAAATCCGTTTACCCCTGTGATTGTGGTGGGGGGGAAGTACAGCATTATCTAATTCCACGTACCAGGCCTATGTGAATCTCAGCTGTAGGTCACAAAGCATACAAATAACCCAATTTGTCTGTATTAAATAGTAATATTTTTAATTATGTTAAAGCTAATATGATGGTTAAGATTGTATGTCAGCTTGGCTGGGCCGTGATTCTCAGTGTTTATATGTGATCACTCCCATGATGCAATCTGCTGTGAGTAGCCAATCAGTCGAAAGAGAGTTTCCTTAGGGTGTGGCCTGCATCCAAATATAAGCAGACATTCTGGCTTTTTGTTCACTCTGGATCCTGCAGCTGCCTCCTGTTCTTCTGACCTCCAGTTCTCAGGGCTTGAGCTATCAGTTTATCTGCCAATCTTGGGATTCGTCGATCTTCAGAACCTGTGAGCAGAAGCCCTGCTTTCTGGCCTGCCAGTCTTGGGTTCTCCAGCCCCTGCGGCTACGTGGATCAAGAGAAGCCTCTATCTTGATCCACAGACTTGGGACGTTCCAGCGTGTACAATTGTGTGAGCCTTTTCCTTGATATAAATCTCTTACTATATATATTTATACGCTTTACTGGTTTTGCTTCTCTAGAGAACACAGCCTAAGACAACTAACCTTAAAATATATATACATAAAAAATTTAATGTTTGTCTATACTTACTCTGAGAATGTTCCATTTTTTTTTTAGTAATTTACTTTTTAAATGTTTACATTTTGTCTAATTTTGATATAGTAAATAATAGATACAATATTTTGTATATAAAATTTTACGAGTAACTTAAGTGTGTTTAGGATTAGTTTCTAGGAGTGGAACTGCTGGGTGTCATAGATTGAATTGTGTCTCTCAAAAATGTATATCAACTTGATTAGGCCATGATTGCCAGTGTTGTGCAGTTGTCCACCATTTTTGGATCTGATGTGATTATCCTATGTGTTGTAAATCCTAACCTCTATAATGTTAATGAGGCAGGATTAGAGGCAGTTATGTTAATGAGACAGGACTCAATCTACGGGATTAGGTTGTATTTTAAGTCAATCTCTTTCGAGACATAAAGAAAGCAGAGCCTGGAGCAGAGCATGTCCTTTGGACCTGGGATCCCTGCACTGAGAAACTCCTAGATCAGGGGAAGATTGATGACAAGGACCTTCCCCTAGAATCAAAAGAAAGAGAAAGCCTTTCTCTGGAGCTGGTTCCCTGAATTTGAACTTCTAGCCTCCTAAACTATGAGAGAATAATTTTCTCTTTGTTAAAGTCATCCATTTGTGGTATTTCTGTTACAGCAGCACTAGAGAATTAAGACATTGGGTCACTGTGTATGAGATCAAATAAATTGTCAAAAAACTTTAACTAATGGTGCTCTTCCAGGCACCTCTCATTACATCCTTGCTAATGTTTTATAGGTGAATATTTTGTATCATTTGGGGTAGCAGTTAAGAGCTGCGGCTGCTAAGCAAAGGGTCAGCAGTTCGAATCCACCAGACACTCCTTGGAAACTCTATGGGACAGTTCTACTCTGTCCTATAGGGTCGATATGAGTCGGAACTGACTCAACTGCAACGGGTTTGGTTTGGTTTTTGGGATATATCATTTTAGCTTGTGGTTACCATTACATATGAATACTGTATTTTATTTTTACATTTATTGACCATTATTTTTTCTTCTGATACCTATCTCTCCCCCTCCTTTGCACTCATATTGCTCTCTATTGTCTTCCTCTGCATTCTGGTTTGAGTGTTTCCTGTCCTCCACAGCATTAAATTTTACTGTCTACAATATATGAGTAAAAATTATGCCTTTAATCATTTCTAGTTTAGATTTTAATTTTTGTATTACATCTATGGTTTCACAAAAGTTCTTTAAAGTTTCATCTATCTGCTTCTTCTTCTCACCCTCTTTTCATAGTGGGTTCTGTTTCAATTCCTTGGAGGTGCTCCTATGTCCTATGAGGAGACCATATCAAATTTGTCATTTACAAAATCGAATATTCAGAATGATTATATTTCTATAATTATTGAAGATAATTATATCTTTGCTTTGTTATGAACTATTTTTTTCTACTTATAAACTTTCAGTCTTCATTTTATTTAATCACTGGACACCTTTTGACACACCTGATTACATGAGCTTCATGGCATATCATCTTCATTTGGATTTGCTCCTGTCTCACAAGTCGGTCTATCTCCTTTTGGTTCTTCCTCCTTTATGCATCTCTAGATGTTGGAATTTCCAAGGAGGAAGGGTTTCACTCTTTATATACATATACATATAGTTGTAGATGTAGATGTACATATACATATGAACCCTGGTGGCGCAGTGGTTAAGTGGTCTGCTGCTAACCAAAAGGTCGGCAGTTTTAATACATGAGCTGCTCCTTGGAAACCCTATGGGGGCAATTCTACTCTGTCTTATAGGGTTGCTATGAATCAGAATTGACTCGATGGCAGTGGATTTGGTTTTTTGGTATATATATACCCTATGGGACAGTTCTACTCTTTCCTATAGGGTCAAAGGCAATGGATTTGGTTTTTGTTTATATATATATATATGTTTGTTGTTGTTGTTGTTGTTAGGTGCTATTGAGTAGGTTCTGACTCATAGTGACCCTATAGGACAGCATAGAATTGGCCCATAGGGTTTCCAAAGTGCAGCTGATGGATTTGAACTGCCAACCTTTTGGTTAGCTGCCGAGCTCTTAACCACTATACCAGCAGGGCTCCATATATACTTGTGTGTATATACATACATATATATATGTATTATGTGTGTATATATATGTTATCTGCTTGATACATATATATATATATATATATATATATATATATGTATCAAGCAGATAACACTGAAGTGTTTAAATGTCACTTATGCTGACATTTTCTACACTTGCATTTGTAATCCTGATTATTCTATTGACTTGTGTATTAGGTCAAATCCACTGGATGCAGAAGGGGATTCACATGTAAGAAATTAACTAAGGGAGTGTTGTCAGGGGTAATCTAAAAGAGCCTGCAAAAGCAGAATAGAAAAAGGAAGAAGCCAAGCAAGGTTTTGATTTCGGATAAGGCTAGTCCTAGCTAGATACCTGTTGTCCTCAAGTCAATTCTGACTCACAGTGACCCTGTAGGAAAGGGTAGAACTGCCCCATAGAGTTTACAAGGAGTGCCTGCTGGATTCAAACTGCCAACCTTTTGGTTAGCAACCAAACTCTTAACCACTAAGCCACCAGGGTTTCCAGTTCTAGCTAAATACTATAAATTAAACCACAGAGTTTGTTCACTTGGAGGAAAGGAAGATTGGGTTTTGCTCTACCTATTGGTAAAACGTTTAACTACTGCCCCTAGAAGGAACTGTGTACTGTGTAGTACTTCCAATAGCCCAAGGGCAGTGTGTGAGTAAGTGTTAGCAGCCCTGCAGGCGATGTATGCAGCAGCTGGGTAAATGGTACCACTAAGCAGTAAACACATTCCCAGGGGAGATTTCTGTGGGGCACCTACAGTGTCTGCTTCCATGTCAGACTGCCTAATTGGTTTTTCTACTTGAATATCAAGAAGTCAGCAAATGTAAAGCAGTTGTTTTTTTTTTTCACTTGTGTGTTTAAGAAAATCTTACTAATGTGTTAATGTTTCAGTGAAGTTATATGCCAAGTGTTTAAAAGGCAGAAAAACACAGTATTACAGACTACAAAGTAACAGAAGGATTTTATACAATTAAAATATCACACAGACCTATGGAATTTATTGAAGAAGTAATGATCTCGTTAAAGAAATTAAATCTGAAAGATCAAATCCAGTATTAGCACCTACAATATCTCTAAAAGTAAAATTTGTAACTGTTTCATTCTCTCGTAATATATGTCTTAAGTTTCTCCCAAGTACAGTGCTCTCAAACCCCAAAGATAAATTACAGACATAAGAAGCCCTGATATTAAGAACGTACAGCAAAAGGAGACTAGAAATACTGAGTTAGACTTGAGAGTTTTATTTGGAAATCACTTAACTTACTTTACTTGAATCAATTATAAGATTTCTGTGCATGGAATACTGTATATTTCTGTGCAAGGTCTATGATTCATGAGGTTTGCCAGTAGGGATACTTAAAAATTAGCAATATATAGTATTATTCCTATCAATTTTTTCCTCATAAGTTATATTTATAACAAAAAATATAATTAAAATTTTTATTACACTTGTGTATTACATATTCAGGGACACAGCAGGGACATTTATGTGTTTGAGGTTTTAATATCCACTTTATTGTGCTTACTTATTTTTGTAATGAACAAGCAACACACACTGTATCTTTCCAACATTCATAGTAATGCAATCATAGCATAAAATTAAAAAAAAAGAAACTGTATTAAATACTGGTTTAATTAGTAATAATTGTATAATAAAACAAATAACTTTATACATTATTTTTGCAGTGAGCTTCAGTTAGAGAAACTGAATAGCAGAAATAGATCTTCTTAAGATCTGAGTCATGGCAAAACTGGTAATTCCTTGAGATCCGGGAGATGCATTAACAAAATCACAGATACAATCTACCCCTCACGAAAATCCTGGAGAAAAAAGCATTTTATTGTTTGGGGGAATAAGACTGAATACTGACTATAACATGACTTGTTGAAGTCTAAAGACACCTGGGAACCTGGTCTAAGGAACAAAGAGAACCCAATGGTAGCAGATAAAAAATAACTTTGCATTGGGCTGACCAACAGCATATTTTATTAAAGGGCTTTGAATAAACAAGTGAAATGCCTTGTTGTGTTTTATCAGAAACTAACAAAAAGATTGCAGAGTTTGACGCAATTTAGAGACACAAAGTGGATGACGAGTGGCTAGAGGTCACCCCAGGCATGGAATTTTAGGAGGTTAGTTCTTGCAGTAATTGGCACCTTGGCTCTCGCAGCAGATAAAAGGAGTAATGCTCTGGAGAGGAGATGGGGGGGCACTCTACGGTTGATCAGTGGATAGATGAGGGTCCCAGCTTGAGGTGGAATCTTTAATTCTAAGATTTATCTTCCACTGGCTGCACAGTGGCTAAGAGCTCAGCTGCTAACCAAAAGGTCGGCAGTTCAAATCCACCAGTCCCTCCTTGGAAACCCTGTGGGGCAGTTCTTCTCTGTCCTATAGGGTCGCTATAAGTCAGAATCAACTCTATAGCAACGGATTTCCGGGGACTCATGTCTCTGTCTTCATAAATGGTTAATTTCAATAACTCGAAGTCCTCTCTCAATGGGATCTGTCAGGTGGAGGTCTTGGGGAGTATATATCTTCTCATTCTGCTCTTGAATGTAGTTGTAGACTTTCTTCAGAACCTTCTTATAATGAGTTTCCATGCATAAAAAGATGGTGTATGAAGCTAAACAAACCAAACAGCCTTCAAGATATGATTGGCCTCTGAGCTTCTCTACTTCTGCATACAGGTTATTTCAAGTTCTAATGGTTTCTTCAAACTGTTGTCTAACAGTCCAGTTCTCTAGCTCTGGGGGCAACTTGATCTGGAACTGCTGTAGTCTTGCTGAATGAAGACCTTCCCGGACACTGGCGGACACCCGTGCCTGCTGCGGCCTCTTAGCGAGGACAGGATGGGCCGCACCGCCTCTTCTGCCCTCCAGCCGCTGTCGTTCTGCCTTTCCCCATCACTTTCGTCCTCGTAAAGCAGTTTGAAAACAAGATTTTGTTTCTCCCAACCGCCTCTTCAGTCTCATGATTGCGTAGTCACCCTAACCTGTAAGTGGTGTAACTTTTCACTGTTACCCGGACAAAATCTAGGAGGCATCCTTTATTCATTTCTTTGTCTCAGACCCTATATTCAAACTTAAGAAGCCCTGGTGGCACAGTAGTTAAAGCGCTGACTGGTAGCTGAAGGTTTGAAACCAGCAGCGGCTCCGTGGAAGAAATATGTGGCAGTGCGCTTGGGAGAAAGATGTGGCAATCTGCTTCCACAGACATTTACAGCCTTGGAAATCCTATGGGGTCGCCATGAGTCAGAACCGAGGTGATGGCAGTGGATTCGGTTTCGGAGTTTTTATGTTCAAACGTATTGTATGACCTGTTGCTCTATCTTCAAAATATTTTCTTATAGTTTTATAGTCATAATATTTTAAGTCCTGAATGGGAAGAGAAGCTAGACATTCTGAAAAGATAAAATGTCTGCCAATCTATTCAACAGCTATACTGTTACCAGCCAGTTATATTACAAAGGTATTTGGACAAGGGAAGGGAAATAAAAACAGAAGTAAAATAATAAAATAAAATCGAAGCAGAGTGCTAAATGGAGAATAAATATTCACTAGGTAGGCTAGCTTGCTGATTGTTTTGGATAACTGTCATGTTCCTGCATAGAGAAAAGGATGTCATGTTTGCATATCAAAGGAAAACCAAAACACCAGGGAAGTCAGGGGACTAAGGGGAGTATCAACATCATCACCAACACAGTTGTCATTGAGTTGACTGACTCCTGGTGACCCCAGGGTATCAGTGTGGAACTGTGCTCCTAAGCGTTTTCAGTTATTGATTTTTCACCAGTAGCTTGCCATACTTTCTTCTTAGGCACCACTTCGTAGACTTAGACCTGTAACTTTTTGGTTAGCAGCCGAGTGCGTTAACCCCTTTGCACTACACAAGGTCTCCTTCTGACAGATCCCACGGTGCTATTTTATTCATTAGGATAAAATAGCTCTATCAATATTTCAGTATCTCTGTGACTTCTTTTTTCTAGCTGAGTCATCTTTCAGAGATCTCTGACAAAGTGTCCTGAGGGGAAAAGATTCCAATTAATTAAAGTCTGTAGATTTTGTTGATTTAGACCCTGTGATTACATCATATTAAATACATTAAGTGGTTACATATCAAAGGTAACTTTTCAAACTTTGCTGTTGTTGTTAGGTGCTGTGGAGTCAGTTCCTACTCACAGAGGCTCTGTGTACAGCAGAACCAAACACTGCTGGGTCCTGCACCATCCTCACAATCATTGCTATGTTTGAGCCCATCGGTGCAGTCACTGTGTTTTTCAAACTTTAAAGTGCTTCCGTAGATCTTCACAGTTTTGCCCATATCTGAGTGAAATTATGCGGCTTGCCTAGCTTTTTTCTTATTCTTTAACTGACTTCATTGCCAAACACCTAAGTGATCCAAGCCTTATATTCAGTGAATAAAATATAACACAACAAAATAAAGTGGTGTATGCTTACACATGTATATGGAAAAATATAAAAGGGATTATAATCGTAACTTCAGACATACCATTCATAAAATGTATTAAATATAGTAATACATTAGTTCTTAAAAACACATTTTCATTTATATAGGGAATGAAAAACATTCACCTATCTTATCCTTGACTGTGATTCTTACTTTATTTGGAAGTAGGGCATGATAACGCAGGTTTTTACTTCCCTAGGACTTTTTCTCTGCTGGGTGTTTCAAAGTATCGCCTATTTATATTTAATGATTTGATGTTCTGTCTTCACTGCCTTTTACAAGGTTAAGTTACTTTTACATTACAAAAAAATACTGTTTAATTTAAAGTGTTGAAGTCTCAAAAGCTGCACACATAAGCAGCATGAATCACTGGCGGACTGAGTCCTGCATTTAGTCTATCCCAAATGCAGAGTTCAGCTTTATGCTTTCAACTGCTGGAACTCGCGTTGCTATCATGTGGTCTGTGCACATACTTGCCGCTTGGTAGACCTCAGCAGGATGACAAAATGTATGCTCTTTGTTAGAAACTAGGATTCTGTAAAGCCTTTAACACAAAGACCTACCGATGAACACCTTTTCCAGTCTTCATGGTTGGTGAAGCTCTGTTTTATAAAGAAAATACAAAAGATCATTGTTGTTCGACTAGAAAATCTAACTCAAAGCTATATATTTTGTAAAATAAATATACTGAAGAATTGGATATCTGTATTATTGTTTATACTTGAGGTTCCAATGGTAGCAGAAACAGTAATACCATAACTTGCCTTCTTTTACACATACACAAATCAAGCTTGAAAACTTAATCGAAAAATCAAACTGCCATTATAATATTTTCTTTTTTTACAGAATGTAAAATGTAAAGAAAAGCATTAAAATTCTTAAAAAGAAGAAAAATTTCTACAAAACTAGAAATAACAATTAATAATATACTTACATTTTGTTACTTTTAGAAACCAAAGAAATATATTGCTGTTGTTAGTTGCCATTGAGCCCGTTCTGACTCACAGTGACCCCATATGTGCAGAGTAGCACTGTTCCATGGGGTTTTCAAGGCTGTGACCTTTCTGAAGAATGCACAGTTTGTTTTCTGAGGTGACTCTGGGTGGGTTCAAACTGCCAACATTTTGGCTAGTAGTTGAGCACTGAACCGTTTGTGCAACCCAGGGACTTAAACAAATATGTAGGTATGTCTAACGTTCTTTTATTAAAGATTATAGGCACCTTTTCCTGGCCCAGTTCTAAAGGTAGCCAATGTCGTTAGTCTAATCTTATTTTTGTAATATAATTTCTTGTATTTTTACTCACATACAAGTTAAACATCCATATAAATATACAATGAGTTCTTTCTGTTATTTCATATAGATTTGGTGAAATTATACATTACCCTACATTTTTCTTTTATTTCCCTCTAGTAACTGTATTTTATAAGGCAGTGAAACAGTTAAGCACTAAGCTGCTAAACCAAAGGTTGGAGGTTGGAACCCACCCAGTGCCTCTGCTGTATAAAGAACTGGCTGTTTCCTTAAAGATTACAGCCAAGAAAATCTACTCTGTCACATGGGATCCTATGAGTACGAATCAATTTGGTGCGAATTTGGATTTAATTGTGTCCCCCAAAAAGCAACTTGAGCAGGCCGTGCTTCCCAGTATTGTGTGATTGTCCACCATTTTGTCATCTGATGTGAATTTCCTATGTGTTGTAAATCCTATATCTATGATGTTAAGAAAGTGGGATTAGCAGCAGTTACGTTAATGAAGCAGGACTCAGTCTGCAAGATTAGGTTGTGCTTTAAGTCAGTTTCTTTCAAGATATAAAAGAGAGAAGCCCACTGAGAGACAGGGAGACCTCATACCACCAAGAAAGTAGTACCAGGAGCAGAGGACATCCTTTATGTCTGGGGTCCCTGCGATGAGAAGCTCCTAGACCAGGGGACAATCAATGACAAGGACCTTCCTCCAGAGCCTACAGAGAGAGAAAAACTTCCCCTGGAGCTGGCACCCTGAATTCAGAGCTGTAGCTACTACACTGTGAGAGAATAAATTTCTGTTTGTTAAAGCCATCTACTTGTGGTATTTCTGTTATAGCAGTACTAGGTAACTAAGATAGCACCCAACAACATAACACCAATTTTATCTTCATGTAATTATAAATTATCAGTTCTGATGGCTAAGCAATTAACTTCTTGAGTAGATATATGTATTTTATCTATTCTCTGTGTTACGGGCATTTGCTTCGTTTCCCACATCTCTAGTATTATAAACAATGCCACGATAAATGTTCAGATTTAAGTGGCCTAGTACGTGTGTCATGGATTGTACAAGGTATTCAACTAAGAGCACAATTGTTGGGTCATTGGTTATGCACGTTTCAGTTTAATTAGAGCTTGACAAATTGCTCTCAAAATAGTTTTATCAATTTATCCCCTCAGAAGCAGTTAATGACTACCATTTTATCTTCATTCCTTTTAATATTTGATTCTGCCATACCTCTTAATGTTCCCCAAGCTTATAGCTGAAAAAAAAAATTCAGTTTATACTTTCCTGGTTACTTTTAATATTGAGATTCTTTTCAGATGTTTATTTGTTATAAAGATTTTCAGTTCTTAAATTATTCATTTGTGTTCATAGACTTTGTTCAGTACTCTGTAGGTTAGTTATCTTTTTCTTTATATGTTTTGGAGATACAAATTTTCTTTGATGTTATTAAAAAGTTTATTGAAAAGTTCTCTCATTCTGTTGCTTGGCTCTTAACTTGTTACCTGAGTTTTCTTCTTTTTTTTCTGTCCTTGAAGAAAGATCCACTATGTGCATCTAGTTTGTAATTATATGTCACTTACTTCAAATTAAAAAAACAAAACAAAATTCACGCCTTTCAAGATTTCTGTAAAATATTTAGTCATTTTCCTAGATCATATCTCATTAATCTATTGTCCATCTGGAAATAGTTATTAAATATCCTTTTATCATTCATGTTTCTTAAGCTTTTTTATTTTTTCTTGTTGTTTTTATTTTGCTATTATTTGTTCTGTGGAATTGTCTTTGTGCTATCTTCCAATTCATTAACTCTCTCTTCATCTGTGACAAGTTTAAATTTAATCAATACTAGACAATATTCTAATGTGATCTATAGGGTTTTAATTAATTTTAAGAAATAGATCACCAGACCTTTTTTTCTAGTCTGTCTTAGTCTGAAGGATCTGCTGAACCTGTCCACCATGGTTGACCCTGCTGGTATTTGAAATACTGATGGCATAGCTCCCAGCATCATAGCAACACGCAAGCCACCACAGTACAACAGATAGACTGAGAGAAAGGCAGTGGGTCTTCGAAATAAGTGGTTATAAATATTTACAAAGAGGTGTTTGAGTGAAAGTAATTTTCATATCTTTGGGCAAATACCTAAAAATGAAATTGCTGAGTCATATGGTAAGTGTGCACAAACTTTATAAGGAACCGACAAAATATTTTCTATAGTGACTGCGCAATGGTTGCCTCATTGACAGAAATGTATGAGAGTTTCACTTCCTTAATACCCTCACCAGCACATAATATTGACTGGGTTTGTGATTTTAGCCATTCTGAGAAGTATTTATTGTTGTCACATTGTGGATTTAAATTGAATTTTACTAAAGATTAATGTTACCATCTTTTCATGCACTTATTTGCCATCTGTTTATTTTCTTTGATTAAATGTCTGTTTAAATACTTTGCCCACTTATTGAGCTGCATGTAAACCTATTATTGAGTTTGGAGAATCTTTATATATTCTGGATGCAAGGTTTTTATTATGCACGTATTTTGAAAACGTTTCAGAGAGGCCTTTTCCTTACTGCTTTTTCTTTTTTAACAGTAACTTTAAAAGAGCAGAAGTTTTTAGTTGGAAGCAGTCCAATTTATCATACTTTTCTTTGATTGGCTTTGTGAAAATTTTGCAAAATCTAAGGAAACAAAAGTGTTCCATATCTTTCAATAACATTTTTATGGTTGTAGGTTTAGCATTTAAGTCTAGTATCCATTTTGAAGTGATTCTTTTGCATATGGCGTGGCACTTGGATTGAAGTTCAGGTTTTTATCATATGCATGTCCAGTTATTCCAGTTTCATGCAATTTTAGAAGAGAAAAATGTCTCAAATCAACCATCTGAATACTATAATTTTTCTTCAATAATAAATTAACATCAGATAGATGTTTATTTTATTTTTCTATATATAGTTATCTGCAGAGCATATGCTCATGGTTTCCCATCTGTGTGTCTATGTGGGTGCATGTGCATGTATGTGTGTGTCTGTGTCTGTTGGAGGTGTTGTCAATGATTAGTAAATACATGACTGATCTTACTATAATTTAGCTGTCTTAATAGTACTTGAAATTGGGGAACTTTTTCTTTGTATGAAATATTAGTTCCCAACCATATTTTAAATGTTTTATGATTTACCATCTCTGATTAGAAGCAAATGGGATAGGTGTGGAACACACAATATGGAAATTAACTATCTCTTTGAACATTTAATATACTGATCATTTTGTTTTGTTTTGTTTTAATCCAGAAGCAAGTCTTGATGCTTTTTATGCACACTCCCATTTGAAATTTTTCCTAATATTATATTTTCAACAATAGGAAATATATTTTTCTTTCTTTAGAAGTGACAAGGATTACTGTCATAGCAAAGTTATTAATATAAGTTTGAAAATAGTTACAGTAAGAATTCTACTTCTACAGCAGGCATAAAGTGCATCTAAAGTACAATTCAAGTGACGATCCATTTTCTTACTATTCACATTTTCTTCATAGGCATGTTCAAAATGTGGATTGTAAATAATGTAAAGCCACAAAGAGCTGTGGATACACACTCTTAAAAGTGATTAAAAAAATTGGCAAGCTTTGAGTACATGGACTTTTAAAAGCGAGGTCATTTCTCAATAGAATTTTAGATCAAGAAAAAAAATTCTCATGGATATATGTTCCAGTACACTTTTCTAATAACTTACCTCAGTATATGTCTACAGTGCACTATTTCCTACTAACTTGAAAGTTTCAGTGCTTTGTCTGTGATGGCAATAATATTTGGATGTTACAAATTCAGCACCTAATTTTAGCATAAGAAAAAACATAAAATATTAAGAAATAAAAATGCTTCCAATGTTTACACATCACAAAAATGGATTCTAGCTTAGAATTTGTCCATGGTTCTACCCATGTAAGTAACCTAGCTCTTTCATTTATGTGACATATGGTCACCCAGTCACATCTTTAATTTATTTTCTAATTTACTTCTAACTAAGAGTCATTACGTTAAATAGCATTTTTTTCACTGAGTTTATAGTCAATGGTTAGCCGTTATAAACAAATGATTAATGTGATAGCAGCAGCTCACTACATCAGAGAATGGCATTTTCACTGGCTCCGTCACTTCATTGTGCCAATCATCACTAAACATAAGATCACAGCTGTTCTGTGACATTTTTACACAATGGAAAATCAGCCTGTTCCACAGAGAAATAAAAAGGAATTAAATAACTTGACATTTGAAAGTGGAAAGAAAGCATTTGAGAAATAGATAATTTTACATGGATCTCATGTAAAAACAACATCAGTGTTAAAGAAATGAAAAGGAATATTTTCTTCAGCCAAGTATAATTCATGAACCTAACAAGGCCATTGTTGTTATTCATTTTTCCAACCTGCAAAACTGACAAGCTCATGAAACCTCTCCAACGTCCATGCAAATCTCTCCAGTTATTACAGTATATGGAAAATTCTGGAGGGGAAAAAGATTAGTTCTTACAACTGAAACTGCTGTCTTGTTATAGTATTTAAAAACATAATCTTTCTACAAATTTATATTTTACACACATGCATACACACACAGACGTGAATTTATGTGTATTTTTGATGTATATTTTCTGATATATATGCTTTCTGTTATGATAATCCATTGCCGTTGAGTTGATTTGAACTCATGATACGTATTACTAAATCACAGTTCAAAAATGCTGAAACGTGTATTAGTTATTTTTTCTGAAACTAACCGAAAGGTTGGCAGTATAAGCTCGCCTGGCTTCAAAAGAAAGGCCTAGTAATCTGCTTCCACAAGATCACCAAAAAACCAAAAAAAAAATCTATGAAGCTCAGTTCTACTCAAATGCATGGGTTGCCATTAGTCTGAACTGACTCACAGCAATCAGTAGTTATTTTTTAAAGTTGCTTTTTCCCACTGAATGTTTTTATGGAAAAAATACATCACAAACCTGTCATTTGCATTTTGATAATTATTAACATGTTTAAATATTTGCATACATGCATTAGCAAATTCCTTTATTCGTGTTTTAAATGTTCTTGCATTTACTGATATTTCTATTAAAGCAGTAGGCTTTTCTTCAAGCTCACTGAAGAGTGCATTGTGGTAGCACAATGAGTTTACTGTTCAGTGCAAAATAGTCCAATATTTTGTTACATTTATTTATCTTTTTTCTCCCCCATACTGAGAAGTGCAATATGTTCCTTATCCCTTAGTAGCTACTACCCCGATAGTCTGTAGCCTTGTGTATTTCTGGAAAGGCCTAACCTAACACAAATTAAGATTAGATGTCTCACTTATAATTTTAATGTTTTTATTAATTATGTATTTATTTTAACCTGAAGCTGCTATAGAAAGATACATCTCTAACCTAAACTTGCACATTTCCCCAAATGTCTTAATATTTACCAAAATATATATATATATATTTAAATCACATTATCTTGTATGACTCTTCCATGTACCTTTGGATCTCTACTGGACTCTTTTCTGGTCAATAGATTTGTCTTTTTACTCTATTACCAGTGTCATGCTCCTGTAATAATTTTGAATTTTTATTCTCATTTAATTTCTACCCTGTCTGTAGTATATTTGCTAAATTTCTATTTATGGTTATTGTCACTTTGAGAGTTGCTTCAATAAATACTAAAGTAAGAGTAAGCCTATATATTTAGATTTTTCATGTAGAATATTGGTATTGTTTACTCTTTGTGAAAATATCTACATCTCAAAAAATGTAATTCTCATTACAATGAAGAGGTATTTGAACTACTGCTTTCAGTCTAATTTGGGCATGTGTTCATCACTTAGGTGTGATTTCAGTAGAGGCAACATTTATGACTCTTGTTAAGGAACAATTGAAGTTTTTGTTCCTGTATTTTTGTGTTTTATTTGTATTTCATTACTTGGTCTTGTAAAAAATTGAACACAGTGTGTTAACATCTCCTTTTACCATTTTGTCTTGTTTGAACACATCTGAAATGTTACTTTTCCGCCTCACATGTATCTACACACTCTTCTTCCATGATTTTATCTAGTCCAGTGTCTTTAAAAAACTTCTATATGCATAGAAGAGACCCCAAAAGAAAATCACCAAGGCACATCATATTCACACTCACCAAAACCAAAGACAAGAAAGAATCCTGAGAGCAGCTTGTGAAAAACAAGAAGTCGCATACAGAAGAGAAATAATAAGACTAAGCTCAGATTATATGGCAGAAACCATGCAGGCAAGAAGGCAATGGGATGACATATATAAAATATTGAAAGAAAAAATTGTCAGCCAAGAGTAATATATCCTTCAAAACTCTCGTTCAAATTTGATGATGAAACTAGGTCATTTCCAGATAAACATAAATTAAGAGAATATGTAAAAGTCAAACCAAACTTACAAGAATTATTAAAGGGAGTTCTTTGATCTGATGACAAACAGCTTCAGCTCACAGGCAGAACCAAGGACGCAGGATCGTACCAGCCAGATACCAATCTAGGAAATGAACTCTTGAGGACTATCCAAAACCAGAAGAAATACAACAGGGAATAGAGCAGTTAATCAATAAATGACAACAACATCAAAACAATAAAAGAGGGAATAAATGGCATGGGTATAGAACCTTCTAATGGAGAGGAAGGCAAGGCGATACCAAGTAATGGTAGACTGCTTCAAACTTAGAAAGATAAGGGTAAAATTTATGGTAACATAAAGAAAGTTAACAAACATATTCATTAAAAAAAAGAGGAAAAACATAATGTCTCAGCAAAAACAAAACCTACAAAAACAAAAGAAATGAAAAAAAATCCACAAAAAAAGTAACTCAGAACAAGAGAGTAAGAAGAACAAAGAAAACTTCAGCACCACAAAAAAAGCACTACAAAATGACAGCAACAAACCCACATCTATCAATAATTACACTGAATGTAAATGGACTCAATGCACCCATAAAGAGACAGAGAGTGAGAGAATGGATAAGAAAACAGGCTCCATCAATATGCTGTCTACAGGAGACACACCTTAGAAACAAAGATGTGAATTTATTAAACGTCAAAGGTTGGAAAAAAATATATCAAGCTAACAACTACCAAAAAATAGCAGGAGTGGCAACTCTAATCTCAGATAAAATAGACTTTAAAACGAAATCTACCATAAAAGACAAAGAAGGACACTATATAATGATTAAGGGGACGATCCGTCATGAAGACATAACCATAATAAACATCTACACACCCAATGACAGAGCTCCAAAATACATAAAACAAACTCTGACAACACTGAAAAGAGAAATTGACAGTTCCACAATAACAGTAGGAGACTTGAACACACCACTCTCAGTAAAGGACAGAACAACTAAGAAGAAACTCAGCAAAGATACAGGAGACCTAAAGGGCACAATCAGCCAACTGGACCTCATAGACATATATAGAACACTCCATCCAACTGCTGCAAAGTATGCTTTCTTTTCCAATGCCCATGAAACATTCTCCAGAATAGACCACATCTTAGGCCACAGAGAAATCCTCAACAAGATCCGAAATGCTGAGATAATTCAAAGTATCATCTCTGACCACAATGCAATCAAGGTAGAAATTAACAATAGAAAGAGCAAGGAAAAAAATCATGGAAACTGAATAATATCCTGCTTACACATCTCTGGGTAATAGAAGAAATCAGAGATGGAATCAAAAAATTGCTAGACTCAAATAAGAATGAAAACACATCATACCAAAACCATTGGGACACAGCAAAGGCAGTCCTCAGAGGACAATTTATAGCAATAGATGCACGTATCAAAAAAGAAGAAAGGGACAAAATCAAAACATTAACTACAGAACTCAAATAAATAGAAAGAGAACAGCAAAAAAAAAAAAGAAAAAAAAAAAAAAGCTCACAACCACTGTAAGAAACGAAATAGTAAAAATCAGAGCAGAAATAAATGAAATAGAGAACAGAAAAACAATAGAAAGAATCAACGAAACCAAAAGTTGGTTCTTTGAAAGAATCAACAATATTGACAAACCACTGGCTAGACTGACAAAAGAAAAACAGGAGAGGACACAAATAACCCAAATAAGAAATGAAATGGGGGAAGTTACAACAGACCCAACTGAAATAAAAAGGATTATGACAGAATATTATGAAAAACTATACTCCAGCAAATTTGAAAACCTAGAGGAAATGGATAAATTTCTAGAAACACACTACCTACCCAAACTACAACAAAGTGATGTTGAAAATCTGAACAGACCCATAACAAGAGAAGAGATTGAAAAGGTAATAAAAAAAACTCCCAACCAAAAACAGTCCTGGCCCAGATGGCTTCACTGGAGAATTCTACAAAACATTTACAGAAGAGCTTGTACCAGTTCTACTCAAGCTATTTCAGAGAATAGAAGAGGTAGCAACACTTCCAAATTCATTCTATGAAGCCAGCGTAACGCTGATACCCAAACCAGGAAAAGATGTCACAAGAAAAGAAAATTACAGACCAATATCTCTCATGAATACAGATGCAAAAATTCTGAACAAAATTCTAGCCAATAGAATTCAGCATCATATCCAAAAAATAATACACCACGATCAAGTAGGATTCATACCAGGTATGCAAGGATGGTTCAACATTAGAAAATCTATCAGTGTAATCCACCACATAAATAAAAGGAAAGAAAAGAATCACATGATCATCTCAATTGACACAGAAAAGGCATTTGACAAAGTCCAACACCCATTCCTGATAAAAACTCTCAATCAAGTAGGTATAGAAGGGAAATTTCTCAACATGATAAAGGACATCTATGCAAAACCAACGGCCAACATCATTCTTAATGGAGAGAGGCTGAAAACATTCCCCTTGAAAACAGGAACAAGACAAGGATGCCCTTTATCACCACTCCTATTTAACATTGTGCTGGAAGTTCTAGCTAGAGCAGTAAGGCAAGAAAAAGAAATAAAGAACGTCCAAATTGGTAATGAAAAAGTTAAACTGTCCCTGTTTGTAGATGATATGATACTCAGAAACCCTAAAGACTCCACGAGAAATCTACTGGAACTAATAGAAAGATTCAGCAGAGTAGCAGGATACAAGATAAACATTCAAAAATCAGTTGGATTCCTATACACCAGTAAGGAGAACGATGAAAAGGAAATCAGGAAAACAATACCATTTTCATTAGCCCCTAAAAGGATAAAATACTTAGGAATAAATCTGACCAGGGATGTAAAAGACCTATGCAAAGAAAACTGCAAAACCCTACTGCAAGAAACCCAAAGGGATCTACATAAATGGAAAAACATACCATTCTCATGGATAGACAGACTCAACATTGTGAAAATGGCAATTCTACCCAAAGCAATTTACAAATACAATGCAATCCCGATCCAAATACCAACAACATTCTTCAAAGAACTGGAAAAACTAACATTAACTTTATATGGAAAGGGAAAAAGCCCTGAATATGTAAAGCACTACTAAAGAAGAAGAATAAAGTTGGAGGACTCACACTACCTGACTTGAGAACCTACTATACAGCTACAGTAGTCAAAACAGCCTGGTACTGATACAACGAGAGATACATTGACCAATGGAACAGAATTGAGAACCAAGATGTAAATCCATCCTCTTACGGTCACCTGATCTTCTACAAGGGCCAAAAGTCCATCAAATGGGGAAAAGAGAGTCCTTTTAACAAATGGTGCTGGCAAAACTGGATATCCTTTTGCAAAAAAATGAAACAGGACCCATACCTCACACCGTATACAAAAATTACTTCAAAATGGATCAAAGACCTGAATATAAAGCCTAAAACTATAAAGTTCATATAAGAAAAAATAAGACCAACACTTCAGGCCTTAATACATGGCATTAACAGGATACAAACCATAACCATCAATGCACAAAACCCAATAGATAAGCTAGATAACTGGTATCTTTTAAAAATCAAACACCTATGCTTTTCAAAAGACTTCACCAAAAGAGTCAAAAGAGAACCTACAGACTGGCAAAAAATTTTTGGACAGTATAAGTCAGACAAAGGTCTAATCTCCACAATCTACAACAAAATCCAACACCTTTATAACAAAAAGACAAATAATCCTATTAAAAAATAGGCAAAGGAAATGAACAGACACTTAACCAAAGAAGAGATTCAAACATCCAACAGACACATGAGGAAATGCTTTCTATCACTAGCCATTAGAGAAATGCAAATTAAAACCACAATGAGATACCATCTCACCCCGGCATTACTGGCATGAATCAAAAACACTGAAAATAACAAATGTTGGAGGAGCTGTGGGGAGATTGGAACACTTATGCAGTGCTGGTGGGAATGCAAAATGATACAACCATTTTGGAAAATGATATGGCGCTTCCTCAGAAAGCTAGAAATAGACATACCATTTGATCCATCGATCCAACTCCTAGGAATATATCCTAGAGAAATAAGAGTCATCACTTGAATAGACATATGCACACCTATGTTCATGGCAGCATTGTTCACAATAGCAAAATGATGGAAACAACCTAGATGCCCATCAACAGATGAATGGGTAAACAAACTACGGTACATACACACAATGGAGTACTATGCAACGAGAAAGAACAGCGATGAATCTGTGAAGCATCTCATAACATGGATGGAACTGGAGGACATTATGCTGAGTGAAATAAGTCAATCAGAAAAGGACAAATATTGTATGAGACCTCTATTGTAAATCCCCATGAAAAATTTCACACACAAAATGTAACAATCTTTGTTGGTTACCAGGGATGGGAAGGGTGGGGGGTGTGGAAATACTAAATAGACAATAGATAAGTGGTATTTTGGGTGAAGGTTGAGACAGTACACAATACAGGAGAAACTAGCGCCACTTGTACAAGGAAAAGTCATGGAAGCCCCATAGACACATCCAAACTCCCTGAGGGACTGAATTGCTGGGCGGAAGGCTCTGGGGACCATGGTCTCGGGGAACATCTATCTCAATTGGCATAACACAGCTTATAAAGACAATGCTCTACATTCTACCCTGGTGAGTAGCGTCTGGGGTCTTAAAAGCCTGTGAGCGGCCATGTAAGATACTCCACTGGTCTCATCCCTTCTGGAGCAAGGGAGAATGAAGACAACAGGATACAAAGAAAAGATTAGTCCGAAGGACTAATTGTCCACAGTTACCAAGGCCTCCACCGGACTGAGTCCAGTACAACTAGATGGTGCCTGGCTACCACCACTGACTGCTCTGACCACGATCACAACAGAGGGTTCTGGGCAGAGCTGGAGAAGGATGTAGAGCATAATTCTAACTCACAAAAAAAAGATCAGATTTACTGGCCTAAAGGAGACTGGAGAAACCCCAAGACTATGGTCCCAGACACCCTTTTAGCTCAGTGGTGAAGTTACCTCCGAGGTTCCCTGTTCAGCCTGGGAGTGGACAGCCCCGTAAAAACAAATGAGACTAACGAGATACAGGAGTCCAGTGACAAGGGCCAGAAGGCAGAAGGGGTCAAGGAAGCTGATGATAGGGAACCCAAGGTTGAATAAAGATATTGTTGATGTGTTGTGAGATTGTTAACCATTGTCATAGGGCAACGTGTGTAGTAACTGTTAAATGAAAAACTATTTTGTTCTGTAAGCCTTCATCTTAAGTGAGAATAACAGCACAGTTGGAAGAGCGTAGTCAATGTCACTGAACTGTGCATGTAGAAATTTTTGAAATGGTGTAACTTTGGCTATGTGTATTTTCACCAAAAAAATAAAAAGGTTGAGAAGTTAGAGTGTTGATATGTTGTGGGGTTGTTAACCAATGTCATAAAACAACATGTGTACTTCTGTTTCATGAGAAGCTATTTGTTCTGTAAGCCTTCACCTGAAGTACAATAAAAAATAAAATAAAATAAAATAGAATACAACAGGGTAAAACCTGGAAAGAAGCAATCACAAGTCTGAAAAGAGAAGGAAAAAGACAGATAAATGGAAAAGAAGGATTGAAGGCCAAAAATTTTCCAAATTTAGTAAAATCTATAAACTCACAGAACCATGAAGTTTAATAAACCCAAAACCCAAGAAACTATAAAAAATGACAGAATTTCTCAAAACCAGTAATAAAGGAGAAATGTAAAATCACTGCTGGAGAAAAAAGGAGAAGACACAGTTAAGTAGTACCGAGGAACAAAGGTATGAAAGAGAGCAAATTTATTTTCATGAACATTGCAAATTTGGACGGTAATAACATCTATCAAGTAGTTAAAAAGAAAAATGAGTCATATGTAGATTTTTTTTGAAGACAGAATGTTATTCAAAAAGATAAAAAAGAGACATGTTAAGAAAACAAAATCTTAAAGAATTTTTCATCAGCAAATCTGCACTACAATAATGACATATAGGGAGTCCAACAAGAAGGAAATCTGTATTTACAAAACAGAATGAAGAACACTAGAAATGGTAACTGCATGGATAAATGTAGAGATATTTTTCATATCATATGTATTTCTTTAAAATATTATGAATTATCTAAAGCAAAAAATAAGAATGACATGTTGTGAAGTTTCTACGATATGTAGAAAAAAAGTATAACAATAATAGAACAAAGGCCAGGAGAGGGAAAATAAAAGTATACTGTGCTAGGGTTCTTATACTTTACATGAATTAATATACTACTACTTGAAGTTTTACTCTGCACACGTTGAGTTACCATGAGTTGGAATCAACTCAACAGCAAGTAACAATAACAACTTGAAGGAAAGGAGTCACTGGGGAGCACAAATCGTTCAGTGCTCAACTGCTAACCAGGAAGATGCTCAACTGCTAACCAAGAAGACCACATGGAGCAGTTCTGCTCTGTCACATGTAGTTGCTATTAGTCAGAATCAACATCATTCAACAACAACCACTACCCAAAAGGCTGGTGATTTCAACCCAGCCAGAGGCACGTCGGAAAGCAAGCCTAGAGATTTACTTGGTAAAGGTAATATGCTTGAAAACCATATGGAGTAGTTCTACTCTGCACACATGGGGTCTTCGTTAGTTAGAATAGACTTGATGGCAACTAACAGCAACTTGAAGAAAGAGTTTAATGAGTTAAAGATGTATGCAAATAAAATGAAAGAAAAAAAAACTAAAATGATATAACAAGGACAGAAAGTTGAATCATTAAAAAGACTCGAAGCAATAATCACAGTAAGTTCAAATGGTTTAAACATCCCAGTGAAAATGCAGAGATTGCAGACTGGATTAAAAAGAAAACCCAATTTATATACTGTATTTTTATGCAAATAACAAGTGTCTTCTATGTTTGTTTGACAATGACATCCTCCCCCAGTTAGGTGTTTTCATGAGCGCCACTGTGCCATTTTTTTTAATATGTTGCTTTAAAAAAAATTAGTGTAGCACACTTACGAAAATACCTTGAAGAGGGAGGGCATGGTTGGCAAACAAACATAGAAGTCATGTGTTATTTGTGTAAAAATATGGTACTAAGAAACCCAAAATAAATAAATAAGTTAAAACAAAAGATGTTAAAAGATATGCTATGCTAATTGTAATCAAAAGAAAACTGAAGTGGTTATACTAACAAAAGACAGTAAATTTCAGAGCAAAATTATTACCAGGTTGATTGCATAATAATAAAGGAATTAATTCATCAGGAGATCATAACAACCCTAAATGTTTGCTCACCTAGTAGCAGGGATTCAAAAATATAGGAAGTGATAACTGATAGAAATCCAAGGAAAAATAGAAAAGCACTATGAATACAGGAAGACATTCCACACCAAAATAAGTGGGATATGCACTGTGTTCGTGGATCAGAGAAGTCAAAAATTTATAGAACAGGTGGAAAGAAAATCAGTCTGATAATGAACATTTTTAACCAATTTACCTATTTGGCATCTATTCAACATTCATACTAACAAGTGCAGAATATGTAAGTATCAAGATTAAAAATCATGTTTTCTTTTTATTTGCACTTACCTGATATAATTCAGCATATCATTTTTATTTTTAACCTTCCTGAGTCTCTTTCTTCTAGATGTTTTTCTTGTTTAGAGTTTTTAATTTTGCTTTTTTAGTCCATTTATATTCATTGATATTGCTACACTATAGGATAATGCATTATGATGATTTTTCTGTTTATCCTTTCATTTATTTATTTATTTTTTAATGCTAGGCTAAACTTGACTTTGTTTTCAAGGCGTCTTTTTCATCTATTCAGCCAAACTGTTTTGTTTTGTATTGCTGACAATCATATCAGTTTGTCCCCACTCATATCAGAATAACTTTGCTCAACCTCTATGATTTTTTTTTCCCAGACACTCATGATGATTCTCAGAAGCCTTGCTATTTTTTACTCAAATTCTTATCAAAAGGATTCCTTATTTTAGAATGATGCTTTTTGTTTATTCATAATCTATGTGACAATACATTCTTAACTCTTAGCTGAAAAGAAGTGCAATCTTGAAGAAATAAAATAATATATACATTCTATAGGAAGTGCTTTTTGGTTCACACTTAAGGGAAGAAATGTGAAGTGGAGTGAAAATGGTTAGGGTATAGTCTATGGTTGAACAGATAGTCACCATAATCCAAAACCAAACTCATTGCCGTCGAGTCAATTCTGAATCATAGCAACCCTATAGGACAGAGTAGAACTACTCCATAGGGTTTCCAAGGAGTGCCTGGTGGATTCGAACTGCCAACGTTTTGGTTAGCAGCCTAAGCTCTTAACCATAGTTACCCTAGTTTTGAGAAATACATATTTATTAGGCAAATATTAAAGCCTGAGTTATATGATAGGGATTTTTTTTAGGGGTTGAATTGATAGCCTTGACTAATGAACTAAACTGGTTCTCTTCTGTAAATTTAGTTCACGATTTGTCTTATAATGATAGAAAACCAAGAGCTGCTGTAGTTTACCTTTCAAGGAAATTATTTTAACAAGTGCAAATAACTGTAAATAGGTTTGAGTTTCTGATGTTAAAAACTGTAGTAAAAAGAAGGCCAGTAAATATTAATTTTATAATAATCTTATTAAAAGTAACTATCTCTCTTTTGTACTTTAAAAAAGAACAAAAACAATTTCTTGGACTTGGCATTGATCAAGATGTTCTTGAATTTTTTTTAACAATTTGAATATGTTCTATGAAAAGTAACAAACACCACATTTGCTTATATTTAACTGAAAACCTAATTTTTCAAGTACAGTAACAGTTACATTCATGATGCTTTTATAATTGTTTTAATTTTATCTTTGAGCAACTTGAAAGTCCAGCAGGGATTAGAGAAATTTATTACAAGTCTTATTTTCTGTTTTTTGAGTTCTAGTATAGATTAATACAAATGTGATTAACTGCAAAAATGTTTTTGTCTAAGGCAGTTTATAAAATGTAATAATGTGAATATGTAAACTTTTATCAGTTTCCTCTGAGTTTTGAAATCTGTGTTTTTTTGTTTCTGTGATCCAATTATACATAGTACAGAAGAAAAACTTTATGCATGTTATGGAATTCTATAGGCAGACAATTTTTGTTTTTTAACTACTTCTTAAGTCCTCACTCTGTTTTGCCTTATATTTCATGGTTAACATAAAGTTGTTTAACACTTGCGATTATTTAATCAAATAACCTCACTACATTTGATAGGCTTCTATGATGTAAATAAATACATGAAGAAAATGAAATGTATCCAGAGCAAACATCTCTCACATTTTCATATTGAAAGACCTCAGATAAATTACCCAAGATTTATTTTTACATAGGAGTTGTTGAAGAAATTCGTATATCTGGAAGCAAACAAAACAAATGAAAAACATCACACTGAGGAACACATATATAAAGAAAAACAGTGAGATACTCCTAACATGGTTAATTTCAACTCTCAAAAGATCTAGATATCTCATATTTCTTTGGAGTAGTGAGTTTAGTGACAGGACAGAAGGAAGGACATTATTACACATATATCTGAAGAAAAATAACTTCTATTATATCTAAGCAATCTTGCATTTTTTACAGGGTGATTATTCTTTCTCTTTAACCAAATTATTCTTCCATAAATATTCATCTGGTAACCAGTTATTTATTAATAAAGTGTGCATTATTCTTTTTTTTCTTACCTGTTTCTCATGTGTCTAGCCATATTACTAGTCCCTTTTCATACCATTTCCCAGCTTCCTCAACTACTTGTAGTTCTTAGAACTTTCATGTTCCCTCTTATCTTATGATACTGGAACATACTACCAAACTCAGCTTGGAAATTTTACCTGACCCCAACCATTCTCTGTCCTTCCAGAGGCCAAGAAACTTTAGTTCTCCATATTTACTCCAGTAGAGAACTAATCACTGTAGATTAAATCTTCTGCATACTTTGTACGCCACAAGAACTAGACTTGAGCAAGGTCTTACTCATCTTTATATTCCTTGTCCTAGCTTAAGTATTGGCACGGAGTGATCTTCTGTATACTTAACTGTTTTTTTCCTCAAAGATTCATAGCTAATACATTACATAATCCAAATATACAGCTTAGTCCAATATAATACTAAGCATACTACAAGTAAGAATTCTACAAGCATAATCAATAAGTGGTTGAACATATGGGCTAGTAGAAATGTGGATGGGATGTTTATTAACTATTTTGATCCCCAGTATCCTCTTTGCTCTAATGACAATAATAATATTTACTCAAAGTTGTAAAGTAAATAACGTTTTAGAGATTTAGCGACGTCAAGTCATTAAGAAACTCTTGCTCTTCTTGTATTTGTTTTACTCACAACTACTTATGTTCCTATTCCTCATCTTTTTTAAAATTTTACTTTTTTGAATTATGCTGATTGAAATCTTAGATAGCATTTCAAAAAGTCTTGAAAATGTTTTAAATATAACAAATAATCTTGTTGGAATTCCTCAAATTTCAACACATTGCTGGTACCTCTTATCCACTCCTATCTACATTACCTTCATTAACTTGGTGTACTACTGCTCATGTCTACTCAGCTAAATTCAATTTCAAATAAGGATGTAATTAACACAAAGTTTTTTTTTTTTTTTTAACTTTGATCTAAGGTATTAAGAGTTTTGATTTTAAACAAATAAATCTAAACCATGAAATTCGAAGTAGAGAAACATGTTTCAAACCTGAATTTATGTTAGGATGCAGTATTAGTTTTCTAGCACTGCCATAAAAAGTACCACAAAGTGACTCGTTTGTAAGAAAATAAATTTATTGTCTCGTTCGGAGGGTACAAGACTGAATTCAGGGCTTCTGCCGGGCCATGCTCTCTCTTGATTGGCTCTAGAGGAAAATTCTTCCTTGACTCTTACAGCTTCTGGTAGCCCCAGGCATTCCTTGGAGTTCCTTGGCTTGCATGTGTATCCCTGCATGGGATTCTTCACTCTGTGTCTCTTCTCTTTTGTAAGGACACCATTCAAATGGGCTTAGGACCCACATATGACCTCATGTTGACTGATAACCTCTTCAAACACCCTCTTGCCTAATAAGGTGATTCACAGGTACTGGAAGTTAGGACTTCAACTTATCTTTTTGGGGGACAGTATTCAATCCACGACAGATGGAATATAATTGTGAAGAACATAGTTATCTCTCTCGCTTTATTTTTCTGACTAAATCTAGGGTAGGAAACATTAGTATATCTTCTTCCCTGGGAGTAAGCATGGTAAAGACATAACAATGCTTAAGTGAGCTATGATTTAAGTGAGTTCCCCAAAAATATGTATTTCTGTATGTTTTATGTATACATAAGTGTATAAAGATCATTTATTCTTTAGTTATTGAGTAACTATGTCCTACATCTAAAGAAAAAATAAGGAATTTTGAGAAGCACAGATATCAAAGCATGTGAAGAGTTTAGCACGGTGGAGTTTAAATGATGTTAGTATGCGCAACTCCATCTATAGAATGCTTTCCTTTACAAGAACTTGAGACAGGAGATACATTTTAGTCTTTTTACTTTTTAAAAACTAAGACTGTTCACGTAGAATTTAAGAGTTTTTACACAGTAATCCTACAAAATAATTTGTAAATGTTTACAGAATCTCACTGACAGGCTTTACTTTAACATTGTGTTTAAGTTTGCAAAATAACCAAGACTATGTTTATTAAAATTAATTTTAATTTTAAAATATCACTAAGAACAGTTAAACAATTTAACTATTAATCCAAGTAGTGTTTTAGATATTCAGTGAAGAGAAAATATTCAATTATCAAAAATAAATGATTAGTAGTGTTAGCATAAAACTACTGGTTTGGCTTTACAAAATTGCACACTTTTTCATATTATCAATCTAAAATCTCTACACTTGCTTCATTTTGTCTGCCAGTTCAAATGTGACAACAAAGATATCTTACTGCTAAGATTTTTGTGAGGATTAAATAACTTTATATGGGACTTAGAATAATATCAGATTCATAGACATTGCACAATGATCACAAATTTTCAGTATTATTTTATTAATATTGGATAAAAAATTAAAAATTATACTATGAAACAATGCATATGACTAAATGTGCTTAAGTAGGTTTCCTAATCAATATATTTAACTGTTGACGACAATCTCAATAAAATGATATGGTTTTGATTTTTTTTTTTGTTATGCCATCTTAATAAAACCATATATGGGGATCTGTAGGATTAGGATGTTTATTTGCTTGCTTTTGTTATCCTCAAAACAAAAAACAGAAAAATCCACCGCCATCAGCTGGATTCCAACTCTTAGGGACCCTATAGGACAGAGTAGAACTTACTATTTCTCTAAAGATTTTTATGTATCTTTAGACTTTCAATAGAATGATCACGGAGATTTGAAAACTGTGAGAGGAACAAAATTTAATAATGTATGTATATTTACCAAGATGGAACTCAGTAAACATGAGGTGCACAGTAGAATGGAATTTGGTTGTTATATTTATGTAGCATCAAATAGAAGTTTGTACTGATATTTGAGTTTTCAACTGATTATTTCAGCACGCTAAATGCATTGTGAAAGTTTTAGATCATTTCACTCTATTCTAATTCAAGATCTCTCAAGAAGGTTCTAACTTTAGATTTTTAGAGACACCCATCATTCTGATGTTCACACAAAGAGGCTTGTGCACTTTTATGTGAAGTTTAAGAATACCTTCCAGACCTCTGAGAAGAAGAAAAATAAAGAACTAACTTTGTCAGCTTGACAATTTCAGAAATCCATCAAATGACTTCTGCAGAGTAACCTTATACAAGAGAACGAACCAATTAGCCCTGTCACTCACAGACTGCTAAGTGCAAAATGGATTTCAGGTTAGAGCTCTGAGATAGCACATTTAATGCCTGACTTCAGTGGTATGCCTCGTGGTGCTATGCTACCTGAGCGACTCTGGAATCTTTGGCACATTTCTGGCAATGTGACTGATGACTGGCAATGAGGGATAAGGGAAATTTTGGGCTTGATAGAAATGGGTCAATGTTCAGTTTTGTTCCTCCACTTAAAGAGCAGAAAAAAGGTCTAAAATTTTTCAGAGATTAATTATACATCATTTCTCTTTCATAAATAAGTCCTGGTTTGGCCACGTAGCAGCAGTCTGATGTTGACAAGGTTGAAGAATGTGATGTTCATGATAAAGGGTGAAGAAGCAGCTATTCTTAAAAACTGTAATGAAACAAAGCAGGTCAGGAGACCTGCACCATGAGCAGAAGTATGACACAAAATTACGTGTGCAATCTTAGGTGAGCAATTGAATCATTTTGTTTTCCAGGATACAAATGAAAAATTGGAAGAAAAAAAACAAAACTAAATGAATTCTTATGTTTTTCCAGTTAAAAACAAAACTATCCATCCTCTTAATTGCCTGCTTCTTCATCTTGTGTTTCCACATTGCAGAATGAACTTTCAATAAGAAAATAGCTCATTCATTTCACTTTTAAATTTGAACTAACCTTCATGAGCTGATAATGGAGTTATTACAGAAACAATGAAAATACAGTAAATTGAAGTGTTTGGTTTCTTCAAGAATATGATAACAAAACATTTATGGGGAAAAATGGAAAAAAAAGTTCTTTGTAAGTGCATATGAGCTACTGAATCTATAGTTATCTGTCACTTCTGAAAAATATTTTTAGTAGTAAGGAAACAACGTCATTAAAAGAAAACACATAAGGGCTAGAATGTATGGAAAGAACATATTTGCTTATCATTTACAAAGGGTTTTTACATAGAGAATTGAACCTTCAAAAAGAACCGTCTAAATATATTAAAATATTCAGTTTGGGTTAATGTTCTATGGTTTTCTTTACTCACAAGTTGTCTCAATAATTATTTATGAAACTTAATGGTTTGGGAGTCTGAATTAGATAAGGATGTTTAGATATCCCCTCCCCATAAAAACGAAGAGAATTAATTTCGAAACTTAGGGGTTAAGATTTTAATACAGTTTTTAAATAGACCAAAATGTCAGCAGTTCAAAACCACCAGCTGCTCCTCGGAAACCCTATGGGGCAGTTTTACTCTGTCCTAGACTGTTGCTATGAGTCAGAATTAACTTGATAGCAACGAGTTTTTGGTACGAATGACATGATAAGAATTATTGCAAAAATTGAAATAGAATGGTTATCATTTGGAAATCCTCTATGATTAATTAGAAAATATTACGATACATATCATATACAAAGCCTATTTAAGAAGCCAAAAGAAAACTGATTCTTGAGGAAAGCAATCATAAATTTTGTCAGGGGCCATGTAGTAAATAATATATATGGTAAATAATAGCATACATGTACACATATATAGTATATCATGTATATAGTAAGTTATATAGAGATATATAGTAAATCATATATATGGAATCATATACATATACTAAGTCATATATATGCATAGTAAATCACATACATGTATATATAAATATAAATATATATATATAAAAGAAATGCCTATCTGTCCAAATTAGGTAAAGATTGTAAGAGATAGTCTAATGTAATGCAGAAAATTGTTATTTATAGAAAAAAGGGATATTTTACCATTAATTAAGGAATATAGTGTATAATAAATAGTCAAACATATATACAAGTCATATTCTAAATCCTTTGAGTAAATTATTTCCCTAGGTATTATCAAAGCGAGGGTAAGTACTCTCTAAATAATTTGCTGCCTGTTTTCGGAACATCTTGCAAGCCTTATTTTGTTGAATCTGTACTTTACCGTAATGAAATGTCTTCATAGTTCCAGACCAATGAGTCAATCTAATTAACTGTTGAATTTTCCTAACCAATCCTTTGGTCTTTGTAGTCACAAGTAAAATCTGTCAATTAACTGAAAGTTTTGGGGATTTGATCCCTGTCCAAGAAATTTGGTTTTATTTTCTCACATGCCGTACTGCATCCTGAGATCCTCAGAAGTCCCGAATGCTTTTTTTTTTTTTAATTTGAATATTTGATGTGCTGATAAAGTGTAAGGAGGGAATGTTATAATTTGATGATTAAATCTCATTCTTTTAGTGTGCCTTCTCCCTTTGCTGTGGCATTCACAAATCTTTCTTGAAGTCAATACCCTTAGGGAGACTAAAGGTGGCTAAACCAACAAAACCCAAACCCACTGTGGTCGAGTGGATTCCAACACATAGCGACACTATGGGACAGACTAAAACTGCCCCATAGAGTTTCCAAGGAGCAGCTGGTGGATTCAAACTGCCAACCTTTCTGTTAGCAGCCCAAGGAAAAGTGGCTAGAGTCAAAGTCATGTCCTTCTCCTTAGGTGGAATACGGCTCTGCTAAAGGGTTTTCCCCTAGAGAGTTGGGATTTATTGTGAAGAATGCTCTGGTCATATTTCACAATGTTTACTCTTCTCCTTTCCCTGTCTTGGCTGGTTACTATGAGAACTTGGAGTGGTTCATGGAAATAATATTTTATGGAAATCTGGCCAGCCTTCCCCCTGAAACTAAGACTATTGGCCACAGGAGTTTCTCACTTTCAAGCTAGTTCACACTCAGCCTGCAGCAATTTTTTTTTTTTTTTTTTTCTAAAACCATTGTTTCTTCCCAGTATATGGCTCCAGTGACTTGTGCTATTGGTAACAGATCTTGGCTTGGTTTACTGGAATCACTGAGCTCTTCATATTTTAGGATGGTGATTTGTCTTCTGTTGAGGAAAAGTAATTAAAAACAGCTACTCTCAATTCAGAAGATTGTTCTACAAAAGTAAAAGAGAAAGAAAAGTTTGATTATTGAATAAACATTAAAGTAGAATATGATGCATCACAGGCAATCAGCTAAAGAGATTGCAAAGACAGGAAGAAATCTGACCCTTTATATAGCTGAGCAGATATAACCCATTACATCCATTGTTTCAAGATAAAGTCGCTAATTTTCTTTATGCCAGGATACCCCAAATTATGCTAATCTCCTTCCAGGAAACTGGGAGGTAGGGATGTGATCTTCAGTCAGGTCCTTGAGGAAATATCTTTGATTTACATACTTTTCAAAGAGACAGATAAATAATTTATAAGGCATCTAAAGTGAATTCTGAAAGAACAAGAGAGAAGTAGAACCTCTTCCCTTATTTTCAACAGGGAGAATTAAACCTTTTATTTTCAATTTGTATTTGTCCTTACACTTGCAACCACAATTCTCTGACGGTGCTATCAAAAGAAAAACTATATTAAGCCAATAATAGAAATTGGTTGCAGTTTACTTAATATGTGTTTTGCAAATCAGGGTAACATTTCTACTAGGGAATCAAAAATGTTCCAAGGAAAAGAATTTCCAAAGATTCTTATGCCTCATCTTATCAACACCCCCATGGAAAAAGGCTGGAACAAAACATTTAAAAAAAAAAAAAAAAAAGTGGTTAAGAAGGATTTCATACAGAATAGTCTTGAAGAACAATTAAAATAATTACTGATTTACCCTAAAACAGCTCTAGTCTGACCTTTAAAGTCACTGTTTCTCAAAACTGATTACACACAGATAATTCTTCAAAAGAGCACAATGCCCAAGACAAAACAGTCTTTAGTAATTGACTAGGCTATTGTTTGACTTAAAGGTGACTTTTAGGAGGCCGATTTCCTCAATGTTCAAGGTTCAAAGAATCTTCTCAGGGTGTGGACTGGGTGGGTCACCCCAACCTTCATGAAATCCAGAAATCTGGATTCCAGGAGAATTAAACTCAGTTCCTCAGTTTCTCACTTTTGGTCAGGATTCTACCATAGAATCTTTGATCAAAACACTCAATAATAATAGCTGGGCACCATCCAATTTTTTCTGATCTTGTGACAAAGGATACAATTGTTAATGAAGACAATTCTAGTTTCTCCTTTGCCTGGCTCTCCTTTTTCTTTGCTGCCCCAGACAAATGGAGATCAATTATTGCACCTTGGATGGCTACTCTCAAACTTTTAAGACCCCAGGTACTACACAATGAACTATGAGGTAAAACAGAAACGCTAAGTGGTCAATTGACTGAAATAACGCACAAAACCATAGTCCTAAAATTTTGAACCAAGAACACAAATCCTATGAGGTGTTTGGTCACACGTAAGTAGCATCAGTAACAGCTCTAGCAGTGCCTCAACAGCAACTACATTCTGCAAAACCTCAGGTTTGCATTATTAACACAGATACAGCAACATCATACTGATTAAGGCACAGACTTCTCCTTGAGAGACTAAGAGAAATTTTAATGCTAGTTTATTTTGTAAAGCCATAGCTGGGACATCAGATATATCTTAGTTATGACAATATCTAAAACCATTACAAGTAGTCCTTGACTTACAAAGGTGCTTTATTCCAATGACTGTTATAAGTCGTTTCTGACATAGTCAGATGCCCTTTTTTTTTAAGTTTTCATTATTATTGCTTTTATTATCAGTATCTTCATAAATCTGATTTTTGATATCTGCACATGAACATCTGAGAATAACATTAGCAAATTAGACACTGCAACACTGTATGAAGTACATACTACCAATGACAAGATGTACAAAAAGAAAAGACAGTTATAAATGTGGTTGGTCATAACTCAGATAGGTCATAAGTTGGGGACTACCTATATTTCACTTCAATCCAAGTATCATCTATTTCAGTAACTAATAGTTTTATGCTGATTATAAGGTATCCTGTGGTAACAAGGATATTTCTCATTTCTCAATTCTTCTTTTAATCTTTTTAAAATCTTTCCTGGTCTTAATCTTTAAGTTCCTGTCATATTTTTTATGTTCCTTTTGGTTAATTGATTATATAGACACGTGTTATTGTTAGGTGCCATCAAGTTGGTTCTGACTCATAGCGACCTTATGTACAACAGAACGAAACACTGCCTGGTCCGGCATCACCCTCACAATCTTTGTGTTTGAGCCTATTGTTGCAGCCACTGTGTCACTCCATCTCTTTGAGGGTCTTCCTCTTTTTTGCTGACCCTCTAATTTAAGAAGCATGGTGTCCTTTTCCAGAGACTGATCCCTCCTGATAACATGTTCAAAGTACATGAGACAAAGTCTTGTCATCCTTGCTTCCAAGAAGTATTCTGGCTGTACTTCTTCCAAGACAAATTTGTTTTTTTGGAAAACTATGGTCTATTCATTATTATTCGCCAACACCATTATTTAAATGCATCAATTTTTCTTTAGTCTTTTTTTTTTCTTAATAGCTGTCCAATGTGTTAACTATTTTGATCAATCTGTGTAGATTCAAACTCCAGGCAATTTTTCTCCATATCTAACATTGTGCACATGTGAGCATATTATATAGTATACTGTTCACATGTGTGTATTTTTTTGTTATGAGAGTTGAAATTCTAAATCATAGATTATTGACAGATACTCTAAATGATTTCCAGTTGGCACTGTCGCAAGCAACCTAAGCAAACTCAATCTCTTGTATATCTTTGACAGTATGAAATTGTCAGTTGTTGTCATTTTTTCTGTTTTGTTTTTAGCCAATCTGGTAGTCACGTAGTGGTATCTAATTGAAGTTTTAATGTATCTCCCCCTGATGAGTAATGAAAGAAGCCCTGTGGTGCAATGGTTGAATGCTGGCCTGCTAACCAAAAGATTATTGGATCTGCTTCCACAAGGATTACAGCCAAAAAACCCTATGGGACAGTTCTACTCTGTCACATGGGGTTGCTATGAGTAGGAATTAAGTCCATGGCACCAAACAACAATAACAATGACTAATGAATTCTTGTGCAGCACAACCTGTTAAGAGCCAGGTTGATAACTGATAGGGTGGCAGCTGTTTGAATCCGCCTGAGGCATCTTGGAAGAAAGATCTGACAACCTACTTCTGAAAAAATTAGCCACTGAAAATTCTATGGAGCACAGTTCTGCTCTGACACACATGGGGTCACCATGAGTCAGAATCAACCTGACGGCAACTGGTAATGATTGATGATAATGAGCATCTTTTTTAATATGTTTGTTGGCCATGAGAATATCCTATGTTTTGAACTGTTTAATTTTTAGCTGTCCGTTTCTAAGATTGTATCTCTCTTTCTTTTTCATATGTATAATTTCTTATGCATTATGTAGAGGACTTTTTTGCAAGCTATACGCAAGCACATACACACAAACACATTATGACCGTTGTTTTTTACTTTATTAATAGTTAATTTTTTTTTCTTTTTTGTATGTGTGTTAATCCTATTTGACACATCTTTTTTTTCCCCAAGATTCTGAAAATATTCTTCTATGATATGTTCTAGACATTTTATCATTTTGTTTTAGAAATCAATTTAGAGATTGATTTTTGTGTAACATTTGAATAACAGAGCCAAGATTCATTGCTTGCCTACGTATGTATATAATATTTCAGCACCATTTACTGAAAAACAAACAAACATTTACTTCTGTCTGTAGTGATAATATTGTCACAATTCAAATAACCATTTATGTGTAGGTCTGATTCTAGACTTCATTATGTTCAATTGGCTTATTTGTGACTATCCTTTCAGTATAGCATTCTGATAACATATCTTAATATCTAGAATTATAAAACCCCCAAGTATGTTATTCCTCAAGTTTTTCTCCTTTGTTTACCATCCTTTATTGAAAATGGCTTCTCCCTTTCTATGCTTACCATTTAATTATTTTAATATGTGCATTTTGATGAAAAAAGCTAATAATTTTAGTGGTTTTTTTTTTTTAGCAATTTATGCCCTGAGTAAGAAATCTTTGAATACATTATGGTGATGAAAATATTCTTATACAATTTCTTTGAAAACATTTATTATTTTACTGTTAGTATTTAGATATACATTCTATGTAAAATAGATTTTTTGTATAGAATAAATATTCTTTTTTTTCACATGGTTATTCAATTGAGTAGAGTTATTTATGGGAAAAAAAAACAGGATTTATTCAGGACATTGTAATGTCAAATTTGTCATAAAGCAAATTATCACATACGTGTTGGTATTTTTCTGGGTTTTGTATTTGGTTACATAGATTTGTATATTTGTGTACTCTTGAATTAATATCATGGCTTTCATATCATATAAAAACTTTGGTTTTGCCTAAAGACTCCATGAGAAAACTACTGGAACTAATAGAAAGAATCAGCAGAGTAGCAAGATACAAGATAAACATACAAAAATCAGTTGGATTCCTATATACCAATAAAGAGAATGATGAAAAGGAAATCAGGAAAATAATACCACTTATAATAGCCCCTAAAACAATAAAATACATAGTAATAAATCTAACCAGGGACGTAAAAGACCTATACAAGGAAAACTACAAAACACTACTGCAAGAAACCCAAAGGGATCTACATAAATGGAAAAACATACCATGCTCATTGATAGGTAGACTCAACATTGTGAAAATGACACTTATACCCAAAGCAATTTACAAGTACTATGCGATCCTGATCCAAATACTAACAACATTCTTTAAAGAGATGGAAAAACTAATCATTAACTTTATATGGAAAGGGAAGAAGCCCCAGATGAGTAAAGCTCTATTGAAGAAGAATAAAGTAGGAGGACCCACACTACCTGACTTCAGAACCTACTATACAGCTAAAGTAGTCAAAACAGCCTGGTACTGGTACAATGACAGATACATTGACCAATGGAGCAGAATTGAGAACCCAGATGTAAATCCATCCACCTACGGTCACCTGATCTTTGACAAGGGCCCAAAGTCCATCAAATGGGGAAAAGACAGTCTTTTTAACAAATGGTGCTGGCAAAACTGGATGTCTATCTGCAAAACAAAGAAACAAGACCCATACATCACACCATATACAAAAACTAATTCAAAATAAATCAAAGACCTAAAGATAAACCCCAATACTATAAAGTTCATAGAAGAAAAAATAGGATCAATGCTAGAGGCCCTAATACAAGGCATTAACAGGATACAAACCATAACCAACAACACACAAACTCCAGAAGATAAGCTAGATAACTGGAATCTTCTAAAAATTAAACACTTACTCTCATCAAAAGACTTCACCAAAAGAGTAAAAAGAGAACCTACAGACTGGGGAAAAATTTTTGCACATTGCAAGTCAGACAAAGGTCTAATCTCTAAAATCTACAAGAAAATCCAGCACCTCTACAACAAAAAGACAAATAATCCAATTAAAAAATGGGCAAAGGAAATGAATAGACACTTCACCAACGAAGACATTCAAGCAGCCGACAGACACATGAGGAAATGCTGGCGATCACTAGCCATTAGAGAAATGCAAATTAAAACCACACTGAGATACCATCTCACACCGGCATTACAGACACAAATCCAAAACACTGGAAATAACAAATTTTGGAGAGGCTGCTGGGAGATTGGAACTCTTATGTACTGCTGGTGGGAATGTATAATGATACAAGCATTTTGGAAAATGATATGGCACTTCCTTAGAAAGCTAGAAATAGAAATACCATACTATCCATCAATCCCTCTCCTAGGAATATATCCTAGAGAAATAAGAACTGTCACATGAATAGACATATGCACACCCACGTTCATGGCAGTATTGTTCACAATAGCAAAAAGATGGAAACAACCTAGATGCCCATCAACAGATGAATGGATAAACAAACTATGGTACATACACACGGTGGAGTATTATGCAATAATAAAGAACAATAATGAATCTTTGAAGCATCTCATAACACGGCAAAACTGAAGGACATTATGCTGAGTGAAATAAGTCAATCACAAAAGGACAACTATTGTGTGAGACGTCTACTGTAAAAACTCATGAAAAAGTTTACACACAAAAAGAAACAATCTTTGTAGATTACAAGGGAGGGGAGGCTTGGGGGGGGGAAATACTAAATAGACAATAGATAAGTGGTAACTTTGGTTAAGGATAAGATAGAACACAATACTGGGGATGCCAGCACGACTTGTACAAGGAAAGGTCATGGAAGTTCCATAGACACATCCAAACTCCCCGAGGGACTACGTTGCTGCCTGGAGGCTGTAGGGACCAGGATATCAGGGAGCATCCAGCTCAACTGGCATAACACAGTTTATAAAGAAAATGTTCTACATTCTACTGTGGTGAGTAGCGTCTGGGGTCTTAAAAGCCTGTAAGCAGCCATCTAAGATACTCCACTGGTCTCACCCCTTCAAGAACAAGGGAGAATGAAGAAAACAAGATACAAGGAAAAGATTAGTCTAAAGGACTAATGGACCATAACTACCAAGGCCTCTATCAGCCTGAGTCCAGTACAACTAGATGGTGCCCGGCTACCATCACTGACTGCTCTGACCGGGATCACAACAGAGGGTCCCAGACAGAGCTGGATAAAAATGTAGAACAAAATTCTAACTTACAGAAAAAGACCAGACTTACTGGCGTGACAGAGACTGGAAAAACCCTGAGAGTGTGGCCTCCGGACACACCTTTACCTCAGTAATGAAGTCACTCCAGAGGTTCACCGTTCAGCCAAAGATTAGGCAGGCCCATAAAACAAAACGAGACTAATGGGGCATAACAGTCCAGGGACAAGGACTAGAAGACAAGAGGGGACAAGAAAGCTGGTAATAGGGAACCCAAGGTTGAGAAGTGACAGTTTTGACATGTCATGGGGTTGTTAACCATTGTCATAAAACAAAATATGTACTAACTGTCTAATGAGAAACTATTCTGTAAACCATCTAAAGTACAGTAAAAAAAAAAAAATTAAAAACTTTGGTTCTGTTCTTCAGGACTATGTTAGCTATTCTGAGCTGTATACATTCTATATAAATTTTAGAATCAGTTTATCAATTTCTACAAAGAAAAAAAAGACAAAAATTTAAAACTTACTAGAAATCCTGTTAGCATTTATGATTTTTTTTTACATTAAACGTCCAAAACCAAACCAAACCCATTGCCGTCGAGGCAATTCTGACACATAGCGATCCTATACGACAGAGTAGAACTGCGCCACAGAGTTTGCAAGGAGCGCCTGGTGGATTTGAACTGCTAATATTTTGGTTACTGGCCGTAGCACTTAACCACTACACCACCAGGGTTTCCATATATTAAATATATAGCTTGATAAATTTATTAGAAGACATTTGGCAGCTTTACAGTAGTGAGTACTCTAACCCTCAACATGAGTATATCTCCATTTATTTGAATCATTAATAATAGTTATAATTTGTCTGCTTTTGTCTTAATGACACAAAATTTCAGGTTAGTTACTCTTTCTATCAACTTTTTAGTTGAACATTCTGTTACTCTTTTCTTGTGCTTACTGTAGAGATTAACGTTGTATGCTTATCTCAGTACCAAAACCAAAACCAAATCTCAGTACAGTCTAATACAAATGATCACATTGCCTAATTGTCAGACAATGCTAGACACTTAATACATTTTATTTTCATTTATACCCATTTGTCCTGTTGTGTAATTGTTGCCATTCATCATTAAGCTGTATGACTTTTTTTATTTTTATTTTTTTATTTTATTGTACTTCAGGTGAAAGCTTACAGAGCAAATAGTTTCTCATGAAATAGTAGTACACATGTTGTTCTATGACATTGGTTAACAACCCCACAACATATTAAGCCTCTAAATTCTCAACCTTTCTTTTTTTTTTTTTTTTTTTTTAATATATATTTTATTGTACTTCAGGTGAAAGCTTACAGAGCAAATAGTTTCTCATGAAATAGTAGTACACATGTTGTTTTTTTTGACATTGGTTAACAACCCCACAACGTATTAAGCCTCTAAATTCTCAACCTTTCTTTTTTTTTTTTTTGATGAAAATTACAGATGGCCAAAGATACACCGTTTCAAGAATTTCTACATTCACAGTTCAGTGACATTGACTACGCTCTTCCAACTGTGCTGTTATTCTCACTTAAGATGAAGGCTAACAGAACAAAATAGTTTTTCATTTAACAGTTACTACACATGTTGCCCTATGACAATGGTTAACAATCTCACAGCACATCAAGAATATCCTTACTCCACCTTGTGTTCCCTATCACCAGGGGACTTCCTTGTCCCCTTCTGTCTTCTGGCCCTTGTCACTGGACTACTGTACCTCCTTAGTCTCATTTGGTTTTTTTTATTTTTTTATTTTTTAAATTTTTTAAATTTTATTTTAACACCATTTCAAAACTTTTTACTTACACATTTAAGTGATATTGACTATGCTCTTCCAATTGTGCTGCCATTCTCGCCCAAGATGAAGGCTTACAGGACAAAACAGCCTCCCATTTAATAGTTACTACAAATGTTGCCCTATAGCAGTGGTCAACAATCTCACAATACATCGACAGTGTCCTTATTCAATTTGTGTTCCTTATCATCAGTTTCCTACTCTCCCTCTGCCTTCTGGCCCTTGTCACCAGACTCCTGTACATCGTTAGTCCCATTTAGTTTTACTGGGCTGTCCATTCCCAGGCTTAACATTGAACCTCGAAGGTAACTTCACCTCTGAGCTGAAAGGGTGTCTGGGGGCCACACTCTTGAGGTTTCTCTAGTATTCTTTAGGCCAGTAAATCTGGTCTTCTTTTTTTTTTTGGGGGGGGGGGGGATTTAAAATTATGCTCTACATCCTTCTCCAGCTCTGCCCAGAACCCTCTGTTGTGATCCTGGTCAGAGGAGTCATTGGTGGTAGCCGGGCACCATCCAGCTGTACTGGACTCAGTCCGGTGGAGGCCTTGGTAGCTGTGGACAATTAGTCGTTTGGACTAATCTTTTCGCTAAATCCTGTTCTCTTCATTCTCCCTTGTTCCCGAAGGGATGAGATCAGTGGAGTATCTTAGATGGCCGCTCATAGGCTTTTAAGACCCCAGACACTACTCACCAAGGTAGAATGTAGAGCATTATCTTTATAAGTAGTGTCATGCCAATTGAGCTAGATGTTCCCCGAGATCATGGTCCCCAGAGCCCTCCGTCCAACAACTCAGTCCCTCGGGGGGTTTGGATGTGTCTATAGGGCCTCCATGACCTTTCCTTGTGCAGGTTGTGTTAGTTTCCCCTATACTATGTACTATCTCACCTCACACCCAAGTTACCACTTACCTATTACCTATTTAGTATCCCCCCACCCCCCATCCCTGGTAACCAACAAGGATTGTTACATTTTGCATGTGACTTTTTTCATGGGTTTTTACAATAGAGGTCTCATACAATATTTGTCCTTTTGTGATTGACTTATTTCACTCAGCAGAATGTCCTCCAGTTTCATCCATGTTATGAGATGCTTCACAGATTCATTGTTGTTCTTTCTCGTTGCATAGTACTCCATTGTGTGTATGTACCATAGTTTGTATATCCATTCATCCGTTGATGGACATCGAGGTTGTTTCCATCGTTTTGCTATTGTGAATAATGCTGCCATGAACATAGGTGTGCATATGTCTATTCGAGTGATGACTCTTATTTCTCTAGGATATATTCCTAGGAGTGGGATTACTGGATCGAATGGTATGTCTATTTCTAGCTTTCTGAGGAAACGCCATATCATTTTCCAAAATGGTTGTATCATTTTGCATTCCCACCAGCAGTGTATGAGAGTTCCCGTCTCCCCGCAGCCCCTCCAACATTTGTTATTTCCAGTATTTTTGATTCGTGCCAGTAATGCCGGGGTGAGATGGTATCTCATTGTGGTTTTAATTTGCATTTCTCTAATGGCTAGTGATCGCGAGCATTTCCTCATGTGTCTGTTGGACATTTGAATGTCTTCCTTGGTGAAGTGTCTGTTCATTTCCTAAGCTGTATGACTTTTAAATAACACAAGGCAATATTTTTATTGTTTTGGACAGTGAATATTTGATCCATACTTATTTAAAAATTTACGCTTGGCTATCCTTCACTTTGATCTTCGCTCCTTTCTGCCATCCCATGTTTCCCTGTAGGATAATTTTCCTCCTGCCTGACGTGGTTTCTTAGGTTTATTTTTATTGACATTCTGCTAGTTATTACTACTTATATTTATGGTTGTCAAAATATGTCTTCATTCCACTTTCATTTAAAAAATACTTTCACAGATTATAGAATTAAAAGTTGTCAGTTCTTCTCCACTTTTAAGACATCATTCAATTGTCTTTGGATTTCTCTCATTTCTGCTGAAGCGAAGTCTATTCATTGTGTTTTTAATGAGCATTTTCTCTCGCTGCTTTTGAGGATTGTCTGTCTTTGGTTTTCAGGAGTTTTATATAATCAGACTAATTTTTTGTTACTTGCTTTCATTGATTTTATTTACTCTTCCCCCATTTTTTGGAAAAAAAAACAGAATGTGTATTACTTACTGCTTTATTTGCTCTCTCTCTTTCTCCTCTTTATTTGCAACTCCACTTACAATTAGCTTACATATTTTCATCATTTCTCATATGTCTCTCAAACATTTTCTATAATTCCCATTCTTTTTTTTTCTTCTTCTAGTGCTTATATTTGCATATACTGACTTATTAGTTCCAGTTATTTATTCCGGCTATTTTATTCCTAACCTACTGTTTAACCCATCCATTAAATTCTCAACTTCTGTTATTTGTTTTTCAAAAGTAGAAATACAATCTGAATTTATTTTCCACCAGATATTTATTCTCTGGTAAAATATATGACCGTCTTGTATATACTTCTTGAATGACCTATTCATATTCATTTTAAAGTGTGTGCCTAATACTCCAAATATCTGTATTGCCTGTGATTTTATTTTCCAGTGTCTGTTTTTCCTTTCAGCCTTTCACAGACATGTCTGATGATTTTCAGTGAATGCCAGATAATGCGTATAATCAAATTTTGAGATTATGGGTTATGCTGTGTTGCTTCATAGAGTTTTACTTTCTTGTAGGAGGCACTTGTAGGAGTGGAGATAAATCGCCTTTATCTTAGCTTAGGTTTCAATTATTCACGGCTGATCACTTTTTTTGGAAGGGTTAGTTTATTTTTCAATTTCCTCTTACCCTAGAACATAATCTTGTAACATTTGTCAACTAAATCCCTGTGGCATTTATCAGGTACTTGCTTCCTTAACAGATCATGAGCTCCAATTGGACCTTCCCAGCAAAAAGAGACTGAAAATACTCATCTAACTTGGCAGTTTCCTGTGTGCACATTACTGCTTGGCATTTCAATTATAAATTAAGAGGACAAAAAATGCATAGAATTGTCCATTTCTGTCTCTGAAATTTTATTTTCTTTAGGATGGTGGCCTTTAGGTCTCAGCTGCTGTGATAGTCTATAGATATTTAATTTTTTATCTCCTTGGTCCTGTGAGATTGCTAAAAGCTCTAAGCCAATTTTCCATTTAACTTTCTGGCATTAGTCTTCTAAAAATTGTTGACAGAGAATGTCAGTATCACCTAAATGTTTTCTTTTTCTCTTGTAATTTGGTCCTTCTAATTCTGGCGGCCTTGGTTGACCTCTAATGACTTCAAATAATTATATTTTGTATTCTTGTTAGTTTTTTTTAGTTTTCCATGAGAGGGTTATTCTGATAAAACTATTCCAAGAGTTAAAACTTGAAACACATCTGCCTTTATAGCAGTCAAACAGGTCAATTAAAAGAACTTACAAGAATCATTACCCTGTCATGTTTCATGCCTTTGATGATATCATAAATGTTTTGCATTTTTCCTTGGAAAAGTGGTATTTATTTTGGTTTACTATTTTGGTTAGGTGTGGCAGTCAAAGGAAGGGGCAGATTCAGCAATTTTCACTTGGCCTTTCCTTGTTAGAGCATAAAATGACCCTTTGTCTATGAGCCAGGGAAACAGTTTTTACCCGTTTCTGAGTATTTCTTTTACATCCATACCTTCCTGACTGGGGATTTGCCACAGAATAGATTCGTAGTCCCAGTGGACCTGATAAGGTGAACTTAGGCCAAGAGTGCATCTCTCACCAGATCTCTGTATGCTCCTGATGGGTCATGGTGGTATACTGCATGTCTGAGGATACTACCAGGACATCTGGAAAGTCCCAAACGTCCAGATCATAGTCATGCTGGTAAACAGCTGCAGATATCACTGGGGAATTCTATGAGTAAGAATGTCCATATACATCTGTGATTATTTTGCTTGGTTCTTCATTCAAAGGATTCAGGCTTCTCTGCAACTGAGCAACTTTGTGTCTCTGGGTTGGCCTGAGTTGGTTTAGAACTGGATAAGAGGATATACATATCATCTACTATGGTGACTCAAGTCATGTTTCATTCTACCATATCTAAAATTTTTCTGCCTGTATATTTAAAGTACCACATCAGTAAGCAGCCTATCCACTTTACCCTTTGAGATTCCATGGTCAATTAGTTATCACTACAGATCTGTACATTTTGAAATATTCCAGTTACTATTCTGTCACTATGCCTTATTGTAGCAATTGTTTCTTTCTTTTCTCAGACTTTTAATCACTACCAACTGTCCGAAACAGCTCTTAATTATTCACATTATAGGTCGGGAAACTAAGTTTAATTGCAGCAGCCTCCACTGTTATCACTAACCTAATGAGAAGAGCCACTTACAACACTTTCAAACAAGCTGATGGATTCCGCTATTAAATGCATTTTTTAGAATTCCTTCATGTATTGTGTGCCAGGGAAGTTCCAACATTTCGACTTTATTGTCACTATACCATCATTGAGGAGTCCTTGGGTTGTGCAAAAGGTTAAGCACTTGACTACTAATCAAAAGGTTGGCAGTTCAAAGCCACCCAAAAGTGCCTTGGAAGAAGTTCTGGTGATCTGCTTCCAAAAGGTCACAGCCTTGAAAACCCTCAAAAAACCAAACCAAACCTGTTGCTGTTGAGTCGATTCTGACTCACAGTTTTCCATTAAGCACCTAGCAGACTAACAGTATTTCTCTCAATCAACACATTACAGGCAGTCCCCGGGGTATGAACAAGATCCATTCCTAACTGTGTCTTTAAGAATTTGTAAATAAATTGGAAAAGGTCCATATGGTTCGTAGTTAGGCTTACTTTGGTGCAAGAAAAGGCTTAAAGTCTTTTCCCTGATTTAAAATCTGCATCATGCAGTAAGTGAAGGTCATTGTGATGAAGAATTTATTGTGAGTAGGGGTTGGTTCAATCCTTTCAAAGCGAGGAAAAATTTACATAACATTAAAAGGCAAGTAGGAGTTGTCTGTAAATCAGAAGTTCGTAAACCGGGAACTGCCTGTATCTTCTGAATTTCAGGTAAATTCACCATTTTCAGTACATTATGCCAATCAAGTCTTATATTTTATTCTCCTTGATCTAACATTCTCTAATTCTTACAGACCTTTGCCCATACAAAGTGGGGACACCCTGCAAGCTGTTAATGTTAGGCTATGTCCTCCTGGAAAAAGCTTAAAGCCTCTATATCTATGCTGTGCTGACATTTTACTATTATTATCTATATGAAAGTCATGATTGGTGACATGTTATAGGTCCTGAAGGCATTCATTATTTTTCAGTGATACAACTTCTTTGGTGTAGGTATTGAAAGAATCTTATACCAAAGAAAGTAAATTCCTTTAGTTGAGGTGAGTGCCTACTTCTGCTGGCAAATGGGAGGAATTTGGAAGTTAAAAGTTCTCAGGCTTATCAGTACCTATTCTGGACTTCACTTCTTCAGCACTGATGTCCTTTCTTGACAGTAATCATTATTTAATCGGCACTATAACTCTGCAATTAATCATGCTCTGTATATACCTTCCTACAGATATAAGAGATGAAGGAATTCGTTAAAGTTACAAGAGATTTCTAAGCTCTAAACTGGACATTTAAGCCCTTCAAATCAGTTTTTTTGTTCTGTAAACCCTCTAGGTCTGTCAGAAGCAGTCGAGTGACCCCATGATGTTTATAATCACCATCATTAACATGGGACTTAAGTTACACGACTATTCACTCCACAATGCTTTGCCCTGGATCTCCTGACTTCATCTCCTGCACAAGGAAATAGACATTGATAATTCACTATAGAATCTTCCTCACAATGACAGTATCATATTTCTTTAAACAAGAAGGTTATCTTTATTTACCTTAAATATGTGAATGACTCAAGCGTGGAATCTCATTTTCAGGGTCTATTTCTGGTGCTAAAATATCAATTACACTGATTTTTGACTGTAAACAGGTACATAACCTCATTAAGTAATCTAGGAGAGTTTAATAAGAAATCTATTTAAAAAATTGTCGAAAGGGTTAAGGAAAATCAACAACAGATATTGAAGCATCCTTCAGCTATCCATAGGAAGGGAAAAGGAAAAAGAAGACAAAAAATTATTGAAACACAAAAAGTTATTGTATCTGTAAGGGACAGTTCCCTGACTAGAGCATGGCTTTGGGTAGAGGGAGACAACCAACCGGTGGAAACACAGTAGGGAGTGAGCTAGAAGAATAAATACTCCAAACTTAGTTTCCTCATGCCTTCTAGTCTCCAAATAGCATATGGCTGCCATTGAGGCAATGTGTACAGATTAGACTCCCAGGGAAAGGAGCATGGCAGAAATGCAGAGTAGATCTGGAGGGAAAGTTAAAAATCAATACAGCGTATTCACTTCTGTTTTCCATTAACAATTACCAGAACAGCACAAGGCGAATATTCTATTGCTAGCTGATTAACATGGACTGAATATATAATAATATAATTGTAAATAATACTAGGAAATTAAGCCTAAAATTTAGATTTAGTTATATGATTATTAGTTTGTAAACATGACTCTGTTCATTTTAATGCATAAATGAGCTCGTGAAGAAGTAGCAAATCATGACTGATATGAAATGAATGTGTCATATATTCGAGTAGGACGTTCTCAGAGTTTGACCTTTAAAGTTATAAAATTATTTGTTATATTGAACATAACTTTACTGAGAGCAAAAATGCCTACCAAATGTGACATGACACATTGCAAGTGTCTCCGATAGGTTTAAGACTGTCAAAATGAACATTGCAGGAAGATATGTATAAATACTTAGAAAATAAACAATTGCTTTATTTTAGTTGTATTTTCAGAGTAATTTTACGAAATTTTTGGCTACTTGTCTCCTAAACATACAAAAGATCTCCACTACATTTCGTAATCTAATCTAGGTGGAAAATGTTAAAAGTTACTTTTCATCCTGTAAGATGCTAGTATGTGGTCTGCTTTTGTCCCTTTAAATAAATTAAAAGAAAACCAAAAAAACCTCAGTGCTTCTCTCCTGCTGTATTTGTACATTTGTGCTACATTAAATTTTGCGTGACCTTTAGATGCGTCATGTAAATAATCTAATGCCAAAATTTCAGGTAGATTTTCTGACATATTTTATAAAGACTACATAGGGTGTGTATGTTCATGCTAACTTTGTACTGAATATGCCTCCAAATGTGCATTCCCACAATTTAAGAAAAGATGACACAAATGTCATCAAATTTGGTCACTACTGCTGAAAGTGAAGGATTGCTCTCACACTCTTAAGATGTGCATCCTAAACACACATTAATCATCCCTCACACTGAGCAGATTTCATTATGTATTTTGGTTCAATATTTCAAACGGATTAAAGTGGAATAGTCTTCCTTAAGTATGGGATTTAGCTTTGAAAAATCCTGACGCACTGAACTTACTTCATTATATGTGACCAGAGACTTATTGCATAATCTCTAATTCCTCTCTTTAAAATAAGAAATGAGAAAAAAAAAAAAAAAATGAAGCCTAAAATAACCCTTTGAAAATCCACATCAATACATCTAAGTATATTTGCTGATGTGTTAATATGTAGGTTCATGTCGTTTATTTATCTTTTATTTTGAGCCAATAGTTGGAGAATTGTACTTACATTACCGGTGTATGATGCTTTTTATTGAATTTGGTTTTACAACCTTGATACTTTAAGTTGCTGAGTATGCCAGCATATCTAAAAATAGAACAGAAAATTTTATCTTCTTCTTTTGGGAAGTTAGATAAAAATACTGGAAAGCTCATGCCAACACAGTGCCATAAAAAAACAAGCTATTTAGGATTTCTTCCGCTTTCTCTTCTTTAAGGCCATAATTTGAGTTAAATATAAAAGCCGGTGTGTATGCATACAGTCTAACTATATAAATGACACCAGAAAATCTATTGGTAAATTTGGAATTAGATAATTAAATGGACACATTTAAAGGTCAAGCAAAACATACTGTGTGAATGCAAACAACAAATACAGCAGTAGAAAAAACCTGCAATATTTGTGCGAAGTAGACTTTATTATTCAGTCTCAACACGGAGAACTCCATGAAATGAGACAAATATTTCCCAGCCCTGGATTGCCAGTTTATAGGATTTTATTTAATAAATTTTGTTGGAGCACTAACTTGAGAATGTTGCTTTCTGTCTTTTTTTTTCTCCTTATCATTATTTTACTAACGTTTTTCACAGTGACAAGTCCTGTAATGAATGTATTATTATTACTGAATATATTCTATTTGTAAAGTATGATAATAATTTCTGTATATGTATTCATTTATTTAATCTTTACTGCCTTCTTTAGGTATTATCATCCCTATTTTAAAGATAAAGAAAATGAGATTCAATTTAGTGTCACAATTTAAATGCTAATTAATTCATTACAAATAGATAAAGTAAATGGAGTAATATACACACGTATGTATAATTTTTCTTTGAATCGTATATGATAAATTATTATAAGCAACTTCCTACAATAGACTAACTTTTAAAAAGATTTATAGATATATTCATTTATTAAAAAACATTTTTTAATTGCATCATATGATTTTTTTTATTGTGGTAAATATACGTAATAAATCATTTGCCATGTGAACATAATTCACGTTAATTAGGCTCCTTATATTGTTCAACTATCACCACAATCCATTTTCAAATGCTTCCATTATTTTAACAGAAACTCAGTGGCCCTTAAGTGAAGGCTTTCCCTTTCCCTCTCCCTCCTACTACTAAACCAAAAAAAAACAAACCCATTGCTGTCGAGTAGATTCCCACTCATAGTGACCCTATAGGGTAGAGTAGAACTGTCCCATAGGGTTTCCAAGGAGCAGCTGGTGGATTCGTACTGCCAGCATTTTGGTTAGCAGCCATAGCTTCTACCCTCAGCGCCACTTGTCTATACATTTGCCTATTCTAGACATTTCATGTAAGTAGGATTATACAATGTTTGTTATTCTGTGACTGGTTTGTTTCTCTTAGGATGTTTATAAGATTCATTCATGTTGTAGCTTGTATCAGGACTTAATTTCTCTTTCTGGCTGTGTAATATTCTATTGTATGTATGCACCACATTTTGTTTATCAATTCATCTATTTGACGTTTAGGCTGTTCCCACCTTTGGCTATTGCTAATAGTGCTGTAATAAATACGGTGTACAAGTGATTGTTTGCATTCCAGCTTTCGATTCTTTAGGGTCTATATTTAGGAGTGGAATTAATGGATCATAGGGTAATTCTATGTTTAGCTTCTTAAGGAACCACCAAACTGTTCTCCACAATAGCTGTATCATTCTACAGTCCCGCTAGCAAGGGATGAGGGTTAGAATTTCTCCTCATTCTTGCCAACACCTGTTACTTCCTTTTCTCTCTCTCTTTTTTTTTTAAATCATAGCCTAAATAAATGAAAGGACATTTTGTGTTTATGAGTTGGAAGACTTAATATTGTTAACGTAGGATATCATAATTGTTATAATCAACTTCTTAAAGGAATGAAGACTTTTAAAGCACTTTTATATTTATGCATTAATTTAAAATACATTTTTCAAGAAAGAGGCATACAAGTTATTGCTTTAATAACAAAGTGTTTTTTTATTACGTTATTTTTTTCACAAGTTTAAAAATTTTCAGAATTCCCCACTCCCACCTTTCCTTTTTTGTGATCGATTTTGTAGTAACGATGTTGACAAGAGCACGGTTAGCGATACAGAGAATCAGTCCTTGAGAAAAACAGGATTCAATTTCATGCATGAGTGTGTATCTAAAAAACTAAATTATTAAACAAGGATACATATTCAAAATAAGGTTCCAATATTAAAGAAATATAATAACAATGACTCAAAGGGAAAGGTAACATAAAAGGCAAACTTCTGCCACTTAATAAGGTTCTGGGTGACATGAATTCAACCCTTCCCCAAACATAATTTCATTGAATGGAATAATGAAGATGGAATAAATCCAGAATACTGCTATTCTTTCCTATTATTTTATTAATATTACATTTACATTTTCCCATTAGTATTTGCATGTTGTTGGATTAGAATTATTTTATTGGTTGATGGATTGGCTAACTTGTGATTTGGTAAAGATTTAATCAATTATACACTTCTGCTTATTGCAAAAAGTCAACATCTGTCTGATCAAAGCCCCGTCACTTCTAATCCATTCATAGTTTGCCTTCCAATGGCACTTGTGTTTACGTATGTTAACGTAAGTCCTTTCATCATTTTAAATAATATGTAGTATTAGTTTATTTATGCTTTTAATTTGCATAAATATGTAAGATCTCATTCGGTTTATTACATTTACACTCAGCAACATATATATCAAAATATATACGTGCATCTACTTTATTTGTTCTGTTTAATTCTGACTGCCTCAAGTTATTCCAATACAGGGAATGTTGTTATTTCTCTTATTTATTCTCCTAGTAACGGATGTATAGAGTGCTTCTAGCTCCCTGCCTTTGTAAATATGCTGTGAGAAAAATCTTTATATACATCTGCTTATGGACTTTATTTGAATCTTTCTGGAGACATATACTCAGATACCATTTTCTAGGTTAATAATGAAGCATAGGAATTTTCATCACGTACCACCAGATTGTTTTTGAGAATTGCTATTGCAACTTACATTTCCTTTGACCTGTGTATGAAAAGGAGCCCTAGTGGTGCAGTGGTTAAGAGCTCGGCTGCTGACCAAAAGATCAGCAGTTCAAAACCACCACTCTTTGGAAATCCGATGGGGCAGTTCTACTTTGTCCTATAGGGTCACTATGAGTCAGAATTGGCTTTACAGCAATGGGTTATATATGAAAATATCAACTCTGCCCACAAACTTGCAAACCTTGGTTTTAGTTTAGCATATTCTACATATTAAAGGACGTCTTTAAGATATGAAATTGTTCGATCCAGAAACAAAATATGTCTATTTCTTTTACACAAATAAATAGAATTTTACAAATTTCTAAATACTTAGGATATTCAATAGTAGATTCTTGATACTTTCTACATTTTTATGATTTCTGCAAATAACCTTATTTAATATTCTGATTCCCAATTTTTTTTTTCATGTTTTCTACAAAAGAGCTCCATTTTATAACTTGACATTTCTTGCAGGTTATCTTCTCTGGAAACAGACATTGAGATAATAGTGGGATTCAGGGTTCAGTATCAACACCTGTGCAAAGAAGAAGGGAAAAAAAGGATCAAGCAGAGGAGGAAGTAAAACTATGAGACAGAAAAAGAAAGCTTCAACCAATCCACTGGGGAGTTATGGAGTGAGTGCGCCCACTGGAGTTGTCAGAATAGGACCAAAAAATCTGGGACTTCGTAGCCCTGTGTCTCTCAGTCACTGGATTTGGGCTGCACCAGGAAATAAATAATGCTGTACTAGTTTCCAACCTCAGATCTTAAGAGAACATTAATTCTTGAAATAAGCTCTGTGGGACACCTAAACCACTATGTAAGAAATCCAACAACCCTAAATTCAACATGTTAGAAACTTCATATGAAGGCACTATAAGAGAGAATACTTGTTGTGATTCAGTGGGTTTCTTTATATGGCATTTCTGGCCCTAGTTTTGTAATTCATCCAAAATTGTTGACTAGAACACTATCCTGCAAGCAGTTGGTCTTTTACTATTCACATAAGCAGCTTGCAAGTGATTGGTAGGTTTATGATCCACCATATATATACTTGATGTTTATTGGGATTGGCTGGGGGCCCTGCACAGTCTGACATTTACCCAAATTGGTTAAGGAGTCCACCCTAGAATTAATAAGGAGTACATGGGCTTGCCTATGTTGTTGTTAGGTGCCCTCGAGTAGGTTCCAACTCATAGCAACAATATATACAACAGGACAAAACACCGCCCAGTCTTGCACCATCCTCATAACCATTGCTGTGTTTGAGCTCACTGTTGCAACAAGTGTGTCAATCCATCTCAGTGAGGATCTTACTCTTTTTCTCTGACACTCTACTTTACCAAACATGATGTCCTTCTCCAGGGACTGGTCCCTCCTGATAATATGTTCAAGGTAAGTGAGACAAAGTCTTGCCATCCTTGCTTCCAAGGAGCGCTCTGGCTGTACTTCTTCCAAGACAGATTTGTTCATTCTTTTGGCAGTCCATGGTATATTCAACATTCTTCTCCAACACCATAATTCAAAGGCATCAATTCTTCTTCACTCTTCCTTATTCATTGTCCAGCTTTCACCTGCATATGAGGATATTGAAAATACCATGACTTGGATCAGGCACCTTAGTCCTCAAAGTGGCATCTTTGCTTTCCAACACTTTAACGAGAACTTTTGCAGCAGATTTGCCCAATGCAATACATCATTTGATTTCTTGACTACTGCTTCCATGGATGTTGATTGTGGATCCAAGTAAAATGAAATTCTTGACAGCTTCAATATTTTCTCCTTTTATTATGATGTTGTTTATTGGTTCAGTTGTGAGGATTTTTATTTTCATTATGTTGAGGTATAATCCATACTGAAGGCTGTGGTCTTTGATTTTCATCAGTAAGCGAGTGCTTCAAGTCCTCTTCATTCTCAGCAAGCAACGTTGTCATCTGCATACTGCAGGTTAAACTCATTAAGACTCATTAATACGAGTCTACTACCAATCCTGATGCCACATTCTTCTTCATATAAGCCAGCTTCTCAGATTATTTCCTCAGCATACAGATTGAATAAGTATGGGAAAGGATACAATCCTACAGCACACCTTTCCTGACTTTAAACCACACAGTATCCCCTTGTTCTGTTACAACAACTACTTATTTGTGTATGTACAGATTCCTTATGAGCATATTTAAGTGTTCTGGAATTCCCATTCTTCACAATGTTATCCATAATTTGTTATGACCCACACAGTCGAATGTTTTTGCGTAGTCAATAAAATCCAGATACACATTTTTCTGCTTTCAGCCAAGTTCCATCTGACTTCAGCAATGATATCCCTCATCCCACATCCTCCTCTGAATCTGGCTTGAATTTTTGGCATGTGCTGCTGCAACTGTCTTTGAATTACCTTCAGCAAAATGTTACTTCTGTATGATATTAAAGATATCATTTTATAATGTCTGCATTCTATTGGATCATCTTTCTTTGTAATGGGAACAAATATGGATCTCTTTTAGTCAGCTGGCCAGGTAGCTGTCTTCCAAATTTCTTGGCATAGGTGAGTGACTACCTCCAACCCTGCCTCCATTTGTTGGAACATCTTAATTGGCATGCTGTCAATTCCTGGGTCCTTGTTTTTGCTAATGTCTTCAGTGAAGCTTGGACTTCTTCCTTCAATATCATCTGTTCTTGATCATACACTATCTCCTGAAATGGTTAAACGTTGACCAATTCTTTTTGGTACAGTGCCTCTGGGTATTTCTTCCATCTTCTTTTGATGTTTTCTTCCTTGTTCAATATTTGGCCCATAGAATTCTTTAAAACTGCAACTCGAGGCCTTGTTCTGACTGATGATATTGAGCTTTTCTTTCATCTCTTTCCACAGATGTTGTTGATTTGATTCCTGTGTTTTCCATCTTGTGAAGTCCATGTGTATAGTCACCACTTGTGTTGTTGAAAAGAGGTATTTGCAATGAGTAAGTTGTTGGTCTTTCAAAATTCTAATATGCAGTCTCTGGTGTTACTTTTATCATATTTTCCAACTACTGATCCTTATGTTTTTTCTAGCTTTCACATTCCAATCACCAGTAATTATCAATACATCTTGTTTGCATGTTTGATCAACTTCAGACTGCAGATGTTGGTAAGATCTGCAATTTCCTCCTGTTTGACATTACTGGTTGGTGAGGAAATTTGAATAATGATCATATTAACTGTTCTTCATTGTAGGTGTATGAGTATTATCCTATCACTGACAGCTTTGTACTTCAGGGTAGATTTTGAAATGTTCTTATTGACAATGAATGCAACACCATTCCTCTTCAATTTGCCATTCCCAGCATAGTAAACCATATGATTGTCAGATTCAAAAGGTCCAATACCAGTTCAGTTCAGCTCACTAATGCCAAGGATATTGATTTTATGGTCCACGTCATTAAGGTCAAGTCTACTTCCCCAGTCGTATTTTGAGTGCCTTCAACCTGATGGGCTCATCTTCTGGCTGTATATCAGCCAATGTTCCATTGCTATTGATAAAGTTTTCATGGCAATTTTTTTCAGAAGTAGACTATCAGGTCTTTCTTCCTAGTCTGTCTTAGTCTGGAAGCTCCACTGAAGCCTGTCCACCATGGGTGACCTTGCTGGTATTTGAAATACCAGTGGCATAGCTTCCAGCACCACAGCAACATGCAAGCCATCACAATACAAAAAACTGACCAATACGTGATGGGGGCTGGCTTATAAAAAACCTAACACGGGGAGTCTCTGGTGGGGCTTCCGGATCAGCAAAAACCAAACCCTGCACTACAACACTTGCAGGCTGAGTAAACCTGTGATGGCAATGACAGCAGAGGCTGTGACAGTACAGGAAGAAGCAGAGACAGGGAGCAGACCCAAACTGTACAGCAGAATGTAAAGCCCAATCCTTGGCCAACGGCTGGGAGGAGCAACTCATAGCCAAGCCCATCAAGTGACATCATTGAGTTTCCTGTTTGAAAATTTCCTGCTGGGAAATTTGGTTTTCAGGAAGGGTAGTTGGGTCTCTTTTAAGACATAAGTGGGTCTCGTTTTAGACCTTGATGGCCCACGCTGAAACTCCTCCCAAACCTCACCCTTTGTATGTCTTCATTTTTGTTTATATCCTTCTCTATATAAATAGAATTTTAATAAACAGTTATTAAAGTTATTATTGTATTTATATTGTTTCCATCAGTTCTCTGTGACCTTTCCAATGAATTAATGAACCCAGTAGAGAAAGTATTGTGGGGGAATGGTGGCGAAGTTGGAGAGTGGGGATATATTTGACCTCCACCTCATAGGAACTAGATTTGTCCTGATCCTTATGGTCAGAATTACTATTACACTAGCTAAGTGTTGCTTTCTAACCATTCTACCACGGTGCTAGACAGATAAAGAAAGCAATGTTGGACATTCCAGATCAGTCTACATGCCAGCTGATTACCACTGAATGCCTTCAGTCTGCTGGAGTGAAAGAATATCACAACTGATTATTGCTCAAATCTATCCATAAAAGTATCAGGTATAATAAAATGATTGTTTTAAGTCTCTCACTCATGGATCAGTTTATTATGTAACAGTATGTATATATATATATATATGTATATATATATATATACATGTATTATACTTAATACATATACATGCACACATATATACATATATACATATAGAGAGAGACCATGCCAATCTGTATTTAAACAAAACAGATTATTCATATTTTGTCTTGCTATTGTCTTGCTAAGTGACACCTGTTCAACTTTAAATCAGATGTCGAGTATGTGGGTGCTGCAAATGGTTAACTCACTCAGCTGATAACTGAAATGTTGGCAGTTGGAGTCTAACCAGCGATGCCTCAGAAGAATGGTCTGGCCGTCTACTTTCAAAAAATCATCCATAGTAAAAAATCGAGATGGGAAAGGGTTGACATGTCGTGGGGTTATTAACCAATGTCATAAAACAATATGTGTACTACTGTAAAAAAACAAAAAATCATCCATTGAAAATCCTATGGAGGACTGTTCTACTATGACACACATGGTCACCGTGAGTCTGAGTCATCTTAATGGGAAGTGATTTTAAAGATATACGTGCACATATTTGTGCTGAGTGTGAGTGTGTGTTTTGTTAATTCATTTCCAAGGCAAAGTTTCAGTTTTGTTTTATATTTAGAGAAACATTGACAGCTACAGAGTTATCATGGATTTGAGATGATGAACAAATAAAAAAAATTCTTATTAGTAGAATATTGAAGATAATAGAATTTTAGAGATAATTAGCATACAGGTGGAGCACAGCAAAACACTACAAATATTGAAAGATGCCATGAGAAAGAAATGCTAGACCATTTCTTCATGATTCTAGAAAGCACAGCCTAGTGCTGATTAACAGACATTTCAAAGAACTTTCTAACAGACAATTTAATACTCAAATGGAACTAATTGCTTTGGGATGTAGGGAGTTCCTGACAAAGAGAGAAGCAGATGCTTTGTCAATTTTGGTAGAGTTGTCACTGTAAGGTTATAGAGTTGTTGATATGCCTTGATAGTGTAAAAATAAATCTTCAGTGTTACTGTAGTAGACATAGACTTTACAGAGGCATGCTCCACCAGGATGGGTGTGTATGTGTGTGTGTGGGTAGTCCTGGTAGTAGTATCGAAGTGTAAAATGAAAAATGTTCTCTACTATATTTTGCTTTTACTTTTTCCAGAGCTGAATGATTTAATGTCTGAATACTGTATAAATGCTTTCACTCAGTCTTTTTAATTTGAATATATGTATATTCTTTTGCGTCCTTGTGTGTATGGATATCCTAGTGTGGTGTAGGTGTAAATATGTTTGATTATATACTTCAGTAATGTAGACAGTCTTACGGGTTGGATAAACACAAATTAAGCTGCCCTAAACTGGACCATGGTATTCTATCTGAACTCTGGAATATGAGAAGCAACTCCAGAATATGAGCAGTGACCTAAAATCAGGTTGGAAGAACAGATTGTAAAACAGAGAAAGGTCCTCTGAGTGCTTCTGTTTAAAGAATATGATTGCTCATTTCTGCTTACATATCCAAATAACCTGAGATTTTTGCCACTGTTTTTTTTTTTGTATTTCTTTTTTTTATTTATTGTACTTTAGATGAAGGTTTATAGAACAAACTAGCTTTTCATTAAACAGTTAATACATATATTTTTTATGACATTGGTTAACAATCCCATAACATGTCAGTACTCCTTCTTTCTCAACCTTTGGTTCCCTATTACCAGCTTTCCAGTCCCCTCTGCCTTCTAGTCCTTGCCCCTCGGCTAGTGTGCCCCTTTAGTCCATTTTGTCCTATGGGCATGTCTAATCTTTGGCTAAAATGTGAACCTCTGGAGAGACTTCATTACTGAGCTAAAAGGGTGTCCAGGGCCATACTCTTGGAGTTTCTCCATTCTCTGTCAGGCCAGTAAGTCTGGTCTTTTTTGAGTTAGAATTTTGTTGTACATTTTTCTCCAGCTAGGTTTGGGACCCTCTATTGTGATTCCTGTCAGAGCAGTCAGTGGTGGTAGCCAGGCACCAACTAGTTGAACTGGTCTCAGTCTGGTGGAGGCCAGGTAGTCCTGGTCTATTAGTCCTTTGGACTAATCTTTCCCTTGTATCTTTAGTTTTCTTCATTTTCTTTTGCTCCTGAAGGGATGAGACCAGTGGAGTATCTTAGATGGCCGCTCACAGGCTTTTAAGGCCCCAGATGCAACTCACCAAAGTAGAATGTAGAACATTTTCTTTATAAACTATATTATGCCAGTTGAGCTAGATGTTCCCTGAGACCATAGTCCCCGCAGCCCTCAGCCCAGTGATTCGGTCCCTAGGAGAGTTTGATTTTGTCCATGGAGCTTTCATGACCTTACCTTGAATGAGCTGATCTGGTTTCCCCAGTACTGTGTACTGTCTTACCCTTCACCAAAGTTGCCACTTATCTATTGTCTATTTAAAGTTTTTCCACCCCCACCCATCCCCTCCCTCATAACCATCAAAGATTGTTTCTTTTTGTGTGTAAACCTTTTCATGAATTTTTATAGTAGTGGTCTCATACAATATTTGTCCATTTGTGATTAACTTATTTCACTCAGCATAATGTCCTCCAGATTCATCCATGTTGTGAGATGCTTCTCAGATTCATCATTGTTCTTTACTGTTGCATAGTATTCAATTGTGTGTATGTACCATAGTTTATCCATTCGTCAGTTGATGGGTATCTAGGTTGTTTCCATCTTTTTGCTATTGTGAATAATGCTGCAATGAACATGGATGTGATATGTCTATTCGTGTGACTTTGCCTATCTTTTCTTATCGAATATCAATGGAATAGGTAGAAGAAAGAACATCTTAAAAACTACATACTATTTATTTTTCTGAGGCTTACTCATCCACTGACTTGCTTTTATCAGAGTCTTACTGGTGGTGTAGTGGATAAGAGCTATGGCTGCTAACCAAAGGGTTGGCAATTCAAATCCACGAGCAGCTCCTTGGAAACCCTGTGGGGCGGTTCTACTCTGTCCGATAGAGTGGCTATGAGTAGGAATCGACTAGAAGGCAATGGGTTTGTTTTCTTCGACTGTTGAAAGGGTGAATATATATATATATATATTTTCACCTTTTCCATTCTTCATCCCAACTACAGTTCATCCAAATAAATATGTGCAGTGTAGCACCACGTAGCAGTGATAAAAAGGTCATTATAAGACTTTATAGGACTATGCCTATATAGTTTTACATATACTAAAAACTTCTTCATTTACTCTGGTAATAAAATGACAAAGCAAAGCTTATTTTTATAAAAACAATTCATACCTGTGATATACCATTCAAATAATAAAACAACATATACAATTTAAATATCAATAATAATTAGTATTCAATATTAAATTACCAGTAATTTGTATATGTAATAATTTTCTCCCTCAGTTTCACTATATTCTCCCCTTCCTTGTTGCTCTCATTCTCTCTCTCTCTCACACATACACACACACACACACACACACACACACTCACACACTCTCACATACACACTCAGTAAATCCTCCTGATTAAAACATGGTGAAACTCTTAATAAGTTGTTTTTCTCAGAGACTCCTCCTCTTAAAACTCTGTTTAAAACACTTATAAATCATGTATAGAGATCAGTGCTTCTGTACCTAATGATAAATGTGTGAATGCTACATTTCAAATATAATAGGTTAGTAAATGCAACTTACTTTAGTTGACTGTTGTTGTGTAAAAAGCCTGGGGTTTAAATCTATGCTACTGTTAATGGAAGCTACAAATCTGAAATGTTAAATTACCGACACATAGATCCATTCAGGATAAATAGAAATATATATAATAGTCTCACTATAATTTGATAACATAAAGCATGTCAGATTGGTTTGAGGGCAACATTCATAAATTATATTTAGTAATATCTCTTTAATCAAAGTAAGAGCTATACTGAATATATCTTATACTTAGATATTTACAAGTAATTAATTTTTTAAATCTTGTAATATAAGGAAACACATGTTTTTACTTAGAAATATCAAAGAATAAAACAAAAATATGTTTAATCATTATAGTAATGGCTATAATTTGTCTTAGTAAAATGAAAGAATATGTTCTTAAGGAGTATAATTTGGCTCATTCAAAACAAATCCAACATGCATATGTGGCAATTGAACATAGTATATATATATATTGGCGTCCTGGTGGCACAGTGGTTAAGAGCTATGGCTGTTAACAAAAAGGTTTGCAGTTCGAATCCACCAGCTGCTTCTTGGAATCCCTACGGGGCAGTCCTACTCCGTCCTATAGTGTCGCTATGAGTTGGAATTGACTTGACAGCAATGTGTTTACAGTAGACATGTACTAGACACATAAGTCAAATACTTTATTTAGTGAAATTACTTATAAAAATTCTTTAATCAACCAAAAACAACAACAACAAAAAAACCAAACCTGTTGCTGTGAAGTCTATTCCGACTCATAGTGACCCTATAGGACAGAGTAGAACTGCCTCATAGAGCTTCCAAGGAGCACCTGGTGGATTTGAACTGCCAACCTTTTGGTTAGCAGCCGTAGCTCGTAACCACTATGCCACCACCAGGGTTTCCTTTAACCAGATGCCATCAAATCAATTCTGAATCATAGTGATTCCGCATGTGTCAGAGTAGAATTGTGCTGCACAGGGTTTTAAATGGCTGATTTTTCAAAAGTAGATTGCAGGCATTTCGTCTGAGGCACCTCTGGGTGAACTTGAACCTCCAAACTATCGGTTAGAAATTGAGCATGTACTTCAAAAATCCTTCAGGAGCAAACAATACTGAGGACTATGTGACCCCTTTTCAGTGCCTTCACAGAGACAGTCTATTTTTCAGTTTGGGAAAAGGTAGTTGTTTCTCTAGATAAGAAGTAAGTTAGTTTGTGGGGTCATATTTATTTGAAAAAAAATATATATATACACATATCTTCAAGCCACAATCAACTCAAGCTTCTGTGATAGTAACACAATGGGAGGCCCATGTGAGAAAAATGGAGGGAAGTTCAGATTCATATTACCATTTTACTCTAAATTGAAGACAAATGTTCTCTGAGTAGTAGTAAAAGTGTTCCTATTTCTATGAATTCATGAAATTCTATATTTGGTTAGAATTTTGTATGAGATAAATATATATATAAAACACACTCAGATACACGTACAGTCATGCACCGCATAACATCTGCGCGGGCAACATCTGACCACATATACGTCTGTGGTCTCATTACGTTACAGTCGAGTTCAGAAATCCCAATCAGAAAATGGGATGTAGTGAATGTAACTGGATGTAACAAACGTAACAGCTTGCTGCACACAACACATGTATCTCATGAGTCTTGTGTACAAAGTGACTGTGCTGCCAGGTGTATAATGGTACGATACATGTATAACCTGTAATACATATGTCTTGAAAGTCATTGCGAATGCCTCTGTTACTTGTTTATATATATACTGTACTTTCTACCATTATTTTAATGCCAACTTTCCCTAGTGACAAATGAACAATTTACCTTACCACAGTGTATGCTTCAACTCCTAGGCAGTAACATCCAATTGCATGTATCACTTGTCTCATGAATGTTGTAGTGTTATCTCTCTGTTGAATTTTCTTTCAAAAATATTACCGTGAAGTGCATCATAGCTCCCAAACAGAGCAAAACTAGTGCTAGTGATAGAGACAGCAAGAGGCATAGGAGAAGTATCAATCTGAAGGTGAAACAAAAGGTTATTAAACAATATGAAGGTGGAAAATCAGTGAATGCCATTGCATGCAATTTAGGCATATCTGTTGGCTAAATATGTAATATGGTGTTCACCCAATGGCTGAATCACATAATGCCCTATTTCACAGAATGTATCATGGGCATTAAATAATGTATATGTATGTAAGTATTCTCTGGATGAAATGGTACAGTGTTGTTGTTAGGTGCCGTCGAGTTGGTTCTGACTCATAGTGACCCTATGTACGACTGAATAAAACACTTCATGGTCCTGTGCCATCCTCACAATCATTGCTGTGTTTGAGCACATTGTTGCAGCCACTGTGTCAAATCCATCTTGTTGATGGTTTTCTTCTTTTTTGCTGACTCTGGATTCTGTTTCCAGCTCATCATCATCTGACCTCCAGTTCAGAATTCCAAATTCTTAGTTATCTAGCACTGCTATAACAGAAGAACTACAAATGGGTGGCTTTAACAAACAGAAATTTGTTCTCTTACAGTTTAGGAGGCTATAAATCCAAATTCAAGGCACCAGTTCTAGGGGAAGTCTTTCTCTCTCTGTCAGCCTTGGGGAAGGTTCTTGTCTTCTTTCAACATTTCTGGGCCCTGCATCCCTTTGAGATCTCCATGTGTCTTGGCATCAGTCTTTTCCTGGGTCTAGGAGATTCTCGGTGCAGGGACCCTGGATCCAAATAATATGCTCTACTCTTGGCTCTTTTTTCTTTGTTGTAGGAGTTCCTGCCCTCTTTGCTTACTTCTCTCTCCTTTTATCTCTTGTTAAGAAAAAAGTGATACAAGCCGCATCCCGGGTGACTCTCCTTACATTGAATTCCAGAGCTGTGACCTGAGTAAGGGTGGTGACTTAAGTAAGGGTGATGCATTCCACCCTCATCCTGCCTCATTAACATAACAAACACAACCCCAACCTAACAGTAACCTAATCTTGCCTCATTAACCAAAGGCAGAGGTTAGGATTTACAACACTTCACAAAATGGAGGATAATCACACAATACTGGGAACCATGGCCTAGCCAATTTGTCACATATTTTGGGTGAGGAAATACGCCATAGTATTTTGAAAAAACATTCAACTTCAGAGGGCATCATGGAGGATTTCTGTCTCTAACTGAGCTTTGAAAGACAGGCAAACTTTCTTGGTAGAAAACGCTGTCTAAATAAAGGCACAAAAACAAATATGAACTTAGGCTGTCTGCTATAATTTAGTCAAATAAAATTGAGGACAAACCAGGTTAAATCATTTCTTTCACTTCATGTATAAGCCGTTTTGTGAAGTGATAGGATTTTTTAGTTTACAATTGTTAGCTTTACTTTGTGAAGCCATAACTTCTTGTCAAAAGTAAGTATAAAATTGGTGGCTTACAATTAGCCCACCTACTTAAAATGACATATAATAACTTTTGCTTCTCTCTATATAATCATGAGTTCTTTATATTCCTGAATGAAATATGAACTGTAGTACAATAAACAGATAAACATAGGTAAAGTAAAACAGATCTTATACAGAAAATAATTTAGAATATTTCCTTACATTTTGCATTTTGAAACATAAGAAAAACAACAGTGAACCATCGCTGTTTTGTTATGAATCTCCCAAATCTTTTTTTCCTCTATATTTCTGGTCAGGCTATATTTGACTGTTCTTGATTTTTACAATAACTCCTTTTGATTGTTTGAGAATTCCTGAAATAATTTTGGTAACATGCATCATTTTTTGTATGATTTTGCACAGTAAAACTGTTGGAAAACTGGCAAATTTGTCTGCTTGTGAAAAGTTGAAAACTGTCACCTGAAACTGACATCCAGACAAGACTTTGCAAGTGCTCCCAATACTGGAAATGCAGAAAAGACACACGTAATATGGTAAGTTTTCCCAAATCAGCCCTAAATTTGAGACTTCTTCTGTAGAACATTTTTTCTGTCAAAAATAGTCATTTAGTAATAAGTTTGAATGACAATTACAGCTGAGTTTCTTCTTAAAACTACCCTTTGTGCTGACTTCTACACTCATACCTGTGGCATTTATTTTGTAATGAGTCATTCTATAAATAATTCATGATGTAGCATCAGAAAAGGAAAACAAACCAAAAAAAAAAAAAAAACACTCTAAATTTTATGCAAAGGGCCTTTGAGATTATAAATGACTTTTGTCGAATTATGTAATTTGTAAAATTATATTCTAACTATATAAATTATTTTATAGTTAACCAAAACAAAACAAACTCATTGCCGTCAAGTCTATTCTGACTCATAGCGACTCTATAGGATAGAATAGAACTCCCCATAAGGTTTCCAAGGAGCAGCTGGTGGATTCGAACTGCTGACATTTCTATTAGCAGCCAACCTCTTAACCACTGCACTACCAGGGCTCCAGGTAAGTTATCAGTATCCTACAAATTGAAAGATAGACAAATTTATATTTCAAAATCGTATTAAACTTAATACAGTGAAACCAGTGAGAGCTGGAACTTCACGGGACAGCCTTGTTTTTCCAGGTCTTTCCAGTTTTCTGTCTTTGACAGGGTACAGTCTTACCACTTTTCTACCTCTCTCAATTAGTGGAAAATATTGAATTTTCCTTCTCTGACAGGTTTCTGCCTGACACAGGTTCTAGTTTTTGCAAGTTTTATTGTATCTAAAATAGATGCACAGAAAATATGAAATCTCATACTTCCAAAACAGACACACGCATTTCTCTCATCTTGAGATTTGTGTTGGACCTAGCTTAGAACATTCTTCAAATCATCTATAGGAATAAATAAGAAGGTTATCATGGCCCATGATGAGTTTCATATATTGACCTAGCAGTGATATAGGAATTCAAATTCTCAGAATATGGTCTAATTCTAGCCTTTCTCTAGAAACAAATGACTGGAAACAGGGGCATTTGATTATCACTAGGTTTGGTACAATTTTTAACTGTCATAGATTAATTTCATAGATCATAGATCAATAATATCAATGTTATTTCCAGGCAGCATGGCACAGCAAAGCACATCATCATCATTCAAAATCCATTTAATCCTATCACTGTGTGTCAAAATAATTCATTTCTTCATTTGTTGAACAAATATTTATTTATTGCAGCATTGTTCCAGGCTCGGGACATACGTAGTGAATTAAAAATAAAGAATTCCACTTCTCATGGATATTCTAGTTTAAGGAGCCTGTAGAATGTAAATCTAATATATACAATTTAATAAAAGACAGTCAATATTATGGAGAAAAGTAAAGCAGGATAGGATGGATGAGGACGGCTGGAGAAAAAGAAGTGGTCTTGTTTCCAATACAGTAGTCACAGTAGGTTGGGAAGGTGATATTTTTGCAAAAAATTGAAGGAAGTGGGTGATGGGGTTATTTGGCTATCTGGGGAGAGTAGCATAAACAGCAGATAAAAAATCCATTGCAAACAGTTCATGTTTTCGTGAGAAAGACGGTGACCAGTGTGACTGGAGTCTAATGAAGAGAGGAAAGAGAAAAAGGAAATGAGGACAGAAAGGCAGCGGTGGGAACTTTTGTGTCATGGTGAGAATTTTTTAGTTTTACTCTAGGATATATGGGAATCCATTAGGGTATTTGAGGCCACCTAGCTGCTATTTTGAGAATATATTTGTAGAACGGTGGAGCAAAAGTGAAAGCAGAGAGTCAGGACATAATTGCAATAATCCAGACGACAGATAGTGACAACTTCAACTATGGCGTTAGTAATTAAAGTGATGAAACATAGGTATATTCTGGATATGTTTCATCAATAAAGCAACCAGTATATCCTGATAGACTGGATGGGAGATATTAAAGAAATTTATATCAAGGATGACTCCAAGTTTCAGCAATTAGAATCATATAGTTGTCATTAACAAAAATGAATTAATTTGTGGTGGAGTAAAGAAAGTTAGTAGAAGAGATCAGGAGTTCAATTTTGACCATATTAATTTTGATACGGATATGAAATATCTGAATGTTGACACTGAGGGGATAGCTTGGTAGACAAACCAGAGTCTTATTTATATGTCTCGTTCATATGTAGCCAGGCCAGTAGTGCCAGTACCATTCTAGATGCGAATTCACTTCTGACCTATTCCACCAAGACATGCTGAATGATTAGCTATAACTTCTCTGCACCTGTATAATATTTTCAATTTTTTTTATGTTTTCTCATAATAGCCGTGAAATAGGTAGAGAAAATGAGGAAAATGATTTATAAAAGCCCAATATAAAAAGTAATTCATTTGCAAACCTAAAAACAATGTCTAAGGAGTTATGATCAATTTTCTGAAGACTATTCTACTATTTTCAATGACATTTATACTATTGTATACACTGGGGATTTTTAAGGTGATCAAGATTAAGAACCGATGACTATTTTTTTAAAATATATGTATACGGATTATGAAATCATGCATGCCAATGCTGGTTATTTAAATGGTCATTTTATTATGCGAAACGAGGAAAGGTTTGCAAGAGATTAGGCTATCTTACGCCAAGGTAAACAGAACACTTACATTTTTTACACAAAACCAGAAAACCAAACCCACTGCCATCGAGTCGATTCCAACTCATAGCAACCTCGTAGGGTTTCCAATGCTGTAAATGTCTATGGAAGCAGACTGTCACATCTCTCTCCCACAGATCTGCTAGCCGTTTCTAACCACTGACCTTTCAGTTAGCAGTAAAGCACTGTAACCACTGTGCCACACATGGCATATAAAATCTTAGCAGTAAGACCATTAATATACATGTATTTCTTAGCTTTTTGAATGACTCAGTACATCTCTTTTTACAACCACAATTAGAAATCCATCTGAAAACATAATATGACCGACACTCACAGACTATATTCTAGTCTTAGTTGGTTATCTCTCATAATTTCACTTGCAAGTGTCATGCAACCTAGGCCAAACTGATATCATTTGTGACCTCAAAGACTGGGGCAGAAATGATCGTGTCGACTTGCTGGTCACACCAGCTTCTCCATAAGGAAAAATCTGGGAAAAAAATTACACCTAAGTAAAACTACCTCAAATTTAAAAAAGACTCTTTTGGATTCAGGGTGACAGGTAGTGGCAGAAAATAATATAAAGGTGATGTCATGGATTGAATTGTGTCCCCCAAAAATATCTGTCAACTTGGCTGGGTCATGATTCCCAGTATTGTATAATTGGGTACCATTTTGTAAACTGATGTGATTTCCTTACGTGTTGTAAATTCAATCACCATGATCTAATAAGATGGATTAGTGGCAGTTATACTCATGAGGTATACAACCTTGGATAGTGTCTTAAGCCAACCTCTTTTGAGATACAAAAGAGAGAGGCGAGCAGAGACACACGACAACCTCATAACAACAAGAAAGCAGTGCCGGGAGCAAAGCACATCATTTGGACCTGAGGTTCCTGCGCTGAGATGCTCCCAGACCAAGGGAAGACTGATGCATCACAAGAACCTTCCTCCAGAGCCGACAGAGAGAGAAAGCTTCTCCTGGAGCTGATGCCCTGAATTTGGACTTGTAGCCTACTGGACTATGAGAGGATAAACTTCTCTGTTAAAGCCATCCACCTGTGGTGTTTCTGTTATAGCAGCACTAGATGACTAAGACGGGTGACATAAATGACAACATGTTTACAGTCATTTTCAAAGGAAGAAAAAACCAAACCTGTTGTTGTTGAGTTGGGCAGGGAAAACATCCACTTGTACCAAGAAGAGAGGTTTAAGATGGGTCTAAAATAGCTCAAACTGGCCCTGAGTGTTATTCCCAAATTATCAAAAAGGACTAACAGATTTATAAAGTAACAGACTTTTGTGAAATTTACTGAATAATGTCTTAACTTGATGTTGTAATATTTGTTACTTATGATTCATGAGTTGCCTTAGGGATGTGGACATAATCCTTAACATAGCTTGAGAGAAGGCTGTCTTTCCCATGGCACAAACAGCTATAATTACTCCCAGTTTCTTCCCCCCCCGCTAACATTTTTTAGGCTTCAGAACAAACCATTACACCTCCCCCTCTGAAGCCTAATGATTTGTCTAAATAAGCAGCAGGGCTAAAGAGATCCAGTTCCTGGCTAACAATGCCGGGATGGTACCCCTATGTCTGACTATCCCCCTCTTAGGGGGATCAGGCTGGAAAACTTGCATTGCATTCTACAATGAAATATACAATCCTTGGAATATAAAACCAAGTAGGCATCCTTTGTCCATGGTGCAAAGAGAGGGGACACTCGCTGAAGTTTTCTATCCCACTTGGACAGCTTTTGAGCCAGGGAGTACTGTTCATGATGGAACTTTCCCTGTTGTACACTGTCTACTGTCTGTGAGTAATTGAAATGGCTTTTACTATTGTCAACACCAGGTACATGTCTTGCATGTATGACATGATCAGGATGAATGAACATAACACCCATAGAGTGGTCGGTACCAGTAGGTGGAATTCTCATGCCAGTACTCTGATAGGTATTTGGGATCTGGAGACAGCCTTTAAGGCAACTTGTGTGTGCAACACATAGCTTGAATGTTTACTATATCATGCATCGTGGCAACTATTTAGGATAATTTAGTATAATTGTTGTACCTATCACATAACATTTACCTAAAGAGAATACAATAAAAATGGCTGTATACCAATTACTTAATACCTAACTGCCAATTTTGTGATTAGTGTATAAACGACACAAAAAATACCAAGTAGCCTTTCACTAAGAACGGAAAAATTTTGATTTCTCCTTATGGTTTGGAAATACTGGTTGAATGAGATTGTTCAAAGTTTCATCCCAGAGCCAAAGCTTTATTAGATTGTGGGCTAACAGAGGCAAATTAAGTGTATTAAGTTAGAGTACATATTCCTTTCCGATAAGTATGTACCAAGAGTCAAAGTAAAAAGCCAATCTGTTTTCAAGTTCAAATGGCAAGAATATGGTGGGAAATAGGTCTTGAAATCTGAAGGTCATATATGCAGGTAAACAGAATGTTGTCAGAAACCAGGAGTAGTGAGAAAAGAATATTCAGGGATATTTCAGTTAAGGGGATATTGCAAGTACGATGTCAAATGTATCTGAAAAGCTCTTTTATTTACTGAGAGCTGTATATTGCCTGAATGAATGTCTTATATTAATCCATAGAGGCTGAACCAATAAGAACTAAGAAAAAAACTCTCAATATCACCATTAATATTATTTTAGAAGTTCTAAGAATGTTGTAAGACATAAAGAAAACACACACCCCCCCACACAAATTCACACATATATGTATACACAAACACGCATGTGTGTGCACACAGGAGATTAAGATTGTATATATAGCACATTCCAGGTTAAAAAAAATTAATAAAACTAATGAATGCAGCAAGATGTCAGTATTTAAGATATGCATACCAAAAAGCTATTTCTATACAGCAGGAATAACTCATCAGAAAGGTAATAAAAGTTTGATTTGATTTATTATAGCATCAAAAAGATGAAATCAATAAAAATGCATTTATGAGACTGTGTAATATATGCAAAAAAATTTTTTAGAAGATATAGAACACTATGTGACTCAATAGGGAAGCATCTAAGTTTTCTGAAGGTAAAGAATGTGTTGTAAAATAAAAGTTCATTGCAATTTAACTGATATTACTATCGTAATTCTAACTTAAATTCTATTGTTATTATAAAAATAGAGGTAAGAAATAAGTAACACTAGTAAAGATTAAATGAGGTGATAAAACTAAACAAATTATAGTGCGTTGAATAGTGACCCGCCCACCCCATCCAAGACTACCTGGAACCTCAAAATAACATCTTATTTGGAAACAGGATCTTTGTAGATGTAATTAGTTAAGAATATCAAGATGAAATCATCCTGGATTTAGGAGTGTCCCTAAATCCAATGGCTGATGTCCTTATAAAAAGAGAGGAGGACACAAAGACACACAGGGAAAAAGTTGATGTGACAATAGAGGCAGGTATTGGAGTTTGGCTGCTGCAAGCCAAAGATTTCCAAAAGCCACCAGAAGATGGGTGGGACAAGGAAGGATCCTCCCCTAGAGACTTTGGAGAGACTTGACAGCAATGGGTTTGGTTTTTTGATCTTGGCCTTGCTGACATCTTGATTTTGGACTTCTGGCCTCCAGAACTGTGGCATAATAAATTTGTTTTAAGCCTCTCATTTTGTGAACTCTGTCAAGGCAGTCTTAGGAAACTAATGCAGTAATTAAAACATATTTACACTCATGTGAATAAAGAGATTAGAAATAAAATAAATGCTGCAGAAATTGACTCTAGTATTCTACTTAAATGCCATCAAATCACGAAGGTTTTCTTTGATGGTCTTATGTAAAATTTAACTTACTCCCTCACTTTCTTTCTACCTTGTCTTGTTTTACTTTACCTCACTTAATCACTAATTGCCATAATACATATCTTGTTTAGGTGTTTATTCTCAACCTCCTCCTAAGAGAAGATAACTCCATGACAAAAAAAAAAAAAAAAAAAAGACTACTTTTTTTCACTGCTATATAACTTATGTCTACAAGACCAGCTGGTTCAATAAATATGTAATGATGGGATGTCTAATGCATATGATAAAACTAAGCATCTCAGAATAATTGGTAAGAAAGCTGTTTCAAATAGTAATAATGATTTGCTTTTTCAAAAGTATATACTGATTCTAACCTACATAGTTTTGCAAAGTAAAGTTCAACTTAAAAAAGAGACGTATTTAAAAAAACTTTAATAGCATAGGATAATTGTTTAATGAAATTATTCAAGGTGGAGAAATTTCAAAGTATAAAAATTAAAACAAATTTCTAAGGAAAAAATTAGTAACTTTAATTAGTAGTAACATTTTAATTTTGTACTAATCTAAATGAATCATTTATTTGAATTATGTTCTAATTTTACAAGATGCTGAATATCCAGGCCCTTAATAAGTGAATATTTGTACATTCTCTTCTCTAGTGATGTAATAATAATCAAATAGCAATACTACTACTACTAACTTTCATTTATGTAAGGCTGTTTTTAAAACATTTCATTAACATTAGGATTTTTATTTTGCAGTCAAGAAACTAATAATAGTGAAGTTGTGTGGTAATTTGAACCCCATGACATCTTAGAAGCAAACCTGGACGGATAATACATAGGTTATGTTAAAGAAGTACAGCCATGCCTCACTTGTTTGCATAGTTAGGTGCCAAAGACCAGGTGGTTACGTGAAAATTGGCATTATATGAAAATGGAGGATGACCACATCAGATTGCAAAATGAAGGATGATTATATCATTACATAACTGCCAAATTGCATCATTACATAACTGCCAAACCACTGAGAATCATGGCCCAGCCAAACTGACACAAATCCTGAACTATTACAGCTAAGTGTTATTCTCACCTCACAATTCGGTGTTCATTACTGCCAGCCATATATCATTAATGCCCAAAATAGTCAGTAGACTTTTAACTATTGCTGTAAATGTGAAATGTCAGATAATAAGATAGTTGATAATCATTTGGGTGTAGTTGTTTGGGAAAGTAGAATGTTTCTCAGTTGTACTAAGGTGTGTACCAGAATCTCAGAGTCACTACATGAGCCATATTTGGAAACTTCATCTTATTATTATTCTAATCACATACAAACTGGTTAAAATCTGAATTAAATTAGGCGCAGTCTTCGTGTAGTTAAAAAAAAATGGATTTACTTGGAACTGAGTATTATTATCTATGGGTCCCAACAAATTAAGCTTTGCAAACTTGGAGGTGGATTTCAGAATTATCAGAAAGGACAATGAAATATGCTTCCAGGCTCTGATTGTTGTCCTGTTATAGTCTCCAAATATTGTAAAGGTGTGCCTGAACAAGGAAATAAATCAGGATTTTTAATTTATATTTTTGTTTGTTTTCCCTAAGATGTCAGTACATTTCTACAGCCTTTATCTCCTAAAGTAAATATTTTACAGAAGAGTTTCACTTGATATTTAGATATTGAAAAACAAGACTTCAGTTGTCAAGATGTTAAAACAATAAGGCATTATAAATGAGAATGAATTTAAATCGATAACGATAATGTGTGTAGTAGAATTTAAGAGCATAACAAAGCATAACCAGTTGCAATCTATCTATCTATATATATATATATAATTACATATATACATATATATTAACATATAGATGATTTTTTAGAAATCAAGCACAAAGGAGTATATTGTCACTTGTTTTAACTGCATTCCATTTTTCCAACCAAAAATTATAACTATTTTATTATCTTTAATCTTATTTTGAGGTAAATCGCAGCATAGTTTTGAAAAACAAGCTATGATTTTAAACATTCTCCTAATTGAAAATTTGTAGAGACTTGACTCATTCAATATTTTAAAATTGCATTGAATATGATATATATAAAGTAATGAGCACCAATCTTAAATGTACAGCAAAAAGAATTTTCACAAAGTGAGCACACCCATGTAACAAGCCTCCAGATCAAGTAACACAAATGTTCTTGTTATGGATTGAATTGCATCCCCCCAAAATGTGTGTCAACTTGGCTAGGCCATGATTCCCAGTATTGTGTGATAGTTCACCATTTTGTCATCTGATGTGATTTTCCTATCTATTGTTAATCTTACTTCTATGATGTTAATGAGGCAGGAATAGAGGAAGTTATGCTAATAAAGAAGGACTCAATCTACAAGATTAAGTTGTATCTTGAGTCAATCTCTTTTGAGATGTAAAAGAGAAAATCAAGCAAAGAGGAAAGAGACTTCATGCCATCAAGAAAGAAGCACCAGGAGGGCAGCCCGTCCTTTTGGACTGACAGTTCCTGGGCTGAGAAGCTCCTTGACCAGGGGAAGATTGATGACAAAGATTTCCCCCCAGAACCAACAGAGAGAGAAAGCCTTCCCTTAGAGCTGGCACCATGAATTCGAAATTCTAGCCTCCTAAACTGTGAAAGAATAAACTTCTCTGTGTTAAAGCCATTCACTTGTGGTATTTCTGTTATAGCAACACTAGATGACTAAAACAGTTCTAATCTCCAGAAATCTGTCTCATGACACCTCTACATCATTATCTCTCCTCCAAAGCTGTCCCTCCATAGATTATAGTTATGTTGTAAGATATGGCTTGTACTAACTGTACTAACTTAACCAAAAGTATTTGAGTCATATTGTTTGGACAGCTCAAAAAATAGATTGGGTTTGACTAATTTTGATCTTTATATAAAATCACATAATATATTCTCTTTATCTCTAATTTCTTTCACTCAATATTAAGTGAGATTGAATAATTATGTAGTCTGTATTTATAGTTTGTTGATCCTTATTGCTATATACTTTTCATTATTCCATTGTGTTAATATAGCACAATTTATTTATCTATTCAATTGTCTCCAAACTTTTGAGTTGTTTCCACTTTAGGGAACTTATGAAGAATGCTGCTATGAACATTCTAGTCCTTTCATGAACAGACACACCTTTCTGCTGAGCATAGAACAAAGTGGAATTGCTGAGCCATACAGCATGCATATATTCACTTTTAGTAGATACTGTCAAACACCTTTCCAGAATAATTGTGGTAATTTACATTATCACTAGCAATGAATGAGAGTTCAACTTTTCAAGTTAGTCTATATCCTAAACAACAATTCAAATTGTATACCTTTATTATATGATTCTGGTGGCTGTGTAAAAGTATAATGCTGTATTTTAAGAAAGGTTTACCTGAAGACTAATGAAGTTTTGCATCTTTTCATATGTTTATTGTTCATTTGCATATCTTATTTGTGAAGCTCCTGTTCAAGTCCTTTGTCCATTTTATTCCTCCCGATGGAATTGTCTGGCTTTTCTTCTTCTGGTAGTGTTTCTAATATATCTTGAATAGAACGTCTTTAGACATGCGTAGGATTCCTACCAGTTCATTTATCCTTAAACATGAGTATTTACCCTCCAAATGGTCATTTAAGGAAGAGAAGATTTAAATTTTAATGAACTCTAACACCAGAACCAAACAAAACCTGTTGCTGTCGAGTTGATTCAGCACTATTTTTTTTCAGAGTTGGTGTTCTTATCTTCTGTTTAAGAAATCTATAACCTATTCTCATGCTATGAAGACACTCTTCTGTATTTTCTTCTAAAAGCTTTATTGTTCTACCTTTTGCATTTAGACTCTAAATTGATCTACAATTGATTTTCACAAAAGAACAGAGTTTCATTTGTTCACCATGATACCAAACTGGTCTAGAACCATTCATTGAAAAGACCATTCTAGCTTAAATACAATGTAGAATCACTTTGATATAAAACAGAAATTTTTTTTCATACATTCGAAAGACACCTAGAGTAAAAAAACAAAAAAAAACAAAAAAAGTATGTATTCTCAGGAAAAAAAGTCATGTATTTTTCTAAAAAAACAAAGACATCTTCTGGCTGTCCATCTATTTATGTCTGGTTGTTTTTTTTTTTTTTTTTTAAATTAAGAAGGAAATACATAGACATTGGTTTAAAAAGGGAATAGTTTGAAATCCACATGAAGTGTGAGTCATACTTTGATATTAAAACATTATCTCTATGCCATTGCTATTTTAAAGAAGCCAAGTTAATATGCTTAGTATATTTCAAGAAGTATTTCATAAAATAAAGTTTATTTTTACTGCAGCTTGATTTGAATCCAAGTAAATTCATTTTTATTTTGGGGCACACAACCTGACTTTTAGTTTTCATGGATGAACATCTTCAGACTGTGTCCTGGGTTAATGTTCCATTCTCTGTGTTCTTTCAGCTACTGTTTATTTACAGAATTTCTAAACTTGGAAAAATATCACTCAGCAAGAAGTGCATGAAAGAGGACATGAAAAGGACATTATAATATCCATTATTTTTCCAGGTCATGTTTTTTTTGTGTCATTTAAAAATGAAGTTTCCTTAATTATTCAAAATATGAAAAATAAAATCCAGCAACATTGTAATAGCAAGCCAATGTAAAGTTTGTAAGAGCATAAAGTCCTTTTTAATTATAGCCCGAAGTAGTTTTATAAGTTTATTGGTGTATATAAGATATTCAAATGTACTTTCTAGGAATGCCATATATTATATAGCACATTTTGTCTTAAAAAACAACAACAAGAACAAAACAAAACCCAGTGTCTTAGGCTGGATTGTCTAGAGAAGCAAAACCAGTAAAGCATATAAATATATATATACAGAGAGAGAGAGAGAGATTTATATCAAGGAAACAGCTCACGCAATTATAGAGGCTGGAATGTCCCAAGTCTGTGGATCAGGATAGAACCTTCTCCTGATTCACATAGATGCAGGGGCTGGTGAACCCAAGATCAACAGGCTGGAGAGCAGGGCTCTTGCTCACAGGCTGTAAAGGTCCATGAATCCCAAGACCGGCAGACAAGACCTCAAGACTTGTCCTGATTCCCATAGCTGCAGGAGCTGATGAACTCAAGATTGGCAGGTCGGAGAGCAAGACTCTTGCTCACAGGCTGTAAAGATCAACAAATCCAAAGATTGGAGGGTTAGCTACTAGCTCAAGTCCCAAGAGCCAGAGGTCAAATGAGGCAGCTTCAGGATCCAGAGAGGACAAAAGCCAGAACGTCCACTTATATTCAGATGCAGACTACACGCCCAAGAAAACTATCTTTCTACTGATTGGCTACTCACAGTAGATCCCATCATGAGGGTGATCACATACAAACACTGAGAATCATGGCCCAGCCAAGTTGACAGACAATCTTAACCATCACACTGAGTATTCTAAAAATCAAAGAAGATAAATTGGCAAATAATGTAATACAGCTTTTTTTAAAATTTCAAGTATATCATGTTGAAAATATTTCTTCAATTGTCAATCAATACTATATTCACAACTCTAGAAGAAAAAGGTATGTATTGTATTTCTCCACATGGATCAGTAGTCTAGCCTTTCCAATAATATGTACATAATATAAAATGCTGACTTTGTCTTATAGCCTTAGTGACAAATAGAACAATCTCCTCTTTTCATCATTTTCTCTTCAAAATGATATAGTTAATTCAAAACGATATTGGGAAAAGTGGAATATTTAGAGTGCATCTCATAATATTTGGTATTTTCAGTGTCACTGTTTTAGGTATCTGGGTAGTGATCACTTTCTTTGTGTTTAATTAATCTACATTTTCTAAAATATCCAATACCCTCAGTAAATATTTGTTAAATGAATGAACACTGAATGTCCAAACTGTGTAAAGCGCTGTAGATTTTCTTGGGATGCGGAGATTGGAGTGTGTGTAATTCCGTCCCTCCATGGTTTAGTTATTCTAAGATGTGGCTTGCACTAACATAACCAAGAGATAGCATGTTATACAGATTTAGAATTAGTGATACTAGTAAAAAATGACACTAGTATTTAGACGAAAAAGAGTGTCCAGCACATTAGTCAGTCAGAGAATATTTAAAGTAGGAAGTGATACTCAAATTTGGAAACTCCAGGCAAAATTTAATAGGTATAAAATTCAGGGGAGTTAGTGGAAAAAAAGTATGAACAAAGGTAAGGAAATAGAGCTCATAGGCTGCCTCCTTTGCTCAACAAAATATTTTGTACACCTTCCAATAGTGATGAAATTATTTTCAGTAAAAATTATGAAATAAATGAACAATAATAACGATCGGAAAAGAAACAGCAGACAACACAAATTTTCAACAACATTTTTTAGAGTTTTTAGTGCATGAAAAAATACTCAGCAAACTGAATTTTAGTCCATTTCATTATTACTTATAAATTCTCTGCAAATAACCATACCTATTGCCATCAAGTCATTGCTACTCATAGTGACCCTATAGGACATAGTAGAACTGTCCCATAGGATTTCCAAGAAGGGGCTGGTGGATTCGAACGCTGACCTTTTGCTTAGCAGTCATAGCTCTTATGCACTGTGCCACCAGGGCTCCCTACAAATAAGGCACCCCAATATTCTGGACTTGGGGCACATTACTGCTGATTTTTGCCATTGGCACACCACTGGCCTAATTTGTAAATGCTAGAGACAAGTTTTCAGTTAATTTGATCTGACTAATGTAGCTCATTCTATCTTTACCAGGGAGACCTGGTAGTCTTGTTTTTTGGTATATTTACCACACACATGCTCTACATCTCAATAAAAATACAACAGCTAATTCCTCAGGTTTACTGAAGGTATAGCTCCTTGTTTCTGAAGAATGGAAAACTAGAAGAGGAAGCAGGAGGTGAGAGAGCACACAAGGTGAGGGTATGACACAGCCGAATTCAGCTGGACTGATGATCGATTTTCTAATCACTACAGTAGAGTTGTTTATAGGTTGTTTAGTAAGTTTGTCAGATATCTTCATATGGTTTATTGTTTTAGAGTTAAGAAATTTTCTTTCTCTCCAACTATGTTACTTAAAATCACTTTTAAAGGAAAAAATATGTTCTTTCTTACAATTACAAATACAATTTAAACTAAAGACAAACAAAATAATTGGGAGGAAGTAAACCTAGTTTGTGACTATGTAGTTATCTTGTTATCGTATAAACAATTGAGTGTTAGTGATGGACACCAGATTCTTTCTAAATGAATAGTTTTGATTCAGAGAAAGGATGAAGAGCTAGAAGGCATCGGTCCCACCAAGTAAAAGTAAGAAAACAGGTTTAAAACAAAGGGAGACATGCACAGAAAGAACAGACATTCTTTGAGTAATAAGTATTATCCCAAGTAAATAATCTTTTGAATTCTCATTTCACTCTTACATTTATTATTGTACGTCTTTGACAAATAAGTATCCAGAAAAGGGTAATGGGATAGATTGTTTTTGTATCCATGAAATTATAAAGCACTGATATTTGATGATGTAACATTTATCTTATGGCTAGGATAGGTTGAGTATCATATGCCAAGACAGGCTATCCAAAAAGATATCAACTTAGATATTTAGAGTAGCTGGGCTGAATTTAAGTTTAAGAAGGTTCCATAAAAGTGTTGCTGGAATAGACAATTAATTAGTAGTCATTCTAACATAGAAAATAGATACGTGGACACTGTATAAACAATGTGCAGAGAAAGGTTAAGAAAATGAAATTAATTCACTCATACACACAGATGTTTTTAATTTCCTGGGGCAAAAATCCTATATATCGTTTCATAGATATAAAGAATCACTGATAAGTAAAATCAATAAAACACTCTACTTTTTCCCTACGTCTTCAGCATTAAATAGTTTAAAAGTATGTTATAAAATATCTTCAAAATCATATATGAAAAATAACTACTAATTAAATCAGGAGGTATAGTAAATTCTGGGATAAAATTAGCACACAGTATACAGACATTCTGAGCAAATAATCCTAGAAGCTGGATTATATGAAGAAGAATGGGGCATCAGGATTTGAGTAAGACTAACAATCTGTGTTATGCAAATGACACAACCTTGCTTGCTGAAAGTGAAGAGGACTTGAAGCACTTACAGATGAATATCAAAGACCACAGCCTTCAGTATGGATTACACCTCAACATAAAGAAAACAAAAATTCCCACAACTGGACCAATAAGCAACATCATGATAAATGGAGAAAAGATTGAGGTTGTCAAGGATTTAATTTTACTTGGATCCACAGTCAACACGCATGGAAGCAGCAGTCAAGAAATCAAAAGAAGCATTGTATTGGGCAGATCAGCTGCAAGAGATGTCTTTAAAGTGTTAAAAAACAAAGATGTCACCTTGAGGACTAAGGTGCACCTGACCCAAGCCATAGTGTTTTCAATTGCCCCATATGCATGTGAAAGCTGGACAATGAATAAGAAAGATGAAATAAAAATTGACGCGAAGAATATTGAATATACCATGGACTGCCAAAAGAATGAACAAATCTGTCTTGCAAGAAGTACAAACAGAATGTTCCTTAGAAGCAAGAATGGCAATTTAGTCTCACATACTTTGGACATATTATCAGGAGTATCCAGTCCCTGGAGAAGGACATCATGCCTGGTAAAGTAGAGGACCAGTGAAAAAGAGGAAAACCCTGACTAGATGGATTGACACAGTGGTTGCAACAATGGGCTCAAATATAGCAACTACTGTGAGGATGGCTCAGGACCAGGCAGTGTTTCGTTCTGTTGTGTATAGGGTTGCTATCAGGAGGAGCCAACTTGATGGCACCTAACAACAACAACAAGTATATGAACATAAGTTAAATATCTTCTGTCTTAGTTATCTAGTACTGCTCTAACAGAAATACCACAAGTGGATGGTTTTAACAAAGAAAAGTTTATTCTTTCACAGTCTAGTGGGCTAGAAGTCTGAACTCAGGAAGCCAGCTCCAGCAGAAGGATTTCTCTCTCTGTTGGCTCTTGAGGCAGGTCCTTGTCATCAATCTTCCCTTGGTCTAGGAACCTTTCTGCACAGGAACCTCGGGTCCAAAGGACACGCTCTGCTCCCAACGCTGCTTTCTTGGTAGTATGAGGTCCCCAACTCTCTGCTCGCTTCCGTTTCCTTTTATCTCTTGTAAGATAAAAGGTGATGCAGGCCACACCCCAGGGAAACTCCCTTTACATTGGATCAATGATGTGACCTGAGTAAGGGTGTTACATCCCACCCTAATCCTCTTTAACATAATCTAATCTTGCCTCATTAACCACAGGCAGGGATTAGGATTTACAACGCATAGGAAAATTACATCAATTACAAAGTGGTGGACAATCACACAATACTGGGAATCATGGCCTAACCAAGTTGATATGTATTTTGGGGGGACACAATTCAATACATGACATCTTCTTATAAACTACTATATTCCTCTGAGTTTATTAAAACACAAGGTTTTGATTAGGAGGCTTTTGAATTGTAGAGTATGATATATATGCTGTATTTTTTTTTTTAGAAAAAGATGTCCCAGAAAATATTGTTTGATTTTTAAACTAAATCTCAAAGTTAATTATTTTTCTGGTGAATTACCTTAAACAATCATTCTATGTTCTGGCTGCTCATTATAATTGACCGTCAGTGGTCAGTGGTTTGCTTTTGAAAAATACTAGAAAATTTTTAGTTGTATATAAAGATATCAATTGTATCTAATGTACACTCAAGATTGAAAAATATTGGCCATAAAGCTGTGAAATATTGAAAACTTCCAGGCACCACAATGCTATTATTCTTAGCAGAATTTCCTCACTACTGATTTGATTTGGTCTATTCCCTTTTTCTATTTTTATCATACCTGGGCAGTGTCCCTCCACTTTAGAATAAAGTATGAACTTCAATTATCCCAATACAACTGCCATTGATACACCACCATTCTGTACCTCATACCCCCTAACTGTAATTTTAAAATAATAGGGAAATAGATTATCTGCTCTCATAAAACTATATCCATGACATTTACTATTATAAACGAACGTTAGTTTATAGACTCAGTGATATAAATTAACTATGTAATTTATATGATATTTTATTAAAATACAACTGCAAACATATTGGTAGTTCATGGAAAATTATGTATTTACTTTGATTACCATTAAGGTGAAGAAGAGCAGAAAGCTGCATGTCAGGATATGTGAGGTTTACTTGGGACTCTTCCAGTAGTCTCATGTAACTGTAGATAATCTATATAATCTTAAAGAAAAATCAAGACAAGATTGTTCATTTGGAAAGCATCTTTAAAATTTCTGTCGCATTTATTTAATACACATCTGTTTAGGTATTTAAGTGTTATAAGTTTTCTTCTTTTCAATCATGTACAGCGTTACTTTTTTGGATAGCAGGAGCTCCAATTTAACATCTAGGCTTTTTATCCTTCCCCTACCCCTTGTAAACAGATTTTAATCCCCTGATAATAATTTGTGTTTATCGTACAGTGTGTGTGTGTGTATTTATTAACACATTCTTAAGAATTCTATCTGAAAGCATAAATATTTACATTTAGAGCAGAATCTCATCCCATCGGCTAAACTTAACCACATAGTTTTCCTTTTTTTTTAACCAATTTTAATTTATTTTCTAAACTTGGATGCATCAAAGAGAGAAAAAAAAAACCTACTAATTTCAAATTTTATTTTATGAGACCTTGGATTGTGAGTCTGCAATACATTTTTCTTTATGCATTTGTTTTCTGGAAGATTCGGGATCCAAGTGCAAGTAAATTTATTTGGAAGTCTGAAAGAAGTCAATGGAGGATATTTATCTTTCTCAAAATTGTGATAAATAAATACTAATGTCTTTTCTTCTACATCTCATAACTTCATGTAAAATATGCTTTTCTGGAATGTGAGACATAAGATGTTGTCACTCAGTGGGAGGTACAGATACTTTCTTTTACTTAAAAAAAAGGGAATTAAAGTGAATAGAGTTTGAAGTATGACACTGAACCAGAGAGACAGGGCTCTCTAAAGTTGAACAATTCAGGTGGCACAATGTCTTCACACATTAGCTTCAGTATAACCCAGCCTACATAACTGGAGTTATAGAAGAATATGTGCTAGATTCCAGGATGGAAAAAAAAAAAAAAAAAAAAACAGAGCATTACATTGGAAAAATAAAGAATTCTATTAATATATTGGATTTGCAGATATGTTATCAAATTGTTTCTCTGTATACTTTAAATGCCTATGAACTACATTAATTAGAAATAATTTTCTAACATAACCAGTCATCTCAATTTTAATTTATTAGAAAACTATCTTCTCTCTCCGTTAGATGCACATACACACATAAACACACACATATACATTAAGTAAAATCTCATCAATTGGACATGTATTCAGACATATACAAATATACATATAAACACAAACACAAATACACATTAAAATGTTTTCTTTTATCTAACTTTCTAAGGCCAAAGTCCTATTAGGTAAATACATAGAATCTTATTGGGGGATAGAAAAAATTTCATATTTTGTAGTACAGACTAAAACCTATTAATAAATAATAGGAAATAAAAAATAGCAAATCATTTATAAATGCTAATATCTAAGGCATTCAAATATCTTATTTGAAAGTAAGCCATCATATTCAAAGTGTACAGTTCTGAAAGATTAATACAGAATAAAATAAAGATTTGATTTAGTAAAACATACTTTATTATCATTGAAAGAAAAAGCATATGTGGAGTCAATTCATTTTTCAAAAATAGTACTTAGGCATGTAGAAAGAAACTTAAATTAACTTAGTTAAAATGATATCATTGCATCTATTTGGGTGGATCTGGTTGATGATTTCATCTTCATTTTTTTCAATCTGACATTCATTTAAATTGCAAATATTATTACACACAAAACAGGTATCTGAGGTTTTCTTGTGGAGATAGTATTTATGCATTTGAAAAGGATTCAATAAATAATGAATGATGTTAATTAAAAAATAAAAACATAGATATATTAATGGTCTCAGATTACTTTCAAGAAAATTTAACTTATATTTTGGAATGGCTAAATATTGCCATAATTAATTACTGATGTGCAGTATTTGAACAAATCTAGTCTTTACCTTACATTCTAAAGTACTGTTGAGATGACTTCATAACTGTGTCTGTGAAAGAATAAACCTGTTATTTAGTAATACATTTATTTTATGAAAATATACCTATTTTTTAGGGTTATACTATTCCCATTCATTAACTATTAATAAAACATTTAATAGAACGTTGGTGTAAGCCAATGACAGTTGTGAAGATTTGCATCCAAAATGCTATCTTCAGTCAAACACTTCTAGTTTCAATTAATATTAATTCAGAGCTATCCACAATATTCTATTAAAATGCATTCAGAAAATCAGCAATACTATGTTATGAATTCCATATATTTTACATACTCTCAACTTCCTCATTTGCTTAGATTTAATTGTCCCATGTCTATATACTAATATGAGTGATATCACTGCTGATGTCAGATGGATCTTGGCTGAAAGCAAAGAATACCAGAAAATATGTTTACCTGTGTTTTATTGACTATGCAAAGGCATTCAGCTGTGTAGATCATAACAGATTATGGATAACACTGGGAAGAATGGGAATTCCAGAACACTTAATTGTGCTCATGCTGAATCTATACATAGACCAAGAAGCATTCATTTTAACAGAACAAAGGGATATTGCATAGGTTAAAATCAGGAAAGGTGTGTGTCAGGGTGATATACTTTCACCACACTTATTCAGACTGTATGCTGAGCAAATAATCCAAGAAGATGGACTATATGAAGAAGAACATGGCACCAGAACTGAACGAAGACTCATTAACAACCTGCAATATACAGATGACACAACCTTGCTTGTTGTAAGTAAAGAGGACTTGAAGCACTTGCTGAAGAAGACCAAAGACTACAAACCTCAGTAAAACAAAAATCCTCACAACTGGACCAATGAGCAGCATCATGATAAGTGGAGAAAAGATTGACGTTGTCAAGGATTTCATTTTACTTGGATCCATAATCAATGCCTATGAACATAGCAATCAAGAAATTAAGTGGCAAATTTCATTGGGCAAATCTGCTGCAAAAGACCTTTTTAAAGCTTTAAAAAATCAAAGAGGACTAAGGACAAGCCATGGTATTTTCAATCACCTCGTATGCATGCGAAAACTGGACAGAGAGAAAAGGAAGACCAAACAAAAATTGATGCATTTGAATTATAGTGTTGGTGAAGAATATTGAAAATACCAGGGACTGGCAGAAGAAGGAATAAATCTGTTTTGGAAGAAGTAAAGCCAGAATGTTTCTTAGAAGCGAGGATGGAGAGACTTTGTCTCACGTACTTTGGACATGTTATCAGAGGGACCAGTCCCTGGAAGAGAACATCCTGTTTGGTACATCAGAGGGTGAGTGAGAAAGAAGAAGACCCTCAACAAGTTGGATTGGCACAGTGGCTGCAACAATGGCTCAAACATAGCAAACATTGTGAGGATGCTGCAGGACCAGGCACTGTTTCTTTCTGTTGTTCATAGGGTTGCTAAGGGTTGGAACTGACTGGATGGAATCTGACAGCAACAACATACTACTAGATTCTGTACGTATTCCAAAACCCAAATGCTGCATGAGTTTAAATTTATATAAAGCAAAGTGCCATTTTAATAAATAAGGCACATAGGGAGAATATAGCCTGGGAACAGTCATCTGATTCTGATCTTCACTCTAAAACGTGAAAGTAAATGAGACAAGATAAAAGAAGGAAATTAAAATGGATATTTCCTTTCCTGGGGATTTTTTTTTCGTTCTGAGTTAAAACAAGAAGAATTTATATATTATCCAAAGATTATTGTTCTGAGTGCTCTACTAGTTTCATGTTCTATTAATCAGTTACACAGATTTTTTTTTTTTTTTAATTTTTCTGAACCATGACTGCTTTTCATTTGTTTATTTTGGTAAGTCAGAATAGTTGATCCTCCCAAACGCACAAGACACATTTTTTTATTATTATTGTGCCAAATCCCTCGGGTGTTTTAAGAAGTTGTTGATGCTTTGTCATAATGTATTATTTTTACTCAAATTATTTTTGAAAGCTATTAATCAGAGAACTGAAAAGTGATTTTGATTATTATAATGTGTGTAAGCATGAGGATGGCTGGTAAATATGTTTGCCTATGATTTTCAGGTATTTTGTACCTTCATCTTCATCAGAGAAGGTGGCTGATAAACAAAAGATGAGGTATTCAATGCTGACAAAAACTGTATCTCTAATTAATAGGCCTTTTGTCTGTGAAATAGACTACATCATACTCTCTCTCTCTATATATATATAGATATATATACATATTGATCTATCTTGCCACACCACACACACACGCAGACAAAAATGCTGATATGATAATTATGAAATCTCCACTTAGAGTAAAGTGGCTGAAACACAAACAGTCTATATTACTGGCTCCCAGTAATATAGAGCCCCTTCTTTCCCTATCTTCTATTCAATGCCTGGTATTCTAACAAAATATCACAACCTAAGCAAGAAGAGGAATCTTTTTTTTTTTTTTTTTATTAGTTGATCTTTTTTTTTTTATATATATATATTTTATTGTACTTCAGGTGAAAGCTTACAGAGCAAATAGTTTCTCATGAAATAGTAGTACACATGTTGTTTTTTGACATTGGTTAACAACCCCACAACGTATTAAGCCTCTAAATTCTCAACCTTTTTTTTTTGATGAAAATTACAGATGGCCAAAGATACACCGTTTCAAAAATTTCTACATTCACAGTTCAGTGACATTGACTACGCTCTTCCAACTGTGCTGTTATTCTCACTTAAGATGAAGGCTTACAGAACAAAATAGTTTTTCATTTAACAGTTACTACACATGTTGCCCTATGACAATGGTTAACAATCTCACAGCACATCAAGAATATCCTTACTCCACCTTGTGTTCCCTATCACCAGGGGGCTTTCTTGTCCCCTTCTGTCTTCTGGACCTTGTCAGTGGACTATTGTACCTCTTTAGTCTCATTTGTTTATTTATTTATTTATTTATTTTTATTTTATTTAAACACCATTTCAAAACTTTTTACTTACACATTTAAGTGATATTGACTATGTTCTTCCAATTGTGCTGCCATTCTCGCCCAAGATGAAGGCTTACAGGACAAAACAGCCTCCCATTTAATAGTTACTACAAATGTTGCCCTATAGCAGTGGTCAACAATCTCACAATACATCGACAGTGTCCTTATTCAATTTGTGTTCCTTATCATCAGTTTCCTACTCTCCCTCTGCCTTCTGGCCCTTGTCACCGGACTCCTGTACATCGTTAGTCCCATTTAGTTTTACTGGGGTGTCCATTCCCAGGCTTAACATTGAACCTTGAAGGTAACTTCACCTCTGAGCTGAAAGGGTGTCTGGGGGCCACACTCTCGAGGTTTCTCTAGTATTCTTTAGGCCAGTAAATCTGGTCTTCTTTTTTTTTTTTTTTTTTTGGGAGTTAAAATTATGCTCTACATCCTTCTCCAGCTCTGCCCAGAACCCTCTGTTGTGATCCTGGTCAGAGGAGTCATTGGTGGTAGCCGGGCACCATCCAGCTGTACTGGGCTCAATCCCGTGGAGGCCTTGGTAGCTGTGGACCATTAGTCCTTCGGACTAATCTTTTCCTTGTATCCTGTTCTCTTCGTTCTCCCTTGTTCCCGAAGGGATGAGATCAGTGGAGTATCTTAGATGGCCGCTCATAGGCTTTTAAGACCCCAGACACTACTCACCAAGGTAGAATGTAGAGCATTATCTTTATAAGTAGTGTCATGCCAATTGAGCTAGATGTTCCCCGAGATCATGGTCCCCAGAGCCCTCCGTCCAACAACTCAGTCCCTCGGGGGGTTTGGATGTGTCTATAGGGCCTCCATGACCTTTCCTTGTGCAGGTTGTGTTAGTTTCTCCTGTACTATGTACTATCTCATCTCTCACCCAAGTTACCACTTACCTATTACCTATTTAGTATTTCCCCACCCCCCCCATCCCTGGTAACCAACAAGGATTGTTACATTTTGCATGTGAATTTTTTCATGGGTTTTTACAATAGAGGTCTCATACAATACTTGTCCTTTTGTGATTGACTTATTTCACTCAGCATGATGTCCTCCAGTTTCATCCATGTTATGAGATGGTTCACCGATTCATTGTTCTTTCTCATTGCATAGTACTCCATTGTGTGTATGTACCATAGTTTGTGTATCCATTCGTCTGTTGATGGACATCGAGGTTGTTTCCATCGTTTTGCTATTGTGAATAATGCTGCCATGAACATAGGTGTGCATATGTCTATTCGAGTGATGACTCTTATTTCTCTAGGATATATTCCTAGGAGTGGGATTGCTGGATTGAATGGTACGTCTATTTCTAGCTTTCTGAGGAAACGCCATATCATTTTCCAAAATGGCTGTATCATTTTGCATTCCCACCAGCAGTGTATAAGAGTTCCCGTCTCCCCGCAGCCCCTCCAACATTTGTTATTTCCAGTGTTTTTGATTCGTGCCAGTAATGCCGGGGTGAGATGGTATCTCATTGTGGTTTTAATTTGCATTTCTCTAATGGCTAGTGATCGCGAGCATTTCCTAATGTGTCTGTTGGCCATTTGAATGTCTTCCTTGGTGAAGTGTCTGTTCATTGCCTTTGCCCATTTTTTGATAGGATTGGTTGTCTTTTTGTTGTAGAGGTGTTGGATTTTCTTGTAGATTATGGAGATTAGACCTTTGTCTGACTTGTACTGTCCAAAAATTTTTTCCCAGTCTGTAGGTTCTCTTTTAACTCTTTTGGTGAAATCTTTTGAAGAGCATAGATGTTTGATTTTTAGAAGATCCCAATTATCTAGTTTATCTGTTGGGTTTTTTGTGTTGATGTTTATGGTTTGTATCCTGTTAATGCCATGTATTAAGGTCTGAAGTGTTGGTCCTATTTTTTCTTCTATGAATTTTATAGTTTGAGGCTTTATATTCAGGTCTTTGATCCATTTTGAAGTAGTTTTTGTATATGTTGTGAGGTATGGGTCCTGTTTCATTTTTCTACAAATGGATATCCTGTTTTGCCAGCACCATTTGTGAAAAAGACTGTGTTTTCCCCATTTGATGTATTTTGGGCCCTTGTCAAAAATCAGGTGACCGTAGGTGGATGGATTTACATCTGAGTTCTCAATTCTGTTCCATTGGTCAATGTCTCTGTTGTTGTACCAGTACCAGGCTGTTTTGAGTACTGTAGCTGTATAGTAGGTTCTCAAGTCAGGTAGTGTGAGTCCTCCAACTTTATTCTTCTTCTTCAGTAGTGCTTTACTTATTCGGGGTTTCTTCCCTTTCCATATAAAGTTAATAATTAGTTTTTCCATCTCTTTGAAGAATGTTGTTGGTATTTGTATCGGAATTGCATTGTATTTGTAGATTGCTTTAGGTAGAATTGCCATTTTCACAATGTTGAGTCTGCCTATCCATGAGCATGGTATGTTTTTCCATTTATGTAGATCCCTTTGGGTTTCATGCAGCAGTGTTTTGTAGTTTTCTTTGTATAGGTCTTTTATATTCCTGGTCAGATTTATTCCTAAGTATTTTATCTTTTTAGGGGCTATTGAAAATGGTATTGATTTCCTGATCTCCTTTTCATCGTTCTCTTTACCGGTGTATAGGAATCCAACTGATTTTTGAATGTTTATCTTGTATCCTGCTACTCTGCTGAATCTTTGTATTACTTCCAGTAAATTTCTCGTGGAGTCTTTAGGGTTTTCTATGTATAGTATCATATCATCTGCAAACAGGGAGAGTTTAACTTCTTCATTACCAATTTGGATGCCCTTTATTTCTTTCTCTTGCCTTACTGCTCTAGCTAGAACTTCCAGCACAATGTTAAATAGGAGTGGTGATAAAGGGCATCCTTGTCTTGTTCCTGTTTTCAGGGGGAATGTTTTCAGCCTTTCTCCATTAAGAATGATCTTGGCTGTTGGTTTTGCATAGATGCCCTTTATTATGTTGAGAAATTTCCCTTCTATACCTATTTTATTGAGAGCTTTTATCAGGAATGGGTGTTGAACTTTGTCAAATGCCTTTTCTGCATCAATTGAGATAATCATGTGATTTTTTTCTTTCCTTTTATTTAGGTGGTGGATTACGTTGATGGATTTTCTAATGTTAAACCATCCTTGCATACCTGGTATGAATCCTACTTGGTCGTGGTGTATTATTTTTTTGATATGATACTGAATTCTGTTGGCTAGAATTTTGTTCAGAATTTTTGCATCTATATTCATGAGAGATATTGGTCTGTAATTTTCTTTTTTTGTGATGTCTTTGCCTGGTTTTGGTATCAGCGTTATGCTGGCTTCATAGAATGAATTTGGAAGTGTTGCTTCCTCTTCTATGCTCTGAAATAACTTGAGTAGAACTGGTACGAGCTCTTCTGTAAATGTTTTGTAGAATTCTCCAGTGAAGCCATCTGGGCCAGGGCTTTTTTTGGTTGGGAGTTTTTTTATTACCTTTTCAATCTCTTCTCTTGTTATGGGTCTGTTCAGATTTTCAATATCACTTTGTTGTAGTTTGGGTAGGCTGTATGTTTCTAGAAATTTATCCATTTCCTCTAGGTTTTCAAATTTGTTGGAATATAGTTTTTCATAATGTTCTGTTATAATCCTTTTTATTTCAGTTGGGTCTGTTGTAATGTCCCCCATTTCATTTCTTATTTGGGTTATTTGTGCCCTCTGCTGTTTTTCTTTTGTCAGTCTGGCCAGTGGTTTGTCGATTTTGTGGATTCTTTCAAAGAACCAACTTTTGGTTTTGTTGATTCTTTCTATTGTTTTTCTGTTCTCTATTTCATTGATTTCTGCTCTGATCTTTACTATTTCCTTTCTTCCGGTGGTTGTAGGCTTTTTTTGTTGTTCTCTTTCTATTTGTTTGAGTTCTGTATTTAATGTTTTGATTTTGTCCCTTTCTTCTTTTTTGATATGTGCATCTATTGCTATAAATTGTCCTCTGAGGACTGCCTTTGCTGTGTCCCAAAGGTTTTGGTATGATGTGTTTTCATTTTCATTTGATTCTAGGAATTTTTTAATTCCACCCATTGATGTGTAAGCAGATTATTATTCAGTTTCCATGTGTTTGATTTTTTTTCCTTGCTCTTTCTAGTGTTAATTTCTACCTTGATGGCATTGTGGTCAGAGAAGATACTGTGAATTATCTCAGCATTTTGGATCTTGTTGAGGATTGCTCTGTGGCCTAAGATGTGGTCTATTCTGGAGAGCGTTCCATGTGCATTGGAAAAGAATGTGTACTTTGCAGCGGTTGGATGGATTGTTCTATATATGTCTATGAGGTCCAGTTGGCTGATTGTGTCCTTTAGGTCTTCTGTATCTTTGCTGAGTTTCTTTTTAGTTGTTCTGTCCTTTACTGAGAGTGGTGTGTTGAAGTCTCCTACTATTATTGTGGAACTGTCAATTTCTCTTTTCAGTGCTGTTAGAGTTTTTTTTATGTATTTTGGAGCCCTGTCATTGGGTGCATAGATATTTATTATGGTTATGTCTTCATGATGGATCATCCCCTTAATCATTATATAGTGTCCTTCTTTGTCTTTTATGGTAGATTTTGTTTTAAAGTCTATTTTATCTGAGATTAGAATTGCCACTCTTGCTCTTTTTTGGTAGTTGTTAGCTTGATATATTTTTTTCCAACCTTTGATTTTTAATAAATTGACATCTTTGTTTCTAAGATGTGTCTCTTGTAGACAGCAAATAGATGGATCCTGTTTTCTTATCCATTCTGCCACTCTCCGTCGCTTTATGGGTGCATTGAGTCCATTTACGTTCAGTGTAATTATTGATAGATGTGAGTTTGTTGCTGTCATTTTGTAGTGCTTTTTTTTGTGATGCTGAAGTTTTCTTTGTTCTTCTTACTCTCTTGTGCTGAGTTCCTTTTGTTTGTGGATTTTGTGTTCATTTCTTTTGTTTTTGTAGGTTTTGTTTTTGTTGAGACTTTATGTTTTTCATCTTTATTTTTATGAGTTGGTTTGTTAACTTTTTTTGTGGTTACCATGAATTTTACCCTTATCTTTATAATTTTGAAGCAGTCTACCGTTACTTGGTATCGCCTTGCCTTCTTCTCCTTTAGAAGGTTCTATACCTATGCTGTTTGTTCCCTCTTTCATTGTTTTGATGTTGTTGTCATCCTTTGATTGATTTCTCTGATTCCCTGTTGTATATCTTTTGTTTTTGGAAAGTCGTCTGTAGTTCAGTTCCTAGAATGGTATCTGGTTCATGTTAACCTGCGTCCTAGGTCCTAGGTCCTGCCTGAGGGCTTAAGCTGTTTGTCCTCAGATCGAAGAACTCCCTTTAATAATTCTTGTAAGTTTGGTTTGACTCTTGCATATTCCTTTAGTTTCTGTTTATCTGGAAATGACCTAATTTCACCATCAAATCTGAATGAGAGTTTTGCAGGATATATTATTCTTGGCTGACAATTTTTTTCTTTCAAGATTTTATATATGTCATCCCATTGCCTTCTTGCCTGCATGGTTTCTGCTGAATAATCTGAGCTTAGTCTTATTGTTTCTCCTCTGTATGTGACTTCTTGTTTTTCACGAGCTGCTCTCAGGATTCTTTGTTTGTCTTTAGTTTTAGCGAGTGTGAATATGATATGTCTTGGTGATTTTCTTTTGGGGTCTCTTCTATATGGGGTTCGTTGAGCTTCTTGGATGACCAGCTTTTCATCTTTCATGATATTGGGAAAGTTTTCTGTCAGCAGTTCCTCAATGATCCTCTCTGTGTTTTCTGTTTTCTCCCCCTGTTCTGGTACGCCAATCACTCGTAAGTTTTTGCTTTTAATTGTGTCCCACATAACTCTCAGGGTCTAGAAGAGGAATCTTTTGTAGACTTTAGCATCAGAATAGAATCTGAATTTCTAACATTTGAATAGAATATTTATTATCCGTAGTTATATTATCATAATTTATTAAAAATCTCAGAAAATAATGCTTTTGCAAGGGAGAATAATATAAATCTCTATTTAATAAACATTCTTCAAAAGCATCACAGAAATGAGAGTGAGATATTACACTAAAGTGAATAGTCCTAAATTAATCACTCCAATTACTTCAGTGGAAGAATATGAATGGTTTGATTGAAATGCATGTAAAGATTATACGTAAAGCAATGAAAATTGGATGTATGCATGTATACACACTTAAGCGGTTTTTTTCTAAAATTGAATCAAATTTTAGAGATAAGACATGGCAGCTTTTCCAGAATATCTTTTTGTTGTACTTACGTATGCCTGCATGCATGCACACACTCACATACACACGGGTTCATTATTTTTAGCTGAAATTATGTGTGATTTGAATATTGAAACACTGTTGTCTCTTTTTCTTCTCCTTAGCCTATAAAAGCCATTGAGTCTTTGTTCTTTTGGGTCAAGAAAATTCTATTGAAATACTAATATAATGAAGTCATAATGAAATACATTAATCCTTACATCTTGGTGTACCTTAGATTATTTGGCATGAAGTAAGTAGTCACTTATTTATCTAGGAAGATTTTGTGTGGGAAGAAGGCAGAAGATAAAAATGTGGACACAATGGCGGTGTGAACAGTGAGATCAGGAGCACAGTCTGCTGCCTGGGAGGGTACCACTGGGCCAGACACCAAAGGGAGCCTCTAGTGACTGCATGTGGCATGAGAGTAGGAAATCCTTTAATTATGGTAATTTAGAGGAAATGCATGAATAATGCTGGAGGGGACATAGCCGCACAATCTTACTCAAAAATGTAACTCCAATTGACTTTGCTGGCAAACACAAGTATCAAAAGTAAAACTACAGTAGTCCAGTCCTCAAAAATCATTTCCAAAGGTTCAAATTGGGTCACATGTTTAATTGTAAAAGCCACATTCTATATTCAGCAGATACTTGAAACGCAGTTAGAATATATTTTTCATGGAGCAAGACACCAAAGTAATGGCAAACAACCAAACAATCTGTGCAGAACGTTGTTTCTGTGACAACCTCAGGAGCACTGATCTCATTACTGCTGACACAGCATAAAAATTAAATTTGATAGTAAAACCACTAGATTCCAGTTAAAGTCTTATGAGGACACGTAATTTTAAAACGCCCGTTCCCCTTCATTAAAAAAAAGAATCTAAACAGAATACTTGTAAGCAGTGATTTTGCTTTTTTAAAACATTAGCATCGTAAAGATTGCGCTTGATTTGTGTCAAGTAATAAGAAGATAATGTATTAGAAAACACCTAAGAAATTAATTTTTCTTCTGAAATCTGATAACCTCTAAGATACAAGTAAGTGACAGGAGACCATGTTGTCCCAACAAGTTATCAGGTTTACAAATAAGTAAGAAAAAATATATAGGCATATTCTTCTATAAGATGTAAAAGAAGGTAAAGAAAATGTTTCAACCTGTAGTATGGGTCATAAGAGCATTTTCATGTAAGTTACAATATGCATTCATTAATTGAACAAATATTATTCAATAGTTACTAGGTGCCAGGATTTTTTCTAGGTATTGGGCAAAGAATAATGAACAAAAGGTAAAAAATGTATTACCCATGGAGTTTGCATTCTATTAGAGATGTGGTATTAAGTGCTAAGGGAAATCCACAGAGCATAGAACAGGGAAATGGCATATAAAATGTTGGGTTAAAGATTGCCAGGGAAAGCCTCACTGTAGGACCACAGTATGACCTTCATGAGCTTTATGCAATTTTGGCATCTAAGTGCATTCTTCCAATATTTCATATATACATATATGCAATATGTATATGCAATATACATGCACCATATATATATATATGTAGAGAGAGAGCATATAAATCCCTTGTGGTACAAATGGTACTCAGCTGCCAACTGAAAGATTGACGGTTAGAACCTACCCAGTGGATCCTTGGGAGATTGGGAGAAAGACTTGGCAATCTGTTTTCATAAAGTTTATAGCCTAGGAAACCCTATGGAGCAGTTTACTCTGTTACATGGAATTGCTGTGAGTCAAAATTGACTCAATGATAACCTACAACAGCAACATATACATACACAGATGCACATACACACACACGTATGTATAAATGCATATAATACTTAACAACTGTGTTGTTATAAAGACAAAATATTAATATTATGTATTAAATGTTTTCTTTGATATAAAAGTTCTTTTATTTTCTTCTAATTGTAAAAGAGATTTAAATATTTTATGGATCTTAATAGTATTATGGACCCAGAGGCGTATCTAAGGTATGTCAAGTACGGCACATGCTCCGGGCGCCACTTGAACGGGGGAAAATGGGATGGGGAGCCACTGAGTGGTTTCTATTAACCATCGCAGTTTTCATCGTCAGCTGTGAAAGATCAGTCAGCAAGTTAAAACTAATATTTTCGTATTTGTAAGCCTCCATGAGTTAAGGCTGACTGTCGGATTTTGCTCTGCTGAGTGTAGAAAGAGAAGAAACTGAAAAAAATGACTTTGAGCACATCATAGACCAGTTTTCATCAGTGAACACAAGGAAGGTGCACTTGTAATTTTCATTTAGTGCCATAATGTGTTAAGTAAAAGATTAATGAGCTCGAGTTGTATTTTTAAGTTGATATTATGGTAACGTTATCTAAAAGATGGGTGTGAGATGTTTTGACAGGGGTGTAATTTCAGTGCTTAGTACAGGTGCTATTTTCCATAGATAAGCCTCTGTATGGGCCCTAGGTACTGTGCTTACTATGCCTAACGGATGCTTGGCCTTATGACACTGAGGAAATGTTTTCTGGGGGAGAAAAAGATAAATTGAATGAAGGACCTAATCATAGAGGTATACGGGGAAAACATTCAGAAGGAATAACAGTTAAAAATGTCTGAACGTGGAGCCCGCTTGGCATATGCAAGAAAGAGCAATGAGGCCAATGTGATGGAATGGAGTGAACCAGATTTGGCTCTAGATGACGTTGGCAAGGGTATCGTTTTGTCCTCAGTCCAACCCCAGCTTCCTTTTCAATACTCTTGTCACTGTTTGACTTATCTTCTTCTAAAGTGCTAGTTTCCTTAACCCGTATCTATTTCTTTGGTTAGTCGCAATCTTGTTTGTTTGGGATAAACATATGTTGACAGACTAATTTACATTAATTTGTAAATGGTTGATTGTGTTTAAGGTGTTCTTGATCACCTAACTTATTATTACTCCTACATATTATCTCCCTTATATACAATATGATTTATATTAAATATATTTTGGTGTTAAAATTCTGAAGGAATGTTAAACAGTTTTTTATTTGCAATCACTAATTTTCACCTTTGCAGTATCCTTTTAATCGTGGAGCTAGTGAACAGTTTTTCCTCAATACTTTGTTGGCTATTTGAAATGCTTGTGGGATCCTTAAGTCTGTCAACATTAACTGATGATTTTTTTAGGTGTGCGTGATGTTTTAAGCATCAGGTAAGAAGGCAATTTTAGATGCAATAGTGATTATTTGGGGAGCCCAACTAAACCATCACTAGATTCAAATCACTAGATTCAAATTGTCGGGATGTACCTGATATCAAACAGGTGATTTTACCTGTCTATTTGTCACATATATTCTGATTAATCTACGTAAAAATGATATTTTTGAGCATTGTAATAGATATTTGACTTTAGAAGTATCTGTAGCAATTCTGATAACGTATTTATCTTATTACATAGATGCTGATATTTGCTAGTTTGTAAAGAAGCAGTGGCACAATCACGAATAGTATTTTTTTTTAATTACTGTAAAAATATAGAAAACACAACATATGCCAATTCAACATTTTTCATGTGTACAATTCAAGCAGACTAATTACATCAATCATGCTCTGCAATCATCACCAATTTCCTTGGAGCTTTGTATGCTAACCCAGAATTTTCTAAACTTTTGAGTGAAACATAAAAGTAGGTTATAATTTTGAATAATACAAGCACTAATTAGATTCTTAAGGAGTCCTGGCAGAGCAATGGTTAAGTGCTCTCCTGCCAACTGAAAGATTGGAAGATTGGTGGTTCGAACCTACACAGAGACTCCTCGGGAGAAAGATCTGGAGATCTGCTCCCATAACGATTACAGCTATGACAACCCTATGGAGCGATTCTACTCTATAACATGGAGTTGCTTTGAGTCCAAAATAGACTAAAGGGCACCTAACAAAAACAAGAATTAAACTCTTAAAAGAAAATTGGAAGCTTTGTGAGACTTAAATTATTTTTCAAAGTAGTTGGAGTAGCTGTTTCTGATGATGATTACCTGATATGTATGTGGCTTTAAAGATTAAGAGTTTTCCATATTGAATAAGTTTATAGTTTATTCCTAACTGAATCATTAGACAGTGCTTTCAAATCCCAATTAGGTTATCAAATTTTCTCTTTAAATCATATTTTCTAATAACAAAAAAAAAAAGAAAAATAGACTTCTTTTTTAAAATAACACTGAATACCAGATCCGCTTCTGGTGCTGAGCCTAGTATCTTATTGTTGATATTTATTATTTTATCTATAGTCCCTTTTTTATTTAAAATACGTGTTTGATTACAAATGCAGCAGCTTTATCAATCACTAATTTTCCATATGATTATGCACCAAAAGAGCTGTGTAGCAAAAGATCTTTATATTAGTAACCGTTCTGTATTCTAAGAAGTTGGTGATAATGCCGTAAGTTTTGGTTTTTGACTAAAAATTGTTTATACGTTCCTAATCAATAAAACAGAATCAAAAAGTATATTTGGGAAAACAAGAAATATTTGGAATAATATATGCAAAAATCCTTTATAACGATAAGAAAATAACACTTCTCATTAAATTTGGAATATGAAGATAATTTTACAAACCTGTATGATAAATAATAAAATATCAAGACAGTGAAGAATATTGCCTAAAACCTATAGCTTCTATACATTCTTAAAATTACATCCGGATTAAATGGAGCCCTGGTGCACAGTGGTTAAGCATCTGGCTACTAACCAAAAGGTTGGCAGTTTCCTTTCTACTCTTTAAAATTCACCTAATTATATTTGAAGATACATTTTTGTTGAATAAAGTGGACTGAATTCTGGCTCTTTTATTTAATAACCATATGCATTTGGAAAGGCACTGAACTTCTGTGAGTATTAATTTCTTCTACACTGAAATGTAATACCCGTATCTCTCTTGAGGAAAGGTGGCTATCAATGAGAAGGCATTTATAGATTTCTAGGTATAATGCCTGGCATTTTGTATTTATATTTATTTGCTGAATGACCCTGAGAGTTAATATGAAATCCATCAACCTACCTGGTGTGACAAAATTCCCAAACTTTATTGTATGTTTTCACACTACAGGTTTGCATATGTATTTTAATAAGAAAACAATGGTGAAAAATAATACAAAATATTGGACATAACTGAAAACCAATGACACTAGAATTATGAAGCAAATAATTCAAACCAAGTGGCATAGATAAAAAAGAAAATAACTGCAACAGAGTATTTGGGGGAAAAGGGGGTAATCGTGTTTGTTTGTTTGTTTTAATTATTTAGATAAATTTAATATATTAAAAAAAAAGCTCCCTTTCACTTATAGAGAGAAAATAAGGCTAAAGTAATCATTTTTTCTCAGCTAATAGAACAATTAGCTTTCTCATTTTTACTTTGAAATTTTTGAAATAGATTTTCACTTCCACCTTACATTTATAATACATCAGCTTCAAGCCAATTAAAAAAGTACTTTTCTCCGGTAGGAAAATACCAGATAAATTATGAGGGAAGTTAAATGGGAAATATTCTCAGTTATGAGAAGTGGGCCAAGAATTAAAATTTATTATGGTCTAGCCAGATTTTTTTCACATGTGTATATAAAGTGAACATAATATGAATCATAAAACTGTAATAGAGGATGGCTTTGTTTTAGAAGGGGCCAGAAAAGAAAAATCTGGTGAAACTTTTGCCATTACAAAATAAATAAGCTCTTTAAAATTGGGAGAAGACTCTCAGTTTTCTCATTTTTGAAATGCAGGTATTGGATAAGGCTATTTTAAAAACATTTTCTAATGTTCTAAAATTATATTATAATAGTTCATTTGTTTAATGGAATCAATTAATGACCTTTGTACTCTTTGTGCAGATTGTTTTCCAAATTAGACTTGTCAAACCACATAAATTTGGGGCAAATGTATTTAGATATTCAACTGTCAAATGTGGGAAAATTTCTTTATTATATAAGGTATTGGAATAGAAGTAATCATTTGGTAGAATAAGAAAAACTCCCTTTGGAGCACAGTGTATAGAATGGAGAAAGATCCTTTCTTTTATTTCATTTTACCTTGTATGGAACTCTATTTAAAGCCAGTGTGATCTTTATGTTTAGGTCTGCCCTGCAGGGTGGCTGAACAAGATGAATAATGAGCCCAGTGGGATCTGACTAGCTATGTCTCAGTTTGTCATGCTGAAAATTAACTGAAAACTGGGGATTTGCAATAAAAAAATACAAGTTTAGAGGGTTGGTCTCTATTGGTAGGAATTGACAACCATAAAATATCTAGTGTGCTATGCAGGATATGAACTTAAATTTAGCCTATTTATAGCTTTCTTTAAAATAAATTTTAATAGGCTTTAACACATTGTGAAATACTATGTAAGTGAACAGAAGATGAAAAAATCCTTCTTCTGGAGAGTATAACAGTACCAAGACTACCTCTATAACCAGAATTTGCGGAACCCCAATGGCTGTACTTTCACTGTTGCAAACATCTGAATGCAAACTAAAATTGTGAAACATCATCCATACTATGTGACTATCTCAGATGGTTTCTGCCATAAAGACAGATTTAAAAAAACAAAACAAAACTGTGTATTTGACTAAAATATTTGCTTTAAACCAACTGATACGGAGTCGTTTAGTCATTATACTCTTGAATTTACACACATTCTATAATTTCTACCCTGATTTAACTAAGTTTTCTGTATCATATAGTTTAGAATTTTTGTTTCAGTGACAACGTCATCAACTCACAGAATCAAAATAATGTATGTATAATATATAATTATAGAAACAATAAAATATAACACCAATTGACAAGATTTGAATATGGACAGCAGAGACAATAGTCTACTCATCCCTAAGCAAGTATGCATTCCAACCAATTTTCAACCAATTCATATACATCTGATTTAATATTTTGATTTTTGAAATATGATATATCAACTATGTAGAAAAAGAAAGCATCAAGAGAATAAAATAAATAATATAACAAACTGCATTTCCATCCCATATATACTGAATTAGAATCCATGTTTTGACATGATGATCCCCAGGTGATTCAGTATATCTGGGGTGGAAACGCAAATTCTCAGCAAGAGGTTGAACTGAATGAACCAGTTCGAAGCTCTGGGTTCACCAGCCATGAAACAGAATGCTTTGCTGGACATTTACAAAAGTCTAGTGCAGGCAGTGACGCCAAAATGCAAAAAAAAGAAGTTTTATAGTGAAATCTCTTTGAGGAGTAAAGGAAATAAAATATCATTGATTCCAAATGAGGTGAATTTGTTTGCTGTATTGAAAATTTTCAGACTCTACAGCAAGGAAACCTCTTAATATATATGTTTTATAGAGTACTTTGTCATTATGGCATCTTAATACAGCTTTGTAGTATCAATACTTGCCTTTATTTCATACATTCAACGAAATACAGGGGAAAAAAGAGTGTATTAACAGACAGTGTGGATGGACATGGGTTTGAATCATAAATACTCACTCCCCTCTATAGTTTCTACTCTCTAGTTATGTGTTGGGCAAGTTACTTAAGATCTTTAAGCTTCAATTTCTACATCTGTAAGTGGCACTTTTCATACTGTTTACCTCAAAGACACTATTAGGATTAAGTGTTGGAAAATGCAAATTTCTTGGAACAATCACTCTTGTATAAATGCTAAGTGCCAAGCACTGTTGTAATCACTTAATGTATCTGCATAACTCATAAAGTCAGTTCTATTAACATACCTGTTTTACAGATAAGGAAATGAATACCTACAGCTTGCAAAATTAGAATTTGAATCCAGGCAGTTCATACTGAGTCCAAGTTCTTAATAAGTTTTACTGCCTCAACAACTAGATCCATTATTATTATTATGACTATATAAATGATGGTTTAAGGATATAATTATCTGCATGAGTGGAAATGATGCATGGACTTCAGAGATTAAGGAATGAATATATATTGAAGGCTTTTCTTTCTCTATGGAAGATTAAAATAGAGTTATCTTTATTCTACAACTATAAACTGAATAAAAAGAAGTTGAAAAGCTCGGTCATATCATTTCACATTACTAGAATTCCAGCCCCCTGCTTCTTTTTGAAGCTTTCTATGTTCTGATTTAGAAATATATATGCTAACAAAATACAGAATACTCACAAAATATTCTCAGGATATATCACTAAAAAGTAGTTTTACATTGATATTTAACAATCTCCTTCTATGCCAAATGTAACCAGGTCAAGTTTGGATATGTTATCCATATTAAGGTTAGAAATAAAGATAATCAAGGGCTAAAATCAGGTCAGTATGCATTCCTAAGCAAGACTCACAGCAACTAGAAGAGCTGTAAAGATCAAGAGATTACAGACTTAGACACTTAGCAAGTATAATTTATCTGTATTTTAAAGACATTTTGACTTTTTAATAGTCTGGTAACATTTTACCTTTAATGTTATTCACTGAGGAGGAATTCTCATATCTCCAGCTTTTATGTGCTGAATAAGGTTAAATAATACACAGGAAAGAATTCCTTCTAGTCTAACTGGAAACTAAGAGAGTTATTATTGGCCTGGGAAAGCAATCAGTTATTCAAAAAGGAAGACTCACTTTTACTTACTGTAAAAAGAAAATTTCATGTAACATATTTAAAGTAACTGAAGAATAGATTTTATTGTGGAAAGATTTTTATGTAATTTTTAAACTACCAAATGCTATACTAAAGAAATCAACTTTACTCAGATGTTGCAAGTGTTAATCCTTATCCTCCTATAATACTTTAAGCAAGGAAAGCTAATCTGGGTTTATGTCTCCTGAATAATGTCCTGTATTCAAAATGAGGTAATCTCTTATTACCTCTACTTGAAACTTCTATTTCCTTCTCCATTTGCTCTCTTATTTTGCCTTTACATACATTCCATTAACTACAGTCATGTAAACACAAAAACAGTGAAAGATGTTGAATAACAGACACCACAGAGAATGAAATGATAGTGGTGTCAACACAGAAAATTCATCAAAAATAGCCCTTCATTGAATTTTTGGATTCTTATTTTAAATTTTTATTAAAAAACAAAAAAACTACTGATGTGTAATGTGCAATGCATTTAATAAACCTTAAGCTGTAGCTTCAAATATTAAAATATTAAATTAACAATTTTTTAAAATAAGGAAAAGCCATTTCCTACATATTCCTAAATACTTACAGTCTAAAAAGTCACTTCAAGGTTTACCTCTTACATTCTGAAAATAAGAAGCATTTAATTGTGATGGAATAACATCACTTGTATCATTTAGAAACGAAAAATACTATAAAAAATGATGTCCAGTAAGTACTCACTTCAGTATGACAAGTAAAAAGTAAAAACATAGAATTAATTATATGGACAGATATTAAGCATTACCATGATTTTTTAGTTACTGTTTTGCACAATTTCTAAGTTACGTGTTTTCAAAGGGTTTAGCTATTTAGCCATTGAGAAAACAGAACTTTAGAGAAATTGTCATCATCATTATTAATTTGGTTTAAAATGAATAGAACTATAGACAGACCTCATAGCGTGATATTTTTAGAATGTTCCTTATTAAATTTTCCCATGTTTTCAGATCCACATGCAGCGTCTGAGACTGGGATACTTTCCACTTTCTCATAAGTAATGTATGATTTTTTGAAAAATAAATTTTCAACATTTTATGATTTCTCAACCTATAAACATGAATATCTCCTCTTCTTGCTTATGTGTGGAGAGTGACATTTTAAAAAACATTTTTAAAATTTATATAAGGTATGTTTGCATGCATATGATTAAAATAAGACCGTACAGTTGTTCAAATGTGATACTGATATCTTAACAATACCTTTCTTTTAATACTTAACTAAAATGTTTTATAATTTCTTATTTACTAAAAATATAGTTTGGCATTTGATATATATAATACATTGACATTGTATAAAATTCTGAAGTCTAAATTTGATGTATATAATAGGTTTTTGTTGGAGATCAGCGGACCAATAATACCACTTTGTGATCAGTGTTCCTATGGTGTTTTCCCAAAATATTTCATAGATTTCATCAGCCTATTAAAAAACTGTGCTATCAATTTTAGTGATAAAGAGATCTGTGTTCTGTCTGGTTAATAAAATCTAGTGCATTTCTATTGCAAGAATTTATCTTGTTTTAAAAATTCCACATACCCTAAGTTTTAGACCTAGAAAATATAAATCATATTTGACAATTATATGATCTCAAGTTTTTTTCTTATCATAATTACATCATCTCGTCTTCATGTAATGCAAAAGTTCTTTCCTGCCGTCATCATGCCATCACGTAATTATCATAATCTACATTTTTGGCAGGGAGGGAGTGTTAAATGTCAGGGCCTGGGAGTTTCTCTCTTCTGTGGGAATCATTTACAATAGGCCTCAAGCATCAGTAGCCACAGAAGCTCAGTGTGGTAACACTCAGGGGCACAATTAAAGGAAAGCAAAACAAAATGAGAATGAATTTTTTCAAATTCAATTTTGCAGTTTCAAGTTCCTCATGACATGCTATCTGCAGTGTTTCACAGAGAGAAAAATAAAAATAAAAAATGAAACCCTCTAAAGTTTCACATGGTAGTCAGAGGAGCCAAATAAATAAATAGAAGACTAATTGATTTACTAATAGCATGGAGAAGGAATTAGCGAATATGACATGCACAATATTTATGCTGAATTTTATTCATAATGGTTTTATAAGTCAGTATGTAATTGCTAACATATTTTGAATGAACAGGGCATTAAATATTTCTAAAGGGGAAGGGATCTTGTACAAATTGTTACAAGTAAAAAAAAATAATTTGCCATTTTCTTGTAAATGTGTATAAAGTTATTATTCGACTTTTAAAATATTATTTCAGATATATGAGGAATAGTTCAAGGAAGATATGAGTGATAGGAAAAAGCACTAAGTCAGTGCATTTAGAGCAATTAATAATTTCTGTAGTTCAAGGGCTAGTTAAAAGTACAAGGTAAAAATACAATTGAAAGATCAAGTTTGGGTACCAGGAAGGTGAGAGTTGTCTAAGTTTGCAGACTAAGTACAGAATGCAGAAGACTCAAATATAAACTGATTTAAATTAGGAAATGCCCTATGTGGGGAAAAAATATTGGCTAGAAGTAGGTTTGATTAGATGAAACATTATTCTGAGGGAATTAAATCAATCACAAAAGGAAAAAAAAAATTGTATGATCCCACTAATATGTACTATCTAGAATAGACAAATTTATAGAGACCAACATTTATTAATGCTTAGCAGGGTGGAGAAGGATGGGAAAAGGGGGAGTGATTGCTTAGGAAGCATTGAGTATCTGTTAATGGTGATGAAAAAGAAGGATATAATCTAATCTTTAGCCAATGCCACGCTTTTAAAATGTATCCACAAATTTTTCGATATTCTTCCATTAAAATATTGAGCTTAATTCCCTGCCCCTTTAGTGTGGAATTGACTTAGTGATACACTTCCAACCAACTGCAGAAATGATACTATGTGACTTCCAAGACTAATGAAAGACACTGGATTCCTCTTTGCTCTAGCTCTTGAAATGGTTGCTCTGCAGGAAACTACCTGCCATGTTACAAAGAAACTCAAGCAGCCCTATGGATAGAGCACGTTGCAAAGAAATGAGGCATCCTCACAACAGCTGGTGAGGAACTCAGTATGTGGTCCAGCCAGCAGTATGTGAGTGACCCATGACAGAGGGAATATGTTCCTCCAGCTCTAGTTAAACCTTCACATTACTATAGCTCCAGTAACTTTCTGACTCATGACTAGAGTTAACAGGTAATTACTGGAACACAAACTTAATTAAGTTTGAATTTTAGATTAAAAAACATAAAACGTATATATGTCCAAATCCAAACCTGTTCCTTGAGTCAATTCTGACTCGTAGTGATCCTATAGGACAAAGTAGAACTGCCTCATAGAGTTTCGAAGGCTGTAATCTTTAGGCAGGCACCCTGATGGTGCTGTGGTTAAGAGCTCGGCTGCTAACCAAAAGGTGGGCAGCTTGAGTCCACCAGCCGCTCCCCAAAAACCCTATGGAGCAGTTGTACTATGTCTTGTTGGGTCGGAATTGACTCCACAGCAAGGGGTTAATCTTCACAGAAGAAGACTATCACATCTTTCTCACAAGGAGCAGCTGGCAGTTTCGAACCACCGACCTTTCAGTTAGCAGCTCAGTGTTTAATCACGCACCGCCAGGGCTCCATATATATGCATATATATATGTCCCAAATATTGCTCAGAGAATTTTTATACTTAAATAAATAGCTACCTAGGTGAACAAGTAACTGTAAAATAACAACAAATACCTTGGCATCTGTATTTCTATTTGCTGAATGTGGCAACTCTACTCATGAGAGTCTGAGCCAGAACTAACCAGCTAAGCTGTTCCCATTTTTCTGATCTTCAGATACTATGTGAAATAATAAATGATTAACCTGAAAAGTTTAGGAATAATTTGTTGCACAGCAATAAATAATAGACCCAAACCAGGAAATATCCTTTAAGAAAAAACCTCAATATCGTTTAGCTGAAAGTGGATGTGGTGGGGCAAGGGAGTTTGTATGAGGAAGAAAAGAGAAGGCCAATAATAATACAGCATGATGTACAAAAGAAATATTGTTGGTTCAAGCAGATTGCAACTAGGTCTTAAACAATAAAGGGTAGTGATGGAGTGGGGTGGAGACAGGACTAAGTTAGGTGGAGAGGATTTCCATAAAATGAGTCTAGAGAATCTGTTAAAGTTCACATCATATTGGCCAACTTTTATATATGCATGCAAATATATATTTACTATATTTTCAGAACTAATGGAATCATGGGGAATGATTAACAATATTTAAATAACTGTGAGTGAAGAAAGGAGAATGAAACGGACAGGAACAACATTGGGAGTTGGAATACTGATTAGATTGGGTTATAGCAATAGATCAGAAGAGAAGTTAACGGTTTTCACAATAGATAAGCATGTAAGCTACTTTGCCATAATTTCACTTATGTTATCTCATTTATTTAGTCCTATCTTAAGAATATTTGGTGATAGAGCTGAAGTTGGAATCTAGATGCTACATCTGTTCTCTCTCTATGAAAATCTGTATTCCTTTCAAGATTGGCACTATGGATCTAAAATATTTTTAGTTTTGCAACACTGTTCAAAAACATTGAACACGAACACTTTTTGGCAGGTGATACGTTTCTGTGGAACACAAATGCAATGCAAAAATGTCCCCGAAGGCATTACCTTACTGCAAATCTATTTCTCAAATCATTCCAAAGAAAAAGTTATAAATATACTGACCTTAACTTATTATTTGACATGAGGTTATTCTTGGAATAAAGGATTAAAATATCCAACTAAGTCTAGTAATGTCAAATTTTAAATTCCCCTAAATTTAATGGCAATCAATTTAGCAATTATTGCTTAGGATATTAGCATGTCAGACTGTTTACAAATAAATTAATAGTCTTTTTTTGTAGGCAATTGCCTTTTAAAGCGATGCTTTAAAGTTCTGGTTTAAATATATGTTGATGGATTTCTTTCAATTAATGAGAAATTACTCCACAATGCTTAATAGCTTTGCTGTAGAGATTATCTACAAATGGTAATAGTTTAGAATGAAGTTGAAGTGGTATAGCTTATATAGTTATGGTGTCTCTTAGCCAAGTAATTTTTTTGGTTCATGCATGTATGAAGTATTACTACAAAATTAAGAACAAGGATTAAAAAAAAGAGTTTTTCTTTTTCCATATTATTTAATGTTTGGATAAATTAAAATATTCATATGTGACTATTTTTTTAAATATGATCCAATTTCAGTCAAAAAGATACTAATGCTTTGAATCCATTTTAAAATGTAATAGGTTATTTAAATTAGTAAAATTAGTTTTACAATTATGTAAAACATTTTGATACTTTTATTCCATATTTACCTCTAGATAATACTTTAATATCATTTAAAAAATAAACCTAATCTAAGTACGAAAAAGATATGGCTATGTTGCATGTTTTGATAAATTGTATTCCCATTACATCATAGGCCTCAAATTATGGGTCTTGGAGAAGCTTCCTGCCCTGTTTTCTTTTGTTGAATATTTTCCACAAAATAAAAATCCCTGTTCTTGGTAATAGCTTCTTCTCTCTCTCTCTGCTCACACACACACAAACACACACAGAGTAAGACTATAAATAATTAAATGTTAATAATTCAAAATATATTGTTTTTATCTATTTATTCATGACGTATAATCTAACAGGATAGAGTTCAACAAGGAAATTAATTATGAATACAAATTTACATAAAATATGCTTTTATATAATTTCTTAAAGAAAATGTTCTCAAAGTACTCAGTATCTTTTGTTTCTTTTGTTACTTGACTTAACATCAGTGCCTAGAACAGCCTGTGGGGTATAGTAGGTGCTTAATAATTACATAAATCAATTAGTTGGTACATGGTTGAATTAAATGAAAAAGCCATTCAAAATACTTGAGAAAGCTAATTCAAAACACTTCCAAATATTTGAAATGCATATTCTAACCCTGATTTAACAACAAACAAAATCTTCTCATAGATCCTTAGGAATTTGCTTTTCTGAAATGATAATAGTGATAAAAGAAAAGAGAAGCTATCTCTAAATATTGTAAATTAAAGTACTTGAGAATTATTAAATGATCTGTCACCTCTCATTAGATTATTAATTTTCAATTGAATTTCTGTGGTGTAGTATAAACGAAACAATCAAATCTAAGGAATAATATAAAAATAGCATTTGTAGGGTAATGTCTTCTATATTTGAATTATATGAAGTATTGTAATAGAAAAGTAGCAACACAAACTTGGTATTTAAAACATTGGTTGATATATTTATGAGATGTTTCCATTTTTATGTTTTGTCCATGTTCTTATTTAACGGTGTTCCTACAGTGGCTGGCAAAAGTTGTATTATTAGTTACCTACATGTCTTAGTCATCTAGTGCTGCTCCAGGAGAAATACCACAAATGGATGGCTTTAACAAATTTATTTTCTTGCAGTCTCAGGCTAGAAGTCCAAATTCAGGGTGTCAGCTCCAGGGGAAAGCTTTCTCTCTGTCGGCTCTGGAGGAAGGTCCTTCTTGTCACTCTTCCTCTGGACTAAGAGCTTCTGTGAGCAGGAACCCCAGGTCCAAAGGACTCACTCTGCTCCTGTGCTTCTTTCTTGGTGGTATGAGGTCCCCAACTCTCTGCTTGCTTCCCTTCTATCTCTTGAGAGATAAAAGGTGGTGCAGGCCACACCCCAGGGAAACTCCCTTTACAGTGGATCAGGGATGTGACCAGGCTAAGGATGGTGTTAAAATTCCACCCTAATCCTCTTTAACCTAAAATTACAATCACAAAATGGAGGACAACCACACAATACTGGGACTCATGCCTCAGCTAAACTGATGCACACATTTTTGGGGGAACATTATTCAAACCATGACACTATACTTTTGAGCTTTTTTACTTGATATCCGTGGTTATTTTGTTTTGTTTCTTCTGCTCTGATGTTACTACTTGCACTTCTATATTTTGGGGAAATATTACAGTCTATGATTTGGAGAAGAATTTACACAGAGTAGACCCAAAAATGAATCCAATTTAGTTATAGATATGATTTATGTAACTCTGCATTTGAATATATTGAAAACATGTGTATAACGATATACATGTTTCCTATAGTTTTCCCAGCTACTAATTTTGAATAACTCATACCAACATTTGTTTACTGGTAATTTAAGAAGGAGGAATACTCCAGGCTGTCTAAATGATGTATTTCTCTCATGTTATTTGTAGAAAAAGCCTGGAAATGAAAAGCTAAGTTTGTACTTTCTGGCAAAATATAGTATTATCAATCTCATTGGTTCAAAGTTTTATTTTAAACATTTTCATACAAAATATACAGTGGGTTACTTTTAAGTTGTTTATATCATTTAAGTACACAATCAGTTAGTGGCAAGAAAGTTTGCTAGAGAAGCAGAATACCATGATTTAAGAGGTTTCAAAATTTTAATACACACGTTCTATTTAGGTAATGAGATGTGACATGCAACATAAATAGTTCCGAGTATCCAAATGAAATATAATTTTATAGGTTGAAAACTATACACTTACTATGATAATTTCACATATCTAAAATGTTTCTAAAATATTTCTTAGTATGAAAAAGATTTACTCACTCTATAATAGTTATTTCACATCAAAAAAATATTTATGAAGATGTCACTGAAAGTAATTTGTCATATAATATTTTCTGCTTAATTCTTTTATAGCTTTGGATACAGTTGGGGTAAAGAATAATGTGTAAAATTGAGCAGTTCAAAATAAATGTGTCAGGATATTATTTCTCAAAATCTGCTGAAACTACTATAATAAATTTATTGTTACTTTACAAGTTAGTATTTTGTGATATAACTATTTTTTCTATTTAAACTCAAAGGCTAAATAATAAGCAATATATTGCAAGTAAGAGTATCAGCAATTTTTGACATTTATAACATTTATTAAGAAGACTACCAAATGAAGTTTTAAGATACATGCTGTTTTTATTGGTTGTCTTTTTTTCCATTAATGTGTTTTGTACTTTTAAAAATCTATATCTTGCTCAAATTCCTCTACTCAGTATGTTTATATATTCCATGTGCAAGTTTATATAATGCATGTTTAAGTTTATATTTTCACTGCATTACCTCATATTCTTCAATATTACATCGAATTTGTCAAATATACGTACAATAATGTAGGTGCTATTTCCTTTATATTCCTCCAGCTGTTTGTTTTAAATATATTTTTAGGTGTACATTTCATCACTGAGAAGTAGAAAGAACATTTTGAAATTGTCTTAAAAATTTAGCAGCATAAAAGTAATCCTGGTGGCATAGTGGTTAAATGCCATGGCTGCTAACCAAAGATCAGCAGTCTGAATCCACCAAGTGCTCCTTGGAAACTCTATGGGGCAGTTTTACTCTGTCCTATAGGGCTGCTATGAGTTGGAATCAACTTGATGGCAATAATTTGGGTTTGGGTTTAGAAGTTAATGTGTATATTTAGAATATTGGGTACTATTAAGATATTAACAATATATTTTTCTATATTGATTATTTTTTTTTAACTTTTTTGCACTATAAAGGGAAGAAACTATATTTAAAAATTCATTTTATATTCAAAGACTGAAAATATTTTAAAAGCAGTTAAAATAAAATGATTAAAGTTTACGTACATTGGTAATTTATGCAAGCAAAAAGTAGTATGTAATTAACATATTAAAATGGTTGTATTAAAAATGTCAAAGTGAATATAGTGTAGTTTTCTAGAGTTTAGAAGTGCCCAAAACTTTTTATCTTCATAGAAAAAAAAAAGTATATAAAAAAGAAAACTACTCAATTTTATTTGCATATTTATGTACAGTACAATATGAAATAAATTGTATCTTTGTCACATATAATCTTAACGATACATGGCATTATACTGTGCTTGTCATACTATATTCTATATTTTTTCATTTCCATCATCAACTTTACTCCAGGCAGGGAAATTACTAAAATTTTAAGAAAACCATGCATCTTCTTTTTGTTTTTAAATGACTTTGGGTTTGAAAATTCCACCACCTTTTTAATACGAATCTCTTTGCTTAAAATATTTTATCATATATATGGTATACATTTATATTTGTACATATTTCCCTTGTTCCAATTTAAGCTCTTTTTATGTATCGATTTTCTAAGAGCAGAAAAAATAGTACCATATTTATAATAATTCCATATAAGAGTTAAAGTATTCTTTTAATTTTATCTCACCTAACATTGCAAATTCCTTAACAGTTCTTCAGACATCTTACTTGCCTTTTCTGCTCTTTAGAAATCAGAATCCTTAACTTTAAAAGTCAGGCCTATGTAGGAATGGCTTAAATTGTCTTTGTAGGGAATGATAATGATAAATGAAAAATATAAATATACCCATCAGTTTAGATCAAAATGAATGTGAACCTTGCAAAATAGTGACTCTTGTGAGATATCTTAGGTTAAAAGTGGTAAGTTTAAGGAGAGAAATTCAAAAGTACATCATTAAATAAGCAAAAAAAATTATAAACAGACAAATTTTGCAACTTTCAATTTATGGCATATTAATCTATTCTTAATATTTGGATTTTTTGTCTCTATCTTAACCCAATGTTTGCCTAAAACACTCATGTTATAAAATTGTAAGTTGTGCAGCCAACTGAAGAAGAGAGCGCAAGGTGAGGATAGACGGTTTTTTTTTAAAGCAACAGTATCATTAATGATTAACAGAAATGGAAATGTTTTAAAAATACATGCATCAGTCTCAACTATTTTTGATGGAAAGAGGTGTGTATGTGTTCCTCTGAATGGCTTTTTCCTCTGATATTGCCCTTAGAAGTTGTATTTGTCACATAGAATGTCATCGAAAAGATCTAGTAAATATATAGATGAGGAAAGTTATACACTGTTCCATTTACGGTCATATTTTCAGAAACCTGAAATATCACAGAAGATGGATTTGACAAGATTTTGTCTTCTGTACCTAAACCTTCTTTTTGATATTATATTATTATTGCTAAAGTTATTCTAATATGATTTGTTAAGTGTGTTTACACTCTATGCAGTTTACAGATATAAAACGAATATGCTTAAATCATCATTTTAAAATGTGTCCATTCCTGCCCACATTGTTTCGGTATTACTACCATAATAAATTCAATTATGTTGGATATTATTTTGTCTGTATTCAGAATGTTTTACAAAATATTTTCTAAGTCTATTTTAGAAAGACTTCAATAATATGTTATCTTTTCCTGAAGAGTTTTTTCTTTTGTTTTTTAAGCTCTCTGTGTTCCATCCTCTAATTGATTCCACTGTTAACTTCCATTTGCTTAACACAGAAGATGTGTGTCTTGTTCCTCGTAAACATATCAAGGAAGCAAACTACTATTATGTAAGTATAGTATTATTGTTACTATTCCTTTCTATTAAATTCCAGACACTGTTTGTTTTCATGGATACTACAATAAGGAGCCCTGGTGGAGTAGAGGTTAAAGTGATAGACTGCTAACCTAAACGCTGGTGGTTCGAAATCATCAGTGGCTCCAAGGGAGAAAGATGTGGCAGTCAGTTTCCATAGAAATTCACAGCCTTGGAAACTCTCTTGGTTTGTTATGAGTCGGAATCAACTTGATGGCAGTGGGTTATAATACAAAAATTACTCTGAAAAAAATAGTTTGAATCTCTTAAACACTTTTGGCATTTGAGATTACTCAATTAATTAATCTGATCTCTTAATTTTTAAAACAGAATTGTTTACCATGGATTACCCTCCCAGAACTCTTTTTTTTTTTTTTTTTTTTTTACATTTTATGACACAAGCATTAGATTACATGGAAACAAAGCAAACATGATTGAGATACTTATCAAAGTCACGGGTAATGATGGCACAGAAACACTTCAAACCCCAGCGACCTGGTTCTAGAGTTCATGGTCATAGCCACCATATGTTTTATATTTGCCACAATTTGTATGTGTACATTCCTGTGTGACTTGAGAAAGTTTGAGTGAATTTTCTCTGCATAATTAGTTTTAATTTCAGGAAAATAAGAAGTGTAAATATGAACACCATCGTATCCTAGTTTAAAAAGAAAAACAAAAACCATTGCTGTAGAGTCATTTCTGACTCATACTATAATAAGGAGCCCTGGTGGAGTAGTGGTTAAAGTGACAGACTGCTAACTGAAAGGTTGGTGGTTCGACAGAGTAGAACTGCCCCCTATGGTTTCCAAGACTGTAAGTCTTTATGAAAGCAGATTGTCACATCTTTTCCCTCGGAGAGGCTGGTGAGTTCAAACCACTGACCTTTTAGGTTAGCAGCCGAGTGCTTAACCACGGTGCCACCAGGGTAGAGGGTCAGAGAAAAAGAGGAAGATCCTCAAAGAGATGTTTTGGCACAGTGGCTGTAACAATGGGCTCAAACATAGCATCAATGGCAAGAAGGGTGCAGGAGCAGGCAACGTTTCATTTTGTTGTACATGGGATCGCTATGAGTCAGAGTCAACTTGATGGCCTCTAACAACAACAACGCTAGTTTATTGGTGTTATAAACTACTGATCTGTAAGGTTTGATAATTTATGGGCCCATGGGCTAAATTTGGCCCTCAATCTGTTTTTTGTGAGAAAAAAAAGAAGCCACATCTGTTCATTTACTGCTTTCTGTGCCCGTGTTTATGCTACAATGGCAGAATTGAGAAATTGCAAAAAAGACCATGTAGCTCTCAAAACTGAAAATATTTACTATTTGACCCTTCCGTGAAAATGTGTGATAATGTCTGATCTAAATTAAATTGACTCCAATTATTTCAGAAAAGGAATGTTCTAAATTATTGAGAAAAATATACACTCTATTCTAGCCCCAAATTTGCTTTTGATTTTATCTTGACTTATTTGGTTAACTATGCTATTAGTCAAAATTCAATTGTTATAAATTTATCAAAAGTATGTGGATAGTGTTTTCCCCGAAATTTTTTGTATTACTACAACTAGTTAATATTTTCATAGCTATCTTTCTGCTCATGTTTTTATCTATTTTGTTTCATTTTTAGTAATAGTATTTTTATTATAATTTATATTTTTACAAATACCTTGACTTGGATTTTTATGTCTTTATTTTGAAAAATAATTTGAATGAGAGATATCTTAATGGATAAACCCAAAATCAAACCCATTGCCTTTGATTCAATTCCGACTCATAGTGAACCTACAGGACAGAGTAGGGTTTCCGAGAAGTGACTGGTAGATTTGAACTGTCAACCATTTGGTTAGCAGCCTTATGCTTAACCTCTGCTCCGGATGGATAGAGATAAGAAATTGTCAAGTACTTTTTCAGCCAGTTCAAACAAAATGAGAGAAAATAAGTTTTGTTTTTTAAGCATTCAACTCAGACTAACTAAAAAAAAAAGTCAGCAGTGAAAAAGCATATATAAAGTTTTCGATATCATATAACAGGGATAGGTCAACTTCCGTAGGGGCAATTGCATGTAGGCGCACACACACACATACTCTATGATAAAAGATCTATGAAAATCATTTAAGCATACTCCGTAGTTGGATTCCTGGTGGTTCAGTAGTTAAGAGCTACAGCTGCTAACCAAAAAGTTGGCAGTTGGAATCTACCAGCAGCTCCTTGAGAACACTGTGGGGCAGTTCTACTCTGTCCTAAAGTGTCACTGTGAGTTGAAATCAACTTGATGGCAACTGGTTTGGGTTTTGGTTTTAGTATAGTTGGATTTATTGCTTTGCCTAACTTGAACAAATGTTTGATTTTTGGAAAATCCTTGGCTGACTAGCAGAAACACAATGTTTCTTGTATTCACAATCCTATATATTAACATAGAATTGCTGTTGGCACAATGGTTAAGCTTGGCTGCTAACCAAAAGGTTGGCATTTCCAACCCACCCAGCAGCTCTTTGGGAGAAAAGACCTGGCATTCTGCTCCCATAAAGATTACAGCCTAGAAAACCCTATGGGGCAGTTCTATTTTGTCACATGGGATTGCTATGGGTTGGAATTGCCTCGATGGCACCTAACAACATATATTAACTTAATGCAACAAATATACAATTGTAATTCCTCACCATTTACAACTGATGATAGACTATAAGACAGAAAGAGGAAGATCAAATTTATTACAGAAAATTCAAGAGAAAGAAAATATTTCACAAAAAATGGGGTTAACTTTGGAGTTGTGTTTTAACAGAACAGTTTGAAAGATTATCAACTGATATATATTAATTAAATCTCTGTGAGTGGATGAGGTCTTTAAGAAAAGAACACGGATAAACAAAGAAGAAAGTAAAGAACTAATATTTAACATACTTCTAATATATTTTCCAGAAACCCTGGTGGTGTAGTGGTTAAGAGTTCAGCTACTAACCAAGACGTCATCCGTTCAAATCCACCAGGTGCTCCTTGGAAAACCTATGGGGCAGTTCTACTCTGTCCTATAGGGTTGCTATGAGTTGGAATCAACTCAATGGCAATGGGTAATATATTTTCCAAAAAAATTCACTTGCCTAAATTGTAGTCTTGTGAATTAGAGCTAGAGATGTTTGGGGGGGAAAAAAAACCCCACTTTACTCAGGTGTTTGGTTTTATAACAGCAACCCCTTTCTTACTGATTTATGAATAGTTTGCCCTAGCACCCTTGAATAAATGTCAAAAGGAATATTTGTGAATCTTAGCATTCAGCTTCATTTAAGTAAAATACAAAAGATCACATAGCACAAATCTAATTCTTAGATGATAGATTTTAAAACCATTAGTGACTTTCCTTTTCACTATGATTATGATGATGCAGCTTAGTGCAATTTATTTAGAAGGAGCCCTTGTGGTTTAATGGTTAAGTACTCAACTGTTAACTGAAAGGTCAGGTGTTCAAACCCACCCAGTGACTCCATGAGAAAAAACACTAGGTGATCTACTCCTGTGAAGATTATAGCCTAGGAAACCGTATGGGGCAGTTCTACTCTGTCCTATAGGGTCACTATGAGCTGATATTGACTTGATGGCACACAATAGCAATTCCTTTAGGAAAGCTTACCTCTAACAAAGAAGGGGAAAAAAAGGAAATTTTCCGATTAAACAATGAGTGATATAAGAATATTTATATTTATATAATCTGATTATCTTTTAGATAAGTGCTGTCACATCTCTCATTACTATCAATCTTGATGCCAAGAATTAGTAGAGGCTGTCCCGGGTTATGAATGTACAACTTGTGTACAACTCGTAGTTATGAACCAACCACTACAAGGCCTGTTACACTAAAAATTGGAGGTATATACAATGGTTCGTAATAAAAAAATGGTTGCTACTTTACAATGTGCATCAAAATTTTATTATTATTATTACAATGCATTATTATATTAAAGATGTTTTATCATATCTGGAAGTGTTTAATATTTTCTATGGCTAGAAAGGAACACTATACACTATATACTAAGAGAATTGTGGACTCACTGTGGAGCTGCATGTCTGTGTAAACACTGGCTTTCTGGCATCTGTGTAATGGCATGCTTGGATATCTGACCAAACCAAGTTCCATTTGTAACTGTTTTAAATACACATTCTTCAGGAGTAACCTCAATGATATTGAGACAGAGTGAAGGGGAGAGAGAGAAAGAGAAAGACACAGAGACAAAATGAGAGACAATGAAGCAATGCTTAAAAAGGAAATAAAAGGAAAGTAACAACTGTATTACATAAAAATAAAAAATAAGTATAGAGTGTGCAAAATTTAGACATCTGTATGGCACTCACAAGAGAAATAGAATAATTTAAAAAAACACTAGTGTTTAGAGGATTCTGCACTTGGATATTTTAGATTCAATCTAATTGCAGCTTTAGTTGTCGTAACATACTAGAAATTAAGTTGTCAGCCAAATTCATTAGGATAATTATAGATTTATGTATTTTAATGCTGAATGCCTGCATCCTGAGTTCCATTTTGTTTCTTTTAAATCACTATAGTTCCTCAATGCTCTGTTCCTTCACAGGCATCTCCTTTTTCTAAGTTCATAGAACAACATAAGAGGAAAGTGTTGTAGAATATATAAAATCCTCAAGGTAAATTCAGAAAAATGGTTAGTTTAGGTAAAACTTAACAGTTCCCTCAATTTAGCTCATTAATGCTCTAAATTCTCTCAGATGATTTAAATTTAAGACCAAACATATTCCTTTTATAAACATTACTCTAGATTACCAGCTTTATACACGTGTGCTGTAATTTCTATTCCATTCTATCCTATTGGGGACTAAACTGTGGTTCTTTGCCACTCTCTGACTGTTATTAACTGTATTGTTTATAAACATAACACTTTGAGAAGAATAAAATATTTTAAAGTTCTTCAGTTGCCTTATTGTGAAAACTGAAATAGTTTTTGCATAATGACAATGAAATTATCATAATAGGAAAACATCATTAGAAATGATTATGCAATTTTCCAGAATTCAATAGTTTTTCACAGCATTTAAAAGCTATTAAATACCAAAAGTATACAGCTGAAAAACAAATGATGGAGCACCTAATACAATGTTATTATTTTTTAGGATTGTTCATTTAATAATAATCCAGTCCACTGTTATCTGATAGAAAAAAGTGGAAAAGATTAATATTAAATGTAGTTTCATTTTGAGTTAGTAGACTATATGGGTTTGAATATTTATAATCATATCTAAAATGAAACTTAAAAGGTAAGGATTAACATTTGTTTTATCAAAATCGACTCTCCATCACTTAAATAATTTAAACATCATGATTTGTCATATAAATAATGATGTACTCTGAAAATCCAGTAACAGTGTTTAAATATTAACATATTAAAAGTAATTATACTATGAATAAGTTAACATTGCAAAATGAGAATATTTTATTATATGCAAGGGATATTTTGCATGATCTTGAAAGCAAATTTCCTTTTAAATATTTCTGCTCTTATGCTAGCTTGATCATGGCCCAGATGTTGACTTTATGTAATAGTTCAGAACTTTATACGACACCATCTGGATTGTATTTCAAATGATGTGTTTCTGGGTCTTGCATAGATTGTTTAGATAGTGGAACAGCTGAAATCATAAACAAATATTTCATGTAGAATATATCAATCAGGAAAGGCCAGTTGTTATTTCCAGATAAGCTTATTAACTCCTTTAGGCTACTTAATTTTACTAAAGGTATTTTTTATATTTGTTGTTGTTGTTAGTTACCATCTTGTAGGACCTTAGCTCATGGCAATCAACGTGCAACAGGATCAGACTGTTGTGATTCATAGGGCTTTCACTGACTGATTTTCAAAAGTAGATCACCAGGCCTAAAAGTTGCAGTTAAAACAAAGCTGTATCCGTAAAATAAAGACAAATCAAAGATCTGAAGATGTGAAGGGTTAATTTACATAAGAATCCTGGGTATCTTTTTGGAGTGAGGGTTATAGGTGTCATTAAGTGTCCTTGAGTTGATTTTAACTCATAGAGACTCCATGTGACAGGGTAGAACCTCCCCATAGGGTTTCCTAGGATGTAATATTTATTGGAGCAATATCCAGGTCTTTCTCCCAAGGAGCTACTGGGTGGATTGGAACTGTTAAACTTCCAGTTAGCAGCCCAGCACTTAACTGTTTGTGCTTATTTCTGTTTCCTCAGAATGGCTATGACCAATGTTCAAAGCAAAAGAAAATAATGAGGATCCCAAAAGGGGACTCACAAGAAAGGAGTGAGTCTGGGATGGTGACACAAACTAAAAATAAAACCCAAAGATACCATGAGGCATTTCAGTCCCTCCTCCATAGGAGACTACAGACGAGTTTTATGCTAGAGCACTAGCAGGAATTGAGATGAATCTGACTTGACTTGATCCCCCCAGGAGTTTACAGACCAAAAGGGAGAAATGTGCACATTATTCCTGTTATACCATGGACTGCCAAAAGAACAAACAAATCTGTCTTAGAAGAAGTACAACCAGAATGCTCCTTAGAAGCAAGGATCGCGAGACTATGTCTCATACACTTTGGACATATTATCAGGAGGGATCAGTCCCTGGAGAAGAACATCATGCTTGGTAAAACAGAGGGTCAGCGGAAAAGAGGAAGACCCTCAACAAGATGGATTGACACAGTGGCTGCAACAGTAGGCTCAAGCATAACAAAATGATTGTGAGGATGGTGCAGAACCAGGCAGTGTTTCATTCTGTTGGACATAGGGTCGCTATGAGTCGGAACTGAGTTGATGGCACCTAGCAATGTCAACAATTCCTAGACAAGGTACATTTACGTGTCCTCAGAGCCAACTCTAGGGAAACTACAACAACAAGCAAGGACAGGTAAAGGATTTACAAATTCAGTTTGAGGAAATCTGAAAGGCTTTTACGTAGGAGGTAGAACTAAAGGATGGGTAAAGTTTAAGCATGCATAGTTGCTGAATAATATTATAATTTCATGTTTTTTGGTGGGGATTTTTCACAAATTGAGGAGACAAAAGACAGAATATTTCTAAATCTAATAAGAGCCGATCCACTGTGCCTTCTCAAGCATCACTTTAAACTGTTAATGTCATCCTCCTTTCCTGTAACTTTTTTTTCCCCCATTTAGTCCTTTATGATCATTTCTTACTTCCTTTTAACATTTGTTTTTGGAGTCACAACTTAAATATGTTTTTCTTAGACTATTTTTTATCTCAATTGCATTACTGTTTTTGATCATTTTATTCTAAAATAAAGAATAGACTTCCCACCAATTCCTTACTGAGACTTGCTTTAATACTACTACCTAATTGTCTGATCTGGTCTGAACAATAATGTCCTCCAATCCCATCTCGAACTCTGATAGACTCTTCACATTACCTAGAATTACATTTGAATAAAAAGAGACAGTCTGGTGTGGATTTTAATCCTCACTCAACCGATGAGTTCAGTGAGCTTCAGAAAGGTTAAGCTACTTTCTTAAGTGTTTGGACTATGTCTTCCTGATGCCAACCAAAGCCTACAGCTTCTCCACAGAAGATGTTGTACCCTGTCCTCAGCAGATTCAGCAGAGCCTCACTTAGAGACCATGTCTTATCTCCCTGACATTTCCAAAGTATGTTGCACAGTATTTAAAGGCTGTAGGTACTCACAACATACATTGACGAACTGGAGGAACACATTAATCTATTTTTACACAGTACCCATGAACGTCAGAAGATCCTCTGACAGAGTGTTCATCCTAAAAGATAAACAATGAGCCAAACCATTTAAATAAACCCTTTGCTTTGGAAAGCTCAAAAGAGTGAAATTGACGACCCAGAGGGCAATATTATCTTTCCCTTTTTTTCTTCCTCGAAGTACTTTGAGTTGTAATATATGCCCTTGGAGAAACTACGTGTTAAATATTTAGTCTATTTAATATTTTAACTCTGAGCTATTGTTCAGTGGAGCAGAAATTTGGATGCCAAAGTCATGCAGCTAAATCCTATTAGAAGGGTAAAGAATCTAGTTAAAATTTCAGAATTTTGATCTCGGCCATTTGCAGTAAGTTGCAGTGAAGCAGAAAATGTGTTTTAAGCTTGCTGTATTAGAGATAATGGAACTACTTTGCTTAAGAATAAAGAGATTATTTAAAAGCATTTTTTTGCTTCATAAACGATCTCACTATATGTTTTGGAATGACTCATATCATATAATGCTTTTCTCTGCAGTTTTAAAATGACTATGACATTTCATTAGTTTTATATTGCCTGTTCCTCAGATGGATTATCACAGAATTGTCCTTCCCCCTGCCCCCATCATTTCTTTTTGGAGCAGGATAGATCTCCTCATTCGTTTGTTTGTGTGTTTTTCTGACTCCTTTCTTAATGACAGTTTTTCACCTCTCACAGATGTGTCAGTGCTAAGATCTGACTGATGTCACATATTTAAAATTCTGCTTTGACTGCCTCGTTTGTCCAAGATCGCTTTATTTCACCTTTCTCTATGTTTTTGATACTACTATCCTAGTTTAATCCATTGTTTAAGTGAACCAAGTTCATTTTCCAGGCAAACAGAAAAGGGAGAAGTGAAGGGGAAGGTCAAGATAACCCAATCATGGAGAATTGTTTGTTGTGTGGTCCCATGGTTAAAAGTATATATTTTTTTTTTCCCCCAGAACTGGGCTCACAAGTTTTTTCATACCAATTGTGGCTCCGCTTAGCTTTGTCATGCATCCAGTCTCAAAGATATCACTGTAGTTTTCGTATAACCAATATATCATGCTTTTACAGCATTTAAAAACTATTATGATGTAAGTTTGTGTGTATACCACCAACTGTCTGTCAATTTGTCATACTATGATGAAGTGCATGTTTCCATGATGCTGGAAACTATACCACTGGTATCTCAAATACCAGCAGAGTCACCTATGGTTGACAGGTTTCAGCAGAACTTCTAGACTAAAACAGACTAAGAAAAAGCCTAGTGATATACTTCTGAAAATCAGTCAATGAAAACTTTATGTATCACAACAGAATATTGTCTGATATAGTGTTGGAAGATGAGACCTTTAGGCTGGTAGGCACTCAATGTACACAATACCCACAATAATGGACTCAAACATACCAATAATCATGAAAATCATGCAGGTCTGGTCAATGTTTTGTTCTGTTATACATAAAGTCAACAAAAGTTCAAGCAGACTCAACAGCAATTAACAATAACAATGAGTTACAAAGGTTAACAAAAAGAGCCTCTGACTTCATGGATCCTATTATTTAATGGGATGTTTTGAATAGAAATAGATAATATGACTCTATAGATTCTGATTCTATATATCTTAAGACAAATATGTAGTCTGTGTTTCTGTGTTGTAGCCTTCAGTTTCCCAAATTTTTTAATGTATTTTTTTCTTTTTATCATGAGAACCAAAAGTATGTATGTTCACCCAGCTTATATCTAAATTAACATGACTTTATTCGGCTGTTTTTAAAAGCATTACTTCACAATTCGTCTATATTTGTCAACATGATTTTACTATTGACTTTACTATGACTCTACTATTCCAGGAAAGTCTTGTCCGAGTAGATAAAACCCGCTCATTTTATTGCTCATTTATTGCTAATTTCAGAAATGTCCCCCAACCCCATTTAAACAAACATCAACTTTTCCATAGATAGTATCAAATGACTGTTTCCTCTTTAAGACTGTTTAAAACCTTTTCAGGCTAAGAATTATGTGGGGAATCTGGTACTTGACAATTGTGGAGACCCTCAAAGATGCAGTCAAGATCTCCTTGCCACCACTGTCCAAGGCCTTCTATTCAGAAAAAGCATCTTTCCTTGTGACCCCTTGAATGTCTATCTGGCTTAAATATTGTAAGTAACTAATTATGGCCTTAGGCCCAAGCTTTGAATTCTTTGTGTTAAAGAGGTCAAATGCTAAGTGAATTTTGTATCCTTGACATAAAATCCTCTTAGAAATCCTGTGAGAATAGTGCAGAACCAGGCAAATTTTCCTTCTGTTATATGTAAGGTCGCTATGAGTTGGAGCCAACTAGATGGCAGCTAACAACAACAGAAATCCTTTGATTATCTTATCAGATACAAGAAACCTTTTATCTTGGTGGTAATAAAACTAGTATTTGTATCTCTCTGCCCTTGTACTTGTTTGTCATATGTCTATAAGAAGAAAGTGCATAGGGTAGAGGACAGGCACAGTCCCCAATATGTCCATTCCTCAAGCCATACTGATGACTGATTTTTTTTATACCAACATCCTCAGGCCACTTATCCAAACTTTTTAAGATTTTCCACAGTTGTACCTTGTTTTGTCTGTGAATATCAAAATATGAGAGATAGCCCTTTACCAAAACTTTCTGTCTGACAGAAAATGCAAATTAGTAAGGTGAGCAGATAGAAATGGCCTTGCCTCAGTCTGAGCGACTCAAGACTAAAGTCATAAGCAACTCTTCTGAGTGACTGTTTAAATGGATCTCTTTAAGTTTGAATCAATGTCACCTTCAGGTCGGACTCCTGTAACATAAATGTATGTATGCTATAATCCAAATCTGCGTACTTATATTTTAAGTGGCATAATTTCATCATCCATAATTTAAAGTTACCATAGCCAGTTTAGAAAAATTTTTATAGAATCAAACTTTACCATTTGAGAGGTACCTTAGAATTGAAATGGAGCAAAATTCCAAACATCCAACTGTCTGCATTTTTATACTGGTATGAGGAAACAGCAAAGAAATTCAGATTTCAAATATGCTTCTGTAAGCAATTTCTTATAAAGTATTGCAATTTTATAAAAGAAAGACAAGTCAATTTACAAATGGGCAAAGGATTCGAATACACCTTTTCCAGCGAAATAAAAATGAAAAATGAACAAATGAAAAGATGCTCAATGGCATTAGTCATTAGGGAAATAAAACCATACTACAATGAAACAATTTTTCAGAGCCTTTAGAATGGTTGTAATAAAAAAAAAGAAGACTATAACGAGTGGTATTGAGGATGTGGAGAAAATGAAAGACTTATACATTGCTGATGGGCATGTAAAGTGCTTCAACCACCTTGGAAAACAATTTGGCACTTACTCAAAATTGTAAACACAGAGTTACCATATGGTCCAGCAATTCCACACCTAAGGGTATACCTAAAAGAAATGAGAACATATGTTCACAAAAAAGTATATGCAAATGTTCATAGCAGCATTTTCATAATTGCCCCCAAATGGAAACAGCCCAAATGTCTACCAAATGATGAATGGATAAAATAAATATAGTATAGCCATACAATCAAATATTATTTAGTGATAAAAATAATACTGATACATAGCACAACGGAGGTGTACCTTGAAAATATTATAAGTGAAAGAATCCAGTCACAAAAAAACCACATACAGTATGATTTAAATGGCATGAAATCTCTTGAGATAGAAAGTAGATTGTTGGCCGAGGGCTGGGGATGTGGGTGGATTGGTAGAACGAAAAGTGACAACTAATGTGTACAGGGCTCCTCTGTGGGGGTAGTGAAAATATTGTAGACTTTGACTGTGTGGCGATGGTTGCACGAATAAGTGAAATAAGTGAATAATATTGAAATTTACACTTTTATATCAGAAAATTGTTAATTTCAAACACTTCTACTTTTCTCATTCAAATGGATATTTTATTTTTTCAGTATTAGTTTAATGAATTTTATATTTTGGAACTCTTTTTTATTTACAGAAAAATTAAGAATTTAGTACAGAGATTACTCAATCATTTTCCATATAAGACTAAGAATGATGTCTTCTGAGCCCTTCGTATGACAGAGCTGAAACCAAGCGTCAAACTGTACGCTATTAGAGAATGAATTTTATTTCATGTCTTTTTACAGATGTTAAAAATAGTAGATTTTTTGGATGAAGCAAAATGCAAATGTGAAAAAAACACAACAACCAGAAAAAATATTTTCTGATAGATTTATTTCTTGAAATCCCTGGGGACTTCCATAAAGACTTAATAGGAAATTTGAATCTTAAAATATGAGTGTCCTCTTGTCTAAATAATGCCCTTATTGAACATCTCAGGGAGATGCTGGACCATCTGTGGGTAAAAATTCTATTTATATTGGCAGAATTATTAGAGCTGAATGCACCAAGATGGAGACTGACCCTTCTTAAACCTCTACCCAAGTGTCCACAATACCTTCCCAAATCAGAAGCTAACAGAGTCAAAATTTTTATAAAGGATTTATCCTTTGTTCTAGTCATTGTAACACCCTTCCAGTGGGGCCATGGGGTAAGGAACATGATAGGCAAGATATATAGGTTAAATCAGGACCTTAAAGCCATAAATAAGTCATTTTCCTCATGACTTGGAATTCTACCCAATAGCGAGATGTATAATATTAAACTCCAACCTGGGACTATGTATATTACAATTGTAGATATGCTTTATTTCAGTGTCCCTTTAGATAAAAATGGAGCCCTAATGGCTCAGTGGTTAAATGATGAGGCTGCTAACTACAAGTAGTTTGAGTCCACCAGCTGTTTCTTGGAAACCTTATGTGTTAGTTCTATTCTGTCCTGTAGGGTGGCTATGGGTTGGAATTGACTCGAAGTCAATGGATTTGGTTTTTTTTTGGTTTAAATCAAAATAGCCAATATGATTTTTTTTTTTTTTTTCTTTTCTGGGAAAAATCAACAACCTACCTGGATGGTCTCAGTGGTTTATTGAGACTCTCTCCTATATTCACAATATCTCAACCTGGACCTCAAGAACCTTGCATTTCCAAGTAATTTTACCCTTACACAGCAGACTGATCACCGTTTACTGCATTCTATAGCTGAGGTGAAGTATAAGACTGATTATATCCATCTACTTAATGTTTTAGCTACCAAAGGGTATAAAGTTTCCAAAGAGAAAGTAAAATTTTGTCAAAATAAAGCAGATTCCCTAGAATACAATTTATCTCAGGAGATTAAAGCATTATATTAGCAGACCATGTTGTTTTGCTGTTGTTGTTGTTGTTAGGTGCCGTCAAGTCGGTTCCGACCCATAGCGACCCTACGTACAACAGAACGAAACACTGCCTGGTGGTGCGTCAGCATCACAATCTTTGCCATGCTTGAGACCATTGTTGCAGCCACCATGTCAATCCATCCTGTTGAGGGGCCTCCTCCCTTTCCCTAACCCTCTACCAAGCATGATCTCCTTTTATAGGGAATGGTCCCTCCTGATAACATGTATGCGAGACATAGTCTTGCCATCCTTGCTTCAAAGGAGCATTCTTGCTGTACTTCTTCTAAGACAGATTTGTTCATTCTTTTGGAAGTCCATGGTATGTCCAGTACTCTTCCTCATTACCATAATACAAAGCTGTCAGTTTTTCTTTGGTCTTCCCGATTCATTGTCCAGCTTTCATATGCATATGAGGTGATTGAAAACACCATGGCTTGGGTCAGGCGCACACTAGTCTTCAAGGTAACATCTTTGTTTTTAACACAAAACTGTCCCAGGCCAGTAGCTAAGATACAATTAAGGGATTCCTGTGCCTCACTGGCTACTGTAGGCAATTGATTCGCAGATGTTCTGAAATCTCCATACCACTATATGAATTAATCATGTTCTCCCAGGGAAATGCAATAAAAATAAATCTCTATTAAAATTAGCTCTTCAACACCTTCTCCTATTTTCACCATGAACATTAAGTATAAATATTAGAAACCCAGTCACTCGAGTCTGGATTTCATTTTACCCATCCTGCCTATCCAATTCATGTACAATGGTTTATTATCTAATTGTTCTCAATGACCTAACTTTACTTGATCTTAATTTCATTGTTCTTCTGATAAAATTCCACACCTGGGTAAAGACACTCTTCTATTTCTTCTGTGATTGCATTCAATCAGCTGAGTTCAGTTGGAATAAATCACAATACAGGGCAAATAGATACTACTATTAATTCATGACCACCAGCCTTAAAATGGTAAAAGGGCAATACACAATAATGGTCTTCATGCCTTTTTACCTTCATACTTCCAAACAGAACTGGGAATAACCATAAATACCTTCACACATCTTTAAGGTGACAACTAAAATTTTAACATGTTTTTAAAATGGCAAAGATGCAATTTCCAGCATATCTTATATCACATATGTGTATTACATAAAATTTGATTAAAACTTCAGAGCAGGAGATTTATTTTGTTCCATTTATGAAAAATGCCGACCATATGAACTAATTGGTAAGGCCAGTCTTCATAGTCAAACCAATCAGTTAAAGCAGATTTACTTTCTGTCAGTAAATGTCTTACTTGGTTTTTGAGTTCAAATAAAAATGTTAATATGTGCCTGAATGACAAGGATATTACTTCTGGATTCTGACTCTAATATAGCTAGCTACTAGCTAAAGCACGGAGACTTGCCATAATTTTGTCATTTTTATAAAATCAATTACTTCCGCCTTCAATATTTCTTGCTTACCTCTAATAGGAATCTCATTTAAAAGCAAATTGCCTCTGTGGTGTCCTAGAAGACTCCAGATGCTTCACAATGAGTTTGCCTTTCTTTCGTGGAGAAAGAAGGGTGATTGTGAAAAGAAAGTAGGTGTCATGGATTGAATTGTGTCCCCCAAAAAATGTGTGTAGCAACTTGGCTAGGTCACGATTCCTAGTATTGTATGATTGCTTTATCTGATGTGATTTCCTTATGTGTTGTAAACTCTACCACTATGATGAGATTGTATGTGATCTCCTCATGCGTTGTAAATTCTATCACTGTGATGAGGTTATACCGATAAGGTTGACGAGATCAGTGTCTTAATGCAACCTCTTTTGAGATATAAAAGAGAGAAGCGAGCAGAGATGCGTGGGAACCTCTGACCACCAACAAAGCAGTGCCGGGAGCAGAGTGCGTCCTTTGGACCTGAGGTTCCTACACAGAGAAGTTCCCAGACCAAGGGAAGACTGATGACATGGACCTTCCTCCAGAGCCGATGGTGAAAGCGTTCCCTTGGAGCTGAAGCCCTGAATTTGGACTTGTAGCCTACTGGACTGTGAGAGAATAAATTTCTCTTTGTAAAGCCACCCACTTGTGGTATTTCTGTTTGAGCAGCACTAGATGACTGAGACAGTAGGAAAGAACTGAGGAAAGCAAATCCTTAGACAGATCTCTTTTAGAAAAGAGTACATATAGGAAAGCTGAGATTCCAGAAATTGATTCACTTGTAACTATCGAGGCCAATGTACTGCTTTAAAAGTCTTCTTGTTTATAACTTTATACATGCACTTTGAAGATCACAGCAATCCCACTACATTTCTTTGTTAACAGATTTGTTGACCTACCTACAATGATTTAATTTCTGAGCATCAACTATACTCAAACTGCCATCACCAATGATGACGTGTTTCTGTTATTTTTTGGTTTAATTTCTTCTTGATATATTGATTATTTAATATAACTCAATAAGTTCTAATGTAAGAATTGTATCTTTTCAAATTATCTTTGAATGTTTCTTATTTTTTGTACGTTATTTGGTATCAAGGAAAAAGACTTCATTTTCCTATTTTTTAATTTTGGAGAGTTACATATCTCCTTTATCTCTATAAAAATCAAAATTTAATGTGTTTGCATTGCATTTTAACAGTTTTCAAGCATTGTCTCTCAAGAAGCTACTCGAAGCAATTTCTGTAATAAATTGTTTCATGAAAGAAAAAAAATTGAGATATAAGATATTAATTGAGATATTAGAGTATGTTTTGAGTGAAGTTTAGATTAAAATTGTGGATGTCAGTTTTCTTCTCTTTCTATTGCAGCATATTTCAGACTTTCCTCCTATATCAAAAGAGTATTTTCATAGTACATTTTTCAAATATAAGTAATAGCATTGAATCATAGATGCAATATATTAATTAGAGTTGGAATTTTATAGAGCAACTGAATCTGATTGATCAGGAAATCCCATGACCATAAAAATATAAAAAAAACAAAAAACCCAGAATCTATCAAGTAAAAGATGCTGAGAAAAGTTTATATAAACAGAAGAGCAAATCTACTTCTCTAGTGATCCATTAAGGAGCCCTAGTTGGGCAATGATCAAGCACTTGGCTGCTAATCCAAAGGTTGGCTATTGGAACCCACCAGCGGCTCAGCAGGAGAAAATACCTGGCAATCTGCTCCCATGAAGATTCCATGAAACCAAACCAATCCTGTTGCTATTGAATTGATTCCAACTCATAGCAATGCTATGCTTTCCAAGGGCAGGGTAGAATTACCCCATATGGTTTCCAAGACTGTTAATCTTTACAGAAGCAGAATGCCACATCTTTCTACCCTGGAGTGGTAGGGGGATTCTAAACACAAACCTTTCAGTTAGTAGCTGAGCACTTAACCACTGTGCCACCAGGGCTCCTTTCATAAAGATTACAGCCTAGGAAACCCTATGCGGGAAGTTCTACTCTGTCTTATAGGGTCTCTATGAATCAGAATCGACTCTATGACACAAACAACAACAACAAGTTTTCTATCATCAGTGACTAAGAAAAGAAAGATGGTCAGCAAACCCAAGCTAGGAATGATCTTAATTACTTAAAGGGAGAATGTTTAATCACATGTGTATATGCATTTTTATTGCTACCTTGCAAATCTCTTAATGGAAATGAGTTAGTTAGGATATACCATTAACTGAGGGCGACAGAAAAGCAAAATAAGAGTGGCTTAGAAAAAATGGAATGTAATTTCTCTGTCACATGAGACTTAGAGCTGGAAAAGCAGTCAGCTTCATGTGTCGTCTGGAGCCCAGCTCTTTCTGTATTGTCGCTTCAGATTTTCAGGAACTATCTCTCGTTCACACAGTTCAAGGTGGCTCACTACCTGGTGCTTGCAGCAGCCAGTGGGAAGGTAAAAAGGGGAAATGAAAGGCATACCCTGACCTTTAAGGGAACAGCCAAGAAATTGTACATATTAATCCTATTTCTATCCCATTGCAAGAATATAATCACACCTACATGAAATTTAAAAAAAAAGAAAACTGAGACATGATTTTATTCTTGATAAGCAGGTGCTTAATAAAAATTCAGCACAATGAAAAATGGTGAAAATGGATTTTGAGAAACAACAAGCAGACACTACAAAATTCTGAGAAATACACGCAGACTCTGGAAGGCATGAAATTAACTCAAGCTGACAAAAGTACCAAGTTAGAATAGTTTTGGTGTATAGAACATTTCTAAATATAATTTTACATTTGTTTATATAATTTTGTATTTATAAAGAGACAATATCCTTTATTAAAAGTTTTCTGAATATATATATACCAAATTATTCAGAAGCTTGAATGTTTTCAACCCATTGAAAAGTTTTTTGTGTTTTTTTTTTTTTTGAGTGGATGTTTGTTTTGTTCTCCTTAGCTGCAGCCAAAGATCGATTGAAAATATAAGGCCTCCACTGTTTTTCAGAAAAAAAAAATAGCAAGGTCATTTTGATATAATTTCTTTCGTGATGTTAAAGGATTATATAAATGGTCATGAGGTCTTGAAAAAAACTTTAGATAAATTAATGTATTAGTCTTACAATGTCATTTATATAAAAAACTGCTGTCAAGTTGATTCCTACTCATAGCGACCATATATAAGAAGTTTAAAAATGGAATCCATGTGTTATTTTTCTTTCATTCAAAAAATTGTTGTAATATGTATTTATTAAATATAAATATACTTATTAAACATAAATGTATATACATATATATATATATTTGTGCTCAAATATTCCCTGTTTAATACAGTGTACTATCTCATGGCAAAACATTCAACTTTTTGCCACCATTATACATCTACTATGTACCTACAATGTGTCAAGTACATTGGGATATACTAGTGAACTGACAAACAATTTTTGCCCTCAAAAAGATTGCGTTCTGTAGTGAAGCCCTTTAATGTAAATATACACTAATCATAGTAATGAATAAATCATTGCAAAATGAGTTTTGCAGGCTTAAATTAAGGAAAATATTCATGTGAAGGCACACAAATTAAGCATAATTAGGGTAGAGATTAGGGTATGTCTCGGAAGTCTGTTCTGTGGAAATAGTTTTTAATTCTAGATTTGAAAGATGAGCAGAAATTATCAAGTTTACAAGGAGTGTGAGAAGAATTCAATGGAAAAAAGAAAGTGTATCTCCCCGCGGTGGAAGGGAGCAGGAGGGTTTTCAGAAACTTAAAGACCCAACTGCATTACAAGGCTAATGGAACGAGAGGTGTGACATGAAGGCAAAGGGCTTAGCAGATACAGATTACGTGGGACACTGAAACCCAGGTCAAGTAACTGTGTTTTCATCTTAAGAGAAATATAATTCAATTAGAAAGGCAGAAAACATGGACAAGTCTAAACTCTGCAGGTTACCAGCTGTGTGATTTAAGCAAGAGTCATAACTTCCCTATGACACAGTTTTTGATGTACAAAATGAAATCAGAATATTATCTGTTCTTTATGATGGTTATAATTGAATTGATATTCTTAAAATGTTAAGAATACTGCCCAAGCCATAATAAATGATATATAAGAATTTGACAAACTTATGCTTTGAAAAATAGAAGAAGGGGCCAGAGTGGACAGTTATTACATAAGAAGTTACATTTGCAGTTCAGGTAAGAGGTATGTCAACATGAAATTTTCCTTATCTGATTTTGCAAGGACCCTGCTCTTGTTTCCAATTGGTAAGATCACCTGAGAGATGCCTTCTCGCAGTGTGGATGCCTGCCATTCATTTTTATCTATGTTTTACCTACAAACTGCATTCTTGAGTCTATTCCTAGTTCTGTTCCACAAATTGGATTATGCACAGATTGCCACCCTGCAAAACTCCAGGTGGCAACATTCACGTGTGTCTTCTCTGTAGACTCAGCTCTTCCAAATTTGTGACCTGTGGAGGAAGCAGAATGAGTTTGTCCTTGGGTCACATTTTTAAATTCATCTTTTGCTAGAATCCAAAATTTTGATGGATACTGGATGTTTGGACATAGTTTGAGTGTGTGTGTGTGTGTGTGTGTGTGTGTGTGTGTGTGTGTGTGTGTGTGTGTTTTGTATTTTCCAGAAAATGTATAAAAAGAACTAAATAAACTCTTGGAACAGATGTTATTAAGAGAGATTAATTAACGGTATGGGAAATTGGAAATAGGTGATTATTATATAAATCTAGGAGGATCCTATGACATTGAAATTCTAAAACAAACCTAATTTTTTGATGCTAGATTATATACTCTGGTATACGTGGATTTAGAGGATATCCATGGAGTAAGTGCTTTGTCTTCTGGCTTGCTTGCCTGCTGGGGAGGGGAGGCATCTTAACAGAAATTGTCACAGTGTCTTTAAAGCAAACATTTTGCATACTATGATGTCTATTCAGAAAATTAATATTATTGCTATTGGACTTCAGAACCTTCAACTCACCTAATGATATATAAGGGAGTCTATGACTGGAGTGTTTCAATTTTAGTTTCATAGTCTAATTTTGCTTCTCAGAGTAAAAGTTTTCGAAAGAAGACCAGATACTTATTTGTTGTTGTTGTTGTTGTTATATTTTCTCTTCTTTTGCCTGTTCTCTGGTGTTTGTTTATTTTTTCTCTGTTCAAGGAAGATAGAAGAAATCAAGGATGATGTGAGGAGAGTCAAGGAAGATGTCGGAGGCAATGGCTACTCCCTTTCCTTTGTGCTTCTCTGGTCTCACTGTCTTATCTAAATTCTGGATATGTAAGAAAATGACAACAATTTTAGTCGTCAAGTTTTCACCAGTATGTGTATTAAGTGAAAAGTTCTGTTAAAAAATTTACTAAATTATAAAAAAAAAAAATGTTGAGCATTTACTGAGCAGTCAGAATATTGGTTCTACCTTGTTAGTAGATATGTTTTGGGATGTGCTGTTACACATTTGAAAGCTAGCTTCAATAATGGCCTGTGTTTATAAGCTTGTGGTTTTTCTTCAAAGTTTTTCCTGTTTCTCATTAGTGTGTCTTGTCCATTATATTTGGTAAAATTGCACATCAAAGAGTCTTTGAAGTTTTTTTTTTCCCCCTCATGTTAAAATGTCTTCCCTGAACTTGAACTTTCTATATAGAAATTTTGCTAAATGTTAACGTATTCCATTTTCGGTTCAATATTTTAGCTGCAATATCTGTGGCCTAGGAGCCCTGGTGGCACAATAGTTAAGGTCTCAGGCTACTAACCAAAAGGTTGGCAGTTGGAATCCACTTGGAAACTCTATGGGGGCAGTTCTGCTCTGTTCTATAGAATTGTGCTATGAGTCTGAATTGATTCGAAAGCAACGGGTTTGGTTTTTGGTTTATCTGCTGCCTATGCACCAACACCTCGTTATTAAAGATGATATAAATTGCATGTAAATACCCTGTAATTTTACCTCTAGAATTTTTAGTTCTTTCTAGTCAATAAATCATAAAGGAATTAATATATATTTTAAATTTTTGAGGCTTTATGAAAAGGGATTGAATGTTATTATTAAAATACTACTAGTGATCTAATGGAATAGCACTTTGAAAAAATAGAAAATCTTTTGATGTCTTTTTTTATATTAATTATGTAGCACAACCATCATTTTGGCTCAGTCTAGATATGACCTCTAATTTTTATTAGCTAAGATTTCTAAAAAAAAGTTAAATATGAACACAAAATGAAATCTTAACATTTAACACACCTAAACAAGTCTTCTAGATTTTTACCTTCTAAAGTAATATTCCTATTGGTTTACTTCAAGCAGCAAAGACCATTTGGATATTTTGAATAATTAATATCTATCTAATTTTGTTATTTAATATTTCAGTTTACTCTAATTGCTATATATACAAAAATATATATATATAATGTATAATTGTATGCATGTCTGACTCATGGCAACCTTATGTAAAACAGAAGGAAATGTTGCCTTGTCTTGCGCCATCTTCAGCATTGCTCGTGTGCTTGAAGATATATATATAGAGAGAGAGCCTTGTTAAAAGAAGTGTGGGCAAATATTTCACAAATCCACTATCCAAATGAAATTATTTCTTTTATTTTTCCAAGCCTATTATTATTTTTCATATGTCAGATATGCTGGCTATAATGGTTAAGATTATGTGTCAACATGTCTGGGCCATGATTCTCAGTGGTTTGGCAGTTATGTAATGATGCAATTTGGCTGTTATGCAATGATGTAATTTGGCAGTTATATAATGATGTAGTCATCCTCCATTTTGTCATCTGAAGTGGTCATCCTCCATTTTCGCCTAAAACCAATTTTCACAAAATGACCTGATCTTTGGAACTTAACCATGTCAGTAAGTGAGGAGTGGATGTATTCCCTTGATATATATGTCTATTCTATGCCAGTCCCACTCTGTCTTGATTACCTTAGCTTTTGAGTACATTTTGAAATCCAGAGGTGTGATTCCTTCAATTTTGTTCTTCTATTCCAAGATTATTTTGGTCCTTCTTCATTCCATGAATTTCCATGTGAATTTTAGGATAAGCCTGTCAATTTCTACAAACACAAGATTATTTTTGATGTTCCTTTCAGCTATACATTATGAATCAATAGATTCAATAAATGTTAAAATCCAAAACACTGACAAAACCAAATGTTGACAAGTATGGGGAGCAAAGGAAGTGTTATTTATTATTGATGGGAATACAGAATAGTACAGCCACTTTGGAAGGCAGTCTGGCAATTTCGTATGAAGCTATACATAATCTTAGCATATGGCCCAGAAATCATACTCTCATTCAACTAAATAGAATAAAAGCTCAATCAAATAATAACAAATGAAGATTCTACTACATAAGAGGGTCAATGTTTCCTCAAAGTACTGAGGCAATAATGGTTGAAATATAATACAATCAGAGGATCCATCTGAAAAAATTGATTGTATGCGTATATAGGCAATTTGAGGAAGCCAAAACCAAACCACCATCAACAAAAGCAATGCAAAACAATAATGCAGGCACAATTTACAGATTTCAGCATGTATGCTAAGGTACTTATTATCTATGATAATGATAATATTGTAAGAAACATGTTAAGAGACAAATCTTTGTTGTCCACTGTTGTATCCTCAATAAAGTTCCTTAGGCATTTTTGGACATAGGTGCCAAAAACAATTGTGAGTAAGTGAATGAATGAATGAATGCAAACATCATTGTCATTTGCTTTTTTTTTAAATAACATTTAATGTAAATCAGCATAATAGGGTGATATCTTTATGAACAACTCCTATTTGTTGCAGCTATTGTTTATTACTATTACTGCTGCATAGGTTGAGATTATTTTAGTTCTGTGTGAATTCAGATTTAAAACAATAATAATAATAACTTCTTGGGAGATTATATTTCAAAAGGCTCTGCTGGAACAGGAAACCATGGTCACTATATTATTTTCTGCTCTCCCACTAAAAAGCTTGCCCCTCATAAATGTAGAGAAAAATTAAAATAAATAAATAAATAAACACTGCCTAATATAGAGGCTGGGATTAAAATTTGCATAGCATCATGTTTTTAGTTTATATTTCTATGTGAGGATTTCTTAACTATAAAATGAGGCTATACCAAATGCATTTTTAAAAGTGATGAAACAACCCAGATGCCCATCAACAGATGAATGGATAAACAAACTGTGGTACATACACACGATGGAGTACTATGCAGCGAGAAAGAACAACAATGAATCTGTGAAGCATCTCATAACATGGATGAAACTGGAGGACACTATGCTTAGTGAAATAAGTCAATCACAAAAGGACAAATATTGTATGAGACCACTACTGTAAAAACTCATGAAAAAGTTAACACACAAAAAGAAGCAATCTTTGTTGGTTATGAGGGATGGGAGAGGTGTGTGTGTGTGAGGGGGGAATGCTAAATAGACAATAAATAAGTGGTAACTTTGGTGAAGGGTAAGGCAGTACACAGTACCGGGGAAGCCAGCACAACTTGTACAAGGAAAGGTCATGGAATCTCCACAGACACATCCAAACTCCCTGAGGGACCGAATTGATGGGTGGAGGGCTGTGGGGAACATGGTCTTGGGGAACATTTAGCTCAATTGGCATAACACAGTTTATAAAGAAAATGTTCTACATTCTACCTTGGTGAGTAGCATCTGGGGTCTTACAAGCCTGTGAGCAGCCATCTAAGATACTCCACTGGTCTCACCCCTGAGGGAGCAAGGGTGGATGAAGAAAACAAGATACAAGGGAAAGATTAGTCCAAAGGACTAGTGGACCACAACTACCACGGCCTCCACCAGACTGAATCCAGTACAACTAGATGGTACCCACCTACCACCACTGACTGCTCTGACAGGGATCTCAACAGAGAGTCCTGGACAGAGCTGGATAAATGTAGAGCAAAATTCTAACTCACAAAAGACCTGACTTACTGGCTTGACAGAGACTGGAGAAACCCTGAAAGTATGGCCCCTGGACACCCTTTTAGCTCAGTAGTGCAGTCACTCTTGAGGTTTGCCGTTCAGCCAAAGATTAGACAGCCCCATACAACAAAATGAGACTAACAGGGCACAGCAGTCCAGGGACTAGGACTAGAAGGCAAGAAGGGACAGGAAAGCTGGTAATAGGGAACCCAAGGTTGAGAAGTGACAGTGTTGACATGTCATGGGATTGTTAACCAATGTCATAAAACAACGTGTACTTACTGTTTAATGAGAAACTATTTGTTTGGTAAACCATCATCTAAAGTGCAATAAAAATAAATAAATAAAAGTGATGAACCTTAGACTTTCCTATAAGTATGCTTCAAAGTAGTCACCCTCACCTAAACATGCTGTGATAAGCAAAATAATCTCCTTTCTTCCCCCAAAGATGTCCATATCCTAATCCCCCAAACCTGTAAATATGTTACAAGGAAAGGGGGAGCTAAAGTGCGTTTCATGAACTGATTGTTACAAATAAAATGAATCTATACAGAGGCGCTTGGCAGTTTAAATAGAAAACCTCAAACTTAAAAGTCAATATACCCGAAACCAAAAACCCATTGCCGTCGATAGCAACCCAAAAAGTAGATATAGGGGGTAAAAAAAAAAACAAAAAACAGAACTTGTACAAATTCATGATAATTAAGCTGTAATCAGAATCTCTTTGGCAGCAAATATAGACTCAGAAAGCAAAGGAGTGATGAGGAAAATTATGTCCAACTTAGAAGTCTTTGCACAGCTCAACTCTCTGATTTGGGTATCTTCTGTTAGCCCTCCATAGCCACCACAAGCCTTCTCCACTGTGCTTTGTGCCGCAGGAGCTACCCCTGTAAAATGCGTTAATTTGTGCTCTTTCCTTCCAGTTTCTAGTAGAATTTAGTCAATCAGAGACACCAACAGTGGATTTATAATGGGAAGAGAGTGATCGCAAAGTATTTAATCTCCTGACTTCTTCTTAGCCAGGGTTCATTTGGCTTTACTTTGTTAACTATGCATCACTAACAATATCTCAGTTTTGGTACCACATTGTTGGGGCTCTGAGTCTTCATTCTTGAAAAATGACTGAAGGAGATCCCCCCCCCCCCCCCGCCCATAACCTTTGGAGATTTTGAGTTTAGCTGTTTAAATTCCTGCCTTAGGCAGCTTCAAAATGTGGCAGAAGTCTTTAAAGGAGGATTGGTCACGTGCTTGTGTAAGATTCTTCCATACAGGGACTTTGCTTGTCAAGCACTGTGAGACTGCAGAAATTTCACTCCAATTCATTGCTTCCAACCACTCTCCACCCTCAGACAAAAACCCAGCCACGGGACTCATCAAATGAATATTGAGTAAAGGGAAACCGGAGTATGAGTTTGACCCTGTGATTTCCATTTTGAAACAACAGCTCCCGAGTGACTGCCAAAAGCTCTGTCAGTTTCTCTCTGTTTCAAGTGGTCTGTTTGCCTGACCTTACCAGATCAGCACGTAAATAGAACTGGCAAATGCTCCCAGGGAAGGAAATGCACAGTGATTATCAGCTCACCTAGAGAGAACTTATCTTTCTCTGCAATTCTTGTTTATATCATCTTTATTGTTTCTTTGACTCTTTTGTATCTTTACAAATCAGATTTTTGTTATTTACCCAGTTTTTTTTTTTTTTAGTTGCTGAAAGACAAACATTGATCAATATTTAAACCTATTGTTTTGACCTGTAACGATTTCCTTTATTTTGTTATGAGCACCATTGCATATTAGTTTATCCAGCATTTGGAAGGAAGTATTTTTTTCCCATTCAAATACTTATTTTTCTATATTTCTAGATAAATAAAGTCCCACTTTAAAATTTTCTGTTCCTTCCATTCTCCAATCTGAAAACCTTAGTTTTCCATTTTCTCCTCTTTCTAGCTTAGGCTACATCCTATATGAAGTCAAATAGTTTCTAGACCATACTCCCAATACATACTCCTTGGTCATACTTCTTGATCAAGAAAATATCACAGTATTAATAAATCTAGGTCCTCAAAACACTTTGTAGAAAACCATTACATTGTGTGGACTGGTGCAGCTTCAATTGTATTTTCCCATCTCACCTCGCTTCAGTTTAACTTTCAGTCCTTCTTTTTTGTTTGACTTTTTTCTTTCTCTTTACCCACATGCCGATTTCAGCATCCTCCAGTCTTCCTCAGGACCTTATCTTAATTTTACTGTTGCTATTTACAGGTAATATAAATTTCAGGTAGACCATCTGTCAAATTATGGTATACACACATAAGACCTTACCTGCATCCATTAACATCTTTGTTCTTTATCCTTACCTCTATTAAAAATAATCGAACCTAAATGAAATTTGAACAGAAGTTTTATTCTAAGCAGTTATTCTATATACATATAGGGAGACCATTTTGAGTCCAGAAAGAGCAAATGGCTCAAAGAAGCTAGTTACAATGAGGCTTCTAAAGAGAAGAGGAGGGAGAAATATAGAAGGTCAACCTCGGGCTAATCTTAACATGATTGATTGAACTCTCCCTCCCCCTTTTACTGAGATCAACTGATATTTAGTCATAAGATGGTCTCTGGCCCTCCAACTAGCCATATCTTTTGAAATTCAAATTTAGTAAGTCAGACTTCAGACAGGAAAGAAAATATTTGCAACTTTGGGTGAAAGAAAAGTTTCTGGCAGATTACTTTTGGTCAGGGATTTCTTTAAAGTGAGTATTTGGTTTTGTGGGTAACAAAATCCCCAAATCAAAGCAAGACAATTTGCTATCAGTTTCTCTCTTTGACACGTCTCATTAAAGAATATGCTCTATGCATCCATGTCTGTCTGTCTCACTCTCTGTCTTTTTAATGTATTTACTGAACCAAAATTCTTCCTACTCCCCTAGGTACCTAACTCCGTCTATTGTATCATTTCTCCCAAGAAGAATTTTCATTTCTTGATCTTTATGTTCAGCAAAAAAAATTTACAAATTTCTGAAAATAAAAGCAGTCACAACCTCAGGACACATTAACAATCTGGGTAAATAGCTCTCCAAGTTTCTGTTTATTTTTTCCTAGGTAAAAAATGGGACAAATTTGCTAATACGTATATCAAGTTTGTTCTTCAAAATGTTTATAACAAAAAAAGGAAAATGGAGGCATTAAAAATCCAACAAAATAGATGTCAATAAAGTATCAAGCAATGTCATGACTCTTTTTAAAATGATAATGTTTCATTACCTACTGTTGTCAGAAGTTTCTGGTTTCACAGCAGGGTATGTATTAGAATCCCAAGAATGAGAATTAGTGTCAGAAAAGACATACACAAATGGTTATCAGTGCTTAAATTTGAGTATGGAAATTAGAAGAATTCTAATTTGTGTTTTTTAATTATCTAAAGAGATCATGAATTATTTGTTCAATTTTTGTAAGTAATAAAACATACTAAAGGAGAAAATAGAAATCTAAGAAATCCTTCACTCACACCCATGTTTTCTTCAAATATAATTTGACTTTTCTGCTTTCTTTCCCAAACTACTTGCTAATCATTTACTCCCCAAAGGTCAACACTTTTTTCCACATCAACCATTCCTAATAAGATTAGTCTCACTAAAGATGAGCGTTTTCTTCCTAGGCATCCCAGCTGTAAAGGATATTGTATAACCCCTCCCCCTTTGCTTCTCATCATTCTATCGTTTCTACCACGCTGCTCCATCCTCCCCAGCCCAGTTTTATAGGTTTGTTTGTTTTTGTGGAATCATCTTCCATTGTCTTTGGTTTCCTTTTAGTGTCTTCCAGTTTTCTTCCTTAATCCTCACTTTAGCCCTCCTTTCACCCCTCCCTGTGACCCTCCTTTTGACTCTTTACTCTGCGTACTCTACTTGGGTGATTTTATATAAGCTAATGATGTAAAGTACCATTTCCATTTAATTATGTGTTGATCTCTCTCTCTCTCTCAATCTGTCCCTTAAATTTGAGAAAAAAATATATTCAAAGGCTTCTTGTGCCTTTACCATCACTTACACTGTTCAGATTCATATGTCAAAATAAACGTTCAAGTTTAACTCTCCATTTCTTTCCTGCAAAACTCCTCTTTCTAGTATCTAAATTATTTGGGCATATTTTACTTCTACCCAGTTTTAACTGCTCTAAGGTACTCACCTGAATCATTATTTTTTATGATATTTAGGTAAGGAACTGATTGTGACTGATTAGAAAATGAATAAATGTTACTCAGAGGTGGAAAAAATTTGATGGGATAGATTCTCGCTGTTGAATTTGGTAGATCAATGATAAGGTGTACTTAAAAGACAGAAACCTTGGTATCTGATAAACTCAGCTTCATAAAAGTCCTAGTAGCTTATTTGTCTGTATTCATACTAGTCCATTAGAAGAACTTGTCTGCTATCCAAAAGGTCGACAGCTCGACTCTACCAGCCACTCCTTGGAAACCCTATGGGTCAGTTCTATTCTGTCCTATAGGGTTGTATGAGTCAGAATTGACAACAACGGGTTTTGTTTGTTTGTTTGTTTAATTAGTAATTGGGAACAGACATTGCAATACAGGCCCACAATCCCTTATCTTAAACCCTTTGGCCTGATATGCTTCAGAATTAAGAATTTTTCTGATGGGATAAAAGTAATATGGTGCTAAACCTTGTAATCAAGCTTATTATTCCTCTTTTTCATCCCCTTTATTTAATGTATTAGAACTTACCAACAACTTTAAAGTATAACATATATTTATAGTAAGTGAAATAAATAAACACTCTAACTTGCTTCACTTCAGTAAAAATCAGGTTTGGCCACCAAATGAGTTTGCTGCAAATTTATGAAAACCCATTCGGTTTTCACATCCTACATTACTGAATAGTGGATAAGACCTTGTGGGCTTGTCTTAGCGTAGTGAAAGCTATTTGGGAGATGAGCAAATGATAAATCATGTATTTTAGAATAACTTTTTGGTACTGAAGTGATTTTGTTTGCAGAAATTCTCCTGATTAGAGAGTACAGGGAACTCAGACATGTAGAATATCACAGTATAAAACCAAACCAAACTCACTACTTTCAAGTCAGTTCCGAATCATAGCAACTGTATAGGACAGAGTAGAACTGCCTCATATGGTTTCTAAGGAGCGCCTGGTGGATGCAAACTACTGACCTTTCAGTTAGCAGCTGTAGCTTTCAGTCACTAGGCCACCAGGGTTTCCAGCCACAGTGCTTCAGTTTGAATTTCTTCTCCTTAAAGTTGCTAGTTATGGGACCTTGAGCAAGTTACTCAACCTCTGATCCTTGGTTTCATCATTTGTTAAATAAGAAAATGTAATAAAGAGTCTGATCTCATTTTTTAATGTTTAGCTGCTGACAGTGTTTAAGCCTCACCACTTCCTCTTCCCCTCATATCTGAGTAAGCTGATAAAAAAGTCTGGGTGCTTTGTCTTTTGGTGTCAGCACGAGATTCAAAACATTCAAGCCCCTGCCCATGCACAGAAACCCTCCCCACAGCCCCACTATAAAAACCCTGAGCCAGTATCTTTTGCATGTTCATTCAAGTCTTTTCAGACCTGTTTAAGAGATCTTACCTGTTCTTCACAGAGACTTCAATAATGTAAGTAATAAATCTTTTCATACCCTTTTGCTATGTGAAACATATCATTTGGAATGATTTGTGCAACATTCCTTTCAAATCCAGTCCAACTTTCCAATCTAGGATTCTATATACAATTTATGTTCTACTAAGCAGTTGTACTGACATGTGACTTGGATTTGTAACTGAATCATGGAAAGGGTGATGGAAGGCAAAGAGTATCATTTTTGCTGATGTGAATCAGGTCCTAGGGACATAATTTAATGTCCAGCACCTGTACTAGCATCTTCTTATCTCAACAGGAAGCTTTTTGATTCTACAGCTTCTTAATTAAGGCATGTACAGTTGACCCTTAGACATCACCGTTCTGTCATGTGTCAATCAAAAGGCCCCTGGCAATTCATAGTAGGGTCTTTTTTCCCCCATAGACCTCCCGATATTAGGTTAGGCATTTAATATAAAAAAATTTTTTTCTTCTTAAATTAGCAGGAGTAGGTTCTATTTTCACAGCTTGAACTCTGCTCAATGTAATAATTAGTACAGAGCTGCTGCAAGCAACAGACACTCAAGGAAACAGGAATCTAGGATCGTTTTTCAGAGTTGGATGACTTTGAAATCAGCAAGAATTTGGTTAACATTGATAGATGGCTACTGCTACTTATTATTATGCACTTATGCGATAAGTACTTAGATACTTCATTGTTTCACCTATCACTTCCCTGGAACAAATTGCTTAAGGAAGGCAAAGCTTTGGCTGAGTGACGTCTGCTGTAAACCATTTCTTCAAGGGAAAAAGGGATGCAAAATTCATGGAGTGAGATGCTGGTTTATAGCATGCATGGGAACTTAAAGAAAGAAAATTACAAACTCATGATTTTAAATTTTTCAGTTCAAGGAATTTTCAATTGATAAGAAAGCTTCTAAGACTTCCTTAAAGGAATGATATCTTTGATCATGTAACCATAAGACTCACATAGTGAAAAATCATATATTCTGCTCTTTCCTATTGCTAGATTAAAGTTTAGATTGAATTCACAGCTTCCCCATAACTTCAAGTAAATATCAAGGTATTATTTGGGAGATCATTGAACACTGAGAATTAAGTTATAGGGAAAATTGGGAAGACTTTGAATAATGCAAAATCAAAAATTCCTCTGAGCTTTTCTTGACAACAGAAGCAGATATTTTCCTCTTATCTGACAAACCTGGTATGGCCTCATTTGAATCACTCAAGAGAGTTACTCGTAAAGGAATTTTAAAAATCCCACCGTAACCCCATCTCTACCAACTCACTCATATTTTCTCCAGACCTATAATCAACATGTCCCAGGATAACAGAACAAAGCCTGACCAATGAGTGAAAGAGAGTAGGTGTTTGGACCAGGGATATAAGAACTCTATTTTAGATTTTTTTTTTTTTTTAATTATGAAATCACTTAACAAAAATTCTGTGTTAATAATATTAGTTTAAGACTGGGAGTGGTTCTATTGTTTGGTCAACTGACTAAGTGAAGTATGTGTTTAATGCCTATGCCAAATCAAGGTGAGATGTCAGAAATTATTGGTAACAGAAGAAGGAATCTAAGACTTAAGAAGATAGGAATGAATTTTATCATATGCCTGTCAATCACTTACCCACAACTATATCTGTGAAGGTGTCCAGAAGACACTCCTTTTTTCTCAAGTGATGAGAAATACATTTATGAGAAGAAAGCTAGCATCTACGAAGAGTTCTCATAGGTGTAATGTTCTTTTTTAAGTCATGATGAAAGTGAGAAATTCAGTCACTGAAATAGGTTCCCATATTTCAGAAGGAATAATGGAACTATAATGTAGTGGAAGCCAAACGGTAGAAATTAATCATGAGAGGAAAGTGGACCTGGGTACTTAATAGGCAGAAAAGCTAGAGTAGTGATCAGAATGGCTTAGCTGAATAGTTCTTTGGTTGTGGCTAACTGATCCTAGTGTTTCTAGGACTGAAAAAATGATCTACTTCATTGGTGCAATAAAAATAACATCTAGTTTGGTTAAAAAAAATCTTTACTTGAGTCTACAATGGAGAGACATAGTCCATTCAGGGTTAAGGTAGCCAATTATATAGACTCAAAAACCCAGAAAGCCAAACTTCTTGCCACCGAGTCAATTCTGACTCATAAGGACCCTATGGGGCAAAGTAGAACTGGCCCATGGGGTTTCCAAGGAACTGCCAACCTTTTGCTTAGCAGCCGACCTCTTAACCACTGTGTCACTAGGGCTCCAATTATATAGACAGATGTTTCTAATTCCTCTCTTTTATAAAAAACAACTACAACAATGATAAAGAGATATAGAAAAGAATAAATAAAAATAACATATAAGAAGTGGGAGAACAAAAGAGATTGAAAAAAACAAAAACAAAAACAAAATCTGGAAGATTGAAGGTAGGTAATTAAGAACCAGATATCTGAATATTAAGACAATAATGGAGAAAGCTGCAAACCCAATTCCCAATGGAAATCCTTAGAAGGCTGCAGACTGGCATCATTACTTCTCTCTGGCACCAGGGCTAATGGGAAGGCGATTGAGTGAGAGAATTCAATGAAAGCTGATTACAAATAAATTAGATCTGTATATTCTCCTCCAAGTCTATGACATTGGATGACCATATTCCACTCCAGCATTCTAGAAATTTACTCTCCAAGAAGCTAATAGAGAAGTTCTCTGTAATACTGGAACATGGAATAATGGAGAACAGCATTACTAAACTGAAAACAAAAGTTAAGTGATGCTGAGCAAATTGCATAATGAACTTTGAAACTCATATTTCTCTTCTTCTCAGTTCCCGGAGAGAGAGCATACAAAACCTTGCTTGACCTCAACCACACTGACTCCAGATAAGCCCAAGAGGAAAAATCTAATCACATTCTCAAAACAGTCTTTCCAGATCTCTCTACAGTGAAGCACAAAATCAACAGGTCCCCTTGTCTAAACATGCTTTCAAAATTCCTAATCTAATTTTTTATCTCCTTCTATTAACAATGAATACACAATCAGGGATTAATAGACATCTGAAAATAGCTTCAACAGAAATAAAGCAATGTAGAGGATAGAGAACAAAAAAAGCATGCAGACAAACCAGACTAAGGGAAAGAGAAACTATGAAGAGAAGGAAGAGAAAAAGAAAGAAAAAGAAAACTTTTGATACCAATACAAATGTGCTTAGAGATCTTAGAAAATATGTTGCATGCACATAACAAGAATAAAATGTTATAGTATTATTTGAAGGGAAAATTACTTGCAGATTAAATCATGAGAGTAAAAATAAAATAACAACAAAAATAATAGAATGTTTGGTACATAAGCTTAAGAAAATACCCCAGAAAATAGAGCAGGAAGAGACAATGGAAAATAGAAGGGAACATACAAGAAGTTAGAAGACCAACCTGCGGAACCCAATTTCACCGTAACATCAGAATTCCAGAAAAAGAAAACAGAAAATAAAAGAAAGGTAGGAGAGAAATAAGAGGGAGCTTGGCAACTATGAATAATTCATGAAAAGCTCTTCAAGAATAATTAATAGTAATAATAATAAAATAGTTTCCAATTTGAAAATGCCCCCAAATTGCACTGCATAAGGGTGAAAATTTACCCAGAACAAAACTCATTATTTTAGAATACTATTCTTGAAACAAAGATAACCGTTAGCTTCCAGAGAGGGGAAAACAACAACAACATAAAAAGTAACATGAATACAAATGTTTTCAGAACATTCAATAGCAACACTCAGAGCAAGAAAACACTGGGGCAATAAATAGCTTTAAAATCTGAAAAAATATACAACTTTAAATTCTAAAACCATCAACACTAGCAATGAGGTAGAAATGTAGAATAAAGACATTTTCAGTACTTTGTGATCACAGACAAATTAACTCAAACAGACCCTTTCAGAATAAGCCCCTGGAAGACTTAACTTCCAAAACATGGAGGAAGATACGTCATAAAAGCAGAATACTGTAGATCCAGGGAATGATATTTCTAATACAGAAGTTAGATAAAAGAAATTATCAGAATGATATACAATGGATGTATCAGCTTACAAGCTACGCATCAAATGTAAGGGGAACATAGCTCATATTAAAGATATACAAGATGTTGTCCTAAAAGTCAGTGAGTAGCTCACAAGAGGTTACTCCAGTTCCTCCAATGTTAGGTTTAGTTGAATATTTCTAAGATGAGGATTAGAGGTGGTTCAGATTGTGTGACTATTTGGAATGACAAAGATTAATGAATAAAAATATGATCAAATGTATCTTGAAGGGACATGAGCTGAACAGGGTAGATATGTAAATTGAAAGAAGTAGAGATACTGATAAAATACTTTGAATTAATAGGGACTATGAAGAGCCACCTCATCAATTAAATATTATTAACAGATATTGGAGTTTGAACATGAAGTTACATGATCAAAATAAATACTATATATGATGAGAAGCCCTGTGGCATAGTGGTTAAGATCTATGGCTGCTAACGAAAAGGTCAGCAGTTCAAATCCACCAGCTGCTCCTTGGAAACCATATGAGGCAGTTCTACTCTGTCCTATAGGGTCGCTGTGAGTCGGAATCAACTGGATGGCAATAGGTTTGGTTTTTATTTTTTTTTTGGTTACATACGAAGAAAATATTTTTCTTGGTAGCAACTTCGTACGACTAGAAGACAAAATGTAAGAACAGAAGTAGGCACCCTAAGTCAAGCAAATATATAATGCACAGAATCTCTAGGGCCTTGGCCAAGCAGAACCAGAACACAATACACCAATCCTTTTCTGAGCTTAATGTTGAAAATATTTCCTTTCATCACCTTCAGGATCAGCCTATAGGCTGACTTTACAACCATCAGTATGTGATTAAGATTTGTAAACTTTGCCATTTCCATTTTAAATATGCATTCTACAGATTTTTATTTCAGTTGTTATTGTCGGTGGTGCTTTTCTAAAAATATATTTAGGCCTATATCCAAGGGCAGAGCTAAGGTGATGGTGACTTGATGATTGTAAAGAAAGCAAAAAAAAAAAAAGGAGAAAACATACTAATGAGCATTAAATGCAGTGATTTTGAGCCATTTTTGTCCTTTTGTTTGACATTTTCCATAAAAGTATCAGATAAACTCGTATTAAAATCAATTATCAGCCATCTTTCAGATTAACTGCACAAAAGCTATTCTAAAATTCACCTCCCTTGCATTTTCCCTTTAACAACCTTCTTTTTGAGTTTATGTTAACAAGCTGGATGACATATTGTGATCCCTTTCTAATCCCTAAACTTTGGCGGGAAGCTGGTTTACAGCTGGAGTTTGTAATATCCTGATGCATTGCAGGACTTTCTTTGCCCACATGTGGCACTTCAAAGGATGTTCAAAGGGACCAAGAGAGAGAATTCTGGGACAACGTCAGAATGACAAAGGAATCAGGATATGAGGTGCCATCTTTGGAGAACCATATGTAGCAAAAGACGTCAGAGTTTTGGTAAATGTGGTATATTTTACTTGAAGAGTCAGTTTAGCTTGCAAAGAGGAACCTGGGAAGCATTAGAATCACAAAGAGCCTGATTCACTCAGAAGAAAAATAACATCCTTTGTTGCTTAAACATATATAGCAAAACTCACCAAGACTTTTAAATTTAGAAAATATAGCAAAGAAAAAGAAAAGAATTCTGGAAAACAACTTTGAGTATAAAATGTATAATTCCTTATTTTTTTGGCTAAAATAAAATAGTGCATATAATCCCAAGAATAGCTTTATTATTTATATAAAAATAAAATATCATAACCTTTATTCTCTGTAGTGTCAAAGATATTTCCTGGTACGTGATTTATTGGTAAAAGAGCTGTATTAACCCCTAGGGTTATTAACCAGCATCCCACACCCAAAGACTAAGAGTGGTTTCCAAATACAAAAATCACTGTCTAACACATGGTAAGACACCATGTCTGCAGAATACCGTAACAACTAATCCACTCAAGAAGACATCCTGTCAAACCAGAAGCTTGGCTTTGGGACAATTAAACAAGTCCTTGATTTACTGAATGTGTTACTAGTAGCACAGCACCTAAGATTAAACACACCTTAAAGCTTTGGGAGGAATATTAGCAACTAACATGGGAGTTGTCAAACTGCAAAGTTTTACTTCAGGATGGATTACGGAACAAACAAACATTTACAATACATGGAAGATTCAGTCAAACTAAAATATTCGATAATGTGTTCACTGGAATAATTACCTTTTTTTCCCAATATGCAACTAACTTTATTAGCAGCAACATTGAAATATAAACTTTTCCAAATATGATCATTAAACATAAAAATGGAACCACTTTGAGAAAATCAACAGTATTGGCTAAAAATCTTTATTAAAAAACAAAACAAACCCATTGCTGTTGAGTTGATTCTGACTCATAGAGACCTTATAGGGCAGAGTAGAACTGCCTCATAGATTTTCCAAGGCTGTAAATCTTTATGGAAGCAGACTGCCACATCTTTCTCCCACAGAGCGGCTGGTGGGTTCAAACTGTAGACCTTTAGGTTAGCAGCCTAGCACTTTAACCACTGCACCACCAGGGCTCCAACAACCATTATCAAAACCAAACTTGTTGCCATCGAGTTGATTCTGACTCATAGTGATGCTATAGGACAAAGTAGAACTGCCCCACAGCGTTTCCAAGGAGCAGCTGGTGGACTCAAAGCGCCAACCTTTTGGTTAGCAACCATAGTCCTTAACCACTGTGCCACTAGGCCTTCACAAAAAAATCTTACAGTAAGTGTTAAATTGTAGTAAGCACAAGTTGAAGTGCCAATATTTCCTTTTAGTCACCGGCTCTGGAAATATATTTATTAGATGACTCTACTTACACAAATAAAATGAATAAAAATATTTATGAAAAACTAACCAGGACTGCAAAGCTGCATAATAAATTAACCAGTATAATGATGTCATAGCTGAGATGTTATCAGAAGAAGGAAAATCACAACACCAAACAGATTCCTGAGTTTTTCAGAAACTTGAAAGCCTTTGGTATCATTGGAGAAAGGCATGTGAGAGCATTCAAAATTGAATGCACTGTTTAGTTCAGGTTCCTCTCTTTATCATCTTTAACTACATGAAAACTTCATTTTTTTTTTTAATTTTTTTTATTGTACTTCAGGTGAAGGCTTACAGAACAAATAGTTTCTCATGAAACAGTGGTGCACATATTGTTTTATAACATTGGTTAACAAACCCACAACATGTCAACTCTCTCCCTTCTCAACCTTTTTTTTTTTTGGTGAAAATATACATAGCCAAAGATACACCATTTCAAAAATTTCTACATGCACAGTTCAGTGCATCAGCTATGCTCTTCCAATTGTGCTGTTATTCTTACTTTAGATGAATGCTTACAGAACAAAATAGTTTCTCATTTAACAGTTAGTACACGTGTTGCCCTATGACAACGGTTAACAACCTCACAAAACATCAACACTATCCTTACTCAACCTTGGGTTCCCTATCACCAGCTTCCCTGTCCCCTTCTACCTTCTGGCCCTTGTCCCTGGACTGCTGTGCCTCATTAGTCCCATTTGGTTTTATGGGGCTGTCCACTCCCCGCCTGAACAGTGAACCTCGGAGATGACTTCACCACTGAGCTAAAAGGGGGTCTGGGGGCCAAACTCTCAGGGTTTCTCCAGTCTCCTTTAGGCCAGTAAATCTGGTCTTTTTTTGTGAGTTAGAATTTTGTTCTACATCCTTCTCCAGCTCTATCCAGAATCCTCTGTTGTGATCCCGGTCAGAGCAGTCAGTGGTGGTCGCCGGGCACCATCTAGCTATACTGGACTCAGTCTGGTGGAGGCCTTGGTAGCTGTGGTCCATTAGTCCTTTGGACTAATCTTTTCCTTATATCTTGTTCTCTTCATTCTCCCTTGCTCCCAATTCTAATTTGACTAAATTGGTGATTCAAATGGAATTAAATGGGAGTGTTCATAAAAAAGAAAATGAAAACAGTAGAGTCTTTCTCACTTTGTATCCAGAGAGGGTAAAGAACATGTAGATACCATCAGCATATTAGAGTGATCTATCAATTTAGTGTTTTTTCCACAAGTGTTTCCTTATATTGATTTCCATGGAAAGCTTTGTCATAAAAACTGTCCAAATATAGACAGAATAACCTAAAAGAAATAAAAGTGAGAAATGAAGCATGTAAAAAAGTATTTCTTTAAAAATATAGGAAAAATTATATATGAACAAGGATTTAGAAGCAATAAATAATATATTTGGAATCTTAAAATTTTGGATAGTAAAGATTTCTACAAAATAATAGATTATCTGTGAGTTTTTAATGAAATTTAATATTCATTCATGGTAACTTCCTGTTATATCTTTAAAAGTAATTATTTTTCATCTAAACAACAGGTCTTAAAATACACTGCATATTTTCTGTATATGATATATTTATAACCAGTTTCCAATGAGTCCATTCCAACTCATGGCAACCCCTTGTGCTTCAGAGTAGAACTGTTCTCCATAGGGATTTAAAGGCTGTGACCATTCAGAAGTAGATCACCAGGACTTTCTTTTGAGGAGCTTCTGGTGGATTCAAACCATCAACCTTTCATTTAGTAGCTGAGCACTTAGCTATTTGTGCCGTCCAAGGACTTGACAATATATACAGAACTGCAGAAATGTATAGAACATTCCCCATGAAACACATATTTCAGAAATCATAAATATTAAAATTAATTAAGAAAGAAGCTCTTACTTTTAGGTTTACTCTTAATGAGAAAACCACTGAGCTTCCAGGGCTCCTAATTAGGAAAAGAACTACTTTTTGTGATCATTTCTAAAACTTGTCTGCATGGAATCCCTGAATGAAACATTTTTTTTCAAATGAAAGTTTGCATGTATATGCAGTGTGTGTGTTTGCATGGATGTTTGGATTCTACATTTTACTTTGCAATTCTAGTCAAAATTTTCTTTTTTTTTTAGTGCATATGAAGAAAAATACTGTGGTTAGATTCATGATACAAACAATTAACTGATAAGCCACACCTCCCTCGGGTAATAGGCTGGAATATTAAAACTCGATACTTGTATCTAAATCAAGCACTCTGGATAGGCCTGTGTTTACAAGGAGGTCAATTTTCTTGCTACATTGCTTGTAAGATGCTTTCTTAAATTTTCTTTTCCTCTATAGAGTTTCTCAAATATTTTCCATTGCTGTATACCAAACGAGGGAATAAAAGCTAGGAACATGTGACCCAATGTGGTATAACTCATCTGTTTCCAATGCAAGATCAAAACATACCTAAATCATCATAATTTATTCTTTATGCGAGGTATGCACTCCAACCACATCCTTCTTTATTTTAATATTCAATGTTTCCCCAAGAAACATTGAGTAAAGCTGATGATGTTCTAAGAAGCTATGTCATTTGAAGCTTAATATAACCAGAGTGTGCTATTACTCACCATCAGCAGCATTTACAAGCGGCTTTGTAAACACATTCAGTAAAAGTATTTTGATGAAAATCTGGAATGCTGATAGATTTTGTAAAAGTTGGCTAAAATAGATGAATACTCACCTTAGATATTCAAGTAAAAATATTCCACATTGGTGTTAGCAATTCCTTGAATGTCTTTTAAACAAAATAAAGCACACATCTTTAACTGGTGGCTTAAGTCAGGAAGATGCTTCCATGTCATAATTAATTTTGACATTACCTTATTTACTGTAAGTTAGAAAAAGCTGTGAGGCAACTTAAAATAGTATACATATTTTATGTACCCAGTACATAATCATCAGTTTTAGATTAATGTGGAACAGTTACAGGTATTCTAGGTATCTAATAGGGTACAGTGTCTTCCTGACGGCGGAGGAGTGATTTATGTAGGAGGAAGTGGCCACAGTGTTAAAATGAGCAGAAATCATCTCTATACAGTAGTCACAAGAAGTCTTCTTTCAACAGATTGCATTTTTTATTCTGCAGAATTTTCTCGGTGTGGAAAACATTCATTAATTAAAAGCAATGAACAAATCAGTGGGATTTTACTCAATTAAAATACAAAAATAAAAATCTAAAATACTTTTTTTTTAACCACCATTTTTCATTCAGCCATAATCATTTGGGATGTAAATTAATTCCCAATGTATTCTGCCTTTGCAAGGACACACTTTGATATCTTCCAGCAGTAAGTTTTAAAATGTTACAATTGTGACCCAAAAATGTAGAAAACTATGCAAATCAACACATTCCCATGTACCCAAGCTTAAAGGAAACCATCTGCAGGGACACAGAAAATAATGTACAGGAAGGGATTTTGATATTCATTGCATCCCAACATGCCCTCACTTCTCCCACACAAACATACACCCACTTCTTAGCACTGATCTTTGCTGACGTTAAGTTGATAAATGTATGTTTATTGAGATTAAAAAAGGCGTGCTTGTTCCAAGATAGAGAACTTAGAAACCTTTGACAACAAGGTAAGCACAAAGCAGATGAATTGAGAAGGAATGCGAGGAATAGATACTGTCCAATTTATGTGGCCGTATTTGGTGTTCAAAAGATCCACTCCAGAACGGAGGATGGATTGAAGAGAGTTACAATTCAAAGTAATGAGAAGTTAGGATACTCCTGTAGTGTTGTTGTTGCTGGTTGCAGACAAGTTGATTCCGATTCATGGTGACCCTCTTACGCAGATTTTTAAACTACGGTTTCTGAAACCTCATTGTATGAATGGAGAAAATTGACTATCAGCAACTTGGAAATATAAAATACGTAGACTATTTTTACTAACTTCTAATTGCAATTCAGCTTTTCGTTCATTATGCTTATAGGCAGTAACCACAGGAATTTTAACCGTGCCTGTGTATTTGTCATCAGTAAAAACTGCAGATATTTTTATACTGTTATTGTTAGTTGCTGTTGAGTCAGCTGTGATTCATGGTAACCCATGTACAATAGAACTAAACGTAGCCCTGTCCCACCCCATTCTAATGATCATTAACATGCTTGAGTCCATTGTTGCTTTAAGCCGTAGGGGAATTCATCTTCCAACACTATATCAGACAATACTGTGTTGTGATCTATAGGGTTTTCATCGGCTAATTTTCACAAATAGATCACCAGGCCTTTCTTCGTAGTCAGTCTTAGTCTGGAAGCTCCACTGAAACTTGTCCACCATGGGTAGCCTTGATGGTGTTTGAAATATCAGTGACATAGCTTCCAGCCTCACAAGCTAGCACAGTACTACAAACTGACACATTGGTGGTGGATATTTATATTACATTGGGTTTATTACAGATATATCTAAATATTATTTAAACTCCTCTATTACTTCCAGTACTTTGAAATTATAGTATTTATTAGATGCACCATTAGATACTGTTTTTTTGTGTGTGTGTATATTAATAAAGGAGCATATACATTGCTATATGATAAATTTGCTTTATTAACATTTGCTAACTCTAATATAATTATTTTTCCTTGGAATCTTAAGTATTTTTATGTATTAAAAATTTTCCATAACCTTCCACTTGCCAATGAAGTTTGTGTCTCTAAAATGTTGAATAAAACTGCTCAGAATAGACTCCTATATATATTATATTTGTTAGCTATATCAAAGCACTATAAAAGGCCTGCTAGTACGTTAGATAGTTCACCAAAAAGTTGACAACTGTCAGTATTTATTTTGTATCTTCACAGTTCTATTTCAGGTTATGGAATACCCAGGCAGCAAAACATAGCAACATAAAATGTCAGAATCTGAATATAAGATGAGGTGACCCTGGATTAAGGGAAAGACCAGCTGAAGAAGTTAAGGAGATAGACAGGCCATGGAAGAGAATGAGAAAGAATGCCAACAGTGTGTTCTTGATAAAGAAAGAGAAACAGCTTTGTGGGACACCATAAAAATCAAGACCCAAAAATCTGATGCAGAAGAAGGGAAAAGTTGTCAAGAATAAAAATATTTGTCCCTAGTTACCATAATACCTGCAATAGCAAATAAGTTCAAAAGTAATGCTAAAACTTTAACTGAAATTCTCTTTATGCATTTTTCTAGACCCCTTGCTTGTGAACACACTGTATTTGTAGGGCATTATTTCTGTTGTTATCTTTCTGGGGGCAACTATCTTGGACTCTTAATCTTGGCACAGTGTCTACCTGTAGTTGAATCATATAACTGAGCCAAGAAATGCTTAATAGTGTAACATAAAAACCGTTGGCAGAATTACTCCCAACTATAAAAGTGGTCCAAACACTAATGATGATGGATATGGGTACATAGAAATATCCATCATTTCAATACTAAAACTTCTGAGTGACTGTATCATTCAGGAATGAATATTTCACAATGATAGTTGGGGTTAGCATATCCAAAAAAAATGAACAAGCACGTTTATGACAGGGAAGGGATCTTTAAAGGTGACGTAGAAGCCCATGTCATCGTATAGAGATTTTTCAAAGAAAAATCTTTGCGAAGGGTGGGGGAGCTTTGAATAATCCATGTCATAATAATGGGTTAGAGTTGAACATATCAGTATAAAATCATGTTTAGCTTAATATAGTTACAGATGGTTACACATAGATTTGTGTGGTTATTATACACACATATATTTTCTTTCTCTGTCAGCTGAGAGCTACAACACCTTAGGTGAAGAAAGCACATCTAGCACCTGCATCTTTGTTGTAACACCATTCTCCAATAAAATGAATCAGTGAGACTCGAAGAAATAGCTAATTCTAGGACTGGGATAGAAAATACACAAAATGAGCCTGGAGCAATTTGTAGTGCCAGAAAGTAAGAAAGTGCTAAACTCACATGCACACACACACACACACACACACACTGACAGGAGTATATCAAAGGGACACAAGAACCAACTGAAAGACCCTCTGGTGACCAAAGCTGGAACAAGTTGAGCAATACAGTAAGTAAAGAAGTATTGGATTATAAATTAAAGTATAAAATAAATATGCCTAAGTCTATATTGATATAAATGACTGAATAACTAAATAAATAAATGAATGAAAAGAGAAAAATATCCAGTACAGAAACATTTTAAATAATTTTTGTAGATAATCTGCCTCAAGGCAGTGGATCATAGCTCACCACTGTAAGTGTGGGCTGAACATAGCGCAAACTTCCAAAGAGTATAGTATGAAAAGGGAAATATAGAAGAGCAATTTTACAGTGGAGAAAACTGTCAGACATTACCTCAGGCAGATAATCAAGGTCAACATCAACAGCGATACATCATGTTGATAGTACATACTCTTGATATGATGTGACAATAATTTCGCTTTGTCCTTGTTGTCTTCCTCCAAAAATCCCATAACCCCAGTAGAATCATGAGAAAAATACTATAAAAATTTCCCTAGAGGGGCATGCTACAAAATACCACACCAGTATTCCTCAAAACTGTTGAAGTTATAAAAAATAAGGAAAAGTCTGAAATAAATAAATATCAAAGCCAAGAGGAGCCTAAAGAGACATACAACTAAGTACAATGGGATCCTGGAATGGAAAAAGGACATTTAGGTAAAAACGAAGGAAATTCAACGAAGTATGGACTTTTGTTTAATAATGATGTTTATTATTTGTGGGTTCATTAAATATGAGTACTGTAACATGTGAAATGTTAACAATAGGATAAACTGGGCTTAAAGCATATGTATATGGAAACTATATATATGTATATATGTGATCCACATTTACCTTCTCTACCCCAAAGAGAAGGCAAATGGGGATCATAGGCAAGTTGGAGATAACACGGTGCCGATGCAGTGCACACTTTAAAAGAAGGACAATTATCAGATATTATGGCACCGATATATCTTGCAAGATAAGTCAGAACGTTTTGACTGCTTTAAGATTTGTTAAAATGTGTTACAATTTCTTTTTACTTACAGGTTTATAACTCTTACTGAATTTCAGACTTCTTAAGGTCAGGGATTATTACTTTTTTAAGTATCTGTGTTCTTGCTTGGACAGAGTAGGCACTTATTATTATTATTGTTTAATGATTGTCACCTTTCTTCACACAAAAGGCATTGATAAACAAAACCATAGCATGGCTATCAATTCCCTCTACAATTTGATTTCAACTTTCTCCTCAACCCCAACTTACTTTCACAACTTAACTCCTGGCTTCTTTTTCCACCCAATCTATGATTAGCTGCAGTGATTATCTGAGTGTTTCAAATCAAGTCCACTCTTTTCTCACTTCAAGTAAATGATTTCAATGCCCTACTTAAGTTAAAAAGCACAACCTTCACTCCTGTGCTAATAAAATTCACAGAATAATTTTATTCCATACCACTCTATATTTTTTCCCTCTATCATTGTACTTACTCCTTCTGCTATGCTTTTTACTTATCTTATTTTTTTTGTAAGCTTTCTATCTTCGTATTTGGCAATATAAGGATGCTTATTACAATTAACAAATTAAATTTTAATTAATGAAAAAATAAAGCCTTATTTGAACAGTGCATTTGTTTGTGTAGGAAATTCCAAGAAATTATAATAAAACATGTGTGCTATGTTTCAGAAAATAAAAACCATCCTAGAAAGGATAACTTGACAAGGATGTATAAATATAATTGGCACAGACTGGTGTGGCTAATTGCCTCCGTGGACAACTGCCTCCTTTGCCATGAGACCAGAACTGAATGGTGCTCAGCTACCATTCGTGAACATTTTGATCGAAGATTCAATAGAAGAATCCTAATCACAATGGGGAAAATGCAGAACAAAATGTCATATTCTCAGACTTTCTGGAGCCATGAAGATTAGATGAACCCCTGAAACTATTGCCCTGAGATAATCTTTAAACATTAAACCAAAAATATCCCCTGAAGTTTTCTTAAAACCAAACAATAGTTTATCATAACTAGTAAAAAAAAAAGTCTACCTTAAGCATCATGCTCTTTTAGGAACTGTCTGTACGGGATCAAATTGACGACAGTAAATCAAAAGATTAGGCAGCAATCTTAGGGGGCAGTGAGTTTATGTTAATGAGGGAGGAACCAGTCAGAAAAGGAGGGTGCTAGTGGTTGCAAACTTGAAGAATATCAATGTTACTGAATTGTACGTGCAGAAACTGCTAAATTGGTGTATGTATTGTGTATATTCTCAACAACAGTGACAAAAAGTTGAAAAAAAAACAAAACATACACACACATATTGGTTCTAACAAGCTTCTGATGTCCGCAGTGTAAGTCATGAGTGTGCATGAGACATCATCTCTCCTTTGCCTATGAGACTACTGACATCCCTTAGAAATGAGTACCACAGCCAATAACTGACTTTAAAAGTAAAAAAATTGGTTTTTGCTCAAGGGATTAAAATACTGGTCTTATACGAACTCAGTATACATAACATAACACTGACTGAAGACCCCTTGGTAGTTACATTACCTTACTTTCAGTGACTGGAAGTCACCCAGTAAACTGAGAGTCGGGGGGATTGTGTCACAGCTTGTTCTCTCCAGTGCCAGCCTCCATTCAACCCTGTGAGAGGGAGGTCTAAAAGCTTTAAGGAGAAAGAAAGGGCTGTAAGACACAAAAGGATTTTCTATGCTCATCAAGATTTGAAAATGTAGGGTGAGATTATAAGATATATGGGTTTGTCTTTTTGATTTTGTCTTTTTTTATTTGTTGAGGCTTATGTGTCTTCCTTATTTTACTGACCAGGCCCTCCCTGAGAAATGCTTCTGTCATCCTTGAGGAGGAGTCCCGATAAGGTCTATGATAAGTTATAGTGAACTCATTAGCAACTATGGCAGCAGAATTAACTGAGGCAGAAACATTAGGGAAAAGAACACACAAAACTCATTGCTGTTGGGTCAATTCCAAGTCATGGAACTCTATGTGTTTGTTATAGAGTAGAACTAAGCTTCATAGGCTTCATAGGGTTTTCTTGACTATAATATTTTATGGAAGCAGATCACCAAGCATTTTTTTCAATGACAGAGGTGGGTTTAAATCACCAGTCTTTCAGTTAATAGCCAAGCATTAATATGATGGTGAAAAAACTCCAGTAGAACCTGTTCGTCCGCTTTTACTACCTGAAACGTTAACAATGGGATGGTGGCCACTGTGACTGGTACAGAAATAGGGCCCCAGAACAGACTGACCAAATTATTTTGTCCTGGGTTTTAGCATTATCCATCAAAGTGTTAAGTATCTGGAAGGAGCTAGAGGAGACAAGATAAATGATCAGACTTAGAAAAAGAAGAAGATGCAATCCTAACTATAGGTTTTCAGATGGAAACCCGTCTTCCAGAATTTTATTTTGTATGGCACGAATAAATTGGCCTCTTGCCCTAAAAACTCTAAAAGTCATGTTGTAACAAAAATCTCAGGAAGGCTACTGGCATGGCATGTTAGTTTACAGAAGGAAAGAAACAGTTAACTATTTCAATAACATTCCCTCCCTTTTCTAGGAATTTCCTTTACTACTACACTCTGTTTCCACACACAGGAAATACAAACTACAGACAAATTCTAATACAAAAAATATTTCAAACTTGTAGTTTTTTTATTTTTTATTTTTAAGAGGGGAAAAAAAATCATTATATGGGAAGCGTGTTAAACTATTAGTAAGTGAAGTAATGCAACTTGGGAGGTGTGTTTTGTTAACTGGCATGACTACAGGTTTTTAGGAGCCCTGGTGGTGCAGTGGTTAAGAGCTATGGCTGCTAACCAAAACGTCAGTAATTCGAATCCACCAGCCACTCTTGGAAACCCTATGGGGCAGTTCTGTTGTGTCCCATAGGGTCACTATGAGTTGGAATTGACTCAACAGCAAGGGGACATAGCTTATTAAAGGAATCCTGACGGTACAATGGATAAGAGCTCAGCTGCTAACCAAATGGTCTGCAGTTCGAAACCCACTAAGCCACTCAGAAGGAAAAAGATGTGGTAGTCTTCTTCCATAAATATTACAGCCTTGAAAACCCTATGGGGCAGTTCAACTTTATCTTATAGTGTTGCTATGAGTCAGAACTGACCAGATGGCAGCAGGTTTGGTTTGGTTTTTTTTAAATAAGTTACTATTATTTTTCCTTCCCTTTGCTCTTGTTCTTTTTATCCCTCTGATTAAAAATACAACTTATCATATATTTATCTAATTTCATTATAGTACTTTCAAGTAGTTTTAATTCTCAATAAAATTCATAATAAGCTAATTATTATTATTATTATTTTAGAAATAAAAAAAAAACTGAAGTTATGACTCATTGTAGATAACATAGTTAGTTAATGAAAAACCTGACTTTGATTAAAGGTCAATGTCATGGATTGAATTGTGTCCGCCAAAAATACGTGTATCAGTTTGGCTAGGCCATGATTACCAGTATTGTGTGATTGTCCACCATTTTGTCATCTGATGTGATTTTCCCATGTGTTGTAAATCCTACCTATACGATGTTAAAGAGGTGGGATATGTGGCAGTTATGTTAGCGAGGAGGCAGAACTCAATTTATGAGATTGGATTGTGTCTTGAGCCAATATCTTTTGAGACATAAAAGGGAGAAGAGAGCAGAGAAGCAAGGGAGCCTCATACCACCAAGAAAGCAGCACTAGGAGCAGAGTGCATCCTTTGGACCTGGGGTTCCTGCTCGGAGAAGCTCATAGTCCAGGGGAAGATTGATAAGAAGCATCTTTCTCCAGAACCGACACAGAGGGAAAGTCTTCCCCTTGAGCTGACATCCTAAATTTGTATTTCTACCCTACTAGACTGTGAGAAAATACATTCTCTTTGTTAAAGCCATCCTCTTGTGGTATTTCTGTTATAACAGCACTAGATAACTAATACAGCCATCATATTTGGAGTTTAGGATTATTTCCTCTTGAAGAGACAATAATCAGGCCATTTAACCATTCTTTTACTCATCTATTTGTCTGACAAATATTTATTGGACTCTTAGTATGAGCCAGATATAGTTCTAGGCACTTGGGGAATTCACCAGAAAAAAAAAAAAAAAAAATTACAGATCCCTGCCTTGTGAAGCTTGTATTCTAGTGTGAGGGATGGAAAATAAATGTAATAAATAAATAACTAGTGAGATGGTTTTAGGAGTTGGGGGGGTGGGATATGTTAAGGAAACAGAATGGAAGATGCGCACAGCATGATGGAGATGAAACAGCAGGAGACAGGAGTGATGTGGGTATCTGGCTGTTCTTGTGATGACTCGTATAACCTGGGATAAATAACACACACTGGTACAAATGAATTCAAGACAGTAGTTGCCGGCTTTGTAAGTTGGGAAGTAGAAAGGATTGCTTTCATGTATTCTCTCTTCTGATGGAGGCAAAAGAATCTGGAAAGATGCGGTCTCATCTGAGAGCTCAGGCTGTTGTGACCCTGTGGTGGTAGAAGGTCTAGGGTAGGTGAGGTTTTACACTCAGAGCAAGGATCAGACAGTAACCTTAAATAAGTGTTTGTGCTCTATCTTGACTGCTATTAATGGACTCGAGGTATTCTATGGAAGCACCACGTTTCACCATGGGCAAGGAGCCCACCTTCATCTCAGGTCTATTTATTTGAGGTTCAATATTCTTTTATCTGGAGAAGTGAAAAATGCCCAGGACTGCTGAATAGTATACATCAGTAAGACAGTCTCAGTGTCCAGGATTTGTTTTATTATCTGCTGTCATGTTTGGAAACCCTGGTGGCATAGTGGTTAAGAGCTACAACTGCTAACCAAAAGGTCGGCAGTTCGAATCCACCAAGCGCTCCTTGGAAACTCTATGAGGCAGTTCTACTCTGTCCTACAGGGCTGCAATGAGTCGGAATTGACTCAAAAGAAATGAGTTGTTTTTTTTTTTTTTTTTGGCTTTGTGATGTTTGGAGTAGATGGAATAACCTTATTTAGACTATAAGACTGATACCTAGCCATTTGCTTGCATTATAGAACCTAGAAGGGTATAACTCTGTATTCTGATATCCAGCAGGGCCATTCTCCCTCCAAAGGCCCTAGGAGAGAATCTGTTCCTTGCCTCTTCCAGCTTCTGATGGCTGTCCTAGCATTCCTGGGTTTGTGGCTGCATCACTGTCATCGCTGCCTTTGTCTTCACATCGCTCCCTCCCTCTGCCTGTATCTTATAAAGACACTTTTGATGGCATTTAGGGCCATATGGATAATGCAGGATAAGCGCCTTCTCTTAAAACCTTAACTTAATCACATCATTTACTATATAAGTTCCTGGGATTTAACTTGAATTTCTGTTGGAGGGGGTCTATTTTTCTGCCTACCACAGTTATAATAAATTAAAACAAAGACCATGTGACTGGATGAATCTTAGCAGATTTTACTGAAAGCATGATGACTAACTTGACATGAGACACAGAAATTGTCTTAAAAAAATCTGACTTATTAAAACTCCTCACGGCAGTCAAAAGTCACTCCCTATGCTTTCTCCCACTTGCAGCCTCATTCTGGCACAGTTACCCGGCAGAGGATATAGGAGATGTTGAGGAAGTTTTGAGTCTTGAGTCTTGCAAGATTTTATTTTTTCTTTATTTGGTTTTGGAATTTTAGTGTATATATACCATACCATAAAACATCAAGTAGACTCAAAATACCAGATTCTTGGACCCAGATGTCAAATTATAAAACTGGTAAGTACGTATATACAATATGTAGCTGTTGTTACTGTGTGCCATTGAGTCAATTCTGACTCACAGAGACCCTTTATGACAGAGTAGAACTTTGCCCCCATAGGGTGTTCGAGATTGTTATCTTTACTAGAGCAGATTGCCAGAACTTATCTTCCATGGAGCTGCTGGTAGGTGCCAAACGCTAACCTAACTTTCAGTTAGCAGCCTAGTGCTTAACCAGAAGTTTAAACATTTTTCACCATTGTAAACACTATAAAAGGAATAGTTATTTCCTATTATAGCATTTTTAAATGAAAATAGTGCTCATCTATTTTGAGAACTATTATACGGTAGCCACTTTTCTTAAAAGTTTTTGTATGTTAACTCACTAAATGTATAAAACGCAATGAAATAGGTAATGTTATTGTCTTAGTTGTCTAGTGATGCTGTAACAAAAATATCACAAGTGGGTGGCTTTAATAATCAAATCCATTTTCTCACATTTTGGAAGGCTAGAAGTCTGAATTCAGGGTGACGGCTCTGGGGGAAGACTTTTTCTCTCTGTTGACTCTGGGGGAAGGTCCTTATATCTTTTCGGCTTCTGTTTCTTGATTCCTTGGAGATCTCATATAGTATAGCATCTATTTTACCCATCCGTACTTGCTTGATTGGTTGCTTGGTTGTTTATATATGATAAAATAAATACTATATATGCATATAGATAAAAGGAATAGATAGATGATGGATGGATGGATGGATGTGTGGGTGGATGGATAGATAGAGAAAGAGAGAGATGATAGATAGGGTTTGATTGCTTAAGAAAGTGTGAAATAAATTAATTTATATTATTTATGTAGTGGATATATACATAGACACACACCACACAGATTGAAAACAATAAAGAAGTGATTTGTCTGAGTTCACTCCGCTATAAAAGATAAATGGGACAACTGGGACTCTCATTCAAATTTCAATATATAATAAAAAATCTCTTTTTATCAAATGCATTGGTTCAAATCTCCCCTCTAAGCATTCTAAATCAAGCTATTGCGAAAGAAATTTTTATACATTCTGTTTAACGTTAGATCTAGTTATTTCCCTAGAATTTACATTTAAAAGTTCCTTAAATTCTACGTAAGTAAGATTGAACGTAAGAGAAGACGTAAGTGAGCCCGACTTAAGGCGTTTTATTTTTTTGTATAGGATTTGTGTAACAACTTTATCCATTTTTTTGTATGAAGGAAAGTAATTTGGTCACTTAAAATCATTAGCTTTCTTCTACTATCGCAACTTACTTACGGAGGAAAAGAATATCAGAATACTTTTCTCAATTAGCATCAATTTTTCTTTTCTATTTTATGTTATACTTTTCAAACTTTTAATGTTATTTCTTCTTTTTTCTCTTTTAGAAGCAATATCTTGTAAATGAAAGCACACTTGCTTTTGTTAAAAAAAACTAACCAGCAATAATCCTTTTGTAATTCAAAAAAAAAAAAAGACAAGGATATTGACAATTTCTTAAAGAGGCATATGATACCTTGTTCTTGCATCTTTATTTTTTTCTGCTTTGACTAGGCATAATTGACATTCTGTTGATTTTAAACATGCTTTTCTTGTCATGTCACATCCGGGGCTTGCCTACTGTCTTTGTTTAGCAAGCTTCGAAAGTGCAGAGATGTGAGATGGGATCAGGTACCATAATAACTCATTTTAACAATGAACCATAGGAGGGTTAAATATAGACAACAGCATACCACTATACATAATCAGTAAGAACGGGTACAGTAAAAAGCATGGAAAATAGCTGGAGGATAGGTTTATTATAAGCATCCTGACTTTAACAAAGGAGGGAAAAGAATGTAATGTTTTGACTAGCGGGGTCTCTTTTCAAAACGCCTATGGATAGAAAAAGCTAAATTAGTTTTAATCTTGTCTACATCTTAAGTCATGAGTGCAAGTAGCTTAAGGGTTTGTCACAACAGAAAACAAGAGAAGGAGCAACTTTCTAAATGTTATGAACGAAATCGTTCATCTGTAAGACAAATAAATATGCTATTAATATTTAAACATGACATCCTTGAGGCAGCCACATTTGAATTATATTCACAAACCAAGTCACAACCATTCCCAGAATATGTTCATCTAAGTTACTTTGAGTTGGCTTTCATTTACCTCATGTGGATGAAACTCTCTTCAAATTTTTCTTGCAAGTATACATGACTAGCATTTTTGAAACAATTAAGCTTTGCTAGTAAGTTTTAGTTTAGTAAGTTTAGCAAGTTCTGTTGTACATAGGGTGGCTGGCTATCAGTCGGAACCAACTCGACGTTACCTAACAACAACAGTAAGTTTTACCTTTCTTTTCTTTTTTTTAATTGCAGAATTCAGATAACCACCAATGTTAGGGTGATATGCTTGAAAAAAGAAATATATCATTTATTTCCGTCTCTCTATTCCCACCAGACACCAATGCTACTCAACACACATGCCCTTTCCTCTGCCTGTTCCTGAAAACCTCAATGATGGCAAGAGAGAAAACCTATTTTCATCTCCCAGGTCTGTGGAATAGCTTCCTTCTCTTTAGCGTGTGTTTTTGTAGTTAACATTATGCTTTTAGGAATTCAAACTCTCTCACTTGGAACCCTTGCTCCAACGTCTCTTGGCGATATGACTTTAGCAGATTCTTTAGTCACCCTGCGTCTCACTATTACCAAATCCAAATCCATTGCCCTCGAGTGGATTCCGACTGGTAGCGAACCTACAGCACAGAATAGAACACCTCCTAGGGTTTCCAAGGAGCGGCCGGTGAATTCAAACTGCCAGCCCTTCGGTTAGCACCCCGAGCTCTTAACCACTGCACCACCAGGGCCTCATCTCAATATCATCACCTATAAAATGATGAAACATGTAAACTATGTTCATCATAGAGTTTTTCTGAGGATTCTCTCCTAGGGTTGCCATGAGTCGGAATCGACTGGTAGGCAATGACTTTGGTTTTTTTTTTTTTTTTTCCTCAAAATAGTCCCATTATAAATTCCTTTAGGTATAAAATATGTTTTAAAATAATTAAACAATCAAATTCCTAGGAAAATTGGTAAATCTTAAGCCATTTGCAGGACCATATGAATGAAAGAAAGGAGCCCTGGTGGTGCAGCATTTAATCACTCGGCTGGTAACCAAAAGGTCAGCAGTTGGAAACCACCAGCCACTCTATGGGGGATAGGTGTGGCAGTCTGCTTCCATAAATATTTACAGCCTTGGAAACCTTATGGGGCAGTTCTACTCTGTCCTATATGGCCTTTCAAGTTGGAATTGACTCAACAGCAAAGGGTTTTTTCCTTTTTCTTTTTAATTTATAGCACTGTTCCCTCATCATGCTACTTTTGTCTCTAGTCTGCGTTTACTTGTCTGAAACATTGCTGGGTGCACAGGTATAGTGTACTTAATTGCTCTCACTGTTTCCATAGCTATTAATAGACACAAAATATGTGCCTTAAAGGGAGATGATTGCCCTCTGAGAGACTCAAAACTATCTTAGCGGGGTAAGGAGGAAGGACTGTCACAGATGTCAATAAGTCAGGAGACGGTCATGTACCGTGATCAGAGGCAATGAGTAATATCTGCTTCTCTTTTATTACCCTATTTGTCTTTTATTATCCCTTCCATCATGACAAATGGCAAATAAATTGAAGTTACCAAGTATTTCATTCTTCTTGGCTCCACAATCAATGCCCATGGAAGCAGCAGTGAATGTATCAAATAAATTATTGCATTTGGCAAATCTGCTGAAAAAAAAACCTCTTTGAAGTGTTAAAAGCAAATATATCACTTTAAGGACTAAGATGCTCTTGACTCAAGCCATGGTATTTTCAATCACCTCATAAACATGTGAAAACAGGACAATGAGTAAGGACCACCAAAGAAGAAGTGATGCCTTTGAATTATGGTGTTTGCAAAGAATACTTAATATACCATGGATTGCCAGAAGAATGAACAAATCTGTCTTGGAAGATGTATAGCAAGAATGCTCCTCAGAAGCGAGGATTGTGAGACTTCATCTCATGTACTTTGGACATGTTATCAAGAGGGATCAATCCCTGGAGCAAGACATCATGCTTGATAAAGTAGAGGGTCAGCAAAAAAGAGGAGAACCCTTAACAAGATGGATTGACACAGTGGCTACAAGGATGGGTTCAAACATAGCAATGATTGTGAGGACAGAACAGGACCAGGCAGTGTTTCGTTCTGTTGTACAAAGGATTGCTATGAGTGGGAACCAACCGGACAGCACCTAACAAGAACAACAACAAAAGACATGCTGAGAAGATTATTCCCTGACCATTGAGCTTAACATCTAACTTTTCTAAATCTTTTTTCAGAGTATCTAATGATGAAACAGAAAAATGAATGACAGAAAACTCTCTATGTACCAGTCACTTTTCATATATCATCTCAAATGAGCCAGATTGCCTGGATTCGAATCATAACTTGACCCCTTACTAGTTATAGGGTTTTGGACAATTTACTTAAACTCTCTACCTCAATGCCATTATAGGAAGATAGTAGTATCATTTTTATGAAAGTTGTTTTTAGGATAAAATGTGTTAATCATTCTTAAAGCTGTGCATTAACAACAGACTAGTTTGATAAATCTTCACCTTTGTTGTTATTAAAATTATGTCACAGCAACCACTTTCCAGGCATTGTTTTACAATATATGAAAATGTTTTGCATAAAGTTTTAAATTTTTAAAAAATTTTCCCACAACCATTGTCTTCCTTAGTTACCGTTAAAATGAGAGATTGGAACTGTGTTTAATTCACATGTTACATATAAGGAAATATTCCTTTAAACGTATTTTATTTTCAGCTTACTTTGTTTTACTCATCTACATTCTAGATAAAATTTTCTTCAAATGCCATTATCATATAGTTCCCTAAATAGAATGCTTCAACATAATTGCATTTTAAGAGTGAAAGTCTTTTAGGGATTTGTTTTTGGGTGAATTATTTATTTATCTAAATTCAAATCTAGATGTCTATTCCTTTATACTTTAACATGTTTTCTTGCAACCAAATAGTGAAATATTTTTTCATAAACATAGATCAGGCTTTATCACCATGAATCTTGATCTTAGAGGTTAAGATGAAAAAAATAAATGACTTTGGCCCGTTTTTGTTTATAGCTGTAAATTTAAGAAAATGCATGTTACCATATACAGGAAACAGGGAAAGAGCATCAGGTTAATAAAGTATGCTGAGTTGCCATGAAATCAGAATTCAACATTGAGATGTTAATAAATAAATCGAGCTTTCTTTTTCATCATCAATTTATGGAACTCTATATGATACAAATAGTAGGTCCCCAAATCTCCTAAACAATTTCTTCATTATAACATAGTGTCCAACAAATAAGCCATTAAAAAAAAAAAGTTTTATTTTAGAATAAAACAAAACATATCCTAACTCCCATTATTTTGTAGCATAGGTAACACAAAGTCATTATCAGCCACCATTATCCAACAATGTTGTCAAACATGGCATTGATTGTGAGGCTGGCGTAGGACCAGGCAGTTTTGTTCTGTTGTCCGTAACACCTCCATTAGTTGGAACCGACTCCAAGACACATAAGAACAACAACATTATCCAAGCATTAAGTACTGCATTGTTTGTTACAATACCCTCTGGTCATTAAATAAAAAATATAAGAAAATAAATGGAAAGAAACCTCTAAAATTGAAAGAAAAGTTGGGATTTATTAAAAAAGAAGAGAAAGGTCAAAGACCAGGATGGAGTGCACGTGACTGTTTTAGAGCAAGGGTCAGCAAACACATTGGGAAGAGTGTCACTGAGGATTGGACTGTGTCTTTAGTGCACAATTTTGAAAGATTTTGAAAAGACTGAATTTGGAAGGTGTATGGGTGTGAAATACAAACTTAAAAAGGAGTGAAAGTCTTTAAAAAACTTGGTTATTAGAAATGGGATACAGTAATAGCACGTTATTTTTTCCAAAGTTAAAGAAAAATTAACCAAAATTTTACTTCTCATTTTTTTTTTAATATCAAAAAGGATGCAATGGGCTGATAAGATTCTACAAAATAGGGTTTTGAGGTTCATTTTTCTTTTGCATAAAAGAAAACAATTATAATATATCTGATATATTCACAATAATAATAGATATGAATGCAAATAGGGCTAAACTTACTGATATGAATAGAGATAGGCTAATAGGAAAAGATATTTGAAAAATTTAGAGAATTAGAGAGATAACCAGTTTGCAAAGGCTGTCTTTTCTATTTGGGGCAACAATATTCTTTAAAGTGACTTGTGTACCGAATGTACAAAATGTACACAAGTCTCCATGGCACACAGCAGCAACAGCACATGCAAAATAATAATGAACGTGATGATGATAAAGTATTAAGTAAATGCTTTATAAAAGAGCCCTGGTGGCATAATGGTTAAGTGCTCGACTGCTAACTGAAAGGTATGCAGTTCAAACCCACCAGTCTCTCCTTGATAACCCTTATAGTACAGTCCTCTGTCCTATAGGGTTGCTGCGAGTCAGGATCTGCTTGACGGCAACCGGTATATACATTTTGTTTGGTCCGCAAGTTTTCTTTTTCCATACTCAAGATTGAATACAGTTTCCTCAGTTATCCTGTCATATGTTCTCATTTCACAGAAGAGACATGAATGTAGATGGAGATGAGAAGTGAATGTAGATGGAGCCATCAAACTGTGGATTCCTGGGAAGTGAAGTGAATCCAGTTTATTTGATGTCTGGTTCAATGATCTTTACATTACGATTCTGTGCTAAAAAGTGGAATTACGCTTAGCCTGATTAATACGATTTTAATGAATGTTATTACTACATATATTTAAAAACAATTATATATTTTCCCTGAACTTACCATGGGCCATAGTAATAATGCTTGGCTTTCTGACTGCAATGGATTCTTTTAAACAGAACTCCTGTTAAGATATGTCCACAAATTCCAGTTCATTTAGTAGTCAATTTAGTTTGTTAACATGATGTACTCTTACTCTTCTTTTATGTTCAGTAACTGTTTTTGAACATCTGTGAGATGTTAAATAATCTTAATCAAATTTGACATGTTTTAAAAATAACTATGCTAGTCAGTTTACAAAGCATTTCTATAATTTAAAAGAGTGCTTACTGACTGTACATAAATTATGGACATACCTGGGAGAAATCTGAGATGCTTTGCACTTGGTTTAGCTTTTTTTCTGTAGACTGTCTCATTAAATTCTAAAAATAACTCAGTGCGGTAGGTATGATTAACTCCATTTCGGAGTAGAAACTGGGATTCAAATGGAAAAGTTGTTCTAAGTCATGTAGCTACTAAGAGGAACAAAGGACTTCAGTCTTCATTCCTACTCTTTACTTTGCTTACACAGTGATGCTTGTTAAATAGTATTTTCATTATCTCATCTCTTAAACAAATTGCACCATTGTTAAAACAACATAATACGTGCACATGAAAAAAATACTAAGTTCAAATGTATTTAATTGCTGCACAGTCCAGTTAGGTCAATAGTTCTCAACATTTTCAATTATGGAGATCCCATCATAGAATGAAAAAGATGCATCTTTTACTAGTAGAAAAAAACAAAGCTTGAAAATCTATCTTTATTTAGTGAAAATTTAAAATATCTTTATGTTTTATGAACTCATCATAATTATTTGTCTGTATGAAAAAGAGTAACAAAATTTTGAAGCTGTCATTCAGCATGCATGTATGTTTATTTATCAAGTGATAGAAAATAAGGAAACAGTAGTGAACAGATCCATCTCTCTCTCTCTCTCTCTGACACACACACACACACACACACACACACACGCACACACACGCACACACTTATAGTGTTAGGTGGGGTGAATATAAATAGTTCTGTAAATGTTAAAAACAAAGAGTTAAATATGCTGTCTCTTCCTTTCTCCCTCTTCCTCCCTGTCGCTCTCTCCCTTCCTTGGTGTCTCCCTTCCTGTTTTCTTTACTGCGGTCTCTTTTTTCTTCTTTCTTTTAAAGACAATGTTATAAAAATCAAACAGATTTGCTTCTATCTTGCAAACTATTTATTGTTATGACTTCTTTAAATAAATATATTACCTTTAAACTAATTCTTTTAATTATATTTAGTTTTAATTAATAAAAACAGTTTATTTGTATTTCTGCTTTATAAGTAGTTCATTATAATTTTGCTTTCTTGAATTAATTTAAAGAAAAAAACTGTATTGCATTTTCAACAAACTTTTTTTCTCTATATCTTGTTTTTCCTTTAACATCAATGGGGGAAAAGAATAAAAAATAATTTTTATAATAACATTTATCATAATAATAAAAATATATCAATAAAAAAATTATCCATAGTGCGTTTCAATGATTTTTGAAAACTATAACACCAGTATCGAAGATGAGAAGTTGTGGGATGATATCAAGTACATTACACATGAAAAAAGTAAAAGGTCATTAAAAAGATAGGAAAGAAAGAAAAGGCCCAAATATGTGTCAGAAGAGACTCTGAAAACTTGTTCTTGAATGCAGAGTAGCTAAAGGCCTGAATAGATTTCAAAGGGCAGTTTGAGAAGACAAGGTAATTTTTTTTTAATTGAAATATGTTACTATGTTTATGGTGAAATTTTACACAGCAATTTGGTTCCCATTTAACAATTTCTATACAATCTGTTCGGTGACATTATTTCCCCCCTCACCCCCCGTTTGTTCCATTTTGTAAGGTTGTGGAATGACATTAAGGACATTATACATGAAGAAAGCAAGAAGTCATTAAAAAGACAGGAAAGAAAGAAAAGACCAAAACAGATGCCAGAAAACACTCTGAAACCTGCCCTTGAACCTAGAATAGCTAAAACGAAAGGAAGAAATGATGAAGTAAAAAGGCTGAACAGAAGATTTCAAAGGGCAGCTTGAGAAGACAAAGTAAAGTATTATAATGAAATGGGCAAAGACCTGGAGTTAGAAAACCAAAAGGGAAGAACACTATCAAAATATCTCAGGCTGAAAGAACCAAAAAAAAAAAAAAAAAATTCAAACCTTGAGTTCCAATATTGAAGGATTCTATAGGAGCCCTGGTGGTGCAGTGGCTAAGAGCTCAGCTGCTAAACAAAAGGTCAGCAGTTTGAATCTACCAGCCACTCCTGAGAAACCCAGTGGGGCAGTTCTACTCTGTCTTATAAGGTCATTATGAGTCATAACTGACTCGACTGCAGTGGAGTTTGGTTTTGGTTTACGGGTAAAAAACTGAGTGATGCAGAAAGCATCAGAAGAAGATGAAAGGAATACACAAAGTCACTCCACCAAAAAGAATTGGTTAATGTTCAACCATTTCAGGAGGTAGCATACCATCAAGAATCACTGGTACTAAAGGAAGAAGTACAAGCCATGCTGAAGGCAAGGGTGAAAAACAAGATCCAAGAATGGAGTGCCAATTGAGATGTTTTAATGAACAGCTGCGATGCTGAAGTACTTACTTGTCTATGTCGAGAAATTTAGAAGACAGCTTCTTGGCCAGCTGACTGGAAGAGGTCTATATTAGTGCCCATTCCAAAGAAAGGCAATCAAATAATTTGTAAATTATCTAAAAATATAATTAATATCACATACCAGCAAAATTTTGCTGAAGGCAATTTTAAAAAGTCTGCATTCTTAAATTGGCAGGGACCTGCCAGAAGTTCAAGCAGAATTCATAAGAGAGATGGAATGAGAGATATCATTGCCACCGTCAGAGGCAGTTGTTGGAACAGAACAAGGGGATGCTTTGTGATTTAAAATTGCAAAAAGGGTGTGGCAGGGTTGTATTCTTTTACCTTTCTTATTCAATCTATATGCTGAAGAAATAATTCAAGAAGCTGGGCTACATGAAGAGGAACCTGGCCTCAGGATAGGAAAGAATCGCATTAACAATCTGAAATATGCAGATGACACAAACTTGCTTGCTGAAAGTGAAGAAGACTTCAAGCACTGATGAAGATCAGAGACTACAGCCTTCAGTATGGATTGCACCTCAACGCAGAGAAAATGAAAATATTTACAACTGAACAAATAAGCAACATCATGATACATGGGAAAGAAACCAAGTATATCAAGAAGTTACCAAGTATTTCATTCGTCTTGGAGCAGCAATCAATGTCAATGGAAGCAGCAGTCAGGAAATCAAAGGACATATTATACTGGGCAAATCTGCTGCACAAGACCTCTTTAAAGTGTTAAAAAACAAACATACTACTTTGAGGACTAAGATGCAGCTGACCCAAGCCATGATCTTTTCAGTCACCTTATATACATGGAAAAATTTGACCATGAAAAAGGAAGACTAAAGAATTGTGGTGTTGGCAAAGAACATTGGATATACCATCAGCTGACAGAAGAAAGAACGAATCAGTCTTGAAAGAAGTGCAACCAGAATGCTCCTCGAAAGCAAGTATGCCGAGACTTTGTCTCCTTTACTTTGGACATGTCATCAGGAGACACCAGTCACTGGAAAGGGATACATTCTTGGTACTGTAGAGTGTCAGCAGAAAAGAGGAAGACCTTCAATGATATGGATTGACACAGTGACTGCAACATTGGGCTCAAACATAGCTATGATTGTGAGAAGGGCTCAGGACCAGGCAATGTTTTATTATTATACATAAGGTTGCTACGAGTCATAACCAACTCCACTGCATCTAATAACAAAAACTCAGATACTTCAGCCTGCATACATATATTAATAGACTTTTAATGCACAATTCAATAGTGCATTTTGATGAGTTAAATGATGAATATTTAATTCTAACATTTAAATTAATCATTTATTGTTCCTATTCAATTAATTTTAATGCCATGCTAATCTGCTAATGTTGTATTATTAAGAAAGAATATTCAAAAAAGTATATATATACATATATATACACATACATATATATGTCACAATTTCATACACAAATAGATATCTGGAAAATGTAGGTAGGGGTTTATATATTCTATGTCTGAATAGTAGAATTGGGAACGATGATTAGATTTTTCTGACTTTTTGAGATTTTTACAATATGTGTGCATTGTGTCTATAATGAGAGATCAAGAAACATTATAGCAATAAATTAAAATATAAGTAAGCAATACTACATATAATGTTTTAAACACTTTACGTTTTATTGTTAGGTGCTGTCCAGTTGAATTTAGACTCACAGAGAACCCATGTGACGGAGTAGAACTGCCCTACAGGCTTTCCAAGGCTGTAATCTTTATGAAAGCACATTGTCAGATCTCTCTTCTGTGGAGCCACATTATACTAACAAACCTATCTCTCTTTCATGTGATTTTCTCAGAATTCATTCCTAGAAAACTAATTCCAGAATCAAAGCTATGAAAAGATTAGGGACATTTTTCCTATCAAAGATCTGTTTTCCACAAAATTTTTAGTAACTGAACAAACATATCTGCAGCAAACACAACTCCTAATTAGGGCACAAACAAACATTTAAGGAATTAAACATGCTTTTAAAATTCTTAGGTAATTCCTCACAGGAAAAAGTATACACAGAGCTATTCTAATTTGCGTTTATATCACCACTTATTACTTGTAATGTATTATAGTAGTCACGTTTCTTTTTTTTTGCCCCAAAATACATTAAGTATATAGTTGGTTACTATTTTAATGTATATTCTACTAGGATAATTTATAGAATTTTGAAATTTAGTATTTTTATTCACAAATGATATTGTTTTATTATTATCTTTGTGTTAATTTTGCCAAATTCAGAATCATGTCATGGATCATTTCATAAGTGCCGTTGATGTTGTTTTTGTGTGCCCTCCAGTGGCTTCCAACTCATAGTGATCCTGTAAGACAGAGTAGAGAAGCTAACAATCTTACACATTAAAATAAAAAAACAAGAACAATGTAAGACCCAGCAAATACAAAATCAACAACAATGAAAAAGATGAAAAGAGAGCAGAACTGCCTCATAGGGTTTCCTAAGCTATAACCTTTAAGAAAGCAGATTGCCACATCTTTCTCCCACAGAGTGGCTGGTGAGTTCAGACCTTTCATTTAGCCAACAAGCACTTAACCACTGCACCACCAGGGCTTCTTTTCATAAAGGTATTAGAGATATTTTTCTTTTTCTATTATCTGTAACTGGTTATCAAGATTTTGCATTATCTACTTTTAGAATGTACTTCTTTGATACCTTCTCTCAAGATTGTCTGTTTCAATTTTTTTCTCTGTTTCCGTAATTTATTTTCTTTATCTTTTGAAGATACAAAAGGCATGCATTGACATAATTTTTATTGTATTTAATTATATTTCACTTTACTGCTGTTACTTTCTTTGTGTTGATATTGACTTCTTTTTTTTTTTTTTATTTACATTTGTGCTGTTTCCTATTCAATCTTACCTCCTATTTTTTCCATTTGGAAAACTTGTCATTGCTTTTCTCTTTTTCTTCAATTAGGAAAGTATACATCTGGTGGTTTTCATTATTTTTAAGGTTTGGATTTTGTTTTACTTGTTCAGCAGAATTTAAACATGAAAGATGTCCTAAACATTGCATATGTAATAAGTTTACATAAGAACAAAAATTTTGCTTTGGATATTATTCTTAGACTATAGCTACTTTCTTCTGAAACGTTGTCAACTTTGCTTTTTTTTTATTGTTCTCATGAAACAGTAGTACACATATTGTTTTAAAACATTCGTTAACAACCCCACAACATGTCAACACTCACCCTTCTCGATCTTTTATTTTGTTAAAATACACATAGCCAAAGATACACCTTTTCAAAAATTCTACAAGCACAGTTCAGTGACATCGACTACGCTCTTCCAATAGTGCTGCTATTCTCACTTTAGATGAAGGCTTACAGAACAAAATAGTTTCTCATTTAACAGTTAGTACACATGTTGCCCTATGACAATGGTTAACAACCTCACAACACATCAACACTACCCTTACTCAACGTTGGGTTCCCTATCACCAGCTTTCCTGTCCTCTTCTGCCTTCTGGCCCCTGTCCCTGGACTGCTGTGCCTCATTAGTCCCATTTGGTTTTATGGGGCTGTCCACACCCCGGCTGAACGGTGAACCTCGGAAGTGACTTCACCACTGAGCTAAAAGGGTGTCTGGGGGCCATACTCTCGGGCTTTCTCCAGTCTCCTTTAGGCCAGTAAATCTCGCCTTTTTTTTGTGAGTTAGAATTTTCTTCTACATCCTTCTGCAGCTCTGTCCAGAACCCTCTGTTGTGATCCCGGTCAGAGCAGTCAGTGGTGGTAGCCGGGCACCATCTAGCTATACTGGACTCAGTCTGGTGGAGGCCTTGGTAGCTGTGGTCCATTAGTCCTTTGGACTAATCTTTTCCTTGTATCCTGTTCTCTTCATTTTCCCTTGCTCCTGAACGGATGAGACCAGTGGAGGATCTTAGACGGCTGCTCACAGGCTTTTAAGACCCCAGACGTTGCTCACCAAGGTACAATGTAGAACATTGTCTTTATAAACTGTGTTATGCCAAATGAGCTAGATGTTCCCTGAGACCATGGTGCCAACAGCCCTCCACCCAGCAGTTCAGTCCCTCAGGGAGTTTGGATGTGTCTATGGGGCTTCCATGACCTTTCCTTGTACAAGTTGTGCTGGTTTCGCCTGTATTGTGTACTCTCTCACCCTTCACCCAAGATATCACTTATCTATTGCCTATTTAGTATTTCCCCCCCACCCCTCCCATCCCTGGTAACCAACAAAGATTGTTACATTTTGTGTGTGAAATTTTTCATGGGTTTTTACAATAAAGGTCTCATACAATGTTTATCTTTTTGTGACTGACTTATTTCACTCAGCAAAATGTCTTCCAGTTTCATCCATGTTATGAGATACTTCACAGATTCATCATTGTTCTTTCTCATTGCATAGTACTCCAGTGTGTGTATGTACCATAGTTTGTTTATCCATTCATCTGTTGATGGGCATCTAGGTTGTTTCCATCGTTTTGCTACTGTGAACAATGCTGCCATCCACATAGGTGTGCATATGTCTATTCGAGTGATGACTCTTATTTCTCTAGGATATATTCCTAGGAGTGGGATTGCTGGATCGAATGGTATGTCTATTTCTAGCTTTCTGGGGAAGTGTCATATCATTTTCCAAAATGGTTCCATCATTTTGCTTTCCCGCCAGCAGTGTATAAGAGTTCCAATCTCCCTGCAGCCCTTCCAACATTTGTTATTTCCAGTGTTTTTGATTCTTGCCAGTAGTGTCGGGGTGAGATAGTATCTCGTTGTGGTTTTAATTTGTATTTCTCTATTGGCTAGTGATCGCGAGCATTTCCTCATGTGCCTGTTGGCCATTTGAATGTCTTCTTTGGTAAAGTGTCTGTTCATTTCCTTTGCCCATTTTTTAATAAGTTAATTTTCTTTTTTGTTGTAGAGGTGTTGGATTTTCTTGTAGATTATAGAGATTAGATCTTTGTCTCACTTGTACTGTCCAAAAATTTTTTCCCAGTCTGTAGGTTCTCCTTTTACTCTTTTGGTGAAGTCTTTTGAAGAGCATAGGTGCTTGATCTTTAGAAGATCCCAGTTATCTAGCTTATCTATTGGGGTTTGTGCATTGATGGCTATGGTTTGTATCCTGTTAATGACATGTATTAAGGCCTGAAGTGTTGGTCCTATTTTTTCTTCTATGAACTTTATAGTTTTAGGCTTTATATTCAGGTGTTTGATCCATTTTGAAGTAGTTTTTGTATACAGTGTGAGGTATGGGTCCTGTTCCATTTGTTTGCAGATGAATATCCAGTTTTGCCAGCACCATTTGTTAAAAAGACTGTCTTTTCCCCATTTGATAGACTTTGGGCCCTAGTCGAAGATCAGGTGACCGTAGGTGGATAGATTTACATCTGGGTTCTCAATTCTGTTCCATTGGTCAATGTATTTGTCATTGTACCAGTACCAGGCTGTTTTGACTACCGTAGCTGTATAGTAGGTTCTGAAGTCAGGTAGTGTGAGTCCTCCAACTTTACTCTTCTTCTTCAGTAGTGCTTTACTTATTTGGGGCTTCTTCCCATTCTGTATGAAGTTATTGATTAGTTTTTCCATCTCTTTGAAGAACGATGTTGGTATTTAGATCGGGATTGCATTGTTTGTAAATTGCTTTGGGTAGATTTGTCATTTTCACAATGTTGAGTCTACCTATCCATGAGCATGGTATGTTTTTCCATTTATGTAGATCCCTTTGGGTTTCATGCAGTAGTGCTTTGTAGTTTTCTTTGTATATGTCTTTTACATCCCTGGTCATATTTATTCCTAAGTATTTAGTCTTTTTAGGGGCTATTATAAATGGTATTGTTTTCCTGATTTCCTTTTCATCATTCTCCTTATTGGTGTATAGGAATCCAACCTACTTTTGTATGTTTATCTTGTATCTACTCTGCTGAATCTTTCTATTAGTTCCAGTAGATTTCTCATGGAGTCTTTAGGGTTTTCTATGTATAGTATCATATCATCTACAAACAGGGACTATTTCACTTCTTCATTAAGAATTTGGTGCCCTTTATTTCTTTTTCTTGCCTTATTGCTCTAGCTAGAACTTCCAGCACAATGTTAAATAGGAGTGGTGATAAAGGGCATCCTTGTCTTGTTCCTGTTTTCAAGGGGAATGTTTTTAGCCTCTCTCCATTAAGAATGATGTTGGCCGTTGGTTTTGCATAGATGCCCTTCATTATGTTGAGAAATTTCCCTTCTATACCTATTTGATTGAGAGTTTTTATCAGAAATGGGTATTGGACTTTGTCAAATGCCTTTTCTGCATCAACTGAGATGATCATGTGATTCTTTTCTTTCCTTTTATTTATGTGGTGGATTACACTGATTGATTTTCTAATGTTGAACCATCTTGCATACCTGGTATGAATCCTACTTGGTCGTGGTGTATTATTTTTTGGAAATGATGCTGAATTCTATTGGCTAGAATTTTGTTCAGAATTTTTGTATCTATATTCATGAAAGCTATTGGTCTGTAATTTTCTTTTTTTGTGACATCTTTGCCTGGTTTTGGTATCAGCATTATGCTGGCTTCATAGAATGAATTTGGAAGTGTTGCTTCCTCTTCTATGCTCTGAAATAGCTTGATTAGTACTGGTACAAGCTCTTCTATAAATGTTTTGTAGAATTCTCCAGTGAAGCCATCTGGGCCAGGGCTTTTTTGGGTTGGGAGTTTGTTTTTTTATTACCTTTTCAATTTCTTCTCTTGTTACGGATCTGTTCAGATTTTTAACATCACTTTGTTGTAGTTTGGGTAGGTAGTGTGTTTCTAGAAATTTAACCACTTCCTCTAGGTTTTCAAATTTGTTGGAGTATAGTTTTTTTCATAATGTTCTGTTACAATCATTTTTATTTCAGTTGGGTCTGTTGTAATGTCCCCATTTCATTTCTTATTTGGGTTACTTGTGTCCGCTCCTGTTTTTCTTTTGTCAGTCTGGCCAGTGGTTTGTCGATTTTGTTGATTCTTTCAAAGAACCAACTTTTGGTTTTGTTGATTCTTTCTATTGTTTTTCTGTTCTCTATTTCATTTATTTCTGCTCTGATCTTTACTATTTCCTTTCTTCCGGTGTCTGTGGCCTTTTTTGCTGTTCTCTTTCTATTTGTTTGAGTTCTGTAGTTAAAGTTTTGATTTTGTCCCTTTCTTCTTTTTTGTTGTGTGCATCTATAAATTGTCCTCTGAGGACTGGCTTTGCTGTGTCCCAAAGGTTTTGGTATGATGTGTTTTCATTCTCATGTGAGTCTAGGAATTTTCTGATTCCATCTCTGATTTCTTCTATTACCCAGTGATGTGTAAGCAGGGTATTATTTAGTTTCCATGTCATTGATTTTTTTCCTTCCTCTTTCTGTTGTTAATTTCTACCTTGATGGCATTGTGGTCAGAGAAGATGATTTGAATTATCTCAACATTTTGGATCTTGTTGAGGATTTCTCTGTGGCTTAAGATGTGGTCTATTCTGGAGAATGTTCCATGGGCATTGGAAAAAAATGTGTACTTTGCAGCAGTTGGATGGAGTGTTCTACCTATGTCTATGAGGTCCAGTTGGCTGACTGTGCCCTTTAGGTCTTCTGTATCTTTGCTGAGTTTCTTAGTTGTTCTGTCCTTTACTGAGAGTCGTGTGTTGAAGTCTCCTACTATTATTGTGGAACTGTCAATTTCTCTTTTCAGTGTTGTTAGAGTTTGTTTTGTGTATTTTGGAGCACTGTCACTGGGTGCGTAGATATTTATTATGGTTACGTCTTCATGATGGATCATCCCCTTAATCATTATATAGTGTCCTTCTTTGTCTTTTATGGTGGATTTTGTTTTAAAGTCATTTTACCTGAGATTAGACTTGCCACTCCTGCTCTTTTTTGGTAGTTGTTAGCTTGATATATTTTTTTTCCAAACATTGACTTTTAATAAATTCACATCTTTGTTTCTTAGGTGTGTCTCCTGTAGACAGCATATTGATGGATCCTGTTTTCTTATCCATTCTGTCACTCTCCATCTCTTTATGGGTGCATTGAGTCCATTTACATTCAGTTTAATTATTGATAGATGTGCGTTTGTTGCTGTCATTTTATAGTGCTTTTTTATTGTGGTGCTGACATTTTCTTTCTTCTTACTCTCCCATGCTGAGTTCCTTTATTTTGTGGATTTTTTTTTTTCATTTCTTTTGCTTTTGTACGTTTTGTTTTTAATGAGACTTTGTGTTTTTTCTCTTTATTTTTATGAGTATACTTGTTAACTTTCTTTGTGGTTACCATGAATTTTACCCTTATCTTTCTAAGTTTGAAGCAGTCTATCATTACTTGGTATTGCCTTGCCTTCCTCTCCATTATAAGGTTCTATACCTATGCCATTTATTCCCTCTCTTATTGTTTTGATGTTGTTGTCATTTACTGATTAACTGCTCTGACTCCCTGTTGTATTTCTTTTGGTTTTGGATAGTCCTCGAGAGTTCATTTCCTAGATTGGTATCTGACTGGTATGATCCTGCGTCCGAGGTCTTGCCTGGGAGCTGAAGTCGTTTGTTCTCAGATTGAACAACTGCCTTTAATAATTCTTATAAGTTTGGTTTGGTTTTTACATATTCCCTTAATTTCTGTTTATCTGGAAATGACCTAATTTCACCATCAAATTTGAACAGGAGTTTTGCAGGATATATTATTCTTGGCTGGCAATTTTTTTCTTTCAAGATTTTATGTATGTCGTCCTATTGCCTTCTTGCGTGTATGGTTTCCGCCAAATAATCTGAGCTTAGTCTTATTGTTTCTCCTCTGTATGTGACTTCTTGTTTTTCATGAGCTGCTCTCAGGATTGTTTGTTTGTCTTTGGTTTTGGCGAGTGTGAATATGATATGCTTTGGTGATTTTCTTTTGGGGTCTCTTCTATATGGGGTTCGTTGAGCTTCTTGGTTGGCCAGCTTTTCATTTTTCATGATATTGGGGAAGTTTTCTGTCTGCAGTTCCTCAAAGATCCTCTCTTGTTTTCTGTTTTCTCCTCCTGTTCTGGAATTGTAATCACTCGCTGATTTTTGCTTTTGATTGTGTCCCACTTAACTCTCAGGGTCTCTTCATTTTTCTTTGTTCTTTTTTCTGAGTTATCCTCAAATGGAGTTGTATGCAAGTGTTTGTCTTCAATTCCACTGATCCTGTCTTCCACTGTTTCAAATCTGCTTCTCAGCCCTTCTATGACACCATGCATTTCTGAAATCTTGTTGTTTATCTTTTGGATTTCTAATTGTTGTTTTTGTATAATTTCTAGTTGTGAATTTATTTTGGCATTTTGTTCTTGCATTATTTTCCTGAATTCTTCCAATTTTTTGTCTGTATTTTCCATGAATTTGTCTATTTTTTTCTCATTTTTGTCTGCTTTTGCTTCAGCTTTTGGAGAATTCTAAGTATTGGAGATTCGCATTCCCTATCAGTTAGTTCTAGTGCCTTTTCTCCCACTGGAAAGTCATCTGGTGTTTTATTTTGGATGCCTACTGGAACCATCCTGTCCTGTTTTTGTAAATGTTTGATATTGTCTGCTGTTTTAGGGGCATTCAGTAGTTATTTTTCTCATTTATTGATTGTAGATTTGTTTGCTTTGTCCCTTTTTTTTAATTTGGCTATGTCTGAGTAGGCGGGCTGTGTGTTCTTTGTTGTTTGCTCATCTGTGGGCACAATACTTTCCACTTCCTTCTCCAATTGGCAGGGTCAGTCACTCAGATATGGTACAGCAGGGCAGGTCTAGCTGAAGAGGAGTTACTGGGACGGGTTGTTTGTGGCACTTACTATAGCCACCAGGGTGGGTTGGTAATCAGTGCAGGGCACGTTCCAGTAGGCCGTGCCTGTGCTGCTTGATAGTGTGATGTTAAGCGCACAGTGCAGGTAGGCAGGATGTAGCGGGGAGATTGTTATGTGTGGAGCTAAGATGGGTATGGGAGAGAGGAGAGAGGAACAGGAGCCAAAAAATTACAAAAATAAATAAAAAAGAATGCTAGGGGAGCATACCTTTGGAGTGGAGACATGAGAGACTATGAAATGGAGAAAAACAGAAAGGGGAAGAGGAAGAAAAAAAAAAGAAAAGAATGAATAAATAAAAATCGGAAAGGGAAAAGAACAGCCAAGTTCCCAGGGATCCCACTGGTGCGGCTATGAGGTCTGGGTGGTTCTCAGGTGTTGCAGTACAGCCTGGCTTGAAGGCATAGGGGTATACAATGCCAGGTATTCAGGGAACAAAAAGAGAAGGAAGATATAGAGAGACGAGAAACTGAGTAATGAAGAAAGACAAAAAGGGAAAAAGAGAGAAAAGAAAACAAAACAAATTAAAAGAAAAAAAAAGGAACAAGAAAAGCCCCTAAAAAAACAGAAAAGATTAAAATAAAACCAACAAAAAAAGAAATGCCTTCAGGGATCCCTCTGCATGTCTGTGGAAGCCGAGGGGTTAGGTTGCAAGCCACGCAGCACCACCTGGCCAGAACAGGCTCCCAACTCAAGAAAAGGAAAAGAAAACAAACAAACAATTCAAAACCAACAAATGAATACAAAAGCTCTGGGACCCCACCGGCGCGGCAGCCCAGACCAAGAAGCAGCTCCACACTTGAATGGAGCTCCGTAGCCTCTCAGGAAGAAGCAAAGATGGCGCAGGGAGCCAGGTATTTGAGTGACAGGAGGGGGAGGTGGTGAGAGGGAAGGAATAAATCAAAGGAAGCGGAAAAAAAGTGACATCAGCAGCCAGCAAATGGCACTCAGAGAGCCAACTCTTTCGAGTGGGTGAAATCCAAGCAGCCGGTGCTTCCCGGACAAGAGATTGTGGCCGCAGGAAGCAGAGGAGGCTGAGTGGGGTGAAGAGGGGTGGTGGGGAAGCATATTTCGCAAATTACCAGTTGTTTTGTCTCACACTGGAAGCTCCATGAAGCTGCTTTCTCGTACCGCCTGTTTGCTGATCTCCAATAGGAGTCCAAAATGGTGGATCCGCACTGTTTTAGCTGATAGGGGACCTCTGCGTGAATCTCTCCTCGGTCTCTGTTCTCTGTCAGTTTTCTCACTCCATTTGGTGCTTGGCTGAGTTCTTTAACTCTTCATTTGATGTTTTAGGGTTTCAGGATTGTTGTTTTCTCTGTTCGGCTTAGTGTTTTGGATCTTTGCTGTGGAGGGACGGCGTGGTGCTTCTGCCTAGAGTGCCATTTTGCCAGAAGTCCTCCAACCTTGCTTTTTTAATATGTGGCATTTATTATTTTCACGGATATATCTGAAGCAAGCTCAATATTTATTTCTTTTAAGTAAACTTTTCTTTTACTCATCCAATGATTTTAGAATAATTTTTAAATGACTCTTATGAAATTTTACACTGTACCCATAATAGTGACTCAAATATGATGAATGGCTTAATATTTATCTCATGTTTAGTTTTAGATATTAATAATAGAATACTTCTATTAATCCTTTTTTATGTCTCAGGTATTGTATTAAGCCTATGAAATTTCAAGTGTGTTCCACAGACCATCACTGGTCTGTGAAATGTTGTGGTAAATTACTAGGTAAGTATAGAAACTGGCAGTAAACATTAGAAACTTTACATAAATTTGGTAGAAAAATTCAGTAGTCGAATATTGAAATAATTGCTAGATAACAACAAAACAAGACAAATTCAGAAAACTATTTTTTCAATATCTTCTACATCCACCTCTTCTGTCATTCTTCTTTTCATTGTTAAAGCCTCATGTTGAGACTTTTGCTAATAAACTTCAAACCTGTTTTGGGCCTGCATGATACAGGTCCCTAGTAATACAAAGAAAATCTAGAACACATCCATAAGTGTTCTCCTGTGTCCCTACTTTCAGTTTCTTTTTCTAAACTATCACATTTTGATACTATAAGAATCTTCTCTAAACATTGCTTTTCAAATATCAAAAAAAGTCCAGAAGTCTTTAATAGTTCCAGTTGGCTATAAATTTTATTTTTAACAGATAAGCTCTTTTTCTTACCTATTTACTGACCTATTTATTTATTCATTTATTTATTTACTTACTTGTTTACTATTGTGCAGTAGATGAAAGTTTATAGAGCAAATTAGTTTCTCATTAAACAATTAATACATATATTGTTTTGTGACATTGGTTGCTAATCCCATGACATGTCAACACTCTCCCCTTCTCGACCTCAGGTTCCCCATTACCAGGTTTCCTGTCCCCTCCTGCTTTCTCATCCTTGCCCCTAGACTGGTGTGCCCATTTAGTCTCGTTTTATTTTATGAGCCTGTTTAATCTTTGGCTGAAGAATAAACCTCAGGAGTGACTGCAGTACTGAGTTAAAAGGGTGTCCAGGGGCCATACTCTCAGGGTTTCTCTAGTCTCTGTCAGACCAGTAAATCTATTCTTTTTTTGTGAGTTAGAATTGCATTCTACATTTTTCTCCAGCTCTGTCTGGGACCCTATATTGTGATCCCTGTCAGAGCATTGGGTGGTGGTAGTGGGCACCATCAATTTGTGCTGGACTCAGTCTGGTGGAGGCTGTGGTGGTTGTGGTCCATTAGTCCTTTGGACTAATCTTTCCCTTGTGTCTTTGGTTTTCTTCAATCTCCTTTGCTCCAGATAGAGTCGGACTAGTGGAGTTTCTTAGATGGCTGCTCGCAAGTTTTTAAGACCCCAGATACTACTTACCAATGTAGGATGTAGAACATTTTCTTTATAAACTACGTTATGCCAGCTGAGCTAGATGTCCCCTGAGGTCATGGTCCCAGCCCGGAGCTCAGTATTTCTGCCCCTCAGGGAGTTTAGATGTGTCTATGAAGCTTCCATGACCTTGCCTTGGTCAAGTTGTGCTGGCTTCCCCAGTATTGTGTACTGTCTTACCCCTCACCAAAGTTACCACTTATCTATTGTCTATTTGGTGCTTTTCTCTCCCCACTCCTCCCCTCCGTCTTAACCATCAAAGATTGTTTCTTTCTGAGTGTAAACATTTTCATGAGTTTTTATAATGGTGGTCTCATACAATATTTGTCCTTTTGTGATTGACTTATTTCACTGAGCATAATGCCCTCCAGATTCATCCATGCCTTGACGTGTTCGCAGATTCATCATTGTTCTTTGTCATTGCTTAGTATTCCATTGTGTGTATGTGCCATGGTTTGTTTATTCATTCTTCTGTTAATGTGTACTTAGGTAGTTTCCATCTTTTTGCTGTTGTGAAAAATGCTACAATGAACATGGGTGTGTGTGTGTCTATTTGTTTGATGGCTCTTATTTCTCTACGATTTATTCCCAGGAGTGGGATTTCTGGATCATATGGTATTTCTATTTCTAGTTTTTTAAGGAGGTGACATATCATTTTCCAAAATGGTTGCACCATTTTGCATTCCCACCAGCAGTGCATAAGAGTTCCTATCCCCCAGCAGCCTCTCCAACATTTGTTATTTTGGTTTTTGATTTGTGCCAGTAATATTGGGGTGAGATGATATCCCATTGTAGTTTTGATTTGCATTTCTCTAATGGCTAATTCATTCTACTAAAAGAAGGATCAAATCTGTCTTAGAAGAAGTATAACCAGAATGCTCCCTAGAAGTAGAGTTAGCGAGACTTTGTCTCACATACTTTGGACATGTTATCAGGAGAGATCAGTCCCTGGAGAATGACATCAGCTTGGTAAAGTAGAAGGTCAGATAAAAAGAGAAAGACCCTTAACAAGTTGCATTGACACAGTGGCTGAGACAATGGGCTCAAGCATAACAGTGATTTTGAGGATGGCACAGGACAGGGCAACATTTCTTTCTGTTGTACGTAGGGTAGCTATGAGTTGGAACTGACTCCAGAGCACTTAACTACCACAACAACAATGGCTAGTGATCGCTAGCATTTCCTCTTGTGTTTGTTAGCAGCCAGAATGTCTTCTTTGGTGAATAGTCTGTTCATATCCTTTGCCTATTTTTTTTAATTGGATTATTTGTCTTTTTGTTGTATTGTTGGATTTTCCTATAGATTTTAGAGATTAGAACTTTGTCAGATTTCTCATAGCCAAATTTTTTTTCCCCTAGTCTGTAGGTTTTCTTTTTACTCTTTTGATGAGCATAAGTGTTTAATTTTTAGAAGATTCCAGTTATCTAGCTTATCTTATGGTGATTGTGTATTGTTCGTTATGGTTTATATCCAGTTAATGCAGGGTATTAGGGCCTCTAGCATTGACCCAGTTTTTTTCTTCTATGATGTTTATAGTTTTAGTTTTATATTTAGGTTTGTATCCATTTTGAATTAGTTTTTGTGTATGGTATGAGGTATGGATCCAGTTTCATTTTTCTGCAGTTGGACATCCAATTTTTCTTGCTTTTCCCCACGTAATGGACTTTGGGCCTTTGTTAAAGATCAGGTGACCTTAATTGGATGGATTTATATCTGGGTTCTCAATTCTGTTCCATTGGTCAATGTATCTTTCTTTGTACCAGTACCAGACTGTTTTGACTGCTGTAGTGAGATCAGGTATTGCAAGTCCTCCTACTTTATTCTTCTTCAATAGTGCTTCACTTATCTGGAGACTTTTCCCTTTCCATATACAGTTAATGATTAGGTTTTCCATCTTGTTAAAGAATGCTTTTGATATTTGGATTGGGATTGCATTGTATATGTAGACTGCTTTGGGTAGAATTGACATTTTCACAATGTTGAGTCTTCCTGTCCAAGATCACAGTATGCTTTTCCATTTATGTAAGTCTCATTTGGTTTCTTGCAGTAGTGTTTTGGAGTTTTCTTTGTATAGGTCTTTTACATCCCTGGTCAGATTTATTCCTAAGTATTTTATTTATTTATTTATTTATTTTAGGGGCTATTACAAATGGTATTGCTTTCCTGATTTCCTTTTCTTTATCCTTTTTGTTGCTGTATAGGAATCCAATTGATTTTTGTATGTTTCTCTTGTATCCTGCTACTCTGCTGAATCTTTCATTATTTCCACTAGTTTTCTTGTGGAGTCTTTCAGGTTCTCTGTGTACAGTACCATATCATCCAAAAATAAGGACAGTTTTACTTCTTCCTTACTAGTTTGAAAGTCCTTTATTTCTTTTTATTGCCTTATTGTTCTAGCTAGGACTTGTAGCAAAATGTTAAATAGGGGTGGTGATAATGGCATTCTTGTCTTGTTCCTGTTCTCAAGGGGAATGTTTTCAGCTTCTCTCCATTAAGAATGATGTTGGCCTTTGGTTTTGCATAGATGCCCTTTATTATGTTGAGGAATTTGCCTTTTATACCTATTTTATTGAGAGGTTTTATCAGGAATGGGTGTTGGAATTTGTCGAATGTCTTTTCTGCATCAGTTGAGATGGTCATGTGATTCTTTTATCTATGTGGTGGATTACATTGATTGATTTTCTAATTTGAACCATCGTTGCATAACTGGTGTGAACCCCTCTTGGTCATAGTGTATTATTTTTTTGATACGTTGAATTCTATTGGCTAGAATTTTGTTGAGAATTTTTGCATCTATATTCACAAGAGATGTTGATCTGCAATTTTCTTTTTTGTGTGGTGTATTTGCTTTCAGTGATAACATCTTAGCAAGGGAATTGATCTGTCAGCTAATAAAGCTAGTTTCCCTGGCTTACGCTGTCTAGATAATGGAGAAGCAGGTTGGGAAAGCTTTATTCAAAGCTGCAACACAATGTGGAATTAGGTCAGATAACATATTGCTGTAAATATTTTGTTCTGGTTTCATTGACGTATCAAAGTCTCCTGCAAAACTGGTCTTCTTATGACTGTCAAAGAGCTATCCTTACATTACTAATCATACCATATAAAGAAATAAGTTCAGAAAGAAAAGACCCTAAACTTATGCCAAAAAGATACTTGTTTATTTTCACTGTGTTTCTGTATTACTATCATTAGCAAGCTTGTGTATGCAACAAACTCAGCTGTTTATATTTTACAATAAACAAGCTGTATTTTCCAGGCCGAAGTACTTGGGAAAATATATAATCGCTACCTAAAAATCAAAACCAACATGAGCACAGCCTTCCCAGTGGTCATATTGAAATGTAAAATGATAAAAATACACAGAGAGGGTTTTAACATCCCAGTCATACGCAATTTTCTCAGAGAGGCAGATGAGACATTTGGCTTCCCCGAAGACTATACTTATCTGCAATGGTGGAGACCTGGGGAGAGGTGGAAGTCTTGGATATTGCTGGAATAATTATTGCACCTAACTTCAGACTATTCCATTTGTGAAGAAGTCTAGCTTCTGAATACATTTAATTTTTTTTTTTTATGGATGTTAAGCATTCCCAAATTCCTTAGGAATTTTAGTGAGAAATTAGCATCAAGTCATACTCTAATAAATTCATGTATTTTTAAATCTCTTTATAATTTGGATGGATAATATAACTTTAGGATGATATTTATTCATATATACAAGGTTGAAGCTAAATTTTTCCTAGCTTATTCTATCATTTAGAAATGGTTCAATGTGAATAATAAAGCATTATAATTAACAACAAGATCATTGTAATCTAAATGACATGATTTCATATTCTTCCCTACAAAAAAGTGTCTAAGTAAGATATTGCAGTTTGAACTGAGTTGGCTGTTGATAACTGATCAAAATAAAACTAATGTATAGAAAATATTCATTTTCTCTGAATGAAGGAGATGAACATTTGTAAAGTGATTTAAACTATGTGTTAATTTTCCATATTTACGAATTTAAAAATGATTTTTATTCAAATACCAATATGCCAATCCTTATTCACACAAATGTTTGTGTTACCCAGTATCACTTACCTTTAACTTATATTTAATTTTAAGAAATATTTTAAAGTAGGTGAAGCTCTTCTTTAGGATCTTGCTATCTGACCGTACTTCCAGATGTCACCAAACCAAACCCATTGCCATCGAGTCAATTCTGACTCATAATGATCCTATAGGACAGAGTAGAACTGCCCCATCCTGTTTCTAAGGCTGTAAATCTTTATGAAGCAGACTGCCGCATCTTTCTCCCTTGGAGCAGCTAGTAGGTTCAACCGCTGACCTTTTGGTTAGCACCTGAGGGCTTAATCACTGCGCCAGATGTCACAGTCAACGTTTAATGACTCCTGTCTTAATCATCCCCTTTCCCCTCACCTCCTATCCCCTGCTGGCTAAGTACTTCAAGTTATTCTCACTCTTTCAGCATACATTCACCCTTCCAGCAACCTTGAGTGGTTACAAACGCACTCAGTATGGGGTAATGATATCAAAGCTACATACGTTGCATCTTCCCATCAAAACTGACTGTCTAATTATGTGATAATGCCTGTGTATTCCTATATTAAAAGAAGGAAAACATGGTTATAATTTAAAAACTAAAGTACCAGGAACTTTCAGAAGAAAGACAGGCCGTTTCTTATTACCATTATAAAACATACCTCTTGTAATAATCACAACATAAGTGTGGAAAGATATTGAATTAGAGGTCAGGACACCTGCAGGAACTATCAATATCATTATATAAGACAATTTTGCAGTATTTCTAGGCCATGTTTTTCTCAATTTAAAATGGGATAGAGAAGATCTCTGTAGTCACTTCCAGGTGTAAAACTTATTCACTCTAGAATTCACATTTTCAAGAGAGATATCAAATAAAAGGGGGAAACAAAGCTAGACTGGAAATATCCTTAATGTTCTGTTGCACTATAAACCAACTTACCCAAAAAACAAACCAAACCTGTTGCCGTCGAGTTGATTCCAACTCATAGTGATCCTATAGGACAGAGTAGAACTGCCCCATAGAATTTCCAGGGAGAGCCTGGTGGATTTGAACTGCTGACATTTTGGTTAGCAGCAGTAGTTCTTAACCACTATACCACTAGGTTTTCTTAGATAGGATAAATTAGGAATTGAGAAAATTTATCCAATTTTACTGCATACTTTTAGTGTTAATATTTTTTAAATAAGTAAAAAAATAATTGAAGACAATATCCAAATGCTCTCGATTGATACAAAAAGGAGGAGGGGGATGGTGGAATTTAATGTAGGTAAGAAGTAATGTAATAGATTTTGAATATATACTTGTCAAAGTGTAATATAAGTAAAAAGAAACAGTAACAGACCTTAATTTAAAGTCTCTAATAACTTAATTTTAAATATTTATTATGTAATTTTTCATTATTAATTGACAGATTGTCTACTAAAAGCTATCATGAATAAAATTGGTAGATAAAACCATTTTTTAACTTACATTTTTCACATTTATTAAGTATAGTCTACTACGTGCTATATACGTGTTAGAGCATTTAGTCCTCTGAACCTTATAATACTAATACAACTGTTTTATAAAGAGCAATTTTTAATAAATAAAAATATATACCTTGAAGAATATTAGGAAACTTGAAAATGAATGAGCTCGTAACAGAACTACCTATGCCGCTCAAGCAAAGGAAGCTGAAAATAGGTGGCTCAAGCAAGGTAAAATGTATTTCTTTGTCACACAACTCTTCAAAGGTAGGTGGTTGCTGCTGTTAGAGCCATTCTCACATATGGTTTTCAGCTCTGAGACCAGCAAAGACTGGATAGCGTGCACGTTCCTTTTTCAGGATGCGGATCAGAAGAGACAACCAGCATTTGCTCTTTCATTTCATTGGACAAAATCTAATAACACCAAGGAACAAATAAACTGGGAAACAAAACATCCAATAAGTAGCACAAGTGACCAAATCAAACCTGGCAGTATTCGGATTAAATAAATGGAGGCTGGATGTTGGTGAACAACTATTAGACTTGCCACAAAGGTAGCTGGAATAAAGATTCAGATCTATGTGACTCCAGATATTATTTATTTAACTTCTACATCACACTAACTCCATTCACTTCTTTGTGCTCACATTACATCTTATTCAAATGCTCTTTCTACATTTATCACCTATTATTAAATACTGATTTCCTTGGTTCTGTTTTCTCCCCTTTGATATTTAATTTTTAAACACAGGGCTAGTGTTTTATATATATTTTATATTTGCTGTGCCTGGCTTTTGCTGGGTGTGTAATAAATGTGTTGAGAGAATGAATCAGTTGTTAACACAGTGATCACATTGTTCACTTCGTTTGTGTTATTGTTCACTGGTAATTTGCGCAAGACAGAATAAAAGCCATTTGCCCTTAAATACCTTCGAACTCACATTGCACATTCCTTCATGTAATATATTTTAGTAAATTTGTATGTGAAGTATATTTTAGCCAGTTTTTTAAATAATTCCTCTGAGTATAGTTGCTGTTATTATGCAAATTATTTGTATGATAGCTTCTTTCATATCCTATTGCCTGCTTTTGCTATTTCAGAAAATAGTAAAATGATTTTTTGTGACGTGACACATCTATCAAATGGCAAAAAAAAAAAGTTTATTTTGCTTTGTATTTCCTTCAGCTTCTGCACCTTCAAATGAATAAAACATGTTTTACTAGATGGTTTATTTTATGCTGAATTATTTTTTTATTTCTCTGTATCCACGGTTCTTTACACTGGCTACATATCAGTTTCATTCGAAAGCTTTTTTTCACTTGTTTGATTATAAAGCCTTCTGCTTACCACCCTGAGGATTACGGTTTTATAGTTGGAGGACAAAGCATGAGCAATATGATTTTTGAGCAGCCCTAAAGTTGATCCTTATGTGGAATCAGAATTGAAAACAACTTCTTAAACCACAAGGCACAATGTTTGTTAACTAGCTCAGACTCTGGAATCAGAAATACATTATTTATGCCTGAACTGTATAAGTCCTTGGCTATTGGTTTTAGGGAAGTTATTTAGCACAAAAGAGTGCATAGAAATTCTTAGCGCAAACACTAAGTACTTAGTAAGCACACAAAAATATTATTATTATTATTGTGTAGATGTTTCAGGACTTTTTCAGAGTATACTACTCTTTTTTCTAATTTTTCCCCATTTGGTACTATATTTCTTTTTAAAATTATCTTCTTTTTTAAAATTTTTAATAGAAATTTTTTATTCTATTTCAATTCTTGTTTTCAAATCATTTACCAATTGTGGGAAAAATACGATCTTGAAAAATCTCTAATTCATTCATGTATTCAAAATTATTCCTGCATGTGCCAAGTAATTCTTCTAGGCATTAGGCTTACAGAAAAGAACAAGACAGGCAAATATCCCTGTCTTTGTAGAATTTAAATCTAGGTTGGAAGTTCGAATCCACCAGCCACTCCTTGGAAACCCTATGGAGCAATTCTACTCTGTCCTATAGGGTTGCTATGAGTTGGAATCGACTTGATCGCAACTGGTTTGGGTTTTTTTTTTTTTGTTGTTGTTGTTGTTGTAGTTTCATTGAATAATAAAGTTTTGACAATAAATGTTATGCAGCAAAGATAGTAGAGGATAGGATATGGCTGGCAACCAGTTTTAACTTGGGTTGTCCCAAAGAAAAGCCTCACCATAAAGATGATCCTTGAACAAACAGATGAAGGAGTCATGTGAATGAAGCACATATCTATCTGGAAGGAAAATTCAGAGTGCCGAGGAAGAGTTTGCACAAAGGCGCTGAGCTAAGAGCATGGCTAGGGTTGGAGGAACAGCAAACAGTCCAGCTTGGTTGGAATGGAATGCAAAAGTAGAATCAGTAAGGTCTTGTAGGTGATTGTAACAACTTTGCATTTTAATCTTAGTGAAAGATTTTAAGCATAGTAGATTTTACATAGCAGGATCAATCAGACTTCTCTATGACTATTGTTGTTGGGTGCCATTAAGTCAATTATGACTCATATCAAACCCATGTGATATGGTAGAACTGTCCCATAGGATTTTCTTGGCTATAATATTTATAGAAGTAGATGACCCAGTCTTTCTCCCTCGGAGCCACTGGGTGGGTTAAAACTGCCAGTCTTTCAGTTAACAGCTGAGCTTTTAACCTCTGCAACACCAGGACTCCTTTCTCTATGACTAAGGGATAGCAAAGGTGAAAGCATGGAGATTTTAGGGGACTACTGCCAGCAAAGCAAGTATGAGTTAATCTTATATTTGACCAACATGATAGCAGTGGAATTGGTGAGAATTAGCCTCTTTGTGAATATATTTTGAAGGTAGAGCTGATATATCCTTTAAGGAATCAGATATTCAGATGAACTGTAGACAGTAGAGAAGTCAAGAGTATATCTAGAGTTAAAGCTTATTCTCAAAATATGAAATTGCTTTAGATCCCCAAACGAGAGACATTTAGTACAGTTAGGTTTGTGTTGACCCATCATTGGAAAAAAAAAAAAAAACATTCTGCTGAATTAGAGGATGAAAATGCAGAGTGAAACGTTCTTTATGCTAACACATATTTATTGGATCTTCATTAAATTTGGAAATCAAGCAGCAACAAAAGCTACAAGAGGTACCAGCTTTACAAGAAAGACTAGTCTGCACCTTCTTCCAGGTTGTCTCAGTACTTCCCGTGGCATTACATATCAGCTACATGCTCCCAACCCCCAAAGTTATATATCTAGCTCAGCACATTCTCCAAGCTGAAAGCTAGGGATCATTCTTGGTTCTTTCACTTTTTTTCATACCTATATGCAAGCCATACATCCATCATTTAAGTCTAACTTTCAAAATATCTTCTCCATATCCACTCCCATCTTTCTGGCCCAATGTTCTGTTATATCTTGTGGATAGCAGTGCAACTGTTTTCAAAGCTCACACCTTACTTTCATTCTTTTTCCATACCTGTTAGAGTGATGTTTCAAAAATGGAAATAAGATCATGTCCTTTATAAAAAATTTTATGACTTTTCCTTCTACTTGAATTAAGTCCAAATATTTTATAATAAACTACAAAGTACAGCATGGCTTGGCTTCCTCTCCAAATACAACCTGAACCTACTACTTCTCTCCCCTACCGCTCAGACATTTTAGCCCCTTTTCAGTTTCTAGAACATAAAAAGACACTTTCTTGTTACAGAAACTTTTCATATATATATATTTTTTTTTTTTTGGTAATGCTGGTCTTTTCCACAATGTCTGTAAGTAGATATAAATATTTCTCACATTTAGACCCCCAATTCAATGCTTATTTCCTAAGAGATACTTTTTATGAGTGATCTAAATAATACCCCACTCCTTTTTCTTTTAATTAGTGCAGTATCCAGGTTTATTAACCACACTCCTGGGGTAACAGGGAGGATGGAACACTATGCATCACTAACTGGTATATCACAGTCATCATCTTTGATAGCATCCTAATGCTGAAGTAGAGTCAGGCAAAGGGTGAGCATTTTTAAAGATTGCAAAGATTCTACTAAAAAAAGAGTGAACTGGGTGTTCTGTGTAAAATAAGATGCTGAAATTTCTGAAATACTGATGCTTAGATGGGTGGACAAATACATTTATTATTTTTAAGAAGCTAGCAGATTTCTGTTATGGAGAGATATAGATTAAAGTTATCTTTGAGGAAATATTATACCTTTGTTATGGGTAAAACAAAGCAAAATTATGTTTACAATGGATATTTTGATATGCAAATTATTATTATTATTTTTTAATGAATCAGCAAAACTCTAGACAATGAGAAGATACGAAAAAACAAAAGTTTATCTTTCTTTCATGAGAAATTCCTATCTGACGTTATGCTAGTTAGAAGAGGAATGTAAGAGAGGTCAGAATTTCTCTTCTTGTATTTCATAGGATTTGGGGCCAGTATTTTAGGTAGGAAGGATATGGTCAAGGACAATATTGGTCAAGTTAAAAAAAGAAAAGTTCTAGGACACGCTGGAGAGGAAGGTAACTTTCGAGAGTTGCATCAGTTGGAATCTTAACTGCATTGATTTCTCCCCATCACTAAGTTGTAATTCTATTACCACCAACTTTCACCAAAGTTTTGCACATGTCACAACCTCAACTGAGCTGTACCTTGGAGATTAATGGATGCCCATGATTGTAGTGAAATACTTTCAGGAGACATAGAGCAGCTTCTAAGCAGTCAGTTCTATGATCTTTATAAAATACACAGGAGTGGTGCAGCCCTTGAGTGCCTTTTCACTGACTGGATGACAGGAAGACAAGCAGGACAACTTCATGATGTAAGACCACCAGATGTATATGGGCAGGGTAACTGAGAGAGAACAGTGCTTCCTAAGGTTAAAAAAAAAAAAAAAAAAGATGAATAAAACACTAATATTATTAGGATGCATTAAAAAATATTACTAGAATACCTTAAGGGAAGGAAAATCATTAAAGTCTAGAATTATCAGAGATCAACAGCTTCAAAAGGCATCTTGTATTGTTACTCATGTGTAGAACTTCTCCAGAGCGTTTTCAAGGCTGTGACCTTTCTGAAGCAGATCTTCAGGCCTGTCATACGAGGCACTTCGGGGTAGGTTTGAACCACCAACTCTTCTGGTAGTAGTCAAGTGCGTAACCCTCTGTGCCACCCAAGGATTCAATAACATTGATAGACTGAGGTTATCATCTCCTCTTTTCACCGTTTGACTCTGATATTTTGATAAAAAGTGTATAAACAAAAATAGCACTCCTTGCAAAAATTTAGTAGCTATACTCCTGGCATTTACCTGTGAGGACTATATTAAAGGATCTAGGACATTCATCTACTTTCCTAATTTTTTTGCTGCCCGTATACAGACATCTCTAAAAAGAACAATGACAACTTTTAAGGGTGAAAATAGAGAGATCCTTTGCTGTTTCACAAAATCTATATCTATCTATCTTTGTCTATATTTCTGATACAGATTTCTGTGCGTGGAGGCAGACAATATAAGAAGGTCGAAGTTTCTTTCCTATGTACTTACAGACTTATCGTTTTCCTCTATTGAGAAAATGTGTAAGTATTGGCTGTGTGTGTGGGGGTGGGGGGTGGTCATTAATTTATGTTCTGGCATTGGATTGGATGCCAAGCTCATTTTCAGGGTTATTGAGTTTTTCTTAATTTTGTTTTATTTTATTAATTGATATTTCAGTGGAAATTTGTGAGAATCTTTAATCAAATTAATATTTTAAATCAGAATTGTATAAAGTTGTACCTCCTAAAAATTAGAAACTTGTACTCATCAAAATACTACCAAAAGAGTAAAAAGAGAACCATCTACAGACTAAGAAAAAAATCTGGCCATGGTATATCTGATAAGGGTCTAATGCCTAAAATATATAGAAAACTTCAACCACTCGACAACAAAAAGACAAGCAATCCAATCAATAATGGGCAAAGGCTTTGTAAAAAAGAGGGCCTTCACCAAAGAGGACATTCAGGTGGCTAACAAACACATGAAAAGGTGCTTATGATCATTAGCCATCAGAGAGATGGAAATCAAGACTACAATGAAGTACCACCTCACGCCTGCAAAAATGGCATGGATAAAAAAATAGAAAACAACAGATGCTGGCGAGGTAGTGGGGAGATTGGAACTCTTATACTTCACTGGTGGGATTGTAAAAAAGTATAACCACTATGGAAAATGGTATGGCACTTCCTGAAAATGTTAAAAATAAAAATAGCTTATGGTCCTGGAATCCCACTTCTAGGTACATATCTTAGAGTTATAAGAGCAATGACATGAATAGACACATGCACACCCATGTTCATTGCAGCATTATTCACAATAACAAAAAGATGGAAACAACCTAAGTTGAATAAACAAAGTGTGGTGCATACATACAATGGAATACTATCCAACTATAAAGAATAATGAGGAATCCGCGAAATATAACATGGGTGAATCTGGAGGACATTATATGAGGGAAGTAAGTCAATCACAAAAGGACAAATATTGTATGGTCTCGTTTGTATAAAAAGTCAAGAATAAGTATACACACAGAAAGCAACGTTCTTTGATGGTTACAAAGGATGGGAGGAGGCAGAAGGGGGCATCACTTTCTAGACAGTAAACCAAAAAAAAAAAAAAAAAAAAAGCCACTGCCGTCAAGTCTATTCCAACTCATAGCAACCTCAGACACTTGTTGTTTTTGGTGATGGGTAAGGCAACACCTAATATGGGTGAAATCTGCACATCTTGATCATGGCAAATGAAGACACTAAAAAGTATATAAGAAAAGGGGTAATGCTGGTAAGTGCTGTTAACATACACAGTTTTGCAACAACAATAATAACAGCATAAAAATACGAGCATGGTTACATAGGTATATATGTATGCAAATAAATGTATGGGAAGGCATATACAAGTACACGTGCATAAATGTATAGGTGTATCTGTGCATATGTATAGACATGTTTGTATGTGCTTCATATATATTCGTATGTATGATAAAGCACATAAAGGGCACAGCTATAGAGATTTCCTAGACTTATCCAAACACTTTTACTGGGCTAAAGGCTTAGGACAACAGTCTCATGGAACAGACAACTCAATTGATTGGCACAACATAGCTCATAAAGATAATGTTCTATGTGCAAGTTTAGTGAGTAGCATCTGGGATCTTAAAGGCTTGTGAGAGGCCATCTAAGTTACAACTATTGGTGTCTACCTATCTAGAGCAAAAGAGAATAAAGGAAACCAAAGACTCAAAGAAGAAACTACTCCACAGGACTAATAGCCCATATGAACCATGGCTTCATCTAGCTTGAGACCAGAAGATTTAGATGGTGCAGGCTACCATTACCGACCCTTCTGACCAGAGACAAAATTGAAAGTCCAGGACAGAAAGGAAGAAAAATGTCGAAAAAAATTCAAATTCCTAAGAAAGACCAGACTTACTGGATTGATAGAGACTAGAGGAAACCCCTAGGCTATCACCCTAAGATACCCTTTGAACTTTGAAAGGAAGCTGTTTCTGGAGGTCACATTTCATCCAAATAAGAGATTGGCTTATAAAATAAACAACATCACCATGAGTAATGTGATCCCTTAAACAATCAACTATCTGAGACCAAATGGTCAACATTTACCCAAAAGCAAAGATGAGAAGGCAAGGAGTGGCAAGAAAGCTAGATCAATGGAAACAGAACAAGCAGAATGGAAACAATGAGAATGATGACCGGTTATGAAAATTACAACCAACGTCATGGAATAATTAGTTAAAAATTGTTAAATAGGAACCTCATTTGCTGTGCAAACTTTCAACTAAAACACAATAAAATCTTAAAAAATTAATAAATAAAATAAAATACATAATATTTACTATGGATTTATAAGATTAAAAAAATTGTATAGGTTCTTTATGAGAAAAATTGTACTTAGTCAAAAATCCTGCAATCCCCCAAATTCACTGAATGTTATGTTAAATCCACCCACAACTAATACGTCATGCTCATAGTAGAACTGATTTCTAGTTTGCTAGATTATTACCATAAGGGTGAAACTGCCATAAAATCAAATTTAAAAAATTGATGTCTTACTTCCAACAAAATGCGTGTGTGGTCTATTCAAAGTACTTACGAAAATTGAAAAAAAAAACAAATAAAATGGGTACAGAAATGAGAAAATATAAGAAGAGGAAGAGGTCAATGTCATTTCAACACACTGGAATTTTGGATTTTAGGTTTTTCTTTCTTTCTTTTGTAAAAATTATATTGATGTATTGATATATTAATATTTTATCTCAGTAGATGTCATGCTCTTTCAGAGTAATATTTAATTCTGAGATGGATAACTTTCATCATGTCTTTTTTTATGCTTCACAGAATCTTGCAAAAAGTAGGGGTTCATTATCTTCTGATTGACTTTATCTTTGAAAATAATGCTCAAAGTAAACAAAATTTATGCTGTGAGTGTCGTGTGTCTACATGGATGTTACATAGCAGCTAATTTAATATTTACATTAAATTTGGGACTTCAGATTAAGCTTCGCTGTTCCTAAATGGAGTTCAAACAAACATGATATGTTAAAAGAGGCATGTTGAGTAAAATCCAAACATCTTCAAACTGGCTTCATCAGTTTCCTAATGTGGTGCCATTATTATTATTATCTGAAAGAAGTTTTGGATAACTAGAGAGAGTTATTGAAAGATTTTTTAGTGATTCTAAGACAAACAGGTAGAAATAAAATATACGTAAGCATTTTGGAAATTTTCATTAACGGTAATTTTATTAACTCCTTTTCTTCACGATAGCATCTCCTGCCCCAGCTGCAATCTCTGTGAAGTGTCTCATTCTCTGAAACTTCCCTAACATCTCTATTTCTTAGCTTTTCCATTTTTGCCCTTGCAATTTACTAGATACTCTTTTGGAGACAGCCTTTCTAAAGATTAACAACTGTGAATATGAAGTTTTCTGCTCCTGAAATATTCCTGTTCATGGATATCTTACAAGCAATTTGTGTAGTACTGCAAGACCATTCCTGTACGGGTGCATTTGCTTCTCTGTTCCAGTTCACCGTAGGACATAGAATCAATACAAAGTGTGGGGAAAGAGTGCTTTAGGGAAAACAGCTCTGTTGAGCAATGTTTGGAGACATGTTTATTGACAGAAGAATTCACAAGAGGTGGAGATTATATTTTGTTTTAGTATGTTTAAAGAACTGTTCTGTCAATTTAAAGTTCTTATCCAAGCAAGGATAAGCTCACCCAAACAGAAATGCAAAGGAATACACACTGAAACTGTCTAAGTTTTTATTACCTTGAATATGAACAATGTATTTTTAATTACATGTTTTAAAGAGAAAAATATTCACCTTGTAGTGGTTTACTTTGCCTTTGAAGCTTGAATAAAGTAGTTAATCCTCAATGGATTACCCTTTAGTCTATAACAAATGGATGCAACATACCTTGTTGCTTAATTAGGTAATTATCTCAATTTTCTATATTATTTCCTATTCAACCACATGGGTGAATCACTTCTACATATTGTTGCTGTTGTTCATTTGTCTCATAAAATATCCATGCTATATATTTAAGACAATTTAATATGCAAAAAAATGCAAAAGAGCTTTGTGGCATGTGAATATATAATTTATGGTAACATATATGTCTAGAATTTTGATATCTCCTAATAAAAATAATAACCACCACATATTTTGTCTCTAGTTTCACCTAGATATTATAAAAGTTGTTATACATAAGTTATTCAATTTAATCGTACATAAAACCTATGAAGAAAGTTTTATCCTCATGTTCTAGATGGGATAACAAAGTTAAGTTTCACCAAGAAAGTTATAGAACTGGAAAACCTGAGGACTTATTTCTCATCTATACACGTTTCAAATCACTGTTTGGCAGAGGCTCTATTAAGCCAACAAATAAATTATTCAAAAAAAATCTTTCCATCATAATTTTCAAACTAGGAGAGACTATGGTTGGGGGTAGGTTTGAGATAGTAAATGCAAAATGCCTGCCATGTGAACCCATTGAATGTGCTGAGAAATAATAATAAAGAATATGCACAGGGAGAAGCAGATAAAAGACTTGAAAGGCACTGATTTTAGAGTTCTTAAAAAAAAAAAGGTCTAGTTCCTTTTTCTACTCTATTGTGTTCTAGAGTTATGAGATCACCCTGTACCTTTATTTTAGATTTTCTCTCTTTATTTGAAGTTACTTCAAATTGGTTTCTTCAACTTGCAACCTAGAAAACATGAAAAAAAGACCATCAAGGGAAACATGAAGTTCTATTCAATGATGAGAGAAAAACCAAGTAACTGAGAGCTAAACAAAGTGGACTAAAAATGATAAACAACCTGGCTGGCATGTTATAGCAGTAATAAAACCCACTGCCATCTAGTCGATTCTGTCTCATAACAACCCTGTAAGACACAGCAGAACTGCCCCATAAGGTTACCAAGGCTGTAAATCTTCATGGAAGCAGACTGCCACATCTTTCTTCTGAGGAGCGGCTGGTGGGTTTGAACTACTAACCTTCTGGTTAGCAGCCAAGCACTTTAAGCATTGTGCTACTAGCACTCCTTGTAACAGTAATAGAACAACAAAAAAAAAGGAGCAAGAGACAGCAAAGGAAAATGAATCATAGAAAGGAAGACAGTAAAGAGAAGGAAAATAATCGTTTAGTGAGAAACATTTGACTTGGTTAGAATAGATGATTTTCCCGAGGGTCCAAGTGTACAGTATGGAGGAAAGCCAGATTTGAGCTTTTTTATCAGTACACATTCATTGTGTTCCATAAGGAGACCATATGCATTGGAGGATAGTCACAGACAAGTTCACACCAGAGGGCATCTCCTTTGTCAGGTAAATAAGCAGTGAGAAGTCCCATTGCCTGGATTCCTGGTGAAGTCACACAAGCACTCATGAATAACCTGATCTGAGCATATACAAGGCAAGCTAGGACTACAGAAGTACCAGTTTAAGTAGGGAAATTTTGCCATAATTTCATCTGTAAGGCTTTGGGCCAAGGTTAAGAGAGCCAGATTTTTAAAAAGACAACAAATCTCTGAACGAGCTAGACGATGAAGTAGGAATGATGGAATAAGTAGAATAAACATAGAAATATGACTTTGATAGAAGGAACATTTTAAAAGAATAGTGAGAAAAAGAAATGATTGAATATTAAAAGATTATGAAATGGTGAGAGAGACCACAAAATACCTGGGTTAGTAACCCAGGTCTGCAAATAAAAGCATCCTACATCATGTACCTGAGGTATGGTGATAATAATTATATTAGTTATTATCATGGATTGAACTGTGTCCCCCCAAAATATGTGTCAACTTGGCTAGGTCATGATTCCCAGTACTGTGTGGTTGTCCTCCATTTTGTGATTGTAATTTTCCTATGTGTTGTAGATCCTAATCTCTGCCTGTGGTTAATGAAGCAAGATTAGATCATGTTAAAGAGGATTAGGGTGGGATTGTAACACCCTTACTAAGGTCACATCCCTGATCCAATGTAAGGGGAGTTACCCTGGCATCTGACCTGCACCACCTTTTATCTTACGAGATGAAAGGAAAGGGAAGCTAGCAGAGAGTGGAGGGCATCATACCACCAAGAAAGCAGCACCAGGAGCAGAGTGCATCCTTTGGACCCCAGGTTCCTGTGCAGAGAAGCTCCTAGTCCAGGAGAAGATTGATGACAAGGACCTTCATCCAGAGTCAACAGAGAAAGACTTCCCCTCGAACTGACGCCCTGAATTTGGACTTCTAGCCTATTAGACTGTGAAAGGATAAACTTCTGTTTGTTAAAGCCATCCACTTGTGGTATTTCTGTTATAGCAGCACTCGATATCCAAGACAATCAGAAACAACCAATTACAATATGTTTTCCTGAGAGGTATGGCAAATTTTAATATGTGAAGCACGTATCACTTTAGGGGCCAGAGCTCTTGTGAGAAGCTGATTATTATTGCCTTCTTAGGTTTCTAGAACAGCATAAAGCAAAGCATATCTCTATGTCACTCATCTGCTGGTTGTTCTGAATTGGGAATAAAGGGCAGTGTCAACCCATTGAGCACCTGTAAACTGATATACACTGTTTGCAATGAGATTATTAGCAAGCCAGGAATTGCTTAAATAGATTTTTTAAATATTTGAGTTTTCATTGAATTGAATGAATTAACATTTGTGCATTTAATTTTATAAAGTTTTATTTTTAGTAATTAACTTTCCATCATTTAGTTGCAAATTTTTATAGTTCAGAGTTAATAGTTTAGATGCCCAAAGTATCTGCAGTAGCAAACTATCTCAGTAGATTATTACTTTAGGCATTTAATTTTAGAATCAATTTTAGCTTCTTTAATTACTCCTGAAAAGTTAAGAAACTTAATACATGTCTCCAAAATTGCTTACCTATAAAAATGATCTCTAGTATAATATGATGACCAATTAGCTCTATCTTTCTGTGTCAAGAGATAATAATCTGGTGTGTCTGTCACCAACTGTGTATTGAAGATTTAAAACAGTTGTCAAACATTGTGTTCCCCTCCATCTAGTTAGGCATGGCTAAACAATCAGCATGGGATGATCACAGATCATTTCCCTTGTGTTTTTAAGCTTTAATCTGGGATAGCACCATGACTGACAGATTTATAATTGCTAACCAAGTTCTCCTTTTTCCTCCTACAACCAGAATCACATCACTGTGTTATAGTTATTGGACATATCACTTATTTTGTAGATTATATCAAATATCACTAATCCTTCAGGTATAAGATTTCTACAGCCAACTCCATTGTAATCCCTGTGATTCACCCCATCTGGACTTCTGTATTTCTGGCCACACAGTACTGTAGTAACAATTTCTTCTCTCTGTTTCTGCTTAGTGTCTATTACAGACATATGCCACTGTGCCTCTTGTTTTGTATCTGTTGTTCAGGCATATTTAGCAAAGCTTCATTTCTGACTTTTCCTAGAGTCAAAATAGTGTTACATATCACTTTCTATATTAAATGAAATAATTTCTGTATGAGAGATTTTAAGTTTGAACAATAGCTATTATTATATTGAATCTAAGATTTATTCCACTCCGATTTTCTTATAAGTTTTACTTTCCTAGCAAAGAGATAAGTCTCTGACAGCATTCCCCAAATCTGCTAGATTGAAAAGGACACATAGAGAAGAAAGTTTATGTACGTGGGCTTAATAGGTCTTTTTTTCCTCATATAGTTATCAAAACATACTGTTTGTATAAAGGGAAAACACCAGTACACCCTCCAAAGAGAATAAGATATAGCTGGAAAGAAAAATAAATAAATAACCCTATCAATGTTATTGTATAAATTAAGTACTAAAGCTAGTTCCTAAATCCAAAGAAAGAATCTTGGGTTGTGTCTATGTGAATATTGTACAGTACCAAGTAAAATGATCTGAACATGTATTTCACTTATTTTTTTTACATAAAATGAGACTGAAAAATAGTTATAATAAATAAAAGGGCTTGAATACAGAAACCTGTGATAGGCTATTCTGGGCACAGTCTCATATGCTACCAGCATACAGTTATAAAGAAAACATCTCAAATATTCATATTTGAATTATTATCTAGTATAAAACAAATGAGTCATCCATAAATTTTGACACTAGTTGTTGAAAATTTCCCTAATTCAGCATTGAACAAGGATGTTGTATGAAAGTATGGAATAAAATTATGATACGGTTTAGAGAGAGAATACTAGGGAACACAAACAGCTAAGATATGGATTAAATGAAACAAATAAGTCGTACAATGAGATTGAATTGGAACCATACTCCTAAAACTGAAGTTGAAATATAGCTAATTTTAAAGATTTTAGATAGTTTTAAATATTCTCCTGCTATCTTTTAAAAAAGTAAATAACATACAATTAGTACTATTTGTGTAACATAGAGCTCATCCAGACAGGAGAAGGCTTTCCCTTACAATAACAGACTATGAAAATATATTTGAAATATATCTGTCAGATCCAAGTTGGAAAAAGATTGAGCATTTGAACTGGATTATGGTGAAACATGAAAGAAATATTTATAAAAGTATGGGCAGAAATTAGGGAAACCCAAAAAGTAGCATGCAGATGTTACCAGTGCCCAGGCCTTGAGGGGAGTAATCCCAAGATAGTAGCTACATCAAAAGGATCTCCTGGCATGAACTATAATCTTTGATAGAGGTTGTAGTAACACACATGTACGCTACATGAGTGAACTAGCGAATTAATATTCTGAATTTCCACTTCATCCTGAAATTTCATGTAAGCACTCTTCGTTGACCAAAATCCACTGGAAATTCAAGGTCAAGGAAATCCATTGACATAAGTCTGTACAGATCAGATTACCAGAGACCAGAACAAGGTGAAGAACAGTTATGGTGTGATACATTGAAGATTTTCAGACAAAGATAAGGAAAAATTGTCCTAATGACAGCACGTATGCACCAAGATGATAGGAATAGATTTACTATTTACATAATGAGGCTTTCTGTATTCTTCCAAATAAAAAATAGCTTGAGAGAGGAGGGAGGGGCAACTGTTTTGGGGTTTCATGGTGGTTAGGTGATGGGTTCGGGTAAAAGTTCTGCACACATACCTACAGCTTGTGTGGTCTGAACATTTCACCAGCACCAAAGAAGAAAGTACCCAGGTTTTCTTATCAACTTGCTCAGACATGGAGCAGAAAGGGATGGAAGAGTAATGGGGCTTGAAAGCCGTCAGCAATCAAACAACAAAAAATGAAATCAGACTTTTTATTACAGTAAAGGATAAGAAAAAATAAATTAACATAAAAATAATATAAATAGACAAAAATATAACAGGGGAGCAATCAACCTTCTAAGGTTGAACATGCAAATTGTTTATAGAACACACACATGCACAGAGAGACAGAGAGAAAATTTAGAAAAAAAGAGAGAATACTCTTTTTCACTGATTTATCATTTAGGACTCATCAGCTAACTTATTAAGGTTTTTCTTACTTACATTATCTATATCATCTCTCTACAACATGAGTATAAGCTCCTTTAGGAAATTGTTGGTTCTATTTGCTGTGTTCTAGTATCTATATAGCGCCTGACACACAGTTGTTCTCATTGTTAAGTACAGTCTAGTCGACTTTCTACTCATAGCTCCCGAATATGACAGATTAGAACTGCTCCATAGCGTTTTCTAGGCTGTAATGTTTATGGGAGCAGATCACCAGATCTTTTCTCCCATGGATCCACTGGGTGAATTCGAACAACCAACCTTTGGTTAGCAGCTGAGCTCTTAACCACTGTACCACCAGGGTTCCTTGACACACAATAGACACTTTTAAATAGTTGATAATGAATATGTGATTATCTAGCTATGTCTCAAACATGTTTGTATGGATCTGTGTAGATAGAGCTCCAAAGTCATTCCGTCTTAGTATTGAAGAAGGCAGAGCACATGGAGACAAGGCAGAGAGAATGTGGCCATATGCCAGTTTTAATACTTAGGGTGGCTGGACCAGCTGCCCTTTAGGAGTCTTCTTTGGAGAAAAAGATATGCTTGGTGGGGTCAGGTATAGAACCAAAGGTTGTGTGTGTTATTCTCCACGGAGTTGCTTCTTATGTATGCATAAAGAAATCCAGGGTTAAATTGCTATACCTGTTCCCATAAAGAAGTGCCCTATACAGACTTGTGTTTATAGTCATATTCTGGATGGCCCAATGAATGAACTGGTCACACAGTAAGTCATAAGTGATGTCCCATGAATCTGAGTGGAAGTATATTTACGTCAAACTCAGATTAGTATACTCTGGCTAAAATCACACCTGAAATCCAGGCACTGTTTACCATAATGACTCTAGCAGTAGTTTGCCATCATTATGGAAAACAGTGGTTGCAACAATGGGCTCAAACATAGCAACAATTGTGAGGATGGCACAGGAGAAGGCAATGTTTCGTGCTGTTATATATAAGGTTGCTATGAGTCGGAATCAACTTGACAACTTCTAATAACAATGGTAAATGACTTGGCATTAATTTAAGTTTGTTCATGTTTTCTTTCAAGTGACAAGTATTGCAGATGGGAGACTCATTTGAGTCAAAGTTTGTCAAAATGGTAGGTAACTCTCTGTGTCTAATGGGTTGGACAACGTCCTTGCCATAACAGTGGCTGAGGTGTGGAGGAAGATAATCGTTTCTTAATTGGAAATGACACTTTCATATCATAATGGAACTCTTGATGACTTACCTTACTTTAAAATAGTTCAGAGAGGAACTATTACAAGATGAGAATGTAGAGTTGCAGGGTGACTTTTTATTTTTAGAAAAATAATCTGTTTGTATTTGGACATTAATGGTCCAAAAGCTGACACTTTAACAGGTGGAGAAAGTTCTCTAATCCAAAGCTCAGCGTGCCTATAAGCACCAGTGGAGTCCCCAGTAACAACAGAGTCATCTCACCAATGTCTCAACTAAGATGTGAGACTTCAGTCACAAACATTTTTAATTCTCTGCATTCTGCATTCTGTAGGTGTAAGAGCGTTTCATGGCAGTGCTTTCTTTACTGCTACCTGGATGCTTTTAACCTTTTCTGATATAAATTTTCCCACTTAATTTTGGCTGCTTGTCTAATGAGTTGGGAGAGAGGCCAGAGTAAAACTCCCAGATGTAGAACGTACTGTCTCCAATGGGTATAAAAGCCAACGAGCCTTGAGATTCCTTCTTTGTAGTTAGTAACTGCAGGTCATATTTTTTTCCTTAACAGTTTATGAAATCTCTCCTTGAGTTCAACACATATAGAGATTAATATGGATTGGCAATACCATGAATACTGTCATGATTCTAGTCACATTGAATAATATTCAATATAGTATGCAATGTATGTGATTTTTTATTAGTGGGAACCCTTAGTATAATATCATCATTGTAATAAAATGTTGGCGTATTATCAAACATTCACATTGAATTACTAGCTTAACCCACAGTTGAGTAGGACTGGAGTGCTCAGGAGAGGAAAAGCATACTGCATGCTTTTCCAAGTGACCGCAAAACAGAGGTATTATAAGACGACATCAGTAATTCCCAAAGCTACGTACAAACCCTGTATTAGGAATGATTTATTCCAACACTGTTAGGATGTTAGGCATTTTTTCAAAGAATTTTGGCTTCTTTCATGTTAAGCCTCAGTGGTCTACATCATAGTTTTTAAGACTCTAAGCACGCTGGTTTACAGAGGCTAGACTAGGTAATTAAATTTGAAGGTAATATTTTGTAGCACCTAATGTGTATAAAATACTGTATGAGATGACCAAGTAATGTGTCTTTCCCTAGTCTGTGATCTAGTTTCAATTTTCCAGTCTTGGCAAGATTTAAGAATATAAGCCGTTTGGGCCCATATGTTGGGTCACAATGAATTCATCCCAATCAGTACATCCATGTGTTGAATACTCAGAATATCCTCATAAATCGTAGTGGCTGACAAGAAAACAGCAAGTGCAATCCAGGCATTAATACAAAATCACAGCCATGTCAGTTACTTCTCTCTGATAAGTTCAGAGATCTGTGGACCCCACCTTGGAGGGGGTGAAGGGACCTATTCCCAAACCTTATCCTTCTCTTGGCTGATCTTGCCTCCATCATTTTTTCGGTGTCCATTCCTGGTAAACAGTCAAGTATCATTCATTGGCTGGTCTAAGTCTTCATTCTCCAGAAACTTTAAAATTTATTTCAACTTTTTATATCAGCTCATCTGCTTGGTTGCTGACTTGAGCAATCCCCTATTCAGGCTAAATGTGCTTGTGTCTTTAATTAAATCACTCCCCAGGTTTTAGCCATAAAAATACATGTTCTTGCTGTTTGTTTTTGTTTGTTGGTTTGGTTTCCCATCCTCTTAAGAACTTGGCTTTCTTTTCTCAGTCTAACAGCAGCTTTACTACCTAAGCTGTTTATTTGAAGGAAAACCAGTTCTCTCCCATATTCCTTCCTAGTTTGGAGATTTGGTAACTGATAGCCCCCTCTGCCCTGCCTCACTGTTGTAAATCAGGAACATATATGTCTGAGGCCTCACTGGATCCTGGTCCATCTGGCTTAATAAACCTCTGCAGGACCTGAGCTAGTGGACTCTGTAGGCCACCCCTGTTCAGGTTAAGGGTACCCTGTTGCAGCCTAAAAGGATATGTTTTCCACCAGTGGAGTGACTAAGTTTACCTCTGTGAAACACATAGCATTGCTCAATTTCTGCTGTGGTTCTATTGATACGGGGAAGAGCAAGTCTCCCACCTTTAAAACAACAACAGGAAGAAAATAGCTGAACTATCAAAAAAAAGTCAGAAAAACTGAAAGTTCAGAAATTGTCTCGACCTCTAGTTGTGGTCAGGTAGCTCATAATCTAAAGAGAGATGGGGCATTTGTAGAAAGTGATAAGACATAGCGCTTGCTTACCTAGGGCAAAGATAGATGCACTCTGGTACAGCAATAATGGTTAATGAATTCATGGAGGCCGAATGTGAACACATGAAAGGTATGAAAGGTTTAGACTTTTCTCCATGTAGTCAGTTTAAGTCTCACAAAACAAAGGAAGTGCTCAAACCTATGAAATTAGTGAATTAGTTCTTTCATGTGAGTCATATCCCAGAACAATTGTCTTGATAGAACAGTGAATTAAGCCCCTGAAAGCTCAGTTATGATGTCAGCTATGTAATAGGAAGTATCTACAGGATGTGAAATGCCTCAACTCAGTAGCCAATGTGTGGCATCATTTTCTTCATAATCTGAGGACAAATACATGGGTATGAGGACTGGAAGTATCTGATTATTACATCAAACAGCCCAAATAAAATGTATTTCCTATCCCCATGATCTTGAGTTAGGTGAATTTCAAGGTCTTAGTGCCCAAGGGATAAATAAGACCACCAGGCCAGGACACACTACCTTTTTTATATATATAAATATATACACATATATATATATATATATACACACACATATGCACACATACAATTTTAATTACCTGAGATATACCACCTTTTTAAATATATATTCAAAATATTTTATATATATATATATATATATATATATGTATACAATTTTTAGGAGCCCTAGTGGCGTGATGGTTAAGAGCTTAGCTGCTAACCAAAAGGTTGACAGTTTGAATTTACCAGCGGCTCCTTGGAAACCCTATGGGGCAGTTCTACTCTGTCCTATAGGGTCACTATGAGTCGGAATCTACTCGATGGCAACAGTTTGTTTTTTTTTTTTTTTTTTTTTTTTGGTTTGTATATAATTTTAATTACCTGAGACCTTTTCTGGACATTTTGGCTGTTAACATCTGGTCAAACTTTAAAGAAAGGGAAAAAGTGTTTACTGTGTTGCTCAAGTCCATTAGTCCAATTATCACAGGCATATTGGGTTGCTGCCATACATTGGGAGCAAGGTGGATTAAGGACGAAATCTAGAGTATTCTTTTGGGTACCACATTTGGCAAAATAGTCTTAATCAATTGATAAATTTGACAGTATAAGAAATATGAAAACGCCAACCTTTCTTTATTCCTCCCTACTTTTACTTTTGATATCTATTCATTTTTTTACATTTTTATGGTATGTTTTGTTTTATTTTTGAAATTGTTCTGGGATTATTTTTGCTGTTAGTTTTCAACTTCTTTAACAAATAGTTTATCAATTGTCAGCCTTTATTTTATATATAAACATTAATGAAAGATTAACCCTTTATTGAATCTCAGGAGTGCCCACAAATATTTTTGGGTTCTCATGTTTCTTGGGAGGCTGCTTGTCTCACTAAAAGTATATGTTGCCCTCCAGTGGGGGATTGTGTAATGATGAAAAATGAAAGAAATGTTCTTTGGTGAAAATTCAGTAAGTTAGAAGGCTTATGTATGAGGCAGTGCATATAGGAAGTGTGATTGGGCCAAATTTCTGTCTCTTTTGGCTTTTGTACAGCTGGATAATCCTTGTAAGCATATTTATGGCTTCCTGTATGACAGGGAGCCTTGGTGGTGTATATGTGTGTGTGTGTGTGTGTTTGTGTGTGTGTGTGTGTGTGTGTGTGTGATATTTGGAAAAATTAGAGGTGACCAATGTAACCAAATGGAATGTGCCACTCTCCAAAGATCCTTGGGGCAGACAGAGCCCATGAGGCATGGCACCAGACTACTGTCAACGTTTTGTAGGAAAATATATGCCCACATGATGTTTCTCAAAATCTGTATTATCCACCAAATATTTAAGCACAGTCCACTAATCTGCATGCATTTCACTACTGAAAACACATGCCATCAACAAAAAATTCACAACTCAAAAAAGTCTTGAAAGAAAGCCAAACGCAAAAACCAAACCAAACTCATTGCCATCAAGTCAGTTCCCATTCATAGCAACCTTATCCTTTTGACTCATTAATGATCAAGAAAGTTGTGAGACTCAAAAAACAATGGATGTTGATGATGGTTGCACAGCATGATTGATACAATTGGTTTCATTGAATTGTACAAGTGAAAAATGTTGAATTCGCAAATGTGTTACCTATATTTTTACAGCAATAAAAAAAATGCAAGTCTTTCTTTGTCACTTTCACCAGAACATGAATGACTAACTGAAAATCAATAGGGCAGAAAATGAAATTGTGATTTGTAATGATGTTGTGTCTTTAAATTTATTACATAGCCCAGTGCTTCTCAAACTTTAATGTGCATAGGAATCACAGAGCATCTTTTTAAAATGTAGATTTGGATTCGGTAGAGCTTGAATGTAAATTATTAATAAACTCAACAGCTAACCAGAAGGTTGAAGGTTCTAATCTACCCAGATTTGCTTCAGAAGAAAGGCCTCCTGATCTACTTCTAAAAAATCAGCCATGAAAAACTCGATGGAGCACAGTTCTACTCTGACATACATGATCCCAGTAGTTGGGATCAACTCTCCAGGGACTGGTTTTTGGTTTTGATCTGGGGTAAGTCCTGACTTTCTGCATTTCATAAAAATTAACAGGTGATGCTGCTGCTTATAGTCCATGGATGACACTTTGGTCTTTTTAAGCACCATAATAAGAATGTATTCCATATGGAGAGTAATCAGAATCTCATATTTTCTCTACTTAAAAAATATTGAAAAATCTTTATTTTTTCTTTTATATTTAAATTGAGGAATAATGTCATGATGTTCTGTACAAATAATAAACATGACCTTGTCCACGGGCTGTTAATACACTTAATAAAGGATGTGAAAGGAAATCATAGACAATCATACTTCATTTGCCCAACTGTTCACTTGACATGTGGTTGTCATTAATAAAGAGATGAAAATATTATGTTTCTTGGTATGCTTTGTACAACAATCAACTTTCCAATTAGCTTAATTATTTATCATAAAAAATTATGAAGAACATATGTATACATTTTAGGAGTTTCAAGTATTCTAAATATTTAGGTTTTATAATCTCTATGGTAACCTTTGCACAAAAATCTGTCACAATGAAAGTTTGTAAAATGAGAATAACAAATTAAATCAGAATAATATGCCACCTTCACAGACAACTTAATAACTTAATTCTGAAATTAGATACTTTAAAAAATAATAAACATTTATTTATTTATGAGCTATACGATTGTCTCTTTAAATCTAATATATCTAAGCCATAAATAAATCTGCTATTTTTTTACTTGTTTGTTTTTTCCAAAAGAGAATTAGTTGTGTTTGTTTAGTTAGATATCGGTCATGATATAATTCATCATGAGGTATTTATCTTCCAACTTGAAAAAGAAAACAGTTTAGATATCTTTTTATCCATCTTTTTTGTGTAACCTAATTATCTAAAATTCTGCTTTCTTGTATTTTGATAATTTGCATTGCATTACTAGTTTCTATGTTCATAATCTTTATACTCACAAATTTAACATGTATGCCTTTCAGAAACTAGATAAAAATATTAAAATTATTTCCTAAATATGTCATTAAATATTCTTAATTGTCGAATTTTTACTTTTTTAAGTAAATATTATATATGCCCTTTGCTAATGGAAAACTCTTTTTGAATTCTATAGACTCATGTCTATTAAAAAGAGAGAGCAGCAAAAAGGAAATTTAATACATACAAGATATTTGGTTTCAAAAAGAGATCACATTGATTTAAACAAGACTTATTTAAGCATAAATAGTCTTGATTCATTATTACCTTTGACTATTTCTTATTTGACATAACCTCCAGCCCACCAACTTTTCTACACATCATTATAACAAAATAAATAGAAAACAAATGGACTCACCCAGAATCTATTACAGAATAATATGATTCATATATAGCAGCTGCATAGCAACATTGTATGTCAATATATATTAGCTTTTCTTTAAAAAGCATGATTTTGCATATGCTTATATACCTAAGGTACCTGTTTCAAAATTATTAAAATAGACATTATCATTGTAATTAATCTCCATGCCTACTGTCTGATCTGAACTAGGAATAAGTTAAGCTTCACTAATGAAGACCATAGTCAATGCATAGTGATAGATTAGAAATGTTTTATTAGAGAAAAAAGCAAAACAAAACAAAAAAGCTAAAGGCAATTTTAAAGTGTTAATTTAAAACAACAAATTAAAAAAGATTTTTAAAAAATTATAGGCTTATAGGCTTAACTATAAAGTCCACACACACACACACGCACATACACATATATATACCCACACATATATATTGAATCGATCTTTTGTGAAAACTGTCAAAATTGATTTTAGGCTCATCCATATTTAGAACTCAAAGTCATATATAATCTATATTGATAAGAAGAAATACATGTGCTTTTAATAAATCAATGCATAGCTTTTGCTTATCAGAACATATCTTTGCTGTTGTTTTGGAGGGTTTTTTTTTTTTTTTGCTCTTTGTTTGTGTAAGTTTAAATCTATTTTTGGTTAAAGTATGATGGAACATCTCCTTGGTATATTCTAACTAATCATTGTATTGTCAAATCAATAATAATAAGTAACACTTTGTCCATATCTTTTATACTGAGGAAAGTAAATGGTCAAAATGAAAAATGTTAGCGTGTTTTTGTTTATTGCATCTATATGTGGGATGACAACATTTATGTCTAGTGCAAAAGACAACTCCCAAGGTCATGGTGTTATTATCCTGTAGGACAGTAACCAGCTTTGCATCTAAACCAGCGTCAGGTTCTGCATTATTTGTTCAGTTCCTCTTGAATTCTCCTTTGAATTAACTGTGTTGTTATTGTTGGTTCGAGTTGGTTTCACCTCCTAGCAGCCCTATGTACAACAGAATTAACTTTACCATCCAAGAAATGCTTTGATTTCCACATCAATAGGTTAAAATAAACATTGACACATTATTTCAACATTTCATGCAAGTCATGTTTAACTCTTGAAAATTATTTATTGGCAATATGAATATTTCAGTTCAATGGGGATTATTTCAATAATTCATGCTTATTTGTTCATTTCAGTAAAGAAATGTATCTACTCCTCCACCCAAGGGAAGATTATTATTATACAATTCAAATTATGATATGTTGTGATTATTATGTTATGTCACATTATTTCAAACTTTGATAAGCTTCCGGTATCATTCTTAACTGAATTAAATGCCTTTCCAAACATTTTTGTTTGTCTGTAATTAAAGGGATCAATGACATTTCTGAAGGAGAAGTAAATGTAACTGACTCCTAATCATGTGTCACTATTATTAGAACACTGGGGTGATTCTGATTGAGGGAAGATGTTGCAAAAGGGTAAGGAGTGATCTGAACTGATCAGCAGAGTGCAATCTCAGGACCTAGGCTGGCCTAAGGGAGGATTGGTGTAGGACACTCATTGTCACTGTGGTTGGTATCTTTTGACAGTGATGTTACCCCTGGCACTTCTACCAATCCACTGTGACCCATGTGGTTTTCTACTCACAGGTGACAAAATGGAAGATAATTCCATACCTGCTGTATGAAGATAAAACTTTAAGATATTAAATACTGAAAAGTCCTTAGAATAAGAACAAATACTATAGTTGGGCAAGAATAATAACAGTCAATATTTTAATATTACTAGCACTAAGTTCTAATCACTTTCTGTACATTAGAAATATAATCCTCCTAACACTTCTACTATACAGATAAGGAAATGGAGGCAGAGACACTTATAACTTGTTCGAAGTCACAGAAGTAGTAAGTGGCAGAAATGAAATTCCAACTTGGGTGGTCTAGTTCCAAAATCAATGCATAATCTCAAAGGCATGAAAATTTTTACATTTAAATTTTAAAATTACATGACAATATTGACTACCCATGAGACATATAATCTTAATAGAGGCTGATAAAAAATATATATATGAGAGATTTTTGATAAGACTATATATGTAAAACATAAATAAAACCACAAAAAATGAGAAAAACAAGACCACCACCCACATTTAAAACTTTTATCTTTATTAGATTTAAAATCAATGCCATATGTTTTACATGCTGCTTTGTAAGACATGAAAAAGAAACTGTTATTAAATAGAAAGTTCATTCGGATAACTTGTGAGGAAAAATTTTACTACTGTCTAAGCATATAGAAATAATTCTCTGAAAGTCAGTTGCACAACTAAATATGAAACATGAATCAAATGCTTTGAAACTGACTACCTGTTGCTTCATTGTAATGTCTCATATTTAACTCTTGTTAACCTGTCAAATTAAAAATAAATTTTATGTATTTTATCAATAATGAGATCTTACTTTGAAGTACAATCTGCTATTTAACTATCCAAATATCTCTTCTTATTTTTTTAATGCGTGTGGGTAAGCAGTAGACATTTCTAGGACTTTCGATGCAGATGGCTTCAGAGAGTCATTAAATTAAAGTTAACCACTAAATACTCCATCAGTTAGTGTGATGTGCTCTGAATGTTAGTTTGAATCTTCTTTATACTCATTATACAATCCATGGCATCTGTCATTTTTATTTTTGAAAGTTTCATTGCCATTGAGAGACATGCTGAAGCTACAGTTAATATACAAGTAATATACAAATAATGTACAGTTAATGTACAGTTAATGTAGAGTTAATGTACAAGTCTGGGAAAGTGTGAACGTATCATAAATTCCTGACACTAACTGTAGCAATTTTACAGGGATATGGCAGATGGCATATCAAGAAAATAATGTATAGAGATTATTTTACTAAAGTTGTCCTTTACTGAATCACACTTAATTTTATGCAGTGGAAACCATCTCAATTAGTTCTTATTTGATTACACTTTCACTGTTTTGTTAAAGGCAGACAATACCCTTCAGAATGTAATGTGTCCGCAAAACACATGAAAAAAAATCTAAGGTCTGTTCCTTTAAAATGTTTTTATTTTAACTGTGAACAACAAGATGTATTATTGCGCAGAGTTTTATCAAGATATCAGTGTCTGTTTTAGCTCAGTGGTGAAGTCACTTCCGAGGTTCACCATTCAGGTGGGGAGTGGAAAGCCCCATAAAACCAAATGGGACTAATGAGGCACAGCAGTCCAGGGACAAGGGCCAGAAGGCAGAAGGGGACAGGAAAGCTGGTGATAGGGAACCCAAGGTTGAGTAAGGATAGTGTTGATGTGTTGTGAGGTTGTTAACCATTGTCATAGGGCAACATGTGCACTAACTGTTTAATGAGAAACTATTTTGTTCTGTAAACCTTCATCTAAAGTGAGAATAGCAGCACAACTGGAAGAGCATAGTCAATGTCACTGAACTGTGCATGTAGAAATTTTTGAAATGGTGTATCTTTGGCTATGTATATTTTCACCAAAAAAAAAAAGGTTGAGAAGGGAGAGGGTTGACATGTTGTGGGGTTGTTAACCAATGTCATAAAACAATATGTGTACTACTGTTTCATGAGAAACTATTTGTTCTGTAAACCTTCACCTGAAGTACAATGAAAAAAAAAAGATATCAGTGTCTGACTTAATAAGAAGAAAACTGTTTAGCCACTGGTATCTGAAGATCAAAGCAAGATTTTGGACAAGTCTCAGTTGACTAAAAATAGGAGAAAACGTAATTATTTGGAAGCATGAATAAAGGCTTGGCTGAAGATTTGTCTTAATAAAGCAACGACAAGAAAGGAGAATAAAAATATGTGTGCAGGAACTTTAAAGGTAACAAATTTACGTAAGATGTAAAATAACGAAAATGGACTTGATGGATGTGATCAACAGAAATGTATGTTGCTTTAGTTCACTAGTGCTGCTGTAACACAAATACTATAAGGGGGTGGCTTTAAAAAAACAGAAATTTATTTTCTCAAAGTTCAGGAGGCTAGAAGTCTGAATTCAGGACACCAGCTACAAGGAAAGGCTTTCTTCTGTTGGCTCTGTAGAAAGACACTGGTTTCTTTTGGCTTCTGTTCCTTGCAGTTCATTGGTGATCTTCCATGGCATCTATTGTCCCTCCATGTTTGTGCTTGCTTGTCTCTGTGTCCCTGCTGCTCCTTATAACTCAGAACTAATTAGGTTTGGAGCTGTGGTGGCACAGTGACAGAGCTTGACTGCTAACCAAAACGTCAGCAGTTAGAATCCACCAACCACTCTTTGGAAACCCTATGGGGCAGTTCTACTCTGTCTCACAGGGTCTCTGTGAGTTGGAACCAACTCAGTGGCAAGGGGTTTGGTTTTTTTTTTTTTTGGTTTAATTACATTTAAGACACACCTTTCACAGATATGGCCTCATTGACATAACAAAGAAAACACTATTTGCAAACAAGATTACCTGCATAGGCATGTGGCTGTGTGCCATGGATTTGATTCTGACTCATAGCAACCCTATAGAACAGAGAAGAACTACCCCCATAGAGTTTTCTAGGCTGTAATCTTTACAAGAAAGAGGCCTGGTGGTACAGTGGTTAAGAGCTCGGCTGCTAACCGAAAAGTCAGCAGTTAGAACCCATCAGCCACTCCACGGGAGAAAGATGTAGGAGTCTGCTTCCCTAAAGATTATAGTTCTGGAAACCCCATGGTCAGTTCTAGTCCGTCCTATAGGGTCACTATGAGTCGGAATCAACTTGAGGGCAAGAGGTTAATCTTCATAGGAGCAGATCACCAGGTCTTTTCTCCTGAGGAACTGCTGGTGGCTTCCAATCACCAACTTTTAGGTTAACAGCCAAGGGCTTAACCATTTGCTCCACCAGGGCACCTTTCCACAAGTATAGGGGTTAGTATTCCAACACATATATTTATTTAGGGGACACAATTCATTCCATAATATTGTGGTCATAAATTTGGGGGACATATGGTGTCAAATTGCATGACAAACCTCCATAAGCTTGAAAACAAGTTTGAAATAAGAATATTAGTTACTGAGAGTGGCTAGATGAATATTTATTGTGTTCTGCCTAAGTTCATGCACTCTCCTAAGTGCTTGGGACATATTAATGAACAAAAAAGACAAAGCTCTCTTCTGTTAGTCAGCTTACTTACTAGTGAGTAGAAACAAAAATAACATACAAAAAATGATATCAGAATATGGAAGCAGGGACAGAAGTTGAAAAAGTAGAGAGACCTGTCAAGAAACTGTTGCTGTATTCCAGGTATGAGATGCTGCTGCGTTTCCTCTGACTTAAAGCACAAGGCTAACAGTGAAAATGGTGAGCAGTGGTATGATTCTAGTTATATTCTGAAGGTAGAGCAAATAGAATTTTCTGATAGATTGGATATGATATGTGAGAGAGGAGAATTAAGTGCAACTACAAGATTTTGGCCATTGGAAGGAATCCCAATGTCATGTGTTACTGATATTAAGATGAAACCTGAGAAATGACAATTAGATTTAGCAGTGTGGGTGTGACTAGTGACCTTCATAAAGTAGCAGAGGCAAATTTCTGGTTAGAAAGGATTTAGGAGAAATGAAAAAGATTTGAAGACAGGTATAAATGAAAGTTATCTATCAATGTATCTATGTCTATAATTAAAATATAATTAAACCTTTTGGGAAAGTAACATGTGTTTCCACCTAACCAATTTCACTGGCCATGTAATCAGCTTGTCCCTTGTACGTATTTATGTTTGGGACTCCTGAATTACAAAAACTTATAATGCAGATTGAGGCAAAGTGAACACACCTGAAAATAATGAATAGTATAAAACAAAAGAACTAAATTGTGCTGTATCCCAGAGTACCACATTTATGACAGGCCAGATGAGAAATATTCTTATATTCGAACCAAGATATTAAAACATTTTATAGACAAACTTAGATGGTCTTTTTTATCTGAACTAGTACAAAAATATATCTGTCTAAATATTGGCACAAAACAAAAGGGCTTACTTATCTACAAAGTGTAGATGACACTACAAATTATATTGGACTGCTGAAATAAGTAAATTAAAATTTTACATGATAATAGAGTGGTTCCAAAACATAGTAATAATTTAAATAGTGGTTCTTACCATTGGTATTTCTAAACATGGTTCATTTACTATCTTCCTCTTCAAAATTCCAGAAAAGTGATATGATTAAGAATTTAAAGCCTGAGATTTACTGTTCCCAGTAAATAAAAAGGGAAACATGACTAATTCAATTTGGAGTACAAGTGAAATCAAGGTAAAAACATTTTATTGTTATAATTTCAACAAAATATAAAAGGCTAAAGTCTCTGTCAACTACAATTTCATAAAAAAGTTCTTGGCTTCTGATTTCAGTGCCAACATGTAAAGCACATGGAAGTCATCACTGCCATCCTCAGAAAAAGAAAAAAAGCTGAAAAAAACTGAAAACCAATGACTTTTCTTAGGTCCACCAAAAAATTGAGGGTGTAAAGTGAACTTCCAACCCAAAATCTGTCCAGAGAGGAGAATACACAAAATGGCAGCTAACAACGGCTTACCTAAAGCAGGAGCTGCTGAAGTTATAAGCTAGGAAGAATACATGGATGATAATTTTGATTGATTTCTGGAGACAAAGTGCAGACTAATTTGACAGTAAGAAATTCCTGGGGCCCAGTCTAAGGAGGTCCCCACATTTTTGTGAGTTTTATTTCTGGGAACTACACCAGTTTCTCATAGTGAAGATCATAGAAGAAACATTTTGTCTTAAGGCAGGAGGAGAGGAATGTAACTATTCTGAAACATGCCCCCAGTGTTCTCTACTAGAAAGGCATGCTCTTCAAGGGAAACTACTTGGTAGACCATTATCTATCTGAGTGAAGGGAAATTAGCCAACTCTATCCTTCTGGCTCCTCTAGCCTTCCTTTTTCACCTGAAAGGGGGCGGGGGGGGGGGAAGGGGGGGAAGGATAAGAATCCTATCTGAATGTCACTGCTACAGACTTAGGCCCACTGAGATATAATCATAAAATTATACAATGTTTCTCCTGCCCCACACCTCACCACTACATCAAAAGGATTCCAGTATAATTAAAGTGTATTACAACTGAAAAACCTGCCTGACAACATAGACTACATTAAGAAGGAGTTCTGGGGAAAACTCAAAGTGAACAGTGGAGAAACAAACAAAACAAAGCAAAAAAAGAGGAATGCTAGAGGAAATTGAAGCCTGTGGCATTTATAACTACAGTAAACTTAACCTGTCCAACTCCTAGCCAGATTAACATGTAGCCTCACAGTCTAGGCCTATTAGTCGCATTTCCCCTTTCACAATGGAATATGCCTGGCTTTCAACAATAACAACAAAAGTAATGAAGATTTTAAGTAAGAAATCAACTGTCTTTTTTTCACAGATGACATATATAAAATCCCAAAGATTTGACTGAAAAAACCCTCCTGGAACTGACAAGCAAGTATAGCAATGTCACAAGATACAAGGCTAATGTACAAAATTCACTTGTTTTTCTATATAATAGTAGTGAAAAATTAGAATTTAAAATTAAAAAAAAATACCTTTTACTATAGCATTAAAAATGAAATACTTATGTATAAATATAACAAAATATATACAAGATACATATATGGAAAATTGCAACACTCTGATGAAAGAAACCAAAGAAAATTTAAATAAATGAAGAGATATTCCATGTTCATGGATTGGAAGATTTAGTATTGTTAGGACATCAGTCTTTCATAATTGATGTATAGATTCAATATAATCTTAATCAAAATCCCAGCAGTCTATTTTGTATACATCACCAAACGGATTCTAAAGTTTATATTTAAAGACAAAATACTTAGAACAGCCAATACAATACTGTGGAAGAAAAAAAGAATTGAAGATCTCATACTACCCAATTTCAAGACTTACTGTAAATTTACAGTTATTAAGATGCATAATTCAAGAGAAAAAATAAAGAGCCTAGAAACAGATCCCCAGAAATACAATCAACTGATCTGTGATAAAGGAGCAAAGTCAACTCAATGGAGAATTGCCTCTCCAACAAGTGTTGCTGGGGCAATTAGATGTCTGTATGAAAAAGATAAACTAAGCACAGACCTTACAGCTTTCAAAACATTAAATCAAAATGGATCATAGATTGAAATGTAAAATGCAAAACTATAAAGCTTCTAGATAATTACATAGGTAGAATTCTGTGTAACTTTTGGTTTGGTGAAGAGTTTTACATAGAACACCCAAAGCAGGATAAATGAAAGAAAAACCTAATACATTGGCATTATCAAAATTTAAAGCTTCTACTCTGTGAAAGACACTGTTAAGCAAATACAAAAAAAAAAAAAAAAATCCAGAGACTTGGAGAACACATTTGCAAAATTCTGATTGAAAAAGCAAAACGAAACAAAAACCAACAACTGGTATTAAACACATAAAAAAAAAAAATCTCAAAAACTCAACAATAAAAAAAACAAGCAACTCAGTTAAATGATGGACAAATATCTGAACAGACTCCTCACCAAAGAAGATCTACAGATAGAAAACAAGATTATGAAGCAACGCATAACATCATTTACTATTAGGGAATTGGTATTTAAAACAACAAGATGCCACTGAACACCAATTAAAGTGGTTAAAATTCCCAAAAAATGACAATTCCAAATGTTGGAGAAAATGTGGTACCACGGGAACTAGCACTAATTGCTGGTAGGAATAAAAAATGGTACAACTACTTTGGAAGACGAGTTGGTAATTTCTTACAGAGCTAAACATAGTCTTACCATCTCATCCAACAATCATGCTACTGGTTATTTACTCAATTAAGTGTAAGATTTATGTACACACAAAATGTGCATGTAAATATTTATGGCAGCTTTATTCATAATTACCAGAAAATGGAAGCAACTAAGATGGCCTTCAATGGATAAAAAAACTGCAGTACATACATACCATGTAATATTACTAAGTGAAAAAATAAAAATCCCAAGTGCATTTTGGTAAGTGAAAGAATCCACACTGAAAGGTTTTGTACTTCATGATTCTAATTACATGACATTCTGGAAAAGATAAAATAATCTGAGCTAGTAAAAAGATCAATGGTTGTTTGGAGAGGATGAATAGGTTAAGCATAGATTATTTTAAGGTGGTGAAACTACTCTGTATGACGCTTTAATGGTGCATACATGACATGATGTTTTTGTCAAAATGCATAGAACTTTACAACATAAAGAGTAAGCCTTAATCTACACAGACCAAAGAACAACAACTCATTTAGAATGTTCACATATTCCAGGAAAAAAAATACACACAGGACCAAAAGTATCTAAGTGTATTACACATTTATGAGAAAACTTCACTGAAAGAGGTTATTTAAAAAGGTGCTTACCTATGTAACTTTGGAAATGAATGGAGTCTGTTTAAGAGTTAAGGCAGACTGAACTGCACATAAGCACTGTTCTCTAGTAGATAAAGTTGTTTCCCACAATGGTTCAGGTTAATAGTTCTGATACCTCTATACACGTATACTGGAACTGAACAACTAAGTAAATGTATGGTGGATGGTGGGAGCCAGGTTATTCAATAAGGGAGTGAAAAGTTATAGATAAGCAAGTGGAGGACTTCGGAATGATCTATGTAGCAATGGATTAGAGTTGGAGACTTTGGAAAGAACCCACGTTTAAGTACATAGATACAGATGGTTATACACATGTACATAGGTTAGTATAGATACATATTTCTTTTCTGTCACTTGAGAGGATCAAAGAGAAATGACATCAGAATAGCAATGAGCACACTTAGGGTTCAGATCATGGTTTTTAATATCATTCTCCAGTAAAAAAAATCAGGACTTCTCAAAAGAAATGGCTGATTCTAGGACTATGGCAGAAAATACACAAGATGAGCCTGGAACATCTTTCAGTGACAGAAAATAAGTACTCAAACAGGAATCAGCTGAAAGCGTTCCCAGTAGCCAAAGCTGGAACAATAAATAAAGTAGTACTAGATTATAACCCAAAACATAATACTATACTAATATGAACAAATGATTGGATGAACTAGTAAGTGGGGAGAAGAGACAAGTCTCCCATGCAGAAACATTCCAAAATATTATGTAGGTACTCCACCCTAAAGCAGATGGAGAATAAATTTCCACCCCTTAATTCTGGACTGCACATATTGACTTCTTTCCAAAGAGTACAGTATGGAAAGGGGATAAAAAAAAGAGTAGCTTTACCATGGAACAACTTGACAGACACCATATCAGCCAGATGATCAAGATCAATGTAAAAAAAAGAAAAAAAGATCCATGTCAATAGTCATAAATCATATACATAGCATGTACCATTGATATGATGTGATAAAAATGACACTTTACCTATATGTCCTTCCTTTCAAATTCTCGTGAACCCAGTCTAATCACGAGAAAAATATCAGACACATTTCAGTAGAGGGGAATCTACAAAACACCTGACCATTACTCCTCAACTCAAAACTGTCAAAGTCATTAAAAAGAAGGAACGTCTCAAAAAATAAATGCCACAACTAAGAGAATCCCCCCCAAAAAAATGTCACATACGTACAATGTGATGTCCTGGTTGAGATCTTCAAATGGAAAAAAATAAATAAACAAAAACTGTGGAAATATGAGAAAACTATGGACTTTAATTAATAATAGTGTACAATATTGGTTCATTAATTGTAACAGATACACCATACTAATATAAGATGTAAATAGGAGAAATGACGTGCATAGTAAGAGGGGATATATAGGAATGCTTTTTACTGTATACTCACTTTTTCTGTAAATATAAAACTGTCCTAAAAAATAGTTATTCAATTAATTACTATTAATTAAATACTTGCCTCCTATTTGTATTCCTCTTTTTTCTTTCCCTTCTAGTTAACTGCTTTGCTATACCATTAACTACTTTGCTATTCACAAATCTGATAGCACTTTATCATTTTTAAGTCATTTTTTCCCCACAATAGAAACTTCTGCACTTAGGCATTGTGAAATTTCAGAAGACTTTGTCTATTATGCCTCTTTTTATTTATTTTTCAATCATTTCATGTTGGTGGGAACTTACAGAGATTAATACCTGTCTATATTTCTCCAGGATATTTTCTTCTATTATTTCTTCAGTTATATCTGTCCTCCACCTATTTACTCTGATAATCTTGTGATTTGTAGAAGGATGTTTTCCTTGTGTTCTTTATTCTCCAGTGTTTTTTTTTTTTTCTCCTGTTATTCCTGCTATCTTTTCTATTTTTCTCATTTCCTTATATTTTAAAAGATTTATTTTTTGTCATAAGGAATATCAAAAACATGCTATTTATGTCTAGTTTATTTGAGTCTACCCATTGCAAATTGTTATTGCATATTTTAATTTTCATAAACAATTTATTGTTCTCTGGTTTAGCTTTAGTTGAATGCATATCATTGCCTTCTCTGCACTCTTACCTGAGCTGTTGAATATAGCTTAAAAAGGGGAAAAACCCAATTATTTCAATTTTTATCTACTTAAAATTTGACCAGAAACATCATGTGGGCCATCAGTTCTCTCTGGAAATATACTGCACATCTCTGAATAACTTTCTCTTTTCACTTCAGGTATATTTTCACATCTCCTTTTTCCTCAAACATCCATTAGCATACCCCTCTATACTTATGAGCTTGATTCTTATTTCACTAAAAAAGTAAAATAGGGAAAACATCAGAATAGAACCTCCTAATCTTCCCACAATAAATCTATTTCCACCTACACTCCTATTTTTGTTATGATAGAGCTCTCTCCTGTCTGAGACAATCTGTTCCACCTCTGCATTGGATTCTATCATCTTTTGCCTATTTAAGGGGCTGTTTCCCCAATTGTTTCCCTCTCTCTTCTGATTGAAAAAAAAAAAAATCTTTTCAGTACAATTTTTAAGCAAAAGAAGATGTTGTTAAAACTCTCACTGAAAAAGAAAAAAGAAGAGTAAAAAATTTTTCTTTGGTTTCATATCCTCTTCTAACCCATTGCAGTCAGTCGATTCCGACTCCTAGCAACCCTGTAGGACAGAGTAGACCTGCCGCATAAAAAAGCAGTTGGTGGATTCAAACTGCTGACCTTCTGGTTACCAGCTGAACCCTTAACTATCACTACTAACTACTGATTATTTCTCTGTTTGCCATTTTAGTAAATGTACATAGTACAGTATAGTCTACTCATTGATCCACTTCATTGCCTTCAATGTTATTAATCCAATAAAACTAGGCTATTGTTCCTACAATTTATTTTTAATATTTACATCTTCAGCTTATTTGGCATGTACCCTCTTTGGGGTTAGCTAATCAACTACTTATTCTTGAAGCACTCATTTTACTACGCTTTCGCTATTTTCCCATGTTTCCTCCTTCTTAGCTGATTCCTTCTTTCAGATCTCCTTTGGTTGAGACTTCTGTGTCTTCTAAATCACTGGATGTTGGAAATACTCAAAGCCTCTCACCTTGGCATCCTTTTTTTCTAGGAGTGATCCATTATCCTGTAAATAAAGAGAAGGGCTTTAGTAGTGTATCTGAAGTGTGGAAGAAAGTAGATGAGCTTTATGAAAAGGAAAGGGGGGTACCTGTGTTTTCTTTCAGTAAATTTATTCTGAAAAATGAAATTAAAGGGACTGAAAGCAAGTAAACAATTTGCCTACTAACATCCCATTTTCTTCTACTTCCACTTATATTTACATTCAGTAAACAGTTAATACCTCCTCTGCACTCCCATAACATTTTCTGTGTGTCAAGTTGAATTTTTCTTTTCCTAAATCCTTAAGATTCTCATTCTCCCTTAGTCCTTGCAGACAATGACAGCTACTATCTGAGTTAAGCTAATCTATTACCAATAAATTGTTTCTGTGAATGTAAGAAGATTGAATATGTGACTGGTAATATACAAACTAAAGAATCTGAATCTTCGAAGTGTATGGTCCTGAATGCGAAGAAACCAAAGGACTCCAAGCATGCACACTCCCCTTTGGAGTCTGTTTGGTAGGAAAATAGAACCGGGACCAGAAGTGAAATGTGGTTACACTCCTTCCATATCCTGTTTTCTTTACTAGTTATCAATAAAATTATTTAATAATAAGCTCTACTTCTCCACCATCCCATTTTCTTGAACTTGTGTCTGGGTTACATTTATATACCCACCAATTATTTTATAATGCCTTTTTGTATGAACGTTTTTCCTATCTAGGCTATAAATGTTTTGAGTGAAGTGTTGTGAGTTATTTTTAGAGTAGACTTTCATATGTTTCTTTTTAGTAACAATGTGATGGAAATTTCTAGGCACTGAAGAGAAAGAATCCTAAATGTTGTACAGGCCTGTATTAAAATGTTTTTATTGTTGTTTCCAGTCCTCTGCCTGTTACTGAGAATTTCCAATCATTTGGATGTTTCTATGCAGAATTAGTGCTTGTTATTTGGTAATTTGGGATCTGACAAGAGATTTTTTCCTGGACCCACAGAGCAAGATCTCTGCAGATCACACATGGCTGATGCTGCAGTAGGGGAGGAGAAAGTGCACTCAATATTTTATTACTTTGTGTGGGCAGAAATTCTGAATCCATTGTGGAATTTATTCACAATGATCTTTTACTTTGTTTTAGATAGAAAGGTATTCAGAGGTGAGCAAATCTCCTAAACAAAAGAAACTCCAACCATAACATTAGTAGATATTGTTCTTTTTTCCTTATTGTAAACAAGCTTTTCTTTCAGAAATGGCATAGCAAACGTGCCCAGTCTTGTCCAGGAACAACGATCAAAACGTATGCTTCATCAGTTCAGTTAAAAATAAAAATTATGATATGGTGGAAATTCTGGGCTTCATTTGGAGATTTCTGGTAAATTTCCCTTCGACAGGCAGGAATTAGAATCAATTATTCATTCAATATCTGTTACTAAATACAGTATTATACATAGACATCAATCAATATTTTGTTGATTAGAAAAATAAATGATTGAATAAAAATTGACTGTTACAAGCTGGACAATAATCACAGGTTCCATTATTTTCTCTTGCAAAAGAGTTAATATTTTATAGGTGCTTCTGCTTGCATATTTAAGGTCATGATCATGCTTAATAGATAGATAGATAGATGATAGATATTAAACTCCTCAATCACAGTGAATCAATACTAAATTTAATTCACTATATTTAAAATTCAATGTTCTTTCAGCCAGAATTATATTTAAATATTAACTCAATTTCTCAAACCATTTTTTTTTTATTAAATAGTTCAAATCATGAAGCAATCTATTGTACAGGATTTATCTCGTTTCCAGTTTTGAGATTTTAGAGTGTGCAATTTCAGGAAGCAGTAATAAATTGATAGCTTCGAATGGACTTTATGACAATTTTTGTTAAAATGGAATTCTATTGTTATTTGCTTTACCACAAGCTACAGTCTTAAAAAAATATATCTTCTGCTACTGTTGTACTGGTTAGTTGAGGAAGTGAATGATGTCATAGAAACAACAGTGAAAGAGGATACAGCATTAAGATGCAACTATTCTAGCCTATACTTTCCCATGTAGTTCATACGTCGTGAAAGACAGTTGGTCCCTCCAGGACTAAATATATTAACTATACATTATAAGAGTGTATTTTGATATTTAAGGTTATTTTCAGTTCTGTCACTCTGTAACTCATATTTACTCATATTTTATGCTGCAAAAGTAACTCAAAAATGGGAAGATATTTTATATAACATATAAAACGAATTTATGATTTTCCGAATTTTACTTGGATACTAAACAAAGAATCTGGGACCAGCTAAATTTTTTTGTGAGGGGGCTTATTTTTTAAACAACTGAATTTTAATCTATGGTATCCAAATTATACAAATAAGCTATGGTTTTCTTTTTAATTTTCTAAAAAAGTTATGATTTATTAATTTATATTTTCACTGTACCTTGTATGTATGTTATCATTTGTCATTAAACTTTCTTTTGCTTCATTTTCCTTTAAAGAAAATTTGTCTCATGAATATGGATTGTCTGTGATGTGTACAGAGTTATCCATATGCCTGTTTTGTTCAAGTGAAAAATGAATTCACTCGATTGTTCAGCACATCAGCTGGAATTCCAGGTGTTATTAGGTCACAAAATGTTAGAAGAGAGGCCATTCCCTTGACTAAATTACTAAAATTGACATTTTCAGTAGAAGGACTCTAAATTTTACTCAATTCATTTTTCTCTGTGATTATTCAAACTAAACCAGTTTTCACCTTTACAGCTGCTATGAAAAATAGAACTGTATTGCCACAACAGATATGCTATAATGAAATGGGCATCATGATTTTCTTCCTAATAGGCTATCAGCTGTTTGCATCGGTTGGTGTTTCCTAATCACTGATGTCTCAGTAGGTAGCACCTGCAGATATTCTCACCTACAGACAGGTTTCTCAGTTATTGGAGGTAAAAAGTATAGACAGTGCTTGAAAACATCTCTCCATATGACATCTGTTTGTGATTAATTCTATTGTTAATATCATTGCACAGATTACATTACTCCCAATGTATAACTGATTGTTCATTATGTAAGATTTTAAATATTTGCATACATTTCAAGCAATCATTTTATGCATAGTAAATTTTTATTATTTCTTTCTATTTGTTGGCCTTTCTCAGTTTGCTTAATACCCAACAGGTTGTTATAAAAGCATACATTTAAGGTAAATCTTTATTTTTAGTACTTCACAGATATTAAAAGTTACATCATTTTTCTTAATATTTCCCACAATACGCATTTTATTGGGGCATATATGTGAATGGTATTTAGTTTTCAGAAAATTGTCATAATAAGGCTCTTCAAGGCAATTTCTTCCCTTTTCTCAAAGCCCATTTAGGATTCTGCTTGTGAAAGTGTACGATGACCTTATTCAACTTTAACAATTACACTACAAACAATCTAAGTAAGGGATACTGCTTCTCAAAGGTAAATTCTCTTTTGTAGTCAACACAATAATATCTAATACTTTTATAGCCCTTATTATGTGCTTTATTAAGTGCTTTTAATATATCACCATATTCAATCTTTTTAATAGCAGAATAAGCTAGTTATCATTTTAAAGCTGAGGAAAATGAAGGACAAAGAGATTAATTTGCCAAGTATTGCAGAGCTAGTAACGTGAAATACTAGAATTTTAAGACAAGTATTTTGGTCCCCGTTGCTGGACTGCATTTATTTTCTCCCTCCCATCTCATCATATTTTAATCCATTATCTCACTGGAATAGATAAAAACAAAACAGAACAAAACAATTTTTCTAAGGTTACATAAGGAAATTGTGATGTTTTGAAGCTATAATGAGAACTTTGGTGAAATCACTGGAACATAAATTTAAGAATCTGCATATCTACCTACTCAAGGATAAATGTTTATCAGAATTTTAAACTCTGGAAGAAAAGAGATTTAAAAAACCATGTAATGGTCAAAGTCAGCGATACTTTTACTGATAGTGATGTGTTTGGGAGATACTATGGGTAGGCATCTTTGAAGGAATGGAACAGCTCAATTTCATACATTAGGTAAACCAAAAATATATTTGCTTAAAATCAGTTTGGGGGAAAGCAATCAATATTGTATTTAATGGCAAAAACTAGACATGATATTAAATATATATGTGTATATAAACATTTAATTGCAATACTTTTCAGTATAAATATATGTATAAATATACATGCATATATCACAGTAAACCTAATATGAGGAAAACGGCGATAATGTAAAATCTTCATGTGATCACAGAGAAAATTTTGATCTGGATACAATTTTACCAACAAAATACTGCTACGAATTATTTAAGGAAATATGTTGTCATTCAATTTCTTACATAGCTCCATATTTTAGCTACTACAGTAAAAAAAATAAAAATAAAAAACTCGTTGCCTTCAAGTTAATTCCAACTCATAGTAACACTATAGGACAGAGTAGAATTGCCCCAGAGTTTTCAAGGAGCAGCTGGTGGATTCAAACTACTGACCTTTTGGTTAACAGCCATAGCACTTCACCACTGTGTCACCAGGGCTCCAGCTACTACAGCAGCCTTCATTAAAGTTTAATATAGAATAACTTTAAGAACTAAGGGAGTTCTAAGGTAACTTAGTTCTAAGACTAAGAATCTAAGGGAACTTGAGCATAGTGAAAGCAAGGCATTAGTTGGTCCTTGGTCAAAATGTTATAATTTATACAAGATAAAGTAACTTTCACTTAAAATATAAAAGCATCTAGTTATGATTAAACCCTTGAGAAGCACTTTGCAATCTTTCACTAGTATTTTTTCATTAGTTTAATCAAACTCCATTTCTCTCTAAATATTTTCTACGTGTATCAGTTATGTTCAATCAGGGACAAAACCCACAGGTTATTTCAACATCAAAAAATTAACATTAACAGTTCTTAACTAGGTAAAGGGGCCCTGGTGACACCGCGGTGAAGTGTTTGCCTGCTATCCAAAAGGTTGGCAGTTCAAATCCACCACGCATTCCTTGAAAACCCTATGAGGCAGTTCTACTCTGTCCTATAGGGTTGCTATGAATCGTAATCGACTAAACGGCACCTTTTTTTTTTTTTTAATAAGTAAAAAATTATTAAATAGGTAACTGAAAAAGTAAATGAAACAGACTAAGATACCCCTTAAGATGGGAGGAATAATAGCTCTGAGGTGTTGTGTCTCTGTCCTTACAGTAGGTGTCCCTTGAGCCTGGGATCCAGAGTTCTTTGATGTTCCTCCTATAGAGAGGTGTGGTCTATGTCTTCCTCCTTTGAATCAGTGTCTGACAGTGGTACACCTGTAACTAGTAGTATGTATCATAAATCATCCTATGTAATTTCTTGGGCTAGATCTGAAAATCTAGGCAGCTTCTCCTTGGTTCTCTTGGAACCATTGTTGAGGAAGAAGTCAGTTGCCATGTAAAATTCTACACTGATACTGCCATATTGAAGAGGCCATAAAAGTAGGTGTAGGTAGGCAGCCCGCATATTTAGCAGTCAGCATCATCTTTTAGCAATGTGAATGAGTCATCTTGGATGTCAGTCCAATTGTGCTATAAAATGTTTGCTTGACTGTAGCCTTAGACAACCTCTGACTACAATTGCACAAAACTCAAAACCCATTGCAGTCACGTCAATTCCAACTCTTAGTGACCCTATAAAACAGAGTAGAACTGCCCCATACAGTTTCCAAGGAATGGCTGGTGTACAGGAGACCCCAAATTAGGGCTGACTAGTTGAGCTTGGAAGCAGCAGTCAAGAAATCAAAAGACACATTGCATTGGGCAAATCTGCTACAAAAGACCTCTTTGAAGTGTTGGCCCAAGCCATGGTGTTTTCAATTGCCTCATATGCATGCGAAAGCTGGACAATGAATAAGGAAGACGGAAGAAGAACTGACGCCTTTGAATTGTGGTGTTAGTGAAGAATACTGAATATACCACAGCCTGCCAAAAGAACAAACAAATCTGTCTTGGAAGAAATACAACCAGAATGTTCCTTAGAAGCAAGAATGGTGAGACTTTGTATGACATACTTTGGACATGTTATCAAGAGGGATCAGTCCCAGGAGAAGGACATCATGCTTGGTGAAGTAGAGGGCCAGTGAAAAAGCGGAAGACCCTCAATGAGATGGACTGACATAGTGGCTGCAACAATGGGCTCAGGCATAGCAACACTTGTGAGGATGGCGCAGGACTGGGCAGTGTTTCGTTCTGTTGTGCAAACAGTTGCTATGAGTTGGAACTAACTCGAGGGCACCTAACAATAACAAAAACAGTCGACTTTGTGCTCAGTTACTGACCCAAGACTTTGTGAACTAAGAAATTATTCTTTATATCACTATATTTTTGGGTGGTTTGTTATAATCTGAGTAGAAACCAACAACAAGCAAACATGAAGGAGCAAGCCCCTTCTTCCTCTTCTGTACTTGCAGTCTCTTTGAGTGGCCTCTTTGTCGATGCCTAACAGGGAGCAGCTGGCACTGCAGACTATACAGTAATGAGTTCAGAGCTGAGAGACATTAGCTTAATAACCAGCACACTATATTTACGCAAAGGATGAAAAACATTTCAGGCTAAAACTAAAATTTTAATTTACTTTAGTAATTTTGACACCATGAAATTTTTAGGTACTTTGAAATGGCCCTAAATTAGTAAGCTAGGACATTGGTTTAAGAAACAGCACAAGAGTTAATATTAAGTGACACTAATGTGCTTGATGGAATCAATGTACATTAAGACTTAGTTATCTCTAGAATTAGACTCCATTTTTGTTACCACTATCATAAATGATAATTAACAAATTATCATACTGCAGTCTGATGATGCTATATTGCCATTAAGAGGACTAGCACACATTTAGCTTTCATATTGTCGGTCTGGAGAATCAGGTCACGTTAGCAAAATTTCGAATTGAGTTAAGAGGGAAAAATAGCACAAATCAATACTAGAAGAGATTGCTTGTTTCATTTTGCAATTCCCCACTTTGACAGGGCTTTTTGTGCTGTATTTGATCCTGTGTGTGTTAAGTTTCATTATCAAAAATTCACTAATTAATACTATTACTAGTAATAGTTACAACTTCTCAAAGTTCTTCTTGCTTGACTTAAAGAATGGACTATATCTTGAAATCTAAAAATAATATTTATTTAAGTAAAGAGTTTTGCATTATTAAAATTATTTTTTATGTTCAGTCACCTCTATTAAGAATTACCTCTCATTATTATTCATATTATTACTCTTGAATCAGTTGTTTCTAATTTCTCTATGCAGATTCTGCCTGACTATGTTTTTTTATTTTTTATCTGATTCACTAAACTCCCTTATTTTATTTTGTGTTGTTATTGAAAATATACACAACAAAACAGAACACACACCAATTCAATTATCTCTACATGTACAAGTGACATTGAATACATTCTTCAAGTTGTGTAAACATTCTCACCCTCCTTTTCCAAATTCTTCCTCCTCCATTAACATAAACTGACTGCCTCCTAAGCTTCCTATCTAACGTTTTGAGTTGCTGTTGTCAATTCAATCCCACATAGATAACTCTTTAAAAGAGCACTATGTTCTGGGCAGATATATTTTTTACTAATGAAGCTTAAATATTGTTTGGTTTAACGAAGACTTCAAGGGATATCTTTGGTGTAAGGTTTAAAGACTGTCTAAGGACAATAGTTTTGGGGGTCCATCCAACTTCAATCACTCCATAAAGTCTGGATATGAGAATTTTGAAATTCTGTTCCACATTTTCTTAATTTGACCGGGATTCTTCTATAGAGTCTTTGATCAAAATGTTCAGTAATGGTAGCGGGGCATGATCCAATTCTTCTGGTCTCATGGCAAAGAAGGCAGTTAGCTGTCCATGAAGGCAATCAACCACACATTCCATTTCCTCCTTCTTTCCTGACTCTCTTCAACTCCCTTTTGATTCGTTGTTTTCACTAACTTTTTCACACATACAAGATTTTCCACTTATGAACTTAGCCTCGTCTCCTAAGTGGTCTTTACTTTCTACTTCACTTAATTTACACCCGGCTTTCCTTAATGCCAAAACACATCCTGATTGTTGTCTTCTTCTGTCTTTTATCTCAGTAAAATCTCTCTATAAAAGATGTTATTTGAAATAAAGATTTTAATACTTGATAGCAGGGGGATATGTGCAAAGTAGGGGATATGTGTCAGAAGTTTTATGAGCACTGCCTGATTAGGAACCATAAGAAAATTTGAATTTTGATTCATTTAACATACCTCTATGTGCTATAAATATATAACACAATTACATTTAACTTAGGAAAGCATGAATTAAATCATACTGAAAATGTCAACTGTTTTGGGGATTATTGAAGGAAGTCTATACTTAATATTCTTAATATTTGTAGAATTTCTGAAGAAGATTAAATTATCTAGAGCTCTTGTTGTGCTATGAGTTTCTTATTATTTCAGTTAGTAACAGCTCAGGAATCCTGTTAGTTAGCTGTCATTGCCCCAGTTTTAAATTGAGAAAACTGAGGTCTTAATAAGTGTGAAAACTTTACCAAAGTTACTTATCAAGCATAAGATACTGGAAGATTTTGAAAGTCAAATTAGTAAGTTTGCTTCCAGAAAACTTATTTTTATATTTTACTCAATTGCTTTATAAGTGATGCTAGTTGCAGAGTAAACTTAAGCAGAACCCTGGTCTTGATTGCGTTGGTCTGTTTTCTTCTATTCTTAGTGGATCACTTCAAAATTTTTATTATTAGAAAATATCACTCAAAAGTGTGGATTCCAAAGCTAGCTATTCAGAGATGAAATCTAAATATATTTAAAATTTTAATAAAACATAAATTTTCAAAACAAAGAAAATTTAAGACTAGAAGATTATATAGGCAAATCTGCTGCAAACGGCATCTTCAAAGTGTTAAAAAGCAAAGATGTCACTTTGAGGACTAAGTTTCTCCTAACCCAAGCCCTGGTGTTTTCACTTGCCTCATACACATGCAAACGCTGGACAATGAATATGGAAGGCTAAAGAAGAATCGATACGTTTGAATTATGGTGTTGGCAAAGAATATTGAATAAACCATGGACTACCAGAAGAACGAAAAAGTCTGTCTTGGAAGTACAGACAAAATACTTTTTAGAAGCAAGAATTGCTAGATTTCCTTTCAATTACTTTTGACATTTTATCAAGAAAGACCAGTTTCTGGCGAAGGACTTCATACTTGGTAGGGGGTCAGTGAAAAAGAAGAAGATCCTCAGCGAGGTGAATCGACGCAGTGGCCGCAACAACGGACTCAAACACAGCAACGGTTGTGAGGATGGTGCAGGACCGGGCAGTGTTTCCTTCTTTGTACATAAGGTTGCCATGAGTTGGAACCAACTCGACGGCACCTATCAGCAACAATGACATATATTGTGTTAAGAACCAAAGGGCACACGAAAATCATGACCTAATGGACTGCGAGCTAGATATCTGACTAAATCTGTGTTAGAACTTATCAAGTGGTTTAAACCGTATAAGAAAACAAAGGATTACATAATAGAAGCTACCTAAATCGTTGCCATTAATCCCAGAGATAATAATCATACTCATAAGAATTGTCATTTACAGCTTTCAATTTTCTTTAGGGAACTTAATATGACTAAACCTTTGACTTCTAGTTTGAAAGTTATATATTTATACCCCAAAATATTACCCTAAATTCTAAGATTAGCATTCTCCTGAAACAAGATCAATTTGTCAAAATTAAGTCACTAACACTTGCATTTTTACCAGATTTTGAGTAAGTGAAATATAAATAATGGGATAATTAAATAACATGAATTATCCAAATAGCTCAGCTGGTATTTGAAAACGTAACTATCTATCTATCTGTCTGTCTGTCTGTCTATCTAATTTTGTTCTATTTCAGGAAAAAAGTAATAATAGCATGGAAGTAATAATAAATAATAAATTAATAAGTACTAGCATAAAAGGTTTCCTGGTTGCCAATAGAAGAAGAATGTTGAGACAAAACTATTTACTTATTATTTTTAACAGACTGAAAGAAATTATTTCCTAAATGAAAACAAAGTTCCCTTAAGATTAAGTTATTAAAATGATTTCTCATCTGGAACTGCATAGAGGAGGCACACAATTATGTGTATATATATATATATATATATATATATGCACACATATATATAAACACACATGTATATATGTATATATATACCCATGTATATATGTATATATATACCCATGTATATATGTATATATATATATACACACCCACGTACGTATGTATACACACACATATATGATTTGTTTACCTATTTTCCCCTTATGGATTGGAAATATATGCAGTGAATACTAGCGATTTTTTTTGGAAAATATTTCATAATTAAATTGGATTCTTTCTGCCATATGCTATAGCAAACGATGCTGCAGTATATTTGATGTGATTGTTAAACAGACTAAAATTTAAGATAGAACATATATGTCTATGGCTAAATGTTTATCTGCAAGCTATTGCCCTAATCATAAAAACTTCAAAAAAAATTGTTTTTGGTATAATTTCAATCTGATATTTATGCAACATATCAGAAGTGTGTCATTAATTGCAGTTATTAATAACAGAATTTTGTCAGAAAGACCCTTGTGAAACTATCCATAAAGTGAAGGATATGTAGAGGAAGGCCAACTAAATGAGCTATAGGAAAGGAACTAGTGGACTTTTGAGATGCTTGCCATAAGAATGGAGCATATTCACTTTTGTGTGCCAAGAATTCAAGTAAGAAAAATATATATTAGTCATATATAGAACATTGGTATGTATTTTCAGCTGAAAGGTAGTAATAGAATCTATCGCAAGAAAAAACATGAAATCACAGATATTTTTATTTGTGCCATACCAGGTAACTTAGTTACTAAACAACCAACAACTGCAACAGCTTTTTATTCCTAAAGAAAATCACAATTTACTGACAAATGTTTTTTTATTAAACATAATTAAATATATTGCTTTGTTACATAAAACCTTCAATAGGTTAAATTGAGGAATAAGTTGCCTTAAATAATAATATTACTATACTTGGTATGATTATTTTAGGTGCCATTGTACCATTTATATTTATAATAACTGAGAATCAGTTTGAAATATATAATGTGAAAAAAGTAGGGCTAAAAAGAACATACTATATTATTATGCTCCATAGAATTACATGCTATTTTTGATTTTAGTTAATTTGATCAAAGCAGGATTGAGCCAACAATTCCAGCCATTTGGAAACTTCTTATCCACTTTTGGTAAAAATAGTTTAAATCACTAAAATGAACCAAATAATATACTTTGTTGATTTTCTTCCTTTTTGGTTTATGTGATACAGATTTGAAAATGCTCTTAAGGGCACAAAAAATCAAAGAAGAAACAATATTCATTTTATTATACCGTTTCATTATCTTTGATTACTGTGTTCATTTTATATAAAATGTATTCAATAATTGTATTCTTCATCAAGAAATCAATATTGAGTGCCCAAGTACACGCTTTTGTGCTTCAATTTCGTATGTATGGTATGGTAAAGAAAAAATATGAACCATGCTTGCCACCGGTTTTGAATGTGTTGGTTTTTTTAAGAAATGCAAAATGGACTCCTTTATTTCAGTCTCCTAAACTCTTTGTTAATGCATATATTTTCAGTGTTCCTGGGCCTCCCTTTTTTTGGAAGCAATCTCTGTCACTTCATTCCTAATCCAATATACTGCCTCACTTCTTAAATGCCAGAGATGGCATTCAATTTGTGACACTGGTTCCACCTTACTCCTTGTTTAGGGCCACTGTCTGGCCTAACTGAGCAAGCAGTTGTTACGTATTTTGAATATTCTGCTGCTGGCACCAAAAAAAAAAAAAAACCCAAACCCATTGCCGTTGAGTTGACTTCAACTCATAGCATCCATATAAAACAGAATATAACTGTCCCGTATGGTTTCCAAGGAGAGCTTGGTGGATTTAAACTGCCAACCTTTTGATTAGCAGCCGTAGCTCTTAACCACTATGCCACCAGGGTTTCCCTTTGCTGGTACAGTATAGTTAATATAAAGAAATGATTTAATGATCACTTAAGATGATTCCATTAAAAGTACTGAAAGTTATTTGAACATTAAAGCAAACAAGAAAATAATGATCATAAATCATTAATCATCATAATGAAGAAGAGTATGGCTGCATTAGTGTCAGCCCAATGGTGTTGACCATGTCTGCTTTTGTTTATTTTTAAATTTATTATAAGTGTTAAATTCTGTTATATTTTAAATCATAGCTGGACTACAAATTAACAATAAAATTTTGATGTAATTATTAATAATACCTCTTTACATATTGTATGAATTTGTTTTGAAACATCAGACCAAAAAGATCCACTGAAAGAAATTTCAAGGAAAATCATGTAAATTTACAACAGATGAAATCATACTTGCTGCAAGGAAAAATATTTCATTCTGAGTGCCACTGGATAGTCTCCAATAAGATACTAAAATTAATATTCTTCTTAGTTTGACTTTTTATTTTATTTGTTTTCTAATGATAAAAAAAGAAAGCTACCAACACAATTTCTTCACAGAGAAAGCATCTTTGATCCTCTGCAATGTAATGGCATAAACTTCAAAGTCACTGGCCCTATCAGCGTTCTCCATTTCTTTACATTTTTCTTTCAGGAACATTTTCAGAAAGGATATTATAAGAATAAAAGCAGAAACATACAAGAAAACCCTGTGATTAAATAAGACTTGTAGAAAAAAATTATTTTATATTTAGTAAAATAATGGTGTTTTAAAACCATAAAGAGAAAGGCATAGCTGATAAGAGACATCAATAACACACTGAACATACTGAAGGTGGAAAAGCATTCATTGAATTATAGCTGATAAAGCAGTTAAATCAGGTCCACCCATTCAATTCACTTCTGTCCTATTTGACACCAACTGCAAACCACAGTATTTCTTCCTCTGGCCATAACAACCAGAGCTAGGATAAAACTCACATGTAAAAACGCATAGTTTTCCAACTGCCAAGTTCACACAACACATTGTTTGCCATCTTGTGGTCCCCACCACACCCTCACTTACGACCTCCTGGCTACAAATATGGGTTTCCCTCTACACCCTCATGACACCAGCATTAAGGTCAGGGGTCCCCAGGGCTCCCCACTTACTCTGATCTGCTGGCTCCCAGAACTCCCTCAGATTATCTCAGGTTTGATAAACTGCTGGACCAATTCACTTAACTAAGGAAAGCACTACACCTAAAATTATAGTTTAATTATAGCAAAATGGATACAAATCAAGGAACACATAGAGTAAGATATGAGAAAGTTCCCAACACAGAGTTTCCATGTCTCAAAAATGAATTCACTCCTCTCCCTTGTAAACCAATCTCTTTGCTAACCTAAAAGCCCATGCAGCTTTCTTGTCTAAAGCCTTTGTTGGAATCTCATTACCAAAGCATAATGGATTGAACTCATATGTTTGAACTCAACTTCCATCCCTCCATCCCTAAGGCTGGGTTGATATCACATGATAGATCCAGACATCCAGAAAGACTCATCATTTTTGGCACCAGTTCCCCAGAAGTCAAGGATTTTGGAGATACTGAAAATTTGTATCTTTGTTGATAGTTCATATAAGGAGAAATTCTTTTTTTCTCTCTGACATCACAATCAGATGTTCATTTTTCTCACCTCAGGAAAAGATAGCAAGATTGTGTTTTGATAAAGCAAACAAAAGAGAGTGTGCAAACAACGGCACCAGGGAGAGATTCAGTGCAAGTGAATGCCATACAAATAGATAATATGAGATGACAATCTGCATACTCAATTATAATATGTAAAATTGCCTTCTCCTTCATAGATTGTAGACTAATTGTCACCATTTTGTGACCTTATGGTTCTAGAAACAGAAAATATATACCTAAAAATAAACTGTCCAGGAAGAACAAGACATGGGCTCATGGAAATGAGTGATCTCACATAAGAGTAAAAGCCAATGCCCTGTTCTCTAGTCAGGGCTGACTTTTCGTGCATGCTTCTAGTTCATTAGCACAGGCTGAGGGCTCTAAACTTGGTTTAATGTTCTGCCCTCGCTGTCCTGAAATTCTTAATTTTATCTTTGAACTTGTGTTCCGTAAGTGTCTTAGGCTGGGCTCTCTAGAGAAGCAAAACCAGTGAAATGTATATATATATATATATATATAGAGAGAGAGAGAGAGAGAGAGAGAGAGAGAGAAATTTATCCCAAGGAAATGGCTCATGCAGTTGTGCAGGGTGGCAAGTCCCAAATCTGTGGATCAGGCATCGGGCTGGAGGCTTCTCCTGACTCACAGGGTTGCAGAGGGTGATGAACCCAAAATCAGCAGGTCAGGTGGAAAGTTGGTCAGAGGATGACGAGTTAGATGCAGGATCCAGAGAGTGTGAGCTTTGCCAGAACATCTCTATATATTGGATGCAGACCACATCCCCAAAGAAACTCCCTTTTCAACTGATTGTATGCTCATGTCAGATCACAAAATGGGGAATGACTACATCAGATCACAAAATGGAGGATGGTTACATCATTACATAACTGTCAAACCACTGAGAATCAAGGCTTAACCTTAACCTCAATAAGTGAAGTGCATGAACAGAGGGGCTGTGTTTAATATATGTGTCTGTAATTCCTTGTTAACTAATTTGCATATAGCTATCTCAATGCTCCTTAAGTACAAAATTCCAGGGAAGCCCAAGATGCACAGGAGTTCAAAGTGTGCTACATCTGTGACTGAGTAGATAGGGCACTGACAGTCCCTAGAGATCACATTTTCTGTTTTAACTAGAACTTGCTTTGAATACACAAATAAGCTAATGGCATTTTAAGAAACAGGAGAGACCAAGGAACCTTATCCTACTTTTTTTTTTTCATGTTACTTCCTTGTATTAGCTAACCACTTACGATAAAAATAAAAGAAGCCCTGGTGTCACGGTAGTTACAGTGCTCAGCTGCTAACTGAAAGGATGGTGGTTTGAACTCACCCACCACTCCGTGGAAGAAAGATGTGGTAGTCTGCTTCCGTAAGAATTTACAGTCTTGGAAACCCTATGGGACAGTTCTACTCTGTCCTACACGGTTGCTATGAGTTGGAATCGACTTGACCGCAGTGGGTATGATAAAAATGACACAGAAGGAAAGAGAAGGACAGGGCAACTTATAGTTCTTTCTTCCTTTCTTACTAGTCAGTAAGCCAACAACAGAAAATGTTGGTAGAATGTGTGTTATCAAGAAGTGGAATAAAATCATTTGAGTTTGTTTTGGGTACTGTTTTTACAGTTCTTATAAAAATGAAATAATACATATTTACAAGCTGTGAAATAAGAGTTGTGCAATTTTGGTGACGCTTCCCATGAGTTACAGTTTTCATATTTGCATTTGTAATTGGTGTTGTACAACATAAAGATGAACAGTAAAATTTATGCTAATAGTTTATTTATTTTTCTTAGAATAACATTAAATATCAGCTAAAAATCATAATAAATAAAACCACCATGAAAAATTGAGAGAAAAAGAGGGTGAGAGTGATATAACCAAATCAAAAACCAAATCCACTGCCATCGAATTTATTCTGACTCATAATAACCTTGTAGGGCATAAGAAGAACTGCCTCAAAGCCTTGCCAAGGCTGTAAATCTTTACGGAAGCAGACTACCACATCTTTCTACCATGGAGCAGCTGGTGGGTTCAAACTGCTGACCTTTTGGTTCGCAGCCAAGTGCTTAACCACTGAGTAACCACGGCTCCTTGAGAGTGATACAGAGATAAACATTTTATATTTTAGTACCTAAAACGTCACTTTTTTCTTCCATTTTGAAAGAGGGATCCTATATACTCATTTTTCAAGGGGTCATACAAATTCTGTAGTGGGTTTAGCCCTGATGCAAGCCAGTTAAGGATGACTCAGGAGAACTTCAAGGGTCCTTTCCCTAAAGGGGTAAAGGGGAACTTATCTATTATCTATTTGTGTAACTATATCAGGGATGTTAAATTCTGTCATAAATGCTGAGTCTTGCCAGGAAACAGAGGGCTAAATTAATGCTATTTTGAAAAGAACAAAATAAAGAACACTAAAACAAAACAAAACAGATAATGTTAACTGTAGGAAAAAGCTATACAATAAAAATAAATACAACCATAATAACCTACATAGGATCATATGCACGGGTATCACTTCACACTTCTTTTATTTTTTTAAGAAATGCAGAATCTCGAGTTCTGCTAATGATCTAATGAGTCAGTATCTTCAAAAACATGGTTGGGAATCTTGGAATCTTGATAAAATGTAGAATGTGATTCATAGTCTAGTCATACACCCCGGACCTATTAACCCAAATGAGAAGCTACCAAGTGAGGCTGATGCTGCCCCTCTGCTGTCACCATGGATCGATATACTTAAGCTGTTAACTATATCTTCATAGATAAACAGAGAACTGTATTTACCGAAAGCAATGAGCAAATTTTGACTTCATTAAAATGTATCCAGACAATATCTGTAAGTTGAGCAAACATGCATGCTTAGGTGTGGTGTAAAAGAGGTAATTTCTTGTGTTTTCCTGTAAGACATATTTTTTTTTTCCTAAATAGAATTAATCTGCTTATAATGACAAAGTCATGCATGAAATGTTAGCATAGCCATTTTGAATAATAGATTAAATTTCAATATAGGAGTTCCAAAATTAACACCCTGATTTTTGTCGTTATCTATTTATTAAACAAACAAACAACAAAAATAAATCACTGAAAGTTTGTATCACTGAAATATATTAAAAATAAAATTACCAGATAGTAAAAAGTATTTGAAAGTACAGGTTGATTTCATAGTCTAGACTGAAGTAAAGATAATGTGGAGTACAAATTATGCTGTGGATTTGGGCTTATATAAAACACCAGAGTCAACTTAACTAAAATCTGATCTTGGAAGTATATATATCAGTAGGACAACTATTGTATAATTACATTTAATATAAACAAAATGTGAGTGCTGGGTTCCATAGGTACTGATAATCAAAGGACATACTTCAAAATTATGAGGCCTAGGTTAAAAAAAATTAACTGGGGATATATAGCATTTGATTTAAATAAAATCAGATAATATTATGTGTTATGTTTCTTACCAAAATCTTTTCATATTGTTTTTGTGTGTTTATTTCAAAGAGAGAAAAACAATAAAAATGCTTTCACCAAAAACCTAACCTTCTTCCCACTTATTTTTAGTACTCTAGCTTCTCCAGGGCTATGCAAACACGTGCGGCTTCTTTTGCTTGGCAACGCAATAATCAAAATTGTAGATACTTCAAGACAAAGTTTTGTGTTGGTATATATTCAAATTCTGATGAAGTTCCAGACATTTCAAATTAACCACCATTTAAACAACAACAATAAAAACAATAGCAAGAGCAAGAAAAGTCCATATGGTCTGTAAAGGAGCAACGAAACATTTCTTTTCAGCTGTGTTTGCTTTATAACATCCGTTAGCTAAAACCTTACCACCCAAGAAGCACAATGCCTTTTTCATCCCTTTGTGCTAAGCAATGAAAGTAAAACTGAAAGATATACAATTTTTGCCCTACATTCTTTTTTGACATTTTCTGGCTTAAGCTAAGATGAATGTAAACAAAGACAGATGTCTATAATCATAATGTCAGGCTATGTTTTCATTAATTTCTTTTAAAGGGAAATTCTGCTGCACATTATAGTGTGGGAATGATGAAAATGATACATTCCTTCAACATAGCCTCTAAAATTCCATGGCTCCAAAGTTTTTTTGAGATAAAGCATTATCTTAAAAACATAATGTAAATAGTTGGACAAAGAAAATTTTCATAAAATGGGATAAAATTAAATTTTTTTAAAAAAAAATCAAATTTTAAACAAAGCATTGACTCTCTGCAGATAATCTGCTGACAAGTTAGTCATCCAAGGATCTCTAGGTAAATACCTTGCTCCTTTACCCCAAAGCCATTTATGATATAGTGTCATTTTGTATCCTTAATTAAATTGTAAAGACTTTCACATTGGTGACTATACTTTGTGTTTGAATACTTCACAGTGCTTCTATAAATCAACTTCCAGTGAAAATTAGAACTTTAATTTTGTAGTTGTTGTTGATGATATTATTGTAGTTATCATTTTTGAGAAAAAAATAGGAAACTGAGAGACCTAATTTTTTTTTAAATTTTTTTAATGTACTTTAGATGAAGGTTTACTGAACAAATAGTTTCTCATTAAACAGTCAGCACACATAGTGTTTTATGACATTGGTTAAAAACCCCACGAACATGTCAACAATCTGCCAAAAGCTGAGGGTCGGTGCTGCCATGCCAAGGGGCAGAACGGGGCCTGCCACAGCAGAGGGGGAGGGATCACCACTCTGATGGACTAGGAGAATGGAGCTGCCCAAATGCAAGGGAGCAGAGCTGTCATTCCAGTGGCCTGAAAGGCAGAGCTGAAGCCCAGGGCCAAGAGGCCGCCACCCAGAATCCAGAGAGTATGGCCAACACCCAGTCTGGAGGGCAGGGCCATTGCCTAAATGGTGTCAGAAAACAGAGGATTATTTTCAAGCTTTGAGAGCTAATGTAATGTGTTCTGCTGACTTGCTTGGTGCCTGTTATCCCTTCTTTCTCTCTAATTTCTCCCATTTGTAATGTCTACCTTGTGCTTGTTCCACTATTGTACTTTGGAAGCAGATAACTTGTATTCTAGATTTCACAGATGAAGAGGAATTTTGCCCCAGGATGGAATTTGGACTTGGAGTTGATGTAAGACTTTTTTTTAAAAATCTTTTTGTTGTACTTTAGATGAAGGTTTATAGAACAAATAGTTTCTCATTAAACAGTAAGTACACATATTGTTTTATGCCATTGGTTAACAACCCCACAACATGTCAACACTCTCCCTCCTCAACCCTGAGGACCTTTTCTTTGGTGAAAATATACATAGCCACACTTACACCATTTCAAACATTTCTACACGTACAATTCAGTGACATTGATTACATTCTGCCAGCTATGCTGTTATTCTCACTATCCTTTCCCAAATTATTCTATCACCATTATCTTCAACTCACTGTCCCCAAGGCTTACCATCAAACCTCTTGAGTTGCTGTTGTTAATTTGATCTCACATAGATAATTCTTTTTTTTTTTTGTACCTTAAATGAAGGTTTTCAGAGCAAATAGTTTCTCATTAAACAGTTAGTACACATATTTCCCTATGACAATGGTTAACAATCCCATGACATGTCAACACTGTTCCTTCTCAACTTTGGGTTCCCTATCACCAGCTTTCCTGTCCTCTCTTGCCTTCTAGTCCTTGTCCCTGGACTGCTGTGCCTCATTAGTCTTGTTTTGGAGAGACCTAATTTTTTAATGAGTACCTATTATTACTATATTCTGGGCCTTGCTTGTAATATTCTTATAAGCATTGCGTTTAATTGATTATTTAGTTAATTGTAGAATCCTACCCAGAGTAACCCATATTTCATGATATTTATATCGGTGAATAATTATAAGGCCGTTAGTTCCTAACTGTGTGCTGCACACCCTCCAGGGGCTTAGTTTTATTTCTGGAGTCCATGAACCTAAAGAAGTGCTCTTACCTAAGAATTACAACTCTACGTCCTCTTCTCATAGCTACACCACCGTCTCTGTTAGCAGTGCCCTTCAAGGTGACACTTCTCCATCTGATGTCTCTATACTCCACTCATGGACCAAAGCTCCATGTCTCTGTCAGGTGTGGAGAATGGTCATCTACAGAGCTCTGGCATGGATGGTTAACCTGTGCCCTAAGAACAGTGTTTACTGCAGGACCAGTAACCTGAAGCCATCTGGCAAGGAATTTTGAGATATTGGAAAGAGCATGGAAGGATGAGAATGGAGTTGCAATTCAATTAAAATCACTGAGCAATGCATTTATCCTTTAAGGAAAACATGAGTTAAAATCTAAATTGAACTTGTAATTTTTAATGATGAAAATAACATTTGTTTGCAATGTTCATGCAGATTCTTTGGCAATAAGTTTGTGTTACTCATTATAGGCTAACGTATTGATGTAGAATTGCAGGAATTGAATTGTCTTTCCAGAACTGAGGGTCCCCAATTATACCAAGTCATAACAATAAAGTACTCTTCTTTCCCTTCAAGATATGACCTCCAGAGTATTGCTTTTACTGAAATTCCAAAAACAGATTGACTATAAATTTCTAAAATATCTCAAAGAATTAAGTAAAAATGAAAGCAAAAATCAAACTCTCCTTTTAAATTTGGAAATAATTTATTTTCTACATGAGACAATGTTTTATTTTTGCTTCCTAAGAAAATAAGTATCAATAATTTTTAATCACAGAATGTAACATTATACTAACTTCACTATGAACCATAAATTTAGACATTCATAGTTCCATGCTTGTCAAAGCATGTGGGTATAAAAGCATACCTGAACTTAGTTTTCTAGTTGCTTTCAAGCTAACAGAGTGGTGGTGATGGTGGCGACAGTGGTGTTGGTGATGTCACTTCGATATACTTTGTCGGATAAGATACATTTTGACTCTTTCCTTTTGCTCACTTGAACTTTTTAAAAAAATGTCGATTGTAAAATAAACAAATCACCTCCTAATATCTATCATATTGATAAATGCACAGAGAGAATAAAGTATTTTAGCAAATAATTGAGTGAGGTGTTCACAAGTATGGAAATTTGTGGAGGATTGTGATTAGAAAAGGAAACCTGGTGATGCAGTGGTTAGGCACTTGGCTGCTAACCAAATTGTCTGCAGTTGGAACCCACCAGCAACTCCGAGGGAGAAAAGACCTGATGATCTGCTTCCATAAAGATTACCTACTGCGTAGAGTTGATTCCAACTCATAGTAGCCCTGTAGGACAGGGTAGAACTGCCCCATAGGGTTTCCAAGGCTGTTAATCTTTATGGAAGGAGACTGCCACATCTTTCTCCTGCAGAGCATCTGGTGAGTTCAAACTGCTGACCTTTTGGTTAGCAGGGTCACTATGAGTCAGAATGACACACAGCACACACACCCACGTAGTGATTTGAAGGTTCTTCTACGATTAGAATCTCTGAAATAAAAAATCACTTCATTACTTACCAGCTTTGTGATACCTAGGCGAGATACTTAACATCTACAAACCCCATTTTCCTTAACTGTAAGTATGATAATAGTATCTGCCACGTTGTTATTGTTGTTAGGTGCTGTCGAGTCAGTTCTGACTCATAGCTACTGTATGTACTACAGAACAAAAACACTGCCTGGTCCAGTGCCATGCTCACAATCGTTGTTATGCTTGAACCCATTGTTGCAGCCTCTGTGTCAGTCCATCTCATTGAGGAGCCTCCTCTTTTGCACTGACCCTGTACTTTATGAAGCAAGATGTCCTTCTCCAGGGACTGATCCCTCCTGACAACATGTCCAAAGTATGTAAGACATAGTCTCACCATCCTTGCTTCAAAGGAGCATTCTGGTTGTACTTCTTACAAGACAGATTTGTTCGTTCTTTTGGCAGTCCATGGTATATTCAATATTCTTCGCCAACACCACAATTCAAAGGTGTCAATTCTTCTTCGGTCTTCCTTATTCATTGTCCAGCTTTTGCATGCGTATGATGCAGTTGAAAATATCATGGCTTAGGTCAGGAGCACCTTAGTCTTCAAGGTAACATCTTTGCTTTCCAACACTTTGAAGAAGTCTCTCATAGCAGATTTGCCCAACACAATGTGTCTTTTGATTTCTTGACTGCTGCTTCCAAAGGTACTGACTGTGGATCCAAGTAAAATGAAATCCTTGACAACTTCAACCTTTTTTCTGTTTATCATGATGTTGCTTATTGGTCCAGTCATGAGGATTTTTGTTTTCTTTATGTTGAGGTGTAATCCATATTAGTTTAATAAAATAATTAGATAAATTATTAGTTTAGTAAAATAATTAGATAAAATGGGTCTTGTGAGAGGACCTTGCGTAGTTTCAAAACACATAAAGCATTCAATAAATACTGTTGTAATTGTTGATAATACAATACTGTATTCTTATTATTGTCATTATTATTGGTATTTTAGAACTAGTTATGATACTGAAAGCTCAAGAAAATATTTAGGGATTAATTCTTCATTGGGAAGAATTTCAAATAGATATAAAAATGCTGAAAAATATTCAAATTTCCCAGAACATGAAGAAAGACACCTGAAAATTTGCAAATTAAAAAATGTTTATTGTAGTTCAGATATAGCATAAACTATGGAATTGGCATTGATATATCGATATAGTGAAATAGTGATAGGACAAGGATTTTCAAATATGTATGGGGATGCTATTTGTTCACAAATGACTCTAAGGAAGAAATTGTGGATGACAAACAAAAAAGTCTGAACTAACACATTCATGACTGTATTAGAAACAAAATATCCTGTAAGAATTTACGAGATTTATATAGTATAGAGCAAAGTGATAGATTGAATGCCCTATATTGGAAATGTTATTTGCTCAGATAGAACAAAGATATAGAAATCTTTATATGTGATCAATTTAAATTAATGTACTTATTTAGATTTATTTTTATCAGAGTATGTGCCAGTAAAACCAAACCCATTGCCCTCAAGTTGATTCCAACCCATAGCAAGTCTATGGGACAGAGTAGAACTGTCTCACAGTGTTTCAAACGCTGTGAATATTTATGGAAGCAGACTGCCATATCTTTCTCCCTCAGAGTGGCCAGTGGTTTCAAACTACCGACCTTTTGATTAACAGCTTAATGCTTAACCACTGTACCAGCAGGGCACTCATATGCTAGTTTAAAAAAAAAAAAAACTAAACCCATTGCCATTAAGTTGATTCCGACTCTTAGTGACCCTACAGGACAGAGTAGGCTGCCCCTTAAGGTTTCCATGGAGTGGCTGATGGATTCAACCCTTTGGTTAGCAGCCGAGCTCTTAACCACTGTGCCACCAGGGTTCCATTAGGTTTCCAAGGAGTGGTTAGTGGATTCAAACTGCCAACCTTTTTGTTAGCAGCTGAGCTCTTAACCACTGTGCCACCAAGACTCCTAGCTATGTGTCAGTAGGAAACAAAAAAGTTAATTCTCTAAATATAAAAGTATGTCTTATGCATTGTGCTTTTAAATTTCACAGTTAAATTGAAGTCACAAATATTATACCTTCGCAAGTAACAGCCTCACCAAGGCTGTACATAATAGCCAAATTACTCTAGATAAAACAGACTATAATACATGTGCAGCCACAGCATGATATAGCACTTAAATGCAATTTCACAGAGAGAAGAAGAAGCTGCATCCTAGAAAATTGCATGTTTACTGTCTGAAGACAATTGTCGGTTCTGATGCTCATGGTATACTGCTTCCTCAGTGGGCGTTAATAGGCACTCTCACAAAAGTTTTTCTTTTCTGTCAGCTAGCTGGGCATACAAAGTTTTGCTAGTAATGCCGCTAAAATAATTCTTCATTGCATCTGTTGTTAATCTTACTCATCAAGAGCTTTTGAACTATCTTGAATTAACCAGGTTCTTATTTATACTTAGAGTATTTTCCACTCAGTGTTGAGGATACACAATAGATTACAGAATGTGTGCAGATTTCTTAATGGAGAAATAGGAATTGGCTTCACAGTTTTCTCAATATAAATGTATTTTGTTAATATTTTTCCTAACGTTCAATCATTCTCAAGTCTTTTTGAAAACACATACTCGCATTTCAAATTATTTAATTGAACATTAGATAAGGAAGATTTTCTGCGAGAACTCCTTAAAAAATTGGTCTGTGATCCAAAGAATGTGGTAATGCCACTTAGTATGTCTTCATCTTCATTTAACAAATACTTATTTATAACTTAGCATTGACCAGTATTGCCTATAATTTAGGAACTATGCTACACTCGTAAGCAGCAAACTAAAAGAAAACTTTGCAATGAAAATATTTACTATAGCTTATCTCTAGCTTAAAACATCATAGACAACGCTTTTAATATAACTGTTTTAAAGTCTTATAAAACAATGTGACACTAGTTTGAGAAATACTATTCTATACTCCCACGGAGAAGAGTAAAGTTACTAATGTTTACCATGAAAGTAACTATTTAATCTCAGGTTTGGTGCTGGTTTCTCCAACAAACTATTCTTGATAAGGTCAATAATGCCTGCAGAAATGGAGTACAGGTGCCAAGATTCTACGGCTGATGGAAAACTTACAGACCAGGAGGAGAAGCCAAAAGTAGCATGAAATTCAATAAAGAAATTGTTTTCTTCCTAACAAATCTGTGTTATCTTTTCTTCTTAGATTTTTATTTAGCTGTGTTCTTTCCTTCAACATGTTTTCCCTATGTGTTCTTGGTTACTTATTGTAATATTTCATAATACTTACATTGCTTAACTATTTAACTTAAATGCGTGACCATTTTCTCTTCAGCCTAGTGCTTTTCTCACAAATTCAGACAAATAGCTTCTGTGATTTTTTTTTTTTCTTTCCCGTACTCAGAACTAAAACACACTTAGAAATTTTTTCAACCTATCTTATTTCCCAAGCTATTTGATCTTGGACCTGAAAGGAGAGAAATTAGTGAGATAGAATTTACCTCCACATAACTCATTGTAACAAGGTGGGATTTAAATGCTTCAGACTGAAAGTCAAACTATCTTTCCTATCCTATACACACACACACACACACACACACACACATATATATATATATATATATAAAACAACTGGTATTATAGTAAATTAAAATATTTTGGAACTCCAGTGACCTAAAATTTTACTATCTTATCTAAATTGAACTTTTCTATATCAGGTTCAGTCCTTTGCTTATTGTTGTTGTTATTGGTTTGTTTGCTTTTTAGTGATAGACGTTCAGACGTGATTTTGGCTGATGTAAGCCAACTGTACACCCATGAATATTCACAAAGCTCACATTACCAGGGCACACTCTCAAGCTACAAATACAAGAAACTTGTTGGACTAAAAACATGTGACTAGATTTGTCTTTCATGAGTTGGCTCATTTACTGTGGTTCACAAGGAGAAATTCTGGAAACCTGAAATTATCAACTTCCAGTGAAAAGCAAAACTTCTAAGTGTGTGTGTATTTGTATGTGTGTGAGACAGAGAGAGAGAGAGAAAAAATTATTCTGAAGGCAGTTTTAATCAGAAATTTGCCTAGTGAGCATGCAATCATAACAAGCTTAGTTTTGTGATTTGACTATTTATTTGCATCAAGTTAAAAAGAAATCCAAATGCATCAATGGAATCAAGGAGTCCCGTTTGGTTCAGGACACCTGCCTGTAGAAAATACTTAATGAAGCTGTCTATATTTGCTCCTACAATTCTTCATTAGACAAGCTTGTTTCTGAATATATTAATATTAAATATATATGTATATATATATTTGCCTAGTACAGTCCAGGAGAGTTAATACAATTTTAGCTTGAAACAAAGAAAAGAACAATTTAAAATAATTTAATGCAAATAAAGTTAGCAAAATTGGTTAGATATTTGTGATAAATCTTGAATATTTGAGAGCAAAATGGACATCTAACCTAGTATTACTGTGTTAAGAAGAAATTTCAAAAATCTAAATCAAGAAATAGAAAAATAGCATCTCTTCACATGGTTCCCTTTGCTCCCTGAAGCCTGGTGAGGGTGATGTGGAGGTGGACCTATGGATGCTGCACACAAAATGGGTCTGTGTCACAGCTGATGACCCTTCAGCTGAGGAAACCGCCAATCTTAGAAGCAGTATTCTGAAAAACCTGGCTGTCCTCCCCTTCAAAAAGACATTATCTTCATTGATCTAGAAGGTACATAAATGTTCTCCAGGGATATAAGTGAGACTTATGACAGATTGATGGAGATTTGTTTGCCAAGGAACATAATTACATTTATGGGAAGAGAAGGAAGAATTCAAACACTCACACATACACACACACACACAAAACAAACTGAGGAAGAACATTCGTATAACTAAAAGGAAAATTAAGAAATAGTGAAGTCATGAACAAAAGGAGAGAAATTTTTTCATGAACTAGGGAGTTGAAAACAAAGACAAGTATTGTAAATAAGGAAGTAAATAGGGACTAGATAGTACTCACGAAATTTAGAAACAAAAAGCCTTGTATTGAGTCAGGGAAATTTTCACTCCAATTCTTTCTCTAGCTAATACACACCATTTCCCTCTCCATTTTATAACAAAACTCTTGGAAAGAGTTGTCTATACTCAAAGTATCCAATTTTTTTTTTTTTTTTTTTTTTGTCTTAAACCCACACAAAAGATCTTTCCCCCATCACTCCTTCAAAAGTGCATTTGTCAACAGGAATGATCCTAAGTCTAATTATGAAATCTTATATCTTATCTTACTTGGTCCTGTAAGTAGAATTTAACATAGTCAATTATTTCCTTGGTTTTGAAACTCTTTTTTTCACTTGCGTTTCAGTGCAACCTACTCTCCTGGTTTTCTGCCTACCTTACAGGACAGAGTAGGACTGCCCCATAGGGAGGGTTTCCAAGGAGCGGCTGGTAGATTTGAACAGTCGACCTTTTGGTTAGCAGTCATAGCTCATGGTAGCTCTTAACCACTGCACCATCAGGGCTCCTTGCCCACCTTAACAGCTGCTAACTCCCAGGTTTTTTTTTTGTTCTTCCTTAACCCTCTGATGTCTTATCCTTCCTGTCCTTTCCTCTCCTTCTCTTCTCTCCTTTTCTCTACTCTTTATTTTTTCGTACAAAATTGGTGAGTTTTCTAGTGCCCTGACTTTAAATACCGTCTATATCTTCAGCCTGAACTCATGATTTATATATCAGAATATTTATTTGATATGTACTGAAATTCTAATCTACAGGCATACCTCAGAGCTATTGCGGGTTAGGTTCCCGATCACCTCAATAAAGGGAATATGGAAATAAAGGGAGTCACATAAATTATTTGGTTTCCTAGTGCATATAAAAGTTATGTTTACACTATACTGTAGTCTATTAAGTGTGCAATAGCATTATGTGTAAAAAAAAGTACATCTTTTAATTAAAAAATACTTTGTTGCTAAAAAATGCTAACCATCATCTGAGCCTTTAGCAAGTTGTTATCTTTTTGCTGGTGGAGGATCTTGCTTTGATGTTGATGGCTGACTGATCAGGGTGGTGGTTGCTGAAGGTTGGGGTGGCTATGGCAATTTCTTAAACTAAGACAATAATGAAGATTGCAACATAAATTGACTCTTCCTTTCACGAACGATTTCTCTGTAGCATGCAATGCTGTTTGATAGTATTTTACCCACAGTAGAACTTCTTTCAAAATTGGAGTCAATCCTCTCAAACTCTGCTGCTGCTTTATCAACTAGGCTTATGTAATATTCTAAATCCTTTGTTGTCATTTCAACAATGTTCACAGTATCTTTACCAGGAGTTGATTCCATCTCAAGAAACCACTTTCTTTGCTCATCCATAGGAAGCAACTTCTCTCCATTAAAGTTCTATCATGAGATTGCAGCAATTCAGTCTCATCTACAGGCTCCACTTCTTGTTCTAGTTCCCTTGCTATTCCCACTATATCTACAGTTACTTCCTCCACTGAAGTCTTGAACCCCTTGAAGTCATCCATGAGGGTTGGAATCAAGTTCTTCCAAACTCCCGTTAATATTGATATTTTGTCTTCTTCCCATGAATCACCAATGTTCTTGATGGCATATAGAATGGTGAATTTTTCCAGAAGTTTTTTGATTTACCTTGCCAGATACATCAGAGGAATTGCTATCTATGGCAGCTATAGCCTTATGAAATGTATTTCTTAAATAACAAGTCTTGAAAGTCAAAATTACTCCTTAGTCCAAGGGCTGCAGAATGGGTGTTGTGTTAGCAGGCATGAAAACAGCATCAATCTCCTTGTATATCTCCATCAAATACTCCAGGTGTATTTTCAATGAGCAGTAATATTTTGAAAAGAATCATTATTTCTGAGCAGTGGGTCTCAACAGTGGGCTTAAAATATTCAGTAAACTATGTTGTAAACAGATGTGCTCTCATTCAGGCTTTGTTGTTCCATTTATAGAGCACAGGCAGAGTAGATTTAACATAACTTAAGGGCCCTAGGAGTTTTGGAATGTAAATGAGTATTCGCTTCAATTTAAAGTCACCAGCTGCATTAACCTCTAACAAGAGACTAAGTCTGTCCTTTGAAGCTTTGAGGTCAGGCATTGACTTCTCCTCTCTAACTATTAAAGTCCTAGATGACATCTTCCAATATAAGGCTGTTGCATCTGCATTGAAAATCTGTTGTTTAGTGTAGACCCCTTCATCAATTATCTTAGCTAGATCTTCTGGATAACTTGCTGCATCTTCTACATAAACACTTCTCTTCACCTTGCACTTTTATGTCGCAGAGACGTCTTCTTTCCTTAAATCTCACAAACCAATCTCTGCTAGCTTCAAACTTTTCTTCTGCAGCTTCCTCATCTCTCTCAGTCATTATGGAATTGAAGAGAGTTAGGGATTTGCTCTGGTTTAGGCTTTGGCTTAAGGGAATATTGTAGCTGGTTTGATCTTCTGTCCAGACTACTAAAACTTTCTCCATATCAGCAATACACCTGCTTCACTTTCTTATCATTCGTGTGTTCTGTGGAGTAACACTTTCAATTTTCTTCAAGAACTTTTCCTTTGCATTCACTACCTGGCTAACTGTTTGGCACAAGAGGCCTAGCTTTCAGCCTACCTTGGCTTTCAACATGCTTTCCTCTCTAAGTTCGTTCATTTCTAGCTTTTGATTTAAAAAAATCAAAACAGACCTGGGGCTCTTCCTTTCACTTGAAAACTTAGAGGACATTGTAGGGTTATTAACTGGACTAATTTCAATATTGTCATGTCTCAGAAAATAGGGAGACCTGAGGACAGGAAGAGAAATGAGGGAACAGCCGGTCGGTGGAGTGTGCAGAACACACAAAACATTTATCAGTTAAGTTCGCTGTCATATGGGTACAGTTAGCGGTGCCCCAAAACAATTACAATAGTAATATCAAAGATCATTGATCACAAATCAACATTACAGATATAATAGTAATGAAAAATTTGAAATATTGAAAAAATTACCAAAATGTGACACAGAGCCACGAAGTGAGCACATGTTGTTGGAGAAATGGTGTCTATAGACTTGCTAAATGCAGGGTTGCCACAAAACTTCAGTTTGTAGAAAGAAACATAGTATCTGTGAAGTGCAATAAAGCAAAGTGCAATACAACAAGGAATGCCTGTATTGATGTTATAGTCTGTATCCTCACAGATTGCTTTTTCTCATTTAGTGGCAACTTCATCTTTCCAGCTGTCCTGGTAAAACAAAAATTTGGAATCAACACTGACCATTAACTCCTTTATTTCAATGTTTTTATTCAATTTGTTTACAGTGTTTGTGCCTAGTGGGTCTACCTCCTATCTGTCTGTCTATCTATCTATCTATCTGTTTATATCTGTCTTTTTCTTACCACCTTTATTGCTGCAACTCTGGTCCCACTGACCATCACCTCTCATCTGAATTATTGAAATATTCTTTTAGTTGTATTCCTTATTCTTGCTGTTGACTCTTTCAGACTACTCCTAATATAGCTGTTAGAGATTGAATTCTGTCCCCCGAAGATATGTGTTGTAAATCCTAATCTCTACGTCTGTGGTTATAATCCCATTTGGGAATGAGTTTTCTGTTATGTCAATGAGGCAGGATTAGTGTAAATTGTGCCTAGAGGCAATCTCTTACAAGAGAGAAAGGGAGCAGATTAGGCAAGTAGAGATGGGGGAAAGATTGATGCTAAACCACACGGAGATCTCCAAGACACCACAGAATAGAAGCTGAAGAGACAAGAACCTTCCCCCAGAGCAGACAAAGAAAGAAAGCCTTCACCTTGAACTGGGTCCCTGAATTCGGACTTGTAGCCTCCTAAACTGTGAGAAAATAAATTCTTGTTTGTTGAAGCCATATACTTGTGGTATTTCTGTTACTGCACCACTAGATAACTAAGACAGAATCTGGCACTGAGAGAGGGAATTCTTAGTTATCTAGTGCTGCTATACCAGAAATACAGCAAATGAGTGCCTTTAACAGACAGAAATTTATTTTCTCACAGTTTAGGAGACTAGAAATCTGAATTCAGGGCGCCGGCTCTAGGGGAATGATTTCTCTCCCTATCGGCTCTAGAGGAAGGTCTTTTTCTCTTCTGAGCTTCCACTTCTGGATGATCTGCATGTGCTTGGCATCTCTTTCCCTGTCTCTCTTCTGCTCCCTTGTTTAATCTCTTTTATATCTCAAAAGAGATTGACTCAAGGCACACCCTACATTAATCCTGTCTTATCATGTAACGAAGACAATTCATTCTCAAATGGGATTATAACCACAGGCTGTTGTTGTTGTTAAGTGCAATTAAATTGGTTCAGACTCACAGTGACCCTATGTACAACAGACCGAAACACTGCCCAGTCCTGCGCCATCTTCACAATTGTTGCTATGCTCCAGCCCATTGTTGTAGCCACTGCGTCAATCCATCTGTTTGAGAGTCTTCCTCTTTTTTGCTGACCCTCTACTTTACCAACATGATGTCCTTCTCCAGGGACTAATCCCTCCTGATAATGTATCCAAATTATGTGAGACATAGTCTCAGTATTCTTGCTTCTAAGGCGCATTCTGGTTGTACTTTTTCCAAGACTGATTTGTTCGTTCTTCTGGCAGTCGATGGTATATTCAATATTCTTCACCAACACAATCCAAAGGCATTAATTCTTCTTGTTCTTTCTTATTCATTGTCCAGTTTTGCATGTGTATGAGGCAATTGAAAACACAGATGGCTTGAGTCAGGTGAACCACAGGCATAGAGTTTTACAACACATATTTTGGGGGGACATAATTCAATCCATAACAATAATCAGCAGCAATGAAACGGTAAGTTAAGTCATGACAGTCCTTTGCTCAGTATCCTCTGATGGTTTTCCATCTGAGTGAAATATTGAGTCCTAACATTATTCGACAGAGGCTACCTGATTTGACTCCCTACACTATTTCATTTTTGGCCCTACCTCTATGATCCCCTTTGCTTACTCTACTTTTGATACCTTGGACTTCTTGTAGTTTCTGTCATATAATGGAAACAATGACAGGATGGCGCTTATAAACCTGCTGTCTTCTTACCCTGGATGCTGTGGTCTGTGAGTTCTTATACTTCAATTGTTTACGTCTTTCAGGTCTTTAGTGAAGGAACATTATTTCACTTAATACCTACTTACATAGCTATTTAAAACAAACAAACAAACCCATTGCCATCGAGTCAATTCTGACTCATAGAGACCCTTTCACAGTTGTTAAGATCTAGGCTGCTAATCAAAAGGTCAGTGGTTCAAATCCACCAGCCACCACTCCTTTACAGCTATAGTGTATTTTGTATTTTCTTCCCCTGTCTTGCAAAAAAGAGCCTTATTAGTTGCACTTTAAATTTCAATTTAAATGTTGCTTAAGAGCTTGTGCTTTCCATTTTTCAGAACTCTTCTCCTTCCCTTCCTCCTCTTCCTCTTCTATTATTTTGCTGATTTATTTCCTCAAAAACATGTAAGGAAAACGTTCTTTATCAAATATGCCTGAAAATATTTTATTAGTTATTTTTTCTCTCACACTGACTGATAGTTTGACAGGGTATTGGGCTGTAGATTCATAGTAATGTATCTTACTACTTGAAACAAGTTGCTTGATCATTTCCTAGCCTTTAGTGTTGTTTATGCCAGTCTGATAGTCATTAAACTTATTTTTATTATCTGTCTCCTTTACTGCTTATTTGCTTGTGTGTGGGAGGGAGTGCATAGTGTATGTGCTGCATGTTTTCTAGTGGAACATTCTTTGTTTCTTTGAAAGCTTTCAGAGTCTTTTTTTATCCTAGTGTTATGAACAGCACAATTTTGTTCAAGGTTTTCTTGACATATATACCTTGCCTAACAATTGGCCTTTCTCACTATAATGTCAAGTATATTTCTTCACAGATGAGAAAATGTTTTAAAATGATATTTCTTGCGTTATTATCATTATTATTTTTAATCTTCTGTTTGTTCAATTCTTTTTATCCGTCCTGGTCTCCTGAAATTGTTCTCCTTATTTTCTGTTATATGTCTACCACATATTATATGTTCTATTAAATGTCTGTTCATTTGTCATCATATTTTATATAATAAACATTTCTTTGACTTTATCTTCTCTGTGTTAGTTATTTCCAAGTATATTTGTGTTTTTGAGGAGGCTTTGCTTGTTATGTGCTTTTGCTGAATTCTTCTTAAATTTTAATACAATTTTTACCTTATCACTTTCTGTATTTTTCTCACTTTTTCTTGAGAAGTATACATCTTTGTGAGTTATTTCATTCCACATTTTGTTTTCTGCTTCTTCCAGGGTTACTTGCTCTATCTTTTCACCTCTGTCTTTCCCTACCATTCTTTTACAAGTATATTTCTCATTAATTTTGTTTCTCTATTTATATTTAAAAATGAAAGGTTAGACTGCAAGACAGTATTTTTCCTCTTCTACTTTTTTTTTAGGCTTTGTTCCTTTGCAAACTATTACCTAAATGATATGGCTAACTGAGAGCTGTATCTACCATATTTTTTCACAAATAATTCTCCCATGTAAACAACACGCACGCACATGTAACGTGCAGAAATAATGAAATTAAGTAAAACGGTTCCGGGAAAACACGTGCCATTTCCTTTAAAATACTTATGTGCTAAGCTTTTTGACTGACAAACTTTTCTCCAGCATATGCTGATAAGGAGCTAGATTGTAGGCTAGTAGTAACCCCATTATCCAAAATAAGACGTACTTAACTGTTGGGAACCAACATTCATACCAAAACCCTTATTTCTCTTCAAAATAATTTAGTTTACTTAGGAAAATATACTACATGTGACTGTGTCAGGCAAGCAGATCTTCAAGTGTTTTCTTTTCCTTGGCACATGGCTTGAGAACCTTCCAGATCTGTTTTGTAGTTTGGTGTGACCCTAAGAACGAGTTCGAGCCAAGAAATATTGGCAAAAGTAGTATGTGAGTCTTTCAAGCCTGGTCCCCAAAATTCTTCTAAGCATAATCCTCCAATCTCTTTCTCTGTCTCCAGGCAGGATGTTGACCATGGGATGGCCCTGGGAGACTCAGGATAAAGATAAAGAACCCACTCTATCTTCAGACTCTAAATGACTGAAGCAGAGTGTCCCTGCCATTGGATAAGAAGATCTGCATGATATGGTTACATGAGTATGAAACTGAGGGATAAAGGATGTTGAGACAGCTCTGCCATCCTACGTGACTTCCATTTCTGGGTTCAACGTAATTTCAACATTTGTTAGCATTTTCAAGACAGCAAAGAGAAACAAAAAAATAACAGAGGCAGTGGCTTCCTTATAAAATGTGAAATCAAAATTGACACACAAAACTTCCACTGATATTCATTGGCCAAAATTAAATTATATCACTTATATGATTACATACTTACATCCTACTTACAAAAGGATTTGAAAATGGTATCTCTAGCAAAATGTCTCTGGAATCATTCAGGACATTAAAAACAAGGGGTTCTACTACAAAAAGAAAAGTTAGAGAATGGACACTGAGAGATAATTAGTAGTCTGTTTAAACTACTTAGTGTTTTATTTCTTTGCTTTTTTTTTTGCCATGGCTAGTTCTAGTTACATTTTTCTTGTGCATTATAAGCTAACCTACAGTTAACTTTGAGAAATTGCAAAAAATTTATTTCATATTTCATAATGTTAAATGTTTCTGAGTCCTTATTCTACCATTGCCTCTTTTTTAAAATATAGGACCTTCCAAAAGCTTTATTTACAATCTATAAAAGTAGAGCAGACAACAAATGTATTTATTTTTTCCATGAAATAAATGCTTATTAAGAAAACAAAATGAAAAATCATGACATCTTTCAAATATTATATTTTGGAAAGAAAATTATTATCCTAGGAGAGACATGTGAACTGTATCTTTTATTATTTTGCTATTTTCAATCTAGTGTTCATGCGTTTCATTTTTACCATAGAGATCTTTATTAGGAAACCACTTTTCTTTAATTGGTAATTAACTCCTCAGACAAAAATGATTACTTTTCCTGTGGTAAGAGTTCAATGGGGAAAAGAAAATATTTATACTAATAACAGTTTAAGTCTTCAATTCGTAGTGATCTAACATTCAGGAGAAATAGTTTTAAGCCTTCTGCAAAAAGATAACTCAGCAACAAAAATGAAACTAAATTTTTAGAATTATAATCCATTGCATTTATAGAAAGCACGTATTTTACTATTTAACTTCTTTTTTCTCACAAATGTTTATATTCCCTTCTCTTTCATATCATTTCCCAAGACTAAAAGTCAATTTCATTGAACAAACAAATCATTAAAGGACTATTGTTTCCGATATTATTTATAGGTGAAAAACTCAAAAATTCGTGGTTATAACTAACTTCTTTGAGATACAGGGGTATTTCAACAAAGGAACACCATCTGATGATTGTCTCAGGTCAGCCTCTAAAGAAACTTCTAAAATCATTTCCCATCTAATAGCAAGAGTCAATACTGAAACTTCATTGACTCTGTGGTATGGTATTCAACACAAACTTATCATATTCTGAATGTTTCTTTGTTTGAAAAATAGATGGTAAAGTGGATTGGCTCATTATATAGACCAAAAAAAAAAAGTGCCCTGCACTCAAATAATGAATATGGGAAGTAAACACACATATGCAGTAAAGTATAAGCTATGCCATACTGCTAAAAAGTATTGGATCTTTCATCAAACTGTCTGAATTGGACTTCTGATTCTGCCACTTTCCAGTTATATGTTCTTTGGTAACTTTATAACTTTCCAGGCCTCAGGTTCCTCTTACCAAAATGGGATAGCTTATTACTTCATGAAAATGTTGTAAGTTAATGAATTTACAGTGTAGCTATAAATCCTAATGATGCTCCATGACACACTGTAGGGAGGTAAGATGGGCTTCAGGACTGACTGAACCAAGGATTCAATGATGCACTGAAAACTTTATTTTTTTTATCTTTTTGCTCTGTCCAAAGCGATATAGGTCTTCCCACTCTAAAACCGGCAAGGGCAAGAAGGATGGGTATCCATGATTACTTGGAACTTATAATTGCATTATTGATACACAGTGGGGTGGAATGGAAAGAATAATAATAAAGGGAAGTCAACCAAAATGCCCTTTACAGAAGATAAGTACAGACTGTTAAAAATACATCAAAGAGGAGATTATGACACTGGTGCTTCAGGGGGTGAATTGGAGAAATTTTCTTAGAATATATGGTTTGAAATGAGCTTGGAAAAAGAGTCTGGAGGATTTAAAGGGTGCCATAAAGCAAAGATCTTCTAGTCAGAAGGGTTTGAATATGCAAAAGCATATAGACATACCAAAAAAAAACCCCATAAAACAAAAAAACAAACCGGTTGCTGTCAAGTCGATTCCCTCATAGTGACCCTATAAGGCAGAGTAGAACTGCCCCATAGGGTTTCCAAGGAGCGCCTGGTGGATTCAAACTGCAGGCCTTTTGGTTAGCAGCTCAATGCTTAACAACTATGCCAACTATACCATGTAAGTATAAATAATTATAGTATTTTGAAGTGAACAGATTAAATAATTTAAAGAAATTAAAGTTTAAGCACTAATGTCTAAATGATTTCATTAAGAAGTTATCTTAAATAACAAAATGAAATAAGGTTTCCTTCTCATTTGATATTCCACATAATCCTAGATTGCGTGGGATACAATTTTTTTCTTTTTGGTCACTTCATTGTGTTGCTCAACTCTTCTGTTTCTAGTCAAATGGGGCATAATCATGTTCAGGACAAGGTACAAAGTAGTGTAATTGCTCCCTCTTTTCTAGTTTCTTCACTGCCGTTATTTCACTTACACCTTCTACTCTATAAAATAAAAAAGGATAAAAATCTATAAATTATAGCAATAATGACGAGACTGAAATATTGCCTCTTTTATTTACTAAACTAATGTACTTTAATCTGCTTATGTTTAACCACTATCAAGCTAATTTTACTTACATGTAAGCATGATTAATTGATATCTTTCAAGTTGTGTTATTTATAGCAAAGTACTTGAATCTTGTAATTAAATCGATTGGTTTTCAATTCTTGGTTGGCAATTTATAAGCTAAGTAATGTTGAGCAAATAATTTTACTTTTCTGAGCCAGTTTTGTAAGATTTCAATGTATGTAATAAAATTTTCCCTAACTAATTTGCATTATTAAAGTGAAGCTCAAATGAATTAAATAATATGAAAGTGACTTTATTATATCAATGAAATAAAATCATGATGCTAAGCATTCCAGTTGATAAAATTCAAATACTTTAAGATAAATACAATTGCATATTCCTTTTCTACTCGGAAAAGAAGTACTCAGAAATCCTTGAGAAAGTAATTAGAAGAAAGTGCTGATGTGCTGCCGTGGATGGGTACAGATGTCTGTGCCTACAAGAAAGCTAGGCCATCTGTGTGTACTGCAGCTTCATTGCTCTGTGACAACTTCCTGCTGAATGCAATGCAGCTAAATCTAGAGCAAATTGAATAAGTACGTATTCATTTTCAAGTACTTAAGTCATTTATTTAGCTGTCAGGAAATGTTTTCATTTGTTGTTGTTGTGGTTCACATTCCCGGTAATTTTATTGCGCATTTAAGCAAGAAATCATGAGCTACTCTTCTACATGTTTGATTGCTTTGAAAAATAAACTGACGCTTAGAAATCAGGTCTTATTCTCTGAGTTATGTATTCTAAACAATCCCTCACAGAAGACAGTCAAATGAGGTTTCACATATGCATAAAACTTGTTGAGTAAAATGCTGAGGATTTTAACCTACATAATACGGAAGTTCTTGTTCTGTATAATACTTCTTCGTTCATAAATAAATAATCGATACAGTAAAGGAGTCTCCAAACATATGGAGAAGTTTTGTGTGGAATTTATCACACATTGAGCAGATGAGAGTTAGTCAACTTGATAGAACGTTAAAATCTTATTAACAGAGCTGTGAACCTACCTTTCCTCTCTTTTCACGGTTCTTATCTGGAATGCATCATTTTTCCTCTCCTGGTTGTTACTGGCTCTCAGATCTACTTTCTACAGCAAAAGCCTTTCAGACAATGTCACAAAACCAAAACTTTTAGGTTTGGGAGGAGTAGTGACCAGCTTATTCATTTCCACTAAAAACAAATCCCCTATTCTTAAAGTGGCACCGCTATCCATTGTCCTTCTGCCCAGAAACAGGGCTCTCAAGTAAACAGAATAATCACAGTTAATATTCCCAGGACTCCAGCTGGACTTCTCTGCAATTTAAGGTGCCGTAGCTTACATGAACTTTCTCAGCATTCTAGTCTACCCTGGTTAATAAAAATATACTCTCATTATATTTGTTATACCAGCTCTTCTATAATTTGTGCAGTCAGATGGGATGGTTCTCAGGCACCATCTATTTTTTCATACTTCCCCCTCTTGCTTCATTTATGCTTTTGTGTATAAATTGATGACAGAACGTATCCCTTGTCACAACCCCTTTCTTGAACTTCAGCATTTTATTTCATGTGAATCCTCCTTTGAATGTTGTAGCCTTTAGGTTTCAGTCACAGACAACATAATCTACCGTAGATCGTGTAAGTACAGTGAGATATCCTAATTTTGGCAAGATAAAGAACTCCTTCATGCCTCAAATCTATCAGTCATTAAAACTTTAGCATTCTATATATAAATGTTCTCCAGATCTTCTTCCTCATGTCAGTTTTTCTAAACCTGACACTTATTATTTATTCTCAAACTCTTAAAATACTTTTCAAATTAAACACTAGTTTTACCTAACTCCAAGTCATCCTTCATAGTTCAGAATTTATATTTCACTGTTTTGTTTCTGCTTAATACATGTGCATCACACAACAGCAAAATAATGACACTCTTTTACATCCACGGTCATATTCAATTCATAAATTTGCTGCATTTGTTAGTTAATTTTACATTGCAAACACAACTCACATACGTGAATTACTTCAATTCGTGGAGGTTCCTTGTAAGGATAAACAAGCATTAGAAGAAAAGGTGATGCATTCAGTAGTGAAACAGCTAGTCTCATGGCAAACATTCTCATGAACTCAGACTCACACACAAACGTAATTAGATTGTCATCATATTTTATTCAACAATTGAATTTTTTATTTCATTTCTTTAAACATGCCATATTCCCCTTGTCTTCTTTGTCTTAGTAAATGGCACTGCCACCCATCAAATAGGTTAACCTAGAAGTATGTGAATGATTTCTGATATCTTCCTCTCAAGTCCCCGTATATCACTCTTCATCTACTTCTGTGAGTCCTCCTGCAAACTTAATCACAAGACAATCATTGTATAGCGAATGAAAGAAGATACAACCAAAAGCAGAACAGAATCTCAAAGCCTTTAAACAATAGTGCTATTGGATGAAGTAAGTATATAGGAAGTGATAAAATATATTAACAAAAATATTTAAAAATATATAAGGATCAGATACTTAAAACTATCACACTTGTAAAATAGTACAAGCGAACTAACAGAAATGAAAATATTTTCTTTAGGATTAATAAAATGCCGTGAATGGATTCAACATAAAATTAGACAAAGGTGAAAATTAATTGAGAAGATACATCAGAGTAAAACATCCTGAAGGCAGTAGAATAAAGTAAAAATTGATAACTATCCTACATGTCCTTCTCCGCCTCTCAGCTGATTTGTTAAGTTTCACAGTCACTTAGCTATGTATGTGATACTGACCTGAAACACTGGTTTTCTGCTCTGCTCAGGAGGAGACACTTGGTCTGGCATTCTCTAATGATAGTAATGGAGGTAATGGAAAAGGTGGAAAGATAAAATATTCAGAGGCACATGAGACTTCAACAACATCATCAGTACATAAATGATTATGGTTTGCCTACATGAAGATCAAATAAAATTGATCACCTTGAACTACATTTCTCTGAAATATGATTATCTTTAAAGTTACAAAATTCTTGGATTCTTTTAAGCTTATATCCTTAAAATTTTGATTTAAAATGGAAATCATTTTTGAAAGCTATTTTAAATAAAACATTCAAAATAACTCAAAATAAAACTGAAGAATTTTAAGTTCTAATTTTAAACATTATTTGCTAAAATTTCCTTAAATTTTATATTATCTATTATATATATAGAATTTATATTTATAAATCTTATATTTTTGTATTAGCTTTCTTAGTATCTAATTTTTTTAAAAAACTTTCACAACTGTTAATTATTTATTAGTGTAGTAAATGGTAGAGCTGGAATTTATTTAGATGTTATTTTGAATTTTGGCCTAACATGTATTCGTATGACAATTTAAACATCAAAACACTTGCAGAAGACAAACTAAGGAGCAGGAACAATTTTTTTTTGTTTCCAATTTTCTTAGATCAGCCAAAATGTGTTAGTCTTTCCCTACACTAACTGATTTAGTTCCTCAAATAGGAGTGCTTTCGATTTTTCATTTCAGCGTTAAGTAAAATCTGAAAATGTTATTTCTATTCTCAATTCGATTTACAAGCCATTGCCAGTTGGATGCTCCTGATAAAAACCTAATCTCCTTTGTTACTTTGCTTCTTTTTTATGACTTGGCTTTTGCTTTCATTTCCTGATTATCAATCTGTGTCTTTGTATAACTTAGAAAATTACCTTAAACCAATGACCACTTGATTAATACTCTGACATGAGCGTTTCTTTACTCAGTTCCTTCCCTGGGAAATTATTTTGCCAGTTTGTCCCTTTCTTCTTCTTATATAGACATCTGGCTGGGCCTTAGCTGGAGTTGTTAGCAGAAATCAAATTGTCACCACCCCATTTGCTGTATATTCCCAAAGCTAAAGCACATATTTTCACTCCAAATTCCTTAAACTAAATCTCTTTGAATAGCTTTCCAGCTGGAAATCAAAAGTTTGGTTTGTCACAAGATCTTTGAACACAATAAATTAGAGTATTGATACTTCCTTGGCACCAACTCTATAAGCTGTTCATTTTCTTTAGTCTTAGACCTGCTTAGTAAGGTCCCTTGGCGTCACAAACTGCTTGCATTGTCTACTAACCTAAAGGTTGGCATTTCAAACACACCCAACCACTCTGGGCCAAAAAAGGCCCGTCGATCTGCTTCTGTAAAGATTACAGCCAATAAAATCCTATGGAGCAGTTCTACTCTGTAACACATGGGGTACCCTTAACACATAGAATTGACTCAACGGCAATGGAATTGCTTTTGTACTAGGCCCAATAAAGGTTTTCAGTAGGTGAGGAAGAGGATCAGATTATTGTGGAAGGGTTCAAAAAGAGAAGATGGAAGCTCTAGAGTGAGTTTATTATGTAAGAACAGACAATCTATCATCTGATGACGGAAATATTGGAGTATGTAAAGATCGGTCCTTGCACGAAGGTAGTAAGGGATCCACTTATCAGGGAGCACCAATATCACTGAGAATTTGATGGTGATGGTGGCTGTCCTCTACACTTGGGTTTTCAGTAGAAGGATAATGCTTTGGATTACTTAATATTCAATATATATAGTGGAATTTTGGAATAGCGGAGATAGGTAAGAGTATTTAACCTTAAGAGCCAAGGAGGGCATAATTACTATTATGGCAGACAAGACCTGAGTGGCTTTCATGTTACTTGATTTGTGATGATGACTAAATAGATCATGGTTTTTATAGGAAAAATGTAAGTTAGCAGCCAACTAGGGTGCAGCTTTATTTATATAATCAAAAGCTCAAGAGCTGGTGAGCAGTTAAAGCAATGGAAAGTCATGATCTTTCCCTCATGTTCTATATTCAATATACTTAATAAATCTAAATCACTTCACAGATCCATATCCCATTGTTTGGATTAGAGGCCAGATACCTTTAGGAAGAATCTTATAATGCCAAGGGACATGCAGACATTTTCCAGCATGATTATGTACAGAGAAAGACAAATCTCAAGAGTGTCAAAGAAATTTTTGATAGAGACTCTTTGCTGACATTGGCATCAGGGAAGAATAAACACTATCATGGTTTTCAGATAGATAGGAGCTTATGGAGACCATGTGATACTGTTTTACCCAGTTTATATTTATGGTTGAACCAATGCACCCACAACACAGCCTGCAGTTATTTCCCATGAACTCAAATGTATCAAATTAGGATTGATTTATTAGCAGCTTCTAAACACATGAGGTCATTATGAGTCAGAATTGACTCGACAGCACCCAACAACAACAAGAAAAACAAACACCTATTGGTTTGCTGATCTGTACAGGAAGTTAATTAGGGTAAGAAGAACAAAGTAAAAGCCTAAGAAACTTGGTCCTATTTCGACAACATAGTAAGTCAGAAACAGTAATACATTCTATGAGGATTTATAGCCATTAGTGGCACTGACAAAAACTTGAAGGTTTTTAGCATAGTTGTACCCACCATATCTCCTTTTCAAATGCCTGTCTGGTCTCTGCACAAACCATATGGATAAAGATGGGCAACTCTGAACCTAATCAAATGTTATCCCCAATTGCAGCTGCTGTACCAGATATGATATATTTACTAGAACAGGACAACATAGCTTCCGACACTTGCTATGTGAGTATTTGATTGATGAGTAATGTTATTCTTTAAATCTATTAGTAGGGAGGGTTAAAAACAATCAATTGATACCTGGCAAGATCAGTCATACACAATCATTGTCTTGCTTCAAGACTGTGTTTACTATCTTATTCTCTATTATAGTTTAGACTTCAGGGACCTTGCTCATATTGATATTCCACAGGACATCCCACTGGTGCAATATATTGATGATATCATGCTAACTGGATTCAGTGAGCAGGGAGTGCTAAATATCTTAAATAACATAGAAAGATAAATACGTGCCAGAGGTTGGCAGATAAACTTATTAAAGATTCAATGACTAACCACCATGGAGAAGTTCTTAGGAGTTGAGTGGATTGTGATGTCTTAGGATATGCTCTTTTTGGCAAAGGACATGTTTTTCACCTCTCAACTCTTGTAAACAAGAAAGAGGTACTGTGTCTGGTGAGTCTCTTTCAATTTTGGAGACAGGATATATCACACTTGGGAATGTAACTAAGATCCATTTATTGGGTAACTCTGAAAGAGGTTGTTTTGAGCGGGACCCATAAGTCCTATAGCAAGTCAAGACTACCATTTAGTCCATATGACCTAGTGTATTTGATGGTTATTGAGGTATGCATGATGCATAAACATGCTGCGTAGAGTCACTGGAAAGCCCTAATAAAAGACTCACAGCATGGAATCTTAGGGTTCTCTTGCAAGATTATGTATGTTATAGCCAGTATTTTTTCTCTCTTTGAAAAACATTTCCTCACATGATATCAGGTCTTAGTAAAGACAATCATGTAAAACCAGAACTGCCTATCATATCCATCATGCCATAAAGTTATGCAAGTCAGCTGCAATCCATTGTGTGATGGAAATTTTTCCTTAGGGTCCAGGCTCAAATAGATTCAGAAGCCATGGTAAATTATATACATATGTAGCCCAGACTCCCATGTCACTTTCCTCTGTTTCTTGCCTTAAAAAAAAACACCCATGGTCTCATTAAGGGTTTCCTATGACAAACTGACAGAGGATAGAAAGCCGAGGTCTTGGATAAGGGATTGTTTGGTTCAATATTTTGGCACTAGCTAAAATGAACCTCTGCCACAATAGAGTCTCATACATGGGTGGCTCTAAAGGGAAGTGGTAAAGGGAAGTCCTCTCACTGGACAGAGCTTAAAGTAGTATACTTTGTCCTCAACTTAGCATGAGGGGAGAATGTCTTGAAGTACAGATATACTCACTACTAGGCAGTGACAAATATCTTGATCAGTTGTATTAGGAGCTAGTAAAGAAACAAAAATACTGAAAGATTTGATCAAAGAAGTCTGGAAAACAGAAATGTGGATAGGCCTATGGGAGTAGATATAAAATATATTTTGTCTCACATTAATGCCCATCAAAGAATATTCACCCTAAAAGAATATCTCACAATTCATAAGGATAGGTTCAGGACCAGCTTCAAGGTTGTGCGATCTGTATGATGACATGTGACCCCACAGTCAGAAGGGTTCACAATGGACCTTAATGCTCTTCTTTCACCATCGTGAAATTCTTAGCAATTTTTGAATAAGGGCCCAATATTTTCACTTTTTACTGGACCTCCTAAATTATGTAGCCAGTGTTGAACAGGAGAACATGTCTCATGGATGCCAATTAGTGTCTATTCTCTGCACCTCCAATGCTTATCTAATGAGCCTCATTAATAGAACAGTCATTCTGGTAGTGATGGATGGTATTAATGGACTCCAAATCCCAGTACCCTGTCACCAATTCTGATATGCTATCGCACTTTAGAATATACAGCTAGCCATTAACTGAAGTTTCCAGACAAAATATAAGATACTCAGTTATATCTGAATTTTACATAAGCAACACATATCTTTTTGAATATAAGTATGTTCCAAAAATTGCCTGGGACACCCATATACTAAGAAAAATATTTTCTACATGTCAGAATTTCAAATTTGACTTGGTGTTCTGCATTTTTATTTGATAACTCTGTCAACCCTACCAGCAGCACAAAAACTAAGCACTCAATTTAGCATAATGCCTGGGGATACCATCCAGCTATATTCAACCTGTCACGTTGATTATAGCCCACTTCCACCTTTGGTGAGACAACAATATGTCGTTATAGCAGTCAATGCATACTCCAGACATAGAGTTTGTTTTCCTTACCCGAAGCATTTCCACCAGCAACATTATCAGTGTTTACAGAATGTCTAATGTATGGCCGTCTTATCCCACAGATATAACTTCAGGATAATGCACTGATTATATTTCAAATTATATATTTCAAAGTAAGTGAGATTATATTTCAAAGTAACAGATTACATTTCAAAGTAAGTGAGATAATGGGTTCTTGACAACAAAATTCACTAATCTTACCATGTTCCCCAAAAGTAAGAGTCAAATGGCTTGACAGAATGGTGGAATAGCTCATTGAAGGCTCAGCTAAGGTGCCAGCTAGGGAATCTGTATTTACCTACACTGGTCTCCTATCCTAGGGAAATAAGGGGTCCCCAAGACACGGGATGCTAATATTTAGGCAGATACTGATGTAGCTGAGTCCCTAAATAAATCCCTAGTCCATCCTTCCTTGTCTGAGGCAGTTAGCCTCCCTTTTCATAAAAACTTTAAATAATTTTACGCAGTTTTGTTTACTTAAAGAATTCTGTTTTCATCAAGACCCACTCTCCCTACCCTGCATCTAGGCAGTTTGATAAGAGTTAAACTCCAATATGATCCTGAGGAAGAATTTTATATTTAACTCCCATTTACATTACACTAAAGGGACTGCAAGACTTTTCTATCAGTTGACTCCAGAGAGCAAATGTGAAAGTGGATTCTGAAAGGGCTAGAGACTCCCATGTGTCTGTCAGTTTGTCGTACTGTGGGAGGTTACATGTTGCTGTGATGCTGGAATCTACGCCACCAGTACTCAGGTACCAGCAGGGTCACCCATGGCAGACAGGTTTCAGCCGAGCTTCCAGACTAAGACAGACTAAGAAGAAGGAGCCAGCAGTCTACTTCTGAAAATAATTATCCAGTGAAAACCTTATGAATAGCAGTGGAACATTGTCTGATACAGTGCCAGAAGACGAGCCTCCCAGGTTGGAAGGCACTCAAAAGACAACTGGGGAAGACCTTCAGCGAGATAGATTGACACAGTGGCTGCAACAATGGGCTCAAGCACATTAGCGATTGTGACTACTGTGCAGGACCGGCTAGTGTTTCATTCTGTGGTGCATAGGGTCACTATGAGTTGGAACCAACTTGATGACACCTAACAACAACAACAAAGGGCTAGAGAATTTATTGTATGAGAGCACTACCAGGCATTTGCAGTTTAATGTATTAGCATGAGTACTTGGACAAGTATCAAACAATTTGCTCTGTTGATTAATTGAAATCTGCATTCCATACTGTGTTATGGTCAATAATGTTGAGATGGTATACCATTCCCGGAATACTTACTGTCATGGATTAAATTGTGTCCCCCAAAAATATGTGGATAAATTTGGCTAAGCCATGATTCCCAGGGTTATGTGATTGTCCATCATTTTGGCATCTGATGAGATTTCCCTGTGTCATAAATCCTATCTCTATGATGTTGATGAAACAGGTTCAGTGACAGTTATGTTAATGAGGCAGAACTCAATCTACAAGATTGGATTGTGTCTTGAGCCAATCTCTTTTGAGATATAAAAGAGAGAAGTAAGCAGAGAGACGTGGGGGATATTATACCACCAAGAAAGCAGTGCTGGGAGCAGAGCCCGTCCTTTGGATGTGTCCTTTAGACCTGGGGTTCCCACGCAAAGAAGTTCCTAGTCCAGTGGAAGATTGATAACAAGAACCTTCCCCCAGAATGGACAGAAAAAGCATTCCCCTGGAGCTGATGCCCTGAATTTGGACTTCTAGCCTCCCAGACTGTGAGAGAACAAACTTATGTTTGTTAAAGCCATCCACTTGTGGTATTTCTGTTATAGCAGTCCCAAATAACTAAGACACTGACCAATGAGTCCGAAGGGTTAGATAAGTAATACGTTAAAATGGTTTTATTATATGCAATATTCTCAGCTAATATTTAGGATGGTGTAGAGGAAACTCAGTTTCAAATAAATAAATACCTAAATGCAGAAATGTAAGAATCATGAGCAAAATAAAATTAAACGAAATAAAAGGACTACAGTTCTCTTCATTTATGCCTGCGCTCTTGTGCTCTGTTTGTTGTGTATCCCCTTGCATCTTAGCAGTTACGCATATCTTATGTTGATTATTATTTCATCACCACCCTGCCTCTGTTTGTTACCTGGTAGGAATAGTTTTGGAGCTGGCAAATGTGACAATTCACATGTCAGTGGCAGTATGACTTAAATGACAGCATCCCACGGCAATACAATGACTGATTAGAATTACTCCATCTTCCCATTAAAGATGTGTTCCTTAATCTGAGTGAAGGTAAAAAAAGAAGGTGGTGGGGGGAGAGGGAGCTAAATCTCCTTTTACACTCTTCATGTCCATTAAGTGCCCCTCTTTATTCATGGGAGGCAGATCGACAGACTGCATCATTCAGATTCCCATGTGCGCTGGCTTCCGGTTAGCAGCCAGCCAGGAGACAACAGAGGGAAGAGGAAGGGACAGCCCTTACCCAGCCACCTTGCTGCGGGCAGCACTCTCTGGTTGTGGCTATGTCCAATCACCTCTACATCACCTCATGACAAGCTGTTCCTTCAAGGCTCCAGCTCTCACTGGGCTCCAGTAGCATGAATTCCTCCTGTGGTCCTTTCTGATATACCGCCAGAAGAGGCACATTTGTTTCTGGGTATCTCAACACCCCTTCCTTTTTTCCTTAACCCAGACCTTACTTCTGTAAATATTTCCTTTATCGAAGTCTCTTGAAAAATTTGAGTAAAAATCTGTTTCCTGATGGGACCTTGACTGACACTCTACCTACCATTTTAAGTAAGGTGTTCTTGGAATCATGTAGAAGGATGAGAGGCTGGCTAGAATACAAAGATTTCGTGTTCTACCCTTTGTAACCTTAACCCTGACCGTCGGAGAGGATTCTCATACTTTGAACTTTTGAAAAGAATTTATATAAATCCAAGGCTGCCTCTTAAAATTCTTGTTTCCTTTGAATCTGCTAAAGTTTAAATTTTTTCAGTGGTGCCAAGCAGGGGGGCTCCAAACAGACCTTTACTGTTTAAAAGAAAAAGAAGAGACAAAATAATGAAGTAAAAGCCCTGAGAAGTGGCTCAATTGTGAGACTGTGGTATGTTTGCAAGGGGTGGGGGGAAAAAAACACAACAAAGAAAAAAGAAGCCTCTAAAAGCTTAGAATTTATAGTTAAAAAAATCTGATCTTTTTAGATGGTACTTTAGTTGTTATTTGCTTGCAGTTTTACTTTAAAACTTAGATGTGTAGGTTATTTTCATTTGTTTTTAAGAAATTATATTTCAAATGTCATAATGGGGTCATCTCTGCACTTTAAATGTGCAGAATGACAAATGTAAAATAAAAATGTTCTAATCTCTGTAGGTGCTGAAATCATAAGAGCAGTAGGAGAATTGTGTCATTATAAGAAGTAATAGAAACCCTGGCCTTATTAGTTTTTAAAACTTTGAACTATCTAGCCAAATAGGTTATTAAATAAGAGACTCAGGGTAGATTTCTCTTCCAGTGAAAAGTCTAAAAACAGAGTACAGTTGGACTACTCTCAACCATTGTAAGATTAAAGAGCTGTCTGCAGCTTAAAGGTAAGTTTTATCTGTATAAAGATCTAACAGAGTGGTGACGGATGCCTGGCTTGCCATGCTACTGATATTTCTTGAAAGTATTGTGTTTAGAGTATCTTGGTTGGATACTGTTGGGAAAGTAAATTTTTTGGTAGTTTTGTTACAAGAACTATGCTAATGATCTCTTATTGTAATTAACCAATTTAAAGGGTGAAAACAGAGTCACCCATAGAAACTGCCTGCAAAAGGATATCAGCCTCATTTTTGCAACTGCCAATCCAGTAGCTACTGGGAAAACACATTTCCTGAGAAGGTTAATCTAAAGCCAAACTAAAGAGAATTACAATTAATCATGAAGTGTAATATCCCACCACAAAAGTTTTTTTTTTTTTTAATTTATTTATTTTTTATTGTGCTTTAGATGAAGGTTTACAGAGCAAATTAGTTTCTCGGTGAAGAATTAATACACATATTGTTTTGTGACATTGGTAGCCAACCCCGCAACATGTCAATGTTCTCCACTTCTTGACCTTGGATTCCCCATTTCGTTGGTCCAGATTTCCAGTCCCCTCCTGCCTTCTCCTCCTTGCCCGTGGGCTGGTGTACCCATTTACTCTAGCATACATGGTTGAGCTACTTGTATTATTGTTTGTTTTATGGGCCAGTCTAATCTTTGGCTGAAAGGTGAACTACCGCAAAATTGTGATTCTAACTTCAGGCTTTTCTATGTCCTTTATATAAACGAAGGTTGCTGTGACTTCGGCTACCATAATGTATATATTTTTTCTGCCTTTCCATATATATATTTTTTTTTTCAGAAGCATCAGGAAGCAGTATCATTCTTCACTAGGTTTATGGCATAGCACTAGTCAACTAATACAGCTACTCATTGTACTCTAAGTAAAAGGCATCATCAATGAAATATTGTTTTAAGCTTGATTCATGGTGTTTTTATCTTTTTAAATCTATAGGTATATGAAAAATTCAGAATCATAAGGTGATCGGTATTCTTAACACCTGTTAAGTTTTGAAATTATAGCCTATATTGGAGGCTCTAAGCTTCTGGTAAGCTCTTCACTATGTTTGGGTTACTGACAGAGAGATGACAAGGGGTTCTCCTATCAAACTACAATCTTTATTCTTGGAAAGAGCTCCTTCCTGAACCCATTTTTGTTTATTCTGTTGAATAAAACAGAACAATCTAAAAGAAAACATGAAGCTTCCTATTTCTCCCATTCTTAAACTTAAAAAATAAAGCAAATCTGTAAGATACCGTATATCTCTGATCCTTATCTCAGATGTTTAGCTCTTTATAACTGTATGTTTAAACATTTATGGACATGGAGTAGCTCACCCTCATGTTCACCAACTATAATACAAAAAAAAATAGTATTAAATGTATAAAATCAAAAATAAAATATAGAAAATAACAGTATTAAATTCACTAATGTTGGGATAAATGGTATAATGCATATGAGGTGATTAATATAATCAGAACACATTTAAGGTTGCTAATGAAAATTTGTGGTGAATCCCCAAAAGAAGAATCCTGTGTTCTCTAGACCAAGGAAAAGAGCAATAGTCCCCTAGGTTCTACAAAAGGCTACAGGCCAAATGTCCCCACTCATCATCTCAAAGGATCCATCAGCTGTCCAAATTCTTTCACAGTTTTATTCCTTCTAATAGTGTCGCCTATCCCAACATCAACTGACCACATACATACAGTGGTGGGATGCCAGTCCCTGGTGCTGAGGGGAATGGAGAGAGATGGTAGGGAAAGGAACATCTGTGATCATGTATTCTCAAGACACAGAAATTTATCTCTTCTTTCTCAGACTAGTGGATATGTAGTTATTAATTTCAGGGAGAAAAATAACTTGAAATAGTTAATAGCCATGTTGTCTTTTCCTTCTAAATAAGATCCCAAAACTGAAAGCTGAGAAAAAAATTCATCAGATTCTAAACCAATCATTTAAAGAATACAAAATCAACTTCAGTGAAATGGAAAATATGCTGAGACATATTCACAAGCCACATCATTTTTTTTTTTTTTTTTTTTTCCCGACCTCTTGTCTGGGAAGAGATAAAGCTTGCTGTAGACAGGGAAATAAACGAGAAGTAAGAAAGAAAAGGATTTTTTTTTTTTTTTTTTAAACGAAGAGAGGACAAAAAGTTGCAGTGCTCTGTTTCAGCCCACTAGGTTCCAGCTCCGGGCTGGCATGTGCATGAAGGCCAGGAGTTCTTGCAGGGGTTTGACGCCACCTCATCTGAGTAACATTGGAGAAGAAAGCCAGAGTTTGTGGTGCAGCTGGGGCAGGGAGCCGAGGCAATGTTACCCTGTACAAAACTGGTTGCCACAGTGATGATTGTAGTAAATGGTGAATCATGAGGACAAAATGGGGAGGAAGGGGCATAAATGGTTTTAATGCACCCATTATTTTTTCAGCCACCAAAACATCTATTTATTCTTCAAAGGTGTTGAGCTAGCTTTGCTTGCTATCTTGCTATACATCATTCTGAATGTCAGATGGAGATATCTTAACAAGCAGATTTCAGTTTAAAAAAGTGTGCCGTGACCACCCCAGCTAAAGTATTCACTCACTCTGTCTATACTGTATTATTCTATTTTAACAGTTAGTGGAGCGCTAGTGGCCCCAGTGGTTAAGCGTTCGGATGCTAATGAAAAAGAAAAAATAAATAAATTAAAACCCAAATTCGTTGCCATCCAGTCGATTCCGACTCATAGTGACCCGATAGGACAGAGTAGAACTGCCCCATAGGGTTTCCAAGGAGTGGCTAGTAGATTCAAACAGCCGACCTTTTCGTTAGCAACCAAATGCTTAACCACTGGGGCCACTAGGGCTCCATAGCTGTTATAGCACTCATCAGTATTTTGCTTTTGTTTTCTCTCTCTTTCTCTCAATCAAATGCTTCATGAGAGCAGTGCCTTACTGTCTCCTTCAGTATTATATCCCCAGTACTAGAGCAGTATCTGGCATAAAATAGTCACTCAACACAAACTTGGTGACTTGAATGGATAGATGTACGCTCCTCTAAGTTGTATGCAGGATTACTGTGCACTAGGGGGTTAAAAGTGGAACCTGGACAAGTATGAGGCAACACAATTTTTGTACTGCACAGTGGCTGACAGATCTAGAGTAATACCAGAAAATATTTTTTAAATATCTGGAAAAAATCTGAATTGACTGAATTTATATAAAAATGATCATATTATTATTAAGGCAAAATTGGTCAAAATTACCGTGAATGTTGTAATTCAGTTCCATTTTAAAATCTGAGGTTAATCAATTCTTTTAGATGCTATATACCACATACGTGAATCAATCTTCCCCACTCTACGTTTCTTTTCTTTTTAGGTCAGAAAGTTAGAAATTCATTACATATTTACTATTCTCCAATATCTATCATTTGTGCCAAGAAAGAACATTTCACTGAGGGACTGGGTCAACTAGTATGTGGAACCAATCATACCTTACCAGGCATTTGCCAGATAATTTTCTAGATGCTGTTGAGTAGAAACTTCATATGCCCATTAAAAACCCAAACCCACTGCCACTGAGTTGATTCTAACTCAGTGACCCCCATAGGGTTTCCAAGGCTGTAATCTCTATGGAAGCCGACTGCCACATCTTTCTTCCTTGGAACTGACATTTTGGTTAGCAGTCGGTCACTTTACCCACTGCACCACCGGGGCTCCTTATATTAATTTAAAATATCAATAAAATCTAAGATTTGATTTTTATCCAAAATATTAAATAAGTTATATAAAGATTATTTATAGACATGTGTATATGTTGTTCAAGTGGAATGTTATTATTGTTATCACTCTTTTCTTGGGAAACAAAAAGAAATTTGCAAGATTCTCTTACTAAAAATTTTTAACTCTGTTTGTGGAAAAAAAACATCTTTTTGCCACAGATGTTTTGTTTCATTCTAAGACTGTAAGTCTATCTTTAGTGTCTGATATCATGGTGCAGGAAGTGATTACCTGAAAATTGTTAAGGCTACAGGAAAACGACGTGAAGCAGGGGCAGGTAAGCTTGAGTCAAGTTTTTTAACAGGATTTGGTGACTGAGGATGCTGATCTTTCTGGATTTAGTAAAATCATTTTACTTACGTGATTTACCAGGGCTTCTCTTCACTGCATAAACACTCCTAGATTTCTGACCTTGACCTCTGCTTACCTTCCTCTGCTGCCTTGGAATGCTGCAAAAATCCAACTCCTGATCTCATGTTAGTCCCTAGTCTGGCTAGCTTCATCAGCTTAATGACATCTCATGTTGAATTTCAAGAGTTGTAAGAGTGTTCTCCTGTTTAGAGTATAGGATGGTAAGGTAGATTGGGAATAGCTATTAATTGATCTGGTTTGAATTCTATGATATTTAACTTTGATAAGCTTTGAAATCTTGCTGTAAATCAGTTATTAAAAGGGTTTAATTATCCTTAATGATAGGCATTGTTCACCTGAATAAATTTGAAAATTTAAAACGTCCAGCAAAATTCACAAAACAACAAATTACAATACACAGAATGTTTCCTCTGATTATTTGTGGAGATGTGGCATATACATGAATGCACTGCACACAAGACCACTGGAGTCCAATAAATGATCAAAACCTTTGTATTCATTCAGTCTATATTGAATGAACTCAATACCAACAGTCCAGTAAAGAGCCAAACCATTCAGCTGTCCCAAAAGAATATGCAAGAAAATGGAAAATGAGTTTCTGTAAGAGCAGAAGTGAGCCAGAACAATTACTGAAGTCGATTTCAGTAAACCAATATCATGGTTAAAAGTGAGTGTTTGAGTCACTTTTATTACCCACAGGCATATTATAATAGTTTATAAGTAAATTTTTTTTTTTGTACTGTTACGTCTTGTTCCTTTCCCATATTCAGCATCAGACATATATTAACCTTGGCTTAATTGAAAAAAAAAAGGTAAAATCATTATCTGGTTTGCATATTTCTTTATGGTAGCAAATTATGATTTATTGCCATTCACATTGCTATTTACCTTGTCCGTGTATCTTAGTAGCGGTGGCTTTTCCTACATGCATGCATTTACAGAAGACTTTCCTGCTGTCAGCTAGCCACACTCTAAACATTGAATGACATCTAGCCTGAAGGTTTTTAGTGAGAATTACTAGAGGTAATGTTTATAGCTTTTAAACAAATAGTAGCATTATTTATTTTAGTGGCAAAACAGCAAATCATTTTCTTTGGTTTAGATTTTAGCACACAACTGGGTATAAAGAAACTTAAAAAGTTCAGGTGAGAGAAACCCACATACAAACCTGACTTAAGAAAAAAACATTTCCACGAACAGATATGTTATATCTTATGGTATTGTGTAGGTTATAAAAAATGCTGTATAGAAAATCATATTTAGAACTTTAGTCACTCATGATATCATCTGAAGTTTGGGATTCCTCAATCATAAATTGGCAGTCTTGGAATTAAGTCCATATTCTACGTTGGTGATTTTATCAAACATTTTGAATTTATAAAAGTTTAAAGAATAACATTTGCATGTCAGGCTTTATTTTAACTTTTAATGATTGACTATATGTTGAAAATATATAAAGCATTTTTTTAAAATAAAGGAACTCTAAAAAGAAACAAATCTGGAGAAAAATTAAAAGTATATCCTCAAGCTATATGTTAAACCAATATATGAGCTGGAATACATTTTTTAATGTTCATTCATAGATAGCTGATATTAGAATTTGCAGTGTGTTGATCTTAATAAGTTCATCTCACTGTAATAGTGCTGTTTATGTTCTCCTTTACGTTCTAGTGGTAAACTGGCATGGACCTGAAGGATGATCGTGATAACACCGAAGAAAAAACAGGGCTGGGTAGTGGTTAAGATAGGGAAAAATATGAGAAAAGATATTTGCAATCATGGGAGTTAGAGTGAAATGCCAAGGTAGAGTGAAATAAAAGAAGTTCAAGAGATGCCTTTGGGAGTATTAACCATGGTAGGGGCAAGTGGTTTGGTGGGCGGTGGAGAAGGGCTGAAGAGTAAGTAAAGACCTGGAAGTAATAATCACAGAAGTAGGAAGAAAATACTTTGGTTTTGGCTAAAAGAGACAGTTTTAAAGTGCTGAGAAATGTGGAAGGAATTCAGTCGTTTCACATATGTGAGCACATAAGTAGATATAAAAATGTCCTTTAATGCTTTTCCTTTTCTAAAGATAAGAGTAATCTGGAATAGAAAAAATGCGAATAATGACGTATTTAAAAGACAGTGGTTATTAAGAAAAGCAAAATGTGTGTTTGTATGTGTGAGAGTGTGATATAGATATATATTTTCCTAAATCTTCCTGAAAGTAATAATTCAAAGGTGATAATTTTACAGTGATAATCAATTCAAACTTCTTTTTCTATTAACTTTCTCATTTATTTCAACTTTTCCAAACAGACCTCAGATTACATTCAAGTTGGAATGATTTCAAAGAAACATATAAACAAAAACAATTTTATTCTTTGAATTAACCTCTCCTGCCCTGGTGGCACAGTGGTTAAGAGCTAGGCTGCTAACCAAAACGTTGGCAGTTCAAATCCACCAACTGCTCCTTGAAACTCTGTGGGGCAGTTCTAATCTGTCCTATAGGGTCATTATGAGTCGGAACCGACTCGATGGCAATGAGTTTTTTGTTTGTTTACTCTCTATCTTAAACCTAGATAGAGTTATAAACATTGTCAAAAAGAGAAAACCACTATTTGTTCCTCCAGAGCATACAGTCTAAAATAGTGACACAAAGGAATGTCTTAGTCAGGTTTCTCTAGAGAACAGAACCACTGAGATATATGGATACAGATATGGATTTACTTCAAGAGACTGGCTCATGTGATTGTAGGGATTGGCAAGACCAAAATCTATAGGTCAGGCAGCCAACTGGAGGTTTCTACAGGCTTGTATCCCAATATCTGAAGGCCAGGCAACTGGATAAATGCAGAGCTGAAAGAGACAGTGAGTTCTGCCAGGATAACTATTTCTAGTCTGAAGGCAGACCAAACCCTAAGGAAACTCCCCTTTCAACAGACTGATTACGTTATGGAAAGTGATTAGATTGCATTGCATTAGGTTACATTATGGTACAGCAACTAGTTTAGTATTTGGCCAGAACACAGGGAATCATCGATTAGCCAACTTGCCACATAAGTTTAACCATCACAGTGATACTTTTTAAAATTAACCTAAAATTAACTGTTCACAGTCTGGTTTTACCAAAAAATACTGTAGAAAAGTGTAGCCCTGAATTTTCTGGGGTGTTTTGTGCTATGTGTAACCTCAGATGTTATACTGTTTCTTTTTGGATATGCATCAACCAGTGATGCTGACTGTGATCCATAAGTCTTCTATCATTTTTTTAATACTCCTTTTTTATATCTGATGTTTATATCTGGCTTCCATGTTCTTATCTGTCTTAAGTATATTAAAATATATATTTATTAAAAAATAGTAATTCACCAAGCAACAGAGGAAGAAGGAGAGTCAGGAATAGGAGGTAGATATAGAATGTGTGGCTAATTTCCTCCATGAACAATTGCCTCCTTTGCCATAAGACCAGAACAACTGGATGGGGCCTGGTTACCAGTACTGAATACCTTGTTCAAATATTCTATACAAGAATTCTGATCATAAGGGGGAAAGTACAGAGCAGAACTTCAAATTCTCATGAACTCCAGACTTCCTGGAGCCATGAAGGTTGGATGAACCCCAGAAATTATTACCTGAGATAATTTTTAAAACTTAAACTAAAAATATCCCCTGAAGTCTTCTTAAAACCAAACAATAGTTTAGCTTAGCTGGTAAAAAATGTGTCTGGCTTGAGCATTATGCTCTTTTAAGAACTAACTATATAGCATCAAAGTGACAACAGTAACTGGAAAGATTAGATAGGAACCTTAGGGGGCAGTGAGTTTATGTTAATGGGGGGGGGACAACTCAGAAAAGGAGGGTGAGGATGATGACGGAACTCGAAGAATGTAATCGATGCCACTAAATGGGACATGTAAAAACTGTTGAGTTGGTGTATGTCTTGCTGTGTATATTCTCAACAACAACAAAATAAATAAAATACAATAAAAAAGTAGTAATTCACCAGTATTTCTTTGAAGCCCTGGTGGCTCAGTGGGTGGTTAAGAACTTGGCTGATAACCAAAAAGTCAGCAGTTCTACTCTGTCCTATAAGGTCGCTATGAGTCAGAATCAACTTGAGAGCAACGAGTTTGGTTTTTGGTTTTAATATTTTTTAACTGAAAACATAAACTGAAGTTTAGAAAGTACTTTACATTTGATTTAACTTATATATCTTGGTAGTATGATAGTGATGGTGGTATTTTCCATTTTAGTACATGATGAAAAATTCATTTTTTCAACAAGTATTTATTGATTAGCTATCATGTGTCCATTGCCATGCCAACCACTAAATATATCACTGCTAATAAGACAGATGTGCTCTCTATGATAACTTCATTTAAAAAACATCATAGATCATAAGTTATTAAATATCTCAAAAAAGGTCTATACATTTTGGGTTTTTTTTTAATCTTATATTTTATAAAATATTTTCCAGACTGTATGTAGACATTGTTTATCCCATTAATATGATTAGGAAAGAGTGTAATACACCACATTGAATTAATCAGGCTAGTAGAGTTGACCAAAATCAATGTTAAATCTGTTCAAGACCCAGTCATTTTCAAATAGCGTAACTAATTCTTTCCTTAGGTTATTTACATTTCATGCTTCATGAAAGAGAAACTTGGTGGATCCTCAGGGATTATAGCCATTTACTATATAGTAAGCATGTGTGGTTATTTCATTTGTAGGATATCTGTATTTGCATTTTTTTCAATATATTAGCATCATTGTTTTCATTCTTGAACACAATTTACCAAATACTGATTTTACACATTATCTTTATTATGACTGTGGGGAGGTAAAGAAAAGAAGTTCAAAATCCATAATTTTTGGGGAAAAAAACATCTTTTAAAAATAGGTAGGATATCTAATATTTATCAATACCACTTTTAAAGAAAAACGCACAAACCTAAGAAGAGGAAATCAATTATGGCATTTACATTCTAGTACATTTTAATAATATTTTTCCATAATTACATGTAAAATAATTCAACATATTAACAAGGAAAACAATAGACTAGTTTGTTGAGAAGCACGTTTGGACAAATGTGAGGAGGCAGTCCTTCAGACAAGCTTGTGGCTGTGTATTCTCTGTTCCTTCCCCGATGGCATCTTTCAGCCTCAGAACAAAACACCAACCTCACTGAGGCCTGGTGTTCATTAGAAGGGTTAAAAGGATACAATTTATCACATAGGGTGGTGGTATAAAATAGCTGGAAGAGGGATTTTTCTCTGCCTCCTCAGCTATGGTGCTAATTGGCAGCATGCATAGCATTAAAGTTACAGCCCATCTAATTGGACTTAACCGGCCAGTGGTGGGCTTGTGCGGAAGAGTTCTTTATATCCTCCAGGACAGTTTCAGAAGCCAGAGAACATTGTTGTGTCATGTAACTGTTCCATTTAATTCCCTCACCCGTGACACAAAGTGGGGTGTTTGTTGAAGAGTCCTTATCTTCACCCAGACAGCTTTTGAGTCAGGGGCGACTGCTTGTTATGGAAGTTTTCCAGTTTTATGCTATTTGTGTCTCTTTGTAAGTAATAAAGTTACTTTCCATGTGCTAGCATGTGTTCTGGCTCTGGTCAGAAGGATGTGATAGAAATGGAGCAATCCATACTAGTTATTAGTTTCCTTTTTTTAATGGCCTCCTGACTATTTAGAAACTCAGGGAACGTGTGAGTACCATGCAGTTCTGGCGTGATGCAGCTCAGAACTGGCACAGTGAACCAGGCTCTGATGGAGCTGATGCATCCTACAGATGGTGAGTTGTCATACAACAAGAATATAGTTGGTTGGCTAAAAAAAAAGAAAGCGCAATTATATTTAATGATAGCTTTCCAATTAAACTCTTTATATCTTATCCTGCCTCTTAAATCCACATACCCAATAACAAAAATTAAAAAAAAAATTTCAATGTCTAGTAAATCAACAAACATTTCAGGATTTTGTTAAGAATAATAGAAAAGAGGAAAATAAAAACTCTTGAGTCAGTGACTCAGAAAAACTCTGCTCTTCCTATAAACCCATTGCTGTCAAGCCAATTTCGACTCAGTGACCCTGTAGGGCAGAGTAGAGCTGCCCCATAGAGTTTTTAAGAAGCACCTGGTGGATTTGAACCGCCAACCTTTTGGTTAGCAGCCATAGCACTTAACCACTTTGCCACCAAAGTTTCCATTCTTTGTATAGGTCAATAAACAAAGAGAAGAAGAAAAGACTCTAGAATGGGTATTATGACTTTTCTTTTTCCCACATACATGCTCACCAGCCATCTAATAGAGAGCTTGGCAATAAGGATATATGTTGCTAATTCTGATGCTGTTATCAATGTTTTCATCACATATTAAAAAATCATTTTCCATAGAAACCTGTTCTTCATGCCTTTGGGAAAAAAGTAGAGGGCAGAAACTTAAATCTATAGACTCCTGAACGTGTGTAAAGCTACTGGGTTGTTGGTTGAGTTATACTCTCACCCAGTTAACTCAATAATAACAGATGAACAATAATATAGGAGAAAATATGAGCTCGCCAGGCAGAAGAACTGTTCTAGTTTTTATTGTTGATATTTATGTTATTTTTTTCTTTATTAACAAAGAATATTCACTCTACTGTTATCTGACAGGCTTTAGTTAAGCTTATAAATATTGCTGCTACTGCAGTGTTTCTACTAATCTCTGATTCTCTAATTTTCATTTTGTCTAACAGGTTCTATTCCTTTTGTTTCTTTTATCCTCATCACTTCATATACGCTATTTGTCACCTTTACGTGCTGTCCACCCAATTTCTACTCATAGCGACCCCATGTGACAGAGTAGAGATGTCCCCTAGGGTTTTCTAGGCTGTAATCTTTACGAAGCAGATGGCCAAGTTTTTCTCCCACAAAGCAGCTAGGTAGTTTCAAACCACCAACCTTTTGGTTAGCAGCCAAGCACTTAACCACTGCACCACCAGGACTCCTTTTCTATTCTACTAAGTTTTCATTATATAAAGGCTGAAAGTTTACAGATATTGTCAGCCAGCAGAAAGGCCAATTTGCCAAAAGAAATACCAGAAGACTATTCCTTTTGTTCTCCCCCCGATCCTTAACTTCCCTCAAAACAAAAGTGAGCGATTTATTATCTATGGTATTTCTTGATTTCTTACCCTTCTCTGACTCCAATAGACAGTTGGTCTTCAAAACTCAAATATTACCTTCAGACTCTTATTGTTAACACGATTTCCTAATATTTTAGTTCCCATAATAGAAATCTTCCCAGAGTAAACATTTTGTGACAATAATACACAATACTCTGAAAACCCTTCATTTGGATTTTATTATATTTTGATTACATGTAATGTTTCACCATACCTGCTCATTCTCTTTCCCCTTCCCTCCCCTCCCCTTTCTGTTTCCTTCCCTATCTCTCCGCCTCTCTCCCCCAACTTCATGTTCTTTCTTTTTCTTTGATCTCAATATATTTTAAAGTATGATAGAATTCTGTTTTTCTTTAATTCTGGGAACATCTCCTGTTTCTCCTTTGTCTCATATTAAATGAATATGTAAAGGAGAAAAATAGGAAATGAATGATTTGACAACTTAATTTAATTTCTGTATCTGAAAACCAGAGGTTAGTGGTTTAAATAGCATTACCTGCCCCCCATTAAAACACTGATAAGTACCTTCATCTGCACCTGATCAAATTCTTCTAGAATTTACTGTGGTTTATTACTGAAGAAACTTTTGAATGTACTTCCTAAATATTTTGGAAGGCAATAAATATGAAAATGAAGAAAGAAAAAAAAAAAACTTGTCAGGTAAGAAATACATAATTTCATAAAATATTTTTACCACTTTCCAATCTTACCGTAAGCAACGGATTTATGTCCTGTGATATTTTATGACTAAGGTAAGCTTTTAAATCCACGTTATTCAGCGAACACCTAAAAATATTTGCACTGGTAGCAGTAAATTTGCATTTGTACCATATGAAAATGAGTACCAAGCAAAGCAATAATAGTTTTTTATATTTCTTCTGTTGCAGCGAGTACAAACAGAAGTATTTATTTGATGTAGTCTCTACTTTTATATTCTATGTGTAAAATTATTTAAAATTTATATCACAGAATTGAAAACTTTCCTTTGGTATTTTGAAGGAAAAATAATTCATATCATTTGGTATCTAAAAAGCTAAAGTCTTCAAATACCTTTAATTGATTTTTCATTCTGTTGCTGACAGACACAGGTTTATGAGCCTTCATTAGAAGTCTGTGGAAAAGATTAAGTATTCTCTCTTTTTATGCATCAAAGTAATTTGGCCCATTACAGAGTTTATGTAACTACTGTGCAACTTTCTTTAAATAATGCTTACAGTTACAGAATAAATTTCACCCACCTTTTTGAAAAACAAGACCTACCTCTAATCATTTGTACTTTCAGTAACAGCCCAATTAAAAATTCCTCTCTACTCTGAGCACACAGTGTTACTATCCTTAACCTGGAATTTGCCTGAATATATCTCTAAACTTATCCTCCATGATAATTTACATGCTAGTCTTAGTAAATCATTTTTTGTAACTGGAAAATTTATGTTTATTGAGAGAAAGCCTTAGTTTGTCATAGCTCACATTGAACTGTCTAAAGTGAGGAAATACAGTCTAAATTCCATCTAGCAGTTTCTCTCACGTTGGCAATGCCATCTTCATTTATGCTCCATTTGTGTTTTTCTTTGTTTCTTAACTCACCCTTTTAGTTTTAGGTTGTAGGTTGAACTCACCTCCTATGCTTGATTTGTGTGTGTGTACGCACACAAGAGTGTATGTGTTTTAATAGAAAATAAAATAAAAGTCATAAAACCAAACCATTGTGACTCATGATGACCCTATGTGTTACAGAGTAGAACTGCTGTATAGGGCTTTCTTGACTGTTATCTTTATGGAAATAGTTTGCCAGAACTTTCTTCTGTGGAGACACCAGGTGGCTTCACACTGCCAACCTTTAGGTTAGCAGCTGATCTGTGCATGTTTGAATAGAAAATAGGTCGTGATTATTCACGTAGTTCTTTAGATGTTGCTTGCGTTTAGCTTCTGCAGTAGCTTTTTCCTGAAGACTCAAGGCTTTGCTCCAGTTTCTGGTGTCAGCCCTTAGGAGCAGAGATGGGAGGCTCTCTAGTCCACCATGCTGAGAATCTTATCACCCTTGTGCCTAGTTGACCTGGTGTTTCTTTCCTGGTAACTTGGTTATTGCCTTCTTCCTCTTCTTTTTTTTTTAATTGTTGTGCTTTACGTGAAAGTTTGCAATTCAAGTTAGTCTCTCATACAGAATTTATACATATATTGTTTTGTGACCCTAGTTGCTCTCCCTATACTCTGACAACACACTCTTCCTTTCCACCCCAGATTTCCTGTGTCCGTTCAACCCGCTCCTGACCTTCTCTGCCTTCTCATCTCACCCTCTGAACAGAGCTGCCCATTTAGTCTCATGTATTTACTTGAGCTAAGAAGCATACGTTTCACGAGTATCATTTTATGTTCCATAGTCCAGTCTAATCTTTGTCTAAAGAGTTGGTCTCAGGAATCATTTTAGTTTTGGTATAACAGAGAACCCAGAGGCCATGTCTTCCGAGGTCCCTCCAGTTTCTATCAAACATTAAGTCTGCTCTTTTTACTAGCATTTGAGTTCTTCATCTCACTTTTCTCCTGCTCTGTCAGGGACTCTCTGTTGTGTTCCCTGTCAGAGCCGTCATTATGGTAGCCGGGCACCATCTAGTTCTTCTTGTCTCAGGCTGATGAAATCTCTGGTTTATGTGGCCTGTTCTGTCTCTTGGGCTAATACTTTCCTTGTGTTCATGGTGTTCTTCATTCTCCTTTCTTCCAGGTGGGTTGGGACCAATTGATACATCTTAGATGACCACTCACTAGCTTTTAAGACCCCAGACGCCACTCGCCAAAGTGGGATGCAGAACATTTTCTTAAAGAACTTTGTTATGCCAATCGACCTAGAAGTCCTCTGAAACCATGGTCCCCAGACTGCTCTGCCCCTGCTACTCTGTCCATCAAAGTGTTTGGCTGTATTCAGGAAACTTCTTAGCTTTGGTTTAGTGCAGTTGTGCTGACTTCCCCTGTAGTGTGTGCTGTCCTTCCCTTCACCTAAGATAGTTATTGTCTACTTTCTAGTTAGTAAATATGCCTCTCCCTCCCTCCCCTCCCTTGTAACCATCAGAGAATGTTTTCTTTTGTGTTTAAACCTTTTCTTGAGTTCTTATAACAGTGGTCTTACACAATATTTGTCCTTTGCAACTGACTAAATTCACTCAGTGTAATACCTTCCAGATTCCGTTAGTAAATCATTTCTATTTACTATAGCAATCTTCTTATTCTACATGCTTTGGGTTTTGAAAATGGTTTGCTCTGTATCTAGGATAGTCACTTCTCTAATATTTCTGTGGAAAATGGTACTTGTAATTGAAATCTACCCTTGGTCTGCACATCCTTTATGGTATCTTCTGAATCCTTCTCTACAATGTATTTAGATGGAATTAATTGTAGTTCTATTTTGTACCTGTGTTCTGCTCTTGTAATGCAATCTATCATATGAATTCATTACTGTTGTTAGGTGCCCTCAAGTCAGTTCCGACTCATAGTGACCCTGTCTACAACAGAATGAAACACTGCCCAGTCCTGTGCCATCCTCACAATCATTACTATGTTTGAGACCATTGTTGCAGCCACTGTGTCAGTTCATCTCCTTGAGGGTCTTCCTCTTTTTTGCTGACCGTCTACCTTACCAAGCATAATGTCCCTCTCCAGGGACTGGACTCTCCTGATAACATGTCCAAAATATGTGAGATGAAGTCTCACCATCCTTGCTTCTAAGAATCATTCTTGTTGTACTTCTTCCAAGACAGATTTGTTCATTCTTCTGGCAGTCCATGGTATAATCATATGATTTTATAACCCTGTATATAAACACTGTTTACACACACACACACACAAGCACATATATCCTTACACTTCTTGAAGATATGAGAATATCTTATTTTCTCTAAACTCTCAGTTTCTAGGACAACATTCTCTAAACACTAGGTGTTCAATATATGCATTTGGAACTGTATTGACTCTATAGAAATGCAGAAAATCTGCTATGAAACAAGAAATACATAGAATTCAATAATGCATTAGGTTATTTCATGTTTTTCTTTGAATCAAGAATATGGTAGGATGCTCGCACATCTTTGTACCCTTAAGAAAAATTTCTTCCATATACTAGCACAATATAATAGTTCTTATGCCCTGTTCTTTGTAGGAGCTGTCTACTTATTTTATTAAGTCCTACCTCATTTCCTCTTTATAATATCTCTATCTTCTTGGGCCACCTTCAGTTATGCCATTGCCATATACCTCTCCCTGACAGCTCCAATGCAGAGAGATTTCTTCTTTATGCTTCTCCTGCCAATTATCTATGCAAGAAAACAAGTATGATCTTTCTTAAATTGTTTCCATATTATAGTAGCCTTGCTGCAGGTGATATGGAGCCCTGGTGGTACAATGGTTAAGAGCTTGGCTGCTAACCCAAAAGTCAGCAGTTCAAATCCACCAGGCTCCTTGGAAACCCTATGGAGCAGTTGTACTCTGTCCTATAGAGTTGCTGTAAGTAGGAATTCACTCAATGGCAATGGGTAGGAGATACAGGTTTTATGAAAAGAGCTATGTTTCATATAACTTTAAAAATTCCCTCAAATGTCTAATAAATTCAGGTATGTAATGGAGAAAGGGATGGGAGAGGGAGAAAGCAAGAGGGAGAGGGAGAGAGAATATAGCATTCTTTGTTTTATTCTCAAAAGGTGAGTCTAGCTTTTCTTTTTAACATTGCTTAGAAAACCTTACAATTCGCAAGAGGAAGAATAATAATTTGCAGCATCTTTCTATTTTTAAGGAGCCCTGGTGGTGCAGTGGTTAAAGCCCTTGGCTGCTACCTAAAGGTTGGCAGTTCAAACCCACCAGCTTCTCTGCAGGAGAAGGATGTGGCAGTCTACTTCCATAAAGATTTACCCCATGGGGCAGATCTACTCTGTCCTATAGGATCGCTATGAATAGGAATAGAATGGATGGCAAGGGGTTTCATTGTTACTTATTTTTTTGTTTATACATGTCCATTGGTGAACTATTTCTGTAGCATAGTGCAGTGAGAGAATCAGAATCATTACAAGATTGTGATAACTTTTTCCAAGTTTGCAGGTCTCAAGGTGAGTGACTCCAAATAATGTCTACATGGTAGAGTTCATGCCTTATGAGGATTTTTAAAGAAACCTCTTCCCAATTCAATGCCCACCATCTGCTTGGTGTGCCTGAATAGGTGGTAATTATATGACAATATGCAAGTTTGCAGTAAAAATGACAGAACAGAGATTTACCTGGATACTTAATTTATAGCTAAGTGAGTTTGTTTAATAATACAGACTTTATGGGTTTTGTTGATTTTGAACTTTTCTGTTTCCAGACTAAATGTTATGATAAGCTTAATAACTACGTAGCTACTTTCTTATAATATTTAATATCAAAGCAAAGTATTTGGAGAATAAGGAAAAGGTGAAAGTATCAAAATTTTGATTATAGATATTTCATCTTTTTTCACTTTCTTTTTAAAAATTTAGGACAAAAAAACATAGAAATGGATCTTGTGGTATACTTTCTATATAACTAAAAATTAGTTAAATTTTAATAATCTATTTTAATACCTAGATCAAAATATTGCCCATACAGACACAAAAGTAATCATATTTAAGAAAAAAAAAAAGTTGAACTTGTTCCTGTTCTGACAAAAAGTCATAATAGTTAGCATTCACATTTTGAATACAGAGATGTATTCGACAGATCACATTAATTCTCTGGCGTCACTAAACCCTACCATACAGAAACTGACTTTGCTAAAACATAAAAAAAACAAATATAGGGCTTGAAGGATTAGGATGAGCTTATCTTGGACCTAGGGCAGCAAAAAGAAAACATTGTTTTTAATTAACCGTCCACAGTTTGAGAAATGAAAAGAATTTCAAATGAATAAACATCTTCATTTTCATTTATTCACATTTAGTTCATGTTTATGTTTTCCTCTGTTAACTGGAAACCAACCTGAATTGTGTTGTCATGTTTTTAGTTACTAGTACCTGCAGTGTACATATTTGTCTACAAAATGCTCTGAGTTAATTAGTTAAGACTCAAGTGATGAATTACACTTTTCACTTGGATAAACCATTTTGAAAGTTAAAAAAAAAAAAAAAAAAACCAAAGAACAATGAATTGCAAATTTTTCCTACAAACGCTTTTATGCTGATCATCTTAAAACATATGCTTTAGGCTTGTAGAGTTTACAGGCATCACAAAACCAGTTAGCAGAATTCAAAAAGTTCACTTTCAGTTCTTTGTTTCAAAAAAATGAATTACAAGGTTATAAGAATGTGTCCACCCAAGCTAAGTGGGATCTGGCTGAAATTTCTGCTTATTACAAAACAAACATACAATTAAAAAAAAAAAAAAAAGAACTAGTGAATTAACCATATAATTCAGTAGAAGAGTTTCAAATTTGAACTACATAAATAACTACTTTAATTCTTTACTTCACTGGGAATGAGTGAACAAAATCCTAGAAGTAAGAAAGTAGATATACAAACTCATTCTGCACTGTATATCCATTCACAAACTTGGAAGTTGTGTGTGTGTGTGTTTAAAGCAAATATGAAACATTTGGTGTTTCAGTTCAGATGTTAGCAAACTATAACTTCCCGGTTTTAATAAGCGATGTACAAAAAGGCTCAAAGATTCTGTGGACATCAAATACCTCCTACAACAGTACTTTTACGAGCTAAGCGTACATGAATCAAAACCATATGGCAATCCTTTCCTTTAAATGAAATTCACATGGTGAAAATACAGAAGAAGAATGTCCTAGGCAGAACACGTGTAAAAGTAGCCTCTAGATTTCTAAAGCTGCTATTGTCTTTTCCTGGTACTAGGCAAACATTACCTGACACGAGGACAGCTGTCCTTCTTCCTAAATTTAAGATCTTCTTAAGACTGGCAGAGCAACGGATGTGTTTGTTCAGTTTTCCATTCCATCAAAGCACGTCTCTTTCAGTTTTGTGCCTCTATAATGCAAATGTTTTCAACCATTTTTTTCTCTATAGCATAACCATAATCAAAATATAAAAAGAAATGTGTGTTGTAAGCACAATTTGAACTGAGAAAGAAATTTAGAGTAGGAAATGCCCTCAGTGTTACAGGATCCGAAATCTGGAAGAAAAGAATTATAAAATTTTCCTGTGGTAAAAGTGTTTCCACTTTGGCAAATGGATGTCTCTACACATACCTCCTAGTTTATTCCTTCCCCAAATGGAAGTGTTTGTAAATGTTATTGTAAAATCAGAATGTGCAGAAGTCTTAAGACCCCCCACATTGTTTCCTACAAAACACATTAACTGTAGTCTCTGATGTTTTCAATGTAACATATGACTGACAGATAAAAAATCACTAGTGATTGTCTACAACTTTCTACCAACATCCTTTCAACAATCTTGAAATAGTATTTTAGATTTGCCTACTCTCTTAGCCTGCTCTGAAAGTTGTCTTTTTTTTTTTTCCACATGAGATGTTTTTGTTTTGAACTACACAAAAGAAAAAGAAGGAAATGGGACTGGTTACATCATTTGATAGGCTCAATGCAGAATGAAAATATGGCCTTGTTCAAAAATTAAGATTTCCATCTGGTGACAGCAGAGCAATAAACCAAGTGTGAGACCCATCTAAACACGGAGCCCTGGGCAACTACACTGGATGCACGTCCATGAGATCAGCCCTGGAGAGGCGTCAAGAAGAGCAAGAGGATGATATCGGGGAGAATAATTTTCAAAGATCTGTCTGAGGCTTTTTTTTTTTTTAATACAAAGGTGATAGGTAATAGAACTAAAAAGGATTTTAAAATCACTATGTAGTATGGTGTTCAAGAAAAAGAGTATGTCTTATTTTCTTAATTTTTTTTTTTTTTTAATATTACTGGTAGTTGATAGACTGGGATCCTTGACCACAACACTTTTCCAGTACTGAAGAGGATATTAGTTCCTAGTTTTTTTTTTCAAAAAAAAAAATCTTCTAACTGAAATATTTCTTACGATTGATGACTTAATTTATTCTCATACTGGTCAAAATTCTTCCTTTTATATTTTATCTGGAAAATGTTCTTAATTAGTTCAAATAAAGTAAATATGTGATTAACAATACCTCTTTACCCTCAACTGATTATAGTACACATAGGCCTTAAACTATGATGTTGTTTAAGGTTTAAGCCCTTTGAAGCACTCTGATTTTAGGTGTCTTTGTGCTTATTTATGATGTTTACGTTCTTTACATTTTATCTCACTTGATATCATTAAGGAAGATAATGATTAATTTTATGTGTTAGCTTGGTGAGGCTATGGTACCCAGAAATTTGGTCAAATACTAGACTAGTTGCTATTCCATACTATAATGTAATGTAATGTAATCAGTTGAAAACGGAGTTTCTTTAGGGTGTATTCTGCCTTCAGACTATAAACAGGTATTTTGGGAGAACTTTCTCTCCACTCTTCACTCTTTCCATTGCCGGACCTATGGATCTTGGGACATGAATATGCAGAAGTATCCAGCCTGCCACCTGACCTATGGAGTTTGGATTTGCCAGCCCCCACAATTATGTAAGCTAATCCCTTAAGTAAATTCCATGTATATATTTCAATTGTTCTGTTTTTCTAGATAATCCTGACATAAGACAAGATACAACATAAGAAGAAAAGTACCATTTGGAGGATGAAGTTGCTGAATAACGTGACCCGAAAAACACTAAGAGGCATATAGAATGTCAAGTTATCTGTGACATTTAAAAATGCAAAATCTTTAAGCTTTAATTTTCAACATTCTATTCCCTACTTGACTGCTAAGTTTCATAATGTGCTAAGAAATTCAATTTAAATTTTTATGACTACAAACTTTTCTTTTGTACCTCAAAATAGATATTAGATATACTTATTTGTGAGTACCTCAAAATTGTTATTAGAAATTATACCAGTTGTTGCACCCTCCATGAGTGGGTTGTGGTTGGCCTCTCAGTTTAGGTGGTGGGAAGAATAGTGATAACAGCAAGGGGAGAGAGAGTTTATGAGCTTTAATTATCTACCTACCTACTTACCTATCTATCTATCTATCTCATCTTAGTTTTGTTTAAGGTACATAAACCCAGCCTTTTTTGAAGCATTTTTATAGATATATTTAGAGTTATTTTTGTTTTCCTGCTCATTTTGCTGGAATACTTTATGTGTATCAGCAATTTTCATTTTAGGTACTTACTATATTCAAAACTCTCTTCTGGAGAATGGGGCTACAAAACATAGTCTTAAAAAGAAAAATAAAATATAGTGCCCATAGTGAGAACTAAAACAGAAATAAATAGAAAACAGAAAACAATTTGTTGTGATGGTTAAGATTGTGTGTCAACTTGGCTGGGCCATGATCAGTGTTTTAATGTAATCACTCCCATGACTGAATATACTGTGAGTAGCCAATCAGATGAAAGGGAGCCTCCTTGGGGGTGTGGCCCACATCTGCATATAAGCAGACATTCTGGCTTTTTGCTCTCTCTGGATCCTGCGGCTGCTGCTTCCTGATGTCTTATCTCCCGTTCTTGGGACTTGATCTGTCAGTTTACTTGCCGAACCTGGGATTCGTCAATCTGCACAGCCTGTGAGCAGGAGCCCTGCTCTCCGACCTGCTGATCTTGGGCTTGCCAGCTTCTGCAGCTGTGTGACTTGAGAGGCCTCTACCCTGATCCATGGACTTGGGATGTTCTAGCCTCTACAATCGCATGAGCTGTTTCCTTGATATAATCTCTCCCTATATATATGTATTTATGCACTTTACTGGTTTTGCCTCTCTGGAGAACTCAGCCTAAGACAAATGTATTCCATGGTAAGAGACGAAGAAGTGGACAAATGAAAAGTGATCCAAGTGTTTAGAGAGGAGACAAGTGTGCGCTAGACTTATCAATAGAGGATCACTAAATCAGAGAATGCAAGCAAAAACACAACACCAGTGAAAAAATCAGAGCCAGGAAAAGATTATAATAGTTTATCACCTAAACAGAGTCAAAAGGCAGTACAAATTTCAGAGCACTGAGCAAGGAAGGACAAGAAAGATTCAGTAGGGTGGGGGGAAGGCTGGAAAAGTTCCTTGATAGATAAAATGAATAAAAAAAATATATATACTAAGACATGCTTTTGGAAAATGGCCTGAACAGGTTAAGCAAGAATTCGTTGCTGTCCAGTTGATTCCGACTCACAGTGATCTTATAGGACAGAGTAGAACTGCCTCATAGGGTTTCCAATGAGCGATTGGTACATTCAACCTGTCAACTTTTTGGTTAGCAGCCAAACTCTTAACCACTAAGTCACCAAAAAAAAAAAAAAAAACCTGTTGCTATCCAGTCAATTTGTACTCATAGCAACCCTATAGGGGAGAGTAGAACTGCCCCATAGGGTTTCCAAGGAATGGCTGGTGGATTCCAACTGCCAACCTTTTGTTTATCAGTCAAGCTTGTAACTACTGCACCACCATGGCTCCATTATTAAATATAATTTTAATTAATTTTTGGAATATTTTTGTATATTAGTAAGAACAATGTCTGTTATTTATTTATTTATTCACTATTTGATGCCTGGAATCTCTAAAATAAATCTTGAAATTCTGCCTTCAAATATGAAGGATAGATACACAAATTGCTTGGGCATGATGTTGCAAAAACTAAGGCTAAATACATGGATAAAAGAATAGTTGCATAATTAACCATACATTAACATCATAATGACTTATGAATATTCCATAAATTAACCCCCAAGCCTCAATAGCTACACATATCCTATATCACATAGCGTGGGGTAACATTATTAGTTGAACAGTCTTCAGAATCTTAGCTGCATGCTCATTTAGACAACTTCACCTCAGAGCTGCTGTTTAGGCCACCAGTGAAGCATGAATAAACAAATATGTTTAATATCTCTATATGAGCGAATAAAAGTGTTCTGGAATTCTCTGAGATATTGCAACCAGAACTTTCATATTGATGTTTTATTTGTTCCATTAATGTCATGTGAACATACTAAATGGGATTTTCTTATTTATGGCAAGGACAAGATCTTAGTATAGCTATCTACTGAGTGGTTGATTGGAGCTATAAGAAAAATTAATGCTAATGTTGTGTCAATGGATTTTCATTACTTATTCATTTCTTGCATTTGAAAAAATCTATTATGGAAGAAGATTTAAGACATAGAAATAGTGTATGATAGTAGAGATCTGGGACATTGTAGCATTATGTGTGAGGAGGACATTGAAGACAAGTGTGTTATCACCCCTCAATATTACAATACATGACCATGACTATTCCATATATGTATAAGCTTAGCTCTAGAGAGAGGCTTTGGAACCTTGGAAATACGGTGCTCAATATTTCATTTTCTATTTTTCTGGCAAAAAATATGCATGTGATTTAGTCTGTAACCTGCACTTAAAAATAAAAAGTAAATAAAGAAGATAAAAGCATTTGCTGACTGCATGTTATGGGCTATATACTGTGGTAATCACATGTGCACATTTAATTTTTGAAAAAAAATGTTTTACTTAGGTTGTATCACATAGTTTATATTTATTTAAGTATAAACATTTAAAATGCAGAGCTTATTAAGGGAAGAGTAAAAGTTCCCTGTTTTGCTCTATGTCTCAGGTATATTAACCTTATCTGCCTACTTTTGCACAGCTACTCGTGATAGTGCATTCAACCCTGAGTGTTTTTATTTATTTATTTATTTTTATTGTACTTCAGGTGAAGGCTTATAGAACAAATAGTTTCTCATGAGACAGAAGTACACATGTTGTTTTATGACATTGGCTAACAACCCGACAACATATCAACCCTCTAACTTCTCAACTTTTTTTTTTTTGGTGAAAATACACATAGCCAAAGATACACCATTTCAAAAATTTCTACCTGCACAGTTCAGTGACATTGACTACGCTCTTCCAATTGTGCTGTTATTCTCACTTAAGATGAAGGCTTACAGAACAAAATAGTTTCTCATTTAACAGTTACTACAAATGTTGCCCTATGACAATGGTTAACAATCTCACAACACATCAACAATATCCTTGCTCAACCTTGGGTTCCCTATCACCAGCTTCCTTGTCCCCTTCTGCTTTCTGGCCCTTGGCACTGGACTCCTGTACCTCATTAGTCTCATTTGGTTTTACGGGGCTGTCCACTCCCAGGCTGAATAGTGAACCTCGGAGGTAACTTCACCACTGAGCTAAAAGGGGGTCTGGGGGCCATACTCTCGGGGTTTCTCCAGTCTCCTTTAGGCCAGTAAATCTGGTCTTTTTTTTGTGGGTTAGAATTATGCTCTACATCCTTCTCCAGCTCTGTCTAGAACCCTCTGTTGTGATCCTGGTCAGACCAGTTAGTGGTGGTAGCTGGGCACCATCTAGCTGTACTGGACTCAGTCCGGTGGAGGCCTTGGTAGCTGTGGACAATTAGTCCTTCGGACTAATCTTTTCCTTGTATCCTGTTCTCTTCATTATCCCTTGCTCCCGAAGGGATGAGACCAGTGGAGTATCTTAGAGGGTCGCTCACAGGCTTTTAAGACCCCAGACACTACTCACCAAGGTAGAATGTAGAGAATTTCCTTTATAAGCTGGGTCATGCCAGTTGAGCTAGATGTTCCCGGAGACCATGGTCCCCACAAGCCCTCCGCCCAGCAATTCAGTCCCTCCGGGAGTCTGGATGTGTCTATGGGGCTTCCATGACCTTTCCTTGTACAAGTTGTGCTGGTTTCTCCTGTATCGTGTACTGTCTCACCCTTCACCCAAGATATCACTTAGCTATTGTGTATTTAATATTCACCCCCCCCCCACCCCTCCCATCCATGGTAACCAACGAAGATTGTTACATTTTGTGTGTGAACTTTTTCATGGGTTTTTACAATAGAAGTCTCATACAATATTTGTCCTCTTGTGATTGACTTATTTCACTCAGCGTAATGTCCTCCAGTTTCATCCATGAGATGCTTCACAGATTCATTGTTGTTCTTTCTCGTTGCATAGTACTCCCTTGTGTGTATGTACCATAGTTTGTTTATCCATTCATCTGTTGATGGTCATCTAGGTTTTTTCCTTCGTTTTGCTATTGTGAACAATGCTGCCATGAACATAGGTGTGCATATGTCTATTCGAGTGACGACTCTTATTTCTCTAGGCTATATTCCTAGGAGTGGGATTGCTGAATCAAATGGTATGTCTATTTTTAGCTTTCTGAGGAAGTGCCATATCAATTTCCAAAATGGTTGTATCATTTTGCATTCCCACCAGCAGTGCCTAAGTGTTTCAATCTCCCCTCAGCTCCTCCAACATTTGTTATTTCCAGTGTTTTTGATTCGTGCCAGAAATGCCGGGCTGGGCTGAGATGGTATCTCATTGTGGTTTTAATTTGTATTTCTCTAATGGCTAGTGATCGCGAGCATTTCCTCATGTGTCTGTTGGCCATTTGAATGTCTTCTTTGGTGAAGTGTCTGTTCATTTCCTTGCCCATTTTTTAATAGGATTATTTGTCTTTTTGTTGTAGAGGTGTTGGATTTTCTTGTAGATTCTGGAGATTAGACCTTTGTCTGACTTGTACTGTCCAAAAATATTTTCCCAGTCTGTAGGGTCTCTTTTTACTCTTTTGGTGAAGTCTTTTGAAGAGCATAGGTGTTTGATTTTTAGAAGATCCCGGTTATCTAGCTTATCTGTTGGTGTTTGTGCGTTGATGGTTATGGTTTGTATCCTGTTAATGCCATGTATTAAGCCCTGAAGTGTTGGTCCTATTTTTTCTTCTATGAACTTTATAGTTTTAGGCTTTATATTCAGGCGTTTGATCCATTTTGAAGTAGTTTTTGTATACAGTGTGAGGTATGAACCCTGAGTGTTTTTAACTGCAAAGTTCAATTATCGTCTGCCATTATTTATTCACACATAAATGAGAATTCACAATAATAAGTCAATCATAATTATAATTTGAATTGTGCAGTCATTTGTTTTAAAGGCATAACTGCTAGTGTCTTTTCTTAAATAAGGAATTCAGAGCACTAGCTAATTACACTTTCTGATTAATTGTGGATGATTATTTTATGCCAATTAAAAAATGCCAATTTATAAGGTATTGGAATAAAATAAAATACACTGATACTATGCTGAAGACACTTTTTTTATGGCTTCTCTGTACCATAACATCTCATTTTTAATTAGAAGTATTTTGTATGATATAACAGGATTAGAAAGCAAAGAAGAATAAGCTGAAGATGAAATATACAGTAAACTTTCTTTTTAAAATTACATCCCTTACTTTAATTCTTTCTATAATTGAGATTCAATGGAAATTGATTATTAATTACTTCACGAAGTGTTGTATTATGTGTTTTCACATGCATTATCTCATTTATTATTACCCACAACCCAGAAATGAGAGAAATCAGATTTTAACAGTATAGAATATAATCCTAATGCCCAGATAAGTTAAAGAATATATCAAAGTTTACACACAAAGTAAGTGAAGAACAAGGAATCAAACTTTGATCTTCTGATTGTAAGATTCATGTTATTTTTCATTCAGCGTCCTGTAAAACGTGTAAGCAAATTTATAGAAAAGAAATATTTTTCAACTATTTGAAATTCATTAAGGTTGTAATTTCACTGAGGCATTTCACTCATTTTATGTATAACGTTCATTCTAAAATTCTAAAAATATAGTCCATTAAGCAGCCATGGTTTTACCTGCAGAACCACCAATCTGCTTATGTTTTAAACAAAAATAAAGTATGAACACATTTCAAAAGTGAAAAATATGAGTATTTTTTAAAAATTTAGTCCCAATGCCATTTTAAATAACCTTGGAGAAGAAATATATTGACTTTTTTTCCCCTTGAGTTCATGTTTTGCAAAATTTCGCCTTTGGTTTTCTTACTGTAGTTGATTCTCTTACCACACTTTGAAACATATATTCATGGTTAATTATTTATGGATTAAAAAATCAGAAACAGCAAAATCTTCTTGCAAGACAATCACATTTTAGAATCAGCTCTTTCCTAAGTCACCTTCAAAATATGTAAACTTTTTTCTTCATCTATCAATCTCTCTCTCTCTCTCTCTATCACCTATAGTTTTGTTTAAAGTACATAAATCAGGCTTATTTTGAAGCATTTTTATTTGATGTCTTTATAGTAATTCATATTTTCCAGCTAATTTTACTGGAATACTTTGTGTGTATCAGTAATTTTCACATTAGGTACCTACTATATTCAAAGTTCTCTGCTGGAGAGTAAGGCTACAAAACACAGTCTCAAATAGAAAAAAATAAAATACATTGCCTGTGGTGGGACTTAAAAAAGAAATAAACAGAAAACAATGCCTTCCATGTTGTTGTTGTTGTTCTTAGGTGTCATCGAGTTGGTTGCAACTCATAGCTATCTTATGTACAACAGAATGAAACACTGCACGATCCTGCACCATCCTCATGATCGTTGTTCTGCTTCAGCCCATTGTTTCAGCCACTGTGTCAATCCATCTCGTTGAGGGTCTTCCTCTTTTTTGCTGAGCCTCCACTTTACCAAGCATGATGTCTTTCCTCAGGGACTCTTCCCTCCTGATGTTGTTGTTGTTACTAGGTGCTGTCGATTTGGTTCCGACTCATAGTGACCGTATGTACTAGAGAATGAAACACTGCCCGGTCCTGCACCATGCTTACAATTGTTGGTATGCTTCAGCCCATTGTTGCAGCCACTGTGCCCATCCATCTCCTTGAGGGTCTTCTTGTTTTCCACTGGCTCTATACTTTACCAAGCATGATGTCCTTCTCCAGGGACTGATCCCCTGATAACATGTCCGAAGTATGTGAGATGAAATCTCACCATCCTTGCTTCTAAGGAACATTCTGGTCGTATTTCTTCCAAGACAGATTTTTTTCATTCTTCTGGCAGTCCATGGTATATTCAATATTCTTTACCAACACGGTAATTCGAAGGCATCAGTTCTTCCTTGGTCTTCCTTATTCATTGACCAGTTTTCACACACATATGAGACGATTGAAAACACCATGGCTTGGGTAAGGTGCATCTTAGTCCTCAAAGTGACTTCTTTGCTTTTTAACACTTTAAAGAGGTCTTTTGCCACAGATTTCCCCAATGCAGTACATTATTTGATTTCTTGATTGCTGTTTCCATGAGTGTTGACTGTGGATCCAAGTAAAAAGAAATCCTTGACAACTTCAATCTTTTCTCCGTTTATCATGATGTTGCTTATTGGTCCAGTTGTGAGGGTTTTTATTTTCTTTATGTTGAGGTAGAATACTGAAGGCTGTAGTCTTTTATCTTTAAGTGCTTCAAGTCCTCTTCACTTTCAGCAAGCAAGGTTGTGTCATCTACATATCACAGGTTGTTAATGAATCTTCCTCCAGTCCTGATGCCCCATTCTTCTTCATATAGTCTAGCTTCTCAGATTATTTGCGCAGCATACAGACTGAATAAGCATGGTGAAAGGATATAACCCTGATCCACACCTTTCCTGACTTTAAACCACGCAGTCCCATTGTTCTGTTCAAACAGCTGCCTCTTGATCTATGTGCAGCTTTCTCATTAGCACAATTAAGTGTTCTGAAAATCTCATTCTTGGCAATGTTGTCCATAATTTGTTACGGTACACAGAATCGAGTGCCTTTGCGTAGTCTATAAAACACAGGTAAACATCTTTCTGGTATTCTCTGCTTTCAGTTAGGATCCATCTGACATAAAAAGTAATGATATCCCTTGTTCCAAGTCCTTTTCTGAATTTATCTTGAAATTTATGGCAGTTCCCTGTCGATGTACTGCTACAAACATTTTTGAATGATCATCAGCAAAATTTTACTTGCATGTGATATTAACGATATTGTTTGATAATTTCCAAACTCTGTTGGATAACCTTTCTTTGGAATAGGCATAAATATGGATCTCTTCCAGTTGGCTAGCCAGGTAGCTGTCTTCAAAATTTCTTGGCATAGATGAGTGAGCACCTCCATCACTGCATCCATTTGTTGAAACATCTCAATTGATATCCGTCGATTCCTGGAGTCTTTCTTCTCACCAACGTCTTCAGTGCAGCTTGGACTTCTTCCTTCAGTATCATTGGTTCTTGATCATATGCGACCTCCTGAAATGATTGGACGTCGACCAATTCTTTTGGGTATAGTGACTCTTGTATTCCTTCTATCTTCTTTTGATGCTTCCTGTGTCATTCAGTGTTTTGCCCATAGAATCCTTCACTATGACAATTCAAAGCTTGAATTTTTTCTTCAGTTCCTTCAGCTTGGGAAATGCGGTGTGTGTTCTTCCCATGCATTCCATGGTAAGAGACAAATAAGTGAATGAATGAAAAGTGAACCAAGTGTTTAGAGAGTAGACAACTGTGCACTAGAATCTTCAATAGATGCTTCACAGGGATCCTGGGGCTTAAAATTAGGCTTGTATGTGTGTAAATGAGGAGAATGAAATCTAGTTATCTGGGAGGAAGAACACATGTGAGTAAAGAAGAGCAGAATAAGTATGGAATTTCTGGCCAGGGTTAGGTGAATACCCCCAGTGGTGTTAAGCAAGGATGATGTACAACAATAAAGGAGATCTAATTTGGCACATGATCAAAGCCATGCTGTTTTCAATCACCTCACATGCATGCAAAAGCTGGACAGTGAATGAAAAAAGGAAGACTGAAGAAGAATTAATGCATTTGAATCATGGTGTTGGTGAAGAATTTTTAATATACCATAGACAGCCAAAAGAATGAACTAATCTGTCTTGGAAGAAGTACAGCCAGAATGCTCCTTAGAAGTGAGGATGGGGAGACTTCGTTTCACACACTTTGCACATGTTATCAGCAGGGACTAGTCCCTGGAGAAGGACATCAAACCAAATCCATTGCTGTTGAGTCAATTCTGACTCACAGCGACCCTGTAGGACAGAGTAGTTCTGCCCCCTACAGTTTCCAAGGAGTGGCTGGTGGATTTGAACTGTGGACCTTTTTGAGTTAGCAGCCTACCTCTTAACGATAGTGCCATCAGGGCTCTGGAGAAGGACACCATGCTTGGTAAAGTAGAAGGTCAGCAAAAAAGAGGAAGACCCTCAACAAGATGGATTGACACAGTGGCTATTACAATGGGCTCAGACATAACAGTGATTGTGAGGATGGTGAAGGACTAGGTAGTGTTTCGTTGTGTTGTACATAGGGTCAGTATGAGATGGATTCAACTCGATGGCACCTAATACACACAATACACAATTTGGCACATATCAGGACTTGGATCACATTGAGTAAAATAAATAAATAAATAAATCCAACAACAAGAACTAAACCTGTTGTTGTGGAATTGATTCTGACTCATGGGGACCCCATGTGTTACAAAGTAGAAATGCTCTATAGTGTTTTCTTGGCTGTAATCTCTACAGAAGCAGATCACCAGGCCTTTCTTCCATGACACCAGTTGGTGGGTTTGAAATGCCAATCTTTAGGCTAGCAGTTCAGTGCAAACCATTTACACCACTCAAGGACGTTGCAGTGATACTTTTGTAGAAGGATGAAGCCTTTAAATATTATAAGGAGGGTGGTATAATTGTATTATTCAAAAATAGTATTTTAGAAAAAGTAATGTAATAGGTAGGTACAGAAGAGACAGTATGTGGGAAAACTGCACACTGATGCATGAGGTAAGAGGCTAATGGAATTAAAATCTTAGAGCTGGTGGGTGAGTGGAGCTCTGTCAGAGAAGAAAAAGGGGATAAAGAAAGAAGAAAGAAAAGACTGACTGTGATTAAGAGAAATGTTACTAGCCAGATATTTAGAGAACTATGTTGCTAGCATGAAGGACAGGAAAAATAGTGATAGATTTTCCTGAATTAAGATACTCAGAATAATAAACTTGTCATTACCCTCTCCACTCTCATCTTTAATTTGCCCAGAACACTTTAAAGTAACAAAATTGTAAGGCAAAACTGGAACTCTCCAACAGGCATTTGGAGGGACAGAGGATAAAGTATGGTGTGAGATGCTGAGTGTGTAGTCACTAATGAATAAATTCCCTCAGAGGTAAAGGTTTGAACTGTGGGATGAGCTTATCCATTAATATATGGGAAGAGAAAGCAGTGGTGTGGTCCTCAGAGCAGTGAGACACATGGCTAGCAAAGGAGAATGACAAAGGCATGGTAGAGTTTATGAGGCAGCCTCTGGTGTCAGATTGCTAAGCTTCCAATTTGGACTACTATTCTCTTAGAATATGACCTGGCACAAATTACTCAACTTCTTTGTATTGGCTTCTTCATCTCTGAAATAGGGATAAGTGGAGATTAAGATTAAATGCTAAGATAAAGATTAAATGCTCTAATACATGCATAGCACTCATAACAGTGCCAAGTTCATAGAAAGGGCTCAAAAAGTCATCATTACAAGAAAAAAAGTTAAGAATTTCCAGCAAAATGTGCATTCAATAAAGTTGGCAGATATTGAAAAGCTATATCCTTTCAAAATCGTAATGTCCACTTTATTAATTCTCTTCAGTCTTCTTCATTATCTCTCAAACCCCAAAAGCACTTTTCTATTCCTTTATGAAAAGAAGTATAAGGAAGGTACAACATTGGCAATGACAAGAAATGGTGGGCAGGTGGGAGTGGAGAGTAACATCATTGTGTAATATAGTAAGAATCAAAATATTATAAAGACTCTTTTTATTGTATTTTTGGTGAACACTTAGACAGTAAATTAGGTTCCCATTTAACAATTTCTATACATATTGTTCAGTGTCATTTGGTACATTTTTCAGAGTGCGTCAGCATTCTCATTATTTCCATTCCGATTGTTCTGTATCCATTAATCTTGCTTTCCCATCCCCCCACCCCTTACATTCTCATCTTTGCTTTAGGGTAATTATTGACCATTCAGTCTAATTTGGATGATTATTTAAAAGGAGCATAGTACTCATGGGTGATATTTTTATAATATAAACAAGAGCCAATCTATTATTTGATTGAAAAGTGACCTCCAGGAGTGGGTTCAGTTCCAAATTTAAAGGATACCTCAGGATGACACTCGGGGGATCCTCTAGTTTCTACCAATCCAGTAACTCTGGGGTTTTTTTAAGAATTTGAGATTTGTTCTACGTTTTTCCCCCATTCTATCCAAGACCATCTATTGTGTCCCTGGTCAGAATGGTTGTCAGTGGTATGCAGACACTCTCTAGTTCTTCTGGTCTCAGGATAGATGAGGCCATGGTTCCTGTGAGCTATTAGTCCTGTTGACTGGTTTTCTTTATCAAGTCTTTGGTCTCCTTCTTTCTCTTGCTCCAGATGAGTAGAGATCAATAGTTGTATCTTGGATGGCTGCTCACAAGCGTTTAAGACCCCAGATGCTACTCACCAGACTAGGATGTAGAACAATATCTTTATGAACTATGTTATGCCAATTGACAGAGCTGTACCCCTAGACTATGGTCCTAAGCCTTCAAACCCACGCTTTGTGTATTTGGTTATGCTTAGGAAGTATCCGCAACTGTACCCGTATGTGCTTTATTATGTTTATGAATATGTATGCAGTATACACAAACTTGTATATGCATATACCTACAGATACACCTATACGTTCACACCCATATACTCACATATGCCTTCCTATACACATGTACGTATACATCTCTACCTATGTAACCACATACACGGTTTTTGCCGGTAATTACTGTTGTTGCAAAATTGTATATATTATGTTGTCATTGTTTTTAGGTGCCACTGAGTGGGTTCCTATTCTTATCAACCCTATGTACTACAGAACGAAACACTACCCAGTCCTGTGCCATGCTCACAATCATTGTTATGCTTGAGCCCATTGTTGCAGCCACTGTGTCAATCCATCTCGATGAGGTTCTTCCTCTTTTTTGCTGACCCTGTACTTTACCAAGCATGATGTCCTTCTTCAGGGACTGGTACCTCCTAATAACATGTCCAAAGGCTGTAAGACGTAGTCTTGCCATCCTTGCTTCTAAAGAGCATTCTGGTTGTACTTCTTCCAAGATGGATTTATTCGTTCTTTTGGCAGTTTGTGATATATTCAAGATTCTTCACCAACAACACAATTCAAAGGTGTCAGGTCTTCTTAGGTCTTCCTTATTGATTGTCAAGCTTTCAAATGCAGATGATGCGACTGAAAATACCATCACTTGGGTCAGGCACACCTTAATCTTCAAAGTGATATCTTTGCTTTTGAACACTTTAAAGAGGTCTTTTGCAGCAGATTTGCCCAATGCAGTGGGTCTTTTAATTTCTTGACTGCTGCTTCCATGGGTGTTGATTGTGGATCCAAGTAAAATGAAATCCTTAACAAAGTCAATTTTTTCTCCATTTATCATGATGTTGCTTACTGGTCCAGTTGTGAGGATTTTTGTTTTCTTTATGTTGAGGTGTAATCCATATTGAAGGCTATGGTATTTGATCTTCATCAGTAAGTGCTTCAAGTCCTCTTCACTTTCAGAAAGCAAGGTTGAGTAATCTGCATAACATAGGTTGTTAATGAGTCTTCTTCCAATCTTGATGCCCTGTTCTTCTTCATATAGTCCAGCTTCTCAGACTATTTGCTCAGCATACAGGTTGAATAGGTATGGTGAAAGGATACATCCCTGACGCACACGTTTCCTGACTTTAAACTGTGCGTCACCCCCTAGTTCTGTTCGAATAACTGCCTCTTGATCTATGTACAGGTTCCTCATGAGCACAATTAAGGGTTCTGGAATTCCCATTCTTCACAATGTTATCAACAATTTGTTATGATCCACATAGTCAAATGCCTTTGTATAGTCAATAAAACACAGGTAAACATCTTTCTGGTATTCTCTGCTTTCAGCCAGGATCCATCTGACATTGGCAATGATATCCCTGGTTCCTCATCCTTTTCTGAATCTGGCCTGAATTTCTGGGAGTTCCTTGTCAACATACTGCTGCAGTCACTTTTGAATAATCTTTAGCAAAATTTTACTTGCCTGTGATATTAATGATATTGTTTGATAATTTCCACTTTTGGTTGGATCACCTTTATTGGGAACAGTCATGATATGGATCTCTTCCAGTCAGTTATCCAGGCATAGATGAGTGAGCACTTCCAGGGCTGCATCCATTTGTTGAAACATCTCAGTTGATTCTTAGTCAATTCCTGGAGCTTTGTTTTTTGCCAATGCCTTCAGTGCAGCTTGGATTTCTTCCTTCAGTACCATCGGTTCCTGATCATACGCTACCTCTTGAAATGGTTGAACGTCAACCAATTCTTTTTGGTATAATGACTTTGTGTATTCCTTCCATCTTCTTTTGATGTTTCCTGCATTGTTTAATATTTTCCCCATAGAATCCTTCACTATTGCAACTTGAGGCTTGAACTTTTTCTTCAGTTCTTTCAGCTTGAGAAATGCCAAGCATGTTCTTGTCTTGGTTTTCTATCTCCAGCTCTTTGCACATGTAATTATAATACTTTACTCTGTCTTGTTGAGTCACCCTTTGAAATCTTGTGTTCTTTTACTTCATCATTTCTTCCTTTTGCTTTAGCTGCTTGACATTCAAGAGCAGTTTCAGAGTCTATTCTGACATTCATTTTGGTCTTTCTTTCTTTCCTGTCTTTTTAATGACCTCTTGCTTTCTTCATTTATGTTGTCCTTGATGTCATTCCAGAACTCGTCTGGTCTTCGGTCCTGGTGTTCAATGCATCCAGTCTATTCTTGAGATGGTCTCTAAATTCAGGTGGGATATACTGAAGGTCGTACTTTGGCTCTTGTGGACTTGTTCTAATTTACTTCAGTTTCAACTTGAACTTGCACATGAGCAATTGATGGTCTGTTCTGCAGTCGACCCCCGGCCTTGTTCTGACTGATGATATTGAGCTTTTCCATCATCTTTTTCCACAGATGTAGTCAATTTGATTTCTGTGTATTCCATCTGGTGAGGCCCATGTGTATAGTCGCCTTTTATGTTGTTGAAAAAAGGTATTTACAATGAAGTTGTTGGTCTTTTAAATCGATCTCTGGCATCGTTTCTATCACCAAGGCCATATTTTCCAGCTACCAATCCTTCTTCTTTGTTTCCAACTTTCGCATTCCAGTCACTAGTAATTATCAATGCATCCTGATTGCATGTTTGATCAATTTCAGACTGCAGAAGCTGGTAAAAATCTTTAATTTCTTCATCTTTGGCCTTAGTGGTTGTTGTACAAATTTGAATAATAGTTGTATTAACTGGTCTTCCTTGTAAGCGTGTGGATATTATCCTATCACTGACAGTGTTGTACTTCAGGATAGATCTTGAAATTTTCCTTTTGCTGATGAATACAGCACCATTCTTCTTCAAGCTATCATTACTGGTATAGTAGACCATATGATAGTCTGATTCAAAATGGCCAATACCAGTCCATTTCAGCTCACTAATGCCTAGGATATTGATGTTTATGTGTTCCATTTAATTTTTGATGATTTCCAATTTTCCTAGATCCGTACTTCGTGCATTCCATGTTCCGATTATTAATGGATGTTTGCAACTGTTTCTTCTCATTTTGTGTCATGCCATATCCATAAATGAAGGTCCTGAAAGCTTTACACCATCCACGTCATTAAGATCTACTTTACTTTGAGGAGGAAGTTCTTCCCCAGTTGTCTTCTGAGTGTCTTCCAACCTGGGATCTCATATTCTGGCACTGTATCAGACAATGTTCTGCTGCTATTCATAAGGTTTTCATTGACTAATTCCTTTCAGAAGTAGACTACTGGGTCCTTCTTCTTAGTCTCTTAGTCTGGAAGCTCAGCTGAAACCTGTCCACCATGGGTGACCCTGCTGGTATCTGAAAACCCGGTGGCATAGCTTCCAGCATCACAGCTACACACGAGACCCCACAGTATAACAAACTGACAGACACGTGGAGGTGTACATGTTATAGCATTTACCAAAATTGTCCCTTTTTTGTGTACTTCTTAGTGTTATCATTTACCTTGGTCAAGCTGTGCAGACCTCACACATGTTGGGAATTACCTTTCCCATAACCAAAAATAACATATGTCTACTATTTATAAAGTGATTCCCCTATAAAGATCCTTTCTTTGAAGTTCCATAGCACTATGTTCTCAGCTCTCTCATATTTAACAGGTTACACTATAGTTGTCTACTTAGTTTGTGAACTTCTCTGGCTATTAGCCAACTTTAAACTTCCTGGTTTCTGATTAGAAGATATAATACTGGATAAATATACTAGACATTCTGAATGTAAAGAATGAATCATCCTTCCCCTCCTGCTCATAATAATTGATTAAAAAAATTTCATCAATCATCTGTCCAGTAAGAATATCAAAACCATAAACATTTCTTTCATAAACACCATGAGTGAGCCAATGAACTAAGTGCCATGAAAAAGAAGACTCCTCTGCATTCCATGATGGCCACGAATGTATATTCTCATGAGGAAGATAAAGTAAACCAAATAACTATTAAATAAAAATAACATATTTAGGTAAGAGCTTGACAATTATGAGACATCTTAAGGATATACATAATTTATAAAAAATGCTTAAAGGAAGAAAAAGAAGAAAGAAACACTTCATGTTCTGATTTCTGTTCAAGAAATGTTTTGACAGAGAGCTGGGTCTTGGGTTGGCCTCAGTGGTCAGATTAGATGAATGGACAGAAAGAAGGAAGTGGGACAGCCCGGGTGATAGACTGCCACAAAGATGTTTCATTAGTCATAGGTTTTTCAGGGGAGTGATTTTCCAAAAATCATCTTATCTCATTTACTTTATAAAAAAATTGCACATACACTTGGCAATTGACACTATACTCCTCATTAAGGCAAGATCATTTCATAATCATAATGCCTTCTAATGGTCTTCGATTATTACTAAATCAAAATTAAGTAACAGATAGTTGGACATGTTTGTCTGAAAAATGTCAAAAATATTAAAATAAAATATAGGTTATAATATGTTTGTTATTTAAATCTTGTAATTTCCAAATCTTCAGTTTACATTACCCTGAAAATAAGATAAAACCTAGCTTTTGTCGCCTCTTAATTCTGGAGATTTTCATAGTAGGAATAATAATGCAATGTTCTTGATGCATAGGAAACTTAAGTGAGTTGCTGCTGAAGACATTTTTGAATGTGCTATAAACTAGTACTGGAATAAATTTTTCCAGTATAATTTAAACCTAATGGAACATAAACGCATTTAGTGCTGTCAAAGTCTTATTATTTGGCTAGTCAGAGAAAGAACTGGTGATTACCAGTGAACATATTTGTATATTTTAATTGCTACTTATCTCACAAGTTTCAGCTGTGTATTGAAACAAAGGAAAGCAATTACAATACAAGCAGAAGTTGGCAGAGCAAAGTAGACAGCTATTGTCAGCAATAAACGATCAAATACATCTAGTAAGAGGAAAATGTGTCACAGTTCAGTGATCATGTGAGCAGAGGGAATGAGTAATAATTTTCCTCATCAACTAAGATTGCAGAGAAAATTCAATAGTGTTTACATGCAAACTGATACATATAAAACGAAAAAACCAAACTTGTTGCCCTCAGGTCGATTCTGACTCATAATGACCCTCTACATGAAAGAGTAGAACTGCTCCACAGCGTTTCCAAGGAACAGCTGGTGGATTCCAACTGCCAACCTTTTGGTGAGTAGCCAAGCTCTTAACTACTGTGCCATCTGACCTCCTGAGGATACATACATACACATGTATTTGTATGTATGTGTGTACATACATACATGTATATTGTTGATGTTACATTCATACATATTTGGACTATAGTAGCACCTCAGTATTTTTAGGTATCTCATTTGAGATTCTCACCTTTGGTATTTATAGAAAATTGGTACAAATGACAGAAGAAAGTGCAAAGCTACTTCACCTTCTGGCCATCCTCTCAAACTGGTTGAGTCTGGATTAACAAATGCTGGTAATTGGCAGTCTGTATATCTCAAGATAAAGAGTATCTCTTGATTTTTCAGTCACCTGTAATTGATATGTATTTACTGACATACATTACCAGAGCTAAGATTTCTGACTACTGTGGGCAGCTGAAACATTCATTTACTCCAAGGGTCTCTTCCTCACATAAACAATCTACTTATAGATTGGCAAATCTCAATAATAAAAAGAAAGTTATGCCAAATAGCTGATGTGATTATGGTAAAGTTTCCCTGAAAACACTTGTGGCTCCAAAATTAGTTCAACTTTTCTTAGGAGAAACTACTTGTGGCCACCTTCCCTCAAGCTATGAAGGTTAGAGCTGGTCAATGGAAAATACAAACTGAGTGTCTTGTGTGGTAGCATGCTTGATGAATAGTGGGGGTCAAGTATTTGAATATCTTTGGAGATAACTGCATAAAACTGAATGTCTTGTGAAAATGATACTATAAGAAATAATAAAAAAGTCTCATCACATTGAAAGAGTACACCTGTGCTTTTTCTCCCTTATGTTTTCTAGAGTATGTGCCGTATTCCTAACTAGAATGTCAATGAAAGTTAAAGACTATTGTGATTTAATCTTTCAGCAGATCAATATATCAGAACTAGGGAAATAATTAAAGCTAATCTTTCCCATGTCCTCCTCTGCCCTCCCAGTTTTCTCCTGGAATTGAGTAATGTTCTCAGTTATCACTGGAATGATACTAGGTCCTGTAGGATGATAGGAGAAAGAAAATTGCTCCTTAAAACCAAATATTATGAAGATGTCAGAGGAAGAGTAAGTATTATTTTTATTGAGTGAATAAAACAGATATGTAAATTCAAATCCCACCTACAACACAGCGGTTATGAAATTAAGAAATCCTTCTTTATAGGATTACAATGTATGTATATACATTCACATTTTACTTTAGAAAAACCTGAAAACATCCTATAAAAATGTTTTGCATGTATATTCTCAATAACAACAAAATAAATACAATTTAGGGAAGAAACACATGTAAAACCTTGCAATAAATAAAATAAAAATGAATGAGTGAGAATATCCAGACCAAGGAAAAACTAAAGAAGGAAAGATAAAACGAAACCAGGAATGAGTCTAGAAATTAAAATGCATTCTGTAGCAGAAGTGAGACATATTTTTGGCTTTAAACTATCATTTACATATGAGATGGTACAAAGAGAGAAAACAAAAGGAATATCCCGATGAGGAACGAGTTTGAACAGCCTTGAGAACAGATTCATTCATTCACTCATTAAACAAAGATATAGTGAGAACAAGATACCTTCCTCTCTTATATTAAAAGAAGACATAGTGTGATATGATGTAACATGGTATGATATAATGTAATGTCATGAATTGTTTCCCTCCAAAATGTCTGTCAACTTGGCTAGTCGGTGCTTCCCGGTATTGTGTGATTGTTTATGATTTTGTCATCTGATGTGATTTTCCTATGTATTGTAAATCCTACCTCTGTGATGTTACTGAGGCAGGATTAGAGGCAGTTATGTTAATGAGGCAAGACTCCATCTACAAGATTAGGTTGTGTTTTAAGTCAATCTCTTTAGAGATATAAAAGAAGCAAGCAGAGAGACAGAGGGACCTCATACCACCAAGAAACTAGTGCCAGGAGCAGAGCGTGTCCTTTGGACCCCGGGTGCCTTCCCAGAGAAGCTCCTAGACCAGGGGAAGATGGATGTCAAGGACCTTCCCCCAGAGCCAACAGAGAGAGAAAGCCTTCACCTGGAGCTGGCCCCCTGAATTCGGACTTCTAGCCTCCTAAACTGTGAGAGAATACCCTTCTCCTTGTTAGCCATCCACTTGTGGTGTACTCATTCACTTGTGGTACTTCTGTTGTAGCAGCACGAGGTGACTTAAACAAGTAACATAATATAATATCATGTCATACTATGAACAATTCCCAGGAATTAGTCCCCATTTCAAATCAATAATTAGTTTCATAGAGTTGTTGCTTATGTTCCTTATAACATTTATTAGCATAGAATATTGTAACACAAATATAACTCTATAAAAAATATAGTATGTGCATTATCATTCCAAAGATGTAGCTAATTTTGGATTTTAAATTGCCTGTAATAATGGTTCCCAGTCTTCTGAATCTCAGAAAGCAGGAACATTGAATACTAATAATGGTAAGACTCAAAAAGGATGGCTAAGTGGGGGCAGAGGAACACATAAAAACAAAATCTAGCCTCTATAATCACCACCATTGTTAAAGGAAATGAAATGTCTTTATTACATTTAATGGTACATGTTTTTATTTATTTCCTGTTTTCTCCTTTAAATTGTATATCCTTTCTCTTTACTCTCTCTTGATTTTATGGTGCCTAATTTGTATTTTTGTTTGGGTTTTATTTATAAAACTGCCAGTTTTCTTTATGTATGTATTTTTATTTTACGTAAATAGTATCATGATGTAGATTTTTAGAAATCTTTTCACAAATCCTTATATTAAGCTATTCTATATTTTCTCTACTGAGAAACAAAAATTCAAAACTTAAAAGTATCCTTTAGTTTGAATACATTTACTTAATAAAAATATATACTTATTTTTCTCATTTGACCTTGAGTTGTTGAAAACTCTTTCATAGAATGGCTCTGTCCCATGGGTAGCTGCTTGCTTGGAAACACTGGATTTTGGAAAGAATGACTGCATATCATTTAGTAAATCCTCCATAAATATATTTACGTTAGCTAAACTTTTGATAATTGTTGACCAGACATAAAGTCAAGATTTTGTAGTCCTTGACAACTAACTGGAGGCCAGCTAATTGTGTTGCTAGATTAGCAAAGCCATAATTTAAAAGAGAAGAAAAAGAAAAAAGTCATTATCAGCATTCTTGTATAAAAGCTGAGGAGTCTGCCAAAACGTGACTAAAGAAGAGGCCACTTCACCACCCCACCAATGTAGATTGTGGTAATACCATGAACAGAAATAAAACTGTCCTTGGAACTGACTTTGGATCCATTCAGCGCATACACAAAGAGAAGGTAAAAACCCCAGAGGGATATAATACAGTATATGACTGCAATAAACATGTATCTTGGAAGATTTTTAAAGCAGTTGTAACCAAATTCTACTCATTCATTATAAACAATCTCAAACAATAACAATAACTCGGTAAAGACTAAATAGAACCTCCAGCTTTGACCAATGTGACTTCTTAGTTTGTAAACACAAAAATAAGTTGCTTGCAAAATATATGGCTAGATAAATGAATAATTAACTGTATGGTTTAAAAGCTGAGTAAATCTTAAAATAGGGCCGTATCTAAGGATATTTACACTGAAGTTATTTCTTTTTGATCTGTGATTGGCCTGACATTGGAATGCTAGGTAAGTGCCCCTCTTGCAAATGTCTCAACTGCCAAACCTTTAGAGTGCTGGTGTTTATTTTAAGCTGTTCCTCCAGGCTTAAAGTTAGTCTGCAAAACACATGCTTTCCAGGCATGCTGTATTATTTGACCCAGACATCTTTTTCTCAACAATTTAATTAGTCATGAAGCAAACTGCAAGCATTCAAATTGCATTTTCATATAATAAAACCAAATTTGAATTGAAAGGGAAAATGCATTCTGCCCATTTCAGCATAACTCATTTTTGCAAAGAAAAAAACAATAAGTGGACATTATAGTTTTGCTACTCTAACCACTTTGACAAAAAGCTCAGCTACTGGGTGAATCATAATTTATATTTCAAAATCTCTCAAGATGTCTGACTTCTTGAGGAAGGAATTCTACATGAAAAAAATGTCTCAGTCCAGAACTACTTAACTCTTTAACCTTTAGTCAGTGATGGTGAGCTTTTCAGGCACTAGTACCGGGATTATTGAAAGATGTTTTTGAAACCTAAGCACACTACATCTATCAAAACAGACTGCTGTGTAAACTTGGTACTGTATGTAGATGATTAGTTTCTATTGTATGAATTTTCATTCTTGATTTTATGTCTCTATTCCGATTCTTGTAAGTTTAATTATTAACCTGCCTTGTCCATTTTCATTATGTAGCTCCTTGGGAAGACATGTCAACTAAGAAAGTAATACCCTATCACATGTATGATTTTATATTTTAATTTGGAACTGCTTTTTCATACATTCTAACCTTAGCCTATTAGCCTATTAACAACTCTTCAAGGAAATGTTGCAATTTCATCTCATTAAAGATTAATCCAATGCCTAAGCAAATATAGATATTATAATCTCACTCTCTCACAGAGTAGATCTTTTAAAAGTTATCTTTCAAAGGCAACACCCCACTGGCATTTTGCTATTGTGCACTTTCCTTAATAAGTTATTTTTCCCTTTAGTTAATAGGGACATCACGCACACAAAGGTTTATTTACTTACCACCATTGGTGTCATGGGCACATTTATGACAGGTAAAACAAAAAAACCAAACTCATTGCCATCTAGTCAATTCTGACTCATAGCACCCCTATAGGGCAGAGTAGAACTTCCCCATAGGATTTCCAAGGCTGTAATCATTACGGAAGAAGCCTGCTACGTCTTTTTTGCCATGGAGCAGCCAGTGGGTTCAAACCGCTGACTTTTGGTTAGCAGCTGAGTGCTTTAACCACTGCACCACCAGGGCTCTTATGACAGTCACTTTTTCATTTTATGCCATACTTATAAATACAGAAAATTATATTCCTTTGGGGTAATATAGCATATTGATTTATTACTGTCACAAAAAAACTTTTCTTCTGTCACTCGCTCTTGTAATCACTGTCTGCCACCAATAAGGATAAAGAAAAGCAGTTGAGCCCCCATGAAATAATTCCTCTCTTGCCATGAGACCAGAATAACTGAATGTTTCCTAGATATCATTACTGAACACTTTGATCAGGGTCTCATTAGATGGATTCTGATCAAAAGGAGGAAAAATATGGAACAGAATTTCAGATTCTTATAGAATCCAGACTTACTGAACCCACTGAGAATGGAAGAACAACTGAATCTAATGCCTTGAGATAATTAAATCTTGAACCAAAACTATCTCCTAAACACATCACTTCCTAAACAACAGTTTGGCTCAATTAGTAAAAAAATATTTACCTTGAGCAATGCCTACTTTTAAAGAATTATCTGTAAGAGATCAAAATGACAACAGTACCTCTAAAGCATAGATAAGAAGTTTAGGGGGCACAGAATCTAACTCAAAAATGATGAAATAACTTAAGTAGATATAACGAAAATGATGACTCAACATAACAAATGTAACATGTCAATGAATTGCACATGTAGAAATTATTGAATGAGTGTATGTTTTGCTGTGTATATCTTCACCAAAAATAAAATAAATATTCAAGCTGTTACATTTGAATTTTTTGGCTGGCAAAGCTGGTTACAAAATAAACATTTAGAAGTGATAATCACGTAGATCCCGCTGGCATGTAACATGCGAACTGAATGCAGACATACCTTTGGGCTTCTTATGAATTCTCAAAGAATCTTAATATTTTAGAATAGCAGTGCTTAAATATCCCACTCTTCATGCAAAAATTTCAGATTCTGTGAAACGTTTAGTTCGGGTCCTTGTTCAAAACTCTTTAAGATTCTGCAGGAGTATATAGTATTCTACGAAAGAAACCATGATTAAGAATGATTTTAGGTAAGCAATAAAAGCACACAATAGGATTTGACTCAACAAAAGTTTCATCATAAATAAGAATAAATAAGACTAAGTTAATGAAAATATGCTTTAACGGCTGCCTGTTTTAGATTTTCCCTAAAGAACATTATTTTCTTGTAAATTTGCATCTACAGTTTCTCTTTTTTGATATACCTGCATACAAAATTCATTAGCCGTTATCTGATTCCTTTTGTCCTTACCTAAACAGGAATATAAATGTTATAGACTTAAAAAACAGTGAGCTAGCGACATAAACTGGATATCCACTCATGCTCAAGTACAATTCTAGATGGTTTTGTACCAAAGGTGGTATGCAAATTCTATTTAATGAAATTAGATACTTGGCTGGATTGATCCTTACAAGGATTCGGTAATCAACACTAAGACTTATGAGTCCTGAAAAGGGTCACTTTTTCATGAAATACATGACCTCCACCAACTGTCTGTCTACTGATAACGTCGTTTTAATGGGAAACAAAAGCCTGATGGATATATATCAATGTTAATTCATACTGAGGTAGAGATTGCGAAAGACACAGTCTTTACTTCAACCGAGTTTAACTGTGAGAAAGAAACATATCCGGGTATGTGGCTAGGTGGTTCCACAGAAACAGGAAAAGTAGGAAAAAGGGGAGTCTCTAGGAAACAAAGACAGACTTTAAAATTTGCTTCTCCTTCATTCTAATATTTGCATTTATTTAGACGTAAAAAACATACATATTTTTTCTCCTAGTAGACATTTAGAATTTCTAGTACATCAATAAAAGCTATATTATTGGCAAACAACACCCGAAAATGTCAAAGCTATTTTGAATTAAAGTTTTTTTCTCTCTTTCAATTTTCATTATACACTGTCAACTCATAATTGGTAGCAGAGGTGTACAAATTCAAGAGAGGATATTTTAATAAAAATAGCCAAACCGCTGGAAAATCTAACATGAGAGAAAGCAGTAATATACAATACTATGAAGAAAAAAGGGATAGATCTAAATATTCCAATATTTTAAAATATATAATTAGAAGTATGTTAGACAATGTAATTTTTTTCTGGAAAATATATATTATCACTAATGTCTCAAAAATAATAAGAATATTTGAATAATAAAGTTGGAATTTGAAAAAATTATACTCAAAAATATGCTGCAGTAAGAGTTGTTAAGGGTCATGTGGATCCATTGAAAAATCATTTTCTACCCTTCAACATCTCAACATCTGAGGGGAAGAGGGACGTTTATCAAAGTCTTGCAACCAATCTAAAGCTTCCCATTAAACCATAAAACAAAACAAATTTCAGATGGATTAAAAATAATGAACTATATGCGTGTAAAAATATTTACATTTTATATGATTATAATATTTAAAAGGGCTTTCTAAATACTGTAAAACCAAGTTTCTATAGTGTTGCCATATAAAGCTAAAACACTGTATACAAAAAATAAAAATGTAAAAATTCATTAAGAAATTCTGAGAAAACATTTTTATAATAATGAACCAAAGAATACAGAGGAAGATTTTTCAGATTCACTATATTGACACTAACTCCTCCAAAGATAAATAGTTGAGCGGAAACAGTACACAACTGAAGCAATACTTGTGGTGTTGCTAGTAAACAAGTATACGAAAAAAGTCAATTGTTGTAGGTGCCATTGAGTTGATTTTGACTTATAGCAACCCTATGTACAACAGAACAAAACACTGCCCAGTCCTACGCCATCTTCACGATCGTTGTTATGTTTGAGCCCATTGTTGCAGCCATTGTGCCAATCCATGTCCTTGAGGGTCTTCCTATTTTTCGCTGATCCTTTACTTTACCAAGCATGATATTCTTTTCCAGGGACTGATCCCTCCTGACAACATATCCAAAGTATATGAGACAAAGTCTCGTTATCCTTGCTTCCAAGGAGCATTCTGGCTGTTCTTCCAAGGCAGATTTGTTTGCTCTTCTGACAGTCCATGGTATATTCAATATTCTTTGCCAACAATGTAATTCAAAGTCATCAATTCTTCCATATTCCTTATTCATTGCCCAGCTTTCACATGCATATGGGACGGTTGAAAACACCAAGGCTTGGGTCAAGCACACGTTAGTCCTTAAAGTGACAACTTTGCTGTTTAACGCTTTAAAGAGGTCTTTTGCTGCAGATGTGCCCAGTGCAATGCATCTTGTGGTTTCTTTACTGCTGCTTCCGTGGGTGTTGATGGTGGATCTAAGTAAAATGAAATCTTTGGCAACTTCGATCTTTTCTCCATTTATCATGATATTGCTTATTTGTCCAGTTGTGAGGATTTTTGTTTTCTTTATGTTGAGGTGCAATCCATACTGAAGACTGTGGTCTTTGATCTTCATCAGTAAGTGCTTTAAGTCCTCTTCACTTTCAGCAAGCAAGTTTGCGTCATCTGCATAACATAGGTTGTTAATGAGTCTTCCTCCAATCCAGATGCCCTGTTCTTTTTCATACAGTACAGCTTCTTGGATCATTTACTCAGCATGCACATTGCAAAAGTACGGTGAAAGGATATACAACCCTGATGCACACCTTTCCTGACTTTAAAGCGCGTGGTATCTCCTTGTTCTGTTCGAACTACTCTGCCTCTTGATCTAGGCTCCTCATGAGCACAATTAAGTGTTCTGGAATTCCCATTGTTTGCAATGTTATTCATAATTCGTTATGCTCAATTAGCAGAGCAAAACATGCCACTTTCAGTGTCTCTTCAACTGATATTTTTAAATAATGATATTCATCTTAAAAGCAATTTAAAAACATATGATCGTTTAAAATACTTATATATTTTGGTAATACAAGAAATAAATAATCACATCTTGGCCAGTTTTATAAAAGATTTCATCACTGTAGTATTTACAACAGCAAAAATTTGACACAAATCAAATATTCAAAACTAGGAAATATATTTAATTATAACACACAATTTAAAATATTCCAATTTAAAAAATTGGACTATTTTAACAATATAATAGTATGTGGCAAAAATGGGCAATAGCTAATTTCTGCTCAGTTTGATTAAATATGGAACAACAAGAAGAAAAAGAAAACAAAAAAATGTTAGGAGTGATTATATCTGAGTTATGGTTGGGTGATTTTATATCAAAATTTAAATAGCTGTGAGATGTCTGGATGGACACTGGATCGTAGCATTATGTATGGGTATTAATGTTCTGTAACAAGATTTTTGTCAGGTCAGATAAATCCTATAAAGAGTGGAAACCTTCCAGTTTTCCTTCAACTTCTTGAGATTCCTAGGAGCCCAGCTACAGAGAAGAGCTAGTTCACATGACCTGAACTAAAGATTATGTGACTACTCCGAATTATATTTATTTAGTAAGAAATCTGTCAATATCTGGATTGCCCATGATTTGCTGGTACAGCTCAAAAGGTTTCTGTCTGAAGAACCAGAAGTTTCTCAACCCTGCTGCCTATTACAATCACCTGGAAGCTTTTAACAAATGATTCTGTCCTGACACCACCTGAAACCAGTTAATGCAGAACATTTGGGCATAAAGCCAGGGCATAGGTATTTGCAAAAATCTCTGAGTGATTCTAATATTCAGTACGAGTTAAAAAAAAAAGAAAAAGAAACTAGAAAAACATTAGGTATCACTTTCTGCTTTAACCCCTGTACTGTAGATCAGACTTAGACAGACACAGCTGGAACAAAGGTGATAATAACTAACATTTTAAATCCACCCTTAGGCATCATTTCTCCTAATCCAAACCATCCTTAAAGCCCCGTAGGGAAGGAGAAAAGATGGAACAAAGCGAAGATATATGACTGTCAGTGATGAGATCCCTTCTCTCTAGCAATGCCCAGGACAGCTGGATGCCAGGTTCAGACTGCTCACACTGCAGGGTGGAAGCAGAGAAGCAGAAGGCAGTTAGAGCCAGAGGAAGCTCACAGTTAGTTGAGTCTTGACCAAGTTTGCCTGTTGTCTCATACTTTGACATCTTTCTCCAACTTATTACTGTTTTATAACGTAGCAAAGCCAAGGGTAAAATCACATCTGAAATCATATGTGCTTACTCTAAATTCCTGGCAAACAGTACCAGCCCAAGAGGAAAAATTGTCTCAATTATTATTATTCTGTCCCCTCCCCCAAAATTAACCTGAGTGTCAGTGAAAAAGATCAAAGTTTTAGAAGGAGAATTGATAGATGCATGGCTTAGTTATTTTGGGAGCCAACGGAGACAGAGATAGCTACAATGTGCATATATTTTAGGAAGGAATGATAGGCAATACACGACTTCAAATCATTGGGTTAGAAAGCTTCTGTTATTATAGTTAGGTGCCTTTGAGTTGGTTCCAGCTCATTGCAACTCTATGTTCAACAGCACAAAACGCTGTATAAGCTTGAGCCCACAGTTGTAGCCACTGTGTCAATTCATCTTGTTGAGGGTCTTTCTCTCTTTTTCTGAACCTCTACAGTACCAAGCATAATGTCCATCTCTAGGGATTGATTCCTCCCGATAACATGTCCAAAGTACTTGAGACAAAGTCTTGCCATCCTTGCTTCTAAGGAGTATTCTGGCTATACTTCTTCCAAGACAGATTTGTTTGCTCTTCTGGTAGTCCATGGTATATTCAGTGTTTTTCATCCACACCATAATTCAAATGTATCAATTCTTCTTCAGTCTTTCTTATTCACTGTCCAGCTTTTGCATGTGTATGAGGTAACTGAAAGTACCAAGGCTTGGGTCAGGCACACCTTAGTCCTCAAAGTGACATCTTTGCTTTTTAACGCTTTAAAGAGGTCTCTTGCAGCAGATTTGCCCAAAGCAATATGTAGTTTGATTTCTTGTCTTCTGCTTCCATGAGTGTGGATTGTGGAAACAGTAGAATGAAACCTTTGACAACGTCAATCTTTTCTCCATTTATCCTGAAGTTGCTTATTGGTTCACTTGTGAGGACTTTAGTTTCTTTATGTTGAGGTGTCATCCATGCTGAAGGCTGCAGTCTTTCATCTTCACCAATAAATCAGGTATAATGTTTTCCTAAGATTAGAGGCTCAAGCCCTTTTGGCACCATCCTTATATTTTTTTTTAATTTTTTTTGTCTTTGACATTATTAATGAAATATTCTTGAATTGTGCATCCCTATGTCTCCCATTCTAGATTTTGTAAACAATATACAACTTAGAATATACTTATTTAATGTAAATCCCAGAATCTCATTTTGCTTCAATTTTTACTTCCTGTAAAGTGCTATAATCTGCCAGTGTCTGTGGGTTCTAGCCTTTTCCTTCAGTGAAGCTGTTTTAAAAAATGCTAAAACATTTGACTTTGGAAGTTCTTGTTCACAGCAGGTATGGACCTGCCAGGGTTATTCTATTGTTCTTTCCGTAGTAATTGGTTAATAGATGGTCCATCAAATCCTCATACATTACTGTTGGGAATGTAAATAGTGCAGCCACTTTGGAAAACGGTTTGGCCGTCGATCAAAATGTTTAACTTAGAGTTACCACGTGACTCAACAATTCCACTCTTAGGTACGCACCCAAGAGAAATGAAAACATATGTCCACACAAAAACCTGCACACAAACATTCATAGCAGCATTATTCATCACAGTCAAAAAGTGGAAACAACCCAAATATCCGTCAACTGATGAATGGATAAACAACCTGTTGTATATCCAAATAATGGAAAACTATTCATCGATAAAAAGAAATGAAATACTGAGACATGCTACAACACGGATGAACTTTGGAAACATCATGGTAAGTGAAACAAAGCCAGTCACAAAAGGCTATACGTTGTATGTTTCCATTTATATGAATTGTCTAGAATAGACAAATGTATAGAGATTGAAAGTAGATCAGTGGTTGCTAAGGGCTGTGAGAGGGAAGGAAAAGGAGTGACTGCTAACGGATGCAGGGTGGCTTCTGGGGGTAATGAAATCGTTCTGAAATTAGGGAGTGACGATGATTGCACAACTGTGTGAATGTACTAAAATCCTCTGAATTGTACATGTTAAAAGAGTGGATGTCATAGAATGTGCATTGTATCTCAGTAAAGCTGTTATTAAAAAGTTAAGATATATTCCAGGAAAAAACTAGATGGACCAATGAAGGAGAAACTCAGGATTTTTTTTTTTTTTTAGACAGTTGGAACTTTTGCCCCCTCTTGGTATAAATAACCAAGCTGTAACTTTGTTGCTGAGAGCCACCTTGGGACAAGGAGGAAAGCCAGCCTGAGGATGATGCTGAGATGTGGAGGGAAGAAGAGCTTTCCATCTCAGAAGGAATCCGAAGTGCCTCGTAAGCAATCGCAGAAAGCTGTCTTACTTCTACACTTCAGCTGAGTCAAAGAATTTCTTTCCCTGCTTAATGCAGTTGTGTTTGGATAGCTCTTATTTATACAAGTAAGCATTCTAAAAGATAAATCCAAATAAAATCAGAAATGTCCTTAGTCTGCTCCCTATTTAAGTTGTAGATTATTTCACCTTGAAAACGGACGAGAAGCAAGGCTGATAAAAAGTATGGGAAGTAAACTATTAAAAATAATCATCAGATAATACGCCTAGTGGTAAACTTATATTGAATCTAATTTTGTCCCCTCTCTTTCATTTATTTGTTGATAAAATAGAAGAAAATAGTGTTTCCTGATTTAACTTTTGACTTAGAGATTAAGTTAAATGTATTTTCCTAGGCTAGTAACTTGCTCCTTAATAGTAAGAAAACATGATCCATTTATTCTTATGCATGGGCTGAGACACAAAATCAGTAATTTCCTAAATTGAACATCATTCATATATTTGAAGTTATATACTCACAATATATCTTTTTGTTATATAAGCAATTTGCAATATTCTCACAGTTTTTTTCCTTATATTGTTTAAATTTTCTAAATTTAGTAAAAGATGTCAAAACAAAATGTAGTGTAATAAAAATTGGCACTCCAGGTATGATGCTCCTTTTCTATGAACAATGTAAAAATTTTAAATAATCTAATTTCTTTCAATAATTGTTGGTTTATATGACTGTGTCTCTGGTGAACAATGTATTGCATTAAGATATTCAAAATCGCATACTGAATGAAGCTAGGATTTCTCTAATACATCTAGTATTAATAATGGACATTTGAAATCTTATTATGCACGTTGCATTTTCTTTTTAAATTCACACAATAATTCTGGGAGGTTTCCATTGTTATTAAATTTTAATTACATAGATGATCAAAAACTGGCTCTAAGTCATACATTATTCATTTTCTTTCTAAAAATTTAAAGTGCATATAAGCCTGAGAGAGTAGTATTATGGATGCTGCGGTGCAAAATATTCATTAATAAATGCCTAGTTTAAAATGTTTTATGGCTCCCCATCAGCTTCAGGTTAAGATTCATATTTCCTGAAAGAGAATACAAGATCCCTTGACCTGGCCCTTGATTAACTCTTCTGTTTAGATATCATTCCACCTGAGGTATCCTAGAATCCTCCAATTTCAAATAATTGTTAATTGTTCAGGTTAGTCATGGGTACATGCAAACATGTATTAATTGTGTACAAATCCCCTCTTCTCATGTTTTCCTCATACTCTGCTTAACTATCAAATACTCCTCACTCCACATACAGATTCCAAAGGAAGTATTAGATCTCCCCGAAATGCTTATTTATCCTTTGATTTGGTTTAGGTTCCATACATCTGAGTAAATACAGCATCTTTTTTGTGTACCTTTCTGGCATGTATCACACTGAAAAATACTCACGTGTTTTATTAGCAGTTCTTCCACTGAAAGTTAAGATTCCAGCAGGTAGGAAGTCTGTTTTACCCCAGTAAATCCAGTGCACAGGACTGATACCTGGTGGGTCTCAAAAAATAGCTTTCTTTTTTGTGAATGAATGAGTTTCAGGTTTCAGGTGAATTTCAGGTGCCTCCAGCCATAATTTAGGTATCGTCTTACTAGCTGCTTCAAGTCAGCCTCTGACTCATGGTGACCACAGGTACTACAGAACAAAACACTGCCAGGTCCTACACCAGCCCCATGATCTATTGGATCCATTGGGTTTTGTTGTTGATTTTGTTTTCATTGCTGATTTGTGACTTAGGAGACGGCCATGTGTTACAGAGTAGAGCTATTCAATAAGGTTTTCTTGGGTGTAATCGTTAAGCATCAGAGCGTCAGGCCTGTTTCTTCCTCACTGCTGCTGGGTGGGATTGACCTTCCAACCTTTTGGTTCCCAGCGGAGTGAATACAGTTTGTGCCACCCAGGGACCTTAGCTATAGGGTTTTAACTGTCTGATTTTCAGAAGTAGATCACCAAGCTTTCTTCCTAGTCAGTCTTCATCTGAAAGCTCGGCTGAAACTTGTACGTCATCACATTGTTGTTGTTGTTAGGTGCTGTGGAGTCATTTCCAACCATAACAACCCTGTGTACAACAGAACCAACACTACCTGGTCCTGCGCCATCCTCATGATTGTTGTTAAGCTTGAGCCCACTGTTGCAGCCACTGTGTCAGTCCAGCTCATTGAGGGGCTTCCTCTTTTTTGATGACCCTCTACTTTACCAAGCATGATGTCCTTCTCCAGCGACTGATCCCTCTTGATAGCATGTCCAAAATAAGTGAGATGACGTCTCACCATCATCGCTTCTAAGGAGCATTCTGGCTGTACTTCTTCCAAGACAGATTTGTTTGGTCTTTTGGCAGTCCATGGTATATTCTATATTCTTCACCAACACCATTATTTGTTCCTCATCATAACCACTCACAAACCACCACTGACAGAAGGGCGGTGACTGAGGATAATAGACAAAATAAGTAAAGAAGAATCCTGAGTGCCAACTTGTAAATGAGAAGGGAGTAGTGGGGTTGTAAAATCATTAGCAGCCATCATAAGGATTGAACCAGGCAAGAATCATTAATGGTTGCATACATGTATGGGGAAAATTTTGATGAGGAACAGGATATTAGTATGGCCTTATCATTACATTATTATTCTGGACTTCTGTTTTAATCTTTACTAAGCACTGTATTAATAAAATTGCCAAGTTTGCTTTCACTCTACATACCACTTAGGTTCACCATTTATCCCCACAATTAATATCTTCTTGTTTTCTTTTAAGGTTTTTTCACATGTAGGGCAATGCAGAAGCAAACTTTTTATTGTCTGTGTAGGATATCTGACTATAATATAACCTCTAAATCCAATTTACTAAAACAAATATCTGAGAATATGTGACTACTCAGCGGCATCAATTTTGTGATGCAGCTCAAACACTAAAAACAGCAAATAGAATTTAAAATAACAAGTTTAAATGAGTTCTGTTTTATCCTTAGCTAAATTATTCCTGTTTGTAAGGAACTTATCATGTTAATGTGGTGGCTGCTTGGCCATGAAGCCAAGGAGCCCCATACATATAGAATCACATAGAGCCAGTGTATTGATGGAAACGAGGCTTCTCAGAAACAGAATTTATTCTGTTTTATCACTACCCCTTCTCGAGAAAAGACAAAAACGTGTTTTTTGGAAGAATTGCATAATTCAAAGAAAATATTTCCAATTTTTTTCCCTCAATTATGGCTCCATACTATGAACTGCAGATTTCTAAATAAGCCAGTAGGACATGTACATCAGCATCAATTCACTTAAGTTCCCTCTGATGATCTGCAAGGGCTGAAAATGGATCGTTAAGGAGATATTCTAGGGATGGTAAGAAACCAAGAGACCAAGATCACTTTATGAAACATAAAAATAGATACAACAGAATCCAGTTATAAAAAAAAACACCCGTAAATGTCTGTCTAGTTCAGAAATTGTGGGAAAGGTGAAACTAGTTGCCAACAAGTCAATTTTGACTTATGGCAACACCATGTGTGACAGAGTAGAACCACACTTCATAAGATTTTCATGGCTGATTTTCCAGAAGTAGATCACTAGGCTTTTCTTTCAAGGGGCCCCTGTGTGGACTCAAATCTCCAACCTTTTAGGTAGCAGCCAGCCTGTAATCCATTTGTACCCAGTGACTGAAAGATACCCAATTTTGGAAAAATGATTTTGTGAAGACTCACACCTTTAATATAGCATTTGCTTTTATAATTCATCATAGTCTAAAATTAGTTACTTTGTATTACCTGATTTATATTCCAATAATCTTGGGAAAAGAATATTAATAATACAGGCTGAAAGCACAATATGCAGTAGTTCTTGGATTACTGACAATGTTTGAGAAGAGAAATTTGCCAGTCTAGGAATTTTCTATCAGGTAAATACTTTTCAGGAGAAAATAACAGAGTGGGAACATGTATATAAATCGAACATTTTTAAAATATTTATTCTCTTCTCAAAGTAAAATTATTTCTTTAGCTTGTTTCTAGAAATGTTTAACATATTTTCCCTCTCTTCTAATTTCAGTATTCTTTCAACTAGATATTCAACTGTTTTGAGTTTTCCTGTTAATTAGTTAAAATAATACTAGTCAGTTATAACATATCTGGCAGTTCTGGACAGAAACTTTAAGTATTTAGAGAAATGAACAGATTTTAAAACATTTATTTTATTTTTATCACTGGTATTCCATTTGTCAGTACCTAAATTAATTTGTCAATGTAGAAGTCATTTTTTTTTTTTTTGGAAGGAGGGGTGACAACAAGGGCTTGTGTGTTTTTTTTTTTTGAACACACAAACTCTGTTATTCTATAATCATATATATATATGAAAGAATTCTCATCACATTTTTTATTTAAATTCCTCTGTTAGTGATTCCTCCACAGAAGCCACCTAATCTGGGTATTTGGCATGTTAAAAAACTAACAAACAAATCAGTTTGAGTCAAGTTGATTCTAACTCATCACTATCCCATGTGTGTCAGAGTAGAACTATGCTCCATAGGGTTTTCAATAGCTGTGATCATTTAGAAGTAGATCTCCAAGCATTTCTTCCCAGATTCTAACCACCAACTTTTATGTTGGTAGCTGAGCGCTTAACCATTTGTGCCACCCAGGGACTCCACAGTTGGTTCATTAGCCCTCCTTAAATCTAAAACATACAAATAAGTGGCTTCCATGCTTATTGGCCCTATATATCAGTGTACAGGGCCCCTTCAGGTATAAGCAGTGAGGGGGAAATAAACCCATGATTGGAGATCCACTCTAAGAATGCTGGAATCAATGAAATCAGACAACATCTCTAAAGGTTATAATTGAGAAAGGGGATACAAAATTAAGTGCTAAAATTAATGAAGTGGTAGTGGTGACATACACAGCTTCACTAAGTACTTTCACTAAAAAAATCAAATTTTAGGCAAATAATTTTATCCAATCAGTGACTACATTTTTATAAGCCTATTTTACAATGGAGTCAATATAGACTAATCGTAAAGATCATGGGTTTTGGTGTCAGAAGTTTATTCGACTCTGTTTACCCCTCCAGAAATGTACTATGCCCTGAGCTCCTCAGTTGTGAAATAGGAATAGAAGATCAATTACTTGACAAGAATTTTGTGACATTAAATAGGCAGTGAATTAAACTCTTGTCACAGTGTTTGGCATATAGTAAACACGCAATAAATGTTCCCTGCTCTTGCCATTAGTGCTTATCTTTTATCAATCATTACTTAAGTCTACATTTTTCCCTATTTGATGCTAACACAGTCCATACTAACAAACATTTTTGACTGGACTATTTGAAAAGTCTACCAAAACAGCTCTTAACATTCTACATTCTCTAGAGCCCTGGTGGTGCAGTAATTAAGAGCACAGCTGCTAACTAAAAGGTCAGCAGTTGGAACCCACCAGCCACTCTTTGGAAAGTCTATGGCACAGTTCTGTTCTGTCTTATACGGTCACTATGAGTTGGAATCAACAGCAACAGGTTTGGTTTATTTCATTCTCTGTATCTCCTTTCTCACACTTACTATACTTGTATTTCCTTGTTCAATATATGTCTTTCTTGTTATCCATGTGACTTACTTTAGCCAGTGTAGTGAGTAGCAGTAAGCAGATGCTTGATAATTGCTTACTCGGCTGGGCTTGTCCTCTTGCATTCCTGCTTTTTACCCATGAGAAGATCTTGCCTTAATTAGCTATGGGTAGAAAGAAGTGAGTGACATGTGCAGCAGACTTGAGCTCAACTCACAGTTTGTTACCAGTCCACGACAAGTTTAGACAACATTAAATGAACTCCTGACAGAAAGCAGGAAATAAAGAAAATAATACTTACTGCCAATGAGTTCTGGGGTGGTTTTGTTTGAATCAAATACAACAAATATGTTTTTAGTTTCAGTGTAGGAATTATCAGAGTTAGGCAACCTCAAATAATCATTGGAAATATATATAATTTTATAGGAATTTCCTCTAAATTAGTCATAAATTCTGAGATAACTTATTTTGGAAAAAAATATATATCCCCCTTTGATCCTAATCTGCCTATTACTCTAGCCCAACCTCATGACCCAGAATTAAAGATAAAATTAACCAGGACAAGAATACTGGTGTAGTTACCAATCTGGTCCTATTAGAGCTGGGGTGTTCTGTGGACCTTGTTAAATCTTGGTAGACTAAATATCATCTCGAGATATTTCATCTTTGCAGATTTATTTATGACAAGAGTTTCTACATCAGAGGCCAAGGATATGTGTGAGGAGGCAATCCTTCAGACAAGCCAAGCAACCATAGTTTTCTCTGTTTTTCTTCCTGCTGGCATCTTTAGGGCTCAGAACAAACAACCACACACAGTGAGGCCCGATGCTTGTTAACCAGAAACCAAACCCATTGCCGTCAAGTAGATTCCGACTCATTGCAACCCTATAGGACAGAGTAGAACCGCCCCGTAGGTTTTCCAAGGAGCAGTTGGTGGATTCAAACTGCCGACTTTTTGGTTAGCAGCCAAATGCTTAACCACTGCACCACCAGGGCCGTGATGCTTTTAGCAAGGTTAAAAAGATACAATTAGTCACTTAGGCTGGGAGTATAAAATAACTGGGAGAGGAAGTTTTCTTGGTGTTCTCATCTATGGTGCAGGTGGGGCACACATAGTACAAGCTTACAGTTCACCTAAATGGACCTACCTGGTCAGGGGAAGATCGGCAGTAGGTAGTATCCCATTTAAGTCCCTCACCCATGGCAAAGTGGTATGTACATGGAAGAGTTATCATCTCTGCCTGGACAGCTTTTGAGTCCGGGGCAAGGGGACTGCTAATAATGAAACTTTTCCTGTTATATGCTGTCTGATTCTTGTAAGAAATAAGAGCTACTTTCCATGTTCTAATGTGTGTTCAGGCTCTGATCAGAAGGGTGTGATGTTCATGGAGCAATCCATATTAGGTATTGGTGCCCTTTTTCTAATGACCTCCTGGTTATCTAGAAATTGGGTACAACCTGTAAAAAACCAGGCAGATTTGGAATGTTTTTGTACACTTAAGAAGTAGTCCAGCAGGACAAGTTTTCCTAAAGTTATGGCTCCCCAAGCACGGTTCGACAGAGCTGAAAAATAGTACTTTGGGAAATTAAGGTGTGTTACCCCCAAATCTTTGTTCCAGGCTGGAAACATCAATCCGAGGGATAAAAGTTTGGAGTTTTTGAAGGAGTTGGTTGGAAGATGTGAAAAAAAGTGGAGCGGGGAAGCTTTCCCTGTTAAACCGTCTGGGTTTGAGGGCTGGCTGGGGTGCAGGTGACCAGGAGTCACAGCTGTGACCTCTCAAGTCCCAGCCCTCCACCTGCAGCTCTCACACAGAGGATTACGTGGTTGTGAATCTGTGGGAGAGATAGTGCTCAGAGGGACTCCCTAGGAGTTAAAAAGGCTCCTAGAAAAAATGCAGATTGTGGCAGTAAGGGGGAAAAAAAAAAAGTTTTCATTCTTGATTGACTACCCTGGTTCAGGTACGGGCAAGATGCCTCTTCAATTCTTGCAAAGACAGCCTTTTCCAGGAGTTGGTGAGTCATTGTGGGTCTAGAAGGGGGAGTTGTGCAGGCTTCCTCACTTACAGCTGGAGTAGGGGGAGTTGAGACCTAGGCCAAGATGAAAGAAAGGGCTGTGTATAGCAGCTGAGGTCTGTAAAAGCAGGATCCAAAGTAACAACTCTTGGAAAGCATGGGGTTTTAGGAATGAAAATGGGGCCAGGGATTCTGAATGGTTACTTTGGTTGTTAACGTACTGTGTTTGGTCAGTTCAAACCAGAGCCTGAAATCCAGAGACCTCTAACAGATAAAGAAATGTGTGGGTGAGGAACCTGAGGCAAGATCACTAACTTCAAAGCCCTTTCCAAAGGGAACTCTTATGCTCAGACAACAGTCAAAAGCAGCTCTTTCCCGAAAGGTGGAGAAAAAAAAAAAAAAAAAGAATTTTTGGATAGAAACTGAGAGGCCTAAACTGACTTTGTGTAAAATGTTAGAAAAGAAAGGTTTCTGGATGCATAATAGAAGAAAAAAAATACTGTAAACATTTTGCTTGTTTACACTGTGTATAGAGTTGCTGTGAGTAGGAATCGGCAACAGGTTTTTTTGTGTTGTATGTAAAAGCAGAAGGAATGCAAGTCTGACTGTAAGCCTCTAACTGGACATACTAAAAGGGGGACTAGGATTCACTAGAAAATCCATAGGTGGGCTTTACAGTAGTCCTGCATGAAGAGCAGATTGGGGGCTTGGGTGGAAGCTAACTCTACCCTGTCAAGACTGAAAACTTCTGGAGCAGGTAAAGTTGCATTTGAAAGACCAGCAGAAAGACCAGCAGGAGATTTGCATTTGAAGAACAGTTACCTGCAGGGGGGTGGAAAAAAAAAAGACTGTTTTCTTTTTTTGAACTGAGGGCAAGCTTCTATGCAGTTTTAAGTCTCTGCTTGTGAGCAATCCTTGCGAAAACCTGGCCTGGCCTGTTGGAAAGGTGCTCATGTGGGGTACCCATAAAAACCATTGCCCATCAGTCAATTCTGACTTAAAGCAACCCCATGGGACAGAATAGAACTGCCTTATATGGCTTCCAGGGAGCAGCTAGTGGATTTGAACTGCTGACATTTTGGTTAGCAGCCAAGGTAAAGTCCTATCATCAAAAGCAAAAATCTGTATATATATATGAAAAGATGCTGTTTTCTTACAGTATGACTTACTGTATGATATTGTTGTTGACATGTGCCATCAAGTTGATTCTGACTCACAGTGACTGTCACAGATTGAATTGGGTCTCCCAAAAATGTGTGTATCAGTTTGGCTGGGCCATGATTCCCGGTATTGTGTGATTGTCCACCATTTTGTCATCTGATGTGATTTTCGGTTGTCTTGTAAATCCTACCTGTATGATGTTAATGAGGGGGGGATGGGCAGCAGTTGTGTTGATGAAGCAGGACTCAATCTATGGGACTGAATTGTGTCTTGAGCTGGTTTCTCCTGGCATATAAAAGAAAGAAGTGAACAGAGAGACAAGAGGACTCATACCACCAAGAAAGCAGTGCTGGGAGCAGAGGCCGTCCTTTGGACTTCGGGTTCCTGCATGGAGAAGCTCCTATTCCAGGGGAAGACTGATGAGAAGGACCTTCCTCCAGAGCCGACAAAGAGAGAAAGACTTCGCCTGGAGCTGACTCCCTGAATTTGGAATTTTAGCCTACTTTAATGTGCAGAAATAAATTTCTCTTTGTTAAATCCATCCACTTGTGGTATTTCTGTTATAGCAGCACTAGATGACTAAGATGTGACCCTATAGGACAGAGAAAAACTGCCCCATAGCATTCCCAAGAAGTGGCTAATAGATTTGAAATGTTGACCTTTTGGTTAGCAGCCGAGCTCTTAACCACTACACCTACATTTCATAAATCTATACTGTTTAAATATATCTTTCTTGTAAAAATGCTAAAAGAAACTGCTTTCTGCAAAGAAATTAAATGTAAACATTTTAGGAAAAGACAAAGACGTATATTGAGGAGTTGCAACTACCACTGAAAGGGAAGTAAATGGCAAATGAAAGCATATAGTACACTCAAAATGTGACTGACTTGCATATTTGGGGGCTTCTTATCTTTTTAGCTTGTTACGGATGATTGAAGGTTTCTGGTTTTAAGTAAAGCAGTCATTACTATCAAGGACTTAAATTTGAATTCCATTCAAAAGACTTATCTGCCCTTGGAGGCAGCACTCCGGAAGCTTAGCTCTCTGCAATACACGATCATGGGTTAGATAGATCCAATTAAATTGAAGACTTTGAGGACATGTTAACCCAGCCTCAAAAGAACAGCATATTGAAAATAATCTTATTTATACAATTTTCCAGCAGGGAAATAGCACAAACAGTATGAACTCTTTGTAAACCGCATTCTAAACAAAGACCAGCTATTTTGATAATATTATCAAGAAAACTATTGCAGAAATTCATCTAAAATCAATATCATTAACAATGAGCCTCACTCTACCGTATATTTTACCATGAAATATGTCTTCAGGTAAAAATAAGCCCTTATGATTATCATGACATTTAATAATAATCATTCAAACCATCAAGAAAAAAAGTCTATATTTTCCAATAACTATTAAATTCTTCAATATGCAATGTAATGTTTATAAATTTCACTAAACTTTAGGTATCCTCACATAGTTTTCTCACTTAAGAGATAAAGCAAGTAATATCATAAATCATTTGAGATAAAATTGTTCTTTTGACAATGCTAAAGACAAGAGATATAATACACAGCAAGTAACAAAATGCACTCCTGTCAGCAAATTTTTCCTGAAATAAGCTTTTAAACTATGCTGAGGATATGAAAAACTATTACAATACATCGTGTAGTATGTCAGCTATTTTGTGCTGAAGATATGGAAAAAACAAGTAATGGTACTAATGGTGCACTCACTTTGACAACCCATGAGTTGGTTGTCATAGAGTTTGCCTTAGCATTTGCTTGTTTTTTTGTGTTTGCTGTTAAAAGCATCACTTAATAAAGTGATGAAAACGTGTAAAAGATCCTAATTTTTTGTACTCCAAATTTTCTGTTTTTCTTGCAAAGATATACTCTTTCTAAATATATTAAAAAATCTTAAGTTCAAAGAATGGATATGGCACCTCTTGACTTTTGCAAGTCTGTTCCTGCCATTTCTAAAAGTCTAATTATCCAGTTAATTCCAAGAGTTAAAATCCAAGAGAGTTTTAGAATGAGATTTATTTTTGCGTGGTATATGTTTACTATTTTTATAGAGTAACATTTGCCCTCTTTGTGCACAGCTTTAAAAGAATTTTGACAAACATATGCAGTCATGTAACCAACACCACGATCAAGATACAGAAGCTTCATTACTGTTCCCCCTTGTCACTTTGTAGTCAACTACTCTCTCACTTCCATACTAACCAAAACCAAACCGGTTGCCGTCGAGTGGACTCCAAATCATAGCAACCGCATAGGACAGAGCAGAACTGCCTCATAGGGTTTCCAAGGAGTAGGTGGTGGATTCGAACTGCCAACCTTTTGGTTAGCAGCTTTTAACCACTGTGCCACTAGGGCTCTGCATTGTTGTACTAGCAGCCACTAATTAGTTTCTGTATCTACATTTTTCTCTTCACAAGAATGTCATACAAATAAAATTGTATAATATGTAGCCACTGAGTCTGACCACTGGCACTGGTACTTAATGTAGTTCTTATTTTTTAAATGTAAATGATTTTACTAAATAGGAAAAGGTTGCGGTTGTTGAGGATGGAGGAAAAGACCCTTTTACCCTGCTAACTCAGCATGTACACACCTCATTTCTATATGAGATTGTAAATCTTGAGATACAGAATTAACGTCGCTTGTGAAATTTGTTTTTAAAAAGGTAGTTATATAAATTCCCACTTGTTCCACCCTCCAGAAAGTTAGGGTCTAATAAACTTTTCCTTTTGCCCTCTCTTTTCACATTTCCTGTCGCAAGGGTGTGGTAATCATTTTCTCCTTACAGGGTAGATCACCATTTTGCAGAGGGAGGACAGTTTAAAATTCTGTATTTGGAGTAAATTGATTAAGTGGTTATTAACAAAATTAGCATTTGGAGAATGTTGTTAGTTGCCATCAAGTCAATTCTGACTCATGGAGACCCTAGGTGTACAGAGTAGAACCACTACATAGGGTTGTCAAGTCTGACCTTTTGGAAGCAGACGTAGCTCTTTTGAGGAGTGTCTGGGTTGGTTCCAAGTGACACCGGTCTTAACAATCAATTTTTTCAAACTGGAAAAGCTAGCATCCCTGTGGAAAATTTGAAAAAGAAATGAGTATTAACATTTGTTTAAAGTGTTTACACTGTGTTCTCTTTAGCATAAAATGATAACTAGTTGTTCTGGGGCTGTCCATGCCATGATTGGTTTTATTTGCCTCATGTCACCTCTTAGGTAAGATCAGTGGTCTTCTGTTTGAATTACTTGCCCAGATGCTGAGGCTGAAGAGTGATGATGGAGGGAAAGCATAAGTGGCACTATCCCAGGCCCTCCTCCATGTAACACTTAGTTTTAATGTGTTGTTGTTGAAATCTAAAAATTTTATCTTTTCAAAAAGGTGGTAAATTCTATTTAGTAAAACTAATGTTATAAGCAGTGGTTTAAACTAATTATCTTATTTTCCAACATAACTGCTTCCCTCTCCTTTAGATAAAAAAGTGAAAGACAAATCCGATTTTTGTTTGAACTATTCATATCCCTTCTCCACTTGACTTTAACCAGAGATAAACAAACTATAGCTTTTTTTTAATTCCCTTTATTTAAAGTTTGAATTTTTAGGTTACATGTAACACTCACAAAACTAGTTAAATAAAAGATAATTTTAAAGTTTTACAATTATAAATTACAAATGCTTTCCGTTAGAAGGGCCTTTTATTCAAATGCATTTGAATTAAGAATAAAAGAGTTATAATGCTGAATAAGATTGTATAATATCAAGATAATTGAATTTTAATCTAAAATTCACCCAATGATTTTAGGTAAATTAAATTCTTCAGCAATCTGAATTTTTAATGGGCTTTAGTTTAAACCTGACTCTGTATGTTATTCCTGTGGTAGTTTTGCAGTTAATACAGAGAAAAAATTGAAAATAAGCAAAGGACGTAATTCACACAGACATTTGGATTTAGTACAAATGCTAAAATGGGTAAAGCCTTCTAAATACCTAACATTTGCTTTGAAAGTCAGGGAAGTTGTTATCTAAACTAATATTTGAGAGAAAGTAAAGGTAAATATGTATTTTCAGCTAACTTTAATACTTAGTATTTTATAAATATGTTCTTACAAATCTAAGACAATACTATAAATTATATACACTTTTCCAGTAGCTCCATTTAAATGTTCTGGATACATATATAACATTTAATACATGACATATTAAATATATAATAGATAACATAATTGCATATATAGCATACATTTATGTGTAATGTAAGTATACAATGTATAATACAGTATCAAACTATGTATGTATTATAGTGTGTGTACATACATTAAGTAAAAATTTGTACTTAATATGTTTGTGTGTATGTGGATATAAATATGAGGTACTGTAAAAAAACACACGCACAAATTGTGATTGAGTCGATTCTGACTCACGGCTGCTGGATGTGGATGGAGAGTGGAACTGCCCTCCACAGCGTTTTCAAGGCTATGATCTTTCAGAAGCAGATCACCATACCTTTTTTCCAAGGAGCCTCTGAGTGGGTTTGAATCACCAACCTTTCAGTTAGTCGTCAAGCACTTACTGTTTGTAGCACCCAGGGTCTCCAATAGGTACCTAGACATCTAATTTTAGACCACAGGCAATAAAAGGTCTAGAAATAAAATTACATTAATATGTATGTTGTTGTTCTTGTTGGGTGCCATTGAGTAGTTTCCAACTCATAACAATTCTATGTATAGCAGAACAGAAAGCTGCCTGGTCCGGTGCAATCCTCACAATCATTGTTATGCTTGAGCCCCTGTTGCAGCCACTATGTCAATCCATCTCACTGAGGGTCTTCCTCTTTTTTGCTGACCCTCTACTTTACCAAGCATGATGTTCTTCTCCAGCGACTGGTCCTTGCTGATCATATGTCCAAAGTACATGAGACAAAGTCTCGCTATCCTTGCTTCTAAGGAGCCTTCTGGGTCATACTTCTCCAAGAAAGATTTGTTTGTTTTTGTGGCAGTCCATGGTATAGTCAGTATTCTTTGCCAACACAATAATTAAAATGGGTCAATTCTTCTTCAGTCTTTCTTATTCATTTGTCCATCCTTCACATGCATATGAGGTGATTGAAAATACCATGGCGTTTGTCAGACACACCTTAGTTCTGAAAGTGATGTCTTTGCTTTTTAACACTTGAAAGAGGTCTTTTGCAGCAGATTTGCCCAGTGCGATATGTTGTTTGGTTTCTTGACTGCTGCTTCCATGGGCATTGATTGTGGATATAAGTAAAATGAAATCGTTGACAACTTCAGTATTTTCTCTGTTTATCATAATGTTGTTTCTTAGTCCAGTTGTGAGGATTTTTGTTCCTTTATGTTGGGGTATAACTCATACCGAAGACTGTGTTCTTTGATCTTCATCAGTAAGTGCTTCAAGTCCTCTTCACTTTCTGCAAGCAAGGTTGTGTCATCTGCATATTGCAGGTTATTTGTCTCCCTCCAATCCTCATGCCCTGTTCTTCATAGAGTCTAGTTTCTCAGATTATTTGCTCAACATACAGACCGAATACGTATCGTGAAAGGATACAAGCATGACGCGCTTTTCCTGATTTTAAACCACACAGTATCCCCTTGTTCTGTTTGAAGGACTGCCTCATGATCTATGCACAGATTCCTCATGAGCACAATGAAGTTGTTCTGGAATCCCCATTCTTTGCAATGTTATTCATAATTTTTATGATCCACACAGTCATAGCTAAAGCCAACAGAAGAAACAAGGAAGTAAGAGAGCTGAACAGAAAATGTTAAAGGGCAGCTCGAGAAGATAAAATATTATAACGAATGCACAAAGACCTGGACTTAATGAGTATAAAAAAGCTGTTTAATTCTTCTTGCTAAAAAATAAATAAACAATATATTCTTCTTTTAGTCAATGATTATACAATTTATAATAAAACGTAAGTGTGGCAGAAATTTTTTTACTATAATGCAAAATCTCAATTTTTTTTTTTACTTCAAACCACCAAAATTTATGAGACATATTTTTCCACAATGGATAACTATAAAATCCAAAAAGTGAAAAGAATGTAATTTAGAAACAGATCTTTGAATCACTATACTGAGAAGTGCTAAACCAGAAGTTATAAAACTTTGATGTAATCATATTACCCTTGATTTAATATTAGTAACATAATCATATTACTCTTTATATAATATTCATAATAATGTAATAGCTATAGAGATATTGTTTACTACCATTAATAAATATAATAATCATTTAAAATTTAAATTTATCTTTATTCCATAATTTTACATTTTTATTTCTGTGTGTTTTATCATATAAATAATATATATCATATAACATTTGATGTACATACACTTTTTATATATAATTGAGTATGAGCACAACTGAAAAAGGTTTTAAAAATATTTTTTTAACTATGAAGTTATTAACCAACTCTTCCTCTTACTCTGTAACTTTCTTTTTTGTGTACTATTTCAGAAGAGCAAAGACCTTTACTTGTTTTTTTCTCTTTTACATATGAAAAAATGTAGAAGATTGCTTAACATATAATAAACCTAAACTTGTTGCTGTGGAGTCAATTCCAACACGTGGCAACCTAATAGGACAGAGTAGAACAGCCCCGTAGGGTTTCCAGGGAGTGGCTGGTGGATTTGAACTGCCAACCAGTTCCAAGGCAAACACAAGAAGGCTGGAAGGGACAGGAAAACTGTACAAATGGAAACAGGGAACCTGGGGTGGAGAAGGGGGGAGGGTTGACACATTGCGGCATTGGCAATCAATGTCACAAAACAATTTGTGTACTAACTGTTTAATGAGAAACTAATTTGCTATGTAAATTTTCACCTAAATCATAATAAAAAAAAATTCAATGATTTTTAGTATTCATAATTTTTAATCAGCATCTATAAGCACAATCATTGTTAAATAATCAAGTCTGATCCTAGCTTCAGTGTAAAAAGATAAAAACTGTTTCATACTATCAATCAGTGCCTTACATATAGGTTATCTACTTCCAAAATGAGGAGGGAAGATAACAGAGAAACTAAAATAAAGAACAAAAACATGATAAAAGCATCAAAAAAATAAATAACAACAAATGCCAAAAAAAAAAAAAAAAACTGAATAGATTTTTGTACTAAAACTAAAATTGGTTATGCATTTCCAATTATTTGAGAAAAAAAAAAGAACAGAACCATATGTAGTTAGTGGGTAGGGGTAATTTGTTTCTTCAGAATATATATATATATATATATGTATATATTCAATTGAAAACTAGTCAAATTTTTTTTGCTGCTACAGCAGATTTCTATACCACAATGCATAAAAGAGCAAATTTTGACTTGTAAAACATTTTATGAGTAGATGTTATTAGACTGAATCATAAAAACTTGGGACCTCCTGAACGTTTGATATAGATTCATAATTTTGCAATACTGGCTTGGGTTTTGTATTCTACAATTCCAGCAGCAGAAATAATTTTGATTAATAATATGTAAACTTGAGAATTTAATATAAAGTGATATAACTGAGTCTATTTATTTTAACATATAATAAAAGTCTGCAAATGCTATATGTATAATTATATAATCTTGGGTCTCATCATCTAAGATGTATATAAAATGTTATGTCACTAATGTATGATTTGGTTTGGCCTTTATAGCAATCTTTATGAAAACAAAGAAATCAATTTAAAAAAAAACTAGAATGGTGGGCAATGATTGCAATGATCCTAAGGCCAGTAAAATCTGTTTCTTCGCTGGCACGCCATCTGCTAATAGAGATAAATTACACTCCCCTTACATGGCAGCTCAAGCAGAGCTCTAGAGATGATTTCCATTTCACAAGGTTAATCATCATATTAAAGGGACTTTTATTCTCTAAAATACTGACTCCCAAACTTGGATTTATGCATATGGGTCCAGAAACCCCAAAATACAACTCAGGTTCAGAGTATTTTGAAAGAAAGAATTATCTGCTTAGATAGATTCTCACGAAGCACTATTTGGACCACTATACATTCTATATAAATGAACCACTATATACTGTATTGACAGTTAACATGTTTAGATATTTTAAATACTGTTTTCAACATTAGACATTTTGATAATATAAAGTTTAGAAGACTCTCCATTACATTCTAGATATTTGGAGGACAAGCAAATAGTAGGCTGGATATACACGTTAGCACAAACCTGTTTAGCGCTACCAATAGACTAACTCTGGTAGAGTTAACAGGTTTACAAGAAATATTTCTTCTGATTCTATTTCAAATGTTAAGTAATACAATTATTTTATTTTAATACCAAATAATAATTTATATTATCCATAAGTTAAATAAAATATGAAATAAGGCAAATATAGTAAAGATTAAAATTAAATACGAAAATATTCAGGCAAGGACAAAAAGTATTTACAGATCAAAGTTTTTTGTCTAAACTTTGAGCTTAGGTGACACTTTAATGTGTGGTAGGGGAGACATTCCCAGGATGTTTTACAGAGAATAATCTGGTGGCTTGTTCTAATGCCTGAGGTTGTAATTAAACTGAGACAGCTGTCTCAGGCATAGAAATTATATAACTGAGTGGGAAAAGGCAGATTTAGTCAGTAAGTCAGTGATAGCAGATGCACAAACCAAATCATCATGTAGAAATGATTAGGTTCCCACAACCTGCTTGAGGCAGAGCTCTGCTTTTTAAGGCTGACCAACAGCAAATATAACGACACCTAATTTCATTTCCGTTTTGACAGTTATTCTGTAACTCGGCACTGAGTTGAATTTATCATATTCCAGTTTTCAAAAAGCAATTCGATTCTATTACATATTACAGTGCCCCTGAAGGCATGGGAAATAGTACACCTGTATCTACATCGACTTATACATCTCCATCTACTTATAACAATCTACATCCCCAAATACATACAAAATAGTTATAGCTATGAAACTTACACAAATACAAAATGATGTCTCCTTCAGAGGTAAAGAATGAATTAACAGGTAAGTGTATAAGACTTGCATCAAAAAAACAGCATAATCAAGGTTCTCTTTTTGTTTTTTAATTTTGGTGAAAGTGCCTTCCAGAATAACCCTGTAGTTTCTTTCTTAATTACACCCTTCTCTCTACCTCCTTAAACATAACCACAATCTTGACTTTCAAAGTAATAAATTTCTTGCTTTTCTTTAGTTTTACCACCTACATCTAAACAATATGATTCTCTTTGTCTATTTTTGAACTTCCTATAAACATATAATACATATTCTTTTGTGCCTTGACTGTTTCATCAAATTTCTTTTAATATTAATATTCTTAATATTTATCCATATTGCTGCATATATATATATATATATACTTTTTTCACTCCTAATGCTGTATAATATTCCATTTAATGAACAGAATACAATTTATCTATTCATTCTAATGTTCATTGACACTTGAGTGTTTCTAGTTTTTGACTAATGAAGGTAGAGAGAGAGAGAACGTTTAATTCTGGATTACCTTTTCCCTTAGGATGTAGCTTTTCAAGGTCCCAGATTAATATGGAGTTGTTTTCTCTTGTTGTTGTCAGCTGCCATCAAGTTGGCTCCGACTCATGGTGGCCTTATGTATTATGTATAGCAATGAAATGTTTCTCAGTATATGTATTTTTAGAAATTTACCTTTTTGATAGATAAATAAAAGTAGTTGCACATAATGTCCCCTATGGCAGACGGACTGTAAGGTGGCCACCCATGACCTCACCTCCTATTATTCATGTCTTAGAGTATGGGCAGGATCTATGGCTTTCTTCTAATCAAAAGAATATGGTAAAGGTGTGATGTAACTCCTATAATTAAATCACTTAATATAATACTCTATCTTGTCAGCAGACTCAACATATGACTCTCATTGTTGACTTGATGCTGTCATGGGCATCCTCTAGAAACCGCAGGTGGCCTACAGCAAAAAGACAGGGCTTAAGTCCTACACGTCCCCAGTTGGTGCAAACAATTAACATTCTACAGCTAACCAAATGGTTGGAAATTCAAATCCCCTCAGAGGCTCCTTGGAGGAAAAGCCTGATGAACTACTTCCAAAAAATCAGTACATAATACTGGGAATGTCAGACTAATACAAACTAAATGGGGCAACATAACTATACCTTCAACAGATAACTGGATATCTCATAGAGTCCAAGGAAGGCACATAGGCACCACTAAAGTGCAAGGAAGTATAAAGATTTGAAGCAGGGATACGATAACGATCTCTCTTTCCTGGCCAATGGTATTTCCTCTGAGGACCTAAAATTTTTACTTCTTCAACTTAAGTGAAAGGAAACACTTTCTCCTCTTTCCAGAAAGGAAGTTTGTATCACACATCTTGGGTAATGTTTCCATCCCTGTGCCGATCATTTGATTCAGAAGTATTGGTTAGTATAAACACTAGGATCATGTCTTCATACCTGTGGCCAAGACGGCAGGGAACTCAGTTAAAAAACCCCCACTGTAACTCCATCATTGGAACAGAGAAAGTTGTTCCTAAAAGAAGGGGAAGTGTGTTGCTAGAGAACTGACAAAACACAACATGGCCATTGAATGGTGAACTGAGAGCATTTAGCTACAGTGGTCTCACATTCCTTCGTTAAGTGGGTAAAGTGATTTACATCTTTAAGTCAGATTATAGGGTAAGCAGAGAATACCAGAAAGATGTTTACCTGTACGTTATTGCCGATGGAAATGCATTCGACTGTGTGGATCATAACAAATTATGAATAACTTTGCAAACAGTGGGAATTCCAGAACACTTAATTGTGCTCATGAGAAACCTGTACATAGATCAGAAAGCAGTCGTTTGAACAGAATAAGGGGATACTGCATAGTTTAAAGTCAGGAAAGGTATGCGTCAGCATTATATCCATTCACCATACTTATTCAGTCTGTATGCTGAGCAAATAATCCGAGAAGCTGAACTATATGAAGAAGAACGCAGCATCAGGATTGGAGGAAGACTCATTTAATAACCTGCGATATGCAGATGACACAATCTTGCTTGCTGAAAGTGAAGAGGGCTTGAAGCACTTACTGATGAAGATCAAACACCACAGCCTGCAGTATGGATTACACCTCAACATAAAGAAAACAAAAATTCTCACAAGTGGACAAATAAGCAACATCATGATAAATGGAGAAAAGATTGACATTGTCAAGGATTTTATTTTACTTGGATCCACAATCAACAACCATGGAAGCAGCAGTCATGAGATCAGAAGACGCATTGCGTTGGGCAAATCTGCTGCAAAAGACTTCTTTAAAGTGTTGAAAAGCAAAAATGTCACCTTGAAGACTAAAGTGTGCCTAAACCAAGCCATGGTGTTTTCACTCACCTCATATGCATGCAAATACTGGGCAATGAATAGGGAAGACTGAAGAAGAATTGACACCTTTGAATTATGGTGTTGGTGAAGAATATTGAATATACCATGGACTGCCAAAAGAACGAACACATCTGTCTTGGAAGAAGTACAACCAGAACGCTCCTCAGAAGCAAAGATGGTGAGACTATGTCTTACATACTTTGGACATGTTACCAGAAGGGATAAGTTCCCAGAGACGAAAGGTCATTGAAAGGACAGGTCATTGAAAAAGAGAAAGACCCTCCAGGAGATGGATTGGCATAGTGGCTGCAACAATAGGCTCAAGCATAAAAAGATCATAAGGATGGTGCAGGATCAAATAGCATTTCGTTCTGTTGTACATAGGGTAGCTATGAATTGGAACCAACTCTACGGCACCTAACAACAACAACATAGGGTAAGTATAGTGCATTTATCTTAAATGACTGCCTTGATCCTGAGTCGCTAATCCATAACACCCCAACAATATATTTCAAGGGAAAATTCTGTATAACACATTCAAATAGATGAAACATATTCTAGACCTTTTATCCATTGTGTTTACTTCTCCATGTTCCTAAACTCCAAGCATCGAATGCTTTAGTCTTTGTATTAATTCCCAGTTCCAGGCACTCTGTTCACCCCTGACAACGTGGATACAGATTTAGACTCTGTTTTGCATGCTCTCAGTCTCTCATTCTTTCTGTTACTCGACAGGCAGGACTATTACCCTCTAGGACTGTATATGACAAAGATATTATTCATAGAAGCCCATTCCTATCCTGCCTGGTAAAGACGAAGAGATTAACATAAATGATTTAATGTTAAGGAAATTAAATTGTAAATTAGTTTTTTTTTTTTAATCCTTTAAGACAATATGACTGACAACTCTTAGCTTATAGGTTCCAGTACAATGGTACTGTGGATAAACACACAAAGGATTGAAGTGGAATTTTCCCAGATGAGAGGGGAGAAAACGTGACTCTTGCCCCTTTCAAGCTTATAAAATAATACCTTAGAGATAAATAGAAATATATGCATGCTAATGCAGCCTTATAAAATTAGAGAAACAGTCTCTTCGACAAGTAATTCAATGCTGTCTGCTAGTTGTTAATTAGCTTGGGGAAATAGGATCTGTTGGCATAGTATTTAATGGCCTTTTAAAATGGTTTCATGGTCACTGGTCTATTTAAATAAAGGTCTCTTCAATGACTCAGAATGTCTGATCTTCATACAGGCTATTAATAACTATTTGATACATCCAACTTAGGTCTAATATCTCTCCAAAGTTTAAGAAGTAATAAAATTATTCACCTCCTTCTTAATGTCACCTTTGAGTTTTGCTTGTAGCCTTCATTATATTATTTTATAGAATTATTGCAACATTATATTCTTTAGTAAAATATTAGAAATATTACCAGAAGGACACAGAATATGAAATAATTGGGGTTATTTCTCTCTAGCTCCCTTTCTGTCCTCTTACACACACACACATACACACACACACACACACACACTGGTGATAGATATGTTTCATTCATTAAGGATACTCCACAGCTAAGGATTTTCTGTGTAAGAAATCTAGGCCTAAATGTAAAGAGCATTCTTCTTTAAGGAATTAATATTTTAGACTCAAATTTTCTACCACTTTTAATACATCTTTGTTTTCCCATTCTACTTAAAGTAATGAGCTTTTACAATCTCATTGTTCTATAATCTATTAAAGCATTTTGAAAGACTTGTTATTTTATTCTTTCATCATGAAGCCTAAATTGTGTGATGACAAGGCTCATCAGTCATATAATCTAACCCCTGTTTTATTAAAAAGTATATTCTCAAGCATGCTTCTAATTACCTGTTATTGTACATTGTGTTTTCCTTAATTATTTCATTCCTTATTGAAAAACTATCAGTCAAATACTTAAAATGGATAAGTTATGCACTGTTAGTAGCTGGTTCAAGTATAAATGGCATTCCATGTAAGTTGAGCTCACAACTCTAACAACCACACAAATGCTTTTTATTGAGAGAAAGAAGTGCTTATGTGTACTTCCCATTGAGTCAAAAAGAATATTAAAAAGACATTTACTCAGGGTTTAGGATTTAACAATATATATATATCTGTATCATATATATATATTTAATCAAGGACACTGTCATAGATTGAAGAGTCCCCCCCAAAAAATCTGTCAACTTGTCTAGGTTATGATTCTCAGTATTGTATGATTGCCTACCATTTTGTAATCTGAGGTCATTTCCCTATGTGTTGTAAATCCTATCACTATGATGTAATAAGATGGATTAGCATCAGTTTTATTGATGAAATCTACAAGATTAGATAGTATCTTAAGCCAATCTCTCTTGAGGTATAAAAGAGGGAAGCAAGCAGAGAGACATGGGGACCTCGCACCACCAAGAAAGCACGCCAGGAGCAGAGAACGTTCTTTGGACCTGATGTTCCTGTGCTGAGATGCTCCCAGACCAAAGGAAGACTGATGACAAGGACCTTCCTTTAGAGCCGACACACAGAGAAAGTCTTCCTCTGGAGCCGGCGCCCTGAATTCGGACTTCTAGCCTACTGGACTGGGAGAGAATAGACTTCTCTTTGTTAAAGTCAACCACTTGTGGTATTTCTGTTATAACAGCACTAGATGACTACGACAGACACTTTTAACTGAAACTGGCATTTTCCCTCTGGGACTGCTTAGGAATGAAGAATATATTGACTAATAGAACTATTTGGTTTCACTGCCTTTAAACGTGCTATTTCCCACCACTGTTTTTGCACCATCAGTGCAAATGCCAAAATAGGGAAAAAGGAAAATACTGTTAGTATTTTAAAGAAAATAGATCTGAGCTTGCACCCCAGAAAGTGACCCGTGGGCAACTGGGGATTTTCAGACCCCATGTTAAGAACCACTGGTCTAGGAAACTTGGTTCCATCTTTTGTTCTGCAGACCTACAATATCTGAACGTTTCGTAGCCTTTTCCCCTTCAGTTCATGCAGTATTTCCTCTCAACACATGCTTCCATGATCACAGGGGCAAAGGAAGAGAACACCACAGGGTCTTCCACCAGCCGTTAAAAGCCTTGGCACAGAGTGGCTCATATCATTCCACTATTTACCCATTCATCAGAGTTGATCACATGACCCCACTTAACTACAAAGTTAAGGGTAATGCCCCCATATGCCCAGATGGCAAGGAAAATCTTATAAGAGCACTGGAAAGCTCTATTCACCTCAGTATTTGCTCATTTGTTAAATGTTTTTGGAATTCTAGTATGTACCAGGAGTTTTTCTAAATATTTGTGATAAGAGATTAAAAAAATAAAATAAAAGGTAGGTGCTTGAGCTCATCAAGGAAAGGGAGATGAACAGATAATATAATAAAATGTGATAAGTGCTGCAAGGTACACGCCACCGTTTCAGATGCTACTGAGATGCTGTGTAAGAGGAGCACTGACAGATGGTTGAGTTTGGCCACTTGGAGGAAGTTGCTCACAAGAGTAGTCTCTGTGGCGCCATGGCAATTAAACTGGATTCTGGGGAAATAATGAGTTTGAACTTATAAAGAGGATATAGCTATAGAGTAATTTAAAATGAATCTGGGGGATAGGGTGCAGAATTTCCTCAAAGAAAATGAAGAACCATAAGGCCAAAGTGTTTGGTAAAGTGATAAGAGGGTGGGAATGGCAGAAAGTAATTAAAGAGGGGCCAAAATAAAGCCTGCTTTCCCCATTGTTGGACTTCGTAGTTTTTGGTGGAATGCCAACTTCCAGATATTAATCAAATTATTTCTTTACAATTAAACTTTTTTTTTTCCTATTCAATATAGGCTAAGGATGCTGAACATGAACTTGAATGTCAAATCCCTGCTTTACTTTGATCGTGGATGGGGCATTGTTTGGCAAAGAGACTTGGAGTTTAAACTCTCAACAGAGGCTTTCTGCTGAAAGAGGAGATGTGTGCTTCTCTGTCATGCAAACAACAGAAGGGGTTTTGTGTAAGGCCACATAAGCATAAAAATGGCAGATGCCCTTACTTTCAGCAGCTTAAAGTGTTCAGTCTGAACACAGCATTCAACACTGGGCATACAAAGAAGACTTCTAGATGTCAAAGGAAGAGATGGTTGGATGATTAGGGTGCCATTTCATCGAACAATAGACTAGTTTTATTCACTTTCAGTATAATTGTCCTTTTTTCTTAAATTTCAAGACACTATCTCCTCATTTTCAACAAAACAAAGAATAAAGATTTTGACTGTAAGCACTATGTTTAGTCATTATCCAAACAGAAAAAAAAACAAGTAAGTTAATAGTTAACTAAAATGATATCAGTAAATAAAGTTTGCTTTGCTATTCTTACGAGTCTGACAAACGAAAATCATTATCTTTACAAGAGATACATGTAAACATTTTTAACACAAACTTACCCACTATTACCAAGACTTACGGCTCTGTGAGTTTTGACAATATATCAAAATTTAAAATAAACAAAGAGTAAAATTGTAATGGTTAAATTATGATATAATAAATCCCTGAAGACCGCGTGAAGAAGCATTTATTTTCATATAAATGAAAATGTGTGTGTCTGTGTATGTATGAGTGTGTGTTATAGGTTTTTATTTCTAGAGAATAAGAATTTCTGTATTTGTTTTCTGTGACCCCTTGAAAAAGAATCACCTGTTAATTTAAATATGATGGATGACTGAAGTTTTTGCTATTTCAGAAAAACAATAATATGGGATGACTCTAGTCATTGTTCAATTTATCTTTTATCTCAACACTCATACAACTCATTCCTTATTTTGATTTTTCAGTCTTAAATTAAGTCATATTAATGCCACTATTTATTTCTTTCACCAACAATAGTCCTTTTCAACTCTTGATAAAACAACATATGCTGGTAGCTACATGTGCAATTTTTAAGTGAAAATGCTGACTATATGAATAAGTTTTTCTTACAGAGTTTATCCCTCTACTACGCCATTGCCTCTAGTGTTGTTTTTATAAACTTGCAGAGGTAACATAACTTGAATTGGACACATCTGTGTTCATACTATATGAATCTGTACTTACTGACTCTAGCCTTAAGGAAGTTATCTACTCCTGATGTACAAAATGGCATACAATCTACTTGATGAGCTGATATAACGATTACTTGATAGAATGTATATAAAATATTAAATGCAGATATATTGAATACTCAATAAATAATCATTCTTATTTTTTCCAATTAACATCACCTTTGAACCTGGATAACATTCAGGTTAACACTGAGAATGTAAAGACGTACAAAGATAATAGATGAGAGATTTAAAGTTAAAACATATTTGAGTAAAGGTGAGCATTTATCGTACTCCCTCCTGAAAATATTATGAACACCTTAGTAAAATAATAATAGTAATGATAACAAATTGCATATTCATAAGAGCAAAGAAAGTAAGAAAAGAAAAAATAGCAAACATAGGCACAGTAAGTGTTCTGGTAATGCAAATAAAAATTAAAGAGCTTTACACAGAACGATATAATCCCAAGAAGGAAAATATGTCTCTTGGATCCTTTCTTTTTCTTTAGAAACGCAACTGTAATTAAATGCCTTTGTAGGAGAGATAAAGGAATGCGATTTCTTAGGTGGAGATTGCATGATTCTTAATTTGGGAGGTGCCAGTTAGCCATGACCTTGTTGAGACCTACTCACCCTCTACATCACAGAGTCCTAGAAATAGGGCATTCACTTCAGCTTCCTTGTCATTTTCAGTTGGTATCTCACCTTCCTCCATTCTGTGTTTTCATCAATTTATTTTTCAAACGCATTTTAACCACACCAGACGTAGATGTTCTTTATAGAACCTAGAAAGCTGTTGTCTAAAACTAAATATCTGTTGGGATGTACTTCTGTTGCCAAGTTTGTCCAACAAGTCTTTTCTCTAATATTATTTTTCTGCATGAAGGAAGTTAAATTGAGAGTAAAGCAAGCAAATGGAAACAAGAAAAAAGAAAGGGCATCTTTCTATTAAAAAAAAAAACTACTTAATTGATTAAATCATGAAAGGGGCATATAAACATAAGAATTGGTAAACAAAATTTGTGTTTTGATTCTATCCCAGAAGAAGAGATTGGGAAATAAAAAAGTCCGAAGTAGTGAAATGTTTTCATTTTGAATTACAATTTAAACAGTAAAAATAACCCAACCTAAGAAATTAGAAATTCAATGTTATAGAACAAAAAAATCGTTCTCTAAAGGTTTGTATGATGTTCAATAAGTAATGAATAATTGTTTTATTGAATTTAGGTGTTATTAATCTATTTCGGAAAAAAAAGATGAAATGGAATAGATATGCTTATTCATAAAAAATATTTGAAAGGAATACCAAATTCTCTTATTTTTTAGAAATGTTATTGCACGTTTAAAATCTGTACTTTGCATTTTTAGCAGGCTTGTTTCACTTAGGTGGGTTGTAATTATAATTATCGAATAAATAAATGTGTTGAGGTCAAATTTTGCAACAAAAACTCATTATGTTTCATATAATATTTTCTAAGTGCACCCCTCTGGCAAATTTTCCTATCTTTCAAAAAATGTAATTTTAATCTTATTCTTGTTTAGGAGTGTATTCATTACATATTTGAAGGAATATGCTTTTGAACTGCATTCTTCCATCCAAAATTCTACATGACATCAAATTATGGCAATAAAAAGCAGTTTTTTTCAGGAAGCTATTATGTTGTTGATATCCATATCAAAGCCAGCTTCCCTAATTTTCTTTTCCTGATAAAATTCAGACTTATTTTTGAAAAAGAGCAATGATCAAATGCTGATAGTATAATAGTGTCATGCTATCTCAGACATCAGGAAGGAAAATCCTTTCAGAAATATAATGAGACCTATCTCTTATTTCCGAACTAGCTCTATTTTTGAAGAAAGTTGTTCCCACTGTATTTTTACAATGTAAAGACTTGTGATGTAAAATTTCTTACTAAACTTTCTAGGTCTGTAAAATATCCTCTATGTAAAGTTCCAACATCTAAAGAAATACAAATAGATAAATAGGTAATAACTATGTGATGGCTGTTGATTTTAAATGACACAATTACTTTTCTTTTAACTAGCATATTGGCAATGGCAAACAAATTTCAGTAGATGGAATATAATTACTTTATATAAACTTAAATATGCATAAAGTTAATGTAACTAAACCTTATCAACCTGAAGTTCTCAAGCACACTGAATAAATACACCTTAAATAAAATAGTCATTAATAACGGAATGTAAGATGTTATAAATAATACTATTATACATGATATTAGTACTGGTTATCTATTAATAGCTTTCATTAGGTTTGTGTAACACATTTCTAGTAGGATAAAGCCCTGTTGATATCACAGTATATAGGAAAACAACATGATCTTTCTAGCTTTATATAAAACTAAACCAAAATTGTTGCTTTAGAGTCCATTACAACTCATAAATGGCAACCCCACATGCTTCAAAGTAGAATTGCACTCCACAGTGTTTTTAATACCTAATTTTTCATGAGTAGACTACCATGCTTTTCTTCTGTGCTTCTTTGGGTGAATTCAAACCACCAGCCTTTTGATTAGTAGCTGAGAGCCAACTGTTTGTGCTACTCAGGGACCTGGCCCTTTATATGTGTATAATTTTAAATGGAATTACAATAGCCATCCTGCTGCACTTGTGGTTTTTGAATCAGTTTGACATACAATTGAAGCAGAGCACAGTAAGAAGGTTATAAGAAAGGCCTCCTGATCTATTTCTGAAAATCAGCCTATGTAAACCTTATGGATTACAAAGTCCAATCAGCAACTGCAGTATTACACTCTATTGTGCATGGGTCACCATGAGTTGGGGCTAACTTGAGGACAGCTAACAACAACCATCATGATATTACATAAAGAAAGCACAAATAGCAGTAGAACTGGATGTGTTTCCAAAGAGCATCTATTTGGGGAGCACAGACTTAAATATGATTGACTTTTTGCCCATAGGATTCCCTTAAATAAAATTATGATATAGGACATTTCCTGACTATAAGCTCAGATGAGGAAAAAAAGACTTTCACCAAATATTTGCCAAGTAGAATGCAATGGCAATTGGAGACACCCCGTGAAATATCTGTTAATTTGTTTCTCTTTTCAAACAGAGAGTCCCTCATAACTCCAATTCTTTCTATGTTCATGGTGAACCTGCATTCTTACCTTTCAAGGTGTTAAGCATTTCATAACTCGTTGCTAGTTGAATTACTTTTTTTGAGGGAATTAACACTTATTGGAATTAGCTATCCTCTTATGGGAGAAAATGTTTCAACCTAGCACTTTACTTATTATGATGACAAGTTACAGCAACAAATTCTCAATTACATTCAACTGTAGTGATCTCACATATGAGTTCTCCCTTTGATTTTAAACCTCAAGATACCATGCTGAATTAGGTGCAAGTCTAAAGTAATTATACTTTGCCATCATCCTCCCAGACTAAGCTTCCTGAAAAAATTTGGGTACTTCAAAAATCTAAAAAAAATTGGAGACAATTTTTCAAGTCATTAGTAATTGCTCGCCAGCAATGTATTATGATATTTTATACAAAAGATGTACATCTTCTGCATTTGTAGCACAGCCTGATTATGAAAACAGCTCACATTGAGAGGGCACAGTTGGCAAACAAATGTAGAAGGTGCATGTTATTTGCATAAAATATGGTAATTCAACATTTTTGAGTCTAAACAAATTATAGTTACTTTCAAAGAATTAAATGTCATTCAAGTAAAGAAATAAGAAAGGGAGGAAAAAAAAAAAAAAAAAAACCTGCCATGCCCTACATATGGATATCTCTTTCTATAACATACACATGCAAACCTACCCACTCATTTGAAATTATCACTTAAAATTAGGGTCTTATATATTCTTTTTGTATTTAGGGTAACAGTGTCATCATTTCTTCACAGAATAATGAATATGAGGCTCCACGTTTATTCTTTCTGTCCTTGTAGTTCTTATTGTGAGAAGGTGTTTATTCATTGACTTGTGCAATGATTCTATAGATATTAGCTAAATGCTAGGTACAAATATAACTGGATTTGAACACAAAATAGAGTATCTAATAATCACACCACCACATGTCTGTCAGTTTGTACTGTGGTGGCTTAAGTGTTGCTGCAATACTGGACGCTTGGCCACCAGTGTTTCAAATACCAGCGGATCACCCTTGGTGGACAGGTTTCAGCTGAGCTTCCAAACTAAGATAGACTAGGAATAAAGACCTGGCAGTCTTCTTCTGCAAAAAAATTGGCAAGTGAAAAACTTATGACTAGCAGGGGAACACTGTATGATATAGTGCCAGAAGATAAGCCTCTCAAGTTGGAAGGCACTCAAAATATGACTGGGGAAGAGCTACCTCCTCAAAGTAGAGTGAACCTTAATGACGTGGGCAGAGTCAAGACCTTCATTTGCTGATGTAGCATGACTCAAAATGAGAAGAAACAGCTGCAAACATCCATTAATAATCAGAACTTGGAATGTATGAAGTATGAATTTAGGAAAATTGGAAGTCTTCAAAAATGAAACAGACCTGTACACTGAAAACCACAAAGCGGTACTGAAACAAATTAAAGAAGACCTAAATTAAAAACAAACAAACAAACAAAAAATGAAATGGAATGCATAAAGATCAATATCCTAGACATTAGGGGGCTAAAACTGACTGGTATTGGCCATTTTGAATCAGACAATCATATGATCTACTATGCCAGAAATGACAGATTGAAGAATGGCATCACATTCATCATCAAAAAGAACATTTCAAGTCTATCCTAAAGTACAACACTGTAAATGATAGTATAATATCCATATGGCTTCAAGGAAGACCAGTCAATACAACTATTCTTCAAATTTACCCACCAACCACTAAGGCCAAAGATAAGGAAATGGAAGATTTTTACCAACTTCTGCAATCTGAATATGATCAAACATGCAATCAAGATACATTGATAATTACTGGTGATTGGAATGCAAAAGTTGGAAACAAAGGGGAAGGATCGGTACTTGGAAAATATGTCCTTGGTGATAGAAACAGTGGCAGAGATTACATGATAGAATTTTGCAAGACCAATGACTTACTCATTGCAAATATCTTTTTTCAACAACATAAACAGCGACTATACAGATGGACCTCACCAGATGGAAAACAAAGGAATTAAATCGAATACATCTGTGAAAAGAGATGATGGAAAAGCTAAATATCACCAGTCAGAATACAGCCAGGGGCTGACTGCAGAGCAGACAGCAATCACTCATATGCAAGTCTGGGTTAAAGCTGAAGAAAATTAGAACAAGTCCATCAGAGCCAAACTACAACCTTGAATAAGAATAGATTTGTTGCATTGATCACTCATGATTGAAGACAAGATGAATTATGTGAAGAGATCAAGGACATCTTACATGAAGAAAGCAAAAGGTCATTTAAAAAACAGGAAAGAAAGGAAAGACCAAAATGGATGTCAGAAGACACTCTGAAACTTGCTTTTAAATGTAGAGTAGCTAAAGCAAATGGAAGAAATGATGAAGTAAAAGAGCTGAAGAGAAGATTTCAAAGGGAAGCTCGAGAAGATGACGTAAAATATTGTAATGAAAAGCGCAAAGACCTGAAGTTAGAAAACTAATAGTGAAGAATATGCCCAGAATTTCTCAAGTCGAAAGAACTGAATAAAAAAATTCAAGCCTTGAGTTGCAATTTTGAAGGATTATATGGGCAAAATATTGGATGACACAGGAAACATCAAAGGCAAATGGAAGAAATACATGTATTCAGTGTATCTAAAAGAATTGCTTGACGTTCAGCCATTTCAGGAATTAGCATATGATCAAGAACCAATGATCTTGAAGAATGAAGTCCCAGGTGCACTGGAGACACTGGCAAAGAATACGGCTCTGGGAATTGATGGAATATGAAATGAGATGTTTCAACTAAGGGATGCAGCGCTAGAGGTGCTTTCTTGTCTATGCCAGGAAATTTGGAAGACAGCTTCCTCACCAGCCAGCGGAAAGAGATCCATATTTGTGCCCATTCCAAAGAAAGGTGATCCAACAAATGCAGAAATTATAGAACAATATCATTAATGTCACTCACGAGTAAGGTTTTGCTGAAGATCATTCAAAAGCGTTTGTAGCAGGACATACACAGGGAACTGTCAGAAACACAAGCCAGATTCAGAAGAGGATGTAGAACAAGGGATATCATTGCTGATGTCAGATGGATTTTGGCTGAAAGCAGAGAATATAAAAAAGATGTTTACCTGTGTTTTATTGAATACGCAAAGGCATTCAATTGTGTGAATTATAACAAATCATGGATAATATTGCAAAGAACAGGAATTCCAGAACACTTAATTGTGCTCATGAGGAACTTGTACATAGACCAAGATGCAGTCATTCAAACAGAGCAAGAGAGTACTGCATGGTTTAAAATCAAGAAAGGTGTGTGTCTGGGTTGTATCCTTTCACCATACTTACTCAGTCTGAATGCTAAGCAAATAATCGGAGAACTGGACTATATGAAGAACAACGTGGCATCAAGATTGGTGGAAAACTCATTAACGACCTTTGCTATGCAAATGACACCACCTTGCTTGCTGAAAGTGAAGAGGACTTGGAGCCCTTACTGATCAAGATCAAAGACTACAGCCTTTAGTATGGATTACACCTCAACATAAAGAAAACAAAAATCCTCACAACTGGACTAATAAGCAACATCATGATAAATGGAGAAAAGATTGACAGTGTTAAGGATTTCATTTTATTTGGATCCGCAATCAATGACCATGGCAGCAGCAGTCAGGAAATCAAAAAATGTATTGAATTGGGCAAATCTGCTGCAAAAGACCTCTTTAAAGTGTTCAAAAGCAAAGATGTCACTTTAAGGACTAAGGCGTGCCTGAACCAAGCTGTGATATTTTCCGTTGCCTCACATGCATATGAAAGCTGGACAATGAAAAAGGAACAAGGAAGAGGAATTGATGCTTTTGAATTATGGTGTTGGTGAAGAATATTCATCGTACCATGGCCTGCCAGAAGAAAGAACATGTCTCTCTTGGAAGAAATACAGCCAGAGAGCTCTTTGGAAGTGATGATGGCGAGACTTCATCTCACATACTTTGGACATGTTATCAGGAGGGACCAGTCCCTGGAGAAGGACATCATGCTTGCTAAATTAGAGCATCAGCAAAAGAGAAGAAGATCCTCAAAGAGATGGATTAACGCAGTGTCCGCAACAATGCGCTCAAACCTAACAATGATCGTAAGGAAGGTGCAGGACCGGCAGCGTTACATTCTGTTGTCCATGCAGATCACTACGAGTTAGATCGGACTGGAAGGCACCTTACAACAACAACAACAATAACCCTACAGTGACGTCTAAGTGTTCAAACAAAAGGAAGTCACACATCTCTCACTTTAAATCAAAAGCTAGAAATGATTAAGCTTAGTGAGGAAGGCATGTCCAAAGCTTGGCCTTTTGAACCAAATAGCCAAGTTGTGAAAGCAAAGGAAAAGTTTTGACGGAAATTAAAACTGTGATTCCAGTGATCACAGGAATGATAAGAAAGAACAATTAGCCTTACTGCTGATATGGAGAAAGTTTTACTGGTTTGCATAGACGATCAAACCAGCCACAATATTCCCTTAAGGCAAAGCTTAATCCAGAGCAATGTCCTAACTCCCTTTAATTCTATGAACGCTGAGGTGGAAAAGTTTGAAACTAGTCGGTGGTTGGCTCATGAGGTTTAAGAAAAGAAGCTGTCTCCATGACATAAAAGTGCAAGTTTAATCAGCTAGTGCTGATGTAGGAGCTGCAGCAAATTATCCAGAAGATCTAGCTAAGTTAATTAACGAAGGCGGCTACACTAAAAGATTTTCAATGTAGATGAAACAGCCTTATAGTGGAAGAAGATGCAAACTAGGACTTTCATAGCTAGAGAGGAGAAGTCAATGCCTGGTTTCAAAGCTTCATATGAAAGGCTGCCTCTCTTGTTAGGAGCTAATGCAGGTGGTGACTTTAAGTTGAAGCCAGTGCTCGTTTACCGTTGCAAAAATCCTAGGGCCCTTAAGAATTATACTAAATTTACTCTGGCTGTGATCTATAAAGGGAACAACAGAGCTTGGAGGACAGCACATCTGTTTACAACATGATTTACTGAATATTTTAAGCCAATTGTTGAGACCTACTGATCAGAAAACATGATCCCTTTCAAAATATTACTGCTTATTGACAATGTACCTGGTCTCCCAAGTGCTCTGATGGAGATATACAAGGAGATTAATGTTTACATGCCTGTTAATGCAACATCTGTTCTGCAACCTATGGATAAAGGAGGATTTTAGATTTTCAAGTCTTTTTATTTAAGAAATGCATTTCATAGGGCTATAGCTGCCATTGGTAGTAATTCCTCTGATGATCTGGGCAAAATAAATTGAAAACTTTCTGGAAAGTATTCACCATTCTAGATATTGTTAAGAACGTTCGTGATTCATGGGAAGGAAGACAAAATATCAACATTAACAGGAGTTTGGAAGAAGTCGATTCCAACCCACATGAATGACTTTGAAAGGTTCAGGACTTCAGCGGAGGAAGTAACTGCAGATGTGGTGGAAACAGCAAGAGAACTAGAATTAAAAGTGGAGCCTGAAGATATGACTGAATTGCTGCAATCTGATGACAAAACTTTAACGAATGAGTAGTTGCTTCTTATGGATGAGCAAAGAAAGTGGTTTCTTGAGATGGAAACTACTTTTGGTGAAGATGCTGTAAACATTGTTGAAATGACAGCAAAGGATTTAGAATATTACATTAACTTAGTCGATAAAGCAGCAGCAGAGTTTGAGAGGATCGACTCCAATTTTGAAAGAAGTTCTCCAGTGGGTAAAATGCTATCAAACAGCATTGTATGCTACAGAGAAATTGTGAAAGGAAGTGTCAACTGATGTGGCAAACTTCATTATTGTCTTATTTTAGGAAATTACCACAGCCACCCCACACTTCAGCAACCACCACACTGATCAGTCAGCAGCCATCAACATCGAGGAAAGATACTCTGTGGTAAAAAGATTACGACTCCCTGAAGGCCCAGGTGATGGTTAACATTTTTTATCAATAAACTATTTTTAATTAAGGTATGTACATTGTTTTTTTAGCTATAATGCTATTGTATACTTAATTAACTACAGTGTAGTTTAAATGTAACATTTATATGCACTGGGAAACAAAAAAATTCTTGTGTCTCGCCTTATTGAAATATTTCCTTTAATGAGGTGGTCTTGAACCACCAAACCTGCAATATCTCTGAGGTATGCCTGTAATTATAATTGAAATAAGCCATTATCCTGAATTCTGAGTTTATTTTTCCCTTCTTTTGTTAAAAAATGTATTATATGTCAATATATACCTAAACACTATTATTTTGTTTTAGTTGTTTCTTAATTTTTCAAATATTTATTACATCACTTATAGCTTTTGTTTTTCTGAAATGCACACATATTGTTCATAACTCTGGAAAGACTCAGTTTAACCTTGAATCTTAATTAATAGCCAGGCTTCTCCCTCACTTTTATGGGCCTTGTCTAGGGAACTGTGATGGGACCTAAACCAAAAAAAAAAAAAAAGAAAAAAAAATTCCTTGCCTTGGAGTCTATCCTGACTCATAGACACCCTATAGGACAGAGTAGAATTGACCTATGGTGTTTCCAAGGCCATAATCTTTATGAAAGCAGATAACCACATCCTTCTCCCGAGGAGTGCCCGGTGGGTTCGAACCACCAATCTTTCAGTTAGCAGTTGAGCACTTAACCATTGTGCTACCCTAGCGTTATGTATTCTCAATTTTGTGGGTTTTTTCTTTAAAAAAAGAGCCAATATATTCTATACCATTCAAGATAGACAGATAAATAGACAGACAGACAGATAGATAAATAGATAAAAGTCATTTTATATTAAAAAGTTATACAAAAATCATTGTGAAAATGTTACAAAATGTATTTTTCCAGTCTCCCTTAGAAAGGCCTTTGGTTATTCATAGATTTTTTTAAACCATGTTACTGTGTATATTCTCCTACATATCTCTCCAACACAAGAACCAGAGGTTCTACTAGATGTATACTTAGTAGTAGAATTGAAGGATCATAAATTATGTGGATTAGTCAACATTAAAAGATAGTGCTATTTTTTTCCTGAGATACTTGTATCAGTTTGAATATCCACCAGAAATTTATAAGCAATCCTATTGATTCTCCAGAACTCATTATTGCAAACTTACTATTTAGCCAATTTTATCTGATAAATTTCCATAATCAGAAATTTAATTTGCACAGAAATGCAAAGATGCATGCTATTTTGAAAAGAAAGTAGCATAAAAATACATATAACACAGTCATATATGAAAAATAAACACATTATATAATGTTATATATTTCTAAATATATATTAATATGGATATCATTGCACATGAAATAACTTAGCAGCAGTTATTGGCCTTAAAATTCAGATTACTTGGTTAGAAAAGTATGATTTTGAAGAGTGGTTATTAAGAAGAAAATTTTTTGTCCATGTTGATTACAGATTTACAAGATTATATCTGTATTTTGAATTTAAAACATTTTTAAAAAACATAAAATTAGGACAGATAATTTATCCTAGTAGCTTACTATCAAAAAGTTGAGCTCAATTTAAAAAAACCTCAATATATATAATCAGATTAAGTTATTTTCCAAAATTTTAATGCATCCATGTTACAGATAGACATATAGAGTTCTTAGAATGATCAGCCCTACAACTTTGCCTAGCCTTCTTCCAATCACATTTGATTTTCTAAGGTCCATTCACTGAAGTCAATTTTATTTCATGTTGTACCAAAAAAAAGTTTCTTATTAAGTTCCAAGACATTATTATGCTAAAATTAGATAAATTGCATGTCACATCAATCCTGAAGTTTCACTGCATGTCATATGAGATCATGCAATTCATTTGGGATAACTGAATTTGCCCTAAAATACCGAGGCTGAAAGTTCACATCAGTTCAGAGCCAGTTATCCATTCTTTCCCATGACTAGAACTTCATTTTGAATGATATATAACTCATTGTAAATTGTGAGAAATTCCTCTCTGGAATATTTTACAACATTGGTTGGCTTATTATCAAAGAACAAAACTAAATATAAACCAAATTAAAAAAAAAAAAAAAACCTGTTGCCATTGAGTCAATTCCAAATCATAGCAGTTAAAAATAATAAATCTTTTGAACATATTACTTCCTCTATTTTATTAAATATAAAAAGCGTAAGTATTTTGTTAAAACATACTTTATTTTATTCTAAATGTAAATATTTGTAGGAACAGAAGAAAAAAAATATTTTGGAAATACAATTTAGTCAGTTACTCTTTCTTCTCTATTTCTAGAAAATTATCTGTGTATCTCTTCTTTTGACTTCTGTAAGCTTTAAATTAAGTCATCTAGATGTATGTAGCACAATAGTTAAATTAAAAAGATTTTTTTTCCTGATAGTGTTATTATCGGACACTGTCTTAGTTATCTAGTGCTGCTGTAACAGAAATACCCCAAGTGAATGGCTTTCAGAAAGAGAAATTTATTCTGTCACATTTTAGAAGGCTAAAAGTCCAAATTCATGGTGCCAGCTCTAAGGGAAGGCTTTCTTTCTCTGTCAGCTCTGGGAGAAGTTCCTTGCCATCAATCTTCCCCTGTAGAGGAGCTTCTCAGCACAGGGACCCCAGGTTCAAAGATGTGATAGTCTCCTGGCTCTTGTTTCTTGGTGGTATGAGGTCCTTGTGTCTCTCTGCTTGCTTCTCAATTTCATATCTAAAAAGACTTTGACTTAAAGACACAACCTAGTCTTGCAGATTGAGTCCTACCTCATTAACAACAAAAAAAAAAAAACCTGTTGTCGTCCAGTCGATTCTGACTCATAGTGACCCTATAGCACAGTGTAGAACTGCCCCATAGGGTTTCCAAGGAGCTGCTGGTGGATTCAAACTGCTGACCTTTTGGATAGCAGCTGAGCACTTAACCACTATGTCACCAGGGTGATAATCCTACCTCGTTAACATCATACAAGTGGGATTTACAACCCATAGGAAAATCACATCAGGTGACAAAATGATGGGCAATCACACAATACTGGAAATCATGGACTAGTCAAACTAACACACATTTTTTGCTGGGGGATGGAACTCAATTCAATCCATAACAGACACCTGATAAAATAATTGATTATGCCCAAGGAAGAAAATATACTAAGGGCTGTTATTATAGTTGAGCAATTCAACCTTCAAAATGATACATTTGACTTTCATAATAAAGAGAAAATACACTACCAATGAAATTCCATTAAAAACATTTAAATTAGATGACTTTGGTAATCTTCCACTGAGTCAACCTTCTTTCTTGTTACATTTGAGAGAAATGAATGGGGATAAGTTTGTTGATTAGCTGTATATGCAAACAAAGGTGGTGGAAAAGTTAAAGTCAGGAATTCATTCAAAATAAAGAACTTTCAAACAATGCAAACTGTTAAGCAATGGCAAGAGTTTCTCTACTAGAACTAACTAAATTTCTTGGCACTGGAGGTATATAAAAGGCAACTCTGTGAAAAAGTGATGTGAATTTCAAGAAAGACTTCTTGTATCAGGCAGACATTTCTAACAAGTGACCTCAAACATCCTTCCAACACTAACAAAACTAAACCTTTAGTGGATGCGAGAACTCTGCGTACCATCAATGAAAGTTGGCCTTAAAACATCAAATGTAGCGTTACAATAACACATTTGTTGTATGAAATATGTTGACACTATTTATTAGTCTATCTTTTTATATTCTGAGTATTTCTACTTTTGCCTCTTCTATCATTCAGTTTTTAGGGTACTCCTATTTGGGGTATCAAGAAGCGATGATACGGGAAAAACAGAAGAAAATAATGTGCAAATGAGTCAATTCTTGGCTTTTGAATTTCAAAAGCCTAAAGCTTCATAGAGATAGAAAGGATGGTAAGATTTCTCTGGTGAAGAAGAGCAAAGATTAAAAAATCAAGAAATTAGAAAATAACTTCTTTTGGAGAGTGAAGAGAACCAAGGGAATGGCTGATGGAGAAATGTGAATGAGGCCCAGAATAAGGAATTTAGACCTGGAGGAACCATTGTGGACAGGAACAAGTTGAGACTTGGAGCGTGACCATCACCATCAAAATCCTCACCATCCATTGCCGAGAGCCCTGTAGAAACTTATTGTCCATATGGCACTCTATGTATGGATTACCATTTATCATGTGTACTTAAGAGCTACCTTAATTGCCCTACCCTTGCACTCTCCTTTAAACATCAACTAGTAAATCACCTCTTGTCACACCCAGCATAAGCCAAGTCAATCTAGATCTTCAATTTCTGTGTCCTTGACAGACTATGGGGAATTCTCTTTACTCAGCTCAGGACACTAAGATACCAAAGCAGAGTGGGTCATTTCCTGATGGAGTGAAAGAAAAATCCCTGATCTCCTGTATTTGAATGAGGGTAAATAAAAACAGCTCACGTTGCCATCTGTCCACCACAGGACTTCATACGGCATGACCTTTATTCTAATTATTGAGAGCTCAACACTGGTTCTTAAAGTTGAATGAGCATAACTATCACCCAGTGAGATTCTTGGAGTCCCAATGTTCTCAAGCCCCATGCCCAAGATTTCTGGTTCAGTAGGTTAGGCATCTGGCCCCAGATTACTGTAATTCAGTGTGTCCACAGAAAACCAAAAGAGAAACACACTCTTGGCATTTCTCAAGCTGAAAAAACTGAGGAAAAAAATTAAGCCTCTAGTTGATATATTGAAGAATTCTACAGGGAAAATACTAAAAGACGTGGGAAGCATCAAAAGAAGATGGAAGTAATACACGGAGTCACTGTACCAAAAAGAAGTGGTTGACGTTCAACCATTCCAGGAAGTAGCATATGATCAAGAACCAATGGTACTGAAGGAAGGGATCTCAGCTGCACTGAAAGCATTGGCGAAAAACAAGGCTTCAGGAACTGATAGAATACCGATTGAGATGTTTCAACAGATGGATGCAGCTCTGGAAGTGTTCATTCATTTATGCCAAGAAATTTGGAAGACAGCTACCTGACCAACCAACTGGAAGAGATCCATACTTGTAAACATTCTGGAGAAAGGTGATCCAACAGAATGTGGAAATTATCCAACAATATCATTAATAGCACACACAAGTAAAATTTTGCTGAAGATCATTCAAAAGTGATTGCAGAAATACATTGACTGCAAACTGACAGAAATTCAAGCCAGATTCAGAAGAGGAAGTGCAACAAGGGATTTCATTGCTGATGTCAGATGGATCCTGGCTGAAAGCAGAGACTACAAGAAAGATGTTTACCTGAGTTCTGTTGACTATGGAAAGGCATTCCACTGTGTGGATCATAACAAATTATGGGTAACATTGCAAAGACTGGGAATTCCAGAACACTTAGTTGTGCTCATGAGGAACCTATACTTAGACCAAGAGGTAGTTCTTTAAACAGAACAAAGGGATACTGCATGGTTTAAAGTCAGAAAAGATATGTGTCAGGGTTATATCCTTTCACTATACTTATTCAAGCTGTATGCTGGACTATATGAAGAAGAACAAGGCATCATAATCAGAGTAAGACTCATTAACAAACTGCAATATACAGACGACACAACATTGCTTGCTGAAAGAGAAGAGGACTTGAAGCACTTATTGATGAAGATCAAGGACTATAGCCTTCATTATGGATTACATCTCAACATAAAGAAAACAAAAATCCTCACAACAGGACCAATAAGCAACATCATGATAAATGGAGAAAAGAATGACATTGTCAAGGATTTCATTTTACCTGGATCCACAATCAACACCCATTTAAGCAGCTTTCAAGAAATCAAAGGACGTATTGCATTGGGCAAATCTGCTGCAAAAGAACTCTTCAAAGTGTTAAAAGGCGAAGCTGTCGCTTTAAGCACTAAGGTGTGCCTGACCCAAGCCATGGTGTTTTCAATTTGCCTCATAAGCATGTGAAAGCTGGACAATGAATAAGGGAGACCAAAAAAGAATTGATGCCTTTGAATTATGGTGTTGGCGAAGAATACTGAATATACCATGGACTGCCAGAAGAATGAACAAGTCTGTCTTAGAAGAAGTCCAGCCAGAATGCTCCTTAGAAGTGAAGATGATGAGACTTCTCACATACTTTGAGCATGTTATCAGGAGGAACCAGCCCCTAGAGAAGGACTTTGTCCTTGATAGAGTAGAGGGTCAGCGAAAAAGAGAAGACCCTCACTGAGATGGACTGACACAGCGGCTGCAACAATGGGCTCAAACGTAACAATGATTGTGAGAATGGCAAAAGACTGGGCAATGTTTTGTTCTGTTGTTCACAGGGTCACTACGAGTCGGCACTGGCTGGACAGCACCTAACCACTATAACATTATAAAACCAAACCAAACCCATTGATGTCAAGTTGATTCCGACTCATAGCGACCCTATATGACGGAGTAGAACTGCCCCGTAGGGTTTCCAAGGAGCGGCTGTTGAATTTGAACTGCTGACCTTTTGGTTAGCAGCCAAGCTCTTAACAACTGCACCACCAGGGCTCCAACAACGTAATATGGACTCTGAAAAAACACCATTTAGTATATTCTACTGTAGTAACTACATATGATTATGATTTCATGTTAAATTTACTCTAAAATATACTGTACCTTCAGAATTTTCGAGCCAGGGATACGCTCAGTAATTCAGCAGTTAAATTACCATGTTAAGATAAAGCTGTAACACATATATATAATGACAAGTTTAAAGGAAAACAAAATTCTTTTGAGACAATTCAAGGAACTTTTTTTTAACATAAAGCTTGCTATCGAAGGAAAGCATTGAACTCATACTTCCTCCCGGGTGTTTCCACGGTGAGTTTTAGCTTCAAAAGTTGACTTCAAGAAACTGACAGAGAGGCCAAAAGCCCAAAGCCAAGTTCAGCTTTAAAAATGCTGAAATAATAGAGACAAGTACAGTTGATCAGAAAATCTTTCAAAAGCATTACTGTAAAAGTCATTTGTACCTTTGCTCAGAGAGTCAGAATGCCTTCTTTAACTGCTGGAGGGCCTAGTTACAATCCTTGCATGGTTTCAGGAAATTTTTTCCAAAAAATCCTTTTCCTGCACCATTATTTATTAGGCAGCACCGCATGGATTAATTTACTTCTCTAGTTTAATATAAGAAAAAAGGAATAAAAATATTTCACTCACTATAGAAAAGAGTAGAACTAATCCAAGGGAAAAAAATGCATTAATTGTATTTACAGATAACTTCATGTTTATCTGTATACAAGCAAATATTTCCAATAATAATTGTCTCTCTGTATAGTTTTATTTCTCATTTTAGCATATTGCTTAATGAACTAGGAAAAGGAAGGAATGAGATAGAGATGGTTTGGGCAGATTTATTAAATAATTCACTTATAAATTTGATCTTTCAAAGTATATTTTGGTCAAGCTCTGGAGGTTCATCTAGGCCAACATTACACCATTGCAATAGTTAGGAAATCTCAGAAAGGTAGACAACAGAATGAGGCTAAAGAAAGCCTAGGGATGGAGACAAAACACTGAAAGGAGGTCCCCAAGTCATGGTGACCCTGTGTGTCACAGAGTAGAACTGCTCCACAGGGTTTTCTTGACTGTAATCTTTACAGAGGCAGATCATCAGGCGTTTTCTTCCTCAGAGCCACTGGATGGGTTCCAGCCACCAACCTTTAGGTTTGCAGTCAGTGGAAAACTACTTGTACCACTCAGCCTCCTTAAAAGGAGGCTGTTTCTGTACCTATATCTGTATCTACACTACATCTATATCTATATCTCAATTATATATATATGTATATGAATATATGTGTGTATTGAATGTGTGTGTGTTTATCACTATGTATCCACAATCAAAGCCCATGGAAGCAGCAGTCAAGAAATCAAACGACATATTAAATTGGGTAAATCTGTTGCAAAAGACCTGTTTAAAGTGTTAAAAAGCCAAGATGTCACCCTGAGGACTGAGGTGTGCCTGACCCCGGTCATGGTATTTTTAATCACCTGATATGCACGAGAAAGCTGGACAAGGAATAAGGAAGACCAAAGGAGAATTGATGCCCTTGAATTATGGTGTTGGTAAAGAATATTAAATATACTCTGTACTGCCAGAAGAACAAGCAAATCTATCTTGGAAGAACTATATCTAGAATGTTCCTTAGAAGTAAGGATGACAAGACTTCTTCTCACATAATTTGAGCATGTTATTAGTAGGGACTTGTCCCTGGAGAAGAACATCATGCCTGGTAAAGTAGAGGGTCAGTGAAACAGAGGAAGACTCTCATCAAGATGGACTGACACAGTGGTTGCAACCATGACCTCAAACATAGCCACAACTGTGAGGATGGCGTGGGACTAGGCAGCATTTTGTTCTGTCGTACATAGGGTTGCTATGAATTGGAAGTGACTTGACAGCGCCTAACAACAACAATACTCACACACACATGTATATATGATGGAGCTATATAAGATGCAAAATGGTTCTACTTTTGGATTTGGCTACAAACTTTATCTTCATGTCAAACAAACATTTGTTTTTATAGATTTATTTATATAATACATATAATTCTTTACAAGTTGTTTTAAATTGGTCATTTTAAAATAAATTAGGGCCAATACCTCAACAAATCCATTCCACAAGTTATATTTATTGAAAAGTTTAGTAATGCATTGTGTAAATAATCCATTTATATGAAATTGAAAAATGTGCCTGTGTACTCTTCAATGGTAATAGAAGTTATTTTAAAATAAAATTTGCCTGTAAATGATTAACATTTCCCCCTAAATGATTAAGATAAGTTTGGTAACAGTTCTGTAATTTTGTGTCCTGATGTTCATGTACAAATATACTTAATTATTAGCATGTGTGTTAAATTTATGTATCAATCTTATGCTTGTAATTTTTTTTTTGTCCTGAGACTGGGTATTAATTTTCTAGGTCTGCCATAACAAAATATCACAAATTGAGTGTCTTATAATAACAGTAATTTATTTTCTCACAATTCTGACAGCTAGAAGTCCAGATCAACATGTCTGCTGTCCATACTCCCTCCAAAGTCTCTCGTTCTTTTCTTTCTCAGCTTCTCTTAGTCCCATCTCCTTGGCTTATAAATGTGTCTTCCTACAGCCCTACTTCCTCTGTCTGTCTGTGTCCCTTCTCTTTTATAGCAATACCACTGAGGTTGAATTAAGGTTCACCATATTCTAGTATGACCTCATGTTAAATTAACTGATATCTTTCAAAGACCCTATTTCCAAACAATGTCATGTTCACAGGTACCAGGATTTAAGACTTAAACGTATCTTTTGGAGAATACAATTCAATCAATAACACTGTGGCAATAACTTAAGTAGCATGAACCGAACTATCAGAAAATAGGTGCAAAGATAAACCTGATTAAAGCTCATTAAAGGAAAAATTTGTTTGAACTAGTCATAAGACTTTTGGGAACATTCAAATGAAACTGTGAATTTAAAATTTTTTTTAAATACTGCTCCTGTTTCTGACAAAATATTGAGAAACAATTTTCTTGATTGTCTCTATGAACCCATTCATGTTTATCATCTATTCCCTAAAATCAGATTTATGTTCATCATCTATTTCCTAAAATCATTACCAAGGAACATCAGTAGATGGTAAAAACTTCCAGTATCCTACTTTAATTTGGTCATCTTGGAGCTTTTTGCTAAGTAGCTACCAAGCCTGTTTAAAGGTAGTAGTGTCTTTCAGTGAAACATGTCTCGAACTAATTCAATCTAAAATGATACAGCTAAACATTTTAAACTATTTTTTGCTTGTTTTTATCATTGTAATTTAAATCTTTATTCTTGCAGATTTCTCATTTGGCAATAGTTGAACTTTTTTTCTTTTCCTAAGTACCTGCAAAGTTTGAAAATCTCTAACACCACCCTCATGTCTTATATCAACTGTAAGTTTGAAGGTCCCCAAGACCACTCTCAGGATTGATAATTTTCTAGAAGGACTCACAAAACTCAGAAAAACTGTTAATACTTAAATTGTTACTGTTTATTAGAGCTAAAGGATATGCGTAGATTAAAATCAGGACATAGACCAGTATTCAGGAGATTTTCAAGTAAGAACTTTCGACGTATTCTCCCAGTGGACTTATAAAGACAGCACTACTTTGCCTGGCAATGATGTGTGCACAGCATTGCCAACTAGTGAAGATTACCAGAGCCTTGGTGTGCAGTATGATGTCCAGAGTTTTTATTGGAGCTAATTCACACAGGCTTGGTTGACCACCTACTTGACTGACCTGTCTCCAACTTTGATATGCAAGGTGCAAAGTCCCCACCATAAATCACATTATTAGTATGTTATTGCTGTTAGTTGTCGTCTAGTTGGCTCCAACTCATGGCAACCTTTCGTAAAACAGAACAAAACTTTTCATGGTCCTGCATCATCTTCATGATCATTGGTATGTTTGAGTGCACTCTTGTGACTATTGTGCCAATCCATCTCACTGAGGATTCGCTTCATTTTTGCTAACCTTCCACTTACCAAACATGATGTCTTTTTCAGCAATTGGTCTTTCCTGAAGACGTGTCCAAAGTTAAGTGCAGTAAAGTCTTGCCATCTTCTAAGGAGTATTCAAGTTGTATTTCTTCTAAGACTGATTTGTTTGTTCTTCTGGAAGTTACCAGTATATTCGATATTCTTCTCTAACATTGCAATTCAAATGTATCAATTCTTCATCTGTCTTCCTTTTTCATTGTCCAGATTTCACATGCATATGAGATGATTGAAAAGACCATGGCTCGAGCCAGGCACACCTTAGCCCTCAAAGTGACATGTTTGTTTTTAAAATCATAAAGCGGTCTTTTGTAACAGATTTGCTTAGTTCAATACATAGCTTTATTTCTTGACTGCTTCTTCTATAGGCATTGATTGTTAATCAAGGTAGAATAAAAACTGAAGCTGTCAATTGTTAGCACAGACCATCCTATGTGATCCAAACCCTCCAGGTAAATAAAGACACTCTTATCAGACAGGACATTCCAAGGATTTAGCAATCACTTCCCAGGAGCTGAAGGCAAAAGGCAAGGTTAACGCTTTACTGCTTAGCAACTAATGGTAAGTTATTTATATGTACCTTTGTATGCATATCTTGAAAAGCAATAGAAAAAAAATCTACTTACAGGTTTTATTAAAATCAAAGGCATTATTATTTTTCTTCAAAGTGTTACTTCAGAAAATTTGTAGGGAATTTCTCTACTATAATAAATCTACTTTTTCCTCATCAGTTTATAAATAGATAGATAACTACAACAAAATATATAGAAAACTACATGTCAAATTTTTATGGCTTTTCACAATGAATTTTATGCTTCTATGGATTATCACCTAAAATTTTACTCTGACCTTGTAGATAAAAATAAATGGCATTTAAAAAAGAACTAAATAAGAAAACAGAACTTTAAGATTTCTGCTTTAGAATTAGGAGACTGGGAGTCTTATCCTGGCTTTGTGACTAATTTGTTACATGATTTGGGCAAATAGCTTAACCTTTCTAGAACTCAATTTGCTAGTCTGTAATTAGTGAGTAGATTGAACCAGACTGATTTTAAATCCCTCAGTACCTCTGACTTTCTGCATAATATACTTATCAGAAAAGAATAATAAGAGATCTATATAAAGTTATCTCACCCACAAGGATAAAACAGGCCATTAATAGCAGAATTTTTAAAGCATTATAAGAATCCAGAGAAATATCAGGAATGATTGCTGATTTTTATTAGCAAAAGCTCTCTGACATATCCCAGAGGAAAAAAAAAAATTAAAACATACACATGTAGGATAATTTCTAAACAAATTCAAGCACATAACCAACTTATTTCAACACTCAGGATCAACATATAGCTTTCCCTTAATTTGCTTGAAGGTTATTGATTTTGCATAATATTCAGGTTATTGATACAATTTCAATTTATTTATAGCTAATGTATAGTTGGACAAGTTGAAATCATTGTAGTATAATTATACTCATTCTTTCATTACTCAAGTTTCCCCATTTTTAATACGCTGCTGAAATATCAATCATAAGGTGAATAATATTGAAATATCAATATATAATGTGTACTAATTCTCTATTATTAATGCATTTTATATTCTGCCTATAATAGCTTTTTTTTAAAAAGAAAAACTTCTGTTGTTTTTAACCTTGAAGTAGTATATTTACAAGTCTTTCTCAAGTAAAATATTTACTTCAGCTAAGAAATGTTTTATTCAAGTATTTCCTAATAGCTCAAATGTTTGTTTCAGTAGCAAACATTTTTCTTCCAGAAAATGTTTCTAAAATGGACTATTACTTTCAGGGTTTTGGCAACTGTCTGGTATGGACAGTGGGTTTAGCCAACTGCTTTTCCATCTGTTCCTCTTGCTTCTGTGAACTGTTTTCCCTGTTAGTCAGAAACACTTTAGAGATCCCAGTGGCTTCCTGGAAAAAAGCACTTTTAAACATTTGTTCCATTAAGGTAAATCAAACATTTACAACAAATTACACTTAGTACAATTTTACCAAACGACAGTATACATTACAGGAACAATTTTTAATGTTACTAAGCATACCACAACGTTTTCTTTTGCCTCTCTAAGAATACATAGCTTTCCTAAAAATAATCTATTGGAATAACACTTAAATAATTAAAGGGAAAGTTAGTTCTGTAGATATCTAATTTTGGAATTTGAATTTGAAAGATAAAAAGTCACTGACTGAATTGCCTAAAAAATGATAAAATCATTTGTATTTATTAACAAAATAAATTCACATTCACCCAGTCTTTTAAAATGACCTAGTAGGAAAAAAAGGTGACATTTTCTTCTAAGATTATTTCAGTCTTCCACCATTTGGAAAATAGGAAACAATGAAGACCAAAAAACTTACTGCCATTGAGTTGATTCCGACTCCTAGTGACCCTATAGGACAGAGTAGAACTGCACCCTAGGGTTTCCAGGCTGTAAATTTTTACTGACGCTGATTGCCACATCTTTCTCCTGTGGAGTGGCTGGTGGGTTCCAACTGCCAACCTTTCTGTTAGCAACGGAGGGCTTTAACCACTGTGCAACCAGGTCTCCTTAGGAAACAATGAAGATATAAATATTCCTATACATCTGTATTGGAGCCCTGGTGGCACAGTGGTTAAGAGCTCGGCTGCTAACCAAAAGGTCAGCCATTCAGATCTACCGGTCGCTCCTGGGAAAACTCATGGGGCAGTTCTACTGTATCCTACAGGTCACTGTGAGTGGGAGGCAACGGAATTTTGTTTTTTTGTTTGTTTATACATCTATTATTTTATATCTATTATTTTACGTAAGTTTATTTGGAGGTCTGCTTTGAGTATACTTATTTTAAAATCAATATGAAATGAATTAAAAAATTTCATTTGATCCATCTGTGATGCTTGGCTAATCATATAAGCTGGAGGCGGAGAAAGGAGATTTGAGATGCTATATAAGCTGTATGTCCATCAGAGGGAAAGAGTGGCAAGTGCTCAGTGGAAGTGGAGTTGTTGCCCACTTATTTTTCTGATTGTTTAAAACAAACCACCTCTTAGAGCAATTCTGGCTTCTGCTCCAGTCTCAAGCGTGTAAACAAGAATGGTCTCATTCTGAACTTCCATCACATTGCTTTCCACTCTCCTACCTCTGGCTCCTTTATCTGTTGGCTCTATACTTCCATACTGTAAATTCACATTTTCCTCCCTCCTCATTCAACCTCTCCTCTCTGACTTAACTAAATTCGAAGTGCCCACTCCAAACTCTCCAATGGCTGAAGTGCCCTGCAGTATTTGGTAAGAAACTTGTTTTTTTTTTTTTTTTTTTTTTCCCTTCCTTCTGTCTCTCTCACTGTTTTTTGATGCTGGTATAGAAGTTCAATGTGGAAAGATTGACACACAGTTCAGTTTGACAAAGAGTTCTTTTAGATGGCTTATGTATTGACATGGAAAAGTTATGCCCTTGCCTGACAGTATGAAAGGAATTTTCTATTATTGAATTTTAAGGGATCAACAAATACCATATCTTTTCCCTATCTGGATTCTGAGTCAATTGGAAAAAAGAAAAGAATATAGTCAGGGGATGCAACCAGAAAGTATCATCACAATTTCTTATAAAGCTAGATTAGACTAAATCATTCAGCCTGGCTGAGAGAGAAACTGACTTACTAACTCCTATTCCCCTTAAGTCCAGACACAGAATAGGAAACAGGAAAAGTTTACTTCTATAAAGGAGAGGCTATTACCTAGATGCCATTACTCCCACCTCATTGGTTTAGTGGAGAAGGAGAAAGACAAGTCCTCACATTCATGATCCTTAATACGTAGATAAGTTTCATTCAACTTGTCAGCAGTGACCAATCATATTTATTCACTATTCAGATAATTTGTTCCACTCTCATGAGGAGGAATAAAAGGCTGGGAAAGATGTCAGGAGTTTAAATATAATCCTCCATCTGTCAATCATATTCCCAGATCTTTTTCTCTCCTCCTGAGCTGGGCTTTTAAATCTAAAATCCACCAGGGGTACAGCTCTCCTCACAGTAGAGTAGTAGTCTATGGGGCGGCCCTACCTTCACATTCATGAAGAGCTCCTCCTTTGAGCATTAGCCTGGGACTTCTAGTGAAGAACTGCTAGGAAACATTTTCTCCCAGATGCCTTAAAGTGGTTTAGAAGAATACATAAGTAAAATTGATAAATAAATCGATTTAAGGCTATCTTTTTTACCTCCTAGTTGCCTTACTACCTATATGTGGGAATGAAGCTTCCCATTTTACCTCCTAACTCCATAGTCCTTTCTCCAAATCCTAGTTATAATAAGAATTCACCTTCAAATCTGCCTGGTCCCTAGGTACTGACGTTTCAGAACTCCTTTTCTAAATGATGGCCCTTGATCCCATCCTGATATTTCCAGTGGTCCCAGAGCATTATTGGTGAGATTTACCCAAATACAAGTTTCACACCATCTTTTGAGTGCAGGTAATGGAAGGATCAAAAGTCTAGTTCAGCAAGGTCATTAATAATAACGTGCTCAGTGAGATGAATTTTTTGACTTTAGGGAAGGACTAAGGTTAATGATATGTCCATGCCATATTCAGCAGCAAAAGGGTGAGGTAACAGTGTAGAAAAAGATAAACTGGAATAGAGGAAAGGACAGGAGAGAAAGAGAAAGTGCTCCTTCTGTTTTCATGTTAACTTTTTCCTGTGAGGCTAGTTCCTAGACTTCATCTGGCCTGATTCCTTCTGTGCCTAGGAGACTTCTGAGGCTTTCTGTTTATTTGTTTTGCTTTGGACACCTCTTGTCTTAGCACTGTTAATGTGTCCATGGCAGTTTGAGACATTATGAGTCTGTGTATGACGCTAACTGTGTCCAGACTTGAGTTAAAATGGACTGTAGTTTAGCAGAAGTCTTCCTGAGTTGTTTGAACAGGTATAGAGTTCCTGAAATTTGCCCATAACCTCTTTCTCCATGCATAGGGGAATTTAACTGTAGGTTTTATTTAATTATTTTATTGTTGTTACTGTTTGTTTTTCTACTTTAGGTTGCTTTTTAAGTCATGTCATGCATTACGTTATTTGCTAGACACTTGTCAACATGCACCACCTTCCATTTTGGAAATAACAACTAGATCCCTAAGTCAATAGTAGACAACAAGGTCCATATTTGACCTCTGCAAAATTATGAGTTCTTTCTCAGGATCCTCTGATTTCTGGTCTCATAAGTTGTGTTCTTCCAAGCTTTGGGGAACCTACGAGCTGCATATAGAAGACATTATCATATGTGCTCTATTAAATCTTTTAGAATTCTATGTCACCAACCTATCTGATTTAGACATTCAGTGGCCTCTGCTTTTGCATAATATCCCTGTACACATGAATCCATTGAGGGAAGATATGTACATTTTATTGTTATAAGCAGTGTAAGTCACAGGAACTCTTCGTTGACGGGCAAGTAGTATAATTTTAAATATCTCACAATCCTTCTCTACAAAGCTGAGTAACTAGAAAGCCTGTGGTGCTGATTTTTTGGGTTAAATTGATAGCTACAGAGATCTCACTTTATAAATGTATTCATAAGCAAAAGTAGCAGTGGGTATGTAGGTTCTTCCCTAATACTTCTAAAGCTCACCCACATTCCTCAGAAATACATGAAGGAGGGCATCAAAGATAAAGCAAGTGATATAATGGCCCAGCACATTGATTATATTTTGCTTATATGCACACCATAGGAGAAATGAAACAAACAGACAATGAAGTCTTTAGCATTAAAATAGGCAGCACACGTTGCAACCTTTTCTCATGAATTCATATCTTCAGTAAAAACTCTTTTTATGAGGTATTAACCAAAACTCATTTGCTTCAACTAATACTACAATAGTTCTTGCCAAAGAAGCCCCTGAAGTAAATCCTGACCATATGTGCTTGGCTAGGGCTTCACTTGGCCTTGTTGATAATGGATGTTGCTACAATGAAGAGATCCAGACCTTTTTGTTATTCACATTTCCTCCTAATTGTTCTACAGTCCCTGCTTTCCATTTAGAGTGGTGTACATTACGTCGATAGCAGGGAATTGGACTGGCAAAATTCATACCTTTATAACTTGGACGACTCTAGTTATAAGTTCTCAAAATAGGCCCTTGACCTCATTAAGGAATAGCCTTTGACTTCCATTTCCTGAGGCCCCTAAAACTTTGTCAACTTCATTCTTTTTATGAATGTACTCCGTGTTTTGTATTTGCATTTTCCCTCATTACCACTCTGTTCTACATATCTGTTTGTTTTTCAGAACCTGGGCATTAATCTGTCCTTTCTTTGTCTCTGTTTATGGATTAATACATTTGTCTAGCATAAAATCAAACCATATTCAACGCCATCAAGTTGATTCCAACTCATAGCAACGTTATAGGGCAGAGTACAACTGTCCCATAGGGTTTCCAAGACTGTAAATCTTTATGGAAGAAGACTCTACGTCTTTCTTCCATGGAGAATATGGTGGGTGTGAACCACCAGGCTTTATGGTTAGCAGCTGAGCTTTCAACCGCTGCACTACCTGGGCTCTTTTGTTTAGCATAGTTCCCAAAACATAACATGTAGTTTAAGCAATAGTGAGAGATATGACATCTTAGTTCTCGGTCATTCAGGAGTACTCATTATTTACAGATTCAAATTAATTTCCCAGTTTGAATGGGCTAATTTTATTGAGGTTTTGGTTCTTCCATCCAGTGTCTATAATCCTAGATTGAATTTATTGTTGACTTCCCTGTCGTTCTGCTTGTGCCTTAACCTAGATCCCTATTTCGCAAATTGCACACATATGTTCCTCCAATATCTACATCTCTGTCCACAATAACAAGTAACCTTGAAGTACACCAACCAAAGTATTGGGTATTTAATGCTGATCTTGTAGTTGTTCCTTTTATATATGTCTACATTTTACATAATCATTAATTTACTCATCACAGCCTTTCAGGATGGCTTGCCCGATCGCTCTTACTGTGGAATCCATACAAATTTTGAAAGGATACTTTTTTATGGTTTCTTGGATTCCAGTTTTCTCTGAGAAACTTGTTGAGTTCTTCTTCCTTAGATTTTTTTTTTTTTTCGTTTCTTTTCCCAGCACATCTATTAGCTACAGGTAGTTTTTTTTTTTTTTTTTTGTTTGTTTGTTTTTTGATCTAGTAACTCCTAAAATTAAGTCAGTCTCTCTTTCTCTCTCTCTATCTCTCACTGCTTTTCTCCCTATCCATAAATAGTAGTTTGGTTACTAAAAGCAGCAGACTCTTTGAAGTATGATCCTCTTCTGCTTCCCGGGGTACTTCCTGAATTCATCCTCTGACATTTATAGAGCTAAGGCTATTGCTTAAACTACCATATATTTTTTCTGCTTGGCAAAAGAATGCTATCTGGTGCCTGAAAAGTCTGCACTGCTTCTGAAAGTTTAAGTCATTCCAGGTATAGGATGTTTTTAATTTTTTTTTTTTTTTGCCAGATTATGGTGATATATTTTAATTTTCACATTATTTCTCTCTCTGTGTTAGTTTTATTTCCATGATAGGGACCTCCATTACTTTATACATTTTTTAAATTAATAAGTTCATCACATATTTGTGAGGAAAACTGTTCTCTGCTTCCCCAAGAATCATACACATATTAATATAGGCTGGTAAAGTTTGGTCTCAGAGGGAGTGGGTAGGAGACAAGCTACAGTACTTTTCTTTTTAAGACCTGCTTTTGCTTGCTTTGGCCCTATATGCATTAGACCCAAGGGCAAAATATCTGTTAACGGTTTAGAAATTGGGCTGAGGAACACAACATAATGTGTAAATACAATGAACCTACCAAAGTCTCATTAAGCTATACCCAGAGGCTATTCTAAAAGAGGCATTAACATAATCAAATAAAATTCTCAAGGTAAAAGATCTATGCACTCTAACTTCACTAAAAACTTATCCCTGTGTTATATCCTGGTGTGTGCTCCAGAAATTGTGAGTTTAAAGGGCTAATTGAAAATTTGCTCTTCCCTCCCTTGGTTTTAAACCAATTGAGAAATAGCAGAGGCAAAAATAAAGCACATTTATCACTAATAAAGCTATCTTGAAGGAAACCCTTTCTGTGTGTGCAACAAGGACCTGCTAACTGCTTATAGACTAAATCCTGTCTTTGAAATAAGACACTGGAGGAAAAATTAGAGATGCAGAACAGAACATACACTTACTCTACTTGACCAGGTAGTGGGAAGGCAGGGAAAAAGAAGCAAGTTTCTTATTCACAAGACTTTTGATAGATTTTTGTTTTTTTGTTGTTATGTGCCTTTGAGTTGATTCCAACTCTTAGTGGCCATACAGGACAGCATGAAAGTGCCCCCTTGAGTTCCTTAGGCTATAAATCTTTATGAAGCAGATCACCAGGTCTATTCTCCTGTGGAGCCACTGGTGGGTTCCAACCACTGACCTTTTGGTTAGCAGCCAAGAGCTTAATCATTGTGCCACTAGGGCTTCTTTTCATAGATTAGCCCCATTCAACTGAGTGGAATCCCAATTGGGATATGCACTACACATCTGCAGAGAGAAGCAAGGGCCAAGGTGTCAAAAGAGGCAAAGAGTGCTCAAGAGAAATCATCCGTATAAAAACTGTCCCTTCTACCATACTCTTTCTAAAAATCCTATAACTCTATTTCTTTCAAATCCCGCTGAAGCCTAGCAGAGAAATCAGAAAAAAATATACCATGATGGGAACCTCATTCTCTGTAGTATCAACCAGCAGAGTCTCCATTGTGAGAGGAGGAGCACCATATTCTCTCCAACGAGAGGATAGTGGTATGACTGGGTAAATTGGAGCATATATTCTACATGAAATCCTGGTGGAGAATGGGAGGAGATTGAGTAGGCTTGAGTTTGAGAAATTCTGCTAGTATGGCCTAGAAAAATAATAGTTTATTTTCCTTTGTTGTTTTTTATCCTTTAGCACTCTATCCTTGAACAGATTTACTATAACATTGTCTTTGAAAACTGTGGGATGAATGGGGAAAAAATAGTTATGTGTATGTCATCTGGAGATGCGATCCAAGTACCATGTGTGACACAGTTGCTATTGCTTAAAGTAACCAAGCCTCAGTTCTCTAATTTCTAAAACGGCAAGGCATTTCCCTCCACAAATTATAGTGCCGTAAAAGGATCCTATGAGATATTTTATTGGAGAACAGTTTGAACACTAAACAGTAACCTCCATGAAGCAGAAATTCTGCATACCTATATTTTAAACAAAGGAGCCCTTGTGGTGCAGTCGTTAAAGCACTCAGCTGCTAACTGAAAGTTCAGTGGTTCAAACCCACCATTGCCCCGCGAGACAAAGAGGTGGCAGTCTGCTTCCATAAAGATTCTAGCCTTGGAAACCCTATGGGTCAGTTCTATTTCTGTTGGTGAAGATTATTGAATATACATATCATGGATTGCCAGGAGAACAAATAAATCTGTCTTGAAGAAGTACGGCCAGAATTCTTCTCAGAAGCGAGGATGGCTAGACTTTGACTTGCCTACTTTGGACAAGTTATCAGGAGGGACCAGTTCCTGGAGAAGGACATCATGTTTGATAAAGCAGAGTGTCAACAAAAAAGAGGAAGACCCTCAACGAAATGAATTGAAACAGTGACTGCAACAATGGGCTCCAACATAGCAAGAATTATGAGGATGGCCCAGGCCCAGGCTGTGTTTAATGCTATTATACATTTGATTGCTTTGAGTCAGAACTGACTTGACAGCACCTAACAACAACATATTTTAAACTGATGTAACCTAGTATCTACAGTAGTTCTTGACTCATAGTAGGTACTCAGGAAATACTTGCTATATTAAAAAACAAACAAACATGGAAGTATGCCATACTTAATTTGGCATTATGATCTTCAATAGTCACATTGGCCTAAAATTGACCTTTTTATTTTTCCCACATTTACTGTAGGAACTAAAATGTGATATTGGGAAGGTGGATACTTTAGAAATTGTATGTGTGTTTGTGTGCTCGTGAACGTGTTCACACGTAACTCTGTGAATAATGAGAAAGCATTAAAATATCAGGCTTTTTCTCCTTTTTCTTTTTTTTCTTTTTTTTTTGCCAAGAGATTGATTCAGTCAAGAAAAACATTAAAAGAGCCAATAGAGAGGAAGTACCTGTGGTTTTCATAAGCAATTTACACTGGAAACAAGGAAACAGTTCACTAATTTCTTCAAATGACTCCAGATCACCTCCTTCTAGGTTCTCAGTCTGCATAGGGGTGGGTTATCCAATAGACACGGTAAGCATGGTGCTTACCTTGCCTATCAGATCATCTGTAGTGAACAATTTCACAAGAGTTTCACATGGTTTGTTAAGTAAGCACAAGTAAGCCCATGTCTACCTTGCTTACTGGGTCATTCCCTTCTTCCCCTCTCAGGGATTGTAAAATTTGGAAAGAGGCTTTGATTCTATAGGAAGGTGCTATGGGTTTGGGAGAGAGATAGATACCACCCATATCTAGAAACAGAGTCTAGAATGTGGTTAAAAAAAAAACAAAACAAAACATTTTTTTCTACTCCTACCCATAGATCTGAAACCTGGTGATGTAGTGGTTAAGAGCTATGGCTGCTAACCAAACGGTCGGCAGTTCAAATCCACCAGGCACTCCTTGGAAACCCTATGGGGCAGTTCTACTCTGTCTTATAGGGTTGCTATGAGTCGGAATCAACTCGATGGCAATGGGTACCCATAGAGCCTATGATCCCTCTTCAAGATTCCCTTGGTCAATATTTCTCTATTCCTTGGTCTTTTTTTTCCCTTTAATTTGTAATCTTTATGTGAAGAATCATTTTCATCTAGGTAAAAGGTTGGAAATGGTTATTGATACCAGTGTCAATAGTCATACTTCATAAATTATAAAATTCTTGATACAATTTATTAATAGCATTGATTTTAAAATGCTATTAATTATTATATTTTTATTCTGAATGTTCTTTCACATCTAAGAATCCTATTTTCTCCATTTATATGCTAACTATATTCAAGGACCAAGAGTGCTAGTGTAACTGAACTATCTCTGACATTGACTATACCTAAATACTTAAGTTTTAACCTCTGGGATAACTGGTATGCAGACTGTCATCTTCACTGTAATTTTGTCTTGATTTAAAACGTTGAGATAGCTTGTGCCATATCCAGAGTATATTTGGAACAATAAAAATATTCCAATAGTTTTTGGCCATTGTTCTACTGCGTGTTGGAAAATACAATTTCAAGCTGAAAAAATAATTGTTACTCATTTTGCCTTTAAGCAAATAACCATTAAAATAGCATAACTATATCATAGGTTATAAATATATATTTATATAAATGCTTTATGGCATAACACAAAATGTCTTTTCCAAAGACATCGGTTGAAATTCTCTACCCTACCTTGGCATGCTGTTGTTGTTGTTAGGTGCCTTGAAGTTGGACCTACTCATAATGACCCTATGTGTAACAGAACTAAACATTACCTGGTCCTGTGCCATCCTCACAATAGTAGGTATGTTGGAACCTATTATTGCAGGCATTGTGTCGATCCATTTCTTTCTGGGTCTTCCTCTTTTCTTCTGACCCTCTACATTACCAAGCATGATGTCCCTCTTGATAATGTATCCAAAGTAAGTGAAACAAAATATCACCATCCTCACTATGTTGGCTGTAATTCTTCCAATACAAATTTGTTTGTTCTTCTGGCAGTCCATTCAACATTCTTCACCAACACCATAATTCAAATGGGTCAATTCTTTTTCTGTCTTCTTTATTCATTGTCCAGCTTTCACATGCTTATGAGGTAATTGAAAATACTATGGCATGGGTCAGGCTTACCTTAGTCCTCGAAGTGACATTTTTGCTTTTTAGCATTTTAAAGAGGTCTTTTGCAGCAGATCTGCCCAATGCAGTATGTCATTTCATTTCTTGACTACTGCTTCCATGGGTGTTGATTCTGGATTCAAGTAAAATGAAATCCTTGACAACTTCACTATTTTCTCCCTTTATCATGATGTTGCTTATTGGTCCAGTTGTGAGGATTTTTGTTTTCCTTATGTTGATGTGTAATCCATACTGAAAGTTGTAGTCTTTGATCTTCAGCAGTAAGTGCTTCAAGTCTTCTTCACTTTCAGCAGGCAACATATTGCCATATTGCAGATTGTTAATGAGACTTCCTCCAATCCTGATGTCATGTTCTTCTTATATAGTCCACCTTCTCAGATTATTTCCTCAGCATACAGGTTGAATAAGTATGGTGAAATGTACAGGTGTTCTATGTACAGGTTCTGATGAGCATAATTAAGCGTTCTGGAATTCCCATTTTTATAATGTTGTCCTTAATTTGTTATGATCCACACAGTTCAATGCCTTTGTGCAGTCAATAAAACACAGGTAAATATCTTTCTGGTATTCTCTACTTTCTGCCAATATCTCTATACTAAAACTTCTTGTTCTGAAAAATTGCTTTCTCACAGATTTTATATTATAAAAGCACAAAGGTGTTATCTCATAATTTTCCTGTTACTGTGATTAAATAGTTTAAATCAACAACATAAGCTCTAATTTTTCTAAGATACATGTAAACACCTTTAAGAATTGTTTCTGAGATTTCCCCCAAGTTAAACTCACCAATAAATATTTTTAACCTACTTTTGAATTATATCTTTATGATTATCAAAGCACCTATTACACTCTATTAGACTTGTTGTTTTCCAGTAGTGACTCTTCTACTTGTCCCTAAGATTCACGAGAACAGGGACAATGCTTCATTCACATATATTTCCTAATAATCTATAGTATGGTAGGCACTCACTGATTTGAATAAATTAACAAACTGATATGTTGGAAAAAAAGTAACTGTTATTGTAATTGACCAATTTAAAAGCAATCGCAGCAACCATAAATACGTTATTGTATAAAGTATATGTTTATATATAGCAGTTTTTTTATATATATAACCAAAGGCACATGATATAATGTAAATTATTTTTAATGGTTTATGAGTGAGAGTGTTTTTAAAATAATTTGAAATTTTTCCCTTTTTGTTATTTGCCAAGTGGTCAGAAAAGTACTTATTGGCAAATCTCTTCCTGACAAATTAAGATTTTTAGAATAAAGATTTAATGTGTTTTGTTGAAAATGCTATTTTTCATAAGGGGAAGAATACTATAGTTGAACTATACTTCAGACTATTTACTCTCATGTTTGTATAACATTTTAATTTGGGTATGTAATATTGACCTACAAGTTTGCATAAAGAAGTACTATGAATATTAACTCTAGGTAATATTAAAATGTTCGTACTCATACGCTGCAACTATGTTTTTTAATTAGCACTTTCTTAGGCTTATTTTCTTAATATTGTAATGGCTTTGTATATGCAGCACGAATGAAGCAAACATTTGTTAAATGTTTCCTTTTTTTATTGTATTTTAGATGAAAGTTTACAAAGCAAATTAGTTTCTCATTGAACAATTAATACACATACTGTTTTGTGACATTGGTTGCCAACCCCGCTACATGTCAACACTATCCCCTTCTCAACCTTGAGTTCCCTGTCCCCTCCTGCCTTCTTGTTCTTACCACCGCGATGGTGTGCCCCTTAAGTCTTGTTTTGTTTTTTTTTGTGCCTGTCTAATCTTTGGCTGAAAGGTGAGCCTCAGGAATGACTTCAATACTGGGTTGAAAGTGTGTCCAGGGGCTATACTCTCAGGGTTTCTCCAGTTTCTGTCAGACTAGGAAGTGTGGTCTTTTTTTTGTGAGTTGGAATTTTGTTCTACATTTTTCTCCAGCTCTGTCTGGGACCCTCTATAATGACCCCTGTCAGAGCAGTGGGTGGTGGTAGCATCTAGTTGTGCTGCCCTCAGTCTGGTGGAGGCTGTGGTAGTTGTGGTCCATTAGTCATTTGTTAAATATTTGAATAACAAATTGATACATACCTAAGTATAATTTTCTCACCCTCCCAAAAAAATCCTGAAGTTATGTTTGATTTGCTAGCATGTTTTATACATTTTTTTATGTATATACATTCATATGTTAGACACCACTGTTTCTAATTTTTCATGTTTTACCCCATTTGCAATAACTTTCTTTCACTCAAAATTATTGTATTTAAATTTGTTCAATATCAAATATTCTTCTTTAAAAATGCCATGGAATGTTATACTGTTCATTCTTCCATAGGATTTTTTTAAGATCAGTTTGTAAGTTCTATAAATACCATGTTTGGAATATTATTAAATGCAATTTTATTATGTATGGGATCCTAGGTTGACCATAGTAAGCCTCTGTCTTCTATGATTGTCTTGGGTCTTCTATTATTACTGAGAAAATGGCTGCCATCCGTCAAATGTTGACCATTTATAGATAAATCGTCTTTAATTCTCTTCTTTCTTTGTGATTTTATTTTTGCACTTGTTATTTTTAAAGTTTATTATCTTTTGTCTAGGTGTAGATTCTGATTTTGATCCATGCTATTCTGACAATGTAGGACCTAATAATACAAGAATGAACTTTTATTTTTAATCAATTTTGAAAATTCTCAAACATTAGCTCTTTAAATATTACCTCTCTGTAAATCTCTTCTATTCCTTTTCTTTTGGGTCCTATATTAGACATAAACAGAGTCTTTTCAATCTAAGTTTTAATATTTCTTAAAAACTTTTGTTTTTTATAGTATATATCTTTTCATCACTCTGTGATGTATTCTGTGTAATTTCTTCAGATTTTTCTTCCTGTTTACCAATTGTAACTTTAACTTTGGCTGAGTTTATGCCTAAACAATATGTTGAGGTTTTTTTTTAATTCTATTTTTTATTTGACATTTGTTTATTTAATATATATATAAATGTGTACATAGTAAAATAAAAAATAAGTATTTAATTATGCTAATAAATAAAGTCCATACTTTACATTAGCTACCATTCTTTATGAAAGCATTTAACAGATACGTAACGCCATGCATAATGTCATGCATCTACCATTACAGAACCATACAGAATAGTTCTCTGCCCTGAAAATGGTCTTTCCTCCACCTATTCATCAAACCCTTACTCGTTTAATCCCTGACTATCACTGATCTTTTTACTGTCTGTATAGTTTGTCTTTACCAGAATGTCCTTCAGTAGGAATTTCACAGTGTGCATTTTTCTAAGAAGAAGCTCTGGTGACACAGTGGTTAAGTACTCAGCTGCTAAACAAAAGGTCGGTGGTTTGAACCTACCAGCTGCGCCATGAGACAAAGACTTGGTAGTCTGCCTCCATAAAGGTTACAGCCTAGGAAACTCTAGGGGGCAGTTCTTCTCTGTCCTATAGGGTCGCTGTGAGTCAGAATCCACTCAAAGGCCATAGTGTCTTTCTAAGACTAACTTCTTTCACTTAGCAGTGTGCTTTTAAGGTTCCTTCAGATTCCTGCATGTCTTCTTGTGTTTGTTAGCTAATTTCTTTTTATCTCTGAAAAAGATTCCATCGTATGGATGTACCACACAGTTTGTTTATCCACTTACACACTGAAGGACATTTTGGTTGCTTCCAGGTTTTGGCAATTATGCAAGTTTTTGTATGAACATACATTTTCAACTCATTTGGACAAATAATAGAAGTGCAATTTCTGTACGATGTGATAAACCTAAACATAGTTTTGTAAAAACTACCAGACTGTCTCCCAAAGTAGATGTAATGTGTCGTATTCCCACCAGCAGTGAATGAGAGTTCCAGTTTCTCCACATTCTCATCAGCATTTGCTTTTCTGAGTGTTGTGGTTTGTACTCGTTCTAATAGATGTGTATTGATATCTCATTTTTGCTTTAATTTGAAATTCCCTAATGATATATGATTTTCAGCATCTTTTCACATACTTGTGTGCCAAAAAATTATCTTATTTGATATTGTACCTGTTTGGAGCTTTTGATCATTTTGTAATTGGGTTGTTTGCTTTTTATTTTTGAGTCTTAAGAGTCCTTTGTATGTCTTGTTATGCATCCCCTGTCAGATATGTGTTTTGAACATATTTTATCCCAATTTGTCACTTGTCCTTTTTTCTCTTAACAGTGTCATTTGCAAAGCAGAAGTTTGAATTTTACTGAAGTCTAGCTTTGCATTTTTTTTTCTATTTGGATTATGCTTTCAATATTGTATCTAAAAAGTCATCATCAAAACCCAAAATCATCTAGATCTCCTTCCATGTTATCATCTAGAAGTTTTTAATTTTCTATTTTCCATTGAGGACTATGACCCACATTAAGTTAATTTTTGTAATGGGGTTAGGTCTGTGTCGAGGTTTTTTTTTTTTTTGCATGTGAGTGTTTATTTGTCCAGTGCCATTTGGAGAAAAGTTATCTGTTTAACACTGAAAAGCCTTCGCTACTTCGGCAAAGATTAGTTGACAATATTTGTGTGGGTCTATTTCTGGGTTCTCTATTCTATTTCATTTATATATTTGTTTACTTTTTAATTGCCAGTATAATACTTTTTTGATCACTCTATCTTAATAGTAAGTCTTGATGTTGGGTAGTTTCAGGCCTCCAGTATTGTACTTCAGTATCATGTTGGCTATTCTGAATATTTTGTCTTTCTAAATAAAGTTTAGAATCAGTTTATATAGAATAACTTGCTAGGATTTTGATTGATATTGCATTGAATCTATAGGACAATTTGGGAATGATTGACATTTGATATCACGTCTTCAGATTCATGACATAGACTATTTATATCTCAAGTTACTTCATCAGAATTTTGTAGTTTTCTTCATATAGATCTTGTACATATTTTGTTAGATTCATATTCAATTATTTCATTTTTTGGTGCTAATGTAAATGGTGTTGTGTTTTTATAAATTCCAACTGTTCATTGCTGGCATATAACCCATTGCCATTGAGTTGGTTCTGGCTCTGAGTGACCTTACAGGATAGACTAAAACTGCCCCATGGGGTTTCCAAGGAGAAACTGGTGGATTCTAATTGCTGACCTTTTTGTTAGCAGCCGAGTTCTTAACCAGGACTCCACTGGCATATCGGGAAGCAAATAACTTTTGTATATTAACCTTGTATCTTGCAGTCTTTCCTCAAGTGTTTATTTGTTTCAGGCATTTTTTTTTTTCATTGGTTATTTGGCATGTTCTACACACACAATAATATCAACTGTGAACAAAAACAAGGAGCCCTGGTGGTGCAAATGTTAATTGCTCAGCTGCTGACTGAAAGATAGGTTGTTTGAAGTTGCTCCCTAGCAGAAAACGCTTGGTGATCTGCTCCCAGCCTAATTAACTCTATGAGGCAGTTCTAATCCATTCTATAGGGTAACTATGAGGCAGAATCAACTTGATGGCACGTAACAATAACATGAACAAAAACACTTTTCTTTCTTTCTTCCCAATATATATGTCTTTTATTTCCTTTTTATAGCTTATTACATTATCTAGGACTTCCAGTATGATATTGAATAGAACTAGTGAAAGAAAGGGGACATCCTTGCCTTGTTACCAAGCTTACACGGATGTCTATTAAACTTTAATTTCAATAAGTATTCATACTAAGCACTATTTCAATTTTTTTCACATCTACTAGAAGTGTTTAATTATGACTTATCCTTATTCTGTACTCCAAAATAAATAATGAGGTGTTGGTTAAAAGTTGAATAGATCAAAGAAGAGCATTATACCAAAAATGCCATCTATTGAATTTCCACCATAAATTAGCAATTTGCTTTTTGGAAAGCCATAAATTATCTCTGTGAGGAAGGCTATTATTATTTTCTTTTTACAGATGAAGAAACTTATGCTCAAATATTCTAAGTTAGCAATCCACATACTAGGATTTTCATATCTCTGGGATTACCCTCAAAGACTTCCAAAGCATAGGTGAGCACAAACAATTTTAAGAGACTCAGTTTTGTAATATTAACCTTCTATATATTTTATTTATTGAAAAAGTTCTCCATGAAATGTTTAATTTATTATATTAATGTTTTTATAGTCTTTTAAATAATATTTGTTCTCTTTCAGGTAGTTATTGTATTACCCAAATACCAAGTGTCTCTATTTTTAATTCTTCCATATATCATATTTTCTGAACACATGTGGTAGAGTGTTTGTGTAATCTGAAATTTCTTATTGTACATTCATTTTTTTTATTTTCAAAATTTTTGTGGTGTGGGTTTGTGGGAATATGATTTCAAGCATAATATTTTTACTTGTATCTGTTAGTGGCCAGGGTATTACCAGATGTGGAATTGTTTTTGTGCAATTTTTTGGCCTAGAGTTTTTTTATTCATGTAGATACCATAAACAAGGACCCCAAAGTCACACAAGATACAGGTGAAGAGTGGCAGAGAAGAATTTCTCGTGTTCTGTACTAATTAGTGGATTTTTTTTTTCTTTTTTTCCCTGCTGTCACAGAGTGAGCTGCACTTCCAGAATGTAACCTATACTTGGTAGTCTCAGTTCAATCATCTCCTCTTCTAAGCTCAAATCCTTATTTTCTATCCAATGTCAGAATCAAAACTCAAGCTCCAGATGAACCAAAATGTCTCATATGCACACATTTCTAGTTTTATATTTTCCTTCTCTCTCTTTTTCAAATCAAAACTGATAGTTGCTATACCTTACTTGAGGTCTTAGCCTTATGTTTGAATTAGTTTTTGATATCTTTTGAACCTCATTTGTAGAACTGTGCGATTGGATTGTAGCAGAAGAGCTTTTAGTTCATTTTGTTGTGAGGAAATAAAGTAGTGAAGGTTCACTTTGGTCCCTGAATTAGTTCAACTTTTGGTATTTGGAAAGCAGAGGAGAGGTTAAAATAAGATGAAGAAAACAGAAAACCAAGAGTGTGATACCCCAGAAGCCAAATGGAAGTGTTTCAAAAAAAAAAAAACCAAACAAACAGACAAAAAAAACTGTGTCAAGAGATACTGAAAAATAAAATAATAAGACGAATGAGCACTAGATTTGGCAAGATTGAGGTAATTGGTAATTTGAGAGGTTCGTTCCATTGGAATGGTATAGTTTGTTCATTGTAAGGAAAGCAGAATACATAGGCATAGATGTAGACTCTTTGAGATTTGGCAGTGGGGAGCTGACATATTTCTTTTTGTTGTTTCTTATTTTTCAGCAAAATAAGAAGTGAGATAATTGGAGCAGGAGACTGAATTGACTAAAGAAAAGAAACAAGATTTCAAGCCTGAATGGAAGATCTATCTGAAATTTGTGTTTTCAGATGTAAACTGAGTCTTTCAACACAGGCTTAATACTTCTTACTCCAGCAATACTCTGTTCTTGAGTGCGTGTGCAGAGGACATGAGAAATTATGTTTAAATAGGTTCAAGTTTTGTGTGCCAATGCAAAGGAGGTAGAAAGGAATAAGGGAGTTAAATGTATATTTCAAGGAGTACTTTCAGTTCTTAAACATGGATTCTAAGCTGAATAATGAGGTAAATAAGAATATGAGGGGACCAGTGAAAAATAGATATAGCAAAATTCATATCCTGAAACCTTTTTTCCCTACTCTGACACAGCACTCACTACTTTTCTAGCACTAGCCTTTTTCTCAATCACCCCATCCCGCTATCCCTGGGATCCATAAAACTGCAGGAGCCTTTTGTTCAGGGCTCCTTCAGCAGTGAGATGAGTCTCCATATTTGGACTGATCCACTTGACTTTCACTGATTCCTGGGGAAACATGGAACAGGGGATAGCCAAGAACCTTCTCTCTGGATTTCTCTGGCTTATATTATCACAGTAAGTGATTAAGTCTTCACTGTTACTTTCATTTGACTGGTTGTCTAACCAGCTATTGGGACACTTAGCAGCTCAACTCAGTTATCTCAGCCCAGTTTCTTGACACTGTTACCTCCTAATTGGCCTCTTTGTTGTTATTTAAGGAGCCCTGATGGCCCAGTCGTCAAGCATTTGGCTGGTAGCCTAAACACAAGTTCAATCTAACCAGTCTCTCTGCAGGAGAAAGACGTGCAGTCAGCTTCCAAAAGATTAAAACAAAATCAAAAAATCCCACTGCTGAAATGAGTCAATTCCGACTCACAGTGACCCTATGGGACAGAGTAGAACTGCCCTGTAGGTTTTCCAAGGAGCGGCTGGTGGACTCAAACTGCCAACCTTTTGGTTAGCAGCCTAGCTCGTAACCACTGCATCACCAGGGCTTGGAAATCCTATGTGGCAGTTCTACTCTGTCTTATAGGGTTTCTATGAGTCTGAATCGACTCACCAACAGGTCTGATTTGGTCTGGTTGTTCTTCAACCAATCAGAGGAGCCATTGTCATAAAGCTTTGACATCTACATGACAGAATCCCCACTTCCTTCAAATCTCTGCTTAAATGTCATCTTCTCAATGAGTTCTATCCTGATCAACCTACTTAAAATTGTACCCCTTTGCTAAGAAGCATTCCCAATCCCCCTTATCCTGCACATTTTTAACCTTTTTCTGTATCATTTATTACCCAAACTGATATTATATAATTTATTTATTTTTTATGTTATCATTTACTGTTTATTATTTATCTCCCCCAGTAAAAGGAAACTCCAAAATAACAGAGATCTTTGCCTCTTTTGTTCCCTGACATACCTCAAGTGTTTTGAACAATGTTGGGGCAGATGAAGCTTAACTTAGATGGTATGTTCCATTAAGATAGAACCAAATATGTTCTTCAATACAAAAAAAAAAAAAAATTAAGCTATATATATAAAGGAATCCATTAAGGAATCCAAAGGATTCAAAGCTAAATTAATATTAAGAAAATATTTAGTTTAATTTCTTAAAAATTTGGAAAGTAACGTGACCCACACACCAACAGACTACTATAAGAAAAAACAAGATATTTTTGTCCTTGCTTCAATGTTATTTTCATTGCACCACGCTAACTTTATATATGAGACATGGAATAGATCATGTGAAATACAGAAAGATAAGCAAATCACAAATCTCAGAAATTTCAGAATTTGTGTTTTGTTCACTTTTGTTTGGACATATCTAGTAATGAAAAAGTGAAATAATTATTAATTTCATTCATTCACTCATCTATATTTATTTTAACAACTAATAAGCTTAAGAATCAGTCGATAAAAATATGAAACGTGTATAAGTGCATACTTTTCGGTTATATACTAGTTCATACCTATTGTAATGTTTAAATATTTTGTAAAAGTTCACACACAAAAAGAAACAATCTTTGTTGGTTACCAGGAATGGGAGGGGTGGGGGTAGAGGGAAACTAAATAGACAATAGATAAGTGGTAACTTTGGTGAAGGGGAAGACGGTACACAATACTGGGAAAGCCAGCACAGCTTGTACAAGGAAAGGTCATGGAAGCTCCATAGACACATCCAAACTCCCTGAGGGACTGAATTGCTTGGTGGAGGGCTGTGGGGGACCATGGTCTTGGGGAGCATCTAGCTCAACTGGCATAACACAGTTTATAAAGACAATGCTCTGCATTCTACCTGGGTGAGTAGCATCCAGAGTCTTAAAAGCTTGTGAGCAGCCATCTAAGATACTCTACTGGTCTCCCCGCTTCAGGAGCAAGGGAGAATGAAAAGAACAGGATACAAGGAAAAGATTAGTCCGAAAGACTAATGGACCACGGCTACCAAGGCCTCCACCAGACTGAGTCCAGTTGAGCTAGATGGTGCCCAGCTACCACTACTCACTGCTCTGACTGGGATCACAACAGAGGGTCCTGGACAGAGCTAAAGAAGGATGTAGAACAAAATTCTAACACATACAAAAAGACTAGATTTACTGGCTTGATAGAGACTGGAGAAACCCCGAGAGTGTGGCCCCTGGACACCCTCTTAGCTCAGTGGTGAAGTCACTCCCGAGGTTTACTATTCAGCCGGGGATTGGACAGCCCCATAAAACAAAATGGAACTAATGAGAGATAGCAGTCCAGGGACAAGGACTAGAAGGCAGGAGGGGATAGGAAAGCTGGTGACAGGGAATCCAAGGTTGAGAAAAGACAGTGTTGACATGTCATTGTGTTGTTAACCATGGTCATAGGGCACTAAACTGTTTAATGAGAAACTATTTGGTTCTGTAAACCTTCATCTAAGGTACAAAAAAAAAGAAATTATCTATGTGAGATCAAATTGACAACAGCAACTCAGAAGGTTTGATGGGAAGCCTAGGGGTCAGTGAGTTGAAGATAATGGTGATGGAATAATTTGGAAAAGGATAGTGAGAATAGCAGCACAACTGGAAGAATGTAATCAACTGAATTGTTCAGGTAAAAACTTTTGAAATGTTGTAACTTTGGCTATGTATATTTTCATCAAAAAAAAAAAAGTCCTCCAAGTTTGAGGAGGGAGAGTGTTGACACATCATGGGGCTATTCACCAAAGTAATAAAACAATATGTGCACTGACTGTTTAAAGAGAAACTATTTTTTCTGTAAACCTTCATCTAAACTACAATTTAAAAAAATTATATAAAATAAATAAATTTGCATATAAAAAATAAATGTTATTTATGTGAACATTATTTTAATAAAAAAATAAGATACCACATTAACATAAGAATGCTTTGTTAAAACATGATATCGGCTTTAGTAGTAATAAATGTAAGGTCTTACATGTTGGCTCTGACTGATGGGGACCTGATGTATCACAGAATGAAATGTGGCCCAGTCCTGTGCCATCCCCACAATCCTTGGTATATTTCAGTATGTTGTTTTGGCTGTTATGTCAGTCCATCTCATTGAAGGCTCTCCTTGTTTTTGCTGACGCTCTACTTCACCAATCATTATGTTTTTTCTAGAAATTGGTCTTTCCAGATGATCTGTCCAAGCAAATGGGCTGAAGTCTCAACATTTTTCCTTCTAAGAAGCGTTCTCGTTGTATTTCTTCTAAGCCTTGTTCATTTGTTCATTCTTCTGGCAGTCCACAGTATATCCAATATTCTTAACCAACATCACAGTTTAAATGTATCAGTTTTTCCTTCTGTCTTCCTTTTTTTATTATCCTGCTTCACCATGTATTGAAGCAATTGAAAACACCATGGCTTGAGTCAGGCACAACCTAGTCATCAAAGTGACAAGCTATCAATAAAGTTTAATTTTAAAATATTACTTATTTGAATGAAAGAAAATACTATCATCTCTCTTTGTTCTAAGAAAAGCCCAAAAAAGCTAAAGGTGAGTTACTTAGCATATTTTATAAATGATTTATCTTGTTTTGGGCCTACATTTTACTTTGTAATTCAAGAACATTACATCTCCTTTATTCCATTGTGTTGATATAAAAATGGATCATAAAACTAGTATGTGATGGAAAATAGCTTATGCAATTACTTTCCTCCCAAACTGGAATCTTGCTTTAAGATAGTTTTATCTTGTGATTAATGTTCTGTCATGGTACAAGTCTTATTGTTTGTGATTTCTGTGCTTGATAACATGAATCATGTTCACAGTAAACTTCAACTTTCAGGGTAATGTCTATTTGTTATACTTGGTTAGCTGAGGGATGCTAAGGTATTTAACTGTGACATAAATCTTTCCTCTATTTAGTACAAAACTACCTTGAACTAAAGCTATGATGATAATAACAGATGATGGAAGAATATAAATAGTTTAAATTACCTGTCTAGTGATTTAGATGTCTTTGTTTCAAGAACAGTATTTATTTAAAATTATAAACCTTGTCCAAAAGCCTCCTTGTTTCCAGAACTTTGTTTTCAGAGATTTTTTTTCTAAGTTAATTCCAACAGTTTATTTGAATTTTGATTTTCAGATTATATTTCATTTATTTCTACATTAAAAAAAAACAGCACTAGCTTCTAATAGCAGTTTGTGTTATATACAATTTCTAAGGAGCAGATGGGAAGATAGAGATTCAAAGCTATCAAATTACCACACGGAATTGACTCAATGGCAATGAGTTGACTAAAAAATAGTTTCTTAATATGGGCTATTATTCTATTCTTTCTATTTGATCCTGTTTCTGAAAAATTTTTGCTCTTATTAAAAATATGAATGGAACATTTACGTGAATTTAAAAAATATGTCACAGAAGATGACATGATTAGAAAATCTGATTTTATATAGACTTGAGTCATTTACTTTCGACTGCTTTCAGAATACTTATCAAAGCCCCAAATGATCCAGCCTTCTGAAATCTTGCCATTCCATTTTCTATACTTGAGTCATATTGAATACTAACCGCTCTTCACTGTAACTTTTCACACTCTTTCCTACCACCAGATTTTCACACATCCTGCTCATTTTGTTTAACTACCATCCCTGATAATTCACCCAAACTCAGCTCATTTTTATCATGTTTACTTAGCATCCTTCTTCAGGTTACACTTCTTTAAATAATTCCACCTTTCCAGGTAAAGGCGCCCTGGTGGTATAGTTGTTAAGAGATTGACTGCTAACCAAAAGGTCAGCAGTTCAAATCCACCAGCCTCTCCTTGGAATCCCTATGGAGCAGTTAGTTCTACCCTGTCCCATAAGGTTGCTATGAGTCAGAATCCACTCTACAGCAACGGGTCTGGTTTTATCCAGGATAAAACTTGCAATTATATTTTCTTTTAGCACTCTGTGCTTCTATTATCCGTATTTTATAACAATTGAGTTAAATGATTAAAGGTGTAATTGTATTTTTAATGCCAATCTGTCACAGTGTAGTAAGCAGAATTCTAAAATAGCCCCCAGTATTCCTCACCATAATTCTTTGAATTAGGTTATGTTACATGGCATAGTTGACATTAAATGTCCCTGTGATCAACTATTTACTTGAAAGTGAACACTCCTTAAGGACCCTCGTGGCACAATGGTTAAGTATTTGGCTGCTAACAGAAAGACTAGCAGTTTGATCCCACTCAGCAGCTCTGTGAGAGAAAAAAAAAATTACAACCTAAGAAACCATATGGGGCAACTCTACTCTGTCACATAGGATTGCTATGAGTCAATAATCAACTCGATGGAAACTTGCAACAATGGCAGACACTTCTTGATAGAGATATAGAAATAAGTTTTGATCATACAGTATTTAAACCATGACCTCAGCCCCTACTCTTTTGTACATATTCTGATTGAGAAGATATAGCATCAAAACCAAACTCATTGCAGTCTAGTCGATTCCAACTCATAGCAACCCTATAGGACAGAGTAGAACTGCCCTGTAGAGTTTGAATATAGCATCACTTATGTAAAATATCATAATAAAAAATAAAAGACAATTATGTATTTAAATGTACCCTTTCCTCCATCCTTCTTTTGTTCCATCTTTCCTTCCTTTTTTATCTTCTTTTCTTTGCTTCTACATGCTAATCAATCTCCTTATTAAATTATGAAAGAGGGACAGACATGAAATGTTATATGAGATTAGTGGGGCTAACAGCTTATCAAAAACAACAAAGCCGGCAAGAAATACCCTATTTCATTCTCCCCTTTGTTGTTGTTAGTAGGTGCTGCCAAGTTGGTTCCAACTCATGGCAACTCTACGTACAATGAAACAAAACACTGTACGGTTCTGCATAATCCTCACAGTGGTTGTTATGCTTGAGCCCGTTGTTGCAGCCACTGTGTCAATCCATATAACTGAAGGTCTTCCTCTTTTTTTTTGCTGATGCTCTACTTTGCCAAGCATGATGTCCTCTAGGAACTGATCCTTCCTGATAACATGTCCAAAGTACATGAGATGGAGTTTATCCATCCATGCTTCTAAGGAGCATTCTGGCTCTACTTCTTCCAAGACAGAGTTTTGTTTATTCTTCTGGCAGTCATGATATATTCAATATTCTTTGTCAACACCACAATTCAAATACTTCAATTCATCTTCGGTCTTCCTTATTGATTGTCCAGCTTTTGCATACAAGTGAAGCAATTGAAAATACCATGGCTTAGATATGGCATACCTTAGTCCTGAAAGTGACATCTTTGCATTTTAACACTTTAAGGAGGTCTTTTGCAGCAGATTTGCCCAATGCAATGCATCCTTTGATTTCTTGACTGCTGTTTCTACAGGCATTGATTGTGGATCCAAGTAAAATGAAATCCTTGACCACTTCAATGTTTTCTCTGCTTATTATGATGTTGCTTATTGGCCCATTTGTGAGGACATTTGTTTTCTTTATGTTGAGGTGTAATCTATACTGAAGGCTGTGGTCTTTGATCTTCATCAGTAAGCGTTTCAAGTCCTCTTCTCTTTCAGCAAGCAAGGTTGTGTCATCTGCTTATGGCAGGTTGTTAACGAGTCTTCTTCCAATCGTGATGCCACATTATTTTCAAGTAGTCCATCTTCTCGGATTATTTGCTCAGCATACAGATTGAATAAGTATGATACAACCCTGATGCATACCTTTCTTGATTTTAAACCACACAGTATTGTTCTGTTCAAATGAATACCTCTTATTCAATGTACAAGTTCTGCACGGGCACAATTAAGTGTTCTGGAATTCCCATTCTTTGCAATGATATCCACAATTTGTTATGATCAACACAGTAAGTGATAAACTTGGATATCTGGCCAATGAGATTTCTAAGCAAAGTCTCAAAGAGACCATGTGGTTTCTCCTTGCTGCTTATAGTAAAATGTAAGAGGAAAGAGATAGACTTAAAAATGAACTGTGTAAAATGGAAACAAAATGTAAAGATTTGGAAAATTCTGTTGTACAAACTAAGGACACTTGTCCTAGAATTTTCACCAAGTACGTGGCTACATAATCTTTTGTTAAAGAGATTAAGCTTGTGACTGATGGCTCTAACCAATTACCACTGCAGAAAACCCATCAGCTTAAACTGAAAGGGACAGAGTAAGAACAAAAGGAAAGAACACTGTCTGCCTCTTGAAATTCTACAGGCAGGAAAGAAGGCAAGGTGGCTACATCTGTTGTTCTTCGGGAAAAGGAAAGGGCCATCTCGAGAGCAACTCAGAGATCAGCAGAACTGCTGGAAATCTTGGTTTCAAATGGTGGGGCCATGGTCTCCTGGATCTCAAAGGGTGAGGTCACAGCTTACTAGGTTTCAACGAGTTGGATCTTCACCAAGTGGGTTCTGGAGCATGGGGCTGCTGTTAAGGTGTGCCGGGCGATGGGGTCACTGCTCAAAACTGAGGGGTTGGAGCTGTCATGCCCAAGGGGCAGAAGAACTAGGCCTGCTGGTTCCGCAAATGTGGGGTCACCCCTCAGATGGACTAGGAGAAAGGGGCTGCCCAAAGCCAAGAGAGCAGAGTTGCTGTCCCAGTAGGCCTGAAAGGTGGAGCTGAAGCCCAGGGCTGAGGGGTCTCTACCTAGAATCCAGAGGGTGTGGCCAACACCCAGAGTTTGGAGGGCAGGGCCATTGCATATATGATCTCAGAGAAGAGAGGATTATTTTCAAGACTTGAGAGCTAACGTAACTTGTTCTACTGGGATTTGGACTTGTTTGGTGCCTGTTATCCCTTTTTCCCCCTCCAATTTCTCCCATTTGTAATGGAAATGTCTACCTTGTGCCTGTTCCACCATTGTACTTTGGAAACAGATAACCTGTAGTCCAGTTTTCACAGTTCACAGATGAAGAGGAATTTTACTCCAGGATGGAATACACCTAAAGTCTTACCTATATTTGATTTAGATTCTTTGGAAGATGAGCATTTGGGTTTGGAGCTGATTTAGAATTTTGAGATGATACGACGGGATGAGTGTGTTTTACCTGTGGCAAGGACATGAAATTTTGGGAGTCAAAGGGTGGAAAGTTATGGATTGAATTGTATCCCCCAGAAATATGTGTTGTAAATCCTAACTTCTGCCTATGTTTATAATCCCATTTATGAATGGGTTGTGTTTGTTATGTTAATTAGGCAGGATTTGGTTATGTCAGTGAGGATTAAATTGTTTATTATGTTAATGAGGTAGGATTACGGTGTACCTTGAGTCAATCTCTTTTGAAATATAAAAGAGATTAAACAAGCAAATGAGAGAAGCAGAGATAAAGGAAGAGAGATGTCAAGCCACATGAAGATTGCCCAGGATTTTCAAAGAGACAAGGACCTTCCTCCCGGCTGAAAGAGAAAGAAAGCCTTCCCCACTAGAGCCAGCACCCTGAATTCAGAATTCTAGCCTCCTAAACTGTGAGAAAATAAATTTCTGTTTGTTAAAGCCACGCACTTGTGCTATTTCTGATATAGTAGCACTAGATAACTAAGACAGAATAATAGTATTTTCTCCTTACTTCCACCATTTCCCACAGTTGCTGCTGCAAGAAGAAAGAGGAAGATGGAAAGCCAAATTCCTTCTTTGATTTAGTAGATGCCCTGCAACAAAGTGACCTGTGTTCCCAGTGTTCTAGCCTAGTGTCCATATCTAAGCAAAGATAACATCAGAACATCTTTGATGTGGTAAAAAGAAGAAAATAATTGGTGTATAAAATTAGTGCTGACATAGTGACTTACCACTGAAGGCCAGAAATACATCTATAGGTTTGCTTGCTTGCTATGTAATTGAACAGAGCCACTGCATCTGACCTCATAGGTTATAAACTGCATGATTCCACGAATATCACTCCTGGGATCTTTGCAGCACACAACTTGTACAATTGCACATAAATACATAGCCCATATTTTGTTGCACTATCAGGAATGCGGTAATTTTCAAGATCTCCTTTCCTTGACCAGAAAAGTTGAAATACTTACCATTGTTGTTGTTAGGTGTCTTTGAGTCAGTTCTGGTTCACAGTGACTCCATGTACTGCAGAATAAAACCCTACCCATTCCTGGACCATCCTCACAATCGTTGTGCTTGAGTCCATTATTGCAGCTGGTGTGTCAATCCATCTCGTTGAGGGTCTTCCTCTTTTTTGATGACTCTCTAGTCTACCAAGCATGACGTCCTTCTTTAAGGACTAGTCCCTCCTGATAACATAACCAAAGTATGTGAGATGAAGTCTTGCCATCCTTGCTTCTAATGAGCATTCTGGCTGTACTTCTTCCAAGGCAGATTTGTTCGTTCTTCTGGCAGTCCATGGTATATTCAATATTCTTCACCAACATCATAATTCAAAGGCACCCATTCTTCTTCAGTCTTCCTTATTTATTGTCCAGCTTTCACATGCATATGAGACAATTGAAAACACCATGAATGTTTGTTATATTTGAGCCAGGACTATTAAAAAAATTTCAAAGAAAGCCACAACCTCATATGATCCTCTTCAAATGTAGTCACTATGCATCTGATAGACAGACAAAACATGATTTCTGTGCCCTCAAACATTTCACTCCTCATTATTTTCCTTCCCCAGGACCTCGGTCTCCTCAAGTATCATAATACAAAGATCCCACTCTACAGCTATTTATTAAAATTTATTCTCCAGTGAGATTCTGATAAACTAGTTTATCTCAAAGGGTATGATTTAATGTGGTATTAGGGAAAAGGCATTAATATTTGTAACAGTAGGTAATATATTTGAGTAGGAAGATGTTCAGATTATACTTAAAATCAGGCTTCTTTGACATTTAATTAAACTTACACATGTATGTCTCCCACATGGAATCCCTGAGTAGTGGAAATGCATAAGGCTACTAACTGAAAGACAAGAGGTTCGAGTTCACCCAGAGGCACCTTGGAAGAAAGGTTTAGTGATATACTTCTGAAAAATCAGCCATTGAAAACCCTATGGAACTCAGTTCTGCTCTGACATACACAGGGTCACCATGAATTGGAAATGACGCAACAGTCACCGGAAAGTTAAAAAAAAACTGGGTGTTTTCCTTAAAAATATATAAAACAAGAGTACATGGATTAATACTGTAGTTAAAAGCAACAACAAAAACATGCAGATCAAAGGATTTTTTATTTGGAGATAAAATATTGTTAGATTATGAATTTCTTGGGCAATAAACCAGTTGTCACAGAGTTGATCCTGCTTAATAGTGACCTTATGTGTCAGAGTACAACTGCACTCCTTAGGATTTTTAATAGCTGACTTTTCAGAAGTAGATGGCCAGGCCTTTCTTCTGTGGCACCTCTGGGTGGACTTGAATGGCCAACCTTCAGTTAGCAGCATATGTTTGTTTACTGGGCAGAATAAAATGTTTACAAGTCTATAAGTAAAAGATAAAATATAAAATATTTATGTGTTAATGTTTGCATAATTTAATGATCTGAGATTTTTTTTAGCCCACTCCTTTCTTACTAGAGACTATGAATTGCAAAAAGTAGAATGTTTTTTCTGAAAATATTAACTTTGGAAAAGGTAAAAACTTTATGCCACATTTCTTGGAACTGCCATGCCTGGGAGAAAAATGATTCAATTAACATCAACACCAGCATTTCTGTTGCATAAGCCAAGAAAGATATAAAGGACTGAATGTGTCAGCTATGCCTCCGTTAGGAACATCCTCATACTTTTTTGAATAATTACATGATTTATGGAGTGTTAGTGAAAGACAACTTTATGTTCAATGCTTCTGGGATGTGTGTACCCTGATTAAAAGTCTAAGAATAATAAAACCTGGGTTGAAATTATATTTCTCCCAGACTACTATCGTTTTTGAAGGAAACCATCCATCAAAAAGATAAAGAAATGTCCTCAAGAGATTTAATTTAGGGAAAAACATTCAATGTATCACATTGTGATCACTCCAGGGGGCTGACAGGAAGACTAGCATTTGCAGATAGAAATAGTACACAAAGCTCTTCTTGGTTTTCCTTTTTCATTTTCCAACAGTCTTATAGATTTATTAGATAGTAAATGAATGTGTAGCTGGTAAATGAATGTGTAGCTGTGATGTCCATATTTTTGGGGACATAGCAGAAGAGAGTAACAATATTGCCATACTTTAAAAAAATCCCTATTATTTGTAATAGGTCAGCCAAGAAAGTAGAGGGTCAGCGAAAAAGAGGGAGCCCCTCCACAACATGGATTGACACAGTGGCTGCAACAATGGGCTCAAACATAACAACTATTGTGAGGATGGTGCAGGCCTGACAGTACTTTGTTCTGTTGTACATAGGATCTCTATGAGCTGGAACCAACTTGACAGTACCTAACAACAACAGCAAAATTAGTCATAAACATACTTAAATTTTTTTTCTTGATAATATCAAATAGAAAGATGTAGATAGAGCTATTTGTATGAAGGGTCAGGTTAGTGATGAGGAAAGAATGATGAGCTATGTTTCCTGCCTTCACAGGTATTCATGACACAGTATTTTCTATGCATCTTCTTCACTATTGCGTTCGTGATGCAAGTATCAACAGACACAATAGTTATGAAGTCACTGCTGAACATGAATCACTTGATTTAGTGAAATGAGCATATTTTGGGGTGCCAGTGTATGCACTGACTCAATGTAGTACTACTTATGCCACTTTCTAGCTATGTGGCTTTGAGGAAATGACTGAAATTGAAAAACAGATCCCTAATATCATATTTTAAAGAAAAGGAAAAATTACAAAGAATTGGTATTATTGCAACCTCCATATTTCAACAGAATGTGAGATTCTTAAGGGCAAGACCTGGTTTTTACACTTATTTTTATTTTATTTCAGGATGTTAGTCTTCAAGAACTAGAGATCTTTTGTTTTTTTTTTTAAGAAGCTGTATTGAGTTTTTACTGGCATACAATAAATTGAACATATTTCAAGTATACAAACTGATGAGTTTGACATATGTGAGCATGTATGCATACATGTAACCATCAGCATAATCACAAGAGTGAACTTATTGATAACTACTGCTATGGATTTAATTCTGTCCCCCCAAAAAATGTGTGTCAACTTGGCTAGTCCATAATTCCTAGTATTATGTGACTGGCCACCATTTTGTCATCTGATGTAATTTTCCCATGTGTTGTAAATCCTACCTCTATGATGTTAATGAGGTGGGATTAGCGGCAGTTATGTTAATGAGGCAGGACTCAATCTACAAGGTTAGGTTGTATCTTAAATCAATCTCTTTTACGATATAAAAGAGAGAAGTGAGCAGAAAGACATGGAGACTTCATACCACCAAGAAAGTAGCACCAGGAGTAGAGCACGTCCTTTGAAGCCTGAGAAGCTTCTTGACGGGGAATGATTGATGACAAGGACCTTCCTCCATAGCTGATAGAGAGAGAAAGCCTTCCCCTGCAGCTAGCACTCTGGATTTGGCCTCCTAAACTGTAAAATAATAAATTCCTCTTTGTTAATGCCATCCACTTATGGTATTTGTGTTACAGCAGCACTAAATAACTAAGACAACCATCAAAAGTTCCCTTGTGTCTCTTTCTTTGTAATCCCCATTTTCATCCCTAAACACCAACCCCATTCTCAAACGTTGATCTGCTTTCTGTCACTGTAGATTAGTTTGCATTTTCTAAGATTTTATATAAATAAAAACATAAGTATATTTTTTCTTTTATATGGCTGCTTTCACTCAACATAAATATTTTGAGATTCATCTATGTTGTTTCATGTATCAATAGTACATTTGTTTTTCATTGCTGACTAGTACTCCATTATATGGCTGTAATAGAATTCACCCACTCACCTGTTGATGGACATATGGGTTGTTTCCAGTGTTACGTTATAAAAAATAAAGCTCCTATGAATTTCTATGCACAAGTCTTTGTGTGGATCTATGCTTTCATATCTATTGGGTAAATACCTAAGAATAGATTGACTGGATCATACGGCAAATGAATGTTTACCTTTTTAAGAAACTTCAAACTGTTTTCCAAAGTGGTTCCTAAGTTTACATTCCTACCTGCAGTGCCTAAACATTTCATTTGCTCTACGTTTTCACTAGCACTTGGTATGGTTACTCTTTTTAATTTTTCCCCAGTTTAATGGGGGTGAAGTGGTAACTCCTTGTGGTTTTAATTTGCATTTTCCTAATGACTAATGATGTTGCACAAATTTATGTTTATTTGCTATCACATATCTTCTTGGAAGAGTCTGCTTTTTATTGTCTTTGTACCATACTGGCTTGAACATGATAAGTGCAGGCAAAAATATTTGTTAAGTTGAATTATGTTATATTTTGCTGTATAATGTATTTTTAATATATTGTCTTCATTTTTTAAAAATAAATTTCTGTATTTTAGAACACGTTTAGCTGACAGAAAAAAAAGGAGCAGAGAACCTAGATGATGTCTATATATCCCATATCCAGTTTGTCTTAGAATTAACATCTTATATCAGTATGGTATATTTGTTACAACTAATAAACCAATAAAAAAATAAAAACTCATTGTCTTTGAGTTGATTCTGACTCATAGCAACCCTATAGGACAGAGTAGAACTGCCCCATAGGGTTTCTAAGGAGCAGCTGGAAGAGTCAAACTACCGACCCTTTGGTTAGCAGCCAAACTCTTAACTACTGCTCCACCAGGGCTCCAAATAAACCAATATTTATATGTTATTATTAACTAAAGCCTATAATTTATTCAGATCCTCATTTTTACCTAAAGTCCATTTTCTGTTCTAGGCTCTCATTCAGGATACCATATTATATTTAATTGCCAGGTAGCTATAGGCTCCTCTCGGCTGTTTCAGTATTTCAGAATTGTCTTGTTTTTCAGGACCTTGATAATTTTGAGAAGTACTGGCCAGGTATTTTGTAGAATGTCCCCCAATTGGAATTTGTCTGATGCTTTTCTCATGACTAGGCTTGGGATATGGGTTTTTAAGTAGAAGACCACGTAAGCTAAGTAACATTCTCATCGTATCATATCCTGAGTACATACTATCAACATGATTTCTCACTGTTCTGTTGATTTTTGGAGTTTATAATATCATACGAAAAATGTTAGAGAGAATTCTAGCTTTATTTTTTAAACAAAATATAGGATGTAAGCCCAATTTCTCACAGGTTTAAGTCTAAAAGAGAACTAGTAGTCTCATGAAAACTTTTGGAACCAATAGGAATACAGCTGTCTCACAATAAATATACAAGTATGAGGTGTAATTACCTCTTAAAACCAATAAATTACCTGATCAAATGTCTCCTGTCTTACCAATTCTTGCCCTACTTAAAATTACTAGTGTAGCCTTCTAATAAGTTAATAAACAGTACTGTAATGCACAGAGTAGAAATACTCGTATATCTTAACTAATTAATAGTTTTATATGCATCTATCTATTAGAAGGACAAAGTAGGCTAAACTTGATTAATTTAATGAAAAATTAAAATCATCCCAAAGTTCCCCATGGAAGACATAGTCATCTTGGATGCAGTGAGAGACAACATGATATAATATAATGCTACTTGGTGCAAAGGTGAAGGCACCCCCGAGAAAGCAAATGCCTTGAGTTTGAGGTCCATAAAATCCAGTAACAAGTGATCTGACCACTGAAAAGACTCTTAACTTCTTTAAGTTCTTTTTCCATAAAATTGCATAGTAACTATGGTGGTAAGATGATCTATAAAGTTATTTTCAGTTATAACATTGTATCCTGTAGAATCATACACTCAGAAATCACAGAAGTAATCTATTTCCACCCACATTTAGGACTGCAATCCATGTAATAATATTACCTACGATTACAATTGTTTACCTCCCCTCTATCTGAACACTTTTAGAGACAGGAACTCAGAATACTCAGTTCATCTGCATACTATCATCTATTTATTCTTGATTTCATTCTTTCATTAACTTACTAATATCAAATTCATCAGCTAGTCATTCATGCTTCACCTTCAAAATATATTCAGAATATAAGCTGTCTTTGCCTAGTTTATTTGTCACTGGGACAATTACCTACATCCCACTATGTGCCTTCCTTGTCTCCTCCCTACTCATTTCAGTGTTAGCAACAGAGTACGTAATCATTTAAAAACTAAGTCAAGTCATATCACTCCCCTGCTCAAAACAGTCCAATGTTCCCCCATCTTCCATCATTGTAAAGCCAAAAAACAGAAAAGATTTATAAGATCCTATAATAATCTTCCTTGCCCTCCTTTATTTCTCTGATCTCATCTTCTATTATTCTCACTTTTGATTATCACCTTCAATTATACTGTACTCTCGCTATTCTTTGAAAGTACCAGGCAAGACCCAACTTACAGGTTTTGCATTATATCCATAGACAGCCACTTAAATAACTGTTTCACTACATTCATGTTCATTCCTCAAAAGCCTCGATTTAATCTGTCATCCTAATCTAAGTTACCACCTACTAATTCCACCCTCCTGGCATATACTCTACCCTTATCATGATTTATTGGAAATTTTAATGTAAGATTAATCAATAGAAGAGGCACCAGGGTAATAATAACAATAAATACAATACATTGAGCTTTTATATGTGCTATATACGCTGTAGTTGACACTTTAAGTATATTAACTCCTATTCTCCCAACAACTTCTGGCATGGTGGTATTAGTACACCTATTTTGAAGATAAGAGATACGTATCTAAGAGATAGTAAGATTTACAGGTGTCACTGATTCTCAAGTGCTGTGGCCCAAAATTTGGTATTTGACTGCATGGATCATGCTCCCTTCAATACACCACCATTTTACTTGTTCTTCTGTCATAAAATCAAAAAAAATGATTGCACTTATTTATATAATTGTCTTTGCCTATTGGAATTTATGTGCCTTGAATACAGGAAACTTAAGTTCCTTGAGGGCAGGAACTAATGTATTCATCTTTGCATTATTTTGTGTAGCATAGTGTCTGGCACAATATAGGCTTCCAACAAATACTATTAGAGTGAATGAGTAATAAAGAAAGGATTAAATCAGTCATTATTTTTGCTTTTATAAATGCTTAGGTCTAAATATTGAAGTGTGCATTCATATGCTTTATACACATGTGGCTATTTTTCTGCCGATAGCTTTATGCACACACATGTACACACACGTACATATATATGTATATATGAATAAGGGACACCGAAGAATTGATGCATTCAAATTATGGTGTTGGCAAAGAATATTGAATATAGCATGGACTGCCAGAAGAACAAATAAACCTGTCTTGGAAGAAGTACAGCCGGAATGCCCCTTAGAAGCAAGAATGGCAAGACTTTGTCTCATGTACTTTGGACATGTTGTCAGGAGGAACCAGTCCCTGGAAAATGACATCATGCTTGGTAAAGTAGAGGGTCAGTAAAAAAGAGGAAGACCCTGAATAACATGGATTGACACAGTGGCTGCAACAATGGTCTCAGCAAGGATTGTGAGCATAGTGCCGGACCAGGCAGTGTTTCTTTGTGTTGTATATAGGGTGGCTATGAGTCAGAGCCAACTCAAAGACCCCTAAATATAACAACAACATTGATAGTATAAAATGTTCCTATCTCTACTAGTATATACATATATATATGTGTCTACGTCTATACACACACAAATCATATCTGTGTAGTGTATGTACATGTATACGTATACCTATAGGTATCTGTATATGTATATAAGCAAACCAAAACCCACTGCAGTAGAGTTGATTGTGACTCATAGTGACCCTATAGGACAGAGAAGGACTGCCCTCAAGGTTGTAATCTTTACGGAAGCAGACTGTCACACCTTTCTCCTGCAGACAGACTAGTAGCTTCCAACCACCGACCTTTTGGTTAGTAGCCAAGGGCTTTAACCTCTGTTTTACCAGGGCTCCATACATATATATATATGTATATATTATGTATAGTTTTTAAAATTATGTATAGATATATACACTTCCATGTACATAATTTAAAAAAATCTTCTTTATATGGACTGAAACTTATGAGAGACAGAATTGGATGGGACTGCCTTGTTTTTCCGGGTCTTGAAAGTTTTCCAGCTTTGACAGCGTGCAGTCATATTACTTTTCTATTACTCGTTTTAATGGAAAATATTTTAATTTTCCTTTTCTGACAGGTTTCCGCCTTACGCAGTTTCCAGCTTTCACAGGTTTTACTGTATATCTTCCATTTATTTAAATCTGTTTAGGGATAAAAGCATAAAACTATTGTATTTCCTAATATAATTTTTGTAAATATGTTTCATTGTGAAACTTCAAGTCTTTCTAAACTTATAATAAAGGATTTATGAAATTGTATTTCCATATTTTTCTTATAAAAGTGTTAGAAATAGATTCAAAATGGTCAAAGAAATAGTTACAGACTTATATTCATACAGCATCTGAATTATACAAAATATATAATTCGCAGGACAGATATTATGATAGACATCAATTCCCACTAATAATCCTAATTTGAAAGAAAAATTTGTAAGAGGATTTTTCTGTTAATGTTAATATACTCATTCTCTGTCTTCAAAATATTATAGTTTCAGCATCCTTAAAAGAAATAGTCAATTTATTTCACAAATTTCTTCATGACTTACAGTAGTATCCAAATTGCACTGTCTTACAGAATGTTTATGTTTGTGTGACATAATTTAAATGTATTCGCCTTAATTTCAGTCCAGAATAATTTTGAATAATAAATTTGTTGAGAGTATTTATTGTATTATTTCCCCCTTATTTTCTAATTCTGTTTTTTTGGTGATTTTAAGTCATTTCGATTTTCTTCCATAAAATAAAATTGAGTGGTTTAAAACATATTTTTTGGTATCCCAAGCCAAACTAATTTAGACTTCAGGATTAAGGATCTTAGTTGTTCATGGATATTTGTCAAAATCTGATTACTCCAAAGATTTAGCAAGTTCGCCTCATTTTCCTGATTAAAAGCAATCAAATACTTGAGGTTTGCAAAACAATCTCAGAAAAAACAAAAAAGGATATTTTAAATGAGACCACATGTTTCTGATTGGAAATAGAGCAGAGTCTGTGACAGCTTCATTAAATTCTTGTTATAAACCAAACACAAAACAAAAAAACCCAAATCTGTTGCCTTCAAGTCAGTTAGCAGCCGAGCACTTAACCACTGCACCTCCAGCACTCCCTACGTTCTTGTTATAAACCACTTTAACAGCAACAAAAACAAAATCAGAATGCTTAACAAATCTGAATCTTGAGAAAAATGCTACTGGATAGCGTAACAGATATTTTTCTCCTTCTGGCAAGGTAACATTTAAATTCCATACCATGCAGTAGCTAAATGCTTACATGTAATCAACTACATCTCTAGAAATGTTCTCCCTCGTCTTAAGTAATATGAGTCTGAAATAGTATCACTTTTATTTTCACAAAATGAGAAAGAACATGCTAAACTTCCTTCTCATGAAATGTCTTTAATATTCATAAGAATCAGCCATACTTCATTGCCATGCAATGCTCAAATGAAAATTATGATAATATACATAATAATATAAAAATAATAATGAAACCATAAAACAAAATGTTTCCTTTAAAATCACCTATTGATATTGTTTCAGAAATGCTGATATAAGAATTCAGCAATGATTACAGCTTTTTTCAATCTTGACCACTTTGTTTTTATTTATTTATTGTTATTTTATAGAATTATTATTATTTTGTTTGCTCCTCACTACGGACATGAATTAAATTTGGACAATATAATGATCTTATCAGATATTTACTTCTTTTTATCAGATATTTACTTCTTTTTATCAGATATTTAAATCAAGCAAGAGTATTTTCAATAATTATATGAGAGAATTTTTGAGATATATATGTGAGCTGAGCTTACAATTTTTTTGGGGGGGTGAGGTCTATTAAATTGATAATGCAGGGTGAAGAATCCGCTCAGTAGAAATGCTGAAACAATTTAGAACAAGGGAAGAAATTAAAAAAAAAAAAAAAGAAGCCAATGATGGCACTGAAACAAAAAGGGAATTCAGAACAGGATGGCTAGGAATGACCTAATCTTTACCCGGTCTCCTTCTGGTGTTTCTGTTGCGTGCCAGAGAGCTCATGTTTAAGCCTGAAATAAACAAAGAAGACTCAGAATGCCCAAGAGGCTAAATGTTATTTTCTCTTTATACATTTTCTTTCACAAAATTTGACCATTTTCATGATTATTTACAATATGCTTTTATAAAAATTTATATGAATTGACATCTAATATCACTTATTTAATAGCTAGTCTTTTTATGATCTATTATATGTAAACAGAATGTTTCATATTCCAAACTATTTTGTATTATTCATCTTTAATTATGAAATACTTAGGCTTCTGTGTGTAATTCAGTAATTCATATACCCAAAGGTGTATAACATATATATGTATAATTTATGTATCTAGAATATATAAATAATTTCTGTGTGCATTTACATCATATCAAGATGGTGAAATTAATAATTAACAGACTTCTAATATATCTGTTAACTTTACAATAGATCATGAAATACTTTATTTCAATTACTCTACTGTGCTTCTTCCTCCTCTGTGTCTATAAATATATGCCATTTTCATTTTTCTGTCAAGTGGCATGTTTACTGTCTTTCAAGGCAATTGAAACTCTAATATTCCATCGCACATTTGAAAAAAAAAAATCAGCCAAGTAATTTAAAGTACAAATATTTGACAACCTTCTTTAAAACACAGCTATTCTACTTCTATACTCAGATTCATCTAAAGATCTTAATAATGAATGAAAAACTTAGACAGGTAGACTTGGGCAAATGATAGATAAAATTACAGTATTGTCTTTTGTTATAGATGACAAATTTCCCATCACTTGAGATCAGTGATTGAGCTGAGTATTTTCTACAACATTTATGCATTGGATGTGAAAGGATAACCAATATGACTTGTACGGAACTTCACAAATATATTTTTCTAAGTTAATTAATTTATTATTTAACTACTTACATGCATACTATTGATCGTTAGCTACAAGTTCTAAACTTATTTTCCAGATTATTAATGTTCCTTTGTTTCTTGAAGTCCTCTGTTTTATGCTTTACAGATCATAGTGCTCATAAATAGTTGAAAAGGAGGATTATGTTCTAAACAGTTATGTTTTACTTACATGAAAATAACAATTAACAAACAATTATCTTTTTATCAACAAACATTTCACGGATAGTCATGTATGTTGGTGTTCTACTGCTGCCTAACAAACTCACAACACTGTGACTTAAAACACAAAAGTAATTTTATGTCTCTCACATATGTAGGTTGTGGGCTCTATTGGCTTCTTGACTGTTGTTTCTCACATGGTTGCAGTCAGGTGATGTATGAGACTACAGATATACGAAAGTCTCTTCACACATGCTCGTTGCCTGGGTTGGTATTGCAAGAATAACTCTGGGCTGAGGAAGTATTTCTCTCTTCATACAGTTACTCCATGTGGTTAGCCTGGGCTTCCTCATAACTTGGAGACCTCAAGGTAGTTTGGTCTCTTTGGTGTTTGAGTTTTCCCATAGTAAATGTTCCAGGATACTAAGGTGAAAGCAGCAAATTTTTTTGTAATCAGAAGGATCAGAGCCTTTTTTGCTGCTCTCTATTGGTTATACAGGACCAGCCCAGATATAAGGAGCGAGGGGTCTACAGAAGGACATGAATATTGGGAAACATGGTTTATTGAAGTGGGAGGATCTTCTTGGAGACTAGCTACCACAATGGCCACCAAATCAAGAATGTTTAGAAAAAGCTTCGTTTTCATTATTATTATTAATTGCTATTAAAAGGAATACTAGTCCAACAAAATTTAAATGATTATTTTAGGATATTATTTATCAACACTCCAATGGGCATTAAAATATAAGATCATCTGAAAACTTTATTGATTGATCTAGTCATTTTGTTATTAACTCATCCTGCTGGATCTATGGATGTTCTTCAGTAGCTCCACTATGTAAATCAGTTTTATAATTAAGACAGCTGGCTTATGACATCCACCTCTTTCTCTACTCTATGGTAGTGAACCTGGAGACATCAATCGGTCACTTGCCAAAGTAATTTATAATGTGAAAAGCTGTTTTCTCTGAAAAAATGCTTACTCTTCCCATTGAAATTCCTGTGGACTATTATGAGAAGCAGGATATTTATACAAGCCAATTTGGATTTCAGCACAGAGATATTTCCAATATTTATTGTTCTTTTTTTTTTATTTGCAATACAAAATTTTTGTATTCCAAGCACTCTTGAGATCATTCAGTCTAGATTTTAATGTTAACTATCAGATATCAAAAACCTGATGATTAATGAAGTTTCTAAACAAAATCATAACTATGCTTATCTTAAACTATTTCTCAACTAATAGTCATTGAGAATCATTCTTTAGCTAATTCATGAGTTAGCCTGTGTTTGAAGCGAGAGTATTGACTTAGTTATCTGGTTCCAATTTGACTCAAATGAGTTTAACCACCTGAAGTGCGTGGCACACCTTGCAATTAAAATCTGCAGCCTTGGCTTGGGATAATATCATTCCACAATATAAACTGATGCGTATTTATAGATCTCCACCACCTTTGTGTCAGTTTTTGGTATTTGGTGGCTTATGTATCGCAATGAGGCTGGAAGATATGTCTCTAGAATTTCATATAGCAGAATTATTCAATTATTCATAGTGAACAGCTTTCAAAAGAACTTCCAGACCAAGACAGATCAGACAAAAAAAAAAAAAAAAAAAAAAAAGGCCTGGTGATCTACTTCTGAAAATTAGCCAGTGAAAACTTTACGTATAACAACAGAATCTAGCCTAATATAGGACTGGAAAATGAGCCCCCGAAATTGGAAGTTAATAAAAATACAACTGAGGAAGAGCTGCTTTCTCAAAATAGAGTTAACCTTAATGATGCAGGTGAAATAAAGCCTTTGGAACCTACATTTGCTAATGTGGCATGACTCAAAATGAGACCTAACAGCTATGAACATAGATTAGTAATTGAAGCACAGAATGTACAAAGCACGAAGCAAGGAAAATTGGAAATTCTCGAGAATGCATTGGAACAAACGATCGATAGTTGTTAGTGAGATGAAATGGACTGGTATTGGCCATTTTGAACCCAGCAATCGTATGGTCTGCTATGCCAGGAACAACAAATTGAAGAAGAATGGAGTTGCATTCAGAGTTCAAAAGAATATTTTGAGATCTATCCTGAAGTACTAGGTAGTTAGCAATAAGTTAATATCCATACACCCACAAGAAAAAACACTTAATAAGACTATTATTCAAATTTACACACCAACCACGAACACCAAAGGTTAAAAAATTGAAAATTTTTTACAAACATCTGTAGTCTGAAATTGATTGAAAGGGCGAGCAAAAGTTATTGATAATTACTGGCAATTGGAATACAGAAGTTGGAAACAAAGAAGAAAGATCAGTAGTTGGAAAATAAGGCACTGATGATAGAAACAACACCAGAGATCACATGATAGAATTCTGCAAGACCCATGACTTATTCATTGGAAACATCCTTTTTTTTTCTTTTTTTGTAACAGCATAATCAACAACTATATAATTGGACCTCATGGGATGTCTCACATAGAAATCAAATTTACTACATCTATGGAAAGAGACAATGGAGAAGGTCAATATCATCGGTCAGGATAAAGCCAGTGGTCGACTTCAGAATAGACCATAATTGCTTATGTGCAATTTCAACTTGAAGCTGAAGAAAATTAAAGCAAGTCCACCAGAACCAAAGCACGACATTGAATACATCCTGCCTGAATTTAGAGATCATCTCAAGAATAGACTTGACACTGAACCCTAATGACTGAAGACCAGAAGAGTTGTGGGAGGACATCATACCCAAAGTAAAAGGTCATTAAAAAGACAGAAAAGAACAGAAAGACCAAAACGGTTGTCAGAAGAGACTCTGAAACTTGCTCTTAAGTGCAGAGTAGGTAAAGTGAAACGAAGACATGATGAAGTTAAAACAGCTGAACAGAAAACTCTAAAAGGTAGCTTGAGAAAATTAGGTAAAATATTATGATGAAATGGGCAGAGATCTGGAGGAGCTAAAAAACCAAAATGGAAAAACACAATTAACATTTCTCAAACTGAAAGAACTGAAGAGAAAATTCAAGCCTCGAGTTGCATTACTGAAGAATTCTATGTGCAAAAAATTGCTACAGGAAGCATCAAAAGAAGATGGAAGGTGGTTCCTCAAAAAACTGCAAGTAAAGCTGTTACCTGACCCAGTAATTCAACTCCTAGGTCTATACCCTAGGAATCTGATAGACATACGCATAACTTTGTTCATTGCAGCACTATTCTCAGTAGCAAAAAGATGAAAACAACCTAAGTGTCCAACAATGGATGAATGGTTAAGTAAAATGTGGTACATGCATACAATGGAATACTGCTGTTATTGTTGTTAGGTTCTGTAGGGTTGGTTCCAACTCACAGGGATCCTATGTACAATAAGAGGAAACACTGCCCAGTCCTGAGCTATCCTCACAATCTTTGCTATATTTAAGCCCATGGCTGCAGCCACTGTGTCAATCCATCTTGTTGAGGGGCTTCCTCTCTTTCTCTGACCCTCTACTTTACCAAGCATGATGTCCTTCTCCAGGGACTGATCCCTCCTGATAACATGTCCAAAGTGCCTGAGATGAAGTCTTGCCATCCTCACTTCTAAGGAGAATTCTGGCTGTACTTCTTCCAAGACATATTTGTTTGTTCTTCCGGCAGTCTGTAACATATTCAAATTTCTTCTCTAACACCATAATTCAAATGCATCAATTCTTCTTCAGTCTTCCCCAATCAGTGGAATACTACTCAGGGATAGATAAACATGAGTTCCTAAAACATCTTGGAACGTGGATCACCCTGGAGGACATTATGTTCAGTAAAATAAGTCAATCACAAAAATATGTATATATATATATACATATATATAAAGAGAGAGAGAAAGAGACAGAGAGAGAGACTACGTTCTTACTTATATGAAATGACATGAATAAGTAAATATACAGAAACTAATGTCTATTAGTGGTTACCAGGGATGGGTGAGGGGGAGAGGGACATTCACTCTCTAGATAGTAGACACTTATTATTTTTGGTGATGGGAAAGGTAACACAGAATGAGGGTGAAGTGTACACAGCTTGATGAAGGTAAACAATGTTACTAAAAAGTACACTAGAAAAAAGGACCTGTTGGTAATTGCTATGGCATATATAATTTTGAAACAACAGTAAAAAAAACCAAAACATATACATGTAGTATATATGTATGTAGGCATATATGTGTATTAAAAACAAAACAAAACAAAACACTGCCTTTGAGTTGATTCCGTCTCAAAGCGAACCTATAGGACAGAGTAGAACTGCGCCATAGGGTTTCCAAAGAGTGGCTGGTGGATTCGAACTGCCGACCTTTTTGGTTAGCTGCTGTAGCTCTTAACCACTGTGTCACCAGGGCACCATATGTGTATAGGTATGTGTATATGAGTATATATGTGTGTATATAGAGGTGTATGCATATGTATATGTATGTGCAACTACGTGACTGTATGCACATGTATTCATATATCTAATAAAGCACAGAGGGGGCACAGTTACGGATACTTCTTAGACATAACCAAACACCTTGTGGGATTGGATTTCTGGGTTTGAAGGATTAGGACCAGAGTCTCATGGGACATCTTGGTCAACTGGTGTAATACAGTTCATAAAATTATGTTTCACATCTTAGTTTGGTAAGTAGTGTGTGGGGTCTTCAAAGCTTGCAAGCAGCCATCTAAGACTATTGGTCTTGTCCAGAGCAAATGAGAAAGAAGGAAACCAAAAACTCACAAAAGAAACTAGTCTGTAGAATAAATAGTCTACACAAAACATAGCTTCCTCTACCCTGAGACCAGAAAAACTAGATGGTGCTGGGCTACCACTACCAACTCTGCTAATCAAGGTCACAACAGATGGACACTGATAGAATTGGACAAAGATGTGAAACAGAACCTCAAATCCCTAAAAAAAAGACTGCTGGACTGATTTAGAATGGAGGACTCCTCAAGAATATTGACCTGCGTTACTCTTCAAACCTTTAACTGAAACTAACCCCCGAGGTCACCTTGTAGCTAAATAACAAATTGACTCAAAAAATAATGTCACCCATAAGTGCTGTGCTCCTTTAAACAAGCATCTATATGAGACCAAACAGTCAACTACAACTTTAAAACAAAGATTAAAATAGAAGGGAGCAGGGAAACTAGATTAAGGGAAATGATGAGAATGTTCATGCATTGTGAAGAATGTAACCAACGTCACTGAATGATTTGTGTAGAAATTGTTGAGTGGGAAGCTAAACTGCTGTGTAAAGCTTCAACAAAAACACAATAAAATATTAAAAGAAGAAGAAGATGGAAGGAATACACAGAGTCACTGTTCCACAAAGAATTGGTTGGTGTTCAACCATTTCAGCAGGTAGCATATGCTGGTGCTGAAGGAAGAAGTTCAAGTTGTGCTGAAAGCATTAGTGAAAAACAAAGTTCCAGGAATTGAGGGAATACCAGTAGAGATGCTTCAACAAATGGAAGCAATTCTGGTACAACTTGCTCAACCATGTCAAGAAATTTGCCTAGCTAACCAACTGGAAGAGATCTAAACCCAAAAAACAAAACAAACCCATTGCCGTCGAGTCAATTCTGAGTCATAGTGACTCTATAGGACAGAGTAGAACTGTCCCGTAGAGTTTCCGAGGCTGAAATCTTTATGGAAGCAGACTGCCACACCTTACTCCCATGGATTGGCTGATGGGTTTAAACCACTGACCTTTCTAGAGCAGCTGAGCAATTTAATCACTGTGCCACCAGGGCTCCTGGGAAGAGATCCAGGCATGCCCACCCAGAGAAAGCTGATCAAATGGAATGCAGAAATTATCAAATGATATCGTTGGTATCACATGTGAGCAACTTTTTGCTGAAGATAATTCTAAAATGACTGCAGCTGTACATTGACATGGACCTGTCAGAAGTTCCAGCCAGATTCAGAAGAGAATGTGGAATGAGGTAATCATTTCCACTGTCAGATGGATCTTGGTTGAAAGCAGAGATGCCAGAAAGATGTTTACGTGAGTTTTATCGAGAACACAAAGTCATTCAACTGTATGTCTTGTAACAAATTAGGAAAAACATTACTAACAGTGGGAATTACAGAACATTTACTTGTGCTCATGTGGAACACGTATTAAGAGGCATCCATCAGAACAGAAGAAGTGGATATTGCATGGTTTAAAATTGGAACAGGTTTGAAGGAGAGTTGTATCCTTTCATCTTACTTATTCAGTCTGCATGCTGAACAAATAATCTGTGAAGCTGGACTATATGAATAAGAAGATGACATCAAAATTGGAGAAAGACACATTAACAACCTATAATATGCTGAGGACACACCCTTGCTTGCTGAAAAAGAAGGCAGTTTGAAACACTTACTGATGAAGATCAAAGATAACAGCCTTCAGTATGGATTATGCCTGAACATGAATACAACAAATATCCTCACAACTTGACCAATAAACAGTATCATGATAAGTGGGGACAAAATTACAGTTGTCAACAATTTCATTCTACTTGGATCAATAATCAATGTCCATGGAAGCAGTAGTCAAGAAATCAAAGGACATATTGCACTGGACAAAACTGTTGCAAAAGAACTCTTTAAAGTGTGAAAAAGCAAAAATATCACCTTGAGAACGAAGGTGTGCCTTACCCAAGCCTTGGTCTTTTCAATCACTCATATACATGTGACAGCTGGGTAATGAACAAAGCAGACAGAAAAAGGGTTGATGGATTCAAAGAATATGGGAGTTGGCGAAAAATATTGCCAAAAGAACAAAAGAATTAGTCTTCCAAGAACTATAGCCAGAACATCCTTTAGAAGTGAGGAGAGCGAGACTTCAATTTGCTTTCTTTGAACACATCATTAGGAAATACAATCACCAGAAAAAAATATCATGTTTAGTAAAGCGGAGGGTTAGCAAACATGAAGGAAACCCCCAACGGGATGGATTGACACAATAGCCACAAGAGTGGACTCAAAAATATTGATGATCACAAAGATGGCACAGGGCTGGACAATGATTCATTCTATTACATTTAAGGTCACCATGAGTTGGAGCGACTGACAGCAGCTAACAACAATAACATTTATAAATGTGGTAAATTCCTTAGTGTCTTTTACTCCACAGCCAAAATTCCTCCTGAAACATTTTAAGGACCAGTTTTGTGGGATTTCCTAAGTATAATAAGGTTTTATACATATAATAGACCTGTTATGGATTGAACTGTGTCCTTCAAAAATACTTTTTGTAAATCCTAAATCCTATACATTTTTGAGGAGCCCTGGTGGCGCAGCGGTTAGGAGCCCGGTGGTAACTGAAAGGTCGGCAGTTTAAATCCACCATTTGCTCCTTTGAAACCCTATGGCCCTTTTCTGCTCTGTTCTATAGGGTCGCTGTGAGTTGGAACCAACTCTGTGGCACCTAACAACAACAATATACAGGTGGATATAATCTCATCTGGGAACAGAGTTTTCTTTGTTATGTTAATGAGGCCATATTAGTGCAGGGTGGGTCTTAAATTAATCACCTTTGAAATGTAAAGAGAACAGATTAGGCACAGAGAAGGAAGCACAAATGCAACATGAAGATCACTAAGCAACCAAGGAAGACATGTTGAAAATAGACAAAAACCTACTCCCAGAGCCGACACAGAGAAAACCTGCTAGCCTCCTAAACTGTGAGAAGATAAACTGGCTTTTAAATTCACTCATATTGTGGTATTTTTATTATAGCAGTAGTAAGAAACTAAGACAAGACCTGAATTGTCATGTCTTGGATATTCCTTTTCCATATTTGAAGATACTGTATTCAGTAATTTTTATCAAAATTATTAGCCTCCCCAAATTTTAAGAGTCCTGTGTGAGGGGCGTTTCATACAGATTTTATTACACATATTTGTTTCTCAATTTGCAAGTTTAGATTTTCCACGTAATTATTTTAATTAGGAAAAGTCAGACTTTAGACAAATATAACAGAAAATCAGAATAATACTGTTAGATTGTTTTCAGTGTTTATTGACTTTTCTTGACATTTGCAAGGGCAGTAATCAGTTAAAAGTCAAGCTTAACCAGATCAAAAGAGGAACCCAATTATCTATTGTCATGCAATATCTATGCTTTAGTACTCATATGCGAAACAAAGCTAGTGGGAAAAATCTTATGGAAGCTTCTAAATTCTCCTTTTGCTTAAAATGGTATTTTTTCTCCTTTTGCTTAAAATGGTATCTCTTTCATTTATTTGTTAGATATCTTGCATCATAGTTGTATCAGAGAAATAGAAACAATCACCTACTCATTAAAGAAAAACTTCTTTTTTTTTAAATAGATGATTGTGTACTTCGGATCTGAAGAGGCAAGTGATAGTGCTAAATAATCACTGTAAATAAATAATCTAAAATTAACTGTTCTCAAAATAAAGTTATTTTGGATAGACACATTGAAACTTTAAAATAATTTAAAAATATTGAGTTATACTATAACATATCTCATTATTTTTTATGTAAGTAATATATAATTAACCCATGTAAAGTGTACAATTCAATTATTTCCATTACATTTATAAAGTTGTACAACCATCATCATAAATCAGTTTTAGAACAGTTTTATCACCCTAGCAAAATCCCTCATTGCCCATTTATTTACTGTTAATCCCAGTTTCAGCTTCTCCCAACCTTACCCCCGGCAACTACTAATCTACTTTCCGTTTCTATACAACCAGTTGCCATCAAACAATTTCTGACTCATGGAAACCCCATACGTGTCAGGATAGAACTGTACTCCATAGAGTTTTTTAATGGCCCATTTTTCAGAAGTAGATTGACAGATCTTTTTTTCAGGGCCCTCTAGGTAGATTTGAATCTCCAAATTTTAGGTTAGCAGTAAGATGTTTCTTATAAATGGAGCAATATGTTAGATGATCTCTTGTGTCTGGCTTCTCTCATTTAACATAATGTTTTGGAGGCTCATTAAAAGTAGTTATGAAGAATGTTGCTAAGAACATTAGTGTGCAAGTCTTTGAGTGAATTTATGTTTTTGTTTTCTTCGGTATAGACCTAAGAGTGGAACTGCTGTCTTAATGTGCCAATTGTATGTTTAACTTTTTAAGAAACTACCGAAGTGTTTTTCAAAATGACTTCAACATTGTACATTTTCACTAGCGATAAATGAAGTTTTACATTTCTCAATATCCTCATCAACATTTACTACAGTTTGTCTTTTTAGCTATGGACATTTTTTTTTAAATTGTGCTTTAGGTGAAAGTTTACAGCTCAAGTTAATTTCTCATACAAAAATTTATACACATATTGTTTTGTAACATTAGTTGCCTTCCTCACAATGTGACAGCACACTCCCTCTTTCCACCCTGGGTTCCCTGTGCCCATTCAGTCAGTTCCTGTCCTTTTATGCCTTCTCATCCTCTCTCTGGATAGGAGCCACCCATTTGGTCTCACGTATCTGATTGAGCTAAGAGGCATACTCCTCACATGTATTATTTTTTGTTTTATAGTCCTGTCTAATCTTTGTCTGAAGAGTAGGTTTGGGAACGGTTTTAGTTCTGGGTTAACAAAGCGTCTGGGGGTCATAGTTTTGGAGGTTTCCACCAATTTCTGTCAGATCATTAAGTCTGGTCTTTTTATGTGAATTTGAGTTCTGCTCTGTACTTTTCTCCCACTCCATCTGGGGCTCTCAGTTGTGTTCCCTGTCAGGGCGGTCATTGGTGGTAGCCGGGTACCATCTAGTTCTTCTGGTCTAAGGTTGGTGGAGTCTCTGGTTTATGTGGCCCTTTCTGTCTCTTGGGCTAATATCTTCCTTGTGTCTTTGGTGTTCTTCATTCTCCTTTGCTTCAGGTGGGTTGGGACAAATTGATGCATCTTAGATGGCCACTTGTCAGCTTTTAAGACTAGCTATAGTCATTTTTTTTAGTCATTTTAGTAAGTATAAGATGGCATCTCATTGTTTTAATTTGCATTTCCCTAATAATGTGGTAGAACATCTTTCCACATGATTATTAACCATTACTATAACCTAGGTAGTTCTTGTGAAAATATTTTATCTTTGGGGATCACGTCTCCAGTGAGCATTACCCATATTAAATCATTTTATTGAACTCCTTATTGAGACTCAAACATTTTATTGAGTCCCTTATTGGAATCCCTATGTCATAATCAGCATTGCGATGAGAGTAAAAATGCAAAAAGTATAACTACAGGGATTTGCTTGATCCTTCCGTGATCTGAAGTTCATGCAAAATACTCTTCTAAGGAATATTCTGATTGATTCAGAGTACAATGTCTTAGCTTAACTCAGAATTAAGTGAATACATGCAGTAAAGTCCCACAGTTAAAAAAAAAAAAAAAAAGTATATTATTATCCATGTTTGTACATGGATCTTTAAGCCATATGGCTTTTATTTAACTGGCCACGTAAAATAATTTCTCTCCAGGCATTGGCTCAAAAGATCAGTCTTGAAATAACAATTTCCCGATATTTGTTAAAATGTTACTTGAGACTTCCACTTCCAGGAATATGGTGGATGAGGTACTCTGAAAAATCCTCCTGATGTGTCACATGATTCTGGATAAATCACAATAACTATAATTTTATTGGCAGAGTAGATCATCCAACAGTGTGAGAAAAACCTCAAATACTACCTCTGCCCAGACTACAGCAGAATAACAAGAAACTGATGCCATAGTAGTATAGTAAGCAAATATGGAATCCAGAGCGTTGTAGTGTTTGGAGGCAATAGGGAAAACAGACTTGGCTTTGGGCCCCATGAAGTTTGTGTGACACTAAACTTGTACCTCACATAAAGCCTACAGTCTCAGGGAGTGAAATGGCAGAACAGAACAAAATACAACTTGCCAAGAAAAGGAGCCTATGAATAACAGTTCCTCCTTCTGCCAAGACCTCAGTGGAAATTTGTTAATATATCAAGTTTGTAATACCAATAACAAAAATAAGCCTAACTTACATGGTCTGGAGGTTTGCATTTATATTACTTGGATGGTCAGGGAAATCTTAAGGTTGGAATTGTGTTAAAGCAGTCACAGTCTGATAGTGTCTCTGATGCCCACAAAAAACAAATATAAAATTTCTCTAGAGAAAAGCATGTTCTGTTCAGGCTATTAAGGATTTTCACAGTGAATATAGAAAACCCTATGACACAGTTCTACTCTGTCACATGGGGTCACTTTGAGTCCGACAATATGAGTCCAACCTTAACATCAACAACAAACTACAAGTCACATGATCAAGAGAACACAGAAACAACATATTAAAAGATTTAGCCCTCATGGTCCTATGTATTGGAATTAGGAGATAAAGCATATAAAATAAATACTTAAAGTATTTCAAAAAATAAAATATGGGATAAAAATTATCAAAGGAAACCATTAAAAATAGCTAGCAAAGACATTTTTAAAAAAAGAGCTAAAGAGAACTTCTACCTGGATCTCAAAGACAAGACTTTTTTTTTCATATTGCCCCAAAGTTTTAGGCTGCTCTGGATTCCATTGCTGCTTACCATTCTAGTCTGAGTGTTTTTATTTTCCTGCTTTACTTGAGGGATGGGGAGTTCTTGGAGATTCCCTTACTCTTTTGCGGGTTAGCTACTGATAAAAAGTTTTATTATTTTGTGATTTGTACAGGATCTAGGTGATACTGCAAGCTGAGTTTTCACAATATCTTATTCACTGTATTTCTGGAAGTAGAAGTTTCAAGTAATGTTGTGACAAACATTAAATAATCTTTACCTTTTTTAAAAAACTGATTTTCTATTTGTCTTTGGATTTTATAGAAATAAAATCAATTTTGTTTACCCCTTGCATATAGTGAAATTCTAAAATTTTCTGTTCATTCTAATCATCTGTAAGTAGATACTTTTGGATTGTCTACAGATCTTATATGGATTCTACTATGATATTGTGAAAAATATTAGTTTTGTTGCACCCCTTCTATCATTTCCTATTTTATTTTATTTTTCCTTGGTTGGATTACTGTTGCAAAAACAAATGAACAAAAAAATAACAGAAAATTTCAGGAGTTAATGAGGGAGTGAATCAGCTGGAAATCTGACACACTCTGGGTGGCAATGAAATAGATACAATCACTTTAGCAATTTGTATGACACTATCTATTGAAGTTGACTTTATGCATACCCTACAACACAGCAATTCCATTTCTAGTACAGATCCAAGGAATGCATGCATAGTATTCCCTAAAGTAATATACAAGAACAGTACATAGAGAGAGTTCCAGCAAAATGGTGCTCTAGGCAGAAGCACCACGCCGTCCCTCCACAGCAAAGATCAGAAAAACTAAGCCGAACACAGAATACAATAATCCTGAAACCCTAAAACATCAAATGAAGAGATAGAGAACTTAGCCAAGCACCAAATGGAGTGAGAAAACTGACAGAGAATGGAGAGCGAAGAGAGATTCATGCAGAGGTCCCCTACCAGCTAAAGCAGCACGGATCCGCCATCTTGGACTCCTATCAGAGACCAGCAAACAGGGGGTACGAGAAAGCAGCCTCATGGAGCTTCCAGCGGGAGACAGAACAACCGGTAATTGGTGATATATGCTTTCCCACCCCCCACGCTTCTTCACCCTGGCTCGGCCTCCTCTGCCTCCCGAGGCCACAGTCTCTTGAGTGGGAAACACCAGCTGCTAGGATTACACACACCCGAACGTGTAGCTGTCTGAATGCAATTTGTTGGCTGCTGGTGTTGCTTTTGTTACGTTTCTTTTTATTTCTTCCTTGCCTCTCCCCACCTCCCCCCTCCTTTAGATCAAGTACCTCGCTCCGTGCGCCATCTTTGCTTCTTCCTGAGGGGCTGCAGAGCTCCGGTAATTTGTGATATACGCTTTCCCACTCTCTACCCTTCTTCACCCACACTCGGCCCCCTCTGCTTCCCACGGTCACAGTCTCTTGTCCAGAAACACCAGCCTGTACTAGCTGACTCTCTGAGTGCCATTTGTTGGCTGCTGTTGTTGCTTTTTTTTTTTGGCTTCTTTTGACTTAGTACTTGCCTCTTGCCACCTCCCCCTCCCTTAGGTCAAGTACCTGGCTCCGTGTGCCATCTTTGCTCCTTCCTAATGGGCTTCAGAGCTCCATTCGTGTGTGGAGCTGCTTCCCGGTTTGGGCTGCCATGCTGGTGGGATCCCAGGGCTTTTGTTCATTTGTTTGTTTTAAATTGTTTGTTTGTTTTCTTTTCCTTCTCTTGAGTTGGGAGCCCTTTCTGGCCAGGCTGAGCTGCGTGGCAGGGAGACACCCCTTTGGCTTCCACAGACGTGCAGAGGAATACTTGAGGCCATTTCTTTTTACTTTTTTTTTTTCTTTCTGTTTCTTTGGGGGGCTTTCTTGTTATTTTATTTTTTAATTTGTTTTGTTTTGTTTTCCCTCTTTTTCCCTTTTTGTCTTTATCATTGCTCAGTTTCTCGTCTCTCTATAGCTTCCTTCTCTTTCTGTTCCCTGAATACCTGGCGTTGTATACCTCTACGCCTTCTAGCCAGGCTGTACTGCAACACCTGAAAGTGACTTCCCCAGACCTCATAGCTCATAGCTGCACCGGTGGGATACCTGGGAATTTTGCAGTTCTTTAACCTTTCTGATTCTTATTTATTCATTCTTTTCTTTTCTTCTGCCTCGCCTTTCTGTTTTTCTCCATTTCATAGTCTCTCATCTCTCCATTCCAACGGCAAGCTCCCCTAGCATTCTTTTTTCTTTGTTTGTATGTTTTTGGCTCCTGTTGCTCTCTCCTCTCTCCCATATCCATCTTAGCTCCACACATAACAATCTCCCCGCTGCATCCTGCCTACCTGCACCATGCGCTTGACATCACACCACCAAGCAGCACAGGCATGGCCTACTGGAACCTGCACTGCACTGATTACCAACCAGCTCTGGTGGCTGTAGTAAGTGCCACAAAAAACCCATCCCAGTAACTCCTCTTCACCTAGACCTGCCCTGCTATACCATACTGAGTGACTGACCCTGCCAGTTGAAGAAGGACGTGAAAAGTAATGTGCCCACAGATGAGCAAACAACAAAGAACACACAGTCTGCCTGCTCAGAGATAGCCAATTTTTTTTTTTTTAAAAGGGATGAATCAAACAAATCTACAATCAATAAATGAGAAAAATAACTACTGAATGCCCCGAAGACAGCAGACAATGACAAAACAATTACAAAAACAGGACAGGATGGGTCCAGCAGGCATCCAAAATAAAACACCAGATGACTCTGCTCTGGAAGAAAATGTACTAGAACTACCTGATAGGGAATTCAAATCTCTAATACTCAGAATTCTCCAAGAACTGAGGCAAAAAGCTGACAAACATGAGGAAAAAATAGACACATTCATGGAAAATATGGACAAAAAATTGTAAGAATTCAGCAACAAAATGCCAAAATAAATCCACACCTAGAAATTATACAAAGACAGCAATTAGAAATCCAAAAGATAAACAACAATATTTCAGAAATGGACGATGTCATAGATGGGCTAAGAAGCAGATTTGAAATGATGGAAGACAGGATCAGTGGAATTGAAGACAAACACTTGGATACAACTCTGTTTGAGGAAAACTCAGAAAAAAGAACAAAGAAAAATGAAGAGACCCTGAGAGTTATGTGGGACACAATTAAAAGCAAAAGCTTACGAGTGATTGGCATACCAGAACAGGGGGAGAAAACAGAAAACACAGAGAGGATCATTGAAGAACTGCTGACAGAAAACTTCCCCAATATCATGAAAGATGAAAAGCTGGCTATTCAAGAAGCTCAATGAACCCCATATAGAAGAGGAACCAAAAGAAAATCACCAAGGCACATCATATTCACATTCGCCAAAACCAAAGACAGACAAAGAATCCTGAGAGCAGCTCATGAAAAACAAGAAGTCACATACAGGGGAGAAACAATGAGACTAAGCTCAGATTATTCGGCAGAAACCATGCAGGCAAGAAGGCAATGGGATATCATATACAAAATCTTGAAAGAAAAAACTTGCCAGCCAAGAATAATATATCCTGCAAAACTCTCATTCAAATTTGATGGTGAAATTAGGTCATTTCCAGATAAACAGAAATTAAGGGGATATGTAAAAGTCAAACCAAACTTCCGAGAATTATTAAACTGAGTTCTTCGACCTGAGGACAAACAGCTTCAGCTCAGAGGCAGAACCTAGGACTCAGGATTGTACCAGCCGGATACCAATCTAGGAAATGAACTCTAGAGGACTATCCAAAATGTAAAGAAATACAACAGGGAATCAGAGCAGTTAATCAGTAAATCACAACAACATCAAAACAATAAAAGAGGGAATAAATGGTATAGGTATAGAACTTTGTAATGGAGAGTAAGGCAAGGCGATACCAAGTAATGGTAGACTGCTTCAAACATAGAAAGATAAGGGTAAAATTCATGGTAACCACAAAGAAATTTAACAAACCAACTCATAAAAATAAAGACGAAAAACATAAAGTCTCAGCAAAAACAAAACCTACAAAAAGAAAAGAAATGAAAAAAAACTCCACAAACAAAAGTAACTCAGCACAAGAGAGTAAGAACAAAGAAAACTTCTGCACCACAACAAAAAGCACTACAAAATGACAGCAACAAACACATCTGTCAATAATTACACTGAATGTAAATGGACTCAATGCACCCATAAAGAGACGGAGAGTGACAGAATGGATAAGAAAGCAGGATCCATCAATATGCTGTCTACAGGAGACACACCTAAGAAACAAAGATGTGAATTTATTAAAAGTCAAAGGTTGGAAAAAAATATATCAAGCCTACAACTACCAAAAAAGAGCAGGAGTAGCAATTCTAATCTCAGATAAAATAGATTTTAGAACAAAATCTACCATAAAAGACAAAGAAGGACACTATATAAAGACTAAGGGGATGATCCATCATGAAGACATAACCACAATAAACATCTTTGTGCCCAAAGACAGGGCTCCAAAATACATAAACCAAACTCTAACAACACTGAAAAGAGAAATTGACAGTTCCACAATAATAGTAGGAGACTTCAACACACCACTCTCCGTAAAGGACAGAACAACTAAGAAGAAACTCAGCAAAGATACAGAAGACCTAAAGGGCACAATCAGCCAACTTGACCCCATAGACATATATAGAACACTCCATCCAACTGCTGCCAAGTACATATTCTTTTCCAATGCATGTGGAAAATTCTCCAGAAGAGACCACATCTTAGGCCACAGAGCAATCCTCAACAAGATCCAAAATGTTGAGATAATTCAAAGTATCTTCTCTGACCACAATGCCATCAAGGTGGACATTAGCAACAGAAAGAGCAAGGAAAAAAAATCAACGACATGGAAACTGAATAATACCGTGCTTACACATCACTGGGTAAAAGAAGAAATCAGAGATGGAATCAAAAAATTCCTAGAATCCAATGAGAATGAAAACACATCATACCAAAACCTCTGGGACACAGCAAAGGCAGTCCTCAGAGGACAATTTATAGCAATAGATGCACATATCAAAAAAGAAGAAAGGGACAGAATCAAAACATTAACTACAGAACTCAAACAAATAGAAAGAGAACAGCAAAAAAAGCCTACAACCACCGGAAGAAAGGACATAGTAAAGATCAGAGCAGGAACAAATGAAATAGAGAACAGAAAAACAATAGAAAGAATCAACAAAACCAAAAGTTGGTTCTTTGAAAGAATCAACAATATTGACAAACCACTGGCTAGACTGACAAAAGAAAAACAGGAGAGGACACAAATAACCCAAATAAGAAATGAAATGGGGGAAATTACAACAGACCCAACTGAAATAAAAATGATTATGACAAAATATTATGAAAAACTATACTCCAGCAAATTTGAAAACCTAGAGGAAATGGATAAATTTCTAGAAACACACTACCTACCCAAACTACAACAAAGTGATGTTGAAAATCTGAACAGACCCATAACAAGAGAAGAGATTGAAAAGGTAATAAAAAAAACTCCCAACCAAAAAAAGCCCTGGCCCAGATGGCTTCACTGGAGAATTCTACAAAACATTTACAGAAGAGCTTGTACCAGTACTACTCAAGGTATTTCAGAGCACAGAAGAGGAAGTGACACTTCCCAATTCATTCCATGAAAGCAGCATAACGCTGATACCAAAACCAGGCAAAGATGTCACAAAAAAAGAAAATTACAGACCAATATGTCTCTTGAATATAGATGCAAAAATTCTGAACAAAATTCTAGCCAGTAGAATTCAGCATCATATCAAAAAAATAATACACCACGACCAAGTAGGATTCATACCAGGTATGCAAGGATGTTTCAACATTAGAAAAGCAATGAACATAATCCACCATATAAATAAAAAGAAAGCAAAGGATCACATGATCATCTCAATTGACACAGAAAAGGCATTTGACAAAGTCCAACACCCATTCCTGAGAAAAGTTCTCAATCAAATAAGTATAGAAGGGAAATTTCTCAACAAAATAAAGGGCATCTATGCAAAACCAACGGCCAACATCATTCTTAATGGAGAGAGGCTTAGAACATTCCCCTTGAAAACAGGAACAAGACAAGGATGCCCTTTATCACCACTCCCATTTAACATTGTGCTGGAAGTTCTAGCTAGAGCAATAAGGCAAGAAAAAGAAATAAAGGGCATCCAAATTCATAATGAAGAAGTTAAACTGTCCCTGTTTGCAGATGATATGATACTATACACAGAAAATCCTGAGACTCCTTGAGAAATCTACTGGAACTAATAGAAAGATTCAGCAGAGTAGCAGGATACAAGATAAACATTGAAATATCAGTTGGATTCCTATACAACAATAAGGAGAACGATGAAAATGAAATCAGCAAAACACTATCATTTTCAATAGCCCCTAAAAACATAAAACACTTAGGAATAAATCTGACCAGGGATGTAAAAGACCTATACAAAGAAAACTACAAAACAGTACTGCAAGAAACCCAAAGGGGTCTACGTAAATGGAAAACCATACCATGCTCAGGGATAGGCAGACTCAACATTGTTAAAATGACAATTCTACCCAAAGCAATTTACAAATACAATGCAATCCTTATCCAAATAGCAACAACATTCTTCAAAGAGATGGATAAACTAATCATTAACTTTATATGGAAAGGGCAGAAGCCCTGAATAAGTAAAGCACTACTGAAGAAGAAGAATAAAGTTGGAGGACTCACACTACCCGACTTCAGAACCTACTATCCAGCTACAGTAGTCAAAACAGCCTGGTACTGGTACAATGACAGACACATTGACCAATGGAACAGAATTGAGAACCCAGATGTAAATCCATCCACCTACAGTCACCTGATCTTCGACAAGGGCCTAAAGTCCATCAAATGGGGAAAGGACAGTCTTTTTAACAAATGGTGCTGGCAAAACTGGATATCCATCTGCACCATATACAAAAAATACCTCAAAATGGATTAAAGACCTGAATATAAAGCCTAAAACTGTAAAGTTCATAGATGAAAAAATAGGAGCAACACTTCAGGCCTTAATACATGGTATTAACAGGATACAAACCCTAATAGATAAGCTAGATAGCTGGGATCTTCTAAAAATCAGACACCTATGCTCTTCAAAAGACCTCACCAAAAGAGTAAAAAGAGAACCTACAGACCGGAAAAAAATTTTTGGACAATACAAGTCAGACAAAGGTCTAATCTCCATAATCTACAAGAAAGTCCAACACCTCTACAACAAAAAGACAAATAATTCTATTAAAAAATGGGCAAAGGAAATGAACAGACACTACACCAAAGAAGACATTCAAATGGCCAACAGACACATGAGGAAATGCTTGCGATCACTAACCATTAGAGAAATGCAAATTAAAACCACAATGAATTACCATCTCAGCCCAGCATTACTGGCACGAATCGAAAACACTGGAAATAACAAATTTTGGAGGGGCTGCAGGGAGATGGGAACTCTTATGCACTGCTGGTGGGAATGCAAAATGATACAACCATTTTGGAAAATGATATGGCGCTTTCTCAGAAAGCTAGAAATAGACATACCATTCGATCCAGCAATCCCACTCCTAGGAATATATCCTAGAGAAATAAGAGTCGTCACTCGAATAGACATATGCACACCTATGTTCATGGCAGCATTGTTCACAATAGCAAAACGATGGAAACAACCTAGATGCCCATCAACAGATGAATGGATACACAAAGTATGGTACATACACACAATGGAGTACTATGCAACGAGAAAGAACAACAATGAATCTGTGAAGCACCTCATAACATGGATGAAACTGGAGGACATTATGCTGAGTGAAATAAGTCAATCACAAAAGGACAAATATTGTATGAGACCTCTATTGTAAAAACCCATGAAAAAGTTCACACACAAAATGTAACCATCTTTGTAGGTTACCAGGGATAGGAGGGGTTTTGGGGAGGAAATACTAAACAGATAATAGGTAAGTGGTATCTTGGGTGAAGGGTGAGACAGTACACAATCCAGGAAAAAGTAGCACAACTTGTACCAGGAGAGGTCATGGAAGCCCCACAGACACATCCAAACTCCCTGAGGGACTGAATTGCTGGGCGGAGGGCTGTGGGGACCATGGTCTCGGGGAACATCTAGCTCATTTGGCATGACACAGCTTATAAAGACAATGCTCTACATTCTACCTTGGTGAGTAGTGTCTGGGGTCTTAAAAACCCATGAGTGGCCCTCTAAGATACTCCACTGGTCTCACCCCTTCGGGAGCAAGGGAGAATGAAGAGAACAGGATACAAGGAAAAGATTAGTCCAAAGGACTAATTGTCCACAGCTACCAAGGCCTCCACTGGACTGAGTCCATTACAGCTAGATGGTGCCCGGCTACCACCACTGACTGCTCTGACCGGGATCACAACAGAGGGTTCTGGACAGAGCTGGAGAAGGATGTAGAACAAAATTCTAACTCACAAAAAAAAGACCAGACTTACTGGCCTAAAGGAGACTGGAGAAACCCTGAGAGTGTGGCCCCCAGACACCCTTTTAGCTCAGTGGTGAAGTCATGTCCGAGGTTCAGTGTTCAGGTGGGGAGTTGACTGCTCCATAAAACCAAATGGGACTAATGAGGCACAGCAGTCCAGGGACAAGGGCCAGAAGGCAGAAGGGGACACGGAAGCTGTTGATAGGGAACCCAAGGTTAAGTAAGGATATTGTTGATGTGTTGTGAGATTGTTAACTTTTGCCATAGGGCAACATTTGTAGTAACTGTTAAATGAGAAACTATTTTGTTCTGTAAGCCTTCATCTTAAGTGAGAATAACAGCACAATTCAGAGAGCGTAGTCAATGTCACTGAACTGTGCATGTAGAAATTTTTGAAATGGTGTATCTTTTGCTATGTGTATTTTCACCAAAAAAAAAAAAAAAGAGGTTGAGAAGTTAGAGCGTTGATATGCTGTGGGGTTGTTAACCAATGTTATAAAACAACATGTGTACTTCTGTTTCATGAGAAAGTGTTTGTTTTGTAAGCCTTCACCTGAAGCACAATAAGAAAAAAAAAAAGAACAGTACATAATTTGTTTGAAAACCATTGCCAAAGAGTTAAGGTTCTGTTTCTGCAAGGAGGGATAACAGAATCTTTTATAGAATGTTGACATTTTTATAGCACGTTGCTCTGGCATCCAACTGAAAACCATGTCTAGTAAACTAGACAGTGCACTTAGGGGCTTGGTAAAATAATTGTGAATTATGTAAAATCTAATGCATTAAATTCAAGATTGTTCTGACCTGCTGGTTGAATGCCTACCTGCCATAGAGTTGATTCCGACTCACAGTGATCCTACAGGAAAGAGTGGAACGACCGCATAGGGTTTTCAGGGAGCACCTGGTAGATTTGAACTCCCGACCTTTCGGTTAGCAGCCACACACTTAACCACTGTGTCACCAGGGCTCCACTGGTTAAATGGGGTTGTTCATATTCTAAAAATCGCTTTGATTGTGCAATTTTGAGATGTGCACTTTTCTTTATGTACCATATTTTTATGCATATAATGCATGCCTTCTGCGTTTGTTTGCTGGCCGTCCCCTGCCCCTCACCCACACCCCCACCACCCAGGTATTTTTGTATTAGCTCTATGCTATTTTTTTTTACAGCAAAATGTGGAAGGGGATTGGTGTGGTGGCGCTTGTGAGGGTGCCTTGTGATGGGAGGGCACTGTCAGCAAAAAAACACAGAAGGCGCTCATTATTTGTGTAAAAATATGGTACATTAACCTTAAATTAAAAAGTTTTTGAAAGTAATGTTAAAATCAACAGCATCAAACAATATGAAATATCCAAGTGTATATCTAACAGAAAATGTGCAGTATTTATATAAAATAATGTATACATCTTTATTGCAAGACATTATAACAGACCTAAATAAAGAGATATGCACTATAAGAATCAACATGGTAAAAAAGTTTATAATACTCAAATTTACCTACAGATTCAGTGAATTCTAAGCTAAATTCAAGGGGAATTTTTATGGAAATTATTAACTGATTTTAAAATTTATATGGAAAAGTACTAAAATAGGCAAGATACTCCTTAAGAGACACTGAATGGGAGGAATTGCTCTACTGGATATATAAACACTATGAAGCAAAGGAATTACGAAAGAGTGTTATCAATGCAGGACAGCAAGCTAGAAATAGACCTACACATATATTAAAAGCTTGATAAATTGCACAGGTATATCAGCAGGGAACAGATTGCCTACTCAAAATTTGTGTTCTGATAATTTATGTATATGAAAAATGTTTTTTCCCTCAACATTACATCATATTAAAAGATTCAAGTTGGGGGAAAAAAAACATTAACACTTTTGGAAGAAATTATAGGATAGTAAATTCATTACCTCAGCAATAATATTGTTTTAAAAAGCTGTGAAATCAAGCTATACCTTACAGAAAAATCATAATAAATTCAACAATATTAAAATTAATTTTAATTTTAACCAAAGAATACCACCTCTGTAAAAACATGTATGAAATGAATATTATAAAGAAATTATGTTTTGTCATATATGAATTAGGATAGTGAGGGCTAGGCAGTGGTAATAAATAAGCTTCAACATTCAGAGGCCTCATGCACTGAAATTGTATTTCTTATCTGTTACAGCACAAGGTAAGTGGTATGGGTTGGTAGTAGCAATGTGTTAGCTATCTAGTGCTACTCTAACAGGAATACCACAAGTGGATGGCTTTCACAAAGAGAAATTCGTTTTCTCACAGTCTAGTAAGTTAGAAGTCCAAATTCAGGGCGTCAGCTCCAGGGGAAGGCTTTCTGTCTCCGTCAGCTCTGGAGGGAAGTCTTTGTCATCATCAGTCTTCCCCTGGACTAGGAGCTTCTCTGTGCAGGAACCTTGAGTCCAAAGGACACAGTACTCCCGGTGCTTCTTTCTTGGTGGTATGAAGTCCCCACTCTCAGCTTGCTTCCCTTTCCTCTTATCTCTTGAGAGATAAAAGGTAGTACAGGCCACACCCCAGGGAAACTCCCTTTACATTGGCTCAGGGATGTGACCTGAGTAAGGGTGGTGTTACAATCCCACCCTAATCACCTTTAACATAAAATTACAATCACAAAATGGAGGACAACCACACAATAACGGGAATCATGGCCTAGCCAAATTGATACACACATTTTTGGGGGGACACAATTCAATCCATGACAAGCAGTGAGCAGGTATGGGCGGGAAGGGTAGCAGGGAGCTAGGGAAGGAATGGGCTGAGGTCTCAAGGGACATTGTTTCATACAATTTTTAGGAAGAAACTGTCAATCTATGTCTTCCAAGGTTGTGCTTGTGTCCTCATACCCATCTCCAAAACGGAAAAGCTCTTGAGTGAGTGTACCTGGGCAGATTTTATGGGTCTGCCCCGGAAGTGGCACACATCATTCTACTCAACATTCCATTGACAAGAACTCAGCAACATGACAATATTTAATTGCAAGTGAAGCTAAGAAATGTAAGCTAGCATGTCCCAGGAGAAAAACAACTCACATTTTGATAAATGGCTAATAGATCTTCCACAATATCATGATATAGAAATAACTCACATAATTAACAGGAAAAAAAAAATTACCTTATGGGAAAACAGAAACAGCTGAAAGACTCATCGTGACATTTCAAAGATGTGAAACAGACTTGTAAATAAACACATGAAATAAAGGTCAATATCATTAATAATTAGGAATACACTGTTGTTATGTGCCTTGCAGTCGATTTCTACTCATAGGGACCCGATGTGGAAGAATTGTCCCATCAAGTTTCATAGGCTGCAATCTTTATAGAAGCAGATTGCCACACCTTTCTCATGTAGAGCAACGGGGTGGGTTCAAACAGTCAACTTTTCAGTTAGCAGCCTAAGCACTTAACCATTGCACCAACAAGAAAATGTTCTTTACATTGTGATAAAAAATTAGAATGAATGCAAAAAACCGAGGATGTACTGTTGGTTTAATTGTAAATTATTTGCAAATAGGTAAACCAGCTGTGAATTGGTTCAGACAGATAATAATTTGGTGATATGTGATAAAATGCAAACACATATACCCTATGGCACAGCAATGCCATGTACATGTATCTCATAAAAACTCATTCGTACGCACAGCAAGACAATATCCAAAAATGCTCCTAGTAACAGCATATATAAAAGCAATCGCTTAGAAACAGCTCAAACGTACATTAATAGAATAGATAAATGTATTATGGTACATACATATAATAAAATAGTACACGAGAGTGAAATAAAGAAAAGATTATTACAGACATTAACATAGATGAATTCAGAAATGTAAAATTGAATAAAAAAAGTAAATTACAAAGAATTGCTCACCATAGGATACCACTTATAAAAAGGTTTTAAACAACTATTTGTCAATTTTACATATATATATAAAATTCAAATGAAATTCCATGAATATTGAACACAGAAGTAAAAATAGTGGCTATCCACATAGGAGAGAGAGAGAGAAGCAATCCAAAAAGAGAACATGGAGTTCTTGATTGCGTGTGTATGTGTGTGTGTTTCTGTTTCTTAAACTGGTTTGTAAATATAAGGACATTCATTTTTTTAAATTGTATATATATGTGCAATATAATGTAAGATAATGTACATTTTAGTTTATATAAATGGAATATCTTATAATGAAATGGTTTTTAAAATGTATTGCCTAAAAATATCAATGTCGGTGGTAGGGAGACAAGCAATCAATTCAGTCTCCTTAATTTTTAAAATTATATCACGAAGTAAAGCCAGACTAAGTGAGAGGTAGGTAACCAACCATATGAAGGTTTTGATGTTCTAAACTAAATTTCTTGCTCTCTTCTATTGGCTATTTTATGCCCTTAAGGAAATATTTTATGAAATGCATAAATGCCATAAGGTCTCTGGGTAGTACAATTGGTTTGCACTTGGCTATTAACCAAAAGGTTGGAAGTTTGAATTCACTCACTGGCACCATGGCCCTGGTGATCTGTTTCTGTAAAACTACAGCCATTGAAATCCTTATGGTGTGCAGTTCTACTCTGAAAAAGGTGTAATCAACTTGAGGACAACAAGTTTTGCTTGGTTTTTAAGTGCCATGACAAATATATTCTGTCAGAAGTTTTGATTCCATTTATCAATAATGTGCTCACTCTGATACTTTGCTTTATAATATTTTATGTTGCTAACACAGTAGCTGGTTTGGTTTATATATATATATATATATATATATATATATGTGTATATATCTATATGTATATAGATACACATATAAATATTTTGTTTTTGTGGACATAAGTATACATTTATGTATTTCTAGAAATTGTGCACATATTTTATCTATGTAGCCACTCAAAAAAATTTTGTGATAAAGTATTCTAATTTTTTCATATTTACTAAGCATTGTGCATTTAACAATCAGTTTAATAAGGAGCATTATTTGAAATAATTAAGCAATGCTATTAAAAACTTGTGAATATAGTTTTTCAATATGCAAAAATATAATAACACTGTTCATGCCTAATGAAGTTCCTGCTGAAAGCACCGCCTTATTTACACTTCATGACAATTTAAGTGATTTAGTTAGTGTGAAACAGGAACACAGGAAGGAAGGAAGAAAGCAGGAAGCAAGAAAGGAATTACGAGAACCTGAAAAAGTCTTATTGAACTTGGTAAAATTTTAATGATTGTTCCTCTGCTCCTAAAAGAAAAAATTCACGGTGATTCCTTACTTAAAATTATATTTGGGGAAAAAAAATATGTCTAGGAAGAAAGGCCTGGCAATCTACTTCCAAAAATCAGCCAATGAAAACCTTATGTATCACAACGGTCTAATCCCATTGTGCATTGGGTTGCCATGAGTCGACTCAATGACAGCTAACAATAACAACAACAATGATACACATCCTTGTGTTATGGAAGATTCTTGAGGACCCCAGTGTTATGGATTGAATTATGCCCCCACTCAAAAAAAGTTATATTGAAGTCTAAACCTCCATACCTATAAACATGACCCTGTCCCAAACTAGAAGTTTTCTTTCGTTATGTCAATTATGTCCTTCCAAAGCAGGGTGGGTCCTAAACCTAATCACTTCTGAATTGTGTCTTATAAAGAGGCATACAGACACAGAAAGACAGACACACACGGACGGATGTCACAATATGATGACAGAGGCAGATGCATCTATAATCCCCAAAACAACAAGGATTGTAAGCAGCTACTAGAAGCTGAAAGAGACAAAGCAGGACATTTTGCTAGAACTACACCCAGAATTTGGACTCCAAACTGTGAGAAAATAAATTTCTGTTTTTAAAGTAAAAAAAAAAAAAAAACTGTCTATTTTAAATTATCAGCAATACATTATATTTTCTTATAATAATTCTGAATGATTTGTGTAATATTCATGCATAGTACTGTTATTTCCATTCCTCTTAAGAGTAGGTATAAGACTGTGTCTTATAAAACTTTGTATACCCAATAATACTTAGCATGGTCTTGTACTTATTTAGGAACATAAGATGTTTAAATTAATGCAATACGTGCATTTCACAGGGATTAGTTCATAAATTCAGAGTATCAGACCTGATAATATGTGGGATATATATTACATATTGTATCCAAAAATCAAAATTCCAAATCCGTTGCCATCGAGTCAATTCCGACTTATAGCGACCCTGTAGGTCAGAGTAGGACTGCCCCATACGGTTTCCAAGGAGCTTCTGGTGGATTTGAACTGTCGACCTTTTGGTTAGCAGCCATAGCTCTTAACTATTAAGCCACCAGGGTTTCCTACATACTGTATAGGTTAAGATAATCAGCAGAATTTGAACTCTGGAATTAAGTTTTTTTTTTTTTTTTTAAATTAATGATACGAAACCATACAGAGTAGGCATGTAGGTAGTTCATATAGCCAAGTACTCTCTATGAGTTGACATGACATCTCTCCTCAGATCTTAAAACCTTGCTGTGATGGTTAATATTATGGGTTAACTTGGCTAGGCTATTGTGCCAATTGTTTGGTCAAACAATTATAGATGTTACTGTGAAGGTATTTTCTAGGTGTGATTAACATGTACAAACAGTTGACTTTAAGTAAACAAGACTATCCTTGATAATACGGATTGTTGTTGTTGTTAGGTGCCATAGAGTCAGTTTTGACTCATAGCGACCCCATGTACAACAGAACGAAACACTACCCGGTCCTGCGCCATGCTCACGATCATTGTTATGCTTGAGCCCTTTGTTGCAGCCACTATGTCAGTCCATCTTGTTGAGGGTGTTCTTCTTTTTCACTGGCCCTCTACTTTACCAGGCATGATGTCCTTCTCCAGGGACTGATACTCCTGATAAGATGTCCGAAGTATGTGAGACGTAGTCTCGCCATCCTTGCTTCTAAGGAGCATTCTGGTTGTACTTCTTCCAAGACAGATTTGTTCATTCCTTTGCATTCATTCCATGGTATATTCAGTATTCTTCGCCAACACCACAATTCAAAGGTGTCAATTCTTCTTTGGTCTTCCTTATTCATTGTCCAGCTTTCTGTGCATATGAGGTGATTGAAAACACCGTGGCTTGGGTCAGGCTTACCTTAATCTTCAAAGTGACATCTTTGCTTTCAACACTTTTAAAGAGGTCTTTTGCAGCAGATCTGCCCCATGCAAAGCATCATTTGATTTTTTTTTTTTTTAATTGTACTTTAGATGAAGCTTTACAGAACAAACTAGTTTCTCTTTAGCAGTTAGTACACATATTGTTTATGATATTGGTTAACAACCCCATGACATGTCAACACTCTCCATTCTTGACCTTTGGTTCCCTATTATCAGCTTTCCTGTCCCTTCCTGCCTTCTAGTGCTTGCCCCTGGGCTGGTGTGCCCCTTTAGTCTTGTTTTGTTTTATGGGTCTGTCTAATCTTTGGCTGAAGGGTGAACTTTGGGAGTGAATTCATTACTGAGCTAAAAGGGTATCTGGGGGTCATACCCTCTGGGTTTTTCCAGTCTCTGTCAGGCCAGTAAGTATAGTCTTTTTTTTGAATTAGAATTTTGTCCTATATTTTTCTCCAGCTGTGTCCGGGACACTCTGTTGTGATCCCTGTCAGAGGAGTCAGTGGTGGTAGCTGGGCACCATCTAGTTGTACTGTACTCAGTCTGGTGGAGGCTGTGGTAGTTGTGGTCCATTAGTCCTTTGGACTAATATTTTCCTGTGTATTTAGTTTTCTTCATTCACCTTTGCTCCAGATGGGGTGATACCAGTGGACTATCTTAGATGGCCTCTCACAGGCTTTTAAGACCTCAGACGCTACTCACCAAGGTAGAATGTAGATAGAACATTTTCTTTATAAACTGTGTTATGCCAGTTGAGCTAGATGTTCCCTGAGACCGTAGTCCCCACAGCCCTCAGCCTAGCTATTTGGTCCCTCAAGGAGTTTTGTTGTGTCTGTGGAGCTTCCATGACCTCGCCTTGTGCAAGTTGTGCTGGCTTCCCCATTACTGTGTACTGTGTCTTTTGATTTCTTGACTGCTGCTTCCATGGGTGTTGATTGTGGTCCAAGTAAAATGAAATCCTTGACAGTTCAATCTTTTCTCCATCTATCATGATGTTGTTTATTGGTCCAATTGTGAGGATTTTTGTTTTCTTTATGTTGAGGTGTAATCCATACTGAAGGCTGTGGTCTCTGATCTTCACCAATAAGTGCTTCAAGTCCTCTTCACCTTTAGCAAGCAAGTTTGTGTCATCTGCATATCTCAGAGTGTTAATGAATCTTCCCCCAATCTTGATGCCCTGTTCTTCTTCATACAGTCCAGTTTCTCAGATTATTCATTCAGCATACAGATTGAATAAGTATGGTGAAAGGATACAACCCTGAAATACACTTTTCTTGACTTTAAACCACACGGTATCCCCCTGTTCTGTTCGAATGACTTACTCTTGATCTACGGACAGTTTCCTCATGAGCACGATTAAGTGTTCTGGAATTTCCATTCTTAGCAATGTTATACATAATTTGTTATGATCCACACAGTTGAATGCCTTTGCATAGTCAATAAAATGCAGGTAAACATATTTCTGGTATTCCTTGTTTTCAGCAAGGATCTATCCGACATCAGCAATGATATTCCTAGTTCCACGTCCTCTTTTGAATTTGGCTTGAATTTCTGGCAGTTCCCTGTTGATAAACTGCGCAGCCACTTTTGAATAATCTTCAGCAAAATTTTACTTGTGTGTGATGTTAATGATATTGTTCAATAATTTTTACATTTGGTTGGATCACCTTTCTTGGGAATAGGCATAAATATGGATCTCTTCCTGTCAATTGGCCAAGTAGCTCTCTTCCTTATTTCTTGGCATAGATGAGTGAGCACTTCTAGTGCTGCATTTGTTTGTTGAAACATCTCAGTTGATCTTCCATCAATTCTTGGAGCCTTGTTTTTTCTAACGCATTCAGTGCAGCTTGCCCTTCTTCCTTCAGCAGCATCAGTTCCCAATCATATGCTACCTCTTGAAATGGTTTAAGTTCAACCAATTCTTTTTGGTATAGTGACTCTGTGTATTCCTTCCAATTTCTTTTAATGCTTCCTGTGTTGTTTAATATTTTCCCAACAGAATCCTTCAGTATTGCAACCCGAGGCTTGAATTTTTTTCTTCAGTTCTTTCAGCTTGAGAAATGTCAAGTGTGTTCTTCTCTTTTGGTTTTCTACCTCCAGATGTTCGCACATGTCATTATAGTACTTTACTTTGTCTTTGCCAGCTGCCCTTTGACGTTGTCTATTCAGCTCTTTTTACTTCATCATTTCTTCTTTTCTCTTTAGCTACTTGACGTTTAAAAGCAAGTTTCAGAGTCTTTTCTGACATCCATTTTGGTCTTTTCTTTCTTTCCTGTCTTTTTAATGAACTTTTGCTTTCTTCATGTATGATGTCCTTAGTGTCATTCCACAACTTGTCTGGTTTTTGGTCATTAGTGTTCAATAAATCAAATTTATTCTTGAAATGGTCTCTAAATTCAGATGAGTTATGCTTAAGGTCATACTTTGGCTGCAGTGGACTTATTCTAATTTTCTTCAGTTTCAACTCGAACTTGCATATGAATGATTGATGGTCTGTTCCATAGTCAGCCCTTGGCCTTGTTCTGACTGATGATATGTGCTTTTCCATTATCTCCTTCCACAGATGTAGTCTATTTGATTCCTGTGCATTCCATCTGGTGAGGTTCACGTGTATAGTCGCCATTTATGTTGGTGAAAAATGGTATTTGCAATGAAGATGTTGTTGGCCTTGCAAAATTCTATCACATGATCTCTGGCATCGTTTCTATCACCAAGGCCTTATTTTCCAACTACCAGTCCTTCTTATTTATCTCTAACTTTCGCATTCCAATCACCGGTAATTATCAATGCATCCTGATTCCATGTTTGATCAATTTCAGACCGTAGAAGTTGGTAAAAATCTTCAACTTCTTCATTTTTGGCCTTAGTGGGTGGTGCGTAAATTTGAATAATAGTCATGTAGGAGTATGGATATTATCCCATCACTGACAGCATTGCACTTCAGGATAGATCTTGAAATTTTCTTTTTGACAATGAATGCAACACCATTCCTCTTCAAGTTGTCATTCCTGGCATAGTAGACCATGTGATTGTCTGATTCAAATGGCCAGTACCAGTCCATTTCAGCTCACTAATGCCTAGGATATAGATGTTTATGTGTTCCATTTCATCTTTGACAATTTCCAATTTTCCTAGATCCGTACTTCTTGCATTCTACATTCCAATTATTAATGGATATTTGCAGCTGTTTCTTCTCATTTTGAATGGTGTTGCATCAGCAAATGAAGGTCCCAAAAGCTTGACTCCATCCATGTCATTAAGGTCGACTCTACTTTGAGGAGGCAGCTCTTCCCCAATTGTCTTTTGAGTGCCTTCCAACCTGAGGGACTCATCTTCTGGCACTGTATCAGACAATGTTCTGCTGCTTTTCAAAACGTTTTCACTGCCTAATTCTTTCACCCCCATGCTTCTGTCAGTTTCTCCTACTATGGGAGCCTGTGTGTTGCTGTGATGCTGGAAGCTATGCCACTGTTATTCAACTACAGCAGTCACTCATGGCAGAAAGGTTTCAGCTGAGCTTCCAGACTAAGACAGACTAGCAAGAAGGACCTGGCAGTGTATTCTGAAAAGAATTAGCCAGTGAAAACCTTATAAATAGCAGCCAAACATTGTCTATTAATATGGATAGGCCTCATCTAATCAGTCAAAGGCCTTGAAAGCAAAACAGGTTTCTGGAGGAAGAGTAATTCTGCCTCAGTATTGTAATAGGAAAATCCAGCTTGAGTTTCCACTCTATGGCCTGTTTTAAAGAGTTTGGACTAAAGACTGAAACAGAAACTCTTTCCTGAGTAACCAGCCTGGAGATCTGCCCAAAGAATTTCAGACTTGTCAACACCCATAATTGTGTGTATCAATTTACTAAAACCTCGGTCTCTCTCTTCATATATATAATATATGATATATATATCCTCTATTGGTTTTGTTTCTCTGAGAAAACCTAACCAATACAGAGTTTAGTGCTAAAAGTGGTTCTAGAGGAACAGACTCTTAAGGATGAATTTTCTATTTTGTTCTGGTATTTCTGGAATTGGTCCTCTAATCTGATTAGATTTAATGGCACTAATGATTCCTTTTTCAGTACTAAAAAGGGCACTAATAGTACATGATGTGTTGTGGCAGTAGATACTCTAAATATTACCTTTCGATATCCCTTATCAAACACTTGCAAGAAGCGAGTTTCTTGGTGACCATGTATTTGATATCTTAGAACATATTTGTCAAGCTAATTAGTATATTGAGATTTGCTGGACTCCTAATTGTGCTGAAGAAGTGGAGAAACAAAAGTATAATCTCAATGCTTCAAATTCCTGGCTCAAATGTTGCATAAATGACCTGAAACTTTCTGTATCTGTCCTGAAAGAAAGCATTCAGCCACAAAACAGAGATTTCTGAAAACCAAACCCAGAGTCTCATACTGCAAGTGGCTGAAGTACAATGCAAATTGAATTCCAAAACTCAGAAGTTGTCTATTTGTAAAGTGAGGACATTTATTGGGAAGAAATAGAATCCCAAAAACTGGAAGTGGACACAGGGATCCTGATGACGATGGGGTGGAAACTCTAAATTCTGCTGAGTCTTCTTTGTCAGTAGAGGCATCCATTTCATCCACATATGAGGAGGTTACCTTGCTTTGCCTCCTGTAATTCCCTCCCTGAGGTAACTACCTTGTGAGGCACTGCTGAATTTCCTCAGGACTTAACCTCCCCGCATCTCTTTGCTTCTAGACTTATAACTATATTCAAGTTCTAGCAAGCCCCCAAAAAGTGAGAGACAAAGTGAAACATGAAAGTGTGCTACACTCCAATAGAACTGCATGATTTTCTCAATTTATACATACATAAATCTGTATTATTCTGTATAATAAATGTAGACATGATTATGAAGGCTGTGGGATAATGATGGTAGGAATATAAAGTAGGATGTGATCAAATTTATTGCTATGGGGCCACTCAATAGAGATTTTGAATCCACTGTTGTAGCTCAAGGGTTTAGAAAGAGCTCTAACGAGTTTGTTTGGTTGGCTGAAACAGACAAACAAGAATACTTCCACCAGGAGAAAGAATCAATGATTTTATTGAACTGAAAGTTGATACTTCCACTTGTTCACTTTGGGCTCTGAATAGGCAAAGAAGGATTTATTACACCAAAATCAAACCAAACCCACTGCGTTTGAGTTAATTCCAACTCATAGCAATCCTATAGGACAGAGTAGAACTGCCCCACGTGGTTTCTAAGGCTGTAAATATTTACCGGAGCAGACTGCCACATCTTTCCTCTTGGAGAGGCAGGTGGGTTTGAACTGCTAACCCTTGGTTGGCAGCCGACCACTTTAACCACTGTGCCACTAGGGCTCCTGATTTATTATAAAAGTGTGTGTTGGGGGGGGGTAAAGGTCATTAATCCTTATTACCAAGTGGAATTTGTACTGGTATTGTACAATGGAGGTAAAGAAGAGTATGTCTGGACTAGAGGAGATCCCCTAGGGTGACTCAGTTCTACCACGTGCTGTCATTAAAAGCAATGGAAACTACGACAACTCGATTCAGGCAGCACTATTAAAGGCCCAGACCTTTCAGGAATCGAGGTTTAGGTCGCCACAACAGGCAAAGAACCAGAGCAGCTGAAGTGATTACTGAATGCAAGGGGTGGGGGTATGGAATGTGTAGTGGAAGATCAAGAAAACAAACTCATTGCCATCGGACTCAGGGGTAGGTATAAATGTGTAAATACTAGCAACAGCCACATGACAAGTTGCAGAAACTGTAATTGTTGTATTTCTTCCTTATTTTGTTATGACTATGTTTGTGTACATGTATGTGTATGTGTATGCACACATATTAAGCAAATATCTTTGTATTCCTTCCTCTCTTACCCTCTGCCATATAACATAAGACATATTAACTTTACATGATAATATTTAAGTATTGCTAACTTTACATCAGAGCCCTGGTGGTGCAGTAGTTAAGTGTTTGGCTGCTAATCTAAAGGTCCGCAGTTCGAATCCACCAGACACTCCTTGGAAACTTAGTGGGGCAGTTCTGTGCTGTCCTATAGGGTTGCTATTACTCAGAATCGACTGGACAGCAATGTTTTTGTTTGTTTGTTTTAACTATACATCATACTATTTAAGTTACAAGATAGCAATGAGAAGAATGAACATCACCCAGGATTTCACATCCTCTTATGGAGAAAGGGTCAATACATTTTCTGTTGTAGGAAGGGTATTTAATATCATGTTAGGAGGAAGTATGACTATGTTGCTGAATTTATTTGTATATTCAATATGGTTTAATGAGATGTGTATAGGTGCTAAGTTAACACGGGGTGGACTATGATGGCTGTTTCTTAAAAATTTTATTGTGGTAAAATATACATAGCAAAATCTGTGATTTTAATGATTTTTATCTGTACAATTCAGTGCCATTAATTACATTAAAAATGTTGTGCAACCATCACAACTATGTATTTCCAAAGCTTTTCTATCACTGAACCTCTGTATTTAGATCAGTAGTTTAGTGATAGAATTTGAAGAAGTTTTTTTTTTTTTTTTCTTTTATTGAATTGTGCTATAACTAAATCTGGTGTTCTGCTATACTAGCAAAGAGAATTTAACAGGATTATTGAACAACATATGTTTTAATTAGATTAATAAAAGTCAATAAAAACTCTTAAGAGGAAAATATAAACTAATTTTCTGCACCACAGTTAAATCTGAAAAATGACAACAAGAATTTTCTAACTTCTAGTTTACTGATGAAAATTCAAAACCCATGTGCAGTGTCTGGGTGCCTCAAAATACAGAAACTCTATAAAGAGAATAAAGGGGCATCAATAAATTCATTTTAAATGTATTTCTAATGGTATGCTGATAATTTGACTAAACTTTGAGAATCATTAAACCAGCAATATTCTTTACCACCTATTAATGGAGACAAAAAGCATTTGATATCTACCACTAGCAGCAAAAAAAAAAAAAAAAAAAAAAAGTCTTACGAGTATTTTCTATTATCTAAATTGTCTTAATGATCTTTTTTTTTTTTTTCCTCTTTTATGTCATGGAAGCTTAGTAACTGACCTTATATTACACTACACAAAGAAAACAGAGGCCCCTTAGGGACATTTATTGGTTCTAATTTATCTCCCATTCATTTCTAAATCTGGTGTAACTGTGCTTCTAGATATCCTACTGCAATGAAAATATTTTCAAATACATAAAAGAAATACAAGTATCAAAACCAAAAACATTTTCTGTTGTCATTGGTTGTGTTGGCCAACCTTTACTCCCATTGCTCTGTAATATCACTTCCTACCTTTGGACTGCCCACATTAAAATATCTACCTTCTCTAAAAACCAAACAAACAAACCCATTGCCCTCAAGTCTATTCCGACTCATAGTAGAGACAGAATAGAACTACTCCATATGGTTTCCAAGGAGTGCCTGGGGGATTTGAACTGCCAACCTTTTGATTAGCAGTCATAGCCCTTAACCACTAAGCTGCCAAGGTTTTCCTACCTTCTCTAGCTTTCTGTTATTACCCCATTTCATTTCACACTGTTCACTTCTTTTTGTTTTGTTTCATTTTCTTCTGTTTCTGTTTTCATAAACACATTTATTAGCTTTTGATTTTTAAACTAGGAGAGAGCAGAGTATCTTGTTTGGCAACAGAACCTAATATGTCATCTGTATGAGTTCTTCGATTGTTGCAAAACATAAACATTTAATAAGGAGTTGAGTAAAGTAGATTAAATGTTATTTAAAACATATGTTATAACTGACCTCATAGCTAAATTGACTGGCTCAGGAATCCATGAATTTGAGCTTCCATGATTTAATTTTGCATCTATATGTAATGATTCTTTACTTACATCTCCTGCCAAAACCTCTTCTCAATCTCTAGAGTTGTTTCCACAATTGCTTGTTGGCCATTTCTACCTGGCTATCTCGTAGGGACATCTCAAAAGCAATCTCTAAATTTAGGATAATTATTTTTAATGCAGACTGATTCTTTTTCTGCATTACTTACTTTGTTAAATACATTTACCAGTCACTAGATCCCAAAATCTGTGGTTCATTTTTTCATAATGGTAATTGATGAGCTTTATTTTTTAGAGTAGCTTTAGGTTTACAGAAAAATTGTGCAGACAGTACAGAGAGTTCCCAGTACCCAGATCTCCATTTCACATTGTTTCCATTAACATTTTTCTTGCATTAATGTAGTATGCTTCTTACAGTTGATGAACCACTGTTGATACGTTGTTGTTAACTAAACTCCATAGTTTACATTAGGGTTCACTCTTTGTGTTGTATAGTGCTGTGGGTTTTGACCAATGCATAATATCATGTATCTACCAATACAGTATTATACAGAATAGTTGCACTGCTCTATAAATGCCCTATGCTCCACCTATTCATCCCTCTTCCTTTTCACTGGTCCCCTGGCAACCGCTTATCTCTTCACTGTCTCTGTAGTTTTGCCTTTCCCAGAATGCCATATAATTGGAATCATGCAGTATAGAGCCCGTCTTTAAATCACCCCTCTTGCTAAACTTTCACACCTATTAACAACCACGTCCTATACATGATGCCTCGTATTACTTCTGTAATGTGTTCTCACTTTTCTATCCTCTTTATCCTTCAATTATTCTGGAACCTAGTAATACTGATTATGATAACTGATGAAGATGATAACAACAACAATTATTCACAATTATTATATTGTGCACTTACCACAAATGCTTCAGCCTATCCGTTTTACAGTTATGGAGAATGTGATTCAGACAGATTAAGCCACATGCCCATAATATTACAGCCACTAGTAATTCTGCTGTTCTTCATAACTAGCATTCTCAGATTCCAGTTTCTCTCAACATAACCCATGCTGAACAATAAAGCCAGAGACACTTACATGCAAAAAAAAAAAAAACTGACCTGTACTATGCTAAACCTTTCGGATTTCTTTGCATCCCAGGCTGTATACAGTTAAAACCCATATGTCTTAAAATGACATGCAAAACTCTCAAAATATTTGTCCAAAGGACTAATGGACCACATAAACCAAAGCCTCCATCAGCTTGAGCCCAGAACTAGATGGTGCCTGGCTACCTCTACTGACCGCTCTGACAGGAATCACAATAGAGTGTCCCGGACAGAGCAAAAGAAACATGTAGAACAGAATTAAAATTCACAAAGAAAGACCAGACTTACTGGTCTGACAGAGACTGGTGGAACCCCCTAGGCCATGGCCTCTGGACACCCTTCTGACTGAGAACTGAAGCCACTATCGAAGTCCATCTTTCAAGCCAAAGATTAGTTAGGCCTATAAAACAAACAATAACACACGTGAGGAACATGCATCTTAGTTCAGTCAAGCATACTAGAACAAATGGGGAACACTTGCCCTCAAGCAAAGACAAAAGGGCAGGAAGGTACAGGAAAACTGGACAAATGGATACAGGGAACCCTGGGTGGAAAGGGAAGGGGGAGACTGCTGACACATTGGGGGGCGTCATGGTTTGAATTATGTCCCCCAAGAAACGTGTGTATCACTTTGGCTGGGCCATAATTTCCAGAATTGTGTGGTTGGCCTCCATTTTGTGATTGTAATTTTATGTTAAAGAGGATTAGGGTGGGATTGTAACACCCTTACCCAAGTCACATCTCTGATCCAATGTAAAGGGAGTTTCTCTAGGGTGTGGCCTGCACTACCTTTTACCTTACAAGAGATAAAAGGAAAGGGAAGCAAGAGGAGATTTGGGGACCTCATACCACCAAGAAAACAGTGCCAGGAGCAGAGCGCGTCCTTTGGACCTGGAGTCCCTGCGCGGAGAAGCTCCAAGTCCCCAGGAACACTGATGAGAGAAGACCGACAGAGAGAGAAAGACTTCCCCTGGAGCTGATGCCCTGAATCTGGGCTTGTAGCCTAGTGGACTGTGAGAGAATAAATTTCTCCTTATTAAAACCATCCACTTGTGGTATTTCTGTTAGAGCAGCACTAGATGACTAAGACAGAAGGGTTGCAACCAATGTCACAAAACAATTTGCATATAATTTTTGAATAAGAAACTAATTTACACTGTAAACTTTCACCTAAAGCACCATAAATTTTAAAACAAACAAACAACAACAACAAAAAAACCTCTCAAAACAGCCTAGTTGTCCCTATTCCACTTTTTTCTCCCAGAAACACAAACCAGTCTCTTTGGACCTTTGACTTTTCCTGTTAGAATTTACTTTGCCTCCTTCTCTGATTGGATAATTCCTACTTACCATTCTAGCCCAAGTTAAATGTAAATCCTTTCTCAGAAACTTCAGGAAAAAAATAATAAATTTCAAATTGTTTCCTGTGCTTATCAGAGAAAACTTATTGGGCCCTAACTTTATGACAGAAACTGTAACAGGGCACAGAGGATGTGACTTTGAAAAATCCTTGTCCTGCCAGACTTTACAATTCAGTAGTTTCTTCTTATTTTGTAGTGATTCTGATATACCAGAAACTGTACTAAGTCTTTGACATACACTATACTATGTTGTCTTCCAGACAAGTTTATGAAGGTGGTTCTATTATTCACAGTTATTATCCCTCTTACATTGATTAACAATGAAACAAAACAAAAAGGCATATAGAAAGTGAGAAAAACATTGAACTCTTCTTAAATTCCTCTCGTTTAACCATTATTTTCTGACTATTTCATAAAAACATTACAATATAATTGGTTATCACAAACAAACTGAACCTCAAAAGGAGGCTGTTTAGAGGTAGCATTTACAAAAAACTGAGAAATTTTTTTTATTTTGGTATATTGATTTAAAAATGAAGGCAACTGGTACATCAAATAGCATGATGAATTCCCTGATTTTCAAACAATTAATAAAACTTTATTGAATATCAAATATTTAAGACTTCTTTACTTCAAAAAGCCCACAGCCTAGTGAAGGAGAGGTATATACAATGAGAAAGAAGCAAATAAAAAAGTTAATTGCATTGTAATAATCTCTACAGTACTACTCTGTATAACGTGCATGGATAAAAGGAATAAAGTGAAATAAATTCTCACTTACTAGGTCAGGAAACATTCTAGAGAAGAAATGTTTTATAATACTGGTCTTCAGGTAAAGGAGTTCACAAAGCAGTTATAAACAGTTCACACTGAGAAAGGCATGGAAATGTAATAATGAAGAGTGTACACTCAGAAATAACAAGGAAACACGTGTATTTGGGATAGGACATGGAGGAGGTGGCTTGTCGTGAGGCTAGAAAATTGGGCTGGAGCTCAGTGGTGAAGGTGCTTGTGTGCTAGCAAGAGACATTTGAATTTCACTGGGAAAGCACCTGGAGGTTTCTTGATACTGTGTCAGAAAACGACATGGTTTACAAATGCACTTAAATATATCCCTGACCAACCTGGAGCTCCAAAAGACGTAAATCATACTTGAGTTGAGGATCCTGCTAGATTCACTTGCAGATCCCTGGATATTGCAGGCACTTCAGGCAGAAAATACAGTTCATTAAATTCTGCCTCAAGGGTTGCTGAAACTGTGTCTAAAGAAGTGAAAGCAACCCAGCATGCCAAAGCAAATGATGAGTTCAGTTTTATTCAATGCAGTTCATCTTTTACAATGTCAAAATGTTATCAAATTAATTGAGAAAAATACAATTGTTCAAGCAAAAATTAAGCTGAATGACTAATTATATTCATAATAACAATAACAATAATAAGTAGGGTACACTGATTATGCGTCCACACAAGGGTGTTTCATTCTTCCTCTACTTTCTTCTCCCTGTGTAAATTTGAACAATTCCCTCAGCTTCTGGAAGCCATCTCTGAAACTAGTGCAACTTTTTTTGTACCTACCTTAAAAGGATGTGTATATAATTAAATGAAACACTGTATATTAAAAACATACTATAGTGTTGTTATTAGCCATAAAGTAGGCTTCAACTCATGGCGACCTTGTATATAACAGAATGAGAAGCTGCCTAGTCCTGCATCATCTTCATGATCATTGTTGGCTGCCACTGGGTACTTTGAGTGCCTTCCAAACTAGGGGACTCATCTTCCAGCACTACATCGGACAATATTCAGTCATGATCCATAGGGTTTTCATCGGCTGATTTTTGGAAGTAGTTCACCAGGCCTTTCTTCCTACTCTGTCTTAGTCTGGAAGCTCTGCAGAAACCTGTCCATCATGGATGACCCTGCTGGTATTTGCTATATTGGTAACATAGCTTTGAGCATCATAGCATCCTGCAAGCCACCACAGTACAGTAAACAGACAAATGGTAACGAACTATAGTGTTAGGTACATGGCACTATTTTATTATTAATTATAAAAAAAAGCATATTTAGAATTATAACTACTAGTAATATGAATTTACTATGTGGACTAGATTGGATTGCTTATGTTTAATTGACATTTATAATTTTCTCTTGGGACAGAAGAATGAGCAGAATGGAGTGGAGTGACAGGAGCAGAAAGTTAGAACCTGAGTAGAAAGATGCTGTCTCAATGTTTGGGGCAAAAGAACAAACAGGAGATAGTGTCTGAGGTCAATAAATGATGATTTTATTTCAAGTACTGGAAAGTCTGCCCATATGCAACTTGAAAATTCCTTATGAAACACCTGTGTTTTTGAAGTTATACATTTATTGATATGTCAGCTTCATATGTTCTATGTTGTTTATGTAACAACAGTGTAACTTTAAACTCTCAATTCAGAACTACTGAAAGAATAATTTATATGAAAAATTTTTTTAATTGTTTCAGTTCATGCACTCACAAAGTTCTGAGTATAATTCTCCTGCATTATAATCTAAAACTCTATTTTTCTAGGTCAAAATATAATTTAAAGCTACAATTTACTCTCACAGAGAAAATCAAAATGATTCTCTTCTTCAGCAATTGTTAGGTAAATAAGGCATATATTCTGCAATGATAATTTTACAGAAAATTATAAAGTACTGTCAGTACAAGAGTTTCTCCACCTTCCCAAGGGTACTTTATTTTCTCTCAGAGATCACCAAGATAGTAGATTAGAAATCTTTCTCTGAGCTCACTTTTACCTGTTACACACTAACTCCAGATGGAACCTACTCATCTATGATCTATTTTTCCCATAAAAGCTTGCTTGCTTCTGTATAGTGGTGGGAGATTGTGAGTAATTGAGTAATTCATACATTTCCTGAAAATGAGCCTAATTTCTAATGTTATGTTTGCCAAACAGCATGGAACACTCTCCACTTATGCACAGCTAAATTAAAAGAGCATTTTTGGAACAGAACTGACTCCTGCAACATTAGGCATAAATAGGTAAGATGCTCCCGGTGAGCTACTGGTCCTTCACAAGGCCTTTCTACTCTACTTACCCACTATGCCACAGTTCTTTCTCTGCCAGAAGGGGTGTCAAAAGCATAAGTAGCTTCACCTTTCCCAAGATGCTTCACTTCATACCTGCCAGAGTGGTTTCTGCCATGTTTCTTGTAGCTTGCTGATGCCCTACATACAGAGATATGTAACTGGGGTATGTGTTCTCTTCATCATTGTTCAAATCAGTGATAAATTCTCCATGTTTTCTCTGCCTGAACACTCCTTATACACTGTTCGTTTCCATCAGAAACACCTCTCATTACACTTTAGTTTGCAATGACAGAGGACATCACTGTTTCTCCTTTTACAAATAAGGGAGGATGCATATGTTTAATACGAAGAAGTCCCATGGAGATTAGGATAAACCCACTGGGTGGTAAGCCACCACCTCATAAGTTATTTTTACAATTTCTAACATAACAACCATTAGTTTTTGGCACAAGATAAGCTTCAAAATATTTACCCTGAATAGAAACTTTTCATAAAAATGGAAATAAGTGGTATAAAAAGTGTCAAAGTATAAGCATAATGACATTAAGGAAATTACAGAAAATAAGCATACCTAAAATGAAGGACATTGAGGAAAGAACATATATTGACTTGCCTTCCTGTATTTCAAATGTAAATCATGGAGAATACCATTTCTAAAACCATGCACTCCTAGAAGGACAGATTAATGGAGCCTGACAGAAGCTTAGGAAATCATGGCTGCAGCACCCTGCCTTTAGGCATTACATGTCTAAACCATCTAGGATGCTTCACTGTCTACACTTCTCTAGAATATCTCAGTGTGCAGACACCATAACCAACACAGAACTTTCACACCCTGACCGCCCAAAGTTTTTCTGTCACCCAAAGGAAATCTGTTAGGCATTAACAGATTCTTAACCCATTCTTTTCTATTTTTCAATCATTAAGCCCTCAAAATTACCACACACACAGAGTTGTTGAGCATGAATTATTAGGAAGTATTAAACGTTTCTAAAAGGAAATTATTTATTCATTTAGCTAGGGTACTTTTAGACAATTTGATGGTAGAGTTTGACATTTATATTTACATGCTTAAGGTTTTAATATCATAACCCATCTCTTAAAAATATCTTGAAACTGGACTTGTTTGATCGTTTATAATTGTTCAGCAGCACGGTCTTTTACAGATATTCTCAATACATTTTGGTGGAGCTTACTTTAGAATGCATATTTTGAAATAAAACATTTAATTTCACTTTGCTTAGAAAATGTAATTCCAACAAGCTGTAGAAAATAATTATTTTTACATATATACTGTTTTTTCTTAAAGTTCCATAAGGAGTTGGAAACCCGTTGGTTTTCTGTTAACTCATCTGAACCAAGACAATGGCTTTGTTTCTGAACTGTGAAATATACATTCTCAGTAAGATTGCTTCTCTCGTGAAAATACATTCGACAAACAGAAACTTCACCATTAGCTGTTACTTTCGCTTCGGCGATCTGGGTGCTTCGCTTCTGATCTGTGAAATAGCCTTGCATTGTCCATCCGGCAGAGGTCTGCTTCTTTAAGATGAGATAATAGTAGCCTGAAATGTATCTTTTATTTTCCACTCCGCTGTTTATTTTCTTCGTTTAGATGTCAGCTACCACTATTATCATGAATGATGATCATGAATAGCTCGAAGTAAAGGCAACTTTTATTATTGAAGATGTTTTTTAGACAAATTGATCTCAGAGAATAGCAATAGCATTGTATCAATATTGCAGATAAGTACCTAAAATGTTCCAGTCGAAGAAAGCTTGCAATACTTTCCGTTCTAGAGAGAAAGAAACAGTAAAATGGAAACCATCCACATTTGCACATCAGTAAGCCAATGTAAATTATTTTTTCAATAGTCTTGTGGGCAATTTTAAAAATGAATTTTATTATGGCATTTATAAAAACATATTTCTGTTGATGATTATAAGTCTGAGTAACAATATAATAAATCCTTTTCTAAGTGTATTCTATAGCATGGTGACCAGCAGATTTCTACCTTCTCTGGAAATAAAAACAAAGATATAAAAAGTTTTATTTTTGATGTGATAATTTTAGGTTAAAAATGAGGCTGATTTTCCTGAAAACATCTGTTAAAATAAAATGTTTCCAAAGGAAAACTGTTAGGTTGCCTTTGAAGATATTTTAATTTAGGATTACAGCTGCATGAATATTCACACATGTGCACCTCTAGTCTAGGAAATATTTCTAACCTTTCCCCTATGTTTTTGATAAATGCATGAACACTATTAAAAAAGACAGACATTCACAAGTGTTTTCTCATTTTTGTTACTATGTGGGCACAAATATACACAAGACACTTAGTGATGCTTTCTATATAGTAATTACCTGGAACAACAATCAACGCATAGAAATATCTTTCTTATCACAGAAGTTTCATCCTAAACTTTTAACCCTCTTAATGCCATGCAAATGTATATGACCTCATTATTATAATATTTATCTAATGAAAGCAGATATTAAGAATGAGATTTAATAGACATATCACCATGTGGTGTTTTCTTCAGATCATTACTCATTTTTTTTCCTCAGTTTTAAAAATGTCTCAATAGTTATTTCTTCCATTACTGTTTCCCACCATTTTCTCTATTGTCATCTTCTGAAACTCTTAGTATCTCTTAGCTGCTGAAGCTATCACTGCATCTTAAATGTTCTTTATTGAAATTATATAATCTGGGTGAACTCAGTACTATTATTATATTTATTTATTTATTTTTCTGTTGGATCCATTCTATTGTCGATGTTTAATAGTAGTTTCTCTATTTTTCATTTCCGATGGTTCTGATTTTTATTTTAACCATTGCGTCTCGATCTTTTCTTTTTAGCCGCATTTATATACTAATATTAATAGTTATTTAATATTTTAGCATTCTAAACATACTCAGAGTAACTTTACAGATGTGTTTTAAGTATATCTGGATTCATTGCATCTATCTGGAACAATAGCTCTTTATGGTTATAATTCTTGGCATTAAATTTCTTCCTTTTTTTAAATTTGGTTTTCCATTGCATCTAGGACAAAAGGTTCTCTTTCTTCTCTCTCTTTCTGCTTACCGCTCTTATCTGTGGGTTCCCCAGTGCCTTTATTTGGTACTATAATCCTCTAATGCAAACCAAAATTTTTGCTGGCCCATTAGTGCTCCTACTCCCTGTTAAATACTGTGAAAAATACTGATCCATTTACCAAGCCAGCGGGCTGGTTGATCGACTTCCATGTTAATAAGCTATGTCTCTGATCTCCATTTCCTTAGGACTGCAAAAGTTATGCATTACATCCCCACGAATTGGTCCTTTGAAGCTTTTTGATGGCATTTTCACAAGTTAAGAGTTTGCTTATAATCTCATCTTCATGTGGCACACTTTTAATTCCTGGTACACTATATGATACCATATTCCATTCATAGCTTTAGACTCCTCACCATTTTAAATTTCTGTTCCATGAGACATTGATAGAGTTTTGCATTTGAATATAAGTTGTTTTATTATTTTTTTAAATATTTTTATTCGTTGCTAATTATGGAAGTGTTAGGGATGGGGATTTAGAGAAGGAGACTTGTAGTATCATCTTCAAGTCTAATTAACATGGATAAATATTTTCAGTGTGTTGGGCTATCATATCATTCTTTCCACTCAGTTTTCACAAACTCCATCATGTTCAGCTCTAGTGAAGGTAGAGAAAATTCTATCTCTTCTATTTAGAATTTTCAGGCTTTTTATAACTTCTGTAGAAGATTTACCAGACATCCCACACTCCTTACACTACTTCTATCTACCACATTTTTTGGATGCCCTCTCCTCTATCCTAAGAAGCCTTGGTGGTGAAGTGGTTAAGCAGTTGGCTGGTGCTAACTGAAATGTCGGTGTTTCAAATCCACCAGCCACTCCGCAGGAGAAAGATGTGACAGTCTGCTTCTGTATAGATTTACAGCCTTGGAAACCCTGTGGGGCAGTTCTACTCTGTTCTATAGGGCTGTTGTGAGTCAGAATCAACCCAAAAGCAGTGGTTTTTGGTTCTCCTCTGCCCACCTGTATTAGAATACATATCCTTATGTAGAGCTGGGTCCTCACAGAAGTAGATACTGAAACTGAGTTAGGAATGTAAGAGATTTGAGAGAAACATGTGAAAAACAAAAGGGGGAGGAACTAGAATTGGGCAGGGAAAGTCACATATCACATGCAAAAGAGGAAGTCTTGGCCAACTGAAGGACAAGCTCCAAAGGACAAGCCTGCCTTTTTGAAAGAGTCCCACTTGGGAAGTACCTTTAATGTGCTCAGTCACTGACTGGGGCTGCCAAGGATAGCATGGTCTCAGCTCACCTCAAAGGCTGAGGCTGAGCTTGATAGTGCTAACACCTGCAGGCTGTCAGCTAACTGTACTATTTGTAGCCTAGCAACAGTTTTCATACAAAAGATTTTGGCAGCACATCAATACAGCAGACAAAGTCCACCTCTTGTGCTACATGAATCCACTTCCCCATACATGTTCAGGATGTGTGTCCTTCTGGGCTCTAGTAGAACTTGCTTCCTGAGGAAAGGCTTGGAAGTAAAGTCAGTGTGACTAACTACGTTTCCCGTTGCTATAGTTGGTATCATCATGTCTCTTCTCTAGTGTCCATTCTAAATTCCCTTCAAAGGGCAATCAAAATTAAATGATAAAATCTATGTGCTGTTTAGTGCAGTGCCAGACACACATTATATATTCAATGAATATTAACTTTCTTAGACTGAAATCTAGAGAATGTTTACGAAATATTCAAAATTAAATGTATCTTCGTTATTTGACACTCGAAGAAACCTTCTGCTGTCTTCTCTTTGGATTCAGGTGGATGATGTTCTGAACACCTCGTACTGACCCCGTTGGTGAAGGAGGGCTCTCCTGCTATAAACGGTATGAGGTAGCAGAACACATGACGCTGACACTAGAAAATGAGATTAATAGCAGTTTATAGTTAGAGCCTGGGGGAGGAGAACACCACTAGCCCTGCAGGACCACAACCGGGTTGCACTCTGGAGCAGAGTGACCAGAAGGGACTGTGATAGGCAGACTTTGCAGTTAGCTAGAGAGTTGTGTTTCCTCTGCTTCTTGCAGGAGGATGTGACTGGCTTGTTTGAATAATTTTCTGGGCTTGCAGGGAAGTGAAAACCATTAGTTTGAGGACTAGATTGAGTGTAGCTGGTGTGGCTAATAGGAGAACTAGCCAGGTATGGAGCATATCTGCCGAGAGCATGGGAATCACAGTTAGTCCTTTGGGGCCCTGTAATGAGACTCAGAGATCTCAGAGCTGCACTTGAAATGTTGAGTTTTACAATGAAGTGGAAGTTAGGTTTATTTTTTTTATTGGGAATGGGAAATTCACTCAAAATAAAATTTAATGCTTTTTTTCCTCTACAATAGTTAATGTGAAACTAGAGTTGATAATCTCATGCTGTACTATCTTTGCATCCCAGGAATATACATATTGATCAAAATTTTGTTTGTTTGCCTTACACAGTACTGGATTTAATTTGTTATTATTTTAGTTAAAATGCAAACTTTTCCATCTATATTTATAACTAATATTACCAGATCATTTTTTTCCTTGTGCTTTAATTTTCCAGTTGTCCATTTAAGACTTTATGAAATGAGTCAATCAGCTTAGACCAAATGAACAGGATCACCTAAAATTAACGTGACCACCAGGTGCCAAACTCTGCTTATCAGAGATTATTATTCAAAGATATTGTGAGTTTTTTCTCCATAGAGGATTCATTCCAAGAAGTGTCTACTGTATATTTACTTTTCAATGATTACATTCTCACCTTGTTTTCTGAAATCATGGTACATATAAAAGTAGTAATATTGTAACTATTTTGTAAATATATACATAAAATCTTTCTTCATATGCATCCATTTATATATCAGCTTTTGCTTTTGTTGCTGTTATTGCTAGTCTTAATTTAAAAAATCATATGCATTATATATGCAAATATATGTATATTCATAGGTATGTGTATTCTATGATTACATAAAACATCTGTTTATATGTAAGATTCCATATTTACACTTGTATTAGTTAGAATCAAGGAATATTATGACATTTATTTCCAACAAATTTAATATACTCATAACTGTTATTGGCACTGGTCAGATGGGGAAGTCTTTTTGACAGGCAAAGTAAAAATTCCAAAAGTTTCCTTCTATCTGGTACATAAGAATGATAATATATACTGATCCATCCAAACTTGCTATAAAAGCTATGAGTTTTTGTTAGTATAACTTTCTCCTGAAAGTTATAACCTTATTTTGTGTTTGAGTTTTTAACTGAGAATGTATATATGTATGTGTGTGTGTATATATATATTCTACTTAAGAAAACAATCTACAAACTTTTGGAAACTTGTATTTCAGTGCTAACAGTCTTTACATCTAGCACTTTGACCATAAATTGAATAATACTTGATCTTGTATATGTAATATGGGATAACACCAGCATGAAACTGTTCAAACTTCTTTTTGACATTCCCATATCACTTTTTTATAATAAAAACAGGTAAATCATGGAGATTTAAGGAATAAAAAGCATTTTGCTTTGATTTATATAAAATATATGTTGCACTTATAAAAATGTTTCAGAGTGGTAGACCTGATACTTATGAAATGAAGATGGTAGAAATAGTAACTAAGTACTATCTGTAGAAAACACTAACTGAACATTTGTTGAGAGTTGATGAGTGGAACGTACTATGCAAAACTCTTGGGTGATATAAAGTAAAAGTCCTAAGACTGAATTACTGAGAAGGAAGATAGGCTGGTCTCTTCTGGGTAGAAATTAAAAGAATAAGACCATCAGTTCTAACTTTACTTGATTTCTTATATTCTGCATGGTTTAAGTGAGGAAGAATGAAACAAAGATACGTAATTGAAAATGTAAAACTTACCTCGGTAACATTAATTTTACAAGTCTTAGCTCATAGGTTAATGTGGAATTTGCTAAATATAAATCAAAAAGAAATAACTTATTTCACATGATTTCCTTTGTGAACAAAAAGTAAATGCTACTATCAAATACATTATTAATATAGTAGATTAAAATGAAATCATAGCCTTAAGAAATCCTAAAAGAGGAACAAAAATTAATTTGAGGTAATACATGCATGTATGTTTGTGTGTGTGTTGAGAGACGGATGGATAGACAGGTAGATAGATAGACAGACAGAAAGATAGGTGATATACAGATAGTCTTTAGGAGTTCCCATTAATGTATTTATCTTTTTTCCATATGTCTTTTTTGTGAATTATATAATTCTAATTTTATAGAGCAAAAGAAAGAGGATAACGTAATATTTCCCTTATTGCTTCCTTTGTTACAGAAAAAGAGACTAATTTAAAAACATTTTCAATTATTTTTATAATTTTAGTTATCCAATGAAAGATTATACCTTTAAAATGTGACTATGTTAAGTGAAAATGAACACTCTATGATAGTGACATTTTTATCTTCTAAATTTTCTTTATTTAGGATAAAAACTGTTGCCGTCAAGTCAACCCCCATCCATCATGACCCTATGTGCGTCAGAGTAGAACTTTGCTCCATAGTTTCAATAGCTGAATTTTTTAGAAATCGATTGCCAGGCCTTTTATCTGAGGTAACTCTGTATGGACTCAAATCTCCAGTTTTTAGATTAGCAGCCAAGTGCTTTAACCTTTTGCGCCACTCAGGGATTCCTACTCAGAGTAGTTGTTAGTTGTGGTTGACTCGGCTTTGACTCATAGCAACCTTATATATAACAGAATAAAATGTTGCCTGGTCCTGCATCATCTTCATGATTGTTGGTATATTTGAGCCTATTGTTGCAACTACTGAATCAATCCATCTCACTGGGGATTTCCCTTGTTTTCACTAACCCTCTACTTCATCAAACAGAATATCCTTTTCTAGTGATTGGTCTTTCCTGACAAAGTATCCAAAGTAAGCAAGCTAAAGTCTCATCACCCTCAATGCTAAGGAACATTCTGGTTGTATTTCTTATAAAACTGATTTGTTCATTCTTCTGGAAGTCCATAGTGTATTTAATATTATTCACCAACACCACATTTCAAATGCATCAATTCTTCTGTCTTCCTTTTTCATTGTTCAACTTTCCTATGTCTATGAGGCCATTGAAGAGACCTTGGCTTGGGTCAGGCTCACCTTAGTTACCAAAGTGACATCTTTGCTTTTTAGTACTTTAAAGAGATATTTGGCTGCAGATTTATCCATAAAAATATGTTATTCTATTTCTTGACTGCTGCTTCCATGGATGTTTTCTTCACATTCAAGATTACTTACCTACAAAAAGAAACACTGGATATGGAAAAGTAGATCAAAGCAATAAGGAAATGGTTAAATACCTACTATGCAATATTTTTTTAGTTTCATCTGAAGGTACTGTATTTTTATATTTCATTCCCCAGGTGATACATAGAAAATAGCACAACGTGCTACCCTATTTTCCATAGGAAAGGAGAATGTGTACTACATACTGTCATTTTCACCGACAATAAATTCTGAGTCTTCAGAAAGTCGTATTTTGCTTTTCTTGGATGACATCGTTCATTTGTCAGCTTATACTTACAAATATTTGAGAAAATCACTAAATTTTCCCACTTAAGTCGTCTGGATAGTAACTCTGAAAAGACTATACAAGATAGGGACTCTTATCCCAACTCTCCAAGAACATACCAAGATTAAAGCACATCTGAGAGCTTTCTCAACTCTCCCAATTTATATCCTCTCTCTGATTTTTTGAAAGTATAACTAAATTAACTGAGTAGACATAGGGTCTTATTTTTCCTAAAAAAAAAACAACAAAAGTTAGCCATTAAAAATGTCTGTCCATTATTAGCAAGCAGTTACTTCCAAAACCTACACACATTTATATAAGAAAGTCTAAGAAAATGTCCAGGCTGCAAAAATTTATAATGCCAGTACTATTTGGCTCCTTTATAATTTCCCTTGAACAATTTAAGGGAAAATTCACAGTCCTTTGGAAATCAAAATAGGAATTATGGGTTACCTTCTGGACTTGGCCTTCTCTTTATTTCTTCCATGATGACCACCATCTCCAATGTCGTCAGTAAGTGTTAGAATAGAGAAAGTCGTAAGACCGTCATGACCATTCTGGTTAGATCTGATGATCTATCAGTAATTTTGGAAATTGCCTCAGAAAAATATCTAGTCATGAGAGACTACTCTATTGCATATTATCCATTTGGATTTAAATATATTGTGAAATTCTCAGGGAAATTATTTTAACTGCACATTGTTTAAGATTATATGTTTTATATGTGTGAAAACACAACATTTAATTACCAGAGATGATAGCAGACATTTAGTTAGAGCTGTGAATATTCATATAATATATGCATTTTATACATGAGTATACATTTTACATTTTAATCATAGAAATTTCAAGTGAAGGTAAATTTGATAAAGCTATAACTTGGTTATTGAGATACTTGTGGCAAAAAAAATGTTGCTGCAATACTAAAAATATATTAGTGATTGATGAAAATAATCTATGCTTCCTATGACCTTCAATTTTATACCCTTCAGGGTGTAATAAAAGAGGAAGATAGACACAGTTTCCTCACTCAAAACTTTTACCCTTCTTGAGTGGGGAAGCTATGGAAAAGCTCATCTTTAGACCGAAAACCAAACCAGTTGCCATCAAGTGGATTCTGACTTGTGGCCACTCCATGTGTGTCAGAGTAGATGTGCTCTATAGAGTTTTCAGTGGCTGATTTTTTGGTAGTAGATCACTAAGCCTTTCTTCTGACGTGCCTCTGAGGAGACTCAAATCTTTAACCTTTCAGTTAACAGCAGAACTGATTAATCCTCAGACCATCCTTCAAAAAAGGCCTAACCAATCATCTGTATGGAATGCAGTTGGTTGAAATCCTATATCTATTAGTGTCATCAACATCTCTCTAAGATTTTGAACTGAAACCACTTTCTTCCTACTCTTTCTCAACAGTCTTTAGCCAATCACTGAGCACTACTTGACCTATAGCAGGCAGAGCAAAAGCATTCCACAAATGAGGTTGATAAGTGGTCAAAATTTAGCACTATAACCAAGAGCTGTTGGTGGTGTTACAATGTATGTAATTTACTTTAAAATACTTGAAGATTATGAGCTGAAGTTCATTCTGAATGAGCTATGTAGTATCTCAAGTGACTCTAAGGGCAGATAATTGCCCTAATTAAGAATCAACACAATGGGATGGCCAACTAGTATTATATTATAAAGCCCAAGCACCCCAGGAACAACTCTACAACCCCTTCATGTCTCTATATCCTAAGCAACACATAAGGTGTTACTTAACAACTAAAATACAAAAACATGGGTTTTATTGGTAAAATTAAATTTGTTATTTAGTATGATGAATGGGCTCTCACTGGTGAAGTTAAAGATATTCAGAAAACTGGATTAGATAAAATAGTTTAGAGATACTCCCTATCTTTTACATATAGGACATTTGAGAGAAGAGAGGTCTAGATCCTATTTTTTAAGCGATAGCTCTGCAGGCATAATTTCAAATACTCCTTCAATGAGCTATATGCTTAGGATATTTCTGTTTTCTGATGTTGACTCTGCAGGAAATAGGCTCTTGCCTCTGGATCATTATTGTAGCTGTCGAAAGTGGACTTCTCATCCATGGAGGTGAGAGTGTCTAAAGAATGGAGAGTGGACACTTCACTGATGCAATGAAATGGATTATATGGTTATTTCTGTGCTTCTTGCTAAAGAACAAATGTTTAATAAATGCCCATATATGTGGAATTTTTTTTGCTAAGACTTACTTTAATATAACCTTGAGAAGAAGAAGAAAGAAAGAAAAAAAAAAAAAAAAAAAAAAGCCCTGAAACCAAGAAAACAGCCTCACACTAGCAGCTAAGCTTCCAGTTGCTTGGCACTCACAGGTACTCCATGAACTCTATATTAGAACTTGAACAATCATACAGAAGAGCAATATTAAACAAGGTAACTCTGATCAGTGAGAAAAAAGCAAGATCACACCAAAAAAAAACTTTTGGCCTAAGCACAAACAGACACAAATTGGGTAACCACAAAAATGACCAAGCCTTCCCTTTTTCTGTCTCATATGAGTGACTTGTGATTCTTTACAAAATACAGCTGTAGTCTCATTCTGCTCTTCCACCCCCTAGATAATATTTTTAAGGCATCTGAGCATAGAATTCTGCTTCCTGACTACCTGTAATCTAGAGCAAAGCCCCACTTCCTTAAGGCTCCCCAACATTAGCCGACACAATGCCAACTCCTATTACATGTCCCTTCTAACACCCTCTTCCTGAGATGTCCCTCCATGCCATGATATGTGTCCTTTCTCCCAGCAAAACAAGTTATTTAACTACAGGAGTATTCCTGGTGAGCTTTGGCCAGAGGATAGTGACACCAATGTCTCCTCCTATCTCAATTCTTATACCCTCCTCTCCAGTGCTCTATTCTAGGAACTATTTAGTTCAAGTTAACTAAAGGTGTTAGTTAATCCAATTTAAAGCAAAATTCTTTAACAATGATCTGTGTGCTTGTGTCAATAAGGAGTAGCTGATTATAAAATAAATCAATGTTAGTAATAGAGAATGTTTATGATGTTTTAGTTCTCATTCCTTTTTACTTTAATGGTAAATATTAAGTGATCATTAGGAATATCCTCTCTCTTAACAGTTCAGAAAATGAGGTGTTAATATCAGAACATCACATTATCAACTGAATTCTGTTTCTTGCCCTATTGCTACTCATTCTTTTACTCTGTAGGTTCATTAAGTCATTAAAAAGTCTCATTAAGTCAAGAAAAGACTTCTAATAATCTTAAACAGCTCAATATATAAAGAGTATATGTGTTTAGGGTCTTATTTACTTGGCTCACACTTCATTTTATTTAAAATATTTTAACCACTGCTCAATCATCTTAAAATCTTTTTTTTTCTTCTCAGTGATGTCATTAAGCAATTTCTGTGGTTTGTGTATGTGCAAAATAAGATTGATATAAAGCAGATTTTTGTAGCCCAATTTATCTTGAATTGATTCATTTTAATCCTGTTAGTGTTTTTATTTTACAACAAATTGCACACATATGAAGCTCTGCTATTATAACATTATCAGTTTAACCACATCCTAAATCACTGTTATAGATTGAATTGTGTCCCCCCAAAATATGTATTTTAAATCCTAACCTCTATGGCTGTGGTTATAATCCCATTTGGGAATGGATTGTCTTTGTTATGTTAATGAGTTTTCTTTGTTGTGTTAATGTATTTGTTACTTTACAGGAGTGGATTAAAGAAACAGACATGGGGAAAGAGCAATGCCAAGCCACAATAAGATTGCCCAGGAGCAGAAGCTTGGAAGAGACAAGGACATTCCTCCAGAGCCAACAACAGGAAAAAAGTCTTCCCCTAGAGCCAGCACTCTGAATTCAAACTTCTAGCCTCAAAAAATATAAGAAAGTAAATTTCTGTTTGTTAAAGCCACCGCTTGTGTTATTTCTGTTATAGGAGTCTAGATAACTAAGGCTTTCATTTAGCTCATTTTCTTTTTCATGAAAAAGACATACTGTAATTTAACTTCTAATTTTTCCTTAAGAGCATAAAGAGGTTATAATTTTATTAATAAATTTATTTAGTTCAAAAGAATAACAAACCATTCTTGCTGCTATGGGAGATATTATAAGGAAGCTTTCTTCAAGGTGGAAAGGCCAGGTGTATATAGAGGTCCTAGAAGAAAAACTACAGGAGGGAGTGAAGCCCAGATCACTTCCAGTTTTTATCAGCCATCCCACGCTTAAAGTCATGGTTTTCAGTGTCTGTCTTCATCCAATCACCTATGATGTGGACCTTTTCTGTGGTTACAGGGGAAGGTTCAGGAACCCTATGGCTCACCTTGTAGGCAGCCATCTTCTCATTTGGGAAGTGCCAGACAATCTCCCCACTGTTTGTGCCCACCTGGCAGTACAAGTACGATCATCTTGTATATTTTAGCCCTAATCAAGTTGTCAGCTGACTGCAAACACAGGAGTGAGCCCAGCAAACATATGTGTAGTAGAGAGAAACTGTCTAACTGAGCTCATCCTGGCTTGCAGAAACAATTAACTCCCTTAAAGCAAGGACTTGGCCAACATCACCACTGCTGAACCTAGAACATTCAATGAAGTTATTGGAAAAAAAAATTGACAAAGAAATAAACTTACATGAAGACACAGGTTGGAGCTTAGTGAAGTAATAGAACAGAATCGAGGAAAGAAACCTACTGAGAAATAGAATTAACTTATATGAGACATAGCTGGGGAGGATGCAGTCGTGAAATAATGATGAGCAGAAGTGGAGATGTAGCCATTTCCCATAGCCTTTTATAACCAGTTGCCAATGAGCCTACTCTGACTCATGGAGACCCCATGTGTGTCAGAGTAAAACTGTGATCCATAGGGGCTTAATGGCTGATGTTTCAGAAGTAGATTGCCAGATGTTTCTTTTGAGTTGTCTCTGGGTGGACTCGAACCTCCATCCTTTTGGTTAGCAGCTGAGAGTGTTAACTGCACTACGTAAGGACTACATAACCTTTTATAGAAAACATTATTTTTCACAATGCAGTATATGTGTGCTTTCTTAGCAATCTCATTGACCATCACTGATGGACAAAAAAAGAAAAAAATTAAGAGGACCCCTCCCGGTTCTTTCAAGACACAGCTCAAACGTTACCTACATCATGAAGCAGAGTCAGGTCCTCCCTCCTGGTGCTCCCACAGAATTGGAAGTGTTTTCCATTTGAACAGTACTTCAACTGCCCATTTACACACCTGTCTCCTGCACCAGACTAGAAGCTCACTGAAGACTCATTTCTGTGTGCCAGAGTGTATAACAGGAACTCAATGGTTTTTTTTTAATTATTTATTTTTTGTATGAACAAATAAGGAAACATGGTTTAATAAAAACAGTAATATTGCAGCCAAAAGTACTGTATTGCAGTCCCATTTCTTCCTCTTACACACTACAAGCACTTGGATGAGTCAATTAATCTCTCTTACCAGTAACCAAGCAGTTACCATTGAGTCGATTCCAGTTAACGGTCACTCCATGTGTGCAGATTATAACTGCTCCCTAAGGTTTTCAAAGATGTGACCTTTCAGAAGCAGATTACCAGGCCTGTCTTTTGGCATATTTCTGGGTGAGTCTGAGCTGCCAGCCTTTCAGTTAGTAGAGGAGCACTTAATTGTTTGCACCACTCAGAGACTCCTAAGATTACAGCCAAGAAAATCCTATGGAGCAGTTAATACTCTTTAACACATGGGGTCATGGTCATCATGAGTTGGAATCAACTCAAAGACAATAGGGTAATCTTTCTGAATATTATTAACAGAACAAAACAAAACCAAACAAACTCATCCTGTTAACTTCCCAAATGAAAGCGTGCAGGGTAATTATTCTAAAACTTATGATGGTGGTAATTAGTCTTGCCCTCATCCTTATCTCTTCTCACCAAACCTCTTTATTTCATTCTCTATTCTAAATAACTTAAGGAGGAAAGTTCTAGCTTTTCTTTGTTATTCCACAGATTTAAATCACCTATACAAGTGTTCAGCCTTCCATTAGCAGGGACAATTGAAGTTAATTTAACTCTCCTGATGGACAAGTCATTTCATTTTGATGAAAATGGAACTATGTGCTTCTCCAAGATTAAGGTAAAATGTTGAGTAAGTAGAAAACAGCATTTCTAGTCTCTTAAGCTTCTTTTGTATTTTTAAAATACAAATAAAAACAATGTATTTTTGAAGAAAAAAAAATCTGACTCAATCCAAATGAGAGCATGTATGATATGTTTCTCTCCAATTAGTGCTCCGACTGATGTACACAGCTGTTCTGCAGAATTCATTAGTTTTCCATTTTACACACTTATACCAAGTGCCCAAAATATGCTAGTTTCTTTTCTCTGCCTGAGAAGAGATCAGTGAAGATAAAATCCTTGTCCTCAGGTATTTTAGTAGAGGAGGTAGAACAAGGCACATAAAAATGTAATGACTTCAGATACATGTGCAATGAAGAAAACTAACTCAGGTAGGGTAAAGGCTTAGAAAGTGAGGGCAGGGTACATGGAAGAATGCTTTCCATTTAGCACAATCAAGGAAGTTCTCTTTGAGAAGACGGCATTTGCACAGACACCTGAATGGACTGAAAAACATTCAGAGATCTTGGTAAGATCATTTATGACAAAAAGTAACAATAATACCTGCAAAGATCCCTGATAATGAAAAATTGTGGTGTGGTGGAATATCAGAGGAAAAAAAAGGAAATTTATGAAGTATAACTAGATTATCTAAGATATATTTGAGATAACTCTGTATCATTACTAATGACTAGCTTTATTTTTCTTCAATTTTATATATTTTATATTTGATTGTATATATGTTATATGATATAAACACATACGGTATTATGCAATTTTGTACTTTCAGATAGTTCTGATATTGTTCAAAATCATTTTACAAGCAATTAGATCCTTTTGGGGTTTGAAAAGACAAATAAATATCAGCCCTTCCCTCCCCTAACTACCATTTATACTCGTGTGTGGATTTGGAAACATTGATATGCCAAGGAATAAAACCTATAGAAATAAAAAATGTCAGCTTAATCATTAAAAGAACCTGAGTTGGAGGTCATAATTGTGGGCAAGATACTTTGTTAATATGACACCCATGTATTAGGTAGATCTCTTTTCATCCAGTCGCAACATGTGGTCAGAATGTTCCTTAAAAGTGAGGATGGCAAGACTACATCTTACATACTTTGGGCATGTGATCAGGAAGAACCAGTCTCTAGAGAAAGACATCATGCTTAGTAAAGTAGAGAGTCACCAAAAAAGGAAAGACCCTTGTGATGGTTAAGGTTATGAGTCAACTTGGCTGGACCCTGATTCTCATTGGTTTGGCAGTTATGTAATGATATAATTTGGCAGACATTGGACTGATTGCTGTTCTAGTATGTCATCACCTCCAAGATGAGATCTGATATAATGTAATCACCTCCATGATGAGATCTGATATGAGTAACCAATCAATTGTAAGGGGTGTTTCTTTGAGGGTAGCCTGTATCCAATATACATGGACACTCTGGTAGACCTTGCTGGCTTTTGTTACCTCTGGATCCTGCATCTGGCTCATCATCATCTGACCTCCGGTTCTTGAGAGTTGGACCAGTGGCCTGCCATGTTACCATAGTACCTGCTGATCTTGTGTTTATCAGCCCTTACAGTTACATGAGTCAGGAGAAGCCTCCAGCCTGATGTCTAACCCACAATCTTGGGACTTGCCAGCCTCTACAACCACATTAGCCATTTCCTTGAGATAAATATCTCTCCTTCTCTCTCATATATATGTATGTACACACACCACACACACACACACACACACACGCTTCACTGGTTTTGCTTCTCTAGAGAACCCAACCTAAGACAACTCTCAGAAAGATGGGGTGACACTCTGGCTGCAACAATAGGCTCAAACATAGCAACAACTTTGAGGATGTTGCAGGAATGGGTAGTGTTCATTCTGTGGTACATAGTGTTGCTATAAGTTGGAACCAACTCAACAGCACCTAACGACAACAAACAGGTGAGCTTATAAACAAAATTAGAGCCAGGGCTACACATGTACAGATTCCGGTCCCACATGTTGAGATTGTTACTCTAGGAAAACCCTTCATAGGGAAAACATAAGGAGTGGAATAATGGGAGGGTGACCTTATATCTTAGATTACCCAGTACAGCCCAAGTTAGCACTGACTATCACAACAAAGTTGTTAATAATGCCACTTTCACTGTCTAAATCGACCAGATCACCCTAAGAATATGTAAATAAATGCTTAAAATAATTCAAACGTTGTGTACATTCAATATATATTTGATCTTTATGCAAGAGACTGATTTCAATGTGAATTTAAACTATGAGTAGAGTGATATTTTAAAAATTGTTTAAAATTATTGTAAAAATAAAAAACAGTTAAAATTCTGGAGTGAAAAATTCCTAGGTACAAAAGGATTTGTAAATGACTAGACAATATCATTTGTCAAATCACTCCTTATTCTTTTTATCAGGTGGTCTTCCCTCTTGTATGTGTTTCTCATTCTCTTCTCTGTTCTGCTCTTCAGAATTCTCTTTGTGTTCTCATTTGTATCATAGATTATCATCCCCAATATCTCTTGTTCTAAACTTTATAAAACTGCCTGAATTCCACATATTAGCATGACATTTTATCACTTTTCTTTACCAGTTTGTATTAAAGAGGCTCAGTAGTGCTAAAAATGAAATTGTTAGGAACTCCAACTTTGGTTGTAACATTGATTGTATTAAACTGAAATTCTCTATTTGATGTCCTCCCATCAGCAAAAGTAGGTATTAGGTATTTTGTATGAGTTCTTTGGGTTGATACATTATTAAATTTACTAGAACTCATTTGTTAAATTGCTTATATAGAAACATTTCTTTCTAGCTCTCTCAGTCATAGGGGAAAAAGTATATCTTTTTAGAAGAGGAAAATATTTTTCATATTTGTGTATAATTATATGTTCCTGCATAAAGCATATATTTTTCTTCTTTGCAGAAAATCTCTCACAGTCAAACCGTAATCTCCTTTCAGACTAATCATTTTTATATTTGTATATATATATATAGGTACAGATCTCCTTATTATTGAATGATAGATTTTATATTCGTTATTCTTTACTTCCTAATCATCTACAGTATATAGAATTTGGTCAAGTTACTTCACATTTTAAGTTATATGAGAGGTTTCTTTTGAAAAAAACAGGAGAGTTTAAAGTTTTTAGTGTTCAAAGAGTTATTTTTCTTCTCAAATGTCCACACACATTTTCAAGAACATAAACTTATGATAACAAAATATAATGATAAAAGAACATATGATTATTCTTTATTGAGTGTAATAATATATTTCCTAGAAAAAATAACACATTTCTGAATTATATACAAAAAATGGTAAAACAATTACTCAAGAAATAAAATTACATTTACTTGTTTGACTGTTTTACCATTAAGTATAAATTATATTGCTTCATCAAATATATAACACAAAACATGTTTTTTTTAGGTGCCATTGAGTCGGTTCCAACTCATACGGAACCCATATACAACAGAAAGAAACACTGCCCGGTCCTGCACCATACTCACAATTGTTGTTGTGCTTGAGCCCATTGTTGCAGCCTCTGTGCCAATCTATCTTACTGAGGATCTTCCTCTTTTTCACTGACCTTTTACTTTGCTAAGCATGATGTCCTTCTCCAGGGACTGATCCTTCCAAACTGAAAGATGTATGGGGAACACAAAACATAATCATGTCCAAATCTCTTAGTCACTGTTCTAACAAATTGGTGGGATGGTAAGTCAGGTAACATGGGAAAAAGGAGTCAAGAAGGCCATGAAAGGTAATGAGGTTTATTATATTCACAGTTCCAGAAACAGGGAGGCACAGCACACCATGATGCAAGGCTACACAAGGGGTTGCACCCAGGGACAAGGTAACGATAAGCTGGAATTTTAAAAGAAGGCTTTTGCATAGTAGGCAGAGTGCAGTTAACTTTGTCATGTGGGTTTCCTGGGGATTGAGCATTTTGAATAATTCTACAGGCTCAGTGGGCATAAGCACTGTCCCTAGTTGTTAGATACCTGGCCCAGAGGCTATTAGGACAAGTGCATAGTGGCCCAGGAAGATGAGAATCTGATAAAGTGAGTGGTTGGATGGTGGACTTAATCAGTTGCTCAAGAACGGGAATAGACCAGCCTCCAGACAGGGCCCCAAACTACGTCAAGGCAACCTTTAAAGAAAATGGTATTACAGTCCCCACTCCACAGTAAAATAGGATCAATACCTAATTTACAGCCTTTTTGTTTAAATGCAAAATTACTGTGACAACGGCTGTTAATTTTCCCCCCATATTGATTTCCCTTCTTCCATTAGTATTATAACCCCCACATTTCAGCTGTCTCATGACCTTGCAGAATAAAGGATATGTTTTCCAATCTCTGGAAGACAAAAGTAGTGACATGACAAAATTCTGACCAATGGGATTCAACAGAAGAGATTTGCGAGATCCAGAGACTTGTCCTTAAAGCAACTAGGTATATGCTCTCCTTCCCTATAACTAAAACATCGATGTCATAGTGGGAGCTGAAACTTTACCTTAAATTTAGAGATAAAAGCCATGTGTTGAAGGTGGCAGAGCATTTATTCATAATCAGTGTCTACTATGGGCCAGACAGTTGTATGTGGTAGAATCATGAATAAAATACCAAAATGCCAGCACCCATGAAGCATTCATTCAAAGAAACACTCACAGAAGCACAAGGAACACAACTCCTCACACTCCCAATCACCTCTTAAAAATGTACGATTTATTGAAAGGGAGGAAACCTCACCGTGAAGGCCAGGCTCAAATGGTAACATCTCCAATTCCTTTTAGTTCTCATTTTTTCATTTGGGCTAAGTTTCTCCCTTCCTAGTACATGGACTAAACTAGGGAACAAACATAATGGGTGAATGTCACACCTCCACTGGACAGTTTAAGTCACAATATGGAATTTACCATGTTCCCTGGAAACAGACCTATGCTCGAAAAACCTCAGTCCCCATAGTGAAACCTCAACAATCACCACATAACACAAGAACTGGTGGGTAGTGTGTGGAGTCCAGGGAACACAAAAGATGGAAGAGCTCTGACAGCCGTCTAGTTTCTACTATAACCGAATTGTATTGTCAACACTTAGAACATTCTGGGAGAGGGGAATTAACTTATTTAACTAGCTGTTTTATCCTGTTACAGCAGCTAGACAATAACAAAGTAATACAATAAGAGTTTATATCAAATAATTTTACTGCTTGCAACTATTACATTTATTTACAACTATACACTTTATTTAAGGAGCCGTGTTTGGCGCAATGGTTAAGCACTCAGTGGATCTGTGAAAGAAAAGATCTGGTGATCTGCTCCTGTATAGACTACCAAAAAACAAACAAACAAAAAAAAAATCAAACCATTTGCCGTAAAGTCGACTCTGACCCATAGCAATCCTAGAGGACAGAGTAGAACTTGCCCATAGAGTTTCCAAGGAGCGACTGGTGGATTTGAACTGGAAACCCTATGAGGCAGTTCTACTCTGTTATATAGGCCGCTATGAAACAGAATCGATTCGACAGCATGCAAGAACAACAACATACATGCATTTATCCTCATATTCCAATAATATAGAAGACTTACAGTTTTACTATTGGAAGTTGTTCTGTTTTTTAAAAATGTAATTAAAGAAATTTGAATACATACATTTTGAGGTAAATTTTAGAGCTGAAATAAAATTTTCTATGGATATGTTCATTCTAAATGGAACTTTCATTAGTAAATAAATACTACATGTTATAACTAACTAGTATTATGAATGCTATATTGACTTTATCCAATAAGGAATAAAGAAATATTTCCCCATATCACTAAAATTTAGACCTTAAGTTCTGATACATTTGCCATTATCTGCCTCATTGAAATTCAGTGTGTGTGTGTGCATGTGTGTGTGTGTGTACATTTTTAAAAGTAGAAAAAATAGCACTAATTACAGCATCAGAGGTTAAGTTGCATTGTGTATAAATGTGAATAATAACATTATTTACTTGCTATTTATTTTTCCCTCACCAACTTGAATGTATCCTATGTTGTACATTTTGAGAAAGCCACATATAAGACACGGCCAGAGCTCAGAGGAAGGGGTAATGAATCACGAAGAAAGCGTGTAGTATGTCTGTTTTCTTGTATCACCTTGTACCCTTAGTTTTCCTTCTGAACATGACGCTGAATAAAACAGACCTTAGAGATAAGTAGCCCCGTATACCTATTGCAGGAGAAACAGTTCTCTGGTTGAATTGAAGTGAGGAATAGGAAAAAGTCAATTGTTGCTTGGAATCTATTTTGAAGTACAACACATTTGTGCCTCAATTTCAATAATATTAATACTATCATCTATTTATCACCTTTGTGCTTTGCTTGGAATATCTCATTCAATTCCGTCAACCACTGCACGAGTGAAGCCATGTCATTATTCCCCTTGTTTAGATCAGGAAACCAGGCACTTTCCCATCTCAAACAGCATGACCCTGGAATTATTATTCTTGAGCAATAAATTATAGTAACAGTCTAACAATTTTGGCTCATGGGCTACAGTATGCTGATCCCTGTTCTATACCTTCCAAGCCTTGAATGCTATTCTCAGTTAATGCTATTCTTTTATTAAGAGGCTCTCATCTTTTTTAATTTCCCAAACCATTCCTCTTTTTTCACGAGGCCTCACCAGGTCCCCACTTTCTCTGTTCAATCATATGAATATTTCCCCTCTACAGCTGTCCCATGTAAATATGTATTTTTTTCTAACACCACGAAGCCCAGTAAGCCAGGATTTTTAGTTACTTTTGCATTTGTGTGATTTCTCTCTGTTTTCAGCTATGATTATTCATCATTGTATACCCAAAAGTACCTAATATAATACTTTATTCATGTGAAGAATTTAATACATATATATTGAATTGAATTAAATTATAAAAATAAATATCTCCCATTTCACGGATATGGGAATTTTGTACACGAGATTAAATACTGAGCTTGTATGTACACAATGTCAAAACATCTAGATTAAAAGTAAAACATTCAGTTAACCATAACGTTGTTTCCAAGTATCTACATGCTTGGCACTGGGAAGGAAAATGTTTAGATGATTGATGCTACTTTTCATGTTCCATCTGGATGTTTTGAGTTCATGTAGACAGGACTCTTGACAGTCAACAATGATGAAAAAACAGTTTCAGGTTCAGACTTGATTTGAAGCCCACCCGCATGGAGGTAAACAGGTGAGAATGGAGAAGAGAAACTGTTGACTGTCTAATCACATCTATGCTTTCAGCCAAGAGAAATCTCTGAGGGATGAAGATCTACATTTGCACCTTTTCAGACTGTAATTCTATCCTGTTTCACGGAGGAGAGTTTGCCTGAAGGCATCCCTAGCTCATTTGCCTAGTCACATCACGAATCTCCAGTAGCATCCGGGCCAGGCTGGAGCCCCAGATCCAGTGAGGAAGGGTAAAGAAATTGATCTCCTAAGGTCAAACCAAGAACAGACTGTCTGGGATTCTCTGTAATTTTTTTGTATTTATTTTTAAATGAAGACTTTGCAAGTTAATTGGGAGAAAGATGGTTATGCTGGAATACAAGCAAATATATTTTCTGTTCATTTTTTTAAGAAAGACTTTGATTACTGTTTTGTGTAGAAGCCAATAGAGATAAGAAGTAAACTATCAAGGGTGCCACATTTTATTCATAAAACAAATCCACTTAAAATCTCCATGAAACTCTAATAAAACAAATTCTAATTGTCTTCAGAGTAACTCTGGGCAGCAGAGAGTTACCACAGTGCCTACCTCTGTGAATTGTTGGTAAATTCCAGGGCATTTTTAAAAGTTAGAGAAGCACCTCACCCCTCACTACACACATAAAAAAAGTGTACATGTAAACATGCAAATTATAAATATGCAAAAGAGCATGCACATATACTAAAATATTTATATATGAATATAAAAAGCTTGTGTATGAACATAGATCTATGTAACTTACTTTGTCTCTTTAAATGAAAAATTATTTAATATACTGTTAATATTTGCTTGCTTATAGTCTTAAAGAGGAGAATCCTCTTTGGCATGCTATTTAACTTCAAATAAAAATTTAGCAGGAAAATATTTTGGAATCAGTGATTTTATCTTTTTTCTTAGGATATTGAAAATATCCAATTTTTATCCCTGCTGTTTTAGAAACATAGGATTCAGCTATTTTTAGCTTTCTTAACAGTCTTTTTGCCTCTTCCCTCCAGAGTCATGAACAAAAAACTCTTAGCTTAATTTATACAGCCAGGCTTACTATCTGATTGGATAATGGATGTGGTTGAACTGAAGTTGTAACAGTACTAACAAAATCTCGCAGGGTAGATAAGTGTAATTGGCACTGATAAGTACAGATAAAATATCTGTTCTCAAGTAGACTATTGTGGAAGTTGAATTATTTAAAGAAAAATAAATCTTTTATAAAAGGTTTTTTTCTAAAATTTCATTTATTTCCCACATTGTTTGTATTGCATTATTTTCTATACATAGTCTATGTTTTATACTTGTACATCATAAATTACAAGATTACTCAAAAAATTAATGTGAATACTTGAAAGCTATTTTTAAATTCATGGGTGGCTCTAAATGCTATCATCTAAGGTAGATAGAGTTGCTATGAGTTGGAATCAACTCAACGGCACCTAACAACAACATTGAAAATAAGATGTCTGGGTTTGGAACAATATTAAAGCACTTGATTTTTAAAGTAACATCTTTTATTGTTCTGTAACATATTAAAAAGAGTAACTTTCATGAGGTATCAGTTGTTGTATGGATAGTACTGGATGTCCTTTTATTAGTGTGATTCTGCCAGCAAATAACATAGAACACAACAAACAGTGGATTAAATTTTGTGGGGATTTATTATCTAATATAAAAAAAAAAAAATGAGATAGAACAACTGGTTAATCCAGCTGCTAGAAAACACATTCAAGAAACTAGTTTTTTATAGGTTCCTCCTATCTTTCTGTTATTCATTACCAGAATCCGTTAGCTCCTTTCAGATGATGATCTCAGAATGTCTAGATGCCACTTCCTCAGACATCAATACCCAGAGGCAGAATTAAAAAAAAAACAAAAAACCTAGATTGTCTTTAAGTATCTTTTTGCAAATTAATAAACCTTTCTAGAGGACTCTTGATGACCTTCCCTTTATGTCTCATTGACAAGAATTGAGTTACTTGCAACTTTCTTAACTAATAACTCTCATGAATAACAAGATTACCACATTTGGTTTAGCTTAATCATGACACTGCAGGAAGCTGGGAACAGAGTTATTTTTGCTAAGCACGTGTTTGCACAGAAGAGAGTGAACCCATGAAGAAAACGTTCTCATTAGAGAAGGAATGAGGGCTTGACAGCAGCAGGACCTCTGGAATTGAATTATTATCAATAAAGCGCATTCACCTCCTCTATATCGTTTTTTAAATTTAATTTAATTTTATTGTTATTGTTGAATGAAACACAGCGGAAAATAATCAATTCAATAACTTCTACAATTCCGTGACATTGGTTGCATTCTTCAAGTTGTGTAACCGCTCTCACCCTTCTTTTTCAAATTATTCCTCCCCCATTAACCTAAACTCACTCCTCCGCAAGCTTCCTATCTATCCTTTCGAATCACTGATGTAAATTTGATCCCATACAAATAGTTGTTTAAAAGAGCACAATACTCAAGGCAAACATTCTTTACTAATTAAGCTGAACTATTATTTGGTTTGGAGCCCTGGTGGTGCAGTGGTTAAGAGTTTGGCTGCTAATCAAAAGGCTGGCAGTTAGAATCCACCAGCTGCTCCTTGGAAACCCTATGGGGCAGTTCTACTCTGTCGTATAGGGTTGCTCTGAGTCAGAATCAACTTGACAGCAAGGAGTTTGGTTTTTTATTTATTTTTTTGGTTTGCAGAAGATTTCAGGAGATAATTTTGGTTTAAAATATGAAGTATTAAAATTATCTCAGGACAATAGTTTGGGGGTTCATCTAGCCTCAATGGCTCCAGACACACTGGATTCACTGAGAATTTGAAATTCTCTTTTGTATTTTCCACTTTTTGACCAGGATTATTCTATAGAACCTTTGATTAAAATGTTCCGTCATGGTAGCTGGGCACCACCAATTCTTCTGTTCTCATGGCAAATAAGGTAGTTCTTTATGGAGACAATTAGCCATGCATTCCATTTCCTCCTTCTGTTCCTGACTCTCCTTCTTCTTCTGCTGCTCTTTTTGGAAGAAATGCACCACGACAGGATGCTTATGAAACCATGGGATCCTTGAAACATATAGCGATGTGACTTTGGGAAGATGTCTCACTACAGTTCCGTTCCTTTGGATTTAAAAGAAATAAAAGAATACCTACTTCTCAGGGTTCTTCTGAGTGTTAAATCAATTATGCAAAAACAGCAGTGTACAAAGCAGGACAGTCTTGGAATCGGCAGCTTTACTTTTAAAAATAGTAACGGTCTTTCTAATTTCTCCTGGAATTACACTGACTTTCATAATGTCTAGAGTCCCTGGTGGTGTAGTGGTTAAGAGCTATGGCTGCTAACCAAAACGTTGACAGTTCGAATCTACCAGGCCCTCCTTGGTAAACCCTATGGGGTGGTTCTACTCTGTCTTATAGGGTGGCTATGAGTCGGAATCCATTCGACCGCAGTGGGTTTTTCTTTCTTTTTTTTTTTAGAGACCATATACAACCATTTTCTATCAGGGTTGGTTTTTCATTTCTCTCAAAGCTTGCTTAATTTCCAGTGCATAGGTATGATAATCACTCACAATTCAGAAAGATTTGTTGCACTGATGTTCAGGCCTAAGTGTGAGAGCAAGGAGAAGGATAGATCTCAGGCCACAGGCCAGGAGCTAAGGGGTGGCTCTCCTCATTACACAAAACTGAGGTATGAAACTTTGAGTCTGAGAGTTCTAAATTTGACCCTACCCTTCCATGTCATTTATGGAGACAATAGACCAGAACCTATTTTCTTTAGCAATTTCTTAACCTTTTCTATTGTTGTAAACAATATACATGACACATTTACCAATTCAACATTTTTTACATGTACAAATTTAGTTGACACCAATTACATTAATCATATTGAAGAACTATTACCAGTAACTATTGCCAAATTTTTCATCACCATAAACAGATACTCCATGCTTCCTATTACTCCTCTTCTTCCCCCTTCCTCCTGCCCTGCATTTATCTATTCTAGATAGTACATAAAAATGGAACCATACAATATTTTTCCTTTTGTTACCAAACGCAAAAAAAAACCCCATTGCCATCGAGTCGATTCTAACACATGGCAACCCTACAGGACAGAGTAGAACTGCCCCATAGGGTTTCCTAAACTGTAATCTTTACAGGAGGAGATCACCAGGTCTTTTCTCCAGGGTGTGGCTGGTGGGTCCAGACTGCCATTGTTTCAGATAGTAGCCAAGTACTTAACCACTGAGCTGCTAGGGCTCCTTGCCACAACACTGACTTCTACAAAAGAAGGGCTATATCTTTAATTGCATCTTAGAGGAAAGGCTGACAAAAAATACTTTTTTTTTCTAGTGTTTGGGGCCATATTAACAGAATAAATATTTTAGCATTTTAAAATTTCTTCTCTACAAAAAGCTACATTATTAAGTATTGAAATAAATAGTGTGGGGACAAAAAATAATTTCAACAAGACTGCAGGGCAGAACTTAACATATCATAAATCAAAACTGGGGGAAATCTGAGACCATGAAGTCAAATGTAAGAAGATGATTTTTGAATTGACATTTTAAACTTATTTATTACTCTCAAAATCCATTAATCTATGTTTTTAAGATTTGTGTTTCATGGCCTTGAATCATAAACAGCTTCTTCACCTTCATTTTACCTTAAAATATGGCATTATTAAACATACTGAAAATATTATCTTTGAAGTAAATCTTATTAGTTTCATTAAGAAACATAGTCTGCAAGACATACAGAAATTTTGTATTCAAATAAGTTTGTTTAATCTGCTCTGGAAAAGTATTTTGTCCAGTTTTATTTTATTTTAGTCTTTATTAAATTACTTTTGAATGTGATAATAGGAAAGTGTAATATCAAGCACGCATACATTAAATAACTTAAATTACGCTGGTGTATAATTAGTCTGAATTGATAAATAAGTACTTTCTGGAAATGGATTATACAGTTGGTAATCTTTAAATCTTTCTACCTATTAGCAGGCAATTTATATTTCTTACAAAGAAACCTCTCTGGGATTGCCGGCTCTCTTTCTGATGAGTGAAGTGTATAAACAATATCTGTAAAGCAAATGCCCAAAATGTAATGGGTTCAAGAACATTCAGGTAACTCAGCAGAGTAAAGAACACCAGGTAGGGAACGTGAATCAGAGAGGATGTGCCTTTTTAAAACGGCACCCATTACTCAGCTCAGGTTAATTTTTGCCTATCAGAAATGGAAAGCAAGGGATACCAAATATTTCAGATTTTTCAAGGGAAGTCAGAAATTGGATGACTTTCAAAGTTGATTATACTAATACTGTCAAAGGAATTCATTCACATGAAATAAATAGACAGTGTCTGTAGCACTTCTTATTCTCCATTACTCCCTTTTTTATGACCTAAAATGCTTTGTGTTTTATTTAAAGTAAATAATTGAAGATTTGCATGTCCAAAGATGGTTCAGAACTCGTTAAACCTATTCTACTCCTCTGTGGAACCTTTCTAAAATGCACACCTCACAAACATAGTACTTTCATATTGCATATCATTTAGTGATGTATTTGAATGATTCCCTTGCCTAGACTAAGGCCTGTTTGATGACACACACCGTATTCAATGTGTATATTTTATTTTGATGTTATCTAAATGTGTCTGTTAATGTGAATCACTGCTGTTACTTGATAAAAAAGCTTCTACTCAAAGAGCCCTCTTACTGATTCAGCTGGTCAAGAACAAGGGTCAGGGAACTTCAACTCTCAAGCCAAACCCAGCTTATTACCTGTTTTTGTAAATAAAGTCTTATTGGAACACAACCACACCTATCCTTACATATTGTCTGTAGCTGTTTTCCTGCTACAAGGACATAGTTGAGTATTTGGAAAACAGACCATATGGCCAGCAAAGTCTAAAATAGTTACAATCTGGCACTTTACAGAAGATGTTTCCTGGGTCCTTATTTACAGCAAGATCCAAGAATCTGAATATTTTACCAAAGCTCCTATTAAATGATTGCTGTGATCAGACAACTCTGTTTCTTTCTATGCATCTTTGTATGCCCAGTTAATTATCAAAGTGCTTTACAAATAATAGGTACTCCACAAACTGTTGTTGAATGGTGTAAGGATAATCCAAATCCCATCACCACAAGTGGATTCTGACTCATAGTTACCCTGTAGGAAAGAGTAGAACTGCCCCATAGAGATTCCAAGGAGTGTCTGTCAGATTCGAACTGCGGACCTTTTGGTTAGCAGCTGTAGTTCTTAACCACTACGCCACCAGGTTTTCCAGTATAAAGATGGGACAGATCACAATTCAGGATACTTATGCAATGAGTAGCCCCCTTTTAAGGAACTGATTCACTTCCCATGATTTTTCAAGCAAATTCAATTAAAATAGATTTTGTGTTTGTTGTTAGATGATGTCCAGTGGATTCAGACTCATAGTGAGCCATTTGACAGAGTATAACTTCCCCTGTTGGGTTTTCTTGGCTGCAATCCTTGTGGAAGCAAATTTACCAAGAATCTCTAAATTTACTAGGATCATTTACATGAAATAAAATTTGATATATATCGTTATCTAGTCTTCATTCATTATTCATATTCTATTTTTATTGTATGAAAAACAGTGGGAGCATACGGTTACTGTAAAAGAAGTAGAAGACATTTTTCTTGGTTTAAAGACATGTTCACATAAATACAAATAAATACAATAGGAAATGATGATACATAGACTCAAAATTTCAGAGTCATAAGCTTTAAAAATCACTTGTCTTTTTTTATTACACAATAAAATCATGCTGCTTGTAGGAAACAATGGATGAATAAAAATACTCAAGATGAAACAGTATAAAATTACTTAGTATACCTAACATGAAGCAAAAGAATATATGTTGATGGATACTATCTTAGTATTTGTGCATCAAGAATTGTTTTAAAGGCACTTTTTTTTTTTTTTTTAGACTGGCTAGGATATGAAGAGATTAGTTTTTCTAACTCCATTTTCTAGATGAAGACATTTTAAAAGCATAATTTAAAAAAATTATAAATAAAATTATAAGAAGTCAGAAAACTACATGTTTATGCCAAATATCTCTCCTTTACCTTTTTCTCTTGTTTCTGAAATGTGAAATAAGAAACACTAAAAATAAGTCTTTACATATTTAAAAATATCTTTCATATTCTTGCCAGTGTTTTACCACAGCTATTAAAATATTTTAAATTCTTTCTTTCAGCTCTTCTTTATGTGGCACAATTTCTACTGCTTTTATTATTTTGATAATTATGTAATTGGTTTGTCAATACCTTTACTAAAATACTGTCTCAGAAACATTTGCGTCAGATTTCTTCCATTTTTCTTCCGCATAGCACTTAAATACTAATAATGACTACCATTTATAACATGTGTTATACTCATAATATGTGCCTGCCACTTTTTCTAAACTTGTCACATGAAACAACTCATTTATTATTCCCAATACTCCTAAAACGATAGGTAATGCTATTATCCCCATTTTATAGATATGGAAATTGAGGAGTAGGAAAATGATGCTCCTTTCCCAGAATCACAGCCATTAAAATTATAACAGATTTTAGACAAGGAAGTTTGGTTTCAGAATGTAGTTTCTTAGATATTCTCTGCAAGGCTCCACTGAATGATAAACCTATTGAATCACTCTTGCTGTTTCATCCATACTGCTAAAGACTGGGACTTGCTTTTTTATAGTATCTAAAAACAATGTTTCTAGACTGTCTCTATTCTTGCCCCTACTCACAGAATTAAAATGACCGGTTTTAAATCTGCTTCACTAAAAGAGGAGTTAGTGCCTAAATCCCCCCAAATCCTCTAATCTGCACTTAGATAGCAGAAATGGTAATTTTTGAAAGAATTTGTAAAGGAATGTCTAAGAGAAATGCTTTTACACATGGATAAGTGTGAGAATTGAGATTCCAAAAAGACAATGGCTGCCAGAAGCACCTAGATACTTTGTAGTGCATATTTATGGTATTGTGCTCAAAATCCCTACACTAACTTTATTGTGGAATTCTCCATCTAGACAAATAGTACAAGAGAAGTCATCTTCTATAGCATGATTTCACCTCTCAAGTTACGTACAGTTAAATAGTTCAGAAGTGAATATCAAACAAAATCTAGACCATTCATTGTGCTTCCACATTTATGACTTGGGATCTTGAGAAATGAATAAGAATATTTGTCTTAGCTGAAGCTTTCATGTATATGGTTGTTGACAGTGGCCACGTTTTCTGACTTAAAGTGAAGGTGAAATGAATCAATTTTCAAAATATGAGCGAGAAAGAATGAGAACACAGACATCTCTCTAAGACATGCAAGTTTCTAGTTTCTGATTTTCCTGAGGCCTCTGACATTGTACAACTTAATTATTCCTTTAGTCACCTAAAAACTTTAGGAGGAATCCCAAGTAATATAGAAGCGGATCTAATAACTAGAGATCAGATCTTGCAACTTCCTTTTGCTCCTTCAATGTAACCATCTAAAGAGGAGTTCTGTTGGTGCAGATTTGAGTAGATTTCCTTTACTCATTATTCTCTAGCCCCCATCCAAGCAAGCTAAAGCCCTTTCTTCGTAAAGAAGATAGAAACCTGGGCTAAGTTTCTCACAAATGGCATCCTTTGCTGTTAATTGAGTCACATAAAATTTAAAAAAAAAAAAAAAGAAAATTCTCTCTGTGCCATTGGAAAGGTTAACCATGCGATCATTCTAGTTTTTATTGACAGTGCCCTTATTTTTATGTAACGTACACAAAGTTCATGTATTTCTAAGTAAGGTGTATTAAAATCTAAAAAGCATCCTCTCCCTTCTACGATTGAAGGAGCACATTTGAATGGCTTTATTTGTTGTTGGTAGTCCAGCCACCACTGGGATCTTCGATAAAAACAACTTATTGATTAATTTTATTTCTTATATTTTTTAAGATGAAGGACTTCCCTCTATCTTGTATTACACATCTAAAAACAATTTTCTTTTTGGGTAACAAAAGATCTCTCAGTTCACTAAATTCTGATATTATCAAATTAAACTCCGCCGCCCATCCTGAGGAGACCTAGTGGTGCAGTGGTTAAAGTACTTGGCTGCTAACCAAAAAGTGGGTGATTCAAGCGCACCAACCACTCTGTGGGGAAAAGATATGGCAGTCTGTTTCCATAAAGATTACAGCCATGAATACCCTATGGAGCAGTTTTACTCTGTCCTATAGGGTCGCTATGAGTCAGAGCCCATTCTGAACAAGTAAGGGAAAAGGAGTGACTTAAAAGATATCATTATAACAATTTCATCTTGGTCTTACTGTGACAGTCTTTTATCAGGACTCACGTCAATCAGTTTGAGAACTCCTGAAGAGCTTACTTGGCAGATAGTCATCTGATGATTATTTATGAAACATCAGTGCTGTTAGATGAAGGAATACGCCCTGCAAAGTTAAGAAAATTCAGTAAAACCACACCCAGTCTTGCTGGTAAATCCCTTCACTTCTCTCAGATCCACCTCACAGTGAGACGAACCAGGCACATCTGTGAAATATAGCCTATCCAGTGATCCCACTTTTCTCTTTCTTTATGTGCCACAGAGAGATTTATAGTTACTAAGAAATGAAATGCCTTAACCAGTTCATTCACTTAAAGAGTATCTGCAGCTGTTATTTATCTTGGAACTAAAAATCTGTATATTGTCCTCACAAACTTTAATGCATAAATATATGACTTTTATTAACACTCAAAGAATCTAGATATTTATGCAGTAATTATTTCCAGTGAGTCAATAAAAATATTCTATTTAAATGACACTTTTTTCACAAGAAGTACTAGTAAGGAACTAACTCTACCTGTATCTCTATCGATGTTATTAACTCGCCTAGTCACAAATTATATGCCTCTCTGAAAAATATGATATACAAAAGTGCACGTTGATGTGTTTTTATTTAAAATTCTTTCTTCTTGTTTTTTAGTAGTTTCTTTGTTATTGTGCTAATATTTAATCTCTGTAACATTTCTTTCATTTAATGGCAAAATATGGCTAGGAAGACCTAAAAGTAACCAGTCTCTATTGATTTACCAATTTTAACATTTGGAACTAATTCAATCCATGTGATTTAATATTTAATAGCAGTAACATTGGCATTGGTGAGCAAAGCCTTTCATGATAATCCTTGGTTAAAGGTATTTTCCATAGAAAGGCTTAGAACTAAATGGATAAATATCTCCAGAGAATCTATCCTTGGCAAAATTCTGGATTAAATGAAGTCTATGTCTGGCCACTCAATTTTTAAGACACTTTTCCGTCCATGAACTACTTACAGTCAGCTCCTGTTGCTATCCCAGGCTAACATATTTTAGGTGGCAATTTTTCAATGTCAGCAGTTTCAAGAATAAATCTCTAACACTTATTTAGTATATAGAATGTGCCAAGAACTGTGCTAAACTGTCACCCCATTTGATTCTCACAACTACCTACCTGGTCCATCAATTCATTACTTCTCTGGCCTCGCCTCCTTATACACTTTCACTTCATTTACCTCTGGTCCAGCACATTTGGCTTCTTGTGAATCATAGAATACACAGCCTGCTCGTGGCCTTAGTCCTTCTACTATTCTCTCTGTCTGGAATGTTCCTTTATCTACACGGCTTGCTCCACGCTTACTCAGGGTTCAGTCCTGCTCTCACTGCATAAAATAGTGCTCTCTCTCCCTGCACGTACTTCCTTCCTCCTCACCCCACTCTGTTTTTCAGCCTAGTACTAAATTAAATATGATATTTTGATATGCATTTTATGTGTCTCATCATCTCACTCACTTGAATGAAAATACGAAAAAGTTGAGACAGATTCAGTATTTTCCTCTATATGCCAAGCCAAGAAGAAACGTGTGATGTGCTAAGCATACCCTAAATAATATTGACTGAATGAATTAATAATTCTGTGAAGGGTTAACTTCTGTGATTGCCATTGTACAAATGAGAAAATCAAGCTGTAGTACTTTTTTTTTTGTTTGAACTTTGAGGGTTTTTTTTGTTATTATTATTTTTTATATCATTTTTGAATAAGATAAAATAATAACAGTGAAAAAATTCAGAATAGGTCATCTATAAAATAGGGTGTTTGGGGACATTCTTTTCATTATTTCATAACAGGCCATTTATAAAATAGGACAAATAATAATAAAATGACAGTCTGTAATAATCAGGATCTGCTTTAGGACAATATCCTAGTATTGAATTTTCTGAATTCTTAGGCATTGCTCTTTTGATACCTCCAAGTTTCTACACTGCGAACTTACAAAGAAAAAAATAATAATTTACAACCTAAAATCAAACTTACTTTTAGCAACATATTATACAAAACAATGTTATTATTGTTGACTGTCATCCAGTCAGCCCCTGACTCATGGTGACCACATGAGCAACAGAATAACATGCTGTCTAGTCCTGCTCCATCTCCATAATCAGTTGCTGATAGGACGTTTGCGATCTGTAAGGGTTTCATTGCCTGATTTTCAGAAGCAGATCACCAGGTTTTTCTTCCTACTCTGTCTTAGTCTGGAAGCTCCGCTGAAACCTGGTCAACATCATAGCATAATGACACCCAAATCACCACTGACAAATGGGTGGTAGCTGAGCATGAGATGTACTCGCTGAGAATCCGATCTGGTCTCCCACTCGGAAGGCAAGAATTCTACCATTATACCATGTAGTTATATTTAGAAAAATTTAATTTTAATCAATGCATTACTCAAAACTATAAAATTTGCTCGGTTGTAGGAATAAAACTATTATCTACCTTTCGATGTCAACTGGAAATAAAAAGCTACTCAAGTAATGACCATTGTTTGCTTTAATACAACATTTACAAGGCCATCTTCAAGTTCATTTTTAACTCTTTATCCAAAGAATAAGAAAAAACTACAATTTAGAAACAGTCTTAGAAGGATTCTTAACCTTTCCTCTGATTTGTAACACTTTTATGAATGCTACTTTTTTGACAGAAAAAGTTTCATTGTTTCCTCAATAGCAAAATAAATGATTAATTTTGGAAACTGAACAAATCTGATGCTAGATTAATTTAATTTTAGACTTTTTTCTTTCTCTTCTTCAAATACTTGAAGTATCTCTTGATTAATGATCAATGAATCTTCTCTTTACTATTAAAATTTATTAAAAAATTATTTATGGCTAGGTAGACACATTGATCTGACCACTGGAACTTCCTGGATTTTTTTTTTCTGTGTATATGTTTTTTATAGACGTTGACTTATCAGGATTTTCTGAACACACAGTTGAAATAATGTACCCTACATTGCTTAGTAAAGTGTAAAATGTAAGCAATATTCATACATCAAGTAAAAATTGCACAGCCCTTTCTTTTTAAGAGTTCAGCCCATTCTTTTTAAGCATTCTTTTTAAGAGTTCAGTGCTGTTAATCAAAAAGTCAGCAGTTTGAATCCACCAGCAGCTCTTTGGAAACCCTATGGAGCAGTTCTACTCTGTCCTATAGGGTTGCTATGAGTTGGAAGTGACTCAGGGGCAATGAGTTTTTCATTTTATCAGTCCCAAAATAAATTGTTGATTAAGACATTAAGAATACAAAAGTAGTACAACTGAATTCTTCATTTCAGTATCTAAAAATAAACAGTGTGTTATGGCAATATATCAGGTTTTCTATCATACAGTTAACCCAAAACTAAAATAAGAACCTATAAGAAAGCACTTGTATATATGGGTTGGGTAGATTAAACAGAAGGGAAAAAATAAAGTAGAGAAACTTCAAAAAATATTTTAAACCTGGATTTAGATATATGCGCTTACTTGGGAAATATCATTTATACATTTCATATGTAGATGTAACATTATCTTCTTGGCACCTACATAATCTTTAAAGTAAAGGAGGTGATAGAAGTGACAATAAAAGTTATTTTTTCTCCCCATCTTTTCAAACTTAACTGCTTAGCAAAGGATTTTACGTAGGGCATCCAGTAGTATTACCCAAGGAAATCAATTACCCAAACGTGTTTGCTTAGGCTGTTTAGGATGTGCCAGTTAATAAAAGTTGTGATTGCCAGAGCTCAGCGTTTCATTATATAAAAGCCTCTTTACCCATTCCTTTGGGTCAGCTTTTTAATGATGGAGTGAGCTTTTTCTTAGAAGTTCTATTGTCAGGTGGAATTGGGTTAATTTAGATTATATGAAAAGGAGCAGGTACCAGTAAAATGGGATATAAAACGCTTAATGGAATCCAGAAATGAAGTCAGGCTATAGAAGGAAAAGAAGTGAGATTGAGAAAAACAAAAATTAAAGGAGACTGGTAGGTGATTTAGTCTGCCTTTTCGGGTCAGGTGCCATGCATCCAACTAAATTACTCCAACACATAGCACAAGATGTTCCTCTGATATGTTCTCCTTCTTAGTACTTTTAAATGTTAAACATTATTTTACAGTATACTTTAAAGAAAATCCAAAATAGACTAGGGTCCTACAATCCTACACTTCTTAAATCATTGTTATATCTGAGGTGGAGATGAAGATACCAATGAATAAATTTAATCACAATGAATTAAAATTGAATATATATTCAAAAATTTGATGTACATTTTTCCTTAAGTAGTTTTTTTCTTTCTTTTAGTTTTTTTGAAAAAAATATATGAATTTGAGAACACCACTAAAAGTTAACACACTTTTGATAGAATTAGACTAGGGTTAATTTGTGTCTAATTTTAAAAGATATGCCCATTTATGCCTTAGAGTCAGGAGATAAGTAAAGGTACATTTATTTATATTGCCAGTGACGGCAGTTTAAGTTATGCAAATGACCACAAAAACATGCTGGCCACTGACAGTAAAGGAGGAGATAATGAAATGTATGGGCACAACCTTGCAGCTGAGAATAAACCCACTCATTGGAGGTCAACAGCCCCGGCACCTGCATCCACAGGTTTCTTTGCCAGCTCTTAGAAGCTCTTCAGTGCCCTTGCAGGGTTGATGTGCATGGGAAGAACCATAAAGCAAACAGGAGCTCTTGTGCTTAGAAAACATGCAGAGTGCTAAGAATCAATGAGTCAAAGCATTTACTAGATTGAAAACACCTTAGCGAGCATATGGCCCAAAGTCCTCCTTTTTAAAAAGGAAGTCAGCTAGATAAAGTGATTGAACCAAGGTCAGACATCTAGTTTATGCCTGACTATAGATAACGAGGGTGCCCTTATGAGTCCTGGCTAGGCATTCTTTTCCCTTTGTCATACTGCTCTTAGAGATGGTGAACAAACATATTTATTAGCAAGTTGAAGATGCAGACATACATAAGAAATTTGAAGGAGGGAGCGTGGACACTATGTAAACTTTATTTTATTTTCTGTAAAACAGACATTGGAGAACTGAAATAATGCTGATGACATGTATTAATTCTTGTATGGAGTATATCTGTGGAAAGTGATGATGGAGAAGTTCAATATCATCAGTCAGAACAAGGCCAGGGGATGACTGTGGAACAGATCACGAATTACTCATATGCAAGTTCAAGTTGAAGCTGAAAAAAATTAAAACAAGTCCACGAGAGCCAAAGTACAATAATGGGTATCCCACTTGAATTTAGAGACAATCTCAAGAATAGATTTGACTCATTGAACTCTAATGACCGAAGACCAGACAAGTTGTAGGACAACATCTAGGATTTCATACATAAAGAAAGCAAAAGGTCATTAAAAAGGCAGGAAAGAAAGAAACAACCAAAATGGATGTCAGAAGAAACTCTGAAACTTGCTCTTTAATGTCGAGTAGCTAAAGCAAAGGGAAGAAATGAAGAAGTAAAAGAGCTGAAGAGAAAATTTCAAAGGGTGGCTCAAGAAGACAAAGTATTATAATGATATGCGCAAAGACCAAAAGGGAAGAACAAGCTCGGCATTTCTCAAGCTGAAACAACTGAAAAAAAAAAAAAAAATCAAGCCTTGTTTTGTAATATTGAAGTATTCTATGAGGAAAATGTTGACTGACTCAGGAAATATCAAAAGAAGATGGAAGGAATACACTGAGTTACTGGAACAAAAGGAATTGGTTGATGCTCAACCATTTCAGGCATTAGCACATGAACAAGAACCAACAGTACTGAAGGAAAAAAGTCCAATCTGCACTAAAGGCACTAGCAAAAAACAAGGCTCTAGGAATTGACAGAATACCAACTAAGATGTTTCACCAAACGATGCAAAGCTGGAAGTGCTCTCTTGTCTATGCCAAGAAATTTGGAAGACCTCTACTTGGTCAACTGACTGGAAGATATCCATGTTTTTTCCTATTCCAAAGAAAGGTGATCCAATAGAATGCAGAAATTATAGAACAATATCATTAATATCACACACAAGTAAAATGTTGTTGTATATAATTCAAATATGGATGCAGTAATACATCAGTAGGGAACTTCCAGAAATTCAAGCCAGATTCAAAAGAGGACATGTAACATTGGATATCACTACTGATGTCAGAGGGATTTTTGCTGAAAACAGAGAATACTGGAAAGAAGTTTACCTATGTTTTATTGACTATGCAAAGGCATTCAACTATGTAGATCGTAACAAATTATTGATAACATTGTGAAGAATTGGAATTCCAGAGTATTTAATTGTGCTTATGTAGAGCCCGTACATAGGCAGTCATTCAAACAGAACAAGGAAATACTGTGTGGTTTAAAATCAGGAAAAGTGTACACCAAGGTTGTATCCTTTCACCTCACTTGTTCAATCTGTGTGCTGAGCAAATAATCTGAGAAGCTGGACTATATGAAGAAGAATGGGGCATCAGGATTGGAGAAAGACTCGTTAACAATCTGTGATATGCAGATGACACAACCTTGTTTGCTGAAAGTGAAGTGGACTTGAAGCACTTACTGAAGATCAAAGACCACAGCCTTCAGTATGGATGACACCGCAACATAAAGAAAACAAAAATCCTCACAACTGAACCAGTAAGCAACATCACGATAAAAGGAGAAAATATTGAAGTTGTCATGATTTCATTTTACTTGTATCCACAATCATTGCCTAAGGAAGCAGCAGTCAAGAAACCAAAGGACATAGTGCATTGGGCAAATCTGATGCAAAAGACTTCTTTAAAGTATTAAAAAGCAAAGAGTCACTTTGAGGACTAAGGCACGCCTGACCCAGATCACGGTATTTTCAACTGCTTCATATGCTTATAAAAGCTGGAAAATGAATAAGGGAAACTGAAGAATTTATGACTTTAAATTATGGTGTTGGCAAAGAATATTGAATATACTGTGGATTGCCAGAAGAATAAACAATTCTGTCTTGGAAGAAGTACAGCCAGAATTCTCCTTACAGGCAAGGATGGAGAGGCTTCATCTCACATACCTTAGACATGTTATCAGGAGGGACCAGTCCCTAGAGAAGGGCATCATGCTTAGTAAAGCAGAGCATCAGCAAAAAGGAGGAAGATCCTCAAAGAGATTGTTTGACCCAGTGGTTGCAACAATGGACTCAAACATAGCAATGATTTTGAGGATGGTGCAGGACTGAGCAATGTTTTGTTGTGTTGTGCTTATGGTCTCTGTGAGTCCGAACTGACCGGGCAGCACCTAACAACAACGCAACATGGATACCAAGCAACCTTTTCTGGCATCTACCGTTCCCTAATTTTTTTTTCTTTCTCACCTCACAAACACATCCTATGTATATGTTTGTTAGTTCTGGAAGCATTTGTAAACATAAAAAAACTTAACCATACTCATAAATAATTGAAAGTGGAAATTGCAAAACTGTATTTTATAAATGAAAAATGACTCCATGGAATTTATGAAATTTTTCATTAATAGTATGTAAAGGAGAGTATCCATTTTGAAATGAATAGAGAGAGAAAAGGAAACATGAAGAAAATTAAATCGAGGATATAGACAGAGTGACAAGCAATAAGAGAGTTCAGGGGAATGGAGATTAAAGAAGGATGGTATTTCAAGGAAGAGAGAGTAGTTAGTATTTTCAGATGATACAAAAAAATACCGTGAGAACTGTGAAGTGTTAACTGGAATCAATAGCAAAGCAATATGATTTGTTTGTTTGTTTTAATAGGTTTTGGATAAACTTTAGAGTACTTAAGATGAGTGAAGCTAGATTTGATGTGTTGAAGAATGTACAGGGTGTGAGGAATTATAGACAGTAAGAGTAAAAAAATATATATATATACATTTTTCAAGAGTGTCCCTTATAAAATAGGGGGAATATAAGTCACAGAGCCAAAGGAAAGTATGGGCCTGGGAGAGCACAAGAGTCCAGTGGGGAGTTTTTATCTTGTTTTGTTCCAAGATTGGGTAAACTTGGACACATTCAAATGCTGCACAGAAGAAAGCAGTAGAGAGATAGAGTTTAGAGATATTACAGTGCCAGGGTAATTGATAAAGTCATTGAATTTTTGGGTTTTTTTGAAAAATTGCATATTTTTGATAAAAAGATACTAATCATACATTGGCAATTGTTCTTGGTGTCCAAGAACTCACATCTACTTTAGTGGGAGTGAAGAAAGACATGGTAAGTGTATATTGAATAACATATGGTGGTTGAGAAGTGGGAAAGTCAGGAAATTCGTTTCTATTGGTTTCTATTTTCTCTCTGAAGTAAGAAAGGATGTTAAGGTCGAGAAGGAAGAGATGAAGAAAATGAAGAATGATCCCCTAAGAAGTTTGAAAATAAAGGAAAGTATTTTAAACATCTACTGTATAAGAAGCAGAATGCACTGACTATTGACATATTGAAGGACTGAAGGGCAAGGCTGAAGAAAAGGAAAGATGGTATCACTGAGCCTCAGAACTATAAGATTTTCTCAAGTAATTCTTAGCAATTTTACTGAATGAGCTAAGAAGGCTGAGTGAGACTAATTTTAGATTTTTTTTTTCCCCATGTGTGTACAACAGAAGAATAACGGGACAAGGAGCTGAAACTATTGACAAGAAATTGAGTAAAATGATAGACCATGAAATATAAGTTGACTAGGGAAATAAAGAACTAGGAAGGGGACCAGGATGTTTAATATACTGTACTGACCTAATGATGTTTTCCCAAATCAAAATCCCACATCAAATGCCAGCAGCAACCTCTGAGGAGCAGTGCGGTTTCAGTGGTAGTATTCTCACCCTCCCTGTGGGAGACTCCAGTTCTATTTATGGCCTTTGCACCTCCCTTCTCTGTATTCTGTGATTTTAATCTATTACTTTTCTTGGTGGAGCCCTGGTGCCGCAACAGTTGAGCACGCAACTGCTAACAGAAAGGCAAGTGGTTTGAACCCACCAACTACTCCTCAGGAGAAAGATGTGACAGCCTGCTTCCATAAAGATTACAGCCTTGAAAACCCTATGGGGCACTTCTACTCTGTCCTGTAGTGTCAGTATGAGTCAGAATTAACTCAGCAGCAACTGGTTAGGTTTTTGGTTTTGGTTATTATTTTCCTTAATTTTTCAACTACTTATATTTTTTACTCCCAGATGATAAAGAGAAAGAAAGTTCCTTTAAAAAAGGAAGTCAAATCAGCTGCTTATGATATTAAATACCTACTTATTCAACACAATGGTGCCCTGGTATTGAAGTGCTTAAGAGCTCGGCTGCTAACCAAAAGGTTCACAGTTCGAATCTATCAGCCGCTCCTTAGAAACCCTATGGGGCAGTACCACTCTGTCCTATAGGGTCGCTATGAGTCAGAATTAACTCAACGGCAAGGGGTTATATACTCAACACAATACTTAAAAAAAAAAAGTAAGCTCTGATTAACATAGCATATTTGATTCCTTTATCTCTCTGTTTATAAGGAGTTTATGGATATTTTACATAGCAGATGTACTTTGAAAAAGCATTAAGTTACTCAGTCAATCGGACTTAACATTCAAGAAGATGACACTTTTATTGGAGAGTATTACTTTTAAAAGAGAGTTTGCTCTGTAAGCCTTCATCTTAAGTGAGAATAACAGCACAATTGGAAGAGCATAGTCAATGTCACTGAACAGTGCATGTAGAAATTTTTGAAATGGTGTATCTTTGGCTATGTGTATTTTCACCAAAAAAAAAAGGTTGAGAAGTTAGAGGGTTGACATGTGGTGGGGTTGTTAACCAATGTCATAAAACAATATGTGTACTACTGTTTCGTGAGAAACTATTTGTTCTGTAAGCCTTCACCTGAAGTACAATAAAAAAAAGAGAGTTTAAAAATTCAAACACTTGGAGAAATCCAAAGACACTGTGGTTAACCTCCAGAAAATACCAGTAAAGGTGCGAAGAATTTAGGTAAACCAGCATCTGACTAGACTTAATAAGAGAAGGTTGATAGGTACTATCTAAATAATGAATTCATTAAAATAAATGTTCTTTCTTATTGTTGATACTAGCTAACAGCAGTATGTACATATACATGCATGCACATAACGATGTATTGATGTGATACATATGGATATAATAATAAAATTAGTAAATTTGAATCTGAAAAAAAAAAAGAGTTTACAAGTTCATAGTTTGGCCCATTACTTCTGTACTTTCACAAGGAAAAGCATTGTGAACATTTTTTTCCAGGACATTTCTTTTTTTTTTTTTTTTTTATTGTGCATTACATGAAAGTTTACAGAGCAAATTAATTTCCCATTTGATAGTTTGTACATAAAGCGTTCCATGACCTTGATTTCCTTCCCCACCATGTGTCGGCACTCTCCCTGTTTCCACTCTAGTTTCCCCATTTCCTTTCGTTCTGATTTTCTACCCCTTCCTGGCTTCTCATCTTTGCTTTCTGTCAAATGTTGCCCCTCTGATCTTGTATAATTGATTGTTCTAAGGAGCACGTTCCTCTTGGGTGTTATCATTTATTTTATGGACCTGTCTATGGTTTGGCTGAAAGGTGATCTCCAGGAATGGATTCAGTTCCAGTTCAGAAGGATATCTTATGGCCATAGACTTGGGGAGTCCTCCAATCTCTCTCAGATCAGTAAGTCTGGTCTTTTTTGTGAATTTGAGTTTTTGTTCTACAATTTTTCTCCTGTTTTCTCTGGGACCTTCTGCTGTGATTCCAGTCAGAGCGGTTGGTAGTAGTAGCCAAGCACCATCTAGTTTTCCTGGTCTTGGAGTTGTGTAGGCTGAGGTTCATGTGATTGGTTAGTTCTTTGGACTAATTGATTCCTTGAGTCTTTGGTTTTCTTCAGTTTCCCCATCATTTCTGATATAACAAAATGGAAATCACGAGTCGTTTAATTTCTAGCCCAATTTCCACAATAAGCCTGTCTACAGATTGAAAATACTTTACTACTGTAAATGAGAATTTGAACTTTTAGAAATCTAACAGAAGAGTATCCCATTACTTTAAAAATCTTTTCATTCATTTGGACTTGGAGTCAAAACACTTTATATGGAACTTTTAGATCCATAGAAAAAAAGCTTCTGCCAACCCACTACGTATTTATGAAAAATAAAATGTAACCTCCTTTATTCAAATCATGGAGTTACTTTGTTTGCATTTTAAATATGCCAGCTGTTTTATCCTTTATATGAATTGTCTGTATCTTTTAAATTCTTTAGGAATAAAAATATATATATAAATTATCCTTTGACAAACATATAATCTTTATCAAAGTAGGTTTGGCCCTGATTTTGCTTCCAGACATTTTTTTTTCTTACTGATGAACCAATAACTATTGGCCTTTTCTGGGCTATTCTTACTACAACATCAATGACAGAGTAAAATAGTTTTTCATAGCTCAATTTAACCTGATAAAGTTCTTCAACTGGAAGCAGTAAGTTTAAAATAGTGTAAGAAAATTACTTATTGATATCACATATTTTCATAATATGTTAAGGAGAGATTCTGTTGTTGAAATAAAACATTATATAAAATGAAAAACCTGATGACTAAAAATAAGAGTAAAAAAAGAGAAATTTCAACAAAGACAGATGGATACATTTTTAGACATAGATCTAATATGAAGACCTCTGATGGTAGAAATGGGATCTAAGCTCAATCACCCTTAGTTATTGCTCCCTAGCTTTTGAGAGCAATTACTACTCTAAAATAATTCTGTGCTATAGATGCATATCTTTTTCCATGAAAACATGGACCATTGGAAAGTCATTTTCTGATATGAGTTTACAGTAGACACTGGTAAGCTTTTAGTTGTCATGTATACTCACTTATTACATTCCACAATGAGATTTAAAGATTAGTGATAGTTGTTGGCAAAAAGGAATTCCTATTTTACATTAAACCACATAAAAAATTCAGACCCAGGGATGGATTAACCAATAAGCAAAGTATCCACAGACTTACTTGTGCTTACTTACTAATCTGTAGTGCACAATCAAAGATGTGGTGAAACTCATTGTTCATTACAGATTAGTAAGTAAACACAATCAAGCCTGTCCTATCTTGCTTACTGTAAGCCCATGCGTACCTTGCTTACTGGTTGATCTGCCCCTGTTCAGACTATTTGTCTATTTGTTTCCCATTATCTGGCTGTAGTCACTCCTATTCCTTTTCTTATCAAAGTTGTCAAACCCTTCAAATCTGCTATAGGTCCATACCTATCTTCTGCCTTTCCCAATACTCACTTTAGTTACACATTTCATTCTGAAAGAGAGAAGCTTTAAAACACACACCGTGGTTTTAACTCCATCTTTGTATTATTTTATGCTCTCTGCTCTCATCAGGCTTCTTCAGGCCCATCACTCATTTATTTACTCTTTGACTGACAGCCAGATCTGTGGGCGTCCATTTTCCTCCTCATGCCAATCTCTTAGCATCATAGCTCATAATTACCTTAAAGACATTTCCTGTGACAGATACTCTTCAGATAATAATAATAGTAATGATCTGCTTCTGAGGCTCTGACATATGAAACAGGTATACTAGTATCACTAAACTTTCATTTTCTAATACTTGCTTTGCTAGGAAATGATGTGACAAGTATTTGAAATTACATAAAGCCACAAAAAGTTCAATGAAGCTAGAAGTTAGACGAAAAATAATGGGTGTAATGACAATGCAAAAAAGTGAAAAATAAAATATCACTTCTTTCCTTTGGGAACTATAAGTAATGATCTAATCTGATCAATTATAAAATTGTTTAATACAAAGACAATATTAAATGAATAGTAATTCTTTTTACTGTATGAAACAGGTAACTGTTTTGAACTTTCCTTTGGGTGTGGTTTCCCCGGTTAAGTATCCCTTCTAAACAAAAGTGTCATCAGTTTTCAACTGCTTAGCTCTGTGTTGTCCAGGAGTATGTTTATTCCTGAAAGTGGTGAAGTGTGGCCAATTTCCCAAAACACTGCCTGATTTCTTTGCTGCAGAGAATGGGAGGACTTAATTAATCACAGTTTCTTTCTTTCTTTCTTTCACTCATGGTTTCATCCATCCACCAAACCATACTTCTCCATTCATGGATAACTAATGATGTATGCATTCATGCATGTGTATCACTATACTTCTACATTACAGAATAGATATTTTATTTTGTACACTAAAAAATATTTTATTTTCAGATTAAATGCTAGTTGCCTTCTATGATAAAATATTCAAAATCAAATTTAAAGTCATTTTCTGTCTTGAGGAAACCAATATCCAAATTTATACCATTACATTAAAGGAGAAATGTGTTTTCTTAGATCTAGTCCCACGTTGCAATAGATACATTAGAGTCTTTCTAAGAGATTTATTTTTAAGATAGCTTATAATGATATTTTTCTTTGGAGTTGAATCATCTTTCCTCCTTGCTTAATTTTGAAAAAGAGCTGAAGTGTGTCTGAGAGCCAACAAATTTACAGCCTGAAATTTTATATCTTTTTCTATCTTAGTATTATTCTTTACTTATTCCAATTTTTAGAACCTTATTTTTTATGTATTGAATTGTGCCTTCCAAAAGTATATGTTGTAAATTCTAACCTTTATGCTTATGCTTTGAATCCCGTTTCAGAATGAGTTATCTTTGTATGTTAATGAGACAGTACTATTGTAGTTGTTATTGTATTGTTAGGTGCCCTCAAGCAGGCTCTAACTCATAGTGACCCTATGTACAACAGAACAAAACACTGCACGGTCCTGTGCCTTCCTCACAATCATTGCTATGTTTGAGGTCATTGTTGTAGTTACTGTGTCAATCCATCTCATTGATGGTCTTCCTCTTTTCGCTGACCTTCTTCTTTACCAAGCATGATGTCCTTCCCCAGGGACATGACAACATGTCCAAAGTACTGCAGATGAAGTGTAGGGGGTGTCTTAAATCAATCTCTTTTGAGATATAAAATATATTAAACAAGCAAGTCAGCAGAGAGGAGGAAGAGAGGGGGAAGAGAGATGGGAAGCCACATGAAGATCACCCAGGAGCAAAAGCTCAAAAAAGACTAAGAGTTTCCTCCATAGCCAACATAGAGACAGAAAGAATGGCTTCCCCTAGAGCTGGCATCCGGTATTCAGATTTCTAGCCTCCTAAACTGTGAGGAAATACTTTTCTGTTTGTTGAAGCCACCCATTTGTGGTATTTCTGTTATAGCAGCACTAGATAACTAAGACACTTTTATAATTTTTATTTTACTCATATCTACTGAATCAATTCTTCCAAATATGATCTTTGTTAACCCTTAACAATAAAATATAGCAAAAATAGTTGTTACCTACACTATTTCACTTTCTTCTGTTAAAAAGATAATCAAGTCTCTACTTTCAGGGTGTAGAATTTACACGTCTAAAAGGAAATAATGTATTACCACTATCTTGCAGATTATTCCAACAGTTAACTTGCTCTGATTTTCCAGGTCTCTAAGAGATGTAGCAGTCCTTTTTGGGTCTTGCAGGAACTATCAAATGGGCTACTTATTTCTCTATTTGGTTCAGAGCTATGGGCAACTAACTATCAGCCTGTAAACTAAGATTAGTATTTGGAAAGCAGTTTATACTATTTCCATTGACAAGAACAAATTTTACCAGGATTTTGCTAGATATTTAAAATATAAAGATGAAATATTGTAACACACCTACTTCTCATTCATCAACTATCTCATTATCAGACATTTTGCATTTATGGCAATAGTAAAAAAGTCTACTATTTGACTATTTTATGCATTAATGATGTACATCTGGCAGTAACCAAAGCCAAGGTGTGAGGCAAGAGCAACACTGGCTGTGATGGTTAAGGTTATGTGTCAACTTGGCTGACCATTATTCTCAGTAGTTTGGAAGTTATGTAATCATGTATTCCTCCTCCATTATGTGATCTGTTGTGGTCATCCTCCGTTTTCTCATAATGCCAATTTTTGCATAGCAACCTGGTCTTTGGAACCTAAACATGTCCGTAAGTGAGGAATGGGTGTAGTTTACTCATCTTTTTCTAACTTTGTTTTCTGTTGTTTTGTATATACAAAACAACTAGCATGTTTTACAAATTCACCTTCATCTCTTTCTTCCACTCCTCTAAATATTTTGACGCTTTAAGAATAGCAAATTGATTACTGAAGAAGAAGAATACAGTTGGAGGACTCACACTACCTGACCTCAGAACCTACTATACAGCTACGGTAGTCAAAACAGCCTCGTACTGGTACAACGACAGATACATTGACCAATGGAACAGAATTGAGAACCCAGATGTAAATCCATCCACCTGTGGTCACCCGATCTTCAACAAGGGCCCAAAGTCCATCAAATGGGGAAAAGAGTCTTTTTAACAAATGGTGCTGGCAAAACTGGATATCCATCTGCAAAAAAATGAAACAGGACCCATACCTCAGACCGTATACAAAAACTAATTCAAAATGGATTAAAGGCCTAAGTATTAAGCTCAAAACCATAAAGTTCATAGAAGAAAAAATGGGAGGAATGCTACAGGCCCTAATACACGCCATTAACAGGATACAAACCATAACCATCAACACACAAACCCCAGAAGATAAGCTAGATAACTGGCATATTCTAAAAATTAAACACCTATGCTCTTCAAAAGAGTTCACCAAAAGAGTAAAAAGATAACATACAGACTGGGAAAAAAAATTTTGACAGTACAAGTCAGACAAAGGTCTAATCTCCATAATCTATAAGAAAATCCAACATCCCTACAACAAAAAGACAAATAATACTATTAGAAAATGGGCAAAGGAAATGAACAGACACTTCACCAAAGACGACATTCAAGTGGCCAAAAGGCACATGAGGAAATGCTCGCGATCACTAGCCATTAGAGAAATGCAAATTAGAACCACAATGAGATAGCATCTCACCCCGGCATTACTGGCACGAATCAAAAACGCTGTTGGAGGGGCTGCAGGGAGATTGGAACTCTTATGCACTGCTGTGGGAATGCAAAGTGATACAACCATTTTGGAGAATGATATGGTGATTCCTTAGAAAGCTAGAAATAGAAATACCATACGATCCAGAAATCCCACTCCTAGGACTATATCCTAGAGATATAGTGTTCATAGCAGCATTGTTCACAACAGCAAAAAGATGGAAACAACCTAGATGCCCATCAACAGATGAATGGATAAACAAATTATGGTACATACACACCATGGAGTACTATGCAACGAGAAAGAACAACTATGAATCCGTGAAATATCTCATAACATGGATGAAACTGGAGGACATTATGCTGAGTGAAATAAGTCAATCACAAAAGGACAAATATTGTATGAGACCTCTATTGTAAAAACCCATGAAAAAGTTCACACACAAAAAGTAACAATCTTTGTTGGTTACCAGGGATGGGAGGGGTGGGGGGGGGAATACTAAACAGGCAACAGATAAGTGGTATCTTTGGTGAAGGATGAGACCATACACAATACAGGGGAAACTAGCACAACCTGCACAAGGAAAGGTCATCGAAGCTCCATAGACACATCTAAACTCCCTGAGGGACTGAATTGCTGGGCAGAGGGCTGTGGAGACCATGGTCTCAGGGAACATCTAGCTCAATTGGCATAACACAGTTTATAAAGACAATGCTCTACATTCTACCTTGGTGAGTAGCGCCTGGGGTCTTAAAAGCCTGTGAGAGGCCATCTAAGATACTCCACTGGTCTCATCCCTTCGGGGGCAAGGGAGAATGAAGAGCACAGGATACAAGGAAAAGATTAGTCCAAAGGACTAATGTACCACAGATACCAAAGCCTCCACCAGACTGAGTCCAGCACAGCTAGATAGTGCCCGGCTACCACTACTGACTGCTCTGACCAGGATCACAACAGAGAGTTCTGGACAGAGCTGGAGAAGGATGTAGGACAAAATTCTAACACACACAAAAAAGACCAGATTTGCTGGCCTAAAAGAGACTGGAGAAACCCCGAGAGTATGGCTCCCAGACACCCTTTTAGCTCAGTAGTGAAGCACTTCCAAGGCTCACCATTCAGCTGGGGATTGGACAGCCCCATAAGACAAAACAGGACTAATGAGGCACATCAGTCCAGGGACAAGGACTAGTAGGCAGAAGTGGACAGGAAAGCTGGTGACAGGGAACCCAAGGTTGAGTAAGGACTGTGTTGACGTGTAGTGGGGTTGTTAACCATTGTCATAAGGCAACATGTGTACTAACTGTTTATTGAGAAACTATTTTGTTCTGTAAACCTTCATCTAAAGTGAGAATAGTAGCACAACTGGAAGAGCGTAGTCGATTTCACTGCACTGTGCATGTAGAAATTTTTGAAATGGTGTAACTTTGGCTATGTGTATTTTCACCAAAAAAAAAAACAGAAATAAAAAGATCAAGAAGGGGGAGGATTGACATGTCGTGAGGTTGTTAACCAATGTCATAAAACAATATGTGTACTACTGTTTAATGAGAAACTGTTTGCTCTGTAAACCTTCACCTGAAGTACAATAAAAACAAAAAAAGAAAAAAAAATGAATAACATATTGTTGAGGAACAATTAATCTGATGTAACTAATAATTATTTAAAATTTCTACTTAACTATAGCCATCACATCTACAACATACTAGCAAGAAAATTACTAAATAAATAAACAAAAAGAGTGGGGGAAAAAAAAAAGATACTTCCCTAAGGACATTTCCAGAAAAACAGGACACATGTTTTATTACCGAGTTTCTAGTATTTACACATATACACATATAGGTTACTGGAAAATATATGTTATTTTAGACGTTCAAGTGTCTAACTAGAAGTGATTGTTACAATAAAGAAAGGAAGAACACATAACTGGGTAGACAACAGGCAGCATCAGCCACAATTACCCATTTTGAAGAGGGTTTCAGTTTCTTGAATTATTTATTTTAATGATAAATTTAGTTTTACTGTCACTGACCATACCCAGAAGCCCTGGTGGCACTGTGGTTAAGATCATATCCAGGCCTAATAAAATGGTTTTATTGAATGACATTACATTTTGCAGCAACATCTTAAACAGAACAGATTGATGGGTTTTGTGGTCAAATGCTATGTGCCACATTTTATGATAGTATTATGTAGTAAATTGCTGATTTAATTCACTTTATTAAGCAGAATCCTGGTACTCTGAAACAGTCTGACCTCACTTTGTATGACATAATATGACTTAGGAAGATCACCTTTCTCCACGTCCCTCAGCTTTTCTGCCGTTAGAAAACTTCATGATGAATGAAAACACCAATTTGTCAAGTGCAATCTTACAAAGAAAATGAGTACCTAAGTTTTAGTGGCCAATCCTTATAGCAGGTTGTCAGTTTAACTGCAGTGGAGTATTTTAGAAAATCATTCTATGGTACTTAACCTGAAAGTCTCTTTAGCATTACTTCAGACATTACCACCTACTAAAATGTGTTTTAATTAAATGTCTCTGCCGAGGATGTCACTTACGTAAAGAAAAAAAGATCTATTTAAACTTAATATTTGAAAAGAAGTTTTAGAAGTATTGTTCATGAAAATATTCCTTAAAGTTAAAAAAAAAAACAAAAAAAAAAAACAGGCAAAGGCCCTCATGGGTTCAATATGTTTCTAATCGAACAATGGACTGTGTTACATTTCATCAATTCTTAGATGCATAAATTTTTGAAATTTAATCTTTCTAGTTGGAATATGTCTCACAATCAATAGCATGATACTATGATATTGAATTGGCAACTTTTTTATAAAATAGCACAAATCTTAAAATCGATGGGATCTTGGATTCTTGCATGTGAATTTATACCTACTAAACCAATGGGGTAGCTATGAGTCAGAATTGACTCTACGGCAATGGCGTTGGATGAGTTGAAACCTTTAAAAGAGCCCCGGTGGTTCACTGGTTAAGAGCTCAGCTGCTAACCAAAAGGTGAGGAGTTCAAATCCACCAGCAACTCCTTGTAAATTCTATGGGGCAGTTCTACTCTGTCCTATAGGTTTGACTCAATGGCAATGGGTAAAGGGGTACACTTGACAGACACTTTTTTTCTGGTCTCTGTATCACTAATATCAGCACATTCTTCCTTAAGTTAGGCACATAAATCAGTTAAAGGAATAATAGATGTCCTCTCATATGCCTCTCTTGCAGCCGTATTAAGACTACTTAAAATAAAGGATAACTATAAATAATACAAAACATATGGCTATTAAAATAGAATTTTTATAAATAAATACAATATATACATTAAGTTAAAAAAAAATTAAAAAGATATATAGAAGCCAGTATTTTCTGAACTGTCTATACCCTAAACATTTGTATGTGTTTTACTGAAGTTATAGCAGCAGCTGAGTGTTGAAAAGCCAAGTGTCTCAGCTTACTTTGATTTTCTCTTTTGTACTCACTGATCTACTCTTGAGTTGCTCACATTGCTGTGATACTGAAAGTTTTGACACCAGTATTTTAAATACCAGCAGGGTCACCCTTGGAAGACAGGATTCAGAAGAGCTTTCAAACTAAAGTAGACTAGGAAGAAGGACCCGGAAGTCTAATTGAGAAAATATTAGCCAGTGAAAACCTTATGAATTACTGCAGAACATTGTCTGATATAGTGCCAGAAGAAGAGCCCCTCAGGTTGGAAGGCACTCAAAAGATGACTGGGGAAGAGCTGCCTGCTCAAAGTAGGGTTGACCTTAATGACATGGTTGGAGTCGAGCTTTTAGACCTTATCTGCTGATGTGGCACAACTCAAACTGAGAAAAAACAGCTGCAAACCTCCATTAATAATTGGAACATGGAATATAGGAAGGATGAATCTAGGAAAATTGGAAGTTGTCAAAATGAAATGGAACGCATAAACACCAATATCCTAGTCATTAGTGAGCTGAAATTGACTGGTATTGGCCATGTTCAATCCTGTGATCATATGGTCTATTATGCCAGGAATGAGAAATTGAAGAGGAATGGCCTTGCATTCATCATTAAAAAGAACATTTCCAGATCTACCCTGAAGTACAATGCTCACAGAACTCAGGTACTCTACTTACAATTAATTTGTTTATTAAGGAGGTTAACAGAGGGCACAACTAGTGATCAGGTTCTACAGGCTTCAACCCAGGATCAGGATTAGGAAGCATGAAGGCAAAGTTTCCCTTCTTCAGTGCAAGACAGCTCTCTCAGTTCTTCTTGGCCATGCTCCCTGAGAACAGCCTTCCTCTCGGCCCCCGAAGACACGCTTCTCTTGGCCCTGCCATCTGCCACCTCCCTCTTTGTCACTGGGCACTTTCTGGGCCTCTTGTCAGGTGCTCTGCTGCTGAGCCCCCTTTGCAGCCTCTCACTGTCTTCAGTGTTACAGCCCTTGACCCGTGCTACAGATCTTTTAGGAGGTTCTTTGCCTCCTCTCTCTCTGCTTCTTCTTTCTTCTTTCTTCCTTCTGCTTCTTCCTCTACTTCTTTTCCTGCTTCTTTCCTTCTGAAAAACCTCTGTGGGACTGGCTGCATATATATACAGAACTTCTTGGTAATTTTAAGGCATGGTCCCCCCAGAGGGGCCACAAGCTGACCAATCCCCTCTTGGTAGGCCTCAGACACTTCATTTGCACACAAGGCTATAGTCATCTCATTTACATAGTCCATAGTCACTTCATTTGCATAGGCTTATTGACCAGTCCCTACAATCTGCATGCCAATCATCGGGCAGTCTGCAGCCCAGGGCCAGACAAAAATTCAGGTTGTTTACAGTTTACCCAGGAAATGTCAATCAACATGAACAAAAGTGACAAACTCTATGGGGTAGAAACTAGGGCAAAAGTAACTCCTCAGGACTTAGGGGAAAAATCTCTCAAGCTGTTTTTCCAAAAAACCAAGGCAAAAGGCCACATAAAAGAACCCATTTTACCACCCTCCCCATTTTTTTCTTCCTCCAAAGGTAGCGTATTACAGATATGCTTTTGCATTTTCGTTTTTTTACTTAATATGTTGTAGAAATCATCCCACATTGCTCATAGAAATCTTACTCATTTTGTGGTCCATTTGTTTGTTTATTTAGAGCTACAAAGTATTTTCAACCTCTCTTTTTATTTCTTATACATTTTCTATAGATTTTTTTTTTGATGAGTGACCAGTTATATTGTTTGTACATAGTGAAACTTTATCCTTCCTATCATCTATATCTTATTTTTTCTTGTCATACAGTACCACTTACAACCTAAAGTAAAACATTACATAGAAATTGTGCATATTGTCATGTTCAGAAGAACTGATCACCCTTTCATGGATAGTAAAGTTAATCTCTTGTGGGTAGAAAGGTTAATTCATGGTGGGTGTGACAAGGAAGGAAGGGTGCCTAGGTGTCTACACAATGTAACCATGGCAGAAGGAAAGAAAATACCTTCCCAGATTCTGGGTGCCTGATGGCCCTTTTTCATTATTTATCGTACTCCATTCCAGATTCTACTTCCATATTCTACCAAAACTGATCTTGCTATGATAACTGATAAGCATGTTTCATTCACACTACTCCAAATTGCTAGAGCATTGAATACTTCCACAATACCATACTGTCTTGATTTTCTTCCTGTCTATTTTACTGTTCTTTTTTTGTCTATTTTGCATTTCTTCCTCTTTGTCCTGAACTCTAACTGTGGGAACTCCTCATTAATCAGTCATGGGCCCTCTTCTATTCTTATGCTCTATCATCTCCCAAAAGATCTCATGCATTCCTATGGCTTTAACTGTATTTTACTTGTGCATGCTGTCCAAATGCATAAATCAAGACCAGTCGTCATCTCTGACCCTTAAACCCACACATCCAACTTTCTACTTCAAAAAATTTCTCTTGTGTACCATAGTTTTACTCAAATAATGCACACTTTTCGTATTTGTTTGTCAGCCACGGCTTCCCCTCATGAGGTATTTTTATAAGCACCATTTGCTGATTTTTTTTAGTGTAACATGTGGAAGAGTATTGGCATGGCGGCATTTGTGAGGTTGCCTCTCTGGAGGAGGGCGCAGCTGGCAAGCAAACTCCGAAGGTGAGCATTTTTTTGTATAAAAATACAATATTTCCTATGAAACTTATAATTCTAAATTTGAAATCTTGACCTGTTCCTATCCTATCTTTACCCTTCATACGTAGGTTTCCTCCAATCTTTCTTAATGATGAATAATGCATTTATCTGCCTTGTTATCCATATATCTGGCCACATGTCTCCCTCACCCCATATCCAAGAACAATTAATTCTGATTCAGGTCTAATTAATCTTTTAACCTCTTATCCTTTCCACTTCTCCTATCCAGGCTACCATCTTCTCTTGGCAAGTCTATAGTGATAGACAAAACTTCTCTCCTTGAGTACACTCTTCTTACCCTCCAAATATCCTCTTCATATATGATCTTTTAAAACTCCAGTCATATCACAGCTCTGTTAAAAACTGTTCATTATTTTTCATTAACATGAGTAAAAAAAGAAAAAAAAATTGAAATCTTTTAGGACCCTGGGTGTGTTTTGCCTTGACTCACCTCCAACTTAATCATACACCACTAAGCCTTCGCTTACCACACCCTAGTTATAATTAAATACCTCTATCTTTTTCCATCAATATTACAAAATGCTGTTTTGTTCCTCTTTTCCCTGGAATACTCTTCCTAGCCATTATCCATCTGCTGAATCCCTATTCGTGTATAGGTTCATACCTCAGCTATCACATTCTTAAAGAGGACAATCCTAATCAGACAAATTAATTTCATTCAAACTTGTTATTATCTTCCATACAGCACAGTGATTTTTAAAGAACTTTCAGTTAATATAGTAGTTTGTACGAGTATGAATATGCAAGTGTGTGTGTGTGTGTGTGTGTGTGTGTGTGTGTGTGTGTGTGGATTATTTAGGCATTATTTTCTGATTAAAAATATGGAAGAAATTATATTTAAGCATAAATTCTGTATTGAGAGGATATTTACTGATTTTCTTTGCCTTTTGCATATGGTTATGTCTTTTAGCTTACGGTTAAGTGCTTGACTGCTAATTGAAAGGTCAGGTGTTCAAACCCACCAACAGCTCCATTGGAGAAAATAAATGAGGATCTGCTCCCGTAAAGATTATAGCCTAGGAAACCCTAGAGGGAAGTCCTACTCTCTCACTTGGGGTCGCTAAGAGTCGAAATCGACTCGACATCACCTAACAACAATGACATGATGTGATTGGGTGGGGTGGGGGGAGTAGAAGCAGAAGAATCTAAAGTACCTTGAGCTCTTGCCACTAATCTTTTTTTTTATTATTATTGTTGTAGTTTAAGTGAAAGTTTACAATTCAAGTTAGTCTCTCATACATAAATTTATATATACATTGTTATGTGACCATAATTGCTGTCCCCATACTGTGACAGCACACTTCTCCTTTCCACCCCTGATTTTCCGTGTCCATTCAACCAGCTCCTAATCCTCTCTGCCTTCTCATCTTGCCTCCGAACAGGAGCTGTCCATTTAGTCTCATGTATCTACTTGAGCTAAGAAGCACACACTTCACGAGTACCATTTTATGTCCCACAGTCCAGTCCAATCTTTGTCTGAAGAGTTGGTATCAGGAATTGTTTTAGTTCTGGGTTGACAGAGACTCCAGGGGCCATGCTTTCTGGGTTTCCTCCAGCCTCAGTCAGACCATTAAGTCTGGTCTTTTTACTAGAATTTGAGTTCTGCATCCCACCGTTCCCCCGCTCCATCAGGGATACCACTAATCTTTATAACTAAAATATTTTACTACTTGAAGAAGTATGTCATTTATATACTCATATTCCTATGACTGTTGTAATTATCTGTTTTTCTTTAATTTTTAGAATTCTACAGAGAATTACGTGAGACAGGAAGAAATAAAGAGCTTATATGAGTGACAATGTGACATAGTGGAAAGGCCACTGGTTTTAAATGAGATGGTTAGCTGCTCACTGATGTTTCTTAGAAACAGGAAAATTACCTAACCTCTTTAACTATCAGTAACTTTGTAAATAGTAACTATAACTATGCATGGAGTCCTGGTGGCACAGTGGTTAAGTGTTCGACTGCTAACCAAAAGGTCAGCAGTTAGAATCCTTGGAAATCCTATGGGGCAGTTCTATTCTGTTCTATAGGGTTGCTATGAGTCAGAATTGACTTGACTGAAATGGTTTTGGGTTTTTTATTTGTTTGTTTTATAACTGTATATATATAGTTACATATATGCATATACATACATATATTATCTACACATATGTAGATATATATATATATATATATACATTCAAGAAATAATTTTGCTAATAACATAATGCTTAAGTATGTAGAACACCTAGGATGGAGTTGGACATCTAGAAGGTATTCAATAAATGTAATATTAAACTATGTGAAAGTAACATCAAACTATACCTTCATTCTCTGAAAATTTTTAAAGAAAAATTCCTTAGTGAAAAAAAAAAAAAAGTATGTGTATATTATGAGTTGTCTGCCCCAACTTACTGATTCAAGAATCTTTCCTGTCGAACCAGTTTTGCTTCTTATGGCTGCAATTCTCTTCCAAGACAATTAGGATCTGAAAAGCTTTTGAAACCCGGAAATCAGTGTTTTTTTTTCAGATTCTTTTCAAGCCAAGTGTCACTGGTTAAGTTAGGGAAAAATCTTTCAACATCTATATAGGGTCTTTTGAAATTTTACCAACAATAGGTTTCATTTATCTTTTAAAGCATCATGTGAATCCTTCTTACCTAAATATTTTGAATATTTTCTATTTGTTTCCTCTATAAATTAATGATTTCCTTTACAAGTGGAAATTGGTACCATAAAAAGAAAAGCCTTCCAAAATGCTTTAGTCAGTTTGATGGAGTTTTATAATACTTTCAGATTAATGGAAGATGTAACTGCCAAGATGAAATACCTTCGAATACCACATTTGTACTGCAGAGTGTTTGAAAAATGAGGGAGGGTCATTTTTTATCTTCAACTAGTAAAATGCAGATTCTGTTTCTGCCATATTTTCTGGGATTTCTGACTTCCTTGGTTTATCATTCTCTACAATAAGAATGCACAGTTAAAGAAAATAGAAAACTTGAGATTAAAATCAAGTGTTCATTTGGCCTAGCAGATAACTAAATTCAGCTTTTAAAAGAATGGAATCTAGAAAGCTCCTGGTTTAGCAAAGTTAGATGTTAATTAATTCAAGTTTAGGTTAGAGTAAAAAGCATCCAACAAATTTCTAGTAAGCCCTTAATACTTACAGGTAGAGAGGACTTCACCTTAGGATTCTGATAAGTAGTTTCATATACAGACAGTTTAGCAGGCACATTATAAAAAATAAGCAATATGGAAATTTCCATTTAGCAAAATAATTAGTTACTTCTTACTGTAAACAAAACTGATCTACTGCCTGGCTGGTGTCTGTTTTAAAATACAAATGAAAACACAGATTTAAAACAAACTACTCCCAGCAAAAAATAAGTAGAAGAACAACTATGAAAATAAACAGGAAGAGTTTCTAGAACCTACATGCTTCTGTTTGTTTCTAGATTGCCAATGATTCTTGTGATATTAATCAATTAAAAAACAGAAAGAAATTCGTAAATATATGCAAACCTTGTCAATTTCAGGTTTACCATTTTTACTGCTTCACCTTTGGGGTTTATTTCATAGTTTTTTTTTCAGTAAATAGAACCTGTCATAACACAATATGCTTCAGTGAAGTGTTTCCCAGAAGAAGCATGGAAAAAGTAGTGGAGAAGCTGTGCTGTCTTTCTCCTTAGGGAAACTCCCACAGGTGATGCCCTAGGGGCTTTACTGGGTGTTTGTCCAGTGTCGGGCTGCCAAATTTAGCAAATAACCACAGAAAATTCCCCATTAAATTTGAACAATTTCATATAAACAACAATTTAACATTTAGCGTAAGTATGTTCCATGCAAGACTTGGGGCATGCTTATACTAATAAAATACTAGTTATCTGAAATTCAAGTTTAACTCGTCTTATATTTTATCTGGCAAACAGTCTAGTCTTACTAAATTCTCAGTCTGTTAAAATGCTTTCTAGGCTTTCAGATGAAACTGCTTCTTTTCATTTTTACTGACATTCCAAGATAGAGGAATAGGACAGTCCTACAACACGCAAGCAAACACAAACACTAGAGTATGTTTAGATGGGGATAAATACAATTAGGTCATTAGGCTTATGTTTGATGTTTGCCTTATTGCCTTACCACATATTGATTTGTAAGGCATGTAGTATTTAACACTGAATTATAATCTTTATCATTTAAACTTTATATTTTTCTTTAGAAGAAATTCTTAAATTAGAATACAATTTAATTCGTACTTGACTTTGGTTACCATCGAATTGTATGCTTTCTCTCTTATTGGGGTAGAAATCTTATCAGTAGAAATATGTATAATAAAATTATAATGCGGCATTAGACTTTAACACTGTGGAAATTGTGGAGCATGTGGAAATTGTGTAGTAGTTTTTGTTTGCTTTGTTTTTTGTGCTTTCCGTGGCATTTTACTTAATCAGCAGCCTAAGATTTCAAGATATGTTTGCTATTGGGGAAAAATTACACAATAGATAATCATTGTTGTTATTGTTGTTGCTGTTGTTCCTCATGTAGGAAGGATAAAATTTTCTTCATGATTTCCATTCATGTTATATTAACTTATCTCTATTGAATCTCATGGAAGACTACATTAGGGGATGGAGTAATGCCTGGTAATGAGTGATGATAAACTTGTCTAGTTCTCCCTTTCTTCCAAAAAAATGATCCAGTCGACATAAATCAATTTTCTTTGCCTTTAATTTAATTTTTATATTGCTTTTTTATGCAGGCTAGTAAAATAGGTATCTCTCTGGAGAAATAAAAGACAAAAGGATACAAAACAAACAATAATGAGTTTTCAATTTGCATGAATTTAAAAACTTATAGAACCCAAAAGTTTAGTGAGTCAAAGTTACAACATAATTATTCTAGATACTATTTTTAACCATTTTTGAAGTATAGTGCACACATTGAAAAGTGCGCTAATCACAAATATGCAGCTCAATAAATTAGCATGAATAGCTGACCAAGAAATAATTTGAAGTTTTAAATGAATGAATGTTGAATTTTATTGTGTTTTTATATATGAGCATGATTTTTCTCTTATTCTGTTAATACATTTAAAAGACCATATCTTCCTTTTCAGTGGATTTGTTTGCTCATATCATAAAGTTTTTGTATGATATTGGTGTTATTTTTTAATTTTTTTAATTACAAGTTCAGTAAGGCCCACTAGTAAAGCCATTTGAGTCTAGAATTATCTTTGTGGAAAAGCACTGTTGAGTTTTAAGATTTCTTTATATATTCAGGATACAACTCCTTTAATAGATAAATGGTTTGCAAATATCTTCTCCAATAATCTGCTTGTCTTTTCGTTTATGCAGTGATGTACTTTCAAGCAGAAAAGTAGTGTATTTTTTAAAATATTTTATTATTTATGTATTTATTTTTGATAACGGTAAGAGGAAAGTGAAGGAGCCTTGGTGGCACTAAAAAGTCAGCTGCTTGAACTCACCAGCGGCTCCAAGGGAGAAAAGACCTGACGTAGTACTCCTGTAAATATTACAGCCTAGGAAACCCTATGGAGCAGTTCTATTCTGTCCTATAGGGTTACCATGGGTCAGATTCTACTCGAGGGCACACAGCAACAACAAGGGGAAGGTAATAATAAAGATGAGCAAATACTAATGAAATATAAACAACTACATTAAAGACCACCTCAGTCAAAAGTGGTTCTTTGAAAAGAAAGAAAGCAAAAATAATCAATACCAAGAACACAAAAGTAGGCTGTGATGGTTAAGATTGTGTGTCAGCTTGGCTGGGCCATGATTCTCCGTGTTTTAATGTAATCACTCCTATGATTAAATATACTGTTAGTAGCCAATCAGATGAAAGGGAGTCTCCTTGGGGGTGTGGCCCACATCTGTATATAAGCAGGCGTTCTGGATTTTTGCTCTCTTTGGATCCTGTGGCTGCTTCCTGTCATCTCATCTCCCGTTCTTGGGACTTGAGCTGTCAGCTTATCTGACCAACCTGGGATTTGTCGATCTGCACAGACTGTAAGTGGGAGCCCTGCTCTCCAACCTTCCGATCTTAGGCTTGCCAGCTTCTGTAGCTGTGTGACTTGGGAGAGGCCTCTACCCTGATCCACGGACTTGGGACGATCTAGCTTCTATAATCATGTGAGCTGTTTGCTTGATATAATCTCTCTCTCTATATATATTTATATACTTTACTGGTTTTGCTTCTCTAGAGAACCCAGCCTAAGACATAGGCATTCCTGCAGATCCTACAAATAATAAAAATTTAGTACAATATTTAAAACATATTTACATTTTGAAAATTTTGATGAATAGTGCTAATTGCCAGAAAAAGAAAAGTAACCAAGATAAACTTAGAATAGGAGAATTAAGAAGCATGAACTAGTCTATTTGCATGTGGGAAATTACCCTGAAGTAATGGTGCTCTCTAAGAACAGCAACACGCAAGCCATTCCAAATGTCTATGAGCAGACAGGCTTACCGATGTTCACAAAATAAGGTGTTTAAATTATCTGATTTTGGTTTAATTTGCTAATTTTTTTTCTTAAGTTCGAAAGCTAAACCTTAGCTACATGATTTCAGCTGTTTTCTTTTGGTTAGTTTTTGATTGCTTATTTTTTATTATTCATTTTCCTCTGTTATCTCTGGAGTTACATATTATTTACTATTCTACTAAAATTCTTTTGACAGATAATTAAGATCTTACAAGTTTCCTTCCTATATTGAAATGGGATATTAATGGTTACTTTTACTTTTCTTTAGAGGACTGCACAATATTTTAACTTGTTTTATGCTCCTGTCCAATCGTGTTATTTTATGCAATTAAATTATATGTCGTTTAAACCACACAAGATATTATTAATGTTTTTAGTACGTCCTCATTCAGTGTAACCCATTGCAATGGAGTTGGTTCTGATTCACAGAGACATCATTTATTACAGAGAACAGCTCTGTAGGGTTTTCTTGGCTGTAATCTTAATGGAAGCAGATTGCTAAGCCTTTCTTCTGCTGTACCACTGATTGGGTTCAAACCTCCTATCATTAGGCTGACAGGGGAGTGCAAACAGTTTGCACCACCTAGGGAACACCATTTATTTATTTTTTCTCAAATCACATTTGCATTTTATTTTATAATTTTTTTGAAATTAAGTTTAAGTCCATGTTTGATAATGACATCATATTTCTCTAATGACTATATTGGTAGGTCTACTAATTTTTTATTGCTTCTTCAATTTTATTTCGTTTGTGTCTTATTTACTCACATGTCTGACAATGTTTTGTTGTGTGTATATGAAAAATTTTTGCCATAACTTAGAGTTTTGAATAATTTCTTCCTCTGATATTATTTACAATCATGAATATTATTTTGTGTGACTGTTTATAATTAGGCGCTAAATTTCAGCAAAAGATAATAGTAAAATAATTTAGTAGCCACTGAAGAATGAAAGTCAAAATTCTGTGTTTTAGTCTCACCTTGTGAATATCTTCTATGGAGTTATAAGATAAAAACTTTGTTTTAGGATCTTTTGTTTAAAATAAAGATATTGCATTTGATGACTTAAACTTTCGTGAGTTCTATTTTAGAAATAGCCTTCTGTAGTGGGTTGCATTATTTTCCAATAAAATGTATGCCCAAGTCCTCCCCACAGTAACTTAATGCTAATTTATCTGGAAATAGGGTCTTTTCAGGTGTAATTAAGTCAAGGATATCAAGATAAGATCATTCTGGCCCGCTGTCCTTATTAGAAGAGGAGGGGACCAGAGACACTGGTAGTCATGCCATGTGAAGGCACATGTAAAACTGGAGGCAGATTTTGGAGTACTGCAGCCCCAAGTCAAGGAATGCCTCAAGTCACAAGAAGGTGGAAGAGGCAAGGAAAGATTCTTTTCCAGAGTATCCAAAGGAAGAATGACCCTGTCAACACCTCGATTTCAACTGGCCTCCAGGACTAAAAGAATAAATTACTGTTGCTTTAATCCACGAATTTAAGGTAATTTGTTATGAAAATCTTACCCATAAAACCCACTGCATCGAGTCAATTCCAACTCATAGTGACCCTATAATGAATACGCCCTGTCTACAGTATATATCACACATGAATATCTGTAAAACACTTCGAATAAAATTTAATAGTTTAGTTCTAATAATCTTTGTTGTTGTTATTGTTTGCTGTCATCAAGTCTATTTCGAATCACAGCAACCCCATGTGTGCAGAGTAGAACTGCTCCATAGGATTTTCAAGGCTATAATGTTTTGGAAGCTGTGAGTCTCAGTGGTTTGGTAGTTATGATGTAGTTTGGCATTCGCGTAATCATGTGATCACCTCCATGATGAGATCTGCTATGAGTAGCGAATAAGTTGAAAGGCCTTTTCCTTGAAGGTATGGCCTGCAACCAATATATGTGGACCTTCTGGCAAAGCTTGCTGGATTTGGCTCTGCTCTGGATCCTGCATTGGGCTTGACAACATCTGACCTTCAATTCATGGGACCTAGGCCGCAGCCTGCCATCTTACCTACCGATCTCAGATTCATCAGCTTTCGCAGCCCATCAGCCGGCAGCCTGTTGTCTGACCTATGGCTCTTGGGTTCATCAGCCCCTGCAGCTACATGGGTCAAGAGAAGCCTCCAGCCTGACGCCTGACCCATGGACTTCAGACTTGCCAACATCTACAACCGCTGATCCATTTACTTGAAATAAATCTCTCTCTATATATATATAAGGTATATGTATATACCCTAACCCTAATCCTTCTCTAAAGAACTGGGCCTAAGACAGAAGCAAATCACCAAGACTGTCTTGCAAGGTGCCTCTGGGTTGGTCAAACCACCAACCTTCAGTCCAACAGTGAAGCACTTAGCCATTTGCATCACCCAGGAACTTCTAATAATCCCTAGTTCCTTCAAAATAATATGCCTTATATCCATACTATATTCTTCTCATTCACCCTGGCTCAGGATTTAGTCACACGTCTGGAGTATTTTTGTAACCTTTAGCTGTCCTCTCTGCTTCTAATTTCAAACAAATTTATTCCACCTTACATTTAATTTATTCTGAAATATCTATTAAAATGCTATTCTTTTGGTCACATCACTCCCTTGTTTTCATATCACTATAGGTTAATATGCGTAAAGATTTTCAGACCAATGCAAGTCTCCAACACTCCTTCCACCACTGGCTTGCAAAAACTCCTTGCTCCAGGATGTATGATGAGCTCAGACCCCAGGGAATACTCATTGTGACTTTAAATAACTTGTTAATGCTATTTTCCTCATTTTTACACTTTTGAAATTAACTCATGCTTTAATACTCTACCACTAATTACAGTTTTCTTAGATTACAGTACAAATACTTGTAAATTTATCATCTGAAATCATGTTGATCTAAAATCAACCAGCAGCTCGGTTACTACTTAATAGTTAATTATTATTTTTTGTATATGTTTGAACATATTGACTCTTCAGTGGTCTTAAGAGGTTGGCGAACTAGATTTTATCTTAAATGACTTCTACTCTTCCGTGTTTAGCTCACTGTTATGTACATATCAGCTACACAATAATGTAAATGTAAATAAATAGTTGACAAATTGTGTCTCTGAAAAGTAAAATTTCCTGGTCATCATTCTTTTAAAATCACCGTTTAGACTCTTACCATTTAGATATTCTGACTGGTCATAAGGTTTTACTATTTTTCTGGTTCTTTTTATTTTATTTCCCCTTTTGTGAATATAAAAATATTCCACGTTCTCTCCTATCCCAACATTCTGATAAGCTGATCTTCCTAGCTGATGTATCTATTGTTGAAAGTAAATCTCCAACAACTATAAAAAGTACCCCTTTTTATATTTAGAAATAAGTATATTATGCTATTAATAATGTTTTTGTTTCTTTAAATAATATACCTCAGAGCATTTGGGAAATTAACTCATGCTTTAACAGTCTACCATGAATTAAAACTTTCCTAGATTATAATACAAATACTTACATGTTCATCATCTGAAATCAAACTGCAGCTCAGTTACTGCTTAATAGGTAATTGTTATGGCTTAGCATGCTTCTCTGTTGAGAGTAATTGAACTTAAGAAATCATTCTTTAATTCCACATCAAAACTCTAAAGTATGTGATATTGATTAATTTTTTTTTCAAAATATATGGTTCATCTATGAAAGTGAAAATTGACTTTTATAAGGAGATTGTTTTCCTATTACTGAACAAGATAAATTAAATTTTTGAAAATAAATCCTGAACTAATAGTGCTGAATAGAAAATGGAAAAAAAAAAAAAATTTACCACTACAAAGTAAGTTAACTGTTTCCAAAACTATAAATTAGCTTGGTTAAATTTATTTCAAAGTAGATTTTGTAAAATAATTCCATGCTAATAATTAAGATATTTGATTGAAAGTAGTAAGAGTCTTATGCTTTAAGGAGTTAAGATTTCCAGCTGTTTATTATTGGACTCCCAGTATAAAATCTATTCCCATTCATAATTAAAAATAAACCCCAATTGTGATAAGCAAAATAAATAAAATGTCGAAGAAAAAAGCTATGCACTTTCTAGAAGAGCTATAAAGGCTTTAGTTCCCAATTATATTTAAGAATTAATTAGAAAATGTTGATCACTTTAAAAATAGACCAGTTAATTTGACTGATGCATTTATTAGAAACAATACAATATAGTCTCTCAGCATAAAACTACAGTCCACATGGAATATTCCCAACGCAGGAAAAAGAAAATTATAATTGCTTCCAATTATTAATTTACTCTCCATGCCAGGTAATTAAAATATATTCATATTTATGCATACACTAAATCCATGCAAGTTATTCTTTATCCCCATTTTACAGTTGAAGGCAAATATTCAGAGAGGTTAATAAGTTTTCAAGTACACTCACCTACTCGTTGGCTGAACCAACATCTTGACAATGTATCTGATCTTAAATTTAATGCTTTTCATTTAATTTTCTACCAGGGAATAATGTGAAAGGCATTTAAAAAAATCTGTCTCCATAGTTTCTTTTGAAGTTTCATTCAGGGGAAAGCGCGTCAGAGTCAAACCGACCTAGTTAATCTGGATAAAATAATATGAATCTTTTACTGCTATTATGATGAAAGAATTTGTCTCATAGCGAGCATTTGAAAAAAAATTCTGATCTCCATTAACCATGTCTAACCCTAAGCGCATGCAATTGAAAAAGGCTATCTTGTTTATATCAATTCGTTGTGACTCTAGTGGTTTTCTTCTGACATATTTTAAAGGCCCTATAAGATTATTTGCATTTTTTAAAATCTTGGCGAATCTTTGTTGTTCCTTAAAGCTCCCTAATGTATCCTAGAATATTGATATATCTGATTATCCATTTGACAGACACAGGTTATTTCCTCATGTTTCTTGTATTTAGGAATTATCTTTACTTTTATTTACTGACTTCAATATTCATGAGTCTGTATCAAAAATAATATCAGACTAGCTCTTCTATTGAGGACCATGAATTGAATAGTGTTTCTTCTCCTAAATGGATAGCTGCAAATGAAACAACAAAAAACATAAAACTTAAAGCTTTAACAACATTATTTCCTCCAGTGGTTAAGTGATATGGCTGCTAACCAAAAGGTCAGCAGTTCAAATCCACCAGCCACTCCTTGGAAACCCTATGGGGCAGTTCTACTCTGTCCTCTAGGGTCACTATAGGTCAGAATCGACTCAAAAGCAATGGTTTTTATGGGTACCAACTATAAAATATTCATTTCTTTTCACCAAAATATTAAACAAAGGTGTTAATAATTCAGGTAATTTTCTAATATTTAAAATTAAAACATTTGCGAATTTTCATTTGAGAGAAGAATATTATTTAGCAGATCTTTTTTTTTTTCATTTATTGTGAAGAACTAGCTCTAGATTCAACTCAATATATGTGACCAAGAAATGAGCATCTAAACTTGAGGATGCAGATATAAACATTTCAGCATCCAGAAAAAGAGATAAACAGCAGCAAATTTGGCACTATATATACTCTTAAGAAACTCTAATCTCAACGTCATCTTTTATTAAAATCTCTTTATATATTAAGATAAACCTCAATTTTCTTTTCATGGGATTTATTTTAATACATTTTTCTTAATTATCAAAATCCATGAATAGAAAATCCATGAAAATGGATATGCAGTAAGAAAAAAAAAATATATATATATATATATATAAAGTAAAATCCAAAATGGTGTGTACAGAAACTCCAGACTGAATGTAGCTAACCACACATATGAATACTGGCAATGTGGCAGTACCACAGATGAAAATTATTTTGGGGAGATTTGTGAGATCACCAGTAAAATTTTCCTTCCTTTGGGATTTCAGAATTGCTACAATCCAGTGACTTGTATGTATCTTCTATCTGTCCTATCTCCTCATGAGAAGAAAAGTTGTGTATTGGTTGTATATGCTTAAAGGGAGGCAGGAAACTTAATTTTAGTTCATAGATCCGTGGATCACAGAATGCCCAAACCTAATGGACAAGACTTTATGTCACCCGGAAATTTTAGGTTCTTGGCTGGAGGCAATGATTGGAATGCGACTCTCATTGTCAATATGAGAATTGGGCAAACTCTATCATTGGGAAGAAAAATAAAAAGATATTAGGTATCAGCAGTAAATGTCATTACTCTCTCTATACTTAACAATCTGACTAGTAAGGACTGTCTATTGCTACTTTAATTTGCATTTTACTAACTACAAGTGAAATTAATTATCTTTTCCTATTTATTGGCTCAAGAACCCTGGTAGCACAGTGGTTAAGAGCTATGGTTGCTAACCAAAAGTTTGGCAGTTCGAATCCATCAGCTGTTCTTGGAAACCCAGTGGGGAAGTTCTTCTCTGTCCTATAGTGTTGCTGAGTTGGAATTGACTGAGAGCAATGGGTTATTTATTGGCTCGAGCCCTGGTTATGAAACGGTTAACACTCAGCTGCTAACTGAAAGGTTGGTGGTTTGAACCCACCAGTAGCTCCCTGTGAGACCTGGTGATCTGCTTCCTTGAAGATTACTGCCTACAAAACCCTATAGGGCAGTTCTATTCCGTATTCCGTGGTACCTAACAACAACAACAGCACTTATTGGCTGTTGGAACTTGCTCTTTTGCAAATTACTTTTCATATTTTTCACTTATTTTTATTGATTATATTTATTTCTTTTCTCTTGGTAAGATTGATTGCCTCTTTATATGTATAGAGTTTGACTGTTTATATAACTGTTCTCCTGACAAGTTAAAAAAATAATTCTTTAATACATTCTATTGTTTTTAATGGTATTTTTTCATACACAGTGTTACATTTTTGTGCAAATATGCCTATTTTTTTTCAACTTCTTTGGTATAGATTTTCAAGTGTAAGTTAAAAAAAGAAACAAAGCTAACCCAGTCACTACATTTTACTTGTGGTCTCCTAATTTTTTCCCATTACTGTTTATTTGTTTATTAGGTACAGCCATTTGGGAATCTAATTTGATATATTTTATGACTTAGAGGCCAGATTAATTTTTTTTCCAATGTTAATGGCCATGTATGACAAGAATATTTTTATCATTTTCCTTAAAAATTTAAATGAACCCCAAGAGCATGGCCCTTGGACACCCTTTTAACTCAGTACTGAAGTCACCCCTGAGGTTCACCCTTCAACCAAAGATTAGACAGGTCCATAAAACAAAAATAATACACGTAGCTCTCCCATGCATATGAGGCTAAAAGGGCACACCAGCCCAGGGACAAAGATGAGAAGGCAGGAGGTCACAGGAAAGCTGGATGAATGGAAATGGGAACTCAAGGTCAAGAAGGAGAGAATGTTGACATGTCATGAGGTTGGCAACCAATGTTACAAAACAATATTTCTGTAAACTTTCATCTAAAGCACAATAATAATAACAAAAGATTTTAAATAAAATTTCAAATGACCACAAAAAAAAAAAAAAACCCAATTTCTAGAAAAGGTTATAATGTTTGATAAAGTAAAGAGCCAGTGAAAATGAGGAAAACCCGCAATGAGATGGATTGACACAATAGCTGCAACAATGGACTCAGACATGCCAAGAATCATGAAGATGGCACAGGACTGGGCAACATTTTGTTCTGTTGTATGATGACCATGACTAGGAGCTGGTTGGACAGCACCTAGCAACAATATCTGTAAGGTGGAAATACTATATACCAGTATGCTACTGAGCATCTCTTCCTAACTCTACATTCAGTGACATTGTGTTGCTAACTTAAAATATGCTGTGATGGGAGAATTATATCATGGAAATTGACAAATGCTACAAATCAGAGCTTGATTTATTTTTTGTTGATTGTCTAGACTTAAGAAAGATATGGATAAAATGTAAATAACGCAGAAGAAACTTAAAAGTGTTTCATGTTACATTTGAAGAGCACAAAAAATTAAGGAAATATTCTTCCAGTGTTTGAAAACTAATATTGAATTCAGCAAAGTAACTCATGGTATTAGCACATGGGTGAAATGATAACATTAGGAAAATTAAATTAAGTAAAGATTCATACTGCATTGGCTGTCAAATATAGTCAGTTATCAGAAATATCTGAAAATATAAAAAGTATAAGATTCATAGAGCAGGTTTTTTTTTTTTCCTGTATTAGAATTCTAGTGGATGATTCCAAGAACCTCTTTTAAATTTAAAAAAAAAAAAAAAAAAGCCTCCTCAATTTATTCTGATTGTTTAATATGTTTGGGAACTCCTGTTTTAGTGAACAACATAGTTAAACTATGAGCCACTTGATTAAGGAAGGATAGAACTCTGAGACTCTGAGACTTTTCCCTGGCATCCAAGAGTAATTGCCATTGTAGGAACATATGGAAAAGGAAAATAAATAAATAAATAAATCCAGGCCATATAGGAACAGGCAACGTGGTATTTTCCAAATAGCAAAGAAGTGGCAGGGAACGCTAGCTGCAAAAAAAAGGTAGCAAACCTCCGTATTTTACACATACATATGTATATATAGTATATATACATAACATTGATATATATATATATATATATATATATATATATATATATATATATATAGTATATATACATAACATTGATATATATATATATATATATATATATATATATATATATATATATATATATCATTGCTGTTGAGTTGATTTCCACACATAGTGACCCTATAGGACAGAATAGAACTGCCCCATAGGGCTTCCAAGGCTTTAATTTTTTATGGAAGCTGACTGCCACATCTTTCTACTGCAGAGTGTCTGGTGAGTTAGAACCCCTGACCTTTCGGTTAGCAGCTGAGTGCTTAATCACTCTCCCACGAGGGTCCAATATGTATATATATGTATAAATTCATATATATATATATAAATTTATATATATTCCTGCCATAAACTGCTTAGCTAACACATACAACCAAAGGAAAGAATCTACTACAAGACATCTGACATACTCCATTGATTCAGAGGAAGAATTGTGTTTATCAATTCCTTAGTGAGAAGCAGAGGTGATTAAACGAGTTAAATCCTTTTATGTGCCTTATAATTAGTTATATGTGCAAGTTTACTGTCAAAGAATGGAAGATAAATGCCTTGGCCTTATAGGATTACAACATGAAAGATAAACAGAGTTGATACTCTGAATTTAAAGACGGAGAATCCTTACAGGCTCTAAGCTTCAAAGGGGACTTGAGTTTAAAAGAAGAGAATCATGTGGATACATGAACAAAAGGTAGGGTATTATAAAGCACTTTTGGAAAACACTGATTAGATTGTCCTCAATAGCTCTCAAGGGTTAATATAATAACTCAGTAAAATTCTTTCTTTTGATTCGTCTCCAGCATACAGAGTTTAGTGTGGGATTATTTGATTCTCAGGATGGACACAGACTGTGGTGAGTCTTAGAGGAGTTGACACTGGATACCTGGACCTAATCAGGGCATCCTGTTACCCAAGGATAGAATAAGGCTTGCTCAGTATTTCAGCGTCAGCAATTTAGTAGTCTGGCAGGGAGAGCAACAGAAGGAATAGTGGAAGAAAACGGATGCTTCGATTAAGTTCTTTACTTAAAGACCTTTTCTTCTTGTTATCTAGGGCCTAAAAACTTTTTTGTTTTATAATGCCTGAGTGTACCCTGTGCCTGGGACAGTAAAGGCTTGTCATTAAGCTTCAAGCATTTCATGTTGACATCTAATTGAAGAGGTGCATATGCTGGTGGGAGTAAGCACTCAGCTAGAAACTATAGACCTCAAAATTGACCAGTAAATAACATTTCAGTCAGTCATGATTAAAGCCCCTGGTGGTGCAGGGGGTTAAGTGCTAGGCTGCTAACCTAAATGTCCGCGGTTGGAACCCACCAGCAGCTCTTGGGGAGGAAGATGTGGTGGTCAACTTCCGTAAACATTACAGCCTTGGAAATCCTACGGGCCGGTTCTACTCTGTCCTATTGAGTCTCTATGAGTAAGAATCCATTGGACGGCAATGGATTTGGTCTGGTGTGAAGTTACTCTTAAGGCATTTGTAGGACATACCAATTCAGCCCTGATAAATTCATAATATTTTCCAGATCAAGCTCCCACTCCTACCCAAAGATGGAAGTAATCTACCCATTTTCTGTTTCTGCAGAGGCAGTAGAAATACGGTGAGATTTAAGCTAAGACAAACCTGGGTTTGATTCAGGCTTCCTCCACTTAGCAGCTGTATTCATTCATTCACTATTCATTGCAATACTGCATTCATACCAAAAAACACTAATTGTTTACTATGTGTCAAACACTGCGAAATTGCTGAAGATGCAGCTATTTAGTGATTCCTTCTAACATTATTTATTAGGTGCCCATTCTGTGCTCAGAACCCTTCAAGACTCTGGTAATAAAACAATTTACAAGGCAGTCTCTCCTTACGCTGCTTAAATTCTCTATCGACGAATTACCAGCATATTAACGAAAAGAGACCTATAAAAAGTAGCTTATTAATAGAGCCATAAAAACGTAAGTATTGTATGTGAAAATCAGAGATCTGACTATAAAACACTTTATTTTCCAAATAAGAAAAGGTAAAAAGAACCAATTTGTCCTTTTTGAATGAAGGTAGACGACACAGTCAAATGAATACTTCTAATAATTAATTGATTTACTGCTCGAACATATTTACAATAGCATTCAATTAAGTAAGGCTTTTAATACAAAGTTATAGCTTTTTTCTACTCATATTACATGAAGCAATTTTCTTAAACTCTTTATATGCAGCCTTGGCACTACTGTCTAGCCTTCACAGCAGCCACTTTCTGAGTCATCTAGCACAGTTTTCCAAAGCATATGATCTTCACTTCTAAGTTTTCTGAAACACAGCATTTTAAAAATCCTCTATGATGTCGCTGAAAATATTATTCCAAGCCATCACATAAGCAAGACTCTCTTCCCTTTCTCTCTCTCTCTCATTGTCTTTTTCCCAATTATTCTTGAGGTATGTATGTTTTATTTCTATTATACTCTTTAAATGGGTCATTTTTGTTAGTGTCCAACATTAGCAATTGTGAAGTCCTAATCTTATGAATAACTACTAATTTATCATAAATTTACTTTTTTCCCTTTCTTTAAACAAGGGAAACAGTTTCTCCCCTTTTTTAAAGCAAGTTCTATAAAAGTTTACAAAATTAGAAATGATTAATTGTTTCAAAGAAATGTTTCTTCCTCAAACAATATTTAGTTTTTCTAAAGTAGTAATAGACTAAATAGGAAACTGGCAAAGTTTCCAGTAATATAAGAAATTCAAATATAAAATTCAAACGTAAGATGGTGCCTTTTTTTCTGAGGCGTATTTTGGGAAAAAAATCTTACTGTATTGTTTGGGTCTATATGGAAACCCTGGTGGCATAGTGGTTAAGTGCTACAGTTGCTAACCAAGAGGTTGGCAGTTCAAATCCACCAGGCGCTCTTTGGAAACTCTATGGGGCAGATCTACTCTGTCCAAGAGGGTCGCTATGAGTTGGAATCCACTCGACGGCAACAGGTTTTGTTCTTGTTTTTGTTTTTTTAATGGTACAAGCTGACCAACCCTCTCAAGAATGACCACCTCAGTCTGCAATGCTTTACAGAGGTGGCAATGCTTGATTTAAATCTTTAAGAATAAATATGGGAAATCCGAGCTGGGAAAAATGTGCTCAGAGAATGATTGTGTACAATCAGATTATAAAAGTACAAATAGCTTTGTGAGGATACAGCATCAGATTCCAGAGGAGGAGCCGCAGAAGAGAAGTGGGGTTGATCAGGAGGCAGCAACTCAAAGACGGCTCAGTGTTTCATGCAAAGCAGCTTTTGCTTCATCCTCACACAATAGGGCATCTCTGATGGGTTTTAGACAGAGAAGTAACATGATCAGCCCTAACTGATGCATATAAAGGAGACAGGTGATATTTAAAACTGCAGGCAGAGAATTAACTAGTAATAGTCCAGGTGAAAGATAATAAGGGGATGAAACCAGAGTTTGACAGGAGGGAGACATGAGGAAGGGGAAACGGAGACTGTGGATATTTAGGGTATCTCGGTGATACTTGATAATATTATGAGTATCTGAAGCAAGAGGGTTGAGGTAGATCTCGGAGGGGGATCTTTACTTCTTCTGACTTCATTTTTGTTTTCTTTTGCTTTTTTCATATCATCTGTTAATTGTTAATATGAACGTTGATTTCATAATGTTTAGGGAAAATCACCTAAGGCTGAGTCTGTGTGTATTAAAAACCTAGCAAAATACCTGGCAAAAACAATTTACTTTGTTTCATGGCCGTTTGATACACTATCATCTCTCTCTATTACACTTTTAGAGGCTCACAATGATTACCTGCATTGCGTGTGTTTTAACTTTTAGCCAAGGGGTCTGTGGGTTTCCAGGATGTCCTGTCAGAAGCAGCACAAAGAAGTGAGACTCACACAGAAAGGCCAGAAAACAAATAGAATTTGGTACTCACAGATCCCAGAGAGGAAAATACGTCACACCTTGATGCAGGGTCACACAGGGGTTTGCACCCAAGGAAAAAGGCAACATCAACCTGGAATTGTAGGAAAGGGCCTACGTATGCCAAGTAGGGTAGAGTCTGGGGTTTTTAAGGAGCTCTGGTGGCCCAGCTGTTAAGCACTGGATTGATAACCAAAAGGTTGGTGGTTCAAATCCACCAGCCTCTGTTAGGGAGGAAGATGTGGCAGTCTGTTTCCGTAAAGATCATAGCCTTGGAAACACTATGGGGCAGTTCTACCCTATCCTATACGGTCACTCTGAGCGGAAATCAACTGGACAGTAATAGTTTTTTGTTGTTGTTGCTTAACAGGCTTTTATTATGAGACACTATATGGGAAATGGCCTGGAGGGTCAGTTAGAGACCAGAATCGTTGAGAGACTTGAGGGGCAGGGAGGTGATAAAACAAGATTGGCCGTGTGAGAAAATGTGTGAAAGGGCAACTAAGAGGAATTAATGGCTGCAGAGGCAGCAAACCATTTAGGTCATAAACTGGCCTACTGCAGCATGGTTAATATGGTTAATATACTGAATGAATGAATGTGTTATGGATTACTGTCCCAATGGAATGTATTAGTGCAAGGACAATTGATAAGAGAAATCATAGCTGATGAAGTCCAACAGTCGTTTCCCACTTCACTTTAATTGAACTGGTGTGGGGCACATTATAAGGAACAATGTGGATCTGGACACAGGTCAAGCTCATCATGAGCTTCATCTACAAGAAGATGAAAATTGAGTTAGATATTTTTGTAAATTGGAAATACCGTATGTTATTGTCAAAAAAATATTAAAATACCATATTGACGTATCTTCGTGTGGTGATTTTTTATTAGAATTCTGTGCTTGTGCAAAGCATTTTTGAAAACATAGATGTATATAGTCATGTTTCTAGGGTAATACACACTATTAAAAGGAGCCCTGGTGGTGCAGTGGTTAGGTGCTCAGCTGCTAATCGAAAGATTGGTGGTTCACACCCACTAGCTGCTCTGCAGGAGAAAGATGTAGCAATCCGCTTCTGTAAAGATTACAGCCTTGGATATCCTATGGGGCAGTTCTACTCAGTCCTTTAGGGTCACTATGAGTCAGAATCAACTCAATGGCAATGGGTTTTGGGACACACTATTAAAAGTTTTCCAAGTTATCAGAAAATATCATTTCACTGCCTTCTCTTAAATTTTTACTATGATAAGGCAAATCTTTGAAATTTAGAAATCTGAGGATTACACTTTGTAACGCTCTGTTAGTAGAAATGCTTGCATTACCAAAATATTCCTACTTTGGAATCTTGACAGATAGCAGAGTTTATACTCTCATTATCATATTGAGAACACCTCTTCTTTTAGTTCTAAATTAAGTGAATTTATTTTTTCTTCAATAAACATTTACAGAGCACCTATTCTGTGCCAAATATCATGATGAATACTTCATAAATATTACCTCATCTAACCTCATAGCAACCTTATGAAGTACACTGTGTCTGTTCAACAGAAGCTGAGAGAATTATTAAGTAACACGAATACTAGTCACAAAATTGCTAAGTGGAGAGATCTCCCTTGTTGCCCAGGGCTCTGCATGCATGTGCCTACTGCATATCCTGAATCCAAAGCCTACACTCTTAAAAAACAAAAATGTTGCCGTTGAGTCGATTCTGACTGATAGCGACCCTATAGGACAGAGTAGAACTGCCCCATTGGTTTTCCAAGCAGTGGCTAGTTGATTTGAACTGCAAAGCTTTTGGTTAGCAGCCAAGCTCTTAGCCACTTCTCCACCAGGGTTCCAGTCCACACTCTTAACCACCATTACATTTATTTATTCAGACTCTCAAAATTTAGAGGTAATTGTCCTCTATTTAACAGACAATAGTGTAGGGAAAATTTCTGCAATCCCTTTCCTTTTGAAGGAATGTGTGAAGAGAAGTAGTATAGTTGTTTGCATGTTAACTAATATATTCCCTCTTTCCCATTTTTCATTAACCATGCTATTTTTCATGATTCACAAATTTCATAAATTTATGTGAGTCAATTATATATCTAAATGATTTTCTTCTGAGGTAACTATCTATAAACTTGCCATGTCTTCTAATTTGAAGTTTTAAAAGTTTATATAAATATACCAAGGTTTTTTTTTTTTTAAATTAAGTATTTTAACCTACTGAGTTTTTATCTATGATCATTTGCCTACTTTTAGAAATTGTTGTCTCAAAACCTCAGAAACACTGATTGTCACAACTAATATTTGTCATATACTTTATTCCTGCATCTGTCCCCACTTTCCATACCACAGGAAGCAGATGTCATAAACAAAGAAATTTGGTGGCAATCAAAGTTCTACTGATGTTCTATGCTAGACATCAAATGCCTGACATCTCTGAATATGACCTTGTAGTCTATTCAAGCACTTTATTTTTACCTCACCCGGAATGATAAAAGTTACACTAGGGGCAATTTAACTGGTCTGAGATTACTTTGTCTTCTGTTTGCTGGGTCAAATTTGGTATTAATTATAGATGAATAATATAAAAATACTGCTTCAACTGGCTTCAGTTCCCCTCTGACTTTAAAATGAGCTCCCTTTGGAGGCTCTTTAAGATAACTAAGGCAAATTTTAGAAAATAACAGTAGGTGATTTTAGATGGTAGAGTGTTCTCCAAGATACAGTGGCATTTCCAAAGAAGTAACATTTGAAAATTGAAGAACATTGTCAGACAGTATTCATGCATCCAAAAGCATGTATTAAATGTCTGCTATTAATTAAACTGCAGCTGAAGATAAGATACAGTGTCTGTCTTGTCACTGTTTTTATTTACCTGTGTCTGTATTTGGAGCCCTGGTGGTACCGTGGTTAAGAGCTCAGCTGCTAACCAAAAGGTCAGCAGTTTGAATCTACCAGGTGCCCCTTGGAAACCCTATGGGGCAGTTCTACTCTGTCCTATAGGGTCGCTATGAGTCAGAATCAACTCTAACGGCAACAGGTTTGGTTTGGTTTTTTGGTTTATGTATGTATTTTTATGTATTGTCTCTCTCTTCTACTTTATTATACATCCTATGAATTCAGGAAGATTTTATTTGGTTCATCATTATATCTTCAAAGCCAAGAACCTACTATGTTTGAGTGAATTAATAATGTCAGGAATAATTTATTTTATAAACATTAGCACAAAGCTGGTTTCTAAGACGAAGAGGTTAAAGATGTCCCATATGTGCCACTTTTCCAAACTGCTGTCCCACTCTGTTATCTCTAACGTCAACTACTCCTCCTCCCCCAGGTACTCTCCCTCCCTTAATTCACTGCAACGTCTCACAGAACTTACTAACCATATCTCAAGAAAATGGTTCACTTGGTTTTGGAGGCTGACAAGTCCCAGATCCTTGGGTCAGGCATCAGGCTGGAGACTTCTCCCTATCCACATTGCTGCAGGGGTTGACAAATCCAAAGCAGCAGGTCAGGTGATGGGCTGCTGGCTCTCAAGGCTGTAGAATCTGGAAATCAGGTCAGACGATAGGCTGCTGGCTCAAGGGGCTGTGGAAGCTGGCAAATCCCAGGATCTGCAGGTCAAAAGGCAGACTGCTGGCTCAAGCTCCAAGAACTGAAGACCAGATGATCTTGAACTGGGTTAGTGACCCCGAGTCAGAGAGCGAGCTTTGCCAGAGCATTCATATATATATCAGATACAGATCATACCCCCAAGGAAACTCCCTTTCCTTGTAACAAGGTGATGCAAGGGTGGGACTCAAATAAGGGTGGTAAGTGTTGTGACTTGAGTCACATCCTCTAGTAAGGCAGTCACTCAAGATGCATCCTACCCTAATCCTACCTCATTAATATAACAGACAACTCACTCTCAAATGGTACCATAACCAAAAGCATAGAGGCTAAGATTTACAACACTTCACAAAATTGAGGATAATTACATTAGATCACGAAGTGGACAATAACCATACAGTACTGGGAATCATGGTCTAGCCAAGTTGACACATAACCCCAACCACCACAGCTTCCACACATCTTATTCACCTAGTCCCACTCAACCATTGTGTGTGAGTGACAAAGACTATGGCTAGAAGGGCCATATTAAGTAATTCATTGCACAGCAGCCCACCTTTGGCTCTTCTAGCCATTGGTTCTTTCATACTGAAAGCTTAACTTTCCCCTCTCAATCATTTTGCCAGTCTAATACAGTCATTAACAATTAGTCCTTCAGTAGGGCAAAAGAGTCCTAAGGGTGCAGTTACTCAATTACCCGTCATTCAGGTCTGCTGCTGGTGTTTATTTGATCTGGTCAGGTTCTCCAAAAGTTTTTTTTGTCTTCACCCTTTTTGGCCTCTGATAAAATTTAACTGAGAGAAGATAATTCCCTTGCTCTCAGTCTCTCTCATAGTATCAGCATAATGTTAGATTTCCCCCATTTATTCATTCCTTTACCTTCAGCTATTATTTCTTCTTCCTTCCATTTGTCATTTATTTTTACCCAAACTTTTCCACCTTGGGAAGGACATCAGGTTCAGCTGACGTGCCAGTCCAGATTACTGGTAGCAAGACCAGACCAGTCTAGGAAGTGCTTTCCCCTCAACCCATTCCTGTTCATGTTGGGTAGGTTTACACAGGTACAACACTAGTGGGTTATCCTGCACACTAGGCAATATGGCAGTATTCATTTTCAATTCTAATTTTGCAGATGCGGGGAAGGTACAATCCATCCCATCAAGCCCTTGGGAATTCTGGCATACAGGTTCGAGGGTATAATTACAGTCTCTTCCTTAGGGATGACCCCTGCTTCTGGCACTCAAAGCTGCATCCTTGGTCCTGGCATTGCAGCATCCTGTAGGATAAAAAGCATTTTTAGGTGATGTGGGGAAGAACTATACAGTGGCACCAGCATCCTCCCCTGCTCCCTCTTCCCCAGATCCCCCAGAGAAGTGTAGGAATCTGTCTAATGGTGATCCTCCCTCTCCCCACTTCATGTTAAGTGTGACCACACACTCGTGAAGGCAGGTAAGCCAGCCCTTCATGCCTTCATCTCCCCCCATTTTACAGAACAAATATTTCAATTGCCAGTTCCAATTCTCTATCAAACCATTACTCTGAAGGTGGTATGCAACATGCTATGTCTATTTAATATGCTGTTTCTTTGCCCATTGCTGTAACTTGTTGGCTGTAAAGTGTGTTCCTTGATCTGATGGAATATAACTTGGTGGCCCAAACTGGTACAGTATCTTTTGTTCCAATTCCTTAACGGTGTTTTTGACATTTGCTTCTGTCACGGGGTATGCAAATCCCAGTCTAGAGTAACTATTTATTCCTGTGAGGACACATTTGTACCACCTGATGCCGCCAGTGTCATTGGTCCAATATAATCAACTTGCCAGCTATGTGCAGGGCTATCACCCCAGGGAATCCGTCCCATAGCCATCTGCAACTTGTCTTCCTTGCTGGTAGACAGAGCAGTCCTTACTGGCAGAGGGTGCAAGAGGGATGCATCTAGAATCATACCATATCTGTATTGCTGCAGCACCCCAACGTCTTCTCGTTTCATGGGCCCAACTGACCACCTCAAGTGAACATATCAACAGGTCCACTTGCTGATTCCAATAGTTTCCTGATCCAGGAAGGAAGTTTTTTTGATGGACATCAACATGTCCTATTCTCATACATCCTTGAAATTCCCAGAGTGCTTTCCATAGATCCATGCCCCACACAGGTGTCCCCTTAATAGTCCAATTTTCCATTGCCAATTCACCAGACCATATAGTCAGGCCATTGGCCACTGCCTGTGAATCTAAAAATCCAAACATATGGGCTCTCACCATTGCTCAATTCTTCCATCATGGCTAGGAAGACAGCACGCAGCTCAGCCCATTGAGCTGAACCATTCTTGTCTTCTTCAGTCGGGGTCTTTCTATTTGCTGACCTTAATGCAGTAGCTTTCCACATCAAATATTGTCCATGTACCCTGAAACTGCCATTCATGAACCAAGCAGCCTTCTGCTGCTCAGCAGAAAATTGTTCATAGGGCACTGTCCATGTAACAGTGGGCCCTGGCAGCTTCTCCACTGGTTCTAGGGTAGGACCTATGGAAAAAGAGGCTACCTGCTAGTGGATGCAGTGGGTGCCTTCCTGAATTCCCTCAGTAGCTTGTATAAACCATTTCCATTTTATTATGGAAATATTTTGGGCATTACCTTCCTTATTAGAGTGTTTCTCTGACATCACCCAAGACATTATGGGTATTTCAGGTCTCATGATAATTTTATGTCCTTCTGTTATCGAAGCAGTCTCAATCAATGCCCAATAATAGATGAATAGTTGCCTTTCAAATGGTGTGTATCATGCTACAGCATCTGGAAACTGTCTAGCCCAGAATCCCAGTGATTGCCATCAGTTTTTGCCATAAGCTCCAGTCTGCATAAGCACATGTGGCAGACACTTCCAAAATCATGTCTGAATGTGGGTCATAAGGGCCTAAAAGCAGAGAGAATGAGGCCACCTTCTGTAATTCACACATAGACTGCTGTTGCTCTGGCCTCCATTCAAATGCAGTTTTCTTCCAATGGTTTTATAGATGGGAGCCAGCAATATTCCCAGACGTGGAATATGTGTTTTCCAAAATCCAAATAGACCAGCCAAACATCGGGTCTCCTGCATCATCTTGGGTGTAGATAGCGACAGCAACTTACTCTTCACACTGAGACACAGTAGGCATTCAATATTCTTGAATGTTTGGACGAGTTTTGAAGATTATGATTTGAAATCTCCCTGCCATTATGGTTTGTCCTTCTTTACCACTATGTCAACTTGTAGCTTGGTATTACAATAAAATTACAACTGCAAATGACAGAACTGTTCATTCATTAAAAATGTATTAATTGCCAGTGTTCAGTCCTGGAAAAAAATGTCTATTACATTTGCTACATAAATAATTAATATTCCAAGTAGTAATGACTAATAGTAGTTTAGAGGACTGGAAGGGTTGTGAAGAAAAAAAATCAAAAAGAGATCTCAAAATATCAATCCTAATTCAAAATGAATGACTTAGACTCTCTGAAAATGTAACAAACTCTGTATTCAAAATTCAGTGAATAATTATTTTTGTGTTTAACAGTGGCTGATATTTGCTTCTAAACATTATAACAGTAACATAATACAATGAAAACAAACAGCAATGAGGTACCTGATATTTGAGGGCAAAAGAAGAAAAGAACAGAAAAAGCAAAACAACTTTCTTAAAGGAAGAAATTAGCTATTTCAGTTGTTGGACAATGATTAAATTTGTACACCTCATTTAGTGGAGACAGTTATCATCACTATGCTGAAATCAGCATTTAATTTCCAGCTCTAGTTAAATGTAAGCGAAGGCTCTTTGTAAATTCATAACACCCATTAGTTCCAGTTCTATCCATTGGGTGAAGTTTTCCTGACACTGCAGTTGATAGAGGCCTTCCTTCTCCTGTACTCATATTCCATTTTGCACGTAGCTCCATTATATCATGTCGTTGTTGTTGTTAGTTGCCGTTGAGTCAATTTAAACTCTTGGCGACTCCATCTGTTAGAGTAGAACAGCTCCATTGGGCTTTCTTGGCTGTAATCTTAATGGAAGCAGATCACTAGACCTTTTCTTTCACCATACCACAAGATGGGTTAAACCACCAACCTTTTTAGGTTACAGTCCAGCACAAACTGTGCCACCAATGGGCCATCTGTGCCCCCATACTCACCTCCCATTCTTAGAGAGTTGTCCATAACTATTTGTTTTGTAGATCATGATTGTACCAGGTCCTAGTAGATCTGTGCACCCAATGAACCACTGACATAATAATTGTCTCTTTCAGAAATATAGATTTGGATCAGTTTATTATGAAGAGATGAATGTTAACACCACATGTGGTTGAGGCTACTGTTATTTCCTTTCCAGTCAGCTCAATTTGTGCTTGAGGCTGGAGCTAACCATTTGAAAGTCAAACTTATAAGAATAGAAAGAAGTCATAATTAAGCTTAGGATTCAAGCTGCAAATATTTGGGGGAAAAGAGCATGACTTTAGAAAGCAGAAATAGATTTATTTGTAGTATCATAATTGCCCCCACTAAACTCATAAATCCCTTGAGACTTTGTCTTCACATAGTTGCATTTTCAAAACCAAATATTGTGCCCAGATAAAATGAATTTTAATTATATTTTAAATTATATCCAGACTACAAATTAGTGGTTAAGTTTTGATATAATTAGTATGGAGAATTCCATTTACATATTTGATGTATTTATTTTGTAAAATCCAAAACATTGTAGATTCTAATAATTTACTTTTCATTAGGCATTTAAGTTACACCAAAAAAGATATTCTGAATGGAATTCCAAGGCAAAACATGTGAATTTACCATAGAATCATAGTGTCACTGAAATAGGAAGTGTTAAAGTCGGAGTACAGCTGGAAATTCCCTCTTAAGATATTCTGACTGATATCCTTTGTTAGTTTGAATCTTTACGTGCTTTGCTTTCCAAAGCAGAAAAAGGAAAGCTGTCAACATATTTTCCTGAGAGAGAAAAAATATCTGATCTTCTGCAGTGTGAGGACATAAGCCTAAAACTACTTGGCTTTACTATATTCTCCATCTCTTCATATTCTCATTTCAGGGCATTTGTCAGAAAGCATATACTTTCATGACCATTGGGACACATAGCTCCCATATACATTTTCCACCTCTCGGGTTTACTGGGAAGTTGCTTTCCCACTGACAGTATATGCTGCTGGCAGGCAGGAACCTGTATAAGTGTTTAAACCGAAGAAACAGGTGTGCATCACAAATTACTGTTTTTACAAGTTATTGTGTGAGATGGTGCATCCCGGAGGTGTGATTGTGCAAAACTTTTGTGTCTTTTGGCTTTTGTACAGCAAAATAAGCCTTGTAAGTGTATTTCTAGGGTTTCTTTGCATTATTTGGAAGTTACATTTCTCATGACGCTTCCATGTTTGCCTGAATACCTCCTCATTTTCAGGTGCCATACATTGTATGCACCAGTCAGGTGATCTAGAAGGTGATGGAGGGTCCAGAGGGACATATATGTCCCACATAACCTTATCTCCCAGAGTCCATAGTGATAAATGTGCCCCATACAATCCAACCCCAGAGTCCAAAGGGACATATTTGTCTCATACAATCCTACCCCTGAGTCCAGAGGGATATACATGCCCCACATAATATGCATCAAAATCCATATTTCATAACAAAAGTTCAGAAACGCTCGATTCAGCATGACTTCCATTAATGAAAACACATGTTATCCCCCCCAAAAGAATTCAAAGCAGAAACTAATTGGGTTGTGAAAGGGATCTAACAACTATAAAAACAAAACAAATAAATAGATTAAAAAAAAAACAAAAATACACCCTGTGTTCAAATAAGACTTACATCATAGTAGAAGCATAAGTAAAGCTGCAAAACTGTGAGCAAAAGGCTATAGCAGATATGAAATGCTAAAAACATACTGGCAGATGGAAAGGCATTCACTGATTAATAGCTGATACAGCAGCTTAAGCGTATCTTTTTGTTGGATGGTTAATGCTAATGATAATGGACCAGTTGAAATCATCAAAATCCAGAAAGACTCAGAAGTTTTGTTATAAGTTATCCTGAAGTCAAGAACATGGAATAGATGGAAAATATGTGTATTTGTTGATAGTTTATATAAGGAGATACCATTTTTCACCTCAGACTCCAGAGTTAGACGTTTACTTTCTTCAACATAACAGAATATAGGACAATTAAGTTTTCAGAAACAAAACAAAGGAGCCTCTGTACATAAGGGCAGCAAGGAGAGATGGAGTGCAGGGGCATCTCATAACAAAAAGAGGTAATAGATGAAAATCTGTATACTGAATTACATCAAAATTGCCTTTCCCTGCACAGATCACAGATAAATTGCCACCATTATTATGACCTTATGGGAATAGAAGAATCTCTGGGTGCTGCAAACAATTAACCTACTCAGCTGCTACACAAAAGATTGGAGGTTTGAGTCCACTTAGAGGCACCTCAGAAGAAAGGCTTGGTGATCTACTTCTGAAAACCCTATGGAGCACAGTTCTACTCTGATGCACGTATGGATGTCCCAAGTTAAAGTCAACTTGATGGCAACTGATTGTGAGAGTAAAAAGGAAATATTCTCTAAAAGAAAGCTGACCAAGAAGAGGGAAGACATAGGTTCATGAACTCAAGGGATAATGGCGTAAGAGTAAAAGTCAGTGCCCTATTTGCCAGCCAGAGCTGGCTGTATAGGTGTATGACAGTGCAAGTACGCAGCACCCTGTGCTCAGATGGGTGCTGCACTCAGGTTAATGCCCTGTAACTTTAATCTTGAAATTATTAATAATTTTATTTATAAAGTATTATTTTGTAACGGAAGTCTGATGAGACAATGGTATCTATGCATGAGTAGAGGATGTATGTGCAATATTTGTGGCTGTTGTTCCTTGTCACCCCGTCAGTATGTATCTTTTGTGATGTCCCAGGAGCACGGAATTCCAGGGGACCCGTGATGCACAGGAGTCCAGCAAGATTCTATGTGAATACAAGATATGACTGATACAACTACCAGCTTAGAAAGCGGGGACACTGACAGCCCCCCAAGAGGCATGCTTCTTGTGAGAACCAGAACTTGCTTCAAATTCAGAAAGATGACAATAGCATTCTAAGAAACACAAACAACCAAGGGACTTGATCATATTATTTCTTACTCATGGTTTTCCAAACTACCACTTATATTGAAATGAAAGGAAAGGGAAAGATAGCATTTTATAGCTCCATTTCCTTTCAGTTCTTCCTTACTCATCAGTAAGTCAAAGATAGACAATGTTGGTAGAATGTACGCACATCAAGAAGTGAAATAGAAACAGTTGAGTTAATTTTATGCAGTGTTTCCACTGTTCTAGTAAGAAAAAAATATATATGATTGAGCTATGAAGTTGTGTAATTTCAATGATTCTGCATATGAGGTAAATGCTTTCACATTTAAAATTAAAACTGGTCTTGCGTGATATAACAATGAATAGTAAAATGTACACTAATAACTTAAATTTTTATTTTTCTTCATTTTTTAATTTGATGGACATTAAAAAGCAAATTAAAAAACAAAAAAACACTATTACAAGTTGAGAGACCATGGAAGAATGAATGAAAAAAGCTTTATATTTTATTACCTTTATCTATAGCATTTTTTCCCTGCTTTTTGGACCAGGAACTCTGCATTTTCATTTTGTGCTGGGCCCTGTAAGTTACGTAGCCAACACTTGCTGAAAAATATAAATGAATAAAGAGTAGTGGAATTCTAAGTGTTTTCATTATATTGTCTTCCTGAAATAGTTTGCCTATAATTGTAAAAGCGTGCGCAGGCTCAAAATACTAAAAAAGAAGCAATAAAAGGATGTCTTGCCAAATGAGAAGGTCAGTGAGTCCACCCTACAAAATCATATATTTTATCAGCATTTCATATTATTTTAATTTTGATTTCATGTACGTGGGTGCTGTCATAAAAAAATACATATATACACTTGTTTGAAAAAGGCAAATGTGTAATTCTGTTATCTAAGCAATATAAAAATCAGCAGAAGGAAATTGAATTAACTTGAGAATTTGGAAGGCCATTGTTTGTGGCGTAGGAACTCATGAAGGTTGGTTAGAACTGTTGTGAATCGATTATTTAAAAGAAATTACAAGATTAATCTTTTTTGGAACTAATGTGATTTTTCTATGTCTTTTTCCTACCCCATATGACTAATCACAGTCAGAGATAGATGAGCAGTAGAAAAATGTGCCTGTGTATACAAGAAATCACATATGCTTCGACACCCTTCCATTATGTATGGAAAATTATTCAGGGTTTTGAATAACTCTTCCAAAAAAAAAGGGTGTTTACTCATGAACAAGTTTTGTCTAGTGTTGAATTCCTTTAGAAAAGGATTAAATGAATTGGGGAAAAAAAAATAAAGCCGCAAGAAAGAATGTAAATGTAGTGCAGAAGATAAAATAAGAGTGCCTCCTTGAAGAAAAATAAAAGAATGAGAAGTGTCTTTTTATGTATCTTGTAATCTAGACAAAAGAAATAGAATGTTGTTTTCTTAAAAAAAAAAAAAATCCATCAAGGATGAGACAGAGGGAAGAAATGTGAATGTGGCTTCTATTCAGGCTCTGCCTGAAGGATCTTAGCAACTGCTTATCCTTGAGTGTTGAAGCATCTTTAATTCTAAGCGGTCTGGTCAAGAAAAAAGATATGATCACATATCATAACTTTTATTTCTGAAAATATTTAATAAAAAATCGGAAACATAAAATATATGTGAAATGTTCCACAGAAATTATAAATATATTGCAAGAATCATACAGACTCTTCCTAAGAAAATAACATTTTTCCTCATTTTCCATGTTTCTAGGATTTAATTCAAACTAAAGTAAAATACTGTCTGCCTTGTTGGCAAATGAAAAAATGTGACTAGGCAAGGTACAAAAAGAAATACTGTTATTAAGTTTATGCAGGAGAAAGCTAGTCATATGATTAGGCTCTTAGTACATAAATCGTGTCTCATTTTCTTCTGTAAAATTTTATGTATGGTGTGTATGTGTGAAAAATATTTTTATACACTTACATTTATTTTTTTAAATAATATTTTACTGAGTTTTTGGTGAAAGTTTATACAGCAAGTTAGGTTCCCATTTAACAACTTCCACATAAATTTCTCGGTAACATTAGCTACATTTATCACAGTGTGTCAACATTGTCTTTGTGTTCTGTTTGATCCATTTTCAGTACTCTAGTTTCCTCTCCCCTTATCTTCTCATCTTTGCTTTTGAGTAATCGTTGATCTTCTGGTCTCATACAGATGGTTTTTAGGTAGAACACTGATCTTACAGGTAATATGCTTTATTTTGTGTACCACTTTGTTATTTCGCTAAAAGGTGATCTCAGGGGATAGGCTTAGTTCTAGGTTTAAAGAGTGTCTCAGGGCAATAGTCTTGGGGAGTCCTCTTTTCTCTGCTGTTACAGTTTGTCTAATTTTTTTTTTTTTTTTTTTTTTTTAAGAGTTTGAGTTCTACTCCGCATTTCTCTTCCTTTCTATCTGGGACCATCTATTGTGACTCTAGTCAGAACGGTCAGTAGTGGTAGCCAGGCACTATCTAGTTCTTCTGGTCTTAGGGCAGATGAGGTCGTGGCTCCTGTAGACTTGTTTCTCCTCTGAGCTTTTAGTTACCTTCTTATTGTTTTGCTCCTGGCAAGTAGACACCAATACTTGTGTCTTAGATGGCTGTCCACAAGCTTTTAAGACTCTGGAGACTATTCACTTCACTAGGATGCAGATCATGATTTTTATGAACTATGTTATTGCCAATTGACTGAGTTGTCTCATGAGACTAGGGTCCTAAGCTTTCAAAGCCAGAAAACCAGTCTTCAAAGATATTTGGTTATGTCTGTGGAGTATCTGTATTTGTGTCTTCAATTAGTATATGTGCCTGCACCCACATATTTGTTTTCACACATATCTATAGATACTTCTATCTATTCTCGCCTGTGTATACAACTGTACCTACCTGTATACCAATATGCCTATACCCATCCATATTTGCTCAAACTCTTGTTTTTACTTTGATTGTGCTGTTCCCACTACACAAAAGTGTTTTGTACCACTTTTTCCGTCACCAAAAATAACAAGTCTCTATAATCTAAAGCATACTTTACCCTCCCCCTCCCTCCTCTCCCTGGTAACCACCAGTGAACGTTGGTCTCTCTACGTTATCTATTCTTGTCTTCTGATAAAAATGGGATTAAACAATATTTGTCCTTATATTCTTGACTTATTTCACTTTTCATTATGCCCTCCAGGTCCATCCATATTATGTTTTGCAGGCTCCTCAATGTTCTTTATGATTGCATAGTATTGCTTTGTATGTACGTACGTACCACTTTTTGCTTATCTGTTCATAGGCACTTAGGTTGTTTCCATTTTTTCCTATGGTATATGAAACAGCAATGAACATAGGTGTGCATATGTCTATTTGTGTCACTATTTTTAGGTCTGTAGGGTATATACCTACAAGTGGGATTGCTGGATCATTTCTAGTTTTTTGAGGAAGCACCATACCATTTTCCATAATAGTTGTATCACATTATAGTCCCATCAGCAAAGGAAGAGGGTTCCAATCTCCCCATATCCCAGCCAACATTTGTTGTTACTTGTTTTAGTTTTTTTTTAATCAGCACAATTTTAGCTGGGGTGAGATGGTATCTCATAGTAGTTTTGCTTTGCGTCACTCTAAGAGCCCTGGTGGTGCACTGGTTAAGAACTCAGCTGCTAACCAAAAGTTGGCAGTTTGAATCCGCCAGCAGCTCCTTGGACACCCTGTGGGGCCGTTTTACTCTGTCCTTTAGGGTTGCTATGAGTCGGAATCAACTCAATGACAACAGATTTGGGTATTTTGGTTAATGGCTAATGATAGTAAATATCTTTTCATATGTTTGTTGGCTGCTTGGATGTCCTCATTGGTGAAGGTTCTGTTCATGTCCTTTGCCCATTTAGTGATTTGATTGTCTTTTTGTTGTTGAGCTTTTGCAGTTTTCTATAGTTTTTAGAGTTTAGACCCTTATCAGATAAGTCAGCTCAGAAGATCTTTTTCCCTGGTCTGCAGGTTGTCTATCTACTGTTTTAATAAAGTCTTTTGAGCATAAGTTTTTAATTTTTATGAGGTTCCATTTATCTATCTTGTCTTCTATTCATGCATTCATTGTTACATTTGTTATCCTGTTTTTACAAAAGAGTAGGTCCCATGGTTTTCTCCCAGGAATTTTATGGTTTGGGTTTAACATTTTGGTCTTTGATTCATTTTCATTAGTTTCTGTATATGGTGTCAGGTATGGGTCCTGTTTCATTTTTCTGCAGGTGGAGAGGATATCCAGTTTTGCCAGCACCATTTATCAAAGAGACTGTTTCTGCTCCACTGCATGGACTTTGATACGTTGTCGAAAATCAGCTGTCCATAAATGGTTGGGTTTAATTCTGAATTCTCAGTACTATTCCACTGGTCTATGTGTCTATCATTGAACCAATACCAGGCTGTTTTGATTATAGTAGCTGCATAGTATTTTTTGATATTGAAGTGTGAGGTCTCCTGCTTTGTTCTTTTTGTTCAATGTTACTTTTGCTATTCCAGACTTCTTTACTTTCCATATGAAGTTGGTCATTAGTTTTTCCATTTCTGTAAAGAATGTTGTTGGGATTTGTATCAGGATTGCATTGTATCTGTAGATCGCTTTTGGTAGGATTGACATTTTCACTCTATTAAATTTTCCAATCCATGAGCATAAGTTGTCTTTCCATTTTTCTAAGTCTTTTTAGTCTCTTGTAGTAGTGTTTTATAATTTTAATTGTATAGTCTCTTATGTCCCTGGTTAGGTTAATTCCTAGGTATTTTATCAATTTGGGGATTTTGTAAATGGTATTGTTTTCTTGATTTCTTCCTTTGTTTTTTTTTTTAAGACACATGTATTCAGCCTCATCATCAGATTATTATATTTAGCAATCAATATGAGTGCAAAAAACAAACAACAACAAAAACTACATAAAACCCTTTGTTGTAATGCTTTACCCTTTCCGCAGAACAGAAACTAAAATAACCTGCTATATAATTAGCTGCAAATTCAGTCCTCGAGTTTTTTGCCCATACACAAGAGTATTTTCTAAAACATGTGTTCTTTGTAGCAGCTAGGACTTACCACTACTGTGATTCTCTGAGTTCACAGATCTGTTGTAACCTGTAGCTTCCCTGTCACTTCTTTGTCTCTCCTCTCCTGTTAAGCTTTGCTTTTTGGCAGTCATTAAAACCTTCTACTATTCCCATAGCTACTGCTGCTGCTTGAACCACCATAGCTGCCTTGGTTTTATGGTTTGGCAAAGTACTGACCTCCACCACCATAAGGCTCAGAGCTTCTGCCTCTGAAGTTTCCCTCTTCTTGGGTCCAAAATTTGAAGATTGTTGTAATTGCCAAAATCATTGTAGCTTCCACTACCTACAGAATTGCTTCCACCAGTACCAAATCCATTATAGCCATCCCCACTGCCTCCATATCCACAACACCATGACTGCCACCAAAGCCACCTTGCCCACTGAAGTTTCCTCCATGACCAAAGTTGTCATTCCCACCAAAACCACCCCAATGGCTACCACCAAAGTTTCCAGAACAATTATGACCTCTTTGGCTGGATGAAGCACTGGCCATCTCTTTCTTTGGCAGGGCTTTCCTTACTTCACAGTTGTGACCATTTATAGTATGGTAGTTCTGAATAACAAGCTTATCTACGGCTTAAGCCAATGTCATCAAAAGTTACAAAAGCAAAGCCCCTCTTCTGGCCCCTGCCTCAGTCAGTCACGATTTCAATCACTTCAGTTTCCCATACTGCTCAAAATAATCTATTAGGTGATGTTCTCTAGTGTCTTCTTTAATGTCGCCAAGATCTTTTTCACAATTAAGTGGGCACCTGTTATTTAAGAGTCTTATCATGAGATGGCCCTAGTTGATTCCAAGACCTTGTGTGCCCTTACATTCATGGCTGCATCCACCTCCTCCACAGTAGAATAAGTGACAAACCCAAAGCCTCTGGAGTGCTTGATATTTGGATTTCCCATTACACACAGTCTATGAGTGTCCCTCTTTGCTCAAAATGGCTCCTCAGACTCCCATCTATTGTTTCAAATCTCTACTCTCCAATGAAGAGTTTCCACAGCTATTTGGGCTCTTTAGGAGACTCTGACTTAGACATGACAACAGTAGGAAGAAAGACATTAACTATGCTTCCTCGGTGGCATCCACGGGCAGAAAGTTGATTTCTTTTTCAGAGTACTCTTTGTTATTGTAGAGGAACCCAACTGACTTTTGTGTGTTGACCTTGTACCCTGCAACATTGCTGAATTTTTCTATTAGTTCCAGTAGTTTTCTTGTAGAATCTTTAGAGTCTTCTATGTATATTCTATGTATATAAGAAGTACAGCCAGAATGCTCCTTAGAAGCAACGATGGCCAGGCTATGTCTCACTTACTTTGGACATGTTTTCAGGAGGGATCAGTATCTGGAGAAGGACATCATGCTTAGCAAAGCAGAGGGTCAGCAAAAGAGAGGAAGACCCTCAATGAGATGAATTGACACAGTAGCTACAACAACTAGCTCAAGCATAACAACGATTGTGAGGATGGCACAGGAACTGGCATAGTTTTGTTCCATTGTACATGGGGTCGATATGAGTTGGAATTGACTTGACAGCAACTAACAACAACATGTATATGATCATGTCATCTGTAAATAGAGATAATTATGATTCTTCCTTTTTGATTTGGACAACTTTTGTTTTTCTTTGTTGTCTTATTGCTCTGATGAGAACTTCCATTACATTGTTGAGTAAGAGTGGTAGTGGTGATAATGGACATCCTTCTCTCATTCTCATTCTCAAAGGGAAGGCACTCAGTTTTTCTCCATTGAGTATAATGTTGGCTGTTGGTTTTGCATATATACCCTTAATTATGTTGATAAATTTCCTTTCTTGTCCTATTTTGCTGGGGTTTTTATCAGGAAAGGGTGCTGAATGTTATTGAATGCCTTTTCTGCATCAATTGATATGATCATATGGTTCTTTTCTTTTGTTTTATTTATGTGTTAGATTACATTGATTTTCTAATGTTGAGCCACCCTTGTAATTCTGTTATGACTCTTATTTGATCATAGTATATGATTTTTTTGATATGGTGCTTAAGTTTGTTGGCTAGAATTTTGTGGAAAAATTTTGCATCTATGTTAATAACAGATATTGGTCTGTAATTTTCTTTTTCTGTGATGTCTTTGCCTAGTTTAGGTATCAGGGTTTTCCTGGCTTCATAGAAAGAGTTCAGTAGTGTTCCTTCCTCTTCTATGTTTTTGAAAAGATTGAGTAGGATTGGTTTCAGTTCATCTCTGAATGTTTGGTAGAATTCTCCAGTGTAGCCATCTGGTCCTGAGCTTTTTTATTGTTATTGGCAGTTTTTATGTGACATCTTCAATCTCTTATTTTGTAATAGGTCTGTTTAAATTTTCTACCTCTGTGTTAGTTCAGTAGGTAGTGTGTTTATAGGAATTTTTCCATTTCATTTAAATTTTCAAATTTATTGAAGTACAGATTTTCACAGTAATCATTTATGATCTTCTTTATCTCTATTGGATCGGTTGTAATGTCACAAATTATGTCTTAGTTTGGTTATTTGCCTCTTATGTTTTTTTTTTTTTTTTTTTGTCAATCTAGCTAGTGGTTTGTCTGTTTTATTGATCCTTTCAGAGAACAACTTCTGGTTTTGTTAATTCTTTCTATTGTTTTTCTATTTTTTATTTCATTTATTTCTGCTCTGATCTTTATTATTTTCTCTCGTCTTCTTTTGCTCTTCCTTTTCTGTTTGTTCAAGTTGTCAGTTTGAGTTAATGATTCTGAATCTTCTTTTTTAATGTAGGCATTTATTGCTGTGAATTTCCCTCTGAGTACTGTTTTTACTCTCTTCCAAAGGTATTGATGTGTCATGATTTTATTTTCATACGAGTCTAGGAATTTTTAATTTCACTTTTGATTTCTTCTTTGACCCAATAGTTTTGTGGTACTGTATTATTTAGTTTCTACATATTTTACACCCCCCTTATTTTCCTATTGTTGATTTCCAGCTTCATACTGTTATGGTCAGAGAAGATGTTTCGTATTATTTAAATCTTTTTACATTTGTTGAGAATTGTTTTGTGTCCTAGCATATGATGTACTCTGGAAAATTATCCACATGCAGTAGAGAAGAATGAGTATCTTTCTAATGCTGGGTAGAGTGTTCTGTACATGTGTGTTAGGATCAGCTGGCTTACGTTTTTATTTAAGTTCTCAATGTCCTTAGTGATCTCAGACATTCTGTCTATAATTGAAAGTGGTGTGTGGAAGTCCCCTACTATTTGTGTCTGTTTGTGTCCTTATGTTTAAGGTGTGTTTCTGTAGATAGCAAAAGGATGAATCATGTTTTTTTAGTCCATTCTGTCACTCTCTGACTTTTGCTTGGGGTGTTTAGACAATTTGCATTTAAAGCTATTACTGAAAATGATGTGCCTATCTCACTCATTTTGCTGTTTGTTTCTTGAGTGTTTTGTGTCTTCTTTGTTCTTTTATTCTGATTTTTCTGTTTTTGTCTGTATTTGCTGCTTTCTTGTGATGAGCCTTTTTGCTTTCTTACTTCTTTTCTTCTGAATGTTTTTTCTTGGTGATTTCTTAGTGGTTATCACATAAATTATATTACAAAACTTACAACTGCAACAATGTTTAACATTTGAACAACGGTTCACATACAACCTTAACATAATAAATCTATTCCTGGTGTACTCCTCTCTTCCCCATTTCTGTTGGTGTGCCATCATTAACATCATTATACAACCTACATTTGATAAGTCTATTTTGCACTTATTTTTAAAAACTTGATATTGTATTATTTAAGGGATTTAATTATTAAGCTTATTGCCTGAAAATATCATATACTAGATCCTTATGATTGTCTGTGTTGTATTTTTTTTTTTTGGATCTTTCTCTGTATCTTATTTTTGAATCATTTACTTTTCCTGCATATAGATACAAGTATTTATTTAATGTTCTTGCTTTTTCATTTGGAGTACTCCCTTGAGTAATACTTGAACAGCTGGTCTGATAGTGGCAAATTCCCAGAGCTTCTGTTTGGGAATGTCTTGATTTCCCCCTTGTTTTTGAATGACAACTTTGCTGTGTAAATAATTCTTGCTTTCATTCAGTATTTTATATATATGTTAGTCTGTTGTCTTCTGGTCTTTAGAGTTTCTGGAGAGAATTCCACACAGATTATTCCGAAAGACCCTTGGTATGTTATATTGTGTTTTTCTCTTGCTGCTTTGAGAATTCTCTCTTTGTCTTTAGTTTTCAATAATTTTATTAGGATACAGCATGGAGTAGATTTTTTTTGTGTTTCTTCTAATTGGGATTTGTGTAGCTTACTGTATTTACAGGCAGTTCTCTCTTCAGGTCTGGGAAATTCTTTGATTACCTCTTGGAAAATTGTTCCTATCACTTTATTGTTGTCATGGTGCTCTGGGATTCCAATAATTCTGTTAGATTTCTTAATTGAATCCCATATTTCCATTTGGGTCTGCTTGTTTTTCTTTGTTCTTTTCTCTTATGTCTCATGAGACTTCATGAGTTCAGTTATTTTGTATTCTAGTTCATTTAGTCTTTCTTCTATCTATTCTATTCTATTGTTCTTTCTCTTGCTTTTCTAATTCAGATGCTTTATTCTTCAGTTACATTAATTCTCTCTTTTTTTATGTTTTCAATTTCCTTGTAGAGTTTCTCATTTTATTCCTCTATTTATTTCTTGATCTCTGTGAGTTTGTTTTCTATGTGTTTTTTTTTAAAAAAAAAAACATATTTAGCACCATAGTCTGAAAATTATCAATTATTTCTGTTAGTTTGGCCTCCACAAGATAAATTTCTTCTTCTTGTTTTACTTTGATTGATCTTTCTTCTCTTGTGGTTTTGTGTGTTTTATTATTTTTTGTTGAACTTTGGCCATTTTGTTATTTATTTATTTTGCTTTAAATTTTGTATTCTGGTTTTTGTGAGAAATTTTCTTATTAGGAGCCCTGGTGGCACAGTGACCAAGTTCCTGGCTGCCACCCAAAAGACCAAGGCCCTCATCTACCAGCTGCTCTGTGGGAGAAAGATGCAGCAGCCTACCTCTGCAAAGTCACAGCCCTAGGAATCCAGCGGGCAGCTCCATTCTGGCCCATAGTGTCACTATGAGTCAGAATCCACTTAATGGCAGTGGGTTTGGCATTTTCTCCTGAGAACCACTATGTTTATGTTCTTTTTAGTGCTGATTAAGGAGTTCTAGATACTTGATCTCTGGAATTCAACACACATGCATGGGAGACGGGGTTAGCTGGTCATAGATGATGACATAAGGAGTGGGGCTTGACTTTCCTGTGGTGAAGGTGGGAGACTATGTCTTTCCCTTATGAGCACCCCTGCACATTCTCTCCCACAGTGTCCCACTGTGAGCAGGGATCCAGCTGTTTCCCTCTGTGTTGCCTGTCTGTAAAAAGTATTCCTCTCACCCTGCTGCCCTTGCAGTTCCTTGGGGTCCTAGTGCCTGTCTATCTCAGGCCTCAATGAGATTCAGCAACATTCTCTTTCAGTGCCAGGGTCTCCCTTTGCCCCCTCCCAGTTGCATGGCCTCTGAACTCCCATAGTCAATGCACTCCACCTTAAAAAATCACACTACAGCTTCCTTAGATTAGCTCTCTTTCTGTGTTCCGTTTGATGTGTTGCCTAGCCCCATCCCAAAATGGCTGTGATGAGTGACAGCTCCAGAAGTTAGCAAGTGGGTTCTCTCAGCCTCTGTGCCATCCCCACTCCTTCTCTCTCCTGCTTCTGGACACTCCAGCTATCCAACACCTCAGCCACCATCCAGAGTTCCCAGACCTCAATCTGTGCTTGTCTTTTTGTTGTTGTTCAGTGAGTGAATCACTGAGGGAGTAAATGGGAGCAGCCACTCACTATCTCATCTTGCTCTGCCCCTCCTATATACACCTATATTCAAAATTTAGGAAAGAAATATTTTCTTGAAATAGTTTTAAATAGTCAGACCTTAAAAGCAGTAAGCAAACTTGCTTTTGTCAAGCTGATAATATGAGAGTCCTTTCTAAGCAAAATAAAATAAACATCAAGGTACTATACCTTGTGAAGTTAATAAGGTTTGATTTTCTCAGTTCACTGAATTAGATTTAGCCACTTCTGATGCAATTAGAGAAATAAGCCTAACATAAGTTCATAAATCTTTCCTGATAGTGTTTGTTTAATTTCTGTAATTAGAAAAGAATTACACTTGATAATACTCTTAAGAGATTAATAGCTAACATTTCTCTTTACAAAATATACAAGTTCAGATATTTATTGCATGAATTTTTTGAAAAAATATTCTGAATATATTTTACATATTTTAATAACATTTAAAATAATTTTATTTTTACTATAATTGCAAATCTGTTAGCTTCTTTATGTCTAAGCTAATAACTTTTTCTAAAGCAGTGGATGTGTGAAATACAAATGGCAGAAGTTTATAAATTTAAGGTGAAATCACCTGTGTTTTCCCAATGCGCTTTCAAAGTGGTTGTCCTGATTCTGGCCACTATGGAGGGGCCAGGTTAGGGAGAGAAGAGTGTCAAAGAGAGAGAGTCAGGTAGTTTTCCTACTATGATATAGTTATTATTTGTCTTGCTATTTATTTTTATAATAATTGAAAATTTACTGCTAAGTGTAAAAATTAATATGATTTGACATCACCTTGAAAATTCCATACTACTTTTTGTTCATTAGCCTGGGTAATTGTGAATTAAATTTGGCTTACAGGAAGTCCCACAATTTAAGTCTTGTAGAAAATTAAATCAATGTTAAAGAACAATTTCATATGGAGGAATTTTTGTAAAAAAATTGGTATGTGTATAATACTCAGTACTCTTGAAAATAATCTTAGTTATGTAAGATATGTAGGAAATAACCAAAAGATAAAATACCTCATTAAAATTCTTAGGTTGATAATCAGTATTTAGCTAACATTAAATTTATAAGTTGGCATCATCTATAAAGATATAAAAAACCAAACCCGTTGCCATCAAGTCAATTCTGACTCATAGCGACCCTATAGGACAGAACAGAACTGCCCCATAGGGTTTCCAAGCAGTGCCTGGTGGATTTGAACTGCTGACCTTTTGGATAGCGGCCAAACAACCACAACACCACCAGGGTTTCCGTAAAGATATATACAAATACAATTATATTACTCTTTGAAAGTTATAAGTAAAAAAAAAAGAAAAGAAAACTGTTGCCATCGAGTCAATTCTGACTTATAATGAACCTGTAGTCCAGAGTAGAACTGCCTCATAGGTTTCCCCAGGAGTGGCTGGTGGTTTCTAACTGCTAACCTTTTGGTTACCAGCAAGGTTGTTAACCACTATGCCACCAGTGCAGTGGTTTCTGATAAGTGAAAGGAGAAATACAAATAACTAAATTAACTAGTGTGAATACAGAAGTCACTACAATTTTAAATACTTAGTTAAAAATGTAAATTCTGAAATTAATCTTAATAAATTGTTCACCACTACTAGTAAATAACCAATGAGCCAAGAAAATGTGAAATACATTCATCAAAATATAATTGAAGTCCTGAGTCCTAGAAACCTAATTTTCATGCCACTTCCTTCAGAGTTTATGCAAAATCACAGAACCTAGTTTGTTTTTCAAAAGCAGATATGAGGTGAGATATGAAAATAACATTTTCCAGGTGTCTTGCAAAAAAAAAGTAATAAAAGCTGTTCAGCAAATGCGACTAAGTAGATGAGACTTAATGGAGCGTGAATGTTAAGCCCGTTGTGTCATCATATGTCAATATTTTAGTTAAAGTATTCGAATGATAAACCAAAAAAACAACCAAGCTGTTGCAGTCAGGCCAATTCTAACTCACAGTGACCCTATAGGACAGAGAAGAACTTCCCCATAGGGTTTCGAAGCTGTAAATCTATGGTTGCAGACTGCTGCAGAATAGCTGGTGGGTTCAAACTGCAGACTTTTCGGTTAATAGACAAGCGCTAAACCACTGCCTCACTAGGGCTCCTCATCTGAATGATAAAGAACAAAAAGTTAGTATTCCTCAAGTATATTTGGTAAATTGTGGGAAAGCATATATGCACATATATATATGGATGTTGTCAGACTGTTCTTTCAATTATTTCGTAAGTATGAAATATTTTCAAATTAAAGCTGATGCATAATTTTAAAACAAAAAATTATATTAATTGGAAATTGAGAAAATGTGTAACATTTACTTGTTTACTCCATTCATTATCAGAGTTACATATCAACAACATTACTACCAAACATTTAGCCCATACTTTCACTATATTGTCTTTTATGGTATACACATAAAGTAGTTAACTTCAATTGATTGACCACTTTTATGTTTTTCTAAGCAGACATGCTATGTAAAATATCCACAAACTCCTTATAAACAGAGAGACAAAGGAGTCAAATATGCTGTTAATAGAAGCTTATTATTATTATTAGTGTTGTGTTGAATAAGTAGGTATTTAATAACATAGGCAGCTGGTTTGACTTCCTTTTTAAAGGAAGTTTCTTTCTCTATGATTTGGAGAGCAAAAAAAAATCATAAGTAGTTGAAAAATTAAGGGAAGTAATAGAAGATTTCCTCACAACTGGACCAGTTAAGAACATCCCAATAAGCAACATCACAATAAATGGAGAAAAGATTGAAGTTGTTGAGGATGTCATTTGACTTGGATCCATAATCAACGCTCATGCAAGTAGCAGTCAAGAAATCAAATAATGCATTGCATTGGGGAAACTGCTGCAAAAGACCTCTTTAAATTGTTAAAAACACAAAGATGTCACTTTGACGACTAAGGTGTCCCTGACCCAAGCCATGGTATTTTCAATTGCCTCATATGGATGTGAAAGCTGGACAATGAATAAGGAAGACAGAAGAAGAATTAACGCCTTTGAATTATGATCCTGGGGAAGAATATTAGATATACAATGGACTGCCAGAAGAAAAAACAAGTCTGTCTTGAACGAATTACAGCCAGAATGCTCCTTGGGAGCAAGGATGATAAGACTTCATCCCACATACTTTGAACATGTCATCAGGAGCGACCAGTCCCTGGCGAAGGACAGCATGCTTGTAAGGTAGAGGATCAGTGAAAAAGAGGAAGACCCTCGACAAGATGGATTGACACAGTGGCTGCAACAATGGGCTCAAACATAGCAATGATTGTGAGGATGGCGCAGGACTGAGCAGTGTTTCGTTCTATTGAACATAGGGTAGCTCTGAGCTGGAACTGAATTGAAGGCACCTAACAACAACAGTAAAAGATTAAAATCAAAGAATACAGCGAGGAATCTGCAGATATTTGACTACATTGTATGACATACATGTGATTTATTATCATAACTGAACAATGATATAGCCAAATCCCCTAAAGAATGTATAAAATAAGATGTAAATAGGCATCCAAGCTAATGGAACTAGTTATCAGCCAAGAATGACAGCTGTATGTAAATATTTTGTTGTGCATATACAATCTCTGTGCCAAGGAAACAAATGTATTTTGCCTTTGTGGGATTATGAGTTTTTTTATTTATTTTGACAACTCTCTTAGAAAAATTCCCCTGAAGTAACAGTCTGCTGTTTTTAAATATTTCTGAACCTGTTTCCTCCGTGACAACCTCAAAACTTATTATTATCAAGCCCCTGCATGAAAAGCTTAGCAGGCTTTCTTAGTGTTAACTTTCAACTAGAGTGTGCTTCTCATTTTTTACTTGGTAATCACACCACTCTGCATACCGTTCACAGTCCATATGAACATAGTTCATAGTCTATAAAACATATAGATCTATATTTTAAATTTCCTTTGCTGTTAATAGTAAAAGATCTATTTTCTCTGCTATTACTGGATTAATATCTCTAAAATTCCTGCTTGGCATGTCACATTCCCAATTATAACCTGAACCAACAATTTATTACCTATTGCAGAAACACAACATATTTAAAATTTCTTAACCTGGTATTCCAGTGCCTCCACAATTGATTTTTATTTACTGTTATAACCTCATCTTGTCCTTTCACAGTTTTCACTACAACTGAACATTTGCATAATTTCCTGTCCCCAACCCCCAATGCACTATTGCATGTTTCCATGTATATTTGGAAGTAATTAATGTCTTCCTCTCAATCCCATTCCTTGCTATTGAAAGACCTCCTCAGTTCTCTCAGTTCTGTGAAATTTTCTCAAACCACGAAACACCCAACTTCTATACTGTTTTTGCCAAAGCTAATAATCATTTGTGACTTATGATTTGATTTATTAATACTGGTCTCATTCATACATGCATTATCACAATGCTCATAAAATAATAAGGAAAATATTCTTAAGTCTTTCTGAAATACCCTCCAGTTTTAAGCTAAATTCTACACTGTTTGTGAAGCTGGGCAAGCTTAGCTTCTCTCCTGAGGCGCTCACACCACCTCACATATATCTCCTTTATTGTCTGAATTATAATGTATTAAACATATTCCCTCCAGACTATAAATCATTGGAGGCAGTGGCCATGACATTCTTTAAACTTATTCTTTACATTGTAGCTGCTAAAAAGTACATGCTAAATTTTTTCTGGAAAAATGGTTCCTTCCCATGCTCAGTGTTTCATTCTTTTAAAATTAAAAAGCAGCTATGACAATTTTAAGTTATCGTGTGGTAATATTATACATACAGCGTAGACACTTCTGTATTATTATATTGCTTTAAATGAATTTATTTTTAATATGACAGTAGGGAAAGCTAAGTTCTCATTACTTTGGAAAGCAGTATAGCTTTAATCATGACAAGCCTTACCTGCCTGTTTATGCTTAGAATGGCACAAAAACAGGTACAATCCATCGGAACATATCACTAATAACCTTGTGTATTTACTTTTGTAGTTCTATGCTTCTTTTTTAATTTATTTTTTATTTTGTTGTTGTTGTTGTTGAGAATATACACAGCAAAACATACACCAATTCAACCATTTCTACATGTGCACTTCAGTGACATCGATTACTTTCTTCGAGTTGTGCATCCATCATCACCTTCGTTTTCTGCATCGTTCCTCTCGCACTAACGTAAACTCACTTCCCCCTAAGGTTCTTATCTAATCTTTCTAGTTGCTGTTTTCACTTTGACCTCATATAGATAGTTCTTAAAAGAGCATAATACCCAAGGCAGACATTTTTTACTAGTTGAGCTAGACTATTGCTTGGTTTTAAGAAGGCTTCACGGGACATTTTTGGTTTAAGGCTTAAAGATTATCTCAGGGCAATAGTTTTTGTATTTAATTATGTTCAGACTGAATATCCCAGGCAATAAGAAAATAGAAATAGATATAATCATTCGAATAAGCTTCCTTTTTTATAAATAGAAAAGATTGGTCACAGTTCCATTTTGGGCATAATCTAGGACCTAATTCCATTTTGGTTACAAGTTTATGTAACAGTGTTGGTCTCTTTATATGAAAACACAAAAAATTGTGGTTATAATCCAATCATATTTAACTCTTTCCATATATGTGTCTTTACAACCCTCCTACCGGTGAAAATTTATAGTTATGATTCAGATAATGCTAAAATCTGATTATTTTTTGTTCTAAGTGGTCTGTCTTTTCTTAAAAGAGTAGAGCATGCTTGCTTTAGTGTAACAGTATCTGGTTGGTCTGTGGAAATTAACGACTTACCTCAAATATGTAATTTAAGTTTTTTTTACATATTTGGCTTAATTCACATCCATATAGTTAATCATAGGCACTTTGGAAACTCTTGTAGGTAATTGCACTGATGCTTAATAGAGCATGTTTATTGCAAACTCCATTTTTCTTCGTGTTACACAGTGCTGAATATCATTAAATATTCCACTTTAATGGATTAGTCAATGACTTTAATTTTATTTACAGGACTCTGTGCTATCCTTCTGTTGTAATACTTAGTGAATTCAGTATTACATTTAGAGTAATAATATTGAGCATAAATATAAAACATATATAACCACACAATTGACACTGACTTTGAAAATATAATATTAAAAGAAAACTAACTAGCAATAATTATTTTATATAGAATATTTGAGAAAGTATGTTTTGCACTGTATCCTCTCATTATGTTAATTATCTATTTTTTTATCTTTATCATTTTCTTGGATTTTAAGATGTGCAGTTTTTGGTTTCATTTAATATAAGAAATAATTACAAGAGTCGAGTGTACAATTTGGCCATGGTATTCTTTATTCCAGATCAAGTGTCTTTGATCTACTTAAATTATTTGGGTATTAAAATTATTATTTTTAATTAAAGAAGTCTGAACCATGTCATAAATGCAAAGAAGCTGGCAATTAAAACCTATTGTAAACATTGAGTTTTATTATTGTTTTCCCCACCCATTCCTCAGTCTCCTCTAATTTTTCTTCCACTCCATTCCATTACAGTCACTCCAACAAAACATATTTATAGCTGTGACCTCTGTGCTGTCAAACACAATAGACTGTTTTTGGTCCTCATCTTATCGATTCCTCAGCAGTATTTTACATTTTTTAATCATTTGCACCATCTTTACTCCTCTAGCTCCTGTGGCATAACTTCTTTTTTTTTAATGTAAAGTTTTTTGTTGTTTTGTTTGTTCCATTTTGGTTATCTCTGTGGCTTCAGTTCTAATCTCTCTTGCTGACTTCCCTTCCCTCTACCTGACTGATGAAAGTTCCCATTTTTTAAAAATGTTTATCTTCTTTTCTCATCTCACAACCTTTCTTGATGATCCCATGCATTCCCAAGCCTTTACATACCAACTTAGTGCCAAAAAATATTTCTGTTCCAAATATTTATGTCAGTGTAAACTTTAATTCTGTGTTCCGTACCTGCATACTCAAATGGAAGAACATTTGCATTTTTATATAGCTATTGCATTAGCATTTCCAAAATAACATCTCAAAAATATATCCTTTATTTCCAATCTTAAATGTGTTTCTTATTCTAGTGACGCATGGCAGAAACCTTCCTTGTTAATAATCCTAAATCTAATTCATCATCAGGTCTTGTCATGTCTCTCATTAAAATTTGTCTCGAATCTACTCACTTCTCTCTTCCCCCATTAGAACCTTTATGTGATTCTCAACTACGTGCACCATAGAATCCCCTGGAAGAAAGGTTTGGACGGTGTGGGAATTTTTTAGTTATCATAACAAATTCTTGGAGGTATAACTGATAATGTAATGGGGTAAAAAAATGCTGAACATTCTGAAATTCATAGGACAATTATGTACACTAAAGATTTTTTCTGCTACTGGAGTTAATTAACAACAACAACAACAAAATTAGTATAGGGAAGTAGTTAAATAGATATAGGGAGACTTAGGAGACTGTAAAAGTAAAACGGGGATACTGAGGCATTGTAGGACTATCATTGCAGGGAATAAGTCCTACCTGTATGGGTAGGAAAATGAAGGGATGCAGCTGTGGTTATCAGAAGCTAAATTTTAGAGGTACTGACCCACAGAGGTAGCATTCTGAAGAGGAGTCCCTACCTAGCTGGTGCTTCTTACCTCAGGAGTTCTGAGGAGGTGTCTGCAGAAGTGAAATTCAACCAGCAGAGGCGAGGGCACTGCCTGGCTACTGCAGGTATCTCCAGGGATGACCAGTGAGGCTGGTTCTATGAATGTGGAAAGAATACGCAGACTGGAATCAGTTGCAGCTGCCTGAGGAAGTGCAATTACCAAGGTGATGTGGATGGGAAGAGGAAGTCACTGTGTGGTGCAAACGAGCTTGGCTGCTAACCTAAAGGTTGGAGGTTCCAGTCCACCCAGAGGCACCTTGGAAGAAGACCTGGTGACCCATTTCCAAAAATAAGCCATTGAAAACACTATGGGGCACAGTTCTACCCTGGCACAAAGGGGGTTTCCTTGAGGTGGAATTGACTGGATGCAACTGGTGGTGGATGAGAAAAATTCCATTTTTCCTGTATACTAGGCACCCCAGAAAGTCCCTGGGTGGCTCAAATGGCACAAATGCTAACCTAAAGATTGGTAAATCAAATCCACACAGAGTTGCAGGGAAACAAAGGTCTCACAGCTTCTGTAAAGATTACAGCCAAGAAAGCTCTATAGAGCAGTTCTATTCTGTAACACACAGGGTCACCATGAGTCTGATTGACTTTGATTTTTTTTGTTTGTTTGTTTTGGTACCCCTGGAAGCCTTTATTGGGAGAACCATACTGGACACTGCTGGCAAAGCATGTAGCTTTGTTTAGGAAGCCAACTTCAGAGCTTAGAGACAATAAGCAAAATATAAACATGCTAAAAAATACTGACTAGATATCTGATCAGTCACTATGCTTTCTATCTGTCATTTTCTACACTATACATTCATCATTTCTACTGTAATCTTTAAAAAAATATTAATCACATGATGTCACTTCTCTAAAACTTACTAGGTGTCCCTTTAACATAAGACAAAATACACTCTCCTTAGCAGGAGCCTTTTTAGACTGCTTGCCTCCATCTTCCTCTCGCACAATTCCGTCCTTCGATTGCTATGCTCTAATCAATGTATTTTTTTCCTAAACCTTCAAATATAAAATTTTCTAGTATTTATCAGGAGAACACCTATTTCTATATCAGGTGAAAGGTCATTCAAAAAAATGAATTTTGCTGATCACTTGTTCTAAATAAAACCCTCAAGGAATTCTCTGTGACAACGCTGCATAGGGCACAGTGGTTAAGAGCTCAGCTGCTAACGGAATGGTCAGTGGTTCCAACCCATGAGCCGCTCCTTGGGGAAAGATGCAGCAGTCTGCTTATGTAAAGATTACATCCTTGGAAACCATACAGGGCAGTTCTGGTCTGTCTTATAGGGTCACTATGAGTTGGCATTGACTCCATGGCAATGTTTTTTGTTTATTTGCTTGCTTTATCATATAACATGCCTGGCTGATAGTAGGTGTACCTGATGGTTTTTTGTAATAAATTAATGATATAATTATTTTTGTAATTGGTTAAATAGGAGTATGGTATTAAAATATTTGGTACTTGGCTTTTTATCTCATTTTTGAGGTAATACTAGTCAAACACTTCTTTCTGTCATTTTTCTGTAAAGTACTACTGAATTCACTCTTGGCGGCACTTCTTTCAATAAAAATTTCTTGACATGTTTGTTTCAAATTCCCTATTAAATCTCTTCATCTTGACCATGACTCTCTTCTTTAATATTTAAATAAACTTAAAATTAACAAAAGTTAAGATATAAATTGCTAATCAGCATAAGAAAAATAATCAACTTCATTCTCTTATAAACATCCTAAAATAAAGGTTCATTACACATTCATTTTATATCACTAATATTAATTACATATCACTATTAATCAGAAATGAAATGGTACATTTTTAAGACAATAGAAAATGTTATAAAATGTGAAAACTTCTTCATAGTTTTACCTTTAAAAAGAGAAAAAAACACTAAATAATACCTAGAGCCCAGAGTTAAATGCTTGTAAGTTTTGTTTATGAAAACTTAGAAATTATAAGAATGTGATTGTTAAATAGTTGATATAAATATTATTGACAGTAATATGTATTTGGGAACTAATATGCTATTAGTTTAATATACTAATGTTCAACTATGCTAATCAATAGAATTTAAATATTAAAGTTATACAAGAAAATTAAATAAGCACACACAAAATCAAAACCATAAAAGAAGTTCTATTAGAGAATGAAAATGTATCTTTTTCACCTATATATATATGTATATACACACACTCTTCCGGAAATCAATGACAAAGATCAGTACAAGTTGAATGACTAAAAAGAGTACAACTATAATAACAAATTTCTGTCCAAGGAGGCAAGTAGTATAATAATGCACTTGATTTTATCTCTGTATCTAGGAATATATTGGCATTCTAACCTATTTGGCTAAATAGAAAACAGTAGTTTTCTCTTCATGCTACCATAGGATGCCAATAGATTTTCGAGACAAGCATTCTTTCAGCACTGCAGGGCACCAAAACCACGTTCTTAATGAGTACCACAGTCTTTTTGGCACATTTGAAGTAGTCCCAATGAAATACGGCTTACATTTACCACAGAAACAATCTCCAACATGTCTTCATGTCGTAGGCAAGTTAATACAAATGTGGAATGGACGCAGGTATAGTTTTGCTGGCTCAACTCCATCCATTACCTGTTTCACAACTGTGCTCAATCAAAAAGCTCTGAAATTGTAACTTACCTCCTGACAGTATTCAGTGTTTTATTCTACCTTTTTCTTTGAATAATAATGGCTTCATTCATTTATTTAATATTTTTAAGAATGTTTGTTTAGCTCCAGCTATGGTCTAGGCCTTGATTGAGCAATAAAGATACAGAGGTGAATTACTGTATTTTTACAAAAATAACACATGCCTTCTACATTTGTTTGCCAGCTCCACCCTCCCCCTACAAGTTATTTTTGTAAGTGCAATTCACTAACTTTTTTTTTTACAGCAATATGTTAAAAAAATTAGCATAGCAGCTCTTACGAAAATACTTTGAAGAGGAAGGGCACAGTATGCAAACAAACACAGAAGGTGTGTGCAATTTGCGTAAAAATACAGTAAACTGAAAATTTCAATACCTCCGAGACTTTATGGATGGGGAGACGGATGGTACACTAAAAAAAAAATAAGTAAATATACTAATATTATATTGTATACCTACCACTTGTCTGTCAGTTTGTTGTACTGTGGTGGCTTGCATGTTGCTGTGATGCTGGAAACTATGCCACCAGTATTTCAAATACCAGCAGGTCACTCATTATGGACAAGTATCACCAGAACTTCCAGACAAAGACAGAATAGGAAAAAGGACCTGGTGATCTACTTATTAAAAAAAAAAAAAATTCACCGTTGAAAACCTTATGAATAGCAGCGGAACATTATCTGGTATAGTGCTGAAGGATGAGCCCCTCAGGTTGGAAGGCACTAAAAACATGACTGAAGAAGAGCTGCCTCCTTAAAGTGGAGTTAACTTTAACGACCTAGATGGAGTAAAGCTTTAAGGACCTTCATTTGTTATGTGTAACAACTCAAAATAAGAAGAAAGAGCTGCAAATATCCATTAATAACTGCAAAGTGGCATGTACAAAGTACGAATCTAGGAAAACTCAAAGTCTTCAAAAATGAAGTGGAATGCATGAAGATCGACATTCTAGGCATTAGTGAGCTGAAATGGACTAGTATTAGCTATTTTGAATCAGACAATCATGTGGTCTACCATGCCAAGAATGACAAATTTAAGAGGAACAGCATCACATTCATTCTCAAAAAGAACATTTCAAGATGTGTCCTGAAATACAACACGGTCAGTGATATGATAATATCCATATGCCTACAAGGAAGACCAGTTAATAAGATTATTGTTCAGATTTAAGAACCAATCACTAATGCCAAAGATGAAGAAACTGGAAAATTTTTACTAACTTCTGCAGTCTAAAAGTAATAAACCATGCAATCAAGACACATTCATAATTACTGGTAATTGGAATACAAAAGTTGGAAACAAAGAAGGACTTGTAGTTGGAAAATATGGTCATGATGATACAAATGACTCTGGAGATCGCATGATAGAATTTTGCAAAGTCAACGACTTACAAATTACAATTACCTTTTTCAACAACATAAATGGCAACTATACACTTGGACCTTGTCAGATGGAATACACAGGAATCAAACTGACTACATCTGTGGGAAGAGACTATGGAGAAGCTCAAAATCATCAGTCAGAACAAGGCCAGGACTGTGAACAGATCATCAATTGCTTGTGTGCAAGTTCAAGCTAAAGCTGAAGAAAATTAAAAGAAGTCCTTAAGAGCCAAAGTATGACCTTAAGTCTATCTCATTGGAATTTATGAACATCTCAAGAATAGATGTGACGTGTTGAACACTAGTGACTGAAGAACAGACAATTTGCCAGATGATATCAAGGACATCATACACGAAGAAAGCAAAATATCATTAAAAAGAAAGAAAAGACTGAATGGTGTCAGAAGAGACTCTGAAACAGCTCTTGAATATAGAGTGTCTAAACCCTGGTGGCATAGTGGTTAAGAGCTACGGTTGCTAACCAAAAGGTCGGCAGTTCGATTCCACCAGGCACTTCTTGGAAATTGTATGGGACAGTTCTACTCTGTCCTATAAGGTCGCCATGAGTTGGAATCGACTCGATGGCAATGGATTTTTTAAGCAAAAGGAAGTAATGATCACTTAAAAGAGCCGAACAGATTTCAAAGGGCAGCTTGAGAAGACAAAGTATTATAATAAAATGTGCAAAGATCTGGAGTTGGAAAACCAAAGGGGGAGAACACGCTTGGCATTTCTCAGGCTCAAAGAAATGAAGTAAAATACCAAGCCACAAGTTGCAATACTGAAGGATTTTATGGCAGTGCAGAGGTTAAGGGCTCTGCTGCCAACCAAAGTTCAGCAGTTTGAATCCACCAGCCACACCTTGGCAATCTTATGCGGCAGTTCTACTCTGTCCTGTAGGGTCACTATCAGTCATAATCCAATCAACGGATATGAGTTTGGTTTCTTGGTTTTATGGGCAAAATATTGAATGACACAGGAAGCATCAAAAGAAGATGGAAAAAATACACACAGTCACTATACCAAAAAGAATTGGTTGACATTCAACCATTTCAGGAGGTAACATACTATCAAGAACTGATGGTTATAGATAACTTCAACTGGCTTCAGTTCCCCTCTGACTTTAAAATGAGCTCCCTTTGGAGGCTCTTTAAGATAACTAAGGCAAATTTTAGAAAATAACAGTAGGTGATTTTAGATGGTAGAGTGTTCTCCAAGATACAGTGGCATTTCCAAAGAAGTAACATTTGAAAATTGAAGAACATTGTCAGACAGTATTCATGCATCCAAAAGCATGTATTAAATGTCTGCTATTAATTAAACTGCAGCTGAAGATAAGATACAGTGTCTGTCTTGTCACTGTTTTTATTTACCTGTGTCTGTATTTGGAGCCCTGGTGGTACCGTGGTTAAGAGCTCAGCTGCTAACCAAAAGGTCAGCAGTTTGAATCTACCAGGTGCCCCTTGGAAACCCTATGGGGCAGTTCTACTCTGTCCTATAGGGTCGCTATGAGTCAGAATCAACTCTAACGGCAACAGGTTTGGTTTGGTTTTTTGGTTTATGTATGTATTTTTATGTATTGTCTCTCTCTTCTACTTTATTATACATCCTATGAATTCAGGAAGATTTTATTTGGTTCATCATTATATCTTCAAAGCCAAGAACCTACTATGTTTGAGTGAATTAATAATGTCAGGAATAATTTATTTTATAAACATTAGCACAAAGCTGGTTTCTAAGACGAAGAGGTTAAAGATGTCCCATATGTGCCACTTTTCCAAACTGCTGTCCCACTCTGTTATCTCTAACGTCAACTACTCCTCCTCCCCCAGGTACTCTCCCTCCCTTAATTCACTGCAACGTCTCACAGAACTTACTAACCATATCTCAAGAAAATGGTTCACTTGGTTTTGGAGGCTGACAAGTCCCAGATCCTTGGGTCAGGCATCAGGCTGGAGACTTCTCCCTATCCACATTGCTGCAGGGGTTGACAAATCCAAAGCAGCAGGTCAGGTGATGGGCTGCTGGCTCTCAAGGCTGTAGAATCTGGAAATCAGGTCAGACGATAGGCTGCTGGCTCAAGGGGCTGTGGAAGCTGGCAAATCCCAGGATCTGCAGGTCAAAAGGCAGACTGCTGGCTCAAGCTCCAAGAACTGAAGACCAGATGATCTTGAACTGGGTTAGTGACCCCGAGTCAGAGAGCGAGCTTTGCCAGAGCATTCATATATATATCAGATACAGATCATACCCCCAAGGAAACTCCCTTTCCTTGTAACAAGGTGATGCAAGGGTGGGACTCAAATAAGGGTGGTAAGTGTTGTGACTTGAGTCACATCCTCTAGTAAGGCAGTCACTCAAGATGCATCCTACCCTAATCCTACCTCATTAATATAACAGACAACTCACTCTCAAATGGTACCATAACCAAAAGCATAGAGGCTAAGATTTACAACACTTCACAAAATTGAGGATAATTACATTAGATCACGAAGTGGACAATAACCATACAGTACTGGGAATCATGGTCTAGCCAAGTTGACACATAACCCCAACCACCACAGCTTCCACACATCTTATTCACCTAGTCCCACTCAACCATTGTGTGTGAGTGACAAAGACTATGGCTAGAAGGGCCATATTAAGTAATTCATTGCACAGCAGCCCACCTTTGGCTCTTCTAGCCATTGGTTCTTTCATACTGAAAGCTTAACTTTCCCCTCTCAATCATTTTGCCAGTCTAATACAGTCATTAACAATTAGTCCTTCAGTAGGGCAAAAGAGTCCTAAGGGTGCAGTTACTCAATTACCCGTCATTCAGGTCTGCTGCTGGTGTTTATTTGATCTGGTCAGGTTCTCCAAAAGTTTTTTTTGTCTTCACCCTTTTTGGCCTCTGATAAAATTTAACTGAGAGAAGATAATTCCCTTGCTCTCAGTCTCTCTCATAGTATCAGCATAATGTTAGATTTCCCCCATTTATTCATTCCTTTACCTTCAGCTATTATTTCTTCTTCCTTCCATTTGTCATTTATTTTTACCCAAACTTTTCCACCTTGGGAAGGACATCAGGTTCAGCTGACGTGCCAGTCCAGATTACTGGTAGCAAGACCAGACCAGTCTAGGAAGTGCTTTCCCCTCAACCCATTCCTGTTCATGTTGGGTAGGTTTACACAGGTACAACACTAGTGGGTTATCCTGCACACTAGGCAATATGGCAGTATTCATTTTCAATTCTAATTTTGCAGATGCGGGGAAGGTACAATCCATCCCATCAAGCCCTTGGGAATTCTGGCATACAGGTTCGAGGGTATAATTACAGTCTCTTCCTTAGGGATGACCCCTGCTTCTGGCACTCAAAGCTGCATCCTTGGTCCTGGCATTGCAGCATCCTGTAGGATAAAAAGCATTTTTAGGTGATGTGGGGAAGAACTATACAGTGGCACCAGCATCCTCCCCTGCTCCCTCTTCCCCAGATCCCCCAGAGAAGTGTAGGAATCTGTCTAATGGTGATCCTCCCTCTCCCCACTTCATGTTAAGTGTGACCACACACTCGTGAAGGCAGGTAAGCCAGCCCTTCATGCCTTCATCTCCCCCCATTTTACAGAACAAATATTTCAATTGCCAGTTCCAATTCTCTATCAAACCATTACTCTGAAGGTGGTATGCAACATGCTATGTCTATTTAATATGCTGTTTCTTTGCCCATTGCTGTAACTTGTTGGCTGTAAAGTGTGTTCCTTGATCTGATGGAATATAACTTGGTGGCCCAAACTGGTACAGTATCTTTTGTTCCAATTCCTTAACGGTGTTTTTGACATTTGCTTCTGTCACGGGGTATGCAAATCCCAGTCTAGAGTAACTATTTATTCCTGTGAGGACACATTTGTACCACCTGATGCCGCCAGTGTCATTGGTCCAATATAATCAACTTGCCAGCTATGTGCAGGGCTATCACCCCAGGGAATCCGTCCCATAGCCATCTGCAACTTGTCTTCCTTGCTGGTAGACAGAGCAGTCCTTACTGGCAGAGGGTGCAAGAGGGATGCATCTAGAATCATACCATATCTGTATTGCTGCAGCACCCCAACGTCTTCTCGTTTCATGGGCCCAACTGACCACCTCAAGTGAACATATCAACAGGTCCACTTGCTGATTCCAATAGTTTCCTGATCCAGGAAGGAAGTTTTTTTGATGGACATCAACATGTCCTATTCTCATACATCCTTGAAATTCCCAGAGTGCTTTCCATAGATCCATGCCCCACACAGGTGTCCCCTTAATAGTCCAATTTTCCATTGCCAATTCACCAGACCATATAGTCAGGCCATTGGCCACTGCCTGTGAATCTAAAAATCCAAACATATGGGCTCTCACCATTGCTCAATTCTTCCATCATGGCTAGGAAGACAGCACGCAGCTCAGCCCATTGAGCTGAACCATTCTTGTCTTCTTCAGTCGGGGTCTTTCTATTTGCTGACCTTAATGCAGTAGCTTTCCACATCAAATATTGTCCATGTACCCTGAAACTGCCATTCATGAACCAAGCAGCCTTCTGCTGCTCAGCAGAAAATTGTTCATAGGGCACTGTCCATGTAACAGTGGGCCCTGGCAGCTTCTCCACTGGTTCTAGGGTAGGACCTATGGAAAAAGAGGCTACCTGCTAGTGGATGCAGTGGGTGCCTTCCTGAATTCCCTCAGTAGCTTGTATAAACCATTTCCATTTTATTATGGAAATATTTTGGGCATTACCTTCCTTATTAGAGTGTTTCTCTGACATCACCCAAGACATTATGGGTATTTCAGGTCTCATGATAATTTTATGTCCTTCTGTTATCGAAGCAGTCTCAATCAATGCCCAATAATAGATGAATAGTTGCCTTTCAAATGGTGTGTATCATGCTACAGCATCTGGAAACTGTCTAGCCCAGAATCCCAGTGATTGCCATCAGTTTTTGCCATAAGCTCCAGTCTGCATAAGCACATGTGGCAGACACTTCCAAAATCATGTCTGAATGTGGGTCATAAGGGCCTAAAAGCAGAGAGAATGAGGCCACCTTCTGTAATTCACACATAGACTGCTGTTGCTCTGGCCTCCATTCAAATGCAGTTTTCTTCCAATGGTTTTATAGATGGGAGCCAGCAATATTCCCAGACGTGGAATATGTGTTTTCCAAAATCCAAATAGACCAGCCAAACATCGGGTCTCCTGCATCATCTTGGGTGTAGATAGCGACAGCAACTTACTCTTCACACTGAGACACAGTAGGCATTCAATATTCTTGAATGTTTGGACGAGTTTTGAAGATTATGATTTGAAATCTCCCTGCCATTATGGTTTGTCCTTCTTTACCACTATGTCAACTTGTAGCTTGGTATTACAATAAAATTACAACTGCAAATGACAGAACTGTTCATTCATTAAAAATGTATTAATTGCCAGTGTTCAGTCCTGGAAAAAAATGTCTATTACATTTGCTACATAAATAATTAATATTCCAAGTAGTAATGACTAATAGTAGTTTAGAGGACTGGAAGGGTTGTGAAGAAAAAAAATCAAAAAGAGATCTCAAAATATCAATCCTAATTCAAAATGAATGACTTAGACTCTCTGAAAATGTAACAAACTCTGTATTCAAAATTCAGTGAATAATTATTTTTGTGTTTAACAGTGGCTGATATTTGCTTCTAAACATTATAACAGTAACATAATACAATGAAAACAAACAGCAATGAGGTACCTGATATTTGAGGGCAAAAGAAGAAAAGAACAGAAAAAGCAAAACAACTTTCTTAAAGGAAGAAATTAGCTATTTCAGTTGTTGGACAATGATTAAATTTGTACACCTCATTTAGTGGAGACAGTTATCATCATTATGCTGAAATCAGCATTTAATTTCCAGCTCTAGTTAAATGTAAGCGAAGGCTCTTTGTAAATTCATAACACCCATTAGTTCCAGTTCTATCCATTGGGTGAAGTTTTCCTGACACTGCAGTTGATAGAGGCCTTCCTTCTCCTGTACTCATATTCCATTTTGCACGTAGCTCCATTATATCATGTCGTTGTTGTTGTTAGTTGCCGTTGAGTCAATTTAAACTCTTGGCGACTCCATCTGTTAGAGTAGAACAGCTCCATTGGGCTTTCTTGGCTGTAATCTTAATGGAAGCAGATCACTAGACCTTTTCTTTCACCATACCACAAGATGGGTTAAACCACCAACCTTTTTAGGTTACAGTCCAGCACAAACTGTGCCACCAATGGGCCATCTGTGCCCCCATACTCACCTCCCATTCTTAGAGAGTTGTCCATAACTATTTGTTTTGTAGATCATGATTGTACCAGGTCCTAGTAGATCTGTGCACCCAATGAACCACTGACATAATAATTGTCTCTTTCAGAAATATAGATTTGGATCAGTTTATTATGAAGAGATGAATGTTAACACCACATGTGGTTGAGGCTACTGTTATTTCCTTTCCAGTCAGCTCAATTTGTGCTTGAGGCTGGAGCTAACCATTTGAAAGTCAAACTTATAAGAATAGAAAGAAGTCATAATTAAGCTTAGGATTCAAGCTGCAAATATTTGGGGGAAAAGAGCATGACTTTAGAAAGCAGAAATAGATTTATTTGTAGTATCATAATTGCCCCCACTAAACTCATAAATCCCTTGAGACTTTGTCTTCACATAGTTGCATTTTCAAAACCAAATATTGTGCCCAGATAAAATGAATTTTAATTATATTTTAAATTATATCCAGACTACAAATTAGTGGTTAAGTTTTGATATAATTAGTATGGAGAATTCCATTTACATATTTGATGTATTTATTTTGTAAAATCCAAAACATTGTAGATTCTAATAATTTACTTTTCATTAGGCATTTAAGTTACACCAAAAAAGATATTCTGAATGGAATTCCAAGGCAAAACATGTGAATTTACCATAGAATCATAGTGTCACTGAAATAGGAAGTGTTAAAGTCGGAGTACAGCTGGAAATTCCCTCTTAAGATATTCTGACTGATATCCTTTGTTAGTTTGAATCTTTACGTGCTTTGCTTTCCAAAGCAGAAAAAGGAAAGCTGTCAACATATTTTCCTGAGAGAGAAAAAATATCTGATCTTCTGCAGTGTGAGGACATAAGCCTAAAACTACTTGGCTTTACTATATTCTCCATCTCTTCATATTCTCATTTCAGGGCATTTGTCAGAAAGCATATACTTTCATGACCATTGGGACACATAGCTCCCATATACATTTTCCACCTCTCGGGTTTACTGGGAAGTTGCTTTCCCACTGACAGTATATGCTGCTGGCAGGCAGGAACCTGTATAAGTGTTTAAACCGAAGAAACAGGTGTGCATCACAAATTACTGTTTTTACAAGTTATTGTGTGAGATGGTGCATCCCGGAGGTGTGATTGTGCAAAACTTTTGTGTCTTTTGGCTTTTGTACAGCAAAATAAGCCTTGTAAGTGTATTTCTAGGGTTTCTTTGCATTATTTGGAAGTTACATTTCTCATGACGCTTCCATGTTTGCCTGAATACCTCCTCATTTTCAGGTGCCATACATTGTATGCACCAGTCAGGTGATCTAGAAGGTGATGGAGGGTCCAGAGGGACATATATGTCCCACATAACCTTATCTCCCAGAGTCCATAGTGATAAATGTGCCCCATACAATCCAACCCCAGAGTCCAAAGGGACATATTTGTCTCATACAATCCTACCCCTGAGTCCAGAGGGATATACATGCCCCACATAATATGCATCAAAATCCATATTTCATAACAAAAGTTCAGAAACGCTCGATTCAGCATGACTTCCATTAATGAAAACACATGTTATCCCCCCCAAAAGAATTCAAAGCAGAAACTAATTGGGTTGTGAAAGGGATCTAACAACTATAAAAACAAAACAAATAAATAGATTAAAAAAAAAACAAAAATACACCCTGTGTTCAAATAAGACTTACATCATAGTAGAAGCATAAGTAAAGCTGCAAAACTGTGAGCAAAAGGCTATAGCAGATATGAAATGCTAAAAACATACTGGCAGATGGAAAGGCATTCACTGATTAATAGCTGATACAGCAGCTTAAGCGTATCTTTTTGTTGGATGGTTAATGCTAATGATAATGGACCAGTTGAAATCATCAAAATCCAGAAAGACTCAGAAGTTTTGTTATAAGTTATCCTGAAGTCAAGAACATGGAATAGATGGAAAATATGTGTATTTGTTGATAGTTTATATAAGGAGATACCATTTTTCACCTCAGACTCCAGAGTTAGACGTTTACTTTCTTCAACATAACAGAATATAGGACAATTAAGTTTTCAGAAACAAAACAAAGGAGCCTCTGTACATAAGGGCAGCAAGGAGAGATGGAGTGCAGGGGCATCTCATAACAAAAAGAGGTAATAGATGAAAATCTGTATACTGAATTACATCAAAATTGCCTTTCCCTGCACAGATCACAGATAAATTGCCACCATTATTATGACCTTATGGGAATAGAAGAATCTCTGGGTGCTGCAAACAATTAACCTACTCAGCTGCTACACAAAAGATTGGAGGTTTGAGTCCACTTAGAGGCACCTCAGAAGAAAGGCTTGGTGATCTACTTCTGAAAACCCTATGGAGCACAGTTCTACTCTGATGCACGTATGGATGTCCCAAGTTAAAGTCAACTTGATGGCAACTGATTGTGAGAGTAAAAAGGAAATATTCTCTAAAAGAAAGCTGACCAAGAAGAGGGAAGACATAGGTTCATGAACTCAAGGGATAATGGCGTAAGAGTAAAAGTCAGTGCCCTATTTGCCAGCCAGAGCTGGCTGTATAGGTGTATGACAGTGCAAGTACGCAGCACCCTGTGCTCAGATGGGTGCTGCACTCAGGTTAATGCCCTGTAACTTTAATCTTGAAATTATTAATAATTTTATTTATAAAGTATTATTTTGTAACGGAAGTCTGATGAGACAATGGTATCTATGCATGAGTAGAGGATGTATGTGCAATATTTGTGGCTGTTGTTCCTTGTCACCCCGTCAGTATGTATCTTTTGTGATGTCCCAGGAGCACGGAATTCCAGGGGACCCGTGATGCACAGGAGTCCAGCAAGATTCTATGTGAATACAAGATATGACTGATACAACTACCAGCTTAGAAAGCGGGGACACTGACAGCCCCCCAAGAGGCATGCTTCTTGTGAGAACCAGAACTTGCTTCAAATTCAGAAAGATGACAATAGCATTCTAAGAAACACAAACAACCAAGGGACTTGATCATATTATTTCTTACTCATGGTTTTCCAAACTACCACTTATATTGAAATGAAAGGAAAGGGAAAGATAGCATTTTATAGCTCCATTTCCTTTCAGTTCTTCCTTACTCATCAGTAAGTCAAAGATAGACAATGTTGGTAGAATGTACGCACATCAAGAAGTGAAATAGAAACAGTTGAGTTAATTTTATGCAGTGTTTCCACTGTTCTAGTAAGAAAAAAATATATATGATTGAGCTATGAAGTTGTGTAATTTCAATGATTCTGCATATGAGGTAAATGCTTTCACATTTAAAATTAAAACTGGTCTTGCGTGATATAACAATGAATAGTAAAATGTACACTAATAACTTAAATTTTTATTTTTCTTCATTTTTTAATTTGATGGACATTAAAAAGCAAATTAAAAAACAAAAAAACACTATTACAAGTTGAGAGACCATGGAAGAATGAATGAAAAAAGCTTTATATTTTATTACCTTTATCTATAGCATTTTTTCCCTGCTTTTTGGACCAGGAACTCTGCATTTTCATTTTGTGCTGGGCCCTGTAAGTTACGTAGCCAACACTTGCTGAAAAATATAAATGAATAAAGAGTAGTGGAATTCTAAGTGTTTTCATTATATTGTCTTCCTGAAATAGTTTGCCTATAATTGTAAAAGCGTGCGCAGGCTCAAAATACTAAAAAAGAAGCAATAAAAGGATGTCTTGCCAAATGAGAAGGTCAGTGAGTCCACCCTACAAAATCATATATTTTATCAGCATTTCATATTATTTTAATTTTGATTTCATGTACGTGGGTGCTGTCATAAAAAAATACATATATACACTTGTTTGAAAAAGGCAAATGTGTAATTCTGTTATCTAAGCAATATAAAAATCAGCAGAAGGAAATTGAATTAACTTGAGAATTTGGAAGGCCATTGTTTGTGGCGTAGGAACTCATGAAGGTTGGTTAGAACTGTTGTGAATCGATTATTTAAAAGAAATTACAAGATTAATCTTTTTTGGAACTAATGTGATTTTTCTATGTCTTTTTCCTACCCCATATGACTAATCACAGTCAGAGATAGATGAGCAGTAGAAAAATGTGCCTGTGTATACAAGAAATCACATATGCTTCGACACCCTTCCATTATGTATGGAAAATTATTCAGGGTTTTGAATAACTCTTCCAAAAAAAAAGGGTGTTTACTCATGAACAAGTTTTGTCTAGTGTTGAATTCCTTTAGAAAAGGATTAAATGAATTGGGGAAAAAAAAATAAAGCCGCAAGAAAGAATGTAAATGTAGTGCAGAAGATAAAATAAGAGTGCCTCCTTGAAGAAAAATAAAAGAATGAGAAGTGTCTTTTTATGTATCTTGTAATCTAGACAAAAGAAATAGAATGTTGTTTTCTTAAAAAAAAAAAAAATCCATCAAGGATGAGACAGAGGGAAGAAATGTGAATGTGGCTTCTATTCAGGCTCTGCCTGAAGGATCTTAGCAACTGCTTATCCTTGAGTGTTGAAGCATCTTTAATTCTAAGCGGTCTGGTCAAGAAAAAAGATATGATCACATATCATAACTTTTATTTCTGAAAATATTTAATAAAAAATCGGAAACATAAAATATATGTGAAATGTTCCACAGAAATTATAAATATATTGCAAGAATCATACAGACTCTTCCTAAGAAAATAACATTTTTCCTCATTTTCCATGTTTCTAGGATTTAATTCAAACTAAAGTAAAATACTGTCTGCCTTGTTGGCAAATGAAAAAATGTGACTAGGCAAGGTACAAAAAGAAATACTGTTATTAAGTTTATGCAGGAGAAAGCTAGTCATATGATTAGGCTCTTAGTACATAAATCGTGTCTCATTTTCTTCTGTAAAATTTTATGTATGGTGTGTATGTGTGAAAAATATTTTTATACACTTACATTTATTTTTTTAAATAATATTTTACTGAGTTTTTGGTGAAAGTTTATACAGCAAGTTAGGTTCCCATTTAACAACTTCCACATAAATTTCTCGGTAACATTAGCTACATTTATCACAGTGTGTCAACATTGTCTTTGTGTTCTGTTTGATCCATTTTCAGTACTCTAGTTTCCTCTCCCCTTATCTTCTCATCTTTGCTTTTGAGTAATCGTTGATCTTCTGGTCTCATACAGATGGTTTTTAGGTAGAACACTGATCTTACAGGTAATATGCTTTATTTTGTGTACCACTTTGTTATTTCGCTAAAAGGTGATCTCAGGGGATAGGCTTAGTTCTAGGTTTAAAGAGTGTCTCAGGGCAATAGTCTTGGGGAGTCCTCTTTTCTCTGCTGTTACAGTTTGTCTAATTTTTTTTTTTTTTTTTTTTTTTTAAGAGTTTGAGTTCTACTCCGCATTTCTCTTCCTTTCTATCTGGGACCATCTATTGTGACTCTAGTCAGAACGGTCAGTAGTGGTAGCCAGGCACTATCTAGTTCTTCTGGTCTTAGGGCAGATGAGGTCGTGGCTCCTGTAGACTTGTTTCTCCTCTGAGCTTTTAGTTACCTTCTTATTGTTTTGCTCCTGGCAAGTAGACACCAATACTTGTGTCTTAGATGGCTGTCCACAAGCTTTTAAGACTCTGGAGACTATTCACTTCACTAGGATGCAGATCATGATTTTTATGAACTATGTTATTGCCAATTGACTGAGTTGTCTCATGAGACTAGGGTCCTAAGCTTTCAAAGCCAGAAAACCAGTCTTCAAAGATATTTGGTTATGTCTGTGGAGTATCTGTATTTGTGTCTTCAATTAGTATATGTGCCTGCACCCACATATTTGTTTTCACACATATCTATAGATACTTCTATCTATTCTCGCCTGTGTATACAACTGTACCTACCTGTATACCAATATGCCTATACCCATCCATATTTGCTCAAACTCTTGTTTTTACTTTGATTGTGCTGTTCCCACTACACAAAAGTGTTTTGTACCACTTTTTCCGTCACCAAAAATAACAAGTCTCTATAATCTAAAGCATACTTTACCCTCCCCCTCCCTCCTCTCCCTGGTAACCACCAGTGAACGTTGGTCTCTCTACGTTATCTATTCTTGTCTTCTGATAAAAATGGGATTAAACAATATTTGTCCTTATATTCTTGACTTATTTCACTTTTCATTATGCCCTCCAGGTCCATCCATATTATGTTTTGCAGGCTCCTCAATGTTCTTTATGATTGCATAGTATTGCTTTGTATGTACGTACGTACCACTTTTTGCTTATCTGTTCATAGGCACTTAGGTTGTTTCCATTTTTTCCTATGGTATATGAAACAGCAATGAACATAGGTGTGCATATGTCTATTTGTGTCACTATTTTTAGGTCTGTAGGGTATATACCTACAAGTGGGATTGCTGGATCATTTCTAGTTTTTTGAGGAAGCACCATACCATTTTCCATAATAGTTGTATCACATTATAGTCCCATCAGCAAAGGAAGAGGGTTCCAATCTCCCCATATCCCAGCCAACATTTGTTGTTACTTGTTTTAGTTTTTTTTTAATCAGCACAATTTTAGCTGGGGTGAGATGGTATCTCATAGTAGTTTTGCTTTGCGTCACTCTAAGAGCCCTGGTGGTGCACTGGTTAAGAACTCAGCTGCTAACCAAAAGTTGGCAGTTTGAATCCGCCAGCAGCTCCTTGGACACCCTGTGGGGCCGTTTTACTCTGTCCTTTAGGGTTGCTATGAGTCGGAATCAACTCAATGACAACAGATTTGGGTATTTTGGTTAATGGCTAATGATAGTAAATATCTTTTCATATGTTTGTTGGCTGCTTGGATGTCCTCATTGGTGAAGGTTCTGTTCATGTCCTTTGCCCATTTAGTGATTTGATTGTCTTTTTGTTGTTGAGCTTTTGCAGTTTTCTATAGTTTTTAGAGTTTAGACCCTTATCAGATAAGTCAGCTCAGAAGATCTTTTTCCCTGGTCTGCAGGTTGTCTATCTACTGTTTTAATAAAGTCTTTTGAGCATAAGTTTTTAATTTTTATGAGGTTCCATTTATCTATCTTGTCTTCTATTCATGCATTCATTGTTACATTTGTTATCCTGTTTTTACAAAAGAGTAGGTCCCATGGTTTTCTCCCAGGAATTTTATGGTTTGGGTTTAACATTTTGGTCTTTGATTCATTTTCATTAGTTTCTGTATATGGTGTCAGGTATGGGTCCTGTTTCATTTTTCTGCAGGTGGAGAGGATATCCAGTTTTGCCAGCACCATTTATCAAAGAGACTGTTTCTGCTCCACTGCATGGACTTTGATACGTTGTCGAAAATCAGCTGTCCATAAATGGTTGGGTTTAATTCTGAATTCTCAGTACTATTCCACTGGTCTATGTGTCTATCATTGAACCAATACCAGGCTGTTTTGATTATAGTAGCTGCATAGTATTTTTTGATATTGAAGTGTGAGGTCTCCTGCTTTGTTCTTTTTGTTCAATGTTACTTTTGCTATTCCAGACTTCTTTACTTTCCATATGAAGTTGGTCATTAGTTTTTCCATTTCTGTAAAGAATGTTGTTGGGATTTGTATCAGGATTGCATTGTATCTGTAGATCGCTTTTGGTAGGATTGACATTTTCACTCTATTAAATTTTCCAATCCATGAGCATAAGTTGTCTTTCCATTTTTCTAAGTCTTTTTAGTCTCTTGTAGTAGTGTTTTATAATTTTAATTGTATAGTCTCTTATGTCCCTGGTTAGGTTAATTCCTAGGTATTTTATCAATTTGGGGATTTTGTAAATGGTATTGTTTTCTTGATTTCTTCCTTTGTTTTTTTTTTTAAGACACATGTATTCAGCCTCATCATCAGATTATTATATTTAGCAATCAATATGAGTGCAAAAAACAAACAACAACAAAAACTACATAAAACCCTTTGTTGTAATGCTTTACCCTTTCCGCAGAACAGAAACTAAAATAACCTGCTATATAATTAGCTGCAAATTCAGTCCTCGAGTTTTTTGCCCATACACAAGAGTATTTTCTAAAACATGTGTTCTTTGTAGCAGCTAGGACTTACCACTACTGTGATTCTCTGAGTTCACAGATCTGTTGTAACCTGTAGCTTCCCTGTCACTTCTTTGTCTCTCCTCTCCTGTTAAGCTTTGCTTTTTGGCAGTCATTAAAACCTTCTACTATTCCCATAGCTACTGCTGCTGCTTGAACCACCATAGCTGCCTTGGTTTTATGGTTTGGCAAAGTACTGACCTCCACCACCATAAGGCTCAGAGCTTCTGCCTCTGAAGTTTCCCTCTTCTTGGGTCCAAAATTTGAAGATTGTTGTAATTGCCAAAATCATTGTAGCTTCCACTACCTACAGAATTGCTTCCACCAGTACCAAATCCATTATAGCCATCCCCACTGCCTCCATATCCACAACACCATGACTGCCACCAAAGCCACCTTGCCCACTGAAGTTTCCTCCATGACCAAAGTTGTCATTCCCACCAAAACCACCCCAATGGCTACCACCAAAGTTTCCAGAACAATTATGACCTCTTTGGCTGGATGAAGCACTGGCCATCTCTTTCTTTGGCAGGGCTTTCCTTACTTCACAGTTGTGACCATTTATAGTATGGTAGTTCTGAATAACAAGCTTATCTACGGCTTAAGCCAATGTCATCAAAAGTTACAAAAGCAAAGCCCCTCTTCTGGCCCCTGCCTCAGTCAGTCACGATTTCAATCACTTCAGTTTCCCATACTGCTCAAAATAATCTATTAGGTGATGTTCTCTAGTGTCTTCTTTAATGTCGCCAAGATCTTTTTCACAATTAAGTGGGCACCTGTTATTTAAGAGTCTTATCATGAGATGGCCCTAGTTGATTCCAAGACCTTGTGTGCCCTTACATTCATGGCTGCATCCACCTCCTCCACAGTAGAATAAGTGACAAACCCAAAGCCTCTGGAGTGCTTGATATTTGGATTTCCCATTACACACAGTCTATGAGTGTCCCTCTTTGCTCAAAATGGCTCCTCAGACTCCCATCTATTGTTTCAAATCTCTACTCTCCAATGAAGAGTTTCCACAGCTATTTGGGCTCTTTAGGAGACTCTGACTTAGACATGACAACAGTAGGAAGAAAGACATTAACTATGCTTCCTCGGTGGCATCCACGGGCAGAAAGTTGATTTCTTTTTCAGAGTACTCTTTGTTATTGTAGAGGAACCCAACTGACTTTTGTGTGTTGACCTTGTACCCTGCAACATTGCTGAATTTTTCTATTAGTTCCAGTAGTTTTCTTGTAGAATCTTTAGAGTCTTCTATGTATATTCTATGTATATAAGAAGTACAGCCAGAATGCTCCTTAGAAGCAACGATGGCCAGGCTATGTCTCACTTACTTTGGACATGTTTTCAGGAGGGATCAGTATCTGGAGAAGGACATCATGCTTAGCAAAGCAGAGGGTCAGCAAAAGAGAGGAAGACCCTCAATGAGATGAATTGACACAGTAGCTACAACAACTAGCTCAAGCATAACAACGATTGTGAGGATGGCACAGGAACTGGCATAGTTTTGTTCCATTGTACATGGGGTCGATATGAGTTGGAATTGACTTGACAGCAACTAACAACAACATGTATATGATCATGTCATCTGTAAATAGAGATAATTATGATTCTTCCTTTTTGATTTGGACAACTTTTGTTTTTCTTTGTTGTCTTATTGCTCTGATGAGAACTTCCATTACATTGTTGAGTAAGAGTGGTAGTGGTGATAATGGACATCCTTCTCTCATTCTCATTCTCAAAGGGAAGGCACTCAGTTTTTCTCCATTGAGTATAATGTTGGCTGTTGGTTTTGCATATATACCCTTAATTATGTTGATAAATTTCCTTTCTTGTCCTATTTTGCTGGGGTTTTTATCAGGAAAGGGTGCTGAATGTTATTGAATGCCTTTTCTGCATCAATTGATATGATCATATGGTTCTTTTCTTTTGTTTTATTTATGTGTTAGATTACATTGATTTTCTAATGTTGAGCCACCCTTGTAATTCTGTTATGACTCTTATTTGATCATAGTATATGATTTTTTTGATATGGTGCTTAAGTTTGTTGGCTAGAATTTTGTGGAAAAATTTTGCATCTATGTTAATAACAGATATTGGTCTGTAATTTTCTTTTTCTGTGATGTCTTTGCCTAGTTTAGGTATCAGGGTTTTCCTGGCTTCATAGAAAGAGTTCAGTAGTGTTCCTTCCTCTTCTATGTTTTTGAAAAGATTGAGTAGGATTGGTTTCAGTTCATCTCTGAATGTTTGGTAGAATTCTCCAGTGTAGCCATCTGGTCCTGAGCTTTTTTATTGTTATTGGCAGTTTTTATGTGACATCTTCAATCTCTTATTTTGTAATAGGTCTGTTTAAATTTTCTACCTCTGTGTTAGTTCAGTAGGTAGTGTGTTTATAGGAATTTTTCCATTTCATTTAAATTTTCAAATTTATTGAAGTACAGATTTTCACAGTAATCATTTATGATCTTCTTTATCTCTATTGGATCGGTTGTAATGTCACAAATTATGTCTTAGTTTGGTTATTTGCCTCTTATGTTTTTTTTTTTTTTTTTTTGTCAATCTAGCTAGTGGTTTGTCTGTTTTATTGATCCTTTCAGAGAACAACTTCTGGTTTTGTTAATTCTTTCTATTGTTTTTCTATTTTTTATTTCATTTATTTCTGCTCTGATCTTTATTATTTTCTCTCGTCTTCTTTTGCTCTTCCTTTTCTGTTTGTTCAAGTTGTCAGTTTGAGTTAATGATTCTGAATCTTCTTTTTTAATGTAGGCATTTATTGCTGTGAATTTCCCTCTGAGTACTGTTTTTACTCTCTTCCAAAGGTATTGATGTGTCATGATTTTATTTTCATACGAGTCTAGGAATTTTTAATTTCACTTTTGATTTCTTCTTTGACCCAATAGTTTTGTGGTACTGTATTATTTAGTTTCTACATATTTTACACCCCCCTTATTTTCCTATTGTTGATTTCCAGCTTCATACTGTTATGGTCAGAGAAGATGTTTCGTATTATTTAAATCTTTTTACATTTGTTGAGAATTGTTTTGTGTCCTAGCATATGATGTACTCTGGAAAATTATCCACATGCAGTAGAGAAGAATGAGTATCTTTCTAATGCTGGGTAGAGTGTTCTGTACATGTGTGTTAGGATCAGCTGGCTTACGTTTTTATTTAAGTTCTCAATGTCCTTAGTGATCTCAGACATTCTGTCTATAATTGAAAGTGGTGTGTGGAAGTCCCCTACTATTTGTGTCTGTTTGTGTCCTTATGTTTAAGGTGTGTTTCTGTAGATAGCAAAAGGATGAATCATGTTTTTTTAGTCCATTCTGTCACTCTCTGACTTTTGCTTGGGGTGTTTAGACAATTTGCATTTAAAGCTATTACTGAAAATGATGTGCCTATCTCACTCATTTTGCTGTTTGTTTCTTGAGTGTTTTGTGTCTTCTTTGTTCTTTTATTCTGATTTTTCTGTTTTTGTCTGTATTTGCTGCTTTCTTGTGATGAGCCTTTTTGCTTTCTTACTTCTTTTCTTCTGAATGTTTTTTCTTGGTGATTTCTTAGTGGTTATCACATAAATTATATTACAAAACTTACAACTGCAACAATGTTTAACATTTGAACAACGGTTCACATACAACCTTAACATAATAAATCTATTCCTGGTGTACTCCTCTCTTCCCCATTTCTGTTGGTGTGCCATCATTAACATCATTATACAACCTACATTTGATAAGTCTATTTTGCACTTATTTTTAAAAACTTGATATTGTATTATTTAAGGGATTTAATTATTAAGCTTATTGCCTGAAAATATCATATACTAGATCCTTATGATTGTCTGTGTTGTATTTTTTTTTTTTGGATCTTTCTCTGTATCTTATTTTTGAATCATTTACTTTTCCTGCATATAGATACAAGTATTTATTTAATGTTCTTGCTTTTTCATTTGGAGTACTCCCTTGAGTAATACTTGAACAGCTGGTCTGATAGTGGCAAATTCCCAGAGCTTCTGTTTGGGAATGTCTTGATTTCCCCCTTGTTTTTGAATGACAACTTTGCTGTGTAAATAATTCTTGCTTTCATTCAGTATTTTATATATATGTTAGTCTGTTGTCTTCTGGTCTTTAGAGTTTCTGGAGAGAATTCCACACAGATTATTCCGAAAGACCCTTGGTATGTTATATTGTGTTTTTCTCTTGCTGCTTTGAGAATTCTCTCTTTGTCTTTAGTTTTCAATAATTTTATTAGGATACAGCATGGAGTAGATTTTTTTTGTGTTTCTTCTAATTGGGATTTGTGTAGCTTACTGTATTTACAGGCAGTTCTCTCTTCAGGTCTGGGAAATTCTTTGATTACCTCTTGGAAAATTGTTCCTATCACTTTATTGTTGTCATGGTGCTCTGGGATTCCAATAATTCTGTTAGATTTCTTAATTGAATCCCATATTTCCATTTGGGTCTGCTTGTTTTTCTTTGTTCTTTTCTCTTATGTCTCATGAGACTTCATGAGTTCAGTTATTTTGTATTCTAGTTCATTTAGTCTTTCTTCTATCTATTCTATTCTATTGTTCTTTCTCTTGCTTTTCTAATTCAGATGCTTTATTCTTCAGTTACATTAATTCTCTCTTTTTTTATGTTTTCAATTTCCTTGTAGAGTTTCTCATTTTATTCCTCTATTTATTTCTTGATCTCTGTGAGTTTGTTTTCTATGTGTTTTTTTTTAAAAAAAAAAACATATTTAGCACCATAGTCTGAAAATTATCAATTATTTCTGTTAGTTTGGCCTCCACAAGATAAATTTCTTCTTCTTGTTTTACTTTGATTGATCTTTCTTCTCTTGTGGTTTTGTGTGTTTTATTATTTTTTGTTGAACTTTGGCCATTTTGTTATTTATTTATTTTGCTTTAAATTTTGTATTCTGGTTTTTGTGAGAAATTTTCTTATTAGGAGCCCTGGTGGCACAGTGACCAAGTTCCTGGCTGCCACCCAAAAGACCAAGGCCCTCATCTACCAGCTGCTCTGTGGGAGAAAGATGCAGCAGCCTACCTCTGCAAAGTCACAGCCCTAGGAATCCAGCGGGCAGCTCCATTCTGGCCCATAGTGTCACTATGAGTCAGAATCCACTTAATGGCAGTGGGTTTGGCATTTTCTCCTGAGAACCACTATGTTTATGTTCTTTTTAGTGCTGATTAAGGAGTTCTAGATACTTGATCTCTGGAATTCAACACACATGCATGGGAGACGGGGTTAGCTGGTCATAGATGATGACATAAGGAGTGGGGCTTGACTTTCCTGTGGTGAAGGTGGGAGACTATGTCTTTCCCTTATGAGCACCCCTGCACATTCTCTCCCACAGTGTCCCACTGTGAGCAGGGATCCAGCTGTTTCCCTCTGTGTTGCCTGTCTGTAAAAAGTATTCCTCTCACCCTGCTGCCCTTGCAGTTCCTTGGGGTCCTAGTGCCTGTCTATCTCAGGCCTCAATGAGATTCAGCAACATTCTCTTTCAGTGCCAGGGTCTCCCTTTGCCCCCTCCCAGTTGCATGGCCTCTGAACTCCCATAGTCAATGCACTCCACCTTAAAAAATCACACTACAGCTTCCTTAGATTAGCTCTCTTTCTGTGTTCCGTTTGATGTGTTGCCTAGCCCCATCCCAAAATGGCTGTGATGAGTGACAGCTCCAGAAGTTAGCAAGTGGGTTCTCTCAGCCTCTGTGCCATCCCCACTCCTTCTCTCTCCTGCTTCTGGACACTCCAGCTATCCAACACCTCAGCCACCATCCAGAGTTCCCAGACCTCAATCTGTGCTTGTCTTTTTGTTGTTGTTCAGTGAGTGAATCACTGAGGGAGTAAATGGGAGCAGCCACTCACTATCTCATCTTGCTCTGCCCCTCCTATATACACCTATATTCAAAATTTAGGAAAGAAATATTTTCTTGAAATAGTTTTAAATAGTCAGACCTTAAAAGCAGTAAGCAAACTTGCTTTTGTCAAGCTGATAATATGAGAGTCCTTTCTAAGCAAAATAAAATAAACATCAAGGTACTATACCTTGTGAAGTTAATAAGGTTTGATTTTCTCAGTTCACTGAATTAGATTTAGCCACTTCTGATGCAATTAGAGAAATAAGCCTAACATAAGTTCATAAATCTTTCCTGATAGTGTTTGTTTAATTTCTGTAATTAGAAAAGAATTACACTTGATAATACTCTTAAGAGATTAATAGCTAACATTTCTCTTTACAAAATATACAAGTTCAGATATTTATTGCATGAATTTTTTGAAAAAATATTCTGAATATATTTTACATATTTTAATAACATTTAAAATAATTTTATTTTTACTATAATTGCAAATCTGTTAGCTTCTTTATGTCTAAGCTAATAACTTTTTCTAAAGCAGTGGATGTGTGAAATACAAATGGCAGAAGTTTATAAATTTAAGGTGAAATCACCTGTGTTTTCCCAATGCGCTTTCAAAGTGGTTGTCCTGATTCTGGCCACTATGGAGGGGCCAGGTTAGGGAGAGAAGAGTGTCAAAGAGAGAGAGTCAGGTAGTTTTCCTACTATGATATAGTTATTATTTGTCTTGCTATTTATTTTTATAATAATTGAAAATTTACTGCTAAGTGTAAAAATTAATATGATTTGACATCACCTTGAAAATTCCATACTACTTTTTGTTCATTAGCCTGGGTAATTGTGAATTAAATTTGGCTTACAGGAAGTCCCACAATTTAAGTCTTGTAGAAAATTAAATCAATGTTAAAGAACAATTTCATATGGAGGAATTTTTGTAAAAAAATTGGTATGTGTATAATACTCAGTACTCTTGAAAATAATCTTAGTTATGTAAGATATGTAGGAAATAACCAAAAGATAAAATACCTCATTAAAATTCTTAGGTTGATAATCAGTATTTAGCTAACATTAAATTTATAAGTTGGCATCATCTATAAAGATATAAAAAACCAAACCCGTTGCCATCAAGTCAATTCTGACTCATAGCGACCCTATAGGACAGAACAGAACTGCCCCATAGGGTTTCCAAGCAGTGCCTGGTGGATTTGAACTGCTGACCTTTTGGATAGCGGCCAAACAACCACAACACCACCAGGGTTTCCGTAAAGATATATACAAATACAATTATATTACTCTTTGAAAGTTATAAGTAAAAAAAAAAGAAAAGAAAACTGTTGCCATCGAGTCAATTCTGACTTATAATGAACCTGTAGTCCAGAGTAGAACTGCCTCATAGGTTTCCCCAGGAGTGGCTGGTGGTTTCTAACTGCTAACCTTTTGGTTACCAGCAAGGTTGTTAACCACTATGCCACCAGTGCAGTGGTTTCTGATAAGTGAAAGGAGAAATACAAATAACTAAATTAACTAGTGTGAATACAGAAGTCACTACAATTTTAAATACTTAGTTAAAAATGTAAATTCTGAAATTAATCTTAATAAATTGTTCACCACTACTAGTAAATAACCAATGAGCCAAGAAAATGTGAAATACATTCATCAAAATATAATTGAAGTCCTGAGTCCTAGAAACCTAATTTTCATGCCACTTCCTTCAGAGTTTATGCAAAATCACAGAACCTAGTTTGTTTTTCAAAAGCAGATATGAGGTGAGATATGAAAATAACATTTTCCAGGTGTCTTGCAAAAAAAAAGTAATAAAAGCTGTTCAGCAAATGCGACTAAGTAGATGAGACTTAATGGAGCGTGAATGTTAAGCCCGTTGTGTCATCATATGTCAATATTTTAGTTAAAGTATTCGAATGATAAACCAAAAAAACAACCAAGCTGTTGCAGTCAGGCCAATTCTAACTCACAGTGACCCTATAGGACAGAGAAGAACTTCCCCATAGGGTTTCGAAGCTGTAAATCTATGGTTGCAGACTGCTGCAGAATAGCTGGTGGGTTCAAACTGCAGACTTTTCGGTTAATAGACAAGCGCTAAACCACTGCCTCACTAGGGCTCCTCATCTGAATGATAAAGAACAAAAAGTTAGTATTCCTCAAGTATATTTGGTAAATTGTGGGAAAGCATATATGCACATATATATATGGATGTTGTCAGACTGTTCTTTCAATTATTTCGTAAGTATGAAATATTTTCAAATTAAAGCTGATGCATAATTTTAAAACAAAAAATTATATTAATTGGAAATTGAGAAAATGTGTAACATTTACTTGTTTACTCCATTCATTATCAGAGTTACATATCAACAACATTACTACCAAACATTTAGCCCATACTTTCACTATATTGTCTTTTATGGTATACACATAAAGTAGTTAACTTCAATTGATTGACCACTTTTATGTTTTTCTAAGCAGACATGCTATGTAAAATATCCACAAACTCCTTATAAACAGAGAGACAAAGGAGTCAAATATGCTGTTAATAGAAGCTTATTATTATTATTAGTGTTGTGTTGAATAAGTAGGTATTTAATAACATAGGCAGCTGGTTTGACTTCCTTTTTAAAGGAAGTTTCTTTCTCTATGATTTGGAGAGCAAAAAAAAATCATAAGTAGTTGAAAAATTAAGGGAAGTAATAGAAGATTTCCTCACAACTGGACCAGTTAAGAACATCCCAATAAGCAACATCACAATAAATGGAGAAAAGATTGAAGTTGTTGAGGATGTCATTTGACTTGGATCCATAATCAACGCTCATGCAAGTAGCAGTCAAGAAATCAAATAATGCATTGCATTGGGGAAACTGCTGCAAAAGACCTCTTTAAATTGTTAAAAACACAAAGATGTCACTTTGACGACTAAGGTGTCCCTGACCCAAGCCATGGTATTTTCAATTGCCTCATATGGATGTGAAAGCTGGACAATGAATAAGGAAGACAGAAGAAGAATTAACGCCTTTGAATTATGATCCTGGGGAAGAATATTAGATATACAATGGACTGCCAGAAGAAAAAACAAGTCTGTCTTGAACGAATTACAGCCAGAATGCTCCTTGGGAGCAAGGATGATAAGACTTCATCCCACATACTTTGAACATGTCATCAGGAGCGACCAGTCCCTGGCGAAGGACAGCATGCTTGTAAGGTAGAGGATCAGTGAAAAAGAGGAAGACCCTCGACAAGATGGATTGACACAGTGGCTGCAACAATGGGCTCAAACATAGCAATGATTGTGAGGATGGCGCAGGACTGAGCAGTGTTTCGTTCTATTGAACATAGGGTAGCTCTGAGCTGGAACTGAATTGAAGGCACCTAACAACAACAGTAAAAGATTAAAATCAAAGAATACAGCGAGGAATCTGCAGATATTTGACTACATTGTATGACATACATGTGATTTATTATCATAACTGAACAATGATATAGCCAAATCCCCTAAAGAATGTATAAAATAAGATGTAAATAGGCATCCAAGCTAATGGAACTAGTTATCAGCCAAGAATGACAGCTGTATGTAAATATTTTGTTGTGCATATACAATCTCTGTGCCAAGGAAACAAATGTATTTTGCCTTTGTGGGATTATGAGTTTTTTTATTTATTTTGACAACTCTCTTAGAAAAATTCCCCTGAAGTAACAGTCTGCTGTTTTTAAATATTTCTGAACCTGTTTCCTCCGTGACAACCTCAAAACTTATTATTATCAAGCCCCTGCATGAAAAGCTTAGCAGGCTTTCTTAGTGTTAACTTTCAACTAGAGTGTGCTTCTCATTTTTTACTTGGTAATCACACCACTCTGCATACCGTTCACAGTCCATATGAACATAGTTCATAGTCTATAAAACATATAGATCTATATTTTAAATTTCCTTTGCTGTTAATAGTAAAAGATCTATTTTCTCTGCTATTACTGGATTAATATCTCTAAAATTCCTGCTTGGCATGTCACATTCCCAATTATAACCTGAACCAACAATTTATTACCTATTGCAGAAACACAACATATTTAAAATTTCTTAACCTGGTATTCCAGTGCCTCCACAATTGATTTTTATTTACTGTTATAACCTCATCTTGTCCTTTCACAGTTTTCACTACAACTGAACATTTGCATAATTTCCTGTCCCCAACCCCCAATGCACTATTGCATGTTTCCATGTATATTTGGAAGTAATTAATGTCTTCCTCTCAATCCCATTCCTTGCTATTGAAAGACCTCCTCAGTTCTCTCAGTTCTGTGAAATTTTCTCAAACCACGAAACACCCAACTTCTATACTGTTTTTGCCAAAGCTAATAATCATTTGTGACTTATGATTTGATTTATTAATACTGGTCTCATTCATACATGCATTATCACAATGCTCATAAAATAATAAGGAAAATATTCTTAAGTCTTTCTGAAATACCCTCCAGTTTTAAGCTAAATTCTACACTGTTTGTGAAGCTGGGCAAGCTTAGCTTCTCTCCTGAGGCGCTCACACCACCTCACATATATCTCCTTTATTGTCTGAATTATAATGTATTAAACATATTCCCTCCAGACTATAAATCATTGGAGGCAGTGGCCATGACATTCTTTAAACTTATTCTTTACATTGTAGCTGCTAAAAAGTACATGCTAAATTTTTTCTGGAAAAATGGTTCCTTCCCATGCTCAGTGTTTCATTCTTTTAAAATTAAAAAGCAGCTATGACAATTTTAAGTTATCGTGTGGTAATATTATACATACAGCGTAGACACTTCTGTATTATTATATTGCTTTAAATGAATTTATTTTTAATATGACAGTAGGGAAAGCTAAGTTCTCATTACTTTGGAAAGCAGTATAGCTTTAATCATGACAAGCCTTACCTGCCTGTTTATGCTTAGAATGGCACAAAAACAGGTACAATCCATCGGAACATATCACTAATAACCTTGTGTATTTACTTTTGTAGTTCTATGCTTCTTTTTTAATTTATTTTTTATTTTGTTGTTGTTGTTGTTGAGAATATACACAGCAAAACATACACCAATTCAACCATTTCTACATGTGCACTTCAGTGACATCGATTACTTTCTTCGAGTTGTGCATCCATCATCACCTTCGTTTTCTGCATCGTTCCTCTCGCACTAACGTAAACTCACTTCCCCCTAAGGTTCTTATCTAATCTTTCTAGTTGCTGTTTTCACTTTGACCTCATATAGATAGTTCTTAAAAGAGCATAATACCCAAGGCAGACATTTTTTACTAGTTGAGCTAGACTATTGCTTGGTTTTAAGAAGGCTTCACGGGACATTTTTGGTTTAAGGCTTAAAGATTATCTCAGGGCAATAGTTTTTGTATTTAATTATGTTCAGACTGAATATCCCAGGCAATAAGAAAATAGAAATAGATATAATCATTCGAATAAGCTTCCTTTTTTATAAATAGAAAAGATTGGTCACAGTTCCATTTTGGGCATAATCTAGGACCTAATTCCATTTTGGTTACAAGTTTATGTAACAGTGTTGGTCTCTTTATATGAAAACACAAAAAATTGTGGTTATAATCCAATCATATTTAACTCTTTCCATATATGTGTCTTTACAACCCTCCTACCGGTGAAAATTTATAGTTATGATTCAGATAATGCTAAAATCTGATTATTTTTTGTTCTAAGTGGTCTGTCTTTTCTTAAAAGAGTAGAGCATGCTTGCTTTAGTGTAACAGTATCTGGTTGGTCTGTGGAAATTAACGACTTACCTCAAATATGTAATTTAAGTTTTTTTTACATATTTGGCTTAATTCACATCCATATAGTTAATCATAGGCACTTTGGAAACTCTTGTAGGTAATTGCACTGATGCTTAATAGAGCATGTTTATTGCAAACTCCATTTTTCTTCGTGTTACACAGTGCTGAATATCATTAAATATTCCACTTTAATGGATTAGTCAATGACTTTAATTTTATTTACAGGACTCTGTGCTATCCTTCTGTTGTAATACTTAGTGAATTCAGTATTACATTTAGAGTAATAATATTGAGCATAAATATAAAACATATATAACCACACAATTGACACTGACTTTGAAAATATAATATTAAAAGAAAACTAACTAGCAATAATTATTTTATATAGAATATTTGAGAAAGTATGTTTTGCACTGTATCCTCTCATTATGTTAATTATCTATTTTTTTATCTTTATCATTTTCTTGGATTTTAAGATGTGCAGTTTTTGGTTTCATTTAATATAAGAAATAATTACAAGAGTCGAGTGTACAATTTGGCCATGGTATTCTTTATTCCAGATCAAGTGTCTTTGATCTACTTAAATTATTTGGGTATTAAAATTATTATTTTTAATTAAAGAAGTCTGAACCATGTCATAAATGCAAAGAAGCTGGCAATTAAAACCTATTGTAAACATTGAGTTTTATTATTGTTTTCCCCACCCATTCCTCAGTCTCCTCTAATTTTTCTTCCACTCCATTCCATTACAGTCACTCCAACAAAACATATTTATAGCTGTGACCTCTGTGCTGTCAAACACAATAGACTGTTTTTGGTCCTCATCTTATCGATTCCTCAGCAGTATTTTACATTTTTTAATCATTTGCACCATCTTTACTCCTCTAGCTCCTGTGGCATAACTTCTTTTTTTTTAATGTAAAGTTTTTTGTTGTTTTGTTTGTTCCATTTTGGTTATCTCTGTGGCTTCAGTTCTAATCTCTCTTGCTGACTTCCCTTCCCTCTACCTGACTGATGAAAGTTCCCATTTTTTAAAAATGTTTATCTTCTTTTCTCATCTCACAACCTTTCTTGATGATCCCATGCATTCCCAAGCCTTTACATACCAACTTAGTGCCAAAAAATATTTCTGTTCCAAATATTTATGTCAGTGTAAACTTTAATTCTGTGTTCCGTACCTGCATACTCAAATGGAAGAACATTTGCATTTTTATATAGCTATTGCATTAGCATTTCCAAAATAACATCTCAAAAATATATCCTTTATTTCCAATCTTAAATGTGTTTCTTATTCTAGTGACGCATGGCAGAAACCTTCCTTGTTAATAATCCTAAATCTAATTCATCATCAGGTCTTGTCATGTCTCTCATTAAAATTTGTCTCGAATCTACTCACTTCTCTCTTCCCCCATTAGAACCTTTATGTGATTCTCAACTACGTGCACCATAGAATCCCCTGGAAGAAAGGTTTGGACGGTGTGGGAATTTTTTAGTTATCATAACAAATTCTTGGAGGTATAACTGATAATGTAATGGGGTAAAAAAATGCTGAACATTCTGAAATTCATAGGACAATTATGTACACTAAAGATTTTTTCTGCTACTGGAGTTAATTAACAACAACAACAACAAAATTAGTATAGGGAAGTAGTTAAATAGATATAGGGAGACTTAGGAGACTGTAAAAGTAAAACGGGGATACTGAGGCATTGTAGGACTATCATTGCAGGGAATAAGTCCTACCTGTATGGGTAGGAAAATGAAGGGATGCAGCTGTGGTTATCAGAAGCTAAATTTTAGAGGTACTGACCCACAGAGGTAGCATTCTGAAGAGGAGTCCCTACCTAGCTGGTGCTTCTTACCTCAGGAGTTCTGAGGAGGTGTCTGCAGAAGTGAAATTCAACCAGCAGAGGCGAGGGCACTGCCTGGCTACTGCAGGTATCTCCAGGGATGACCAGTGAGGCTGGTTCTATGAATGTGGAAAGAATACGCAGACTGGAATCAGTTGCAGCTGCCTGAGGAAGTGCAATTACCAAGGTGATGTGGATGGGAAGAGGAAGTCACTGTGTGGTGCAAACGAGCTTGGCTGCTAACCTAAAGGTTGGAGGTTCCAGTCCACCCAGAGGCACCTTGGAAGAAGACCTGGTGACCCATTTCCAAAAATAAGCCATTGAAAACACTATGGGGCACAGTTCTACCCTGGCACAAAGGGGGTTTCCTTGAGGTGGAATTGACTGGATGCAACTGGTGGTGGATGAGAAAAATTCCATTTTTCCTGTATACTAGGCACCCCAGAAAGTCCCTGGGTGGCTCAAATGGCACAAATGCTAACCTAAAGATTGGTAAATCAAATCCACACAGAGTTGCAGGGAAACAAAGGTCTCACAGCTTCTGTAAAGATTACAGCCAAGAAAGCTCTATAGAGCAGTTCTATTCTGTAACACACAGGGTCACCATGAGTCTGATTGACTTTGATTTTTTTTGTTTGTTTGTTTTGGTACCCCTGGAAGCCTTTATTGGGAGAACCATACTGGACACTGCTGGCAAAGCATGTAGCTTTGTTTAGGAAGCCAACTTCAGAGCTTAGAGACAATAAGCAAAATATAAACATGCTAAAAAATACTGACTAGATATCTGATCAGTCACTATGCTTTCTATCTGTCATTTTCTACACTATACATTCATCATTTCTACTGTAATCTTTAAAAAAATATTAATCACATGATGTCACTTCTCTAAAACTTACTAGGTGTCCCTTTAACATAAGACAAAATACACTCTCCTTAGCAGGAGCCTTTTTAGACTGCTTGCCTCCATCTTCCTCTCGCACAATTCCGTCCTTCGATTGCTATGCTCTAATCAATGTATTTTTTTCCTAAACCTTCAAATATAAAATTTTCTAGTATTTATCAGGAGAACACCTATTTCTATATCAGGTGAAAGGTCATTCAAAAAAATGAATTTTGCTGATCACTTGTTCTAAATAAAACCCTCAAGGAATTCTCTGTGACAACGCTGCATAGGGCACAGTGGTTAAGAGCTCAGCTGCTAACGGAATGGTCAGTGGTTCCAACCCATGAGCCGCTCCTTGGGGAAAGATGCAGCAGTCTGCTTATGTAAAGATTACATCCTTGGAAACCATACAGGGCAGTTCTGGTCTGTCTTATAGGGTCACTATGAGTTGGCATTGACTCCATGGCAATGTTTTTTGTTTATTTGCTTGCTTTATCATATAACATGCCTGGCTGATAGTAGGTGTACCTGATGGTTTTTTGTAATAAATTAATGATATAATTATTTTTGTAATTGGTTAAATAGGAGTATGGTATTAAAATATTTGGTACTTGGCTTTTTATCTCATTTTTGAGGTAATACTAGTCAAACACTTCTTTCTGTCATTTTTCTGTAAAGTACTACTGAATTCACTCTTGGCGGCACTTCTTTCAATAAAAATTTCTTGACATGTTTGTTTCAAATTCCCTATTAAATCTCTTCATCTTGACCATGACTCTCTTCTTTAATATTTAAATAAACTTAAAATTAACAAAAGTTAAGATATAAATTGCTAATCAGCATAAGAAAAATAATCAACTTCATTCTCTTATAAACATCCTAAAATAAAGGTTCATTACACATTCATTTTATATCACTAATATTAATTACATATCACTATTAATCAGAAATGAAATGGTACATTTTTAAGACAATAGAAAATGTTATAAAATGTGAAAACTTCTTCATAGTTTTACCTTTAAAAAGAGAAAAAAACACTAAATAATACCTAGAGCCCAGAGTTAAATGCTTGTAAGTTTTGTTTATGAAAACTTAGAAATTATAAGAATGTGATTGTTAAATAGTTGATATAAATATTATTGACAGTAATATGTATTTGGGAACTAATATGCTATTAGTTTAATATACTAATGTTCAACTATGCTAATCAATAGAATTTAAATATTAAAGTTATACAAGAAAATTAAATAAGCACACACAAAATCAAAACCATAAAAGAAGTTCTATTAGAGAATGAAAATGTATCTTTTTCACCTATATATATATGTATATACACACACTCTTCCGGAAATCAATGACAAAGATCAGTACAAGTTGAATGACTAAAAAGAGTACAACTATAATAACAAATTTCTGTCCAAGGAGGCAAGTAGTATAATAATGCACTTGATTTTATCTCTGTATCTAGGAATATATTGGCATTCTAACCTATTTGGCTAAATAGAAAACAGTAGTTTTCTCTTCATGCTACCATAGGATGCCAATAGATTTTCGAGACAAGCATTCTTTCAGCACTGCAGGGCACCAAAACCACGTTCTTAATGAGTACCACAGTCTTTTTGGCACATTTGAAGTAGTCCCAATGAAATACGGCTTACATTTACCACAGAAACAATCTCCAACATGTCTTCATGTCGTAGGCAAGTTAATACAAATGTGGAATGGACGCAGGTATAGTTTTGCTGGCTCAACTCCATCCATTACCTGTTTCACAACTGTGCTCAATCAAAAAGCTCTGAAATTGTAACTTACCTCCTGACAGTATTCAGTGTTTTATTCTACCTTTTTCTTTGAATAATAATGGCTTCATTCATTTATTTAATATTTTTAAGAATGTTTGTTTAGCTCCAGCTATGGTCTAGGCCTTGATTGAGCAATAAAGATACAGAGGTGAATTACTGTATTTTTACAAAAATAACACATGCCTTCTACATTTGTTTGCCAGCTCCACCCTCCCCCTACAAGTTATTTTTGTAAGTGCAATTCACTAACTTTTTTTTTTACAGCAATATGTTAAAAAAATTAGCATAGCAGCTCTTACGAAAATACTTTGAAGAGGAAGGGCACAGTATGCAAACAAACACAGAAGGTGTGTGCAATTTGCGTAAAAATACAGTAAACTGAAAATTTCAATACCTCCGAGACTTTATGGATGGGGAGACGGATGGTACACTAAAAAAAAAATAAGTAAATATACTAATATTATATTGTATACCTACCACTTGTCTGTCAGTTTGTTGTACTGTGGTGGCTTGCATGTTGCTGTGATGCTGGAAACTATGCCACCAGTATTTCAAATACCAGCAGGTCACTCATTATGGACAAGTATCACCAGAACTTCCAGACAAAGACAGAATAGGAAAAAGGACCTGGTGATCTACTTATTAAAAAAAAAAAAAATTCACCGTTGAAAACCTTATGAATAGCAGCGGAACATTATCTGGTATAGTGCTGAAGGATGAGCCCCTCAGGTTGGAAGGCACTAAAAACATGACTGAAGAAGAGCTGCCTCCTTAAAGTGGAGTTAACTTTAACGACCTAGATGGAGTAAAGCTTTAAGGACCTTCATTTGTTATGTGTAACAACTCAAAATAAGAAGAAAGAGCTGCAAATATCCATTAATAACTGCAAAGTGGCATGTACAAAGTACGAATCTAGGAAAACTCAAAGTCTTCAAAAATGAAGTGGAATGCATGAAGATCGACATTCTAGGCATTAGTGAGCTGAAATGGACTAGTATTAGCTATTTTGAATCAGACAATCATGTGGTCTACCATGCCAAGAATGACAAATTTAAGAGGAACAGCATCACATTCATTCTCAAAAAGAACATTTCAAGATGTGTCCTGAAATACAACACGGTCAGTGATATGATAATATCCATATGCCTACAAGGAAGACCAGTTAATAAGATTATTGTTCAGATTTAAGAACCAATCACTAATGCCAAAGATGAAGAAACTGGAAAATTTTTACTAACTTCTGCAGTCTAAAAGTAATAAACCATGCAATCAAGACACATTCATAATTACTGGTAATTGGAATACAAAAGTTGGAAACAAAGAAGGACTTGTAGTTGGAAAATATGGTCATGATGATACAAATGACTCTGGAGATCGCATGATAGAATTTTGCAAAGTCAACGACTTACAAATTACAATTACCTTTTTCAACAACATAAATGGCAACTATACACTTGGACCTTGTCAGATGGAATACACAGGAATCAAACTGACTACATCTGTGGGAAGAGACTATGGAGAAGCTCAAAATCATCAGTCAGAACAAGGCCAGGACTGTGAACAGATCATCAATTGCTTGTGTGCAAGTTCAAGCTAAAGCTGAAGAAAATTAAAAGAAGTCCTTAAGAGCCAAAGTATGACCTTAAGTCTATCTCATTGGAATTTATGAACATCTCAAGAATAGATGTGACGTGTTGAACACTAGTGACTGAAGAACAGACAATTTGCCAGATGATATCAAGGACATCATACACGAAGAAAGCAAAATATCATTAAAAAGAAAGAAAAGACTGAATGGTGTCAGAAGAGACTCTGAAACAGCTCTTGAATATAGAGTGTCTAAACCCTGGTGGCATAGTGGTTAAGAGCTACGGTTGCTAACCAAAAGGTCGGCAGTTCGATTCCACCAGGCACTTCTTGGAAATTGTATGGGACAGTTCTACTCTGTCCTATAAGGTCGCCATGAGTTGGAATCGACTCGATGGCAATGGATTTTTTAAGCAAAAGGAAGTAATGATCACTTAAAAGAGCCGAACAGATTTCAAAGGGCAGCTTGAGAAGACAAAGTATTATAATAAAATGTGCAAAGATCTGGAGTTGGAAAACCAAAGGGGGAGAACACGCTTGGCATTTCTCAGGCTCAAAGAAATGAAGTAAAATACCAAGCCACAAGTTGCAATACTGAAGGATTTTATGGCAGTGCAGAGGTTAAGGGCTCTGCTGCCAACCAAAGTTCAGCAGTTTGAATCCACCAGCCACACCTTGGCAATCTTATGCGGCAGTTCTACTCTGTCCTGTAGGGTCACTATCAGTCATAATCCAATCAACGGATATGAGTTTGGTTTCTTGGTTTTATGGGCAAAATATTGAATGACACAGGAAGCATCAAAAGAAGATGGAAAAAATACACACAGTCACTATACCAAAAAGAATTGGTTGACATTCAACCATTTCAGGAGGTAACATACTATCAAGAACTGATGGTTATAGATAACTTTGCAAAGAATGGGAATTCCAAAACACTTAATTGTTCTCATATGGAACCTGTACATAGACGAATAGGCAATTGTTGGAACAGAATAAGGGGATACCACATGGTTTAAAATTGGAAAAGGTGTGTGTCGGGGTTTTATCCTTTCACCATGCTTATCCAATCTGTAGACTGAGCAAATAATCTGAGAAGCTGGACTATATGAAGAAGAACGTGGCATCAGTATTGGAGGAAGACTCATTAACAACCTGCGTTATACAGATGACATAACCTTGCTGGCTGAAAGTCAAGAGGACTTGAAGTAATTACTGACGAAGATCAAAGACCACAGCTTTTAATATGGATTACACCTCAACATAAAGAAAACAAAAATCCTCACAATTGAACCAGTAAGCAACATCATGATAAATGGAGAAAAGATTGAAGTTGTCAAAGGTTTCGTTTTATTTGGATTCACAATCAACCACCATGGAAGCAGCAGTCAAGAAATCAAATGAGGGAAAAAAAAAAAGAAAAAAGAAAAAATAAATCAAATGATGCCTTGCCTTGCTGCAAAAGATCTCTTGAAAGTGTTAAAAAGCAAAAATGTCCGTTTGATGACTAAGGTGTGCCTGACCCAAGCCATGATATTTTCAATTGTCTCATATGAATGAGAAAGCTGGACAATGAATAAGGAAGACCGAAGAATTGATGCCTTTGAATTATAGTATTGGAGAGGAATATTAAATATACCATGGCCTGCCAGAAAAATGAACATACCTGTCTTAGAAGAAGCACAGCCAGAGTGCTCCTCAGAAGCAAGGAAGGTGAGACTTTTCTCACGTGCATGTTGTCAGGAGGGAGTAGTCCTTGGAGAAGAATATCATGCTTGGTAATGTAGAGGTTTTTTGAAAAAGAGGAAGACCCTCAATGAGATGGATTGACACTGTGGCTGCAGCTATAGGCTCAAACATAACAACGATTGTGAGGATGGCACGGGCCTGCCATTTTGTTCTGTTGTACATGAGGTCCCTATGAGTTGAGTAAGAACCGACTTGACAGCACCTAACAACAACATGTTATTATACATGTAATAAAGCAAATGAGTAGAGGAAATCTGAAGAATTAACTGAAGAACTCTCAAAAGTTAATGTCAGTGGCATTTCTGAGAGGTGGGAAATAATCTAGGTATAGAGAAAAATAAGGAAAAGAACTATCCAACAGAAGAAATATCACTAAGATTCTGAAATAGAGAAAAACGGCAGTTGTTTAAGGTTTGGAAAATGTGTCTTGACTATATCATCAAGGGATTGGGTTGGGTAGATGGTTTGACTCTTGGTAGACAAGCAAGGGCCAGATCATGCAGAGCCTCAAAGCCTGGGTTAATATTTAAGGACTTGTTTTCGAAAAGGGAATGGAGGTCATTGATATGTTTCAAGCTGAACAATGATATGATCAGATTTATCCTTAAGATAATTACTTTGGCTGCTTGATGATGAATGTCTCAGAGAATTCAAGAGTAGAGCAGTTCCTCAAAAACTTAACCACAGAGTCACCATATGACCTGGCAATTTTATTCTTAGATATATGCCAAGAGAAATAAAAAAGCACATGTCCACAAAAACAAGTTGTATATAAACGTTCATAGCAGCATTATGCGTAACAGTCAAGAAATGGAAACAACGTTGGACAACTGACGAATGGATAAAAAATGTGGTATATCCATTCGATGGGCTATTAATCATACTAAAACATGTCTGAACCTTTAAAATATTATACTAATTAAAATAAGCCCGACACCAAAAAACAGATATTTTATGATCATATTTATATGTAATGTCTTGAATAGTCTAATCCGTAGAGACAGAAGGTAAATTTTTGGTACCTAGGGGTGAGGGAAGGAAGAGATAGGAATTAATTACCAATGGATACATGCCTTCTTTTTGAAGTGATGAAAATACTCTATAATTAGAAAGTGGTGAATAACACAAGTGCTTTGTGAGTGTGCTACGAAACGATGAATTACATGTATTAAAGAGTGAATTTTATTATATGTGAATTATATGTCAATAAAAATTATATAAGATGGGGCCTAGAATTGAAAGGAAATTGCACTTGTCTTCATAAGAGACGGGAATGGCATAAACTACAGTGGAGACATTGGGTAGATAGATGTTGAAAGATTTGAGAGATATTTTTAAAAGTAAAACTAACAGTTCTAGTTAATGAATTGTCATCGATTAGGAATTCAAGCTCTTACTGTCATAGTTTTCTTCCTGATTAAACTATCATTTTTCCTTCAAAAATACTGTAAATTCCACCAAATGTTAAGCACCATTTTTCTCTTTGCTGTTTCTTCTGACTGCAATGCCTTCCAGCCTAGTCCTCCAGACATATTTCAAGACACAAACTAAACAAAATTTCTTAAAGTCTTTCCTTAGTCTACAAATCTGTACCCTCTTCAAAGGGCTAGGGCTTCAAGAAAATTCAGTTTTGTTTGTTTGCTTGTTTGTTTTAATCATGTCTTTCCAATCATGTACTAGGGCCTCCTGTTATAGCTTGTGAGAGCCAATTTTGTACACATATCACCAACACTGCATTTTTGTGATGTCACGTTGGTAGCTTGATATCAGTCATGGTGGCAATACTTACTCCATTAATATCAGAACACACTACAAATGTGAGAGTTTGGTTACTATTGTTTTTTCCCAGAGAGCTGGTTTAAGAGTATACCACTGGTTCTTTACCTTGACAAATTCTACAAATTTTAATTTGTAGAAAATACTACAAACTTTAATTAGATACATTTTGTTTATATGTATTTAGATTTGTAAATTTTGAATAACAAATTGGGTATTTTCTTTTGTTTCAGCCCTCCATATGAAGATAACTAATGCTGACAGAAATTAAAACATAAAATAATTTTTAAAATGTTATTCAAAATTCACACAACCAAATAAATCTAATTGGCCTTTAAATAATTGAACTTTCATATGTTATTTTAAATAAGTTTATAGTATTTAAACTTCTGAAAGTTTATAATTTAAAACTATGCTGTGGGATAGCCTGTAGATTTTTATTTGAAATATCAATTTCAATAAAAATATAAAGCATGTGTGTACATATAATCTTTTTCTCTTTAATATTCCCAATGTTATAAGGCAAACAAAATGTTATCTCCTTAAAAAGTGGGGTGCAGAACTCAAATTCTAGTAAAAAGACCAGACTTAATGGTTTGACTGAGACTGGAGGGACCCTGGAAGACATAGGCCTTGGGCTCTCTGTTAGCCCAAAACCAAAACCATTCTCAAGGCCAACTCTTCAGACAAGGATTATACTGGACTATGGGACATAAAATGATACTCATGAAGAGTGTGCTTCTTAGCTCAAGCAGATACATGAGACTAAATGGGCAGCTTCTGTCCAGAGGTGAGATGAGAAGGCAGAGAGGGTCAGGAGCTGGTTGAATGGACACAGGAAATCTGGGGCGGAAAGGAAGAGTGTGGTGTCCCAATTTAGGGAGAGCAAGTAGGGTCACAAAACAATGTATTTATAACTTTTTGTGTGAGAGACTAACTTGAATTATAAACTTTCATTTAAAGTACAACTATAAGAAAACAGTATTTCCTTACATTTGCAAATGCTTCTCTTTTCTTCTGATTAATACTGTCAGTAACAATTTAAATGATGGAAGTTCCTCCATTTTCATTTTCTATTCTTTAAAAATGTATTAGGAAATATAAATATTTATTTGACTTCAAGAAAATGATAAATGTATTGCCTTATATGACTGGAAAAGCCAGAGATAGGGCTAGGTCCACACTTGCCCTATTAGAGGGACTAAAAGGATGTCACCAAGACCCTGTTCTCTACATTCTGAGTCCCCTGTGTGTTGGCTCCATGCTCGAACAGGTTATTCCCACCACTGAACTTTCTTAATATCCTCACAGTTTTCCAGATAAAACTACAACTTCCAAACAATTGAGCAAAACTCCTAGCTGTAGAACTCTGACCCAGACCCAGATTGTGTCATATAATCATTTCCTTAGTTACTCCTTCTGTCTATTACAATAAAATACACTGATTATCAGACCAATAAGGACAGATTTTAGAGCTGAGATATCAACCCCATACACACACATAGGCTAGGTCATTGTTTCCAAAAGAAAATGTAGGCAATTTCTTTTTTTTTTTTAATTAAACACAATAAAAGTAAACAGATGTTTGGTGTAAAAGCAAGGATTCCCACTACATCTCATGTTAATAAATAAATTTCAGTACATTCCTTTAAAATTACATAAAGAGGATAAAATGCATAAGAGAAGTTCAAAAATGTCTGGCAAGTATTTTTCATGAATACTCTTCATCTTAGGTAAATTATGATACTTAATATATTTAATGCAGAACAAAGTAGCAAATGTTATATCCTAAGAAGCAGATGCATATTTTATAAAGTAAAGAATATAACTTATTACTTAATATCAGTAGGGAGTTATTTGTTGGAGAAAGAATGCATTATTATGCCTACAACAGATAAAGGCACTTTCTTTCATAAAGTCAATGCCTTTGGAAAGAGACCAAGATTATGACAGACATAGAAATGGATATTTGAACCTCTGACCCTATGGTGTTTCAATTCACTACATAGAATTTCCTGCCCAGAAATGTTTAAAGTAGGAGACACTGATTTCAAAAGATAGCTTGTATATGTATTTGTGCTCTCTGAAGTTTAAAATAAATGGAACAACAGAGAGATCAGTTATCACATAGAACACAGGTACTTTAAAATTAGGCACACTGGAGGGTGATATTTCTAAATCTCAGACTCACAGAAATGATTGACCAATATGCAAACAGTCTTTAAATTACTAATGAAAAAACGTTATTTCCAAGATCAAAGAAAAATGAAAGGTTTTCCCACAAAATCAGTGAAAACTACTTTTAAAAACAGGAATTAACACTAATTTTCAAAACTCTTCCTCATGCAGAGTATCATGTCAATTAATATAAAATTATCTATTTGGCTCTATAGAGGAGGTTCTTGGCCCTGCATCAGTTTAAACATGATCTTAGTCAGTAAAAAATGTTCCTTATTTTGAAATATTTTAACTTAAGAGATTTCTTTTTTGGAAAAGAATAGACATTTCTGCTAGTATTGATGCTTCCTAGCAAGTATGGTTTCTCACTGCCAAGTCCCTTTAATATATGGCTTAATTTTCTGTCTTGCACTGCTTATCGAAAAAGTCCTTGTTGGTTATTATGGTAAAAGATATTTACAAAAATGACTGGTGGCTAATTGGGACTGGCTGTTTTTAATTAGTCTAAAAGATTGAGGGGGTTAAAAGACTGCTGTGAAAGACCTCTTTATTCTATAATCTAGAAAATGAAAGTTTAGTGAAGCACAGAGTATTAATTTATTCTAAAAAATATACTGACTTTTTAGTGTCTTATATCTTTGCTTTTGAAGGTAATACAGTAAATGATAAATAAATAAAATCAATAAATGATAAAGTTGGTAATTTAATATGAATACATCAATTGTACCAAGAGACTATGATCCAATTCATTCCAAAGAGTGAAGCCACAATTACAGGAAGACTGGTTCAACAAACAGGAGTAGCACCTTCCTCATTCGATGGTTCTTACACTGAATTAGTTTGTTTCCTCCAAACAAAAGTGAAAACCACTAATTAAAAAAAAAAAAAAAATTGCCATGGAGTCTATTCCAACTCATAGTGATCCTATAGGACAGAGTAGAACTGCCCATAGGGTTTCCAAGGAGCAGCTGGTGGATTCAAACTGCTGACCTTTTGGTTAGCCCCAGAATGCTCAGCCACTGCGTCACCAGGGCTCCAAAAACACTAATGGAGCTCCTGTTTTCCTCATTATCTCTTTCTTCATCCTAGTACATTTTAACTTCAATACATCTTTAGAAATACGCTATCATTGATGTACTTCTCTTTTTCTTTTCAGACTTGTTGTATTTTGAAAGTAATACATCATAGATGCGTTTGTCTAATATAGGGACTTTTTTTAAAATGATATTTCATTTTGTTTTCTGTGAAAGTTTACACAGCAGATTAGATTCTCTTTCAACAATCTTTACACAAATTGTTCAGTGACATTGACTACATTCTTCATGATGAGTAAACATTTTCATTGCTTTTGTTCTGGCTGTTCCATTTCCAGCAGTCTAGTTTCCCTGCTCCCTTGCATTCTCATCTTTCTTTTTCTTCTTAAAGAATTATTGAGTGTTTGGTCTCATATAGATGATTTTTCAAGGGAGCACAGAACTTATGGGTGATATCCTTTATTTTCTGAGCAATCTATTATTTAGCAAAAAGGTGACCTCAGGAGATAGTTTCAGTTCAAGGCCATTTTAAAATGCAAATATAAATAATGACTTGATGTGTTTATTATAAATAACTTCTGGTTAGATGGTTAATTTTCTTTAGTTGCAAATAACCGAAACTTAAGCATTTTATGGAAAATTACAGGGACTCCTCTCTAGAAAAGGTAGGATGTGCCTCAATCAGAGACTGGAATGAGGAACTGGAAAGTCGATGGAAACTCATTTTCTCTCTTTTTCTTTCTCCCTCTTTACTCCTGCTCTCTCTCTTTTCCTATGAAAACCAGTCCTCCAAACAGACAAGTTCCAGTGTGTTAAGACTTTATGATAAAAAGCTGAGCTATAATTGAGATGGACAGCGTGAAGATTTAACCTAAAATATAAGACAATAACAAATAGGAATATATATCAGTCCACAATAAATATTAACATATGAAACAATACATTATTTCCTTATTTACAAGAAGAACTTAATTAAAAATAATTATTTTTATATTGGTGTAAGTAATATATTTTTCTATTTCATGCAATGAAAAAAGAGTGATATTTAAAAGTTTTACTTTTATTTCTATAATCAACCCCTTTCTTAATGTCTGATAGTTAGAAATTATCTATAGTAGGTCAATATTGGCTGGATTAGTTAGACACAGAACATTTTTGAATGACTGTGTATTTAATAAGGCATACAGGGTCGCTATGGGTCGGAATCGACTCAACGGCAAAGAGTTTTTTTTTTATTTTTATCATGACTTGAATATCCTTGCTCATCTTTTGTCTCTAAGTGCACAGTGAATATCACCAAAGATAATGGCATATTGCTTAATTGTGAGGGAAATGAAAATAAGAAAGTTTGCTTGGGGCCACCCTGTAAAGTACAACTGAAAATGAGCACATTTTTGTGTAGTAAGGTTAGTATGCTTTCTGTCATATGCAATGTATTAGAAAACTTCTCTGTTATAGTAGTCATGAAACACAATACAGAAAACAAATTATTCAAGTGTGAGCAATTAGCACTTTCATTTGGATACATCATAATATCCTTTTTCTCATAATGAGAGTTAAAGCTAAGACATTATCATGAGTGCCACTAATTTGGCAAGTTTTCCTGAGAAAGTTAATGATCTGAAGGGTAAATTTTCTAAAAATATAGCATAAACAAAATAACAAGTCAGGCATTTATTCATCAATGTATATCACTTAAAAGAATAAAGGAAATGAGTTTATTACAGTTAAGTTCCAAATTAGCAAAAATGTCCTTTCCTGATTTACATATATTTTAAATATTGCTACACTTCTTATATAATTGTTGCCTTTCTCATGTACCAAAAAGTCCCTGAAGTTATAACTAAACTAAAGCTATAAAAGTTAAAAAAATAATTTATGCTCCAAATAAAAAGCTACAAATATATTATTTTCTTCTATGAAAATATTTCTCATCAGAAGGTAAGGAATATATAGTGTATCTAGAGTGGAAGACATTTCTGCTAAGTGAGAGAGAATTAGAAAACAAAGAACCATAGTGAATTTACCATATCATTTTTAATAAAAGCAAGGTTTCAGCTCAGACTGGTTCAAGATCTCATTTTGTGTTCTTGCAGACATACAATGACTAACAAATATTGTTGTTATTGTTAGGTGTCATCGAGTGGGTTCTGACCCATAGCAACCCTATGTATAAAACATGAAATGTTGCCTAGTTCTGCACCATCCTCACAATTTTTGCTATGTTTGAGCCCATTTTTGCAGCCACTGTATCAATTAGTCTCCTTTAGGGTCTTCTTCCTTTTTGTCAACCCTCTATTTATTAAGCATGATGTCATTCTCCAGGGACTAGTCCCTCCTGACATGTCGAAGTATGTGAGACAAAGTCTTACCATGCTTGCGTCTAAGGAATATTCTGGCTGTGCTTCTTTCAAGACAGATTTGTTCATTGCCAGTGCTATAATTCTAAGTCATCAATTCTTCTTCTGTCTTCCTTATTCATTGTCCTGCTTTCACATGCATACGAGGTGATTGAAAATACCATGGCTTTGGTCAGAGGCACCTTAATCATCAAAGTGACCAAGGTACCTAGGTAGAGAGGTGGCTGAAGAAAGAAAGAGAGATCATGCAATGCATTAATAGTTGTAATTAAGACAATGCTCACACCAGTAAATATGAAAATCAATGACTATCCAGGAATTTCACTAATCCAAAAGCTATTCTTTAAGGTAGTAATGAGTAAGGATCAGAGGAAGTTGTAACTCTCTCCCTAGCCCTTGCACAGCGGGAGAATGCTAATAGATGCTACCTCTTGGGTGAAACCAAGAAGAGTTTTTCTTTATACATATTTTAAGATAAAATAATAATCTTTTTTTTTACATTTTTACATGTTTTTCATAAGTACAATCCTACAAATCCCCATGCCTTAATTACTACCATGTAATACTTAACATATAGAGAGGAGACATTATCTTAAATATCATCCAAAACAACAACAATAACAACAAACTTCGGAGAAAAAATATTTTACAAAACTGCAAGAAAATAGATATCTGTCAACATTATATTCAGGAGCTATATATTCTTATTAATTAGATTTTTGGGACATGGGTAAAATATAAAGTCAAGCCATATGGTTTAGTATAGTTCTTTTGGCAAACATATGTCCTGTGTATACCAGAACCATAGAAATATTAAATATTGTTCAGATTTTGTTTCAAACTTACTGGAACAATTCACTCTTAATTTCAATCTCTTTTTCATAGTATCTGTGCACCCTGCATTTGGTAATGTAATTTATATTTCTGTAATGCCCGTCTAAATTTATATTAGCAGTAATCATTGTGGAGAATGCAGTTTACTGGCACTCAACATTCATCCAAAAATCTTTTCTGTAGTATCTCTTATTATAATGCAAAGACTGAAAAGCTAAAAATTTACATTTTCAGAATCACTAACAGGTAAATTTTGAATGTGATTTAAATGTCTTCAATCAGATGAACTGAAGCTGAATCTAGAAGGCAGTAGTGAGGCAAAGGACTCATTTATTTTGATTCGGCTGTATCCACTGACAAGTGCAATCATGAAGGGTGCATTTGCTAGTGCAGGTCATAGCAGATAACATATGCTTTTGAAGCCAGCAAAGAACACTAGGTGACCTTGGCATGTGGTGATATACTTCTAGGTATGCTGTTATAACCTATTGCTGAATTACACAGAAGGTTGCCAAAAGGCTTCCAGCTGTCAATCAACACAAGATAAGGTTCTCCAGTAGACCTAGGCTGCAGGGCAAAGAGCCTTGCAACTTTGCCTTTATGACTCACTGGAATTATCTTTTGGTAGATCAAGATAATATATGGGGAATGAGTCAAGCCCTAATAGGAGAAAAACAATGCAAGTGCCTAAGATTCGAAGCAAATCCATGCACATCTCAGGAAACAGACATTCTTGTGGAAATATATCTTGACTTGCTATGGAGGAGTTCTAAAAGAGGTTGTCTGAAATTGGGACATCAATTACTGAAATGTTTCTCATAAATTGGGTGTTATACAACCCATTCAGTTTTAAGACTTGGTGGGGCAGCCCCACACATCAAGTGGAAGTTGCAAATGTGAGATCAGTCTCAAGCAGGTTGTGGAGACACGCATACTTGCATGAGCTGGTGACTCATCTTCCAGTGTACATCCTCTTCACTAAACTGTCGGCTTTGCCTCAATTCATATTAATGCCCCCGTGGGATATCCCTAATGTCCACATCATTGAAGAACAAATCAATGAGCCTGGTTTGAAGATAATTCTGCATGATAAGCTGGCACCAGGCAGAAATGGTATGCTATAGATTACAGCTCAGTGAAGGGTGGACCTGAAGCCCTGAGAAGCAAAATCACAGAAGTGAACAGAAAAAGGGGCAAATATGTCATTTTGTTGACTTTGCCTGGAAAGATCAACTGGCTAATGTAAGAACTACCACAAATTTCTGGTGATAAAATAAAGGTCTTAGGAGAAATAATATCAAAAAATTGGTAACAAAAGGTCTAGAGAAATAAAATATAGAATGACTCTCCTAAAATGCTGCCAGAGGGTGAAAGTATTTGATTTTTGTATATTTTTAGAAAAGGTATCCACTGAGTAAGACACTTTCAATAATCATGTTGACAAGATGATACTTTTTGGATGTCCTTGCAATTCTTTCTGTAACCATCTCTATTTGGGGCCAATCAGCTAATAAACCGCATGGGCCAAGATGGCCTTATCTGAGGCTATACATGGAATCTACATCATGGAATTGACATCATGGACTTACCCTCACTAAGGTGAACCTGGATACTTTCAATGTTAAGGATCAAATTGTCTGGAAGCAGAGAGCAATTTTTTGTGCCTGATATGACACTATACCTTTAGGTCACAAGACAGTCATCTAATAATGGTGAATGGTCTATTGCATTGGACATCTTCCATCACAGAGTGTGTAAATAATTGTCTTCATGGGAATAAACACTTATTCCAAGGATGAACTTTCTATCAGTGTCCTCTATATATTTGATAGCAGGACTATTCAGGGATTTTCAGAATATCCTCTTAACCTCCATAGAATTCCATATAATTTTCTTTATTTTGTAGAAAATGAGGACAATGGGATCATCTCATGGCATTAATTGATCTCATCATGTTTCTTTTCAAGAAATAATAATAGATTTTAGAGGACATGGAATGAACTATAGAAGATTCAATTATGAAGCCAGCTGGAAAACAAAATCTTGACAACTTTACATTGCTGTACCACAGGATTTGGTATATGCTTTTATGAAACAAACATTGCTAGCACTGTTTCTTACATTCATAGAACATACGGGTCCAGAAACTAAGATGTAATAACAGAAGTGCTGTTTACTTTAATTACAAACTCACAAACTCTTTAGTGCTGTCCTCTATATCTTTGGGTTTTGCTTATTTACAGATCTTAATTTCTAAGGAGAAATGTCTTTACTAGTGGACTGAGAGACATTCCATTACACTGGACGTTTGAGACTACCAGTTGGGCGTTTTGGATTTTTTATGACCCTGAAAAGACAAGGCGGAGGGATAACTTTTTATTACAGAAGAGTTAATAAACTAATTTCAACTAATAAATGTAGAATGAATAACATAAATGGAAACTGACCAATAAAATATCATCTTAATGATTTCCAAAGGTAGAACCAGCTAATGAATGCTGAAATTGGTGAATTAAAGATTAAGGAAAGAGGATATTTGCATATTTCAAAGTTTCTTCTCTAAAATATTTATTAATTACAAAGAAAAAATAGTAACTTTCCAGTGGAGAAACTTGCTAGACATCAGCTTAACAAGCGTCCAAGATTAACATCATCAGTAATAATATACACCAACATCAGGCGCTACCTGAGCTGATGCATTGAGAAGGGCATATCACCTCTGTGGTAGTCATTGTAATAATGCAGAAATGCAATCCAATCATGAGAAAACAATTATAAGTTGTTATTGATTCAGTTCTGAACATGGTAACCCAATGTATCTCAGAGTAGAATTTCAGTGGAAAAAAAAAATGAAACTCAAATAAAGCATACAGTTTAGTTAATAGGATATCACCAGTATTAATTTCTTATCTTGATAATTGTTCTAAGATGATATAAATCTGTTCTATTTTTGCAAATCTTCTGTAAGATTAAATTTAACACAAAATAAAAAAGTTAAAATTTCAGTTAAGAAAATCTTATTTCAAGGTATGGTTGAGAATAATGATTTAAAACATATTTATGGGGCACGGTGGTTAAGAGCTTGGCTGCTAATCAAAAGGTCAGCAGTTCAAATCCACCAGCCACTCCTTGGAAACCCTCTGGGGCAGTTCTACTCTGTCCTATAGGATCCCTATGAGTCAGATATGACTGGATAGCAGTGGGTTTGGTTGGTATATGAAGATTTTAATCCAATATCATGTCTAGTCACTATCCCCTCAATTATTTTGTGACAAATAGTTAATAAGTAGTGCTTAGCTAGCACTACTACCCTTATGTAGAGGAGCCCCTGGGTGGTACAAATGGCTAAATGCTTGACTACCAGACAAAAGTTTGACAGTTTGAACACACTCAGAAGTGCCTTGGAAGACAGGCCTGGTGATCAACTTCCAAAAGGTCACAGCCTTGAAAACCCAAGGAGCAGTTCTACTCTGCATACATAGGGCTGCCATGGGTTGAAATGGACTAGAAAGCAAGTAACAACACCACCCTTATCTAACCTGCGATACTATGAAAGCGGTCAAAAATAATAACTATTTTCCTTCTTGTTTCAGAATTGAGAGACAGGCGTAGACAACAGATAGATGGAAATGAGTATCAGCTAATTCTAAATGAGTATATCTTGGAATGCAGTGAGATAGTTTACTAGCATTTACCATGCAGTCAATTAAAAAAAAAAAAAAAAGTTACCATTGAGTCACTTCTGACTCATAGTGACCCTATGGGACAGAGTAGAATGACCGGTAGGGCTTCCAAGGAGTAACTGGTGGATTTGAACTGCCGACCCTTTGGTTAGCAGCTGAACTCTTAACCACTGTGCCACCAGGGCTCCATTCAGTCAATAGATACACCCATCCCTCCACAGGCAGAGGTAAACAACCATGAACTTCCCCAGAGCTCGCACTTGCAAGCTTACCACCTAAAGGAGAAGAGATCAAAATGCAAACTCTCTGAGCAGCCATGTATAAAAGAGCTAACCCTGGAGGACACACAGTAAGTTACCTTTTTTTTTTTTTTGATCACCTGAGAAGAACTTAGTGTTTCAGAGTACAAAGAGTTCAGTGTTCATATCAATTTTGCCTCCTGGCAATATGACCTAGAAATTCCATCCCTCACTGGAGATATAAGTGTTCATTCTATTATAAAAACCAAAACAAACCCATTGACATCAAGTTGACTGTGACTCATGGCAACCTCATGGGTTACAGAGTAGAACTGCTCCATAGGGTTTTCTTGACTGCAGTCTTTAAAGAAGGAAATTGCCAGCCTTTTCTTCTGCTGTGCTGCTGAATGGATTTTAACTACAAATCTATAATCCACCCTAAATTCTCATGTGGTCTCCTGTGCTAACCTCTTGATTGTTTTTGTGCTATTTACTCCAGCTGTTCAGCTATTAGTTCTCTGCAGTCTAGTAAGAGTCACACTTTAAAAACTCAACCTGAGCATACATAGCACTCTTTTGCTAAAAGATGTCCGTAGCCCTTGTGGCCTGGTTCCTATGTATCCATCCAACATTATCTCTACCATGTCCTCTTCAGTTTTTTATATTCCGATTCAGAAAGTGTTGCATCTTTCTAAATTGTCCACAAGTTTTTATGGTCTCCTCTTTTTTTCTTTTTTATGTCTTTGCATCTCTGTTTGGAAAATTTCTGTAGACCTACCTTTACGCTGCCTGGTTTTTACCTCAGCCATATTCAGTCTACTGAGAAGCCTATCAGCATTCTTCATTTCTGTTACCATGTTTTTGTTTTGTTTTTAATTGCTAGTACTTTCTTTTGATTCATTCTTAGACTTTCCATCTCTCTGCTTACATTACTGATCTGTTTTTGCACGTTGTCCACTTTTATCATTAGAGTATTTAACGTGTGAATCATTATTACTTTAACTTTTCTGTCTGATAATTCCCACATCTGTGGCATGTCCGAGTTTGGTTGTGATGATTCCTTTGTCTCTTGGACTGTTTTTTCTTGCCTTTTGTCATGTCTTTTACAATTTTTGGTGAAAGCTAGACATGTTGCTTGAGTACTAGGAACTGAGATAATTAGTACTTTAGTGTGAGAATTTATATTAATCTGCTAAGAATTTGGGCTGTGGTTAATGTTTTCTGTACATGTAGGTACTAGAGTCTTCAAATTCCTCTGCGGTTCTTGCTTTTTTCTCTGTTCTTGACATTTGGTTTCCCTAAATATTTTTCCTTCCTCAGAGAGAGCCTGTGCCTTGCAACTTATTCAGTCACAATCCATTCTTAATATACTGGCTCTCTGTTCGTGTGCTGCTAACATGCGGGGACAGAGGAGTGTTGTATAATTTTGCAATTAAATTACAGTCTTTTAGTTGGCCCATGTCTCTGGGGTGTGACCTTTACAGATATTTCTGCAGGTGGTGTAGATCATTTTATCCCCATCCCCTCTTTCTTCTCTGGCTAACATATTCTCAATCTATTTCCTTGAAGTCCTAACCCTGTTGGTGATTCCTTCCCACTTAGGTGCTACAGACAGTCTAGAGAAGACTGAAGTTAGAGGTATGATCTTCCCTTAGCTGGGAGAAGGCTCTGGCAAAGGCTTGTCCCCTGGAGAGGAGGCCTTTCTTTTGGAGAAAACTCTGAGTATATTTCACAATAAAGGTTCTATTCCTCCTCTCATAGAGCCAGAAGGAGATCTTTCTTGGATCTTGACCATGACATGCTGGTGTGATTCCTGGAGGTGAAGCCTATCAAAATGTGACGGCTCCCCCTAATACTGTGGCCCCAGATAATTTCTCACTCTCGTGCTAGTCTTCTCTCAGCCTCTAGTAACTCATCAAAATTACCTTTATTTGTTTCTATCAGTTTATCGATTCAGAAGATAAACATCCAGGTAGGCGGATGTCAGATGTGTCTCTCTGAATGTGGCAGTCTCTTCAGATTTTGGGGTAGTGGTTTGCTATGCAATTTCTGTTTTGTGATGAATTTAAGAAAAGACATTCACTTCCAGTTTATCCAGCTTTTTTTTATTTTAAGGATGGAACTGATGACTGCAAGCTCTTTACATCTTAGAGCTGAAATTGGAAGTGGTCTCCCCTTCCCTACAGTTTTTTACTGTATCAATATTTGGCTTCTTTCTGTTCCTCCAACTCGTCACTCTTCTTTCTGCTACAAAATTTTGCATATGCTTTTCTCTGTCTCAGATGTTCTCCCTGCCAATCTTTATCTAGTTAGTTCTTCCTTCAAAACTCAAATATCACTTACCTAGGCAATTTTTTCTATTACCTTTCTCCCTACCACTACCCTGTACACCCAGGTAAACAAGATCAACTTTTATTAGCACATGCTATCACGGTCAAATGTGTCTCTCTTTATTGTTAATTAAGTATGCAGTTTTACACAGAAACCACAAATAGTGGACTATTATCTGCTATCCAGATAGTGCCATAGCTCCAGTAAAGAGGGGGAAAAAAAGCATCTCTTTTTGTTTCTGTGAATCCAGTTTTCAAAAGACATCCATTTTTCTTTTAATGAATGAAAAAAAAGAATGGATAAAGAAATGAAGAAAGAAAAAATCAAAGAAAGCTATGTTGTTATATTATTATCGACATTTCTTTTAATATCCACTTAATAATAATACCTACTTAATATCTATTTAAAACAAAGTAATCAAAACAAAATGATGCCCTTTATCTGGAGGAAGCAGTAGCTGTTTTTGAGAAATAGTACTATTGGCTCAATGATTATTCTAGGGGAAATGAAAGCATTTGACAGGAATCTAAATTTGGATTCATAATTAACACTCAAACACCATATAAATATCACTATAATGCATCAGTCAAAACGAAAATTATCACATATTAAGAATAATGTGGAAATGGAGCTTCAGGGTATTTAATATCTTAATCTTAAGTATATATAAGATATATACACACACCCATATCTCTGTGCAGACTTGTGAATATGTAATCATTCTTCTTGAGATTATTTGTGTGTGTGTGTGTAAATGGTAGCATATAACTCTGAGAATCTGTGAAAGCGCATTCTTTTTGTTATTATACATCTATGTGTGTATATATCTTACTATATAATCATAAAAGACTGCATTTTCACAGAGTTATAATATATCCCTATTTTTCCACGACAACCTCTGCTTCTATACCTGTTTATACCTCTTTTACTTGCATATTATTATTATAGCTTTGGTGCAAACAAGTAATTTTGTTGGAAGGAGGGTCACTTGGAAGCCAAAATTAATTGACATAACACTTCCAAGGAGACATTTACTTCCAGTTTTATCTAATCCAATTAACTTATATCATTAAATAACAAAGCTAACAAATACAAAATGCAGAAAAAGCCTTGCATTTTCCAATACGCCTTGAAATCTTACTTTCCGCACTATTAAAAAAATACTGAAATGTTAAAAATAAAATTCAAAGTTGAGGAAAGAAGTGCTTTACCATACTGAAGTGTGTAACTAGTACTGGCAAACGGAGATCCATCGGAAGCTTAAGAAGACTGAGGATGAATAGGGCTTTTACTCAATTTTTGCAGAGAAAGGGGTTTGTAATTGTACAGATAAATACATACAATTTCTTGTTAGCTACAAGTGTTTTGAGTTATTTAACAATATATTTCTTGATTCATCTGAAATTATTTTTAATAAATTTCAAATTTTACAACTGATAATGTATTATGATAAAAAATAGTGTTTTATATTATTATTTTGCTCAGAAAACAATGCATAAACTTCACAGTTGAAATAAGACAATTTGCAAATTTCACAGGTGTAGCTGGCCTAGACTAGCAGTACTGAATTTTTGAGAAAGATGAGCTGACTATAGTTGCCAAAACAAAATCAGAGAAGACTTCTCAGCAATGCAGGGCCTAAAGGATGGACAGAGGTAAAACAAGCAGGAAGGAGCACATTTTCCATGGTCTGAAAGAGAAGTGTGTAAAGACTGTTGAACTGTATCTAGTGAGTTCAACCTAGTATACAGGATTCATATACAGAAAAATAAGAATGCACTTTTAAAAAGTGGTATTGGACCAGTTCGTGGGAATTTTACACACGTCAAAAAATTTTGGTTTTTATCTTAGAGAAAACTCAGAACATTTGAAGACTTTTGAGCAAATGAAGTGCCAACATGAAAACTCAATGTAATGCAAAATAAGATATATTTGCCCCCAAAGACATGGCTCTTTGAGGTTTACAGACAAGAATACTGGCCCTAAGAAGAACTCAGAATCAATACCATGGTAATTGATTTGAAAACTTTGTTAACATATAAGATCTTGGAAATTCTTCCATTAACATTTCTCACACAGTCTGTTTTATCTCTCCCTCAACTTTATGATTTAAATTTTTGTTTAAAGATGAATATCTAGCTCTTCCCTGTTTTATTTTGTAGAAATTGACTCTGATATGCCAAAGATCTACTAGACCTACTAGAGATGCCAGATTTTTATCTGTTCCTATTTTTCTCACTCAGACCTCTTAAAACTTTTACAGTTTTCCCACACTGTGCCATGGATTTACTTCTTCCTCCTATGTATTGCTGACTTCCCATAACTAATATCCATTTCCTTGCCCCTGTGTTCATTAGAGAAACCCTGGTGGCATAGTGGTTAAGAGCTATGGCTGTTAACCAAAAGATCGGCAGTTCATATCCACCAGGTGCTCCTTCGAAACTCTATGGGGCAGTTCTACTCTGTCCTATAGGGTCGCTATGAGTCGGAATCGACTAGATGGCAATGGGTTTTTTTTTTTTTTTTTTTGGTTTACGTTCATTAGAAAAGGGGCCCTGGTGGCGCAAGTGTTAAGTGCTCTGCTGCTAACTGAAAAGCTGGTGGTTAGAAACCACCCAGGGCTCCGAGGGAGAAAGACCTAGAAATTACAGCTTAGGAAATGCTATGAGGCAGTTCTACTCTGTCACATGGGTTGCTATGAGTTGGGATTGACTGGCAGTCACCGAACAGCAACACACTCATTAGGGACCGCAGCACCAGCTATTTATATCATCATGGCACACAGCATAAACATGTATTTTCTGACCACATGACTGTATCATATTGTTTCTTTACATCTCCAAAAATATACTTTGATTTTGATATCTTTACAATAGCAAATTCATAAAGTTTACAACAAGCTTTATTATATTTCTCTCCTTGGCCATCTTAGACTACACTGACAGGTGAAAAATACATTTGACTAGAGGTTTTCAACCTGAAAAGTGTGTGATTTCCAACTGTAGAAACATATGAAGTCAAGGTCTGTTCTATAACCAACCGAAGAGCACATAACTGAGTAAAACATCTTTTGGTACATAATGTTCAGAACTTTCTTTACTTCCATCTAGTAAGAAGATAAATTCTTTTTTTTGAGAACTTATGCATAGTTTAAAATTGCCATTTGCACAAATAAATTATTTTCTGAAATGGTAGGTTTGATTTAAAACTGCATAATAAATAATGTTACTGCACAATATAAAAATGTATCTTCCAAAATTAAATTTTTAACTTATTCTAAAGATCTTCTAAGATCTATGTTATATTAATAAAGTTAAATGAAGTAATGTCATCAACACATGACCAATGCTTCTAAGTTAATAAGCAACTTACAGAAGATTTTTTCATAAAATGATGTTTATAAATCGTCTGTAGTACTTAAAGTAGTGTGTGCATATTAGGATTTAATAGGCAACATTTATATGGGATTGAAGCAATGTTTTCTATTAAAATTATATTTAAACTCTGAATCATTTCAAACAGTGTTTGTTAGCTAGTCTTTCCATATAAATATATTCAATAAAAAAACAGTTTTTGATCTTTTAGGGTATCAGTTTACATCCGCTTGTATAAAAAGCTGTATTCTGTGCAAGGATCCAATTATTACTAATCTACTGTGCTTGAGGGCAAGGAAGCTGTGTTAAGCAAGCTGACATGAGATTCAAGAATAGTGAGCCAAGACTTTAAAGGTCAATAAATAATTAAATAAATGACCAAAGACAGGAATAAAACACTAAAGTATCTAATTTTTTTTTCAAGTGTTGCTAATAAAGTTTGTTGTGTCTTTGTCCAACAAAACATTAATGATAATTACTTTAAAGCTCCAAAAATCTCCCAGATGTTCTAAATGTTGCTATTATTATTTCCTTCCAAGATACTCATAAGCTTTTTTTAAAAGCCTGTTAAGTTTTATCAATCTTTTGTAAAAGGAAGAATAAGCTGGTGTTGGTTTTTAGTTGTGATGAGTTAGCATAGTTTACTCTTCACAGATGAATTTAAATTATTTAATATGGGACAGCTTAAAATTCCATATACCCCATACATTTAATATTTCTGTTTACTAGTACAGAGTTGTCTGATAAAAAATTATCCTGCTTTTATGAGCAGTGCATATTAAGAAATTTTCATATTGAGTCCTGTCTTTGCCAATTAACAGTCTCATAAAATTTAGAATAAAATCTATTAAACTTTTGCGGTGCAATTGATTGCTTTTGTGTGGCCTTTCTAGCTGTGGTCTTGTAACTCTCACCCAGGTGATTGGGCAGGACTGTGTGATAGGGTAATTGTGGCCGACCAAGAGGATTGGACAGTTTTGACTTAAGAGAGAGCCAGTTCCAGAGCAGAGAGGAGGATCCTACCACCGCCAAGGAAAAACAGCCAGGAGCAGAGAGCATGCTCTTTGGACCCAGGATCCCTGTGCTGAGAAGCTCCTGGAAGCAGGAGACCAAGACAGAGAGCAAGCTGTAACCCTGAAGACAATGAGAAGTAGTGACAGGAGAGACCCGGAAGCAGAGAGCCAGCAGCAGGAAACTGAGAGGAGGGCTGCTGGCCCACAGAGAGAGAACGCTGAGGGCCTTTGGGGAGGGGCCTAGGGCCATAGACAGGCATGCCTGCAAGCACGGTCGTGAAGAGGCTGTCCTGATGGAAGAACTTTATCCTGAGTGTTCCTGAGCCTGAATTAGAACAGTTACTTCCCTAATAAACCTCATAATCACGAGTATGGTCTGTGAGTTCTGTGTGGCCATGGCAATGAATTCTCGAACCCAGCAGAGAAGTAGAGAGTGCTGTGGGAGGGATGGTTGGTTTCAGAATTAGTAAAAACGGCAGAGAGAGGAGGCTTGTCTGGCCTCCACCTCATGGGAGTCAGTCTTGCACTTGCTGTTCATCTTGGTTCTCCTGCCCACTTGTGGAGCTGGAGGAGGTCAGACACCACCTCCAAGCTGTTTTTACAACTTTGCTACAATATTTAATGAAAAGACTACTTTTCATAATTGATCATTCGTGTTTATAAATTATTTTTATATATGAATGCCCTAACCTGTGACTATTAATAAAAAGAGAGAGAAAAATTCAAAATACATATTATACCTTTTATCATTAGTTTCACTTGAAAATTGGATACTGGGAAAATAAATTATTTGCATGATATTTTCGGTCCATTCTTTCACAGTATTTGACTACTTGCAATTTAGCCTTTAGTGTGTTAATGAACACCATTAAAATTTTACAAATATTGCCAATGAGGATCCAATGAAGATACATTTTATTTAGAAGGGCCCTTATATCACAATGGATATACAATTTAAAAAAAAAAAAAACATTAAAGTTTACAGCACATCAAAGGAAGAATAAGTGAAACTTACTTTTTCTCCCCACTGGTTGTAAAAAGATCTTGCTGAGAAATGTCATAAGACTAGATAACAACAACACGTGTGAGGAAAATGTACTCTGTTGTGTGAATATGTTGTACTTCCAACAAATTTATTATTAAATGTGTACAGTCTCAAGAATTGAGAATGGATGGAAAAATTACCTAAATACTCGCAATTGCATGGTTTAATGCAGCTGAACAACAAAATAAAGTTTTTGTTAAATTTACCTTCCAAGTAAAAATGACCAACTCAGCCTTCCCAACCACAATTTTCTCTCAAGCCATGTTATTCATATAATAAATGAATGTCTTATCAGATTCCTGGCCTGCTAATCTCTCCCAAGTGCTCTTTAGATGCAAATAATTTGTATGCTTACATTAATTCCGATATCTGGAATTTGTGTCCATTTCCAATAAATAAATAGACCCAGGCAAAGTGGCCTTGTATAAGCATTTATAAACATTTTTCCCTTTTAGTCCTTGGAATATAAAATTTAATAGAGTAGATTGTCTTAAGATGGAAAAAAAAATAAAGTAGGTAGAAATCCCTACTTGATTCTCCAACAGCACTTGTTAGTTTCTCTGTTGCACGAATTGGTGTCCGGTAATGACGGACTCAAGCATAGTAACAATTGTGAAGATGGCACAGGACCAGACGATGTTTCGTTCTGTTGTTCACAGAGTCACTATGAGTCAGAACCAACTTGACAGCGCCTAACAACACAAGTAATTGACAATTAAGGGCATAGTTAGGATTGTATCTTCCTACTTAAACTACTTCATTTGTTTGTTTTAGGCATTGGGAAGAACACAGTTTTGGAAAACTGAGCAAAGGAAGCATTTTCTTCCTTCTCATTGTGCAATAAGATCATGTACGTGTTATATCATTGTATGTCCCCAGAAGCCAATATAATACTTGACAAAAATAGTTGTTGAAAGAAAATGAATGGAAAGAAGAAAGGAAGGGAGAAAATAAGGAAGAGAGGAAGAGAATAATCCCACATATAGTAAAAGTATAATAGAAAATGGTAATAAAGGGAGATAATTTATTTCACTTTTACTCAGAGATATATTTTGCATTCATCTCTGTTTTCATTGTTATTCTGTGCTCTTCCTATTCAAAGGAAAATGATCTCCAGTCCAGGATCTTCCTCTGTTGTTGATACCTGTTGTTTGTGCAGTTCCAGTGTTCACTCTACTGTTGATATGTTATAAATGCCCTGATTTCTTTTTGGAGCATCACCCTTTTCTTTTCTTAATTCATGAGACTTTGTGTTGAGTGAGCCATCCCTTGGCTTCAGTGGGAGATAAGTGATCCAGATGTTCAGTCATGGACCAGTAATGTGAAATTTGTCTCCAAAAATAAAGGATGCCGAGATACCGAAGGAAGAGACAGGCAACTCTAGTGTGGTAGCAAAGGTGTGTATTAGGGAGACTTACATATGAGGCAGTGGTTCCTGGTGGCTGAAGGACCAAAGCAGATCTCCACACCCTGCAGTGCAAGGGCAGAGGCTTTAAAGGGGTGGTGGACAATAGTGGCTACATGCCAGGGACTTACATAAGGATGGCTTAGCAAACTGTTGGGGCCCTGGTGGTGCAGTGGTTAAGAACTCAGGCTACTAACCAAAAAGTCGGCAGTTTGAATCCACCAGTTGCTCCTTGGAAACCCTATGGGGCAGTTCTACCTTGTCCTGTAGGGTCCCTATGAGTTGGAATCCACTAGATGGCAATGGACTTTTGGTTTTTAGCAAGCTGTAGTGAACTAGTGGACCACATGAGGGTGCTCATGTTCGGCCTTGCAAAGTTTGTTTCCCCTTCATTCCACCCCATCTCCACAGCCGGAACAGCTCTTACAACCTGGCATGTTCTCTCTCTTGTGCTGTAGTATGAGAGACCCTGTTCCCTCCCCACCTGGGACAGATATAGAAGTGGGGTTGGTGAGGTGCCAAAAGGTGCTTGCACATGTGCAAGAAACGTAGAAAGTTACTGTGTGCCCCGAACAGGGGTACAGCTTCTCTGATAAGAAGAAGGAACTGGGAGAGAGAAGGCGACTCAATTCCCAGCCTCCTTATCAGAGAATGCTGTGAGCCCAAGTCCTTTACTTAGGCAGCCTTGATGAGAAGCGTAGAAGGAGACCATTCCCCCAACACCAGGACTGAGCAAGAAAAATATTGCATTCCACAGGCACAGTGATTGGTTTGAGTGTGTAAAATAATCTAGGTACAGATCTCTCAGTGTTTGTACTATAAACAAACAGGTATGCAAGTTAGGGCACTAACAACCATTGCTAGGGATTTTACTCACAACATCAGGAAACAGGCCCTCTTTAGAAAGGTAAAATATTCGCTGATATCTATGACAGACATCTTTGCCAAGAATTGGAGGAGAGTAGGCCTGAGAATGAGGTCGATTTGAGAAACGTACATAAATTGCATGAATTCTTAATAGTTTTTTATACATAGATCACTCTGAGCATGATTAGCTTTTTTCCTCAGATATATGAGTGTGTGTGTGTGTGAGTGTGTGTATAGTTATATTTCTGTAATTTGCAGTTGAAAGAATGGATAATTCAACTCAAACATTTTAGTTGTTATTGCTCCCAAAGGAGCATTACTTTCTGGTCATGATGTATAAAAATATATACTATTATCAGTGGTAATCTACTTCAATTTATTTATTAAACATACGAGAAAAAAAAAATGACTGCCAAGAGGTAAAGTGACTTGTTTTTGTTTAGAAATAGTACTGGGACAAAGGCTCTGCTTCTGGTTTCAGCTCCAGTGACAGTAAAGAATAGTTGATGTTATGTTGTAACTATGGAAATTATTATAGGACTTGAAAATTAATTTACTCAATTGCTACTTTTATAGCTGCATATAATTCAATAGTATTTATTCAGACTTGATCTTTACATATTGTACAGATCTCTCAAGTATATTTTGAAAGAACAAAAAATTGATATGTAAATTTAATAAAATATTGAGAGATAGAGATAATTTTGTCAGACTCTTTTCTAATCTTGTTTGACACCAGAATTAACAGTGGCTTCCTCATATTAAGTGCTTCATAAGATCACAAAATGGGTTTTGACCCATTCTACCTTAAAATCTGACAATTTTGATTCACTATAGCATACCCCAACCACCCACAAATTCTTACAACAAGGCTTGCAACTTCAAACTGATTTTGGCTGGATTCCTGGCTTCTGATTGGGGAGGAAAGGTTACGTTTGAAAATTCACTTTTATATTTTTTAATATAGGAATTATGATATTTCCCTTGCAGTTTCCAACGAAGCTTAAGTGAAGGAATATATGTGAACCACCTGGCTTATACCTCATAAATGGAATCTATTATCATAATAACAAAATTTCAGGATTAAAATACTTTTAATTCCATGTAATTTAGCACTTTCATTTTACAGATGTGGAAATTAAGTTAAAAGACTAGGATACTTAAGAATACAAAGCGAATGCATGATTTGCTTTTCTGATTTTCAGTTCTTTGTTATTTCTATACTGATACGCTATTTTTCCAAGAAAGGTGTGTACTAATAGTGCTTAGTTCTATTTCCAAAACCATTTGAATCTCAATGGGAAACTCATGGAGATAAACAAGTCTTCACAAACAAGAGAAAAATTTCTAATCGTAGAATTGAAGGTACAACAAAATACGTGTTTAGTTATTTGGGAGCTTTCTTTTTTTATTTTTTTATTGTACTTTAGATGAAGGTTTACAGAACAAACAGTTTCTCATTAAGAAGTACACGTATTGTTTTATGGCAATGGTTAACCCCACGACATGTCAACAGTGTTCCTTCTCAACCTTGGCTTCCCTATTATCAGCTTTCCTGTCGCCTCCTGCCTTCTAGTCCTTGTCCCTGGACTGTTGTGCCCCACTAGTCTCGTTTTGTTTAACGGAGCTGTCTAATCTTTGGCTGAACGGTAAAACTTAGGAGTGACTTCATCACTGAGCTAAAAGGGTGTCTGAGGACAATACTCTCAGGGTTTCTCCAGTCTCTGTCAGGCCAGTAAGTCTGGTCCTTTTTTGTGAGTTAGAATTCTGTTCTACATTTTTCTCCAGCTCTGTCCGGCAACCTCTGTTGTGATCCCGGTCAGAGCAGTCAGTGGTGGTAGCCAGGCACCATCTAGTTGTACTGGACTCAGACTGTTGGAGACCATGGTAGTTGTGGTCCTTTAGACCTTTGGACTAAACTTTTCCTTGTATCTTGTTTTCTTTATTCTCCTTTGCTCCCAAAGGGTGAGAGCAGTGGAGTATCTTAGATGGCTGCTCACAGGCTTTTAAGACCCCAGATGCTACTCACCAAAGTGGAATGTAGAACATTTTCTTTATAAAGTGTTTTACGCCAGTTGAGCTAGATGTTCCCTGAGACTGTGGTCCCCACAGCCCTCTGCCCAGCAATTCAGTCCCTCAGGGAGTTTGGATGTGTCTATGGAGCTTCCACGACTTTTCCTGGTACAAGTTGTGCTGGCTTCTATTTGGGAACTTTCTAACACATCTCAAAATATACTAGGTGAACAACTGCCTAGACCTTTCATTAATAAGTTCAGCTGGAAAATATAATTAATTTTTATAAACTGGAATAATCTCATAGTTGTACACTCATTTTCCACCGTATCATGCTCATAGATACAAAAACTTTCAAGTTAATGATTTTTTGGGGAAGGATTGTGAAAAAAAAGGAAAAAAGTGCTTATATTATATCAAGTACAGGAGGAAGAAAGCATGCATTATTATAAATAATCACCCAGAGGATTCTGCCCACTTTCTGTTCAATATTGCTATAGTTGTTTTGCAATTCTACAATCAGGGCAAGATAATTATTGTATCATTAAGCATGTAAGATTTAAAAAAAAAGATCAACTTCCTTAGTTTACATGTATTTCCTTTAGGTGGCCCCAGTTAATCTTTGGATAATATTTAGAGTTCTATTTTAATTTACCTATTGACTTTTTAGCTATACCACTTTTTATTATTTGTTTTAGATGTTACTCAGTAATTAAAATACACGTTGTTAACTTTTCACAATCTCCTGATAGTTATGTTTGTAGTTCACATAGAATACAGAAAACTTACAATTACATACATCCATTTGCCCCTCATCTTTATGCTTTCTCTAGAGGAGAAAAAACAGTGAAACATGTAGAAATATACATAGAGAGAATTTTACTTCAAGGAAATGGCTCACACAACTATAGGGGCTGGTAAGTGTCAAATTCATGGGTCAGACAATAGGCTGAGGACCTCTTCTGGTTCATGTAGCTGCAGGGCCTGAAGGTCAGGTGTCAGGCTGGAGACCTCCTCTGGCTCACAGGGTTGTGGGTGTTGCCCGATCCAAAATCTACAGATCAGGCAATAGGCCAGAAACTTCTCTATGCTTACATCCCAAGAACTGGAGGTCAAGCGAAGAGAAGAGTACAGGATCAAGAAAGACAGTAAGCTTTGCCTGAACATTCATTTATATATTGTATGCATACCACATCCCCCAGGAAAATCCTCTTCCAACCGATTGGCTGCTCACATCAGATCACAAAATGGCAGGTGATTACATATTGTCTGCCAACCACTGAGAATCATAGCCTTGCGAGGTTGACACACAACATTCACCATCACAGTCCACTCTGTCAATTTTGCACCTATACACATCTTAAAATTTGCATAATTTTAATAGACAGTTATAAAGTCATACTTGCACTTAACATAATACAACTATCATGTGTACAGCCCAAAACATACTAGCTCCTTTTACATATTGTATTTTATAATAAGTAATGGAATAAGGGAGGGAAGAAAACAACAATTTTTATACATACACACACACATATATAACAAAACAAGGAAGAAATACTCTTAAAATTACAGTCCTCATTTCTGAAACTGGTCATGTGGTTGTAGCTGGTATTTAGAAAAAGATAGAGTCCTGAGTAAACACCAACATTTTAAAGGACAGGCAGAACAAGTATATTTGGTAATGATACCTGACTATTAAAAAGTTGTTGTTGTTTGCCGTCAAGTCTATTCTAACTCATAGTGACGCGTGTGACAGAGTAGAACTGCCCCGTAGGGTTTTCTAGGCTGTAGTCTTTACAGGAGATCTCCAGGTCTTTTGTCTCATGGAGCTGCTGGTAGGTTCCAACCACCAGCCTCTCTGTTAGAGCTGAGAACTTAACCATTGAGCCACATGGTTACTATTAAAAAGTTAGCATCACGTATATATGGTTTGTTACATAAAACATACCTGTGGGGGCTGGAGTATATATATTTCTGCAGCAACATGTAGGGCTAGACCACTAGGTTTGTCTGTGTGAAAGAACAACTCCTGCAGGTTTACATCAAGTGGTATAGGCACAGTGGTCACAAAGCAAACTTTCTATTTCAGAGCTTTTTGAATTGTAGATTTGATGATAATGCATTGAAAACCTGGTACTATAGTTAGGATGGTATTGCCGGTCGTGGTGGTAAAATAGCATTCAGAACTGACCCACTTATCAGATAATTAAGTAAGTTTTGATTGTATCCACGCAAAGAGGTCAAGATTAAGGCAAAGAGAGTGAAGGCAGGGAAACATTAATGTAAGAAAACATGTGGACGGTGGCTGAAATCATGAGTGGAGGGAAGGACTGAGTTTTGCAAAGAGAATTAAAATAGAGACAGTAACAAAGAGTTTCTAGTGAGTGTCTTAAATTATAAAAATAATGGTTATTGAAAACATAACTAAAAATAGGACCCCACAACCTCTTTCACAGTTAAAAGAGAAAAAGTTTAAAAATGTTCTTAAAAAGAAGATAAGAAAGCATATCAAGGGAAAGTGCTTGGCTTCTACAGTATTTATTTTCATAATACTAACAAAATTATAGTAAATTTGAAAAGTTCAAACTTTTTTTTTTTTTCCAAAGCAACTACCCCTTAGTGATGTCTATACTCAAAAAGTCAAGGTTAAAAAGTAAGAATTTTATAGCCTTTGATTTTGTAACAGCTTAAGTATAGTTCAGCATCTGTTTACTTTCAGGAAAAGAAGCGGGGGGGTATAACTGAAATTTTACTTGACTTAACCTTAGTTCCAAATAGTCATTTGATTGCCAAGAAAATGAACTCATCTTTCTTCTTCGTGATTTTGTGGCTTCTTCCCCTTTCCTCTGTAAACATTTTAACAATAGGGACCTTTTATACTAATTACAATTTTAGGTACATATTTTTGCCTGCACCTATGAAGAAAATGTTAAGGGAGAACTTTGAGACTTTGAGCTTAGTAGCAACAGAAAATAATTTCTACATGTTTCTAGTAATTATCTGTAGACTTATGGAAAGCACTTCTTTGTAGGGAGTGTGGCAGTTTATATACGTCAGCATTTTTTTTTTTTTTAATTTGTTTGATAAGAAGTAATTGCCATGTACAGTTATAGTTCCCAAGTAAAGCAAAAATCATTCCCTTGAACACCCAAATAAGTCAGGTACTATGAGTAAACAAAAAGGATTCACAGGATTTCATTCTCTCTTATATGAATGATTATCATTCCAGCCAATAATCCTAGATTTTAAATTTATAAATTTTCAATTTAAATGATATAAATTTGCAAATAAACCCAAGATTTAGTTGAGTGGACATCACGTGTCCAAGATTTAAGCCAGTACCATCTCATGGTACAGAACAATGGACAACATTTGTAGTTATTCTTCTGGTATATATAGCCTAATAATTACCCCCCAAAACCTTGGAAATTATTTTCTAGTGGACTGTATTGACTATAGTGGACTTTGTTGCTCATTGTAGCTTCAATTTTGAATACACATGAAATTATCTCTTATTTTTAAAGATCAATAAAGTGATAATTTTGAGGAAATTTTTTTGTTTGTTTTATTTCATTTTTAATGTTTTGTTTGCTTTATCAGGATAAGAGCAAACTGATTGCTTCTCTGAAGGAAATTGTGTTGCAATACAAACTTGGCCTCCCTGTCGCATATTAGAGAAAGGAGTTACCTGGATTAATGGTCACACAAAACGTTAGAAGTTAAGTCATCATCCAATAGAGATTCTCATTTTCAGAATTCTTAACACTTTCCTGAAAGGATCTTTACAGTCCCAGAATACGACCATCACTAGAATTAGTTGTATGGAACAACAAACATTATGAAAACCCTAACTGTCACACCATTTATAAAGCAAATGTGACAATGATGTGTGATAGTCAAAGTACAAAGCACAGATGGTGACTGAGTGCCAAAATTTTAACTGATTCCTTTCAGTTGATCATGCATAATTTAATATGTCAGTCAACTGAGGTTCTCAATAGAGAATAGAAAAGTTGTGGGAGGTAATTGAAAAAGAACCTCTCGGAGCCAATATTAAAGTAGGCTACAATGCAGCAGCCAAAAAATACTATCTGATGACTTTTCTATATTTTGATTTAGAGTTGTAAATTTGTTATTAATTTTTTTCTATTACAAGATGGCCTAAAAAAATGGCATACAATTAAAAGAATCTTAGGTGACTTTTATTCATTTGTTATGAAATTTATTTTCTCCGAAGTATTTTTATAATAGTTAAATGCATAGATATAAATAGAAGAAATGCAAAAAATTGAAATTTTTAAAAGGCTGTAAAATCTTTATCGATGAAAATATTCATAGGTGTGTGTGAAATGAAAACTTAGGATATCTCTAGACTTAAATAAGCATTTCTCTATTGATAGATATTACTATTATTTTTTGTTTAAGTAATATTATCTACATAATTTTAAAGCGTGATGTGAACTTTCTAGTAAGCATTGTAGCTCTTTAAAATTCTAGTTTACAGAAGTACTTAAGATTTTTTTTTCTTTATTAAAGTTACCTACCCTATTCATTGCTGTGTCAAACTTGTAGATATTTGTTGATATAGCTTTTACCCCTCTGCTCAAGGAGCTATACTATAAAAGGTAGCCACATAAACTATATATATACATATTTTTAACTGTTTTTGAAGATACTGAAACAGGAAAGAACAGAGATAGGAAACTGAACACTTTAACTTTTAGGCTAATAAAATCAGTTATCTCATAAGTACTTGAAATGTTAATTTACATTTTTAAAATTACAGAAAAAAATATTCTATGAGCACCATTAGATTACCATTAAGTATACATAACACAAAGTTGCAAAGTAAGGAGAAGTTTGCATACATTCAGGAGAAAAAACCTATGGAAAGAATTTATCAGAAGCACTGGACATTTGAACTGCACCCTTGACCCTAAAGAAACCCTGGTGGTGCAGTGGTTAAGAGCTCGGCAGCTAACCAAAATGTGGGCAGTCAAATCCACCAGGCTCTCCTTGGAAACCCTACGGGGCAGTTCTACTCTGTCCTATAAGGTTGCTATGAGTCAGAATTGACTAGATGGCAACAGTTTTTTCTTTGTTTTTTTTTTTTTTTTCTCAACCCTAACTCTCCACCAGGTGTTTGTGGCTGTTGGTTCAGGATGGGGTAGCTGCAGAGCCACCTGCTTTCTTCATTATTCTGGGGTAGCTGTAAACCTTGCCCAACCTCAAACAATTATTTACCGGCTGTAAAACAATATTAAATACCCTATCCTTGGGTCTATGTATCTTAGATCTTAGCTACCTGACAAAAACAAAATAATACCAAAACAATGCAAAATTTGTTGCCATCCAGTTGATTCTGACTCATGGCAACCACACGTGTTTCAGAGAACTGAGCTTCCTAGGTTTTCAATGGCTGTGATCTTTTGGAAGTAGATCACCAGGCCTTTCTTCTGAGGAGATTCTCAGTGAATTTGAACCACCTGTCTTTCAGTTAATAGGCTAACACTTAACTGTTTGCACCACCCAGGGACTCCTAGCTACCTGTCTTCTTGCCTACCTATATCCATGATGTTAATTTACATGTAGCTCTTCAGTCAGTGCCCATAATATGCATATAAAATAATTAGTATCCTCATTTCCCACAAGTCCATAAAGGTGCTGACTATAAAAACGAGAAATAAGAACAAATTAAAGAGTACATAAATTCTAATATAAAACTTTTAAACATAAGAAATTTGGGAATTTGTAGTGGAACATTATGATTAGAAAAAATGGAATTCAAATATATACACAAATATATATGTAACATGATTTAGTATGGCTTTACTCATTTCAAAAAAACATTTAAAAAGTTAGGACACTTCATATTTTCTGTAAATAATTACAGTAAATGATTCAAAGTTGATTAAGTCAAAATCACAGATAGAAAGAGAAAAAGAAAATATATCTTCCACAATATTTATTTTTTTTCTTCACTTCTTTATAACTTCAGCACTGTACTAAAAAAAAAAATGCTAGCTGAACAAGGAGAAGGGCTGAGAGAAGTAAAGGATCTTTCTTTTTTCCTACCTTGTCACTAAACCAGAAGAGGAAATGTCAAAACAGACCGCTCAGTTTGGGTTGGGCTTTGGAAATTTTGACAACAAATATATAAAGCACATGCTCTTAGGAATTTTTAGAAAAAATTAGTCCTTTATTATAGTCATCTGAAAATGGCAGAAATAAACTCACAACATGCTGAAACTTCTATGGTTTATTTGTAATAATGGATGATAAATATCAATTTTTTTTAATTCTTAATTTCTTAGGTGTAGAATTATGCACATTTTCCTAAATGTGACTAAGTATATTATCTAACAGAAATGATTTAATGGTGGTACATATTTAATCCACCACTCAACTGTCACTTCATGGTACTGTAGTGACTGGTATGTTGCTGTGATGCTGGAAGCAATGTCATCAGTATTTCAAGTACCAGCATAGTCACCCATTGTGGACAGGTTTCAGCTGACCTTCTAGACTAAGCCGGACTAGAAAGAAGGACCAGGCAGTCTACTTCTGAAAAAATCAGCCAGTAGAAACCTTATGGATAGCAGCAGAACACTGTCTGATACGCTATAGGAAGATGAGCCCCTCGGGTTTGAAATATGACTGGGAAAGAGCTGCTTCCCAAAATAAAGTCCAACTTAATGACATAGATGGAATAAAGATTTTGGGACCTTCATTATCTGATGTTGCATGATTGAAAATGCAAAGAAGCAGAGGCAAACATTCATTATTAATTGGAATGCGCAATATATAAAGTATGAATCTAGGAAAACTGGAAGTCAAAGATTTCACTTTACTTGGATCAATGCCCATGGAATCAGCAGTCAAGAAATCAAAAGACATATAGCCTTGGGCAGATTTGCTGCAAAGGATGTCTTTAAAGTATTAAAAAGCAAAGATGTCACCTTGAAGACTGAGGTAAGCCCGGCCCAAGCCGTGGTGTTTTCAATCACCTCATACGTATGTGAATGCTGGAAAATGAATAAGGAAGCCTGAAGAAGAATTAATGCCTTTGAATTTTGGTGTTGGCAAAGAATATTGACTATACCATGGACTGCCAAAAGAATGAGCAAATCTGTCCGGGAAGAAGTACAGTCAGAACGCGCATTAGAAGCAAGAATGGCGAGTCTATGTCTCACATATTTTGGACACGCTATCTGAAGGGATAAGTCCCTAGAGAAGGACATCATGCTTGATACTGTAGACGGCCAGTGTAAAAGAGGAAGACCGTCAAGGAGATGAATTTATACAGTGGCTGCAACAATGGGCTCAAGTGTAGCAACGATTGTGAGGATGGCGCGGGACCGGGCAGCATTTCGTTCTGTTGTACGTAAGGTCGCTATGAATCAGAACCAACTCGATGGCACCTAACAGCAACAACAACATTGTAGCATAGCTAACTATTTTAGCAAAAGTGCTACAAATATTGCTTTGGAACTGGTTTCTAATACACGTCATGAGGATATCTGATAAAAGCTAAAGTGTTGAGGAGGATAAGGGGCAAAAGTGAAAACAAACAAAAAAACACTTGGATGGAAGAGAATCAAAGACCAACCTTTTTTCCGACATAATTTTATGACAAGCTTGGCCTATTTGTTGACTAAAGCAGTAGATACCATGGAATATAGTTACACCGCCTAATGATCCAGCATATATGTGGATGTGTACTTCTAACTGTGACCACTTTCCTTGTTGGACATTTAAAATGAGTTGACCCTCCTTTCCTAATGAAGCCCATTCTGTGTCCTTCTTCTAGGGAAGACTAAGGCAAAGTAGATTCTTCATAGTTCACAATATGGAGACTAGACGTGGCTAATGATCAAGTGAAAAGTAAAGTCCTGCAATATTTTTAAGATGTGTTAGCAAAGGTAGTCAATCAGACTCAACGGAGCCAATGAGAAAATAACAGAACCTGCTTCACTAGTGAGTTGATCCTGAACTCAAATTGCACACTCATTGTTTTACTCAGGAAATCTTCATCAGTGGAGGCCGTGTAAATCCCCTACACCATTGTTCAAGCTCTCTCTTCCCCCTTAGTAACAAATATGGAGGCTTCATGTTGATATTGTGGAACAGTCTGGAATCACTGAGTTATCACATGGGCTGAAATTGCCCTGGAAAATCATAGGGATCCACAGCACATATAGATCAGCAAGAAACGAACTTCTGTTGTGTTAAGTAAATAAGAGTATTCTGATACAGTGAACTTAACCAAACTTTTTAATTGTCTATCAAGAGTAAATGAAAATTAATAAGATCTTTCTAGACATGGACAAATGGTCTATCTAGGAGGGAATTTGCTTTTCTATATCTGAAAAGTGGAAGTAAACTCAAACACTGAATAGGATTACAGCTGCCCTACCTGGTACTATATTGAATGCTTATAGCTTTCCTGTAGTCCAAGGCAGAAACTTTCACTGGCAAGATTCCACTCTAAGCAAAAATAAAAACCAGAATCTGGATCCAATTCTCTACAGCAAGAAAGAGCTGATCTTAAACTTATCCTGTATCTTCCATTGAAAGTTGTAATCACTAGCTAGATAAAGATAACACTGTGAAGAATGGGAATTTCAGAACACTTAATCGTGCCCATGAGGAACCTGTACATAGATCAAGAGGCAGATGTTTTGACAGAACAAGGGGATACTGTGTGGTTTAAAGTCAGGAAAGGTGTGCGCCAGGGTTGTATCCTTTCACCACACATATTCAACCTGTATGCTGAGCAAATAATCTGAGAAGCTGGACTCTTTGAAGAAGAATGGGGCATGAAGATTGAAGAGAGACTCATTAACAACCTGCTTTATGCAGATGACACAACCTTGCTTGCTGAAAGTGAAGAGGACTTGAAGCACTTACTGATGAAGATCAAAGACGACAGCCTTCAGTTCAGATTACACCTCAACATAAAGAAAACAAAAATCCTCACAACTGGACCAGTAAGCAACGTCATAATAAACGGAGAAAAGATTGAAGTTGTCAAGGAATCATTTTACTTGGATCCACAATCAACACCCATGGAAGCAGCAGTCAAGAAATGAAAAGACACAGTGCATTGGGCAAATCTACTGCAAAAAACATCTTTAAAGTTTTGAAAAGCAAAGGTGTCACCTTGAAGATTAAGGTTCGCCTGACCCAAGCCATGGTGTTTTCAATTGCCTCATGTGCATGTGAAAGCTGGACGATGAATAAGGAAGACTGGAGAAGAATTGATGCCTTTGAGTTACGGTGTTGGCGAAGAATATTGAATATACCATGGACTGCAAAACGAACAACCAAATCTGTCTTGGAAAAAGTACAACCAGAATGCTCCTTAGAAGCAAGGATGATGAGACTATGTCTCACATACTTGGACATGTTATCAGGAGGGATCAGTCTGTGGAGAAGGACATCGTGCTTAGTAAAATAGAAGGTCAGTCTGCAAAAAAGAGGAAGACCCTCAATGAGATGGATTGACAGAGTGGCTGCAACAATGGGCTCAAACATAATAATGATTATCGGGGTGGCCCAGGACCAGGCAGTGTTTCATTCTGTTCTACATAGGGTTGCAATGAGTCAGAACCAACTCCACGGCACCTAATAACAACACCCAGATAAATAAGTAGTCACAGAGTAGCCATATTAATTATCTAAGGCAGAAATTCACCAAGAACATTCTAAGAATATATGTTCTACAGGATTACTCCAGGAAAGGCATCTGTGGTCAAATACATTTGGGAAATCCTGCACAGCATTTTCAAAATTCAGAATGCATATTAGTACATTAAAGGTCTTAGAAGTCCAGAATTAAAGAAATCTATGCAACTTTGCTGGACAGATTTTTTTCCAAATTTATTTGTTCATTTATTTGTTAATTGTTTATGTAACCCGAGTTAATATCCTGAGTATCTGCATTCTCAGAACACCCATTAGGAATAATATAGAAAACTCTTGAAATAGTGCAGTTCTGACCATGGCTGGAAGAAAACACTGTGAAAGGGGAAATAAGTTACATTAAAAACAAAGCAAAAGCCAGAACAGAAGAGACATATCATATCAATCGCCAAGGTGTGTCAGCCCCACCACACTGAAGGAAAAACCACACAATTGATCTAACCCTGGCAGTAGTAGCAGCCACAACAATGAATGTATGATTTGATCACGGCTTCACTAACAATATCCTACCTTCAGACACAGTAAATGACATGACATCTTCTGGTCATTGCAAGACTTCGGGCCTTTGTTCTTTACTTTATCTGAAACAGAATATCTCATTTTCTTTCTTTTTTTTTTCTTTTATTATAACTTTCATTTGATATATTGAGATTGACTTGCCCAAAGAGAGAAATTGGTATGAGTCATTTGGACTATGCCCAGGTTTCTCTGTATGGTCTGAAGACAATAGCAAGATGAATTCCATGAATGTTAATCTAGATACTTAGTGTCATAAGTATTTGTCAAACAAAGATTAGATATATATGTTAAGAAAAGTAGAAAGTTGTGGAGAGACTGGAACACTTATACACTGTTGGTAGGAATGTAAAATGGTACAACTACTTTGGAAATCGATTTGGTGCTTCCTTAAAAAGCTGGAAATAGAAGTACCATACGATCCAGCAATTCCACTCCTTGGAATATATCCTGGAGAAATAAAAGCCATCACATGAATAGACATATGCACACACATGTTCACTGCAGCACTGTTCACTATAGCAAAACGATGGAAACAACATAGGTGCTCATCAACAGACAAATGGAGAAACAAATTATGGTATATTCACACAATGGAATACTATGCAGTGATAAAGAACAATGATGAATCTATGAAACATCTTATAACATGGAGGAATCTGGAGGGCATTATGCTGAGTGAATTTAGTCAGTCACAGATGGACAAATATTGTATAAGACCACTATTATAAGAACTCAAGAAAAGGTTTAAACACAGAAGAAAACATTCTTTGATGGTTACAAGGGTGGGGATGGAGGGAGAGGGTTATTCACTAACTAGATAGTAGATAAGAATTATCTTAGGTGAAGGGAAGGGCAGCACACACTGCAGGGGAAGTCATCACAACTGGACTAAACCAAAGCTAGGTCTGAATACAAACACTCTGAGGGACAGAATAGTAGGGGACCATGCTTTCAGGGGACATCTAGGTCAATTGACATAACAACATCTACTAAGCAAATGTTCTGCATCCTACTTTGGTGAGTGGTGTCTGGGGTCTTAAAAGCTAGCAAGTGGCCATCTAAGATGCATCAATTGGTCCCAACCACCTGGAGTAAAGGAGAATGAAGAACACCAAAGACACAAGGAAAGTAGTAGCCCAAGAGACAAAAGGGCCACATAAACCAGAGACTTCATCCACCCGAGACCAGAAGAACTAGATGGTGCCTGGCTACCACCAAAGACTGCCCTGACAGGGAACATGACAGAGAGTCCCTGGTAGATCAGCAGAAAGATGGGGTGCAGAACTCAAATTCTAATAAAAAGACCAGACTTGATGGTCTGACTGAGACTGGAGGAACCCCAGAAAGCATGGGCCCTGGAGTCTCTGTCAACCCAGAACTGAAACAATTCCCAAGGCCAACTCTTCAGACAAAGATTGGACTGGGAGTGTGGGACACAAAATAATACTCGTGAAGAGTTTGCTTCTTAGCTCAAGTAGATACATGAGACTAAATGGGCAGCTTCTGTCCAGAGGTGGGATGAGAAGGTAGAGAGGGTTAGGAGCTGGTTGAATGGACATACGAAATCAGGGGTGGGGGGAAGAAGGAGTGTGTTGTCACTGTATAGGGAGAGGAACTGGGGTCACATAACAATGTATGTATAAATTTTTGTATGAGACTAGCTTGAAATGTAAACTTTCACTTAAAATTACAACAATAAAAAAAATAGTGTGAAAGAAAGAAAGGGAGAAAAACAGTGTAGTGAGGGAATTAAACTCAGAGGGACTTTTAGTTTAGTTATTGTTTTTGTGCTTCCAAAAATATTATTCTTCCTAAGAAGTCAACAGGAATCTTTCAGTATCAGCTTTCCAATGCTACTAGGTAATTTCTGAGTTATTTATAGACAAGGTAAGGCCTTCTTAGAAAGGATAGTCATACGGCTTCAACAAGAAAATTAGGAAGGCTCACAGGTAAACGATAATATAATCTTTCTGCATATAAGAATGATAATAGTAGGTTCGTTTCTATTTTAACCACAGGTTATCTATCTACCTATCTACCTATCATGCCTGAAATAAAGTGCGAAAATATAAATGATGATTGTCCTTATGTATATAATATTTTGAGTGATTTATTCTTTGTGTTTGACACTCTTTTCTTTCTCCTTTGTTTTTCAAATCAAGCATTTGTAGTCGTGCAACGTTTAACGCCCAGATATGGTTCTGTGAAATAAAACGTTATGTGATGTGGACATTGTGCAAACACCTGGGTCCAAGGGGCAAGGGGCTCCAGACACCAGGATACCAGGGGACTGCTGTGTGGCATAAAGCATGCAGCTCTGGCAGCTCCCCTTGTGAATGTCTCAGCTAAGCGCTCGACCAGGCCACATGGCCCCTCAGATCCCATGGCCCCTCAGGTCCCATGGCCTCTCAGGTCCCATGGCCCTGAAGCCCTGTGAAGGTCATGGCTGGAGGGTGCAAGACAGCAGGGGAGAGGTCTCAGAGAAGCAGGCGCCCCCGATCTAGCCAGGTTTCACAATGCCTGCTTACTTTGGGTGCTCGGGAGCAGGATCGGGCACTCACTCCACCCAGCCGCATGGACACCTGTTGCCACTAGTGGGGGCAGTGGGGCAGCTCGCTGCAGAGTTGGGCTATGGACATCCCCTGGAGGGCACATGCTGGACCACAGAGGTATATGAGGTTGGCCATTGCCCAAATGGACGTTATGTGGCGCATGACTGTATGATGTTTAAAATTAACTTTAAAAAAAAAATGGCTTACAATAGAACTACACAAATACAGAGTGATTTGGTAATACCAAACTAATAATGTCAGAACAGGTGGTTCTAGACAATTAATATAATCATGTCATTTAGCATTTACAAACAGAGAGGTACCCAGATTTGCCTCTGGAATCAGACCTTGACAATCGGCACTCATTTGCCTTTCAAAGTATAAATCTGTTCTTTCTCAGGATACCACATAATCAATTTAAAACTTAGTCATTAATGATGACTAGACAACCTGCTAGTTGACTGGTTTCACATGTTTTCTGTCCTTTATAAAACACTTTTCCTTCAGAAGCATATGTTATTGCCAAATCCCTTGAGACATTTCCTTAAGAATCATTGTGGAGCAATGTGCATTAGTGAATGCACAGTATTAGGGATGCTTTAGGTTAACAATCTGCCTTGAACTCATTTTAGGTCATGTATTTCCCACCATCAAGAAGATCCATTACCAGCTAAGAGAAGGAGTTCAAACTATCAGCCAGAAATGATCATCGAAATGTATTAGTTTAGCCAAAAGCCAATCAAATGATGTGCTCAGTGATGTGCTAGAGAAGCCAATGAGCAAAGTGAGCGCATCTTTGGCACACTAACAAATGGCATATTGTACTGTAGCTTCCAGCTCATCCTTTCTACTTACAATCAAATTCTCAGACAATTCCTCAGTTGTGATATCCTGTGAGCCCAGTGGCAATGGGGTCATATTCATTACAATTCAGCTTTATGGAGCTAGTCTGTAAGAGTGGGTGAATGACAGGAAGCCAAACCACATAGTGACTGATAAGTTGAAGCAAGGCGATCACAAACAAGTCAGGCAGAGAAAACATTACAAAACTTCATTATTTGGCAAGTTAAAGCACTGTGAACATTGCTGATGGCTGAGATGTAGCAGGGAAAGAAAAAATATGTGTATACTGGCGTGTAAGCTACTGAATAGGGAAAGCTAGATCTCTGTAAAAATGTCATGTAGTCCCTGGGGCAGAGGCAAAACTCTGCACAATGACAAGTCGTGCAAGCAGTGGCCATTGCTAGTGACTAACAAAGAGTTCACAATATTATACAAGAATTACATTTCAAGTAAGAAATTTATACTTTAAACCAAGTTCATGGAAAATATTGGCATCCAGATCTTTTGAAACATAGCCCTTTAAAGATGTTGTCTGTTGTTGAGTTTCATAGATTAGTAATGAATTAGACAGTAATCATTTAAACTGTAAATTATAATGTATTTAGTATGATCATTGAATTTTAATTAGGCACCATTAGTGAGATTTATCGCCTTTAATTGTTGAAATATGTAAGTGGTGTACTGCTCTGAGAAGTTTCAAACCAGCAGTAGAAGTGTTGGGAGTTAAGATGAAAGAAAAGAAGAAAGGACCTCTGTATACACCTGTGCTGACATCATTCCTTTTTTTTTTTTTTTTTTTACTTCATTGAGATCCACACCCAGAGGCACGGATAACTTATCTAAATAACTGGAACCATTTTTAACAACCTCCCATAAAAGGCCTTGCTGATCATCTGTCTCCAAGAAGACTTTTCCTCCTGGATGGCTATAATGTCCAGTGAGACACACTTGAACCACTGTCACATTTATGAAGTAGAGTGGATAGGACTTAGTAAATACTGCGATCTACCCAGTAGCTCTACAGGAGAAAGACCTGGTGATCCGCTTCTTTAAAGATTAAACAACAACAACAAAAAATGCCACTGCCTTCATGTCGATTTCTACTTATACAGCCTAGAAAACCCTATGGGGTAGTTCTACTCTGTCACCTGGTATCTTTATGAATTGGAATTGACTCGATGGCACCTAACAACAACAACAACAACAAAGGGCACAGGAAAAGGAAGTGCTATAAAAAGACTCTCAGATTTGGTGTTTGAGCAAATGTTTAGATGGTAAAGCCAACTACAAAGGCAGGGATAATCTTTCCAAAACTAAAGGGCCAGTAATTGCCCCTTACTAATAGCCTGCCACACTCTAACCTCAGGTGGCTACTGAAGATTATTCAGAAGGGTAATTAGTAGTACTCTGGTTCTGTACAAATTATCTAAGTTATTTCATGTATTATATAAAATTATTTTCCAAAGTTCTGAAGTTACTGTGAAATACTAGGTTATAGAAAGTTAAATACCTTTCTCTATATAAGGTGTCTCAAAGACTTTCTATATTAATGTGCATTATTTATCTAGAAGAAAATGACATGAGAGCAAAAGTCTGGAATGTCTGAAAGTTATTTGATTGCAGAACAAGTTAACATATCAGTGAAACAGGATTCAAATAATTATTTTCTGTTTAATAATTTGGAAGTTGTACTTACCTAAATGTACATTCCTGTCTTTTTTCTAGTCTGTGGATTCTTTTGGAGATGAGTAGGCTATTATCAATACCTATATTTCTGGGGCCTAACACAATTCCTCCATATAGTGGGAACTCAATAAACATTTATTGAATTGATGAAAAATACTGACAATTGTGTTACAGCAATCCTAAAACTATTAGCAAATCTCTCAGAATTAACATGATGCTTATTTTTACCAAGCTTGTCATAATTTAATAAACCTTGAAACCAATAGAACCAGAGAGAGGCAGCTGGTAGAAAACAATATGCCATATGTTGCTGTACCCCGGACTCATGTCAACTCCATGTACAACAGAAGGAAACATTACTTGGTCCTGAACAGGATCATTTGCAGATCGGACTATTGTGATTCATAGCACTTTCATTAGTTGATTTTTGGAAGTAGATCACTGGGCCTTACTTTCTAGTCTGTTTCAGTATGGAAGCTCCACTGAAATCTGTGCAACAATATAGCAACACGCATGCCTGCACTGACAGACAGGTGGTGACTGCGCATCAGATCATTTGGATGGGAATTGAACCCCAGTCTCCTGCATGGAAGGCAAGAATTCTATCACTGAACCAGCAAGTCCTCACATATGCCATATAAACCCGTTGCCGTCGAGTCGATTCCAACTCATAGTGACCCTATCAGACAGAGTAGAACTGCCCCGTATGGTTTCCAAGGAGCGTCTGGTGGATTCGAACTGCTGACCTTTTAGTTAACAGCTATAGCTCTTAACTACTATGCCAATATGTACCCTAAATCATTTGATTCTTGTGTTATCTTCTACACACACCACTTAAAAAAAATAATTTGTCTAATTTTACTATACATAAGTATAATAATCATGCAATGTTGAGAGATACATGTTCTCCTAGTTAGGACTGTAAAATAAAATACAATAGTGGCAGCGTGGTGGACACTCTTAGGTGACCCTCAATGAGACACACTCATGAATAATAGCTAGATCCTGTAACCTGCTACTAACCAAGAGAATATGGGAAAGTTCATATGATATTACAATAGTCATTATATTACATTACATGGCAAAAGTAAAGGGGTTTTGAAGATATAATTAAAGGTCCTAATCAATTGACTTGATTTAATAAAAAGGCCTATTATCCAAGTTGAGCTTGACCATTTAATCACATGAGTCCTTTAAAAGATGGACTAGGCCTTCCTGAAGGCAGAGACTTGAAACAGCAAAGATTCTTTTCCTCTGTTGCTGGCCTAGAAGAAACAAGCTACCATGAATTATACAGACACAGGAAAATAAATTTGTTTAGTGTAGAGAGCCTGTTTTGTTTATTATTTTTATTCTAGCCACACACACAACAGAGATAATTAGAAACATGTCACCTTCAAACACACAAACGTACAGGCACACATACACATAACCAATAAAACACATTCCTAAAGTCACATGGTAATCAGTGGTTTAGTTTCATCTGGCTAAAGAATGTTTTAACGAATTGTCTTTCTAATCAAAATCAAAACATCAAAGTATGTTTTATAAACCCATTCATGTTGAAGTTGCTCACGTCTCTTCATATCACAAGAACTCAGTTAAACTAGTTAAAAGGTAATCAATACCAGACTTTTGTATTCTAATCGTAACTTCTCTATTACTTTCTTTAGCAGTTGTGAGAATTTTGCTATAATGAGGCTGTTGAGTTAGACTATAGATGGTCTTTAAATGTAAATGTGTTTTAAATGAAAAGATCCCAGGTTTGGAAGTCAATAGGATGCTGGGTTTAATCCTAATTCGATCATTTATTAGCTCTTTGCCTCTGGATAAAACATTGAACATTTCTGAGAACATAAATTTCTCATCTGTGTAAGGGAATATGATATGAAACTTGCAGTGTTGAAGTGAGGATAGGTCATAACTATGGTTTAATAAGCATCATTTAATTGTCCAATCAACTCCTTTTACAAATGAGGAATTTGAGCTCAGGTGTTTTAAGGAACTTCTCCAACATCATGAAATAAATGTGTTCATTTCAGGGTTCATACATAGGCTTGCTGTTCAACTTCATGCTCCACAACTCATCCTAAAGCTCACTTTCCATACATTTACTTTAGGATTTTATGTCAAATGTCTGACAGGAAAACTACGGATACTAGGGAGAAAAAAAAACAGACAAGGCACAAAGGCCTGGTAGCCATGAGTAATATTTCTGAGTTTGTTCTCTGTGCCAAGTACTTTCACCTGTATCATCATTTTATGTTCCAAAAAAGGCTGTGAGGTAAATAGGGCAAAAAAAAAAAACAAACCAACTCTGTTGCCTTCGAGTTGATTCCAACTCATAGCGACCCTACAGGACAGGGTAGAACTGACGCATAGGGTTTCCAAGGAATGCCAAGGAGCACCTGGTGGATTCAAACTGCTGACCCTTTGGTTAGCAGCTGAACTCTTAACCACTACACCACCAGGGTTTCTAGTTACAATCCTCATTTTCAGAAAAAAAAAAACAAAAACAAAACTAAAACTTAGAAAGATTAAGTAACTAGTGACTTGTCACTCAAAACTGCAGCTTCAAATAAATTATGTTTCCCTCTTTATTTCTTCTCAATTACATACACTCAAAGCATCTCAACCAGGGGCACCTATTATATAAAGTTCCTGTCTCTGAGAGAGGCTACTCAAAAGGAAGAAAGTAAAAGACAAAGATTACAGGAACACATTATGGTCCATAGCGTTTTGTTGATGAATAGGTGTTCATGGATAGTGTGGAAAGGGTTGAATTCATTCCTCTACCTTCTTAGCCGGAATAACACACCAGCTATCACTTTTTCCTCTCTTACTCTGCATATGGATCCCTGGTGGCACAGTGGTTAAGAGCCTGGCTACTAACCAAAACGTCGGCAGTTGGAATCCACCAGCTACTCCTTGGAAACCCTATGAGATAGCCCTACTCATAGGGTTGCTATGAATCAGAATTGACTCGGCAGCAATGGGTTTGTATTTTTTTATATTTTTTACTCTGCATTCTAGTGTTGAGGGGGGAAGCAACCTCAAACACAAGAATAGCTTTTAGCCTCTACTTTAGCAGCGAATGAGTTCTGATCTTTTTTTTTTTTCTCACTCAAGTGCTTCTCTTTGAAGCATGACTAAGAGATCTCAGATATCCAGCCTTCACAGAAGAAGTGGAAATAGAAACAAGGAAGGGGTTTTTCATGCTGTGAGCATCAAGTTATCTTCTGAATGTGAAGGTTTGCTAAATGTTGCATAAGCAGCCCCGCCCTGCTTTGTTTTCAAAAGTGTGAGAATAAATCATTATTGATAAAAGGAACATTCATATCCCATTCTTAATGCTTTAAAACATGCTAGAATTAGTTTCTCCTTGTAAACACCTTTGCCTATTTTCAGGATCAGACTACAGTTCACACTGGCTTAGAGGATTAGATCACCTCTTCTATAAGGGTCTATTGAAAAGCTCTCAATCTTTTTGGGTAGCTCATGCTTTGATGTGTAAATTGTTCTGCAGTTACTAAGACTCCAAAGAGGCTTGCTTTTTCAAATGTAACCTTTCCATTCATTGACAGTAATGAATGCACATAGACTCTCACTTAAGTGTCATTGTCACCCGGATGTTCACATGAGATAAGCAAAAGTAGTCAACAATAAGTGAAATTACTTTACAATAAATGACTGTAATGCCATCTTACTTTTGGAAAGCAAGGCTTTTTTTTTACACTTTGAGGTTGTGTTTGTATTGTATCCCTTAGTCACATACATTTAAAAAAAAAAAAGATAGCATGAATAAAAAATACAATCTAATAAATTAAAAAGGAAAATCCCTAAGACCTCTACCCAAAATATCATTGATTAATTTCAACGTAGCGACTGCTTCATTTAAATTCTGATTAATTCTGTACACTAGTATAACAGATGTGTCTTAATATTTGACCTGCCCAAAAATAATTAGAAAGATATTAAAATTTTCTTACCATAGCTAAAAAAAACCCCGTATTTTTATATTACAAAGTTTTTATTCCAAAATTCAGATTTTTAAATATCACTAATAATCATTAGTTTCCTGAGAGATAACCCAATTTGGGCTGTGTGAAATTCACTAGCTTTATGTTCACATGGGTTTCACTGACTTTTTATTTTTGTTATTCATCTTAATCAAGTTTTAAGTTACATTTCTTATACTTCATAAGACTTCGATCAAACTTTAAATCTAATTCAATTACTTCAGATTCTGGCAAAGAGTTATAATATTACATTCCCATAAGGGAACAAACAACTGCTTTTGAACATTAATTATGTATTTGTTATATGAAGAGAGGTTACTACAGAATTATATGTAAATTATATAAATTATTCTTAAGAGTAATTTTACGTCTGCAGTTTACATTTTTCATGATAATCATGTTATTTTGCCATTACAGAAGTCAGAATCGTCTTTAGATTGATTAAGAATATGTTTCTTTTTTTAAATATTGTGAGGATTCATTAAGTATAGGCAATTTATCTCTTTTATATGTGACCTTATTAGAAAATACGTTAAAAAAAACATTATCCCAAAGGTTTAAAGCATGCATAATTCATATCAGTTTCTTCCCTGGGAAATGAGTAAGTTACCCCATATTTTCTGAGGAAAGCTGTAGCATTTTCTTCATTTTTTTTTTTAAAGAAAGGATTATCAAGTGCTTACTATTAGTCAGGCACTTTAGATCTCTACAGAACAGCTATACGAACAGGTACTGTTAATACCCTATTTTGCAATTGAGGAAACTGAATCACAGAAAACTCCCATAACTTCACATGAGATGCATACACAATTTTAAGATAGAGCACAATGTGGTGATAGCAGGGATGAGATTAGAAAGCAAATGTTAGGAAGCTGGACCACACAAACACACATACACCCCTTTGATTTAATCAAATTAAAAAATACTAATTTAGATAGCGTTAAATATGATTCTTTATGGCAGGACTTCTTATCTTGAATATGCACATATGCATGCATACTCAAGAATGCATACTGAATGTCAGGAGGGGAAGTGTATACATTTACAATATATCCCCATTATTTAACAAAGGTCCTATTTCTTTCAGACAGCAGCAATTAGTATTTAACAAGACATTTCTGTAGTGATAGGCTGGGCAATGCCACTCAGCACCATGCTTCTCATTTCCTGTACCAAAGAACAGCTTGAACCACACCTTGGCAACCAGTTAGTAAGTTGTAGGCATGTCGATAGGGAATTTACACTAAGGGGGATAAACAATTTTCCCTCTATGCCTCTAAAAGAACCTCCTTAGCAGTCTCCTAGGGGGCATTAAGCTGCCATCATTCTAAATGTTCTGTCAACAATTTTCACCAGCTATACCACAGGATTTTCATTGTTTGTCCAAATACAACAGAATCAAAAGATGACTTTTTAAATTTAATTTGCTGTTCAATCAGCAAAGCTACAGACATATCAAAAGAGGTCATTTAAATATAAAAGCTGTTTATTCTGGAACACATCTGCAAAACACAATCTTGCACCACCAAGGATGGGAGGGCATCCCTTGTACATGGGCAATTGACTTACGGGGTATACCAGCGATTTTCTGGATCTCACTTCTATGACCAAACTGGCTTTTTTCATTGTATTTAGAGACTGTGACAAAAGCTGTCTTCATTTATGCTACCTATAAAACATCTATGTATGAAAAATAGTGTAGACCAATGAAAAGTAAATAAAGGTTTACTTTATTTTTTCCCAAGATGGAGATTAATTTGCTTCAGAGTTGTTACCATGCAGTATTCACATTTAAGAGATGCAGAACTGGCAGAATTTGTGGTAAAACCATCACAGCCAGGAAAACAACAACAATGCCGGAATGCATGTTTCTAACTCACTGGCTTGAATGCAGGTGGCGCTCTGCATTTTCTTGATGGTGATACTCCTTAATAGCCATTTTGTCTAATGAGAACATCTGCCAAATCCTTACTAAGCATTCACCACTCCTCTAAATGTTAAAAAAAGAGAATAAAAAACTATTCAAAATGCTACTTTATTTCTTCTGCGCACAGCTTGTTCTGTTAATGATATGGAATTTCTGAGGTTTGACCTATTTCAGAAAATTCTCTATCCTAAGCCCTGGGACAGTATTTCTCTTAAGATTCATGTCAAACTAACTCTGGATAGAGCTTAGTAATCTTTGACATCGACAGAAAAATCTTTAGTGTCATGAAATGTCATTCTATTGACTAAATTACAACCAATTATACTTAGACCTTTGACCCAGTGAATGACCTTGAGATTAAGTAAGACAGTTAAGGGAATAGAATACCCTCTTGACCATAGCATGCACTGCTCTATGAATAGAAAATTTTAAAGTGGACTGATTAGTATTATATTGCCTTATTCCCAGAACTAATAAATAAAATACATTAAAGTTTATTAACGTTTTCCATTAAAAAATACAGAATATAAATTTTATAAAGTGCATTTTATGTTAAGCCGATATAATAGACATGTGCATCTGTTATAATGAATCATAACTAAATTTAGTTGTTTTCATATTTTTTTGTGATTCAAACTCCTTTTATTCCTGACTTGTGTTCTATAATTGAACATGAAATTTAAATATGTATTACAGAAGTTATACTTTCTTTAAACTTGTCATTATTTTAGGATAAACTTCATAAATTATTTGCAAAAGTCTGGAAGTGTTTTTTTTTTTTTTTTTCATTTTTCCCTCAATCCTATTTTCCCTCTACAAACTCAAGCAGGAGGACAAATTTAAATAAGAGTATAAATTCAAATGACAGAGAACCAAACCAAAAACCATTTTCTTGCACACGGTATGAGAAAATCAAACAGAAATAAAAACATATCAATTGTTTTAGATAGAAGTGTCATTTTGGATATGAAGCTACTAGCACCAACTTAATATATTTTTTAAGAAAAGGGTGTTTCAAACACATATGCTCTTCAAAAGATTTCACCAAAAGAGTAAAAAGAGAACCTACAGACTGGGAAAAAAATTTTGGACAGTACAAGTCAGACAAAGGTCTAATCTCCATAATCTACAAGAAAATCCAACACCTCTACAACAAAAAGACAAATAATCCTATTAAAAAACGGGCAAAGGAAATGAACAGACACTTAACCAAAGAAGACATTCAAATAGCCAACAGACACATGAGGAAATGCTCGCGATCACTAGCCATTAGAGAAATGCAAATTAAAACCACAGTGAGATACCATCTCACCCCGGCATTACTGGCATGAATCAAAAACACTGGAAATAACAAATGTTGGAGGGTCTGCGGGGAGATTGGAACACTTATGCACTGCTGGTGGGAATGCAAAATGATACAACCATTTTGGAAAATGATATGCGCTTTCTCAGAAAGCTAGAAATAGACATACCATTCAATCCAGCAATCCCACTCCTAGGAATACATCCTAGAGAAATAAGAGCCATCACTCGAATAGACATATACACACCTATGTTCATGGCAGCATTGTTCACAATAGGAAAACAATGGAAACAACCTAGATGCCCATCAACAGATGAATGGATAAACAAACTATGGTACATACACACAATGGAGTACTATGCAACGAGAAAGAACAATGATGAATCTGTGAAGCATCTCATAACATGGATGAAACTGGAGGACATTATGCTGAGTGAAATAAGTCAGTCACAAAAGGACAAATATTGTATGAGACCTCTATTGTAAAAACCCATGAAAAAGTTCACACACGAAATGTAACGATCTTTGTTGGTTACCAGGGATGGGATGGGTGGGTGGGGGGGGGAATACTAAATAGGCAATAGATAAGTGGTATCTTGGGTGAAGGGTGAGACAGTACACAATACAGGGGAAACCAGCACAGCTTGTACAAGGAAAGGTCATGGAAACTCCATAGACACATCCAAACTCCCTGAGGGACTGAATTGCTGCGGGGAGGGCTGCAGGGACCATGGTCGCGGGGACCATCTAGCTCAATTGGCATAACACAGTTTATAAAGACAATGTTCTACATTCTACCTCAGTGAGTAGCGTCTGGGGTCTTAAAAGCCTGTGAGCGGCCATCTAAGATACTCCAATGGTCTCACCCCTTCGGGAGCAAGGGAGAATGAAGAGAACAGGATACAAGGAAAAGATTAGTCCAAAGGACTAATTGTCCACAGCTACCAAGGCCTCCACCGGACTGAGTTCAGTACAGCTAGATGGTGCCCGGCTACCACCACTGACTGCTCTGACCAGGATCACAACAGAGGGTTCTGGACAGAGCTGGAGAAGGATGTAGAGCATAATACTAACTCACAAAAAAAAAGACCAGATTTACTGGCCTGAAGGAGACTGGAGAAACCTTGAGAGTATGGCCCCAGACACCCTTTCAGCTCAGTGGTGAAGTTACCTCCGATGTTCATGGTTCAGCCTGGGAGTGGACAGTCCCGTCAAACCAAATGAGACTAACGAGGTACAGGAGTCCAGTGACAAGGGCCAGAAGGCAGAAGTGGACAGGAAAGCTGGTGACAGAGAACCCAAGGTTGAGTAAGGATAGTGTTGATGTGTTGTGAGGTTGTTAACCATTGTCATAGGGCAGCATGTGTACTAACTGTTAAATGAGAAACTATTTTGTTCTGTAAGCCTTCATCTAAAGTGAGAATAGCAGCACAATTTGAAGAGCGTAGTCGATGTCACTGAACTGTGCATGTAGAAATTTTTGAAATGGTGTATCTTTGGCTATGTATATTTTCAACAACAACAACAAAAAAAAAGGTTGAGAAGTTAGAGGGTTGACATGTTGTGGTGTTGTTAACCAATGTCATAAAACAATATGTGTGTACTACTGTTTCATGAGAAACTATTTGTTCTGTAAGCCTTCACCTGAAGTACATTAAAAAAAGAAAAAAGTGTGTTTAATTTGGGTATAGCTAAAAGTCTTTTCTATACCATTGTGGAAATTTAGTCCAGCTCTTTATGGAATTATTTGTTTCATTCACGGTAATTACTACTAAAAAGCATTTCATTCATTCAAGCAACAGTATATCTGTAAACAGTGGGCAGTAAAGATTGCCAAGGATTTTAGGCTAAGATCCAGTGTATATTTAACAGCAATTTGGTGAAAAGTCCTGGATACTAGACCATTCTCATGTTATGTATATTAACAATAGTTTCTCATAAGGGATCTCAGAATAAGAGTGTTCCCATGAGTTACACTTAAATATTTTTCCCACATGCAAAGCTTACACTGTTAATTAAACAAACAAAAAAGAGGGAAATAAATAGCAATAACCTCATTCTTTAAGTATATTGATAATTCTGTGCATGCATTGTTAATATCAATTTTGAAGTATTAATTTTTAATACAAAAACTTACAGAATTATGGGGAAATTAGCAATTAGATTTTGGAATCATTGTATTTAAATAATTTATTTTTTACAAAAATGTTGTGCAAGTAATCACTATCATATAACATTTAGTATTAACTTTGAAGCACTTTAAGAAAGATCTTTTCTGATTTGACTTTACCATAGATTAATTCAAAATTGTTCATTATAATTCTCCAACATAAAGTTGGTTGATATACTTTCTATTATTCCATTATTATTAAATTTCATCTATATATTTTATTTATATGTATGTATATAATTGTTATATAGCAGTTTTTACAATTTTATTTTTATAGCTTCTATGCTTTTGTGCAATTAAAATTCCTTCTTGCAATGTGTTTTCTCTTCTTTTTGTATACTTCAGTGATTTCCATTCTCTCAGATTCAACTCCTCCAATATCAATCTGGCGTAGATCTATTTCAAGATTATATTATCTGACAAGCAATATATTTGCTTTACTAATTAAATGAGGTGTTACACTTTTATCTGAGTCTTCTTTTATATATATGTGATCTTTTCAAGTCCAAATTATTAACATCTAAAGAACAATGCCAATTTAAAAAAAAAATTAATATTTGTGAGAGAAATCAAGATTTTTAAAGACATTATATTTGTAAGAACCTAATTTATATTGGGCACTATGCTAAGTGCTCTATTGATATTAATTGTTAATTATTTTTTCAAAAATAATAATTGAGTATCTAGTACATATATATGTGTGTATAAATGTATATATTTTTTTAACCTAAGTATATTTAACAGTAAACAAATATCCAAAGCCTGTGGGCTCATAGGATTAACAATCAATTGGGTAATTCACATAAACCTCTTAAACTCACTAAGCCTAAATCTCCCCATCCTTATGAAAAGATTGCAAATCAACTCACTGGTTGTACTATAAGAAATAAATAAAATATATAAGTGTAATTTTTATTAATGTATGCTTTCATTCAATAGATATTTTCTGAACAAATAAAATGAGCCAGGCAGTCTCCCAGGTGCTATGGACAGAACAGTAAGCTGAATGCAGTAGTAGATGATATATACGGTAGGAAAAAAGCGTAATAGGTGGGCAGAGAGCAGGAAGGAGCAATGAACTCAGTCCAAGGAGGGATGGGATAAAGGCAATGCCACGGAAGCTTTTTTCAAAAGAGTTGATACCTAAACTGACAGCTGAATTATGACTTTCAGGAGTTAGCCACAAACGAGATGAGGTAAGGAAGAAAGAATGTTCCAGGTAGCTACCTTATTGACCCTGAAAAATAACCCAATGACTTTTTGGTTAAGTTCTCTGTTAATTATGAGAACCACATTTTATTACAGCAGAAATCTGAAGCTCAAAGAGTTTAAAATCTATTATTAGCCTAAGTTCATCTAGCTAATGACAAAGTCTGAACTGAATCTGTTTTGTTTAAGTTAAAGGATAAATTATTCTTTCTAATACACCATCATGACAGAGCGTATGACAGGAACTAAATAAGTATTTTCTGTTTTATTTGAAAAACCAAGATTAATTTTTCTACTCTAGAGAGTTGGTACTTATAAATATTTAATTTTAAATGTTATGTCTGTCAATCAAATTAATATTTCTATATATGAAATGATAGAGATGAATTATTTAACATTGGATTCACTTCACCAATATACAGGAACAAAGTATCTCTCATAACTTTCTCCGATAAACACTATTCCAGAAGCCTGAGGTCCGTGCAGATATACAGTCAGCCCTCCAAAGAGATCATGCTTTGTTTTCATTATTACTGTCCTAGAGGAAACCTCTAGATTTATTGTGCCTGAAAAGGGAAGACCCACAGAAAAATGTCAAAGTTAACAGAGGTGAGGAATGCCTGCAATAGTCACAGAAATATGAGTCAGTCAATGCAAACAATGTATCAATACAATTTTAAAGAAGAATTTTTTTTTTTGGCCTTACCTTAAACTGTGTCCCTATGATAACAGAGACATTCTAAAATATTGATAAAATACAGAGTAATGAAACCTTGTAATGAAACTTTATTCTAAATACAGTAATTTTAAACTTTGGAAATAGAAATATTCTTGGAAAAGTAGTTTTAGTCTTTGAAAATATTACAGGGCACTTAATTGTTTTCTTTAATGTTCATCTCTTATAATGTATAATTATAATCCATAATATATCAAGCTTTAATATTGCATGTGACTTTTTATATAGTTTAATAACAAAATTAAATCTCTTTTGTCTTGAAGCAAACTTTTCATCAAACCACACACACACACACACACAAACACACACCAGTGACCATTATTCCTTATGCTTTCCAAGAGCATTTGTTCTTGTTCGTTTGATTATATTGCTATTGGTAAAGGAACCATATTAGTTTTTGCTACGAAGAAGCTAGCTTTCTTATACAGATGATAAATTTTAACAGATCTTCTCTGATTCTCTGCAATATTATTAACTCACTTCTTATTTCTCTACAGTCATATAATTACAATTTCTAGCATGGAGCATCTGCTTTAGTCCACAAAATATGATTATGTAAAATAAGAATGACAACAAAAAAGATTATGTGATTATAATTCTAATTAGTACTAGAAACCCTGTACCATATATACATTTTTCATCAAATTAGTTGTATATATATGGGTTAGATCACCCAAACTTATTATTCAACATGGAAACATTAATTTCTTTAAGTAAACATTGAATTACTTCACTGGGATGGGGGCCCTAACATCCAGCAATTATAGTCATAAAATGTCACTAATTTCTGGATCTTCTAAATTCCATTGTTGTGAGCAGAATTCTAAGATGGACTCCAAGATTCATACTCTTTGTAGTACTACATGCCCCATATAATCCCCTGCCTTGAAAGGATATTACTCTTGTGATTACATTATAGAGCAAAAGCGAAAGAATTTTTCAGATGTAATCAGTGTCCCTAATCAGTTGATTTTGAATTAATAAAATGAAAGATTATCCTTGGAGTGCTGAATCTAATCAGGTAAGGAGAGTTTTGAAGTAAGAGGAATTCTCTTGTTGACCTTAAAGAAGGAAAGAACCATTGTGTGAAATGTCTGTGAAGTGATCGTATGACAAGGACACGAGTTGTCCCTTAGAGCTTCCCAGATGACAACCAGCATGAAAACGGGACCTGAGTCTTACAGTGACATTAACTTAGCTCTGCCAACTATCTATAAACTAGGAAGAAGAGCTCGAGACTCAGACGAGGTAGTAGCCCCAACCAACACCTTGATTTTAGCCTGGTGAGGCTCTGAAAAGAGAATGCAGTTAAATGAGACCAAGACTCTTGACCCATGGAAAATGTGAGATAACTTCTTTAATTTTTTTTTTTCTTATTATGGTAAATATATATACAACAAGTCATTCACCTTTTCAACATTCTTCACAAGTACAATTCAGCGATATTAGTTCTGTTCATCATGTTTTTCAATCATTACTATTATCCATTTCTAAAATTTTTCATCACCCTTAGTGGAAGCTCAGTGACCCCTAAGCAATGAGCGCCCCTTTTTTCCATCTCTCTCAACTTCCTCTGGGGACTGTGAATAAACTTTGGTTTATATACTCTCTGCTGCCCTAGGCATTTCATATAAGTAGCATCATGCAATATTTGTCCCTTTTGTGACTGACTTATTTCACTGAGCATAGTGTTTTTAAGATTCATTCATGTTGTGATGTGTATCAGAACTTAATTTCTCTTTATGGCTGAGTAATATTCCATTGTATGTATATACCACATTTTGTTTATCCATTTATCTGCAGATGGGCGTTTAGGCTGTTTCCACCTTTAAGGCATTACATTTGTAGTATTTTGTTATGTAGCAATAGAAAACAAATACATCCATTATGGAATATTATATGCATTATGTCATAGTTCCCATTAAAAAGAATGAATGCTACACTTAAAAATGATTGCTTAAAATTTTAATCCTCAAAATGAGCTTGTTTCTTTAATCCTTAAAATGAGCTTGTTTATAGGGATAAGTCCTCAGTTTCCTAAGAAAAATTGAACAATTTCCAATCTTAGGATAATTAAATATACATTTCTTTTTTGTTGAGCCTGTACTTCGTTATTTACTCTGTGAAGTCTTCTGTATTATCAACAGACTCTTATATTATTAACACTTTAGGCACTTCAAGCAGGAAGATATTTATTGCAGGAAATCTGAATGAGACCAAATCATCAGGAGGGGTGAGGAAGGAAAAGTCAAGGGGCACCACAGTGCTTTAAGCATTAGGCTGCCAGACTCTACTGACAATGAGATGGTTTTACGTGTGATTCCGAAGCCAAAGAGGAAGCTTAAGAGAAGTTACTCATCAGCAGAACGTAGCCAGATCAGCATCTCTAACTCCCCCAAGCTTAGGTTTTGTATTTCTATTATATGCATCTCTAGGGTAGGTCTTTTCCTAACATGATATTTATAACACCATATCGTTGTAACATATTTGATTGTCCATCTTCTCCACTAGGTTGTAAGTTTTGATACTGAAATAAAAAAGTTTTTAAATCACAACATGACTGCTGTTTATATAGTAGTCTTCAAATTAAAAATTGTTATTTTTTCTGTATTTTTGTTGCAGCCTTCTTTTGAGTATGTTTCTGGCTAATAAATATGCTAAATGTACGTACACAAGTTCATTTTAGTAAAGGCCAACTAAAGTTCTTCATGTTCTATAGTATCTATAAAGTACATTATAAAGTTTCATTACGCTTCCTAGCTTTTTTATTAAGGAGTTCAGAGGTACAAGAATATTTCTGGAAGAATTTCAAATGTATTAAGACTCATATGAATTGGGAACAAGTATGGCTCATGATTTAAATGTATATGTATGTGTGTGGGCACACAGAATGTAAATTACATGTTTTCTTTCATGTATTTAGTAAGCATGTGAACCAGGATTTAAGCAAAGATAATGTAAATTCAAAACACTTTTCCCTAGTGTATTGTATTGTTTCTTTTCCTGCATAAGCATCAGAAAAGAATACTGGCATTATAGTTCATAAACTATGAATTGAAGACTTGCTCTGAACTTAAAACTAGTTAAGACGTTGTCACAAACATAATCAATAACTCTGTTTATTTTGGGGGTCTGGTCTATGTGCATCTTATTTTAGTTACTGCAACTTCTTTTAGGAATGTTCTTTACTGACCTTGTCTCCACCAATCTACCATTTTAGAAAGTTTTCAGTCTAGTAGTCTATTCTGATCAACTGGATGAAGTCAATACGTCCCATACCACAAGGGACTTCTTTAAAGATACCAGAATACCCTTTATTGGTTTTTTAATATATCCTCAGGCCTCAAATCTTCAAATTGCAACATTTTGAGTCCGTAGATCAAAAATATCATTTATTTGTTTGTATGATTGTCTATTTTGAGAACTTGCATGTCAAAGACTATCTGAAGCAAAATGCTGAAACAATGGACTCAAAAATACCACAGATTGTGAGGCTGGCACAGGACCTGGCAATGTTTGCTTCCGTTACACATAGATCACTATGACTCAGAGCTGTCTAGATGGCATCTAATAGTAACAATATCCTGCCCTAGCGGGAAACGCACAGACTCCGCCAAGGCTGAGGCCAATACTGGTTGGTTGTATGGGCTTTTAGTACCTCTGAGCTACGTGTTATTAAGCTCATTTTGTAGGTATATACTGAGGTACCAAGAGATTAAGTAATTTACCCAGGACAGCTAGATTTTGAACCCTAGCGGCTTGACACAGGAGTAAATGCTGTAAGCAATAGGGTACGGTTCCAGATATTGTGATAAGTTAAAAAAGCAAGGTATTCCATTTATACCGATATTTGCATAGTATTCCAGAAAACCAAAATGAAATAATACACACCTATTATATATATAATTTGGTTATTCTAAAATTTTTATTCATCATCTATGCTCGTATGTAGTATGTGGATATATTGAAGTGAAACAAAAAATGGATAGTTACATATTGGGAAGAAACAAGACATTAGGAGAAGAAAAATCTTTAAATTCAACATTCAAATCCTAGTCATTTTCAACAGAAATGACATTTTGATTTTGTTTTTCAGGAGAAAACTAAGGTGGGATTGAGACATCAGGCCTCAACCTCATCTGACTGGGGCACTTGTTTGTGTGGGGCCAGGGATTCTCTGTGAAGCTGCGCGGCAGTGATCATTGAGCTAATATAAGTAAGATTGTTGCAGAGGTGACCTTTCCAGTCTCCTACAATTTACATCATTCCCCAGCAATTGAAAAGCAGCTACAATAAGATCAGCCTCCCAAGAGGCTAGCCGTCCTGCCAGACCTCCTGGCCAGGCAACAGAAAGCTCCGGAAATCCTGTGCCCCCAAAAAACAGGTCAGCAGGTATGGAAAGGGGTAAAAACAAACTGTCCCCTAAAAGTTCTTACCTGTATAATCAAAAGTAAAAAGGACTCCTCAGATTTGTTTGCTTAAGACACTGCATAAGGTAGTTTATTTACATGAGGCTTAGCCAAAAGTAGGTAGCTAGAAAAAATATATATATTGGTACAAGGCTACCTTTTCTTCTTCACTTCAGAAATTGTGTATATAACACTAACCAATTTCTCTGTGCCAGAGAAAAAGGCCATGAATAAATCAGGTAGTCATTATCACCCTGGACGTAATAAAGCTGCTGTCCTTAGCAAAATCAAAACAAGTTCTAAATGGCATTCCTTTTGCATTTGAACACTTCCTTCTAAGAGTAAAATAGAGGGATTTTATCCATTTTAATAATACAGTGCTTAATATAAAATCTTTTCAACATACTGGAGCCCTGGTGGTGCAGTGGTGAAGAGCTATGGCTGCTAATTAAAAGATCAGCAGTTCGAATCCACCAGCTGCTCCTTGGAAACTCTATGGGGCAATTCTACTCTGACCTGTAGGGTCGCTATGAGTTGGAATCTACTCGAAGGCAATGGGTTTGGTTTTGGTTCCCTTCAACATAGAGGGGTCTTTGTAATTTCACTTAGTGATTTCGTATTAGGCTCAAAACATAACGTTATACACAGAAATTTTAAGATGAAATGTATCATAAACTATATAAAGCAACCCCAAATATAAGAAATTCCTCCATGCCTGTAAAAAGACAAATACTTAATATTTTTTTAACTATATAAACTTTTAGGTATGTGGTCAAATCACTACTTTCATTTAATTTATTGATTTAGTAACACATGCTTAAAATTACATATTACATATGTAATTATATGTTTAGAAATATATTGTTTTAGAAAAATAACAACTTTCTATTGTTACTTTTTCCAAAAAAAATTACTCAAAGTAGTTCAGTGCATATTCAATTTTAGCATGACTGCGGCCACTTTTGGAATTATCTGACAATTTTTCTAGAGCACATCATTTTTACTTTTGTCTAAGTTGTTTGAAATAAAAGCCTTTAAAGGACGAACTATTATTATTTTTTTTTTGGAATTTTTTGGTGATATCATGTTGTCTCAGTAATGATGTATGCTAAATCATTGTTGGTAGTTTTTTATTATTTGAAAAAATGGGGTGCCAATTGCAAGCGGGCCATATCGGTCCCATGTTTTATGAAGTACATCACACATGAGGTACATGTTGGTCTCATGGCCAAGGAAGTGCATCACAAACTGTTTTCACACCCAAAATAACTCATTTACTTGAATATTTCCAAATGTCAGTAACCGTACCTTCCCAATAACACAAAGGAAATAGTAAACATACTTGTAAGCCTTATCTGCCTGTATAGAAGCCAAAAGACATAAAAGTTTCACACAATCACTTTGGTGATGGGTAAGACAGTACACAGTACTGGGGAAGCCAGCACAATTTGTCCAAGACAAGGTCATGGAAGCTCCATAAACACATCCAAACTCCCTGAGGGACCAAATTACTGGGCTGAGGGCCGTGGGGACCATGGTCTTGGGGAACATCTAGCTCAATTGTCATAAAATAGTTTATAAAGATAATGTTCTACATTCTGCTTTGGTGAGTAGCGTCTGGGGTCTTAAATCTTATGAGCAGCCATCTAAAATACTCCACTAGTCTCAGTCCATCTGGAGCAAGGACGAATTAAGAAAACCAAAGACACAAAGGAAAGATTAGTCCAAAGGTCTAATGGACCACAACCACCACAGCCTCCACCAGACTTGGTCCAGCACAGCTAGATGGTGCCGACTACCACCAGCCACTGCTTTGACAGGGATCACAATAGAGAGTCCTGGATAGAGCTGGAGAAAAATGTAGAACAAAATTCTAACTCACAAAAAAAGACCAGACTTACTGGCCTGACAGAGACTGGAGAAACTCTGCAAGTATGGCCTCCAGACACCCTTTTAGCTCAGTAATGAAGTCACTTCTGAGGTTCACCCTTCAGCCAAAGATTAAACACACCCATAAAACAAAATGAGACTAAAGGGGCACACTAGCCCAGGGGCAAGGACTAGAAGGAAGGAGGGGACAGGAAAGCTGGTAATAGAGAACCCAAGGTTGAGAAGGGAGAGTGCTGACATGTCACAGGGATGGTAAACAATGTCACAAAAAAACATGTGTACTAAATGTTTAATGAGAAGCTAGTTTGTTCTGTAAAACTTCATCTAAAGTACAACAATAAAAAAAAGAGTACATTATCTCAGAGTTAGTATAAACTGATTCAAGTCTTCATTCTTAATTAAAATAAACCCATTTAAGAAAAAAAAAAAACAGTTTCACACAACATCACCCCTCCTGGAGGCATCCATTCATGCGAATGGCTCTCACCACTCAAATGTGGCCCAAACCAACTTCCTTGTTTTTTAGGTGGTTGCACCAGCATCTGCCACAGTGCCAGAATATAATAAAGTGGCTCAAATGCTTGCCAATAAACTTCCAGGGGCTGAAAGTGTGAGTGATGTTACATCTACCAGTATACATAAAAAGGTAAATCCATGGGTAATGCCATCACTGGAAATTGTATCCTATGATACAACAACCATTTGCATGCTGCATTCAAAACTAGCATTGATTAAGGTAATTTTTGTCTTCTACAAACAGTATTCTGTGAGTTAAAATAAATTAATTGAAAGGGTGCCCCATAGTATAACAGAGTACGATAAATAAATAAATAAATAAAACTTCGCGTGAACTGTGAATGTTCTGGGAAAAATTTTTTAGAGAAAAACTGTGTTTTATATTTGACCATGTAAGGTATTAAAATAAGAAAAAGAATACAAAAAAAATAAACATCAACATAAAACCCACTGGCATCTAGTAGATTCCAACTCGTACTGACCCTATATGACAGAGCAGAACTACCCCATAGGCTGGTGGTTTCGAACAACCAAACTTTTGGTTAGCAGTTCAGCACTTTAACCACTGCAATACCAGGGCTCCTAAACATTAACATACTGACATATAAATAAAAGCAAACAAAAAATATTCTATTAAATATCAGTTTCCTTGTTGTTTTGCAAAATGTACTAATTTCTCATGGTGTGAATTTATAACGTGGAAGTACCCTGATTTCTACTCATTCTGTAAAATAATGACGGTTCCATTTTTTTAAACTGTAATCATAAGAGAGAAACATTTCAGCCTTTCAAGTGTTATATAGTAATATGTATGATGTATATTAATTTCTGCTGTTTAATTCAAGATTCTACATGCACTATGTTAACCACTTTTCATACATTATCTCATTAGGTCCTGAAACATTATGCTCATATTTTACAGAAGAGGAAACAAAGGTGGTTTAGATAAATTGGTCAATATTACACAACTAGAAAGTGACAGAGGTCTGTCTGCCTGTCTGCAACACAGCCTTAAACACAGTTCTTAAATTTCAGCCCTATTTTGTCCCCTAGAAATTACCATAACAAATGGCTGACTATTCACTATGTCTCAGATACCTCCTTTGGTAGCACATGTTTTATAACATATATAACGCTATGAAGTATGTAATCAGGAAACCGAGAGGGAGAATTTTAGAATACCTTTCCCTAAGTCACACATAACAATGAATCATAAATACTTTGATTTTTGTGTTAAAAAGCTTGACTGGTAATTAAAACTAGTTGCTCCAGGTTGATTAAGCAACACCTTGGATATACTGGAAGAATAACAGGGTGTCTCAGTAAATTAAAGTGCAGACATGTGCCTGGACCTTGCATTGAAAGGAACCGAGGAATGCACATCTTTTGACATCTCTCATCTCTGCTTCTCCACATCTGTTTGCGCTTCTCCTTGCTGCTTACTTTCAGCAAACGTGGAGGGCAACTTGAACTTTGGCACTTTAAAAATTTATATGTTCTCATTCAGACCTCAGAAAGAAAAGCTGGCCTGACAAAACACTATTTGCCTGCAAGAAACTTCTCATTTCCTGCTTACTAGCACAGCTTTCTCTACTAGCTTTTCACTTCCACAAACAGGAAGTGAAGGCTTGCTGATGGCCAGGGACTGGGGTCCCAGGATTAAAGATAACTTCTACTCGGGCAACTCACAGTCTATGGAAACTCATCATAAATACAATACGGTTTGGTGCGTTCTGAGTAAGTAGTAGACCCCCACCCCCCGCCCCGAGGAAGGGTCCCTAACTAAATCTTGACTACACTCCAAGTTGTGAAATGCTTCTACTTTATAAACCTAGGCCATGACTGGGGCCCTGGTGGTGAAGTGGTTAAGTTCTCAGGCTGCTATCCAAAAGGTCTGCAGTTTGAATCCACAAGCCACTCCTTGAAAACCATATGCGGCTGTTTTCTGCTGTTTTATAGGATCACTGTGAGTCAGAATCACCATGACGGCAATGAATTTGTTTTTGTTTTTTTTTTGAGTTGGTTTAGCCCATGATTGTGTTAATGAGATCTATAACTTAGGTGAAGATTAAGAACTAATGTGTGTGTGTGTGTTAAATAACACGATTAAGGAAATATATATATATATATATATATATATATATATACACATGTGTACAAATATATGTATTTTTTTTTCTTAATCACATGAGCTAACTTTACACTTTTCACTCAGGCATCAAATTATGATGAAGGCCACAGAAAAGTGACTAAGGACAAAAGGTCTGGAATCAATTGTTGGCCTCTAAATCTTGTCTCTGCTTTCTACTTTGCCTTGGACAAGTTGCTTCGTGCCCTAAGATTTAATTTTTTTCTTCCAAATTAGGGTTCATTATATATTGGCATCGTAGAACTGATATATGGATTTGAAAACTTGGCTAATGCTTGTTAGTGATATGACAATTTTTCTTCAGATAACTTCAGAGCAACCAATTTTAAAAGCAAGTTGCCATAATATTTGTATTTATTTATAGTTCTGTCTATAAAAAATTGACTTGGAAATTTATACACTGAGAATAAAAAGAACAAACTAATAGAAAACTTTATTTAAGAATTTAAAATTCTGGAACAAAGAATATATATATATCTTTAATATATATATTCCTATATATACACAAATGTAAGTTTATATAAACATAATATAAACACAAATATTTATAAGCATTTTCTATTTATATATTAACATGCATGATATATATGTGTAGACACATACACATTATATATGTATATCAACATAACATAAACATGATGTCCCTTATGTGTATATATGTATATGTGTGTGTGTGTGTATATATATATATATATATATATATATATATAATGTGTGTGTATATATATATATATATATATATATGTAAGAACTCTAGCTGCTAACCAAAAGGTTGGCAGTTTGAATCCACCAGCTGCTCCTTAGAGACCCTATAGGACATTTCTACTCTGTACTATACAGTTGCTATACATTGTAATAGACTGGAAAGCAATGAGTTGTGTTTTTTTTTTTTTTATGTATATATATGTATATATAAACTATTTGTATTCATAAATACATGTTTCCTATTTAAATAAGCAAACAAAAGGAGGAGATATCATATAGATAGATTTATGTTTGTCATGAAAGAGATCAGCTGCTAACCGAAAGGTCAGTGGTTTGAATCCACCAGCCAATCTACAGGAGAAAGGTGTTCCAGTATGCTTCTGTAAAGATTACAGCCTTGGAAACCCTACAGGGCAGTTCTATTCTGTCCTATAGGTACAGGGTTGCTATGAGTATGAATCAACTCAATGGAAGTTGGTATGTTTGTTATCACTGAGTGTCACATTGGATTCTAATCTTCTGTCATGGATTGAGTTGTGTCACACCAAAATATGTGTATCAGTTTGGCTAGGCCATGATTCCCAGTACTGTGTGATTGTCCACCATTTTGTCATCTGATGTGATTTTCCTATGTTTTGGAAATCCTAATCTCTGCCTGCTGTTAATGAGGCAAGATTAGAGTATATTAAGGAGGATTAGGGTGGGATGTAACACCTTGCAACATACTTGATCTAATGTAAGGGGAGTTTCCCTGAGGTGTGGCCTGCACCACCTTTTATTTTACAAGAGACAAAAGGAGAGGGAAGTGAGCAGAGGAGTGGGACCTCATACCACCAGGAATGAAGCGCTGGGAGCAGAGCCCGTCCTTTGGACCTGGGGTTCCTGCGTGGAGAAGCTCCTAGACCAAGAGAAGATTGATGACAAGGACTTTCCTCCAGAGCCGACAGAGAAAGAAAGTCTTCCCCTGGAGCTGATGCCCTGAATCTGGACTTGTAGACTACTAGATTGTGAGAGAGTAAATTTCTCTTTATTAAAACCATCCACTTGTGGTATTTCTGTTAGAGCAGCACTAGATGACTAAGATGTTCTATCAAAGTGAAAACGTATAGTAAAAAGTATTTGGTCTTCTATGTACCTAGTGTCATGGCACAAATACATTGTGTGGTACATGTTCTTAAAGATCTTGCAGTCTAATTTGTATACTTTAGAGATGCTTAGGCAGAGATGCTCACAGAACTCTTTGCTTTTCCCTGCAGCAGAAAAATATTTATTAACAACTGAGTAATGAAGGAGGACTTCAGTTTTTCAGGATTAGCGAACACTGGCAACATCTTGGAGCCCTGGTGGTACAATGGTTAAGAGCTCAGGCTGCTAACCAAATGGTCAGCAGTTTGATTCCACCTCCTTGGAAACCCTATGGGCCAGTTCTACTCTGTCATATAAGTCACTATGAGTTGGAATGGACTCGACAGTAACTGGTTTGGATTTTTTGGTTTGACAACATCTCTTGCCCATCCTTCTTCCCTAATCCATAGAGATATCTCTTAACAAAATTATTGATTGTAAAATACCTATGTTATATTGCAATGGTAAAGAGTGTTAGTGAGGAGAGACAATGAGAAAAATGTTATTGAAAGAAGTGACAAATCCAAGAATGAATAATTGAAGGAGACCCATTAGAACAAATTATTCCAAGTAAAGAATAAAGTACTCTAACATCCAACATTATATTCTTACTTTAAATATATACATACAAGAAGAAATCATGGGCCTGGAATTTCACAGGTATTTTCTATATTTGGACATGGAACCATACAAAATGAGGTACACATGAGATATGATTCTTTATGTGTTTCAGCTAAACAGGGTGAAGTGTAAAGCACTGCCTGTGTCACCTGTGTCATTTTAGGACTCATTAAATAAGAATGTATTCATGGGGAAAAAATAAAATAGATCAAAGACTCAAGCTATGGTATTATTAGTACTTGTTTTTGTATAATTGACTTTGTATCATAGCGTTTAAGTGTAGCATAACCCATATGAGATAGCACCACAATGTGCAACACTTAAACAATAAGACAACATCTCCAGTGAGTGGAGACATAATTTTGGCATGACTGTATGGAACAGATGAAATAGAGGAAGGAAAGCAGAAGACAGACATTATTAATGCTTTAATTCCTTGGTTGCATTCACCAAAGTTGATGGCATTAGACATAGTAAACAGGGTGTAAGAGCTTTGACCCCTCAAGGTTCTTTTAAATCCTGAAGGCATTCCACAATTTTGTTGGGCTTGAATTCACAGCAATTTGGCAACATGTTCCCTCTCTGATTAAAACTGCTGTGGTTAGCTTGAGAGCAGTAGAGAAAGCTGTCAGATTAATAAATAAGAAAATGTGGCTTAACGCAAGATTTTAGAAGCTGCTTCTCACCTCATTTGCCAGCTCTACCTCAGAGACCACTTATTTACACAGTTCTTACACTGAAATACTGAGTCTCCTGTGTTCATTTTAATTATGAGCAGCCCTTAAGCTAGACTCCGAATTCCCTGTATTTGTTATGATATCTACCACATTTGCAAGTTGTTTCCATTTTCTCAAATACAGGACATGCCTTCTTCTTATTTGCTAGACAAAGATAGTCTCAATCCAAGCCAACCCAACCAACCAAACAAACAAATAAGATAGAGAGAGAAAATGGCTATCCATCAACTCATTAACTATTGAGGAAACTGAAGTGTTTTGGGAAAGAAATAAATGCTGACTTCCCTTTGAAGTATAAAACTGAATAAAACTACCCAACACTAGAACTGAGAAAACTAAAAAGACTGTCTTTATCTAAATGCAATCATTAAAATATTACTGTAAGAAAGATTAGTTAAATTACAGAGAGGTTAAATGGTCATATATAGTGTCCAAGATTCAATAAACCAAATTATTAAAGCAAAGGGTTTGGAGGTTAGGAATTAGCAGCTGTTGAACAGTATCTAATTGCCAGGCATCGTCATAAAAGATGGGATAATATGGCATCTCAAACCGCACTAAGATACTTTAATGGATGTGAGTGCATAAACTGGAGTCCTGAGATGTTCCAGAACTTCATTCGTGTCACACACACAGTGGTGTACCTTGTGTCTATCTTTGCTCCACTTGTTTCCACAGCCCATGCTCCTGTGACCACGATGCTGTCTCTTGATGTTTGCCAAACCACAGCCCATGCTCCTGTGACCACGATGCTGTCTCTTGATGTTTGCCAAACCACAGCCCATGCTCCTGTGACCACGATGCTGTCTCTTGATGTTTGCCAAACCACAGCCCATGCTCCTGTGACCACGATGCTGTCTCTTGATGTTTGCCAAACCACAGCCCATGCTCCTGTGACCACGATGCTGTCTCTTGATGTTTGCCAAACCACAGCCCATGCTCCTGTGACCACGATGCTGTCTCTTGATGTTTGCCAAACCACAGCCCATGCTCCTGTGACCACGATGCTGTCTCTTGATGTTTGCCAAACCACAGCCCATGCTCCTGTGACCACGATGCTGTCTCTTGATGTTTGCCAAACCACAGCCCATGCTCCTGTGACCACGATGCTGTCTCTTGATGTTTGCCAAACCACAGCCCATGCTTAAAGTTACACGTAGTAATACAGGAAGCCAAAAGAAGTCCAAATATGTTTTCATGCTTGGAAATTTTCAAAATCCAGTTAGAAATGGTACCAACTGCAACAAAACTACATTGCATTATGTTAAAATGGAAGGAAGGAAGGAAGGAAGGAAGCAGGGGGAGGAGAAAAGAAGGAGCAAGGCATGAGGATTGTGTTATTGTTAGATGGCCCTGGGCAAGTTAGTTAAGCTTGTTCTCCTTTAACTTACTTGTCTGCCAAAGTGATTATTAATTAAGCCTAATTTGCAAGCTGTTGTCAACCTTAGAAAAGAAAAATGTTTATAATGTACATAGCACATAAATTTACAGAATAGGAGCTTAATATATACTATTATCATTATTCGGAAGCCCTGGTGGTGCAGTAGCTAAGTGCTCGGCTGGTAACTGAAAGTTTAGTGGTTCGAACCCACTAGCTTCTCCATGGGAGAAAGACGTGACAGTCTGCTTCCGTAAAGATTACAGCCTTGGAAACCCTATGGGGCAGTTCTACTCTGACCTATATGGTCGCTGTGAGTTGAAATTGATTTAACAGCAAAGGATTCATTATCATTATTAAATAAAGAAATATAAATCATACATGATATGAGTCTTAGTAATAACCAGAGTGACAATAATAATAACAATAACAAAACACTAGCACTATTTACTTCAGCTTACTTGAATTAACCTAATTAATCATATCAAGTATCTCGATATATTATTATACACATTTAACTGTGAAGGAAATCACGGCACAAAGAAATTAAGTAACTTGCTTAACAACTCTCCACTAGCAAGTGGCAGAAACCTGTGGATTATAGACCCTTTTAGGTGATTTTCGAGGTGCATACAGTAGACAACATATTGATTATAGTCGTATAGCTCTATTGTGAGTGCCAGGGTGTGCTGCCTAGGCATTGTGCATTACCTGTGAACAGTGCAACATGACAATTCTAGGGTGACTATGAAATTATAATCTGGACCCAGATATTAGATCCAGGAAAGAGGCTTGCTAAAAAAATAGACTTCACAGTAATAGAAAATATTTATGTTAGAGTTTCTCAGGGATAAAGTTGGGAGTCCACAGGGATAAAGTCAGAGCTTCCAGTAGCTTGACAGAATCTCTGCTGGACAGGTCTAAACCCTCAGCCCCTGTCTTTGTTATCTAGTGCTGCTGTAACAGAAATACCACAAGTGGGGAGCTTTAAGAAGCATAAATTTATTTTCTCACAGTTTAGGAGGCTAGAGGTCCAATTCAGGGTGCTGGCTCTAGGGGAAGTCTTTCTCTCTGTTGACTCTGGAGGAAGGTCATTGTATCTTTTGAACTTCTGCTCCTGAGAGATCTTCATGTGGCTTGGAATCTCTCTTCCCTTGTCTCTGCTTACTTATCCGTTCCTTTTATGTCTTATAAGAGATTGACTCAAGATACACCTGAGAGTAATCCTGCCTCATTAACATAACGAAGACAAATCCATTCCCAAATGGAATTATAACTACAGGCATAGAGGTTAGGATTTGCAACATATATTTTGGGGGATGAAATTCAATCCATAACAAGCCCCAGCACCAGTGCATCCATTGTAGTTGGAACTGGGATGTGCCTAATAGCCACTCCCCAGCTTGGTACATCCTGCCCTGACATTGCTTCCTTCAAGTTTACTGTGCATATTGTTTGAACATAAGATGCCAGCTTCTTATTATTCAACAGCTTTCCACCATGGGTTTTAGTTTATTCAGAAAAAAACAAAAAGTTTTTATTAAAATGTCCTGATTTAAGTCTAAAAAGACTAACGGGTAATAACACGCTTCACTATTCAGAGATCTCCAGTGATCCACTGTACCTGGCACAGTGGAGGGTAGGGTCTTATGAGAGGTCCTTCCAGCAGTGCAATGGGGACAAGCTTCATGGGATACACTGCATCAACCAAGAAGCACAAGAAGAATAAGAGACAGGAATGGAGCAGGCTCCCTGGAAGATATATGCTACCATTCTCTCCATTCACTGGACATGTAGGGCAGAGCAAACTTAATTGAAGCAGGAGGGAAGAAGCTGCCTCAGGCAGCTGGTACGTACTGGAAACATTTGGAATCCTAGCAGAGGAAAACTTGATTGATTTAATTACTACTTGAATGCAGAGAGGTTGGAACCCACAGGCATACTCCAAGCACATGCCAAGTTCCTTCTGTTAGATAAAATTGATGGTATGGAAAAAGAATGAAGCTGTAGGGGTGAGAGGGAATCTGACTGAGGATGGTTCCTTGAAGAGAAAATCCCCATTGCTTTAGTCGTATCTATTCCTGTAACAAGGAGCCCAGATGCTGCAGCGATTAACAGCTAGGCTGTTAACCGAATGGTCAGTGGTTCCCACCCACCAGCCATTTTGTGGGAGAAAGATGTGGCAATTGGCTTCCTTAAAGAGTTACAGTCTTGGAAACCCTATGGGGCAGTTCTACTGTCTCGTATAGGATCACTACGAGTTGGAATCAACTCGACAGCAATGGATATCCCTGTAACAATTGGACGCGGTGGTGGTACCAGGGCCTACTTTATTTTCTCCCTTTTCATCCACAGAGGATGAAGCAATACATTTCTTCAAGCAGGAGACACCTGATGACTGTGCCTGCCCAGTAAATTGTTACAAACAGATCACACTTCTGATACACGGTGATCCCATGTACGTCAGAGTAGAAATTTACTTCATAGGGCTTTCAATGGCTGTGATCATTTGGAAGTGCCTTTCTTCCTAGGTGCCTCTGAGGGGATTCAAACCACCAAAGTTTATGGTTAATCAAAGCCATTGCTGTCAAGTACATTCCTACTCATAGTAGCCGAGTGCCTAACCATTAGGCACCATCCAGGAACCCTGCTATAAGAATAGTCTCTTGGCCAGAAGAACTAGATGGTGCCTGGCTACCACCAATGACCGCCCTGACAGGGAACACAACAGAGAGTCCCTGATGGAGCAGCAGAAAGATGGGGTGCAGAACTCAAATTCTAGTAAGAAGATCAAGCTTAATGGTCTGACTGAGACTGGAGGTACTCTGGAAAGCATGGCCCCTGGATTCTCTATCAGCTGCGAACCAAAACAATTTCTGAGGCCAGCTCTTCAGACAGGGATTGGACTGGACTGTGGGACATAAAGTGTGCCTCTTAGTCAAGTAAGACCAAAGGGGCAGCTTCTGTCCAGTGGTGAGATGGGAAGGCAGAGAGGGTTAGGAGCTGGTTGAATGGACATGGGGAATCAGGTGGAAAGGAGGAGTGTGCTGTCGCAGAATGGGGTGAGCAATTAGGGTCACATAACAATGTACGTATAAAATTTTGTATGGGAGACTAACTTGAAATGTAAACTTCATTTAAACTACAACAGTAAAAAAAAAAAAAAAAAAAAGAACAGTCTCTTGGAATTCTCAAACTGAAAGTGAGAGAAAGCTCTGAAATGTGAAACTTCTGCTTCAACAACAATTTGGAATTCCTCTGTCTGCAGGAAGAAAATGTAACCAACATGCTGAACATAAGTAAGAGTGAGGCAAGAAGAGACAGAGAGACAGAGACAAAGACAGAAAGTGACTGAGAAATATGCCTCATTCAAGTCTTTACTTAGAATTGTCTTTGAAATCAGCTTACTTTGGTTGTTCATTAAGATTACTTGTTCCACCCTTCCTGGAATGTTCTATAAGCACTGTTCTAAAGGGCATGATGCATTTATTAACTACTTATCTTTACTACAATCTCATGTTAATGTTACTAATATCATGATTCATATATTGCAGAAGAAGACATTGAGAATTTCAGACAGCCAGGAAATCACAGAGCCAGAATTTGAACCCAGGTAATCTGGAGCCCTGGAGGTGCAGTGGTTAAGAGCTTAGCTGCTAACTAAAAGGTCGACAGTTCGAATCCACCCGCTGCTCTTTGGAAACCCTGTGGGGCAGTTCTACTCTGTCCTATAGGGTTGCTATGACTTGGAATCCACTCAACGGCAATGGGTTTTTTTTCTTTTGTTTGTTCTGGTGCATGTTATAAAGCAACAGATAATTAACATTCTATTCTATAGATATATACTAAATATACTTTAGATGTTAACATGAATGAGAAAATAACCTCATTTAATAATTTTGATTTTAGGAATGTTTAATTTAAATTATTTATGAAGTAAAATCATGTAGAAGTTGATGGAACTCTTTTATCTTCAAAGAGGGCTTTACTATTAGAAAAGGATGGGGGAAATGGATAGACAAGCAACTTAAAAATTGTGTAAGGTCGGGTTGTGAAGAACCAGATGGTTCATGTCAGATAATGCTACTTTTATTTTTCTTATTTTTCTCACGTTCCAAATAGGTTTTTTTGAACCTGAGGTCTATTAACTACATTTGGATCTCATACTTAATTTGATTTTTCTGGCTCGATCTTAAAAAAGCTAATAATAATAGAATCCATAAATTTATATGTGTTTAGGTCCTGCATACACAATCCAATTTTCAACAGGCCCTGCTATTTTTTAACCACATTTATTTGATTCCAGAATGGGCATTTTGTCACATTATGACATTTCTGAAATTGAACGGGGTTAAAATTGATGGCATTTTTCAAATGCTGTTGGTCAGTGGCCATTTTGATTTGGCTTTCATTGGCTGTGAAAACAGAGACTGGTTGAAATTCCAGGTGGCATGGCCAGACAACTACCACTCCTTAATATTTCAGTCCGCAGAACTATTTAGTGATATTTGAGGACAGAAAACGTGTGAAAATCTTCTCACACCTTCTGGAAATTCAAGAAATTGATGGCACCAAAATTTGTAGACTCTGAGGCAGTGGCTTGGAAAATAATCTCAGAGACCAAGCTACTGCATCAATTTAAGAAAAGCCCAGTAACTAATGTTCTTAATAGCACAGAGGGCAATATTACACAGAAAACTGTGGACTGGACAACTCCAAACTGAGGAAAAGCTTAAGAGAGAAATCCTGAATGAAAAGATGTTTTAGAAATCCCTTCATTAATTATAGTTCTATTTTCTTTTTATAGATGAACAAGATATTTGATTAAACTCTGTTTAAATATGGTCTAAATAACTTTTTAATAAGAATAAAATAAGTACTCTATATAATGGGTAAGCATTGTATCATAGTTTGGTAGCATGGTTTTTCATTAGTGTAACATAAAATAATACATTGTACACAAATGTGCCTTAGCTATATTAAATAATAGTATATATGTGGTTACTTCACAAAGTCATATTCACTTCATCTGGCTCTTGAAGGCATTTGAGTTTGTTTTAAAAAGTATATATATTAACAAAACAATAAAGCATCCAAGTTGCATATATGTGTTTACAAATTACTTAACAAAATTTATAAATGCAATGTTACAACCAAAATAGATACGTAAAAAAATCCCTTAAGCCCTCTGACTCTCTTTTTATGACATCTTTGGTAGATGAACAGTCTCTCGTGGGGGAAAAGGAGATAGAATTTCAAGCTTCTGTTCCTCCAGTGTTTAGGGTCATCTAAAAACTAATTTAGTTCATTCAATTCGGGTAGCATGGATGAGCTCTCTGTTACTGGGAAAGAAAACTTTCAGAATATTCTTCTGAGTTGAACTAATGGAAAAGAGTTCAATCTGTATTTACTTAGGAACAAACCACTATGTTGAAAGCCTTGGGTGCAGTGAGATTAAACTAGTATATAAATAAATGCTTGTTAAACAAAATGAAATTTAAAAAGAATGAGCTCAGATAGCTATAATGAGGCTGGTGGATGGAGGAAATTGAATACCAGTGGTTGGATTTGATCTAATAGGCAGAAGCTGTGGTCATATGTCACGGCTGTGGTCTTTCCTGAACTTCTGACTTACACACTTTCCAGAAGACACATGATATTAGCTAATCACTAGGAAGAACAAATAAGTTAGAACTTGATGTTTTGATGGATTCATTTTCTGGTTTCTCACTTTAGGAAAGATAAAAAGTTATTTTAAATTACTTTTTTCATGTACTTTCCAGTGCATCTGTTTTGTTGTAAAACTCCTTGTTCTTCAGGAAACTATTGAAAAATGTAAAAGATAGTTTTAAAATCTTCTTGGGAAAAATATAGAACCCAGGGCAAATAAACAGATAAAATATCATGATGCCTTTTTTTAGGACAGAAGTTTGTGTTACCGTTATTGTTTCTGCTACTGTTTTTGACCTTCAGGAGTTGAAGATTCAAAGACTAGCTGGCAGCTAGTTCTGTCAGCTCTGGAAGAAATTTTGGAAATATAAAGAGGTACACATGTTTGAGTGAAGGGAGGGAGTGGGCTCGCTGCTTCCTATTGAAGTTTGAGTAGTAACTCCAGAAATTGGATGATACCAGGCTGTCATGAATAACTGGACAGGAAAAACTTATCACACCAGAATTTTTTAATGCAATGTGGTTGTGATGTAAATCACACGATAAAATGGTCACCTATTTGTTGAATTTTTAAAAAATAAAATATTCAGTGTGGATTGATTACTAAACATTATTAAATTTATCAGAGTAATACATGAGCAGAGTATCAAATTAAAAGCCCAGAGAAGCTTATATTAAATACCAATGATCCGTTGTTCCTGTTCTCCATTCTTGCCCCCCAGGTATAAATTTCTAAAGTTTTTATTTCTGTTTTTTTCTTTTTTCTCTTTATGTTTAGCTTTATTACTGTAGATATTATGGTTATCTTTCTATTCTTAGATTAACAAATGTACACAATATTATTTACCCCAATAAAAAATGTAAGGATTTAGATCTATTGTATCATATTCTCTGCCACTTCTTATTTTCTCAACATGTGATATTTATATTGTTGCATTTAGGCCTTTCATTGATTGCTTTTGTAACTTGACTTAATAAACTTAAACCTCAATATAGTGATCCATCTCTTTACTCCCCACTATGTAAGATGAGGATATCAGCATTGCTACTTTTTTTAAACCTTCCCCCATTCCAAGTCTTACCTTATTTCAGCTCTACCTTTAAGTTTATACTGACATTTAGCTACAATATTATCAATAATTATATTCAGCAGTTTAACAGACTCTTCTGTACTTTGTTCATAGATTTACTTTAAGAGTTGAAAAATAATAAACTAGCTTAAGGTTCTGACATAAATATTTGTACACGCTTTATTATTACTTTGATTCTTGACAAGTCTGATGTAGGGTCTCTTGGCTTTTTTTTTTTTACTAAGCATTAACATTTGATTAATTCTCTTATAGCATTCACTTGATTTAAATAGTCTTATTTTTAACTCTATATTTGATCATGTCTTTTTGTCCACCCCCCCATCCCCAGAATTATCCAACGCCATTTGTTTTGATACCCTACAATTTCATTTACCCACACTTACATCCATACTTTCTTTTCTATCAAGTCTCTTTTTTTTCCAGAAATATACTTCCCTCAGTCTTCTTTGCCATCTGTGGGTTTTTAATGCTACTCTCCTATATATGATCACAGTGTTCCCAGAACTCCTGCCTTTTCTTTCTTCTCAATTTTCCTGGGGTATATTTGAAGAAAATTCTGAAAAGAAGCTCATACACCAAAAGCAAACCCATTGCTGTTGAGTCAATTACAACTCGTAGTGACCCTATAGGACAGAGTAGAACTGCCCCATAGGGTTTCCAAGGCTGTAAATCTTTACAGAAGAAGACTATCACATCTTTCTCCCAAAAGAAGCTCATAAAATTTTGAATCCTTGCATTGCTGAAGGGTCTTAACTCTGCGCACACAGCATCATTAAGTAAAATGTACTTTGTTCTTAATCTTTTTCCTAAGAACATCCAAGTAATGGCTCAAATGTCTTTGGCATCTACTATTGCTGTTATCAAAACCAATGTCAGTATTATACTTTTGTAATATTTTTTTCTTCTCTGGAAGCATTCAAGTAGCTACACTGACCTGTAGGTCATGTTTCATCAGTTCTTATTACTGAATCCTTTTGATCTGAAGACTCAATCTGTTATCCACTTCTAGAAAATTATTTACCATTATTGCTTTCATTGCTTTCTCCCTTTCATTTTTCCTTCTTTCTTTATCTCTTAGACAAATGTTAGACCTCTTCAATTATTTTTAAATGCCTTTTCTCATATCTATCTGTCTATATATCTTTATATTATTGTATATTCTAGAAGGTTTCTTGAACTTCATATTATTCAGTTGTTATTGTTGTTATTGTTGCAACATTTCAACAATTTTATTGTTGTCACATTTAAGGGTCCAAATTTGTTCCTTGATTTTTGCATTTCTATAGCATCCTCCTTTGTTTTAGAAGTTATTCTGAGTATATTAATCATAGACAATTTGTTTTATCTTGTCTGATTTTAGTTATTTTCTATTATTACAATTAGCTTGATGTCTTCCTTATCCATTTTTTCTTTATTTATTCTTGCTTATATTTTTTCAATGTTTCTGGCTTCTTGAAAATGCCTGATGATTCTTGGTTGACTGTACTTCATCTGCTAATATGTATGACTGCCTTATCAGTGGGAAATTAGGCTGCAGGCTCTCTGGGGAAAAGACAAGGATATGGCAGCTAGTTCTCACCCTCTATTTTAATCAGTGTTACAATCATCCAGATGAAAATTATTCTCCCCAAGTACTTAATCTACATTCTCTAGAGAAAAACAATCTGGAATATGTCTCGAGGTAAGTAACAGCTGACTGCTGTGCTGGCAGAGGTGAAGTAGAAGGGGATGACCAAGGATTTTATTTCATATTTTCTTTACAAGATTTTTACTGAAGTTTAACTGATATACTATATACAGCACATACTTAAAGTACATAGTTTGATAAGTTTTGACTAATATATGCCCCCTGTGTAACCAGTACCACAACCAAGGTAGTGAACATATTCATCACTTCCAAAAATTTACTGCAAGAGTTACCTCATGAATCTATGTAATCGCTCCTGTGCGGGCAATCATTAATCTGCTTTCTGTCACTATAGGTTAGGCTGGATTTTCTAGAATTTGATTTATATAGAATCACACAGTACTTATTCTTTTTTTTTATGTCTTCTTTCAGTCAGCAAAATTATTTTAAGCTTTTTCAACATATTCTGAATAGGGACATCTTTGTTTTTAGTCTGGATGACAAGAAATAGACAATATTAAATTATTATTAATCACTTTTATTTCTATACTTACACATGTCAGATATGTGATGTACAAAAATATTCTCTCAGTCTGTGGCTTAAGAATGACTTTGATGAAATCTAATAATCTTTTTTTTTTTTCCTGTTATGGAGTATGCTTTCAAATCAACACTTTTAATCAATTCCCATTCTTGAACATCAGTTTTCACTTTTACCCTTGGCATTACCTGCTGTCACTAAGTCCAGATCATTTCCAGCCCCAACCAGTAGATTGGTTTCCATCTGTTATGCAACATCCTCAGAATACATTCAGGCCTTGTCCAGAATCGACCTATTTACAATTTACAGTCTTTTCAATTTTCTGAAATTGGATGAAAAAATTTATGTATTGGTAGCAGCTCTCATTTTTTTAATTCCCCACCTGCTATGTTTACGTTTGTTGTTGTTGTTAACTACCTTTGAGTCAGATCCCAACTCATGGCAACCGCCTATACAACAGAACAAAACATTGCCTGGTTCTGCTCTATCCCTATGATCAGTTGTGGTTCTGACCATTGTGATACATAGGGTTTTTACTGGCTAACGTCCAGAAGTTTATCACTGGCCTTTCTTCCATGTTAGTTTTATTATTCTTTGTTCTCCAATACCTTATACTCCTTTTGTATACCTTTACATTTCTATTTTATTTTCTACTCCTATATTGATGTTATCACAGGGGTATAAAGAATTTTTTATACTTGAAAATACTTTTTTGTGTCTAGATTTGGTATGCAGTTTTTTTCCACACCTTGACTAAGAGATTCTCTGTGAATCATCCACTGGGAGAATTCTACTGAGAAATGTATATAATTTTACATCTTTAGCATCTAGCAAAACTAGTAATCCTAATGAATATTTGGTGAATTAATGTCATTTTTTGAAAACAGGTACTTATGATAATGATTAGTTACATCGTATCTAACTAAACAAAAAGACAGTGATTATTTAAATGAATTAGTGGATGACTAAATGAAAGAATAACACCACACAAAGCACTTGACCTTGTTTAATTTATTTTTTAATGTTTTTTAATTCTTTGTAACTAATTTTAAATATAGCATTTTTATGTTCTATGACAATATTTTTACATAAATCAGACACATATTCAATTAAAATTTACTAGATGCCAGGAATAAGTACATACAGAAGTGTAAGCGAAGGGCAGACGAGAAGAGTCCCTATCCTCATGGGGCTTACACACACTAGTGAACATGGAAAACAAAAAGGAAATATTAAATATACAGTGTGATTTAAAATAGTTAAAGTGAGTGTCTTAGTCATCTAGTGCTGCCATAACAGAAATACCACAAGTGGATGGTTTTAACGAAGAGAAGTTTATTTCCTCACAGTCAAAGTAGGCTAAAAGTCCAAATTCAGGGCGTCATCTCCAGGGGAAGGCTTTTTCTCTCTGTTGGCCTTCTTCTCTTCCGTGTTCCCCCTGACTAGGAGCTTCTCTGGGCAGGGACCCCAGTCCAAAGGACGCGCTTTGCTCCCAGCACTGCTTTCTTGATGGTATGAGGTCCCCCTGTCTCTCTGTTCACTTCTCTCTTTCATATCTCAAGAGATTCCCTCAGGACAATCCAGTCTTGTAGATCCAGTCCTGCCTTACTAACACAACTGCCACCCATCCTCCCTCATTAACATCATAGAGGCAGGATTTACAACATATAGGAAATTCACACAGTACCAGGAATCATGGCCCAGCCAAACTAATGCACACATTTTTGGGGGTCATAATTCAATCTATGACAGTGAGTTAGGGAAAATATTAAAACAGAAATAGAAAGTGAGGGCAGACTTTGCAAAGGGGCTAAGACAAAAATCCTAGGGTGGGGATAAGTTTGGTATTTGGGAGTTAAAATAAGGTCAGGAAGACTACAGTATGAGAAGAAGGGGTAGAGGAGTTGTTGTAGGATGAGGTTTAGAAATTTAGATTATAAACAGAAAACAATTCTAGGGTCTTAAACAGCAAGCAATGTGACATGATTCACATGAAAAATTCAATTTTAAAGGAGCAAAAGTGGAAGCTAGGAAACAAATTAGGAGGCTACTGGAATAATCCAGAACAAAAATTAGCTGGAAGTAATACAGTGAAGATGGTGAGAACTGGATAGAATTAAGGTATGTTCTAAAGTTGGAATTGAGAAGACCTGGTGACGGGTTGGACACAGGTATTAATAGAAAGAGAGGAATAAAAGATGTTTCCTTGGTTTTGTTTTGAACATGTTGGTGGATACAATTTCCTCATGTGAGGTAGATTAGTTGCTGGGAGCCAGTTCTGACGCTTTGTTGGTGGGAAGTCAAGAGTTCTGTTTTTCACATGTGGGGGATGAAGTCTGCAATTCAGGAGAAAGTTAGATAGAGCTTATTTAGTTGTTTGTTTTTAACCTAGATGTCAAAAAATAAACACAACATTAAATCATTATTAATCACTAAGTTTTATTTCTACAAATATATAGATGCAGACACAGGCAAACATGTAAACATACATGTACATCCTTCATCTTATATTCATATTCACTTGCCAGAATACAAGTGACTATGTACAAAAGGAAAACTAAGCAGCTACATTTATAATTTCAAAAGGAATTCATTTGGCGTTGCCTAATTTTGATTCAGAAGGGAGCATAAAAAATTTTCTATCCATATTTCCATACGGTCTTCAGATGCACGGGTGGTATTTTTTTCTAATTATTTGGCTCCTTCACCCTACTGAAGACCACAGTGTAAGTTTTCTTGTTTGAAATTGATGCAGGCATGAAATGTTTTTCTTGTTTTGTTAAAAAGTGTTTCTGAGATGGCCCAAGATGGTGGCTTAGTGACACACACCATGCCGTCCCCCTACAACAAAGAACTGAGAAACCAAGTGAAACAGATACAGATGACAATCTGGGAACCCAGAATAGCAAACGGAAAGATGAAGAATTAGAGAGAACACTGAAGGGAAGGAGAAACTGAATGAAAACAGCAAATGAGGAGACTTATGGACTGTAGGCATCCTGCCACCCAGCCCAATGCAGCTTGACCACCTTAAGACAAAATGAGCAGCATTCCTGGGTGAAGAGCACAAGAAGGTAACTTCATGGACTCCCCAATAGGAGACAGAGATACTGTGTAGACAAACCCAGAGCAAAGCACGGTAAGCAGAACATGAACTAGATCTAAGGAAGAAAAGTGCAGGAATACAGGAAAGAGCCCTAGGATCCAGGCAGGAGGGAGCCGGAAAATAGGGACAAAACTACTCACCAGCAGTGGTCTCTGATCACTTGGGTGGGTGGTGCTGGTGGAGTGGAGGATCTCTGGAGTGGCCACTAGAGATCCTCCAACTGACTGAACTCTGGACAGCATCCCACCCCCCTTGCATTTGGTCATGACTTGATCCTTATTGCCAGCTGCACTCTGTAGAGATGCCCTGGCACCCACCCCAGTTACTGGGGGAACATGCACCCCACCTCCTATACTCTGCACTCCTGGTGACCAGCTGTATGTCCCCTCTAGCCCCCCATCTGGCAATCTGTGACATGCATTCCCATGACATTGCAACAAGAAACTTGAGTCCACCTCACCCATTCCCACACCACACTGCCTACCTAGCAATTCAAAGCACACCCACCCACACCATCTGACCTGCGACCAGAGGCTCCTGCCCAACTGGTGGCGCAAGTTCCCATGCCACCCATCTGGTGACTGTTGACCCATGCACCCTTGCTCTGACTACCCATCAACCAACAATGTGCACACATAGTGCCTAACCCAACAACCAATGAAAATGCTCTCTGCACCCACACCCCAGTGACCGGCTAGACAGACACATCACCTCATCAGCAAAACTAGTCACATCCTCATAGGTGCCATATGCACATCTACCAGATGATGAAGAGGAGATCCTAGTAACCTTATCCAACATCCACCCAGCTGCAGCACCACACATATTGCACCCAAATAGTTCCTGTTGGCCATCTGCACTTGCACTGAAATCCCTTGATACCTTACCACCTACTGTGATGCCAATTCACACATGCGTAGCAGACCTACCCTGTCCATATGGGTAGAACTCCCTCACAATGGATATGGAGATGTCCTGCTCTGACCTCCAGAGAACACACTAACTGCTAGCACCAACCTGGAAGGACCCTACAGTCTAACAAGGGCTGTGGAGAGACCCTACTACACAACACTTGTCACCTAATATCAGGGAAAGAACCTGCTTTCCCATCTCCACTCAATCTGGAAAGGGAAGGCATACAAGCCTCACACATAGACCAGAACCACAAACAACAATAATTAAAATAATACAAAGGAATTATTTCTAAAGAGAAAGAGAAGAAGCAAAGCTCTGGATACATCAAAACAAAACAAAACAAAAAAATCAGCACAAAATAAACAGACATACAATCAATAAAGAAATATATAAATAAACAAATTAACACCTTAATGTCTCTGAGATAGCAGACAATAACAAATTATATGAAGAAACAGGATAAGATGGCTCAAACAAGTGAGCAAAATAAAGGGGTAGAAAACCTTCCTGAGGAAAAAATGGTAATAGAACTACCTGATAACAAATTCTGAAGACTTCTATGTAAGATCATCAATAAGATCAAGGAAAACATAATTGAAACCCTAGAACAACTGAGAAAAACAATACAAGAAAAAAAATGACAAAATGGACAATTAGAAACCATACAAAAACAACAACTAGAAACATAGAAGATTAACAATAAAATATCAGAAATAGATAACTCAAAGGAAGGACATCGAAGTAGAACTGAATCAATGGAAAGGAAGAAAGAATTAGTAAAATAACAGACAAATACCTTGATGCTAATTTGTTTGAGGAAAAATCAGAAAAAAAGAATGCAGAAAGCCTAAGAATTATGTAGGACACCACCAAGAGGAATAATTTACGTGTAACAGGAATTCCAGAAGAGGAGAAGAGGATAAGTACAGAGAGAATTTTTGAAAATTTACTGGTAGAAAACTTTCCTAATATCATTATCATGAAAGACAAGAAGGTTTCCATCGAAGAAGCTTAATGAACCCCAAACAGGATAGACCCTGTCTTAGTCATCTAGTGCTGCTATAACAGAAATACCACAAGTGGATGGCTTTAGCAAAGAGAAATTTATTCTCTCACAGTCTAGTAGTCTACAAATCCAAATTCAAGGCATCAGCTCCAGGAGAAGGCTTTCTCTATCAGCTCTGGAGGAAGGTCCTTGTCATCAGTCTTCCCTTGATCTGGGAGCATCTCAGCGCAGGAACCTCAGGTCCAAAGGATGCGCTTTGCTCCCGGCACTGCTTTCTTGGTGGTATGAGGTTCCCATGTGTCTCTGCTCACTTGTCTCTTTTATATCTCAAAAGAGATTGGCTTTAGACACCATCTGATCTTGTAAACCTCATCAGTATAACTGCCACTAATCCATCTTATTACATCATAGTGATAGAGTTTACAGCAGATAAGGAAATCACATCAGATTCCAAAATGGTATACAATCATACAATACTGGGAATCATGACCCAGCCAAGTTAACAGATATTTTGAGGCGGCACAAGTCAATCCATGACAGACCCCAGTAGAAAGTCATCAAGACATATCATAATCAAATTTTCCAATCCAAAGACAGAATTTTGAGAGCAGCTTGTGAAAAACAAAATATCACTTACAAAGGGGCACCAATAAGTTTAAGTTCTGATTTCTTGGCAGAAACCATGCAGGCAAGAAGGGAATGAGATGACATATATAAAACCCTGGAAGAAAGAAAATCTTCTGACCAAGAATCACATATTCAGCAAAAATGTCTTTCATATATGATAATGAAATTAGAACATTCCTTGATAAACAGAAATTAGGAGAATTTGTAAAAATCAGACCAACCTTACAAGAAATATTAAAGGGAGTCCTTCAGACAGAGAACCAATGACATCAGACAACAACTTGAGAGTAAGACACACAACAGCATCACTCAGATACCAACCCAGATAAGAATTCTTAAAAGTAAAATAAAGTTGCAAAACTGAAAACAAAGAACCAGAGGTGTCAACCAGTAAACTATGACAACTTCAAAACAAAAAGTGGGAATAAATGGTGTAATTATAGAACTTCCATATGGAAAGGAAATTAAGGCAATATTAAGATATTTTAAACTTAGGAAAATAAGAGTAAATTTCAGAGTAACCACAAAGAAAATTAATTAATCTACTCACCAAAATAAAGAAGAAGAAAATCAAAAAGAATCAGTAAACACAAAATCAACAGTAATGAAGGATACAAAAAAGAAATTCCATAAACAAACAAAAAAGCATAACAAAATGGCAGTAGTAGATTTATACCTATAGATACTCACAATGAATAAAAATGGTTTAAATGCACCAATCAAGAGAAAGTGGAAGAATGGATTAAAAAAAAAAAAAATGACCCACTCATATTTTGCCTACAAGAGACACACCTTAGATACAAAGATATAAAGAGATTAAAAATCAAAGATGGAAAAAAAAGTATATCAAGCAATTAGTAAGTAAAAGAGAGCAAGAGTGGCAAGAATAATCGTTGATAAAATAGATTTTTAGTCGAAACAATTATAAGAAACAAAGAAGGGCATTATATAATGATTAAAGGGTCAATTCACTAAGATGACATAACCATAATATTTATGCGCCCAATGATATAGCTCAAAATACATAAAACAAACTCTAACAGAATTGAAAAGAGAACTAGACAGTTCTAAAATAATAGTAAGAGACTTTAACACACCACCTTCAATGATGGACAGAACAACTAAAAAGAAACTCAACAAAGATACAGAAGATTTAAATAACACAATCAACCAAATTAACCTCTTAGATATATGCAGGACACACCACTCAACATCAACACAGTGCACATTCTTCTTCAAAGTACATGGATATTCTCCAGAATAGACTATATTTTAGGCCATAAAGCAAGGCTCAATAAATTCAAAAGCATCAAAATAATACAAAGAATCTTCTCTGATCATAACACTATAAAACTAGAAATCAATAACAGAAAGAACTAGGAAAAAGGTATAAACATGGAAACTGAATAACACCTTACTTAAAAACTACTATGTAATAGAATAAATTAAAAATGCAATTAAAAATTCCTAGAATCAAATGAGAATGAAAACACAGCATACAAAAATCTTTGGGAAACAGGAAAAGCATCCTCAAATGAGAATTTATAGCAATAAATACACACATCAAAAAAGAAGGAAGGGCCAAAATCAGTAGCTTAACCTGACAACTCAAACAAACAGAAAAAGAACAGCAAAAGAAGTCCAGGAAAAGAAGTAAGGAAATAATAAAGATCAGAGCACAAATAAATGAAATAGAAAACAGAAAAGCAATAGAAAGAATCAACAAGACTAGAAGTTAGTTCTTTGAGAGAATCAATAAAATTGACAAACCATTGGCCATAATGACAAAGAAAAAAAAATGAGAAGATGCAAATAACCAAAATAAGAAATGAATTGGGTGATATTACAACAGAACTAACTGAGATAAAAAGGATAGTAACAGAATATTTTGAATAACTGGACTCCAACAAATTTGAAAACCTAGAAGAAACGGGCACATTTCTGGAAACACACTACCTAACTGAACGAACAGAAATAGAGGTAGAAAATTTAAACAAACCCATAACAAAAGAAGACATTGAAGAGGTCATAAAACACCCCCCCCCCCAAAAAAAAAAAGCCCCAGCCCAGACACTTTCACTGGAAAATTCTATCAAACATTCACAGAAGAGTTGACACCAACTCTACTCAAATTATTTCAGAATATAGAAAAGGAAGTAATACTCCCTAATTCATTCCATGAAGCCATCGTAACCCTGATACAAAAGCCAGGCAAAGACACCACTAAAAAAGAAAATTACAGACTAAATGTCTCTCATGAACATCAATATAATTCTCAACAAATTATAGCCAACATAATTCAACAGCGTATCAAAAAAGCAATACATCATGATCAAGTGAGATTCATACCAGGGATGCAAAGATGGTTCAACATTAGAAAATCAATCAACATGATTCACCAAATAAAATAAAGAAAAGAATAACATGATCATCTCAATCAGTGCAGAAAAAGCATTTGATAAAATCCAACACACTTTCCTGAGAAAAATTCATAGCAAAACAATAATGGAAGGGAAATTCCTCAATATAATTAAGTGTGTAAGTGCAAAACCAACAGCTGACATCATTCTCAACAAAGAAAGATTGAGAGTGTTCCCCTTGAGAAAAAGAACGAAACAAGGATGCCCTTTATCACCACATTTATTCAATGTTGTTATGGAAGTCCAAGCTAGAGCAATAAAGCAAGAAAGGAAAATAAAGTGCATCCAAATTGGAAAGGAAGAAGTAAAACTATCCTTATTTGCAGATGACATGATCCTATACATAGAAAATCCCAGAGACTCCACAAAAAAGTTACTGGAACTAGTAGGATTCAGCAAAGTGGCAGGGTACAAGATCAACACACAAAAATCAGGTGAGTTCCTCTACACTAACAAGGAGGACTCTGAAAAGGAAATCAAGAAAACAATACCATTTACAATAGCCCCCAGGATAAAACACCAAGGATACCTAACCAGGGATGCAGAAGGAAAACTGTAAAACACTACCGCAAGAAACTAAAAGAGATCTACATAAATGGAAAAATATTCCATGATCATGGATTGGAAGACTTAAGATTGGGAAAATGTCAATACTACCAAAAATGGTCTATAGATATAATGCAATCCTGATCCAAATCCCAACAACATTCTTTAAAGAAATGGAAAAACTAATCTCTAACTTTATATGGAAAGAATTGCTAATGCAACATTGAAGAAAAAGAACAAAGTAGGAGGCTTCACACTTCCCAGTCTTGAAATTCACTATACAGCCACGGTAATCGAACAACCTGGTACTGGTTCACCGTCAGACACATGGACCAATGGAATAGAATTGAGAAGCCAGAAGTAAATCCATCCATATGCAGACAGCTGATCTTCAACAAAGGGCCAAAGTTCAGTCAATGGGGAAGAAACAATCTCTTTAACAAATGGTGCTGGCAAAACTGGGTATCCAGATACAGAAAAATGAATCGGGATCCATATCTCACAGCATTCACAAAAACTAACTCAAAATGGATCAAAGATCTAAATGTTAAAGCTAAAACTATAAAGTTCCTGGAAGATAACATAGAGTCAAAACTAGGGGGCCTAATTTTTAGCATCAATAGCCTATCAAAGAAAACTAAGAGTGAATGAACAACAGAAGATAAATTAGATAACTGAGATCTCCTAAAAATTAAGAAAAGATTTTACCAAAAGGGTAAAAAGAGAACCCAAAGACTGGGAAAAAATCTTTGGCAACCTGATAAGGGTCTAATCTCTAAATAAATAAAATTCAGCCACTCAACAACAGAAAGGCAAGCAATCCAATAAAAAAAAAATTGGCAAAAGACATGAACAGACACTTCACCAAAGAGGACATTCAAGTGACTAACAAATACATGAAAAGATGCTTACAATCAATAGCCATTAGAGAGATGCAAATCAAAACTACAATGAGATACCATTTCACCCCTGCAAAAATGGCAATGATCAAAAAAAAGAAAATAACAAGTGCTGGTGAGGTTTTGGGGGGATTGGAACTCTTATACATTACTGGTGGGATTGTAAAATGGTACAACCACTATGGAAAACACTATGGCCCTTCCTCAAAAAGCTACAAATAGAAATACCTTATGATCCAGTAATCCCACTCCTAGGTATATATCCTAGAAATACATGAGCAGTGACAAATAGACACTTGCACACCTATGTTCATTGCAGCATTATTCACAATAGCAAAAAGAGGCAAACAACCTAAGTTCCCATCAAAGGCTGAAAGGATAAACAAATTATGGTACCTACATACAATTGAATACTATGTAACTAAAAAATAATGAGAAGTCTGAGAAACATAACATGGATGAATCTGGAGAACTTTATGCTGAGTGAAATAAGTCAACTACAAAAAGACAAATATTGTATGGTCCCACTGTTCTAAAAAAGTCAACAATAGATACATACAAAGAAAGCGAAGTTCTTTGATGGTTAATGGTTATCAGGAATGGGAGGGAGAGGGAGGGTGAATCACTTTCTGGGTAGTAGACACTTGTTACTTTTGGTGATGGGGAAAGGGAATACGAAATATGAGTGAAGTCAGCACAATCTGACCAAGTTAAAGACACTAAGAAGTACACGAGAAAAGGGACAATTTTGGTAAGTTATAAACATATACAATTTTGCAACAACAAAAAAACAATAAAAAAATTGTGTGCATTTACATAGGTAGATATGGATGCATATATGTGTATAGGAAAGCATATTCGAATAAACGCACGTGCATGTATAAGCATCTCTATAGGCATATGCGGAAACTCTGGCGGTGTAGTGGTTAAGAGCTACAGCTGCTAACAAAAGGTCGGCAGTTCAAGTCTACCAGGCACTCCCTGGAAACCCTATGGGGCACTTCTACTCTGTCCTGCAGGGTCACTATGAGTCGGAATCGACTCGACAGCAACAGGTTTGGTTTTGTAGGCATATGTACATATGCGTTTGTGTGTGCTGCATAAATATCCACACATATAATAAGTTACATAGAAAGCAGCTAGGGAGGCTTCCTAGACATATCCAAACAACTTGAGGGATTGGTTAAAAGGCTTGGGACCATAGTCTCAGGGGACAACTTAGTCAATTGGCATAACATAGTTCACAAAGATAAACTTCTGCATCCTAGTTTGGTGAGTAGCAAGCGGCTGAGGTCTTAAAAAGCTTGTGAACAGCCATCAAAGATACAACTATTGGTTGGAACAAAAGAGAATGAAGGAAATTAAAGGCTCATAGAAGAAACTAATCCAGGGGACTAAGAGCCCACACAAACCATAGCCTCTTCTAACCCGAGACCAGAAGAACTAGATGGTGCCTGGCTACCTCTACTAGCCATTCTGACCAGGGACACAATAGAAAGTCCCAGGTAGAATGGGAGAAACATGTAGAACAAAACTTAAATTCCTAAAAAAGTCCAGACCTATTGGACTGATAGAGAGTAAAGGAACCCCTGAGACTATTGCCCTAAGATACACTTTGAACTTAGAATTGAAGCTGTTTCTGCAGGTCATCTTTCAGCCAAATAATAGATTGACTTATAAAACAAATAATGTCACTTGTAAGTGATGTGCTCCCTAAACAATTAACTATATGAGACCAACCGGCCAACATTCACCCAAAAGCAAAGATGAGAAGACAAGGAGGGGAGAGGAAGTTAGATCAATGGAAACAGAACAAACGGAATGGAAATGGTAAGAATGCTGACACTTTGTAAAAATTGTAACCAATGGCACAGAACAATTTGTATAAAGATTGTTAAAGGAGAACCTAATTTGCTGTGTAAACTTTCACCTAAAACACAATAAAATAGTACTTTAAAAGGAAGTTTCTATTTCAGGATTTCTTTCCTGGCAGCCAGTATTTATTTACATAATCCGCAAACAATAGGGAAATCTTGTCAGTTTTCTCTGTTAAAGTAGTAGAATCCAGTTCCTTAATATCTCACTTGCATATGTTTTATACGGTCTTTTCAACTATAAGTCACATTTTTTTTGTCTATTCATTCATGTTAACTTTTAAATTTTATTTGTTTTATTACTCTTTATTTTTAAAGAATTTAACCGTGGGAATATGTTATTCAGAAGTGATAATAGGGGATTCAGGAAAATATTTTTAAAAATGTAAAATATTATAAACATCATAAATCTTGATGGTTTCAGTTAAGTGAATTTTTAAAGTACTAAAATATTTTTCTAAACTATTTAATATATAATTAATTTATAAATACCTTTACATAACATTTTATTTTTTATAAACAATTTCACATATATATTGTATGATTACAAGGGTGCAGTAGACAGAACAGTATGCTCCTCCTTAAAGACATCCTTGTGCTATTGCCTGGAACCAGTGACTCCATTAATTTACATGGCAAAAGGGACTTTGCCAGTGTGATTAATTTAAGGACCTGGGGATGGAAAGATTATTATGGATTATCTGACTGGGCCAATGTAATCACAGATGTACTTAAAAGCGAAAAGAGAAGCAGAGAGGAGAGTTGCGAAGACAGAGTGAAATGTGACTAGAGAAGAATGATCAGAGAGACATTGCTGGCTTTGAAGATGGAGGATAGGGTCCAGGAAACAAGAATGCAGGCCACCTCTGGAAGTGGGAAAGGGTGGGGAAACCTATGCTCCCATAGGACCTCCAGGAAGGAATGCAGCCTTGCCAACACCTTGGTTTTAACCCATTTAGACTCATGTCAGCCTTTTAACCTACAGAACTGTAAAGGTAATAAATTTGTGCAGTTTAAAGCTATTAAATTTGTGGTAATGTGTTACAGCAGCAAAAGAAAACCAATACAACCTCTTTATACGGTCTTATATTCTGAATTTTTATTTCCCTGATGCCGCAGCTCTATCATATGTTAACTCCAATTTTGTCTTTTATTTTCTACCTAAACCTTGGATTGATAAACTTAGTTTGAATTTTTTTTTTTTAATCTCTGGTAACATGATATTCTTCTGCATTTTTTTTTTTTTTTTTTTACTTTCTGACTTCCAAAAATGATAAAATGTAGCCATGCCAAGGAAGCACCCAGCTGCTTATATGGCCTCAGTCCTATATTTGACATCCTCAACTACTGTACTTTTCTTACACTTCTCTATTACTTCAGTTTCAATGTTATTACATTCTCTTAATTTTCTGAAAACCTCCCCCTTTTTTTTTTCTACAGGTTTCCTTTTCTGCTCTCACGCTTAATAAAACTTCACTTTGTCATTGGATCTTTGAATTTCTTATTCTTTCATCTTCTTCAAATGACCTCATTTCTCTGGTTTTAATAACTATAGATATGCCGAAGAACCCCTAAATTATATCTCCAGCACAGACTCTTCTGAACTCCATATTCAATAGCAAACCTCCTACTTAACATCTTCACACGTGTATCTCAGAGGAAGCTCATATCAATATGAAAACTGTAGTCACTTACCTGTTGCTTATATGCTATCATTCTATCCTAACATTCTAGCACCAGCATTTAGTCAGTTACCATCATTGAAAGCTGAGAGTTCTTCCTGATTTCTTCATGTATCTTACCCATCTTTTAGTCAATTCTCACTGACTGTACTTCTTTAATAATTCCCAAACATTTATCTTTTGCTCTATTCCTACAGTCTCTATAGTTGTTGTAGCCTTTAACAGCTCTAGCTTTGACAACTTCCAGAGCCTTTTGGTTTCTCTTTTGTCTTGTTCAGATCTATGGTCCACTGTGTTGCCAGAACAGTCTGACTAAAATTTAATTTTCGCATTTAAATTATCTTGCTTAAAACTCTCTAGTGACATCAAACTACCTTTTCAACAGAGGCCAAGCTTTTTAATAGGACATACAAAGCCTTTTCTGACCTGACCCCCACCTGCCTTCTCAACCTTTTCTTTCACTGTTCTTTACTTAGGACATTATATGCTTCACCATTAAACTGCTTACATTTTTCCAGATGCATGGACTCTTTCACCTTATTGCATTTTCTTATGGTATTTATCAGCCAGAATGTCTGTTTTTCCAAAACATTTATGAAAATGTTGACCCATTTTAACCTTTTTTTTTTTTTGGAATGCATTTCAGGTCTCCTTTTTCTAGAGACATTTCTTTGACCCCTTTCCTCTTCCCACCAGGCTCACCTAGGGGCTCCTTACCTGTGCTGTCATCCCCCTGGAAAAACCACTATCATTGCAGCTGTCACACCACCATGTAATTTTCTGTAACGTATCTGTCTCACTCTTTAGCCCTTTGTTGTTCCAATGATTTTCTGCTTTGAATTTTTTTTTTCTTTTTTAATATCATGCACTTTCATTAATGGAAGGCATGCTGAATCAAGGAGCATTTCTGAAATTTTGTTATGAAATATGGAGTTTGATACATATTATGTGAGGCATGTATGTCCCTATATGTCCCTCTTGTCTCTGGGTGTAGGATTATGCAGGACATGTAGGTCGCTTCAGACTTTGCATCACCTTCTCAAACCCTTGGCAGGCATGCACAATCTATGGCACCCAAAAATGAGGTATTCCTGTGAACGTGGACTCATCATGAAAAATGTTACTTCCAGATAACACACAGGAACCCGGAAAAATAAAAAATAAAAAGGCTTATCTCCCAGTAAAAGAGACAAAAGTTTTGCAAAATCATACCTGCAGGATGCATCATCTCGTACAATACCGTGTAAAAACTAATTTGCAGCACACATTGGTTTCTTCCATTTTAAACAGTTATACAGGTCCCTGCCTTGTGGTAGCAAGTACTGTCAGTGGGAAAGCAGCTTCCCAATAAACCTGAGAGGTGGAAGTGTATGTGGGGGCCGTATGTCCCACGGGTCTCCAAAGGGTAAATTACAATGTTATTTAAAGTAAGTTCCGTATATGACTCATCCCAGCAGAGGAGGAATTCAGTGAATGAGGAAATAAACACACGATAATCTTTTATGGACTTATTCCGTGTCTACTGGGACTAATGTGTTTCATACGACCTATATGGTTAATTAAAGAGATTTTACATGCCTTTTCTGGCTGCTACTTACTCTATCAACCAAACAAACCAATCAAAAATAAAAGAAAGGATTCAAACAAATAATATTATTTCGTTATTGGACATTCTTAAAAACAGCCCCCTCCAATTGCAAATTCAGAAATAAGTGCTTCCTGTACATCATGAAATAGAATTACAATGTGATCCAATTTGATAGAATCCTTTTGTCTGCTTCCCTATTCTTAAACTCATGAGGAATTCAGTTACCTTTAATGCAATGTCTCTATCAAGCCATTACTCTGTAGAATGACTGTAAAAAATATTAGACAAAACTCTGGGGAAAATAGGCTACTGTTACCGTAAATTTGTGTTTTAATTTAAAAAGAGAAAATTCTTAATGCAGTAAAACTAACTGAATTAACAGTAATAGGTTATATAATTTCTCAAGAAAATGGGAAATAGCTCACATTGGAAATAGAGACAAGCATTACCACCCAAATATGAACATTCAGGTCACTAAAAAACAAAAGAAAAAGAAAAAAGAATGGTAGTTGATAGTGTATAACAATAAACCAAATCTGTTGCCATCAAGTTAATCCCAACTCATAGCAACCCTACGGGACAGAGTAGAATTGCCCCAAAGGGCTTCCAAAGAATGGCTGGTGGATTCCAACTCCTGATCTTTTGGTTAGCAGATGTCATGGATTGAATTGTGCCCCCCCCAAAATTTGTGTCAACTTGTTTAAGTCATGATTCTCAGTATTGTGAGGTTGTCCTCCATTTTGTGATTGATATAATTTTCCTATGTGTTGTAAATTCTAATCTCTGCCTGTGGTTAATAAGGCAAGATTAGTTTATGTTAAAGAGGATTAGGGTGGGATGTAACACCCTCTCTCAGGTCACATTCCTGATCCAATGTAAAGGGAATTTTCCTGGGGTGTGGCCTGCCCCATGTTTTATTTTACAAGACTTAAAAGGAAAGGGAAGTGAGCAGAGAACAGGAGACCTCATACCACCAAGAAAGCAACACCGGGAGCAGAGCACGTCCTTTGGACCCAAGGTTCCTGCACAGAGAAGCTCCTAGTCCAGGGGAAGATTGATGACAAGAACCTTCCTCCAGAGCCAACAAAGAGAGAAAGCCTTCCCCTGGAGCTGATCCCCTGAATTTGGACATCTAGGCTACTAGACTGTAAGAATATAAAGTTCTCTTTGTTAAAGTCATCCACTTGTGGTATTTCTATTATAGCAGCACTAGATGACTAGGACAGTAGCTGAGCTCTTAATCACTGTGCCACCAGGGCTCCTATAACATAAAAACATAACCTGAATCATCCTTTAAAAATTAAATATATGATTAAAGCTTTCTATTTGCTTATTAAAAGTTCTTATGAGGTGTAGTCCTGTAAAAACGGCTTACGGACAGTGTCTGACCTCCTCTTACATCACAAGCGGAAAGGAGAATCAAGATCAACAACACAAGGCTGATTCCCATAAGGTAAATGCCTCCCCCTCTGCCATCTTTACTAATTCTGACACCAACTTCCTGTCCCACAGCACTCTCTACTAGGTTCAGTAATTCATTGCAACGGCCACACAGAACTCACAGACCATACTTACAATTATAGGGTTCATTAGGGAAGTAAGAGTTAAAATTCAGGCTCAAGAACACTCAGGATACAGTTCTTCCTTCAGGGTAGCCTCTCTCCAGCTATGCTTGCAGGCACGTCTCTCCTTGTCCCTCAGTCTCTGCCCAAAGGCACTCAGCTTTCTCTCTCTATGGGCCAGGAAGCACATCACACTGTCTCGTACTGCCAGGTCTCTGCTGCTGGGTCTCTCCTGCTGATCTCTTCTTCCTTGTTTGTAGTGGGTTCCTCCTCCTGCTCTGGAATTGGCTCTCTTTTAAGGCAAACCTGATCAATCCACTTGGTGGGCCACGATTACCATATCACAAAATCACCTGGGTGGGGGTTACAAGACCATGGCTAGAAAGGCCACTCCCAAAAGTAATTAATTGCACCACAAGTCCTTTTGTCCGTATTATTTATGTTGTCACTATTAAATTTAGAAAAATGAGGTTAGTTCTCCCAGGTGGTGCAGTGGTTAAGAGCTACAGCTGCAAATCAAAAGGTCAGCAGTTCAAATCCTCCAGCCCCTCCTTGGAAATCCTATGAGGCAGTTCTACTCTGTCCTATAGGGTTGCTATGAGTCGGAATTGACTCAACAGCAATTGGTTTGGTGTTTTTTTTTTTTTTTTAAATATGCAAAATAAGATTTTTTTTGCTTTTTCTACATTTATAAACTATGTCTCAATTTGCTGAAGGCTAGTTTTGTCCACTTTATATTTGTGAAGTAGCTATATACGTACCAGCCTACATAAATTTCTGAAAATCACACTGTTGATTATTGACTTTGTAGCTAAATACCTTCACAGAACTAATAAAAGTGTTTCTTTCAAGCAACATCCATGTATGTTAATTTGAATTTGTCAATGGGAACAACAGCAACAAAAAATATTTTAGCTACTGTTTCTATAGTATATGAGATTTAGGTAATATTTGTGAATAATATTTTTAATTACTATAAATTCATGTATCTGAATACAGTATATTGATATGTTTTGTATATTGAAGAGCAAATTTCCTGTAAATGATTTTCAAGGTAGATCAAAACATATTTTGAAAATATTTCATCAAGTACTTGTATGTATTTTAAAATGATTTAATAGTCAAACAATTTAAAGATGTTATCTTTTCTAGAGTCAATCACGATGTTAGCAATTTTTTAAATACATTTTCATCGTTTGCATTGAGAATTTGAGAAGAAACATTTAGAGCAAGTTACCTAAATTCTTATGAAGATGTTATCATATTTTAATTCAACATATTTCAGCAAGTTTTTCCTTACCCCTTTAAAACACAAAGTAATTTAATGTAATAATTTTTAAAATCACTAAATCAAGGCTAATCAGGAGATTAAAATGATATTCTTTGGAGAGAAATAAGTTTCTCAACATGTGCACATCATAAGAAAGTTTGTAAAGTGGAATAATTAGGTTTAAGTATCTTTGCAAGAAGAATCTTAAAGAGCTCTATGGTAATATTCCTATAACGGAAAGAGATTAACAAATCATAAAAGAAAAGTTGTATCTCATTAGGGATATACAGATACTATCTGTGCAAATTCTAAATTTGTCAAGCCATATGCTATGTTGGAATTTATCAATATGAACCATATTTGAACTTCTCCATTCAGCAAGTCATTCAGCAAATTGCTGTTTGGCTCCTTCAGATATATCATACAGAAAATTATTTTAAGCTTAAACTTTTCTACTTTTCCTAAAGGGATTGTTTCATCAAATGCAGTTTCAAATTGGTTTAAAGGAAGAAAAAGAAAAGTCTGACCAGGTGGTTGTCAATAATTTGCATTCAAAAAAGTAAAGTAAGTACAGTATAAGATATAAACAGTTGTAATTTTTTGTTTGTTTTTCATTTAGTTTTGATTCATTATTTGTGTAGTAATTAAGAAATAGTTTTAGATTTAAACATAGGTATTTGGAGAGATTGTATAAATAAATTTTCCTGCACATGCATATTCTGAGGCTTAATCACAAAAATAACATGATTATGGATTAAAATTTCACTCATAATATATTGCCATATGTAATGGATTGGATTGTGTCCTCCCAAAATATGCACTGTAAATCCTAACCTCTATGCCTGTGGTTATAATCCCATTTGGGAATGGGTTGTCTTTGTTATGTTAAAGAGGCAAGATTAGTATAGTGTGTTTCTTGAGTCAATCTCTTCAGAGATATAAAAGAGATTAAACAAGAAAGTAAGTGAGCAGAGATGGTGGAAGACAGGTGCCAAGCTACATGAAGACAGCCGAGGAGTAGAAGCTCAAAGAGACAAGGAGTTTCCTCCAGAGCCAACAGAGAGAGAAAGCCTTGCCCTAGAGCCAGCACCCTGGATTCGAACTTCTAGCTTCCTACACTATGAGAACATAAATTTCTATTTGTTAAAGCCACCCACTTGTGGTATTTCTGTTATAGCAGCACTAGATAACTAAGATTATTTTAATGTCTATTTAATCTATTTATTCAATGTATGTGTTTAACATAATTACCTTTAACAATTTGTTATAGAAATCTAATTTAAACAATGTAGATATTGTATATGTATGTTAAAACGAGCGCATACTAAAATTGTTAACAATCAAAGATTTCAGCAGTACAAGTTTGAAACACAGTATGAGCAGGAATGAAAAGAAAATAATAGGTGTTCAAGACAAGGCAAAGACAATGTCAGAAAATTGATTAGGTGAATACTGCAGAAGGAAGTAGTTCAAGCAAACCTGAATTTTGTAATCTACAAAACTAGGGGGATGAAAGTAGCTGAAGTAGAAATAGAGAAAAAGGCTAATATGATTAGACAATATGTTCGTTCTTAATTATATTGAATTTGATGTACCCATGAAAGTAGCAAACTAGGGAGGCTTAACTGACATTTACAAACCAACTATGAAATACGTAACATTAGCTCCATTTTATTAATACAGAAACTGTCACCCAGAGTGGTTAGTCATTTATCTCAAAATTACAAAAATATTAACTATAAGAGCTATAATTGAAACCAAGTCTATCTGACTCCAGAGCTTGCACTTTTGGCCATGGTGCAAAGGAGTGAATAAGATCATAAATAAAGATTAATAAAAGAGAAAATGAGAACAAGGAGTGGAACTTGGGAATGCCCACTGAAACTGTCAAGATTTGGAGAATAAATTAGAGAGGCCCTTGGGGAAGATCTAGTCAGAGAGGTAGGAAGAAACCAGAAGAGAGCAATGTACTAGAAGCAAAAAGAAGAGAGAATACCAGAACGAGAGGATGGTCAGCAGTGTGAAATGTAGTGTAAATGTTCAGGAAAAATAAACCTAAAGCAAGGAAAAGTGATTTGAGAGTTTGATTATTTCTAATATTTTTAGAAATGATCATTATGATAGACTGCTATATTGAAGATAAAACTTCAAGAGGACCATGAGGATTGTTGGTGAGGAAACAGAAGAGATAACTATGGATTCTATTCCCATCTGTGTTCGTGATCTCATTTCAGCCACTTTATTTAATTTTATTCCTTTAAAATAAATTTCTCTCTAACTTAACTCATTCCTTTACTTACTTATCTCAACTATTCACACATATTCTTGTGGGATAATTTTCTTTAAATAATTAAATGTCAACAAAAATGGATTTTTAAAATTTTTTTTTAGGTGATTACCACTTTTCAAATATTGAGGCATGATCTGGATTGTTGACCCCATTGCCTTCGGGTCGATTCTGACTCATAGCAACCCTATAAGACAGAGTAGAACTGCGCCTTAGAGTTTCCAAGAAGCGCCTGGTGGATTTGAACTGCTGACCTTTTGATTAGCAGCCATAGCTGCTAACTGCTACACCACGAGGGTTTCCAACTGTATGTAACATAGAGAAAAACAGGAATCACTTCTTAGCATATTTATGTCTAAAAAAAAAATCTGTTCTAAAAAATAGAATGGGAAACAGTATCCTGAGTAAGCAAATATTCACTATTCTCACAAAAAGGTCAAATCAAAAAAATATTCCCAAGGACTAATGAAAAGGAGTGGCAGAGAATAGATTTCATTGAGCACAAATACAACAGATAGAGTGTGTTGTGATTTTTTTTTTTTTAATTGACTAGCACTTGCTGAAATTAAAGCAGACTTGAAGCACTTACTGTTAAAGATCAAAGATCACAGCCTTCAGTATGGCTTCCACCTCAACATAAAGAAAACAAAAATCCTCACATCTGGACCAATAAGCAGTATCATGATAAACACAGAAAAGATTGAAGTTGTCAAGGATTTCATTTCACCTGGATCCACAATCAGTACTCATGGAAGCAGAAATCAAGAAATCAAACGACGCATTGCATTGGGCAAATCTGCTGCAAAAGATCTCTTTAAAGTGTTAAAAAGCAAAGATGTCACTTTAAGGCCTAAGGTGCACCTGACCCAAGCCATGGTGTTTTCAGTCTCCTCACATGCATGTGAAAGCTAGACAATAAATAAAGAAACTGAAGAAGAATTGATGCCTTTGAATTATGGTGTTGGTGAAGAATATTGAATATATCATGGACTGCCAGAAGAATGAAAAAATCTGTCTTGGAAGAAGTACAGCCAGAATGCTTATTAGAAGCAAGGATGGTGAGACTTTGTCTCACGTATTTTGGACATGTTATCAAGAGGGATCAGTCCCTGGAGAAAGACATCATGCTTGGTAAAGTAGAGGGTCAGGGAAAAAGAGGAAGACTCTCAATGAGCTTGATTGACACAGTGGCTGCAACAATGGGCTCAAGCATAACAACACTTGTGAGGATGGCACAGGACCAGGCAGTGTTTCATTCTGTTGTAGGGTCACTGTGAGCCAGTACTGGCTCAACGGCACCTAACAACAATAACAGAGCACTATCTACAGACATCAGCGTACAATGAGCAGAATAGGAATTCTCTTTTCCAAGGGAATAGACAAACTTCAGTCAGTCCAGGAGCTGAAGGGAGAACCCTGCTTGAGGAGGTTGAAGATTTTTCTTTTTTTTCAACTATACAGTAGGGGGTTTGAGCCGTACAGTGGAAAGGTTTGGAGCAAGAAGAATAATGTGAGTGTGGAAGTATTGAGAAGGCTGATAATGGAAGAGACACACCTGTGATTAGTGATCACCGATAGAGATTTGAGAAGTATGATGGATGAAATTCATCCCAAGATTACCAGAGAGTTAGCCTGCGGTAGACTTGAGGATCCGGGACTGGCACTACATGACCTAGATGGGTTATAAGTTCCTGATGGATAGAAAAAAATGACCAACCTGGAAATAATTAGCTAGTGTTTAACTTGAGAATGAATGCTCCAGGCAGAAATTCCAGGAGGTTTTATAAGAAATGCACCTCACTGGAAAGACAGAACAAACTGATAAATTTCTTGTTTGAGCTTCAGAAACAGATTACATTTGTTGGCCAACTTTTGAAACAACTTGGAGTACGTGAAGCCCTGGTGGGCGGGTAGGTCAGAGGAAGCAAGCACTTACTCCTGATCTCTGGGATGATGCAACTTGTGTGACTTTACAAGCTGATAGTTGTTGAGGTATTGGAAAACATAAGAGGAAGTGAACGCTACTGAGCACATTTAACTTGAAAGTCACTGACAAGTTCCTTTTATGGGAAATGTCTTTAACAGGTATGCTTATTTTCTTAGATGAGCATCTGGAAGTTGTAGAGAACAGAGGGAATGTTTCTTATCAAACTTAAGTTGTGAATAAACTTCTGGATTTTGTTTTCTTTATCAGTATTTCAAGGATCTCAGCACAGAAACAACTATGTTTTTAGATAAGATAATCTCAGGCAAATAAACTTGTTTTATTTCTTTTTTTAAAAATTAGGCTCATCTAAGTGCTTTTTTTGTGGAGTATTTAATTTTAAAACGTCTGTCACAATCATATAACGATCACTCTATCATGCCTATAGATTGCTATATATTTTTGTACAGTGTACCTATTATCATGCTCTTAAATCTCCCCTTCAGTGTGTGGAGATATATATATGTATATATATATTTTTTCTTCTGAAAGAAGGGAACCATAAAACTATTTATGGATTAGTCCGAGAAGCAATGTGTACTGCAGGCAAATCGTTTTTTATCTTTAGTTAGAGGTTAGTTGCTTGACCCAAATATACATTTTTAGCTAAGCCAATGCCTTTTTTGGTTCTACTCTACTGAACCCTTTTGTAAAAATAGCAGATTGGGCTAGTTCCAAATTTTAATTTTATGTATTCAATGTAAGAGAAATGAAGAATGGACGGGAAAAAAAAAATACTGTGTTTATATATCAAGGTTTACATATGTCATGTCAAACTAATCAGGATGTGTGTGCCTAAAGGGGAGGAAGAAATTTCAATCAACCTAAAGTTAGTTGTCTGGAGTGAATCTAATTCTGGCAATCAGGAGTACATTTGAAAGATGAAAAGAATTATTGGATTTTGGTGGTTTTAAGGGCACTTGTTGTTTATTAGGGTGTTTTCTTTTGGTGTTGGAGTTTGATTTTGTTATGCAGTATTATATATGTTTCTTTGCATAACATTTGGTGGATCTGATAATCAAAGAGTTCTTCCCTTATTGGAATTTGAACCATGAGCACAGTGAAGAAAGGAGAAGAAAAGGAAAAAAAAAGTATATATATATATAAAGTATACATATATATGTGTATAAAGTATATATATATATACAAGTATATATATATGTGTGTGTGTGTGTATATATATATATATATATATATAGCAACAGAGAAATAAGACGCTTGAGAAGTTATCTCTAGAAAGAAATTCTGGAACTATGTGGTTTCTACTTTCTTCCCTCCCTCCCCTCATAGATTCTAGGAGTTCCAATAAATTCTCTTTTCTTTAAGCATCTTGCTAAAAGGAATCTCTTGCTTGCAACTGATGAATATAACTTATACAGTAACTGGCCTCAGAATCCTGAAGAAATTTTATAATAAATTTAGTATATTTGGAATAGATATTTAGGCAAGATGAATTAGAAGGCAGTACAATTCATTGCTTACTTGCTGAAAGTAGAACATAGGAAACTTGTACTTGGTAAAAGAGCTAATTAGGTTATTGTTTATTGTCATATTGAAGAAAGTGTTCTTTGACATATGGCATTGCAGAACCAGGTGGTTACTGTACAAAAGCTGAGGCAGTAAAAAAGAATGGCTTGTTCTGAAGTCATTGCATAATTAAAATCACAAAAATATGTAGTCCAAATGCCTGAATTCTTACCTCCAGTAACCAGCAAACCAGTTGCCATTGAGTCAATTTCAAGTAAAACTGTCAGGGTAGAACTGTGCCCCATAAGGTTTTCAGTGGCAGATTTTTCCCAAGTAGATCACCAGGTCTTTGTTACAAGATGCCTCTGGGTATATTTCACCCTCCAACCTTTCAGTTAACAGCCAAGTGTGTTAACCTTTTGCACCATCCAGGGACTCCCACCTAAAATAAAATTCAGGATTTTCTATGAGCTGGATGAAGAAATCTCTCTCTCTTTTAGCTGAAGGTCAAATATTTCCAGAAGCTAGTTATGGTGTGGTACTTCAGGTTGTTGCATCAAAATTCATAGAAACTCTTAACCTTATTTGGAAGCTATTGAACTGATGGAGAAAGACCTGGTCCCTAATAATAAAACATGGCTCCACACAGAACTCAGAGGTCTTAGAACTGGAATGCTCTAAGAAATACTTCTCACCTGAAGTCTTTGCTTGAAGAAGCTTAACTTTTTCCTTCACCTAAAAAAGCCTAGTCTGCGGCAGCTGTTCATCTTTTAACAAGGAATATGTACTTTACCTTCTGCCACACCTCACTTGCTTTCACTTTCCTTCTTCTGTGATGCAGCTCTAGAGTGACAGGTCAATTTAAATAGTCAACTATCAGCATGTTCAACCAAGGAGAGCGTAACATAATTTTAGTTCATTCTGAATCACTTAACATGGTGACATATCCTCTAAACTCAGACCAAAATAGGCTGCACCTCTTTGATATCTCCACTTGGATGTCTAATACCCAACCACCTTTTGCCATCGAGTCCATTCTGACTCGTAGTGACCCTATAGGACAAGGTAGAATCGCCCCGTACAGTTTCCAAGGAGTGGCTGCTGGATTCGAACTGCTGACCTTTTGGTTAGCAGCTGAGCTCTTAACCAGTGTGCCACTAGGGTTCCATTTAATATATAATTAATTTAAAAAATGTGTTTACATAGTATTTTATTTCTTATAAACAATTTCACATATGTATTGTATGATTGTAAATGTGCAGTAGACAGAATAATATGCTTCTCAGTAAACACATCCTTGTGCTAATGCTTGGTTGTCTAACAGGCATCTCAAAGTTAGCATGTGCTAAACTGGTTTCCAGAATACCACAGGTTGTATTTCCCTAAAACGGTCCTGTCAATATATATTTTATTTCACATATTCTTCTTCAAGGTGACACTGACTTTTCTCCACTAAGAGGTGGAAATTTTTGTTCTCTCTCTTGAATCTAGGTAGATGTTTGTGACAATCAAAGTGAATAGAATGTGGCAGAAGTGATAATGCATGTCTCCTATGGCTAGGCAAAAAAAAATATAACATGGCTTGTGTTTGGCTTTCTCTAGGTTCATAACTTTGGGACCCAGTCACCATTTGAGGAGAAACACCAGCCACATGAAGTGGTCACATGTAGGTTTGCCAGCTGGTGATCCCATGTAAGGACATATTCAATAGATAGTATCAACTACCAGATATGAGTCTTCAAATGATTCCAGCCCCTTATCTTTAAGCCTCCCAGCTGACACCATGTCAAATGGAATAGCTATCCCCACTATATCCTGCTCAAATTGCAGTTCTGTGAGCTTAGTTATTTATTTATTTTATTGTATTAAACCACTGATTTCGGGGTAATTTATTACACAGGCAAAACAACTCAAATGCTAATAGGCCCACAAAATCAGCTTGTCCTTCATTGCTTCCTATATCTATCAATGAAAACTCCATTCTTCAAGTTATTGAAGTAGTAAATACTGTTGGTTCAAAACAAATTAAATCTAGAATTATTTCAGTTTCTTACTACCCTTCCTCTATTGCCACCATCCTCTTCCAAATTACAATTATTTTTCTCTGTATCATTGCAACATGTTCTCAGTGATACTTTCCCTTTACACCTATCTTAGGTCAAATTTCAAAGAAACAGATAAGACATCAGTTCTTGTGCAAGTGATTTATTGTGAGAATACACTCAGGAGAAAACTGTAAGGAAGTGGAGGGAGCAGGATAGGGCAGGGGGAGTATTTAGGTAAAGATGTGTCTTTGGGAGAAGTCTGGCTACAACCAAGCCACACAGAGAGCTCTGGAGTGTTAGTGGTATCACAGAAACTGTCCTACCAAGAGACTGTTATCTCTTCATTTGTCAATCATTGGAGGGAAGAGCTCATGAATCTTCAGGCCTCTTGATGTTAGGATGTTTGAGCAATCCTGTTAGCTAAGGGCAGTCTTATGCAAAAGGGTGTAAATGCCAGCAGTTGTAACTAACACCTCAGGTGGCTGGAGGATGGGTGCAGCTGGGGGATGATTGACCATGTCAAGGAGATCAAGCAACTATTACAATTTCGACTACTTGTTACATTTCATATTTTCCTTCCCTACTTTAGTTCTCCACCCACCTTTGGAACTTAAATTATTATCTAAATACTAGATATGCTATTTATGGATTTATTTTTCTAATTATCCATTATATGTTTCTTTGGCTTCTATTTGAATGAAGATACACTATGGCAGGGTTTGATTTTTTTTTTTTTTCACTACTGCATTTCCAGCAGTAAAATAATAATGGGGCGCACTTGCATTCAATAACTATTTATTTAATAAATTAAAGATTGAATGACTTAATTAATATATAGTGACTAAGTTAGACTAGGGAGCACTGGTGGCACAGTGGTTAAGTGCTATGGCTGTTAACCAAAAGTTGGCATTTCAAATTCACCAGCTGCTCCTTGGAAACCCTATGGGGCAGTTCTACTCTGTCCTATAGGGTCACTAAGAGTTGGAATCTACTGGATGGCAACAGGTTTTGGTTTTAAGTTAGAGCAGAAGGAGCCCTGGTGGCGCAGTGGTTAAGCACTTGGCTACCAACCAAAATGTTGGTGGTTCAGTCCACCAGTGCCTCCTCCGGAGAAAAGACTTGGCAATCTGCTTCTGTAAAGGTTACAGACTTGGAAACGCTGTGGGCAGTTCTACTCTGTCCTATAGGTCCCTATGAACCAGAATCAACTCAACAGCACATGACAAGAACAACAACAATAAGAACAAATAGACATGCAACAAATGTTAGCTCTCTATGACCGGGCCGACCAAATCATTTATGTGAGAACTGAAAATGTCTACATCAGGTATCGACACACCTTTTCATTAAAGGTCCAGTACTAAATTCTTTACAATTTTTGGGCTGTAGATTTTCAATTCTGCTTTTGTAATGTGAAGCAGCCACTGAATATGTGTAAATGAATAGACTTGGCTGAGTTCCTCTAAAATTTTATTTGCAAAAACAAGCAGAATCCGTATTTTACTTCATCTGCACCCTTGCACCTTACTTGCTACAAAAGTTTGTAAACACTTGTTATCAATATAAGTTTACTATTCCAGAAAAATCATGTACAGGAAGATAAAAATGGCAAATAACTTTATTGTTCATTCCAGAAGCTTCATGAAAGACCTATCAACTTTTGAATAGAAAGCATCAAATGACAGTTTGCAATTCAAAACCCTTTGGATCCCTAGCATCAAAATCTTCCCCTTACTGTGGTCATTTATTCCCAAACTATTGTATCATGATCTTTTGCCAACCCTAATCAAGCAATAAGAAATACATCTTAAATCTGACATCACCATTTTGTAAATATTCTAATTTTGACACACATCTTCACCTTTGAGACACATCTAAGGCTCGGTCAAGGTACCAAAAACTCAACCAAACCCATTGTCCTTGAATCAATTCTGACTCATAGTGACCCTATAGGACAGGGTAGAACCATCCCATAGGGTTACCAAGTAGCAGCTGGTGGATTTGAACTGTCAGCATTTTGGTTCGCAGCCAAACTCTTAACCTCTGCAGTGTCTCCTTTATTGCTGTAACAATAAATTCAACTTGGTCTTATGAACAGAGAGTTTTGGTAATATTATGAGGACCACCATTCGACCTTGAAGTAGTTTACCCCTTGCATTTCCTTATGGTTTCTTTGTTCTGGACTATATCTTTGCATTATCTTTTCTTGGTACCACAGGCCTTTCAAGATGTAATTCAAAAACTCTCCCTACCTTGGTTTCATCTCTTATATTCCCTGATAAAAAGTCATCTCTCCAACCTTAGAAGACCCATGTTATTTTTTGTCATAATAGTGCCATGTAAGAAAAACATGGAATTTGGAGCCAGAGAAAACTAGGTTTACTGTTGATCCTGCTACTTATTAGACCTGTTTCTTAAAGTCTTTTAGTCACTTTTACTTATCTATAAAACAGCACTATTATAATTCCTTTTTCATGATTGCTTGAAGAACTAAATGATATATGAAGAAAACTGAATTTCATTTCTCACATATTTTGTTTCAATGGTTTTACTAGACAATTTTGATATATATAATTTGTTTAGAGCTGTGAAGTTTCTCCTGTCTGTAGGTACCAAATGTTTGCTACATATATATTTACCACAATAAAATAAAATGTTAAAACGCACATTTTGGGTTTTTCTCCCCCACCCCCAGCAAACCTTATTACATTTAATTCTTTCTATGTCATACTGAATTATTTTTAATAGTTTTAGTTCCCTTACTTGACCACGTATTTTGAGTATTAGTGTCATTGAATCCAACAAAGTATTTTCTGCTCAGACATTCAGCAAACATTTCTTGAATAGATAATTCAGGGAAGGATAAGTGGGTTAAATAAAATTTGAGTCATTTTAATACATGATTGTTGGGGAGAACATTTCGGTAGTCACAGCATACTTGGTTTTCTGAAGTAATACAAATTTTCCATCCCTGAACCAGCTTTGTGTCGGGTTCATCCTCTGTTCCATATAATAACACTTCAAAACATGCACAAACTTTGTTTAATAATTACGTGAGTGCATTTTCCTAAGTTGCCTAATAGCAAAATTCTGTTAAGTGGTTTCTCCAAACCTATATGGAAAAGTCATGACCAAAAGCAAGCATGGGCACAGCGTGAAGATTCATCTTACGAAACTCTGAGATTTAAACTCTTATGTCTATCAAAGGGGTACAAATAAGGCATCTCTGTTCCAAGAGAAGAAAGCCCTTCAAAGTTTTATTCTGAAGTATGGGTAATATAGGTGAAAACAACTAAGAAATGTCAAATTGGATATTCAAGAAAGAGTAATACCAGGTGTATTTTGATTTTTCCACACACTTAGGCTAGTGATCTTAATGCTAGCAGCAGTTAAGAGCTCAGCTGCTAACTGAAAATCAGCAGTTTGAATCCATCAGCTACTCCTTGGAAACCTTATAGGGCAGTTCTACTTTGTCCTGGAGCATTGCTATGAGTCAGAATCGACTGGTTGGCAACAGGTTTTTGGTTGGTTTTGGAGAGGACACAGGAACTTGCCTTTGAATCTTTTAGTTTGCAGTGCATTTGCTTCAACTGAATTATTTTACTTTATCTGTTTGCAGTGATTGAATCAAATATTAACATGACTCAAGAGCATAAACAGTAATATGATTTAGCTGAAGAGGATAAACCTCTCAACCTAGTACATCTACAGCTCCAGAAGTTAATAGATGGACCCTAGGGAGTCAGGAAAGCAAAATAGAGCAGATTACAGAGGATAAAGGCTAAATGTTGCCTGTACATTCTGGTTGGAACTTAATTTCTCTGAGAACAGACTGGAATATTTCTTTCAAATTGCCTTTTCTGTAAAAGTAATCATTTGTAACGGAAAATAAATGGCTAGCTTTGATAATCACTAAAACTATAAAAATTCCTACAAATCTCAACTTTCAAGTTTATATAGCAAAACTGAGAAGAAAAGAGTTGTGTTTTGAATCAAATCTTCTTCAGCTGTTTAGATAAACAACCCTTTTCTTGTGATACAACAAAGACACTTAGGCAGTCATTCTACACCGATTAATAGTGTACAGAAACTTAAAGACACACCTCCCTAAAAAACAAAAACCAAACCCACTCTGTCGAGGGATTCTGACTCATTGCAACCTTGTAGTTCAGAGTAGAACTGCATCATAGGGTTTGCAAGGCCATAAATCTTTAGGGAATCAGACTGCCACATCATTCTGCTACCCAGAGGCTGGTGGGTTTAAACCTTTTGGTTAGCAGCCGAGTGTCTTAACCACTATGCCACCAGATCCCCTCAATACACACCCAGTGGCATTAAAATATAAAAAAAGTAACATTAGACCTTTAAGTGAAAAAATGTTTAGCCTAAGGAGAACAAAATAGAAAAATTCAGTGGTGAAAGGAGAGAGAGCATAATAAAGTAGAACAAAGCAAAACATCAGCACACACACACACACACACACACACACACACACAGTTTTCTATTCACAGGATCACATTTTTCTGTTTTACACTGTCTACTTTAGCAATGTTACACAGGACATTTAAAACGCTGTAACCAAATTTGATGAGATGTATTTATCTTGTTTTAATAAGTAAGATATTCTGTTTAGGCAAGTAATTTGGAAAGACTATTTCTCTGTGAAATTGTTGCCCATGTCTACTTCACAGTGGATAACAGGGAAGCAGACATGATGTTGTCAGAGAATGTCAGATTCTGGAATCTTTCTGCTCTTACCATTCACTTTGTATGTGTTTATGTCCTTCGTAAGGAATGCAGTTCCTCTCCTCTCATTATTAAGAAAACCTGAAGTTAAATCTAAAAGAAAATTATCATGGTATTTCCTGAAATCATTTTCCTTGCAGGGATGAAGAGAGGTATAATATGATTGATTGATATATTAGAAAAATCATTTATTTAAATTATGTATTTAAGAAATGTGGTAGAGAAAACAGGAACGCTGTTTCAGCATAAAACAGGTTTATTAAGGCTTTAAAATCAGAGCCAGGAACTAGTGGCCCATGAAAATGAACCCACAGAGACTGAGGCACAACAATCACATACACATTTTTATAGCGTTTAGACAAAGAAGGGGTGGGTTGTACAATGCTCTGATTGGTTTTCAGGCAATTAGGGAAGTTAGAAGCTGGCTTTTTCAAAGTGGGGGCATGTTAGTGATTGGGGGGTAACATATAGGTGGACTTCATTGATTGGCGACTTAGATGGCAGGGGTACCGTGCAGGTAGGGGGATACACAGGGATCACAGGACAATGACAGGACATGCTTTTCTGGGAACTTGTTATTAAATTGCTTTCTCAAGCATGTCTGTTCTGGGGATCCACGGTAAAGGAATATTTTCAATAATGCTGTGTGTCAAGATCCTCTGGGAACACGCTGTCGACACCCTGCATCTTCTTAATGACCACAGAAGAAGAGACCTGCTGGGAACAGGCTATGACACCTGCTTTCGCCTGACCACAGAGAAGAGTATTTCCTTCAGGGTATACTTTGAAGAATGACCAGAGGTTAAGCACGAGAGAGGAAAACTGCTGTTTTAAAATGAGGTTTGTTCTCAGGCTTGGGCCACTGTCCTCTAATACCAAATGTCTCATAAAATTTTGGAGTTCTATCTCTCAGAAACCTGATAGAGAAGACACTGTGTTACACTGAGAATTAGTACATAAAAGCTGCCTGGTCTGTGGCAAGTCACTTAAACCCACAGAAGAGATGAGATGTTTCCTTCTGAAAAATGCAGCTCACTATTATTTTGAAGATTGTTCAAAATAATCAAAGTTCACCAAAATTTGAACGTAAGGTTTATTCTGAGCAGTTATTCTATAAGCATATAGCGAGAACATTTTGGTTCCAAAACAAGCAAGTGGCTCAAAGAAGCTAGGTACAATGGGGCTTATAAAGAGAAGACCAAAAACGAAAAACCAAGCCCCATGCCTTCAAGATGATTCTGGTGCCTGCTAACCAACGGGTTGGTGGTTCAAACCCACCAGCCGCTCCACAGGAGAAAGATATGGCAGACTGCTCCTGTAAAGATTACAGCCTTGAAATCCTATTGGGGCAATTCTACTTTGTCCTATAAGGTCACTATGAGTCGGAATTGACTCGATGGCAATGGGTTTCTTTCTGTGTAGAGGAGGGAGAAATATAGAAGATCAACCACTGGCTAATTTTAACATGATTGATTGAACCTGGCTTCCCCCTTTACTGAGATCAACTGATACTTCTGGCCTGCTTGCTAATAACTTGGCCCTCCACCCACCTGCAGCCTTGAGACTTTTTGAGATTTAAATTAGTAGGTAATGGTTTGATGACTATCCTTTTCTAGCAGGTAAGACAAGTTGACATTGTTATATAGCAATTTCTGACAGGCCTTAGTTAGGGCCAGGCTTTTATGGTTTAATATTTGGTTTTGTGGATAAGAAAAACTTTAATGTAATATGTATATTATTAATTTTCCTATTATGAATTAGGTAATTAATTATTACCTATATTATTAATTAGGTGAGTGTTTGTATTGTCTATATTCTTATGTAAATGTAAGTTATCAGTGTTTTCAAAGGCTAATAGTGAATAAAATCAAAACAAGTGTATGTCTAAATATTAAAGGCCTATGCACCGGCCAGAACTCCTTCCTGCTTAGGGCTCCATCCCTTTTTTCTTCTCTCAAGAACTTTGGGATTTACTGCGACACTTTTCACAGTGAGATTCTGTTGCTTATGAAAGCTTCTTCTCTTTTTTTGAGCTAAAATTTTATTAATACTTTACATATATTGACTACTATAATCTGCTAGTACAAGATAAGACATTAAGTTCTTTCAGACACTTACATACTCCTAGGTAATTAAGTGCCTTGAAAGACTAGATACTCTGTAGGTGCCTATCATTTCCAATCAAATTGAATTGCTGTGCTGCCTACTTATTATTCATCCACTCTTCTGTCGGTTTGTCCTATTGTGGTGGCTTGCATGTTGCTGTGATGCTGGAAGCTATGCTCTGTTATTTCAAATGCCAGTAGGTCACCTATGGTGGACAGGTTTCAGGGAACTTCCAGAGTAAGACAGACTAGGAGGAAGGATCTGGCGGTCCACTTCTGAAGAAATTAGCTAGTGAAAACTTAATGAATACCAGTAGAACATTGTCTGATATAGTGCTGTAAGATGAGCCCTTGGATTGGAAGGCACTCAAAATACAATTGATGAAGATCTGTCTCCTCAAAGTGGAATCAAACTTAATAATGTGGATGGAGTAAAGCTTTCAGAACCTTGATTTGCTGATGTGGCACGACTCAAAATAGTAAGAAACAGCAACAAACATCCATTAAAAATCAGAACACGGAATGTACAAAGTTTTAATCTAGGAAAATTAGAAGTCATCAAAAACGAATGGAACACATAAAGATCAATATCCTAGGCATTAGCGAGCTGAAATGGACTGGTATTGGCCATTTTGAATCAGACAATCATATATTCTACTATGCCAGAAATGACAAAATTAAAAAGGAAAGGCATTGCATTCATCGTCAAAAAGAACATTTCAAGGTCTATCCTAAAGTGGTAGGATAATATGCATACACCTACAAGGAAGACCAGTTAATACAATTATTATTCAAATTTGCGCACCAACCACTAATGCCAAAGATTAAGAAATTGAAGATTTTTGCCAACTTCTACAGTCTTAAATTGATCAAACACGCAATCAAGATGCATTGATAATTACTGGTGATTGGAATATAAAAGTTGGAAACAAAGAAGGACTGGCAGTTGGAAAATATGGCCACAATGATAGAAATGATGCTGGAGATCAAATGGCAGAGTTTTGCAATGCCAACGACTTACAAATCGCAAATACCTTTTTTCAACAAAATAAACGGAGACTGTACACGTGGACTATACAAACGAAATACACAGGAATCAATTCCATTACATCTGTGGAAAGACACAATGGAGAAGCTCAATAAATATCAATCAGAACAAGTCCAGGGGCCAACTGCAGAGTAGAACATCAACTGCTCATATGCAAGTTCAAGTTGAAGCTGAAGAAAATTAAAACAAGTCCACGGGAGCTAAAATATGACCTTGAGATGTCCCATCTGAATTTAGAGACCATCTCAAGAATAGATTTGACACATTGAACATTAATGACAAAACACCAGCCTAGCTGTGGAATGACGTCATGCACATCATACACGAAGAAAGCAAAATGTCATTAAAAAGAGAAGAAAGAAAGAAAAGACCAAAATGGATGTCAGAAGAGACTCTGAAAGTTGCTCTTGAGCAAAGAACAGCTAAAGAGAAGGGAAAAAATGAAATGAAAGAGCTAAACAGATTTCCAAGGATGGCTCGAGAAGACAAAGTAAAGTATTATAATGAAACGTGCAAAGACCTGAAGTTAGAAAACCAAAGGGGAAGAACATGATCGACATTTCTCAAGCTGAAAGAACCGAGGAAAAAATTCAAGCCTTGATTTGCAATTTTGAACGATTCTAGGAGCAAAATATGGAATGACTCAAGAAGCATTAAAAGAAGATGGAAGAAATGCACAGAGTCACTGTACCAAAAAGAATTGGTAGACTTTCAACCATTTCAGTAGGTAGCATAGAAGCAAGAACCAATGATATTTAAGGAAGAAGTCCAAGCTGCACTGAAGGCATTGGCAAAAACAAGGCTCAAAGAATTGAAGGAATACCAACTGAGATGTTTCAACAAATGGATGCAAAACTGGAGGTGCTCACTCATCTATGCCAAGAAATTTGGATGGCAGCTATCTGGCCAACCAACTGGAGGAGATCCATATTTGTACCCATGTCAAAGAAAACTAATCCAACAGAATGTGGAAATTATCGAACGATATCACTAATATCACACACAAGTAAAATTTTGCTGAAGATAATTCAATACTAGTTGCATTAGTACCTAGACAGGGAACTGCCGGAAATTCAAGCCACATTAAGAAGAGGATATGAAAGGAGGGATATCATTGCTGATGCTAGACGGATCTTTGCTGAAAGCAAAGAATACCAGAAAGACTTTGTATGTGTTTTATTGACTATGCAAAGGCATTCCACTGTATGGATCATAACAAATTATGAATAACATTGTGAAGAATGAGAATTCCAGAACACTTCATTGTGCTCATGAGGAACCTATACATAGACGGAGAGACAATTGTTCAAAAAGAGCAAAGGAATACCATGTAGTTTAATATCAGGAAAAGTGTAGATCAGGGTTGTATCCTTTCACCATACTTATTCAATCTGTATGCTGGGCAAATAATCTGAGAAACTACTGTATGAAGAAGAATGCAGCATCAGGATTGGAGGAAACCTCATTAACAACCTGTGATATGCAGGTGACACAACCTTGCTTGATGAAAGTGAAGAGGACTTGAAACACCGACGAAGAACAAAGACTATAGCCTTCAGTATGGATTACACCTCAACAGAAAGAAAACAGAAATTCTCAGGACTGAACCAATAAGCAACATCATGGTAAATGGAGAAAAGATTGAAGCTGTTAAGGATTTTATTTTACTAGGGTCCATAATCAACACTCATGGAAGCAGCAGTCAAGAAATCAAAAGATGTATTTCATTGGGCAAATCTATTGCAAAAAACCTCTTTAAAATGTTAAAAAGCAAAGATGTCACCTTGAAGAGTAAGCTACGCCTGACTCAAGCCATGGTATTTTCAATCACCTCATATACATGTGAAAGCTGGACAATGAATAAGGAAGACAGAAAAATTCATGCCTTTGAATTGTGGTGTTGGTGAAGAATATTGAATATATCCTGGACTACCAGAAGAATAAATAAATCTGTCTTGGAAGAAGTATAGCCACAATGCTCCTTACAAACAAGGATGGCGGGACTTCATCTCATGTACTTTGGGCGTGTTATTAGGAGGGACCAGTTCCTGGAGAAGGACATCGTGCTTGGTAAAATACAGGGTTCGTGAAAGAGAGGAAGACCCTCAATGAGATGGACGGACAAAATGGCTGCCAGGATGGACTCAAGCATAGCAATGATTGTGAGGATGGCGCAGGACCGGGCAGTGTTTCATTCTGTTGTACATAGATGAGTTTGAACTGACTCGAGAGCACTTAACAACAACAACAGCTACTTACCATTACATGGAAGGGGTAGAAGGAGGTAATGAGATAGGGAGAGAGAGATTGTTATCAAATTAAATCTGTGACAAACATGCTTTTTACAGATTTTCAACTATTTTTCTCTCTCTATGGTCAACATCTTGTATCTCCATATGTATGAGTCCAGTAAACCATCTTGATTGGAATGTACAGTTTTGAGGGGATGGGGATGGAGCACACATCACTGAACTGGAGAATTGAATTGGAGAGAAGAGATTGACTGAAGCAAAGTTAATAAAGGAGATTGTGCTTTTAGTTTGGGAATTATTTGCCTAGATTTCTGAGCAAAACTTTGTATAAGTAACGTCCTAATGTTAAATATTTTTCTATTAGACTTAAAACTTTTAGTTTTTTTTGTTCTTCAGAAATTCCATAGGTCAGTTGCTTTCCCCTAAGAAATGAACTGGTTTAAGAGAAATTACAGATTAAAACCTCAATTTGTTTAAGGTTATGCTGCTATATATATATACAAATTTAGATTTATATAGTAAAGTTTCAAGACATGACATTTGATACTCATTTCCCTCCTCCTGGTGAGTCAGAGGAGCCCTGGTGGTGCAGTGGTTAAGCGTTTGGTTGCTAACCAAAAGTCAGCAGTTCGAATCCACTAGCTGCTCTTTGGAAACCCTATGAGGCGGTTCTCCTCTGACCTATCGGGTCTCTACGAGTTGGAATCGACTCGAAGGCAATGGGTTTGGTTCCGTGAGTCAGGAAGCTAGAATATTCAAAGTCTCAAACACAAAATGAGACACCAAAACAAGAATGGGCAAGTGAGGAATCACCTTGCTCAACAGCAAACCCAAACTAGTGGAAGCCTGTTCTTTAACTAAGAACGCAATTGTAGAAAAGCTTCCCTGAGGGTAAGATGTAAAATCACGTAGATCATTTAAAAAGTATCCAAACTTTTAAAAACCAGAAACCTATTAGCATAGACTGCTGGATTTTAGATTGTTTATTCATGAATTCCATTACTTTTTAGGGGAAAAAAAACACAAGTATAAACTGGAGTGGGACTTGATGGGATTTTCTCTTTGCTGTATAAAATGTCTACAAATATTAGCATTTGGGATTTAATTTATGTTACTTAATTTGATATAACAACATACATTTATAAATCTAGGTATATTATGTAAACTGAAATTCAAGGACTTAAAAGGACGGTCTCTCTTATTCTATGGAAAGCAGGGCTCATGACCTAAGTTTTCATGACTATTTATATAAAAGACATTTTCTTTTTATTATAAGATTATATAGGAAGGGAATATGTATATGTGTATATTCAGCACTACATTTTCCTTGATCTATAGGAGTCTTGTGAACACAGCTTTTGTAGAGGTAAACAGGTGGCTATAGAATATTGATCAACTAACGACACTTTTCTTGCATTTAATCCTTGGATCACTTTCACTTTAACAACAAGGAAGGAGTAGAATAGAATTTTGTATTTCACAATTTAAAATACTAAAAAGTTTTCTCTCATAGATGCAGCCACAAAATAACTTAGGGGTTACTAATTAAAATTTTAAAAGTTATAATTTTAAAAAATTATCAGTTAGGATTTTGGAGAAAAGGAATAAAATATCTTTAATTACAAACTGACAAATGATACGAGAGGGAAAGTTCAGATAAACCCTTAATATACTCAAAATAAATGTAATTTTTTTTTCATGCTGAGAATTACTCCATTTCTAATTAGAATAACAAATTGCAATGTATTTCTGTTTCAAAACATTATTGTATATTTATCTCTATAATACTTTTCTTTCTGATATGAATTGATAGAATAATGTTATGGTTAATCCTAAAATGAAACTAACCAAGTTAGATGGGTTTGAGGAATTTAGTTTTTTCTTTATGAATCTTGTAAAACTACATTTTGCTCAAATGTTGGATTAACTCAGTTATGAATTGTCAAGGCTGGGATATCCAAATTATGTGCTTGCTTTCCTCAGGAACACAGCACTGTAAAAACATGACATAGATTAAGTAAAAAAAATATACTTTCCCCTCTTTGAGAACTTAATTTTAATTAGAAAATTTTCTACTTGATTTTTGTTTCATTATTATCTCATTGCTGTCTTTAGATGCCATCCAGTCAGCTGCAACTCATAGTGACCTGATGTATAACAGAACAAAAGGTCACCTGATCCAGAACCAACCTCACAATTTTTTTGAGCCTATTGTTGCTGATTCTGAGAATTTATTTTTCTATTTATCTCCAACAGTGTGCTATAGTACATTTTTTAAACTTTGAAATAATGAAAACATTTTCTCTCTACAATTCTCATGTTTTTCCAGCACAATATTAGGTCAGCTATAGTATGCAGGCCTGTGCAAGTATCAACTAACAAAAGCCATTTAAAGAACAGGTCGCCATGAGTCGGAATTGACTTAACAGCAACTGGTTTGATTTTGTGGTTTTGGTAATTAAAAAAAAAGTGGCAGCAGCTGTCCCATTTTGAAAAAATATTTTTTTGATTATTTGAACAAATGTCTTCATTTGCATAAGACTGTCTCAAAGATTTTGGAAATAAGGAGTATATAAGACAGATTGCCAAAACAGTAAATATTGAAAGATACTAAGTTTATACTAGTGTTAACTGATGGGGTATATAGATCAGTGTTTCCCAGACTTTAATGTTCATATAAATCAACTGGAGGACTGGGGTAGGGCCTGAGATTTTGCATTTCTAGCAAGCTGCTAGGTGATGTTGATGCTGCTGTTCAGTAGGGTATCGAGGGAATTGACAAAAACTGTGACAAATATTACAGACAATAGTTTAAAAAGAGAGAAGAAAATAAAAACTGAGTCATCAGTGTTAGGACAAATTATGAAAGACTTTAACATAATCAACAACAAAGAAAGATTACAGGGTATCTTGTTTAGAGAAATTATCTGGGTCATTTGATTCTAGGGTATGTGACTTTCATTGTCTTTGAGATATTTTACAACTCTGCTGTAAGTTATAGAATGTTGCAGTAATGCAAATGATTCCTGGTGAGGAAAATGACCATGAATTTTGGTGGATTTGCAATCATTTATTGCCTTTTAAGTATTGACTTTTATTAGCAAATGTGTTTTATCATTTTCTCATTCCAGGCATTTGTCTGCTGTTTGGACTGTCTTTTGAACTAGTGGTAATACAATATTGTTTCCCTGATTAGTTAATGAGTAAGTAAAATCTTTGTCATGCTGTTATTTTATATTTGTATAAGAATCATGATTTTACCTTTTTTTTTCTTTTGTAAATGTATCTTTGAATTTACAAAAAGATTTCATATAATAGTTAGAATTTGAACTAAACTTTCATATATAAGTAACACATAGGCTAAGGTTGTTTTAGAAAGAATATGTTCTCCAAAAATGAAGAACGTAAAGAGAAGAAACGGACGTGATATTGACACATGTTAGGCAGGCAGTTAAGTGGAGTTGGTAGTGGGGAGTAGTGTGGTTGAAGAACTAAGGAGTCCACAAGAACATTTCAATATAAGTGAAGTATTTATAGAAATTTAGTCTGACATATGGTTTTGAGAGTGATAGAAGAGATTAAATGGATTCAAAAAGGACATATAGGAAGTAAATTCAGGAATTCCTAGTAATTTGAGTAATGTGTGGTATTAAAAAAAAAGGACGGATGTTCAATCCAAAAACTGACATGACCTAATGACTGCATAATAAGTAAGAAAAAAATCATACAGTACTTTTTAAATTTTAAAATAATTTTAAACTTATAGAAGATCTGTAAGATTAGTAGAGCTAAGTCTCGTGTAACCAGATTTTTTTTTTTTTTACATTTTGTTATATTTGCTTCATAGGTTTCTCTCTGTTTGCACTTATTTATTTATTAACTTTTGAGATTAGATGGCATAGTTCATACAGTACTGAATTGTGATTTTTAAGAGAGTGTTTCGCCCCTAAAATTAAACAAAATAAAGACCACAGGGTTTGAAAGGGAAGCTGTTTTGACTACTATGGGTCTTAGTCCATGAATACAGCAAAGAATTTTACTGGAAATATGATGATATGCTTTTTTCTTTCTCAGTTACTATAACAACTGGAGATTTTATAAGTATGTTAATATAAGATTCCTAACTTCAAGACACAGAAACATTCTCCATAAAGTTTCATTTTTTGTTCAAGGTCAGGGGTCAGCAAACTATTGCTCAATGGCCATACCTGACCAGCTGCCTGTTTTTATAGGACCAACAAACCAAGAATGATTTTATATTTTTAAATCATTGAAAGAAATGTAAGAATACTGTTTTGTGAAATGTGAAAGTAAAGTTTTATTGGCACACAGCCACACAATTTATATATTGTATATGGCTGCTTTGCATTAAGATGGCAGAGTTGAGTGGTTTTAACAGGGAAGCCTAAGGTATTTATTAGCTGGTCTTCTGTACAAAAACATTGTTGATATCTGCTCAAGATGATATAAGGTAATAATCAGATGTACTCTGCATTACTCTATCAGCTTTCTTTAGGTGAAGTTTCTTTCCCTGAATTATTTCTAAAACCCTAAAATGGAAGAATTGCTTCCTTTCTATTAGAAGACTCAGGCATAGAGAAAGGGTTCTCCATGGTTATATTCCATTATATGATCTATTCAGGTCTCCACTAGCAGTGAGGTCACTGGGCCTGTCTCTCTCTTTAACTGAAAGATGATTGACAGCGATATTCATGTTCAAATGTAAATGTGTGTTCTAGATGGGGGTGCTGAGATGTTGGTTTCCTCTAGTCTCCCTCTGAAGTGAGAGATGTTGAGATGTGAGAAGATGAGAGATGTACCACAGGCATACAATCTGGATAGGAACTCTTCTCCGCCATGTAATTCCCCCTTCCTTGAGAATAGAATGGCCTAAGCTTTTCCATACAATTTTCTCCTAATGATATTTAAAGTCCAATATCTTCCCAGATGAATAAAAAATATTCAGATGAAAAGTAGCCAAAAAGTATTAGCTGTGAGGCAATATTTTTCCAAAGGTGACCTAGTTTCTTGGTTTTTCATTCACTGGGAAAAGTTGAGTAAAATGATTTGTAAAGTAGTTCTCAATTGTCCTAGGGACATTTGGAAATTGTTGGAGGGTTTATATTTTTACTTAAAGGCTGGATACCGGCTACCAACCCTTAGTAGCTAGACACCAGGGGTTTGAAAATTCATGCAGTGCAAGTGACAATTAGCAATTATCTTTCAAATTCGTCAATAGCATACTCATTGAGTAATACAGTTCTATAGCATCTGAAACAACAACAACTTTTATTGTTCATCTTTGAAGACACAATTAAAACATATTTTATGCCTGTTTGGCTTGGCAACAACATACAGGTAGTAAAATAATCAACTCAGTCAGATGATGACAAGTATTTGAGGCTCCCAGGCGTGGGCAGATTACTCCTGCAATGTAGAGACAAGTTTTAGATTGTCTACTATTGTTTGTTTGTTCTTGTTTTTCACAGGCAGGGTTGATTTAATTTCAGAATGGGTGGTGTCTCTGTCATGTCACATTTTTTAAAAAGGTTGCCAGATAAAATTATCCCACTTTAATTTGATACGGATTAAAATGATCCCCAAACTATATCACAAGATAAATAGCATTACTAGTCCATACATCATTTTACCCCTGTTTTTATATGCCTCTTTTGAGATGAATCATTTTTCTCCAGCCAACAGTTAGGGGATTCATAGCCTCATAGATTTTAGCTCCCACAGAGGTGGACTTAATTAAACATAAACACACACATACCTTTAATTGATTGGACAATTCTAATGTTGCGTTTTCAACATTAGAATTGACCAAATAATTTTCCATTCTCAGGTTAGTAGACCAATAATTGACCCATTTACCCTCTAAAGCAAGGTATTAAAAAAAAAAAAAAAAAAAAACCCGTGTAATTAAAAGGATCCCATAATTATTAAGCTGAATCGGTAAAACAAACCCTTACCGGATTAGGGGTATTTTAATGTTAGTACAGTTGTTAATATTCATATTTTACCCTATACAATATTGACATAGAACTACAGCACAATTTAGGTCTTGAATCTCTAATTAAATCAGTGGCTACTACTAATTTTTTCCTATATGTACATGTACTTTATCATGACTCATTTTGAAATACCACTTTTCACTTTTCTAAACCCGTAAAAGCAAGTTTCATTATCTCTGTGATTTTTTTTATCTAAAACATATTTGCTGTTTTTTGAACATTGGCAGATTGTGGGAAACTTGGCCCAACAGAGAATCAAAATCTTGATTGGCTCAGATACCTTGAGCCAGAGTGGAAAGAAAGTGAGCTAATTCCCAGGTTGCCTGGCCTGTCCCTGGGGCAGAAGTGACTATTTTCCACAGGAACTTGTCATTAACTTGCCACTTAATCCACTTGCATATATACCTTTATGATATAGTATCATTAATGTTTGGAAGGCACCGAAGAAATTCGTGCATACCATATGCAAAATTCAAATACTGTTAAGAACATATTCTGTTTTCTTGATGATTAGGGAGTGGCTTAATGCTATCTATTTGCCATTGATGAAAAGGTTCATTGCCTTCAAGCATGGAAGGAAAATGTCCATTCCAATTATGTTCCTTCAAAAAATCTAACGGAATTTTCTAGTACAATGCCCATCTTAAGGCAGTCTTCCTTCATCATTTCTACCAAGTTAATGCATCCATTTACCTGCCTCTTGGGTTTCTACTGTCTTCCTTGAGGAAACACCTACATCATTTTTCACTGTGAATATTTTCCAGAGATAAGATGTGCATTTACTTGAGTCATTAGGATTTTAGGCTGTTATACCACCACTTGTCTGTCACTTCGTTGTACTATGGTGGCTTGAGGGTTGCTATGACGTTGAAAGCTATGCCCCCAGTATTTCAAATACTAGCAGGGTTACTCATAATGGGCAGGCTTTAGCAGAGCTTCCAGACTAAGAAAGACTAGGAAAAAGGCCTGGCAATCTGCTTCTGAAAATTAGTCAATGAAAACCTTATGAATTACCACAGAATATTGTCCAGGACCGGACAACATGTAAGAGCCAAAGACGTTTAACAACAGCATAATTTTTAGGCACTTTCAGCACACAGGGAATTGCCCTGTACAAGTCTGGCCTTAACGTTCTAATCATTAGAATGCCAGTGGCCAGATCACTTGAATAAACAGCATCATGACCTGAATAAATAAGGATCATGACTGATATTACTGAATCCCCAGTACATGCAAATAATATATGCCTCTAATTGTCTTTAATTCTGTACAATGGGACTAGATCTCTTCATCACTTCTTGCAATGATTCATCTGAAATCAAGTATGGAAAAGTTGAAACAAACATTTGATACTATGAAAGTGAAAGTTAAGGAGCCATCCGTGAATCAATCAGCAGCTCTAATTCTCAAGAATAATTTTTGTGGAACAGGCACTTCTGGAGATTTCCACACTTTGTGTCCACTTGTCAGTCCACTTATGCTCTTCCCATTGAAGCCAAACCTTCTTTCCCCAGGATTAACAAAAATCAGTTCTAAAGTCACACTTACGGAAAGTTCAAATGACCTTCAGAAACGCATTTGTCCTATGTGTTCAAATTGTAGTGTTAGTAACATCCAGCCACCTCCCAATTTTCAGTGTGCTGCCAGCATGAACTGTGTAAGATACGGTACACAGGATTGTTATACCTTTTGTGTGTCTATTACCAAATGGAAGCATGAAGAAAGGGAAATACCTAATCTAGTGTCTTTACTAGCAGTGACCCTCTCCAGCCCAAGGAGAAGTAGCAGAGTGAAAGGAGTAGGAAAAGAAAGTCTTGCTAAGTTTTTTTTCCTCTGCCACTTTTCTAATCTAAAAATCCATAGTTTTTCCAGAAATAGGAGTTTTGCAGTAGTAGCTTAGAAATATGATATGAAGGAAAGCTTGGCGATTCATTTCCTCACTTCTAGAGGAAATGCACTGTTGGATTTATTAATCTGCTAATCTATTTACACATTTTTCTCATCACCATATTGTATTACACTCTTATCAACATTAATTTTCTGACCCAGTACATATATACAATAAAGAGAAACATCTACAGATCACAGTGTGATAGTATGTTAGGCTTCTGCTCTTATCTTCTATTACATAATATTCAGATATTACCAAAGGAATTTCATCTCTCAACATGAGGGATGAGTTATTTTCCATACATCTAAGCAGATCTGGAAGCACTTGCAGATACTTTTGTCTAGAACTGGCATCTTCTTCAAAGTGAGAATGTGATCTGCACTATTTTATAGCCTCTACTGGACAAGATATGATAGGAAGCAATAACATCACATCTCAACTCCATTAAATCATTGGAGGCAGTTTAAATGAATAGTCCCTCCTCTGCTTAGAATCAACAATAAGCTTGTCTCCGTCACTTGGGAAGCAGGTGATGAAATGGAGTCAGCACTGTAAAAGATTTATTGGGGAATAATACCTGAGAAAGGAAGAAAGAAGGGCCGGGTTTCTGTCAGACTGCAATGCAGACCTGACAAAGTCTTGCAGCTGAATGGGGACGTCTAGAGCAAAGATTACTCATTAGAGGTACCAAAATAAGCTGGAAATCGTTGGGCTCTTGTTCCACTGCCTTGCTCAGTTATGGGATGAGGGCTGCTGTAAGAGCCTGACCTTGGCTTAAAATATGAAGTAGACTCTGAATGAGTTAACAGCTAACTACATTCCTTGCAGCTGGACATCAAGTTCTTTGCTGAAAGGGATTTGAGTTAATCCTCTCCATATCCGTCAGAACTCTTCCCTCAGACAGTGCAGTTGCACCTCTCCTTACACGAGTAAATGACAGCTCTCCAGTGTTCTGAGAGTGACTGTATAAGAGGGAGGTCAATGAAGGAAACTACAGTCCCAACTCTGCAATAGAACCCAGGGCCACTACTGAAACTCATTATCTCCCTCATCCAGTATCTGCTCTAAAGTATCCATTCTAAATTCTCCCCACTTCACTTAACCATTTCTGCTAATCTCTGTAATTTACCTGATGGCATGGTCTAAACCCACATATCCGAGACGTCTGAATTACTGATGGTAATCCTTTTCCAGCTTGGGTTGCTGCACTTGTTCATTTACACCCACTTGCATTTGGACGAGGAAATACTAAGAGATATGAGAGTTGTTCACCTGAATTTTGCATATCCACCTCTGTGCCCCCACTGTGTAACAACAACCTTACCACGGTACTGCTGATCAGGGTCAGCTACCTCTATGGAGACGATGACTCCTCTTCTTACTTGTTGGCCTCTGGATAAAAGAAGCCCAAGTTACCAAGCACAGCCAGAGGTTTTAAGTAAAAGGAACCCTCACAGTGTCCGCTGAGGATCAGAGTTGCAGTGATAGGAAACAGGAAGTCCTTCAGTGGGGACAATAGAACTGATGATAAGATGGACAGCTCCAGCTTCCACATTCTGTTCTCCAAACCCATATTCTTTTATAGATGGCATAATGCTCTCTGATTCAACAGAACCCCCTCATTCAACATGTATAACATGTCCTAAAAGGATGGTGCTTCATTTGTGCCTTTGATAGGCTATTCTAATGCTCCAACGGGCCAGAAGTTTCTGGTAGTGAGGTGTGTGAAATTAGATCCTGTGATCATAGGCCCATCCCAACAGTTCTTCATTGCTACATTGGTTTCCTATTTGGATGCCATGCTTGAGAATCAGGCAATCTGTAAGTCCCTTGATAGGCAAAACTATATCTGAATTTGAGATCCCTTCCTGGGAGAACAAATTGATGGCCCTTTTAGTATGACCCTTTTCTCTTCAAGGAATAGTGCCTTATTAGAGACAGTGTTGTTCTATGTTGCAGAAGTAGTCAGATCACTTTTGGTAAGTGGTAACCCATGCTGTTGGTATCATACATAGCCTCAATCTCTGATACCATGACGTCTTGAAATTCTTAATAATTTGTCTTGGAACTTTTGTTTTGTAAGTGAAGTCCAATGGGACAGTGCAACATGTCAGTAAGCATAGGAAATATATGAAATATGTATGTTAAACATAGTTATTGCCAGTCCATGAATGCCATGTTATATAGTGTTTATGACAACTCGTGAGCACATTTTATGAACCCACAATGTGTAGAAGTTTAGTGAGACTAAAAGTGAATACAAGAAAAGAGTGTTATGTCTGCTGTTGAGTAAGCAAAAGTAATCCCTGAAGGGTCATGTTCAAATTAGAATTTTTTTCAATGCAAACAAAGAGCAATGCCATTTTAAGAAATATTAACCATTCATACCACCACCACTGGTTGTCATCCAGTCAATTATGACACATGGAGACCCCACCTGGGTCAGAGTAGAACTCCATAGGGTTTTCAATGGCTAATTTTTTGAAAGTAGATTGCCAGACTTTTCTCCAGGGCACCTTCGGGTGGACTCAAACGTCCAAATTTTCAGTTAGTAGCCAGAGCATTTGTCCCATTTGGGGACTCCTATTATATCCTTTCTTTCCTGTATTACTTCCCTGTGTTTCTTCCCCTTATTAATCAACCACTTATGCTAAAAATGAGAACATAGAAGGAAAGAAAATGACAGGGTCAGCCACAGTTCCTTTTCCTTTTAGTCCTTCCTTACTCATCAATAAGCCAAATGTAGCGTGTTGGTAAAAGTCCACATATAACAAAGTGAAATAGTAGTAATAATAATAAAAGATTGAGTTTGTTTTGTACAGCATTTCCAGTGGTCTATTGAGAACAAAATATTAATATATATGCAGCTATGGAATACAAACTGTTTATTAATTGTATTCAGCTTTGCTTTATCCAACTGTGGTGAATTAATGAAACTTATAACCATCAGATTCCATTATCGTTATATTTATTATTTCTTCGATACATTTCAAATACTTGAACACAATCCCTTCCACTGACACATTTTTCCATGAGACAAAGTTTTTCAATTGGGTCTGTACTCTGGTTAGGGGCTTAGTCTGCTCCACTTACTACTCAGGATGAGATCCTCACTGCTATATGCACAGTGAGTGATCCCGTCTAACCACCTCCTTTCTTAGACTACTTATGGCACTAATGTACTATTTGTATTCTAAGACAGTATTGGGAAAGCAAAAGGTGTATTGGGTTATAAGACTAATAAAAAGAAAAGGGCCAAAACTTGATTGAGGAGGGAAGCCACCTAACTGAGAAACAGACCTGTCAAAATCTCTTGAGAGGAACATGGCTTCTACTGGAAAGCTGAGGCAGATAATGAGGGGAGTGAACAGTTCCAACTGTCAGCTAGCTATACACTTCATAAATTTAGAGAAAGACTTTCCTTAGCGAGGATTTAAGAAGCAAAGGTCTGTGTCTACTACATTATCTAATTTTGGACAAAGATATCACCGGGGAAATGTGTACGTACTAAGGGTTACATTGTAGCACTAAGGTGGAATTTATCTTTTTGAGAAAAGTGCACATCCATCTTATTGATACTTATTTGAAAACAGTGGTTAATTGTTTCAATTTGATAATGCCTATTATTTCTTTTCTTAATTGAGAAAAAGATGAAGGAAAAAAAAACCTAATTAAATGGATTAGATGTCTTCAGAACTTTGGCAAAAAATGGTCTTTTGAAATAAGTGACTGTCTTAGTTATCTAGTGTTGCTATACAGACATGCCACAAGAGGATAACTTTAACAAACAGAGATTTATTCTCTCACAGTCTAGTAGGCTACAAGTCTGAATTCAGGGGGCCAGCTCCAGGGGAAGGCTTGCTCTTTCAGCTTCAAAGGAAAGTCCTTGTCATCTTCCTCTGGTTTGGGAGCTTCTTAGCACAGGGACTCCTGGCCCAAAGAAAGCCCTTTGGTGATTTCTTGGTGGTATGAGGTCCTTCTGTCTCTCTACTTGCTTCTCTCTTTTATATCTCAAAAGAGATTGACTTAAGACACAACCTAATATTGTAGATTGAGTCCTGCCTCATTAACATAACTGCCTGTAACACTGCCTCATTAACGTCAGAGAAGTAGGGTTTACAACACATAGGAAATCACATCAGATGACAAGATGGTGGACAATCACCCAATGCTGGGAATCATGGCCTAGCCAAGTTGACACATATTTTGGGGGTACACAATTCAACCCATAACAGTGACTAACTAACAGCACATAAGTTTTCACTGGTTTAAATTAAAAAAAACAAAAACAAAAAACAAAAAAACAACATTGAGTCTAAATTGGTATTTTTATCAAATGCTGGGAGAAGTAGTGAAAGTAGTCATCAGAAATATGCTGAAATTCTCAGTGTTCTGCGTAATGAGTGTTGTGTGTACATACTCAATGTATACTTGCTAAACTGAATAGATTAGAATTGGAAAAAGATATCATGGAACAAGTTAATGTTTTTCATAATGCTCTCAATGCAATACAAAATTAATTTCCTCTTTTCTCTTGACTCTCCAAGCTTAGGAATCCTTACACACCAGGAAAAGGAATATTTCTACATCTGTTAGAACAGCTTTAGTCCCCTGAGATAGCCAACTTACTTATGTTAAACCTCTGGCCTCCAGAACTGGGAGAGAATAAATTTCTGTTTTAAACCAACAAGTCTTTGGTAATTTGTTACAGGAAACTAATACAGAGGGGTTAGACATTCACAGACACTTTTCTCAAATTTCTAAACTTCTCCAGGAGAGTAATCAACAAAAGAATCAAAAGAGTACAGAAGTGTGTCAAGGGAAAATCCCTTCTCATAGAAAACAAGATTGGAGCAAGTGTAGTCCTTGATTCCTATCTCTAGTTAGAGAAAGATTGTTCTGGCTATTGAGTAGAGATTATCTTGAAAAGGAGTCAGGTTAGGAGGCTATTGCTTCATCAAGCCATGTATGATGGAGGATTTCAGTGGGTGATGACAGTGTGCATGAAGTGAAGTTAGTATGTCTGGAATGCATTTGGGAATTAAAATTTAAAATACTTGATTGATTGATTACTTGCGATACGGTAAGGGGAAGGGTCATTCATTTTCATAAGGTCTTGAGAGTTACATTCATACAATAATAAATGGTGTTAAATGCTCTAAAGTTCAAGTATATGGAAAAAAGAGAGAGTAAGAAGACTTTATTTTCAGAAATGTGTTAAAATTATATATTTTTGTTATATTCATAGACACACAACAAAACTTACATTTAATGAATTTTCACATGTAAACTTTAGGGACATTGATTACATTCTTTAAGTTATGCAACCATTCTTGTTCTCTTTTTCCAAATTATCTCATAACCATTAACATACTCTCAATGCACTCTAAGCAAAAATATCCTCTTTCCTCCTCCATCCCACCTCTAGTAACCACTAATTACTTTTGGTTTCTATATGTTTGCTTATTTCATATAAGTGGTATCATACAGCATTTTTCCTTTTGTGTCTGACTTATTTTGCTCAGTATAATGTCCTCTAGGTTTATCTATTTTGTGGTGTATATAAGTACGTAATTTCTCTTTGTGGCTGAGTATGTATATACCATGTTTTGTTTATCCATTCACCAGTTGATGGACATTTTGGTTGTTTCTATTTTTGGCTATTGCATATAGTGCTTCAATGAATATTGGTGAAGAAATTTATAAAATTTTGAAAGATATTTGTAAAGATTGATTAAAAAAATGTAATTGCCAAAATATTGTCAGACATGCTATCATACCAAAAGTACAACATGATTAAGATGTTGGCAAGTTTGGATCACAGCTGTTAATGAGTCAGGAAAAACTAAGTCATGCTGTGTGGTAGCAAACAACCTAAAAATCTTGTTGTACTGGGGTCACCTGCACTATTTCCTTTTTTATTACAAAAATAATTATGACTGGAAAGCAATTAATTAATCACAAGAGTCAAGGCTTTACTATAATTACATTGTTATACTGAAAAAAAAAAAGTTACAGAGGTTCAAGACAGCCAAACTTTGTATCCAGTGCACAAGAACTGCATCAAACAAGGCAAGCGTGACTCTCTGGCAGCAGCTTTGCATTCTGTTTTCTTTGCCTGACATATTCTTCACTCACATTTTTCCATGGCATCTTTAGTCTCATTATTTGGCTTTAGTGTAAAGTTCACTTCCTCAGAAAGCATCTTATTACCAACCAACTAAATATTCTTCATCTCTCTGTTACCTATATCTTAAAAAATCTTACCGCTAACTACAAAACACTACTGCAAGAAACCCAAAGGGATCTACATAAATGGAAAAACATACCATGCTCATGGATAGGTAGACTCAACATTGTGAAAATGACAATTCTACCCAAAGCAATTTACAAATACATGCAATCCCAATCCAAATACCAACAACATTCTTTAAAGAGATGGAAAAACTAATCATTAACTTTATATGGAAAGGGAAGAAGCCCCGGATAAGTAAAGCACTATTGAAGAAGAAGAATGAAGTAGGAGGACTCACACTACCTGACCTCAGAACCTACTAAACAGCTACGGTAGTTAAAACAGCCTGGTATTGGTACAACAGAAGACACATTGACCAATGGAACAGAATTGAGAACCCATATGTAAACCCATCCACCTACCGTCGCCTGATCTTCGACAAGAGCCCAAAGTCCATCAAATGGGGAAAAGACAGTCTTTTTAACAAATGGTGCTGGCAAAACTGGATGTCCATCTGCAAAAAAAATGAAACAGGACCCATAACTCACACCGTGCACAAAAACTAATTGAAAATGAATCAAAGACCTGAATATAAAGCCAAAAACTATAATTTTCATAGAAGAAAAAATAGGACCAATGCTACAGGCCCTAATACACAGCATTAACAGGATACAAGCCATAACCAACAACTCACAAACTCCAGAAGATAAGCTAGATAACTAGGATCTTCTAAAAATTAAACACTTATCAAAAGACTTCACCAAAGGAATAAAAAGAGAACCTACACACTGGGAAAAAATTTTTGGACATTACTCGTCAGACAAAGTTCAAATCTCTAAAATCTACAAGAAAATCCAACACCTCTACAACAAAAAGACAAATAATCCAGTTAAAAAATGGACAGAAGAAATGAATAGACATTTCACCAAAGAAGACATTCAAGTCGCCAACAGACACATGAGGAAGTGCTTGTGATCACTAGCCATTAGAGAAATGCAAATTAAAACCACAATGAGATACCATCACCCTGGCATTACTGGCACAAATAAAAAAACACTGGAAATAACAAATGTTGGAGAGGCTGTGGGGAGATCAAAACTCTTATGCACTGCTGGTGGGAATGCAAAATGATCAAGCATTTTGAAAAATGATATGGTGCTTCCTTAGAAAGCTAGAAATAGAAATACCATATGATCCAGCAATCCTACTCTTAAGAATATATCCTAGAGAAATAAGAGCCATCACATGAATAGACAATATGCACACCCATGTTCATGGCAGCATTATTCACAATACCTAAAAGATGGAAACAACCTAGATGCCCGTCCACAGATGAATGAATAAACAAACTTTGGTACATGCACACAATGAAGTATTATGCAACAATAAAGAACAATGATGAATCTGTGAAGCGTCTCATAACATGGATGAAACTGGAGGACATTATGCTGAGTGAAATAAGTCAATCACAAAAGGACAAATACTGTATGAGATCTCTACTGTAAAAACTCATGAAAAAGTTTACACACAAAAAGAAACAATCTTCATTGGTTAGGAGGGACGGGAGGGGTGGGGGTAAGGAAATATAAAATAGACAATAGATAAGTGATAACACTGGTGAAGGGTAAGACAGTACACAGTACTGGCAAAGCCAGCACAACTTGTCCAAGGAAAGGTCATGGAAGTTCCATAGACACATCCAAACTCCCTGAGGGACTGAATTGCTGGGCAGAGGGCTGTGGGGACCATGGTCTCAGGGAACATCTAACTCAATTGGCATAATATAGTTTATAAAGAAAATGTTCTACATTCTACCTTGGTGAGTAATGTCTGGGGTCTTAAAAGCTGGTGAGCAGCCATCTAAGATACTCCATTGGTCTCACCCTTCGGGAGCAAGGGAGAATGAAGAAAGCAAGATACAAGGAAAAGATTAGTCCAAAGGACTAATGGACCACAACTACCACAGCCTCCACCAGACTGAGTCCAGTACAACTAGATGGTGCCCGGCTACCACTACTGACTGCTCTGACCGGGATCACAACAGAGGGTCCTGGACAGAGCTGGAGAAAGATGTAGAACAAAACTCTAACTCACAAAAAAGACCAGATTTACTGGCCTGACAGAGACTGGAGAAACCCCAAGAGCATGGCCCTGGACACCCTTTTAGCTCAGTAATGAAGTCACTCCTGAAGTTCACTGTTCAGCAAAGATTAGACAGCCCCGTAAAACAAAACGAGACTAATGGGGCACAACAGTCCAGTGACAAGGACTATAAGGCAGGAGGGGACAAGAAAGTTGGTAATAGAGAACCCAAGGTTGAGAAGGGACAGTGTTGACATGTTGTGGGGTTGTTAACCATTGTCATAAAACAATATGTGTACTCACTGTTTAATGAGAAACTATTTGTTCTGTAAACCTTCTAAAGTAGAATAAAAAAAATTACCACTATCTGAAATTATATATTTATTATTTTTCCAGTGTCTTCGAGATTATAAACATCTTGAGGTTTGATACTTCATCTTCCAATTGTATATTTCGATGCCTAAAGCAATACTGAGTGCAAATTACCCAATAAACATTCAAGGAAAGAATGAATTATAGTTTTCAATATTAGAAAATATGTGGAATGAAACTCTATGCTCAAATAAGCTTGCGAATAGTTCTGTGCCTGTAAAATCCATACTGACAATTGAACAACATTCAGCCACTATTTACTGATGGTGTGAATATAAGACCATATTTTAAAATGCGCTGCTTATTCTAATGGATATTTACTCAAAGTCTAAAATTCTATTTGAAGACCTAGAGGGAAAATACAATGATTCTAATGCAGACTGTAAATTTTAAGCTCTTGGTTATTTCCATAATGCAATAATGAGGGCATTCGTGTGAATAATAGAACAGTAGAAAGAATTCTGAAGTAAGAGGAAAAAATATTTATGAAGATGCTATTACAGCAAATCATATTTTTACTATGATTAACTAGTTTCTTTGTGGGTAAATTGTCATAGCAAAATACATTTTGAAAGAGGAAAGGCTATGACAGAAAAATTGCAAGGACTGGTTATAAATTTACTTCAGGTAAATGCAACACAGCACGTAGCTATAAAATAAAACTCTGCTTTTTTATCATTCAGAAAATCCTTTTGTGCTTAATAAGCTTTAGCAAGAAAGAAATATATGTATAAAAATTGAATTATGCAATATATCTAGGTATACAATGATTGTATGAGTGTAGGATTGTCTGAATATACAATAAAGAAATACATAGTCTCTGGCATTTTCTTCCCACACCCTCAATGAGTGGGAAAGGAGAACTAGCCATAGTAAAAAACGTGAAGACTCAATCAAGGTATCAGCAAGTGACTTTCAGAAATGGTTTTCATTGTCTAAAAAAGGAAAAGGATTTCAATATCTTTATTTTCCAGTGTTCTTAGAATATACGGCTTCAATTGGCCCAGTGGTTAAGAGCGCAGCTGCTAATAAAAGGACATCAGATTGAATCCACCAGCTACTCCTTGGAAACTCTATGGAGCAGTTCTACTCTGTCCTATAGGGTCACTATGAATCAGAATCAACTCGACAGCAATGGGCTTTGATTTATTCTGACTAGAAGGAGTCCTGGTGGCCCGTGGAGAAAGATGTGACAGTCTGCTCCCATAAAAATTAACAGCCTAGGAAATCCTACCCGGAAGTTCTACTCTGTCCTATAGAGCCGCTATGATTCAGAATGGACTTGATGGCACTGAGTATTCTGACTAGCCATATTTCTGACCAAACGTTTGGAAAAAAATGGCATTTTCTGTGGATTATTTACAATGGGCTGCATATAGAATTGAATTTGGTATAAAAATACACAAATAAGTCAGGAACCATTCTCAACCTTTGAAAATTTTTGGTCAGCTGACTAGTTACTATATTGATTAAAATAAAAAGCCATAAATATAAATTATGGTTGTTTTGCCAAGCAAATGCTAAATTTCAGAAAAATATCACGCTACTTTTTGGCATATTAAAAGGCTAGAAGAAATGATGCAAAAAAAATATTCTTTACGTAATTTAAAAAATGTACAATTATAGTCCATCTCTTTGTTACTTCTGGATCTCTCTCTCTTTCTCCCTCCCTTTAGCTAGTATTTAAGAGACTGGTATTGACTATTGTGTATTAATTATTGATTCAGAAATATGTCAGCATTTTTTAATCTAGACATTAGCAAAATATCAAGGAGCCATCAGTTTCTTATATACTTGTTTGTATTCATGTCAATGACAAAAATTTCCCAAGATTTTTATTTTTAAAAAGGACATAAAATTCAAGGATATTTATGATATGTCATATCTTGGTACATCTTAATAATGAGAAGTGTTAAAATTAAATCCAGCAACTTGCATAAAAATAAATATTGAGAAGTTCTTTTTATTTTTCAGTAAAAGATGAAATTATTTAAGGTTAGTTTGACTAGTACAATAATTTAGTGTGCATCATTTTCATGCTTGTGTTTATATTATCTTTGGTACAATGTAATTTGATTTTACAACTGATTACTAAATTGGTTAGACAGAATTTACATGATTGCAAAACTGAAATAATTATTAATTAAACTTCATAGGTCATTAGTACAGAAAAGGGTTAGAACATTTATAGAATTTTATGAACTCCATTAACATAAAGATCCAATGCTAAATTACAGTACTTGCTATGGTGCACTATGCAATACAGTTTCCCATGTGTCTGTCAGTTTGTTGTACTTTGGGGGTTTGTGTGTTGCTGTGATGCTGGAAGCTATGCCACCAGTATTCAGATACCAGCAGGGTCACCCATGGAGGACAGGTTTCAGCTGAGCTTCCAGACTAAGACTGACTAGGAAGAAGGACCTGGCAGTCTGCTTCTGAAAAGAAATAGCCAGTGAAAATCCTATGAATAGCAGCAAACATTGTCTGATATAGTGCCAGAAGATGAGCTCCCCAGGTTGGAAGTCACTCAAAAGATGACTAAGGAAGAGCTGCCTCTTCAAAGTAGAGTCAATCTTAATGACGTAGATGAGTCAAGCTTTCGAGACCTTCATCTGCTGATGTGGCACCACTCAAAATGAGAAGAAACAGCTGCAAATATCTATTAATAATTTGAATGTGGAATGTACAAAGTATGAATCTAGGAAAACTGTAAATCATAAAAAATGAAATGGAATGAGTAAACATCAATATCCTAGGCATTAGTGAGCTGAAATGGGCCGGTATTGGCCATTTTGAGTCAGACAATATGGCCTACTATGCTGGGAATGACAGCTTGAAGAGGAATGGCATTGCTTTCATCGTCAAAAACATTTCAAAATCTATCCTGAAGTACAACGCTGTCAGTGATAGGGTAATATCCAGACACCTACAAGGAAGACCAGTTAATACAGCTATTATTCAAATTTATGCACCAACCACTAAGGCCAAAGATGAAGAAACAGAAGATTTTTACCAGCTTCTGCAGTCTGAAATTGATCAAACATGTAGCCAGGATGTATAGATAATTACGGGTGAGTGGAATGCGAAAGTTGGAAAGAAAGAAGAAAAGATCGGCAATTGGAAAATCTGGCCTTGGTGATAGAAGTGATGCCGGAAATCCAATAACAGAATTTTGCAAGACCAACGACTTCTTCATTGTAAATACCTTTTTTCACCAACATAAATGGCGGCTATACACATGGACCTTGCCAGATAGAATACACAGGAATCAAATCGACTGCATCTGTGGAAAGAGACGATGGAAAAGCTCAATATCATCAGTCAGAACAAGGCCAGGGGCCGACTATGGAACAGACTACAAATTGCTCATATGCAAGTTCAAGTTGAAACTGAAGAAAATTAGAACAAGTCCATGAGAGCCAAAGTACGACTTTGAGTATATCCTACCTGAATTTGGAGACCATCTCAAGAACAGATTTGATGCATTGAATGACAGAAGACCAGACAAGTTGTGGAATGACATCAAGGACATCATACATGAAGAAAGCAAGAGGTCATTAAAAAGACAGGAAAGAAAGAAAAGACCAAAATGGATGTCAGAAGAGACTCTGAAACTTGCTCTTGAATGTCCAGTAGCTAAAGCAAAAGGAAAAAATGATGCAGTAAAAGAACTGAACAGAAGATTTCCAAGGGCAGCTCATGAAGACAAAGTAAAGTACTATAATGTCATGTGCAAAGAGCTGGCTATAGAAAACCGAAAAGGAAGAACATGATCGGCATTTCACAAGCTGAAAGAACTGAAGAAAAACTTCAAGCTTTGAGTTGCAATAGTGAAGGCTTCTATGGGGAAAATATTAAACTACGCAGGAAGCATCAAAAGGTCATTATACCAATGACAGAGTCATTATACCAAAAAGAATTGGTGAAAGTTCAACCATTACAAAAGGTAGCGTATGATCAGGAACCAATGTACTGAAGGAAGAAGTTCAAGCTGAGCTGAAAGCATTGGCAAAAAACAAGGCTCCAGGAATTGACGGAATATCAATTGAGATATTTCAACAAACAGAAGCGCCGCTGGAAGTGCTCACTCGTCTATACTAAGAAATTTGAAAGATAGCTACCTGGCCAACCAACTGGAAGAGATCCATATTTATGCCTATTCCCAAGAGAGGTGATCCAACCAAATGTGGAAATTATCGAACAATATCATTAATATCACACACAAGTAAAATTTTCCTGAAGATCATTCAAAAGTGGCTGCAGCAGTATGTTGCAGGGAACTGCCAGAAGTTCAGGCCGGATTCAGAAGAGGATGTGGAACCAGGGATATCATTGCTGATGTCAGATGTATCCTGGCTGAAAGCAGAGAATACCAGAATACCTGTGTTTTAGTGACTATGCTAAGGCATTCGACTGTTTGGATCATAACAAATTATGGATGACATTGTGGAGAATGGGAATTTCAGAACACTTACTTGTGCTCATGAAGAACCTGTACATAGACCAAGAGGCAGTTGTTCAGACAGAACAAGGGGATACTGCGTGGTTTAAAGTTAGGAAAGATGTGCGTCAGGTTGCATTCTAGTCAATCAATACCTATTCAATCTGTATGCTGAGCAAATAATCTGAGAGTCTGGAGTATATGAGGAAGAACAGGGCATCAGTTTTGGAAGAAGACTCATTAACAACCTGCATTATTCAGGTGACACAACCTTGCTTGCTGAAAGTGAAGAGGGCTTGAAGCACTTACTGATGAAGATCAAAGATCACAGTCTTCAGTATGGATTACAACTCAACATAAAGAAAATAAAAATCCTCACAACTGGACCAATAAGCAACATCATGATAAACGGAGAAAAGATTGAAGTTGTCAAGGATTTCATTTTACTTGGATCCACAATCAACACCCCTGGAAGCAGCAGTCAGGAAATCAAAAGATGCATTGCATTGGGCAAATCTGCTGCAAAAGACCTCTTTAAAGTGTTGAAAAGCAAAGATGTCACCTAGAAGACTAAGGGGCACCTGATCAAAGCCATGGTATTTTCAATCGCATCATATGCATGTGAAACATGGACAATGGACAAGGGAGACCAAAGAATTGACACCTTTGAATTGTGGTGTTGGTGAAGAATATTGAATATACCATGGACTGCCAAAAGAATGAACAAATCTGTCTTGAAAGAAGTACAACCAGAAAGCCCTTTAGAAGCAAGGATGGTGGCACTATGTCTTACATATTTTGGACATGTTGTCAGTCCCTGGAGAAGGACATCATGTTGGTAAAGTAGAGAGTCAGTGAAAAAGAGGAAGATCCTCAATGAGACGGATTGACACAGTGGCTGCAACAACGGGCTTAAGCGTAACAATGATGGTGAGGATGGCGCAGGACCAGGCAGTTTCCTTCTGTGGTACATAGGGTCACCATGAGTGGGAACCGGCTTGCCGGCACTTAACAACAACAACGTGTGATACAGTGTGATATTTTTTAAAAATAAAATTAAAACAAAATAATTTTTATACCATTTTTTGGTTTGTCAAGAATATGCTAATTTTAAATGCAATAGCCTGTTCAATAGCCCTGACAAATACTGTTGACATTTTTATCTCATATGCGGACCTAATCAACATACTGTCTGCATCATCCTTATTTAAGCTATGGAGGCAAGGTACCGTTGGTCTTTCTAGTATGTTCTAGTTGCTCAGTTTAAAACCATGGTTTATTCTGTCCCAAATGAAGAGATAGCCGTCATTAATAGGTACATTAAAAAACCCGTTGCCATTGAGTAGATTGCGACTCATAGCGACCCTATAGGAGAGAGTAGAACTGCCCCATAAGTTTTCCAAGGAGCAGCTGGTAGATTCGAACTGCTGACCTATTGGTTAACAGCCAAGCTCTTAACCACTGTGCCACTAGGGCTCCAGTAGGTACATTGGGCAGTAACATATAGAGTGTTGTTACGAATTTTTCAGTCCAAGAGTTGTGACAAACTTGTTACCTACCTCAGAGGTATTTGCAATTTCAAAGCAGATGACACCTTAACCCCATTGTGTGATTATTTTTAGACACAGAAGAAGATCCTTAGGAGGCCTATTGAGTAAGAAGGGTTGCCTTTCAGCTACCCCTGAAATCACACGTGACAACCCTTCTTCCTCATAGGCCTCCTGAAGATCTTCACCTGTGTCTAAAAATAATCACACAGTGGGGTTAAGGTGTTATCTGCTTTGAAATTACAAAATACCTCTGAGGTAGATAACAAGTTTGTCACACACCTGGACTGAAAAATTCGTAACAGCACTGTCCTACTTTTGAGAAATTTTATAGAAACCCCTAAATAAAGAGGATTCAAGCTAATTGTGTTTATTTATAGATATGCAAAATTTGAATAATACAGTAATTTGTATATAACTCATAAGTACTTTTCATTACTTGAGCACTTTCTATGCTCAGACACTAAGCTATAAGTATTTTAATTTGGTTAATCAATGTAATCCTGTATCACTATTATCACCATTACATAGATGAGGGTTTAGAAAAGTTATTTGGCCCAAAGTCAATAACAAATAAAAGTTAATGCTAGAGTTAAAATGTAGGTCTGTGTGACTGCTATGTCTGAACTTTTGACTGCAAGAGGAAGCAAATAAATTAATTCTGTAATCCTGGAGATTATTTTGGAAGAGCAGGTCCCAATAGAAAATTATAATAAGTACAATAACAAAGCAGTCAAGAACCAGCTTAATTTACCCACTAGTGGCTTGTATGGAAATGCTAAATGATAGGAAGGTAAAGACAAATTTAATTTACTTCACTGTTTTGCTTAGCCGGACTGCCTAACCTGCTACTGTCTCAGATAAGGTTAACTTTCAAATAGTTTGGTTTTTTTTTTTCTTATTTAAACTCTATTATTAAATCACACCTTATCTTCTATCCACTACTACCCCCCAACCAGGATCCAACTTTTCACATAAACATTCATTTTTTAATTCTACCATTACTTATTAGGTGACTACTATTTTTCATCCACTGTGATAGATGAGTTAAACAGTCATAGACTGAATTGTGTCCCTCAAAAATTTCTATTTGGCTAGACCATGACTCCCAGTATTGTGTGATTGTCTACCATTTTGTCATCTGATGTGATTGTCTTATGTATTTTAAATCCTACCTCTATGATGTTAATGAAGCAAGATTAGAGGCAATTATGTTAATGAGGCAGGACTAAATCTACAAGATGAGACTATATCTTGATTGAATCTCTTTTGAGATATGAAAGAGAGAAGCGAGCAGAGAGACAGGGTGACTTCATTACTACCAAGCAAGAAGAGCCAAGACCAAGTGTCCTTTGGACCCTGGGTCTCTGCGCTGAAAAGCTCCTAGGCCAGGGGAAGATTGATGATAAGAACCTTCCCCCAGAGCCAACAAAGAGAGAAAGTCCCCTGGCACTCTGAATTCAGAAATTCAGAGAAAGCTGGCACTCTGAATTTGGACTTTTAGGCACCTAAACTGTGAGAGAAAAAACTTCTTTTTGTTGAAGCCATCTACTTGTGGTATTTCTGTTATAGCAGCACTAGATAACTAAGACAAACAGGTACATAAATACAGAATAGATGTTAGAGGTGATAAATAATAGTGGCAGAGATATGTGCAGTTTGTCATGAGGTATTTGAGATGGAGTTCGATAATCAGCAGTGGCACCAATATAAAGTAAGGAAATTAAAATACTGCTCCACTTTTTCACATTTTTTTTAATAATAATGAGTATTATTTAAAAATATATGTGTGTATATATATATAAACCTGTTGCCGTTGAGTTGATTCTGACTCATAGCGACTACATATATACATATATATATACACAAGTATATACACATACGTGCATGCAAAGTGATTAAGTGCTGTGCTGCTAACCAAAAGTTCAGCAGTTTGAACCCAACAGCTGCTCCAAGGGAGAAAGATGTGGCAGTCTGCTTCCATAAAGATTACAGCCTTGGAAACCCTATGGGGCAGTTCTACTCTGTACTATAGTGATGCTGTCAGTCAGAATTGACTCAATGGCAATGGGTTTGGTTTTATATATATATATACACACATATTTAAAATACCAAAAGGCTTACACATCCAAAATTCTTAAAGAGTCTTGTTTAATTTCAAAAAATAAACAGATACACATTGCCTTTATTAGTGTGTAATTTAGGGCTTCTGTTCATAGAAAAATGTCAACTCTGCTAAAACAAAAATTTGTAGTTGATGTAAAGATGCGTTTGATACAGAATAACACAGCACAACAGTGTCAAAAGAACAAGCAATTGTCTGTCTTAAGCTATTTGTCTGTGGTTTTATCTGCTAGAGAATCTGACGTTTATGTTTCTACTTCTGCATTTGACTGACTCTTTCCACCAATAGTCTGTAGTTTTTCCAGGTAATTAAATGAACAATTTCACTTTTTTTTTTTTTTAACCACATCAAAGATTCAGCTCCTAGGTACAGCTGGCATCTGTCTCTCCCAACCTCACTGCACCTTCCTACAGAATCAATGCCTCTTTTCAAATTTACAATCCCTGACAGGAGTGGATGACCTTGTAAGCAAGGTAAGTATGTGCCTACTTATGCTTACTTACTAATCTGTAGTGAACAATTTCATACATGTTTCACCACATCAAATATGTGATGAAAACTGTATGAAATTGTTCACTACAGATAATCTGATAAGCAAGGTAAGCAATATGCTTACTTCCCCTGTTGAATAATCTACCCCTGTCATGGAGTGTTGGGCATGAAATTCCTACTAGAATGTATTAAGGAGATGGTGTGCGATGATGGTTTAGAAACAAGAACTTAGAAACAGCTGTTTCAGGAAGCTTTGTTGTGAAATGGAACAGAAATGGAGTGGTTAACTAGAGAGGTAGGCAAGACCAAGTGAGATTTTCTACCGTAAGAGAAGCAACAGTATCATGATTATACACTTAGGGGAATGAGGGGATAATTATCGATGCTGGAGAGATAGGTGGTTATAGAAGTCATTGGGTGAGGTAGGAGGGCACCCAGAGCATCATATAGAGAGTTTGGCTGTTGACAATGACAGGATGACACCATCCATAGTAAGAGGAGGAAAGGCAGTGAGTAGGTGTATAGATGAGGATGGACAACAGACTTTCTGGTGGAAAGATGGGGAGAGTCCATTCTGCCTACAGGTTTGATATAAGATCATCAATTTTAGAGTCAAGAAGAAAGTAGGAAGCTCAATACATGGAAGAAATTGGAAAATAGTTAATTTGGATAGAAAAAGTGAGCATACAAGGAAATTACACTAAAACTGTCAGGTACTGTGGAGTATTCGTTTGAATTTGGGGCCCAGGTTATAACAGAGGCTGATTGGCACGGCAAAGTTCAGTTGCTAATGCTGGAAAGTGGTATTTAATCAGAGTTGTGATTTGCCACCTGAGATTGATAGAGTGCGATATACATGAAGGTATTAACGATATTTGTTGTTGTTAGGTGCCCTCGAGTCAGCTCCTACTCATAGTGACACTATGCACAACAGAATGAAACTCTCCCTGGTTGTGCATCATCCTCACTATTGTTATGCTTGAGCCCATTGTTGCAGCCACTGGGTCAATCCATCTCATTGAGGGTCTTCCTCTTTTTTCTGGACCTCTACTTTACCGCGCATGATGTCCTCCTCCAAGGACTGATCCCTCCTGGTTGTACTTCTTCCAAGACAGACTTATTCTTACTTTTAGCAGTCCACGGTATATTCAGTATTCTTCACCAACACCACAATTCAAAGGCATCAATTCTTCTGTCTTCCTTATTCATCGTCCAGCTTTCCCATGCATATGAAGGAATTGAAAACACAATATTTGGTCAATACTTTATCAAAGGAAGTTTTAGCCATTAGAAAATAATAGGGGGCAAAGATTGAATCAAAGGAGCTTAATTTTAAGACACATTTTAAGACTAAAGGGAAACTCTATATGCTATCATTATGTTTTTTATATTTTATTAATATTTCCTTCTACGCCAGTGATTTCTTTATATATGTTGCTGTTGTTAGGTGCCATCAAGTCAGTTCCAGCACATAGTGACCCCACGTACAGCAGAACAAAATGTTTCTGGATGCTGCATCGTCCTCACAAACATTGCTATGTTTGAGCCTATTGTTACAGCCACTGTGTCAATCCATACAGTGTAACTGGATTTAAACCAATCTTTTCCTTCAAGTGCTGATAAATGAATCTAGAGTAATGTTTAAGATGGAGTGTAATGACATCAACAGACACAGGCTTGGGTTGTTTTCTAAGGTAAATTATTTAAAGCCTTATATAACCTACCAGATGATATACAGATTGAATAATATCACATACATAATAGCCTAACTCCACATCTGGCATGCAATAAGAACTCAATAAATATGAACAATTTTGTTAATACTGTAGTTGTTGCCCTTGTAAATAATTATGTGAAACAGGTGACTAGATTAACCTTAATTCTGATTTAGCATTGTATTAGTTTTCTAGGGCTGCCATAACAAATTACCACAAACTGGATGGCTTAAAACAACAACAAATTATTATCCCATTGTTCTTGAGTCTAGCAGTCTGAAATCAAACTGTTACCAGGGTTCACTGGTTCCTTCTGTGCAGGCTGAGAGAGAATTCTTTTCCATGCCTCTCTCCTACCCTGTAGGGGTTGTTGACACTCCTTGATTTTCCTTGGCTTGTAGACATTTTACTCCAATCTCTGTCTTTGTCTTCACATGGTGTTCTCCTCTCTATGTCTGTGTTTTTGTGTCCAAATCTTTTCTTTTGTCTTACAAAGAAACCAGTCTGGATGCTGGGCCCACACTAGTCTAATATGGCCTCATCTTAACTTGACTACGTCTGTAAAGACCCTATTTCCATATAAGTTCACATTCACAGATACAAAGATACAAGGGATACAACTTCAACATGTCTTTGTTGGGAAACACAATTTTACCCACATAAAGCATGATAGCTTGCCTAAAACCTGACAGAGAAAATTGAGACTATCCATTGTGAGCTTATATGAGACTCTCCTTTGAAACTTATAAAACTATTTATCAAGAGAAAAACTATACCCATGGATTTCCGACATGGTCTCAATAGTTTACATATTTTTTTCTCTGTCTAGAATTTTTTCCCAACCAATTCACTGAAAAATTCTATCAATTACCTCAAAAGTGATAAATCCTGCCCCTTGGACTATTCCTCATTCTTTTAATGCTTGAATCACCTGCAAGATACATTATTTTTTTACCCTTTGTCATTCTTGAAACTTTTGACTTGCTTATTTGTATTTTTTCTTCCAATCATTTCTACACAATCTCATTTGCTAGTCCTCACTAACTTAAATACTGCTATTTTGCAGAGTACTAATGTCCTCTCTCTTGTCTTTATCCACACAGTAGTCCTTGACTTTTGGTGGGAAACATTATCCTCTACAGCATTTTTCAAATACTCATTTGGTCTCAACTCTGAGAGATTTTTATTCAGTAGCTCCTGGATGGAGCTCCAAGAAATTGTAGTTGAAAAAAGCTCCAGAAATTCATTCCAACATGCACCTAAAGTTGAGGACCACTGAGCTACATTTTCTCAATTGGATGTCTCATTAACTGTCACTACCATTTGACTCCATTTGATAGCATTCACGTAAACTTCTTGAGGTGAATTTTTTTTAAATAATTACAACGTAACAAGGGTTCAAAAAAACATTTGATGAATGAAAGAATAAGTGATCCCCATGCAATAATGAAAAATAAACCAGAGTTTTTAAAAAAGTTACATAAAGATGATGGGAAACTTTCTTCTTGAAATTCTAATTGCCAACTTAATTTCCAACTAGCATCAAATGAGAAAAAGTACATTTATAAGTGAAGGCAGAATAGAAAGTGCTTTTCAATATCACATCATCACCTTGCTTTTATACACATCTGAAAACACTGAAACAGAAAGCTTCTGGCTTAAAATTTATATTTTCAAAATTGACAGCAATATTATTAAATAAGCTAGTAAAATATGACTTCATGCTATTGTACTTACTAAATTGCAGATAACCAGTTTCTTTGTGAAACCAAAAGAATGTCAAAGTGCTGTATATGTTACGAACTCTGGCGCCAGTTCTCAAGATGTTTAACTTTAAAATATACCCTTAGTAAACTAAAGAAGTTGAGAAACTTGGCAGGAAAAAAACTTCCTACAGATGCAGCCAATCGTTTCCTAAAAGCATCTAGTAATGTCAATTTTTCTTTGGCTTCAATAAGACACCGTGTCTGTCTGGGTTATTTTATAGATGTATAGGTTTTACAGCTGTCCAAAGGCTGCATCCAACCCTGTTTACGAACAAAAAAAGGGTTATACGTGGTTTTTGCCGTATTTGCCATAGCTATAGTCAAGACAACTTCTATTTTGAGTAAATACTTCATTTACTTCAATGGAACTTTATTCATTAAGACATTTAATTGAGTTAAGTTATATATAAATCTGTGAAGGAAACAGAGGTTTTTTTTTTTTTTTTTGGAATTATCACATACCATGCATCAAATATTGGAAAGTGGATAGAGTGTAAAGTATGGAAGACATTGTTTTGTTTATCAGCCATGTAATCTTGGACAAGTTAGTTAGTTTGAAGTGTTGGTGTGAGCACTAGCCAGGATATGTGAAATATGCCTAATGGAGTAGCTGACACACAGAAGACAACCAGTAAAGGGAAACATTATTATAATAATGGGACCTAGATTGTAGAATGATGCTGATGCTGTATATGAATTTAGTTTAGAGTTGGACTCTCAGGTAACTGCAGTAGATATAAATATTTAGAAAGTCTTCTGTTGGCCATGGTATATAGAGCATATGATGAGATGGTTCAATAATTAGAGCTTCTATAAACAGTTTGTGATCTGTTACATGAAAAAAAAAGATTATCTTTCTGTTGTATGTAGATACAAATTAAATAATAAACTAAACCCCAGAAACTGACAGAATATCAATTGAGATGCTTCAACAAACAAATGCAACACTGGAGGTGCTCGCTTGTCTATGCCAATAAACTTGGAAGACACCTACCTGGCCAACTGACTGGAAGAATTCCATTTTTGTGACCATTCCAAACAAAGGTGACCCAACAAAATCTGGAAATTATATAACAGTATCATTAATACCACATGGAAGAAAAATTTTGCTGAAGATAATTCAAAAGTGGTTGCAGCAGTACTTAGACAATGAAATGCCAGAAATTCCAGCCAGATTCAGCAGAGGAATCCGAATGAGGGATATCTTTGTGACGTCAGATGGATCCTGGTTGAAAGCATAGAATACCAGAAAGATGTTTAACTATTGTTTTATTGACTGTGTAAAGGCGTTTGACTGTGTGGATCATAACGAATTACGGGTAACGTTGCAAAGAATGGGAATTCCAGAACACTTAATTGTGTAGAACCTGTACATAGACCAAGAGGCAGTCATTCGAACAGAACAAGGGGACACAAAGTGGTTTAAAATCAGAAAATGTGTATCAGGGTTGTATCCTTTCACCATACTTATCCAAACTGTATTCTGAGCAAATAATCTGAGAAACCAGATTTGTGAAGACGAACATGACATCAGGATTGGAAGAAAACTCATTAACAACCTGCAAAATGCAGATGACGCAGCCTTGTATGCTGAAACTGAAGAGGACTTGAAGCCTTCAGCATGGGTTGCACCTCAACATAAAGAAAAAAAAATCCTCACAACTGGACCACTAAGCAACATCATGATAAATGGAGAAAATATTGAAATTGTCAAGGATTTCATTTTACTTGGATCCACGATCAAAGCCTATGGAAACAGCAGTCAAGAAATAAAATGATGAATTGCATTCGGTAAATCTGCTGCAGAAGACTTCTTTAAAGTGTTCAAAAGAAATATGTCACTTTGAGGATTAAGGTGTGCCTGGCCGAAGCCGTGATATTTTCAGTCAACTCATATGCAATGGAAAGCTGGACGATGAATAAGGAAGACAGAAAAAGAATTCATGGCTTTGAATTTTGTGTTGGTGAAGAATATTGAATATTCAGTGGACTGAGAGAAGAATGAACAAATCTGTCTTGAAACAAGTACAGCCAGATAGCTCCTTAGAAGAGAGAGAGGCAAGACTTCATCTCACATACTTTGATATGTTACTGAAGAATGACATCATGCTTGGTAAGGTAGAGGTTCAGCGAAAAAGAGGAAGGCCTTCAGCAAGATGGATTGACACATTACAATGATTCTGAATGTGGCACAGGACCTGGCAGTGTCTCGTTCTGTTGTACATAGGGTTCCTATGAGTCGGAACCAACATGGTGGCATGTAACAGCAACAACAATTGCCTTCTGTACTCATTGAATGATCTCCATGCCTAGTATGTTTTGAAAAGATGGCTATAAAACTCTTATAATATGGTTCTAACTATGGACACACAACTTCCAGAAAGAAGGGTCTGTGTATGTTTAGGCACATAAAATGAACAGATGTAGTAAGTCAGAAATTTTTTACAGTAGATATAAGGGTACAGATTTACTGTATTTCAGATGCGGGCTGTGACCTGATGTGGAATAAATCATAAAATGTCATCTTGAATGAATGAATGAATGAATGAATGAACAAAGGGCAAACAAATGAAGAAAATAAATAAACAAACAAACAAATAAATCTTAAAATGAAGGGAAATAGAGCTTGTGAGGGGAGCCCTGGTGGCATTTTTTGGGGATTCTACCTCCAGCAGCACCTGAAAATCTGCCCGTTGACATCTTGTCAAATAGTCAATGCATTTTCCTTTTAAAAATTAGTTTTTGTAGTAGTTCTATCACTAAAAGACCTTTACTAGTATAGAAAATGTTACCGTGAGTAAGATTTTCAATTTCCAGACTATAAATTGTGCAGCTGGCTCAGACATATTAGAGTGGAATGTCAGGATCTTCTATTCGTTACTCAGAAGCTGCAGTAGTGCAAAGTAGCTGGTTAAATTAACAATCAGTTTTGCAACCTGGTTAAATTAACAATAGGTTTTGCCTTGAAATTGAAAGTATGAGTCTATCAAGGCTGAAGCTCAAGGATATTTGGTAGAAAAATGCCAATACGATAAATTATTGTTTACTATTTCTAGAGACCTTCAGTAAGTTCAAGCAAGTGTGAGAAAAAAAAAAAACATATGCACACTAGTCTCTCTGAGGTAGAATGCACAAAGCGTACACTTCTGTTGTGACAAGTCTTTACATCTGATTGCCTGCATGCCAGAATTACTAATGGACAGATAAGCATATGCTTTATTATGTGTTTAAAAACGTAATAATGTTTTTTTAAATTGAAGAAGCCTTTTTTGTTGGCTGACCTCAGCAATCTAAAGATACATTTGAGACTCAAAACATTTCAGAGAAATGGAGAAACTGTTACCATCTAAAAACTTTTAAGAAACACTTTGCTTTTCTTCAGAGAGAAGTGATAAACACACCCTCTAGTCTAAGGTGTAACTCAGTGGAATGCATCTTTGTGGCAAAGAGAAAACTAGCTCTGCCTTAGAACTGTCCAAGACAAAGATGGAAGCCACTGAGTACAGAGTAAGAGTTAGGAGAGAACACCGAGTCTGTTGTTCCGAAACAGAAAGGTAAGTTCTCTGGTGGGCTCTAGTTTAAACAGTTCAAATTCTAAGACACTTCTTGTGCTGCTTATTACTCTATAAAATCTCTAGGTATTAAAAATGCTATCAGCTTCCTTAGCTTTTTATGGATTTACTTGTAAACTAAATCCCCAAACCAGCAAACAGAGTCCTGTGATTTTTAGGCATTTAAGAAAATCTTATGGCCCCGTAACTGTGTCAGTAGATAGTGGGCTGTTTAATTGAAGTAGTGCCTTACCCTAAAGAGAAATTCTTCTCTATGTCGCCCTCGGATAGGTCCATGGTGAACAAAGGGAGATGCTCCCAGAGAAGTACAATTGAAAGTAAGCCCTTGTGACTGTCTCAGTTACTATGGCAACTACTGAACTATTGAACTATTGCATTCAGGAGAATATACTACCATGACTCTCAAAACCTCCTACTGCAATGGCTGGAAGAGGGAGGAAGAACAATATGTTCTATTGCTCCATCGGGAAGACTAGGAATTACAAAAAAAAAAAAAAGAAAGAGAGAGAGACTTCTAATACTAAGGAGTGGAAAATAATGCTGGCCGAAACAAATAATAAAGTTACTTAAATATGCTACTCTGTTTACTTTGCCTGTTTGTCCAACTGTCTCATATTTCGTAGTTGTAAAAAATCATTTCCAATACAAGTAACAGAAAATCCAACTAACAAAGGCTTGGAAAATTAAGTTTGTTTTGTTTTGTTTTAAACCACATCACAAGAATTCTGAAGAGAAAGAGCTACTGGGCGATTTTCACATATAATTTGATCATTGTCAGACATTTTTTAACACTACAAACTCAGTTGACATTGAGAAAAGCTGGGGAAAAAATCCACCTAAATTTAGGGTTAAAAATTATAATTAGGAGAAATGTTTCATAATTTATTTTGTAATAAACTTGTAGGGATTATCTTATATCTAATTTCTCTCAGTTTGTTTTATACTTCTTTAAACAACCTAAAGATACATTTGAATAGTGAGAATAAGTAGAGGAAATCTAAATTATGAGATTTCTTTAGGAGTGTCAACTTTACTTTAAATAATCATTTTTCTTTCTTAATTAATAATTAACAGATATCATCAGGATATACTTTTTTTATTTCTAACTTCTTATCTCTCAATCAACATCAGATATCAGAAGCAGAGAAATAATGAAAAGATAAGGCATTGAGGCAAATACCAATACTACACTAAAATACCAGTACTATATTTGCCCCATCTCATCCCATAATGAGATCGATCAATACTAATATTTTCTTTGTTCTTTCATGATTAATATACTTTTCCCTGTTTTCGTTCATTTTCTATTATTTGGTATAGTTTCTCTCCTTTTTCTTAAAATTATCTTTGTAATTTTTAATTAACTTTTTATTTTGGGATAATTGCAGACTCACATGGAGTTATAAGAATGAAAACAGAGGAATCTCATAGACCCTTTACCAGTTTTCCCCAATGGCAACATCACACAAAATTAGAGAATATTATCACAACCAGAATACTGACATTGATACAGCAAGATACAACTATAATGTGGATTTCTTATTTGTTTTATATATAATAGCCAGTCTTTGTAGTTGTATTATGCAAAAGCAATAGGAAAATGTACACCTATTCCATCTACCTGTAATCGGAAATTTCATGTCTATGATTTTAATCTATCTCTTTGACAGCCAACCAGTAGACAATAACAAGTTTCTGGTTTAGTTATAACCAATATATGTGTGTAATTCTGAATACATTACAAAATAAAATATGAATGAGATTTAACCATTATTTTCATCAGGTATACTTCTTATCTCTTCTGTACATGCTACAAGAGAATGAATAATTCTTGTATATTCCATGGACATTTATGTATATTAAATTAGTGGGTGGCAGATTTTGGCTATTTAAATCAATACAATGTGAAGAAAATTATTGAAGGATACCAACATAGGATTGACAGCCTCTTATTTTGAAAAGTAAGGAAGAAACAACAAAATTAAGATTTAAAAAACCTATCCTCTAGCAGCACAACTGGAAGAATGTGATCGATGTTACTGAATTGTATATGTAGAAACTTTCAAAATGGTGTAACTTTGGCTACATGCATTTTAACCAAAAAAAAGTCCTCAAGGTCGAGAAGGGAGAGTGTTGACATGTCATGGAGTTGTTAACCATTGTCATAGGGCAATATGTGTACTAACTATTTAATGAGAAACTATTTGTTCTGCAAACCTTCATCTAAGGTACAAAAAAAAAAAAAAAAGAATTATCTATGTGAGATCACACTGAAAACAGCAACTCAAAAGGTTTGACGGCAAACCTAGGGGGCAGTGAGTTGAAGATAATGGTGATGGAATAATTTGGAAAAGGATGGTAAGAATAGCAGCACAACTGGAAGAATGTAATCAATGTCACCGAATTGTACATGTAGAAAGTTTTTGAAATGGTATAACCTTGGCTATGTATATTTTCATCAAGAAAAAAAAAAGTCCTCCAAGGTCAAGAAGAGAGAGTGTTGACACGTAGTGGGGTTGTTAACCAATGTCATAAAACAATATGTGTACTGACTGTTTAATGAGAAACTATTTGTTCTATAAACCTTCATCTAAAGTACAATAAAAAATAAATAAATAAAATTTAAAAAAAAACAACCTACCCTTTCTTTTCATACTTTTTTTCTAAATAAAGGATATTTTATCACCAACATATATATAGGCTATACATTTAAAATAAGTAACTGATGTTAAAAAATAAGACACCTAAAAATAAAAATAAATAAAATAAATACAAATTTTGTTCCTTACATGTAATGCATTTAAAGTTTTAAATAAAAAAAACACAACATAAAACGTTTTGATATTATATTGAAAAATGCTGCATAAAATTTTATTTTATGCTGGTTCATTGATATAGTAGTTGTCTTTAAGTGGTTTAATATTATGATCTATCTTTTGCAATAGAACATAAAGTATAGCACAATGTTCAACCTATTTGTATATATCATTTTTATCGGCATTATAAAAATTAAATCATACATAGGTATTTTGATAAATTTGGGGATGCAGCTCTTAATTTTTTAATCAGCCCAGAATATTATAGAAAAACAAACAAGAACAATAAAAAAATAAACCTAAGATTCAATGCCCTTAGAGTCAATCCCTGAGAAAATGCTCTTAGATTTAATACCTTAGATTCAATGCCCTCTATGCATAAAGATCAATATTCTAGGCATTAGTGAGCTAAAATAAACTGGTATTGGCCATTTTGAATCAGATAATCATATGGTCTACTATGACAGGAATGACGAAATGAAGAGGAATGGCATCACATTCGTCGTCAAAAAGAACATTTCCAGATCTATACTGAAGTACAATGCTGTTAGTGCTGGGATAATATCCACAAGCCTACAAGGAAGATGAGTAAATACTACTATTATTCAAATTTACACACCAACTGCTAATACTAAAGATGAGGAAATTGAAGATTTTTACCAACTTTTGCTGTTTAAAATTGAACAAATATGCAATCAAGATGCATTGATAATTACTGGTGGTTGGACTGTGAAAACTGGAAAGAAGAAGTATCAATAGTAGGAAAATATGGCCTTGGTGATAGAAACAACACTGGAGATCTCATGATAGAGTTTTGTAAAACCAATGACTTTTGCATTGCAAACACCTGCTTTCAACAACATAAACAGTGACTATATACAAGGACCTCACCAGATGGAAAACACAAAAGTCAAATCAACTATGTCTGCGGAAAAAGATGTTGAAGCAGTGCAATATCATCAGTCAAAACAAGGCCAGGGGCCAACTGAGGAACAGACCATCAATTGCTCACGAGCAAGTTTAAGTTGAAGATGAAGAAAATTGAAGCAAGTCCATGAAAGCCAGAATATAAACTTGAGGTTATCCCACCTAAATTTGGAGACCATCTCAAGAATATATTTGAAGCACTGAACACTAATGACCAAACACCAGATAAATTATGGGATGACATCAAGGACTTCATACATGAAGAAAGCAAAAGGTCATTAAAAAGTCAAGAAAGAAAGAAAAGACCAAAATGGATGTCAGAAGAGAGTATGTATCTTGCTCTTGAACACAGAGTAAGTAGCTAAAGCAAATGCAATGAATGATGAAGTAAAAGAACTAAACAGAAGATTTCAAAGGGTCTCTAGAGAAGACAAAGTATTATAATGAAATGTGTAAAGACCTGGAGATAGAAAACCAAAAAGGAAGTTCTTTCAAGCTGAAAGAACTGAAGAAAAAATTCAAGCCTCAAGTTGCAATTTTGAGGGAAAAATATTAAATGACACAGCAAGCATCAAAAGAAGAAGGAAGGAATACACAGACTCACTGTACCAAAAAGAACTGGTGGACATTCAGTCATTTCAGTAGGTAGTATAAGGCCAAGAACTGATGGTACTAAAGGAAGAAGTCCAAGCTGCACTGAAGGCATTGGAGAAAAACAAAGCTCCAGGTATTGACAGAATACCAACTGAGATGTTTCAGCAAAAGGGTGCGGTGCTGGAGGTGCTCACTTGTCTATGCCAAGAAATTTGAAAGACACTACCTGGCCATCCAACTGGAAGAGATCCATATATGTGCCCTTCCAAAGAAAGGTGATCCAACAGAATGTAGAATTATTGAACAATATAATTAATATCACATACAAGTAAAATTTTGCTGAAGATAATTCAAAAACAGTTGCAGCAATACATCAACAGGGAATTGCTAGAAATTCAAGCTGGATTCAAAAGAAGACATGGAACAAGGGATGTTATTGCTGATGTCAGATGGATGAATCCTGGCTGAAAGCAGAGAATACGAGAAAGATGTTGTTTACCTGTGTTCTTTTGACTATGCAAAGACATATGACCCTGTGGGTCATAACAAATTATGGATAACATTGGTAAGAATGAGAATTCCAGAACACTTAATTGTGCTCATGGGAACCTGCACAAAGACCAAGAGGAGAGGCAGTCATTCAAACAGAACAAAGAGATATTGTGTGGTTCAAAATCAGGAAAGTTGTGCATCAGGATTGTATCCTTTCACCATACTTATTCAATATGTATGCTAAGCAAATACTCTGAGAAGCTGGGCTATATGAAGAAGAAGGTGTCATCAGGACTGGAGGAAGATTCATTAACTACCCGCCATATGCAGATGACACAACCTTGTTTGCTGAAAGTGAAGAAGACTTACTGAGGAAGATCTAAGATTACAGTCTTTAGCATGGATTACACCTCAACAAAAAGAAAGCAAAAAGCCTCACAACTGGGCCAATAAGCAACATCATAAGGAAAATATTGAAGTTGTCCAAGGATTTCTTTTTACTTTGGTCCACAGTCAATGCCCATCAAAGGAGCAGTCAAGAAATCACATAATGTATTGCTTTGGGCAAATCTGCTGCAAAAGACTGCTTTAAAGTGTTCAAAAGTAAAGATGTCACTTTGAAGACTAAGGTGTGTCTGACTCAAGCCACGGTGTTTTTAATCACCTCATATGTATGGGAAAGCTGTACAATGAATAAGAAAGACCAAAGAAGAATTAATGCCTTTGAATTATGGTGTTGGCAAACAACGTTGAGTATACTATGGACTGCCAGAATAATAAAGTCTGTCTTGGAAGAAGTACAGCCATAGTTTTCCTTGTAAGTGAGGATGGCAAGAATTTGTCTTAGGTACTTTGGACATGTTATTAGGAGGTTCCAGTCCCTACAGAAGTACATCATGCTTGATAAGGCAGAGGGTCAGCAAAAAAGTGGAAGACCCTCAAGGAGATGGATTGATACAGTGGCTGCAATGATGGGCTCAAACGAGCGGTGATGGTGAGGATAGCACAGTGTTTCATTCTGTTGTGCAGAGAGTTGCTATGAGTTGGAACTGACAGTACTCTAGCATGTCACCAGCAGCTTCTCTTGCCCTTTCTTGGAAATTATTGATGCACAGTTGGTGTCAACAAACAAGGTGTCTAGCTAGTGAGGGCTCTAGACAGGATCCACTGTGTGGTCAAATAGCAACTCACACGTAAACTGGATAACAGAGTGTTATTATTGTTTAAAAAAGATAAGTTTAGAATTTAACTGAAAGTTGAGACCTCGAGTGGTAATAGTTGCATCAAAAATGAGTTTTTGAACGAGAATGTGCAATTGTGAATCAGTGGGTAAATGGAAGTTTAGGCTTAATTCAAGTGCAGTATGTACGAGGTTAAGTCAAGAATTATTGCTTCAAAATCATAGAAACATTTATTAAACAAAAATACCAAAATGTGAAGCTATTGTTTCTCGATATATTAACCATCTGTGTCTATACACTTCTGAAGGCTATATTTCTATCTCTCTAACCCTTCCCCCAAAAATTCTGTGCTCTTCGATTTACACACTATCAAAAAGACAGTTTTGGCATCAATAGGGGACATAAACCATGTTCCTTTTAAACGTTCTTTGAGTTTTGGGAACAAAAAGAAGTCTGAAGGTGCAAGATCAGGGCTATAGGGTGGAAGGGATAAGGTGTCCCAATGACATTCTCGTAGGACAGCCCTAGCTTCCCTTGAAGAATGAGCAGGTACATTGTAGTATCGGAAAAAAAAAATTCCTCGGTGTTACTTTTCTGAGTTTTTCTGAGCAGTTTTCAATTTCCTTAATACGTCTTCATAATTTCAGAATTCCAAAAAACAGTCACAATAATCTTCTGAGCTGTCTTCCCTCTCTTGGCTTATCTTTGAGGACTTTCCAACCTTCCTTAAAATGCTTGATCCATCTAAAAAACTGTTGTTTTATGTGGGGTAGCATTCCCGGAAGCTTGTAGCAAAGCTTCAATGATTTGGGATAGGTGTCACCTCGTGTTATTTTATAAAAATTTGATGTTAGCCCTGACCACAAAATCATTTTTTCCATGGCACAAAAAGTATCCCTTTTAACAAGACTAAGACAATTGTATTACTGAGAGAACTTGTTTGCAGCTATCCACTGATCACAGAGACATGTCTAAAGACGTTTTGTTTGGGATAAACTCATGCATGTATGAACTGGAACCCTAGTAGCAATGCTTTTTGACGTACCCTTGTATATACATATATACTCCCTTCCATCTGGAGTTCTAGGCAGAGAAGTATCCCTGGAGGAAATTTGGAATCTTGGCTCCTCAAGGCAATTTATGATGTTGTATTGGCCAGTAGAGCACCTTACATACTCACAATTGGATGAATCAAACGTCCAAGAACAAGTGAGGTAATCACACTTTTGGAAAAAAAATAGCTAGGTAAAAATGGAATCGTAATAAAAATTATGAGGAGTGATATAGGTAGGAAGTCAGAACTGAGAAAAGCAGTCAACTTAGAAAAATGTTGAAAAAAAACAAGGGAACTTTAGACAAATTACTGTTTCAGATGTAATTGTATTCCTGTAAAGTACTAACAGTATTATTTATAGATTTCAAAATCATCATGTTTGTTGTAGAAGTTAGAGGAAATCTGGAAAAATGCACAGAAAAAAAATCAAATCACCCAATAATCTCTAACCTAAAGATAGCTTCTGAAAAATATTTTTTTTTTTTACACTTTAGGAGACTAATTTCAATGAACCTTAGAAAGGTATATTTGAGTATCACACAAAAGACACCAGCTAGCCCAAGATCCATACATCTGAGAAGGGACTACTTGAGCAGGCTGTACAGGGAAGGGGTGGTAGCAGACAATGTGAGAAATGAGAAAGGAAAGAGACTGGCATTTAATGAAACCTGAACTATTTTAAGTATGTGAATTCATCAGTGAGCACTGTTGGATTGTATACTTGGATCTTAAGTCAATTACATATAATTTTTTGTTAAAATTTGCTGACACTGTAGCAAAACATTGCTTTGAAAATGTACACCTGTGAAGCAGATAATAGAATGATAAAATGCCATGACTTTTAGGGATGCAGTCTTTAGGGATACAACTATCATGATTATTGTGGTTATCCTTGTGGTAATAATAGAAGAAACACAAGACGTTGTGCTTGAGAAAGTTTTTGGGTGTTCCCTCCTTTTTTCATTGCAATATATTATAGGAAAATTGTTGAATCATTTATATATCATTTTAAATGTATCGTTGTCCTTTATAAATATGAGGACATCATGAGGAATTCTATTTCCTGGTTACGTATTTATTTTTTATTGTATAATATCAAGTAATACACTTAATCTTCAACTGAGTCAAATTAATCACTCTTGATTCTGAACTAAATTGATAGATGTGCTATTTCCAAATTCCAGGCATATCTTATGATTACTATTGTTGACAAGTTATGACAGTTTCAATGTCATTATTACAGCATCATAACATGATTATTTACTCTGTATAATAATTTGATAATATGAATATAATTTCTACATCTTTAAGCAGAAGAAAAAAATGTTATTTTGTAAGTAAAGTGTTAAAAATTTTCTAAAATAGAGAAAAATGTTTTCATAAAGCTGCTACATAATTTAAGAGGATGTAAAAATAAACCCATTTCAACTATACAGATTATTTTAATATATGGATAATATGAAGACGATTGTCCTGGATGTTTTCTCATTATAGACTTAACTAACAAAAGCAATCCCTACTACTTTACTTGTAAATTTTTCTGAGCCAAATATCAGAAAAACAGTGCCTATGCAAGATGACACAGAGCTATTGAGATTCCAGGTATTTCTCAGATGTTGTGGAAAAAGTCTAAGAAAAAAACATCCCAGAACATTTCCTCTAAAACATTATTATTTCAAAGTATCATCTTAGTGACAAAAATAATCAGAAATCAAAATAACATTTTTAATAACAATATTCATAGCATTTCTGAGAGATGTTATATATACCTTCAAAATTTAAAAATTCATCTCTATTTGACAGGTTGGCTCAATACGATAGTCAACATCCTTGAACTGGAGCTAATGAACCGTATTCAAAACAAAGAACTTACCCCATGCATATGAACTAAATAAATAAATGAGCATAGTAAGGAGAGCTCTATATGAACTACAGATCTGAATAGAGTACAAAATCAGAGATGAGGCTAATAATAAAATTTGTGGAAATAGAGATATAAAAGCAAAACATTATGAAGACAACAACTCAAAGTCTGTGTACTTCAGAAGATATTTTCTGACAATTTCAAAACAGTGATTTGGTTTTCTCAATCCAAAGAAAACTGATCTATTTCCTTGCTAGAATTTTCTATTAAACAAAATGATCAGAGTACACATTTTTACTTACTCATATACTTTCTTTAACAATGGTGCATTTAATCTCACAATATCAATTTTAAGCACTTTTTAGAACAGGAGTAACCTCTTAATAAATTTTTGTTTCTCCTATTCTCAATTACCACAATATTTTCAAATGGGTGGGGATTAATCAAAAAATGAATAGATAAGATACTCTAGATATAGTAGAGTTATTTTTATGAAATAGTATTAATAAAGAATCATATTTTTCCAACTTTTGATTTTAAATATGAATGGTCATGCCTAAACTTCCTCACGTTTTTCATCACATCTGAACCTTTGTTTAGTTTGAGAAATTAAGAATTTATCAAATTAGTTTTTTCTCATATTTACTGCAATTGGCAACTATCAGCATTCCTTATATTCTATATTATCACACTCATTTCTTTCTAAATATAATTTTCTAATTTTATATACTGTACACTTCATATGTATTTGAGAATGTGAATAATGACTTTGAAACAAATTTGTGAATAACTCACAATTACTTGGAATAAGGCTTACTAATATATTCAACCACCACTCCCCTGTCAGTTTGTTTTACTGTGGTGGCTTGAGTGTTGCTGTGATGCTGGAAACTATGCCACTGATGTTTGAAATATCAGCAGGGTCACCTATGGTGGACAGGTTTCAGTGGAGCTTCCAGATTAAGATAGACTAGGAAGAAGGACCTGGTGATCAACTTCTAAAAAAAAATTGGCCAGTGAAAACCTTATGAATAACAACAAACCATTGTCTGATATAGTACTGGAAGATGAGACCCTCAGGTTGGATGGCACTCATAATATGACTAGGGAAGAGCTATCTCATCAAAGTACAGTTGACCTTAATGATTTGGATGAAATAAAGCTTTCTGGACCTTCATTTGCTGATGTGGTATGACTCAAAATGAGAAGAAACAGCTGTAACATCCATTAATAATTGGAACATGGAATATGTGAAGTATGAAGCTAGGAAAATTAGAGCTTTTCAAAACTGAAGTGGAACACTCAAAGATTGATACCCTAGGCATCAGTGAGGTGAAATAGACTGGTATTGGCCATTTCGAATTGGACAATCATATGATCTACTATGCCAAGAATGACAAATTGAAGAAGGGCGGTGTCACATTCATTGTCAAAAAGAACATTTCAAGATCTATCCTGAAGTACAATTCTGTAATTAATAGGATAATATCCATACACCTACAAGGAAGACCAGTTGATACGACTATTATCCAAACTTACATACCAACTACTAATACCAAAGATGAATAAATTGAAGATTTTTACCAACTTCTACAGTCTGAAATTGATCAAACATACAATCAAGATGTGCTGATAATTACTGGTGATTGGAATGTGAAAGATGGAAACAAAGAAAAAGGATCAGTAGTTGGAAAACATGGCCTTGGTGACAGAAACGATGCCAGAGACCGCATGATAGAATTTTACAAGACCAACGAATTATTCATTTGAAATACCTTTTCTCAACAACATAAATGGCGACCGTACATGTGGACATCACCTCATGGAATGCACAGGAATCACATCGACTATATGTGTGGAAAGAGACAATGGAGAAGCTCAGTAGCATCAGCCACAACAAGGCCAGAGGCCAACTGCAGAACGAACCATCAATTGCTCATAGGCAAGTTCAAGTTGGAGCTGAAGAAAACTAAAGCCCACAAGAGCCAAAACACGTTATCCCTTCTGAATTTAGGAAGCATCTCAAGAATAGATTTGAGGCACTGAACACTACTGACCAAAGACTAGACGAGTTGTCGGATGACATCAAAGCTATATACATGAAGAAGGCAAAAGGTTATAAAAAGACAAGAAAGAAAAGATAAAATGGATGCCAGAAGAGACTCTGAAACTTGCTCTTGAACGTACAGTAGCTAAGGTGAATGGAAGAAGTGATGAAGTAAAGGAGCTAAGCAGAAGATTTCAAAGGGCGCCTTGAGCAGACAAAGTAAAGTATTATAATGAAATATGCAAAGACCTGGATTTAGAAAACCAAAAAGGAAGAAAACATTCAGCATTTCTCAAGCTAAAAGATTTGAAGAAATAATTCAAGCCTTGAGCTTCAATTTTAAGAAGATGGAAGGAATACACACAATCACTCTATCAAAAAGAATTGGTAAATGTTCAACCATTTCAGGAGAGAGCATATGATCAAGAACTGGTGATGTTGAAGAAGAAATCTAAGCTGCAATGAAGGCATTGGCAAAAAACAAGGCTCCAGGAATTGATGGAATACCAACTGAGATGATTCAACAAATGGATGTAGCAATGGAGAAGCTCACTCATCTATGCCAAGAAATTTTGAAGACAGTTACCTGGTCAAGTGACTAGAAGAGATCCATATCTGTGCACATTCCAAAGAAATGTGATCCAACAGTATGTGGAAATTATCAAAACAATATCATCAGGTCCCTGATGGAGCAGTAGAACAATGGGATGCAGAACTCAAATACTAGTAAGAAGACCAGACTTAATGGTCTGACTAAGACTGGAGGTGCCCCGGAAAACATGGCCCCTGGTCTCTCTATCACCCCAGAACACAAACAATTTCCAAGGCCAACTCTGGGTGAGAGAGGGATTGGACTGGACTGTGGGACCTAAAGTGATACTCATGAAGAATGTGTCTCTTAGACAAGTATATACAAGAGACCAAAGGGGCGGCTTCTGTCCAGAGGTGAGAGGGGAAGGCAGAGAGAGTTAGGAGCTGGTTGAATGTTCATGGGGAATCAGGGGCGGAGGGGAGGAGTGTGCTGTTGCAGAATGTGGTGAGCGGTTGGGGTCTCATAACAATGTATGTTAAAAAAAAAATTCTGTATGGGAGACTAACTTGAAATGTAAACTTAATTTAATTACATCAATAAAAAATTAAAACAAAAATCATCAATATCACACCCAAGTAAAATGCATATTAAGCATACATGTTAATTAATTGAAGGTGTCACGACTATTCTTTAGGGCCCTAACCATGCATATGCAATGACTATTATATGGAATCCTGGACCTTGAAGCTTCCTTTTGAACTTCCGAATTGATAATGCATGTGGGAGGAAAGGAGCCCTAGTGGCGCAGTGGTTAAGAGCTCAGTGCTAACCAAAAGGTCAGCAGTTTGAATCCACCAGCCACTCCTTGGAAACTCCATGGGGCCGTTCTACTCTTTCCTATAGGGTCACTATGAGTCAGAATTGACTCGATGGCAACAGGTTTGGTTTGGTTTTGGTTTTGGTGGGAGGAAAGGCACCTCTCATGAGACATGTAATTGCCTGTCAAAAACTCCTCCTAGACCTAACCTGTGCATTTCTTCCTGTATATCCTTTTGTATTTATACTAAAAATGTTATAGTACGTATAGCCCTTTCCATAAGTTCTGAGTCATTTTCTCAAATTATTAAACCCACGGGGGGCAATGAGAGCCAGTAGGGCATGGCATCTGCCTATCTGGCAGTTGATTAGAAGCAAATTGTGAGAACCCAGCTTTGATGGTTGGTGGACAGAAGACGACTGTGCAGAGAGCCATTTTGTAAAGAACTAACTCTGGAGATATAAAGTCAGGGAGAGAGAAAATGGCATGTGAATGGCGGGTGTCAGAGATGGAGAAGTTGGAAAGCAGAGGTGTAAGTTGTCTTCCCATTTTGGGAATTGGCCTTGTGTCAATTATTATTAATACAGTGCCCATCAGCAACTTTAGCGATGGAGAAACAGATGCATTATGCACATTTTATTTTGTATAACTCCATGGAAAGATGATTAGTTTAAGAAAAAGTAAGACTTAGTTCAAGAACCACAATAATATAAAATGATAAGCTTTTATATATTGTGAAATGAAAATATTTCTAGCGTTCCAATGTATAAATATATATATATATATATATACACATATATACATATGTATGTACATGTGTATATACATGAATGTGTGTGTGTGTGTATATATATATATATATATATATACATACACTCATTGCCCCATTGCCGTAGAGTTGATTACAACTCATAGTGACCCTATGAGAGAGAGTAGAGCTGCCCCATAGGGTTTCCAAGGCTGTAAATCTTTACCAAAGCAGACTGTCACATCTTTCTCTAACAGAGCAACTGATGAATTAGAACCACCAACTTCTGGTTAGCAGCCAAAGGCTTAACTACTGTTCCACCAGGGCTTCTGGTATATATGTCAGAAAATGATTTAGCAACTTATAAATTTTCTACAGCTACATTTTTATTAAATAAGGACTAATCATTCTTTCATAAATTTTTTAAAGTTACGTATCTTTCTTCTTCAAAGAGTTTGTGTCCAGAAAGCAGATACCAAGAAGAAGTTAGAAGTGTAATATCCCAAATATACCATATTTTTCACTAATAGTATGCCACATAAACAACATGCACACACATACAATGCATAGAAATGATGAATTTATGTTTAAAAGTTCTGGCATAGTGCAGCCATGCATATGTTGTGCATGACTTGGGACATTTCCAGGAGTGAATTTCAGCCTCATTCACCCTCACTCAATAGTACAAAAATGTTACTTTTTATCATATTTATACAATAAACGTATCAGCTATGGTCAAGAAATCATGGATCCAGCTTGGTAGTACCCCAGTAATCAGAAAATAGACAATTGAAACTGCATTTGTTTCTATTAATTTAATTTGATAATTATATCCATGTTGTTTTTGAGCCATCAGTTGGAACCTTGAACCTACTGAAGCTGTCCATAAATCACGTTATCAATTGGAAGCATAAACAAAGTGAAACTTGCTCCAGCATAAATGGCATCATGTAGCTATCAATAGGAATCTAGATTCAATCTGCACTGGCATAATTATCATAGTCATCTTCCTAATCTGGCTTTTAATTGGAGTAGTAAACAAAGCAAAATTGGTACATTATCACTCTTGGCTCAACAGTTCAATGCGAAAACCTTATCAGATCATCTCAAGTGAAACCATTAAGCTGTGTTAGAGATGCTTATTTCATAGCCTAATTATGTTTTATTGGCATCAATATCTTTGATCAATGACTGTAGATGAATCAGTCCCACACTGTCGGTTGTGGTTACCAAACAGGAGCATGATCTTGGCTCAAATGCTATGGCAAATACTAAAGGTATTACAGCTGGAAGCTCTTGACTAAGGGTAGTCCTCGGAGCTAATTGACAATTTCTTACTCACAGAGAACTGAACAGTATGCTACCATCACAGTATGCCACTGGATCACTTACTCATTAATACATATAAACATAAGGCATTTGGCAAAGATGCATAAATGGATGTCATATTTCCCAGTGACTTCAGCAGAGCTGCTTTAAAAAAAAAAATGTAACTTTTTCATTCCCTCACAATCCTACTATACAAAGTAGGTGTTCTAAAGTCTTTTTTAAATTTCTTTCTAATTTTATAGCTCACTTGGTGAAGCAGTAGCTTACGTGGACAATCCACAGAATTTCTTCTTTTTTTGCCATAACAATTACAACAAAACAAACCTTCAATTCTAAAAATTAAAAATGATTTTGAGGAGGCACTGATTGCATATGGTCTGTTTTATATTATATAACATAAGTATATTATTAACTCTTTCAGTAAACTGAAATATAAACAAAAATCATGCATAGAACATAATATCAGCCTGCAGATCATCTGGAGAGTATTTGTCTTAATAAGTGTTGTCAGGAGCTCTCTTTCAGAAGAGATTTATTTATTTTTATTCTTCAACCATCAAGTAGCCTATCAACAATACAAACTCACATGTCAGAGACAGGCTGATTTTTTCCCTTCCAGTAAAAAATTAAATATAGTTAGAGGATCTATTCTACCACACGTCTGTTAGTTTGTCATACTGACAGTGGCTTGCTTGTTACTATGATACTGGAGATTTGCCACTAGTGTTTCAAATGCCAGAAGTATCACCCTTGGTGGACAGGTTTCAGCTGAGCTTCCAGACTAAGACAGACTAGGAAGAAGGACCTGGCAGTCTACTTCTGAAAAAAATTGGCCAGTGAAAAACTTATGAATAGCAGCAGAACATTGTCTATTAAAGTGCCAGAATATGAGCCCTTGAGGTTGGAAGGCATTCAAAAGACAACTGGGGAAGAGCTGCCTCCTCAAAGTAGAGTCAACTTTAATGACATGGATGGAGTCAAGCTTTCAGGATCTTCATTTGCTGAAGTGACACAACTCAAAATAAGAAAAAGAAAGCTACAAACATTCATTAACAATCAGAATGAGGAATGTACAAAGTATAAATCTAGGAAAATTGAAGTTGTCATAAATGAAATGGAATGCATAAAGATCGATATCCCTGGCATTAGTGGGCAGAAATGAACTGGTACTGGCCATCTTGAATCAGACAATTATATGGTCTACTGTGCCAGGAATGACAAACTGAAGAGGAATGGCATCATGTTCATCATCAAAAAGAACATTTCAAGTTCCATCCTGAAAAACAGTGCTGTCAGTGTAAGGATAATATCTGCACACCTACAAGGAAGACCAGTTAATACAACTACTACTCAAATATACAAACCAAACACTAATACTAAAGAAGAGGAAATTGAAGATTTTTACCAGTTTCTGCAGTTTGAAATTGATTGAACATGTAATCAGGTTGCATTGATAATTAGAGGTGATTGGAATGTGAAAGTTGCAAATGAAGAATAAAGATAGGTAGCTGAAAAATTTGGCCTTGGTGGTAGAAATGATGCCAGAAATTGCATGATAGAATTTTGCAAGACCAACAACTTCTTCATTGCAAATACCATTTTTTTAACAACTGTACATGTAGACCTAACTGGATGGAAAACACAGGATTTAAGTCAACTACATTTGTGAAAACAGATGATGGAGAAGTTCAATATCATCAGCCAGAAAAAAGGCCAGGGACCAACTGCAGAACAAACCATCAGTTGCTCATATGCAAGCTCATTTTGAACCTGAAGAAAATCGAAACAAGTCCACCAGAGCCAAAATATGAACTTGACTGTATCCCACCATCTCAAGAATAGATCTGAAGGATTGAACACTAACAACTAAAGACCAGATGAGTTCTGGAAGAACATCAATGACATCATTCATGAAGACAGCAAAAGATCATTAAAAGGACATAAAAGAAAAAAAGACCAAAATGGATGTCAGAAGAGACTCTGAAACTTTCTCTTGAAAGTAGAGTACCTAAAGCAAATGGAAGAAATAATGAAGTAAAAGAGCTGAACAGAAGATTTCAAAGTGCCGCTAGAGAAGATAAAGTAAAACATTATAGTGAAATATGCAAAAAACTGGAGTAAGAAAACCAAAAGGGAAGAACACACACAGTATTTCTCAAGGTAAAAGAACTGAAGAAAAAAATTCAAGCCTCGAGTTGCAGTTTTGAAGGATTCTGTAGGCAAAATATTGAATGATGCAGGAAGCATCAAAAGCAGATGGAAGTAATACACAGAGTCTCTGTATCAAAAAGAATTTGTCAATGTTCAACCATTTCAAGAGGAAGCATATGATCAGGAGCCAATGGTACCGAAGGAAGAAGTCCAAGCGAAGGCATTGGTGAAAAACAAGGCTGCAGGAATTGACAGAATACCAATTGAAATGTTTCAACAAACAGATGCAGTGCTAGAGGTGTTCACTCATCTCTGCCAAGAAATTTGGAAGAGAGTGACTTGGTCAACTCACTGGGAGAGATCCATGTTTGTGTCCATTCCAAAGAATGGTGATTCAAAAGAATGTGGAAACTATTGAACAATAATATTAATATAACACATAAGTAAAATTTTGCTAAAGATATTCAAAAGAGTTTGCAGCAGTACATTGACCAGGAACTTCCAGAAATTCAAGCTGGATTTAGAAGAGGACATGAAATGTGGGATATAATTGCTAATGTAGACGGATCTTGGTTGAAAGCAGAGAAAACCAGAAAGATGTTTACCTGTGTTTTATTGACTATGCAAAGGCATTCAACTGTGTGGATCATAATTACGGATGACATTGCGAAGAACGGGAATTACAAAACACTTAACTGTGCACATGAGGAACCTGTACATAGATCAAGAGGAAGTAGTTCAAAAGAGAGCAAGGGGATACTGCATGGTTTAAAATCCAGAAAGATATGCATCAGGGTTGCATTTTTTCACTGTACTTATTCAATCTGTATGCTGAGCAAATAATCTGAGAAGCTGGACTATATGAAGAAGAATGTGGCATCAGGATTGGTGGAAGACTCATTAACAACCTGAGATATGCAGATAACATAACCTTGCTTGCTGAAAGTGAAGCGGACTTGAAGCACTTGCTGACGAAGATCAAAAACTACAGCCTTCAGTATAGATTACACCTCAAAATAAAGAAAACATAAATCCTCACAATTGGACCAATAAGCTGCATCATGATAAATGGATAAAAGATTGAAGTTGTCAAAGATTTCATTTTACTTGGATCCACAATCAACACCCATGGAAGCAGCAGTCAGAAAATCATTTGATAAATCTGCAGAATACCTCTTTAAATTGTTCAAAAGCTAAGATGTCACCTTAAGGACTAACGTGCACCTGACCCAAGCCATGATATTTTCAGTCATCTCATATACATGGGAAAGCTGGAGAAAGAATAAGGAAGACTGAGGAAGAACTAATGTTTTTGAATTATAATGTTGGTGAAAAATATTGAAAAACCATGAACAACCAGTGGAACAAACAAGTCTATTTGGAAGATGTACAGCGAGAAAGCTTCTTGGAAATGAGGATGGTGAGACTTTGTCTCACGTACCTTGGACATGTTATCAGTAGAGACCAGTCCCTGGAGAAGGACATCATGTTTGGTAAAGTGGAGGGTCGGCAAAAAAGAGGAAGACCCTCAGTGAGATGGATTGACTCAGTGGCTGTAACAATGAGCTCAAACATAGCCATGATAGCAAGGATGGTGCAGGATGGCAGTGCTTTGTTCTATTGTACATATGAGTTGGAACTAACTTGACTTTACCTAACAACACAGGATCTATTAAAAGAAGTAAAATACTCATTTATCATATTCATTCTATATTTGCAATTATACTTTATTATGCCAAGCAAATTTATTTTTTATTAATCAACCTATGATTGTATGTATTCCCCATAGTACAATTGTTTAAATAAAACATATGATGATGATAGATTTCATTATAGTGTTTCTCAGTAATCCCAAATCATGTACCATTTTTTTCCCCATGGTCACAAATCTTTATTTCCAATAGACAGTGCTTCAGTAATAATTTACGACATTATTTTTCTCCAACATAGTCCCATCATAGCTGAGTATCATATTATCCAAGACCAATTAATAGCATTCTCATTTACCTAGAGCTTTAAATATGATAGTTATTCCCTACCCTCCCACCTCCACCCAAAACACACAAAAAAAGTTACAAGGTAAATGAATAACCTATGGCTTCCAAGTATTTTACTGAGTTTTCTATACCATGAAGAACTAGTTCAAGATTTGAATATCTTGTGTTTAATTTTTAAGAAGTAAATATGCTGGACAGCCCCATATAACAAAACGGGACTAATGAGGCACAGCAGTCCAGGGACAAGGACTAGAAGGCAGAAGGGGACAGGAAAGCTGGTGATACGGAACCCAAGGCGGAGTAAGGACAGTGTTAACATGTAGTGGGGTCGTTAACCATTGTCATAGGGGAACATGTGTACTAACTGTTTAATGAGAAACTATTTTGTTCTGTAAAGCTTCATCTAAAGTGAGAACAGTGGTACAACTGGAAGAAAATAATCAATGTCACTGAACTGTGCATGTAGAAATTTTTAAAATGGGTGGTGTATCTTTGGCTATGTATATTTTCACCAAAAAAAAAAAAAAAAAAAAGATCGAGAAGGGAGAGGGTTGACATGTAGTGGGGTTGTTAACCAATGTCATAAAACAATATGTGTACTGACTGTTTAATAAGAAACTATTCGTTCTGTAAACCTTCACCTGAAGTACAATAAAAAACAAAAAGGAAAACAATAACAAAAAAAAAGTAAATACGCTCTTAGTAATGGAAATTTTCATTCCTGTCATTTAGAATCTACCCAGCACCTAGAAGCTACCAAGTACCTAGACAATTATTATTATTATTTTTTTAACTAATGAGCTTTACTCCCTTAAAGCACATGTAAAAAGTATAGTTGGCCCTGTTTCTTTGGGTTCCACATACGTGGATTCAACCGACTACCAATTGAAAATATTTGGAAAAAAAAAGTTCCAAAAAGCAAAACTTGAATTTGTCACGTGCCAAACATTATGCTGAATACATGAGAATGAACTGATGTGTAGGCATCTCCTGCTCTTGCCTCCCACCATTTCACAGATCCCCAGTCTCTCTCAGACACTCCTTGTTTGAGCATTGTTGGCCTCAGGTCTTGCCATTCCCTAAACATTACAGTGTAACAACGATTTACATAGCATTTACATTATATTAGGTGTCATAAGTTATCTAGAGATGCTTTAAAGTATACGGGAGGATGTGCGCAGGTTATATGCAAATACTATGCCATTTTATACAAGGGACTTAAGCATCCTCTGATTTTGGTATCCATGGATACCTAGGGACGACTGCATTCATCATAAAACCATTAGAAAATGTTGGAAATACCACCAGCATTGGTAGAATCATTCAGTTAACGAAATGTAAAAATCTTAAACTGTTGTCTTTAAATTATACATTCAAAAAACAGGGCACGAGGAGTTGTTTCGTAAACTTCATTATCTGCAAATGCTTTTGCAGCTGACAGTGATGCGTCACACCTTAGTTCTTGTCACCTTTTCATTTTGATCTTTGTTTGTATCGGATGACTGGGTTTTCAGGGGTGTGAATCATGGTTGTATAATTCTCACTGGGAAAATATCTACCAATGAGATCAAATTCATAGAAAAGAAGCATAGTGGACTAAATTGTCTTGATTTGACCATAGGCAAAATTTTCCCCAATACAACTAAGACACCCAATCCCAAATGGTACATAGGCAAACTTCTCTCCTGATGCTGGGGTGTCTTGTAACTAGCGATCAGGATTAAAGTCCAGGCTTTAAATCTTTGGTGGGAGACACACACACCTAAAGACCTGGAGGAATGGCATACCCTGCCACAGTCTGGGGACTTCTGGACATTCTCATCATGGTCATTATAGGAAGTCTAAGTCTTAATGTTTCCTTAATACAGCAATCAAGTAAATTTAGATCCTTGAGCTGGTTGTAAGTTGAAGGACGCGGATTCTCTTGGCAGACTGTTTTCTGTTCTAAATAATGTTATTCTTGAAGTATTTTGTCTCTGGCCAAAAAGAAGCCCATCCAAGCACTAGTAGTTGAGGATATATGCTGCCCTGCCAAGAGCAGTCTAATAAGCAACCTTGCTACTTCATCATCTGTCAAAGGACGCCCATCCTTGTATGTAGAATCTAGTAAAGTTTGGAGAATGTCATCAGCTTTTTCCTCTGACTGGGTTTCCGGATTGCCTTATAGAAAATATTCTTGATCTCTCAGTGAGCTCTGTCCCTGCGTCTGAAACTTGGCAAAGGCAGCCAACCGGGCAACAGCCAGGCTGCATGGCTAAAACCTCCATTCAAATCTGCATACAGCTGTGCCACCTTCTCATTGTGTTGACTTCTGATTTCCTTTTCATGTAAACATTGGCTAGCTGTTAAAATGATTAGCTTAGAAAGAGCTTCAAACCAATTTTTTTCCTCCGCTTTCTCTCCAACTTTCAAAGTATTCTTTTGTTTTTTTTTCAGTTAGAGAAACATGATGTCTAACGTGGGCTCTGTTAAGGCCCCTTTTTAATATTTTCTTCTGCTCCAAGAAAACTGGATTAGGCACATCGTATGCATCTCCTTTTCCAAACACAGGTGTTGTCAGACGACTGCCGACATCTTCTGCGTCCAGATCTTCATTTTTTCTGTTAAAAAGCAGTGCAGCAGCATCGCTTCCCGGAAGGTAAGTAAATGCCTTGCTCGCCATGGTAAAACTAAATACAGGTTCATACTTCTCATATGCATTTTCTAGGAATTCAACTGAACTTTTTCTAAATGCTTCTCCTTGTCCAAGGAATGGAATTGGAGAGAAAATGTATGGTGGAGTTTTCGCCTCTGCCGGCAGCTGGGCCAAGCGGCCGATGGCAAGGCGGAACAGGTAGACTAGACAGGGTGAAGGTGCAGGCGATCAGGAGCATAGCCAGGAGGCTGTCTCCCGTCGTTTGCTCAGTCACCCGCCCCAGCACCGACCTGTCCGCCTGCAATAAGCCCAGCAACGCCATCCCGGCCACCGCCGCCGCTTCAGCCCGTCGGGGACACTGAAGGCCTTGGTCGCCTCCGCTCCTAAGGATGGAGCAACAGAAGTAGGCAGATGGGCACCAGGAGGTGGCCTCGGCCGCAGGTCTCCTCATGTACCAATTTTTAATATTTTGAATAGAACAAATATAGACCATGTCTAAAATTTCTTTACCATTTTGTTCTAAAAACCATTAATTAAATAAGAACTAGTACACAAGTGAAGAGACATGATTCTTCCCTTTGTCAAATTATGGAATAAAAAACATTAAAACTGGGGTAGTTAACCGCTGCCATAGGGCAACATGTGTACTAACTGTTTAATGGGAAACTATTTTGTTCTGTAAACTTTCATCTAAAGTGAGACTAGCAGCACAACTAGAAGAACGTCATCGAGGTCACTGAACTGTGCATGCAGAAATTTTTGAAATGGTGTATCTTTGGCTATGTATATTTTCACTAAAAAAAAAAAGTCGAGAAGGGAGAGGTTTTGACATGTCTTGGGGTTGTTCACCAATGTCGTAAAACAATATGTGTACTGACTTTAATGAGAAACTATTTGTTCTGTAAACCTTCACCTAAAGTACAATAAAAAAAAAAATACAAAAAAAAAATTAAAACTAACATTGACATAATTATCATGAGGTATGTTTCCAAAATCAACATTTATATGTAATTTATCCTCATAAATATGAAAATGTTGATCATAGGAGCAGCTTTTAGATTCTATAGCTGTTTTCTCACTTATTTAAACCTGATTTAATATCTATTACTAATAAAATGTATATTTGTTTTTAATTCAAAAAAAATCTAAGTAAGGCCTAGTATTAAAGTCATCATACAATCACCGTACCTCTTTCAAATGTTTAACACTGAGCAAACGATAGCCTAATAGCTGCGATATATTTTCAATCACTGAATCTTCAATTAGCTTACTCTTAGCTCTTTCAGTAAATTAAAATTTTAAAAAATATGTCAAATATGAATATCAACCTGCAGATCATCTGGAAAATTTGTCTTGACAAGCATTGGCAGGAGATCTCTTTAAGAAGCATTCTTCCAAAATTATTATTTTCTTTTCACTCTTAAACCATCAAGTAGCCTATCAAGAATACACTCTTACCAGAATTTTACTTTATTTTTTGAAATAAGAGTCAGGACACATTATAACGAAAATATTTACCTCATTTGCCTGTTTTAAAAGTTTTCATTCAATGTTTTTATTTTTAGTGCATTATGTATAAGTACAGCTACTAGTAAGAATATCATTTTTTCCAAAAGAAATTGTTTGTCTACTATTTATCACCTGATGCAAATGTTGTTTAAAAAACAATACTGGGAATATTTAGGAGGTGTCACTATAAAAAGATGTCTTCCTTTCTTTCATGTTCAAATACACCATGCCGTGTTTTTGATGTTGCTTTGTTTTATAATGCATATCGGTCTTAGTAAGAATCAAAGACACTCATGGGTCCAAACCATGTAGAACACTGTCTTGTAAAACCAGGTATTCGGGATTTAGCAATACAATTTATGGAGGGAAAAAAAATGGGCATTATTATTACACATTTGCTGTGACGTTGTCTAAGCTTCACTTTTATTTTGTTGAAAGATTTGAAAACATCACAGACTGCAAAAATAATAGGACCAACATTTCCATCATGCATATTGTATTAGCCATATTGTCTAAATAACAAAATTTACTGCTGGGAGGCCAATTATGGAGATCACAGGCCACATACACTTAGTAATTACAGTGTACTGTTCAGAGCTCTTTATTTCCTGGAAAAATAAATTCTGACAGTGAAATAGAAAATAAAATGATCAAATGAAAGAGATAAAAACAATTCTAAAAATCCTCATCTGGCATCTGGATTGTTCTTCCAGAAACATGAAGTTTCTATTTAATTGTGTATCCAAAACAAAAGGATCACAATAATTGGAAATATTTCCTTTGCTTTTAATGCCAGCACATAAGGTGTTCATGTCAAGACTAATTGCTTGCCTTATAATGTTTTGACTTTCTATATTCTTCACTTCAATTACCAGACATTTCACTGACTGCATTTGCTCTTTCTGTTTGGAAAATAATTTCAAACATATGGGGTAAACTTGGGTGTTTATTAGTGTTTAAAAACAGTGAATTATCTGTAATATCTAGAAGTATTAATTTCAATCATTTGGAAAGTATTTTTTCTTCAAAACTCAATTATTTTTTATAGTAAATATTAAGCAAGCCCATCATTTCAGTGCAATTGCTCCATTGCGTGTTAACCGAATTGTGTGTATGTACATTATTGTCATCAATTTGTAGACACTTTCTCAGTTTCCTTATACTAGCCAGACAGCCTTAGCCTTCTGACCTTTCTTTTGTCTGAACTTTCTACCAAGCCACGCCTCCACTCCTATTTTCATGTTCAAACAACACTTTATTGTATCCTTTCCTACGTAAACTCCTGTTTGTCTTTTGAGACTCCTTGCGATTATTTGGTTTTTGAACACTTCTATCTAGCCAACTGCTATTTATTTTGTCCAATCCCTTACTAATATACATTCCTTAATTGTATCAATTACCCCACTTGTGTTTAGCCTCCTTTTTCTAGAAATATGAGAGGGCATGAAATCTGACACTGTTATTCTAAAATCTCAGGACTTAACATAACATTTTGTTGTCGTTGTTAGGTGCTGTTTAGTCAGTTTCGACTCATAGCAACACTATGTACAAAAGACCAAAACACAGCCCAGTCCTGCACCATCCTCACGATTGTTTCCATGCTTGAGCCCATCACTGTAGCCACTGTGTCAATCCATCTCGAGGGGCTTCCTCTCTTTCCTTGACCCCCTACTTTACCAAGCATGATGTCCTTCTCTGGGGACTGGTTCCTCCTGATAACATGCCCAAAGTATGTGAGAGGAAGTCTTGGCATCCTCACTTCTAAGGAGCATTCTGGTTGTACCTCCTCCAATACAGATTTGTTCCTTCTTCTGGAAGTCCATCATATATTCAATATTTTTCACGAACACCATAATTCAAAGGCATCCATTCTTCTTCAATCTTCCTTATTCATTGTTGAACTTTTGCATGCATAACAGGCAATTGAAAATACCATGGTTTGGGTCTGGTACACCTTAGTTCTCAAAGTGACATCTTTGTGTTTGAACACTTTAAAGAGTTCTTTTGCATCAAATTTGCCCAGTGCAATACGTTGTTTGATTTTTTGACTACTGCTTTCATGGGCATTGCTTGTGGATCCAAGGAAAATGAAATCCTTGACAACTTCTATATTTTCTCTCTTTATCATGATGTTGCTTATTGGTCCAGTTGTGAGGATTTTTGTTTTCTTCATGTTAAGGTGTAATCCATACTGATTTTTGTTTTCTTTATGTTAAGGTGTAATCCATACTGAAGTCTGTAGTCTTTGATCTTCATCAGTAAGTGCTTCAAGTCCTTGCTTCTCTTTTGATAAGCAAAGTTGTGTCATCTGCATATCGCAAGTTGTTATGAGTCTTTCTCCAGTCCTGATGACACACTCTACTTTATATAGTACATATTTGCTCAGCATAAAAATTGAACAAATATGGTGAAATGACACAACCCTGATGCACACCTTTCCTTTCCTGATTTTAAACCACACAATGTCCCCTTGTTCTGTTTGAATGACTGCCTCTTGGTCTATGTACAGGTTCCTCATGTGCACAATTAAGTGTTTTGGAATTCTCATTATTCACAATGTCATCCATAATTTGTTATGATCCACTCAGTCAAATGCCTTTGCACAGTGAATAAAACACACATAAACATCTTTCTGGTTTTCTCTACTTTCAACCAAGATCCATCTGACATCAGCAATGATAGCCCTTGTTTCATGTCCTCTTCCCTAACCTTAACCCTAACCCTAACATATCATTGTCTCTTTAATACACAAAATTTGAATAATCAAAAATATTAATAAATGGAAACAACTCTTCCATGAGTCCTCAAAGCGTAAATGATATCCTCTTGTAAATGTCATAAATGGGAGGATCCAAGATTAGCCATAGAGATGATATTTTCCACCAGGGTCGTTGTAGGAACAGTATCTCATTGCTGATAGAAACTGTGTGTCTAGTGACACATGATGGTCAATGACCATTGGCAAGGAAGGTTATTAGGGCAATTAGTGCAACACAATGGTCAATTAAAATGTCATTTCATAGTATGAAGCAAGTCCCTCATCTTGGATAAAATTTCCTACAATTATTCTTTGAGACTTGTTTAAACAAAGAGAGTAGGAATTAATGATCTTCTCTGTGGAAGCATACTCCCAGTATAAAGCTGTCCCTATGGCTAGTTCAATCCCTCCACAAATTTATGCCATTTTAAAGACCTCCATCAATCATCTGATACAAACCCATTATTGTGATAACAAAATAAGTGACAGTTGATCATTTACATGTGGAGAAATATTCTGATGTTTCTAAGCACGCTTTTCCCGATATGTTTATGTCATAGGTTAATCGGAGAATATCAGGCCTAGACAGAACCTTTGAAACAGTACAATATAGCCCACTCTCCTTACATTAAATTGTATAACAGAGGTGAAATGGGTTATCCCAACGATTTTGTTTTCTATACCAGAAAAGTGACACAAATTTAATAATGATAGGAAAAAATTCATTTCTCTAGGAAAATCTGTTTTATGCCCAGATAAAAATTTCTTTGGCAGTATATAATTTTGTTCTATTTATCACTTATTTACATATAACATATACCTCCAAAACATATATTTTTAAATATAGAAACAATAAAATATAGATACCTAAAACAAATTATGAGAAAAATAATGCAGTTTAATAAAAATGATAGTTAATATATATTGCACACTTAATATGTGACAGGTAGTAACATTTTAGCTAGATCATCTCAATTAAACCTGACGAGCATATCATGAGGTAGATTTTACTTTTATTCTCATTTCATCACTAAGGCCGTTTTCCAAAATACTAAACCTTTTTCCACTCCCACAAGCAGAATTATAACATTACGTTCTCCTCCCTATTCTTACCTATATAGAATAATATAGATAATATCATTTATTAAATATTTTCTAAATTGATGGTAGAAATGCTAAAATTCTTTTGTTTGGGGACTAGTTAAAAATCTATGCATTAGATATTTCCATTTTCCTTCTGCATCTAAAAGCTTTGTTTAAAGAGAAATGATCACGAGATCAACAGCATTTGGGCCACAGAGAGAAATGATCACGAGATCAACAGCATTTGGGCCACAGCTGAAAGAAGATTGGAGCTCTTCGAAATGTGAAAATCTCAGTGCTTGATGACATTCCTAAGAATGAGTCTACTACCTGTATTAATATCAGGTAAGTTTTGAGGTTGTTTTAAATTAATTCAGTGATTAGATGTGAATTTAAATTGAAAGAGTATGAAGTTAGAACTGAGTCATATTTTCTTACTTCTCAGACATTTTGACATTTCTGAGATGACCATTGGAAGAAGACTGAGCCCTCTAGGGACACCTGCGTGCACATGCACCTTTTATTACTACTGAAGAACTGTTTTGGAAACCCTGGTGGTGTAGTGGTTAAGAGCTACATCTGCTAACCAAAAGGTTGTCAGTTCGAATCCACCAAGTACTCTTTTGAAACTCTTCGGGGCAGTTCTACTCTGTCCTATAGGGTGGCTATGAGTCGGAATTGACTCAACAGTGCTGGGTTTTGCTGGTTTTTGGACAAACTGTTTCAGATGAATCCTGCTAATGGTTGAGTGAATCAGATAATAAATTCCCTTTATCTACCCCACCAGTTGTTCTCTATCCCAGTTCTGTTCTACTATCTTTATAATATTTATCATTTTCTGAAATTATTTCATCGCAAGTTTTATTGGTTTGTTGTTTGTGTCTCCCCATAGGAATGGAAGCTACATAAGCATAAGGATCATCCTGCTCTTGTTTACCACTCTATCCCCAGTGCCATACTTGACATATAGATGAGGTCTTCAATAATGAGATGTTATAGGAATGTGTCCAAAGTCACACAGCTAGGAAGTAGCTTAGGCAGGATTGTAATGGCAGATATTTAGTAAAGTTTATTGCATAGTTAATATTGACAGAGATTGAGAATAACTCACACCCCATAATTTAATCTTAATATTATTGTTTCTAACTCCTTTCATTTTGAAATTTGTATTCTTTTTACTTCTCTCTCCCTATCTCCATTTTTTCTTCACATTCAACGTAGTCTTCCAAAGGATTCAAGGAAACTATTTCTATACTTTCCAATTCTAACAGGGTATGCCCTGATGTTTCTATCACAAATTTCTAACAAGTACTCTATTGATGAAATTGGATGACAATGTATTTACTTGAGTCTAGACAGATTTGTTATTCAGTTTTGAGTTATAGTCTTTTTTTCCCAAAGAGTGTCTCAAAGTGCAATTTGAATTTGAATTCATAGCAAGTAGGAAACATTAACCAATATCCAATTCTAATACGTTTATTTAACACATAAAACTTGGCAACTGATTTATTTGAATTAATGTTTATGAAGTCAAATAAAATAGTCTTAAAGACACAATTTTTATGCTAGGCCATGTTTATGTGATCCCCAAAGCATCCCACTTCAAAGAGTCAAAGAGTTCTTTGTAAGTATAAGCAGGCAAATCATTTCATTATCAGGCCATTACATCAACACATCAGGATTCCTTCTGAATGCAGACTGTTGATATCCTTCAGTCTCCTTTCCAGCTGGCAGTTTTAGACACCCCACTGAATTTTGCAGTTTTTCATCATTTCAACAATAAAGTCTATTTATCATCTCACATTTTTAAAATCTTTCCTATATTACAGGCCCAGATGCCATACATACAGACATATTTTCTCAAGCTTATGCTCCAATAATATTTTTTGCCTTTCTTTAAAGAAAATTTAAAATGTCATATCACCATGCTGTATTTTAAATAGTTGACATTTTCAAACATTTATACCATCTCAACAAAATGCTATTTTCTCTTTCAGGTAAAGATATGTATTATTGTTGATGTTTAGTCTGATATACTGATAATACAGTCATAGGAGGATATCTCCTATTTTAAAACAGATATAGAGTATCTATGAAAGAAGTTGATTACTTCAGCAAGTATCTGATAATAAAGAAAATATATTTCTCAGCTATAGTTAATAATTTATCACTAAATATGATGAATTGGAAAGATAACAATCAGAAAAATTATATTTTAAGCATTGGTTTTGGATGGTAGCGTAAGATTCTAAATATTGTTTGTCTTATTTGAAAGAGTTTTTTCTTAGAAGAGTATTCTTTCCAGAAATCATGTTCCTCAGTAAACATTTTTAGTGTCAAGATATACCACATTGTACTGTTTCTCAATAAAACGTAGAAGTTATATATCATCCATACACGTTTTAGAGAGGAGATGTCAAATATGGTTCAGCAAGTAGCCTGAAAATGTTGTACACTTTAGTAAATTGACTTTTTACATACTATTGCTAAAGTATTTTAGATTTCACATGTCAATTGCCAATATTTTTTGTAGCAACTCAGAATAAGTGCCTAAAGGCTCTGCCAATCTCATCATACATATTATGGTTGGCCATATCTGCTTAGGAAACCCTGGTGGCATAGTGGTTAAGTGCTATAGCTGCTAACCAACAGGTTGGCAGTTTGAATCCATCAGGCGCTCCTTGGAAAGTCTCTGAGGCAGTTCTACTCCTTCCTGTAGGGTTGTTATGAGTTGGAATAGACTTGAAGGCAAGGGTTTTTTTTTTTTTATATCTGCTTAACTTATCCTCATTTTTATTTCCTTTCTAGTTCCCTCTTCTGGAAATGAGATACAGAAGTGGACATTATTTATTAAGATAGCTGCTATTTTTCCAAAATATGGACACTGTCTCGCACTCTGAGTGGAATTGAGAAATGAAGTCTTGTCACTTTTAAATGCTGGAAAATAGAAATGCATGTTGTTGATGACTTGTAATAAGATATTTCCTAATGGTGGATTTGATCATTTTTACTTCATGATGCACAATACATCTACATAAACAATTTATAGAGAATTTGTAAAAATCCAAAAACATACATTAATGATGGCTTGCCAGCAAGGCTGTGTAGAAGGAAGTTTGCCAACATAATCTGGATTTACCAAGGTCAGTTTTCCTGGGAGACTCGTTACCCCTTCAGACGTAGCATGGGAGCATATATAGAATTCTACATAACAAAGATTTTAATGTGAAGATGTAATTATGTATGGTCTTAAAATAATAGAGGTAATACAGTATGTTAGATGCCTGATGAATGAGTTACCCTTAAAAACAATTGAGACAAATCCTTACTAGTACAGGTTATCCATACACCAGTGAAGTTTTAAAGTCCTGTTCCTAATGTTGGTTACTAATATTAATTTTCAAGATTTTAAGACTATTCTAAAATTTGGTGCAGATCTAACATTATATATATATATTTTTTAATGCAAGGAGTAGCACCAGTCTTTAAGGTAATATTTTGTTAATATAAAAACAAGATAAAGAATGACTTCTACAGTTAAACATTTTTAAAAATTGACATTTAAAAAATTTACTGGGTAAATTTTCAAAATGAGGTTACACTTCTTTATTTTGTTTTCAGTAAAGGTTTACATAGCAGTTTAGGTTTCCATTCAACCATTTCTAAACAAGTTGTTGAGTAACATTGGAAGCATGCATAAGAATGTGTGAACAATCTCATAAATTCCATTCTAGTTGTTCCCTTTCCATTAATCTAGTTTCCTTGCTCATTTACATTCTCATTTTTGTTTTAAAGTCATTGTTGACCATTTGATTTTATACAGATGCTTTCTTAAGGGAGCACAGTACTAACTGGTGATAACCAAACCCACTGCCATTGAGTTGATTCCAATTCATAGTGACCCTATAGGACAGAGTGGAATTGCCCTATAAGGTTTCCAAGAATGTAAATCTTTACAAAAGCAGACTGCCACATCTTTCTCCCACAGAGAGACTGGTGAGTTTGAACCACTGACCTTTTGGTTAGCAGCTGAACAAGTAAACCACTGTGCCACCAAGGTTCCCTCTTGCCAGTGATGTTCATTGTAACAAATGGACTTCCACCTACTGTCACGTTGTTTAATATGAGATGATTTATTAATATTTTTACCCTATTTTTTAAGCAATGCTATACCTTCCTTGCTATGGAAAGCAAGAAAACTCAGATACACATTTTAAACAAATTTCTTTTTAAAAATATGTATATATATTTAAATACTTATTTCTAGAACACATTTTATCATCCAAATGAAAACAATTACAAAGTGTCTTTAAACCAGATGATATATATTATTTTACCAAAGTATCAAGAAAGTATGTATGGATTGAAGGTTTTACAAACACCTCGCATGTTATCAGGGCATATTAGTCTGTAAAAGTTAAGACTAAAATGTAAACAAGAAGGAAATTCAGTCAAATTCCTGAGTAGGACATGTAAAGTAAATCTAACTTTAAGTCTGAAAGTTCCACTGATGAATATATGCCAGATTAAAATTGGGAAAAGATGTTGTAACAAAAGATCCAAACTTAAATCAACGCCGTATGAATTCAATAATATTTTAAGGTTTTGAATATATATAATAAAAGAAAATGGTTTAGTTAAGAAAAAGGAGTCATCCAAACTAAAACAAAATGGAAAGCTTATGTAGCTTGAGTAAAAGAAATATTAGAATTAATAAATGTATTCAAAATTAATTTATTAATTGATTCAAACACTCATCCTTTATTAAGTTCATGCTGTACACAATAAGCTGAGTGTAATAATTTCTGTGATACATGTTGGGGGAGATGCTAAGAAGAACAGGCAGGGTCTTTATCACCCAGGATATTAAAACATTAAAAAGAAAGGAAGCAATCTTCCACGACATAAATATAATACAACGTACTGGGAGGCACCACAATCCCCTTGGGCTCCAGGATTCATGGATAATTTTTGGCATCTTTCAGTCACATATTTTCACATGGAAATAACAGATTTATCTGATTACATGCCATTTTCAGTCCCTTTCCTCTTTTGAGGATAGTTCTATCCTCAAGATACACAAGATGTCATTCTCTGCTTTTATGAAGATAGCCGATCATTACAGTTAGGGTAGGCCTGTCATGTCATTGTTCTACTCTGTCCATGACTTACTGGGTAATATTAATTCAGATACTGGAGTTGTGAAAGGGTAAAGGGAAAGCTTATCAGGGAGCCCAGTTAATGCAGAATCTTCTACCAATTTAGCAGCTAACTGAGAAAAACTGGAATTTTACTATCAATATGTCTATTTGTCTCCAGTGCCCTTCCTCAATTGATCTGAAATCAGTGGCAGAGGCAAGCATATGATTTATAATCACCCTTATCAGGAATGAATAGAGACAAACAAGCTTGCCTTGTAAAGATTAAGGAAAGAAATTGATTTCATTGAGCAGAAGAGGCAGGGTAGCTCCGTGTGAAGGCATTTATGTGGGGTTTTGTAAAATGAGCTTGATTTTGGTAGCTATCAGTGAGAAGCAGAGAAATCAGGAGGTAGAGTCATTTGGGACTTGGAATACCATATACAAGTGTTAAGGTGGAAAAATACATATGAATATAAGAGAAAATAGTATGGTCAAATTCAAATGCTTGACTCTGTGGCAGGATTGCAACATTTAAGAGATATGTGAACAAAGCAGACAGTAAACATTTGAAATTTCCAAATAAAGTTAGTCAGCCTATGTATTTCTATGTTTTATTTCTTAGTACAGAGAGGATAGATAGATAGATAATATATACTAGGTATGTATATACATATATGTATATATTATATTTAACATAACAAAAACAAAATAATTAACATACCCTCAAACTATATTTTAGCAGATGTGTCTTCAACAGTCTAGTATTTTGCACAATTTCTAATTATTTTTCTAATTTTTACAGCTTTTATTTTCTTTCTTTGTCTGATTGACTTACTAAGACTAGCAGTATAATTTTTAAGAGAAAAGCAATAGGCATTCTTTCAGGACTCTTGTTTTTTCAAGGGAACACCTTTAATAATTCACGGTTAAACTTAATTTTTCTTTTGGTTTGAAGTAGATAAATTGGAACAGGTTAAGAATGCCACCTTATGTAGTTTTCTAGGACTTCTTAAACTTATGAATGCATGTTAAATTTTATTTATTTGTTTACTTTTCTGAGATAATTATATGTATAGCTTTCTATCATTTTATCTAAGTGTGGAATTATTTGAATAGAATAGATTTTATAATATAAAATCATATTTGAGTTAATATATTAAACTCTGTTTTATGTATTATTACAATAAATATTTATTGGGTACCTACTTTTAACTGGTGCTGTTCTAGGTACTGTAGATAAAAGAAAGAACAAAATTGACGAAATTTATCAACTCACAGAATTTGCAGTCTAGTGGAGAAGTCAGACAATAAAAAAGATAACATTTATAGTATATTTATGTTAAATGCTAAGAAAAAGGTTAAAAACAAATAACAGAGAAGGGAATAGATAAGAAGTATCAAGTATGCTGTCAAGAACTGTGAGACAATAAGATTTTACTCTATTTGAAAACTAAAATGTTAGCTTGGCCCAGTTTCCTGAATGCTAGCAGAAGACATGAGATTCCTGGATCAAAAACAAAGAACTGTTTTAACCACAGCATGATAGGCAGCATGACCAGTATCATATTTAGTGTTAATTTCATGAGCTCCAATCCCCAGAAGGTGATGGGAAAAGGTCCAGTTGATATTGGCATATGCAAAAGGCAGCCTTATGGGAAAGGAACCCCTAGCTTAGGGAACACAATATTTTATAACAGGCAAGAAGTATGGCTGCTCTTTGCTCCTGAGGGTAATGCTATTCCTGTCTTCCAAGGCTGTAAGCAACTCTACCCTTTTCTCTGGAAGGAGACACCATTTCTCTCTTCCAAAGCTGTTCACTATATGAACATATTGCAAATGCAGTCTGGAATGAAGTCTGTCAGTGCTTCTGTTGCACCTTGTGGGAAGATATGAGAGGCCCATTGAAAATTTTCTCCCAGTAGGAGGTAGGATCAAGGCAGTCGTTATGGATAGGGTGGCCAGGGGAGGCTTAATTGAGAAGGAGACATTTGAGAAAAGACGTGTAGAAAGTGGAAGCAGGAGGCATGTAATATCGAGGGCGTATCTAGATGGGGGCAATAGCATGTACACAGTTATTCATTAGGGAGTGGGCTTGGTAAGTTTGTGGAAGAGCAAGCAGTCCAAGTGTGACTGGGAAGGAATAGGGAAAGAAAAAAATAAGGGGAGATGAGTTCAAGCACATTAATTTTGAATACCGATCTCTTATCACCATGTTAAAAGCTCCTATTGCTGCTCATATTTTTTTCTGTAGATTATTTTGCCTTATTTCTGTAAATAAATTGCAAATGATATGTATTGTTTTCCTTTATAATCACCAAGGCTTCATTTTATTTCTTTTATTTTGTTACACTTGTAGGACATCCAGTAATGTTAAATGGACTTAATGATAATGTTATTTATTTTCCTGATTTTAAGAAGAATGAGGCTAGGATTTTATCATTTAAGCTATTATTATTATTATTGTGTGTGTGTGTGTGTGTGTGTGTGTGTGTGTGTGTGGGTTTCTTGCTATTTATGTTATTTATTGGGTAAAAAAAGTTTTATTTGAATCTTAATTTACTCAGATTTTTATCACACATTTATGTTGAATTTTGACAGTTTGGTAGACTTTACTTAAAAAACCATATGGTCTCAGTATTTTCTTTGGGAAAGATTTCTAACTGCATTATTGCTTTATTTATTTTGGGAGTATTCAAGTTTTTTAGTTCTATTTGAGTCAGATTTGATGAGTTATAATTTTTTAGGAATTTTCCATTTCTAATTCACTGACATTAATATTTTATAATATTTTCTTTTTAAAAATCATCACTTTATACATATCTGTGTCTCCTTTTCAGTCTTTATATTAAGTATTTCTGACCTCTCTCCTCTTCTTGAACAGTCTAATCAAAGATATGTTCCATATGTTAGAGCTTTCTAAAAAAGAACTTAGCTTTGTTGATCTTTCTATTATATTTTGTTTCCCCAATTTCAGATTGTAGATCTTGTTTTTCTTATGTTCTTTAACGTTTTTTTCCCATTTATTTATTTATTTATTTATTTATTTATTTATTTATTTATTTCCTTTTTCTTCTTTCTTTTCTAATCTTAATCTGAAAAAAAAAAAAAGAAATTGCAGTCAAGTTGATTCCTATGCATGGTGACCTCATGTGTTACAGAGTAGAACTGAGCTCCATAAGGTTTTCAAGGCTGTGACCTTTTGGTAGCAGACTGTTAACCATTTTTCTAAGGCGACTTTGGGTGGGTTCAAACTGCCCACAGTTCTGTTAGTAGTTGGGTGCTTAATCATTGGAATCACCCAGGGATTAAGACGGATTATTCTTCTTGTTGTTAGCTGCCTTTGAGTTGATTCCAGCTCATGGCAACCCCTCGTGTGCAGAGTAGAACTGCTCCATAGGATCTCAAGGTTGTGATCTTTTGGAAGCTGATCATCAGGCCTGTTTTCCAAAATGCCCCTGGGTGGGATCGAACCTCCAACCTCTCCACTAGTAGTTGAATGCTGAATTATTTTCACCACCAAGGTATTCCTTTTTAAATTAGATATTTAACTTTAAATTATATGTCATTGTTTTTTCTCATGTATAATTTTAAGAGCTATAAATTTTCTTCCAAATTACTGTTATCATTTCATTCCAATTTATGTATGTGGTGCCCTGGTGGCACAGTGGTTAAGAGCTCAGCTGCTAACCACAAAGTCAGCAGTTCAAATCCACCAGCTCCTTGGAAACCCTATAGGGCAGTTCTATTCTGTCCAATACGAGTTGAAATCGACTAGATGGTAATGGGTTTGTTTTTTAACTGCAATTTGGTTTTAAACCCAAAACCAAACCGATTGCCATTGAGTTGATCTCAACTCATAGTGACCCTGTAGGACAGAGTAGAACTGCCCCATAGGATTTCCAACAAGCAGCTGGTGGAGTAGAACTGCCAACTTTTGGTTAGCCGCCAAGATCTCAACCATCAGGGATCCTTAATTTGGTTTTAAGTATTGTTTAATGTCTATTACAATTTTTCCTTGATCTATGGAAATTTATTTATTCATCTGTTTTTTCTTTTAGTTCTTTGAGTTTGTTTAGTATTGTTATGGCCTTTAGGAGGCTCAGATGGTTTCTACTGGACTACTAACCTATGGTTGGCAATTCAAATCCACCCAGTGGCACACAGAAGAAACCCTGGCAAACTGCTTCCCTAAAGATTACAGCCAAGAAAATTCTATAGTTCTACCCTGCAATACATAAGGTGGCCATAAGTCAGAATCAAGTTGACAGTAAAAGGGGCTTGGTTTTTGGGTTTTGGAATATTGTCATGTTATAATTTCCCATCTGTTCATTTTTTCATGATTTCATAAGTACGATTTCTATCCCATCATCTTTTTCACTTGAAAAGACTATTATTTCCAGTTTCTTTGTGTGTATTTTTATCTTTTGTTGAAGTTAGAACATTAGAATTTTACAAGGTGTTGGTTTTCTCAATACCCCCAAACATAAGGTGCTTTTGACAGTGCAAATTTCTTCAGGAAACTCTTAAGAGAGCATCGTATTTAGACTCTGATTACTGTGTCCTCTCACTCTCTCTGGTACCTCCAGCTCAGGCTAGAGCAATGTTTTACTTTTTCACAGGTTCCCATAGAGATCCAAAACATACACAACCGTATTACACAAACCATGCTGCTTTCTGTATTTGTTTGCCAATGGAGCCCTCCCCCTCCACAAGTATTTTCCAAAGCCATTATGCTAATTTTTTTTTTTACAGCAACATGTTAAAAAAATTAGCTCACTTTCAAAAATACCTTCTGATGGGGGAGGGCTCTGTTGGCAAACATAGAATGTGTGTGTTACTTGGGTAAAAATACTAATCAATCTGCCCTCAGGGGGGTGCAACCTTTAGTCTCTAGGTTACTGCTCCCACTCTGACTATGTGAGGGCTGCTTTAGCGACTTCCAGACCAATCAGAAAGCACACACTGAATAGACAATCCGCAGGCAGGTAGAACCCTTGGGCTTTCCTTGTCCCGTGAGAGCTCTAAGTCAGACCATACTGCTATTTCAGCCTTTCAGATCACCTCCAGAGCTGTCAGGATATATTTCCTGAATACTCCATAAGCAAGATCTGTTCTGTTTATTTCAGAGCCATCGATGGGTCCTGTTCCCATGCCCAGGAGACCTGTTGGTTGACTAGAACTGTAGCTGTTATCTGCTGTCTGCCACACTGGAAGATGGAGCGGCATGGTCATCCTGAACAGTCTACTTTAAATATCTTTGCTGTTAATTTCAGAGACAGAGTTTGGGGAACTTTCTAGTGCACAGGAGAGGCCTGTGTTGGCTGGTGATGTGGGAATGGCTGTGGGGCAACTGGAGTCTTTTTCGGCCATGCAGTAAGGATGACAGATGAGACACCCTGAAAAACCCACCTGGGATATCTGTGCTATTAGTTTTGGAGCCAGATATCAGTGGGCTTCTCAGGGTACGGGAGAGTCCTATGTTGGCTGACAGTGCAGAGCTGCTGCAGGGCCACTGGTGTCCTCCAGTAGGGGGAGGAGCAGGGACAGTGGAAGAAGCACTTTTCCTAAGTAGGATTTATCTTATCCTTTTCAGTTTGCATTTCCTTGCTGTCATTCTTCGTGAACAGTTTCAGAGTTTTTACAGGGCTGCACATGAGGTTGTAATTGCTTTTATAGATGCTCTTTTCTGGAAGGGTCAGTATCTTAGATCGGCTCACAGCATCATCTTCCCAGAATTTGTTCAAATTTTGTCCTTTTTCTATATCACGCTACCTGATAGTTTATTACTAAGACTTTCTGATAGGGTGTTGCTAAGCTTTTATTCTGCTTTTCCATTCTTTCTCTTCTAGAGCCCACAAATGGTCAGAAACGCCACATGCTATGAGAGATGGTGAGTCTCCCTCTCAGGGAACTTGGTACAAAAAGGAGAGTAGGGACACAAAACTCTCATTGTCCCTACTACAATCTTCCAGCCACATGAGCTTTAAGTGCCCCAGCTAGTCGTCTTTGAAGTCCATGAGTTACAATTTTAAACTAATACCTCACTCTTACTCATTTCTGGACTTGCCTCTCTATATTTTTGGCATTAAGCTAAGTGTTTCACAAATTCAAAGAAGAGACTCTAGAATTCATTTTAAAAGAAATTTCTAGAGTGGTACTGTCCAATAGAACATTCTCTGGTGTTGGAAGTGTTCTATATCTGCACTGTCCAATATAGTAGCCTCTAGTCACATGTCGTATTGACCAATTGAAATGTGGCTAGTATAACCGGGAATTAAAATTCTAATTTAATTTAATTTAAATTAAAAAAATTAAATGTAAATGGCTACATATGTCTAGTGTCCACTGTCTTGGGAAACAAAGTTCTAGAGTAATTTTTTTTCAACTTCAAAGATGCTATTTCTAACAGACATATCATTTTTATGAGTATGCCTGAAATGGGGGATTATTCTCTAAACTGACAACCTTTAATGTTATACGTAATATGAAGATTAATTATGGAATGCAAAAGCAGTGATGTAAGTGTTACTCTTTTCCACCCTGATATAGTTTTATAGTCTTACAATTTTATTAATAATAGTAATTTTGTACATAGGCCCAACAGTGCTATAAAGAGTTCTCATTTGTTTAATTTTTTATATCCATATTTGGCATGCTTTGAATGTTCTCAGCCATTTTATTAAGTGTGTGTGTGTGTGTGTGTGTGTTTTCTAGAGTATGAAGTTTAAATTTGGAGATCCAGGTGGACAACTGGTATCAGGACTGAATTCATCTACAGAGATTTCATCAACAGTCAGGGAGAGGCTCCCAGGGCTGCAGTTGCAACACATGTTCCATAGTTGACAAGGAAATGACCAGTAATATCCAGGCCATGGGAACACCAATTTCATGTTTTTTTAACATTTTAGTAGTTGTTTCAGTAATGCCCTTGTGCTTCCCTAGATCAGTGAAAAGTTTGTGATGATTTCTTCAGGAAAATAAATTACAGAGGTTGTTAAGCTTAGCTTTTACTATTAAGTGTTTTTGCCTTGTTTCACTCGCTGAAAGGTGGAATTTATTTATATGTTAACTTTGTAAGATTAAAACAACCAGAAGAGAATGTTTGCCTATTCCTTTAGGTCATTTCCTTTTCTCTTATTGCCTGTGCCTCTTTAATTTGCAGCCAACTTCTCACGTGCATTGCACATTGCCGAGAGGCATTTTGAATCCTACATCTGAGGATGCTATATTTTCAGGGCTTGTTAGAGAATTACCCATGGTCCTCATAGAAGAAACAATAACAGGGAAGTCTGAGAAATTTGTCTTTTAAGGTCAGTTTAGATAATAGTATGAATCAACTTGATATATTTGGGAGGTGGTCCAACTTAGTTTCTGTCTAAAGTAGTGAGGTCCATAATTATTGTATCTGATTTAAAATCTTTTGGAAAGTTATCCATTAAAGCAAGTTAGACAAGCCACTTGGCCTGTTACCAGAAAATCTGGAGAGTAAAAACCAGTTTAGAAAGAATTAGTTAAGGTAATTTCTCTCTGGAGGCCTTTTCCACATCTTTAGATTTTACAGCTGGAGTTCTCAGAATGATGGTAGAGAGTGGCAGGTAATCAAACAGTCAGATGGAAATTGGTAAGAATTATGACTAATAAAATAGGCTCACAGATGGGAAGTTATTGATTTCCTGCAGCCTGGAGGATGAAAACCAAACCTAACCTACCATGAGCTATTGTTAGAATTTAGATTAGATAGTAGAATCATTTTGTGTTTATATTTCCAAGTTTTAACAGAAGTATAGTAAACAAAGCAGAAGATTAAAGAAGGAACAGAAGGAAAACTGACTACAGTGTTTTGGCAGATGACTGGAATATACCAAAAATAAATGGACGTAAATTTAGGAACACAAATATATTGTATACTGAGACATTTTCTCACATTGGCCTGAAGAGCAACACCTTCTTGTCAAAGGACATAAGCCAATTCATTCAACCTTCTGAGCTTACCTAAAGTAGACACTGAACAAATACTGAACCTGCCTGAATGAAGGTAAATAAACAGCCTCTTCCAAGAAATAATACATTTGCTTTCATTTTCTTTGGGCTACTTTCACTATAATTGTATTTAGAAAATGGAATGTATTTTCAATAAACTTCTGATATTAAGTATATTTGTGCACAGAGAATCTAAAGATAATCTCTGCAAACAGAAAGTACGCTAAGGAACTTGCCTCAATGTAGCACGTTGTCTTTTGCCCTCTACCTATCATCTCCTTTCTCATTTCGAGCCTAATTTTAACTGTTACAATTCTCCATTATGTTAAATTACAGACAAACCTTTTCAATAAAAATATTAAAAAGAGGATTACTCTTATTGAGTGTTTAATATTTTATGTTTCATTGTAATATTCCATAATATATAGGAGAGAGATAAAATGTAATATGTTCTTTGCAGCTTTAAGAGGAAAACAGTAACCACACCATTCGATTGTCTATGGTAGCAGAATAATGTCATATATATGGAGTCATCTGACAATTATTCTTTCAGAGATGCTTTGGCTCTCTTTTCTTATTGTATGAAACTGAAATATGAACAGGCTTTTCTCAGCAAATACATTATCACATAAAGAAGAATATTTACTTTTGAAAATTCTGTTGAAATTTTTTAAGTTGCTGAAATTTCGGAAACTCTGAAACCTATAGTAATAGCAGGGGATGAACCAACGAGGATTAATAAATCCAGAGCAGTCTAATTCAAACATATTTAAAGCCCATATTTTTCCTTGACACTTCAGTTATTTCAAGCATAGTGGGAATCTTTTTCTTTAAAAGTGACTCTGCCATCCACAGTAAAATGTTAGTTGACACATATAATGGATGTTTTAGTTCACTGTGTGTAGTTAGAAAATAGAACCTCAAGAAAACATCAAGAAGAAAGTTAGCTGAGAGTAAAGCACTTTGTGGTTCCTTGTTTCACTGTGAATTATGTCCATTGATCTAAAATATTTTTGTACAAGGTAAGAGGAAGATATTATGGAAAATAGTTGGTGACTTTTCATAGAAGGAAATGATAGTAAAGAGAGTTTTCTCGTTCAGTTCATTTATCTGTACTTGAATATTTAAGTTATTACAATTTCTTTCATATGGTTTTCCTTCCTCTATACTATTCAAAGCTTTCAAAAGGCATAGCCACTTTAAAAGAATGAAACAAAGGTTATTATAATTTGAGAATTCCTTTCTGATTTCTCATTCCTGCTGCCCACCCCTCCCCCACAATTTCATAGAACTTCAGGGCTATGGGATAAAATTCTCCTACGATCCCTACTTGCCTAATACTATTAGAAATGATAATGTAAAGAGGAAAAAAAAAACACAGGAAAATAAGTTCATAATTGATGAATATGAATTATAAGTCTATCATAATCCCTGTCTTTTCTTTGGAAATATAAAATTAATATATATAGATATTTCTATTCATATCACTTGTGCAAAGAGGGAATAAAAATAATCAGTAATGTTGATTTAGATAGAAATTGAATGTCAGAAGCAAGGCCAAGAGGATTTGTTCATCGGTTTTTTTTCCACTTCTGATATTTGAATCTGAACATAAATATTGATTTATTGTCTACGTCTTCCAGATTTCCATGTAGAACAATACCTACAGGGAATCTTTTAATTCTGGACTTTAGGATTTTGAAAGTATTTCTCATGAATAGTCTACGTATTATAGATAGATAGACAGTTGCTATTGAGTCAACTCTGACTCTTGGCAAACCAAGGTACAACAGAACAAAACCTGGTCTTCATGATCGCTGGCGTGTTTCAGCCCACGGTATGGCCGCTGTGTCAGTCCATCTCACCAAGGGTCTTCCTTGCCTTCATAGGCCCTCTACTTCACCAAACGTTATGTCCTCCTCTAATGATTGATCCTTCCTGCTAATGTGTCAGAAGTAAACAAGTTAGACAATGTTCTGTTGTGATCCATAAGGTATTCATTGTCTAATTTTAGGAAATAGTTTGCTAGATCTTTCTTCCTAGTCTATCTTAGTCTAGAAACTCCTCTAAATCCTGTTCACCATGGGTGACCCTGCTGGTATCTTAAATGCTGGTAGCATAGCTTCCAGCATCACAGCAACACATAAACCACCAGCAGCATCACAGCAACACACAAGCCACGACAGCATAACAAATTGACAAAGGGGTATATTTACCATTATAATATAATAATAGCATATAATATGTTGTATAATAGTGTATATATACATAATAATAATTATAACAAGAAGAAAAGGAAGAAGAAGGAGGAGAATGAGGAGGAGGAAAAGGAGGAGTAGGGGGAGGAATAAAAAATATGCAGTTAAAATGTCTGTTGTGAATTTCTTCTTTCAAAGGACGTAGGGAAAACTCTTAATCAGTGTGACTACAAAAATATCTTATTTAGTCTAGAACCTCCAAGTGTGCTTTCCATATTGCTATTGTTTACACTGTCACTAAGAATTCTTCTTATTGCTTGCTCTGTGGTAGCTTTGTAATATGGCAACATGTTTAGGTTGAACTACATTTCCCAAGATCTTCTTCTCTGTATGTCTCTGGTTCCCACTACCTACGAGTGGATTCCGACTCATAGCGACCCTATAGTGACCCTATAGGACAGAGTAGAACTGCCCCATAGGGTTTCTAATGAGTACCTGGTGGATTTGAACTGCTGATCTTTTGGTTGATAGCCATAGCTCTTAACCACTATGTCATCCAGGTTAGGGTGGGTCTTCAGAGAGATTTTTTTGTAGATTTGAAAGGTGGAATTGAAGAAGGAGGCATTTGGTTGCATATGTCCTAGCTCATGTCATTATTGTAGGGCAGCAGCTAGGCCTACAGTTGCTCCATCTTCCTAGACTTTCTCCTTCAACTTTTGATACTCTTGGGTCAAGCATATTTGTTTAGCTCTGTGGCAATAGGTTCCCACTTCTGAGGATATCAGCACAACCAAAGTAAGGGTCAATATGGAACTGACAGAATTTTAGTCCTTCTTCATGGGCTTCAGCTGTGCTTGTGAATTTCAGCTTCTTGACCTCTTCCATTTTATACGCATCTTTCTTTCCAAACAGACAGCTCTGGGAACTTCAAACTCCAGCATGGGATGAGAAGATAACAGGCTTACTGAGATTGCTCATAGTAGTTTCCTAGGCCTGCTGTAACAAAATACCACAAAGTGGACAGCTTTAAACAACTTCAATTTATTGTCTCAGTTCTGGAGGCTGGGATCTAAGATCAAGATGTCAGCATTTTGGTTCTTTCTGAGACTTTGAGGGAGACTCTGTTTCATGTCTCTCTTTCAGTTTCTGGAGATGCAAGCTTTCTGTGGCTTGCAGCTGCAGTATCACATGGCATCCTTACTCTGTCTTTCTGAGTCTCTTCTCTGTTATAGGACACCTTTCAGACTGGATTAGGACTGACCTACTCTGATATGATCTCATGATAACTTAACTAATATCTTATTAATCTTCAAAGACCCTATGCCCAAACAAGATCACACTCACAGGTATCAGGGGTTAGGACTTCAACACATATTTTGGGGAACACGATTCACTCCATAATTTTAACTATCTCCCACAATTTCATAAGGTCAAAAAAGGCAGACTGTACTAGCCAGCCTCCAACAGGACATCCATTATTCCTTTTCTTCTGGTATTCATACCTTTTTTTTGGTTCCCTCCCATATCGTACCAGAGTTTGCATAACCAATAGAATTATGGGATAAGTGAGGGCATATCACTGCTAAAACTGGTATATAAAAGACCTCAGTTACTACCTTGGGTAAGCATTCATTCTCTCACTCTAGGGAAATAAACTGCTATGTGATGAGCAGCCTTATGGAGAGGCCCATATGCCGGAGAACTGAAGTTCTGGCTAACAGTCATCAAGGAACTGAGAACTGCCAACAACCAACTGAGTGAGCTTGTAAGCAAATGCTTCCAAGGTGTGCATTCAGCTAAGACTATAACACTGACCAACAGTTTGAACTACAACCTTATGAGGCATTTTGAGACAGAATCACCCAGCTAAGTCACTCTAAACCCACAGAAACTGGTGGTTATTTTAAGTTGCTAATTTTGGGGGTAATTTGTAACAGAACAATAGATACCTAATATGGGGCCCTTTACCAAATACTACACTGCTTAATGAATTTACTGGAAGTACACTTTTTTTTACCAGTTTATTTCTACGAAAGTTTTTATTTCCCTCTGACTAACATATATTTAAATTTTGAGTATGAGGTCACTTGGCTTTCTTTCTGATCTTAAAAATCTTCATGTTTGTATTATTTTTGTGCTCTCTTTATATGAATGGCATTTTTCCCCTTCTGCTTGTTTGGCACTAGGTGACTTTAAAATGACCTTTAAAAGTAGGTAACCTTTTTTTTAAAAAAAGAAAATATATAATGTAGAAAAACATAGAGTATTGACTATAGCTGACAAATAGCGTGTACCAGATAATTAAGAGAAATCAAGTGATCTGAAAGGTTTTTACAGACAACAAAACATTCACAAGGCCACAAAATCTTAAATGAAATTTTAAATTCAGTAATTAATTTCAAAACCATTTTATAAACTAGATGGCCATTAATTTTTATTCAAATCCTTGAAACATATTTTAATTAAATAAAATTGTATCTGAAAAATGTTGTAGAGCTATCAGATATGACTAAAATATCTGATAAATTCTTGTTGATTCCTAGGGAATATTTAGAGTGAAGACAATATTTTTCTTATTGTAGAAATGTGTTAAGTAATAAATTACTAAGAACATAATGTAATCCCTCTCTTCCTCGTTTCTTCTCTATCGTGTCATTATTATTTCTGTTTTGTATCATTTTAATGTTTAAGTCATTAACTTCAATTTTTAAAATTAGTTAAAAAAATTGAATAATACTAGGAGAGAACAGCTTGTAAAGGTGGTTTTTTCCTGAGGAGTGATAAAAATATCAACTTGGATAGTAACACTGTTTTCTGAACCAAGAATATTCACATTTTTGGCATGTTTTGTTAGATCTTGGTTTTTCTCATCTCCAATACAAAGACAATGTATGTGTTCTATCATTTAGTATATAAATTCCAAGGTAAATATGACTCCTCCAGAGAAAACATTATACTTATGTCAAAAACATAAAGAGGTATATCTACATTGGGACTTATTCACAAAAATGATAAAACAAATACAGTGTTTCTATACTTGATATGGTAACTTCTGGAGAAAGGGAACCAAACCAAACCAAACAAAATCTGTTGCCATCAAGTTGATTCTGACTCATAGTGGCCCCATAGGAAAGAGTAGAACTGCCTCATAGGGTTTCCAAGGAGCGGATCGTGGATTTGAACTGCCAATCTTTTGGTTAGCAGTCAAGCTCTTAACCACTGTGCCACCAGGGCTCTGAAGACACTCTTATATAGCAAATAAACCCACATAGTCTTTATCTTAGGCTGGGTTCTCCAGAGAAGTAAAAACAGTGAAGTGTATGTATGTATCTATGTATCTATCTATCTGTACATATGTATTTAGAGAGAGAGAATGAGACAGAGACAGAGAGAGATTTATATCAAGGAAATGGCTCATGCAGTTGTAGAGGCTGGAAAGTCCCAAGTCCTTGGGTCAGGCATCAGGCTGGATGCTTCTCCTGAGTCACGTTGCTGCAGGGGCTGATGATCCCAAGACTGGCAGGTCTGACAGCAGGCTGCTGACTCACAGGCTGCGAAGGCTGACAAATCCAAGATCGGTAGGTAAGACAGCAGGCTGCTGAAAGTCAGATGATGATGAACCGAATGCAGGACCCACAGCAGAGCAAAAGCCAATGAGCTTTCTCAGAAAGTCTGTATACACTGGATGCAGGCCACACCTCCAAGGAAGTTTTCTTTCAACTGATTGCTTGATCACAGCAGATCTCATCATGAAGGTGATTATGTTATATCAGATCTCATCATGAAGGTGATTATTTCATTACATAATTGCCAAACTACATCATAACTGCCAAACCACAGAGAATCATGGCCCAGGCAAGTTGACACACAAACTTAATCATCACAGGCTTTAAAATGTTCCATTACTTTAAAAATATTTATCAATCACTGTGATGGTTAAGATTGTGTGTAAACTTGGCTGGGCCATGATTCTCAATGTTTTGGCAGTCATATAATGTTTTGATCACTTCCCTGTTGAGATCTGATATGTGATCACCCCAGGATGGGATCTGCTGAGTGGTACCGGCGGGTGCCGGGCCTGTGGCGGATCACTGCCCCATCAAACTTCATCTCTCCGTCCTCTGCCACGTAGTCCTTTCTGCTCTCCTTGCTGGGGTTTTGTGCTTGTTCTGGATCCTGCAGCTGGCTCCTGTTTGTCTGACCTCTGGTTCTTGGCACTTGAGCTAGGAGCTTACCTGGGGTCTTACCTGCCGATCTTGAGATTTGTCCATTTTCACAGCCTGTAAGCAACAGCCTTGCTCTCTGGCCTGCCAGTCTTGGGTTCGCCAGCCCCTTAGGCTACATGAGTCAGGAGAAGCCTCTCTCCTGCTCCATGCACTTGGGACGTTACAGCCTCTAAAAACCACATAAGCCATTTCCTGAATCTCTCTCTCTCTATCTCTCTCTCTCTCTATATATACGCTTTACTGATTTTGCTTCTCTACAGAACCAAGCCTAAGACAATCACCCTTTTCTAAAATCATTGTTCTAAACAACAAGGAAAAAAAAATCAAAAAACAAAACCCATTGTCATTTTGTTTCTACAAACAATAGCTTATTATTCTTGTGTTCAAGATGTGCAAAATCTAGCAAAGTAAACAAAAGTATAATTGAAATTCAGTATCAAAACAGTTGTAAAGGAAGAATGAGCAAATTCAACTCAACACAGAGAATACATAAACCAGTGAATTGTTATCTGGGGAAGTTAGTAAGATCTTCACAGAAGAAATGAAATTTGAACTGGGTCTTGAAAAATTCGTATTAATTCAATAGTTATAATAGATGTGTAACAAGAAAATAGAGGAAAAAGAATAAGTAAAAATTACTCATTTGTCACTAAATTGCATCTTAGAGAGTCCTATAGTTTATCTTGTACTTAATATGGTAAAATAAGTGATGGGAGATACGATGGAAATAGTAAATTTGTAATACTTATAATGTCATGATAAATAATTTTTACCTGTCCTTTGAATTAAAAGGTTTAAAAATCTTGGTATGTGTTATGGATTGAATTGTTTTCCCCAAAACATATGTGTTGTAAACCCTAACCACTAAAACTGTCGGTGTAATCTCATTTGGGAATAGGGTTTTCTTTATGTTAATGAAGCCATATCAGTGTAGAGTGTGTTTTAAACCAATCACCTTTGGGATATAAAATGAGTAGATTAGGCACAGAGAAGAAAGCAGAGATGGGGAAAGAAAGATACCAAATCACATGAAGATTGCCAAGGAACAAAGGAACAAAAGGTGAAAAAGAGACAAAGATCTTCCCCTAGAGCCGACAGAGAGAAAAAGCCACCCACTCGTGTTATTTCTGCTTTAGAAGCACTAGATAACTAAGACAATATGTTGTCCAAAAAAATATTATACGGATCTTCATTATGTATGATTGATAAAAACGCTCAAAGAAATTTTCTCAGACTCTAATAAACTTTTACTCTTTGACAGTATGTACTGTGTCTGTCTGGCGTGTGTGAGCATACATGTGTTTGTGTGTCTGTCCTTTCATGTATTACAGGTGCTTGTGGGGGCATGTGTTCACGTGTATCTGTGCAAGATGTGTGAATCTGAGTGTGTAAATGTATGCACATGTGTTATTGTGATAGTGAGCGCATGCGAGTATGTGCATCAGCTAGTATGTACATTGTAGGTGTGTGGAGGACCTGTGTTATATTTGTGAGTGTATGTATATGGGTATGTATGTGAGTATATGTGTGTGAATGTGTATGTGTATTTGTGAGTTGTTGTGAATGTCAAAAGCTCATTTTCTAATTAGAGTAAGAGATGAATACAGCCCACCATTTGTGGAAAACATAAATGTGGTATCGGGTACTATCTAAGTTCACTCATTCTCTAATTCACTTCATTACTTCTCATGAATTTAAACATACATTTTTATTCCCTAATATATATCTGAAGCCCTGGTTGCACAGTGGTTAAGAGCTTGCCTGCTAACCAAAAGGTCAGCAGTTTGAATCTACCAGTCTCTTTTTGGAAACCCTATGGGGCAGTTCTAGTCTGTCCTATAGGGTCACTATGAGTCAGAAATGACTTGACTGCAATGGGTTTAATATATATCTGGACCCCTCCCAGTTCTCTAATTACCAGATTCATATATCTAAGCTCTATTTGACACCTCCAGTGGATATCATTAGCTACTTCAAACTTAACATGTTCCAAATATATGTACATATTCCATAGAACTTGATAATCACGCTGTACTAGATAGTCTATATTGATCCCCACAACTTTTATACATTTTGTTTTTACAGTTGGAAGAATGGAAAGCTAGATGTCACTAGCTTCTGAGTACAAAACTGTTTTGACAACGAAGGTCCTTTTCTACTCCCTTAATTGCTGTTTCTGTTGCCAAGTACAGTTATAAAATGCATGAGTTTTTTTTCTGCAATGTGCTATTCTCCAGCTACATGAGTGATGACTAAAAGTTGAAATATCACCAGCAATGGCAAGATCTTCTTAATCTAGCTTCCTAACAGCTGGATTGTGTCCATTCTCCAGCTTCCTGAGCATCTAGATATAGTTACACTGAAGAAAAAGTGGCAGGTTTTTGATTCTAGTGATGCCTGTAAAAGAAATAACTTCTAGTGGTGATGTTAGGTGCCATCAAGCCGGTTCCAACTCATAGTGACCCTATGTACAACAGAACAAAACACTGCCCGGTCCTGTGCCATTCTCACAATCACTGCTGTGTTTGAGCCCATTGTTGCAGCTGCTGTGTCAATCCATCTCTTTGATGGTCTTCCTCTTTTTCGCTGACCCTCTACTTTACTAAGCATAATTCCAGGGACTGGTCCCTCCTAATAACATGTGCAAAGTACGTGAAATGAAGTCTTACCATCCTCTCTTCTAAGGAGCAATCTGGCTGTACTTCTTCCAAGGCAGATTTGGCAGTCTGTGGTATATTCAATGTTCTTCGCCAACAATTTGACACATAATAGGATGCTCAATAAATAGTTCTTGAACAAATGAATGTCAGTCTTCTACTAAAATCTAATGGTTACTCATCTCACTGAGAGAAAAAATTATATCATCTGTTTTGCAGTGATTAAGAGCTTGGCTGCTAACCAAAAGGACGGCAGTTCAAATCCACCAGCCGCTCCTTAGAAACCCTATGAGGCTGTTCTACTCTGTCCTATAGGGTCACTATGAGTCAGAATCAACTGGACGGCAATGGGTTTTGTTTCTTTTTTTTTGGTTCCCAACCTACAATGCTCCATATGGTCTGGCTCTCTACTATCTCTCTGACCTCATTTCTACCTTGTTTCAACTGCTCCTTGGACAGGCTATAAAATGGTCATTTGAGGGCTTGTGCAATTGAAGTTTTCTATACTTAGCATGCTCTTCCTCTAAGTAACCATGTACATTATACCTTGACTTCTCAGTTTTTAATATGTCTTTATACTTTAATATATTAATTGAATCCTTAAGAAATACTCAATGTAAATACATTCTGATTATAAATACGTGTTTTAATTGGAAGCATATGGAATATTGCATCTTATTCTTATCCTTTGTAAGCATATGGTACCTCTCAGATAGGCTTAGAATGAGTGTCTAGGGCATATTTCCTGCAAAAAGGCACACAATATATCAAATGGATTTTTAGCTTTGTGAAATGCCAAAAGGAATGCTGCACCATTTGATAATTGCCAGAAACTTTCTCTGAGAGCTCACCAGGACCATGAGTCATTGTTTAGGTGACAAGATGTCAGGATATGACAAGACATTCCTGTTATATAACATGACAAGGAGCTTAACCCACTTCTAAAGCTGAAAAATATAAGTCAAAGTGAAAATAAAAATGAAATAGGTCTTCCTCCATTTCTTTGATGAAACGATATCAAAGGGTTTATAAAGTACTTCTATTTTCAAAACATGAAATTTAGAGCCTGAGCCTAGGAGAAGGAGCCTTTATAATGGAGACTCAAATGTTCCTTTAGTAGTGTATACAATTACCCTTAGACAAATCTGGCAAAAGAACACAGCTCTGTCAGAATGCCATAATAACCAAGAGGAAATAGTCTTTACTAAAAACAAGATTTTTGTTGGATAAGAATTACAATTTCAGAAATATTTCTTTGGCTCTATTTAAAACTATTTTCCAGGAGAAAGTAAGGCAGTTCTCATAAACTAAGGCAGTTCTTATAAACATTTTAAGCATGTAGTTTTAGAATGCTAACATTTTTCAAAATATAAATATTATTATGAAATAACTTCAATGAAGAGGGAAGATTTGTCAGTGAAATAAATTGCCTGATTTGTGAAAAAAGATGACTTTACTAAATCAGCTCATACTGAAGAAAAGAATATAAGCTGAAGGGGCAATATTGGCCTCATGAATTAATAGGAGTATTGAAGCCTTACTTTGTCATTATTTTCTAGTGATTATTAGCTGAAAGCATTTTCTCACCACAAAATAGCAGCATCCATTATAATTATCACAATTACCTAATAAAATTATTGAACACTTTCTATTAAACACTGGACATTTCTCTGTTTATAGGCTAGGATAACTCCAAACGGCTATAAGGGGAAAAAAAGTATGTATAGGATAATAAACCATATGGAAACAAAAATAATCAATTAGATGACTATTTGAAAATTTCAGAAAACTGAAGGTTTTCTGTTGTCTTTTTTCTGTATATTACAAATTATCTAGCTGTGTGTTTCTTTTCTGAAGTATAAAAGTATCCTCAACTCTTTTTTGTTTCTTTTTTTTTAATTGTACTTCAGGTGAAGGCTTACAGAACAAATAGTTTCTCAAGAAACAGTAGTACACATATTGTTTTATGACATTGGTTAACAACCCCACAACATGTCAACCCTCTAACTTCTCAACCTTTTTTGGGTGGGAAAATACACATAGCCAAAGATACACCATTTCAAAAATTTATGCATGCACAGTTCAGTGACCTTGACTACGCTCTTCCAGTTGTGCTCCTATTCTCACTTAAGATGAAGGCTTACACAACAAAATAGTTTCTTATTTAACAGTTACTACACATGTTGCCCTATGACAATGGTTAACAATCTCACAACACATCAACAATATCCTTACTCAACCTTGGGCTCCCTATCACCAGCTTCCTTGTCCCCTTCTGCCTTCTGGCCGTTATCACTGGACTACTGTACCTCATTAGTCCCATTTGGTTTTACGGGGCTGTCCACTCCCAGGCTGAACGGTGAACCTCAGAGATAACTTCTCCTCTGAGCTAAAAGGGTGTCTGGGGACCATACTCTCAGAGTTTCTCCAGTCTCCTTTAGGCCAGTAAATCTGGTCTTTTATTTGTGAGTTAGAATTATGTTCCACATCCTTCTCCGGCTCTGTCCAGAACCCTCTGTTGTGATCCTGGTCAGAGCAGTCAGTGGTGGTAGCCGGGCACCATCTAGCTGTACTGGAATCAGTCTGGTGGAGGCCTTGATAGCTGTGGTCCATTAGTCCTTGGGACTAATCTTTTCCTTGTATCTTGTTCCCTTCATTCTCCCTTGCTCCAAAAGGGATGAGACCAGTGGAGTATCTTAGATGGCCACTCACAGGCTTTTAAGACCCCAGACACTACTCACCAAGGTAGAATGTAGAACATTGTCTTTATAAACTGTGTTATGCCAATTGAGCTAGATGTTCCCTGAGACCATGGCCCCCACAGCCCTCCACCAGGCAATTCAGCACCTCAGGGAGTTTGGATGTGTCTATGGGGCTTCCATGACCTTTCCTTGTACAAGTTGTGCTAGTTTCCCCTGTATTGTGTACTGTCTCAACCTTTACCAAAGATACCACTTATCTGTTGCCTATTTAGTATTTCCCACCCCACCCCTCCCATCCCTGGTAACCAGCAAAGATTATTATATTTTGTGTGTGAACTTTTGCATGGGTTTTTACAATAGAGGTTTCATACTATATTTGTCCTTTTGTGATTGACTTATTTCACTCAGCATAATGCCTTCCAGTTTCATCCATGTTATAAGATGCTTCACAGATTCGTTGTTATTCTTTCTTGTTGCATAGTACTCCATTGTGTGTATGTACCACAGTTTGTTTATCCATTCATCTGTTGATGGGCATCTGGGTTGTTTCCATCGTTTTGCTATTGTGAACAATGCTGCCATGAACATAGGTGTGCATATGTCTATTCGAGTGATGACTCTTATTTCTCTAGGATATATTCCTAGGAGTGGGATTGCTGGATCAAATGGTATGTCTATTTCTAGCTTTCTGAGGAAGCACCATATCATTTTCCAAAATGGTTGTATCATTTTGCATTCCCACCAGCAGTGCATAAGAGTTCCCATCTCCCCGCAGCCCCTCCAACACTTGTTATTTCCAGTATTTTAGATTCATGCCAGTAATGATGGGTTGAGATGGTATCTCAATGTGGTTTTAATTTGCATTTCTCTAATGACTAGTGATCGCGGGCATTTCCTCGTGTCTGTTGGCCATTTGAATGTCTTCTTTGGTGAAGTGTCTGTTCATTTCCTTTGCCAATTTTTTAATAGGATTATTTGTCTTCTTGTTGTAGAGGTGTTGGATTTTCTTGTAGATTATGGAGATTAGACCTTTGTCTGACTTGTACTGTCCAAAAATTTTTTCCCAGTCTGTAGGTTCTCTTTTGACTCTTTTGGTGAAGTCTTTGGAATAGCATAGGTGTTTGATTTTTAGAAAATCCCAGATATCTAGCTTATCTGTTGGGGTTTGTGAGTTGATGGTTATGGTTTCTATACTGTTAATGCAGTGTATTAAGGCCTGTAGTGTTGGTCCTATTTTTTCTTCTATGAACCTTATAGTTTTAGTCTTTATATTCAGGTCTTTGATCCTTTTTGAAGTAGTTTTTGGATACAGTGTGAGGTATGGATCCTGTTTCATTTTTTTGCAGATGTATATCCAGTTTTGCCAGCACCGTTTGTTAAAAAGACTGTCTTTTCCCCATTTGATGGACTTTGGGCCCTTGTTGAAGATCAGGTGACTGTAGGTGGATGGATTTACATCTGGGTTCTCAATTCTGTTCCATTGTTCAATGTATCTGTCATTGTACCAGTAGCAGGCTGTTTTGACTACTGTAGCTGTATAGCAGGTTCTGAAGTCAGGTAGTGTGAGTCCTCCAAACTTATTTTTCTTCTTCAGTACTGCTTTACTTATTCTGGGCTTCTTCCTTTCCATATAAAGTTAATGATTAGTTTTTCCATCTCTTTGAAGAATGTTGTTGCTACTTGGATCGGGATTGTGTTGTATTTGTAAATTTCTTTGGGTAGAATTGTCATTTTCACAATGTTGAGTCTGCCTATCCATGAGCATGGTATGTTTTTCCATTTATGTAGATCCCTTTGGGTTTCATGGAGCAGTGTTTTGTAGTTTTCTTTCTATAGGTCTTTTACATCCCTGGTTAGATTTATTCCTAAGTATTTTATCTCTTTATGGGCTATTATAAATGGCATTGATTTCCTAATTTCCTTTTCATCGTTCTCCTTATTGGTGTATAGGAATCCAACTGATTTTTGTATGTTTATCTTGTATCCTGCTACTCTGCTGAATCTTTCTATTAGTTCCAACAGATTTCTCTTGGAGTCTTTAGGGTTTTCTATGTATAGTATTATATCATCTGCAAACAGGGACAGTTTAACTTCTTCATTACCAATTTGGATGCCCTTTATTTCTTTTTCTTGCCTTATTGCTCTAGCTAGAACTTCCAGCACAATGTTAAATATGAGTGGTGATAAAGGGCATCCTTGTCTTGTTCCTGTCTTCAAGGGGAATGTTTTCAGCCACTCTCCATTAAGAATGAAGTTGACTATTGGTTTTGCATAGATGCCCTTTATTATGTTGAGAAATTTCCCTTCTATACCTATTTGATTGAGAGTTTTTATCAGGAATGGGTGTTGGACTTTGTCAAATGTCTTTTCTGTGTCAATTGAGATGATTATGTCATTCTTTTCCTTCCTTTTATTTATGTGGTGGATGATGTTGATTGATTTTCTAATGTTGAACCATCTTGCATACCTGGTATGAATCCTACTTGGTCATGGTATATTATTTTTTTGATATGATGCTGAATTCTATTAACTAGAATATTGTTCAGAATTTTTGCATCTATATTCATGATAGATGTTGGCCTGTAATTTTCTTTTTTTGTCACGTCTCTGCCTGGTTTTGGTATCAGCGTTATGCTGGCTTCATAGAATGAATTTGGAAGTGATGCTTCCTCTTCTATGCTCTGAAATAGCTTGAGTAGTACTGGTACAAGCTCTTCTGTAAATGATTTGTAGAATTCTCCAGTGAAGCCATCTGGGCCAGGGCATTTTTTGGTTGGGAGTGTTTTTTTATTACCTTTCAATCTCTTCTCTTGTTATGGGTCTGTTCAGATTTTCAACATCACTTTGTTGTTGTTTGGTTAGGTAGTGTGTTTCTAGAAATTTCTCCATTTCCTCTAGGTTTTCAAATTTGTTGGAGTATAGGTTTTCATAATATTCTGTTATAATCCTTTTTATTTCAGTTGGGTCTGTTGTAATGTCCCCCATTTCATTTCTTATTTGGGTTATCTGTGTCCTCTCCTGTTTTTCTTTTGTCAGTCTAGCCAGTGGTTTGTCAATTTTGTTGATTCTTTCAAAGAACCAACTTTTGGTTTTGTTGATTCTTTCTATTGTTTTTCTGTTCTCTATTTCATTTATTTCTGCTCTGATCTTTACTATTTCATTTCTTCCAGTGGTTGTGGGCTTTTTTCTTTTTTTGCTGTTCTCTTTCTATTTGTTTGAGCTCTGTAGTTAATGTTTTGATTCTGTCCCTTTCTTCTTTTTTGATCTGTGCATCTATTGCTATAAATTGTCCTCTGAGGACTGCCTTTGCTGTGTCCCAAAGGTTTTGGTATGATACGTTTTCATTCTCATTTGATTCTAGGGATTTTTTGATTCCATCTCTGATTTCTTCTATTACCCAGTGTTGTGCAAGCAGGGTACTATTCAGTTTCCATGTAATTGATGTTTTTTCCTTGTTCTTTCTATTGTTAATTTCTACCTTGATGGCATAGCGGTCAGAGAAGATACTTTGAATTATCTCAACGTTTTGGATCTTGTTGAGGATTGCTCTGTGGCCTAAGATGTGGTCTATTCTGGAGAATATTCCATGGGCATTGGAAAAAAATGTGTGCTTTGCAGCGGTTGGATGGAGTGTTCTATATATGTCTATGAGGTCAAGTGGGCTGATTGTGCCCTTTAGGCCTTCTGTATCTTTGCTGAGTTTCTTCTTAGTTGTTCTGTCCTTTACTGAGAGTGGTGTGTTGAAGTTTCCTACTATTATTGTGGAACTGTCAATTGCTCTTTTCAGTGTTGTTAAAGTTTGTTTTATGTATTTTGGAGTCCTGTCATTAGGTGTGTAGATGTTTATTCTGGTTATGTCTTCATGATGGATCATCCCCTTAATCATTATATAGTGACCTTATTTGTCTTTTATGGTAGATTTCATTTTAAAGTCTATTTTATCTGAGATTAGAATTGCCACTCCTGCTCTTTTTTAGTAGTTGTTAGCTTGATATTTTTTTTTTTCCAACCTTTGACTTTTAATAAATTCACATCTTTGTCTCTAAGGTGTGTCTCCTGTAGACAGCATATTGATGGATCCTTTTTTCTTATCCATTCTGTCACTCTCCATCTCTGTATGGGTGCATTGAGTCCATTTATGTTCAGTGTAATTATTGATAGATGTGAGTTTGTTGCTGTCATTTTGTAGTGCTTTTTTTGTGTGTTGCTGAAGTTTTCTTTGTTCTTCTTACACTCTTGTGCTAAGGTACTTTTGTTTGTGGAATTTTTTCCCATTTCTTTTGTTTTTGTACGTTTTGTCTTTGCTGAGACTTTATATTTTTCCTCTTTTTTTTTTATGAGTATGTTTGTTAACTTTCTTTGTGGTTACCATTTATTTTACCTGTATCTTTCTAAGTTTGAAGCAGTCTACCATTACTTGGTATCACCTTGCCTTCCTCTCCATTAGAAGGTTCTATACCTATACTGTTTATTCCCACTTTTATTGTTTTGATGTTGTAGTCATTTACTGATTAACTGCTCTGATTCCCTGCTGTATTTCTTTTGGTTTTGGATAGTCTTCGAGAGGTCATTTCCTAGATTGGCATCTGGCTGGTATGATCGTACTTCCTAGATTCTAGCTGTGAGCTGAAGCTGTTTGTCCTCAGATCGAAGAACTACCTTTAGTAATTCTTGTAAGTTTGGTTTGACTTTTACACATTCCTTTATTTTCTGTTTATCTGGAAACTACCTAATTTCACCATCAAATTTGAGTGAGATTTTTGCAGGATATATTATTCTTGGCTGGCAAGTCTTTTTCTTTCAATATTTTATATATGTCATCCCATTGCCTTCTTGCCTGCATGGTTTCTGCTGAATAATCTAAGCTTAGTCTTATTGTTTCTCCTCTGTATGTGATTTCTTGTTTTTCATGAGCTGCTCTCAGGATTCTTTGTTGGTCTTTGGTTTTAGCGAGTGTGATTATCATATGCCTTGGTGATTTTCTTTTGAGGTGTCTCCTATATGGGTTAGTTGAGGCTGTTGGATGGCCAGCTTTTCATCTTTCATGATATTGGGGAAGTTTTCTGTCAGCAGTTCTTCAATGATCCTTTCTGTGTTTTCTGTTTTCTCCCCCTATTCTGAAATTCCAATCACTTGCAAATTTTTGCTTTTGATTGTATCCCACATGACTCTCAGGGTTTCTTCATTTTTCTTTGTTCTTTTTTCTGAGTTTTCCTGAAACAGAGTTGTAGCCAAGCGTTTGGCTTCAATTCCACTGATCCTGTCTTTCACCTTTTCAAATCTGCTTCTCACCCCTCCTATGACACCGTCCATTTCTGAAATATTGTTGTCTATCTTTTGGATTTCTAATGGTTGTCTTTGTATAATTTCTAGTTGTGAATTTATTTTGGCATTTTGTTCCTGTATTATTTTCCTGTATTTTTCCAATTTTTTGTCTGTATTTTCCATGAATTTGTCCATTTTTTCATCATGTTTGTCAGCTTTTGCTTCAGCTCTTTGAGAATTCTGAGTATTAGAGATTTGAATTCCCTATCAGGTAGTTCTATCCCATTTTCTTCTACTGGAAAGTCATCTGGTGTTTTATTTTGGATGCCTACTGGAACCATCCTGTCCTGTTTTTGTAAATGTTTTGTTATTGTCTGCTGTCTTCAGGACATTCAGTAGTTATTTTTCTCATTTATTGATTGTAGATTTGTTTGCTTTGTGCCCTTTTTTTTTTTTTTAATTTTGCTATGTCTGAGCAGGCCGGCTATGTGTTTTTTGTTGTTTGCTCATTTGTGGGCACGATACTTTTCTCCTCTTTCTCTAATTGGGAGGGTCAGTCACTGAGATATGGTATGGCAGCGCAGGTCTAGCTGAAGAGGAGTTTCTGGGATCGTTTTTTGTAGTACTTACTACAGCCACCAGGGCAGGTCGGTACTCAGTGCAGGGCAGGTTCCAGTAGGCTGTGCATGTGCTGCTTGGTTGTGTGAATTCAAGTGCACAGTGCAGGTAGGCAGGAAGTAGCAGGGAGATTGTTATGTGTGGAGCTAAGATGGATATGGGAGAGAGGAGCGAGGAACAGGAGCCAAAAACATACAAACAAACATAAAAGAATTCTAGGGGAGCTTGCCGTTGGAGTGGATAAATGAGAGACTATGAAATGGAGAAAAACAGAAAGGGGAAGAGGAAGAAAAGAATGAATAAATAAAATTCAGAAAGGTTAAAGGACTGCAAAGTTCCCAGGGATCTCACCGGTGCGGCTATGAGGTCTGGGGAAGTCCCTCTCAGGAGTTGCAGTACAGCCTGGCTAGAAGGTATAGAGATATACAACGCCAGGTGTTCAGGGAACAGAAAGAGACAGAAGATATAGAGAGATGAGAAACTGAGTAATGAAGAAAGACAAAAATGGAAAAAGAGGGAAAAGAAAACAAAACAAATTAAAAAAGAAAAAGAAGAAGAAAAGCCCCCCATAAAAACAGAAAGAAAAAAAAAATGAAAAAAGAAATGCCCTCAGGGATCCCATTGCACGTTGTGCAAGCCGAGGGGGCAGTCTCCCCGCCACGCAGCACCGCCTGGCCAGAAATTGCTCCCAACCCAAGAAAAGTAAAATAAAACAAACAATTCAAAACAAACGAACAAAAGCTCTGGGACCCCACCAGTGTGGCAGCCCAGACCGGGAAGCAGCTCTACCCTCAAATGGAGCCCCACAGCCCCCCAGGAAGAAGCAAAGATGGTGCACGGAGCCAGGTATTTGAGCGAAAGTGGGAGGTGGTGAGAGGTAAGGAAGAAATCAAAAGAAGCAGGAAAAAAAGCAACACCCACAGCCAACAAATGGCACTCAGAGAGCCAACTATTGCTGGTGGAATGCAAGCAGCCAGTGTTTCTCGGACAAGAGACTGTGTCTGCAGGAAGCAGAGGGGGCCGAGTGTGAGTGAAGAAGGGTAGGGAGTGGGAAACCATATATCACAAATTACTGGAGCTCTGCAGCCCCTCAGGAAGAAGCAAAGATGGTGCAGGGAGCCAGGTATTTGAGCAAAAGGAGGGGGAGGTGGTGAGAGGTAAGGAAGAAATCAAAAGAAGTGGAAAAAAGCAACCCCAGCAGCCAACAAATGGCACTCAGTGAGCCCGCCCATTCGGTTGTGTGGACTCCAAGCAGCCAGTGTTTCCCGGACAAGAGATTGTGGCAGTGGGAAACAGAGGAGGCTGAGTGGAGGTGAAGAAGTGTTGGGGGGTGGGAAAACGTATAGCACAAATTACTGGTTGTTTTGTCTTCCGCTGGAAGCTCCATGAAGCTGCTTTCTCATACCCCCTGTTTGCTGGTCTCTGATAGGAGTCCAAGATGGTGGATCCGCACTGTGTTATCTGGAGGGGACCTCTGCATGAATCTCTCCTCGCTCTCCGTTCTCTGTCTGTTTTCTCACTCCATTTGGTGCTTGGCTGAGTTTTTTATCTCTTCATTTGATTTTTTAGGGTTTCAGGATTGTTGTTTTCTGTGTTCAGCTTAGTTTTTCAGATCTTTGCTGTGGAGGGGCGGCGTGGTGCTTCTGCCTAGAGCACCATTTTGCCAGAAGTCCCAGTATCCTCAACTCTTAAGTTTAAATTTTATATTGCAGTTTTCCCAAACTTTTAGCATTAATGAACAATCTGGGTGTTGAACATATGTAAATAAGTAATTTTATTTGGGTAGTATTTTGGAATTGATCATCCATCCAATAAAATCACAGTTTCAGAGCATCATGGCCAAAATTCCCACTTCTAGTTTGCTTTTTTTGTTGTTTTCAGAAATTCATTACTTCAAAAGATTCATTTTTACTAGTTAATTCAATTTATAATTTTATGCTTCACTAGGGGTTTTGATCATTATCTGTGTTCTAAATAGTATCCTGCGTTATATTTATGTTATTAATTCATCCCTATATGCATGTCTCAGTGAACTACTTAAGAGCTTACAGAACCACTCTTATGAGTTGAGGTTCAAATGCAACATTTTTAAAAACATATAATTAAAAATCTGTCAAATCTGTGAATAAATAAAAATTATTTGAAAATATATTAGACCGAAAATAGTCAACCCCATTAAATGGAGATTTGGTGAGTCAAACTCACAAAACACTTCTTATGTTATATATCTTAAGAATATGTTAAATGGTATTTCTGTAGAAGTTCATAATTATACTCATAGTTCAATTCTGGAATGTATGTGACCAAAATTATTTCAGCTCTAAATCTGATTAATAATCAGTGAGTCATTTGTAAGACAGCTAAAACCAACAACAGTTAACTACCAAGTTTTAAAGATCACATATATCCTATTCTAGGTAGATACATAGATATTTTCATGAACATATATTTGCAGGTAGTTTCTTTAGGCAGGTATAACACAAAGTTAAATTTTTCAAACCAACATGCAGTGAGTTGAGGTGCTTCTTTTTTTTACATCTAAAATAATTTTTAACTTTATTTCTTGTTGTAGACCTGTATTCCTGAAGGCACTTGTATGTTTGTGTTAGACAGACCTAAAATACTTTCTGTGTATAAACTTAACACTATTCTTACTTCATAGAACTCACCTCCAACAAGTAGTAATTAGATTTTAGTAAAGAATAGATCTTCCATAGGCCCTTAATCATTTGTACAATGCTGCTCTGGATTCAACTGGCTATTAAAGGACTCTGCTATGCAAGTAATATGAGAAAGTAGAAAACAAACAAATAACTTTGAGTTCTCTGTAATCTCAAAAGCTCAGTTGAGACAATAGTATTTATGGATAGTTTCTAGAATTTATATAATCCAGTTATTACTGTAAATCCCCTAAAATTTTTTTTTATTTCTTTAAACCAACAAAAGAGCCACATATCTATGGAATTGCTTTATCAATTTTTGTGAAGAAGAAGTATAATATAATGGTTAAGTGTTTGAATTTTGAAGTAAATCAAACCTGAGTTTCAGTCACAGATCTACTTGGTGGATGAGTGACCTTTGTCAAGTTTGTTAGAAATTTAGTTTCCTCATCTTTATGAGAATATAATAAAATATCACATGTAAGTCTCAGAGGGCATTGCCTAGATGTGAGTATAAACATATTAAATGTTAAGAATTTATCATTATTACGAATAGTTTTTCCTGTTGGGGGATCTTTGGAAAAAGTATCTTTGGTCTTAAAGAGAAGAACAATTACACATTTCCTGAAAAAATGACTGTTTTACTATAGTACCTTGTGACTTTTGTAACTGATTTGTTTCTTTGTTTTTACTGTTATAATTTTAGAGCTATACATGTATCCACCTCTTGAAAACATTTTTGTCATTATGGCTACACTTTGTTCTTTTTTTTTTTTTTAAGTCATTTCACCTTTACTTCATTTTTAAGTTTATTTTTAATTAAATGTAGCTTATTACCGTTCTATAAACTGCCTATGTCAATGAGAAATCAGGAACCAATTCAGAAGCCACTCTATGCATTCATAAAAAAGTGTTCCGGAAAAAGCCTGTTGGAAAAGCAGAAAAGTGATATTCAGGGAAGCTTCCACTAATAATCAGAGGATTTGACACTGAAGACTCAAATTGAAGCAAAGAATTATTGTTTCTCCAGAGCTAGTTTGTAAGTTTTTGCAGTTCTCAAGATTTTTCAAGAAGTTCTCACCAACTTCTGAAATTGCATTGGTGAAGTGTAAAGTTCCCAAGAGCCAAGGGGGCACGTTGTAACTCCTCTCTGCCTGAACTTGAGGTTGCAGCCACTTCCCAAGAACAACTACTTTTGCTTCACTTCTTCATTCCAAATTGCATAAGTGCATGTCTTATTGTCAAACTCTAACTAGCAACCACATACAGAGAAGGAAATTCTGAGAAACATAGTTTCCAGCTTTAGAAGGGAGTGGGGGCTGTGCCTAATTTGTATCAGGCAAGGGAGTACATCACCATAAACCCTGTTTTATGCATTCATTCAATAACAATCTAGAACATCTATAATGTGCTTGATATATATCCTGAACAAAATTCACATGGTTTCTGATATATGGGGGCTGAAGGAAGATAATAATCAGGCTAGAAGTTGTAAACGTGATGGGTCAGCTCTGAAGAAGTCTCGAGTGTTAGAAAATAAATTTATTTACGTAAATATCCTAGAAGTTGGGTAGGACAGTAGAGTTGGAAGAATAAAGTCAGGGAAGACCTCTCTGAGCACAGGGTTTTAAACGAAAAACTGAAGGGTAACTAGGAGTCCAAATGCCATTTGTTATTTGCCAGGAAATCTGCATTCACTTCATTTTATTATTACAAAAATCCTGACGTAGTTATGAGCGTCTCCATTTAACAAAACTGGAAACTTGCTTACAGTCTTCCAATAAATGGCATAAAGAAAAGTTGATTGAAGATTTTACTGATCCAGCAGTCTGCGTTTTTACTGTTCTATACTGACTTCCACATCATTCAAAGTCATCTTAATAAATACAGACAATAAATGAACAATATGAAGGCATATAATTAAAAGTTGTTATTGTAAGAATCCTAGGTAGAAAATTACAAAAAATTGCAAAAATAACTATACAAATTCTATGCAGTAGTTTATTTTAAAACGTAAATTCAGAAAAGGGGCATAGAATATAATAATAGAATGCAATTTAATTCTTGGTTCTATATGCAGTAAAAGAGAGAGAGAGAGGGTAAAAGGGAGGGAGTGAGGAAGAGAGTTTGGAAGGAAGGAAGGAAGGGAGAGGGGGGAAGGAAGAAAGGAAGGATGATCTGTTTCCCATAAGATCATCACCATTCTAGGAGCTGGTGATACTAAGCTAAGCGATTCATGATACCTGCCCTCAAGTCCTGAAAAAGAGGTAGATACATAGTTAACAAGGACAGATGTTGTGTGAATGTATATATTTGTCTAATACACTGTCTAGAATCTTCATTTCTAGATGTACTTAGCACTGAGAACATTGAAAACTATAATTACTATATAAGTAAAAATAGATTGAGTTAAAATTACCTTACATATAAAATGGATTAAATAAAACATAAGTTAATAATAAAGGGAAATGTTCTATAAAAGTAAAACATTATACTAATTATAGGTATAATAGTTAAATAATTAGTATATCATATTGAAACAAGTTAAACAGGGAATTAGATTCTATATCGTTCAGGGTCTAACCAAAAAAACTAAACTTAAGCCAGATAATTCAATAGAAGGACTTTAATACGTGAATTTAATTGCAACAGTTGAAGAGCTGAAGCAGCAGAGATGATGAGATATATCAAAAATTAGCAACAGTCTAAAATGCTGCACCCACAGGGTCCAGAAGGAGGAGTTGAGGTTACTAGAGCTCAGGAGCTCAAGTTTCCTAGTGGATTCTAGAGCTGAGCAGGGACATCTCAAAGGACCCGGGATCCAGAACAGCGATGCAGTCACTGCCAGAGATGTGAATTTAAGAAGAGCGAGAGAAAGGGCCTTGGCTACCTTTACCTCTTGTCCTCCAGTCTGCAGCCAGAATCTCCTAGTGGCTGAATTTAACTGAAAGCTACTTCAAAAAAGATGCAGGAAATAGTTTACAAAAGACAAAGACAGTTCCTGAAACACGGAGAAGAGCCAGAAAAAAGTGACGTCTCAAGACAAACAAGTGACTAGCAAAGTGGTTTTTAGTTAATAATACCACAAATAGAGTTAAATATGTTTGAAACAAATTTTGTCCTTTTTCAAAATGAAAAGTCTATTTCCCAGCTTGATGAATCTATTTGCTAGCTAGTGACTACATGTTCAAGTGATTATAAGTAGCAGTCCATGCTGTGCTCCTCCATAAAAAAAAAAAAAAAAAAGCTTCCCATTGAACTTAGAATAAAAGAGAAAGTTATTACTCTTATCTATAAGGCCCTACATGGCTCCTGCCTGCCCCGATGAGATCATGTCTGGTCACTTCACCCTCACTCATGGGATTCCTCTTTCAATCACTTCCAACACTAAATCTTTCTCTTTCTAGAACACATCTGACTTCCTCTCCATCATAACAATGTTCTGCTCCATCTGTCTGGAATGCTGTCTTCACAGATATCCTATCACTGGTCTTTCTTAGCACTGAAACCTCAGCTGAACTGTTATGCCCTCAGAGAAGGCTACATATCTCTTCTATGCAAAGAAGTCCACTGGTCAGTTTTTCATAATATCAAATCATTTTCTAGGATAAATCACACCAAACCCACTGCCGTTGAGTAGATCCTGACCTACAGTGACCCTATAGGAGGGATTAGAACTGCCCCATAGGGATTCCAATGCTATAATCGTTACAGAAGCAGACTGTCACATCTCTCTCTCCCGTGGAGCAGCTGGTAGACTCAAACCATTGATGATTAAGTGCTTAACCACTGTACCATCAGGGCTCGTGTTTTCTGCACAAACCCAAAACCAAACTCACTGCAGTCAAGTAGATTTCAACTCATAGTGACCCTATAGGACAGAGTAGAACTGCCCCATAAGGTTTCCAAGGCTGTAAGTCTATATGGAAGCAGAACGCCACATCTTTCTCCCACAGAGCTGCTGAGGTGTTTGAACAGCCAGTATTTTGGTTAGCAGCCCAGCAGTTGAACAACTGTTCCCTCAGGACTAAATACTTTCTATTACCAAAAACCAAACCCGTTGCAGTCAAGTGGACTCTGACTTATAGCAACCCTATAAAGACAAAAACCAAACCCACTGCCGCTGAGTCCCTTCTGACCCACAGCAACCCTATAGGACAGAGTAGAACTGCCCCATAGAGTTTCCTGGTGGATTTGAACTGCTAACCAATTAGCAGACATAGCTGTTAACCACTACGCCATCAGGGTTTCCAGCAACCCTAAGGGACAGAGTAAAACTGCCCAATAGAATTTCCGAGGAGAGGCTGGTGGATTCGAACTGACAACATTTTGGTTAGCAGATGTACCTCGCTGTAGCTCTTAACCACTGCACCACCAGGCACTTACCAATCCCTGATCTCTTCTTGTTTATTTATTTATATATTTTATTATTATTATCTCCACTGGACTGTAATCTCCCTAAAAATAGAAACTACCTCTGTCCTGGCTTCTGAAGAATTCAATTTCTCCTATCTAAAAAGTACTCGGCACAGAAACGAACCCCATAAGTATTTATTTAGTGAATAAATATGTAAATTGTTGTGTTTTCAGCCCCTGCTTTGTTGTTCATGTGTGGTCCAACTCTCCTAAGGGAAGACATGATTTATTGTTTTAGCTACCAGGCCACTGTATTTACCACGTTTACCCGGATAACATAAGTATTCTTTGTTAACGTTAGTAGCTCCCTAGGCTTCACCCTCTCGCTTTGTTTCTGGAATGAATATGGTCAACAGATTCTCCACATCCCACTCGCCCAGATTTTCAAGAAATGCTTTATGGAGCTTTCCAGTAGTGGAAGGCTCTGTAGAACATTAGATTCAGTGGGAAAAAAAAAAAAAAAGTGGTAAGCCTCATGTAAGTGTTTTGAACTCAGTCAGCTTTTCAAATCCAACTTTCTCCAAAACTGACTGGAGTATATAGTGGTTGTTCAGCTATTTATAAATAGGTACTTGGTCTCCCCTTTGACTTTGCATCCACATTTGTTGAACTTCCTTGGCATATAATCTACATGGGAGGAAGGATGAGTGGTAGGATTAAAATAATCCATCGCCATTGAGTCCAACTCATATCAACCCTATAGGACAGAGTAGAACTGCCCCATAGGGCTTCCAAGGAGCAGCTGGTGCATGTAAGCTGCTGACCTTTTGGTTAGCAGTCGAGCGCTTAATCACTGCACCACCAGGGTTCCGGGTTGAAAATACTCTCTCACTTTCCCCTAAAACTGATTATCCATTCAATTATCATCCAATAAGTATTTTACGATTCCTCTTTTTTGTGTAAAAGTAGTGATGTTATTTATTTAGAGACATAATTTAAGTTGGTAAAAAGTGTTTGCTATTCACAAAGGTAAAATAACAAGATAGATATAGACCCATGGTAATATTAAAGAGAACAAAGCTATGATAAGTGCATGAACTGCATGTCTTCCCTCTAGAATTAGCTGTTGTATGCTAATGCTTATGTTTAGAGAAAGTCTATCCTAAGACTTTTTTCGTTTTTTTTAACCATTGTGATACATATGTTTAAGTTCTACATATGGGAAAAAATGAAGCTAATATGGATTGAGCAACTATAGCTTGTTGTTTTCCCACCCTTCCCCACTCTGTAGTCTCTAATGCTGCATTTGGGTCCCACCTCTCTTCCCTTTCTATCTCTCTTAAACTTCCATTCTATTATCTTCATAGGAGCCCTGGCTCGTTTCCCACTCTTTTCAGCTCTGGCTTGTATCTTGTTTTCCTCCTGGCTCTAAGCCCTGTTCCCACCATCTCAGCTTTTCCAACTTCAGCTCTTACAATAATCCTCACTATACCCCAACGGTAATTCCAAAGCTACATTGTCTTCTGGCAAATATTCACACACTTCTCTGCCCAATCCCAACTGCCTCATATGTAGAACTATTCAAATCTCAGAACTTAATCTCTAGATTTTTTTTAACTCTGCAAAGATTAAACCTTTCCAAATTATTTTCATTATTGGAACAATTCTTAATATCACTTTGATTTCCAAATGCACAGTTCTTTGGGCCACACACCCAATAATGTCAAAGACTAAATGATGCATCTGAATTATGGTATTCTTCCCTTTCTCTTTCAATCCTTTATTTAAAAAAAAAAAAAAAAAAAAAAACTCTCTTATTTTCTTGACCTAGAGGCTTTCAGTCATTTTCAACACTAAACTTTGAAGCTTCTCAGCCATAATGCCGTACCACAATCATTGCTTCTTTATTGGGTGCTGTCAAGTTGATTCCAACTCATAGTGACCTTATGTATAACATAAAGAAACATTGCCGAGTCCTGCACCATCCTCACAATCATTGCTATGTTTGAACCCACTGTTGCAGCCACTGGTCAAATCATCTTATTGAGGGTTTTCCTCTTTTTCGCTGACACTCTACAAAGTACGATGTCCTCCAGGGATTGGTCCCTCCTGATAACATGTCCATTGTAGGTTTGACAGTCTTACCATCTACGCTTTTAAAGAGCATTGTGGCTGAACTTCTTCCAAGACAGATTTGTTCATTCTTTGGAAATTCCACAGTATATTCAATATTCTTTGCCAATACCATAATTCAAATGCATCAATTCTACTTTCATCTTTCTTGTTCACTGTTCAGCTTTCTCATGCATATGAGGCGATTGAAAATACTATGGCGTGATTTAGGTGCACCTTAGTCCTCAAAGTGACGTCTTTACTTTTCAACACTTTAAAGAGATATTTTGCAGCCAATTCGCCCAAAGCAATATGTTATTTGATTTCTTGACCGCTGCTTCCATGGGCATTGATTGTGGATCCAAGTAAAACGAAACCCCTGACAACTTCAATCTTTTCTCTGTTTATCATGATGTTGCTTACTGGTCCAGTTGTGAGGATTCTTGCTTTCTTTATGTTGAGGTATAATCCATACCGAAGGCTGTAGTCTTTGAACTTCATCAGTTAAGTGTTTCAAGTCCTCTTCACTTTCAGCAAGCGTGGTTGGGTTATCTGCATATCACATGATGTTAGTCTTTCTTCAATCCTGATGCCACGTTTTTCTTCATATAGTCCAGCTTCTCAAATTATTTGCTTTATATACAAATTAAATAAGTATGGTGAAAGGATACAACCCTGATGCACACCTTTTCTGATTTTAAACCATGCAGTATCCCCTTGTTCTGTTCAAATGACTGCCTCTTGGTTTATGACAGGTTCCATGTGAGCACAGTTAAGTGTTTAAATTGAATGGTGCTGCATTCATCATCAAAAAGAACATTTTCAAGATCTATTCTGAAGTACAGTACTGTCAGTGATAGGATAATATCCATATGCTTACAAGAAGAGCATAATCATTAGTCAAAACTAAACTTTCCTTAACATATATCTAGTCTAAATATATCTAGTCACTTACCTTTCTATTTTAAAGTTCCTAACTCCTAATAATCCAAGGACTTGGTGGTGCAATGGTTAAGAACTATGACTGCTAACAAAACATTGCAAGTACGAATCCACCGGTTGCTCCTTGGAAAATCTATAGGGCAGTTCTACTTTTACTTGCCCACCAGCTCAGGCAGTAGAGCACGAGACTCTCAATCTCAGTTGAGCATTATATTTTAGAACCCTGGTGGCACAGTGGTTAAGAGCTTGACTGCTAACCAAAATGTTGGCAATTTGAATCCACCAGCCGCTCCCTGGAAACTCCATGGGGCATTTCTACCCTGTCCTATAGGGTTGCTATGAGTTGGAATTTTACTTGACAGCAACGTTTTCATTTTGTTTTCTGTTTAAGTCCTAATAACAGATTTCCTTCCCAGAAAATTCCATTCTTTTTTCCATAGTTATTTCTGGAAACTAGTACCTCTTCCCAGTTTTTTTTAAATTCATTTTTATTTTTTATTTTGCAGTGGCCAACTCTAAACCAAAGTACTCTTTGTTGATTTTATAGAAACACTTGTGATTCTCGTCTCCTGCTCCTTTACTTCTATGCTCCTAGTCTCATATCCTCTGACCTGCAGAATTCAATTTCACTTCTCCATTGATGTCCACATGCTTCATGGTTACCAAAGTTGTGCAATTTTTTCTCATGAGCCGCCAAAGGAAAATAAAATAAAAGTCTTTGTGTTTGAGAGTTTGTGATATGCAGTGTCTTTAACAGAGTGGGTACAAGTCAGGAACCCCTCTTGCCTGGGTCTAAGGACAAAGAGCGGAGTCTCCTTACTCCAGAACAAGTAGAAGACTAAGCCAGAGGACAATACACTCTGTGGCTGGGTCTACCTGGGGCAGGCTAGAGCTGCTGCGTGTTACCACGTGAGAGCAGTAATGAAATGAACTTGATAGATAAATACCTCAAATCCTTCATTTCTCATGTGGGGTTCTAACTGCATTCCCAAAAGTTCCCGATGGGACTGAGCTTCAGTTTCCTTCAGGAATAGCCTGCCCATTGAAGCACATTATATTGACTCCCACCCCTTTCCTCTCTCATTCCTCTACTCCTTTCTTGATGCTTCCTAATTCACTTTCAATATAAGTTATCTGCAGGCAAATTCTTGTGTCTGTATTTGCTTCTGAACTCATACTAACACAGAGTAAGACAGCCATTCATTTTGTTTTCTCCCCATTATTCTGTTTCATACTTCTGCACTTCCATTCAAGCCAATATTGAAATGATGGTTTAAAATCTGGAAATTGTGGGCAGGAATGAATACCCAGAGTTGTAAAAAAAGAAAGGAAGGAATAAATAAACAATTATTCTATTACTATTTTCCCATTATGGTTTTAAGATCCCCCAAGCACTCAGCTGCTAACTGAAAGGTTGGCATTTCAAACGCACTTTGTGGCCCTGTGGGAGAAAGACCTGGCAAACTTCTTCGGTAAAGGTTGCTCCCAAGAAAATGCTATGGCACAGTTTTACTCATGAGGTTGCTATGAATTGAAGATTATGGGAGCTAACAAAAACAAACATATCCATTATAACACAAGCCACCAGAGTATGACAAACTAAGAGACAGGTATATGGCAGGATTGTATCCTTTCACCTCACTTATTCAATCAGGACAGGCAATGTTTCGTTCTGTTGTACATAGGGTCACCATGAATTGGAACTAACTTGATGGCACCTAACAACAACAATTCAGTCTTTATGCTGAACAAATAATCTGAGAAGTCAGACTATATGAAGAAGAATGTGGCATCAAGTTAAGGAGGAAGACTCAGTAACAACCTGCAAGATGCAGATAACACAACCTTGTTTGCTGAAAATGGTGACTTAAAGCACTTACTGATGAAAGTAAAAGACTATAGCATTCAGCATGGTTTATAACTGAACATTAAGAAAACATAAGTTCTCACAAGTAGGTCAATAAATAGTATCATAAGAAATGGAGAAAAATTGAGTTATCAAACAATTTCATTCTACTTGAGTTAACAATCAAAGTCCTTGGAAGCAGCAGTCGGGTAATCAAATGATGTATTGCACTGGGCAAATCTTCTGCAATAGAATTCTTTAAAAATTTAAAAATCAAAGGTGTCACAACAATGACTAAGGTACAACTGACTAGTTATGATATTTTCCATCCCCTCATATGCATGTGAAAGTTAGATAATGACAAAAGAAGACAGAGTATAGATGTGTTCGAACTGTAGTATTAGTAAAGAATATTGAATACAGTGCGAATTGAAAAAAGAATGAAAAATTCTATGTTAGAGGGAATACAACCAGAATGCTCCTTAGAAGCTAGAATGGTGAGACTTTGGCTCACTTATTTTAGACATGTCATCAGGAAATACCGATCACTGGAAAAGACATCATGTTTGGTAAACACGGGGCCAACAAAAAATGAGAGAAACTCTCAATGGGGCGGACTGACACAATAACCACAACAGTAGATTCAAACATACCAACAATAATGAAGTTGACACAGGTCGGGGAAAGGCTTTCTTCTGTTATATTTAAGATTGCCATGAGTCAGAGCCAACTAAAGACTAACTAACAACAACACATCTATTAACTTTATCATTCTAAATAGCTTAAATTTATTCATCATTAGTTAGGATTAGTTAAGACTAGAATTTTCAAAATATTTATGGTCATATATTCTGTAGTCTTTTTACAAACGTTTAGAGCCATGTTTGCCCTTTACAAGCAGAATTTGGTGCCTAAATGGATCTTTCTAATATACATTTTCTTAACAAATAGACATGTAGAGTACCTAATATGTGCCAGGCACCATTCTATGGACTTTATATTTGCACATTTGAGCTTCAGAATAACTACTTCCCAGATGAGTGAACTGAGGCAAGGGAATAAATAGCATGGCAAAGGGGTGACAGCAAATGACCTCTGCTCCCTTCCCAGCAGCCTCTATTTAGAACACATATACTTAATCATTATAGTTTACTATTTATACATTTCCAATCAAATGAAGACTAACTTATCCAGAATAACCATCATCCACATAAAGATATTTTTTGCATAATGAGCTAACAACAACAAAAACAATCCACCTTCACCTTCGTTGTCAGGTAACAGCTTATCAATGTGTTTGCAACAAAATGCCGTCATTCCGTCCTTTCATTGGTTTCCATAAAAAAAAATCCTATCTCTATAAGAATTTTCTAATTGATTTCTTATCACTAAAGTTTTACGAGGTTATGTATAGGGATTTATGGACTTGCACAGTGTGCAGTCCTTATATTGAAAAACGTATTCTACATTCAGGACCTTGATTTCACTCATTTCGGCTCATTTCTCCACGTACTGCCCATCCCTGCTGGGTCCCCTTGCCAAAATATGCTTGAAGCCTCCCATTCTTTGCATAAAACACACAGCCTAATAATTTTTCAAAAATACAAGGTTTTTCCATATATGTTTCCTACAGTAAATAAATAAGTCATAACAAAAACAAAGCACTACAATAACACCAGCAAAACCCCTCAAAATGCTGCACTATAATAAAGGGAACTTGTATATATTGAGTACCTACTATGTGCTATACAGTGTGCTGTGCATTTACATGTTATTTTATTCAGTTCTAATGAAGTTCCTTTGAGTTAGATAGCATTGTTTCCATCTTACAGAAAAGGAAATTGAAGGACCTGAAAGATCTGCCCAAGTATGCATCTCTTTTCACTCTACAGCACAGGAATAGACTAACTCATGGATACTCCAGGTATAAAGTGTACAATAATTCTAAATTAGACAGCTAATTCTAGATAATTTTCTACAGACAAGTTTAATTTTTCAAAAGCAAGTGGTATACCCACCCATTTGTCCTAACTTTTATTCCAGTGTTTTTATACTATATAAAAAATGTTTTATTCACTCTGTTCTTTATAAATGGAAAACAAAAGTCCAATATAAATTAGCCTATTGTATGATGATTTGCAAAATAATTTTGATCAATTAATATTCAATAGAAGTTCACCTGAATGACAAAAGAAATAGTAATCAATTCATTGATGTATAGATAGAAACTAATTTTGCTAAACTAATAAAGCAGTATAATTTTATTACGAATGCATAAGGAGAATCAACAATGCTCACAAGCATGCTGCTATGCTGGGAATGACAAATTGAAGAAGAGTGGCCTCACGTTCATTGTCAGAAAGAACATGTTAAAACATCTATACTGAAGTACAACATTATCAGTGATAGTATAACATTATCAGTGATAGTATAATATCCGTCATGGATTGAATTGTGTCCCCCCAAAATATCTGTCAACTTGGCTGCCATGATTCCCAGTATTGTGTAATTGTGTACCATTTTGTAATCTGATATGATTTCCTTATGTGTTGTAAATTCAATCACTATGATTGTCATGGTTTGAATTATGTCTCCCCAAAAATGTGTGTATCAATTTGGCTGGGCCATAATTCCCAGAATTGTGTGGTTGGCCTCCATTTTGTGATTGTAATTTTATGTTAAAGAGGATTAGGGTGGGATTGTAACACCACCTTTACCCAGGTAACATCCAATGTAAAGGGAGTTTCCCTGTGGTATGGCCTGCACCACCTTTTATCTCTCAAGAGATAAAAGGAAAGGGAAGCAGGCAGAGAGTTGAGCACCTCATACCATCAAGAAAGCAGTGCCAGGAGCAGAGCACATCCTTTGGACTGGGGTCCCTGTGCTGAGAAGCTCCTAGTCTGGCGGAACACTGATGAGAAGGCCGAGAGAGAGAAAGCCTTTCCCCGGAGCTGACACCCTGAATTTGGACTTTTAGCCTACTTTACTGTAAGGAAATAAACTTCTTTTTGTTAAAACCATCCACTTGTGGTATTTCTTTTATAGCAGCACAAGATAACTAAGACAATGATCTAATAAAATGGATTAGCGGCAGTTATACTCATGAGGTGTACAAGATTGGATAGTGTCTTAAGCCAATCTCTTTTGAGATATAAAAGAGAAAAGTGAACAGAGACACATGGGAACCTCATACCACCAAGAAAACAGTGCCAGGAGCAGCGCGTGTCCTTCAGACCTGAGGTTCCTTTGCAGAGAATCTCCCAGACCAAGGGAAGGTTGATGACACGGACCTTCCTCCAGAGCTGACAGAGAAAGCATTCCCCTGGAGCTGACACCCAGAATTTGGACTTGTAGCCTACTGGACTGTGAGTGAATAAACTTCTATTTGTTAAAGCCATCCACTTGTGGTATTTCTGTTACATCAGCACTAGATGACTAAGACAATGTCTATACACCTACAGGGACACAAGTTAATATGACTATTATTAAAATGTATGCATCAAACACTGATGCCACAGATGAAGAAATTGAAGATGTCTATCAGCTTTTGCAGTCTGAAATTGAATAAACATGTAATCAAGATGCATTGACAATTACTGGTGACTGGGATGTAAAAGCTGGAAACAAAGCAAAAGGGTGAGTATGCTGGAAAATATGGCCTTGCTGATGGAAACAATGCTGGAGATCACTTGGTAGGATTTTGCAAGACTAACAATTTATTCACTGCAGATGCATTTTTGCAACAACATAAATGGCAACTATACATGTGGACCTTACCATGCAGAATACAAGAATCAAATCGACTACATCTTTGGAAAGAGACTGGAGAAGCTCAATATCATCAGTTAGAACTAGGCCTAGGCCAAGCCAGGACACACCATCAATTGCTCATATGCAAGTTCAAGTTGAAGCTGAAGAAAATTAAAAACAAGTCCAGTCCATGAGAGCTAAAATACTACTTTGAGTATATGCCACCTAGATTTAAGGACTATTACAAGAATATAATTGATGCATTGAACACTAATCACTGAAGACCTGAAGAGTTGTGAGATGATATGGAAGACATCATCCATGAGGAAAGCTTCATTAAAAAGACAGGAAATAAAGAGAAAACAAAATGGATGTCAGAAGAGACTCTGAAACTTGCTCTTGAAAGTAGAGTAGCTAAAGCAAATAGAAGAAATGATGAAGTAAAAGAGCTGAACAGAAGATTTCAAAGGCCAGCTTGAGAAGAAAAAGTGAAGTATTATAATAATATGTGCAAAGACATGGAGTTAGAAAACCAAAAGGGAAAAAGGTACTCAGCATTTCTCAAGCTGAAAGAAGTGAAGAAAAAATTCAAGCCTTGGGTTGCAGTATTGAATCAGTCTATGGGCAAAATATTGAATGACACAAGAGGCTTCAAAAGAGATGGAAGGAGTACACTAAGTCACTATTCCCAAAAGAATTGATATAGGCTCAACCATCTCAGGAGGTGGCATATGATCAAGAACTAATTGTACTGAAGAAAGAACTCCAAGCTTCAATGAAGGCACTGGAAAAAAACAAGGCTCCAGGAATTGACAGAATACCAACTGAGATGTTTCAACAAATTAATGCAGTGCTGGAGGGGCTCACTAGTCTATGCTAAGAAATTTGGAAGACAGCTACTTGTCCAATCAACTGGAAGAGATCTATATTCATGCCCATCCAAAGAAAGGTGATCCAAAAGAATGCAGAAATTATCAAACAATATAATTAATATCAAACACAAGTTAAATTTTGCTGAAGAGCATTCAAAAGCTGTTGCAGCAGTACATTGACCGGTAACTGCCAGATATTCTAGCTGGATTCAGAAGAGGATGTGGAATAAGGTATATCACTGCTGATGTCAGATGGATCTTGGCTGAAAACAGGGAGTACTAGAAAGAAGTCTACCTTTGTTTTATTGAATATGCAAAGGCATTCCACTGGGTGGATCATAACAAATTATAGACAACATTGCAAAAAAAATGGAAATTCCAGACCACTCAATTGTGTTCATAAGAAACCTGTACACAGACCAAAAAGATATTGCATGATATAAAATCAAGAATGTGTGTTTCAGGGTTGTATTCATTCACCATACTTATTCAATCTGTATGTTGAGCAAATAATCCCAGAAACTGGACTATATAAAGAAGAACATGGCATCAGGATTTGAAGACTTATTACCAACCTGCTATATGCAGATGACACAAATTTGTTTGCTGAAAATGAAGAGGATTTGAAGCACTTGTTGATGATCAAAGACCACAGCCTTCAGTATGGATTGAACCTCAACATAAAGAAAACAAAAATCCTCATAACTGGACCAATAAACTATATCTTGATAAATGGAGAAAATATTGAAGTTGTCAAGGATTTCATTTTCCTTGAAACCACAATCAACTTCCATGAAAGCAGCCATCAAGAAATCAAACAACGTATTGCATTGGGTAAATCTGCTGCAAAAGACCTCTTTAAAGTGTTGAAAAGCAAAGAAGTCACTTTGAGGGCTAAGTCGCCCCTGACTCAAGCCATGGCATTTTCAATCTCCTGATATGCATGCAAAAGCTGAGCAATGAATAGGGAAGACTGAAGAAGAATTGATGTCTTTGAAATATGGTGTTAACTAAGAACATTGAATGTATCATGGACTGCCAAAAGAATGAATGAATCTGTCTTGGAAGAAGTACAGCCAGAATGCTCCTTAGAAGTTAGGATGGAAGGCTTTGACTTTGGGCATGTTATCAGGAGGGACCAGTCCCTGCAGAAGGACATACTTGGTAAAGTAGAATGCAAAAGACAGGAAGATCCTCACTGAAATAGACTGACACAGTGGTTGCAATGATGGGCTCAAGCACAACAATAATTGTAAGGATGGTGCAAGATTGTGTAGTGTTTTGTTCTGTTGTACATAGGGTAGGTATGAATTGAACTGACTCGATGGCACCTAACAGCAATAATACAAAAAAAATTCTAAAATTTCTTCGTCTTATTTTTTTAGTAACAACTGTACAGTATTATTGAGTCAATATACTTGAAAAATAATGTATCAGGCCATACATAGTGCATCCTGAATAGAATTAGAATTGAGCATAACATTACTAGATTATAATGAATCATAATTGTGTCCAAAACAAGTAAAAATGCAGTATAGAGAGTAAAGTGTGTATGGAAAAAAATTCAGCTTCACAATTATGTGATGACTCTATGAAGAATGGCACTAAAGAACAAAACTGTCAGAGTAAAAGAGAAAACACCATGAGCAGTCAGTCAAGTGCTGTTACTTAAAAAGAAAAGCACATTTTATACAATCAAATCTTCATTATTTTCCTCTGACCTACATTTTGTGCTGAATCACGCTATACTAGTTTTTGAAGCCAGATGGTCTTTCCCTCACAAGTTCTTTGCTGAATGGCTGCTTAGATGCAGATGTGACCATAGGCAGAAAGTTGGCTTTAAAGGAGTTTTTATACATAGTATATATATATATATATATATATATATATATATATACTATATATATACAGGTGGTTCTTTATTCTATTTAGGGAGATCAAGAACTTGTTTGAATGCCTCAAAAATAGAAATATTTTACTCTATGTCATAGAATGAATCAAATATAAAGTAGATGTCCCATTATATATATAGATATAGATATAGATATATACAGGGAAAGGATTAAATAAACAACATTTGGAGTTTTAGAATATTTTAATTATTTTGATAATTACGTCCCCAGGAGAGTAATGCTCTGTATTTTTTTTTAAAAACTTATTATATTTTTATTTAATAAATTATGGATAGTTATTACAAAAATAAATATTTTAAAGTCATATTTATTTCTTAACAAATATTTTGAAAACTTATAGGTAACTTTTATTTGCAGACATTGGTTATTGTTTTATGCTATTTTAGTTACAGTGTACAAGTAAAAATTTTAATTAACTTTAGCCTGACTTAAATAAAAACTTAAAGATTCAAATAGAAACCAATTTTCCATCTGGTTTCAAATTTGCAGGTCTAGACTGGGAGTATTCTTAGAGTTGAGGTGTTGGAATGCAGCTGACCCAGCACTTTCACCATAGAAGGCCTACAGTGTTGTATATGGAAGGAGAGTTAAAGAAAATGGTGTGGATCTTAAATCAGAAGATAAATTGAGAACAAGCAATGAGATTCAGACCAGAAGGACTGGAAGAAAGTTGAGTCCATCTTGGGTGAACTGAAAAAAGCCATTGATTGCTGGAGTCACAGAGCTTCTTTTTATGTGACGTTCAATGCCTGTTCATTGAAGAATAATAAGTCAAGCACGCAAGATGAATAATTCTCCCAGGACTGAAAATTAATATACTTATGTAATATGGTTCTAAATTGTTTGTATAGCCTACCATGCAGTTGCAGATTATTAAATTATCCTTCCTACAAATCATTAAATTGGATAATCAGTTAGGTTGTGCCTACTTGTTGTATATTTGGTAACATCTTCTGATCACGTGTCCAGTATTTGTGCCCACAAGTGTATATCCATGTTTGTTTTTTGACAATATATTTTTTTGCTAAACTAGAAGAACTTTAGGTAAGAAGTACAGCAATTTTCAAACCTTTCCAAAACTCAGAGTAAAATTGATGTTTCAAGAAGATGTTCCTTGACTTTGTATCTTGACTATGTTTATCTACTGGCACATTATTATGGTTTAGATATGTTTGTGCCTTATTTTGAGAAGCATGGTCAGGCTTTCATGAGAGTCTATGGGGAAAAGAATGAATGATATGTACCTCAGCAGGTTAGTTTCCTACTGAGATAGTATGACAAATACCAGGTGGAATGATATGTCAAATCCCCTTATCATATATCAAAATATGTTTTTGATATGGGACACCATTCTTCCAGACTCACTTTTTGATTATGTTGTTCCTAAAATTTCTTCATATCTGTACTACCTTGTCCTTCCTCAATAACATTTCAGTGTTTTAGACTTACATCTTTTCATGCTTCCATTCTCTTATGTTTTCAGTCTCTCCTCTACATGTCCCTATTAAATGCACTTGAAACATATTTAACTAAAATACACATTCCTAACTTCAATTTCTTGTATGGTTTCCCATTTCCTACATCAGTATTCATCCTGCTATGCCTTAAAGATCTACAGTATTCCAAAGACATGTTTTGGATCATCCACACAAGACACTCACACAGCTAAAAAAAAATGGGTATATGCCTACACCTGTAGTGAACATATGCTCACACATATATAGACTCCAGTATATGATGCAAGTCCTCCAAACACATGCACATATTCACTCAGTGTGACACATTCTTGTACATACATAAATGTTTATATGCACTCACAGGCACATGTAATACATGAACACAGATACACAGACATGCCAAAACAGTGTATTTTATAAGGTCTGAGCAAATTTTTTTCAACTGTTTTTTTTTTTAAATGTATCTTACATAGTGGAGACCTACATATTACTTTGCTTGAATGTCATATTATGGCATATTAAGGATTTTAGAACTTTGAATAAGGAGGACAGATTAACATTATTTTAATAACAATACAAATATTCTGTATTTACCTTTTTTATCATTTATCCCATCATTCCTCCTCTGTTACCAGCCTAAGCCCAAGATAAACTGTAGGACTCTCCACTTTTCATCTTAGCAACCCCAACCAAACCAAACCCATTGTCGTAGAGTTGATTCCATCTCATAGTGACCCTGTAGGACAGAGTAGAACTGCCCCATAGGGTTTTCAAGGAGTGACTGCTGGATTCAAACCACTGACCTTTGGGTTAGCAGCTGAACTCTTAACCACTGCTCCACGAAGGCTCTAACTTAGCAAACGATGGGTGATTTTACTTATTCTTTTTCCCTTTGTCAGGATTATTACACACTCCTTTAACTACTGAATACTGGGTTTTCAAGATTCAGTTCAAATGACACTTCTTCTGTGAAGATTTCACTAACTTCCCCAGGTACAATTCATCGGTTTATTCGCTGTGCTGAGAAGAATTTATCAGTTCTTCACTTGCAACTAATTTGATGTTGGATTTCAATCAATTTTGTTTGTTTGATTGTTTTGCTAGATTCTGAACATGTTGAGAACAAGAAAAAATAAGGTTTTTTTTTGGTAGCTGTTGTGCAGAAGAGTACTTTTAAAAAGGTGTTTAATAAATATTTGCTAAAATGATGGGGCATTTCAAAATTTTCTCTTTAAACACTGGGTGGATTTATTTGTTAATCAAAAGTGTCTTTCCATTTCCAGAAGGTACCATATCAAGTATAGAGACACTGCATTTGTAATATGATGTTAATAAATAAGTCCCAATGTAAACATGTCTTTTTTAGTCAATGACATAAAATTTCCTTAGGTGGGATTTATATACTGAATGATAGAACAAATACAGTATCTCCATACTTGAGATGAGTGAAAATCAAGATATAAAACAAAACATGTCAAAAATGTGAATATTCTTGGCTTAATGACTAGTTTTACAATTCAAATTAATATCTTTATCACTAATCAGAACAAGATGGCATTTACAACCTCCTTCATGGTATTTTTTCAATTTTGGAATGGATTTTTTTTTAAAAAAAAAGGAATGAAGTTAGTGACTTTAACATTAAAATAATTTAGAATGGAGAATTAATAACAAAAAACAGCACAAAAATGGGAAAAATAATGATTAGATTATGTTCTTAAACTTTTTCTTAACACATTTCTACAAAAATAAAAATAGCGTCTTAACTTTTTAGGCTTTTGAGGTCCAACACCAGTAATCAAATATTCTAGCCCTACACCATTTTTCTGAAACATTTTCACTCAATTATAAGTAGGTTGCAAGGATTTGAATAGAATTTAAAGGCATTCTAATTTATAAAATAGTTTTAAATCAGATCACTGCATTTATAATTCCATTGAAAATCGTGTGGCCTTGTAAGTGTTTTGTTGTCTGTGAAAGCCTTTCAGAGCCCTTAATTCACTCTAAATTATCTGGCACACTATTTATATTCTCTAGTCAATGCTCTAGGGTCTCTTTGCCTTATTAAAACAAACAATATTCTTGCAAAATGGAATTACTGACATTACAAAGAAACTTCATATTTTAATCTTCCTTTATGTCGTTTTGCGAATAAGAATTAAAAACTTTGTCAATGCAAAAACAGGCTTCCAATGTAAATGAGTGATTTCCTCGCCCTCTATGAAGCTTAGATTTTCCTCTGGTGGAAAACATTGAATTAGTTAACATAAGCTAACTGGGGTAAAACTGGAATAAACTGGCGATTTATAGCATCATTCTTAAACTCCCTGTGCATCGGTTGTTTTTATGTAAAAAGCATGCAGGAATGGCTGTGCGGTATTTAATTTTCAGCTTAATGATATGGGCAAAATCATATTGAATTACATGGCTCACATCTTGCTAGCTTGGTAACCCTTTTTCCTTGACTTCTATGTAATGTGAAGGGGAATTAAGTCTCAGTATATAATTTTCTGCTTAAAATTGAATCTGTGGAAAGATCAGTCAAGGAGAAGTTGGCTTTAACCACTATATCTGTTTGCTATTTATTAATTCATATACATTTTAAAAATTACAGTCATTTCTGAAAAATAAATAATTCTGGAAAAAGAGGACCACATTTTACATTTTGGAGTAATAAAGAGCCTGTATCCAAATTCTGCAACTTAAGCCTCTTAATGGCTGTTAAATTTTTGTAAAATTATTTTACTTGTTAAATCTCAGTTTTCTTTATTATGAAGTGTATTAATGAATACCTCACAGTATTGTGGAGATTAAATAACCATGGTTTATCACATGTTTTACAAAGTACTTAGAACTTGGAAAATCTAGTACTTTAAAGATTGAATAGGGAGTTTTTCAATAATAAATTCTTTAGAAAAAGCAAACTACATTTAAGTCAAGTAATACATAACAAATACTAACTCTTCTGATGTATTGTTCTTAAGTAAATGTTTTATATTTTGTAATAGACTAGAAATAGACAATATTTAAATATTATGACCCAGAAATTGCACAGATTTGCCCACTTACAGTTCATTTTCAGAGTTCAGTCACTTTTCAACACCTATTGACAACAGCTGGGAAATATAGAGTTTAACTGAGAGGCCATTCACCCAGCTCTAAGCGTCAAGTCGCGTTCTCTTACAAAATGAGAAAGCTTATACTGGTTATCTGGGGATAAATATAAATCTATCGCGTAACCTCTTTACAGTTATTCTAATGACTGTATAATGTAATTTTATTTCTCCCATCCTATTTTACATTTAGCCTTGGGTATAATTTGCTCCTTTTTCTTCTCCTTGCCTTGTATTTGCTGGCTTATTAAAATTCTTGTTCTTCTTCTCTGTCTTCTTTTTCTTTTTCTTTTTTTTAATCTCACCTTCTTTATTCCCATTTCAGCTAATTTGGATGTTCCAGTTGACTGTTCTTACCACCAGTCAATCTCCTCTTCATTCTTCCTTGTCATGTTGACTACCACATTGCAGGCTGCCCCATTGCATCCCTGTATCTCTGCACAGGCATCTTTTTATTCGCCTCTTGATTTGTACACAGGTAGTTCTGCAAGAGCACCTAGAATGCTGTTTTCTTGGCACTTCTGTCATGATATTATTTGTAGAAAAACTTGTTCTATATGTTACTATGTGCTCACTAACAGCTCCTGTCAAAAAACCTATCTGAAAATACGAATTCCATTAGAAACCTCTTCTTTCTCACTAGATAGTACACAAATTCAAAAAAATTAGCTTAGTTTGAATTACCCATTGACAAACCAATGACTGAGCTCTGAATCCGAGAGTTTGAGGTCGTATAGGCCCCCCTCCACACACACTTATCTTCAAGCATTCTATGTGTATACATTGTATAAGTATATGATATGCATAGAATTTATTTTGTTTTATCTAAGATGGAATAGAAATGAGTTGTGTTTTTTTGTTTTCCCAAGCTCCAGATTTTATTCATATTTCCTCAGATTTTTCCTGTCTTTTTTAAAATTCTATTTTCAAGATCCCATCCAAGATGCCACATTACATTTACTATTCATGTCTCCTAGGCTTCTCTCGGTTGGGATATTTGCTCAGTGTTTCCTTGTTTTTCATGACTGCAAGGAAGCAAAAGCAGTTTTCACTGCCCACCATCAGCATGGACTTCACACTGAATTTGTATTGAAAGAATGTACCCTAGGGCAAATAGACCTCCTGCCCTAGTGCCTTGGTGGTAAGGTCCCCTGGCCTGAGTATTAAAGTATATGACTAACTATGTAATTGCATGCTGAAATGATCTAATCTTAGATCACAGAAATGGAGAGAATGTATTTCCTTTGACATCATCAAGGCTAAAGACAAGAGCGTCATGCACTCTGGGCCCAGAATTTGTGAAGTGGAGCCTCCCTCTTCCTCCCCTTCCCCTTTTCCTATTAATGTAAATCCCTCTGCGATAAGGTACACATGAACTCCAGGGCCCTTTGTCCCTTTGTTTTCTTCACCTACAGTGCAGTGAGGGGCTATACAGGCATAGAAGGTCTTGAGATGAAATTTACCCTCTCCTCTCCATTCCAATTGCCATGTAAATAATTAAATTTTATGAAAATTCCACTTAGTAAATGTCAATTATTTGCTGAGAACTACAGCCCTGGATGAACCTACTTTCATTTTTCATTCTTGGCTCACTGCAATGATAACAGTTCTGAGGATTACTGGTGAGGTATTTGGAGGAATGTTTCTCAATTAAAAGTTAAAATTTAATCCTCTTAATCCACCTCCCCTCATGTAATCTCCTTCCTCTTTCCATATTTTATCTCCCAGAGCTGGTTATTCTGATGTGTCCAAAGAACATGCTTGCAGTTTGTATGAGTTCTTGTAAAACATATAAATGAAAATTTTACATTTCATCAAAAGCACCTTATTTCTTTCGTGCTTCAACTGGGATAATATCTACTAATCTATCTTCTATTTCAGTTTTCAGCTCTTTTACTGTGTCTATCTTACCGTTAAACCAATATTTTCAGTTTTTAGTACTAGCTATTGGATTATTAATTTCTGGAATAATTATTCAATATTTAATTAACTTTAGATTCCAGTTCTACTGAAATTCTCCAACTTGTCTCCTATTGTCTTGAACATGTTAGTCATAAGTATCTTAAAATTCAGAACTGATAATTCTGATATAGAAAACATCGTAGATTTTTAAAATATTTCTTATTTTATTCTTGCTCCTGTTATGCCTGATAATTTTTATTGTATTAAGACAAAAACAATACCTTGTATTTCAGAATACTATTATCTTTCACCAGGGATAATTTATTTTTGCCTCTGACATGCAGATTGAGTAAGGTCTGATCACCTTTATCCTGTCAGGTATTTAGGGGTTTTGAGATAGATTTCAGTATTTGTGAAGCCTAGCCTATTTCCAATTTACTCATGTGCCTAAAGTGTAGCAATTTAATTGATCCAACAACTAAGATGCTGGGTATGTTCTAATGCCACTTGTTATGAATTGAATTGTGTCCCCCCTAAAACATGTGTTGTAACCCTAACCCCACTACCTAGGTATATAATACCATGTGATAAAAAGATTTTCCTTGCTATGTTAATGAGGCGTATTTGTGTAGGATGTGTCTTAAGTCAATCACATCTGAGATATAAATGGAGTAGTTTAGGCACAGAAATGAGCAAGAAGAGATAGTGGAAAATAAATGCCACGGCACATGACGATCTTCAAGGAACTGAGGAACAGAAGCTGAAAAGAGACAAGGATCTTCCCCTAGAGCCAAAAGAGAAAAAGTCTTCCCCTGAAGCTGGTTTGGTTATTAAGAGTAGAGGTTAAATTTGGACTTCTAGCCTCTGAAACTATGTGAAAATAAAATTCTGTTTGTTAAAGCCATGCACTTGTAGTATTTCTGTTTTAGCACCACTAGCAAACTAAAACGCCTGAACATCACTGACAAATCTGAACTGCAATTAATTTTGCTTTTCACTTTGTACCTAACACAATTTCTATTTGTTTTCCCAGCCTCTAAGTCAACATTTTCTTTAAAACTTCCTACCTCTGATCCGGTGTTAATTCTAAATCAGCAAATGCCTCCGGGTGGAAAGCAATACAGAGAGCTAGGGACCCAGGTTTTATGTTTTCATTTTCTTCAGAGGTTTAGTACATGAAGTCTGAAACGACATTTTGGTCACGTGCTCCAAAATTTGACTCTCCAGAACCCACGAGACTATGGAAAGTTAGGCTTGTTTATCGCTTTCCACACAGCTTTCTACTCACACTAACTTCTTACAAACAGTGCTACTTACTAGTTGTCAAAAAAAAAAAAAACAAAACAAAACAGGTCCCGTTGAGTCAATTCTGACTCATAGCAACCGCATGTGTGTCAGAGTGGAGCTGTGCTCCCTATGGTTTTCAATGGCGTTGACCTTTTGGAAGCAGATCGTCTTTCCTCTGAGGCACCTTTGAATGCATTTGAACCTCCAAACTTTTAGTTAGTAGCCCAGTTAACTTAATTGTTTGCACCACCCAGGGACTCTGCATCATCTTAACTAATGTAAAGTTTCTCCCATATCTGTTTTTTAGCAACAGCACTATTGACAAATGCCTGGAAAAAAATGGTGGAGTAGCAGGTTAAGTTCATCCCAATTTGTTTCTTTTATCTCCAGAGTCTATGTCCCTCACATTCTGGCTGCCTGTGTAGTCAAACAAATTTACTTGTTGTTTTTAAAGGAGTCTGTCTTTTGTAACCAAATCAGATTACCCACAAGAGGAAGTTCTTCACCTCACATTATTACTTGTCGTCAAGGCTTTATGCATGTTGCTCCTACTATGTGGAATACCTGGCCCAAATAAGTCATCTAGGTGAAGTTTTCTAAATTATCAAACTCAATTAAAGTTTCATCATTAGGGATTTTCTTTGACTTAAATTGTCAATAAATGCCTCATCCATATGCTATCACAAAACCCAATATAGATAGTTCTTGGTGTAAGTGATTATAAGTACTAACAACAAACTGAGCAGTTGTCTTCAAGTCAGTCCTGACTCATGGCATTCCCATGTGTGCAGAGTAGAGCTACGTTCCACAGGGTTTTCAAGGCTGTGACCTTTTGGAAGCAGATTGCCAGGTTCTTCTTCTGAGGGGCCTCTGGATGGGTTCAAACTGCCCTTAATCATTTGTGCCACCCAAAGACTCCTAAATGGTTGCAATTACCCTTTATCTTTTCCTTGAGAGCAGGATATTATATATCATGTATTTTTATGTACATAGATATGATATATGATATATCTCCATACATGTATACATGCATATATACATACACATACACAGATTTATATATGCCTTCTCTCAAATAAACCATAACCAGGAATTAACATTTACAGCAAGAATATCTCGGGGAAAAGATAATGAGTAATTGTATTCAGATATATTATAGAATATACATACATGTATATCTGTACCTTATATATATAAGTTAGACAGATAAATAGATAGCTATAGGTATATAGAGAGATATATATATAACTTATTTCAGTTATGCTAGCATATTGCCTGGAATAATGTATACCTTAGAAATGTTTTTGAATTCATGATCTTAGATATATTAGAAGGATTATGGGAAAAAAAGAAAATGAGCATAGATATCATTAATAATTTTAGAAAAAATAATGTAAGTGTCTGACAAAATTAAAATAATTTCTACAAAAGCTCCATTTACCATCAGGGAACATTTCAGGCCCAATAGATTAGGACATTAATAGTTATACACACAATCCGTTGTTCATTAAACGTTTCACCTGAGCAGATACTTAAGCTCACCTGTAGAAAATAAGACCAATCATTCTAAAATAGTCAAGCCCCCTAAGGAGATACGATTGCAGGATCTCATCAGCTTGTAGAAAATCATTCTAATGAGCTTCAGGAGTGTTGTTTTCTTCTCTTTTGTGGCTTGATAATGCTCCAGCCTATTACTTGTATTTAATTATAATCCATCTCACAAGTTTTTGAGTTCTTTATATTTTATGTTTTTGTGTTCTAGTTACTGGAAGATGTAACAGTAAACAAACGTAATAGACAAAATAAATGTGCAAAGCTCATAGAGTAATAGAAGTTGATATGGCTTTAGGGAAAAAAATGAAGCAAGGATCGGGGGAGGGAAGCCTCATTGAAAAAGTTATCTTTAGGCACCATCAAGTCGATTTTGACTCATAGTGAGCCTGTGTGACAGAACAGAACTGCTCCATAGGGTTTTCTTAACTGCAGATAATGAGGTCTTTCTCCTATGGAGCCTTGGAACCACCAACCTTTCAATTAGCAGCAGAGTGCCTAACCTTTTGCATCACACCAGTCTTCTTCACTGAAAAGGTACCAGCTGAATAAAGACTTGAAGAAGAAAGTGAGTTACATGGATATACGGGGGAGGAGCTTTCCAAGAATAGACAAAAAAACCCAAACTCAAACCAGCTGCCATGGAATCGATTCTGACTCATAATGACCCTATAAGACAGAGTAGAACTGCCCCACAGGATTTCCAAGGAGCGTCTGGTGGATTTGAACTGCTGAACTGCTGGCTAGCAGCCGAGCTCTTAACCACTGCACCGCCAGGCTTCTCCAAAAATACAGAATAAGAGAAAAGCCCTGAGGATGGAATTTGCCCTGATAAGTGCAAGAAAGGACGTCAGACTGGCTGGAACAAAGTGAACAATGAGAAAAGCAGTTGGAGAAAAGTTTAGAGAAATAACAGAGAAATGCAGGAAGAGTTTGGCAGCGGGGGTGAGGGAGTTTCTGTAGGGCCTGGTGGCCCATTCTAAGGTCTTATGCTTGTTAACAAAAATGGAAAATGAGAGCCAAATTAACAGACTCCTCTTAATGCACAGGCAATTTTACAAAGGTCACTGACCAATGTGTAATGTACCTAGGAATAGATAATAGACTCAAAGCAGATGCAGTACAGACATAGTAAGCATAAAATCACTCAAACCCCCTTTGTGACAAGACATCTGTTAATCATGAATTTGCTTAAAGATTATCTTGTTCGAAGAATTTACCTGCTCCAAAAATAGTTTTTGCCCTAATTTCCTAAGAACTCGAAATCTTTAGAGTTTTCTGAGCAATTGAGGCATCTTGGTTGTGCTAATGAATGAAGGCTGGTAAGGCCATAAGGACTACCTAGCAGTGGTGGCACAGTGGTTAAACATTCAGCTGCTGGCTAAACATCTGGCAGTTCGAAACCACCAGCCACTCCTTGGAAACCCTGTGGGGCAGTTCTACCCTGCCCTATAGGGTCTCTATAAGGTGGAAGTGACTTGACAGCAATGGGTTTGGTTTTTCAGTTTAGCAGTCTCAGGAAGGAAAAGCAGCATATTTCAATGATGTTAAGATTAGCCATTGGTTAATATTCTAATCTAATTCTTCCTTACCTCCTTAAAATCTCATTGTAACTGGCCTAAAATGCCCTCTCCTGTTTTTTCAGAAGAAAGCAATCTCCCTGTATGCATGCAGATGAACTGCTCAGACAAATCCTGTATACTATTATTTCTTTGTAGTTCAATTATTTTTGACACACTTTTCATCTGAGATAGGAGTTGTCTTTGAAGAGTTTGAGCAGAGGTGTGACATGACCTCGATGACATACTAACGGATTTATTCTGTGTGATGAATGAACTGAAAGAAGGTAGAGGCAGAATCAAGGCTACCAATGACATGGCAGCTTCAACAATCCAGCAGACAGACTACTGTATCTTAGACTTGGGTGGTGGCTCTGGCGACGAAATAGCAGAGGTCAGAACTTGGTTGGGGAAATAAAATTAAAAACAAAATCTACTCCCAACCCAGTAAACTTCTCCACAAAAATAGAACAGAAAGAAAAGTTTTATTATTGAAATAAGCATTAAACCAAAAGGTGATGCATCACAGGTAATCCACAATAAGAGATTGCAAAGACAAAAAGGAATCCAACTCTTTACATAGGAAGTGGGTACAAATCATTGCATTCATGTTTAAGATAAAATTCCAGATTCTCTAACATTTTCATGGCAGGATACCTGAAGTTATGCTCATCTTTTTTTTTTTTTTCCAGTAAACTGGGAGGTAGTGGGGTGATTATCCTTGATGATTACATTTCAGAAGAGATGAATCCCACGTCCTTGAGGAGACATCCTTGGTTTGCATACATTTCAAAGAGACAGAGGAAGAATTTACAATTTCAAGTTATCTACAGTGAATTCTGAAAGAACAGAGGAGGGGAGTCTCTTCCCTTACTTTAAACAGGGAGAATTAAAACCTCTTATTTTCAATTTTTATTTGTCTTTACAATCTGAATATATTTTGAATAAAAAGCAGACAGGATTTTCTGACGGATTACATGTACAGTGAGTCGGAATTGACTCAAACGTAACAAGCTTGTTTTTGGTGAGAGAAAAACGGGGGAGGCTAAGGGTTATGCCATATTTTTTTCTGAACAATTGGAATAGTAGAGTTGACATTAATTGAGATCGAGAAAAGTTTTGGAGAGGATAGTTTGGGTGGGAAACTTAAGAAGTTTGTGTTTAAATGTGTTAATATTGGGGTTCCTAGTAAACAAAAAAGTAGAATTTGTTAATAAATAAGTAGATATAAAAAGCTGTACTTCAAGGGTGAAGAATTGTCTTAAAGCATGAATTTGGGAGTAATAAGCGTAGATATCAGTAGGGTAGCTACGAGTCAGAATCAACTCGCAGGCAATGCATTTAATTTTGGGTTTGAAAGCACAGAAATGGCATTTTATGATATTTGCCTGGATGAGATCAGTGGAGACAGTAAGTGTAGACAAAGCAAATTTCAGATTTCATACAGATGAAGAAAACCCAGCAAAACCGAACAAACAAAGGACAAAATGAATGGGATAGGTGAAAAATCAAAAGAACCAAGTGAAGAAAGTATTTAGAGGAAAAAGATGTGCACAGCTATGTCAGATACTGCTGACAGGCTGAGTGATGAGTACTGAAAATCATTATTGGTTTGACAAAAGAGTTTTAATTCTCTTGGAATCCAGATTTCTGGCTTTCTTGGAACTTGGAGTAACCCACACAGGCCATTGCCCTTGGGTGCCCATTTGAACCTTAAGCCTTGAAAAAATTGGTTCCTAAAAGCCACCCTTGAGTTAAACAATGATCCAGATAAACTAGTAAGGCCATTTCCCTTTGGGCTTTGTGCGCTTTTCAAGATTTCACTCATTTTCACAAAACAGACCCCACAGGTCAGGCTAGGAGGTATGCTTAGGGTAAATCAGTAATTATTTTAATAATTCTTTAAGACAACGCGGTATGAAAATTCTCCACACATTTATTTATCAGTTCTGGTCCCACCTTTTTTTTCCATGGCAATGACAATAAGATTTGGTATAAGAATCTTGGAAGTTCTTCTCACCTTCAAAGCATTTTTGACACTCTAGTCAAAGTGTTAAACCCCGATTTGCAAATCTTAAATTCAATAAGGAAACCCTGGTAGTGTAGTGGTTAAGAGTTCAGCTGCTAAAAAAAGGTCAGCAGTTTGAATCCACCAGACGCTCCTTGGAAACCCTATGGGGCAGTTCTACCATGTCCTATAGGGTTGCTATGAGTTGAAATCGACTCTACGGCAACAGGTTTTTTTTTTTTTTAATATATTCAATAAACTTCAATCAATTCTATTATTGCTTAATATTATTATTATTTTTAAACTAGTTTAACAAAATGAAGCACACTGGTGCATTTTATAAAGCAATTTCTGTTTAGTGGTCAGGGATGAAAGACAGAAGTGTAAGTTCAAGAGAAAACTGGAGGAGAGAAGGTGTGAATATGAGTATGGAATAAATAAACATGAATGAGTCAATATCTGGAGTGGGAAATAGGGTGAAGCATATCCGCAGATATCTGAAACTTGCATATCAGTATCTTAACACAATACAAATGTATTTCCCACTCACCTAAAGTGCAAATAATAGTCCTGGTTCAGTCCTCATTTAGAACTTCAGACTCCTTTTTGTTCAAATACAGAAAGGGAAAGATCACATTAAGAACATACTACTGCTTACATTTTATGAGCAAAAATGATACATCATTTCTGTTCACATTTCATCAGTGAGAACAAGCCACATGGTCCCATATATTGCTAGAGAGGCTGGGAAATGCAGTTCAGCTATGTTCTTGGGACGAAGATGGAGCGGGTTTAGAAGTTTGGTGTAGCTCATAGAGTTCGCCTCCATATAAAGATAGCTTGTGTTTGTTTAATTTCGTGGCATTTATTTTTATAATACCATCTTTATTTTAGAACAGATTTTTATTTATAAAAAATATTGTAAAGTTAGTACAGAAGTTCCTATATACTATCTGATTTCTCCTATTATTAATCTCTCATGTCAGTATAGTATATTTGTCAAAATTAATGAACCAGTATTTCTATATTTTATTATCTAAAGTCCATACTTGATTCAAATTTCCTTTATTTTTACTTAACATACATCCATTTTTCCAGGATCCTATCCAGGATACCAGATTACATTTAATCATCCTGTTTCCTTAGACTCCCCTTGGCTGAGACATTTTCTCAGACTTTCAATGTTTCTGATGACCTCGAAGGTTTAGTGAAGTCCACCTGACATTTTTGTAGAATGTCCATCAACTGTGTTTTATCTAATGCTTTTTCTCATGATTAGGCTGAGGTTATGAGATTTGGGGAAGAAGGCTACAGAGATAAAATGTTATTGATATAACATCATATCAAGGGTGCATACAATCAGCATGACTTTTCACTGTTGATACGGATCTTAATCACTTGACTGATAAACCTTCTTTGTCCAGCTGATCGTTATGTTTCCAACAGAAGAAATACTAGTATATGTGTAAGCTATTTGGAAAAATAGAGACGAAAGAAGAAAACGGACGATGCAAGAGAATTATGGGAGATAATATTGACCTAACCCACATACGGAAATTTTGGCCTTTACCAGAAGCAAAGATGGACCTTTCTGAGTAACTGGAGTGGAGGCAGTGTGGGACATAGATACGGGTAAATAAGTTGTGGTAGTGGTAGTTTACGGAAGTTCTTTTTAGATGTTTTCCCCCTTCCGCAAGGGAAATACAAAGCAAAGTCATCAAATGAGAATGAAGAAGAGAGAAAGCATATGCAATTTGAAGGCAATAAATTGCCAGTCAAGTGAATGGGCATATCAGTATTTGTGTGCCTTGAATTTAGTTGTCTCACATAAACTTACACATACATGTGTTTGTATATTCAAAACTAAAGGGCAAAGTGAATCACAGATAGATTTACTCCAAGTATTTTTTTAAAACTCTATATTTCTGTCTGTGTTTATAAAGAGCATCTTTGTATGTCTATGTGTGTTTTACAAAGGCTTAACTTGATCTAAGGACAGTAATCCAGAAAATTTTCACCTGTGAACCTAATCAAAAATGAACCATTGACTCGTGTCACGAGGGTTCAGGTCTATAAGACAAAAAACAAAAACAAACAAAAACAAAATTCCACATGTATTAAAATAAAGATCAAAAACCAACTCCTACATTACCACGCAGACATCTACATCCGAACACTGTGGAAGGAATACTGTGTGCGTATAACCCATATCACCTTATATATCTTTTACCCATATATATATTTACACATTCATGCTATATCAAAGTATCACTATATGGTGAAACTTTCTACAGTGATATATCAAATTATTTGAAAATTGGTATCTAGTCCTTATTAAGAAGTTTTAATTTAAATTTATCTTCACTTTTGAAAAGCATACTTTTAAATCATTTTATTTGACATTAAAATGAAAGCATATGGTTATCATGACTTCTGGAAAATTCTTGACTTTTCACATGGAATGTCTGTTTCACAAATGAGGCTTCAGATTCTACACTCATACAGTTTTCCTCTTTTATATGAAAGAAGCTGTTTTTAAGGTGAGGTTATTAAAACTGGAAGTGAATCAAGCAACTACCATAGCTTGAACTTCAACTTATAAATCAAAATAAACTTCAAGGGTAAGACAGATTTTGCTTTGTCTACTTGACTAATTGCAATAATTGTTGGTAAATTTAGTCCTTTTATTTTAAATCATTAGCAGGCACATGAATTTACTCAGAGGTCATATATACTTTCTTGTTGTTATTTTATCTTTGAAATTCCCTTATTCTAGGGAATAAAATATATCTTGCAAAGCTTAACCCACATAATGAGATTTTGAATTTTCTATTGGGTGTTTCAGAAATTCAAGCTTTTCAATATTACCACTTCAGGATATATATAAAGATAAACATCTTTAATTATTATATATATATATTTATTTATTAAGAAGAATTAACATGTTTTGTTACTTTATTTTGCACATTTTTACTTTAAAATCATTTTCTTTTTCCATGAAGTAAACTATATTAATAAGTTTTTCATGAAGTCAATTATGTTACTTTCATGAATTAAAGTATATTAGAGAAATAAGAATATGCTAACTCTCTAACATTAAAAAAAAAAATCAACTTAAGAGATAACAGTATGAACTTGTGACAATAGCATATCCCTCTTTGGGACAAGGGAGCTTCGTGCTGGGACTCCTTCCAGACCTTACCCTATATATCTCTTCATTTGTATCCTTTTTGGTTATAATAAATCTGTAGCTGTAAGTATGGTGTACTCTCTGTGAAATTCTGTGAATCATCTCACAAATTAACAAACCCACAAGGACAGTGAGAGTCAGCAGGGACTGAACTTGCCTGATTAGAAACCTGAAAAAAGAAATTCTTCTAAATTGTGAGCTCTGAGGTAGCTCTTGGTGGGTAGAGTCAGAGAGAAATTCTACCACTTGGCCAGCTGGTGATGAGTATGGAAAGCCAGAAAGTAGGACTGGGCTCATCTCCACACTTTGAGGACTGGATTCATAATGATCATTACTTACCACACAGTTAGCAACAAAGGTGGAGTTTATCTACTTTGTACCTTGCTTAGTGCAGTTGCCCATTCCAGTTGCTCAGAATTGTCTCTCAATTATGTCTTCTTATGCTCCATTCCTACTGCCACTGCCTTAATTTTGGACTTTGTCCTGTCCTAAAACATCTGCCTCAAGAACTTCATTCACATGCATATCAGCCACCAGTCTGGGCACTTTCCAAAGGCCTTAATTATGCTTATCTCACCTATTAGAATTAATTTGTATTTTGTTTATCTTAGAAGACAAAACGTTAAAAAAAAATAAGTCTAATACAATGAGGTGTTTAAAATAAGGAGACTTTATTATTTATCTTATTCAGTTCTCAGCAACTAGCAGAGCTATACTTCATCTAGATCCTCAATAACTGAACATTTATTGAATGTTTCTCACCTGTATCTCTCTGTCTAAACAATTGTCTTAAAAAATCTGACCTTCACTCAGAATTTCCATTGTTATATCAAAACATGCTTCCTTCAAGTTGCAGTATCTTTCCTCAAGACCTCCCTTTATGAAAATTGTTTAGTATTAAAGTCTAGAAAAAAATGGTTCATGTATATTTATCCTATCTTAATCTGTGAATTTATTTAAAAATATGAAATCATTATATTAAATTTTACTCCAACAGTGCAAACAATTCTTTATAATAATTGTTTCTTTAAGTGTTAGGTTTTATAAATGTGTAAAGATGTTAAAGGGAAATCAGTGGTGGTTATATAATAGCATTTATTTATTTTTCAAAAACAGTCTAAGATAAAATTAGAAGGTCAGATAGTACATTTATTTATTCACTTGATAAATATTTACTCAGCAATTCATAAAGGCCAGACATTTTTCTAGGTGCTGGGTTACAGCAGTAAAAACAAACTCTCTGCTTTTTGAGCTTGTATTATAGTAGGTGTGACACACTATAAAAACACAAAGTAGCATATAATACATGGTGGGTGGTTACCCGAAACCAAATCCATTGCCATGGAGTCAATTCCAACTCACAGAGACCCCACGCGTGGCAAAGTACAACTGTGCTCCATAGGGTTTTCATGGCTGTGACCTTTCAAAAGCAGATCTCTAGGCCTTTCTTCTGAGGCACCTCTGCGTGGGTTCAAACTACCAACCTTTTGTAAGTAGTCAAGCACTTAACTGTTTGTGCCACCCAGCGATTCCGTGGGCAATTATTGCCGCAAATATTCATGAAAGAGGAGAGGGATAATGATGGATAGGAGTTCGAGGTGTCTAGCAGTCAGGGACAGCTCCTCAGAGCAAATAGATTGAGTGAGCTATGAACTTGTCTGAAAGAGTGAAGAAACTGTCTTACTTAATCTTACTTTTTATGGTGAAAGGAAACAAAAGATTCTAATCATTATATGTCATGAAAACAATTGGATGGCATTACAGAATGTTGTATCATTTTAGTCATTTGCATTTCTTCCTCTTGTTTACCTTACTTTCTTACACTATTATAAAGCATATTCTTACTTAAGCCATTAATGGGAACATAAAACTGGTGTCTTTTTTCTCTGTTCTCACATCTCACTCTGCGTTTTCTAACATTTCAAACTGTAATGTTGCTATAAAACAAACAAACAAACCCATTGCTATTAAGTTGATTTAGACTCATAGCAACCCTGTAGGACAGAGAAGAACTGACCCATAGGGTTTCCAAGAAATGGCTAGTGATTCAGACCGCTGACCTTTCTGTTAGCAGCCAAGCTCTTAACCACTATGTCACCAGGGCTCCAATGTTAGTATGGTCGCGTGCAAATCTCTCACTAAACACCAAGCTTCGCAGCACGGTGCATGATAGAGTAGACACTCATACACATTTGTTGACTCATTGGCCATCTTTGAAATTCACTGAAAAAAAAAAAAGTCATTTCTTCTTTGCTATAATATACGGAGTTCCTAGAACCAAACAGCTCATTCCTGTTTGAGCATTTCCAAAGGAGTCTTCTAAAGACAATTCTGGCTTCCCTTTAAAGCTACTGTGTCTGCGGAAGAGTAGTTTTCCGCTCAGTTGAGAATGCTGAGTATGCTTCTGCTGCCAACTTTGCCATTTGCGCATCTGGTTTCCAAAGCATGTGTGTTTACTCTTATCAAACATACAAAATACCAGCATACCAGGCATTTACTGGAACTGCAGGTTATCTTATTCCTAGCCAATCCCAAATGAGAGAATTGATACTTAAGAAAGATTGAAAATTACTTAAGAGACTCACAATGTTTACATTTTATATTTGTAACAAGTTTGGCCACATTACTCAATCCCTCACAACTCTACCTTGATTAAGATGGATTATACTACTCTCTTAGATTTGTTAAGGATTTTAGTAATACAGAATAACAGTATTTGACGTTTTAGTTACTATAAAACTGTGTTTAAAGAAACCATTTATTACTTTGTTCAGTGTTCACTATATAGAATCTTTGTGACATTTTTATTTTACAGTATTTTACAGTTCCTAAAAAAGCTTTATATTCCCTCTAACACTGGAATGCTTCCTCCTTTATGATCAAATGAACTATATAAATGATAGGATACTTTTTTATTTTCTCTTTCCTCCAAGAAGATCAAAGCTAAAGGTGAAATTCAGGCATTATAACTTTTCCCTCTCTCCTGATGTGCTACTTTTTAATTACTGCATTTTGTTCTTTAAGCTGTCTCAAAAAAGTTTACATAAAGAAATGCGATATTAATGTATGTGCGTAATAAATTATTTCCAATTTAGTCTTGGATGAAGTAACTAAATTCTGAGCCTTATTTTTTTCCATTAGTATATTTGGTTTACTTTTCAAAATATTATGGAAGTTTTTGGTTTACTTTTCAAAATGTTATGGAAGCCCTATAAAGATATGTTTAGAATAACACCTGTTATCCATACGAACTTTTGCTGGGAAATCAATATAAAATTATATGATAAAATGATTTGTCATATAAAGGATGATTTTGAAACTATTCAGTTATTTATTAAACAGCCCATGAGCAAATAATATTAGTGCTTATATTTTTATTAATTAAATACATTTATTGGATTTTCCTAAAAAAAAAAAAAAAACAACAAAAAACCCGTTGCCGACAAGTTGATTCCAACTCATAGAGACCATACAAGACAGAGTAGAACTGCCCCATAGGGTTTCCGAGGAACAACTGGTAGATTTGAACTACCAAATTTTGGTTAGCATACAGCTCTTAACCACTGTGCCACCATTTCTTAAAATATAAAGTATTATTTTTGAAGTGTTAGAAGTCCAATTAAATGTAAAAAAGCATGTATTCCAGATTTCAGGAAGTCCAAAATTGTGAATATCAAGAAGTACAGATGTATGGAATCAACATCGTATTGTTATAGAGTAGAAAAGTAAAACATACTTTTGAACATGATAAACTGAAAATTAAAATAAAATCCATTACTGAGCATGTATATTTCTTTGTTAGAATGTTTAGTGTTCATGCATTACCTCAGTTAATTATGTTTTATTTATGTTATGCATTGCTAGAAACCAGATTCTTCAATGAACATAGTGGCTAAAAACATGAACTTTCAGGATATGGAAGAACTGAATTTCAGCTTAGGATATGGTAATTACTAGCTGTATGACAAAGGTAATTTATTCAGTTTCCTCAAATTTATGGTGGGTATAATAATACACACTTTATAGGATAGTTTTAAAGATTAAATGAGATAACTGAAGAGTACTAGTAGAGGTGATTGCCAAGCAGGTTCTACAAAAAGTAGATCACATCAAATTTTAGTATCAAAATAAAAATTTTTTAACTTGTAACTCCCCGTCCATTCCTCAAAGTACAATCCATAGATTTTTCTTTTTTTTTTTCTTCTTGAAAGATACCTTAGACTTCACATCTGCCCACACTTGTGAAGCTGTCAACAAAAGGCCATGTTCTTTTCCTGCACTGCCTCCTATGGTTGACATCTGCTCACTAGGAACCTGGCTATAGGTGTCAAAGACCATGCCCATCATTGAATGCAGCTTCCTCTGCAAGGGACCTTGACCCTGGGGAAGGTGGTTCTCTTTTGCAGAGGCAACCCCTAAAGAAGGCTGTCAGCTGAGGGCTTCCTGCTGACAGCTCTCCCAGCAGCAGGGGAAAAGAGTCTTTCATCCATGAGATGGCATTTGGGCAGCACATCAGAGCATCTATCCACCACCATAAATGTCACTTAACTTGAAAATGACAGAAAATAAAAAAAAATTAGTCAATACTTTTCACTGTATAACAGTGAATAATAACTTCATTAAATGTTTTCATTTAATTTAAAACAGATGTGACAGTATTTATTAGCAGTATCAATAGGATGTAAACATTTGGAAAGTGAACATAGTGGTATTTATTTTTTTATTTCCTGATTTCTAGGTTGTGCCTAACACCCACTGAGGAAAAAATAAAATAAATCTTTAATTTTAATTGATATAGTAATTAAGAGGAGTTTAAATGGCTCTCCACTTAAGCATGTATTTTTGTTTTAAAAATGCGAGAGTCTGGTATATATTCTGCTCATAAGTTATTTGTGAGTAAATTATGCAATTAACCAATTAGGGTTAGATTGTGAAAATTGCTCTATGAATAATGGCTAATCTTTTATTGTGATAAATATGTATATATAACAAAACATTTGACATTTCAACAATCATGACATGTACAGTTTAGTGACATTAACTATGTTCACTGTGTTGTTTAAACATCACCATTAACCATTCCCAAATCATAGCATCACTTTTCTCAGAAGCTCAGGGTCCCCTAAACAGTGAGAAAGTAAAAGTGGTGAGTGTAAGTTCAGAGATAAGTGAAAAACACTAAAACTTTATGCCATGTTTGATTACAGTATAGGTACTGCGTTCTTCCCTAAAGCTTATCTTACCGCTTATCTCCATGATAAATGTTGTTGTTAGGTGCCATCCAGTCATTTCCAGCATATAACCATCCTATGTACAACAGAAAAAAACACTGCCCAGTCCTGTGCCATCCTAACAATCATTGCTATGTTTGAGCCAATTATGCAGCCACTGTGGAATCCATCTCATTGAATGCCTTCCTCTTTTTTGCTGACCCTCTATCTTAACAAGCATAATGTCCTTAAAGGACTGCACCCTCCTGATAACATACCCACAGTAGGTGAGACAAAATCTTGTCATTCTCTTTTCTAAGGGGCATTCTGGTTGTACTTCTTCCAAAACAGATTCATTTGTTCTTCTGTCTGTCTGTGGAATATTCAATATTCTTTGCCAACACCATAATTCAAAGGTATCAATTCTTCTTCGGTCTTCCTTATTCATTGTCCAGCTTTCACACGCATATGAGAAGACCGAAAATACCATGACTTGGGTCAGGCACACCTTAGTCCTCAAAGTGACATCTTTGCTTTTTAACACTTTATAGAGGTCTTTTGCAGCAGATTTGCCCAGTGCAATGTGTCCTTTGATTTCTTGACTGCTGCTTCCATGGGTGTTGATTGTGAATGCAAGTAAAATGAAATCCTTGACAACTTCAATCTTTTCTCCACTTATCATGATATTGCTTAATAGTCCAGTTCTGAGGACTTTTGTTTTCTTTATGTTGAGGTGTAATCCATAGTAAAGGCTGTTGTCTTTGATCTTCAGCAGTAAGTACTTCAAGTCCTCTTCACTTGCAGCAAACAAAGTTGTGTCATCTGCATATCTCAGATTATTAACGAGTCTTCCTTCAATCCTGATGCTGTGCTTTTTTTAATATAGTCCCGGTTCTCGGATTACTTGCTCAGTATACAGATCGAATAATTATGGTGAAAAGATACAACCCTGATGCACACCTTTTCTTATTTTAAACCATGCATTATCCCCTTGATCTGTTCAAAGGGCTATATCGTGAGCTACGTACTGGTTCCTCACGAGCACAATTAAGTATTCAGAATACCCATTCTTCGCAACATTATCCATAATTTGTTATGATCCACACAGTCAAATGCCTTTGCATGGTCAATAAAACACAGGTAAGCATCTTTTTGATATTCTCTGCTTTTAACCGAGATGTAACTGACATCAGCAATGATATCCCCCGTTCCACGTCCTCTTCTGTATCTGTCTTGAATTTCTCAGTTCCCTGTTGGTGTGCTGCTGCAACCATTTTTGAATTATATATTCAGCAAAATTTTACTTGTGTGTGACATGAATGATATTGTTCAATAACTTTTGCATTTCATTGGATCATCTTCCTTTGGAATGGGAACACATATGGATCTCTTCCTGTCAATTGGTCAGGTGGCTGTATTCCAAATTTCTTGGCATAGACGAGTGTGCACCTCCAGCACTGCATCCATTTGGTGAAACATCTCAGTTGGTATTCCATCATTTCCTGGAGCCTTGTTTTTTCACCAATTCCTTCAGTGCAGCTTGGACTTCATCCTTCATTACAGTTGGTTCTTGATCATACGCTAACTTCTGAAACGACTGAATGTTGACCAGTTCTTTTTGGTACAGTGACTCTGTGTGTCCCTTCCATCTTCTTTTGATGCTTCCTGTGTCATTCAATATTTTGCCCATAGAATCCTTCAATATTGCAACTCAATGCTTGAATTTTTTCTTCAGTTCTTTCAGCTTGAGAAATGTGGAGCTTGTTCTTCCCTTTTGGTTTTCTAACTCCAGGTCTTTGCACATTTCATTATAACACTTTACTTTGTTTTCCCGATCTGCCTGTTAAAATCTGTTCAGCTCTTTTACTTGATCATTTCTTCAGTTTACTGTAGCTACTCTGTGTTCAAGAGCAATTTTGAAAGTCTCTTCTGACACCTACTTTGCTCTTTTCTTTCTTTCCTGTTTTTTAATGACTTTTGCTTTCTTCATGTATGATATCCTTGATGTCATCCCACAACTTGCCTGGTGTTCAGTCCTTAGTACTCAATGTGTCAAATCTATTTTTCTGGAATGAAAATTTCAGAAATTTTCATTTTGCTCATGAAGAACTGTTAGGGGATCCTAGAAGCTGGAGACACCTAATTAATTAGTACTCCAGCGGATATCAGACACATCTGGTCATCTCCCCCACCACGTCACTCACTTCCTCTCAGCAGTTTTGCATACCTTCTGGAGAGCCCCAGACGGGTCCAAATCTAACCAGCTCAGAATGGTCAGACATGCACAGAACAGACAAAGATGATCAACAGATGACCCTTGGCTGCCATGCATGCTCAATAACACAAGAGAACTCATTTCAAGGAAAGCAAAGTCTCATGTCAAGGAACCAAAATCACCAGATATATGCTATTAGCAGTAGCTGAGCCCATTTCAAAAGCAAAGAGTCCGTCGGCCACTTCCCGGCCAAGTCTTAGCTCCTCCTCATCGTAAATAATCAATAGAAACATGAATAGTTAACCTTTCTGATCCTGCCCACCGCTTTCCTCTACTTCTATATAAATATGTATAACATAAAATGTAATTGCTCTTTCAAATCAAGGAACTCAGTCTGAAGTCAATACCTCTGAGTTTCCACTTACTAGCTTGCAAAATAAACTCTTCTCTCAAAACCAGCATCAGAGAAATTGGCTTCTTGCATGCTGAGAGTGGACTCATTGGTCCGGTTTCACAACCTGTGCATAGACCAAGAGGCAGTCTTTTGATTAGAACAAGGGGATACTGCATGGTTTAAAATCAGGAAAATCATCACGGTTATTCAATCTGCATGCAAGCAAATAATCAAAGAAGCTGGACTATATGAAGAAGAACGTGGCATCAGAATTGGACAAAGACTCATTAGCAATCTTCAATATGCAGATGACACAAATTTGCTTGCTGAAAGCAAAGAGAACTTGAAGCACTTACTGCTGAAAATCAAAGACAACAGCTTTCAGTATGGATTACACCTCAACATAAAAAAAACAAAAATCCTCACAACTGGACCAATAAGCAATATAGTAATAAGTGGACATAGAATTGAATTTGTCAAGAATTTCATTTTACTTGGATCCGTAATCAATGCCCATGGAAGCCGCAGTCAAGAAATCAAACAACATATTGCCTTGGGCAAATCTGCTGCAAAAGACCTCTTTAAAGTGTTCAAAACCAAAGATGTCACTTTGAGGACTAAGGTGCGCCTGTTTTCAATCATCTCATATGCATGTGAAAGCTGGTTTACTAATGGTGGAGAATATTAAACATGTCATGGACTGCTAGAAGAATGAACCAATCTGTCTTGAAAGATGTACAGCCAGAATGCTCCTTAGAAAAGAGGATGGCCAGACTTTGTCTCACCTACTTTGGATACATTATCAGGAGGAACCAGTCCCTGGCAAAGCACATTATATTTGTTAAAGCAGAGGGTCAATGATAAAGAGGAAGCCCCTCAATGAGCTGGATTCATACAGTGACTGCAACAATGTGACGATGGCACAGGACAGGGTGATGTTTCTTCTGTTGTACATAGGTTGCTGTGAGTCAGAACCCACTCAAAGGCACCTAAGAATAACAACAGCAGTAATATCATACATATTTGTACACTCAGTTTCTTGGTTGAGAGTTTAGGTTAATAAATAGCCTCAGCTCTGTTGTTTATGTAATCGTTAATTCCTTTGGCTAAGAAACACCACTTGTTTTCTCAAAACAGGCTGTTTCAAGTAAACTATTTCCTCAAGCTCATGTGTTTTTTTTTTTTTTTTTTTTTAAATAAAGGGTCTATTGTCCACATCCATATGCTGTCTGTTTATTTCTTTCTAAAATGAGTTCTCATGTTCCAAGAGACTAATAGAGAAGTAGGTCCAATTATGTCCTATGGAAACCCATGCCAAGGTTTTATGGCTTTCACCAACCATGGATTTCATACAGTTGTTTTCACTGTGTAGACTGGTTTAAACAGCAATGGGTAGGTAACTAATTTTTTTTCTTTAAAAAAAAAAAAGATGCCTGTTGTGAAAAGTGATTCTGGGAAGTTTAGTTGTAAACAAGTTATTTTTTACTCATTGTTGTGAGTGTTTCTCAACAACTATGAAGGCACAACTTTATCTAATTTTGTTCATTTTTGAACATTTCTTTACATATTCTGTGTCTGGTATGCATACAAAGAAATTGAATTGACTAAAAGTTTGCATACAAAGAGACTGAATTGACTAAAGGTAGCTTTTAGGATACTGTTAATCTTGTTAGCAACTTAAATTGACCAGAACTTATAGTCAGAGTGATTTCAAACTTGTAGCTCAAGTCAAAATTAAGAGATTGTATTTTAATTACTGACATGAGGTAAATAGAATTAATTTGAATGAAATAAACTTATTTGATATGTATTTATTTTAAAAACATTTTAATGAACATTTTATATTGCTAATTGTTTAGACAGTATTACTGTGCTTTTTTTTTTTAAGGAAAATATATTTTTTTAATTATTTAAACCATATTTATAAGATTTTCCTAATGGGAAAATTCATCCCAACCCCCCCCCCCAAAAAAAAAAAATTACTGTCCATTCGATTAAGACTCAAAGCGACCTTATAAGACAGAGCAGAACTGCCCCATAGGATTTCCAAGGAGCAACCGGTGGATTTGAATTGTCAATCTTTTAGTTAGCAGGTGAATTCTTAACCACTGTACCACCAGGGCTCCAATTCATCCCAATATCTCTAAAAAAAAGGATGTATCCCTTGTGGTAGGTAGAATAATGGACTCCCAAACAAGAATATTAAGTACATCGTGGACTGTCAAAAGAACAAACAAATCAGTCTCAGAAGAATATAGCCAGTATGCTCTTTAGAAGCAGAGATGATGAGATTTCAAATCACCTACTTTGGATAACTCACTAAACCAAAAAAAAAAAAAAAATGTTGCCGTTGAATTGATTCCGACTCACAGCAACACCATGTTTGCAGAGTAAAACTGCAAAACTGCTCCATATGGTTTTCAAGGATGTGAACTTTCAGAAACAGATCACCAGGAATTTCTTCAGAGGTGCTTCTGGGTGAGTTCAAACCACCAACATTTGGCTAGCAGTCAAGTAGTTAACCATTTGCACCACCCAGGGACTCTGGATGCATCATTAGGAAAAACCAATTACCAGAAAATTACACTATGTTTGGTAAGGTAGGGGGTTAGGGAGACCCTCAATGAGAGAAACTGACCAATAGCCACCAGCAACGAACTCAAACTACTGACAGTCATGAAGATGGCACAGGATCGACAATTTTTTGTTCTGTTATACATAAGGTCACCAGGAGTAGGTGTTGACGCAATGGCAAATATCAACAACAAGAATATCCAAGATCGAATCCTCAAAACCTGTGAATATTTTACCTTACATGGCAAAAATGATTGTGCAGATATGATTAAATTAAGGATTGTGAGATGGGCATATTATCCTGGGTTGTCTAGACGGGTCCAGTGTTATCACAATGTCTTTCTAAGGGAAGCAGGGAGGCAGGAGTATCAGAGTGTGAGAAGGGAAGTCGAGTTCAGAGTGATGCAACGCATAAGGCAAGGAACGCAGACTGCCTCTAGAAGCTCCAAAAGGCTAGGAAACAAGTGCCTCCCAAGCGCTATCAGAAGGAACACAGTACTCCTAATCTATTTTAGATCTCTGATTGCCCAAATTGCAAGATAATAATTTTTTTTTTAAGCCACAAAGTTTGTGGTAATTTGTTATAGCAGTAATTGGAACCTAATACTTCCAAGAATTTCTGGAATTTCCTAGGAGTACTTAATGGATGCTTACAGACATGGTTCCTGTTTCAATTCCCCAACTCTCACTTTATTAATCTCAGTTGAATCTGTGTGGTTGCATTGTGACTCTTTCACTATATACAGTAAAGTCTGTTCATCATCACTGTATCATTAAGCATCAAAACAACTCTCAAGCAGCACAGACTTGACCTGGTATTGTGCCACTTCACCTATGTCCCAGTGAGTACTACTGCCTCTTTCTACTGGGTATCACTGTTTTCTGTTTGTTTGTTTGTCCTCATTCTATAGGCAAATGAAAGGACAAATAACGTCTCATTATTTGCCCATCGAATTTCTGCACTTCTCTGGTGGACGTAGCTGAGCTCAACATGAGAATGATCAAAACATATGTTTTCCTTAACTTCTACTTAACTGCCCCACTTCTGTCTGGTGCCACACAGTATATAAATATAACCCTTCATGCATAGTCCTTGAGTGGCACAAATGACTGACATGCTCAGCTGGTAACCTAAAGACTGGAGGTTTGAGTCCACCCAGAGACACCTCATAAGAAAGAACTGAAGACCTACTTTTGAAAAATCAGCCATTGAAAACTCTATGGAGCACAGTTCTACTCTGACACACATGGAGTCACCATGAGTCAGAATCAACTCCATGGCGACAGTTTTTTTTTAAACTGGCTCTTTTTTCATATGAGTATTTTCATCATACTTTGTAATGTGAATTCAAGTCCCCACATGAGCACAGTTGCTCTCTTGACTGTGCTTTTGTTTATCATAAATCTTCATTAACCCAAATCTGGTCTGATCCACACAGAAGAGAAAAGTGCTCTCATCTTCAATATTCTGAACCATATACTTCTGTTAAGATTATACACTAATTTATGTGGATGATAAAATCAAATTATTTACTAATGGGATTTGAAACCAACTAATTCCCTTGGTGTTTTATCAATATTCTCAACTTCTTGGTTCTCTGTTTTACATATTGTTATTTTCTGTCTTTTTATGCTGGAACTTAAAATGGTGCCCTATATATTAGGAAAATATTTGATTTCTACTTCTTACTCAGTTGAGAAATTATCTAAACATTTCTTTTACGTCCTCCATTTTCTTCTCTTTCATGAATCAATACATAAAAGTGTCAAATCAATTAATAGTTAATGGCCTAGGGTGATTGCTGATTTTCCTTTTACTATGAGTGAAAATTTAATTAAAATGTTTCTTAATCAGCCTCCCCTTACAGACTTACCACACCACAACCTCTCCTTAAAACACATGAACTAAAGCCCTTGACATGTTGAGTGTTCACTTTTATTGTTTCTATGGGTAAATAAAGTGTGGCCAATTGGGAATTCATTCCCAAGGCAAGTAGTTTTAAACACAGCAACCACAACAACAAAATTTCCTATTAATTGTGGGCAATGTAGAAATGAGGGGTGTACTCGGGGAATACATGAGAATATACCATCTAGGAGGATAACCACATCCTGACTGCTTAGACAATACTTTAAATTCTTATTGAAAGTGAAATTTGTGGCAATGTATTGCAGAAGTGCTGCAGAGGATGAGGATCCTAATCAAAGAAAAGGCTGAAATTAAACACTTATGTTAAATGATTGTCAAATTGCCTTTCATATTTAGGTTAAAATAAAATATCACTGCATATTTGTGTGACATTGTATGACACTCCACTTTAAAAAGTATTTTGATCAACCAAGAATGATTCCCAGTTATTTCATGTATAAGGGTTTCTGTTGCATCTGACAAATGCAGGAAAGCTCCACATCTGGTTATTATACAAATACATCAAGAATTTATTTTTTTCTCCTGTCAACGGTATAGCATAATTTGGGAAACCAAAGAGTAGTGGTGTATTTCAAATCACAAGACTGTGAAAAAGACAAGGATTATTTCACTTTTAATATGAGGATGAATGTCAAGTTCAGCTTTTGCTTTATGTACTGGACAAAATAATCAGAAGCACTAAAATGTCTCATAGCTTACTCTTTCAGAAATAATATGTTCAACTTTTCTGATTTCTAGAGTTGTTCTTTAAATCATACATCTATTTTATTTTCATTTAGTTTCAGCTTCTTACCTGGCTATCTCCTTCTTTCCCCTTTCCCCTCTCAGGAAGTTGGCATTGTTCTTCGGTTGTCACCTTCATAGTTACAATTATCATATTCAGAAGAAAAGAAGCAAAAGAGTACCTTTCTTCTTTTAGTCTAATTTTAAGTGGGAATAACAACTATGGTGTAGTGAATTACTTAATATGACCCTTCTAGCCATAGTCTTTTTAACTCCCACCAAATGAATGGGTGGGACTATGCAAATGAGGTGCTTGTGACCCACCAAAGAGATTGCATAGCATGCTAATAATGTAAATAAGGTGCATGGCACCCTTGTGAGGGTGGCACCATGCAAATAAGGTGTATAGAACCCTAATGAGGGGATTGGTCAGTTTTGCCATTCTGCTAAGCTTAAAATGAGCCACCTCAGAAGTGGGAGAGGAGGATCTAACCATCACCAAGAAAGAAGAGACATGAATGGAGTGCATCCTTTGGACCCAGCATCCCTCTACTGAGAACCTCTTAGGTCCAGGAGACAGAGAGAGAGCTATAAAACTGGAGACAGCAAGAGACGGTGAGAAGCAGTAGAGAAATGGTGGCAACAGATGCAGCAGAACCCTGAGAGAAGCAGGAGATGGTACAGTGGGGTTTCAGGCCCTCAGAGCAAGGCAGCTGAAAACTTTCTGGCAAGAGGCTTTCTGGTGGAGTAGGGTGCCTCTGGGCACTTATTGGCAGAGCTAAAAGAGCTTTGTACACTTGTCCAAGCTGATCAGAGGCTTAGGGGCCAGAGAGAAGTATGCCTACAGGCACTGCTGATAAGAGGCTGTCCTGATTGAAGAACTGTATTGTGAGCATTCCTGAACCTGAACTGTAACTTGTTACTTCCCTAAGAAACCCATAATCTTCAGTATTGCTTATGAGTTCTGTGTGGCCATTGCAAAAAATTATTGAACCCAGAAGAGAAGTGGAGAGTGCTGTGGGAGGGATGTTGGTGTCAGAACTGGTAAAATGTTTGGAGTGTGGAGGCATGTCTGACCTCTGCCAAGTAATCAGCCTTGGGATGTTGATCTTGATTCTTCTCCCACTTTGTGAGGTTAGAGGAGGTCAGACACCCCTGCCATGCCATTCGTACAATGACATATTGCACTTATCCCAATCTACCCTCTTTGCAACAAACATCTCCTCATATTTATTTGGCCAGAAACGCACCACTAGTCTAACCCAAACCAATGATTATCCAGGGAAATGTTGGTTTAGACTAATCAGAATTTACCTTTGTGTTAGAGATGTGGTTACCTTTGTTGAAATATGGATACATAGAGGAAATACGGTGGCTATTACCAAGAAAAAAGGCTGAATATTTGATGCATAGACACCCAACAGTGTATTAAAATAAAGGACACATAACTTAACAGCTTGATATTAAAAATCTTAAATTATTTATTTGACTCAAAGCTGAATTACTGTTGGTGAGATGCAAGTTCTACATAGAATAATCCCAGCCTTAGGAAAGGGAGAGGTCCAAATAAAATAACAAGAAAAATTAGTTAAGTAGTCAAAATAATCAGTCAGCATTGCAGTGGAGAGAGGAGGGGATATGATAATAATTGACAGATGTCCTTTTGGTTAATCAAAAAAGCACATACAGGGATACAACTCAGTAGGCAACACCATGAAATGATGTATCTTAGGATACTTTTCAAGACTCATGTGATACAAATAGAAGACAAGCCAGAATGGACAAGCATATAATTCCAGATAGACAAGAAATCTTGACGTTGATTATTACAACCTGGAAGTAGGCAAAGGAGAGCAAGGGAGTAATTCAGATTTTTTAACGTTGTATAATGAAAAAAAGAGTAACCTTACTAACTTTATAGCAGAGACAAAGGTCAAGGAACAAATGCTATTCTGTATTTGATACTAAATAAGTTATCTTAATATTATATTAAGTATTCCTAAGGGACTCCAGAACCTGGGGTAAGGATGAGGCTGAAACGGGGACTATAGGACCATGACTCAGAGATAAGCAGTTAATACCTTACAGTACAGAAAATAGTACCTGAGATGGTGAGGGAAATTGATAGGTATATGCTGGAGAAGAAAAAGTCAGGAAAATAATCAATCTTCATCAGCCTTTTTGGTTTAACTCTACATGATTTATTTGGGAATACTGAGAAAAAAGTGATAATGATGAAACCCATATGGAGGGATACACACACACACACAAAAAAAAACATATATTTTTCTAATTGTAATTAGAAAATGTGCACTTGGCTTCTCTGAATAGTAGAATTTACAAATAGATTTTGGATAATTGCCATCCATTTTTTACAATATTAGAAAGTTCATTACTTTATTATTTATTATATAGAAGATTATCTTGCAGAGAGAACTTCCCAATCACAAAAGATGCTTGCATAGATTTTTGATAAACTCCAATCATATGTTACGTCCATTCCATATGATTTTCTTTCTTAAAATAGAAAATGCCATAACTGCAGCATTTACATCACCAGGTTGAGATTAATAATGATTTTATAAATAATTGAATACATATATCTGTATATGGAAATGTTCAATCAGACTTAAAACACACGTAATTTATGTTGTTACTGGAACAATATTAAAATTTTCTCCCTGTTGTGGAAATCTAATTTCTATCCTATTATATTTTTAATATTTTATTAGTTAATTTAATGTTCTATTTATAAAACTGCAGTGCAATAGATTGTTTTTATGTGGACTTTCTGGCCATAGTCTTGTAATTATCACCGAGGGACTGTGTTGGACCGTGTGTAACTCTCACCAAGGGGCAAGTGGGGTGCTTACAGCCCACCAAGGGGATTGGATAGCTTGCTAATAATTAAATAAGTGCATGGCACCCTTGTGGAGGTGGGATGATGCAGGTAAGGTGTATGGAACCCTAATGAGGGGATTGGTCAGTTTTGCCATCCTGCTAGAATCAAAAGAGAGCCAATTCCAGAGCAGAGAGGGGGACCTGACTATCATGAAGAAGAAGAGACAGGAGCAGAGTGCACCCTTTGGACCTGGGATTCCTGCAAAGACACCCTCCTAGACCTAGGAGACAGAGAGAGAGCTGTAACACCAAAGACAGCAAGATGTAGCAGCAGCAAAACGGCAACAGCAGAGGCAACAGAACCAGGAAACCAGCAGGAGACTGTGTGGTGGGCTTCCTGGCCCACGAAGTGAGAAAGCTGAGCACCTTCAGGCAGGAGGCTTGCTGACTGAGCGGGGAGCCTCTGAGAACTTGGTGGAGCTAGGTTTGCAGACCCGCGGAGCTGGAGATGAGCACCTTCAGGCTGAGGCTTACTGGCAGAGTGGTGTGCCTCCAGGCTCTTATTGGAAGAACTAAAAGAGTTTTGTAACACTTGACCAAGCAGGGCAGAGGCCTGGCCAGGCCAAGAGGCCCCTCAGGTAACTGAGAGCCAGAGTGAGGTGTACCTGTGGCATGGCTGAGAAGAGACTGTTCTGATTGAAGAACTGTCTGTTGAGCATTCCTGAACATAATTGTTACTTGTTACTTCCCAAATAAACCCGTTAACTGTAAGTATGATCTGTGAGTTCTGTGTGGCCATTGCAAGGAATTATTGAACCCAGTAGAGAAGCAGAGTGTGCTGTGGGAAGGGATGGTTGGAGGGTTGAGGCATATCTGACCTCTACCTCAGAGAAATCAGCCTTGGGCTGTTGACTCTGATAACTATTCTCTTTCCCCATCATGAAGTTAGACGAGGTCAGATGCCACCCCCATGCCAATTTTACAAAAGTCAAGTTTAATTTCTAGGCATTTCATACATAGGGTAGTTCATATTTCTTATTTATACTCACAAATTGAAAATTGAAAAGTCATCTTGTTATAACATAATAAGAATATATGTAGCACTTTAAAAATGAATAAATTAAGCCATGAAAAGTGTATATTTCTCTCCTTATATCAAGGGTCAGTATTGTTTTTCAAGATTGAAAATTACATATATTTCTGAATTTTATGACATTCAAAGAAAAGTGAAAACCTGAAAGACTCCTTATTGTTGTTGTTAGGTGCCATCGAGTCAGTTCGGACTCATAGAGACCTTATGTACAACAGAACAAAATACAACCTGGTCCTGCGCCATCCTCATGATCGTTGTTATGCTTGAGCCCATTGCTGCAGCCACTGTGTCAATCCATCTTGCTGAGAGACGTCTTCTCTTTCAGTGACTCTCTACTTTACCAAGCATGATGTCCTTTTCCAGGGACTGGTCCCTCCTGACAACAGGTCCAAAGTATGGGACATGCAGTCTCTCCATCCTCACTTCTAAGCAGCATTCTGGCTGCATTTCTTCCAAAACAGATTTGTTGTTTCGGCAGTCTGTGGTGTATTCGATACTCTGTGCCAGCACCATAATTCAAAGGCCTCAATTCTTCTTCCATTTTCCTTATTCATTCCTTAGATTTCAATAACCTTGAACCACAATAACATGACCAATCCCACCACAGCTGGTTGTGTCAGAAACCACCATATGGCCATCCTTTATAGGCTTTCATCAATGGCTTAGGTGCTGTCATGGAGAAGAGCTCTACTTAACAAGCATGTCACCATCCTTGCTGGTGACTGGGACACACTCAGACCCCTCTTGTTGGATATACGAAAATGATCACAGCCAACAGAACACGATGGGAGACAGAGAGAAGGGTACTAAAGCTAGCAGATACACAAGCAAGAGGTATTAAGCAAAGGCCATGTGAAAGCAAAGCCACATAGAAGCAGAGGCAGTGATGCAGAGAGAAGTTCCCAGCATCAGAAGAGAGCAATCACAATTAGAAGGGAGAGACAAAGGGTTTCTGAGTCACCATAACAGCATAATAGCAGAGTTGTTGGAACGGGAGCAATGCGAGCTGCTGGCAGAGGAAGGGAAAAGATGGCCAGATGACCCAGCTGGACCACTGAGAGATGCTGCTGAACCCTGAGAGCTGCTCTGTACTCTAACAATATTCCTGATCTCTTTTAAGTGTCAATAGGAGGCAGATGAAGCTGTGCCCTAGTTTCCTTGTGTCCTCATAATAAATCTTTATTAACCGGAACAACCTTGGTGTAAATCTGAGTTGTGTAGTCTAAAAAGAGCCTGTTTTGCACAGTTGATATTTAATTATGTGAGATCCACTCTTTTTCCCAAACGATGCAATAAAAATTTCAACTAAAAACTATAAAAACCAAACCTGTTAAAAACAGCAAAATTCCAGATATGGAGGAGTATATTTTTTACGGACTTGAGGATTAATCTCCTTTCTAAGTTTAAACATTATAGTTAACTCTAAACTTCCGGTGATCAAAGCAAAAAAACAGACATCTGATGGGGTGGGAAAGTGCATATAATTCTTATCATTTCATAAAAAGCACTAAATCTGCTAATCAAAGAGAGGCATTGTTTTTGCTCACAGAAAGTTTTCAATTGCAATGTCCAAAGTGACCTTATAAAAGCAATATGAAATAACAAGCAATTACTGATGTCATTAACAGAAAGTTTATAGTAAATCCAGAAGTTTTTTTATATGCCCCTAGACTATGATCACCCATGATAAAAGACAAGGAAATAGCATTGAAACCACGTAGTCTGTTTTCAATTTTCCCTGTATTTTGGTCTCCAATCCTATCATCTTTGAAAGGTATTTAGGGACATATATTTTTTCAATATTTAAATGTAGAACAATATTATATCTTATATCCCTATAGCTTAATTTCCTGCTTTTAATAATCACTTAATAAAATTAGCCTAACCTTATGACTTATGGTTTTAATCCTCTGCCTGTTCTTGACTTACCTACTCCAGCATATATTCTCCAAGTCAGACATTTCATGCCCCATATATATATATATTTTTATATACATCTTTTCTTGTACTTCAGGTGAAGGCTTACAGAACAAATAGTTTCTCATGAAACAGTAGTACACATGTTGTTTTATGACATTGGTTAACATCCCCACAGCATATCAACCCTCTAAATTCTCAACTTTTTTTTTTTTTTTTGCTGAAAATACACATAGCCAAAGACACACTGTTTCAAAAATTCCTACATACACAGTTCAGTGACATTGACTACGCTCTTCCAATTGTGCTGTTATTCTCACTTAAGATGAAAGTTAGCAGAACAAAATAGTTTCTCATTTAACAGTTACTACACATGTTGCCCTCTGACAATGGTTAACAATCTCACAACACATCAACAATATCCTTACTCAACCTTGTGTTCCCTATCACCAGCTTCCTTGTCCCCTTCTGCCTTCTGGCCCTTGTCACTGGACTCCTGTACCTCATTAGTCTCATTTGGTTTTACCAGGCTGTCCACTCCCAGGCTGAACGGTGAACCTCGGAGGTAACTTCACCACTGAGCTAAAAGGGTGCCTGGGGGGCGTAATCTCGAGGTTTCTCCAGTCTCCTTTAGGCCAGTAAATCTGGTCTTTTTTTTTGTGAGTTAGAATTATGCTCTACATCCTTCTCCAGCTCTGTCCAGAACCCTCTGTTGTAATCCTGGTCAGAGCAGTCAGTGGTGGTAGCCGGGCACCATCTAGCTATACTGGACTCAGTCTGGTGGAGGCCTTGGTAGCTGTGGACGATTAGTCTTTTGGACTAATCTTTTCCTTGTATCCTGTTCTCTTCATTCTCCCTTGCTCCTGAAGGGATGAGACCAGTGGAGTATCTTAGATGGCCGCTCCCAGGCTTTTAAGACCTCAGACTCTACTCACCAAGGTAGAATGCAGAGTATTGTCTTTATAAGTTGTGTCATGCCAATTGAGCCAGATGTTCCCCAAGACCACGGTCCCCAGAGCCCTCCGCCTAGCAATTCAGTCCCTCAGGGAGTTTGGATGTGTCTATGGGGCTTCTATGACCTTTCCTTGTACAGGATGTGCTAGTTTCCCCTGTACTGTGTACTGTCTCACTACTTATCTGTTGCCTATTTAGTATCCCCCCCCACCCCTCCCATCCCTGGTAACCAACAAAGATTGTTACATTTTGCGTGTGAACTTTTTCATGGGTTTTTACAATAGAGGTTTCATACAATATTTGTCCTTTTGTGATTGACTTATTTCACTCAGCATAATGTCCTCCAGTTTCATCCATGTTATGAGATGGTTCACAGATTCATTGTTGTTCTTTCTCATTGCATAGGACTCCATTGTGTGTATGTACCATAGTTTGTTTATCCATTCATCTGTTGATGGGCACCAACGTTGTTTCCATTGTTTTTCTATTGTGAACAATGCTGCCATGAACATAGGTGTGCATATGTCTATTTGAGTGACGACTCTTATTTCTCTAGGATATATTCCTAGGAGTGGGATTGCTGGATCGAATGGTATGTCTATTTCTAGCTTTCTGAGGAAGCACCATATCATTTTCCAAAATGGTTGTATCATTTTGCATTCCCACCAGCGGTGCATAAGAGTTCCGATCTCCCCGCAGCCCTTCCAACATTTGTTATTTCCAGTGTTTTTGATTCGTGCCAGTAATGCCACGGTGAGATGGTATCTCATTGTGGTTTTAATTTGCATTTCTCTGATGGCTAGTGATCACGAGCATTTCCTCATGTTTCTGTTGGCCATTTGAATGTCTTCTTTGATGAAGTGTCTGTTCATTTCCTTTGCCCATTTTTTAATAGGATTATTTGTCTTTTTGTTGTAGAGGTGTTGGATTTTCTCGTAGATTATGGAGATTAGACCTTTGTCTGACTTCTACTGTCCAAAAATTATTTCCCATTCTGTAGGTTCTCTTTTGACTCTTTTGGTGAAGTCTTTTGAAGAGCATAGGTGTTTGATTTTTAGAAGATCCCAGTTATCTAGCTTATTGGTTGGGGTTTGTGCATTGATGGTTATGGTTTGTATCCTGTTAATGTCATGTATTAAGGCCTGCAGTGTTGGTCCTATTTTTTCTTCTATGAACTTTATAGTTTTAGGTTTTATATTCAGGTCTTTGATCCATTTTGAAATAGTTTTTGTATATGGTGTGAGGTATGTGTCCTGTTTCATTTTTGTGCAAATGGCTATCCAGTTTTGCCAGCACGATTTGTTAAAAAGACTGTGTTTTCCCCATTTGATGGACTTTGGGCCCTTGTCGAAGATCAGGTGACCGTAGGTGGATGGATTTACATCTGGGTTCTCGATTCTGTTCCCTTGGTCAATGTATCTGTCGTTGTACCAGTACCAGGCTGTTTTGACTACTGTAGCTGTATAGTAGGTTCTGAAGTCAGGTAGTGTGAGTCCTCCAACTTTATTCTTCTTCTTCAGTAGTGCTTTACTTATTTGGGGCTTCTTTCCTTTCCATATAAAGTTAATGATTAGTTTTTCCATCTCTTTGAAGAATGTTGTTGGGATTTGGATTGCGATTGCATTGTATTTGTAAATTGCTTTGGGTAGAATTGCCATTTTCACAATGTTGAGTCTGCCTCTCCATGAGCATGGTATGTTTTTCCATTTATTTAGATCCCTTTGGGTTTCATGCAGTAGTGTTTTATAGTTTTCTTTGTATAGGTCTTTTACATCCCTGGTCAGATTTATTCCTAAGTATTTTATGTTTTTAGGGGCTATTGAAAATGGTATTGATTTCCTGATCTCCTTTTCATCATTCTCCTTACTGGTGTATAGGAATCCAACTGATTTTTGTATGTTTATCTTGTATCCTGCTACTCTGCTGAATCTTTCTATTAGTTCCAGAAGATTTCTCATGGATTCTTTAGGGTTTTCTATGTATACTATCATATCATCTGCAAACAGGGACAGTTTAACTTCTTCCTTACCAATTTGGATGCCCTTTATTTCTTTTTCTTGCCTTGTTGCTGTACCTAGAACTTCCAGCACAATGTTAAATAGGAGTGGTGATAAAGGGCATCCTTGTCTTGTTCCTGTTTTCAAGGGGAATGTTTTCAGCCTCTCTCCATTAAGAATGATGCTGGCTGTTGCTTTTGCATAGATGCCCTTTATTATGTTGAGAAATTTCCCTTCTATACCTATTTGATTGAGAGTTTTTATCAGGAATGGGTGTTGGACTTTGTCAAATGCCTTTTCTGTGTCAGTTGAGATGATCACGTGATTCTTTTCTTTCCTTTTATTTATGTGGTGGATTATGTCGATTGATTTTCTAATGTTGAACCATCCTTGCATACCTGGTATGAATCCTACTTGGTTGTGGTGTATTATTTTCTTGATATGATGCTGAATTCTATTGGCTAGAATTTTGTTCAGAATTTTTGCATCTATATTCATGAGAGATGTTGGTCTGTAATTTTCTTTTTTTGTGATGTCTTTGCCTGATTTTGTTGTCAGCGTTATGCTGGCTTCATAGAATGAATTTGGAAGTGTTGCTTTCTCTTCTATGCTCTGAAATAGTTTGAGTAGAATTGGTACAAGCTCTTCTGTAAATGTTTTGTAGAATTCTCCAGTGAAGCCATGTGGGCCCAGGCTTTTTTTGGTTGGAAGTTTTTTGATTACCTTTTCAATCTCTTCTCTTGTTATGGGTCTGTTCAGATTTTCAACATCACTTTGTTGTAGTTTGGGTAGGTAGTGTGTTTCTAGAAATTTATCCATTTCCTCTAGGTTTTCAAATTTGCTGGAGTATAGTTTTTCATAATATTCTGTCATAATCATTTTTATTTCAGTTGGGTCTGTTGTAATGTCCCCCATTTCATTTCTTATTTGGGTTATCTGTGTCCTCTCCTGTTTTTCTTTGGTCAGTCTGGCCAGTGGTTTGTTGATTTTGTTGATTCTTTCAAAGAACCAACTTTTGGTTTTGTTGATTCTTTCTTTTGTTTTTCTGTTCTCTATTTCATCTATTTCTGCTGTGATCTATACTATTTCCATTCTTCTGGTGGTTGTGGGCTTTTTTTGCTGTTCTCTTTCTATTTGTTTGAGTTCTGTAGTTAATGTTTTGAATTTGTCCCTTTCTTCTTTTTTGATATGTGCATCTATTGCTAGAAATAGTCCTCTGAGGACTGCCTTCGCTGTGTCCCAAAGGTTTTGGTATGATGTGTTTTCATTCTCATTGGATTCTAGGAATTTTTTGATTCCATCTCCGATTTCTTCTATTACCCAGTGATGTGTAAGCAGGGTATTATTCAGTTTCCAGGTAGTTGATTTTTTTTTTCCTTGCTCTTTCTAGTGTTAATTTCTACCTTGATGGCATTGTGGTCAGAGGTGATACTTTGAATTATCTCAACATTTCGGATCTTGTTGAGGATTGTTCTGTGGCCGAAGATGTGGTCTATTCTGGAGAACATTCCATGTGCATTGGAAAAGAATGTGTACTCTGCAGCAGTTGGATGGAGTGTTCTGTATATCTCTATGAGGTCAAGTTGGCTAATTGTGCACTTTAGGTCTTCTGTATCTTTGCTGAGTTTCTTCTTAGTTTTTCTGTCCTTTACTGAGATTGGTGTGTTGAAGTCTCCTACTATTATTGTGGAACTGTCAATTTCTCTTTTCAGTGTTGTTAGAGTTTTTTTTATGTATTTTGGAACCCTGTCATTGGGTGCATAGATGTTTATTATGGCTATGTCTTCATGATGGATCATCCCCTTAATCATATAGTGTGCTTCTTTGTCTTTTATGGTAGCTTTCATTTTAAAGTCTATTTTATCTGATATTAGAATTGCCACTTCTGCTCTTTTTTGGTAGTTGTTAGCTTCATATATTTTTTTCCAACCTTTGACTTTTAATAAATTCACATCTTTGTTTCTAAGGTGTGTCTCTTGTAGACAGCATATTGATGGATCCTGTTTTCTTATCCATTCTGTCACTCTCTGTCTCTATATGGGTGCATTGAGTCCATTTACATTCAGTGTAATTATTCATAGATGTGAGTTTGTTGCTATCATTTTGTAGTGCTTTTTTTTGTGGTGCTGAAGTTTTCTTTGTTCTTCTTACTCTCTTGTGCTGAGTTACTTTTGTTTGTGGATTTTGTGTGCATTTCTTTTGTTTTTGTAGGTTTTGTTTTTGCTGAGACTTTATGTTTTTCGTCTTTATTTTTATGAGTTGGTTTGTTAACTTTCTTTGTGGTTACCATGAATTTTACCTTTATCTTTTTAAGTTTGAAGCAGTCTACCATTACTTGGTATCGCCTTGCCTTCCTCTCCATTAGAAGGTTCTATATCTATGCCGTTTATTCCCTCTTTCATTGTTTTGATGTTGTTGTCATGCATCGATTGACTGCTCTGATTCCCTGTTGTATTTCTTTTGGGTTTGGATAGTCTTTGAGCGTTCATTTCCTAGATTGGTATCTGGCTCGTACAATCCTGCATCCTCGGTTCTGCCTGTGGGCTGAAGCTGTTTGTCCTCAGATCGAAGAACTCCCTTTAATAATTCTTGTAAGTTTGGTTTGACTTTTACATATTCCCTTAGTTTCTGTTTATCTGGAAATGACCTAATTTCCCCATCAAAGTTGAACGAGAGTTTTGCAGGATATATTATTCTTGGCTGACAATTTTTTTCTTTCAAATTTTATATATGTCATCCCTCTGCCTTCTTGCCTGCATGGTTTCTGCCGAATAATCTGAGCTTAGTCTTATTGTTTCTCCTCTGTATGTGACTTCTTGTTTTTCACGAGCTGCTCTCAGGATTCTTTGTCTTTGGTTTTTGCGAGTGTGAATATGATATGTCTTGGTGATTTTCTTTTGGGGTCTCTTCTATATGGGTTTCATTGAGCTTCTTTCATGGCCAGCTTTTCATCTTTCATGATATTGGGAAAGTTTTCTGTTAGCAGTTCCTCAATGATCGTCTCTGTGTTTTCAGTTTTCTCCCCCTGTTCTGGAATGCCAATCACTCATAAATTTTTGCTTTTAATTGTTTCCCACATAACTCTCAGGGTCTCTTCATTTTTCTTTGTTCTTTTTTCTGAGTTTTCCTGAAACAGAGTTGTATCCAAGTGTTTGTCTTCAATTCCACTGATCCTGTCTTCCACGGCTTCAAATCTGCTTCTCTGCCCTTCTATGACATCATCCATTTCTGAAATCTTGTTGTTTATCTTTTGGATTTCTAATTGTTGTTTTTGTATTATTTCTATTTGTGAATTTATTTTGGCATTTTGTTCCTGCATCATCTTCTTTAATTCTTCCAAGTTTTTGTTTGTATTTCCCATGAATTTGTCTATTTTTTTCCCATGTTTGTCAGCTTTTTGCCTCAGTTTTTGGAAAATTCTGAGTATTAGAGATTTGAATTCCCTATCAGGTACTTCTAGTGCATTTTCTTCCACAAGAGAGTCATCTGGGGTTTTAATTTGGATGCCTACTGGAACTATCCTGTCCTGTTTTTGTAAATGTTTTGATATTGTTTGCTGTTTTCAGGGCATTCAGTAGTTATTTCTCTCGTTTATTGATTGTAGATTTGTTTGTTTCTTCACGGCTGTTTTGTCTCCCACTGGTTGCTTCGTGAGGCTGCTTTCTCATACCCCTGTTTGCTGGTCTCCTTTAGGAGTCCAAGATGGTGGATCCATGCTGCGTTAGCTGGTAGGGGACCTCTGCATGAATCTCTCCTTGCTCTCCGTTCTCTGTCAGCATTCTCACTCCATTTGGTGCTATGCTGAGTTCTTTATCTCTTCATTTGATGTTCTAGGGTTTCAGGATTGTTGCATTCTCTGTGTGGCTAGTTTTTCAGATCTTTGCTGTGGAGGGATGGCGTGGTGCTTCTACCTAGTGCGCCTCTTGCCAGAACTCTGATGCCCTATATGTTTAACATATAGATCTATGTTCCTCACAAAGGCATTGTCAAAAAGAAGCAATGCTTCAAGCTGTACAATTTAAGTTGCCCAATAGTTCAAAAATCGAAATAGCACAGTTAAATGGATGATATAAAAATAAATCATCTAAGATATTAAGGACAATGCATACATTCTGACAGCTCATCAGTAAATTATCCTTTACTGATGTCTATCTGAATTTCATCTTGAGATATCCACTGTATATCTCTAAAGCAGCCACATAAACTTTCTATTTAAATTTAAAAATCTCTGTGATCTGATGGCAGGCAATGATAATTCTTTAGGTTTTATTGAAGCCAGAATGGTGCCAAATTCCAATAATATTTTTTGTTACAATTCAAAGTAGAGTTTCACCCTTTCTTATTTTTGCTGTATGTGCCCGATCCCTCTTACTCTCCAAATTAGAGTGCTAATGTCTAGTTTAAAATTCAAACTTCATGAAGTTTTATGTACTGTATGTGAGGATGAGAACTAGATGTGGAGCTTAGAAAATTATTTGTCTGCAGTCTGCTGTAAACACAGCTGGACAATGATTCCTTATGAGATAGTCTAGAAAAATTCAAATAAGAACCTAGTCAGACCATTTTAAAGGGCTGTTGTGAGCTGCTGTCAAGTTGGCATGGGGATTTCACGTACAATTGAAGGAAATGCTGCCCTGTCCTGTGCCATCTCCATGATAGGTTGCAGATTAGAGCATTGTAATCCATAGGATTTTCATTGGTTGATTTTTAGAAGTAGATCACCAGGCCTTTTTTTCTAGTCTTAGTTTGGAAGCTCAGCTGAATCCTGTTCAGCATCATAGCAACAAGCAAGTTTCCACTGATAGGTGGGTGGTGGCTGTGCATGAGGTGCATTCTCTGGGGATTGAACCAGGATCTTTTGAATGAAAGGTGAGAAATGTATGGCAGAAAGGCATATAAAGGTGTACCTCATTTTATTGTGCTTCACTTTATTGCACTTCGCAGATATTGTGCTTTTTAAAAACTGAAGGTTTGTGGAAACCTTGCATAGAGCAAGTCTATCAGCAACATGTTCCAACAGCATGTGCTCACTTCCTGTCCTTGTGTCACATTTTGGTAATTCTCACAATATTTCAGACTTTTTCATTACTATTATCCCTATTGTAATGATCCGTGATCAGTAATCTTTGATGTTACTGCTGTGATTTTTTGGGGTGCCAAGAATTACGCGTGTATAAAACGGTGAACTTAGTTGATAAATGTTGAGTGTGTTCTGACTGCTCCACTGACTGGACATTCCGCTGTCTCTCCCCCTCTCCTTGGGCCTCCCTATTTCCTGACCCACCACAATATTGAAATTAGCCCAGCTGATAACCCTACAATGACATCTAAGTGTTCACGTGAAAGGAGGAGTCACACGTCTCTCAGTTTAAATTAGAAGCTAGAAATGATTAAGCTTAGTGAGGAAGGCATGTCAAAAGATGAGATAGTCCGAAAGCTAGGCCTCTTACGCCAAACACTTAGCCAAGTTGTGAATGCAAAGGGAAAGTTCCTGAAGGAATTAAAAGTGCTACTCCAGTGAACACACAAATGATAAGAAAGCAAAATAGCCTTACTGCTGACATGGAGAAAGTTTTAGTGGCCTGGATAGAAGATCAAACCAGCCGCAACCTTCCCCTTAAGCCAAAGCTTAATCCAGAGCAAGACCCTAACTCTTGAATTCTATGTAGGCTGAGAGAGGTGAGGAAGCTTACAGAAGAAAAGTTTGAGGGTAGCAGAGATTGGTTCTCTAGATTTACAGAAAGAAGCCATCTCCATAATATAAAAGTGCAAGGGGAAGCAGCAAGTGCTGATGTAGAAGCTGCAGCAAGACATCTGGAAGATCTACCTAGGATAATTGATGAGGGTGGCTACGCTAAACAATAGATTTTCATTTTAGATGAAACAGCCTTATATTGGGAGAAGATGCCATCTAGGACTTCCATAGCTCAAGAGAAGTCAATTCCTGGATTCAAAGTTTCAAACGACAGGCTAACTCTCTTAGTATGGGCTAATGCAGCTAGTGACTTTAAGTTGAACTTGATGCTCATTTACCAGTCCAAAAGTCCTTGGGTCCTTAAGAACTATGGTAAATCTACTCTGCCTGTGTTCTATAAATGGAACAACAAAGCCTGAAACACAGCACATCTGTTTACAACATGTTGTTGTTTTTAGGTGCTGTTGAGTCAATTCTGACTCATAACAACCCTCTGCACAACAGAATGAAACACTGCCCCGTCCTGCACCATCCTCATAATCCTTGTTAAGCTTGAGCCCATTGTTGCAGCCACTGTGTCAATCCATCTTGTTGAGGGTCTTCCTCTTTTTCACTGACACTTCACCTTACCAAGCATGATGTCCTTCTCAGGGACTGGTTCCTCCTGATAACATGTCTTTTTCACTGACACTTCACCTTACCAAGCATGATGTCCTTCTCAGGGACTGGTTCCTCCTGATAACATGTCCAAAGTATATGAGACGAAGTCTCACTACCCTTGCTTCTAGTGAGAATTCTGGCTGTACTTCTTCCAAAACAGATTTGTTTGTTCTTCTGGCAGTCCATGGTAGGTTCAATATTCTTTACCAATATCATAATTCAAAGGCATCAATTCTTCGGTCTTCCTTTTCCATTGTCCAGCTTTCACATGGATACATGCCATTTATTTCTTGACTGCTGCTTCCATGAGTGTTGATTGTTGATCCAAGCAAAATGAAATTCTTGACAACAATTTCAGTCTTTTCTCCCTTTATCATGATATTGCTTATTTGTCCACTTGTGAGGATTTTTGTTTTCTTTATGTTGAGGTGCAATCCATACCGAAGGCTGTGGTCTTTGATTCTTTTTTTTTTTTTTGCAACATGGTTTACTGAATATTTTAAGCCCTCTGTTGAGAACTCATGTTCAGAAAAAACAATTGCTTTCAAAATATTACTGATCTTTGATAATGTACTCTTATTTTAAGAAATTGCCACAGCCACCCCAACCTTCAGTAACCACCACCCTGATCAGTCAGCAGCCATCAAGATCAGGGCAAGACCCTCCACCAGCAAAAAGATAAGGATTCACTCAAGGCTCAAATGATGGTTAGCATTTTTTAGCAATAAAGTGTTTTTTAATTAAGGTACGTACATTGTTTTTTAGAAATAATGCTGTTGCAGATTTAATAGACTGCCAAAACAAAGCCAAACCCATTGCCCTCTAGTCAATCATAACTTATAGCAACCCTACAGGACAGAGTAGAACTGCCCCATAGGGTTCCCAAGGAGCTGCTAGTGGATTCAAACAGCCAATCTCTTCCGGTTAGCAGCCAAGCTCTTAAACACTGCTCCATCAGGACTCCATAAGAGACTACAGTATAGTGTAAACATAACTTTTATATGCACTAGAGAACCAAAAACTTCATGTGACTCACTTTATTGTGATATTTGTTTTATTGTGGTGGTCTGGAACCAAACTTGCAATATCTCCAATGTATGCGTGTAAGATAGTTATGAATAGGGCTAATAATTTAGAAAAAGAAAAGGAAGTGGAGTTTAGAGTAAGATTTATGTTTTAGGGTTGCAAGACTAAAAAGAGAAATTTTAAATTTCATCCTTTGCCTTGGTCAGTTGTTGTTTTTAGGTGCCGCCAAGTTGGTTCCAACTCACAGCAACCCTATGTACAACAGAACGAAACACTGTCTGGTCCTGCGCTATCCTAGAGCAATTAAAAGCACAAACCATGAGGTGAGTTCAGGGAGCAGTCCATTGATTCTAAAACCTCACTGGGATCAGTAAGTAGTAGCTGACTGTCAAGACTCACCTCCCAACATGGATTACTGCCAACTTCAGGGTTGTAAATATCTTATTTATGTCTTCCAATCAGAATGTGTCTAGCTGGTTTGGTATCAGCCTTTGAACCTAGAGAAAATAAACTATAAATTCCAATGATATTTTATTTAATTCAACACTGTCGGCTGAACAGTAAGCAGTTTTGATAACAAGTTGTAGTCAAAAATTTTGAAAATTTTAATTTTTTTACAATATATATGATAAATAACTTTTTAATTGCCAGCCTCCTCAATGTAAAGCTGCCATGCCTCATTTAGAAAACTAAGAGATTATTGAAAGCAGAAAAAAGAAACAGAATATATTGAATATATTCTATACATAAAATGACTGCAATTAACAATTTAGTATTTTTACTTTAAAATTTTCTATGATTCTTTTAGCAGAGGTCTGATGTTATCTTCTTCATACGTTTTGATATTCCAATAATTCATCTTTTCTTGATTTTTTTTCCTTTCAAGGAAATAGTTGTTGACAAACTAGTTTGCTGTATATATTCCCTATTCTAGCAAGACCCCTTAGAATGGCCTGAAGATATCACATAGCCAGGGTTCCAGACAATCTTCTTCCCACTCACCCAAGCCCTAGACCATAAACATCCAATTAAAATAAAACCACTGTAACCACCACCTTCCTTATTCAGAAATACTATCTCTGACTGACTCAGACTTTTTATATCATCATTATAATTGGCCTCATATTCATTGGCATTATACCAGAGCCTCCCGTTCTGACTAACCCTAGTCTTTGAGATCCTTGACTCCTTTGTATTATGTGTGTTACAAACTGGCCATGTCAATTCGGACATTCACAACCATTAAGATATGTTTGGTATCAATGTTACAAGTAGTGAAAGGTATAGGTCTTCTACGCCATGACACTCTTATGCAGTGTTGTAATGAAATCAAGTCTCTGCTATAGACACTAACAATTATTAAACATCAGTTAGTGGCAAGTTCAAACACCATTTTCTTTTTGTTGTTGCTGTAAAAATATAGATGATACAACATTTGCCAATTCAACATTTTTCACGTGTAAAACAAATACCCTTTTCTGTGGCCTCAGTGAAGTTCCAGCTTTCTGCTTTTTTATTTACCTGTTTTGTTCTGTTTTTTAGCCTCAAGTTCTCTGCCTCCACCTAAAAGTAAACCTGGAAATAATCTAGATGCAGCATTTAGCTAAGTATACATTCAGCATCAGGCAATCACAGTCCCAAGAACACGTGGTTTATCACGGTCTTTTTCAGAATCAAGTCTCTGGCACCATTTTAAAAGATAAAACAGAGGGCTTGCTAGATTTTCAAAGTTTGTTCATGGAAAGGTAGAAACTCTTCTTAGAAGTTTTTAGCCAGCCTAACTCTTTTGATTCCCTGCACTTTTGCCAGTAAGAACAGATTTCTAGCATTTGCTTTGCTTCTGGTGCTGATCAAATAAAGAGATAGTTGAAGACATCTCTGTTATGTGGACTTTTGACGTGCATCCTCAATGTATGCACTCCTGATTTTGACAATTCTCTGACTGTGGAGTGGAGCCAAAACCCTCATACACTTCCGTTTGTATGACAAGTCCATATTAAAGTATTTTGTAGTAAAATATAGAATATTTAGTAGTCTCCCTGACTTTAAACCGATCTCCCTCTAGAATGCAATTTTCTGAATATTCCTTTCGTCACTGAAGTGTACATGATATTGGTCCACGCTGTTCTTCTCAGGACTTTGGCCTGGCTGAGACAAACAATAAGACAAAGAGAGTGAGTAGTCGAGATGGCTGGTGCTCACTGCATCTGATTACCTTCTCCTTCTGGGAGCATGGGAAAACTTCCCAGACTATCCTGCAGTTAGGTCCCAAACATAGAACTAGATCCAGCCAAGGATCTGTGAGTGGAAGCTACTTGTTTCAGTCTAGATCAGAGCCAGTTATCCATGTGTAAAAGCTCCATATATTCTCTTTTGCCGTGATATGGCTAACCCTGATCCACATGTTGTGATGTTCTTATCACAAGATAATAAAACATTCATCAGCCTTGTCCTTGAGAACTATAAGGAGAAGAAGTCTGGTTTGAACCTCATTGGAAATGTGTGAGTGAGATATGAAACTTTGGAATGTTGAACGACCGAAAGCCAGGATTAATTTGTTTTATAGCATAACTTGCTTATCCTGATTAATATAGAGAAAGGTAAAATTCACAGGGCGTGATAATTTTTGTTAATTAAATACAATTTGGGAAAAAAGGAGGCAAATGCATTTTGAAATTTAGTTACTTATTTTATTGATTATACAACAAACTACCCTGTGATGTAGCATGATGTACACATTAGTATAAGAAATTACAATCTTCTGTAACTTTTTAAAATGCAGCGTATCTTTATGTAGTACTGATTCCCCCTTTAAAAGTCCCCCTCACGGAACCTTACTGGGACAAGAAATACTGATGCCTACTTCCAATTTCATAAACTGATGTGCCCAAGATTTTTCCCTCTCTTTTCTGGTACAGGTGGGTGTGACAACAGTCAAATCAGTAATCACAATAGTCTCACTCACAGAGACCTGTGGTGTTGCATAGTTGATCATGATGTCCCTAGAAGTGATATAGATAAGGAGTCTATTAAATTCTTACTTGATCTGTAAAAGTAGAAGGGTTTCAGGTCAAGTGAACATAAGTCTAACTTGAGTCACCAAAACAGCGAATTACGTCTCCTCATTCAATTCCAAGACTTGAGCTAGTTTACAGACTCACTACCCCTTGAATGAAGGGGAGTACAGATCCCCTTGAGGAAGAGCCCCTCTACACTGCCAAAAATTTATCCTGTTAATCTTAATCCTAGTCTTCCCCAAGGAATTGTAGTCTTTTACAAAGATGACTTACTTTAGGGAAAAGGAAATAATCAGACATTTCTGGGATTACTGACACTGGCTCTGAACCGACATTAATTTCAGGAAGCCTAAATGTCATTGTGGTCTACCAGTCAGAGTAGAGGTTTATGGCAGTCAGGAGATCAATGGAGTTTTAGCTCAGGTCCATCTCACGGTAGGTCCACTGGGTCCCAGAATCCATCCTGTGGTTATTTCCTCAGTTACAAATGCATATAGACATATTCAGCAATTGGCAAAATCTTCTTTCCTGAAACTTTTATTCTTGAGTGAGGGGCACAAGGTCTGAGGTGGCATCTTGACCTGCTCAGGTAGTCGCTATGCTTCCTGCTTACTGATGCTCCAGAGCTGCTTCAGATCCTATGTGACCCTAAAACGTGCCTATAATCTCTCATTGCTTCTGTAGGTGTTACAATTAATTACTTTTCCTCATTTATAATGACCCAACCTTTTTGTTTGCTTGAAAGCTAGACACCAGATTTGATACAACTCAGCTCTCTTTTCTCATCTCTAAGAGTTGTTAACACTTATCTCACAATGATAATGTAGAAAATCAATGAGAAAACCTGAAAATATTCTGCACAGTGCCTGTCTTTAACTCAAAACACATTATTCCTCTAACTCCTCATTTTTATATTGTTTTATCTCTCTATGATGGAATATTTTTATAAAACCATATTAATGTTTTTCACCATCAAGCATTTGAAAAGATGTTTTAATGTTACCCCATTCTCACCTTGAATTATACTTTATACAGCCAGTGAGCGTACAGGCAGAGATAAACGGGTTAAAACTGATGAACCAAGAAGGCAATGTTTAATTTGTTTAAATGCATAATATTTAAAATATACAAAAATATATGTGGAATACATGTGTTATAATAAAATTAATACCATTAATCTTCTCTCTAGTTTGAGAAAGAGAGTATTATCAAAATATAGCAACTATCTAGGATTGAAAATAATAACATCTAATAAGTACTAAGCTAAACTGAAGTAAGGCTTATGCCCTCAAAATTCAAGCAAAGTGATAACTTGATGGTATTAAAGAAAAGTTGAGTTAGGTTTTCCGATATGAACTATCTATTTTAGCTTGAGACCATTCATCATATACTCTTTCAGTTTGATATCCCCTCCTGCGAAAAGAAACATAGTAATGATAAACACAGTATGAACTGTTTTTAAGATTATGGATTCTATTAATTTAAAAAAAAAGATTACTTTTCTCTGGAAATAACACAAACTAACATCACAGCAACAACAGTAAAATTTCTGAACTGAAATTAAGAGGCCTAGGATGTAGTATAATTTTTGGCATTGATGATGCTAATAGTTGAGAACTGAGATTATAGTTACAGAAAAAAGCAGTCACAGTTTTAGCACCATCAATACCAAATACTGGGGAGAGAGAGAGAGAGAAGGAACACTCGTTCTAAGTCATGGGTGCGTTATTGTTTAAAAACATATTTCAAATATGGTTTTCAAAATAAACTATAGAAAGCGAAGCTAATTAAAACCCTCTTTACTGCTGGCACTATAAAAAAGAAAGAATGAGGATGCATTGTGGGAGGCAAGACTAACAGATATGAGAAACACTGGTAAACAAATCCTACATTTCTTCAAGCTCGTTCTATTATTCAGCTTCCCAGGTCACAATTCTTTTCCCTTCTTTTGTGTTTAAAATAGCCTGACTGAAATGCTACAGTAAAATACAGTATAGTTTATATTTATTTTTCACATGCCTATTTCTATCAGTAATGTGATTTTATAATGTTTGGGTGTCATCTTTTCAACCAGGGAAAATGTATCAGCATACATTGGCTTAAAAAACAAAAAATGATTTGCATTTCAAAGTGGATTTGTAGGAATTTTAAGGAACACGGAGATTCTCCCTGGTACACATTTTAAAATCTCCTATAACACAGGTGAGAACAAATCAAGGAAATGTGTTTTGGTAATCTAAGTATGTTAGGTTTGTAAACAGAAATAGTTTTCAATATATTAGGTAAAGGGATACATTATTTTTTTAATTAAAACTTTTAGGATCAAATAGAGCAGCATAATCGATCTTTAAAAGTGACTGAACTGTCAGATAATAAAACAACATTGTGTATACTTTTTTAAAAAAAAATCTTAATTGGCAGATTCATCTTTCTTGTAAAAAAATTGATTATACTGCTGTGTGCCATCATCATTCAACATCTGGAGGTTGTGTAATGTGTACTTGTTTTATTGCATCCCTGTTAAGACAGGGACAATTTGAAACCCAAGCAATTCCTCTGTTTTGTGAAATATATATTAGGGGAAGGAAAAAAAAGCCTCACTATGTCTATCGATTCTGGCTTCGGATGCTACAAGTTCTAGTCTACATTTAACCACTCACTAATAACACCTGCATCACATTAATTTAACAGCCTATCTCTCATGTCACTAGTAATTTTTAAAGCAATGCTTAATATGTTGGAAAATCCTATATTTATAGGAACTTCACCTTTCTGCAGGAGCCCTGGTGGCACAGTGGTTAAGAGCTCAGCTGCTAACCAAAAGGTCAGCCATTTAAATCCCCAAGCCACTCATTGGTAATGCTATGGGACAGTTCTACTCTGTCCTTATAGGGTCATTATGAGTCTGACTCAACCAGCGGCATTGGGTTACCTTTATGCAAGGAGCCCTGGTAGTGCAGTGGTTAAGTGCTCAGCTGCTAACCCAAATGTCAGCAGTTCAAAACCAGTTCAAACCCACCAACAGCTCTGCGGGAAAAAAGATGTGACAGTTTGCTTCTGTAAAGATTACAGCCTTAGAAACCCTATGGGGCAGTTCTGCTTTGTTCTGTAGGGTGGCTGTGAGTCAGAACTAACTTGATAACACACAACAACAGCAGGAACAACACTACCATTAAAAAAAAAAAAAAAAAAAAAAAGGAGAACAAATAGCAGGACACCTTGGTCCTAAAAACAGCTTGGAAAAAATGTGAGATCTGATCAGGAGCTTCTTCCTGATACCACATTCAGTTACAATAGAGTATAAAGGGGCTAACCAGAGGATTAGCAGTACCTGCTCTCTCTCTTGCTAGGAGTGAAATCAGTCTGCCCGTTTTACACAGCACCCATGCTGGACTAATCTGCTCCTGTTTGCAGATACAGCAAACCCTGAGTGTTTTCTTTTATGTAAACAAATAAGGCTTCCATAAATAACACAACCTGCTTTTTTGTATACTGAAGATTTCATTTTGACAGCTCATTGACATTCTGTCACCTGCACAAGAAGACATTGCTGTCTGTTCTCCCCTAAGATGATTTCATTGATGCTTCTGGAAATGATAGGCACTCTGGAAGAAGGAAAGACCCTATGCATACAATTTGGGTCAATTTCTCTTGTAGCAAACATTCTTCTATTTTCAAAAATATCCCTAGATGTCTAAATTCAGTGCCAACTTCATAAGGTGGGGAGCATACGAAAGAGAAAATTAGTATTTATTTTTCCAAGTAGTTTTACATAAAATAGCTCATTTAAATCCCCAAAAAACTTGATGCAGGAGATGGGGTTACCTGATTTTATAGAAACCAGCACTCAAATAAGCAAGTGAAGAAGAAAGTATTCCCATCAAACCTGTCTGTCTCTAAAATGCGTTCTCTTCCCGCTCTACTCTACTGCCTCCCTATGACGTTTGCAGTTTACAAAGCATCTCTCATTAGCTATCTCATTTGATCCTCACAACCCGGAAATCCAAGAATTATTATCATTATCTTTTTAATTAATGGATTTTATTTTTCCAAGCAATTTTGGATTTACAGAATACACTTTTTTAATCAGCCTTTAATAACAACTTCTATTTCAGCAGTCAACTTTGTATAAAATTCACTGTATTTTCCTCTCCAGTGTCCTGGAGCAGGAACAATATACATTGGAACAAGCTCTTATTTCAAATAATTCTATAATGACAATTTGCTGACTCTATGATATAAAAAATACAACACTGTCCCTCAGGTGCTGAAAAATGAATATGGTTCAGAATCTGTGAGTTCCATCAGCTAAATTCTCAAACACTCCAGTTAACATGTTTTTTTTTTTTTTTTGTCGTTGTTGCTGGGTGCTGTCAAGTCGGTTCAGACCTATTTCAACCCTACGTGCAACAGAGCAAAACACTGCCCGATCCTGCGTCATCCTCATAATCATTGCTGTTTGAGCCCACGGCAACCGCTGTGACAATCCACCTCACTGAGGGTCTTCCTCTTTTCTGCTTACCCTCTACTTTACCAAGCATGATGTCAGTCTCCAGGGGCAGGTCCCTCCTGATAATATGTACAAAGTACTTAAGACGAAGTCTCGTCATCCTGACTTTTAAGGAGCATTCTGGCTGTACTTCTTTCAAGATAGATTTGTTCATTTTTCGGCAGTCCATGGTGGATTCAATATTCTTTGAAAACCCCGTAATTCAAATGCATCAATTCTTCTTTGGTCTTCCTTATTCATTGTCCACCTTTGGCATGCATACGAGGTGATTGAAAATGCCATGGCTTGGGTCAGGTGCGCCTTAGTCTTCAAAGTGACATCTCTGCTTTTGAACACTTTAAAGAGTTCTTTTGCATCAGATTTGCCCAGTGCGATACATCATTTGGTTTCTTAAGTGTTACTTCCATGGGCGTTGACTATGAATCCAAGTAAAATGAAATCCTTGACAATTTCAATATTTTCTCCATTTATCATGATGTTGCTTACTGGTCCACTTGTGAGGGTTTTTTTTTTTTTTTAAATGTTAAAGTGTAATCTATACTGAAGGGTGTAGTCTTTGATCTTTATTAGTAAGTGCTTCAAGTCCTTTCAGGAAGTAAGGTTGTGTCATCTGCGTATCACAGGTTGTTAATGAGCCTTCCTTCAATCCTGATGCTGCGTTCTTCTTCATATAATCCTGTTTCTCAGATTATTTGCTCAGCATACAGATTGAATAAGTATGATGAAAGTATACAACCCTGACACACACCTTTCCTGATTTTAAATCATGCAGTATCCCCTTGTTCTCTTCAAATAACTGCTTCTTAGTCTATGTATGTATAGGCTCCTCATGAGCACAATTAAGTGTTCTGAAAATTCCATTCTTTGCAATGTTATCCATAATTTGTTATGATCCACACAGCCCTTGTATAGTTAATAAAACACAGGTAAATATTTTTCTGGTATTCTTTGCTTTATCTAAGGCAATTTTACATTTGTGTAACAGTTATAATAAGAGATTATAGACATATATTATTTTACTATAATATCATAGGATCTATCTAACATGCATTTATGTTTATAAATGTTATATGTTTATATATTCAATCTTTAATATTTCTTCAGGGGAGAAAGTATGTCGTGAAAATCTACGTAAAATCAAAGTATGTTAAGTAACTATTCTTCCAGCAGATATTCATTGGACACACAATGTGTACAGTCGTCAGAGACAGTTTCTTTGCTCCAGTCTTAGTCTCAACCTAGAATTAAGTTATGATGCAAAACACACAACCTCAAATGCTTACAATGTTACTCTTGTGCTCATTCAGCTTTGCCAGTATCAATGTTAGGCGCCTGAGTGTGGGGTACAGGACAAAAGGAGAATACTTTGCTTGGGTGAGCTACTGACTTTGGAACAGGAACACTTGAGGGTGACCAAGGCAAGAAATAAAACATCAACTATTGACATCTCCTATTTTTCGTATTATTCAGATACTTGATTACAACTTTAAATCCTTTCTTGCAGTAAGCATTTGCTATTTATTTTCGTTTTAGTAGTTTTTCCCAGATCATCCCCAGCCCTCCAGATCTGAGATGCTGGCATTGAATCTCTCAAGGACTCAATCCCAGCACATTCAAGATATCGCCTCCACGAACTTTGTTTACTTGGGGTTCTTTGTTTGCTTGTTAATCACATTTTTTCCCCCTGTTAACTTTCTGGGAAAGGAGGCATGAGATATTAAAGTTTTGAAAATTGGCTTGTTGAACAATGTTTAATTTTGCTTTCCCTCTTGATTGATAATTTAGCTTGGCGTATGCTTCCAGGTTGGATATCAGGTTGTTTCAGAAATTTGAGGGTAACGATTGCTTTCTCTTTCTAACTCCCTGAGTAGCTGTTGAAAAAGCGTTATTATTTCAGATTCTTTGTACATGATTTACTCCATTCCCCTGCCCAAGACTTTTCTAGCTTTTTCTTTATTCTCAGTGACCTAAAATTTCATGCTAATATACCATAGTGAGTGCTCATCTTTATTAATGTTGCTGGACATTCAATGGGAACTCTCAAAATGTATTTCTTTCAGTTCTGGGAACTGTCTTTCATTATTTTCTCCCCTCTGTTTTCTCTGTCTCTTTTCTTTCTGACATTAATATTATTTGGGTTTTGTACTTCCTAGAATAACATTTTTTTAATCGATTTCCTCTTCTGTTACCGTTCTCTGTCTTTTAGTTCTCCGCTTTTGACTATTTCTTCAACTTCAACTTATTTTGACATCTTTTGTAGCTGTGCATTGATTGTATTCCTGCCAAGTTCTTTTTTTAGGTTTATTTGTTTTCAACTTTGTTTTTCCTTAAATGTTTGATTATCTTTGTCTGTATGTAATTATTTAAGAATAAGACATCAAATACTGAAATAAAGCTTTGTATATGTTTTCAGGGCTGGTGATTTGTGGGTTTCTTGATAAAACTGTTAGATACATTAAGGGATCTGAAAATGTTGGTGTCTGTAGACACTTATTTGGAGGGTGGTCTGTTTCTCCAAGGAATAAACTTCTATTTTCTAGCCTGGAAGGTATAATTCTAACTGTTGGTGTTCTGGGAGCCTAGGAGAAGTAGGGAGACAATGTTTTCCATATTCAGTTTATTGACCTTTAAAAGGTGACCTAATGCCGCCCTCAGGTGGGCCTAGTGCCCAGAATCGTGTTTTGATCATCCAAGGAATCAACCTCTTCTCCTTGACTGGAGTGGGCAAGGGGTAGTGGCCTAGGGTGAGGTGTGATCATGGAAATTTCTTGGTCCTTTTAAAGGCTTTGCAACCTTTCTACATTGAGTATACCTTCTATCGATGCATTTAAGGGTATCCTTCATCTTCTGTTTCTCAGCATTTTGGGCAAGACATTCTAAAGAGGTCATTATTTATCTTTTGTTGACTTTCTTCCTTTACTCCAGATTTAGATGTTAATATCATGTTATTTATAATAACTGATAAACTTGCCAGTTTATGAAGAGAATTTTTTTCTTAGCTTATTGGACTGAGCAAAGATAAGCATTTGTGACAATTATGCAATGTTTTACATGTCTTATTATACTTATTCATTTATTTATTTTGAAGCTAGTTGTTTTAAGGTATGATCAGCTGTAGTTTTAACCTCAGATAAAATTCTCTATCCTATGTCACATTTTTAATTAAATTCTTGTACAGTGTTCAAGAATTGATTGTTTTTATTTTCTATATTTCAATTGCCTTATGCCCTAATTTAATGGGTCACACCCACCTGCATATGCTTTCATTCTTTTAAATAAAATCATTTTCTCTAGGCATACATAAATGCAATATCTATCTTTGAAAAAGTTTCCATATCACTGAATTAATAATTTCATCTTGAAGGACTTGAAAAGGACTTGCTTTTTAATTCTTTTCCCAGACACTCTTTGAAGCCACTTAAAATTTCACTGAATCCTTACTTTGAATGGTTATAGGTTAACTGAAAAGTAATATGTTCAAGAGACTTGTCCCATTTCTAAGTTCCCAAGGCAGCATCCAGATCAAGTTTATACATACCTAAACACCTCCATTGTTAAGAATATCACTGTTTGGAGGAAGTCAATTTCATATTCAGACAAATCTAACTCCTGAGCTACCTTTCCTGTGTTGAGTGAAGGGTGGGGTAAGTTAACTCCGGAGGTAAGGAAACTAGTAATATTGTTATTATTGCATTATCCTACTAAAATTTTAAAGATCTAGAGCAGGGATTGGCAAACTACATGCCTTGGGCCAAAACCTAAGGCCCAATTGTGTTTGTAAATAAAATTTTATTGGAACACAAATATACCCATTTGATTACATATTGTCTATGGTTGTATTTGTGCTACAACAGTACAGTACAGCTGAGTAATTGCAACAGAGACTGTCTACCTGAAAATATTTACTATCAGAACCTTTATTTAAAAAAAAAACAAAAAAACCCTGTCTACCCCTGGAGAGTTAATATACATTGGAGACAGAATGAACAGACTTTAACTCTTGGTAGTGTGTTTTCGCCAAAAGTGCTAAAATTACCAGCACTCACTAGCTGGAATGCGAAGGAGGGTGTGCATGAGGTATGTGGTGGATATGAAAATGTCTTCCTTCACAGACACCAACTTCATGGAGCATAAAAGATTTAGGCCTCCAGATGCTGCACTATGTAATCTATTGGCTGAGTTTGCCAAGAAGCTGCATGTCTATGCTTCCCTGGGGATGTTCCCATGCAGTTACTGAAAGTGGCAGGAATATTACGGCAAGTCCTTTCCTGGAAGGCTCAGGATTCCTCTGATGGTTGACTTTGGATCCATGATGGCCTTGCCAAATGTTTCTCATTATGACTGATGACCTATCAGGTTTCTGCCCAACTTAACCTACAATCTCTCCTTTATTCTGAGTTAGACTTGCATTGAAGACTTTCCCAGCCTTACCTGGTTTCTTCCCCATTTTTTCTCACAGATGTTTTCCTTAAGAAAAATCCTTTCATGATTAAAACTGTTTTGATGTCAACCTTAAAGAGGACCAAGAATAAAACAAGGGCTTGTAGGCATCCACATGGAGATGTTTAGTAGATTTGTTGTGTTATGTATCTGTGGCTTTGTAGCTCAGAAAAAAAAGAAAGAAATAGAATTAGAAATTGTTAGCATAATATCACTCCTAGCTGGGTGCATATACATAATCTATCACTCAGAAGGTATAACGTAAAGACAGAAAATGACAGAGAACAGAACTTTGTGTAACAAACATATTTTAGAAAAAGATTTAAAATTCACTCCAAAGAAGTTGTATCCAAATAATATTCACATTTTCCAATGGGTTAGTGTTCTCAAAAAAACATTGTCACATGTGGTAAGAATAATACTAGACAAACTTTATTTTTATTATAGATATTTTCTAACAGATTCCTAACAACTTTGCATATTAAGTCAAAGATAAGCAATACTGTTCTTCTCATATTGTTGATTTTTTTTTTGCATTTTCTTCTTTGTGTTAATTTTTTTATTATAATTTGATTTATACCATAAAATAATAGTTATTTTCATCCTAAGTATATGTTAATGTAACAATAATTATCAAATTGAAATTAATTGCCAGGGAGCACTATATGTAATTATTAGATTTGTCTGGTTCTTGTGCTGATTATTAGAAGATGTTGGCTGAAAAGAATTCAGGATAAATATAGGGATGAATTTCAAAGCCAGCATGAATGAAGATGGTTTCCAAGAGAGAGATATGTGGGGAGAAGAGAAAAGAAAGAGAGACACACAGCAGATATAGATAAAACTTTTTATAGAAAGAGAAATGATGGCTAAAAGAAAGTTTGTTGCAATAGGTGTGATGCAATCCCACTAGCTAAATTCTTCCCCCACTTTGCAACCGTACATTAAAGATAGATTCTTTCATACAAAATTGGTAACTATCATATAATATGCTTATATACTTTAATATAAGTGGAGTTTATATTACTTAATAACATAAGTATCTATTTTTCCTGAAGCACTAAGCTGCATTCTGTGAAAGAGGTCTTCTTCAGGGAAAAAAAATGGATCCAGGCAGATCTTTCAAGCCTAAATTTCAGTCTGAATATTATATAGTGTTTCTCAGTTGGAAGTACTTCCAGTTTAATCACCCTGGGTTTGTGTCTAGCTGTGAGAACTGTTTAACAATTCCCTTTAAAGTATCAGGGTCTAAATGGTACTCTTTGGTTTGGTAGATTTTCATCAGAACAGCATCAGTGCATCAGAAGTGGTGAGGGCAAAAGACACGTTAATAAATATAAAGCTATAGCAACACCAACAGCAGCGGGACACGGTGGGTTGTATGATGCACAGGAAAAGGAAGAGTGGGGACCACCGAACATGATAAAAGGAGGAACACTCATCAGCATGTGCAGACATGTCAGTCTACGTGGAAAGGTTCTGTAGAGTAGTTAATAAGGATCGTGCTGCATGAGTGCAGATAGTAGTTCCATATTTTTAGGCTCTGTGACCTTTGAAAAGTAAAAAGATTTCCCTTGCCTCAAGTTTTCTTTTCTGTAAAATGAGGACAATGATAGTGCCTAGGTAATAGTTTTTTTATAAGAATTTATAGCAAAACTATTTAATGCTTACTATGTGTCCATGTGCAGTGGTTAAGCTTTCAGCTGCTAACCAAGAGGTGGGCAGTTGGAATCCACCGGCCACTCCTTGAAAACCCCATGAAGCAGTTCTACTGTGTTCTACAGGGTCACTGTGAGTTGGAATCGACTTGACAGCAACAGCTTTTTTTAATGTGCCATGTGGTTGAAAAACTCATTTAATTCTTACATCCTTACAATCACCCAGAGAGATGCTGTGTGTTTTGTGTGTGTATGTGTGTGTGTGTGTGTGTGTATTTCCCATTTTACAGATGGAAAAATTGAAACACAGAAGTTAAGTAACATATAGAATACACGTGGAGGTTACATCTGGCTCTAGACCTGTGCTGCTCAATATTATAGCCACTATCACATATGACTATTTAAATTTGATTTATTTAAAATTCAATAAAATCAATTGTTCAATCCCTCATTTGCACTGTCCACAATTCAAGTGTTACACAACCACATGTGGCTTCTACCTGCTACACTGCACAGCACAGACAGAACATTTCCATTATCAACGAGAGTTTTAATGTCTAGTGCTACGAGAGCCTAATCTATAACTACTGCAGAAATCTACCTCTCCAAAATGAAAATTGCTAAGTGTCGAACACATAGCAGTTGTTCAATAAAGACTTGTCTCCTTTCGTTCTCTGGGAAAACGTTAGACTTTTATCACTGAAGTTCTTCAGAAAAAAGATATTTATTCAGCTCCTGAGACTTTATCAGGAGATTTTACTGTATGATGACTACAGTTTCATCTAAAACTAAGTTTATGACCCTTTCCTGACAAAGGAAAGCTTGAATGATTTACTTACTTGCATGAGATTCCACGGCTAATGAGGAGCAGTGACTTTTAATCCAGTCCTCCTTACTCTGGCTGCCTGAATGAAATGAACTTTTGTAAATATTCCAGTGAAAGGAACTATAATTTCATTAATCAACAAAATCAACAACATCTGCCAAACATTACTCTTTCTACTGTTATTACAACATGTAGAAAATGAAATTCCTACTGTCTCATCTGGTTTAATTTTTGGATTTCAGGAAATTGTGTTTGTTCAGCTATTTGTTATCAGATCTAAAAATAAGTTTGCTTAAAAATAGAATTATGGAATAGTTTTCTTTCGTGCATGGGATTGTGACCTATAAAAGACAAATAAGAAATATTTTAAGTCAAATTCTAGTGCAGAGCTGAGGATTATCTCTCTGGGCTTAGCAATTTTTTATCAAAGGCAATAAATTAAAATTTAAGTAGACTGAAATAATTTTATCTATGTAATATTTTTAGTTCTTTCTAACATTTCTGACTCGTATTTTCCTAGTTCTTCAAACTGAAAAGATTTTCTAAAATCTTAATTTATGAGAGGATTTAGGCAGTCAAAAAAGATTCTAGCTCATTAATTGATTTTAAGAAAACTGAGCCTTTGTGGTTACACAAATAAATTTGCTTGGTGAAAAATGTTACTTTCCAAATGTTACACTTAATTTGCTCCTAAGAAATAGAGTAAGAATGTTATTATAACTCCTCTTTTTGAAATAGATTAGGTTAAGCATTAAAAAAAGAAATTACACATTTGAATTTGAACTGGCATGCTTATACTAAACAATGACCACTTACTTGTTTGGGTTATTGAAACTCTTCTGTGGTAACATCATTTCAAAAATTTCCTTGTGTTGAGTATATACAAGGCATGCCACATGGTGTTAGCAAATAGGACTCTGGGAAAAAAAAGATCAATTTAAACAGGGTAAAATGTTTTGCAAAGTAAATATTAGTCAAAGCAGTTACATCAGCAAGTTTTCATTTTCATAGTAACCCTAGAAGAAATTACCAGTTTCCAATGTGACGGCTACATCTGTGCTGCCCCTATGCAAAAAAAAAAAAAAAAAAAATTAAAGGTGTCATTTAGCCCTTTTAAATACAAGTAAGAAACAGTATCACTACTTGAATAGTGTTTTTACCTACTGAGAGCTTTGAAAAAATTTGTTATTTTATTTTTTAATAATGAACCTAGTAGGGGTTCTGTCTTACTCTGCCTTTGTGCTTCCACTCTGTCAAACACCTACAGGTAAAAAACTGAGTTTCACATGTGATGGGTTTCCATTCAGTGTTACAAATATCTCTAAGTTCCTCTCTCTATCAATTACTTAATGAGACCTGGTGGCAAAATCATTAAACCCTTGGCCTCTAACCAAAAGGTTTGAACACACCAGCTGCTTTGAGGGAGAAAGAATCTATTCCTTAAAGATTGTTGTTCTTATTAGTGCTTTCTAGTCAATTCTGACTCATAGCAACCCTATGTCAGCAGAAGGAAACACTGCCCCGTCCTGTGCCATCCTCATAATCATTGCTATACTTGAGCCCTTTGTTGAAGCCACTGGGTCCATCCATCTTCTTGAGGGTCCGTCTCTTTTTCACTGACCCTCTACGAAGCATGATGTCCTTCTCCAGGGACTGGTCCCTCCAGATCATATGTCCAAAGTACTTGAGTCCAAGTCTCGTTATCCTCACTTCTAAGGAGCATTCTGGCTGTACTTCTTCCAAGATAGATTTGTTCGTTCTTCTGGCAGTCCATGGTATGTTCAATATTTTTCGCCAATACCATAATTCAAAGGCATCAATTTTTCTTGGAGCTTTCTTATTCGTTGTCCAGCTTTTGTATGCATATGTGGTGATAAAAAATACCGTGGCTTTGGTCAGGCACACTTTGGTCCTCAAAGTGACATTTTTGCTTTTTAAAACTTTAAAGAGGTATTTTGTAGCAGATTTGGCTTATGCAATATATCCTGAGGGAAACATCTAGGGGAACCAGCTACTAGATGGTGTGATGAGTCTTTTGCCACTATACCCAGGTCTGATGAGCGATTTGTACATCAGGACCGCAGTGGACCTCCACCAGAGTTTCCTCTAGCTTTGCTCTGCCCAGGCGTAGTTGACCATCTTTCGATTCCTAACACCTGTGCTCATCCTCCATCTCCCCGTAAAGATTACAGTATTGAAACCCTGTGGGGTCACTATAGGGTCGCTATGAGTCAAAATTGACTAAACAACAACAGGTACCAATTATTTATGGAAGGAAATTAATTTAATAATAAAATATTAAAGCATAGGTACAAAGTTAAATTTGTTACAAAACCAGGATATATCTCTCTCCAAAGCCAAAGAGAGAACTATGTTGTGCAACTCTCTTAATTAATGCAGACCATCTATATTAGATTTTAAATTTAAGCATCAAGATTTTTGTTTTATTTTTTTCTGTACCATGATATATAGATTTTGCCTATGTGTAGATGTTCTTTTTGTAGATGCAGATAAAATAATTCTTTTATCTATAATAAAATGGAGATAACAAATATGCATTTGCAGATAAATGTTTAATTTCTTTCTTGAATAGTCTCAAATGGTAGCATCAAGGTAGTAGGGATGTTTTAGTCAATATCTTTAATATCTTGAACTACATAAAAGTAAATAGAGGAGACTGTTGTAAAAGGAAAGTCTGAAATGACTGAAAGCAAGACTTTTATTGCTGACAGGAGTATTTGAGGTTCCATGGCCCAACCTTCTCCTTTTACAAATCAAAATACTGGGATCAGCATGTTTAAATTATTTTAGGATGGTAAATGCATCTGTTATCTTCAATTATCTCCTATATAGAAGGGGTAAACATCTGAAGAAAGGTACCTCCTCTGAGTTCTGGTACCCAGGAAAATAGAGCATATAAGCAGAAGGAATTTGATATTCCAACTGGCTATAAAACTAACTTCCAAAAAAATAAAAATACAGTTTTTTTGGGGGGAAGGAGCTATCATTCATTTCCGAGGTGAACTTTGGCAACAACTGTAATTCTCATACACAGCATCATTTGAACAGAGTCTGGAAGGTGTTTAACCAGATTTTATGTTTTCCTAGTGCAGTCATTCTAGCAAAACCTAGGATATGTTGTGGTCCAAGAAATTACTGTACACTTTCAAGGTTCATATTTGTATGAAAGTCTTAATTAGAATATAATATTTTTTTCTTTACCACATTACTGTTTAAAGGAAGGTCTTAGATAAACAATGAAGAGAAAATTTGAGACTCATGTACCCATTAGTAACTTCAATGAAAATGTATACATTTGTTTATTCAATTTTTGACAGATTTTTTTTAATACCTTCAATGTGTTCAATGATTTCTGGGATTCTTGGAAACAAAAATGAAGAGATAAGATCTTGTTCTTAAACGTTCCACAGTATGGAGAGCGAAGATAGGACTGGGCAAAGAATACAACGAGATGTATTTTTTTATACATTTTAAAAATGAAGAACAGAGTCCTGAACCATGGACATTATGCAGGTATTCATTTTTAAAATTGAGGATTGAGGAAAGGCTGTATTTATATTGGAATAGAATGTCCAGAGTCGTCCCTGAGAATTATGGGACTATGAAACCATTGGTTGTTAGGGGCACAGTATGAGGGAACGATGGAATATGAGGAAGTTTGATTCAAGCAACGTAAGAGAGTAAGAAGACTAGAAGAGAAGAGAAAGAAAGACCAATGGTAGTAATCAACCTTTGGAAAGCATTAATAGCAATTCCTTCTCTTATTATTTTTCAACCATTGGTTAACTGAAAGTATACAGGAGAAGTTATAAGTTCTGTGTGGATACAAACATATAGATCATTTTAAAAATAGTGTTTTCTTAAAATATGAAGCAATTTAGACGCACTATTTTAGCTGGTAGCTTTACCTGACAAAAAGATTTGTTTCTCTTTATAAATAGTTTCATTTTTATGTAAAAGAAACTTAAGTACACAGAGATCATATGTGTACACAATTTTTTAATTGATTCTTGTATTTCTTTTCTCAAAAATACAGAATATCAATAGACATTTCCCCTAATTTTTGAACTTCACATAAATAATTGAATTAAATTTAAAAAGTATTTATTTTTTAAAAATTTCTATTTGTACTCAGAAAAAAGGATTAATTTAAACAAAGTCCACAAATCAACTATCATATCTTATACATGCACACTCAAAACTTGTGGGAAATTAATTTTAGTGTAACATTTAAGTTTCAGATCAGCTGTTTTGAATGTAAAAGTATTATAAAATAACTGATTTTTCTTACTTCTAATAGGTTAATATGCTTATCTGTGTTTAGTATTTTACTTATTTTATCTTTCTTTTTTTTAAACTTTGAAGTAAAAATGACAATATTTAGTGCTTTTAATAGTGCTTATATTTACAATTAAAACACAATAAGGCATGCTCAGGGTAATAATTAAAAAGAAAAAAAGACAATAGGGAAATACTTAAAAAGAAGAGAAACATTTAAAAGACAGTAAAAATCCTCTGAAATATTACCACAGATGGAGAACATTTTTATCTTTTTGGTATGTTACTTTCCGGAGATAGATCTAAACAGACAGGATGAACATGCTTTTCATGTGTACCCTCTTCTTAACAATAAATTATCAAATTTCCCTGTGTCATAAAGTATTCTTGGTAATCCTGATTTACTCAAACCTTTTTTTTTTTCTATGTTGCAGACTTTCAGTCATACAAAATACTTAGGTTATTTTAATTAATGTTTTCATTACCCAGCTTCAACAGTTATCAATACATGACCAATCTTGTTTCCTTTATATTCCTAACCACGCTTCCGTCATGATTATTTTGAAGTTTACTCCAGATGTCATATTATGAGGTCTTTATTTTTGATAGCTGCTATATAATATATTCATTCCAATATTTACTACAATTGTTTTAATCATTCTTCTTTTGTTTGATGTCTTAGGCATTTTCAGTATCTGTCATATTTATGTCTTACCATTTTTTAAAACCTTTGTGAATTTAAAATATGGGAAGACAGCAATGACTAGTGAAAAAAGCATATATGCTAGAGGGAGACCAACATCAGTGTGACTATCAATTACTAGGAGTGTGGCCTTGGAAAGTTTAAAGTAGGTGACCTTCCCTATGACTAATTTTATTCAAAACTTTCTGGCTATGTTCATGGAAGAAAACAGTGAATCTGGTAAGGAAATGGGTTTTGAAAAAAAAAAAAGTAAGATAACATCTTATAAATGTAATAAATCTGTGTTAGTTTCCTAAAGCTTTTTTAACAGAATACCAAAACCTTGGCGGCTTAAAAGAACAAAAATGTATTCTTTCACAGTTCTGGAGGCTAGAAGTCTGAAAAGGTTATACTCCCTCCAAAGACTATGGAAGAATCTTTTCTTGCCTCTTTCTAGCTCCAGGTGGTTGCTGGAAATGCTTGGTGTTCTTTGGCTTGTAGCTGCATTTGTCCCGTATCTACCTCCATCTTTACGTGGTCTTCTTCCCTGTATGTGTCCCCTGTGTCTCTGTGTCCAAATCTCTCTCTTATAAGGACATCAGTCATTGGATTTAAAACCCACCCTAATCCAGTATGGCCTCACATTAACTTGATTATGTCTTGAAATACCCTATTTCCAAATAAGGTGACACTCCCAGGTAATGGAGTTAGAACTTCAACATATCTTTTTGGAGAACACAATTCAACCCACAACAATGTATATAACTTTATAATGAGACTAAACCAAAAAAAAAAAAAATAATAATAATAAGAAACCCATTGCCATCAAGTTGATTCCAACTCATAGCAACCCTATAGGATAGGGTAGAACTGCCCTATAGGATTTCCAAGTAGCAGCTGGTGGATTCGAACTGACGACATTTTGGTTAGCAGCCATAGCTAGCCATAGCTCACTGTAGCTCTTAACCACTGTGCCACCAGAGCTCCATAATGAGAATAGGCAGGAATAAGTTTATCTTTATCTAAACTTTAAAAAAGTTTTGGTATTCAAATTTAGCATTACAGATAAATTACTCCAAGTGATAGAATATTAACTATAAAAGTGTTTTATGTTCAAGTTCATGTGCTATGCTTGACAGACTATTTTAATAATTTATATTTTTATTTTATGCTGTTGAAGAATAACTATATGTTAGAATATATTGCTATAAATTATTCTGTATACCACTCTATTACCAGAATTCTCAAATTTGAGAGGATGTTACTTTATAGTTATTTCAGTAAAAATATATTATGACACATGAAATAGTCATTTGGAAGTTTTACAAATTGTAAAACAGACTTTTTTTAATGGAAATAATTTCTAATATGATAAAATCGGTAATGAGGAGGACACTTTATTATAAATGTAAAAATATGTATTTTTTTTTCTGAGTAGTAATAAAATCATATTTAGGTAGATTGGGTTAAAAGATCACTTTTGAAGGCACCAAGAGTGACTCACTGAGCATAATTGACCAAAATATCTTTTTTACCATTGCAGAAAGTGCTGTTATAATGGCCTGTAAGTAACGTAAAATATTCATATTATAGGAAAATTATTAAAATGCTATTGGAAGTGGTGACTAGCTTAAGTAAATCCTCCTATTGGCTATAGAACATTAGTTGAGTCCAGACTAACAGCGCGCCCGGAAGTAAATCATTCATACTGTCTCACCTTCACTTATTTATAAAAAGACCGAGTTCATTTAAATGCTCTTTGCAGTCCTTCCAGCTGTCAACATTGAACAATTTTGGACATCTTCTCCATTCCTAAATCATCCTTTTATAGATTGTCCATGAAGTTCACATCGTATGAAACTTCAGTAGAGATAGTTTTGCTTTGTTTTTCTTTTTTTTTTTAAGTCTCAGGAAAGATTGTTAAGGGGAAGTGACTCAGACAATTACTATTGAGATTGTATTGATAACTGAACCAAAGTCAGTGTATAATCCAAGCTTCAGCCTTCCTAAAATAACCCTCAGACATTTGGCATTCTCTTTCCAAGAAGGTGTCTCTGACTTGCAGCAAAGGCACCTCATAGGGTCAATATAGAAACATCCTTGACCCAGTTCCTTTACTTATACTGGGAACTGAAAAGGATAAATCAGGAATACTTTGATAGAAAGTGGAAAGAAATCAATGTCCCCAGCAGCAATCTGTGGTAAGAACAGGGTCTGGGTGTACCTTCTTTTGCTGGATCTATTTCTGTCTCTGGAGAACTAAATTTAGCATTAATGGCCCAAAAAGGAGAATGTGTGAATACCACAACTTAGCTCCTGCCCTGGTAAAAGCTTTGTGGGAGAGGGTTCTTAAGCTTATATATATCTGTGTCTAGTCCCCTGGGGTAAAAAAAATCAATATGAGTTTGGATTTGTACACCCAAATAAAGAACACTGATTATATACTTGGCTGGAGAATTTATCATGGGGCATCTCTTCAGAATCAGAGAATGGTCAAAGTTTTCTAAGCAAAATAATTTAAAAAAAAATAAAGACAAGCAGCGTTCCATGGTACATATCAAACACAGAAACAAGCAAGACTTAAAAACTAGCCTTAGAAGAGCAAGGGGAATGGTATTGATAGAATTAACAGATACTAAGTCCAGCCACTTAAGAAGTGTAAGTCAAAAGGATAAGTTATTTCAGAACAGGTTAAGTCCTTGTAATGTAGCTAAGGGGACTGGACACCTTCAAACATAATGTCAAAGAGTCATGATTAACAGATAACATTTGTGTATTATTTCTTCCACCTGTCTGAATGCAGCAGGGTTTTCTCTGTGCATGCTGAATCCACTTTTTTTCCCCAAAATGTCCAGGGAGGAATTGGGAACTAGATAATGAGTGTGTATATAGTCTCAAAGTTCAAAGCAAAATTAAGTGACAATTTTGACTAGGTGTTATGTGGAGTGCTAAAAACAATGCCAAGCCATTGTTGCTGTTCATTAAAATCAAGTCTCTCAAGACCTGGTTTATGGCAATTTAATATTAACTCTTATCATTAAACAGGATAGCATCATCATGATGCTTCTTCCACAGGATTAGCTATGAAGTCAGCTAAGATGAAGGTTCAAGAAATATTAGGATCACAAAAAAAGTCAGGAAAACAGTCAGTAATAATGAGCTCAGAAACAAATATCCTTAGGAGGCTTAGTATTCTCAAAAAAATAAATTAATTAAAAAGGCATTGTAGATAAAGATGAAATTCTCCTTTTCTTAATCTGAACATTTTTTTTGTATTATGTCAGCTTTGGGGATATCCAAGTGAGTTGACAAACTGGATAGGTTGTTGTCTATAAAAAAGTCTGGCAAGGCTAAACATGGAATCAAGAATGCATTGTTTGTTATAATTCCTAGAAACATTACTAGAATTATGTGTTTATGACATTATTTTATAATACATTTCTTACAAATATTACTATCATAAATGTGATATTATTGTTTGATGTTATTCCCAAAAATATTACTTTAGCAAGTAGATCAATTTAAGTACCAAATGTGAGCTTTCCAAGTATTTTAAATCTGTTAGCCTAGCAGGAAAAATGTCCCTGGGAGGCAAAAACAGTTTATACTCAACTGGTAACCAAAAGGTTAGCGTTTTAAACCTACTCAGGAGCACCACAGAAGGAAATACCTAGCCATCTGTAACGACTAAACCAAGAAAACCCTCTGGAGAAGTTCTACTCTTTAACACATGGGTTACTCATGAGTCAAAATCAGCTCAGCAGCACAAGACACCACAACAACATGCCAGGAAAGGTCTGTCTTTTCTGAAATTCAGTAAAAGAGTCCACATTCCGTAGAAGGATGAGTAAATGTGTTTTTATTAAGAATAATATTCTTCCAACAATGTGAGCTTCTAAATAGACAACAGAAACCATACCCTGGGCTGGTAGGGCATGTCTAAACACCTTATGCCCCCGTCAGTCAGTTTCTTGTACTGTGGGGGCTTACATGTTGCTTTGATGCTGGAGGCTATGCCAGCAGTATTCAAAGGCCAGCAGGGTCACTCATGGTGGACACGCTTCAGCTGAGCTTCCAGACTAAGATAGACTAGGAAGAAGGACTCGGCAGTCTATTTCTGAAAAGAGTTAGCCAGTGAAAACCTTATGAATAGCAGTGGAGCATTGTCTGATAAAGTGCCGGAAGATAAGCATCCCATGTAAGACATTTAAAAGATGACTGAGGAAGAGCTGCCTCCTCAAATTAGAGTTGAGCTTAATAATGGGGATGGAATCAAGCTTTTGGGAACCTCATTTGCTGATGTGGCACAACGCAAAATGAGAAGAAACAGCTGTAAACATCATTAATAATTGGAACGTGAAATGTTCAAAGTATGAATCTAGGAAAATTGAGAATCGTCAAAATGAAATGGAACACATAAACATCTATATGCTAGGCATTAGTGAGCTGAAATGGACTGGTATTGGCCATTTTGAATCAGATAATCATACGATCTATTATGCTGGGAATGACAACTTGAAAAGGAATGGTGTTGCATTCATTGTCAAAAAGAACATTTCAAGATCTATTCTGAAGTACAACACTATCAGTGATAGGATAACATCCATATGCTGACAAGGAAGACCAGTTAATATGACTATTATTGAAATTTATGCACCAACCACTAAGGCTAAAGATGAAGAAATTGAAGACTTTTACCAACTTCTGCAGTCTGAAATTGATCAAACATACAATCAGGATGCACTGATAATTACTGGTGATTGGAATGAGAAAGTTCGAAACCAAGAAGGATCACTAATTGGAAAATATGGCCTCGGTGATAGAAATGATGCCAGAGATCACATGATAGAATTTTTCAAGACCAATGACTTCTTCATTGCAAATACCTTTTTTCACCTACCTAAATGGTAACTATACACAGAGACCTCACCAGATGGAATAAGCAGGAATCAAATTGATTACACATGAGGAAAGAGGCAATGGACAAGCTCAATATCATCAGTCAGAACAAGGCCAGGGGCCGACTGCGGAACAAACCATCAATTACTCATATACAACTTCAAGTTGAAGTTGAGGTAAATTAGAACAAATCCCTGAGAGCCAAAGTACGACATTTACTGTATCCCACCTGAATTTAGAGACCATCTCAAGAATAGACTTGACATGTTAAACACTAATGACTGAGGACCAGACGAGTTGTGGAACGGCATCAAGGACATCATACATGAAGAAAGCAAAAGGTCAATAAAAAGACAAGAAAGAAAGAAAAGACCAAAATGAATGTCAGAAGGGACTCTGAAACTTGCTTTTGAATGTCGAGTAGCTAAAGCAAAAGGAAGAAATGATCAAGTAAAAGAACTGAACAGAAGATTTCAAAGGTCAACATGAGAAGACAAAGTATTATAATGACACATGCAAAGAGCTGGAGATAGAAAACCAAAAGGGAAGAACATGCTCAGCATTTCAGAAGCAGAAAGAACTGAAAAAAAAATTCAAGTTTTAAGTTGCAATAGTGAAGGATTCTACAGGGAAAATTTTAAACGACTCATGAAACATCAAAAGAAGATAGAAGGAAAACGCAGAATTGATCGACGTTCAACCATTTCAGGAGCAAGCATATGATCAGGAACTGATAGTTCTGAAGGAAGAAGTCCAAGCTGCACTGAAAGCATTGGTGAAAGACAAGTCTCCAGGAATTGACAGAATATCAATTGAGATGTTTCAACAAATGGAAGCAGTGCTGGAAGTGCTCACTCATCTATGCCAAGAAATTTGGAAGACAGCTACCTGGCTAACCAACTGGAAGAGATCCATATTTATGTCTATTCCAAAGAAAGACCATCCAACCGGATGAGGAAATTATCAAACAATATCATTTATATAACACACAAGTAAAATTTTGCTAAAGACCCTTCAAAAGAGGCTGCAGCAGTACATTGAAAGGGAAGTGCTAGAAACTGAAACCAGATTCAGGAGAGGATGGGGAACCAGGGATACCACTGCTGATGTCAGATGGATCCTGGCTGAAAGCAGAGAATATCAGGAAGATGTTTACCTGTGTTTTATTGACTATGCAAAGGCACCAACTGTGTGGATCGTAACAAATTATGAATAACATTGCAAAGAATGGGAATTGAAGACCACTTATTTATGCTTGTGAGGAACCTGTACACAGATCAAGAGGCAGTTGTTCAAACAGAACAAGGGGATAGTGTGTGGTTTAAAGTCAGGAAAAGTGTGCATCAGGGTTACATTCTTTCACCATACCTACTCAATATGTATGCTGAGCAAATAATCTGAGAAGCTGGACTTTATGAAGATGAATGGGGCAACAGGATTGGAGGAAGACTCATTAACAACTTGCATTATGCAGATGACACAACATTGCTTGCTGAAAGTGAAGAGGACTTGAATCACTTACTGATGAAGATCAAGGACCACAGCCTTCAGTATGGATTATACCTCAACATAAAGAAAACAAAATCCTCAAAACTGGACCAATAAACAACATCATGACAAATGGAGAAAAGATTGAAGTTGTCAAAGATTTCGTTTTACTTGGATCCACAATCAACATCCATGGAAGCGGCAGTCAAGAAATCAGAAGACTCATTGCAATGGTCAAATCTGCAGCAAAAGGCCTCTTTAAAGTGTTGAAAAGCAAAGATGTTACCTTGAAGAATAAGGTGCACCTGACCCAAGCCATGGTGTTTTCAATCATTTCATATACATGTGAATGCTGGACAATTAATAAGGAAGACTGAAGAAGAATTGATGCCTCTGAATTGTGATATTGGAAAAGGATATTGAATATACCATGGACTGCCAAAACAACAAACAAATCTGTCTTGGAAGAAGTACAACCAGAATGCTCCTTAGAAGCAAGGGTGGAAAGACTAAGTCTCATGTACTTTGGACATGTTATCAGGAGGGATCAGTCCCTGGAGAAGGACATCATGCTTGGTAAAGTAGAGGGTCAGTGAAAAAGAGGAAGACCCTCAACAAGATGGATTGCAGTGACCGCAACGATGGGCTCAAGCATAGTAATGATTGTGAGGCTAGCACAGGACTGGTCAGTGTTCTGTTCTGTTGTACTTAGGGTCACTATGAGTTGGAACTGACTCACTGGTACCTAACAAGAACAGCAAGCACCTTATGCAGACGAGCTACAGAACAATCAGAGTATATTTATTTTGTACTTCAATGTATGACTAAACCTATATTTTATTTAAATTATATATTACTTGAAATATAAATTTTATATATTTTCAGAAGCTCTGATGGTGCAGTGGTTAAACACTTGGCCGGTAACCTAAAGGTAGGCACTTCAAACTCACCAGCTGCTCTGCAGAAGAACGATGTGGCAGTTGGCATTTGTAAAGATTTATAGCCTTGGAAACCCTATGGGGCAGTTTTACTCTGTCCTATAGGGTCCCTATAAGTTGCAATCAACTGAACACCAATGGGAACCCTATATTTACCTCTTAACCCTGCTTACAAGTACCAGATTTCCAAGAAAAATGTGTAGACGTGATATTCAAGAACAAAGTATGCTGTTTGTCTTATTTATTTCAATATGGTTGTAATTCCAGTCAATTATGTGGTCTCATATATGTGTTTTAGAGATTAGGGTTTTGTTGCAGAGAATAAAATACACTCTAGTTTGATCATAAAGAGGTGTAATAAAAATTATAAAAATTCTCACTGAATTTTTGGAAAGCAAAGAGATAGACGCCAGTCTAATTTTCTAGGACCAACACTCAATGATACAGCATCAAACCAGGATGCTATGACAAGAAAAACAAGCAAAAAAAAAAGGCTAGATGACTCAGGAAGCTGATTTTCCAGAATCTAACTTTAGAATTACCTTTTATTTCTTATCTGACTAGCATAATGAATATCTCTATATCTCACCCCAGATCTCTCACATGTAAACCTAATTTTAATCCAAGTTTCCAACGAAGACATTGATTTTCCAAAACCTAAATCACACATAGGCTTCAAAGGGCTCTGAGGAAGAGGATTTTTAGTGTTCCAGTTACTGCATTATAGAAAGGCAAACTAGAAAGGGGTTTGAGTAGGTTTTTAGTAAAATATACATATTCTCCACAGTAAAAATAACCTGGACTACATATATGGTAGGAAAAATAGTTTTAGCCCTAAATACAAATCTAGACTATACCCTTGTATCAGTCTTCAAGTTCCTGTTGAACTGACGTTGAAGACTTACATACACTAAAAAGAAAAACATTCAAGAAAAATAACACTTTTTACCCCCAAAAGATCAAAGAAGTATTTTTCAGACTTGATGCCTCCTTTATTTTTGATGCCATTTTTGTTTAGGAGGCAGTTCAAATGTAAGCCAGACACTAACCCATATTATTGCTTGGAATATTATGCAAAAAGTAATCTAAAATTATAAAGGATTCAAGAGCAAGAATGAAAAGATATTCAACAACCTAAAAATAAAATGTTATTACTAATCTATTTCTATTTTTTAATCCCTCACGTAATTTCTAGGAATCCCATCCTCCCGGATCATGGCAAAGATCTTTCAGCCATATAGGAGCAGTCATTTCCCTAGAGCCAGACTGAGGTTAATAAAATAGAACACCTTAAACCTTCACTAAAGATTAGGGAACTTAAACATAAAAGGTAATAAATAAAAATGGTAATATGGAGAAATTATGTTGCTAATTAGAGTGTCAGATACATGTTATGCATAAAGGTTTGTTTTAGACCTATAGTACTCTTATAAAATTATGATAGTATAGCAGTCGTCCATTCATAAATATCTGTTGAGCCTTATAGAACAGATTCTAACCAGTTGTCATCAAGTTGATTTTGACTCATGGCAACACCATATGTATCAGAATAGAACTGTGCTCAAGAGGATTTTCATTGGCTAATTTTTCAGAAATAGATCACCAGGTCTTTCTTTAGAAAAGCCTCTCAGTGGACTCCGCGACCAACCTTTGTGTTAGTAGCCTAGTGCATTTACCATTTGCGCTACCCATGGACTCCGATAGCCACACACACATAAAACGTGTGGAACACAGAATCCAGTAGAAGGCAGATATGCAAATTGTTAAATATCAAAATGTTAAATGTATCACCATAAAAGTCATACAGAATCACAACAAAGTGTGTGATAATTTCATACTTAAAATCACATTTAACATTTTCCTATTGTGTCCCTGCTACGTGTTGTTGAGTTGACTCCTACTCATAGCCACCCTAAAGGACAGAATAGAACTGCCTCATAAAGCTTCCTAGGCTGAAATCTTTATGGGAGCAGATCTTTTCTTCCAAGTGCTTATCAATTGTGTCACCAGGGCTCCTTGTCCCTGCTACATACCAAAAAATAAAAACCAAAACAAAAAGTCAAACTCACTGCCCTGGAGTCAACTCAGACTCATAAAGGCAGGACAGAGTATAACTACTCTTCAGGGATTCCAAAGAGCAATGATAGATTCAAACTACTGACCTTTCAATCAACGGCCAGCTCTTAACCACTGCAGCACCAGGGCTCTATAATGTAAAGTAACTTAAAAAGACATACACAACATAAAAAATATGCACTAACTGATACAAACCATTTATTGTAAGGCCGTAGTATCAGATGCAAAGAATATAGTCTTGGACTTTCATAGGAGAATATGAAAACATGAAAATCGTGAAATATAAGAAGGCAAATAAACTTCTAGGTCCTAGATTAATGCCGTCAATATCAAACAGTTTAGAAGTCTGTGCAATATGTATAGATTAAAGAATATTCAGAGTTACAGTGTTAAAATATTCTTCTGGGTTTGTGGACTCTTCATGTTCCTCAGTATTTTTTGTGCTAAAGAACCTTTTGGAAATTTGCCACTTTTGGACAAATGAAAACAGTTAGAATTACTGTTACTTAGGCTGTCTATTGTCTCAATAAGCCTCTATTCATATTATCAAAGGTATCACCACAATACCCATGAAACTGTACAGTTTCTTTATTTTTTTCTTTCCTTTTTTCTTCAGGATTCCCATCTGTCCTGTGAAGTTCTCTGTTACATCCTTAGGTAACCTGGGAACCAGCCTATCTTCTAGAACAAAGACTAAGAACCATTCACTCTTATTGTGCAGAACTGATCTGTAACTTAAGCCTCTTCTTGTGAATCCCCGCAGGTATTTTCTCACCGTCATCACTGACGTGACTTGTTTTGTGTCCAGTTCATTGAAATTCCCCAGACCCAGATGGCTTGATATGTTGCTATTTTAGATTTTTGCCCTTATTTACTTTTATCAGTCAAGTGAAGCCAGGATATTTTCTCCTACTTCTTTTGCAGAATCATGAGTGCTCAAAAGTGATAATAATTGTTTAGGGTGCATTGAATACCTTACAGAAATAGCATTTATTTAAACAATTATTAACAATAGTGTGATTTTTGGCCAGTTACAATGTTGGAAAAAAATGACTCCATATATGGTACTCCCTTTTTATGTGATTTTAGTTATTAGATGGAATTGTTAGACATTATGGTAAAAATTTAAAAGCAGATGCATTTAATTCAAGGGGCATGGATACTTAGTGGTATGTAAACATGCATAAAATGAGGTATAAACTATTGTAGAAATGTGTGTAAATAGTAACAGCTGCTATTGAATTGCACATCATGATTTCCTTCTCTCAATGTCAAAACTTCTCCATTATCAATCACAAGGCTCATTTTATCAAAAAGAAGAAGAAAAAAGATCCTAAAATAATTTCATTCCCAATATTTTTCTCCTTTAACATTAAATTTCATTATTTATATTTAAATTTTATTAAACCTAGGATTTATTTATAATGTCAATTAAATTTTAATGTAATCATATAATGGAATTTTATTAATTGTAAATCCTAGTGAACTATTAGCAATTCATATTTGTGAAAGCTTGTTTTTTTATGTCAATAATTTATTGAAGGGAAGTCTGTACACAGGCAAACTTTACAGTGGAAACTAAGACAATCAGGAGCTCTCTCCCTCCTCTGGCCCTCCAGGGTGGGGAGCCGAGGAAGGAGACGAGACGTTAGGGGCAGAAGACAGGATGGGAGAAACAGCTGGAAGAGGCGGCCAGGTTGGATGGCGTGAATCAACGTTTTCTTCAAGAAATAAATTATAATAATCTATTTACACCTGGGGGCCAGAGAAGATCAGAAGAAGCAGGGACTGGTTCTATTTACAAGGAACACGGGAGGGGAGGGGTGTTAGACGAAGTGGAGACCTGGAGACATGAAACGGGCTGAGGGGTTAAGAGATCATCATGCCCCCAATCCTGTCCTTCCTTCCTTTCTTCCCGTCCCTCCCCACAACCAGTTAAAATCCTCTTAAAAAGCCCACTGCAAGGGTGTAGCTAGTGAAGGAGGGACTGGAGGTGGGGACAGGGTCTCATTTATCTCTGCCTCCTCAATCTAGAAACCCAGCAAGTGCAGTAGGAGCATGGTAGGCTGTGGTCCCCTTGGGGCTCCAAGATGGAAGGGTAGATGATGGGGCCCTCAGGAAGAGTTAGAATAGCCATGCCATCGGTCGGCTGCCAGTCTAAGGCTCACCTAAAGCTTGTGAGGATGGGGTAAGGGTGGCAGAGCCCACCAGCACCTCAAGTGATGAGAGACGAGAACGGCCTTGAGGGATGGTTGGATGGAGAGTTTTGGCCAGGACTGAAACTGAAGAGTGGGAGAAGCAGGTGGTTGTTACAGAGCTGGGTTCCAGGAAATAGGAATTCATCAAAGAAGCTGTGGGTGAAGTCTTCCAGCAGGGAGAGCATCCAGGATGGTGTTTACTCCGGCAGGCTAGATCAGAGCCCAGTGGCCTCGGGTGTCCATTGAGATTTGAACATCTCTGTCCAGGGGTGGGCTTGAACTTTGTGTAGTTAGGGTTCATCTCTTGGATCTGTTCCCGGGTTGGTGTTCTCAGCACATTGATGATCTCCACTAGCTGGTCTACCCCACTGTCCCGAGGAAAGATGGGTTTTAGGGCAGCGGTGTCAGGGTCCATCACCAGGTCCTGGGGCTAGACATCGCAGTGACACATGCCCTGGGAGTAGATGTAGGCCAAGCTCAGGAAGAGCTGTTATATGTACACCTTAACATAGATGATAGGGGTGGTCAACTACGCCTTGGTGAAATGGCAGGCCCCAGTGCACGGTCTTGGGTATTCCAGCACCAGATTTAGGTAAAGCTCATCTTTCTTCTCCCCACTGGAGTAGAAGAAGTAACTCAGCCTCACAATATTGCAATCATTCAGTTTAAGAATCACCTGCAGCTCTCATTTCTTCAACCTCTTGTCCTGGAGAACCTTCTTGATGGCGACCAGCTCCCCAGTCTTGACCAGCCATGTCTGGTACACGACCCCAAAAGAGCCACTGCCAATCATCTTGATGTCCATGTAAGCCACCTTCTGGGAGTGCTCTGGACCCTGGCATAGAGTGGAGACCACCGTGGTCACTTTTCTGCTGCCATGGCCCAGCTTTACTCCAGGTAGCGGGAAACTGGTGCCCGCACCTGGGCAGTCACTGCTGGCTCCTCCGCCGCTGCCTGGCTCCACAAATGAGCTGGTCTGCACCTGGCCTGAGCCCCCAGGCCTGCCCCTAAAGGCAAGCCACGGTCACTCCTCATGGTGCCGAGGGCTGGTCCAGGCCAGTGGGCTTGGGCGGTTCCGGCTGCCCCTCCGCTGCTGCTGCTGCTGCAGCCACCGACTCAAGACTCCGGCCTCCCCAAGGCCATGCCACTAGGCTCTGCAGTGAAAGCTTATTTGTGAAGACTCATATATATAAAGAATTTAATTTTGTATCATGGTTTTAAACTGAAGCATATTATCTTGAACAAACACCGCATCTTCTGAGATAATATAGTATAGTAATTAAATGATCAGGTTTTGGATTTTGATACAGCAGAGTTCAAATCCTGGATCCATCTTTCACTTGTGGTGGTGGCCTTCACCATATTGTTCATTTTCTTACCTCTTTTTTATCTGCAGAGTGGTGTTATAACAGCATTCACCTGTTGTATTGTTGTGTAGATAAAATCAATATTACCAGTGAGTGCTTTGATAACTTCTAGTATACATAAAGTGCTCAATAATCATTTGATACTGTAAATAATATTATCATCAAGTCCCAGCTTTACTCTTTCCTGCTAGGGTCTAGTGGAGTGAATCATCTTGATGATTATGACTCAATATATTTTGTAGGGCAGGAAAGACAACTAGTTTATCCAATAACCGCTTTCTAGAAAGGCTGTTCCTAATTGGCTTATGTTGCGCCTGCTTTAGAGTGTCAAGCATGATCATATCTTTATATCTCATTAATGAGTTGATACAGTGACTCACAGCACAGGGCATAACATAGTAAAGTAGAATATTTATAAATAAATCATAATGTGGCAATCCAAAATGTTCCTTATTTGTGTCAGTGCCTGGAAGCTAAAATACTGATGTTGTGGAACCAAACTGGACATGGGCCCATCCAAGTTCTGGTCAGTGTGGATCCCTTTATTCAAGTCCCATTCTTCTCTTGCCTAATTCAGCCAGTACCGATGTCCACTCCTTGCTTTAAGGCCTTTAATACTAATAAGCAAAAATGCCATATTTTTCTTTGTACCTGCACGAAGCACATTGAGTACTCATTCCTTATCACTTGTCTTCTATGGGATTCTTTGTTATCCTCCAATTTGCTTTTCATAATTCTGGCAGGCTGCCTTACTTTGTAAACATACCTGAATGGCTTTCCTCTTTTCTAACTTGGTGGCTCTTTGTACAAATGAACTCTGCCTGTAAATCATATTCTCTGGGTTGCAATCGGTTTTCCTTGTTCTGTGCACTGAGGCACCTAGAGCAGCATTCACATGTCCCTTTAGCAAAGCTGGCCACTCCCTGGTAAAAGTCTGAACTGAAAAATAGGAGTCTTCTATATCATGTCACCATGGCATTTGTTACGTAGTCTGAACAAATTGCCTTACATCTCTACTCCTAGATCAGCTTGACCCACCTCCTACGCTTTAATCACTTCACAACTAACATTACAAATTCATTAATCTAATTCCAAGTGACCACTTTTGAAAGCCATCTATCCATCTGATGTCTCTACTTTTGTTAGTAGGATCACTATTCTTCTAGTTCAGTAAGATTAAAATATCCAGACAGCTTTAATATTCCTAACAGCTTTGCACCTGTGCTTATTTAGTTCACAAGTCTGTTGAGGCTTCCTTTATGATCTCTATTTTTAATTTCCACTTACACAGAACTACCTGAGCTCAGGCCCTTACTATCCTGTGCCTTTACTCTTCACGGGTCTTATAGCCTGCTAATTAGCTTCCTTATCACAATCTGTCTGGAATTCTGACGACAGATTTTTTTTTTTAATAAAATACTATTTGAATCTTGGATTTTAGCATCAGGTTTAAAACACAGTTTTAAAATGCTGAGATGTCCATTGTTTCAAGAAACTCTTTGAAAATTATATTTTTTCACAAGATAAGACTGAACAGGGTGCTCACTGATTTGCTTCTTTTCATGTTTACCTTCCTGTCCCAGATAATTTGTCAATCGAATGTCCGATTTTCCTAAATGTGCTCTATTTTTAAATTAAAATCAAGCCATTGTAAACATCACAAATACACACTTTGCTCTCATTGACATAAATGTAATGTTTGAATGTTATGGATTGAATTGTGTCCCCCAAAAATGTGTGTTAACTTGGCTAGGCCATGATTCTCAGTATCGTGTGGTTGTCTACCATTTTGTGATCTGATGTGATTATTCTACGTGTTGTAAATTCTAACCTCTATGATGTTAATGAGGCAGGATTAGAGGCAGTTATGTTAACAATGCAAGATTCAATCTACAGGATTAGGTTGTATTTTGATTCAATCTTTTTTGAGATATAAAAGAGAGAATAAAGTAGAGAGGAGAGGGACCTCATGCCACCAAGAAGGAAGTGCAGAGAAGCTCCTAGACCAGGAAAGATTGATGACAAGGACCATCTCCCAGAACTGACAGAGAGAGAAAGCCTTTCCCAGGAGCTGCCACCCTGAATTCAGACTTCTAGCCACCTAGACTGTGAGAGAATAAATTTCTATTTGTTAAAGTCATCCACTTGTGGTATTTCTGTTACAGCAGCACTAGATAACTAAGACATTGGTCATGAAATAAAAATTTTTAAACAAAATTCATTAAGTGATTTATTCATAAATTGATTAAAGTGCTGAGATTTACTCCAAATAAATGTTTTTCCATTATAATAAGAGGAAAGGAAAAGTGTAGATAGTATTATGTGCACATTGGAGCTATTAAGAAAAGAGTCAGTCTTATGTGCAGACCTAAATACACAGTTGACATCATTCACTGAATAACGTGAGATGAGAAAAATATTTACAGTAAGGTCTTAGGGAAATTCTATGTAAATATAAGCAAAAAAAAGAAGCTTTGTCATTTATAGATTGCAGATCTATCAGAGTTTGGTATGCTTCTTCAAAATTTGTTTCATTTCCATGAGTTTTTAAAGGCAAATGCATTTTAAAAGGATTTGCATAGCAGTTTTTTTTTTTTTTTTTCCTTTATGGCTTAGAGATGCATATATTTAGAGAAGGGTGTGTTTTTTCACCATTGTCAACCTGAAGTAAATATTTACAAATATACTACATCTCATGGTTGGAAGTGAGTTTTGATTTCCATATTCTCTTTTTACAATACAAATGAAAGTAAATAAACAGGCACATCTCCAAGAGAGGCCACAGAGCAAAAATCACACACTTCAGTCCTCCCCCTACTACTTCAAGATTTACTTTGGAGGAAAGAATGAATTCTGTGCCTCTGAAATAAAAACTTAAGTAGATTCTGTTAAAGCAAAAAGTGCGTCGAATGATTCTCACATCTTCAGTCAGGCAAGACCACTTTCTAAGTTCTAATTGTCATCTAGGAAAAACATCTACAAAGCAGATGAAAATACCGTTGCCTGTAAGTCAGGACTAATGATTACCTACACTGATCACTTTGCTTGCTGCTGTGTAGGTGGGAACTTGGCTAAAACATGATTTACTTGCAAATAGAGACCTTGGATAACTGTAGCCTGAGAAGAAATTCTTATTATCTGAGAAGGAACTGAATATTAATATTCTTCAGACACCTATATTATAGCAGAAAGGCCACATACTTTCACAAATACTGTCTCCTGCAACCATAAAAAAAAATCATTATCCTGTATTTCCATAACTACAATTTGTTGAATAACTACTACGAAAGGAGTGCTTTATGTTAAGTATTTTACTTACTAGTCACAACTACCCTTAACCACATGCATTAAAATACTTACTTTACAGTAAGTGAGTAGAGGTTCAGTTAGGTTGTTTCACTCAACTATTTAATATAGTAAGTAAATGTTATGTCAGGAATTACAGCTTTATCTTCTGCTTCCAAAGCAAAGTTTATTTTGCTATACTTTTTTTCACCAAAGACTGCTAATTTTCACAGAAGACTGCTCTGTTGGGAAACTCAACAAAACAAAAATATCTTTTGAGCCATCCTTGGGAGAGTGCTGTGAGCTAAAATTATAGACAATCAACGCCACTATTGAAGAGGTAAAACCAAATAAGAACCAAAATAAAATAAGCTCCTCAATAACAGCACCCTAGTCTAAGCCACTATTGTCAGTTTCTTGAGCACCTAAAATAGGAGTAACCTCCTATTCATCCTTACCCTACTTCCCATTACTTATTGTATTTGTAATTAGTGTTAAATTTGTGATTTTGCTATTTTTATTATCATAAACTCTATTTCAGGAACCACTTCCTCTTTACCATAGTAGCTTCTGCAATTAGCAAGTGTTAATTGATCAATAAATTTTATGCAGCTGATTGCTAGTTATTGACTATAGTATTGAGCAATATATGTCTCGGTCAAAAAATATGTTGTCTTGTAATTATAAAGTGATTTATCTTCTAATGTTTTTCCTCATTGACCTCTTTATTATATGACTCAAATATTTTCCCTGCTTAGTTATCAGTCTTGAACCAAAGTCTGTGCACAGGTGGTTTATTTGGAAATGTATTTCCAAAAAGCAGGAATGAAGAGATCTTGGAGCAGAGCATTAAATGAGGGAAGACTTATACAAGGATACCTTCTTAGATTACCTACTGCTACAGGTACCTGGAATTCAATCCCATAGAACCTCTCAGATGCCTTAAGAATGCGCCACAACACTGTCTGTCTGTTAGATGAAAGAGGGAAGCATCTACTCAACTCCCAGACTTCACTTATCTAGGCCAACTCCTTTAACATTAAGTTGCCCTCACTTTCAAGTTCCTGAAGCGTTAGCTCTAAGTAGGTTTGCCAAGGAGGCCTAAACTTAAGTGTTAAGAGAAGACTGAAAGCACAAAGCCAATGGGTGCATGCTTTCAGACAAAGGTAACTAGTTTCAGTTAGTACCTGTGCAGAACTGGTTGATGTATACACTGAACCCACTGATACATCAGTGCGTAGAATAAGAGCTGGGAAAGAGAATGTTTGAAGTGATGTACAAGAGGATTCTGATAGTTTACACCCTTGTACCACTCAGATCATCTTGGCCATTCCAACACTCAATTCAACATAAAGCCCCAGTGGAAGTGGTAGCTGCCATAATCTCTAGAAAGACTTAACAAAGGAGAGTGAATGCAATAAACTGCAGTCCCTGCTGCTGCAGCTGGTCTGAGGACTTGCTTAAGAGTGATTATCTCCTGTCTTCACCAGTCATTCGAAGCTTCTCCGGACTACCGGTCTACACCACAGATGGTCTAGATTGCCTGCCTGGGGGCGCTGGCGTGACCCACCCCTTCATCCTCAAAGTGTCCAACCTCAGTTGCCTTAACTTTGTCAGGCATGGGTTGTTAAAATTGCTCTTTACAATTATCATTTATCATGAAATCACCAAGAATTGCCCAGTGAATCATCTTCATTCCAGACATACCACAACTTTTTCTCATTGTGTGGAAACAACTTCCAAGACTCGTTGAAGTCAAGCTCACTTTTGTCATTAGTGTAGTAACTCTTATGTTTACCTGCTGGTGCATAGGCGTGAGGAGTCCAAAGTGACCAGGTGGTGATTGGTTCAAGTTCGATAGAATCCTCACCATTACCCGGATGTAAATACACCTTCCTTCATGAGTAAATGGCAGATACCAAGTTTGTGGAGATGGGACACATAATTTCTATAGCTAGGTCATCAGGATTAATGGGCAAAAGGATCAATTCTACTTACCTCCTTTGTCTCCTGGGTCCAGCACTATAGTTCAGTGGTTGATTCAGCACATATCTTGGAGAATAGTGCTCAAGGGACACAGGTTGTGGTCCCTGAGCTGGCAACTTAACTGAAACTTTATAGGTTATTTCATTATTCTTTCATACTTTTTGAGTCTATATGATGAGGTTTATGATAAAATGAATGGATCTTTTTGTCTTTCTTCACATTTCCTTTCTATAACTGTTTTCCTAAATGAGAGAAAATGTGTAAAGTCCGTCTGTTAGAATCAGAAATTTTGTAATACTTTGGATAATGATGCTGACAATGCCACTTTAGGGAATGTAATGGGTATCAGTTTTGGCAAGGATGAATTTCTGCCACCCCCTCATGGTGGCAGGGGTCCAAAGTAAGCAAACGGCCTCTAAATGGCTGGTTGGTTTCTACAAAGGATGATAGTCATATTAAGGGCCTAATGTTGGTCTCTGTTGTTAGAAGCTTAAGTCATTCTGCAGCAGCAGTAACTAGAACCAGCCTTGATAAGAGGAAGACTATGTTACTGAGCTCATGCTTTGCCTCAATCCTCGCCACCCTGGTCATTCCACTCTTAGGTCCATTGTGCCTGGACTAAGGTGGCCAAAAAAAAGAAAACAAAATTTGATAGGCATCCACAGAATGAGTCATCTTGTCTGTTTGATTATTTGGTGCTTCTTCTATTTCAAATGTTCTCTGGTGAATATTAATGTGAGACTTAAATAGGCACAAATGTTGTGGCCATTCACATGCCATTTCTTCAGAATTTCTTACCTCCTCATACTACTTCTAAGAGTTGAAACAGCACCATAGGTCCCATTTCTCTCCATATAAATGTAGTAATCTCTTGTCTTTATCAAAGTTTAACCCACTGGGAGGATTTTCCTTCAACGTTGACATGGATCTGTAACAAAGTGGCAAAATATGTACAGTTAGCATCAAAAACATACTGCACTGTCCTTTCTGTGATCCAGTTTTAATATTTGCCTCCAAATTAAGTGATTCTAAGCAACCTCCCTGAAATCACTATGTATGAGCTGAATGAGAGACATTTATCCAATAGAAATATTTACCAAGGAATCTGCGGCAAATGTTTATGTAACTTACTTTTTTTTTTTTTTTTTTTTTGGAACTGTGTACGCCCAGTCTCATTTGTGTCATTTCCATCATATAATAGATTACTGCTGTGCCTAGCTGACTCTGTGATTGTGTATATCTGATACTTACCTGTTCATGATAGGCAGGCTGGTTATATAGTCATTTAGTATCATTAGGCCAGTGTTTGTTCTTTTCCAAAACCCTCTATCATGCCAAGGATTTTGTTTTAAAACTGAGATCCATTCTCTTCCCTAGAAGAGATAGAAATGCTCTAGAATCTTAGGCGTATACACTAAAATTCTCCTCTCAAGTTTTCCCAGACTCCATAGAGCATTCTCCTCCACCACATATACCTTTAATATCACTTTATTATAAATCAGTGTATCCTGTATCCTGAACCTGCTACAGAGTTATCTCTTGCTATGGGCTCTTCAAAAATTGATTAAAATTATGGTTTGCTCCACACTGTTATTGATCCACTATTAGTAAATGTGTAAATAGTGCACTAAATAAGGGCCAAATCCCATCTTTGTCACCAGCTTCATGGTAGAAATCATCATGAATCCAATCACCAAATGTGGGGATAGAGCCACTTCTCACCTTCCCACTTCTCCATCCTCATTGCCATCCACTGGCGTGGCACTCTTTCTCCAACCCTAGCTACCTGGAGCTTGGTCAGAAGTCAAGTTAGAAGGAGACCATATTGTAGACCAGCTGCCCGTGCAGCACTTTCTCTGATCCTAGCCACCTGGAGCTAGGTTGGAGCTCACAAGTTAAAAGGACATCGTCCTTCTGACTGTCAAATAGGCAGATACCAGCCTCAGGTTTTAGGAGTCCATACAACACCCCAACCTTCTGCCCTGCTGGCCAGAAACTTCAAGTCTGGTTTCCCACTACCCCTGGAAACCCACAATACACCCTTACTTTCTGACGTGTTGTTTCCCATTGCCCTTTAGGTTTGATAATTCACTGGAAGGACTCACAGAATTCAAAGAGAGTATATCATATTTATGACTACAGATTTATTACAACCAAAAAGGATACAAATGAAGAAAGAGACACATACGATGATGTCTGGGGGGATTCCTAGTGCAGAGCTTCTATGCTACCCTCCCAAGAGCAGATGTTATTGCCGTTCAGCGTCTTTATTGACTTCACAACTTGGTCATGATAGATTACATTATGTCTCCTGAGGCTAGTCAACATTGGTCCACCAGGTGATCTCTCTTGGTCTAATCAGTCCTACTCATTAGCTCCAAGTGTTTTCTGGTTCTCACAATTAGTAATGCATTAATTGAAAAGAGACGTGACAGAGACCAACGTCTCTGCATATTTTAAGTTTTTGACGGCATTGCTCATCATTGCAATACCTGCTGGGATTATGATATGGATTGAATTGTGTCCCCAAAATATGTGTTGTAAACCCAAATCTCTGTACCTGTGGTTATAATCTCATTTGTGAATAGGTTTTCTTTGTTATGTTAATTTGACAGTATCAGTTTAGGGTGTGTCTTAAATCAATCTCTTTTGAGATATAAAAGAGATTAAACAAACAATGAAGCAGGGAGATATTGGGGAAGATAGATGCCATGCCACATAAAATCACCAAGGAGCCAAGGAAGAAAAACTTACCCCCAGAGCAGACAGAGAGAGAAAGCTTTCTCCTAGAGCTAGCATACTGAATTTAGATTTCCAGCCTCCTAAAAAATAAATTCCTGTTTGTTAAAGCCACCCATGGTGGTATTTCTGTTATAGCAGCACTAGATAACTAAGATATCATTCTCTTTATGATTTGCTATATTGGCTAGGGAGTGGATATTTCACACTTGGCAGTTTGCTCCATACTGGCTTTTAATCCACTGGTCAGGAAACCAATGAAAGGGCAGCTACTAAATATATCTAGTCCAGTTACACACTAGAGGCAGTGAAATAGCCACAGAATAGGTCCCCGGACACGTATCAGACATAGTGAGAAATCTACATGAATAAGAACTTTTTTTTTCCATTTAATCTTCATAAGTACCCCGTCTAGTTACTGAAAATGATGTTTTCAAGATGTCCTCTTAATTAATGTCTCTTCCATCCCCATATATGATAGTCTTCAAATTAGTGGGGTAATTTCTTTTTTCCAGAGCAAATTAACCTGGTGAATGACCACAGGCTTCTTTAGAAAAGGATTGTGGGAATATTCCTAGTATACCTATGAGATGTTATTGCTTGGTCATTTCCAAAGATTCCCAGACCCACTTTCTATGACAGTCGCTGACATCAGTCATTCTCTTTAAAAGTTTTTTTTTTTAATTATATACTAATAAAAATATCTTTATACAAATCCAATAACACTCTAGTCATCCATATTTTTAACTCATTTTAAGTATGGTTCATTAACCAGAGCCTCAGATTCTTAAGGCAAAGACATCCTGATGGCAAAAGTCGTAATTCAAAATGTATGGAATAGTTCACCTCTCTTTGCTTCCATTGGATATGATGAATTGCTTCTGACACTCACAACAGTATTATAACATTTTCTTCTTGGAGATTAGATATAATTATTTCATAGTATATCCTGCAGTGTGCAAGTGTAGAGTTTCAAAACAAACTCAACTACAAATATTTCTAATAAGTGATTTATAACTAAATTGCTAAAATATGTGCTTTTATACATTGTTAATCTTTTATTGTAAATGTTATGAGGTTATGCTGAAGCTAATACTCTGATTGAAATATATTTCAACTGATTTTTCCTTCAAAGGACAATCTAAAAGTATATATATGCAATTATATATATTATTTTCAAAAGTAGAAACTGCCCTCCTGTATCGGTTTGTAGCTATGTACAAACTAATGTAGTTTAACATTTCCTAGCAATAATATTAATTGCAGAAGGATACAGGACCTAGCGGGATGACTCAGGTTAGAGTCCTGACTCCAAAGACAGGCAGAAAACGAGAAGGAGTGTAAATTTCTAACTTCTGGATTAGATATTTTTTTCTCATTTTTTTCCCTCTAGCCAAATAACTCTTATTAAACTGTGTATTAAAAGAAGCACAGACAATTCCAGACATTCTTCTATTCTGATTAATTATTAAAACAAAAAAGTTTTACATGAGAAATAGGAATTTTTGGGAGAGACAGGGAAGAGTATTATTGGACACAGGAAACCCAACTATTAATAAATTCCCACACACAGTGTCAAAGCCCAAGGGAAAATGAGGTCAAGTATGAACCACCTAACTGTGCTCCCGAGACATGCCAACACAAGTTTTCAGAGAAGAGTCAAATAGTTAAAATTTGAAGCAACTCGGGCATGACACTGGCTTATAAAAAGAAGGCTTGCAAGTTGTCACGTGATGAAAGAGAAAGTGGAATAGTTTAAATTCTTGATTTCATTCAAATCTATGATATAGTCTAAATACATCAAACATATTTCACATCAAATGTTTTCAAATAATGACAAGAAAGAGTCAGAAACACAGAGAGACAGACAGAGAAACAGAAAGAGAATACACAACAATTTGGGTTTAACTGGAGGACCATAAATTAGTGCTAACGTATTAGCATGAAATGGAGTTCAATGTTTATGTCAGGCATCAAGCCTCCACCAAAATTTCAATTACATAATTATCTTCATACTAAAGGAGGAAGTCTGTTTTCCTCCTCAAATGGTTTTAAAACTCTCCTGGAAAGGGTCTTTTCTCAAATAGAGTATACTTAGGTGGACAATGTCAATTTTTTTTTTTTTTTTTTTGCTGGTCCACATTGCAAAACCCAGCACATGAAGCATAGGATGTATACAAAATAAATATAGCATGTATCATATAATAATTTGCATTCACATTCATTATAATCTTTTCTTTATATAGAAGTACATCTTGATGATGATAAATAATTTTCACAGTATTTTAACGTAGCATGAATTTAGCTTGAAGCTGATAAATGTTATAAATGTATTTCACCACAATTTATTTTTATGACAATTGCATGCTATACTCAAAACTAATATTTCAAGCCAAGAAAAGTTTTATGCTCACGAAATCAATGACACCAGCTACTGAAGTTTTACATTTCACCATTATTTGGAAATGTTTGACATGAAATACACTTGCATGTTTGAAAGGTCAATGGATCATGTACCATTATGAATAGGCATTGGTTATGGAATACTAATGTTAGGGAGAATGAATATCATATCTTATATATGATTGACTTGTCTTTCTGAGACAATAGGAACAAAACTGACTTTAGGAAAACATGGTTTCATTATAATGGAAAATGCCTTCTTTAATCCTATTTATTTCATTAAATATTAAAAATATCTTTGCTTTTCCCCATAAACTTTTGTTTAACATGTGAAATGAAAATTAATTTATTACAGATTGAAATATTTTTAATACAAGCTGGAATTATTTTTTCTTGCATATTAGCTTGATCCTTTTATTTATAAATTTAACATTGAAATTGCAATTGATAAGTTTTAATTATTTTTTATTTATAATGTAAAATGATGGTTATCATTTGACTCAGAAAACAGTGAGTGGTAAAAAGTGGGATTTTTTTATGATAGTTTGGAGAAAAACAATTTGATTAGTAAATATTAAACTGTCAATTCAATATACATATATAGGGAAAAGGAGAATAAAATAATATTGCAATTTAGCATAGTGACTTATATATGACAGAATAGAAAATATTTTACCTATTTAAAGATTTGGTTAGTGGACAAAATTCAATTAATACTCAGGGTACACGTTGTTGTTAGGTGCCATAGAGCTGATTCCGACCAACGGTGACCCTACAGGACTGAGTAGTACTGCCCCATAGGGGTTCCAAGGAGCGGCTGGTGGATTTGAATTGCCAAAGTTTTAGTTAGCAGCCAAGATTTAACCACTATGCCACCAGGGCTCCTCAGGGTACATAGTCAACTACAATTCATAGTTTTTAAAATCGATTTTGAAATTTTAAATAAACCATAACTGAATAGCTGCTAACATCATTTAGCGTGATTTACCTGATTGTTACTAATTTATGCCATGTAACTGAAGACTAGGAATCCACGCTTAATTAGCTAATGACTTAAATTTATTTTATTAAAAATATGACCTGTAATTGAATTTCAGCTATGTATGAATTGACACCTTTGAATTACTATGTTGTTGAAGAACGTTGAATATACCATGGACTTGGAAAAGAAGGAACAAGTCTGTCTGGGAAGAAGTACCGCTAGAATGCTTCTTAGAAGCAAGGATGGTGAAACTTAATCTGACATACTTTGGACATGTTATCAGGAGGGACTGGTTCCTGGAGAAGGACATCATGTTGTTAAAGTAGAGGGTCAGTGAAAAAGAGGAAGACCCTCGATGAGATGGACTGACACAGTGGCTGCAACAATGGGCTCAAGCATAACGATTGTGAGGATGGCGCAGGACTGAGCAGTGTTTCATTTTTTTGTACATAGGGTTGCTATGAGTCAGAACTGACTGGACGGCACTTAGAAACACAACAACATGAACACCTACCACCTTGAATTTATGCCAGATATATTAAAATGATAACTATATCATTAGCATTTCCATGACAATCATGTAATCTTGCTACAAATAAAAAGATAGATTCGGGGGTAAGATGTGATGACCTGCTTTATGCTATACTAAATGTGTGTACTAGATGTGTCCTTTTAGGTCGTGTATAAAATTACTTTAAGAAAGTAAAATATACAGGTAAGTTTTACTACCTGCACACACACACACACACACACACACACACACATATACGCACACTGAGAGAAACATAAAATTAGTAATTGAAAATGAGCTAAATAATTTGACCTAAATAAAAACTCATGCTGTATAAATCATTATCTAAATGCAACTGCATATGTAAAGTTGTCTTCTACAAAGACTTTTAAAGACTTTTATGTCATCAACTTTAAAGTGGATTCTGAAGCAACTTCACTAGATCACCGCTTTTCATGTAGTCAATGGTACACTATATTCCCATGATGTAAGTTCCATGGCATCAACTTTGAGAAATAGAAATTTGGAGATAATTTTTCATTAAACAAGCACTTACACCTATTAAAGTAATCAATGCCAAAAATATTTTAAAACTTAAAAAAAATTACAAATAAGTAATTATAGATAAATCACATACAATAAATGAATACATCCATATAACAACGCATTCAGACTAGTCTATAAATGCTATACAGCTGGATTGCACAGCTTCCAATTCCCACATATATTTTATATGGGAAAAAAAAAAAGCTATTGTCCACCCTGTCTTGCAACTAACACTAGTTATTGTGCCCTTGTTGATACAATTATTGCTTTAGTATTCTTAGCCATAAAATATGGCTGCACTTATGCTAAGTGCAGCTCCCTACAGGCCTCTGTGTTATCTACGTCAGTGTAAATGACTAAGGCCAGCCACGTCTTGTTTAACTGCCCTGTTTTTCTGAAACTGGTGATCTGTTTTATTGCTTGCCATATACATACCCAAATTCCTTTCCCCTTACCCAAAACTGATTGTTATCCACCTGAAAACTCACTGTCTTGGGATCTGCTTTATTGCTTGCTGTATCTTTTATAAATAAACACCTGGGACAGAGGTGGGGGTCGACTCCTCAGAGTGACCCTCCTGGCCCCACTTCTCTGTAAGCGTTGTGCAGTTGGTCACCGTCTTCGCCTTCCCGATTACCGTCGCCGCTGCGACATGCCCTGATAAGTACATGCATCTCACTGTCTGCAGCATGGGCCTTGGCACATCTGGCTGGCATATCAAATGGTTAAGACATTAATGTGGAATTTTCCTCTCACAAACACTAGGGACCAGAAGGAGTTAGGCTTCTCCAGCTGCCCCATCTAAAAGGACTTCCCTTAAGAGAAGCTCCATGATGTCTGTCCTTGCAAGGGAAGCATTAGATACTTCACATCTGGAAGGAAATTGAAAGAGAAAGATGAATTATTTATGATTGAATTTAGATGAAACAACATGTAAAAATAAACACTTGCTTCTTCTGTATTATTGGATGAGACCATAGCGGAAGCTAGAAGTCGAAGTGAACTTTTTCAACCCACCCGGCTTCTGTTAACCCAAGAATTGGTAAAATACTTAATTAAAAGCTGAAAAATCGTTGGCAAATATTAGCCTGCCAAGGTACTGGTGAAACAGGCATAAAAAAGGAACTTCTTGAACATACGATATATGGTCATCCTAGTATTATCTTTATACAGTTAACATGTAACATATTGTCAGTTAATGATTTTTCACTTGCATTACACATAATTTCTATCATTACAATCTTTTATATGTGCAATTACCTTCATATATTTCATGTTGTTACATTAAGGCCATCAGTTCAGCATATCCAGATCTTTCAGAATTCTAAATGTCTTACAATACACTTCTTATGCTTCCCAAGTTCCAATCATTCATGAATGACCATCGTTATCATTTAACAATTATTGCTTTGATAGTTCATCAGACTTAGAGTAATGTAGCTTTACATGAGCTGGAATTCCCCACTAAAGTGACAATAGCAAGTTGAAATGTCATCAGAAGTAAGACAGCCAAAAGAAAAGATATCTGGCTGAGAAAAGGAATGATGATTTAAATCTGACATTCTACAACAACAAAGGTTTAATAAATCAGGAAATGATATTCTATGTCTTCTGCACATTACACCACACCTTAATCAATGTTTAATTGGCTTTCAGTAGACCTAATCAATGGCTCACAAGAGATATTTCATCTCAAGAGACAGATTTACATTTAAATTTCAGTCCTAATATTAATTAACTCTTCTGACCTACAAATACTAGTTTGTATTTGAAATAAGATTACTGATGCCTATTACAGAAAATTGCTTAGAGATTAAACGAGATAATGTAAATCATTTAATTTAGTACCTGTCTCTTATTAAACACTAAGAGCATACACATAATGATTAATTCTTAATCACCATTATTAATAATAGTTCATACTCATTCACTGCCTAGCCCGTACACTATACTCTTTCTAGACTGTGGGGATAGAAAGATTCACAATTTCTCCATTCCCTTTTTTCATTACTGCTAGTGCTGTACTAATTCAAGCTTTCGTCATATTTCACCTAGGCTTTTTGCCTAAATTTAATCCCCAGTTTCATATTTCTACCCTTCCTCTCTCAGCAAATAGGATTTCAATCTCCTAGTACTTAACTGCTAAATAACACAGGTATTACATTTTATCCCATTTTACCAATTAATTGTAATGATTTCTTACTATTTTGGAAAAGAGTGAAACATCCAAAATTTATACTAAGGCTCTCTGTGACTGTATAAGTCATGTCCATTGCATTCATTCATTGACATTGACTTAAGATTTAGTTAGCACTATGTACATGGTCGCTATGAGTCAGAATCGACTCAATGGCAACAAGATTTTATGTAAATGCCAAACCCACCCAGCAGTACACAGAAGAATGTCCTGGCTATCTGCTTTCATTAAGATTATAGCTGAATAAACTTTATGGAGCAGTTTCTACTCTTTAAGACATGTGGTCACCATTGGTCAGAATTGACTTGGTGGCAATGGGTTTGTTTTCGGTTTTGTTGTACGTGTCAGCTTTTTTTTTTTTTTGGTAGAATAAGCATAGAAAAATGATTTAGATGCAATCTCTTTTCTAGAAAAGTGAATAGAAAACTCCACTCACTGCATTTATAACGGAAGGAAGAAGCTGAGGCTGTGGGGAAATCAGGAAGAAGCAAATCCCTCTGTGTACCCTCTGTGTAAAGATGGTAACGTTTAATATCATAATATTATCCTTGGAAAAGATATAATATTTACTAGTGGAAAAACGTGTAATGATGCAGAAAAATTAAAACCTCTAGATATTCAAAGACAATAAGATAATCAACGGCAGGAGGTAAGGTGGTAAAAATTTATGGGTGTCTGATACGATGGAAAGTACTTTTGACAATTTTATGATAAAAGGTCTAGGTTAAAATAGAATGTGAACAAAGTGACCAGTACATTAGATTTAAGAAAACTGGCATGAACCTTAAAAAAAGAGTGAAAAATGAGCAATACAGAAGAGATTACAGATGAAGACTCTAAGCTACTAGCTGTTACAATCAAGGGCAGTAGATTTTCTGAATCTGTGAAAAAGAGAGTATCATTAGAAAAGTCAAAAGGAGGTTGTTTGCAAGTGGTTTTATTCTATTACTTCAGTGAAAAAAAAATGAGACTTTTCAAAATGAAGACCTCAAATGACTAGATGTGATATAAGGCCAGAGGATTTAAACCCATATTTTATGGTAATAATAGCAAGGATACACAACATTTTAATATCTTTGTTAATGTATTACATTTTTAGAAATTGAGGCAAATGCATGAAGTTATGTTTAAAGGACATTCGAATATAGCATGTAGAGGCTTCAGTCACATGGCTAGATCTCTGAGACAAGTTAAAAACTTCCAAATTTAATTTCGTGGTTTTTACTTTTAAAAACTATGGTATATTATAATTACACAAAAACAAAGTGACAGAATGATAACTTTTTTCACTGTCTTTCTACATTGCCATGTCTTCACACAAACCAAACTAGCATTGCTGCAGGACCTTCTAAATTTGGGGGATTGCTTGTTTCTCAGAGACTCTAACAAAAGTAGCTTCTTCCACTCTGTATTTGCACCACAGACAAAACACTACTCTATAAAACCACAATTTTTTTACATCACATAACAAGAAATAAATAAATTCAGACTTCTTGATAAACCCTAGTTGGTCATGGGATTAATGTTAAAAATAGGCTTTTTATAGATTTTTTGAGAAATCTTTATTCTGTTTTGCAAATGAGCAGATTGGGAAAAAAAATCTGTCACTAATTATCACTCCATATGTGACATGCACCCGTATTAATTAAGCCATCCAAACAGGATATTTCACTTATATTTGGTAAAGGATAAATGTAATCTATTTCATGGAAATTTACCAAAGCTTAGGAATCTGTCTACCATTCACTGACTAATAACTCACTCTAAGGATTATCCTGGCTTTTCCTTCTGTGCCTTTCTTGGCATCCATAAGCAGTTGAGTAAAAAATAAATTAATAAAGAAAAATACAGGAGTTCCAAATCAAATTATTTGGCATTAATTGTTCCCACTACCACCCATCTGTCAATTGGTTGTACTATGGTGGCTTTTGTGTTGCTATGATGCTGGAAGCTATGCCACTAGTGTGTCCACCCATGGTGGACAGGTTTCAGTGAATCTTCCAGAGTAAGAAAAAAGGCCAACAATCTACTTTGAAAATCAGCCAACGAAAACCATGTGGAGTACAACAAAACATTGTCCAACGTGCTTGCTTTGGACACGTCATCAAGACAGTTCAATCACAGGAGGAAGACATCATTTTTGGCAAAATGGAGGACCAAGGAGGGTAAAGGAGACCATCATTGAGATGGATCGGCACAGTAACCTCAAGAATGGACTTGAATGTGCCAGTGATTTTGAGGATAATGCAGGACTGGGCAAAACAACATTTCATTTTGTTGTACGTGGTGTTTCCATGAATCAAAGTCAACTCAAGGGCACCTAAAAATAATTGTTCCCAAATAACAAAAACACAATTTGGAGATCATTTATATATTTCAACTATGTATACTATTCCTGTTTAATTTCAAATTGGCTAAAAGTCCAGTGATTAATTGTAATTTGATTATATGCTTATTCCATAACTTGACTCTAAATATAATTTCACTTCTCAGCTTGTTATTAAGTTAGATTGGAGAATCAATCTGAAATTAGGGACACATAGCTTTTTTTTTTCCCCCCTACTTTTAACTAGAATTGGCTAGTTCTCACTATAGCGTGGTTCTCAACCATTGGGTACTTTCGAACTTCCCCGTTAGGGGACATTTAGCAATGTCTGGAGACATTTTTTGGCTATAACCAGCTGGAGGAAGGTGCTACTGAAATCCAGTGAGTAGAGACCAGAGGTGCTATTAAAGATTTTACAAAACACAGGACAGTCCCCACAACAGATAATTATTAGGCTCAAAATGTTCACAATGTCGAGGTTGAGAAATCATGCAATAGAGAAAATGCAACAGAGATACTAAAGTAATGTTTTTTTCCTCCATCTTGTCACCTCCTTGTCTGATAGTCTATAATACGAGAATCTGGAAAATTCTATCACCCAAACCTCTTTTAGTATGCTGGATTCTAAAAAACCTGTGAGATACTCCTTATGCCTATAGTTAATCGATGATATGGTTCTGGCTAATTGGCAAAGTTATACCAATGCAACTTCTAGAATACCAGATGTACAAAAAGGGTTTGCCTTTATAAGGTAATATAATTAAGGGAACATAAATTACTATGATTCTCTGAACTGAGTTCTTGCATTAAATCACTAATAGTTTATAATTGCATTGTTATTTTCAATTGATTAAAAAAGAAATTGATAGCTTCCAGCCTTGCCTCTTGTTTAGGAAAAAAGAAATCTGTCTGGCTTTCTACTATGTCCCACAGAGATTTATGAAGTAATTTTTTTTCCTTTGGACTAAATTGGCTGTTGATGAAGTATCAGAGCCAATTAAAAAGGGCTTTCACTTTTAAGAAGCAGCAGTTGAGCATTTGCATACTGGAAGCCTGGGACCAGAAAAACTTTGCTATCAGCAAGTTAGCAAACTCATCAATAATGTAGATTCAGCCTAAAGTCTATGCAAGGTAGATCTTTGTTATAAACTGATGACTTGTTGAAAAATAAATGCATTCTATTATGAAGTACTTGCAAGGCTTCAGTTTGCAGGTCAGTCATTGATTGACGCTGATGTTGGAACTGGCTTTGACAATCGCCGCACCACCTTCAAGACTCCCAGGCTAGAAAGGCCTTGGGAAGCACTGCAGGCTTTTTAGGATTTGAGGGAGGCTGCTGGTGCTCCTTCTTCTTCGTTTTCTTCTTTTTGTCTTTAGTTTATAGGTGTTTCCTCCCCAAAATAACTAGACACATGCTTATTGTTCTTTGAAATAAAAATAGAATAAAATCACGGTGAGGTGACTGAGGTTCTACCCATGTTTGGTTCTATGTGCTGAAAGACAGTTTGTAGAAAAGTCACTTTTGAGGCATTTTTAGAAGAAGTACCTGGAGTCCCTAGGTGGCACAAATAGTTAAGCTCTTGACTACTAGCCAAAAGTTTGGAGGTTTGAACTCACTCAGAGTTCTCCTCAGAACACTGACCCTGCAATCTGCTTCAAAAGGTCACAGACGTGAAAACCCTATGGAGCAGTTCTACTCTGCACACATGGAGTTGTCACGAGTTGGAATTGACTCGACCACAACCAAATCATATTCTATATCAGAGTTTAAATAGTAAGTCTACATATTTATATTTTAGTCTTAGGTTTAATACTGGTGAGCAATGAGAAGACTTTCTTAGCAGATTTGTTGGCAGCCAGCATTCCATCCCTATAATTTCTAATTAGGAGAAGCCACAAAACTTCAGAAAACAGCATTGTCTATATGTAGGAGTTGTGAGCTGCAAATAAATGATCTTCTCTTGACACATAATCAATGAGTTGGATTTAATTTCAAGAAAATATAAATAAGATAAAATACATGAAATTAAGCAACATCAGTCTTAAACGTCATCAAATAAATGGTAAGGGTTGCAACATAAGTAATCACACTAACGAATTTTGATTTGATCAAATTACTGACATAATGCAGTCTCGTGGGCTAGAATGTGTTACTGATTATTATCCAACCCTCCAAAGAAGAATTATCTTTATATGTCAGTTTCAAGTCGTTTAGCAACTGGGGAATCTCTCTTCTGTAAGGGAGTAAAACATTTCCCAGTCTGAATTAAATATAATTCAGGACTGTCCAAGAAAATTTATCCTAAACTGACTTTTTTTATTAAGTTTCTTTTATTGGTTTCATACCTGGAAGACTATTCCTGGAATAGCAAGCATTTACATGCTAATAACTGGAATGATATAATATTTATTACTATGTAGTTAATAAACTTTTATTCTGCTTTACAAAGTACTGTTTTATCAACATTCATATAATTTCTAGATAGTCACCAACTATTGTTAAATAGATAAAAATAAAACTTTGGAACTTGGATGATTTTCTTAAAATACACTGCCATTCATACTTTTTGGATTGCCTTTTCCTATAACTTACTTGATAAACGTGGCCAATCAGTGCTAATGTTCCTTCTCTTGTGAGGAATTTATACAATCACAAGTTTTAAGTCACCTTTGTGTGCATGCATGTATGCATGTGAAAATGTATTTGTGTGTCTGTAAGTTGTCCGTTGAATTGTGTGAGAGACGTCTATAAGTTGTCAGTTGTCTTAAAATATTCTATTTTAAAACGGAGTACACAAACTCCTCACTCATTGACTGTCCTGTTATTTGACATTTTGTAGTTATGATAGTAGTAAAAAATCTACTATCTGACTATTTTGCACATTAACAAAGTACATGTGGAAATAACAAACACAGAGGTGTGAGGTGAGAGTGAGGCTGGCTGTGATGGTTCAGGTTATATGTCAGCTTGGCTTGGCCATAATTCACAGTTATGTAATGATGTAATCGGGCAGTTACGTAATGATGTAATTTGGTGGTGATGTAATGATGTAGGCATCCTTCATTTTGTGATCTGAGGTGGTCATCCTCCGTTTTCACATAACACCAGTTTTCGCATAACAATCTGGTCTTTGCAAACTAATCACGTCAATAAGTGAGGAGTGGGTGTATATACCTTTCACAAAATATTCCCTCACCTTAACATGAACTGTACTTTTCTTTTGTAGATATTTCAGCACAATATCTATAGATGCCTGTATACAAAAACAAGTATGTTCTATAGGAATAACATTATTAATCACTCTTTTCAAAAAGCCTTTCTTATCATTTCAAAAAAATTATATTTTTTATTATTGTCCCTGTACAGTCACAAAGAAGTATTACAGAAAATTTATTCAACATGTAATTAGCAAGTGTTATTTCATTTTTGAAGCTCAATTGTTACCAGTACAATCTATATCCTCTCTTTTTATTATCTGTCTCATCAAGTGTATTTATTTATGAACATTTGGGTGTCAGTAAATATTTTCAGTGTAGATGAAGACCGTTTTGCTGTCAGCTTGGACTGTGGATCTGATTTCATCTCAAACCACTCTTATTCTCAGTCATTTTAGACTTCTTTTATGTTCTGTGTACACACTGAAATCCTTTACACATTTGCAGTTGTTATACTTCATTGTCAGGAGAGCTCCAGAAGCATTGCCGGGCCTCTATAGTCATTTAAGTTTCATGTCAAATTTTACCTCCTCAGTGAAGTATTCTCATCTAAATCAGTCTATATAATTTGGGTGACATCATGCGGTCTTGTGTTTCCCTATTTTCTTCTATCAGTATTTACCAGTATTTAAAGAATCTTGTTCATTGGTTTCTTTACTTTATATATTGTTTTTCTTTCTTCCATTAGGATACAAGCACTGGAAGTATGGGAATTCTGCTAGTCTACTTTGTAAGTTCATCTCTAATATCTAGAAGAGCATCAAACACTTTGTCAGAGCTGAATGAAAACTGGTTGAATGAGTTAACCTGATAATTGCATTTACTCTTTCACATTGCCCTATAAGTACATTTTGGTTAAGACAGCTTGTAGCCTCAAAACCCCTACTTCGTTTGATTCTCATATCATCAATATTTCAGAGATGAAATAATTAAAAGTTAAAATTTATATGTGGATGGTAAAACTGCAACTTTGAACTATTTCTATTATGTCATTTATCTTTTACTTTTTAATTTGTAGAAGTTCTTTATATATGAGTGACGTTAACCTTTGCCATTATACATATTTATCTTCTAATTTTTCATTTGTTTTTAACTGTGTTGTTAACTATTTGAATCAATAGATACGCAATCAAAACTCACAGTATTTTTCCTTTTGGCTTTCTGCATCTGCAATTTATTTGGGAAGATATGCAACTGTTGTTTAACACTTCAGCAGTGCCATTGGGGACCTAGGTTTTACAATAATCACTTATTTGCATTATTTAAATCTGCTCAAATATTACTTATTCGAATAGAACCTTCCATTATCACTAAATTTTAAACAGTCTCTCTCACTGAAACACCTAGCACGTCTCTGTTTAGCTCCTAACTTGATTTATTTTCTTCAAAACAATTATAATCATATGTTATAATATATTGCTTATGTTTTTTATTATTAGATGGGTATCTATCTTCCATTCAAATTTGTACACCATGAGGGCATGTATTTTTTCTCCTGTTCACCGCTAATCTCTAGATAAAGTTCCTGAAATATAACAGGTGCTCAAGAAATATGTGGAATTCATGGATATGTAAGTTGACATTTCTTGCCTTCATGTAATCAGTAAATATGTACTTAACAACTCTGATGATTCATTTTTAGTTATATTTTTACATGAATTATACAATATTGGGTCTGTTTTTACAGTTAATTTTAAGTCACTCATCCTATTTTACTTTAGATCTCTATTCACATTTAGTGTGATTCTGAAATCTGTATCTATATTCCAGAAAACATACATGATCTCCAGATAGTTATATCCATAGATCCATAATAACTTCTGAGATTCATGAAGATTCTTCTATGTGCCAGATACTATACTATGAACTGGTGATGATTAGAATATTATTTTAGAGGACTTGACATTGTGTACTGAGAATTTACTATGTCTTAATCGTCCTTACTTATTTGGGAAATATGCATTGCCTGAGTGTGGAGGAAAGGAGAACCTTCTATAGCCACTACTTCAAAATGCATCTGTGTGCTTCCTCCAGCCTATTTAAGTACACAGATACCTGGATCTAAGGATCCTGACAACTGTAGAGATATGATACTCCCCATTGTAAGGGTGGGATGGGTTTTCCTTCCCTTTCCTTTGCAAATTCATGCATAACATCCAGAGATTAAAAAAAAAAAATGCAAATATGTTTCAATAATACCATACACTTCAAATGGAAATTAATTGAAATGGAAATTAATTATACATACTCTCAAAAAAAACAGGCGTTTATGATTCTTTGAGTGAAATTCCAATTACAGTGTTGTAAATGTATAAGACCTGCACTACAGTTAGAAGGAAGCTGTATTTAAAGTTTCACATATGTAACTCATTTATAAAACTTCAATCTCCGTACCATATTGCTCATCACAAACAGTTTAATAACTATTACTGATCATTGTTTTATGTACATACTTCTATTAGTTATAAAAAACCATCTGTAATACATCTTTGTAAGTATTTCAGTCAAGAATTCTGGGTGGCTGATAGTGAATTAAAAAGTGGTATTTTAGCCTTTTGTCTGGAAAATTAAAATTAAAAAGACACAACTAATTGCTCAATATTTAATTATTATACTATTAAATTATCAGTATCTTAATGTCTGCTTGGTTTTTAATCAACAGCATGTTTAATTGCATCAGCTTTTAACAGTTACTATGATTAATATTTAATGATTTGTAAAGAAAGATCTGTTATGCTTTTACTGAAGAGGACTCTTTCCTTTCTTTCTTTAAACATTACAAATCTAAATGAATCTAATCCCAAGAAAAGTGAGATAAAATAGTTACGGATTCCATGTGTTAAAGGAAAAGACTTAAAAGGCTAGGGTTCTTCTCCACAAATTACTGTTTTATGTTTTGTTTTTCCCTGTATACACTGACCCATGTTGGTAATGTTTTTTGGAATACCTCAGCAAATACTGAGACTGTGTGAATGTGTGTGGCATGCACAAGCATGCATGGGTGTGTGAGCCTCCAAATGTGGATAGCCAAGGAGCCCTGAGGGAAGGAATTTAGTAATTAGGGAACTCCAGCTTTTAGATGGAGACAAGGCTTCCGTCTAAGCCCTACCTCGTCCCACATGCCAGCTTCAAAAGTTTACTTAAAACTTCAGATTCTTGGTTAACTACTCTGTAAATGAGAGTAATGACCTCTGGTAATGGCCAACAGACTAAATGTTAAAAGAAAAAAGGTTTTAGCACAGTGCTTCAGGCACTCAATAAACTTAAATTACCTCCCGAACATCTGGGTTTCGGATTGCTGGTGCCTTTGTACAGTTTCCAGGTTGAGGAATCTCTTTGCTGTTCAGTTTAATTCAGTCATTGTGCCAGCTCTTTTAATTTTTTCGTGACTTCTAATATATTTAGGTATATAACAAAGATTTACGATTTTGACATCTAGGAATAAACAGACGCTTCTTTGACAATCGTTAATAGCTAATTACGTCTTTGGATCAAGCATCATCCTTCACAAGAGCTGATGTAGTTTCATGTATCACTAAACGTGTTTAAACTACAATCAAGTTTATCGTTCGTCATGCAGTGTCCTTGGCTATATTATTATTCTGTGTACCTTGTGCGACATGAAAAATGGTAGTAGCAACACTACTTTATAAAAGTATAAAAAACTTTTGACTCAATTAACCAAATATTTCCTTAATTGTGTTTAAGTTTGTACTTTTAACTATTATAAAATATGAAATAATTAGGGATTATGCATTTATCAGTCTGGTAATTTTAGCACTAACCACATAGATTTCATGAACTAGAGCAAATAAAAGTGATCAAAATCATTACCTCTGTTGTCCTTTATCTCTTTAATGCTCACTCAAGCTTTTGAAATTTAACCTTTCAGATATTAGTGATATAAGCTGCACTGAAACCTGAATTACTATTCTACTTTTAATATGTATGAAATGTACTAGTTATTCAATGATTTTTACTATCCTATGCAATAAATCACCAATAAAATAAGACATCTTGTTTCAAACAAAAACCAGAAAAAAAACCCTAATCAACAATGACTTCTGCAAACACACTAAATCTAATTACCAAAAAAAAAAAAAAACAAAGTGAGAGAGATAAAAATCTTAATGGATTTTATTGCTGCATCTTACTTTTGCTACAGTTTGAAATATATTTACTATTTTTCTGGTTGGGTACTATTTGTCTGGTTCTCTTTTTCTCATTCAAATTTTTCACACATTACTCACTTCAATGTGATATGTAACATTTCTGAAGTAGCATTTCTTTTCCCAATGGAGAAGAAACTAGAATTAAAGTAGTTAAAAAAAATTGTAGCCTTAAGGAAAAAAAAAGTAAGGCCCTGATATATTTTTCTCTAAACTTCATCAATTTTCTTTGCTGTTGTATTTTAACTATCCTTCCATTTATGTTTGTTTGTTTGTTTTTTAACTAAAATCTGTTTGAAGAAAAGTAGGAGCTACAAATATAAACAATAAAGTAAAGGAAAGAAAAAAGCATGTTATGTTTACAAACTTCAGGATGATTTTATTAAAATCAATGAAAATTTTAAAAAATGAAAAGAATAGCCAGTGAGAAGTAATTTGTTAAATAATGTAGGATTTTCAAAATTTCTTCAAGACAGCAAAATAGGGGAATTTTGTTTTATTTTAATTATGCAGATTGATATATAAGTTTGGTTGCAAATAGGACTATTAAACGTAAGCTCTCAAACAAATTCATACTTATTTTAAATATGTTAAATAGTTGTTAATGATATTACAATTGGTATGCCAAATCCAATAATTTATTTGTTTTTCATAATTAAAGCAAAATACGTACAGATGCTGAGAGATTGGTGTGAAGAAAAATCAGGATTTATTATACAGATAAATAAGAAAAACTTATATGAAGGTTACTTTCTACATATTTGGTATTACACAAAATGAAAGAATGAGTGGGGTTATTATTGGCCAGTAGAGTCCTCAGTAAGCTGATAATATTTGTAAGCATCATCAGATGTCATACACCACTGCATTTTCACAGCACCTTCAGGGCCTGTTGGGAAAATTAGAGTATGCTTCACAAAAGTTTACAAGGTTTGTTTTATTGCCTTAGCTGTGTAAAGCTTTTGTTCTCTTTCCCCTCTTTGCCAGCGCTCCCTCCCTTACATATACACACATGGTTCCTTTGGTTATTTGGTCCTGGAATTTTCAGAAGCCCACTGAGAGGGAAAAACCTCTGGAATAGGCATGTGGCCATCCTCTCCCTTTGTTTATATACGTAATTTCTAGACATAATAAATTTTCTGAAGAAAAAGAAGCAAACTCAAAATGGGGAGAATGATGAGGTAGTTTGGGCTGGTTTTGGAAGCCTGTTTTAGTTAAGGTGTTCAGGAAAGACGTTTCAAAAATGACATACTTGAGCAGAGAATTGAAAATGCTCTGGGGAGAGGTATAAGACAGTTGGAGGAAGAATATTCAATCCAAGGGGACTAAAGCACTGTGAGGTAGAAATTAGCTTCATGTACTCAAGCAACTGCTTCAGTATAAGTGAGCATGGTAAAAATTATTTACAGAGATAAGCAAGTGTCAGATCATGTAGGTCTTTGTAGTCCATGGTAAGAGTTTGAGTTTTATTCTAACTGTAAAGAAATCTGTTGTTGGATTCTGTTCAAGGGAATACTTGATATGATTTATGTTTTAAAAAATCACCCTGGTTGCCTCAGGAAGTATAAACTGTGCAGAGGGACCTAGTTTAAGCAAATAGACTTTAGAACTCCACTGCCATGATCTAAGAGCAAAGACGATAGTGATTCAGATTCCTACATAAAGGAAGAAAATATAAAAAGAAGAGGGGAAACTTCGATGAATTTGGAGTATAGTTTAGCCAACAAAACTTGCTGATTTTATGTGAGGTGTATAGAAAAGAGAAGATTCAAAGATAATTTTTGCCTAAATTATATAAATGGTGATCCTGTTTTCTTTTATGAAGATATTGAAGAGGAGTAGGGTTATCAATGATTTGTGTTTGTCACATCTATTACTCATCAAAATGGAGAAGTCTAGTAGGAGTTGGATGTAAGTTGAAGTCATGGATCTGGAAATCAGGGCAGAGGTCAGCTCAGTGGATATGCATTTGGAAACGTGTCATTTAAGATTATGAGACTAGATATTATTACCTAGAGAGTGAATACGGATAGAGAAAAGAGGTGGCAAGAACTAATCCATGGTTATCAAACATTTAAAAGTGAGGAAGAAGAGGAAGAACAAGCAAAGAGAAAGGAAAATGAATGTCACTGGGGTGGATGCAAAGCAAGAAAATTAGGATTTCCTGAAAGCTAAGTGTTCAAGAAGAAGGAAGCTTTCCAGTATTTTATATATTTCTGAGAACTCCAAAAAGATGAAAAGTGAAAATTGACTATTCAGTTTGGCAAGATAGAGGTCATTTGCAACTTTGACAAGTAAAATTTCAGAACTGGTGGGAACAAAAGACGAGTGGGTTGAAAAGAGAATGATAGTGTAGAAAATAGAAAGTAACCAAAGACAACGATTTCAAATAGTTTTGTTATAACAGGAAGTAGAGAAAGAGGGCAGTGCTTGGAAAGGATTAGGGATTTTCATTGTTGTTATTGTTCATTTAGTTTTGTTTATTTTGAATGGGAGTATGTTTGTTTAAAGTCAGAATGATCCAGGAGAATGGTAAATTCAATGCTTGCATAGGATGAAGAAACATAGTGATATAGTTAGCAAAACAGGATAAGATATTATACAGATGTCAAAAGGCTGGTTTTGAATAGAATTAGAGGCAATGAATCCAAAAGTTAGTTTTAGAATTAGGGTATAGGAGCTGAGAGGATATTAAATTTGGTGCTAGGAAGTGGAGGTAATTCTGTGCAAATAGCTTCTGTATTTCCACTTAAACCTGATAACTTAACTTATAAGAAGATAAGTTATCAGGTGAGAGTGTAGAGAGGGGAAGGGTAGTAGGACTTTGTTAAGGAAAGGAGAACACGTGTTCCAACTTTATCAGAGAATGGAAAATGATACTGATGGGGAAAATGTGATACATAAGATGGTTAGTTTTAAGGGCTTATTTGAGATTTATGATCATAAAGGGACGGATTACCCAATAAACAAGGTATGCATGAGCTTTCTTGTGCTTACTGACTAATCTGTAGCACACCATTTCACCTGTTTTTACACCACATCTTCCAGAGCATTTTTATCTTTTGGCTTCACTGTCTGGAGATACAGCTTTCTCTATCACACAGCAAGAAAAAGAACCACTAGGTAAATGAAGTCCTGTATTTTCCTATTTCTTTCCTTTTTTATCTTTTGGTGTGGTTTTCTATGCTATCTACTGTAAATAAATTATTTGGGAAAGAACTTGGAAGTAAAAACAAACAAACAAAAAAAGGAATAGGAAAAATATTTTAAATGAAATTTCATAATAAAAGCTGTCTTTAGCTTCACTTCAATTCAATAAATTCAGGTCCTGGACTTTCTTTGTTTGTTTAATTGTTCGTTCAGCTCTCTTTTTTCCCAGCCTTCATGATCACAATCTCCCTTTGCAAGTTACCCTGCACCTCTCCACTGCTTCTCTTTGGCCCCTCTGTGGTGGATGTCTTGATGCAATGCTCATGTTTCTCTTTAGGAATATAGAATTTGTTGCCTCACATTTATACTGTCAGTAGACTCAGTTTTCAGTTTCTTTCTGGAACTGTCTCAGATGAAGAAAGCTTCCTATCTTAAGTTCTCTTCCAAGAGTAGCCCACATTCATTGAGCGACAGATGTCAAGTTATAAAGGGCAGGCTTTCTAGACCTCGCTTTTGGCAACTCAGAATGACCATTCCATCTCCAGTGTAGTCTTAGTGGTCAGCCCATGTCATTTGCTGGGATTGCATCTCTGCTCTTCATCTACTCAATCTTGATTCTCTTTGCTCTTTTCCAGAGGCATTGATTCAAAGACTATGCCTAATAAATCTTCTGCAGAAGCACTTCCTAATAATCTCTAACTTTGAGTTTGTTTCCAGCAGAAACCAACCTATAACTCCAACATAGACCAAGTGGGTTTTTAAGATAAAGGTTATGTAAATAATCATGACTGTCATAAGCACTAAAGTAGGAAACATCTATATTTCAAAACTATCCAAAATCCCTTTCTCTTTATCCTCCTTATTTAACAGTGATAGCTCACCTGGGCATTTTACTGCGGGTGCGATAGGAAGTTCTTATGTGGGGGATAAAATGGAGATTCGGAGAAGGAGAACAGGGAGTGTATGTGAGAAGGAAGCTGTGGGTGATGTCTAGTGTTGACGGAGATGTCGTTGTAATCGGCATTTAATTTTTGTTGCTTCTCATTTCCCTATCCTTATTGAAGTCCATACTATTTTTGCAGTTATTCCTATGGTCAGCCTTGGGATATGGTGGAAATAGATTTTCCATCACTGAGAAAGAGGTTAGGAGATGGGCTGTAGAGAAGGCAGAATTTCAAGCAGTAGCAACAGCAGCAGCAGAACCTGGAAAATAAATAGAATTCCCATTGCCATTAGCCTAAAGGAGGGAGTGCAGGAAGTTTGTAAATTCTGACATGTATCAGCTGTAAACAGATTAGATATGCCTAGCTGTTTATCTGTAGGAAAGGCACCATTGTACTTTTTATTTATGGAGAAACTGACAAACAGAGGGCAGGACTGTGTGTTCGCATTAGAGAGAGAGAGAGAGATCATATGAATAATGTCTTCTTAGTCATCCCATTGGGTATGGTTTTCAATGATATTTGATATGAAACCTTTTTTTAGTCTTTTCTGAATATTGCTATTTATATGCATTTTTAGATGGGAATTTTGATGAATAGATTCATTAGGTCAGACAGTATTCACTGAATTTAAAAGGTAACAATGAGAGAGCACCCTCTCTCAGTGGTAGAGACATTGTTTTTGACAAATATTACATTACTTTCCTTTTTATTCACCATACTATTAGTTTCTTCATGTAGTGGCTTATTACACATAATTTGAATTCATGCTTGACTGTCACACTGGGCTTTTCCACAATGAGATGATTAATTAGTTGCTAGTTTTACTTTTTTGAGGGGAGAGGGTAATTAATTCAAAAGACTCCAAAAACTTCCTATCCCAGCTGGTATAAAATCAAAACTAATCATTAGTACGGCCACAAAGGCCCATTAGATTGGTTTTGCATCTCTCTCCAAAACTATATCATATAGTTTTCCTCTTCACTTACTTTCTTCAGGCACATCAGCCTTCTTGTTATTCCTCAAATATCCCAAGCTCTTCCTGCATCTCCTCTTGCCTCTTCCTCTAAAACTCCTTTCTCCCAAATCCTTACATTAACTGTAGCTCTCACTTTATTCTTATCTCTGTTATCCTTCGAGAGAGAGTTTCTCTAATCATCATCTAAGTTAGACCCCACCTCCACTTCACTTTCATTCTCTGACCCCTTACTGCTTAAAATATATTTTCATACTACTTAATAAGACCTGGAGTTATTGTCAGCTGCCCCACTAGAATAGGGACTTCTGTCATATTCACCGCTCTTTCCTCAACACCTGGCACATGGAGTCAGCTCATAATTATCTGTTTAATTAATTAATCAGTGTATTAATGTGTTAAACAACTAGCTCATCTGCTGCAGTCTATTTCCATGGCTGAATATAAAAGATGAAGCAGTTAGCACCAACACCCAAGTCCTATTTGGAGATCTAAAGCTTGAAATAGTCTCTTAGGTCCATGATTCTGTATATCATGCTGATTTGTGGAAAGCTTCATTTAATATCTGCGCAAGGAACTAGAAATTAAATCCATCCTTGGACTCGGCCTCAATATATTATGTCAATAATTCTCATTATTAATAACATTATTTATGACTTGATGATGCTGTCCATTTCACAGTAGAGAGCATTTGGATGGGATTTATAGCTCTAAGGTGACCTGAATGTAGACAAGTGCAATGGAATTATTATCCATGTTATGATGGATGGAAATAGTGTTTTAAGGATGCTTTTAAATGGACTTCATTTGGGATACGATGAAGAGCTTCTTTCTAGAAAAATTGATCTAGTGTAGTCATGACATACAATAGTAGATTTTATAATATTTTTCTTTAAAATAAATATCATCACTTCCTTTTGTATGCTCATTCCTCATTAAATATACCTGTTTTCTAATGAGTCACTTAATTCTTATTACAGCTCATTCATCTTCAGTTAAAAAGGATTCTGCAAAGAAGCTTTATAATACTTAAGTGTTAAATTATAAAGTGACCATCTCACTGTATGGACCATCAATGCTTTATGTGATATGTTCTTTTATTACATAAAATGAGTGTACATATTCATAGAGACTTATTTTCAGTTGCAACTGATACATTAGAAAATATAAGAGAAGTGTTTTCTGTCTTTTATAATGCAATTATCTTGGTGTCTGGGCCTTGTTGATTCTCTAAAAAGTTAAATCATATTCTTAAATTTACCAGTCTATAAGTAATTTTCTAGCACAAGGTTTGTATTTCATTGTATCCCTATACTCAGCTGTATTACTTGATATGTGCCTGGATGAATTTCCAAAAATAATATATTTATTAGGAACTCAGTTTGTGTTTGGTTGTTTTCTAGACACTTGTTTTAGTGACCGAACAAAAGAAAAATATCAAATCCCCATCCTTATTGAGCTTTTCTTTTACTGAGAGGTGATAGTAAAAGAAGAAATGCATATATGTTCAGATGGAGATAATTAACATGCAAAGAAATAAGCCAGAACGAAGGTCTAAGTTTCCCTGGGGTGTGGGTCACCTTACTGAGTATTCTACTTTGGAACAAAAGAATGAAGGAGGTGAAGGTGTGAACCATACAACAATCTGGAGAAAAGTACTGCAGGTAGAAGAAAGCCAAGTGCAAATAGCAAAAAAATGTTGATGTGCTGGGATAAGCTATGGGGAAATGAATAGGAGATGAGATCAGAGAGTTAAAGGGGAGATCAGATAGGGCATGATCATTTGGGCAGGTTTGGCTGAGAAAATACTTTGGGTTGTACTGTAAGAAGGGAATCCACTGGAGTACACCAAGGAAGGACGTGACATCATCTCCATTCTGGCTGCTGTGCGATTAGTCTATAAATAAGCAAAGGGAAAAGGTAGGAAACTGTTGGAATATTGCTGGTGAAAGTTAATGGAAAGTAGAGTCAGTGAAAGTGATTAGATTTTGAAATATTTTGAATGAGAGCCAATATGAATTTTACAGAGTTTGAATATGAAGTGTGAGCTAAGGAGAGGAATAAGAGATGCTACAGGCCTCCGACATAAGAAAATAGAAAAATGAAGACGCTTATTCATTTAATGAGATGGGTAAGACTGATGTAGAAGAAGATTTTGGGGAAAAGTAGCTGAGTTTTGGGCCTTATAACACTGAGTAGCACCAGATATCTAACTATCCTGACGGAAATTTTGAGTAGGATCATAATATGTATGCCTGTAATGTAGAAAATGATGAAAGAATCAAGCTTAAATCTTAATTGTCTGTGTTATGCTTAGTAATAAGTTTACTAATCACTTGGGTAATATGTTATACAAACTGCCTATAATTTTATGAGAATTTTGCATTTTAGATACAATGATGAATTAGCATAGTGACTTAAATATCAAAATATTTAGCTACTTTAGATTCTGATTGAAAAATAAAGGTTACATTGTTTTTATTTGTGCATCCATAATTGATTTTATAAGCAAATTCAGTATGCTAGTGAACTACTTATTTACTGTTTAACATGGTGATACATTTTGATTATTAGGTTTGTTATGTTTTCTCTGTCTGAAATTTGAAATTACTGAAGTAAATCAGAAATAGTAAAATTCAAACTGAAATTTAACAAATTTAAGTTTATAAAAGACTCTAATATTTTAGAAATATAATCTGTTAACCATGAGTATATCAACTTTGGAGTAAGAAATAAAATTAAATATTAAAAATTTGTCAATAATTTTGGAATTAAAATACAATTGAGTAATAGCATTACTCAATGAAAATATAAGCATTTATATAATTTTTTAAGTTAAAATTAAATGACAATAAAAAGGGTTTTCTGAATTTTAAATTTAAATAAACTTAATTTAAAATTGAAGTGACTATAATAACTCTTTTCCATGAAAAATCCTCTGATTTATAAACATACTGAATAGATAATAATTTACATTAATAATAGATATTGAGATTAAAACAAAAACTGGTTTCTTTCAATGCCTTGAAAACAAATGTAGTTATACAAGCTTTTATTATATTTTATTTCATGTTTGTTGTGATGCTGTCAAACTGAAGAGTCTCTTTATGTAACTTTACGTATTAGTCATTGGATGAATATATATTTTCTAAATTTAAATTCATATTTTTGAGGTTGAAAACAAACAAACCAATCAATCAACGAACCAACCAACCATCCTTTAAATCAGAAACAGCATAGGTAATATTTTAATACACCAAAAAACATTTTACTGAGAAGTATTATAAACAATGTTTCCTGTGAAAGGAAAGACAAACTGGTAAAGCTTTCATAGCAGTTGTTTGCCGAAGGAATTTAGAAACAAACAAATAGTATGATTGATTTTCTAAATAAGAGTATAATGTATTAGGGAGCTAATATAGTTTGGTTTTGTATACTTCAAAATGTAAGCATTTGCATGAGCGTTTGATTTCTGTGAAAAGTAGAAAATGAAATTGACTAGGAATATTGATTTTCTTTCTGAGGTGTCAAGTGACCTGAGGAAAACAGTTATAATGAAAATGGCTATTCAACTGTATTTTGCTGAAAAAGTGCTTTATAATCACTTTATAAGTTTTTCCTGAGGACGACACTTTAAGTGAGTCCTCTTCATTTTGATGCTATGAGTAGACACAGCAGAGAATCCAGCTGAAGTAAAAATGTAAACTATTGAAAGAGTTAGCATTATAATTACTGGGACTAAACAACATCTCATGATTTTGAGGCTATGACAAAAATATTAGGAAGATATTATTGGGTTTTGCCTAAAAAGTAAATTAGTAATATCACATATTGTCTCACTTCCCAAAGAATGTCAGCAGAAGAAATCCAACGTATACGTGTAGCTTAACACAAGTTCTTTAAGACTGTTTATTTATCATAATGAAACATCTAATCATTGTTATACCTCTTCTCCCATCATCATAACATTGCTAATCTAAAACACTATCTCAGCTTTACTTCCAGAAATAATTTTTCATGTAAAGATGTGATGAGTACTTTCCCCTTTAACGAGTTGAGTTAGTTGATAGCCTTTCTTATTTACTTTAATGTTGTTACTTGGTAAGTTGAAAGTATGAATGGGGTGGAGTTGAATTACAGTTGGTTCTTTTGAATTAAGGCTCTGTTTTCACTAGGGAAGCTGCATAAAAGTGTATACCTTAATAATATAAAAGTAAACATGATTTTTTAAAAAGTAATTATTTTGACTTCATAGTAAAACATGTTCTTTGTATGTGTAAAAAAGAATTCAAACATCAGCACCCTTTCTCTTGCCCTGCCCCACTGGCACATAAAAACCCATCTTAATCTCAGCTCCATGTTCAACAATTGTAAAGGGCTTTGTCTGTATTCTTCTGAATAAATTTTGGCACATAAAATATGCATACGTACATACACAGGTGTTGTTTTGTTTTTTATTTAAAATCGTGTAACGCTATTTTGTTTAGCATTGTACTACTTTAGTCAGTTATTATATTACAAATATTTACATTATTGCATTTAGACTTTATTCTTTAACAACACTAGAGTAGTTCATACGGGAGCCCTGGTGGCACAGTGGTTAAGCGTCCGGCTGCTAACCAAAAGATCTGCAGTTGGAATCCACGAGCTGCTCCTTGGAAACCCTGTGGAGCAGTTCTACTCTGTCCTATAGGGTCCTGTGAGTCAGAATCAGCTTGACGGCCATAGGTTTGTTTTTTTAAGGTCATACTACGCATGCTCTACGATTTAGATAACCATTCTTCTAATAATAATTATTTAGGTTTACTATAGGATCGCTATGAGTCAGAATCGACTTGACGGCAGCAGGTTTTATTTTTTGTTTACTCCAACTGTTTGATTTTCCAAATAATAGTGTACTAAACATAGTGGGTTTGGGGTTTTTGTTTGGGGTGTGTGTGTGCACGCGCGTGTGTATACACAAAGAACTTCATAGTAAAATCCTGGCTCCACCACTTATTGGGCAAATCCTAATTTTTCATTGCCACAGTTTATCCATCTCTAAAAGCAAGATTATATTATCCTTTTAATAGGAAATCATTGTGAAGATTAAATGAATTGATAAATAGGATAGTCGCTGACCCCAGTGACCATAGAAAAATATCTACTCTCGCTATGTATTTTTTCCTTTTTCTGTTGAAGCTGAGATTATTTTCATGCTAACCATGGATTTGACTTTATTTTTCTGTTGGTTTATTATTTGTTTCTGTTAAGTTGTTTTTCTTTAGCTTGATGATTTATAAGTGGTCTTTGCATTTTTGACATCATCATCATTTTGACTTTCTATGCCATTTATTTGGTATTGCTAACATTAAAAAACATTCCCACAAAAGGATGGCTAAATAGGGGGACACCTTTTGTTGTATATCCAGATAATGGAGACGTATGGATTTGTTTTCATAAATTAACTTGATGATTAAGAAACTTAATTTTTTATTTTGTTTTATTCCTAGTCTTGAGCATTCGTCCGTAAGTTAAAGTAGGAAAGCAAAATATATCTCACAGGCTCACAGGATAGTGTTGCCAAAAGAGAAAGCTTTTATTTTTACTTTTCTTATTGCCTTCAAAATCTAACTAAAAATGGTAGGACTAGAGCCTGACCTGGGACAATGGGCAATTCAGTTCTTACTGGATTAGTGCTGTAGCCTGAACAAGAACATTCCTTTTCAGGAAGGTGTTGATAACCAAATGAAAGACAAATGGATCAATGTGTTGGGCATTGTAACCCGCACCCTGGCTCCATCTATAGCACTAGGACTGGCATTCTAACAAGTGATATATTTATCTTGTAAATTAACCCTACTTTTAGGAAAAGATTACAAAACTTCTTTTCCTTATTCTTTATTAGTTTTATTCTCCTTGTGGTGTGTTTGCACTGTAGAAAATAATTGGGATTTTAGAGCTTTGATTTTAAATTTTGTGCTGGGTGGTGAGTCTTAGACATATGGATGTTTTCTAATCACTCCAAATTTGTTGCAACTCGGGGCATCACTTGCTGATGTCTCAGATTTAAATAAAGGGGATATATTCTTTCAGGTCCTGATCCAATTCTCCAATCAATCAATTACACATGAATGTATCCAAAAATAAGCATGCATATTCATTATCTCTTTTGAATATGGGACACATACTATCTTCTTGGATGCACTGCTACTTAGAATGTTATTTCATTTCATTTTTTCTCTTGCTCTCACGGTGAAATTGGTTATCTTGGCAATTTGAATGTCACACTTGGAGGGTAACACCACTAGAAATCATTGAACAAAGAAAAAGCTTATATTTTTCGCTCATTCCACTAGGGACACATAATAAGAGCAACACTATTACTAACATTAACAAAAGATAAACCCTAATACTAGCTAATGTGCAATGTACACCCGCACTTTGTCAGTCATTATGCTGAGAATTTTACTTGCATTAACTCTTCTGATCCTAACAACAAAATTTCCATTTCCATTACATAAGTAAGAAATGGAGATATGAAGAGAAGTTAAGCAATTTGCCCAGGTTCACATGAGTAGTAAGAGACAGAATTTGGATTCAACTAAAATCAGGCATACTCTTAAAAACTACACTACGTTATGTTAATTTGAATGAGAGCTTAAATTTACCATGTTTATTTGTGCACAAAATCTGCTGACATTGAATTGTACCATATGGCACAAAGCTAGGAGAAACATAGTCTTATTTCTATCTTATGCTGTAGTCTCACAGATCATAATTATCTATATTTGGTTGCTATTTTTCTCTTCTATTAACCGTTGAGAGCTAGCCTAATGGTGTTTATACTCATGGTTATCACCAGAGAAGGTTATGTGCAGTAAAGGAAATTTAAATTACTGGAGACATTTAAGACGTCTACGTCTGTTTATTTATTGTATATTAATAATTAATACATGCTTATTGGATATAGTTTAAAAATACAGTACTTTGTCCTTTACTAAATAAAGGGAAAAAAAAAAAAAAACACTTGCAATTCCACTACACAGAAATAATATTTTTTTTTCAAATTTTAGTTTATCTTTTACTAGATATAAATTAAGAAATAGCTAATCATTTTGGAATGATAATCATAATAAACACACTGATTTGTAAGGTAATTTATTCATTAACTGTTATAGCAATGTTTTATGATATAAATATCCTTATACAACAAATTGTAATGAGTGCGTAACTGAGTATTTCTTAAAACAACATTTTGATGCCTTGGGAAAAATAACTGCCTCGCTGCATCTATCAACGCACTGCTGATAAAGTAGTACTAATTTCATCACATCTGTGTGAAAACCTGGGACTCATTTTTCTTGGACTTGTGTTGACAAGACTTTTGAGGTAGTTTTAAACACATACACACACTCAGATACATACACCATGGCACATGGGCATGTTAGGAAGATAATATGCAACATGGAATTTAGATAAAGAATTGAGGAATAACTACCTGTGTTTTAGCAATCAAATTAAATTTTATTAGAAAATTCTAATTTCCATGGGAAATTCAAGGAGAAGTCTTTGTGATATTGGCTGATAGTAATAATTATGAGAAAAGATATGAAAATTTCCTTTGGTTTGCATTTGGTGAATGAGTTTATAGAAGCCAAAATGCAAATTGACACCTGGGATACATTCTCAGCTTTAAAAACTATACTCAACTGCTCTAAACATTTGAAACTCTAAGTTTCAATTTGTCTAGGTCCTAGAAAATATATTTTTTATATATATTATTGTTGATGAACAACTTCAAAATTAAAAAACTTTAAAAAAATTTCTTCCTTTCTTCTCATAATGTAAGCAAGAAAAAGCATTTCTATTATTTGTATTAATGCACTGTTCATGGTTTGATCAACTTGATTCGGAATGATAATATCTCATTTTTAAATGTCAAGAAATTATAAACCTCATATTAATAGTCACAATGGTAAATACATACCATTTTTGTCCATAAAATTGCAATTCTTTGGTTTTAAATTTAATGTTTTACATAAAGAATAGGTGAATTCTAGGTAATGCTATTCCTTAAAGACCTTTTATATCCTATTGACAATCCATGTATAGAGAAAAAAAGAGGGATTAATATACTATTTTATTTTTAAGGTTTTAATGATATTTTATGGACTTTGCTTTTATGATATATAATTGGAAATGAACCAACATGTACACATTCCTTATTAATTACTCTGTTACTAGTGCTAAAAAAACTAAACCAAACCCAAACAAGCAACCATATCTTGATAGGATATATATTCTGGAAAATTCATTCAGAAGTAAAATAGAAACATATTGTGTTCTACTTTTCCCATTTGTACATCAATGATTTCATAATATCTTAGATAATCTCCTTGTTTCTCTGCAGAAATAGAGAAACGCTCTATTCAAATTACTTCTATTATTTTGAATCAAGAGTGATCTCATGCAACAAGTGATCCTACCAGTAAATTATTATAGGAGAATACCTTCAGACTCATTTTCAAACTAAAATCATCAACGTAATTTCTAGACATTTTCCAACAATAAACATTTCATATGTAACATTTTTCCAGAAGAGAATAACTTATCAGCCCCCTAGCTATACATTTCTAATTACTGTATCCTGAAGGAATCAAAAAGAAATTACTTTGTTTCAAATATATAGGTTGTTATTGGACTTTAATAAGAGATTGGCTGTTACCATGGCACACAATTATTTACAATTTCTTTGTAAATTTTGAAACCTACTTCCCTATGATCTGTTTATTGTTGTCTTGATCTCCAGCATAAATCCCCAGTCTTGGTTCTTCAAGAATGGCAGCCCCATTCACAAATCCTTGCTTGGCCCACTTCATGCTCTGTTCATGTACCAGAGGTTTTGTGCACCGCCTCTTCATTGATTGGAAAAGCATATGGACCTGACTTTAATCTGCATCACATTTTCATACCAGATTGTTATCAGATAATATAACCATAAATTCCATGCTGCCCAATTCTTATCTAAAATTACTTTGAAAAGAACAGCTATTTTGAAGAGTCTCCTGAAGGATGTACAGTGTCAGCATTACTTTAGACTACTTACATAATGTCCCATGATCATCAGGCGCTCAGAGAGTGCTTTACCTACCTTATTTCATTCTGTTTTAGGATTGCTTTATTGAAATTGGTTATGTCATTGGACTCCATTGAGAGACATTATAGGAAACATCAGTATAAATATTGTAACTACATTTACATTAAATAAATGAGCAAAGACACATGTCCACAAGATTACATCTTTTTCTCTTTCATCAAGATTGATGGGTCACTTTTGTTTTATTTCCGTTGTAGTTTCTCTTGAAGAACTGGCTCAGTGTTGTTTTCACGGAAAATTTTGTTTCTGTTTCTCAATTTGTTTTGGCTCTTAGAATCCATTTAACTAAATATGTAACAACATATACAGAGTGAAAAGATGTTATTGAAAATATTTTGTGTAATTACTGTCCAAGTAGTTGGTTATATTAGATTGAATTCTCTTTAAATATAAGCAAATTAGGACTTCAAAACTTCACCTCTTTTGTTCTTGGGTATCTAGAATATCTGAAAGCTAATCTAATTTCAAAATTTTTGTCATTTTTAAAAAATTTTATTGTACTTTAGGTGAATGTTTACAGCACAAATTACTTTGTCATTCAAAAACTTATACACAAATTGCTTTGTGATGTTGGTTGCAATCGCCACATTGCGTCAACTCTCTCCGCCTTTATCTTTCCACCTCGGGTTTCCCATGTCCATTTGTCTAGTTTTCCTGTCCTTTCTTGCCTGCTCATTTTTGCTTTGGGGCAGGTGTTGCCCTATTTGTCTCATATACTTGATTGAACTAAGAAGCATGTTTATCATGCTATTGTTTTATAGGCCTGTCTAATCTTTGGCGGGGAGCCCTGATGGTACAGTGGTTAAGAGATTGCTGCTAACCAAAAGATCAGCAGTTCAAATTCACCAGCTGCTCCTTGGAAACCCTGTGGGGCACTTCTACTCTGTTCTATGAGGCGCTATGAGTTGGAATTGACTCAGTGGCAGTGGGTTTCATTTTTGGGTTTAATCTTTGGCTAAGACGTGCCCTTTAGGAGAACCTTCAGTCCTGAGCTAGCAGGGTGTCTGGGGGTTCCTTCAGTCTCTGTCAGACCAGCAAGTCTGGTCTTTTTTTTTTTTTTGGGGGGGGGGAATATGAATTTTTTTCTACCTTTTTGTCCTGCTTTGTCTGGGGCCTTCTATTGTGATCCCTGCCAGAGCAGTAAGTGGTGGTAGCTGGGCACCATCTAGTTCTTCTGGGCTCAGGCTGCTGGAGGCTGTGGTTCATGTAGTGCATTAGTCCTTTGGACTAAGTTTTCCCTTGGGTTTTGGGTTTTCTTCATTCACTTTTGCTCTGGGCGGGATGGGTCCGATATATCTTAGCTGGTCACTCACAAGCTGTTAAGACCCCAGATGCTACTCGCCAAAGTAAGATATAGAACATTGTCTTTATGAAGTATGCTATGCCAATTGACCTACATGTCCCCAAGACCATGATCCCCAGCCCCAGGAACTCGGTCCCTCAAGGTGTCTGAATGTGTTTAGGAAGCTTCTATGACTTTGCCTTGGTCAAGTTGTGCTGACTTCCCCTATATTGTGTGTTGTCTTCCCCTTCATCAAAGTTAACAAAGTTAACGCTTGTCTGCTGTCTAGTTAGTGATTCCCCACTCCTCCTCTCCCTTGAAGCCATCAAAGATTTTTTTTTTCTGAGTGTAAATCTTTTCTTGGATTTTTATAATAGTGGTCTCATGCAATGTTTGTCCTTTTGTGATTGACTTATGTCACTCAGCATAGTGCCCTCCAGATTCATCCATGTTGTGAAATGTTTCACGGATTCATTATTGTTCTTCATTGTTGTGTATAATTTTAATATTAAGTAAGGTCAAAATGATAAATTGAGAGAGGAAATAACTGATGCCTATTCTATTTTATGTCCAGTAGCTTCTAAGGAGAAAGACCTGGTAGTGCGATCCTGAAAGATTACAGCCTAGGAAACACTATAGGACAGTACTACTGGGTCACATGGGGTCACTGTGGGTTGAATTTGACTCGACAGCAACTAACGACAACACACAACATACCTATTATATTTGTGTATAATCGATGATCTTTTATAAAGTTGTAATTGGGTGTATTAGTTAAGTCATTGTGATTAAATAAGTTATTGCAACACAAATCAGATATGATTGATTCAGGAATCAATGTAAAAGGTTTTTAAATGGTGTCTTGCTGATACAAATAGAATGCTTTAAAGTTGCATTTGGAAATTCACAGGAAGAGTAAATGATATCTGTAAAATATTAGAGAGAAATTATCCATTCCTGGTTGCAAGAGCCCAAACAATATGATAACATAAGAGTATCTTAAATTGATACCATTAATAATCCATTATACATGTAAATTTTTCTTTACTTCATACAGAATGGATTGGCTAATTCAGAAAATGTGCACTCTTGGAAACATCTGAAAAGGAACATCTTTTTATGTGATATCATCTTGTGCTATAAATGTCAAACACTATTCTTGGCAGGCAGTTCTAGAAAACTGAAAATTGCTGTTTGCTTTAAATGAATTTGAAATGAAAATCTCAATTCCAATATCTAAGATGCAATGAGCTCTGTGTATCCTGGAACAACTCAGGTAATGGCTGCTTTGTCTGATATTGTTAGGTAATGTAGCGTAATGAAATAGCAAATTTTCCAGCTAATAAAAGTTTAAGCCTTTCATCAAGAAACCCTTTTAAAAACATAATTCATTTGATTGTTTTTACAGCATACTTTATAATGATTTGCCAGCTTCAACAGAGAATAATGAACATAATTTAAGCTTTATATGATTACTTGAGGTCATTGTTATGAACACCCATAATATACTGTAATTAAGTAATGCTTTTGTAAATTTTACTGATAGTTGACCTTCTGAAAGTAGGCTCAGACTTCTATGCTTCTGAATATATCTGCCTCTTTTAAAGTTAAGATTTCTTCCTTGTTTACAGCTGCTGAGTGAAACTTTTGTCTCTTTTTAGTTAGCCTTTCAGGTTTGAGTTTTTAATATTCTGGAATAAAATAAATAAATCTTATTATAATTTTCAGTAAAATTGAAACATAAGACTTGCATGATTGTGAACTTGTCCAGCACTGTAAAACTGTGAAAGTTTGAGCTTTCGGTGTGTAGGAAATTCGAATGCCAGTCAGGAATAGAGTCACGGAGGAAATTGTGCTATTGCTTTATTCTCACTGAATTAATTATGCTAGTACCTAGTTATTTGTAGCATAACGGATCACATCTATTATCTTAGCCAGAACTAAAAACTAATGGACACACATATGCAACAAAAAATTCTTGTTATAACCATTTAAAAACTATGCTGTTTTCTTCCTATTCTTGATATTATCAATGTTTCATGATTATTGAATTTTAAGCAATTGATTGGAGCATAGTTTTCAAAATTATCATTTTTAGAGGCTACATTTGGTCATATCTATCTTTGCCTACAAAATGAAGAATGATTAATTAGCACAGGATTTATTAAAAGACAATAATCATGAGTCTTCCCTTTAAACCCTTGTATAACTTCAACTACTTTTATTACAAGTCCCAAATCATTAAAATTGTCTGTTTCAAAAATGTTCAAGTATTTTTGGTCATATACTTCCTAATTTATTTTTCTTTGAAATTCTCAAAACTTCCTTGCACATTTTTAAGTTGCGCTACATTGTTTTGAATCATTAGGTTTACAAAATAATAAATGATGCAGTTATAAAACTACTATAAACATTAAAGTATTGCTAGATTTTAAAATAAATCCATTGTATTCTTCGTAAAAAAATGTAACCAATGCAATCTAAATACTAACGTAAATATCTAAAATAATGAAACATTTGCATACTTACATCTTATCTTTGAACTCATATTTCCTGTTCACTTTTTCTTCAGAAGGTTATTTTATCATAATATGATTTTAATACTTGTAAGAATTGTATTCATCACCATATCATACATGCCTGAAACAAAAATACATATCCAAACATAAATTAAATTTTCATTTAATAATTTCCTGTGACCACTTCATTGGAAATGCATCTCAAGTGAAAAGGATGGAATTTTTGATATTTAGTTAGTCCATGTATCTGTGGATTAATATTTCACTCTCTTAGCTTTACAATACAATTTTAACCTTATTTTATTTGTTATTTAAACAGAGTGAAATATTTTCACATAAATAAGTAGTGGCATTGACAATTCATTGTACACCTTCTTATTTATATGTCAGTTATCAGATTGTCATTGTCAGGAAAATTATCCAAAGTTTGGCTCTAAGGCAAGAAGGCGGGCAGCATGCCCTTCAGTCTCATCTAGGCGCAAAATCCTCCTGAGAACTATCAAGGGAAAGTGCTTAGTTCATCATATTGTTTAGTATTGATTAATGACCCCAGACTTGTTGAAGTTTATTTTATTTGTTAATTCGAAGGTTTTTTTCACTAGTACCGTCAATCATTTCTGCTCAGTGGAAACGATCACCCAGAGATAACGATCCTTTTGCGCATTTACTCATTTTATATCTAACCTGAAAATCTTATCCCAACATTTCATTGTTAAGTTGTATAGAAATATCCTAATTTCTCATATCCTCTTTAAATAGGTTACAGCATCTTACTAGATTCCTCTTTAATTAATGAGTTAAATAAAAACTTTGACACAGATTTATATTTGTCTGAGAGTTATAATATTTACATTCTTAAAAATTATACTTTAATATCATCTATAACAAAAATATTTTAATAATCTATCTGCTGAGGACTGAATTAAGCGCTCCTTTAGTTTTGTTGCAAACAAATTGCATGCTATTTGCTACTTAGTGATTAGAATAGTTCACTTTCTTGATTTTTCTGAAGCATATCATTAAGAATATACCAAACCAAAAAACCAAATCTATTGCCATCAAGTCACTTCTGACTCATAACAAACCCATAGGACAGAGTGGAGTTGTCCCATAGGGTTTCCAGAGAGTGGCCGGTGGATTCGAACTGTTGACCTTGAGGTTAGCTGCTGAGCTATTAACCACTGTGCCATCAAGGCTCCTAAGGATTTACCAACATTTGTGAAATACATTTTGTTATGTGTTTTATTCTGTTTCCTAAATATAACTTATTTATGGAGCTAAAATTAGAAGAATATGGGGTAAAAATAAAACCCGATGAAACTGAATATATTTTAGGTTTTTGTTCTTTGGCTGTGAACAAAGATGTCTACATATTTGATAATCACATACAAAGAGCTACGTATTCTTATTTAATAGTTCAAAATTATTGAGTTTAATTATGCATTTTACCAGATTAGTAAAGAAGAGCAACATCTGAGAGAGTAGAATTAATCTTACTTAAAACAGCTGGCTTACTGAACTTCAGGATATTAAACCCAAGATTAGATATCCCCCTTCACAATTACATAATATGCCTTTTTATTTTTAAAACTGCAGAATAAAACCTTTTGTAGAAAACAGCATGCACAACATCAACAGCAAGAACAAAAGAGAGGTACTTAAAGAAGTGTAAAAAGAGCCCTGGTTGTGCAGTGGTTAAAGTGCTTTGTTGGTGGTTCAGACCCATGAGAGAAAGATGTGGCAGTCTGTTTCTGTAAAGATTTACAGCCTTTGAAATCCTATAGGGCAGTTCTACTCTGTCCAGTAGGATTGCTATGAGTTGGAATTGACTCGAGGGCAGTGGTTTGGTTTGAGAAATAGAGTTTAAAAAAGATATATTAATGACTGTATAAGCACCTTTTGGCAGAACCCACAACATTCATTATGTTTAATATGTAATAAGCAAATTATATGAATGAATAAACTTGTAGAAAAGTGGTTTATACTAACAATAATCAGTAGACTTGATACAAGAAAAAAACATGTATTAATTAGCAATATACAAATACCTTAAGAAAATGTGTTTTTCTTTTGAATCCGAATAGTGGTTTAAGTAGATATAAAGCAATGTCTTCCATATGTGTTATTTTTATTAAAAAGTATAAAATTGTTTTGTCACAAGTAAATGGAATACTTGCATCACCTTCCTCCTTGAGATTTTGCAAAACATACAACTAAGTCTCAGACTGTAATATGGGAGAGTTAGATCACTAAGTCCTTTGAAAATGATTGACAAAGATGGAAATGCTGAAAGCATACTCTTCACATCTCATCAATATTTCCCAGTGTTTTTTCCCCCAAAGATTTTAACAGATCTTTTTTTCAAATTGAATATTCCAATTTTAATTTAGATAAATAGATGAGTATGTAGATGAGTAGACATTTAAAAGCATCAACTCTTATCATAGGATGATGATCCCTTGCTATGGGTTTGTCAACTAGGAAAAAAAAGTTAAGATTTTTCATATTTCTTGCTGACAATTTTTTTTTTCTTTTGCTTTACTCTCAAAGTACTCTCCATCAAGAGCGATAATTCTTTAACAATAGTAGGGAATGGAAGAGGTGTGTTTCTTGACTGAAAATTATCAACACTTGTGTTACCCTAACTACTGAGATATCTGAGTTCATAACATTCAAACTCATGCCAAAATATTTAACTGCTCCATATGGTTTCCAAGGATCACCTGGTAGATTCAAACTGCCAACCATTTGGTTAGCCGCCAAATTTTAACCACTACCCCACCAGGGTTTCCAAAAATATTTATAACACCATTCTTATAGGGAAAGACATCAAACCTGTCATAGGATGATAGGATGGTGGTCTCTTGATTAAAGGAGGATTTAGCTACACCAGGAGTTTGAATGATCTTTTTGTTTGGAACACCAGAATGGTTTTATTGCCTGAGGCTGGGGTGAAGGATTCATCTTAATAGCATCTAGAATAAGGGAGAAATATGCTTTTCTTTTTTTAAAGTAGGAGAATTAGAAACATGACTGCAAAGACGGCTGGGAAGTGAGATGTTTTAAACATAGGCATTTTCTCAGGTATATCCATTTTACAAAGAAGGTGAGGATCTGGAAACTAATTCCCTTAAAACTTTTAACGCCTTTGTAACCCTTAGAGAGTTTTTGTGTCCCTCAGGGGTATGCTTAAGTTTGAAGACTTTGGCCTATATTGTCAAATTTTGAGATATCCAGTGTAAAAAGGAATTAAAATTTTGTTTACTCTGGATAATTTTTTGAATTTTTAGTAAAGAGTCTGGGTCAATCCCATAATGCCTACCTTCCCTCTTTAACCTAGTCACTGAAAACAAAAACAAAATAAAAACCTCTCACCCTGATCTGATGGTCATCCCCATTGTATTCTGTAAATCTCATAAGGTGACCCTGGCTCCTTTCCCATGCTGGCTAAAATCTTCTACTTCCTTACCACCTCAACTAATTCGCTAATTGTTACTTTTCTCTTCATTGCTGTAATAGAAACCCAATTGTGCCTTGAACATCTGTTTATTTTAGAACAGGACATGTTCCTTTGGAGGTGCTCAGTAAATGCATGTTGAATAATAAATAAATGAAAATCCCTGAATAATCTGTATCCCACCTTCTACTCCAAGGTCACCATTCTCTTCATCTCTCCAAACTCTTAGTCACATAGTCTTCTCAGCCTCCTCAATGCATCAAGCCCCTTCCAGCTCAAAGACGTTGCACATCTTTGACGTTTCTCAGTGAAATAAAAATCTAAAGACATTCATCAAGAATGAGTATGAGGATGATGTTGGAGGTGTGAGGAGAGAGGATAGATAGGAAATGTGTATCTTAGAGAGTGGGGTGCACAGGTACTAAGAAAGTACGGTCACTTTATCTGAAGATTACGGACTTTGCTTTATTTCCTCACGTAAAGTCTTGGTAGTAAGATCACTAAAAAAAAAAAAAAAAAAAATATCATGGAGTCAATTCGGACTCAAAGCGACCCTGTAGGGCAGAGTAGAACTTCCCCACAGGGTTTCCAGGGCTGTAAATCTGTAAGGGAGCAGACTGCCACATCTTTCTCCTGAGTAAGATCACAGTTGCAGTAAATTCATTTTCTTAATAATTTGTTTTGCAGAATTGACAATCTGTGTTGTTCACAGTTATCCATTTAAGTGAGCATACATTTGTCTACAATGGAGGATCAATTACTATTTGCTAATTGAATGAACAAATTTAAGCCATATCAGATACATTTATCTCTGCAGCCTTATTTCTTTCTACTGCTTTCCGTACTTCAGTAGGATGATTCAGTTTGTCTTTCTTAAATCTTCCTGTCTCTGCTTATGCTGCTCTATATTTCTCGTTCATAATATTCTTTCCCTACATTTCCACAGCTGAAGTCCTACTATACTTCTAATCTTACCACCAATCACCAATGCTAATTGTTCTGGAGGTTTATTTAGTTGCCATTATTTATAATTCATTTTTCTCTATTTAGTACTTAAAGAAGTTTATTTTCCTTCCATTTGCACCCCAGCATACATCTTAATTAGTTTGTGCATGACTGATCTTTTCCAAGACTTACAGGCTTTATGAGATCTTATACCCACACAGTTTCTTGACTAATTAAGTGATCTACACATGATCTGTTAATAAAAATAGTAATAATAATATTGCAAATGCAGTAATCTATTTTCTATCATGTACATTTGTTGGCAATTAATATATATTTCCAAATGTCTTTATTCTGTTTCATGGATTAGTCATTATTTAAATGTTATAGTTCTCCACCTTTTAAAGAGTTTCCATAGCTTATTTTGTTTGTTTGCATACAAATGCACATACATTGCCATTAAAATGTTGCAATTATATGAAAAGCACTAGTGAGAACAAAATAAAACAAACAAATTAACAAAAAAAAAAAATCTGTTCTTTCTACAATGACTCTAAGAGAGCCATGCTATCTTAGCTATAGCCTAAGAATCATTTGGATTATTATTATTATTATTATTATTATTACATTCACAAGTCTTTTCTCTTTCTAAAAGGGTTCTGATTTTCTCCCATTCGCCTGAGGAAGATGAGTTTATTGAACTATTGTGACAGAAGGAAGCGGGATATATTCCTTTGGTATATTGAGTCTGAAAAAGACTGAAAACCACTGTTCTAAGTATAATGACATGCTTTATCATAAATTATTTTCTATACTTGTTCGCCAGTAGTCATTACATTGTTGTTGTTTTGGCACAAGAATTAAGTGTGAGGCTGCAAACCAAAAAGTTGGTAGTTTGAACCCATCCAGTGGCTTCGGAAGAGAAAGATCTGCTGAGCTGCTCCTATAAAGATTACAGCCCGGGAAACCCTATAGTTACAGTTACTATGGGGTAGTTCTACTTTGTCACATGGGGTCATTATGAGTCAAAATCCACTCAACAGCACCTAATGACAACAACAGTCATTACATTAAAATATTAGGATGATTACGATACTTATTAACTGTTCAATAATTTTGGTTGACCTCAGGTACCATAAATGATTACAGAAGTGCCTACAGAGTCAGTCTATAGACCTCTTCTAAAAAATGGCTTTGGTATTTCTATTATTATGTTTTGTAACGTGATGCTGATACATTTTTCACGGTCATATGGACCAGATATTGGATGCTTATCCAAGGGCAACTCACTACACAGGCTGACAGTTAACAAAATGAACATGAGATCTCTGTTCCACAGGAGACTCTATTCTGAATGGAAAAGGATACTGCAATTATACTCGCATTTTGGAAAATGTGAATTTAAGACAATGCAGGATTGTCAAGCACAGATGCATGACAGCAAATAGTAAGCAGAAGACCATACAAGCTGTGGAATCATCAGCATTGTCAGGAAAATAGAGGAGAGGAAAAGATTATTTCAGGGGATTATTTGGGGGAAAATCTTAAGCAATAATGAGTCTTTTTTTCCTTCACAGGTGAACAGATGAGAATGATAGTTTATGGTCATTTTTTTCATAAGCTATTGATACCAGTGTGATTTGATTTTTCCCCCATAAAAAATAGTGCTATGTCAGAGAGATTGGATGATATCTACATTTCCCAACTTAAATCTCCATTGTTTAAGAATCTTATATGTACATTCTGCTATGTATATTTTTCAGCAATACATTTTTTTTTTTTAATCGAACTTCAGGTGAAGGCTTCCAGATCAAATAGTTTCTCATGAAACAGTAGTACACATATTGTTTTATGACGTTGGTTAACAACCCCACAACACGTCAACCCTCTCCCTTCTCGACCTGTTTTTTTTTTTTTTGGTGAAAATATAGATAGCCAATACACCATTTCAAAAATTTCTACATGCACAGTTCAGTAACATCAACTACACTCTTCCAATTGTGCTGCTATTCTCACTTTAGATGAACGCTTACAGAACAAAATAGTTTCTCATTTAACAGTTAGTACACATGTTGCCCTATGACAATGGTTAACAACCTCACAATGCATCAACACTACCCTTACTCAACCTTGGGTTCCCTATCACCACCTTTCCTGTCCGCTTCTGCCTTCTGGCCATTGTCCCTGGACTGCTCCACCTCATTAGTCCCATTTGGTTTTATGGGGCTGTTCACTCCCCAGCTGAACGGTGAACCTTGGAAATGACTTCACCACTGAGCTAAAAGGGTGTTTGGGGACCATACTCGCGGGGTTCCTCCAGTTTCCTTTAGGCCAGTAATCTGGTCTTTTTTTTTTTTTTTTCGAGTTAGAATTTTGTTCTACATCCTTCTCCAGCTCTGTCCAGAACCCTCGGTTGTGATCCTGGTCAGAGCAGTCAGTGGTGGTAGAGGGGCACCATCTAGCTGTACTGGACTCACTCTGGTGGATGCCTTGGTAGCTGTGGTCCACTAGTCCTCCAGACTAATCTTTTCCTTGTATCCTGTTCTCTTCGGTCTCCCTTGCTCCTGAAGGGAGGAGACCAGTGGAATATCTTAGATGCCTGCTCACAGGCTTTTAAGACCCCAAACGCTACTCACCAAGGTAGAATGTAGAACATTGTCTTTATAAACTGTGTTATGCAAATTGAGCTAGATGTTCCCAGAGACCATGGTCCCCACAGCCCTCTGCCCAGCAATTCAGTCCCTCAGGGAGTTTGGACGTGTCTATGGAGCTTCCATGGCCTTTGCTTGTACAAGTTGTGCTGGTTTCCCCTGTATTGTGTGCTGTCTCACCCTCCACCCAAGATACCACGTATCTGTTTTCTATTTAGTATTCCCTCCCCCCATCCCTGGTAACCAACAAAGATTGTTACATTTTGTGTGTGAACTTTTACATGGGTTTTTACAATAGAGGTCTCATACAATATTTGTCCTTTTGTGATTGACTTATTTCACTCAGCATAATGTCCTCCAGTTTCATCCATGCTATGAGATGCTTCACAGATTCATCGTTGTTCTTTTCCGTTGCGTAGTACTCCACTGTGTGTATGTACCATAGTTTGTTTATCCATTCATCTGTTGATGGGCACCTACGTTGTTTCCATCTTTTTGCTATTGTGAACAATGCTGCCATGAACATAGGTGTGCATATGTCTATTTGAGTGACGACTCTTATTTCTCTAGGATATATTCCCAGAAGTGGGATTGCTGGATCGTATGGTATGTCTATTTCTAGCTTTCTGAGGAAGCACCATATCATTTTCCAAAATGGTTGTGTCATTTTGCATTCCCACCAGCAGTGCATAAGAGTTCCGATCTCCCCGCAGCCCCTCCAACATTTGTTATTTCCAGTGTTTTTGATTCGTGCCAGTAACGGAGGGTGAGATGGCATCTCATTGTCGTTTTAATTTGCATTTCTCTAACAGCTAGTGATCGCGAGCATTTCCTCAAGTGTCTGTTGGCCATTTGAATGTCTTCTTTTGTGAAGTGTCTGTTCATTTCCTTTGCCCATGTTTTCAGAGGATTATTTGTCTTTTTGTTGTAAAGGTGTTGGATTTTCTTGTAGATTATGGAGATTAGGCCTTTGTCTGACTTGTACTGTCCAAAAATTTTTTCCCAGTCTGTAGGTTCTCTTTTTACTCTTTTGGTGAAGTCTTTTGAAGAGCATAGGTGTTTGATTTTTAGAAGATCCCAGTTATCTAGCTTATCTATTGGGGTTTCTGCATTGATGGTTATGGTTTGTATCCTGTTAATGCCATGTATTAAGGCCTGAAGTGTTGGTCCTATTTTTTTCTTCTAGGAACTTCATAGTTTTAGGCTTTATAGTCAGGTCTTTGATTCATTTTGAAGTAGTTTTTTTATATGGCGTTAGGTATGGGTCCTGTTTCATTTTTTTGCAGATGGATATCCAGTTTTGCCGGCACCATTTGTTAAAAAGACTGTATTTTCCCCATTTGATGGACTTTGGGCCCTTGTCGAAGATCAGGTGACCGTAGGTGGATGGATTTACATCTGGGTTCTCAATTCTGTTCCATTGTTCAATGTATCTGTTGTTGTGCCAGTACCAGGCTGTTTTCACTACTGTAGCTGTATAGTAGGTTCTGAAGTCAGGTAGTGTGAGTCCTCCAACTTTATTCTTCTTTGTCAGTAGTGCTTAACTTATTTGGGGCTTCTTCCCTTTCCATATAAAGTTAGTGATTAGTTTTTCCATCTCTTTGAAGAATGTTGTTGGGATTTGGATTGGGATTGCATTGTATTTTTAAATTTCTTTGGGTAGAATTGCTATTTTCACAATGTTGAGTCTGCCTATCCATGAGCATGGTACGTTTTTCCATGCTGAATTCTATTGGCTAGAATTTTGTTGAGAATTTTTGCATCTATATTCATGAGAGATATTGGTCTGTAATTTTCTTTTTTTGTGAAGTCTTTGCCTGATTTTGGTATCAGCATTATGCTGGCTTCATAGAATGAATTTGGAAGTGTTGCTTCCTTTTCTATGCTCTGAAATAGCTTGAGTAGTACTTGTACAAGCTCTTCTGTAAAAGCTTTGTAGAATTCTCCAGTGAAGCCATCTGGGCCAGGGCTTTTTTTGGTTGGGAGTTTTTTTTATTACCTTTTTAATCTCTTCTCTTGTTATGGGTCTCTTCAGATTCTCAAAATCACTTTGTTGTACTTAGGGTAGGTAGTTTGTTTCTAGAAATTTATCATTTCCTCTAGGTTTTCAAATTTGTTGGAGCGTAGGTTTTCATAATATTCTGTTATAATCCTTTTCATTTCAGTTGGGTCTGTTGTAATGTCCCGCATTCCATTTCTTATTTGGGTTATCTGTGTCCTCTCCTGTTTTTCTTTTGTCAGTCTGGCCAGTGGTTTGTCAATTTTGTCGATTCTTTCAAAGAACCATCTTTTGGTTTTGTTGATTCTTTCTATTGTTTTTCTGTTCTTGATTTCATTTATTTCTGCTCTGATCTTTACTATTTCCTTTCTTCTGGTGGTTGTGGGCTTTTTTTGCTGTTCTCTTTCTATTTGTTTGAGTTCTGTAGTTAGTATTTTGATTTTGTCCCTTCCTTCTTTTTCGATATGTGCATCTATTGCTATAAATTTTCCTCTGAGGACTGCCTTCGCTGTGTCCCAAAGGTTTTGGTATGATGTGTTTTCCTTCTCATTTGATTCTAGGAATTTTTTTATTCCATCTCTGATTTCTTCTATTACCCAGTGATGTGTAAGCAGGGTATTATTCAGTTTCCATGTGCTTGATTTTTTTTCCTTGCTCTTTCTGTGGTTAATTTCTGCCTTGATGTCACTGTGGTCAGAGAAGATACTTTGAATTATCTCAACGTTTTGGATCTTGTTGAGGATTGTTCTACAGCATAAGATGTTGTCTATTCTGGAGAACATTCCATGTGCATTGGAAAATAATGTGTACTTTGCAGCGGTTGGATGGAGTGTCCTATATATCTCTATGAGGTCAAGTTGGCTGATTGTGCCCTTTAGGTCTTCTGTGTCTTTGCTGAGTTTCTTCTTAGTTGTTCTATCCTTTACTAAGAGTGGTGTGTTGAAGTCTCCTACTATTATTGTGGAACTGTCAATTTCTCTTTCAGTATTGTTAGTGTTTTTTTTATGTATTTTGGAGCTCTGTCATTGGGTGCATAGATGTTTATTATGGTTATGTCTTCATGATGGATTGTCCCCTTAATTATTATATGGTGTCCTTCTTTGTCTTTTATTGTGGATTTTGTTTTAAAGTCTATTTTATCTGATATTAGAATTGCCACTCCTGCTCTTTTTTGGTAGTTATTAGCTTGATTTTTTTTTTCCCCCAACCTTTGGCTTTTAAGAAATTCACATCTTTGTTTCCAAGATGTGTCTCTTGTAGACAGCATATTGATGGATTCTGTTTTCTTCTCCATTCTGTCGCTGTCTGTCTGTTTATGGGTGTATTGAGTCCATTTACATTCAGTGTATTTATTCATAGATGTGAGTTTGTTGCTGTCATTTTGTAGCACTTTTTTTTGTGGTTCTGAAGTTTTCTTTGTTCTTCTTACTCTCCTGTGCTCAGTTACTTTTGTTTGTGGATTTTTTCTCATTTCTTTTGTTTTTGCTGAGACTTTATGTTTTTCCTCTTTTCTTTTTTGAGCATGTTTTTTAACTTTCTTTGTGGTTACCATGAATTTTACCCTTATCTTTCTAAGTTTGAAGCTGTCTACCATTACTTGGCATTGCCTTGCCTTCCTCTCCATTAGAAGGTTCTATACTTATGCCGTTTATTCCCTCTTTTATTCTGTAGATATTGTTGTCATTTACTGGTTCACTGTTCTGATTCCCTGTTGTATTTCTTTCGGTTTTGGGTACTCCTTTAAAGTTCATTTCCTAGATCGTTATCTGGCTGGTACGATCCTACGTCCTAGATTCTGCCTGTGAGCTGAAGTTGTTTGTTCTCAGATCGAAGAACTCCCTTTAATAATTCTTGTATGTTTGGTTTGACTTTTACATATTCTCTGAATCTGTTTATCTGGAAATAACCTAATTTCACCATCAAATTTGAATGAGAGTTTTGCAGGATATATTATTCTTGGCTGGCAAGTTTTTTCTTTCAAGATTTTGTATATGATATCCCATTGCCTTCTTGCCTGCATGGTTTCTGCCGAATAATCTGAGCTTAGTCTTATTGTTTCTCCTCTGTATGTGACTTCTTGTTTTTCACGAGCTGCTCTCAGGATTCTTTGTTTGTCTTTGGTGTTGGTGAGTGTGATTATGATATGCCTTGGTGATTTTCTTTTGGGGTCTCTCCTATATGAGGTTCATTGAGCTTCTTGGATGGCCAGCTTTTCATCTTTCATGATATTGGAGAAGTTTTCTGTCAGCAGTTCTTCAATGATCCTCTCTGTGTTTTCTGTTTTCTCCCCCTGTTCTGTAACTCCAATGACTCGAAAATTGTTGCTTTTGATTGTATCCCACATAACTCTCAGGGTCTCTTCATTTTTCTTTGTTCGTTTTTATGAGTTTTCCTCAAACAGAGTTGTATCCAAGTGTTTGTCTTCAGTTCCACTGATCCTGTCTTCCACCATTTCAAATCTGCTTTTCAGCCCTTCTGTGACACGGTCCATTTCTGAAATCTTGTTTATCTTTTGGATCTCTAATTGTTGTTTTTGTATAATTTCTAGTTCTGAATTTATTTTGGCATTTTCTTCCTGCATTATTTTCCTGAATTCTTCCAATTTTTTGTCTGTATTTTCAATGAATTTTTTCTATTTTTTCCTCATTTTTGTCTGCTTTTTGCCTCAGCTCTTGGAGAAATCTGAGTATTAGAGGTTTGAATTTCCTATCACGTAGTTCTAGTGTATTTTCTTCCACTGGAAAGTCATCTCATGTTTTATTTTGGATGCCTACGGGAACCATCCTGTCCTGTCTTTGTAAATGATTTGTATTGTCTGCTGTCTTCGGGGCATTCAGTAATTATTTTTCTCATTTATTGATTGTAGATTTGCTTGTTTTGCCCCTTTTTTTGTAAAATTTGGCTAAGTCTGAGCATGTGGGCTGTGTCTTCTTTGTTGTTTGCTCGTCTGTGGGCACAGTACTTTTCACTTCATTCTCCAATTGGCAGTGTCTGTCACTCAGATATGGAATGGCAGGGCAGGTGTAGCTGAAGAGGAGTTAGTGGGATTTGTTGTTTGTGGCACTTACTACAGCCACCAGGGTGGGTCGGTAATCAGTGCAGGACAGGTTTCAGTAGGCCGTGCCTGTGCTTCTTGGTGGTGTGATGTTAAGCACACAGTGCAGGTAGGCAGGATGTAGCAGGGAGATTGTTATGTATGGGGCTAAGATGGATATGGGAGAGAGGAGAGAGGAACAGAGGCCAAAAACATACAAACAGAAAAGAATTCTAGGGGAGCTTGCTTTTGGAGTGGAGAGATGAAAGACTATGTAACGGAGAAAAAACAAAAAGGGTAAGAGGAAGAAAAAGGAAAGAATGAATAAATAAAAATTGGAAATGGAAAAAAACTGCAAAGTTCCCAGGGATCCCACTGGTGAGGCTATGAGGTCTGGGGTAGTTGTTCTCAGGTGTTTCAGTACAGCCTGGCTAGAAGGCGTAGAGGTATACAACACCCGATATTTAGGGAACAGAAAGAGAAGGAAGATATAGAGAGATGAGAAACTGAGTAAGAAGAAAGACAAAAAGGGAAAAAGAGGGAAAAGAATACAATATAAAATAAATTAAAAAAAAAAATGAACAAGTAAAGCCCCCAAACAAATAGAAAAAAAAAAAAAAAAACAACGAAAAAAGAAATGCACTCAGGGATCCCTCTGCACGTCTGTGGAAGCCAAGGGAGTAGGTTCCAAGCCACACAGCACTGCCTGGCCAGAACGGGCTCCCAACTCAAGAAAAGGAAATGAAAACAAACAATTCAAAACAAACAAACAAACAAAAGCTCTGGGATCCTACCAGTGCCACAGCCCAGACCGGGAAGCAGCTCCACACTCGAACGGAGCTCCACAGTCCCTCAGGAAGAAGCAAAGATGGTGCACCAGGCCAGGTATTTGAACGAAAGGAGGGGTAGGTGGTGAGAGGTAAGGAAGAAATCAAAAGAAGTGGAAAAAAAGCAACACCAGCAGCCAACAAATGGCACTCAGAGAGCCAACTAGTGCCGGCTGGTGGAATCCAAGCAACCAGTGCTTCACAGACAAGAGACTGTGTTTGGGAAGCAGAGGAGTCCGAGTGTGGATGAAGAAATGTAGGGGGTGGGAAAGCGTATATCACAAATTACCTGTAGCCCCTCAGGAAGAAGCAAACGTGGCGGAGGGAGCCAGGTATTTGAGCGAAAGAGGGGGAGGTGCTGAGAGGTAAGGAAGAAGTCAAAAGAAGTGGAAAAAAGCAACACCAGCAGCCAACAAATGGTGCTCAGAGAGCCCACTTGTTCGACTGGGTGGAATCCAAGCAGCCGATGCTTCCTGGACAAGAGACTGTGGCTGTAGGAAGCAGAGGAGGCCGAGTGGGGGTGAAGAAGGGTGGGGGGTGGGAAAGCATATATGGCAAATTACCAGTTGTTTTGTCTCCTGCTGGAAGCTCTGTGAAGCTGCTTTCTTGTACCCCCTGTTTGCTGGTGTCCGATAGGAGTCCAAGATGGTGGATCCGCACTGCATTAGCTGATAGGGGACCTCTGCATGAATCTCTCCTCGCTCTCCATTCTCTATCAGTTTTCTCACTCCATTTTGTGCTTGGCTAGTTCTTTATCTCTTTATTTGATGTTTTAGGGTTTCAGGATTGTTGTTTTCTCTGTTCGGCTTAGTTTCTCGGATGTTTGCTGTTGAGGGACGGCGTGGTGCTTCTACCTAGAGCGTCATTTTGCCAGAAGTCTCCAGCAGTATATTATTTACGAATGTGTTTCTTTATTTGACAAGTGAGGCAAAAAGAAGTAATAAGTGAATGTAACTGTAGTTCAACAATTTATGCCCCTTGCTGATATAATGTCTCAGTACTTCTTACAGGGCTTGTGGCACAGACAGAGGACAAGTTTTCTTTTCTGAAATTTCTCTTTTCTCCAGTGACCCAGTTAGCAATACCGGCCTCAAAGTGTAGTCTTTCAGATGATTAATATGTTGTGCCTTATTGCAGAGGACTGTAGTCAGTGTATTTAGTATCTAATATTGTTCTTGTCATTTTACTTGAAAGGGATTAGAGCCATTTCACCGATCTTAGTTTCTTAATGTCATGATTTTTCACCCATAGTGAATAAAAATTCAAAATACATGCATTTCTGTAAATCAGGTGTCTACTCTAATGCCATCCTATCAAATGCATTCATATTTAATACATCTGGGAGAAATCTTCTTACTTGACATAGACATTGCAAAGAATAATAGACTGAGTATTATTAAATGGTGTATAATTTAGCTAAAAATTTTAAGTTCAAAATATATTACAGTTTGAAGACTTCAAAGTTATGTTTCCTTTTATATATTATGATTGACTATACAGACTCTACTTTTTAATTTTTTCAAGACATATGCACAAAAAAAAGGCATATGCACATGGCAGATGTTTAAGGACTAGAGTTGCTAGTTCTATGTAGGGATAGTGTTTTCACAATTAGAGGCTATTTTTATGTTTTTAATAACCATTTTCTTGAAATTTTTAATTGTGACAACATCACCATTATTTTGAAAAACTTCATCACATTCATTTTTATGATCATTAAAATTAGTGAATAACATGTTTTTTTTAATTTCTGTTAATGTCTGAACTTAATTAACACATGTTGATCAAGATAATTTTCTAACTCTTGATTATATATCCTGCTCCTAGGGAACAAGGACCTTAATTTCAATTATTCATTACTATCAGAGGCTTGATTTTATGCCACTTCATAATTTACTGTGAAGTATATTAGCATGGCTTAGATTTAGTCTTTTTTCATCTGGCACAACATAAAAATTATTTTATGAAGTGATTTGGCTGTAGTTTTATATACTAATTTAACATTTTTTAGAATTTAGACATTTGCTGATGTGGGCATAGACAGAAAAAAACATTAAAGTTTTATTTGGCACTAAGTTATAGTTCTTTCCTTTAATTAGATAACAGCTATTACAAACCTCTTACAAACAAGTTCCTCTGTCAAAAGAAGTATTTCTCAACCTAAGATCAAGACGTGTTTACAGATTAAGAAATATTTTGAATATCCTTTGCTAGTAAAATCTACAAAGAAACAGGTGAGGCTTTTTTGACATCTCTAAATGGTTTATTCTGTTCTTATTCCTGTTATTGTTTGCTATTCTCTAGCCTATAATTCACCTCAGTCTACCTCCTAAAGAGAAATCATAATAATGGGACATTACAAAACTGAAAAGTATACTAGGTAAGTCTTAAGAAATTTGAGATGGTATATAGATTTTGTCCAACCTGCTAAGCTTCCAAAGAGAGATTATTACTTTAACAAAATAAAAGTCACTACCATCATTCCAGAGATATTACATTCAATGTTGTGAGCTAGAAGGAGAATGGAAGCAAATGTGCTTTAATTTAATCAAGTGTCATAATCTTTTCATTTTACAAATAAAGTTTTTAGTATGGAGTGGTTGAGGAAATTTTCTATCATTATAGAGTTGGTTAGAAGCAATAGAAAAAAATTAGAATTGAAGTTCTGTAAACTAATGCCAAATCCTTTAGAAAAACTGTGCTAAATAAGATGGTAATACAAATCCAAGGACATGTATAAGTTTGAGGTTTTGGTAAGGATTTAGGAATTTGGTGCAGGGTCATCCTTAAAAGAAGCAGAAGGAAGCCTGGATAACAAATAAACCCTAGTTCAATGAATGAAATAAATGGTAATTAACTATTCAACAATGTACTTATGTAGGCGTTTGTATCAAGTATATTAGGGTGGATGACTCACTTCTAGTTCTTGTCACTCTGTGACCTCTATTGATCTGATCTCACAAAGAGAATGCCCCTGGAGCTCTCAGGGTTGTTATTTACCAAGGGCAGTCAAGAGGGCCTTAGCATATGTCGGTGATTTCTCAACAAGGAGCTTAGCCTGCTTGCTTTCACTTAGGAGCCAAAATAGTATCCAATCTCAACTTTCAGCCTTTTTCTTCATACTTTTATCCAGAATATTTCTTTCCTAAAATATTCCTTCTTCAATGCACATTCATTTTCTACAAAATAGTAGAACTCTACACATTGTAAATTAATATCATGCAGGGATACATCAAATTAATATATTATTATGCTAGCAGCCCCAGAGAAGAAAATAAAGGTGATGTAAACATTGATAGGGTGAGTGTGATCATTAAGGTTGTGTATCAGCTTGGCTGGACCATGATTCTCAGTGGTTTGGCAGTTATGAAGTATTTTGTCAGTTGTATAATGATGTGCTCACCTCCATGAAGAGATTTGATATAATGTGATCACCTCCATGATGGGATCCACTGTGAGTAGCCAATCAGTTGAAAGGGAGTTTCCTTGAGGATGTAGCCTGCATCCAATGTAAGTGGACTTTCTGGTGAGGCTCAGAGGCTTTTGTTTGCACTGCACCTGGCTCCTGCACCTGGCTCCTGTTCATCTGACCTCTGGTTCTTGGGGCTTGAGCTAGAAGCTTACCTGCCAATATTGAGATTCGTTGGTCTTCTCAGCTGTGAGTAAGAGCCCTGCTTTCTGACCTGCCTATCAGCCCCTGTGGTTGCATGAATCAGGAGAGGGCTCCAGCCTCACTCATGCCCCAGCCTCTACAGCTGCTTGGGTCATTTCCTTGATATAAATCTCTCTGTATATATTTATATGCTTTACTGGTTTTGCTTCTCTATGGAACCCAGCCTAAGACAATGAGAAAAGTAAAAGGGAATATTTAGAAGTATGGCTGAGAGTGCAATTCTGGGAACAAGAAATAGTTGAACACTCATTCTTTCATTTCTGGGTTAAGTTACTTATTATTATTTTTTTTTCAGTATTATGGGAATGCTATTAAATTGACTCAATGACAATGAGTTTGGTTTTTTGGGGGGAAGTTTATTAAATTGAAATATTGAAGACAATTTTGGAGCAAAGGAAAGAAGACATTGAATATTCTAGGAGTTGGGGTGGAAAGAAAAAGTTGAAAGGTAGCATAGTGTAAAATTGCAAGAGGGGACTCTATTAACAAGTTCCATTTACATTTATATGGCTTAAACTGCTCATTAGGAAAAAGAAAAAACAACAACAAAACACGCATGCCCTAAATACTGTCAGAGTCTTTTTTTTTTTTTTTTTTAAATGTTCATAATGCTATGCTGCATGCTCTATCTCCCAATACTTCAAACAGGCCTCTTGGTAGCCTATTTTTATGGTTAAAATATGGTCCGGTACCATCTACATTCTCTTACTCTTTCGTTTCATTACCCTCAAGATGATAAAAACCCTAAAAGGAGAACAGAGTAAGCCAGGTTTTCGTTGTATTTTGGCACATACACACTGCTACTCTGTTCGCTTATTGATTTAAGGCTTCCTCTGAATTTGTCCACAGCTGTGACTGCTAAACCAGAACATTTCAGGGGAACACAATGCTTTTCCTGCTCCAGGCTCTGTGCGTGATTTAGTTCCTGTGTTGTGGGGAAGACTGCTTTTAGTACCTTGTAGACACATTTTCTAGAATGACCTTAAGTAGTTGTTCTTTGAGATGTTTAATCAAATAAAGTTGTTAATAAACAATAAAACCCCTTTGAAGCATTTATTTTTCCTGGTTTTGCATTTCATTTTGCTAGAATAACATTTATCCATTTGATGTGGTAGTTGTAACGTTTTGAATCTTACAAACATATAAGCAAACTTTCATGTCTTTCTTTTTGCCTTTCAGTAGTGTTTACCTTCTCCTATTGTGACTATACCTTTGTAATTTCCCAGGTGATAAATTCTGAAGATAGAATTGTGTGTATTGCTTTAAAGTTTGTTTTATTATTTAAGCTATATGATTTTCTCAAAGTTTGATCTGCAATACAACTCTTGCTCTAAACTCCTCCTCTGGCTATTCTTCTGTCTTTGACTGCCTTGCACAGGTGTCCGTATTCCCCACGAGGATAGCTAGGATCGAATGCATTACTCCAGTGACTTCTATAACTTCAAGTTCGAACACATAGGTGCCCCTCTCTCAATAGACGCTCCCAAATTACTATTAACCCAAAGTTGGTTGATATTCTATATTTCCAAGCAGTTTCTTTCTTTTTCTGTTTAATGTTCTAGGAATATTACAGACCTCAAAAGAAGGTCATCAATTTCATACATTGTTAAACAGTATTTTTTTCTTAAATTTCCATAATAACTTTAAATTTACTTAACACAACTAAAGTCTAGTGATTAGTAAATTTTAAGTGAGAAAGATATTTATACTTTATAAAATGGCTTAGACTAGCCCTGGTGGCACAGTGGTTAAGAGCTCAGCAGCTAACCAAAAGGTCAGCAGTTTGAATTCACCAGCTGCTCCTTGGAAACCCTACGGGGCAGTTCTACTGTGTTCTATAGTGTCGCTACAAGTCGGCAATGACTCAATGACAACGGGTGCTGGTGGATAGTCTTAAAACTAGAGAATTAAAGAAATACTTATACCAAGGTTATCTAGAAAGTGTTAAAGGCCTTCATTTGTCGTGACTTTATAGATCAGAATTTTCTTCTAATGGGGGGTATTTTGGTGATGAAACAAAAAAAAAGGTTAAGAGTATAAATCAAGGAATCAAACATTTTTTGTACATATTATTCAGGGCCTCAATTCGTGGGGAGTTGGGGTTGATATAAGAATGTATTTTGTTGCTAGGGAGACATCATTTCCCAATTCCCATGCTCTTCATTGCTAGAATTAGGGAACATGAACCAGGAAAGAAAGGAAGAAATGCTTAATCAGTAAGGATCCTGAGGGATCCTAATATTTCAAAACAACTTCATGACCTGAGTGAAGACAGTAGAATGATTACAACCCCAGGTGATCTCAAGATATTAGTTACAATTGACTGAAACATCTGTCTACTCTACACCAGGCTCTGGAGGTGGGGATACAGGAATGAGTGCAATGAACTATTTTATTGCACATAAGCTTTACAAGAAATGTTCCTTATAGTTAAATATAATTTTGTAGTACACTAATTCAAGCCTGATAATGCTATTTAGAAATGGCTCTTCATGCTCCATACCTTTTGGTAGGTAAAACATGTATATTGGTTCAATATATTATTGTTTATCTTCTAGGTTGTATGTCTCTAGTTTTATTCATGCTCTTTCAGAAGGAAATGGCATTTATTTTTATTCAGAAATTATATGTGTATGGAGTTGTGTTGTGGTCCATAGTTTTCATACTTTTATAGACAGTTAAATTATGGAAATAATGTCAAGGAAAACATGAAACCAAGCAACAGTTTAAAATCCTATTGAATATAAAAATAAATTCCTAATTGTGAGAAAAACCTTTACTATGGAAGTTAATGGGAAAAAAAAAAAAAAAAGGCTCAGAATCTGTTATACATCTAGGAAAGATAGATAATATCTTTCCATCAATTTCTATTTTATAATGAAATACCAAAATTTAATTATGCAATATAAAATCTTGAAATGAAAAACTGTTTTTTTACAAACCAAAAAATGTTATTATCAAGATTTTTCCATCTTTATCGTACATGTGTCATTTTGTGGTATTTAAAATGTATTATATTTTAGCAGCCAAATCAGCTTATTGATTGTATGTATGTGTGTGTGTGGTGTGTGTGTGCGCGTGCGTGTCTCCTCTCAGAAAAATATGCTACATTTTTAAATGAAAATGAAATGGTTAGTAGTTGGTCTGTAATGACGTTAGGAGTAAGGACAGATCCTCCATGTTGCTTCTGCTTTTTACAAATACTATTTTGAATGTTGGAAACACTTTAAAGTGTTACATATGTAGCAATTCTTTACAAACAGAAGTTGAAAGTGACAGAGTCAATAAATCGGTCTAATGAGAATACTCTCTTTCCTTAAGTTAAAAAGCTATTATAAAAGTAAAAAAGTGGGAAGCCCCCTGGGATGTGATGTTACATGATTTCCTCCTTGCTTCTTATTTTTCAGTCATTTTCTTGCCTTTGTGCTTCACTCGCTTGAAATTGGATTCCTGCTCCTCATGTGTTTCTTGTAATCACAGATGAGCTGTCATCACAGTAAATAAATAGTCTCCCTTCCAGGTGATTAGTGAAAAGCCATGAACTGTTCAGCCACCAATGAGCAATAACAGATGCTCCGCATCTTGTGGCATCAGAGCATTAGAGAAAACCACAAGCTAAACGAAACAGAACCACTTAACAAAGATTCCTGTACATGAAAGCATGTGCTATGGTATTTATAGATCCTGAAGAGATGCCTAACTCTGAGATGTATACTATTATTCTGCAATGGCTCTGTATTGATAAAACGTATCTGATGAAAATTACATTGAGAAAATCAACACAATAAATGCAAGCCACATGTTTTCTTAGCTGGAGGAGACTCATAATCAATGCAATTTTTGTATCCAATGCAGCACATGCACCTCAGCCCAACATTAGGATGGACACCCTAGTAGACAAGGAGATCATAACTTGGGTGAGATTTTTTGGAAGCTCACTGACTAACCATAACTTTGTTAATTGTTTGCTGGGGTCACTTTCAGCCTGTTTTTCAGGAAAAAAATGGTAGCAGCTTGAATTCTGACTTTCTGAACTCTTGAGTGACAAAAAACAACAAACAAAAAAAAACACTTGTCCAAGGAAATTGTTGAAAAGATCTTTGTAGATGTTGCACAGAAGCAAGAGTGATATGGCTAATCATTCAGAAGGTCAATGCGACAGTACAAAAAAAGATGAAAGTAGAGAACACTAGAAATAGCTTTTTTAGGAAAAAAAAATCTGATTCCAGAAATTTCTCCTTGAGAGCATCTACCTGGTGGTAGAAGACACCAGAGATCCTAATTTCTATAGAATTATTTTGTTAAAAAAGTAAAATATCTTAATTGAATTATTGAGGGGTTTTATTTTAATATCTATAATAACATTTTAAAGAAAGAAAGCTTTTGCACTTATTACAGTCTAAAGACATATGTTTTGAGTTTTTTAATGATAAATTAAAAATACATTAATTTTGGATGGTCTATGAGAATAAAAAGAATTTAAAAAATGGCATATATTTTATTTAGTAGACTTGTAAACTGCTGCCCAGATAGCAGGTATAGCTGACCTATTACAATCATAAATGCTCATTCATAAATAATGTCTCCTAATGTTATTACTAGGTTCAGACATGAACTGTAATTTCAGTGAGAAAGAGAATTAGAAACCATAAAAATTCAAAAAAAAAAAGAAAGAAATGTAAATCAACTTGATGTTAAGTCCAATAAATCTTGAAAACTGAACTCCTTCAAGAAAAACACAATTAACAGACGAAGTACCTCTGTTTTGAAAATTTATTTTAAAACACAAAGGAAGAAAACACAAATTATAAACTCAACTTTCCAATATCTCTGCTGCTTTTCATAGCCATTGTCATTCTTCAAGAGAGTTAATGACATCCTGAGATCCATGTGATATCATTCACTTATAATGACATAATAAATGAAAAAAACATATTCTAATTTATAATAGAATATTAAGTAGACCCATTGCACTATTATGGGATATCAAGTTAAAATAATAAATCAAAACGATTCTAGTAGGCAGCAATACTCTAATGGAGGGATAGAATCACCAAGCTCAGGGAGGACAAATCATGATCATATTTATTTAATATATAATAGTTATTTAACATCCTTTGCATCCGTTTTACATTCACTGCCTAAAAATTTTCAAAAATACAATGTTTCAAATCTAGATGAATTTAACCGTTTGCATTTTTTTTGACACAGAATATAACACGTGTTGATGATACTTTTCCAAATGAAAAATAAAATGACTACTAAGAAACTAGAACAGATAAACAAAAAACTAAACTGTATTTTGCAAAAAAAAAAAAAAAAAAGTCTAGTGATTAAAAACATATCTTAAGTACCTGCTATAATTCATGACTTAGAAATACGCAGTGTTTGGTCCCAAGTAGGAGATTAAAAACATTCCAAAGTATTATAACAGCATATTCATCATAAACCAAATAACTGAAAGTTAGGATTTTTCATCCTAAGAAGATCACTTAAAACAAGTTCTAAAAGTCACAAGAAAATATTCTTAGAGTTTCTAGAACTTTAATTTCCTTCAAATACAAAATAACTATATAAGAAAAGATTTTTAAAAAATGTGTATTTCACTAAATATTTATGATTCACTATTAAGATAATTCAATATTGTATTTACAACGTTTTTTTTTTCTAATATGTTAAAATACAGTGAATCAGTTTTGCTTTAATTATAGGGTTAACTCCTTGTAGCTGACAGATATGTATCAGATTTTCTACTTCCTGCTTGTAGATAACTTGGAAAAATCCCTTCTTTTATTTGTCTTAGTCTCTTCCAATTCATTTTTACTGCTCTGCTTTTGTCTCTATTTTCTGTTGTTGTTGTTTATCGATAACGAACAAACTCTGACTAATGCCAATCTCAGCATGTTGTATGGTAGCTTTACCAATTTCTGGCAACATTTTTCATTCTTCTTGGATTCATACCAATCCACAAAGGACAGGTGTGTCAACAACAATTACAGAACCCCATTAAAACATAGAACTAGTAAAACTTCACTTGTTTATCAATTTCTTTGTTAAATTTGTCAAATCTGACCCAGAATTATAAGAAAATTTCCATTAAACCTCACTGATAGAAATTAACTGTCATATATGTTTTCCTGCCCAATGTTCCTACACTGTTTTGTAACCTATCCATGTTATTGATTCTTACAGTTATTAGATTTTGGACCCTTGATTTAGTCATAGCAAAAATCAAGAGTCTAGAAAATGCATAGTAGTAATAGTAAACTTATATTACGAAATTAGATTAGAGGTCTCTATGAGTCGGAATCAACTGGATGGCACTGGGTTTGGTTTGGTTTTGGTTTACTTTTTACTAAATGAATAACCTGGATTTGCTCAGTGATTAAAGATTATTTTTATTTATTTAATTATTTATTTTTTATTGTACTTTAGATGAAGTTTTACAGAGCAAATTAGTTTCTCATTAAACAGTTAATACACGTATTGTCTTGTGACATTGGTTGCCAAACACATGACATGTCAACACTCTCCCCTCCTTGACCTTGCGTTCCCCACTACCAGCTTTCCTGTCCCCTCCTGCCTTCTTGTCCTGTATTAAAAATAAAAAATCTTTAACAGCAATGATTTGCAAAACAAAAAAGATAATCAGTTATCATAAGCTGTTAATGAATTTTGAAAAACAACATAAATTAACCATCATATAATTATTGACATATATCTGAGTAAAAAAAAAAAAAAAAACTCTTGACTTTGAGTCAATTCTGATTCTTAGCAACTCTATAGGACAGAGTAGAACTGCTCCACAGGGTTTCCAAGGAGCAGCTGGTGTATTTCAACTGCCAACCTTTTGTTTAGCAGCTGAATGCTTAACCACTGTGCCAGCAGGGCTCCATATCTTAGTTACTACCATGTATATGCTCTGCTAAAGATGGAGACACAATAAAAAAATAAAAGGTCCTTCTTGAACTCAAAGACTTTGTGATTGAGAGACAGGAACTGGAGATTAACAAGAGATATAAATAACAATATAAAACAAAAAAAACAAACCCGTTGCCATCGAGGGGATTCCAACTCATAGGGACCCTATAGGACAGAGTAGAACTGGTCCATAGGGTTTCCAAGGAGCAGCTGGTGGATTGAGACTGCCTACCTTTTGGTTAGCAGGCAATCTCTTAACCACCATGCCACCAGGGCTCCTAAATAATAATACAAGTCAATATATACCAGTTGTTATGGATTGAATTGTATCCCCCAAAAATTTGTGTCAACTTGGCCAGGCCATGATTCCCAATATTGTGTGGTAGTCCACCATTTTGTCATTTGCTGTGATTTTCCTATGTGTTGTAATCATACCTTTATGATGTTAATGAGGCAGGATTAGAGACAGTCATGTTAATGAGGCAAGACTCAATCTACAAGATTAGGTTGTATCTTGAGTCAATCTCTTTTGATATATAAAAGAGAAAAGTGAGCAGAAAGACAGAGGGAACTCAGTGCCAGGAGCAGAGCTTGTGAGCTTGTCCTTTGGCTTGGGGTTCCTGAGCTGAGAAGTTGCTATACTAGGGGAAGATTGATGACAAGCACCTTCCCCCACAGCCTACAGAGAGAGAACGCCTTCCCTGGGGCTGGCAATCTGAATTCAGACTTAAAGCCTCCTAGACTGTTAGAGAATATATTTATCTTTATTAAAGCCATCCACTTGTGGTATTTCTGTTATAGCAGCACTAGATAATGAAAACACTAATATATAATGAAGATTATTGAGAATATTGAGGCAGGACCCATTGAGAAGAGATGGTGTATGCTGAGGCTTTTGAAAATAGAAGGAATAGCTTAAATCAAAGACACAAAATTGGAGTATGCACAAAATGTCCAGGTAAGAATCTACAAGTCTTTTTTCAAAAGAAGCATTTACAGAGAAGAGAAAAGAGAAGGATTTCTAGGGGGATGAGAGGGGTTGATTTTTCTAGGATTTTTGAAGACACTTGGATTAACTGCTCAAATATATATATATATATATATATATATATATATATATATATATATATATATATATATATATATATATATATATTCTGCATAAATAGCCAACAGTGATTTGGAAATTATGGTGATCTATTACCACTGATCAGTTTCATCCCAAATTTAACGAGAGGTTTCATAAAAAATTACTCTTTATTTTATGAATCTTTTTGTGAACTATCTTGTCTTTCTTAATGTGATTAGTTAGTATCCATGTTCTGTATAGTTTATAAACTTTAGCTTCATAAATCATTTCCTTCTTTATAGATCTCCCATATTCCATATAATTATCTGTGCTTCAGTGTCATTTTTTTTCTGAATTCAATATATTCATTTTTATCCCATTTCCAAAGAACCTTGCTGCTTTACCCCAATATTTCTTTAAGTGCAATCCTTGTATTGTTTGTTCCACAATCAACTGAACAAAAAGGCCTCTTCTCACCCTGCAATTGTTATTAATACTGAAGTTTGAAGGCCAATGAGATAGAGTAAAACACTAATATAAAATTATATGGAGGCCATTATGCATTTTGGTTGATATTTTATGTCTGTCTAATAAGACAAAATGCTATTGAAGAATAGACCAGGATATTTTTAACATTTTATACCCTATATCGTCTAACTGTATCATTTGCATTCAGTTAAGTGATTTGGACTTACTGAACTGATAAGCTGCAATTATATTTTTTTAATAAAATTTGCACACCCTTGAAACCACTCAAATGTCAGAAAATGCCTGTGAAAAATTTTCTATTCTATAAACAGTTTTCCTATTTCCAGAAATTTGTGATCTAGGTATATTTTTATCAGCAGTTGGTTTTACTGATATATGAGGATAAGTAAAAAAGCATTGCTACTAAATCATAGAAATCTTTATTAAACAAAAATATCAAAATGTCCTCCATCTAGGTCTATACACTTCTGAAGGTGGTGTATCCATCTCTCTAACCCTTCCCTGAAGAATTCTGCTCTCTTCAATTTACACCAAGTTAAAATGGCAGTGTTGGCATCCCCAAAGGACTCAAATTGTGTTCCTTTTAAATATTCTTCTAGCTTTGGGGACAAAAAGAGGCATGAAGGGCAAAGATCAGGGCTGTAGGGTGGACGGAATAAGGTTTCTCACTGAAATTCTCATAGGACAGCCTTTGCTATCCTCAAAGAACGAGCAGGTGCATTGTCAAGATGGAAAAAAAATTCCTCAGAGCAAATTTCCTGGCCTTTTCCTTACCAATGCAGTTTTAAATTTTCTTAATACTTCTTCATAATAAACTCCCATAATTGTCTTGTGTCCTTTGAGAAAATCTATTAAGATTACCCCTTTGGGATCCCAAAAAATAGTTGTCGTAACTTTCTGAGCAGTCTTTCCTCTCTTAGCTCGTCATTGAGGTCTTCCCAACATTGATCTATCTAAAAACTGCTGTTTTATGTGGGGAAGCTCCAAGTGAGCCAGAAACGTAAAAACTTGTCTAGACAAGTACAGTAACAATTTACTAATGAAGAAAGTCTTGCCTAAGTGAAATGTAAATGAAGACAGAATAAGTTGTACTAGATGTGTACATTACTTAAAAGTTTTGCTTTGATTTAGGTATTTAAAAATAATAATATGTGGCCAAAATGGCAGAATAGTCAGACACTTCTTGTGGTCACTCTTACAACAAACACGAGAAAAAACAAACGAATCGATTATATATGACAATCTAGGAGCTCTGAACATCAAAGGCAAAGTTGAGGAATTGGATTGAGTGGCAGGGGGAGCCCAGAACTAAAACAATTTCCAAGGCCAACTCTTCAGACAGGGATTGGACTGGACTATGGGACATAAAGTGATACTCGTGAAGAGTGTGCCTCTTAGTCAAGTAGATACAAGAGACCAAAGGGGCAGCTTCTGTCCGGAGGTGAGATGGGAAGGCAGAGGGGGTTAGGAGATGGTTGAATGGACATGGGGAGTAAGAGGCGGAAAGGAGGAGTGTATTGTCACAGAATGGGGTGAGCAATTAGGGTCACATAACAATGTATGTATAAAATTTTGTATGGGAGACTAACTTGAAATGTAAACTTCATTTAAACTAAACAATAAAATAAATAAATAAATAAATAAAAAGAGTGTGCTTCTTTGCTCAAGTAGATGCATGAGACTAAATGGGCAGCTCCTGTCCGGAGGTGAGATGAGAAGGCAAAAAGGGACAGGAGCTGGTTGAATGGACATGGGAAATCTGAGGTGGAAAGAAGTGTGCTGTCAAAGTATGGGGGAGAGCAACTAGGGTCACATAGCAGTGTGTATATACATTTTTGTATGAGAAACTAACTTAAACTGTAAACTTTCATTTAAAGCATAATAAAATAACAATAATAATAATAATAAAATCTAAGAGGAATTAAATCTTGTTGTTTATCACAGCACTACTTACTAATGGTTTGGGTATGGTCAAAACGGCAAGTTCTTTATAAGCTCTCCTCCAAATTAAAAGAAAGAAAAATTATAATTTCCAATCTTCCTTGATATTAAATAGGAATGTTATTTTTGTGAAATATGGTAACACACTCACAGATATTAACAGCAGTTTACATGATTTTGGATTTTATGAAGGTACAGTATATTGATTTTCTTTTGTAGGTATTAATTCTCCATGGTTACTGTGTACATTTTTCCATTTTACCACTCTGTATTTCTAGAAAATGTTTTCCTAAACTAGCCAGATAGCTTGACAAAGCTATTTAGATAAAGGATGATTCATTCAAAAATATTCACAGGGTAATGGCCTGTATGTTTATACTTCTTTTCTTGCCAACTTTCTTTTATCCTTATAGCACCTTCAACTTTGGATAAGAGAAGAAATGAGGAGAGATGAAACATAAAACAGTCAAAGATTTTATCTTTGTTTACATAACTGGTGCTATGGACTAAAACTAAGTTTGAAGGAATGTCTTCATTTAACCTAATAATGCTATCCCTTGTTGAAATACGATTGGAAGTTTCATTATACTACTGATTGTCACTTATCAGTTTGTGAGAATCCTTAGCAGGACACTATTTGAACATTCAAATAATTAAATGAATGACTCAAAATGATGAGGTTTGAATGGATAACTGAATGATCTCTAAAATTTATGGAGTTGAAGAAATCCTAATGTTCATCTCTATTTCTCTGAGCCATTCTGAATGATTTTAACAAGATACCAGATTGTGCTTTTATTTTTTGTTTTAGATTTTAGAACTTCCCACCTCTAATGAACATAAGTCGGAATTGACTAGATGGCAAAGGGTAAGTAACGTAAACGAGCTCTGTTGGAGCAATGGTTAAGTGCTCCACTGCTAACTGAAAGGTTGGCAGTTCGAACCCAGCAACTGCTCTGCAGGAGACAAGACCTGGCCTATGGGGCAGTTCTACTCTGTCCTATAGGGTCACTACAATTAGGAATCAATGCTAGGACAAATGACAACTATGAACATAGTTTTAATAACTGACAAATGAAATAGCCATAAGAATCTGCCACCTCTGTCAATTATATCTATATCTTCTTCCCAGCCAAGATTCTATACTATATTCATTTAATTTTTTTAATCAAATGTTCTCCAAATGAGTTCTAAAAATAAGATGTTCACATATCCTCACATATCAATTAATAATGGTTCTCTTTTTATGATTGAGCCAAAAAAGGTTCAGTCTTCAAGAATTTTTAAGACCTCCAACAATTAAATGCTTCTATTTTTGTTCTATTTGATGTTATATTGCTGTAAGTATATGTGACTCATGCTCTCAGGAAATGGGTAATAAATGAACGCTTTTGAAAGGATTGAATAACCTGCGATGAAACACTAGCCCTGGATCAATTCATGTTTCCTTTGAATTTAGTACTAATTACATGATTATGTGTCATTGCATTATTATTTTACTAAATCCCAAGGCAAAAAGACTGATTATCAAAGAAGTTATTTCTCAAGTGAGAAGGTCAAGGTCACCCATAATTTTTTCCTTTAGAATTCTATTCCTCCGGGGTAAAAAAGAAAAAAAAAAAAAGTAATGTAGATGGGAAAAAAGCAGTTAATGGAGTTCCAATATAGGATGCTCGTTAAATCTGGCTCATGGCAGAGAAGGGTTTAAGGAAAACAGTAAAGACAGTATTAACTTTAACAAAGGTGACAGGAAATTATTTGGTAAACTATGACCCTATAGTAAAACAGAAGTCTGATCATATTCAACCATGTTTTATGATACGGATTTGGACATTACCTCATCCTAAATACTGTACACATCAATTGTAATGGTGTTTTGGACCTGTGAGTTGCATAAATATAATTTTGAGACCTCACTTTGTAATTACTTTTACACATCTTTATATGTTTACACATATATGCATATGCTGTATTGCTAGATGCTTCCTTTTTTTATCATTTCTAGAAGTCCTGAGACTAGCATTTTATCAAATCCTGCCACTACAAATCATCATATTTCCTGTTTCGAAAAATTGTGATTTTTTGACTATGTAACTTAAAATGAAAGCTAGGAAAAAATGAATTCATATGATTTAGAGATCAGTTATTTCCAGTTTGGGGGTGTTAAATGGAGCAATCGTATCTTTAACATCTTTAGTGCAGGTAGCCTTTCTATCAGGAAGTAAGCAGCTTCGTAATTTACTAACTGTAGCATTACTGAGGAGTACTTTCTTTTCTCATGTTGTTGAATGATTATAGTAATTATGTGTTTTGTCTCCAAATTTTGTGTATGTTGTGTCTGGTTTCCATCTGAATATATACAAAAGAGTCACATTTTAGAGAAATGTTTTCATCATATGAACCCAGGTGACAAAAAGAAGGCAGGATTTTGTTTAAAAGAAATGTGTATTATTAAAAAAGCGCACGCATTAATTTAAAACCAAATGACACATTAAGAAATTACACTGCTTTTTTTCTTATGCATAGAAAGTGGACAATAATTATGCTGATTTCATTCAACTTTCCTTCCAAAATTTGTATATTCTTTGTTTTGTTTTCATCTGAATATGTTTAAAAAAATGCTTCCTAAAGAAATGTATTCATGATACTGACCCCGGTCGATGCATAAAGGTAGAAAATTTTATTTACATGAGTATGTGTTATTTTAAAAGTGTAAACACTAACTTAAAATGATGTTATAAATTAAGAAATATCACCTTCTTAAATTCATTTGAAAAATCAACTCTTGTCTCTTAAATAATTCTTTAGTATTCTAGTTCAAAGGGATTAGAGGGACAAATTCCACTTTCTGAAATTTTTTTTTTCATTTTCTACACTCATTTTTGTTTTCCATTTATATACCAATAAATCTAAAGCTCAATCTATAATGGAAAGACAAAATTAAGTGCAAGAATCCCAAAACTAATCTGTTGAAATGAATCATTAAAAACCTGAAATTTTAAAGCAGTTATATTATTATTACCACACTTTTAACGATGTAAAAATAAAATAATGTATTGATGCGATGAAATGAGCATATATTCAGTTCTCATATTTCTTGTTCCTGAATTGTCTATGGTTTTGATGGAATGAAGGTGCCAATTAAAAAGGAAAGCCCTCAATTAATTTGTTCATGCAACTTGCTTACTCATACGTACAGTGCTAATTTATTTAGATTCTTTATAGAACTCTATTTCCTTTGTAGCCTTTTAAGTGAGAATTATTAACAGCATTTCCCACAACTTTTAATAAGATTTCTCTAAATATTTCAAACATTATTAAGTTTGCCTTACGCTTACTCAACTCTTATTTTTTTGATAACACCATTTCACTTTTGATCATATATCGTTCTATACTAACTCTATTTGTTATATATATATATATATATATGTGTGTGTACATATATAGTATACTTATATATTATATACATATATTATTATATATGTATACATAATATAATATACATATATTATATATATTATGTATGCATATATGTATTATATATATACTTTAATCTCATAGCCACTGTAGGCAAGGATCCAAGACTGGTAGGGGCAAGTTAGTTTCACTTTATAATTCAATATCGACCCAAAGAAATTGGGTTGATTTAATGAATGGTGCCAAAAGTAAGGCAGTGTAACCATCATAAAAATCACCTCTCGGATCTCTGTGTACACGGAGGGCATTGACCACAGCAAAAGCTATTGAACTCTGAAATCCAGTGTGGCATTTGCTCTGTGGTTGGGCTTCCTATCTGATGCTCCCATCCAAGGACTGGGTGCTGCAGGGATAATAATGCAGCCTAAAGACTTGAGATTCTTCTGACAGCCAGCTTTGACTTGAACCCATCTGTTTTAGTCATCTAGTGCTGCTATAATAGAAATACCACAACTGGGTTGCTTTAACAAAGAGAAGTTTATTCTCTCATAGTCCAGTAGGCTAAAAGGCCAAATACAGGGCATCAACTCCAGGAGAAGGCTTTCTGTCTCTGTCAGCTCTGGAGGAAGGTCCTTGTAATGCATCAGTCTTCCCTTGGTCTGGGAGCATCTCAGTGAAGGAACCTCAGGTCCAAAGGACACGCTCTGCTTCCTGCACTGCCTTCTTGGTGGTCTGAGGTTCCCATGTGTCTCTGCTCACTCTCTCTTTTATATCTCAAAAGAGATTGGCTTAAAATATTACCTAATGTTGTAGACTTCATCAGTATAACTGCTGCTAATCCATTTTATTACATCATAGTGATTGAATTTACAACACACAGGGAAATCACATCAGATGATAAAATAGTAGACAATCATACAGTCCTGGGAATCATGACCCAGCCAAATTGATACACACATTTTTGGGGGGCATAATTCAATCCATGACACCATCCAACTGCCGAATTTTTAGAATTACAATGTAGTCTGAATCTTTCACTGAACCTGTTGTCTAACAATTCTAGAGGCTAAGAGTCCAAATTTAGGGCATCAGCAGGTCTATACACTCTGTTCACCCTAAGGGAAGATCCTCCCTTGTCTCTTCTAGCTTCCGGTAGCCCCAGGTGTCTCTTGGATTACCTTGGCTGGTAGATGAATCTTCACATTGCATTTTCCCCCTTATGACTCTGTCTCCACATTTGTTTTCACTTTTTATAAAATATCACTGAGAAAGGATTATGACCCATCCTATGCTGTTATGACCTCACTAACTTAACTGATAACATCTTAAAAAAAAAAAAAAAGACTAATTCCAAAGTCACCTTCACCTGTACAGGGGTTAGGACTAAAATATATCTTTTTAGGGGACACAATTCAATTTATAACACCTCAGAAGATGTTTATTTTGTGTTAGTGTAGGCTAATAATTAGTGCACACTATTTCCCCCAAAACATATTTATATAGAAATAGATCATTTTTTCTGGTATGACATTGTGGGCTGGTTTATAGTTTCATCTGTGGAATCTTGTTATCAGAAAACCATTTATGTTAATGTCCCATGAATTTGTATCCTTTAATAAAATGCTTTTGTTATTAGAAAATTTAGTCCAAAGAAACCATCAGATATATAAATGAATATTTATGTACAAGGACATAATATATGAGTAGACTAAAATGCCATGCCAAATTTAAAGATATTTTTTCTCAGAATATGAAATATCATGGGAATATGCATTTACAATAAGAAGTTAAAAGTAATTTGATACAAAACCATATATAATTCCAATTTTGTTAAAAATGGCATACATATATATTTACAGATGAAAAGCTGGGGAAAATATACCATCTTAACCCTAGTATCAAGATGTGAGCCATAGAATTAATTATTTTAATCTTCTTATGTATTTCTCAACTAGTATAGAGTAACTATTTGCTACTTTTTAAATTAAAAAATTCGCTAACTTAAATATTGAAAATGTATAATACTTCCTATACCATAATTAATATTTGGAAAATATTGGATCCTATTTAGACTCCTGAGAAAATCTTTGCCTTAAAGGTTTGTTAAAAATTATAACATAGTATATATGAGCTAATTTAATATTTCATTTCATAGATTCTGGACCCTCAGGAGACTTCAGGCAAAATTCAGCACCTGTCACTTTCTACATAAGCAAGTTTTGTGTCTCTGTTTCTTGCTCTGCAAAATGGCGATAACGACAGTTCTATCTACTAGATTATTATGAAATTCAAATCACGTAACACGTGTGCAGTCTATAAAACTATGTCTTGCATAAAGTGTAACAAAAAATGTTAGGGATTACTACTACTGTTAATAGAAATCTCATGTCCAGACACTTATTTAGTGATCCATACTGCAGAAACTGGTTTTTAAATGTAGTAAAACCAAAACAAAATGTTGAAAATATTGCATAGAACCAAAGTAAAAACTGATGACACATTGATCCGTCATTCTCAAATTATGCAAAACAGAATTCATTTCACTAAATAGCTAAGGGCAGAATTTTGCAGCCGAATTTATGTATTTATTTTTTAATCTAACGCAGTACAGTTACTATTCTTCAAAAAAAGGTAAGATGTCCTACCACATGTTCTGCCACATTCATCCATTGACGCCGAAGGGGTAGTACAGCTGTTGATGCAAACCAGACTGTTATATCAATATACAAAACTGAGAAGGTAACTGTTGTCATCTAAACAAAAATTAGGTATTTCCTTAAGCAAGAGCCAGTGCATAAGAAGCAGAGGCAGGATTTTTAGGTGATAATAGTCAATAAACTAAAAGCCTATAATGAGATTTTGGGTCATGCTTCAAAGAATCTCAGAAATAAAAGGGACTGCAGAATTCATTCAGCTTGCTCTCCACCTTTCAAGAAGTTCTGCTGAAGCGTTTTCTCCTGCTGTTTCCCGTGTTTTGCTGACTACCTCAAGCAATGGAGAATTCAGTGTCAACTGCATTTTGGACAATTATTACTGAAGAGCTTTTCCTTTTGTCTTTTCTTTTGGTAACCCTGTCATTAAGTGTAGAATGTCTTCTTAGCATTGTCAGATTGACTCTATTAAGGGTGTAATGGCTTTCTTAAATCATACATCTTGGTTTCAGTTGAATTCCAAGGTCAGCATCTGCTATGACATTTAATAGAAATAAATGTAAACTTAAACCTGTTGTTCATGCTTAAGATAGAATAATCAAGACTACAGTGTTTGTTGTTGTTATTGTTTTTGCAAAGGACTTGAGAGATTTAACTGAATGTAAGTGCAGTTATCAGTCAAGTAAGTAAGTGAGCATGTTGGATGCATTCATAGAAGAGTAACTTGCAATTGAAGAGTATCTATATTTTACAGTGACCAGATTAAACTCAGAATACATTGCTAACAGGTTACATTTTAATGAGCACATTAATAAATCACTACAGTTACAAGAAAGATCAGTCAGTATAGTGGAAATATATATATATACTACGTGTAATAGGAATTAAAAAACTAGCATTTTTCCTAGGTAAATGGTAATATGGGAGTGAACCAGAATGGATGCAATTATCTTCCTTAAATACATAATAAATTATCATATAAAAGATGAAGTTAAGAAATAGATATATTAGATAGGCATATTGAAGTTTAAAGCAAGACAAGGCTTTTTAACAATCATAAATATTGAATTCTCAATAGGAACAAAAAAGGAATATATGTGTGTGTGGGTGTGTATGTATGTGTGTTGCTAACTTATTTACAAAATTCCTTCACCTAAGATGTCTCAATGAGCCCTCAAAACAATTTTATAATTATTGGAATATTAGTTTTTTTTAATTTTACAAAAAAAGTTGACATGGATTTCTGAGAATTTAACTGCTTTTCCTAAAATTTACTCAAATACCTTCTCTTTTTTACTTTACCACAGTATCACACTACATCTAAACTTTCCTTAAAATAGGCAGGAAGAGGAATTTGTTTCATGTACCTTATTAAATCATAAAATTAACTTTGAAAAATAACTTAATGTTTCTTTTATGAAAAAGATTGTGACTTGTATAGGTTAAATAAGTTGCTCAGGGTCATGTAGTGTGTAAGTGAAATGGAACTGAAGCTCATATCAGCCTGATTCTGAAGCCGATATTCTTTCCATAAAAATTTCAGTATTGTCACGGTTTGATAGACAGAAATATTTGACTTTGTCAGAAACTAGCCTTGATTTTTTAGGAGTACCTTTCCATTAGCTCAGAGTCGGAATCCACTTGATGGCAATGGGTTTGGGTTTTTTTTTGTTGTTGTTTGTTTGTTTACCCTTCCATTCATATTTTTAAATATCATTTTATAATTACATGACAGTTCACAAACAGAGTTATGAATTGAATGAGTTATCAATGATCCAGACGCATCTTAAAGACAGGAATTTTTAAAATTGGTTAGTGTAGGAAAGAAATAGCACTTTGGCTAAAATACTGAAGTACAAGAAATATTCAAAATTTGATTATCCATGGTTCTGTAGCACTCACTACACAAGGCACACATCTCTTAATTGAATTGTGCTTAACAAAAAGCTTCTGAAGAATTATGTCCAGTGATATTTGAGGTTGAGTTTATGATATAACTATATATAGCCTCAGGCTCACTCTTTCTTAAGTATCTTCTCTGTACTGTTGAAATGGTTACCTGATAGCTTTATCTGAAATTCCATACATTAAAGCTTTATCTGATTTTTCGTTTGCTATTGTTGTTGTTAGATGCCCTGGAATCAGCCCTGACTCATAGCCACCCTATGTTTAAAAGAACAAAACGTTGTCTGGTTCTATGCCATCCTCACAATCCTTGCCATGTTTGAACCCATTGTTGTAGCCCCTGTGTCAATCATCTTATCGAGGGTCCCCTTCTTTTTCTCCGACCCTCTACTTAACCAAGCATGATGTCTTTCTTCAGCAATTGGTTCCTCCTGATGACAAGTCCAAAGTAAGTGAAATGAAGTCTCACCATCTTTGCTTCTGAGGATCATTCTGGCTGTATTTCCTCCAAGACAGATTTGTTCATTCTTCTGGCAGTCCGTAGTATACAGTCATGTGTTCACTTAACATCCATGGTACATTCTGTGAAACAAGACTTATGTGATTTGGACTTTGTGTGAACACCATAGGCAGGAACCTGTTATTGGAGTTAAAGGCTTAGATTTTATTTCAAGAGAGATGGGAACTTTTGGAGGGTGTTGGGTGGGAGGGGGTGTGGAGAATGGCATGTTCTGATTTGATTTTTTGGAAAAACTCTCTGGTCTTGCTGTGAAGGGACACTTCAGGGTTCCTGAGAGGCCAGGGAAGAGGTTACTGGAATAGTCCTAAAGAATGATGGCCAACTGGACTGGAGTAGCAGCAGAGGGGACAAACAGAGACACTTGGGTTGTATTTCAGAGGATATTTCACAGGAGATGTTTTTACAAGAAACATGAGAAATACTTGCTGTGTACAGGAAGCTGTTGCATTCACTATGTCTGGTTACGTCCACTACGTCCCCCTCTTGATGCAGGATTTCTGAACTCTATTATAATCTTATCATACCAGGAACATATATGTGGTTGGACGTTGCTAGAATGGACATTATGTGGCACATGACTGTATTCAATATTCTTCGCAGACACCACAATTCTAATGCATCAATTCTTCAGTCTTCCTTTTTCATTGATTGAAAATACAATGGCTGGGCTCACATAATCCATAACTTAGCAAGATGAAATCTTTGCTTTTTAATGCTTTAAAGAAGACTTTTGCAGCAGATTTGATTTCTTGACTGAGTTTCCATAGGCATTGATTTTTGATCCAAGAAGAATGAAATCCTTGACAACTTCAATATTTTCTCCATTTATCATGATGTTGTTTACTGATCCAATTGTAAGGATTTTTTTTAAAATTTATGTTCATGTGTAATCCATACCGAAGGCTGTATTCTTTTACCTTCTTCAATAAATGCTTCAAGTTGTCTTAACTTTCGGAAATCATCTGCATATCTCGGGGTTTAATGATTCTTCCTCGAACCTTGATGCTGCATTCTTCTTTCACATAGGCCAGTTTGTGTGACTATTTAGTCAGCATATAGATTGAATACATAAGGTGAACAAATATAACCCTGCTGCACAGTTTTTCCAATTTCAAACCGTGCAGTATCCCCTTGTTCTGTTTGAACGACTGATTCTTGATCCATGTACAGGTTCTGCATAAGCACAATCAAGTTTCTGGAATCCCCATCCTTAACAGTATTATCCATACTTTGTTATGATCCACACAGTTGAATGCCTTCGCATAGTCCTAAAACACAGGTAAATATATTTCTGGTATTCTCTGCTTTCAGCCAAGATCCATCTGACATCAGCAATGATATCCCTTTTTCCACATCCTGTTCTGAACCCAGCTTGAACTTCTGGCAATTCTCTGTTGATGTACAGCTGCAACTCTTTTTGAATTATCTTCAGCATAAACTCCTAAAATGCTCACAGCTTGCGTGGCTAGAACCAAGAGATAAGTGGGGGGTACGTGTGTGTTTTGTATGTTGTTCTGTTCTGTTTTAGAGATAACAACGGTGCTAAGGGGAAGGCAGATCCATTAGGGAAAAGATTAAAGAGCAGAGAAATATATGGTCCAAAGTGCTGTAAAGGTTGATTACTTGTGGAACTATAAGCAGCATTTGGCTGTAGAAAGTTACTAAGAATGTACGGCTAGGGACAAAGAAACAGGATGCAGGACACAAAAGAACAATTTTATCTTCTCTCTCAGCCTCAGTCTTCTCATCCCGTAATTAAGACATTTTACAAGTTAATTTCTGTAAACTCTTCCTAACACATTTTTCTTTGTTTTAGTGACAATTAGAAATTGTTCCACAAGGATCACTGAATCTGTCATGGGAGAGTAAGTACATATGCATTCTATTACTTCAAGGCAGTATAAGTGAGTGGAATGATGAGTGAGTGGAATGATGGTGAGTATTGTAAATGGCCGGGAGTCTAGTTTCACAAGTGTATGCAGGAGGTGTATGAAGATGGAGATGAACACAAATACCCTTATAGTCAGCAAGTATGTCGTGTGTAACTTGAATGCTATTGGCTCCCAATCGCCTGTATGAAAGGCACATTAAAATGGACACAATTAGTTTAGCATAATGTAGAAACAGATCGAGAGAACATGACCTCCTTCTTAATGAAGGTATAAGAGGATTGCCTAGAGTAGGCTGTGTGGATGTGGCTTTGCATTAAAAGGCACAAGCAACTGAGTTAAAAAATTTCCAAAGAAGTTAGGAAATACAGATTACAAATGAAAATTAAGCTTTATGTTAAAAAGGCAAGCTTTTGTGGTGGATTTGTAACTACTTATAGTGGTCAAATTAAAAATTTAGAATAAGAAATTTATTTTTTATTTTGTTCTCATGAATAACATTAATGCGATGTTGAAAGTTTGCATTTGGATGAAGAACCTTAATGCAACACTGTACTATGTCTGAAATACAGAAGTTCTTCAATAATTTTTTTTAACTGAGTAAATATGAGTAAACACATGAGATCTTTAGACTTCCCAGATATCAAAGGTTACTATTTATATCAATGATAATAGTTTTAAGACACGACTAGAGGCTAAAAATAAACATCTTAAAAAATGTTAACAATTATGATATGTGTGATGAACAAGTTCAGTGTTTAGAAATGTGAATAATGAGTATTTGCACCAATCACATGAAAATGGTATCTCCATTTAAAAAAAATTGAATTTCTGATTACTTCAAAATGAGGCATGTTAAGGCAGAAGCAGGAATTTTCCAAGTCAGGGAAATCTGAACTTTACCACGACTATGTATGTGATTCAGGGCAATTCTATTTCCCAAACCTCATTGTTTTTATGGTAAAATAGGGATAATGGCATTATTTGCAGGCTTGAGTTAGGATTAAACTCAGTATATGACATTGGGTGTAGCTTCACAGTAGGTGTCTCAGTCATCTAGTGCTTCTTCACAGAAATACCACAAGTGTATGGTTTTAACAAACAGAAGTTTATTCTCTCACAGCCTAGCAGGCTAGAAGTCCAAATTCAGGGCATTTGCTCCAGGGGACGGATTTCTCTGTGGGCTCTGGAGGAAGGTCCTTGTCATCAAACTTCCCCTGGACTGGGAGCTTCTCTCAGCAGAAACCTCAGGTCCAAAGGACACACTCTGCTCCTGGTGTTGCTTTCTTGGTGGTATGAGGTCCCCCTGTCTCTCTGCTTATTTCTCTCTTTTATATCTCAAAAGAGATTGGCTCAAGACACAATCCAATCTTGTAGATTGAGTCCTGCCTCATTAACATAACTGCCATCTATTCCACATTATCAACATCAAAGAGGTAAGATTTACAACACATAAGAAAAACACGTCAAATGACAAAATGGTGGACAATCACACAATACTGGGAATCATGACCTAACCAAATTGATGAACATATTTTTGAAGGACACAATCCAGTCCATGACACTCAGAAAATACTAAATTTTAGCTATCTTTATCATCAATGTGAACTAAAAAAAAAAAAAAAAAAACTAAACCCACTGCCATTGAGTCAATTCTGACTCATAGCGACCATGTAGGACAGAGTAAAACTGTGCCAGAGTTTCCAACGAGTGGCTCATGAATTCAAACTGCCCACCTTTTGGTTAGTAGCTGAGCTCTTAACCATTGTACCAGAGGGCTCCCAATGTGAACTAGCGGATGTAAATCAGGTCTTACAAAGGACCACAGCTGAGCAAAGTCTTGATAAGCTTCATGTTTTACATTCACACTCAGTGCTTTTGTAGTTTTAGGTAATTCAGGCCCAGTGATACTAATCTTATATGTTATGTTCCCTCCCTTTACTGTTGAGTCAGTTCTGACTCATAGCAACCCTACAGGACACAGTAGAACTACCTCCACAGGGTTTCCAAGGAGCAGCTGGTGGATTCCAACTGCCGACCTTTTGGTTAGCAGCCAAGCTCTTAACCACTGTGCCACCAGGGCTCCTATGTTCCCTCAGACATGCAATAATCATAACACAAACAGTAGTCAAGTATTAATACAGTTAATTACATTGTAAATAAAGAGAAAAATAATTTTTTTTAATTGAGGGATTTTAAAAATCTCTCTTGTTCTCTCTCTATATAAACTAGGATTCAGATTTTATATATATATATATATATATAATATATATTATATAATTATATATTATATATAATATAATCTCCATGTATATATATATATATATATAATCTGAATATTATATATATAATATAATCTCCATGTGTATTTATATATATATATATATATAATCTGAAACCTAGATATATATAGAGAGAGAGAGCAAGAGAGATACATTTCTTAAAATAATTATCTTTGTTTTAACTTCCAAGCAATGTCATGAGAGTTGAAGGTTGCTTCACACTGAGGTCTTAAAAAATGGAAAAAAGAAAGTATCTGCTACCATAATTCCCATGTGTATAATAATTCTAATAGCTCTTAAATTACTTTTTGTTTATATGAGAATTTGTACACAAATGTGTTATCATGAGGCTGTCTTTATTTAGTTTTCCTTGTTAATAGTGATTCTATGAAATAGAAAAGAAATTAAATCTTAATAATTTGTGTTTGAAAATATAGACAGTGTCTTAGTTATCTAGTGCTGCTATTACAGAAATACCACAAGTGGAGGGCTTTAACAAACAGAAGTTTATTCTCTCACAGTTTACAAGGCTTAAAGTCCGAATTCAGGGTACGTGCAAGCTCCCAGAGAAAGCTTTCTCTCTCTGTTGCTTCTGGGGGATTCTCCTTGTCATCAACCTTCCCCTGGGTCCAAAGGACATGCTCTGCTCCCAGTGCTTCTCTCCTGGTGTTATGAGTTCCCTCTCCTCTCTGCTCAATTCTCTCTTTCATATCTCAAAGAGATTGACTCAAGATACAGTCTAATCCTGTAGACTGATTCCTGCCTCATTTACACAACTGCCTCTAATCCTGCCTCATTAAAATCATGGAGGTTAGGATTTACAACACACAGGATAATCACATCAGATCACAAAATGGTTGACAACCATGCAATACTGGGAATCATGGCCTAGCCAAGTTGACATACATTTTGGGGAGACACAATTCAATCCATAACAGACAGGTATTGATAAGTAGAAATTAATTGTTCTAAATTAAAATAAATACACAATGGTTTTCTGTCTGCCACATGTATATGTGATACAATGAACTAAGTAACCAGCATTTTTTAAGTTTTAAAAAAATGTGTTAACAAATCATTTTGAATAATATAGTATTATGTAAACCATGACTAAAGTTAGTCAAATTCCTGATTTTTGTACTAAAAAGAGGTTAAAAGTCAGACTGTCCTACCTAAACAGAGAAGTAAAATATACACAATGGCAAGACATACTTTTTATGCTATTCCATAAGGTTGTGAATACTTATGTTCATGGCAGGAAGTCTAGAGAAGACCTCTTCCTTGAGAGTAAAACAAAACAAAAACAAGATTCCAATTCTCACCTTGTTACTCTTAATGGTTTTATGATGGGAGACAAATTTCTTAAGTCTTCTATTTATGAAGTGAAAACACTGGAACAGATAAACTCCAAAGGTTTATGATGTGCTAATATTTGGGAATTATGTTTGCTGTAACTAATAGATTATCTTCTTCAAACCTGTAAGCTAAAGTACTTCAGAATGCTCACAAATGTGTCTGTGAAAGAATTAATGGCTTTCATTGCAGCACTGTTCACAACAGCAAAAGGATGGAAACAACCTAGATGCCTATCAACAGATGTATAGATAAAAAAACTACGGTACACACACAATGGAGTATTATGCAACAATAAAGAACAATGATGAATCTGTGAAGCATCTCATAACATGGATCAAACTGGAGGACATTGTGCTGAGTGAAATAAGTCAATCACAAAGAGACAAATATTGTATGAGACCTCTACTGTAAAAACTCATGTCAAAGTTTACACAAAAAAAGAAACAATCTTTGTTGGTTATGAGGGATGGGAGGGCTGGTGGGGGGAAAACTAAATAGACAATAGATGAATGGTAACTTTGAAGAAGGGTAAGACAGTACACAATACTGGGGAAGCCAGCACAACTTGTAAAAGGAAAGGTCATGGAAGCTCCATAGACATATCCAAACTCCCTGAGGGACTGAATTGCTGGGCAGAGGGCTGTGGGGACCGTGGTCTTGGGGAACATCTAGCTCAACTGGCATAACAGACTCTTTATAAAGACAATGTTCTACATTCTACCTTGGTGAGTAGCATCTGGGTCTTAAAAGCCTGTGAGCAGCCATCTAAGATACTCCACTAGTCTTACCCCTTCAAGAGCAAGGGAGAATGAAGAGAACAGTATACAAGGAAAAGATTAGTCCAAACAACTAATGGACCACAGCTACTACGGCTTCCACCAGCCTGAGTCCAATATAGCTGGATGATGCCTGGCTACCACCACTGACTGCTCTGACCAGGATCACAACAGAGGATCCTGGCCAGAGCCGGAGAAGGATGTAGAACAAAATTCTAACTCACAAAAAAAGACCAGATTTACTGTCCTGACAGACTGGAGAAACTTCGAGAGTATGGCCCCCCAACACCCTTTCAGCTCAGTGGTGAAGTCACCCCAAGGTTCACTGTTCACACAGGGATTGGACAGCCCCATAAAACAAAACAGGACTAATGAGGCACAGCAGTCCAGGGACAAGAACTAGAAGGCAGGAGGGGACAGGAAGGCTGGTGATAGGGAACCCAAGGTTGAGAAGAGAGTGTTAACATGTTATGGGGTTGTTAACCACTGTCATAGGTCAATATGTGCACTAACTGTTTAATGAGAAACTATTTGTTCTGTAAACCTCCATCTAAAGTACAAAAAAAAAAAAAAAAAAGGAATTATCTATGTGAGATAAAATTGACAACAGCAACTCAAAAGTTTTGATGGGAAGCCTCGGGGCAGTGAATTGAAGATAATGGTGATGGAATAATTTGGAAAAGGATAGTGAGAATAGCAGCACAACTGGAAGAGTATAATCGATGCCACTGAATTGTACATGTAGAAAGTTTTGAAAAGGTGTATCTTTGGCTATGTATATTTTCACCAAAAAAAAAAAGTGCTCCAAGTTCGAGAAGGGAAAGTGTTGACATGTCGTAGGGTTGTTAACCAATGTCATAAAACAATATGTGTACTGACTGTTTAATGAGAAACTATTTGTTCTGTAAACCTTCATCTAAAGTACAATAAAAAAATTTTTTTTTTTAAATTAATGGCTAACACCACAGGTTGCATTTATTCTAGAACCAGGACTCCTCTGGGCTTCTCTAGTGATAAGTACCTTATTCTACCATGTATTTCTCTATTACCTACAACATTATGAATCATAGGAAGGTAGGAACTGGGGTTTATATGTCCTTGATTTTCTGACAATACCGAGGAATGGGGTGGGAATATACTTCACACCGAGTCACTAACGATGTCTACACCACTGATAACATTATAGAGTTTATATTGAGTGAGTTTATTCCGGAAGCAAAATGATGCGACAAAATACAACGAAATGACAATTATAAATGCCCAGAGATTTTACGCAAAGCAAGCAATTCAAAATATCTTACTCAACCCCAGAGAAACAATTTTTTTCCCCCACTGGTAGAATCTAGGTGATGCAAAGACCCAAATAACTATTTGTGCAAGGTCAGATCTTCCTCCTTTCCAAGTTTTAGAATTCTAAAACAAGAATACTGTATTTAAAAAGGGTACATTGTAATCGTTTGAATTACAAATGCAAGGCGTGTGCATGTGTGCTTGTGTGTGTGTGTGCACGTTCATGTGAAATTAGTAGTTTGGAATTTGATTTGTTTCCATTCTTCATTCACTAATCTGTTGAAAGACTTTTACTAACAGAAGGGAATTTGTCTATTTGACTATGCTGTCAAAGCAACTAGAAGAGGATGGTGTATCTGGTGACGTATATGCATTTGGATACTTAATAAACATAAATTGATGTTTATATTTAATAAATATTAATCTATCAATCTTATAATTGACCTTCAAAGAAACTATTTCTGTTCTGTAAAACAGACAGGGGTGATTATTTTTATATAAGAAACATGTTAAGCAAAACATCAACAATTGCTCAAAAGCAAAGACGATGGGATACGGAGGCAGGGAAACTAGAGTACCGGACATGGACCAAACAGAACACAACTGAGGAGAACGCTGACACAAGGTGACAAATGTGTCTAATGTCCCTGAACAATGTACGTGGAAATTGTCAAATGAGAACCTAACTTACTGTATAAACTTTCACCAAAAAATAAAATATTAATTTGAAAAAAAGATACTAAACAATGTAATTTTACTATACCAATTAATTGACTTATAATTCAATGATAAAGAACTATCATATTCTATTTTTTTTTAACTTGACACATGACTATAGTTATAAACCTCAGACAATATTTGGGGAAATGATTATGGTTCAAGATGTGCACAATAGAAAAGGTAAAAAAGAATGCCATATTTTTAATCACTTGTCCATGCTTCATGGATGAGGTCATTCTTGATGTAACTACCCAGATGCAGGACCACTTCTCCTGAGAAAGACTGGCAATTGTCTCCTTTCCTGTAATGCAAGCTTATCCTTTTATGATACTCCATCTCCTCAGGAAGAAAACCGTTGCTGTTCATGTCTGTATCACACAAGTGTCTGCAGGAAAAACAAGTAGAGAGGAATTCTCAAATTCACTATAAAACCATTTTCCAATTACCATGACATCCAAACTTCCTTTTCCAAGCATTTTTTATACACAGAAATAACTTTCTTTTCATGCATAGAACAGTTTCCTACGATAATTTCATGTTGTTGTTATCGTTGTGTGCCATCAAGTCAATTCTGACTCATAGCAACCCTGTATGACAGAGTACAACTACCCCATAGGGTTTCCAAGAAGAGGCTGGTGGATTTGAAGGGCTGAACTTCTGGTTAGCAGTCTGAGCTCTTAATCACTATAAGGAGTCTTATATACGGGAAAAGTTTCTGAGTTCTAATTGGGTATTTGTGTGTGTTAGTTTATATTTAAAACACCAGTTTATTTTGAAACAACTCTGCAAGTTAGTAGTACTCCTCTTTTAAAAGCATGTTTGATTATGTACCTATTATTTAACATAGAAAAATAAATAAAATAATTTACATGTATATTGAGGCTCCATCTATCTATCATTTTAGCCTAGTTAGTTCTAAAAGTATGTAGGATATAAGGAAAAGTATAACCCATTATTTTAAAAAGTCATATTTTAATGACAGAGAAATTCATATCTGCTTCTTCAATCCTAGATCAAAGCCTAAGCCTTTTAAATTAATTTGGCCAAAGGATGAAGGCAGCTTAAGGGCAACTTAGGTGGTACGTCAGTTGACACAATACTAGAGCAACAAGAAAAAGCTCTTTTCTCAATGATATAAGAGGTTAATTCAAGAAGGAGAGTTAACATGATTGATATAAACCTTATTTAGGCAGTAAAATTTCCACCTTAGTATGAGGAACAAGAGAAAATATCTGAATAAATACTTACATAAATCTACAATATTTTATTGTAATTTAGTGAAAACGATTTTAAATGAGGATTAGTACAACACATGTCTAACAGGCTGATTTAGAGTTTAAAAAGTTTGACCTAGTGTGATTATAAACTAGTATGACTGCATTATAAAAATTCAAGATTCAGACATGAATTAGAACTTACACTGATGTGTAATGAGTAAAGTGTAAATTGCATTCATATCAATAAATACACTAGCATAATTTAATGTCTAATTGGTTTGAGAATGGCCTGTTTTAATAAGGTACATGTGAATAAGCCTAAGGATATTGGATTATGACTTGGAACTCTGAATTAATCGATTAGTTGCAGAAAGAGTTTAAATTGTCTGTGTAAGTAAATAATTAAACAGGGAAAATGTATGGAAATTTCTTCTTTAGTGGGAGAGAGAATAGGAAATGCAGGTAAAATCACCAAAATCCTGAGAGATTCTCACAGGGCAAAAGACATGTTAATAGTTAACAACTCTACCTAAATGGACCTTGAGAACATCACGCTGAGTGAAATAATTCAGTCGCAGAAGGACCAATACTGTATGATCTGACTTATATGAAATAAGAAAATATATTTAAACCAAAGATCAGTAGTGGTTACCGGGGTGAGAGGGATGGGAAAGGCGGGAGTTTTCCCTTGGGGGGCACTGAGGTTACGTCAATGGTCATGAAATGATTTGGAAAAAAATAGTGAGAATGTAATCAATGTCACAGAATTGTACATGAGAAAATGTTGAGATGGCATATGTTTTGTTAGTATATTTTACCACCAAAAACAAAAAGAGAGAGAAGTTAACAACATCACTAGCCTTCTAAACTCTCAAATACTTCTATTAGAGAAATAAGTCATACAAGAAAGAGTGCATCAAGAGTGTAACGTTTAAGCCTTAAAAATCCCTTGCTTCCTGGAAACCATATGATTTCTATGTCATTATAAATTATCTCCAGACTCCTGTAGGCTTTTAGTCTTGGGGTTGAACTTAAATTTTTGATATACTTACATGTCTCCATGAACAACTCCAGTCCTTCTTGATTATAAGTTAAAGAATCAACATTATTACTTTAGGCAATTAACAATGAATAAAGATTCAAAAAATCTTTCCCCAGTGAAAAGCAGAAGAATGTCCTTGAGGACATGTTGCTGTCTGCCACCATGGATTCATTCCAAGTGTTCTCCAGGCATGGGAATTTCTTAAACCTTCCTAATACTTCTATGTACCAAATTGGAATCCAAAAATGTTGGCAGGTATTCAACTGAGTAAGAGAAGTAGAATAAAATGAATTCTGTTCCTGGTTTGTTCTCCTCTTTAGAACTTAATTTTTTAACTTATGCTGTGGAAGGCTGAATATTCACCACTGTGCTGAGTATTATTTTTTTGGGTAAGTATATAGATTATTTCATGTGTATACAGATTATCATTTAGTAAGTTTTACTTAAAAAGAATCCCCACCTTTTCCTTCCAAAATTTGGAAATTAATAGAATAATTTATCAGTGAACCCTCTGATACATAATTCCCAATTATTTTATGTTAATATATACAATGAATTAAAGAGAAACCTGGTGATATGATTTAATAGTAGGCTTATAATTAGCATTCATACTACGTACCTCAGGCACCTACTTTTTTTATCAAAAAGATGGTTCTTTACTCAAGGTCAAAAATAATATATGATTTGCAAGTAGTACAGAGTGTTAAGTCCTGAGAACCAAAAATTTGATGGAATATTCAGGAATGACAAAAATGTGTTAAGTGAATTAAATAAAATACTTTCTTACAGGAAATGTGTTCCTCCCTTAATCTGTACACAGGTCTGCATGGTGTTCAGACAAAAAAAAAAAAAAAATAGATCACCTTGATCAATTATATTTTGCCTTGTGAAAATCTGTTGTATGATTTATTCTGTAACCAGAAAAAAAAAATCATTTCCATTTGTACTGAGTGGGCAGCCTATTTCCTTGAATAGGAGAACTGATAGTAGGACTTTTACTTTGGCTTCGTATCAATCATACCCAGAAATTGAATGGCCTTTTGGCACACTGTGAACAAGATGCTTCTGTGTGCATGACAACAAGCAGAAGCTTTGTTTTGTTTTATTGTGTGTGTGGGTGTGTTAATCTCGACTTGATAGAATCACAGGTCAGACTAATTGAAGAAGGAACGTTTAAAAAGGAGTTTTCATTTTAGTTTTATTGTAGTGAGCAGTATTTTTAATTTTCTTGAAAGGCACCCAAGAATGATAACTTTTGTGAGCCAAAAATATACAAAACTGTACAGAATAAATAGTTCATAGAAATCTAGCGATACTTTCTTGTAAAATAAAGCTACATTGTCCACTCTTGGGGCAACTTAAATCACTTACCCTAGAAGTGCCTTTTTGCTACAAATTTATGGCAAATATCAATATACATCAATAAAAATACAGTAATAGTTTTTCCTATTTGATTAACACCTGTGAATTACTTGCCACGAGAAACTTATGTCTATCATGGTCATTCAGATTTACAAAGGATTAATGCTATGAAATAAACCAAACTTAATATGTGCACTAGTTATATTTACAGTTGAATCTCAGTAGCATGTTTATAATATCCCAAGGATTAACAAAGTTTGAGCACAAATAATACACCTTATCTCACAGCAGCATTGACAACAGGATTGTCTACACAAAATGGGCAGAAAAAATAAAAACGTTTGCTTATTTATTCCACCTGGACTAGTCATCAGTTTTGCTCATTTTAAATTAAGAAAGCATAGCAGTGACATTTGTGTAATCATCAAATGTTCAAAATTTTAGTCCACTCAGAGCAGAAATAACTATAGTTTCCTTCTTTACAGTTACTATTTGTAATTATCAAATTACAGTTCCTTTTGCATTTATTGAAAAGTAAGTGTAATTGACAATGTACACTTTTGCAGTACATATATATTTCTTGTATAAACAATATATTCTTTACATAGTGTAACTACATATACCGTTATATTTTTAAGCGATGAAATCCAATTTTATGTAATCCACAGGTAAAAATAATTCCAGAAGACAAAAGTTGTTTAAATGTTCAACCCTTTTAAATGTGCAAGAGGACTTCTGTGAAACGCTCAATATATGGAGAGCTATTACTATAATCCTTGGATGATAAACCTACAAGGATTTTTTTTTTTTTTATAGGGGACAGACTAAATTGCCTGAAGATAACACAATGGCTTCTCCCAGTGATCCCTGAGTTTCTTTTTCTTCTTTTTTTCCCCATAGGATTACTGCTGTGCTTAAGTTCTGATTGATGACACACTCATGAAAGGCACTTATTTACAAGGTTTGGACTTAAGACAGAATCCCAGCATTTCTGCAAAAGCCTTCACCCTTCATCTATGTTTGTTGCTCCAGGACTTCTAAATAGTCAGGTTCAGCATGTAAGTTAGCTTTGAGCTCAAAATACTCATTTTTAGTCTGTTCCACTAATACTTTCCTTGGTCTTGAGTACATTAGTGTCTCCATTAATTTTAACTCTTCATGGGCTCCAGGATAATGTACCTCCATATCAGGCTGGAGCTGAGTAATATTTTTCCTTAGATACTCTGTGATTCCCAGTTGCTGAAGTTGTCTTTCTTTCTCTAAAATGTTCCTGTATAAAGAACTGGCATCCTGGAAGGACAAAAATTCAGTAGACTGATCTGTAGTTTTGTATTTCACATTGGATCCTGTGAGCGGTGAATGTTTTTCCCGCTCCAAAAGACTTCTTTGGAGATGTTTCGCATCACTTCCCTCTTTCTCATTCCTTTCTTCTTCATCTTCCAAATGCTTTGGACCGAAGGATGGACTTCTATAGACGTGAACCATCGGGCTCACCATATGTTGCTCATAGAGTGATGCACTGGGTCTTTCAGTCATGTGGTGAGTTGTTTTATGGCCATACATGCTATACTGAAGGTGCACAGGACTGTTGTCTCTCATTTGCTCGTTTGCGTGTTTCTTCTTGTATCTTCTCCTGCGGTGGAGAACTAGAACCACTATTCCTGCAGCACAGAACACTATAGTTATGAACACAATCAGCAGTCCTAATATTAAAACAGACAGTGGTACAGCATCGGTAAGAGATCTTAAAATGGTGTCGCCTGTATTTGTGGTGGCTGTGGGAGTAGTGACCACTTTGTAACTAGGCTGACTTGGCAGGGATGGATTATTTACTAAACCTGGGCAAAGGAGTTCACTATTTAGAGCTTTTAATTCCTTTTTGTCGAGATGTCCTGGGGAAGCACAGACGATGTCATCTGTCACTGTGTTTTTGCTTAATTTTTGTATCCATTGCTGCAATCCAACCAGGTCACAGGAGCAGTCCCAGGGGTTGTCTTCAAGCTCAATCTGGGTTAGTAAATCAAGATCATCCAAGATGTTACTTACAGGTAGGTGAGAAAACTGGTTTGTTTTAAGATTTATCCTAGTTAGAGGAATTCCTGAAAAAATATGTGGTGGTAAAACTTGTAGGAGGTTGTTGTTTAAGTAGAGGACTTTAAGTTTAAGCATAGGGTTAAAGGTTCCTGGTAGTATTTCCTTAATAGCATTGTATTCAAGATATAAGTACTCGAGATTGTGGAGCCCAAGGAACATGCCTCTACTTAATTTAGTCAGATGATTACCATTTAGATAGAGCTTTTGTAATCTTGTTAGATTCATAAATGATCCTTCTTCAAGAACCTCAATACGATTGTTTCCCAAGTGAAGCATCTCCAGAGTGAAATATTCCTCTAGATCAGATTTCATTAATGTATGAATAATATTCCCTGCTAGAACAAGCTTTCTAGGATTTTTTGGAGGAGGTTTTAGATCTGATAAATTTTCAATATTGTGCTCTTGACAGTGTATTAGAAGACCTGATGGGGATAGTACTTTACAGTTACAAGGAATAGGACAGTAGGATCCTGGAAGTTGAGTGGATGGCTTTGTAATATAAGGTACCAAGCCTGGTGCTTTAGTGGGTGGTTTTAACAGAAATGTGGACTTGGTTGATATGTGACTGTCTTTCATTGAAGATGTTACTGCCAGGTTTAGTGATCCTGAAGGATCCTCATGTTCTTCGAACACCCGTGGAGTGGAGCAAATAGATTCCTTTTTTAGTCGGCTTAGTATGCTCCCTCTGAAAACTGGAGGGCTGTTGCATACAACATCACCAATTATAGACTGTGGAGGCATGTTTTCCAACCAAATTTTTAGCTGCAGTAAGTCACAGTTGCAAGCCCATTTATTGTCCTCTAATTGGAGATCCAATATTCGGCCAATGTGTTCTAAAAACCCTACGTAAGGCAATGTTTGCAACTGATTTCCACGAAGATCTAGGTGGGTTAAAGGAACAAATCGAAATATGTTTGGAGGAAGACTCTCAATAGCATTGTCATTTAAAATTAACACTTTAAGTCTGTTGAGTTTGCTAAAGGCACTTGGTTCAATCACTGTGATAAAATTGTTATCTGCTTGTAGGAATTCCAGGTTTTCCAGTCCATGGAAGGTGTCCTCCTTAAGAATTTCTAAAGAATTGTGATTGATATGAAGTTGCTTAAGAAGGCCAAGGCCATTAAATGCACCAGTCTCAATATCTGCAATGTTGTTAAATCCAAGGTGGATGGAGATAGCGTTGGTGAGCCCAGAGAAGTCATTTGTGTGAAGTATTGTCAAGCTATTATTTAATAAACTTAGGTGGAAAGGTCGTGACGGTGGCACTCTAATTTGGGATAACTTCTTGATACCTTTTTCTTCACAATTTATTAGCATTGTGCCATCTTTTTCCTCACACTTGCAAAAAGAATCACAAGAACCTCTGGCTGAGGATGTTGGAGATTGAGACTGTGAAGATACACAGGCAAGAAGAGCTGAATATAAGAGATGAACCCACAGCTTCATGTTGCCATGTGATGGAATCCGATTCTGTAAAATAAAATATGATAGCAAAGGACTTTAGTGGGCAGGAGCAGGGAGAACATAAATCTGATACTTAAAAAAGGATAAGTATTCCTCTAAAAATAAAATATTCAATACTAGGAAAATATAAATACTTTACTGTGTCCAAATTTTCTTTTCTTTTTTTGTAATACTAGGACAGCTAGGAATTGGACTACTTTTAACTTGCATCATAGTCAAAATACAAAACTGAGGTCAAGGAGAATTTAAAATATTATCATGAATGTTTACATGTGTCAAATAACCTGCATTTCAATAGATGAGAAAGGTGCTGGCTAAATGTATCATTGGTACTATAATATGGTGCAAAGTATATATTTAAGAATACCTTGATTATTTTTTAACTTAAAATAAATGAATTTAAGGTTTAAGAAATATAGTATGAGACAAAAGTGTAGGTTTTAGTAAGAAACAAAAAGAACTGTAGGGACTATAAAAATGATAATTAGAAATGTATGTATGTATCAAAGTATCTATGCATGCATGCATGTATATATACATTTCCTTTATTTATATTTTTGAACTGGGTGTCATGATATCTAATAGCAGTATCTATGTTGTAACTTGTTTTGATTTTGAATAAAGATGATTTTTAACTTATCTATTTATTAAAATATTTGAGGAAAATATACCTCTGATTATTTAATAAAGAATACTATAAAAGTAGTTCATTTTAATTCTGTTGTCTAAGCCAGTTTATAGAAGTATAATATTATCAGAGGTATATGCTTAAGAGTACCCATTCAAATTTCACCTAGACATACTTTATATTGAATTTCAAGAGGATAGAATATTTACTGTAGCTTTATAATTCCATTATGAATCAGGTAAAATCATAAAAACTAAAAGAAAAAAAAAAGATCTTTAACACACATCTTACTTGGGCCATTATAAAAGAATAAACAGTGTCTCATATACACTTCCAGCAAGTGACTTCCTGGTGTGGTCTTAAAGCAGGCTTTAGGGCACTGAATGTCATCTATAACTGAGTGGTTGATCTCCTTTATAATAAGGCTTAAAGATGCAAACAATGAACTCTAAAACAAACTGTATTATAATGGAATATTTAAGAATATCTGTAATGTGATAAGTAAAAAATGACAGCTCAAGGAAACACCACCACATAGTCCAACTGCTTAGAAATTATACACCTGAAACAGCAGTTTTTTTAAAAAAAAAAAGAAAAACTTAAAAATTACCGCAGTGAAAAGGCAAATGTATATATATAACTCTACCAGTGCCTAACTCTCCCGGCTACCTTTAAAGGTTGTACCTTAACCTCCTAAAAAATAAATTGAAAGAGAAGCAAACATCATATCTTATGGCTATTCATCTTTTTGAAACGATAACTACTTTCATTTTTCCAGATGAAATGTGACCGGTAACTTTTAATCTAATTAAAATTCACGATCACGTAAAATATCCCGGAGTTCAGTCAATAATCCTGAAAACAAGCTTTCATTCCATGAAAATACATTGTTTTATTGAAAACATGCATAGTACAAGTTTCTTAAAGACAAAAGGCAACCAAAGAAACAGAACAAGATAGTGTCTCTTTATGTACAGGAAAACTTATCCGACTTAACGTTCCCATAGGGAAAGAGTTTGATTTTTAACAGATCTGAATGTCGTGCTTAGAATCAAGGATCTTGAAGTTGAAGTTTTCAACTTGTGGATTGACTTCCCCAAACAATAAAAGTACTTCTGCGTCAATTACCAAGAAAGAGTATAATTAATTCCACCAGGCACAGCATCTTGAGAAAATGATAAATAATTCCTAGAAGATTACCCTTCATTCATTTTATTATTATTCTTTAATCTTATGCATTTAAGTCTTAAACATTTACGCTCTTGAAAATGGCCCAGGTAAAAAACATTTTCTGATGTTCTCAAGAACACATGCAAATATGAAGAGCGATATCATATTGGCAATATCTCAGACAATTTTAAAGAGAACAAAAGTCACTGTATTTTCAGAAAATACATATTTGCAAATCCGAAAATAATAAAAGTAGCATACCAACTATAAAGACTCTTTTGAAATTCAGCTGATGTTTGAAATTCAGCAATGGTGTTTTTAAGTGATCTTTTCTTCAGAAAGCCCACATATTTAATTTCCAATATCAAACTGCCTACTGTAAAAGATACAGTGGCATATTTTTATGTCTGTTCTGCTCTACAGCCAGCTGTTGGGCTAAATGTCTGCTGCTCAGAGAAAACAGGCATCTGCTCCAGCATTGCAGTGCCAGTGAGCAAGATTGAAATCAGATATCCCTTCATGCAAAGTTATTTTTTAAAAAAGCCGAACATATAAATTCCATCACTTTAGGATAATGCAAAAATAGGGATAAGAAAAGCCTGGAAACATTCATCTTACCTGTAAAGCAGAGACTTCCGGATGTTATCTGTAATACACAGCTGGAAGAGATGGTCAAAACAATTCAGTTTCTTTATTAAAAAAGAAAACACCAACCACCACGTACTTTCTTCTCAAATATCACTTTTTGGCAAGTCCTGTAGCTTCCTGGAGTTAAACTCTCCGGTCAAAGACAAAATGCTTGCATTTCATTAAAAATATTTCAAGCAGAGTACATAACTAGATCATCCTGAAGCAGTGGTCTGTCTTTTCCCCCCCAATTAAAATTCACGGCATACTTCACAGCTATGCTGACTTTTCTGCATATAGTTAACCATTTGCAAGCTGTTGAACACAGTAAATAGACAAGATGTTTAACAGAGTTGCAATTGATCACTCTTGCTTTCTTAGGTTGTAGATCCAAGCTGCAGCAATGTTCACTTTCCTCCCTTTCTAGTCTTTCTTGTTAGCTCAGTTTGCTATTAGTCAGATTGCCAAGAGCTGGGAGGGAGACGTAAATAAAGAGACTTCTTGGCTTTTGACTCAGCCTTTAAGCCCTTCCCCATCAGAGCACTTTCATCTGCCAGTGTCATTTAATACAAGAGACAGCTCCACCTTGGGACTGTTCAACTCCTCCTCTTTCTGAAAATGGTCTTTCCCCTCCCTTTTAATACCAAATATAATGCAAGTGAATTGTGATGGAAATAATTACACATTGTTTTAAATGTTTAATAATATATTTTGCTATTATAACAAGCTAAATAATGCATTATGTTAAAATTTCATCTTACACAGTACTGTTTGCACACACTTGTGGAGAAAAACTGTGAGCATTCCACATGTAGCATAGTTGCTTAAGGGGTTCTTTTACTGGTATATATAGTTGAAATTTTGCATTAATTAAATTTTACAATGTTAACATGTACCGGTTTCTTGCAACATTTGTATGTTTGTATTCCCGTTTTAATTTTTTTTTTAAAAAGTGTAAAAGCCTTGTGTCAGAGACCCTAAGTTTTAAACTTCATTATTTCTTTCCCTGGAGCTACTGTTAAATAATGAGACTGAGGATGAGATTCTCTTGCAGTTATTTTAAGTTAGTTAGAATAGAACTATGATTATTTGAAAATATATTCAAGAGCCTTTAATTACAACATGATTCTCATTAACTGAATACTGCTTATCACTCTCAAAAATAAGGAATTGCATATTTGTAAATAAAATAAATACATAGAAATGACAGTATCCTTATTTTTATGGTCCTAGCTCAGAATTATTTTCCCAATATTTAAAGAGCTGCCTGTTTCTTCAGCTGTTAAAAGTTTCTGAATCATCACTAATAAAACTCTCAACTGTCAGATTCCTTATTTCCCAAAAGGCCTATGTTTCAAAAATCATTCCTTTTAGCACTCCAAGTACCTGAACACTTTCACATCCAAAATGAATATATTAGATGCTATCACACATTTATTTTGAAACACTCTGTGTATAGAAACACTCTTGCCTATATATTCTAGAAGCTGCCTATATAATATTAGGACTCATTTCGGCAAACGCTTTTTTTTTTTTAAAGGGAATGTTATGTGGTTTATATCAGAAAAATAGAAGATTATCAGACTATTATTGTATAATAATTGTATAATTATTGATTATGTGCTCAAATTCATAAAGTTTTTATATCTTTTTTTATACGTTTTGAAACAATTTTTAATATATCTACTTTCCTTTCTAACATATTCTCCTGCTCCTTGAGTTCCATATTTATTTTCATGACATCGGGTATTTTAAGATGAAATAGAGATTGTAATACAGATGAGAGGCTGGGGAAAGAGTTCAAAGATAAGGTATAATAGAATAAAGAGAACAGAGGGAAGATAAGGAACTATTCTTTGGCCCAGTTTGCTGTTAGCTGAGGGCCAAGTTAGGTTAAATTACATAAACCTAATGACTTAGGTAGTAATAAAAAATGATATGAATCACTGGAAACACAAGGAACTAAAATAATTACCCTTCTGACTCTGTTTACATGTTTTTCCAAATGTATTGCTTTAGATTTAGAAGGAAAACCAGCGGAGAAATTGTCTGTAAATTAGGTCTGTGCAGAAAACTTGTCTGAACTTACAGGGGGACCAATAGAATTAAATTATGCTTGTTTAACCTTTTCTTCCATTTCCTCCAAATTGAGCATGTGTTTATTTTATTTATTATATGCACATATCAGAAATCTGAAGGCACTTCTCTTGAATGCTTTGCCTATATATTACATAAGCAACATCATGATAAACAGAGAAAATATTAAAGTTGTCAAGGATTTCATTTTACTTGGATCACCATTCAACACCCACGGAAGCATTGGTCAAAAAATCAAACATCATGTTGCATTGGGCAAATCTGCTGCAAAAACCTCTTTAAAGTGTTAAAAAGCAAAGATGTTACCTTGAGAACTAGGGTGCTCCTGACCCAAGCCATGGTATTTTCAATCACCTAATAAGCATGTGAAAGCTGGACAATGAGTAAGGAAGACCGACGAAGAATTGATGCATTTGAATTATGGTGTTGGTGAAGAAATATACCATGGACTGCCAGAAGAGCAAACAAATCTGTCTTGGAAGAAGTACAGCCAGGATACTCCTTAGAAGCTAGAATGGCAAGATTTTGTCTCATGTAACTTTTGTCTCTCTAACTTTAGACATGTTGTCAGGAGAGACCAGTCCCTGGAGAAGGACATCATACTTGGTAAAGCAGAGGGTTGGTGAAAAAGAGGAAGACCCTCAATGAGATTGATAAACACAGTGACTGCAACAATGGGCTCAAACATAGCAACAACTGTGAGGATGGCACAGAACCAGGCAGTGTTTCGTTGTGTTGTATATGGGATTGCTACAAGTCAGAATCAAATCAACAACACCTAACAACAACATATATTACATATTGTATTCCATGAATAAATTATCAGTTAATTATATAATACTAAAGCAGAGGAAATGTAAGGAGCCCTAGTAGCACAGTAATTAAACAAGCTCTCAGCCACTGTCCAAAAGGTGGGTAGTTCAAACCCACCAGCAACTCTGCAGGACAAAGATGTGGAGTCTGTTTCAGTCAAGATTTACAGCCTTGGAAACCCTATGGGGCAGTTCTACTCTGAACTACAGAGTCACTATGAATTGGAATTGACTTGAAGGCAATGGGTTTAAGGTGGAGGAAAGATACTTTATTTATTCTTTTTTTTTTCAAATTTTGGATTGGGACAGGAAGAAAAGCTACAGAAATAATTGTCCCTTGAGGAGCATTCTGCAACTTTTAAGTTGATTAAAAGTGATAATATTTGTAAAACTTATTCAGCATTATCTGAAACTAAATGATATATTACTAAGCACGTTTAAGGAGTCCCTGAGTGACACAGATGCTTAAGTGCTTGACTATTAGCCAAAAGGATGGAGGTTCAAACCCACCCAGAAGCATCTCTGAAGTCAGGTCTGGCAGTCTGCTTCCTACCACCTTGCAAATTCTATGGAACTGTTCTACTGTGCACGTATGGGTCACCATGAGTTGGAATTGACTTGGCAGCAACTAACAACAAGAAGCACTTTTAAAATTCACTATTCTCTAGGTTTTATTAACAGTAATTTCATGATTATTACATTAAATCAGTGATGAGATCATTCTTTCCAAAATGTTTATAAGAGAATGCATTGGACAACATTTATTTGAAGAATATTTATAATTTCCAACGATTTCATGAAAAAGTGCTTCTTCAATGTAATCTCCCCCGTGTTTTAGTAATCAAATTATTTATTACACAATCATGATAAACAACAGATTTGATTAGTCTTTCTACTAAATTTATGTTTCCCACCCCCACCCCCCCACCCCAGTGACTCCATAGCAAAAGATATTAAAATTGAATGGATTAATTCTAATCACAACTTGGAAGCTGTGTGTTATTGTGACTTTTATCAGAATCTCTGCTGTTCACAGTGTACATCTCTAAAGGACAAATGCGAACACATTCTAATTACTTTGCAGAATATTAGGCATTCAGAAGAAATGAACCCATCACTACGAGCAGAGATGATGTAAGCCAGTTCAGTGCATTTAACATCAGGATGTGAGAGGGGAATGTCTGCCCTCCTCTGCTTATATAGTTAGGGAAATTCATCTTATATATTCAATGGCCATAAAGGTCAGGTGAAAAAATGTTTCATGAATGAGTTTCGACTGGATGACATACATGGAACAAACAGAATGAAAAGACAAAGAGTGAGCACTGATTGCCACAGCACATTGTATGTCTAAGAAGTATATTGAAAAGAAAAAGAACGGAATTAAAACAATGAAAGCGATTTATTCATTCTACATAGGACTGGTTTCACCTCTGAGTATCTGCCCATCTTTTTCAGTACCACACTGAAAGCGGCGAAGTGAAGAGACAAGTCAGATTGACTTCAACTGGGGCATTTGGAAGGCTTGCAGAGAAAGGACTTTGTATCATCTGTGGTGTAGACTAGGGCATATATAAGTACTCTAACGACTGAAAGTATAAAACCCTTGGGGGATAATGATACTATAGATGGATTTTAAGTACGCACTGGTAGTTTCATATTTTGAAGAAAAAAATTAGCCTCCAAAATAATCCTAAATAAATGTTACTTTTTAAGTACTTAAATAATTACAAGTAATATTCAACAAAAGTCTTGAGAAATAGTCAATAGTCTGGACTCTGCCTGCATTGGATTGCTTTTAAATTAATGATAAAAAACAAACCAGTTGCCATCCAATAAACTTCTACTCTTGCCAGTCTTGTATGTGTCAGAGTAGAACTGTGCTCTGTAGTGTTTTTAATGGCTGACTTTTCAGAAATAGATCACTAGGACTTTTTTCCAGTGCTCCTCTGGGCAGACTCAAACCACTAAACTTTGGGTTAGCAGATGAGTGCTTAACGGTTTGTGCCACCCAGAGACTCTAAACTCATGATAATTCTACTGAAATAAAATATTACAAAGATTTACAGATAATACCTAAATTTATCCATCTATAGAGACTCCGATCCACTAATATTTTAAACACTAATAAAGACCTACTCCATGTGCCTCATTTTAACCTCATTTTTTTAAATGTATATACTTAAAAAAACAAACTTATATTTGTTTCATTATAAAAACCCTAATGGAAATTCAAAACAATATAAGAAAAATAAAACTTCTTAACAACCCCATGCTTAAACTCAACTCAATTTTGATTACTTTAGATTCTCCTCCTGTCCACTGTATATGAAAATGATAGTTTTTATAAAATGAAAAATAATAATCATGGGATAAAATCTAGCTGAAATACATAACTTGACTTATTTATACAAATCTCATTCATAGGAAATAATAATAATAATAAATCTTGCTTTTTATCTTCCACAATTCTATGCTATACAGTAAGCCTTGAAATTGATTGTCAAATCTTGAACCTAGGGGTCTCTTTATGTCTCATGTGAAGAGAAACTAAAAACACTTTACCTTTATTACTTCTTATGGAGTCCTTAGAGTGGGCACTCAATCCTCATGACCAGCTTGCCCTCTTGGCTTAGTGGTTAAGAATTGCAGCTGCTAACCCAAAGGTCAGCAGTTCAAATCCACCAGGTGTTTCTTGGAAACCCTAAGGGGCAGCTCTACTCTGTCCTATAGGGTCCCTATGAGTTGGAATGAACTAGATGGAAATGGATTTGGTTTCTGCAAATACATATGACTTAATAAGGGAACATCACTTTTGGATCAGGAAAAACCAAAGATATTCCCACCGTTTAGCACCATACATCCCTGGAAATGAGAAGACCATTTACATATGCTTATCATACATAATATCTTCTCTCCATGAAAGGTCTATGGTTCTTTGATGGAATTTATATGATAGATGTAATATTTTATAAAGTTTTATATAAATGGGCATTTAGGAAACTTGCCTTTTTCTTTTGCACTAAACCTATAATAGAAAAATTAACTTTTTTTTAATCTTATGTTTCCTGCATGCTTATTTTGATCTGAAAGCACAAGTATAATACTAATAATGACACTGCTTTATTCTAAGACAAGTTTTACAATTAAACTTTTTGTTGGTGATTTGAAGTCTGTTGATACAAAGGAACTCTCTGATACCATTGTTTGACCTGACAATACTTAAAACAAAAGAAAAACTAGCTCTTGGAAGCTTGGACTATGAGCTGTCTATCTTCTTAAAAATATATTGGATATTTTATAATCATCCCTACTTCACATAGATGACTAAGCAAATTTAACAGCAATAAAATAAAAGACATCCTAAAAGCATTCTAAAAATGTTGATGAATGTTTCCATGATGGATAAAGAGCAATGTGTTAAGAATGCAAGTTCTAATGGACTAATGCTAGACTCTAAGTTATTTAATTGTAGAGATTCTTTGAAGGAAAAGGTCATATCTACTTCATGACCCTCCCCAACCCTTCATGGAGTACACTCTATAGAGTGTGTTGCACATAAAAAAACAATTTAAAAAATAGTCAAGTAAATAATTATTAAATTTGGATAGGTTCTTTGTTTTCACTATGCATAATTTTAGGACATTTACTTTACTTGTTTTCAGGAGTGGCTATAGATAGATTCCCCATCCCCACATAACAAAAGCATAAGACCTAAGATTAATATGGAAAATTAAGAATAAAGAATTTGATTCCGTGGAACTTTCCAAATGTTGATGTATGGCAGTTGTTATAACACAACCTGTGCGAGTGATTTGTTTTGTGTTTAGATAATTAACAATAATGATAGACATATACCAATAAATCAGATATGCATGATAGGCAGATTATCTGCTAGGCAGATCAACTGCAGAACATTTTAAATTCCCAAAAGTCTTCGTATGCCAATTAGAACTTGTACACCACTACCACTGCCCATCACCTATCACTGTATCCTGAGAGAGGCAAATTTATTTTAATGGTTTTAATCTTATAAAATTGTAATTTTTAATCATTTTACTGTAAAAATGTTAACTGCACTCAGTTCAACCTATTCCTTTAAGGTAAATAAAATGTCCAAACACATGGCAGTCCATATCATGCCTAAATAGATATATTCTTGGTTTACTATTCTTGAGATCATCTCTGTGGAGATAATAATATTTCTCTATTGTAGCAAGTGATAACTTTTAATTTCATTTGCACAATTAAGACTCAAGAAAATGCTTCCTGAAACACTAGTAGTTCATTCAACATGTTTAACATGGATGATATTTTGTAGCCATCAAAAGAGATTCATACAAAATAACAAGTAAATTCAAAGGATGTCAAAAGCAACCTATGATTGATTAGTTTATATGCTAATTTAAGTACTAAAAATTTGCTTTTATATCCTTTTAAATAGAAATAAAGCTCTTTGTTACTCCTGGATCTATGTTGTGTAAAGAAAGAAAATAATTGGTAAGATACACATATTTATTGAGAAATGTAAGTGCATAGCATTTGAGTCAGGACATTATTTATTCTGTATTTTTTGACTTGAAAACGGTGGAATTAATGTAAAAAAGGCATTTCTGAACTATTACTGTCATCACTGGAGTATTAATATTAAACAAGAAAGTCAGCAAATCATTACTGACAGGTTTCACTGAATATCATTAGCTTTTTGCTAAGCAAAATGTTGCTAAAAAGCAACAACACTAAACAGAAAAAGTATTAAATTTTTGCTATATAATGTTTTTGGAAGTGTTATATAACTCACTGAATGACCCTTTAAGTTATAAATAATTCACTGAGATACCAAGCAAAAAGTTATTCCTTTGGAAGAAATCTGTATTTAATACATTAGAAACACATTTCATATCTTGCCTACCCGTCTACATAAACCACTAAGGAGACAAAAATATATACGGACTTTTTGGTTACTGTAACTATCCTTTTGAGGATCATACTGTATACTTATTCTCTATATCAATCTCTGATATGTCTTCTAGTATAACTGAGGTATCTTTACAACATATTTCAAAAGCATAGCTATCGCATATAACATCAGTATGCATGTTAAGAAAATAAAGGCAGTATTATTTATGATTTTCATGTTTACCTACATTAAAATAGGGCAGGGCATTATATTTTTTTTAATAAATAGTAAACACTAACGAAGTACTACTATTAATAATAATAAACTAATAAAAACTAATACATATTAATAACCATCTAAAAAAACTATACTTTAGGTTATAGCTATTTCAATGAACAGGTACCTCTTTTTGTGGGGGGGAGGGAGAGTGACCTAGTAATAATCTGTAGGAGGAAATTTTTATGGGTGATAAGAAATAACATTCAATCCACATAAAACACTCATCTGAACTGAGAAGAACTTTGAATTCCTCCTTCCCCAAAACAGCGTCCCATTTGAAGTCACTGGACTACAATAAAACAAATACTCCTTGGAATATTCTTTATCTTTATCTTTGGTTAACATTAATCAAGCAGGCTTCTCTAAAAGGCAATTCCTCATTTTTATTTGTAGCTCCAACCTACCAAAAAATAAATAAAGGGAACCACTGATCTTTATAAACTTGACAGTTTTACACAATTATTTGGGAACAATAATAAGTAAAAGCACAGTTTGTCTATTTTAAGCAATAAACCAATCCTAAGTAGAACTTACCTGTTCTTCCTTCCTTTACAAAGAGACATATGGCTTTCACAAAATACTATCAATCTTTGATACAAAAAAAAAAGTTTTTTTAATTATCCTTGATTTGGAGAGGATAAAGAAAAAAGGAAAATAGGAGTTTTCAATCTAAAACCAACCTTGAATATTTGTGTAGTATTAATTAATAAGAGTTAAGAGAATCCTCCCCAACACCGCCGCTGCTTTACAGCTTTTTCTCTGTTTTAGTACCCTCTAGTGGATATTTTAAGCAATTCTTACCAAATGAAAACAGTCTAACATGTCAACTCTTCACGTTTGATTCCAATTATGAATATCATGTGTCTTTTTTCTATTGCTAGTCCATAATTATTACTCCAGTATGTCAATTTTTTAAAGAAAATTAACTGAATTTGAGCATGATTAGAATCAAAGTATAACAGAATAGATTATTTGTAGGAATCATTGACAATGTCCATTGTTTTTATTATTCATCTGGTACTTGCAAAGGAGTATAAAGGCCCTTCAAATAACACTGTCAAAGAGCATGCTGTAATTATTCACTAGAGTCAAACTATCTTAGATACTGAATTTTTCAGATCAATAATAGTAAGTAATGCATATATACACCTGGGAGAATCCATGTGTTTATAACCACTGTAACCACTCTATATGTAGTAACACATTTACCCATAGAACAGACTTATGAAGCAACTACTATTACAGTGGGAAAATTGGATCATTAATGAGGTTATGTAATATAAACCATAATACGAAACTACTAAGGGACAGAGTCTGTTTTTTAATTTACTATCTCTGGATTCAAGGTCTATGAATTCAACAGATGACACTGCTTCTCTGATGACAGAATTTTATTAAATGTACAGAATTTATAGAAATATCTGGTTTAGGCCTACAAATAAGAGGAATTAAGAAAAAATGGTTTTTAATTGTTTTATGAATTTAAAAAAGTGTTCTGAATCATTTCATTCAATAGTAACCATTACTATCAATTGTGTGCAAATTATTGCATCAACTGAATACACAAAGATGAGCCATTTATATGTATACAAATACACACTTACATGAGAGTTCATATATATATATGATTCATATATATTTAGATGTACCTGAAAGACATTATAAAACATTGAGTGATAAAATATGATATAAATTGAAAAGAGAAGTTTCCTCATCATGCTACTTTATACTAACCATCTATATACTTCATAGTCCTTCTATCTTTAGGTGAATAAGAACCAATCTTCTCTAAGGATGGACACTAAGACAAAATCAGTTTTTGAAAGATTTGACTCCATTTACCTTACTCTAAGGGAGAACTTCTGCAATACACCAATCCAAAGCTCTTGGATCCAAATCATTTTGCAGAGAGCCCTAGAGTATCCTTGATCTAGGGTTACCAGTTGCCATCCAGTAGACTTCTCCTCATGCCAACCTCATTTGTGTCAGAGTAGAGCCGTGTTCCATAGAGTTTTCAATGGCTGAGTTTTTGGAAGTAAATTGCCAAGCCTTTCTTTCGAGGCACCTCTGGGTAGACATAAACCTTTAACCTTTCAGTTAGCAGTGAGTGTGCTAACCGTTTGCACCACCCAGGGATTCCCTGATCTAGGGTGGACCTTGATAGTTCATGAGGTTGCTCAAAATCAGTTGCCGTCAAGTTGATTCTGATTCATGATGAACCCATGTGTGTCAGAGTAGAACTGTGTTCTATAGGGTTTTCCATGGCTGATTTTTCAGAAATAGATCACCAGGTCTTTCTTCCAAGGTACCTCTAGGTGGACTTGAACCTTGCACTACCCAGGGACTCCAAGATTGCTCAAGTAGTTATGTAGCCTTTCCTTTATGATATACATGGCCCTGAAGCCCCATCCTCACCCTCAGCTGGTAATAGGTATAAATACATTTAGGTAAATATATATTTAGCATATTTGGTGTGAACATGCACTAATGATTTGGGTGGGTGTGCACTAGATACTTGGGTTGTCTGAAGAAAAAATGGGGGCAGGAGAAGGACATGACAAGTGACTGTGATATCATCACCTTCTCTTTTTGATCCCTGTCATGAATTGAATTTTGTCCCCCCAAAAATGTGTGTATCATCTTGGCTGGGTCATGATTCCTAGTATTGTATGATTGCGTAATCTGATGTGATTTCCTTATGTGTTGTGAACTCTATCACTATGATGTAATAAGATGGATTAGCAGCAGTTATACTGATGAGGTATACAAGTTTGGATAGCGTCTTCAGCCAATCTCTTTTGAGATATAAAAGAGAGAGGCGAACAGAGACACAAGGGAACCTCACACCACCAGGAAAGCAGTGCTGAGAGCAGAGTGTGTCCTTCGAACCTGAGGTTCCTGTGCTGAGATGCTCCCAGACCAGGGGAAGACTGATGCATCACAAGGACCTTCCTCCAGAGCCAACAGAGAGAGAGAGCCTTCTCCTGGAGCTGATGCCCTGAATTTCAATTTGTAGCCTACTGGACTATGAGAGAATAAACTTCTCTTTGTTAAAGCCATTCACTTGTGGTATTTCTATTATAGCAGCACTAGATGACTAAGACAATCCCACAATTCTTCCTTCTAGCAACAAAAACAGTAGCTCAGTAACTTCTCAGTATCTCCTAAGAATTTTATATTGCTGTCCTTTTGTTAAACTATTAAGTTATTAAACCCCATATGTTTCAGGGCAGCTCAGGGACTTCATTATGGATATCAGTTATTATACTCTACCCAAATACAGTAGATAAACAACCTTAATGCCTCACTAGTGATTACGTTGTGACTATTTCACTATATGACCTTAAACTACAGTCCTTTCTTTCCCATACTATCAACTTTTATTTCGATTGCCTTCAGGGAACTCCTTTATAACATCTCTCTTTAAAATAAAAATATAAGCTTTTTAGACGTATGTATGATTTGAGAAAATAAGTTCTTAGTAGTATTCATATGGTATGCATAATCTTTAGCTTATTAAAATTGTGATTTCTAGCCCCATAGACACATCCAAACTCCCTGAGGGACTGAATTGCTGGGCAGAGGGCTGCAGGGACCATGGTCTCGGGGAACATCTAGCTCTGTTGGCATGACACAGCTTATAAAGACAATGCTCTACATTCTACCTTGGTGAGTAGTGTCTGGGGTCTTAAAAGCCTGTGAGCAGCCATCTAAGATACTCCACTGGTCTCATCCCTTTGGGAGCAAGGGAGAATGAAGAGAACAGGATACAAGGAAAAGATTAGTCCGAAGGACTAATTGTCCACACCTACCAAGGCCTCCACCGAACTCAGTTCAGAACAGCTAGAGGGTGCCCGGCTACCACCACTAACTGCTCTGACCAGGATCACAACAGAGGGTTCTGGACAGAGCTGGAGAAGGATGTAGAACAAAATTCTAACTCACAAAAAAAAAAAGACCAGATTTACTGGCCTAAAGGAGACTGGAGAAAACCTGAGAGTATGGCCCCCAGACACCCTTTTAGCTCAGTGGTGAAGTTATCTCCGAGGTTCACCGTTCAGCCTGGGAGTGGACAGCCCCGTAAAACCAAATGAGACTAAAGAGGCACAGGAGTCCAGTGACAAGGGCCAGAAGGCAGAAGGAGACAAGGAAGCTGGTGATAGGGAACACAAGGTTGAGTAAGGATATTGTTGATGTGTTGTGAGATTGTTAACCATTGTCATAGGGCAACATGTGTAGTAACTGTTAAATGAGAAACTATTTTGTTCTGTAAGCCTTCATCTTAAGTGAGAATAGCAGCACAATTGGAAGAGTGTAGTCAATGTCACTGAACTGTGCATTTAGAAATTTTTGAAATGGTGTATCTTTGGCTATGTGTATTTTCACCAAAAACAGAAGGTTGAGAAGTTAGAAGGTTGACATGTTGTGGGGTTGTTAACCAATGTCATAAAACAATATGCGTAGTACTGTTTCAAGAGAAAGTATATGCTCTGTAAGCCTTCACCTGAAGTACAATAAAAAAAAAAAATTGTGATTTCTAGTTAGTCTTGTACTGAGGCCTTTTGTAAATTTTGAATTTCCTAGTTTTCTACTTCTTGTAGATACATAAAATGGCTTTATATCTGTGCTAATCAGGTGTATTTATGAAAAATCTAAAATTAATCCTTATAACAAAATATGAATTCAGAGTACACATTAACTTTGATAAATGCACAGTTACCTAAATATATAGATGATTTTTGAAACTCTTATATAACAAAAGTCATAAAATCAGTGATTTATACCCAAAGGAGGTTTGGAGATTACTTAGCTCACAGTATAATTTTATATGAAGAAATTATTGTTCAGGAAAAGTGAGCAATGAGCAATGAATTCAAAACTATCTTACACCTATATAACAGAGTTAGATGTCACATGCAGCTTTGACTTTAGGGTTCTTTCTGTATCACACAAAACAAAAATGTAAAGAACTTTTTGGATACTAAAAAATAAACAAACATATTATTTTTTAATCTATACAAAATGGTTCATTCTTTTTTGTTTTTAAATATGTGCATGCGTGTGTGTGTGTGTATATTCCTAATTGCTTCCTCAGTCATAATCTCATAAATTGCTGTTGGCTTATCTTTTATTTCATTGTAAAATTAACAATATCATCACAATTTCTCTCATGGACACATTTATATATCAGTCAAAAATATGCATATCTGATATTAACAGAATTTCCTGCTAATTGGTGTATCACGACTAATGTTGATGGTCTCCCGCTGGGTGGTATATAAAATAGTATAGGAATAATTATGACACTAAATGATAATGTAATATAAATGTTTCAGTTCAATAAATTTTCATACAAAGTTACAACTACCAATCATACATAGGCCTCTGCTAGCATGTCTTAGATGATGGAGTGTTGATAATCAAAAAATATCAGAAAGTGTTATGAAAGCTAAAAATAGATTTTAATAAAATTGTGAATAGTTTAAAAGAATTTTGTGAGGAAAAATTAAACACACTGAACAATATCATTGATCTTTATGAGAAATTATTTATTGGGACCCAAAGTCATCAACATATGTTATCCAGTAGCTGGTAGCAACAGCGTCTAGGAGCTGTTTAGGTTCTTCTGTGAATGGCCTCCAAAAGTCAAGGCAAATAAGGGAATATGTAGAACTTTTGCACATAGCCCAGAGCAGCCCAGTAGAAGGTGTGTTTGAACAAGTCGTGGGGTAAATGCACGGCTTTGAGCATGCCAGAGCAGCAGACCGTGTTCAGGCCATGAGGGAAGAGCTAGCATCCAAGCCTTGTCTCCTGGGTTAACTTTAAGACAGCAGACCTACCTGCGCTTTGACTGTACCAAAACCCCTCATGCCAGGACCTATATCTAGAAATTCAACAGATAATGTGTTGCAAGAGTTTGATTTGGTTCAATATGTCAAATTATGGTTAAGACAAAGTCATAACGTTATTATTGACAATTACATTGCAAGCAAATTCTAAAATTAAGACAATGTTTAGGAAATTATTGTAATATATATGGAACTTTTAACACTTGAGTTTGTTTAGCTCAGTGAAGGGTCCTGGCTCATGCAAGACCTCCTTGTCACTAAGGTCAAAGGCAACAAAAATGGACATTGGTTTTAGCCTGTCCTCGTTCATGTTCATGATTCCAGATTGCTTGTTATCCCCCTCTCCTGACTGTCTGTTCTATGGACATCAAGCTCCAGCATTAGACATAGAGGCAACAGCCTTAGAGAGATTGCTTAACCAGTTCTCCTAATTGTGAAAGGTCAATTTCTTATAACAAATCTACCTATCAATTGATATATATCTCGTAAAAGTTCTGCTTCTCTGGTTGAAACCTGACTGATTTGATACAGTTGGTAAGCATTTGATAGTTTAGAGATTTAAATCATTAGAGTCCGTGGGTAGCACAAATGGTTAGCACTGGACTACTAACTGAAAGGCTGGTGGTTCAAACCCATCCAGAGGAACCTCAGAAGACAGCCCTGCCAATATGCTTCCCAAAGGTCACAGTCATAAAATCTTACAGAGCAGTTCTACTCTGTGCACACGAGGTAGCCATGAGTTGGAATCAACTCCACGGCAACTAAAAACAACAACATAGTTTATGTAGAGAATAAAGGGGAATATTTTAATTTTATTTATATATTAGTTAAAATATTAAGTTATATTACCATAGCTGTGTGACAACTTATATCACTAAGAAATAATATATGAATTTTTGTTTATTTAGGAATATTGATTTATATATCGATACATATTGCAATAAAAAGAGATAGAGAGATGATAGGTAGATAGACAGATAGGCAGGCAGGCAGACAGACAGACAGATAGAAAGATAGCTGCAGTTGAGTCAACTCTGACTGCATGGCGACCTTATGTAAAACAGGATGAAATGTTGCCCAATCCTGCATAATTCTCTCTATCGTCAGCATATCTGAGTACAACCTTGAAGTTATTGTGCCAATCCATGTCGTGAAGAGCCTCCCACACCCTCACTGGCTCTCTACTTCACCAAATATGATGTCCTTCACTAGCAATTGATCCCTTCCGATAACATGCCTAAAGTCAGTAACTTTGACAATGTTCTGCTGTGATCCATTGGGTTTTGATTGGCTAATGTTGAGAAGTAAATTGCCAGGCCTTTCTTCCTAGACTGTTTTAGTCTGGAATCTCTGCTAAAACCTGTCCACCAGAGGTGACCCTGCTGATATCTGAAATATCATGGCGTAAGTCCTAGCATAATACCAACACATAAACCACTAAAGTATGACAAACTGACAGATGGGTGGTAGGTATATTACCATAACTGCTTTTAAATATTTTAATACAATATTCCAATAAAACCAAACCAAATCCGTTGCTGTCGAGTCAATTCTGACTCATAGCTACCCTATAGGACAGAGTAGACCCACGCCATAGGATTTCCAAGGAATGCCTGATGGATTCGAACTGCCAACATTTTGGTTAGCAGCCATAACTCTAAACCACTACGCCACACAGGGTTTCAGATAGGTAGAATATAAATAATCAGAAATTAATCATATTTGTTTTAACTTAATACGTATGAAAAAATAGAACAACACACAGACTATTTGTATACATTTAAATATATGTGGGATAATATATACATATATACAAATACATATATATTTGTATTACGTGTTGTTGTTAGGGGCCATCTAATTGGTGCCAACTCACAGGGACCCTATGTACCACAGAACGAAACACTGCCTTGGTCCTGTGCCGTGCTCACAATCGTTGTTATGCTTGAGCCCATTGTTGCAGCCACTGTTTCAGTCCATCTCATTGAGGGTCCTCCTCTTTTTCACTGACCCTCTACTTTACCAAGCATGATGTCCTTCTCCAGGGACTGATCCCTTCTGACTACATGTCCAAAGTATGTAAGACATAGTATCGCCATACTTCTTCTAAGGAGCATTCGGGTTGCGCTTCTTCCAAGACAGATTTATTCTTTCTTTTGGCAGTCCATGGTATATTCAAAATTCTTCGCCAACACCACAATTCAAAGGTGTCAATTCTTCGGTCTTCCTTATTCATTGTCCAGCTTTCACCTGCATATGATGCAATTGAAAATACCGTGGCTTGGGTCAGGTGCACCTTAGTCTTCAAGGTGATATCTTCTCTTTTCAACATTTTAAACAGGTCTTTGGCATCAGATGTGCCCAGTGCAATGTGTCATTTGATTTCTTGAATGCTGCTTCTGTGGCTGTTGATTTTGTATCCAAGTAAAATGAAATCCTTGAAAACTTCAATCTTTTCTCTGTTTATCACGATGTTGCTTATTGGTACAGTTATGAGAATTTTTGTTTTCTTTATGTCAAGGTGTAATCCATACTGAACACTGTGGTCTTTGATCTTCATCAGTAAGTGCTTCAAGGTATCTTCATTTTCAGCAAGCAAGGTTGTGTCATCTGCATAATGCAAGTTGTTAATGAATCTTCCTCCAGTCCTGATGCCTTGTTCTTCTTCTTCATGTAGTTCAGTTTCTTGGATTATTTGCTCAGCATACAGGTTGAATATGTATGGTGAAAGAATGCAACCCTGACGCACAGCTTTCCTGACTTCAAACCACACAATATCCCCTTGTTCTGTCCGAACAACTGCCTCTTGATCTATGTAGAGGCTCCTTATAACAACAATTAAGTCTTCTAGAATTGTCATTCTTCCCAATGTTAACCATAATTTGTTATGATCCACACAGTCGAATGCCTTAGAGTAGTCAAGAAAACAAAGGTAAACATCTTTCTGGTATTCTCTGCTTTCAGCCAGGATCTATATGGTATCAGCAATGATGTCCCTGGCTCCTCATCCTCTTCTGAATCCAGCCTGAATTTCTGGCAGTTCCCTGTCGACATACTGTTGTAGTCGCTTTTGAATGATCTTCAGCAAAATTTTACTTGCGCATGATATTAATGATAATTGTTCAATGATTTCCACATTCAGTTAGATCACCTTTCTGGGGAATTGGCATAAATATGGATCTGTTCCAGTAAGTTGGCCAGGTAGCTGCCTTCCAAATTTTTTAGCATAGACAAGTGAGCACTTCCAGTGCTGCTTCTGTTTGTTAAAATATCTCAATTGATATTCCATCAATTCTTGGAACTTTGGTTTTCGCCAATGTTTTTAGCACAGCTTGGACTTCTTCTTTCAGTACCATTGGCTCCTGATCATATGCTACCTCTTGAAATGTTTGAACATTGAACAATTCTTTTTGGTGTCGTGATTCTGTGTATTCCTTCCATCTTCTTTTGATGCTTCCTGCGTAGTTTAATATTTTCCCTATAGAATCCTTCACTATCGCAACTCAAGGCTTGATTTTTTTCTTCAGTTCTTTAAGCTTGAGAAATGCTGAGTGTTTTCTTCCCTTTTGGTTTCCTATCTCCAGCTCTTTGCACATGTCATCATAATACTTTACGTTGTCTTCTGGAGACAACCTTTGAAATCTTCTGTTCATTTCTTTTACTTTATCATTTTTTCCTTTTGCTTTAGCTACTCGACATTCAAGAGCAAGTTTCAGAGTCTCTTCTGACATATATTTTGGTCTTTTCTTTCTTTTCCTGTCTTTTTAATGACCTCTTGCTTTCTTCATGTATGATGTCCTTGATGTCATTCCACAACTCTTCTGGTCTTTGGCCATTAGTGTTCAATGCATCAAATCTGTTCTTGAGAAGGTCTCTAAATTCAGGTGGGATATACTCAAGGTCATATTTTGGCTCTCGTGGACTTGTTCTAATTTTCTGATTCCCAGTATTGTGTGGTTGTCCTCTGTTTTGTGATCTGTTGTGATTATCCTGCGTGTGGTAAATCCTAACCTTTATGATGTTGATAAGGCAGGATTAGAGTCAGTTATGCTGATGAGACAGGACTCAATCTATGGGATTCGGTTGTATCTTGATACAATCTTTTTTTGAGATATAAAATGAAAAGTGAGCAGAGAGGAGAGGGATCTCATACCACCAAGAAAGAAGTGCCAGGAGTGGAGCATGTCCTTTACACCCTGGGTCCCTGCACTGAGAAGCTCATAGACCAGAGGAAGATTGATAACAAGGAACTTCCCACAGAACCAGCAGAGAGAGAAAGCCTTCCCCTGGAGCTGGTGCCATGAATTCGGACTTCTAACCTCTTAGACTGTGAGAGAATAAAGATCTGTTTGTTAAAACCATCCTCTTATGGTATTTCTGTTACAGCAGCACTGGATAACTAAGACAATATGTGTTAAAGCAAATATGTAGAGAATGGATTATTTAACTCTACCCACGATCCTTGGGAAAAAGATGTGGCAGTCTGCTTTCACAAAATGTACAGCTTTGGAAACCATAGGGTCGCTATGAGTGGAAATCAGCCCAAAGGCAGTGGGTTTTTCTTGTAAGATTCAAGAAATATTTGTCGTATCCTGCCTAAAGGGCAAAATTAATTAATTGCCGTAATTACGATTATGTGCGCCAGAAAGTTACAATCCAAATATTTCTTCTCAACTATAGGGTCCCTGTGAGTCAGAATCAACTCAGTGACAACAGGTGTAGTTTTGGTTTACATGGGATTCTAAAACAACAAGCTTTGGTTTCCACATATACAGCAAAACATGCCAAAGCTGGGAACTGCGTAAGACAGAAACCGGTAGGAAAGGAAAAACTCAAGTATTTTTCACTACAACGAGAGATAGAAAAGTGGTACAACTGCACTCTGTCAAAGGCAGAAATCTTATGAGGCCTGGAAAAACAAGGCAGTCCCGCTGAGTTCCGGCTCTTCCAGATTTCACTGTAGTTCCCTGACATAAGAGAACACCTATAGACTAAAATTTACCTATTAATATTTTAACAGGATAACCTTATCATTTTACCCTGGTGTTCAAGGGTTTGTAGAAAATGTCTCCAATCCCTATGATCCCCACATTCAGGATTTCACTTTCAAGCACTCTTGCCTCAGATAATCACCACAAGTTTCCCAAGTGCTCAGGCCTCTGTTACAGGATTGGCTCTCCATTTTTTACTTGTGCTGATGACTCTCCGACTCATCAGCTAATGTTTGGAAAACACATTCATGATAGATTTTAGTGATTTAAAGACCCCGATGACACAGTAGTTAAAGCACTAGGCTGCTAACCAAAAGGTCAGCAGTTCAAGCCCACCAGCAGCTCTGCGAAGAAAGATGTAGCATTCTGCTTCTGTAAAGATTTACAGCCTTGAAAATCAATGAGGCAGTTCTACTCTATCCTATAGTGTGCTATGAGTCGGAATTGACTGGAAGACAGTGGGTTTGGTATTTTGGTTTAGTGATTTAGGAAATTTTTCTATTTTTTTTACAAGTATAATAACTTGGTCTGGCATTCAGAATTCTACACAATTTGACTCCTGGTTAAATTCTTCTGTAATCTTAGTACATACCTATTTACATCCTCATAACTGATGATACCTATAATTTTTGATTCCTTAGTATCCTTGCCTCTCCTTCCTTATTTAAACTGCCTTGCTTAAACTGTAGCTCCTGCCTGAAATATATACTCTCAGTTGTCATCTAGGTAATTCTGACCCATGGTGACTCCATGCGTGTCAGAGTAGAACTGTGCTCCACAAGGTTTTCAAGTGCTGATTTTTTGGAAGTAGATTGCCAGGTCTTGTTTTCTGAGGGCGCCCCTGGGTAGACTTGAACGTCCAACCTTTCAGTTAGCAGCTGAGCACATTAACCCTTTGCACCACCCAGGGATGAATGAGGAAGTTCTACTCTGTTCTATAGGGTCACTACGAGCAGGAATCAACTCAACAGCAAAGGGTTTGTTTTGGTTTCTGGTTTTCTTTGGTTTCTTTTAGCTCATCTTGCCTGTCAATGTCTAATCTGTCCTTCTAGATTAATTTTATACCTACCATCTCCCCTGAGCCCTCTTGTTTCTTTTCTACCTCTATGAGTCAAATGAAATGTTATAACTCTCAGCTGCAGAAGCCTGAAAATGAGGAAAATAATCTTGTTTTTTGTTTTTCTAAATGGTTTAAATCTCAGCTGTAGGGATCCACTAATGGGGAAAATTGTTTCCCATAATGTGACCTTATTAGAAATATCCTTTATAATACAGATCAACATAATAAAATGAAACATAAAATGAGGTGGCTTAATTTTAAAAAAAGCCATGTTTTAATCATTCTATATAGAATCATGTTGGGTCTAAATAGAACCTATAGCAATGCTTCTAATGACATGAACCCAAAGGTAAACCCACAGTTAGAAATACTGCAATTGCAATGTTATTAAATCTAAGCTGATACTTCCATTGGAAGTTGTCAAAGTAACATATTTTTCAAGGCTATTTCTATATGATATCAGTTTTATCTTATCCCTCACTTTTTATTTCTTTAATACACTTTTTAAGGAATTTAATTAACTTGATGTTTCTGAAAAAGTTAAGTAAAATGTCAAAAGACATATTAGCATAATGTAAATAAACTACATTGTGGATTTTATAAAATACCTTGTTGGTTGTTAAACATATCTCAAGGAAAAGACATCTTCATAAGATACATGTAAATGAAGGTGTTTTCTAAAGAAAATAGAGTTCAAAATTTAATGTTTAATTGGCCATAAATCATTCTGCAAAAAGCGTGCAGGGAAAAATATGTAATTTATAGTTCAATATCTCCCTCTGCTGTTAGCAAATACTAATGAAAATAGTTTCAGCATGAAGTGTATTCAGATGATAAACTATGTTTATACATTTAAAATACTAAACTATATTAAAACAAACTAAATTCTCCCATGCCTTGTGAATTCTAGATTATACTTAGGAAAATGTTTCATTTTCTTGAAATGCGAGTAACAATAGTAACTGTTAGTCATTAGTTTAATGGTGAATAACTTATATGATGAACTTAGTCTTCTGAAATTTATGTCAATGTCATGTATTTGTTTAAGTACTTATTATCTAAAATAACGATTACCTGTAAAATACTATATGCACATTTTTTCGTGTTGCCCCAAATAATACACATTTACATTGCCCGTTAATTGCCATTGGAACACTCACTGGTCATTAATCTCATTATAAAATTGAAGTTAGGGGAAAAAAAACTTTATATGTTCTATATTTCTAGGATAGGACCAAAATATGATTGAATATAAAAGTTTTCAATAGCTATATTTTTGAAATGATAAAACTACTTAAAAACATAAACTTGATGAAGAGTAACAGTCATAAATACAAAACCCAAACCATAAGTCATCTAAATAAAAGATTACAGTATTACAAGCTTTTTCTCTCTAAGATGAGTGCATAATGTAGGTATTAAAATGAATATATAATGTAAGTTTTTACAGAAACCATTATGTGCGTTTATAACTTGTTTTCTAAAAGTATACTTGCGATAGGCAGTATTGCGTGGATATAATTTAATACTCTATTGTTTTTGATGATCAAGAAAAATCCGAAACTCAAGATAAACATAAACGGAAAAATTAAGCACTTTTATTAAAGGAAAGAGAGAAAGTAAAAGTTAATGCAGATAATTCCAGGAGAGAAAATATAAAGAAATTTATCATCCAATGAAATTAATTTAGAAATGAAAATAATTTCTTATTTATAGAAATATCAAATTTAATGATTTAACATAGTATGAGCTGAAACTTAACAGTCTTAAGACTGTTCTCCATTTTTACTTCCAGGAATTTAATTCCTGATCTCTTTATAAAAAAATCTCTGTTTCTTTAAGGCCCAGGGCCAATACTGTACCATATTCTCCCCTAGCTCCTTCTAGCAATATACGTCTCTGCCAAGAATTCACCATATTTTTTACTTAAGGAAATGACAAGTGACTCACTGTCTTCTTTTCTACTTCAAACTACCATTCAAACCATCATGCAAGACTTCAATGCTTTTCTCTAATCTCTTCTTCAGCCGTTCACTCCGTGATCACACATTTTTCCTTGTAATATCCTCCAGATGATCCATCTTTAAGTCATGATTTCAAGCACAACCCTCTTCAGTGGTGTGATGGTGAATGTTTAATATTCATCCCTCTCAAGGAAAACAGAGCCCTCATATGCAGTGTTTGCCAATGTCTGTGGTATAAATACCCCACAGTGCCTAATTTCAAGTTACTGATGTAACGCCATTGAACACAGAGCTGTGAAGAGAAGGAAACAATCAACACTTTCAAGCTGGTATGAGCCAGCTTCTGCACACAACTGATCCTCTCTCACCACAGTCTTCACTCAGGCTTCCTTGTTTTTTCAAATACTCCCCATACTACTTTTTTAAAACCTAATATGGACTTCTAATTATTTTTTATAGGCTACTTTTTCTTAGCTTCATGCAATAAAAAAAAAAATATTCTTTGCTTAGACAGGATCTACTATAGTTGTTTCTGGCCGGGAATATCTTCTAAATGACTTCTCTATCCAGCCAGTTGAGGAATTCTGTCTCTTTACACCTGGGGAGCTGACAACTGCTAGGACCATAGAAGCTCTCAATCCTGGTTGTCGGGACAAGGAAATAGAGAGAGTGCATGATGGATTGCCAGATCGTTACATGGTTAAACACAGCACCTCACTTCCACCACACTGCACTGGAGTTCTGGAAGAAATGGATATTGGTGAAAGCTAGAAGGCATTATTACATTTTCTTTATTGTACTTGCTTCTATCTTTTTTTTTTTTTTTTTTAAACGGCAGGGGCATTGATATTTTGTATTTCTCCTAATTGGTAAGCATGTTGCAGGTTTCCTTATGATAAATGTATCAAACTACTATTGCCTCTCAATTTGAAAGAGGATGTGATTAAAACACAGCCCCTCTCAGGGAAAAAAAAAGTATGTTGGAAGTCTTATCTCTGTTGTGGAAAAGTATGAGAAGATGGAAGGAAAAGATAAAACAATGAAGTAAGATATCAAGGTCGTAGATATCTGCTCCCTTCCCCTTTCCTTCCTGTTGCTTTTCTTAGATACTGTGGAATTGGTTCTGACTCATAGTGACCGTAGGTACAACGGAATGAAACACTGCCCTGTCATGTATCATCCTCACAATCATTGTTATGTTTGAGCCCATTCTTGCAGCTACTGAATCAATCCATCTCCTTGAGGATCTTCCTCTTTCTCACTGACCCTCTACTTTATCAAGCATGATGTCCTTCTCTAGGGATTGGTCCCTTCTGATGATATGTCCAAAGTACATAAGATAAAGTTCCATCAGCTTCTCTTCTAAGGAGCATTCTGGCTGTACTTCTTCCAGGACAGATTTGTTGATTCTTCTGGTAGTCCACGGTATATTCGATATTCTTCGCCAACATCGTAATTCAAAGGCATAAATTCTTCTTTGGTCTTCTTTATTCATTGTCCTGCTTTCATGTGCATATGAGGTGATTGAAAATACCATGGCTTGGGTCAGGCACACCTTAGTCCTCAAAGTGATATCTTTGCTTTTGAACACTTTAAACAGGTCTTTTGCAGCAGATTTAGCCAATGCAATGCATCATTTGATTTCTGACTGCTGCTTCCATGGGTGTTGATGGTAGATCCAAATAAATTGAAATCCTTGACAATTTCAATATTTTCTCTATTTATCATGATATTTGCTTATTGGTCCAGTTGTGAGGATTTTTGTTTTCTTTATGTAATCCATACTGAAGGCTGTGGTCTTTGACCTTCATCAGTAAGTGCTTCAAGTCTTCTTCACTTCAGCAAGCAAGGTTGTGTCATCTTCATATGGAAAGTTGCTAATGAGTCTTCTTCCAATCCTGATGCTATATTCTTCTTCATGTAGTCTAATTTCTTGGATTATTTGCTCAGCATACAGATTGAATAAGTATGGTGGAAGAATACAATCCTGACATACACCTTTCCTGATTTTAAATCAAGCAGTATCCCCTTGTTCTGTTTGAATGACTGCCTCTGGATCTATGTACAGGTTCCTCATGAGCACAATTAAGTGTTCTGGAGTTCCCATTCTCCACGATGTTAACCATAATTTGTTATGATTCACATAGTCAAATGCCTTCGCATAGTCAATAAACACAGGTAAATGTATTTCTGGTATTCTCTGCTTTCAACCAAGATCCATCTGACATCAGCAGTGATATCCCTTGTTCCATGTTCTCTTCGGAATCCTGCTTAAATTTCTGGCAATTCCCTGTCAATATACTGCTGTAACCATTTTGAATTTTCTTTGGAATAATTTTACTTGCATGTGACATTAATATATTGTTCTGTATTTCCCTTTTAACCCATGGTTTAACGTTGAATAAGACTACAGAATATTTAAAATTAATATCAAGGAACATGATAATGGGGAATCAACTAGTGGCATCCTTCTCTGAATGTGATCTGGAAGTGGTTCTAAGTCTCTGAGAGAGTCCTTACATGCAACTACATGCAGTGATAGAACATAAAATGCTGTAGGAGGTCAATAGCTATATGAGCCCAAGGAAATGCTCTTCCCTGCACTCTGCTTATGTTGCACAAGATATACAGAAGTTCCATTGTGCCATTGTGAGTTATTTCACAGATGCTTAAAGATGCTCTTAAACTGTTATTTAAATTCCTGCACATTTATAGTCTTCCTTATCTACGAACTTCCCATTACTATTCTCTTTTAATTTAGCTAGTCATATACATTGTTCTTATCTAGATTGATATTGCAATCAAATTATCAAGTTAAAATTTGATAGTTACAGATTTAGTATTATAAATTAATTCGTGGAATATTAGTGTTCTTAAAGCACTAAGTCTTCCTATCCTGGAATATGGTATATATTTCCATTTATTTCTATCATTTAAAACATAATTTGTTAAATTATTATAGTAATAGTCATTAATATTATCTTATGTGATTTTTTTCTTTTTTAAGACAGGTTTGGTGCCATAGTAAATGGGATTTATTTGCAATACAGTTTTTTTTTTAACTAGTTATTCATGTAATAATGGAAAAAATGTGTCTTTAAGTGTTATTTGTCTAACTTAACTCCCTTTGTAGTTCTAGTTTTAGTAATATTTTTCAGTTTATTTCTATGTCTTTATTTCATTTCAGAACGTTTCTATGTATAATTCTAAGGTTTATCTGAAGTGGTCTTTAGAATAATACAAATAGGTACAAGGTAGCACAAAGACAGACAATTTGATAACAAACATGTAGGTAAAATGCATTTGTAACAAAAGTAGTTGGTCATTTAATTTGATATGCTCAACTTCTGTCCAACTGACTTTCCATCAGCTTTCTTTTTCAGGCCCTTTAACATGCCTTAAAAGCAATATCAAAGTTCCAGAATGATTGGATGCATACCAATTGATTTAATACTTGTTTTAAATGACATTTGCAGAACAGACATATGCAATATTTGCAGTAGTGGGAAAGATCAAAGAGGTATTTAGTACTCTGTCTTACACATATGCAAAACAGCCAATTTAGTTTCTATAATGGAAAACAGGTTACCAAAAAGCATAACACTTGTCCATCTGTTCCTTCACTTACTGTGGAGCTTTATCCAAAATCCTCAGATTTCTTGAATCAGTGCCCTAAGTAATTCTAGCAATAATGAGGTTTATTTCTGTACCTCCTGAATGAGTTTAGCCACAGGGTGACAATAGTTAGAGTTCATTCATTAGAGGAAAAACAAAAACAAAAAACTTCCTTGACAAGCTAAGTGATCTCTAATTTAACATCATCATTGAACTATGTTGTTATTGCTAATATGGGTGTCAAATAAACCTAAATAATATATCTTATTTCAGAAAGATAATACAGCAAAAATTAACAACTCTATTTGAAAGTCATTTAAAAACTTATTCAATATGGAATATCCCAGTGCCACCCCCCATTAGAAAACACACACAGTCACACACACATGCACACATGTACACACAGACCCTTGACTAAAAATCTGGACACCTGTATCTCTTTACCTTTAGCATCGTTTTGATTTCCGTTGTTTTGAACACCAGACTGTTGCAGTCATTATACTTCTCTTTCCATAGCTTATTCTACGGCAATCACTATATATTCATTAATCAATTTATTTAAAAAAATTATTGAAAACTTAATTACTTCAGACACAATTACAAGTCCAGATATATTAATCAATAAGAAAACATATTCAGGCATTTCTAGTTTATACCTTTTTTGGAAAAGCAATAGGAAAGCGATAACTACAATACACTTTAATTACAATTATGAATGATGATAAGAAAGAGAAATCATGTGATTTGTAATACAGGCACCTAATTGAATTTGAGGATTTAGGCAAGGCTCCAGATACAAATGACACTTATTCTGAAATGCCTAGACAAATGATGAGTCAAAAAGTTGCTTGATTGTGTGTGCTGCTGGGACAGAGACAAGATATATATTGGATTCTGGTAGTTGCAGTTCTTACTAGTAATTTTTTTTTTTTTTTTTGACAAGGAGACTAAGATAAGTCAAAGAGCTGTGCACATTGACGATTAAAGTTTTTCATACACTTTTTCTCATCAGAACAACTGGAAAATCTCCATGTGTATAACTGACCCCACTTCATTTTTTACAGATCTGAAGTAGATGAAAACTTACATAACCAAACAGGCCATGAAATGCACATGGTAAACTTTCTAAAATAGAGATAAGTGAAAGCCATTTTAACAATGGATTAAGTGGATAAAGAGGGCTTTCTACTCCCAAGTGAACTCTGGAGAAACTATAAATGTGATATGTAACACACATCTGTAAACACAACATCTCTGAGCAACCACTGGGGAGACAAAAGTTGTCATAACTTGGTGTGTGTCTAGGTGAAGATAGCTTCAAATGGAAAATTTCTTGTCATAAATTTGAAGAAAAGCTTTTAAATTTCACTTTTGCTTCACTTCCATTTTCACTTGGTAGATGTATCCCCGGCCCATTCTTCCATGATACAGAATTCAACAGCCATAGCCAAGGTTGGTGATTGCGGGCAGGGTACTATACAACAGAGAAGTCAAGATAGGCTAAAGACTTTAGGGAATTACAGGTCAAATGGATAGATCCTTCACACTTGCTGTTCTGCTTCTCCCTAGGAGAGTAGACAGTATGTCCTTGTCCCAAAATGTTGACTAATACACAGACATTTTTGACAGTGGTTTTGTGGTTCCTGGGACTCTTCACTCTATGAAAATCTCTCTTCTCTGTCCAGAGGGATCTCTAAGTACCCTGAAATCCACTTATAGTTAGGGATTCCCCATTAGCTGGAATTGCTTCTGAGTTAGGGAGCCTGAGTTGGGAAAATGATCGGTCAGCTTATTTATATCTCTACATTGAGACTGCTCTACTTTGCCACCTACACTACACATTCTCTGTTGCTTTTTAGCCCCTTGTGAATCTGGATCAGCTGGAAGAAAGAGAGGTAAGTAGTAGGGGAAATATGATTTCACTCACATTGATATAATTTGGCATCAGCTTCCTCTGGCATTGGCAGATGCTTAAAGCTGACACTTTAACTTGAGGTGCAGATTATGAATTGTTTGGTGCTCCTTTCTGGTAACATTCTACTTCACTTCTTATGGTATGGGAACTCGTCTACTCTGGCTGGCCAGTTCAGGTCCTCTCAACTACAGTTCTTTTCTGAGATGTCAATTCTGGTCTCATGCCTCCAGAAAGTCTTCAAGGGCAACAAACTTCTAAGATGGCATCAGACCTGCTCTTTCCCTCTTGGCATCCATCTAGCTCGTGGGCAACACTCAGTTATCCTTTGCCCTGCTCATTCTCCTTGAACCCACCTTCGATTACTCCATCATCAGACCTACCTGGACAGTCTTCTGTTTGAGGCTGTTCCTGTGCATCTCCCTCAGATTAAATGCAAATTAAACTCTGAGTAGTTTCCTTGAAGCCCCTCTCACTGGACTTAAGTTAAAATTGCATATTCTTCCTCTCCATGCAAATTAATAAAATCCAACATATTCTAACAACATTTTCCAAAGAAATTATCACTCCTTCATAATAACCTCTAAATTATTTACATCCTTAAGGCTTTTGACGGCTAAGAGTCTCAAAACAGGTTTATATACACCTTCTTTGTAATATAGTGTATACCATCTCATTTTGCATGTGGGAATATTTACCAAATATTGTCTTATCTTGGTATTCTGATGCCTCAGCAAAAAAGGATTTAAAACAAATCCCATTTTACCAGTGTATTGCAATATTGTAAATGTAAATGATACGTAATATCACCTAAGAGGGTTTTTACACCTGTGCTCCTATAAAGAAAAATCAGTTTGATCTGACTTTCATTTCTACCAAGTAAATAATTTTTGGTTGCACTTCTTCTGCCATTTTTGTCCCAGAAGAAGGCAGAAAAAATTCTACATCAGAATTAAGGAGGATATAACGTAGGGAAAATATAGGGTGGGCAAAAAGGAAACTAAAAACCAAACATTCTGGGAAGAAAAGAAGAGAACTGAATGAAAGACAGGGGAGTTCATATGTTATGGATTGAACTGCATCCCCCCAAAATATCTGTCAACTTGCTTAGGCCATGATTCCCAGTATTGTGTAGTTGTCCTCGTTTTTGTGATTGATGTAATTTCCCTATGTGTTGTAAATCATAATCTCTGCCCGTGGTTAATGAGGCATGATTAGATTATGTTAAAGAGGATTAGGGTGGGATATAACACCCTTACTCAGGTCACATGCCTGATCCAATATAAAGGGAGTTTCCCTGAAGTGTGGCCTGTGTCACCTTTTATCTTACAAGAGATAAAAGGAAAGGGAAGCTAGTAGAGAGTTGGAGACCTCATAGTACCAAGAAAGCAATGCCAGGAGCAGAGCATGTTGTTTGGACCCAAAGTTCCTGTGCAGAGAAGCTCCTAGACCAAAGGAAGACTGATGGCAAGGACCTTCCTCCTGAGTCAACAGAGATAGAAATCCTTCCCCTGGAGCTGATGTCCTGAATTTGGACTTCTAGCCTCCAAGACTATAAGAGAATAAACTGTTGAAGCCATCCACTTTGAGTACTTCTGTTATAGCAGCACTAGATAACTACGAAAAAGTGTTTAGTCATTTGTGGCCTGACCTATCTTTCGGGGTTCAAGTCTTGTTGTGGAGTACGTTAAAGAGGTTGAATGGAAGTTGAAAGACAAGAGAGTTTTTGCCTCCATCCCTATTTGGAACTCCAGGAGAAGAGCACCTCACTCTAAAAGTTTGCCTGTGCAGCAAGTTTTGGAGCACTGATGCAGCAGTGATGGGGCAAGGCAGATATTTTGAAGAAATAAATGTTATCCAATCTCTTTGATATATTAGAGAAAGCACAATGACTTAAATAATGGGGAACTTGAGGGAGCAAGGAAGTGAAGGGAGGGAGAGCTGGTGAGTTCTATCACAACAAAGAGGTCAAAGTGTGAAGGAAATTTGCATTTAAACACATGTAGCTGAGGCCATGCACTGTAGCAGTGAGTTCCTACATGTTTCCTAAACAGTCAGATAGAACCAGTCTATCTCATTAAAACCAGTTCAAAAGTAGAACAGACAAGACAATATTAAAAAAAAAAAAAAGTAATAACGTGAATCTATTGGATAGATCATGTGTACAATTTCTACTTTTTCCTACTGCCAGGGTTCACGTTACCCTTCCCCTATACAGACAGATGCAAGTAAAGTAAAGACAATTGAAAAGACATAGAAAAAGGAATAGAAATACTTTTAAAAAAAGATTATTTTAGTTCAATGAGATTTCATTCTTTGTCAGTTTAAAACTGATTTCTGTGCACACACACACATACACACACACACAAGGATATCCAGAGAAAAGAAGGGATCATGGAAGATTAAATCAGTAATAAAAATGAAACATACATAGTTATTATTCAGCTAAGTTGAGTTGTGAAAGGTAAATTCCTAACTTGTTACACCAGGCTCAAGTAATAAAATATTTGACAAACTATCATTCAGGTTATTAACAAGCAAAATATCTGCCTTATCATAAACATTCCAAATAAAATGTCTTTATTTTATCTAAATGATTAAACTGATGACATTACAGAATATAACAGAATGTGAATTAAAAATGTTACTTTTCCTTGCCTAATGATAAGGCTGTAGGCAGTGTTATGGATTGAATTATGTCCATTCAAAATATATGTTGTAAATCCTGACTTCTATTCCTGTGGTTATAATTTCATTTGGGCATGAGATTTCTTTGTTATGTTAATGCAGCAAGATTAGTGTAGTGTGTGTCTTGAGTCAATCTCTTACAAAATATAAAAGGAGCAGATTAGGCAAGCAGAGATGGGGAAGATAGACGCCAAACCACTTGGAGATCTCCAAGGAACTAGGAAACAGAAGCTGAAGAGACAATGACCTTCCCCCAGAGATGACAAAAAGAGGACTTCCCAGTGAGCCTGCACCCTAAATTCAGACTTCTAGCCTCCCAAAATGCGAGAAAATAAATTTGTTTGTTAAAGCCATCCATTTGTGGCATTTTTGTTATATCAGCACTAATAACTAAGGCAGGTTACATGATCATAATTTGTAGTATTACTGGTCATGGTGTACATTGACTTTCCCATCAATGCTATTTTTTGTTATGTTGTTAGGTGCCATCAAGTCAGTTCCAACTCACAGTGATCCTATGTACAAGAAAATGAAAAATGGGCTTGTCCTGAGCAATCTTCACAATCGTTGTTATGCTTGAGCCCATTGTAGCAGCCACTGTGTCAATCCATCTTGTTGAGGGTCTTCCTCTCTCGCTGACCCTCTACTTTACCAAGCATGATGTCCTTCTCCAAGGACTGATCCTTCCTGACAACATGTCCAAAGTAGTCTCACCATCCTTACTTCTAAGGAGCATTCTTGTTGTCCTACCAAGACAGATTCGTTCTTTCGGCAGTCCAAGGTATAGTCAATGTTCTTCGCCAACATCACAATTCAAAGGTGTCAGTTCTTCTTCGGTCTTCCTTATTCAACATCCAGCTTTCGTATGCACATTAGGCGATAGAAAACACATGGCTTGGGTCAGGCACACCTTAGTCTTCGAGGTGATATCTTTGCTTTTCAACAACCACTAATAGCAACCACCAAAAATCCAACTTTGTAAAGATGTGACATAATTGCAAGAAACGTAGAATGATCTAACATTAAATTTGTAAATTACTTTGAGTTAGTATTTTGCACAATATACTACTGATGTCAAGTATAGGTGTTAAAAATAACTGAAAATATTTCATTCCACTTCGGTGCATGGGCGTAGTTTGGGAACCACAGATACAGGATATGGTCACAGAAAAGAATAGAGTTATGCAATATAAGGAGGACACATTATAAATTTATTTCAATTTATTGTTTCCATTCCATTACTAACCTAAAAATTGGCAGTTCAAACACACTCAGTGTCACCACAGAAGAAAGTCCAGGTGATCTGCTTCTAAAAAGATTACAGTCAACAAAACCCTGTAGAGCAGTTCTACTCTGTAACACAAAGGGTCACCATGTGTCAGAATCAAATTGATGACAGATTTTTTTTTTCCCCAATAAAAATTCAATCTAAATTTAGAAGTTGAAGTAAAGCTTCCTGATTTGAGAACAGCGGTTGTGAAGCATTATTTTTTGCCAGTTATAACTACTTAAGTAAAATCCATTTTACTTTGCTTTTGTTTTTGATAACAAAGAAGCAAATAAAGGTGCTGAAGAGTGGCTATATAAGGGCCTTTGATTTTTGTTTATTATACTGGTCAGAGAAAATTTGCACGCAAATTGGGATGAAGGTAGTATGTACACCGTGACTGAAAAGAATAAATGAGGAAGACAATTAAGGGACTTATGACTCACTGGCCCACTCAACCTCATGTATCGAATTAAAATTTATTTTGTTTTTTTAGCATGTTAATGTATGAACTTCTGTAGGTAGAGGGGTTATGTATGAATTTGAAGCTCTGTTGGTGTCGTGGTTAAGAGCTACAGCTGCTAACCAAAACCTAGGCAGCTGCTCCTTGGAAACGCTATGGGGCGGTTCTACCCTGTCCTATAGGGTCACTATGAGTCAGAATCGATTCAATGGCAACAGGTTTGGTTTTTGGTTTTGTAGCGTCAAGATATCAATAAGACAAATTTGGGGATGAGGAGTTGACAAGTCACACTGCTTTGTTTGCTTGTTTGTTAATATGTAAAAGAGAATGGGTTACAAAGGAAAAATGCCTACTTCTAAAAAGAATACAGAACTCCTCTGAAGCTTAGAGGGTGAAGACATATAATGAGAATTCTCCCTAACCATGAAGAGACAACTTCCAAGTAATATAAAAACAAACCAAAGCCACTGCCAATGAGTCCACTCCGACTCATGGTGACTCCATGTGTTATACAGCAAAACTCCTCCATAGGGTTTTCTGTTTTTTAATTTTTTTTATTGTACTTTAGGTGAAGGTTTACAGAACAAATAGTTTCTCATTAAACAGTCAGTGCATATCATTTTATGACATTGGTTAACAACCCCACGACATGTCAACATTCTCCCTTCTGGACCTTGGAAGAACTCTGTTTTTTTTTTTTTTTTTCTTGGTAAAAATATACATAGCCAAAGACAGACCATTTCAGAGATTCCTGAATGTACAATTCAGTGACATCAATTACATTCTTCCAGTTGTGCTGTTATTCTCACTATCCTTTTGCAAATTATTCCATCACCATTATCTTCAACTCACTGGCCCCTAGGCTTCACATCAAACCTTTTGAGTTGTTGTTGTCAATTTTATCTCACATAGATGATTCTTTTTTTTTTTTTACCTTAGATGAAGGTTTACAGAACAAATAGTTTCTCATTAAATAGCTAGTACACACATTGCCTTATGACAATGGTTAACAACACCATGACATGTCAACACTGTCCCTTATCAAACTTAGGTTCCTTATTACCAGCTTTCTTGTCCCCTCCTGCCTTGTGGTCCTTGTCCCTAGACTGCTGTGCCTCATTAGTCCTGTTTTGTGTTATGGGGCTGTCCAGTCCCTGGCTGAATGGTGAACCTCGGGAGTGACTTCACCTCTGAGCTAAAAGGGTGTCAGGGGGCCATATTCCCGGGGTTTCTCCAGTTTTTCAGGCCCGTAAATCTGGTCTTTTTCTTAGTTAGAATTTTGTTCTACATCCTTCCCCAGTTCTGTCCAGGACCCTCTGTTGTGATCCTGGTCAGAGCAGTCAGTGGTAGTAGCCGAGCACCATCTAACTGTACTGGACTCAGTCTGGTGAAGGCCGTGGTAGCTGTGGTCCATTATTCCTTTGGACTAATCTTTTCCTTGTATCTTGTTCTCTTCATTCTCCCCTGCTCTCAAAGGGGTGGTACCAGCAGAATATCTTAGATGGCTGCTCACAGGCTTTTAAAACCCCAGACACTACTCACCAAGGTAGAATGTAAAACATTGACTTTATAAACTGTGTTATGCCATTTGAGCTAGATGTTCTTCGAGACCGTGGTCCCCAAAGCCCTCCGCCCAGCAGTTCAGTCCCTCAGGGAGTTTGGATGTGTCTATGGAGCTTCCATGACCTTTCCTTTTACAAGTAGTGCTGGCTTCCCCAGTATTGTGTACTGTCTTAACCCTTCACCAAAGTTACCACTTATCTATTGTCTATTTGGTTTTCCCCCACCAGCCCTCCCATTGCTTGTAACGAACAAAGATTGTTTCTTTTTGTGTGTAAACTTTTACATGAGTTTTTACATTAGAGGTCTCATACAATATTGGTCCTTTTGTGATTGACTTATTTCACTCAGCATAATGTCCTCCAGTTTCATCCATGTTATGAGATGCTTCACAGATTCATCATTGTTCTTTATCTTTGCATAATACTCCACTGTGTGTATGTATCACAGTTTGTTTATCCATTCATCTGTTTATGGGCATCTAGGTTGTTTCTATCTTTTTGCTGTTGTGAACAGTGCTGCAGTGAATATGGTGTGCATATGTCTATTCATGTGATGGCTCTTATTTCTCTTGCATATATTCCTAGGAGTGGGATTGCTGGATCATATGGTATTTCTATTTCTACCTTTCTAAGGAAGCACCATATCATTTTCCAAAATGCTTGTATCATTTTGCATTCCCACCAGCAGTGCATAAGAGTACCGATCTCCACGCAGCTTCTCCAACATTTGTTATTTCCAGTGTTTTTGATTCATGCCAGTAATTCCAGGGTGAGATGGTGTCTCATTGTCATTTTAATTTGCATTTCTCTAATGGGTAGAGATCACAAGCATTTCCTCATGTGTCTGTTGGCCACTTGAATGTCTTCTTTGGAGGAATGTCTGTTTATTTCCTTTGCCCATTTTTTAATTGGCTTATTTGTCTTTTTGTTGTACAGGTGTTGGATTTTCTTGTAGATTTTAGAAATTAGAACTTTGTCTGACTTGTAACGTCCAAAATTTTTTTCCCAGTCTGTAGGTTCTCTTTTTACTCTTTTGGTGAAGTCTTTTGATAAGCATAAGTGTTTAATTTTTAGAAGATTCCAGTAGTCTAGCTTATCTTCTTGGTTTGTATGTTGTTGGTTATGGTTTGTAACCTGTTAATGCCGTGCATTAGGGCCTCTAGCATTGATCCTATGTTTTCTTCTATGAACTTGATAGTTTTGGGCTTTATATTTAGGTCTTTGATCCATTTTGAATTAATTTTTGTAAATGGCATGAGTTATGGGTCCTGTTTAATTTTTTTGCAGATGGACATCCAGTTTTACCAGCACCATTTGTTAAAAAGACTATCTGTTCCCCATTTGATGGACTTTAGCCCCTTGTCAAAGATCCGGTGACCATAGGTGGATGGATTTACATCTGGGTTCTCAATTCTGTTCCATTGGTCAATGTGTCTGTCATTGTACCATTACCGGGCTGTTTTGACTACCATAGGTGCATAGTAGTAGGTTCTGAGGTCAGGTAGTGCGAGTCCTCTTACTTTATTCTTCTTCTTCAATAGAGCTTTACTTATCCAGGGCTTCTTCCCTTTCCATATAAAGTTAATGATTAGTTCTTAAATCTCTTTAAAGAATGTTGTTGGTATTTGGATCGGGATTTCATTGTATTTGTAAATTGCTTTGGGTAGCATTGTCATTTTCACAATGTTGAGTCTACCTATCCATGAGCATGGTTTTTCCATTTATGTAGATCCCTTTGGGTTTCTTGCAGTAGTGTTTTGTAGTTTTCTTTGTATAGAACTTTTACATCCCTGGTTAGATTTATTCCTAAGTATTTTATTTTTTTAAGGGCTATTATACATGGTATTGCTTCCCTGATTTCCTTTTCATCATTCTCTTGATAGGTGTATAGGAATCCAAATGATTTTTGTATGTTTATCTTGTATCCTGCTACTCTGCTGAATCTTTCTATTACTTCCAGTAGTTTTCTCATGGAGTCTTTAGGGTTTTATATATATAAAATCATATCATCTACAAACGGGGACAGTCTAACTTCTTCATTACCATTGCCTTTTATTTCTTTCTCTTGCCTTATTGCTCTAGCTAGAACTTCCAGCACAATGTTAAATAGGAGCGGAGATAAAGGGCATCCTTGTCTTGTTCCTGTTCTCAATGGAATGTTTTCAGCCTCTCTCCGTTAAGAATGATGTTGGCTGTTGGTTTTGCATAGATATCCTTTATTATGTTGAGAAATTTCCCTTCTATACCTATTTTATTGAGAGTTTTCATCAGGAATGGGTGTTGGACTTTGTCAAATGCCTTTTCTTTGTCAATTGACATGTGATCTTCCTTTTGTTTTATTTATGTGGTGGATTACATTGATTGATTTTATAATGTCCAACCATCCTTGCATACCTGGTATGAATCCTACTTGGTCATGGTGTATTGTTTTTTTGATGTGATGCTGAATTCTATTGGCTAGAATTTTGTTGAGAATTTTTGCATCTATATTCATGAATTTTCTTTTTTTGTGGCATTTTTGCCTGGCTTTGATATCAGGGTTATGCTGGCTTTGTAAAATGAATTTGGAAGTATCCCTTCCTTTTCTATATTCTGAAATAGTTTGAGTAGTACTGGTATAAGCTCTTCTCTGAATGTTTGGTAGAATTCTCCAGTGAAGCCATCTGGGCCAGGGCTTTCTTTGGTTGGGAGTTTTTTTTTTATTGCCTTTTCAAACTCTTCTCTTGTTATGGGTCTGTTCAGATTTTCAACATCACTTTGTGGTAGTTTGGGTAGGTAGTGTGTATCTAGAATTTTATCCCTTTCCTCTAGGTTTTCAAATTGGTTGGAGTATAGTTTTTCATAATACTCTGTTATAATCCTTTTTATTTCAGTTGGGTCTGTTGTAATGTCCCCCATTTCATTACTTATTTGAGTTATTTGTGTCCTCTCCTGTTTTTCTTTTGTCAGTCTGGTCAGGGGTATGTTGATTTTGTTGATCCTTTCAAAGAACCAGCTTTTGGTTTGTTTGTTGATACTTTCTATTGTTTTTCTGTTCTCTGTTTTATTTATTTCTGCTCTGATTTTTATTATTTCCTTTCTTCTGGTGGCTGTGGGCTTTTTTTGCTGTTCTTTTTCTATTTGTTTGAGTTGTGTTTTGATTATGTCCCATTCTTCTTTTTTAATCTGTGCATCTGTTGCTATAAATTGTCCTCTGAGGACTGCCTTTGCTGTGTCCCAAAGGTTTTTGTATGATGTGTTTTCATTCTTGTTTGGTTCTAGGAATTTTTTGTTTCCATCTCTTATTTCTTCTATTACCCAGTGATGTGTAAGCAGGGTATTATTCAGTTTCCATGTAATTGATTTTTTTGTCCGTGCTCTTTCTGTTTTTCATTTCTACCTTGATGACATTGTGGTCAGAGAAGATACTTCGTATTATCTCATCGTTTTGGATCTTGTTGACAAATGCTCTGTGGTCTAAGATATGGTCTATTCTGGAGAACATTCCATGTGCATTGGAAAAGAATGTGTACTTTGATACTATTGAGTGGAGTGTTCTGTATATCTATGAGGTCAAGTTGGCTGATTTTCCCTTTAGGTCTTCTGTATGTCTGTTGAATTTGTTTCTAGATGTTTTGTCCTTTACTGAGAGTGGTGTGTTGAAGTCTCCTACTATTATTGTGGAACTGTCAATTTCTCTTTTCAGTGCTGGTAGGTTTTTGTTTTATGTATTTGGGAGCCCTGTCATTGGGTGTGTAGGTGTTTATCATGGTTATGTCTTCATGATGGATCATCCCGTTAATTATTATATAGCGTCCTTCTTTGTCTTTTATGGTGGATTTTGTTTTAAAGTCTATTTTATCCGAGATTAGTTTTGTCACTCCTGCTCTTTTTTGGTAGCTGTTTGCTTGATATATTTTATTCCATCCTTTGATTTTTAATAAATTTACATCTTTGTTTCTAAGGTGTGTCTCTTATAGACAGCATATTGATGGATCCTGTTTTTTTACCCATTCTGTCACTCTCCATCTTTTTATGGGTGCATTTAAACCATTTGCATTCAGTGTAATTACTGATAGGTGTGAAATTATTGTCGTCATTTTGTAGTGCTTTTTTTTTGTGGTGCTTACGTTTTCTTTATTCCTCTTACTCTCCCGTGCTGTTTTGTTTGTGGATTTTTTTTTTTCCATTTCTTTTGTTTTTGTAGGTTTTGTTTTTATTGAGACTTTCTGTTTTTCCTCTTATTTTGATGAGAAGGTTTGTTAACTTTCTTTGTGGTTACCTTGAAATGTACCCCTATCTTCCTAGGTTTGAACCAGTCTATTATTACTTGGTATCTCCTTGCCTTCCTCTCCATTACAAGGTTCTATACCTACACTGTTTATTCCTTCTTTTGTTGTTCTGATGTTGTTGTCATTTACAGATTATTCTCTCTGGTTCCCTGTTGTAATTCTTTCAGTTTTGAATAGTCCTTAAGAATTCATTTCCTGGGTTGGTATCTGGCTGGTACAATCCTGTGTCCAAGATTCATCCTGTGGTCTTATGTTGTTAGTTCTCAGAAGGAAGCATTTCCTTTAATAAGTCTTGTAAGTTTGGTTTTGTTTTACATAGTCCCTTAATTTCTGTTTATCTGGAAATGTCCCAATTTCACCATCATATTTGAATGAGAGTTTTGGGGGATATATTATTCTTGGCTGGCAATTCTTTTCTTTCAAAGTTTTATGTATGTCATCCCATTGCTTTCTTGCCGGCAAGGTTTCTGTCAGATAATCCCAGCTTAGTCTTATTGTTTCTCCTCTGTATGTGACTTTTTGTTTTTCACGAGCTGCTCTCAAGATTCTTTGTTTGTCTCATGTTTTAGCGAATGTGATTATGATATGCCTTGGTGATTTTCTTTTGGGGTCTATCCTATATGGGTTTCGTTGGGCTTCTTGGATGGTCAGCTTTTCATCTTTCATGATATTGGGGAAGTTTTCTGTCAGCAGTTCTTCAATGATCCTCTCTGTGTTTTATGTTTTCTCTCTCTGTTCTGGAACTCCAATCACTCGCAGATTTTTTACTTTTGATTGTATCCCACATAATTATCAGGGTTTCTTAATTTTTCTTTTTTCTTTTTACTGAGTTTTTCTCAGAGTTTTATCCAAGTGTTTGTCTTCAATTTCGCTGATCCTGTCTTCCATTGTTTCAAACCTGTTCCTCAGCCCTTCTATGACATTGTTCATTTCTGAAATCTTGTTTATCTTTTTGATTTCTAGTTGTTGTTTTTGTATTATTTCTAGTTGTGAATTTATTTTAGCATTTTGTTCCTGTGATTATTTTTTTGAATTGTTCCATTTTTTGTCTGTTTTTTTCCATGAATTTGTCTACATTTTCCATGAATTTGTGTATTTTTTCCTCATTTTGTCTGCTCTTTGTTTCTGCTCTTGGGTAAGTCTGAATATTAGAGAGTTAAATTTCCTTTTAGGTAGTTCTAGTGCCTTTTCTTCTACTGGAAGATCATCTGGTGTTTTATTTTGGATGCCTACTGGAACCATCCTGTCCTGTTTTTGTGTATGTTTTGATATCGTCTGCTGTCTTAGGGTCGTTCTGTAGTTATTTTCCTCATTTATTGATTTTAGATTTGTTTGTTTCATTCTGCTTTTTTGTTTTATTTGGTTATGTCTTAACAGGAGGGCTGTGCATTCTTTGTTGTTTGCTTGTCTGTTGGCACGATACTTTTCTTCAATGGGCAGGGACAGTCACTCAGGTATGGTACAGCAGAGCAGGTCCAGCTGAAGGGGAGTTGCTGGGATGCATCGTTTGTTGCACTTACTAGGTCCGACACGGTGGGCTGAGAATTAGTGCAGGGCACTTTCCGGTACCCCGAGCCTGTGTTGCTTGGGGGTGTGATGTTCAGTGTACAGTGCAGGTAGGCAGGATGGAGGGGTGAAAATGTGATGTGTGGAGCTAAGATGTGTATTGGAAAGAGGAGAGAGAGGAGAGAGGGACAGGGGACAACAACATGCACACAAACAAAAAAGAGTGGTAAGGGAGCTTGCAATTGGAGTAGAGAGATGAAAGACTGAGAAATGGAGAAAAACAAAATAAAAAAAGAAAAAGGGTAAAAGAAAAAAATAATTTGAGAAACTGGAAATGAAGAAAGACAAAAAGGGAGAAAGAGAGAGAAGAAAACAAAACAAATAAATAAACAAACAAATAAAAAAACAGCAAAGGAAAAAGAAATGCCCTAGGGATGTCACTGTGCGTCTGCGCAGAGTAAGGGAATATCTCCCAAGCCACGGCACACTCCCCAGCCATTAGAGGCTCCAAGCTCAGAAAAGGAAAAGACAGCAACCATCCAAACAAATCAAAACAGAACAAGTCAGAACAAACAAACAAAAAAAGCCCCAGAGTCCCACCAGCGCAGTGGCACGGGCTGGCAAGCAGTTCCACAGTCAAGCAGCACCTCACAGCCTCCCAGGAAGAAGCAAAGATGGCCACAGTGCCAGGTATTTGAGAGAAAGGAGCGGTAGGTTGTGAGAGGTAAGGAAGAAATCTAATGAAGCAGAAAAAAGCAACACCAGCTGCCAACAAATGGTTGGCCGGTACTGGCGGGTGGAATCCAAGCGATACCAGGGTGAAGCCAGTGCTTCCTGGCCAAGAGACTGTGGCCATGAGAAGTAGAGGAGGATGACTGGGGGTGAAAAAGGGTGGAGGCTGGGAAAGCATATATCATTGGTTACTGGTTGTTCTGTCTCTTGCTGGAAGTTCTGTGAAGCTGCTTTCTCTTACTCCCTGTTCGCCAGTTTCCGATAGGAGTTCAAGATCATGGATCCATACTGCGGTAGCTGATGGGGGACCTCTGCATATATCTCTTCTTGCTCTCTGTTCTCTGACAGTTTCTTATTCCATTCAGAGCTTGGCTGAGTTTTTTATCTCTTCATTTGATGTTTAGTGTCTCAGGACTGATGTGTGACTCTGTTTGACTTAGTTTTTTGGATCTTTGCTGTGGAGGGACAGCGTGGTGCTTCTGACTATAGCATCATGTTGCCCAGAAGTCCCATAGGGTTTTCTTGACTGTAATCTTTGTGAAAGAAGGTCATCAGGACTTTCATCCACATTACTTATGGGTAGATTTGTACTGCTAACTTTTCACCATCAAGTACATTCAAGGTTATATAAAGAACACTGAAAATGAGAATCTGCAAACGGAGAGGGAAAGCATAATAAATAAAGAACCTTAACAGACTGGTTTGTGAGTATCTGTAATCCCTTCTAGAAACTAAAGGGGAATGTTAGGGGATATTTCAGTGCCATGGGGATATGACAAAGGAGAACTAGTCTGCAAGTTAGGCTCTTGGTAAAAACTTAAGGATATTTAAATAGCCATGTATATCTTTGAATTTCAGATTTTTTAAAAATCATTGATCTTTCTTTTGCTAGTTTATATATTACTAAGAAGGTCGAAATAGAGACGATTACTTCACTTGTTTGATAATCGACATTACTTTTTTTTCCCTAACAAATTTAAGTCTTTGTCTTACAGTAGCATTCTAATTTGTGGAAGTAGAATCCTTACATGAATAAAGTTTTAGTTTAAAAAGAAAAAAATACAAAAACAAAAACTTAACATCACAATTTTTAATATGAAAACTGGTTTCTATGGAAACATTCTGTACATGATATAGATTTTACACTTTTATGGTTAAATAATGCTTATTAATAAAGAAAATTATTTTATTTAAAATAATTGAACAACTATAATTTTAAAATAACATCCACCAACCAACTGGTTTTAGCAACTCTTGAGATAATCAAAACTCATATGTATACCAAATGATAGGTCCTTAAAAGGTGCTAAATAAATAAGCAATAGAGTTTATAAAATATAGAACTTATCCTAAATTTGGGGAGTGTAACTGAATTTTGTTTGGTTCTGTGATGTTTTATTCGTAAAGATTTTACATATTTCTATCACTATTTCTTTCCCAAGTAATTTGTCTTACATATTTCAGTACTATTAATCTTAATAAAATTAAATTCATCAATACCTATGGCTAAATACTAGTGCTAAAATAAATTATTGTATTTCTTCTTTAACCGAGTTCAATTATTTAATAAATCAAACAGGATTTGCATTTTTTGTGTTTTTTTTCCTTATAAAGTTTCATAATATAGCACGTGCTGCCATCTGCTGGAAAAGAGCTATCAGAGACATAAGTAAAAAGAGTGATCTGCAAGAGTTTCAAGTTACTGCAAACTTACACAATTTCATGAAATAAACTATTAAGAGGTGAAATAATTATTTAAAAATGTTTCACATTTACCTTGTAAAATACAGTAAACCACAATTATTTTTTTTGATTGTGAGACAAGACTATCAGTTCTTAATACCATTCAGTATATTTCACTGTGATTTTTGAAGAGTTAAGTAAATGTAGTTGGATTTCATGAGCTCAATAGTTAGGTGCCTTAAGAATACGCCTGATGCTAGCAATTTTGCTTGGTTCAAAGGCTATACACAATTGAGAAGGTTATTTTGAAACCATGTTTACAGTTGAAAATTCTTGTTTATATACAAAGTTCTTGTTTATACACAATAAATACATACATTCCAAGCTAGATATATGTATGTATGACTTAGAGTTCAAACATAGCACCGATTGTGAGGATGGTACAGGACCTGGCAATATTTCGATCTGTTATATATAAGGTTGCTATGAGTGAGAGCTGACTGGACAACATCTAACAACAAGAAGAACAATTTTGAGAAAGAAATACATCTATCAGAATAAAATTATAGGTCCCTAAAGCCCTAATAATGTGTGAATAATTATTCTGAAATTTGAAGTCATTATATTGAGAACTTTATGAAAATATGTCTAAAATAAATTATAAAGTAAATTCCATTTTTCTCTATATTGATGCTTCAGATATTAAATATTTTAGACAACACATTAAAAAAAACTAATTAGCAAAAACAACATCAGTATCAACAACCATACCAACAAAAGCAATTCACCAGATAACAATGTTGAGAATCTTAAAAAAGAAGTTAACAGAAAAGATATTCTAATTGTTATATTATGACAAAAAAGAGATAATGTGTTTTAATTAAAAATAGAAGTAGCACAAATTAATAAATTCCTATAAATTTTCCTTAAGTTAGCTGAAAAACTGTGTAACTATTTTAATTGTAGGAGATTTGACAAATAAATCTTAATCGAATGCATTAGATTTATCAAAAGACTATAATGAACATATGATTGATTAAATAACAATCCACCTGCTTGTCACATGATATTACACAGGGTGTCAGTAGCATATAGGGTATAAAATGATTAGCAACTAAGAGAGACTAAGATACAATTTCTCCTTAAAATTATTAAACAAACAGCAAAATAAAACATAATATAAAAAACTAACCAAATCTATAATAACGTGGCTATTACAAACTGGTTCTTCTAAAGAATATCAGTAAAATTGCTTAATAGATAACCAGGAGTCAGCAAACACTATTTAAATAAATGGAGCAATAAAATCGTAAATTAAATGCAAAATTGTGAAATGCATGTATAATACTGTAGGTATAGGTAGCCATAGCATTTTGGAAAACAAATAAAAATGAACATAACTTTGAAGTTCTATTGAGAAAACCTTAGAATTTCATAAGGTGATAAGGTAAGTACAAAGATAACTCAAGTAAGGTTACATAAAATAAACATCGTTGTGGATTGAATCATCTCTTCTGAAAAGATTTATTATTAAAGTCCTAACCTTGTAGCTGTGAATGTAACCCTTTTGGAAGCAGATTTTGTTGTTGTTGTTGTTACGTCCATAAGTTCGTAAGAGACTACTGTGGGTCCTAAACCTATCCCATCTAAATAATATTTTATAACAAATGAAAACAGATGCAAAGAAACATACACACAGGGGAAAGAGACCATGTTAGGATCCCTCTACAAGCCAGGGAACACAAAGAACTTCCCAGGGCTGCCAGAAGCTTAAAGACTCAACAAAGATAATTCCTCTAGAGACAAAGGGGGCAGCGGTGGTTCAGTCCTGGAATGCTAGACTTTCATGCAAGAATCCTGGGTTCTATTCCAAGTCAATGCACCTCATGTGCTGTCACCACCTATCTGTAAATGGAGGTTTGTATCTTGCTCTGATGTTCAGCAAGTTTCAGCACAGCTTACAACTTAATATAGACTAGGAAGACAGGCCTGAAGAACTGCTCACAAGAATCCTTCAATGAAAACCCTATTGATCACAATGATCCTATTCTTACCCATCATGGAGATGGCGCAGGACTAGGTAGCATTTTGTTCACAGGTTGCTATGCAATTAGGGCAGACTTGATAGCAGCTAATACCTAGAGCCAACACTCGCAGCCTTACTGATGCCCTGAATTCAGACTACTAACCTCCAAAACTGTAAGAAAATAAATTTCTGTTTTTTAAGTCCATCCACTTGTGGATTTTTGATATGGCAGCACAAGAAAACTAAGAGAGACATTATAAGAGATTACTCACCAATAAATTCCAGGAGTTTATTATTATGACTGATGTGTCATGGAAGCCTTCGTGGTCTAGATGAACCCAAAGAATATGTTGGAATTCAATAATCAAATGTGAGATAAAGAAATTAAAAAAAAAAAATTGCTACACAGAGAAACATGGATAGTGATGGTCTAAGAAAACTTAATATGTGGATCACTATGTTTATTATATGGAACATCTTCACCATGGAGTTCACAAGGTTTTATACTTTTGTGAGATATTGGCAAGTATAGCATTCATATGGAGAAATAAAATTAGATACGATTTTTCACAGTAAAGAGAGAGAGTGAGAGATATTACAGCAATGTGATATGAGTCCTACTATGGAGGGTCTTGGATGAGTTTAGATTTATTCATAGCAATGCTTAGCATTTATTTTATTTATTTTTTTAAATCAGAACTGTGCTGTAACATGGGGACTCTAGCAACTTCGGAGTGGATACACTGAAAGCAAAGATACTAGTTAGAAGTCAAGGCAATATTTTAGTGGAAGCTAATAAGAATTTAAATTAGACTGGTATTAAAATAGAGTGTAAAAACTAATAGGGGAACTTGTTAATGGATGTACATTATTTTGAAAACCAGTTGAAAATTTAAGTAGAGCAATTGATGAGTCATTGCATCTGTAATTCATCAAAGTTTTAAATCTATTAAATTTGCTCAACCCAAAGGATTATGTTACACTGAAGTGAACAAATTATAACTATAATGAGGAAAAAAAAATCCTTGTTGGAGAAGATAATTAAGGAATCATGAATACATAGAATTAGCCTGACCACTTCATGTTCCCTAAAATTAGAGACGAAAGGAGTAGACAGAGGGATTAGGTGAAAAATGAAATGTTATTAGAGTTCTTTTCTAAATATTACAAAGAAGTAAATTAGCAGAGACACAGTGCAAACAGGAATAGGGAATCGTCTAATAAACATAGCCCATAAGATAGAGAGGCATTGGGTGTAGACAGTCAATGATGCAAGCCTCTTCAGGAAGCCTGAGAAAGACTTTAGGACATATCAGGACATGCTGCTTGAGAGCATCCATCAGAGTTTTGTTCAGAAAACAAACAAACAAAAACTTTAGCTATCTAAAGCGTAAATGGATTTAATAGAGGAGATAAGTTGCTTAAAATGGTTTCAAAGACTGAAAGAATGAATATCAGTTGTCACCACTGATGAACTGAATTAAAGATAAATCACCTTAGTTGTGCCTTTGTTTCTGTTACCACACAGTTGCAACACCTGTGACCAGACAAAGGACTGCTGAGACTGGATGCTTCAACTGTCTTTCAACTTGTGTGTCTCAATGATCTTATTTGACCACAAAAATAGCAGTAGGAATATGACCTTTGTGTTATTTATTGTCCAAATCTCATTCTAGTAATCGAATTGGAACCTATATCATATCCAAAATCCTAGCTGCAAAGGATTATAGTTTACTTTTTCATACTCTGTAGTTCAAGAAGGCACGTGAGTGACTATTGGTCAAACCCAGCAATGTTAGTGAGGATATTGCATTACGAGGTGATTCTAGCCATCAATGAGAATTTATATCACAACATAGTCGTAATGTTTCTGTCTTGGGCTACCTCTGTCTCTCGGGCAATTCCAATAACAAAGATTAGTCAAGGCTAATAATCAGGAAAGTATTGCACAGAAGAACAATCTGAGATTGCTCATGAGCTGCAATTCTTCTAATTATCACAGGCATAGTTTCAGCATTTTACAGAGGATAATTTTGGAATATCTACAATTCCCTCAGAACATGCTACCTCTAGCATAAGAACAATTTCCTCTTAAATATTTTTTGATAGTATGGTGCCTCAATAAAGAAATAATTTTCTCTTCAACATGTTTTAGGACAAGAAAAAACATCTCTAAAACTCTGGAAATCTGAGAATATTCAAAAACTATTTCAAAGTATGTTTTGTTGAATTTAAATCAAACTGACTTACCTTGGTGAGTATTGTCTGGGGTCTTAAAAGCCTGTGAGCAGCCATCTAAGATACTCCACTGGTCTCATCCCTTCGGGAGCAAGGGAGAATGAAGAGACCAGGATACAAGGAAAAGATTAGTGAAGGACTAATGGTCCACAGCTATCAAGGCCTCCACCGGACTGAGTCCAGTACAGCTAGATGGTGCCCGGCTACCACCACTGACTGCTCTGACCAGGATCACAACAGAGGGTTCTGGACAGAGCTGGAGAAGGATGTAGAACAGAATTCTAACTCACAAAAAAAAAAGACCAGATTTACTGGCCTAAAGGAGACTGGAGAAACCCCGAGAGTATGGTCCCGAGACACCCTTTTAGCTCAGAGGAGAAGTTATCTCTGAGGTTCACCGTTCTGCCTGGGAGTGGACAGCCCCGTAAAACCAAATAGGACTAACGAGGTACAGTAGTCCAGTGACAAGGGCCAGAAAGCAGAAGGGGACAAGGAAGCTGGTGATAGGGAACCCAAGGTTGAGTAAGGATATTGCTGATGTGTTGTGAGATTGTTAACCATTGTCATAGGGCAACATGTGTAGTAACTGTTAAATGAGAAACTGTTTTGTTCTGTAAGCCTTCATCTTAAGTGAGAATAGCAGCACAATTGGAAGAGCGTAGTCAAGGTCACTGAACTGTGCATGCAGAAATTTTTGAAATGGTGTATCTTTGGCTATGTGTATTTTCACCAAAAACAAAAGGTTGAGAAGTTAGAGGGTTGACATGTTGTGGGGTTGTTAACCAATGTCATAAAACAATATGTGTACTACTGTTTCAAAAGAAACTATTTGTTCTGTAAGCATTCACCTGACGTACAATAAAAAAAAAAAAATCAAACTGACTTAGGAACCAGCTAATATTGATGATACATATATTTAAATCACTACCTGTGTGATAATGGATTTTTCCCATAATATATCTGAGCTTTGGGTTTTTTATCTGTCTATGGTAATAATGAAGCCCTGTGGTGCAGTGGTTAAGCAATATGGTTACTAACCAAAAAGTTGGCAGTTCAAATCCATCAGCTGCTCCTTGGAAACCCTATGGGACAGTTCTACTCATCCTACAAGGTTGCTATGAGTAGGAATTGACTCAATGACAATGGGCTTGGTTTTTCAAGCTTATGGTAACAATATTAATGAGTTCAAACTCATCGAGCAGTTACTATATAACAGGCACTATAATAATAATTTTATATATGTTTAATTTCTTCCTCAAAAATTTATACACTTTATAGAATTGTTATAATCATTTTACATAAATAAATGAAAACTTAAGGAAGTCCTTTGCTAAATGTCACAAATATGTGAAGAGTTAGGACTCAACTCCAGATTAAAGTCTGTATTTTCTTTGTTTCCATTGTAGACCGCCTCCTGTAGAGTTACCAAAAGTCCTGGTTTGCCCAGGCCTGAGCCAGTTCTTGGGATAGGAGTCTTAGACAAACCAGAACCAAAGAAGGTCATAGACATCTGAGGAAATATTAAGCTCCCTAAGCTTTATGGAGCCCTGGTGGCGCAGTTGTTAGGAGCTCGGCTGCTAACCAAAAGGTTGGCAGTTTGAATCCACCAGCCACTTCTTAGAAACCCTATGGGGCAGTTCTACTCTGTCCTGTAGGGTTGCTATGAGTCAGAATCTAGTCAATGCAAAGGGTTTGGTTTGGTTTTTAATGTTCTATAGACACAAGGTAGTATCATGCAATGGTTAAAACAGGAACTATAAAGTAGTAGTTAAGAGTCATGAATAGCCTAGAATCCTGACTCTTCTGTTACAACTAGTGTAACCTTGCATTAGTAATCATTCTAGCCTCGGTTTTCTTAACTGCAAGAAGGAATATTGTAATAACTACATATGAATTATTGTTAGAGTATAATCCAATTTTAAGTGCATTAACTATAGCTCTTAGTGCAGAGCCTGGCATATAATCATTACTATTGTTTATAAAATGCTTATTTTCTGTTAGCACAGTTAAATAAGTCCCTATGTAAAACAAAAACCAAAAAACAGGACTGGGTTACATTTCACCTCCCACCCAACCCTCTTCTAGCCAAAACAACAAACAAACAAAAAAAACAAAAGCAACCTAACAACAACAACAAAAAGTGATTTAAAAATTTTTTTTCCACCAGTGAAAAAATTGGAAATATTCTTATCAGAGTCTTAAAGCTCCAGTTATATATTTCTGCCAAGGAAAATGCTAACTTGGTGAGAGGGCTTGTTACAGTTAAAATCATGTTTTTATTTAGAGGATTATTTCTTGACAGTAAACTTGATATCCCTTACACCTGGTATGCTCAGATTTTTTTTCTGTGATCCATACATATTTAACTGATGAGAATTTTTCATAGCACTATCAGTGGTTTAAAAAAATGCAAAAAATAAACAATCTTAAGCTTTAGCAGGATGAGATTCTGTCATGAAGCATCTCTGTAGCACTATATATAACAGAGAACATCTATCTCGGCTCTGATCTCTAGCCCCATGCTGCTATTCATGACTGGTGAACTTTGGATTGTTTTCTTAATGTTGCCCTGGTAGTCCTTGTTGAAGTTTGTTTGTTTCTTTCCTTCAGAACTAAGATGTTTTGGAGGCTTAGAAGTTTGTCTTCTTCATTTTTATGACAAGAAGTGAGATGAACACATCACAAAGGCCATGAGGAGTATCTAGGAGCCAAAGGAAAAGGTGAAGGAGACTTAGAAGGTTCTGCAGTTCCAGTCAGAGCGTACCAGGGGCTGAGTGAGCAAAGAACCACCCATCAGGAAAATAAAAATTCTGAATGTTTGCCAATTCACATATTAAAATGTTTTATTTATGCTGTCCAGCTGGGGAATAAAAAAAAGAAGTCTTGGTAAAGAAAGAGTCAATTATAGAGGATCATCAATGTGAATATATGTGGTTCTCATACACTCCTTGGCTTGTTTCTTAGCTTTTGTCTTAATAATGCTTTCTCAGCCCACTGGACAGTCTCCTTTTTATCAGACTACACCTTAATTATGGAAGGTCCTCAGGATTTATTATTCAGATACCTTGAAGCCTTGGGGATTTTTTTTTCTTCCTTAGAAAATTTGAAAAACACTTACATGCATCTGATATATTAATTTTCAGTTCTTTTTTTAGATATAATTGAAGCACAGCATTGTGTATTCAATTTAAAAACAAATAGGGAAATATTCAAACATTAAAAAATCCAGCATTACTTTCTCCTTACATGAAGCAGAAAAAGACAATGTTTGGTTTTATGCATGGAGTCACAATTCACTGACTCTTTCATGAGACTGGTCTTTAAGGAGATTAGTCTGGTGGGTTTTAATCATGGTAAATTCTATGGAATGAGTTCAGTATAAAATATTTTATATTGAAAATATATTGAAAAAGGGAGGTGGCATTTAGTTCTAGCTTGTGTTTGTTAGAAGAAGTGCAAAGAGAAAATATTTCTGGTCTTTATGAACCACCACCAGCAGTTTTAAAATATTAGTACCTAATACTTTGAAAAGATGTTGATAGGTTATGTAACGTACAAGAGACTTAAGTAAAAATGAAAGCACTTGTTACTATTGGGGCTTTGCTTAATTAATGCTGAATTATTCAGACATGAATTTCAAATGACTAACATTTATTTAAGTGAAAGAATTAAAATTATCCTAAATATTAAAATGCATAATTATTAAATCAAAACATAGTGACTGAATGTACTAATCTTTACCAAACACATATGCATTGATTACAAGATTATTCAGCACCGTCTTCCATACCTTTAATTAAAATATAAAATCAAAGCAATTTAATTCTCTTAAGTGTTTAAATACTTTAGAAAGCCAATAAAACCAACATATGTGCAGAATTACTGTAAGTATAGTATAAAACTAAATGCATACCTAAGCCAAAAGCAATTAGTATAATGAATTTAATTGCTTTTATATTATTTGTTGTATTTAAACCTTCTATAGGCTGCAATTTTTCCATTTTTATATTTAGTAATCCATTAAGAATCTAATTTTTATACTTTCTCATCACTTTACTTATCATATAGTACCCAAAAGAAAAAATGAACCTCTCATAAACTGTAGAAAGTAAACTCACCATTTAAAAGACAAATATTATCAGATTGGTTATGGAAAAAAAAAAAATCCAGTTATATGCTGTTGGAAGAAACACACCCAAAACATAAGGACTCACATATGTTCAAAGTAAAGGGATGAGAGAAAAATCCACTAGACAATTATTAATTTTAAAAAGTTGGTGTAGCTATGTTAATACCAAACCAAATAAACATTAAGTAGTCATAACAAGGATTACTACATAATAATAAAAGGAATAATTCTTTTAGGAAGACATATAAATTCTGAATTTCTTTGCACCTAAGGCATAGCCTAAAATTATATAAAGAAAAGAAGTGCAGAATTTAAAGGAGAAATTGACTAATTTATCATTATCTAGAGAAATTTTGATGCACCTCATTTGGTTATTTGGAGGTCAAGCAGATGAAAATTGGTAACTAAATGGGAAGTTCCAAGTTCTGTGTTGATGGGCAATTCATTCTTGATTGTAATGAATAAGCTTGCCTTTCACAGTTAGGTTTATTTGTTGTGTCAATAAAACTTAAATATGCTACTTTCACACATGTTTAGTTTACATAATTTAATATTTTCTTCTGAAAATATACAATTTTTGCAGTAAGTCCATTGATTTCACTAGTACCATTTCTTTGGTATCTGCCACAGCACTTCTGTGCTAGTCCAGATTCTCCAGAGCAGCACACAGGATCTCAAGATATGTGTCGTATGTAATTAGACTATTACCTTTAGAATTATTATAAAACAGTAATATGCCATCATTTTTTCTGTTAGTAAATAGACAAAAATGAAAACAAAAGATCATCTTGAAATGTAAAAAGCAAAATTGTCACTTTGAGGACTAAAGTGCATGCGAAAGCTGGACAATGAATAAGGAAGACTGAAAAAGAATTGATGCCTTTGAATTATGATGTTGGCAAAGAATACTGAATATACCATGGACTGCCAGAAGAATCAACGAATCTGTCTTGGAAGAAGTACAGCCAGAAGTCAGAATGCTCATTAAAAGCGAGGATGGTGAGTCTTTGTTTCACATACATGGAAACCCTGGTGGCGTAGTGGTTAAGAGCTAAGGCTGCTAACCAAAAAGTTGGCAGTTCAAATCCACCAGGAGCTCCTTGGAAGCCCTATGGGGCAATTCTGCTCTGTCCAATAGGGTCGCTATCAGTCGGAATCGATTTGACGGTAACGGGTTTGGTTTGTTGGTTTTTACCTTGGACATGTTATCAGGAGGGTCCAGTCCCTGGGGAAGGACATCATGCTTGGTAAAGCAGAGGGTCAGCAAAAAAAGAGGAAGACCCTCAATGAGACGGATTGACACAGTAGCTGCAACAATGGGCTCAAACACGGCAATGATTGTGAGGATGGTGGAGGACCGGGCAGTATTTCGTTTTGTTGTACAATATTTTTACACAAATAATTCGAACCTTCTACATTTGTTTGCCAACCTCGCAAATACCACCTGTGAGGTATTTCCATAAGCTTCGCTTTGCCAATTTTTTTTACATGTTATTGTAAAAAAAAAAAAAAAAAAAAACATAGCATAGCATGCTGATGAAAACACCTTGAAAGGGGAGGGCATGGTTGGCTAACAAATGCGGAAGGTGCTCATTATCTGCATAAAAATGTACATAGGATTGCTATGAGTTGGAATCGATTCCGTGGCACCTAACAACAAGAGTAGCAGGAAACAGTATTTAGTACTTTCTTATGATTAATGTAAACATAGACCTGAGATATTAACTTGGGAACTCTCAAAAATCTAAAGATAGAGCTTAGTGTGTTTAAAAAGTAGATAAGCAAAAACATTACATTTCCAATAAGTCTGTAATAATTGGTTAGACAATGTTAAATCATCTCATTAAAAATGGCCCATGAGCATAATGCTATATTTTAATTAGTATATAATAAAGATTACATTTCTTGTTATTTTTATCAAAACAAATGAAAACCCTAAATAAAACAGGAAGAAAATAACAGTAACACCTAGTTTACATTTCTGCCTCACATCATACATATAATAAAATTCAAATGGTTTAAAAAGATAAATTGCCATCAAATTGTGTTTAAATTAGACTTTTATCCATCAAAACACTTTTGTAATCTTAAAACCTTAAAATGTGTAAGGACCTTCTATGTATGGCACAACATTTAAGGCTCTAAATAACTTAGATTCTTGGCACACAGTTGTTGTTAGGTGCCCTTTAGTCGGTTCCGACTCATAGCAACCCTATGTACAACAGAAAGAAAACCTGCTCAGTCCTGCATCATCTTCACAATTGTTGCTATGTTTGAGCCCATTGTTGCCGCCATTGGGTTGATCCATCATGTTGAGGGTCTTCCTATTTTTTGCTGACCCTCTACTAAGCATCATCTCCTGCTCCAGGGACTGGTCCCCTACGATAACATATCCAAAGTACGTGAGACAAAGCTTCATCATCCTTGTTTCTTAGGAGCATGCTGGTTTTACTTCTTCCAAGACAAATTGCTTCATTCTTCCGACAGACCATGGTATATTCAACATTCTTAGCCAACAACGTAATTCAAAGGCATCAATTCTTCCGGCTTCCTAATTCATTGCCCAGCTTTCACATGCATATGAGGTGATTGAAAACACCATGGCATGGGACAGGTGTGCCTCACCTTAAGTATACCAAACCAAAAAATCAAACCCATTGCCATTTAATTGATCTGGAATGGTACCAACCCTATATATCCTGCCTGAACTTAACATCTCAAGAACATGTTTGACTTACTGAAAACTAATGACAGAAGACTAGCCGAGTTATGGGATGACATCAAGGACATTATACATTGTCACATAGTAGGTACTTAATACTCATTTATTGAATGAAAACCTGATTGAATGAATGAGTGAGTTGAATTCAATGTAATAAGATGCTTATTTGCTGCATGACTTTCTGAATATCTTTTTAAAGGAGAATCCATTACCTTTTCCCTCATAATTGCTCTTCTCTTATTCATGCCTTATACTGCTCTAAAGGAGATCACTAGTAGCTAATTCTGTTTCTAAAACTCTCTACACATAATAAAATGGATGAAAAATGTTGTCTAGATATTATTTGGCCGTAAGATTAGGCGTTAAATTATGGCTGAGCATTATACGGCAGGTGATATTCTCAAGTAATCCTCTGACTATATCAGAAGAGTGTTCTGTATATCCGATCAATACCAGGAAGAATCATTTAAACAATGTTACCGGAAAAAGTTAACTTTCTTGTCAGAATGATTCCAGGGAGACCCTGCAAACCCCACTAAGTGGAAAGAACCAGTATATTTATATGTGGTGACAGCCATTTTGGATACAGTTTTGGTGGTAGCTGTATTTCAAATTCCTCGCAGGAGAAGTCTCAGTTAAACTGATTTCATCTATTTGCCTCATAGTGGATTTAAGGCTTTCAGTGGAGTCATGAATAAGGAGATGCATTTGAGGACTTGATGTAGATTTCACTAGAATCCTCTGAAGATCGGGAATTTAACTTCAAATTTTATTAAGCCACTCTAATCAGATTCCAGTGGGTCTTTGTGGTCCCTACTGCCATTCAATGATCTGGTACTCTATTCATCTAGCCCTACACACACACACACACACACATACACACACACACACACACATACACACACACAGGAATGCACTGGATAGGGCAAACAATAAAACACTATAAATAATTCGTTGCAATAATGAAAACTATCCTTTCCTTGACTTGATTAACAACTTTTTCGAGTTCTAGGTGATCCAGTTTTAATTCACATAATGCAGACTTTTTAAAATGTAAAAGGCAATCCTCCAAAATTTTTAAATTATCCTTCTATAGTTTTGTATACTATACTATATAAACTACAAAAATATGCATATGCACGCAAATGCAAGCATAAACACAACCACATGTGTGCACATATACTTATTCATGCAAACACACTCCTAAAACTGAGTCATAAATGACTCATTTTATCCTAACTGATCTTATTTTATCATTAAAAGGAAAAAAAAAATTGAATCTGAGAAAAAATAGAATTAGGATAAATAGAAGTAGTCTACTTACATTAATTTTTTAAAATAAAATCACATTAAAATAACCTGCAAATTTTCTACAAGATGTTTTTTAAAATTGTAAATGGGATTTCTTTGTTGGTTTTGTTTTCTTTAAAAAAAAAGAAAAACCTAAAATAGTATATCTTTATCTGGAATATATTTTTATAGTTCTTTAATCAATAAGGATAGAATGCACTTGAAATATCCATCAATTATATAAATATGCTAATGTTACTTATTTTTCATTATAAAAGAAAAGATACTGAGATCCCTATACCCTTCTTTTTTATTTCCTTTTTTGCCTTAATGAAACTGGCATTTATTAATGGTATTAAACATTACTCAACGGCAGTGGGTTTGGTTTGTTTGGTTTATTAAACAGCATAAAAAGAGTTAAAATTTTCCCCACTCTCCCCGAGGGATTAGCCAGAACCTACATTTTAGCAGATTGCAATATCATCAAACTTGATCTTTAATTACAAGAGGGGAGAGATCCATAGGGGAAAATTAAGGATAATAGAAAAAAAAATGTGTTTGAAATTTGTGAGTGAATACAATGTTCTTGTTAAACTTAAGCTGTCCCTACTGAAAATATGGATCTTTTCCAAAAAAAGCAAGCAAATGTAATTCCAATTTTAGAGTTTAGGAATGTATGCTCTTCTTATTTAGAAGAAGTCATGTTTTGCTTTATTTAGAAAAAGTAATGTTTTGCACGCAAGACCTAGTAATTCTGGAAATTCACAGTGCATAGATGCAAAACTAAAGGGGAAATAAAACAGACACATATATATCCAAGCTATTTTGAAGTTCTTTTTAATTAGATATTGAGATAAGATTACTATGATATTGGGAGATTAAGCATAGGACAGGGTAAGATCATACCAGTAGCTGTCGTGAGTTCAAGGACTCCTTTTATTATTCTATATTGTTTTCTACTAATTCCTCACCAGCAGCTTCTATAAACCTGGCTCCTCAGGTATATAATCTACCGTCATCTGTTTAATTGTGTCTAGATCACAAGAAATACTACCCCATCTTTTCCCATAGTTCTTATTTGTAGATGAATTAGAGTATTGTCTTCAGGATGTCTTACCCCACTTATATTAAACTATCAAACAAGTGCCTAGCCTTAATTTCACAAATTTTTCTCCATGTTTAACTTTATAATCAGTCTAAAACTTTGAGCCACTCTTGCTGAGCCATGTATCATCTTAGATGGAACACTAGTGAAAAGGAAAGAATTATAGAGATCATAAAAAAGGCAGAAAAGCAAAATTAAACTGTGACTAAAATGTAGTTTTCCTTTCTCTTGCATACTATTTTGTAACCTTTAGCAACTCTGTATACCCATAATGTGCAGTATCTTTACACAGACAAAAGTGATGGATATATTCTCCATTAATGTTGCTGCTTCCAAGGGTTGTTAAACCTTTTTGTTTTTGGCAGAATAATAAAAATTGTCAGGTATTACAATTGGCTTTCAGGGGCTTTCATTCCCTTTTCAGTTTAATGCCTTTTCTATTTGTTCTTGTACTTCCAGCAAAAGTGGTAATATAGCTATGAACAAGTGTCATTACAAACAACAAGGGCATACAATATATATATCTGCCTAAGGAACAAAATAGTTATTTTCTTTTTCCTGCTATTATCTGCATAGTGGTGAGTGGATTATTCTTCCTTTAGACATCCAAGACCGAAAGCAAATATGTATCTAATGAGTTCTCAAAAAGAATATACAAAAGATGTCTCTAACACCATAGATACTCCAACAGTGTCTGTGACCCTCCATCCTAAGTCTGTATTTCAGGGAGACGTGTTTCAGATGAAATACTGCAGTCATTACTGGCTTTCAGAGACCCAGAATGTCACTGCACTTTCACGGTGCTGAAAAGACCGGCATTTCCTTTCACAATGACACTAGAATTACTGACTGATATCACTGTGAGGCTGTCTGAAACTACGCTTCAAAGCTGGTGCTTACCTTTTTTTTTCCTTTTATGTCCTTTTAAGACTGTCTTTACCTCATGAGTTAGTAAATCAAATATATTTTCTCTGAAATATTCATTGCAATACTTCAATACCATTGTCAGGACCTGGGATGTTGAGAGTAATGTAAGAAAACTTGTTGGAAGCTTTTATTTTAGAAGCTTACTAGAAAAAGGTAAAATGCCAATTTCCCCCCCAAAATACATAGGAATATACAGTAAATGGAGTATATATGTATCATCAAGTATTATGTGAAGTGTAGTCCATGGGAAAAAGATGTGGCAGTCTGATTACATAAAGATGACAGTACGGGAAACCCCATGGGGCAGTTCTACTCTGTCCTATACAGTCGCTATGAATCGAAATCGACTCCATGACAATGGGTATATACGTTTAGGAGCCTTGGTGGCACAGTGGTGAAGCACTCAGCTGCTAACTGAAAAGTCAGCAGTTCGAACCCATCAGCAGCTCTGTGAGAGAAAGATGTGGCAGTCTGCTTCTGTAACGATTACAGCCTTGGAAAGCCTGTGGGATGGTTCTACTCTGTCCTATAGGGTCACTGCGAGTTGAAATCGACTCGATGGCAATAGGTTTAGTTTTGGTTTTATGTAAGTTTAAAATGATTGTAATCAGTATACAAGTCACATCTCATACATGTATATAGTCATTTTATGGCATTCTGATATTTTCTTTAGGGGAACTTATCAAAGAGATGGAAGAAAATGGATTTAAATTTGAAAACCACATGTATCTTATATGTGATGTCTTAGTCATCTAGTGCTGCTACAACAGAAATACCAAAAGTGGATGGCTTTAACAAAGAGAAACGTATTTCTTCACAGTAAAGTAAGCTAAAAGTCAAAATTCAGGGCGTCAGCTCCAGGGAAAGACTTTCTCTCTCAGCCGGCCTTCTTCTCATCAACGTTCCCCGAGACTAGGAGCTTCTCTGCACAGGAACCCCAGGTCCAAAGGACACACTCTGCTCCTGGCACTGCTTTCTTGGTGGTATGTGGTCCCCCTGTCTCTCTGCTCGCTTCTCTCTTTTATATCTCAAGAGATTGCCTCAGGACACAAGCCAATCTTATAGATGGAGTCCTGCCTTACTAACACAACTGTCACCCATCCTTCCTCATTAACCTCATAGAGGCAGGATTTACAACATATAGGAAAATCACACAATACCAGGAATCATGGCCCAGCCACACTGATACACACATTTTTGGGGGGACATAATTCAATCCATGATTTGTGATACAAACTCCTGGAGTTCAGGTTGGTTACATGGATGGTCCTTTAATCTAGAAGATTATAGATCTGACATGAAAAATACCTGAAAGAGTTGTTGTTGTTAGGTTTCGTCAAGTTGGTCCAACTCATAGCTACCCTATGTCCTACAGAATGAAACACTGTCCAGTCCTGCACCAACCTCACAATTGTTGTTATGCTTGAGCCCATTGTTGCACCACTGTGTCAATCCATTTCGTTGAGGATCTTCCTCTTTTTCACTGACCCTGTAGTTTACCAAGCATGACGTACTTCTCCAGGGACTGAAAGAGTTAGTATGATTCAAACATGCTCCATTTCCCCCAGAGTGAAATAACCTAAATATCCTAGCTATGACAGAGGAGAGCGTACACAAGCATTTGCCAGCCGTTTTTGCCCATGATATTCATTCATTTGGCAATTATTTGTCACTTGTCAGATAGGACGACAGGCTATAGGATAAAGTGCTTGCGAAAACCAATAAAATTCCTGTCTCCTCAGAGCTTATATATAATGGAGATAATTAATTTTTTAAATCATCATTAATTTATAGAAAAAATTACAGATTAGCAAAAAGAGTATCAACTCTGTACATAGAAGTGTTTACTGCATTGATACTATGCAGTAACCTTCAAGGTTACATTCTGGCAGCTAACACATTTCAGCTTTTTTGCTTTTTTGAATGAACATAAACTGCCATTCATGAATGAGTTCTGCAACATTGTTGTTTGAACATTAAGATGAAGCTTATAGTGTTTTGAAGCTACTTTACAAAAAGGCCCTTTAGATCTTAATGTCCAGGAAGACTAGTATGCCAAATTGATGCATATTTGCTGCTTCAGAATATGACTTTATACCAGCAGTCAGAAAAGAAAATGAAAATATTTACTAATTTATCAAAGTGTCAGCAAGGCAGATATTTAACCACACCTGCATGGCATATCCGGAAAAGGATAAAAGGTATTAATAGTTTAGCTGTGTCTCTCTCATGGGCATTTCTCTTTAACACTTCCTCACCTTATTATGGAGCCCTGGTGGAGAAGAGGTTAAGCATTTGACTGATAATTGAAAGTTCAGCGGTTTGAACCCACCAGCAGCTCCACGGGAGAAATATGTGGCAGTCGGCTTCCATAAAGATTACAACCTTGGAGATCCAATGGGGCAGTTCTACTCCATCCTATAGGTTCACTATGAGTTGGAATCAACTCAGTGGTACACAACAACACCACCTTATTATCGGACTGATCTATAAAGGCAAATAACTCCTGACAGGTAAGTAGTCCCATCACAAAATTTCACCTCTCTCTGCTTTCCATACTTAATGTATTTTTTTTTCCTCCTGTACAGTTTCTATTCTCTGAGTAGAATTTCCTTAGAACTCAACTATCTGCCAGTAAGTAAGAAATTATGTCATGCTAAAGGGAGTTCCTGTATATTGCAAAGGGTTAAGGGCTAGACTACTCACTGAGATGTTGGTGGTTCAACCCCAACCAGAGGAGCTTCAAAAGTAAGGCCTGGCAATCTGTGTCTGAAAAGTCACAGCCTTGAAAGTCTATCGAGCAGTTCTGCTCTGCACACATGGGGTTGCCCTGGGTCAGAATTGACTTGACAGCAACTAACAAACATAACAACAACAAGGGGAGCAGAGAAGCATAATGTATTCACGTACTATTCTACCCTTTATATTTTACCATTCCTTTATTAAAAATTAATTGTATTATTTACATAAAATAAATGCTCGTATCTAAAATGCCGAGTTTAATGAGTTTTGGCAATTGTATACACCTGTGTAATCAACCATTCCCGTTCAATGTGGCTTTGTTTATCCTGCCTGGGATTTCCTTAAACTTCTTAAATTTGTAGCTGATGCCCCACATTAATTTTAGAAGGCTCCTAGACTTTTTAAATATCTCTTCAGCCCCATTTTCTCTCTCTTCTCCTTTTTGACAAACCATTTAGATATATGGTGGACTACATCCTGTTGTCCCACGGATCTCAGTCTCTTTCTGTTTTCAGTTTTTCATTCATTGCTTTTCAGTTTAGACATTTTATATTAAGCTTAAGTTCACTGTGTGTTTTTTTTTTTCCACTGTTCAGTTATTTTTAAGTGTATCAATGAATCTTTATGATGTATTTTTTATTTTAACAAAACATTATTGTTTTTGTGTCTCTGGTGAGATTCCCTGTATCTTCACAAATGTTTCCAGCTTTCAGTAGGCAGTTTAGCATTATATTTAAGTTTTTTATTGTACTTCTGGTGAAGACTTACAGAACAAATAGTTTCTCATGAAACAGTAGTACGCATATTGTTTTATGACATTGGTTAACAACCCCACAACATGTCAACCCTCTAACTTCTCAACCTTTTTTTTTCTTTGGTAAAAATACACATAGCCAAAGATACACCATTTCAAAAATTTCTACATGCACAGTTCAGTGACCTTGACTACACTCTTCCAATTGTGCTGCTATTCTCACTTAAGATGAAGGCTTACAGAACAAAATAGTTTCTCATTTAACAGTTACTACACGTGTTGCCCTATGACAATGGTTAACAATCTTACAACACATCAGCAATATCCTTACTCAACCTTGGGTTCCCTATCACCAGCTTCCTTGTCCCCTTCTGCCTTCTGGCCCTTGTCACTGGACTACTGTACCTCATTAGTCCCATTTGGTTTTACGGGGCTGTCCACTCCCAGGCAGAACGGTGAACCTCAGAGATAACTTCACTATGGAGCTAAAAGGGTGTCTGGGGGTCATACTCTCAGAGTTTCTCCAGTCTCCTTTAGGCCAGTAAATCTTGTCTTTTTTTGTGAGTTAGAAATATGTTCTACATCCCTCTCCAGCTCTGTCCAGAACCCTCTGTTGTGATCCTGGTCAGAGCAATCAGTGGTAGCCGGGCACCATCTAGCTGTACTGGACTCAGTCCGGTGGAGGCCTTGGTAGCTGTGGTCCATTAGTCCTTTCGTCTAATCTTTTCCTTGTATCCTGTTCTCTTCATTCTCCCTTGCTCCTGAAGGAATGAGACAGTGGAGTATCTTAGATGGCTGCTCACAGGCTTTTAAGACCCCAGACACTACTCACCAAGGTAGAATGTGGAACATTGTCTTTATAAACTGTGTTATGCCAATTGAGCTAGATGTTCCCCAAGGCCATGGTCCCCATAGCCCTCCAAAAAGCAATTCAGTCCCTCAGGGAGTTTGGATGTGTCTATGGGGCTTCCATGACCTTTTCTTGTACAAGTTGTGCTAGTTTCCCCTGTATTGTGTACTGTCTCACTCTTCACCAAAGATACAACTTATCTATTGCCTATTTAGTAACCAACAAAGATTGTTACATTTTGTGTGTGAACTTTTTCATGGTTTTTACGATAGAGGTCTCATATAATATTTGTCCTTTTGTGATTGACTTATTTGACTCAGCATAATGTCCTCCAGTTTCATCCATGTTATGAGATGCTTCACAGATTCATTGTTGTTCTTTCTTGTTGCATAATACTCCATTGTGTGTATGTACCATAGTTTGTTTATCCATTCATCTGTTTATGGACATCTAGGTTGTTTCCATCGTTTTGCTATTGTGAACAATGCTGCCATGAACATAGGTGTGCATATGTCTATTCAAGTGACGACTCTTATGTCTCTAGGATATATTCCTAGGGGTGGGATTGCTGGATCAAATGGTATGTCTATTTCTAGCTTTCTGAGGAAGTGCCATATCATTTTCCAAAATGGTTGTATCATTTTTCATTCCCACCAGCAGTGCACAAGAGTTTCAATCTCCCCGCAATCCCTCCAACATTTGTTATTTCCACTGTTTTTGATTCGTGCCAGTAATGCCTGGGTGGGATGGTATCACATTGTGGTTTTAATTTACATTTCTCTAATGGCTAGTGATAGCGAGCATTTCCTCATGTGTCTGTTGGCAATTTGAATGTCTTCTTTGGTGAAGTGTCTGTTCATTTCCTTTATGCATCTTTTAATAGAGTTATTTGTCTTCTTGTTGTAAAGGTGTTGGATTTTCTTGTAGATTATGGAGATTAGACCTTTGTCTGACTTGTACTGTCCAAAAATTTTTTTCCCAGTCTGTAGGTTCTCTTTTGACTCTTTTGGTGAAGTCTTTGAAGAGCATAGGTGTTTGATTTTTAGAAGATCCCAGTTATCTAGCTTATCTATTGGGGTTTGTGCGTTGATGGTTATTGTTTGTATCCTGTTAATGCCGTGTATTAAGGCCTGTAGTGTTAGTCCTATTTTTTCTTCTATGAACTTTATAGTTTTAGGCTTTATATTCAGGTCTTTGATCCATTTTGAAGTAGTTTTGGTATACAGTGTGAGGTATGGGTCCTGTTTCATTTTTTTGCAGATGGATATCCAGTTTTGCCAGCACCATTTGTTAAAAAGACTGTCTTTTCCCCATTTTGATGGACGTTGGGCCCTTGTCGAAGATCAGGTGACTGTAGGTGGATGGATTTACATCTGGGTTCTCAATTCTGTTCCATTCGTCAATGTATCCGTCGTCGTACCGGTAGCAGGCTGTTTTCACTACTGTACTGTGTAGTAGGTTCTGAAGTCAGGTAGTGTGAGTCCTCCAACTTTATTCTTCTTCGTCAGTAGTGCTTTACTTATTCGAGGTTTCTTCCCTTTCCATATAAAGTTAATAATTAGTTTTTCCATCTCTTTGAAGAATGTTATTGGTATTTGTATCGGGATTGCATTGTATTTGTAGATTGCTTTAGGCAGAATTGCCATTTTCACAATGTTGAGTCTGCCTATCCATGAGCATGGTATGTTTTTCCATTTATGTAGATCCCTTTGGGTTTCATGCAGCAGTGTTTTGTAGTTTTCTTTGTATAGGTCTTTTACATTCCTGGTCAGATTTATTCCTAAGTATTTTGTCTTTTTAGGGGCTATTGAAAATCGTATTGTTTTCCTGATTTCCTTTTCATCGTTCTCCTTACTGGTGTATAGGAATTCAACTGATTTTTGAATGTTTATCTTGTATCCTGCTACTCTGCTGAATCTTTCTATTAGTTCCAGTTTATTTATCATGGAGTCTTTAGGGTTTTCTATGTACGGTATCATACTGTCTGCAAACAGGGACAGGTTAACTTCTTCATTACCAAGTTAGAAGCCCTTTATTTCTTTTTCTTGCCTTATTGCTCTAGCTAGAACTTCCAGCACAATGTTAAATAGGAGTGGTGATAAAGGGCGTCCTTGTCTTGTTCCTGTTTTCAAGGGGAATGTTTTCAGCCTCTCTCCATTAAGAATGTTGTTAGCCATTGGTTTTGCATAGATACCCTTTATTATGTTGAGAAATTTCCCTTCTATACCTATTTGATTGAGAGTTTTTATCAGGAATGGGTGTTGGACTTTGTCAAATGCCTTTTCTGCGTCAATTGAGAAGATCATGTGATTCTTTGCTTTCCTTTTATTTATGTGGTGGATTATTTTGGTTGATTTTCTGATGTTGAACCATCCTTGCATACCTGGTAGGAATCCTACTTGGTCATGGTGTATTATTTTTTTGATATGATGCTGAATTCTATTGGCTAGAATTTTGTTCAGAATTTTTGCATCTATATTCGTGAGAGATATTGGTCTGTAATTTTCTTTTTTTGTGATGTCTTTGCCTGGTTTTGGTATCAGCATTATGCTGGTTTCATAGAATGAATTTGGAAGTGTTGCTTCCTCTTATATACTCTGAAATACCTTGAGTAGTACTGGTACAAGCTCTTCTGTGAATGTTTTGTAGAATTCTCCAGTGAAGCCATCTGGGCCCGGGCTTTTTTTGGTTGGAAGTTTTTTTATTACCTTTTCAATCTCTTCTCTTGTCATGGGTCTGTTCAGATTTTCAACATCACTTTGTTGTAGTTTGGGTAGGTAGTGTGTTTCTGGAAATGTATCCATTTCCTCTAGGTTTTCAAATTTGTTGGAGTATAGGTTTTCATAATATTCTGTTATAATCCTTCTTATTTCAGTTGGGTCTATTGTAACATACCCCATTTCATTTCTTATTTGAGTTATTTGTGTCCTCTCCTGTTTTTCTTTGGTCAGTCTGGCCAGTGGTTTGTCAATTTTGTTGATTCTTTCAAAGAACCAACTTTTGGTTTTGTTGATTCTTTCTATTGCTTTTCTGTTCTCTATTTCATTTATTTCTGCTCTGATCTTTACTATTACCTTTCTTCCGGTGGCTGTGGGCTTTTTTTGCTGTTCTCTTTCTATTTGTTTGAGTTCTGTAGTTAATGTTTTGATTTTGTCCCTTTCTTCTTTTTTGATATGTACATCTATTGCTATAAATTGTCCTCTGAGGACTGCCTTTGCTGTGTCCCAAAGGTTTTGGTATGATGTGTTTTCATTCTTGTTTGATTCTGGGAATTTTTTAATTCTATCTCTGATTTCTTCTATTACCCAGTGATGTGTAAGCAGATTATTATTCAGTTTCCATGTGTTTGATTTTTTTTCCTTGCTCTTTCTAGTGTTAATTTCTAACTTGATGGCATTGTGGTCAGAGAAGATACTTTGAATTATCTCAATGTTTCGGATCTTGTTGAGTATTGCTCTGTGGCCTAAGATGTGGTCTATTTTGGAGAACGTTCCATATGCATTGGAAAAGAATGTGTAGTTTGCAGTGGTTGGATGGAGTGTTCTATATATGTCTATGAGGTCAAGTTGGCTGATTGTGACCTTTAGGTCTTGTGTATCTTTGCTGAGTTTCTTCTTAGTTGTTCTGTCCTTTACTGAGAGTGGTGTGTTGAAGTCTCCTACTATTATTGTGGAACTGTCAATTTCTCTTTTCAGTGTTGTTAGAGTTTGTTTTATGTATTTTGGAGCCCTGTCATTGGGTGCATAGATGTTTATTTTGGATATATCTTCATGATGGATCATCCCCTTAATCATTACATAGTGTTATTCTTTGTCTTTTATGGTAGATTTTGTTTTAAAGTCTATTTTATCTGAGATTAGAATTGCCACTCCTTCTCTGTTTTGGTTCTTGTTAGCTTGATATTATTTTTTCCATCCTTTGACTTTTATTAAATTCACATCTTTGTTTCTAAGGTGTGTCTCTTGTAGACAGCATATTGATGGATCCTGTTTTCTTATCCATTGTGTCACTCCGTCTCTTTATGTGTGCATTGAGTCCGTTTACACTCAGTGTAATTATCAATAGATGTGAGTTTGTTGCTGTCATTTTGTAGTGCTTTTTTCTGTGGTGTTGAACTTTTCTTTGTTTTTCTTACTCTCTTGTGCTGAGTTTCTTTTGTTTGTGGATTTTTTTTTTTTCATTTCTTTTGTTTTTGCTGAGAGTTTATGTTTTTTCCTCTTTTATTTTATGAGTACGTTTGTTAACTTTCTTTGTGGTTACCATGAATTTTACCATTATCTTTCTAACTTTGAAGCAGTCTACCATAACTTGGTATCACCTTGCCTTCCTCTCCATTAGAAGGTTCTACACCTATGCCATTTAGTCCCTCTTTTATTGTTTTGATGTTGTTGTCATTTACTGATTAACTGCTCTGACTCCCTGTTGTATTTCTTTTGGTGTTGGATAGTCCTCGAGAGTTCATTTCCTAGATTGGTATCTGGCTGGGACGATCCTGCATTCTAGGTTCTCCCTGTGAGCTGAAGCTGTTTGCCCTCAGATTGAAGAACTCCTGTTAATAATTCTTGTAAGTTTGGTTTGACTTTTACATATTCCCTTAACTTCTGTTTATCTGGAAATGATCTAGTTTCACCATCAAATTTGAAGGAGAGTTTTGCAGGATATATTATTCTTGGATGGCAATTTTTTTCATTCAAGATTTTATATATGTCATCCCATTGCCTTCTTGCCTGCGTGGTTTCTGCCGAATAATCTGAGCTTAGTCTTAATGTTTCTCCTCTGTATGTGACTTCTTATTTTTCACGAGCTTCTCTCAGGATTCTTTGTTTGTCTTTGGTTTTGGTGAGTGTGAATATGATATGCCTTGGTGATTTTCTTTTGGGGTCTCTCCTATATGGGGTTAGTTAAGCTTCTTGGATGGCCAGCTTTTCATCTTTCATGATATGGGGGAAGTTTTCTGTCAGCAGTTCCTTAATGATCCTCTCTGTGTTTTCTGTTTTCTCCCCCTGTTCTGGAATTCCAATCACTCACAAATTTTTGCTTTTGATTGTATCCCACATAACTCTCAGAGTCTCTTCATTTTTCTTTGTTCTTTTTTCTGAGTTTTCCTGAAACAGAGTTGTGTCCAAGTGTTTGTCTTCAATTCCATTGATCCTGTCTTCCACCGTTTCAAATCTGCTTCTCAGCCCTTCTATGACACCATCCGTTTCTGAAATCTTGTTGTTTATCTTTTGGATTTCTAATTGTTGTTTTTGTATAATTTTTAATTGTGAATTTATTTTGGCATTTTGTTCCTGCATTATTTTCCTGAATTCTTCCAATTTTTTTGTCTGTATTTTCCATGAATTTATCTATTTTTTCCTCATGTTTGTCAGCTTTAGCCCCAGCTCTTGGAGAATTCTGAGTATTAGAGATTTTAATTTCCTATCAGGTAGTCCTAGTGACCTTTCTTCCACTGGAATGTCATCTGGGGTTTTATTTTGGATGCCTACTGGAGCCATCCTGTCCTGTTTTTGTAAATGTTTTGATGTTGTCTGCTGTCTTCAGGGCATTCAGTAATTATTTTTCTTGTTTATTGATTGTAGATTTGTTTGTTTCATCCCTTTTTTTTTTTTTAATATGACTATGTCTGAGCAGGCAGACTGTGTGTTCTTTGTTGTTTGCTCGTCTGTGGGCACAATACTTTTCACCTCCTTCTCCAATTGGTAGGGTCTTTCACTCTGATATGGTATGGCAGGGCATGTCTAGCTGAAGATGAATTACTGGGACAGGTTGTTTGTGGCACTTACTACAGCCACCAGGGCCGGTTGGTAATCAGTGCAGGGCAGGTTCCTGTAGGCTGTGCCTGTGCTGCTTGGTGGTGTGATGTTAAGCGCCCGGTGCAGGTAGGCAGGATGTAGCAGGGAGACTGTTATGTGTGGAGCTAAGATGGATATGGGAGAGAGAAGAGAGGAACAGGAGCCAAAAACATACAAACAAACAAAAAATAATGCTAGGGGAGCTTGCCTTTGGAGTGGAGAGATGAGAGACTATGAAAAGGAGAAAAATAGAAAGGGGAAGAGGGAGAAAAGAAAAGAATAAATAAATAAAAATCAGAAAGGTTAAAGAACCACAAAGTTCCCAGGGATCCCACCGATGCAGCTATGAGCTCTGGGGAAGTCACTCTCGGGTGTTGCAGTACAGCCTGGCTAGAAGGCGCAGAGGTATACAATGCCAGGTATTCAGGGAACAGAAAGAGAAGGAAGATATAGAGATGAGAAACTGAGTAATGAAGAAAGGCAAAAAGGGAAAAGAGGCAAAACAAAAGAACAAGAAATGCCCTGCAAAAAACAGAAAATAAAACCCTCACAAAAAGAAATGCCCTCAAGGATCCCTCTGCACATCTGTGCAAACCGAGGGGTAGTTTCCTTGCCACGCAGCACCGTCTGGCCAGAAAGGGCTCCCAACTCAAGAAAAGGAAAAGAAAACAAAAGAACAATTGAAAACAAACAAACTAACAAAAGCCCTGGGATCCCACTAGTGCAACAGCCCAGACCGGGAAGCAGCTCCACACTCGAACGGAGCTCCACAGCCCCTCAGGAAGAAGCAAAGATGGTACACGGACCCAGGTATTTGAGCGAAAGGAGGGGTAGGTGGTGAGAGGTAAGGAGGAAATCAAAAGAAGCAGAAAAAAAAGCAACACCAGCAGCCAACAAATGGCACTCAGACAGCCAGCTAGTGCGGGCCGTAGGAATCCAAGCAGCTCGTGTTTCTCGGACAAGAGATTGTGTCCGCAGGAAGCAAAGGGGGCCGAGTGTGGGTGAAAAAGGGTAGGGAGTGGGAAAGGGTATATCACAAATTACCAGAACTCTGCAGCCCCTCAGGAAGAAACAAAGATGGTGCACGGAGCCAGGTATTTGAGAGAAAGGAGGGGAAGGTGGTGAGAGATAAGGAAGAAATCAAAAGAAGCAGAAAAAAGCAACACCAGCAGCCAACAAATGGCACTCAGAGAGCCGGCCCATTCTGGTGTGTGGAATCCACGCAGCCGGTGTTTTCCGGACAAGAGATTGTGGCCATAGGAAGCAGAGGAGGCCAAGTGGGGGTGAAAAAGGGTGGGGGGTGGGAAAGTGTATATCGCAAATTACTGGTTGTTTTGCTTCCTGCTGGAAGCTCTGTGAAGCTGGTTTCTCATACTCCCTGTTTGCTGGTCTCCGATAGGAGTCCAAGATGGTGGATCCGTGCTGCAATAGCTGGTAGGGGACCTCTGCATGAATCTCTCCTCGCTTTCCATTCTCTGTCAGTTTTCTCACTCCATTTTGTGCTTGGCTGAGTTCTTTATCTCTTTATTTGATATTTTAGGGTTTCAGGATTGTTGTTTTCTCTGTGTGGCTTGGTTTTTTGGATCTTTGCTGTGGAGGGACAGTGTCGTGCTTCTGCCTAGAGCGCCATTTTGCTAGAACTCCAGTTTAGCATTTTTACTATAATTATTTTAAAGTCCCTTTTTGATAATTTCAGCATCAGGGAAGTCTGTGTCTGCATTATTGACAGTTCCCCTATGATCATGTGTCGTATTTTCTTACTTCTAGTAGTTGAGCGCTTAACCATTTGCACCACCAGGGACTCCTTAAAAGATCTAGAAACATATTTTCAACCTCTTGGAAGCCAGACACCATAAAAAGAAGAAATATGTAAATACAAGCTTCTGTCATCTCTGCTGGGAACTCCATCTTACCTCTATCTATGTTGAAGTTCTCCTCCTCTGGCAGAAATGAGAGGAGTAATTTGTCTCTATTCTCTTACGAATGAGTAATCACTTTGTGTAAATTATTTCCCTTATGTTGCTTTTTATAATAGCTCTCTGATGGTTTCAGACAAGCTCTGATATAATGGATCTGGCTTGCTGTGTTCACAGCAAGAAAGCAGCAATCTTTTGCAACTTTCTAAAACCTAACATAAACAGAAATAACTCCCTGTCATTTTTTCTTCCTCTTTTATGAAGACTTTGAATTGTTATTTTTGCTTTTAACTTAAATAACAATTTAATAGCAAGAGCCTCCATCCAGTTGGCCAAAAAGGCCTTACTTCCTTCTTTCACAGATCTGCTTGTCTTCCAGACAACCTAGTCTTAACATTTTCAGAAAAAGAATTTCCATGTGATTTTAGGTAAAGCTATTCAGTATTGATTCATCATTGCAATTTGGGCATTTATCCCTATATAACCTTTATTCTACTATTTAAGGAATCTTAATTTGTAGTTAATATTTTGTTCACGTTCTTAAATATGATTATTAGATTTCTCTTAAGCATTTGTTCTTTAGAATAGCTATCTCAATTGATTTACTATTCCATTTATGTGTTCTATGTAAAGTATTATTAATTTTTGTGCATCTCATTTTAAATTGTTATCAAATTCTCCAAGGTTATCCTGCTCGGTTCCCAAAAAGAAAGAAAATAAGAGAAGGGAAAGTGAGTGATCAGGCTCTCAAATATCTGATTTTAAGTTTGGCTATTTGTTAGTTTCCTCCTCACAGTTTACATTTTTAGTTTAGATAAATAATAATCATCATGTGCTAAGTGTTTGTCAGTTGTTAAATCTGGACTTCATTAACAATCATAACAGGTAGAAACCAGACCACTTAAGACAGCAATTAAAAAAATATTTTACTGCCTAATTTTCCCCACGTTCTCAGTATGGGTCATGATATTCTCTTATCTAAAATTGCCAAAGTGACCAAAAAATTTCTTTTATGTACTTTATGAAAAGTGTTAGATTCATTTTAATCATTGTCATTCACACATGTATATTATCATAATGACACTACATTTAGAAAGGCACTTGCTACTGATTGGCATCAGTTTGAAAAATTGTACACGTACTTTTTTTTTTCCCCTTGACATGGCTTAAATAGCACTGTTTTCTTTTCTGCAATGTGCTGAGGAAGAGCCTTTAAAGTACTGAATATTCATGTTTTTGATCCATTGCAATCATTCCATTGTGCCTTCTCGGTTTTGCAAGAACAAAACAAAAAATAGTTATCTATGTATCAGCAGTACTGGGGCTTTTAAAAATAAGCTTTATAAATGGACTACTTGGGAAAGTTTTGTGTTTGCCAAAGATACTCTACTTAAAATAAGCAATCTTGGTAATGCCTTAGACTTTGTCGAATACATAGCCAAAGGAAAGGTGGTGATTTTTATAGTTATAGCCAGATAACATTATCAATACTGAGGTATAATGCTTGAGGAAATAATTTATGCTTGTAAAACTATTAAAATGCAGAACATTATATACTATGGCCAAGTACTATGTTATTGCAGTTCTGAAAAACAATTACAGTCAATATGGAAACCAATGTAATTTAGATTACATCTTTCTTTCCTTCAATTAGTATTCATGTTCATCTGCTCTTAAATTATATCCTTTGTTTCTTTTAGTGTACGTCATAAGCTGAAATTTGTAATAATTTTAAAAAATTTCTTCAATCATGTTAGCAAATTTTATTTAATAAGTGTCAAACCTCACAAATTAAAATATTATTACTAAATGTAATAAATATTTTCATTATGTAAGTAATGAATGTTGCTATAACTATAATAAACACTTACAAGTATAATAAATACTTACCTGTGTATCCTACATTAAAAAAAATCAAGCCAAACTTGTTGCCGTTGAGTCGATTCTGACTCACAGCGACCCTATAGGACAGAATAGAGGTGCCCCATAGGGTTTCCAAGGAGCACCTGGTAGATTCAAACTGTGGACCTTTTGGTTAGCAGCCATGTCTCTTAACCACTATGCCACCAGAGTTTCCATATACCACATAGCATACTATCTATTTAGATACAGCAATGATTTTTCTATTCCCCTTCCAATTTGTAATTTTCCTCTTGATTATAGTTTTACTGAATTTCTGAATTTCTGAAAATTCGAATTTCCCCTTATTTGTCTTAGTCAAATTATTCTGATAGAAAGTGAATTATATGTACATAGTAACTTAGCAAGTTTTGATATTTTATAATGTTGAATATTCTCATTCATGCATGTGAGACATCTAGGCTATTGTCTAAGAGTTCTTTTACATTCTTCTTTTTTTTATTGATCTTAAAGTTTTAGATTGATAAAGATTCTTATATTTTTGCAAACTTATACATATAATAACTTTACTTCGGAATCTCTTAGTCACTATTTTTATGTTAGAAAACTATTATTTGTTGTATTTCATTGTGTTATGAGAGAGATTATTAAATCCTATGTATTAATCATTTCATATTGGATTTTATGATTTTTAGAAAGTGTTATAAATCTAAGAAAAATGTCAATTTTCCCTTCTTCTTTGCAATATTATTCTTTTCCTTCTTCTTAGTGCTTTACCAATTATGTACAGAAAAAAAAATAACACTAGTAAGAATGAATATCCTTATAGTTTCCTTCTAATTAAGGAGGGTTTCACTGGGAAGTGTGAATTTAGTAAGTGTGTTATCAAGTTAAGGAAAGCCTTAATTATATCCTTGTGCCTAAAAAATTGAAATAGTCTTTAGATTTGCCAAATGTATCCCTTCTACCATACCCTTACTCCACTCAACTTTCATAATGTTACCACTGTGTTGTGTTTCTAAAACACCAGTGTGATCCCAAATATTCTCTATTAAAAATCCTTTTATTATTTCCCATTTCTTTCAGGCCAATATTCAGACTCTAGCTAGGCACACAAGTCGTTTTTGGCCTGACAAGTGATTCTTCTCATTTTGAGGGGACTACATGCATTACCAGAACTCAAAGTACCTAACAATAATATATTCAAGAAATGCTTTTGTAATAAATAAGTCAATGATGGTGATGGTTCTTCCATATTTCTTGGACCTTAGAAACATATCACAATTTTGACTATTGCCTGCTAACAACTTCAGGCACAAGAAGATGTAAGTTTATTGCTAAACATTGCCTGACAAGTTTAAAAATTTTAAAATGATTCCTTTTGCTGACAGTTTCTTATGTAATAGCAAACAATTCTATTTAAAGTATTATTTTCCATAGTAATTTCCCTGAAATAAATTATTTCACCTATGCAAGGTTTTAGAAAAAAAAATATTACTATCAAATAATGTAAAGTTATTGTGCCTATAATTTAAGCCATTTAAATTTAGGCAATTACACATGTAAACTTTTGCATAATTCCTCTATTTCCATAGAATGTTGATTTATGGAAAGTGAATTTTATGTTCTTAGATAATGCTTTTTTTTTCTGATGCTTGTAGGCAATCCAAAAAAAGACATTATGAGAATTGAAGAGAATTAACCTAGGTTTGAAAATAATGTAAATAAATTTAAGTTAACAAATACTACTATTAGTGGAATATGATTCAACATGAAAATGGAGGAAATAATGTGAGTTCAGGAAGTTATTTCACTTCAAAATAAATAATTCCAAATCAAGTGCTATTAGATTTAGTCCTTTAGCAACTTTTTTTCTAGTTTTATTTCTCTGAGTAGACTCTTGGAGCCCTGGGGTGTAGTGGTTAAGAGCTTTGTTGCTAACCAAAATGTCAGCAGTTCAAATCCACCAGCTGTTCCTTGGAAACCCTATGGAGCAGTTTTACTCTGTCCTATAGGGTCACTATGAGTCAGAATCATTTTGATGGAAACAGGTTAGGTTTTTTTGTTTTAAGTAAACTCTTAACCTTTGCTTAAGTCTAGGATTGGAAAATTAACTGAAAATTGCTCAACGATTACTTTTTAAGGAGAACTGAAAAATTATGTATATGACCCATGTGCATATTTTTTGTATATTCAGCTAGTATAATAAATAGAATATGAAAGTATTTACTTGACAAAGACTAATAATGGTCTTGAGTTACTGACATCAGGAATCCCATAATGTAAATGGCAAGCTGCTGATATTTGGTTTCATCAGTAGTTGAAGATGGAGCTAAGGAACCTTGTGGACTTCAACAGTGAATATCCTATATCTTCCATAACCAATCATTAGGTCTATATTCTTATGAAAAAGGTAGTTTCTGTACTTTTTTTCATTAAATTTAGATTCTGTCTTGATTCTGGGACCTTATTATCACGAATCTTAATCCAGTAGATCTTTTAGCCCTTTATTATGATGTCTTTTATGTTTATTTCTTTTTTAGCTCAATAATATTGTTTTTTGTCCTTTTTCTCTCTTTTCCATAATATTAATTGAGTAAAAATGGATGAAAGTAAAATCACTGAGTGTTAAAAAGAAAAAAAAAAGAAGATACCAGAGCTGAAAGATACAAGGACATACAGCTTTACAATTAATCATTCAGTGTGATGCTGATCTCCTCACTATGAAAGGATAGTGTTTTCTTTTGGTTTAATTGGTAGACTTGATAACCTGATTACACTTTTGCTACAAAACACATTGACAGAAAAATGTTAAAATATAATAATATTTTTTATTGAAAAAAAGGTAAAGAAAATCCCAGAGTCTAAACAACAAGAGGACTCCTAACATCACGTTAGTAAGTATAAGAACTAACTGCTGCTGCTGCAGATCTGCATGAAGAAAGCAGTTTGCTTTTCTAGGGACATAAAGATAAAATTTTAACACCCATGTAATGTCAAGGGATGAATCTCTGGCTTTATGCAAGTTCTGAAGTTGGAAAAGACAACTCTGATAAAGCCAGCACTCTCTTTGAGCTGGGTATAAAAATAAGGAATGTAGTGAAAGATTAGACTAGGAGAAAAAAAGAAAATCATAACATTAAAGAAAGATGAAAAACCAGAGTTTACATTTTATCTGGGAGGGGTGAAAAGGAAAGGAAACATAAACTGCCCTAAGAGACTGTTTTTCTGTTCTCTCCTTAAATTAATCATGCCTTTTTGTTTAATAGAAAACCCATCTTTTTCAGTTGTTCAGATAAAATAAAAATATAGTCATCATTAACTGCTCTCACTCAAATTCCAAATCCAATATCTCAGCAAATAATGATAATTTACTTTTAAAAGATATCCAGAATCTGACCCCTTTTTATCATCTCTACCTCTAACACCCTGGGTCAGCTACCATCATCTGTCACCAGTAGGTAGCCTACATGCTTCTGCTCTCTTTCTCTACTCTTTCTCCTCAACACGATAGTCAAAATCTCATTCCTCTGTTCAGAATACTCTAATAGATTTCCATCTCTATTAGAATAAAAGGAAAAGTCTTTACAATGGCCAACAGGACCTTACATGGTTTGGTTTTCTGTTATTTTCTCTAGACTTTCCATTCCCTCCCTCTCATTCAATTCTCTTCCACGATAGTATATTCCTGGCTCTTCCTCTAAAACACCAGTGTTTCAAGCTCAGGGGAACTGCAGCTATTGATACCCTAGCCTAAGAACACTCGTCCTTTAGATATCCACTTGGCTTGCCCTTTAATTATGTAATTATTTAAAATGTGATCTTCCTGACAACACAGCTAAAACCTACATATCCCAGCTCTGGCACATAGTATTCCCATATCTTTCTCATCTATTTTCTCCATTGTGTTATTTTATAATGAGCTACCTAATTTATTTAATTATTTTGTTAGCAAACCCTCCTTCCAAGTATAGTTGTCCCTTGGAATGGAATAAACAGATCCCTTAAATGTAAGAAGTTTAAACTTTTAGGATAGCTTTATGTTAAATTCATATTCCCTTAAACACAAGGTCAATGTATATTAGAAAAACTACTTAGATGAACAATCATGATCACTAAACCTGTCACAAAATAGTCAATCTCTAAAATTTAGAAGACAGTTTAAAAACATTTAAATCTACAAAATGCATAACTTTAAGAAATCAGGGAAAATAAATTTTGGGGTTTTGAAATGTTGAAATATTTAATTACAATCGGGAGGAATGCATCTAATAATGTAGGAGGTCAAAAAATAAGTTAATGTTTGACTGATTGAAAAATAAGTAAAATGGAATATGGTTATTGTTAACATGCCAATAATTTCTATTCTTCAATTATGGCATATTTCACAGCATTAAAACATTCTTGGATATAATTTGTTCCATAGCAGCAAAGAAAATACATTTTTTTTTTTTTCAACATCAATATTCTTATTACAAGAGAATAAGTTTAAACCAGAAGTTTGGAAGTTTACAATTTCAATTCACTGAGTATACCAAAAAAAAGGGAGAGAGAGAACAAAAATAATAATATATATTTCATTTTCTAAAAATTTGTGATAATTGCAACATTTTCATGAAAATAATTTAAGCACAAATTGACAATATATATTGTAACGATTGCTTTTATGGGCCAAACAATTTAAATGCATTCTTTTATTTATTATTCCAGAAAATATTTTTTTATATCTATCATTGGAAATAGAATGATGACTACAGTCTGTGTTTTAAAAGAATATAATGTAATAGCGAGAAAGATATGCTCAAATATGATGCATACTTATGTATAATTCTAACATACATTAACCATATGTTGTAAATAAAAATAAATAGGATTCTATTAGAGAATATTACTGAAGAATATAACCTAATATGATGGAACACAGTAACTTCCATGAGAATGTAGCACCAAAGATAAAATTTGTAAGATATTGAACATTTATTACATGCAGTTGGATAGGTAGAGGAAACCAAGTAAATAATACTTGCTGAATAATCTGATGCTTTATTGCTTGCAAGGAACTGAGAGTCATTCAGTATGACTATAAATCAGGAAGTACTTGTGATGCTTAATGTTATGTGTCAATTTGTGTAGGCTATGATTCTGAGTGGTTTGGCAGACACTATATCATCACCTCCTGTCTTAGTTACATGGTGCTGTTGTAACAGAAATACTACATGGGTATGGGTGGTTTTAGCAAACATAAATTTATTCTCTCATAGTTTAGGATGCCAGAAGCCCAAATTCAGAGCTCCAGCTCTAGAGGAAAGCTTTCTTTCTCTGTCAGCTCTAGGGGCTTGGCATTCCTTGGAGATCTCCATGTATCTTGGCATCAATCTTACCTTGGATCTCGAAGGTTCTCAGTGCAAGGACCCTGGATCCAAAGGATGCACTCTCCTCCCAGCTCTTCTTTCTTGGTCATAGGAGGTCCACTTCCTCTCTGCTTGCTTCTCTCTTTTATATCTCAAAAGAGATTTACTCAAGATACAACCTAATTCTGTACATTGTGTCCTGTCTCATTAACGTAACTGCCTCTAATCCTGCCTCATTAGCATCATAGATGCTAGAATTTACAACATGTAGTATAATTACATCAGATCACAAAATGGAGGACAACCACACAATACTGGGAATCATAGCTCAGTCAAGTTGACACATATTTTTGGGGGACACAATTCAATCCATGACCCCTCTCATTTTGTGATCTGTTGTGAGCAGCTAATCAGTGGGAAGAGGAGTTTCCTGGGGAATGTGGCCTGCATTCATTGTATAAACAGATGTTCTGACAATGCTCTCTCTCTCAATCCTGAGTTCATCTCATGCCATCTGATCTCCGGTTCTTGGGACATGAGAAGCCTTTAGCCTGCTACCTGAACTGCAGATTTTGGGTTTGTCAGCCCCTGCAACCACGTGAGTCAAGAGAAGCCTCCAGCCTTTTACCTGACCCACAGATTTGGGACTTGCCGGCCTCCACAATTGTGTGAGCGGTTTCCTTGAAACAAATCTGTATGTATATTTATACATACACTTCACTGGTCTTGCTCCTCTAGAGAACTCAGCCTAAGATAGTAAGAAATTTAAAAGAATAGAAATCTACCAAGAATACTGTCAGGCCACAATGGAATTAAAGCAGAAATAAATAACAGAAAGATAACTGGAAAATACCAAAACATTTGGAAATTAAACAACACACTTCTTAAAGCACATCATGCAAAGAGGTCTCAAGAAAAATTAAATTATATCTTGAACTAAATGAAAATATAAATACAATTTATACAAATCAGTGAAATTAGCATTTAGAGAAAAAAATATAGCATTGAATGCAAATATTAAAGAAGAAAGATCTAAAATCAATAATCTAAGTTTCCACCTTAAGAACCCAGAAAAAGAGGAGCAAATTAAATCTGAAATAAACAGAAAAAATTTTCCATTCACTGAAAAAAAGGTAATATGGATATTCCAGATTTAAGTTTAGTCAAGTAGAGAAATCATGAATTCATATTGAATTTGGAGGTAACTTTTTAATATTCAAATATATGAGCTGTTTGATACATAAACCTAAAAAGAATAGAAAAACACAATTTTGTGTCTTTGGCATGTAGATGGTAAATAAAACCGAGGTTGAGAATGATATTGTCTTGAAAGAGACCTAAATGAGGAGAAGAAAGATACGACATAACCCTGAAGCACTTCAGTCATTAGCAACCTTAGATGAGGATGGTTCTCCAAGAGATCCTGGGAAAGTTCAAATAAAAGGAAAGCCCAACAATTGATATTTAGGGGAAGCTGAAGTTAGTAAATATTTTTCAGAAAGAGGAAATTGTCTAGTGGAATTTCAAGCAAGAAAAAGACTGAAAATGAAAACTGTCCACTGGATTTTAGATCGTGGAGGTTTCTTGGTGTTGTTTTGCTGAACTGATGAACATAGAATTTAGACTGGAATGAGCAGAAGAGTAGGCAATGAGAAATAGGGAAGGACAAAAGTGCACAACTCCAACTCCACACCTACGATATTCATACTTTATATGTGAAGAAATCAAATGCCTCCCCAATGGCAACTGGAAGTGTTACCATCGGATTCAAGGCTTTTGCCCTTTGCACTGCATGATGACCTCAAACTTCTACATAATCCCCCCACACCAAAAAAAAAAAACTTCCAAGTCAGAGACTTTACCTACTATTTTATAAAAATATCTTGATAATTCCTGTCTCTGGGATGAATATAAAGACCTAGCCAGTATGTATATCCGTGCATGTATTTACATGTGTGTATCTGTGTGTGTGTAGGAAATGTTTACAAATATCAAATAATAAAAATAAATAACTTCTGTGTACATTTGGGGTGCCAGTAGTGCATGCAGTAGATTGGATTGTGGTCCTCAACTCTTTTCTCTTTCCTGCAGAGTAACTTTGCGGTGCCCTCCCTCTCTGGACAAAGTGTAACTGAGGGCAAAGACGAAGTCTTGATCACGTGACTTGTACTCATCAACAATGTCCGCATAGTACAATGGTAGTGTGGAAAGTCATACTGGACAGGAAAGAGATATACCTTAAGATTTATTTCCTTCTACTCTCCCTTCATTCTACTTCACTTTATTTAATTTCTACCAGTACTGAACTTCCTCTCCAAGTCATATAACTGCACAACACTTGCTCCTGGGAAGGAAAGATGTTCTTAGCCTTGAGGAACTTAACTATAGACGGTGGGAAGAGGATGATAATTGCTGAGAGGAAAAAGAGAGTTTCTAACTAAAATGCATCACATTGCAAGTATGAAATAGAGATCTATTTGAAATATGAGACAACCAAGTAAAAGAAATCTATTACCTTCATTTTGAGCAATCCAGAAAAACCTCAGAGGTAGTGACATTTTAAGAGAGTCCCATCATTGTCTTCCCCAAGTATATAATTATAATTGCAATAACATTAGTATTAAGAAATGCTTATCGAATTGATTTATTTTATTCATTCTTTAAATAATTATTCATTTTAAATGCATTTTCTAGACCAGATACTACTATTCAACCTACAACAATAAAATAGAAAAGGGAAAACCGCCCTATTTAAACTTTCATTTGGCCCATTGTCCCAGTCTCATTTGTTCTCTCATCGTGTAGGACTGTCTGAAATATTTTCATGGTCGTTAATTCTATTATCCTTGAAGGTAACTTTAGCGTATGAAGGATAGATTAATTGCTTGTAATGTTTACAAGGATGACAGCAAAGTATTCAGCTTATGTCACTAATAGTTCTTTAGATTTGTTAGCTACTTAAAAAAAAAGTTTTTCAATATAGAAGAGTGTCATAATTAAGTGGCAGTTTATTCTCTATAAGTTGCAAAGACTAAGCAGAGATTAATAACTGATATTTACCGGCATAATTACTGAATGAAAATTGCAAGGCACATGCAGATAGGAGAATTTCCTAAAGAAATTAAATGATCTGTCAGTTTAACTGATTACATACTTCATCAGTTTAAGTTTTAACCGTTCACAGATCATGCTGAAAAGTCTACCTGATCCTTTTAGCAATATGTTAATTCTACTCTTTCCTCTTTGAAGGGCAGAAGTCGCCACCCAGTGAATTATGGCGAGGCAGGTAGCAGGTTCTGATTTTGCAAAGTATGTCATAAAGACACAGTCTGCTTAAGCCAAGCACATTCATTTGTATTTGGCCTAAGAGTGTTGTGTAGTCCTCCATGGCATTTCTATTCAATCACTTTTGAAGGAATTGTGCTCATTTTACATTACATTGTGAGAAAAAGACAGTTATCACTTGTTAGCTTTGATATGGAATCTCTGACAATTCTACATTTATCCTTAATTATTAAATATCTGACAAGTATATTTTCAGTAGGTTAAAGAGTTTTACTCTTTTTTTTTCTCCCTTGCTGTATTATATTTTCCCAGACTATATGGCCTTGAAAATATAAATCTGAATGTTATAAAATGAGTTGACCTTTGGAATAGGATTAGTTTTTTAAAGTTAGAAAAAAAAAATCCTCTTTTTCTTTCCTTAATCTCCAAAATATTCAATCCAGTGTCAAATTCTGTTTGCTGTACTGCTAAAGTATATCCTAAACCCATCCTAACCATCCCATAGCTAAACCCACCACCGTAGTCCAAATTTCCTAAATTACTCTTATAGCTTTCAACTGGCTTCCTTAATTCTATCTCTGAGTTCCTAAAAATTCATTCTCCAAAGCAGCAACCAAAGTGATCTTTCAGAAAAATTTACATTATCATAACCCTACTCTGCACAAAATTTCCCAATGGCTTCCCATTTCAGTTAGAATAAATACCAACATTCTTTTCATGGCTTACAAGACCATTGGGCTTCCTCCCCGCCTTAGGTTATATTATACAGCTTTCCTTCCTCTCCTCTGTACCCTAGCCATAGTAGCTTCTCCCTCATTCTTGAATATTTCAAGTTTATTTCTGTTTCGGGAACTTTGATTTAAAATATTCTTCTGCTGTATATGTGTGTTGCTGTCTTATACTAATTATTCAGGTATCAGCGTAAACTTCTTTAAGGAGATGTCCTCTGACATCTCTGATTATAACAACTGATGTCACCTCTCCATCGAATTTCTTAACTCATTATCTTCATAACATTTACCACAATTGTTTTTATATAATTTGCTGATTTTTTAAAAATTATCTCTCCTCTAAAAAGCAAGAACATTTTACTGCATTGTAAAGTGTTGAAATTCCAGTGAATATGACAATTCGTGGTATATTCAAGACAGACAGTAATTTTAAAAGTCAACTTATGGGATCAAGACTATATTGAATAATATAACACAAAGTGTAATGTACATTGATTTCTACAGCATCTGTGAAACTTGAAGTTTAGATCTTTAATATGTTAGGCAGAATTCTAAGACTCCCAGTGGCCCACACCTTTGTATAATCCCATCCCCTTGAGTGCAAGCAGGACCTGTGAATACAATGCAATATGACCCCAATGATTAGGTTATGATATATGGCAAAGATAAAGGTATTTTTTTATATGTAAATAAGAACTCTAACCAATAGACTTTTAGTTAATTAAAAAGTTATCCTGGGTGGGCCTGACCTAATCAGATGAGCTTTTAAGAGACTGGAAGCAGCAGGAGAAGTTCTCCTATTGACCTTGGAGAAGCAAAGTGCCATGCTGTAGAGAGGGCTATGTGACAGAGAAGAATAGGCAACCTCTAGGATCTGAAGGTCTAAGTCCTATACCTGGAAGGAGCTGAATTCTGCCAATAACCAGTGAACCTGGGAGACGACACAAGCCTCAGATAACATCACAGTCCTGGAGGAAACCTTGAATACAGACTTGTGTGACTGACAGCCCATCTAAGCCTTGCCAAGTTTCTGAACCCACAGAAACTGAGATGATAAATGTAAGCTTCTAATAATAAATGTTATAATAAATGTTAAGCTTCTAAGTGTGTCTCAATTTGTTACTCAGCAATAATAATAATAATACAACTTATGATAAATTAAAAAGACAAGCTATACTTATTAAAAGCCAAAGGAACTTATACGAGGTAACAAGGATGGTTTCATATAAAGAAGTTTTATTCCCTACGGCATTTTAATGACTCATTGTGAATATATGACAATATAGAATATTCACTTGAAATAGTGAAAAGCCATATCTTTTATTGAGAGATATTTGAGATGAATAAAAATCTGGCAGTGCTGTAGAACAATTTTTATTACATTATATTGTTTTTCTATTAGATTATTAAATTAAAGCCATTTAATTTTAAAGTGTTACTTCTGTAACATGTTATTCAATTTAATCACTTTTCTGGACAATGAGGACCGAAGATACTAAATGTCAGTTATATTCCTTAGAATTTTTACTTAACTTTTAATTTTGTCATTTTTCAGAATTTGTAGAGCAGAAATCTTTTATAGCCTTAGAAAGCTTGAGAAATTACCTAATTAAAGCTTTTGCAAACACACCTTATAATTTTACAACCTAGCTCTTATTTCAGGAAAGTTTAAAAGTTCATTTTTCCTATCAGCTATAACCCAGACAATAAGACCATTATACTTATACACAAAATATGCCATCACCAATAGAGAAGAGACATTCAATTTTTCTGTCTTTGTTGAAGCAATGTTTTCCTGAAACATGGAAGTAAAGGTAAAATAGTGTCAATTTTGGGTTTTGGGTCTTTTAGAATCTTACATTTCTTCCCTTGAAGTTTGTTTGTTTTTTTTAGAACGAGGCTGTGCTAACTTTTATCTAGTAGAATCAATTAATGCCAGGTTAGTACTTCTGTTATATAAGTCAGTGAAAAACAGCCTCTGTGTACTGGCCCCAAGTTGTTTACTTTATAGCAAGCCGAGGCTCCGTAGCCCAAAAGAGACTGCAGGTGCCAAACTCAAATTTGTACGTGTCCAATTGCTTTAAATACAGCACAAATAAGCTGATTTTTAGCCACTTAGAGTCTATCTGCTTTATATACTCCAAGGAACATCATCCAACATCTGCTAGCCATAGAGAAGATAAAACCCGGCAGTTATTAGGACCCTAAAGTGCTGCTCCCGTCTCCCTCTTCTCTCCCTGGTTTTTGTTTTACTTTGTTTTTCATGGTATCCTCCCTTTCTGCTCCTTTTCTATCTCACCTTGCAGCTCTCAGGTCTTACCTCTGGAAGCCCTCTTGCTGTGGAGGACCAGCCCCTGCATGGCGCTGTCAATGCATGTTGTTGTTAGGTGCCGTCTAGTCAATTCCAGCTCATAGCGACCCTAGGACATAGGGTTTCCTAGGCTGTAATCATAGGAGCAGATCACCAGGTCTTTTTTCCCCCAGGAGGGGCTCATGGGTTGGAACCTCTGACCTTTCTGTTAGCAGCTGAGTGCTTAATCATTGGGCCACCAGGGCTCCTTGGTCAATGCTTAAGCCCGAATAAATAGCTTGTTGTGCAACACTATTATCTCATGATAATACATCTTTACTTGATCAGCTCCAAATTTCCTCAGACTCACTACTACTACACAATGTATTTTTCAGTTGAAAATGAATTAGAGAATAGAAAAAAAAGTCTGAAGCAAGAGGAAAAGTAAGATCTCCATCATATTATGTAAATCATTTAACTTAATCTTTGTTCTGAATTTTTCAGAATTTCTGCTTTGAAATGACTCTGGAAAACTCTGAAGATTTTGTGACAATAGATTCAACAGACATATTAGACAAACTAGACAACTAAAAAAAAATAAAACTTTGCCATTGAGTAGACTCAACTCATGGTAGCCCCATGTGTTACAGAGTAGAATGCTCCATAGGGGTTTTTTTGGCTGTAATCTTCATGGAAGCAGATCACCAGGCCTTTCTTCTGTGGAGCTGCTGAGTGCATTCAAACCACCAACCTTTAAGTTAGCAGCCCATTGCGAACCGCTTGCACCACCCAGATTCCTGACTAGACAATTAAAAAAAAACAAAAACAAAAACTCATTGCCGTCAAGTCAATTTCAACTCATAGAGACCTTATACGACAGAGCAGAACTGCTCCATAGGAGCTGCAGCCGCTGGTGGATTCAAACTGCCGACCTTCTGGTTAGCAGCTGAATACTTCGCACCACCAGAGCTCTGACTAGACAATAGACTTCTATAAATCTATTTTGATACTTAGTTTTTAAGAATTCAATTTCCAATTAAATTACACAAAAATAAAGGGCAGTGATTAAAAACAGGTTTTATTTTAACAGTGTTTGATGCTACACAATAATTCTCTGATCCCATCCTTCTTCACCTAAGAATGAGGCATTTGACGTGTCTGTCAGAGTATCAAAGGTACATCTGTAACCAGCCCACTTGACTGAGATATATAAAATATAATTGCCACCTACTTAAGAGTATGCGAGGGCTTATACTACAAATCTTACGTTCACAATTTTGAAAACTTTCTAGATAACTGACTGTGATGGTTATGATTGTGTGTCAGCTTGGCTGGGCCATGATTCTCAGTGGTTCTGCGTTATGATGCATTTTGGCAGTTATATGATGATGTGATCACTTCCATGATGAGATTTGATGTAATGTGATCACCTCCATGTTGGGATCTGCTGTGAGTAGCCAATCAATTGAAAGGGAATTTCCTTGGAGGCATGGCCTGTATTGAATATGTAAGTGGACTTTCTGGCAAGACTTGTGGACTTTTGCATGCTTTTGATCCTGCAGCTGGCTCCTGTCTGACCTCTGGTACTTGGGACTCAAGCTAGGAGTTTACCTGTTGTCTTGCCTGCCGATCTTGGGATTCCCGGATGTTCACAGCCTGTGAGCAAGAGCCCTCTGACCTGCGGATCTTGGGTTCACCAGCCTCTGTGGCTACATGAATCAGAACAAGCCTCTATCCTGACCCATGTACTTGGGCCTTTCCAGCCTCTAAAATTGCATGACCTATTTCCTTCATATAAATCTCTTATCTCTCTCTCTATATATATTTGTATGCTCTACGCTTTGCTGGTTTTGCTTCTCTAGAGAACCTAGCCTAAAACATTGACTAAGATGGTGATGATTACAAGAATATTTCCAATGTGTCTCACAATATAATTTTAACTCTTTTATTGTATTAGAGTTATTACAAAAGACTTATGGTTTAGCATTATTTTCCATCACCAAATAACATAGTAAAAATAAAGAAATAAACCCAAGAAAATACTGTTTAGAGTTGCCCATGTTGTTATGTAGAGTAAGTGGCAAAAGTGAGATTCAAACTCATTTTCTGTTAACAATTTCTATTGGAATAATGAGACTGACACCTACTGATCATTACACGAGAACCCAAAGCTCTGGTAGGAAAAGAGTGGAGAAGCACAGGCAATGTATATTTCAAAACATTTGCAAATATAGTGGGGTTGGCAGAAAAGGCTTTGAGATGAGAAAGATAGTTAAAATATTCTGTTTACCAAAACAAGAACAGGGAATGAAGATTCTTCATAAGCGGTACTATTACATTCAAATCTATTAAAAAATAATTGCTCAGGGAGAGAATTAAAAAAGAAAAATGTGACTTTTGCTTGGGATCCTCCATTTCTTTCCTTCCTCGTTCCTCTTTAAGTAAAACACATTACTGTTAGCTATGGCCACTGGATTTATTGGGATTCTCTTTTTGACAGGTAGGAGCCAAGGGATCAGCAGCAGAGACACTTAGGTGGATGATCAGGATTTCTTGGCTCCCAGCAAGTGTTTAGTAGTTGAGAAATGTGAAGCTACCCGGGAACCAAGAAATTCCTATAGAAAAGATGGAATGAAGGAAGGAAGGAAGGGAGATAAGGAGGGAGGGAGGGAGAAAAACAAATCATAGACAGGAGAAACAGACCTACAGGTGACCCATACATTGGAATTATCAAATGTGTATTTTTAGATATTTAAGAAAATCAATGACAATAGGAAAAATGAAAATTTTGAAACTGAAAATATGATACATGAGATTGCAAACTAGATAGATGGGCTTACTGGCATACTAGTCTCTTGAGAAAATGAGATAAGTTAGCTGAAATATAGGTCAATATATTGTGAATACACAGTGACTCACAAGTGTTAAAAAGCTGGAAAATACAAAAAACTAGCATAAGAGTAATACAAGTGAGAACTAAATTAAAATACATTGGATATTAAATAAGATTTAAATGAAAAAGATTAAAATAATTGGATTTCCAGAAAGAAATGAGGGAGAAAAGGCAGAAAATAAATACTTGAAGAGAAAATGGGAGAGAATTTTTGAAATTTATGAAAGTCATAAGGGCACAGATTCAAGAAGTTCTGTGCATTGGTTGCAGTACAATGCCTGCGATTTCTATTCTATAAATTTTATTCAGAATATGGTTGTAGCATGAGGGAAATATGCTACCGGTCTCTTCATTGTGACTAGAACTGGAAAATCGGGGTATACTTTTTGAAAATATTGCTATTGCATTGTGTATGGATTGCAGTGTTTCAGGGAAGCGTGAAAGCAGAGAGAGCTGGTTCATGTATTTCTTATGCTTTAGATTAATGTTCATATAGTGGATCTTACTGTTAATAAACAGTATTTCCTTCCATTGTTATGAAGCTTCTTTCAATTCTTGCAAGAAGGGGGGACAATATTTTCTCATGTTCTCAAATAAACATCTCTATCCTACAATTTACCCTTATTTATTTTTAGCCTCAGAAAACTGATATTTCAATAACAGGGAGAAGTTACTCCTACTATAAAATATTCCACTTCACCCTTCTATATATTCTGCTAGATTCGTCCTCAATGGAATTTACGTATTTATGTTTTATGTCTATCAGAATGATCTCCTTGTCCATGGTATATTTTATTATAGTTTAGGTATTACTTATTAACTACTTTCTGTATGATTCAGAAAATATTATTGCTATTCCCATGTATTGTATATATGTGTGTGTGGAGGGTCAGGGGAGGAGTCAGTATGCCTATCATGTCAATGTGGAGAATGAGACCTAGAACAATTAACAACCTATGATGATGCTATTAGTAAGTAGCACAGGCTTCATTTCTAATCCATGTCTCTATGATTCCATTTCCTACATTCATAACCACTAAGATATGACATATTCCATTCCAAGTGAAATATTTTCCTGAATCCAACCCTGGAAAATACATTCATTAAAATTTTCGCTTATAAGAATTTAATTTTTACATCTTAAAAGAAATATTTCCTTCAAAATCTATCCTAGACTAAGAAATATTTGTGAAAATATAAGCTAAAATTACTGATAATTTGATATTTATAATAATGGGACTGCGCACAAAGATCGCACTCATTCACAATATGCCAATTGCCTAATTAAGTACACACAGTCCCAGGGTTGCCAGTGTCAGACTCACAGACAATTTTTACTTGCCCTTTAATGTTATGCAAATTTGTTCTCACTTTGAAACTGTTGAACCAACTCCTACTCACAACAAATTCTTCATCATAATCATCTTCACTTGCTGCATGTGCGGCTTTTAAATCATTGAAAAGGCTTCAAGCCTTTTCTTGCACTAAGGAAACCAAACCCAAACTCATTGCTGTCGAGTCACGTCCGATTCACAGGACAGAGTAAAATCGTTCAATAGGGTTTCCAAGGAGCACCTGGTGGATTTGAACTGCCAGCTTTTTGGTTAGCAGCTATAAGCTCTTGGCCACTATGCCACCAGGGTTTCCACTAAAGTAAGGCTAAATAAGAACCTTATGTACCTGTTACTAACTTACAAATTGACTTAAAGGCAAATAAATACAAGAACTGATCTTATTCAAAACCTGGGGACTGCTTGTAGATACTTCTGCTTAAACAACACTGGGCCAGCACAGCTGGCAAAGATTAAATATGAATTCTGAAAAGCTTGCCTAAGAATCCCACCCTCCTGGTCTCAGTGCCTCCAAAAGAAAGGATGTCTGTCCACGTGGAGTAATTCTTCTACTTTCCCAGCCTTGCTACACATTCAGGAGTCAGGTGGGAACTTCACAACTTTAAAGGCTTATAGAAAGGATGCTTACCTCACTCTCCTTTCCTCCCGGTTCTCACAAACTACTGAATACCTCTCTACAACTTTAAGGTTTGTGATCACCCGTATTAATTACACCACAGTTTCTAACTTTGTTTCTACCAGTCACCTAAATTGTTTTGTACTCGCAGATTATCTCTTATGATTTACCCATTGTTAGGGATTGAATTGTGTCCGCCCAAAATACACGTTGTAAATCCTAATGCCTATAAACCAATAGCCAAACCTGTGGCCGTTGAAGTCGATTCCGTAGTGACCCTACAGGACAGAGTAGAACAGCCCCACAGGGTTTCCAAGGAGGCTGGTGGATTAGAACTGTTGGCACTTTGTTTAGCAGCCAAACTCTTATGATTATAATCCCATGTGGGAATGTGTTTTCTTTGTTATGTTAATGAGGCAGTATTAGTATAGGGCTTGTTTTAAGTAAATTCCTTTTGAGGTGTAAAGAGAGGGATTGAGCAAGCAAGGAAATAGCAAGTAAGCAGAGATAAAAATAGATGCCATGCCACATGAAGATCACCAAAGATCCAAGAAACAGAAGCTGAGAAGCAACAAGGAGCTTCCCCCAGAGCCCACAGAGAAAGAAAGCCTTCCCCTAGATCCAGTGCCCTGAATTCAGACTTCTAGCCTCCTAAACTGTGAGAAAATAAATTTCCATTTGTTAAGGCTACACACTTGTGGTATTTCTGTTACAGAAGCACTAGATAAATAAATCACACACTAATTTCCATCTGGCTCGAAAAATACCTTTTTCTGACCCATCTCATGCTCTTAACTAACTGCTGAATTCTATTAATTTACAATAGAAGTTTATTCCTCAAACTTGTCTCTTCATCCTCTTGCTCTGATATAGGGTTTTCTCTGGAAGGCACTCCTGCAGATTGTTCAAATAGAGGATTTGTTTTCCTTCTAACTCTTCTGTCTGTGGTGTAGATATGGGAGAAGTATACTTATTGTTCTTCATTACTGCATTGAAATGAGTTTCCATTACTTTTCTTTAAAAATGCCCAACTTTGAGTCTCTTATCTTCAGATTCTGCCACTCACTAGAGCTCCTTGTTGTAATTATCTGCTGACAACGACATTTCATCCTTTATTCCTGAAGATTTTAATTTTTTAAAATTATTTTTACTCCTTGTCATTGTCTCCAACACTACTCCTTTCTGTAGGTGCTGATGTTTTCAGGATCTGCTAGATGACCCTGATCTCTCATTTCTTTGCTTCCTTTCTTTAATGTTCTTGGCCTCCATCCTACCTCCACCTAGCACACCTGAAAGCTTATCCTTAAAAATAATAATATCATCTCGATAGGCCCAACTTTATACATCTTACTATCCATCATACTCTCTTATCTTTATAGTTCATTCCTCCAGAGACCATGAAAATTCTCATACACCCTTCTCCAGGCTCCACTTTCCATAGTTCCTACCTACCACTTTTCCCTTACCACTCTGATGTATTCGCTCTCTTCATTTCCTAGCTTAAATTTTACAATCATTTGTATGTCTTCAACCTACTTGATTCACTTCATCCCTTGATTATACTCACTTTGCATTATCAAAAACCTAGCTAATTACCTCTCCACCTACATAGTACTTGTTCCTATGAAGCTGAATGAGCCCTGACATCATCCTTGAACTCCAGGCACATATTGATGGGACTAGTTGACATTTATTTTTGGGTATATAACAGGTATCTCCAAATTCATGTCTGAAGAAAGCCAACTGTATGGTCAACTGTCACTCCCCCATACCTGTTCCTTTTATAGTCTTCACCATCTCAGTTTATAGTAATTCCATACCACATTTACCTTAAGCCAAAACCTTGAAATTATCCTTGAATCCCCATTTGTCTCATGTCCACAACAAATGCACACATATACTATCTTCAGAATATAGCTTGATTCTCACCACTTCTCACTCACTTCTATATTATCACCTTGTTCTCTGAAACAGCACTAGCCAATAACATTTTCTTCAACCATGAAAATGTCATGTATCTGTGCTGTCAATAAGTAGCCACTACCAACATATCCTATTGAACATTTGAAATGTGTGAATACCATAGAGAAACTGAATTATAAAAATTTATTTAATTTTAATTAAATTTAAACAGCCACTTATGGCTAGCAGCTATTGTATTCAGTAAGGCAGCTGGATACCTCTAGGTTGGATAATCTTTAGCCTTTTTTTTTTAAATAACTTCGGTGAAGTATATTTTACATATAATAACATATGACTATTTCAAGTGCTCAAATCAATGATTTTTAGTAACTTTACTGTGTGGTGCACCCATCACCACAAATCAGTTTTAGAGGATTTTCTCTTCCTAAATAATATCCCCATATTTATTTACAGTTAATCTGCCCATTCCCACTCCCAGCCCCTGACAATCACTAATCTACTTTCTGTCTCCATAAATTTGCCTTTTTGGATATTTCATATAAAATGTGTTTCACCTGTGAACTTTTTTGCCTAACTTCTTTCATCTCATATGTTTTTTGAGGTTAGTCTATAAGGTTCCTTTGTATCAGTAGTTCTTTCCTTTTTATTGTTAAATAAGATTCCATTGTATAAATATTCCATATTTTGTCTATCTATTTAGAATGAAGAATATCATTGCTGATGTCAGACGGATCCTGGCTGAAAACAGAGAATACCAGAAACATGTTTACCTGTGTTTAATTGGCTATGCAAAGGTATTTGACTGTGTGGATCATAACAAATTATGTATTACATTGCGAACAATGCGAATTTCGGAACACTTAATTGTGCTCGTGAGAAACCTGTACGTAGATCAAGAGGCAGTCTTTTGAACAGAACAAGTATCCTGCATGGTTTAAAGTTAGGAAAGGTGTGCATCAAGGTTTTATCCTTTCACCATACCTATTCAATCTCTATGCTGAGCAAATAATCCAAGAAGCTAGACTATATGAAGAAGAATGCAGCATCAGGATTGGAGGAAGACTCATTAACAACCTGTGTTATGCAGATGACACAATCTTACTTGCTGAAAGTGAAGAGGACTTGAAACTCTTACTGAAGAAGATCAAAGACTACAGCCTTCAGTATGGATTACATCTCAACATAAAGAAAACAAAAATCCTCATAACTGGATCAATAAACAATATCATGATAAATGGAGAAAAAATTGAAGTTGTCAAGGATTTCATTTTACTTGGACCCACAATCAACGCCCATGAAGCAGCAGTCAAGAAATCAAAAGATGCATTGCATTGGGCAAATCTGCTGCAAAAGACCTCTTTAAAGTGTTAAAAAGCAAAGATGTCACTTTAAGGACTAAGGTACTCCTGACCCAAGCCATAGTGTTTTCCGTCACCTTATAGCATATGAAAGCTGGGCAATCAATAAGGAAGACCTAAGATTTGATGCCTTTAAATTATGGTATTGGCTGGAGAAAAATGTAGAATAAAATTCTAACTCACAAAAACAGACCAGACTTACTGGTGAAACCCTAAGAGCATGGTCCCCGGACACCCTTTTAGCTCAGTAATGAAGTCACCCCTGATTCACCATTCAGCCAAAGATTAGACAGCCCCATAAAACAAAACGAGGCTAATGGGGCACAATAGTTCAGTGACAAGGACTAGAAGCCAGGAGGGGACAGGAAAGCTGGTAATAGGGAACCCAAATTTGAAAAGGGAGAGTGTTGATATGTCGTTGGATTGTTAACCATTGTCTTAAAACAATATGTGTACTAACTGTTTAATGAGAAACTATTTGTTCTGTAAACCTTCATCTAAAGTACAATAAAAAAATACAAAAAAAAAAAATTTTGGTGTTGGTGAAGAATATTGAATATACAATGGACTACCAAAAAAGGAACAAATCTGTCTTGGAAGTAGTACAGTTAGAATTCTCCTTAGAAGCAAGGATGGTGAGACTTTGTGTCACATACTTTGGACACGTTATCAGGAGAGAATAGATTCGATGGTAACGGATCAGGAAGGAGCAGTCCCTGGATAAGGATATCATGCCTTGGTAAAGTAGGGGGTCAGTGAAAAAAAGGAAGAGCCTCAATGAAATAGACTGACACAGTGGCTGCAACAATGGGCTCAAGCATAATAATAATTGTGAGGATGGAGCAGGACAAGGCAGTGTTTCATTCTGTTGCACATAGGGTCGCTGTGAGTCAGTACTGACTTGACGGGCACCTAACAACAACGTTTACCAGTTGTTTCCAGGTTTTGGCTATTTTGAGTAATCCTCCTGTGAACATTCATGCACAAGTCTTTGTATGGATATCTCTCTTCATTTCTCTTAGGTATATATCTAGCAGTAGAATTGCTCTTTGAGGAAACAGCCAAACTAGTTTCCCAGAATGACTGTAGCATTTTACATTCTGACCAGTACTGTATGAGAGTTTTGTTTCTCCATACCTCACTAAAATTTGTTTTCTTCTGTTTTATTTATTACATGGCACCCTGGTGGCACAGTGGTTAAGAGCTCAGGCTGCTAACCAGAAGGTTGACAGTTGGAATCCACCAGCTGCTCTTTGGAAACCCCATGGGGCAGTTCTGCTCTGTCCTATAGGGTCACTATGAGTCGGAATAGACTCAATGGCAACAGATTTGTTTTTTTGTTATTTATTATATACCTTCTAGTGAGTATAAAATGGTATTTCATTGTGGTTTTCATGTACACTTCCCCACTGAGTGATGCTGTTGAGCATCTTCTCATGTGTTTGTTAATAATTTGTGTATCTTTTCTGGTGAAATATCTATTCATATCTTTGGCCCATTTTTTTGTGTTGTTTACTTATTATTGAAATATGAGATGTGTGTTTTACAATTTTTTTTCTCCAAATCTATTGTTTATGTTTGTTTTTTTTCTTTCTCTTTCTCATTTCTTCTTCTCAGTGAGCCTTCCTTGAGCATGATATTTAAGATTGCAAGGACTCTGGCACTTACCATCTCATTTCCCTTTTTAATATTTTTACCATGTCATATATTGCCATCTAATGCAGTACAAGTTTTACTCACTTAATTTGTTTAACACCTTTCTTTTCCTGTTAGAATGTAAACTCCATGACAAAAAGAATTTTTACCTGTTTTGTTTGTTGGTTGGTTGGTTTTTACTGCTCTATATTTAACACATTATTGGCTCTCAATGAGTACCTGTCAGTTGAATGAAGGAATACTTCAAGATCCATGTATACCCCTGGACTCTCTATCAGCCCAGAACTAAAACAATTTCTGAGGCCAACTCTTCAGACAGGGATTGGACTGGACTGTGGGACATAAAATGATACTCGTAAAGAGTGTGCCTCTTAGTAAAGTAGATACAAGAGACAAAAGGGGCAGCTTCTGTCCAGAGGTGAGATGGGAAGGCAGAGAGAGTTAGGAGCAGGTTGAATGGTCATGGGGAATCAGGGAGAGAAAGGAGGAGTGTGCTGTCACAGAATGTGGTGAGCAATTAGGGTCTCATAACAATGTATGTAAAAAAAAAATTTGTATGGGAGACTAACTTGAAATGTAAACTTCATTTAATTATAACAATAAAAAAAAAAGTAGGCTGAAATACTAAGAAAAATACAGGGTTAAAGTAAAATCAAATTAATGTCTGAAAAAATTCCTTCACACACAACAGAGAGTCCTTGACGGAGCAGGAGAAAAGTGGGGTGCAGAACTCAAAACTAGTAAAAAGACCAGACTTAGCGGTTTGATTGAGACTAGAGGGACCCCGGGAAGACATGGCCCCTGGACTCTCTGATAACCCAAAATTAAAACCATTCCGGAAGCCAACTCTTCAAAGATTACACTGGACTATGGGACATAAAATGATACTTGTGAAGAGCGTGCTTCTTAGCTCAAGTAGATACATAAGACTAGATGGGCAGCTTCTGTCCGGAGGTGAGATGAGAAGGCAGAGAGGGTCAGGAGCTAGATGAATGGACACGGGAAATTCGGGGTGGAAAGGAAGAGCGTGCTGTCACAGTACAGGGAGAGCAACTAGGGTCACATAACAATGTATGTATAAATTTTTGTATGAGAAACTAACTTGAATTGTAAACTTTCACTTAAAGCACAACAACAAAAAAAAATTCCTTCAAAAAAAAAAAAAAAATCCGTGTATAGTAAATTTCCTTAGGGTGATTGTTAGTTTCTCACGTTTTATATTTTACAATAATGTTACTCTCAGGTTTTTTTTGGAGACGGTTGGTACATATTACCTTCTAAAACACTAATTATTAAGTATTATAGCTAATACTTATTTAATCTCAAATTGTTTTAATAAATATGGTGAGTTCATAGATATCTAAAATTCAAAGCAATGCGTAAGGACAAATTATTATCTGTAAACCAATTCAAGTCCAAGCAGTGTTATTAAGCTTTTGATTTTTAAATTGTCTTTTTACATACAGATAAAAAAAAAAAAAATCAGTATTCTGTAATGTACAATACACCTATGAACTGTTGCCAGGCTTTAGAAAAATTGGTATTATTGTTTTGTTCTTATCTTGCAGTTGGTTCTACAACTAAATCAATCTTGAGTTTGTTTTTAGCTTTCTGCCTACTTAGGTTTAGAAGCAATCTATTATGAGCTGTCTGAGGTTCTTTTCTGGGTCTTAAAGGAATCTCATCCTTAATGCTTTTATACAGTAGCTATTTAATCTTCTTCATAGAGTGGGCAGAATAACCTTACACTTTACTTTTCTAAGAAAATGTTGTTTTGGTTAAGAATTTCAATTAGGAGAAGAACTGGGCTATATCATTCAGGCATACCTGAAGTACACCTAAAGGACAGAGTAGAACTGTCCCATAGGATTTCGAAGGAGGGGCTAGTGGCTTCAAACTGCCAACCTTTTGGTTAGCGGCCAAGCTCCCAACCACTGTGCCACAAGGGCTCCTAAAGTATTCAGTTCATGTAAGAATAAATTTTCAATAGTTAGTTTTTATATAATGGATATAATAACTTATATTTTAATATTTTTAACAAAAAATGAGAGAAATAATTTTCCTTCATCCGTGGAGAATTTAAAAGAAATAAGTGAGACTTTTCATTTATTTTTAATTGAGTCCTCCTTTTTTACTGCTGATAAATTTGAACAGGTCCCTTAGACTTTTTGTGTCTCATTTCTTGCAGCTAAAAAATGGGCATGACAATAATAAGAGCACGTATTATTGGAAAAATAAAATGAATAATGTGTGCTTGGTTTACTGTAAATTCTAAAGAACTGAACAATTACATGCTTTTTATTTATCTATATGTATATCAGACAAAAAAATCCACTGCCATCAAGTTGATTATGACTCACAGCAACCCTATAGGACAGAGTAGAACTTCCCCATAGGGTTTCCAAGGAGTGGCTGGTAGATTTGAACTCCCAGCCTTTTGGTTAGCCGCCAAGCTCTTAACCAAATACATGTATGAATTAAAACAAGTATTTTACTTCATATACATAATTAAAAATGTATATTATGATATTTACTTATGTATATTAATTATGTTAAGTTAGTAAAATATTGAATATCAGATTTTTAATAAATGAACTGGTGAAATTGTCTAAATTTATTATATAACTCTATTTTGTTAATATTTAACTCTTAGAGGACGCTAGAAACACTTATTTTAAAATGATGGCATGATATATTAAATACATTCAGGACAAAAATCTTGAATCTATATAAGTTTTTAAAAGCCTAATTTAAAGAATTATTTATTCTTTATTTTATTCTATTTATTTGTTTTTAAATTAGAACTACCACATACCTTTCATGTTTCTGACATACCATTTTCACAGGAGGCCTCTGAAAAGCAAAAAGGACCTTTCAGGATTTCAAAATATTAATCAGAATGTGTTTAAGAATAACCAATTAACGCACATTTTTTAACATCACAGCTATAAATGGAAATGTAATGATCATTAAAACTGCTGTATGTTATATTGAGATCTTTCAGTTTTGCAACTGTAGTGTTTGTGACAAAAGAGAGAGACTATTAAGTTAAAATGATAATAATCAAAATAAAGGGAAGCAACAATTTATAATAAATTAAGAGATTTGCACTTTTTATTTTTACAGATTTTGTTTGATCCCCAAATGATTGGTTTTTATTAAACTTATATTCTTAAATGTCATCATGAAGCCTAAGAGTACTCCAACTACTTACGCTACCATTTTAATCTTTGTCACCAGAATTCCATTCCATCACACGTACATGGAGGCATGATAGAAATGAGTTAGGTTTAAATAATTTAACATTTAACCTTGGATAAAACATTTCCGGACTGCTTTTCTTTATTTTAACGAGTCACAAACGTAAGTTCTCTGGGTTGGCATTGTAGATAATAATGTAAAATTTGATTCTAGAACAAAATATCAAAACCTAATTGTTAAGTAGCTTGAAATATATAAATTTCCTTAAATTGATTTTTCTTTTTTAAATTGTAGTATGTGTCCTAAATGCTTAAAATCACCATATTCATAATAAGTTCAACTGAAAGACCTCACACATTATCAAGTTGAATTAACAGTTTACTTGAATTAGTGAAAAAATGATGTTATTTTCAGGCAAATAATACACATTTCAGAATGGGTGTGCAACCTTAATTGTCCTAGGATGTCAGTGTTGTAATTACTCTTAAAGTATTTTCGCTAAAATATGGTTGACATACTTATGGCAATAATCAACCAGTCTCACAAATCTATAGTTTCTTTTTTTATGTAATTTGTGGACAACATTTATTTGTTAAGTGAAATTTCTCATAATCAGTTAAAAGTGGGTAAAAAGCTTTTTAATAATATTTCTTCAAAATTGTAAAATTATTAAATTAATTTTATGAAAATTTAAAACTGAATAGTAATGTGAAAGATTTTTAGCATGTTAGTTGAAATTATCCAGTAAAATTTAACTTTAAACTTAAAAAGTGAGTATATTATAACTGATGAGAGCATGTTATTATGTACTTAAATCAAAGGTATTCTGTGAGTTCATTTTACAGAACATAAAATATGATTCTTTTTTCAATAATTCACTGCTTCCCTAAAATAAATTCCCTTTGTAAAATTAAATTAAAATCGTATGGTTTTACTCAATTCTGTATCACTCAATTAAAGCTGTTAGCCAAGATTTCTTAAACAGTGAATACACACAGTAATATACATTCACTGTGATATGAAAATGTTTTCATAATTCTCTCTCATGAATGTTTAAGTCTACTTCTGTAACACACATATTTGATGTTTTCCAAAAGCATTTATGTCAGAAAATATTTCAAGTATATTTGAATAGCTACCAATTTAATGTCTTGTCTATATAGCAAAAAAGTTGGTATATAAATTCCTATAAATCACACCATTAATGATCACTCAATTCAATGCTATCATTTATCAAAAAAAGCATTTGCTTAATATATTAAATAAAAGAAAAACACTTCACTATGATAACATCATAAAAATGTTTATTAGGAAAACTATTTTAAAAAATCAGTTAAGACTATGTCTTAGTGATAGCAAATTTCTAAAAATATAGAATTATATATTCATAGGACTATTTTGAAAGTAGAAACAGGCTTCTTATTTGTAGAAAGACAACTACATTTCTAAAACTGAGATTTCTAGTGGAAATAATTTGAGATCTTCTTTAGAGGGCAGCACCTAACCAGGAAAGAGGATTTTCCGGCCTGAGGAGTATCTATCAGTTGAAAGTTGGTTGTCAAAGAAGGTATCACTTATTCTCAATTTTAATATCTAATGGGGCTAAATAACAGCAACTGATATTAACCTACAGATGTAATCTAGTTGAAAAATTAGCTTTATTGAACATCACCAACTGTTAAAAGCATATACATATTGTCAGTTAATATTGAAGTAATGTAGACCATCTCTTCTTTACTCCAAACATGATTGTACAAAACAACAGTAATCCATTCTTTAACAACTATATTTTATGAAAGAGAAGAAGAATGTAATTCTAATACTTAATTTTAATCATAGTATAAATGTAAAAAAGATACAACTAGAAAGGTAAAATTAATATAACTATGTCTATATTTTTTACAGTCAAAAGAGAATAGAATTTTAAAAGGGGGATCTGAGAGTATTTTATTCCATTTTCTTGCATTATTTTTTTTTAACTGAATGTTAATTTAACCTGACATAGTGAAACATTTTGAATAATTAGTTTATTAAGTATATTCACATTGATGAAACAATTGTTCCATCATTCCGTAACTTTATTGGAAGAATCCTATCTATCCTCCACAAACTATTGTATCTGGAAAATTTTGATATAACAATGCTTCTTAGCTTATCTATAGTCAATGACAATTCTTTTACAGAATAAAGCTTTGCAAACTTTTAATGATCTGTTATGATATTTCAAGATTTATATAAATTTGACCCTAATAGTATTAGTAATTAAAATTAGGGATGGAGTGTGCTATTTGCTTCTTTAAACACAAATTATTTACACATGTATTTTATAAACAATTAAACATCTCCGCAATGAATCATCAAAACTACCATAAAAATTAAGCCGTTCCTCCACTTACTCATTCAACAAATACTTATTGAGCATCTGCTTGTGCTAGGCATTTCTAGGAGCTGGGGATACACTGATGCCCAAAACCACGCCAAACAACCTAGGCTTTTATTTTCGTGGAATTTACATTCAGTTACTCTACTTAACAACTTAACTGTTCGGCTTATGTTTGTGTGTGTGTGTGTGTGTGTGTGTGTGTGTGTATGTGTGTGGTGAAAAACGGGTACAAAGAGGCAGATGGTCTGAAAGATTTTTAACACCATGAAAATAAAAACATTAATGGATTAGAACAATGTGATTCATTATACTCTTATATCCCTGTTGCTCTCGAATAGATTTCAGCACCTAGGGACTCCATAGGACAGAGTAGAACTGCATGGTCGCCATGAGTCCGAATTGAGTCTACTGCAATGGGTATTAAAAAAAAAAAAAAACCTAACCCGTTGCCATGGAGTTGATTGTGACTCATAGTGACCCTATAGGACAGAATAAAACTACCCCATAGAGTTTCCAAGGAGCACCTGGTGAATTTGAACTGCTGACCTTTATGGTTAGCCGTCATAGCACTTATCCACTATGCCACCAGGGATTGTATAATGGGCATGGTCTTTACAAAAGCAGACTGTCACATTTTTGTCCCGCGGAACTGCTAGTGGATTCCAAGCACCGACCTTTTGGTTAGCAGTGTAGCGCTTAATCACTGCAGGACCAGCACTCCTCATAGTCCTCTATAGACTCTTTTAATCCTTAATATTGTGACTAATTTGAGGTGGTTGACAAAACATTTTCTACATCCTATGTCCCATGCCGTTACTCATAAAACCACCAAAACGAATTTTGTCTTTTAGAATGTTGTTTAAAAAGCTCTAAGTATTGTTTGTCCACATGATTTTAATTACAAATCTGATTATACATTTTAATTGGTTGTTACAGTTTATTAATAAACCTAAGACATACAATTATCACACTAATCATAAGGAAATATATATTTGACTGTCACTTCTTTTTGTCCAGTTCTTCAGTTTAATTTTTAATTTTCGAATGTATTTTCAGGACAATAATTATTAGTTACAGCAGCTAGCACAGTACTGAGATTTAAGAAATCAGATGTCACAGAGACTAGTTGTTACTGCTATGCAGAACCTATATTCAAATGAAGCACCAGGCAAGCATACAAAATTAGGATGAAGATAAAAGGGCATTTTATTAAGACATTTATCTCCTTGAAAAAGGCAAAATCTTGGCCTTGGCAGGTCCTCAAATTTTTATTAAGTGACTATAAAATGTAGATAAACCTCTATGTTGTCAAAGTATCAGTTTTAATGCTTTGCAAGGAAGATCCACTGTAGAGCTTAAATTTGAATCGCATGATCTACTATCAAATTATTAGAAAAGAACAAAGATAACCTTCAAACATATCTTACATTTATCTCAGATAAATATCCACCCAAATTCTAATGTATATATTTCTTGGCATGGAATAAAATTTCCATCAAAAATGAGAATAGCATGGTTGCTTGTTTATGGCCTTATTCCTGTCTGCAAAGTAAATTTATTTTTCATCATGTTATTATTAAATTACATTACTTATCTTGAAAAACTTATCTGGTCATTAACTTTTGAGTTGCAACATTTATTCTTTTAGTATCCTTTTACAAAAGGTGTTAAAGCAAACTTTACTTTGTTAAAATGAACTATTAAAAAGAAGTACTCATTATATGGTTGTGTATTTGTCTTGTGAGAGAAAAGACCTGGCAATCTGCTCCCTTAAAGCTTACAGCCTAGCAAATCCTATGGGGAAGTTTTACTCTGTCGTATAGGGTTGCTATGAATCTAAATTGACTTGACGTCACCCAACAACAAACAATATTTGTCTTATTTTTAATATATCCCCATTAGTTCATCATTCTTTGAAGTGCTTGTTTTCTACTAGACTCGATGCTATGTCCTGGCCATTGTTCCTACCCTCAAAAATTTTTTTCCAAAGAAAGGGAAAGTCATGTGTAATGGAGGTGACAGTAACAATAGTAAAGCCAAGGGATTTATTTATTTAAATTTCTCTCCAGTATCAACTACTTTTTCCTAGCAACCATTTCTGGAATTCACAGTATCCATAATTTGTTGTGATCCACAAAGTTGAATGCCTTTGCATAGCCAATAAAACACAGGTAAACATCTTCCTGCTTTCAGCCAAGATCCATCTGACATCAGCAATGATATCCCTCATTCCATTACCTCTTCTGAATATAGCTTGAATTTCTGGAAGTTCTTGTCAATATACTGCTGTAAATGTTTTTGAATGAGCTTCAGCAAAATATTACTTGCATGTGATATTACTGATACTGTTCGATAATTTTTGCATTCTGTTGGATCACCTTTCTTTGAAATGGGCACAAATATTGGTATCCATATCCATACGTCAAGCTTACATCCAGTAAATCACCAATTCCTTTCAACTCTTTTCTTTGTAGGCATATACACTTCTCTTTATTTCCACTGACAGTAGGTAAGCTTTCATTATATTATTTTTCTGTACTATTGCAATAGCCAATCAACGTATCTCCTTATATCTATTTTTGTTAATTTAAATCAAGCTTCTATAAAGCAAAGTAATGTTTTTTTCGGGGGGGGGGTAGGGTAATAAGAAAAATAGTACCAGTTCTCTGCTTTAAAATATTCTCTGGAAGTCTGCTATTCTTATGATATATTCTTAAAATATTCGTATATCCTAAAAAACTCCATATGAAGCCTCTGGCTTCTGGCTTCTCCTTGGACATCATACTATGGTCTCATGAAATCTGGGGTACACTTGTTATTTTTAAATTCTCGGTAAAGGACAAACTCCCTTTGGAGTTAGTGACTTTGCACATACAGTTTCCCGTACCTTCAATTTGGTTTTATTCTTCTTTAACCTTGCAAACTAATCCTTGCTCATTAAGACTTTAGATTCAAAGTCACTTTATCACAAATGCCTTCTCTGATATTTTCTATCATTATGTGTTCTTATTTCGCATAGTTTTCCCTCTTTCTATCACTTATGGAAACTATAATAAATATTTTTTTAATCCCCAGTACATTTAAGTTTCATTAAAAAGAGTCAACCTTATTATCAATGGCAGTATATGGTAATGTTTCAATAAATATTTAGAAAGTTAATGAATAGATAAATGGATGAATTATTTTTACCTTTTCTCTTTCAGGTCTATATCACATCTCAGCGAGGACAATATAAAACTGTTTTGTTTTATATTGTTCATGAAAATTTTACCATGATGTTTAGAACAGTTGTGTGTGCTACTGATGGTTATTAAGAAATGTTATTAAGATCAATTATTAGGAAAGCTTTAGTTTTTTTTTTAAGTAGCTAAAATACATATATGAGAATTGAATGCAAATTAAATTCATTTTGAAAAAACAAAGACCATGTTGATCATCTGGGAATCAGTTTCTGTCTATACTAGTGTAATATATGCTACAAGACTGTGTTTTTTTTTTTATTCTCAGCATTTGAAATGGTGTTTGGCATATATTAGATATTTAGTAAATAATTATAGAATAAATTGATGAATATATGAGCCTTTAAAGCATATTTTAAATAAAATATATTTGTTCTAGACTAGGACAACTATATTTAATATTTAGAGAAAAATAATAATTAAACCCATGGCCATCAAGTGGGAGCCTTGGTGGCACAGTGGTTGAGATCTTGGCTGCTAACCAAAAAAATCGATAGTTCGAATCTGACAGCTGCTGCTTGGAAACCCTATGGGGCAGTTCTACTCTGCCCTATAGGGTCGCTATGAGTCTGGATTGATTCTAGGGCAACAAGTTTGTTTTTTATTTTTTTTATTTGGCTGTCAAGTCAATTCCGACTCATAACTATCGTATAGGACAGAATAGAACTGCCCCGTAGGGTTTCCAAGGTGCGACTGGTGTTTTTGAAGTGCCGAACTTTTGGTTATCAGCCAAGCTCTTAAACTCTGCATGACCAATTTCATGTCTATCAGTACTTTTATTTAATTGCCTAGAGTTGATTTTTCTCCAGCATATCTGAGGAGCCCTTTAAAAAAAAAGAAAAAAATTAGTAGTAATTTTCAATAAAGCACAAATAACAAAAATTATTTGTGAATATTAGACATATTCATTGTTTGATTATTGCTAGTGAAATTAGGGAAGGAAGAAATGGAAGGAACAAAATATGTTCAAAATATATCTTAAGCTTCATATCTCAATGTACACACAAACAAGACTCTGAAATGCTGCTGTAATGTTAATGACAGAGTTTTTGTTTTTACAAACTTCTCATTTTGGGCCTAGGAGGCTGTTGAAACCTTGAAATGATTGGCCCCATTTTGATTTCAGTATGTTTGCATTAAGCATAGATTCTCAATAGACACATTAATCAATTAAATTTGAGGACACAGTACAAAAATAAAACAAAAATAAAAAACACTTTAACTTATTCATCTGACAATGTTGTTCATATTCATGATGCCATTTTTGTGTTTTGTTTTCCCGATAATAAAGGAGGAGAATTTGGGCTGATATGTATTCGGGGGTCCCCTCTTCCAACCTCACCCCAACACCACCGGGGTGAATAGGGGGAGGAGAAGGAAGATGTCATGGATTGAATTGTGTCCCCCAAAAATATCTGTCAACTTGGCTAGGCCATGATTCCCAGTATTGTGTGATTGTCCTCCATTTTGTGATTGATTTTCCTATATGTTGTAAATCCTAATCTCTGCCTGTGGTTAATGAGGCAAGATTGGATTATGTTGAAGAGGATTAGGGTGGGATGTTACACCCTTGCTCAGGTCACATTCCTGATCCAATGTAAAGGCAGTTTCCCTGGGGTGTGTCCTGCACCACCTTTTACTTTACAAAAGAGAAAAGGAAAGGGAAGGGAGCAGAGAGTTGGGAACCTCATACCTCCAAGAAAGGAGCACCGGAGCAGACCACATCCTCTGGACCTGGGGTTCCCGCACAGAGAAGGTCCTACTCCAGGGGAAGATTGGTGACAAAGACCTTCCTCCAGATCCAACAGAGAGAGAAAGCCTTCCCCTGGAGCTGACGCCCTGAATTTGGACTTCTAGCCTAATAGACTGTGGAAGAATAAATTTGTCTTTGTTAAAGCCATCCAACTTGTGTTGTTTTCTGTTATAGCAGCACTAGACGACTAAGACAGAAAGGCAGGGCCCACAGTGAAGTGTCATAATCTTGAATGCAAGGGGGGAGGAGGAAGACGAAAGGATAGAGTCTCAAGGTCAGAGTACATTGTGTGCAGAATTTTTTTTCTTTTTTGCAAGAAGAAAAAGGTGGACTAAATTGTTTTTTAAAAAGCAGTTTTAACCAAAACTTTAACATGCAATATGTACAAATATATGTTCAGCCACAATTTTTAAAAATGTGTATGTGCATCAAGACTTTGGAGCCCTGGTGGCACAGTGGTTAAGGGCTTGGCTGCTGACCAAAACGTTGGCAGTTCGAATCTAACAGCTGCTCCTTGGAAACACCATAGGGCAGTTCCACCTGTTCTACTCTGTCCTATACGGTCACTATGAATAGGAAGTGACTCAATAGCATGTAACAACACTAATAACAAGACTTTTTTTTTCTTTCTCTTATTTATTGGTGTTTAATGAAATCTGGGTCTCAATCTCACTGTGATTTCCTCTTTCCTGTCTATACATTCTCCTTCCCTTTCAAATTATGGACGGAGGATGCTTGACATTAAGCCTACAACTTGGAAACTGACCATATTCTGGGTTGTTAAATATCTTTTTAATTTTAATTATCATCTAATTTTTTTTTCATACAAAATGTATTACTTTGGGTTCCGTAGTCTAGGGCGTAAGGAGTGTGCTCTATCATAATGGCAGGGAGACATATTACCAAACTGGCACTGTCTTCTAACCACCAGCCACCATTATCCATCATCCTTAAATGACAGTGGGATAAACCATTTTTTTATATAACCTACAAAGCACACAGTTTATCAAAATCTCCCCTTCTACCAGGTTATTGTACACCCCTACTCTTTAATATCATGATAGAACTGATAATAGAGCTTGCATTGTAGTTGTTTAAATCTCTGTATGCATCCCATCTTTCCTATTTCTCTCTCCATATAATTTGTATTCTACAAATATCTGAATAATAGCCAATGATATTTCTGTAGAAATTTCCTTCATCTTTAAGCACTGGATTCTTAGCCTCTCTCCGCTCACCTCAGTAAAGAGGTGAGTAGAGAACTTCTTCCAGTTTCCTAATTCCTATACCTGGTTCTGAAACCTCCGTGTTGATTAAGAGGTTTGAGTCTAGTTGTCAAATAGTGGTATCAATGCTCGTCATATTTTTCACTCTCCACTTTCTTCATAATTGTGGAATGCATATTGAAAGGTTGTGGGAACGAGATAGTTAAGTAGTTGGGATTTGTGATGACATACTGTCTCACGAGATATGAATGTATGCTGCCATGATAGGGCCTTCCATTCCAAATTAAATGAGTATATAATCATCGTTAAATATTTGCTTGCTCTTTCTGGAATGTGTGTAGGTGTGTATATACCTGTAAAAAAAAAGAGTAATTTACTTGAGAGTGAATGAAATGATATCTAATTATACTTTTGTCTAACTTGAATGTTAATTATTTTTCAGATAAAAGAAAATGGAGAGAGTCATTACCATTTTAAAATAATATCAGAACATAGATTTATAGCAGAAAAGAAAACCATTAAGTGGATGAGATCAATAGATGTCAAGCACATGAGAGATCCTGGTGACTCCTTAAGAAAAGAAGTGCCTTTTAGCTGTAGACATAAGGATTTATAAATGTAATCTAAAAAGCTTCTCATTTAATTGACAAACAAAATATAAAAGTCTGGAATGAAATAGCATTAGATCACGAATTGCAAAGTGCAATATACTATCTTAAAAAGTGTTTCATTCATAAGTGTATCCTTGACTAAAATTGAAAGCTTTTACTAAAATATAAGCCTTTTGAAAACTTTCTTCAACAATTATGTATTCTGTATTTTATGTCAGAAAATGATCACATGTTCAAATCACCTTTTAACTATTTATGCAAAAATTATATCATATATATTTATAATTTCATTTTTGAAATAAACTTTAAATATTAATATATTATGATTTTCTATAGTTCCTGATTTTGAGCCTAAATAAATTTACCTATATTACACCAATTCTTTCAGCATTTAACTTCTTAAGGTTATTAATTTCTAGTCTGGTAAGTTACAAGGTAATATAAAAATTAACAGAAACTACTGAATATTAAAGAAGTCCTGGTGGTCCAATGGCTAAGCACCTGGCTGCTAATCTAGAGGTTGGTGGTTCGAACACAGCAGCAGCTCCACAGGAGAAAAGATCTGGCTATCTACTCTTGTAAAGAGTACAGCTTAAGAGTCTCTATGGGGCAGTTCTCCTCTGTCCTATAGGGCCACTATGAGTCAAAATATACTTGACTGCACACAACTACAATAATAACTGAATATTAAGTAATATACTCACCCTTTTATGGTACACATAAAGAATGATACCCTAGACATTAGTGAGCTGGTATTGGCCAGCTTACTAATTAGAAATGGATTGATATTGGCCATTGTGAATCAGACAATCATATGGTCTACTATGTCAGGAATGATAAATTGAAGGAGAATGGTGTTCCATTCATTGTCAAAAAGAACATTTCAAGATCTATCCTGAGGTACAATGCTCAGTATAGGATAATAGGCATGCTTCTACAAGGAAGACCAGTTGATACGACTATTATTCAAATTTAGGCACCAAACACTAATGCCAAAGATGAGGAAATTGAAGATTTTTACCAACTTTGCAGTCTGAAATTGATCAAGCAAGCAATAAAAATGCATTGATAATTACTGGTGTTTGGAATGTGAAAGTTGTAAACAAAGATGGAGGATCAGTAACCGGAAAATATGGCCTTGGTGCTAGAAATGATGCCAGAAATCACGATATGATTTTGCAAGACCAACAATTTCTTCATTGCAAAATATCTTTTTTTCAGCAACATGAACTGGGACTATACATATAGACCTCACCGGATGGAAAACAGGAATCAAATCAACTACATCTGTGGGAAGAGATAAAGGTAAAGCTCAGTATCATCAATGAGAACAAGGCCAGAGGCCCAACTGCAGAAGAAACCATCAGTTGTACGTATGCAAGTTCAAGTTCAAGCTGAAGAGAACTAAAACAAGTCTGAGAGAGCCAGAATACAAACTTGAGTGTATTCCACTTGAATTTGGAGACCATCTCAAGAACAGATTTGATGCATTAACCACTAATGACCAAACAACAGACAGGTTGTGGGATGACATCAAGGATATCACATATGAAGAAAGCAAAAGGCCAATAAAAAGACAGGAAAGGAAGAAAAGACCAAAATGGATGTCAAAAGAGATTCTGAAACTTTCTCTTGAACATACAGTAGCTAAAGCAAATGGAAGAAATGGTGATGTAAAGAGCTGAACAGATTTCAAATGGCAGCTTGAGAAGACAAAGTAAAGTATTATAATGAAATGTGCAAAGATCTGGAGTCAGAAAACCAAAAGGGAAGAACACACTCAGCATTTCTCAAGCTGAGAGAACTGAAGAAAAAAGTCAAGCCTTGAGTTGCAATTTTGAAGGATTCTATGGGCAAAATACTGAACGACACAGAAAGCATCAAAAGAAGAGGGAAGGAATATTCAGAGTCACTGTACCAAAAAAAAAAAAAAAAAAATGGTCAATGTTCAACCATTTCAAGAGGTGGCATAAGACCAAGAACTGATGGGACTAAAGGAAGAAGTCCAAGCTTCACTGAAGGCACTGGTGAAAAACAAGTTTCCAGGAATTGGCGGAATATCAGTTGAGTTGTTTCAACAAAGGGATACAGCACTGGACGTGCTCACTCATCTATGCCAAGAAATTTGGAAGACAGTTACCTGATCAACTGACTGGAAGAGATCTATATTTGTACCCTATTCAAAGAAAGATGATCCAACAGAATGAGGAAATTATCAAACAATATCATTAATATCACACACAAGTAAAGTTTTGCTGAAGATCATTCAAAAACCATTGCAAGCAGTACATTGACAGGGAACTTCCAGAAATTCAAGCCAGATTCAAAAGAGGACATGGAATGAGGGATAGCATTGCTGACATCAGATGGATCTTGGCTGAAAACGGAGGATATCAGAAAGATGTTTACCTGAGTTTTATTGACTATGCAAAGGCTTTCGATTGTGTGGATCATAAAAAATTATGGATAACATGGCAAAAAATGAGAATTCCATAACACTTAATTATATTCCCAAGGAACCTGTCCATAGACCAAAAGGCAGTCATTAGAACAGAACAAGGGGCTATTGCATCGTTGAAAATCAGGAAAAGTGTGCATCAGGGTTGTATCCTTTCACCATACTTATTCAATCTCTATGCTAAACAAATAATCCAAGAAGCTAGACTATATGAACTTGGCATCAGGATTGGAGGAAGACTTACTAACAACCTGCAATATGCAGATGACACAACCTTGCCTGCTGAAAGTGAAGAGAACTTGAAGCAATTGCTGATAATGATCTTCAACATGGATTACACATCAACATAAAGAAAACAAAAATCTTCACAACTGGACCAATAAACAACATCACGATAAAGGTAGAAAAGATTGAAGTTGTCAAGGATTTCATTTTACTTGGATTCACAATCAACGCCCATGGAAGCAGCAGTCAAGAAATCAAATGACATATTGCATTGGGAAAATCTGCTATAAAAGACTTCTCTAAAGCGTTGAAAAGAAAGATGTCACTTTGAGGATTTAGGTGCTGGACCCAAGCCATGATATTTTCAATCACCTTACATGCATGTGGAAGCTGGACAATGAATAAGGAAGACTGAAGAAGAATTGATGCCTTTGAATTATGGTATTGCCAAAGAATATTGAATATACCATGGACTGCCAGAAAAATGAGCACTCTGTCTTGGAAGTACAATCAGAGTGCTCCTTGGAAGTAAGATAGCCAGACTTCGTCTCTCATCCTTTGGGCATGTTACCAGGAGGGAACAGTCCCTGGAGACAAACATCATAATTGGTAGAGTAGAAGGTCAGCAAAAAGAGGAAGACCTTCAGCAAGATAGACTGACACAGTGGCTGCAACAATGGGCTTAAACATGGCAACGATTGTGAGGATGATGCAGGACCGGGCAGTGTTTCCTTATGTTGTACAGAGTGTTGCTATGAGTCCAAACCGACTCAAAGGCATCTAAAAACACCAACAAACTCCCTCTCTCTGAGCCTCAGTCTCCAAAACTGTAATATGAGGGCAGTGAATTAGAGTATACCTTGTGTTCCTTCTGGTTCTAAATTTACTTAAATGCATTAAATCTGCTTCATTTTCAAGCTTATAAATTGGCAGGGATTATATTTTCAGAATAAGTCAGATTCTTTTTTGATAGCTTAATATTTATTGTATTTTCACTCTGTTTTACCTTAAAGATAATAAAAATACTTTAAAACATGTTTGCATTGAAGATATTTTCAGTTTAGTTTAGTTTAGTTTAGACATACAGAGTAATTAAATAGTACAATAATCATTCTTAAAATATGTAATAGAGAGCAGTATATCCTAAATGTTGGTATTTTAAATATAATATGTTCATATATATTTTAAACATATGTTGGTATTTTAAATAAGATGAAAATGTTAAAAATGCACAAAAAGTAAAATAGCGCACTCTCTATAGTTCATTCTATTTAAGATTAATTGCATTGAGAGTGAGATTACATGGAGAAAAGGGAGTTGATTAGTGGAAATTGCTGTTGAGGTCTTGGGGATACATTTAACGCCACAATGGATTTTTCAGATATAGATATGTTGAAAAAGTTCAAATACTATGTAACCTTCCATTAAATATGTTTGAGTGTATCCTTTCACATTGATGACCATCACCTGTGACTTGCATATACAGATATCATATAAAGGGTAATTGGGTAGATTGGAACTGAATTTTATTGATTTCTCTGACTCTGTTGACTTCTCGATCCTCCAGAATTCCCCAACCTCCATATCCACTGTGAAAAAGTCTCTATTAGCTCCTAAATATTAACCTATCCCAACCTTGACACCTAGGAACACGTGTTTGTTCCTGCTAATTAATATGAGATTTTAATTATGCATATACAACCCAAGTAAATAATGAGATACCAGTTGAGTTGGTGTAGATACCATGCAGGAATATCTCTTTTGAAATAAAAGAGTTATTTGACAGGCAGTTCTGCTTTGAAATTTGAACAACAGCTAATTGTGGTGAAAATCTTCAGTAAGGTTTGGAAATTGAAGCCAGAGGTCACTCATAGGAGGCCACAGGGGCTTGTGTCAAGTTATGACAGCCCCCCAAATGGGCAGAAACCTGGGACAGAGTAGAAGCAGGAAGAAACCCTGCTCCAGGCAGTAGCTAGACAATGAATGGCACATACCTGACTGGGAGAGAGAGAACAGCTGTATATAGTCCTTTTTTTTTTTTTTCTTTTTAATTTATTCTTTAAATGCTGTAATGATTCTATATGTATTTCTCCGTTCCCATTATACATATTTTTATTCACAGATTTCTGTGTATTCTTAATCAAGCTTGCTACAGATTTGTCTATCATTTTCAAACTTTTTGACGTACCTACTACAGACTTCGCTACTTTTCTCTATTTTTTAAAATTGATCTCCTGTCTAATTCTATTGGCTATATGCTTAATTTTCTTTAGTTATCTCTTTCTTGATTCTTTAAATTTACTCTTATACCAACTTCGTTAACTTAATTCAATTATTTTTTGTATTTCAGTCATTCTTGTTTTCTTATAAAGCTATTTGAAAAAGCTACATGTCTATGAATAAAGACATTTTTAATCCTTCTATTCAAATCTATTTTCCTTGCCTTTCTTTTTCTTTTCGTAATTACATTAATTTTTTTTTTCTGGATTTAGTGGAGAAGCAGCCAGTGTGTCATAATCAAGACGTTTTCTGTGTTTCCAAGATTCCTTTTATCTGGTTTAAAAGTTTTCCTTCCATTCCTAATTTGATAAGTGTTTTATGTTTCACAATATTTAATTTTTTTTTTCAAATGAAACTTTTGTAACTGATCAAATGTATTTTGATTTTTTTTTTTTTTTCAATTTGCTGATGTGGTAAGTTAAGTGCACTCATTTTCAAATGTTAAATCCACCTAGCATCTTGAGTGAGAGAAAGCCTACTTTCTCATTAATGATTTCTAATAGAAACGCGGACATTGTAATTTGTAAACTGTTCAACACTGGATTTTGGAGAAAATTTTTTAAGCATTATGAAATTTATTTGGACAGTTAAGTTACTGAAAGATAATTTAGATTTTCTTGAGCCTTTTTAAAAAGACTTTTTAAAGCTGTATCTACAGTTGCATTTACTCTAAGGCCAGCTTAGCTTCTCTATTATAATGTGATCCAACTAGGGTATTCTACTCAATGTCCCATGTATTCAGTGAGTTCTCTCTACTCTGACCAATTCTGTGTGGGCTCCAGGAAGTTTTCTAGAGCTCACTAGGAACATACCTTCACCTGGCAGTTTTTGTCTGCATGGCCATAAGGAGTTTCACACTATGCATGCAGTTTGGTACAGGGCACCTCGGCCAAAGTTTACACTTTCCAACTTCTTATCAAGTAAGTCCAAAACTTAATATTTGATATTGGCTGGACACAAAAGTCTACATTTGACCAAATTTTAAAACTATCTTGGATTTCAGAGATATATCCTCTTTGCCATGATATATTGTCATTTACAAATAGTTTATTGAGGTACAATTCATATAACATAAAAATAACCATTTTCAGTGGCATTTAGCACATTCACCATGTTGTACAACCACCACATCTAATTCCAACATTTTCCTATCAGTCCAAAGTGAAACCCCTTAGCCACTAAGTAGTTTCTCTCCACTGTCTGCTCCCAGCCACTAGCAAGCATCAAACTCCATTCTGTCTCAACACATTTATTTATCCTAAATATTTTGTATAAGTGAAATGGTATAACATGTGGCCTTTGGTCTCTGGCTTGTTTTGGATCACATAGTTTCATGGATCAGTACTTCACTCCATTTTTTGTGACTGAATCATATCCATTGCATGTTTATACCAAAATGTGATTATCCATTGATACACGTTTGGGCTGTTTCTGCTCTTTGGCTATCATTAATAGTGCTTCTATGAATATGTGTATACGTATACTTCTGTAAGGAATAGGCTTCAGTTCTTTTGAGTACGTACATAGAAGTGGATTTGCAAGGTCATATGGCAATTCCATGCTCAACTTTTTGAGGAACTACCAAGAGTAAAACTGTTGAAAAGCATGTATATCCCATTGACTGTCTCCATATGAGATTGTGGACTATTTCCTGTTGCTTGGACAGAAGATGTACTAGTTTCTGAACTGTTTCTAAGGTTTATTGTCCAGACCTCAGGAAATGTTGGCGAAAACCTGGTGACTATCAAAAAAAAAAAAAAAAAAAATTTTGTTTAATTATGCACAACTGATTTTTTGTGTTTGCAACTGAATAACTCCAATTAATTATTTTTGGAAATGCTTCCTTATTCACTCATTCATTTGTCAATGTATTGTATACATATCATGTCCTTGCTTTATGCTAGATTATTCAATATTTTTAGATTCTGATGTGGACAAATCATTTAAACAAAGTTAAATGTTGTTTCTCTGAATAATCTTAGAGTCTTGTGTAAACTTGAATGTATGCTGTTGTTGTTAGGTGTCATTGAGTTGACTCCTACTCATAGTAACCCTATGCACAACAGAACAAAACACTGCCCAGTCCTGTGACATCCTCACAATAGTTGCTATGTTTGAGCCCATTGTTGCATCCACTGTGTAAATCCATCTTGTCAAGGGTCCTTCTCTTTTTTCTATGACCCTCTACTGTGCCGAGCATGATATTCTTCTCCAAGGACTGGTCCCTCCTGACAACACATCTAAAGTACGTGAGATGAAGTCTCACCATCCTCGTTTCTAATGAGCATTCTGGCTGTACTTATTCCAAGACAGATGTATTCATTCTTCTGGCAGTTCATGGTATATTCGATATTCTTCACCAACACCACAATTCAAAGGTGTCAATTCTTCTTAGGCCTTCCTTATTCATCGTCCAGCTTTCGCATGCCTGTTAGGCGATTGAAAGCACTATGGCTTGGGTCAGGTGCACCTTAGTCCTCAACGTGGTATCTTTGATTTTCAACACTTTAAAGGGGTCTTTTGCAGCAGATTTGCCCAATGCAATGTGTCTTTTGATTTCTGATTGTAGCTTCCAATGGGTGTTGATTGTGGATCCAAGTGAAATGAAATCCTTGACAACTTCTGTCTTTTCTCTGTTTATCATGACATTGTATATTGGTCCAGTTGTGAGGATTTTTGTTTTCTTTATGTTGAGATGTAATCCAAAATGAAGGCTGTGGTCTTTGATCTTCATCAGTAAGTGCTTCAAGTCCTCTTCACTCTCAGCAAGCAAGGTTGTGTCATGTGCATACTGCAGGTTGTTAATGAGTTTTCCACCAATCCTAATGCCACTTTCTTCTTCATATAGTCCAGCTTCTTGAATTATTTCCCTAACATACAGATGGAATAAGTATGGTAAAAGGATACAACCCTGATGCACACATTTCCTGATTTTAAAACACACAGTATCTCCTTCTTCTGTTCAAACAACTGCCTCTTGGTCTATGTACATGTTTTGCATGAGATCAATTAAGTGTTGTGAAATTCCCATTCTTCACATAGTTATGTGTAACTTGTTATGATTCATAGAGTTGAATTATTTTGCATAGTCAATAAAATGTAGGTAAACATCTTCCTAGCATTCTCTGCTTTCAGCCGAGATCCATCTGACATCAGCAATGATATCCCTCATTCTACGTCTTCTTCTGAATCCAGCTTGAATTTCTTGGATACATATCAATGTTTAAAGGTAATCCTATATCATTTAAAAAAGAAAAAGATGACACTCTCTGACTCTGGGACATATGTTCACATATGTCAGAAATGGAGACCACATTACACTAAACCTTGACCAACTGCATAAACAAAGAGACACTAATGACAAAAAGAAGAACTTAGCTATTATTCTAGTGTTGGATTTTAAAATTACTATTGGTTCAGAGTTTTTAATTACTGGTTTAAATCTATATGCAAGGGAGAAGTCTATGCCAGCATATCCTTTATTTCCTTTGAAAGGAGGAAATACATCTGTCTTATTCAGGGTTCTCTAGATAAACAGAACCAGTGGTATATAAGTATAGCCAGAACCATAGCCTAGCCAAATTGACACACACAGATGCACACACACACACACACACACACACACACACACACACACACACATTAGAGAGAGAGAGAGAAGTACTTCCGGCAATTGGTTCATGTGATTGTAGGGCTGGCAAGTCCAAAATCCTTAGGTCAGACCATAGTCTGGAGATTATGCAGGCTTAGATCCCAAAATCCTTATACCAGGCAAGGAAAACAGTGCAGAGTGAAGGGAAAGAGCAAGTTTTGACTAAGTACACATTTATAGTCTTGAGGCAGACCACACCCTAAGGAAACTAACCTTCAACTGATTGTTTCTGTTACATTAAATGACATTATAGATGCGATTACATTACATTGCGTTATATTACTTTACATTACAGAACAGCAACTAGACTAGTGTTTGGGCAAACCACTGGGAACCATAGCCTAGCCAAGCTGACACATAAAATTAACCATCATAATATCTTTCCTGAAAAACTGTATTCTTATGAAGTTTGACAGACCTATAGTCTGGATGAACCAACTTCAATTTTCAATTTTTCTACTACAGAAACTGTACAATCTAAAATAAAACAATAAATACAACTTTTTAGCCTTTCATATATTTCTGCCCTTCCATGTGCCATGTTTTTTGTTTGTTTGTTTGTTTTCCCCATAGATAAAAGCAATCTAAACACTGCACGTGACATTTTTAAATGTGGAAACTTAAATTTTTACTAGATAGCCTTTTTCCCTAAAAAATCAATATGTAATATAATATATTCTTTTAATTATTGTTATCAAACTTGTAGAGAAAATCTGTAAAATCATGTCAATGAGCTAAATAAAAAGGTCTGTTAATTTACCCTATTTTCCATAATTCTTGTGTTTTATTTTAGGTGCATGATATTTTTCATCATTTCATTTTGTCAATTTTTGTAATCATATCTGAATTTTAAATATGGCAATCAAAACCCATGACAATCTGTGTTCTCTCCTAAAGTGGTAATTTCCTCTAGAATTGCTTTGGTTTTGATAGCACAGCATATGTTTAGTTTTCTCCCAGTATGTGATATAAATACACCAAAATGGGAAGCAAGATCCCATATGAGTATTACTATTCAACTTACTGCTGTATTTATAATAACATGTAGTTCTTGAACATACTGGACGATTAAAAATATATTTTTCTCGAAAAAAGAGTTATAATGATAAAGCAATTTAATACCTTTGGCTTCAGAACCTTAAATGCAACTAAAATGTTGTAAAAAGTTAGATAAAAACTGGAATTGCTGCTTTATTGCTTTCCATAATAACATCCTGTCTTAGGCTGGGTTCTCTAGAGAAGTGAAACCAGTGAAATGTCTACATATAGAGAGAGAGCAAGAAAGAGATAGATTTATACCAAGGAAATGGCTTATGTGGCTGTAGAGGCTGGGAAGTCGCAAGTCCATGGGTCAGGCTGGAGGCTTCTCCTGACTCACATAACTGCAGGGGCTGGTGAACCCAAGATTGACAGGCCAGACAACAGGCCTCTGGATCACAGGCTGCAGCGGCCAACAAGTCCCAGAATCGACAGGTAAGCTGGCAGGCCACTGACTCACAGACTGGGGAGACTGACAAATTCCAAAATTGCCAAGTAAGCTTCTAGCTCATGTCCCAATAATTGGATGTCAGATGAACAGGAGCCAGCTGTAGGATCCAGGTGAGAAAAAGCCCACGAGCCTTGCCCATCTATATTGGATGCAGGCCACACCCCAAGGAAACTGCCTTTCAACTGATTGGCTCCTCACAGCAGATCCCATCACAGAGGTGATCACATTATTATATGACTGCCAAACTACATCACAACTGTCAAACTACTGAGAATCATGGCCAAGCCAAGTTGACACACAACCTTAAAGATCACACATACTGTCTTAGTTGTAATTACAAAGACCATAGTTTCATTATATAAAAAGATGTACTCTTAAAACAATAATGCTATACTGATTAGAAGGGAATAGAATTGTTTACAAAATAACGTATTGAATGTGTTTTTTTTTTTTTTTTAACTAATGTGTGATCTTGACAATAGAGTCATTTTAAGATAAGTTTACAGGTTCAAATGATGAAAACATACAAAATTAAAAATTATGTCAGTGTAAATACAATTGCTTCTTTTGCATGATTATGACAAATATCATTCTACACTAAAGTAATCTAGCATAAATAATTTAACATAAATTGTAAAATAGTAAATGTATTTTAGGCTCATAAAGTCTTCAAACTCAGATTTATGCTAAATTTAAATATTTCTATAATTTGCTATTTCACATGTGAATGTAAATAATAAATATATTACTTATGCAGTCAAGTGCAGAATCTATTTTTGATAGGTTAGGTATATTTTTTATCCATTTTAAACTATATTTCTTTTTTAATAAAAATAAGAGTGTCTAATAAGCATCTCTTTTTTGGCCTTTCTAGTACCAAATTCCTATTCCGGGTATTAAAAAAAATACAACTCATTGGCATCCAGTTGATTCTGACTCATAGTGACCCTATAGGACAGAGTAGAACTACCCCATTGGGTTTCTAAGGAGAGGTTGGTGGATTCAAACTGCCGATCTTTTGGCTAGCAGCTGAACTCTTAACCACTGTACCACCAGGGCTCCATTCTGGGTATAGCATCACAAATTTCTTAGGAAGAACATTTATCTTTCCCTTTATCAACACATTTTGAATAAAATGACTCTTTCCCTAGCTCCAATGGCTGTCATCCAACCTAGAACTGGCCAAACTTTGCCTCCCATCACATTGGTAATAGTGAGTGGTCAGGGATGGACATGCGCCTGAAACAAACCCATCAGCAAATGAGACTCAAACCTACTAGATTGCTTGTGCAATCTGGGAAGGTCTTCTGTATTTCTTGAGATGTTTCTGAGAGATACGGAAATATTTTTTTTGGAGCTGCTAACAATCATCTTGTAACCAAAAGGGAATAGTCTGCCTTGCAGAGGATAGGAGGCTAATGATGGAGAAAGCAAAAGAGATTCAAAAAGATAGTTTTGTTCTGGATCCAGTGGTGCTGGAGATAGAAAGTTGTCCTTCCTTTGGGATTTTCAGTTATATCAATCAATAAATTATCTCTTTACTTAAGTCAATCATAATATTTCTGTAAGTAAATATACACATACAATTAGTCTGAATATATGATATGTAACAAAAAGGCCATAGCTGGATAATTTCATAGTTTGTTATGTCAATAGTCAAATGACTTAATAAAGACTCAGTTGCCTTCCATCTTTTTGTTCTGCTATCCTCAGCATGATATATTTCAGGTGCAGATTTGATCCCTCAAGTGCAGAAGATAGCTATGACAGCTGTGGACATTATGTTGTCACACAAACAGGTCTAAAGACAGAATTGGGACATTTCTTCTCTTGATCTGGTTTTTATCAGAGAAGAAAACTTTCCACCGAAGCACTCCCTACCAGCAAACATTCCCTCAAATATACTGACCCTTATTTTGCCATATGTTTATCCCTAAACAGATCACTACTAAAGGAAATAAAATCATCAGAGTGTATTAAATTAACCACGTTCATCTTCTGAGGCTGGGAAATGATTCCTTTTCTGAGAAGAGGTTCTCACTGAGGGACCACTTGAAAAAGATGTGAGTGTGATACCCATGGAAAAAGTAGGGAAAGCAACTGTTAAGTAGACAAGTAACATTAATCTACTACAGATACATTGATGTGGAAATGCAGACAAGGTTTCTGTCCTTAGAGACTAGCGAACTTTCATTTTTCTGAAGATTATCTTTTTTTATCGTCAAGTACTTTCTCATTCAACATAGTCTTAATAAGTCATTGAATAATAGAATGAAGAATGGCAGAAAGAAATTATTTCCCTTACAGCTTTATACTTCTAGTGGCTTATGCAGAACTAGTCTTCCTTAGCTGGGTATTTAAGGAAAAGAGTTTTGAGCCGCCATGTTGATCAAAACTGTGTTAAAACTTTTGAAAATATTAACAAGATAATTCTTATCATTTCTCATATAATTAATGTGTTTAGAAATAGTTATGTATACAATATAACTCAGACTAAACTATTATAATTTAATTATAATTTACTCACCAAAGTAACTTATATACTTATTCTAAAGACCAGGAAACATACCTAATATGTAGTCTTTAGACTGACAATTGAAACAGTAACAAAGACATATTTATTTTCAAAATACTTTATTTTCCAAAAGATCTGACTCTCTTGCAAGTCTGTGAAATTAATAATTTAATTGAGAATTCTATTTTGTTTCTTTGGTATTTATGTACATATGATTTTTTATCTTAGTGCCCATGTTTTATGAATCTAGACATAAATAATTTTAATATTAATTAATTGTAGAATATTAGGGTACATTTAATTCTGTATTTACTCTGTTTACTATAAAACTTACTGTTTTAACTGCACAATTTTAAAGATCATTAATGTGCTAAAATATTTCACGGCTCAGGATTAAATCTACGTCCTTCTTGTTTCTTAGGCTTTTCTATTCCCTACTTGAGAGGTTTATGTCTCTTAAAATTTATATGTCTTCAAGGATGAACACCTCTATTGTATTAATTTCATTATATATGTATTCTGATATTTATTAGTTCTACTACAGATATTTAAGTAATAACCAAAATTTAATTCCAAATTCTAAGAGCTGATGTGTTACAAAGTTTGGTGCAAATAAAGCTCTCCAAAAGTGGATTCTGAGACTGTATTTGGTGTACAAGTTGTTTAGTGGAGATCAAAACTTGTGAAAGGAAGGTAGTGAAAGCAGAATTAGGGGGAGAGAGATGACAAATGACAATGCAGGCTTGACAAAGTATTGGTGCACCTACTAGAGAGCTGCGGAGTACCTTCCATTAGAGAGTTCCTCCATCAGACCAAACGACCAGGTGTCCGGGCCCTCACCTTGCACCAACACTGGATGCATTCATGCCAAAGGAAGAGTGTGACCTTAGCCAGGCAGCTCTCTGTAACTGTGACAGACCCTGAGAGAGCTCACAGCTGGGAATGGTCTGCCAACTGCAGTCTCTGCTGGGCAATAATCCCTTCCCTGAAGCAGGCTATGGGCAGTGCATCTCCGTGCCCACCAGTGTACACTATTGGCACCACACAGATCAATTTATCTACATATATTTGGAGAAAACCTCCACCAAGATTCTGTTGTATCTCTCTTCCTAAGGAGAAACTTAGTTTTAGTGAGAAGAACTATAGCTCTCACTGTGAGGATGTTTTCAGGGGCACAATTGGTATTCATTGTCTCCCTCCTCTGCTACATATTCTAAATTCTTCTCCTCCTTCAGCTTACCACTTTTGCTAGAAGAAATAAATTACACTATGACATGACCCAGACGTGATTCTTTTTCTAAGTCAGAAATTACTTTATGTGTTCCTTTACAGCCACTCTCAGCCAAAGGATTGCAAGGTTTCCTAAGTGGAACACTTGTGTTCTTCCCTGAGTTTATTGTATAATACCAGTGCTAGTTACTCCTAATGATCGAAGACTTCTCTGGATCCAGTGTGCAATATGTACCATGGACTGCCAGAAAAAACAAATCTGTCTTTGAAGAAGTACAGCCAGAATGCTCATTAGAAGCAAGGATAGCCAGAATGCTCATTAGAAGCAAGGATAGCCAGAATGCTCATTAGAAGCAAGGATAGTGAGACTTCGTCTCACATACTTTGGACCTGTTACCAGGAGAGACCAGCCCCTGCAGAAGGACATCAGGCTTGGTAAAGCAGAGAGTCAGAGAAAAAGAGGAAGACCCTCAATGAGATGGATTGACACACTGGCTGCAACATTGGCTCAAGCATAGCAACAATTGTGAAGATGGCAGAAGACCAGGCAGTGTTTTGTTCTGTTGTACATGGAGGTTGCTATGAGTCAGAACCAACTCGACAACACCTAACAAGAACAACAGTGTGTAAGACCCCAAAGTGTCCAGACAAGATCCATAGCTTTTAATTCAATGAGATATTTCCTATATCCTCGGGAAAAAATGTGCTAACTTTGGGGACCAAGACTTATAAACCTACAAGGAGAAGAGTTGCAAGATTAGAAACTATATATTTCCTTCAGGGCTCATTGGGAATAATGGAAAGTGGGACCACTCCTTGTTTCCGAAACCTGTGCATCCTTCCTACTGAGGATGCACTGTCTATAATGTTATTTCATTCAGTGTATATATTGCAGCCCGGAGAACTGTACCACTTATGCAGAGAGTATTGCCTATAAAATGGCATATTAGTTATTTGTCCATTTAGCAGGTGAGGCCTGCAGCTTTTGGGAGGTATGATAATGCAATATGACCAATAGAAGCTGTGGTCATAGGTCCACTATTTTATTAGCCTTTCTGTAAAGAAAATCACTTTTTCTGAAATGATGTTATGTGGTATCCTGTACGAAGCCCACGGGCAGTGGTGTTGGTTGAGGCCATGCAGGCAGGAAAGAAAAACACATACTCAGGATATAGCTCTATTCCCATAGGAACAAACTGTTGGTACCTAAAGGATGGAAGGAGAATGATATAGTCAGTTCTTCCCCAAGGTTCCAATAGGTCTCCTGAAGTAATATAGGCACATCAGGTGTTTACTGTTGTTCTTTTCCTGATAGTTTTGTTGATGGACATTCAGGTGCTGCAGGAGCTAGATCAGCTGTGATAAGTGGGAGTCCACACTGTTGATTCAAACCTTCCTATTGTGGTTATGTATGTGGATATTCTACCAGATTTGGGATGATTAATGACAGAATCTGGTTTACATTAATTGGCCACATTGTTTTCTAATTTGTTATTTAGTATCTCTTCTGATATGGATGCTGTCTGGTGGGTGTTAAAATGCAAGCTACACATCTGTACACTCACATGTGTCCCTACTTAAGCCTCTACCACAGATCTCCTTGTCCCTGATCTTTCAATTTCTTCCCTTCCACTTCCTGATGAGCTGGCCAGGATATTTGCTATGGTCCATCAGGCTATATTTGTTATAACCACAGGTCTCTTCTCTTTCCACACAACTAGACTATTTCTACCCATGGAGAGAATTTTTCCTTCTGACTTCCTTTCAACGGCTTCCTTGAGTGAGGTTGTGGAGAAGTTTTACTTTATTTCTAGCTTGAATGATTTATTGAGCCAATACATCCATAAACTAAGCTTGGGCTTACTTTTGTTTTTCTTTAGCTGGTTTTAAGGAATCCTCCATATAGCCATAGGCATGTACTGAGTGAGAGATACTGGTGCAAGAGTACCATGGAGTCTGGCTACCTACTCATGCGGTTCTCCGTGTCCTCTGGTTCTACCTGTTCAGTCTAAGATGTATTTCCATCTTAGGATGTATTGTTGCTGGTCCAAGCCAATCTTCTGACTTGACGTGTTAGATGGGACCTAGCCTGTATTGACTATTCTGATATTTTGACCTGAACGTGAGTTGGTATCCCATGATCAGGTGTTCCATATCCAATGACACTCAGTAGGATTTTATGAGTTAATTTGAAAAAGGCAGATAATTTTCTACTTCAGATGATATGGCCTTCTTATGATTCTTCCATTGGGCTTACTATGCATACCACATGACATCTTTTCCCACTTATGTCAGAACCGACTTACAACAGAGTCACAGTAATGGAACTCTGTAATAAGTCGGAGACTACCTACACTCCTTAATTCATATCATTCAAACACATAGTGTGTCTAATGCTTTCAATCAAATTTATCATAGGGTTCTTTTATTATTTTTTTTATATTTTGTGACCAAAAATGGATGTAACGTATTTTGTAAGAATAATAAATAATAATTTCTTATATTTGCAGGGAATATTATTATTTACAAAGGAGTTTCCAAAATCATTGTGTCATTGCTTCTAGTAGCAACCCTATAATGTGTATAGGTATTATTACCCCTAAATAAAATTTAAACTTATAGGAGTTAATTGATGTTTTCTGAGACAGAATTAAAGCAGGAACTCTTATTCTGATCAAAATTTCAGTGCATTTGTCATTATTTTTATTGAGATAATAATGCCATGTTTGTATGTGTGTTTTATTTTATTTTTTCAGATAAACTTCATGTACATTTCTTAGAATAGTATCAGTTTATGTATTGTGTATTCCCAACATTATGAAAATAAATTACTACTATTGTACTGTTGTTATTGCTGTTAGGTGTCATGAAGTCAGTTCCTGCTCATAGCGACCCTATGCAGAACAGAAAGAAACACTGCCTGGCCCTGCACCGTTCTCACAATCACTGCTATGTTTGAGCCCATTGCTGTGGCCTCTGTACTAGTTGGAGATATGTATTTTAATAATTTAACAAAGTTTAACCATTTCATATAATGTTTGCTTGTTTTCTCTTTTGTATTTCTTTAACCTCCTAAGAGATCGCATATCTTTATGGAGAAAAATCATATTGCTGTGACGTGGTTTTATCTTTCCATCTTTCTGAGTTTTGCTTTATTTAATTTTAGACTGCTGACAGTCAGAAATTAATCTGGTTTATAGAACATTGTCATTTAAGCAGAATATCCACAACATTCAGCCATAAAGAGAAGTATTTTCATTACTAGCTTTCTATTTTAATGGTGAATGTGGGAACGAACAACTGCTTTCAACAAAATAATTTCTGAATAATGACAGTGCAATATCAATGAAATTAATTTATGGTGCATCTTTCCTGTAGTGTGCATTGTGACAACGCACCATCCATCCATCCATCCGTCCATCATAGAAGTCCGGGTGGCACCATGGTTATACGCTTGGTTGCTAACTGAAAAGTTGGTGGTTCAAACCTACCATTCCAGCCTGCTCCATAGGAGAAAGATGTGGCAGTCTGCTTTTATAGAGATTTACAGCCTTGAAAACCCTGTGGGGCAGTTCTACTCTGAGCTATAGGATCACTATGATTCAGAATCAACTCAATGGCAATGGATTTATATATCTACCTATCTAAATTTTTTAAAATTAGAAACAAAATTATAGCTATTTAATGTTTGCAAATTAAACTAATTTTTAAAATATCAGGTTAATATGGTTAGATAATTATTTTGAAATATTAAGAACTGGTAAACAGTACATTTTGTATATTTCTGAGGAAATTATACTCAAACATTTGTAGGAAGGACTAAATAGATGATGTAGATTGGTGGTGTGAATTTAATATTAATCAAATGTCCCAAGGAAAGTATTATGTAAAAATTCTCAAAAAATGCAAGTAACATTTTTATTGAGAGATGATTTAAATTCCCCAATTTATATGAAAATAAATTTAGATAAAATTTTGTCCATTGCAGTCTTTCTCTTTGGATGAGCTGATCTTTACAGTGAATAGCATTATTAACACCCCATAGTGGTATAGTGTATATAGCTTACTCAAAATACACGATTTTACTTAATCACTTAAATGTACATGATCTCATTTGCTCCTGAAAACAACTCGATGAGTGGCAAGTCATTATGATTCTACATGCTTTAGAAATAAAGACTTCAGATTAAATAACTGATGCAAGGTCACCAAATTAATATCATGGATCAAAGTTAGGACTTTCAAATGTATGTACAACTGATCTTTCAGCCATACTAGTGAGTGTCTTCCTACACTCAGACTAACTGCAATCAGAATGCATATGAGATTAAAAATTGATTCTTATTTGAATAATTTAGATGGATTGCTTCACTTTACCATTGTAAGAGTGAGCGCACACGTTGGTGCGTTTCACTGACATTCTGGTGAAATATCTATCATGTGATAGATATTTAGTCAAACAACAGCATAGCATAATTAATAAAACTTATGGTTTTAGGAGCCCTGGTGGTGCAGTAGTTAAGAGTTCGGCTGCTAACCAAAAGGTTGGAAGTTCGAATCCTCCAGCTGCTCCTTGGAAACACTATGGGGCAGTTCTACTCTGTCTTATAGGGTTGCTATGAGTCAGAATTGGTTTTGGGTTATGGTTTTAGTTTGGGGTTACGGTTTTAGTTTCTAGAACATGTGTAAATCTGTAATAAAGACGACGGTACTCTCCACTATTCAAAAACTCTCCCAACATATTTTTGAAAACCTAGCTTTTCTTTCTAAATACCATGTCAGGGAGCAAAATGTTATATAGTAGACATTAGGTGACATGATGGCACCCAACAACAACCACAAGGAGCAAACTCTACTTTCTTTCTTTGGTCGCTTCTTCAGTGTGAGTATTTGTCAGTGGTGTGTGTGTAATTTATATTCCAGGATTGATCGGTATATCCTAAAGCCATACATTAATCTAATGATACTTTAATAAGAAGAAAATAATAATATTTTAACCAAACTTTTTATTTTCAATATATTTCCATCATTGCAACTTAAGCCAGAGGTGTCTTCATGACTTCTTTCTCCTGACAGGTTAGAACTTCACTCATCTCGGCCTCATTTAGATACTTCTTCTTGATAGAGATCCCCAATCTTTACTTTGAACTTTTTAAACTCTCTAAACTTTATTTAGTCCTAGGGTGAGGCAAACAGTTAAGTGCTTGGCTACAAACCAAAAAGTTGGTGGTATGAATCCATGCACAGGCACCTCAGAAGGAAAGCCTGGTGATCCACTTCCAGAAATCCAGCTGCTGAAAAACCTACGGAGCACGGTTCTACTCTGACACACGTAGGGTCGCCATGAGTCAGAATGAACTCAATGGCAACTGGTGAGACAAGTTTTGCAATCTTGACAGCTCTTTCTCTGATTTCTCCTCAGTAACACTCACATTAATATGACAGGCTCCTTTCTTTTTTGGCTTTACATTTAAGGCTTAATTGTAAGCTCTTTTCCCCCACTTTCACACACATCATGTAAAAGGAATGAAAGCTTCTGCCTCCCTGTGAAAAAGCATGGCACCTACCCGTTGCTTGACTCTAACAGTAACTGTTGGTTGTTGAGTGCAGAGCCAAGGATCCTGGGTTTGGAATCTCCCCTCCCTGTTTACTAGCTGTGTGGCATTGGACAAGTTACTTAGTCTTTCTGAGTATCAATTTCTGCATCTGTTTGAGTTATTGTGGAGATTAAAGCGGTTAATTTAGATAGACAAAGCACCTAGAATAGTGTGTGTCACACAGAAATGTTAGGGGAAAAAAAGGACAGAAAACAGCACCTCTCCCCAACTCCTACAGATTCATTTTCTTCATGATTTCATTTTTCTTAACTTTAAGAAATTACCTGAGATTACCAGACATCAGCATTTTAACATTTGTACATTATACTGTAGTCTCAGTTAATGGAAGTTTCCATTAAGTATTTAATTCAAGTTGAAAGTGATTTGTTTTTAAAATCCATAAAAATTCTTAATCTTCTAACCATGCCCATGGTTAAATGATAACATATAGAATGGTAACATAAGTCAATGTTAATATTTTAAAAATGAGAAAATTCAGGCTCAGATAAATTAAGTGCAATGCCTGGTAGCTTGTTGCAGTATCTTTAGTCCCTATTATCTTACCCTCAGCTGAAACAGCTACAAAGCATAAGAATACACTTATTTTTTAATATCCAGATAAACTTTTAAAATATCAAGAGAATGTTACTTAATTATAAATAATGATATTATTCATTCATACAACACTTATTAGAATACATTCTTAACTCAGGTTAAAATGAAGGGACGCATACATTGTTTAAAGTGATTACTACTTGTAAATCAAAAGTATCTAAGCAAATATTTGCCTTTAGAAAGCATTATGCAATTAAGCGCTTGATCTGATTATTGATTGTGGAGAAGTAAACCATTCCAAAATTAACACCATTTAAAAATAAGTAAATAAAATAAAAATTTAAAGAAGTTTTGAAAGCAAGACCAAGGCTTCCTGAAGTGATAATATTCATAAACTTCAAATAAGATTCCAAGTAAACTCAGAGTTGCAGATAAGATCAAGGCATCGATCAAAATAAATGCTAGGAATCTATGACTAGAGATGATAACAACAGAAAATATAACTGAGTGTCACAAAGGACGATAAACAAAGAGGAACGAGAAACAGAACACAAGTTGAGAAAAACAGGAGATAAAACTCTGGAAATATTCTGGAATCTTCCTTTTCACGTTTGCTTTGGGGAATCGATTAACATTTTACTCACAACCAGTGGCACTATTTCTAAATATGTTTCACTCTAATTAACATGAGCAAAATAGCAGAGACATGTATAAGTGTATAAAGGTATACTTTGAAAAGCAAACAAGAAATCTAAGGTTATAAATTCTATTTTAAAAGCTATTTGAATTCTGCATCCTATTTCACAGGATATGAAATGTGTTTTGATAACAGTTCCTCCCTCGGGCTCTGGCACAACATCCTACATCTGCAACAGAACAATAACAAATCCCTAGTTTGAGTTCAAAGGGATTTTAGTCACAATATGTACTTAAAATAATAGTTCTGTCAAATATATTAAGAACTCAATGTTTATTGTTTTAATGTTATGCAGATTGCTGGATTATGTTTACAGACCTAGTTGATTATGAAAAATGATTAATATTTGTATCAGTACACCATTTTGAAATGTTATTTGTCCTAAATCTTGTCTCCAGAGAGTTCTTGTTTTTGAAATACAGTGATATTTTTAACGTTTTAGAAAAATCAACTTGTCTAATAACAAAATTCTGAAGAATATATATTTAAAATAAGCAATTGTAGTTTGATTTGTAAATACATATTTTAACAGAATTCATTCAGCCAGTGTTACTTCAGAACTCTACAAGACTTCAAATTTCTCTTATTAAGAATTATGGAAAGAAGACACCAATCAAAAGCTGTTAGTTCAACTTTTATTGAAACGTGACAGTGTGGGAACAATCAAGATGACTTCTGCAGGAGAACAAAAATATTAAAGAGTTTATACAACAGATTAGAGAAACTCCGACCTCTGTCATACTTCAGTTTTTTTCTGAGATATTTTCACTCCTCAAATTCTTGAAAGATTATGGGAAACGGAAGTTGTGTTATTCACTGGGCAGGATGCAGGGACGTTTAAACCGTGGCTGTGGTTACTAAACTGTTTGGTCGATTTCAGATTAATAAATGTGGAAGGGAGGAAAAGTGAGAACTAATCCTAGCAAGGTTCAGTGAGACATTTTTATTCCTTCAGCATCTTTCACAGAATGTGTGCTAGGTATGGGATAGCCTTGGCAAATGAATGAATGAATGAATGTTGATGGTTGCAGAAAGTGGTACGAATGTGGTAGCTGCAACTGTTAGACAGGAAACTAAATAAAGTCAGTTCCAAGAACACAGTTTAATTCTAAGAAAAGATGTCTGAGAGAGTCAAACACGTTAATATGGTAGGTTAAAAAAAATATTGACTGATTAATATAAGGGAAAATGAGATAACACCTAAGGAAAAATATAAATATATTATTACAATATATATATGGTGTAAAGATCACAGCCTTGGAAACCCTGTGGAGCAGTCCTACTCTGTCCTTTAGGGTTGCTATGAGTCAGAATTGACTTAGCAGCAACAGGTTTGATTTGGTGTTTTGGTCTTAATTGGTGTCAAATAATATTTCACTTTTGGCATAAAATTTATTTATTTAATTACTAACAAATTTTCATTCGTTCTCTTATGTTTGTTGACATTTTGCTGCTTCTTTTCTGTAAAATATCTGTTCATATACTTTACCATGTTTCAATTAGAGTTGCTGTATTTTTCTGACCAATTTGTAATGCTTTTTTCTGTATTCCAGATAGCTGTCTACAGTCACTTTAGCACTAAAAACATTTTCTTTCATTTTCTGATATGCTTTGTAACTTTTTCCATCTATATTTTGGAACAAGTTTTTTTTTTTTTAATTTTGGTTAAATCACACTTTTTTTTTTTCTCTCTCTCTATGGCTGAGGTTTGATTTTTTTGTTTAAAGAGTTTTCTATCTCAAAGATATTCTACATAAAATTCAGTAGAGTGTATTGGTCAAAATCATCAAATTGCATCCAAACTGCCTGGGTTTGAATCCTATGTTTTTACTTAGGCGAGATATTTAATCTCCATGTGCCTACATTTCTCTGCCCCTCAGTTTTCTCATGTGGAAAATTAACATGACAAAAATAATATGTTCCTTATAGAGTTATTGTGTGAAAATATGTATGTTTCTATTAGTGTCCAAACATGGCTGTCATATGAATATAGGCTTAAAATACATCAAAGATTTATAAACTCATTAATGAGGAAGCAAATGGTGTGGTGAGGCTATTTCAAAGAGTATTTTTAGGAACTGTGTATCTATAAAATAAAAAATCAAACCCACTGCTGTCGAGTCAATTTCAACTCATAGAGACCCTATAGGACAGAGTAGAACTGCCCCATAAGTTTTCCAAGGAGCAGCTGGTGGATTCGAACTGCCGAACTTTTGGTTAGCAGCAGAATGCTTAACCACTGTGCCACCAGGGCTCCAATTGTAAGAAATCCAAGCTGCACTGAAGACACTGGAGAAAAACAAGGAAACACAGGAATCAAATGACTTCATCTGTAGAAAGAGACAATGGAAAAGTTCGATATCATCAATTGGAACACACCATCAATTGCCCTTATGCAAGTTCAAAATAAAGCTGCAAAAAATTAAAACAAGTCCATGAGAGTCAAAGTGCAACCTTGAGTATATCCTACCTGAATTTAGAGGCCATCTCAAGAACAGACTGGACACATCCAATACTAATGACTGAAGGCCAGATGAGTTGGAGGATTACATCAAGAATATCGTAAATGAAGAAAGCAAAAGATAATTAAAAAGACAGGAATCAAAGAAAATACCAAAGTGGATGTCAGAAGACATTCTGAAACTTGCTCTTGAATGTAGAATAGCAAAACAGAGTGGGAAGAATGAGGAAAGAAAAAAGTTGAACAGACTTCAAAGGGCAGCTTGAAAAGACAAAGTAAAGTCTTATAATGAAATGTGCAAAGATCTGGAGTTAGAAAACCAAAAGGGATGAACGGGCTCACTATTCCTCAAACTGAAAGACGTGAAGAAAAAATTCAAGCTTCAAGTTGCAATATTGAAAGATTCTATGGGAAAAATATTGAATGATACAGGAAACATAAGAAGAAAGCGGAAAGAATACACAGAGTCATCATACCAAAAAGATCTGATCAATGTTCAACCATTTCAGCATATGATGAAGAACCAATGGTACTGAAGGAAGAAATCCAAGCTGCACTGAAGACACTGGAGAAAAACAAGTTTCCAGGAATTGACAGGATACTGACTAAGATGTTTCAACAAATGGATGCAGCTCTGGAAGCACTCACTCATCTATGCCAAGAAATTTGGAAGACAGTTACCTGGTCAACTGACTGGGAGAGATCCATATTTGTGCCCATTCCAAAGACAGGTGATCCAACAGTATGTGGAAATTATTGAACAATATCATTAATATTAAACACAAGTAAAATTTTGCTGAAGATCATTCAAAAAGAGGTGAAGCCGTACATTGACAGGGAACTGCCGGAAATTCAAGCTGGACTCAAAAGAGGACATGGAACAGGGGATAACATTGCTTATGTCAGATGAATCTTGGCTGAAAGCAGAGAATACCAGAAAGGTGTTTACCTGTGTTTTATTGACCATGCAAAAGCATTCGACTGTGTGGGTCCTAACAAATTACGGATAACATTGCAAAGAGTGGGAAATCCAGAACACTTACTTGTGCTCATGCGGAACCTATATATGACCAAGAGGCAGTCATTTGAACAGAACAAAGGGATACTGAGTGGTTTAAAATCAGGAAATGTGTACATCAGGAATGTATCCTTTCACCATACTTATGTAATCTGTATGGTGAGAAAATAATCAAAGAAGCTGTATATATGAAGAATGTAGCATCAGGATTGGTGGAAGATTCATTAATAGCCTGCAGATATGCAAATGACACAACTTTGCTTGCTGAAAATGACAAAGACTTAAAGCACTTACTGATGAAGATCAAAGACTACAGTCTTCAGTATAGATTGCACCTCAACATAAAGAAAACAAAAATCCTCACAACTGGATCAATAAGCAACATCATGATAAATGGAGAATATATTGAAGTTGTCGAGGATTACATTTTACTTAGATCCACAAACAACATCCATAGGTACAGGAGTCAAGATATCAAATGATGTATTGCATTAGGCAAATATTTTGCAAAAAACCTCTTTAAAGTGTTAAAAAGCAAAGTTGTCACTTTGAGGACTAATGTGTACTTGACTCAAGTCATGGTGTTTTCAATTACCTCATATGCATGGGAGGACTAGACAATGAATAAGGAAGACCGAAGAAGAATTGATGCATTTGAATTACAGTATTGCAAAGAGTATTGAATATACCATGGACTGCCACAGGAACAAACAAATCTGTCATGGAAGAAGTACAGCCAGAATGCTCCTTAAAAGCAAGGATGGTGTGATGCTTAAGATTGTATGTCAACTTGGCTAGATCATTATTCTCAGTGTTTTAGTAGTTGTATAATGTTGTGATCACCCCCATGATGGAATCTGCTGAGTGGTACTGGTGGAGGCGGGGCCTGTGGCAGCTCACCGCTCGCTCAGTTTCATCTCTCTGACTTCACCGGTTACCTTCTGCCTGCTCACCTTGCCAAGGTTTTTGGCTTGTTCCAGACTCAGCAGCTGCCGTTTGTTGTCTCACCTCTGGTTCGTGGGATTTGAGCTAGCAGCTTACCTGTTGATCTCGGAATTCATTGAACTTCTCAGCCTGCAAGCAAGAGTCCGGTTCCCGACCTGCCAACCTTGGGTTTGCTAGCCCCTGCAGCTATGTGAATCAGGAGAAACCTGATTGTCTTTTCTGCTGATCTTGGAATTCACTGACCTTCACAGCCTGTGAGCAGGAGCCCCTCTCCACCAGCTTCTTTGGCTACTGGGAGAGGCCTCTACCCCGATCTGTGGACTTGGAACATTTTAGCCTCTACAATTGCGTGAGCTATTTCCTTGATATAAGTCTCTCTCTATATATATTTATATACTTTACTGGTTTTGCTTCTCTAGAGAACCCAGCCTAAGACAGATGGCGAGATTTCATCTCACATACTTTGGAGATGTTGTCAAGACAGAGCAGTCCCTGGAGAAGGACATCATGCCTGGTAAAATAGAGGGTCAGTGAAAAAGAGGAAGACCCTCAATGAGATGGGTAAACACAGTGGCTGCATGAATGGGCTCAAGTATAGCAAGGATTGTGAGGAAGGCGCAGGACCAGGCAGTGTTTTTTCTGTTGTACATGTGATCACTATGAGTCAGAACCGACTGGATGGCACCTAATGACAACAATATATATTATATATTGTATTTCATGAATACATTACTAGTTAATTACATAATACTAATGCCAAAGGAACATAAGGAACCCTGATGGTGCATCAATTAAGCTCTAAACTGCTAATGAAATGATCTGTGGTTTGAAGTTTCTTGGTCTATGTACAGGTTCCACATGAGCACAATTAAACGTTCTAGAGTTCCCATTCTTCGTAATGTTATCATTATTTGTTATGATCCACACAGTTGAATTGAAAGGGTTAGGAAAATAAAATTCCAGATCTTTAAATTTCATGTAATCTTTTGTAATACTAATCTTTCTGAGCCCCCCCTCTCTCCTGTGATCTTTTTTTTTAAATGACAGATGCTGTAATTCCCATACTTGGCAAATAAGGAACGCCTCTCATGTCGTGATAATGACCATTCTAGGGAGTTCCACTAAAAAAAAAAAAAAAAAAACATTCAAAATATTGATATTGGTGTTGAGAAAGTAAACTACACTAATGACTGGGTGACACATTACTTTGTTAATTGGGTGGTTTCTTTTTGTTGTTTCAATGTGATTAAAGTATTTCATCTAAATTAAACTTGGTAGATCAATAGGCATACATCCTGGTGATAGATTACTATATAATTTTTGACACCTAAACTGGAGTGCAAAGATTGCATAACAATAAGATATACTGCAACTTCTTCCATTTTCAACCACTTATTTATTTAAACAAGTTTTGACAGTACTTATACCTATAAAAATGAAAACTAGAAAGATAATTGGTTTTGAACTTTGTTTAATTTTAGTGATAAATAATATCTAACCAAGGTTATACAAACTAAGTTTAAAAAAGCCTCATTGTTTTTATTTCCAATACAAAATTTCTTTGTGTTTAATATTTTTTAAAATTTATAATAAATGTATGTGATTTTTACTAATAAATGACTCTGGTGATAACTCACTTCAAAAACATAATTATACTGTTAGAGCGCTTTTTAACTGTTCAAAGAAGCATGAATGTAATTAGGACTTTGAAGTACCAAATATGTAATACATAAGGAAAAAGATTGTGGGGCTGGTGAAATTGAAATATTAGCTCAAGGAAAAGAAATGCTATGCAGCATTTAAGACATTTAAAAATGCTTGTTTATTTTTCCAAAGATGACTTACCAAATTTCTATTGCATTTCATTGCCAATGTATACATATAAAGCTCTATTAAAAAAAGAACAATTTTATCTCCATTAAGCCCTCTTTTCCCCCTCCCTTACTACCCCTGGTCACCACTAATAAACCTTGGTCTCCATATATTTGTGATTTCTTGTCTATTTATATAAGTGAGGTCATACAGTATTTGTCCATTTGTGATTGGCTTATTTATCGCAACATAATGTCTTCAAGATCCATCCATACTATAACATGTATCAGGATTTCATTTCTCCTGATGGCTGAGTAGTATTTCATTTTATGTATGTACCACATTTTGTTTATCCATTCATCTGTTGATGGACATTTAGGTTGTTTCCACCTTTGGCTATTGTGAATAGCGCTGCAATGAACATTGGTGCACAAGCCTCTTTTTGAATCTCTGCTTTTGAATCTTTTGGCTATATACTAGGAATGGAATTTCTGGGTCACATGGTAGTTTTATTTTTAGTTTTTTGAGGAATCATCACATTGTTTTCCACAATGGCTGTATCATTTTTCGTTCCCACCAGCAATGGATAAGGGTTCTGATTTCCCCACGTCCTCACTAACATTTGTTGTTGTTTTTTTTTTAATCTTAGCTATCCTAGTGGGAGTGAAATGGTATCTCATTGCGGCTTTGATTTGCATCTTACTGATGGATAATGACACTGAGCATCTTTTCATGTGTTCAGTGGCCATTTGAATGTCCTCTTTGGTGATCTGTCTATTCAAGTTCTTTGCCCATTTTATGATTGAGTTATTTGTCTTTTTGTTGTTGAAGTTGTCAAAGTTTTATATATATTTTTGTCATTAGATTCTTGTTGAATATATGGCTTACGAAGGTATTGTCTCAGTCAGTAGCTTGTCTTTTCACTTTTTTAGTAAAGTCTTTTGAAGAACAAAAGTGTTTAATTTTATGAGGTCCCATTTGTTTGTTTTGTCTTTTGCTGTTTTGCTTTTGTTTTTATATTAGATAATCCATTGTTGAAATCTAGGCCTGACAGCATTACCCCTGCTTGTTCTTTAGGAATTTTATAGTTTTAGTTTGCACATTTAGTTCCTTAATCCATTTTAAATTTGTTTTTGTGTTTGGTGTGATGCATGGATCCTGTTTCATTTTTCTGCACGTGGAAGTCCAATTTTCCCAGTATCACTTATGGAAGAGACTGTTCTTTCCCCCATCAAATAGACTTAGCACCCTTGTCAAAAATCAGTTGACCATAGATGTGTGGATTTGTTTCTGGACTCTCAATTCTATTCCATTGGTCTGTGTGTCTATTGTTTTACCAGTACCAGGCTGTATTGATCTCTGTAGCTGTAGCCGTATAGTATGTACAGGGTCGATGTAAGTCAGAATTGACTCAGTGGCAACAGATTTGTTTTTTTTTGTTTTTTGTTTTTTTATTGTTGTTGTTAGGTGCCATCAAGTCAGATCTGACCCATAGTGACCCTCTGTACAACAGAATGAAACACTGCCCAGTCCTGCGCCACCCTCACAATCATTGCTGTGCTTGAGCCCATTGCTGCAACCACTATGCCAATCCATCTCACTGAGGGTCTTCCTCTTTTTCGTTGACCCTCTGCTTTAGCAAGCATGATGTCCTTCTCCAGGGACTGATCCCTTCTGATAACATGTCCAAAGTATGTGAGACATAGTCTCACCATCCTTGCTTTTAAGGAGCATTCTGGTTGTACTTCTTCCAAGACAGATTTGTTCATTCTTTTGGCGGTCGATGGTAGATTCAATATTCTTTGCCAATATCACAATTCAAAAGCGTAAATTCTTCTTCCTTCTTCCTTATTCATTGTCCACCTTTCGCATGCATATGAGGCAATGGAAAACACCATGGCTTGGGTCAGGCGCATCCTTGTCTTCAAGGTGACATCTTTGCTTTTCGACATTTTAAAGAGGTCTTTTGCAGCAGATTTGCCCAGTGAAATTCGTCATTTGATTTCTTTTTTTTTATTTTTTCATTTTATTGTACTTCAGGTGAAAGCTTACAGAGCAAATAGTTTCTCATGAAATAGTAGTACACATGTTGTTCTATGACATTGGTTAACAACCCCACAACGTATTAAGCCTCTAAATTCTCAAGCTTTTTTTTTTTTTTTTTGATGAAAATTACAGATGGCCAAAGATACACCGTTTCAAGAATTTCTACATTCACAGTTCAGTGACATTGACTATGCTCTTCCAACTGTGCTGCCATTCTCGCCCAAGATGAAGGCTTACAGGACAAAACAGCCTCCCATTTAATAGTTACTACAAATGTTGCCCTATAGCAGTGGTCAACAATCTCACAATACATCGACAGTGTCCTTATTCAATTTGTGTTCCTTATCATCAGTTTTCTACTCTCCCTCTGCCTTCTGGCCCTTGTCACCGGACTCCTGTACCTCGTTAGTCCCATTTAGTTTTACGGGGCTGTCCATTCCCAGGCTTAACATCGAACCTCGAAGGTAACTTCACCTCTGAGCTGAAAGGGTGTCTGGGGGCCACACTCTTGAGGTTTCTCTAGTATTCTTTAGGCCAGTAAATCTGGTCTTCTTTTTTTTTTTTTTTTTTGGGAGTTAAAATTATGCTCTACATTCTTCTCCAGCTCTGCCCAGAACCCTCTGTTGTGATCCTGGTCAGAGGAGTCATTGGTGGTAGCCGGGCACCATCCAGCTGTACTGGGCTCAGTCCCATGGAGGCCTTGGTAGCTGTGGACCATTAGTCCTTCGGACTAATCTTTTCCTTGTATCCTGTTCTCTTCGTTCTCCCTTGTTCCTGAAGGGATGAGATCAGTGGAGTATCTTAGATGGCCGCTCATAGGCTTTTAAGACCCCAGACACTACTCACCAAGGTAGAATGTAGAGCATTATCTTTATAAGTAGTGTCATGCCAATTGAGCTAGATGTTCCCCGAGATCATGGTCCCCAGAGCCCTCCGTCCAACAACTCAGTCCCTCGGGGGGTTTGGATGTGTCTATAGGGCCTCCATGACCTTTCCTTGTGCAGGTTGTGTTAGTTTCCCCTGTATTATGTACTATCTCACCTCTCACCCAAGTTATCACTTACCTATTACCTATTTAGTATTCCCCCCCCCCCCATCCCTGGTGACCAACAAGGACTGTTTCATTTTGCATGTGAATTTTTTCATGGGTTTTTACAATAGAGGTCTCATACAATATTTGTCCTTTTGTGATTGACTTATTTCACTCAGCATGATGTCCTCCAGTTTCATCCATGTTATAAGATGGTTCACAGATTCATTGTTGTTCTTTCTCATTGCATAGTACTCCATTGTATGTATGTACCATAGTTTGTGTATCCATTCATCTGTTGATGGACATCGAGGTTGTTTCCATCGTTTTGCTATTGTGAATAATGCTGCCATGAACATAGGTGTGCATATGTCTATTCGAGTGATGACTCTTATTTCTCTAGGATATATTCCTAGGAGTGGGATTGCTGGATCGAATGGTATGTCTATTTCTAGCTTTCTAAGGAAACGCCATATCATTTTCCAAAATGGTTGTATCATTTTGCATTCCCACCAGCAGTGTATTAGAGTTCCCGTCTCCCTGCAGCCCCTCCAACATTTGTTATTTCCACTGTTTTTGATTCGTGCCAGTAATGCCGGGGTGAGATGGTATCTCATTGTGGTTTTAATTTGCATTTCTCTAATGGCTAGTGATCGCGAGCATTTCCTCATGTGTCTGTTGGCCATTTGAATGTCTTCCTTGGTGAAGTGTCTGTTCATTTCCTTTGCCCATTTTTTGATAGGATTGGTTGTCTTTTTGTTGTAGAGGTGTTGGATTTTCTTGTAGATTATGGAGATTAGACCTTTGTCTGACTTGCACTGTCCAAAAATCTTTTCCCAGTCTGTAGGTTCTCTTTTAACTCTTTTGGTGAAATCTTTTGAAGAGCATAGATGTTTGATTTTTAGAAGATCCCAATTATCTAGTTTATCTGTTCGGTTTTTTGTGTTGATGTTTATGGTTTGTATCTTGTTAATGCCATGTATAAAGACCTGAAGTGTTGGTCCTATTTTTTCTTCTATGAATTTTATAGTTTGAGGCTTTATATTCAGGTCTTTGATCCATTTTGAAGTAGTTTTTGTATATGGTGTGAGGTATGGGTCCTGTTTCATTTTTCTACAAATGGATATCCAGTTTTGCCAGCACCATTTGTTAAAAAGACTGTCTTTTCCCCATTTGATGGACTTTGGGCCCTTGTCGAGAATCAGGTGACTGTAGGTGGATGGGTTTACATCTGGGTTCTCAATTCTGTTCCATTGGTCAATGTCTCTGTTGTTGTACCAGTACCAGGCTGTTTTGAGTACTGTAGCTGTATAGTAGGTTCTCAAGTCAGGTAGTGTGAGTCCTCCAACTTTATTCTTCTTCTTCAGTAGTGCTTTACTTATTCGGGGTTTCTTCCCTTTCCATATAAAGTTGTTAATTAGTTTTTCCATCTCTTTGTAAGAATGTTGTTGGTATTTGGATCGGGATTTCATTGTATTTGTAGATTGCTTTAGGTAGAATTGCCATTTTCACAATGTTGAGTCTGCCTATCCATGAGCATGGTATGTTTTTCCATTTATGTAGATCCCTTTGTATTTCATGCAGCAGTGTTTTGTAGTTTTCTTTGTATAGGTCTTTTATATTCCTGGTCAGATTTATTCCTAAGTATTTTATATTTTTAGGGCTATTGAAAATGGTATTGATTTCCTGATCTCCTTTTCATCGTTCTCTTTACTGGTGTCTAGGAATCCAACTGATTTTTGAATGTTTATTTTGTATCCTGCTACTCTGCTGAATCTTTTTATTAGTTCCAGTAAATTTCTTGTGGAGACTTTAGGGTTTTCTATGTATAGTATCATATCATCTGCAAACAGGGAGAGTTTAACTTCTTCATTACCAATTTGGATGCCCTTTATTTCTTTCTCTTGCCTTACTGCTCTAGCTAGAACTTCCAGCACAATGTTAAATAGGAGTGGTGATAAAGGGCATCCTTGTCTTGTTCTTGTTTTCAAGGGGAATATTTTCAGCCTCTCTCCATTAAGAATGATGTTGGCTGTTGGTTTTGCATAGATGCCCTTTATTATGTTGAAAAATTTCCCTTCTATACCTATTTTATTGAGAGCTTTTATCAGGAATGGGTGTTGGACTTTGTCAAATGCCTTTTCTGCATCAATTGAGATGATCATGTGATTTTTTTCTTTCCTTTTATTTATGTGGTGGATTACGTTGATGGATTTTCTAATGTTAAACCATCCTTGCATACCTGGTATGAATCCTACTTGGTCGTGGTGTATTATTTTTTTGATATGATACTGAATTCTATTGGCTAGAATTTTGTTCAGAATTTTTGCATCTATATTCATGAGAAATATTGGTCTGTATTTTTTTTTTTTTTTTGATGTCTTTGCCTGGTTTTGGTATCAGCATTCTGCTGGCTTCATAGAATGAATTTGGAAGTGTTGCTTCCTCTTCTATGCTCTGAAATAACTTGAGTAGAACTGGTACGAGCTCTTCTGTAAATGTTTTGTAGAATTCTCCAGTGAAGCCATCTGGGCCAGGGCTTTTTTTGGTTAGGAGTTTTTTTATTACCTTTTCAATCTCTTCTCTTGTTATGGGTCTGTTCAGATTTTCAATATCACTTTGTTGTAGTTTGGGTAGGCCGTATGTTTCTAGAAATTTATCCATTTCCTCTAGGTTTTCAAATTTGTTGGAGTATAGTTTTTCATAATATTCTGTTATAATCCTTTTTATTTCAGTTGGGTCTGTTGTAATGTCCCCCATTTCATTTCTTATTTGGGTTATTTGTGCCCTCTGCTGTTTTTCTTTTGTCAGTCTGGCCAGTGGTTTGTCGATTTTGTTGATTCTTTCAAAGAACCAACTTTTGGTTTTGTTGATTCTTTCTATTGTTTTTCTGTTCTCTATTTCATTTATTTCTGCTCTGATCTTTACTATTTCCTTACTTCCGGTGGTTGTAGGCTTTTTTTGTTGTTCTCTTTCTATTTGTTTGAGTTCTGTAGTTAATGTTTTGATTTTGTCCCTTTCTTCTTTTTTGATATGTGCATCTATTGCTATAAATTGTCCTCTGAGGACTGCCTTTGCTGTGTCCCAAAGGTTTTGGTATGGTGTGTTTTCATTTTCATTTGATTCTAGGAATTTTTTAATTCCATCTCTGATTTCTTCTATTACCCATTGATGTGTAAGCAGATTATTATTCAGTTTCCATGTGTTTGATTTTTTTTCCTTGCTCTCTCTAGTGTTAATTTCTACCTTGATGGCATTGTGGTCAGAGAAGATACTGTGAATTATCTCAGCATTTTGGATCTTGTTGAGGATTGCTCTGTGGCCTAAGATGTGGTCTATTCTGGAGAACGTTCCATGTGCATTGGAAAAGAATGTGTACTTTGCAGCGGTTGGATGGATTGTTCTATATATGTCTATGAGGTCCAGTTGGCTGATTGTGTCCTTTAGGTCTTCTGTATCTTTGCTGAGTTTCTTTTTAGTTGTTCTGTCCTTTACTGAGAGTGGTGTGTTGAAGTCTCCTACTATTATTGTGGAACTGTCAATTTCTCTTTTCAGTGCTGTTAGAGTTTTTTTAATGTATTTTGGAGCCCTGTCATTGGGTGCATAGATATTTATTATGGTTATGTCTTCATGATGGATCATCCCCTTAATCATTATATAGTGTCCTTCTTTGTCTTTTATGGTAGATTTTGTTTTAAAGTCTATTTTATCTGAGATTAGAATTGCCACTCCTGCTCTTTTTTGATAGTTGTTAGCTTGATATATTTTTTTCCAACCTTTGATTTTTAATAAATTCACATCTTTGTTTCTAAGGTGTGTCTCTTGTAGACAGCAAATTGATGGATCCTGTTTTCTTATCCATTCTGCCACTCTCCATCTCTTTATGGGTGCATTGAGTCCATTTACGTTCAGTGTAATTATTGATAGATGTGAGTTTGTTGCTGTCATTTTGTAGTGCTTTTTTTTGTGATGCTGAAGTTTTCTTTGTTCTTCTTACTCTCTTGTGCTGAGTTACTTTTGTTTGTGGATTTTGTGTTCATTTCTTTTGTTTTTGTAGGTTTTGTTTTTGTTGAGACTTTATGTTTTTCGTCTTTATTTTTATGAATTGGTTTGTTAACTTTTTTGTGGTTACCATGAATTTTACCCTTATCTTTAGAATTTTGAAGCAGTCTACCGTTACTTGGTATCGCCTTGCCTTCCTCTCCTTTAGAAGGTTCTATACCTATGCCGTTTGTTCCCTCTTTCATTGTTTTGATGTTGTTGTCATCCTTTGATTGATTTCTCTGATTCCCTGTTGTATATCTTTTGTTTTTGGAAAGTCCTCTGTAGTTCAGTTCCTAGAATGGTATCTGGTTCATGTGAACCTGCGTCCTAGGTCCTAGGTCCTGCCTGAGGGCTGAAGCTGTTTGTCCTCAGATCGAAGAACTCCCTTTAATAATTCTTGTAAGTTTGGTTTGACTTTTGCATATTCCTTTAGTTTCTGTTTATCTGGAAATGACCTAATTTCACCATCAAATCTGAATGAGAGTTTTGCAGGATATATTATTCTTGGCTGACAATTTTTTTTCTTTCAAGATTTTATATATGTCATCCCATTGCCTTCTTGCCTGCATGGTTTCTGCCGAATAATCTGAGCTTAGTCTTATTGTTTCTCCTCTGTATGTGACTTCTTGTTTTTCACGAGTTGCTCTCAGGATTCTTTGTTTGTCTTTAGTTTTAGCGAGTGTGAATATGATATGTCTTGGTGATTTTCTTTTGGGGTCTCTTCTATATGGGGTTCGTTGAGCTTCTTGGATGGCCAGCTTTTCATTTTTCATGATATTGGGAAAGTTTTCTGTCAGCAGTTCATCAATGATCCTCTCTGTGTTTTCTGTTTTCTCCCCCTGTTCTGGTATGCCAATCACTCGTAAGTTTTTGCTTTTAATTGTGTCCCACATAACTCTCAGGCTCTCTTCAATTTTCTTTGTTCTTTTTTCTGAGTTTTCCTGAAACAGAGTTGTATCCAAGTGTTTGTCTTCAGTTCCACTGATCCTGTCTTCCGTGGTTTCAAATCTACTTCTCAGCCCTTCTATGACACCATCCATTTCTGAAATCTTGTTGTTTAGCTTTTGGATTTCTAATTGTTGTTTTTGTGTAATTTGAGTTGTGAATTTATTTTGGCATTTTGTTCCTGCATCATCTTCCTGAATTCTTCCAATTTTTTGTCTGTATTTTCCATAAATTTGTCTATTTTTTCCTCATGTGTGTCATCTTTTTGCCTCAGTTCTTGGAAAATTCCGATTATCAGTGATTTGAGTTCCGTATCAGGTACTTCTAGTGCATTTTCTTCCACAGGAGAGTTATCTGGTGTTTTAATTTGGACGCCTATTGGAGCCATCTTGTCTTGTTTTTGTAAATATTTTGATATTGTTTGCTGTTTTCGGGGTATTCAGTAGATATTTCTCTCGTTTATTGATTGTAGATTTTTTTTTTTTTTGTTTCTTCCTTGTGGTACAGTTGGGCAGATCTAGCTGAAGAGGAGCCACTGGGATGGGTTGTTTGTGGCACTCACCATAGCCACCAGGACGGTCGGTAGTCAGTGCTGGGCAGGTTCCAATAGGGCTTGCCTGCACAGCTTGGTGGTGTGATGTCTAGTGCACGGTGCAGGTAGGTAGGGTGCAGTGGGAATATGGTTATATGTGAAGCTAAGCTGGATATGGGAGAGAGGAGAGAGGAGGAGGAGCAAAAAGCATACAAACATAAAAGAATGCTAGGGGAGCTTGTCGTTGGAATGGACAGATGAGAGACTATGGGATGGAGGAAACCAGAAGGGGGAAGAGAAAGAAAAGGAAAGAATGAACAAATAAAAATCAGAAAAGTTAAAGAACTGCAAAGTTCCCAGGGATCCCACCGATTCAGCTATGAGGTCTGGGGGAGTCGGTCTCAGTTTTCACAGCACAGCGTGGCCAGAAGGTACAGAGGCATACATCGCCTGGTATTCGGGGATCAGAAAGAGAAGGAAGAGATAGAGAGATGAGAAATTAAGCAATGAAGAAAGACAAAAGGGAAAAAGAGAAAAAAGATGACAAAACTAATCAAAAAAAGAAGAAAAATAAAATTAAAAAAAAAAAAAAAAAGCAACACCAGCAGTCAGTGCCAACAAATGGACCCAGAGAGCCCCCACTCAGGGGCGTGAATTCCAAGAAGCCGGCAGTCTCGGGGTTAAGAGACCGTGGCCACGGGAAGCAGAGGGGCAAACGAACAAAGGCCCCGGGATCTCACCAGCATAGCAGCCCAGACCTGGAAGCAGCCACACACCCGAACGCAGCCCCACAGCCCCGCAGGAGAGAGCAAAGACGGCACCCGGAACCAGGCACCCAGGCAAAAGGAGGGGGAGGCGGCAGAAAAAGGTTCGCCAGCTGCCAGCAAACGGCTCCCAGAAAGCCGCCGCCCGGGCGCACGGAATCCAAGCACCGGCGCCCAGCCCAGGGACCCCGGTCACGGAAAGCAGTGGGGCGAACGAACAAAGGCCCCGGGATCCCACCAGCGCGGCAGCCCAGACCTGGAAACAGCCACACGCCCGAACGCAGCAGCCCCACAGCTCCGCAGAAGAGAGCAAAGACAGCACTCGGAACCAGGAACCCAGGTAAAAGGAGGGGGAGGCGGCAGAAAAAGTTTCTCCAGCTGCCAGCAAACGGCTCCCAGAAAGCCGCCAGCCCAGCTACGTGGAATCCAAGCACCAGCGCCCCCCCAGCCCAGGGACTCCAGCCACGGAAAGCAGAGGGGCGAATGAACAAAGGCCCCAGGATCCCACCAGCATGGCAGCTCAGACCTGGAAACAGCCACACGCCCGAATGCAGCCCTACAGCCCCACAGGAGAGAGCAAAGACGGCACTTGGAACCAGGCACCCAGGCAAAAGGAGGGGGAGGTGGCAGATAAAGCCTCGCCAGCGGCCAGCAAACAGCCCCCAGAAAGCCGCCAGCCCGGGCGCGTGGAACCCAAGCACTGGTGCCCCCCAGCCCAGGGACCCCGGCCACGGAAAGCAGGGGATCCCCAGCTGAGGCGGAGAGGGGTGGTGGGTGGGAGAGCTCACACCGCAGTTTACCGGTCGTTCTGTCTCCCACCGGATGCTCTGCAAGGCTGTTCTCCCGTTCGCTGGTCTCCTATAGGAATCCAAGATGGTGGATCCGCGCTGCGTTAGCTGGTAAGGAATCTCTGCATGAGTCTCTCCTCACTCTCCGTTCTCTTTTAGTATTCTCACTCCGTTTGGTGTTTGGCTGAGTTCTTTATCTCTTCATTTGGTGTTCTAGGGTTTCAGGATTGTTGATTCTCTGTTAGGCTTAGTTTTTCGGATCTTTGCTGCGGAGGGATGGCGTGGTGCTTCTGCCTAGAGCGCCATCTTGCCCCGCCTCTCTCCATTTCATTTTTGATGATTTCCAATTTTCCTAGATTCATACTTCGTACATTTCACATTCCGATTATTAATAGATGTTAGCAGCTGTTTCTTCTCATTTTGAGTAATGCCACATCAGCTAATGAAGGTCTTGAAAGCTTGACTCCACCCACTTCATTAAAGTCAACTCTACTTTGAGGAGGCAGCTCTTCCCCAGTCATCTTTTGAGTGCCTTCCAACCTGGAGGGCTCATCTTTCGGCACTGTATCAGACAATTTTCTGCTGCTATTCATAAGTTTTTCATTGACTAATTCTTTTCAGAATTAGACTGCTGGGTCATTCCTCCTAGTCTTCTTAGTCTGGAAGCTCAGCTGAAACCTGTCCACCATTGGTGATACTGCTGTATTTGAATACTGGTGGCATAGCTTCCAGCATCACAGCAACACGCAAGCCCTCACAGTACAACAAACTGACAGTAACATTGAGGTGTTCTTAAACAGTATGTTTTTAAATCAGGAAATGTGAGTCCTCCTACTTTGTTCTTCTCTTTCAACATTATTTTAGATATTCAGGGCATCTTGCCATTCGATATAAAAGTTGAGGATTGGTGTTTTCTATTTTTGTAAAGAAGGCTATTGGAATTTTGATGGGGATTGCATTGAATATAGAGATCAATTTGGGTAGTGTCTTAGTTACCTAGTGCTGCTATAACAGAAATACCACAAGTGGATGACTTCAACAAAGAGAAAGTTATTCTCTCGCAGTTTAGAAGGCTAGAAGTCTGAGTTCTGGGTACCAGCTCCAAGGGAAGACTTTCTCTGTCTGTGAAGTCTGGGGGGCAGCCTTTGTCATCAATCTCCCCTTGGTCTAGCAGCTTCTCAGAGCAAGAACCCTGGGTTTAAACAATAGGCTCTGCTCCTAGTTCTTCTTGTTTTGTTGTAATGAGGTCCCTCTCCTCTCTGCTCAAGTCTCTCTTTTATATCTCAAAAGAGATTGACTCAAGATGCAACCAAATTCTGTAGATAGATTCTTGCCTCATTAATATAACTGCCTCTACGCCTGCCTAGTTAACGTTATAGGTGTTAGGACTTACAACACATAGGCTAATCACATCAGATCACAAAATGATGTAAAACCACACAAAAGTGGGAATCATGCCTTAGCCATGTTGACACATATTTTGAGAAGGACACAATTCAATCCATAATAGATACTATTGACATCTTAGCAATATTAAGTCTTCTAATCCATGAACATGGAACATCGTTCCATTTATTTAAGTCTTCTTTAATCTCTTTCAGCAGTGTTTCGTAGCTTTCATTTTATAAGCCCTTCACATCCCTGGTTAGATTTATTCCTAGGTATTTTATTTTCTTGTATGTTATTGTAAATGGAATTATTTCCTTAATTTACCTTTCAGATTTCTCATTGCTGGTGTATAGAAACCTAAATGATTTTTGTTTGTTGACTTTTTACCCCGCAACTTTGCTGAATTCCTCTATTAAGTCTACAAGTTTTCTTGTGGATTCTTTAGGATTTTCTATATATAGGATTATATCCTTGAATAGAGATAATTTTACTTCTTCTTTTCCAATCTACATAGCTTTTATTTCTTTTTCTTGTCTTATTGTTCTGGCTAGTACTTACAATACAATATTGAATAGAAGTGGTATATAGCGGGCACACTTGTCTTGTTCCTGATTTCAAGGGGAAAGCTTGCAGTCTTCCTCCATTAAGTATAATGTTGGCTGTTGGCTTTTCATGTATGCCCTGAATCATACTGAGGAATTTCCCTTCTATTCCAATCATCTCTGAGATTTTTATCACGAAGATGTGTTACATTTTATCAAATGTTTTCTCTGTACTTATAGAGATGATCTATCTTTTGTTCTGTTGATGTGATGTATTACTTTGATTGATTTTCTAAAGTTGAACCATCCCTGCATTCCTGGAATAAATTCCTCTTGGTCATAGTGTATGACTCTTTTAATATGCTGTTGGATTCTGTTCGCTAGTATTTTGTGGAGGATTTTTGCATCTATATTCATAAGAGATATTGGCTTATAATTTTCTTTGTGTGTGTGTGTTTTAAATTTTTAATGTTACTTTTTCTAATATGGGAATCCCTGGGTAGTGCAAATGGTTAAGCACTAGACTACTAGCTGAAAGATCAGTGGTTCAAACCCACCCAGAGGTGCTTCTGAAGACAGGACTGGCAATCTTCTTCTGAACAGTCACAGCCTTGACCTCATGGTGCAGTTCTACTCTGCACACATGAGGTCAGCATGTGTCAGAATCAACTCAATGGCAACTAACAACGACAATATTTCTAATATGTAATCATATGTAATATGCAATAAATTATTTTTCCTCTATTTTGGCACATAATTACAAGTTTAGATGGCAATTCTTTAAAAATTGCAAGAAGGAAGTTTTTCAGAAGTTTTTTAGAGGGTATGTCAACAAAGTGTGAAGATTACTGGTGTAGATAATAATAACTAATACTATGCAATGCCTATTGTATGTCAGTTGTTATTTTCAAGGATGCAAATGTTATATCTTATTTATTTATTACTCAGAAAAATGATATTATTATCCTCATTTAATAGATAAGAACATAAAGGGGTGGGGACGAAAAATAACTTGTCCAATACTGTACAGCTAGTAAGAATGCATATCTGATTCTGTAAGGCACTTTAGCTCTATGGCTTGTGCTATTAAACGTTATGATGCAGTTTGTGAGTCTTTAATGTAATAAGTACTAAATAAATGACAGAGATTATTTTAATCATTTATAGTGGTGTATTGTATAATCATATGAGAAGTGTAATGTCTGTTAGTGTTAAGACCAATCTTTTTTTTTTTCTAATTTTATATATCATTTTCTTTTCCCATTATTGCACAAGTCTAGGTCATAGTATAGATGATAAATAGTTATTGCAGAAATGTTTGAATGGATGAGTGACTGAGTAAATAAAAAGCTTCTGAACAATGTAGTTTATGAATTATAATTTCTTGTCATTGGTACTATCATTACAATATGCCCTGTATGTTCTGGCTACTCTTTACTATTGTACGTATGGGAGAGTGCCTTACTTTTCAAAAGTAAGGTATGAAAAGATATATTAATTAGCAAACATTTTAGAGGAAACTTCGGTTCTTTTTTTTTTTTTCCTCTCATTATGGTAATAGAATTTCTTCATTTGTCCATTATACTGGCCTACATTTCTTGTAGTATATATTTACTCAGTGAGTGAGTGCTTGGCTTGACATAATATCTGTGGCCACAGTATACGTGAGTTAAGTGATATAAGGAAAGATAGTCTTTCTATTAGTTCTTTTATACCATTTTGTCAATATTTTATAAAATGCATTATCAGTGAACACTGATTCATCAAGATAATAACTGTATTTCATTAAAACAACAAAAGAAGCATTGCCATAGCAAACTATGTTTGGAAATTGTATGCCCCACTTTGTGAATCACAACATATGTGAGCAATTGAATATCTCAGGTAAATCCTGTAACAAAGGAATGCGTTTAAATTGGCTTAATACATTATTTCCCAAATTTACTTCATTTTCCAAATGTATTATTATCTCGCATAATTAGTTTTATATATGGCAGAATTTGAAGACAAAAATTTTGTATTGCTAGAAGAAATACAAGAATTTGGCAACTAATTTACAAAGATAAACAATCCAGCCAGGGAGCTTCCAAGATATAAATCAAGAGAAATGCTCTTTTGACAAAGAAATAAAAATATCTTTCATTACTAATCACCTATTTCCTTCTCTGTGACCTTTAGCTAGTTATTTATCATCTCTACCCTCTTTTTGCTCGTACCTCAAAGAGCTGTGAAACAGAGTGAATTTGAGAATGTGAGGCAGAATGCAGAGAAGTGCTAGACATGTTGTGAGCTTAGTAAAGTTGTACTATAATAATTATTATTGAGTTGTGAAATACAATCATTTCTTTTATGTTTTCTTGGGACCTTGAAGGTATAGGACTTATTTAATCTTACAAAAACCTATATTTAAAGATAGGCTTTCTTTGTTTCTCTTGAACATTGCATCAGCAATAGCGTTTGCTGGCTGTGGAGGGGACAGAGTGCTATTTTAATGAAGTTTAGAAATACATTGTTCTCATATTTTATCTGTTCTATTTGTCTATACATGTATCTATCTGTCTATAATTACCTACTCTATCATCCGTCTGTCTATCTATTTATATCATCTTTATAATATAGGTGAGTAAACTGTCAAAATGTCTTTTGCAAGATTATTATTATTTATTTATTTATCCATTTATTTATTTTTTTAATATTTTATTGTACTTCAGGTGAAGGCTTACAGAACAAACAGTTTCTCATGCAACAGTAGTACACATGCTGTTTTATGACTTTGGTTAACAACCCCACAACATTTTAACCCTCTGAATTCTCAGCTTTTTTTTTTTTTTTTTTGGTGAAAATACACATAGCCAAAGATACACCATTTCAAAATTTTTTACGTACGCATTTAAGTGACATTGACTATGCTCTTCCAATTGTGCTGCCATTCTCGCCCAAGATGAGGGCTTACAGGACAAAATAGCCTCCCATTTAACAGTTACTACAAATGTTGCCCTATAACAATGGTTAACAATCTCACAACACATCAACAGTATCCTTACTCAACTTCTGTTCCTTATCATCAGCTTCCTACTCCCCCTCTGCCTTCTGGCCCTTGTCACTGGACTCCTGTACCTCGCTAGTCTCATTTAGTTTTACTGGGCTGTCCACTCCCAGGCTGAACAGTGAACCTCGAAGGTAACTTCACCTCTGAGCTGAAAGGGTGTCTGGGGGCCATACTCTTGAGGTTTCTCCAGTCTCCTTTAGGCCAGTAAATCTGGTGTTTTTTTTTGTGAGTTAGAATTATGCTCTACATCATATAGGTTAGTAAGTTGTTTGAATATTCTTTGCAGATTACAGAGAACTACATGAATTCTCTTTTCTTCGTGTCTGCTCATATTTTAACATCTTTGTGCTTTCACTTGTTTTTCTGTCAAGAAGCTAAATAATAAGCTAGAGATTGCTGCTGTGGGAAATGTAATGTCTGCTGTGCCATTCAGCAAGGAAAGGAAATCACCTGTGGCTAGTTTGAAGTTTGTTCCTGAAATAGATGGAGATCCGTCATCACCTGCCTGATGTGCTAGAGGTCCAACAAATCTCTTTATCTCAGCTGTGCTGGTGAGAGTGTCTTTGTTTAATCACGATGAAAAAAAGATCCCAGGGTAAAAGGCAAATAGGTTCCCTGCAGAACCGAAGCCTCCAAATGGCCATAAACAATGTATGCAGGTAAACATCATTTATAGAGTATTTCTTTACAGCAGATTATAGGGCTTATGTTGTACGCCGTGGACTCCATGGGGGAGTCAGGAGGAAAATAGAGTTTCTAGTTCCTAGGAAGTTGTATCAGGATAAAACAGCTAAAACAGTTGTTAGATGTAATCCCTGAACAAAATTTGAAATCACATCACTTTAAAGAACAACAAATTAAAACCAGTAAAAATTTGACAGAATTTTCTAAAATATACCTACTTTAGATCATAGAAAATATTTGTTCTATATTTCATGCATATATCTTTATTATCACATTTTATTTTTTAAGAAAATATTGGCCAGTCATTCAAATGTGTAAACAATAAAATTAAATTAAATAAAAACATACATTTTTTTGAAAGTCAAAACATCAGACTGAGCTTGGGTCAACTATAGAGAAATGATAATTGGGCAAACAATATGCGATCAATTAATCAATGGCTTCCAATCCTCTAAACCTACTATGAGACATCAATAAATGCCATTCTATTATTGTTTGAAACAGGAATATTAGCAAAAAAACTCACTGTATATTGGTATTGTGAAATGCAATTAGGAGACGGTAACTCTACAAGTATTGTAAAAATAATTAGTCACTAAAGTATGACACACTGATAATAAAGAGAAATATAATTAGTTCGATTCTAGAACTTGAATACAAGTCAACTGGAATTTTGAGTCTGAGGAAAAAAAAAAAAGAGAGAATGACAAAAGGTAAAAAGTCTAAGAAACTTGTGAGGCACCATCAAGTGGGCAAACAAACACATTATGGGAGTTCCAGAAGAAGAGAAAGAGAAATGAGCAGAAAGAATATTTGAAGATACAATGGCTGAAATTTCCCTAATTTTGACTAAAGACATGAATCTATACTTCCAAGAAGTGTAATAAACGCCAGTTAAGAAAAACCCAAAGAGATTCACACTGAGATACATTATAATCATAGTCACAAAATCAAAGATAAAGAGACAATCTTGAAAGAAGTATGAGAGGAGCAAATCATCATAAGCAAGGAAAACTCAATAAGAAAAAATTTTTAAACATCAGTGGAAAACAACAACAACAAAATAGCAGAATTCACCTCTCCTAGTCTTTGCAGATTGGCTCTGTGGTAACTGGACATTCATTCAATCCTTAAGGAGTCTTGTACTGAACCTAGAGATCAGCCTGAGGTGAAAGCATAGGTTCTTCTCAGGTATTTTCTGAGCATGCTTCTTGCCCTGGGCATGTGTATGACTTTCTCAATTCATCTGCAGATACGGTACTTTTGAATGCCCTAATTTCCCAGAGAAACTCTTTCCTGGGCTTTGTCTCACCCTCAGGCTACTGTTGTTTCTTTACACTCTTGAGACACAGACACCTACAGGTGATTCAAGTTTAGGCATGGTCAGCCATTTTTCTGCCCTATATGGGCTCTGAGATAGGCCAACTAAAAATGAGTGCCTTCCTTCAGTCATTCAGGTAGACCCCAGATAAGTTAGAAGAGACACACACAATAATTTGTAAATAAAGTCCTCTTTGCTCTGTCTGGAACCAGAGACCGGGATCCCTCTCTGGGAATGCAGGCCTCCACAGCTTTAAGAGTACGACAGACCCAGGACTGGGTGGGGTGGGTGCCTGTGTAAAATCAAAACTTTTCTACCATTTTCACATTACCTTTTTCTTGATTCAGCATTCGTGTAGTTGCTGTAAAGTTTTGCCTGGTTTCCATGATTATGACAAAGTAGGATCTATGAGTTTCTGGTTTTGGATTTTTTTCTCCCCCCTAAGGGTATAGACCCATGGAACTGCTTATGCCACCATCTTTTCTCCTCCTCAGCAACTGTCTTTTCTGACAGATAACACCTCCTACTTTTTAAAAGTGGAGCCTGCTTTCTCCCAACTCCATTTCAACCACCCTCTATTTGTGTGATTCTTAAATCCAATTTCAAGCACTCTCTATTTGTGTTTGAAGACCAAAATTAGCAGAATAGATACACTACACTCTTCGTTTCATAATTACTCAACGAATGTAAATAGCAATAGAAATATAAAGCAAACAGTAGTGTGAGCTAAGACATGACAGAGTGATCTTGGTTGTGTTCTAAATCTTCAATGAACTTTGAGCTGAATATATCTGTTCAGTGGAGACATGATGTATGCAGGCAGTCCCCATGTAACCGGACACTTCCAGGTCTGCTTGGTGCAGCTAGAAAAGACACGAAGTGGTGAAAACGAAAGAAAGAAGCTTTATCTAGTTGACCAAGTAATGGAGCCCATTGGGACTTGAGTCACCAAGGTGGCTACCTGAACAATGGCCTGAGAGGTCTATATGGGTAAAGTAAATTGAATCTGGGGTCTTCAGGGATGCCCCAAGGTGGAGTCAGCCTGCCGATTGGTTTAGACCAAAAAGGCGTCCCTGGGGTGATCCAATCTTCTGTGCTTGCTCACTCTAAGAGGGGTCCACAAAGAGGGCTTTTTGCCCACATCCAGTGTGTGTGTGTGTGTGTGTGTGTGTGTGTGTGTGTGTGTTTTGGCCTCTGAACTCAATAGGTCATCCAAGGGACACAGTTGTTGTACTGCACATGTCAGGCGGGCCAAATCTGGTTCCAGATTAGTTTCAACTGGTCTTGAGATCCTAGTCTCTTGTTTTTCTTAACTGAGCCGGAACAAGAAGTATACCTATATAAGGAGATATCTTTAACACAGGGTCTTAGTTCCTACATTACCTAATGAGGAGATAGTTTACATGCAAGGAGTTAGTTCTCAAATCACATACGATGGCAGATACCACCCCTTGCTTATTCTAGATGGTGGGCGTGCTATCAGCCTCATCCAGGTCACAAACGTCTGACTTATGTACAATCTGTAGTTATGAACCAACCCTGTAAAGACTATTATATTACAAACGCTAGGTACATACAATGGTTCATAATAACAAAGGGGTGCTTCTTTGCTACATGCATCAAAATATTATTATTGCTGTATTATTATGTTGAAGATGTTTTAGTGTATCTGGGAGTGTTTTTAATTTTTTTTTTATGTATAGGAAGGTGCACTATACACTATATACTAAGGCAAACGTTTGACTAACTGACATTAGATAGGAACCGTACCTGTTAGGACTTAGATACAAATTCAACTTAAAGACAGAGTTAGGAAAGGCACTTGCTCATAATCCAGAGACTGCCTGTAGTTTGATTTGAAGAACAGCCTACCTCATTCCATCTAACCTACAGCAGATATTTGATGTTGGATAACACAGTTGAGCAAGGAGTTGTGCGTTTCCACCTGACTGTCAGGTTTTGATCCAGGGATGGGAAAACATTCAGCCTTTAATTGAAAAGGGAAGGGCTGTAAAAACACTCCACCTATATTGTCAATGATCTGTAGTTGTACCTTCTTTCAATAAAGGAGTAACTATTAAGAGAAAATATCAAAAACATGAAAAGAAAGTAAAACATCTGTCTGTACTTTTCAGATGATTTAATAGGGTAAGCCACCTGAGTCACCTGTAGGGCGTGTACTTTCTTTCTTTACTTACTATTTAATATTACTAAGGGCCATATCATACTCTGTAAAGTGAGATGTTAACCTGCAAAAGTTTGATAAATTGCAAATAGTTTTTGTCCTGGAGAGTTGCAAGTGGTTTTTGTCTGATTGAAAAAATAAACTTAAAAGTTTTTGTTTTATGTCTTTGAAAGATATTGATCATCTTTTAAATATAAAAATAAAATAATATTACAGCTTTCTTCTTAAAATGCTAGTCTTCTGGTGTTCTCATTTTATGCAGCTTTATAGTTCTTCTGGTTCTCTTACAAAGGCATTAAACTAATCTTTCACAACTTCTCATTTTATATTAGTTTTGTTTCTTTTTTTTTTTAATCTTTTTGAAAATTGTACTTTGACTTCACACACCGAGTAAGCAAATCAGGCCCTAGAAAAAATGACTGCTTATAATGGATTGAATTTTTTTGGTGGAAAGTGAGAGAAAGGAAAGTAAAATTATTTTAAACACACCTAAAGAAGGTGGTAATTACTAGATTGCATAAGTAAAACTTCAAAATATACACATATCATGAATCTCCTCTCCCTTTCAATGAAGCTGTCATATATGTTGGTTTTATACAATAGGCTGGCTGTTCCCATGTGACAGCAAAGTAGCCCATGAAAGCTCTAGGCTTATTATCTGCCACATTAGCAACAAAAAATAAAGACAAATTATTTTCTATTGACCCAAACCCCATGTGCTCTTGCTCATCCGTCTGGCTTTGGGTCTATTTCTATCCATGAAGCATCTACTGACATTTGGACTTCCTACCCTTTGAAGACATTCCCAGCCTGTAGCCATGCATGTAATCAGTTGACCAAAATATGTCAACCAGGAGTTGGACTGGGGTGTTTCCAGAGGATGAATATAGGACAATAACAAAAAGAAAACAAGAAATGAAAAGTTGCACTTAATAATAATAAATGATGCAATCCATAATCAGTATCTAATAATTAGGAATGTGCCAAATAGCAGAAACATATGTTGTTGTTGTTAGGGGGCATTGAGTCAATTCCAACTCATAGCAACCATATGTCCAACAGAAGGAAACACTGCCCGGGCCAGTGCCATCCTCACAATCTTTATGCTTGAGCCCATTGTTGCAGCCACTGTGTCAATCTATCTTGTTGAGGGTTGGGATGGTTAAGATTGTATGTCAACTTGGCTAGACCATTATTCTCAGTGCTTTAGTGGTTGTACAATGTTGTGATCACCCCCATGATGGAATCTGCTGAGTGGTACTGGCAGAGGCGGGGCCTGTGGCAGCTCACCGCTTGCTCAGTTTCATCTCTCAGACTTCCGCCGATTACCTTCTGCCTGCTCGCCTTGCCAAGGTTTTTGGATTTTTCCAGACTCAGCAGCTGCCGCTTGTTGTCTCACCTCTGGTTTGTGGGACTTGAGCTAGCAGTTTACATGTTGATCTCAGAATTCGTCGCACCTCTCAGCCTGCAAGCAAGAGTCCGGTTCCCAACCTGCCAACCTTGGGTTTGCCAGCCCCTGCAGCTATGTGAATCAGGAGAAACCTGATTGTCTTGTCTGCTGATCTTGGAATTCACTGACCTTCACAGCCTGTGAATGGGAGCCCCTCTCCAACCTGCTGACCTTGGGTTCACCAGCTTCTGCGGCTACGTGAACTGGGAGAGGCCTCTACAATTGTGTGAGCTATTTCCTTGATATAAATCTCTCTATATATATATTTATATGCTTTACTGGTTTTGCTTCTCTAGAGAACCCAGCCTAAGACAAGGGTCTTCTTCTTTTTTGTTGACCCTCTGCTTTACCAAGCATGATGTCCTTCTCCAGGGATCAATCCCTCCTAATAACATGTCCAAAGTATGTGAGACGTAGTCTCTCCATCCTTACTTCTAAGGAGCATTCTGGCTGTACTTCTTCCAAGACAGATTTGTTTGTTCTTTTGGTAGTATATGATATATTCAATATTCTTCGTCAACACCATAATTCAAAGTCATCAATTCTTCGGTCTTCCTTATTCATCATCTAGCTTTGGCATGCATGTAAGGGGACTGAAAACACTATGGCTTGGGTAAGGCATACCTTAGTCTTCAAGGTGACATCTTTGCTTTTCAACACTTTAAAGAGGTCCTTTGCAGCAGATTTTCCCAATGCAATTCATTTGATTTCTTGACTGCTGCTTCTGTGGGTGTTGATTGTGGATCCAAGTAAAATGAAATCCTTGACAAGCTCAATCTTTTCTCAGTTTATCATGATGTTGCTTGTTGGTTTAGTTGTGAGGATTTTTGTTTTCTATATGTTGAGATGTAATCCATACTGAAAGCTGTAGTCTTTGGTCTTTGTCAGTAAGTGTTTCAAGTCCTCTTAACTTTCTGCATGTAGAAACAAATTAAGATAAATACGTAATAGAAATAAAGATAAATAATAAAGATAAAAATATAAGAGAAATAGAAACCTGAGTATTGTAGAACTAGTATATAATTCCAAGAGTGTAATTGAGACTTTCTGGGAGCGTGTGCTTTAAAATCAGAACTAAGACATCTTTGCCATATAGTGCGCACAATAAGTTAATGTTTACGTGGAGACTCTAATTAATACAACTAAAGGGCAAAAATAATTTTTAAAAAAGGTAATATTCTTTCTTGTTGAAAAAAAATTATGTGAGAGTTGATACCTGGAAACGAAATAATTCTCTGTCCCTATGTTAAACAATAGTGAGACCAAACAAGAGTAACTTAACTGGATGCTCAAGGACATATTTACTCTGGAAAATTAGACTGTGAACTTGCCAAACATCTTATCAAGTCTAACAGCTTTCTCTTCATGGATCCCTCCAAGATAATATTGCTAGGTTCACCATTCTAAAAAAAAAAAATCTCTGCCTACTTCCAAGCATTTTCAAAGCACCAAGGCTTTGTAAAACCTGATTTAAAATCATACACCCCAGGCCCTAAATTCTATAAATATCTGTCCTTAAAAGCCACATATTGCAATATTCCACTTATATAAATTTTCCAGAGGAGGCATATTGATAGCAACAAAAAGTACATTAATATCTTTGCAGGGTTAAGTGGGATGAAGAGTAATAAGCAGTGAATACTAATGGATACAGGGTTCTTTGAGGGATGATGCAAATGTTCTAAAATTGATTTGACAGCTGCACAACTCTATGAATGTATTAATAACAACATTGAATTTTACAATTAAATGAATTAATTGTATAGTATGTGAATTTTATCTCAATAAAGCTGATATATAAAAACACATTAATGGATAGGCATGATAGAGTAAAAATATTACACATTTGGAAAATTGATTCCGATCATTCATTTATTTAACAACTCTTTACGAATGCCTTCTTCTTGTCAGGAACTATTCTAGATACTGGGGATACAGGGATGAGCAAGACAACGAGATCTCCTGTGATCCTGAAGATTAAGTTATAGAAGGAATATGTTTGACTGCTTTCTATGCATTCTTATTAAAGTATCTATGTTCTTTACATAATCCAGAAGCAATAAGTTTACCTTCTTACCTAGTTTCATTATAGATAAACAGTAAATCGTGATGAACTGAGGCAAATGCTTTGAGCATGGCTTATCTTTCCCATAAACTATCCTCTACATGGTGACATACTAAGAGTAATAGGAGAGAACCTTAAAATTTCCCCGATCATGTCTTACAGGCAGCTTGGTGGTATCCCTTATTACAGGGTGTGATGGTTAGTTTTATGTGCCAACTTAGCAAGTCTAGTTGTTTAGTCAAACACTAACCTAGGTATTGATGTGAAGGTATTTGGTAGATGTTGTTAACATCTATAATTACCTTAAGTAAAAGAGACTACCCTCAGTAACGTGGGTGGGCCTCATTCACTCACTCTTATGGAAGGCTGTAAGAACTGAAGTCTCCCAGAGAAGAAAAAATTCCTCCTCGAGACTGCAGTATTAACTTCTGGTGAGTTTCTAGCCTGCCCACCTGCCCTAATAATTTCTGACTTGCCAGCCCACACAATTGTGTGAGTCAATTCTTTAAAATAAATCTACTTTCTGTCTATCTATCTTTCTGTCTGTCTGTCTGTCTATCATTTATCTCCTATTGGTCTATTGGTTCTGTTTTTATTGAGAACCTTGCACACTGATACACTGATACACATAGTTAGGTATTTATTTGGTCTTGACATTTTATAAAATGAAAAAGTTTTCCTTTCTAAACCTATCCTTCATGATTACTACAGTGTACTTCCATGATACACAAAAACATGGAAAGACAATTAAGTCATTGGTCCTTAGGGAAGAAAGAATACTATGGAACCAGTGAGTGAGGAAGGAAGTGTATATAATAGAGCACCTAGGACATCCAATAACAACTTTCTCTACTTTATAGATTTTACTACACCTAGTTTCCTTGTACTTAAACTAGTATGTTTGCCTATATTTATGCTGTATAAGGGGTCTGCACATGTATGCACATGTTTAGTCTGGTAAAGAACGTGTCATGGATTTAATTATGTCCTCCCGAAATATTTGTCAACTTGACTAGGCCATGATTCCCAGTATCGTGTGATTGTGCTCTACCTTATGATCTGGTGTAATTTTCCTATTTATTGTAAATGCTAATCTCTGCCTGTGTGTAATTAGGGAAGATTAAGTTATGTTAGAGAGGGTTAGAGTGGGGTACAATACCCTCACACAGATCACAGCCCTAATCCAATGTACGGGGAGTTTCCGTGGGGTGTGGGCTGAATCACCTTTCATCTTACAATAAATAAAAGGAGAGAGAATTCAGCAGAGAGGTAGGGACCCCTGTCCACCAAGAATGAAGAACCAGGAGGGGAGTGTGTCCTTTGGACCTGGGGTCCCTGTGCTGAAAATCTCCTAGACCAGCAGAAGATTGATGACAAGGACCTTCCTTCAGAACTGACAGAGAGAAAGCCTTCGCCTGGAGCTGGCACCCTGAATTTAGAATTTTAGCCTCCTAGACTGTGAGAGAATAAATTCCTTTTTATTAAAGCCATCCACTTGTAGTATTTCTGTCATAGCAGCACTAGATAACTAAGACAGGTTGCAACATCAACTAATTCTGTTTGAAGTCATTATGTTTGTTTCTAAATGTCAATTAATTTTTCTTAAAGAAAACCATTTCAAAACTATTAATTTTTTCTTAAAGAAAAACATTTCAAAATTATCTTAATTAAAAAAGAGTACATAAATACTTCTTGAAAATTCAGTTACTGATAAGAGTAATTAGAAACCATTTAAAATCTCAAAATTTTTTTTTAATATTGTTACTTTTATTTTTCAACGTTATCACTATTATTTGTAGCATGATTGAATTTGTGTCTGACCCCTGACAATTTTTCAATAACAGGCTTTAGAGCATTCGGTAATGGCAAGTAATTTCACACAACACTCTTATAAGTAGGTATTGAACGTAAGAGAAACTTACAATGCTTACAAAATTCTCCTATCCTAGTCAATAAATCCTTTTACAACTCTATTTTGTTCTGAGTGTGTTTTTGAGAACACAAACATCACCTGAGTAGTGTTTCTGTACTATCTGCTTTATTTTTGTCTTCTTGAGAAATTCAATATTAAATTTTATCAAGTGCCAGTTTATTTTGAGAGAAACCATAAGCAGGTGCAGACACAGCATGCCTACTTACTTCTACTGTCTTTTGCCTCCTTGGGTTCCCTTGGAGATATTCCCTCTTGCTTGACCAGGACAATTGCTTAGAAAGGCAGCCAGTGACAAGAAGAGTCAGACAAATCATGACATGACTTTGAGTTTGTCATATTTTCTCATAATTATGTGACCATCATGCTGAGAAAAGCACTTTCTAGGGAATGAACCATTAAATTCTCTTTCACCAAGTCAACTATTATACGCTGGCCAGCGTCAGTCTGTATGATGCCATGCAAGCATCTGATTCCTCCTGTGGATGTCATCGTTAGCTTGGGAAAAAGATATATTAGTTTTCAGCATGTTGCAGGTGGTGTATTTCTAAAAGAACCTAAAATATTACCTGTATCTGTCCTGAAGCAAGCCAGTATACTCAATCTATCAGATTCATAGCTGCAAAACATACCTGTCGTTGAACATTATATATTATAAATGATTGCTTTATTATATTGAGTAATACAGTAAACACTAAATTAGTGTCTTTTGAACAAAGCACAATTTTGAGTGTTATGGGAGTAAAAATCTGAGTAAGACATAATAGGAGTCCTTGGAGATCACAGTCAATTAGGAAGTTGCAAAGATATTCTTTAAAGTGTTAAAATAGTAACTAAGTTGTTAATTGCTAATCACTTGAGGCAAAGATTATTAGAAAACCTGTTGAGTAAACTTAGACAATATTCAATTAAATTAATTCATTAGAATGATTGTCAGTAGTGTTAATACAATCTTCTTTTTTTTAATGTTTGATCCTGTATATTATTGCTAATAATATAATCATAATATTAAATATATAAAAAGATGTATACTTTTTTACCTTAAAATCACAAATTATTTTTATTTTCACATTTGGATGGTGCAATTGAACTCCACATTCACCAATTTCTCTTTTTTCCTTGACTGAAAGAAAACACGTTCTGATAATTCACACCTTTTCTCTAGTTTCTCAAGGTAAGAACGTAATCCCTGAGGACCATATTCTTTTGTGGAGCTGCATATGCGCAGAGTTGTTGAACAGCCAGATTTCTCCAACTAAACTCATGGCTGGAGTCATGTTCTATTGAAGGCTCTAAAGCTATGATGTTCGATACTTTCGCCACTAGCCACACGTGTCTGGTAAATTAAATTCGAATTAATTGAAATACTGCAAAATTATAATTCATTTTTCTCAATTGTATTAGCCACATTTCACATGTTCAATAACTAATTAAAAGCAGTAAATATTATATTGGACAATGCGGAGAAAATTTCCAGCATTGCAGAAAGTTCTGCAAGAGGGTGATAGTGGAAAATCTTTCAGTATCAATAAAATAATTATAAGGCTAAATGGAAAATACTTTTTTAAATTTTTTTTATTTTATTGTAATTCAGGTGAAGGCTTACAGAACAAATAGTTTCTCATGAAACAGTAGTACACGTGTTGTTTTATGACATTGGTTAACAACCCCACAACATATTAACCCTCTAACTTCTCAACCATTTTTTTTTTTTTTGCTGAAAATACACATAGCCAAAGATACACCGTTTCAAAAATTTCTACATACACAGTTCAATGACATTGACTACGCTCTTCCAATTGTGCTGTTATTCTCACTTAAGATGAAAGCTTACAGAACAAAATAGTTTCTCAGTTAACGGTTACTACAAATGTTGCCCTGTGACAATGGTTAACAATCTCACAACATCAACAATATCCTTACTCAACCTTGGGTTCCCTATCATGAGTTTCCTTGTCCCCTTCTGCCTTCTGGCCCTTGTCACTGGACTCCTGTACCTCGTTAGTCTCATTTGGTTTTACGGGGCTGTTCACTCCCAGGCTGAACAATGAACCTCGGAGGTAACTTCACCACTGAGCTAAAAGGGTGTCTGGGGACCATACTCTCGAGGTTTCTCCAGTCTCCTTTAGGCCAGTAAATCTGGTCTTTTTTTTTTTTTTTTTTGTGAGTTAGAATTATGCTCTACATCCTTCTCCAGCTCTGTCCAGAACCCTCTGTTGTGATCCTGGTCAGAGCAGTCAGTGGTGGTAGCGGGGCACCATCTAGCTGTACTGGACTCAGTCCAGTGGAGGCCTTGGTAGCTGTGGTCCATTAGTCCTTGAGGACTAATCTTTTCCTTGTATCCTGTTCTCTTCATTCTCCCTTGCTCCCGAAGGGATGAGACCAGTGGAGTATCTTAGATGGCCACTCACAGGCATTTAAGACCTCATACACTACTCACCAAGGTAGAATGTAGAGCATTGTCTTTATAAGTAGTGTCATGCCAATTGAGCTAGATGTTCCCCGAGACCATGGTCTCCAGAGCCCTCCGTCCAACAACTCAGTCCCTCGGGGGGTGTGGATGTGTCTATAGGGCCTCCATGACCTTTCCTTGTGCAGGTTGTGTTAGTTTCCCCTGTACTGTGTACTATCTCAATTCTCACCCAAGCTACCACTTATCTATTGCCTATTTAGTATTTCCCCCGCCTCCCCTCCCATCCCTGGTAACCAACAAAGATTGTTACATTTTCCGTGTGAACTTTTTCATGGGCTTTTACAATAGAGGTCTCATACAATATTTGTCCTTTTGTGATTGACTTATTTCACTCCGCATTATGTCCTCCAGTTTCAACCATGTTATGAGATGGTTCACAGATTCATTGTTGTTCTTTCTCGTTGCATAGTACCATAGTTTGTTTATCCATTCATCTGTTGATGGGCATCTAGGTTGTTTCCATCATTTTGCTATTGTGAACAATGCTGCCATGAACACAGATGTGCATATGTCTATTCGAGTGATGACTCTTATTTCTCTAAGATAAATTCCTAGGAATGGGATTGCTGGATGGAATGGTATGTCTATTTCTAGCTTTCTGAGGAAGCGCCATATCATTTTCCAAAATGGCTGTATCATTTTGCATTCCCACCAGCAGTGCATAAGAGTTCCCATTTCCCTACAGCTGCTCCAAAATTTGTTAGTTCCAGTGTTTTTGATTCATGTCAGTAATGCCAGGGTGAGATGGTATGTCATTGTGGCTTTAATTTGCATTTCTCTAATGGCCAGCGATCCCGAGCATTTCCTCATGTGTCTGTTGGCCATTTGAATGTCTTCTTTGGTGAAGTGTCTGTTCATTTCCTTTCCCATTTTTTAATAGGATTATTTGTCTTTTTGTTGTAGAGGTGTTGGCTTTTCTTGTAGATTATGGAGATTAGACCTTTGTCTGACTTGTACTGTCGAAAAATTTTTTCCCAGTCTGTAGGTTCTCTTTTGACTCTTTTGGTGAAGTCTTTTGAAGAGCATAGGTGTTTGATTTTTAGAAGATCCCAGTTATCTAGCTTATCTGTTGGGTTTTGTGCATTGATAGTTATGGTTTGTATCCTGTTAATGCCATGTATTAAGGCCTGAAGTGTTGGTCCTATTTTTTCTTCTATGAACTTTATAGTTTTAGGCTTTATATTCAGGTCTTTGATCCATTTTGAAGTAGTTTTTGTATACGGTGTGAGGTATGGGTCCTGTTTCATTTTTTTGCAGATGGATATCCAGTTTTGCCAGCACCATTTGTTAAAAAGACTGTCTTTTCCCCATTTGATGGACTTTGGGCCCTTGTCAAAGATCAGGTGACCATAGGTGGATGTATTTACATCTGGGTTCTCAATTCTGTTCCATTGGTCGATGTATCTGTCATTGTACCAGTAGCAGGCTGTTTTGACTACTGTAGCTGTATAGTGGGTTCTGAAGTCAGGTAGTGTGAGTCCTCCTACTTTATTCTTCTTCTTCAGTAGTGCCTTACTTATTCGGGGCTTCTTCCCTTTCCATATAAAGTTAATGATTAGTTTTTCCATCTCTTTGAAGAATGTTGTTGGTATTTGGATCGGGATTGCGTTGTATTTGTAAATTGCTTTGGGTAGAATTGCCATTTTCACAATGTTGAGTCTGCCTATCCATGAGCATGGTATGTTTTTCCATTTATGTAGATCCCTTTGGGTTTCATGCAGCAGTGTTTTGTAGTTTTCTTTGTATAGGTCTTTTACATCCCTGGTCAGATGTATTCCTAAGTATTTTATCTTTTTAAGGGCTATTGAAAATGGTATTGATTTCCTGATTTCCTTTCCATCGTTCTCCTTACTGGTGTATAGGAATCCAACTGAATTTTCAATGTTTATCTTCTATCCTGCTACTCTGCTGAATCTTTCTATTAGTTCCAGAAGATTTCTCATGGATTCTTTAGGGTTTTCTATGTATACTATCATATCATCTGCAAACAGGGACAGTTTAACTTCTTCATTACCAATTTGGATGCCCTTTATTTCTTTTTCTTGCCTTATTGCTCTAGCTAGAACTTCCAGCACAATGTTAAATAGGAGTGGTGATAAAGGGCATCCTTGTCTTGTTCCTGTTTTCAAGGGGAATGTTTTCAGCCTCTCTCCATTAAGAATGATGTTGGCCGTTGGTTTTGCATAGATGCCCTTTATTAGGTTGAGAAATTTCCCTTCTATCCCTATTTAATTCTAAGTTTTTATCAGGAATAGGTGTTGGACTTTGTCAAATGCCTTTTCTGTGTCAACTGAGATGATCATGTGATTTTTTTCTTTCCTTTTATTTATGTGGTGGATTACGTTGATGGATTTTCTAGTGTTCAACCATCCTTGCATACCTGGTATGAATCCTACTTGGTCGTGGTGTAGTATTTTTTTGATATGATGGTGAATTCTATTGGCTAGAATTTTGTTCAGAATTTTTGCATCTATATTAGTGAGAGATATTGGTCTGTAAGTTTCTTTTTTTGTGACGTCTTTGCCTGGTTTTGGTATTAGCGTTATTCTGGCTTCATAGAATGAATTTGGAAGTGTTGTTTCCTCTTCTATGCTCTGAAATAGCTTGAGTAGAACTGGTACAAGCTCTTCTGTAAATGTTTTGTAGAATTCTCCAGTGAAGCCATCTGGGCCAAGGCTTTTTTTGGTTGGGAGTTTTTTTATTGCCTTTTCAATCTTTTCTCTTGTTATGGGTCTGTTCAGATTTTCAACATCACTTTGTTGTAGTTTGGGTAGGCCATGTGTTTCTAGAAATTTATCCATTTCCTCTAGGTTTTCAAATTTGTTGGAATATAGTTTTTCATAATATTCTGTTATAATCCTTTTTATTTTAGTTGGGTCTGTTGTAATGTCCCCCATTTCATTTCTTATTTGGGTTACTTGTGTCCTCTCCTGTTTTTCATGTGTCATTCTGGCCAGTGGTTTGTTGATTTTGTTGATTCTTTCAAAGAACCAACTTTTGGTTTTGTTGATTCTTTCTATTGTTTTTCTGTTCTCTATTTCATTTATTTCTGCTCTGATCTTTATTATTGCTTTTCTTCCAGTGGCTGTGGGCTTTTTTTGCTGGTCTCTTTTGATTTGTTTGAGTTGTGTGGTTAATGTTTTGATTTTGTCCCTTTCTTCTTTTTTGTTGTGTACATCTATTGCTATAAATTGTTCTCTGAGGACTGCCTTTGCTGTGTCCCAAAGGTTTTGTTAGTATGTGTTTTCATTCTCATTTGATTCTAGGAATTTTTTGATTCCATCTCTGATTTCTTCTATTACCCAGTGATATGTAAGCAGGGTATTATTCAGTTTCCATGTAATTGATTTTGTTTCCTTGCTCTTTCTAGTGTTAATTTCTACCTTGATGTCATTGTGGTCAGAGAAGATACTTTGAATTATCTCAGCGTTTTGGATCTTGTTGAGGATTGCTCTGTGGCCTAAGATGTGGTCTATTCTGGCGAACGTACCATGTGCATTGGAAAGAATGTGTACTTTGCATTGGTTTGATGGTGTGTTCTGTATATGTCTATGAGGTCAAGTTGGCTGATTGTGCCCTTTAGTTCTTGTGTATCTTTGCTGAGTTTCTTCTTAGTTGTTCTGTCCTTTACTGAGAGTGGTGTGTTGAAGTCTCCTACTATTATTGTGGAACTGTCAATTTGTCTTTTCAGTGTTGTTAGAGTTTATGTATTTTGGAGCCCTGTCATTGGGTGTGTAGATGTTTATTATAGTTATGTCTTCATGATGGATTGTCCCTTTAATCATTATATAGTGTCCTTCTTTGTCTTTTATGGTAGATTTTGTTTTAAATTCTATTGTATCTGAGATTAGAATTGCTACTCCTGCTCTTTTTTGGTAGTTGTTAGCTTGATATATTTTTTTCCAACCTTTGACTTTTAATAAATTCACATCTTTGTTTCTAAGGTGTGTCTCTTGTAGACAGCGTATTAATGGATCCTGTTTTCTTATCCATTATGTGACTCTCTGTCTCTTTACGGGTGCATTAATCCCATTTACATTCAGTGTAATTATTGATAGATGTGAGTTTGTTGCTGTCATTTTGTAGAGCTTTTTTCTGTGGTGCTGAATTTTTCTTTGTTCTTCTTACTCTCTTGTGCTCAGTTACTTTTGTTTGTGGATTTGTTTTTCATTTATTTTGTTTTTGTACGTTTTGTTTTTGCTGCGACTTTATGTTTTTCGTCTTTATTTTTATGAGTATGTTTGTTAACTTTCTTTGTGGTTACCATGAATTTTACCCTTATCTTTATAAGTTTGAAGCAGTCTACCCTTACTTGGTATTGCCTTGCCTTCCTCTCCATTAGAAGGGTCTATACCTATGCTGTTTATTCCCTCTTTCATTGTTTTGATGTTGTTGTCATCCATAGATTGACTGCTCTGATTCCCTGTTGTATTTCTTTTGGTTTTGGATAGTCCTCGAGAGTTCATTTCCTAGATTGGTATCTGGTTCATAGAAACCTGCGTCGTAGGTCCTGCCTGAGGGCTGAAGCAGCTTGTCCTCAGATCGAAGAACTCCCTTTAATAATTCTTGTAAGTTTGGTTTGACTTTTACATATTCCCTTAGTTTCTGTTTATCTGGAAATGACCTAATTTCACCATCAAATCTGAATGAGAGTTTTGCAGGATATATTATTCTTGGCTGACAATTTTTTTCTGTCAAGAATTTATATATGTCATCCCATTGCCTTCTTGCCTGCATGGTTTCTGCTGAATAATCTGAGCTTAGTCTTATTGTTTCTCCTCTGTATGTGACTTCTTGTTTTTCACGAGCTGCTCTCAGGATTCTTTGTTTGTCTTTGGTTTTGGCGAGTGTGAATATGGTATGTCTTGGTGATTTTCTTTTGGGGTCTCTTCTATATGGGGTTCGTTGAGCTTCTTGGATGGCCAGCTTTTCATCTTTCATGATATTTAGGAAGTTTTCTGTCAGCAGTTCCTCAATGATCCTCTCTGTGTTTTCTGTTTTCTCCCCCTGTTCTGGAATGCCAATCGCTCGAAAATTTTTGCTTTTAATTGCGTCCCACATAACTCTCAGGGTCTCTACATTTTATTTGTTCTTTTTTCTGAGTTTTCCTGAAACAGAGTTGTATCGAAGTGTTTGTCTTCAGTTCCACTGATCCTGTCTTCCACGGTTTCAAATCTGCTTCTCAGCCTGTCTATGGTATCATCCATTTCTGAAATCTTGTTGTTTATCTTTTGGATTTCTAATTTTTTTTTTGTACAATTTCTAGTTGTGAATTTATTTTGGCATTTTGTTCCTGCATCCTCTTCCTGAATTCTTCCAATTTTTTTGTCTGTATTTTCCAGGTATTTCTATTTTTTCCTCATGTTTGTCAGCTTTTTGCCTCAGTTCTTGGAAAATTCCGAGTATTAGAGATTTGAATTCCCTATCAGGTACTTCTAGTGCATTTTCTTCCACAGAAGAGTCATCTGGTGTTTTAATTTGGACACCTACTGGAACCATCCTGTCCTGTTTTTGTAAATGTTTTGATGTTGTTTGCTGTTTTTAGGGCATTCAATAGATATTTCTCTCGTTTATTGGTTGTAGATTTGTTTGTTTTGTCCCTTTTAAAAAAAAAAAAATTGACTATGTCTGAGCAGGCGGACTGTGTGCTCTTTGTTGTTTGCTTGTCTGTGCACTCAATTCTTTTCGCCTCCTTCTCCAACTGGCAGGTTCAGTCAGTCAGATATGGTACAGCAGGGCAGGTCTAGCTGAAGAGGAGCCACTGGGATGGGTTGTTTGTGGCAGTCACTACAGCCACCAGGGCGGGTCGGTAATCAGTGCTGGGCAGATTCCAGTAGGCCATGCCTGCAGTGCTTGGTGTTGTGATGTCAAGCGCACAGTGCAGGTAGGCAGGATGCAGTGGGAAGATGGTTATGTGTGGAGCTAAGCTGGATCTGGGAGAGAGGAGAGAGGAACAGGAGCCAAAAACATACAAACAAAAAAGAATGCTAGGGGAGCTTACCGTTGGAATGGAGAGATGAGAGACTGAAATGGAGAAAAACAGAAAGGGGAAGAGGAAGAAAAGAAAAGAATGAACAAATAAAAATCAGAAAGGTTAAAGAACCGCAAAGTTCCCAGGGATCCCACCGATGCAACTATGAGGTCTGGGGAAGTCGCTCTCAGGTGTCGCAGCACAGCCTGGCCAGAAGGCGCAGAGGCATACAACGCCTGGTATTCAGGGATCAGAAAGAGAAGGAAGATATAGAGAGACGAGAAACTGAGCAATGAAGAAAGACAAAAGGGAAAAAGAGGGAAAAGAAAAAAAAAAAAAAAAAAAAAGAACCAGAAAGGCCCTCCCAAAAAACGGGGAAAAAAAGAACAACAACAACAAAAAAAGAAATGTGCTCAGGGATCCCTTTGCACTTCTGTGGAAGCTGAAGGGGAGTCTCCCTGGCTCGCAGCTCCGCCTGGCCAGAAAGGGCTCCCAACTCAAGAAAAGGAAAAGAAAACAGACAAACAATTCAAAATGAAGAAAAGCCCCAGGATCCCACCAGCGCGGTAGCCCAGACCGGGAAGCATCTCCACACTCAAATGGAGCTCTGCAGTCCCTCAGGAAAAACCAAAGATGGTGCACGGACCCAGGCACTTGAGTGAAAGGAGGGGGAGGCAGCGAGAGGCAAGCAAGAAATTCAAAGAAGCAGAAAAAAAAAAAAAAAAAAAAGCAACACCAGCAGCTAACAAATGGCACTCAGAGAGCCAGCCAGTGCGGGCTGGTGTTTCTGGACAAGAGACTGTGTCCGTGGGAAGCAGAGGAGGCTGAGTGTGGGTGAAGAAGGGTAGAGAGTGGGAAAGCATGTATCTCAAGTTGCCAGCGCTCTGGAGCCCCTCAGGAAGAAGCAAAGATGGTGCACGGAGCCAGGCACTTGAGTGAAAGGAGGGGGAGGTGGCGAGAGGTAGGTGAGAAATCAAAAGAAGCAGAAAAAAAAAAAAAAAGCAACACCAGCAGCCAACAAATGGCACCCAGAGAGCCGACCACTCGGGTGTGTGGAATCCAAGCAGCTGGCGCTTCCCAGTCAAGAGACTGGCTGCGGGAAGAAGAGGAGCCTGAGCCGGGGCGAAGAGGGGTGGGGGGTGGGAAAGCACACACCGCAAATTACCGGCTGTTTTGTCTCCCACTGGACGCTCCGTGAGGCTGCTTTCTCGTACCCCCATTTGCTGGTCTCCTATAGGAGTCCAAGATGGTGGATCCGCACTGCGTTAGCTGGTAGGGGACCTCTGCATGAATCTCTCCTAGCTCTCCATTCTCTTTCAGTATTCTAACTCCATTTGGTGCTCGGCTGAATTCTTTATCTCTTCATTTGATGTTCTAGGGTTTCAGGATTGTTGCATTCTCTGCTTCGCTTAGTTTTTCGGATCTTTGCTGTGAAGGGACGGCGTGGTGCTTCTGCCTAGAGTGCCATCTTGCTGGAACTCAGAAGATACTTTCATTATCTGAAAACTGAGACTAGTCTGGGGAAGTCCTGGTGACTGTAATTCTCATTCATTATGACCTCAGTAAACTGTGCACGTTAGACTTATTTCTCCAAATGGCTCCAGTTAGGTAACACACTCGTATGTTTTAAAGGGTCTTTGAATCCACACCTAAAACACTCTGTTGAAGTAATTAAACATGTACAGGCTAGTTGGATTCCAAAATACCTTTCTTAAGCAAACTGTTTATGAGGCCAATATTACAATATTTTTACATAAACATTTATCCCTGGAGTGTATAACACTAGTGCTTTGTACAATACCAATGAGCTGATTTTTTTTCCTTTAGATAACAATATAGCTGAGTATCAGAGTTACTTTAAAATGTTTAGCTCTGATTTATATAATATTTTTAATTTGCATTTTATTTCTTGATTAATGTATATGACTTTTCTTTGCATGCAGCCTATAAAGAGAATACATGTCGATTTAAACATTGTATTTAAGATACATTAGACTTAATGAGTTCACTAATCTATCCCTTTTCTGCAAGAATTAAGTTCTAAAAGTATTGCAGTTTACTAGGCACTATTATAGAAGATCTAGATGACTCAGTGGGCTTTATTGAAACACATTCTCTTTTTAAGTGACTTCAGCTTATTTTCTGTATTGTGTATTCCACAGGAATTTTAAACTATATTATACTTTCCTTACTTTGAGCTATTGAGCTGAATATTTATTTGAATAGCTTGGCTCATTGTAATTTTATACTCGTATGTCATATTATCTTATTTTCCATCTCTAAAAATCCTTATATAAAATGACAGATAATTATTCTCATCAGAAGATAGTCATGAGACATAGTCATAAGTGTTGGATGATCAAAAAGTAATACAGTTTTAGATATGAGGAATTTCTTAAATAATAAAAATGCAGAACGCAAAAATAGTATTCTTTGTAAGTTGGAGTATGATATATTTTGTCACTCAAGTATAAAAATTATACATCAATTCTGCTTATAAATTTTTGTCTGGTTTCTCAATTTCTATCTCAAATTTTATTTTCTATCAATTGTTAATATCTGAATTACTTATAAACCATTGCTGCCTACTCTGCATTTTCCCACTCTAAAATATATAGACAGTACCAAATGAGTATTTTGGGTAGGATGGGGTCATTTTCTTTTTTTTCAAATTAGTTTTCCAATGATTAACACCACACATATAAAATCCTACAAACCATGCTTTTTAAAAAATACATAAACAAGACATTTTAGGTTAGGTTTCTAAAAATCTATAAATTGCACCCTTGTACACACGTTGTACGTAGATTCTGATGGCAAAAAAAATAAGACATAAGCAATAGATGGCAACAATTCTGCAGTGGTGCTAATGCCAATGAGGTTCCTCCTCTGCTAATCATTCTAGTTCTTAGCCTTACATAAAGTTTGATCTGTGTTTCATGACAGAAGAAGTGACAAATTGTTCTGGTTAATTGGCAGTGGCTGGTTTGCCTGGTAATACATCTTACAGAATGTGCAAAAAATACCCAAAGGAGCCCTGTAGACAAATTCAAAAATGTACAGGGACCATAGTCAGCACTTGTTGATTGTAAGAAACTGACTTCAACAAATTTTAGTAAGAAAATTTTAATATAAATATGTGTGTGTGCATGTGTATTTAGAATTGCTTTAATTGACTATTTTAAAATTTAGTTTTAGTATGTAAATATCTCATTTGACAGATAGTGATATTATATTTTTAAAGAAATGAGTATATAACTACTTGATTCTTATTTCTAATTAATGAATATGTAATGCAATTTAGTTGATTAGAAAAGTTAAATTGACTTCAAAGGAAACATGGCAAATGTAATTTGTTGGCTGCTCTAATCTTTATTGTGGATGATTGGTCTTTTCACTCTGTATTCATGGCTATATAAGATTTTGTTGGAATTTCTTTTGACTCGGAACACTAAGAAAAATATATATCTGGAGTTTGATACCAGTGGAAAAAATACTGTTAAATATTCATCACTTCTATTACCAAATGATTATTGTAAACCATCCTTGCTCAGGAAAAAATGATTCCAACAATATCATTGTGTTCACTGACCCAAGAGCTGAGTTACAGAGAAGCAGGCTAAAGTTTACTGTTGGGTATTTTGCTGTTGTTGTTAGCTGTCTTTGTGTAGGCCCTGACTCCCTGAAACCCCATGTACAACAGAACAAAATGCTGTCTGGTCCTGCACTATCCTCTTGATCAGCTGGGGATCCATACATTGTAATCCACAGGCTGATTTTCAGAAGTAGATCACCAGAACTTTCTTCCTAGTCTGCCTTAGTCTGGAAGCTCTGCTGAAACCTGTTCAGCATCATAGCAATACTCAAGGCTTCACTGACAGACAGGTCGTGGCTTCCCTTAAGGTGCATTGGCTGAAATCAAACCAGGGTTTCCCACATGGAAGGCAAGAATTCTAACACTTAACCACTGACTCCTTGGTAATAAAAATTACTTTTCACATTCAAAACATGTCTATGGAATTAAAATTGTGGCAAAATTCCTGGTTGAATTTTAGAGAATCTGATGGCACTTGACTTGTATAGGTAAATAATTCAAAGCTAACTTTTGTGAACATGGCTTCTATACATTAACAAAATATTGTAAGATTAAAAATTGCTGTTGTGTGCCATTGAGTTGATTCTGACTCATAGTGACCCTATATGACAAAGTAGAGCTGCCCCATAGGGTTTCCTTGGCTGTAATCTTTAAGGGAGCAAATTGTCAGGTCTTTCCTCCCATGGAGCCACTGGTGGGTTTGAACCACTGACCTTCCAGTTAGTAGCCAAGTACTTAACCATTGTGCCTCCAGGGCCCCTTAAAATTACAATACAACATAACATAATAATTTTTATAAAATATTTTTGAGCAAATGTGTTTGAAAACATGAAGGAAGAATAGAACAACAAATTGTTTGAAGAAAGAAAGACATTTCAGAAGTGCCTTAAAAGTTTTGTAATTTTGTGGATTGAAGAGTTATAAGGATAGATGGAAAGGCTAAAATGCTATCTATAACCAAGCAATGACAGAAAGGAATGGTTTAAAGTAGATAAAAGTTTACTTTTCTTTCTCATATAACTGTCTGGAGTTGAATGGTAGCCTAGAGGGGTAGTTCCGCCTTAAGTGTTATTCTGAGGTTTCTTCCATGATCTTGCTCTGGCATCCTGTCAGTCAGAAGTTGACAAATTACAGCTCATGGGCGAAATGAGACCCGCTACTTCTTTTGTAAGTAAAGTTTTATTTAATCACAGCTATCTCTATTTATTTAGGTATTTTTATGCCTTTGTTTGTGCTACAGTAGCAGAATTGGGTAGTTTTGACAGAGACCCTGTCTCAGTCATCTAGTGCCTCTCTAACAGAGATACCACAAGTGGATGGCTTTAACAAAGAGAAGTTTATTCTCTCACAGTCCAGTAGGCTACAAGTCCAAATTCAGGGCATCAGCTCCAGGAGAAGGCTTTCTCTCTCTGTTGGCTCTGGAGAAAGGTCCTTGTAATGCATCAATCTTTCCTTGGTCTGGGAGCATCCAAGTGCAGGAACCTCAGGTCCAAAGGACATGCTCTGCTCCTGGCACTGCTTTCTTGGTGGTATGACGTTCCCATGTGTTTCTGCTCACTTCTCTCTTTTATATCTCAAGAGATTGCATTAAGACACTATATAATCTTGTCAACCTCATCAGTATATCCTCTTCACAGTGATAGCTTTTATAACACATAGGGAGATCACATATAATCTCATCATAGTGATAGAGTTTGCAACACATAAGGAAATCAGATAACACAATCATACAATACTGGGAATCATGACCTAGCCAAGTTGCTACACACATTTTTTGGGAGACACAATTCAATCCATGACATTCCACCCTTTGGCCCCCCCAAAATCACCTCCTTGCAACATGCAAAACATACTCATCTCATCGTATCACAGCAAAAGTCTTAACTCCAAGTCCAAAATCCAAAACTTCCTCTTCATCTGTGAAATCTAGAATACAAGCTATCTGCTTCCAAAGGTACAATGGCAGAACAGGCACAAGCTAGACATTTCCATTACAAATGGGGGAAATTGCAGGGAAAGAAGGAATAACAGGCACCAAGCAAGTTAGCAGAACACGTTACATTAGCCCTCAAGGCTTGAAAATAATTCTCTGTTCTCTGAGACAATTTACACAATGGCCCTGCCCTCCAGACTCTAGGTATTGGCCACTCTCTGGATTCTGAGTGGAGGGCCCTCGGCCCTGGGCTTCAGCTCTGCTTTCCAGGCCTGCTGGGGCGGCAACTCTGCTCCCTGGGCTTTAGGCGCACCATTCTCCTAGTCCTTCGGAATGACAACTCCACCCTTAGAAACACCAGAGGCCATGGCTCCACCCTTTGAAACCCCAGAGGTCTAGGCCATACCTTTTGAGACTGAGGCAGCTTGGCTTCTCGTGTTCCTTGTCTCTTCAGCTTCTGCTTCCTGTGGCCTCCCGGCCCTTGGGACTCATGCCCACATCTGCCCTGCCGGAGCAAGTGTTCCAAAGCCCTGTAGCTCCACTGATGATAAAGTGTCCAATTCAATCTATGACAGACCCTATGGCCTGAAAAGCCAAACCTATTTATTATCTGTCCCTTTACAAACTTTCCCAAGATAGCTCAGCCATATTCTAAACTGGCCTTCACTTCTAGTTTAATTTATGAGAAGAAGGATTTTTATTAAGTATATAGTGCTCACTACTTACCAGTGACTCTTTTAAATATTCTAGGATGGGAAATAGTTAAAAAGGTACTCAATTAAAATTCTTAATTTGTTTACTACTTTATTTCATTTTCCTGGTTAGTTTAGTGTTGTTTCTTAAAAAAAAAAAAAGAAAAGGTCAAGACTGCATCTTTTTGACCAGCTCAACTAATTATATGCAAAGGGAAATACATGTAAGTGTGTTTGTTGATATGTATTGATAATAAATTTATGACATATAAATGGACTTTGCTACCATTACACATTATGACATATTTATCTTAAATGTCACTGTAGGCAAGAAAAAAAGTCATATTTTCTAGTGTTACTACTAGCTAAACCGTAAGGTTTATGGTTTGAACCCATCCAGAGTTGCCTAGGAAGAAAAGCCTGGTGATTTGTTTCTGAAAGATCATAGCTTTGAAAACCCTATGGAACAGTTCTACTCTGCACTTATGGGGTTGCCGTGAGTCATAATCGACTCAACGGCAACTAACAACAATAATATATGTATAATACACACACACACGTATATACATATGTATGTAATATTTAAGTGAACTTGCATTTAGAAATATATAATATTAAAAATGATCAGAACAGAAAATACTGACTATACTCAGGTCAGGAAAATGTAAATATATTGAAAATTCATTTATTGTCAAAAAATAGTTTATTATGTATGTCTAGTAATGAATAAAAAGTTTATATGACTATTCTATTACAATTTAATAATTTTTAATAACTATTGTAAGCCTTAATATTTAATAATATAAATGTGTCTATTTCTATTACAGATAAGAAAATGTAATGTTAAGTAATCCATTAACTTTTAATGTGACAGTATCATTTATTTCTTTGGAATGGAAAAAAAATACATCATATTAAATAAATAGTTTCTTTTTCATATGGGAGTGATGGTGACCAATTTAATATTTTTAAGATTGTTTTCATTAGGAAACAATCAGGAATTCTCTATGGTTAAGTAGGGAATACAGAAATCGGTATATTATCAAAATTGGTTTTGAATATGTGAATTTCAAAACTTATGAAAATGAAATAATATTATTCAATAGTTTAGCAAACCGGTAGATAAAGAGCCTTTCAGCACATATTGATTCAACCTCTAAAGTTTATTTTATTAAGATATGAATTTTTCAACATTTTATTATAAAAACATATTTAGGTAACTATATGAAAAACTCGCAAGAGCAGCAATCTTTTTTATCTTTTTATTAATCGAACCAAATAAAATATATCCTATTCCACTCATAGATTTATTTAGAAAATGTTTCTAATAAATAAAAGTATAGTAAACCAAATAATTGGAGCCCTGGTGGCACAGTGGTTAAGAGTTTGGCTGCTAACCAAAAGGTCAGTAGTTCAAATCCACCAGCCTCTCCCTGGAAAACCTATGGGGAAGTTCTACTCTGTCCTATAGGGTTACTATGAGTCGGAATTAACTCAACAGTAATGGGTTTTATACTGTACAGTCTACTCTACTATAAATAATATACTATACTCTTAGGGAGCCCTAGTGGCGCAGTGGGCACTTGACTGCTAACCAAAATATGGGTGGTTCAAACCACCACCTTCTCTACAAGAGAAAGATGTGACAATTGCTTCCGTAAAAATTTACAGCCTTGGAAACTGTATGGAGCAGTTTCACGCTGTTCTGTAGGATTATTATGAGTTGGAATCAACTTGATGACAACAGGTTTTGTTTTTTAATTATCCCAAAAAACAAAACAAACCTGTTGCTATGGAGTCAATTCAGACTCATAGCGACACTATATGACAGAGTAGAACTGCCCCATAGGGTTTCCAAGAAGCATCTGGTGGATTCGAACTGCCAACCGTTTTTTTTTTTTTTTTTTTTTTTGGTTAGCAGCCGAGCTCTTAAACACTGTGCCACCAGGGCTTCATACATATTATAGTAAAAAAATATAATTAAGACAGATTATAAACAAAATCTATTTCCAACCCAGAAAACCTTTCCAGAAATATGATTTAGAAGATAATATTGGAGCCATTAGTCCCTGTCCTAGAATGTGACCCAGCTGGAGCTGGACTCACAAGGACTCACAAGGACACAGCAACTGGGCCCTGAGGTATAAAGACAACATCTAGGACAATCTAGAAAATATCTTTTAGGGAAACTTTCACCTAAACAAATCATAAAACAGAACACTTACCTTTTTCTATTAGCAATGAGTGAATAGAAAATTTGTTGGACCAATGAAGATCCTCCTGACTATCCTTACTGAAACCTGTAGCAATGATTGTTAAGAAAGATGATTCAAAACACAGGATCACAGTTTCCACCAATCTGTGAAAAAAATGAAGCTTGCAATAGTTTTGCACATTTGTAATGTTAACATATACTGATGACTCTGTCACTCACGTTCCTTGGACTTGGGCAGACATGGCTCTAGCAGTATGCTTGTTCATGTTCCCATTCTTGCCTATTCTGTAATATTTCCTTGGACTTGGGCAGACATGGCTGTAGCAGCATGCTTATTTTTCCTGCTTTTGCCTCTTTGAATGTATGCCGAATAAAAATTTCTTTTTGCTCTACTAAGCTTTGTGATGTTTTTACCCTACAACAAATATATAAGAGAAACACAAGTTTTATTATTGAATAAACATTAAACCAGAATATGATGCATCACAATCAATCCAGTAAAGAGATTGGGAAGACAGAAAGAAATCTTACCCTTTAAATAGCTGAGTGGATAGAAGACATTACATTCTGTTTTCAGGATAAAATTACTGATTTTCCCAGCATCTTTATGGCAGGATTCCTGAAGATATGCTAATCTCCTTCCAGGAAACTGGGAGGTAAGGGTGTGATTCTTGATTACATTTCTAAAGACATGGTTCCTAAGTCCTTGAGGAAACATCTTTGATTTCCATTCTTTCAAAACAGACATTTCTAAAGCTGAAAGAACGGAAGAAAAAATTCAAGCCTCGAGTTGCATTATTGAAGGATTAAAAAAAAAAAAATTAAATTACACAGAAAGCATCAAAAGAAGATGATGGAAGAAATATACAGTCACTGTACCAAAAAGAATTGGTTGACATTCAACTGTTGCCAAACTCTGGAAGGCCACAAGATGCTTGCATGTATTTTCTTTGTCTATCTTGCAAAAATATCTTGTTGGCAACAGTAGCCAGACAGTACTCTTCCTAAGTATGTGTATTTTGAGGGGTGCAGATGGTCACTTGGTTAAGACCCATCAGGGGATATGGTTTCACCTCCTGGTTTTGACCACTGAGGAAAAACATGTTTTTCTCAAAAAACATAGTTGTTATTCTAGAATCCAGATTAAAATTAAGACAGCATAGTCAGTATCCTATGTCTCTGTCTAACTGACTGCACTGAAAGTCGTCTTTTTCTGAGACACGCCTAAATCAATAGTAATATGGTTTTAGTGGTCAACTAAATCTCCATGAATAACAGCCATGTGCCTTTGTTTATCTATCTGTATTAGAACTTGAGACTACTACCATGAATACGACAAGGCCGTCTGTGAGAAAAGAAGTAAATTCCCTAGAATATGTCTTTCAGTTTAGTTCAGTAACAAAATCAATTCCTCTGAAAAACTGGAAGTTTTAAGTCCAGAGTACAGTCTTCATATTGTGCTGAGTTCATATGGGAGGAATGATTCCATCTGGATTTTCTTCTTTCACTTTAATGGCTGTTTGATCAGCAACACTTAAAAGAGGTCCTTCACAATGTAATGATAGCTTGTCTTTCCTCCAGAACAACTTTTGTTGTTGTTAGGTGCCATCGAGTTGGTTCTGATTCATAGTGACCCTATGTACAATAAAACAAGACACAATCCAGTCCTGCGCCATCCTCACAATTGTTGCTGTATTTGAGCCCACTCTTGCAGCCCCTGTATTAATCCATCTCATTGAGGTTCCTCCTCTTTTCGCTGACCCTCTACTTTACCAAGCATGATGTCCTTCTCCAGGGACCGGTCCATCCTGACAACATGTCCAAAGTATGTGAGATGTAGTCTCACCATCCTTGTTTCTAAGGAACATTCTGGCTATACTTCTTCCAAGACTTGTTCGTTCTTCTGGCTGTCCACGGTATATTCAATATTCTTTGCAAACCCCACAATTCAAAGGCATCAATTCTTGTTTGGTCTTCCTTATTCATTGTGCAGCTTTTGTATGCAAATGAAGCCATTGAAAATATCATGGCTTGGGTCAGGCACACCTTAGTCCTCAAAGTGACATCTTTGCTCTTAAGTGCTTTAAAGAGGACTTTTGCAGCAGATTTGCCCAGTGCAATGCGTCTTTTGATTTCTCGACTGTTGCTTCCATGGGTGTTGATTGCGGATCCAAATAAAATGAAATCCTTTGCAACTTTAGTATTTTGTCCTTTTATCATGATGTTGCTTATTGGTTTAGTTGTGAGGATTTTTGTTTTCTTTATGTTGAGGTGCAGTCCATACAGAAGGTAGTAGTCTTTGATCTTCATCATTAAGTGCTTCAAGTCCTCTTCACATTTAGCAAACGAAGTTGTGTCATCTGCATATTGCAGGTTGTTAATAGGTCTTCCTCCAATCCCGACACTGAGTTCTTCTTCACATCCAGTGCATTAAATGATGCCTGGTTCACAGTGTATTATCTTAAATATGTTTTTAAATGAATAACTAAAATTTTGTCTAAGTTCTCCCAATCCAGATGGCTTTGTATGGTTGTCTAATAACATAATGGATATCTTTGGTAGGTTTACTTTTAGCTAATGGAATTAGGAGACTTTGTTTATATATACAAAACTGTAAAATTTGCATTTTATGATCCGTTAATAGGAGTAAAGATTAAAAAATGAAAAATGTGTTTTCTACTATTTTTATATACTACCTAGAATTGAATATTTTGTTCTTAAGTGTAGTGTGCCAATATTTGTAGTATGAAAAGAGATTTAAAAAGCATTAAAAAAATGGTGAAGGTGGCATCAGCAATCTTTCTTCTGATAAGGTTTTAAATCTTCCATAATAATGTGACTTTTTATAGAGATGTGTTTAGAGGACGTACTTAGGAAGTTTCTGTGATTTCTCAGATTATATAATCTTTGGGAAACTTTCTTTCTAAATCAGACTTTAACAAGTACTGCTTGACTTTCATGCTATGGAATTTATATGGCCAATACACTCTCTTAAAAAGTCTATTTATAATGAAATTTACAACAATTTATAGTACCCTTGTTTCTGATTTCTAACCGTGCTAGCTATCTTTCCTGAGCTCCTAATCAGTGACAGGTTTTGTGATAAGCATTCACATATACTGTCATTTAAATTTTACCATTAATATGAGAGGTAGGATATGTTATCTTCATCTTACAAATTAGGACACCAAAGCTAAGATGATTTGAAAACATTTCAAGGTAACTGTGATAGTGGCTGTAATGGTTAAGAGCTATGGCTGCTAAACAAAAGGTCAGCAGTTTGAATCCAGCAGGCACTCCTTGGAAACTCTATGCGGCAGTTCTACGCTGTCCTGTGGGATCACTATGAGTTGGAATCACACGACAGCAATGGGTCTTTTTACAGGTGATGGTTAATTTTACGTATCAACTTGACTATAATTCTCCTTGGTATGTCCAAATACTAGACTGGTTGCTGTTTAGTAATGTTGCGTAATGTAATTACTGTCCATCATATGATCTAATTTGATCAACCTATCAGTTGAAAGGGAAGTTTCCTCGGGAATGTGGCCTGCCTCTAGTACATAAATGATGTTCTGAAAATCTTTCAGTTCTATACTCTAATCTCCTGGCCTCTGGTTTCTGGGACATAAGCATGCAGAAGTCTTCATTCTGCCACATAACTAGCAGATTTTGGATTCCCCAGTCCCTACAATCTCATGAGTCAGCAGAGGTCTTCAGCCTCCTGCCTGACCTATAAATTTTGGACTTACCAGCCACCACAATTATGTGAGCCATTTCCATGAAATAAATTTCTCTATACTTTATATATACACATCTCACTGGTTTTGCTCCTCTGGAGTACCCAGCTAAGTGACACAGTTAGCAGGGGAAGCATGAATTATTTGAATTGAGATCTAATTGATTGCAAAGCTTGTGTCGTTATTCACTGTGCTGTATTTACTATTACAGTATATGTCTTTGTATATATTTAGGTTTATTTTTATTTTAACTGTTTCAACTCTCAGTGATTTTTTTATACTATTATTTAGAATACTTGTATGGCATATTTTTGCATAAACTATTACTTAAGGATATTTCACTTCAAGAAAATTATTTTAAATTAATATCTAAATATATGTATATGTATACATATGTGTATAGGTACACACACATATATACATCCCCCATGCGTCTGTCAGTTTGTCATACTGTGGGGGCTTTCATGTCGCTGTGACGCAGGAAGCTATGCCACTGGTATTCAATCTGTATGCCTAGCAAAGAATCTGAGAAGCTGTAATATATGAAGAAGAATGCAGCATCAGGATTGGAGGAAGGCTCATTAATAACTTGCATTAAACAGATGACACAACACTGCTTGCTGAAAGTGAAGAGGACTTGAAGCACTAACTGATGACAATCAAAGACCACAGCCTTCAGTATGGGTTACGCCTCAACATAAAGAAAATAAAAATCCTCACTACTGGACCTATAAGCTACATCATGATAAACGGAGAAAAGACTGACATTGTCAAGAATTTCGTTTTACTTGGATCCACAATCAACACCCATGGAAGCAGCAGTCAAGAAATGAAAAGATGCATTGCATTGAGCAAACCTGCTGCAAAAGACCTCTGTAAAGTGTTGAAAAGCAAAGATGTCACCTTGAAGACTAAGGTGCACCTGACTCAAGCCATGGTGTTTTCAATCTCCTCATACGCATGTGAAAGCTGAGAGATGAGGAAGATTGGAGAAGAAGAATTGATGTCTTTGGATTGTGATGTTCAAGAAGAATATTCAATATACCATGAACTGCCAAAAGAACAAACAAATATGTCTCAGAAGAAGTACAACCAGAATGCTCCTTAGCAGCAAGGACGGTGAGACTATGTCTCACATACTTTGGACATGTTATCAGGAGGGATCAGTCCCTAGAGAAGGACATCTTGTTTGTAAAGTAGAAGGTTAATGAAAAATAGGAAGACCCTCAAGGAGATGGATTGACACAGTGGCTGCAACAATGGGCTCAAACATAACAATGATTGTTATGATGGCACAGGACAGGGCAGGGTTTCGTTCTGCTGTACATAAGGTCGCTATGTGTCAGAACCAATTTGACAGCACTTGTCATGGATTGAGTTGTGTCCCCCAAAAATATCTGCCAGCTTGGCTGGGTCATGATTCCCAGTGGTTGTATGATTGTGTAATCTGATGTGATTTCCTTATGTGTTGTAAACTCTATCACTATGATGAGATTATATGTGATCTTATGTGTTGTAAATTCTATCACTGTGATGAGGTTTTACTGATGAGGTTGACAAGATTAGATAGTGTTTTAATGCAACCTCTTTTGAGATAGAAAAGAGAGAAGTGAGCAGAGACACACGGGAACCTCATACCATCAAGAAAGCAGCGCCGGCAGCAGAGCATGTCCTTTGGACCTGAGGTTCCAGCGCTGAGATGCTCCCAGACCAAAGGAAGACTGATGCATCACAAGGACCTTCCTCCAGAGTCGACAGAGAAAGCATTCCCCTGGAGCTGACGCCCTGGATTTGGACTTGTAGCCTACTGGACTGTGAGAAAATGAACTTCTCTTTGTTAAAGCCATCCACTTGTGGTATTTCTGTTAGAGCAGCACTAGATGACTAAGACAGTACCTAACAACAACAACAACTATGTGTGTGTGTGTGTGTGTGTGTGTGTGTGTGTGTGTGTGTGTGTGTGGATTTAATTTTATTTACCCATGCATAAAAATGTAATTATGTAATCTTATTTTATTTCATTTTTACTCAACACTGTATGGTGTTATGAAATTTAGGTTTTTTGTTTTTGTTTTTTTAAAATAGCATACAATTCAATGTAAATAATGTTACTGTTTTGTGCAACCAGTATGCATCAATGCTTATTTTTATTTTTGGTTGTGACTTTGTGTTTTGTTAATATTCTATTACCCTGCTATGACAGTCCAATGTTGCTAATATATTTCAAAGTATCAGGCTATTTTTAATTTTTCTTTCAGAAAAATGGTAAAATATTACAATTTTTACTGTTTGAATGCATATTTCTTTCTATAATTTAAGACAAATAATAATTATATCCATGGCATCTTGGATTTTTGCCTCCGTTACACTTGTTCTCAGCTTCTGGGATACCTATTAAGCATATGTTGAATTACTAAAAAGTACCACTGTCTTAAAGCTGTTACATTCTTCTCATAAATCCACTGCAAGTTCCTTTGGTATTCTGTATTGACCAATACAATTTACAAGCTATTGTATAGTTTCTGATTTGATTAATAGTCCTTGTTAAAGAAGTTGTATTCATACATAATAAAGTCACTTGGTCCATCTTAAAACGTGTCATTCCTTAGTTTATTTCCCATAAACCCACAGATTCCATAAAAATTTGGATGGAGACTCTTTTTTTTTTTTTTTTTAAGTTGTGCTTTAGGTGAAAGTTTACAGCTGAAGTTAGTTTTTCATGCAAACATTTATACATACATTGTTATGTGACCCTAGTTGCTATCCCTACAATGCAATTACACATTGATCCTTTCCACTCCGTATTTCCATTGTCTATTCAACCAACTCCTGTCCCTTTCTGCCTTCTCATCTTGCCTCTGGACAGGAGCTGCCTATTTAATCTTGTGTATCTACTTGAATTAAGAAGCACACTCTTTACAAGTATCATTTTATGTCGTATAGTCCAGCCTATTCTTTGTCTGAAGAGTTGGCTTCAGGAATGATTTTAGTTCTGCTTTAACAGAGAGTCTGGGGGCCATGTTGTCTGGGGTTCCTTCAGTCTCAGTCAGACCATTAATTCTTCTTACTAGAGTTTGAGTTATGCACCCCACTTTTCTTCTCCTCCATCAGGGACTCTCTGTTTTGTTCCCTGTCAGGGTGGTCATTGGTGGTAGCTGGCCACCATCTAGTTCTTCTCTTCTCAGGCTGATGTAGTCTCTGGTGTATGTGGTCCCTTTTGTCTCTTGGGCTAATATTTTCCTTGTGTCTTTGGTGTTCTTCATTTGGAGACTCTTGAATAAACATTTGATTGTGAGACTTAAAGAGAAAAGGTAAAAAAGAAACACTATTTTAATCTAGCTATCAAAGTCTATATTGAATTATTAATGTGTACGGTACAATAGAGGAGCCATGGTGGTACAGTGGTTAAGAGCTTGGCTGCTAACCAAAAGGTCGACAGTTCAAATCCACCAGCTCCTTGGAAACCCTATGGGGCAGTTCCACTCTGTCTTATAGGGTTGCTGTGAGTAGGAATCCACCCGACGGCAACAGGTGTTTTTTTTGTTTGTTTAACAGTACAGTAGGAAGTGTGGGTGAAGTGAAACAAGTGAAGGTCAGCTAATTTATAGTATTTTGCTGCTAACTATAGTAATTGGTAAACTACATTTTTAAGTACATATTTAATAATTAGAGGAGTGCAGTGGTTAATTGTTAGGCTGTTAACCAAAAGGTCAGTGGTTCAAACCCACCAGCAGCTCTGATGGGAGAGAGATGTGGCAGTCTGCTTCTGTAAAGATTTACAACCCTTGAAACTCTATGGGGCAGTTATATTTTGTCTACAGGGTCACTATTAGTCTCAAAGGAGTTGACGGCAATGGGTTTGGTTTTTTCTAATAATTATATTAAAAGGTCAGGAAAGTAAACATATAATATACACTGCATAAATCTTTAAGTAAGGTGAAAATTTTAATCTTGGCCAAGTTAAAAAAAAAATTAAATCTACTAAGAGGCAAAATAATAGTAACAATGAAATGTCCACTTTAAAAACTAAGAAAGGTAGATCTAACTAAACTTAATACAAACATAAGGTAATAATAAAGATTAGAATGGGCATTAATGAAATAAAAATAGAGAAAAATCAATGGAAGTAAAAATTAGCTCTTTGAAAATATCAACAAAATTGACAAACCTTTAGTTAGGCCAACCAAGAAAGATAGAGAGGGCTCAAATTACTAAAATCAAAAATGAAAGGGACATTACTACTAACTTTACCTAAGTAAAAAGATATAAGAAAATGCTGTGAACAATTATACATTAACAGATAAATTTGATGAAATGGACAAATTCCTAGAGAAACACAAAGTATCAAAACTGAATCAAGAAGAAATAGAAAATATGAATGAATCTAAAACAAAAAGATTAAATTAGTAATCAAAACACTTACCATAAAGAAAGATCCAAGACTGAATGTCATCACTACTATTTTCTACCAAAAGTTTAAAGATTTAACAATCTTTCACCAACTCTTCCAAAAAAATAGACTAAAAGGAGCCACTTCCCAACTCACTGAGAGCAGTATTACCCTCATAAAAACCACCAAACCAAACCTGTTGCCATCAAGTCGATTCCAACTCATAGTGATATTATAGGACAGAGTAGAACTGCCTCATAGGGTTTCCAAGGAGCAGCTGGTGGATTTGAACTACCAACCTTTTGGTTAGCAGTCGAGCTCTTAACCACTGTGCCACAAGGGCTCTATTAGTCTGATAGAATTACCAAATCAATCACAAGAGGAGGCAGCTAATAACCAAGATAACTTATGAATAAAAACACAAAAATCATCTACTAAGTACTAGCCAATGAAAAGAGGCACGTAACAGAGGTAGAAAAATGAGATCACTGTAATTTAGAACAGTAAAGCAGTTCTTTTTCCCCTTCATTTTTCTTAAATATAATCACTTAGTGAAATAACATAGCATTGATGTTTTCTTTAAGTGCTCCAAGTAGCCTATGATATAATACTTCAATATATCTTTGTTATGGAATAAATTGTGTCCCCCCACCCCCCCAAATGTGTGTCAACTTGGCTAGGCCATGATTCCCAGTATTATGTGATTATCCTCTATTTGGTAATCTGATGTAGTTTACCTATGTGTTGTAAATCCTAATCTTTGCCTGTGGTTAATGAGGCAAGATTAGGTTATGTTAAAAAGAATTAGGGTTGGGTACACTACTCTTACTTAGGTCACAGCCCTAATGCGATGTAAGGGGAGTTTCCCTGATGTCTGCATCACCTTTTATACTACAAGAGATAAAAGGAGAGAGAAGCAAGCAGAAAGAGAGGGACCTCATACCACCAAGAAAGAAGTGCCCGGAGTGGAGTATATATACTTTGGACCCGGATCCCTGTACTAAGAAGCTCATAGACCAGTGGAAGATTGATGACAAGGACATTCTGCCTGAGCTGACAGAGAGAGAAAGCCTTCCCCTGGAGCTGGGGCACTGAATTCAAACTTCTAGCCTCCTAGACTGTGAGAGAATAAATTCTTGTCTGTTAAAGCCATCCACTTGTGGCATTTCTGTTATAGCTGCACTAGATAACTAAGACAATCTTTTAAGTTACGAATTTCAGGCATGTCCCTGATACTCTTGAACAAGCCAAATCACAGGGGACAAATGTAAAAATAAAATATATTCAAAATGATCATAAAAAATTAGGTGTTTTAAAATAATAGAGCTCTCTTTTGGTGTAAGAGACTCCATACTGGTTTTACAATATACAAATCCTCCCAGTCGATCGCAATATCTTGCACTCAGTTTTTACAATAAAAATTATCCTATGAATTATGTTTGAGATAAAATAACATTGTGACAGCTGACTGAATCAAAATAAATCTTTTTGTATATTTTAGTGCTTTAGCAGTTCAATGCTCTCATAGAGTGATGGGGTGACTTTCATGAATACTTCTGAAAATCAAGTTATATATTACTTGTTTAATACTATATAAAATTAATTATAAATATTTTATTCAGTTTAAAGCAAGCTATAAATTAGATTCTATCATATATCTCACCTACTGTAAAACAATACAATTTTCCCCCATAAATCACAGGAAAACAAAAATTAGACTTATTTATAAACATATGAGTATATTTATAGGCCTGTTGGAAGAGCAAACTGCTTAGAAAAGTTTGGATCAGCAACAGCAATAATAGTCTAACTTTCTATTCTTGCCCGGTGTGTACTAAAATGGTACCTGGCATTTCCTACAAAGTAAGAGTGCCAAATTCTCCAGTGTCTTCATATAACATACAAGTCTAGAATGGCTATTATTATTATTAATTATTAATAAAATTCAGTCGATTAGTAGAGCAGTGTAATTAATCCATCACTTAATTCTTTGAGAATACCAATTGATTGAGTTTTTGTTTTATTATTACATTTGATGAGTATAGTTTTTAAACTCATTTCAATCTCAGAGTCTTATCATTTTCCTTTTGTATGCTTTATTATATATACAACTGGTTTCATTTTCTGGGAAATGCCTCTTCTGAGCCTGACATTAATACTAATTGAATTGTTCCATCTAATCATTTGTGTGCCATGCGGGAGGTGGTACGTTAATGACAAAAGCAGTCAAAACAGCAAAGCTAATGTGTGGTTAATTAACTTAGGTTATTGAATTTGTTTCCTTAAATTTTCAAATATTTGAATGCAACAGTGTTACAAAATAATTAGACAGTTGCAGACCTGTTCTCAACCGCTGGATAAAGTATAGAAATGACATCTGACAGGTGTCATTCCTGGTTGGCATCTTAAAATGACATGTCAATCTCAAAAAGCGTATTATTCTATATAAAAAAAAAAGTTTTAATATTTTAAGGAAAATAATAAAAGTCAGTCAGTGGGTCCAAGTAAATAAAAAATACCATCCCCAAATTTTCTGTTTCATTTGCTTTCTTTCATTTTTCTTCTGCCTTTTTTTTTTCCATTGGTGACATAGGAAGAAAAACACTAGTCTAGTCTTCATTGAAAGGCTGTGTAATCTTCACATGCTTGTGAGTTTACTACCCCACATGTGAAATTCCATAATTGCATATGTACATACTTAGATCCTAACTGATTATTTGCATTTTAGCAAGATGCATCTTTGAAATATAAAAAGAGAGAGAGTGTGTGTATAGAGTAGGTGTGTTATTCAAGTTAAGTAAATAAGTAATGGAAATAAATATATAAATATGGTAAGGAAATAATCGTACATTTTGGAATATCTGTGTGGATTTTATTATATTCAGCACACATATTGATTTGTGGCTCCTTCAGAATTTTCTTATGCACCAACTGGAGTTAGGAGAATATTGATTTTCTTACAGTCCCCTACTTCGAGATTTTCAACTTTCTTTTAAATTGTAGCAGAGGAAATAGGTTTGATTTATTTTCTGTGTTTAACTTACAAGCTTTTTACTAAAATTAAGGCTTTTAGCCATAATGTTTCATGTAACAAGAAGTAAAGAAAATTTTACTTTAGTTTCGCTACAGTTATTTTAATTACAATTATCCCTGTAATGGTCATCTGAAAAATTTAGTAATATATGTGTGCACTGACATAATAATCCTGAAAAATAATTGCGTCACTTGCTGAGTTCCAGTGATTAAGGCCTACTTTTTATGTAGCTACAGCTGAAATAAATCTTAGTTACTGCTAACATGTCAATAAATGAAAGCGTCAAAAATCTTCAAAGATTATGATGCTTAAGCTTCAGTCTTTCGAAAACTGAATTCAATTGTTACATTTGCTTTACTGCACACATTTTTTCCTAAATATTTAAATTATCATGTAAAAGTGTACACAGATGGGGTATGCTGTTGCTGTTAGGTGCCTTCAGATCAGTTGTCACTCACAGTGACACTATGTAAAACAGAATGAAACACTGCCTGGTTGGTCCTGCACTATCCTCATGATCGTTGTTATGCTTGTGCCCATTGTTGCAGTCACTGCGTCAGTCCATCTCGTTGAGGGTCCTCCTATTTTTTGCTGACCCTCTACTTTACCAACCATGATGTCCTTCTCCAGGGACTGATCCCTCCTGATAACACGTCTGAAGTATGTGAGATGAAGTCTCACCATCCTTGTTTCTAAGGAGCATTCTGGCTGTATTTCTTCCAAGATGGATTTGTTCATTCTTTTGGCAGTCCATGGCATATTCAGTATTCTTTGCCAATGCCATAACTCAAAGGCATTGATGCTTCTTTGGTTTTCCTTATTCATTGTCCAGCTTTCACGTGCAAATGAGGCTATTGAAAACACCATGGCTTGGGTCAGGTCCACCTTAGTCCTTAAAGTGACATCTTTGCTGTTTAACACTTCAAAGAGGTCTTTTGCAGCAGATTTGCCCAGTACAATGTGTCATTTGATTTCTTTACCGCTGATTCCATAGGTGTTGATTTTGTTTCAAAGTAAAATGAAATTCTTGACAACTTTAATCTTTTCTTGGGTTATCATGATGTTGCATACTGGTTTAGTTGTGAGGATTTTTGTTTTCTTTATCTTGAGGTATAATCCATACTGAAAGCTATAGTCTTTGATCTTCATCAGTAAGTGCTTCAAGTCCTCTTCACTTTCGGCAAGCAGGGTTGTGTCATCTGCACAACACAGGTTGTCAACGAGTCTTCCTCCAATCCTTATGCTGTGTTCTTCTTCATATAGTACAGCTTCTGAGATTATTTGTTCAGCATAAAGATTGAATAATTATGGTGAACAGATACAACCCTAACGCATACCTTTCCTGACCTAAACAACACAATATTCTCTTATTCTATTTGTATGACTGCTTCTTGATCTGTGTACAGGTTCCTCATGAGCACAATTAAGTGTTCTGGAATTCCCTTTCTTCGCAATGTTATCCATAATTTGTTATGATCCACACAGTTGAATGCCTTTGCATTGTCAGACGGATCTTGGCTGAAAGCAGAAAATACCAGAAAGATGTTGACCTGTGTTTTGTTGACTATGCAGAGAGGGCGTATACTTGTTACTATCTGTGACATGCTCATAAGAAGTATTTGGTTACACAGAGTGAAGTACTGGTTAAAATAATAATGCCATATTTCCCTTGGGCATTTTGTGGTAGATTTACAGTAGGTTTTATATGAATTTTGATGTTAACAATATTACATTTTCCAATGTATGCTACAAATGCATTAAAGACAGATGCGTTATAAAGTACAGTGTTGTTGAAATAATGTAAGTTTCAAACTACATGCTCTGTTTAACTAAACACCTAATGTGTCAGAACTTGGATTAAAAACAAAAACAAACAAACAAAAAAATCCTGCCATTCAGGCAAAAAATATTTGGAAGGCATATTCATCCTATTACATAGTCCTTCCTGTATATGAATGCGTGTGTTTGTGTAGATATAGAGATAGATAGATAGTATATCAGATTATCTTTTTTAGTAAGAGGTCAGCTAAACTTCAATACCAGTAGGGAAAGACAGGGAAATTCAGGGGGAAAAAAAAAAAAAACTGATTAAATTAATGAGACTTTAAGAAAATAAATAAATCACATATTAAAAAAACAGAATATGCGACCAAAATTCTTATAATCTAAATTTGTCAAATAACACATATTGTCAGTTGTCAGATGAACATAACAGCGCACACACACACACACACACACACACACACAGAGCAGCTGTGCAACCTTAATAGGGAAAACATAAAAATAGGGACACTCAAAGTTTGAAAATAAAAGAATGGAAAATATTAAACTGGCAAATATTAACCAAAATATCTTATTTTCAGGTGCGATGTACATTCCTGTATAAAGCCTTCTCAGATTTAGAGAGTCGGCAATATTCCGTTATTATCTCCTGTTTGCTTTCCAGGTCTTCGCTCTGCCCTTCTCTATTCTGTGTCCAGATGGCTGACAGACATTAACTGCATCAAAAGACTCCCTACTCGTCTACTTTCTCCTTAATTTTAACTCAAGGGAGCCTCAATTTGAGACAAGAAGAAAGGCAGGAAGTGAAGGTGAGGGTGTTTACTCTTTGGTTCCCTTTCTGCTGGATTGCTGTGAGGTGACTCTGTCTCTCGATCAAAATCCTTATATCCTGTCACATAGTTTCCTCCAAACACCTACCCCATCTAGTTCTGCTTTATTTTTTTCACCTTTTGGATAAAAATAACAAAGATAATCTGTCATCAAATTACCAGTACTTCCAGAAAGCAATCCATCCAAGACTGGCCTCCATTTCCCCTTAAACATCCCTTCCAATGACTCAGAACAAGCACTTATATAATAATAAGGTCCTGCCAACTTCCCCTTATGGAGGTATCCAATAGTTTGTCTGACATGCACCCTCCCTTGTTTTCTCATGTTATATAAAACTAAATACATTTGACAAAAGATATGTCACTGATGACATTTGGCTGGTGGGATTTGGTAACCAGTATGATTTATATTACCTGAAGCGTAAAACATGATTACTAAATTCTTTTAGAAAAACAAAAATGTATATGTTTGCATTTTTTGCAGCTCTTAGAGCTGGGCTAGTGCATATTAGTTAACCAAATTATATTCGATACAGTGGAATGTAAGATGCAAAGATATAATCAAGACATATCACAGTGAGTTTCCTATGGAGATTTGGGGATTAATTAGTATATTTAACTATATGAATTGCCATCAAGTCGATTCTGACTCATAGTGACCCTATAGGACAGAATAGAACTTTCCCATAGGGTTTCCAAAGCTGTAAATCTTTGAGGAAGCAGACTGTCACATTTTTCTCCTGCAGAGAGGCTGGTGGGTTGAACTGCAGACCTTTCTGTTAGTAGCCCAGTGCTTAACTACTGCACCACCAAGGTTCCACACTTATCTATAAAACTCACTAATAAAAAGCCCATATGTACATATAAATGTTGGTTGAATAGGAATAACACAGTATTTTGATTTTTTAAAAAGTATAAATTGTAAGAGCTTGTTGATATCACAACTCATTAATATTCTCCCTCAGATTTAAAAAAGTAGTCAAAAATTCCATTGAATTATGTACATATTGGTTATTTTGCTGAAGATAAGTTATGATCCTCTGTCAAAATAGAATAAAATGTCAATAAATGTGTAGCATTATGTTTTTCTTAATGCATGTTCCAGATATTCAACAGAAAGCAGTTTTAGTTATTGTCTAAGAACAGATTCCCAGAATACTTTTCATATTCCAGTGTTACTTTTAACTATATTGAATATACATGACAAACGTATGTGTATATCATCTAATTGGCATGAATTTAAATTTAAATTAAGTTAAATTTTTTTTAGTAACTTTTACTATACTAGAATATTGTCTTCTTTTAATCTGTATCTCAAAAGGGGATGTTAATGCTTATGCATGTTTTCATTGTTCAAACATACTTTTCTAAATGTTACTGTTTCTTTAAAAAGTCAGGCTGCTTTGACATGTTACTCTGTTAATAATACCAAAGATGAGTTGATTAATAATTTACCAATGCTTATTCAAACTTGTTCAGACATAAAATACTTTCAGAGCTCAAGAAGTGAACAAACAAAGCAATAGCATTTATACTAAAAACATCCAGTAAAAACAAAGGTTTAGGACATAGTTACAACACACCTTATCCTCTTGATACATAACTTAGAAAGCAAACAAGAAATAAAATGAAAGAAGACATATTAATTTAATCTGAAACCAAGACAGCTGGTATGCTTATATTATACATTTTGAAAGAGTGGGAGTGAGTGTCATACTCAACTAAATTGAAAAAGGCTACAAGGACAGATCATGAACACAGTGCAGTGTTGAAGTCTTGGATAAGCACAACACTATTCCAGAATGGACTCAAACTTGGAGTGCAGATGTGTTGGCATGGCTGACAGCAGCAGATGCCTATAAGTAAAGAAATTGGGCATGGTTCTGTCCTCGTGAGTGGTGGAAGGTGTATATATATATATATATATATACACACACACACATATATGTATATACGTATATATATGTATATGAACTGGTTGCATGAGTGTCAGAATTGAAAGTAAGTCTACTTTTAATGTGTTTACCAAAGATAGTAATTGTCTTTGTCTCCAAGTGCCACCATAATAAAATACCACAAAGAGGGTGGCTTTAAAGAGCATAAATTTATTTTCTCATAGATCTTAAGGATTGAATTCTGATTTCAGGGCATCAGCAGTGCCATTCTCTCTCTTTCTCTCTTTCAGGTCTAGGGGAAGTTTGTCCTTCATTTTCTCTTTCAGCTTCTGGTAGCTCTGGGTGTCTTGGCTTTCCTTGACTTGTAGAGGGATCCTCACATGGTGTCTTATCCTCATGTGTGACCCTACGTCTATTCTCCCCTTTTATAAGAAATCTCTCAGAGGGGTTAGAACCCACCCTACTGTGGTTACGACCTTGTTAGCCTAACTTAAAACATCTACAAAGAAAAATCCTATTTCCTTAAACAAGCTCACATTCACATGTACAGGATCAGGATTTCAACATATCTTTTGGGGGGACATACTGCAATTCATAACACTCCACATTCTGACCCCCCAAAATGCATGACCTTCACATGTGCAAAAATGCATCCACCTCACTTTATTATTTTCCTGGAAAGCCTTAGCCCATTCTATCAACTCTAAGTCTAAAATCTAATCTTCTAAATCACGGGTAGATGAGACTCTGGGTATGGTCCATCCTAGGGAAAAATTCCTCTCTATCTGTGGACCTGTGAAACCTAAGATACAAGCTATCTGCTTCTAAAATACAAGGATGGAACAGGCATAAGTTAGACATTCCCATTCCAAAAGGGAAAAATTGGAGAACAAGAAAGGATCTAGCTACCAAGCAAGCCTGAAACAATTCAGGGGTAATTTTATTAGATTTCAAGGCTTGAAAAGAATCATTAACTATAAAAATATATTAAATAGTCTGTTTCTATATCTTTGACTAGTACAACATCCAAACAGACTCAAATGTTTGAATTCATAATGGTTGTTCTCTCTTTTTATCTTCATGTCTCCATTATTGTCCCCATAACCCATTCTGCATCCTCTATTTATGTAGAGAGAAAATCATAGCAAATCACACACACACACACACACACACACACTTTATTACTTTTTGAATTACAAAATAAAACAAAATAGAGTAACATAAAAAAGAAATTATATTTTCAGAGAGAAAAATACTTCAGTAAGGCTTTAAGATAGTAAATCTTGCTGGCAATTACACCAAGGATAGGCTGATCATTCTTCTCAAAGCATTTTAAATGAAAAGCAAATCTTTAATGATAATAATCTACAAATAGCAAGAATTATCCATGAATCCTCAAACATGGGTGACATAACTAAAATAAATGAGAAAAATTCTACAGGACTTCTGCAGATGTAAGAATTGTTACATGGGGTTAGTACAGTGTGTTGGATATAATGTATCAGCAAGAAAAAGTAAGTTATAATTTTCTTATTAATATTATTGTTATTGTTTTGATGACTGCATATATTCAGGTATATATTTAAATACACACTTTTTTTAGCTGAAATATATGCAGGTTATGTCTTGTCCTTTAACATCCAATATTTTTCACTCATAATGTTAAAGTTGATTAACTTTATTAAATAGGGCACTTGATGTTTAATTATAAGTATTTAAACTATTAATATATTTATAATATATAATTTTATATATTTAAATGCTATACAGGGGAAAACAAGCTTTAATAAAAAACAGCACAGACATTGAAAAATTAGCAAAAAACAAAAAAACCAAAGCCGTTTCCATCAAGTTGATTCTGACTCATAGTGACCCTATAGTACAGAGTAGAACTGTCCCATAGGGTTTCCATGGAGCAGCTGGTTGATTCAAGCTGCAAACCTTCTGGTTAGCAGCCTAAGCTCTTAACCACTGCGCCACCAGGGTTAGAGGAGACAATAAATGGCAAACCAAAGTTCGTGTTTCTCTACACATTGCCACTAACTAATAATTTTTAAATCTGCTACTGAACTCTACCCTTTTCCATCCTGGCCTTTCCAGTATTGTGACTAGTTTGAAACAGGTTGTTATCAAAGTCTATCACCAATAAGTCATTCAACACATTGACTTAAAGAAAAACTACTTGAAAAGAAAATAATGACTTCATTACATAGATAATTGAAAAATACATAAAGGAATCCATTTCTTATTTTCACTGCTGCTCACTTTATTAGTTATGCAGTCAGCTGCATCATGTCAACAACTAACGTCTGTGAAACAAAGTTCAAGATGCTATTTTAAATTCTGGTAAATAGCATCAGAAAAAAAATATTTGGATATAAATCAATTGCTACACCTTATGTAGCATTATTGATCATTCACTTTTTAAATTTATTTAGTCTCCACTGTTATTTTACATGTAACCAGTTACTTCCAAGAGTACGCTAATTATACAATAAATATAGAAACAAAAACCATTCAGGAATAAGGCAAACAGGTCTTTAAAAGTTATAAATTTTAAAAGAATGTAAAGAAACTTCAACATTTCTAATTTACCTTTTTTTTAATCTCAAATAGTTTTGCCTCTCCTCTCAAAGTTATTTTATTTCTAAAATATTCAGTCTGGTTTCCAGTGCACATGAAAATGTTTTAGGAAATGATCAAGAGCCTGAATAAATCTGTATATCAAAATCATAATCAAGATGTACCATCCATCCAGAGTTATTCTAAGAAAAGCATACTCATGTTTCCATACCTATATGGTCTCATAGTTAAAATCATCTGTCTTAAAGATGACATCTTTTAATAGTGGTATGTGTCCAACTCTGTAAATATTCTATAATACTTATTTTCAATTGTTGTATTTTATCATTTTTAATTAAACTATGAAAATATAACTTTCCCTCCCAAAGAACTAACACAGTTCCTCGAATGGAGTTGAGTTCCCAAAACATCAATGAATAAAAATGAGGTAAAACTTTGCAAATTAGATCTTTAAATATTACATATGAATTTGACCTTAGATATCTTGTATTACAATTCCTTCATTTTATGAGGTGAGGTTTCTGAGATCCAGAAAGCTCATATTATCTGAGCTAATTTTTCATAATGCACTATTTTTTCCTACATTTATTTTCTCTTTTTTCCATATTTTATTTCAAACCACCATTGAAAAATGTCTACTTTTCCCTGTATTTTATTTCAAACCATGAAATCTAAATTAAAGGTAACTCCAAATTAACAAAAACAACAAAAAAGAATAAGTTACACAGGAATAGCATCATTCCCTACAAATCATATTTCAATTCCAAATTAATGTCTTGAATAATCATATTGTCTGCCTATAAATATTTGTATAATATTTTTCTCTAATTAAAGCAAGTTGGGTAGAATTAACACAAATTATGGACTGACTGACTAGTGTAATAATTGTAAATAGCAAGTTCTTAGAAGTGGTTCTCAGTCGGAAGACACAAAATGATTTAGGGAATAACCACTTTCTCATGGGTAACATTGTGGTTAGTGGGAAAATTATGTAAAATAGTAACAAGACAAATAACGTGCTGGTGCTAAGAAATATAAGCAAACATGACAAATAAGGGACTGCCAAGATTGGATGATATTTACAGTTCAGAATCTTTGGGAAATAGAACTGTAACCCATTGAAACTGCAGTTATGCCTAGTTTACAATTTTATTTTTGATGGCATATTGACTAAATAATTATGTGCAGGATACCTTAAAGGGTCTGTGGCTTGGATAAGTAAAATAGTGGTGAGAGCTTATTTCCTAAGGGATAGACAAATGAGTAAAGCAACAGAGAATGTAAGATGAATGGAGCTGAGAAAAAATACGGAACTGGACCACAAAAAAAGAAACTAGGTTATGAGAGCAGTTCTTTAGAATTTATATAGAATTTCTCTCTGCTTTATGCTTGTATTAAATATCTCTATGATGTTATGAGAAATATACTTTTTTATGTAAAACAACAGTGTTTTATCAATTTATGTTCACTGTTGATCAAGGTAAATCTATTTCCTTGAATAGGTAGGACATGGGTTTTGGTTTAAACTACTTACTGAGATACATATATATCCATACATATATACACATATAGAAACCCTGGTGGCGAAGCGGTTAAGAGTTTGGCTGCTAACCAAAAGGTCGGCAGTTCGAATCCACCAGGCTCTCCTTGGAAACCCTATGGGGCAGTTCTGCTCTGTCCTATAGGGTCATTATGAGCCAGAATCAACTTAACAGCAATGGATTTGGTTATATACATATATATAAATTATTTAAAATTATTCTGTGGCCAGGAGCACGTAGATGAGGTCCCCGGACAGCAAAACAATATTTACATGGGAATTAGGAGGATTGAGTGGTCCCAAGACTGTGAAAGAGAGGACTTGGAGGGAAGACATTCTTGGATTTGTGGACTAGGGCCAAAATGGAATATGTTCCATCCCAGGTCCATCATGGACCACACCATGTGAGGCTGAAGTCACCTGATGAACCTGGGCCCTGAAGCTGTGGACAGTGAGAAGAAACCTCTGTTCACAGGTGAGTCACCGTGCTGCTGCGTATAGAATGAGTCTTTATGGTCCAGAAGATCCGTTCCTGGAAGTCACTCAGGCTGATATTGTTTTGGTCTCCTCCTGTTCACCCCATTGATTAGGGAGGCATTCTCTCCCTATAGTTATGGGGATAGCTGAACACGTGACACCTACACTGGACAGGTGAGAATGACAGCAGTTTACTAGTCACATATACTCACAGTCCGGGGGAGGAAGATACCACACACAGTGCAGGGCCACACAAGGGCTGCACCTAGGAAGAGAATGAATAATCTGGGGCTATGGGAGGTTGACTATGTTATATCAAGAGGGAGAGGTGACCCCTGGTTCCCGAAGGAGGATGTGGTTGGCTTATTTGGATAATTCCACAGGGTAGCAGGGAACTGAAACCCACTACTCAGGGAAAAGCAGGAACTGTATCTGGTTTCTTGGTAAGGAGCATTGTTTAAAAAGGACACCTTACTCACAGGAGCAGAGTAGGGAGGATAACTTACAGTTAGACCATTTGAGGTCCTCTCATTTTTCCACATGCCAAGGAAGCACATAATATTGAGTCTTAAGTCTTACAACACAAACGTTTACTATAATATTTAGGTTATGGATTTCAATTTGGAGGGCTTCTCTTTAGAGGTACTACAAAAAACTATTCTGGTAAAATTTCCCTCAGGATTATTGTAGTGCAAATTAGAGAGATGACATCTGACATTTGTTTACTGGTACATAGAGTATTCTCATACTGATCCCCACAATGGGACTTTATATGTAATTTTTAAGAGTGAGACAAAGGAAGGGCAAATTATTGTTATTGAAGACCAAAAATCTAACACACATTGTGTAAGGTGATAGGGATGTACGAATGAATTAAACTAAGTCTATGACTTTAAAGAAGTCACATTTCAATGAGAAATACAGACATCTCCAAAAATATTTACAGACCAATAGGACAAGGGTGAAAAGTGGCAATAATTGCTACGGGATCATATAACAAAGAAATCTTACCAAAACAATAGAAGTATCCTTCATAGCAACCATGAATACCGACCCATTCAAAATTCTTTGACAAGAGGTTCACCCATATGTCATATGATTGGCACCAGAGGTTCCCTAAGAATTGAAATTCATAGGACAAATGTAATTACAATCAGATTCTTAAGTTCCAATAATACAAGACTCCATCACATTTATGTTGTATATTTGTAAATAAGGTGCTTGTACCAGACCTCTTAGTTCTCTAATGAAAATCATACTATTGAGACTGATAGTGAAGGAATTTGCCACAGTATTTCAGGGTTATAAAAAAACTAAACCAAACCACAACATCCACAACACGCTGCCCCATCTTTCTGTCTTCTGGTGTTCTTCAGTAGAAGAACGTTGTAGTTCCTTCAGATATTTCGTGAGAACTGATTCAGAGGTGCCTAAGTTAATTAGAACTGTTGCAAAATAGGAGTAGGGAGGTAAGAACTTTATTCCAAAATGATATAACTTGCAGTAGTGTTGATTCAAATTCTGCAGTCTCAATCACAGCGATTAAAAAAATAAATAAATGAAGTGACACATTTTTAGGCAATGAATAAACAAGCCAATAATCAGTTAAATTCTTTTCTCACAATCCCAGTTTTTCCATGGTATATACCAGTATAGTCTGGACATTTGTCAATTGGATTCATGTGAATTTAATCTAGGGAATATTATGAAAAGTTTCTGTGCTAAGTCTTGACTTGTCCTAGGCTCCATGTGTAAGAATCATCTATTTTATCCAACACCAGAAGGCATGCTACAGCAGTTCCATTTCATGATTAGAAACATTTCTTCTTTTATTGGCTTTATTTTTCTCATTAGGGACATAGTCTGCTTCACTATTGGACCATTTTCATTAAAAACAATGCTATTTAGAAAGGAAAAAAAAAAGTGAACTGGCCTTTCTGACCTTGAGGAATGCAAAATGAGCTAAATCAACTAAAAGTAGGAAGCTGTTTTTTTCTTTTTTTTATTTTATCAGCATTCATCATGTAAGTATAGAAATGACAAACCATAAAATGAAATGCTTATTCCCCTTACAAATTGAACTTCCTATGGACTGTTTCAACGTGCTTATTCTTTGCCTCATAAAATGAGTATTTTCAAACTGAAACAGGGAAATCTTTTTATTTTTTCTTCTTACCGACAGATGAAGGCATTTTCCTCTGTTAGTAGAGGTTATAGACTCTGATAACTGACAGTCATAAACCTGTGTAACAAAAGTCCTTGCACTGTCCTGCCCGTACTAGACCCAGGTGAGAATAAAAAAACTACAACGCCGGTAAATCATGTTCTGAATGCAGGTGAGCTGACAATCAGGAATCTGAGACGCAGTGTTTATAGAAATAATCCATTGTAGAATCCATAAAAGCATCAGTGCATTTATCCTACCCTAGTCACAGATAAAAACATCTTTAACTATATAAATTGGGAATCTTTAACTACATAAATTGCTCCCTACGAGCTCAGCTAAGTTGTACAGATACATCAGTGTGTTAATATTATGATAAAAAGTATAAGAACATTACGGAAAGTTTAAGATTATATTAAAGTTCTTCCAGTCTTAAAATTTTTAGCAGTAATATAAACAATTATTTAGCAATAATGTGACAGTCTATTTAGTAATATAGTTTCTTTATACTTTATTTTAATTAAAAATATAACACTTAGAAAATTCTCTAAAATTATATTGCTGAGAATTTAATAAATACAATGCAGTCATCTATGTTAACTTTATAGCCAGAATTTTAAACTGTATTTTAAATTGAACTTTCATATTACCAGATTTTAAGTCTATTGGTTTAAAGCATCAACGGACACATTTTCACAGATTACCTAACTGCTTATCTTTTCTAATACCTTCTGATCACTGCTATAAAGTCAGAGATATATGTTTGAAAATTAGGGGGAAAAAAAAAAACACTTCCGATCTGTCTTTACCAAGATGTCATTGACATGGCCTGTAACAGACTGTAAAATATCTGTGTGGTTTGCACCGGAGTCACTAAAACAGTAGGATTGCTCATAAGTGGTTATAAAACCTCTTGCCATTGAGTGGATTCCGACTCACAGCAACCCTATAGGACAGAGGAAAACTGCCCCACAGGGTTTCCAAGGAGCGGCTAGTGGATTCAAACTTCCGACCATTTGGTTAGCAGCCGAGCTCTTAACCACTGCATCACCAGGGTTTCCAGCATTAAGGAAGGTATAGCTAAACATGTATCTTGTACATTCGAGTGTGACGTGATTGTCAAGAAATAACGTGAGAAAGTAACCACAAAACCAAGGATTTTAGGAATATAGAATAGATAATTACAAAGAGTATTACAAATCAGACCCAAATTGTGAAGATTTTTTTTTTTTTTTGAAAAGAAGTGTCACGTATACTCTGTAGGCAACAGAGGACTTCTAGAACTTTACAGCATGGGAATGATCGGTATGTATGATGGATTTAAGAGAGAATACTTTGCATTCAGGACTCATGAGTATACTGAGCAAGCAAAAAAAGAGATGTTGCAAAATTTAACCAGGGAAGTTAAATTAGTAAGAATGTAGATTTGGAATTCATTTTCACTGCAGCATATTTTGGTTAGAAAATGACAGGATGGTAATGGGAGAAACAGCAAAACAAACAAATAAACAAAACAATTATAACACACACACATAAACACAAAAAACACTACACATCTTTTGGAAAGAAAACCTTGCTAGTCTAATAGTGATTTTATGGATGGTGATTTATTAATGGTAGCATAAGACTTACTACAAGAAGTAATCTTATAAACCTGATAAAATATTTTATACAGAGAAAATGTATATAGATAACTATTAGAGTTAGGCAGTGTGTTTGAGTGTTTATGTACTTTATTCTGGTTACTGAGAAACATTTCCAAATTTTACATTGTATGGTTTGACTTACTACACTATTTCTATACATTTCTTAGACTACACATGATATTTAAAAATATTTGTGAGGAATTACTGAAATTGTTATGCAATCTAGATGTTTAAAAATATTTTACTGTGTTCATGCCGAAATGAAAGGATCTGACAACATAAAAGTCATATACTACAGATTATTTTTATTAACTAATTCATTTCATTTCTACATTTCAAGATATATAAATCAGTAAGGCTTTTGAAAGTTTAAAAAATATTTTTTAAAATTTAAATGTCATACATGTTGGTAGAGTAAGAGCAGAGTTGATATGAATGAGATATGCTGCCTGAAGATCTGCAGAATATTGACCGCTGTGAAAAAATGTGATTTCATCAACTACTAAAATATAATCAACTATTATAATATAAAATATTATAATAATTCAGATAATTATGACTCCTTTGTTTCATATATTTTTTGCTTTCCTTTCTGGATTGAGGAAAAAGAGAACAAATAATTTGTTACTTGCTACTTGTTTCCTCAACAGACAAATTTTTTTGAAGAAAAGAATAAATACCTAGAATTAAAAGAACTGTAGATAATATTTATAATTCAGCATTTTACTGTTTTTTTTAATTTTGGATATTAATTGCACAAAGAAGGACACTTAATGCATTCCACTAAGTGAAAGAGGCAGGTATGAAAAAGCTACACACCACATGATTCCAACTATATAACATTCTGGAAAAGACAAAATTACAGAGGCAGAAAAGATCATTGGTTTCCAAGGAAGTAGGGAGTGATGAATAGGTAAAGAATGGGGCATATTAAGGGCAGTGAAACTATTCTGCACGACTGTGAGACAACATCATCAGACCCTGCTTTGCTGTGTCAAATCAGAGCAGTAACATGGCAACTCTGTGTTGGAATCAAATGTGGTCACCGATTTATAGACTGCAGCAGTGAAGAAATCAAAAGACGCATTGCATTGGGCAAATCTGCTGCGAAAAACATCTTTAAAGTGTTGAAAAGCAAAGGTGTCACACTTTGAAGACTAAGGTGAGCCAGACCCAAGCCATGGTGTTTTCAATCACCTATGTATGTGAAAGCTGGATGATGAATAAGAAAGACTGAAGAAGAATTCACACCTTTGAATTGTGATGGTGGAGAAGAATATTGAATATACCTTGGACTGCCAAAAGAATGAACAAATCTGTCTTGAAAGAAGTACCAGAACGTTCCTTAGAAGCAAGACTACATCTCACATATTTTGGACATGTTACCAGGAGGGATCAGTCCCTGGAGAAGGACATCATTCTTGGTAAAGTTTAGGGTCAATGAAAAAGAGAAAGACCTTCAATTAGACGGATTGACGCGTGGCTGCAACAACAGTCTTAAGCGTAACGATTGTGAGGACGGCTAAGGACCCGTCAGTGTTTCATTCTGTTGTACATAGGGTCGCTATGAGTCAGAACTGACTCAATGACACTTAACAACAACAGAAGGTCAGTACAAAAAGGGAATTAATATGGATTGCTCCATTTCTATCACGTCCTTCCTATTAGAGCCTGAACATGAGAAGTAGCTTTTATTAGCACATGAGAAGTAGCTTGTATTACTTACAAAAATAACCAAACAGCATACAACAGAAAAAGTTTCATGGTGAGAAGTACCCCTTGGCTCAAAAGCTGTCCAGTAGTAGATGAAAATTTCTATGCCTACTTTACTATGTACCACAGACAAAGGACTTAAATGAAACAGTTACATGATATGCTGGTCCTGCCTGACTTCTGACAGCTCTCCCCGTGGATATAAAAAATTCTTCCACACAAGCCCTCCACCAGGCATTATGGGTGAGGGACAAAATGGGAGCCTACCTTCTGCAGGTCTCCCTCTGGACGTGTAGGTGCATTTAGGTGGATTGTAAACTTATGCTACACAGGCCTCACCTTTACCATAGCTGAGGAGAAAGAAAAATCCCTCCCTCAGCCATTTTATACACCAAGCCTATGTGATCAGTTACTTGAAGATTTTTCCTGCCTGAACACCCAAGGAGTGGTATTCAGACACCTTGACTCCTCACCCAAGATTGTAACTCTTTAACCGATAGAAATGTACAACAAAAAGAGCAAATCCTAATGTAAACTATGGATTTTAATTAATAATAAAAAATAATGTGTCTATACCAATTCATTAACTGTAACAAATGTACACAATTAATGCAAGATGCTAATACTAGGAGAACCTGTGTTCAGGGGAGAGGGGTATATTGGAACTCTATTTTCTAGACAATTTATAGGTAAATCTGAATTTGCTCTAAAAATAAAGTGTATTAAAACAACAACAACAAAAATCACCAACATAACTTTTAGCTGTTAATATCTCATCATGCAATCAGTACTAAATGAAATGCATTTTACATGAGCAATCTTAATTTACACAATAATTCTATTAACCTAAAATTAGTATCTTTGCTGTCTGCTTATGCAGAAACTGAAGACAAAGATTCTAAATAATTCACCTATAATCAAACAAACAGCAAGTGGTGGGTCAAGTTCCAAAATTCATTCATTGTGTTCCTCATAAAACTGCCTACAAAAAGTATATGTACAAACGGTGGCATCAATTTTTAGAAAATTATACCACCACTACTCAGATCCTTTAACCAAAATCCAGTAAGACCAAGTTTATTTTTCTCATTTCCCTTATCAACGCGATTCATCAACCTAAATATATCTGATATATATTCACATAATTTTCTTTATCTCCTTTATCATCCTAGACTAAGCTGGCATCGTCAGCTAAGAATCTGGGCAGCTGCAATAGCTTCCTAGCTGGTCTCCTTGCTTCTTCAACTCTTGCACAATCCACCTCAACACAGAGGCTAAAGTTACCTTTTCAAAATAAAAATCAGTGTGCTTCTCTCCCAGCTGTATGGCAGTTTTGATACTGTGAAAGGATATCCGTATTCACAAAATATCCAGACGCCATGCAAATGGAAACAAATATAATTTTATATGCATCTGAGAAAGCTGAAAGCGCAGTGGTAGGTGAAATAAAAACTGAAGGGAATGTTTAATCAGAGGCACATTTCAATAATAGGAAGTTTGTGAAATTAGCAGGCACTTGGAAGAATTAATTTTAGTGAACCAAAGATACAAAAACCAAACCCCTTGCCATCGAGTTAATTCCGACTCATAGCAACCATGCAGAACAGAGTAGAACTGCCCCATAGGGTTTCCAAGGAGCATCTGGTGGATTTGAACTGCTAACATTTTGGTTAGCAGCTGAGCTCTTAATGACTGCACCACCAGGGCTCCAATTTAAGTGAAGCAATCAACAAAGTTGTGCCTTCCCTGACATTAGGTAACAGAAATGACTTTCAGAATTGGTAGCCATAGGCCATATATTATTTAAGGCTTAGTTTTAAATTATAATACACACATATTTAGTAGCAACCCAGGTTAATCCCTTTACATCAAATTAAAAGGAAATCAAAATAAAATACATTTAAATAAATACAATTGTTACCAAACATCGACTATGGAGAAGTATAACCTCAATTCAAGACTCAAATATTACAAAAACTTACATCTCAAAGTGACTTTCTATTTTTGTTTTTTTCAAAGATCTTGAAATTCTGGATAGAGGAATAGAAGAAAATACTCAAGGTGCTTGCATTATTTTGTTCTGAGTTTACTTTAAAAAATACTTTTATATTTGTTTTTGTTATGACTTAAGAGTTAGTTAAGAGTATTATGGGAATGCATGAACTTTATAAAAATGAAGATTAAAAATACCACAATAAAAACTATAAAGATGTACAAAATCTTAAACACATACACATAACTAGCTTTAAAAATAAAGTGATTATATATTGCTCAGCAATATATATTTCTAATTATTAGTAAATTTTGTTTTAATTGCTCACTTTAAATATCCTAATATTAAAACAAAGAGTAAAACTGTAAAAAGTGGGACTTATATGTTAAATGAATAAAATCTACATTGCATAGAATTTCAAAACTATGATGAACTATATTTAAAACAGATTGTTACGTTTTCACACATATCTACATGTGAATGGAAGTAGTTTAATATTTTGAATGAAATCTCTAAGTTTCCTGAATTTAATAAAAATTCCAGAAGAGGGAGATATTTACTCTCAAATGAAAAATTTTTTTTTGTTCAGAGTGAATGAATTGGAATTTATAAAACAAAGTAAGGACAAAAACTTTATATGTCATCTTTAATATATGGAAATTATAGATGCTAAGTCTCTGTTGTAGTTAAAATTCTATCTTACTCTATACTGCATTATAGGTATTTTGCCTATTTGCAGATAAGTTTTTTTTTTTTTTTTTTACCAAGTAATTTACCTTACTTAAATAAGTGCCCTAAAAAGCTCTTATAATTATTCTAAAATATAAATTTTTTGTCTTCTTAGTCATTTTAAACAGAAGTTGGTATTCAATATTGGAAGAAATTATTTATCCGGTTTTATTTTCTTACTTATGCATAACAACCACGTTTTGTTAAAATCATTTAAGAATAAGATGAAGGCAATTATATTACCATCCTGATATACTTTCAAATTAACCATACATTATTTATAAATATGTATTGATATATAGATGTAGATTTTCATTCAGCTCCTTTATTTTCTTAAGATATGATCATTATTTCTTATACGTAAATGCAATGAATAATTTTGCCATTGTCTTTCCGAGAGTGTTACAATAGATGCACTAATATGCAGTGGTATGTGTTTCATTGTACATTTACCATTTCCCCACCTGACTAGCCCATGAGACTCAATATTGGCAGCATGGATCTTACAGACAGAACACATATACACAAAGAGTTATGTTTGGTTTTTTCATCTGCAACTATCTTACATGATATCTCTACTTCTGCACTCACCCAATTCAATTTGTCTCCTTTATTAAGTGGAATGTATGTGAAAAGCCAGTGCTAACTTCTGTATCATTTGCATTAGTGTATTATTTTGCTGGAGCCTGGTGGCAGAGTGGTTAAGAGCTCGGCTGTTAACCAAAAGGTCACAAGTTTGAATCCACCAGTTGCTCCTTGGACTGTATGGGGCAGTTCTACTCTGTCATACAGGGTCACTGTGCATCAGAATTGATGCAATGGGTTTGGTTTGTTGTTTTGGGGTATTCTTTTGCCAAATATTTTCTTTGCCTGCAACAATATGGACATGTGTCCTGTATTTCTTCACCAGTTCTATTTGAGTTTCTAGAAGTAAAGAGTAAGTGGTGCCTAGTTAGCAGTGAGTATCATATCATTTGCATCAACTTTTTCCTTGACTACTGATTTATACAGCTTTAAACTGTAGGGAAATTATGTAATGAAACATCAGTATCGGAATTATTCAAAAAGATTTTTTTTTTCTGAGAAAAACTACAACTTTATTGATAACAGGCCTAATCTTTCTCAGAAAACAGTACTTTAAGTACTGTGTCTTATTGTCAGCATCCTGAAAATTCTGACACCTGCACCAAATTAAGTACTAATTGTTCTCTAGAATAATTTGTTGTGAAAGGCAGTACAGTGCTGATTTAGATATGCCCCCCAAATGGTCTTTCCTTGAAGAAAGTTACACACAGAGTAAAACAAATCATATAAAAAAAGTTGCCAACAACAAAAAAAGCCATTGCCATCGAGTCGGTTGGGTTTCCAAGGAGCAGCTGCTGACGTTTTGGTTGGCAACCATAGCTCTTAACCAGTACGCCACTGGGGTTTCCAAGTTGCTAATAGACATTGTAAGAGTGCACTTCTAAATTGAGCAGCCTTTGGTAAAACTTGTGAAGAAATGATAATTCTAATAGGGTGTCTCTATCTTCTTTTTATGTTATTCTTCACACTTTTATTTCACCCTCTATAGCAAAATGTCCCATCTTTCTAACACCTCATCTTAAGCCAACTTCAGTGATCCCTTCTTGTCCTTTATTTCATCTAGTGTGTCTTTACCTTCCCAAAGAAAAGTGTTAAAACGCCTACTTCTCACTCACTTTATGTTAATACTATTCTCAATGATAAATGAAGAAGTTTACAGTTTAAATTTGATATCTATTTTTGAGAATATGCATAAAGAATATTAGAGAATACTCAGAAAAGAGAAGCAAAAGATAGTTACGTATTTTCAACATAAAAATATCATTCCTCTTAAGAAATCTTTTAAGGGCTATCAGGTATATTCAGAATTAAATTACAATACCTTAGAATTGTATTAAATGATTTTAATTACTTGGCCATTAGCTCTTACACTTTGCAATCTACTCCATTATCCCAACACCTGTAGCATCCTTCGACCCAGCCTTGCTTTACCAGTGCCCTTCATGTATCCAACTTTGGCATATCACTTGACCTTTGCCATTGTGTTTACTGCCTGGAACTGACTTTCTTGTTGTTGCTGTTAGTTGCTATCAAGTTGGCTTACACTAAGGATTTTCTGAGAAAACGTTTATTCATCCTATAAAATATATCTTTTTCTTATATTCCTGGAAGCTTTCCTTTTCATTCTCGCTCTTTATTAATTCCTATAATGAGCACTCTTCTAGAGTATTTTACCTAATGGAATGAGAGAACTTATCAACTGTTATATTTTAAGATACATATTTTCCTCTAGATTGTCATAGGGTGTGTGGCTCTCTGTTTTATCTTGGAAACTATACATAGTGTTCACCCAATAAGGAGTTCATTATTGATTCGAGTTTATGCTATCGTTTTAGTCTCTCATGTTCTCCCAACTCATATCTACTCATATGAGCTGTGCTTGTTTAAATTATATCCATAATTTAAGTCCACATTCAGATTTCCCTCTCACTGACCACTTCATCTTATTATTCTAGCCATTGTTGATTTTTGTCTACTATATTCTTAGATGAAATCACTTCAAACACTCTACAACTTAATGCTTATATACTTGTTCAGTTGATGACCCATGTTGTCTTTACCATCAGATTTTAAGTTACTGAAATCAGAGTCTTAAAGTCTTTTGTTTCTCATTAATCTCTAATGGTTTTTAGGTCAAATATAGACACATAACACATACAAATCAACACTGATGAGCTTACTGAAATGTTCAAAGAGAATTGAACGATAATACATAACTAGTAAACTTTAAAAATGCTTTTCAACACTTGGGGACAAAATTTCAGCTCTTTTTAACGTTTCAAATGTTAAGATACAAAAATAGTGCCCCGGAACATGAGTGATAGACAGTAAGCTTATAATATGATGATGAATCATTAGACATTCTTTTCAGGTTTTTTTTTTTTTTTTTTTTCCCCTTCAGAACTCCTAATAAGAACGTGTGCATTAATCACAAGCAAGGAGTCCTGCATAGCTCGTGGGTGGATATCAGAAGATGTAACAAAAATAAAAATGAAAATACAATCAGAATAATAAAACTATAATATCTTCAATCTTCTAAGTATGGTCTAAAGTATAATTCTCAGTAGATACCTAGGGTTTTTGATCCACAGAAGTAATAAAAGGAGGACAATATGCTACAGCTTTTTGTGTTCTCTCTTTAAAATGTAGCTGTACGAAGGTAAGACATTTTCTACCCACTACCTGGTATCTTTCTTCCTGGTGCTATCTCATAAAATAGGTTTCTATTTGCCAGTGGGATTTAAGCTTCAAGACCACTACATGTTTTTTCCCAGCAGTAGCTTTTCATTGCAGCAAAGCTATCAACAGTGCAAGCCAAGATAACAGCCCCATGCTGAAAGGCCTCTTCATGGCTAGAACAGCTCTCAGGATACAGATCTTTTGAACATTGTCAGTGTAGAATGAACTTCTAAAGAGATTTTACAATATGAGAATTGGCCTTCTTATAGAAACAGGTATGTTCATACTTGTTGATTCACATGATCATTTTTATGCAAAAATGTTGCATGAGGAAACATAGTCTCCCAAATTCGAACACCTGGAAATGAAAATAAAGCTTATATAACAGGTCAATTCGTATTACATCACGTTTGTAAGCTTCGTTTTCATACTGGTAACACCTTCTTCTTAATCATTCCCCTGAACCCCTGCTTCCTTATTCAAATTTATGAACTGCATGCTTTTTTTATCATGATTTTCGACAAGTTTATTGGTGTAATCCTAATGTAGCTATATTGCATTTTATTTTTACAGTATGGGGAGTGTTTTCTAATTCATAATATCTAATATTTAAAAGCTTTTCCTAATATCAAATTCCACATGAGAGACAATACAGTTAGAGCTATAGATAACAAATATAGTAATATAACAACTAACTACAGTTTCCATTACAGTGACATGTTTACGGTGACATGAAGGACGTCCATAGGATAGACATCTGCTAGGATTTGTACTACTAAATTTCTAGGAAATCCTAGATAAAATCTCTGACTAAAGGCAGAAATATAATACCTGAATTCTGAAATGTTAGATAACATTCAATGATCTTATTTACAAAAGACCATACTTTATAAGGAGAACCAAATGGTTGTTGTAGATTAAACTGCTAGAAAATAGAATGCAAAGTTAATGTTTGTAAGACTATAATTGATATAACTTTTACATTTTTCTTGCTCTAATTTAGACTATATTCTATGAGAGATTTTACATGTGTTTTAGAAATACATTCACGCGTGTTTCTGCTGAGTCTTGTTAAACAAATGCTATGCTTAGCAAACAGTAATTGTACCATATTCAAAATTCTAATGGAAGAGAAAAAGCAGTAGGAAGAATAGGCCACCCTGAAACCGACACTTTTATTTATTTTTTTAATGAGGTTGTATGTGTATATTTCAATATATTTTTAGATAAATATGTGTCCGTTAGACCTTTATAATAGTAAGCACAACAAACTAATGTTAACTATGCAACTAAAATATAGTTGGAAGAAAAGAGACAGCTCACTGCTGGGGCAATTAGTATGAGTTTTACTATAATCTAGTTGAAAGATATTTACCTTTGATCCAGAACATGAATAATAGGGATGAGAGAAATGAGTGAAAGAATATTTTGAATTAAAACTGAAGAGATGTTGTAATTGATAGCTTGTGAGTAATAAGAAAGAGTCACAAAATTACTTGGTCAATTGGGTAGAAGTAAATCCATTCACAGTGGTATCAGATACAGTTACAGAGAGCACGTTTCAGGTCTAAGATTTGGTTTTCAATACTGGAATTATTTACCTTTCAGATAAACCCCAGTTATCCTAGGGAAGATAGTTAAGGACAAAATAAATTTTTATATGCCTCTGAGATCTACTGTAGAGGTATCAACTTGACGACTTACAAACATAAAGACTGTAAATAAAGACATGGAAATTAAGAAGGGTGCCCGAGTTGAATGTCTACAGTAAGAAGAAAACAGAGCCTAGGAAAGAATATTAATAATTCGGAGACAGACAGATGAGTGGAAACTCAATATAAAATGGGGAAAACTTCTAGAGAACTTCTAGAGAAAGAGTTAATATATTTACACAGAAATTTGGGAAATAATATTTCTATTGACAGAGATCATTGCAAGACCTTCCTACAAATCAGTACAGATACTAAAATGTGTTCACTGGACTTTACAGCCAGGAGCTTATTGATGTCCCTGGCAAAAGACATTGTAGTGAAGGAACACATGCAAAAGTTTGAATAGTGCACAAAAAAAATCACAGAATTGGAGACCATGGGTGCAAATAATTTTTTCAAATTTTGTGGGAGGAAAGAACCAGAATAAGATGTAAAAATGTCATAGAAGATTATGCCACACTGCTGAAATTATGGAAGTAAAAGCAAAAGAGAGGCTTGAAATATTAGTGAGAAAGGAGAAAAGAATAAAGATCAGGTTCTGAGGAGGTGGAATGAGAAGTGATATCAAGAGTAGAGGAAGAGATTAAGCATAGACACTATTTCAGAAACAGCTATGTTATATGAAGAAGGAGGGAAAAGGTGGGCATCAACAGAAGTTAAGATACACATTTAATCGTAGGAGTCATTAGCAGTTAATTCTAGTATCTTTTCAATTCCATGTAAACTAAGAAGTAATGCTATCTGCTAAGAATTATTGAAATGGTGAGAGAAATCATGGTTTTAAAGAGAATAGAATTGTTTTTGAAATAAAAATTGTTGTAGATAAACAGAGAAAAACTCACTTTAGAAATTACATAAGTTGAGATATAGCTACGATTAATATCTACTGAATGCCCAGTGTATTAAATGATGTTCAAATCCCTGAAGAGATAAAATGATACACACCATGGAAGAGTCTCTGACCTTTGTAACTTTGTTACTTGAGTTCAGGGATGGACTCACGAGGATGCGTGCTGTGATCTGGGGATTTAAAAGTTCTTTGGTAGGAAAGAAAAAGTAGGTCAGTGCTTGCCTTCAAGAGTCTGTTACCCGAGTGTTAGAAGAGAAGGACAGCGTAGCTGGGTGAATCTAGAGTATTAAAAAAGAAGAGAGAGCATACGTGAAGTATCAGAGGTGACTGAAAAGTTCAGCGTGATGCAAGAATAAAGACAAAGGGAGGGAGGAAAGAAACAAAAGTTTCTGCTTATGGATGTGTGGGTGTGTGTTGCAGGGCACTGTTGAGATTTACCGCTGCACATGCAAGCAAATGAATATTTTCATATGTCACTTTAGGTTAATTCTAAGAGTTTGGGCCAACATAAAATCAATAAGGAACCAGAAATTATGTATTAGTAATTGGATTTGTCTTTTTTAAGTCATCGAACTTATTTGAGTAAATTGATTAAAGTTGGACAAGACAAAGACTAAGACTGGGTATGGTGATTGCAGTGTTCCAGTTGAGCCTAAATTTGGAAAACGTAGCATGAAAAAAGGACAGATGTGAGAGACCCTTAGGAGAATTTGGTTATTTATTGACCCTGGACTATAGAGTAAGTTGACACCAAATTATTAGTGGCATGAGTCATTCATTACTGGGTGAAAGCTGGTGCAGTTCACCGAATCAAACACAGGGGGAAGAGCATATTTTGGGATACAATTATGAGTCAAGTTTTAGAAGACAGTGCTATACTGAAATCGATGTTCCTTTTGGATAGTCACAGAATAACGCTGGAGGATTTTCACTTAGAATTTTTAATCTTCATGTTGTTTTGTTGGCTTTTTGTTTGTTTTGGTTTGGTTCTTGCCCAAACAGCATATTTTATCTATTTTTGTTACGAACACAGGTTGTCAGGATGAGTGATACATTTTGTCTTCTCCAGTTAAATTTCTACTGTTTTATGTTATTCTGTTTTCTTTAACTTTCATTTTTATCTCTTTTGCCATTTATCTTCTCTCCAAAAGTTCTCTCTTCTGTCTAAACAGAATTTAACTTTTCTGCACATATATTTACTTTAATGACATAATGATTTTTATTTTTATGTTTCTATCTTTTCTAACTTCCTGGCAGGGCCACCTTTTTCCTTTCCTACCTCTGATACTGATGTTGATGGTGACTTTCTGTTTTCATTTTCATCCAGCTTTCTTAATTTTTCCTGCCTCATAGTAATTTTTATATTCTCCCAGTCACTTTCTTATATTTTCTTCAAGCTCTTTTTCATGAGGTATGTATTTCTATGAATTTTAATGAGAAACAAAAGCAGATGTTTTCTGAGATTGTATACACTTTTTTCTAATTAGATATAGTTTTTATTCCCCCCCATGTGAAATACATCCTTCAAATACATCCAAAATACTGCTTTCTCTTTTTTTTCCTAAGGCCACTCACTAATTTTTTTTTCAAATTTTTGGTTGTTTTGAACTAGGAGAAATAATCCTAGACCTATTTTTTTGTTTGATAACATCTAATTTATCTCCATAGATTACTGTCCTCAAGCCTTGATGTGGAGAGCTCATTAATGTACTGACTTAAGCGATAATCTGCTATTATCATAAATAATGCCTGGAATACTCAAACTTCATACTATCTCATCTGCACAACTTTGGAAGACTAAGATTATTCCTACTTTGTGATTTCACACCCAGAACAAAACACCCAACCTCATCCATTCGTCCTATATTAAATTCATCATGCTTGAAAGTATAATTCTACAGGGCATGTACAAAGAGGTGTCGGAGGGGTTGGTGGCTAATGGTGATAATATGATCTTGGATAACTCAGAAAGAAAAAAGAAATATGATCAAAACCTTCTTCTGACAGTGAAAATCCCATTGTTTTTAATTGGATATTCATAGTGGTGGGTACCAAAAAAAAAAAAAAAATCTGCTGCTGTAGAGTTGATTCCCACTCATAGCTGCCCTCTAGGACAAATTAGAACTGCCCTAAAGGTTTTCAAGGATGTAAATCTCTACATAAGCAGACTGCTACGTCTTTCTCTTGAGGAGCAGCTGGTGGGTTCCAACAGCCGAACTTTTAGCAGCCTAAATGAGCACTTAGCCACTGTACCACCAGGGCTCCTATAGTAGTGGGTGGATGGGAATATTAAATTGTTGATCCGCTAGTTAGTCTATTACTGCCATAACTGCTAATTCAAATACTCAGCCTTTTGTATTTTTTTAATCAATTTATTATTTTCTATCAGTCCTTATGACAGATTACTGAATAAAATTCCTTATTTCAAAAGTTATTTAATATTGTGTCACTTTCATTTTCTTCTAAATATTACTTGAATGTTTGCTGACAATAAATTCTGAATTGGTTCATCTGAAAATCTAAACTCAGGACTCTAATATAATATAGTTTTAATTAGGTTATTTTGTTATTTTGATTACGCTTTCCTTATGGTCCTAACAGACATAATTTCGTTGTCATTCTGTTACGTGTATTTTAGTCAAAAACCGTTGGAAATAATACTTCTTTTTAGGCCCATATTGTTTGTTTCTTTTCCTGGGCTATGCTAGGGGAGCTGCAAATGAGTGCTTCCAAAATGAGATTTTAATTTTTCTACAAAAGACATTACATGTGTTTCTTATCAAGGATAGCTAAGAGTTCTTGAAAAGATTATTACTTTGGTCACCTTTGCCTTCCAAAAAAAAAAAAAAATTAATGTTCCCACCAAAAACTAATTATTTTTTCTAATGGACTATTTTTACAATTGTAATGCCTTATAGTTCTTAAATACAGAACTAAAGCTACCTAGCTAAACATAATTCAGACATTTTGTTTATGAGCATTATGACTTAAATTATTGCAAGTAATAAACTAAAACATAATTATATAAAAAATTCTACTTAAATAAAATCATAAATAAAGCATGTAGCTCTGCTACATTTATCTTTGCAGTTGTTATTTTTAATAAACTTCATTTAATTCTGCTTAAACTAAAATACTTCTGGAATTTTCTTAGAACATAGTGGTTAGAGATGAGATCATGGAAGCAGCAAGAAAACTATGCAGATATAAGCTGAGAGATTTAGCTATAAAAGCTGTTGTGAAAATCCACTAAATCTTTGTTCAAAGACCTAAGTTTCTGCTCAAGTTATTTTCTGTTTAAAGACTACAGTCCCCTGTGGAAATCAAAATCTGGCACTGAAATAAAACTGCTTTATGTTGCGTTTACTGCCAGACTGTAGCTAGCAGACAATTTGTCTACCAAAATAAATAATTTCTTTTCAAAAAAGCAGATCAATTCTAAAGCAGCTCCTTCAGTTAAATTTACTTTTCTTTAATTTTTTAAATAGATATATTCAGCGCATTTTTTTATCTTTGTCTGTTACCGGATGCCCTTTCTTCTTTCATCTAGCCACATCAATCCACCCAATATCTTTTTAGCAGTTTACCTAGATAGCATTTTTTTCTCACATTTTTCCTTGTCACTACGTATTCATATATATGGAGATATTTATCATCATTAGCTTTATCAAAAAATATACAACCTTATGCACATTTTTGTGAATTTACCACACAAAGCTAAGTTTAATTTCTTCAAGTAAACTGGTGTAGGTTCAATTCATTCTTCCTACTGTTTTTATAAATGCACTGACCAACCAGCACTGATATTATTTCCAGTTTTTTCTGCTATTGCAAAGTAAGCAGCAATAAACATCTTTAAACTTCTATTCTCAAGCACACATTTTCTTTTTTACTCAGAGGGATGGATTCCCAGAAATGGAATTGTTGGAACAAAGTGTGTGTGTATTTTTAATTCTTGTAAAGGTTGCCAGATTGCTTTCTAAGATGTTTTTCTAACAATTCACATCTCTTCCAGCAATGTAGGAGAGTACGTTTTGCCTGCATTCCTGCTGACAATAGATGTTATCACTCATTTTGATTTTGTCGGGCTGATATGTGTAATATGATATCTCATTGTTGCTTTAACTTGCATTTTCCTGACTAGCAGTGAATTTTAGAATCTTTTCAAATGCATGCTGATCATTTGAATTTGCTGTCATGTGACTTGCATTTTCATATTCCTGCTTTTCTGTTAGGAGGTTTGATTTGTTCTTTTCTTATGACATATTTTCTCTTTGTATTCAAAATACTTTTTCTAACATTATATTGTGTCTCTGAAAACCTGGTTCATTTTAGTCATCATTAAAAAAAATTCTGCATTTTAATTTATAACAATTTTGTTTTCAGTTAAAATTGTATTCCATCCCCTAAGATTATAAACGTATTCTCAGGGAATTTTTCAGATTTTTTTGTTTAAATCATCTTTAATACTAGGTTTTTAATACATGTCTAATTTATTTTTATATTCTAAGATTTATACCATCAGGTTTATACCATCAATTTTTATTTAAAATGGCTTCACTTTTCTAATACTTAAAATTGGTGCTAATTCTTTTTTAAACATTTGGCGGAATTTTCTGTTCCTAGAGATTTCTTTTGGGGAGGATTTTTTTTTTTTTATTACAAATTCAATTTTCTTAATAACTATAGAGAAATTAAAATTATATATTTCATATTAAGTAAGCTGCAGTAGTGCTTGCTTTCTAGGTATCGATGCATTTTTATGTCAGTTGTCAAATTTACGTGCATAACAGTATTCCTAGCATTCTCTTCTTATCTCGTTTGAGTCTGTAACATGGACAATGTTATGCCCTATTTTGTTAATATTTGTTTCAGTCTTTTTGGAGGTTTGTCAATTTTTCTTATTTTTTCAAAAAATTAGACTTGTATTTCATTGATGTTCTTGATGTTTGTTTCAAAGGATTCCTAAAGTATAATCTCAAAATGTTAAATTACTAAGTATTGTAAATACCCTTAGTATTGCATGTATCTAAAAGGATTATAAACATTTCCTGAAGATTAACAGTTGGCTGTATAACAATATAATACATGGTATAATCAAAATCAGGAATTTGCAAAATATAGCCCATGAACAAAATATGGACCACCACCTGCTTTTATAAATAAAATGTTTTTGCAACACAACCAATATTTCTACATATTGTCTATTGCCGCTTCTTTACAGAAGCATGAAAAACAAACAGTTGCTGGGGAGTCGATTCCAACTCATGGTGACTCCACGTGTGTCAAACTAGAACTGCTCCATAGGGTTTTCAGTGGTAGATTTTTTTGAAATTAGATTGACAGGCTTTTCTTTTAAAGCACATCTGGGTGGATTAGAACCTCCAACCTTTCGGTTATCAGCTGAGTATGATGTTAATCTTTTGCATCAACCAGGGATTCCATTAGTGTTGAGTATTTATGTCGGAGATAGTATGTTCCATAAAGGGTTAAAATATTTACTGGTTGTTCCTTTACAGATAAATTTTACTTGTTCTTGATATAAATAACAATAATAATAAAGCAAGGAGAGTTTGCCAGAATATTTAAACTGAAATAAAAATCACATTATTTTAAATCAAGCAGTCATTTCAAATTTGTTATATTAGGTATTTTTCAATCTTTAGAATACAATACTTGTGCACATTTTAACATACATGTTAAACTAGTTATAGACAACTTACAACGTTAGTAATTCAAAATAAAAGAAATGTTATAAAGCTTGCAGAATTTCATAAATGCTGATGAAATTCTCAAAATGTAAATATTTGCATGCAGTTGTCAGTAATTCAGCTACAGTTTCTTCACTCATTTACATCTGCCAAATTTGCTAAAAGTGACGAATCTAATGGCTTTGAGCGTATATCACAGATGTTGAAATTTAGGTTTTTTTTTAATGATGGTTGTTTTGCCAGCTGTTGGCATCACTAGTTTTGTGAAAATGACCCATCTGTAGTGTGACAGACACTTGAAACTTCCCATAGCACGGTTATGTCACCTTAACTGTCATTTCACCTGGCATTTCAAACCCACGTGCTTAGCATATTCTTCTTAATTAATGGTTTTAGAGACAGCGAAAACAAACAAACTGAAACTGGAGCTCCCAAAGAGAAACAGAAAGCCACCTACTGACTTGACCTTTTGGAAATATTCCAGACATTTATTTCCACTATTGCACTATACTTCACAATAACTCACCAATCTTTGTTTTCAAATTATGTGAAAAGAGAACTGTTGAGAATATCTTATTCATTCAACATTTATTGAATATCTTCTGAAGCCAAAACTGGCTTAGGCAACAAGTAGTTCAAAAATGAAAAAGAAATGCAGATTTGAGATAGAAATGCTTACAAAACCAAGTATAATGTGACTAAAATAAAATAAATCATTGTGGATATTAAAATATGGTGTAAGAGTTCAAATAATAAATATATTGTTTCTGGAAATAGTAATCTTTCATGGGGAAAGAAAGAATTTGTTATTAGTACTGAAAAAAGAAAATGGTTAAGTAAAATGATAGATTTCAAAATTATTGCATTTTACACAGTATTACAGTTTTGGTAAAATGCTTATTTACATATGTGTTTCCAGAGAGATGTATGCTTTGCTGAAGAAGTATATCATAAATACCAATAAGAGTTAAAGTTTAAAAAAAATTTAATTTGAAATATAACAGATTGACAAAATTAAGATAAATATAAGTAATCTGTAAGAGGAAAATGTAATTAGAGATGATAAGATTACAATCAGATAAAATATGTGTTCATACGTATTCATATGCCTTAAAATAATTTATAGTGTATAGATAATTTTAAAGGCAGTATTTAAGCCAGGATATTATGATTATTGTAACATCTTAATCATTAAAAATTTTTTTAGAGCTCTTCAGTAACTTTTATTTTGTTGTAGTTGTTAAGGATATACAGAGCAAAACATACACAGATACAACCTTTTTATATGTACAATTCAGTGATACTGATTTCATTCTTGGACTTGTGCATCATGGCAAAAGTTGTGTGATAGATATATTTACAACAGCAAAAAAAAAAAAAAAAGTAGCTGTTAAGGCATCTTATGTACAACCAAAACCTCATAGGATTTGTTTTCTTGGTTTGGAGGTTTAGGGTCATGGTTTCATGGGACTTCTGAGTTAATTTGCTTAGTAACGTGTTAAGTGTTTCAGTTCTATCTCCTAGTTTGTTGAATAGTGCTCAGGGTCTTAAAATCTTGCAAGTGGCCATCCAACGCACAGCTTTTTGTTGTTAGGTGCTGAAGAGTCGGTTCCAACCCATAGCAACACTATATGCAATAGAACTTAATACTGCGCAGTCTTTTATGCTTTAACCCATTGTCACAGTCACTGTGTGAATCCATCTCGTTGAGAGTCTTCCTCTTTTTTGCTGACCCTCTACTTTACCAAGGATGATAATTGGTCTATATTCAACTGAAGCTACAGAGGAAGAAGGACAGTCAGGAAAAGGAGGAATATACGGAATGTGTGGCTAATTGCCTCTGTGAACAACTGCCTCTTTTGCCGTAAGACCAGAGGATGCCTGCATACCATTACTGAACATTTTGATCAAAGATTTTATAGAAGAATCTTGATCAGAAAGGGGAAAATTTAGAACAGAATTTCAAATCATTAACTTTAATTCTGACATTGAAATACACTTTTAAAATACTGTTTTCAGAAATGATTTTTCAATAGGCAATTTATTTGCCCTACTTCAGTAAAATAAAGATAAAAATATAAATTTATACGTATTTGTATCTTTTCCATTGAAAAGAAGAAGATCTGCCTCCTCAAAATAGAGTCTACCTCAATGATGTGGATGGAGTCAAGCTTTCAGGACCTTCATTTGCTGATGCGGCACTACTCAAAATGAGAAGAAACAGCGGCAAACATCCATTAATAATTGGTATGTGGAATACACGAAGTATGAATCTAAGAAAACAGGAAGTCATCAAAAATGAAATGGAACCCATAAACATCAATATCCTAGGCGTTAGTGAGCAGAATAGGACTGGTATTGGCCATTTTGAATCAGACAATCATACAGTATACTATGATGAATTGAAGAGGAAAGCTGTCTCATTCATCAGCAAAAAGTACATTTCAAGATCTATCCTGAAGTACAACACTGTCAGTAATAGGATAATATCCATACACCTACAAGGAAGATCCGTTAACATGACTATTATTCAAATTCATGCACCAACCACTAAGGCGAAAGATGAAAAAATTGAAGATTTTTACCAGCTTCTGCAGTCTGAAATTGACCAATCATGCAGTCAAGATGCATTGATAATTGCTGGCAATTGTAATGTGAAAGATGGAACTAAAGAAGGATTGGTAGCTGTAAAATATGGCCTTGGAGATAGAAATGACACTGGAGAGAGCATGATAGAATTCTGCAAGATCAACAACTTCCTCATTCCAAATAAATTTTTTCAACAACATATGGTGTCTATACATGTGAACCTCGACAGATAGAATACACAGGAATCAATTCGACTACATCTGTAGAAAGAGACAATGGAAAAGTTCAATATTGTCAGTCAGAAGAAGGCCAGGGGTCCACTGTGAAACAGACCATTAACAGCTCATATGCAAGTTCAAATGGATGAAGAGTATTACAGCAAGTCCACCAGAGCCAAAATACGATCTTGAATGTGTCCAACCTGAATTTAGAGACCATCTTAAGAATAGATTTCACACATGGAACATTAATGACCAAAGATATGATGAGTTGTGGAATGACATGAAGGATATCATAAATGAAGAAAGCAAAAGGTCATTAAAAAGAAAGAAAAGATCAAAATGGATCTCAGAAGAGACTATGAAAGTTGCTCTTGAACTTACAGTAGCTAAAGCAAAAGGAAAAAATGATGATGTAAAAAAGCTGAAGAGAAGGTTGCAGAGGGCAGCGCGAGAAGACAAAGTAAAGTATTATAATGACATCTGCAAAGGCCTGGAGATAGAAAACAAAAAGAACTGAAGAAAAACTTCAAGTCTCGAGTTGCAATATTAAAGGATTCTTTGGGGAAAATATTAAATGATGTAGGAAGCATCAAAAGAAGATGGAAGGAATACAGAGAGTCACCGTACCAAAAAGAATTGGTCGATGTTCAACCATTTCAGGAGGTAGCATATGATCAACAACCTATGGTTCTGAAGGAAGAGGCCCAAGCTGCATTGCAAGCATTAGCAGAAAACAAGGTTCCAGGAATTGATGGAATACTAATTGAGGTGTTTCAACAAACAGATGCAGAATTAATTAGTAGCACTTACTTGTCTGTGCCAAGAAATTTGGAAGGAGGCTGCCTGGGAAACTGACTGGAAAAGATCCATATTTGTACCCATTCCAAAGAAAGGTGATCCAACAGAATGTAGAAATTATCAAACAGTATCATGAATATCACACACAAGTACTGTTTTCCTGAAGATCATTCATAAGTGGTTGTACATTGACAAGGGAACTCCCTGAAATTCAAGCCAGATTCAGAAGAAGACTTGGAATAAGAGATATAACTGCTGATGTCAGAGGGGTCATGGCTGAAAGAAGGGGATACCAGAAAGATGTTTACTTGCGTTTTATTGACTATACAAATGCATTGGACTGTGTGGACCATAACAGATTATGGATAACATTTCAAAGAATGGGACTTCCAGAACACTTAATTGTGCTTATGAGGAACCTGTACTTAGAACAAGAGGCAGTCATTTGAACATAACGAAAGGATACTGCATGGTTTAAAGTCAAGAAAGGTGTGTATCAGGGTTGTATCATTTCATCATAGTTATTCAATCTGTATGCTGAGCAAACAATCCGAGAAGCTAGACTATATGAAGAAGAACACAGCACAAGATTGGAGGAAGACTTACTAACAACTTGCATTATGCAGATGACACAACCTTGCTTGCTGAAAGTAAAGAGGACTTGAAGCACTTACTGATGAAGATCAAAGACCACAGACTTCAACATGGATTACAACCTCAACATAAAGAAAACAAAAATCCCTACAACTGGACCAATAAGCAACATCATGATAAACAGAGAAAAGATTAAAGTTGTAAAGAATTTCATTTTACTTGTATCCACAATCAATGCCCATGGAAGAAGCAGTCAAGAAATCAAAAGATGCATTGCCTGGGCAAATCTGCTGCCAAAGCCTTCTTTAAAGTGTTGAAAAGCAAAGATGTCACCTTGAAGACTAAGGTGTACCTGAACAAAGCCATGGTGTTTTCAATCGCCTTATATGTATGTGAAAGCTGGACGATGGATAAAGAAGACTGAAGAAGAATTGATGCCTTTGAATTGTGTTATTGGAGAAGAATATTGAATATACCATGGACTACCAGAAGAATGAATGAATCTGCCTTGGAAGAAGTACAACCAGAATGCTTCTTAGAAGCAAGGTTGAGGAGATTACATCTCACGTACTTGGGACATGTTATCAGGAGGGATCAGTCCCTGGACAGGGACATTATGCACGGTAAAGTGGAGGGTCAGTGAAAAAGAGGAAGACCCTCAATGGGATGGATTGACATAGTGGCTGCCACAATGGGCTCAAGCATAAAAACGGTTGTGAGGATGGCACCAGGACCAGGCAATGTTTCGTTCTGTTGTAAGTAGTGTCGCTATGAGTCAGAACCGACACCATGGCACCTTACAACAACTTACATATGAATATGAAAGCTGGACAATGAATAAGGAAGACCAAAGAAGAACTGATGCCTTTGAAGTATGATGTTGGAGAAGAATATTTAATATACCATGAACTGCCAGAAGAATGAAGAAATCTGTCTTGGAAGAAGTACAGCCAGAATGTTCCTTAGAAGGGAGGATGGTGAGACTTCATCTGACGTACTTTGGACATGTTATCAGGAGGGACCAGTTCCTGGAAAAGTACATCATCCTTGGTAAAGTAGAGGGTCAGCAAAAAAGAAGAAGACCCTCAATTAGATGGATTGACACAGTGGCTGCAACAATGGGCTAAAGCATAGAAAAGATTGTGAGGATAGCACAGGCTTGGGCAGTGTTTCATTCTGTTGTACATAGGGTTGCTATAAGTTGGAACTGACTCGACGGCACTTAACAACAGTATGTTAGGTACATTTTGATGTGTAATTTTCCTTGGAAAAATCAGCTTTTTGATTATTTCTTCTCACATGATATTTGACTTTTGTGGCAAGTTTTATTTTTAAAAACTAAGACCAAAGCCTAATGGTGACTTTTCTAATCTAAACTTAAAAAAATAATTTTTTGTTTTCCCAACTTTTCTACCTTAAAAAATCTGGGTTTTTTTAATTGAAACTTTTAAAACCACCAGTTAGTATACAGTGACTTTAAATGTTTCATTTTACTTTCGGTCATTAGTTATTTCTAAGTAAAGCTACTCGCTAGCTTCCTAATACTTAAATGACATTTTGGTTATGTCTTTATAGACCTTTGCTATTTCCTCTGTTACAGTCTTACAGAATTTTAGCTCACCTGTGCTGTTTTAGCATTTCCCTCTTTTATAACTTCTCTCATTTGAAATCTAAACTTAAAACGGACTGTAACACTTAAAGTGTATGTGTATTACAAATGTATGTTTCCGTTACTATTGGTGCTATAAGAAATTACCATAAACTTGCTCGCCTAAAGCAATGTAAATTTTTCAAGTTACATTTCTTTGACTCCTGGGTGATGCAAATGGTTAAGTGGTCGACTGCTAGCTGAAAGTTTGGTGGTTTGAACCCACCTAGAGGCACCTCAGAAGACAGGCTGGCAATCTGGTTCAGAAACCACAATTTTGAACAACTCAAGTTTCAAAGTTGAAGTCACAACTTTGAAAACCCTATGGTTCAGTTATACTCTGCACCCATGGGGTCTTCACGAGTTGGAAACGACTCTACGACAGGTAACACCACCGACAACAGTTTTATGGGTCAGAAGTCTTACTGGACTAAAATCAAGATGTCGACTAAAATCAAGATGTCTCCAGGGCTGATTTTCTTTTGGAAGCTGTAGAGAAGAATTTGTTTCCTTGCCTTTTACAGATTTTAGATGTTTCCTGCATTTTTTGGCTCCTGGCTCCTTCCTCCATCCCCAAAGCCTGACGAATAGCATCTTCAAATCTCTCGCTCTCTCAGGCTGACACTCTTGCCTCCTTCTTATAAGGGCCCTTGTGATTACTTTGCGTTGACCTAAAGAATCTGGAATAATCTCCCTATCTTAAGGTCATTAACTTAATGCAAAATATGTAGTATGATCCCTTTCCTAGATAATAATTTATGCTTTTAACTGGAATTTGAATTCATTTGATGATTTTTTTTTTTAATTTTCAAAAAACATTTTAAAGTGTGCAATTTAATTCTATGTTAAGTTAGCTAATAGGATATGAGATATCTCCTTGCTTACTGTACTCTAAAAGGGACACTGACACCATACACATCAGCAAATTTTAGTGAATTGGGAAAAAAAAACATACAAATTGTCATGTCTTTGTAAATCATGCTGACTCGAGTGGATATAATTAGATAATAGATCAATATCTGTGATTATAGCTTGAGACCTTACACAGAGCTGTTACATTTCTGCTTTGGTAATTGCTCCCTCTTCACATTTTCTAGTCTCCATGGCTTCTTGTGTGAAAGAACTCTATAATTTTCTTTCCTACTTCAATCAGCAATTTTATGTTCACCTCTAACTACAGTCATCTCAAATATTCAGAGATAATGAAAAGTTGTACTTTACACTATTTAATAAGCTCTCTTTATGAAATCAAAGATTTGGCATAAAATTTATTTTAGAGTACTAAAGTATGGAGCAAATTAAAGAGTTGAATAAATGTCACAAAGAAAAATCGAGTTGCCATTTTAACGATAAGATATGATCGGCAGTATAGAAAAAGTGGCACACTTTCTATTTTGGTATAAATATAATGCAGATCGCTGAAATTAAGAAATAAAGATTCCAAAGGCTTTCCAAGAACAAAAATCTTCACTAACAAGATGACATTGTGTTTACTCGTTTTAGAATAAGTGACCTTCGAATTCCCTAATTGAGCAAACTGTCTCTTGAAACACTTTGAGAACTTATGAGTAATGAAAAGGAAATATTACATGTAGTTTAATGAAACATTAACTGTATATTATGTGGCTGAATTGAGAAAAACTATACAATTCCAGATAAATTAGTTTTGCAGACAAAACTAAGCAGATCATTATTGGGATGCATGTTTCAAGAAAGATTGTGTGAGAATTTAACCTAATTTTTTAATAAAGTGAAATTCAGCATTTAGCAGTTTGAAAAAAGAATGGTAGAGAGTTGAGCACTGTAAATATCTAATCGGAAAACGTAAAGCATGCTTAAGGAATGACATTTATTGAAATGGAGTTAATGATACAGATGACAACAGAAAGAAATGTAACAATTTTAGTATAAAATGGGGAAAATAGCCATTTTTGTCTTTGATTAAAAGTTTAATTTCATGTAAGAAGCAAGTAAAGACCATAGGAGAGTTCTGAGAAGTGGATGTCTTGACAGGATCGAAATACCACTCTAGGAAAATCATTCTTGTTTTCTTTGTAGTACACTTGGTGAAGAGAAAGTTGTGGCCATAGGATAATAAATCTCCAGATAACTGAAAGCATAGCAAGGATTGTAGGGATGGTGCAGGACTGAGCAGTATTTCGTTCTGTTGCATATAAGATCTCTGTGAGTCAGAACCGACTCGATGGCACCTAACTACAGCAACAACTGAAAGCATGGGGATAAGAATTTTTTAAGTACCTAGACTAGAACTGTGATTATTAATCCAAAAGAATGAGGTAATATATAGGAAATATAGAAGACACAGTGTGGCATATTTGACATGAAAATGGCTTAAGGAAGCAAGATGCAGGGAAGTCAATTTCTTATCCAGGGCACTATGTCTGAGAGAATCATTGAAATAGGTAGATATATTTCTTTTATATTCAAAGATGTAACAATGATGTATTTTTCTAATACATTTCTGGTGCCAATTTCGAAGGCTGAATTTTCCAGTATTATTAAATGATTATAATATAGCTGATAATATAAGTAAGCTATATTAAGAAAGAATAAAATAAATAGGTCAGTTAACAGACGATCATTGCTCTTGGAAATCTCTTACCATGGAAAGACCAGTCTTGTCTTCTCATCTGATTACACCAAAAAAATTAAACCAAACTCATTGCCATCGAGTTGATTCTGACCCATAGTGACCCTATAGGACAGAGTAGAACTTCCCCATAGAGTTTCCAAGGAGCACATAGTGGATTCAAAGTACCGACCTTTTGGTCAGCAGCCATAGCTCTTAACCACTGCGCAGCCAGGGTTTCCGTCTGATTACACAAGCATTCATAAAAAATATCTCTGGATGGTATCCACCCATAATCAGCTGCATTAGCAGCTGATAAGGAAGCTGTGGCTCAGCAATCTACCTCTTGGCATAGTGTGGATAACCATAAACATTGTCAGAACCAAACTGCAGAAGCTGTGGACACAGCAGCAGGGGGAGGCAGTTTATCCTGTGGAGAGTTTTGTATGGTGTTCTCGTCTAGGAAATGACTATGCCCTTTCTTCTTTTGTGGAGACCTTGGAACCACTCATCCACTAAGTATTGGGAACTTTCTTTGGAGTTCAAACATGAGAAGCATTCTTATTACACCTTTTATAGTATAAAGAAATGGCAATTCCATAAGCAAATTCTTATTTAATAGATGCAGATTGACTCATTGCAATATCAATGGTGCCTAATGCAGATCACCTATGTAAGCTTTTATGCAAAGTGATTTGAGATAAATTTTGACAGGAGAAAATAAAGAGCTTTGCTTGGGAAGCCTCCTTCATACAGTCTTAAACAATACTGGAATTAATACATAATAAGTTGACAAATTTGGATGCATATTTAACTCTCCATCCATTTCTATCAAAACCACAATTAATTAACATATAAATTATTAAGTTTTGAGTAAGCACATAAGGGGATAATGAAAATAATGTTTATTATAATGCCCATATTATAGGAAAAAGATTGAGACTGTGTCAGGGAGATAATTTTTAAAAAAGTATTTTAAAAGTATTTTAAAAATTACTCAGAGTCATTAGGAAGTCCCTGGGTGGTATAATGGTTAACTCAATCAGATGCTAACTGAAAGGATGGATGTTTGTGTTAACCAAGAGGTGCCTTGGAGAAAAGCCAGATGATCTACTTCCAAAAAATCAGCCTCTGAATGACAACCCCACAGAGCATAGTTCTAGTCTGACACATACTGGGTCTCCATGAGTTGGAGTTGACTAGAAGGCAGCTGGTAACGGTCATTAAGAAATAGCTTAATTTTTGACCCAGATAAGCATATAAAATAGACATACATTTGTCCTGTTGTTTTATAATGAAAATGGAATATTTTGTATCAGGAAAAATGCAGTAGAAATACTGGAAAGAATATGAAAATGAGAGACTATATTTTTGCAGCAATCGCTCTTCTACATGGCTAAGCTGTTTTAAAATACACTGGATTTTCAAGCTTTATTATTATTTAGGCTGACTGAAGTTTAATTTACATTTGTCTTATGTTCTTGTAGGAAAAAGTGGTTATTTATGTCCAAGGAATCCATTTATTACTGATTCTACCTTTGATTTACTCTGTGTCCCTGAGCAAGGCAATTAACTTCTTTCTGACTCTATTTCTTAATTTATAAGGTACAGATGCCACTATTATCCAGAAATGGTAGAATACATTTTACATTTCCAATGAGGAAGAGACTAAGGGGGACAGAGAGTACAATGTGATAGAAATCTGGTCATATATTTAAAAATGCTAGCTTTTAAATTCTATGGAAGCTACTTAACCCTGCCAGATTCCTCAGCATATACAATGGTGAAAAATAAAGTGTTACGGAGTTTAAGAGAAGTGTTATATCTAATTCTTCTTTTACATTATGGAAGAAATGTCAGTTTACATATGAACAGAGTTATATCTCACCAACATTAGCTGTCTTCCACAGAGCGGTATGGGTGGAATATAATGTCAATTATATCAGGAAATGGGTGAGAAATCTTTTTTTTTCCTCTACTTAACATAGAAAACTATGAGAAAAGCAATGCTGTTAGTCTATAGCTTTATAGAAGGTTTTCACTTCCGCCATTATTTTATGTGCATTTTGAATCAAAATATCTCCCTCAAGAACTATTTGATGCCTGAAATTATAACACTAGAAAAATATTTTCTTTACAGGCATGTAATTTTTTACTCAATAGTATGAAAAATATACCCAGAAAAAACACTTAAAAATTAAGCAAAAGAACTAAAAATCCTCCAGAATTACTGTAGCAGTGGATGCAAACAATTAACCAGGAGGAAGATGGAATCTAGAGTGGTAATCTGGAAGTGAAGTAACGGAAGCCATGGGGTTATTTGCTGCTCTGGAAACTAAACGGTGGAGTGTGTGTTGAAGTTGGCAAGAGGACAGGATATAAGGCTTAATTCAAGGAAGGAGGACAGTTTCACTTTCACTGAAAGATGGACCTAGAAGGAAAAAATACAAACACACACACACAGAGTCAGGGAAGGAGGAAGTGAGTAAGGAAGGAAGGAAGTGAGGGAGGAAGTAGGTAGTAAAGAAGAGAGAGAGAAAAGAGAAGCTAGAAGGAGGAGGAGGAGAGGAAATGAGGAGAAGGGAAGAGAAAAGGAGAGGAGAATAAGAATAGTTTCATCTGGAATTTCACAGGTGGAGAATAACTCCCTCCCCAAATTTTAACAAAAAAATAGGCCTCAATCCTCTCCCCTCCCTTTTCACCCCACATCAAGGAAACTTGTAAGAAAACTCAAAATTCTCTCTTTTGGCTCCAGTGGGAAGTTCAAACAACCTACAGAAACTCTCACTTTGGCCCCACTCCACAACCACCATAACATCCCCAAGCCATTCTCCTTTCCCTGCTTTCTCAAACAATTTTTAGACCTGCTTGGGAGCCATCCTGCTCTCCCTAGATGGCTTCATCATGTGAGTAACAAATATTTTTATTTCCTTTTGGTGAGTGGGACGGGCGGGCATCATCAGTCTAAACATCTGATCTAAATTTTGGGTGGTCACCCATCCTATTTTGCAGATTGCCTATACAGCTTCTGTGAGGAATTACATATTGGATGAGACCTGGTTGGTATCTAAGAATTAGCCAAGTAGGGTGTAAAAATGGTGCGGCAGAAGCATCTGATTTCTAACTTCACGAAGGGGAAGGAGAATCAAGATCAACAGCCCAAGGCTGATTCCTATGAGGCAGAGGTCAGATATGCCTCCTCTCTCTGCCATTTTTACCAGTTTTGAAACCCACCATCCCTCCTTTGGCACTCTCTACTCTGTTATGTTCAATAATTCATTGCAGTGACCACACAGAACTCACAGACAATGGTTAAGATTATGGGGTTTATTAGGGAAGTAATAGGTAACAATTCAGGTTCAGGAATGCTCAGGACATAATAGTTCTTGGACCAGGACAGCCTCTTCTCAGCCATGCCCACCTCTCTCTGGCCCCTCAGCCTCTGCCCTGCTCTGGCAAGTGTTTCAAATCTCTTTTAGCTCTGCTGATAAGTGCCCAGAAGCAACCTACTCTGCAGTAAGTCTCAGCCTGAAGTCACTCTGCTTTCTGGCTCCATGGGCTGGAAAGCCAACTACATTGTCTCCAGCTGTTCTCTCCTGCAGCCATTTCTCTGCCACCACTTCTTCCATCTTTGCTATCAGCTCTCTCTCTCTCTCTCTTTCTCTCTCTTGGTCTCCTGGTTGCAGGAGCTTCTCAGCGCAGGGGTTCTGGGTCCAAAGGACATGCTTCACTCCTGGCTCTTCTTCCTTGGTGGTGCTGAGATCCTCTCTTGCCACCTCTAGGATGGTTCACTTTAAGCCTAGTGGGATGCTAAAACTGATAAACCTCCTTGATGGGCCACCTTATTTGCACAGTTCCACCTAATCATTTGGGTGGGAGTTACAAGACCATGGCAAGAAAGGCCACATAAAAGCGATCCATTGCACTGCATAGGGGAAGTGTTGAGTTTGTTTTACCAGGCAGAATAAAAGCATATGCCAACATTTGTACAGAAGAGAGTATATCATTATTATTCAAAGGAAAATAGGTCATTGTAACTCAAAAATATGTGAGGATACATGATTTAAGAGGGAGCTCTGAAGTAGGGATAAGTTAGACTAACTGGAGTCTTGTTAAGAGTTTTGCTTATTAACCTAAAATAAATTGGCAGAGACTTATCATGTTAACATTTTGGAAAATTCTATAGACAATACAATGGAGGTGGGCATGAAGGGGCATATAAAAATATTTAGAAGGCTCTTTGTGTAAGTTTAGAGTGGAAAAAATAAAATTTATTTGTTACAGATTGAATTGTGCCCTCTAAAAATATGTGTTGTAAATCTAAACCCTACACCTGTGGATACAATCCCATTTGAGAATAGGGTTTTCCTTGTTATGTTAATGAAGACATATCAATGTAGGGTATGTCCTGAACTAATCACTTTTGATATATAAAAAGAGCTGATTATGCACAGAAGCAAGAAGGCAGAGATGGGAGAAGTTAGATACCATGCCACATGATGATCTCCAAGGAACCAAGGAACAGAAGCTGAAAACAGACAAGGACTTTCTGTCCTTTCAGAGCAGATGGAGAGAGAGAGCCTTCCCCTAGAGCTGGTATCCTGAATTCAGACTTCTAGCCTCCAGAAATTGTGAGAAAATAAGTTTCTCTGTGTTAAAGATATCCACCTGTGCTTTTTCTCTTGTAGCATCACTAAGAAACTAAGACAGCATTAGAGAAATCAAAGAGAAAATTTAAGAGATAAAATCAACCAGACTTAGTAATATATTGAACATGGTATCCATAAGGAAAGAATATAAGTCATGATGACTCCTCATTTTCTAGATTAAGAAACTGAAAGGATTATGGGAAGGAATATTGCAGTCTGGTGCAGGCTACATCAACACTGAAGTGCCTTTGAGACATCTCTGAGATATTTTTAAGATAGAGGTGGTATTACCAAGACCAGGATATATTCAGTTAAAGGACTCACATATGTTTGTGAACTGGAGAAAATAAAAATGTGGTAATTTTAGAGAAATAATTTGTGGATTATTTGAGTACAGCATGTGTGGACTGAGAAGGGCAGAAAAAACTTCAAGAAAGTTAAGCAGAAACTAGATACCGTTTCTTCATGAGAACCAATAAGTGATAGTTAAGGTTGTGTCACCTTAGGTGGGCCATGATTCTCAGTGGTTTAGCAGTCATATGATGTGATCACTTCCACGATGAGATTTGATACTATGTGATCACCTCCATGATGGGCTCTGCTGTGAGGAGCCAATCAGTTGAAAGGGAATTTCCTTGGACATGTGGCCCCCATATAAGCAGATATTCTGAAGGCTTGTGGGCTTTTTGCTCACTCTGGATCCTGCAGCTGGCTCCTGTTGGTCTGACCTCCAGTTATCGGGACTTGAACTAGCAGCTTACCTGCAGTCTTGCCTGCAGATCTTGGGATTCGTTGATCTATGCAGCCTGTGAGCAAGAGCCCTGCTATCTGACCTGCCAATCTTGGGTTCACCAGCCTCTGTGGCTATGTGAAATCAGGAGATGCCTCTACCCTGACCCATGGATTTGGGGCTTTCAGCTTCTACTACTGCATGAGCCATTTCCTTGATAGAAATCTCTGTCTGTATATATTTATATACTTTAATGGTTTTGCTTCTCTAGAGAACCTAGTCCAAGACACAAGATAGTTATATTTTTTAGGACAAAGCAGTGTGGAGAAACATCAAATATGGTGATATATTTAGGAAGCTAAGAACTAAATTGATACATATGTTATTAATAATCACATAGTGTTGTTTCACTGAAGTGATTGAAGAGAAAAAAAGTTTTGAAGATGATTTCATTTTGAGTGGTTTGTTACATAATAGAGAAATACATTATATACGAGCTCTCTGATATCTGGGACTACTCTTGACTTACTTTCTCTCTGTTTCTAATGTCCCACACAGCAACCAGCTTACAGTTAACATTCAATAAATAATCATTAAATGAAAAAAAAATTACAGATGCCCAGCACCTCATTGGTGGAATTAACGTTGAAAGCAATCTTTGGGAAAAAATAGGAAAAGTTTGTCCTTATGTTGCATAATTTTACTACAAACGGCCCTAAATTACTATAAGCCATCATCCAAAAATCAACATGTTTCTACCCAATATATGTGTGTGATACAATTACTCTATGCCCAGAGCTGTTCCAGGTGCTGGTGACAAAACAGTGAAATAAAAATAAAACTTCTCAGGTAGAATGAATCAGGCATGTTCTAGCCTTCTATTAACTTATATTTCACTTATATTAACTCATTTAGTTCTCAGAAAAAAAAGAGGTAGATTCCACTACTAGTTTCATCTCTCAGATTAAAGAAACTGAGGCTGACAGAGGCAAAACGTCTTTTCTAGTCACACGCTTACTCACTGAGAAAGCTGTAAACCATACCCACGCCATTTGACCTCATAAACTGAAATCCTATCCACAATATAAATGGCGAACAATGTTCACCCAAGTTTAAAAATGGCTATTGTGAAAAGAAAATGTGGCCATGGAGAAAAGATTGAGTTGCTAGAGAATCTGAAGGATGCACCTTAGTTGAATTAGGCACATTTCTTCATTCTAAAACTGTCTGCTGTGATTGTCAGGCTGTCTGCAATATCACATCAGCACTTGGATATGGATGTCTGTCTTTTCTGTTTTGTTTTATTTTTTTCACAAATGGTATTGTTTTGTTACCTAGTAGTTTTCCCCACATGAATAAGATAACTTACTTTAATAATACATGAATTTAGTTCAATTGAGAAAAACTATATTGCCAGATACCTGGATGTAAACATTAGCTGAATTGTTTATGTGGCAAAAACTATTACAATTATTTATATGGACTGTCTCATCAATAATATGCAAAGGAAAAACCTTAATATTAATGTTACCTTCAGCTGTCCTTTCATTTTCTAGCAAAGAGGACTTAGCTAGTGTCTCCGAAGAAAACCTTAGGATCATATTCTCATCTGTAGCTTTGATATTCTAAAGCAGTTGTCTGTAATGAACAACTGAGGCCTTGAGTTTCAAGACTCTTCATCATCTGAAATTACAGACTACAGGCAGAAAGAGCTGCATTGTTTTTATATTTATTTTGAAACCTTCTGTTTGTTATATGAATTTATCCCTGTTAAAACTAACATTCAGAATTTTTCAGACAATGGATTTTAATCCCAGGTAAAGATTCTTTTATAATTTGTTTGTGGTGGAACCCAGAAATTGACATTTCTTTTTAATTCCCACAACTGATTAAGCTGATTATCATGTGCATCCAGGTTGAGACCTGATGCTTTAGAGCTCCGGGCTCTATTCACAAGTGCTCAGCTTTCCAAGGTTTCAGAGATGAAAGATATGCACACTGTTTTACTATGGCAAAAACAAAAGAAAAAAATTATCAGCTTTCTAATCTGTGATATCAATGTCCTCAAGGACTATCATATTAGCACAGGGTATTGTTGCAAAAGTATTTTATTTCTATATACTAAATTTTGTATTAGTGATGCTTTATCTAACCTAAAGGGAAGAAGAAGACTCCAAGAAAAGATATTTTAAACAAGATATTGTAGTCCATGTTTAACAGAGTTGGCCTTTCATGATCAATATATGGCTTTCATCACTGGTTCACACTCTCTCAAGAAGCATGAAGGAGAAGAGGATGCTCATGTCTTACAAGAGTTTCACCTGTATAGACAGAAACTTGTTTGCATACCATTGGACATCATTAAGATGCAGGGCCACAAGAAGTCATGCAAGGATGTGGGAAATATTATCTCTAGCTAAAAAGCCAGTGGCCAGCTAAAATACAAGTGTCTTTTCCTTAAAGGAAAAAAATAGAAGAATGGATATTCATAGACAACTAACAATCTAATATCAAAATTAAAACATATACTGTTTTATGTAGAGGGATTTTTAACTTCACATGAATTTGAAAATATAAGATTAGAAAAGATATTATGATCCAAAAAAAATAAATACTGTATTTAGGAAAGACATCTGAAGTCTACAAGGATATAAAACATTCGCATACAATTCTATGCAAATTAATGTAGAAGAACATATGTTTAATCATTACTTCTATTGTAAATGTTGCATTTTTTTTACTTATACAAGATTAAGAAAAAAAAGAGATAAATGGGACAGCAGAGGTTCAGAAAGAGATCTGGACATATGCCTTCACTTGATTTATGATAAAAGTGCCCCAATAATTCAGGGAGATTTTTTTTTTCTCTTTTCAGTACATGAAAAGGGAAACAACTAGATATTTATATGGAAAAAAAAATTACTCTCAACACATATCTGAAGTACATACAACAATTGATTTGAGATAAATGACAGAGAAAAATAAGGTTAAACAATTAAATTTCTAGAATAATATTTAGAGAAATAAATTTATAATCATAGGACAGGCAAAGATGTCTTAAATTGTGCACAAACCATTAAAAATAAATAAATTAGTCTTCCTTAAAATAAAGAACTATTTCCAACAAAAGAAATCATTTAGAGGGTTAAATCGTAAACTACAGATTGTTGTTGTGGCATTGACTGTGGATCCAAGTAAAATGAAATCCTTGAAAACTTCAGTCTTTTCTCCATTTATCATGATGTTGCTCATTGGTCCAGTTGTGAGGATTTTTTATGTTAAGGTGCAATCCATACTGACAGCTGTAGTCTTTCATCTTCATCATTAAGTGCTTTAAGTCCTCTTCACTTTTTGCAAGCACAATTGTGTCATCTGTGTATCGTAGGTTGTTAATGAGTCTTCCTGCAAAAGAGATGCCCCATTCTTTTTCATGTAGTCCAGCTTCTCGAATTATTTGCTCAGCATACAGAATTAATAAATACGGTGAAAGCATACAACACCGACACACACCTTTCCTGATTTTAAACCACACAGCATCGCCTTGGTCTGCTCAAACCAATTGATCTATGTACAGGTTCCTCATGAGCACAAGTAAGTGTTCCGGAATTACAATTCTTTGAAATGTTAGCCATAATTTGTTATGATCTAGCCAAATGCCTTTGCATAGTCAATAAAACTCAGGTAAACATTTTTCTGGTGTTCTCTGTTTTCTACCAAGATTCATCTGATATCAGCAATGATAACCTTTGTTCCACGTCCTCTTCTAAATCTGGCTTGACTTTCTGGCAGTTCCTTGTTGATGTACTGCTGCAACCTTTTTTTAATAATTTTCAGCAAAATGTTAACCGTGTGTGATATTAATGATATTGTTCGATCATTTCCACATTCTGTTGGATCATCTTTCCTTGGAATGGGCACAAATATGGATCTCTTCCAGTTGGTTGACCAAGGAGCTGTCTTCCAAATTTCTTGGCGTAGACAAGTGAGCACCTCCAGCACTGCATCCGTTTGTTGAAGCATCTCAATTGGTATTCCATCAATTCCTGGAGACTTGTTTTTCACCAATGCCTTCGGTGAAGCTTGGACTTGTTCCTTCACTACCATTGGTTCTTGATTCTTTGCTACCTCCTGAAATTGTTGAATATCAACCAATTCATTTTGGTGCTGACTTTGTGTGTTCCTTCCATCTGCTTTTGATGCTTACGGCATCGCTCAATATTGTCCCTGTAGAATCCTTTAATACTGTAACTCAAGGCTTAATTTTTTTCTTCATTTCTTTCAGCTTGAGAAATGCTGAGAGTGTTCTTCCCTTTTGGTTTTCTTACTCCAGGTCTTTGCCCATTTCATTATAATACTGTACTTAGTCTTCTTGGGCTGCCCTTTGAAATCTTCTGCCCAGCTCTTTTACTTCATCATTTCTTCAGTTCGCTTTATCTAGTCTATTTTCAAAAGCAAGTTTCAGAGTCTCTTCTGACATCCATTTGATCTTTTCTTTCTTTCTTTTCTTTTTAACAACCTTTTGCTTTCTTCATTTGTGATGTCCTTGATGTCATTTCACAGCTTGTCTGGTCTTTGGTGTTCAATGTATCAAATCTATTCTTCAGATGGTCTCTAAATTCAGATGAGATATACTCATGGTCATATTTTAGCTCTCATGGACTTGCTCTAATTTTCTTCATCTTCAATCTACAGATTGGGAGAATATATTTTCTATTTATTTATTTGTTTATTTATTTTTTTACTGATAGACTATATCTAGTATACACAAAATATATTAAGTCACTAATTAAAAGAAAGATCATACATACAAAACAGACAAAATATCAGGGCACTCAATAATGAGGATATCCAGATGGTAATAAACGTACAAAAAGGTGATCAGGATTGTTATTTATCAAATAAATGCTTATTAAAACCACAAGTTACTTACAAGAATGAATAAAATTAAAGAGATAAAAAAATAAGTGCTGACAAGGCTTAAGAGCAATTACAACTCTTAGAGGATGTTAATGTAAATTGACTGACAACATTGGAATATTGGCAGTATCTACTAAAGCTAAATATAAGTCTATGCAACAATGCATCCTTTGGCAATATATTCAACAGAAATTAGTACTTATGTCCATCAAATATATATTTTTTTATAACAGTTACTCATAATTGTTCAAATTGTGGAAATTACTCAAATGCCCATCAACAGAATTACAGATAAGTGCTGAAATATTTCCAAAATTGAATACTATGCATCAGTGAAAAAAGATATTAAATACTAATAAAGTAATGGCATGAGTAAATGTCAAAAATTGTACCATTAGCAAAATAAGTCAGGAATATAAGTATTTTGTGTTTCTATTTATATGAAATTCAGAAACAGTTGAAACTATATATAGTTTTTAACTGTGTTTACATCTTTAGGAAGAAGAAATATTCTATAACTTGATTGGGTTTGAGTCACCATGGCTATAATATAATATATAATTATATAATTCTTTTAACAGTACACTTAAAATTTGCATATATTACTTTATGTAAGCCATATTTTAATTAAAAATACCATTTTATATCTATTGATTTATTGTCTGTGCATTTTCAACATTGTGATATTCAACAGATAAGTCTGACTTTCCTTATTTATTTACTGTTCTATGGAATTTTTACCCTGAAATCACCTTTGTTTGAAATTGTTAATATCTATTACAAATGCAAATATTTTTGTCTATTTCTTCTTTGAGATAATTATACAGCATATTAATTTATAAGAACATTTTTCACATTCCTTTCTTTGAGTAATGAGTAAATGCCATTTGCTATGTAATTATAACTAACTTGATCTTTCCACCCATGACAAGGAATGCTAGCTAATGTAAGAAAACGTACTAATGCTTCCATATTTCAAAATAATAGATTTTCAAGATGTCAAAATTCATTTTGTGGAACTTATATATATTACTATAGACTATTACAGATCAGTATACTTTTTGTTTTTTCTTTTTACCCTAGGATTCCGTGAACTAGTGAGTCATGTACCGAGTTTATGGTAAAGAACACTAATACATACTATAAGATAAAAATGCAAAACCCATTGCCATCAATTTGATTCTGACTCATAGCGACCCTATAAGACAGAGTAGAGCTGCCCCATAGGATTTCTAAGACTGTAAATCTTTACAAAAACAGACTGACACATCTTACTCCCACAGAGTGGCTGGCGGGTTTGAACCACCAACTTTTTGATTAGCAGCCAAGTGCTTAACTACTGTACCACCAGTGTTCAGCTATAAGAAAAAAAATAATAATATCAAGGACATATATGTCATAACTGTCTCTGATTGTCATAGAAAATAGTCTATTTTTCTTCCTTGGAGTCTCTGATGGTTATGGTTGTGTGTCAACCTGGCTGGACCATGATTCTCAATGGTTTGACAGTTCTGGAAAGATGTAATTAACTCCATGATCAGATCTGATATAATGTGATCACCTCCATGATGTGATCTGATGTGATCAGGCAATCAGTTGTAAGGGAAGTTTCCTCATGGGTGTGGCCTGCATCCAATGTATATGGATATTCCGGCAAAGCTAGCTGGCTTTTGCTTGCTCTGGATGATGCATCCTGCTTGATCTTGATCTTCATGTCTCATTTTAAGCTTAGAAGGATGGCAAAACTGACCAATCCCTTCGTTAAGGTTCCGTATACCTTATTTGCATTGTCTCACTCAATCATTGTGTGTGAGTCACAAAAGCTATGGCTAGAAAAGTCATATTAAGTAATTCATTGCACTACAATGACACACATCATACATAAGTTAAATATAAACATATATAGTGACTATTTATAGACTGTTAGATGTTGGTGAGCACATAAAGAAAAAAAAATGATGTGATGACGGGGAATGTAAGCAAAACCATTTTAGATAGGCTAGGCCAGGAAGGTCTAATAAGGAGATATATTTGTCCTGAAAAATGAAGAAACAGGAGTTAGCCTTGTGAACAATGGATTTGCAAAAGACCTGAGATGAGCAAAAGCTGAATGTGTTTGAGGAAATGAAAGATATTATAATTATTAAAAGAATAAATAACATAATCATATATAAAAATGGAGAGATATACAGAATTGACAGGTAGATAGAATTATGCCCTGGAAGGCTCTGTAGGATATTGAATTCTTATTTCAAAAACTGACAAGTGATTATTATGAGATTAAATAACATTCCTATGGCCCTTAATTAATTATATATAATGTTGTAACTTAAAAGTATATGCTTTTAGTCACTGTTACGGATTAATTGTGCCTCCCCCCAAAATAAGTTGAAATTATAACATGTATACCTTAATATAACCTTGTTTTGAAATAAGTTTTCTTTGAAGACATTTTCAATTAAGTTAGGAAGTCATACAAAAATAGGATGGGTCCTAATCTCTTTTGAGTAGTATCTTATAAAAGGGGAGAACAGATATGAAGACAGAGTAGCATAGACAGGAAGACACCATGTGAAGATACAACTATAAGCCAAGGAAGGACAAGAGACACCTGAGGCTAAAAGAAGCTGAAAGAGAAAAGGAAGGATCTTCCCCTAGAGCAAAGAGAGCAGGGCCCTGCTTACACACTGAATGTGGGCTCCTAGGCTTCCGGATGTGAGACAATTAATTTCTGATTTTTAAGGCAAATCACTTTGTGGTATTTTATTAAGGCAGCCCTAGGAAAGTAAGAGAGAGTATGGAACCAGGAAATGGGGTGCTGCTGTAACAAATATCTGAAAATCTGGTGGCTTCAGAAGTGGGTAATGGGTACAGACTGGAAGAGTTTTGAGGCACTTGATAGTTAAAGCCTAGATTACTTTCAAGAGACCATTGGTAGATTTATGGACAGTAAAAGCGATTCTGATCTACGATTCAACTATTGATCTCTATTTTTCAGGAGCAAAAGAATAAGAAGGTAACTAAAAATTAGAGAAGAAACGAATCTACAAGGATGATAGCCTGCATGAGTGATGATCTCACCTACACTGAGACCAGAAAAATTAGATGGTGCCTAGCTACCAGCACTGACCATTCTGACTGGGGTTACAATAGATGGTCCCAGATAGAATGGGGAAAAATGTAGAACAAAACTCAAATTCTTAAAAAAGCCCAGACTAACTGGACTAGTTGAAACCAGAGGATTCCCTGCAACTATTGCTCTGAAACACTCTTTAAAACTTTAACTGAAACTATCCTCTGAGACTCCCTTTTAGCAAAATAGCAGAGTGGCACACAAAACAAAGGATATTACCTGTAAGAATGATACTGTACTAAAACCTTCTATATGAAACCAAAACTTCAACATTTACTCTAAAGCAAAAATGAGAAGATAAGGGGGCAAAGAAACTAGACTACTGGAAAAAGAACAACGAGAACAAATTTTAAGAGAATGTTGACACGTGAAAAAGCTAACTAATGTCACTGAACAATTTTTGTGGAAATTACCAAAAGGGAATCTAACTTGCTGTGCAAACTTCCACTAAAAACACAATAAAATATTACTAAAAAAAAGTGATTCTGGCTGAGGGCTCAGAAGGAAGTGAAGAGAGCTATGCAGAAATCTATCATCATGAACAGAATGTTGCTAGAAATGCAGATTTGAAGGGTGCTTCTGCTGAAGCCTTATGATGGACATGCTATTGAACACGGGAGAAAAGGATAGCCCTGTTATGAAGAGACAAACAACTTGGCTGAATTATGTTCAAATGTTTTGTAGAAAGTAGAACTTGTAAGTGATGAACTTGAATATTTAGCTGAAAAGATTGCTAAGGAAGACCCTAAAGCTGAAGTCCGATATCTCCTTGCTGCTTATAGTAAAATGAAGGATGAGAGAGAAAGATTGAGAAATGAATTGTGCAAAGTAGCCAAGATTTGAATATTTGCAGAATTCTCAGTCTGTTTGTATTCTAAAGATTAAGAAAGCATACTCTGGAGAAGACATCAAAGATAAGGCTGGACAACCATTTGCTAAAGAGATTATGCATGTGGTTTATGGATCCAGTTAACTATTACAACAAAAATACTGTCAGTCTAGACTGAAAGGGGCAGATATGGGATAAAATGAAGGTAAGCGCTCCAATTCCTGGAATTTTCCCAGCAGGAAACAGACTGATGAAGCTACTTGGCTGTGAACATCTGTTTTCCTTCAAGAAAATGAAAGAATCCCAGTTGGGGTTGCCACTTCTTTGTTTTTAGAGAACAAGAAGAACCACCTTGGTTCCAGAAGATGAGACCACTCTCCAAAGCTGAAGGTCAGTGTGCTGGTGGGCTGGGAGAATGGCATTGCAACTCGAAGTTGAGGAGGTGGGGCCACTGCCCCTGTTATTTGGGAAAGTTTGCCTAACGCTCAGGGCTGAGGGGGCAGAGCCATTGCATAAGGTGGAAGGGCCACGGTTCAGAGTCTGGAGGGTGGGGCTGCCATCTAAGTACTGAGTTGGGATGCTACCCAGAACCAAGGGCAGATGGTCTTGAAGGACAAAGTATTATTTTCAAGCCTTGAGATCTAATGAAATTTGCCCTTCTGTGTTATGGATTTGCTTGGTACCCATCATCCCCTTCTTTCTCTCCAGTTCTCCCTTTTGGAATGGGAAGGTCTGCTCTATGATTGTCCCAAAATTGTGCTTTGGAAGAGATAATTTGCATTCTAGACTTTACAGTTCTAAAGATGGCAAGAATTTTTTTCCCCATTATGGACCATTTCTCGAGTATCACCCATACCTGACTTAGATGATCATGATGATGAGATTTTTGGATTAGAATGGATGTTGGAATACTTAAAGACTTGTAGGGGCTCCTGGGATGAGAGGAATTTATTTTTCATGTGATAAAGGCAAAATTGGGGGGAACCAGAAGGTGTACTGGAACCCTGGTAGCACAGTGGTTAATAGCTTGGCTTCTAACCAAAAGGTCTACAGTTTGAATCCACCAGACACTCCTTGGAAACCCTATAGAGCGGTTCTACTCTGTCCCATAGTGTCACTATGAGTCGGAATCAACTCAGTGACAATGTATAATGGGTAGAAGATACACCGTTAATGTTTAAATTGTGTCTCTTCAAAAGATATGTTAAAGTCCTAACATCTGTACTTGTGAATGTGGCCTTTTCTGGAATTAGTTTCTTTCTTTGAGGATATTGTTAGTTATGTTAAATGAGGTCATATTGGAGTAAGCTAGGTCCTAATCCTAATCTGTTTTGAGTGATATCTTATAAAAGGGGAGAATAGACATGGAAACAGTGCCACACGGGGGGAAGAGACTATATGAAGATACACCTACAAGCCAAGGAACACCAAGCAACACCTGGGGCTACCAGAAGCTGGAAGAGACAGGAAGGATCTTCCCCTAGAGCAAACCAAGAGTATGCCCTTGCTAATATTGTAAATTCTGACATCTAGCTTCCAGAACTGTAAAACAACAATTTTTTGTTCTTTAAAGTTACCCACTGTGTCATGTTTTGTTATAGCAGCCCTAGGAAGCTAAGATAGTAACACACAAATAACTTTATATAAGTATTACAGATGTAGGAGTTAAATTAACTGACTATTCAGTCACTTATTTCTCCACTACTGGGAATATACTACAAAGAGAATGAAATGAAGGTAAGCAAGCATGTCTAATCTCCTTGTCAACATAATAACTGGAATTGTGGGTAAATAAACTAAAAATATATGTCAGCAGAAAATCCTTATTTATGGAATGTTCTTAACAGGATATTCCTACTTAAGATTCTTATAATAAATGAATCCAGAATCTATTGATATGCAGGGCATGGTTCTCTGGAGAATGTTATATAAGCAAAGGTTTAAAAAAAAAAAGATGTTTTATAGATAAGACATATTCCTGATATGTGGGAAAAACCCACAACACCGTACTTGGAAATTTCTTTTATTGATCTGGTACATAGAATTCATATCTGACATGGAAGGAAAAGATGTGGAAAGCTGACTTTGAAGTCTGAGAACATTCACTGCTTTGACTTGAGTGTACTGATTACTTGCATCCTTGAACTAATTAGTGAAGCAAGAACTCTAATTCATCTAAGTCTGATTTGACAATTCAATCATGTATACTGGTCTCATCTCCTAGTTTTTTATTCTATTTTCATTGTTGATTACCTCTTTCAAGGACCAATTATTTTCTGCTTTGGATTTTTTCTTTTGAATACCATATGTTTTCATTAATGGAAGCATGCTGAGTGATGGAGTGTGTTTAAAGTTTTGGTTGGTAATATACATTTTGAGAAATATTATCCAGGACTTCATGGTTACTACAGAACTTTCAAGGTTCTCAAACACATATTAGCAGTTTCCCATTTTTACCACTGGACCTTGGCTGTTGATGTTTTTCATGCCACCTTCCATTAGGTTACATGAAAAACCTCCGGTTTTCCAAATATGACACAAAACAAAACAAAACCCACTAGGGCTCCCTAACTATAACACAGGAAACCATAAACATGCTAACAAGGCTTATCTAGGGTTACAAAAGCCAAAAAAAATACAAAATATTTACTCAATTATACTTTCTGGTTGAACTATCTTACTTACAAGCCTCATACCCCAGATATTTTGCTTCAGCTTACCTTTCTTTGGAGCCCTGGTGGTGCAGTGGTTAGGCATTTGGCTGCTAACTGAAAGGTCAGCAGTTCAAACCAATCAATCACTCCATGGGAGAAAGATGTGGCACTTTGCTGCCATAAAGATTTACTGCCTTGGAAACTCTTTGGGAGAGTTGTGCTCTGTCCTATAGGGTCACTATGAATCAGAATCGACTTGACAGCAGTAGTTTTGGTTTTGATTTGGAAACTGTATATACTATGGACCATGAAAGGATTATAGAAAGTACATCTTCATGCTGATATACTCCAAGCTGCACTGAAGGCATTGGTGAAAAACAAGACTCCAGGAATTGATGGAATACCAACTGAGATGTTTCAACAAAGGGATGCAGCACTGGAGGTGTTCACTTGTCTATGCCAAGAAATTTAGAAGATAGCTACCTTGCCAATCGACTCAAAGAGATCCATATTGACCCCATTCCAAAGAAAGGTGATCCAACCGAATGCAAAAATTATCAAACATTATCATTAATATCACATGTAAGTAAAATGTTGCCAAAGATAATTCAAAAACAGTTGCAGCAATACATTGACAGGGAACTGCCAGAAAGTCAAACCAGATTCAGAAGAGGATGTGGAACGAGGGATATCATTGCTGTGTAAGATGGATCTTGGTTGAAAACAGAGAATACCAGAGAGATGTTTATCTGTGTTTTATTGACTATGCAAAGGCATTCCACTGTGTGGATCATAACAGATTATGGATAACATTGCAAAGAATGGGACTTCTAGAACACATAACTGTGTTCGTGAAGTACCTGTACATAGAACAAGAGGCAGTTGTTCAAACAGAACAAGGGAATAATGTATGATTTAAAAGTCAGTATAGTGTGCATCATGGTTGTATCCTTTCACCATACTCATTTAATCCAAGTGCTGAGCAAATAATCAGAGAAGCTGGACTGTATGAAGAAGAACACGACATCAGGATTGGAGGAAGACTCATTAACAACCTGCAAAATATACAGATCACACAACCTTGCTTGCAGAAAGAGAAGATGGTTTGAAGCACTTACTGATAAAGATCAAAGACTACAGCCTTCAGTATGGATTACACCGCAACATAAAGAAAACAAAAATCTTCACAACTGGATCAATAAGCAACATCATGATAAATAGAGAAAATATTGAAGTTGTCAAGGATCTCATTTTACTTGTATCCAAAAACAACATCTATGGAAGCAGTAGTCAAGAAATCAAACGATATATTTCATTGGGTAAATCTGCTGCAAAAGACCTCTTTAAAGTGTTAAAAGGCAAAGAAGTCACTTTGAGGACTAAAGTGCCCCTGATCCAAGCCATGGTATTTTCAGTCGTCTCATATGAGTGGGAGAACTGGACAGTGATTAAGGAAGATTGAAGAATTGATGTCTTTCAATTATGGTGTTGATGAAGAATACTGAATATAGCACAGACTGACAGAAGGAGGACTGTCTTGGAAGAAGTGCAGCCAGGGTGTTCCTTCAAAGCGAGGATGGAGAGACTTCATCTCACATACTCTAGACATGTTATCAGGAGGGACCATTCCCTGGAGAAGGACATCATGCTAGGTAAAGCAGAAGGTCAGTGAAGAAGAGGAAGACTCTCAACGAGATGGATTGACATAGTGGCTGTGATGATAGGCTCAAACATAGCCATGATTGTGAGGATGCCTCAGAACTGGGCAAGCTGTATTTTATTCTGTTGTACATAGGCTTGCTATGAGTTGGAACTGACTCAATGGCATCTAACAACAATATGAAAATGAAAGAAAATATGCTTAGAATATTTTGTACACTTGTTTCTTCTACTTCTTCCCCAAAATTTTCTATTTGCAATAAAAAAGTACATTTATGAGTTTAAAATGTTTGCATACGGTAGTTAATCTTCTAGCATCTTTGAGTACAACTTTATGAGGTTTACATTCAAGGAATATTAGAATTTTTTGTGCCAAATTGATTTGATTAATTAAATAAGACATTCTTTATGTTTGATAGCAGTATATTAATCTTCGATTTGGCTGTTATTTCCTCAAGTCAAGGGATCAAGAGAACAAACTAAAGTGCAACTAAATGGCTCTTAAAAGCACAGGTACAAATTTTAGTGTCCTTTGAGCGTGCATTCTCTAAATTCAAATTAACTCTAATTTTGATTTCCTTTGACATAATTTTATTATCCCTTTGGTATAATTCTATTACTGAAAATTAAACCTGTGTTAGAGATGCCCTTAAATTTGTCCTTGAAGGATGTAATCATTGTTTAAGATTTAAAGATACTTTACATACAGTAAGCTATGGAAATAGCAAACTGAGGAGCAGTAGAGACTATATATATGTATAAAACCTGTTTCTAAGGCATACAATATTTTCGGTAATACTTATTGGTAGATATTATAATATTTACATATTTTAAACAAATTTAATTCTTCAATTGTTTTTACTAAAAATGTTAAAATAGTTTAAGTGAATGGCTTTAAAAAATATTAAAGCACTGCAAGATAGTATTGTGTATCCCTCATATTTTCTTTGGTAAATTCTGAAATCCAATATGAAAGAAGAAATAACAAAATTATAGAAATAAATATATTATTTAAACCAATAATCCACAAATTCTTAAAATGAGACAAAGACTCATACTGAGATTTTTTAATTTTGGCATTGGAAAACTGATTTTATCAGGCATTTATTAATAATCATTAAATTAGTAGAAAATAATGCAACTGTATCATTAAGAATTCTAAATCTATTTCAGACTGGGTTAACTTCTTACAAATAATATTATTGTGCTTCAGTTATGAATTTGGCACTAAGTTAGATAATTTGAACCAAATACTGAGCTCCCAAACTATTCTATATCTTCATGATTTTAAATTTAAATGTAGTGAATTTAAATTTAAATATAGTGAAACTATATCTACATGCTGATAGCCCATAATTTGTAATTTGTTACTAAAATTAAAGGTTGTATAATAGCAGGAGAGTGACCAATAATCATGAGGGGATGCATGATCAATAAATTGACAAATATAAATTACGGTTTAGATCAATTTTTTTTAAAAAGGCAACACTAAAATTGAGGTAAATAAAGGGTTAATTTAATTAAATGATGCAGAAGTAAAGTAGTGCTGCCACTTTATTTAGTGTGTCAAACAACCAACCATAACAGTTTTGACTAGCCCCAGGTGCTTTTGCCTACAAGACTTACTTAACTGATATTTTCCAAGCTCACATTCTCTTGAGACTTCATCCTAATAAAGCCAAGAGCCCGTGCACTTAATACAAACTAAAGGAAGAGCATATGGTCCAATCACAATTTTGCCCTCACTTCAAAGGGACCCGCCTTTGATTAAATGACAGCTTTCCAGAATGGATTCCTTTTTTCCCTCCAACAAACTTCTTCAAAAGTTCTTATTTTGAAGTCCTTGGTATCTCCTTTTCAGTGCCAGGCTTCCTTACTGCCACAAATTGGTTTATTCCTAAATAAAATCTTTGTTAACATTTTTATAAGTCACATCCAGAATCTGTCATTTAACAAGTGACAAAATCAACCATATCCTCCAGGTTAAATGGAGGTGCAAATTGCTAAACAGCAAATTAAATTCTAAACGGTGTTAGAAGTTATCTTCCAACTGATTTGTATTGCAATTATTTGCAGATATGGCCATTTAAGTAATAAATTTATAGAATGAGTTTGAGTCTTCATAGCCTGACATGCAGGGCATGTCTCTTGTTTACTATCTTAATTACTTTTGGCCCTGATAATCTGGAAAAGTTTGCGAATATCCTGTAGTTCAAAATTCTTGTGACATTCCCACAGGTTATGCTAAATATAAAAACACAGGTCTATAGCAGTTATTAAGGAACCCTGGTGGCGCAAAGTTTAAGATGTCAACTGCTAATCGAACAGTTGGCAGTTCAAACCCACCCAGGTATTCCACAGGAGCAAGACCTCGTGATCTGCTTCAGTAAATATTGTTGTTGTTGTTGTGGACCCTCAAGTCTATTCTGACTCATAGTGACCCTGTAGGACAGAGTAGAACTGCACAATAGGTTTCCAAGGCTATAATCTTTACAGAAACAGGCTTCCACATCTTTTTCCTATGGAGCAGCTGGTGGGTTCGAACCACCAACCTTTCAGTTAGCAGTGAGCACTTAATCACTGCCACCAGGGCTCCTCCTGTAAACAATAAACAAAAAAAATTCAAACCAAATCCATTGTCGTTGAGTTGATTATAACTCATAACAATGCTATAGGACAGTGTAGAACTGTCTCATAGGGTTTCCAAGGAGCAGATGGCGTAGGAAACTCTACGAGGAAGTTCTACTCTGTCATGTGAAGTTACTATGAGTTGAAAACAACTTTACAGCATGTGACTTAACAACAACATGGCAGTTATTGGACTCCTATCAAAAGTGGAAGTAATGCCCCAACCATTTTAAAAGAAAATAATATAATTCATCTTCAAATTATGGTTCGTGGTCTTTTTAGCTACATCTCTTCTCCTGTGACCATGACATCTAATACCCTAGCCTCCATGTACACCTGCCACGGTCTCAGAAAAGAAAAAAAGCTTTTAAACAATTTCTACTTTTTTTATGGTACAGTTTTTGAAAATTGTCACCAATTTGAATTATTAAATCAACTTTGTTCTGTAAAAGAGTTTAAAATCTTTAGGCATGTCTGAGTTTCTGGTATATATAATGAACTCATTTAAATTCTGAATAACAGTTTATCCTGGTTTAATTAGCTGACATTCATTATGAGACCAAGTAAAATTATTAAAGTGACAAACTCTTTTGAGACTGGTTTAGGACCATCGAAAAGAATAAAAGATAAAAAAAGAAAAGGAAAAATGGGAATAGAAGTTCTAAAGATGAGACCTCAAAACAATCATACTTGACATTACTTGATAATTGACTTTTTCTTACATGTAACTTTTCTACTTATAATGACTATTAAACTGATAACTTGACCAAGATATACCAGTTAGTCTCTGTGAAGCACTGAACATACAAATCTTTATTTCATCTTGTGACTGCTTGTATTACTTAAACCCTAAAAGAGCAAGAGTATACACCCCATTCCAAACTTGAAACAGAAATAATAAAAATTATCAAGATTCCTTATTCAATAATAGGAATTTGAAGAATACTAGGTATTGAAATGATTGTTTTATCTATTTTCTTTAATCTACTTACAACTACAGAGAGATTTGTCCTCTCTGTAACCTGAGAATATTTACATTTTTACTCCCTCAAAATCTAAAATGTCGACGTGCATTATATTCTTCAAGACAATCGCCGTTATTACAACTGCCCTCTCTTTTAGCTTTAGGATTTACATTTATCCCAGCACAGATGCAAGTCTCTTCCAGAGTCTTCATGATATTGGTGGCTCCATTTTGGAAATCAGATCCTGTCAGTTCATCACAATACATTATCAATGTATTAATCGAAACTCCACACTGTCCCCCACTTCCTAAAAAGGATAATTATTTCATAACAATTACATTACTCAAATAAACTAAATAAGAGGTGTCTAAAACCAGAATTTAAAATTCACCCATAGTTTTGAAAAAAAGAAAGCAGAAGTGTGTGTGTGTGTGTGTGTGTGTGTGTGTGTGTGTGTGTGTGTGTGTGTGTGTGAAGTAAGACGTGGTGAGTCCTAATAAACTCATTCAGAAAGAAAATGAGCTAAGTGAGAAAAAATAAATTATAAGGTTGGAAATGAGTTCAATTTTAAGACTTAAAAATAGCCTATTCAATTTAGATGAAATCTGTGAATGTTTGCATTTCTTATGATACTGAAGAAGATGATGATGATAACGGCAATAATTATTAGCTAATTATTATAAGATTTGTTGACTGATTACTGGATACCATACACTCGTTGGAGTCTTCGTTTCATAGCGCTACTGCAAGTGGGTGGCTTTAACAGACAGACATTTATTTCCTCAGGATGCTAGAAGTCAAAATTCAGGGTACTGGCTCTAGGAGTAGGCTCTCTCTGCCCATTCTGGGAGAAAATCCTTATGTCGGCTTCTCTAGAGTTCTTCTCCACATTCCCTGGATATCTCTATGAGGCTTGGGTACTAGCTGAAATGTTGCCAGTTCGAACCTAGCCATAAGCACTTTAGAAGACAGGCCTGGTAATCTGCTTCTGAAAGATCACAGCTTTGAAAACCCTTCTATGCACACGTGGGATCAACAAGCCACGAACGGGAACCACCTCCATGGTAACTAACAACAACAATATTTGTGCTTGCTTGCCTCTGCCTAACCTGCTCTTTTTGTATCTCAAAAGTGGTTAGGCTTAAGGCACACACTACACTCTGACCTAATTAGCATAAAAAAGAAAGCCTGTTCACAAACAGGATTTCATCCATAGACATATGGGTCAGCGCACAAAGGCATATTTTGGGGGAAAACAATTCAATCAATAACAAGGTCCTTGGCGTATGCTGAGTTGTTTGAGTTCACAACAACCCCGCTAGCTGGATACTATTTTCATCACTCCTCAGATGAAGGATTTAAGAAACAGAGAGTTTGGGTGGTTTTATTAAGATTGTGCAACTCCTGAGTGACACAGCTAATTTCTCCAAAAAAAAAAAAAAAAAAGCATCAGAGTAAAGGTTTGTCGTATAGTTTGGGGCCAATGGCTTACTAATTAAAGTTATGATAAACCTCAAATACACTTTTAAAAGTATAACTGTATTTAATAGTGATACTATTATTACTAAAAAGTTATGAAGACATATATGATAATAAAATGTTAAGCAAATGTAGTGGGTTGAATGGCAGCCTCCCCAAAAATATATTCCTAACCTTCAGAACCTGCGACTGTTATGTTATTTGGGGGAAAAAAGTATCTTTGCAGATATAATAAAGTAATAGAGCTGAAGATGAGATAATTTTTGAATATCCAGGTGGGCGCTGAACCCAATGACAAGTGTCCTTCTAAGCGAAAGAAAGAGGTAGATATAAGGGACACAAGAAGAAGGCCATACCAAGATGAAGGAGATTGGCATGATGCAGCCACAAGTAAAGGAAGGCCTGGGGCCACCAGAACCTGAAAGAGGGGAGGAAAAAAGTCTCTCCAAGAGCCATTGAAGAGAGTACGGCCCTGACAACAATTTGATTTTAGTTTGCTTGCCTCAAGAATTACGAAGAGGGTCTCGGGCAGACATGGCAGCGTGCTTGTCCGTTTTCCCATTCTTGCCTATTCTGTGATATTCTTTGGACTCGGGCAGACATAGCTGTGACAGCGTGCTTGTCCGCTTCCCACTTTTGTCTTTTTGAATATATGCCAAATAAAACTTTCTTTGTACTTTAATAAACTTTGTGATGTTTTTCCCCTACAACGGTTAATGGCGCTATGAGCAGGATCTGAAGCTACGAATCCAGTCAACTTCAAAAAGACCTGGACTGCGGAGCAGAAGCCGCCAAAGAAAGGTCCTATCTTCTGGACCCACGTGTTCGCACTCCATGTCCCTTTGACATTGATGGGGTGAGTGCTCTCAGAAAACAAACTTTGCTTATTTTTTGTTGTTCTCTTTCTCATGTTTTCTGAAGTTTTGTTTGCCATATTTGTTTGTAAAACCGGTTAATTGATTAAGGAGAATCTTTCTTAGATTTTTGCTTGATCATTTGGTTAACAGAGACATTTAGTAACTCTTTAAGTGCACTGCAGTTTAGGCCTGGATTCGGGCGTTTGAAGAGATAATTCTATTTTCAAAGAGCTGTGAGTCACTCACTATAAGCTGTAAAATTCGGACCTTTTTGAGGCTCAGAGAAAACCTGGAAAATAGTGCTCTGTTTTGCCATATTCGCAGAGAGAGGTGGCAGCTCTTGCCTGTTTTGCCAAATTCTCAGGGGGAGGTGGCAGCTCCTGACCTGTGTTTTGATATTTAAGGGAGAAGTGGTAGTTCTGTACCTGTTTTTTCCACTGAATTGAGTGGATCTTACCCAAAATTGCTATGTACACTTTTAGAAACTAGGACCCCCATATCCTTGTTTTGTGTGGTATTATCTGGTGAGTTTATGTGGTCTTTCTGTCTCCTTTTGTTCTAAGAGCTTGCTTCTGGCCTAGAGCATTGTGTCAAAGTTTGTCTTGTATTAGATTGGTGGCTATGGCTAAGAATTGCTGTATTTTGTAAGGCTGGTCATAGAACCTCAATTCTTTCTTTGTCCAGAAAAAACTGCATCTTGTGTCTGTCTTGTGATTTAGATTTTTAATAGCTACTTGGAGAAACTTTGATATAAATTGGTCTATTTGAAAAGTACACTAAGATCTTTGTTTTATACTATGTCAATCTTAAAAGTGAAACCTTTTTAAGTAACTTAAGCTAGATATTAGATGAAATGTGTTTTATTTAAGGAAAAAGTATAGTTTTGTCTTAAAGTAAAAGTAGCAGTTCCAGAACAATAAAAAAGAAAGAAATTAGCTATCTTTTGTCTTTCAAAATGCCTCCATCAATTTAAACATATGAAAATGTCTTCCATGAGTCAAGAGAGTGAGGGTGGGGCACGATCAGGCCTGGCCACCTCCTAGTCTCCAAGGTCCTGTAGCTCCAGGGATGCTTTTGAAAGACCCTTTTCCAGCTAGGTGGAGACTCTTTTAACACAAAAGATAATAAAAATGGCTGCTTTGCTATAGTTATCAGAAATTGGGTAGATCCTAATCATAGAACTCTAAACAAGTTCTCTCTGTTATAGGGGAACTATAAGAAGTAAAAAAAAAATAGAAATCACAATGAGCCACACCTGAAGTGGCCTGGAAAAATGTTTCCAGCAGTAGCCAAACACTTAAGGTTACATGCATATCCATGAGTTGGTCAAGTGAGCAGAGACTTTGTGATTTCCAAAGCCAGCTGATAAAATCTTTACGGGCTAAAATTAGATTGGGGAAAATATGAGAAGTAGTAAAAGTTGAATGAAATCTTAGAATGTTTACATACTTTTCTTTCAACAACAGTTATGTTTTGCCGTATACAGGCTTAAAATAATCCCAAAGGTATTTTAGGTAGCTTATTGATGTTATTAAGTTAATAGAATTTGTCATAATTTAAGTTCATATACTTTGCCTTTTATGCCACAAGAGGATATATAGATATATGTATTTAAGTCTGCGAATAAGTGTTCATTTTTGCCATTTAAAGGGATACATTGTAAGAGATATACAACAAAGGCAACCTTTAAGAGTTTATTGAAAAAGAAATTTATTTGATATGGTCAAGTTTCATCTGCCTGACTAAAATTTAATGGTTTAATTTATGAGATTTTTAGAAGTTTTAATGTTAAGTAGCATATAAAACAAAGAATTGGGTTTCTTGCAGTTAAAATAACAAAATTTTCTTTAATTTCTGAGTTAAAGGGTTAATTTATTCTTTGTGCAATCTGCCTGGAAGACAAAGGTTTGGCCTCTCATTAGAATAAGATTCCTGAGTCTGAATACTAAGCCTCATGGCTTTTAGAAAAGAAAGCTAAGGGTTTTACTTTAAGATCTTCGGTTAAATAACTTAAGTATTGTTTCACAGTGACCTATATTATTATCTCTTTACTGCTAACTTGGTCGCAACTTTATCTTTTTAAATCTAGCATTATCAAAGCCAATGGTTTGATTGGAGAATTCACATCATTTACCTATAAAGTTTTTTTTAATTACTATTCAGGTATTTAGAGATTTGATAATCTTGGTATATTTTTGGTATATCTTGACTATGTAGTATTTTGTCTCAAAATTATTATGCATTATATCTGAAGCTCTTTGTATATGGTTAATGGCTATATTTAGAAATATTTTTATCTAAAGTTTTTTTTAACTGATTTTATTTGGCCTTTATGTTGGGCTTGAAATTAATTTCTATCAGGTCTTTCACTATTAAGAATATTATGTTTATCCATTAATTGTGGCCATGTTAAGTTTTGTCACCTGCAGATAAGTTTTTACTTTGCTGATTTGCTGAAAAAGTTTGACCAAAATATCTCAACAAAAAGATGGACTATATTGGACTTGCTAAAAAGACTGTGACTAGACTGAATAAAATTTCCAGAGCTCCTATGCAGAAGCTGATGAGTTTGCAGACTGCGGCTGATCCAGAATCACGTGGAACAGAAATTAACTACATAAGACTGAGTAAACTAAAGGAAACTATGGTTTTTTTAATATTGCTGATATTTTAAGGTCCTAATTTCTGGATATAAGAAATCATTCTCCTTTCTCCTAAATTATCTAACTAATGGGTTTAGATATGGTAACTCTTTAATTAGAAGTTCCTGTTGGTAAACTTAGCCAAGTTGTAAATATCATAACCAGAGAACTGTCTGAAATTCGAGCTATGATTTTACAAAATAGAACAGCATTAGATTTCCTGTTAGTCTCTTAAGAAACAGTTAGTGCCTCAATAGATAAATGTTGCTGTATTTATATTAATACTCAATGTGAGGTTTTGCAGAATGTAGTTGCTGTTGAGGCACATGAAAAGCAGTTACTGATGCTGCTTATGTAGAGACAAACACCTCAATTTGTTTCCTTAGTTCAAAGACCTTAGGGTCATGGTTTCATTGGTTATTTCAGGCAAGTGGCCTAATATTTCCTAGTTTGCTGTACGGTGCCTGGGATCTTAAAAACCAGATGATGTCCAATTACCATTTGTTGAGCATTTTTGATAAAAGATTCTATAACAAGATCATGATCCAAAGGAAAGAATGATGAGAGAGTTGTATATAATTCTCCTGGAATCCAGATTTCTGGCTTTCAGAGAGGTTGAGGTAACCCACACGGGATATTTGCCTCTGAGTGTCCTCTTGAACCTTGAGCTTTGAGAAGAAAACTGGTTCCTGAAGATACTTTGAGTCAAAAAATGGTCCAGATAAACTAGCAAGACCATTTTGCTCTGGGTATTGAGATTTTTTTTTTTTTTTTTTTTGAGGAATTCAGTCTGTTTTAGGTAACTTAACTTCAAAGATCAGACAGAGTTATGTTTAGGGTAAATTAGTAATTAGTTTAAGCAGTCTTCAAGACAATGTCAGATGAAATATCTGTCTAATGTTTATAATCAAACTGTCACCCTCTTACGATGCAGAAAATTATGTATCTTAAAGAAACCAGATTTTCAGAGGAGACTGACCTCATGGCTCAGACTCTGTTTTGTCTTTGGTTCCATTTCTGCTTCTGAGAAAGTGACTCATGACTGTTAATAGGTAAACCAAGGAGGGGCAGCTTGCCCTTGGGAAGAACACTTAGTATGTTTTAAATAGACTAACTGAAGACCTCCTACAGGAAATATCCATCCTGTATTATCTTGCTAATCATTACTTCTCTAATGAAAACTTGTCACACGTAAATTTTTCTATATTTTTTGTTTCCTCTAGACAAACTTTGAGTGCTCTTTATAGATATGTATTTCTGTGTGATAGATCCAACTATACTAATTTAGATGATCCTTTCCAACTGATAGTGAATTTATGTGGGCAATCGCTTGTTTAGATTGCTGACGAATGTGTGGACAATGCACTCTGAGAACTTTAGGATTATCTTTAAGTATTCATAGTAACAATGCTAGTAAATATTGAAAAGGTAATGTTAAAATTGTAAAATGAAAGTCAGAAGAAAACCCATTGGTCCAACATTCAGGGTATGGTTGGTAACTTTAATTCCTACTTATGATATATCTGAGTTGGAGAAATCTTTAAGAAAAAATTGTCAGTCACTATGGGACAAATAACAGATAAAATAGAAGCACAACAGTGATCTCTGATCTCATAAGCCAAGGTGACATGAGATAAAAAAATAACCTTAGATTTTTTTTTATTAGTCCAAGAAAGTGTAGTCTGTGCTGTAGACAAGATATACAAAGAATTAGACAGCAAGCTACTTGATTACACATTGTCACACCCTTACAAACACCAGATCTATTTGGTTGGTTACCATCAGGAATAAGTACATGGGCTAGATCACTACCGCAAGGAACAGTAATATTCTTAGTCTACATCCTGATAGTATTAGGCATTATAAAATTTATCCTCTATTGTCTTACACACATAAAAGGCAAAAGAAGGCCTCAGGCTAAAATGTTGATGTACACTGAGTCTGCTTACTCCGGCAATGCTATTGATGGGAACATCACTCTTACTTAATAAGCTGGTGAAGAACCAGATGGTATCCGGTGGAAAACCAGCACCATGACTTTAAAAAGCCTGCAATGGCCACCATCTAGGAGCTCGACTAAGTCCAGGTATTGATCATCGATGTGTTATCTCCAATCTCCGATAAAAAGGAGGGACTGATTTAGGAAATAATATTGGAGTTATTATTCCCTCTCCTTGAGCATACAGAATGTGACCCAGCTGAAGCTGGGCTCACAAGGGCTTACAAGGATTCACAAGGACACATCAACTGGGCCTTAAGGTATAAAGACACTAGCTAACATAATCTTGGAAAATGTCTTAAGGAAGTTTTCATGAAAGCCCATCAAACAGAATACAAAAGACTTTCCACTCTTATCTTTTTCTATTAGCATTTAGTGAATAGAAATTTGTTGGACCAATGAAGACCCTCCTGACTTTCATAACAAACCCATACAAATGATTGTTAAGAAAGATGATTCAAAATGTAAGATTATAATTTCCAGCCAATCAGTGAAAAAGTGATGCTTTCAATGATTCTACCCATTTTGTGATGTTGATATATACTGATGGCTCTGTAACTGTTCTTTGGACTCGGGCAGACATGGCTGTGGCAGCATGCTTGTCTGCTTCCCACTTTTGTCCATTTAAATATATGCCAAATAAAACTTTCTATTTACTTTAAAAAAAAAAAAAAAGAATTATGAAAGAATAAATTTTTGTTGTTTTAAGCCATCAAGTTTGTGATAATTTTTTTTTACAACAGCCCAAAGGAACTAATACAGAAAGGAATATACAATATATCTATGTGTTTGTTGTTGTTAGGTACTGTCGAGTTAGTTCCAACTCGTAGTGACCATATGTACAACAGAACAAAACACTGCCTGGTCTTGCACCATCCTCACAATCATTTCTTTGTTTGAGCCCATTATTGCAGCCACTGTGTCAGTCTATCTTGTTCAGGGTCTTCCTCTTTTTTGCTGACCTTCTACCTTACCAAGCATAATGTCCTTTTTCAGGGAATGGCCCCTCCTGATAACATGTCCAGAGTACATGAGATGAAGTCTTCTCATCCTCGCTTCCAAGGAGCACTCTGGCTGTACTTCTTCTAAGACAGAATTATTTATTCTTCTGGTAGTCATAGTGTATTCAGTATTCTTTATCAACACTGTAATTCAAAGGCATGAATTCTTCTTTGGTCTTCCTTATTCATTGTCCAGCTTTAACATGCATATTAGGTGATGGAAAACACCACGGCTTGGGTTAGGCACACCTTAGTCCTCAAAGTGACATCTTTGCTTTTCAACACTTTGAAGAAGTCTTTTGCAGCAGATTTGCACAATGCAATACGTCCTTTGATTTCTTGACTGCTGCTTCCATTGGGCGTTGATTGTGGATCCAAGTAAAATGAAATCCTTGACAACTTCAATACTTTCTTCATTTATCCTATTGTTGCTTATCCATCCAGTTGTGAGGATTTTTGTTTTCTTTGTGTTGAGGTAATTTATACTAAAGGCTATAATCTTTGATCTTTGTCAGTAAGTGCTTCAAGTCTTCCACCAATCCTGATGCCACATTCTTCTTCATATAGTCCAGCTTCTCAGATTATTTGCTCAGTGTACAGATTGAATAAGTATGGTGAAAGGAAACAACCCTGATGCACACATTTCCTGATTTTAGATCACACAGTATCTCCTTGTACTGTTCAAACGTCTACCTCTTGGTATATGTACAGGTTCTTTATGATCATAATTAAGTGTTCTGGAATTCCCATTCTTTGCAATGTTATCCATAATTTGTTATGATCCACACAGTTGAATGCCTTTGCATAGTCAATAAAACTCAGGTAAACATATTTTTGGTATTCTCTGCTTTCAGCCAGGATCCATATGACATCAGCAGTGATATCCCTCGTTCCATATCCTCTTCTGAATCTGGCTTGAATTTATAGCAATTCCCTGTTGATGTGCTGCTACAATTGTTTTTGAAATATCTTCAGAAAACTTTCACTTGTGCATGATACTGATATTGTTCAATAATTTCTACATTCTATTGGATCACCTTGCTTTGGAATGGGCACAAATATGGATCTCTTCCAGTCAGTTCGCCAGGTAGCTGTCTTGCAAATTTCTTGGCGTAGACAACTGAGCACCTCCCATGCTGCATCTGTTTGTTGAAACATCTCAAGTGGTATTCTGTCAATTCCTGGAGCCTTGTTTTTTGCCAGTGCCTTCAGTGCTGCTTGGACTTCTTCCTTCAGTACCACTGGTTCTTGATCATATACCACCTCCTGAAATGGTTGAAAGTCAATCAGTTCTTTTTGGGGGAGTGAATCTGTGTATTTATTCAATCTTCTTTTGGACCTTCCTGCCTCGTTCAATATTTTGCACATAGAATCCATCAAAATTAAAACTCAAGGCTTGATTTTTTTTTTTTTTTCAGTTCTTACAGCTAACTCCAGGTCTTTGCACATGTCATTATAATACTTAATTTGTCTTCTACAGCTGCCTTTTGAAATTTCTGTTCAGCTCTTTTACTTCACTATTTCTTCCATTCTCTCTAGCTATTCCATGTTCAAGAGCAAGTTTCAGAGTCTCTTCTGAGGTACATTTTTTTTTTTCTTTTTTATTTTCTATCTTTTTAATGACCTTTTGCTTTCTTCATGTATGATGTCCTTGGTCTCATTCCACAACTTGTCTTGTCTTTGGTCATTAGTGTTCAATGCATCAAATCTATTTTTGAGATGGTCTCCAGATTCAGGTAGGATATACTCAAGGTCATATTTTTGTCCTTGTGGACTTGTTTAAATTTTCTTCAGTTTCACCTTAAACGTGGATGTGGTAATTTATGATCTGTTCCACAGTAGGCTCCTAGTCTTGTTCAGAATGATGATATTCAGCTTTGCCATCATGTCTTTCCACAGATGTAGTCGATTTGATTCCTATGTTTTCCATCAGGTGAGGTCCACATGTATAGTCACCATTTATGTTGTTGAAAAAAAGATATTTACAATAAATAATTCATTGGACTTGCAAAATTCTGTCATACGATCTCCAGCATGGTTTCTATCACCAAGGCTGTATTTTCCTATTACCAACCCTTCTTTGTTTCCGATTTTTGCATTCCAGTCGACAGTAATTATCAGTGCATCTTCAATTTCCTCATCTTTGGCATTAGTGATTGGTGCATAAATTTGAATAATAGTCGTATTAAATAGTCTTCCTTATAGGCATATGGATATTATCCTGTCACTGACAGAGTTGTACTTCAGGATAAATACTGAAATGTTCTTTTTGACTATGAATGTGACACAATTCCTCTTCAATTTGTCATTCCTGGCATAGTAGACTATATGATTTTCTGATTCAAAATTGCCGATACCCATCCATTTCAGCTCACTAATGTCTAACGTAAGGATCTTTATGCGTTTCATTTCATTTCTGACGACTTCTAATTTTTCTAGATTTATACTTCATGCGTTTCATTTTCCAGTCTTTACAGGAGGTGATTGCCAGGTCTTTTTCCCACGGAGTCACTGGTGGATTCGAATCTCCGACCTTTGGGTTAGCAGCCATATGCTTAACAATTGGACCATCAGGGCTCCTAAATAGTTTTCACTAGCATTTCTCTGAAGGCAGATGCTGTTGAGTATCATTTTGTGCTCATTTTCCACTTGTTTATCTTCCTTTGTAAACTGGATGTTCTGATCATTTGCCCATTTTGATTATTTTGATTCTTTGACTTCCTGTTGTTCTGTATACAAGTTATTTCTTAAATATATATTTTATTATAAGTTCCAACAATCTGTTCTTGCATTTAAAGTTTATTATTTGTGTTTTTGACAGTAAAATATTTTTAGATTTGATGAAAGCAAGTTTATCGTTTTTCTTTTTTTTTAATGCCCCTTTTTTGTCTTATTTGATAAATTATTGCCTAACCAGGGGTCATGAACACTTTAGTTCTTACATTTAGGTCTATATCACCAATTCTCTCTTCAGCTGTACCTCATCTATGGTTAAAGTCACTCAGTTCTTAATTTCATCACTTGTGTTTTCAGTTATATATTTCTGTTGGTGCCCATTTTATAGTCTGAAATTCTCTGCTGTAATCACCTATTGTTTCATTTGATCTTTTATAATATTAATCATACTTATTTTAATTTTCATGTCTGTTAACTTGGATATATGGTGTTCCTGTGCATCTATTCTCTTGTACTTCTTTACTTCTGTACTTCTTTCCTGTTTAAAAATTAACTCTTATCTTATTGTATGCTCTCTCTTTCTTTATCTTATAAAATATAGACTGCCAGGCAAGATGAATGAAAAATCTTAAAATAATTTCAAGCTAGTGATAATGTTAATTTTATCAAATGAATTTGCTTTCACTTCTGAAAGGCAGCTAGAATACAGGCAGATTTTATTAGTGGACTCACTTATTGAGAATATTTGAAAGTGGATTTCAATCACTGTGAATTATTCTATTTCCAATTCTCTCTTACTCTTAGAGTATGGATCTTAAGGTGCAGTCCAAAACCTTGGAGTGCTTATTAAGAGTCCTCCCCTTTGATGTACTCTGAATTCCAAATCTGAAACCTCCAAATTAGTGAGACTGATGAAAATCCTGTGTATTTTCTCACCTTTTCAGGAAGTTATTTTTTCTTCTGGAACTGAGGATTGCCTTGATGGGAATAGCAGCTTCACATGCTATATTCAGCTCTCTTGACTTTCCTCCTTTTCCAGATACTGGCCCTGTAATTTCTTACTGCCATTGTGCTTTCTAAAAACTTAAAAAATGAAGATTTCTGTAATTTGTACAACTTTTCTAATTGTTCTCCATGTAAATATTCGTCAGAAAAAAAAATTCTACCCATCCATTGCTAGAAGCTTAAATCCCTTTTATTTAGTCTTATTTGTAGTCTATTACCTAGATTAGTAACTAAATTGATTATTGGCTTTATGACCCAGGTTTTAAATTGTCTATATTGTTTAGCCTATTATTAACAATGAAGAAGTGATTTACAACATGGCATTAATTAAAGTGCAATTAAATAAAAGAGATTTATTTCACATTAAAACTCTTTAAAGAGGCTCATATTTCTAATTTAGTAGTTCTTTTAAAGAAAGATCTTTAGGTTGTATTTTTCCATTTCCTATCTATCTCATAGGATTGTTACCATGATTAATTGTGATACATGCTTCCCAGTGAACCCGAAACATCATATAAACTCTAAAAATGGTAGGTATAAGCATACTTGTATTATTATCACTAATATATATAACAATATATTTGCTTTTAAATATAGTGGAAAACACTTATCAAGAATAGAATTTGTTTGCAGATTGCATTGAGCATTTCACTTGAATTCATAGTTACGGCAAAATGGAAGTGAATACAACTTCATTCAGTAATGGATCATAATTATCTGAGGCAGTCTTTGTAGGTTGCTATCTTTCATTGAATTAGGAGACAATGCGATGAAAATTAGAAGTGAACACTATTAACTATTATATTTTTTTTCATACCTTCTGATATAATCTATAACACTGAAAGAGCTGTGGCACCCACAGGCAGAATACAGGATGTAAGATGTATCAGATACTGTCTTGGTTATCTAGAGCTGCTCTAACAGGAATACCACAAGCGGATGGCTTTAACAAAGAGAAATTTATTCTCTCACAGCCCAGTAGGCTTCAAGTCCAAATTCAGGGCATCAGCTCCAGGGGAAGGATTTCTCTTCTCTGTTGGCTCTGGTGAAAGATCCTTGTCAATCTTCCCCTGGACTAGGAGCTTCTCTGCACAGGAACCTCAGGTCCAAAGGACACACTCTGCTCCCAGCACTGCTTTCTTGGTGGTATGAGGTCCTGTACTCTCCACTTGCTTCCCTTTCCTTTTATCTCTTACAAGAGATAAAAGGTGGTACAGGTCACACCCCAGGGAAACTCCCTTTACATTGGATCAGGGATGTGACCTGGGTTAGGGTGGTGTTACAATCTTAGCCTAATCTTCTTTAATGTAAAATTACAATCACAAAATGGAGGACAACCACACAACACTGGGAATTGTGGCCCAGACAAATTGATATACAAATTTTTAGGGGAGCATAATTCAAACCATGACAGATACTCGGTTGGAGTAGCCAGCAGCCCTAGCTAGAAACAACTTTTTGTTATCATATAAAAATGTTGAACAACAAAATATTCCTGTTAGTTATGATAATAAACATGTCTAATCTAGGGAAATACTGCTTTTTTCCATGCCCATGATAAAACATGACCAAAAGAACTGGTTTTAAATTTGTTTTATAAATTACTGACAATTCACTTCAGTAGCCATCCTTCCGGAAGTCCGCCAATAAACAACAGAAATACCATTAAACATGCTTCTACAGCTAAAAGTCAGCCATTCCCAAACACTTCCATATCCACCAGTCCTTGAACTTCATGCTTCTTCAAAGCTACATAAGATCAGACTTTCTGCTTTGCAGAAAGTAACACATTCCCCATCCCCCTATCCGGGGTTATTTCACTGAATGCTTCTGAAGACTCTTTTGCTGCAGTATCCCATGTAGATTTCAGACAAAGAGATGTCCATGAACCCTTTTTTGTCCAACACAACTATTCCTTCAGATCTGCTCCCAGATGAGTTTCTCAACAACCATTTGCATTGTAACTAGTTTCATTGAGATTCTGTTTCTGAAATTATTTGTTATCCTAGGATTATAAGCATATAGTTCTTTGTATACATTAATTAGATCTTTGTATTAGAAGAGCACCATTTGTATACACTCTTGAGATTAATCTGTTATTCATTCCTTTCTTTCTTTACACTTGCTTTTTTAAAAATAAACACTTTGTTATAGAATAGTTTTAGATTTACAGAAAACTTGTGAAGACAGTATGGAAAGTTCCTATATAACCCACACTCAGTTTTAGCTATTATTAAAAATTTACATTAGTATGGTACATTCATTACAAGTAAGGAAACTATTTTAATATACTAGTTAAAGTCCATAATTTATTCATACTTCCTTAGTTGTTACTTAATGTCCTTTTTCTGTTCCAGAATCTCATCCATGATTCCAAATTACATTTAGTTATCATGCATCCTTAGGTCACTCTTGGTTGTGACAGTTGACACTCACTTTTGTTTGTCTCTTTGTACAAAATCTCAATTCATGTGTTTGCTTAGTATTCAATTGTCTTGTTTCTGTAGAATGTGTGAGGCAATACTCCATCAAGAATGTATGAAAGCACAGGCCTTAAAACCTCCAATCCAAGCCAGTCCAAAAGACTAAAACTTCAAGCCTATTCATCTGACGATTAATTCATATAAAGGCCAAAATCTTCAAAATGTTCTCTGACTTGTTAAATCACAAAAAAGAGTCACTTTGTTTAGTCTGTATTCTGAGGTTAATAACAGTTGAAATATTAATTGTATAGTCATGCCCTTACCTCTGCTTGGTTGGGAAATGGAGAACCCATTCATAAGCTTGCATTTTAGAACTGTAGTGGCTTCCTTCCTGTGTGTCATGGCTTCATCTACATGAAAGTTGGAATCTCCTTCAGGCAGAAATCCATCTTTCTATATACACTTTCATTAAAATCCTAAGTACTCCACTTCACTTGATTAGAATGGCAAAATTCTACTAAAAAACGTTTAGCCTGACAAATTCAACAACTTTGACATGTCAAAAACAATACGTTTAAAAAGAACTCTAGAAAAAGATGGGTGGTAAATAACAATAAATAGTCAGCTTTCTTTGATTTGTATTTGGAAACCATAAAATCAAAGATATCCTCTTTTGGAGACTCTCCAGTGTTATCCTATTTTAAAGACGCTCTGAGAAATGCCAAAGAAAATAAATCATTCTTGCTCAAACATTTTGAAACCTACCATTCTTGAGCCCCGTCTCTCCCTCTCTTTTGTCTTTCCTCTAACATCCAATTAAAGCTTTCCCTTTTCTTCTGTCTCTTCTCCTGATCTCTGTGAATGAGCTGTTCTTTCTGTCATTTTTTCTGAGGAAAAGAACAATCTCATTGCACACAGTCTATTAAGATGCTGGACCTGACGTTCAATGTACACAAGTTGAATTTAAACCTTGGTCTAGAGCCAAATAGAGGTCAATAATGAGAGATTTTCGTAAATCTCAGGAAGACAGACAGATCTTTGATTCCAAATTAAGGATTTTGTTAAGTGCTTATTTAAACAAATAGTTCAGTTAAGTGTTATCACCTTACATGGAAAAGTTGTTAAACGCAGCAGAGTGCAAAAGCCAGTTGTTCATGATTCAAATAAACATCCTTGGAAAGTAGTACATTTGCTATATAAGGCCATTTAAGAGTTTTTTAAACTTAAGAATAGACTGGACAGAGATGCTGAGCTGTAAATGAAGTAAGGATGAATTAATAATTGACTTTAAGAAAAGACCAGAAAATTTTCAGATAATATTCTGAGCTAAATTCAACAGCTGAAAGAACATGGAAGCTTCTCCACATTTTTGGTAGTGAGTTCTGACCCAGATAGGGACTTAGTAGAAAAAAAAAAAAAGGAATGGGAAATTGAGAATCACAACATATGGCTGAATGTTTTCAAAGAGTAATAAACCTCTTGCCATTGAGTCAATTCCAACTCATAGCAACCCTATAGTCAGAGTAGAAGTGCCCCATAGGGTTTCCAAGGAGAAGCTGATGTATTTGAACTACCAGCCTTTGGTTAGCAGCCAAGCTCTTAACCACTGTGGCACCAAGGCTCCATATGGTCACTGTATATATCATATTCACACTTTGATGACAAAGCCTCATTCGAATTCTCTTTCCTTCTTGTATCCTTGTACCATATTCCATTTTTGTTGCTTTGAGAGAAAATACTTAAGTGTGTGCTTGAATGGGAGTAGAGACTATTTATTGTGGAGGAGAAATATAATTGATCTCTTTTGCAATTTTCTTAAGTACAGAAAATTGCCCTGCCTCCTATAAGTCAGAATTTAGAAAATTTAGCATTTACCTTTATCCTGTGAATTTACCAGGATGTAAGTCATGGGGGAGGAACCCGAGTGGCACAATGTTTAAATGCTAGGCTGCTAACTGAAAGGTTGGCAGTTTGAAATTGCTCTGTGGGAGAAAGACCTGGCAATCTGCTCTCATTAAAATTACAGCCTAGAAAACCCTATGGGGCAGTTCTGCTCTGTCATGTAGGGTCACAATGAGTGGAATCTAGTCGATGGCACCTAACAACAGTTATGGGGAATAGACCCTAGGATAAGTTCATCACCTATAAATCAAACCAAATCCATTGCTGTTCAGTTGACTCCAACTCATAGCAGCACTACTGGACGGGGTAGGACTGCCTCATTGGATTTTCAAAGCTGTAAATCTGTACTGAAGCTGACTGCCACATCTTTTTCCCATGGAGCAGCTGGGGGGTTTGAACTACCGACCTTTCAGTTAGCCACCGAGTGCTTAACCACTGAGCCACCAGGGCTCCTTCATCACCTATACATGGAGATAAAATTTTCTTAAAAAATAAAGAAATATTTTATTTCGTCCTAACAGAACAGACAAGGATGCCTGGTTCTCATCTAAATTTTGACTAAGTATCCAGACTCCGTCCTAGTTCTTATGCCTCCATCTTTGACACATGGAGTGCCCACCTCTGCCAAAGGGGAAATCAGAACATGATTAGTCATACAGTGGGATTTATGACCAGGCCTGGAAGTGGTGACACTCACTTCTATCCTCATTTAATTGATCAGAACCTCAGACTCATGATCCCAACTTATCTGCTGAGAAGGTGATTGGAAATGATAAGAAAAATAGGTGGCAAAACCTTATAAAAATCCAGTAAAACCTTATAATCCAGTAAAATGAGTTCCTCTATCAACTCCAGGGAATCTGATTTCATTGCTGGAGAGATTGATGACAGGTATAGAAATCTATTTTGTTATTCATTTATTTTTTCATATTAAAATTCTCAGAGCAGCATGATTTGGTTTACTTTTAACAGTATTCCTCTTTCTTAGTAAATGTTTGATAGAATTCTTCTAATAGGTCTTTTGTTTGCATGTTGTAATGAATCCTTATTCATAAGTTCACAATTCTTAGAGAACAGAGAACCTCTCTGTATTAACTGTTTATGAGGACCAGTTATTTTTTCTGGTGGCTAAAATTTTGTTTTGATTTCCATTTTCTGTTACTCTTTGGGAACCCTGGGAGCCCAGTGGTTAAGAGCTTAGCTGCTAACCAAAAGGTCGGCAGTTCAAATCCACCAGCTGCTCCTTGGAAACCCTATGGAGCAGTTCTATTTTGTCCTACAGGATCAGTATGAGTTGGAATTGACTCAATGGCAAGGGGTTTATTACTCTTTGAAAACATTCAGCCATATGTTGTAATTCTCAATTTCCCATTCCATTTTTTTTTTTCTACTAAGTCCCTGTCGGGGTCAGAACTCACCACCAAAAATGGGGAGAATCTTCCATTTTCTTTCAGCTGTTGAATTTAGCTCAGAATATTGTTTGAAAGTTTTCTGGTCTTTTCTTAAAGTCAATTATTGTTTAATCCTTATTTCATTTACAGCTCAGCATCTCTGTCCAGTCTATTCTTAAGTTTAAAAAACTCTGAAATAGCCTTATATAGCAAATGTACTACTTTCTAAGGACATTTATTTGAATCAGGAACAGCTATGTTATTTAAGTCTTCTCGTGGCTTTTGCACTCAGCTGTGTTTAACAACTTTTCCATGTAAGGTGATAACACTTAACTGAACTATTTGTTTAAATAAGCACTTAACAAAATCCTTAGTTTGGAATCAAAGATCTGTCTGTCTTCCTGAGATTTACGAAAATCTCTCATTATTGACCTCTATTTGGCTCTAGACCAAGGTTTAAATTCAACCTGTGTACATTGAACGTCAGGTCCAGCATCTTAATAGACTGTGTGCAATGAGATTGTTCTTTTCCTCAGAAAAAATGACAGAAAGGACAGCTCATTCACAGAGATCAGGAGAAGAGACAGAAGAAAAGGGAAAGCTTTAATTGGATGTTAGAGGAAAGACAAAAGAGAGGGAGAGACGGGGCTCAAGAATGGTAGGTTTCAAAATGTTTGAGTGAGAATGATTTATTTTCTTTGGCATCTCACAGAACGTCTTTAAAATACGATTTCACTGGAGAGTCTTCAAGAGAGGATATCTTTGATTTTATGGACTCGACAACAAAGGGTTTGATTTTTGTTTTTTTTGGTTTTATATATTTCCTTCTTTCTACATCCAAGTCACTGTTGTTGTCCATTTCTTTATTTCTGTGTTTGTCTTTGGTTAAATAGATCCATTTTAGACATTTGCCAAATTCTCTGAGTTGGTACAGTTCCACACATATTCACACATAAAGCCTTCATTTTTATATTTTCTGTCAGAACAAACTACTGAAAGTTCAGCCAGTTCATGTTATCATAGAAATTAATAATTTCAGTCTTCTTGCTCACCTAACAAAGATATATTTTTAATAAATGCTTAACCATGAAGTATTACCCACTCAGAATATGTGGTTTGGGTGAAAGTAGCCAACATCTTAAGATAAACATAAACATCTTCCAGATATGCCATTTATTCATGAACTCATTCGCTACTGTATTTATATTAGATATTTGATAAGTATGATGTTAAATGCAAATTTAGCATAGATTTTTGCAATATGGGTTTAAATGAATTTTGTGCTAGTGGCAGGGCATGCTGTTTACTTCTCACTTCAAATCACTCACCACTGTTCTCTGCTCTTTGGATTACGTAACTGGCAGAGATTGAGAGACTGTGCCAGGAAATTCATGGAAAATACTGCCTCATAAATCAAGCGTTCTTGTTCATTTTTTTATGCTACAAATCTTCCATCATCTTGCAGAAGATGGACATGATGAACTGCCACTGGGAGATCATCACCTCTGTTCAATTTTCAAGAGATTATTTATGAATTTTCCAAAAAGAGAAGGAAAAAAGCATGTGATGCAATTCAAAATATTGATATCCTGTTTTCATCAGGAAAACACTTAAATCCTTCCTAATTTGTCATATTTATGTTACAGATAAAATAAAGCCCATTATTTGGAGAAAAATAAAAAGTTGTGAAATAATGTCCTTGATGTTAGCCATTTCCAGTAAAAAAAGATTAGTGGATAATCACCTAACCTCATCAAGAGACGTGAACAAGATGTGTCTAAAGAGCTTGACTTTGGATAGGATTCTCTTATCCTGTATCCCAAAAGATGGTAGGATGAAATAAAATATTTCATTTTTCTTTATCTCTATGACTTTTTGAAGTAATTCAAGAAAAATAATTTCAACATCAGGGGGATAATATATCAGAGTAGCAATGGAAACTGATTATTATTTAATATTACCCTGAAAAGAAAAGAGAAGGGAACATTTATATCAGTATATTAAAGTATAATTGAGGTACATTAAAGTGCATATATTAAAATGTAGACTTTGATAAGTTTTGACATATGCTTCTTGTTAGTTACACTCCATTCTGCTCTGACTCATGGTGACTGGCTTAGTTATCTATAACAGAAATACCACAAGTAGATGGCTTTAGGAAACAGAAATTTATTTTCTCACAGTTCAGGAAGCTAGAAGTCTGAATTCAGGGTGCCAGCTCTAGGACAAGGCTTTCTCTCTGTGGCTCTGGGGAAAGGCACTTGTCTCTTTAGCTTCTGTTTACTGGTTCCTTGGAGATATCCATGTTGCTTGGCATCCATCTTCCCTCATCTCTGCTTCCTTAATCTGCTCCTTTTGTATTTTTTAAGATTGACTCAGGATTTATCTATGCTAATTCTGTCTCATTAACATAATAAAGACAACCAATTCTAAATTAGATTATAACTACAGGTGTTGTTGTTGTTGTTAGGTGCCATAGACTTGGTTCCAACTCACAGCAACCCTATGTACAACAAAACAAACGCTGCCTAGACCTCCAACATCCTCACAATCGTTGTTATGCTCAAGCCCATTGTGGCAGCCACTGTATCAGTCCATCTCCTTGAGGCGCTACCTCTTTTCTGCTGACCCTTTACCATGCAAGATGTCCTTTTCCAGGGATTGGTCCTTCCTGATAACACGTCCAAAATACGTGAGATGAAATCTTGTCATCCTCTCTTCTAAGAACTATTCTAGCTATATTTCCAAGACAGATTCTGCAATCCATGGTATATTCAATATTCTTCACCAACACCATAACTCAAATACATCATTTTTTCTTCTGTCTTCCTTATTCATTGTCCAGCTTTCACATGCAGATGATGCAATTGAAAATACCATGGTTTGGGTCAGGCACAGGAACCTAGTTCCTCAAAATGACATCTTTGCTTTTTAACACTATAAAGAGGCCTTTTGTAGCCAATTTGCCCAATGCAGTAAGTCATTTGATTTCTTGACTGCTGCTTGCATGGGTGTTGATTGTGGATCCAAGTAAAATGAAATCCTTGACAACTTCAATCTTTCTCCTTTTACAATGATGCTGCTTATTGGTCCAGTTGTGAGGATTTTTGTTTTCATTATGTTGAGGTGTAATCCATACTGAAGGCTGTTATCTTTGATCTTCGTCAGTACCCTACAGAGACTTATTAAAACTAATTTATGTCTTCTAAAATGGTTGACTCTGTAAATCAGTGGGTAGAATATAAGAAACATGTGAAAGTACAAAAGAAGGAGTTATAAATTTCTGGATTATAGGAAAAACAAAACCAAATAAAAATCTGTCTTCTTAACCCTGCTCTAAAAGGCATGAACAATGGTCTCCAGTCAGGGAAACATATGCTGTGATCTGAGGTCCAACCTGGTGGTGACATCAGCAAGTATAGCCAAATAATAAATATAGCCTGAAATATTTATTACATATACACACACATGCACACACATTACTATACCATAGAAAATTTACAAGTGCTCTAGAATATGTTCCATATATTTGCATATTATATTTTTATTCTAAACATAAAAAATGATATAGAGTATCAACAGTGTCAGTATAAGCTATACAATGACTAAGTCAAATTTACATTTGTCATCTGCTATAAATTATTTAGGTACAAACATGGCAAAGCTAACAAATAATTAGAAACATAAGATGACAAGTTGTTTCTATTGAATTCTAAAATTATAACAATCTTTAAAAAAAAAAAAGTATGATACTATGCCCAAAATGTATACTGTTACGTAGCATTACATAGCAAAATGTCTAGGATGATCATGAGTACACTCATGTAGTATTTTTTTTAATAACATTTTTTTGTTTTTATATTTTTAAAAACTATAAGACTAGTAAAATACTTGCTGTTAGTTGATTCCAACTCCTGGAGAGCTCGTGTGTGTTAGAGCAGGACTGCGCTTCACAGAGTTCTGATGGCTGCTTTTTCCAAAGTAGATTCCCAGGCCTTTCTTCCCAGACACCTCTAGATGGAGTCGAACCTCTAACCTATTGGTTAGCAGCCGAGCCTGCTAACCATTTGCACCATCCAGGGGCATAGGACAAATTGTAAAGAAAAATAAAATCAGGAAATGTATTTTTTTTTGGAAGAAAGAATGATAATTGCAGTAGCAGACTCAATAAAATTAAAAAACAAAGCCAAGTACACATACACGGAGACACTATTGCATTAGTAATAAGAAATTGTAGAACTTAGTTCTATGTAGGTATTGTTTGGAGACTTAAGACTATGAAGTTTATATTTAAGTAATACATTAAATTATATTCCTAATATTAATATTAATGACTAATAATGAATTAATAATATGATGTTAATGATTAATGGTAATAATTTAAATAGTATATTTAATTAATCACCAAGCAGAGAATTCAAATACCTTTATAAAATTCTTACCATAATTATGTTATCATACATTAATTATCATTTATTTTAAGAAGCATATATCAGAAATATCAAATTAATTTTTTAATCATGATTCAGTGCTAAAATTCTAGTGATACATAGTTTTAAAATTTGAACATATTTCTTCTCAGTTTTCTCTTCTGATTCTCCCTCTTCTTGATTTCTTACAGTCATAATGTCTCAGGATATAGTACTTGGTCCCCGTCTCTATCTACACTTCCTCCGGTGATGTTTCATCTAGTCATATTGCAGTGGATTAATAAATTTTGTGTGTGGTCTTTCTAGCCACAGTCTTGTAACGCCCCCCCGGGTGATCGTATCCAGATTACAGAATCAAACACTTTCTGCTTCTACATCCCCTAATCATTGACGCCAAACCTGGTTACAATTTTCCATCCCATCCTTAATCTTCGTTTCTTTCATACCTTGTTCTGGATTTGATTTTGACTTTCTTCATAGCTCTTTTCAACATCTAATATACCACATTATTTATTAATTTATTATATTTGTTTATTCTTATTTTCTGTCCATCCTGTAGAATACAAGGCCTATAAGAAGACTGAAGGAATACACAGAGTCACTGTACCAAAAAGAATTGGTTGGCATTCAACCATTTCAGGAGATAGCATATGATCAAGAACCGATGGTACTGAAGGATGAAGTCCAAGCTGTGCTGAAGGGAATAGTGAAAAACAAGGCTCCAGGAATCGAAGGAGTACTAATTCATGTGTTTGAACAAACTGATGGAGCGCTCCAGGTGCTCAGTTTTCTATGCCAAGAAATTTGGAAGACAGCTACTTGGCCAACTGACTGGAAGAGATCCAGATTTGTTCCCATTCCAAATAAAGATGATCCAACAGAATGCAGAAATTATCAAGCAATGTCATTAATATCACACACAAGTAAAATTTTGCTGAAGGTATTCAAAAACAGTTGCAGGAGTACGTCAACAGGGAGCTGCCAGAAGTATAAGCCAGATTCAAAAGAGGACAAGAAAAGAAAGATATTACTGCTGATGTCAGATAGATCTGGGGGGAGGGGGCGGTGATGAAAACAGAGAATACAAGAAAGATGTTTACCTTGTTTAATTGACTTTGCAAAGGCATTTGACTGTGTGGATCATAACAAATTATGGTTATCTTTGGGAAGAACTGGAATACCAGAACACTAAAATGTGCTCTTGCAGAACCTGTACATAGGCCCAGAATCAATCATTAGAACAGAACAAGGGAATAACGCATGGTTTAAAGTCAGGAAATGTGTGTGTAAGGGTTATATCATTTCACCATACTTATTCAATCTATATGGTAAGCAAATAATCTGAGAAGCTGGACTATATGAAGAAGAACGGGGCATCAGGATTGGAGGAAGACTCATTCAAAATCTGCGATATGCAGATGACACAACCTTGCTTGCTGAAAGTGAAGAGGACTTGAAGCACTTACTGATGAAGATCAAAGACTATAGCATTCAGTATGGATTGCACCTCAACATAAAGAAAACAAAAATCCTCACAAGTGGACCAATAAACAACATCATCATAGAGAAAATTTTGAAGTCAAGGATTTCATTTTACTTGTATCCACAATCAATGCCCATGGAAGCAACAATCATGAAATCAAATGATGTATTACATTGGGCAAATTTGCTGCAAAAGACCCTTTAAAGTGTTGAAAAGCAAAGCTGTCACTTTGAGGAGTTAAGTGCACCTGACCAAAACTTGGTATTTTTTTAAATTTAATTTTATTTTATTGTATTTTTTTTTCTTTTTTTATTGTACTTCAGGTGAAGGTTTACAGAACAAATAGTTTCTCATTAAGCAGTAGTACATATATTGTTTTATAACATTGGTTAACAACCCCCCAACATGTCAACCCTCTCCTTTCTCGACCTTTTTTTTTTGTTTTTTTGTTTTTGGGTTTTTTTTGGTGAAAATCTGCATAGCCAAAGATACACCATTTCAAAAATTTCTACATGCACAGTTCAGTGACATCGACTATGCTCGTCCAGTTGTGCTGCTATTCTCACTTTAGATGAATGTTTACAGAACAAAATAGTTTCTCATTAAACAGTTAATACACATGTTGTCCTATGACAATGGTTAACAACCCCACTACACATCAACGCTGTCCTTACTCAACCTTGGGTTCCCTATCACCAGATTTCCTGTCCCCTTCTGCATCCTAGTCCTTGTCCCTGGACTATTGTGCCTCATTAGTCCCGTTTTGTTTTATGGGGCTGTCCAATCCCTGGCTGAATGGTGAACCTTGGAAGTGACTTCACCACTGAACTAAAAGGGTGTCTGGGGGCCATACTCTCAGGGTGTCTGCAGTCTCTTTTAGGCCAGTAAATCTGGTCTTTTGTGTGTGTGTTAGAATTTTGTTTTACATCCTTCTCCAGCTCTGTCTAGAACCCTCTGTTGTGATCCCAGTCAGAGCAGTCAGTGGTGTAGCCGGGCACCATCTAGCTGTACTGGACTCAGTCTGGTGGAGGTCTTGGTAGCTGTGGTCCATTAGTCCTTTGGAATAATCTTTTCCTTGTATCCTGTTCTCTTCATTTGCTCCCAAAGGGGTGAGACCAGTGGGGTATCTTAGATGGCTGCTCACAAGCTTTTAAGACCCCAGACCTTACTCACCAAGGTAGAATGTAGAACATTGTCTTTATAAACTGTGTTATGCTAACTGAGCTAGATAGTCCCTGAGACCATGGTCCCCACAGCCCTCCGCCCAGCAGTTCAGTCCCTCAGGGAATTTGGATGTGTCTGTGGAGCTTCCATGACCTTTCCTTGTACAAGTTGTGCTGGTTTCCCCAGTATTGTTGAAAGACCAGAAACTTCTAGTTGGTACCAATTATGCCAGATCATAGAGTAATAAAAAACTTTAAGTTACATAAATTTGTTTTTGCCTGTAATCCTTTTTAAAACTACATACACAACTGGGTAACTGGTGGTGCAGTGGTTAAGAGCTCTGCTGCTAACCAAAAGTTGGCAGTTCAAATCCAACAGCTGCTCCTTGGAAACATTATGAGGAAGTTCAACTCTGTCCTATAGGGTCACTATGAGTCGGAATCGACTCAATGGCAAAAGGTTTTTAATAGTAAATGCCTTGATTTCCTTGAAGTGATTGTGGGTGGAATTATGCACATCAAAAACATTCTGGTGAGGACTCAGAAGGAAGTGAGGAGAGCTGTAACACCTGAAATGGCACAGATGGTAAGAAGCAGCAGCAGAGAAACAGTGGCAGCAGAACCAGGAGACCAGCACAAGATGGGACCCAACCTGTGGAGCAGTAGAACTGAGTGCCTTTGTGCAGTTGACTTCCTGGTGGAGTAGGGTGCTTATGGGCACTTATTGGTGGAGCTAGGCTTGCTGACACAGAGAACAAGAGAGCTGAATGCCTTTTGGCCGGGGCTTACTGGCAGAGTGGGGTGCCTCTAGGCAATTATCGGCAGAACTAAAGAGCTTTAGAACATTTACCGGAGCAGGGCAGATGTCAAGTGGGCCCAAGGGCCCAAGAGAATGAAAGGCCAAGGAATCAGGAATCAGGAGGCAGAGCACAAGAAGCAGAGCTGCCTCAGTCTTAAAAGTTAGGGCCATGACCTCTGGGGTCTCAAAGGGTGGAGCCATGGCTCCTGAGGTTTCAAAGGGTGGGGCTACAATAGAGAGTCAGATCTTCACCAACTCGATTCTGGAGTGTGAGGCTGCCATTTATGAGTGCCAAAGGGATGGGACTAGATCCACTACCCAAAGCTGAAGGGATGAGATTGCCATGCCCAAAGGGCAGAAGAACAGGGCCTGCTGGGGCTGAGGGGGAAGGGTTGCTACACATATGGACTAGGAGAATGGGGCCACCCAATCCAAGGGAGTACAGTTGCCATCCCAGTGAGCCTGGAAGGTGGAGCTGAAGCCCAGGGCTGAGGGGCCTTCACCCAGAATCTGGAGAGTGTAGCCAACATCCAGAGTCTGGAAAGCAGGGCCATTGCCTAAATGGTCTCAGAAAACAGAGATTATTTTCATGCCTTGAGAATTAATGTAATATTTTCTGCTGACTTGCTTGGTGCCTGTATCCCTTTTTTCCCTCCAATTTCTCCCATTTGTAACAGAAATGTCTACATTGTGCTTGTTTCACAGTTTTACTTCGGAAGCAGATAACTTGTATTCTCAATTTCACAGATGAAGAGGAATTTTGCCCCAGGATGGAATTTGGAATTGGAATTGGTTTGAAGACTTTTGGGATGATATGCTAGGGTAAATGTGTTTTACATGTGACAAGGACATGAATTTTGGGGGGCCAAAGAGTGGAATGTTATGGATTGAATTGTGTCCTCCAAAAATAATATCAACTTGGCTAGGCCATAATTCCCAGTATTGGGTGGTTGTTAAAGCAGGGGCAAGAAGGTGGAGTAGTCAGATGCTTCTGGTGGACCCTCTTACAACAAAGACCCAAAAAAAACAAGTGAATCAATTATATATGACAATCTAGGAGCCCTGAACATCTAAGGCAAAGTTGAGGAACCGGACTGAGTGGCAGGGGGAGGGAAAGACAGTTTGGAAGCAGCGAGGGGTTGCCAGACCTGATACAGTGAGAGCCTGAGCCCTTTAGGACTGATCAGCTCATGGGTGAGTGGTCAGGCAGGCAGGCAGGCAAGCAGCTCAGGGGGCGAGTTTTCTGCACCAGGAGAGAATCAGCACCAGAGAGTCTACTCGGCCACCCAGAACCAGTGAGAAGCACTCCTCAATAGGTGAAAAAGAAGTACTTGTGTGCGGTCTGCTGTGAGGATCAAAAACACCCCCCTTAGGGAAAAAACCTCTCTCCCATTTACGACCCCACTCCCTGCTCTGCACTGGTTCCTGGATTGACTTCAGCAATTGCTGAGTCCCCTGGGCCAGAAGTAGGATCCGTCACTCACCCTGCACCATTCTCCTGGCCTTAGAGAGTGAATAAATTAATAAACAGGGGTAAAAATAAACTGCTGGCTCCCCTAAGCCAGGAACCCAGGGTAGGCACAGCTCCTTTGCTTAGGCACAGGCGTAAGGTATCCATGGACTTTGAGTGCCTTTACCCCTGCAGAGACTTGTGTGGGCCCATTTCAACCGTGTAGGCCCTCATTACTGCAGTACAACAAGGTATATAACTGAAGTCTAACTTCAACTGTTTCAGCTGTGAAGTGGTAGGTTCGTGACGTTTGACACTGCTCTGCCCATTAGGCAGGGTCTTCACCTACCAACGTCAGGGGCCTGAGGACTGGTGGCTCCACCCACGCCACTTAGCCACCTGTGATAGGGACCCAAGAATAAGAGGTCCCCCCAGTCCTTACAGCCAGCAGAATTGGTTGCTCATAGTCTGGCTGCAAAACCCACTCACTTACACACTCTAAGGATCAGAGACATGCCTTCCTCCTAGGCACTCAGGGATGGCCATTAGCCCCCTGCCTTGCTCAGAGTGTGTCCCCCTGCTGCAGCCAATTGCCTGTGCCTACACCAATCACCCATGCCTGTCTAGGAATGTAAGTGAGAGCCTACACCACACACTTGGTGGATATCTACCTGGGCACCTGAGCTGAATTCGTACAGGGGAAGTGGGCAGATTCGGAGCTCACACACTTAGTAACAGATCTAACCACCTAGTGACAGGACATAAGAGCTTCAAAGGTGCCAATAATGAAACTAGTGCATAAGAGCAGCCTATTTGGGCATATCAAAACAAAACAGGAAGCTAGGACACAGTAAGCAAACATAAAATAAATAATTATAATAACTTATTGATGGCTTGGAGACAACAGTCAATATCAAATCACATAAACAGGCAATCCATGATGGCTTCAGCAAGCTCCCAAAATAAAGAATCTAGAAATTTTCCAGAGGAGGAAAATTTCTTGGAATTGCCAGAGGCAGAATACGAAAGATTAATATACAGTACTCTTCAAAAAATTAGGAAGGAAATTAAGCAAAACCCAGTACTGTGTGGTTGTCTACCATTTTGTGATCTGATGTGATTATCTTATGCATTGTAAATCCTAACCTCTATGATGTTAATGAGGTAAGATTAGAGGCAGTGATGTTAATGAGGCAGGATTTAATCTACAATATTAGGTTGTATCTTGAGTCAATCTCTTTTAATACATAAAAGAGAGAAGGAAGCAGCGAAGAGAGGGACCTTATGCTACCAAGAAAGAAGCTCCTGAAGTGGAGTGCATCTTTTGGACGTCCCTGTGTGGGGAAACTCTTAGACCTGGGGAAGATAGATGATAAGGACCTTACCCCAGAACCAACAGAGAGAGAAAGCCTTTTTCTGGAACTGCTTCCCTGAATTCAGGCTTCTAACCTCCTAGACTGTGAAAGAATAAATTTCTGTTTGTTAAAGCCATCCACTTTTGGTATTTCTGTTACAGCAGCACTAGATGACTAAGACACTTAATAATCTTCATGGCTGGCATCTATCTTCACTATTTGTGCTTCCTTGTTTCTGTGCCTAATCTGCTCTTTTTATGTCTCAAGAGAATTGGTTTAAAACACTCTACACTGATATTACCTCATTAACATAACAAAGAAAACAAACAGGATTATGTCCACAGGGTTAGGAGTAAGGATTTACAACATCTGTTTTTGAGAGAGACAATTTAATCCATACTATAGTGCAAAAGTAGCCATAGACAATACATAAACAAATGAGGTTGTTGTATGCTATTAAAGCTTTCTTTACCAAAATAAGTAACCTACTAAAATCGACCTAAGTGTCATAGTTTGCCAACCTTAATATATAGGTGATTGAGAGTCTTTCAAGTGTATCAAACTAAGAGAAATGCAATTTAATTTTTACCTAATAAAAGTATTCATTCCAATATATTTGGATTGATGGAAAAAGTGTAAAAATGAAGACACGGAGACAGGTTATGGATACTGCTATGTTCCAACAGAGAACAGAGAAGTGGTAAGGGAATTGGAATTGTTCTGCTTTAGAGCTATCATAATAGTCCACTCAAATGCTTTCATGAATTCCAGAATTAGATTGCAATTTTACATTAACAAAACTCCTTTGTTTCTTTTTAAAATAATAAATTACTGATATTCTACTTAAAAATTATTTTTACTTTGTAAATTTTACTAAGATTTGTGTGTATGTGTGTATATATCTACTATCAAATAATATAAAATGTCTTTATGAAATACCAGTAAAGTGTTATCTTACTTTAATAATAATGTAACTAGTAATATGGAACTTAATTTATCATTTTATTATATAACATTCCATTTAAGTTGGTTTCATTGTTAAAGTTCATTTTTAGTATCAGATATATTAGTGGTAATCCCATTATGATACATAACTGATGTACAAATATATAAATAAAATGATAGGACTATAACACAACAATAATATTTCATGACCAAGATTTCACAAAACTATTAAAACTTTACTATGTATTTTTCAGATTTTGTCTTAAATGAAAATTTACTGATTTATGCTTAATCAATTGTAACTGTATTCAATTCACCTCCAATACCATAAAGAAATTATTATCTGGAAGTTTATGTCTATCTCCCCATATACTTAAATATAATGCATTACACAAATACACACACACATATGCATAAAACATTCAATATCTTTTGAGAGATGACAAAAATTATTAATGTAATAATAATTTATTTTTTCAATCTGAAAATTGTATTTCTAAATTAAAATTGTGACTTCAAGAGTCATGCATACTGATATATCTATATATTATATTGCATTGTATGAGTATCCCATAATTTGTCTTTCCAATTCAATAATGATATATTATTTTTATTTTTCAATTATTGTGCTATGGTGCCCATACTTGCTACACAGTTTTACTTTTTCCTCTTTTTTTTTATTGTTGTTTTTTTCTAATGAGCTGGTTCTAGGATATAATCACTACTAGTTTTACATGAGGAACCTAAATATAGCCACCGTGATGAGCTCTCATTTCTTAATGAATATTTCAAACATACATAGGTTTTGTAGCAGGTAAGATGGTCTTTAAATTTCGTTAGCTATCCTTATATATATATATATATATATATATATATATTTATGCATTTAATAAACAATTTAAAAGAGCAATTAACAAACAATTATAAAGTTACACAAAATATGAAGACTAATTGTTCCTGGTCTTTTGTTTGAAGTGTGAATGAGTTAATTCATTGACTTATCTTATTACGGTTTCCTGATTAAAGGAGAAAGACATGTTTTCTTCTGAAGTAAGAGTTCTTTACTCTCAAACTCTTTTTTTTAAATCAACTCATTTAGTCATGCCTGGTACCTCCTATCCCCTTAAACAAAATGATAACAATAATTATTATTATAAATAATAATAATAAGGAAGAAAATTAAAACTTGCTCATTTTTACCTCTACATACAAAAAAAAAAAAAAGAAATTGGATTTCATTTGGATAAAACTATTGCAAGTATTGTACACATACCATCTTTTGAGGTCATCTTTTGAAGGGGTCCATCCTCACCTTGTCGGATGAAGTGTAGAAGGGCTATCTTTGCTTTTGAGAAAGACCATGTACTTTGGAGGTTCAAGATTTTGTTGAAAAGTCTATACCTTTGCTTCTCAAGTTTTATTATGCATATCTCCAGGGGATCTTGTTTAAATGCAGATTCTGTTTTGGTAGGTCTGAGATGGGACTAAGATTCTGCATGTCTAAATATTACTAAGTGATGTTGATGCTGCTAGTTCACTGACCACACTTTTGATAATAAAGTTAATAGTATGCCAATTAGGCCAAAAATATGATACTGAATTGACTTCTAGTTCAATGTATTTGTTTATATATGCTAGCCCTGGAATATATGTTTACGTATAATAACTCTGGAACCCCAAGGATGCACTAAAAACTGAGACTAAAAGACATTTATTTCAGTGAGTTTATTCAGGAACTTTCCATAATTTATAGCACTGCATGTTGTTTAAAAATTTTTTTTAAAGGTTATTTCACATTATTGATTCTTAGTGTTCTAATTATATGCTCAAGAGGAACGTGTCATTTTGTGGGTTTCTATTGTAAAAGAGGAATACATTTGCTTCTTTGTTTTTTTCTGTGAAGTATGCTTGGAATTTTGAAACAGATCCACTTACTGGACTAACACATAAATTAGATTTCAAAGTTACAGGCTGGATACTAGGACAGCCAACCTACAGAGGAAAATTTTCCCTGGAGTAAAGTTGGTTAGAGGATTATTTTTCCTGGTACTGTTGTTTAAACATGCAAATTTCTCTTCTTGACATAGTTCATATGATTGTTCTAGTCTATTTTATTTGAAGAAAAGAGTAGAGTTTACTGCATGCAGACTAATTTTATGACAAGTATATTAAAATTAGTAATATTTTTCATTCTTATGACAAATGAATTTAATGGATCTAGTTAGTGACATTCTTTTATTATCTCAAAATTAGTAAGGTATTTAATCAAAGTATAATAAAGATATTTCATTTGTGTTTTGAAATCAACAAAGTTTTTTTTTCTACCTTAAAAATAACTTTTTCCCCCAAACTCAAGAAGTGGCATATTTATTCTGAATGTGCATGCTGACTTTGAAAAATTTTGCCTCTTAAACTCTGATCATAGTTCTATAAAACTTCCAATTTGTAATTTATATTGATTTTTCAAGTTCTAAATCTTTAACTAAAGTTTTTGAATATGTAAAAATAATTCTGTATTAGATATACATATATATGCTGGAAAGACAAGAAATTTCCCATAACATGTATTTTTTCAAAGATTTCATTTATGTCCATATTTCCTAAATATTTTTCAAAATCTTTAGCCAGATTATGCATGTTATTTTTTATACTTTATACTATGCACAAGTACACACACACATGTGTGTATGCACACACACACAAACCCACATACTGTGCATATTGTTATTTGCTGCTTAATTTCAGCTTTATTGCTAGCATTTTTCCAAATAATCCACAGTCTACATTTGGATAAACAAAAAATTATAATAGATATTACATTTTTACAGTCTCTGGCCCTTTGATTACTCATATAGCAGTTTGGAAATGCTCATGCTTACCCCTATGGTTTCTGTTTAAAAGCATGTTACTTCCCAAAGGCAGGTAACTGCAGGTGTTTCCCGTGCAGGTGTTTGCCTGTGGAAAATCACTGCAAGTCAGTGTACGTCACAGCAGTCCTTCTAGAAGCAAAAAATAACCCAAAGGAATTTTGTAGGTAAACGTAAGCTATAGGACACCCACACTCTAAATGCAAATTAAGTACTGAGCTTTGAAACTGGAAACTAGCAATGGCAGCAGATTCCCTTGTGTATACAAACAAAGACGCTTGTTTGGTAAAAGTAGAACAAAAAATATATTTTGGAAAGTAGAAGGAGGAGGCTCTACCAGAAGGATAACTTTTGATGGAGATGAATAGAGAATAAAATATTGTGGGTTTATTGTAAATACTGCAGTGTTTGATGATATGTGCCTATTTACTGTTGTAAAACTGAAATACTGGCATGTACTCTCTTCCTGAGCTAGACCTTTTGCTGTTATTTTGTTTTGTGTTCTTAGGAGTTGAGATACAAAAACTCTTATCGGAGACATGATAGGCTTTAATCATGATGAAACATGACAGTATTCAGATATCCGTTGTGAGAGTTTTAATGAGGGAGAAGTGTCACTAGGATTGGAGAAATGGAAAAAACAAGATCGAGAGACTTTGAGAAGAGTCACAAAATAATTGATAAGAAACCTATCCATTGTGTTCAGTATTTGGAGTTAATAACTGAAATTATCTATCTAGTGTTTGGAAGATTTGATAATATTCCAGAAATTAACTCCTGAGGTGATGATATCACATCACCACATTCCCACATTCAAATCACTGTCAATGTACTGCTGAGTCCGGAAATTATATCTCTTAGAAAAACAAAATGGGAGACATGCAAGGTATTTTGGTTAAATTTTCCTTTCAAAGAAGTTAATATGTCTATGTATACACATCTACATCTAATCGAGCTTGGATCAGAGGACAACACTGAGTCCCCACTTCCTGGCAATGAATCTACCCTTAATAAGTATTGCTGAGATGCAATGAGGCTCTTTGTTTGCCTTTCAATAGAGTCATTCATGTTTGACTACTAATTCAAGAAGAGTAATTTACTTAAAATAGGTTTAAATTTAAAAAATTAGAGATAACAAGGATAAGGTACCAGAGGAGACATCTTCTTTTCAGGCTAGAAATAAAAATAAAAGAAATCACCTGACCTATTAACATTTAAAGGTTTGTTTATTAAATTTATCTATTTATGTATGTGTCTTGGGTGACTTTTTTTAATAATAGTTTTTTTTCCTGATTATAAAAAATGTATATATATTTTATTTTAGAAAAGTAAGAAAATGTAGGGGGAAGCATATAGATAGTAACGATCACCTAAAAAAAAAACAGGTTTAAAGTTTAATGTGTTCTTAATATAATGCATATTTGCACATAATACTCATAAATATAAATCTCTATGTTTGGGTATATAGCATCTATTTTAAAGTGTGTAACTAATTCTTAACACTTTCTTATCACTTACCTCACTTTATTTTAGCAGTTGAAAGTTATACAATTCAGCGACTTACTGATGTACTGTGAAAACTGAAGTTAGTCTCCTTACTAAGTGACTTGTTAGTTGTAGACCCGGAAGGACTTTATATTATCTCATTCAGATTCCTCACTTTATTACATGACCAAATCCATTTCTGGCACAGTTTTGTTACTGGTTAAAAACATGTTTATTTAAAACACCCAGCTATAAAAAGGCCAGTTCATTCACGGAATGGCATGAATAATCTGCTCATGGCTTTATAATTATTAATGTAAATCAATTGGAGTTTAATATGGTAAAAATATCTTATTCATTTCTTTAAGTCACATCTTTAAAAACTATTTTTCAATTAAAAAGTAAGTTTGTTATAATAAAATTTATAAATATCAATTAGTAATTTAAATGCAATTCTAATAATATTGGAGGACCAAAAATAATTATTTTGGTAGGCGATAAAAACTCAGCATATATGCAATATTGTTTTTTATTCCCTCCAGTCTTATGGCAAAAGTTCACAAGAGACTCGTTGATGACAGATGCCATTTAGCACTGCATTTGCGTTGCATTCTTTATGTGCAAGAGTCAAAGACAAAATATTTTATAGATTTCTGTAGGATCACTTTTATGTGCCGTTGGTATTATCAAAGACCTGCAATGCAATGATTTAGTAAAAATTAGATTGACAATATACTGTTTCAAAAAAGATTTTCAATTTCATCCTTTCCTATACAAATGTTTCATTAAGTTGATTATTAAAAGCAGCCCTCTCTTCTAACTTGTTTAGAGACAAATGCCTTAAGAATGAAAATGTTTACATTTATTTTAGACTGTGCCTATGGTAAATTCTAAAACTTGAAAGAATTTTAACTAGAGATTATTTTTTATTACCTCATTTGGACCATTTTTTTTTTCTTACAAAATATTTCTTGTAAATTTAATTACCTTTGACAGTTAAGAGGAACTTACAGACATTAACTTTTATTATTTTATCATTATACATGCCTTTCAACCTTTTAAGCCTCAGATGTATTTTCACTGTTGAAAATTTAGCTAGTTGTGTAGCTTTTGTATAGTTGTTAACAGGACATCAACTGGAAAAATAAAAGCCCCTTACTGCTTCTAAGGATATTTAGGAAAGCCATTATTGGCATTATAAAAAAATCAAAACACTAGAATATTGAAAATGACTTAATATTTAATATTATTTGGTACATATAATATTATTTTGCTTCATGTAATGTATATTGAAAGTAAACCACTGAAAATGTGTGATAAATATGTATGTAAACAGTTTGTAAATTTCTATTTTACAAAACCTAAAATATTTTGAATAGTTTTGAACTTGAGCCTACAAGGAATTAACAAACACTTTAGCTAAGAATATGACCATCCAGAACAATGCAGTAGACAATGACTAAATCAGTTTAAATCTACTTACATGTTTGCTTCTCAACATTTGATTTGCTATTCTGCAGAAAGTTTTTTTTCAAGCAAAAGCTTCGTGATTTGTTCCATGTAAAAGTTTCTGATCCTTTAAAGCTTCACAAAATTTTATGAAAGGAAAGAAATGGTATTTTTGGTCTGCATTTGGTCTACTTTTTTTTTGTTTAAACAGCATAAAATTACTGGAGACCTAAGTTTATTGCATTTTTAGATTGCCTGAAGCGTATTTCTGAGGAATAATCCTTGGAAACCTGTTGTCTGCTCTGTAAATACACACATTTGCCATCATTTTGAATTATAAAAGTTTGCTTAGCACCATAACATAAAGATGTGGAATGAAAGCATTTGTTGTCTCTTCCCACAGGTACAATGATGTTCTATGCTTTGCTGAGTTTCCAAAAATTCCCCAAATCTGAGACTTATATAATCATTTTCTAGTCTATAGAGATTTCACGGTCGCAAGATGTGACAACATACTCTATTACAGACCTAAAAAAGGCAAGCACATGTTACACTACTAAGTTTATGGTGTACTTAAAAATTGCTTGTTCTCTTTCCAAGAGCCATGGTTTCTGATGAGAAATCAGCTGTTAAACTTATTGAGAATCCATTTTATGTGATGAGTCATTTTCTTCCTGTGGCCTTCAAGATTCTCTCTTTTTTGTCTTTGTCTTTTGACTATTTGACTATTATGTATCTAGGCTTAATATGTTTAATTTATCCTACTTAGAATTTGATGAGATTCTTGGATGTGCAGGTTAATGACTTTCATTAATTTGAGAAGTTTTAGATAATTCAAATATTTATCTTTCTCTATCTCTCCTTTCCTTCTTAGATTCCCATTTTAAATACGTTAGTATGTATGTGTCCGTTTCTGACGTGCTGTTTCTTTTTCATCATCCTTTTTACTTTATGAATATCCGATTAAGTAATATTAATTGATCTATCTTCAAGATGAATACTTCTTTTGTGGGCCAGCTCAAATCTGCTCTTGGGTCCCTCTAGTGAATTTTTCACTTTAGTTATATTACTTTTTAACTACACAATGTCCATTTGGTTGATTAAAAAAAATTCTATCTCTTTTTTTTTTTTTTAGAAATTGTTCTCGTACTTTCTTGTAAATCTTTATACGTGTTCTCCTTAGTTCTTTGAAAAATATTTATAATAGCATATTTAAACTATTTTTCTTGAAGTCTAACATCTGTTCATCCTCCAGGATAGTTTCTAATGAATCATTTTCTATTGACTGTGTATGAGAAATACTTTCCTGTTCCTTTCTTGCTGATTGTTGTTTTTGTACTTTGTTTAGTGACTTTCCTGGACTAATCATGTAAAGTTTGTATTCTCTGTTACGTATGGCCATAAAATCTTTGCTCTGTTAGCTTAATGGCCAACCAATGATTAAATAGACATTTCCTTAAATACCTTGACTTAAATAGTTTCCCAAGTTTTGCTAAGTGTCTATGTGTGTGTGTGTGTCTTTGTGTGTGTGTGTTTTGAGGCATGTCTTCAACACTAACAATTTCCAACTCTGCTTTAACCTTCATGTCTTGCTAGCACAGAGCCTCAAGGACAGCCAATGGTGGGAGTTTAAGGGTTTCTTAGTTCTTTCTTTGACACATGTACAATCTTGCATGTGTGTAGCCCTCTATGTATCCACAGGAATATGTTAGAGCTTTTCAAAGTTGCTATCTACATTTCATTTCCCATATTTTACTTTTCAGATTTTTACCAGCCTACTGTATGCCCCAATTGACGTTACAAACTGAAGCACATCATTCAATGTTAAAGAATTGTCACTAATATTTTGTCACTAAATACATAAAGTAAACATCCTGGGAATAAGACCTCTCTCACTAACAGATCTCTGAGTCAGGTCAAATAAAGACAAACCCTTTCAATGGGGCTTCTCCAGGGAGCTGGCAGCCAGGCATATTAGTAACAATTGTCTGCAGATAGACATTTTGTGGGTATCCAAATCTGTTTTGCCTCCTCTAGTGGTGGAGAGACTGCTCAATTAACAGCAACTATAATTCTACAACTGTTATTTTTTAAAGCTAACATGTTAGTAGGGAGAGGATTATGGAAATAGGTTAAGCTAAAAAAACACACAAAGTTTGTTGTTACTGAGATTCAGCTGTGTTTTTCTAAATACATGCTTTTAGAATTGTAATCTTTTGGGTAATATCTAGAGTTCTAAAACAAATTGATTTTGACATTTTTGTGCATTTTCTGACTGTTTTTAAGGAGTATATTTTCAGAGACACTCTTCCTGCCATTTCAGTAGTGCTTCCATAACTTTCTCTTTTTCCTCTAATTAAATCTGGTTCCTTATTTTTTTTCTACCTCCATTTCCAAGTATTATTTCCAAAGAAAATAAAATCCCTGAGGTGTTTAAGGAGACCCGGAAACAGCAGAATGTCTTCTGGTCTTTATATTGGTCTTTTGTACAAAAGCCTCCTTTTTTTAAAAAAAAAAACTCTTCTCATCATTTTAGGCTATTGTCCACTAATATTTTCTTAAAAACACTTTATATTTTGGAATCAGAATCCACTGATGATGGCTCAGGACACTGCACTCCCATTGCCTTCGGCCATGAGATCCTCATATTCTGTTTTCTGGCTGTTCCAACTCCTTGCCTCTTTTATTCCACTGGTCCACTTACTCTACAATATCCTTATCCCAAAGGTTGTAAAAAGTATTGGCTAAGTTTTATACTACATAATGGATTGTGTGGGATGCTATAAAATTTCCCTAAAATCTATTGATCTATGTCCATCCTTCAGCAACTGGTGTCTAACAACTTCCAGTTCTCTTTTTGAACTCAACTTGCAACCAGACATAACGTATTAAACGTGAAAGACTTTAGGTCTCCAGAGGAACTTCCCAGGGGTCAAGGGAAGAATCCTCTATGTTTTTAAGTCCTTCATTACTATTTGAATAGTATAAAATCACCCAGGGATAGGCCATGGTGTGGTAAAGTCTGAAGCTCAAGCACTCAGCTTAAAGATATATAATTTTTGTCTCGCATTTACGTTTCTTCTTTGCCACAAATTAAGCTTTATTTCATGATTTTATATAAATATTACTTTTTTATATGTAAGACCAGATTTCCTATAGTTTTCTAACTTCAGTGTATTGAATGGTGTCCCCCAAAAGTATGTGTTGAAATCCTAATCTCTGTACGTGTGACTGTAATACTGTTTGGAAATAGATTTTTCTTTGTTATGTTAATTATATCATATACAAGTAGGGTTGATTCTAAATAGATTCACTTCTGTGTGATTAAAAGACCAGATTAAGACACAAGCATGCCCACACAGGAAAGACAGATGCTGTGTGAGGATTGCCAAGGCATCAAGGAATGCATAGGGATACTGACAAGGAAGAAACTGACATGCCAAGATCTTGATGTGGACTTTTAGCCTCCAAAACTGAGAAAATAAATTTCTACACTTTAAAGTCACCTACTAGTGATATTTCTGTTACAGCAGCACCAGAAGACTGAAACTTATTTTGGTACCAGAAAGTAGAGTGGGGTGCTGTGATAACATTACCTAAAATATGGAAGTTGTTTTAGAATTGGTTACTCCAGGTGGGAGGAATGTTGATGTGCTTGACAATAACAACCTAGATAGCCTTAAAGAGACAGTTGGTAGAATTGTGGACATGAAAGTTGATTTTGATGAGGGCACGACAGAATTGAGAGCTGTGAGTAAAACTGCTATCACCATGAACAGAATGTTGCTAGATATGTGTACCTTAAATATTCTCCTAGTGAGAATTTAAAAGGAAATTATGAACATGATATTGGGCACTAGAGGAAGAGAAATCTTTTTATAAGATGGCCAAGAACTTGTCTGAATTATGCTTTAATGTTTTATGGAAGTTAGAACTTGCAAGGGATGCACTTGGATATTTGGCTGAGATATTTAAACAAATCTTGAAAATGCTTGTTTTTTATACTAAAATACAGGAGGAGAGAGATTTAGAGATGACCTTCCCAAAAAGAAATTGGAAGTTAAAGACTTGGAAAATTCTGTTGTACTAAGAAAGCATGCCTTGGAACTTTCACAAAGGGTGTGGCTGCACAATCTTTTGCTAAAGAGTTTAGGCCTGTGACCGACAGTTCTAATCAGCCACCACAACAGAATTTCTGTGAGCTTAGACTTAAAAAGTCAGAGACAGGATAAAATAAAATAAAGCTGTCTGCCACCTCACAGTCTACAGGCAGGAAATAGCTCAGTGGAGCCTCTTGTTTGCAAACATCTGTTATCCTCCAAAAAAAGAAAGGTAGCATCCCAGGAGAAGTTGGGAGATCAGCCTGACTGTTGGAAGGAGAAGAGGGAGCAGGGATGCTCCCTCCTCAGTTTCAAAGGGTAGACAACTGCCTCCTAGATTTCAAAGGGTAGAGCCACAATTTACAAGGTCTCAAAAAGTGGAGTCACTTCCTCCCAAGTTTCAAAGAGTTGGGCCACCACCACCACCTCCTTCCTCAGAATGGGGCTGCCATTCAGGTGGGCCAAGAAATGAGGCCACTGTACAAAGTTGAGGAGGTGGGACTACCTTGCCACTGGGCCAGAAAAATGGGGCCACCACTCTCAGTTGAGGAGGTGGGGCTGACATATAAATAGGTTGGGAAACTAGGACTACCATCCAAAGTTGAAGGGATAGGGCTTCTGTGTCAGTGGACCAGAAGAATAGAACTGCCTAGAAATGAGAGGTGGGGTCACCACTCAAGTGGACCAAGAGAATTTGGCTACACAAAGCTGATGAGTGAAGCTGACATTCCAATGGAGCTTGAGTGTGGGGCTGATGCTAGGGCTTACGGGTCTACACAAAGAATCCAGACAGTCTGGCTAATGCCTAGAGTCTGAAGGGCAGAGCCATTGTTCAGATATACCTGGAGAATGGAACGTTATTTTCAAGACTTGAGAGCTAGTGAAAATTTCCTTACTTGTTTTTAAACTTGTTTGATAACCATGACCCCTTCTTTTCTTCTAATTTCATCCATTTGGATTGAAAATGTCTATCCTGTGTCTATTCTGTCATAATATTTTGGAAGCAAGCAAGCTGTATTCCAGGTTTCATAGGTCCAAACATGGGAAAAAAAAGTTCGCAGGTTGGAACATAACCAGAGTCTCACCCATCCTTGATTTAGATCATTAAGAAGATGAGATTTTTGATTTAGAGTTGATGGGTTAAAAGTTTTGAGGATAATGTGATAGTGTGAATGTATTTTGCATGTGGGCAGCCCAAGATTTTTTTTTGGGGGGGGTCGAAGTGTGGGATATTTTGGATTGAATTGTGTACCTAAAAAAGAAATGTGGAAGTCCTAACCTCTATTCCTATAAATATGACACTGTTTGCAAATAGGGATTTTCTTTATGTCAGTGAAGTCATACCATGGATGTGATGGTTCCAAACCAAATCATTTCTGAATACTGTCTTATGAAAAGAGCAGAATAGATAGCACAAATAAGGCAAGGGAAGACAACACTTGAAGACTCGTACACAAGCAAAGTAACGCCAATGGTTACCAGTAGATACTAGTCATCTTTCTATATCCTTATTGGCCATTTGTATATCTTCTTTGTAGAAATGTCTTTTCAAGTCCTTTTCCCATTTTTTAATTAGGTTGCTTGTCTTTTTGAGGTTGAGTTGCAGTTTTTTTATAAATTCCAAATAGTAAACCTTTACCAGATATATGATTTCCAATTTTTTTATCCCATTTTGTAGGTTGTCTTTTCACTTTCTTGATAAAATCTTTTGGCACCAACGTTTTATTTTGATGAACTGTAATTTATCTATTTTTTCACTTTTGTTGCATTTGCTTGTGGTATTGTTTCTATGACTCCATTGCCAAAAAAACGAAGTCCTCAAGTTTTAATCACTTTTTAGTTGTAAAAAGAGGATATCAGACACAGACACAGACACAAACACACACACACACAAGGGAAGACACTTACCATGTGAAGGTCACATCTATAAGGCCAGGAACTCCAAAGATTGATGGCATATACCAGAAGCTTAAATATGGAAGGAAGGACCTCCCTTTAGACCCACATCCTTTGTTAGGACTGCTAGCCTCCTGAGGTGTGAGAAAATAAATTTCTGTTTTTTAAAGGTACTCAGTTGTGATATTTCTGCTACAGCAACACTAGGAAACTAAGACTATAATGTCATAACTCTGGAAATCAGATTCTTCTCCTTTCTCAGGTTTGCTGTTGTTTTGTTTTGATTTGATTTATTTCTTGATTGTTGAAGGCTGCAGTATTCCATTTGTTCAGTGACTTAGCTAAGCCGTTTTGTAAGACTGCCTTCATGGCCATGTGTGGACATTGAAGTCTCTCTTCTCTAGCTGTGTTCATCTAATTTCTTGACAGAATTTTTTTTTTTTTTAATGCCAGGGCTAATAAACAAATAAACAAAACAACAAAAGAAACAAATATCTCTCCAAGTCTTTGCAGGTTTGTACTGGGCAGAGGGATCAGTTCCGAATTGAAAGCATAGGGTCTTCCTGGTACTTCATAAGTGTCCCTTTTGCTCTAATCATGAGCATGGCTTTCTAAATCGCTTCTATACGCAGGTGTTTTTGAATATCCTTATTTTTTAAAGAAACTCCCCTGCTTCTCGTCCCAGTCATCAGGTGTCTATTGTATGCCTCAGTCACAATCCTTAGCCCCAGGCAGCTACAGGTAGTTGCAGTATTTGGATAACGTGTACTGCTTTTTTTCCCAGAGTGAGTTCTGAGACAGGTCAAAGAATAGCACCTTGCAGCAATCCTTCAGGTAGCCTCAGACAGGTTAGAACAGACACATAGAATAATTTGCAAATAAGATCCGCTTTGCTTCTTCTGGAGCCAAGGACCAAGGTCTCTCTCTGCGAATGCAGACTGTCACTGTTTTAAGACTGCTGTTGAGCCAGGGAGGGGATGGGGCACAGTGGAGCAGAAAACCAAAGCTTTCCTACCATTTTGAAGATGACTTTTTCCTGATTACCATTTACTTAGTTGCTATAAATCATTGGCCGGTTTTCAGAGTTCTGACAAAATTGATTCTGCCATTTTCTGCTTGTTTTCTGGTGTTTCTGTGAAGTAATGAGATTGTGGAACTGCTTACATCTGGTATCGCTTTATCATATGTGTGTGTGTATATATATATATATACATATATATATATATGAATTATAGGGTTGGTGAAGAATATTGAAGATACCGTGAATAGCCAGAAGAAGGAACAAACCTGTCTTGGAAGAAGCATAGCCAGAATGCTCATTAGAAGTGAGGATGGCAAGACTTTATCTCACATACTTTGGACATGTTATCAGGGGGCACTAGTCGCTGGAGAAAGGACATCATGCTTGGTGAAACAGAGGGTCACTAAAAAAGAGGAAGACCCTCAACGAGATGGATTGATACAGTGGTTGCAACAATGGGCTCAAGCGTAACAATGATTGTGAGGATGGTGCAGGACCAGACGGTGTTTCATTCTGTTGTACATAGGATCGCTATGTGTCAGAACTGACTGGACGGCACCAAACAACAACATCAGCAACACACACACACACACACACACACATACACACATATATTTCATTTTCAGGATTTATAATTCATTTTTTAGTAATACATTTGATTATTTGATTTATACATGGTGGCACAGTGGTTAAGAGCTCAGCTGCTAACCAAAAGGTCAGCAGTTCGAATCCACCAGCCGCTCCTTGTAAACCCTAGGGGGGCAGTTTTACTCTGTGCTATAGGGTCGCTACAAGTCAGAATCAACTAGACAGCAGTGGGTTTGGTTTTTGGTTACTCAGTATTTATAATTGTTTTCTATTTCTAATTTCTCATTTTATGTATATTATTACCTTATAGCACTTACTGAATATATTAAACATATGTATTTCAGTCATTTTTACATTAATCTAATATTTCCATTTTCTGCTAGGATAATTCTTCATGAACGCATTGTGTTTTATAGCTGTCTTGCTTAGTGAAAGAATGGCATGGTGGAGGTATCTGACTTCCTCTAACTTCACAAGAGGTAAGAATCAAGATTAACAGTCCAAGGCTGATTTCTATAAGGAGTAAATCAGACACACCTACTCTCTCCAGACCTTTTTATGAATTTTTACACCATCTATCCCTCCCACGGTGCACTCTGCTTCTCCACTAAATTTGATAATTGGTTGCAATGGCCACACAGAACTCACAGACAATACTCACAATTACGGGGTTTATTAGGGATGTAATAGGTTACAGTTAAGGTTCAGGACAGTCTCTTCTCAGCCTTGTTAGCAGGCAGGTCTCTCTCTGGCCCCTGACCCCTCAGCCTGGCCCCCACCATGCTCGAGCAAGTGTCACAAAGCTCTTTTAGCTCTACTGATAACTGCCCCAAGGCACCCTACTTGGCCAGTAAGCCTCAGCCCGAAGGTGCTCAGCTCTAGCTCTGTGGGTTGGGAAGGCCACCATGCTGTCTCCTGTCAGTTTCCTGCTGGTCTCCTGCCTCTATTGCTTCCTTTTCTCTGCCACCACTTCTCTCTGTCTTTGGTGTTACAGCTCTCTCTCTTAGTCTCCTTATTCCAGGAGCTTCTCAGTGCAGGGATCCCAGGTCCAAAGGACACACTCCACTCCTGTCTCTTCTTTCCTGGTGGTGGTGAGATCTTCTCCCTTCTCTGGGATGGCTCATTTTATACCTAGTGGGATGGCAAAACTGACCAATCCCTTCATTATGGTTCCATGCACCTTATTGGCATAGTCCCACTCAATCACTGTGAGTCACAAAGACTATGGATAGAAGGGTCATATTAAGTAATTCATGGCACTTGTTTTCCAGAGTTTTAGAATTTTATTATGTAAATTGCAGATTTTCTCTTTTGTACTAACTCTTCCATGTCAGTGGTTTTTAGATTGATTCCAACTAATCATATTTCAAAGTCTGGTATCTTTTACTAAAACATTCTTTCCCACAGTGACTCCATATTGCACACTAGTCATGGAGTCAGCTAGGAGTTTAGCTTAAGTTCTGTCTAAGTAGTTTCACAATGCTTCCAGCCACAGCAGGTATCCATATTTATATCGGCCATTCACAGGTAAATAAAACCAAAAACCAAACCCATTGCTGTCTAGCTGCAGGTTAATAGGCCCAGCTTTTTTCTCTTTCCTTTCATAGACCCTATAAGTTTGCAATAAGTCAGAATCGACTTGACGACAATGGGTTGGGTTTCATAGGTCAAGGGTACTTTCCCAGGCCATAGCCCACTGCTTTCAAGTAGATTTCAACTCATAGAAACCCTGTAGACAGAGTAGAATTGCTCCATAGGATTTCCAAGGCTGTAATCTTTATGGAAGCAGACTACCACATCTTTCTGCCACAGAGTGGCTGGTAAGTTCCAACTGCTGACCTTTTGGTTAGCAGCCAAGCACTTAACCACTATGCCACCAGGCCATGTATGCCGGAAATCTGGATTTATTGGCATGGCACAATAGTGACAATTACAGTTCTTGTTACTGCAATGAAATAATAATTTGTGTTTTGTTGTTGTTGTTCCAGAATTAGAAGTCAGCAGGATTTAGCTTTAGCCCCACTTATTGTTCTGTGTTTATAGTCAGTTTTTGCCCTGCAGAGGTATTTATTTTGCTTTGAACCCTTATGACATACAGAAGTCTATTTTCACTTTGGAGAAAAGAGGGAAGCTTTAAACGTAAATTTACAACTGAACCTTGGCACCCAGCCTGCTGTTCATACCATCTCCTTCCTCTACAGCGTTCTATTCCCATCCACACCTTTTGAACTTTGAGAGCCCTCTTGCGCAAGCACTGATTGACTCTATCCTTGACCAAGGGATGATTACATCGCTGGTATAGTCCACGCTCAGAAACATGGAACCTAGATTCTCATGCAGGCCAAGAAAACAGACTTGGGGCTGTTTGTGCAGGGAAATCTGGGGTCAGGTTCCATGGAATATCTAGAAGAAAGGGGTATACAGTCTCGGTGGACATATCCAATTGTCCTCAGGGGTTCCCCACACTGTTTGTGGAAGAAAGGGAATAATGTCAGAGGAGAGAAGGCCCTTTAAAATTGTTGTTGTTAGTTGCCATTGAATTGATTCCAATTCATGATGACTTCATATGTGCAGAGTAAAGCTACTCCATAGGGTTTTCAAGACCGTGACCTTTCAGGAGCAGATCACCAGGCGTATCTTCCAAGGTGCCTCTGGTTGTGTTCGAATCACCAACCTCTTGGCTAGTCATCAAGTGCATCACAATTTATGCCACCCAGGAACTCCTCTTTAAAATACAGGCCCAATGATAAGTGTCTTTTATGCCTGGATAGAAGGGCAGTGAACAATTATGTAATTCAGTACAATCATTACCTTTCATGAGTACAGGCTGATTGTTGATGCTTGAGCTTACAGCACTTGTTTTATATATTAACTTTAAAGATACATTTTAAAGAAAGATAATGGTACCTCTACTCTTGAATTTCATGCTCTTCTTACATATACTAAAATAAAAATAAAGTAAAATTCTAAAAATTACAAGAAAAGAACAGAGCAAAGCAATAAAAAGATGGGATGTTTCAACTCTTGTATCTATGAGCTAAGATTAGACACATAGATTTGGGTAGGAATAGCAAAAACTTTTAAGGAAGAGGTTTTGATTTATAAAGTAAAGATACTGAACATACTACACTGCTTGCTTTGTTCTATACATAAATCCTTGGTACTACTAAGATTTCTAATAAAATACCTCTTAGTGCTAGTTTATATTAAGACATGACTAAGATTTCTTTTTTCTCAGCTCTTCCCGCTGACAACTTCTTTTCCAGTACTGAAGCAATGATTCAGGGAAGGTATGTTTTATGCAACACTAGAAAAAAAAAAATTGAAAAAATAAATGGTACCTTTTTTCAAATAAAAGAAATTAAATCTAAAGGATGTAGAACAAAATTCTAACATAAAAAAAAGACCTGATTTACTGGCCTGACAGAGACTAGAGAAACCCTGAGAGTATGGCCCTATGAGAAACCCTGTGGGGCAGTTCTACTCTGTCCTATAGGACCCCTATGAGAAGGAATCAACTGGACAGCAATGGGTTTGGGTTTTTATTTTGTTTTATTTTGGTTTGATTTATACAATAAATATAGTTTAGAATACTCAACTTCATGTGCCTTCAGACTTTTTTTTTTTCTGATGTAAATCCAGGAAGTAATAGCATCTCAGCTTCATTGATTGTAAGCGACCACTGAATCAAGGCTACAGTTAATCACATTAGCACAGTGTCAATGCTACTCCAAGGTGCTTAAGGTAACACAATAAATCCTGTGTGCATTTATACAGATAAATTTGGTAGTCTTACATTATATTCATGTCCTTGATTCACTATAACCTCCAAGTGGTCCAACAAATAACCAATATAACCTTGATCTAACCTAGTTGGTCTAAATTTCTCATAATCCACTCCCTCTAGTATTGCCAACATAACTTGACGTAATCTTACAACTTTTTTGGTGTAGAGGGTATCACCTTCTCTACCAAAACATGCACTTTTTAATAAGAACTCTGCTGAAATCTATTCCTACTTAAGGCCTTGGAGGCAATAAAACTTGTTTGTCATGCATCCACAGAAGATTCGGCATGACCTTACAAGTCTACCATGACAAGTCAGAAGTGAGCAAATTATACCCCACAGGCTAAATACTGCCTGGTGCTAGTTTTTCTAAATTAATACCATTTTTTAAATAAATAATAAATCTTAATTGAAACACAACCATGCTCTTTGTTTACTTATTATGTATGGCTGCTTTCCCACTACTGGACAAAGTTAAGTAGTTGCAACAGAGACTATATGGCCTGGAGAACCTAAAATAACTCTACGGCCCTTTATAAGAAATATTTGTCAATCTTTGGTCTAAGTCATTAAAACCTGTTTGTTTGTTTTTTTTTTAATTTTAATGCAGGAAAGGCTGTTTTCTTTAGATATGTGGGGAAGGGTCTTCAAGGAAGGGTCAGATTATTTGGCAGCACAAACTTCTCAGTCTGGTCTGTGTGTTTACAAACGTCCTTATTCCACATATTAGGTTTCCATACCTTCCCACCAATGTCCTTATAAAAGATTCCCTGGTACTACACATTTATGTAGCACTGGTGGCGAAGTGGTTAAGAGCTTAGACTGCTAGCCAAAAGGTCAGCTGTTGGAATCCACTAGCTGCTCTTTGGAAACCCTATGGGGCAGTTCTACTCTGTCCTATAGGGTCACTACGAGTCAAAACTGACTCGATAGCACACAGCAACAACACAACGTAATTCTATAAACTTACAAAAATTCCTTGATTTGTTTTTCAGCCATGTCTTCCCTGTGGCTACAAGAGATGAGAGATTTCTTTCAAGTTTTCTGATTTTCTTCTCCTTCCTTCAGTTGGATGTTGAAAATATTTAATTCATCCTTTTCTTTTGTAACCTCTCTAATATCAATAGACCCAGGAAGTCTATGCACAATGTTTATAATCAGAATTGTTGCCCAGGTAACTAAGTGCAGTATATAAGCAATACCCCAACAGCTTGCACTCTATTTGCTCTCTGTCACATGCCAGTATTAATTTCAGTAATTGTCATTCCAGTGACTGCTAATGTTTCATTTTTTCCCAGAAAGAATGTTTAAATGATACTCGTAAAAAATGTGAGCTGTGCAATTGCACAATTCAGTTTTAGCATATATTTCGCAGGGCCACTGTGATACAGATTACACTTTAAGTCAAATCGACTGCCAAAACAAAAACAAAACACAAAGACATATGATAATACTCAAAAGGGATCACTGCAGACTGTTTAATGAAGGGAAATATTTTCAAAGATATGGGCATATCTAAAACAAAGGAAACCTAACCTGTTGTCATAGAGTCAGTTCTGACTCATAGTGGCCCAATAGGACAGAATAGAACTGCCCCATAGAGTTTCCAAAGCTGTATTCTTTAGGGAAGCTGACTGCCACATCTTTCTCCTGTCAAGTGGCAGGTGAGTTTGAACCTCTAACCTTTCAGTTAGCAGCCAAACCCTTTAACCACTTCACCACCAGGGCTCCTTTGGGCAGGTCTAACCTGTTGCCGTAGGGTTGATTCCAACTCATAGACCCTATAGGACAGAGTAGAACTGCCCCATATGGTTTTCAAGGAGTGGATTCAAACTGCTAACCTTTTGGTTAGCAGCCATAGCTCGTAACCACTACGCCACCAGGGTTTCCTGGGTAGTGAACAAAAAAAGGAATGGTGAAGCACTCTAAGACTAGCAAAATAGGAAGCCATTACCACCCTCTTGAAGGATAAGGGAAGCTGAGGACTCAAGAGCATTCTCCCTGGAATTCTGTGATATCTGTAGCTTTAGATTAAGAGGCTGGCTAACAGTAGCTGTGTGGCCTTCTGTACAGGAACACAGAAAATACATACATAACCATGGCCTTTCAGGAAGGAACTGTAGAATATATATATATATATTCCTCTTGGTGTGTCCTTTTAAATAAACACAACTTAAAACTAAAGGACAAAGAAACAAGATGTTGCTGGAGTCTACGGACTCATCGGAGGTGATCCACTCCTCAGAGACACGGACTGTAATGGAAACAATGGAAAATGTGTCTAAAGGCACACACAGAAAATATTCACCCTATATGCACAAAACCACTGAATAGTTGATGTGACTCATGTTTTCAAATTTATCTTCTGTGTTGTAAAATGAGTTGCTTTACTAAGTTATAGATGAGCATTAAATATTTCAAAAGATTTGTCAAAACATTAATGGTAGTTAGTTTTCTTCTCCTCTGTTTATACATTTATCTTATTGCTTAGCATTTTGAAACTAGTTTTTGATTTGTTTGATGGCCAAGCAAATGACTTCCTTAAGAGTAAGAACAATCTTTATGAATTTTGTTCTTTGATATCCTAGTGGGATGTGGAATGGATAGTAAGCACTCAATAGCTTTTTCATAAGCTGAATTGTAAAGAAAATTCTGTCACTATTTCTTCATTATTAAAGTAGATACATTGGCTCTACCTATGAATTTGTAGTGACCAATATGAGAATACAGTGAGAAAGGACATTTCAAAGTATTGAAAATTGCAAAATATGTTACTTATAAATTACCCTTAACTAAATTACTGTGCTATTTTCATTTAATCGTGCATACTTTTTCATGTTGACTTGTATATAATGAGTTATATACCATCGCTATTTGTCAGTGATCTGTGCTTCTAAATTTAGTCATTTCTGTCACTTTATTAACCTAACTTTGCATCGATATATTTAAATTAAAAAATGATACTTGAGGCTTTCTGTTAAATATTGAATAATTAAACAACATAGTTATTTCCACTAGTAATTTAAAAATTGCTGAAATAAAAATAAGGTGATACAAAACATGTTGAATTATTATAAACCATAAAAAAAACCAATGAATGCAAGATAAAACAACACACGCACAAAAATGCAACCTGGGAGAGCAGAGGTATCCATGATAACTGATTATGTTTAATGGAGGCAACTTAAACCTGAGCTTCAAATGAGAGCCCAAGCCAAGTCATACTACCAAACCCCCCAAATTTTTGAAAAGTAATGGGCCCAGATATCTGTGAAAAAGAAAATAGAGGTAATGCTGAAAGTCAAATTATTGGTTATAAATTAAGTATAAGAAACAGAACTCCTAGATTTCCTTTGTCATCTAGGGAAGTAGGGACAACAATTCTCAGTCCCTCCCAGGAGAAGACTGGAGGTTTACTTTCAGCAAAATTATTTCATCAGAGATTGTAAGAATACAATAAAATGGCTCATTTAGAAATTTCAGAACGACGGAGAAAAGAAAAAAAAAAAAACTCTTAAAATCTTCCAAACTTGAAGACAAAAAGACATATATAAAGATTCAGGACTCAAAAGTATTCTGGAGTTTTCAACATTCACACAAGCTTGACAATACTGGAAAAAATTGACGAGTAATGATTTCACATCTATAAGTCTATTCCCACACGACATATTAATGAAGTGTGAAGGTAGAATAAATATGTTTTTACCAATGAAAATCTTCCCAGTAATCACTGTATCTTTGTTCTTTCTCTGTAACAGGTTAAAGGATTTGTTCCACCTAAATGTAAGAATAAACACACAAAAAAAAGGTATGAAATAAAAGAAACCAAAGAATCAATAAAGGAAAACGTTGAAGGAAATTCCTAAAATAATAGTTAAAAGATAAACAAGGACATTTTCTCTGTAACTGCCCTAGAAATCAGTAAGCCCAGAATGGAATGGAAGAATGGAAATGGCAAGAAAACATGGCTGTATTATTAAAATTAAATTGATATATTAACTCAAATATTTTGCTAAGGTATTTTGATTATACTTTAAGAAGACTTACTCTGGGGAGTTTTTGGGAAAAGATTTTTAACATATATTTTTGTAATAAAGCAGATGGAGAAAGAGAGAGGAAGACAGAAAGAGAGAGGAGAATAATACTAAAAAAAAACAAACAAAAAAAGTTATATACATGGCTCATATTTGAATACTATTGCATACAGGCTTAATAATGTAGACAGTTCGTACTTTTCTAATTAAAACTATATGGAAATATGGGGAGAGAAGGATTGGGTCTGTGTTTGTGTATGAGTGTGTTGGATGTTGAGGAGTGAGGGAAGGGTGAAATAATAGAAAGTTACTGCTTATCTTCCATAGTAGGAATCTAATATATGATGGCTAAAACTGGTAAATAAATGCATACTAATATCGACATATTGTTTAAAAATATGGAGATATATAAAGGAAGAAATTAAAAGTGACTATCTATGGAATCGTAGGAATTAGAAGTGGGTGAAGTAGGAGATGATTTTGCTTTACTTTATGCGTCTTTTAGAACAATTTGACTTCAAAGGAAATGTAACAACATATGCATATTATTCTAAATGAGAATAAATCCATCCACCTGCCAGACGATAAAATTACTTTCCCAAAGGCAACCCCTTATTAGATTTTTCTGTTTACTTCAAAAGTATGCATGTATTGTACCCAGTATTCTACACAAGCTTTTCTTTCACTCAAGTGTTTTAAGATCTATTCATTTTGTGTGCTTATGCTATTCTTTCAATATTTCAGTACTATCCCATGGCTTTCAATGTGTATCATATTTTTCCGATTTTAAGCACTTTTTGTAACATTTCTGAAGCTAGATTGTGCTTTTTATAATTTATGGCATCTTTCTAGTATAATTACTTGTTTTCATTTGTTAGTAGTGAGTAAACTAATAATACAATTTACAAAAGTGTTTTAGTTTAATGAAATAGGATGTTTAATCAAAAGGCTATTGATAAGGATGATCAGAATATGGAAACATTTAGATTGTTTCCAGGCATGTAAATTTTAAAAAAGATAGACATATTTTACTCCTTTTTGACACAAATGTGAGGGTATTTATAGGATTAAAAATCAAATGTTCAAATGTGATGGTCAAGTGTTCTTAATTTAGATAAATATCAGTGAACTGACCTCTAACGAGGATGCAGCAATTTGCGTATTCACCAGGAGCCTTTGAAAATGTTATAACTTTCCTTGTGGAAAATTTTTAAAACATTACCGTTGCCAAGTTGATGGGTTGAAAAAAATCACCAAATTTTTTCTTCGTGTTTCTTTAGTTATAAAGTGAGACATACATTTCTCACAAACCATGGTTTGAATCAATTTCATTTAAGGTGTACCATTTGTTCATCTTTTGATATCTTCTATGGGTTATTGCTCTTAAAGTATTTATAGTAGTGTTTTAAATTGTCATTAAATTTCATTAATTTGATATTAAAGTGTTATTAAGTTATTAATAAATTAAATGATACCAGAAAAACCAAACCCACTGCAATTGAGTCGATTCTGACTCATAGCGACCCTATAGGACAGAGTAGAACTGCCCCGTAGGATTTCCAAGGATGTAAAACTGCCACGTCTTTCTCCCATGGAGCAACTGGTGCATTCAAACCTCTGACCCAAATGCTTTAATCACTAGTCCACCATGGTTCTTTAAATTAAATGATATGTCTTAATATTTTTCTATCACATTTAAAAAATAATTTATTTTCTTGATATTTAAAATATGGACATGCAATAGAGTCTCTTTAAGGCTAATTAACCACCCTAAAACCATACTTATGTTACTTCTTTCTTTGATTGTCCCAAATGCAAGCTTCATTTTTAGGAATTCCATGATTTTATTTAAAAGAAAAAAAAGCTAAGCAAGAGAGATACAAGACATTAAAGTAGTACAGTTTCTATAAGAATTTAGTATATTTATTTTAGTTGATGCAGATAGCTTAAAACTATAGTAAAGAAGTAAAATAACATACACCTTTCAAAAATATCAGAATGTAAACATTTCAGTTTTGCAAATCATTTCTGCTATAAACAATGCTGCAGAGATGCCTTATATATGAAACATACATTTGCCGTTACCTACATTTTATTGGATAGGTAAAACATAATCCTGATTCTTGTGAATGATATAAATTTGCAATCACACTGGTTATATGTGGTTAAATATTGAAATTTTTCAAATTTGCATCCGAGTCATCAGTATAACCTCACCTAGACGGTGAACATAATCTTATTATAAACTTTTTTTCCTTGGAGATAATATCACTGTGACAAGCAAATATAAAAATAGGAAATTAAACTAGATAAGAGAGTAGCAATGCCAGGCAAAAACAGTATAAAAGAGATATGCTGTATCTACATCTACAGAATCAATTGGGGCTCTGCTGTGCCAGGGAGTGCTTGGTGTTCCTATAGTGTCTCTGATGTCCCAGGGATGGTATTCAGCAACTGTCAAAATGAAGCCTTAACTGATCCTAATTTCCAGGGTGATATATAGAAGCAGCAGTGTGCCCTCAGAAAATCTTTGTTGACTTACAACTTTAATAACTAAGGTTATAGAGATGGAAAAATCTATGAACTGCATTTTAAAGACGTTTTATTAACCTTTAGGACAATTCATTTCTCGATGTTTAGCACGTGCATTCAAATTTGAGATCACATGATAAAATATTCCTAACCTAGATTAATTGTTTCTTTATCAGCTGTCAGAAGAAAATTCACTGTGACATTAAGGCTATTTATGCTTCACATTTATCATAATATGTTTTATTAGGCAACTTATTGAACACTAATGTGTGTAAATTACCACTGTACTCACTACTGATAATGAAAAAATAATAATAAAGCAGACACCTTATTCTACAATGATTCAAAAGATAATTTGGAATTAAAAATTCTACTAAAAAGCTGTTTGATTTTTTTTTATTGAAGAAGCCCATCATTTTTTACTCCATGTATAACTTTAGCACGTTATAGATTTTACTGAAGTATACTTTTCCTTAATGTGATTGCTTTTTACATTAGAATTAGATGTCTTTTAAATATTTTTATGGGTGGGCAGATTTTGTAATTGCAAACTAGGAAATATAGTGAAAAGACTGACATATATAATAAGCCTTCTAGTAGAGATTTTCAATTGTATACCATACAGAGGGCATATTGAATATGATGGTAATAAACATGATTCTATATTTTATTCTTTGTTGATAAAGGAGAAAATGAAGGTCCACTCATTCTAGGCATCTTTTAAGGCATTTGATGATATTATCTTCATATATATAAAGGAGAATTCAATAAAGGAAATTGAACTTTGCTGTGACTTTATTTCCTATACTTGAAAGTCAAGAAACAAAATGAAAACAAGATACTGTCTTGCTGGGGGTAGAGGAAGTTATTGGATGTCAGTCTTCCCTCCCTGAGACCCTGAATTCATACCTTGTCAATGAGGGCCTGAAAAATCCTGAGAAGACCAATGTGGTTAACCAATGTCTGATCTTTTACATGAATCTGGGCGACACTTATCCATCTGATTTTCTTAAATTATTAAAATTCAATATACATTTATTGAGATTCAGACATGGGTTAGTAGCTGCGCAGGATCATAGAGACACAAAATCAGATACGATCTTCTTTCTATCTTCAATGACCTTTCAGTTTTTGGAAGAAACATACAATGGAATTAACAATCGGACTATACTGTAGTATACAGAATGAAGAAGAAGTTCTTGAAGGGGTAGTTCATCAAATAATAAAGATTTTTGGAAATCTGTCTGGAAGTTTAAGAGTCCCTGTGCAGCAAACATGGTTAAGCACTTGCCTATTAACTGAAAGGTTGGAAGTTTGAATTAACCCAGAGGCACCTTGGAAGAATGGCCTTATGAACTGTTACTGAAAAATTAACTACTGAAAACCCTACGGAGCACAGTTCCACTCTGACACATATGGGGCTGGAATCGACTTGACAGCAACTGGTTTAGTTTTGGTTTGGTGGGGATGTTTTGGCTGACACAATAATTGTGTGTTGGCATTTATTGGACCGAGATAGATATGCTAGATGTCCTAAATATACTGAAATTCTGCACAGCAAAGAATTAGCATTCCACATAACTTGCAAACATCTTTTGGGACTTCTTTTTTTTTTAAGTGGATCTAGAATCTACTTCTATTTTACATGCAAATATAGATTACTCTTTGAAAGGTTTTAACATACTCTTACATTTATTAGAACACATGAATATATAAATCAAGAAAAGATTGTACTGACTTTGTCTGGATTTTTTGCAAGAGTCATTCAACATTTTGTAAACCACCTTGCCCATCCAATCCATTTGTACTGATCTGCTTTTGTAACTGACTCATTTATCATGATACTTTTACATTTTATAGGTTAGTCATGCCTGAGTATATACGTAATCAAAATCATATTCATTGGTTCATAAATTACTTACTTTTTTATTGAAATTTGAACATTTAATTGATCATTTAAATTATGCAAGTAGATTTCCAACTCAGGGGACTCCATGTGTGTCATAGTAGAACTGCACAGTAGAACTGAAGTAGTTAATGGCTGCGACTTTTTGGAAGTAGATTGATGAGCCTTTTGTTAAAGGTGCTTCCGCATGGATTTGCATAGTCAACCTTTCAGTTAGTAGCGGAGCATTTAACCATTTGTGCCACCCAGGGTTTCTTAAGTAGGCATCTTCCTCTTACTTTATGCCCTAGGGCTTATTTGCTACTTCTCTGGATTCTGGAAGTACCTTAACCACACTTGGGAATAATGCTCTTCCTCATTTAATGGTTATGTGGAAGTGTCACAGATTTGAGTGTGTCCCATGATAAGTGAGGACTCTGCAGCAGGTCCAGGCTGCAGTAAAGCTCTCTGCAGTTTGGGCAGTTGTGCAGATCCAATGGTGCTTTAGGTATCAGGGGTGGAAAAGGATATTTTAGTGAGTCTACAGCAGACCTCAATAATGGAGGCACAGTACGAACTCCTAAATTTCTGGAGCAATCTCCTGTCATCTGTGGCAATTCTTAGCCACAAGGCCCTGGTGGAGAGTAAGAATTTGACCAGAGGATATTAAGGGACTGCAGCCAGGTCTTCTCATCGTAAGCATGAGTCATAAGTCTGGGAAGGTACAGAGTGGTTGGTCATAGTAGTGAATATGGAAGCTATCCATGGGTCCAACGGCAAGGGTTCCCTTTCATTATGGCTAATGGAAGTAGTGCCACTGTTGAACGTTCAACCTGCTAGAAATGGCAAGAGACCCTGAGTTCTTGATACGGCACTCTCCCTCAAGAAAACCAGTCAGCCACTTTAGACACATTACTTTCTGCCAGAAGCAGTGATAAATATTTCTGGTATGTATAAAGAAACATTAACCAGTACGTTGTTGCCGTTGTTGGGTGCCGTTGAGTCAGTTTCAACACATAGTGGCATCATGTGACAGAATAAAATTACCCCATAAGGTTTTCTATGTTGCAGTCTTTACAGGAGGAGATTGCCAGGTCTTTCTGCTGTGGAGACTCTGGGTGGGTTCAAACCACCAACCTTTCAGTTAGCAGCCAAGCACTTAACCATTGCGTGACTGGGAGTACTTAACCACTATATTAAGCATTCCTTTTTTTTTTTTTTGGTATATGGATTAAAATATTCTTTATTATTTATTTTTTTGTTGAATATACACAGCAAAACATACACCAATTCAACAATTTCTACACGTACAATTCAGTGACGTTGATTACTTTCTTCTAGTTGTGTAAACATTCTCACTCACCTTTTCTGAATTGTTCCTCCCCCATTAACATAAACTCACTGCCCTCAAAGGTGCCTATCTAATCTTTCAAGTCGTTGTTGTCAATTTGATCCCATATAGATAGTTCTAAGAAGAACATAATGCTTAAGACAGATATTTTTTACTAGTCAAGCTAAACTATTGTTTGGTTTTAAGAAGACTTCAGGGGGTATTTTTGATTTAAGGTTTAAAGATGATCTCAGGGAAATAGTTTTAGGGGTTCATTCAGCTACCATGGCTCCAAAGTCTGGGGTCCATAAGAATTTGAAATTCTACTCTGTATTTTCCCCCTTTTGATCAGGATTCTTCTACAGAATGTTTGATCAACACGTTCAGTAATGGTAGCCAGGCACCATCCAGTTCTAGTCTCATGGCAAAAAAGGCACTTGTTAATGGAGGCCATTACCCACACATTCCATATCCTCCTCCTATTCCTGACTCTCCTTTTTCTTCTGTTTTTCCAGCTGAATATAGAACAATTTTTGCTCCTTAGATTGCTGCTTGTAGGTCTTTAAGACCCCAAGCACTATGCAACAAACTAGGGGGTAGAACAGAAACACTTAACATGTTATTAGGCCAATTAACTGGGATGTCCCTTGAAACCATGACCCTAAACCTCCAAACCGAGGAACCAAATCCCATAAGATTTTTGGTTGTACATAAGCAGACTCTGTAGATACTCTTTATATATATATGTATGTTCATTGCAGCACGATTCACAATAGCCAAAAGACTGAAATAACCTAAATGCCCAACAACAGTTGAATGGATAAATAAAATGTAGCACATACATACTACTTAGCCAGTGGAAAAATGAAGTCTTGATATATGCTACAATATGGATAGAGCTTGAAAACATTATGCTGACTGAAATAATTCAATCACAAAAGGACAAATATTGTACGAACACACTTATATAAAAAGACAAGAAAAGGAAAATGTATAGAGACCAAAATTCATTACTGGTTACCATGGATAGGAAGGAGGGGAAGAGTGGGACGTAATGGTGATAGAAAAATGGCATTGGTTAAGGGTAGGGTTGCACAACAGATTATTGTAATTGTTGTCAATAAATTGTGCACCTGTAAAAAGTTGAATTGGAAAAAGTTCTGTGATAGATATATTTAGAACAACTATAAAAAAAGAAATAAAAAGCAGCTGCTGAGATTGCTTACGTATATCTCATACTTCTTTGTAATTAGACACGTGCTTAAGCTGAATCTACTGTGACAAAATCTGCCTGACTTTTAGGAGGGATCTCTTCATCAAACTGAGCAGATAGAGTTTTAAAATAACCTATGAAGTTATCTTTATGTATTTAATAAATGCTAATAATTTGTAATCTCCTTTGAAAGAAGATTCAAAAACAGTATAATAAATGTTGGCCTGACTCCTGAAGGCATCAATGAAAATATTTTGTTTTCTTCATTTATGTGTAAGTTGAATAAAAATATTTATGAACCATGTATTAAGTTCTTATTTTTGGGGGCTGCTTGCTGCGGCCCCTTATTACAATTAAATTAACATTAACTTATAAAGACTATCTTATTTCACAAAATGATTACATAACAATAAATTATGGAATTGATATTCAAATTATATTTATATTATATTTGGAAATTACACTACTAGTGTGTAAGATATTGGTATTTGTAGTTGAATTCTTTCATTTTCTGAAAGAAGAAAATTTATTAAAATTAGTCCTGGATAATAATCTATATGAACGTTCAATAAGAAATCATAATATTAATATTGAAATAATTCTATGTTATCAGATACCAAAATATCATGAGTGATGTGTTAAAAGCTGGAGTATGTTTTCCTATTTTTCAGCAATAATTTTTCAATATTTTATCTGTCCATAAATATAATGAATTACACACTCACACACACTATATATGTGTTTATGAATATATTCATATTAATATATATTCATTTGATAAAAGTAATTGCCAGGACTTCTGTTTCATATACTGTATATCTCATGTGAAACAGAGGCCCTGTTTTATCATTATATTTCTATTATTAAAAATGTTGACTTCAAGAAAGAAAAAGAAAGACTACTGAAAATAGATACTTGAAATAAGCTCTGATTACAATGGACTTTCTGGTATATTAATTATTCATTTATAGACAAATTCTTAGAAATTTCAAGAACAAAAATTTATTCATTTCCTTGACAAATATTTACTGAGTACTGAGTACCTGCCATGTACTAGTTATTATTTTAGGAACCAGAACTATAGCAGTGAGGGGAAAAAAAAAAAAGAATTCTTAAATAGCTTGGAAGTAGTATTTTAGTTGGAAGAGACGTATATTAGTAATGAAATTTGAGTGGATTTTGAGACTAAGTTCCATTATTTGTTGTACTTGTGTTCCCAGGCTGTCCAGTCGTCAGGTATTCAAGGAATTCAAGTCTTTCCCATCAAGTTACTTCATTTTTAGTTAAGAATAAAGAAAAATTTTTTTGAAAAAGATCTTTGATTTCTTTTTTTTTTGTATTAGCTGTTAAGCTGCTTAACTGTCTCAAGTCACTCGTTTATACTCTTAATGTTTGACGCTAAAGTCAACTTTTTAGTATTTCTTAAATTTCAACAAATGAATTCCTTGCTGTGCTATGCTCTCTAAAAAAACATGAAACTAAACAAATACACATTTTCTCAAAAAAGCTAAAGAAGCAATGTGGCTGACAAGTTTTAGTTTTCGGGAATAAATACAAAGAAAAAAGGAAAAAAAAACTGAGATAACTATGTAACTAGGATAAAAATTTATTCCATTTCTAAAGGAAAACAAAACAAAATGAGACAACATTCTTTAGAAAATAAAGTAATTTCCTTTAGAATGAACTTTCTTTTGTTGTTATTAGATACTGTTGAGTCGGTTCCAACTCACAGTGACCCCATAGGACAGAGTAGAACTGCTCATAGTGTTTCCAAGGAGCAGCTGGTGAATATGAACTGCTGACCTTTTGGTTAGTTGTCCTATCTATTAACCACTGCACCACCAGGGCTTCAAACTTTCAGTAGAAATAAATATTAATACCTAAAATAAACCCTTAATATAGGTATCATTTTTTTAAATCTCAGTTTATAAGCGAAGAAACTTATGCACTAAGATAAAATAAATAAGATAAATTCAAAAAACACGTAATAGTGGACTTCCGGCAAAATGGTACTCTAGGCAGAAGCACCACGACGTCCCTCCACAGCAAAGATCCGAGAAACTAAGCTGAACAGAGAAAACAACAATCCTGAAACCCTAAAACATCAAATGAAGAGATAAAGAACTCAGCCAAGCACAAAAAGGAGTGAGAAAACTGACAGAGAATGGAGAGCAAGGAGAGATTCATGCAGAGGTCTCCTATCAGTTAACACAGCGCAGATCTGCCATCTTGGACTCCTATCGGAGACCAGCAAACAGGGGGTCCAAGAAAGCAGCTTCACGGAGCTTCCAACGGGAGACAAAACAATAGGTAATTAGCGATACATGCTTTCCCACCGCCCACCCTTCTTCACCCCCACTCAGACTCCTCTGCTTCCTACGGCCACAATCTCTTGTCCGGGAAGCACTGGCTGCTTGGATTCCACACACCTGAACTGCCCGGCTCTCTGAGTGCCATTTGTTGGCTGCTGGTGTTGCTTTTTCTGCTTCTTTTGATTTCTTCCTTCCCTCTCACCACCTCCCCCTCCTTTTGCTCAAATATCTGGCTCTGTGCACCATCTTTGCTTCTTCCTGAGGGGCTACAGAGCTCTGGTAATTTGTGATGTATGCTTTCCCACCCCTTACCCTTCTTCACCCACAATTGGCCTCCTCTGCTTCCCGCTGACACAGTCTCTTGTCCAAAAAACACCAGCTGCTTGGATTCCACCAGCCTGCACTAGCTGGCTCTCTGAGTGCCATTTCTTGGCTGCTGGTGTTGCTATTTTTCCGCTTCTTTTGATTTCTTCCTTACCTCTCACCACCTCCCCCTCCTTTCGCTGAAATACCTGGCTCCATGTGCAGTGGAGAGCTCTGTTTGAGTGCGGAGCTGCTTCCTGGTCTGGGCTGCTGCGCTGGTGGGATCCCAGGGCTTTTGTTCATTTGTTTGTTTTGAAATGTTTGTTTGTTTTCTCTTCCTTTTCTTCAGTTAACAGCCAGTTCTGGCCAGGTGGTGCTGTGTGGCTTGGAAACTACTCATTTGGCTTGCACAAATGTGCAGAGGAATCACTGAGGGCATTTCTTTTTCCGTTGTTGTTGTTTTTTTTTTTTTTTCCTGCTTTTTGGGGGCTTTTCTTGTTCTTTTTTTTTTTCCTAATTGGTTTAATTTTCTTTTCCCTCTTTTTCCCTTTTTGTTTTTCTTCATTACTCAGTTTCTCATCTCTCTATAACTTCCTTCTCTTTCTGTTCCCTGAATACCTGGCATTGTATACCTCTATGCCTTCTAGCAGGGCTGTACTGCAACACCTGATGACAACTTCCCCAGACCTCATAGCTGCACTGGTAGGATCCCTGGGAACTTTGTTGTTCTTTAAACTTTCTGATTTTTATTTAATCATTCTTTTCTTTTCTTTTTATTCTTCCTCTTCCCCTTTTTGTTTTTCTCCATTTCAAAGTCTCTCATCTCTCCACTCCAACGGCAAGCTCCTCTAGAATTCTTTTTTGTTTGTTTGTATGATTTTGGCTCTTGTTCCTCTCTCCTATCTCCCATATCCATCTTGGCTCCACACATAACAATCTCCCTGCTACATCCTGCCTACCTGCACCATGCTCTTAACATCACACCACCAAGCAGCACAGGCATGGCCTACTGGAACCTGCTCTGCACTAATTACTGACCTGTCCTGGTGGCTGTAGTAAGTGCTACAAGCAACAAATCCCACTAACTCCTCTTCAGCTAGACCTGCACTGCTGAACCATATCTGAGTGACTGACCCTGCCAACTGGAGAAGGAGGCAAAAAGTATTGTGCCCACAGACAAGCAAACAACAAAGAACACACAGCCCGCCTGCTCAGACATAGCCAAATTAAAAAAAAAAAGGGAAGAAACAAACAAATCTACAATCAATAAACAAGAAAAATAACTACTGAATGCCCTGAAGAAAGCAGACAATATCAAAACATTTACAAAAACAGGACACGATGGTCCCAGTAGGCATCCAAATTAAAACACCAGATGTCTCTCCTGTGGAAGAAAATGCACTAGAAGTACCTGATAGGGAATTCAAATCTCTCATACTCAGAATTCTCCAAGAGCTGTAGCAAAAAGCAGACAAAAATGAGGAAAAAATTGACAAATTCATGGAAAATACAGACAAAAAATTGGAATAATTCAGGAAAATAATGCAGGAACTAAATGCCAAAATAAATTCACAACTATAAATTATAAAAAGACAACAATTAGAAATCCAAAAGATCAACAACAAGATTTCAGAAATGGACAGTGTCATAGAAGGGCTGAGAAGCAGATTTGAAACGGTGGAAGACAGGATCAGTGGAACTGAAGACAAACACTTGGATACAATTCTGAGGAAAACTCAGAAAAAAGAACAAAGAAAAATGAAGAGACCCAGAGAGTTATGTGGGACACAATCAAAAGCAAAAATTTGTGAGTGATTGGAATTCCAGAACAGGGGGAGAAAACAGAAAACACAGAGAGGATCATTGAAGAACTGCTGACAGAAAACTTCACCAATATCATGAAAGATGAAAAGCTGGCCATACAAGAAGCTCAACAAACCTCATATAGAAGAGACCCCAAAAGAAAATCACCAAGGCATATCATAATCACACTCGCCAAAACCAAAGACAAAGAATCCTGAGAGCAGCTTGTGAAAAACAAGAAGTCACATACAGAGGAGAAACTATAAGACTAAGCTCAGATTATTCAGCAGAAACCAAGGAGGCAAGTAGGCAATGGGATGACATATATAAAATCTTGAAAGAAAAATATTGCCAGCCAAGAATAATCAATCCTGCAAAACTCTTGTTCAAATATGATGGTGAAATTAGGTCATTTCCAGATAAACAGAAATTAAGGGAATATGTAAAAGTAAAACCAAACTTACAAGAATTATTAACGGGAGTGCTTCGATCTGCGAACAAACAACTTCAGCTCACAGGCAGAATTTAGGACTCAGGATCGTACCAGCGAGATACCAATCTAGGAATTGAACTCTCAAGACTATCCAAAACCAAAAGAAATACAACAGGGAATCAGAACAGTGAACCAGTAAATGACAACAACATAAAAACAATACTAGAGGGAATAAAGGTCATAGGTATAGAACCTTCTAATGGAGAGGAAGGCAAGGCGATACCAAGTAATGGTAGACTGATTCAAACTTAGAAAGATAAGGGTAAAATTCATGGTAACCCCAGGGAAGGTAAAAAACATACTCATAAAACTAAAGAGGAAAAACATACAGCCTCAGCCAAAACAAAAGAAATGAAAAAAAATCCACAAACAAAAGTAAATCAGAACAGGAGAGTAAGAAGAACAAAGAAAATGTCAGCACCACAAAAAAAAAAGCACTACAAAATGACAGCAACAAACTCACATCTATCAATAATTACACTGAATGTAAATGGACTCAAGGCACCCATAAAGAGACAGAGAATGACAGAATGGATAAGAAAACAGGATCCATCAATATGCTGTCTACAAGAGACACACCTTAGAAACAAAGATGTGAATTTATTAAAAGTCAAAGTTTGCAAAAAAGTATATCAAGCTAACAACTACCAAAAAAGAGCAGGAGTGGCAATACTAATCTCAGATAAAATAGACTTTATAACAAAATCCGCCATAAATGACAAAGAAGGACACTATATTATGATTAAGCGGACGATCCATCATGAAGACATAACTATAATAAACATCTATGCACACAATGACAGGGCTCTGAAATACTAAAACAAACTTTAACAACATTGAAAAGAGAAATTGACAGTTCCTCAATCATAGTAGGAGACTTCAACACACCACTCTCAGTAAAGGACAGAACAACTAAGAAGAAACTCAGCAAAGATACAGAAGAACTAAAAGGCATAGTCAGTCAACTTGACCTGATAGACATATATAGAACACTCCATCCAACCGCTGCAAAGTACACATTCTTTTCCAATGCGCAAGGAACGTTCTCCAGAATAGACCACGTCTTAGGCCACAGAACAATCCTCAACAAGATCCAAAACGTGGAGATAATTCAAAGTATCTTCTCTGACCACAATGCCATCAAGGTGGAAATTAACAACAGAATGAGAAAGGAAAAAAAATCAATTATATGGAACTGAATAATACCCTGCTTATACATCAGTGAGTAATAGGAGAAATTAGAGATGGAATCAAAAAATTCCTAGAATCCAATGAGAATGAAAACACATCATACCAAAACCTTTGGGACACAGAAAAGGCAGTCCTCAGAGGACAATTTATAGCACTAGATGCACACATCAAAAAAGAAGGAAGAGAGAAAATCAAAACATTAACTACAGAATTCAAACAAATAGGAAGAGAACAGCAAAAAAAAAAAAAAAAGCCTACAACTGGAAGAAAGGCAATAGTAAAGATCAGAGCAGAAATAAATGAAATAGAGAACAGAAAAACAATAGAAAGAATCAACAAAACCAAAGGTTGGTTCTTTGAAAGAATCAACAAAATCGACAAACCACTGGCCAAACTGACAAAAGAAAAACAGGAGAGGACACAGATAACCCAAATAAGAAATGAAATGGGGAACATTACAACAGACCCAACTGAAATAAAAAGGATTATAACAGAATATTATGAAAACCTATAATCCAACAAATTTGAGAACCTAGAGGAAATGGATACATTTCCAGAAACACATTACCTACCCAAACTACAACAAAGTGATGTTGAAAATCTGAACAGGCCCATAACAAGAGAAAAGATTGAAAAGGTAATAAAAAAAACTCCCAACCAAAAAAGGCCCTGGCCCAGATGGCTTCACTGGAGAATTCTACAAAACATTTACAGAAGAGCTTGTAACAGTACTACCCAAGCTATTTCAGAGCATAGAAGAGGAAGCAACACTTCCAAATTCATTCTATGAAGCCAGCATAATGCTGATACAAAAACCAGGCAAAGATGTCACAAAAAAAGAAAATTACAGACCAATATAGATGCAAACATTCTTAACAAAATTCTAGCCGATAGAATTCAGCATCATATCAAAATAATAATACACCACGACCGAGTAGGAGTCATACCAGATATGCAAGGATGGTTCAGCATTGGAAAATCAATCAATGTAATCCACCACATAAATAAAAGGAAAGAAAAGAATCACATGAACATCTCAATTGAAGCAGAAAAGGCATTTGACACAGTCCAACACCTATTTCTGATAAAAACTCTCAATAAAATAGGTATAGAAGGGAAATTTCTCAACATAATAAAGGGCATCTATGCAAAACCAACAGCCAAGATCATTCTTAATGGAGAGAGGCTGAAAACATTCCCCTTGAAAACAGGAACAAGACAAGGATGCCCTTTATCACCACTCCTATTTAACACTGTGCTGGAAGTCCTAGATAGAGCAATAAGGCAAGAAAAAGAAATAAAGGGCATCCAAACTGGTAATGAAGAAGTTAAACTGTCCCCGTTTGTGAATGATATGATACTATACATAGAAAACCCAAAAGACTCCATGAGAAAACTACTAGAATAGAATGATTCAGCAGAGTAGCAGGATTCAAGATAAATATACAAAAATCAGTTGGATTCCCATACACCAATAAAGAAAAGGATGAAAAGGAAATCAGGAAAACAATACCATTTATAATAACCCCTAAAAAGATAAAATACTTGGGAATAAATCTAACCAGGGATGTAAAGACCTGTACAAAGAACACTACAAAACACTACTGCAAGAAACCCAAAGGGATCTACATAAATGGAAAAACATACCATGCTCATGGATAGGCAGACTCAACATTGTGAAAATGACAATTCTACCCAAAGCAATTTGCAAATACAATGCAATCCCGATCCCAATACCAACAACCTTCTTCAAAGAGATGGAAAAACTAATCATTAACTTTATATGGAAAGAGAAAAAGCCCCAAATAAATAAAGCACTACTTAAAAAGAAGAATAAAGTTGGAGGACTCACACTACCTGACTTTAGAACCTGCTATACAGCTACAGTAGTCAAACAGCTCGGTACTGGTACAATGACAGATACATCGACCAATGGAACAGAAATGAGAAACCAGATGTAAATCCATCCACCTACGGTTACCTGATCTTCGGCAAGGGCCCAAAGTCCATCAAATGGGGAAAAGACAGTCTTTTTAACAAATGGTGCTGGCAAAACTGATATCCATCTGCAAAAAAAATGAAACAGATCCCATACCTCACCCCCTATGGAAAAACTACTTCAAAATGGATCAAAGACCTGAATATAAATCCTAAAACTATAAAGTTTTAGAAGAAAAAATAGGACCAACACTACAGGACTTAATAGAAGACATTAACAGGATACAGACGATAACCATCAACTCACAAACCCCAATAGATAAGCTAGATAACTGGGATGTTCTAGAAATCAAACACCTATGCTCTTCAAAAGACTTCACCAAAAGAGTAAAAAGAGAACCCACAGACTGGGAAAAAATTTTTGGACAGTACAAGTCAGCCAAAGGTCTAATCTCCATAATCTACAAGAAAATCCAACACCTCTACAACAAAAAGACAAATAATCGTATTAAAAAATGGGCAAAGGAAATGAACAGACACTTCACCAAAGAAGACATTCACATGGCCAACAGACATATGAGGAAATGCTCGTGATCACTAGCCATCAGAGAAATGCAAACTAAAACCACAATGAGATACCATCTCACCCCAGCATTACTAGCACAAACCAAAAACACTGGAAATAACAAATGTTGGAGGGGCTGCAGCGAAATTGGAACTCTTATGCACTCCTGGTGGGAATGCAAAGTGATACAACCATTTTGGAAAATGATATGGCGTTTCCTCAGAAAGCTAGAAATAGACATACCGTTCTATCCAGCAACCCCAGTCTTAGGAATATATCCTAGAGAAATAAGAGTCGTCACTTGAATAGACATATGCACACCTATGTTCATGGCAGCATTGTTCACAATAGCAAAACAATGGAAACAACGTAGATTCCCATCAACAGACGAATGGATAAATAAACTATGGTACATACACACAATGGAGTACTATGCCACAAGAAAGAACAATGATGAATCTGTGAAGCATCTCATAACATGGATGAAACTGGAGGACGTTATGCTGAGTGAAATAAGTCAATCACAAAAGGACAAATATTGTATGAGACTTCTATTGTAAAAACCGATGAAAAAGTTCACACACAAAATATAGCAATCTTTGTTGGTTACCAGGGATGGGAGGGGTGGGGGGAAAATACTTAATAGACAATAAATAAGTGGTATCTTGGGTGAAGGGTGAGACAGTACACAATACAGGGGAAAGCAGCACAGCTTGTTCAAGGAAAGGTCATGGAAGTCCCATAGACACATCCAAACTCCCTGAGGGACTGAATTGCTGGGTGGAGGGCTGTGGGGACCATGGTCTCAGGGAACATGTAGCTCAACTGGCATAACACAGTTTATAAAAACAATGTTCTGCATTCTACCTTGGTGAGTAGCATCTGGGTTCTTAAAAGCCTGTGAGCCGCCATCTAAGATACTCCACTGGTCTCATCCCTTCGGGAGCAAGGGAGAATGAAGAGAACAGGATACAAGGAAAAGATTAGTCCTCAAGGACTAATGGACCACAGCTACCAAGGCCTCCACTGGACTGAGTCCAGTACAGCTAGATGGTGCCCCGCTACCACCACTGACTGCTCTGACCAGGATCACAACAGAGGGTTCTGGACAGAGCTGGAGAAGGATGTAGAACATAATTCTAAATCACAAAAAAAAAAAAAAAAAAAAAAGACCAGATTTACTGGCCTAAAGGAGACTGGAGAAACCCAGAGAGTATGGCCCCCAGACACCCTTTTAGCTCAGTGTTAAGGTCATTTCCGAGGTTCACCATTCAGCCTGGGAGTGGACAGCCCCATAAAACCAAATGGGACTAATGAGGCACAGCATTCCAGGGACAAGGGCCAGAAGGCCCACGGGGGCTAGGAAACTGGTGACAGGGAACCCAAGGTTGAGTAAGGATAGTGTTGATGTTTTGTGAGGTTGTAAACCATTGTCATAGGGCAACATGTGTACTCTCTGTTAAATGAGATAGTATTTTGTTCTGTAAGCCTTCGTCTAAAGTGAGAACAGCAACAGAACTGGAAGAGCGTAGTCAATGTCACTGAACGGTGCATGTATAAATTTTTGAAATCGTATCTTTGGCTATGTATATTTTCACCAAAAACAAACAAAAAAAAAAATGTCGAGAAGGGGAGGATTGACATGTTGTGGGGTTGTTAACCAACGTCATAAAACAATATGTGTACTACTGTTTCATGAGAAATTATTTGTTCTGTAAGCCTTTACCTGAAGTACAAAAAAAAAAAAAAAATGTAACAGCAAAGGAAGGAAAAATAAATTGAGCCCCAGTAGCTCCAGAATCAATATTCAATCTACTTGAATTATTATATTAGTATATTTGTATAATAATTCTTAACATTTTGCCCAAAAATAAGAAAAAATGTCTACTACAGATCCATGTAGACATAGATATATATTGGTTATACCGAAATATGAAAATTGAAGATAAAAGTCATCCATCTAAGTCACGAAACAATTCTGTTAGAGCCATTTGGCCCTTTGTTAAATGAATTTGGAATATTGTGTCCTGAAATATAAAAGTAGATGTTGCAATTGACTCTGTGACAGCATGAGGGCAACCTAAGATCATGGATATATAGTCATTTTAGTCATTTCTTCACCTGTACTGGACTTTAAATAAAGCGTCCAGAAATATTTCTTTAATTAACATAGAGTCACTTTTAAAATAATCTGTCATCTTGATAACAATAAGTACCCCTGTTTCAAAACACCTATTTGCTGAATTTCACAGAATACTTGTGATGATGTACATTTTTGCTCTTCTACTTATTCTCATAAACTGCCCAATAATAGATTGATATTAATATAACAGACATCTTTGGAGCATCTGCTTAAACTATTTCTGAGGATGCCTGATCAAAGTAAACGAGACAACATTCTTTAGAAAATAAAGTAATTTCCTTTAGAATGAACTTTCCTTTGTTGTTGCTAGATGGCATTGAGTCAGTTCCAACTCATAGGGACCCTACAGGACAGAGCAGAACTGCCCCATAGTGCCTGGCATCTATGTTTCTACTCTGTCTCCTCTTTTCCCAGCAAATAAAAAGCAGAGGGAAATATTTGATCCATACTTTGAAGTCAGAATCCCAGTACTGATAATTTAAATTTAGCAACAGGGAAACGGGGAGTTAACAGCTCAGTTGCGTTAATGATTTCATCTGAGCTCTGTATTACTCTAGAGGAACCATTTTGTGCAATCTATAAAATACCCTAGCACTTTTCCAATAAATTATCTCTTTTCTTTTTTAACTTATATTGCATAATTTACTTTTTGTTTATAAACATAAAACACAAATATTGAGAAACAGAATGAGAAATCACATATTTGAAAAATCAGTTGATTATAATTATTAAAACTAGAAATATTTAAATAAGTACTTTGTTGATAAATATTAATATTTAACATTCTGAAATGTTATAAATTTTTTGATAAAATTGATATGTTCAGAAAATTGTTATAGGATAAATTTCGGAGTCAGACAAAAATGCATCTGAGGAGTTGTATAATCTCTCTCTGCCTTAGTGTACAGACCTTTAAAGTAGGGAATAAATAATCAGTGGTATTTTGGTAAAGAATTAAAATACTGCAATAACATTTGTGCAGTACACACCGTGTGAAGAGTTAATAAATCTTAGCTACTATAGGTATTATCTAAATATTTTTCAATTTTAACAAGAAATTGATCAGCTTTCACCCTATATTCTCACCTAAGAAAGTACTGTTCAATTATTTTAGTAGCATAGTTTTTCACTTGCAAACGATTGTCAGAGGTATATTTCAAACTTTTACATTTGCTTGAAGTGTAAAACTGATTTGTTATGAAAACTGAGGGGGAAAAAATGAGGAATAGTGTGAATTTTCACAACCTGAAATCAGGTATATGGCAAATCAGTATTTTTAGAAAGTAAAAAAACTATAAGATAATAGCAGACAAGCTTTAATGAGTCATAATATAAATTATATAGAAGTGACAATAGAACATACTAACTCAATGATCTGCTGTGTGTCCCCCTGCACCCATGACTCAGTTTTGAAGTATGTCATCATGGTAATTCTTGGTTACAAACTGATGTACATCATTCCTTGCTCACTTCTATTTTCTCATAATCACCAGCTAGGTTTATAGTAAGAGTCTTCTATAAACAGGTCTTACAGTTTAATCTTTACAAGAGACCTACGCTAACACAGATATTTGCATGTACACTAAAAATAAGATGTATATACAGGATGTTTTCATGCTGAAATACACATACTTACTGACTTGTTAAAAAATTAGGTTTATTGAATTTTTTGTGAAAATATACACTTCAAAGGATAGACCATTTCAACAAATTCTACATAAACTTTTTCACCACTCATTTTAAACTGCTGCTACTGTATGCACTCTAGCAAAGGAACGGGACTTTGGGAGATAATTCTGCCAAAATATATATCGTCACTCTGCTCACTGGGCAAAATTCAAGGCCATTTTCATGGTTCTAGATATGGCTGCCTTTGATTAATCTTGTTATTTTTCTACTGACCATGGACTACGGATATTTTCTCAGCTGTATTCTCTGCCACTTGGAAAGCTACATAAAGGCTGGCAGATTAAAGTCATTCCTCTTTGGGACAGTAAACTTTGGAAACAAATTACAGATGGTGACTGAACCATCTGTGTCACTCATATACATCCCCACAATGAGAGCCCATTCTCTGATGCAACTATCTGGAAAAGCTACCGATGGATTCCCCATCACTCAGATAGCCACCGCTGATGTTTGGATTTCACATTGTATGAAACTTGTCGACACATAGAACGGGCACAAGTAAACGAAACTCTGATTCTATTGAAGAGTTTACCACTGCATCCAAGAATTGTGAATCCTGCCAAAAGAGGACTTATTTTTCTCTAAGTTCAGGAGGACACACTGCATGGGGCGTGATTCCTGCCCACTGCTGACAGATTGAGTTCATCAGAACTTTAACCCCATCTCAGGACTAACTGGTGTAGGTGCTTTTTTAGGTTATAATGTTGCTGTTCCAGTCTGATCCACATAGTCTTTGAAACTAATCAGTTGTGTTTTCGGCAGTCAGGACCATTTTCAGTCTAACGATGTTATGCCTTCCAGGGCATGACGAATCTTTCTTTCTCCTAACAGCAATGTCAAACTGGTCTGGTTGCTACCCATTCCTGGTGTAGGGGACTCCAACATAATTCTGACTCTGCCTCTCTATTTCTTTTGTTGGATTGACATGGTCTTGAGTCATGAGCATAATGACCTCTTGTCTGAGAGCACTGCTTGCCAAGTCACCCTACCATGGCTATAATGTATCTCAATAAGTTTTATAAAAATAACTTCCATAAAATTGCAATTGATCCTTAAAAACTAAAAGTCTGGATGCAAGTAGAGATGATTGTAAAAATGATGGAATTTTAGCTACCTAAATGAGACAAACCAATTTGTAATTGTGGAGGGAGAACAACAATCTTGGCATCTGGGAAAACAATACTTCATACCCTGGAAGATACAGGGATAGTAGGGACATAAATAATATTTGTTTTTCAGAATTGCCCTTGGACCCTTCCTTGTGAAGAAAAACATCCTGTTGTAGCTCTTCTAAGCTGTTTCATACACCTTAAATTTAGTTGCCCACTGAGTAGTCCATCCTTGTTAGATAGCTCTGATCATGACTTGATCATTCCCCTAATCCTTCCCAAGAAGTCTTTTGGAAGAAGCAAGTGATGGTCTCTGATCTTGCACTTCCATACAGTACACTTGTCAAACACTCCAGATTTCATTTCACAGGGCAGACAAATGTCATCTAACTGAAATTGTGAACAAACAGGACAAATTGAGCATTCCCTCTAAAACAAATTTTTGTTGTTATTTGATGTTGTGTCAGCTCCAACTCATGCCAACCACATGTACAAAAGATGAAAATCATCTGGTCCCTGTGCCATCTTTGTGATCTTTGGTATGCATGAGTCCATGTTAACCACAGTGCATCTGGAGTGGCTTTAGGCTTAGGAATTTCATCTTCCAGCACTGTATGGACAACCCCATAGTGTTTTCATTGACTAATTTTTAGAAGTATATCACCAGGCTTTTCTTCCTGATACGTCTTAGTTTAGAAGCTCTGCTAAGACTTGTCTACTATGGGTGACGCTGCTGCTATTTGAAATACCAGTGGCATAGCTCCCAGCATCATATCAACATGTAAGACATCACATTAGGAAAAATGATAGTACTAAAATAAGAACTAGACTCTATTATGATTTGGGCAATTGTACTTCACTGTAAATTAGGCTGCTTTTGGCTATTATACAATCTATTAAAATAGATTTCATAAGTTTCCAGTGAATTAATTTTTTGTTGACATCTATATTGACTTTAAAAGTTATTTTAATATATTCAGTCAAAATTTCAAGTAAAATAATTCTGATATTTTTATTCTGGTTAGTTTATTGGTCCTTAGCAATACTTTGCATGTGTCATTGCAAAGCAGAAGGTATTCTCACAATGAGTGAAACTTAATTTACTTTTCTATCAACAGCATTTCAAATTTTAGCCAGTTCTAATTTAATGAGTGTGTTATGGATTGAACTGTGCCCCCCAAAAATATGTGTTGCAAATCCTAACCTCTATGCCTGGGTTATAATGCCATTTGGGAATGGGTTGTTTTGTTATGTTAATGGACAGGATTAGTGTAGGTTGTGCCCTGAGTCATTCCTTCTTGAGATATAAGCAAAAGTAGCAGAGATGGGGTAGGATAGATGACAAGACACGTGGAGATCTCCAAGAAACCAGGAATCAGAAGCTAAAGAGACAAGGGTCTTCCTCCAGAGCTGACAGAGAAAGTCTTCCCCTAGGGCCAGTGCTCTGAATTCTGACTTCTACCCTTCTAAACTGTAAGAAACTAAACTTCTGTTTGTTAAAGCTACCCACTAGTGGTATTTCTGTTACAGCAGCACTAGATAACTAACACAGTGTGCAATTCACCCAAGCCATTGAGCTAAAATTCAACCTCGGTCATTGGACTCAAGTCTAACAACTCACACAGAACACATTCTTCCATAATCTTTTGATGTTTCATCCTATCCTGGCTCCATAATTCTGTTCCCGAAACTTGAATTAGTCACTCTGATTTCATAACTAACTTTGCATATACTACTCTGTCTTCAACTAAAATTTCCTCTCAGTACTATATCCAAGACAGAACCCTCAAATGTAAGCAGTAGATAATTGAAACACTCCTTAATCTACCAAGTAAGTTAATACAATCAAGTGAAATTAGGGCTATTCTGAGTTAACATTAGCAGGAATACAAAATTTGAGGAAAGGCTTTACCTTTTCACTTATTTTTTCTTTATTCTTTTTTTGATGTGCTTAATCAATTTAAAAGGGACAGTATGTAGTAGTTTTCCCAAACCCTAAAGAGCTCTACCTCTCTTCACTTCCTTTCCTAATAGTTTGATTTTCCCCTGGTGATTTTCTTTATTCTTACAGACACTTCAAGAATAAAGTCTTTATCACATTAAATAGGATTAAAATCTCAAGCTTGTAATGGAGTAGAACAGATACAATGTGGTTAATCAGAGATACAAGTTATAAAATTTTAATAGAATATTTAACATTAAGAACAAAATTGAAATTAGGAAATTGGAACAATAAATATCCTCTGGATTTATAACATATTCTGTCCTTAATATATCAAGTTGCTTCAATGATTTGAGCATAAATATCATCTTAATTAATAATATTAATTCCAGTTTATCAGGAAGTTCCTTTTTGGGACCTAGATAAATACCATTCTCTCTGCTGGTTTATTTTCAAACATGAAGCTCATATGGGGAGTCCCTTCAACACTGATTGGAAATGACTGACAGATGGCATTGTTTCATACTCTCTTTGATAGAGTTGGCATGAGACTTGGAGTTTAAAAGAAGCCTTTGTAAGTAAAAGGTTGAATACTGCGAAAGGAAGTCTATAGAGCCTCTAAGTATTCCTAAGGGGGTTTGTTCCTGCTCTTTAGTCATGCCCTTTTGACAAACTAAAATGATTTCAAAAGAAAATGATTAACAAAATGGTAGATTTCACTACAGATGAACAGTGAGCTATACGTTGGATAAAGGTCAAGCTTAGCTGTTGGTTAAATCTCCAGGATCCAGCAAATAAAAGGGCTGTCACTGCTAAAGGAAAGAAATGTGTACCTCACCAAATACATTACAGTCCTCTAATAGGAGACAAGTTAAAACCATCAGGTTGAATGACAATTACTAACAGTACTCTATTGGTTGTCCTGGTATTCAAATAGTTAAAAAGGTTAGGATTCTATCACTATTAGACTCTTAGGCAATTCCTTTGTAGCCTACTCCAAAGAGATTTACTGCCCCATAGGGAGTTTCAGAAGTAATTCAAAACTAAAGTTTAGGTATGTAATTTTATACAGGACTCTCCTTTGATGTTTTTATTTAAGAAGAATCTTTACCTTTACAAAAATTAAACATCATATCTCCAAATCATTCCAGGATTTTTGAAATAGGTAAGGTTTCCCATGTATATTTTTCAAAAAAATACCTTTGAATTTTTAATGTCTTTGATTATTTATGAGGATAATACATGTTGTATTCCTAGAGTGAGAGTTTGGCTCTCAATGGTATTTCCTTTGAAAATCAGTGTTGAAAATACCCTTTATTAGTGAAGGTTTAGAGATTAGAGTCATTCTTACTGTACTATCAGGTGCATACATTTGAGGGAACGTTTCTTATAAGTTCTTTGGCAAGACATACGTAAAGGTATTTAAGAAATTGACCAAATAATCCTATGCCCAGTAATGAATTTCTGAAAGGAAACACAGTTTGGTTCACTGCAGCACAATTTCTGAGAACAGAAATTTAAATCTATCTAAATTTCAAACAATGAAGATGGTTATGTAAAATTTGGAAAACCACAGAGGAATTACTCCAATAGCATTGCCACATAAAGCCTTTCCCTTGTTTTTGTTGTTGGTAGGTGCCGTCAAGTCAGCTCAGACTCATAGTGACACTATGTACAACAGAACAAAAACACTACCTGATCTTGCACCATCCTCACCATCATTGCTATGTTTGAATCCATTGTTGCAGCTGCTGTGTTAATCCATTTCCTTGAGAGTCTTCCTCTTTTTCTCTGACTCGCTACTTTACCAAGCATGATGTCCTTCTCCAGGGACTGGTCCCTCCTGAGAATATGTCCAAAGTATGTGAGATGAAATCTTGTCATCCTCACTTTCAAGGAGCATTCTGGCTGTACTTCTTCCAAGACAAATTTGTTCATTCTTCTGATAGTCCATGGTACATTCAATATTCTTCACCAGCATCAGAATTCAAAGGCATCAATTCTTCTTTTGTCTTCCTTATTCATTGTCCAGCTTTCACATGCATATGTGGCGATTGAAAATACCACGGCTTGGGTCAGGTGCACCTTAATCCTCAAAGAGACATCTCAAGCCTTGAGGGAGAATGTAAATTCTCCTGGGTTTTGGATTTGCTTGGTGCCTGTTAATCCTTCTTTCACTCCAATTTCTCCCATTTGTAATGGACTTTTGTGATGATATTATGGGGTGAATGTGTTTTACATGTGGCAATGACATGAATTTTGGGAGACCATCGGATGGAATGATATAGATTTAATTGTGTCCCCCCACAATATGTGTCAACTTGGCTAGGTCACGATTCCCAGTATTGTGTGTGTGTCCTCCACTGGTGATCTAATTATCCTCCATTTTGTGAAGTGATATAAATCCTAACCTCTATACCTATGGTTATTTTTCCATTTGAGAGTGAGTTGTCTGGTATGTTAATGAGGCAGGGTTAGGGTGGAATGTATCTTGAGTCACTGACTTACTAGAGGGTATAACTTAAGTCACTATCCTTACCCCAGTCACCACCCTTACCACCCTTATTCAAGTCAGTCCTTTCTTGAGTCACACCTTTTACCTTACAAAAGACAAAAGGAGAGAGAAGCAAACAGATAGGGACCTCAGTACAACCAAGAAGAAAAGACAGGAGCAAAGGGAGTCCTTTGGACCTGGGGTCCCTGTGCTAAGAACCTCCTAGGACTAGGAGACACAAAAAGAGAGCAGTAACACCAGTGAGGTGCAAAATGATGAGACGTGGCGGCAGAGAAATGGCGGCAGCTAAACCAGGAGACTGGCAAGAGAGAGCATGGGAGATGACCCGTGGAGCAAGAGAGAGCTGCGTGCCTTTGGGCAGAAGGTTTCCTGGCAGAGTAGGGTAGTGGAGTGGGGTGCCTCTGGGCACATATTTGTGGAGCTAAAGGGCTTTGTAACATTTGTTCCAACAGGGCAGAGGCCAGGCAGAGGGGCTGGAAGCCAGAGAGAATCCTATTGTGGACTCGGCTGAGAAGAGTATATCTTGACTGATATTGACCTCCTCCAGAGCCAACAGAGAGACAAAGCCTTCCTCGTGAGCCAATACTCTGAATTCAGACTTCTAGCCTCCTAAACTGTGAGAAAATAGATTTCTGTTTTTTAAAGCCATCCATTTTTGTGGTATTTCTGTTATAGCATCACTAGGTAACTAAGGCTTTTCCTTTATTACATTATTTAAAGAATTCCCTCTACCCTTTCCCTATGTTATGTGTTCTTTATGGCTATGTTGTCCTTGTGCCTCTGCTCCCTCAGTAATATTCTCTGTCTTTTCTATGCTTTGTGCTGTATTTCAGAATGAATGACCTTTTTCCTTATCAGCTGGCTTCTTGCTGGGTTTGACCAACCGGAGACAAGGTAGGGGGTTACAGTGTAGGATTTCTCCCTTCTTCTCTGCCTTTGGCTGGATCATCAGCAGTGTCTGCGTAAGCTCTCTGGCTGTAGATAAGCCTGTCAAGGTTTCAGCTTCTGTCAAATGATCCTGGCCCTGGGCACTTGGAACATTACCTCTTCCATTTGTTCCTCCACCCTAGGACTGGTAGAAGCATCCTACCTCCAGACTCTGAATTGCTGCACAGACCCTGGATCAGCTTCTCAACCTACCACATCCATTATCAGTCCTCTGTATTAAACATCTTCTTTTTTAAATACTCAGAGGTGTTTCTTTCCTGATTGAATGCCAACTTATTTTTAAAATTTGTTTCCTTTTCACAACATGCCTAATTTGTTTTTGGAAAGTGATCCATAATTATCTTAGATCTGGAAACAAAATTTAATCAGTTTTGCACTAATTTGGCATGTTTGATTGGTTAGGATGGCATAAGTAAATGAAAATAAACATCTTATCCCAATTGAATCACCCTATTTATTTATTTATTGGTTGATCTGCAGTCCACCAATGTATTTTCCGCCTCTCGTATTGTAGAATGTGTACACTATTTTCCTCTAATGCAAAATTAGAATCAGCAGCAATCATAGGTCTAATGAAGTTGTGTTTTTAACTATATTTAGTCTAAATTAGCAGAATGACCTGATATTTGCATAAAATGTTTTCTCTCAAAAAGTTTTACAATCATAAAATTATAAGAAAAAAATTGACTTGTAATATTTGAATTAATCATCCCAAAATAACTTGACATTTTCCAAAATCTCATTTTTTATCTCGTCTATTTCTAATGAACTATATCTGCACAGGTGAAATTCAAAGAATTTCAATATTATAAAGAAGAGCCTTCTAAATTGCATCCCTGTAGTTCTGTATTTTGAACCCTGAACACACTTAGTAATTTTATGATTATATCATAATTTTTCCCAACAAATGTGATAAGTAACAATAATGGAATTAAATTAATAGTTATATTTAGATATGCACTCAATACCTAAAATGTTAAGGAACACACACCAGAAAGTAGCTAATTAGTACAATTTGATAATTATTTTTATTCCATGTAAAAGTAAACCAGTGTCGTGTTAACTTTAATTTAACATGTTGTTGTGTGTTGTTGAGTCGATTCAAACTCATAGTCACCCTGTATGACAGAGTAAAATTATCCCATAGGGTTTCCTAGGCTGTAATTTTTATGGGTTCAGATTGCCAGGTCTTTTCTCTTGAGGAGCTGCTGGTGGGTTAAAACCTCAGACCTTCTGGTTAGCAGCCAAGCACTTAACCGTTGTGCCATCCTTTAATAAATATAGTTTACATTTATTCAAAAATCTGCCTTAAAATGAGTTTCTTCTACTACATGAAGGCATTCCACAGTCACACATTAAAGACATGTTGTAAAATCTGTATTTTGTTTTATACACACACCATTTTGTTTTGCTTGAAAAAATATGTAGGTCACTGTTACAAGTAGCCAGTTGATGTTTGCAGCATCCAGAAACAATGGTTCCACATATCAAGCTTAAGCAGCCTTGTGCTCTGACTGCCTCTCTCCTCCAACCATTCCAAGTGATGAACACCACCTGTGGCACTCCTAATTCACAGCAGCAGGCAGTAGTTTTCCTTGGATACCCATTACCAGTAATTATTCCCAAGGCAGGCTATTAGATATGGCTTGTGAACATCTCAGCTGTATAGTTGAAAATATTAATTCTAATATTTCCTTTGAGAGGCATTTGTTCTATGACGATGAACATAAATTAATGTAGTTCTCTTAAAAAAAAAAGAAACAAAAGATAAATGCTTATTTTTGGAAAATTTATAAAGCTATTGTAAGTTATATTTTGGCATAGTTTGCAGAGTTCTTATGCAATTATTTTAAAATGTAGAACTAGTTGTATATCCTGCTGATAAGGTAGTATGAAATAGTTGGTATTTATTTATTTTTTCCTCTTACAGAAACCATTACCAAACATTTGACTTGGAGTATATAACAATTACATATGACTTAGCAAAAACATCACTTTTTAAAGAGAAGGAAGAAAAAAAAGAATTAAACCTATTTTACACACAATTGTCTTTGGAAACTTGCATTGCACTGTACACATTAACTGAATTTCAAAAGAATTTAAAGCAATTTCAGCACTTTACATTCTTGTGAATATCATAAATTTGTAATAATGCAAGATATAATTGTATGTTTGCATCATCTGTTTATAAACTATGTGTTATTAAAAGGCTGTTTAAAATATAAATCAGGAAGAATATTAAAAACATTTAGGTGCTGTCATGGTTTGAATTATGTTCCCCCCAAAATATGTGTATCAATTTGGCTGAACCATGATTCCCAGAATTGTGTGGTTGGCCTCCGTTTTGTGATTGTAATTTTATGTTAAAGAGGATTAGGGTGGGATTGTAACACCACCTTTACCCAGGTCACATCCCTGATCCCATGTAAAGGGAGTTTCCCTGGGGTGTGGCCTGCACCACCTTTTGTCTCTCAAGAGATAACAGGAAAGGGAAGCAAGCAGAGAATTGGGGACCTCATACCATCAAGAAAGCAGTGCCAGGAGCAGAGCGTGTTATTTGGACCAGGGTCCCTGCGCTGAGAAGCTCCTAGTCCGGGGGAACATTGATGAGAAGGCCGACAGAGAGAGAAAGCCTTCCCCTGGAGCCAATGCCCTGAATTTGGACTTTTAGCCTACTTTACTGCGAAGAAATAAGTTTATCTTTGTGAAAGTCATCCACTTGTAGTATTTGTGTTGTCGCAGCCCTAGACGACTAAGACAGGTGCATTGTTCAGCTTCTTTTAATTTACTGAATATTTACAAAAAGTGTTTTTAAATGTCTTTCTTCATAACTTCATGTCCTTAACTTCTAAAAGTGTAAGGGAAAAGGACATAAAAAATAATGTTGGGTTATTTAATGTCCTGATCTACCATCATCTTGTAATTACAGTAAAAATGTTTTCAGATTTCATTTATAAAGTTTAGTGGAAACTAAAGCTTTGTCTGGCCATCTTCCTACGAACAGTGGATATAAAACCTGAATATCTGCTTCCACTCATACCCTTGTCCTACACTTGAACGTATCAGGAGTGGTAGTGCTGCATTTCCCCTGAGCCCTGGAAAGAGTGACAGTTAAACCCCACTCCCCACATTTTTGTGTCCAGGGAAAAGGCTTACCTCAAAGAACCACCCTCTGGTTTATCAAATTAGATTATAAAATATCTTAAAGTAGGTCTATAACGATTAGCATAGAAATAAATAAGTGCTTATATAAACTGAATATTCCTAAAATTCCCACAAATTAAGGAAATTGAATTTCCAATACCTTCAGTGTGCTAAAATATGTATCTTTCTAGAAATTAAATGTTGTAAAATATATTATTGTTTCATTGATTAAATAGGTTACCAAGTAGTGTTTCTTAGTCAGTCATGATCCTATTTAATCAAGTGTTCAATCAAAAACTTTGATATTTTGCCTGTTCAAAATCACATCCTGAATGATATGTTTTGAACCTAAAACTTTTTGAAATTTCCCAGAGGGCCACTGGAAAATCGCAAAGGATTTATTCTTTCACCTTTTAAAAAGAGAGTTGCTATTAGCTCTGTTTACTTACCTATCATTGCTCTGTGGTGCTACATCCTAAAGCCTTCAGGGCAACAGCCTCCTCCTTACTGCTCACTCTTCTCAAATACAGATCCAACTTTTGGTTTATGGAAGGAATTAATTAGGTTTTATCAGCATCAAATAATTTAGGAGTAGGAGGGTCCCTCAGTGCATTTGGTCTGACATAATGTCTATTTTCTATTTCAATATTAGATAAAACACATTTTAGTTTCCTCACATTTGTTTACTAAATATTTTGGTTATTTACGGTCACATAATTTTCTCACAGTAACTTTCCAAAAAAAAAAAAAATCCATTGCCGTTGAGTTGATTTTGACCCACAGCAACACTATAAGATAGTAGACTTGCCCTATATTGTTTCTAAGGCTGTAAATGTTACGGAAGCAGGCATCCACTTCTTGCTCCTGTGACCAAGCAGCTGGTGGATTCATACCACTGGCCTTTTGTTATGAGCCAAGCACTTTGACCACTGTGCCACCAGTGTTCCTTTCACAGTAACTTTAGAAATACAGAAACTATTGTTCATTCCTTTGTAGTAAACAGTTATAACAAACTAGCAACAACTTTGATTTTTTGCTTGTGTGTTTTTTTGTTAGACAATTGTTATTAAAAGTAATATCATAAATTCTCAAAATGGTTGAATTATGAATTACATAAGGAGCCCCGGTGGCACAGTGGTGAAGAGCTCAGCTGCTAACTGAAAGCTCTATGCCAACCATTAATGCCAAAGAGGAAGCAATTGAATTTTTCTACCAACTTCTGCATTCTGAAATTGATCAATCAAGCAATCACGATGCATTGTGATGAAATGGCCTTTCCCCTGCAAACCTATGGATGGTAATAGTTTCTAGCTAATGCTAGTCCCTAGGAGCTTCACCACCTATTTTAGTTCCAATAAACTCTGCTTCTAAATTAGAAAAGCTAAAGTGGCATGAAAGCTTTAAGAATAAATCACCACAATTATAAATTCATAAAATTCATACAATGTTTATCACTGTTCAATGGAAGGGAAAAAAATTAAAATATAATTTTCTCTGGGATCTCAGTGTTTTCAGATATGTATTACATTAATGTTTTCAAACATTCTCAATATACCCTGAGCCAACCATCTCTCACTTCTTAGATTGGTGATGGCATCCGTTAATATACTCTTTTATATTTAATCGGTTAAATGTCACAATCAAAGATGCATGTTGTCACTTTCTCTAAATGAAATTCAGCAGTGGCAGTTATTTCCAAATGGTATTGACCAAATGCCAGAAAGTCATGAAAGAGGAGAGGCAAAGGAAGTAATGAGAAAATCAGGACAAGGGGAATTGACAAGGGAGCATGTCACACATATCTGACGGATTTTGACAAAGGTAGAAGTCACATTGGATCTTACCCACAGGGAAACTGCATTTTCTTTTCTTAGCAAACCTACTTTGTGTCTTTCTGTTTCTCTTTTTTGCTCTTTTGCAGTGTTTTCTCCATCTTTTTTTAATTGTCTTCCTTTTTCACTAACGTATATGTCTTCAAAGCCTTCCGTCTTCTCCTCCAAAAAATTCTGACTCCATACAAAGCACTGCTGTGACACCATGCTTAATTCTCTCCTTGAAGCTTCTGGTCCCCAAAGAATTTGCTATGTGCTTCTGCTGAGACTCGCACTTACATATTTGGAATTCTGTTCCGCTTGTTGGTGGAAGTTCTCAAAATCATTTCCCACCTTAGACTCCTTTCCTAGAAAGTTTTCTGTTTCCTTCTTTTGGGATTTCTCCATTTCTATATCATTTCTCTCAGATTCTTTTCTGTGAAATGCCTGACATTTTGTACCCATTTACATTAAAGTGAAATGTGTTTCTTTAAAGTCATCTTTGCTATTTCAAATCTTGGAATGAGAGACAGAATAAATAAGATTTCTATACCAGAGACTATCACGCAGAACGTTTAGAAGATACCACGTTTTTCTTCATTTTTAAAAATATCCCAACCAGAATGAACATATTTATGTAATGTGCCATGTAGGTACTACTAAAGGTTCATTTCATGTAGTTTTACTTTAATGACTAAATTACCTATCTCCCTCCAAATGTGAATATTAGAAAGTATTTTAAAAGACCCAACTAATTTCTATTTATATATTATGAATATATATATAAATTTATAACTAGCCCAGCAAGTAAATTCAGTGCAGACTTGTGTCCCATGGATCAGTAATAAATATCCCCCTAATTAGCAGTATTAATATACACAACAAAGGAATTAAGTATACCAATAATCATGAAGATAGCACAGGGCTTGGCAAAGCATCATAACAACAATTAGCAATATTAAATAGTGGCTTTCAATGATGAAAAGCTTTAGAATATTATTTTTAGAGGGTTATATTGGGATCCCATTGCCACTGAGTTGATTCCAACTCATAGCGACCCTATAGGACAGAGTAGAACTGCCCCATAGAATTTCCAAGGAGCAGCTGGTGGATTCGAACTGCTAGTCTTTTGGTTAGCAGCCATAGCCTTCCGTAGCTCTTAACCACTACAACACCAGGGCTGCCATATTGAAATAGAGTAAAATTAAAGAATACATGATACAAATTTGTAATGATTGAACTTTGGATGGCTTCTTTTGGATGACAAAACGTTTACTCCACAAAAACGTATGAGTTTGGTCATGCATGTGTGTCCCTGCCTTTATTCTGGGAAATATCTCTCTGTAGAATGATCCTGTTAAGAGAATCATGAGTGTTGGCCGTAGTGTGGCTGAGGGGCAAGATCTACCTGCATCAGAATCTAAGTCCTACATGAGATGGCAGTGTCATGGGTTTTTTGTATTAGTGTCTAAACCAGGCAATGAGGAGGGAGTGAGGGTAACAAGGTTAAAAGCCACAATGGCAAACCCACTCTGTATTTTCTTATGGATCTGGTATTGATGAGTCTGGTCTTATGCATAATCAGTCTACCATACAAGAGTCAAGCATATATATTGCTCCAAAGATTGGGCATTAAGTGTGTGTAAGCATATGTCGGGGTAGGGGCTGTATGTATGTTTCTAGCACCTTGGACTTAACTTCAGCCTCAGTAGGAATTTATCAGTTAGCATGGAGTTAAGGACATATATATTCCTCTATTATCACTATAATTCCTGATATCAATAGTTATATTGACTTCTTGAAAAATCTTAATAATTATTGTAATTTCATTAATAAATTATTCATCTTCTCTACTATCTTGATTACATATTACATTTAATGTTGATCTCTATTACTCTCTTGCTCCCAAATACAATGACCACCGTGAACAGTATACCTGTCTTTTATTTTAACACAATTTATTTTTTTGATAATACGTACAGGTATAAAAAATAATTGAACAATAGTAGATGATTGAAAAAAGAAAGAAAACAAGTCAGTTCAAGTAGCTTTTTAGGAGTCACAGGTGGTATCATCAGTAGGTTTGGTTTTTGTTTTTGGTTTAGTGCTATCATTTGACAAACAGCATTTCAGACACACATACAGATAGGATGATAGAAAAGGAGAGGTAAACTGGTGGAGGGGAGAAACATTTACTAAGAATGAAATAATGATACATTTGGATTTAAAGATCATATGTTGAATTTAATTGTATTTAGGAAGGGATAAATAAACTGAATCAAAACTGAAAAAATTACCAAAAGTTTTTTTCAGTACATCGTGCGTTAGGTTTTTTTTTTTTTTAATTAATTTATTTTTTATTATTGTACTTTAGATGAAGGTTTACAGGACAGACTAGCTTCTCATTAAACAATTAGCACACATATTGTTTTGCAACATTGGTAATCAACCTCATGACATGTCAACAGTCTCCCTTATTGGGTTCCCTATTACCAGCCTTCCTGCTCCTCCTGCCTTCTAGTCCTGGGATGGTGTGCCCCTTTAGTGTCATTTTGTTTTATGTGCCTGTCTAATCTTTGGCTGAAGGGTGAACCTCAGGGGTGAATTCATCACTGAGCTAAAAGGGTGTCCAGGGGATATACTCTCAGTGTTTCTCCTGTCTTATCAGGCTGATAAGTCTGATCTTTTTTTGTGAGTTAGAATTTTGTTCTACATTTTTTTCCAGCTCCGTCTGGGACCCTCTGTTGTAATCCTATCAAAGCAGTCAGTGGTGGTAGCTGGGCACCATCTAGTTGTGCGGGGCTCAGTCTGGTGGAGGCTGTGGTACTTGTGGTCCATTAGTCCTTTGGACTAATCTTTCCCTTTTGTCTTTGATTTTCTTCATTCTTCCTTGTTCCAGACGGGGTAAGAATACCGGAGTATCTTAGACAGCTGCTTACAGCTTTTAAGACCCCAGACACTACTCACCAAAGTAGAATGTGTAACATTTTTTTTAATAAACTGTGTCATGCCAATTGAGCTATAAGTTCCCTGAGACCATGGTCCCCACATCCCTCAGCCCAGTAATTCAGTCCCTCAGGGAGTTTGGATGTGTCTGTGGACCTTCCGTGGCCTTGCCTTGGAGAAGTTGTACTGGCTTCCCCAGTATTGTGTACTGTCTTACCCTTCACTAAAGTTATCACTTATCTATTGTCTATTTAGTGTTTTTCTATCCCCTGCCCTCCCCTCCCTGTAACCATCAAAGATCATTTCTTTCTGTGTATAAATCTTTTCATGAGTTTTTATAGTAGTGGTCTCATATAATATTTGTCCTTTTGTGATAGACTTATTTCACTCAGTATAATGCCCTCCAGATTCACCCATGTGAGAAGATTTGGAGATTCATCATTGTTCTTTATCATTTCATAGTACTCGTTTGTGTGTATGTACCATAATTTGTTTATCCATTCATCTGTTGATGGGCATCTAGGTAGTTTCCAATCTTTTTGCTATTGTGAAAAATGATGCATTAGTTTTTTAAAATATATTCCTTTAATCCAAAACTCATTGCCATTGAGTCAATTTCTACTCAGAGCAATTCTTTAGAACTGAGTAGAACGGTCCCATAGGTTTCCAAGGCTGTAAATCTTTACAGAAACAGACTATCATATCTTTCTCCCACAAAGTGGATGGTGGGTTTGAACTACCGACCTTTCGATTAGCAGCCAAGCACCTTAAGCACAGTGCCACCAGGCTGCTTATGTTCTCTAAATTATAAACAAAAATTTTGGAAAAATGATATTTTAGAGTTTTGATATCCTTATTTTCAACCATGTTTCTATATTATACATTGAAAAATAGTTTCTAACTATAATTTTAGAGAGCAATACTTGACTCCAAGATTGAATGTTTTATATTATTTTTTCTTGGATATTGTTATAAGTATATCCAAATTCTGTAGCAGTGAAGTTCCAATTTTTTGAAAAATGGATTTTATTTCAGATAGACTCAGTGCTCACCCACAGTCTTATTATCACACCTTCAGCATCACTAAGTGCTTTTTTGGATTCAAGTGTTCCTGTTTCTTGTCTCTATAATACTTTTGAATTATATTTTTATTGCCTGTATAACTGGAAACATTTTTTTTTTTTTCTTGTTATTTTTATTGCTTTGTTTGGTCAATTACGTCCTAGGGTTTAAGGCCACCCAGAAGTAAATGTTGGGTGAAAGTCTGAGGCAAGCTAACAGTTAACTATGGCAGATTAGGTACAGGCACTTATCTCTTCCATCATAGAAACTTATTGCAATAAAAATTGAAACCAAAAGTTTTAAAAAGTATACAAGGAAAAATATAATAGCTCAGTAGAAGTTAGCAAAAGATACATCACAAGAATTTCACCAGCTAGAAAATAGACAATGTTATCTGATACCAGAGAAAGACACATCTAAACTGACAGGAAGTACAGAGCAATAGAAAGCTGGGTAGTTTGCCACACAGACATCCACCTCTCTTTGTCCTGCTTAGAACTGCAGGTTTTTGTTTTTGGTTTTGTTTATTTAATAATAATGGGTTTGATTCTTAAACACCCTCTTTTAAACCAGGAAGCCAAGTGAAAATAAGCACACAAAAGCAGCAGAATTTTGGAGGTTTATTTTATGAAGATGTTTGTAGATTTAAAGAAGTAAATGGCAAACAGGAGATTATTAAACAGGAGATCAAATAAAGAGAGAAGTCTCAGTTTTACTTTTTTTCTCAGAACCCAGAACATGGAAGCCAAATTTTATATACCAGACTAAGATTAAGGACACTATTCTTAGAAAATTGAACGTTCCACAGGAAAAGACATTGGCCAATATGGATTTGAAGACAATTAAAAAGACTGTGTAGCAATCCCACTGACAGCCTACACAAACAAATACTTTATTCAACTTTATACTGCTTCTGTTATATATAAACACAGAATCGAAGATCACTACGTTTCAGGGGATAATGTCTAACATCAAAGAATGAAAACCATTATGCTTCTGGCTATGATTCAGAGATTTGATATAAAGCAATAATAAAATCAAATAAAAGAAAACAAACAAAAGTTTCATAAAATGCAGGAGAAAACAAGATCTTTGAGAGAAGTAAAAAACATTTAGATAGAAGAACATTCTAGAAATTGTTTCCCCTGAGGCATTTGTCATTCCTAAGGTGCAGAGTCCAGGGGCCAAGAGCTCAGATACTTTCATAGTCACATGGAGTTGCAATGCAAAACATGGAGCTTGGTCTGAGAGAAGCCAATAAGGAAGGATTGATATCTTAAAGAAAAGGGTTCAGTAGATGAATTGGACATTGTGATGGTTAATTTTTTGTGCCAGTTGCTAGGCTATGATTTTCAGTGGTTTGGCCAGATACTGGACTGGTTACTGTTCCATAATGTAAAGTAATGGAATATAATGTAATGTAATCACTTTCCATGATGTCATCTGAAATGATCAACCAATCAGCTGAAAAGAGAGTCTCCTTGGGGGTGTGGTCTGTCTCCAGAATATAAATGGATATTCTGGCAGAGGTCTCTCTCTGTCCTTTGACCTTGCACTCTTCTCATTGCCTGACCTCTGGCCCTTGGGAAGGAAACTTGCAGAGGTCTCCAGCTGCTGCCTGACATGTAGATTTTAGGTTTGCCAGCTCCCTTAATTATGTGAGCCAGAAGAGGTCTCCAGCCTACCACCCAATCCACAGACTTAGAACTTAACAGCCCCCACAATTGTATGAGACTTTTCCTTGAAATAAATCTTTCTCTTTATATATATATATACAAGTTTGGCAGTTCAAATCCACCAGCTGCTCCTTGGAAACCCCATGGGGCAGTTCTGCTGTCCTATAGGGTCACTAGGGGTCAGAATTAACTTGACGGCAACTGGTTTTTTGTAGACATATATATGGGTATATATATAACTATATATAAAATATCTTACAATGTGTGTGTATATATATATACATAGACACACGTGCACACACACAGTCACTGTTTCTGCCCCTCTAGAGAACCTAACTAACATAGACATGATGAAAAATCTGACACATGTTAATTGCAATCATAGAGAAAAAAAGAGCATCGAGAATATAATGACTGAGAACGTTCCAACTCTGATAAAAGACATCAGACCATACATTAAAGAACCTCCGTGAAAATTAAGGATGCTAAATACTAACGAAACCAATTCCAAGGACGTTAGAGTCAAACTGCTAAAACACAAATGAAGTCTCATTTTTATATCTGTGTAGAGAAGAATTTGCCAAGGGCAGTTTGACATGTGATAACGCAACAGACTGAATACCAAAGTAGATATGGGAATCCAGCTGCCTTCACTAAGCTAAACTTTAAAGATATTTGCAATAATGTAATAGCATGCTATTCTTTCCATTAAATTATTTTTTAGTTTGGAAATATAATTATTTTTATCATACTAGGTCATTTATGTTAAGTTAAAATAGTTTTATTATTGTCTTTTTAAATAAATAAACATGTTTCAATTTTAATTTCTATTATGGAAAATATTGATAAATATAGCTGACAAAAACAAAAGTTCTTTGAGGTTTCCAATAACTTTTGTAAGTGTAAAAAGGCCTGAGGTCAAAAGGTTTAATGGTTAAGCTACCCTAAAAATGACAACAGTTTTCTCAGAAGAACAACATAAGTGAAAAGACAAAAGACTGGCATCTTTAAGGATTGTTGAGAAAACTAATTGCCAATTCTATATTCAGAAAAGATATTCTTCACAAATAAAAACAAATAAAGGGATTTTCAGGAAAAACACAAACACACACACAAACAAAAAACCAAGTGCAAACACTATTTGAAAGAAAGATTAAGAAGCAGGAGAAAATTTATCCAAAGTGAAAGCATAGAAATAAACGAAAGAATGGAAAAGATAACTAGGCAAATAGATGAATACTAACAAAATAACATAATGATAAGCATATTTTTGTTTTGTAATTTTAAATATGTGTGTTGTTGTTGTTAGGTGCCATCAAGTCAATTCTGACTTATAGGGACCCTATAAGACAGAGTAGAACTGTCCCTTAGGATTTCCAGGGAAAGGCTGGTAGATTTGAACTGCCAACCTTTTGTTTAGCAGCTGAGCTCTTAACTACTCTACCACCAGGGCTCCTTAAATGTGTATAATAGATTCCAAATACATGCAGAAATACACAAAGGGGAGTATTGAGTTAAAATTATGTAAATTATCTGTATTTATTTACACATGGTAAAGTTTAGGATACAATCTGCAAGCCAACATGCCAAACCTGCAAGGTACTCACAGGTTGTCCCCAATTTCTAAATAGCCAGGAGGGTGTTAGAAAAACGAGACCATTCACTACATGTGATTGCCTCACAAACACCATATCCTTCTCATTAGAGCCCAAACGCACGTTAGCACATGGAAAGTAGCTTTTATTACTTACAACGAGAAGCAGGCAGCATGCAACAGGTGAACAGTCCTCCATCACTAAACAGCTGTCCTGACAGAAATGACTCTTCCATGTGCACCTCACTTTGTGCCATGGGTGAGGGACATAAAAAGGAAAGCCTGCCTTTTTCCAGTCCCCCCAGGCTAGGTAGGCTTACTTATGTGAGCCAATACTTCTGCTACACGTGCTTCCCACTAACACCATAGCTGAAGGACTCTGAGGTCCCTTGGCCAGCCATGTTTGCACCCCATAGCCCAAGGTGGCACACTACATGGACAAACATCAGACTTCAGAGGGTGGTGTGCGGTGAAGTTCTTATTGTGCCAACTTCCTTTCTGAGGACTGTTGCCAAGGTGATGAGTTAAAGAGTCCCAATTTACTTGCACATGTTTAAATGTGGCCTGGCTTTTAACAAACCAACCAGCCAACCAAACAAAAAACACTTTTATTGCTTACGGTATTTTCAGAAACCGGAGACAAAAGGCCAAACCACATATGTTCTTTGTCCCACACAATCTATTAAGACCAGGGAACAATGTTGTAATTTTTAGGCTAAGTCGTCCAAGAATAATAATGAAACGTCAGCCTAACAAAGAGAAAACTACAATAATAAAGTGTACTGGATTATTTAAATGCCAGAATAACTTTAAGACGTACCTTCTATTTCAATGCTGATATTTTGATAAAGATATATAGCACCCTTTTCCTCTGAATTATTCTAAGTAGAATTATTATCATGGTCACACTGTAGAAAGTATGTGTGATGGGAATTATTGTTGTGGCTACCTTTGAAAAATACAATCTGGCATACTATGCTAGATGATAATGTATTTTGAGAAACACCTCTTGGACACTAACAGAAATACTAATTTCTTGACTAGTAGAACCTAAAGTAGAAGACAATTTGTTATATCTGCACCTACTGAACCCAATATTTTCTTACCAATCATACTATAAAATCAGGTTTGCCAATAGAAATTCATTATCGAGTGGGAGTGGTTTATTTTGAATCAGGCTTCAGTAATTCTTGAATGCAAGGGTCATTTCAATTAGCAGAATGTTCACTCTCCAATGTGTCAACTAATGCAGTACTAACATTCCAGAATGGGAAAGAAATCATTAAAAAGCCTTCTGTATTTTCCCTTTACTGTGGCATCACTTCTAGAAGAAAAAGGGTGACTTAGTCTATCTCTTTTGTCTGAAGAAAAAGCTGATAAGTTAGAGTTAGAAGGTTTTATCTGGCAGAAAAAAAACCTGTTGTTCAGAGCACCCCTCTGAAGAGATGAGCTTGTCGTATTACAATTTTGATCAGCATACATACAACACAGACTCTTAGGGGATTTCTCAGAAGGAAATTTAAAATGATTGGTTGTCATTCACTTAATTCGCAGGAGGCTCCTTGGATTGGTTTATGAAGTTTGCATGTCTGCATTCTATACGTTAGTTACAGCTTATCTAATTATTCAAACTTTTTCCAGAACTGTCTTTACCATGAATTTTTAGTTTTTGTGAAAGGTTAAGACTTCTTTTTAAATCGGGGCAGGAGGATATCAATTTCTTTAACACCTTATAGAATTACACATGGTAGAACTCCTGACAAACAAGCTGATGGTGTTTCCTAAAGGGAGGATCTTTGTCTGTGGAATAAATGCTTTCAGCAGATTGTACCTGGTTTGCTTCTGGTTACAATCTATTAAATTAGGGGCATGACCCCCTCCCCCTTGGAAAAAATCTCATGTAAGCTGTAGAACTATCTGAGTAAAAACTAGAGCTATTTAGTAACAAAAATATGACTTCTTACATCAGTCGGGGACCTCACATGTTAATCCTGGCTGAAGCACATTCTAATACAATAAGAATAGAATAGACCTGGGGAAATACATTGATGGTCTGTTCCTCCTCTTATTTCACCTGCGACTTGCAACTATTTATACTGTTAAATACTTAGTAGAGCTTCAGACTGGTAAATTCTTGATTTTTGTAAATGTAATTTGACAATCCAATTATTTGTGTAATGACATAAGTTTAGTTTAGAAATTCTGAAACAAAGAAAAGTAAAACCCCATGCAATTCTGCTTTTTAGTATATCATTCTGTATTATAATTAATCTGATGCCATTTCTCTGTTCCATCTGATACTATGACTAATAACATTATGTGACAGTCTTATGAATATCACACGTTTATTTAAAACTGAACAGAGGACAGGTCTATTAATAAAGATCTTCTAAATGTCAGAGAATTGAAATGCCAAAATAGCTCACAATTTATGATTTCATACATTTAAAAACCAATGTGTTGATGAAGTATTATAATAGCCCCTTTCTCCAGCATGCCTTATACGTGACCCATATTCTGAGAAAATGTAATTGAATACTCAGGCCCTCTCTTCATCTAAAACTCCCTAATATGTTTTGAGCTAATCTAGTAATCAGGTGAAACTATGACCCCTATAAGTTCTTTTAAGATTGAATGAGTAGATTGGCTGTTGAAATGGCTATTTAATGCTACAAAATGTTTCCCACTTCTCATCCTCTGTAAGCCACTCTGAAATGCCCTGTAGGCTAGCAGTTCCATCTGCCTTTTTGTTTTCCTTTATTTGTTAAATAAAAACAAATAAGGTAAAGAGCTGATAAATTTACTTATAAAACGTAAGCAATATTAGACTTTAGAGATATTTTTTCCAAAAATAAGTATATGTTGTTTTATAATAAATACATTTTAGTATATTTAATAAAAAGTGGATATAAATTCCAAATAAATATATATTTAATAAGAAGTAGAATTAAGGACCAAAACTATTTCTTCTTGAGTAATAGTTTCTTCATTTCCATAGAAACTATAAAAATAACCCAAAATTGTATTATTGTCCATAAATAAGGTAGCCACATAAATTATTCACTCATGATTTTGCAGACACTTATTGTGGTATATTTAACCAAATATGGACATAATTTCCAAATAATTATATAAGCAGTTAGAAGCAGAGTTGAGCAACAATATGATCTCTTATTGAGTAGCATTTTCCTGAATTCTATGGAGTGACTATAATAAATATTTACATTGCTGTTCATAAATAAAATAGCTACTTAAATTATTTGCTATGATTTTGCATTCACCATGATAAAGACTAATGTGACTTGTTATTTTCAGGTGTATGTTCCATTTATTTTTCTTCCTAAAAAAAAAATTATTCATTTATATAAGATCCCATTTAAATACACGTTATCTTCACTATGTCAGTTTTATTAAAGAATTTAAAGCATGGCTCTCCTAACATATGGGAAGTGTGTCTTTTGGCTTAGTGAGTATTTTAATATACCTTGATATTATTCCACTTACAAAGCAGAAATACTTTTCATTAAATGATGTGTAAATAGGACAATGTAGACTGGCTAGTGCAGTAAAATTGATGTCAGTGGCAATCAGTTCACTCTGTAGCTTACAAATGAAATTAAACCCCCGGAAGTAGCAGAACACTCTCAAAATAATGCATTATTATGAGAATATATGGCGAGATAATTCTCTTTACTCCAAGGTCAGTGATTCATTTTGGGGGAAAATAAGTATTTATATTATTTTTGCTCCAAACCATGAACTGAGACCATTTCTTTTTTTCATTTGATCTTGAAATTATGAAGGTATAATAAACCTGTAGAAATAACCTTTGCGATTTTGAAAAGCAGTGATTGCACACCCACCTGTGCATGACACAGGACATTGCATTAGTACATGAATTGAAGACTCTGCAAATCAACAGTAAAAATTAGAGGAAAAGACCCAGGATCATTTTGAGGGGAAATTTGAGAGTAGTTTAACCAATCTCTCCTTTTATATCATACTCAAAATTTGAAATTTTTGTTCAGTTGTAGGCAATGTTTTAATAGCTACAGATTTATAAAAATACCATGCTCGAATATGTCAATAAGTTACTGTCCAAGAGCAGTCTACTATAATTTTTAAAAGGAAAAGGATAAGATTGTATTTGTACATCCCCAAATCTAGCTTTTTCACCAGGGAGTCTTCTTTTTTTTTTTTTTTTTTGCATAGATGCAGTAACAATTTTAGTTATCTAAAAATTCACTCTATCTATAACTAATGCTTTATGTGCTTTCTAAGATATTTGTTAAATATTTTCAGTATACATAGGTTCTCTTTAGCCTCAAATGAATCATAGATATGTTTATCATTTTGCTCAGTTTGTCAAAATATAAGATATATAAAATTATACCTACATATATACATATTGATATGCTTGTATCAGTGAAACGTATGTGTTTATTTAGCTATATTTATCCATCAGACATGTTAACAGGAGGTACCAGTACCTGGAAAAGGATATCATGTTTGGTAAGGTAGAGGGTCAGAGAAAAAGAGGAAGACCTTCAACAAGATGGACTGACCCAGTGGTTGCAACAATGGGCTCAAAAATAGCATCGTTTGTGAAGATGGTGAAGGACCAGGCAGTGTTTTGTTTTGTTGTATGTAGGATCTCTGTGGGTCAGAACCAACTCAACGGCACCTAACAGCGACATCAACAATTCACCAAGACTGTCTGAGGAAAATATTAACTGTTTGCATTAATTATATTTTCATAGTGTAATGAGTAATAGGAGTCTCCGGTTGTGGCAAATGGTTAAGTGCTTGGCTACTAACCAAAAAGTTGGTGGCTCCAACCCTTCCAGAGGTGCCTTGGAAGAAAAGCCTAGCAATCTGTTTCCAAAAGGTCACATTCTTGAAAACCCTGTGGAGTAGAGTTCTACTCGGCAAAATAGGGGGTCACCATGAATCAGAATTGACTCAAGGGCAACTGGTTTACTGGTTTAATGAGTAATAATAGCCTTTTTTCACTTTTTTTTTTTTAAGATTTGGATTGGTATCTTATTCTTATGCTCAGCTTTATCATTGGAAATCATACACTGTCTAGGTTAATATTAATTCCATCAGAAATATGTTGATGTTGGTTGTTTTCTACATGCTGATGGATAACACCAAATGGAGCAGTTTTAATTAATGTCAGGACTTGGGGTTTCCCATACCACAGAGATAACTTAAATTGGAGTCACAAGACTATGGGAGCAAAGTGCTGTAGTTAAGACTTCTAGTTAGATTTTTTCCCACCCAGAACTCTGATTGATGAACAAATTTCTTTGCATTCTCCTTTGCTGGCAAGTCACTTGTTTTTTGTTTATTACTTCTCTGGCTAAATGAGGAATCAGAATGAAGATTTCCCACTTGATGCTTGATTCCTGTCTTCCAAATTGTTATTATATCAGGAGTTTCTGGTTTACTAAGGTTAGCAAACACCTCAGGGAAGTTGCATTTTTAGAATCTGATAATCATGTAACTTCTGAAATCTCTCTTCATTTTTAGTCTAGGAATATTTCCCTTACTATTTTCTGAGTTCCACAATGTGTTTTAAAAGATGTTTGTTGTGTTTTATAGACCATATCCACGTTTTGCATCGTGAGTTTTTTCAGAATAAGTAGTTTCCCATATTGCTAAAAACAAAAGTTACAGTCCCTTTCTTTTCACATTTTTGTACTTCTTGTTAGAAGTTTGTACAAGAGATAAATTATTATGTCTCTATTCTATTATCAACATAGAGAAAAATTATGACACTCTTCTCCATTTTGACTCAGATATTTTAATTTACAATGCAGTAACTTGTTCATAAATGTATTATATAAATACATTTCATATATACAGTATTTGCTATATATACATATAGCAAATATATATTTAATATATACTTAATTTGGGAGTTACACTATTCTGGATGTTGAAGGGAACACATTGATTTAAGTACTGTGATATTAAGAACACTTGGTTTTTAGGACTAGCCAAAGCACTTGCAAAGAGTCCACAACATATATACACAAATTACTCCCCAATAAGCAAGCCATCAAAATATTCTCCATTGTGCTGTTTGCTGGTCTATATTTAAAAGACATTACTACTACAGTGATAAAAAAGGAACACATTAATATGGAATGAAAAAAATTTTCATATGTATATTTCAAAATGTACATGTTCTTTAAATTTGGCTTAAGGTGTTGAATTGCCTATTCCATGATGCTAGGAGGTTAAATGAGTAAATTAAATTCCCTAACACTGAATTCAAAATTGTGTCTCCATGCCTTAAGATGTACGCACACTACATGAACTATAATAAAATAGTTCAATGTTTCTTAATGGAAATTTTCATAAACTTGATTTAAATAAATTTTGATATGTCTTTATATCAAAAAGATCAGTCCTCATACTGGAAGAATATATATGAAGTACATAAAATATAAAACATATTTATACCTAGAACAGATATAAGAATTTAGTAAATCAATGATAAAATATCACACACACCCAAGGAAATGTACAGAAAAACACCAAATGCCACCTAATTTAAAATTATGAGCATAACAATATGCTCAAGTCTAATAATAATCAAAGAAATGTGAAGTAAAACAACAATAAGGAATTAATTCATACCCATTAGTTTGGCTAATTTTTAAATCTTTGAGAACAGAAAGCATTGACAGCAATTATAGTACATGCTGGGATGTATCACAAGATGCCCCATTTAGGATTGGGACATTTCTTCCATATTTAGGCAGAAAAGTTGGCTGCAAATGGGTCACAACAAAAATATTGGAACAGAAACTATGTAATTCTATAACACTTTCCAGAAAAGAAGGATGGCTACAAAGTACATACTGAAGGGAGCATAATCTGAACAACGGAATTATCAAGAAAGAAGGAAGAGCTCACCTTAAGTTTCCGGACATCAAAGAATATAACTATGCTGGTAAATAGGAAAATACACAGCTTACTGGTAAATTAAGAGAAGTTAGGTTGGCCTAATCAATCAATAGATCATTGAGAGGATCTATGGAATTTAATCCATTTAGCTCTGATAATAATGACAAAATAAATATTGATTTTAAAATTAAATAACAGAATATAACTGGAAAAACTCTGACAAAAACTAAATTATAAAATTAACAAAAATTTGGACAAGAAATATGAGAAAATACGGAAGGATACATAAGCATGAAAACATGTTAACATTCTCATTTTTCATTCCTAGAGTACAAATATTTATTTTTTCAAAAATATAATATATATGTATGTATGTGTAAAAAAGTAAAATAATAATATATAATATATGTAATAATATATATATTTAATGATCTATTAAAATTGAATTGTCAAATTCAGTGATAGGAGAGGAGAGGATTACATAATTTGTTAGGGTAAAGTGACAAAGAGTTTAAATAATAGAGAATTGAATACATTATGGAAACATAAATAGGGAGTTAACAGTTACAGAATATCTAATCTTTAAAATTATCATAAAAAAATCAATAGAAAACATAAAAAACTAAAAAAAAATAAATCTTATCAAGGAATGTAACTTCCTATAAAATCAACGACATAAAATATAGTGCCAGAATTTAGAGTAAACTTATCAAGCGTATTAAATAATCAGTATTAAAAAATCCCTCTGATTGCCTTATAAATCAGGTATAATCATTTCCTAAATAAGCTAATAGAAGATAACTGACTAAAATATATGAGACTGGGAAAATAATACATGGGACAAATGCACACTAGCCAGTGGATACCTGTGAAATTAAACAACAGTGTCAGAACAAACTGCAAGAACATTGTCCAAGAGTTAATATACACAAAAATAACATTATTATTACACGTGTCCAGTTCTTCAGTCACTCACAGAGCATAGCCTGACAGTGTTCAGTCAGTTCAGTCAACAGGTTCAGTTGTTCTTGCCTTCTTCCATGAGAATTTTACCATCTGCTGGATACAGGGAAGCTGCTTTCCATAAGGAGCCATGATTCTCAATTCTTGAAATCCCGTCTTTATCCAGGCCAATTGCCCATTATCCATGAGTAACTTGTCAAAAGGACAAGCAAATTTAAAAAAAAAAAAAATTACTGTCGAATTGATTCCGACTCATAGCCATCCTATAGGACAGAGTAGAACTGTCCAATATGGTTTCCAAGGAGCAGCTGGTGGATTTGATCAGCCAACCTTCTGGTTAGCAACCATCGTAGCTCTTAACCACTGTGCCACCAGGGCTCCAACTTAATAATAACAAAAAAAACTCAACCCCATTGCTGTGGAGTCAATTCTGACTCATACCGACACTGTAATAAAATAGCAGCAGGCAAGTCGTCAGGGGGCTCTAGAGGTTACTTGCTCATAAATACAACGAGTACCTCCCAGGGATACCCTGAGTGTATGCTTTGTACACATGATTTCCATTTTACGATGGAACGTCATTGGGAATTGCCCTCCTAGTTTGAACGTTTTTCTGGTATCACTTATTTCACAATGTGTATTTTGGGTCTTAATATAATTTTATACCCTTTAAAGTTATTGAGGTTGTCTCATTAACTATATTTCAAGAAATGTATACCAGCAAGTTGCACCTGGTAATTTTCTAATTCTAGATGTCAGAGGTCCCCTTTGAGCAGTGATTATAGGATTCTGCCAGAAACTCCTGTCAGTATGAATGACAGAGCACATCTCCAATAATATTTCCGATGTTAGGATTACGTGGTCCTAACAGAATAGATTGGGCTACAGCCTTCTGATATTCTAAAAGGCTGCTTTCTGACCCCCAATCAAATATGGCTTTTTTTGTCTTGATAATTATATGGATTAGAGTAATTATATGGATCATATCCCTAAGTAGAGATATGATTTGTCTAAATACCAATAAGGCCCACTAGGCAGCGAGTCTAGTTGTTAATCTGAGGATTAGCAAGCAACGAACTTTTTTTTTACTGGTTTGATCTATATTGCAAGTCATTCTAGCCATGTAAGCTCCAAAATTTCACAGTCACTGTGGGGCCCAGATGTTAACAGAATTTATCTATTATCTCCTATTTGTTATATGATTTAGTAAGATAATTTTTAGGTTAATCTTCAATTTCAGAGAAAACCGTAATATCAATATAAAGTATTAGATCTAGGTTCTTTCTCATCATACTGTGACAATACACGGAGGTTTTAAAATATCCTTGAAGTAACAGAGTAAGTTAATACTGGAGATCATTTGACTTGAATGTGCATTGTTATTGATTACACCGGGTGAAAAAAATATTAAGAAAAAATGAATTAACCAGATCTACTAGAGAATGCCTGTCACCTTGAGCTTGATTGTATCACTTGAGTAGTCTGGACCATGTTAGGGATTCCTGAGGCTATGAGTACCGTTTACTGAGTACCCTGTAATCTAGGGTCATTCTTCATGATTCATCAGACTTTTCTCACTTACTTACCACACTAGACTGTGAGTTCATGGGCACTATGCAGTAAGTTTGGGTACTAACACATCTGCATTGCTCATCTCCTTAAATAGGGCAATAAGTTCTTGTTTCCTTATAGATGTCTGATATCCCCCCATCCCCCATATTTCTTGTTTGAGTAGAATTAGATAACTCTAACATTTAGATGAGGAACTCTGGCAGTACAATGGCTAAAGCACTCAGTGGCTAAATGAAAAGTGGGCCATTCGAAGCCACCAGCAGCTCTGTGGGAGAAAAGACCTGGCTATCTGCTTCCATAAAGATTACAGCCTAGGAAACCCTATGGGGCAGTTCTACTCTGTCCTATAGGGTGGCTATAGGGTCACTATAAGTTGGAATTGACTCTTCAGTACACAACAACACCAGCTGTTAGGTAACTCATTGTGTGATCAATTAGTACTGCATGAAGAACAGATACTCAAGTTATACCTCCTTTTGCATGTTACCAGGTTCAGAGAGTATAATTAGTATATGCATACTAATCATGCATTCTAGCGAAGGGAGATGCCTCCAGAGTATATATTTTGCCTCATATATTCTAACTCTTAAGCAGACTTTGATTTTTATATTTTCCAACAGCATTTCCAAACTCATCAGATCAGTTCTATTTTATTTTTTCCTGTATGGGGTTTATTATCAGGCATAGGCATAGGCATTACTTTGTACTTTGATCCTGTATTCAGTAGAACTAGAGTAGTTTCTTCTCTACCCACAGTCCATTTCATCTAAAAATTTGTAAAAAGCTTTGGGTCTCTCCATGAGTTTGAATCTGGAGACATTAGATTTAATGTCATTCTTCTCCCATTACTACCTTAATATTAAAAGTCAGCGTCTTGGCTTCTAATTCTGGAGGCTCATCTGAAACTTCTCTTTCTGAAATTCTTCTAATGGCTAAAGCAAAACTACCTGGAGAGTTTTCAAGTCCTGGGGAGTTAGAGAAAAAGTACTTGTAGGTACCCCAGCTTCCTATAAAATTCCATCACGGTCTGGTGGGCATTCCATGAGATTCTTCCCTCTTTATGCTACTATTAATTAATCCTCTAAAGATTTCCACAAGATTAAGATCTAAATCATACCCCCTTTTCTTATTTAGATTTCATTTCTTTTGAAAAACTTTTTTTTAAAAATTATATTGAGATTCCACAGCAGGAAGTTGGAGTAAAATATCCATGATGGCCTCCCTTATATTCTCATGAAGTCAAAAAGCACAGTCACACACACTGCCTATACTGGAAGGGCCTATTTTATCACAGTATCAGTAATAATATCAAGATATCCCATTAGGGAGCTTTTTTAAATTTTTTTTGGCTGTCTTATAGCCAGTCCAATACTTCCTCCATCTGCAACATTTTTGCAGCTTAAGTAGGCAGTGGCCATTTGTATAAGTGAAGGACAGGTCAATTGCTCTTCTTCAAGTACATGTGGAATATCCTTCCCTTGACCCAGTCAAGTAAACAAGGGACTTCCCAGTGAACTTTCTCTGCAAAAAGAGCAGCCAGTTGAGGATCCAGGGTGAGCCCAAATATTCTCCACCACTGAGCAGTGTTCGAAACCAGAGACACTGTACTTTGATCTAAAACTCTCAGTAATCATTTCAACAAGGGCTCTTTAGGTTGCTGCTTGTAATGAACTACATGGAGTCAATTCCTTCAATAAATAACTATGACTTCCATGGTTTCTTTCATTCTATCAGTTCGCTCCATTTGAATCGCTTGTTTAGTGCTTATTGGTTTCACAGCTGTAGCTAATTTATCAAAATTATAGTTGCCCAGGTTTTTTTTTGGAAACTCTGGTAGCTTAGTGGTTAAGAGTTCGGCTGCTAACCAAAAAGGACTGCAGTTCGAATCCACCAGGTGCTCCTTGGAGACTCTATGGGGCAGTTCTACTCTGTCCTATAGGGTCGCTATGGGTTGGAATCGACTGGATGGCAGAGTTTTGTTTTTTTTTTTTCCCGGTTACGTTTCTTTGGTTGGAGCTACACTTGCTGGATGATGAGGGTAAGAGCTCAAAAGAGAGAATCTAAGATTGTTTTCACTTTTACTACTACAGAAAGTAGCAACCATGGAATGTATTTATTTTTATCGGACCTACCACCAGTTTGAAAATCTCTCCTAATCTATTTTTTTCTAGTTCCTGAGATTAATGTTTTATAATTTCCAAATGCCAGTGAAAACTTCTATCATGTAGCAATTTCAAGTAGCTTGCATTACTTCGAATCAAAGATAGCTTTTGCAACTACCCCAGCATCAAAGGTTCACTTTTGTGCTCTTTACTGGATTCTTATTTATATCTAAACAATGGCTTTGCCATATTTTTAGTAAAAATTAGTTGTCAGTCATTTCAGCTATCCTACTACAGATGAAAACGGCATTAATGGCTGTCAGACAAGGTTCAATTACTAGAGAAAACTCAAAGCCCTTAAAAGGACAAGCTTACAAATACATGCTTTATTTCTGGAAAAGGATACAATACGAACAGAATTAACATAATAATATGCATCACAGCAAAGCACAGCTTTCCAGAAGGAGTTCAGAAATGGTAGATGTGAGCTCCAATTTTTCTCCCTCTGCACGACCATATTGGATACACTTTCTTTCTTGGATCAGAAACCACTACTATATAAACAAAACATCTCCAAATTAGGGAGCATCAACATGGATTCTTGGCCAGAGCTTCTTATACTCTGCTAGCCATAGAAGTATATTTCTTGCTAAATACTCAGCCCTGATATAAAAATACTCCACAGACATCACTGAGACCAGCTGCAAATCATGTATCTTCCTGTTATCACTAAACTATGCTGGAAAACAGCTACAAACTGACCCAAAATTCCCATACACCCCTGGTTTCAAAGTATACAATTAATCACTATATCCTATGCCTCGACCGGGACTTGGGGCATAGAGGTACATCTGCGTAACACATTGGGCCAATTCTAGACCTTTTAATAAAATCACAGCACGCTCGCCCCAGTGAAAGACAGAATATACACACTTGCTCACTTATACAGAAACCATAAAAGCAGGTAACAAAAATCCAACTAAATTGTAACCTATTTGTTAAAGCTGTGTGTTGGATGCTATGACTATTTACAACCCTAGATTTTCTGAGACATACAGGTACCGTATTCTTAAGCTTGTTTTTTTTTTTTTTTTTTTTTTTATAGCCCTATACTGGCTACTTACAAGATAGATTAAAACTGAGAAAGAAAACTGGTAAAATTAATTTAAAAAAAAAAATCAAGTAAGTAGATAGATACATGGATACATACATATATAGATACATAGGTATACTTCTATCGCATGCATGTACAAAATTTTGTTCATATATCAGAGCCTTCTCTCATTAGAAGCAAAAGACTTAACTCTCTGAGGTAGTGGTAGGATATATGTTCTTGCTCATGTCGTCTCTCACATACAAGGCAGATGCTGGCTTTCAGTAGGTCAGGGGCAGGAATGGGGAGAAAGCTCCACCTTCGATGCATGCATACACAAGTCCTGTTAGGGACTGAGGATGGACAGGCATAACTGAGAAACTCCCACCCTAGGCTTGAACAACACACCAAAAAAGAAGAAACAATATTCTATTTATGGGGACGGGGGCAAGGGCATAGAGTGAGAGCCCTTCTGTGGTTCAGGCTGTTGTGACTGCTACAACCCAAATGTGGACCAGTAACACTTAGAAACCTTTCATGCACCCTCAGGCCCTACACTACCCTTGAGGTAGCATCAGCTCACTGATGGAAGAATGTGGAGTGTTTAGTGCCTTGAAAATAACTACAACAGCAATAAAACCCAAAACTAGTTCGGGTATTGACAAGATGAACTAACAACCGCACAGTAATTGCTGACAAAAGAATACTCCATTTTGTTTTGTTTTTTAAGCATAAGGCTATTTGCCTCAGTTTCTAGAATACCTTCAAGTACGTATTTGGCATTCTGTCAAATATTATGAGATACATAATAAAGTAAGAAGATGCAAGCCATTATTGAGAGATAAGGGAGTCAACAAAACTAGGATAAAGATGACCATAAATGCTCGAACTATCAGACTAGAGTTTCAAAAGAAAGAAAGAGAAGGAACAGAAAAATATTTGAAGAAACAGTGAACAATGATTACCAAAACAAAACAAGGAAACAGCACAGATCCCATGTGCTTGAAGAAACTCAAGCTGGATAACACACACACACACACACACACACACACACACACACATCCCCACTACTCATTTTTTGAATTGCTACAAATCCATATAAAGGGAAAACTTAAAGACAACCAGAGGAAGAAGAACATCACAGAGGAAAATAGATACCACATTTTTAGGCAAATAGCAAGAGCATTCTGCCTCTCTTTGCCGGCCACACCTTCCTCCCACAAAGCACCCTCACAAGCACTGCCTTGCCAATTCTATTCCACAAGTTGCTGTAAAAAAAAAAAAAAAAACTAGCATAGCGAGTTTACAATTACCTCTCTTGGGGAGCAGGGCATGGCCAGCAAACAAATGCAGAAGGTGCGCATTTTTTCGCAAAAATACGGTAATTGCTGCAGCTTCTCTTTAAAAACATGCAAGCTAGAAAAAATGGGGAAAATGCTTAAAAGTATTTAAAAAATCAACAAAGAGAATTCTCTACCTAGGAAATATATATTTCAAATGTGAAATTAAAATAAAGACTTTTTCTTCAGAAAAATAAAATCTAGGAGAAATAATTTTCTTTAGTACTATGACACCGAAAAATAAGAAAAAATAAAAGGAGGGAAATTATTCAAATGGAAGGAGCATATTGCCAGGGACAAAAGCCAGTGCCCAAAACAGGAAACATTATGGTAAATATAAAGAATTTTTTCTATTTTAATCTATTATCTAAAGCAAATACAGTAATAATGTAAGGTGAAGTCAATAACGTATATCGAAGTAAAATTCATAACAATAGCACATAGTATAATAAACAGGGATTGAAAGTATACTGTTGCCACAATTAGGTAAGCCATATTATATTAGCTGAAAGTGTGAATAAATATTTTAAACACTAGAGCAAGCACTAAAAATTGAAAAACACTGCTACTAATCACAAAACAGAGATAAAATAAAATCATAAATTTTAATCAATACAAAAAAGCAAGAAAACAGAAAAACTGGAAAAAACAATGGATGAAATATATAAGAAAATAAATACTAACAAGATGGTTTGTTTAAATTAAAAAGTTTCAATGATTAAATGAAAATAGATTAATGATTTCTATTAAAAGCAGACTGTCCTATTAAATATTGTCTTAAAAAAAAAAAAACACCTTTATATATAAAATTATGTTGTGGCTGTTGTTTGCTGCCATCAAGTCAAATCTGACTCATGGTGACTTTATATACAAATGTTGCCCTGGCTGGTGTCACACTCCAATCGTCAGCATCAAAGCCATCATTGCTGCTATTGTGCCAATACATCTACCGAGGGTTTCCCACACCCTCATTAGACCTCCACTTCACCGAACATGATGTCCTCCTCTAGCAATTGATTCCTCCTGATGATGTGTCCAAAGCGATCAAGTTGGACAATGTTTTGTTGTGATCCATACAGGTTTTATTGGCTAATTTTTGGAAGTTGATTACCAGATCTTTCTTCCTAATATAAAGTCATAGATAAGTTAAAAGTAAAATGATATGGACATAATAAAAATTATCACCTAAGCGTTAATCAAAAGGAAGTGTGTGTGGCTATCAAACAAAGCAGATTTCAGAACATGGGCTATTACAAAGAATAAAGAAGTGCATTACATAACTAAATGGTGTTAATTCCTTTGGAAGACACAATGCTAAATGTTTATATACCTAGGAACAAAACTTAAAATATATACAGCAAAAGTTGATAGAACAAAAAGAAGAAAAGGACAAAGCCACAATGTATCTAGAGACCAGAATTATCATTTATTAACCAACAGAACAAATAGGAAAAAGAAAAAAAAAAAGTTAAGATATAAAAGACCTAAACAACACTATTAAGTGACCGAATCGATATTTATAAAATATACTACCCCAAAACGTTTCTCTCTCTCTCCTCATTCATCTATCTATCTATCTATCATCTATCTCTCTACCTTTCAAGTCCATGTGGAAGATTCACCAGATAGATAAAATAGACGATATAGTTGGCCCATGAGACTATGGTCCTAAACTCGCAAACCCAGTAAACCAATCACATGAGGTGTTTGGTTGTGTCTAGTAAGTATTCATAACTCTTCCCCCATGTGCTTTATTTTCTATTTGAGGCTGCGTGCAGCACACATAAACATGTATATATATATGCCCAAAATTACATTCATATGCGTACTTCCATATATTCATATATACCTTCCCGTACATATATATGCATACATATCTCTGTTATCATAAACATATTTTTTAGTTGTTATTACTGTTGTTGCAAAACCATACATCCCCCAATGAATTTTTTTCCTCTTTTTATGACAATTTCCACAGAAATTGCTCATTGACATTAGTTATATTTATCACAATTTGTCAGCATTCTCTTTGGTTGTGTCTATACTTTTCAATTTGTGCTCAAACACTCTTCTTAACAACAGTTGTGCTGTGCTCACTACTTCCACCCTCGGAGCCATTTTTCCCATCACCAAAAGTAACAAGTCTCTATGTTCTAAAGTGTCATTTCCACTCCCTCCTCTTCTCTCTGGTAACCACCACTGAACATTGGTTTAACTGTATTTATCTGTTCTTGTCTTCTTATAAAAGAGGGATCATACAATATCTGTCCTTATATGCTTGACTTATGTCATTTAGTATTATGACTTCCAGGTCCATTCATATTGTAATACGTTTTGCGGACAGAACATTATTTTTTACAGCTGCATAGTGTTCCACTGTATGCAGGTACCACTTGCACATACACATTATAATGGTGTAGTCCCAATTTCTTCTTCCCATCCCTATGACATTGTTGTCACTCATTTCACTTACCCACAAACAATAATCAATGAACATATTGTTGCTACGATTATCTTGAACAACCAGTATCTGACAGATCACTTAAAAATAAGAAAAATAAACCTTTTTATTTTGCTTTTATTTATTCCTTCCATAATGATCTTACTTTCCTTATGTAGGTCTGAATTTCTGACCTACGTCATTTTCCCTCTCTGTCAGAAAAAAAGTTCTTTTACTATTTCTTGCAAAGGCAGATCTGTGGGCAGTAAATTCCCAACATTTTTGTTTAACTGGTAAAATTTATTTACCATTGACTTTTGAGGATAATTTCACTGGATACAGAATTCTAGGTTGATGCATTTTTCTCTTTCACCACATTAAACATTGCACTGCCCTCTTTTTTTTGCTTGCATGTTTTCTAAAGAGAAGTCTCATGTAATCTTATCCTTTTTCTTCTATAGAAAAGGCATTTTGCCCCCCTCCCCAATTTGTTTTCTTTCACGATTTTTTTTTTTTTTTGTCTTTGATTTTCTATATTTTAATATAATGTGCCAAGGTGTAGGGGTTTTTTTTGTACTTATCCGGGCCCGTGTCTTAGTGTCTATCCTTAATTTTGGAAAATTTTCAGTCATTATTACATCAGCTGTTTCTTCTGTTCCTTCCTCTCCTTCTCCTGCTTGTGGTATTACTAGTATACATTTGTTACTTTTTTTTTTATAATTGTTCCACAGTTCTTGGATATTGTGTTTGATCTTTATAATTTTTTTTTCTCTTTGCTTTTCAGCTTGGAAAGTGTCTATGGATATACCTTTAAGCTCACTGATTCTTTTCTCAATTGAGTCCATCTATTGATGAACCCATCAAAGTATTCTTCAATTCTGTTATAAGGTTTCTGATTTCTAGCATTTCCTTTTGGTTCTTACTTAGTGTTTCCATCTCTGTGCTTACGTTTCACATCTGTTCTTGCCTATTTTTCACTTTTTACCATTAGAGCCCTTAGCATATTTATTATTGTTATTTTAAATTCCTGATCTAATAATTCCAAATTTTCTTCCATATCCGAACCTGCTTATGATGCTTGTTTTGACTTCTCTTACTTTTCCCCCCTTTATCATGTCTTGTGATTTTTTTATTATTGTTGTTGAAAGCTGAACATCCTGTATTAAGTAAAATGAACTGATAAGGTAAATAAGCCTTTCTTTTGAGGCTTTATAATTATCAGACTAGGAGTTAGACTTTGTTTACTGTTTGCTATAGTCCTTTTTTTTTTTTTTTTAATCAGTGAAATTGATAAACCTATAGCAACACTGATCAAAATAAAAGAGGAAAAACACAAATTATGAAAATCTAGAAAGGAAAACAGTGCATCACGACATACACCTACAGACATTAAAATGAAGCAAAGTAACATTATAGACAATTTAATCCCAATAAATGTGATATCTTCGATAAATTGAACCCCCGTTACACTTGGAAAAGTGCAATCTGGAAAATCCACATGAACATTATATGATTGTTTAACAAATTAGTTATAAAGCATGTTTCCAACCCCAAACAAAACAAAAAACTAGAAAATATAACATGTATACCACATAATTTAGTTCTTTATTCATATTTATCAGATATGCACAATACTATAGCAGCATGAATGTATCTTATTTGAACTGTCACTTACACTTGATTGTTTGCAATTTTTTGTAAAGATTTTCCAAATATTACACTCATCTTTTTTTTTTTTTCCTTTTATCAGTTGGAATTGACTCAATGACAATGGGTTTGAGTTTTTGAGGACAGGTATATCCATAATTTAAAGTAAAATATTTTCTTCCTATGATGCTTGAACTTAATTAGTTGGATTGGAAAAGTGAGATGAAAGAGGGCAGGACCATTTTGTTTCAATTTTTTAAATTCTTGGATGTTGAGCACACAACAATGCACAATAAAATACTTAAGTAAGATATGGTTGAAGTACCTCTGGAAGTTGACAGTTAATTATATTTTCTTTTATTTTTTCTTGGTATTTTTACAATATTACAAATGTATCCTACTTGCTTATTTATATATCAGTCCTCTTTGCTCTATATGCTTTTGTTGGAAATTTTATAATATATTAGTAATAGTATTATAGCTGTGTTTTATAAACCTTATTATTTTTTTCTTTTTTTAGGCTGTGTTGTATCTGATGTTAACTGAAACTTTTAAGCTCTTAGTTTTGTTATTATATTTTATATTCTAGAAAGTTTGTTTGATTTATTTTTCATATATTTTAGTTCTCTGGTAAAATTAACCGTCTTGTTTTATATGTACTTGAACCTATTAATTATAATTATTTTAAAACACTAGTGTAATGACTAAAATATCTAGATCATCTGTGTGGGTTTCTTTGTCTCTTTTTTACTCTTTATTTAATTCAGTTTTATAGTCTTGTATCTTGACATGCTTACCATTTTTTTTTAGCATTGTATGTTCAGCATTATTTATTTAAAAATGTACAAAGTCTGGATGATATTTTCTTCCTCCAAAGAGTTGTTATTTTTATTCTACTAGGAAGTAAGTAGAGGAACATAGCACCTTTATACAATCAAATTTGAGGTATTTCAAGCCTGAGCCTCAATCTTTAGAGGCAGTGGATTATTTTGTTTTCTTCTTACTTCTAAGATACAGACTTTCAGAGTCCTAAACTAAAAACTTGACTTCTTAAGCTAATATCAACCTTCAAAAATATTCAGAGTCCAGTATATCATCCTAATTCACTTATATATTGGAAAATACCTCAAGCAGAAAAGTAGGTTTACTTCAATCCCTTTACATTGACCCTGAGCTCTTGGCCCTTCAAGACGTGGCTTCCTTGATTTTTCTCTGTTGCCTATAGATATTTCTTTTATTTTCAATTTTATTCAGATTTTTTTAGTTAATCTCTGTAAGATGATGGCTGTGTTACAAGACAGTACATTACATCTGGAAACACAATTTATATCATCAAGCATTTATTATTTAAAAGTATGTCAATGATTCATTAATGCAATAAAACAATCGAGGAGAATAGACAATTAAAAAAGATCTATGCTTATATTACTATTTAATGTATATAATATATTCAAAATTAGTATGAATGAATGATTGATAAAAAAAGAATGCTCTATGATATAGTGTGTATCATGTTCCAGACCCTATATTAAGTGAGCATGCATCCTCTGGTAACTCACTTAATCCTCCCAACAGTCCTATAAGTTACTTATCCCTATAATTCCATGTTTATAAATTAGATAACTGAATCATATGATGATTATGGTTCTTGTCCAATGTCATACAGCTACCAAATAAAATATTAGGATATTACCATAAAGTATATACAGTCATTTGCCGCATAATGTCCATTCAGGCAACTTATGACCCCATTTAAGTCCGTGGTCCCATAAGGTTATAATAGAGTTTAGAAATCCTGATTGGAGAAAGGGACATAGCAGACTTAATCAGACATAGTGAATGCAATAGATCTCCACATGCAGCACGTGTATATCATGTTTTTGTTTAGAAATTGATTGAGCTGCCAGGCATGTAATGGTACAGTACATGTATACCCTATAACACATACGTCTTCATAGTCATGATAAACACCTATATCACTGGTTTATGTATGTACTGTGTACTGTAATTTCTATCATTATTTTAATGTGAACTCTCCCTACTTACAAATAAAAAGTTTACCATATAATAGTGCATGCTTCGACTCATAGGCAGCAACATCCAATCTTGTGTATCGCACGTCTCTTGAGTGTTGTAGCATTATCTCTCCATTTAATTTTCTTTAGAAAGTATGACTGTGAAGTATATCATGGCTCCCAAATGCAGCAAAACCAGTGCTAGTGATAGCAGCATCAAGAGGCAAGGAAGAAGCATAAACTTGGAAGTGAAACAAAAGATATCCCATATAGCTTTGCTAAGTATATAATATGGTTTCCACACAATGTACAAATCACTTAAGGCCCAGTTTCACAGAATGTATCATGGATGTTAAGCGACACAACTGTACTGGAATTGTCTTAAAAGAACTAGAGTAAAATAAGTATGCTAGTCAACGTAATAGTGAAAAGGAACAAAGCTGGAGGGTTGGCATTACCTGACTTCAAGGCTTAAATACAAAGCTGTAATGACCATGGTAGTGTGGTATTGAAAAAAAAAAAAAAAGACAACCAGATCAATGGAACAAAGTAGAGAGTCTACAGATAGACCCACACAAATATAGTCAACTGATCTTTAATAAAGGCACAAAGGCAATCTAATGGCAAAAAGAACCTTTTCAGCAAATGGTGTTGGAATAACTAACTGGTCGTCCATATGCAGAATAATAATAATCAGGATGTAGACCTTACACCTTTCATAAGAATTAATTCAAAATGTATCACAGACCTGAATATAAATGCAAAACTATACAACCTCTAGAAGATAACAGGAGACAATCCAGGTGACCTTGGGTTTGGCACTGATATTTTAGATACAACACCAAAAGTATAATTCATAAGAGAAAAATAAGTGATAAGTGGGGCTTCATAAAAATTAAAAGCTTGTACTCTGCAAAAGATGCTGTGACAAAAATGAAAACACAGCTATCAACTAGGAGAAAATATTTGCAAAACACATATATGATAAACAAATTACATCCAAGATATAAAACAAACTATTAAAACTCAACAGTAAGAACTGACAACCCCAAAATAAAATACATGAATAGACACCTCTCCAAAGAAGATACACACATGGCAGGTAAAAAAGATGTTCAATATCGTATATTAGGGACTTTCAAAATAAAACATTAATGACATACTACTATCACATATTAGAATGGCTAAAATCTAAAGCACCGACATCAAATGCTGGTGAGAATGTGGAGCAACAGGAAACTTCATTCACTGCTGGTGGGAATAAAAAATGGTGCAGCCACTTTGGAAGAACACATGGTCGTTTCTTTCAAAACTAAACACAGGATTGTCATACAATCCAGAAATTTTGCTCCTAGATATTTATCCAAATGAATTGAAAACTTCTATCTCCCAAGAACCTGGATATGAATGCTCACAGTAGCTTTATTCACAATTGTCAAATATTGAAAGCAATCAAGAGGCCTTTCAATAAGTGACTGGATAAACAAACTGTGACACATCCATGCAATGAAATATTATTCGGCAACAAAAATAAATGAAGCATCAAGCTGTGAAAAGACATGGAGGAACCACAAATGCATGTAGTTAAGTGAAAGAAGTATGAAAAGGCTACCTACTGTATGATTCAAACTATAACATTGTGGAAAAGTCATAACTAGAGACAGTAAAAAGATCAGTAGTTGCTAGGGATTCAGGATGAATGGGGAAGGATAACTAGGTGAAGCCCAAGGTATTTTAATGTCAGTGAAATTATTCTGTATGATAATGTAGTGATGGGTACATGACATTATACGTGGTCCAAAATTCATAGAACTTTACAACACAAAGAGTGAATCCTAATGTAAACTATAGACTTCAGTTAATAATCATGTATTAATATTGTAACAAATGTAACACACTAATGCAAGATGTTAATAATGGAAGAAATTCAGTGTAGGAGAATCTGTATTTGGGGACTCTGCACTTTCTGCCCAAATTTTCTGTAAATATAAAACTGCTCTAAAAATTAATGTGCCTTAAAAATAGTATGCAATATTCTGACTACAGGATAGAAAAAACTTTTTAAACAAGACGTAAAAGCAAAAGTCATAAACTTTGACACATTTGATTGCATCCAAATTAAAATTCTAATTCACCATAACCATTGTTAACAGATAAGCAACAGACTGAGAGGAAACGTTTGCCACATGTTTAACCCAGAAAGGATTAATATCCAGGACATGTAAGTATTTCCTACAAAGCAAATAAGGAAAAATAAAAGCAACTCATTAAATAATTGAGAACCAATTACAAATGGAGTCAAAGTAAAGGAAATAAATGTGGTCAATAATAAGGTGCATCATCTCATTAATAATAATAAATAATAATTAAAACAATATTAGCATATTTTAACTATCAGCATTTAATAATGCCAAATGCTGTTGAGAGCAGAAGCTGAAATAGCTCTATACAAAATAATCTGAAAAATCTTTTACAAGGAAAATGTGCATATCTTATTTCTTAGCAACTCTTTTACTTTGCTTATTCTCTAAAGAACATCTTTATATATGCACAATAAAGTATGTGTAAAAAGCCATAGAGTCTTTTTTTTGGTAATAATGAAATAAAAGGAAAGCATAAATTCAATTATTAGGAAAATAAATAAATTTAGGGTACACTCATATTTTGAAATTCAAAGCACTCTTTTGGAAATAATTTCTATACATATGTATGTATGTGTGTGTGTGTGTGTGTGTGTATATATATGCAGAAAGAGAGGGAGAGAGAGAAAATAAAATTCTAGGGGTACACTAATTTGTAAAATACACTATCACTTGTGGAATAGAAAGCACACACTCAAACTGATAGCATGGATTTCTAAATTTAAATATACATACATACATACATACATGGAGGGGGTAATATGTGTGAATATAGACACCTAACAGATAACAGTGTTACCTATATCCGGGATAAGGGAAAGGCTGGAATAGGCAGGGCAGTCAAAAGATGTTCCTCTTTAAGAGTATCATTTTAATTTTATAATTAGTAATCACATTAGTGGTCTATTCAAGATTCACATTTGAAAGTAAATGACTGACGAGAAACATTCTCCATCATAATACTGTAATTTAAGATTCATGAAATTGATTCAAAAAGTTAAGTGGAGACACGTAACTGCATAGCTGGACATTATGACATGTCAACACTGAGCTAGACACCATGAGGACATGAACTACAGTGGAATTAAAATACGTAAGGGAAGTATTTTGAAATGGAAGGATTGGTAATCAACTGGATTGTGTGAGTAGTGATGAGGAAAAGCGATTATATTGCAAGTAATCTGGAGTTTCTGAAATTGTACACAATGTGGAACCTAATCAACTTCATACCAAGATTATAAATGCAGGAGAGATTTTTTTTTCTTTGAATATATATAATTTGGATCAATGCACAAAAATCACAAATGTTTAGTTTCTTAAAAAATATTCATATGAATATTTATCTCATATAAATATAGTGAGAATAAAATATATTAAGTAGCTTACAGATGACTTCAATGGATTTACAGTTTAAATAAATTATTGATGGAAAAGCCTCTCACAAGTAGGAACTATGTAATCCCAGTCTCCCTTCTTGATCATTTTATTTTTACTCTTTCTGCTATTGTGGTAGACTAGACTATCATTCAGCAAATTAAGCATTCCCTTTCCCATCTCCAGCCTCCATGGGAGAAGTGTACTATTTCACTCCTCTCCCTGGCCCTAGGCCTCTGCCAAAAGGCACTCAGTTTTCTCTCTCCATGGGCCGGGAAGCCCACCACACTATCTCCTACTTCTTGGTCTCTGCTGTCTTCAAGGTTACAGCTCTCTTTCTTTCTCAGTCTCCTGGTTCCAGGAGCTTCTCGATGCACTTTCTGCTCCTGGCTGTTCTTCCTTGGTGGTGGTGGGCTCTTCTCTTTCACGTTTCTAGGGTGGCTCATTGAAAACTCAGAGGGATGGCAAAACTGACCAATCCCTTCGGTGGGATACAATTACCCTATCATACAGTCCCGCTCAATCACTTGGGTGGGAGTTACAAAACCATGGCAAGAAAGTCCACACAAAAGCAATCCATTATACCGCTGGTACTTAAACGTTTTGACAACTGATATTCTCAAGCTCATTATTTGCCCTTCCTTTGGACAACTATCAGCACAGCAATTTAGTAGGTAATGATTAATTTTTTTGTCTTCTTCCTTATAAATAAGTGTCAGTGATTTCTTCCTCTATCCAATACTTTTGCCTCCATAGGAATGAAAATGCTTAAAAACTGAGATCAAATAACAAAGTACTCTGTGTCTAATGGAGTCCTGGGTGCTACAAATGGTTAAGTGTTTGACTACTAACTGAAAGGTTGGTGGTTCAAACCCAGCCAGAGGTACCTCAAAAGAAAGTCCTGGCTATCTGCTTATAAAAGTTCACAGCCTTGAAAATCCCATGGCATGGAGTTCTGCTCTGAAACACTTGAGGCTCCCATGAATTGGAATCAGTTCGATGGTAACTGCTGAGCAGGCACGTGCAATTTCTCATTAATGACTGTTGAATACAACTGCCAGAGTTAGGTAGTCCTCTGCCTAATCATGTTAAAAGCTCCCGACAGTAACCTCTGATTATTGAGAAGCTGAAATGAACTAAAAACAGCTAACAATAGTCATAGATACCTCTGACTGAACAAAAATATATGGTTAAAAATATTTTAGGATATTCAGACTTGTTTCACTCACTGAAGTTAACTCAAAAAAAATTTTTATTGTTCAGATCAGAAGGCCTTCAGCCACGTATTCCTTCTAATAATTTCAAATGAGCCATGGCTAAGCTTCTTCTTCCTTAGAAATTAAACAAAAGGCAGATAATAATGTTAGAAAAGTGAAAAGGGGACAGAAACTAAAAATGGTGGAGAAGCTTATTTCCATTTCTAATTTACACAATTTCTGGATTGCATTTTTCTTTTTAGATAAGTGATGACAGCTTCTTTCAGCAAGAGCAAGACAAGGAATATTTTAAGCCATGGATCATGCTCTAATTCTGAGAGCTTAAGAGAGGAAAGTGAGGGGTTTTTTTGTTTGTTTTTTACACAAATTAGTTATTGAGAAATGTGTAATATTTGTTTTACGTACCCCAGTAATTAACGTCTAAACTGTTGTTCATCCGTGGGCGGTGCGAATGGTTTAATGGGCTCAACTGCTAAAAGGTTGGAGGTTCTAGTCCATCCAGAGTTGCCTTGGAAAAGGCTTGGTGATTTACTTCTGAAAAATCAGCATTGAAAACCCTATGGAGCACAATTCTATTCTGACACATGTGAGGTTGCCATAAGACAGAATTGACTTGATGGCAGTTGTTTACTGGTTAAACTGTGGTTGATGAAAAATATTTTTTCAGATTTATTTCGGTCCTCATGAAGTCGTTATTAATATGGAGCAAACATTCTTACAAAAGAAAAATTGCATTCTTAAAACAGACATACTATTTTTCCAAATATCTATCTTCATGAGAAAACAGAAAGAAGTTCAAATCAATGTTTTGGGTTTGATAGAATTATGAATTGCCTAATGGTCCTTTACAATATACTATACAAAATGATAATTTAGAGGTGAAGTTTACGTTAGCTATTTAGGAAACCATTTGATAAACTGTTGTATTATACCACCAGGAATAAACAGTTTAACTGAAAACAATGAAAGGAAGTTGAATAACAAAAAAAGGGGGGGGGTGATAAGAACAAAGAAAATAGAATACATACATAAGTTTCATTCTATTTATTCAAAATATTCAAGAACTGTAAGGATATTATACAACGGAGCTAGAGCGTAACTACTAATGGCTTACAACATCAGCCAGAAGGCAATCAGACTCACTGTAGTCTGACCCTGACTAAAGAACTCACACATTACACGTACAAAACTTAAAACGCAGGATGATACACTCTAATTACCATTTTAGAAGCAAGGTGACCTGGTGCTTTGAAATTTAACTAAATTTAAATTACTCAACTTCCTAAACTTAAAAATGGCAACATTAGATAAGAATCTAGAATTGTCTGATCCCAAAGCCCATGTACCTAACTACTATGTAATATGAGTAATCATGTTTGGTAGGAAAGAATATTAAAGGAGAACTCATAACTTTGTTAGATTTTATTAGTATAGAGTTAAGGGAAAAGAAAATGAGTTTTAAATGGTGTGAGTTAATGTACCAGTGAAGGGTAGTCAACAGTGCAGGAATATGAAAAGCACATAATAACCGTGATCAATAAACTAGCCGGGCATTAAGTTTACAGGAGTAATTACATTAGGACAGAAATAATTTGAAAATTGTTTTAGGAAATATCAGCCTCTTTTCTAGGTCAGATGTGACTGTCAAAGGGAATTACGGAATCTCATTATTTTATCAAAAAGTACAGAAAAGACATCAATAATCACTTGTAATTTACCCAGTTTGTCTATGGAATATATGTGATTTAAAAGTATGTATGGCAAATGTGAAATTAATTTTCATAGAATTTTATAGGTATTTTCAAGAAGATAAGAATAAAATTCAAGTTAATTGACTAGGTAATTTTCACACTAAAATAAAGATAAATGTTTAGTCCAAGAAGACTTTGCTCAGACAAGGGGGAGAATTCAACTTAAACCACTAAATTGAAAAACATTATTGAACTCAACGTTCTCAGCAAGTATTTCCTTCAGATTTCAGTGTGGTGGTTTGCATTTGATACCTAAAATAATTATCTCTTCCTTTTTCCTTTCTATTAGATGTCAAATCAGGTAGAAATTTTATTGCATCTTTTTGACATTTTCCAGCTTCTGCAAGCATAGCAGATTGCTTTCCTTACCAAAACTGGCCTAAAACATGAAAAGATTTGTTAAGGTAGCTAAAGAAAGTTTGTTACTGTTGCTGTTGCATGCTTTTATTTTATTTTTTTAGTACTCTGAAAGAGAAAGCAAATGTGACTGAGGATAAAAAAAAATGAGTGCATTTTAAGCAAAAGGAGTGATATCTAATAAAAAAAAATAACTATTATTAAGGGAGACTTAAATGGGACTCACTGAGTAGATGGAAGTAAAAAGGATCAGAAAAGGGATCCAGGGATTCAGACACATACAAATAATCTCCCAGACAATATTTAACTCACAGAGAGTGATTAGATGCTTTTATCGAAATTTATTAAAATATAATAGAGTATACCACTCCCCGTTGCTGTTGAGTTGATTCCAACTCATAGCGACCCTATAGAACACAGTAGAACTGCCCCAAAGGGTTTCTGAGGAGCAGCTGGTGGATTTGAACTCCCAAGATTTGTTAGCAGCCAAGATCTTAACCACTGTGCAACCAGGGATCCAACAATAACATAGTACAGAAGAAAGGAATTGGCTATTATGGATTACCACAGTAAGCTTTGCAATGAATCTACCAGCACCATTTTTTGTACTAATTATTTCTAGAAGTCACACTTGTAGAGTTCCTGTAGCATCTTGGCATCCATTGCTCCCTCTGTTACATCATTGCTGCTGAACTGAGGGTACTACAAGAGTTCTTACTGTCCAAACTGACCAACTTATGAACTAAAAATATATGCATAGTCATTCGCTTTGCAGATCAGACTAAAAATAAAACTGAACCCATTGCCGTAGAGTTGATGCCAACTCATGGCGACCCCATGTGTTACAGAGTAGAATTGCTCCATAGAATTTTTTTGTTTTTTTTTGTTTTGGCTATAATCTTTATGCAAGTAGTTTGCCAGGCCATTCTTCAGTGGTGTCCCTGCATGTGTTCGAACTGCCAGCCTTTAAGTTAGTAGTTGACAGCAAAGCATTTGTGCCACCAAGGAGCTATTACTAGATTCCATGACAAAGGAGAATTATATCTATTTTGTTGCATTAGGATACCTAAGAACATGAGTAATCATTATATAAGTGAATAAAGGGGATTTTCTTCAGATATGGATGGATCTTCCTTGTTTTAGGGTGGAGACAGGCAATCCTAAAGGAAAGAAGCTTCCTTATTTATAGACTAAAGAAAGACATAGGAGAATGATGGCCTGAGTCACCCAAGAGACCACATAATATATTAATTTCTTAAATCAGCATATTGATCCTTCCCGTTGAACTAAATAATAGCTCACATTATGATCTCTACATTTACTATGAAAGTTAATATCTTTGCTGAAAAATTCTTTGGAAATAATATTATCTTGAATAAAAATGGATTTCTTATATTAAAACCAGAGTAAATGTAGAGCAGTGATATGACTGACTGGTGATGACCACTAAGAATAACTTGGACTGCCTCTTCTGGCTGTTCTCCCATAATCAATGGCAATACTGTGTGCAGTATTGTGTCTTTATTGATGGATTTTCTGGTGTCAAGCAATTGTTTTTTTCCTAGGATAAAACCTATTTGGTGATATTGCATTGTACACCTACTCCTTAGGACTATCTCATTGTCCAACATTTCACACTTACGACAATAGTAAAAATTCTACTATCTGAATATTTTGTGTGTTAAAGAAGTACATCTGTCAGTGAAGAACCCCGAGGTGCCAGGCAAAAGTATCACTGGCTGTGATGGTTAAGGTTAGGAGTCAACTCAGCTGAGCCATGATTCTCAATGGTCTGACAGTTATGTAATGGTGTAATTTGACAGTTACATAATGATGTAATTTAGTGGTGATGTAATGATGTAGTCATCTTCCATTTTGTAATCTCATGTGGTCACTCTCTGTTTTCATATAACGACCTGGTCTTTGAAACCTAACTATGTGCAGTGAGTAGTGGGTGTATCATGAGTAAGGAATTGAGCTCAATTAGCTAATAATTCTCCTAAGAATTTATTTATATTTATTAACTTCCATACAGGACATTGACTAACACTATTAACCTCTTCAATAGTCATTTTGGTATCAAATGTTCTTTAAATGAAGTGGGTAGCTTTCCTCTTTTATTATGCTCTACAGTGAAATGAGCATTCATCATATCTCATCAGTAAAGACATAATAGTTGAGAACTTTTTTGTTAGTTTGTTTGAAGAGCAGATGTGATTTGTAGATTTTATTTGTCATTGTATTTCTCTTAGATTATTGATATTTTAATTTTCTATTTCTTCTTCAGTCAGTTTTAGATTTTACATCTTCTTTTCAAATTGATTGGCTAAACGTTGTTCATGATTCACTTTTGTGATTTTGAAATCTCTTTTATATGAAGGGCAGATATTCAACTAACAGTATGGTATACTTATCACTTGTTAAAATATAGAAATACCTATGTACTTATTAGTTAATAACCTCTGCACAATACTCAAAGGGCAGAATGGGGTTAGCAATTAGGATCTCATAACAATGTATGCAAAAAAAAAATTTTGTATGGGAGACTAACTTGAAATGTAAACTTCATTTAATTATAACAATAATAATTAAAAAAAAAATACTCAAAAGGCATTTCCATCCCGACCCGTGCCTAAAATGTCTTTTTTTTTTTTTTTAAAGCCATTTTCGTGCAGAAGTGCAGGTCCACATTTGTCAAGTTCCCTTGTCAATTTTAAGGATTCCTGAGGGACCACACAAAGGACGGCCCTGGCATCCTCTGCCCTCCACATGAAGCCGGCCACTATGAGTCATGCATTCATTTTAGCTTATTCTCTGGCCAGAGTGCTCCTTTACCCTAGCAGAGGATTCTGGGTTCCATCTAGTTCAGTGAATTTGAGGCCAATAACTTGAGTTGTCTTCATATGTCTGACTGCTGGAAGTGTAGGTTCTACAGATCTAGCTTAGAGGGAGACAGATGGTAAGAGAAGGGGAGAGCAGGTTAGTGGACAAAATGTTGGAAACAAATACACAAGTCCTACATTTTTGGTTTCCCAATCCTGCGGTGTGAACTCTATGACATAAGGGAAGCCCTAGGAATGAGAGCGAACATATGCATTGTTGTTGTTAGTGCTGTCCAGTCAGTGTTGATTAATTATTACCCTGTGTATAGCAGAACGAAACTCTAATCACTCCTTTGCCATCCTCACAATCATTGCTATGTTTGAGACTATTATTGTAGCCACTGTGTCAATCCATTTCATTGAGAGTCTTCCTCTTTTTTGCTTACCCTCTACTTTACCAAGCATGATGTCCTTCTCCAGTGATGGTCCTTCCTGATAACATGTTCAAAGTACATGAGACGAAGTCTTACCATCTTTGCTTTTAGGGAGTATCTTGGCTGTATTTCTTTCAGGACAGATTTGTTCGTTCTTCTGACAGTCTGCGGTATATTCGGTATTTTTTGCCAACACCATAATTCAAAAGCATCAATTCTTCTTTGCTCTTCCTTATCCATTGTCCAGCTTTCACATACATATGAGGCAATTGGAAGTACCATGCCTTTGGTCAAGTGCACTTTAATCCTCAAAATGACATCTTTGCTTTTTAATATCTAAAGAAGTTTTTTTGCTGCAGATTTACCCAATGCAATGCGTTATTTGATTTCCTGACTGTGCTTCCATGGGTGTTGATTGTGGATCTAAGTAAAATGAAATCCTTGACAACTTCAATATCTTCTCCATTTACTATGATGTTGCTTATTGGTCCAGTCATGAGGATTTTTGTTTTCTTTATATTGAGGTGTAATCCATATTGAAGGCTGTAGTCTTTGATCTTTCTCAGTAAGTGCTTCAAGTCCTCTTCACTTTCAGCAAGCAAAGTTGTGTCATTTACGGATTGCAGGTTTTTAATTAGTCTTCCTCCAATCCTGATGCGGTGTTCTTCTGTATATTCTCCAGTTTCGATTATTTGCTCGGCATACAGATTGAATAAGTATGATTTATTTATGCATGGTTACAGCCAAGCTATGCTTTAGGTCTGAGTTTATATTTTACCCCTAAGACTAGGAGAGAAAAAATGGAAATATAATGTTGTAAGTAATATAATTTTACTTGAAGGGAGAATGCAATAAAATAAAGAGATATAAACTCTAATGGAACCACTAAAATCAAACAAACGACATATTTAACAATCTGATAGTGAATGAAATCCTGAAAAATTCTCAGTTCATAAATAGAATTTCTCAATTAATAAAATATAAACCATAAATGGGGGAAAAGAGAACAAAGAATGAAATAAATACAAATAAAAAGGTTTAGCCCTATTACCCATTTAGCCAAACTATATTGATAATCACATTATATGATTATACTCTGCCTAAAATAAACTCACTTTGATCATTAAGGTATAGAAGTCAAAGGATGGAAGAAATAAACTATGCTAATACCAATCAAAAGAAATCATCTATATTAATAACAAATCAGTACATTTCAGAGGAAAATACATTATTGAGAAAAAGGACATCATTTAATAATGATAAAGTGATAAATTCATTAAGAAGACACAAAGATTCTAACTGTTTTTGCACTTAATAACTTAGTTTCAATGTTTTTACAGCATAAACTGATAGATTTGAAAGGAGAAATACACAAGTCAACAGTGGAAGTGAGAGCTTTTCCCAGCCCTCTCTCAATAATCACTAGACGTAGAAAAACAATCAGCAAAGATATAGAAGAAGAGTAACGCTATTGAACAACTTGTCCTAAAAAAATTCAAAGAACGTGCACCACACAACACCACAATATGCATTCTTTTCCAGTGTTCATATAGCATTTATGAAGATAGATCATGTTCTGGACATAAAAAGGCTGGAGAAATTTAAAATAATTTAAATTATACAAGGTATTTCCTCTGATTACAAAGGAATTGAAGTTCAAATTAATAACTTACAGTTAGCCAAAACATAGCCACATATTTTTAAAACCTTTATATTTAGAAAGCAAATAAGAATGTATAAAAATACATGTATCAAAAAGAAAACCAAAAAAGAAATAAAATGTATTTACAGCAGTATAAAAATAAAAATACAACATACTCCAATTTGTGGGATTTAGCTAAAGCAGTGTCTAAACAGAAATTCTTTAGATCAATATTAGGAAAAAAAAATCTCTATTCAATGACCTAAGTTTTCACCCTAAAGAAACAGAAAAAAGCAAATTAAACCCAAAGAAAAATACATGGAAAGGATATCGATAAAAGCAGAAATGACTAAATAGATACAAGAAAAAAATTACACCCATTTTTATGTTTTTTTTTTTTTTTTAGAATAATAAAATCTGATTAATCTCCAGAAAACTAACTAAGAAATAGAGAAGGCACAAATTACCAGTATCACAAATGAGAGAGGAAGTGTCACTAGAGGTCCTAGAAATATTAAATGGAAAATAAATTAATATTATGGACACTTTATTCCATGAATTTAATGACTTAGATAAAATGAACAAATTTCTCGCAGAACACAAACTACAAAAGCTTATTTAGAAAGAATTAGGTAGCCCAAATAGCTCTATGGAAACCCTGGTGGCGTAGTGGTTAAGTGGTACGGTTGCTAACCAAAAGGTTGGCAGTTCAAATCCACCACACATTCCTTGGAAACTCTATGGAGCAGTTCTACTCTCTTCTACTGTCAGCTTTTATTTGGAATCAACTCGACGGCAACTTTTTTTTTTTTTTAATAGTTCTATATTTTTAAGGAAATTGAATATGTAGTTAAATACTTTCTAACAAGAAAATTCTGAGCTCAGATAGGCTGACTGATGAATTCTTATGAACACTTGAAATAATGGCACTTCTACACAGACACTTCCATAAAATTGAAGAGCTGTAAATACTTCCCATGTCATTCTATGAGGCCAGCATCATCCTGATAGTGAAACCTCAGAAAGACATTACAAGGAAAGAATACTACAGATTAATACCCACATAAATATGGATACAAAAATCCTTAACAAAATGTTAGAAAAAAAGATTTCAGCAATGTGTAGGAGTAATAGCGCATCATGACAAGAGTTTAGCCTTAAGGGCAAGGTTGCATTAACATTTGAAAATCAATCAATGTAATTCACAAAGTTAATAGAAGAAAATATATATAATTATTTCAGTAGAAATGTATATTTTGGTAATCTCCAACATTAAATAGGTATGAAAACTCTCAGAACAAAACATAGACGGAAATCTCTGAGCCAAATAAAGAGCATCTCAGGAGAACAGAAAGGTAACATTAGATTTGATGGCTAGAGATTAAGTACTTTAATCCTAAAATCAGAAACGAGAAAGGAATATCTTCTCACACCACTTCTATTGAACAACTCACTTTAGGTATTATTGAAAGCAATAAATCCACACAAAATAATTTTAAAAAAGCATACATATTGGAAACAAAGAAGTAAAATTGCCATTATTCACAGACGACAATGTAGAAAATCTTACACACTCTACTAATAAAGATAAAAATATAAGTGAGTTTAGTAATGTGGCAGGATATATACTCAATATATATAAAATAAATTTATTATTATAAGTAGAAATGAAATTCACAAATTGAAAAGAAACACACTTTACAATAACATCAAAATGTGTAATATATACGAATATAGTTTTAAAAAAATACGAATGATTTGCAAACTAAAAAGTGTAAAATAATGCCCAGAGAAAATAAAGAAGACCTTAATAATTTGAGAGATATACCACGTCCATGCATAAGATGACTTTTTTGTTAAAATATTAATTATCCCTTAATTTTTCAATATATTCATCACAATTTTCACCATATTCCTGTGGACATCTCTGTAGAAATGTTCAAGCTAATTCTAAAATGTACATGCAAATGCGAGGAGTAGAAAATACTACATCTTTGAAAAAATAGGAAGACAAAGGACTTATATTACCTGATAAACTATAAATTTACACTAATCAAAATAATCTGTTATGGACGTAAAGTTAAACAAAGAATTCAATGCAACAGAATTGAAAGTCCAAAAATAGACCCACGTATGTATGGTACATTGATTTTTGATGAAAGAGCCAAAGCAAATTAATGGAGAAGAGATAATCTTGTCAGCAATTGCAACTGCCAAAATTATAAAATTTCTGGAATATGACATAGAAGAAAATATCAGTAACTAGAGTTTAGCAATTATTTTCTGAAATCCTTTTTACAAATTTTAAAATTATTGTAAGTGATTAAAATCATTGTAAATGTTTACAATATAATATTTAAAAATTATTGTAAAGAGCATGATCAAGAGAAGAAATAATCAATAAACTGTATTTCATCAAAAAAAAAAAAAAAAAACAAGCAAGCAACCACTTGCTCTTCAAAATAAAAAGGCAAACCAAACATTAAGAGTATTTTTAAAATATACAGGCCTCAAAGTACTTTTATCTAAAATATATAAAGAACTCTTACCACTTAATAACAAGAAAACAAACAATGCTATAGAAAACGAGACAAATATTTGATAGACTCTTCAACTAAGAAGACATAAAAATGGGAAATATGTATGTGAAATGATGTTTAACATCATTAGTTATTTGGAGAATGAAGACTAAAACCACACTGCTGTACTACTGCACACACAACAGAATGGCTAAATTGAAAGGAAAAGGAAAAAGAAAAGAACTGACCATACCAAGTTTGGTGAGGACGTGGAGCAGCTGGACCTCTCCTACACCACTGTTGGAAATATACAATGGTACAACTACTTTGAAAAATTTCTTAGCATTTTCACAAAAACATCTTGCTATATTTCACTTCTTGATGTGTATCCAAGGAAAATACAAGCATATGACCATAATAAGACTTGAATACAAACGTTTGTAATAGCCAAAAATTGGAAACAACTCAAATGTTCATCAGCACAGGAATGGATAAACACATTTTGGTACATCCATTCACTCATACAAATATATTGTGACTGATTCATGCAATGACATGGATGTTTTAAAAAAATAACTATGCAGAGTGAAAGAGGGCATGCAGAAGAATACACACTGTCTGATTAAATTTCTATAAAATTTTCTAAGAGGCTAACTAATCTATTTCACAGGTAGATGAATGTTTGTGTGGGGAGGGAGGAGTGTGTGGACAATCTGCTGGGAGAGATTGCAAAGAAGAATGAGAAAACTTTCAGGGGTAAGGGGGTTGTTCAATATCTCAATTTGATAAAGATTTTACAGGTACATACATATACTAGTATATATCAAATTGTACACTTTAAATTTCTGCACTTTAATATATGTCAAGTATACATCAACAAAACTCTTAAAGGTACAAGAAAGAGGGAAAAAAGATTTGCCTCCTAACATCTCACTCAAAATACCATGGAATGTCATTTTCATATCTGTACTGAAAATGTGTGTTGTAAATTAATATATCCCACACAAATAATATGTTCTAATTTTATCTTAGAAACTTTTGCAAACTATAGTGCTCTGCCTACTATTCATTGTAAAAGCAAATCTGCATACATTTGTTTAGTAATGCAGCATTATTTTAGCATTAATTGAAGACAATATTATGTCAATCACATTGAGATTTTTTTCTCATACCTCAATCAACAGCAATTAAAATATTATTAACTCTAGCAATTAACATTACATCTAAAATTGTTCTCACACTATTTTTTTGTCTGTGAATCACCTGGAAACGTTCTATTGTCTGTCTTCTTCTATCTTTATATGTTAACAGCTCGTTTTAAAACAGCAAGGAAACAGTCTTCAGATAGTTAATGAATTTGTTAAACGTCATGTCAGACTACTAATCCCTTTTAAAGAAATGTACTTATCAATCATATGAATGACCACGTAAAAAGCTTACCTATTTTTTTAAAGAAATACACTTCATATTTGTTTTAAACATTCTTTTCCCCCTTTCCTTCCTTCTCCTTTCTTTTTTCCTATCTTTCTTTCTCTCTTTTTTCTTCATTTAACAGTGTATTAAAAACACAGTAAAGAGAAAAAAAACAAAACAAATGAAAAACCAACATATGTGCTCAAAATTAATTATAACTTTATATTTAACTGAATCAACCATTCCTACAAAAAAAAAAAAGGCTAGTTACTTTAGAATAAAAATGTTTTTAAAAGTTGCTTTTTAAAACCCAAAGATCCTCTGTTTTAGTAAAAATTATCCGAATGGTAAAATGCAAGAAGACATTATTCTGAAATTCTGCTATATTGATGAATTGAACAATTACTATCACTATACTGCTATAATAATTATGTTAATTTTTATGAACTATCTTTTGTAGTCGGTCAGTTTTTTAGCCAAGAAGTTTTCATTTGTCACAGTAGCAATATAAAATATTAAAATGGCTGGACAAGCCATCCTGTTATTATGAAAATTAAAAAAATTATATATGAGACATATTCCAAAAGGAATACTCCAAAAGGACAGGACTTATTCTGTGTATACCTCTAATGAATATAAAATACATAGACACAAATATGGCCAAAATTAATTTAAACACATGGGTGCAGGCATTATCCTAATTTCTATTAACAAAATATTTTTAAGCTTGTCAAGATTTCAACCCCCTCAGGGAGACATCTAGGTCAATTGGCATAACATAGTTCATAAAGAAAATGTTCTACATCTTTGGTGGGTAACATCTGGAGTCTTAAAAGCTTGTGATCAGCCATCTAAGATACATTTATTGGTCCCATCCATCTGGAGCAAAGGAGAATGAAGAAAACCAAAGACACAAGGAAAATATCGGTCAAAAGGATTAATGGACCACATAAACCACAGACTCCACCAGCTTGAGCCCAGAAGAACTAGATGGTGCCTGTTTACCACCACTGACTTCTCTGACAAGGAAAACAATAGAGGGCCCTGGACAGAGAGGGAGAAAAATGTAGAACAAAATTTAAATTCACACACACACACACAAAAAGAACAGACTTACTGGTGTGACAGAGACCAGAGGAACCCGCGAGACCATGGCCCCCAGACATTTTGTTAACTCGGAACTGAAGCCACTGACAAAACCCACCTTTCAGCCAAAGGTTAGACAGACCTATAAAACAAACAATAACACGTGTGAGGAATGTGCTTCTTTGTTTAATCGAGTGTATGAAACCAGACGGGCAACACCTGCCCCAAAGCAAAGATGAGAAGGCAGGAAAGGACAGGAAAACTGGATGAATGGACACAGGGAACTCTGGCTGGAAAGGGGGAGAGTGCTGACACAAAGTAGGGATTGCAACCAATGTCACAAAACAATTTGTGAATAAAGTTTTAGAATAAGAAAGTAATTTGCACTGTACACTTTCACCTAAAGCACAGTAAAAAAAATTTTTTTCAACCCCAAAGTATATAGAATCTATGCAAATGTCTCCTTTATTTAAAAAATCATGCTTAGATGAGACATGTATTTTTGTACAATTTTTGCATCAGACAATTTTAAGATTTTCATTTTCATCATTAAAAGCATTTATTAAAAGCCTCTCTGATTGTAGTACTTGTCTTTGTGCGACCTTAAATAAGCCACTGGTATCAAGTGAGTTTTACAACATTAAGAAAATAAACCTAAAAATCTAAAGAGGGTAAGTATACATATTACTTTGATAGAATTTCTTAGTTTGAAATCTGTTTGCTATTTTAGAAAAACAATAATCTATGCTATACTCCCATGAAGCAAAACTACTAAAAATATGGTGATGACTTTGAAAGACATTGGAAATACCTCAAGACTGTTTCACGTCCCCTGACCTAGTAGTAGTTTATCTTAGAAAGAAAGAGAGAAGAGAAAAGAAGAGGAGAGAAGAGAAGAAAGAGAGAGAGAAAGGGAGGGAGGGAAGCAGAGAGGAAGAGAGAGAGGGAGGGAGGAAGGAAGGAAGAGAGGAACAAAGAAGGAAAGAGTCATAGAAGTTTAAGGCATAGATGGGCTCGTGCGTCTAATTACATTCTTTCAGACAGCAAGTAACTAAGATACACTTTTCCAAAGGGAATACAATAAAGTAATGAAGGAATGGATTTAAAGCTAGAACATCCTCACTTTCATCTCAATATCCGTCATATGCCTGAACTACCATGGTAGTGCTATCTGAATGATCAGTTTCTAATCAAGCTGCTACAATACATAGGCTTTTTGTTGGCTAATTTCTGGAAGTAGATTCTCAGGCCTTTCTTACTAGTCCATCTTGATCTGGAAGCTCCACTGAAAGCTGTTTAGCATCACAGCAATAAACAAGTCTCCACTGACAAACGGCTAGTGGCTGCTCATGAGGTACATTGGCCAGGAATCCAACTTTCCAGCATGTAAGGCAAAAATTCTATCATTGAACCACAATTGTCCCAACTCTGTCAGATAGTTCCTTTATATGACTGTTGTTCACTGTCCTAATAGTGTTTCCTATCAATATTGATTCTTTGATTTGCAATAGGGATGAAAAAGATTGAAGAGTGTAGAACAATCATGTTAAAAATGCTTACCACTTGGATAACTAGAAACTGTCACATTTATGGAAATTAGCCACAAGCAAAATAACTATCAATATTCTCTTTTATGTGCAAGCATACTTTTTGGTTCAAGTATTGCAACTTCATTCTCTGCTCCTGTATCTCTTTCACTTTCTTCTCTTTTGTTCACATGCAAATAGAAATGAGATTTTTTGATCATAGCTTCTCACTCTGGACTATTCAATATGTTAACTACTTAGATTGACAAAGTAAACACTGTTTGAAAATTGATCAGAAAAGGAAAATAATTTTCATTATTTTGGAAAATTTATGCATTTCATCACTAAATTTTAAATTTTTACACTAAGATTTAGCTACTCAGGTAAGAAAGGAGGGATGACTAATAAGTTCATTTATTACTGTATCTTCAACTCATTCAATCATCATACAAATGTCTATGAACTCCTATATTTAACTCCTTGCTCTATGGTTCATGCTACCCTATAGATTATTTGAGTCTCGTTATGGAGAAAAATGAGAAACAGTTACTGCACGGATGTGTCTTGACTTCTCAATAGAAATACGTACAGAACGCTCTGAAAGTTCATAAACACTTTGACCATCATTGTCTACATGTTAGGAGTCAAAGGTTATTAGAAGATTTTTAGTCAAAGCTGTTCGCTAAGGGAAACATTCTAGTATTTAGGTAAAATAAAACAAGGTAGAAATATAAAAAGAAGAGCAAGTGTGAGGAATAGGTGAGAATTAATAACATGGAATATTGGGAGAGACTAGATGATAGAGTTTGAAGTAGAAAATTGAAAAAGCAAAAGAGGTGTTCTGGTCATAAAATTGTTGGATGCCACCACATTAAATAAAACCAAACTCACTGCAGTCAAGTCATTTTGCCAAGTTAAATAAGTTTTTTTTTTTTTAAAGAAGCATTATTTAAGTGTTAAAGTATTATGGTATCATAAAAACATTTCTTCAGATGTATATCTCCATTTGCAATGGTATAAGATTTGATGAGGTCAACAGCTTGGAAGACTTAGGTAAGTAATAAAAATTGATGAGCTCAGACGAGGTTAAGAGATACGAAGTAAATAGGATAAATTGGACCAAGTGATTGAAGAAAGGAAGTAAGGTAAATGGGATAAGCCTATCACAGAATCCTTGGGTGGTGTCTTAGTTATCTAGTGTTGCTACTACAGAAATACCACAAGCAAATGGCTTTAACAACGAGAAATTTATTCTCTCATAGTCTAGTAGGCTAGAAGTCCAAATTCATGGCACCAGCTCCACGGGAAGTCTTTCCGTCTCTGCTGGCTCAGAGGAAGGTGCTGGTCTTCAATCTTCCCCTAGTCTAGGAGCTTCCGAGCACAAGGACCTCGAGTCCAAAGGACGTGCTCCTCTCCTGGTTTTTCATTCTTGGTGACATGAAGTCCTCCTGTCTCTCTGCTCACTTCTCTCTTTAAATCTCAAAAGAGATTGACTAAGGTACAGCCTAATCTTGTAGACTAAGTCCTGCCTCATTAACATAACTGCCTCTAATCCTCCTCATTAACATCATACAAGTAGGATTTACAACACATAAGAAAATCACTTCAGATTACAAAATGGTGGACAATCACACAACACTGGGAATCATAGTCTAGTCAAGTTGACACACATTTTTAAGGGACACAATTCAATCCATAACAGGTGGCGAAAACAGTTATTCACTCAGCAATTAATAGAAAGGTTGGTGGTTCAAATTCACCCAGAGGTGCCTCAAAACAAAGGCCTGGCAATCTGCTTTTGAAAGATTACAACCTTAAAAACCTCATGGAGTGTAGTTTTGCTTTTTTGGTTTTGAGGCTATCTCAGCAGGATACTGGCTGATAAAAACATCAAGGTATCATGTTCATTTACAAAAGAAGAAAAATAGAAGGAGAACTGATGTCACCAGGGGAAAATTAGGGGACAGTTTGTATCCTTTCAAATCACCTTATAGAGGACACACCTCCCTTTCTTAAACTAATCTAAAGGAAAAAGTGAATGATGAAAAATACTTTTTTTTTTTTAGTTCATTATCCCAGCCTGATGCATATCTAAGTTTGTATATTTGCCATCTTACATCAGGCATGTAAAATAATAGATCAAATATACGTGATTTGTAAGAAAATGTTTAGGAATCAAGGTTCTACAATATAATTAACTGGAAGATGTTTTATCCATTTTTACAATTTGACGCTTGAGATATATCTACCATAAATAGTATAATCTTAGTTTTAGCAATACATTAATTATGTTAATAAATATGGGGTTCTAATTATCAAATATAAAGTTATCTATTTAGTTTATTTTGTATTTCAAATAGGATTAGAGAAGAAATAAATGATTCAAAATATTAAAGGCCACTCATGTCATAGCTGGGAACTAAATGCAAAGGATCATCTCTTTACACCTTTGTTTAAACTCCAACATCATTGTTTCCCACAGAGAATTTTAAAGATAGGCTAATATGAGTAGCAGTAATTGAAGAAGACAAGTCAAAAAGTTGTGAAAAGAAAAACTTGCATTTGTTTTAGTTTCAAAAAATGACCAGAGATTATTTTAAACTTTTAAAAACCATTATTTATGTGTATGTATACACACACACACAAATGCATTTTAAATAATGACATTCATAAAGATGCTTTTGTACATGAACTTTGAGGAGATCAAGGTGAGCATTAAAGCCTGTACAAGAGAAGCATAACAACTCTGCACAAAAAGGCCTTGAGAATGCAGAGCCTGGTTGATCAGCAAAATAATCTGTTTCTTTTAAATATGTATGAAGCTTTAAGCAGACAATTTTCTATAATTTATCTCCCTACTGCATGTTATCGTTAGAGCTTCTTGGATAAAGAGATCAGAATGAATTATGTAAATTCTTGATTGTGTTATCAAGTACTCTTGTACCTTGATAATCATTGCTTGATTCTTTGCAATTTGGGAATAATGCCCTCCAGAATGTTCACAACCTATTTGTAATTTGTTCAAGGAATCAATACAAAGATTATGTTATACGATTAAAGGATGTCTTCCAATTAAAAGCATGGCAACAACATATTGAGTAGCAGAAATAATTCATTGTTTTTGTACCAATTCTCTTTGAAAGAATGAACTTTTTTTAAAACAAATTTGAACATAACAAACTGCCTGATATTATATAAATGAGCCTTTTTTTCCTGACCTTAGAAAGGCTCCTGAATTTTTTTTACCCTTCTTAGATACTATGAAATCATCAAATTTATGCTTCAATTCTATCAACTAAAAAATCATTCTGTATTGAACATCTTACATCAGAACACTAGTTGAAACAATTCATAAATTACACAGATACTTGAAAGCACGTATTTTCTTGTGTTTCTGTTTCTGTTCTTCTATCAAAATCAGACTTTAGCACTGTTTACTTTCCTTTTTTATTTTGTAGGGTTTACTTATTTATTTTTTTAATAAATCTATTACAAAAAACAATTATATTCTGTCCACATATATTTAGAGGTTACAGTTCTGAGAACCTATTTTCAGCACAACATATTAAATGTTAGCCCCGTATTGCACTTATATTAATTATCTTGATAAACACACACTTTAACATAAGAAAATTAAAAAAAACCTTCCAATGAAACTAAAGCTCTGTTGTTTCCTAAGCCTGCAAAGTATCGCCTATCATTTTACACTGAAAAAAAAAAAAAAAAAGTATTGTTCTCTAACAATTCTTAAATTTGAGCAACACAGGGCAGTTTTTTTTTTTTTTTTTTTCCATATGGGCAAATACAAAATTCCAAATCTTATACAAAATACATAAACATTAAATCCTTATAACTAAAATTCTGTCATTGTTTCATGTGTATATACATATTTATATACATATAAATAAAATGAAAGTTCATTTTTAAAGGATTTTGAAACATTTAAAAGCAAGATTGCATGTTTCAGAGATTTATGATTTAAAAGTCATTTGAACAGTATTTAAAAAGTTTTTTTAAAAAATTGCATTGAAAATTTTTAAAGAATTTACAAAAAGGCTGAAAAGCTTGATTTGTCACTTGAACTTTGTTAACTTGAACTTCTCTTTTATTTTAAAAGTCTCAAAATATGGTAATTTAATAAGATTAATATGAAGAATATTTGAAAAATATAAAAATGAGACAGAAAATGAGAGAGAAGAGACAGACATGGTGAGTAAAAATTAAGGCAAAAAATAGCATAGCATTAGTGGTCTACTTTATAAGTAAGGGCACTGTATACATGAAAGAGTAGCTAGGTTTGACTGAAATAACAATAAAATACAAAAGTATTGTGAATTCTATCTACCGCACTTGCTGAACTCACTTATGAGTTCTAATTGCTATTCTGTAGATGCAGTATCATTTTCTACATAGAAAGGAAAACATTTTACTTTTTCTTTGACTATTTTATTTCTTTTTCGTGCTTTATCACAGTGAACCTCCAGTACACTGTTGACTAGAATGGTGTGTCAACATCTTTGGTTTGTTCCTCATATTTGGAGGAAGGCATTCAGTCTTTCACATTAAGTATGATGGTAGGTTTTAGATAGATGATTTTTATGAGACAGAGAAATATCCATTTTATTCATAAGGTGTTAAGAGTTTAATCAGGAATGAATACTGAATTTTGTCAAATGCTCTTTGACATCTATTGAAATGATAATATGTTTTGTTTAATATTAATATGAATTGCATTTAAGTGCAAATGTTCAAGTTTGCATTCCTGGGACAAGCTCACTTGGTCATGATAAATTACCTTTTTATATGTTGGTGAGTTTTGATTTGCTACATTAAAAATAATAATTCTTATTGTAGAACAGTTGTAGCTTTACAGAAAAGTAGCAAAGAGTACTGAGAGTCCTGGTATACCCCTCACCCAGTTTCCCCTCTTGCTACCTCAATTAAATAATCCAATAAGTAGAGAATTACACATATCTTTTCTGCTTACAGTTCTAAGGCCAGAACTTGTCTCATAGTTCCTGACCAGCAGAAGATAGCAACTAAGAGAATTTTGTCATGCACTGAGATGCAGAAGGCCAGAAAGTATGCCAGATCAATGACTCAACAGGGCTGCAGATAGGAAGCTTAAGGCTAGATTTTCTCCAAAGAAATATTGTCTTTGACTAGAACCATGTTATAAAAATTTTAAAAGACAGTGCAGGATTTGCACTTTTGTATATGCTGAAATTCTCATCATTAGCTATTGCCATACACTTGGTACATTCAAATATCTTTGTCTCTTCATCTATGGTCATTGAGTGTGTTACACCAATACAACAATTTTGTACATTACAACCTTGAAGATTTCATTCGCTTGCCTTCTTGCAGAACTTCTTTCTTCAGTTATAACTTTTTTTCCTAATACTGGATCAAAATTAACTGATTAGTTGACTGCTATTTAATTTCAGTAATATTCCAACAATACTTCTCATAGACAATACTCACAACACTGATCTTGGATGTTCACAAAACTCTTCCGCCATTCATTTGAAGATTTTCACCATGGAACTTACTCTACCCATGAATATTCTCTTTCATTACACAATGGTTCTTTCTCAGAAGAAACTATAACCTAAGGTTTTTGAGCTTCTACTTCCAAGTCTCACTAGACCTAGAACCAAGGATTTAAAAGGGAATAATGATAGTTTCCTCTTATTTGTATATGCCTTGCATTTTGAAAAGTATTTTATGCATATTAGCAATTCTAGAACACTAAGATATTTAATACGTGATAAAAGAAAACGTAATAGATTTTGATTTCTGCACCTAGTATTCCACTGTATAATTTGATAATTTCTGAAAGCCTATTGTCTGATTATGTTTCAGTAGTTTTACATTTTTCACCTATCTATTTATTTTTGCCTTTCTCATTTCCAAATTACACTGGTAAGTGGAAATCTCTTCATAGTTTATTGCTTTATAATAAGGAAGAAAATTGATTTTAAGAAGCATCATTAATATATACTACAAACAGTTTAAACCATGTTTTTAGGAGAAAATACAAATCTTCCTTATTTGAACTGTCATTTATATTTATTGCACATTGCATTTATCTGTCTGTTTAGTATATATGTATTTTTCCTTAGAGTTTAGTGATATGATGTAATTACATGTTCAAATTTGACAGAAAATTTAAATGTATATATGTATATTTATCCTAGAATTTAGTGATATGATATAATTTAAAAATCTTGATCATATTTGTTGTTTAATTATAAACAAAGTAGATATATTGGAAAGATATTAAAGATATTTCCATTAGTCAAATTGTGTTTGTCAGTTTCTGGATGCATTTGCCAAAATAGGCCCTGGGCAACCACTTGTCTGATTTCCTTCACTTTAATAAAAATGGATTTATATTTAGTTTAATAATTTAGTAATAATAGAAAAAAAGTATTGCCTTAGTTATCTAGTCCTGCTGTAACAGAGGTACCACAAATGGGAGACTTTAATGAACAGATACTTATTTTCCCACAGTGTAAAACCATTATCACTTCCACCCCTATCTGATGAGATTAACCCCGATGTGCCTGAAGACTCTTTGTATGAGATACTGCCTGGAGTGATACCTCGGGCATTGCCTGGGGCATCAACTGAGGCAGAAGCTTTATAAAACATTTCTGAATATGCCTAGGACCCACCCTACTACCCATTTTTGATTCTAAACCTATATAGTTAAGTACCAGCGAGCCCCAAGAGGTAAAGAGCAAAATGTGACTCAGGAGGAGTTATGCTAAAGTCCAAAAGAACTGCTTGATTTTTCTAGTACATACAAACAAAAACCTGAGGAATATGTGTGGGAATGACTATTAAGGGTGTGGGATAATGGTGCAAGGAACATAAAGTTGGATCACTCTGAGTTTATCAGTATGGGCCCACTAAGCACAGACTCATCATTCAGAGATTCAGCTGGAGAGGTTAGAAAATGACCTAGTTCATTTGATTGGTTCACTGAAGCATGGATTAAGCAATGTCCTAAACTAAATCAATTTGAAATGCCAGACCTGCCTTGGAATACTATAGAAGGTATCCAAAAGCTTAGGAAAATTGGCATGTTAGAGTGGATAAATCAGGTTTAACCCACAGACCCAAACATGGAGTGTCCAGAGGACACACATTTTACCACAGCTGTGAGGAACAAATTTGTGAAGGTAGCCCTAGCATCCTTGGAGACTGCTTGATTGCTGTTTTATGTAAGTCAGATTTGACAGTGAGAACTGCCCCTAACTGAATTAAGACACCTAACTACAATGGAGCTGATTCGACCCTGTGGTGGTAGGGGGAAATTGGCAGCACTCAATCGACAGAGACAAGATAGGCATGATTACCGTAATGTACAGCAGAGGCAAAACAGTAATCAGAATAGTCTGACTAGCATGGAGCTCTGAAATTGGCTACTTAGTACATGGCAAGGAGTGAAATAGATGGGAAATCCACTAAATATTTACTTGATCTCTACAAGAGGGAGAATTCTAGGTTAAGTGAATGGCAGTCTAACTTGAACCACCAGAATAAAGAGTCACAGACCCTCAATCAATTCCCAGACTTAAGCCAGGTTACAAACCCAGAACCACTTGAATGAAGGGAAGGCTGAGTCCCTTTGAGGAAGGACCCCACTATACTGCCAAAAAATTACACTATTAACCTTTCTCCCAGACTTCCCTTGAAGGATTTATTATCTTTTACAAGAGTGACTGTTCCTTCAAGAAAAGGAAATAATCAGCCTTTAAAGAGATTACTGGACAATGGCTCTGAACTGACACTAATTCCAGAGTACTCAAAACATCACTGTTGTCCATCAATCAGAGTAGGGGCATATGGAGGTCATGTTATTAATGGCGACTTAGCTCAGGACCATCTCACAATGGATCCAGTGGGTTTCCAAACCCATCCTGTAGTGAGTTCCCTAGTTACAGAATGCATAATTGGAATAGAAATACTCAGCAACTTTTAGAACTCCCACATTGGATTCCCAACATGTGGAGTAAGGGCTATTGTTGTAGGAAAAGCCAGGTGGAAACGATTAGAACTACCCCTACCTAAAAAAAAAGAAAGTAAGCCAAAAGCAATACCTCATTCCTGAAGGGATAGTAGAGATTAGTATCACCATCAAGGACCTGAAGGATGCAGGGTGATGATTCCCATTACTTTCCCATTCAACTTGTCTATTTGGTCTGTGCAAAAAACAGATGGATCTTGGAGAATGACAGTGGATTGTCATAAACTTAATCCAGTGTTCACTGCAATTGCAGCTGCTGTTGCAGATGTGGTTTCATTGCTTGAGAAGATTAATACATCTCCTGGTATCTGGTATATAGGTATTGATCTGGCCAATGCTTTTATCTTGATTCCAGTTTCAAAGGAACAATAGAAACAGTTTGCCTTTACCACACAAGGCAGCAATACACCTTCACTGTCCTACCTCATGTATATACCAATTCTCCAAAACTATCTCATAATTTACCCCACAGGGATCTTAATAACTTTTCCTTTCCACTAGATGTCACACTGGTCCATTACATTGATGATATTATGCTGAATGAACCTAGTAAGGAAAAAGTATCAATGACTCTAGACTTACCAGTAAGACATTTGTTTGTGTGCTAGAGGGTGGGAAATAAATCCAACAAAAATTCAGGTGCCTTCTACCACAGTGAAATTTCTAGGGGTCTAGTGGTCTGGTGCATGTTGAGATATTCCTTCTAAAGTGAAGGATAATTTGTTACATCGGGCCTCTCCTACACCTAAAAAGGAGACATAATGCCTGGTGGGCCTCTTTGAATTTTGGAGGCAGTATATCCTCATTTGGATGTGCTACTGCAGCCTATTTATCAAGTGACTCAAAAATCTGCTAGTTTTGAGTGGGGCTCAGAACAACAGAAGTCTCTGCAGTAGATTCAGGAAGTAATGCCAGCTGCCTTGCACTAGAACCATAAGATCCAGCTGAGCCACTGGTGCATGAAAAGTCAATGGCAGAGAGAGACGCTGTTTGGGGTCTTTAGCAGCATCTTTATCTTCTTATTGGTGATCAAGGCAGAGACCTTTAAGATTTTAGAGCAAAGCTCTGCCACCCTCTGCAGACCACTACTCTCTTTTTGATAAACAGGTTTTGCCTTGTTACTGGGTCTTAGTAGAGACTGAAGGCTTAACCACGGGCCACCAAGTCACCATGTTACCTGAGTTACCTATCATGAACTAAGTGTTGTCTGACCCACAGAGTCATAAAGTTGAAGGTGCACAGTGGCATTCTATTATTAAATGGAAGTACTATGTACAAGATCAGGCTCCAGCAGGACCTGAAGGCACAAGTAAGTTACATGAGGGAGTGACCAAAATGCCCATTGCATCCACTCCTGTCACATTACCTTCCTTCTCCCAGTTCCTTATGATCAGTTGACTGAGGAAGAGAAAACTCATGTCTGTTTTACAGGTGGTTGTGCGCAATAAGCAAGCACCACTTGGAAGTGGATAGTGGTAGCACTGCAAAACTTTCTGGGACCTCCTTGAAGGACAGTGGTGAAGGGAAATCTTCCCAATGGGCAGAACTTTGAGCAGTGCACCTGGTAGTTCACTTTGCTTGGAAGGAGAAATGGCCAGATGTGTGACTGTATACTGATTCATGGACTGTGGTCAATGGTTTGGCTGGATGGTCAGGGACTTGGAAGGAACATGATTGGAAAATTGGAGACAAGGAGTTATGGGGAAGAGGCATGTGGCTAGATCTCTCCAAATGGTCTAAAAAAGTGAAGATACTTGTGTCTTATGTGAATGCTCACAGAGTATCCTTGGCAGAGGAGGATTTTAACAATCAAGGGGGTAGCATGACACATTCTGTGGGTACCATTCATCCTTTTTCCCCAGCAGCTCCTGTCATTTTCCAATGGGCTCGTAAACAAAGTAGCCACAATGGCAAGATGAAGGTTATGCCTGGGCTCAGTTACATGGACTCCCACTCACCAAGGCCAACTTGGCCACAGCAACTGCTGAGTGCCCAATCTGCCAGGGGCAGAGACTAGCACTGAGTCCTCAATATGGCACCAATCTTAAGGGTGATCAGCCAGTAACATGGTGGCAGGTTGATTACATTTGACTGCTTCCATCATGGGAAGGGAAGAATTTTGTTCTTACTGAGATAGACACTCTGGATATGGATTTGCCTTCCCTGTATGCAATGCTTCTGCCAAAGTTACCATCCATGGATTAACAGAATGCCTTATCCACCATCATGATATCCCACACAGCATTGCCTCAGATCAAGGGATTCACTTCACATCAAATAAAGTGCATCAGTGGGCCAATGCTCATGGAATTCTCTGGTCTTACCATGTTCCCCACCATCTTGAAGCAGCTGGATTAATACAATGATGGAATGGCCCTCTAAAGACACAATTACAGTACCAGCAATGTGACAATACCTCAAAGACTTGGGGCAATATTCTCCAGGAGGCTGTATGTGTTCTAAACCAGCGTCCAATATATGGTGCTCTTTCTCCCATAGCCAGGATTCATGGGTCCAGGAATTAAGAGGAGGAAATGGGAGTGGAACCACTCAATATTACCCCTAGTGACCCACTCACAAATTATTTACTTCCTGTCCCAGCAACTCTGTGCTCTGCTGGTCTAGAGGTCTTAGTTCCAAAGAAAAGAATGCTTCCACCAGGAAAAACAACACTGATTCCATCGAACTGGAAGTTAAAAAAGCCACTCAGCAACTTAGGGCTCTTCATGCATCTGGATCAACAGGAAAAGAAGTGAGTTACCGTATGGTATGGTGTGACTGATCTTGATTACCAAGGGTAAATCAGATTAATATTACATAATGAAGGTAAAGAAGTGTATGTCTGGAATACAGGAGATCCCTTAGGGAATCTCTTAGTACTACCATGCCCTTAAATTAAAGTCAATTGAAAACTACCGCAACCCGATTTCGACATGACTACTAATGTCCCAGGCTCTTCAAGAATGAAGATTTGTTTTCTATCCAGCTTTTTCTAGTATCTTCAGTTTTCTGTTCTCTTTTTCCACTAAGAATCCCCTCAGTATTTTACTGCAGTGAAAAATGTACAGCCATGACACTTTAATCATTATCAAAATATGCAGAAGGATTAAGTGACTTATTCTTTATTATCCTTTAATTCACTGCTTAGTTTAAGCTCTTTAAGGGCTCAGTAAAATGTCCTGGACCTTGCCTAGAGAAGTGTCTCCTTACTCTGCTTTGATTTAAAGAAAAAGTGACTTCCATGGTGTCTTAGTCATCTAGTGCTGCTATAACAGAAATACCACAAGTGGATGGGTTTAACAAAGAGAAGTTTATTTCCTCACAGTAAAGTAGGCTAAAAGTCCAAATTCAGGGTGTCAGCTCCAGGGGAAGGCTTTCTCTCTCTGTTGGCCTTCTCTTCATAAGTGTTCCCCCAGACTAGGAGCTTCTTCGCGCAGGGACCCCAGGTTCAAAGGATGCACTCTGCTCCTGGCACTGCTTTCTTGGTGGTAGGAGGTCCCCCTGCCTCTCTGCTCACTTCTCTCTTTTATATCTCAAGAGATTGCCTCAGGACACAATCCAATCTTGTAGACTGAGTCCTGCTTTACTAACACAACTGCCGCTCATCGTCCCTCATTAACATCATAGAGGAAGGATTTACAACATATAGGAAAATCACACAATATCAGGAATCATGGCCCAGTCAAATTGATACACGCATTTTTGGGGGACAAAATTCAATCCATGACACGTGGTGTTTGCTGCCTGAAAACCAAAAACCAAACCCATTGCTGTCGAGTGAATTCTGACTTATAGAGCCCCTAGCCTCTCTCATTACTAGTTATCTTACTGCCTGTTTCACGCTTGCAAAGATGTCCACATATTGTGAACTGTGTATCCCTCTCCTCGCTGGATCTTCTACCATTTTCTAGCTCTGGGTGTTTGTACATTTCAGCATTTTTTTGTCCTGTATTAGTCACCTACCCATAATATTTCCTGCTGGTTTTTCCCTTACCTTAGCTATGTGCACTTCTTAAACATCACACCCGTCACTAGTTGCTTATTTTCATCAGTCACATATATTTGTTAATATCCACTTCATGTACCACGGTGTCCAGAATTAAGAAGCAGAGTATTTGACCTTGTACTGGTTTCTCTCTCAAATGAAGAACTTTATTAATGGCAGATTAGTTTAAAATCTATTAATATGATGATACTGGATATTAATCTTTATTAAAGCAATCTTTTAATAATCATTTGCAAAATAATGGAGTCATTAAATATTATGAGTGCACAGATCTTTATTCCTCGTAGATAAGATATCTTGGAATATATCTTATTTACTTCTTACCTCCACTGGTACTTGAAAATTCCTACATTAAAGACTAGATTCACACTATGTGATTTTATAAAATATATTATTTTTTTCTTCTTCCTTCTGTTTTCTTATATGCCTACATCCAAAGTATATATATTAGTTATGGAACAGACTTAAAGGAGGCTGGACTTAATTTCAATTAATATCACCACCGCCACAATGACAACTGGATAAAGATATTTTAAAAATATCTGGAAATCAGTTTTTTTTTTTTTTTTTTTTTTTTTTAATTCCTATAGTCTGAGAAGTCTTTCACAAGGTAGTTATTTAATGCCTACTATATGCATAGCGGAAACCCTGGTGGCAGTGGTTAAGAGCTACCGCTGCTAACCAAAAGCTCAGCAGTTCGAATATTACCAGGAGCTCCTTGGAAACCCCGTGGGGCAGTTCTACTCTGTCCTGTAGGGTTGCTATGTGTTGGAATTGACTCGATGGCAACAAGTTTGGTTTCTTTTCTTGCATGTATAGCAGATCCCTGGTGGCGCAGTTGTTAAGAGCTTGCCTGGTAACCAAAACGTAGGCAGTTGGATCCACCATCTACTCCTTGGAAACCCTATGGGACAGTTCTGCGCTGTCATACGGGGTCACTATGAGTCAGAATCAACTCAACAGCACCTAACAACAACAAATGTACGTATGACACTATGCCTTGCTTAAGGTATTCCAAATTTATCATAAGTTCTAGAAATTAGTAAGCCTACATAACTGTGTGAAGCAGATAACTAACCTTCATTTTTAGAATATTTTACTCCCTTAGCTATGAATGCAACCTAATAGGCTATAGCACTCTTATTTCTGATTGCTACTGTTTAAATTGTGCTACAGTGACTAGATTTTTCATTTCTATTTGACATCAATATCTAAAGCAAGAATCTTTGTGATGATGGATCAATGAGAAAGAATCTAGAAATAAGGAAATACTATAAATTTTACTTTAATTTTGTGGCTTGTTGTCGTGTTTGTGTGTGAGCATGTGTATGTAAATGTGTTTGATGAAATCAAATGAAGTACAACTATTTTAATGGCATTATGTTCTCCCTTAAATTAACTTTAGTATGAACTGTGAGAAGGCATTCTGGCCTCCCATGAGGAATTGTTTAACCTAGATATTACTGCTACTTGATAAAAATGAGTTTGACTTGTTTATTCCTTCACTGCCTTCTGCAATAGTCCCCATCCACCCCCATCCCCGAACACCACACCTACTGGAGCTGTTTTTTCTACCTTTTGAAGAGTGTTTAAGAGTTTAACAAGCAGAATTATAATGTATTTTGACCTTTCATGCATTCATTTGGCATCCTGCCATTTTCACAGATTTTCCAATTACTTAGGCTTTTTGAGCACAAGGCCCAATATGCTTAAAATCTATTGTAACCTACATCGGACCATAGACATTTTAGAAGTGGCAATCTCAAAATACCTGAAAACACTGGCCTTCATTACTTGACCTGCTATCCATTTCCAGGGAGTATTCTGGATTTCAACCCAAATTCCAGGGTATTATGAAGAAGCAATTGCAGAAGGTCTGGAGCTTCTGTTCAAACCAACAAGATTTGGATTGGGTAAGTTAGATAAAATAATTTTGCTTTCCTTTGTTTTTGTTGGTTTGATAATTAATATTCTAATGTCCAAAGTTCCTCAACTTTTGACACCAAAGTTTCAAAAGCACCATAGTGTCTCTTCTCTGGAATAGTTTATAAAAAACAAGAATATCATCACCACCACCACCAACAAAACTGTACTAATTTAGCTGTGCAATTCATGCAGTATTGAAAATTCCTTCCTATGATTTTTCTAATAACAACAAATTGTTTTAAACCAGCGAGAAAGAGAGAAATAGCATGTGTCAAAGACTTAATTAAACTCATTAATGGGGACATGATAGTGATATATCAGCATGATAATAAGACTGATTCAAAGAGAAAGGGGGAGATGAGGTATTTATAGTGGTTGAAAGAAAGAATGCATGAATAAAATTGCTAATTCATCAAAAAATTAATATTAAGCAAGACAATAAAACTCTAAATTTTGAGGTTTTCTTTTGGACAGAAATCTACTGCAATTTTATCACATGTGGTTCATTTGCATATCTGTCAGTGTTTTACTAGCTACCATTATAGAAATGTAAAATACCCTAATCAATGCTAAAAAGTAAATAAATTTTAAAAACAATACACTTCTCTTGACCAGAGATTCTTGGGTGGGAATGTAGGTGGAGTTGCGACACAATGCTCAGCAAAGAACTGAAAAGGCACAAAGTAATTTCTTTTGCCTCTTTCACAATTATTGAATGCTGTCTTTCAACACATACAAAATCTTCATTTTGATTATTCACCATTATGTTCTACAGAATTAAGGGAAGTTTAGTCACTTTGTTTTTTTGGATAGTCCAGCATTTTCACTATGTTTTCTGACTGCACGCTCTTGTGTCTTCTCAGATTGATCTAATTCCTTGCTGGGAGAATGTGTGGTGGTAGAAGTTTCTGTTTTCATCCTGGCAAAAATCGAAACTGCTGCTTCTTGGTCATCTACCTATCCTAGATGGCTTCTGCTGAACCGTGTATTCTCTATTGCCCATTTTGTACTTCCATCTTCCTAACAGAAGCCAGAGGAAATGTCAAGTTCTCCCCTGTGCCTTTTTGATGCTTCTATTTAGAATATCTTTGCTCTGTACCTCTATGTATAAACATAGCAGGCATGCCACCCATTTTATTCTTTGGCTGCCACATCCCACATCCTTAATATATGTAATTCAACCAAGTTTGCTCTGGACCTCCATTTGTAAACACTAGATGCCATTCTTCCTCCTCTAAGCTTGCACACCATGCTGTTGAATAGTGAGGCTTGTCACATATTCAGCTTCACTCAAGAAGCAAGGTACAGTCCATCTCTCCTAACCAAAAAAAAAAAAAAAAAAACCATTGCTGTCAAGTTGATTCTGATTCATAGCGACTCTATGGGACAGAGTAGAACTGCCCCACAGGGTTTCCAAGGAGCAGCTGGTGGATTCAAACTGCCAATCTTTTGGTTAGCAGCCTGATCTCTTAACCACTGTACCACCAGGGCCCTGTCTGTCCCAGAGTTCCCAATTTTATGGGATGTCTATCATTCCACTTAAATCTTCAACTGGGACTTCAACTACATTCCTCTCCAAGGTTTCATCCCTGCTCCCCAATTTTTCCTTCACAAGAAAAAAATATATATACTCTTCAAAAGTAGCCTTTTGTTTTATTCTTTCCAGTCTATTTTTTAATGGCAAAACCTTTATGTGCTTCTTCCTGCAAAGTATAGCATTTCAAATTGCAGAATAGTTCTTGCTCTTCAAAAGTGTTGACTCTAAAAATCCTATTTAGAATAGAAAGTTCAGATTTTTTTAATGTTGTCTTACTAATAATTCAATGCATTGAATGCAGCTGGCTGAGTCAGTGTTGTAGGGGAAGTGTGGGGGAAAAGGAAACTCTGGTGGCATAGTGGTTAAGTCTTATAGTTGCTTACCAAAACGTTGGCGGTTCAAATCCACCAGGCACTCCTTGGAAACTCTGTGGGGCAGTTCTACTCTGGAGGAGAAAGGTTGAAGAAAGAATGAGAATTTAGGGTGAGAGTCAATTTGCATATTTGAGTGTGCAATATTATTGACTACAGAACCAGTAGAATGAATAAGGACATGAAGAAGGAAACGTGACCTTATTTTATGAACCCTGTGCTGCTCAAAGTAAATATGTTACACGTCATGGTCAAACGGATTTTCTGCGCCAATATGCCATCATTGTTTACAAAGTCACAGCATATATATATATATATATATATATATATATATATATGTGTGTGTGTATGTGTTTTCCTTTTTTTTTTTCATATTGGGATTTTTGTCTTCCTTGTAAAGCTACTTTTTCCCTATCCCCTCTAGAAAATCCAAATTAACTTACATTTTTCTTGTAGCAAGTACAAATGCTCATATATAATTATTTCCTGACATTCTTATTTTAACATTTTACCTCAATATCTTCCCCCTTGAAGATTTTAATAAGGCTTAAACTATTTTCTCAATTTGATATATTATTTTTGAACTCCTTTATTTGGTTTATTGATATGTCTTCTTTTATCTGAGTCCTCTTATGAAGAATTTGTAATATTCAATTAATATTTGCTATTTATTATTCCATGGGTATTACCAACTCTGAATTCAAACCTATTTGGAAATCATTTTATTATTGGCTTAGAAATGGAGGGTGGATTTGTTGGGGATGGATTTTTAAGTTCAAATTATTTTTTTCATGAACATTTACCAAGTTAGTTTGTTTTCTCTAGGAATACTTCAGAATGTTACTTTTTCTTGTTTTAAATTATGACTTTTCTTCTGGATATGTCATTATATATGCTTCAAATATTATGTTTTTTTTAGAAATCAAGATAAATACACATTGGGCTTCTTGTTGTTATTAGGTGCTGTCAAGTTGGCTCACTCATAGTGACCCTATGTACAACAGAACGAAACACTGCCCAGTACAGCACCATCTTCACAATCGTTGTTATGCTGGAGCCCATTGTTGCAGCCACTGTGTTAGTCCATCCTGTTGAGAGTCTTCCTTTTTTTTGATGACACTCTACTGTACCAAGCATGATGCCCTTCTCCAGGGACTGATCCCTCCTGATAACACTTCAAAGTATGTGAGACAAAGTCTCGCCATCCTTGCTTCTAAGGAGCATTCTGGCTGTACTTCTTCCAAGCTAGATTTGTTTCTTCTTTTGGCAGTCCATGGTATATTCAATATTCTTCACCAACACCATAATTCTTCTTTGGTCTTCCTTATTCATTGCCCAGCTTTTGTATGCATATGAGGCGACTGAGAACACCATGGCTTGGGTCAGGTGCACCTTAGTCCTTAAAGTGATATCTTTGCTTTTTAACACTTTAAAGAGATCTTTTGCTGTAGATTTGCCCAGTGCAATGATTTCTTGACTGCTGCTTTCATGAGCGTTTATTGTGCATCCAAGTAAGGTGAAATCCTTGACAATTTCAATCTTTTCTCCATTTATCATGATGTTGCTTATTGGTCCCGTTGTGAAGATTTTTGTTTTCCTTACATTGAGTGTAATCCATACTGAAGACTATGGTTTTTGATCTTCCTCAGTGCTTCAAATTCTCTTTATTTTCAGCAAGCAAGGTTTTGTCATGTGCATCATATGTAGGTCCCTTGATCATTCAGCTTTTAGCTATCTCCTTTCTGTTGTTCAGTAATTTTACTTTTTAATATAGAATATACATATATTTTAAATATTCAGCAACTTTTTTTACATTATTTTTATTTCATAGAAGTTACTTTTCTGTTTGATTCTGTAAAATCCTCTGAAATCTTTCAGAGGATAATAAAATTTTGAAATTATCTTTTTTTTCCGCAGATTATTTTGGTTCCCCCAATTGAGTTACTGTATCTTCTTGTTGCTCAATTTATTTCTATTAGGTGCTGTCAAGTTGGCTCACTCATAGTGACCCTATGTACAACAGAACGAAACACTGCCCAGTACAGCACCATCTTCACAATCGTTGTTATGCTGGAGCCCATTGTTGCAGCCATAATAGTTCTTATAAACCTGATGATATTCTATATCATCTCCAAGACACATCCAGAAGTTCAGTGGATTAATAAGTACTTTTGTATATTTCATAATTAAATATTCACAAGCATATATAATGATGACTTTTTGATGTGTTAAATTAGGTTAAGAAGATAAATTGATATAAAAATATGTATGTAGATCATGAAATTCATAAGAAACCCTGGTGGTGGAGTGGATAAACCCTTGGCTGCTGACTGAAAGCTCTGCAATTCAAACTCGACAGCCACTCTGTGGGAGAAAAGACCTGGCAATCTGCTTCTGTAAAGATTACAGCCTAGGAAACCCTGTGAGCAGTGCTACACTGTCCTACAGGGTCACTATGATTTGGAATCGACTTGATGGCACACAACAACAATGAAATTCATAACAAGTGACAGCTTCGGTGGATGCATGACTAAGCTTTGCCTGGATTTGTTTTGCCCAAGTATTACAGCATAGTTTGATTTCTGACAATAGACTAAAATATTCTATCCATACCAAGGGTCTTGTCATACACTGCTCCAATATCTACCCCTTTCCTGAAGGTTCCACTGAAGTGTTTGATTTTGCAATTAAACTCTATTGCTAGCATTTAAGTGTTCAAAACTTCCATCACCTCGTTTATCTATTTAAACCCATCAGTCCTTAAGCACTAGGAGTCCCAGGAGGTGTAAACATTTAAGCCCCGGCCTACTAACCAAAAGATTGGCCATTGAAAACACCAAAGATGCCTCAGAAGAAAGGCCTGAGGATCTACTTCTGAAGGTCATAGCCATGAAAGCCCCATGGAGCACAGTTCTACTCTGACACACATGGAGTTACTGTCAGAGTTGACTCTACGGAAATCAGTTTCTTAAGCACTAGTCATTCTGTTTGAAATGCTTTCTGAATTTTAAGCAATCTATTTGATGAATAACTTTAAAAAAGTCTTAAAATTATGTAACATTTTAGTCAAAGTTCTGCTATAGTTTAAAAAAAATCATCCTACTTTTACATGTTATTCCATTTTCCTTCTTTATATAGATAGATAAAGGCCTTAGGCAGGCCCACCCTTAACTCTTGCAGGAAGGTTGAGCATAAATGGAGGCCCACAAACCATATGTCCAGATACTTAAGATTATAAATCAAGCTAACAGACTGTTAAATAAAGTTTAGTTTATCCTTCTACTTTGACAAATATACCTTAGTAAAGTTCTGAAAGTTCTTCATAACGTATGAGTTGAGAAATATTGGAATCTTTTAGTGCCAGGCTGATGTATGGCACCATGGGGAAAGCCTGCCCTGGCCCCAGTCCATCTTCTTTTCTTATCTCTGGCTCCATCCTGCAATATGAGGCACCTTATGCATATGCACTTGGGTACATCTGCCACTTGACCAAGCTCTGTTTATGCACCATAAAAACAAGACCTCTTGTTCCTATTCCATAAATGGACCCAGGGTAAAAGTGAGAATTACTTCAAAACCATCTAGACTCAGAATTTCTGTCTCAGGTACACAGTGCATGATCTACAAAATGGAGGCTGTCATGGATTGAACTGTGTCCCCCAAAAAATGTGTGTAGCAACTTGGCTAGGTCATGATTCCTAGTATTGTACGATTGTGTTATCTGTTGTGATTTCCTTATGTGTTGTAAACTCTACCACTATGCTGAGATTATATGTGATCTCCTGATGTGTTGTAAATTCTATTGCTGTGATGAGGTTATACTAATGAGGTTGACAAGATCAGTGTCTTAATGCAATCTCTTTTGAGATATAAAAGAGAGAAGCGAGCAGAGACACCTGGCAACCTCATACCACCAAGAAAGCAGTGCTGGGAGCAGAGTGTGTCCTTTGGACCTGAGGTTCCTGCGCAGAGAAGCTCCTAGATCAAAGGAAGACTGATGACATGGACTTTCCTCCAGAGCTGATGGAGAAAGTGTTCCCCTGGAGCTGATGCCCTGAATTTGGACTTGTAGCCTACTGGACTGTGAAGACAATAAATTTCTCTTTGTAAAGCCATCCGCTTGTGGTATATCTGTTGGAGCAGCACTAGATGATTGAAACAGAGGCATAGACTGAAAGTGGGAATGTGCCCTTGGTATTGTGGACTCCTCACACTGTGAGAAGAGAAGTGTGTGGAAATGGGTCCTGGTAAGGCTCTGTGGGAAAAAGATGTGGCAGTCTGCATCTGTAAAGATTACCACCATTGGAAACCCTATGGGGCAGTTCTACTCTGTCCTAGAGAGTCGCTATGAGTTAGAATCAACTCGATGACAGTGAGTTTTTAAGGTTCCAGAACAAATGAATAAGTGCATTTGGTCCTTCTGCCATTGTCTGAAGGCAGTACTCTCTTGCCATGTGGGAAATTGCCTTGATGCAGTGGTAGCCTCCAAGTACAATTCCAGGCAAACCATCCTGGACGTAATGAAATGAAAACACAGACTAAATCAAGGTGCTTGAAACCCAAAGCTTATTAAATTAAATTAAAATGCACAGGGAAAAACAAGGAGAAAGATACTAGGGAGGCAAACCTACTTAGGATAAGGTACATACAGGTGGAAAGCACGTATTATCTGTTTTGTGAGTTCTGCCATGCTCTCCTCTCTTTCTCTCACTTTATCCTCCCTTCTTTTTTTCTCTCTGTTTCTGCCCATTGTTCCCTGACACCCCTCATCAATTTCTCCACAGTTTGTTTGGCTATAGGAACCAGAGTTAAATTTTGAGGAAAGCAGCCCAACAGATGGAAGATGCCTGTGGCCAATGAAACACACACATCTTCTATAGAAAGATGGAGAAAAATATAGAAATATGCTTTCCCAATAGCTGTAACTTACCAATTATCCTGATGAAATTGTCTTGGTTTTATCTGCATTTCTTGGCACCATACTTAGTGTTACCAGTGGGTCGCCAATTAAGGGGAGACATAGCTGTCAGCCCAGATATGCATAATCATAATTTTTCCATGTCTTTCTATCTAAATGCACCACTTCTGTTTCTTACATTAAAATTTCTGTTTATTACAACCCATCTTTGTCATTTCTTACAGGTTACTACCTTACTCTACATTAAATGCATGTTGTGGAATTTCTCTAAGTCTCTTATGCAACTAGTTCACTGTCTATATTTAAAGCATTTCATAAGCCCTGGTGGCATAGTGGTTAAGTGCTATGGCTGCTAACCAAACGGTTGGCAGTTCGAATCCACCAGGTGCTCCTTGGAAACTCTATGGGGCAGTTAGTTCTGCTCTGTCCTATAGGGTCGCTATGAGTTGGTATTGACTTGAAGGTAACGGGTTTGTTTTTTTTTTAATGAATCCATTTATATTTCACAAACAAATATATTACTTACATTTGTGTATAACTCTTCTTATGCATTTCATCATTTCTATGGTTTTCTTATTGTTTATAGCAAAATTGAACATTCCTCAATAATATAGCAAACTCATATTGTATGTTTTAAGTTTTACATTTCTTTTAATAGGAATAACAGTTTTTGAAATGGTTTTATTGACAAAAACCTTCATTTTTCTTTTGAAAATATATTATAGCAGAAATCACAGCTTAAGGTGGAATAAAATCTGTAATGCTACTAAACTGTGAACTGTTTTTATTTTCCTTGCTTCTCTTAAGCTAATCTCCTGATTTTTTGCCTTATTCTGAAATGCTCCATTAGGAAACTATAAAGAAAAAAGAAGAAGAAGAGGAAGAAGAAGGGAAATATCAAACTTAGATCTGTCACTATGCATCAGCAAAGTGCAAATTTCAGCAGAGAAGTGTTAAAATTAGTGGGTCAAGGTAGATTTTAAATGAAATGTGTTTACTGTTCCCTTTCTCAATCAGTAGGGATAAAGGGAATTTATCTAATTCACCAGGGATGAGCATTTCCATGGTTGTAATGTAACTCATGACATACTTTTATTACAAATACTTGTCAGAGTCTATTAAACATCATTCCATTCAACTTTAACTTTCAACTAGACATGAACAAATACCTTTTGAATATTTAACAGTTTCTATTTTCCAAAAGAGTCTCGTTATTTCATATGTTGCTAAAGCTGTTCACACAATGAATGTCTGTAATTCAGAACTAAACACCCAACAACAGAATGCTACATTAAAGTACTGTATTTTTACTGCAATAAATTAAGATTAAAGAAGTTCGTGCAATTTTGAAATTCTTCGTAACAGTCTTATGCAATTAATTGATAATAATGATTTACATGCAGGTGATGCTTCATCTGTGTTGACACCCATATATGTTAACATGAAAGTAAGCTATTATGTTATTATCTCTGTAATAGAAATAGGTAATACCAAGATGCGTTGGCATAATAAAAATTAATTCAGTAACAAATGTCAGTAAATTCTTTATTTAAATCATTTTCTATGATACTTCTGACATAGAGAATTAAACTAAGCCCACTCTACATTTTGTAATGCATCATTTTATACTGCATCTTGGAAGAAGCACTGCTAGAATGCTCCTTAGAAGCTAGAATGGTGAGACTTCATTTTATGTACTTTGGACTTGTTACCAAGAGGGACCAATCACTGGAGACGGACATCATGCTTGGTAAAGTAGAGTGTCAGGGAAAAACAGGAAGACCCTGCATGAGATGGATTGGCACAGTGGCAGCAACAATGGGCTCAAGCACAACAATAAATGTGAGGATGGTAAAGGACAAGGCAGTGTTTGATTCTGTTGTACATAAGGTTGCTGTGAGTAGGAACCAACTCAGCATTTAACAACAATAACAACATGTATACATATATATATATGTGTGTGTGTATTATGTATGTATTCATATGTATACATATATATGTACACACATATATATATATATGACTTCCTTGTGGTGCAGTTGTTAAGAGCTGGGCTGCTAACCAACAGGTGTGCATTTCGAATCTACCAGCTGCTCCTTGGAAACTCCATGAGGCTGTTTTAATCTGTCTTATAGTGTCGTTCTGATTTGGAATCGACTTGATGGCAACAGGTTTGGGTTTTTTTGTTTATTTACATATATACGTACATATAAGTATATATATGTGCATATATATATATCACTACTCGTTCATCACTTTGTTGTACTGTGGTGGCTTGCATGTGGCTGTGATGCTGGAAGTTACCCCACCGGTATTTCAAATATCAGTAGGGTCACCCATGGTAGACAGATTTCTGTGGAGCTTTCAGATTAAGACAGACTGGGAAGAAGGACTTGGTGATCTACTTCTGAAAAAGGTGGCCAGTGAAAATCTTACAGATATCAGTGGAACATTTTCTGATATTGTGCTGGAAGATGAGCCCCTCAGGTTGGAACACACTCAAAGTACAACTGGGGAAGAACTGCCTCATCAAAATAGAGTTCACTTTAATGACGTGGATTGAGTAAAGCTTTTGGGACCTTCATTTGCTGATGTGGCACAACTAAAAATGAGAAAAAAACAGCTGCAAACATCCATTCACAACGGGAATGTGGAATGTACGAAGTATGTATCAAGGAAAATTGGAAGTTGTTAAAAATGAAATGGAGCACTTGAAGATTGATATACTAGGTATTAGTGAGCCTAAATGGACTGGTATTGGTCATTTAGAATTGGACAATCATATGGTCTACTAGGCCGGAAATGACAAATGGAAGAGAAAAACGTTGCATCCTCAAAAAGAACATTTCAAGGCTAATCTTGAAATATAAGTCTGTCAGTGATATGATAATATCCATATGTCTACAAAGAAGACTAATTAATATGACTGTTATTCAAATTTAAGCACCAACCACTGATGCCAAAGATGAACCAATTGAAGATTTTTTCCAACTTCTGCAGTATCTAATTCATCAAACATGCAATCAGAATGCACTGATCACTACTGGTAAATAGAATACACAAGTTGGAAACAAAGAAGAAGGATGGGTAGTTGGAAAATATGGCCTATGTGATAGAAAAGACAACAGAGATCTTACAATAGAATTCTGCAAAACCAAAGACCTATTTAGTGGAAATACTTTTTTTTCAACAGCATAAACTGCGACTATACATGTCTACCTTGCCAGATGGAATACAATATGTATTTTTACAAGATTTTTATCTGAATTCTTCCCTTAATTATTTCCTTCCTTCCTTCCTTTCTTTCTCTTTCTCTTTCATGTTTTAAGTTTTGTGTGTATATTTTTCCAGTTTCTCATGTTACAGAATTTCTTTGAATTCTGAACATTCTCAGCTTTCTATAGTTTTAATCAAAAATTCAGATGATATATTCCATTGTGCAAATCTGTGCAAAAGACCTTTTTAAAGTTTTAATAAGTAAAAGAAGTCACTTTGATGATTAAAGCATGCCTGACTCAAGTGATGTTCTTTTCAATCACCTCATATGCATGCTGGACAACGAATAAAGAAGACAAGAAGAATTGATGCATTTGAATTGTGGTGTTGGCAAAGAATAATGAGTAGCCCATGGCCTGCCAGAAGAATGAACAAATAAGTCTTAGAAGAAATACAATTAAAATGCTCCTTAGAAGAAAGGACGGTGAGACTTTGGCTTATTTACTTTGAACACATCATCAGGAAAGACCAGTCACTAGAAAAGGACATATTTGGTAAAACAGAGGGTCAGCAAAAACAAGAGAACCCTTCAATGTGATGGATTGACCCAACAGCCACAGCAATGGACTCAACTGTGCCAATGACCATGAAAATGACATAGAACCAGGTAACATTTTGTTCTGTTATAGATAAAGTCACTTAACAACAACAGACATGGACACAAAAGGCCAATTCCTGACAAATATTTACAAAGATGCTCCAACTGACATTGAAGGTAATAAGTAATAATAAAATGCAGATCAAAAGGTCAGTTAAACACATTTACGTACATCACAATAGCAAATGATAGAAAGATACATCACAATAGCAAATGATAGAAAGCTGCATAATACCAAGTGCTGGAAAGAATATAGGGGTATAAAAACACTCTTGCATCCTTGGAGGAAGTATAAGCTGAAACAGTCATTTTCTAGCATCATTTAGTTACATTAGAAATGCATGTGCTTCTTAGTCAGTATTCCCACTCTTGGACTTATGTCCCAGTGTAATTCTTACATATTTTATTACTGCGTATTCAAAGATGTTTATATCAGCATGGCTCTGGTACCTGTCACTAGATGAATGAAGATGCAAATGTGGCTGATATATACTGTAAAAAGCTACGCAACAAAGAGAAACAACCAATTAGATGCGGTTAGAGCTACATAGGTAGTTATTATGAACAAATGGCTGGATGGAAAATATGAGATTTTGGTACAACACCATTTATGAAAACTATAATCAGAGATTTATAAAAAGTACGAATGTCTTGTAAAGTTCCTATGAGGAGAGGGCTATGAGAATTGGAAAAAAGAATAAAGCACTTAAGGAAAAAAAAAAAACGCAAGGTACTTACACTGGTTGCTGCTGATAATCCTCACTGAATAGGATTATGATTAAGTTAACACTGGGCATCTGATATCCAATTACAACGTATTTATCTTCAAAGAAACCGCCATAAAAAATTTGATGTTCTTTATTAAAATATCTGGCGGATTTTTTAATTGTTAATAATAGGATTGTATTTGATAATTGCATGTACGTTATTGTTTCTAAGACCCATTTAAAAACATGGTTTTACTGGGTAGTATTTAAAAACTGAAGAAGAGCCAATGAAAGTGTTTATTATCTACAAAAGAAAAATACTTATTAGAGCATTTGTGGCATAAAACCTTTTTTACCTTTTTAAATTTTTTAAAATTTATTTTGTTGTTATTGTTGAGATTATACATAACACAATATACACCAATCAAACAGTTTCTACATGCACAATTCAGTGACATTGATTACATTCTTTGAGTTGTCACCCCTTTCTCTCCCTCTTTTTCTGATTTGTTCTTCCCCCATTAACATTTAACTCAGTGCCCCCTAAGTTTTCTAAGACAACACTGATAAAGGAAATGCTTCTTTGCACTGTCATATATATAATTAATTTTATTTTTCATAGTAAGCAATCACATTAAATGACATTTCAACTGACTAAAATATATTTACTGGTGTCAAAAATATACACATCTTATGTAGAACTTTGGTAACATTAAAAGTATTGGATTATTTCTCTCAAACCATTAAAATCTCAGAGAAATTATGGCTGAAATCTTCATTTTTACTTTTATCAACCAATTAAGTTTATATAAAGTAGAATTTACCAAAATATGATCCCATGGAAGGCATGCTCTCTGAAGGTATTTCCTATTCATACACCTTGAGAAAATCAAACAGTATATCAATTAATAAACATTCAGAAATATCTGCATAAACCTACTTACACTTTTATAATGCATCATTTTCAAAATGCATTTGATCATTGGGTTATTTTTTAATATTAATACTTTAATATTTTGCAATAAATTAAGGATTTTATATATTGATATATTTTGAAATATAAAAATTAGTAACCAGAATTTTAAATAGCAAAATATTAATGACAGTAGCCAATAGAAAGATAGACTGAGAAAGTATAGCAGCTAGCTCAGAATACGTACATAGAAACAAGATAATTTAAAGCACAACCATCTCTTTTGCAGGAAGAATAACTCATTGCTCCTATTCAATTCAAGGTACATCGCAAGTGTCATCTTCAGGTATGAAGGGTAGCATGTTTTATTTGTAGCTTCTTGCCCCTTACTTAATTCTTACTTCCTGACTTCAACGAAGAACCAATATATGCTATAAATCAGTTTTAGTAAATGACTAAATTTCATCTGCAGATTTATGAAATGAAAATGTAACCATTAGTCAAGTACATTCAAGACATAGATCTTTTCCTCTGGATAGCTCAACCAACTTACCTTAAAAGTTTAAATCACTTTGGGAAATTTGCTGTATTTCTTAAAAAAAAAAGTTGATAATTAAACTTGAAGAAATATATCTTTATATTTCAACTAATTAAAAATTTAAGTTTGAACACCCTGTATGCTTACTATACACTGCAACTCTATTCAGTGGAATATTTAATTATACCTTTATTAAAAACAATCAAAATTAAATTCTGGACAATTTTTCCATTACAGAAATGTTTTTATTACAAATGTAGTCATACAAACTATACACTTTTACTATTCAAATATACTTTTTAATAAAATTTTACTCTATAACCTTAAATTATAATATTAGTAGTTACATGATATTCCATCTAATTAGTTAAAACTACTTTCTTTAATACATGGAATAATTAAGCTACTGAGAAGTCATGGGCAAGTTTAAAATACTTAAATCAGTTTGGTTTTTCTTATTTCATTTAAGAAAATTCAGCAAATATACTCCAGTAAGTAAGTTTAGGTGTAAATGATTTATTCCTGAAACAAGGAAAAATATGTCCTTGATCATATGAAACGGTGCAGTGGAAATTTTAACTGACAGTACTGGCTATGTTATTCTTATCTTCTATGTTAGGAAACTTGCAAAAAAATATATAGTTTTAATTTAAAGTGGATATAGTGGAATTTTTTTTAAAACTTTAACACATTTTTTCAAGCTGGTTTTACTAAGCTTTCTCTTTTTCTGTGCAGTTGATAATCTTTGCCTTGAAGTTTCTAACATCCGTTATTAGTCAGATGGTTGTAGTCAGTCTCTGCTTGCTCATTGTCATGAATTGAATGAGTCCCCCAAAAATGTCTGTCAACTTGGCTGGGTCCTGATTCCCAGTGTTGTATGATTGTGTACCACTTTGTAATCTGATGTGATTTCCTTATGTGTTGTAATCTCTACCACCATGATGTAATAAGATGGATTAGCGGCTGTTACACTGATGAGGTCTACAAGATTGGATAATGTCTTAAGCCAATCTCTTTTGAGATATAAAAGAGAGAAGCGAGCAGAGACACATGGAAACCTCATACAACAAAGAAAGCAGGGCCAGGAGCAGAGCATGTCCTTTGGACCTGAGGTTCCTGCGCAGACAAGCTTCCAGACCAAGGGAAGATTGATAACAAGGACCTTCCACCAGAACCAACAAAGAAAGCCTTCCCCTGGAGCTGTTGCCCTGAACTTGGACTTGTAACCTACTAGACTGTGAGAGAATAAATTTCTCTTTGTTGACGCCAACCACTTGTGCCATTTCTGTTATAGTAGCACAAATGACTGAGACACTCGTGTAGGGGTGATCTTCTAAGGTTAGCAGCCTTTATACAATGGTTATCTTTTAAAAAATTAGATTATAGATATATAAAAAGATAGTTGATAAATAGTTGTTAGAAAGATAATATAAAAACGTATGATTTCACTGAGTAAAATAACCCACAGAAAATACAAAGACATAGGACAAATAAGAAAGTGAATTCTGGAATATTCTTTAAAACATATTTATTTAGCAATGAGGATTTATATTTTAAAAGAGTATTTTTTAATGTTTATTCAAAAGAAGGGCAAAACATTCATATCATGCAAATTGAGAATTTGGTCTATTACATATTGGTTTTGACAGTTGTTTTTCTGTTTGGTTTCAGGTAAGTAATTTTTACTTCCCGTGTTATACTCTGCATGGTAGTACAGCATTTCCCAGGATCATTTTCCAATTGGCTTCTGGTGAGGTTCTGGTAATTAAGTGTCTAGAGGGTGACTGAGAAGCCGAGGGAAGGGATCTAGGGGAAAGATGCTTCCTTCAGGATTCCAGGTGCTCAGCTCTGCCCACCACAATCAATCCCCCTCATTGTTTTAGCTACTATTGAATGTCCCGTGTAATATGTTCCCTGCGAAACAAACTCTAAGATGGAGTTTTCCATACAGGTTGTTATTGTTTAGTGCGTAAAGTACCCTTGTGAAATAATATCCATGGAAAGGAGAGAAAAGAAATGGGAGTTGGTAGATAGAGAATTTGACCTATGATGAAGACTTAGAGTCTTGACTGACTGTCGTGGGGAGATCTTCAGCTACAGTGACCCTTCTGTGTTGTCTTGAGCTGAACTGAGATGGCCATGTCTTTTACTCCCACCAATCAGTCATTGGATGTTGGTCACCTAGGAAGACACGTGATTTTAGGAGACTAGATACTCTGCAGCTAAGGAAGTCATGGAAGGACTGACAGCTGAAGACTGTTTGCCTAGAGTATGCCCAGCAGTTGGAACAACAGGTCCCTCATTAAAGGAAGATCTGGACAACGCATCATAGTTCAGTAGAGTTGACCCTTGGTTACAACTCCTCCAAGTTTCTAACAAACTTCTCTTCTTGTAAGAAATGTGGGAAAGAAAAGATACTTAGATGAATTTCAATCCTAAACGCTGCATCTGGCCTCAGGGTCACAGCTGAAACTCATCATCTCTATTCTCCTCTATCCATTGTAGATTCCCTCCACTATTAAATGGTCTCAGTGGCTTACCTAGATAGGTGACCAAAACCCTCATCTTAGAGGGATTTGAGGCCCTTGCACCATTCCCTTTTCAAGTTGCAGTTACTATACTTTTGCATTGTGCAAATCTGGGCAAGATAAGACCAGAGGTACCCAAGAACATACCTTGGTGCCAAATATCATCTTCACTGCTTCCACTCTGTAACTGCAGCCTCATTTTCTCCTGATGGTTAGGATCAATTTCCTCAGTTAGGATGATGACACCTCTACATTCCTGATGCTCCCTTGACACAAGGAATGCAAAGTGCCTAGACCTAATCATTGTTTATGATTCAATGGTTCTCTTTCTATATCCCCTGAACTAGTGTTCCCCTCTTTGGTATCTAAATTTGTAAAGCCCAGAATTTTGGTGGATGAAAGCACCTATGACTGTTGTAAATAGAGCTACTCTTGCTTCCACTCTTTGGTTCCTGGACTCCATGGTTCACACTGGAGAAACAACACTATGTAAAGATGTATATGTACATGTATATGAATATTTATAAAAATGTATGTCGTCTAGTCAATTCCTACTCATAGTGACCTTATAGGGCACAGTAGAACTGCCCCATAGGGTTTCCAAGGAGCAGCTGGTGGATTCAAACTGTCAACCTTTTGCTTAGCAGACGGGCTTTTAACCATAAAAATGTATACTGTGTTGTAAAAGATGGTGCTTCACCTTACTAAAGTATTATCTCTAAGCTGGTGTACCCTTGGTGCTCAGTCTATCAGGCCAGCATCCAATGCATAGTATTTGTCATGAGGCCACTCTCACATGTCTTGGCTGTAAAGTGGAAACCCTGTACAGGTATGGTGAGGGTGATCCCATGTTAGTGGATCAAGCTCTCAATAAGCCTTTAGATGGTTTTCTTGACTCAGGCAATGTGGGCATGATAGGAAACCCCATACCCCGACAGTGTGTCTTGCCCTGTCAGAATGAATCGTTGGCTCCATTTCTAAGAGTCTAATGTAATCAGGTTGGCAGTTCGAACCCACCCAGAGACACTTTGGAAGACAGGACTGGCCATCTGCTTCCAAGTCACAGCCTTGAAAACCCTAAGTAGCAGTTCTTCTTTGCTTCATGGGTTCATCATGAGTCAATCAACAGCAACTAACAACAACAATGTAATCAGGAGTCCCTGAGGTTTGAGTCTACCCAGACATGCCTTGGAAGGAAGGCCTGGTAATCTACTTCTAAAAAAAAAACACCTATTAAAAACCCTAAGGAGCACAGTCTACTCTGATACTTATGAAGTTGCCATGAGTAGGAGTTGACTCAAAGGCAACTTGTTTTAAGGGGTCCCTGGATGTTGCAAATTGTTAACAGCAAAAGGTTTTTTCTAATGTAAACAAGTATGATCTTTCCAGTAATGGTGTTATTTCAGGCACTCAACATTCACTTCTGTTATGGATTGAATTTTGTCCCCACCATATACTTGTTGAAATCTTAACTCTGTACCTGCAAATATGACCCTGTTTGGAAATAAGGGTTTTCTTTTGTTATGTTAATGAGGTCCTACTAAAGTAGTGCACCCTAATCCTAATCACTTCAATACCAGTAAACTGTGATGAATACACCATGGGCCCCTTGCAGACCTACACATATTGACTAGTGTGTCAAATCGCAAGGCACTCACTATTCTTTCAATTGGTGATTCCTCAGGATTATTTATGCAGCTGTAAATTCTGCATAGTACGTTAACATTTCCCTTCAGACAAAGAACTAGCTTGCTTTCTGCTTGCCAATAACTTCATAGTTTGTTTGTTTTTTTTTTCCCTGTGATGCATCCCTTTTTATGCACAGGCTTCATCTGGCACTCCAGATGATCCTGTAGGACATGGGGCTTGAGGAACTAGAGCTATCCTGATACTCGGATTACTGCTTTTGTTTTGAATCTGAATACCTTTGTCTCTGACCTAGGAGAATTATGTTCTCTGACTGCATCCATGGCCTATGGCAGGCCAACACATTATCTCATAAGTAGGGTAAAATAAATACCTTCACAGCTATCACTGAATTTAGTTATCTGACAACCTCTTCTACCATATTCATGTATATGTGTCACTGGTTTTTCTCCTCTGGAGAACCCATGCCAAGACAAAAGAAATTCATGAAGTAGTATGATACATCAGGTATTTGAAAATAAAAACAATGTAAATGATAGTATATATACAGAGAAAGAGAGATTTTACTTTAAGAAAATGGCTCACACAATTTTGTGGGTTGGCAAGTCCCAAATCTGTAGGTCAGGTGAAAGGCTGGAGAGCTGTGCTGTCTGATGGGATTGCAGGCTCTGGTGAACCCAGTATCTACAGATTAGGCAGCAGACTGGAGATTTCTGCGGGCTTAGGTCCCAGGATGACAAAACCCTGCTTCCTGAAAGTGAAGAGAACTTGAAGCACTTACTGATAACGATTAAAGACTACAGCTTTCAGTATGGATTACATCTTGACATTAAAAAAAAAAAAAAAAGAAAAGAAAATCCTCACAAGTGGACCAATAGGCAACATCATCATAAACAGAGAAAATATTGAAGTTGTTAAGGGTTTCATTTTACTTAGATCCACAATCAATGCCCATAGAAGCAACAGTCAAGAAAATGAATGATGCATTGCATTGGGCAAATGTGATGCAAAAGATCTCTTTCAAGTATTAAAAAGCAAAGACGTCACTATGAGGACTAAGGTTCACCTGACTCAAGTCATACTATTTTCAATCGCCTAATATGCATGCCAAAGCTGGACAATGAATAAGGAAGACTGAAGAAGAATTGATGCATTTAATTTATGGTGTTGGCAAAGAATACTGAAAAGATTGCTGGAAGAACAAAAAATCTTTCTTGGAAGTATAGGCAGAATGCTTTTTAGGAGAAAAGATGGTGAGACTTTGTCTCACATATTTTGGACATGTTATCAGGGGGACCAGTCCCTGGTGAAGGACATCATGCTTGGTAATACAGAGCGTCAGTGAAAAAGGGGAAGACCCTGAAGGAGATGGACTGACACAGTGGATGCAACAATGGGCTCAAACATAGCATTGATTCTGAGAATGGTGCAGGATCAGGCAGTGTTTTGTTCTGTTGTACCTGGGATCCTTATGGGTCAGAAAAGACTTGATGGCACCTAACAACAACAACAGGTCCCAGGAACTGAAGGCCAGGTCACTAATAGAGTGCAAGGTCCAGAGACAGTGAACTTTGCCAGAACATCCATTTATATTCTGGAGGCAGGCCACACCTCCAAGGAAACTGATTGGCTGATCACATCAGATTACATCATGGAACGTGATTACATTATATTACATTATGGAATAGTAACCAATCCAGTGTCTGCCAAACCACTGGGACTCATACCCTAGCCAAGCTGACACATAACAGTAGCCATCACACCTTCTATCAGTATTTATCATTTTATATACACCACCAGCATAAGCTTTAATAGTTGGACAGTCCCTTATGTAGGAGCTATATGTGCTATACCTACTACTTGAGAGATGAGGTCTTTATTATTAGCCAGACAGTGAGGGCTCCTATACTATAGCCTGCCTTCTCAGTTTGCTCTCAGTTACAATTTTCACAGAGTTCTTTCTCTTAGAAGCTGGTTCCTCAATAGAGTTCAGCGTGCAGATTGGTAATCTTTAGTGTGCAGAGTTTCCTTGAGATCAGACTTGTGGAAAAAAGAGAAGGAGCAGGAGTGTGAAAAAGGAGAAGTTAACCAGCATTGCAAACCTAGCAACAGCCTTGGCCTTTCTTACACGGAGTTCAGGAGATAGAAGGTATTTTCAGTAATACCCTGTTTGGGCCAAGATGGCCAACACTTTATACTCCAACATTAGTTAGTGGATGTAGGCTGCCCAGGAAGGAATGTGACTCTTTGCAGCTGTGGTGCAGATAGATTAAGGGGAGATAATTGTGTCTGCAAATGGCTTATCCTGTGATGGGGGCAATCTGGGCTCAGAGAGAATGTAAATTGTGACTTCTGGGTTTTGCTAACATTACCACATTCCTGTACCCCTCCATGTCTAAAGGAAGTCTAAGCATTCATCCTTGACTAATATCTGGATTACCTTGCCATCCCTACTGGAGTATCAGCATTTGATCACATGACTAATCAAATATGTGTATTAAATCCTCCCTCCCCTGAGTAAAATATCTGGAGTGGTTATTACTTTCCTAACTGGATATTGACTTATATGTTGACAATTTTGTTTTCTTCAAACTGTTTCTCTTTCAAATTGCTTACTTTAGGGGAAATAGCTTTCTTCTTATTTTGGATTTCTTCTATAGTTGTATTAAGGATTGATATTAGTTGCTTAAACTGTATAATTACTGTTGAATTATTTCCAGGATGGATTAATTTATGTTACCACTCAATAATAATTATTCCATACACAATTTTATTATTGTTAACCGTTACAAGTTGAATTGTGTCTCCAAAAATATGTATGATGAAGTCCTAACTCTTTGTACATATGAGTGCGTGGATGTGACCTTGTCGGGTCTTTGTATATGTAATTTGTTAAGTTAACATGAGGTCATACTGGAGTAGTATGGGTCTTAATACAATATGAGTGGTATCCTTCTAAAAGAGCAACAAGTCCAGGAACATCTGAGGCTATGAGAAGCTGGAGTAGATAAGAAAAGATCTTCCTCTAGAGCAGTCAAAGACAGAATGACCCTACCAACACCCTAATTTGTATTTTTAGCCTCTAGAAATGTTAGACAATGAATTTCTGTTGTTTTAAGAAATTCAGCTTGTGGTAATTTTCTGCAAAAACTCAAGGAAATTAATACATTAATTTTCTACTCAAGTTACAAACAAGGTTCTGTATTCTCATTTTCATTTCTTACTGTGGAATTTTTCAACCTTAAATGTTATAGTGTGTACTAATATTTTATTAATAAATTATTTCTTGACAATAAAGGAAAGAAACAGAAAAGATGTTAAAGTCATATATACATTTTGTGCATGCATGTTATTTTAGGTAACTGCTTTCATGTGTGATCAGAATAAATTCTATAAAAACTATAATATTTATAAAATAAAATTTAAAAACTATTTAACCCAGATATACTAGTCATTTAACAGTTCTAGTGATTTTTCTGTTTCTACCAGATGCAATGAAAAGTTGCATCTCACAGGCGTAAAGATACAGGCTTTGAAATCAGACACACCTAGATTCAAGAACCAGGAAAAAAATATAGATAAGTAACCTGGGGAAATTGTTTCACTCCTTCAAACCTTAGATTCTTTTGAAAATTGTGGCTATAATAACTATAACATGAGAGTTATTTGTTTTAATGAGATAATGTAGTTAATGGAGCATCAGGCATATAGAAAGCACAAATTAAATGAAGATGTAATTTGGTCTGTGATAATTTCATATTTAATGAATCAGGAGGCAATTCAGTATCTTTTATTGAGGAGAACACTAAGACAGAGAGAGTATAATGAGACATACTGAGATCAATGTCTAGAGAAATTCTAATAGTCTGAAATCTGTAAAACACACCATCAATTGCTCATATGGAAGATCAAGTTGAAGTTGAAAAAAATTAGAACAAGTCCACGAGAGCCAAAATATGAACTTGTGTATATCCCACCTGAATTTACAGACTATCTCAAGAATATATTTGATGATTTGGACACTAATGACCGAAGACCAGATGAGTACTGGAATGGCATCAAGGACGTCTTACACGAAGAAAACAAGAGGTCATTAAAAAGACAGGCAAGAAAGTAAAGACCAAAATGTATGTCAGAAGAGACTCTAAAATTTGCTCTTGAACACAGAGTAGCTAAAGAGGAAGGAAAAAATGATGAAGTGACAGAGCCGAACTGAAGATTTCAAAGGGTAGCTTGAGAAGACAAAGTAAAGTATTATGATGAAATGTGCAAAGAATGGAGGTAGAAAACCATAAGGGAAGAACACACTCAGCATTTCTCAAGCTGAAAGAACTGAACAAAAATTCAAACCTCAAGATCCATACTGAAGGATTCTACTGGGAAAATATTAAACGATACAAGAAGCATCAAAGGCAGATGGAAGGAATACAGAGAACCATTGTATCAAAAATAATTGGTCAGTGTTCAACCATTTCAGGAGGTAGCAAATGATCAAGAACCGTTGGTACTAAAGGACAAGGTCCAAGCTGCACTGAAAGCATTGGTGAAAAGAAATCTCCAGGAATTGAGAGAATTCTAACTGAGATGTTTCAACAAAGGGATGTATCACTTGAGGTGTTCACTCTTCTATGCCAAGAAATTTGGAAGATGGCTACTTGGCTATCTGACTGGAAGAGATCTATACTTGTACCCATTCCAAAGAAAAGTGATCAAACAGAATGCAGAAATTATCAAACAATAACATTAATATCACACTCAAGTAAAATTTTGCTGAAGGTAATTCAAAAACAGTGGCAGCAGTACATTGACAGGAAACTGCCAGAAATTCAAGCCAGATTCAGAAGAGGACTTGGAACAAGAGATATCATTGCTGATGTCAGATGGATCATGACTGAAAGCAGAGAATATCAGAAAGATGTTTACCTGTGTTTTGTTGACTATGCAAAGGCATTAAACTGTGTGGATCATAACAAATTATGGATAACGTAGTGAAGAATAGGAATTCCATATCACATAATTGTGCTCATGAGGAACCTGTACATAGATCAAAAGGCAGTCATTTGAACAGAGCAAGGGGATACTGTGTGGTTCAAAGTCAGGAAAGGTATGTGTGAGGGATGTATCCTTTCACCATACCTACTCAGTCTGTATGCTGAGCAAATAATCAGAGAAGCTGGACTACATGAAGAAGAATGGGGCATCAGGATTGGAGGAAGACTCATTAACAGCCTGTGATATGCATGTGACACAGCCTTACTTGCTGAAAGTGAAGAGGACTTGAAGCACTTACTGATGAAGATCAAAGATCACAGTCTTCAGTATGGATTACACATCAACACAAAGAAAACAAAAATCCTCACAAATGGGCCAACGAGCAACCTCATGATAAATGGAGAAAAGATTGAAGTTGTCAAGGATTTCATTTTACTTGGATCCACAATCAACACCAATGGAAGCAGTAGTCAAGAAATCAAAAGATGCATTACATTGGGCAAATTTGCTGTAAAGACCTGTTTAAAGTGTTAAAAAGCAAAGATGTCACCTTGAGGACTAAGGTTCACCTGACCCAGGCTATGGTGTTTTCAGTCACCTCATATGCATGTGGAAACTGGACAATGAATATGGAAGACCTAAAAAGAACCGATGCCTTTGAATTATGGTGTTGGCAAATAATATTGAATATACCATGGACTGCTTGAAGAGTGAACCAATCTGTCTTGGAGGAAGTACAGCCAGAATGCTCCTTAGAAGCAAGGATCGTTAAACTTGGTCTCAGATAGTTTGGACATGTTATCAGGGGGGACCAGCCCCTGGAGAAGGATATAATGCTTGGTAAAGTAGAGGGTCGGTAAAAAAGAGGAAGCCCCTTAAGGAGATGGATTGACACAGTGGCTGCAACAATGGGCTCAAGGATAACAATGATTGTGAGAATGGCGCAGAACCGGGCAGTGTTTTTTTCCATTGTACATAGCGTATCTATGAATTGACACCTAACAACAACAACAATATGATTGTTGCAATAAGTTTCTAAATAGTCTACTCATGTTCAGCCTCTGTTCTTAAAAGCAACACATATGCCGTGATTTTATTTACTTTGGCTTTTCAAAGGTCACCTATCCCTAAATGAAAAGTGCTTAGCAGGAAATGAGACATCCATAAATTGGCATACATGATCTCAGTTTGTTACTCACTACTCTTCTACATACTTTGTGTGACTCCTGCTTCACAGCTCATTTATTTTCTTCTAGAGCTATGTTTTGTGTCACTACTAATACTTTAACTCATGTTATAGCTATGACAAGCTACATGCATACTTGTACTTGTCATTACCTCTCCAAGCCTGATAAGTTGTAAGATATGTAAGAGCAGAGAGATTTTTATTCCTTTAGAATATTTTATTAAATCTTGTTTCTTGGTAGGTGATCAAAACTGTTTACTTTAAAAATAAATAAATAATAAAATCAACAAATTTTTATAGATTCACTAAATTAAAAAAGAGTGTTTTGGATTCTAAAATCAAAAAAAGAAAAACAAAAAATAAAACCCATTGCTGTCGAGTCGATTCTGACTCAGAATAACCCCACAGGACAGAGAAGAACTGCCCCATACGGTTTCCAAGGAGTGGCTGGTGGATTCAAACTGCCGACCTTTTGGTTAGCAACCGAGCTCTTAACCACTGCACCACCAGGCTATTAATTCCCTACAGGTTCCATAGGATTATTTTTACTTTTTTTTGGTAATTTTTATTCTGGAAAACATGGTATTTCCCTCATTTCTTGTTTCATGTATATTTTTTGAAACTTTTTTCTTTTTTAATTTATAAATAGAAAGATGTGCAGTGAGATTCTCCTGCTATAGCATATAATCATTCTATTAAATATTATTTTACATTGAATAATTAATCAAATCATCATAAACAAGGTGTGAAATAAATGAATGCTGGTAGAATTTATTTAAAATTTATACACTAATCCCATGAAATCTTATAAACATGGCTCTCCCCAAAGTTCATCTTCTGTAATAGACAAAGGCCTTAGAGTTTCAAAGATCTGTATTTTCAAAGCTTAATAGTGACACTTTAAATTTTTATCTTTATCTAAATTTAAACTCTAACTATATAGCATTTGCATTTGTGGGCAAACACTATTTTTGAAGGAAGTTGTTTATTTAAATATTAACTTTGATATATTAGATATTAGTAACAACTCATTTCAGGAGTCCTAAAGCTTTGGGAAGGAGTCCTGGAGCACAGTGGTTAAGCATTTGGCTGCTAACAGAAAGGTCAGTAGATTGAAACCAGCCAGCCACTCTACTGGAGAAAAATGCTGAAGTGTGCTTTTGTAAAGATTACAGCCTTGGAAAACCTATAGGCAGTTCTACTCTGTCCTATAGGATCGCTGAGTCGGAATCTACTCTCAGGCAGTGGGCTTATAAAGTCTTGGGAAATTTATTTACAGAAGCATATATTTTCAGATGTTAAGGTTGGGAAATTTTAATAATAAAGACAGATTAATTATTAAGTACTATTTAAATGATTTAAGGTGCCCACAAATATAATTATAATGTATTTTTTAACTCCCATTGCTTCTAAGAACAATGTATAAAAATTTGTTATAATAAAACTGTGACTGCTGACAGATGAACGATAAAGCACTTGGCTAATCATCCAACATTTTTAGATCTCAGCAGGATATCAACTTATTTCTGATATTCGAATGACTTTGCTCTTTAAACTTAGTTAAAGTTCAAGCTTATTAGTGGGAATTATTTTCAAGTGAAATCTAGTATTGTGCATCATACCTTTAAAAACTGTGTTTACTACATCAAAATGTTTTCCCTTAAAATGCATTCAATTTTGTTTTAAAATCATTTGTGTTAATATTTCTTGAAATAAAATCCATCATGAGTCAAAAGGAAGCACATTGAGAGTAACTGATTGCTACTTCCATTGTTAGACTAGCTCCAAATGAATGTATGAAGCATCCTCCAGAATTGTTCTTTGCATGAGATTGAAATATGGTATAGAGAAGAGCAAGGAAACTGTTTTGCTTGTTTTGTTCTGTTTTGTTTTTGACATTTTCCCAAAGAATTGGTAAAGCAATAGAAAAAAAAAGTTGTAGTTTTAAAACAGTTTGTGTAAGACTTACGTAATTGATATATTGTTAATATCCATATGTATTTATTTTTAAACTGAAAGCTAAACATGTTTGCTGGAACAGATATCAGACTTACTATTATTGCTTACAGCAATACAAATCAAAACTCCGTGCTCTATCAGAAAGATGCTATAAGGCTCAGCTATCATCTGGTACATGTCAAAAGAAAGTTGATTATGCCACAGAAGAAACCCACCCATTGCTATCAAGTTGATTTCAACTCATTGTGACCCTATAGGATATACAGTAAAATTGACCCATAGGGATTCCAAGGCTGTAATCTTTACAGTCGCAGACTGCCACATCTTTCTCCACAGAGCAACTGTTGGGTTTGAATCGCCAACTTTTGGTTAGCAGCCGAGTGCTTAACCACTGTGCCACCAGGGCTCCTTTGCCACAGGAGAGGACCCCAAAATCACAAATCTAGGCATTTACATAAACTCTAGGCTTCACACCTGCCACCCTCTTGTCCTGAGAAAGACTGAGAAACCTGATCTTCCTAATGTAAACACATTCTTGGGAAGTCAACACATGACGCTGAGAGAGGTTAATCTCTTCCGGAGGTAATCTCACTAGCCATTCAGTCATCTTTTCACTTCCAAGAATGTCTTTTCAACCAAGTTATAGTTTTCTTTGTTCAGAAAGCCATGCAAAATCATGAAAATATTCATATTTCATATGGGAGTAATCAAGATGATTTCCTTCCCAATACCAGCTCAATCATTAATTTACCCCATCTTCTATGAAAGAAAGAGCCAAAAAAAGGAGATATTTGTAAGAAATCCTTAAATGTTCATTTCCCTATATGTGTCTAATTAGGAAATCATTAAAAAGGAAAAGAACAGAGAATTTGTAGGAGTTGAAATTTATACGTTTTATGTATATAAATTAAGCTGAAATTTAATTATGCTAATATTCCTTGCAATATATATTTGTAATATATATAGTATTCAAATATATAGTATGCAAATATTAAAATAATTTATACTGTTATTATTTAATTTTTCCACTATATGCTTGATGAATGAATATTGTTTTAGGCTGGGTTCTCTATAGAGGCAAAATAGTAAAACATATAAATACATATAGAGAGAGATTTATATCAAGAAAATGGCTCACACGGTGGGTTGTTAAGTGTGGAATGTCCACAGTCTGTGGGTCAGGCTGGAGGCTTCTCCTGATTCACGTAGCCACAAGGGTTGGAGAACCCAAGATTGGCAGGTCAGACCGCAGGGCTCTTGCTCACAGGCTGCGAAGACCTACAAATCCCAAGACTGGCAGGCAAGAGGGCAAGTAAGCTGCAAGCTCAAGTCCTAAGAACTGGAGGTCAGATGAACAAGAGTCAACTGCAGGATCCAGAGCGAGCAAAAGCCCACGAGCCTCACCAGAAATTCCACTTACGTTTGATGCAGTCCACACCCCCAAGGAACTCCCCTTCAACTAATTGGCTACTCACAACAGATTCTATCATGGAGGTGATCACATTATATCAAATCTCATCATGGAAGTGATCACATCATCATACGACTGCCAAACTGCAGCATAACTGAAAAACCACTGAGAATCATGGCCCAGCCAAACTGGCACACAAACTTAAGGATCACATGTATGAAAATTTCATTGCTGATTCATTTTGTAGCTGATCAATTAATTTAATAAATATTTATTAAGGCTTTCATATGTGCACTGTCATAGGTGCTGCTGAGCCAAGTTCCAAGGTTGCCAATAAAGACATGACTTAAACACAGGCATTGGCTGGAACAATGCTTTACTTATACAGAGAAGAGATACAGCAAGGTCAGCTTCAATAGTGGGCGTTGATCCCCCATGGCCAATAGGGGATCACCAGCTGAATCAGGGCTATTGCTTTGCATGCACTCCTCTGGAGCTGCAGTTGAGACCTCATTTCCTTCCTACCAGGAACAGATATAAAAATGAGGTTGGCTAGTTGCCATATGACACACATACATAAGTAGAACAAAAAGTATCATTACGCCTGTAATAGCCAAGGAATTTTCTTGATAAGGAAGAAGAAACCAGGACAGAGGGAGGCTCAGTTTGCAGCCCTCATTATCAGAGACTGTCCTGGACCAGAGGCTACTGATGAGGCAGTCTGAGTAAGAGCCACAAGGATACAACAAACCATTCACCAAATAGGTGTTAAAGTTGTGAACTTCCTATCATTTGCGTTACTGTTTGGAAAACACACCAAAAAATACAACGACAATTTCAAACAGTGTTGTACTCTGTGGAAAACCTGGTGGCGTAGTGGTTAAGTGCTACAGCTGCTAACCAAAGGGTTGGCAGTTTGAATCCACCAGGCGCTCCTTGGAAACTCTATGGGGCAGTTCTACTCTGTCCGATAGGGTCGCTGTGAGTCGGAATCAACTCAGCAGCAACTTTTTTTTTTTTTAAATTGTACTGTATGTAAAAAATAATGCACGATAAGGCACTAGTGATTTAAATGTGGTGGAGGGTAGGATTTTAGAAAGCATAGTCATGGAAGATAACATTCGAGCTGATACCTGGCTGAAGAATTTTAAGTGTCCCCCAAACTACAGGTCAAAGAACATTCCTGTTAAAAAAAAGAAACAACAATTGTTGTTAGGTGCTACCTAGTCAGTTCCAATTCATAGCAACCCTATGCACAACAGAACGAAACACTGCCTGGTCCTATGCCATCCTCAAAATTGTTGCAATGATTGAGCCCATTGTTGCAGCCACTATGTCAATCTACCTCCTTGACAGACTTCCTCTTTTTCACTGATCCTCTACTCTACCAAGCATCATGTCCTTCTCCAGGGACTGATCTCTCCTGATAACATGTCCAAAGTATGTGAAACCCAGTTTCGCCATTCTAAGGAGCATTCTGATTGTACTTCAAGACAGATTTGTTTGTTCTTTTGCTCTATTCAACATTGTTTGTCAACACCACAATTCAAAGGCGTCAATTCTTCTTAGGTCTTCCTTATTCATTATCCAGCTTTTGCATGCATATGAGGTGAGTGAAAACACCATGGTTTGGGTCAGGTGCACTTTAGTCCTGAAGGTGACAGCTTTGCTTTTCAGCACTTTAAAGAGGTGTTTTGCAGCAGATTTACCCAATGCAATGAGTCTTTTGATTTCTTTACTGCTGTTGATAGTAGATCCAAGTAAAATGAAATCCTTGACAACTTCAAACTTTTCTCCGTTTATCATGATGTTGCTTATTGGTCCATTTGTGAGGATTTTTGTTTTCTTTATGCTGAGGTGTAATCCACACTGAAGGTAATGTTCTTTGATCTTCATCAATAAGTGCTTCAAATCCTCTTCACTTTTAGCAAGTAATGTAGTGTCATCTGCATAACACAGGTTATTAATGAGTCTTCCTCCAATCCTGATGTTGCGTTCTTCTTCATACAGTTCAGCTTCTCAGATTATTTGCTCAGCATACAGATTGAATAGATGGTGAAAGGATACAACCCTGATGTACATCTTTCCTGACTTTAAACCATGCAGTATCCCCTTGTTCTATTCAAACGACTGCCTCTTGATCCATGTACAGGTTCCTCATGAGCACAATTAAGTGTTCCAGAATTCTCATTCTTCACAGTATTATCCATAATTTGTTATGATCCACACAGTCGAATGCCTTTGCACAGTCAATAAAACACAGGTAAACATCTTTCTGGTATTCTGTACTTTCAGCCAGGATCCATCTGACATCAGCATGATACCCCTGGTTCCACATCCACTTATAAATCTGACCTGAATTTCTGGCAGTTCCCTCTTGATACACTGCTGCAGCTCCTTTTGAATGATCTTCAGCAAAATTGTACTTGTGTGTGATATTAATGATATTGTTAGATAATTTCCAAATTCATTTGGATTACCTTTCTTGGGAAATGGCATAAATATAGATCTCTTCCAGTCAGTTGGCAGTCTTCCAAAGTTCTTGGCACAGACAAGTGAGCACCTCCAGCACTACATCCATTTGTTGAAACACCTCAATCGATATTCCATCAATTCCTGGAGGCTTGTTTTTTGTCAATGCCTTCAGTGCAGATTGGACTTCTTTCTTCAGTACCATCAATTCTTGATCATATATTACCTCCTGAAATGGTTGAATATTGACCAATCCGTTTTGATATAGTGACTCTGTGTATTCCTTCTACCTTCTTTTGATGCTTCCTGTATCGTTTAATATTTTCCCAGTAGAATCCTTCAGTATTGCAACTCGAAGCTTGAATTTTTTTCTTCAGTGCTTTCAGCTTCAGAAATGCTGAGCATGTTCTTCCCTTTTGGTTTTCTATCCCCAGGTCTTTGCACATGTCATCATAATACTTGTCTTCTCGAGCTACCCTTTGAAATCTTCCGTTCAGCTCTTTTACTTCACCGTTTTTCCCTTTTTGAAAGAACAATTGGTAAGGCATTAAAGAAGAAAAAAAGTTGGAACTTTTTTGTAGTGTGAATTTTATCCCAACTGTAATGAGGAAACATCAGGTGTAATCTTGTCTATTAGAAATATCACTGGAATTTAGGATGAAAACCAGACTAAAGAAGGTCACCTATGGTGGCAAGGTGAATTGGTCAGTATCTGTTGAACTAAACTAGCAAGAAATAATATCTAAATCTACACTGGTAGAAGTTGAAGTGAGAAGTGGTTAGATACGTGCCATGTACCCTGTGAAATAAGTCAGATGGAATGATGCATGGCTCTTTAGATCAAAATAAATAATTACATTAGTTACTGGCATTCTCACAGGCTTTTTTTCCTCACAGTAATCAAGATGATGATAAACTGACCCAGGTTATCCCAGAAGGCTCCTGTCCAAGTGCAGGATGTTTTTGATCAAATCCATGTGCACCCCTCATTCACTATGGACAAGAGAACAAAGAGGAGCTTTGGTCCAAGGGTGTATAGTATAAACTGGGGGAGTATACATACTGGATTGCACTGGTTAGGCAAAAGGAGGGGAAGAGGAAGAGTCCTTTGTTCAGCTGCAAGTGGCCTGGCCATTGTCATTTGTATTTTTTGTTTGTTTCTTTCTTTTTTTTTTTATTGTACTTCAAATGAAGGTTTACTGAACAAACTAGCTTCTCAATAAAAAGTTAGTACACATATTGTTTTATGACATTGGTTAACAACCTCATGACATGTGAACACCGTTCCTTCTTGACCTTGGGTTTCCTATTACCAGCTTTCCTGTCCCCTGCTTCCTCCCAGTCCTTGCCCCTGGGCTGATGTGGTCCTTTAGTTTCATTTTGTTTTGTAGGCCTGTCTAATCTTTGGCTGAAGGGTGTACTTCAGGAGTGACTTCAAGATTGTCCGGAGGCCATACTCTTGGAGTTTCTCCAGTCTCTGTCAGGCCAGTAAGTCTGGTCTTTTTTTTTTTTTGTGAGTTAAAGTTTTGTTCTATATTTTTCTCCAGCTCTGTCTGGGAACCTCTGTTGTGATCTCTGTCGGAGCAGTCAGTAGTGGTGATAGCCAGGCAACATCTAGTTGTACTGGGCTCAGTCTAATGGAGGCCATGGTAGTTGAGTTCCATTAGTCCTTTGGACTAATCTTTCCCTTGTATCTTGAGTTTTCTTCATTATCCCTTGCTCCTGAATGGGTGAGATCAGTGGAGTATCTTAGATGGCCACTCACAGGCTTTTAAGACCTCAGAAGCTACTCACCATAGTAGAATGTAGAGCATTGTCTTCATAAACTATGCCATGCCAACTGAGCTATGCGTTCCCAGAGAACATGGTCCCCACAGCCCTCCACCTAGCAATTTGATCCCTCAGGGAGTTTGGATGTGGCTATGGAGCTTTCATAACCTTGCCTTAGACAAGTTGTGCTGGTTTCCCCAGTATTGTGTACTCTGTTACCATTCACAGAAGTTACCACTTATCTATCGTCTATTTAGTGTTTTTCCATGCCCAACCCTCCCCTCCCTCATAACCATCAAAGATTGTTTGCTTTTGTGTGTAAAACTTTTCATGAGTTTTTACAGTAACAGTCTCATGAAATATTTTCCTTTGTGATTTACTTATTTCACTCTAGAATAATGACCTTCAGATTCACCCATGTTATGAGGTGCTTCACAGATTCATCATTGTTCTTTATTGTTATGTAATACATCATTGTGTGTATATACCATAGTTTGTTTATCCATTTATCTGTTGATGGGCATCTAGGTTGTTTCCATCTTTTTGCTGTTGTGAACAATGCTGCAATGAACATGGGTGTGCATGTCTATTCATGTGACAGCTCTTATTTCTCTAAGATATGTTCCTAGAAGTGGGATATCTGGATCATACGGTGCTTAAATTTCTAGCTTTCTAAGGAAGCTCCATATCGTTTTCCAAAATGGTTGTATTATTTTGCATTCCCAACAGCAGTGCATAAGAGTTCCGATCTCCCGGCAGCCTCTCCGACATTTACTATTTTCTGTTTTTTTGATTCGTGCCAATAATGCAGGGGTGAGATGTTATCATATTGTGGTTTTGATTTCCATTTCTCTAATGGCTAGTGATTGTGAGCATTTTCTCATGTATCTGTTAGCTGCTTTAAAGTCTACTTTCATGAAGTGTCGGTTTATTTCCTTTGCCCATTTTTAAATTGGATTATTTGTCTTTTTGTTGTGTGCTGGATTTTCTGGTAGATTTTAGAGATTAGATCTTTGTATGATTTGTAATAGCCAAAAATTTTTTCCTACTGTACAGGTTCTCTTTTTACTCTTGGCGAAGTCTTTTGATGAACATAAGTGTTTAATTTTTAGACGATCCCTGTTATTTAGCTTATCTTGTGGAGTTTCTGTGTTGTTGGTTAAGGTTTGTATTATCTACTGCCATGAATTAGGGCCTCTAGTATTGATCCTATTTTTTCTTCTATGATCTTTATAGTTTTTGGCTTTATATTTAGGTCTTTGATCCATATTGAATTTGTTTTTGTGTATAGTGTGAGGTATGGGTCCTCTTTCATTTTTTTGCAGATGGATATCCAGTTTTGCCAGCACCATTTATTAAAAAGATTGTCTTTTCCCCCATTTGATGGACTTTGGGCCTTTGTCGAAGATCAGGTGACCGTAGGGGGATGCATTTACATTTGGGTTCTCAATTCTGTTCCATGGGTCAATGTATCTGTCGTTGTACCAGTACCAGGCTGTTTTGACTACTGTAGTTGTATAGTAGATTCTGAGGTCAGGTAATGCTAGTCTTCCTATTTTATTCTTCTTCTTCCATAGAGCTTTACTTAGCCGGGGCTTGTTCCCTTTCCATATAAAGTTAATGATCAGTCTTTCCATCTTTTTGAAGAATGTTGTTGGTATTTGGATAGGGATTGCATTGTATTTGTAAATTGCTTTGGGTAGAATTGTCATTTTCACAATGTTGAGTCTACCTACCCATGAGTATGGTATGTCTTTCCATTTATGTAGATCTCTTTTGGTTTCTTGCAGTAGTGTTTTGTAGTTTTCTTTGTACAGGTCTTTTACATCCCTGATTAGATTTATTCCTAAGAGTTTTATTTTTTTAGGGGCTATTATAAATGGTATTGTTTTCCCGATTTCCTTTTCATCCTTTTCTTTATTGGTGTATAGGAATCCAACTGATTTTTGTGTACTTATCTTGAATCCTGCTTCTCTGCTGAATCATTCTATTCCAGTAGTTTTCTCATGGAGTCTTTCGGGTTTTCTATGTGTAGTACCATATCATTCACAAACGGGGACAGTTTAACTTCTTCATTATCAATTTGGATGCCCTTTATTTCTTTTTCTTGCCTTATTGCTCTACCTAGGACTTCCAGCACAGAGTTAAATAGGAGTGGTGATAAAGGGCATCCTTGTCTTGTTCCTGTTCTAAATGGGAATGTTTTCATCCTCTATCCATTAAGAATGATGTTGGCTGTTGGTTTTACATAGATGTCCTTTATTATGTTGAGGAATTTCCCTTCTATACCTATTTTATGGAGAGTTTTTATCAGGAATGGGTGTTGGACTTTGTTGAATACCTTTTTTTGTGTCAGTTGAGATGACCATGTGATTCTTTTCTTTCCTTTTATTTGTATGGTTTACTACATTGATTGATTTTCTAATGTTGAACCATCCTTGCATACCTGGTATGAATCCCACTTGGTCATGGTGTATTTTTATTTTTTGGATATGATACTGAATTCTATTGACTAGCATTCTTCTTGAGAATTTTTGCATCTATATTTGTAAGAGATATTGGTCTCTAATTTTCTTTTTTTTTTTTTTGTGGTGTCTTTGCCTTGTTTTGGTATCAGGGTTATGCTGGCTTCATAGAATGAATTCTGAAGTGTCACTTCCTTTTCTATGTTCTAAAATAGTTTGAGTAGTGCTGGTGCAAACTCTTCTCGGAATGTTTGGTAGAATTCTCCAGTGAAGTCATCTAGACCAGGGAATTTTTTTGTTGTTGTTGAGAGATTTTAATTACATTTTCAATGTCTTCTCTTGTTATGGGTCTGTTCAGAGTTTTCAATATCATTTTGTGTTTAGTTTTGGTAAGTAGTGTGTTTCTAGAAATTTGTCAATTTTCTTTAGGTTTTCAAATTCCATGGAGTAGAGTTTTTCATAATACTCTGTCATGGTCCTTTTTATTTCAGTTGGGTCTGTTGTAATGTCCCCTATCTCATTTCTTATGTGGGTTATTTGCATCTTCTCCTGTTTTTCTTTGTCAGTTTAGCCAGTGGTTTGTCAATTTCATTGATCCTTTCAAAGAATCAAATTTGTTTTTTTTGATTCTTTCTATTGTTTTTATAGTCTCTATTTCATTTATTTCTGCTCTGAACTTTATTATTTCCTTTCTTCTGGTGGCTGTGGGCTTTTTGCTTTTTTTTTTTTGGCTGTTCTCTTTCTATTTGTTCAACTTGTGTAACTAATGTTTTGATTTCGTCCCTTTCTTCTTTTTTGATCTGTGGATCTATTGTTATGAATTGCCCTCTGAGGACTGCCTTTGCTGTGTCCCAAAGGTTTTGGTATGATACGTTTTCATTTTTGTTCGATTCTAGGAGTTTTTTTATTTCATCTCGATTTCTTGTATTACCCAGTGATTTTTAAGCAGGATGTTATTCAGTTTCCATGTAAGTTATTTTTTTCCTTGCTCTTCCTGTTCTTTATTTCTGCTTTGATGGTGTTGTGGTGAGTGAAGATACTTTGTATTATTTCGATGTTTTGGATTTTGTTGAGTATTGCTCTGTGGCCTAAGATATGGTCTATTCTGTAGAACATTCCATGTGTGTTGGAAAAAGAATATGTACTCTGCAGCTGTTGGGTGTAGTGTTCTATATATGTCTGTGGGGTCAAGTTGGCTGATTGTGCCCTTTAGCTCTTGTATATCTTTGTTGAGTTTCTTTCTAGATGTTTTGTCCTTTACCGAGAATGGTGTGCTGAAGTCTCCTACTATGATTGTGGAACTGTCTATTTCTCTTTTCAGTGCTGTTAGTTTGTTTTATGTATTGTGGAGCCCTGTCTTTGGGTGAGTAGATGTTTATTATGTTATGTCTTCATGATGGATCATCACTTAAATCATATAGTGCCCTTCTTTGTCTTTTATGGTGGATTTTGTTTTAAAGTCTATTTTATTTGAGATTAATATTGCCACTCCTGCTCTTTTTGGTAGCTGTTTGCTTGATATATTTTCTTCCCACCCTTGATTTTTAAAAAAAATTTTTGTCTTTATTTCTATGGTGTGTCTCTTGTTGACAGCATATTGATGGATTCTTTTTTTTATCCATTGTGTTACTCTCTGTCTCTTTATGGGTGTATTTACACCTTTTACATGCAGTGTAATTATTGATAGGTGTGACTTTATTGCTGTCATTTTGTAGTGCTTTTTTTTGTGGTGCTGACGTTTTCTTTGTTCCTCTTATTCTCTTGTGCTGAATTCCTTTTGTTTGTGGATTTTTTTTTTCATTTCTTTTGTTTTTGTATATTTGTTTTTACTGAGACTTTATGTTTTTCTTCTTTTTTTGGTAAGTATTAACTTTCTTTGATGTTACCTTGAAATTTACCCTTATCTTCATAAGTTTGAACGAGTCTATTATTACTTGGTATCGCCTTGCCTTCCTCTCCATTAGAAGGTTCTATACCTTCAATGTTGATTCCCTCTTTTATTGTTCTGATGTTGTCGTCATTTACAGATTAACCTCTCTGGTTCCCTGTCGTAATTCTTTTGGTTATGGATTACCTTGAGAGTTCATTTCCTAGGTTGGTATATGGCTGGTGCAATCTTGCATCCTAGATTCAGATTGTGGTCTGATGTTGTTTGTTCTCAAACCAAAGGACTCCATTTAATAATTCTTGTAAGCTTGGTTTGATTTTTACATACTCCCTTAATTTTTGTTTATCTGGAAATATCCTAATTTCGCTATCATATTTTAATGAGCGTTTTGCAGAGTATATTATTTTTGATAAGTAATTTTTTCCTTTCAAGGTTTTCTATATGTCATACCATTGCCTTTTTACCTGCATGGTTTCTGCTGAATAATCAGGGCTTAGTCTTTCTGTTTCCCCTCTGTATGTGACTTTAAATTTTTCTCCAGCTGCTCTCAGGAGTTTTTATTTGTCTTTGGTTTTAGGGCATGTTATGATATGCCCCGGTGATTTCCTTTTGGGATCTATCCTACATGGGGTTCATTGAGCTTCTTGGATGGTCAGCTTTTCATCATTCATGATATTAGGGATGTCTTCTGCCAGCAATTCTTCAATGATCCTCTCTGTGTGTTCAGTTTTCTCCCCTATTCTGGAACTTCCATCTCTTGCAAATTTTTGCTTTTGATTGTATCCCACATAATTCTCAGGGTTTCTTCATTTTTCTTCATTCTTTTTCCTGATTTTTCCTCAAACAAAGTTGTATTCAAGTATTTGTCTTCAATTCCACTGATTCTGTCTTCCCTTGTTGGAAATCTGCTCTTCAGCCTATCTATGACACTGTCCATTTCTGAAACCTTGCTGCTTATCTTTTGGATTTCTAATTGTTGTTTTTATATGATTTCTAATTGTGAATTTTTTTGATGTTTTGATTTTGTATTATTTTCCTACATTCTTCCATTTTTTGGTCTGTATTTTCCATGAATTTGTCTGTCTTTTCCATGAATTTGTCTATTTTTTTCCTCATTTTTGTCTGCTTTTTACTTCAACTCTTGGATAGCTCTAAATATTAGAGATTTGATTTCCCTATGAGATAGTTCTAGTGCCTTTTCTTGTACTGGAAAATCATCTGGTGTTTTATTTTGGATGCCTACTGGAACCATCCTGTCCTGTTTTTTTTAATATGTTTTGATACTGTCCGCTCTCTTCTGGATAATCAGTAGTTAGTTTCTTTGTTTATTGACTGTAAATTTGTTCCGTCTTGCTTTTTTGTTTTGTTTATGTCTGAGCTGGAGGGCTGTGCATTCTTTCTTGTTTGCTTGTCTGTGGGCATGATACTTTTCACCTTCTTGTTCAATGAGCAGGGCCAGTCACTCAGCTATGGTTAAGCAGGGCAGGTCCAGCTGAAGGGAAGTGGCCGGGATGGGTTATTTGTGGTACATACTAGGTTTGACAGGGTGGGCTGGGTGTCAGTGCAGGGAAGGTTCCTTTAGGCCATGCCTGTGTTGCCCAGTGGTGTGATGTTCAGTGTATGGTGAAGGTAGACAGGAAGGAAGAGGGAAGTTGTGATGTGTGGAGCTAAGATGAGTATGGGAAAGAAGATGGAGAGCAGAGAGAAACAGTAACCAAAAAACAAACAAAAAAAAGTGGTAAGAGAGCTTGCCATTGGAGTGAAGAGACGAGAAACCAAGAAATGGAAGAAAAAAACAAACCAAAAGGAACAAAGAAAAAAATAAATAAACATTTTTAAAAAAGAAAAGCCTCCGGGTATCCCACTAGTGTGGTTGCGCAGAGCATGGAAGTGGTTACCTGGCCACACAGTATGGCCTGGCTAGAAGGGGCAGAGATGTCACACAGTGGCAGGTATTCAGGAGAGGAAAAGAAGGTAAGTATAAAGAGATGAGAAACTGAGAAATGAAGAAAAACTAAAAGGAAAGAAGAAAAAATAAAAGAAATGTCTCCACTGATCCCACCATTGTGGCTCTGCAGACCTGGGAAGTGGCTCCCAAGCCACACAGTAGAGCCCAGCTGGAAGGGGCTCCCAAGGCTCAAAAAGAAAAAGAAAACAAACAAAAAAACCAAACCAAACAGAATAAAACAAATCAAAAACAAACAAACAAACAAACAGAAAAAGTCCCCAGGGACCCCACTACTGTGGTGACATGGACTGGGAAGCAGTTCCTTATCTGAGTAGAGCTTCACAGCAGTTCAAGAAGAAGCAAAGCTGGCACATGGAGTCAGGTGTTTGAGAGAAAGGAGGGGGAGGAAGTGAGAGGCAGGGAAGAAACCAAAGAAGCAGAAAAAAGCAACACCAGCAACAAAGAAATAGCACTGAGAGAGCTTGCCAGTGTGGGCAGGGTGAATCCATGTGGCACAAAGCTGAAGTGGGTGCCTTCCAACTGAGAGACTGTGGCTAGTGGGAAGCTGCGGAGGTCGAGTGGTAGGAAGAAAAAAGGTAAGAGGTGGAAAAGCATATATCACTGGTTACCGGGTGCTCTGTGTCCTGCTGGGAGCTCCATCAAGCAGTTTTCCTGTACTCCCTATAGGCTGATCTCCGGCAGGAATCCAAAATCATGAATCCGTGCAGGGTTAGCTGATAGGGGACCTCCACTCGTATCTCTCCTCGCTGTCTGTTCTCTGTCAGTTTCATATTCCATTCTGTGCTTGGCTGAATTCTTTATCTATTCATCTGATGGTTAGGGTGCCAGGACTGACGTTTGTCTCAGTTTTACTTATTTTTTTAGGTCTTTGCTGTGGAGGGATGGTGTGGTGCTTCTGTCTATAGTGCCATGTTGGCTCCTTCTCCGCCATTGTCATTTGTTTAGATGCAAAACGAAATAATCAAAAAGAACATGTCTTCCACTCCAGCTACAAGATTGATTCTGTATAATTAAGTTGTCATGGAGACAAAGAAAGTTACTGTGAACTCGGAACAAGGAGGAAGTTTTCCTTGACAAGAAGAAGAGGTAGACAGAGAGAAACCCAATTCTCAGCCTCCCTATCAGAGAAAGTTCTGAGCCCAAAGCCTGAGAATGTTCTGAGCTTAAGTGGCCTGCATAGGAATCTTACAGGAAGATCATCCTCCAAGCAATATGTAAATTATTCTGAGGTACAATAAACTGAACCCGTAGTTTGATGGAATGTGTATGAGTTTTTGAGTAGCAGGAGAAGAGAAGGGAAGAAGAATTAGAAAAGAGGAATAAAGAATGATACTTAGATTGTGGGAAGCTGGATAAATGGTAAATCTATTAATTGAGATTAGGAGGATTAAAAGAGGAGGGTACTAAGTGAGGAAAATAAAGAATCCTCATATGAGTGTTATAAGTTTCAGGAGACTATATTATAGATTGTTCATATGAAGTCATATCATAGGCAGAATCTTGAGCTCAGGCTAGAGGTTGAAGCTAAAGATAAATATGTGCTGTTAGTGTTTGGAGCATATGTAAAGTCATAGAGCCCAAGAAGTTTTTTTGAGGAAGAAAGTGTAGATAAAGAAATCAGTCATAGACTAAGGACTAACATATACCTTACAGTCCCAAAGAGACTACTTTAAAAAAAAAAAAAAAGGAAAGATACTATAAAAGTTTAGTACCTCTTCAATATTCTTATTCTCATGGCAACACAAAAATTATGCATAACAACATTTGTCAATATATTTCTAGAATAGCACTAATGATAAAAATTGTTGTTACTGTTGTTATGTACCACTGAGTTGGTTCTGATTCATAGCAACCTACGTGCAACAGAAGGAAACACTACCCGCTCCTGTACCATCTTCAAAATACTTGCCATGTGTGAGGCCATTGTTGCATCTGCTGTGTCAATCCATCTCATTGAGGGTCTTCCTCTTTTTCACTGGCCCTCTACTTTACGAAGCATGATGTCTTTCTCCAGGGACTGGTCCCTCTTGATAACATGGCTAAGTACATGAAACGAAGTCTCACTCACTATCCTTGCTTCTAAGGAGCAGATTTGTTTGTTTTTCTGGCAGATCATGGTATAGTCAATATTCTCCAACAGCATAATTCAAATGCACTAATTCTTCTTCAGTCTTCCTTATTCATTGTCCAGCTTTCTATGCATATAAGGGGGTTGAAAACAACATGGCTTGGGTCAGACACACCTTAGTCCTCAAAGTAGCAGCTTTGTTTTTTAATAACTTAAAGAGGCTTTTTTGAGCAGATTTGCCCAATTCAACACACGTGATTTCTTGACTGCTGCTTCCATGGATGTTGATTGTGGATCCAGGTAAAACGAAATCCTTGACAACTTCAATATTTTCTCCACTTATCATGATGCTGTTTATTGGTCCAGTTGTTAAGATTTTTGTTTTTCTTTTGTTGATGTGTAATCAGTACTGAAAGCTGTAATCTTTGATCTTTATCAGAAAGCGCTTCAAGTCCTCTTCACTTTCAGCAAACAAGGTTGCTTCATCTTTATATCGCAGATTGTTAATGAGTCTTCCTCTAATCCTGATGCTGCATTCTTCTTCATATACTCCAGTTTCTCAGATTATTTGCTCAGTATACAGACTGATTATGGTGAAAGGATACAACCCTAATACACACCTTTCCTGATTTTTAACCACACAGTATCCCCTTGTTCTATCTGAGCAACTGCTTCTTGGTCTATGTACAGGTTCCACATGAGCATCATTAAGTGTTCTGGAATTCCCATTCTTTTCAATGTTATCTATAATTTGTTATGATCCACACAGTGGAATGCCTTTGCATAGCCAATAAACACACATAAACATCTTGCTGGTATTCTCTGCTCTCAGCCAAGATCTGTCTAACATCAGCAGTTATATCCCTTGTTCCACATTATATTCTTAGTTGTAAAAATAACTAATATTAATTCAGTGTTTAATACGTTCCAGTAATTTTATTATAATCATAACATAATTTACTCATTCAAAACACCCCCATTTTATAGACGAAGACTCTGAATAATTCACAAATATATCTGATGTCATCATTTAGAGCTTTGGTGTGATTCCAGTTTTGACTGTCTCCAGTGTCAAGCTTTTAAAACACACTAGTGCTTAAGAGACCAGAAATCAGATTTACTTCTATGTCTGTGTTTTATTATAAAATAAAGTCTGTGTTTTATTTTTATTTCCACGGGCTCCAAAATGGAGAGTGCAGACTAATTTATTCCGCCATGTATATCCTACAGTCCCTCTATCTTTCACAAGCAGAGCAAAAGTTGTGGATATGGACCTAAAGAAACAGGGAGCAACTAATTACCTGGATCAAGAGTAAAGAAAAAAAAAGCAAGAAACAGCTGTTGATTTAGATTTCTTCAGGGCATTGGCCTGACACATATTTATTGTCTACTTCTTAGAATTCTACTTATGATGAAGAACTAAGTCTTTGAAAAACATTTTTTCTCAATAAAGGTAATATGTAGAATAATAATAATAAATATAATTTATTTTAGAAAAATATATTTATTCTATCTTACAACTTTTTGTGCTCATGATTTATATATATATCATATTTAAAATATTAAAAATGTCCTATTAATTCACACTATATATGTGGATTATATAAAAACGATTTCATATATATCCATAATTCTTGTTTAATTATCTTATATTGAGGTAATTTTCTATATTGCACAAATATGCACATAAAATAGTGTTGTTTTTTCTATTTTTATTATAAAATATTCCATTAACACAATTAAAATATATCAATATGTTAACATTGTCATGCGATTAAAAAGTTTATTTTATCTACTCAAATGTTTTCTCAAAATTCCCATGAAGGTGAATAAAAAGTCAGAAAAATTCTAATTTAAACTAAATTTCACAAACCAATGGCAAAATCAGGAAATTCAAGAGATGATCTATGAAAAAGAAGTTGATGCTCTAGCTAGATCTCCAAATCAGTACATTCAGGAAACAGGACTTGTAGCAACTGTGAAACTGGTCACACTTCCCACATTATGTGCAATTGTTAAGTCACCTATGTTGAAAGAATAAAGTTTTAAAAAAAAACTTTTAATATTTTTTACAATATATAAAATTTCTGTTGATTCTTCTAGTAGTTAAAACATTTTTTCAACATCTGTGCTTTAAATAGTAGTAGAATTAGCAGAAGATATGTACAACATATGTATATTTTAAGTTATTATAAATCACACTTTAACCTACTTATATGTAATTTAATACTTTGAAGAATATAACAGTAACTGAGAACCAATTGAAAGAACTAAGATATAACATGATAGTTAATGGTAATTGTAAATGGTAAGGTTAAATAATAAACTCCATCAAAAAATGACAAGAATTTTAACATATGGTAAACATATAATATCTAAATATGTGGCATATTTTTGTGAAAAGTTCAATAAAACAGTAATTTCAATATCAGTATGCACAAAAAGGATATCTCAAGGAAGGATGCTTAAATGAAACAATGAGGTTTACAGTAAATGTCATAATTCACAATGAAAATATGAATCCTGACCATTTATGAGCTTGAACAGATAGATTAAAATATATTAAGCAAAACCTGCTATAAACTCTAACTACAATTGAACAAGAGGAAACAATCAAAATCTTTACTAGTCAATGTAATAACAGAGAAGAAGATACAATTTCAAAAAACATAGCTTAAAGATTGATTTTGTGTACATTTGCAATGGTGTATTCATATACATCTATTATATACATATAATTTTAAAAATTATTTTATATTTAGTTCAAATATAAATGTTATAACTGCATTATCTGATCACAAAGCAATCTAATGCTTAATTAATAAAAAATAGTTAACATCACTCAAAACCATGCAACCATGTAGATATAACATCAGTTCCCTAAATAACCCATGCATTGATTAAGAGCTTATACATCCAAACATCAAACAGAAAGCAAAGTAAGCAGTAATCAGAGGAAAATGTTTAATGGCTATGATATTTTATCATTAAATAAAAATAAGTTTAAAAGCAATAAGCATTGAATTACTGAAATAAAAAAATACATAATAAAATACATGTTAGTTCTATAGAAAGAAAATAACATAAATAAAAAGGATGAATTAAAAATCAGAAAAAAAAAACAGATTTTAAAATCTAGGTGATGATTTTAGAAAAAAAAATTATTAGAAAAAAAAAATTATTGGGAAAAACAAAAACTTCCAGTAATATTGAAAAATTAAAACTAAAGAGATGATAAAACTATTAAATATCAAAAATATAGTCTGAAATATATAGTATATTCTATTAGTAAAACTATATTCTAATACATGTAGCACCTTTATAAATATGTAAATAAAAAAGTACATGAGGGACTTTTTTTTTTTATAAAAATTGAGATATATTTATTGAAACATATAGTCAAATTTGTTCCAGGTGGATTAAAAAAAAAAAATAAAAGAAACTCAAGCTGACCAAATTATCCACTTTCGAAAATTGGCCCTCTTTTTTATGTTTTTCCCTCAATACAAATTCTCTGCCTGAGAGTTACAATTTCCTTAAGAATTTTTATCAGTCTTTAGTTTTCTTACTCTTTTCCTTTATCTCATTTTATGTCATAATCTATTTAAATACTAAACTGACTTTTTTATTATCATCATTCATTTCAGAATTAGGTATTATATTTTTTCCTGGACTTTGGTGTCTATTCAGTGCATTTTACCTATTTTTATAATTCCTCAAACACTAGTATCCACAATTAAAACATTTTATATTTCACTTATATTTCAAAAACTACTGAAATATTCATTATCTATACCAACTGGCACAGTAGTTAAGAGTTACATTGCTGACTAAATGGTCAGCAGTTGGAGTCTACCAGCCGCTCCTTGGAAACCCTATGGGGCAGTTCTCTTCTGTCCTTCTAGGGTTGCTATGAGTCAGAATCAGCTCGATGGCAATGGGTTTATACCAACACATCTTGTGGATTTCATATATCCTGTTTATTTTCTTCTTTTATAGTACAGTAAAATATTTTCAAATGTTAAAGTAAGTCAGCATGACACTGATGCACATTACAAAGAGAAATGATGGACAAAATAGGAAGCAAGGTGATAGGTGCAAATATATTTAGCAATGGAGATTTGTTAAATGATAAGATATTACAGTATACAGTCAATCCTCATTATTGGAAGATTCTGTATTTACCAACAGGGCCTATTCACTAAAAATATTTTTGGTGCTTTTGTTGTCAAATGGTCATTGTAGCCAAGCACATACATAGACAGTGAAATTATTCAGGTAAGATTGAATAAGGCTGGTTGGGTATTGCTAATCCAGTGTTCACAGGATTTCATAGAACATAACTACTGTAAATAACAATAATCAATAATATAAGAATAAAAAATACTATTCAAAATTAGTGGTTGAATATTAGCATTTTGGGGTAAAAAAGCTAAAATCTTTATATAATATTATACATAAAATAAATTGTGTATTCAGAATTGGGTTATAAAAATAATGAAAAAATCTCTATGTGACTTTATGCCCTTGCGGTAGGGAAAATTAAAATTATTAACATTATTTTATATTTTCACTTAGAAAATGCTTTATTAAAAGGGATTGATAATGTGTTAAATACACTCACTCCTCATTTATCAGCATGGTTAGGTTTCAAAGACCAGCACGTTATGCGAAAATCTGCATTACTCATAAATGGAGGATGACCATGTCAGATCACAAAATGGAGGATGACTAGATCATTACCTAACTGTCAAATTACATCATTACATAACTGTCAAACCACTAGAATCATGGCCCAGCCAAGTTGACACATAACCTTAACCATGTTGTACAGTAAAATTCTGACACTGTTAAAGATTAAAGCAGAGAGATTTATTGAAGACAAGATGCAGTTAAATTAAGGATAACCAGAATCCACAAAGTGAAACTATGCTTTCTAAGGAGTTACAGGCATCCAGGCAATATTTATATTGTTAAACCAGGAAATAACAGCATAATATCCTGATTGGCTTACTAGTAATTTGTAAAGTCAAATGTAGGAAGAAAAAAGTGTGGGCTTTATAGTGATTGGTGGCTTACAATTTTGTTTTAAGGCTCTTTGGGAGCAAGCTAACAGCATACTGATTTCTGCTTTGTGAGATAAGATGACTGAGGGTGGGATACCTGAAAATGGGACTGTTACTAGGATTGATTTAAAAAATATTTGTGTGCTTTGTTGATTAGTTACCACTTCGTGACGACAATGGGTTCATAGGCAGTCACAAGAAAACTGTAAGACATTCCTTTCTGCTAACATAACTTTCTTGTACAATATGCTTCCTGGGAATGGCTTGCATAACTTGGTTACAAAGAACACATTTCCTTAGATACGAAGTTTAACTTCTTAGAATATAGTAGGCTTTTTGTAAAATGTGGTTTAAGTTGAGGCCCAGAGGCAACCATCCTTTAGTCAAGTACCCCAGAGATTTAAATTTTAGGGTGCTCTGTGTCAACCATCACAGCCAGTGATGTTACTCAGTGTTACTGCCAGACATATGTCATTAATGTGCAGAATAGTGAAATAGTAGATTTTTTACTAATGTCGTAAAACTGAAATGTCAGATAATGAGATAGTCGATAAGTGAGGAATAGGTGTATTTAAAATTGATTGGCTATTTTAGATTGGGGGGGGGCATTTTCATAAACAATTTAGAATAACCTTGTAAATATCCACAAGAACCAAAGTTCTTTGAGATTTTTATTGGGAATTGTTTTAATCTATGGATCTGTTTGGAGAGAACTGACATCTTAACTATTGATTAAATCATATTAAATGTAAATGTATTAAAAATTTTATGAATATTCAGAGGTTGTCATGACAGACAAAAATGATATAACTATCTACTGTCTACAATATACCCACTTAAATTCAAAGGCACAAATAAATTGAAAACAATTAAATGAAATAAGAAATCACAAGCAGAAGGAAATTTGGTGAATTCAAAATTATGTGAAAATTAAAGAACATAATTTTAAGTAACCAATGTATCAAGGAGCAAACTAGGAATGAAATTAGAAAATACGGTCAATGAAAATGAAAACACAACATAAATTAGGAGTAGGTGTAAAATTTGAGAAAATTTAGTTTACAAGAGTTAAATTTAGTTGGATTCATATTTTTCTTTTAGTATTTATAATTTTACCTAGGATTAAGAAAAATATTTGTCTAATATAAATGGTAAAAAAATGACAAAACTAAATTCAGTGATCCAACTGAGGCAATTTTCATAAAATATATACATGCTGTTTTATGGTAATTACCTAAGCAGGCTGCTTTATCTTCTATTGCAACTTCATTTTGCCCCAGGGAACCCAGCCTCCAGAATATGCATTATCATTGCATGCATGTCAAAAAGATAGTACACACCACTAAAACACACTCATTCAACACACTCATTTGGCAACTGCCAGCTGCTACATATTTAACACAATGTTGAAATTATCTTCTGTACTGGGAATTGAGAGCAAGATTTACTTCAGTGGAAATGGCAACTAATTGGATAATATAATTTGTGGTTTATTCCTTTAAATTCCTACAAAAACAAACCAGTTTTAGCTAAATGGATTTTTTTCTTGACTGAATAAATTCACTACACTCACTCAGAAAACCAATGTGAAGCCATGGTGATTTAAAGGCATACATAATTGGACTAGGAAATATAAGAAATATATTTATTCAGTAATATGTTAGGCACGAATTTAGGGCAATTTTTTATACAAGTATAACCAATTTCCTTTTTACTGGTTCTGATGGCATTTCTGATTGACTCATTTTAGCAAAAACTCCTTTATGAGTCAGTTATACAAAGTGTTTACTGTTAACAATGCATTCAACTAATTACCAAAATCAACCGCTAGCCATGAAAAATTTAAGTCTAGTATGTCAACAGTAAAATAGATCTATTCACTTCAAAGCTCTTTCTCTTGATGTCTTGCTTCAAAATTATATATAAAGCTAAAAATTTACCTGGATGATCATTTGGCCATAAAATGATCCCTTTATAAATAGAGAATATTTATCAAGCTATACAATTATACCTATATTTGTGTAAATATAGGTATAATTGTATATGTATATATGCAATTTCAATATGTACATGTATTAATCAAATCTATCATTCTAAAAGTATTCAAACTCTACACATTATTGTTATAACAAAATTTTTAGGACTCTGTAGAATTAATCTTTACAAATAGTTCCAAATATACGGTTCTATACTTTAAAACATACAGTAAACCATTTCTCATTGGAGTTTTAATCTCCATAAACCATAGTTAGTAGAAACCAAATACACAGAAGAGAGTGAGAGAAATTGATTGATTCTGGTTTTCTACAAAAGTATGACAGTGAAAGTTAACAAAATATAATCTTGATTTTTATTATCCACAATCAATATGTACAAAATACTCCAAATTACAGTGCTCTTAAATTCTCAGTTATTGAAACCATGTGAGTCAACAAGTGAAATTAGTCCTTATAGTCAGAATACATTATATTAGTTACACAATCTATATGAATAAATGCAATCATATATACCCAAAGCAAATACATCCTCAATATTTTGCTTTTGCGTATTTAAAAATATTAGTTCTTATCCTTTGTTGTATATCCATGTTCATTCATAGTACCTCTAAAAATGGCATTTGAGTTTGTAAGATACATATAATTTGCAATTTTTTTAAGTGAATGCAGAAAGTTTAAAAACATCCTTCCCCCAAATTACACAAACTTCATTGCTACTGCATAAAAGAACATGCATGGTGTAGATTTTTTTCTGGTCTGTAAGTTTTCAATTATCAAATGGAATTTAGATACACAAATAAATATTATCCCTTTTTGAGATGCTGTGGTTCAATAAATATTAGAATATCAATTATATTTAGTATCTAAACAATCCTTAATAAAATTTAAGCAACATTGTTATTGACACATTATAATTTTTATTTCAAATATTTGCTGCCAGTAACATGAATTTATTTTTGACTGCTCATATCTTTAATGTTAAATTTTAAAATGCAGAAAGACAACCTCATATTTAATTGCACATTGATTTATCAAGTGATTTTTTTTTAATTATCAGAAATTTTAGGTGAATTATTTACATATTTAAAGAAGACCATCCACAGATGTTTCATATTAATATTTGTTATCACTACTGGAAACCTGATTTATCCTTATTCTACAAAGCTGTGTCATGTATGTCAAACGCCAGAATTCTATATATCAGTAAAGAGCTTGGCTGCTAACCAAAAGATTGACAGTTTGAACTTACTAGCTGCTGTACAGGAGAAGGATGTGGCAGTTTGCTTCTGTAAAGTTTTAAAGCGTTGGAACCCTATGGGGTAGTTCTACTCTGTCCTATATGGACGCTTTGAGTCAGAATCGACTCAACAGCAGCGGGTTTTTTTTTTTTTTTTTAATCAGTGTGTGTTAGAAAAGAGAACATTTTATTTGACATACATATTAGGAAATTTTCCACCATTCTCTACAAATATAATACAGTAGTAGAATTTTTTTTCTTCCTTTTGGAAAAAGTGGTAAAAAATACTGATTAAAACGTCAACAGATATTCTCCCGGAAGTTAATCAATTAGCTGAGGAACAATAATACATCGATTTAGCTTGGAACTTTCATTCTCTTCTCTCTCAAACACTGTATCAATTGCCTTTATCTTATTTTTTTAACTCTCAGGTTTGTCAGTACTATTCAACTATAAAATGTTAGTTTGTCGTGATCTGTCCTAATATGTCCGTAAGATAAGTTTGGAACAAATCTTTTTTTATGCCTGAAATGAATGTTCACCCTCTCCATAGATAAATAAACAAATAATAAAAACCTAACATGTTGTCTTAGGCTGGGTTCACTAGAGAAGAAAAATAAGCAAAGTGCATATATATATATACAGAGAGAGAGAGAGAGAAAGAGAGAGAGATTTAATCAAGAAAACAGCTTAAGCGGTTGTAGAGCCTGGAAAATTCCAAGTCCATGGGTGAGACATCACTCTGAAGGATTCTCCTGACTAATGTAGCTGCAGGGGGTGATGGACCCAAGACCCACGGGTCAGACAGCAGGCTGCTGGCTCACAGGGTGCAGAGATTGATAAATTCAAGATCAGCAGGTAAGACAGCAGGCTGCTGGTTCAAGTCCCAAGAACCAGAGGTCAGATAATGAAGAGCTGAATGCAGGATCCAGAGCAGAGCAAAAAATAGTGAGCTTTTCCAAAAAGTCTGTATATATTGGATGCAGGCCACACTTCCAAGGAATCTCCCATTCAACTGATTAGATGCTCATAGCGTATCTCATCATGGAGGTGATGACACCATTACATAACTGCCAACCTACATCATAACTTCCAAAAGATTGAGAATCACGGCCCTGCCAAGTTGACACACAAACTTAACCATCTCAGTTCACCCCCTGTCATCTTGGCACCTGTACAAATCTCCTTAAACCATACATAATCTCTAAAAAAGGAAAACTATAAAAGTTATACTTGTGCCTAACATGGTACAACAACACACGTACAACTGAAAACACCCTAGCCTTGTTTACATCTTATACTTTATAAGTGAAAAAAAAAGAAAGATATTTAATGCACACTTACAAGGAAGAAATACTTGTAACAATTACAGTCCTTGTTTCTGCAACTGGTCACGTGGTTGTAGCTAGTATTTAGAATTATGTTTTTCACCACTCACTCCATATTCCCTTTACCCTCAGCCAGCACCTCAGTTGCTCTTGGTTCTTTGCCTGGTGGGGTGACCCAAACCTTCATTCCTGAAGGGTCTGGGCCATTAGTAGTCATGTTGGAATTGGGTTCCTGTAGCTTTCCATTGGCTTTGATCACAGGGAAAAGCTGTACTAAGTGATGCCCTAAGAGATCTCCTGCATTCTAGACATACTCTTCTTTACCTCCGTTATGTAATATCAATATGATATCCTCTTAGTAATCAGGATGAGTCACACCAGCCAAGATCATAACTCCTTTCTTTGCCTGTTGATCCAGAGGCATAAGGAGCCCAAAGTGGCTGGGTGGCATTTTTAATTTCCAGTTCAGTGGAATCAGTGATGTGTCTTCAGGTGGGAGCATATATCCTTTTGGAACTGAGACCTTTAGACCTGCACAGCATAAGAGACAGGAAACAAACATTTTGTGAGTCGGTCACTATGGGTAATAGTGAGTGGTGCTGCTCCCATTTCTACCCATTAATTCCTGGACCCATGAATCCTGGCTATGTGAGAAACAGCACCATATATTGGATGCTGATTTAGAATATATACAGTCTCCTGGAGAACATTACCTCAAGCCTGCAAGGTATTGCCACCTAGCTGGCACCATAATTGTGTCTTTAGAAAGCTATTCCATTGTTCTATTAAGCTAGCTGCTTCAGAATGATGGGGAACTTGGTAAGACCAGTGAACTCCATGAGCATGGATGCATTTCCACACTTTACTTGCTGTGAAGTGAGTCCCTTGATCCAAGGTGATGCTGTGTGGGATAACATGACGGTGGATAAGGCATCCCATCAGTCCACGGATAGTAGTTTTGACAGGGGCATTGTATGCAGAGAGGGCAAATCAGTATCCAGAGTAAGTGTCTATTCCAGTAAGAACAAAACGATGCCCTTTCCATGATGGAAGCAGTCCAATGTAATCTACTTGCCACCAGGTTGTTGGCTGATTACCTCTAGGAATGGTGCCATATAGAGGACTCAGTGTTGGTATTTGCTGCTGGCAGATTGGGCACTCAGCAATGGCTGTAGCCAAGTCAGCCTTGGTGAGTGGAAATTCACATTTTTGAGCCCATGCATATTCTCCATTCCTGCCACCACGGCCACTTTGTTCATGAGTCTGATGCGCAATGACGGGAGTGGCTGGGGAAAGAAGATGACTGGTTTCCACAGAATGCTTCATCCTGTCTACTTGATGGCTAAAATCCTCCTCTGCCGGGGTCACCCTTTGGTGAACATTCACATGTAACACAAGTATCTTTCCTTCTTTGACCCATTCAGAGAATTTTGTCCACATACCTCTTTCCCATACCTCCTTGTCTTACATTTCCAATCATGTTCTTTCAATTCCCTGACCATCCAACTAAAACATTTGCTGCAGCCCATGAATCAGTATACAATCGTACACCTGGCCATTTCTCTTTCCTAGTAAAGTGAACAATGAGGTGCACTGCTTGAAGTTGTACCCATTGGGAGGATTTACCTTCACCATTGTCCTTCAGGGAGGTCCCAGAAAGGGGCTGTAGTGATGCCGCTCTCCACTTTCAAGTGGTGCTTGCATATCGTGCAGAATTATCTATAAATCAGGTATGAGTTTTCTCTTCCTCAGTCAACTGATCATAAGGGAGTCCCCATGAGGACATAGGTGCAGACTGGGAAAAGGAAGGTAATGTGACAGGAATGGAGACCATGGACATTGGGCTGACCACTTCTTCATGCAACTTTTTTGGGCCTTCACATTATGCTAGGGCCCAATCTTGTATATACCGCTTTCATTTAATGACAGAATGCTGCTGTGCATGTGCAACTTTATGTCTCTGTGGGTCAGACAACAACCAATTCATGATGAGCATCTCAGGCTGCATGACTTGGTGGCCCATGGTTAAGTGCTTCTACCAAGCCCTAGTAACAAGCCAAAAGCTGTTTCTCAAAAGAAGTGTAGTTATTTGCAGAGGATGAAAGAGCCTTGCTCAAAAATCCTAAGGATCTGGTCTGTGATTCACAAATAGGGGCCTGCTAAAGACTCCAAACAGCATCTTTATCTGTCACTGACACTTTAAGCACCATTGGATCAGCTGGATCATTTGGCCCAAGTGGCAGGGAAGTTTTCATGGTGTTCTGAACCAGTTGCACCACCTTCTCTAGTTCTGGGACCCACTCAAACTAGCATCTTTTCGAGTCACTTGATAAATAGGCTGGAGTAAAAAACCAAAACCCTTTGCTGTCAAGTTAATTCTGACTCACAGAGACCCTATAGGACAGAGCAGAACTGCCCCATAGGGTTTCCAAGGAACACCTGGTGTATTTAAACTGCTGGCCTTTTGGTTAGCAGCCAAACAAAGGATACGCTATTGCCTCCAAAATCCAAAGAGGCCCACCAGGCATTGTGTCTCCTTTTTAGTTGTGGGATGGATCAGATGCAATACTTATCTTTCACTTTAGAAGGAATGTCTTGACATGCCCTACACCACTGGACTCCTAGAAATTTCACTGAGGTGGAAGTGGAAGCTGCCTAAATTTTGTCAGATTAATTTCCCACCCTATAGCATACAAATGTTTTACCAATACGTCCCGAGTTGTTGAGCTTTCTTCCTTACTAGGTCCAATCAGACCAGTATAACAGACCAGTGTGATGTCTTGTGGTAGGGAAAGACAAAGAAATTCCCTGTGGAATAAGTTATGACATAGTGCTGAAAAGTTGATGTACTTCTGAGGTAGGTCAGTGAAGTTATACTGCTGACTTTGCCAGGTGAAGGCAAATAGCTTCTAATGGTCCTTTGAAACAGTGTGGAGAAAAAGACATTAGCAAGATCAATAGTACCAGGAAATATATTAATTTGTTCAAGCAATGAAAGCACATCTGGAAGCAGCTGCAGCTGGAGTCACTACCTGGTTAAGTTTTTGATACTCTACTATCATTCTCCAAGATTCATCTTTTTTTTTTTTTTTTTGCACAGGCCAAATAGGCAAGTTGAATGGGGATATGGTGTGAATCACCACTCCTGCATCCTTCACGTCCTTGATGGTGACACTAATCTCTGCAATCCCTCCAGGAATGTGGTATAACTTTTGGTTTGCTATTTTCCTAGGTAGGAGCAGTTCTAATGGCTTCTCTTTAGCCTTTCCTACCATAATAGCCCTTACTACACATGTCAGGGATCCAATGTGTGATTTCTGACAGTTATCGAGTATATCTATTCCAGTTATACATTCTGGAACTGGGAAAATAATAACAAGATGTGTTTGGGGACATACTTGAACCACTGTGAGATGGACATGAGCTAAGACTCCGTTAATAATCTCACCTCCATATGCCGCCACTCTGACTAGTGGGCCACAGTGACATTTCGGGTTTCCTGGCATTAGCATCTATTCAGAGCCAATATCCAGTAATCTCCCAAATCTGATTATGTCCTTTTCCCCAATGAACAGTCACTCTCATAAAAGGATGTACATGCCTTTGGGGATGGCTGAGAGAAAGATTATCAGTATAAATTTTTGGCAATGTACTGGGATCCTTCCTCAAGGGGACCCAGCCTCCCATTCATTCAAGAGGTTTTGGGTCTGTAAACTTGCTCAAGTCTGGATATTGATTGAGAGGCTGTGACTCTATTCTGTCAATTCAAGATTGACTACCATTTACTTGACCTAGAATTCTTCTGCTTGTAGAAATCAAGTAAATATTTACTAGATTTCCCATTTCTTTCATTCCTAGGGACACCATGACTAAGTAGCCAATGCCATAAGTCCAGAATGCTTTGATTCTGCAGTCCATTACGGTAGCCATGCCCACCTGTCTCTGTCGATTGAGTGCTACCACTTTCCCCCTACCACCACAGGGTCCAGTCAGCTCCATTGTATAGTTAGGTGCCTTAATTCAGCTAGTGCAGCTCACACTGTCAAATCTGACTTACATAAAATAGCAATCACCACAGTCTTCAGAGATGCTGGGGCTCACATCACAAATTTGTTCCTCACTGTTGTGGTACAAGGTACGTCCTATCAGCACTCCATGCGTGGGTCTCTGGGTCTAACCTGATAAATCCACTCTAATATGCCAATTTCCTTAAGATTTTGGATACCTTTTTCTATGGTATACCAAGGTAGATCTGGAACTTCTACTTGATTTAGTATAGGCCATTATGTAATCCATGCTTCAGCAAATCAACCAAATAAAATATTAGATCCTTTCCTTACCTCTTGAGTTGAAACTTTGAATGAAGAATCTGTGCTTAGAGGGCCCTTATCAATAAACTCAGAGTGATCTAACTCTATGTTCCTAGCACCGTTATCTCACACTCCTAATTTCCATTTCCACACATATTCCCCAGGTTTCTGTTTGTACGTATTAGAAAAGTTAAGCAGTTTTTTTGGAATATAGTGTACCTCCTCCTGGGTCATGCTTTGTACTTAACCTTTTTGGTCTCACTGGGACTTAAGTCTAGTTTTAGGTCTAGAAGCAAAAATGAGTGGTGGGGATGTGTTTTGAGAACATTTTTAAACGTCTTATAAGGCATCCATCTCAGGCAATGATGCCCCAGGAGATGATTCAGACCCTGCCACAGGTGATATATCTGACAAAGGCTCTTTAGACACAGCTAGGTTACTCTTATCAGATGGGGATGGAGGGGCTAATGGTTTTGTTGGTAGGAGTAATTTAATGGAATTTAGGGGTTCATGGTCCCCAGATTCCTGATTATCTACCCATATTTCCCTATCCCAAGTTTCAGGACCCCATTTCTTTCCAATCAATACCCTCACTTTAACTTCAGACACTTCAGAGGTTGAGAATTCAGTTGGTGTTGTAATTCAGCCACTATTGTGATAAGACTCTGGATCTGGTTTTTGGCAATATCAGCTCTGTACTACGAGAAATAAAGCTTTCTTTCAGTGCATAAGTGGTAATATTGAGGTCATTTATATGGTGCTTGATCTTTTACTCTGAAGCCCTGAGCTCATCTCTTTGTTTCACCACATTGTCTAGTGAAAGTAGGACCAATCAACCAGCTTCCTTATACCTCTCTTTCTCAGAAAATTATAGAAAAGTATCAAATACGGTATCACCCAGTGTCTTGCCTCTCACCAATACTTGAGCTGTTGGTGGTGATGTTTTGCATATTTCTCTTGCTACCTCTTGACATGGATCAGCATTGCCCTCTTTACTACTGGAAGTAGGGCCATCAACATCTTATTAATATCCAGACTTGAGAACAAATTTAGAAAACTCATCCTTACAATTTTGTTTCTCTACAATCTTACTCTCAGTACCAAATGTCTTAAGCTGGGTTCACCAGAGAAGCAAAATCAGTGAAGTGCATGTGTGTGTGTGTATATATATATATCTACATAGGTATATATATATATACATATATATATATATATATATATATATATATATATAGAGAGAGAGAGAGAGAGAGAGAGAGAGAGAGAGAGAGATTTATATCAAGGAAATTGCTCATGCAGTTTTAGGGACTGGAAAGTCCCAAATCTGTGGATCAGGCATCTGACTGGAGGCTTCTCCTGACCATAGGTGCAAGGGCTGATGATCCCAAGATCAGAAGGTCAAATGGTAGGCTGCTGGCTCATGAGCTACAGAGGCTGATGAATCCAAGATTGGCAGGTGAGACAGCAGGCTGCTGGCTCAAGTCCCCCCAGGTACCAGAGGACAGATGATAATGAGACAATTGCAGGATCCACAGCAGAGCAAAAGCCAGCAAGTTTTGCAAGAAAGTCCACACTGGATGCTGGCCACACCCCCAGGAAACTCCCTTTCAGCTGATTGGCTGCTCATAGTAGATCTCATCATGGAGTTGATTACATCATTACATAACTGACAAACTACATCATAACTACCAAACTGCTGAGAATCATGGCCCAGCCACGCTGGCACACAACCTTAACCATCACTCATGCTATTCTCTCCTCAGATTCAAAAGCACATTAAAAAACAAAACAAAAAAAAAAATCTTTTTGTTGGATCTATTGCTTACATTGCTTACATTGTTGTGCTGCCAGGAATATTTAAAAAAAAAAAAAAACACTTTGAAAATTCCAATTTTGAGAAGGTGGCTTATAAAAAGAAAAGCAAGATGTAATGACATAAAATACTCGTATACAATTATCATAGTATAAATTAAATTTGGTATAACTTGTTATAATTTGTCTGAATTTTCTAAGTAGTTGAAAACATCTATTTTATTCTGTGATTTAATTAAGAACACATATTAACTCAATATTATTTGTTGAAAGCATATGTGTTGTAAAACGTTGATGATAGCTTTAGAGAGGCTGTGATGATTTTTTATTTCATAAAACATCTGATGTAGTAATGGTGAGAACATAAATACTTAAGTAAGAATTACAAAAAGTCCATTGCCAAATTGGAGAATTTAATGAATTATAATAAAATCTGGATTCCAAAGAGAAGTGTCCTTCCATGTAGAGAGATCTGTAAAAGTGCACATTATCAGGGCCAGGAAAAAGGAAAAAAAAAAAAACTTATGAGAAAACTACGCTATGTTATTACTTTGAGGGGATTTTAAAGTCATTCTGTTTTAAAAACTTTTCTGTTCCTTGCCTATATTCTATAACATATCTACCAAAATTCATTTGAGATATTCATTTGAATACCTTCATTGACAGACAACTTCATACCCCCAAGGTAAACAATTTTATATGTATACTTTTTGATAAAACAGTTGTGATAAGCTATATCTCCTTGTAGATTGTATATATCATTCAAAATTCTAACTGTATAATACATACAGAAGATTTTGAAGTGAATTATTAAATATTTCAAAGGGATGGTTTCATGAAAGGGGAGGTATTATACAAAAACACATAAACACATTTCTACAAATACACAATGTAAATGTATTCTTGAAATCATATATAAATACCAACAGTGTCTGAGTTAAAAAGTTTTCAGGAACTCTATTACATATTTACAAGTCACAAAAATCTAATCTTTTTAAAATCAGTCTGAGAATATAAACATAAAAAATGGAATCGATTCTGAATGTAGTCAAAAGATATCAAGAGTTCAGTATTCTATAGCAAGAGGGAAACTTCATATGAAATTATTCCTCAATTATTTTATTTATGTTAGTTGTTAATTTACAATTGCTTGGCATTTAAATAAATTTATTGCTTATGCTTTTATCCTCTGTAACTTCTAAACAAATAAAATCTAAAATTGCTATACCCTTTGCCATCGAGTCAATTCTGACTCACAGCAACTCTAGAGGACAGAGTAGAACTGCCCCACATGTTGTCCAAGGCTGTAATCTTCTTGGAAGCAGATTGCTACATCTTTCTACCACAGAGCAACTGGTGGGTTCAAACCACCAACTTTTTGGTTAGCAGCCAAGCAAGCACTTAAGCACTGTGCCAACCAGGGATCATTTGAAATTGCCATGAAAACCCATAAACAACAATCCCTTAGATGCTGTTGAAGATCAGTTTAATGTTCTGCTGGAGAGTTCTTAGATGGCACAAATGGTTAAGAGCTCTGTTGCTAACCAAAAGGTTGGTAGTTCAAATCCACCCAGAGGCTTCTCAGAAGATAAGATCTGCTGATCTGCTCTAAAAAAAATCAACCAATGTGTTTCAATTCTACTCTGAAATACACGGATCATCTTGAGCCTGGATTGACTCAATTGCAGCTGGTTTGAATAGAACTAAGTTGTTCTGATATTAAGAAAGGGTCACATTTTTCTTGAGTAATTATTCTTAAGTGATAAAATTGATGATATAAAAGGTTATGCACTGGACTGTAACCAAAAGTTTGGCAGCTGAAGCCCACTCAGTGGCTCTGCAGAAGAAAGACCTGACAATCTGTTCCTGTAAAGATTACAGACGAGGAAACCCTATAAGGCAGTTTGACTTTGTCACACGGGGTCACTATGAGTCAAAAATCTACTGGATGGCATCTAAAAACAACAACAATTCTATTTATTTACTTAAAGGAAAACACTAATTTTCATATAGCAAATTATTTCAGAGGATATTACATTTCAAATTTGTTTTATCTGATTTTCTATATCCTATCTGTTAGTTTGTTGTACTTTAGCGGCTTGTGTGTTGCTGTGATGCTGGAAGCTACGTCACCAGTATTTCAAATGCCAGCAGGTTCACTCGGGATTGACAGGTTTTGTAGGAACTTCTAGACTAAGACAGACTGGAAGAAGAACCTGGCAACTTACTTTTAAAAAAAAAAAAAAATTAGCCAGTGAAAACCTTATGAATAGCAGCATAACATGGTGAGATACAGGGCTGTAAGATGAGCCACTCAGGTTGGAAAGCACTCAGGATATGACTGGGGAAGATAGCTACCTCCTCAAAGTAGAGTTGATCTTAATGGCATGAATGGACTGCAGCTTCTGAGACCTTCATTTGCTGATGTGGCACAGCTCAAAATGAGAAGAAACAGCTGAAAACATTCATTACTAATTGCAATGTGGAACGTACAAATTATGAATCAAGTAAAATTAGAAGTCATAAAAATTAAATGAAACTCTTGAAGATAGATATCCTAGGCATTCTTGAGCTGAAATGGACTGGAATTGACCATTTTGAATCAAACAATCATGCAGTCTTCTCTGATGGGAATGACAAATGGAAAGAAGAACAGCATCACATTATTTGTCAAAAGAACATTTCAAGAATTATCCTGAAGTATAAAGCTTTCAGTGATGGGATCATATCCATATGCCTACAAGGAAGACCAGTTAGAACAAGTATTAGTCAAATTTACACAACAATCACTAAAGCCAAAGATGAAGAAATTTAAGATTTTTACCAGCTTCTGCAGTCTGAAATTCAACAAACATGCAATCAAGATGTATTGATAATTACTGGTGATTGGAACATGAAAGTTAGAATCAAAGACAAAGGATCAGTGGTGGCAAAATATGCCCTTGGTGATAGAATCAATGCTGTAAATCTCATGATAGACTTTTGCAAGACCAATGACCTATTCTTTGGAAATATGTTTTATTTTTCAACTACGTAAATGGAGACTATTCACATGGACTTCACCAGATGGAATACACAGGAATAAAATTGACTGTATCTGTGGAAAGAAAATATAGAGAAGCCCAATATCATCATTCAAAACAAGGCCAGGGGTCCACTGCAGAACAGACTATGGATTATTCCTATGCAATTTCAAGTTAAAGCTGAAGAAAATTAAAACAAGCCCACTAGAGCCAAAGTACAATCTTGAGCATATCCCACATGAATTTAGAGACCCTTTCAAGAATAGATATGATGCATGAACACTAATGACTGAAGACCAGACGAGTTGTTGGATGACATGAAAGACACCATACATGAAGAAAGCAAAAGGTCATTAAAAAGATAGAAAGGAAAGAAAAGACCAAAATGGATGTCAGAAAGACTCTGAAACTTGCTCTTGAATATAGAGTTGCTAAAGTGAAAAAAAGAAATGATGAAGTAGAAGAGCTCAATAGAAGATTTCAAAGGGCAGCTCAGGAGACTAAGTATTATAACAAAATGTGCAAAGATCTGGAGTTTAAAAAGTTAGCTCAGCATTTCTCAAGCTGAAAGAACTGAAGAAAAAAATATTTTAAGCCTCAAGCTTCAATATTGAAGAATCGAATGGGCAAAATATTGAATAATGCAGGAAGCATCAAAAGAAGATGGAAGGAATACACAGAGTCACTGTACCAAAAAGAATTGGTTGCTGTTCAACCATGTCAGCAGGTAGCATATGATCAAGAAATGATGGTTTGAAGGAAGAAGTCCAAGGCAGCACTGAAGGCATTGGTGAAAAGCAAGAGTCCAGGAATTGACAGAATACCAATTAAGATGTTTCAACAAACAGATACAACACGGAAGATCACAGTTATCTATGCCAAGAAATTTGGAAGACAGCTACCTAGCCAACCAAATGGAAGAGATCCATATTTGTGCTCATTCCAAAGAAAGGTGATCCAACAGAATGTGGAAGTTATCGAACAATATCATTAATATCACACACAAGTAAAATTTTGCTGAAGATTAGTCAAAAGTAATTGCAGCAGTACATCCACAGGGAACTATCAGAAATTCAAGCTGGATTCAGAAGAGGACTTGAAACTAGGGATATCATTGCAGATGTCAGGTGAATTTTGGCTGAAAGTAGAGGATATCAGAAAGATGTTTACTGTGTTTTATTGACTATGCATAGGCATTTGATTGTGTGGAACATACCAAATTATGGATAACTTTGTGAAGAATGGGAATTCCAGAACACTTAACTTGCTCATAAGGAACCTGTACATAGAACAAGAAGTCATTCAAACAGAGCAAGGGTTTACTGAGCGGTTTAGAAAAAGGAACAGTGTGCGTCAGGGTTGTATCATTTCTCCATGTTATTCAGTCTATTTGCTGAGCAAATAATCTGAGCACCTGGATGGCATGAAGAAGAACAGCCATCAGATTTTGAGGAAGACTCATTAACAACGTGTGATATGCAGATGACGCAATCTTGATTTCTGAAAGCAAAGAGGACTTGAAGCACTTCCTGATGAAGATCAAAGATTACAACCTTCAGTATGGATTACACCTCAACATAAAGAAAACAAAAATGACCCATAAGCAGCATCATGTAAACACACATTTCAGTCTCGGTTTGGAAATCCAAACGAAAGAATGAAGTATAGTTTATAGCTTTTTTTTTTTTTAATCCCCATGTGTAGGGCAATTGTTCATAGTAAGGCCACAAGTTGTGCCCCTTGTCACAATGAACCCGGATTCCTGCTGGATGAGTTGTAAACAGTATAGTTTACATATTAATTAACGTTTACAAAAATCAAGGCCTTCCAAATAAGTGTTATTCACAGGTAGGTATTATTTAAACATTATGCCTCAACCACTTCTCCACCAGGGCTTCAAGTTAAAAAAAATTAAAAAGGAAAACTTCAAAAAAAAAGTTGAGAAAAAAAAAATGAATGATAAATATTTAATGTTATAAAATAATGTTTTCCTTAGATAAAATATGAAGTGTATTGCACCAGTTAGCCACACTTATATGTTATATTGGTCATGGCATGGAAAATATTAAATACCTATTAAATACATATCAGAGGCAGGTTTCTACGATACTGGAATGAGAACAGCAGAGATAGAGTCCAGGTACACTTAAGAACTGATTAATATGCAAAGGATGTGCCCACGAATAAATAGTTAAAAACAAGAAGACATTTATGACTTAAACATTCCCATAAAAGGTAGCATATAAATTATTTACAGAAATTTATCCAGACTGGTGATAGACAAGAATACAACAGCATTACCAAAGTTAATAATCTTGCAGGTCTTTACCTGCTGAAGGGTTTCACCAGTACTTCAGCAGGTTAAAAACCATGCAATGTAAAATACGAGGCTTCTGTTGCTCCTCTGAGCAGCCAACATGCATCTAAGTTCTGCCCTTTGCTTCAAGAAAAAATAAAAAATAAAAAAAATAATTAGCTACTTATAACAGGGGAGGATGTGTTTTTAGTCTTTGCTAACTGCAAAATAGGAATAACTTTCCAGTCTGAAGGTTACATGAATTATATTCTGCCTTTTTGAGTATAATTGGGGAAGGATTAGTTTCTGAATGAGGTGTGATTGCTTCTGCACTTCAATACACTGACATTTGTTTATGGCCTTAAAATAAATGTTTGATATTTTAAAATGTCACTAATTCATTAGTGCTTTAGCCTTCTAAATTATAAGAGTGTTTTTATTTTTAAACAGATGTTTATAACCTGTAATTTTTTGGAACACATGGTAGTCAGAAGCAATGAGACGTCTCCAAATGGTTATTTTTTATTACCCCCACAAATAACTGCTTCCTTTGCCTTGAGACCAGAAAAACTGGATGGTGCCTGGCTACGATTACTGAACATTTTGTTCAAAGATTCTATAGAAGAATCTTGCTCAAAAGGGGGAAAATGCAGATCAGAATTTCAGATTCTCATGGAATCCAGATTTTTTGGATCCAATGAGACGGGATGAACCTCTGAAACTATTGCCCTGAGATAATCTTTAAAACTTATCCCAAAAATATCCCCTGAAGTCTTCTTTAAACCAAACAAGAGTTTACCTTAATTAGTAAAGAATGCCTGCCTTGAGCATTGTGCTTTTTTAGGAACTATATGTATGGGATCAGATTGACAACAGCAACTCGAAAGATTAGATAGGAAACTTAAGGGACAGTGAGTTCATGTTAATGGAAAGGAACAATTCATACAAAGGAGACTGAGAATGGTTGCACAACTTGACTGTAATTAATGTCACTGAATTGTACACGTAGCAAGTGTTGAACTGGTGTATATTCTGCTGTGTATATTCTCAACAACAACAGTAAAATAAAACAATAAAAAATAAATTTAGCAATATGTATACAAAACTAACAGGAGGTTTTGACTGGCCATATCAATTCGGCTAGTTGAAAGAGAAAGAAAACAAAAGTATTCATTTCTATTTCTCTGTTCAGCAGGAAATAGGAGCAAAGGACCTTTTCAGAAAGTTAACCTAGCTTTCCAATGGAACTTAATTTAGTAAAACGAAATATCACTGTATTTTCTTTAAATTGTGGCAAGCAGATAGAGCTTTGGTCATTGCATTTCGCAGAATTTTTTGAACTCTACATTAGTCACCTGAACCTCTACACCTTGGTCTTTATGGCAAAGATTTGATTATTTTGTGTTTTAAAATACTGAAGAATAGAGAGGTATTGGGTACTATCTCTCTTCTTTGGGTGAATTTTTTAAAAAAACATATCAACATAGTAAAAACTCACCAATGTTTAAAAAATAATTTAAATGTAGTATAGAGGGTTAAATATGTAGAATGGAAATAATATTTTTTATATACAGATAATTTAACATATGCATGCAAACATTGTTGTAATTCAAATTTAAATATAAGAGATTGTTGCTATCTAATAATACAGAAATCATGAAATCTAAAAGAATGCTAGTAAAGACCTAGTTGACACTAACCGTTTCAAGTTATTGAAGAACTTGTTACATTACTTGCCTAGTTACTCTGTTTTCAAATCCTACCTTATATCATGGTATTTCATTCTTGATTGACTATGTTCCAGCCATGCAGACCTTCCATGTTTTTTTCTAAGAGCTTTGTAATTTACCACTTATATTTAAGTCTACTGTCCATTGTAATTTGTCTTTCTATAAGGTATGAGGTAGCTGAATACTTCATTTTTCTTTCTTTCTTTTTTGGTATATGGATATTCAATTGTCCTAGTACCATTTGTTGAAAAGACTATTCTTTCTCCACATAAATGTTGTGGCAATCATATCCAAAATCAATTGACCATAAATGTGATTGTTTACTTTTACTCTCAATTTTACTCCATTCAATTCTTTGTCTATTCTGATGCCAGTACCACATTGTCTTGATTAATGTAGCTTTGTAATACATTTAAAAATGTAATACATTTAAATTGAGCAATGTATATTCTCCACATTTGCTCTTCTTTGTCACAATTGTGTTTGCAATTCTGGGTCCATTCAATTTTCCTATGAATTTGAGCTTCAGTCAGTTTCTGCAGAAGAGGAAGCTGGCGTTTAACAGAGTTTACCTTGAATCTGTAGATCAATGTGGAAAGTGTTGTTGTGTGTTGTCGAGTCAATTCTGACTCATAGTGACCCTATAGGACAGAGTAGAACTGCCCCATAGAGCTTCCAAGGTGGATTCGAACTGCCAACCTTTTGGTTAGCAGCCTGAGCTCTTAACCACTGAGTCACCAGGGCTCTGTGGAGAGTGTAGCTGGCTTAACAATATTAAACCTTCCAAATTATAAATATGCACTGTATTCCCATTTATTTAAGTCTTTTAAAATCTCTTTCAACCTTTTCTTTTTTCAGTTTTCAGCATGAGTTGTGTTTCTTCTTAAAAATTTACTCCTAAGTATTTAATTATTTTTGATAATAATGTAAGTGGAATTTATTTCTCTAATTTTTACTTCCAAATTGTTTATTACTAATGTATAAAAATACAATTGAATTTTTCATATAGTTCTTATATACTGAAACCTTGCTGAACTTCTTTGCTATTTTTTTGTTGGTTTTCATAATTTGGGTACGTATGTGTGTGTGTGCAAGTTCCTTACAAGTTTGATTATCTATATATAAGACCAGACCCCTGGTGGCACAGTGGTTAAGAGCTATGGCTGCAAACCAAAAGGCCAGCAGTTTGAATCCACCAGTAGCTCCTTGGAAACCTTGTGTGACAGTTCTACTCTGTCCTATAGGATTGCTATGAGACAGAATCAACTGGATGGCAACGGTAATATATATAAGACCATATAATATGAATTACATGTGACTAAAGCTGAAATGAACACAGGTGTGCATATGTCTGTTCATGTCAATACTTTTAGGTCTCTAGGTTATATATCGAGGAGTGGGATTACTGCATTATAGGGTAGTTCTATTTCCAGTTTTTTGAGGAAGCGTCATACCGTTTTCCATAGTGGTTGTACCATTTTACAGTCCTACCAGCAATGGATAAGATTTCCAGTCTTCCCACATTCTTGCCAACATTTGTTTTTGTCTCTCTCTCTTTTTTTTTAATCGGTGCCATTTTAGCTGGGTGAGATGGTATCTCATCATAGTTTTGATTTGCATCTCTCTTATGACTAATGATTGAGAACGTCTTTTCGTGTGTTTGTTGGCTACGTGGATGTTGTCTTCGGTGAAGGTTCTGTTCATGTCCTTTTCCCATTTTATAATTGGGTTGTTTGTCTTTTTGTTGTTGAGTTGTTGAAATTTTCTATAAATGTTAGCAATTAGACCCTTATGAGATACGCCCTTTCCAAAGTTTTTTCTCAGTCTGTAGGTTGTCTTTTTACTTTTCTGACAAGACCTTTTGATGAGCGTAAGTTTTTAATTTTATGAGGTCCCATTTATCTATTTTGTCTTCTGCTATTTGTGCATTTGTTGATATGTTTGTTATTCTATTTTTACAAAAGATTAGGTCCCATAGTTTACTCCTTATGTTTTCTTCCAGGAATTTTATGGTTTTAGGTTTAACATTTAGGTCTCTGATCCATTTTGAGTTAGTTTTTGCGTATGGTGAGAGGTATTGATCTTGAAACATTTTTCTGCAAGTGGATATCCAGTTTTGCCAGCACCATTTATTAAAGAAACTGTTTCTGCCCCCATTGAATGTATTTTGACCTCTTGTCAAAAATCAGTTGTCCATAGATGACTGGACTCATTTCTGGGTTCTCAATTCTTTTCTGCTAGTCTATGTGTCTATTCTCATAGGGTTGCTATGAGTCAGAATCGACTCGACAGCAGCGGGTTTTTGTTTGTATGTGTCTACAGTTGAACCAATATGAAGTTATTTTGATTACGGTGTCTGTATAGTATGTTTTGATATCAAGGAATGTGAGACTTCCTGCTTTGTTCTTCTTCTTCAGTATTGCTTCGGCTGTTCGGAGTTTCTTTCCTTTCCACAGAAAGTTGGTAATTAGTTTTTCCATTTCAATAGAAGAATGTCGTTGGGATTTTTATTGGGATTGCATTGTAGATTGCTGCAGGTAAAGTTGACATTTTCACTATATTAAATCTTCCAATCCATGAGCACAGAATGGCCATTCATTCATGTAAGTATCTTTTAGTCTTTTATAGTAGTGTTTTATAACTTTCATTATATAAATCTTTTATGTCTTTGGTGTAATTTTCTTTTATTGTGATACTTTTTTTCAGGTTTTGATACCAAAGTCAATATTGACCTCATAGAATGATTTGAGATGTGTTTCCTTCTCTCTCTCTCTTTTTTTTTTTTTTTTTTTTTGACAGTGTTTGTGAAGGATTGGTAAAATTCGCCAATCAAGTCATCTGGGCCTAGATTTTCCTTGTGGGAAATTTTTTGGTTACTAGTTTAATTTCTTAATTTTTGTAGATGTATTCACAGTTTCTTTTTCTTCTTGAGTTATTTTGGTTGTTAGTGTCTTTTCTCAGAATTTTTCCATTTCACCCAGATTATATTATTTGTTAGCACTAGGTTGTTGATATTGCCCACTTACTATCCTTTTAATTTCTATAAGCTTGGTGGTGATGTTTCCTCTTTCAATCTTGAATTTGATTCTTCTTTATTTTTTCTTGCTTAGTCCAGCTAATGTTTTATTATTTTTTATGATCTTTCCAAATATCTACCTTTTAGTTTTGTTGATTTTCTTTATTATTTTCCAGTTTTAAATTGCATTGATTTCTGTCTACAATTTGCCTTTGCCCATTAAATATCTGTGACCTTCATTACGGTGATGTAAATTTTTATTCTTTCTTTAGTTTTCTAAAGGAAAATTATTTACTGAATGTATGTCTTTGTTCTTTCTATTATATTTTATGCTTGTTATGGTTTGAATTGTGTCTCCAAAAAAGATATGTTGAAGTCCTGACCTCAATATCTATATGTTACATTGTTTAGGAAAATACGATGCTTCTTTGAAGATGTTATCATTTTAATTAATAAAGTCATACTGGAGTAAGTAAATTCTAATCCCAATACCTTCTGTGTGTCATCTTATAACATAGAAGAACAGACAAAGAAATAGAGTCACACACAAAGGGAATATATCACGTGAGAATCCATCGACATATCAAGAAATGTGAAGGAACGCCTTGGGCTACTAGAAACTGAAGGAGACAAGGAAGGATTTTCCCCTAGAGCTGACAAAAATAAATTTCCATTTTTCAAGGCCATCCACTTTATTATGTTTTGTTATAGAAGCCTTATGAAGCTAAGACAATGCTATTAATTTTCTTCTAATCACTGCTTTAGCTGCATGTGATAACTTTTTGTATGTTGTATTTTTGTTATCATTCATCACAAGGTATTTTTAAAATTTCTCTTGTATTTTCTTCCTTAACTCATTGGCTATTTAGGATTGTGTAGTTTGTTTCCACCCTGACCCCCACATCATTGTAAATTTTTAAATATTCCTTGTGGTATTGAGTTCTAATTTATTTCCAGTGAGACTGTAAATATACTTTGGATAATATACATGCCTTTTAATTTATTGAAATGTGTTTTATGGCCCAACATAAGGTTCTCCTGGAGAATGATCCTTGGGCATTTAAGAAGAATGTGCATTCTTCTATTGCTGGCAGATTTCTCTTTCATTGTCTGTGTTTTCCAGTGACTTTTCATATTCTTCAAATCTTGTGTGTCCTTGTTTTTTTTCTATTTAGCTGTTTTATGCATTGTTGAAAGTGTTGCACCGAAGTTTCCATGTCTTATTGAAGAATTGTCTGTTTCTCCCTTCTTAGTTTTTGCTTCATCCATTTTGGAGATTTTTTTTTTTTTTTGTTAGGTGCTCATAGCGACCCTATAGGACAGAGTAGAACTGCCCCAGAGGGTTTCCAAGGCTGTACTCCTTACATAAGCTGACTGCTACATCTTTCTCTTGTTGAGCAGCTGGTTGGCTGGAACTGCATACCTTTTGGTTAGCAGCTGAGTGCTTCAATCACTGCACCACTAAGCCTCCTCATATATGTCTATATTTACTCTGTCTTCCCCTTGTATTGACTCTTTTAACATCATGAAATGTCCTCCTGTTCTCTAGTAACGTTTTTTTCTTTAAGTCTGTTTTGTCTGGTATTAATATAGCTACTACAGCTTTCTCTTAGGTACTGTTTAAAAGCTACATATTATTCACTCTTCTAATTTCAACCCAGTTGTGTCCTTGACTCTAATCAGTGACTCCTGTAAAAAACACGTATTTTTATATATTTTTCTTGTTTATCCATTCTTTCAATTTCTCCTTTTTGACCGAGTTTTTAGTCCAATTGTATTTAATGCCGTTACTGATAAAGGAGGATTTATATCTGTAGTTCTGCTATTTGTTTTCTTTGTTTCTTTAATTCCCCATTACTGCTTTCTTTTGAGTTAAATAGACAAAGTACATGATTTTAATTACCTTATTGTTTATTTTATTATTTATTTTGAGTTATTTTTCTTAGTGGTTGTGCCAGAAATTACAATTTACATCTTTACTTCAAACAATCTAGTTCTAATCGGTATCAGCTTAATTTCAATAGCATACAAAAACATTTCTTTTGTATAGCTCCCTTTCTTCTACATTTTTTTGCTATTATTGTATATAAATCACATCTTTACACATTATAAGCACACACATCAATGAAGTTTTAAAATAATTTTTAATAAAGTTAACTTTTAAATTAGATGTTGTTGTTGTTAGGTTCCATGGAGTAAGTTCTGACCCACAGCAACCCTATGAACAACAGAACAAAACACTGCCTGGTCCTGTACCATCCTCACAGTTGCTATGTTTCAGCCCACTGTTGCAGCCACTGTGTCAATCAGATAGGAGAATAAAAGTTATGAAAATGCATTCATAAACTTTTATATTTACCTATGTCCAAAAAACACACAAACCTATTGCCCTTGAATCAACTATGGCTTATAGAGACCCTATAGGACAGAGTAGATCTATGCCATAGGGTTTTCAACCAGAGGCTAGTGGATTTGAACTGCTGACCTTCTGCTTAGCAGCCAAGCTCTTAGCCACTGAGCCACCAGGGCTCCTTTACCTATGTAGTTACCTTAAATTGTGCTATTTATTTTTTCTGGTGGATTAGTATCTTGTGTTCTGTCATTTCAGCATGTCAGACTTTCTTTAATGTTTAATGTAGCAATGTATTCTGTCAGGATTTTTTTAAATCTTTTTTTTAAGGATAATTTTGCCTCACATACATTTCTTGGTTAGCAGTCTTTATCTTTCAGAATTTTGAATATGCCATCCTGCCATGGTTAATATGAGAAGTCAACTGCTAATGTTACTGAAGATTCTTTGCATGTAGTTAGTCACTATTCTCTTACTCTGTTCAAGATTTTCTCTTTCTCTTTGGCAGTTTGCCTATGATGCCTATAGATATGGGACTCTGAGTTTATCTTACTTTGAGTTAAGTAAGTTTCTTAGATATGCACCTTATTTATCCATTTATTTATTTATTATATATCAATCAAATGTGGAGCATTTTCAGCCATTATTTGTCAAAAATATTTTTTCTGCTCCTTTTCCTCTTATTCTCAGTCTTCATTATGTGTGTGTTTGAACACTAGGTGGTATCCCAAACGTCTCTGATAATTTCAGCTTTATTTGGTTTGTTTTTTTCATTCTTTCTTTTTTTTCTATTTCTCAAGCTAGATAATATCTTTTTTCCCATGTTCAAGCTCACTAGTGCTTTCTTCTTCTAGCTGAAATCTGATGTTGAGTCCCTCTTCTGACTTTTTCTTTTTAGTTATTTTAGTTTCCAACTCCAGAATTTCTAATTGTTTCATTTTTATAATTTTTATCTTTTTATTGATAGACTCTATTTGGTGAGATGTTGGTGTCATTCTTTCCTTTTAAATATTTATTATTTATATTTCTTATTATTTAATATTTATTATTTTAAATAACTGATTTAAAATATTTATCTAGTAAGCTCAGCATTTGAGATTCTTCAGGGAAAATTGCTGTTGACTGCTTCAGATTCCCCCTCCCCTCGCCATGTCTGGGTTATACATTCTACTTTTTAACTATTTTAGATAATAGATTTCAGAAACTCTAGAAATAAAATAATTTCCCTCAGGGTGTGTTGTTCTTTGTTGTGTTGTCATATTTTGGTTAGTGATTTTCCTTACTAATTCTGTAAAGTTTGGATTCTTTGTCATGTGCAGTTACTGAAGTCTCTGTTTGTCAGCTTAGTGTTCAACTAATAATTAGACAGTGATTTCCTTAAATTCTTTCAACTAATAATCTCTCAATATTTATAAAAATTCTCTGGCAGGTAATTTACAATTCTGTGTTAGCCTTTACTTCTTTTTTGCAAAAAGACTCAAGTTGAGCCAATAGGAAGACTTATAGCCATCTTTGGTTTTTCCTGGGCATAGCAGAACCCTGGACATGCACATAGTCTAGATTTCCAGGAATATTTTGAAACTTTTCTAAGTCCTTCATGACTATTTCATCCCCAGTTTTTCCTTTTATATTTTTATTTGGTTAACTTGTTATCTCCAATGGTATCATTGACTCAGACTGCTGCATTGTTAAAAAATTGCTGCTGATTTACTTATTTATTTTATTCAAAACTCCCTAGGAATGAAGTCATTTACACAGAACAAGATCTAAATCAGTTAAAATAAAGACAAGCCCTGAGAATGGAGGTATTCATGTATCTGTCAAGCAGATAAATTGGTGTCAGTGCTCTGTAAGGGAGATTTTTGGGAGCTCTAAACCCATTCTTTCTACTCTAGTAGTTTCAAAGCTGCTGGATTTCACAACTGCTATAATTGTAAGGCCATTGGTTTTCAAGACAATTTTAAATTTTGAGAGAGAGAGATGGTAATTTGATAAATTAAAATGCCAGAAACTCACTGTTCTTGCCAAAATTTAGCCTTTTTTTCTTAAACAAAGACTCTTTTTGGCTTGTTGCGATCTTTGATTAATTTCCAAAGATCTGAAAAGTTGATTCAGATAAATTTTTGCCAGTATTTTCACTGCTTTTATAGCATATTTTGGGGATTTCTTGCTTGACCAATCCTGAAGTCCTTATTGCTTTCATAAATATTTCTAATGAACATTTGTTCAAGATTTTAATTTTTAATTAAGAATGAAAATGAAAATGTGATAAATTGAGTCCAAGAGTTATTGTGAATATTATATTGTTCATCAGAAAAGGCCTTTAAAAATTATGCTGTCATAAGAGTTCTAGATTATAAACAGATCTACTTGCTCTCTAAAAAGGCAATAAATTACTTAGGGCAACTGACTTTGGGCTTATATTTTCTATCAAAAAAAAAAAAAGCACTGCCAGGGAGTCGATTCCAACTATTAGTGACCCTATAGGACAGAGTAGAACTGCCCCACAGTATCCAAGGAATGGCTGGTGGATTCAAACTGCCGAACTTCTGTTTAGCAGCTGAACCCTTAATCACTGTGCCACCAGGGCTTCTATGTTTTCTACAGGTAAGAAATTTACAGGTTAACTTGTAACTTAACTGCTTCTGGGCTCTAAACTAATAATAAACAGTGGAGTCAAATTCATATTCAGTCTTCTGGAAAACTAAAATCCTTAGATGAACCTGTTAAACATCTGTCTTTTTGTCTATCCTCTCATTGTCTCTTCTCCCTCTCTCACTCCATCTGATTCTGTAGAAGATTTACTTTTCTAGTTAAGCTGATATATCTGTAGTGCATTTATAATAACATTATTCAACCTAAATTTATTCTAAGGAAGTAATATTTCCAGAAAAATATGTTCATTTTAAAAAGATTATATTATTTCTTAATTAAAATTATTCTCAATGAAGTTTGATAAGTAAAATCCATAGTAGTATAATGTATGATAATGTTTTCATTATTTATAATCCACTTACGATGCCAGTACTATATAAATATTTTTCTAAGAAAGGGCAAGAGTAATTCTCAATGTATGTCACTAAGTGGTTTAGTTAAGTACTGATGATGAATAAAGTAAACTTTATTATTTTAAACAGTTTATCTTAAATTAAAAATTAAAAAAAAAAATTAGTCCTTGCAATTTTTTTGTTAAATGTAGTTTTAAACCATGGTTTGTAGCATAATAAGGTACTAATTAGGATTTAATAATATTTGAATGAAAAAAATTAAATTATAAAAGGTTTTTCACCAAAAAAAAGAATATATAATTGAGATTACTTTACATATTAAAGATAATTTAAAAATGAACAAGTAATAATTGAGACACTCAAGGACTTTTTCCATTTTTTAAAAATGTTAATTTTACCCTTCTCTCTCTCTCCAGATAAAACTGTATCCTCATAAAGGTACATTCCTGTATACTAATTACTTTTCCCTAAGGTCTCTATTAGACTTTTGAGGATATCTCCAGAGCTGTTAGGCAAATTAACAGCTGGGATTACATTTTACGTATAAAAGACTGTAACCTACTTTTTAAAACTAATTCATTCTGCTATTAGTGCTGACAAATCACCTCTTAAACAACTTGTATAAGTGCCGTCTACTGAAGAATTCTTTAGCTACCTATTGTTTAAAGGTTTAAATGAGCACACTGATGCATATTTTGTTGTCATGAAGTCAGTGTGAGCATTTGTAGAATCTGTGCATTTTCTCTGTCTAATATTTTTGACACATCTGCAGAGTAAATATTGCATGTTACATTATTCAATGATTTAGCAGATTTTGGTATGTTGAAGAATCGCTTTCCTGGACCACCACTATGAAATGGCATAGTCTATTAAATGGAGTCAATCTCATGTGGATCATTTCCCAGTTTTGTAAAATAATGCACTGAAGATTCTGAAAGATTTTATGATACTAAGTATAGCATAGCATGATCCTAACTGGAGCATTATAATACAACCTCAGCATATCTATACCACCTGTAACAAAATATGATTGAAACAAACTCTGATGATTAAAGTTATGTGTCAACTTGTCTGTGATGAAATTTGATATAATGTCATCACCTCCATGACAGGATCGGCTTGAATAGCCAATCAATTGAAAGGGAGTTTCCTTGGGCATGTGGCCTGAATCAAATACAAGTGGACATTCTGGCAGGGCCTGTGAGCTTTTGCTCACTCTGAATCCTGCAGCTGGCTCCTGTTCATCTGACCTCTTGTTCTCAGAACTTGAACTAGTATCTTACCTGTGGTCTTGCCTGCTGATCTTGGGATTCATTGATCTTTGTAGCCTGTGAGCAAAAGCCCTGCTATCTGACCTGCCAGTCTTGGGTTTGTCAGCCCCAGTGGTTATATGAATCAGGAGAAGCAAATATCTTGACCCATGGACTTGGGATGTTCCAGCCTTTACAATCATTTCCTTGATATAAATCTCTCTTTCTATATATATTTATATGCTTTACTGGCTTTGCTTCTCTGGAGAACCCAGCCTAAGACACAAACAAACAAACAAAAATAGTGCTTCAGGGTATTCTTATATTTTAAAATGTACATTAAATAATTTGAAAGGCATTCGTTGGTCCAGAGAGTGACATTGTTAGATTTTTAGGAAAATGAATGTAGTAAAAATGAAAATAATATGGAAGAAAATGCAGGTTTTTGTATATTAGACAGTATATAAATCTATTTAATGAAAAATTCCTTAATTAAAAATAAAGTATTGATGGAGAAAAATAAAAGAATAAATATGAGTTAGGCATGAAACATGTGGCACAAGATTAGAGTTGGAGACATCAGTATAAACTCATGTTTAGATATGCATGCATACATGGGCTAGTACTTAACTCTATCTTCTGATAGGCATCCCAGTAGCAACAACACCCCAGTAGCAACAATCACCTTTTTTGTCCAGACTTTGTTTCCTAAATACCATTCTCTGATAAAAGAATCCCAGGATACCTGGAGATTGGCTGATTGTGGGCTGGAGCTGGAAAAATACTAGATGAGTCTGGAATAACTTGTAGTTCCAGAAAGCAAGGACGTACTCAAAATGAAAGGCTGGAGGTATGCAAAATCAAAAAATGGAATCAACCTGAAAGAGTTACTAATGGCCACAAGTGGAAGAATTTGAGAAACAGAAAGAATATCTTAATATTGCATTATAATCCAAAGTATAAAATAAATATCCATGAAGCCATATGGATATCAATAAAGATTGAATAAATACATAAATGCTAGCGAAGAGACAAATCTTAGAGAAAAATGTCAAATAATATAGAATTTATGCAGATACTTCCTCCTTAGGAGGTGGCTCTAATCCCCCAATCCCTTGAATGTGGACTAAACATAATGAATACCTTCCAATGATAGTATATTCTCTCCCTACAGTGGAGAAGACTGGCAGGGACTACCTAGATCTGTTGGTTAGGGTTAACATAACCACTGATAAGCCATGTTTATAACATGAATGCCTTGATACTATGTGAAGAGAAAAATCCCTTAACAATGAAATTCATTTCAATAACCCAGTGCACCAGTATAGCCAGGAGGAAAACACCAGCCAAACTCAAATAGAGACATTCTATAAAATACCTGGTAGGTTCTCAAAACTATCAAGGACATGAAGGAGAAGGAAAGAGTGAGAAACTGCTACAGCTCAGAGCAGACAAAGGAGACATGATAATCAAATACAGTATGGTATACTGGACTGGATCGTGAAACAGAAAAAGGACATTAGTGGGAAAACTAGTGTAATCTGAATAGAGTTTGGAATTTAGTTATAATAATGTATCTTTATTGAACCACAGAAAAAACAAAAAAAATCTAAAATAGCTTTTGTGTCTATTATGGATTGAATTGTGCCTCCCTAAAATATGTACTGGAAACCTAACTCCTATACCTGTGGATGTAATCGTGTAAGGAAATAAAACTTTTTGTTTTGTTAATTATATTTTGCCTAAGTACTGTGGGTTGTAAATTTAAAGGTCTCAGGCAGGTTAGAAACTTAGACACACAGGCCCCTGAACACACAGAGAAGGCAGATGTCATTTGAGGACCACCAAGGAACCAAGGAACACCCAGGGCTACCCACAAAGAAGGAATCTACATAGTCAAGACCCTGATATGGACTTTTAATCTCCAGAACTATGAGAAAATAAATTTTTGTTCTTTAAAGCCACCCATGGTAGTATTTCTGTTATAGCAGAACTAGGTAACTAAGACAATATCTATGTCAGTGGGTATGGATAAAAGCCATGAAAAGGGTGTTAAGTGTATAAAAGAAATGAATTCAAGAGGCATATCAAAAGCCAAATGATTAATCTTGACCTTAGTAACATATTTAATATGGTACATGCACAAATTAAATTATAAAAACATAAGGTATTAAAAAACAAAGAACGCAAACAAAAAAATGACTCCAAAGTTATTTACCTAGGGAAACTGGAGAAATTTCAATAATTTGAACAGTATTTTAATGAATGGGAAAAGCTTGAAATGACTGATATATTTATAAGCAGAGAAGTTAAGGGGAAGTTTCAATATAGGCATATTTCAGTCAGAGATAAAAGTATGGGTGAGTGAGATATTTTTCTGTGCTTTTATATGTCAAAATATCATATATAGATGTAGTTTTTAAAGAATAAACATACTTTTATTACACAATGTACTGATCTCTAATGTTAAAAAGCAAAAAAAAATGTGGAGAGCATAGCATTTTTGACAAATTGCAAACAATACACTGTGACTAGTACTAATTTAATATTCAGATTGAAGGAGCTACAGAGAATGAAATATAGTAAAACTGAAGAAAGTACCTCCTTGCTAAATTAAGTAATTTACACTTTTGCTGAAGCAAATAAAAAATAATTCTATACCATTTGATCAATGATTAGAATTATATTTTAAATTATAGATAAAGACTAAGCAGGGAAATATATACAAGGTTTTGTAATACAAAATAGGTTTATAGATCTGTAGCTCTGAATGAAAAGAGAAAACTAAAAATGGAGATCAAAACTATTTGAAAGAAATAAAAAAATTGAATCAAGCTAATAGTTTTAATAATTATATACTGAGATAAGGAAAAGGAAGGATTAATCGAGATTGTCTTTCAGGTTTTTAAACCAAGAAAATGAGTGAATAATCTCAGTGGGAAGAGAGCTACATTTTGGGGGAAAATAAAATCAAAACACTAGGAGTTATTCCTTGAGTAGACGTAGACAATTTGGAGTCCCAGCATGCTCAGTTAACATTAATTCCCAATCAGCTGCTTCTTTGCCTTTTATTTCTGGAAATCTAAAAACCAAATTCTACAGCCTCATTTGTAGCTAGAGAGGGTATTGTAATACTGCTGTGTCCAGTGAGGGCTTCCCTTCATAAATAAAGAGGAACATAAGCACTAGAGAAAGAATATGTATCTTGTCCCTTTTCCATGCTAAACATTGACAGATGGCTGTTACTGGCTGAGCCACTTAATGCAAGTGAGGGAAATCACAAGACACATCGTCAGATTACACAGCCAAAGCAGCAGATTCCTAGCTCCAAAATTATTGTAATATTTAAGCAACTGTTACTGAGTTTTCTTTTCTTTGCAGTCAAATTCATTGTGTTTCAGAAGAGTGTCAACTAAGGGGGAGTCACCATCAAATCAACTGAGAGAAGGTAAACCTCTAGAGAATTCTATAAAACAAACAAACAAAAATTACAAGCTAGAAAAAGTGCTTTACCATGCCAAATAAAGAAATCTTATACAATTGAATTATTTTGGGGCAGGTGCTCCTTCATAATCAGGAATATTGTTATAAGTAATGAACAGTTCCTAGTGAAATTGGGTAAATCATACATATTTTTTTATCAAGTTCCTGAGGCTACCCTGGAATTTTCTCTCCAATTCCTGTAATTTGTATATGATTTTAAAATTGTATAAAATCCATTTTGTCTGCTAATTTGCATAAACACAATAGAGGTATATCAAGAGCTGGAATAGTACAATCGAAAGAATATTATAATTTTGTAAGTATGCTTGTCTGAAAAGGAACAGAATAGTAAAACTTCAGAGTGCTTCAAGTATTTTGTAGAAAATATATTAAAAACCCACATTACAGTGTAGGTTTTTGATAAATGAATAAGCACCATCACACTAACGGTAATGGCAAATAAATCAATATGAATAAAAAGAAAACAAAAAGTCAATAAATCAGAGAGCTAAGCTGGAAGTTCAAAAAGTTTCTGTAACTATAAATTTTTTTTCTCTAATAAAATGTACAATTTCATCAACATAGCATTATCGCTATTTTTAATGATTGGTTAGAAGTACATTTATGTGCTCAAGCAGTTGAAGAATATCACTGATACCTTTCCCCACTTCCCATTTTCCTGGTTCTTCAAGTCAGGCAAAATAAAAATGTATAAGCTTTTAATATGTTGTACTAACATTACCAGTTGCCATTGACTTGACTCACTGTGTCCTCATATTTTGCAGAGTAGAACTGTGTTCCATAGGGTTTTCCTTTTGGAAGCAGATCACAGGGCCTTTCTTCCAAGGTGTCTCTGGGTGGGTTCAGCCCACTAACATCTTGGTTAGTAGTTGAGCCTTTAACCATTTGTACCACCCAGAGACATATATACTGGCATCATCTGCTTATTAATTATATGCATATATAAAAATAACAAGAACATTTGTGTAGGAGAATGACAACTTAAAGCCGCTTTCTCTACAAAGGTTCCATCTCTGGCTACTACTTTGTAATATTCCACCTCAAGCAAAAAGAGGAATGTTTATATGAACTGATCAAAATTTAGGGGAAGCATTTGCACCACAGCGAGTACTAGGCATTGCTTCCTTTGCCTTAACAGGAGAAAGTAGAAAGTGGCTCTTCATTAAATTCTGGACCACCGTATCCCAGAGTTCTGTGTTGTTTACCCCATCTTGCTGTTGTTTCTTATTTTAAAAAGTAGTTGTCACCGATGCACTTGGTAACCCTGGTTCTTTGTCTCTATTACCTTTAAAATACCACCAAAACTTTTTCTACCTACTGTACAAACATTTTGAAAGCTCTCAGAAAAAAATAATAATAATTTGGAATAAACGCAGTATATTGTAGGATAAAAATTTCTAATGTTAAGTCATGCAATTATTTTAATGTTATATTAATATACATTTAATCATAAATAACTTCTCTGTGTAGAAATGATGTTTTTCTTACAAATGCTATTTATCCTATGTCCATGTATTCTGCAAAGGATTTGAGGCAACTTAGAAGTGAATATTTAAAGTTGTACCAATAAGATTGAGAGGCGTGGAAAATGATTATACAACTCATATAGGCTTTCATTGTTAAATGTTTAAGCACTTCATTCAATTCTAAGTTTTTTGTAAGCCAGGAACAAAATGAAAATAGTATAGAATTTATGCATCTCATGTTCTGATAAATATAATGACATTATTTTATCAATAGATAACACTCTTCTACCCTGGCATATATATATGTCTGTGTGTTTAACACATTCCAATAAAAAATGAATTAAATACAGTGGACTGAGTCTTCAAAAGAGATATTAGAACATGAAGAAACTTTCCACTTAAGAGAGTTTTTTAGACCCTCAAGAAATAGGCAAGGACATGTGATGAAAAAAGATAGTCATCACTCCTAAATTATTTGTACCAATATTTCTGAATATCGTCTTCAATATAGTAGGAGAAAAGATAGTAATGGTAAAGGAAATTAGAGATTATTATTTTGCAGCATGGGTATGTCTAGGATTATTTATAAGATTTGATTTTAAACACCACACATCTATTTTATGATGACAGCATTAAATGTGGCAGCAGAATGTTTGAGCCTACTTTTCATTCCGCTTGAACATTGATCTTTGAAAAAGCAATAGCAGCAATTTTAATCAATGCATAAAGCTAGCACTACCATTCCATAATTCACTAGAATAGAGGCAAGAAATTGTGGACCCCGCGTTAGTATGTGGCTGCACTCATCTGGATTGCAGTCAGTTTAATTTAAGCAGCAGCTGAGTAGATCATTTATCAGGATTGAATGTATTACTGTAATTCATTGCTGTGATTGTAGAGAAACAGCAGTAGTAGAGACGTGTGACTGTAACTCATAATGACACAACCTGGCTGGTTGCTTTCTGTAGTGCTATTTTCGGCTGGAACAGAATTTCTTTCAGAAATTTTAGTACACCATTGACTTATTCAAAAACTAAACTCAGATAAACAAAACATCATCTTCCAGAGCATACTGAGAAAGATTGAAGTCTGTTCATCCATTTCAGATTGAAAGAAGCACTTGTAAGGGGAATACATTAAGCTGATCACTGATCCTCTCCCCTTCTTCCAAAACCATTATGCTCTCCATTCCAGGATGAACTAACTCTGGCCTCATACACTCCTTGATATTTTTTATAGCTTTTGGGAGAATTTAAAGGTTTTGATCCAGGTGTGCCTTGATATTCAGTATTTAAATCCTGAACCCTGTTAGTTAATTCCCCTTTCCTATATCACACTGAGCCCCTCCTATTAAAGTGGAAGTGATTCAAAGTTGCACAGTATGTTTTTTCCTGTAGCCTATGTGTTTAAAATACTATTGAAAACACTGATGTGATTCTGAAACTGATTTCAGAACTTCTTAAGGGCTTCTGGAACACTGGTGACACAGTGGTTAAGAGCTCTGCTGCTAACCAAAAGGTCAGCAGTTTGAATCCACCAGCAGCTCCTTGGAAACTCTCTGGGGGCAGTTCTACTCTGTCCTGTGGGGTTGCTATGAGTTGAAACGGAATTGACTTGACGGTAACAGGTTTGCTTTTTGGTTTTTCAGTGCTTCTAAACAGCCCTAAAGTGCATCACTTTTTAATCAGCTTGGTAACCAAAAATAAATAAATAAATAAATAAAAACTGCTAAATTTAACTTAATCTGTGTTCTCTCTACTTTTTTCATATCGCAAGTCACATGTTCATAAAAATCCTTATTGAGTGTTATCCTGTGCAAGCACATTTCAAACGATTAAATTATTAGCTTCCAATTCATTTTGTCTTTTTTTCTGATAATTTGTCCATTTATCTTCCTGATAAATTCATGACCTTCTCTCCACCTTACTAGTCCAGGTCCCCAGTCACTTTTGCTGAGGATATTTAGAAGAGACGTCTTACATTTTTCCCTATGTACAGCTTCATTACTCTCCAGACTTTTCTATCAATAGTGTTTTTTTTAAAAAGCAAATCCTAACATGAAACAATTCTGTTTAAAACTCTTCATCAGCATTCACTCTCCAGAACCAAAAGGTTAAGTTCAAATTCCACGGTGCCATCTATCTTTAGAACTCTGAATGACTGTCTAGTTTTATTCTCTATCCCCCTCCTACTCAAATTTCGCTTTTCATCCACAATGATTTGTTTGAGTTACTGTGCCTTACTGTTTTCATGATCCCTGAATTTACGCAAGCTGTGCATTTTGCTGAAATAGCCTTCTGCCCTCATTAAACCTCTGTTCATCCTTAAAGGCTTCACCTACCTATCACCTTTGCTGTGAGCACACCTCTGAATAAAATCCTACTCCCACTCAAGTTCAATTTTTGGTTATATGTACATATACCAGTGTATCTGTCATACACTATATTTACAATTATGTGTTTCCGTGTCTGCCCCCTTACTGAACTCAATTTATTTACTTTCATACCTATTTACATATTTGCTCATAATTCATTGAAAAATGAATTCACTGAAAAATGAATTCATTTGAAAATGATTTATTTAGCATCACTTTTTTGTCAATTATAATTGTTGCAAGAACAAAGATAAAATTATATCCTTTGTTTTCAAGGAGCTACAAGTTTATCCATTATGTGCATGCATATCTAGCACATATTACACTGAAGTTCTAAGTAAATATAAACTGACTGAACACATGAATGAATAATTTTTCAAGCTTTTATATATCAATTATTGACTACACGAGGGACTGTCTATCTCAATTGTCTCTTGACCATCAAATGACTGCATATGTTATTTATTAATTTCTTGGTTATTTATCTTTCGTATTAATTTTTTCAACTGTTCATAATTTAGTAAAGGGCTCCATATGAAGGAATGGCTTTGATATCAACTTGTACATTTTCTTTATGCAATATATTTTGAAAATTTATACTTAGCAAATGTAAACATTGTGTGTAAATCATAGTGTTATTTTGTAAATACAATCATTTCAGAGTCAATATCAAATGAAGATTTATGGGTAACAGATTTCTAAAGATATAATACATAATCACATATTGCCCTGTCATTTAAGAACAATATAACCAAGGAGTACCTTCTTTTACAAGTTAGAGTTTTAATAATCTGTACATGAGAAGAGCTAAAATAAGAGAGAATTTTGCCATTAAAAGACGTATGTCATGAAATGTCTTAAATGGAGCAAGTGATTGTTTTCTTTTAAAAAAATAATTTGCATTTTTTTACTGTTAACATATTTCTGCTTCAATGAGTAAGCTTTAGAGGAGTTTGAAAAATAAGTATTCCAGTGAATTAAGAGAAAGTTAAAAGAGAAAAAAACTTCATATGTATGCAAACCTTGCATGAAAGTATGCTCTTAAATTTTAGTTTTTCAGATATAGTCATATATGTCTTATATATGTCCCTAAATATTTTAAAAAATAATTTTTGGGTTCCCTATCATTGCTCACAAATATTTAAAGAAAGGAGGATTCTATGATACACTGGATCTAATGCCAATTATTGACAAAATATTAAAAAAGTCACAATAGATATGTTAACAATTTCTTCTTCTGTCCTATACTCATCAGATTTTTAAAAATCTTGCATGGTATTAAACTACTATTTTTGGAAATATTAAACCTCCATAATGTCTCTGTAAACTAACCATAAGACAATAGCACAATCCACAACGGTTGTTATTGAATGCTCAATATAAATTTGTCTCTGACAAAGCTATATGTATGTTACGTTTCATTTGATTCTTATAAGCATACGAATTATCTCTGTTCAATGGGAAGGAAAGCAAGTCTCAGAAGAATTATAATATTTACTGAATGTCACACACAAAGGGGACATAAAAGAGCAAGGATTCATTTTCATATTTACATGGACATATGTATTATAGCAGAGTTGGTCCACTATGTTAATCTCAATCTCAATTTTAAGCATGTTTACATTTGAATAGGTTTTATCAGATTGCTTCTTGCCAATAAAATTTTGTGTTCCAACAACCTCCTTTCGTTTCTTACTACGTTTTTTTTTTTTTTAAATCTAAACTTTTAGTGTTTTCTGTTGATATAATTTTTTCAAGAACCTTGTGAATCTTGCCTGGATTTGATGGGGATTCACTCTATTAGACAAAAGCTGCAAAAGAAAAGACATTTTTTTTTTTTTTTTTTTTGAAATAATCCTTTCTCTGTCTCTGGCTCCTGTCAGGATAGCTGAGGAGCAATGCCCTTAAACTGCCTAGGAGCCCTCTGGCTTGGTGGAAATCCATGCGGCACATACTTAATCTCACGAAGGAGCTTTTCACGTAACTAAACATCCTGACTGTCATGGATTGAATTGTGTCCCGCAAATATATATGTATACTTGGCTAGGCCATGATTCCCAATATTGTGTAATTGTCCACCATCTTGGCATCTGATGGGATTTTCCTATGTGTTGTAAATCCTATCTCCATGATGTTAATGAGGTGGGATTACTGGCAGTTATGTTAATGAGGCAGAACTCAATCTACAAGATTAGATTTTGTCTTAAGTCAATCTCTTTTGAGATACAAAAGAGAGAAGTGAGCAGAGAGGCAGGAAGACTTCATATCACCAAGAAAGCAATGCCAGGAGCAGAGCATGTCCTTTGGACCCAAGTTTTCTGCTCTGAGAAGCTCCTAGACCAAGGGAAAATTGATGACAAGGATCTTCCTCCAGAGCCAACAGAGAGAGAAAGCCATCCCCTGGAGCTGACACTCTGGATTCAGACTTCTAGCCTACTAGACTGTGAGAGAATACATTTCTCTGTTAAAGTCATCTGCTTGTGGTATTTCTGTTATAGAAGCACTAGATAACAAAGACTCTGACCTTTTGGTATTCCTGAAATTTTGACAAAGTTTGCAAAACCATATTCTAGCCTTTTTTTCCCTCTATACCATACCTTCAGAAACAATCTCTTAATTTTTACCCTATTTTGCCATCTGGATAAAATAAAAATTTTGCAAATCATCAAGTCCTTTTTGTTGTTGTTGATATTGTTTTGTTTGTTTAACAGGTTTTCCCTAAATTTGTCTCTCTTCTAACATTTTACTATAAGCAGCAAGGAGAAACCAGGCCATACCTCCAATACTTTGCTTGGAAATCTCAGCTAAATATCTGAGTTCATTATTTACAAGTTCTGCTTTCCACATAGCTGCAGGAAATAATTTTGCTGAGTTTTCTGCCACTAAATAGCAAGGGTAGCCACTCCTGCAGCTCCCAATAGCTGTGTGTCCAAAATAAGCTATGGTTTCTTTAAGGTGATTTAGATTTTCTCATTGACACTCTAAGGAGCCCTGATGGTGCAGTGGTTAAGTGCTCAGCTGCTAACCAAAAGCTTGGCCGTTCTAAACCACCAGCTGCTCCTCTGGAGAAAGATGTTGCAGTCTGCTTCCATAAAGATTTACAGCCTCGGAAACCCTATGGGGGAGTTCTACTCTATCCTACGGTGTCACGATGAGTTGGCATTGACTTGATGGAAACAGGTTTTAATGACACTGTTCACTGCTATCTGATCCCTCACTGGCAGTGTCTTGAAAGTTCATACTTCCCCTAACAGTCTACAGTTTTACTGTCATGATTCTAACAATTTCTATCAAAATTCCCCAGCCTCTGCTCATTGTGTCAGTCCAAAGCCACTCCCACATTTTAGCTATTTCTTCAACAGCACCAAACTTCCAGATGTGAAAATCTGTATTTGTTTTCAATTGCTGTGCAATAAATTATTACGAGCTTGTCAGGTTAAAACAATGCCTGTATATTAAATCAGCTTTTTCATGGCTGAGCATTCTATCTTGGCATGGCTGGGGTCTTTGTGCAGTGTCTCACAAAGCTGAAATCTAGGTGTTTGCTAGGCTACATTTCTATCTGGAAGCTCGGGTAACAACTCAGCTTCCATTCTCATTCAGGTTGTTGGCCAAATTAAGTTACTTGAAGTTGTAGGACTGAGGTCCCCCAGTTCCTTGCTTGTTGTCACTCTCTGCCCGTAGATATCTCTAGCCTTTCTTGCTATGTCATCCCTCCATTTCCAAAGCTGGTAGGATATTCTCCCTCTCATAGAGTTCTCCTCTCACTTTGATACTCTGAGTTCTGTCACTGACTCCTAGACCCAATTTAAAGGGCTCATGTGATTATGTCATGCACACTTAGCTAATTTTTCTACCTTAAGGTCAAATGAGAGTTCTTGGGTGGTACAAATGGTTGAAACACTCAACTACTAGCTGAGAGGTTGGTGATTCAAACCCACCCAGAAGAGCCATGTAAGACAACACTGCTGATCTGTTTCCAAAAGGTTGCAACCCTGAAAACCCTATGGAACAGTTCTACTCTGAAACACAGGGGGTTGCCATGAGTCAGAATCGACTCAAAGGCAACTAACAACAACAATAACAAGGTCAACTGATTTTGGCCCTTAAATATATCTAAAATTTCTCCCAAGCTGTACCAAGACAAGTGATTAGTGTTTGATCAAACAATTGAGAAGGTGTATGTGTACCTGGGTCTAGGAGTCTTGGGGCCCATCTTACAATTCTGCCTACTGCAATTGCTATTAATAGTATAACCTGATGATACACCTGCTTTTGCAAAGCAGTAAATTGAAGTCTTCATGTTCTTGAAAAGACAATTCTCTTCTAATAAAATCTCAGCAGAAATTAATAGGGTAAATTATTTTGCTCAGTCAGGAAATTTGAAAAATCCTAAAATTATGTATTTTTGAAAATAAAAATTGTAATTGTTTTTACAAAAATGTTATTTAGTGTGGGGATATATGCCATTTAAACATGGCTGCACTATTGACGACTGAAGCCCCCACAGGCCTCTATGCTCTATACAACATGTTGGAGACTTGTCAGTGATGAGAAAGAGATTGGGCACAACTTGTTTTCCCAAACCTATTGTCCTGTTACTGATTGGCTTGTTTACCTGAATTCGTTCTCCCTAGCCCGAAACTTACTGTTATTCACCCAAAGCCCATTGTTCTGTTATTTGCTTCACTGCTTGCTGTATTGACTATAAATAAACTCCTGGGACTAAAGCCAGGGTTCGACTCCTCAGGGTGACCCTCCTGGCCCCCCTTCTCTGTAAGAGTTGTGGCATTGGTTATTGTCTCCGCCACCCTGACAACCATCACCGCTGAGACAGATGGTGCCCCGTGTGAGGGTGCTGCGACAATTTAGTGTATTTAGTGAAACACTGGTGCACAGCGGTTAAAGTTCTTGGCTGCTTACCAAAAGGATGGAAGTTCAAACCCATCAGCAGTTCTGTGGGATAAAGATGTGGCAGTCTGTTCCACAAATATTGCATCTTTGGAAACCTGATGGGGCAGTTCTACCCTGTCCTATAAGGTCATTGTGAGTCAGATTGACTCCATGGCAATGGGTTTGGTTGGGTTTTAGAAAATTATTAATTATTAATATACACATGTTGCATAACCTACAAATTTCAATATGTAACTGAAAGCATTACTCCCTTTCTGTATTATACTGAGTTGCAGAATTGCAGAGTTAGTAGATGTTGGATTAAATTGTGACTCCAAAATATGTGTTGTAAATATTAACCCCTTTCCCTGTGGTTATAATTCTCTTTGAGAATAAGTTTTTCTGTTAGGTTTATGAGGCAGTATTAGTGTAAGGTGTGTCTTAAATTAATCTTTTTTTGAGATATACGCATTGCCATCAAGCTGATTCCTATTCATTGTGACCCTACAGGACAGAGTAGAACTGCCCATATGGTTTCCAAGACTGTAATCTTTATGGATGCAAACTGCCATGTCTTTCTCTCACAGAGCAGCTAGTTGGTTCAAACCACTCACCTTTCAGTAAGCAGAGGAGCTCTTAACCACTGTGCTACCAGGACTCCTCTTTGAAAAATTAAAGTTGACTAAGTCTGCGGCAAGAATACAGACATGGGGAAGATAGATGCCAAGTCACATGAAGATTGCCAAAGAACAGAAGCTCAAAAGAGACAAGGAACTCCCTCTAGAGCCCGCAGAGGGTGAAAGCCTTCCCCTAGAGCCAGCACTCTGAACTCAGACTTCTAGCCTCCTTACTTTGAGTAAATCAGTTTCTGTTTGTTAAAATTACCCACTTATGGTATTTCTATTATCACAGTCCTGGGTAACTAAGGCAGTAGATAATACATGACTATGTTGATATTTTCCTTCCGAAAGAGTGTTGAAATTTTATGTCAGAATGTTTGTTTAATTTTGTATTTCTCAAAAAAAATTGCAAGACAGTTATCATTTTTCAACCTCCAAGAAACTGTTTTTATAGTAACTTTCTCTAGGAAATGAACACTTATAATAACCGCCAATGTGTAAATATTGTAAAGTTAACATGTTATTTGACAGAGTTTACTGTTCACAAATATTTGTTTATTCCTATGCAATGTGGTAAGCTCCCATCCATCAAGAGTACACATGAATACCATTGATTTTATGATGGCAGTGTAGGCAGTGTTATACATGTATTTTTTAGTTTAATTTGCAGGTAGATTCTATCAATTGTTCTAATCTGGAATTAACACCCAAGGGTGGTCAACTTGCATCCTAATCAGAAAGGCAGATCCTCAAAGTGAATATTACAAATCCTTTATTATTTGATATATTAAATGTTAGAACTGTCAGCATAATCTTGTTGATAAAATTAGTGGCTATACATTGCAATCATGGATTTTAGAAATGGGTTTTCATTGAAAAATTAGTGGTGTTTGAAGTGTATTGGATAATATATTTTAGAAACATTCTCTGCCCTTGCAAAAACAAAGCAATCCATTTGAACCCTACATGCTATTTCCATGAAACTGACTGCATAGACATAAATACTAAAGGATCTGCAGCTACACATGACTTTGGTGTATCCTCACTATCTGATGCTGTCTGTAAGTTTAACTGAGTCCTGTCTCTAACATACTGTTGTTTTTCATTCAAAGTGTGGTAGGGCAGACAACAGGGACTTCATTGAACTTAAAAAAAATTTTGCTTTCGTTTTTGCTACGGCTTGCTAATCATTGTTAGCAGACTTTGCATTTGAAAATTTTCTTTCATTGTAAACTTAGATAAAGTTTAGATAGAATTGTTGTATTTTACCTGTCCCTAATTATTGGTAGTTACAATGATTTATCAAATAGTTCTACATGACTACATTGGAATGTCATGTAGCAATATTTATACTTTGTTATTAGACAAGTTGTTTATTTTATCTAATGGCAACATTTTCTAAGAAAAAGCATTCATTTTCTAAACTAGAATAAATAGTTATACAGATTATACTCAAAACAAAGAATAAGAGCTATGCTTAGTTAGTTAAATTTTGTTTCATGTTGCTTCCAATATTTGGATGCCATTAAGTGTATTGAAAGAGTAATTCTGGATTTAGAGAACAACAACTCAAGTGCTTTTAGGTGACTTATAAGGCTAATCCACTCTTTTTAGTCATTTATTAGAAAAATAGTCATTAGTAACAAGACATTGAGGATGCAAAGGTGCTCACATTCTATTCAGGCAGACAGTCATTAAATACACAGTTATGAGGCAATACGCTAAACATTCTAATAGAGGTTTAAGAAAAGTCCTGTAAGAGTATTGTAGAGAGAGGAATTAGGTGTATTTGAAGGAACATGAAAGAATTGATAAGAAATAAACATTAAAGCTAAACTTAGAAAGATAAGTAGGAGTTGGGCTAATTTAGAGAAAAGGAAAGAGTTTGAGTAAATGTATAGAAGTGTAACTATACAATTATATTTGGGCATGTTTGTGAATCCATATGATGTCAATGAATTGCTACTCTATTGTATAAAGTGGATTTTGCCACTGTTATTCCAATAGAGCCCTGGTGGCACAGTGGCTAAGAGCTTAGCTGCTAACCAAAAGGTTGGCAGCTCAAATCCACCAGCCACTCCTTGGAAACTCTTTGGGGCAGTTCTACTAGTCCCTATAGGGTCACTATGAGTTGGAATCGACTCAGTGGCGATGGGTTTATTCCAATCGAGAGAAAGGTGGGACTATAAAAATCATGTGAAGCCACAGGCTTTTTGTTTCATTGAGACATTACCACTAGCTCAAAATTGTAGTAGACTTCTTGTATTCTATTTGATTGCTGTCAACTCACTGTGACAAAAACTTCGCCTGAACTTTGTCTTGAGACATTTCTTATATCTGCTATAATTTTGTTTCTTAGTCTCTTTTTCATGTAGAAGAGTGGTCTTCTGGAACTGAAAAGCTTTGTTGGGAGAGCTTCAGCCTTCATCTGATATTTGCTGTGTATCATTTCTTTTAACTGAAAAGTCTTAACTATAGTTGTAAATATATATACATATGTATATATATACACTCTTAATCTGGTCATTGTTTCAGGCTGAGTTTAAATTGAACTTTGTGCTTTAAGATTTTTACAATTTTGTCTTTTACCATATAAGAGTGTAAAGCTGTCAGCTTTTTCAATATAGCAAAACTTTGAATTTCTGGAAAGTTTCTATTACCATTCTCATCTCTTTCCAAACCCCCATCAGTTATTTTTTTAAGATTATGTGTTTCTTATAATACCTTGTGAAACACAGTAACAGCCAACACACGTGATATAATGTCTGTATTTAAGCTTATTTTTGGTTAAGTGTATGATCAATCTCAAATAGCAGCTCTTAAGCTATAATATAGGCTAAAACATAAGTTAAATTGATTTAAAATTACAGCATAATATACAAGATTGATTATTTAGAAAAATGTTGTTGTCAAAATTATTAGCTTTTGGAATGCGTCATTCTTTGTCCCACAGATGTATTCTGCCTACTTCTGTGGAAGAGGAAATATAATTTAAATTTTCAGCTCTGAAAGCTGAAATTCTTAAATTGAGAGTCAATAATTAAATGTTAATTATATATATATGTATATATATATATGGCTCAGATATTAATAGTTACATGTGCTGAGTGATTCCAGATATGGGACTATCGAATCAAAAAGTCTAACATCATAATACATAGGGCTAATCTGTGGATAACGTTTTAGACCCTACATGGATTAGGGAAAAGTTAATCAAAAAGTCTTCTCAGAGCCATAAGGATGTCAAACAGGAAAGTAGGACAGGCTTGCCTGAATGGTATCTGAAAGGCTTTGGTGGATGTATTAATTTCCTCAGAATGCTATAACAAAATACCACAAACAGCGTGGCTCAAAAGAACAAAAATTTATTCTTTCACAATTTTAGAGGGTAGAAGTCCAAAATAAAGGTGCTGGCCTGGGACTATGCTTTCTCTGAAGGTTCTAGGGGAGGAATCATTTCTTGCATCTTTTAGCATCTGGTGGTCCCAGGAGTTCCTTGATTTGGGGTAGTATAAACACCCCCGTGTTCACTTGGGTATCTCACTGTGTATCTATTCATATCTGTGTCTCTTTTTATTTTTTAAGGACTCCACTCATATTGGATCATGGTGCCCACCTTACTCTAGTTGGACCTCATATTAAGTGAACTAATTAAATCTTCAAATATTCTATTTCCAAGTGAGTTCATATTCACAGGGTTAGGAATTCAACACATCTTTTTGGAAGACATAATCCAGCCTGTAACAGTGAGAGGACATCATCCTTAATGTGAAATTGATAAAATGGAGCATAAACAGATTTTAACCAAGGTCTAAAGTTGAATCTAGAATTTGAAGAAAGGTATGATATGACAGTTGTTTCAAAATTCCATTGCTCAGTAGTTGCAAGAAGGGATCATCAAGAACAATCACAGGGACCACACTTACAAAGCATATTACATGAATTTAAACATTAAAACATTAAAGCAAACATGTAATTTTCAGAATATGTGCCATTAAAAGTTAACTGATGAAATGTAATGGTTGGTTGCCACATATGTTCAAAATCTGAAACAAATTCTATCAATTGAAATTTCCAATAGTGAACAAAAAACAGATCCTAGTATGCTCATCTATTCCTGTATAATAAACAATGTTGAAATGGCATTAGTAATGAAATTAGTATAGTGAAATTATATAAATGTGAATGCATAGTGAATAAAACCAAAAACCAAACCTTTTGCTGTCAAGTGGATTCCGACTCATAGTGACCCTAAAGGACAGAATAGAACTGCCCCATAGGGTTTCCAAGGAGTGCCTGGTGGATTTGAAATGCCAACTGTTTGGTTGGCAGCCATAGCTCTTAACCACTACACCACTAGGGTTTCCATATAGTGAAGGGGGGGTGGTAAAATTTAAAAAAAAATGATAAAAATAAATTATTTGGTGAAATTGGAGGGTTTCTAGGAGAAGAAATACACAGTGATACCAAATGAGAAAAAAGAGCCTGGATGGTGCAAATGGTTTACATGCTCAGCTGCTAATGAAAAATTTGGTGGTTTGAATCCACCCAGAGGCACCTCCAAATAAAGGCCTGACAATCTACTTTAAAAATATCACAGCCATTGAAAATGCTTATGGAGCACAGTTCTACTTTGAAACACATGGGCGCTCCATGAATAAGAACCAACTCCACAGAAACTTTTTTTTTCCCCTAACAAAATGAGATGGGAAGAGAAATAAATCAAGTATAAGAGAAAACGAAATATGGAAATTGATAAAAAATTGAAATGCAAAGAATAATTAATGCTGAAATCTAGTGACAGGAATGGAGTGTGTAGATTTAAGGACTTGAGCTCTCATTAATTCTTCCATCAGAAACGGATGCTGGGTAATTAGTAGGGCTAGTCTGAATTCCTGCTTAGAAAAGAATGGGTGTGTGGGTGTGAAGAAAAGCTACAACAACAACAAAAGGAAAGTGAAATCAATTTATTTCTTACTATGTGACTAAATGCATTATTTGAAAGCAAATATTGTAGTGCATTTGTGTGAATACAGAAATTAAAATTGCACCTTCAAAGAAAATTCTTAATATTTCCATTAATAATACTAAACCCCTTCATAAAATCACCCATGGAACAAAAATGAAAGAGGTTCCAAATCTGCCATTTTTTGATTTATCACTCTCAAATCCAATCATATATAAAGTACTACTTTTAATTTCTTCCATACCTATTTGAATTTGAAACATGCTTTAACAGATTTATTAATCTTCTGAGATTAACTGCAGCTTTTTATTGCCTTCTTTTATATCTTCACTGTGAAATTAACAATAGCCTACAGCAGAAAGGGAAGTATACTCTGATATAGTTATGATACAAATTTATAATGATGGATCATCACACTAGTAGTTTTTTTGTTGTTTTTTTTTTAACATGTGAAGCTGAATTGTTAATGAGTGGAGTAGAACTCATAAAATTGAGGAAGGAAAGGCCTTTAATTGTAGTATGGCCCAGAAGGTGGGTGTGGGTTGGAGATACTTTCAAATCACCAGGAACACAGCTGGTATCAAGAGAAAATCCAAATAGCCATTAAATTGCCTTATTCAGGTAAAAGTAAAGCAGAAAAAGGATAAATATTCTAAATTTCCTGGAAAAAAAATCCTGAGATAACACTCTTAAGAGTAAATGGAATACTAAGAATCTAGTTATCCATAAAAGTCTTATTGAGAAATGTCAAGATATTCACATTATTAAATAGCTCAAAATTTCACAAAGTATATCCAATACTTTGTAGCCAATATTTGAAAAAGAGAGATGGTATACATTTAAATCTCTTAGAATACAGTAAAATAATATGTATACTTGTATAACAAAAATAAAGTTTTTCTTAGGGCTTTCACTCATGTTTCTCCAAAAATACAAATCTAGTTGCAATATTAATATTCCTGGGGTATGGTAAAGAAATTTTCCATACAAAAATTAAAGCAATAACTCATCCAATCTATCTTATCTTATTTGATAGCCATATTTTTAAAATTATAAGTCATTTTTTTCCCCATTGTGTTGGAACTGTTGTTAAAAATCAAATCTGAGGACAAAAATCTCTAAGTAAATATCCTATCTTCTTAGTTCATAGAAATGCTACCTTTGAAGTTAGCCTAATTCCCGCTTGGGTCATTAAAAGGTATCCATCTTGGATCAGCTGTTCCTCAGAAACCGCATTTGTCCCTGCCAGCCAATAATACAACAGAAGAAGTAAGAGATAGATGGAGTAAGTTGGGGAGTAAGTTGCTCAGTGGCCACAACAAATGACTTATAAAGTTAGGTCTATGAGAGAAAGAGGGTTTTTGGAATCATTCAAATTGTGTCTAAGGAGATCTTGTGGTGTAATGCCTAAGCGCTCAGCTGCTGTAGGGCAGCAAGTGGAACCCACCAGCTGCTCCACAAGAGAAAACACGTGGTGATCTGCTGCCATAAAGATTACAGCCTAGGAAATCCTATGGGGCAGTTCTACTCTGTCCTATACAGTTGCTATGACTTGGAATGATGCGACGGCACACAACAACAACTTACGTCTTCCACTTAGAAGCTGGTGTCATCTCAGTAGGGAAATGTGGAGAATTATTGGGCCCTCAGAGAACAACACTGCTGCGATGTGGAGAACAAAACAACCAAGTGATTGCAATCTGTCTTCTCACTTCTTGTCATGCCATGGGTACCAAATGAATATCTTGAGATGTAATAAGGAGTAAGAAAGCTTGCTATGAACTCCCCTCCCCAGGAAGTCAGCCTGCTCAGCAAAGGGTAGACTACCGTGACACCGGGTGATTGGACCTGGACAAGGTGGAGCATAATCATGCCAAGGAAATTAGCAATGTGATGATCTTACGGGGTTCTAAAAATTCCATGCTCTGCCCCAAATAGAAAGTCAGCATTTGGATTTCTGTGACTAGAAGTCGTTGTTGTCATTCATCATTAGTCAGAGAAATAGTCACAACCAAGGACAACAGATTGTAACCTTGTCTTATCCTTTAAGAGACTTTTTTTTCCCCTCTCCATCTCTTCATTGTGCCCTACCATTTTAAGGAAGGTTCATTTTCTGAGAGTCAGGCTGTAGTCCTATCTTTTTCTTAATCTCCTAGTCTTCACTGGAGTCTTTAATAGGCAAAGAAAAAGAAAGAATTTTGGATTAGGTATGCAATAAAAAATTTAAAAATCCATGTAAACCAAACCCACTGCCATCAAGTCGATTCCGACTCGTAGTGACTCCATAGGGTTTTCAAGGCTGTAAAATCTCACAGACTGCCACATCTTTCTCCCACAGAACCACTGGTGGTTTTGAACAGCCTACCTTTCGATTAGCAGTCAATTGCTTAACCACTGCACAACCAGGCTGTATGCACACGAGACAAAGTGGCTGAAAAATTATGGACCCTAGATAAAAGGTGGTTAATACAAACAGTAGCTAATGAAAGAGTAAATGTGTATCATAACATAGTTAAGGGAAAATCTTTGAAAATTAATAGATGCATTTTCTTGTTTATACTCTCAAAGCTACCTCAATTAAAATAAAATAATAGTTGCTATACTCTTCTATTTGATTTATTAAGTTATATTCTAACTGGCTTAAGCTTCTGCGATGCTTAATATTTCATTCTAACAAAAAGGGAATGTAAATAAAACGTAACTAATTTATGCAATGTAATTTTAATAGCTAATGCATTAAAGTTTTATTTTTAAATCCTGTAATTATCCAGATGTGCAATACAAATGAGTAAATACAAATTCATAGCATTATTGTTCAAGCACAGAGATGATGTGGCTGGGAGGGAGGATTTACTTTTCACCCAATATTTTGGCCTTTTAAAATTCACAGTAGCTGCTTCTCACAACTTTTCATTTCCAATCACCTGCAGAATGTTTCTGTACCCCCTATGTAACTGAATGATTCAGAAAATTCTCAGAGATCTTAGCCTAATTCATTACTCCACTTCTAATTTTCCTGGGTTTAAATATGGAGCTTAAGATAGTCATATCTATTTTCTTTCTAAATGTATTACCGTACTAATCAGTGCCTAGGCAATTACATGATTTGGCATCTGTTCTTCACAAATAGCAATTTTCATAAGTTACAAAAAGAAATGAAAATGGTTTCTCTCATGATAACATTGGTACTTAAATTATTTATGTGATAAGAGACAACGTCAATCATAAGATGTACAAGATGTATGTTCCTTAATCTTTTTCAGCACTTGTGATGGTGCAGGACTTAGATTCATAAGAGGAATTTTAACCCCGCTTTAAAGTGAGAAATTATTGAGGCCAAGTAAAAAGTGATCTCTAACATGCAACATTTGAATGAAGTGCTTTGATTTTATTCCCCTCTTCTCCAATCCCAGGACTAAAAACACTGTAGGATTATATCAGAGAGTCTAATGCCTAAGTATTTTAGTTTGTTTTTTTCCGGATAATTTGTAATTTTGATTTATATCAAAGAATACAATTTAAGACATAATATATGCTCATGTAGTTTAGCTCCTTTAAGGTATTGCTCTAGTCTGTTCTTCTACCAATAAGTTAATAAGAAGACTAATACTCTGCGTTTTGCTTTTTATTGGCAACTTATTTTTATTAATGAAAAAATGTAGAATATGCATAAGTGGAAATATATATCTATATCTTAAATGTAGATATAGCTATAGATATATAACTGGAGTATTCTTTGGGTGTGCATGCAGGCGACAAATAGTTCAAGAACTAAAGAGCTGAAATCTTCTAATTTTGATGAAATCTATAAATCTAGATGTTCAAGAGGTTCAATGAGGCTTAATATCAAATAACATGACAAAGCTACACAAAGCACATCATGATAGATTTGTTTAAAATCTAGTGGTAAAGAGAAAATATTAAAAAAAAAAAAAGCTAGAGAAAAAAGATCCATTATGTATAGAGAAAAAACTAAGGAACGACAGCATACTATTAACTGAAAACAACAGAACACTGTCAGAAGACAGTGAAAAAAATATTTGCAGTTTTAAAAGAAAATAAGGCAATTGTTAACTGAATTTATTATCCAGTGAATATTGTCCAAAAGGCAAAATAAAGACCTTTTCATATTAAAAAGAATAAAAAAAGCGGAAAGAGTTCCTAATAGTCAAATTGCATTACCAGAAATATTAAGCACAGTCCTTCATTCAGAAGGTAAATGATACTAGAAGGAAATGTGGATCTACACAAAATGAAGACTATCAGAAAAAGTGATTATGTGAATAATTGAATTTTTCATATATTACTTAAAACTCATTAAAGATAACTCACTGTTTAAAACAAACATAAGAGCGATGCGTTTGGGGTTTAAACCATGGGTTGAAATAGATGCATGAAACAATAGCAAAAAGGCTGAGAATGGAGAAATGGAAGTTTATTATCAGGAGGTTCATATTCTAGATAGTATACTACCTGAAGGTGGACTGCATAAAGTTTAAGATTTCTACCATACACTCTAGTCACTAAAAAAATAACAACCTAATTGATACATCTCTCGATAGATTATCAACAAAGATGATAAAAGGGAATGACAATTAAATACCTAATTAGGTCAAAAGGAGGCCAGAAATGAAGGAAAGAGAACAAAGACAGAAAAATAGAAAACACAGCAAGGTGGCAGATTCATATCAATACTCACATTAAATACTAAGAGGAGGCAGTACTTCGGAGGATCCATTGGCCATAGTTACTTCCCATTTCTCTCCCTGCAGGGATTTTTAGGCTTATAGATAAAGAACAGCTCACCTCGAAATCTGATGTTCTGTCCAGATAAGCAGCAGAGCTAAAGTGATGAAATTCCACCATGCCCCCAACTCAGGTGGCCAGGCAGGAAGTCTACATTGTAAACCATGCTGAGTCACGCATTATTCTTCTGGCTGGGGGAAGGACTTCGGAGAATTCTCACCTATGGTGCAAAGTGAGAGCACATGCAGGAGAAAGAGTTAATGTCACACTTGTTAATGAACTATGGTTTAAAGAAGAAATCAAAAGGGAAAATAGAAAGTATTTTGAACTGAATGAAAATGAAAAAAACACCATTTCCCAATCTGAGTGGTGAGCTAGAGTAGCAGTAAGATTGTTGCTGTTAGGTTATGGTACTGACTCATAGTGACTCTATGAACAACAGAATGAAACACTGCCCAGTCCTGAGGCTCTCACAATTGCTGCTAGGCTTGAGCCCATTGTTGCAGCCACTGTATCAATTCAGCTCATTGAGGGTATTCCTCTCTTTTGCTGATCCTTTACTTTCCCAAGCATAATGTCCTTCTCCAAGAAGTGGTCTCTCCTGAAACCATGTTCAAAGTATGTGAGACAAAGTCTTTCCATCCTTGCTTGCTTCTAAGGGGCATTCTGGCTGTACTTCTTTCAAGACAGATTTGTTTGTTGTGGCAGTCTGTGATATGTTCAATATTCTTCACCAACATCATGATTCAAATGCATCAATTCTTCTTCAGTCTTCATACTCCAGTTTTTGTATGCATGTGAAGTGATTGAAAATACCATGACTTGGATACCCCAGTTAAGTCCCCAGAGTAACATCATTGCCATTGAACACTTTAAAGAGGTCTTTTGCCACAGATTTGCCCAATGCAACACATGGTTTGATTTCTTGACTACTGCTTCCATGGCTGTTGATTGTGAATCCAAGTAAAAGGAAATCCTTGACAACTTCAATATTCTCTTGATTTATCATGATGTTGCTTATTCGTCCAGTTGTGAGGATTTTTGTCTTCTTTATGCAGAGGTGGAATCCATTCTGAAGGCTGTAATCTTTAATCTTCATCAATAAGTACTTCAAATCCTCTTCACACAGCAAGCAAGGTTGTGTTGTCTGCATATTGCAGGTTGTTAATGAGTCTTTCTCCAATCCTGATGCTGTTTTCTTCTTCATATTGTCCAGATTCTTGGGTTATTTGCTCAGCATATAGATTTAATACGCCAAGCGAAAAGACACAACCCTGATGCTTAACTTTCCTGCTTTTAAACCACCAAGTATCCCCTTGCCTCTATTATAAAGGAAGAAAAATCTCAACCTATGACCCTAGCTGCTACCTTAAAAAATAAAAAAGGAGCAAATTAAACCCAAAGTAATCATAAGGAAATAATATGCATCAGAGAGCAGATAAAATAAAAGAAAAAAGAAAAACTATAGAAAAATATATTAATCCAAAGCCGGCATTTTGAGAAAACTAATAAAATTGTTAAATCACAAATAAATCAGGGGAAAAAAAAGAGATAAAGAATATTACCAATGTCTAGAAAGAGAGAGGTGACGCGATCGTGCTATCTACAGCTGTTTAAAGGGTAAAGCCCAAAACCTATTTCTGTGGAGTTGCTTCCTACTTACAGTGACTCTATAGGACACAGTAGAACTGCTAATAGGGTTTCCAAGGCTGTAAATCTTTACAGAAGCAGACTGCCCTATCCTTGTCCTGCTGAGAGGCTGGTGGTGTGAACTGCCAACCTTTTGGTTAGCAGCCTAGTGCTCAACCACTGTGTCACCTGGGCTCCTATTTAAAGGGTAATAAACATTTGTATGTTTATTTTTTTTTTTGCCAATGAACTAAAAAAACATAAAATGCACACATTCTTTGAAACACACAAACTTTCAAAGCTTTCACAGGGGAAAACAGATAACCTGAATAATCCTGTATCTATTATGGCAATTGACTTAGTAGTTTTAAAACATTCCACAGTGAAAACTCCAAGTCCAGGTGGATTCTCTGGTAAATTCTAACTAACATTTAAGAAGAAAACAATACCAATTCTACACAAATTTATCCAGAAAATAAGAGGAGACAATTCTTTCCACTCCATTCTATAATGTAAGGATTACTTTGATACTGTAAACAGATAAAACATAAAACTATAGGTCTATATCTATGATAAACATAGATATAAAAATAATTAAAATTTTTACAAATCGAATTCAATTATATGTAAAATGCATGATACATCATGAACAAGTAGGGTTTATGTCAGCAATGAAAGTTTTGTTTACTTATTAAAAATCAGTTAATGAAATTCGCCTTATTAACTGATTAATTCTAATGAAAATTAACTGATTTTTAAAGAAAAAGACACGATCCTCCAAATAAATGCCAAAAAAAGCTTTTGATAACAACCAAAATCTATTCTTGATAAAATCTTTCAGCAAACCAAGAACAGAAGGAACTTCTGTCTGATTAATGACAGCTAAAATCATACTAATAGTTAAATACTGAATGATTTCCCTTTAAAATAAGAATAAGGTAAAGATAACCCCTCTTACTACATGTATTCAACACTGAATAGGTTCTAGGTGTGGCAATAAGAGGGAAAAAAAAAAGACATACAGACTGGAATAAAGGAATAAAACTGCCTTTGTTCACAATTGACATGACTGTTTTTGTAGATAATCATATGGAATCTACAAAAAGTTTGTAGTAGTAATTTAAGTGAATTTAGCAATGTTGCAAGGCATGAATTCAATATGCACATATCAATTTTATTTCTATATACTAAGAACTATAAATTGAAAATTATAAGTTAAAATACCATTTATAATAGCATCAAAATTTATGAAATATTTAGAGATTAAACTGAAAAATATTCCTTGTGTTTTCTCAATTTGTTATTCCTTCTCACATTCCATAAAAGTAGCCCAACTTTCTTGTGTATCTTTGTTTTTTTCAAAAAAAGGAGAAAATCTAGCTCGTCATGATTTTGCAAAAACATTAAACTCATTGAATCTGTTATGTTAATGCTTTGTAACCATGAAGGGAAGAACTGTGAAAAAAGAGGATGGGTAGTTTTTGTTATTAGAGTAGAGAAAGGAATTATTCCAGGAACATAAACATAGGTTACTCACATGTTATAGATCCTTCAGGTAGTGGGGAACTTGTTTTACATCCTATCAGTGCTCGTAAAATTGGCAAGACTTCAGAGAGTAATGACTTTTGGTGCTTCAATGGAGGACAGATACTAAGTATCAGTTCTCTGCAATGTCTTCAAAGATTCTTTAATCTTAAGCCTAGCCCTGATACTGTAGACTGCATGCACAATAAACATCATGGTAGGAACCCTTATCAGCAATATGACTATTGACTGAAGGACCACTCAGTAATTTGTCACTGGGTACCATGGAAAATCTCTGGAGACTGATAAAGCCCAAGAATCACTAATTCAGAACTTCTTTAACAGAGCATCAAGATGAAGGATAGGAGTTTACGTGTATTTTCATTAAATGAAAACAACTCAAAGCTACACATAACTCTAAGTTGAGAATTTTATACCCACTACCACTGAATAAACAATGATAAGGAGAGTCAGCAAGTTTTGGCTAAGATTTTAAGGAAAACACAAATGAACTGACCAAAAGTTGGGATTATTAAACTATGTTGTGTGAGCCTGTCTTTATGCACATTTTTGAGGAGAAAAAAAAAACTTTTGCATTTTTTCGGTTTGAAGGAACAGAAGAAAATCAAAAAGAAAATATTAAATATGCATGCAAATTGAGAGGAATAGCTGCAAAAAAATTGAATCAAGAGGATAAAATGCAGACTGTTCACTGAATACTGTGAAAAGGAAAAAAAAAAAAAAAAGCACCACTACATACTCTGAAAAGAATTAAAGTGAAGAGTATGGAAGACGTATGTCAGTCTGAATGGTGAGTGGAAGGGACTGTTGGTAATTGATACAAATTGCAAGTAATGATTGTATTCTAAAAATTGGATGGACTATCCATATAGTTGTGCTCTCTTTGGTCTCCGTTCCGACACAATCACTATTCTGTAGACTCCAATGACAACCTGCAAGCATAGAGTCACAGCCAAGATCTGAACTGCAGTGACATCTGCTAGGTAGTTCTTCTTACAGAAACGTGCCCTAAATAGATTGAGAAGCAGATTGAACATAACTATTCTCAAGGTAGGCATACGACTAATTAAATTAAAATACATCATGCTATCTTTCCCCTCTGAGAACTTACATTTATTAGGGGAAAAAAAAAACAAAAAACAAAACAACCCTGTGAAATGTTAAAGAGAGAGCTCAAGGTTCATTCAAAATAAAGAAAAACAGCTCATCTACTTGGTCACCCAATTTTATCCACTAGAAATTAATAATGATAAGATGCATTCTTCCACAACAATTGGTGATTTTTCAAAAGTGCAATACTTACACAATGAGTGAGAAAAATGAAGTCAAAATGAAGATAATTATTTTTGGTGATGCAGGGTGAACAAAGCAAAAGTTTTACTTTTTGATTTAAGGAATTTTTGTTCAGAGTAAATTAAAATATTTTGATATGTATTTTTCAACCCAATAACTGAGGTCAGGTCGTGGTTACAAACCGATGTATTAATTTATTTTTCTCCTTTGCTCACTGGTGCTTGCTTTTTATGGCTCAGATGTTTAAATTTAGAAATTGTATTAATGCTCTTCATGATAAACTCCTCAAATTGTTTACACTTATAGTTATTTAAAATCATTACAGTAAATATATAAAAAATTTCTAAATTTTAAACTGAATTTAATACTGTCGTAAGTATTATGTTTATTATAAATAAAAATGGAGTGATATTAATAATATCCAATAAATTATATATATGATAAGGTAAAATAAAACCCCATTGCTGTGGAGTCCGTTTCGACTCAGCAACCCTGTAGGATGGGGTAGAACTGCCCTGTATGGTTTCCAAGGAGCAGCTGGTGGATTCAACCTGCCGACCTTTTGGTTAGCACCTGAACTCTTGACCACTGTGCCACCAGGGCTCCAAGGTAAAATAGTCACAGTATATATGTGATGTATTAGTTATCTAGTGCTGCAGTAACAGAAATACCACAAGTGGTTGGCTTTAACAAGGAGAATTTTATTTTAACACAGTCTAGGAGGCTAGAAGTCCAAAGTCAGAGCACCAGCTCCAGCAGAAGGCTTTCTCTCTCTGTTGGCTCTGAGGGAAGGTCTTTTTCATCAATCTTCCCCTGATCTAGGAGCTTCTTAGTGCAGGCACCCTGGGTCCAAAGGAGATGCTCCCCTCCTGGTTCTTCATACTCAGTGACATGAGGTCCACCTTTCTCTCTGTTCTCTTCTCTCTTTTATATCTCAGAAGAGATTAACTAACGATAGAATCAAATCTTGTAGATTGAGTCCTGCCTCATTAACATCATAGAGGTAGGATTTACAACACATAGGAAAATCACATCAGATGACAAAATGGTGGACAATCACACAATACTGGGAATCATAGCCTAGCCAAGTTGACACACATCTTTGGGAGACAGAATTCAATCCATAACATGTGGTTTTATTTATTACCTAATAATTTTTTTTATTGTTGTAATTTAAGTGAAAGTTTACAATTCAAGTTAGTCTCTCATACAAAAATTTATACGTACATTGTTATATGACCCTAGATGCTCTCCTACATTATGACAGCACACTCCTCCTTTCCAGCCCTGATTTCTCGTGTCCATTCAATCAGCTCCTGACTCTTTCCACCTTCCCATCTCACCTCCGGACAGGAGTTGCTCATTTAGTATCATGTATCTACTTGAGCTTAGAAGCACACTCTTCACAAGTGTCATTTTATGTCCCATAGTCCATTCTAATCTTTGTCTGAAGAGTTGGCCTCAGGAATGGTTTTAATTCCGGGTTGACAGAGAGTCCAGGGGCCATGCTTCCTGGGGTTCCTCCGGTATCAGTCAGACCATTAAGTCTGATCTTTTTACTAGAATTTGAGTTATGCACCCCACTTTTCTCCTGCTCCATCAGGGACTCTCGGTTGTGTTCCTTGTCAAGGTTTATTACCTAATATTTTAAAACATTTCGCAAATATGTATTACAAAAAACTTCTAAAATATTGGTTATTATGTGTTCTCAAGAATAGTTTCTTAAAATAAAGAAAAATTGTCCTTAAAACAAACTAAAATATGACAAGAAATTAGAATTAAATTGTCTCTTATAGTCAATGATTTTTCTTCTTTGGAATCATTTAACCGTGTAATTCAAAGCTATTTATCTGAAGACATACTCTAATGTATCTATAAAATTAATCTTTAATTCAACAAATATTTATTAGAAACCTACTGTATTAGTTTCTTATTGCTATGACAAATTACCACAAGTTTAGTGGATTACAACAACACAAATTTATTATTTCACAGCTTTGGAGATTAGATGTCCGAAATGGGTTTCACTGGTCTAAAATCAAGGATTGAGATTTTAAGGATGGAGCTGTTTCTTGCCTTGTCCAGTTTTAGAGGGTGTCTTTGTTATGTAGTGCTGCTATCACAGAACTACCACATGTGAGTGGCTTTAACAAACAGAAGTTTATATTCTCACAGTTTTAGAGGCTAAAAATCCAAACTCATGGCGAGGACTTTAGGGAAAGTCTTTTTCTCTTGGTTGGCTCTGGGGAAAAGTCCTTGTCTCTTCAGCTTCTGTTCCTTTTTCCCCTTTTGAACTTCATGTGGCGTGGTATCTATCTTCCCCCATCTTTGCTTGCTTCTCTGTGCCTAATCTGCTTTTTTTATATCTCAGAAGTGGTCGGCTTAAAACACACCATACACAGATACAATCTCTCAACATGGCAAAGAAAATCCTTTCAGAAATTGGATTATAGCCATAGGTATAAATGCTAAGATTCACAACACATATTTTTTGGGGGAACACAATTCAATCCATAACAGAAGGTGTCTGCATTCTTTGTATTCTGACCCCTTCCAATAATCACATCTTTCTGACCTCTGCTTCCATTGTTAAATCTACTTCATTAAATCTGATCTCCTGTTTCCCTCTTATGAAGACTCTTGTATTATGTTGCGTCAACTCGGTAGATCTAGGATAATTTCTCTGTTTCAAGATCCTTAAATTAATCACATATAGATAGTCCCTTTTGCCAAGTAAGGGGATTAAGGTATAGACATCTTTGGGGAAGGCACTATTCTGTCTGCCACATCTACTATAAAACATAAATGGGATACAACAAAAAACCAAAGTGGTATGCTCCATGTTGTAATGGAACTTGAGGCTCAGGGGACAATGCAAATATTGAAATTGTGTTTACAATTAAAAAGGAGTAACACAAATGGAAGCAATGGATAAATGAGAGGTAAAACAAGGAGGACATTTCTTCTAGTAATTATTTCAAAAAATGTGGGTAAGATGCAAGGGATGAATCTCCAGATATAAGAAAATTTTTTATCTTGAATGATGCTCTAAGTCATTTAATTTTTTTTTTTTAATACATTTTATCTTTATGGAAACTTATGACCTTTGGAGAGGATGCCTGAATTTTATAAAGATTATCCCCATTAAAAAATGGGAGGTAGAGCAGCAATGTGACAGCAGCTTATACTATTATACCAGTTTGAAGATTGTTGTATTATACTTGCAAGAATGGAGTATAGTATGACAAGGCATCTTATCCTTTAGATTATAGAGAAAAAGAAATTCTAGAAATGTTAGATGTAGAAGCAGTTTGAAATACCCATTGTGCCAAGAATGAAAGCAAACTAAGGCGGATATTACAGGAGAGGCGAATCGTATTGTTAAAGGCCAGGGAACGGTTGATAACCACGACCTTACAGTGGCATTTATCACAAGACTTTTGTCAGTAGTGCTTATTACCTTTGGGTTAAGCAGAGGATCAAATATTGCCATACAAATATGAAAAAAAGATAATTTTTTTTTTATATTTTATTGTACTTCAGGTGAAGGCTTACAGAACAAATAGTTTCTCATGAAACAGTAGTACACATGTTGTTTTATGACATTGGTTAACAACCCCACAACATATTAAGTCTCTAAATTCTCAACCTTTTTTTTTTTTTTTGATGAAAATACAGATAGCCAAAGATACACTGTTTCAAAAATTTCTACATACACAGTTCAGTGACATTGACTACGCTCTTCCAACTGTGCTGTTATTCTCACTTAAGATGAAGGCTTACAGAACAAAATAGTTTCTCATTTAACAGTTACTACACATGTTGCCCTATGACAATGGTTAACAATCTCACAACACATCAAGAATATCCTTACTCCACCTTGTGTTCCCTATCACCAGGGGACTTCCTTGTCCCCTTCTGTCTTCTGGCCCTTGTCACTGGACTACTGTACCTCATTAGTCTCATTTTTTTTTTTTAAAGATAATTTTTAAAGGAGGTTTAAAGTGTATGAAAAATGCTGATAGAGTAAATGGATTATGCAAGTTTAGCTGAAAACAAAAACGGGAAGGCCTAGGGGTTTTCATGGAGGCAAAAAAGTAGAGAAAGCATTGTGTTAGTTTCCAGTGAGACTCAAGGACAGCTGCATTGGGAGTAATTCACTAAATAATCTGAATCAATAGCAAGCTGTACTTAAAGAAGAGAAAGCTTCAAATTATCATGTCAAAGCGGAAAATTGTCAATTCAAACATTCTATTATGTGGCCAAGAAATGGGATTAAAAAAATAGTCTTCGGAGAGAAGAAAGACATGAAATTGTGAAGTCAGATGGTTAGATGGATGATGCACACGGAAGACTATGAGTAAGGTGTAAAATGTTCAATGCTTGGTAGAGTGATAAATTGCCATCTATGCATCTATATTTCATTGTTTCTTAGACATAATACAATAAGAAAATTTTATTCTTCATTATATCATCTCTTCTTTATTACCCCTCTTTCATTTCTCATTCTGAATGCCCATTCAAAATCTTTCCCTGCCCTTACTGAGAAATCCATCTTATAATTTGAAATATTTTCATTTAAATATCTAATATAAAAAATAATGTTTGCTTGGACACCATTTTTCCTCTAATAACTATTTTAGGATATCTTTATTAAAGCATAATCAAGGAGGGAGCCAATCTGCTAATGAGAAATCTGTGGTACAATTGGCCTGTGAGTGTCTCCTCTCTTATTTTGTACCCATGGATTTTCTGTCATATTCTCCATCGTCAGAAAAAATGGAAGATAAAGATAAAAAAAAGATACTGGAAACAGACTATGCACAGTAAACTATCAGAAGTCCCTTAGCCTTTTATAAACTGACCACAAATACATATGAGGATAGATAGTTTAGTCCAGGGAACAGGATTATTGCAAAGGAATCATGGAGGTGGAAAAGACTAGGTAGTAAAACCTGAATAGACATGACTTAAGGAGTTTTCAGAAACCAGGCTGAATATGACCATGAACACTATATGAGATCAGAGAAAGATTTGTTACTATAGCCACAAAAATGTCACAGAGAAAATAGCACCTGTGTACAATACGGAAGGGTAGCTATCTCAAATGAGTTTCTAGAATGGGAATGATGTTACATGTCATGATTATGCCTTGGTATCTGCTATATTATTTGAAATTTCCATTAATTACCACACTGCAGTAATTGAAAGATGGAAAGTTCTCCATCATATTATCCAACTTTAGATTTTTAAATTTTCACTATAATTTCTGAATATTCTGGTTATTACCTCTTCAAATTAACCTGTATATTTTCTTTTTCATGAATTTTGCATTGTTTGTATCAGATCTTGGTCTTCCCTACCAGGTAGAAAAGAGTTATTTTTAAAATTTGTCCTTTTCCAATATTTTTAGTTATCAGTTTATTTTTATGCTGTAACACCAAGTTGTAGTTCAGGTAACTAACGTTTATTATTATCAGATAAGGAGATTGAGAAGCCATGTTGATAATGCACTTGTCCAATAGTACCTAGCTAGTTAAGGCAGGAGCAATTGCTAAAATCCTTGTTAGTTGTTGGTAGGTTCCGTCAAGTTGGTTCTGACACATAACAACCCTATAGGACAGAGTACAACTGCCCCATAGGGTTTCCAAGGAGCGACTGGTGGATTTGAACTGCTGACCTTTTGGTTAGCAGCCAAGCTGATTATTGTGGACATCTCTGAGATTTAAATTATCTTTTAAAAATTTTTATAAGGAATTAAAGTATTTTTTAAAAGCATTATCTCTTTTATCAGAAGCAAATCTGAGCCCCAAAGACCTTAGTTAATTCTCAGGAGCTGACGTTTAGTAGTTTTATAAGCTTTAATTTGTCATTTATTTCTCAGAAGCCTGATTTTTTTTGTTTATTAAGTGTGGACAGTAATATGCTACCTCCATAACACTCAATATTTTTAAATGAGGACTGATAGTCCTAAGGAGATTAAATATGCATATCTACCAACAATGCATGTCATCTATGGAGGCAAATAACTAGAAAAGCTATATTATAATCATCAGATTTCTTGCTGAGCAAAACATAAGAATAGAGAAGGTTGGTTATAGAATGTCTCCAGTTTAATAGATTTGTCTTCAAGAAAGTGATACATTTACCACTTTATCTGACAGTTTATTCCTTGGGTCATAGAAGACAATTGTTAGAAAAAAAATTGTTTGGATGAAATTAACTAAATTCTGTAAATATATATGTATAATATATACACACATGTATGTATATACATACATACGTATGCATATATGTGAATATATGCATGTATACTCTTTGTCTAGTAATGGAAATGGACTATTTTTCACTGGACCAATTTTTACTCGAGTATAGTCACTGACTCTTGATTTTGGGATGTATGACACATTGTGAATTAGGCAAATTTATGTTTTCCTGGTTACTATATAGGTTCTCTTTAAATTTTTTAAATATTCATTGTTGTCAAATCATGGCCACTCCAAGTGTACGGAGTACAACTGCTTCATAGGGTTTTTAAGACTGTGACATTTTGGAAGCAAATCGTCAGGCCTGTCTTCTAAGATGACTCTGGGTGTGTTTGAACCATCAAATTTGCACAAGTAACTGAGTGCTTAACCATTTACACCAACCAAAGACTCATTTCTGCAAGTACTTAAGGAATAATACTTGACAGCTTCACATAAAAAAATAGTATTTCTTTAAATAAACGCCATTGCCATCTAGTCTATTCAGACTCATAGTGACCATATTCCAAGAAGCAGCTGATAGTTTTGAACTGTTGAATAAGATACTTCTAATTAAATAAACGAATGCCACATGAATGAAAAAAATAATAACAATAAAACTAAAAGAACAAGTCTAACCAAAAATATGCTGAACTAGGTAACTGCAATTGATTATAAAAATGAGATGCTTGAATACAAAAATTTAAGAAGAGTACAATCAGTGACCAGATTCAGAGATCAGGTAGTGCATTAATTCTTGCAATATGATATTGGTAGTAACTTCTGGCACACACAGAAAATGTTAGAACATCATGGATTTCTGAAGGGAGAGTTGAATAAAACATTTTGATTAAAGAAGAAGTAAAGTAAAAATGCTTATTAGATAGTCTCCATCTGCAAATGAAAAAAACAGTACCCATGCATAGTTTTAGAAATGGGCATCAAACAGGTTTGAAACGTGGGTCCTCTGAAAAAATGCTGCCCACGTACAATCTTTGCCTTAGCCATCCAATACAGCTGTAAACACTCAGCAGACACTGCTTGCACTTGGTGAGCACACAAACACACACGTTATGCTCAACCTATCCAGAAAGAAAGGCATCCAAGAGGTTTGACAAAATCTTTCCGTGAAAGCTGAAGGAAACTCATACCTGGAAGAATCCTAACTCTGTACAGGGGATATCATATAGAGTGTAGATCTCTATGGGGAATTTGAGGGGATCAAGAAAGCCATTACTCCAGACATGAAATTGTAATCATTTTCTATCCTTCTTGTTCTAAGAAACTCGACTTCTTCTGTGTCTGTTGGTGTCTTTCTAAAAATATCTCACTGTGATGACCGTGGAAAGTAATGCGACAGAAGTGAAATAAATTTTATAGATTCTATTGTGCAAATACATTTGGGGAGAAATAGAGAAATTAATGAGAAAATAATGCCAGAGTACCAGAAGACAGATCAACTTTTGTTTTGGGCTTTCAAAATTTTGAGTTGGGTAATGGAAGTGGACTATTTTTCGCTGGAGTATAGTTACTGGATCTTGACTCTGGGATGTGTGACACATTGTGAATTAGGCAAATTTGTGTTTCCCCGGCTCTTTTATTGGTTCTACTTAAAATAACAGAGACAGCTAAGGCTTTCCAGAAGGAAAAGAAAAAGAAAGATATTTTATCATATTATTTCAAAATGTTGACCTTTAGAACATGTTTTGCTTGAACTTTTTGGATAAAAAAAGTTTATAATAGTAGATATTAATTTTATTATGATTGCTGGCATAACTAATTGACCATTGGAAAGTTGGGTCATTGGAACTCTGTGGTGCATGAATGCTAGAATTTTTCTAAAGGCTGTGAAAAAGGTAAAATTCACACAGAAGTTGCTTCTGAAAAAAGATATGCAATGTCAATAGTTCCTATGTGAATTAAGAGTTGGAGTGAATCATTCATGTGATCCTCAAAGGCTAGAATCTGGACTGCCCTTTCCTTGTCATAACTGAAATATAAGGCGCCCTAGAAGGGTGAATTTTTGCAGGTTTCCTGATGAGAAAGTTGGGATTTATTCATTTCCTCTTCATATTTAAATGATGCTGATAAGGCAATGAATAAAATTATTCTCTTCCAAGCCATTTACAAGGTACTTTCTTGGCAGTCAAAAAACTTGTGGTTATTGAACAGCCAAGATGGCGCTCTAGGCAGAAACACCACGCCGTCCCTCCACAGCAAAGATCTGAAAAACTAAGCCTAACAGAGAATCAACAATCCTGAAACCCTAGAACACCAAATGAAGAGATAAAGAACTCAGCCAAACACCAAACGGAGTGAGAATACTAAAAGAGAACGGAGAGCGAGGACAGACTCAGGCAGAGATTCCTTACCAGCTAACGCAGCGCGGATCCACCATCTTGGATTCCTATCGGAGACCAGCAAACGGGAGAGCAGCCTTGCAGAGCATCTGGTCGGAGACAGAACGACTGGTAAACTGCGGTGCGCGCTCTCCCACCACCCACCCCTCTCCGCTTCAGCTGGGGATCCCCTGCTTTCCGTGGCCAGGGTCCCTGGGCTGGGGGGTGCTGGTGCTTGGATTCCGCGCGCCTGGGCTGGCGGCTTTCTGGGAGCCGTTTGCTGGCAGCTAGCGAACCTTTCTCTGCCGCCTCCCCCTACTTTTGCCTGGGTGCCTGGTTCCGAGTGCTGTCTCTGCTCTCTCCTGCGGGGCTGTAGGGCTGCGTGCGGGCGTGTGGCTGTTTCTAGGTCTGGGCTCCCGCGTGGGTGGGATCCCGGGGCCTTTGTTCGTTCGCCCCTCTGCTTTCCGTGGCCAGAATCCCTGAGCAGGGGGGCGCCGGTGCTTGGATTCCGCGCGCCCGGGCTGGAGGCTTTCTGGGAGCCATTTGCTGGCACCTAGCGAACCTTTTTCTGCCGCCTCCCCCTCCTTTTGCCTGGGTGCCTGGTTCCGAGTGCCGTCCCTGCTCTCTCCTGCGGGGCTGTAGGGCTGCGTTCGGGCGTGTGGCTGTTTCCAGGTCTGGGCTCCCGCGCGGGTGGGATCCTGGGGCCTTTGTTCGTTGGCCCCTCTGCTTCCCGTGGCCACGGTCACTTAACCCCGAGACTACCGGCTTCTTGGAATTCGCGCCCCTGAGTGGGGGCTCTCTGGGTCCCATTTGTAGGAACTGACTGCTGGTGTTGCCCTTTTTTTTTTTTTTCTCTCAATTTTATTTTTCTTCCTTTTTTGATTAGTTTTGTCATCTTTTACCTCTTTTTCTCTTTTGTCTTTCTTCATTGCTTAATTTCTTGTCTCTCTATCTCTTCCTTCTCTTTCTGATCCCTGAATTCCAGGCGATGTATACCTCTGTACCTTCTGGCCAGGCTGAGCTGTGAAAATTGAGACCGACTCCCCCAGACCTCATAGCTGCATCGGTGGGATCCCTGGGAACTTTGCAGTTCTTTAACTTTTCTGATTTTTATTTGTTCATTCTTTCCTTTTCTTTCTCTTCCCCCTTCTGGTTTCCTCCATCCCATAGTCTCTCATCTGTACATTCCAACGACAAGCTCCCCTAGCATTCGTTTATGTTTGTACGCTTTTTGCTCCTCCTCCTCTCTCCTCTCTCCCATATCCAGCTTAGCTTCACACATAACCATCTTCCCGCTGCACCCTACCTACCTGCACCGTGCGCTAGACATCACATCACCAAGCGGTGCAGGCACGCCCTATCGGAACCTGCCCAGCACTGACTACCGACCGTCCTGGTGGCTGCAGTGAGTGCCACAAGCAACCCATCCCAGTGGCTCCTCCTCAACTAGATCTGCCCAGCTGTACCACAAGAACGAAAAAAAAAAAAAATCTACAATCAATAAACGAGAGAAATATCTACTGAATGCCCCGAAAACAGCAAACAATATCAAAACATTTACAAAAACAAGACAAGATGGCTCCAATAGGCGTCCAAATTAAAACACCAGATAACTCTCCTGTGAAAGAAAATGCACTAGAAGTACCTGATACGGAACTCAAATCACTAATACTCGGAATTTTCCAAGAACTGAGGCAAAAAGCTGACAAACATGAGGAAAAAATAGACAAATTTATGGAAAATACAGACAAAAAATTGGAAGAATTCAGGAAGATGATACAAGAACAAAATGCCAAAATAAATTCACAACTCGAAATTATACAAAAACAACAATTAGAAATCCAAAAGATAAACAACAAGATTTCAGAAATGGACGGTGTCATAGAAGGGCTGAGAAGTAGATTTGAAACCATGGAAGACAGGATCAGTGGAACTGAAGACAAACACTTGGATACAACTCTGTTTCAGGAAAACTCAGAAAAAAGAACAAAGAAAAATGAAGAGACCCTGAGAGTTATGTGGGACACAATTAAAAGCAAAAACTTACGAGTGATTGGCATACCAGAACAGGGGGAGAAAACAGAAAACACAGAGAGGATCATTGAGGAACTGCTGACAGAAAACTTTCCCAATATCATGAAAGATGAAAAGCTGGTCATCCAAGAAGCTCAACGAACCCCATATAGAAGAGACCCCAAAAGAAAATCACCAAGACATATCATATTCACACTCGCTAAAACTAAAGACAAACAAAGAATCCTGAGAGCAACTCGTGAAAAACAAGAAGTCACATACAGAGGAGAAACAATAAGACTAAGCTCAGATTATTCAGCAGAAACCATGCAGGCAAGAAGGCAATGGGATGACATATATAAAATCTTGAAAGAAAAAAATTGTCAGCCAAGAATAATATATCCTGCAAAACTCTCATTCAGATTTGATGGTGAAATTAGGTCATTTCCAGATAAACAGAAACTAAAGGAATATGCAAAAGTCAAACCAAACTTACAAGAATTATTAAAGGGAGTTCTTCGATCTGAGGACAAACAGCTTAAGCCCTCAGGCAGGACCTAGGACCTAGGACGCAGGTTAACATGAACCAGATACCATTCTAGGAACTGAACTACAGACGACTTTCCAAAAACAAAAGATATACAACAGGGAATCAGAGAAATCAATCAAAGGATGACAACAACATCAAAACAATGAAAGAGGGAACAAACGGCATAGGTATAGAACCTTCTAAAGGAGAAGAAGGCAAGGCGATACCAAGTAACGGTAGACTGCTTCAAAATTATAAAGATAAGGGTAAAATTCATGGTAACCACAAAAAAAGTTAACAAACCAACTCATAAAAATAAAGACGAAAAACATAAAGTCTCAACAAAAACAAAACCTACAAAAACAAAAGAAATGAACACAAAATCCACAAACAAAAGGAACTCAGCACAAGAGAGTAAGAAGAACAAAGAAAACTTCAGCATCACAAAAAAAAGCACTACAAAATGACAGCAACAAATTCACATCTATCAATAATTACACTGAACGTAAATGGACTCAATGCACCCATAAAGCGACGGAGAGTGGCAGAATGGATAAGAAAACAGGATCCATCTATTTGCTGTCTACAAGAGACACATCTTAGAAACAAAGATGTGAATTTATTAAAAATTAAAGGTTGGAAAAAAATATATCAAGCTAACAACTATCAAAAAAGAGCAGGAGTGGCAATTCTAATCTCAGATAAAATAGACTTTAAAACAAAATCTACCATAAAAGACAAAGAAGGACACTATATAATGATTAAGGGGATGATCCATCATGAAGACATAACCATAATAAATATCTATGCACCCAATGACAGGGCTCCAAAATACATAAAAAAAACTCTAACAGCACTGAAAAGAGAAATTGACAGTTCCACAATAATAGTAGGAGACTTCAACACACCACTCTCAGTAAAGGACAGAACAACTAAAAAGAAACTCAGCAAAGATACAGAAGACCTAAAGGACACAATCAGCCAACTGGACCTCATAGACATATATAGAACAATCCATCCAACCGCTGCAAAGTACACATTCTTTTCCAATGCACATGGAACGTTCTCCAGAATAGACCACATCTTAGGCCACAGAGCAATCCTCAACAAGATCCAAAATGCTGAGATAATTCACAGTATCTTCTCTGACCACAATGCCATCAAGGTAGAAATTAACACTAGAAAGAGCAAGGAAAAACAATCAAACACATGGAAACTGAATAATAATCTGCTTACACATCAATGGGTAATAGAAGAAATCAGAGATGGAATTAAAAAATTCCTAGAATCAAATGAAAATGAAAACACATCATACCAAAACCTTTGGGACACAGCAAAGGCAGTCCTCAGAGGACAATTTATAGCAATAGATGCACATATCAAAAAAGAAGAAAGGGACAAAATCAAAACATTAACTACAGAACTCAAACAAATAGAAAAAGAACAACAAAAAAAGCCTACAACCACCGGAAGAAAGGAAATAGTAAAGATCAGAGCAGAAATCAATGAAATAGAGAACAGAAAAACAATAGAAAGAATCAACAAAACCAAAAGTTGGTTCTTTGAAAGAATCAACAAAATCGACAAACCACTGGCCAGACTGACAAAAGAAAAACAGCAGAGGGCACAAATAACCCAAATAAGAAATGAAATGGGGGACATTACAACAGACCCAACTGAAATAAAAAGGATTATAACAGAATATTATGAAAAACTATATTCCAACAAATTTGAAAACCTAGAGGAAATGGATAAATTTCTAGAAACATACGGCCTACCCAAACTACAACAAAGTGATATTGAAAATCTGAACAGACCCATAACAAGAGAAGAGATTGAAAAGGTAATAAAAAAACTCCCAACCAAAAAAAGCCCTGGCCCAGATGGCTTCACTGGAGAATTCTACAAAACATTTACAGAAGAGCTCGTACCAGTTCTACTCAAGTTATTTCAGAGCATAGAAGAGGAAGCAACACTTCCAAATTCATTCTATGAAGCCAGCATAACGCTGATACCAAAACCAGGCAAAGACATCACAAAAAAAGAAAATTACAGACCAATATCTCTCATGAATATAGATGCAAAAATTCTGAACAAAATTCTAGCCAATAGAATTCAGTATCATATCAAAAAAATAATACACCACGACCAAGTAGGATTCATACCAGGTATGCAAGGATGGTTTAACATTAGAAAATCCATCAACGTAATCCACCACATAAATAAAAGGAAAGAAAAAAATCACATGATTATCTCAATTGATGCAGAAAAGGCATTTGACAAAGTCCAACACCCATTCCTGATAAAAGCTCTCAATAAAATAGGTATAGAAGGGAAATTTCTCAACATAATAAAGGGAATCTATGCAAAACCAACAGCCAACATCATTCTTAATGGAGAAAGGCTGAAAACATTCCCCCTGAAAACAGGAACAAGACAAGGATGCCCTTTATCACCACTCCTATTTAACATTGTGCTGGAAGTTCTAGCTAGAGCAGTAAGGCAAGAAAAAGAAATAAAGGGCATCCAAATTGGTAATGAAGAAGTTAAACTCTCCCTGTTTGCAGATGATATGATACTATACATAGAAAACCCTAAAGACTCCACGAGAAATTTACTGGAACTAATAGAAAGATTCAGCAGAGTAGCAGGATACAAGATAAACATTCAAAAATCAGTTGGATTCCTATACACCGGTAAAGAGAACAATGAAAAGGAGATCAGGAAATCAATACCATTTTCAATAGCCCCTAAAAAGATAAAATACTTAGGAATAAATCTGACCAGGAATATAAAAGACCTATACAAAGAAAACTACAAAACACTGCTGCATGAAACCCAAAGGGATCTACATAAATGGAAAAACATACCATGCTCATGGATAGGCAGACTCAACATTGTGAAAATGGCAATTCTACCTAAAGCAATCTACAAATACAATGCAATTCCGATACAAATACCAACAACATTCTTCAAAGAGATGGAAAAACTAATTATTAACTTTATATGGAAAGGGAAGAAACCTCGAATAAGTAAAGCACTACTGAAGAAGAAGAATAAAGTTGGAGGACTCACACTACCTGACTTGAGAACCTACTATACAGCTACAGTACTCAAAACAGCTTGGTACTGGTACAACAACAGAGACATTGACCAATGGAACAGAATTGAGAACTCACATGTAAATCCATCCACCTACGGTCACCTGATTTTTGACAAGGGCCCAAAATACATCAAATGGGGAAAAGACAGTCTTTTTAACAAATGGTGCTGGCAAAACTGGATATCCATTTGTAGAAAAATGAAACAGGACCCATACCTCACACCATATACAAAAACTACTTCAAAATGGATCAAAGACCTGAATATAAAGCCTCAAACTATAAAATTCATAGAAGAAAAAATAGGACCAACACTTCAGACCTTAATACATGGCATTAACAGGATACAAACCATAAACATCAACACAAAAAACCCAACAGATAAACTAGATAATTGGGATCTTGTAAAAATCAAACATCTATGCTCTTCAAAAGATTTCACCAAAAGAGTTAAAAGAGAACCTACAGACTGGGAAAAAATTTTTGGACAGTACAAGTCAGACAAAGGTCTAATCTCCATAATCTACAAGAAAATCCAACACCTCTACAACAAAAAGACAACCAATCCTATCAAAAAATGGGCAAAGGAAATGAACAGACACTTCACCAAGGAAGACATTCAAATGGCCAACAGACACATGAGGAAATGCTCGCCATCACTAGCCATTAGAGAAATGCAAATTAAAACCACAATGAGATACCATCTCACCCCGGCATTACTGGCACGAATCAAAAACACTGGAAATAACAAATGTTGGAGGGGCTGCGGGGAGACGGGAACTCTTATACACTGCTGGTGGGAATGCAAAATGATACAGCCATTTTGGAAAATGATATGGCGTTTCCTCAGAAAGCTAGAAATAGACGTACCATTCGATCCAGCAATCCCACTCCTAGGAATATATCCTAGAGAAATAAGAGTCATCACTCGAATAGACATATGCACACCTATGTTCATGGCAGCATTATTCACAATAGCAAAACGATGGAAACAACCTCGATGTCCATCAACAGACGAATGGATACACAAACTATGGTACATACACACAATGGAGTACTATGCAACGAGAAAGAACAATGAATCGGTGAACCATCTCATAACATGGATGAAACTGGAGGACATCATGCTGAGTGAAATAAGTCAATCACAAAAGGACAAATATTGTATGAGACCTCTATTGTAAAAACCCATGAAAAAATTCACATGCAAAATGTAACAATCCTTGTTGGTTACCAGGGATGGGAGGGGGGGCGGAATACTAAATAGGTAATAGGTAAGTGGTAACTTGTGTGAGAGATGAGATAGTACATAGTACAGGGGAAACTAACACAACCTGCACAAGGAAAGGTCATGGAGGCCCTATAGACACATCCAAACCCCCCGAGGGACTGAGTTGTTGGACGGAGGGCTCTGGGGACCATGATCTCGGGGAACATCTAGCTCAATTGGCATGACACTACTTATAAAGATAATGCTCTACATTCTACCTTGGTGAGTAGTGTCTGGGGTCTTAAAAGCCTATGAGCGGCCATCTAAGATACTCCACTGATCTCATCCCTTCGGGAACAAGGGAGAATGAAGAGAACAGGATACAAGGAAAAGATTAGTCCGAAGGACTAATGGTCCACAGCTACCAAGGACTCCACGGGACTGAGCCCAGTACAGCTGGATGGTGCCCGGCTACCACCAATGACTCCTCTGACCAGGATCACAACAGAGGGTTCTGGGCAGAGCTGGAGTAGGATGTAGAGCATAATTTTAACTCCCAAAAAAAAAAAAAAAAAAAAAAGAAGACCAGATTTACTGGCCTAAAGAATACTAGAGAAACCTCGAGAGTGTGGCCCCCAGACACCCTTTCAGCTCAGAGGGGAAGTTACCTTCAAGGTTCGATGTTAAGCCTGGGAATGGACACCCCAGTAAAACTAAATGGGACTAACGATGTACAGGAGTCCGGTGACAAGGGCCAGAAGGCAGAGGGAGAGTAGGAAACTGATGATAAGGAACACAAATTGAATAAGGACACTGTCGATGTATTGTGAGATTGTTGACCACTGCTATAGGGCAACATTTGTAGTAACTATTAAATGGGAGGCTGTTTTGTCCTGTAAGCCTTCATCTTGGGCGAGAATGGCAGCACAATTGGAAGAGCATAGTCAATATCACTTAAATGTGTAAGTAAAAAGTTTTGAAATGGTGTTTAAATAAAATAAAAATAAATAAATAAATAAATAAATAAATAAACAAATGAGACTAAAGAGGTACAATAGTCCACTGACAAGGTCCAGAAGACAGAAGGGGACAAGGAAGCCCCCTGGTGATAGGGAACACAAGGTGGAGTAAGGATATTCTTGATGTGCTGTGAGATTGTTAACCATTGTCATAGGGCAACATGTGTAGTAACTGTTAAATGAAAAACTATTTTGTTCTGTAAGCCTTCATCTTAAGTGAGAATAACAGCACAGTTGGAAGAGCGTAGTCAATGTCACTGAACTGTGAATGTAGAAAATTTTGAAACGGTGTATCTTTGGCCATCTGTAATTTTCATAAAAAAAAAAGGTTGAGAATTTAGAGGCTTAATACGTTGTGGGGTTGTTAACCAATGTCAAAAAAAACAACATGTGTACTACTATTTCATGAGAAACTATTTGCTCTGTAAGCTTTCACCTGAAGTACAATAAAATATATATTAAAAAAAAAAAAAACAAAAAAACTTGTGGTTATTTAAATTTGGAGTACCACAGTAATTGCAACACTTTTTATTTTTTGACAGTTTTTTTTAACTTTATTTACGAAAGTCAGTTAGGGAGACAGAAAAAAAATGTTAAAGAAGTTGCTATTACATAACAGCAAAGTAAAAAATATTTTATTGAATTAGAAAGATTGTCATGAATTCATAACCATGTAAAACGTACTATTTTTTTTTCAGACAGTACTATAATACGTTAATCACTTCACTAATAACGTGAAGGTTATATTCAAAGATCATGCATGAAACCATGGAATGTGCAACACTAACACCCACTTCTTATTTTCCAATATAATTCCATTCTAAATGGAATAAGGACTCTGTGGGATATACCTGATTCTATTCTGGGTGAAAGAAATCCAGGTGAATACAGGACATCTTATCGATATCAAAAATTAAGTGCACATTCTGAAGGGCCTAGGAGAGTATTGTTAGGAATTATACCCAAGTCCCTCTGAAGAAAGGAATACCATAGGGCAAAAAATGGGAAGATGCATATTTTGGTGGAGATAGTAGGGAGAAAAGTCATTTAATTGCTAAAAAATCATAAAATTTATTTTTATTAATTTACTTAAAATATACCTTACTTTTGGCATTTCTTTAAGAAATTATTATAGCTTGGCTGAATTGTAAAATTTCTTTATAACTATTTGGTTTCAACCAAATGTATAATTAAAGAGTCCCTGGGTGGTGCAGACCCTCAAGCACTCCACTATTAGCTGAAAGGTTGGCAGTTCAAACCATCCGGGGTGCCTCCCAAGTCAGGCTTGGTGATCTGCTCTTGAAAGATCACAACCTTCAGAACCCTATGGAGCTGTTCTATTCTGCACACATGGGTCTCTTTGTGTCGGAATCAACTCAACGACAACTAACAGCAAATGTATACTTAGATATCAATCAAGCTTGAAGCCTGGGATTACTAAGGGATGTTCCTGAGAAATTCTTTTTTTTTTTTTTTTTTTTTTTTTATGATACCACTGAACTAGGCAGGATTCTCTGTGTGTGTGGTAGGGGGTGAGGGTTGTTTAGTACATGCTACTTATATTTTGGCCCCAGCGTTTTTCCACATTGATTTGTGATATCAGCTCTATGTTTACAATATTTCATCTAGCATTTCTAGATTTTGTGGTGGGACAGATGGTTTTGGGCTATCCAGTTTTATATATTACTACAAATACAAGTATTATACGTAATTTTAATGAATTATTTTATTCTATAAATTATTCAGACTGGTTTCTGCTCTTTCAAGTAAAAACTCAGCATTAATTATGTTCAGTCCTCAATAGCAATGATAAAGTGAAATGCGTACCCTTCCATTCAATTATATGTCCAGCTTCTCCAGTTTTCTCAATTGTAGTTTATTCATTCAGCAAATATCTCCTCCTTCTGTTTTAGGCTACCTATAATGGAAACCATGACAGAAATGGTTCTTACCATCATAAATGATAATGGGACAGAAGGCATCCATGCGTTCAACATGTACGTAAAAATACAATGTTGCACTTCTGATAGGTACTACAAAGAAGAAACAGGATACTGTGAGGGAGAAAATACAGCCAAAAATATAGCTATTAGGATTATAGGGTTTGAATGACTGCATTAGAATTCTCATAGTTAACGAAGCCATCTGCAACCAAGCACAGCACTGATTGCAGACATATTTTAGGAGGAGACCAATCAATAAGTTAAAACTGAAATCAAACCCTCTGGCATTGATAGTCAAAATAATTCAGGATTCTCAATGCCACATATCACATATTGCATAGAAGGATGTTATAGTAATTCTGCAACTTCAAGAATTTTCTCTGTTTAAATATTCAGTAGTAACTCATCTAGCTGACTAATTGCAAATTTTGTCTTTAGCTAATTAGATTTAAAATCAATTTGGTTAGCAAATTGGGAAAAATATACATAGATACATAATAATGTATATATATATATACACACATATACAGATAGATAGTGTTTCAATGTAAATACTAAAATGAACCACTTTTATATCTGCAAAATTTGTAACTGATATTTACAATAAATTTTCATAATTAACCATGTTACTTTTATAGATAAAAGTGAAATTATAATAGGATTAGCAGCAAAAGTAAATTATTTTTCTTGTCTTGTGTATAGTCTTAGAGCACTTCCTGTTCTGGTAGGGCTCTGTCTGCCACAATAGCATTGAAAAAATACAAATATAAAACCAAGAGAAAGAACATTGTTAGTCCGTTAAGGATTTGTCATCCTGGCATCCCTAGTGAGCCTATGTGCCAGAAATGGGTGAGCAGGATGCTGTAAATTTCAAAAAATTTTAAAACTACCTAAAATTTGTTTTATTAGTTTTAAAGTGCTTTCTCTTGATCTATGAGGCCAAACGAACAGGTTTAATTGATTATAGCACGTATTCCTCGTGGAACATCAGGAGCAGCTAGCAGCTACTAAAAGGCATGTCAATTCTGGGTGGTCAGTTCTATTCAGACTGGCTTTTCTTTCCATCTGAAGAGTCTCTATGCTATTTGCAGTAGAATTTGCCGGCTGGTCAACAATCATTGCAATGAAACAGACGGCTTTTTCTTTTCACTTATCTCAGCCCTTTATTAGGATTCTCATGGACATAGAAAAGCTCAAATTTCAGTTGTCTTTGCCCAGTAAGTGTCTTTTATTTGAGAAAAAGTTTACTTTTATTTTTTTATAGTGCATTTCCTATATGTGGAGTAATGCTGGTGAGTACTTCCGTGTTATAGCATACAGTGTCAACACTTTGGCAATTCCTGTCAAGAGCTTTGTCACAGAGCTAGGTTAATCTGGGTCACAGAGCTAGTTATTATAAAGTGGGAAAGGCAAATCTGGAATTATAGTAGTTATATGTACTAAATGACTATTTGACTAGGTACATCTTGAATGAAATTGATTCTTCTGGCACTGTACAATTATTACTAGTGCAGACACTGCATTCAGAACATTTCAGAACTAGAGGTAGCCATTTATAGATGTGAGGAAATTCTCATCTCTGAAAGTCAGTTTAGAAGATAAAAATTTTAGAAGAGTTTTGACCCAAGTAGAGTATCCTGGTCAAATATGTCAATTAGTGTAAGGGTAAATAACAGTGAGGTTCTCTTTCCTACAAACCTGAAATAATGGATACCACTGAGCCACATTCAGGGGCTTTAACCTTTAATATTATATTTTCTGCTTAGCAATGGGGACATTGTGCTGTTTAGGTAGAATTTTTTTATTCCAAAACAAAATGTAAGGGTTAAGTGTAATAACTGAATTATCGAAAACATAATCAATTCAGAGCAGCAGATTTTTTTCCAAAGTTGAAGAAATTCTAAGAAATACAGGCTTTCTAAAATTCCACTTAATGGGATTTGCAGGACCTTAATAAAATCAAACGGAGTACAGCTGAATGAGGTTGCTACTACAGGGTGAAAAGGATAACACAATGTTGTCGTCGTTATTGTGCCGTCCGGTTGAATTTGATTCACAGAGACCCCATGTGTGCAGACTATAACTGCTATATAGGATTTTCAAGCCCGTGACCTTTTGGAAACAGATTTTCAGGCTTGTCTTTTGAGGCACCTCTGTGTGGGCTCAAACTGCCAAACTTTCAGCTAGTAGTCCAGTGCTTAATTGTTTGCATGATCAGTTCTCGAAATCTAATGCGTACACTTGTATAAGGCAATGTTTGTATGAGGCAAGCATATTTATGATCTATCAGAGGTCTTATACGATATATGAGAAAGAAAACTGACATCAGAGCAATAAAATTTGCCTAGGAACTTCTACATCAAGAAGAGAATAATCTAACCAGCAAGAAAAGAAATAATATGAAGAAAATGTAATCATGGGGCAAATAATAAATAAATACATTCATAGAAAAATATACAAGTATATATTCATATATATGTACATATATACTTAATTAAACATATATACCTGTTTTATGTGTCCTATATTCTATACGTGGATCTCTAGTGGCACAACGATTAAGAGTTCAGGCTGCTTACCAAAAGGTCATCAGTTCTAATCCACTAGCTGCTCCTTGGAAACCCTATGGGGCAGTTCTACTCTGTCCTATAGGGTCACTATGATTTGAAATCAACTCAACGGCAATGAGTTTGTTTTTTGGTATATTCTATATACATATACAAGTAAGTATATACATATGTGTGCATGTCTGTATCTATATTCATATGCATACAGCTTTCTCCTTTTTGCTTATCTCAATCTTTTATCAGGAATTTCAAGGACATAGAGACAAATTTCAGTCGTCTTTGCTGAGTAAGTCTCTTTTATTCGAGAAAAAGTTTTCTATGTAACATTTACTATATATTGAGCCATATATATTTAATTCAGCAGTTTATCATTTATATTAATAAAAAATAGTTATTTCACTCAAGAGCTTCCAGTGTCTTCAAGACATTCTTAAATAGAAAGTCACTATACAGTTGCTAGTTTGGTTGTTTATTACTTTGTGTATTTCTAATTGTGTCCTTTTTGTTCATTTCCTACATCATTTCAAAGGGGTTCATTTCAAATTTGTTTTGTGCATACACTCACTTTGGGGAGATTTTATTGTATACTTTGTTGGGTTATAATATGCAGTTCAAAACCATTTAGTCATTCATAAGGACTAAAGATAGTCATCAAACTGACCCAAGTATAGCTCTGTCCTCACCTAAATGTGTCACCTTCTCTTGTGATGGCTTCTGATAGTGGTTTTGTCTTAAGTATTCAGCCCACTCAGTTTCTTTGACCATGTTTTTATTTACATGTCTGTCTCATGACCAGATGAAACAGAGTCTGGTCCTCTGAGTTGTTGGCTGGTTCAGGAAACCTTATGTAGTATGATGCATTTTTCACAGACTCTAAGAACTTCTACCATGAGTGGTCACGAAAATCTGGTAATGTCTTTACAGCATCGATCAGGAATAGTATCTTGATTTGGAGAAATGTCTCTCTGTTGTATTGTTATGTAAGCAAAGTTAATAGGAATAACTGATAATAGAGGCTATTGGTTGTGTCTTGGAATGCTTTACCAATGGTGAACTATAAGGCCTTAACTCATAAGAGCTTAAATCATAAGAGAATATCTCGTAAGAGTTTTGCAATAGCATAAAATGTTGTTAGTGTCTTGCATAGTTAACTATTTGACCTGACGTAATCTCATGCTTCTTCTGATTATAAATTTATATGAGATGTAAGAGTTGGTTTTTGTTTAGTCATTTATTCATTTATTGTTTATTTCTGTTAGGGTCATTTCATGATCAACAGAATAAAGGGATAATTTGTATACCACTTAAGGTTTTCAATGACACACATTTGGTTGGCTGGTTTTTAGAACCCATTTATTCTATTACTTCAGCACTCTGGCGAACATCAAAGCAGTGAGTTTTTATTCTGGAAGTTCTGTAATATGCCTTTTGTAGGTTTCTGAGTTAAATTAGTGTGGTTATGATACGGTAGGGAGAGAGAGAATCACATTTTTGAAAACAATGAGCTTCTCTTCAAGGAGAGGGGAATGCTATACAAATAGATTTGAAGAGTACAAATGATAGCGAAGTCCAAGAACACAAGAGTTATTGGTGAAAATGACTTAAAACTATTGGCAAGAAATTTAACCCAGAAAAAAGGATTTTTTTTTTCTTTTTTAAGATGAGTGATGAATTATTGTATAGAAATAGCAACATTCTTAACAATTTCAGAAGAGAGAGAAAACGTAGAAAATATTTTCTTATCCAGCCTGGATTTGCTTCTTTAGCAACTATCAAAAGCTTGATTTTGTGACCTGCAGTGAATAAAAAGGAATCATTTGGACTTAAAGATGTAAGCAAAGGTAAAGAGAAATTTGTTAGTCCCTGGGTGGTGCAAAAAGTTTGGCACTAGACTACTAATCGAAAGGTAGGTAGTTCGAACTCACTCACCCAGAGGCACTTGGAAGAAAGACCTGGTGATCTCCTTCTGAAAGGTCACAGCTTTGAAAGCCCTATGGATTTCAGTTCTAATGTACACACAGGAGTCTTATAAATTCTCTTAGTATATATCCAACAAAGTCATTACTAGATTTTGAAAAGGGCTTGAAAGGACCTTTATTAAGATTGTATAATGCTAATTTTCCATCCTTTAGGTAGGCCTTGCCCGTATTTTATTATTATTATTATTAGAGATGGAATTCTGTGTTTGAGAGGCCACTAACTTCAATTTTCTATCCTTCTTCCTTTTACATCTACCATTTTTTACAGCATTTAGTTATTTTTTTAGGCTTGATTAGAGTCTCTACTTCCTAGAAAAGGCAATCATTTTAAAATAGTCTGAAAGCTAGAAAGGGACACTCACAGCAAATAAAACTGTACAGCCTATGACAAAACTTTACTATTTACTAATAATTACCTTTTTCATCAGCCTCTTAGAATTATTTTGTAGGGAACTGTGGTAGGATGATCTTGTGAACTTCAGTGTGAAAATAAGGGGAGGAGAAGCCATATGACACTCAGGGGATGGGATAAGAAATTCCTTCTTTCTCTAGGCCATAGTCAACGTGAAACCCATTGCAACTGAGTAGATTCCTACTCACAGTGATCCTCTAGTACAGAATAAAACTGTCCCGTAGGGTTTCTGAAGAGCGGTGTGTGGATTCAACCCGCTGAACTTTAGGTTAACAACCAAACACTTTACCACTGCACTACCATATGGCAATGGAAAACTAAAGACTTCGATTTTTGTTTGTTTATTCAAAGATCAGCTTGGAAACATCATTTCTTTCTTTGTAAGTCTAAAATTAACTTAATCATCAAATTTAAGAGTTCTTTAAAGAATGTTTAATCCCCTTTAAAGATTTTGTTAATTAAATATATTAAAACATTTAAAACTACATTCATTAACTCAATTTCAAGTACTGCTGGTTTCTTACTTAATAAGCAGAATCTTCTAAGTAATAGAAGTTTCTTATAATTCTAATAAAATAACCTTACAATAAGGTCACTTTTAAGGCTCCTCTCATGTTTCAATATTGAGCCTACACATTGTAAAATTTTAACTGAAAATAAGGGCACATTCTATTCTATTACAAGTTCTCTTATAATACTTTCACCCTAAATAGGCCAATTCATTAACACGTTAAAGTATATTAACTGTCAAATACGCACAGGTGCTTTTTCAACCAAACAATATTAATTTTTTTTAAATTATTATTAAAAATGAATAAAAACTCTAAATGTTTCAAGTCTTCTGTAATTGAAAATTTTACTACCAAAATTTCACTGAAACATGGAGCTTCACGTTCTTCTGAACACAATCTAACAAAGATATTATCTCCAGTAATTTGAGGTTAATTTCTCAACTAGCTGCAGGCAAAAGACATAGGATCCAAGGCTTACTACACCGAACCCCCTCAAGCCAAATTATATAATCCAAAAGCCAACTAGATTGTTATTGGTGTTTTCTGTTTGAAGTGCACTGCTTTCGTAGTTTCATGCTTAAAATGTGACAGCTCTCAGTGGCTGGTCTCTTTGCGTAGCAACTTTCAGCCACCAACGGGTGACACTATGACTCTTTCCCTTGGAGGTGAGGAATAAACTCTAGCATGACAGTCACTAAACAAGGGAGGACCTTAATTTTTCCTCCATCTGACAACCTATAGTCACAAAGGAACAGTTATGACTGCAGAATTCATACCAAGTTTTCCGTTGGGCAAACACACTCTACATCCCGTTTCATTTCAAAGAATGTTAGCACCGATGCATTTTCAACTATTAAAATAATTTTAATTTGGTTAAGTTCTATCTTAATAAAAAATCTCACTCTCCACGCTGCTGACTCCTCTTTTTGAGACATAAAACATTCATTTTTTTTGTAGCATAAAACATTCTATGACCATCTTATACACCATGTTATATATCTTAGCAATTTATCAAGGCATGATTTATATAGCATAGAAATTTACTCCTTATAGGTGTGAAGTTCAATTAATTTTACTCTATTTATACTGTATGCACCACTACCACAATCCAATTTTAGAATATTTTTATCACTTCTAAAACTTTCCATGTTCCTGTTTACAATCAATTCCAGCTCCAGGCAACCACTACTCTGCTTTCTATCTCTATTGTTTTGTTTTTAATAGAAATGTTATATAAATGTAATCATACAATACGTACCTGACTTCTTTTGTTTAGCAAAACAATTTCTGAGGCTTATCCATGTTGAAGCATGTATTCATTTTTTATTGCTGAGTTGTTATTGTTGTAGTTATTAAGTGCCATCGAGTCAGTTTTGACTCATAGCGACCCTATGTATGTATAACAGAACGAAACACTGCCCAATCCTGTGCCATCCTCACAATCATTGCTATGCTTGATCCCATTGTTGCAGCCACTGTGTAAATCCATCTTATTTGAAGGTTTTCTTTTTTCTGACCCTCTACTTGGATGCACCATATTTTTATTCATTCACCAGTACTTGGATATTTGAATTGCTTACCATTTTTTACTATTATATATAATGTTACCCTGGTAATTTGAATACAAAAATTTGTGTGAATTTTCTTTCTTTTTCTGTGGGGGGAGGGTTAGTGTTTTGGGTGTCCTCAAAATTAGCCTTATGGTCAGACATGTGCTAGGACTTTTTGGACTCAGCATATATGTCTACTCACAGCTAAGTTTTATTACCAACCAACCAGATACTGTTGAGGTGACTCCAAGTCACGGTAACCCCCTGTGCGTTGGAGTAGAACTGGACTGTATAGATTTTTCAGGAGTAGATCACGAGGCCTTTTTTCTAAAGTATGTCTGAGTAGACTCAAACCTCCAACCTTTCAGTTACTAGTGGAGTTTGCTAACAGTTTGCATCACCCAAGGACTCCTAGGATTAATTACAGAGATGTAGTAAGAATTCATAGGCAGATCATAAGAGAAAGACACAGGTGAAGCTTGAGAAATCCATATGCAACTTCCTTATTTCTCTGCCTTGCATGTGTTGTCACACGGAAGGCACTCTTCGCCCCAACAATATATATGTGTGATGTTTCTGCCCAGGGAAGTGCATTAGAGATGCATTGCCCTAGGTTTTTATAGGGCTTGTCACATAGGTACCCTCTGCCTAGCTCAGCATGCAACAAAAATCCAGAAAGAATGCAGGTGTTCAGCATAAACCACATTCCTTGTACTGTTTAGGCACACTGGGCCAACCTTATCATTTAGGGACATTTTTATGACATTGTAAGACAAAGTCCAATCTTTCACGTAGGACCTTTCTGTAGATTGTAGTGTCAGGCCTGCTAGGTTAACTCTTTTTTCGTGCTAGGTTAACTCTTTTTGCATTGGTAGGAGTTCGCTTGCTGGGTTACAGGATAAGTGTATCCTTTTTAAGAAAATGCCAAACTTTTCCAAAGTGGTTGTCCATTTTGCATGATCACCGTCAATGTATAAGATTTACAATTGTTCTTCATTCTTGCAAAAATTTGGTAGTGTCAGACCACAACTACAATGGCATCCACCAGACTGAATGCAGTACAGCTAGATGGTGCCCAGCTACCACCACTGACTGCTCTGACCAGGATCACAACAGAGGGTCCTGGACAGAGATGGAGAAGGATGTAGAACAAAATTCTAACACACAAAAATGACCAGATTTACTGGCCTGACAAAGACTGGAGAAACCCCGAGAGTATGGCCCCTGGACACCCTTTTAGCTCAGTGGTGAAGTCACTCCTGAGGTTCACCGTTCAGCCAGGGATTGGATAGCCCTGTAAAACAAAAAACGACTAATGAGGCACAGCAGTCCAGGGACAAGGACTAGAAGGCAGGAGGGGACAGGAAAGAAAAACATAGAAAAAAAATTCGTAATATCAGACTTTTAACTTTGTCTTTTTAGTGGGTGGGAATGGGATCTCATTAAGTTTTTAATTTGCACAGTTCTAATGACTAGTGATGTTGAACATTTATTCATATGCTTGTTTCCCATTCTAATTTTTGTTTGATAAAGTGTTCGTTGAAATATTTTCCCAATTGTTCCATTGAGTTCATAGTCACCGTAAAACCCATTACCGTTGAGTCAGTTCTGACTCATAGAGACCTCATGTACAACCTAATGAAACACGTCCCAGTTCTGGGCCATCCTCACAATATCCTTGTTATGCTTGAGACCATTGTTGCAGCCACAGTATCAGTCCATCTCCTTGAGGATCTTCCTCTTTTTCGCTGACCCTTTACTTTACCGAAAATGAGGTCCTTCTCCAGGGACTGGTCCTTCCTGGTAACATGTCCAAAGTATGTGAGATGAAGTCTTGTCATCCTTGCTTCTAATGAGCATTCTGGCTGTACTTCTGCCAAGACAGATTTGTTCATTCTTCTGGCAGTCCATGGTGTATTTAATGTTCCTCACTAACACCATATTCCAAAGGCATCAATTCTTCTTCGGTCTTCCTTAATCACTGTCCGGCTTTCATATGCATGTGAGACAATTGAAAATACCATGGCTTGGGTCAGGCACCTTAGTCTTTAAAGTGACGTCTTTGCTTTTTAACACTTTAAAGAGATCTTTTGCAGCAGATCTGTCTAATGCAATGCGCCATTTGATTTCTTGACTGCTGCTTTTATGGGCATTGGTTGTGGATCCAAGTACAATGAAATCATTTACAACTTCAATATTTTCTCGATTTATCATTGTGTTGCTTATTGGTCCGGTTGTGAAGATTTTTGTTTTCTTTATGTTGAGGTTCAATCCATACTGAGGGCTATGGTCTTTGATCTTCCTCAGAAAATAATTCAAATCCTCTTCACTTTCAGCAAGCAAGTTTGCGTCATCCGCATATCACAGGTTGTTAATGAGTCTTCCTTCAATCCTGATGCTATGTTGTTCTTCATATAGTCCAGCTTCACAGATTACTTGCTCAGCATATAGACTGAATAAATGTGGTGAAAGGATACAACCCTGATATACACTTTTCTTAACTTTAAACCAAACAGTATCCCCTTGTTCTGCTCAAACGACTGCCTCTTGGTCTAAGAACAGGTTCCTCATGATCACAATTAAGTGTTCTGGAACCCCCATTCTTCACAATGTTATACATAACTTTTTGTGATCCACACAGTTGAATGCCTTTGCATAGTCAATAAAACACAGGTAAACATCTTTCTGGTATCCCCTGCTTTCAGTGAGGAACCACCAGATGTCAGCAATGATATCGCTTGTTTAACGTCCTCTTCTCAATCTAGCTTGAATTTCTGGTGGTTCCCTGTGGATAGACTGATGCAACCCTTTTTGGATTATCTTCAGCAAAATTCTACTTGCATGTGATGTTGACATGGTTTGATAATTTTTACATTCTGTTGGATCACCTTTCCTTAGAATGGGTACAAATATGGATATTTTCCATTTGGTTGGCCAGGTAGATGTCTTCCAAATTTCTTGGCATAGATAAATGAGCACCTCAAGCACTGCATCCATTTGCTGAAACATCTCAATTCGTATTCTGTCAATTCCTGGAAACTTGTTATCCACTAATGTCTTCAGTGCAGCTTGAACCTCTCTTGCTTCAACACCATTTATTCTTGATCATATGCTACCCTCTGAAATGGCTGAATGTCAACCAATTCTTTTTGGTATAGTGACTGTATGTATTCCTTCAATCCTCTTTTGATGCTTCCTGCATCGTTTAACAGTTTCCCCACAGAATCCTTCAATATTGCAACTGGAGGCTTGAATTTTTTCTTCAGCTTGAAAAATGCCAAGCACATTCTTCCGTTTTGGTTTTCTATCTCCAGGTTTTTGCACTTTTCATTATAATACTTTGTCTTCTCAAGTCACCCTTTGAAATCTTCTGTTCAGCTCTTTTACTTCATCATGTCTTCCTTTTGTTTTAGCTACTCGATGTTCAAGAGCAAGTTTCAGAGTCCGTTCTGACATCCATTTTGGTCTTTTCTTTCTTTCCTGTTTTATAATGACCTCTTGCTTTTTCACATATGATATCTTTGAGGTCCTTCCACAACTCATCTTGTCTTTGATCGTTAGTGTTTAGTGCATTATATCTATTCTTAAGGTGGTCCCTAAATTTAGGTGGGATGTACTCAAGGTCGTACTTTGGCTCTCTTGGACTTGTTCTGATTTTCTCCAGATTCAACTTGAACTTGCATATGAGCAATTGATGGTCTGTTCCACAGCTGGCCCTGGCCTTGTTCTGACTGATGATATTAGATTCTCCATCTTCTCTTTCCACAGATGTAGTCGTTTTGATTGCTGTGTATTCTACCCAGCGAGGTTCACGTGTATAGTTGACATTTTTGTTGTTGGAAAAATGTATTTGCAATGAAGAAGTCGTTGGTTTAACAGAATTCTATCATGTGATCTCCAGCACTATTTCTATCACCAAGGCCGTATTTTTTAACTACCAATTCTACTTTTTTCCCCAACTTCTGCATTCCAATCACCAGTAATTATCAATGCATCTTGATGGCGTGTTTGATCAATTTCAGACTGCAGAAGTTGGTAAAAATCTTCAATTTCTTCATCTTTGGCATTAGTGGTTGGTGCATGAATTTAATAATAGTCATATTAACTGGTCTTCCTTGTAGGCATATGGATGTTACCCTATCACTGATAGCGTTGTACTTCAGGATGGATCTTGAAATGTTCTTTTTGAGGATAAATGTGATGCCATTTCTCTTCAATTTGTCATTCCCAGCATGGGAAACTATATGGTTGTCTGATTCAAAATGTCCATTACCAGTCCATTTCAGCTCACTAATGCCTAGGATGTAGATGTTTATGTGTTCAATTTTAGTTTTTGATGACTTCCCATTTTCCTAGATTCATACTTCGTACTTTCCATGTTCTGATTTTTAGTGGATGTTTACAGTTGTTTCTTCTCATTCTGAGACACGCCACATCAGCAGATGAAGGTCCCAAAAGCTTGACTCCATCCATGTCATTAAGGTAGATGCTACTTTTAGGAGGCAGCTCTTTCCCAGTTTTTTTTTTTTTTTTTTTTTTTGAGTGTCTTTCAGCCTGAGGGTCTCATCTTCTGGCACCATATCAGACAAGGCTCTGCTGCTATCAATAAGGTTTTCACTGGCTGATTTTTTCTGGAATAGATGCCAGGTCCTTCTTTGTAGTCTGTCTTAGCCTGGAAGCTCCACTGAAACCTGTCCTCCAAGGGTGACCCCGCCTGTGTTTGAAATATCATTGGCAAAGCATCCAGTGTCACAGTAACATGCAAGCCACCACAGTATGACAAACTGACAGACAGATGGTGGCAAAAAATATTAAGTAATTGTGATGGTTAAGGCTGTGTGTCCACTTGGCTGGGCCATAATTCTCAGTGTTTACCTGTGATCACTCCCATGATTGAATATGCTGTGAACAGCCAATCAGATGAAAGGGAGTTTCCTTGGGGATGTGGCCTGCATCTGAATATAAGCAGACGTTCTGTCTTTTTGCTCACTCTGGATCCTGTGGCTGCCTCCTGTTGTTTCACCTCTGGTTCTTGGGACTTGAGCTGTCAGCCTATCTGCCAAACTTGAGATTCATCCATCTTCACAGCCTGTGAGTGGGAGCCCTGCTCTACGACCTACTGAACTTGGGCTTACCAGCTTCGGCGGCTGTGTGAATTGGGAGATGCCTCTACCCTGATGCACAGACTTGGGACGTTCTAGTCTCTGCAATCACATGAGTCGTTTCCTTGATATAAATCTCTCTATATATGTATTTATACACTTCACTCTTTTGCTTCTCTAGAGAACCCAGTCTAAGACAGTAATCAAAGTCAACAATGTATAAAAGAAGTATAAACCATGGTCAAGAGCGCTTTCCCAGGCAAGCAAGCCTGGTTAAACACTCAAAATGAAATTACTGTATTTTTACACAAATAACTCCTGCCTTTTGCATTTGTTTGCCAGCCATACCTCCCCCTGAAAGGTATTTTTATAAGCTGGTTATACTTTTTTTTTTTTTTTTACAGCAGCATACGGAAGAGGATTGGCATAGCTGCACTTGTGAGGGTGCCTCCCCACGGGCGAACAGGGATGATAGGCAAACAAACATTTAAGGAATGGGTTATTTGCATAAAAATATGGTAATACATTCATCAACAGTATCAAGAAGAAAAATTATATGAATACATCAATAAATGCAGAAAATACATTTGACAAATCCAACACACATTGATGATAAGATCTCTCAGCAAACTAGGAATATGTGAATACTTGCTCAACTTGATAAGGATAATCTACAACTAACATAATTGTGAGAAACTACATACTTTCCCCTCAGATCAAAAGCAAGATGATTATACCCCTCTTATCACACCTATTCATCATTGTAATCGAAGTTTTAGCTAATGCAGTAAGACGAGAAGAAGAAATAAAAGATATACAAATTGAGAAAGAAGACCTAGAAGTGCCTTTGTTGGCCATGCATATGATTCTCTATGTCTAATATTGCAATTTTGTTAATGTACCCTTAATTAAATCCAAAGCAATTTCAATTAAAAGTTCAGTTGTGTGTGATTTTCTTAACTTAGAAAGTATTACTTTTGCTATCTGAGAAATAAACAAGAGTGCATTACAGAAAATTCTATAAATAGTTATTCATTAAGTAAGATAGTCTTAAGAGAAAAATGAAACAAAAAATACTATGAAACTTCAATAGGTAACATTATTTGGTACTTTAGAAAACTAAAATAATTCTGATTTCTAATTTAAACCAAATTATCACGTGCGTTTCTTATTTGACAAAAGAGGCATTATAAATCAGCGATGAAATGATATATTATTGAAAATGTATTTGATCTGAGCTAGGTCCTCATTTTAAGCAAAAAACACATTTGTATAATCTCTCATTGTTTCATAAACATCAATTACAGATGGATGAAATATTTACACGTATAAACAAAGAAACTGAAGGTGACAGAAAAAGTTAGAGACACATGAGTAAAAAATGGACTGAGGAAGGATTTGGAAATAGCTCATGAAAACAAATCTACAAAAGAAGGAGAAAAATAAATTTGACTTTAGAGACTGTAAACACATATTTATAAACAACAAGATGTTGAAAAAATGCACAGTAAAAATATCTGACAACAGAACATTAAAATTATTACTATTTGTAATTTTAAAATAGCTTGTGAACAAAATGAAAAATAATAAAAATGCAAGAATTATTAAAATATTATCACAGAAAAAATATATAAATAACTCATAATCATATATAAAAATATTCCAAAAGGCATTGTTTCTGGTCTAAGACTTCAGCTAAGATGAAAGTTGGATCAGATTCTTACTAAGTAAACTTTTAGGAAGACTTACAGTAAAGTAATATTTCTGGATTCTAGACTCAAATTGAGGGGTAAGAAACGTATTTTTTGGAGCAGAGGAAGGTCTGAAGTTAAGAATGACTTGTGTCGCACAAAGCTGTTTTCAAATAGGGATTTTGAAAACTGCATTCTGAAGAATTACAAATCTATGCTGTAGCTGTCATGCTAGTCATAAACTTCCTTGAATGCAAGCAAAAAATAACATATTTCATAACAATTCTCTGGGAATTTTTCCACATTACACAAAAACTTGTCTCTCAGTTTAATTCTTCACTGTTGTTGTTATGTTGTTGTCAACTCATAGTGACCCCATGTACAATAGAACAAAACACTGCCCTGTCCTATACCATTCTCACAATAGTTGCTATGTTTGAGGCCATTGTTACAGTCACTGTGTCAATCTACATCATTGAGGATCTTCCTCTTTTTCCCTGACCCTCTACTTTATCAAGCATAATGTCCTTTTCCAGGGACTGAGCACTCCTTATAACATGTCCAAAGTGCCTGAGACAAAGTTTTGCTACCCTTGCTTCTAAGGAGCATTCTGGCTGTACTTCGTTCCGGACAGACTTGTTTGTTCTTCTGGCAGTCCGTGGTATATTCAATAATCTTTGCCAACACCATAATTCAAAATCATCATTCTTCTTTGATCTTCCTTATTCATTGTACAGCATATGAGGTGATTGAAAATATCAGGGCCTGGATCAGGTGCACCTTAGCCCTCAAAGCGACATCTTTGATTTTGAACACTTGAAAGAGATCTTTCATAGCAGATTTGCAAAATGCAGTATACCTTTTGATTTCTTGACTCTTGCTTCCATGGACGTTGACGGTGGATTCAAATAAAGTGAAATCCTTGACAACTTCATCCTTTTCTCTGTTTATTATGATGTTGTTTATTGGTCCAGTTGTAAGGATGTTTGTTTTCTTTATGTTGAGATGTAATTCATACTGAAGGCTGTAGTCTTTGATCTTCATCAGTAAATGCTTCAAGTCCTCTTCCCTTTCAGTAAGCAAGGTTGCATCATTTGCATATTGCACGTTATTATTGAGTCTTCCTCCAATCCTGATGCTGCGTTCTTTATATAGTCCAGATTCTAGGATTATTTGCTCAGCATACAGATTTAATAAGCATGGTGGAAGGATACAATCCTGACGTATACATTTCTTGATTTTTAAACCACGCAGAATCCCCTTGTTCTGTTCAAACAACTGCCTCTTGGTCTATGAATAGTTTCCTCATGAACACAATTAAGTGTTCTGGAATTCCCATTTTTCACAATATTATCAATAATTTGTTATGAGCCACACAGTTGAATATCTTTGCATAGTCAATAAAATACAGGTAAACATCTTTCTGGTATTCTCTGCTTTCAGCCAAGATCCATCTGACATCAGTAATCATATCCCTCATTCCAGGTCCTCTTCTGAATCTGGCTTGAATCTATGGCAGTTCCCTGTTGATGTACTTTTTTTGAATTATCTTCAGCAAAATTTTACTTGAATGTTTCAATAATGATATTGTCTGATAATTTCCGCACTCTGTTGGATCACCTATCTTTGGAATGCACACAAATCTCTTCCAGTTAGTTGGCTAGGTAACTGTCTTCCAAATTTTTGGCATAGATGAATGAGCACTTCTAGTGTTACATATCAGTTGGTATTCCATCAGTTCCTGGAGGCTTGTTTTTTGCCAATGCCTTCAGTGCAGCTTAAACTTCTTTGTTCAGTACCATTGGTTCTTGATCATATGCTACCTCCTGAAATGTTTGAACATCAACCATTTTTTTTTTTTTTGATGCTTCCTGTGCTGTTCAGTATTTTGCCTATTAAATCATTTTTGATAACTTCCTGTTTTTCTGGTTTCACACTGCGTACATTCCATGTTCCAATTATTAATGGATGCATACAACTGTTTCTTCACATTTTGAGTCGTGCCACATCAGCAAATGAAGGTTCTGAAAGTCTTACTCCACCTACCTCATTAAGGTAGACTCTACTTTGAGCAGCAGCTCTTCCCCAGTCATATTTTGCGTGCTTTGCAACATGAGGGGCTCCCTTATAGCATATATCAGGCAATACTCTCCTGCTATTCATAAAGTTTTCACTGCCTATTTTTTGTTTTACAAGTAGATCACCAGGGTCTTCTTCCTAGTCTGTCTTAATCTTGAAGGTCCACTGAAACTTGTCCACCATGGGTGATCCTGCTGGTATTTGAAAAACAGTGGCATAGCTTCTAGCATCAGAGTTAACATGCTAGCCACCACAGTATGATAAACTGACAGACAAGTGGTGGACTTCTTCCCTACATTTGTTTTATTTGAGAAGAGATAAAATTCTTTATTTAAGAAATTTTAGTTTGAGTCAAATCTTTGACCTTTCCTGTTGCAGTTATAAAAAGGCTCATTTACACAGTTCAATGAATGGAATCTATTGCTCCCCATTCCTTACAATCTCGGTCTATTCTTAACACTAGTTCACAATGAGCTTATTTCATGCTTCCTCTCATTTTTACCTGGAGATATTATGCTAAGTGAAGAAAATAATGAAATTTAACTTGTAAATTGGCATTTCATTTCATTTAGCTCATTAATTTCTTCATACTCAATAGGTCTTTCACTTTATCTGTTAATGGTTTTTGATCTTGTTCATCAAGGTGTATATATAATCATCACAATTAAACTGGAAAGCTGAAGGAAAAACATCTTACCATAATAATAGCTATATGATCCTGTGACTTTAGGTTTTTATGATCACACAGAAATGTCTAACTTAAAGTTACAAGAGATTATTTTTTTTCAGTTTCCTTTTATGAACCTATCAAAATAATTAAATGACATATTTCTCTATATTTTTACACTTTTATTCTAAATACATGATAAGTTTCAAAATAAAAAAAAATTAGCATTCAGGTGGATCTTCTGTGCATTACAATAAAATAAGCTCATCCAGAAATCTCTTTGGGGAAAACTTAAAGAATTTTAATCGTGATTACAGACTATAGAGTATTGTTCAAGCTTTGATGCAATTAGACTCTCAACTATAATTTTTAAATGGTGGTTGAACTTAATTCAATTATCCTAAGTTTAGTAAAGTTTTATACTTTTATTTCTATTTGTATTTTTGCATGGTTTTACACGAATAATTCCTTTATCTGTAGGGTCTAATTAGTCATAATCCTTAGGAGTGATGTGAACATTTCACTTCAATTTATATTATATTAAGAATGAATTAAAAAGTCATTTTTGTTCCATATTCTCAGGGAAAAAAATGTCCAGAACTGAGAACATGTTAATGATTAAGGAAAGTACAACTTATCTTTTTATGATAATCAAATAAATTGTATTTTCTATCTGTGATCATTCTGAACATGTCTTTTACATAATGAAGAAGTTTAAAATTTATAGTGTCACAGTAGTTAAGAGCTTGGCTGTTAATCAAAAGGTCGGCAGTTCAAACCCACCAACCACTCCTTGGAAACCCTATGGGGCAGTTCTATTCTGTCTTATAGGGTCACTCTGAGTCAGGATTGATTTGAGGGTGCAGGTTTTGGGTTGGATTAATGCATATATAGGAGACCTGGAGGCACAATGCTGAAGTACTTGCTCTTACGCAAGTTCAAGTTGAAGCTGAAGAAAATTAAAACAAGTAAATGAAAGACAAAGTGTGACCTCAAGTATATTCCACCTGAATTTAGAGACCATCTCAAGAATAGATACGACACAATGAACACTAATGACTGAAGACCAGATGTGTTATGGGATGACATCAGGGACATTATACACGAAGAAAGAAAAAGGATATTAAATAGAGAGTTAATAAAGAAAAGATCAAAATGGATGTCAGAGGAGACTCTGAAACTTGCTCTTGAGTGTAGAGTAGCTAAGGCAAATGGAAGAATTAATGAAGTAAAAGAGCTGAACATAAGATTTCCAAGTGTGGCTCCAAAAGACAAAGTAAAGTATTACAAAGAAATGTGTAAAAATCTGGAGTTAGAAAACCAAAGGGGAACAACAGGTTCAGCATTTCTCAAGCCGAAAGAATTGAAGAAAAATTCAAGTCTCAGATGGCAATACTGAACGATTCTATGGGCAAAAATTTGAACGACACAGGAGGCATTGAAAGAGGATGGAAGGAATACACAGAGTCACTGTACCAAAAAGAATAGATCGGCATTCAACCATTTCAGGAGGTAGCATAGGATCAAGAACCGATGATATTGAACAAAGAAGTCCAAGCTGCACTGAAGGCATTGGTGAAAACACAAGGATCCAGGAACTGATGAAATACCAATTGAGCTATTTCAGTAAACGGATGAAATTCTGGAAGTGTTCACTCGTCTACACCAGAAATTTGGAAGACAACTACCTGGCCAACCAACTGGAAGAGATCCATATATGCGCCATTCCAATGAAAGGTGATCCAATAAAATGGGGAAATTATGGAACAATATCATTAATATCACATGCAAGTAAAATTTTGCTGAAGAGTATTCAAAATTGATTGCAGCAGTACATCTAAAGGAAACTGCCAGAAATTCAAGCCAGATTCAGAAGAGGACATGGAAAAAATGATATCATTACTGATGTCAGATGGATCCTGTCCAAAAGCAGAGAATACCAGAAAGATGTTATTGTGTTTTATTGACTATGCAAAGGCATTTGACAGTGTGGATCATAAATTATGGATAGCATTGAGAAGAATGGGAATTCCAGAACACTTAATTGCGCTCATGTCAAAACTCTACATAGACCAAGAGGCAGTCAGTGGAACAGAACAAGGGGACACTGCTTGGTTTCTAATTAGGTAAGGTGTGTGTTAGGATTGTTTGTCTTTACCATACTTATTCAATCTGTATGTTGAGCAAATAATCAGAGAAGCTGGACTATATGAAGAATTCAGCATCACGATTAGAGGAAGTCTCACTAACAACCTGTGTTATGCATATGGCACAACCTTGCTAGCTAAAAGTGAAGAAGACTTGAAGCACTTACTGATGAAGATCAAACATTAGAGCCTTCAGTATGGATTTCAACAAAAAATTAAGATAACAAAAATCTTCACAACTGGACCAAGAAGCAGCATTATGATAAATGGAGAAAATACTGAAGTTGTCAAGGATTTCATTTTACCTGGATCCACACTCAATGTCCATGGAAGCAGCAGTCAAGAAATCAAACGATGCATTGCATTAGGCAAATCTGTTGCAAAAGGTCTCTTTGAAGTGTTAAAAAGCAAAGATGTCACTTTGAGGACTAAGGTGTACTGCACCAAAGCCATGATATTTTCAATTGTCTCATATGCATATGAAAGATAGACAATGAATAAGGAAAACTGAAGAAGAATTGATGTCTTTCAATTATGGTGTTGGTGAAGAATAGTGAGTATACCCTGGACTGCCAGAAGAACAAAGAATTCTATCATGGAAGAAGTACAGCCAGACTGTTTCTTGGAAGTGAGGATGGCGAGACTTTGTCTCAGGTACTTTGGACATGTTATCAGGAGGGACCAGCCCCTGGAGAAGGACATCATGCTTCGTAAAAGGTAGAGGGTCAGTAAAAAAGAGAAAGACCCTCAGTGAGATGGATTGACACAGCAGCTGCAACAAAGGGCTCAAACAGCAACGATTATGAAGACGGCTCAGGGCCAAGCAGTGTTTCCTTCTGTTGTACATAGGGTCGCTATTAGTCAGAACTGATTAGATGGCACCTAGTGGCAATAACAACAATGCGTATAAAACACTTAAGAAACACCTCAAAATTGCTGAATGTTTTCATAGTGTCACAAAGTATTTCCATTAGGAACCATTGTATTTAACTCAAATTCTTAAAATAATAGACTTTATGGTAGTCCGTTCTTAATTAAGAGTTGTCTGTAAATCAGATGTTCATAACCTGGTGACTGCCTGTACTTCCAGATTATAGTCTTATGGAGGACACTTTTCCTCTGAAACACATGGGCTGTCAAGAGTCTGAATCAGCTTGAAGGTACCGGTCTGGTATGGTTTGTACCTGTGGATGTAATTCTGTTTGGAAATTAGTTTTTTGTTATGTTAATGAGTTCATGCCAATGTAGGATGGATCCTAATCACTTCTGAATTACAAAAAGAACAGAAAAGACATAGATACATATGAAGGTGGGGAAGGGGGGATACAGATGTCAAGGAATATCCAGGAATGCCGACGATCACCAGCAGACACCAGAAACAAGAGGACCTCAGAAGGAATCAACATAACCAAGACCTTGATTAGAATTTTTAGATTCCAGAACTGTGAAAAAATAAATTCCTGTTGTTTAAAGACCCAGTTGTGGTATGTCTTTTACCACAGCACTAGGTGACTAAGACAGAGAGAACTGATATTTTTACTATGTAAAATCTTCCCATATCATCAGCATACAAAACATACTGTACGTATTTGTTATGGTTAGAGCTCAGTATTTCATTACTTAAGTGATAGCAAATGATATTGCATTTTTAATTTTGGTGTCCACATGTTTATTTTTAGAATACAGTATATTGTATACTGTTGCTGTTGTTGCTGTGTAGTATATTATTGTATGTTTATTCATATTCTGCATCCTTCTGAACTTGTTAATTTTAGAAGGTTTTTTTTTTTTGTGGTAGACATCTTGAGATTTTTATGCTGACAGTTCTGTCATCTGCAGATAGGAATAGTCAACCTCTTCCTTTCTGATCCATGTGCATTTTATTTCCTTTCCTTGTCTTATTGCATTTGGTTAGCACTGCCAGTATTGGCAAGACTGGTGAGAGCCAGCTCTATTGCTTGTTCTCAGAGGAGGAAAATGTTCAGTCTTTCACCATTCAGGATAATGATAGTTATAGGTAATTTGTAGATGCTCTTTATCAAGTTGAGGAAGTTCCCTTCTCTTCCTGTTTTTATGAAGGTTTCTGTCATGAAAAGGTATTGGACTTTGAAAAATGCTTTTTTCCTGTACTTTCCTGTATATGATCCTGTGCGTTTTACTTCCCTCCCTGGTTGTTTCAGTGGAAGGTACTTGTGCAGATTTTTTGATATTGCTGTTGTGTGACGTCAAGTCTATTCCTACTTACAACAACCTTGTAGGACAGAATAGAACTGCCCCATAGAGTTTCCTAGGCTGTAGACTTTTCCCTCATGGAGCTGTTGGGTTGGTTTAACTGCCAATCTTTCAGTTAGCAATCAAGCACTTAACCATTGCACTCCTTGATTTCTTTTTTTACAGTATTCCCTTGCTATCCTTTTGATGTCTGTAGTATCTGTAGTAAGATCCTTTGTATAATTCCTAATGTAAATACATAACATTTCTTTTTTTTCTCTGTTAGTTTTACTAAAGGATTGAGAATTTTACTGACTGTTCAATGAACCACCTCTTTTTCTTTGATTTTCTGTACTGTTTTTCTCTTTTCAATTCCATTGACTACTCCTCTGATGATTATAATATCTTTCTTCTGCTTGCTTTCCATCTGTTTTGCTCCTTTCCCCCCCAAGGTATACATTTTTCTGATGTATGCATTTATTGCTGTGAAAATCTCTCTCAGCAGTGCTCTAGCTGTGTTCCACAAATTTTGATGTACAGTATTCTCATTTCTATTGACTTCAATTTTTTTTTGTTTGTTTTTTAATCTCACTTAAGATTTTAAGGATTACTTACTGGTATGTTATTTAGTTTCCAAGCCTTTAGAAGTTTTTCTGATAACTTTCTGTTATTGGTATCTAGTTTGATATTGTTGTGCTGAGAGAATACACTCTTTATGATTTCTGTTATTCATATTCCAATTAAACAAATATTTATTGAGCACCACTGTGCACCAAATGCCATCAATCCATCAGTAAAATCAAGATCAGAGATTGTTTAGAGGGAGTTATAGAAACTACTTGGTTACATTATCATAAATTAAACCATTAAGATAAAATTTGGGCTTCGTTTTTTTTCACTTTACCATTCCATCTCAAAGTCTTTACATCATTAATCTCCCTACCACTGTCTAAAGCAGCTGTCACGTCATTCATCAGATGACTATATCTGATAATTTAAGTAATTATTTCATCAGACTGCTTGTCGTGGGCCATCTAACTCCTGTCCTGGTACAGTAACTGCATCTTCATTTACTTCAAACTCAACCAGGTCAGTTAAGCAATCTAATTCATATTCCCTAGCAGTTGGTTACCTATATACCCACTAGTGACACATTTTTGTCAGAGGAGAGGCACACAGAACAGATGTAAGTGATCTCAATCACTTCAGCCTAGATCAGTTGATTCCCATTCATGTGGGTAATTTGTTTTTCCTGCAGAATGCCACTAATGTTTTGAGATTCTTATGCAGCATCATTATGACAGTAGATAATTGAGTCAGCCTTCATGTGTTGATAGGTAGAAACCAAAATTTGGAATGTTTAAGACTAACTTAGTAAGGGGGTAGTTCATGTTAGAAGGTTGTAACAGAATTAGTTGATATAAAAAAGAGAATGCTGATTCAACTTTGCTGTTTTGGTACATTTTCCCTGAGTTTAAAAGTGTTTAGGGAAGACGTTCAGTTTGCCTCTGTCTATAATTCTTTACAGGTAATTGATGATCAGTAACAATTATTTTCTATGTATATATTTAAAAACGCATACTATATAATATTTAGAAACCAGTAGGAATCAAGTCAATATCATTACTGTATGTCACAGTAACATCAGAAAACAGGTGTAATCCATCCCATAATTTGCTGCTATCATTGCTCCCAAACTTGATCATAGGAGAGAAATAGTTATTACATTCCCAGGGACAGAGTTTAAATAATTATATTTATCAGTAAAGTTTTGAAAAACATAGGATCATTACAGGTAGTAAGAAAAAAATCGTCTTGAGGATTACAGATTATCCTCTCTATTAGGAAGGGGGAGACCTGGTGGCACAGTGGTTAAGAGCTTGGCTGCTAATCAAAAGGTTGGCAGTTTGAATCCACCAGCCGCTCCTTGGAAACCCTGTGGGGCAGTTCTACTCTGTCCTATAGGATTGCTTTGAGTCAGAACCAATTCGATGGCACCTAACAACAACAACAATAAGGAAGGGGTTCATTTTTCTAATTTCCTTCATTCTCTACTGTTACTGTTAGCTGTCATTGAGTTAGCCAGCAGCATATGGCAAAACCATGCACCATGGGATCGAACCTTTGTGATCTATAGGGTTTTCATTGGATGATTTTCAAAAGTAGATCACAATTCCTTCTTTATTAGTCTATCTTATCCTGGAAGCTCCACTGAAGCCTGTTCAGCATTCTAGCAAGACGAAAGACTCCACTGACAGATGGGTGGTGGCTGTGCTTTAGGTGCATGGGCTGGGAATTGAACCCGGGTCTCCAGCACAGAAGATGAGAATTCTACTACTAAACCACCACTGCTCCCCTACAATAGAAAATACTAAACACTTCTCAGTATTAAATCAGATGCTGGTAATCAATGGTTGGAAAAATCTTTGAAGTATGCAAAAATGAGGACAGAAGAACAGAGCTGAGAAAGTCCTAGAAAATGTTTGGTGTGTTTAAGATACTTTTTTTTTTTATTTTCCTGAGAGTAGTGTGGACACTAGTCTAAGTCAACGAGGTTTCAGTGGTCTTTCCTGAGGTTTTCAAAGTCTTGCCTGCTGTCCCTGAGAGGGCCACACATAGGGTAAGGAGAGCCTGGATGCCAAAGACAATGAAGGCAACCATGCATGTGGATAAGAAGCTGAGCCTTGAGCATGTCTACACTAGCACCTGTACATGGAAAATCTCTTCAGGGCCCTCCAGAAATACATTCTCATGGGAGGGCCAGCTTTTGGAATCCTGTCATGCAGACGTAACAAATATCAGCCAATTCTATACATATAAACAGGACAATAAGAGATGACCATGGAAATCATGTTAGGGGAGCAAACATTCAAACAAAAAATGAACACCTCTTTTCTCCTTAAGACAACTGAGGAGCAAGATGTGAAAAGAGGAAAGGGTTGCTGAGAGCATGTAACATATCTATACTATTTCATTCAGAGCTACGGGGACGATAAATCCAGCCTTAATGGGAAGAGTGAGAGACTTTAAGATACAATGTTGGTATTTTAAATAGACAGTATTAAGTCTTACTGCCATAGGTGAAACACTCGTAATGATAAAATTATATAAAAAGCTAATGGAATCAGACTGAGATATCAATCGGGGAGACCCACTGTTTATGACAAAAAGTTGGTTCAATGGAGCATAATTGATAACTGTAACTGGTAAATAAAAACCAAGTCATATACTATATGAGAAATATAAGAAATATAGAGATATTCTAATTGATTCGATATATTAAATCCCTATCATGAAGAGTGATATAATAGCCAGGAGTATTGGCCATTATTCTGCTTCTATTTTATTGTTACTTGGAAGGGAACAGTGGAGGCATCACTCAGTAAGTAGGAAAGTTTTTAAATCTCTATTCATACCACAAGCACATTTGTCATGGGAACGCTTGGTGAGACCAAGAGTACAAGACTCTAACAGTTTTAAGTCCCCATAGATTCTGTCAGTTTTCTCATCATTCCAAGGTCATAATTACTCAGAAAATTTAGAATTATATTATCTAAGGGATAGATAGAGATCATTTAGTCTAATCACTTTAATACTAAAGGGTTTACTTTCTTAGGAAATTAGAAAGTTTCACAAAGACTAAAGCACACAGAAGAGATGTATTCAAACTAAGCTAATAAAAATGCCCTACAGCTAAGATCTGTAAGATTGGAGTCTGGTGGGAATTGACTGTGTCACTTCACACTCAATTGCAGTACTCAGATCTTTTGAATTTTTTAGGTTAAAACAAAACCTAGTCTAAGATTTTACATTTCAATGTTAGTAGAAGACATTTCTATCTTTTTTTGTCAATGTCTACTTTTAGATTCTTGTGTAAAAAGAGGCAACTTTTTAAAATAAAACAACTTCCAGCCAATCTATTATCAAAATATTGTTTTCACCAGTGTTTTAAAGAAAAATATGCCTCTATGTTTGACATTAAATGATCAATACTTCTTAAAAACAATGTTGTTTCATCATGAACTTTCTCAATAAAAACAATGCAGAAACTTATGGCAACGTAATGTATAATTTAAAAGTTTTTAAAGATCAGATACACAATGGAAAAGTATCTTATGATTGCCCACCATTCCACGCACCAGTCAAAGTCCTTTGGCTATGGAAGTGAAACAAACTAATAAAAAACTTGTGTTCCTTTGGGACACACAAACAACTAAGGAGAACTTGATAAACAAATACGTAAATAATGTGTCTTGTGCCATTAAATGATATGAATACCACTACAGCAAGTTAAAGGGCTAGAGAATCACAAGGATGAGGTGAGGGTGGGACCAAGATCAGCTTTGTGAAAATGTGGCCCATGCATTTACACAGGACCCCAGTCTAAGAAAGTTCTAAGCATGTTTTAAGGCTCCATTGTCACCATCTTAATATTCTTAATACTTTTTGAAAAAGTGGTCATGCATTTTCATTTTGCACTGTGTCCCACAAATTATATAGTGGTTTTGGGATCAGATGATTTTAGATAGTGTGCCCAGAAAAGGTATCTCTAATAATATAATATTTGAGGAGAAATTTAAGAAATATTGGAAAGATTCAAGTAGATATCTAGGGGAAGAACATTCCAGATGGAATACTGAATGAAACACCCTCTAAAATAGAGGAATAACGGGAAGGCCAGTGCCGATGAAGAAGAGAGAGCAATGCGATGGTGTCTTAGATGCAGGAAGGTGGGGAGATCATGTATGGCTTCTAGTTCAATTTAAAGACTTTATATTATACTCTGAGTGAGATAGAAGTCTTTGGAGAATTTGAAAAGAATAACATGCTCTGATTTACTTTTTAGAAGGATTAATCTAAATGTATAAGGAGGTGATTATACTAATCAAGACAAGAGTTGGTAGGTAGGTATCCATGCAATTGGTTAACAGTTTAAATAGAAAAATAGTAGTAACAGTCTAGGGAAGATAAAAAGGTAGATTAAGAGATAAATTATGGCTCAGTTTCTGCAAGGATACTGTAAAACCAAACCAGACCTGTTGCCGTCAAGTCGATTCTGACTCATAGCAACACTATAGCCTAGAACTCATCCAGTGGGAGTATATTTGTGAGAATTTTTGTTGTGTTTGGGATTGGGGAGGAATGAGACATAAAGGATAGCAAGAATGACTAATGAAAGATCTCACCCACTGTCCTCAGAATACTAGGAGAGAAAGCCCTCTCTAAACCACCACCAGAAAGAGAGAGGGCTCTCTCCCAGTGTCTACCTGCTGTTTTTCTGCCATCCTTGTCCAAAGTCACTCTGAAAGATCATTGCTTCAACTAAGCATCAGATACACTCAGTTTGTGGTCTCCAAAAAAAAAAAAAAAAAGGTGTTTCTTATCAGAATCTCTTGGTTGTTCTCTAAAGTTTTCCAAAACTCCTTACTGTTTTCCTCGCTTTCCTCTTCTAGTTTACTCCCTGCATAGCCGAGCACATAACAGGCCCTGTTGTTTCTAGTTTCTCAATCACATATGTAAAGAACCTAGCACATAGGACATTGCACATAATTCAGTAAAAATAGTTACTAGCTGTCTTTGAAACTCCATTTACTTGCTTTCGACTTCCTACAGCTATTTGTTGGAGTCACTGACTTTTCTTATAATTTGCTATTTTCTCTGCCTCTAGTTGTATCCTATTTAAGTGATTTAGACCAGAGATTGGCAAACTAAGACACACAGACCAATTCTGCTGCCTGTTTTTGGCTAGTCTAGAATCAAAGAATAGTTTTTACCTTTTTAAATGGTTGGATTAGAAACGTACAAACAAGCATAATATTTGTGACATGTGAAAATCATATGAAATTAAAATTTCAGTGTCCTTAACTAAGAGTTTTAACAGAGACTGTATGACCTGCAAAACAAACTATTTATTATTTGATTCACTCCAGGGAATTTTTTTTTAAAAGAATATTATATACATTATTTCTAAAGTACAAGTCTGCTTCAATGGTTACAAGAGTGGGGCGATAGGGAGAGGAAATTTCACTAACTAGATAGTAAACAAGAATAATCTTAGGAGAAGGGAAAGACACCACACAGTACAGAGGAAGTCAGCACAACTGGACTAAACCAAAAGCTAAGAAGTTTCCTGAACACACCAAACACTTTAAGGGGCATAGTAGCTGGGGCTAGGGACTGGGGACCATGGTTTTGGAGGATATCTGGGTCAATTAGCATAACCAAGTTTATTAAGAAAATGTTCTGCATCCCACTTTAGGGAGTGGCGTTTGGGGTCTTAAAATCTGGTGAGCAGCCATCTAAGATGCAACAGATGGCCCCAACCCACTCGGAGCAAAGGAGAATAAAGAACACCAAAGATACAAGAAACAAAAGAACCACATAAACCAGAGACTCCATCAGCCTAAGACCAGAAGAACTAGATGGTCCTTGGCTACCATCAGTGACTGACCTGTCAGGGAACACAACAGAGATTCCCTTATGGAGCAGAAGAAAAGTGCGGAGCAGAACTCAAATTCACATACAAGACCAGACTTAATGGTCTGACTGAGACTGGAGGAATCTCCAAAGCCATAGCCCCCGACGCTCTGTCAACCCAGAACTGAAACTATTCTGGAAGCCCTCTCTTCAGACAAAGATTAGACTGGACTATAGAACATAAAATAACACTCGTGAAAAGTATGCTTCTCAGTTCAGTCAGATACATGAGACCAAATTATCGGCTCCTGTCTGGAGGCAGGATGAGAAGGCAGTAACGGACAGAAACTTGTTGAATGGACACAAGAAACCTGAGGTGGAAAAGGGGAGTGTTCTATCACATTATAGGGATTGCAACTAGTGTCACATAATATGTGTATAAATGTTTGTATGAGAAATTGGGCTGTAGACTTTCACCTAAAGCACAATAAAAATTTTTTAAAAATAAAATACAAGTCTGATCATGGCATACTTTGTTTGAAATTCTCATTTATACTCACTGCTGTCAGGAAAAAAAAAAAAGAACATGTGTTTTTCTGTTTCAGGAATGACACTGGTTGTTCTTAACTCTCCACTTTGTTCTTGCATAACAATTATTTAAGAATCTGTCAGATCCAAACATAAATACCACTTCGTCTAAGAAGATATTCATGACCCCAGTCTCCTAATGTACGTTTTCTAAGGTAAACACCAAAATGTAATCTCTCTTAACACTTTTATTTATGGCACTTAAGTCAATTGGAATGATATAACTTATTTTAATTATTTGTTCAGTGCTTGGCTCAGCTACTACAGTGAAAACTGAATATAGTCAGAGATCGCTATAAAAATAAATATTATACTAGTACAATGGCTGATAAATGTTGGACAAAAAATAAATATTTTTGAATGGGTAAATTAGATTCTTTCTAAAAGCAAATGCTGAAAATTTTGTCCTTCTTCTGCCCTCATGTTAATCTTTAGAATCCTTGGATGTTTGGTCTAATATAAGCTGTGTTCCTCTTCTATATACTTTTACCTTCTTTATTTTTGTCCCTTACTCTTCTGGAAGCAAGTTATGGAAACAATGCTATTTAATTACCCTCAGAACTTTATGAAGAGCCTGGCATATAGTATACTCACAATAATTCTTTACTAAATAATTATAATTACTTTAATTTCCCTGCTTACTGTTTCTAATTCTAAATTATGCGTTGTAGATATTTTTAATTTTTCACAGAGCCAACCACATTGCTAGAATTTTAAGTTACATGCTCAGTATGTACTTTCAGTTGATAACAGTTGTTGTTTATAATTTCCTTTTGTTCAAAAGGAAGTTATTCCCTACACTTTCAAGTTAGCAAAAATGTAGCTTTTTGAGATTATAATGATACCATCCTTTTTGCATTTGCCTAGTGTTAAAAGCTTTAACTCTTGTAGCTGTCCATATACCATACCATTTGTTAACTCTTCCCCCAATCCAGGGGTGTCAAATCTTATGAAATCTGTCTCCATTATCATTTTTAACCTCAACATATCATGCTTGTATTATTAACATCTCCTCCTAACCTAGTTTCCTGATTCCAATCATTCTTCTACAAATCAACCTAAATCATTTCACCAGACAAGTGTAGCCAAAGAAAAGGATACTAATTTTCTATTTCCAGTAATTCAACCAGGAATTCAAGGTCACTCACAGTCTTGACCTAAGATATTGAGTGAAAGTTTGATACAATTATTCTGATACTTCATTCTCCTCATCTAACAAACTCCTTTTTCTAAACCATAAACACCACTTTTTTGCTGTTGCAACATCCATATATTTTCTCATATCCTACTGCCTTCCTGATTTCCAGATACCAAATTAAAATATTTGTGTTGTAGTTGCCAGTCTTATTCAGACTTCAGACATGACATTATTTTGTAGATGTTATATGTATAAATCTAGTTAAGAAATTACTTTGCTCCTGCCAAATACAGCATAAATCAAACATTTCTTATTGAAACTCACCAAAATTCAAGAGATCACAATTTGGCAAGAAAGATGAAATTTTCACCTATCATCAAACAAGAAAATACAAAATATAAGCGACATGTGAGTGGTAAATACTTTAAAATCTTTAAAAAGGGGCAGTAATATTTGATGAAGTTTGCTTAAGACTTGGGAATTCATAAATGTTGTATTTATGTAGACATGCCTTATACTACTATAGCTATAAAATACTTATTAAAAACACAAAAAATATTTGCTAATCTTCCAGTAACAGGTTACAAGTTAAGTAAATTATCATCATAAACCATAACATTAAAATTTCTTTGTTTTCATTGATCTGATTAATTAAAAAACATAATCTTTTATACTGCCCACTTATCATGCAAGAAAATTATTGTTTTAACAATGAAAATAAATGGACAAGGATTTATCTCGAGACAGTCATTACAAGAAAACACATTTAATAAGATAATAATGTGAAATATCATGAAAATATTTTTTAAATAAAATTTGTTTCAATAGAAAACTGTTTTTCAAAGATTGTTCCTTAGACAATCACTGTTTCCTACCAAAATTGCATTTTATGAGATAAGTTGAGTAATAATTAGGCAGAGTCAGTAAATACAAAATAATTCATGCAATGGAAGAGTAGGAATAAAATCTGTGTTATTATGAATTAAACAATTTAATATATTCATTCACACAGAATGGAATGAAAAGGATTTGTTTAATTTTTTTTAAACAAAACAACTATTTAACAGAACTCTCAAATCAAACAGTCTTTGTGTTTTGAGTGAACAAACTTAATAATGAGATATAGAACTTGGAAAGTTACAAAAAAGAAAAATTTAGAAAATTATTTTTTTCATACACTGTCCTGTACCAGTTTTAGCTATTTCTAAAATATTGTGTCAAATCTTTGGAAAGCCTGAAACCTCAGAGGAATTTCTTTGACAGAAGAGACAAAAGTTGACAAGAAAATGTCCACTTGTTTGCTGGGTAATGATCATCTGTCTTTTTCTTGACAAAGTCTTTGTATACATCTCTTCTCTACCCTTTTTCTTCAAAAAGAAATAAAAGTGATTGTAGTAAAAGGTATGGATATCACTTGTGAAAATATATAACTATTTTAGCACTATATTTATATAAGTGAATGAAAATATTACTGAAGGTAGCTTTCACTTGTAAGTTACAAAGATTTGAATATGCTGTGTTTACAAATGAACAATAAATATTGAGATAAATAATATAACCTAAAAAATACACTTAATTTATTTTATAAGCATTAAACTTATTTACATGTTTTTAGTAATTTATTAAGGCATTTATTATAATATTATTATTATAAAATGTATATTATGAGCACATAGTTGTTGTTGTTAGGTGCCTTCCAGTCAGTTCTAATGCACAACAGAACAAAATACTACCCAGTCCTGTGCCATTTTCACAATCCTTGGAACCCATTGTTGAAGCCACTGTGCCAGTCTGTCTCCTAGAGAGAGGGTCTTCCTCTTTTTCGCTGACACTCTACCAAGCTTGATCTTCTTCTTCAGGACTGATCCCTCCTGATAATATGTCCAAAGTATGTGAGACAAAGTCTTGCCACCCTTGCTTTTAAGGAGTCTTCTGGCTGTACTTCTCCCAAGACAGATTTGTTTATTCTTCTGGCAGTCCATGTATGTTCAGTATTCTTTACCAACACCACAGTTCAAAAGTGTCAATTCTTCCTCCATCTTCCTTGTTCATTGTCCAGCTTTCACATGCATATGAGGCCACTGAAAATAACATGGCTTGGCTCAGACACACATTAGTTCTTAAAGTGACATCTTTGCTTTTCAACATTTTAAAGAGGTTTTCTCCGCTTATCATGATGTTGCTTTTTGGTCTAGTTGTAAGGATTTTAGTTTTATTTACGTTGAAGTGCAATCCATACTGAAAACTACAGCCTTTGATCTTTATCAGGAAATGCTTCAAGCCCTCTTCACTTTCAGCAAGCAAGGTTGTATCATCTGTATATCTCAGGTTGTTAACGAGCCTTCCTCCAACCTTGATGTTGCATTCTTCTTCATATAGTCCAGCTTCTCTGATTATTTGTTCAGTGTACAGACTGAATAAGTATGGTGAAAGGATACAACCCTGGAACACACCCTTCCTGACTTTAAACCATGCAGTATGCCTTTGTTCTGTTCGAATGACTGGCTCTCAGTATATGAACACAAATATACTTACTAATCTTTTGAAGCACACTACCCTTTATAGTCTTTGCTTATAATATGTCCTTCACTTAAACTGTCCAAACTTGAACAACCTGATAAACATAACCATTGTTACTGGATTGTACACATGAATAATGTTGAAATGGTTAAGATTTGATACACATATATTTACCACAATTAAAAAGAAATCCAAACATCACTTCTGATAAACAATGTAATTCTGATACTTAGGACTCAGTTTATTGTAAAAGCTCTCATTAATCAAAATATAATAAATAGTGATGTGAATATCCAAAATTATGCTTCTAATTTAAACATACATCAAATTTACCAAACGTTAATATAATAAAAAGGCAAAATAAAACCTTGCTTTAATCCTAGTTTTCTTTTAGCACCTGCTATGCTACCTCTCTTTTTCTGCAAAAGTATATTCCACACATATTATATCTATTTTCATAAATATATATTTTTCATTACTCAAGTCAAGCTGGTCTCTGCGTTGTCCCCAGTAATCTATAAAAACTTTTTTGCATAATCACTGATGTCCCTTACTTCATAATGGATCTAATCCAGTCAGTATATTATATAGTACAAGAGCGTTAAATACAGTAGATCATTCCTTCTTATCGGAAGACCTTCCTCTTCTGTTTGCTCTTGGCACACCACCACCTCCAGGCTGTCTTTCTGTTTCTCTGCCTGCTCATTCTCAATGTCCTTTATGATATATCATCCTTTTCCAGACTTGTGAAGCTTGGATTGCATCAATGCTTATAGTCTGTCCTCTTCTCTCTCTGAATTTTTGTGTAAGTGATTTAATCTGCTTCTAAGACTTCAACTATCATTTCTATCTAGTTAATCCTAAATTTGTAACTTTTGCCCTTACTTTCCCTCTATACTTCAGATCCATGTAATCAAAAGCCTCTTAGATACTGTCATATTATCTCTCACCGGCATCACCACAAAACTGTACTCACAATCTTCTCTTTCATCCTGGACTTCCTTCATTTTGCCTGTCTCAGTAATAAATGGATCAGGACCCACCTGGTTTAACAATATTTAAAGGTGTTATTTATATTTGTTCTTGAGTTTTGTTTTCCTTTTTGACCACATGACTAATAAAATACAAAATTACTTTGCATCTTTATTCTAAATATCTCTTTGATCTATTTGCTTCTCTGTGTTGACATGGCCACCACGATGGGTGAAGCCAAGATATTGCCATAATTGTACTAATGTATGACCTTGCATTAATTATCTGTTGTTGTTAGGTGCTGTCCAGTTGGTTTCAACTCATAGCAACCCCATGTACAACAGAAGGAAACACTGCCTGGTCCTTCGCCATACTCATAATTGTTGTTATGCTTGAGTCCATTGATGCAGCCAGTGACAATCCATCTCCTGAGGCTTTTCTTCTTTTTTGATGACCCTCCTCTCTACCAAGCATGATGTCCCTCTCTGGGTACTGGTCCCTACTAATGACATGTCCAAAGTATGTGAGACGAAGTCTCGCCAGCTATGCTTCTAAGGAACATTCTGGCTATATTTCTTATTTGCATTACTTATCTAGTTACCAATATTAAATTCAGTTCATTTCTCTGTTTAACTGAAGTGAAATTTTAAAACAATAATCTATTTTTTGCCAACCCTCTGTCAACCAATTTCCATTATATTTGGGAAAAAAGTATAAGAACTAAAACAAAAATAAACACACAAAACAGATATAAATAAAAGCAAGTATTTTTGAAACAAACAAAATGACCATCCATTATCTTCCCTGTATATGTCACAATTCTCATTTCCTACAATATTCCCTACATTAACAACACTACTTCTTTCATTTTAATATACTCTGCTTTAAAAGTATTTGTTATGGATTGAACTGTGTCCCCAAAAATTTGTGTCAACTTGGCTAGGCCATAATTCCCAGTATCATGTGGTTGTCCACCATTTTGTGGTCTGATGTGATTTTCTTATATTTTGTAAATCCTACCTCTATAATGTTAATGATGCAGGATTAGAGACAGTTATGTTAATGAGGCAGAACTCAATCTACAGTATTAGGTTTTATCTTGAGTCAATCTCTTTTGAGATATAAAAGAGAGAATCCAGCAGAGAAGAGAAAGGACCTCCTACCACCAAGAAAACAGAGCAGGGAGGAAAGTGAGTCCTTTCAGCCCAGGGTCCCCGTGCTGAGAAGCTCCTAGATTAGACCAGGGGAAGATTGATAACAAGGACCTTCCCCCAGAGCTGTCATAGAGAGAAAGCCTTCTCCTAGAGCTGGTGCCCTGAATTCCCACTTCTAGCCTCCTAAACTGTGAGAAAATGAATTCCTCTTTGTTAAAGCCATCCACTGGTGGTATTTCTGTTACAGCAGGACTAAGTATTTAAGACAATTCTTCTTTTGAAACCCCGTTATCCTATATAATTCCTATTATTATTTATTTCTCTGCTTAAAGCAGCTTCAGAAACTCTTGCCTTAGTGTCAAAGTAAAAGAAATGTAGAACTGAGAAAAAACTCATTTTCTATTCATGATCTTTTAAAAGGTGTACATTTTTGCTCTGTCAATGTTAAAGTGAATAAATAGCAACATTAAAAATATTTACCACTGTTAAACTCAGGAGTACTGTAAGTTTTCAGGTTTTGGTTCGTAAAACTATTTGCCATTGAAGAAACCAGAAATCCTTGGAAAGTGGTTAATTCCACGGTTTAGGACAAGAAAAATCAAGATAGGCCTGAAATATAGTGTTATCTCCAGAATTAGAGATGTTTTGAAGAAAAGCTCAAGGAAATGTTAAGACCAAGTAGACTGCTAAAAAATGTTCTCTTTCGATAAGCTGTAATACTTAGACTGTCAAATAATAATGATAATGGAGTCAATCATAACATGGTAACTTCATAACTTCATATATCCCATGAATTTTTAATGATATTCTACAGATAAATGTCAACGTCCAACGTAGAAATGTATAATGTATAATGCAGAAGGTTGATTATAATTGTATATATTTATTTTTATTGATTTCAGTAAGTAGGAGAATGTTACTATATTTTTATTTTATTTTTAAAGTATATGTCACTTTATAAGTTTTCGTATCTACTTTTGCAAGCAGAAAATCATTTTAAAAATACTTAAAAGTAAGCCAGTCAGTTCTGGAAAGAGTAGAAATTCTACTAAGAATAGACCAGCTGAATCGGCACCAAAGGTCTCATATAATAAGTATGTGGAGAAGGATGGAGTCATATGCAATATATAGTTAAAGGGAAGATACCAATAGTATGTTACAAAATTATGCATTAATAAAATACTCTAAAAGTGTCATGGATGAATTATGTTCCCCAAAATCATATGTTGAAGTCATAACTCCTATACCTCTGAATGTGATCCTGTTTGGAAATAGAATTTTTCTTTTGTTATATTGAAGAGATCATACAGTAATAGGTTGTGTCCTAAACCTAATACCATCTGAAAAGTCTCTTAACAGGAAGAGTACAGAGTACAAACACAGAGAGACACATTCATGTGGGGAAGACAGATGCCGTGTGAAAACAAAGGCAGATGCATCTACAAACTCAGGGACATCAGAGATTGCTGGCAGCTACAAGAAGCAGAAAAAAGCAAAGAAGAACCTTCCCCTAGAGCTGTCTCCCTAAATTCAGACTTCTAGACTCCTGAACCATGAGAAAATAAATTTATGTTTTGTAAAGCCATCTACTTTGTGATACTTTTTTATGGCAGTCCTAGGAATCCAAGAGAAAAAATAACTATGCAAACTCAATGACTCATTTCATAAGAGATGAAAATTCTAGATGTCTCTACCAATTACAATAAAATATTAATAACTACAAACATTTTTAATACAGCTAAAATTTAGGAAATTATATTTATTAGCCCCGTGTGTCTGTCAGTTTGCGGTATTGTGTCGGCTTGTGTGTTGTGTGATGCTGGAAGCTATGCCACCTGTATTTAAAATACCAGCAGGGCCACCCATGGTGGACAGGTTTCAGTGGAGCTTCCAGACTAAGACAGGTTAGGAAGAAGAACCTAGCATTAGTGAGCTGAAATGGACTGGTATTGAGCATTTTGAATTGGAAAATCATATTGTCTACTATGCTGGGAATGACAAATTGAAAAATGGTGTCACATACATCTTCAAAAAGTACATTTCAAAATCTATCCTGAAGTACAATGCTCTCAGTGGTAAGACAATACTTAGACGCCTTCAAGGATGACCAGTTAATACGACTATTATTCAAATATATGCACCAACAACTAATGCAAAAGATGAAGAAATTGAAGATTTTTACCAACTTCTGCATCTGAAATTGATCAAACATACAATCGAGATGCATTGCTAATTACTGGTGACTGGAATGTAAAAGTTGGAAGCAATGAAGAAGGATCAGAAGTTGGAAAATATGGCCTTGGTGTTAGAAATGACACTGGAGATCACATGATAGAACTTTGCAAGACCGAGAATTATTCATTGCACATACATTTTTTCAACAACTTAAATGGCACCTATACACAAGGACCTCACCAGATGGAGTACACAGGAATCAACTCAACTACATTGGTGGAAAGATACGATGGAGAAGCTCAATATCATCAGTAAGAACAAGGCCAGGAGTTGACTGCATAATAGAACATCAATTGCTCATTCCCAACTTCAAGTTGAATATGAAAAAAATTAAAACAAGTAAATGAGAGCCAAAGTATGACCTTGATTATATTGCACCTGAATTTAGAGACCATCTCAAGAATAGATTGGACACACTGGACACTAAACGCCCAAGACACCATACTTACCCAATCTGTATGTTGAGCAAATAGTCGGAGAAGCTGAACTGAAAGAAGAAGAAAGCAATATCAAGTTTGGAAGAAGACTCATTAACAACCTGAGATATGCAGATAACACAACCTTGCTTGCTGAAAGTGAAGAGGACTTGAAGCACTTACTGATAAATATCAAAGACTACAGCCTTACCTGTGGGTTATACCTCAACATAAAGAAAACGAAAATCCTCACAACTGGACCAATAAGCAACATCATGTTCCTTTCTGTTGTACATAGGGTCACTGAGTTGGAATTGACTCGACGGCACCTAACAAAAACAACAACAAACTTCTTGGAAATAAATCAGAGCCAAAAAATCAAAATTTATATTAAAAATGGGAATGTAAGTGTTTCATCTGTAACAAGTAAAATTCTGTGATAAAAAGATACACAATCCTCATAATGCCCTTCAACTGAGAAGCGAGTCCCTGTGACCGGAGCAAGACGTTGGTAGGTAATAAACCAGTTTCTACATAAATGTCTGCTATTTTTGTTTTGTTTTGCTTTATTTTTGATTTATAAGACAAAAAATATAATAAACAACGTACACTCAATGCCATAAAGTAAGATAAATTAGCATATTAATAAATAAAAAACTATGATAATTATATTCTTTTAATTGTATTATTGCTAATTTACTGAATAGATTTATTGTAAAATTACATGTACATTTTTATGTTTAATGGGTTTAAAACATTTAAAGACTCAAATATATTAGATTTGCGATTATGCTAACTCTATAAATTTTTCAAATTTGAAATACATATAAATATTTGGAAAAAATTAATAAGTTTCTTAATTGCAGATGTAGTGTAAATATTTGTAGAAAAATCAATGTAAATATTGAAGAATGCATTCTCTCATTTGACAAATTACTAACGTTCTTTCTACCAAAATCAGTTTCCTGTCTTTTCCTCTGGGTAAGAATTACTTATTCTTTAAAATCCAGTTCAACAACAACAAATCCTTCCTGATACCCTCCAAAAGTACAATCACCCCTTCTCTGTTAAATGAATTCATGGGACATTATTTAAACCACTGGTGCAGTACAGATAGCACACTATATTACAGCTTTTGCCATATCTTTGAATTTTGTTAATGATCAGGCAACATCTTGAAATCAAGAAAATATGTTACATTACCAACTATTATAAAATACCTGACTCATAATAGGTGCTCCATCAACATTTGTAAAAAATGTTTCACATTGTTTAATATCTTAATAGTTTCACTGAATTTTGAAAGGTTACGTTGATCAGCACAAAAGCATTTCATTTAACAATTCAGGAATTTAATATCTTTATTAATGAGCATCTTTTGTAAATGTTAAGGGGAGCAACAAGAAAAACAAAAATCAAGCAAAGCTATGAAGTGTCTTTCAGTTATTTTATTGTGACATCTAACTCATTTACGAACTATATTTGTTACAAAAGATCACCAAAGATAATCTAAAATTAGTGTATTTTCCAGTGTTTTCTCCTTCCCAAACTTGTGATATATTTTAACACGAGATGGAAGACCTACATTCCCTATGTTAAGACTTTGCAAAAGAACAGTTGAAGCTCTAAGACTCATTCCTCCACAACAGCATGATCGTTTTGGGTATAAGTCTAATAATTAATTTCATTTTCTTTTGGTGGAGGCGACCTGTGGAAGCTGTGCATAAAAGTAGAATGATATAGAGATAACTATTGGCACAGACGTCTAGTTAATGATGTCATCTATGGACTCTTGGTGTAAAAGTGACTAGCAAGGGTCTTTGTAGTGGTAACATAGTCTCAGAAGTATACTTGTGAGTGCCATGCTTTGTAAATATATCTCTAAACTAGTCTGTAATTTTAAAATCGTATACTCGAATCCTATCCATTAATATGCCATGAATTCATAAATAGAGGAGAAAAAAAAATCCGTATTTCTGTTACTATAGCACTTTAATGGCAAATGCACTCAAGTGATTTTTGTCAATATACCGTCAATAGATTTCATATTCTGAAACAACTCAGTTTAACTGCAATATATAATATGAAACAAACTTTCAACTAAAGTAATCATAAATTCTAAATTACAGTTTGTATTGCTCAAATATAGTGTCATGTTTTATGGAAATGTTTCATTTTTTGCATTGTTCACTTTGCTCCTAAATATCTTTTCCATAGACACAAAAGCATCAATACGCACACACACACACACGCACATACATACATATACATAAAGTAAATGCTGGTGTGGTATACATATTTTACTAATGAGATAAACATTGGCAAAATGAAATGAAAATCTTTTTGCTGACTATAATCTGACGAGTTTTTCAATTGATTGCAAATAGCTCTCTATAAAACTAAATATCTGCAATGCAAGTTTCTATAGGGCAGACAGGACTTTTCTCATTATTCACGATAGTCTTTTAGTAATACATGAAATAATATCACAGATATTTCTTCTCTAAGTCTATATCAGTCAGTAGTACAACCTGTGTTTTTTATATCAGAAAAGGGTGAATTTAGGTTGAAAGATCTGTAATGTGGAAATTACTAGTGATGTGATAACTGAAATATTTCAGAGATCCTCTTCAAGGCACGTGATAATGAGTTCAATACTGGGAAGGAAGTTACAGCTTCTCAATGGAGTATACGATAAGAAAAGTAAATGTCTTGCTAAATATAACGGACAAATGAAACACACTATCTAGGAACATAATGAGTATTAACATTTTAATCTCTAATACCACTGAAAGAAAAATAGGTATGTTACAGCTTAGATAGTCTAGGAAAATTAAAAATATATTTGATAGAGAAATCACATTTAATTATCAAAAAGCTAACGAATATCTGGAAAAAATTCGTATTGGAATATATATTAGAACATTTACATACATATACTCATGTGTATGCACATAGACTCACTTATATAAGCATATTAATTTTTCTAATAAGCAGTATACATTTACCAGAATGAATTCTCTCTCTCTGTTTATGTCTCTACTAAAATATACATTTTCAAGAGATAATTTGCCTGGAATTTTGTACTGTTCTGAGAATTCAGAGATGAATCAGGCCAAGTTCTTAAACAGAAAAAGATAGCTGTTACAAGCAGGTGCTGGAGGCATCAAATTCAAAAAGTATTATGATTTAACATAAAAAGAGATAACAGTGAGATGTGACTAAAATGTTATGGAGATGAACTGGTAATAAGGACAATTTGGGGGAGTTTCATAAAACAAGTAGCATTTGTGGTATGACTTCACAGGAAAACAGGACTGTTGATACAGTAACCAATGAGAAACTAGGGTACAAAAAGTGGGATTCATGTTTGTAGCGGTGACCTTAATGGGTCAGCACTCATTTAAAGTGTTTGGATGATGGGGAACACGTGAAGCATTGGCAGAGTTTAAGTTGAATATTCAAGGATTAGATCACCAAGGATTTTGTCTTTTATATGCCACACCAAATAATATTAGCTTCTAGTCAATGAGATGTCTTAAAACAAACAAACAAACCCATTGCTGTCGAGTCAATTCCGACTCATAGTGACCCTACAGGACAGAGTAGAACTGCCTCACAGAGTTTCTGGTGGATTCCAACTGCCAAACTTTTGGTTAGCAGCTGAGCTCTTAACCACTACACCATCAGGGTTTCCATATGAGATGTCTTAGAATGATTTTAAATAGTAGACTCGTATGAACAGATTTGCATATTGGATGTCTTAAGCAGCTGTGGAGGATTAATTTTTGGAGAATTGTCAGAAGTTGTTAGAATAATTTGAGAACATCTTGAGGCTCTTAACATGTGGCACAGAGCAAGAAAGTAAAATAATGGGTTCTAAAGACATTGAAGAAGGATAGCCAAGGTGGCAAACAATTTAATGTGGTAAATTAAAGAGAAGGAGAAATCAAGGATAACTACAATGACACATTGGCTCTTTCCAGTAAACATAAATATTATCATATCAGTTTTTTCTCTAGGAATTATGACTAATGAGTGAGAGCTCCAGGAGTATAATTTGTGTATATTTTATTTTCCATATTATTTACTATTTTCACATTTTTAAAAGCAACTAAATAGTTTTATTTTAAACATTTTGTGTATGTTGAGTATACAAAACATTGTAGAGCTTCTATGACCAAAGACAATGTGGGTAGACTGGCTTTGCTTCAGACACCTTCTCCTTGTGCATAATGGCAGTTTTTCAGAAGCTTCTTCAGAAATTTGTGTCAGAGTGTAGAATAAATTGTAAAGTGGTCATTGCATGACACATATATACATACACACATGATATGTGTATATATATGTATACATATATGTGGGTAGAAGTCCTGGTGGCGCAGTGGTTAAGAGCTTGGCTGCCAGCCAAAATGTCGGTAGTTCAAATCCACCAGCCACTCTTTGAAAACCCTATGGGGCAGTTCTCTGTCCTAGAGGGTCGCTATTTGGAGCCCTGGTGGTGCAGCGGTTAAGAGCTTGGCTGCTAACCACAAAGTCGGCAGTTCAAATCCAGCAACCGCTCCTTGGAAAACCTGTGGGGCAGTTCTACTCTGTGCAATAGAGTGGCTATGAGTCGGAATCGATTCCACGACACCTAACAATAACATCAATATATACATAACATACAGTATTTTATATATATATATATATATATATATATATGTATGTATAATACATATACATATATAAATGTCCTTGAAGTTTTTAAGAGAAGTCCATCATTTCTGCATTGGGTAAAGTTATTTATAAGTTCACAAGTATAAAAATGAAATTGTATATTTACATTAAAATTGGAATCATAACTCAGACCTTATTAGTTTAGATCGTTTACTGTCCAGTACACTCATGCATGGCATGTCCTATTTCAGTGTTGAATACTTGGAGTTAAGCATATGTACTCAGCACTGTGAAGATATAATTCTTTATATTCAAAGTCATTATTTACACTGTATCCATACTTTATATGTCTGATTTTTATAGTGCAATATTTCCAGTAAGCACAAGAACACTTTTTCGTTGCTATCTGAAATCTTGATGTAAATAATTATAACAAATCAATTCAGTCTGACATAATTTCATAGGATCTCACAGAACAGTGAAAATTGAGTAGTTCTGTCAGATAAATTAAGCACCTGGTAACCTAGAGTCCACACAAAATTAATCAGAGCAATGATCTTTAAACCATAATTTATGCACATATGCCAGCCAATTCAATGTAATCATTTTTTTCCTTATTCACGTACCTGTGTCCATATTTTTAAATTATGCACACAGATTCACTTTCAGGACTCTGGTATGATTATATTTATTTAACTTCAACTCGAATTTCCAAAATAAGTTTTATAAATATTCTAAGAAATTTGTGCAAATGCTCATAATTAAAAAAAACTATGTTAGCAAGTCAACGTCTTTTATTATCAGCTATGACGTGGGAATACGTGATTGGAAGTTTGGGAAAATGTGTCTTATGCAAGTGATTGCTCATATTAAACTACATAGAGAATATGACACTTGTCTATTCCAAACATGCATACAATAATTCTTTATAGATTTAGTGCATGAGTTAAAAAAAAAAAAGTCACGTTTTTGAAAGGAGACAACAGTTTAATAAACTGATAACCACAGTCACCAAAATATTTGTTTTTTTTTTATGTACTTTTATTTTTTAAACAATCATAACACACTGGGGTTGTTCTTTTCATGTTTAACAAAATAGAGCAATACAGCAATTGAGCTCAGCACAATGGTGAAAGTAAAGGAAAACCTGTGCAAATATCAGAAGGCAGCTGCTGTTTCACATGTACTTACAAATAAAGGGGTATAATTCAACAAATATAAAAAGAAAAAAATGAATGTCTTTCATATAAAATAATGCTGCCTGCATGAGACATATCAAGTTTATTAGTTTTATAATACGTTTAACTTCCATACAAAGCTTTAAAAAAAAAACAAAAAAACTTTTACCAGTAATAGTCGCTATTTTATAAATGGGTTCCAAATTATAATTTCTAATTAACAACCAACTTGTATTCTTATTGCATCATCATTTATTGAAAGTTTAATAACCAATTTCTTGTTTAATTTTTAAAATAGACTCAAAATCTGCATTTTTAAGTAATTGTAGAATAAAATATGAATATGCCTGAGTATTCACTTCTTTGTACTTTGATATTATTTGTACGTTGTTTAAAATGCTTCTTAATGTTAAAACAATATTTAGAATTTTTTGTCTACAAAAATGATAAAAACTTGGCCATTTGGTAATTTTATATTCAAAATTTTACGATGATATTAACACTAGAAGCAAATATCAGAAGACAAAGATTAGCAGGTACCATTGCTTGGAGGCACATTCATCCTCCTTAAAACAAGGTTAGTCACATTTTTGAAGGACATAATTCTACAATGACAGTTTATTTAAAATTATAGCTACATCAAAAACTACTTGACATTCATCGTACAAAGATCTAAATCTTTTATTATTATTTAGTTAAACACAAGAATTTTGTATTTGTATTAGTGGATCACTTACCTGACACACTTGATTAGCTATTAGTATCCAAAATTGTCAAACTCTATCAAAGATAAAATAGATATGTGGAATATGTAAAAAAAATTGACACAAAAGTGTGAAATAAAATTTTTAATATGTATCATTGCCCTTCCCTATAAATATATTTGTTCTGTTATTTTTAAGTGTTGTAGAATATTCTGAAAGCACAGTAAATTTTGCTTAAAATAAACATTACTCAGTTAACAGTAGGCATAGAAACTTTTTAAGTTACAATTATCCAATGTTATTATTCAACCATTTAAACATATTTGTACCTGTGTGATTTAAATCATTAAAAGGAAATATTCAGAAGAAATAGCCAGTAACATATTTCAATAAGCCACAGTGTATATATGAAAAAATGCTCTAAAATGGTTAGTCAAAGATTCTTTACAAATGTATTACACACACACAGACACACTTATTTGCACATATATCTATGTGTATATATATTCAATATATTCCTTATATATTACATATACATATATATATACATACTGAACTAATTTTAGATTTGTGCTGTATATTTAAATGCTACATTCAAGAATGTTCTCACATACCCATGAATTATGTGTGAAAATATAATAATATATGGTGTCTTAGTTATCTCGTGCTGCAATAACAGAAATACCATAAGTGGATGGCTTTAACAAAGAGAAATTTATTCTCTCACAGTCTAGGAAGCTAGAAGTCTGAATTCAGGGCACCAGCTCTGGGGGAAGCCTTTCTCTCTCTCTTGGTTTTGGGGGAAACTCCTTGTCATCAATCGTCCCCTTGTCTAGGAGCTTCTCAGTGCAGGGACTCTGAGTTCAAAGGACATGCTCCACTCATAGTGCTTCATTCTTGGTGGCATGAGATCCCTCTCCTTTCTGCTCACTTCTTTTATATCTCAAAAGATATTGACTCAAAATACAATCTAATCCTGTAAATTGAGTCTTGCCTCGTTAACATAACTGCTTTTAATTCTGCCTCTTAACATCATAGAGGTTAGGATTTAAAACATATTAGATAATCACATCAAATCACAAAATGGTGGACAACCATACAATACTGGGAATCGTTTCCTAGCCAAGTTGACACACATTTTTGGGGGACACAATTCGGTCTATAACATAGGGTATATGTTCAGTTCCCATTGCCGTCGAGTTGATTCTGGCTCACAGTAAACCTATAGGAGAGAGTAGAACTGCCCTACAGGATTTCTAAGGAGTGGCTGGTGGTGGATTTGAACTGCAGATCTTTTGATTAGCAGCCATATCACTTAACCACTGCATCACTAGGGCTCCATGGTACATATTGGTTATTATTTATTTAGGTAAATTTTTTGTTTATAGATTGAAAGGAAAATAATGTCATTAATTAATTGCATCCAAGAAAAATTGGATATTGGATATTCAGGCATATGAACAGCCGTTTAGTTTCATTTAAAACTGTAATATTACTAACTAAACATAAATGTTGATGTTCTCTTTTATTCTAGAACTTGACATCTTAAAGTCCTTTCATGAGTAACTCTTTTGGTTCAGAAGATAAGGCTTTAGCGTCTATGGCAGAGAATGCTATTTCCCCCAGAATCAGATTACTCTTTCTCCTTGATAATATAACAACCAGTACAGAGATGGAGGCATAATGACCTAGAGTTCTACATTTTTAGCCTCTCTTACAGCAAGGCATGAATATGCAAATAAATAATGTCAAGAGTGATGTAGTTCAAATTTCAGGATGAGTATTTAAAGGGAAGAGTCCACTTTTCTCCAGCAGTTTTTTGGAAGACTTATTGGTGGTTAGACAGTTATCTTGGTCCATAAGGTTGAGAATCACACCCTGGTGATGGCGGAGCAAAAAGTTAGACAAGGATTCTGGATTCTTATGATCAGGTATACCATAGCTCCGTTGCCCACAACCTGATGTAAGTATACTTACATCATTTTGTTATTATGGTACTCTTCTTCAAATTTTCTATAGTTAAAATGTAATCCTAGTAAGTAACTTAACAGGCTTTTAAAAATAAATTGACAAGCTTATTTTAAAATATACATGAAAATATAAATGACCCAGTGGAGTTAAAACAATTTTGAAATATAAGACCAAAGTTGATGGAGTTACACTTACACTGATTTCAAGAATCACTATAATTACAGTTATCAAGAGAATGTGGTATTGGTGTAAGGACAGACATAGAGATAAATAGAACAGAATGTTGTTGCTATTGTTGCATGTCATCAATATGATTTCGACTCAGAGTGACCCTATAGGACAGAGTAGAATTGCCCCATAGGGTTTCCAAGGAGCGGCTGGTGGATTCAAACTGCCAACCTTTTGGTTATGAGTTGTAGCTTTTAACCACTACACCACCAGGGCTCCATTAGGAGATAAACCAAAAATCAAACCGGTTGCCATTGAGTCAATTTCCACTCATAACGACCCTACGGGGCATAGTGTAACTGCCTCATAGGGTTTCCAAGGAGAAGCTAGTGGATTTGAACTGTGGACATTTGATTACAGCCAAATTCTTAACTACTGTGCCACCACCACCAGGGCTCCAGGAGATAGAACACCTTAAATTAAAACGTGGTAAGTACTGAACCAGGGGTCTGAATAAAGAGTGATGTAGGTGACAAGGGAGGATAAATTAATTCTGCTTCACATTTGGGCAGACAAAGGGGCTGGAAAGTTAGCTTAATGGTTTAACGAAGATAAAATTTGTGGTAGGTATTTAATACTAAAACATAAGAGTATCAATATTAATAATATAAACTTAACACATACTGATATTGTACAGATTTCATTGTAACATTTTAGGACACAAAAAGAGCTGACAGTCATGTCTTTAGTAAGGAAAATGAGAAATTTAAAGTTCTTGGTCACAAGTGTTTGCTTCATTCAAGCAGAGTATTTCATTAGATTGTATTAAAAGTTTGAGCATAAATTTCATTTTTCTATATACTATTTCCCTTCAAAGCTGTAAAATATCTGAGAAGTTGTTTCATAACTCTTACTCTGTTTAGTCAAATTTTCTAGTCCAGATCAAGCCTTTCATTTTGTTTCCTAATCTTTTTTACACAATTCAGAGACATCGAATCCTTGCTTTGCGGGGATTTAGATGAGTAATTATTGTCTAGATGACTTTGCTCCAGGAACACTTTAATGTAATCTTACTTGGTCATTTGATGATAATTGTGATTTGTTACTCTTGAAATTGAATGAGAAACTGGGGGAAAAAAAGATATATATCTAATATAATATTTCCTGTTCTCTCTCCCTCTCTTTCTCTTTTTCTCTCTCTGACTCAAATCAGACCAATAAGGTATCTTCACACAAAGCTGAGTTTTCTAAAGTCATACCTGCTCAGTTATACTCTGTAACTATGTTCACTAGCTATAGTAGAGAGTCACTTAGGCCAATTAAATGGCATTAAAATCATAACTTTATCCCTCTACTCGTCAATTATTAGATTTTTCCCCCTGATTCTTTAACCCTTACAGGTATTACTTTGCTGAAGAAAAGTCATTGCCTTGGAGGCAATTCTAACTAGCTCTTTCTTTCGATCACGTTGTAGAAAAATGTGATGCTGTACATAATTTTGCCAGTACATACTTCAAAGCTTACACTGTATTTCAGTTCTATAGTTTGTATAATTGCTTTCAATCCTAAATTCCTTAAGGCCAATTAAATGGACAATTATTATGATTTTATTATTTCAATTAACCTTTTGTAAGCTTTCAGAAATCTAAACTTTTCTTTAGCATGCCTGATGATAGTAGGTCAATGTAATCTAATACTAACTAATGTTTCTGTCAAAATGTGTTAAAAACATGTTTGAAAACAAAAGAAAATATGCGCACACCTAGTTTAATGGAACCCAAATCCATTGACGTCGAGTCTATTCCAACCCTATAGGACAAAGTAGAACTGCCCCATAGGGTTTCCAAGGAGCAGCTGGTGGATTCAAACTGCCAATCTTTTGGTTAACAGCCGAGTGCTTAACCACTGTGTAGCTGGTATTAAATTACTGTTATGGTATATTTAATAAATGTATATAGATGTATATTTTGTCTCTTTCACACACACACCTATGTTATGGCAATGCAAGAAGACAATATAACAATCTGAATAAGAATATGTCTTGCAGTTTGACAAAGCTAGGTCCAAATCCTATTTGGGCAAGCTATTTAACACTTTGAGTTTCAGGTTCCCACCAGTCACTTTTGTTGTGTGACATTGTTTCCTTTGTATGATGGTATGACCAGAAAACTGTACAATGAATAAGGAAGATCAAAGAAGAATCAAGGCCTTTGAATTATGATGTTGGCAAAGAACATTGAGTATACCATGGACTGCTGGAAGAATGAACAAATCTGTCTTGGAAGAAGTACACCAGAAATCTCCTTAGAAGCAAGGATGGAGAGGCTTCATTTCACACACCTTGGACATGTTACCAGGAGGAACCAGTCCCCAGAGAAGAACATCATGCTCCATAAAGTAGGGGGTCAGCTAAATAGAGGAAGACCCTTAAGGAGATGAACTGACACAGTGGCTGCAACAATGGGCTCAAGCATAACAATGATTCTGAGGGTGATGCAGGACTGGGCAGTGTTTCGTTCTGTTGTACATGGGGTAGCTGTGAGTCAGAACTGAGTCAATGGCACTTAACAACAACAACAAAAAGGCTAGAATTGATATATATTAAATCATAATCTTTTGATTGTTTTAGAAAGTTAATACATGATATTTGGCTCCCATTCTGTGTATTTACTGACGGAAACAAATGCAATATTTTCTTCTACCTTTTAATCCCTCCTGCCTTCTAATGTCACACATACGCACACACACATTCTGTTATTAGGCACATGATTTAAATTAAAGTAGTACGAAAAGTTTTGAAACATTGTAAATTTATGAGAAGTTAACATTTTCATTTAAATAATTTCCAAGTTGGATGATTTGACATTTTGGTTTCACCATTTTATATTTTCTGTATCTCATTCACCCTAAATTGTGACCCTATAAAACAAATCCTGACCATTTCAGCTCTTCTTGTTAAAAGTGAAATTTTTATTACCAAAAGGATTTGAAAACTTACACAAAAGAAATCCCTAATGATTAGAAAAATTTCCTGTTAAATCATGGTAAAAGTATGATCCTAATTATTAGTTTTTCATATAGTTCATGTTCATATTCTAAATTTTAGTGTACTACTTTCAGATTTATCTGAAATAAATAGCCAAAATACTTGGATAAAACTCACACATTAAGTAGTCTGTTCACAAACAAAATCTGAGAACAAGTAATGTAATAATCAGAAATATAATGTTGGTGCAAAATCATTGAATAAAAATCATAATATACTGTTTAAAAATAAATATAAACTGTAAATGATAATAGAATATAGAATATTATTCAAAATTGAAAATCATGGCACCTGTATACTGGCATCACAATGGAAACATCAGAATATATGTGCCTGAAAATTTAAGATAGCAGGGTAAATCTAAAGCTAAAAAGCTCCTTCTGGGAAAAATTAAGGAGATAAAATTTTTTAAAAAGTGGCAAAAAAGGAATAAAAAGCACTGCACCAGAAATTAAATTAAATTAAAATGCTTATAGATTAAATTAGTGAGCTGTTTTCAGTACACAATGCCTAGCTTAGTGAAGCTCCACACAACTCCAAACTTTGGTTTTTATAGAAACACGAAAGAGGATAAATGAGTAAAATAAATCTTAAAACTTTACTTATTATCCATACCTTGAAAAGAAGAAGAATGGGAGAGAATGTAAGCATTCTGGGGAGGAGAGGGAAAAACTGAAAGAAGAGGAAGAACTTCTCTACCTTCCGTTCCAACAGAGACCAAAAAAAAAAAAAAAAAATCAATATTTTATATGTCAGCTGTGAGAAAAATGGCAGAATAACGAAAGAAGGCTTATAAACTCTCCTAGTTAATTAGATTCTTCAGTGATAAGCACTTAGTGAAACAGAAAAAGAAAAAAAGAAAAGAAATAGACAAAAAACGAAATGAGGAAACAGGAGAACAAGAAACCAGAGAAGAAGCTTACTGACAACCTCAGATGTGATATATTCCAGGTAAAGGGTGCCTCTGAAAGTGGAGGAGGACCCTGTACACACACACACACACACACACATAGACACACACACACACATCCATCTTTTCTGGTGGGAATATAGTGTGAGGTCTATCCTGAAGAGAGATAAAAGCTTGGCATGTAGAGTTGTATGGGGATGTGAAGGCTGGGGACAGAAACTTCAGCAATGGGAATAAATACCTGTGACTGTGAATATGTATAGTTGTTACAGAGTCAGGAGTCGTTGTGGAAATTGTTCACAACTTTTGGGAAAATATCAACTCAAACTTGAATACGTTTCTTGAATATGACTGTTTCTTTACTAAAATATCTTCTTCACTAAAGAAATGAGAGGGATTATTCACTAGCCAGAATCTGAGTTTTTTATTCCTCTAAGTTAATTTTTTTTTAAATTTTTGTTTGCTTTATTGAGATACAATCGACAGTAAACTGTATTTAGGCAAAATATAAAATTTGAAAGAAATCGATATAGGTACACACTGATGAAGGCTTCAATGTGATTTAAACAGTAAACATATCCCACCCTTCAACCACTCTCTGAGCACTTTCACCAGGCAAAAACTAACCCACTTGTCACCATAGATCAGTCATTATAGATCACTCTAAATCATAGAGTACATATAAGTACGTTGTTGGGCGTCATCAAGTTGTTTTCGACTCATAGTAACCTCATGTGACAGAGTAGAACTGCCCTATACAGTTTTCTTGGCTGTAATCTTTATGCAAGCAGATTGCAAGGTTTTTCTCTAGTGAAGACACTGGGTTGGTTCAAAGCTGTTATGAATGTTTATACACAAGTCTTTGTATGGACATATGTATTAATCTGACTTGAGTAAATATGAAAAAGACATCATAAAATAGATGTGTTTTTAATATTTTAAGAAACTGCCAAGCGGTTTTCCAAAGAGTTTGTACATTTTGCATCTACAGCAGCAATGGAAGAATGCTCCAATTCTCTAGCTACATCCTAGCAAACAATTGGCATAGATGGTCTTTATAATAATGGGGGTTTGCTTTTTTATCCAATCTGACTGTCTTAGTTATCTAGTCTGCTATAACAGAAATACCACAAGTGGATGGCTTTAACAAACAGAAATTTGATTTCTCACAGTCTAGTAGGCTAGAAGTTTGAATTCAGGGTGCCAGCTCCAGGGGAAGGCTTTCTCTCTATATTGGCTCTGGGGGAAGATCTTTGTCATCAATCTTCCCCTGGTCTAGGAGTTTCTCAGCATAGGGTCTCTGGATCAAAAAGACAATCTCTGCTCCTGGCTTTTCTTGGCTGGGGGTAATGAAGTCCCTCTCCTCTCTGCTCGCTTCTCTCTTTTATATCTCAAAAGAGACTGGCTCAAGATACAGCCTAATTCTGTAGATTGTGTCCAGCCTTAGTACCATAACTACCTCTAATCCTGCCTCATGAACATCATAGTGGTTAGGATTTACAACACATAGGAAAATTACATCAGATCACAAAATGAAGGACAACCACACAATACTAGCAATCATGGCCTAGCCAAGTTGACACACATTTTTGGAGGGACACCATTCAATCCATAACACTGATAACCTTTTTTTTTTCCATTGGAACATTTAGATACTTTATATGTAATGCAATTATTATTAGGTTTGTGTTTTAATCTACTGTATTTGTATGCATTTTGTGGATGTCTCATCTATTCCTTGCTCTCCTTCCTACTTTTGTCTGTATTTTGGTTAATTGAATATTTTTACTAGATTTAATCTTCTTGTTGGCTTATTAGCAATAATTTATTTGTTCTTAGCTGGCTGTGATTTTTCCCCTCAAGGGAAATTTGACAATGTTTTGAGACATATTGGTTGTCACACCAGGAGAGGGAGATTCTACTGACATGTAGTGGGGAGAGACAAGGGCTGCTGATAAACATCCTACAACATGCAGGAAAGATTATTATAACAAAGAATTGTCTTTCCCAAAATAGCAATAGTGCTGAGGTTGAAAAATACATCTATAATTCTAATTCATATTTTTTTAGTGGTTGGTCTTGGATTTATGTTTTATGTCTATATTAGTTTTAGTTGCTGCGTAACAAAACACCACAAATTCAGAGTCTACTAAAATATTCTTCTATTATCTCACCATCTCCTCATGTCAAAGTAGGTGCATGTCGTAGCTGGGGTCTTTGCCCAGCGTCTCACTAAGCTGAAATCAAGGTATCAGGTAGAGTGCATTGTCATCTGGAGCTCAGGGGGGATCCTCTTTCGAGCTTATTCAAATTGTCAAAATTTAGCTCCAAGAAATTGCAGAACTGAAGTTAGTGTTTACTTGCCAGCTTCTGGGACAGAGTTGCTATCAGTTACTAGAAGCTAACTTCGTTACATAGCCACAAAGCCCTATCATAATATGACCACTTACTTTTTGAAAGCTAGCAGGAGAATCTCATTACAATCTGCTATGAAGGAGTCTTATATAATAACATCATGTTATCATGGGAGTGCCTATTCCATCATCATTTCCATACAAGGTAACCAAACCAACTGAGTTACAATTCTGTTATATTCACAAATCCTGCCCACCTGCAATAGAATGCAATTATACAGGGATTATACACTGGAGGGTGGCAATTTGTGGGACAACCTTAGAATTCTGCCTACTACAGTTTACTCTGTGTGTCCCAATGATTCATGTTCCTCCCACATTAAAAATCCACATGCAAAATTCCTCCTCACTAAGGTCCCAAGAGTCCAGTTCTATTATAGCATCAGCTCAATGTCCAGGATTTCATTACCTAAATCTGTTTATCATCATCTCATTAAAGTCTAAAAATCAGGTCCAGAAGTGAGGCTCCTGTCTGTAATCTGTTAAGAACAGCTCCTGTGACACAATTTCTCTCCAACTGTGGACCTGGAAAATCTAAAGGGACAAGTTATTTATCCCAAACCCTGATAAATAGTTGAAAGGCATAGGGTAACAGTAATAGACATTTTAGTTCATAAAGGGGAGAAATGGAAGGTAAAAAGAAGTTACTAATCCATATCCATTGCAATGGAGTTGATTCCAACTCAAGGTAACCCAGCATGAACTGAGTAGAACTGAGCTCCATAGGGTTTTCTTGGCTATAAACTTAGTGGAAGCAGATCTCTAGGCCTCTGTGGTTAGTAGTCCAGTGTGGGGATATGTGCCATTAAAATATGGATGTATAAAGGCCTCTATGTTGCACAGCATGTTGAGACTTGTCCCTAACATGTTGAGACTTGTCACAACCTGTTTTTCCAAACCCGTTACTGATTGGCTTGTTTACCTGAATTCCTCCTCCCTTGCCCAAAACTTATTGTTGTTCATTCAAAGCCCATTGTTATGTTATTTGCTTCACTGTTTGCTGTATTGACTATAAAATAAACTCCTGGGACTGAAGCTGGGTTCGACTCCTCAGAGTGACCCTCCTGGCCCCACTTCTCTGTAAGAGTTGTGGCATTGGTTATTGTCTCCGCCGCCCCGACAACCGTCACCGCTGCGACAGTCGAGTACAAACCCTTTATGCCACCCAGGCACCTGTCCACTGTTATTCCATAACAGGTATGAAATCCAGCCATATGGATGTTGTTGTTGTTGTTGTTTTTTAATCAGGTTTCAAATTCTTTGAATGATATTTCACTGGCACTTGACTCCACCCTGAACTGTCCTTCTTTTTGTATCAAATTTAGCATGTTTGCAGATGAGTGAGAGTTTCATCAGAGAGGCTGTTAAAGGAGTCCTTTGTGTGACCGCATACTCTGGGGTTTTGATCTTACTGAGTGTTTAGCAAAAAGTGAGATCACACACTAATCTTTTTCTCTATGCCACTCTTTTGGCAGGTATTTTTTTACTTTTAGCATCTTTTGCCACCTGGGAAGATGATATTTTTCAAACTTATCCAGTCCTGATTCTTTTTTGTTTAAGAGTTCTTCCATTAATTTATTCCTTTATAGTCATATTTTATAATAAGAAGAATGAGAAATCATGCAGCACCTTCAATACTTTGCTTGGAAATGTTCTCAACTAATTATTCAAATTCATTGCTTTGGATTTCTGCTTTTCCTCTAATTGCATGTTACAATTTTACTATGTTCTCAGTCAGTATACTACAAGTTTCCAGTAAAATGTTCATGGTTTTACTTTCCTTCTGAAAGCTATTCAGTAGCACCCTGAAGGCCCAGATATCTACTAAATATCTACTCAAAGAAAATTAGGCTTTGTCTATCATTCTTCTCAAAATTTCTCCACCCTCTGCCTTCTTCCTGATTCCAAATTCTCTTGCACATGTTTAGTTATTTATTTATCTTTTTTGGCAGCTTCCTTTATCCAGGTAATAAAATTATTAATATTTTTTTCATTTTTTTTGAGAATTCAATTCCTTGTGGTTGTCAGATTGAGATCCCTATTTTATTGGTGGTTAGGGTTTTTTGTCAGCACCTAGAGACCACACTTTGATCACGTCCCTCTCACAACATGGCATCTGTCTTTTTCAAAGCCAGTAGGAGAATCATTCTAGTCTATTATAAGAGTCCTATATAATGTAACAGAATCATGGAAGCAACTACAATATAACCTTTTCCATATAACATAACCTATTCCAGAGATTGAATATTCCAGCATATTCATAAGTACTGTCCATACTCAAAGTGAGAGGACTTTATAAGGTGTGTACATCGGAAGGCAGGAAATTTGGAACTTTGTCTACTACAACATCTTAAACTTTTTAATCTACCTTCAAATATATTATATCACTTCATCTTTAGTATAAGAAATTTACTAAAATATGTCATGTGTGTTATTGGTAGTGTGCATTTAATTACTGCATATGTTATAAAGCCCACATACCTTACTATTTTTTTGCTTGACACAGCCAATTGTATTTTAAATATATTTAAATAATAAGAAAAATAAGTAGCTTAAAATCTCCATATATTTACCATCTTTTGCAGCTCTTTATTCCTTTTGGTATATCCTGATATCCATTTGGTATCATGTTCCTTTTCCCTGTGGAACTTCTTTTGACCTTCTTACAAACGCAGGTCTGTCTGCTGTTGCTAAGTTATTCAGATTTGTATGCTGGCTGAAAAGGTCTTTACTTCATCTTTGTATTTTAAAGATATTATCTTTGTGTATAGGACACTAGCTTGCTTGTATTTTTGTTTTGTTTTGTTTTTGTCCTATCAATAAATAAAAGACCCGGTTCCAATGTGTTCTGTCGTACATTGTTACTGATGAAAATCTTGCTTTTACTCTTATCTTTGTTCTTTTGTATGTAATTTGTCTTTATTCCTTGGCAATTTTTAAGATATTCTCTTTATCACTAGTTTTAAGCAATTTGATTTGATTCGTGTTGGTAAGGTTTTCGCCATCTTTTTTTGTTTAGTCTGGGTTTCATTATTATTATTGAATCCGAGAGTTTATAATTTTCAGTAATTCGAAAATTCTCATACTATTATTTAAAATAATTTTTATGTTTCCCCTTCTCATCCTTTCCTTTAGGATCTCTGATGACATGTATTTAATCTGCTAAAAATTATCCCCAAATTTACTGGTGCATTGTTCATTGTCTTTGCATCTTTTTTCTATTTTTATTTTTTTTTAATGTGTTCTGATTTGGATAGTGTTGCCTTATATGTCTTCAGATTCTCTAAGTGTATAATCTGCTGCCAGTTTATTTCAGTGTATTTGTCATCTCAAACATTGTGTCTTTCATCACTGGAATTTCAGCTTGGTCTTTTTTGTATCTACTGTTTATCTGTTTACCATGCTAAATTTTTCTTTCTTTTACCCTCTTGAATATGTTCAATATAGTTATAGTAACTATTTTAATGTCCTAGTTTAGTAATTATATCAACCTGTCATTTTTATGTCTGTTTCTATTGATTCTTCTTTTCCTCTCCTCATTAAGAGTTGTGTATGGGTGTGTATTTCCTAGGGCTGCCATTAACATTTACCAGAAATTGGGCGGCTTACAACAACAGGAATTTATTGCCTCACAGTTCTGGAGGCTAGAAGTTTGAAACGAAAGTTTTGACATGGCCATGACCTCTCTGGATGATCTAAGAGAAGATCGTTCCTTGCATCTTTCTAGCTTCTGGTAATTGCTGATAATCCTTGCAATTTCTTGATTTGTAGATACATCACTTCAATCTCTGCCTCCATATTCACAGGGCAATTTTACCCCTGCCTGTCTCTTCTTATGTCTCTTCTCCTTTTAATATGAAGGCACCATTGTACTGGATTACTATCTACCTTATTCCACAATGACTGCAAGCTAATTTAACTGATAATATATTCAAAGACCCTATTTCCAAACCTGGTCACATTTACAGATACCAGAGTTCGGTCTTCAAAATATACTTTTGAGGACCCACTCAATCCATTAAAGCTTGTATTTTTAAGCTTCTTTGATGCAGGTAATTTTTTATTTGCTGCCAAACATTGTGAACCCTCTCAGTGTTCGGAATACTTTACATTCCTATAAATATTTGAAATTTTTGAGGCTTACTTTTAGGATTGTTTGGCAGAAGCAGAATAGACTTTAATTGAGATGAATTGGATACACATGAAACTTTTGCATGTCAGTTGATCTATTGGACCCATTTCATGCCATATGTTGCTTATCTCCTTGACTCTGTATGACACTCAAATTTGGGGGGAGGCATAATGGTATTTTGGATCTTCTGATGTCAGTGATAGCTCACTATTTGTAACCAGAAGCCATCAAAAATGTGAGAATTTTCCTTTCCTCAATGAATGCTTAAACCTGTTGCTGTAAGTCAATTCCAACTCATAGTGACCCTATGGGACAGAGTAGAACTGTCCCATGGGGTTTCCAAGGAGCAGCTGGTAGAGTTGCACTGGTGACATTTTGGTTAGCAGCCGAGCTCTCAGCCACTGTGCCACCAGGTCTCCAAATGAATACTTACTTGTACTAAAAAGAAAAAAAAAAAAAGAAAGTTACCATTGAGTTGGTTCTGACTCATAGCCACCCTATGTATTACAGAACTAAACGTTGCCCAGTCTTGTGCCATGCTCACAATCATTGCTATGATGGAGCCCACTGTTGGGGCCACTGTGTCTATCCATCTCATTGAGTGTCTTCCTCTTTGTCTCTGATGCTCTATTTTACCAAGCATGATGTCATTCTCCTGATAACATGTCCAAAATAAGACAGTCTCACCATCCTCGTTTTCAAGGAGCACTCTGGCTGTACTTCTTCCAAGGAAGATTATTTCATCTTCTGGCAGTCCATAATATATTTGATATTTTTCACCAATACCATAATACAAAGGCATCAATTCTTCTTTGGTCTTCCTTATTCATTGTCCAGTTTTTGCATACATATGAGGCAATTGCAAATACCATGGCTTGGGTCTGGCATACCTTAGTCGTCAAAGTGACATTTTCTTAATGTATAAACATGCTTAAATTCCTCTAGAAAAGTAATGGGAGAATTTAAGCACTTGTATAAATGTGCTTAAATTCCTCTAGGAATGTACTGGGAGAATCCATACCTTGTATATTTGCTATCACATTGCAGGGTGCTTCTTCAAGTGAACACACCTTCCATATCAATCAAAAATTCTGAGTTTGAGAACTGGTTTGAATGTGGAACTAGAGCAAAGGATGATAATTTTCCTTTATGGTGGATGACTACACCCTTCCTCACCTGCTTTTGATTGTTTTTATTATACATAAAACTAGATAGCTAAATTATACTTCATGTTTGCATATATTAAGTGTCCACAGCTATAGAGATAAACAAATATTGAAATGAATTTAAAGTTTTGATGGTGTAGTGGTTAAAACACTGGGCTGCTATCCAAAAGGTCGGCATTTGGAGCCCACCAGCTGCTCCTCTGGAGAAAGATGTGACGGTCTGCTTCTGGACAGCCTTGGAAACCCTATGGGGCAGTTCTACTCTGTCCTATGGGCTCACTATGAGTCATAATTGACTCAGTGGCAGTGGGTTTGGCTTTTTGCTATATTGCATTTTAAGTTCTAAGATTATAGGCTATATTATCATCTTAAAACATCTTCAGTACAAGGACATGGGACAAGTAAGACAAGGAAAAAGACGTGTAATCATTATTCATATGATTTTTAAAATACCCATTCCATACAAATTAGTGTTTTCTATAAGTTGATTAATCAAGCGTGATATTTCAACATTCTCAGTACTTCTTAGTAAGCGGCAGTACAATGACTAAAAATAAAATAACATTTTCAAAGGCTAGATAATTTATCTAGGGGGGTAAAATCATTAGTTCATGTATTAAATATGCTTCAGTTTGTCCATAAGTATTCGTATTAATATTAATGTTTCAATTAAATTCTCCCTCATTCATTAACAGTCTGCAAACCTCAACAACAAAAAGACAAATAGCCCAATTAAAAAATGGACAAAGGATATCAACGGGCACTTCACCAAACAAGACATTCAGGTGGCTAACAGACACATGAAGAAATGCTCTTGATCATTAGCCATTAAAGAAATGTAGATCAAAACTCAATGAGATATCATCTCACCCCAACAAGGCTAGCATTAATCCAAAAACCACAAAATAATAAATGTTGGAGAGGTTGTGGAGAGACTGGAACACTTATACACTGTTGGTGGGAATGTAAAATGGTACAACCACTTTGGAAATTGATTAACACTTCCTTAAAAAGCTAGAAATAGAAGTACCGTAAGATCTAGCCATCCCGCTCCTTGGAATATATCCTGGAGAAAAAAGAACCATCACACAAATCGATACATGCACATCCATGTTCACTGCAGCACTCTTCACAATAGCAAAAAGATGGAAACAACCTAGGTGCCCATCAACAGACGAATGGATAAACAAATTATGGTATATCCACACAGTGGAATACTACGCAACAATAAAGAACAATGATGAAACCATGAAACATAACATGGAGGAATCTGGATATATATAGTTTGTACTGCTATTTTGTTTTAAAAGACTGACCTTAGGAGATTATGATAAAGTACTTGCTAGCTGATATATCCAAATATCTATAGAAATTTCTAGATTTTAAAGTGGTATATTGCATTTATTAAGTAGAAGTTGCGTATATCTTCAAATATTCAAAATGGTGAATAAAAGGCGAATACTTTTCTGTTAACTTGCCAAAGTATTTCTTCCCACAGAGTTGATAGTTTTGGTACTGGTGACAAAACTGTGTCTTAGGTCAAATTCTTATTCTTTTGATGTAGTCATAGTAGTACTTGGTTCATACACATAGGCCTTATACGGTGCTCATGATTTTTGCTCCAAATCAACTAATGTATCCTTGTGTAGTATATGTCAGTGTGCTGTCATCTTGAATAGGACATCATGAAGATTACTGGCAAAATATATTTTAATTATTCAGTTAGATCTTCAAATTTTGATATAATAAAGAAATATTGTGATAGACATTTTTAAAAACTGTACTATTTAGTCTTACATTGAAAAATAGAAAATAATATTGTAGTAGATAGTAGGCTTATTATCCATATTTCTTCATTAAATTTGTCCAAGTAATTAGAAATTAGAAAACTATTTAATGTGACTTCAAAGTCATTTTAATTGTAACTGAGTATTGATCATTTTTTTTCTTCAATTTTCTTCTGAGTCTGACTTTCCAAATTTCTTCAGTCCCTTAAAAATTCTACTATTAAAAATAAAAGGAATGACGGTATACATTGCATGAAAATAATGTTTCCTTTTTTAAACCAATGTGTATGTAAGGCACTGGCTGAAAATGTCTTTGCTCTCACAGCAGCTAATTAGAAAGTGCTTTTTGAAAGCATCCATTTATTCCACCTCACCATTTGCCTAAGGACAGAGGAAATCCTGCGTAGAACAAAGGAATGATTGCAGCTGCTTCACATGTCCTTAAGTTATGACAGTCCTTATATGCAGAAGTTACAAACACATTCTATTTTTAGTTAGTTGCTGCCATTGGATCTTTCACATGCTAGGCCTTAAGGGATTTTTAAATTAAGGTACATGCAACATTGTAAATTATATGATTGATCCTCATAGAATTTCTAATAAAACAGCTTACAATAAATATTGTAATGTGATATAAAGACATATTTTACTTTTCTTTTACCATGAATATAGTCTACTTTAATCACATAACAAGGATTTACATCATACGTCGTATTAGAAATGTGATTGTCATTATATCCTAACATTTAAATTATTTGAATGATGACTTCAAATACAAAGTTTTACTGTAATTGAAATAAAACCCATTTCCCTCAAGTTGATTCTGACTCATAGCGACCCTATAGGACAGAATAGAACTGTCTCATTGCTTTTTCCAAGGAGCAGCTGGTGGATTCAAACCACCAACCTTTTGATTAGCAGCCAAGCTCTTAACCACTGCGCCACCAGGGTTCCATAATTGAAATAAATTCACTGGTAAATCCAATAAATATAGCATATTTATGATGATGTGTGCATAAATTTATACTGATAATCATGAAAATTTTGACCTAGGGTAGGATATAGTTGCTTATTACATAATGATATATTTCCAGCTCTTGCACTGCTGCTGCTATCTTCATACCCTAAAATATTTACTTTATTTGTTGTATGTAAATAAATAAAAAAGTATTCTAAATTGTTTCTATAATCAATATGATTTTAGTAAATGTGTATTTTATACCATAATCAAATTAAATATAATGAAAAACACTGCACACAGAGTAACAAATGTAACTTGGCATTATTTATTTATTTAAATAGATTAAGTAGTGATGTTTCCTGACCATTGGTCCAAAGCAGTTTCTTACATGGCCAAAATTACGTAAGAGCCTTTCTCACATCAGTTTAAAATGGTAAACCACTAAACAAACCAACAAACTATTGCTGTCGAGTCAATTCCGACTCATAGAGACCCTATGGAAATATAAATATTCTTGAGTTCATGGTAGTAGAGCCTCTGTTTTGCTGAAAACTATGATATTTTATACATGACTGGGAAAAAAAGCCATCTTGTGGAAACAGGAGACAATTCTGTAACACTCTCTTGCTCAATTCAATATTTTATCCACAAACACTTAGCAAATGAAATCGCTTTACAAGCATTTTATGAAAGCTCTTTTATTTTTCTGCTTGATGCAATTCAAGGCATGCTGCCCTATGAGACAGACTCCGTATAATGACTTCAGCTGTGTTGATCACCTTTTTGCCTTCCCCACCAAAATAACCCCTCTTATAAGTGTCCCTTAGGGAGAAGTTGTATTGGCGGCAGAGAAACTCATTACTTTACAAAATTCTAGTGTACTGAATAGAAGTATGTGTACTAAGTTATCTAACGGAAATACTCAAGAGAAGCAGTCTGGCTTGTACTTATTTTCTTACACTTCTCACTGCAGCAATAATTTGGTCTCCGATACTTGATTGAAATAAGAAGCATGTTCCTCATGTGTGTTATTGTTTATTTGCTAGGCCTGGAGTCCTGGTGGTGCAGTGGCCAAAAACTACAGCGAGCTACAGCTGCTAATCAAAAAGCTGGCAGTTAGAATCTACCAGATGCTCTTTGGAAACCCTATGGGGCAGTTCTACTATGTCCTCTAGGGTTGCTATGTGTTGGAATTGACTTGGTGACGGTGGATTTGGTTTGTTTTTTTTGGGTAATCTTTGGCTGAAAGGTGGACTTGGGAGTGGCTTCAGTGCTGAGTTAGCAGGGTATACAGGGGCCATAGTCTCAGGGGTTCCTCCAGTCTCTTTCAGACCAGTAAGTCTGGTCTTTTTTTGTGAATTTGAATTTTGTTCTACATTTTTCTCCCACTCTGTTTGAGATCCTCTACTGTGATTCCTGTTAGAGTAGTTGGTGGTGGTAGCAAGGCACCATCTAGTTCTTCTGGGCTCAATCTGATGGAGGCTGTGATTCATATGGTTCATTAGCCCTTTAGACTGATATTTTCCTTGTGTCTTTGGTTTTCTTCATTCTCCTTCACTCTGAACATGATGAGACCAATAAATGTATCTTAGATGGCTTTTGAGACCCTATACATTACTCATCAAAATAGGATGTAGAACATTTTCTTTACAAACTATGTTATGCCAGTTGACCTAGATGGCCCCCAAGACAGTGTTCCCCAGCCCTCAAGCCCTCAGCCACACTAAGTCCTTCAAGATATTTGCATTTGTCTAGGAATTTTCTTCGAATTTGCCTTGATCAAGTTGTGCTGACTTCCAGTATATTGTATATTTCTTCACCAAAGTTAACACGTTGTCTACTATGTAGTTACTGGTTTCCTCTCCCCAACTCTCCCCTCCCTCCTAACCATGAAACATTGTTTTTTTCTGTGTGTAAACCTTTTCTTGGGTTTTATAATAGTGGTCTCATACAATATTTGTCTTTTTGTGATTGACTTATTTCACTTACTATGATGCCCTTCAGATTCATCCATGTTGTAAGATGTCTCACTGATTCATCATAGTTCTTTATCATTACATAATATTCCGTTGTGTGTATGTACCATAGTTTGTTTATCCATTCATCTGTTGATGGGTCCCATAGCATTCAGAGCAAAGGAGAATGAAGTAAACCAAAGATACAATGTTGTTTCCATCTTTTTGCTATTGTGACTAATGCTGCAATGCACATGGGCGTGCATATGTCTATTCATGTGACGGCTCTTACTTCTCTAGGGTATATTCCTGGGAGTGGGATTACTGGATCCTATGGTATTTCTATTTATAGCTTTTTAAGGACCACATCATTTTCTATAGTGGTTGTACCATTGTATATTCCCACCAGCGGTACATAAGAGTTCCAATCTCCCTGTAACTTCTCCAACATTTGCTATGTTCTGTTTTTTTGATTAGTGCCAGTAATGTTGGGGTGAGTTGGTATTTCATTGTAATTTTGATTTGAATTTCTCTAATGGCTAATAATCACAAGGATTTCCTCATGTGTCGCTTAGTCTCCTGAATGTCTTCTTTGGTGAATTGTCTGTTCATATCCTTTGCCCATTTTTAAATTGAGTTATTTGTCTTTTTGTTACTGATGTATTGAAGTATTCTATAGATTTTAGAGATTAGACTCGTCAGATATGTCGCATCCAAAATTTTTTCCCAGTCTGTAGGTTCTGTTTTTACTCTTTTGGTGAAACTTTTGATGAACATAAGTGTTTTAATTTTTAGGAGCTCCCAGTTATCTAGTTTATCTTCTGGTGTTTATGCGTTATTAGTTATGGTTTATATTCTCTTTATGCCATTTATTAGGGGCTCTAGTGTTGTCTCTATTTTTTCTTCAATGATCTTTATCATTTTAGGTTTTATACTTCAGTCTTTGATCCATTTTGAGTTAGTTTTGTGTATGGTGTGAAATATTTTTCACAGAAGGACATCCAGTTTTGCCAGCACCATTTGTTAAAAACATTGTCTTTTCCCTATTTAATGGATTTTGGTCCTTTGTCAAAGATCAGCTGGCCATAGGTGGATGGATTTATGCCTGGATTCTCAATTCTGTTCTATTGATGTATGTGTCTGTCTTTGTACCAGTACCAGGTTGTTTTGACTACCATGACTGTATAGTAGGTTCTGAGATCAGGTAGAGTGAGTCCTCCTACTTCATTCTTCTTCTTCAGTAATGCTTTGCTTATCTGGGACCTCTTTCCTTTCCATATAAAGTTGGTATTAGTTTTTACATCTCACTAAGGAATGCTGTTGGTACTTGGAATGAGATTGCATTTTATCCGTAGATCTCTTTGGGTAGGATTGACATTTTCACAATGTTGAGTCTTCCTAATGCATGGTATGTTTTTCCATTTCTGTGCAGGCCTTTTTTGGTTTCTTGCAATAGTGTTTTGTAGTTTTCTTTGTATAAGCCTTTCATGTCCCTGGTTAAATTTATTCCTAAGTATTTTATCTTTTTAGGGGATATTATAAATGGTATTGTTTTTCTAATTTCCTTTTCAAAGCTCTTTTTGTTGGTGTATAAGAATCAAATTGATTTTTGTATATTGATCTTGTATCCTGCTACTCTGCTGAATTTTTCTGCTAGTTCCAGTAGTTTTCTTGTGGAATCTTTGGGCTTCTCTATGTATAGGACCATATCACCTGCAAATAGGGATAGTTTTACTTCTTAATTTACATTTGGACGCTCTTTATTTCTCTTTTCTTCCCTTATTGCTCTACCTAGGACCTTCAGCACAATGTTAAATAGGAGTGGTGATAAAGGGCATCTTTGCCTTGTTCCCATTCTCAGGGTGAATGCTTTCAGTTTTTCTTCTCTGAGAACGATGTTGGCTGTTGTTTTTGTGTAGGTGTCTTTATTATGTCGAGCAATTTCTCTTTTAATCCTATTTTATTGAGAGTAAAAATCTTTTAAAGGAGGACATTTCTAAATGAAAATATAATGCATTTAAAATAATGTTTATAGAGATTTCTATTATTTGAGTTTCCTATATTTTCTTATATTTTTCTCAAAACATTAAAACATATATTTTTTAATATTTATTCATATTTGTTGGTGATTATTCCTTTCTTGTGACAGTTTTTTCCCTTAAATTAGGTCAATGGATGGAAAGATGAAAGAAGTCTTTCATTCCCATCACAAAAATGCAATTATAATGGGGTCAGAAGGAAATTAAGTTAAAGATGTTCCAGTTTTTTGACGGTATAAATTAGGTCCTAATATAATAGCACAATCTTCCATGGAGGATTCATCAATAAAGAAAGACAGCTCTCCTTTATAGGATTTTCTATTTAACATTTGTAAGATCATATTACCTGTCAACCAGCAAGAGATTCCAGTAGTAATTGTTCTGTCACTCAAAACATGAAATTTCTAAAACAATTTGGGAACACATAGCCAGGGAGCTATCATAATGAATGAAAGCCATTTTTATTCAAGTGCAAGGATACCCCATCATTCAATGACAAATATGCTTTATATACAAATGGAGATAATCTTTTAAAAAGTTTCTTACTTTATTACCTTTGTTTTCATTAAAGTGACTGAATCATTTTATTCTATTGTGAATTTTGTATGTTAGGAAAAAGGTCATAAATTCTTCTATTCACACCAATTAATGTTAGGAATAGTATTCTTTTTAATACAATACAAATAAGCATTTAAATTATTTATTTATCTAATATTAACCATTAATAAAATTTATTTAAATGATTATAAGAATTGCTGTATTAGTAAAATAGTGAATGCTTTATCCATGCAGAGGGAGTTATTCATTTAAACTAAATACAGCTCAAAGTTTGACTCAAAGCTTTCTGAATTTGTTAGGAGACTAAAGTATTCTTCTCGACAAAATTCTACTTATCTGATGGACTAAGAAGCCTAGTAGGGAAAGAGCTCATTCTCACAGAAGATTATCTTAAATAAAATTTTGTGTAGTATCTGTGATACTTATATGAGTACTAAATTTTTTTTCTTGGCTCAACTCCCATTTTTATAGCAAAGGAGACTCAGAAGGAGGATTAAAATATAATGTATGAGTGTATCACTGAACAGCTATAAGAATGTGATGGCACAAATGGAAGGAAATGCTTCCTTCCCATTTCACAAATATATATCATATGTAGCTGTAGCAGAAGGTGATATCTATGAGAATAAACAATATGTAGTAACAGGAGAAGTCTTAGTGGTGAGAAATGAAGTTATATTAATAATATATACATGAGACAGAATTTAAGTTTTCATGAAAATACAAGCCATCCAATGGGAGGTGGAAGAGGAGGAGAAAGAAACTATTTGGCAAAATTAATAACAGAAAGTGTAAGAGAGATAAGAAGGAATTAAATAAGCTGCTTAATAACACTCTATTTTAAATCCTGCCTGGGCGAGGGTGACATGGGCTACATACATGTCATCTGCTTATCTTGAACTGTAATCCCATGGAGCATATTTCTACAGTTTTCAAGATAAGGAAAATTAAATCATAGAAAATTTAAGTGACTTGTTTTTAAAAACCAAACAAACCCACTGCTATGGAGTCAATTTCAACATCTAGTGACCATATAGGACAGAGCAGAATTGCCCCATAACGTTTCCAATGCTGTAAATCATTATGGGAGAAGACTGCCACATCTTTCTCCCTTGGGGTTAAAGTGGTTACAAAATTAGTAATTTCTGAGCCTAGTTTATAAGCATTTTTTTATTAAAACATTTATATGGTCCTCCCTATGTGCCTAGTATTGTTTTAACTACTTTGCAAATATTAGCTTATTTAATTTGTTCGATCTTCATAAGAAGCCTGTGAGTAGTAAAAGAACACCGGAAACAACTCTGAACTCCGTGACTTTGATCAAAGTGGGCAAACTTTTTGAGTAACTTCCAGATGAGCAAATATTTTAGGCTTTATGGACTAGTTAATCTCTGTTGTAACTAACTGGACCCTGCTCTTGCAGTGCTAAAGCATCTATGCTGTTGTTCTTTACCACAGAATCAGTTCCAACTCATGGCAACCCCATGTGCACAGAGTAGAACTGCTCCATAGAATTGTCAAGGCTGTGACCTTTTGGATGCAGATGACCAGGCCTGTCTTCCAAGGTGTCTCTAGGTAGGGCTGAGCTGCCAACCTTCCAGTTAGTAGTTGAGCGCTTAAGTGTTTGCACCACCCAGGGACTCCAATGCACCCATAGACAACACAAATTAATGAGCATGGCTGTGGTCTAATAAAACTTGATTTACAAATGAGGCAGCAAGCTGGATTGGGCCTGTGGATCAGAGTTTGCCACTCCCTGACTTAGATGGGAAGTACTGACTATGATTCTGGTCACATAAAATTATAACAGAAACCGATAACACTTGGCACTAAACACTCCAAAATGTGTTCCCCAAATTAATGCATTTATGGCATACTTTATTTTTAAAAATTATAAAGGCAATCCATGCACATTAAAGAAAAAAAGTAGGAAATGTGACAGAAAGAAAATAAAATCACGAGTATAGTACCATAGCCAAATATAATATTTGAGTCAATTCACTTAGCAACATGTGAAGGCAAAACAAACACTCTTTATTCATTTGAAGTATATTACAAAGAGTAAGGGAAATGAAGGTTCATTTGGAAAAGAAGTAGTAGCTACATAAACATTAAATAATTTCTGCAGATTGTGCCTCGGATTGTTGTTGTTTTTAGGTGCAGTCCAGTTGGTTCTGACTCATAGCCACCCTACGTATGACAGAACGAAGTGCTGCCAGGTCCTGTGCCATCCTCACAATCATTGCTATGTTGGAGCCCCTTGCCGCAGCCCCGTGTCTGATTGTACACAATTGTTTTGTCAGTATGCTTGGTAGGCGAAGACTAAGTGCTGATAGAAGTGATAAGATCACAGCAAATTGTTCTCTAATCTTGGATTTAAAAAAAATACAATAACAGCAGGACAATAAGACTTCTTTTACATATGAAAGAGTCCACATTTAGTCTTTATATTGATGAGAAATTCATGTCTTCTGTTGTATTTGGCTAGAAGAGAGGAATTGAACAGCATGGGCCTGTAGAGAGAATTAAATACATCAGTCTGCTTTTTATGCCAAGCAACTGGAACATTTTACAGATTGGGAGCAGTGCAAAGTGTTGTCATTCTGGGCAAGGGCGACATCTATCATTTCATACATAAATAGAACATTCAGTTCAGTGTGTTCCAACCTTGGCACTCAATCCCCAAGATAAATCTTCAACCAGAACAAGTCAGTGATATGATACAGCAGAAAACATTATAGAGGCTTGACAGTGCAGTGATTAGCAAATTCATCTCAGTACTGAGAGACTAGCCCATATGAGAGATGGTACAAAGCCCGAACTGAATATGCCAGCATTTCTTGTATTTGTAATGATTCTTTTTTCTCTGTATAGTGAATAACCCTGGAAATTTGCAAATAGAAAAGTAATAAATGTATACATTCCCTAAATAAGAGATCTTGATTGTCTTAATACACTTGGCAGATAATTAGAAATAGTCAAATCATTCAACTTATTTGTGGAAAGAGAAATGAAATAGATTCTCACTTGGCTCTATAACTTGTACAAAACTGAGTGACAGATTCCCCTAGGCTTTCATAAAACTTTGTTAGGAGAAGTAACAAAGCCACCATCATGTGGCTTTATAAATTGTTTACATGCCCGTGTCTCCTGATAGATATTGAGTTCCTGAAAGATACAATTTATATCAGTTGGTGATTGTATACCTAATATAATAGGTGGCATATATCCAGTATGTAATCAGTAGTTACTAAATTATTTCAGGTAAATATGCTTTTATGGGTGTTGTTGTGATGTTAGAATGATATACACTGAAAACGCTCTTTTCCTTCCACTTTGACTTTAAATTATTTTCATAGGTTTATCAGTTTTGGTGTTTTCAATTCAAAGTGGCGTTGAGGAAGTATTGTCAACAGTGGCATTGTCTCTGAAAGAAATACACAAACAAAAAAAAGTTAGAAAATCATTCATCCTAAATATTAAGATACATTGTTTTTGTTATTGAGTGACATCCATTCCAGTCCGACTCATAAAGATCCCATGTGACAAAGTAGAACTGCCTCATAGAGTTTTCTTGTCTGTAATCTTTATAGGAGCAGATTGTCAGGTCTTCCTCCCATGGAGATGCTGGAAGAGTTCAAACCACCAACCTTTGGTTAGCAGCTGAGCACTTAACAGTTACACCACCAGGGCTCCTTATTAAGATATATAACACTATAGATCAAGGAAAAATTCTCACCTGCCATATCCGTATGACAAGTAAAGCTAGAATGAAGTATTCTTATCCAGGCTTTCCCTCAGGAAAGATAGGCCTGGAGATCTGCTTCCATTAAGACTACAGCCAAGAAAATCCCATGGAACAGTTCTACTCTGTAACACATGTGGTAGCTATGAGTTAGAACTAACAACAACAACAAAAGACCTTTCTTTCCTCAAGGCAAAGTAATGTTTTATTTTATAAAATTAAATTGTTTGAAAAAAGATACTTGTTCTAAAAATCAGATACTCAGTGTTGTATTTATGGATAAAAGATTCACTGAAATAGATGCATAGATCTAAAAATGTACAGGCAGACCTCCTGATGTATTATTGTAACATATTACAGAAAAAATTGTGTAAAAGTATGGTATAGAGATACAGATATGGATTTTAAAAATGTCTATTTTTATATAATTTTACAGTTACAGAAGACTTACAAGAACAGTGCAAAAAACTCTCATATTTCATTACTAAGATTTATCAAATGTTGACATCGTTTCTTCGCTATATTATACATACATACATGCATCACATAGACATATATATGTGTGCAACTATGTATTTATGGATATATATAAAACTGAAAGACTTGAGAATAGTTTTCCAACGTCACATCTCTGTATTGACAAATTCTTCAGGGTGTACTTTCTTAGATCAAGGATGTTCTCTTACATAACCAGAGTACCTGTATCAAATCAATTAGCAGAATATTGATACAATATTTTCATCATGATAGCATTAGATAATTCACAGTTCATGAACCGTTTTAATCAATTATCCTAGGAATATCTCATATGATAGTTTTTGTCCTGAAACAAAATCCAATTTAGGATCAGGTATTAGTTTCAGTTGTCATGTAACTTTAATCAAAAACAATTTCTCAGTGTTTCTTTGCCTTTCAGAATTTTGACAGTCTTGAAGAGGACAGTTCTAGTTGTTTTGTGGAATGTCCCTCAAATTTGGGTTTATCTGATACCCCATGAATAGATTCGGTTATGTATTTTTTAGAAACAATGTCACGTAAGTGATGTAATGCTATCCTCAGGGAATAATAACAAAAGGCACATGGTATAGCTTTGCCCTATTATTTGTGAGGTAAAATAGAATTACTTAATTAAGATTGTATTCTCTAAGTTAATCCGCTATAGAAGTGTTATGTTTCTCTTTCTATTTAACAAGGAAGTTTTGTAGAAATATTTTGTCACTGCTTAAGAACTATGTATCTTTTCAAATTTTACCCATTGTTTTAGTATCTATTAATAATTTTTGGCTCACACAGAATTTATTTTTTATTTTTTATATTGTTCTTTAGAGGAAGGTTTACTGAACAGTTGCTCATTAAACAGTCAGTACACATATTGCAACACTCTTTCTTCTTGATCTTGGAGGAGCTTTTTTTTTTTTTTTTTTTTTTTGTGAAAAAATACACAGCCAAAGATACACCATTTCAAAAATTTCTAAAGGTACAATTCAGTAACATTGATTTCCAGTTGTGCTGCTACTCTCACTATCCTTTTCCAAATTATTCCATCACCATTATCTTCAACTCACTGTCCTCTAGGCTTCCCATCAGTCCTTTTGAGTTGCTGTTGTCAATTTTATCTCACATAGATAATTCTTTTTTTTTTTGTACTTTAGATGAAGGTTTATAGAACAAATAGTTTCTCATTAAACAGTTAGTACACATATTGCCCTATGATAATGGTTAACAACCCCACAACATGTCATCACTACCCCTTCTCAACTTTGGGTTCCCTATCACCAGCTTTCCTGCCCCCTTCTGCCTTCTAGTCCTTGCCCTTGAACTGGTGTGCCTCATTAGTCCCGTTTTGTTTTATGGGGCTGTCCAATACCTGGCTGAACGGTGAACCTCGGGAGTGATTTCACCACTGAGCTAAAAGGGTGTCCGGGCACCATACTCTCAGTTTCGCCAGTCTCTATCAGGCCAGTAAATCTGGTCTTTTTTGGTGAGTTAGAATTTTGTTCTACATCCTTCTCCAGCTCTGTCCAGAACCCTCTGTTGTGATCCTGGTCAGAGCAGTTAGTGGTGGTAGCCAGGCACCATCTACCTGTACTGGACTCAGTCTGGTAGAGGTCTTGGTAGCTGTGGTCCATTAGTCCTTTGGACTAATCTTCTCCTTGTATTCTGTTCTCTTCATTTTCCCTTGCTCCTGAAAGGGTGAGACCAGTGGAGTATCTTAAATGGCTGCTCACAGGGTTTTAAGACCCCAGATGCTACTCACCAAGGTAGAATATAGAACATTGTCTTTAGAAACTGTGTTATGCCAATTGAGCTAGATGTTCCCCGAGACCATGGTCCCCACAGCCCTCTACCCAGCAATTCAGTCCCTCAGGGAGTTTGGATGTGTCTGTGGAGCTTCCATGACCTTTCTTTGTACAAATTGTGCTGGCTTCCCAAGTATCGTGTACTGTCTTACCCTTCACCAAAGTTACCATTTATCTATTGTCTATTTAGTTCCTCCCCCACCGCTCCCATCCCTTGTAACCAACAAAGGTTGTTTCTTTTTGCGGCTCACACAATTTTTATCATTATCATTGCAAAATTATGATTTTCTAACTCTTATTTTTTCTACATTTATTATTTGGCATCCTACTGCAAGGAAACCTTCCATTCTCATCCATTTATACATTTATTAAATTATAGACTGGAATATTTATTATTCCATGAATGTTATATTATTAACTGTATGTATTTTGATGTGCAAAGCATCCTGTAGTTAACCAGAGAAAATAAATATCATATACCAAGCAACAAAAATAAAAAAGTACAACAGACTTCTTGAAAGACCTGTGAAAGCCAGAAGATCATACACAGGCATATTTGCAACTCTGGAGGAAAAAAAAAAAATTGTCCACCTGGAATTCTATACCCAGTGAAAAATTCTTAACGAATGAAAGTGAAGTGACATCAGCAAAATGGCAGAGTAGGAAGTTCCAAGCTCCTGTCCTTCCAAAGAAACATTGAAAAACAATCAGAAACTGTCACAATCAAGTTTGTAAGAACTCTGGGAAGTAGTCAAATGTTTGAAGCAAATAAGAGAATGCTGCATTAAAAAAAGAGAGAAAAAAGACAAGTGAAAACTAGTAGAAAAACTTTGTAGTATTTCACTTGCCCTTGACCTACACTCTCCCTGGTGATGGCTCACTAACACTTAGGCTCTGTTTACTTCTGTTCATTCTTCTTTTCTTTCTGCTCATTATATTACATAATGTCAATTGTCCTACCTTCAAGTTCACTGAATATTTTTTCTGCCTGTTCATATGTGCTCTTGAGTAAATTTTTTTCATTTCAATTATTGTACTTTTCAGCTCCAGAGATTCTTTTGGCTCTTTTTTTTTTTATCATTTCTATCTCTTTATTGATATTTTCATTTTGTTCATACATAATTTTCCTGGTTTCTTATAGTTCTTTGTTCCTGGTTCCCTTTAGCTCATTTACTGTATCCAAGACAATTGACTTAAAAGTTTTGTCTAATAAATCCAATTTCTGGGCTTCCTCAGGGAAGTTTCTGTCAACTTAATTATACATCTGGCAAAACGATCCTTGCAGAATGATCCTTGAGAAATGAAGATATTTTTAGAAGTAAAAAGTTGAGAGATTTTTTTACTAGTAGGCTTGTCCTACAAGAAATGCTAAACTAAGTTATCCCTGTTGAAAGGACACTAAACAGTAACTAGAAGCCATACAAATAATCAAATAACACTGATAAAAGTAAACACATATGTAAATATAGAATTGGTTTGTAACTCCAATTTAGCTTTCCTGTATGATTTAAGACATAAAAATAATCATAAATCCATGTAAACTGGCAAATAATATATAAAGTTGTAATTTTTCAATGTTTTTTACAGCAACAGCATAAAGAGGGGCACATAGCTATAAATAAGCAGGACTTTTGTTTGTTATTGAAATTAAGTTGGCATCAGTTCCAACTAGATTGTCATAAATTTAGAATGTTCATTGTAATGCCCATATAACCACTAAGAATATTGTAAGAAGATATACACAAAAGGAAATGATTGAAAAATCAAATGATTCACTACAAAAAATCAACTTAACACAAGACTTCCGGCAAAATGGCACTCTAGGCAGAAACACCATGCCATCCCTCCACAGCAAATATCTGAAAAACTAAGCTGAGCAGAGAAAACAACCATCCTGAAAACCTAAAACATCAAATGAAGAGATATAGAACTCAGTCAAGCACCAAATGGAGTGAGAAAACTGACAGAGAACGGAGAGCTGGGAGAGATTCATGCAGAGGTCCCCTACCAGCTAATGCAGCGTGGATCTGCCGTCTTGGACACCTATTGGAGACCAGCAAACAGGGGGTATGAGAAAGCAGCTTCACGGAGCTTCCAGTGGAAGACAAAACAACCGGTCATTTGCGATATACACTTTCCCACCCCCCACCCTTCTTCACTCCCACTCGGCCTCCTCTGCTTCCTGCAGCCACAGTCTCTTGTCTGGGAACACTGGCTGCTTGGATTCCACACACCCGAATGGGCCCGCTCTCTGAGTGCCATTTGTTAGCTGCTAGTGTAGCTTTTTTCCACTTCTTTTTATTTCTTCCTTATCTCTCACCACCTCGCCCTCTTTTCGCTGAAATACCTGGCTCTGTGCACCACCTTTGCTTCTTCCTGAGGGGCTGCAGAGCTCCAGTAATTTATGATACATGCTTTCCCACTCCCTACCCTTCTTCACCCACACTCATCCCCCTCAGCTTCCTGTGGAAACAGTCTCTTGTCCGAGTAACACTGGCTGCTTGGATTCCAGCAGCCTGTACTAGCTGGCTCTCAGAGTGCCATTTGTTGGCTGCTGGTGTTGTTTTTTTTCCTGCTTCTTTTGATTTCTTCCTTACCTCTCACCACCTCCCCCTCCTTTCACTCAAATACCTGGCTCCGTGCACCATTTTTGCTTCTTCCTGAGGGTCTGTGGAGCTCTGTTCGAGTGTGGAGCTGCTTCCCGGTCTGGGCTGCTGCACTGGTGGGATCCCGGGGCTTTTGTTTGCTTGCTTGTTTTGAATTGTTTGTTGGTTTTCTTTTCCTTTTCTTGAGTTGGGAGCCCTTTCTGGCCAGGCGGTGCTGCTTGGCAAGGAGACTACCCCCTCGGCTTGCACAGACATACAGAGGAATCCCTGAGGGCATTTCTTTTTTTGTTGTTGTTTTTTTTTTTCTGTTTTTTGGGGGGCTTTTCTTGTTCTTTTTTTAAAATTTGTTTTGTTTTCTTTTCTCTCTTTTTCCCTTTTTGTCTTTTTTCATTGCTTAGTTTCTTGTCTCTCTACATCTTCCTTCTCTTTCTGTTCCCTGAATACCTTGTGTTGTACACCTCTACGCCTTCTAGCCAGGCTGTACTGCAACACCTGAGAATGATTTCCCCAGACCTCATAGCTTCACCGGTGGGATCCCTGGGAACTTTGTGGTTCTTTAACCTTTACTATTTTTATTTATTCATTCTTTTCTTCCTCCTCCCATTTCTGTTTTTCTCCATTTCATAGTCTCTCATCTCTCCACTCCAATGGCAAGCTCCCCTAGCATTCTTTTTTGTTTGTTTGTATGTTTTTGGCTCCTGTTCCTCTCTCCTCTCTCCCATATCCATCTTAGCTCCACACATAACAATCTCCCTGCTACATCCTGCCTACCTGCACCGGGCGCTTAACATCACAGCACGAAGCAGCACAGGCACGGCCTACTGGAACTTGCACTGTGCTGATTACTGACCCGCCCTGGTGGCTGTAGTAAGTGCCACAAACAGCCCGTCCCAGTAAATCCTCTTCAGCTAGACCTGCCCTGCCATACCATATCTGAGTGACTGACCCTGACAATTGGAGAAGGAGACGAAAAGTATTGTGCCCACAGACGAGTAAACAGCAAAGAACACACAGTCTGCTTGCTCAGACATAGTCAATTTTTTTTTTAAAAAAGCCACAAAACAAACAAATATACAATCAATAAATGATAAAAATAACCACTGAATGCCCCGAAGAGAGCAGACAATATCAAAACATTTAAAAAACAGGACAGGATGGATCCAGTAGGCATCCAAAATAAAACACCAGATGACTTTCCGGTGGAAGAAAAGGCACTAGAACTACCTGATAGGGAATTCAAATCTCTAATACTCAGAATTCTCCAAGAGCTGAGGCAAAAAGCTGACAAACTTGAGGAAAAAAATAGACAAATTCATGGAAAATAAGACAAAAACTTGGAAGATTTCAGGAAAATAATGCAGGAACAAAATGACAAAATAAATTCACAACTAGAAATTATACAAAGACAACAATTAGAAATCCAAAAGATCAACAACAAGATTTCAGAAATGAACAGTGTCATAGAAGGGCTTAGAAGCTGATTGGAAATGGTGGAAGACAGGATCAGTGGAATTGAAGACAAACACTTGGATACAACTCAGTTTGAGGAAAACTTAGAAAAAAGAACAAAGAAAAATGAAGAGACCGTGAGCGTTACGTGGGATACATTCAAAAGCAAAAATATACGAGTGATTGGAATTCCAGAACAGGGGAGAAAACAGAAAACACAGAGTGGATCATTCAGGAACTGCTGACAGGAAACTTCCCCAATATCATGAAAGATGGAAAGATGGCCATCCAAGAAGCTCAACAAACCCCATATAGGAGAGACCCTAAAAGAAAATCACCAAGGCATACCATAATCACACTCACCAAAACCAAGCACAAAGAAAGAATCCTGAGAGCAGCTCAAGAAAAACATGAAGTCAAATAAAGAGGAGAAACAATAAGATTAAGCTCAGATTATTCAGCAGAAACCATGCAGGCAAGAAGGTAATGGGATGACATATATAAAATCTTGAAAGAAAAAAATTGCCAGCCAAGAATAATATATCCTGCAAAACTCTTGCTCAAATTTGATGGTGAAATTAGGTCGTTTTCAGATAAACAGAATTTAAGGGAATGTGTAAAAGTCAAACCAAACTTACAAGAATTATTAAAGGGAGTTCTTCGATCTGAGGAGAAACAACTGCAGCTCACAGGCAGAATCTAGGATGCAGGGAAATATCAGCAGGTAGCAATTTAGGAAATGAAATCTTGATGACTATCCAAAACCAAAAGAAATACAACAGGGAATCAGAGCAGTTAATCAATAAATGAAAACAACATCAAAACAATAATAGAGGGAATAAACAGCAAAGGTATAGAATCTTCTAATGGAGAGGAAGGCAAGGCGATACCAAGTAATGGTAGACTGCTTCAAACTTAGAAAGATAAGGGTAAAATTCATGCTAACCACAAAGAAAGTTAAGAAACCAACTCATAAAAATGATGACAAAAAACATAAAGTCTTGGCAAAAACAAAACCTACAAAAACAAAAGAAATGGTAAACAAATCCACAAACAAAAGCAACTCAGCACAAGAGAGTAAGAAGAACAAAGAAAACTTTAGCACCACGAAAAAAGCACTACAAAATGACAGCAACAAACTCACATCTATCAATGATTACACTGAATGTAAGTGGACTCAAGTAACACATAAAGAGACAGAGAGTGACAGAATGGAAAAGAAAACAGGATCCATCAATATGCTATCTACAAGAGACACACCTTAGAAACAAAGATGTGAATTTATTAAAAGTCAAAGGTTGGAAAAAAATATATCAAGCTAACAAATACCAAAAAACAGCAGGAGTGGCAATTCTAACCTCAGATAAAATAGACTTTAAAACAAAATCTACCATAAAAGACAAAAAAGACACTATATAATGATTAAGGGGATGATCAATCATGAAGACATAACCATAATAAACATCTACGCACCCAATGACAGGGCTCCAAAATACATAAAACAAACTCTAACAACACTGAAAAGAGAAATCAACAGTTCCACAATAATAGTAGGAGACTTCAACACACCACTCTCAGTAAAGGACAGAACAACTAAAAAGAAACTCAGCAAAGATACAGAAGAACTAAAGGGCACAATCAGCCAACTTGACCTCATAGACATATATAGAACACTCCATCCAAGCGCTGCAAAGTACACATTCTTTTCCAATGCACATGGAACGTTCTCTAGAATAGAAATCTTAGGCCACAGAGCAATCGTCAGCAAGATCCAAAATGTTGGGATAATTCAAACTATCATCTTTGACCACAATGCCATCAAGGTAGAAATAAACAATAGAAAGAGCAAGGAAAAAAAATCAATTCCATGGAAACTGAATAATACCCTGCTTACACATCAGTAAGTAATAGAAGAAATCAGAGATGGAATCAAAAAATTCCTAGAATCAAACAAGAATGAAAACACATCATACCAAAACCTTTGGGACACAGCAAAGGCAGTGTTCAGAGGACAATTTATAGCAATAGATGAACATATCAAAAAAGAAGAAAGGGACAAAATCAAAACATTAACTACAGAACACAAACAAATAGAAAGAGAATGGCAAAAATAGCCCACAACAACCAGAGGAAAGGAAATAGTGAAGATCAGAGCAGAAATAAATGAAACAGAGAACAGAAAAACAAAAGAAATAATCAACAAAACCAAAAGTTGGTTCTCTGGAAGAATCAACAGAATTGACAAACCACTGGCCAGACTGACAAAAGAAAAACAGGAGAGGACACATATAACCCAAATAAGAAATGCAATGGGGGACATTACAACAGACCCAACTGAAATAAAAAGGATTATAACAGAATATTATGAAAAACTATACTCCAACAAATTTGAAAACCTAGAGGAAATGGATAAATTTCTAGAAACATACGGCCTACCCAAACTACAACAAAGTGATATTGAAAATCTGAACAGACCCATAACAGGAGAAGAGATTGAAAAGGTAATAAAAAAACTCCCAACCAAAAAAGCCCTGGCCCAGATGGCTTCACTGGAGAATTCTACAAAACATTTACAGAAGAGCTTGTACCAGTTCTACTCAAGCTATTTCAGAGCATAGAAGAGGAAGCAACACTTCCAAATTCATTCTATGAAGCCAGCATAATGCTGATACCAAAACCAGGCAAAGACATCACAAAAAAAGAAAATTGCACACCAATATCTCTCATGAATACAGATGCAAAAATTCTGAACAAAATTCTAGCCAATAGAATTCAGCATCATATCAAAAAAATAATACACCACGACCAAGTAGAATTCATACCAGGTATGCAAGGATGGTTCAACATTAGAAAATCCATCAACGTAATCCACCACATAAATAAAAGGAAAGAATAAAATCACATGTTCATCTCAATTGACGCCGAAAAGGCATTTGACAAAGTCCAACACCCATTCCTGATAAAAGCTCTCAATAAAATCAGTATAAAAGGGAAATTTCTCAACATAATAAAGGGCATCTATGCAAAACCAACAGCTAACATCATTCTTAATGGAGAGAGGCTGAAAACATTCCCCTTGAAAACAGGAACAAGACAAGGATGCCCTTTATCACCACTTCTATTTAACATTGTGCTGGAAGTTCTAGCTAGAGCAGTAAGGCAAGAGAAAGAAATAAAGGGCATCCAAATTGGTAATGAAGAAGTTAAACTCTCCCTGTTTGCAGATGATATGATACTATACATAGTAAACCCTAAAGACTCCACGAGAAATCTACTGGAACTAATAGAAAGATTCAGCAGAGTAGCAGGATACAAGATAAACATTCAAAAATCAGCTGGATTCCTATACACCAATAAGGAGAACGATGAAGAGGAAATCAGGAAAACAATACTATTTTCAATAGCCCCTAAAAAGATAAAATACTTAGGAATAAATCTGACCAGGGATGTAAAAGACCTATACAAAGAAAACTACAAAACACTACTGCATGAAACCCAAAGGGATCTAGCTATATGGAAAACCATACCATGCTCATGGATAGGCAGACTCAACATTGTGAAAATGACAATTCTACCCAAAGCTATTTACAAATACAACACAATCTCGATCCAAATAGCAACAGCATTCTTCAAAGAGATGGAAAAACTAATCATTAACTTTATATGGAAAGGGAAGAAGCCCCTAATAAGTAAAGCACTACTGAAGAAGAAAAATAAAGTTGGAGGACTCACACTATCTGACTTCAGAACCTACTATACAGCTACAGTAGTCCAAACAGCCTAGTACTGGTACATCGACAGATAGATTGACCAATGGAACAGAATTGAGAATCCAGATGTAAATCCATCCACCTACTTTATCTTTGACAAGTGCCCAAAGTCCATCAAATGGGGAAAAGATAGTCTTTTTAACAAATGGTGCTGGCAAAACTGGATATCCATCTGCAAAAAATGAAACAGGACCCATACCTCACACCGTATACAAAAACTGCTTCAAAATGGATCAAAGACCTGAATATAAAGCCTAAAACTATGAAGTTCATAGAATAAAAAATAGGACCAACACTTCAGGCCTTAATACACGGCATTAACAGGATACAAACCATAACCATCATCGCAAAAACCCCAGTAGATAAGCTAGATAACTGGGATCTTCTAAAAATCAAACACCTATGCTCTTCAAAAGACTTCACCAAAAGAGTAAAAACAGAACCTACAGACTGGGAAAAAAATTTTGGACAGTACAAGTCAGACAAAGGTCTAATCTCCATAATCTACAAGAAAATCTAAAACCTCTACAATAAAAAGACAAATAATCCTCTGAAAACTTGGGCAAAGGAAATGAACAGACACTTCACTGAGGAAGACATTCAAATGTCCAACAGAGACATGAGGAAATGCTCGTGATCACTAGCCATTAGAGAAATGCAAATTAAAACCACAATGAGATACCATCTCACCCCGTCATTACTGGCACAAATCAAAAACACTGGAAATAACAAACGTTGGAGGGGCTACGGGGAGATCAGAAAACTTATGCACTGGTGGTGGGAATGCAAAATGATACAGGCATTTTGGAAAATGATATGGCGCTTCCTCAGAAAGCTAGAAATAGACATACCATTCGATCCAGCAATCCCACTCCTAGGAATATATCCTAGAGAAATAAGAGTCGTCACTCGAATAGACATATGCACACCTATGTTCACGGCAACATTGTTCACAATAGCAAAATGATGGAAACAACCTAGATGCCCATCAACAGATGAATGGATAAACAACAATGGTACATATATACAATGGAGTACTATGCAACGAGAAAGAACAACAATGAATCTGTGAGGCATCTCATAACATGGATGAAACTGGAGGACATTATGCTGAGTGAAATAAGTCAATCACAAAAGGACAAATATTGTCTGAGACCTCTACTGTAAAAACCCATGAAAAAATTCACATGCAAAATGTAACAATCCTTGTTGGTTACCAGGGATGGGAGGGGAGGGGGGGGAATACTAAATAGGCAATAGATAAGTGGTATCTTGGGTGAGAGGTGAGACAGTACACAGTACAAGGGAATCTAACACAACCTGCACAAGGAAAGGTCATGGAGACCCCATGGACACATCCAAACTCCCCGAAGGACTGAGTTGTTGGATGGAGGGCTCTGGGGACCATGGTCTGGGGGAACATCTAGCTCAATTGGCATGACACTACTTATAAAGATAATGCTCTACATTCTACCTTGGTGAGTAGTGTCTCGGGTCTTAAAAGCCTGTGAGTGGCCATCTAAGATACTCCACTGGTCTTGTCCCTTCGGGAGCAAGGGAGAATGAAGAGAACAGGATACAACGAAAAGATCAGTCCAAAGGACTAACTGACCACATCTACCAAGACCTCCACCGGACTGAGTCCAGTACAGCTAGATGGTGCCCGGCTATCACCACTGACTGCTCTGACCAGGATCACAACAGAGGGTTCTGGACAGAGCTGGAGAAGGACGTAGAACAGAATTCTAACTCACAAAAAAAAAAGACCAGATTTACTGGCCTAAAGGAGACTGGAGAAACCCCAAGAGTATGGCCCCCAGACACCCTTTTAGCTCAGTGGTGAAGTTATCTCCGAGGTTCACCACTCAGCCTGGGAGTGGACAGCCCCATAAAACCAAATGGGACTAATGAGATACAGTAGTCCAGTGACAAGGGCCAGTAGGCAAAAGGGGACAAGGAAGCTGGTGTTAGGGAACCCAAGTTTGAGTAAGGATATTGTTGATGTGTTGTGAGATTGCTAACTATTGTCATAGGGCAACATGTGTAGTAACTGTTAAATGAGAAACTATTTTGTTCTGTAAGCCTTCATTTTAAGTGAGAATAGCAGCACAATTTGAAGAGCGTAGTTGATGTCACTGAACTGTGCATGTATAAATTTTTGAAATGGTGTATCTTTGGCTATGTGTATTTTCACCAAAAAAAAGTTTGAGAAGTTAGAGGGTTGACATGTTGTGGGGTTGTTAACCAGTGTCATAAAACAATATGTGTACTACTGTTTCATGAGAAATTATTCGTTTTGTAAGCCTTCACCTGAAGTACAATAAAAAAAAAAAAAATCAACTAAACACAAAGAAAGGCAGTAATGGAGTAAATAAGAGATCAAAGAAAGGCATAAGACATACAGAAAACAAATAGGAAAATGACTAAAGTAAGTCCTTCCTTGTAATTAATTATATGTAAATGAATGAAACTTCAATCAAAAGGCAGAGATTGGCAGGAAGGATATTAAAAAAAATGATCAAATGATCAAACTACATGCTCTGTACAAGAGACTTCAGATATGAAGATATAAATAGGTTGAAACATAAAGGATTGAAACAGATATCTCATGCAAATGGTGACCAAAAGAGAGCTGGGGTGGCTATACTAATAACAGACATAATAGACTTTAAGTTAAAAGATGTTTTATAATACAAGGGACATTATATATTCCTGAAACAAGATATACATTGTGAACAAGATATAACATTACAAGCATATATCCATAAAACAATAGAGCCTTAAAATATACAAAGCAGAAATTGACAGAATTAAAGTGATAAATAGGCATTACTACAATACAGGAAACTTTAATACCTCGCTTTCAATAATGGGTAGGATATCTAGAATAAAGATCAGTAAGGACATGGAAGATATGAACAACCCTACACACTAGTAAGACCTAACAAACATATACAGAACATTCCACAAAACAATAGCAGAATACACATTCTTATCAACCGAATGTGAAATATTCCCAAAATAGAACATATGCTAGGTCAGAAAAGAAGTATCAATAAATTTTAAAAGATTTAGATTATACAAAGTATAGTCTCTGACCACAATGAAATGAATCCTGAAATCAATAACAGAAGAAAAACTAAAATTCACAAATACATGGTAATTAAACAATACAATCTTAACAATCAGTAGATCCAAGAAGAAATCCCAAGGGAAATTAGCAAATACTTAAAGTTAAATGAAAACGAAACCATAACATGTAAAAATTTATGGGATGAAGCAAAAGCAAACTAATGGTAAACATTCACATCAAAAAAGAGAAAATATCTCAAATTAATAATCTAACTTTATACTTTGTCATGGATTGAATTATGTCTCCCTAAAATATGTGTATCAATCTGGCTAGGCTATGATTCGCAGTATTGTGTGGTTGTCCAACATTTTGTCATCTGATGTGATTTTCCTATGTGTTGTAAATTCTACTTCTATGATGTTAATGAGGTGGGATAGGCAGCAGTTACATTAATGAGGGAGGACTCAATCTACAAGATTGGATTGTGTCTTGAGCCAATCTCTTTTGAGATATAAAAGAAAGAAGTGCAGAAAGAAGGGGGACTTCATACCACCAAGAAAGCAGCACTGGGAGCAGAGTGTGTCCTTTGGACCTGGGGCTCCTGAGCAGAGAAGCTCCTAGTCCAGGGGAAGATTGATGCCAAGGACCTTTCTCCAGAGCTGACGCCCCTACTAGACTGTGAGAGAATAAACTTCTGTTGGTTAAAGCCATGCAGTGTGGTATTTCTGTTACAGCAGCACTAAATGTCTAAGATATACCTTAAGAAACCAGAAAAAGAAAAGCAAACTGAAGCCTAAGTTAGCAGAATGAGGAAGGTAATAAAGAACAGAGTGGATATAAGTAAAACTGAGAATAGGGAAAGAATAGAGAGAATCAATAAAATTGAAAGTTGGTTCTTTGAAAACTATCAAGAAAATTGGCAAAACTTTAATTAGACCGAAGTTTTTTTTTTTTTTTTTTTAAGAAAAAGAGAAGAAACCAACAACTAAAATCAGAAATGGAAGTAGAGACATTACTAACAGCTTTATTCCAATAATAACGATTATAACTGAATATTATGAACACATAGACTCCAACAAATTACCTAACCTAGTTGCAATGGACAACATATTCTTAGAAACAGAGAAATTACCAAAATTAATTTAAGAATAAGAGAAAATCTCAAGTCTGATAGGTAAAGAGATTGAATCAGTCATCAAAATTCTGATCACTGATTTTAAGTGTAAGATTTGTACACTTAAAACTACAAAATACTGCTGAAAGAAATTAAAGAAGACCTAAATAAATAAAAAGACATCTATGTTCATGGATTGGAAGACTTAATATTGTTAAGGTGTCAATATTACCAAATTGCAATCTACACTTTCAATGTAATCCCTATCAAAATTCTAATAACCTTTTTGTAGCAATGAAAAAACCTAACCCTCAGATTCAAATAGAATTTCAAAGTGCCTTGAATAGTCAAAAATATCTTGAAAAAGAAGAAAAAAGTTAGAGGACTCACATATCTCAATTTCAAAACTTACTACAAAGCTATAGCAATCAAAACAGTGAACTACTGGTAAAATGATAGACATATAGATCAAGGAGATAAAATTAAGAGTCCAGAAATAAACCTATAGATCTATGGCCAATTGCTGGTCTCTAGTCAGTTCTGGATCATCCTTTCCAATTCTTGGAGAATAACAGATGTTCACAACCATATAGACCCATTGGCCCATTTCCTCCCTATGGAATTCCAGAAGTTAGATGAATTTCCTTCATTTCATTCTGTCTCCATCCTTTTCAATCCAGGTTGATGGGTTTCTGGTGAGATCGTTGATTAGCTCAGTCAGTCTCAGGTCTAATCTCTTTAACAAACACTTGTGTAATCTCAGCCTTGGTATTTTTTTACAGGGCATGCACTCTTAATTTTTACAATAGAATTTCCCAAATCTTCAAGTTCTGGTTTCTTTTTGCACAATTCATTTCTCAATCTATCTCTTTCCTTCTACGTTTTGTTTTAAGTGTAAAGGAGAAAACATGCAGCATCCTTAAGATTTCACTTAGAAATCTCCTCTGCTAAATATGCAAACTCATCACTTACGAACTAACTCTACCTTCCACAAAACATTAGAACATAATTCATATAACAAGGAACATGTTTCCACCAGTCAAGAACATGTTCATTATTTCCTTTTAAAACCTCACCAGAGCGCATTTAATGTCCATACTTTTAGCATCATTCTTTTCATGATAATAGAAGATTTCTCCAAAGTTTTTGTCAATTCTGAGAGCCTTATCAGAATTGCCCTTAATGTCTATAATTCTACCAACACCCCCTTCAAGGCAACCTAGGCTCTTACTACCAAGCACCTCCAAACTCTTCCAGACTTTATTCATTATTCGATTCCAAAGCCCATTCCATAATTTAGGTATTTGTTAGAGGAGCACCCTCACCCTCTTATGCAAATTCCATCCTAGTTTCCAAGAGATGTTATTACAAAGTACCAAAAATTAGGTGAATTGAAGACAGAAAAATTTATTGTCTCAGTTTTGGAGGCTAGAAGTCCAAATCAGGGCGTTGGTTCTAGGGAAGCATCCTTCCTTTTCGGTAACTCCAGCTGTTCCTTGGCACTCCTTGGCTTGTAGACGGTTCCTAATATGATCTCTCTGGCTATGTCTTTGTGTTGTAATCTGTCTCTTTTCTGTTTTTTTGTATGACACCACTCAGAAGGGAATAGGTTTAGAACCCACTCTATTCTATATAACCTCTTTAACATAACAGATGAAAACTCCTATGTAAACAGGGTCATATTTACAGGTGCAGACATTAGGACTTCAGCATAACTTTCTTGGGTACACAGTGCAATCCATAATAAAAGGGTAAAATGAAAGTTTATTAGGCGGTTGTAATGCTCTCTATCATGATTTTAGTTGTGGGTACAGGACTGTCCATAGCATTTTAGATTTTTGTAGATCTTATATGTAGATATAAAAACTGTATAAGCCTAAGCATTGAAAGAAAATACAAGTGTGATGATGCTTTTAAATCTAAGGGTAATAAAAGAGAAATGAGAACACAAAAATATTCCAATTTTATTTTTGATATACAAAAATTAGAAATGAAATAAAGAGCCAGAGAAAAATACAGGCCTAGGAAATAGAAGATATAAGGGCATATTTATTAATAATTGTGCTGTAAGAACATTTTTGAAAGTTCTATGATGGCTTTCAGATTGGAAGAAAAAAACACAGCTTCATAATATCTACAGAGGAGGTACTTTAAGCAGAATTAGAGAAATAAGTTGGGAAATATAAAAAAAAGAGGGCAGGAGTTATCATCCTGGATATACCAGATGAATTCTAACAACAAAATTAAAGAAGTATCATTATTAAGTCATAAATATAAACACTGATGCTTAGAAGAGTTGTTTCCTTAAAATAGACTGATTTCTAAAATGAAAGAAACTGGATTCTGGGTGTGTAGCTTATTCCATCAGACAGTTTCCAGAAGACTAGGGAAGAAATGCATCACTAATTGTAAGGGAAACAAAACAGAGTCCTATCAGACATCTTGTTTATTTCATCTATGTAAAACAGAAACTGTTGTTTACACAATTTGGTGAATGATCTAACATTAAGGAAGTAACTTCTAATTCACAAAAGCAAAAGAAAAGTAAAAAATCAAAATTCTGTGATTTTCTCTTAGGAGAAGGAAGGCAAAAGAAGAAAAGTAATTATGTTGATATTTGGATTCAAGAAGGTATATAAATATTGTGACCTGAAAAATGTAGGCAATTTCTAATGATTGAATATTTTCTTTTCTCAGTGAAGTGTAAGCCTAACTAATCAGCAGAGTTGATGTGGGATGTTGTTGTTGTTGTTAAGTTGTTAAGTGCCGTCAAGTCGATACCAAATCATAGCGACCCTACAGGACAGAATAGAACTGCTTCATAGGGTCTCCAAGGAGTGGCTGATGGATTTGAACCCCTGAGCTTTTTGGTTAGCAGCCGAGCTCTTAACCACTGCGCCACCAGGGCTCCAATGTGGGATGGCCAGATGCAAATAATGCTCGTGTGTAGAAAAAAAGAAAAAGGCATATTGATTGAGAGCAGGATAGAGAGAGATCTTCCAAAAAGGCCAATAGAAATAATATGGTTCTTAAGTAGAAATTTTTAAAAATGCAAACAGAGGTGCTTTATTCAAAAAAAGCCACCAGAAGCTGAGATAGAGCAAGAATGGTTGGTATTATGAAAGATTTGCAGTAACTTTTTGGTTTTGAGTTTGATGGTGGGAACATGGATGTTTATTTTATTATGTTTCACTGCTACATATACAAGACTTACAATCCTTTGTCTGCAACATAAATCATGTTTGCTTTCCTTAAAAAAAAAAAGAAGAAAATTCTGAACATCTTTTAGGACCTAAACTCATTCAGTGCACAAACATTGAGAGACTACATTTTTGAGAACAGAGTCAAGGTCATGATTATAGAAAGATTAATAAAACCTACCCCATGATCTTAGGTTGCTCAGAGAAAGGTATGTAAACAGATAAGTTACATACAGTTATAATGTGTTTTAGAAAATCCTTATGTACAAAACAAAGTGTACTGTTGAACCACGGCAAGGGAAACATATTTTTTTTGTCTTTTTATGACCTTCCTAAAATTATTTTCATTGGCAATATAAAAAAGTTGAAAGAACATGGACCTTGGGTGATGAATCAGAGTGTGAGTCTGCCCTTCATCCCTTACAATATGTATACACTGGCCATATTATTTAATATCCCTGAGCTTCACTATGAAAAAAAAATGTTCATGGTTTGCTATGATGCATTATTTACAAAATGTATCCAATGAAAGCTCACAATACTGGAAGCACTCACTTGTCTATGCCAAGAAATTTGGAAGACAGCTACATAACCAACCAACTGGAAGAGATCCATATTTGTATACATTCCAAAGAAAGGTCATCCAACGGATTTCAGAAATTTTCAAACAATATCGATAATGTCACATGCAAGTAAAATTATGGTGAAGATAATTCAAAACCCGTTGCAGCACTACATGCAGGGAATTGCCTGAAATTCAAGCCAGATTCAGAAGAGGACATGGAACAAGGGATATCATTACTGAAGTCAGATGGATCTTGGCTGAAAGCAAAGACTACCAGAAACCTGTTTATCTGGATTTTATTGACTATGCAAAGGCATTCAACTGTGTGGATCATAACAAATTATAAATAACATTGCAAAGAATGAGAATTCCAGAATGCTAAATTGTATTCATGAAGAACCTGTACATAGATGAAGAGGCAGTGGTTCAAACAGAACAAGCACATACTGCATGGTCTAAGATCAAGAAAGGGTGTGTATCAAGGTTGTATACTTTCACTGTAATTACTCAATCTGTAAACTGAGCAAATAATCTGAGAAGCTGGTCTATATGGAAAAGAATGCAGCATCATGACTGGAGGAAGACTTATTAACAACCCTCAATATGCAAATGGAACAATATTGTGTGCTGAAAGTTAAGAGGACTTGAAGCACTTACTGATGAAGATCAAGAACTATAGCCTTCAATATGGATTGCACCTCAACATAAAGAAAACAAAAATCCTCACAGCTGGTCTCAGAAGCAACATCATGATCAGCAGACAAAATATTGAAGTTACCAAGGATTTCATTTTACCTGGGTCCACAGTCAATGTCTATGGAAGCAGCAGTCAAGAAATGAAAGGATGTGTTGCATTTGGGAAATCTGCTGCCAAATACCTCTTTAAAATGTTAAATAGAAATGATAACACCTTGAGCACTAAGGTGCACCTGGCCCAATCCACGGTATTTTCAATCACTTCATATGCATGGGAAAGCTAAACAATAAGGAAGACCAAAGAAGAATTGATGCATTTGAATTATGGTGTTGGCAAAGAATATTGAATATACCATGGACTGCCAGAAGAATGAACAAATCTGTCTTGGAAGAAGTACAGCCAAAATGCTCCTTACAAGGGAGGATGGCAAGACTTCATCTTATGTAGTCTGGACATGTTATCAGGAGGAACTAATACTTAGAGAGGGACATCGTGCTTGGTAAAGTAGAAGGTCATCGAGAAAGAGGAAGACCCTCAATGAGATGGGTTGACACAGTGGCTGCAACAACGACCTCAAACACAGCAATGATTCTAAGGATGGCACAGGACCAGCAAGTGTTTAGTTCTGTTGTACATAGGGTTCGTATGAGTCGGAACCAACCTGACGGCAGCTAGCAACAATCCAATGAAATGCACAAGCCTCATTAAAATGATAGCTACTATTATTCTTAAAAATTATTACTGCTGTTAACCTTAACCAAAATTAAAAGGCATATACCATCAAGATCATACAGGGTTGATGTTATAATTCTATGTGTGACTCTAAACATCCTGAAAATGCTCCGTGCTAGTGGGAAAATATAGGTCATTTAGGCTTAAAAATATCAACAAAATGTAAGGTAAGTCAAACTGTTAAAAGTTAATATATGACATGGACACGAAAAGGTAAAGAAAAAAGTGGATGGAGTGCAGAGATTCTGTGAGCTTGGGTAGAGGACCAGAAAATGGAGCTGTGAACACAAATGCACCATATTTTTATGAAAATAACCCATGCCTTCTTCGTTGGTTTGTTAGCCACACCCTCCTCCCATGACGTATGTTTATAGGTGCACTATGCTAATATTTTTTTACAGCAACATGTGGAAGGCTGGTACGGCAGCGCTTGTGAGGGTACCTCCCAGGGGGAGAGCATAGCCAACAGACAAACATGGCACTCATTATTTTCATAGAAGTAAGGTAATTAATAGTCACAGCAATAAATATGTAGTTTGATTTAAAAGACTATAGGTGGGTAGAATCAATGTATTGGAAGCAAAAACAAACAAAAATGTGCTGCCGTCGAGTGAATTCTGACTCAGTGATCCTAGGTGACAGAGGAGAACTGCCTAATGGAGTTTGCAAGACTGTAATCGTCCAAGAAGCAGAATGCCACATCTTTTTTCCGCAGAGCAGCTGGCTGGTGGGTTTGTACGGTTAACCTTTTGGTTGGCAGCTGAGGGCTTAACTACTGTGCCTCCAGGGCTCCTTCTTGGAAGCAAGGAATATGGAATATTACAATCCCGGTGTAATGGGCTCCCTGAGGTCTTCTAAAACAGAGAGTAAGAGTTATGGAAAACATCAGGCAACTAAATGAGATTTGAGGTGGGCTCTTTCAGTGTTGTGTCAGGTCTCGTACATTTTTAGGAGGAAAAAACAGTTGATAAGGTTTGGTGGCATGTTTGGAACTACAAGTAATCCCTGATTTACAAAGTATTTGAGTTACCATGAACCACACTTAGAGTCATCTATGTTTTTGGTTTGTTTTTGCACATCTTATTGTTAGTAATGTGTCCAACATACAATGTTGCAGAGGGTAATTTGCTGATGTTATTCTCAAATGTTTACTCACAGATGTTCAACGTTATGATTTATAAAGCTACTATAATAAAAGGCAATAATGATGAATACTAAAAAAAAGAGTTACTTGACTATGTCAGAAACTACTTACAATAGAGTCAGTGGAATGGAACTCCATTTTAAGTTGGGGATTACTCATATTCATTAGGATAAAATACATTTGAGCATAATGATTTTCCCTATAGTCCCTTCTCTATGCATTGGTTTTCATCACTTTCAAATCATTGTATTCTGAAATGATTAAGACTTTTGTTGGTATTATCTAAAATAAATGAAACACATTTTTGTACTGATCAGTGTGGATAAGTTAAAAGTACAAATATGATAGTTTTGCTTCCTCAGAATATGAAGTGTGTATTTTTGTTCCTGTCAATCCATGTAAAAGAGAAAACAGCAGTTAGAGACTTCTGTACTGTGGTTTCAGATGGCTATTGAACAGCATCTATCACTTAATTTATTCTCATTGCTTCTGGCCCAGTCCTGTCATTGACTTGAAAGTCTCTTCATATAAATGATATAATGCTCTTTCACACTGAGCAGTGGCATCTCAAGTAGGAATATTGTCTAGAAAGTTTTTTTTAATCAACTTTTGATTTGCTTTATATGAGAATTGCAAGTGAGGTTCACTATAACTTATCCTTAAAGTATGAGAATAAATCAATAACTGTTAGAATAAAAATTAATAGGAAATAATTAGAAATTTGTTTTCAATTATTCATATTTTATACTTTTATGTTTTTCAGTATAAAAATTATGAAATGAACACATTTTCATTTAAGTATTAAAAATATCTCCCTATGCCAGATCAATAAAGTCTCTTCCCTGAGGCAATAACATTAACAATTCTGTTTGATTGTTTTGTAAGTAATACTGTAAGCGTACCCAAGAGTGGATTTGAGTGTATTTATCTCTAATGGAACATCAAAGGGTTTCTAATGTCTACCTTTAATGGAACAGATATTACTATACATAATATTTTACACTTTGCTCTTTTCATCTAAAAATCAGGGCTTTGAACTGGCTCCAAATGGTTCAGTCATGGCCAAGGAAGAAAAACAGGAACAGGCCCAAAGTTTTACAACTTGGTTGATTCTCCACAGTAACCAGAACGGGAAAAATTACTGGTTGAAGCCCTGGAAAGGAAAACTCAGAAGAGACATAGTGATCTGTTTCAGGAGCTTTATGTGTGAGACTGGGTTACTGACAGGACTGTAGAGAGGGACACACATTCAAAGCGGCGTGGTCAACCACCACCTTTGAGTGGAGGGCACCGTCTTTGAGTGGGGCAGAGCTGTTTTTGAATCTGCTCAAATTCAAGGGCAAGAGATTTGGTTGCTATGCTTTCTAGGAGGGAAACCAAGTTTCTAGCTGGGCTTTGACTCAAGTTTTCCCATCTCGGGTACCGTGGTAGATCACACAAATTTTGAAAACTTGGGTCTATTGTGGTGGCTCCATCAGCCATAATTGAGCCAGGCAGAACTGGTTCTAAGCTCTGCTAAAAACACAAGTTACTGATTTTTTACTGATATAAATTTGATATACTAAAATGCCAACCATTATGCTGCACAATATTCTCCTCATAAAGATGCCCCACAAGGCTTTAGTAGACTTCCCATTGTGATTTAATCACTGGGGCGCTGCTACCCATTCATTATTTAACGATTATGTTTATTCCTCCGTAGAACTGGAAAAATAATATGTAAATCAAAGGGTTTCTGGAAAATCATTGGAAAAATGTCCAATCCAGTATTATTTAACTCTCAAATATGAATTCTGTTATAGATAGTATTCTCAAGAAGCTGAGGTGCAAGTAGATTGTTTTAAAGCCCTATGACCTACTATTATATAGGCCATGCATTGATGAACAACAATCTTTTAATTACCACATCCAGAGAAAAACATTTAAGATAATAGCGGGAGGACTGGTTGTACACTATATTCTCGAAGAATTTCATTATGAAATTTATTCGAGCTTTACCTCAACTTCTGTAGAAATTCTCACTACCCTGAACATCCACAATTATATCCACTCTGTAAAATCCACTCACAAGCCAGTTATTTCCACTCTAACCTGAACCAAATGCATGAACTAGCTGTTCTTTTGTTTGTTACCCTCTTATCTGTTGACTGTTACTTCTCACTTAGCAATTTTGTTATGGTTGCACTATAAAACTTGTCATCAGATAAATCAAATTATCTCTAATATCATACATTGAAATATCTCACTCTTTTTACATTATGTCTTATCCTTTCAGATTACTTTATCAAATTACACCACTAGATCTCATCATGATCATGGCCTAGTCATTGATTCTGACACTTTTTCTACCATTAGCATTACTCTAGATTTTCTCCATGACTGTAACAATAATGATGCTGTTGCAACTTATCTAACTCCCTTATTCCCCTTTTCCTCAATCACCACAAAAAAAAAAAAAAAAAAGAGAGAGAGGATTAACCAAACACTAGATAAAGCCTCCACCACGTGTCTCTCAATTGGTTGCACGGCTTGTGTGTTGCTGTGATACTGAAAGCTTTGCCAATGCTATTTCAAATAAGAGCAGGGTCACCCTTGTTGGAGAGGTTTCAGCAGAGCTTCCAGACTAACGCAGACTAGGAAGAAGGACCTGGCAGTCAACTTTTGAAAAAACTGGCCAGTGTAAACCTTATGAATAGCAGCAGAACATTGTCTGATATAGTGTCAGAATATGAGCCCCACAGGTGCTTCCTCAAAGTAGAGTCTACCTTAATGAGGTGGATGGAGTCAAGCTTTCGGAACCTTCATTTGCTGATGTGACAAGACTCAAAATGAAAAGAAACGTTCATTAATAAGTGGAATGTGAAACGTACGGAGTCTGAATCTAGGAAAATTGGAAGTTGTCAAAAGATGAAATGGAATGCATAAACGTCTATATCTTAGAAATTAGTGAGGTGACATAAACTGGTATTGGCCATTTCGAATCAGACAAACATATGGTCTACTATGCCAGGAATGACAACTTGAAGGGGAATGGTGTTGCATTCATCATCAAAAAGAACATTTCAAGATCTGTCCTGAAGTAGAATGCTGTCAGTGATAGGCTAGTATCCATACGCCTACAAGGAAGACCAGTTAATATGACTATTATTCAAATTTATACACCAACTTCGAAGGCCAAATAGAAAAAAATTGAAGATATTTAAAAACTCCTGAGGCCTGAAATTGATCAAACATGCAATCAAGATTCATTGATGATTACTGTTGATTAGAATGCAAAAGTTGGAAACAAAGAAGAAGGATTGGTAACTGGAAAATATGGCCTTGGTGATAGAAACAACAAAGGAGACAGCATGATAGAAATTTGCAAGACCGACTGCTTCATTGCAAACACCCTCTTTCAACACTTAAACGGTGACTATCCACATGGACCTCACAAGATGGAGTACACAGGAGTCAAACTGACTACATCTGTGAAAGAGACTATAGAAAAGCTTAGTATCATCAGTCAGAACAAGGCCAGGGGACTCCTGTGGAACAGACCATCAATTGTTCCTCTGCAAGTTCAAGTTGAAGTTGAAGAAAATTAGAGCAAGTCCACAAGAGTCAAAGTACGACCCTCCGTATATCCCTCCTGAATTTAGAGATCATCTCAAGAATAGATTTGACATCTTGAACACTAAAGACCGAAGATCAGATGAGTTGTGGAATGACATTAAGGATATCATACATGAAGAATGCAGGAGGTCATTAAAAAGATAAAAAAGAAAGAAAAGACCAAGATGGATGTCAGAGGAGACTCTGAAATTTTCTCTTAAACATAGAGTAGCTAAAGTAAAAGAAAGAAATGATGAAGTAAAAGAGCTGAACTGAAGATTTAAAAGGGCAGCTTGAGAAGACATAGTAAAGAGTTATAATGAAATGTGAAAAGACCTGGAGATAGAACATTAAAAGGGAAGAACATGCTCGGCATTTCTCAAGCTGAAAGAACCGAAGAAAAAATTCAAGCACTGCATTGGGCCAATCTGCTGCAAGAGATCTCTTTAAAGTATTAAAAAGCAAAGATGTCACTTTAAGGATTAAGGTTCACCTGACCCAAGCCATGGTGTTTTCAATCACCTCATATGCATGTCAAAGCTGGACATGAATCAGGAAGACTGAAGAAGAACTGATGCTTTTGAATTATGATGTTGGCAAAGAATATTGAATATACATACCATGGACTGCCAGAAGAACAAACAATTCTGCCTGGGAAGAAATACAGCCAGAATGCTCCTTAGAAGCAAGGATGGCGAGACTTTGTTTAACATACTTTGGACAAATTATCAGGATGGAGCAATCCCTGGAAAAGTACATCGTGCTTGGTAAAACAGAGGGTCAGCAAAAAAGAGGAAGACTCTCAACGAGATGGATAGACACAGTGGTTGCAGCAATGGGTTCAAACAGCAAAGATTGTGAGGATGGCACAGGACCGGGTAGTGTTTTATTCTGTTGTACATAGAGTCACTATGAATTGGAATCGCCTTAATGGCCCTTAACAACAACAGGTACAGAGAAAGCCTACAATCCATCTCTCCAGCTGATCATTGAAAGAAAACAACACACAAAAAAAATCAGATTGGTTACAATTTAAATTCACACTTTCACAGGTCAGTGTTGGACTCGGTATTTTCTTGAATCGTCATTATTTTTTTTCCTTAAAAGTTTCATGGGAGACAATTCTCCACGGATACCTTTGTGTTTGTTCATGGTCTGAGCTTTCTGAGCAAAGAGTCCTGGTAGTTTTGGTTAAAGATGGATTGAATAGCAAATATGTCCTGAAAACAAGAAAGTGTGTATTGCTCAGGAGATATTTATAGACTTGTCTCCCCAAGAACCAATTACTTACAATCCACTGTAAACAAGCTAGAGGCCTTCTTGTCCCCTCCTGGGAGAAGATTTATTTACCTCCCAATGTAAAGGTGCTAATTTTAGTAACTTCTTATTCTATTGCCTACTGTAGATTAACAGGTTTTCAGTTACTCCACGGGAAAAAAAAAGCTTCACATGTAACCTGGAGAGATAACCAATACCAGATTTTCATCTTTTGAGTCTGTTGTGTGGTAGGAAATACTGCTACTAAATATTGTATCAGTGTGATGCTAGCTGGAAACATAATTCACTACAGGCATTTTAAGTAGTAAAGGATTTAGAGAAGTTTACACAGTCATTGTTAAGAGCTTGGCTGTTAATCAAAAAGTCAGCAGTGCCAATCCACTAGCCACTCCTTGGAAACCCCATGGGGCATTCGACTCTGTCTTACAGGGTCCCTATGAGCTGGAATCGATTCAACAGCAACAGGTTTTTACACAGTCTTTGGACAGGTTAGGCGAGTATAAGGTGGAAATCCAGAACTTCAGAAAGTGCAGAAATTGCTGGCAACCCACAAGGTCTAAACTATCTTCAAGGATAAAATAAATGATTCACATGAGCCCACCCAGAAATCTCTAGAAATTTTATCTTGCTTAGATCAGTTGCCATCAAGTTGACTCAGACTCATGGTGACTCCATGTGTGTCAGAGTAGAACTGTACTCTACAGGGTTTTCAGTGACTGATGTTTTAGATGTAGATCGCCAGGCCTCTGGGTAGAGTTGAACTTCTAACCTTTCAGACAGCAGACCCAGATGTGCTGTTTCCACCATCCTGGGACTCGTGCCTATGTATCTGCTCACAACTGCAGCTGGAGAAAAAATGTGTTGTCTTCTGTCTTCCAAATTTTGCCCAAGACTTCTCAATCTAACCTGGAACCTTGCTGGCAAGGGAATCTGAGAAATGTCACTCCCAGGCATGTCTTCTGTGATACAGAGAAGTGTATGAATGCGGACAGACAGTCCAACACACTCTGATTTTCTGACAAACAGCATTCTACCAGTGTTATTTGCTTGTGAGATTTGTGCAGTCTGGGTTTCTCCTCCTCCTTCTTTTTCTCCGCCTACTCCTTTTTTCAAAAAGGATTATAGAGGAGTCGGTGTACCTAATATTCAATACTGTGTACAACATATGGTTAAGGTTAAGTATCAGGGTGTGTTATTACCTAGAAGAAGTGTGGTCTGCTCACCTTTTTCCATGAAATTCCACCTTCGCCAGCCTTTCTCCACTCCTTTAGCATGCTGTGTGATGATCAATGCTTTTAACTGCCTTTTATATGTAGAGGCATGCAAATTAAGATGCCTTTTAGCTTCATCAAAGATATCGCATATATCATTATATTTTATTCTCATAAGTTTGGGGGTAATTTTTTAGAAGTACATAGGCGAATTTTAAAGAGCAAGGTAGAAATATTCACCCATCCTTCTGTTTAAGGATAACATTGGTGTTCCTCTGTGTACTGCTCTGTTGTTGTTGTTAGGTGCTCTTTCAGGTCGATTCTGGTTCATAGCGCCCCGTGAACAACAGAATGAAACACCACCCAGTCTTGCGCCATCCTCACAATCATTGTTATTTTCGATCCCATTGTTGCAGCCACTGTGTCAATCCATCCCATTGAGGGTCTTTCTCTTTTTTGCTGACCCTCTACTTTACCAAGCATGATGTCCTTCTCCAGGGGCTCATCCCTCCAGACAACATGTCCAAAATACATGAGATGTAGTCTTGCCATCTTTGCTTCTAAGGAGCATTCTGGTTGTACTTCTTCCAAGACCCATTTGTTTCTTCTTTTGGCAGTCCATGGTATAGGAAACCCTGGTGGCCTAGTGGTTAAGAGCTATGGCTGCTAACCAGAAGATCGGCAGTTTGAATCCACCAAGTGCTCCTTGGAAACCTTACTGGGCAGTTCTATTCTGTCCTGTGGGGTCGCTACGAGTCATAATCGACTCAATGGTTACTGTATATTCAATATTCTTTGCCAACACCACAATTCAAAGGCGTTAATTCTTCCTCGGTCTTCCTTATTCATCGTCCAGCTTTCACTTGTATTCATTATCCAGCTTTCACATGCCAAATGAGGCGATTGTACTGCTCTAGCCTCTGTATATAAATTTATTTGTGATTTGACTTGTACCATGGTATTTCATGTAAACATTTCCTTTTATTCTCTTCCCCTCAATGTTTCTACCTATTATATCTGAAATAGAGCTTATTCTATTGGGGTCCTTTAAAATTTCCATCAGCTTCCCACTTGTAACTTTTCATATCCTTGCATTTCACTGAAAATATAAATTTGGATCTTCTTATGATAGTGCAGTGCAGGAAACTCCAGAAGTGCTTTACGTCTTATTTCCAATACTTAGAATAGGGTTGGAGTTGTGAATTTTAGGTTCTCCTCAATGTATTTCTCTTGCTTTATTACTGTGTGAGTCTTCAGTCCCTTCCTTCAATCTGGTGTCATTAAAATTCTATTCATCAATAATTCTTAATATTTTCTAAACTTCAAAGTAAAAGTTACCTTTCTTCCAGGATAGTGCATTCATAATTTTAGTTTAAATTAATTGGAATGATTTTCATAATTATTGGAGGAGTGGTTAAGTGTTTTCCAAATTTGTTTTTTAATTTGAATATATTATTTTTATTAATTTTACAACTTTAACCACATCCCATTACTTTTTTTTTATCTTGCCTTAATTCCACAGATTTGTATTACTGTAATTTTGAACTTCATCAGTATAGCCAGCTGCTTTAATTCCTTTCCCCTTAGTTCATCCTCTGACCTCAGTAAATGTCAATTCAGTAAATATTTTTCTGGTATCTATTAATTTTTACCATACACCATTTTATGCAACATTTTATTCAAAATAATAAATCTACCAACACGTGATGACTATTAGGATTTCAACTAAGCAATGGAGATCGAAAGTTCTCTCTTCAGAACATGTTAATCATAGCCATACTCTTTAACAGACTGTAAGGATGATGTCATGAACCATAATCAGATTAAGACTGGTTTCTATATTTGAGTTCCACCTTGCCACTTCTCGATTATTTCACTTTCTATTTCTCCACTGAAATCTATGATCCATTATAACTGTCACAAAGAACTCACAAGGACTTACAAACTATATTCACAGTTAGGTGATTTATTAGGGTAACAACACAGAAGTTACAGGATACAATTTGGATGCAACTCAGGGAAAACATCAGGAAACTCACTATACAACTCAGGGTAAATGTCAAGAAATCCAGGATACAACTCAGGTAGAGGTATATGGGCACCATCTGGGAAGGTCCAAGAAGAGAGCGTCTTTCCCTTTATTAACCAGGGCAGGTTTGGATAAACTCCCTGATGGAACAGGTCTTCCTCAGGGCGACCCCCAGGCAGTTCTCCTCTTGATCAGGACCTGTCTGCTCTTAGGTTCTAGGGTTTTTATAATCAGCCCAAGTATTCCTTGTCAACTACAAGGTAGATTCCCTCACCAATTCTTATAATGGTCATACTGGGTGGGGCTCCCCAGCCAATCCATGTAAAGGACTGACTGGGTGGCTCCCCTACAGTCAATCTGGGTAAAGGTCAAACCGGGTGAGGCCACTCATCCTAATCTGGGTAAATGTTGTTATTACCGGGCTGGAGCTTGGGAACCAGAATCAAAAGGCCACATTCCAGGTGATTCCATACTGTGCACAGACCATTTTATATTGTTTTACTAGCTCAATTACTTTCTTTCCTCCATCATTATGTTTTGATTGTGTTTAATTGAATGTGTATAATATTTCTAAAGCCAAATATATTTTTCTTGTCAGTTTCCACAGATATTGTATCAATTTGGGGCTTCAAGTCAGCTTTCAAATACATTTTGTCCCAGGGATCATTGTTTACGTAAGTCTTATGTTAATTCATTTGATCAGTGAATTTAGAAACCCTTTCTTACACAAAATAGCAGTGTCAGGACCATGAAAATAATGCTGGTAAACCACTCAATAGTTAAAATTCATTTTCAAGAGAAACAACATTTTTTCCTTTTATCTCTCACTTTCCATGACTAACAAAATTTAGCAGTTGGAATCCACACAGAGGCATCTTGGAAGACAGGCTGGGCAATCTGTTTCTGAAAGGTCATAGCCTTGAAAACCCTATGGAGCAGTTCTACTCTGCACATGTGGGCTTGCCACAAGTTAGAGTCTACTCAATAGCAGCTAACAAAACCAAAAAAGAGCATAGCAACTGGAGCCCTTATTCTGGATTTTATCTGATTTTTGGACATAACTAAGTCTTCAAGGTCATAGTAGAGCTATTTAAGGCGCTGGCTACCAGATGTCTCTATATCACTCTCCCCATCTATGTCTTTTCAATGGTGTTGTTGTTAGGTGCCGGCAAGTCAGTTCCAACTCATAGCCAACCCTATGCACAACAGAATGAAACACTGCCTGGTCCTACGCCATCCTCACAATTGTTGCTATGCTTGAGACTGTAGTTGCAGCCAATGTGTCAATCCTTCTCATTGAGGGTCTTCCTCTTTTCTGCTGACCATATATTTTACCAAGCATGATGTCCTTCTCCAGGGACTGATCCCTCCTAATAACATCTCTAAAGTATGTGAGACATAGTCTCACCATCCTTGCTTCTAAGGAGCATTCTGGCTGCACATCTTCCAAGACAGACTTGTTTGTTCTTTTGGCAGTCCATGTTATATTCAATATTCTTCATCAACACCACAATTCAAAGGCATCAATTCTTCTTCAGTCTTCCTTATTGATTGTCTAGCTTTTGCATGCATATGAGACGATTGAAAACACCATGGCTTGGATCAGGCGCACCTTAGTCCTCAAAGTGACATTTTAGCTTTTCAACACTTCAAAGGGGTCTTTTTCAGCTGATTTATCCAGTGCAATGCATCTTTTGATTTCTTGACTGCTGCTTCCATGGGTGTTGATTGTGGATCCAAGTAAAAGGAAATCCTTGACAACTTTAATCTTTTCTCTGTTTATCATGACGTTGCTTATTGGTCCAGTTGTGAGGATTTTTGTTTTCTTTACATGAGGTGTAATCCATAATGAAAGCTGTGGTCTTTGATCTTCATCAGTAAGTGCTTCAAATCCTATTTACTTTCAGCAACCAAAGGTGTGTCATCTGCATAACACAGGTTGTTAATAAATCTTCCTCAAATCTTGATGCCCTGTTCTTCTTCATATAGTCCAGGTTCTCGGATTATTTGATCAACATACAGATTGAATAGGTATGGTGAAAGGATATAACCCTGACACACGCCTTTCTCGACCTTAAACCACGTGGTATCTCCTTGTTCTGTTTGAACTGCCTCTTGATCCATGTATAAATTCCTCATGAGCACAATTAAGTGTTCTGGAATTCCCTTTCTCCACAATGTTATCTATAATTTGTTATGATTCACACAGTTGAATGCCTTAGCATAGTCAATAAAACACAGGTAAACATGTTTCTGGTATTCTCTGCTTTCAGCCAGGATCCATCTGATATCAGCAGTGATATCCCTGGTTCCACATCCTCTTCTAAATTTGGCTTAAATTTCTGGCAGTTCCCTGTCTATATTCTGCTGCAGTTGCTTTTGAATGATCTGCAGGAAAACTTTGCTTGCATGTAATTTTAATGATATTGTTTGATAATCTCCACATCCAGTTGGATCACCTTTCTTGGGAATAAGCATAAATATGGATCTCTCCCTGTCAGTTGGTTAGGTAGCTGTCTTCCAAATTTCTTGGCATAGATGAGTGGGCACTTCAGCACTCCATCCGTTTGTTGAAGCATCTCAGTTGGTATTCTGTCAATTCCCAGAGCCTTGTTTTTCTCCAATGCCTTCAGTGCGACTTCTTCTTTCAGTACCGTTGGTTCCTAATCATATGATACTTCCTGAAATGGTTGAACATCTGCCAATTATTTTTGGTAAAGTGACCCTGTGTATTCCTTCCATCTTCTTTTGATGCTTCCTGCATCATTTAATATTTTCCCCATAGAATCCTTCAGTATTGCAACTCAAGACTTGAATTTTTCTTCAGTTCTTTCAGCTTGGGTTGTACTTTGGCTCTCATGGACTTGTTCTAATTTTCTTCAGTTTCAACTTGAACTTGCATATGAGTAATTGATGGTTTGATCCGCGGTCAGACCGTGGCCTTGTTCTGACAGATGATATTTAGCTTTTCCATCATCTCTTTCTACTGATGTAGTCGATTTGATTCCCATGTATCCCTTCTGGCAAGGTCTGTATAGTCACTGTTTATATTGTTGAAGAAAGGTATTTGCAATGGAGAAGTCATTGGTCTTGCAAAATTCTATCATGCAATCTCCAGCATTGTTTCTATCACCAGGGCCATATTTTCCAACTACCGATCTTTCTTCGTTTCCAACTTTTGCATTCCAATCACCAGAAATTATCAGTACATCCTGATTGCATGTTTGATCAATTTCAGGCCGCAGAAGTTGGTAAAAATCTTCAATTTTTCATCTTTGGCCTTAGTGGTTGGTATGAAGATTTAAATAATAGTCGTATTAATTGGTCTTCCTTATAGTCATATGGATATTATCCTATCACCGACAGCGTTGTACTTCAGGATAGATCTTGAAATGTTCTTTTTAACGATGAATGCAATGCCATTCCTCTTCAAGTTGTTTCCAGCATAGTAGGCCATATGATTGTCTCATTCAAAATGACCAATACCAGTCCATTTCAGCTCACTAATGCCTAAGATATTGATGTTTATGCATTCCATTTCATTTTTGACGATTTCCAATTTTCCTAGATTCATACTTCATACATTCCACATCCTGATTATTAATGGATGTTTGCAGCTGTTTTTTCTCATTTTGAGTCATGCCACATCAGCAAATGAAGGTTTCAAAAGCTTGACTCCATCCATGTCATTAAGGTCAATTCTACTTTGAGGAAGCAGCTCTTCCCCAGTCATATTTTGAGTGCCTTCCAACCTGAGGGACTCATCTTCCGGTAGTATATCAGACAATGTCCCACTGTTATTCATTAGGTTTTCACTGGCTAATTCTTTCCAGAAGTAGACCATCGAGTTCTTCTTTCTAATTTGTCTTAGTCTGGAAGCTCAGCTGAAACCTGTCTGCCATGGGTGACTCTGCTGGTATTTAAATACCCATGGCATTGGTTCCAGCATCACAGCAACACACAAGCCCCCACAGTACAACAAACTGACAGACGTGTGGGGGGTCTTTTCAATAGGTACCAGCAAATGTTCTTTCTGCCCAATCCCTACAGTTGCACCATGCTGAAAAATAACCTTTTCTTTTTTTCCCTAGTGCAACCCAGGAGCCCTGGTGGTGTAGTGATTAAGAAGTCGGCTGCAAACCAAAGGGTTGGCAGTTCAAACCCAACAGCCACTGCTTGTAAACACTATGGGGCAGTTCTACTCCGTCCTATAGGGTTACTATGAGTCAGAACTGACTCGAAGACACTTAACAACAATGCAACCTGGAAGGTAAGGGAGTAATGATGAAGTCCATACCCGCCAATGATGCTCTACCATAATTTAGACATGCCATAGGTTTCCCACAAACTTACTTATTTGGTCTAACTCTCAAGCACTCCCAGGCTACTGAACTTTAAAGACATTGCATTTCATATTTCTACAGTATCCAATAAGCCTTTCTGGGTAATGAAACAAGCATGTTCACAACATTGTTGATGATTATGATGCTACATTAGGGTCATTATTTGGTTACCCCATTCAAGCAGAACTTTGTTTTCTGTCCAAACTGATGTTCTGCCATGGAGAATATCCTAGAACAGAGTCCCCTCTATTATCCATATTTGAGTTAGCAGCTATTCTTTTAATATGATGATGAATTTTCAGGAATGTTATTTCAGCCCTACTCATCATTCCAAGACTGGTTCTTAACAGGTGAACCTGGGCTGATAAAACCCCCATGTGTGTTGGTGCCATCAATACTGATAACACTTGATGGTTTGGTAACTCTTTCGTTACTACATTTTTTTCTCCTTTTTTTTTTTTTTTTTTTTTTTGATAGCATGTGTTTTTAGTATCAGAATGCATGCTTACTAATTGAGTATGTTGAAATTTTCAGTCATTCATCTGCTAACCAAAAGGTTGGCAGTTCAAATCCAGAGCCACTCCTTGGAAACCCTATGCGGCAATTCTACTCAGTCCTATATGGTCACTATGAGTCGGGATGAATTCGTCAATGGCTTTGTTTTGTTTTATTTTTTTAATATGGATTCTGAGAAATATGATCCTGTAATACAAGCCACCATGAGGAGAGTGGCACTTTGGCGCCACTGCTCTGTGGCATGACAGTATGTCAGTGAGAAATAGTAGATAATTTATTGTGGGAGCCTTACCATTAGGTTACATGGGGAACCTCTGGTTTTCCAAATATGACGAAGAAAAACCAAAACAAATCCATCAGGTCTCCCTAGGTATCACACAGCAAAGGCATAATTATGCTTGCAAGCCTCATTTTATAGAAGTAAGGAAGAAAACAAAGGCAAAAGTTTACAAAACTAACACAGCCAAGAAGCATCTCCTATTAGAATGCTCAGCCTAGACAAAAATGAGGTTCTAATTCTGAGAACTTAACACATTTCAAAAGGTACCCACTTCGACCCACATTAGAACGGAATAACACCTCACCTCTGAAGTCCAGAGGCATAAAAGTGGCTGGTATACAATTAAATCAATGGTAACAAAAAGGTTAATATGATCTAAACAAAACAAAAAGTATGCTGTGTATGGCATGAATACGTCAATTGCATATATTATACCGTCAAATATTTATCTCTTTGACTAAAGTCTCATTTGTGTTAACTTTGGGGAATAGTTGTCTATAATGCCATGACCATCTAACTTGAAGTTGCCCAGGTAATCTTTTCATTTTCCCTAAATAAATAAAGTGTACATCCACATTTGACATATTCGGAGGAGAACACTAAACTCTGACCTACTGGAAAGAAGGCTGAAAACTGTTTTCCTTCATAGCAAGTCAGCTGTTTTAGAATGTACTATTTTGATTGATGGCCACATGAAATTTAGAAACTCTAATGTTCAGCATCCAACATCCTATTTAATTCATTGGTAATACTTCTTCCAGGGTAATACTTCTTCCATTGGTAACACTTCTTCCAGGGCATGCCAAACATAGCATTCAGACTGCACACAATGATAACTGCAGTCAACAGATCATAAGCTGAGCCACCAAGGGATGCAACGTCACTACTTTTCTCCAGATTTTTCAGATGAAGTCTACAGGGAATACATGTATATCGGCGTAAATCCAACATTTTTCCAGAGAAAATAACAAGTCTGTGTATTTCTCCAAATTTATACCTTTAGTGAGCATCATATTTGAAAGAATAACTAAAAATGTTATTCTTTGGCCCTGATGGGCTCAGTGGAAATAATATGTTTACAGCCCACCTTGAAATTTACACCTACTTATGAGCACTTTGTCGTGGAGCATAATCTCCCTCTTGTCCGTTTATTATGTGTTTTTGTTATGGGATGGCAGGGTATTTTTATTCATGTTTCTTGTGCTTGTGGTTCTTTGAGCATCTTGGAAATGTGGCTTTATAGAGTTCTCAGATTTGGAGAGTGTTCTGCCATTAGTGTTTCTCCCTCTTCTTCTTCTCCTTCTTTTTCCCCTTCACCTTCTTCCTCCCTTTCTTCCTCCCCTTCCCCTTCTTCCTTTTTCTTCCTGCCCTTTTCCTTCTTCCTCCTCTTTGTCCTCCTCCTCCTCTTCCTTCGTCTTCTTTCCTGTCCCTATGTCCTTAGGGGACTTCAATTACCCATATATTATGCCTCCTGACATTGGTCAGCATTTCACTGATGTTATGTTTATTTTTGTTTAGTCTTTTTTTTTCCTCTTAGTATTTTATTTTTGATAGTTTTTATTATTTTGCTTTTAAATTCATTTTTTTTCTTTCATTAATCTCATCTAATGAATTTTTTAATCCCAGACACGATTATCCTGAACACTAGAAGATCAATCTGATTTTTTTAAATATCTTTCATGTTTCTATTTCACATGCTCAGTTATTCCTCTAGCTTATTGAACATTTGAAATGCAGTTAGAATAACTATTTTAATATCATTGCCCACTAATTCCGACATCCATGTTAGTTCTGGTTTAGTTTTGTTTAACTGATTTTTCTCCTCATAATGGGTTGTATTTTTCTGCTTTTTTTATATTGCATGACTTTTTTTCTTATTAGATGCCATACATTGTATATTTTACCTTATTGCGTACTCGGTATTTTTGTATTAACACAAGTATTCTTGATCTTTGTTCTGGACTGAAGTTAAGTTACATGAAAACAATTTGTTCCCATGAGTCTTGGTTTAAGGTTTGTTGTTGTTGTTGGCTGCCATGGAGTCAGCCCCCAACTCATGATGACCCCGTCCACAACAGAAGAAAATGCTACTTGAACTTGTGTCATCCCCATGATCGACTGTGGGTCAGATCGTTGTGACCCATAGGGTTTTCACTGACTTATTTTTGGAAGCAGATCACCAGGCCTTTCTTCCTATAGTCCTTCTTAGTCTGGAAGCTCCACTGAAACCTGTTCAGCATCATAGCAACATGCAAGCCTTCACTGACAGGTGGGTGTGGCTGCACATGATGTACAATTGCCTGGAATGGAACCCAGGTCTCTTGCATGGAAGGCGAGAATTCTACTACTGTATCACCAACGCTCTCTTTAAGCTTTGTTAGGAGCACCAAGATAGCATTTATTCTGAGCTAATTATTCTGCACAATGCCTCTTAAATTATGTGGTATTTTATTTTAGCTGATATAATCAGGCCCTATTCACAGACTTTTGTGAATGCTAGTTGTTATTCCCTTTAATTGAGTGGTTCATTTTCTGGTCTTGGGTGCTTTCCTTACATGCCGGTAGTGTTACATACTCCCCTGAATTTTTAAGTGGAGCCTCCTAGAGATAGCCAGAGATGACTCACTGTGCAAATGTCTCTTCCTCAGCACTCTACTCTGTGACCTCAGGCCTCCCCAGACTCTCATCTCCTTCTTCTCAGTTCTGGGAGTCTATGGGACTCCACCTGGCTCCCAGCTACAAGTTCTATGGCCAGAAAGCTCTCTGAAGGCAGTAGGCTATGGGAAATCATAGCTTACCTTATTTTTCCCCCGTTTCTCAGAGACCAATGTTGTTAAAACTGGGGTATCATATTATTTCTTGTGGGAGGGGAGGGAAGGAAGGGCCTTTTATTTGTTTTAGGCAGAAAGGTGAATTTGGTCACTGTTATTTCATCTTGGCCTGAAGTATACACAAGATTCTCTCAACCTACTGTCTTAAGATTACGATACATAACATTTCTGTTTCATTATTTTACGTATTGTTTAAATGCCCAGTATCCCTTACTAAATTTTAAACATAACTTCATATTTATATATTCTAATCAATGTTTTATTCATCCTCAAGGCCTAGAACAATCATAACCTGAGCATCTTTTCTTGCATCTAGAATTTAAACAAAATTATGCATTAAAACATAATGAATAAACATTATACAAGTTAAGATATTAAAAAAAAAACAAAAGAAAACTGTTTCATAAGTATGATTTAAAATGTGCTTGAAATGAACCTTGATGTAATCTTTGGAATTAAGAGGAACTCTGCAAGAGTTGATAAATAATGAGTTGATTTCCATTTCAAAAGGAACAACTCCGAATACTGCCAAAATTGTAAAAAGACAGGCTCATGCTGACAGAAATGTTTTACACAGTGTATCATTTCTTATCATCAGAATCCAATCAGCATAGTCAGTGTGTGGCATGGTTATTCTTTAATTTCTGAGTTTCTCAGTATGAATAGCAAGAAAAGAGTACGGAAAGAAAATGTTCTTGGAAGGTTCTCTTATAAACAACGGACTACATTGATTATCTCTTTTTAAATCTGCAGATTTAGTGTCTCAAATCTACTAAATCAATATCTTAATTAACTAATCTACATAAGGTATTACTCAGCATGACACTATTTATTGGGCAATTATGTCCTAGACTCTGGGAATACAGAAGTGAATAACAGGTCTAACCTTCAGAAGCTCATGATATTTTTGGAGATAAAGACACACAAATAACTAAAACACACTACAATGAATTTCAACATAGACATATGTATAAAGGATAATGGGAAATGGATGAGTGAACAATACATTCATCCTAAAAGTAAGAGTGCTTGCTTACTGGGACCTCAAACTTTACTCAATTTACTTCTTAATATACAGGTTAGTTGAGGTTCAACAATTTTGCCCTGGCTAATGTTTGTTTGTTTGTTTGTTTCTATTTTTTTGTTTTTGTTTTTTAATATTCATCTGTATAATGACCAAAATTAACTTTGGCGTCTGTCAAAAGTCCACCATTCAGAATCTATCAAAGAATAGGCTAAGCACATATAGAAACACAATAAGTATGTGGGGAAATGTGTAAATTTGTTTAGTAGATTTTTTTAAGTGGTATTTTAAAAGATGTGATTAAAGTAATAAATTGTGTAAGGAAGACTATTGTTTATTGCAAGTATATTTGAAGCAGTTCTTCTAAAAGTATTTTCATTATTGTAAACTTGAGTTGTTTGTGTCAATCAAAATGAGAAATATAATTAAAAATGCTTTTACATTAGGGGTTTTATTTAATATTGTGTGGTTTATTTTATATATACTACTGTAGTATTTTCACAAGCTAATCCAATATGTGAAACTTTTTCACCAGAAATTCCCGTAAGCTTCCATGCATATGCTGTTCATCTAAATGACTGACAACCAATGAAAAGGAGCTAATAATGTATGAGCCAAAGTGCTCATACATAAATATCAGGCAGATTACATCTACAAGAGTAATTTAGCACTTTTACCCAAAGATTGAAATATTTTAGAAAATAATAAAAAAAAAAGTAAGAGAGGGAAAGAAACTAGGCACAGTGTGCGGAGCGTCTAATTGATGACCCAGCCCAAATATAACAGAAAAACAAAGACCTACCTGGATCATGCTACTGAGGTGATTCTCCCTTCTCCAGGAGCCTTGGCTCCCTTCCAAGTTAATCCGCATTGTGAAACATTCCCTCCGTAACCTCTATAATTTTCTACTGTGCTGTGCATGCAAAACCAGGAGCCAAGGGCTGTCTGTGAAAGTGATTCCCTCATTACTGTCCTTTTGATCTTTTCCTTAGAGTAATCAAACTTTTCACCTTGAGCAATCACAGGTATCAGTAGGAGGTCTCTCTGTGCCGTGAATAGAGTTCAAATCGTTTATTCTTTATATATCACGCAGGATCAATTTTGTTTTACTGATTTAAAAGGAAATGAGAGAGTGAAGAAAGAGCAAAAACGAGAGGCACAAACAAAATAAAAATGCAGAGCAAAAGCAAGAATACAAAACTACATCAGCTCCCAGCATATTTCCAATATGCTTAAATGTAATCTAAGTCTGTATAGGTATTGTTGCTTTTTTACATTTTTTTAACTTTAATTTTGTTGAATTATTATCTATGCAAGGAGCCCCGGTAACACAGTGGTTAAGAGCTCTGCTGCTAACTGAAAGGTCGGGAGGTTCCAACCCACCAGTAGCTCCTTGGGAGAAAGATGTGTCAGTCTGTTTCCATAAAGGTTACAGATGTAGAAACTCTGTGGAGCAGTTGTAGGGTGCCTATGAGTCAGAAACAACTGGATGGCAGCGACTTTTTTTGTTTTTTTTAATCTGTGCATTTACTTTCACAAAAATATGGACTACTTTGCTCTCTAATGTAAATGAATCTAGATTTCTCACATTATGGTGGCAATAGCCAATAGCTACTGAAAATTTACCTTTACGTTAGAGAACACTTTATAAGAACGGACTGACTGATGTCTAGAAAAAAATTTAAGGAGAGCATAGACGTTATAATTTCCTTATTATCAATAAAGAAATTGAAGATCAGAAAAGGCTAAATATGTAGCCAAATCAGAACACTAATACATAAATGCAAAGCATGGATTTGACCTAGTTCTACTGAATTCAAATTCTCTGAACAACTGTTTTCTCCACGGTCAGGTTATAAGAATAAAACGATAAGCTATACATGGAAACAACTGGGGATTGCCTGAGTCATATAGCCAGATACCCACCTACCTGTTGCCATCAGACTGGTTTCAACCCACAGTGAACCTAGAGGACGGAGCAGAACTGCCTCACAGGGTTTTCAAGGAGCAGCTGGTGGATTTGAACTGCCAACCTTTTGGTTAGCAGCCTATCACTTAACCACTGCACCACCAGGGCTCCTACAACTAGATAGACAAATCCAAATCTGTATCTAAAACTTTTCCTTAGAGTGGTAAAATAAATAACGTTAGACAAAAATATAATCTAGAAGTGAACAAACATAAATTTCAGAATGATTGAAAAATAGTCATTGGATGTACATGTATATGGAGCTCTGATGGCCAAGTGGTTAAGAGCTCGGTGGCTAAACAAAACGTTGGCAGCTCAAACCTACCAGCTGCTCCTTGGAAACCCTATGGGGCAGTTCTACTCTATCCTATAGGGTTGCTACCAGTCGGAATCGACTTGGCAGGAACAGATTTTTTTTGGGGGGGGTGGAGAAGGATGTGTGTATATATATATATATATATATATATATATATATATATATATATATATATATATATATATATATATATGTATATGTATTTTTTTTTTCTCTTTCATGCAATGAATGAATGAGTACTGACTACAGGGAACTAGAACCAGAGAAAGACTGGGAATCAGAGTCCTGTTTGACACCTTGAAAGTGATTATAGCCATTTCTTTTTCCCAGGAAAAGACAAAAGAGTATGTGAGAATATTCCCAGGATTCCTGTCAGCATTTTCCATTCGATACTGATACAGGACTTTTTCTACTCCTATTCTTCAAGCCTTACCTCATTCCTACTCACAGTTCTTCTGATCTCTTTATTTGAAAATAAATGGAATGATGAAAGCGTTATTACACAAATACTGGAGAAGCGTTATTGTCTTCCAGCTGTGATACCATCTCCCCAGGGAAAACGAAACAAAAACCCAGGTGAACTTGCAACAGTCTAACTTGTGTGCATTAGTTAAATTTGCTTCTCACAAAACACTCTTGTTTATAAAGGGGCTCTTCTGTTGGATTGTGGTTTAGTAAATGAATCCAGAGCTGAGCTACTCCATAAGGTCACTCTATTCATTCAAGAGAACCGATGCTTTTCCACATATCACTAGCGCACAAACAGTGAACTGATAATGTTCATGCATGCCTAAAGTAGGATGGGTACCTTATAACTTGCAATGTCCTATTAACTTGAAATGTTGTCCTACTAATATCCGCTTTTCCCCAAAACTGATATGTTAAAAAAAAGTTTAATACCAAATTAATAGAAATGAAAATACGATTTATAAATTTTAAGATGATCACCAATAAACCAAGAATAATTACAAACAGTTCTTTTTTAGACAATCAATTCTTAAAATTTACAAGTAGATTTATAAGCATCCTTTTTTTTACATTTGTGTTTTTCTGTGACTTCAACATCTCTGGAATTACTTGAGAAAATTCTCACAAACATAATGCCTCTTTCTCAACTCAAAAGCATGTGGCTGAAGGTTATTTACAAAACATTGATTTGCCCTAAGTTAGACAACACACACACACTAAAAATTTTCCATTATATTGTACATTATTTGTGGAAGTTTGAAGTCACTTTTGCAAAGAATATTTTGCCCATACTAAGCAAAATTCATTGGGTTGTGGGTGATTTGTTTTTTTATAAAACATCATTTAACTGTTTCTCACTTAATCCTCAATCTAGACAAAGACAGATTATGCTTTTACTTTAGATATAGGAGGTGTTTTTTGTTCGTTTGTTTTTAAATTAACCACAAAGCAGCTGTGCTAAATGGAAGCTACATCATCAGCTGTGGCTTTATAACTAAACTAACTGAATGTCTAGGTGGAAATCCTACACGCTGTCTCCTTTTCAAACTTTATTTCAAAATATGTTTTCCACTTATCAATTAAGAAACTATAAAAACCAAACCCAAACCCATTGCCATGGAGTCAATTTTGACTTAATAGCGACCCGATAGGACAGAGAAGAATTTCCCCACAGGGTTTCTAAGACTGTAAATCTTTATGGAAGCAGACTGCCCACATCTTTTTCCTGAGGAGCTGCAGTGGGTTCAAACTGTCAACCTTTCGGTTAGCAGCCCAGTACCTTAACCACTATGCCACCAGGGCTTCTCAAGAAACTATATTTGGTTTTTATTTTTATATTTATTAAAGTGGTAAGGATTTAAATCAGTTTCCCAGAAATCATTCATTCACTTGCTCACTTATTGATTCATTCTTTCATTCTTCAAATATTTCTGGATAATGCAATAAAAATCAAATGAAGTGCAATGCATCATAACAAATACATTAGCTGGAGTAGACGGGGCGATTGTCATCTAATAAACTGAGTTATTCCAAGTTCTTTAAAATTATCCATATCATAGTTTTATTTGTGAGACAAAACTGAGACTGTATATATGGAAATTGCATTATAAGTGCTATATCTATATAAAAATGGTGCTTAGTTTATAATAATTTTACCTACTCACATTAGAATTAAAAATCAAGGCTGAGAGACATTTTAAGGAGCAGATTTGGCTGGTATTCTGCACCTAAAATATTGGAATCTATTGAAATTGGAAATTTATGTAGTCATTATATAGCCTCTAATACTATTCCTTCACCACTTTTGTAAACATTGATCTGCCTCTAATAACAATCATATAATATTTTTATTGCATAGTCTTATTCTCAGGTCTTATTTTAAACAATTTTCCCCATGGGTACTATTTAATACCATGAACTGAACAATAATTCCTGTTAGTTGAGTTATACACAACTAAATTGTTATTCGACCACTTAAATTTAGATTGCCTTATTAAAATTTACAATTTAAAGGGGTATAGTAAGTAGGCAGAAGAACAGATCCCAAAGATATTCTTGTCCTCATCCCCAGAACCCGTAAATGTGTTATCTTACATGGCAGATGTAAAGAGTCTTTGCAGAAGTGATTAAGTTAACGACATCAAGACTGAGAGATTATCCTGGATTATCTAGGTGGGTCAAATGTAATTGAAAATGGTCCTTATAAAAGAAAAAGGGAAGCAGAAGAGTCAAAGTCAGAGAGAAAATTGAAGGTGCTATGCTGCTGACTTTGAAAATTAGGGATGGGGCTACAAGCCACAGAATGCAAATGGCCTCATGAAGCTGGAAAAGGCAAGATGACATAGTCTTCCATACAGCCTCCATAAGGAACACAGCTCTGCTGACACTTCAACTTTAGCCCAGTGAAACCCTTTTTAGATTTCTGACCTCCAGACTATAAAATAATAACTTTGTCTTGTTTTAAAACCAAAGTGTTTGTGGTAATTTTTTACAGCAGCACTACAAAACTAATACAAAGGATTATAAATAAGATCTATTGCTAACTTTTTCTGGACGTACTTGAAGAAGAAAGTTAAGAAATCTAACCCTCTGTAACAAGCCTATTGTTGCCAGAGCAGAAATAATACCCTTGTCTCTGGATTTGTGCAAGGTTTGTGCTGCAACAGACTTCCACTTTCTACACATAAAATTATGAAAAGTGTTATTTCATGACTCAGCTCATTTCATATTGCCCACAAGGCCCAGAGCAGGAAGGGGATCACACTAAAAAAAAACTACTTGGTACAAGGAGGTTCTCCAGGATATGCCACTCAGAGTAACACAGTAAAGGCTTTCCTAACATGTTCATCCACTGGATAGAAGTTGGGCGTATTGGACCTATAAGGTCACTATGATTTGGAATTGACTTGATGGCAACGTGTTTGGTTTGGACCCATGAATTTAAAAAAAAAAAAAAAGAAGACAATGCTGATCTAAGAAATACTTTTTAGACTTTTTGAAGCCATTTCAAAAGCCTTCTGTGACCTGCTTCACTCCTTGAAATATTTTCTTTCTTGGGCTCACTTTTTCGTTGTTTCTACTGACTATGCTTTCTGCATCTGTCAGTATCTGTGATCTCCTAGGAACACTTGGCTCAATCCTTCAGCTAGTGAGTTTCACTTCCTTACCTGTAAATAATTCAAGGTATTTGATTCCTCCTTCAAGAGGCAAACTGATTAAACGTCTCATATTCCTGCTTTTCTGATGCCAACCTAAAACCCAAGCTCCTTCAGTTTTTTCAGCATCCTCCACGAACTGATTTCCATTCTACTACACACTTCTAAAATCTAACACAAGGAAAGCCCCCCCTATTTTCCTAATTCTTACATTATGTGATCTAGAACTTGAAATCCATGGCTACCAAAATTCTCCTTTTTATTAAAATCATTTTTAATTGTCCCATCCAACTCCCTTCTTTAACTGAAACCTGACAATCCTGTGAGGACAACTTTTTTTCCCTTAGGCCATGTCGATCAGAAGCTTTTATAATATAAATCCTAAGTAGCTCAACACATAGGACTGAAGTTCTCCTTGCTTCCCAATGTAGCTTCCAATCTGAGGTTCAGGTCACCTGCAATATTAAACTAATATCCTTTCACTTATGTCATCTGCTTATACACTGGCCTTCTTCCCACATTCTTTGAGGATTACGGATATTAATGTTTTCTTCACTGGGCCAACTTTTTTTTTTTTTTTTTCTTGCTCAAGAGTTTTTAATGGCATTGCATTGTCTGCAGGGAAAGTTCAATCTCCTTGGCCTAGTGTACGAGGTGTTTGTAAATTTGAGTCCAAGTTGGCTGGATTCCAGCTCGATCACTTATTAGTTGTTAGGGGTTGAATTATGTTCCCTCAGAATATGTGTTAAAGTTCTAAACCCTGTATCTGTGGAACAGGGTTTTCTTTATTATGTTAATGCACCATGTTTTTGTTTTGTGCTGTCCAACTCATAGTGACCCACATAACAGAATAGAACTAACTGCCCCATAGGGTTTTCTTGGCTGTAATCTTTTTTTTTTTTTTTTTAATTGTACTTTAGATGAAGGTTTGCGGAACAAATAGTTTCTCATTAAACAGTTAATACACATATTGATTTATGACAATGGTTAACAACCCCACGATACGTCAACACTGTCCCTTCTCAAACTTGGGTTCCCTATTACCAGCTTTCCTGTCCCCCCGCCCCCGTCTTCTAGTCCTTGTCTCTGGACTGTCGTGTCCCATTTGTCTCGTTCTGTTTTATGGGGCTGTCTAACCTTTGGCTGAACTGTGAACCTTGGGAGTGACTTCGTTACTGAGGTAAAATGGTGTCCAGGGGCCATACTCTCGGAGTTTCTCCAGTCTCAGTCAGGCCAGTAAGTCTGGTCTTTTTTTTTTTAATTAGAATTTTGTTCTACATTTTTCTCCAGCTCTGTCTGGGACTCTCTGTTGTAATCCCTGTCAGAGTAATCAGTGGTGGTAGCCAGGCACCATCTAGCTGTACTGGACTCAGTCTGGTGGAGGCCATGGTAGTTGTGGTCCATTAGTCCTTTCGACTAATCCTTTCTTTGTATCTTGTTTTCTTCATTCTCCCTTGCTCCCGAAGGGGTGAGACCAGTGGAGTATCTTAGATGGCTGCTCACAGGATTTTTTAAGACCCCAGACGCTACTCACTAAGGTAGAATGTAGAACATTGTCCTTGTAAACTGTGTTATGCCAATTGAGCTAGATGTTCCCTGAGACCATGGTCTCCACAGCCCTCCACCCAGCAGTTCATTCCCTCAGGGAGTTTGGATGTGTCTATGGAGCTTCCATGACCTTTCCTTGTACAAGTTGTGCTGGCTTCCCCAGTATTATGTACTGTCTTCACCAAAGTTACCACCTATCTATTGTCTATTTAGTTTCTGCCCCATCCCTAGTAACCAACAAAGATTGCTTCTTTTTTTATGTAAACTCTTTCATAAGTTTTTACATTAGAGGTCTCATACAATGTTTATCCTTTTGTGACTGACTTATTTCACTCAGCATAATGTCCTCCAGTTTCATCCATGTTATGAGATGCTTCACAGATTCATCATTGTTCTTTATCATTACATAATACTCCATTGTGTATATGTACCATAGTTTGTTTATCCTTTCATCTGTTGATGGGCATCTAGGTTGTTTCCATCTTTTTGCTGTTGTGAACAATGCTGCAATGAACATGGGTGTGCATATGTCTATTGCTGTGATGGCTCTTATTTCTCTAGGATATATTCCTAGGAGTGGGATTGCTGGATCGTATATTTCTATTTCTAACTTTCTAAGGAAACCCCATATAATTTTCCAAAATTGTTCTATCGTTATGTATTCCCACCAGCAGTGCGTAAGAGTTCCCATCTCCCCCCAGCCACTCCAACATTTGTTATTTCCGTTTTTTTGACTGATGCCAGTAATGCCAGGGTGAGGTGGTATCTCATTGTGGTTTTAATTTGCATCTCTCTAATGGTTAGTGATCGCGAGCATTTCCTCATGTGTCTGTTGGCCGCTTGAATGTCTTCTTTGGTGAAGTGTCTGTTCATTTCCTTTGACACTGGGCCAACTTCTAGCATTATTCTAGGTTATTTCAGCATCAATAGCTATGTCCCGTCAGGGATACTGAGCCCTTTATCTTCTTACTACTAATGACTACACCTCAGCAACACAGACCTAGGAGCATACTCTGGATCTGGACAGTACTTGCAATTAAACCTAAACTCTCTGGGGACCACAATCTGTCAGTTATTCCCTCTATTTCATGTACTTAATCATTCTCTGTTTATGAATGTTTCCTCAGAATTTAGTATTACCCATGTTTAGAAAAGAGTAAACCAGTGCTTCTAAAGCTTTCATGTGCTTCAGCATCACCTGGAGGATGTGTCACAGTATAAATTGCTGGACCCCATTCCCAGCATTTCTAATTGCACAGGTTCAGCCAAATGTCAGGAAAGATTTTCTGTCTCCTCTTCCTTACTTTAAAGTCATTTCTCAAAGCACCCTTTGCTGGCAGCCTTGCCCAACACTATTCAGAAGGAATGCTTCCTATCATCATTAATTACCTGCATATTGTTAAGTTTAATTACACCTTTAAGTCCTTCTTGTTTGCAATTTCACTACCTTTAAAAACAGTTGGCAATATCTGTGCCTGCAAACAATCTCTTCCTTTGGCTTTAGTGACAACCCACTGTTTTATATTCCCCTTCTAATATCTATCTTCTTAGTCTCATTTTGGAACACTTCTATTCCTCAGGAGTTTTGATTTTGAATTTCTTGGCACTCTCTCATTCAAATGCTTCTCTTTTAATGTTATGATTACTCCTTGGGGGAAATACTTTATATATGTATTCAATGTTCCTAAATAAGACAGGGACTTTAACAAACTGGAGATTCTTCTGGAATATTTAAAATACTTTTAATACATGTCATTGAGATTATAAATTTCAAAAATGGTCATACCACTGAAATCATGAATCTTTTAGTAGGTATGTATAGTTTGTCATATTTACATTTTTGGGTAAAAAGTGCAATCAGAACTAAAGCATTCTCCCTCTGTCTAGCTTTAATATAGCTACTGTTCTGTATCCGTGATCATACCTATGCATATATTATATTTCTACCAAGAAGTGGATTTATAAGAATACACGGTATTCTTGTGTTCATTTTAAAGATTCTATAAATACTATCAAACTCTACAAATTGTAAAACAAATTGCTGCTTCTGAAAAAAGTGTGTGTACTTATTTACACTTACACCTGTTCCTTCACTTTACTTGTTTAATGTCACGTATACTTGGCTAGAGAGAGATAAAAATTCAATCAATGCAAAGTATAACACCAACTACAATAATAAAATCTCTATGTTCATCTTAATGCATTATTGCATTTAACCAAAAAAAAAAAAATTGCCGTTGAGTCAATCCCGACCCATAGTGACCCTATAAGACAGAGTAGAACTTCCCTATAGGGTTTGAAGGAGCACCTGGTGGATTCAAACTGCCAACTTTTTGGTTAGCAGCTGAACTCTTAACCAGTATGCCACCAGGGTTTCCTTATTGCATTTAGGAGCATATATTTTTTACACAATTGAAAGAAGTACTTAATTGAATATTTGCATAAATATAATATAAAGGACATTGTGCCTGCAAATATAATTTGTAAAGCAAACATATAACAACATAAATCCATTGCCTCCCAGTTGATTATGACTCATAACAACCCTATTGGACAGAGTAGAATTGCCCCATAGGGTTTCCAAGGCTGTAAATCTTTAGAGAAGCAGACTGCCACATCTTTCTCCTGTGTATTACAATATACAAAGTGATATTATTAATAGTCATGAGTTGTTGTTGTTGTTAGGTGCCGTTGAGTAGGTTCCAGTCATAGCGACCCCATGTATAACAGAATGAAACACCTCTCAGTCTTACCCTGTCCTCACAGTTGTTGTTATGCTTGAGCCCACTGTGGGAACCCCCGTGTCATTGAGGGTCTTCCTCTTTTTCGCTGACCCTCTACTTTAGTAAGCATGATGTCCTTCTCCAGGGACTGGTCCCTCCTGATAACATGTCCAAAGTATGCGAGACAGTCTCACCATTCTTACTTCGATAGAGTGTTCTGGCTGTATTAGGCTGGGTTCTCTAGAGAAGCAAAATCAGTAAAGCATGTATATATATATATAGAGAGAGAGATTTATATCAAGGAAATGGCTCAGGTGGTGATAGAGGCTGTAACGTCCCAAGTCTATGGGACAGGATAGAGGCTTCTCCTGATTCATGCAGCCACAGGGGCTATGAAACCCAAGATCGACAGGTTGGAAAGCAGGGATGTTGCTCACAGTGTGTGAAGATCGACTAACCCCAAAATCAGCAAGCAAGACCACAGGTAAGCTGCTAGCTCAAGTCCCAAGAACCGGAGGTCAGACAAACAGGAGGCAGCTGCAGGATCCAGAATGAGCAAAAGCCCCCAAACCCTGCCAGAAAGTCTACCAACACTCGATGCAGTCCACATGCCCAAGGAAATGCCCCTTCAGTCAATTGACTACTCACAGCAGATTCCATCATGGGGGTGATCACATATCAGATCTCAACAAGGAAATGACCACAACATCACATGACTGCCAAAAGACTGAACATTACAGCCCAGCCAAGTTGGCACAGAATCTTAACCATCACACTGGCTGTACTTCTTCCAAGACAGATTTATTCATTCTTCTGGCAGTCCATGGCATATTCAATATTCTTCACCAACACCATAATTCAAAGGCATCAATTCTTCTTCTGTCTTCCTTATTCATTGTCCAACTTTCACATGCATATGAAGTGATTGTTGCTCATGGGTTGAATTGTGTCCCCCCAAAATATCTATCAGTGTGGCTAGGCCATGATTCCCAGTATTGTGTGATTTGTCCATCATTTTGTCATCTGATGTGATTTTCCTATGTGTTGTAAATCCTCTCTCTATGATGTTGATGAGATGGAATTAGTGGCAGTTATTTTATTGAGGTGGGACTCAATCTACTAGATTAGATTGTGTCTTAAGCCAATCTCTTTTGAGATACAAAAAAGAGAAGCAAGCAGAGAGAAATGGGTACCTCATACCATCAAGAAAATAGTTCCAGCAAGAGAGTGCATCCTTTGGACTTGGGGGTCCCTGCACCGAGAAGCTCCTACTCCAGGGGAAGATTGATGACAAAGACCTTCCCTGAGAGCTGACAGAGAAAGCCTTCCCTGGGAGCTGATGCTCTGAATTTGGACATCTAGCCTACCAGACTGTGAGAGAACAAACTTCTGATTGATGAAGCCATCCACTTGTGGTATTTCTGTTACAGCAGCACTAGATAACTAAGACAGCTGGGTCAGGGGCCCCTTAGTACTTAAAGTGAAATTTGTGTTTTTTAATACTTTAAAGAGGTCTTTTGTAGCCAATTTGCCCAATGCAATGCATCCTTCGATTTCTTGACTGCTGCTTCCATGGGTGTTGATGGTGGATCCAAGTAAAATGAAATCCTTGACAACTTTAATCCTTTCTCCATTTATGATGATGTTGCTTATGGTCCAGTTGTGAGGATTTTTGTCTTATGTTCAGGTGTAATCTATTCTGAAGGCTGTAGTCTTTGATCTTCATCAGTAAGCGCTTCAAGTCTTCTTCACTTTCAGCAAGCAAAGTTGTGTCATCAGCATATCGCAGGTTGTTAATGAGTCTTCCCACAATCCTGATGTCATGTTCTTCATATAGTCCAGCTGCTCAGAGTAGTTGCTCAGCATACAGATTGAATAAGTACAGTGAAAGGATACAACCCTGGCACACATCTTTCCTGACTTTAAACCACTCAGTATCTCGTTTTTCTGTTTGAGCAACTGCCTCTTGGTCTATGTACACGTTCCACATGAGCACAATTAAGTGTTCTGGAATTCCCATTCTTCATAATGTTATCCATAATTTGTTATGATCCAGGCAGTAGAATGCCTTTGCATTAGTCAATAAAACACAGGTAAACAGTCATGAATATATCATTCTAAATAAGTTTGGAGTTGTGAAAATGTAGTTACTTTGGGCACTTATTTTAAGCTCTCTAAGGGGAGTCCTGGTTGTGCAGTGCTGAAGCGCTTGGCTGCTAACTGAAAGGTTGATCACCAGCCAATCCACAGAAGAAAGATGTGGCAGCATGCTTCCGTAAAGATTTACAGGCTTGGAAACCCTATGGGACAGCTCTACCCTTTCCTATAGGGTCACTATTAGTCAGAATTGACAGGACGGAAACAGGTTTGGTTTTTGGTTTTAAGACAGATTTTCCTCATATTTCAAGCTGTTTTCAAGGAGTGATTGACCTTGAAGATTTCTAAACTTAAAGTTAGAAACAGATATAATGGAGAAAGGGACATTCTGGTGGATGACTATAAAAAAACTAATGTTTAAATAGTTTTAAAGTTTAGACCCTCACTTTACAGTCAATTTATTTTTCACAAGTGTGTCAAGACAATTCAGTTGGGAATGAATAGTCTGTTTAACAAATTGTGCTGGGCCAACTGGATATACACTTGACAGATAATGAAGTTGGACCCCTATCCCCCACCAGATAAAACAATTAACTAAAAATGGATCAAATAGCTAAATGTAAAATTTTAAATTATAAAACTCTTAGAGAAAATACATGTATATCTTTGTGACCTTGGATTGGGCAATTTTTTTTTTTTCCCCATATCACACTCAAAGCACAAGCAACAAAAGGAGGAGAAAAAAAAAAAAGAAAAGCTAAATTGGACTTCTTTTTTTTTTTTTGAAGTCACTGCTTCAGAGAACATTAAGACTGTAAAAATACAACACCTAACAAAAACATAGCTCCTGACAGGAATGTTGGTTGATATTTTCCTTTGAGTTAGAGGGTATTATGAAAGTTAAAAGAACAATGACATATGCTGGACCTTCACTTGTTTGTCAATAAAGAGAGTAACTTCTCTACTGAATCAGACAATTTTCAAATGCCAGAAGAATTATGTCCTCATATGGCTGTGCTATTCCCAATATACTGGCTACAGACATGACACACTTTTAAGTTTAGTCTGCATTAATATTTTCTCCATCATTTTCTTAAGTCTAGAGACAATCAGTAATAAATCAAGCCCTGAACTGTAGCATTTTCTGGTTTCCCTGGTGTAAAATTACTCTGATCCTGGCCAATATCAGGCTACCAATGTCTTGTCACTGAATGTGGAGTTGGGAAGAGAGACGCAGTAGCACACCATTGTGTAGTACTTCCATTATACAAATAAAATAGATGCAAAAATAAAACAACAGTAAAATATAGTAAATGATTAGCAAATGATGAGCTGTAGGTATTATCATCAGTTCTCAAGGGCTGGTACAAGCCAGCTTCAGCCCCATTGGACTTTCAGCTCAAGTGAGTGGTTCCATAATGCCAGTGGCATAGGAAGATAAGGAAGACATATGGGAAGCATTGTAAAGTATAGAATCCTGGAGATGAGTCAGAGGGAATATTTAGAACTATATATAGTTCAGAACAAAACAAAAAGCTCACCAGATGATTTAAAAAATAATGTAAAAATACAACGCATAGAATAGAAGAATGAAAGTCATATATCTAATAAGTAGTTTGTATTTGGAATATAGAAAGAACATTTATAACTAAGCACCCAATTAACCTGTCCACATCAGTGTCAATAAATCCTATCTTCTCACCTCTTACAATGATGAACTTTCCTGTTAGTAATAATTCAGTCTATCCTTACGTTTACTAAGGCCCGTACACACTTGTCTGTTTAAGAATTCTTCTTGTCAGGGATCACAATAGAGGGTCCCAGAGAGAGTGGGAGAAAAATGTAGAACAAAATTCAAATTTGCAGGAAAAAAAAAAAAAAAGGCCAGGCTTGATGGTCTAATGGAGACTGGAGAAACCCTGAGAGTATGGCTTCTGGGAACCCTTTTGACTCAGAACTGAAGTCACTCCTGAGGTTCACCCTTCAGCCAAAGATTAGGCACGTCTATAGGACCAGCAATAGCACATGTGAGGGATGTGCTTCATAGTTCAGTCATGTATATGAGACTAATGGGCACATCAGCCCCAAAGCAAAGATGAGAGGGCAGGAAGGGGCAGGAAAACTGGATGAATGGAAACAACAGGGAACCTGACGTGGAGAAGGGGAGAGCGTTGACATATTGTGGGGTTGGCAACCAAAGTCACAAAACAATTTGTGTATTAACTGTTTAACGAGAAACTAATTTGCTCTATAAACTTTTACTTAAATCACAATAAAAAAGGAAAGAAAAGAATTGTTGTGTTTTTAGCAATGCTCTCTCCAGAATCGCCAATTATACTCTTATGTTTTATTCACGTCATCATTCTTCTTCTTACCAACTCCACTTATTTCAGCCCATTACCATCTATTTTTTGCACGGTTGATGGTTGATGGTTCTCCTCTAGCTAATTCTTAAAAGACAAAATCTGCATGACAATTATTTTGCAGACTAGGGTATTACCAATAAATTGGAAACTAGATGATAGAAACTGGTGACTGACAATTGATTTAAGAGGGAAGACATGAAAGGACCTAGTTTTGGACAACTGAGTATATGATGATGCTATTAAATGAGACATAAGACCCAGGAGGAGGAGTTTATTTAGGAAAGATAATGGTAAAATTCTTTTGGAAATTCTAAGTTGAAGAGATCCAAGTAGAGATATTCAATGTTCAAAGGGTAGCAAGTGCTAAGGCTTAGGTGAATTTTCTTCCTTTTTGGAGGAGGGTCAGAAAGGAACAAGAGCTAGCACGCTGGTTTGAAATAAATCTCAGAATATAATCATTTCAAGGATAGTAACTAATCAAGTATAAAATAAAATTATAAAACTGCTATGTTCTAGCTAGAACTTGAAATTGGTGTGTACTTTTTGCAAGATTTAGAGTTGTATTCAGAAATTCAGTAGTTATTTTGATTTGATCTTTTCCAGTACATGAGCTACATATTTGGCTAATTCTAAAGGAAAAGCGAAGAAATATAATTTATAAGATGATTTAGAGGGCAAAAATTGATGACCTTTTTGTTATAACTATAGTCCTTTCAGCTTAAACTAGATCTGCATTAGATTAGGACAAATGAGAAAATATATATGTATTTTTTATTTGCAGTTGAGTTGTAAATGAAGTGTATCTATAAAGATGAGTCGTATGTGATTTGTGTCTAAAAGATGGACTTCATTATCTGAACCTGTAGTTATTACATATTGCAAGGTTAAGAATTTCTAAATCATAGGACAGGCCAGCAATACGCTACCAGTGAAAATAATCACCAGTTTTCTGTCAGTCTCTCTCTATTTCAAGATGTATGTACAATTGTTCTGTAATAATTATTGAGGGGGATATCAACACATGTTTAACAATTTAAATTATATATAGCATGTATCATAACAAAAAAATTGCAGTCGATTCGTTCCAACTCATAATGACCCTATAGAATAGAGTAGAACTACCCCATAGGGTTTCCAAGGCTGAAATCTTTACAGCAGCGGACTATCACATCCTTCTCCCATGGAGGTTGGTGGGTTAGAGGCGCCAACATTTTCGTTAGCAGTGGAGCACTTAACCACTGAGCTATCAGGGATCCTTATACAGCATACGTATAACGTTGTATTTTTAATGTACATGATTTTCAAGGGACTAGTATAAGTTAAAACTTAACATTTACTGCAAAAACCCTTAACAATTTTAACATTGGTATACAATACATACTAATGCACTCTTTATTCTTCTAATATATTCAAGCTCAAATGCATCCATAACTTATCTCTATCATTTAATATCCTACTCTCATCATCCAAACACACACACCAGCACAATGACTGTGATAACTCTCTCGTCTCTGATTTTACTTAGAGCATACCCTCTTTATTCTCTATTTGACATCACCATATATACACTTCTTATTCTAATTATTTTTTCTCAGCCTGTAGGATTTTTCTCATCATTGCCCCTTCTGAGAAATCATTCCAGATCTTTATCATGAAGAAGAATAATTTGCATTTGCTTATGTCTATCTCTGTAGATTGTGAGTTGAAACCAAAGCTTATATCCAATTCGTGATTATATTTGCAGATCATATCACAGTGTCAGATTCATAACAAGCACCAAATATATATTCTTGAATATTTTGGCTTCATAAAGCTAAGACCTTAAAAATGAAGACAATGAATAATTGTTGTATTAGCAGCTACTGTTGTACAAAATTAGTCATATTAAATGCTTAAATTGAAAATAGAAGAACATTAAATGAAAAAAGAGAAGCTACCATATTAGGTCATCTTTTTATCCTATAACCAAAACCAAACCCATCGCTGTCAAGTCGATTCTGACTCATAGCAAGCCTACAGGACAGAGTAGAACTGCCCCATAGAATTTCCAAGGAGTGGCTGATGGATTCAGACTGATCTTTTGGTTAGCAGTCTAGCTCTTAGCCACTGCACCACTAAGTTTCCTGTAGATAATTTAAATTTATTCACTTTTAAAAATTGAGTTCATTAAGATAATGTACACTTTTAAAAGAAATTCATGTGTGTGTATACACACCAATACACAAATGTTTGCCTGTGGGTAAAATTGTTTGCAATGATTAATAAAGGAAGTTAGTGAAGCTGTTGTAGGCATTTTTCTATCCATTCTTTATCTTGTACACATTCTATATTTAATCTGTGTTGAAATGTTCACATCAGCTGTATATATTTATGATAATGAACTCATATCAATTTTCAAGTGAAGAAACTATGGTTCAGGGTGCGTTTAAATAGTATCTCAGAGGTACAATTCTAGTCAGAGGAGAATGAGAATTAAACTCAGTTGAGTTCTGTTCCTAATATCGTGAACTTTCTGCTTCTCTAAAATGTGTTAGCTAAATTAATTTACAAAGAATGATTCTTTTCATATGTTAAGAATCATGAAGAAACTTATTCAGGCTGTTAATGTGACCTCCTTTCCACTAAAAAAAGGAAAAGAAGAGAAATGTTAGAATTTGCATAATGCTTCTTTTATTGCACATTTATAAATTTTGCAAATTATTCAACCATATCTATTGAAAATCATATGCTCTTGCTCCATGTCATTTATGCAATTTTTATCATAGTATTAAAGCAAACTAATAAAAGCATCAATGTGCCCTCATTTCAATATTTCCTCCTTAAATTTTATAAATATTCCAAACTAATTATTTTAAAATTGGACCTAGCTTATTACTATATATCTATATATATATATATATGTTAGCAGTGCAAGTTTTCAAGGAGCAAAACATTAAAAACAGCAGTCCTGCTCTACTCTGCCATTAACTCCAACATAGCTCTTCTGATACCCTCTTATCCATCTGTGCTACTTTGATAGTAACAACAGAAGCAACAGTATTCTTTCATTGTTTAATATTTTTAAAATTTCTAATTTACACAGGCAAAGGAAGATATAAAGTTTTTCCTACCAAATGCATATGAATCTATTTCGTGTTTGAAGCTCTGTAATTTTTGATAAGGAATGACTTAAAATACCCAGACATAGGTTCAAGATCTTCTAGTTGGATTTAAAATGATAACATTCATACTTAAGTGACAGTTATGCAATTTCTTTAGGTTGAAATCACCAGGGAGTAAGTATACTGCCTAGCCACCTATAGCAATTTTTCAAAAGTTGACATTTAAATTTTGATGAGTTAATTTTAATTTTCACAATTTTTCTCTCTAAGATTTTAGGACAATGTACTTGATATTTAAATCAACTTTATTTCAACAATATTTTGATAAGAATGACATATAAATGCACAAGTTCCATGTAATTACCTGCAAAATAGGTAGGGACTTACTAAGGTATATTCAATACTATAACAATACTTTGCTACTCTGTATTTGAAATTTCATTATATTTTTGTTAATAATATTTAGAAGAAAAAAATAAAAGCCATAATCTTTTGTATTACAAATGATGAAACATTTTTATATCCAATTTTATTTCTAGTAGATCATACATTTCTGTCTTTTCATTTATATATATATATATATAAATTATATATATATATATATATATATATCAGCGTTACTATAGTTCCTGGAGTTATAACAGTGAAAAACATAGAAGGCTTTGATGTTCATGAAGCTTACATTACATTTGGGTAAGTTAACCTATAGACAAGTAGATAGATACATGAACAGTATTTCAACTAGGTAGAAAGTGGCTAGTATTGCAGTGATTGAAAGCAATATCTTTTCTAAGTCTGTGGCATTGATCATAGACCTGAATAATGAGTAGTCAGTCACTGGGCATGAATAACAAATAAGGGAAATAGAACTCAAAAAAAAAAAAAAAGAATAAAGTAGGATTATTCCAGTTCCGTGCAAGACTGGTTGATAGGATGGAATACAATGACCAAGGAGAAAATGGTTAGATGTGGGTTGAAGAAGTGGACCGAGGTCTGGTCATGTGACGGTAACAACCATAGGTAACAGAAGGACATTGGAATGTTTAAAGAAGAAGAATGCTATGATCTGAATCACATTTACAAAGTTTACTTATATTGCAGTATGGTTGGTGTGGACAATGTTGAAGCAGGGAAATCAATGATTTTATAGAATTTCTGGAGAGCCTTTCCTGTCGTTTGAACCACTATGATAGGGCTGACCTTGGTAAGAATTGCTACGTATTTGGAGGCATGATCAGTGGAACTTATTGATGGTAGAGTATACAAAAGAAAACAAAACTTAAGATAAATTCCTTCTTTTTTTTTTTTTTTTTGACCAGAGCAAAATATGTTTCCATTTACTAAGACTGAGACTGCAAAAAATGAAATGTTTGAAGGGATGAGTGGCATGGTGAGTTTAAAATACTCTTTACAAACCTAGGGAAAAATACTGTGACCCAGAATTTGAATATTGTTAAGCTGTCATTTACATATGAGTGTGAAATACAGATAATCATATGCATACATTGTTTCAAAAGGTTAAAAACATGCCCATCTCTTCCTGAAAATATTACAGAAGTGCTCTAGCAAGACAAGACATAACTCCAGGAAGACGTTGTGTGATATACTGAAGCTGATTCTTAAGACTAACTCAATAATGTTTATATTTTTTTAAAAATTTAGATTGAAAAATCGTATACAACATTATGTGGTATACACATACATACACTTAACTAAAATTCTTATCTTGAATGTAGAAAATATACGAGGTTTGGGTGTTTATGCGAAATTGTGTATGGAAGTATAGGAGAAAATAAATGATTTAAAATAGTTTTAATGAATTAATGTTCAACTACAAGAATAAAAATAGTGTTTCAATTTTTAAAAAATCCAATAAATGAAAGAAGAAAAGGTAACAACTAAACATAAGCAAACAAGGTAAGTTTTTAAAATATATACAAAAATAGGATTACAGAAAACAGTCATAAAATTATGTAAGTGAATGATTGTGTGAGTCATTTAAATTTATAGCGGATTAAAGTACACACTGCAGATATAATGAATGATTATGTAAAATATTTTTCAAAGGCAACTAATTTGATGTGGTTGATGAAAATAACATGTAGACAGACAGACGTATGACTAGGATGTTAGTGCTGTCTTCATGATTGTTGATAAGTTTGAATCCATTGTTTGGGCTATTGAGTCAGTTCAACTCCTTGAGTGTTTCCCTCCTTTTCACTGAGATTCTACTTTATCAAGCATGATCTCCTTTTCTAAGGAGATTATAAATTATTAGTATGCTTCTTTTTTGAAACTATCATAGTATCAAACGGAGAAGAATTCCAGAAGGACCATTGTGGAAGTGGTAGAGAGAGGCAGCAGTGGGAAATTAGAAGAATGTGATCTGGTGCATATTGTCAAGCACCCAAATATACATTTTCACTGTCTATTGAGGTATTTGCGTCTCAGAAGAGAGATCAGGCCTAGTGATCCAGATCTGAGAATTGTGAATGTCACTATTTTTGTTTGCCCAGCGCATTATTCTATACATCTTTAGTAACAGATGTTTAGGGTGGGAATGTTTCTTCACTGATTAAACAGACTCACACTTCCACTACATACAGGCATATTGCTCAACCCAAAACAATTCAATTATCTCTGCTGGAAATTGAGGAAAAAAGGTGGTGAATCACTCATTTAACGTCTTAAAAAGATACATTGAAGTTCCTGTTGCTGAAATTCAAGGACTATTATCCATACAACTCCTAAAATTCTTTTGGCTAAGGTCTTTATTTAATTCTATAAACTAACTTGTTCCTCTCTTTTGTTAGGCATTGTTGATTTCTGTTGCTGGCAAACAGAAAACTGAATAAATTGTTGAAATTGGTTCCAGAAAGCAAAATAAAGGTCTTCCCTCTGGAATATATTACGTTCGGGAATTAAATATTCAGCTGTGTTGCAGTGAGTGGTAATAAACCTCTGATTCATCTTTTAAAATGGTAAAAATAACAGCTTATTTTAGGATGTTTAGGAACAGATTATCAAATTATGCCTGTTGTCATGTTGAACCATTATTTTATTGAAAGAAAAGTTCTGAGGGACAAGACAGTTGCTGCTATAGAACAACTTCAAGGTTAAAATGAATACTGGAGTTACAGATAAGTAAGCTGATTTGATACTTTTGAAAAACACAGTGAGAAATATACAAACTAAAATATCAAGATGTGCACCACAAGACACAAGTTAAGTGTAAAAGTCAGAGTATCCTTGACTCTCTTCTCTTGAAATGAGAGGCAATAGGATTAGGTCCAGGTTATATTTTAGTATCAGAGCACAAAACAGAAGCTGAATTGGAAGAATGAACTCCTGATACTTATTGTGAATATATCTGGGTTGATGCGCTCAGAAGCTTGCTTGTGTTCTTTTGCAATAAGTAATATCTATCAGTCTATCTATTTATCTACCTACCTACCTATCTGTCTCTCAATCTCTATCTATATACTGTATACTAAAATATTAAAAAGAGAGTTGTTGGTATCATGACAAAGGAGGCAGTTGTTTGTAGAGGCAATCAACCATGTATTCCATTTCTCAAACAACTGCCTCTTTTGCCATGAGACCAGAAGAACTGGATGGTGCCTGGCTACTTTACTGAATGTTTTAATCAAAGATTCTAAAGAATAATACTGATCAAAAGGGGGAAAATGTGGAACATAATTTTAATTCTCATAAAATTCAAACTTTCTGGAGCCATTGAGGATGAAAGAACCCCCAAAACTACTGTCCTAAGATAATCTTTAACCCTGAAGACATGAACCAAAAATACTCCCTGAAGTTTTCTTTAAGCCAAACAACAGTTTAGCTTAACTAGTAAAGAATGTCTTGAACGTTGTGCTCTTTAAAGAACGTGGAGGAACAAATCGAAAAAAGAAAATGAGAATGACTGCCTAATTTGAAGAATGTTATCATTGTATTGTACACGTAGAAATTATTGAATTAGTTTATGTTTTGCTGTGTATATTTTCAACAATAATAAAAAATATGAGACCTAATAAGCTATTTAAAATAAATGTTGCAATGTAAAATAAAAGAGAGAGAGAGAGTTGTTGGCATAATGTGTGGCCACGTCATTTGAATTGAATAACAATATCTTTTCCATGACTACATATACTGTATCACATTTATCACATCAATACCTTTTTGAGCAAATTGAATGCTGCACCCCAGGGCACATTTAACACTAAGTTGATTCTCTCTCTTTAGATTAGATAGTAAAAGAAAATCTATATGCTACTATTTTCCTAGAGCAATGGGAAGAAAATATATGATGGAGGCAGAGCACAGAAATCTCAGTGGTTTCCAACATCACCATATTACACTAATGGTTTCTGTTGTTATTGCTTTCATTATTGCTGCTTCGTATCCTCAGTTTTATTCCCATGAATACAAATATGACTAAAAAAGGCTCAAGAGCAAGCCATTTCCCTCAAAATTAATCTATCTGTCTCTATTCATTTTAGATGTGGCTTTTATAAGCATATGGATTGAGATTAATGTTTTCTTTTTTGTTGATGGTTTGTATTTATTTGTTTCAATACAAAATATATTATTTTTAATAAGAAAATAAAACTTTTTATAATTCTTTTAAGGACTAATATTGTTTAAATCTTTGTTTTTAACTTTGTTTATGTATCTTTATTTTACTATCTTCTACCTTTTCTTATTTCAGTTTGGACATTTAGTTCTGTAATCAGATGCCTATTTAAGTCCTAGCTCTACTACTTTTCATAATTATGTGGAGAAGAGATAGTTAATGTTCTCTGTGCTTCATTTCCCTTCCATGTAAAGTGAGATTATAAAATGTATGTGTGGAAACTCTATTTTCGGTGGTGTTACAAATCTTACATAATTTTGAGTGTTTTAGTAATATTATAAGGAAATTACCAACTTTATTTTCATCTAGCTATGTTTTTTGTATGCTAATATAAGTTCTTAAATCACATAAGGTTTCATAAGGCTTTCAACACTGTTATGCTTTCAAACTACATATGTACAGTTCACTTGTAATCGGAGATTAGAAATATATATATACTTCTGTCATGCTCTCTAATCGGAAAACTTGTAAGTCAGTAACAGCTTATTAACTGTTATAAACCATAAGTCATCAGAAAGATACTTAGAACATGTCCAGCAGCAGACAGTTATTTAGAAAATGTCTAATTTTAGAAATTGATAAATAGAAGAATGTAGTAAACAACCTCTAGTTTATTAGCATTGCACCCACATGCTATAATAAAGAAATTATAAATCATAAATAGGGAATTTCTAAATTATCAATAAAAAAATTTTGAAATATGTTGCCACGTGTAACATACAGTTAAACCTCCCTAAATTGGCTTGTCACATAAAAACCTCCTTAAATTTGTTTGGTGCATAAATGATGTGTGTAGAAACCTCCCTAATTTGGCTCAACAAATAACTGACATGATAAAGGAATTATGATTAAAAAATTATGTTGTTGTAAGGTAGCCTTGAGACAATAGGTAATTTTTAAACAACCCCTAATCTTCGACTTTGAAGGTGATGTGCTACTGTGTGTAAACATGACATCACTTAGCCCTTATCTTGCAAGGTCAAAGTTAAAAATTCATATGTATATATATATATAGAGAGAGAGAGAGAGCCCTGGTGGCACATGGTTAAGAGCTATGGCTGCTAACCAAAAGGTGGACCATTTCAATCCACCAGCTGTTCCTTGGAAACTCTATGGAGCAATTCTACTCTGTCCTATAGGGTCGCTATGAGTTAGAATAGACTCCTCGGCAACAGGTTTATATATATGCTAGATTTCAACTTATGCATCGAGAGAAAAGCAAAGGCAAGAGGCTTCTTTCTAGACTCTGACATTCTCCAAAGAGAAGACCCTTCCAGAGAGTAAGACTGAGTCTGTGCCCTCAAATGCTGACCTCAAATCCTGGTTACAGGGGACTTCCACCTAGTTCGAGCCATGGTCAAGCCTTCCTCCTGAGACTTCTGGAAAAGGTAAAAGACTTAAGTCTAAAAATTGGGACTCTAACTGTTGACCAAACATTGTAATTGTTAATTCTGATTCACCAGTTCGAAATAAATGTTGTGAGGTCTTACTTGCATGCCTGGCCGTGACTACCTTGCAACAAACTAAACGAGTTTATGCATGACAAACTTGAAAATTTATTTAAGTTTAAGATAAAATCCTACACAACACTATGGGAAAACCATAAATTAATATTCATATTTTAGTTGTATTAATTATACAAATACGTAATCAAACAAATAACATTATAACCTCATTTATAAAGTTACAGTTGTATTTATATCTTAATCTGATGCTGTAGAAAGTTAAATCTGTTTTGTAATAGCATATGGTTAGCATAGTTTCAGAATTTTAAAATGTGAAAATAACTCAAAGCTGACATTATACTATGCTGCTTATAAACTACAGTGGTCGGCACAGGAATATTTATAGTTAGTGTGGGTTCCAAATACTAGTTTGTCAATTCCAAGCTTGCGCTAAACTGGGTAAAGTTGCTCTAACTTTTCAACCCTTGCAGTCCTCTTATCTTCCTTTACTTTCACCAGTAGATTAGGAAGAAAGTGATACTTATCTCGCTGACTTACTTGGAAGAGTAATTTTTAAAAAATACAAATTCTCAGTTATAGTATATAACACAGAGTAAATATTTAATAAGTAAAATTATTGCATCTTATTATTATAACTATTTGAATAGATAAAATCAGTAAGTCATGCTTGTGTTCTCTCAAGATTTCTTGCAATTCTGTATTATTTTCTGGATTTTGATTTTGATAAACGTATTTGATGTCCTAATTTATGACTACTGCATTTGCTCTTTTCCTAACAGATCTGAATAAGTGCAAGATTTATACTTCTCTTTTTTTCTGTAACAGTTGTATCTGCATTTATTTTTTCACCATTTCTTGATGTTTCATAAGGCTTTTTTAATGATACATGCATCATTGTAGAAAATATGTACACATCAGAAAGGAAGTTTGATACGTGTACCTTGTGGTACTCTTTTCAATACCTAAAATGTGGTCAATAACAAGCTGACAGTTGAAAATGTTTTTCAGAAAAAAAGCAGTACACAAAAATAATTTCCATCAATCATAGATTCTAAGATCCACAAAATTCTCTTCCCTGAATACATTTCGTAGAATTTGCAACGTCCAATTCAGTGTTTGTATAGTTTACTAGTGTCAGACCTCACCTAAATTCAAGAAGAAAGATGAAAATCAGGATCAGCCCAAAGCTGATTCCTATGAGGTGAAGGTCAGACATACCTACACTCTCCAAATTTTTCACCATTTCTGACACTAGCAGAACTCCCCACGACACCCTCCTCTATTTCTCAGCTGGGTTCTGTAATCCATTGCAATGGACACACAAAACTCACAAACAATATTCATAATTATGTGGTTTATTAAAGGGAAATAACAGGCTACAACTTGGGATAGGGATCAACTTGGAAGTAAAAGGATACGACTCAGGAGACAGGATACAGTTCTTCTATCAGGACATCTTCCAACTAAAACAGCTCTTCTCTTGGCCATGCCTGCCACTGGGCCTTCTCTCAGCCTCTGCCCTGATCAGGCAAGTGTTACAGCTTTATACCTGTGCTGACAAGTGCCTGGAGACACCCCCACTCCACCAGTAAGCCACCTTCCCAGCGGCATTCGGCTGTCTCCGTGGGTGTGCAAGCCCACTGCAGCTGCCTATCTCCAGTCTCTTGGTTCCTGCTACTCGTATTGCTGCTGCCATTTCTGTGCCACTGGGCTATGCTGTGGTTATCGCAATTTCTTGCCATCTTGCACTGTCTCCAGTGTTACAGCTCTCTCTCTCTCATGTGTCTAGGAGGTTCTCAGCACAGGGACCCTTGGTCCAAAGGACATGCTAAGCTCCAGACTCTGCTTGACGGTAGTGAGATCTCCCTCAACCACTGTACAATTGGCCTCTATATAAGCTTATTTCTTGTCAATTTCAAGGCGTAGTCATCTCACCAGGACCACAAACTGACCAATCCCCTTGGTAGGCCATAGTCACTTAACACGCATAGTAATCAACCAATTTCTGCAAGCTTGCTGTCTTAGTTATCTAATACTGCTATAACAGAAATACCACAAGCGGATGGCTTTAACAAAGAGAAATTTATTCTCTCACCGTCTAGGAGGCTAGAAGTCTGAATTCAGGGTGCTAGCTTCAGGGGAAAACTTTATCTGTCGGCCCCAGGGGAAGGTCCTTGTCATCACTTTTCCCCAGTCAAGGAGCTTCGCAGCAAAGGGACTCTGGGTCCAAAGGATGAATTCTTCTCCTGGCTCTTATTTCTTGGTGGTATGAGGTCCCCCTGTCTCTCTGCTTGTGTCCCTCTTTTATATCTCAAAAGAGATTGATTTAAGAGATAATCTAATCTTGTAGATTGAGTCCTGCCTCATTAAAATAACTGCCTCTAATCCTGCCTCATTAACATCATAGAGGCAGGGTTTACAACACACAGGAAAATCACATCAGATGACAAAATGGTGGACCATCACATAATACTGGGAGTCATGGCTTAGCCAAGTCTATATATATTTCCGGGGGACATAATTCAATCCATGACAGTCACTTAATGCTATTGGGTAGTTTTACTAAAACTATTTGCATAATAAAACTGTGGCCCAGACAGTCATCTTTGGCAGAATTATAACCCAAGACCAGAAAGACCATATATAAAGAAAAACCCATTGCACTGCAGTGATCTTTTCCATTTTATTTGCAGTTATATATACACTGATTCAATAAACAAGTATATTTTGTGCTGTTCCCTAAGGGCCAATCATTGTACTATAGGCTATCATTTTCTGGGAGCTGTTGGAATAGAATCAATAAAGAAAAGAGGACGCTAAGATAAAGAGACTCGTCTGATTAAATTCCAGCACCAAGGCAGCAAAGGAACACCTTTGTAATTTTGCATTTGGTGCAGATGTTAAGTTTCTCTTCCAGGGAACACTTTCTAGTTCTATAATTTTGAAAGTTATAAATGAAATCCAGTGTGCACAATTTATCCAAATGCGTAGCTGGGGGTCATTTTGAGAAAATGGTCACATATATGTCTATTTGCATTGAATTATGGGCTATTTATTTTCATAAAGTATGAATTATAAGTTAAAATATAAGCAAAAGATGGAATATAAATTACACTGCCTAAAGATACTATTGCAAGTTTTCTTATGTGATGCTCACGTTGCTGCAAGTAGGACAGTCATGTTAATTTCTTCTTTCTTTCTTTCTTTTTAGGTTGTCAGAGATGGCCAAGCTTTAGAATAATGAAAAAAATCTGTTCAGTACCTAAAAACTATGTGTAATTTAAATTTCCACACCACTGACTTCAGCATTTTGACTGTAGTCTGTAAAATGCAATCATAACAGCAAATTATATCTGATCTGTGTTAACTAGGTTTCCTCTGGCACTAGCATTATGTGATGTTCCTAAATCTCTTGATTAGTATTGACTTGTCTCTGAGTTGGGTGTCAACTTCTGTAAGCCGTCAGAACTTCACAGCTAATTATAATCATGGCTTGGTATTAATCTTTATGAGTGATAAAAAATGTGCCCCATTGGAAAGTAAATTGATTTGAGTGCATGCCAACTATTAGGTACTACATAAAAAAGTTAAAACCTCCAGCCGAAGCCTTTAAGATTTGACATTAGTGTCATCAAATGTACTTTGTTGTCATAAGACATTTTTTAATATTACTAAAAAACTTCTTGGGTGTGGGAGTAATATATGCTTCATAGAAAAAATACTCTGACATGTATGCATAAATGTTTGACTAAACTTTTGGTTGACATTTTAACTTTCTGACAGAATTTGAATTAAAACCCAAGCGTTTTCACTTTTTATAATTTTAGAACACTCTAAGGAGAACATGATGTAACTAATGGTAATTTCTTCTTCTTACATCCATGTAATCTGTGAAGAACTAAAACTTAACCGACAAATGAAAGTATCTTAGCGGTTTGAGTTCATTTACTAAACTGATAGAAGTGGGGCGAGGGTGTTTCAGACAGAAATTGTTTGTCTGAACGGCCGGGCGGAGCGCTGTGGGGACCGTGGTCTCAGGGAACATCTAGCTCAACTGGCATAACAGTTTATAAAGACAGTGTTCTACATTCTACCTTGGTGAGTAGCGTCTGAGGTTTTAAAAGCCTGTGAGCAGCCATCTAAGATACTCCACTGGTCTCACCCCTTTGGGAGCAAGGGAGAATGAAGAGAACAGGATACAAGGAAAAGATTAGTCCTAAGGACTAATGGACCACAGCTACTACAGACTGAGTCCAGTACAACCAGATGGTGCCCAGCTACCAGCACAGACTGCTCTGACAGGGATCACAATACAGAGTCCCGGACAGAGCTGGAGAAAAATGTAAAACACAATTCTAACTCACGAAAAAAGATCAGACTTACTGCCTTTACAGACTGGAGAAACCCTAAGAGTATGGCCCCTGGACACCCTTTTATCTCAGTAATGAATTCACTCCTGAGGTTCACCATTCAGCCAAAGATTAGACAGCCCCGTAAAACAAAACGAGACTAATGGGGCGCAACAGTCCAGGGACAAGGACTAGGAGGCAGGAGGGAACAGGAAACCTGGTAATAGGGAATCCAAGGTTGAGAAGGGACAGTGTTGACATATCGTGGGGTTGTTAACCATTGTCATAAAACAATATGTGTACTAACTGTTACTAAAAATGAAGAAAGAAAGAAATTGTGTATACCAAAACAAAAACCAAACCCATTGCCATTGGGTCGACTCTGACTCATAGCAACCTTACAGGACAGAGTAGAAATGCCCCATAGGGTTTCCAAGGAGTGGCTGGTGGATTCCAACTGCAGACCTTTTGGTTACCAGCCGATCTCTTAACCACTGAGCCACAAGTCTTGAAACCTAAAAACCCAAATGTAAGGCTTGACACTATGAGGACTTGTTAAAAAAAATATGGTTTCTCATCTAACAAGAAGTTCAAAGAGAAGGCTGGGGCTGCTATAGTATTTTTTTTTTTTTTTTTTGGTGATATCAGGCACCCAGGGTCCTTTCACCTTCCTTCTCAGCCATCATTCTTACAATAAGGGGCCTTATGTTCATAATATGACTGCTGACATGCAAGCAACAGGTTTTCTCGGTAAAATTAAGGAGAAGATTAAAAGGCAAAACATCATGCACCAGTTGAATCTGCTTGCAAGAATTTTTCCGGAACCACCACTAAATGAATTCCAAGTATTCACATCAATTTTAGCTGCAATGAGGATTTAGTATTTCACCTGGGTAATTGTCAATAAACATAAAACATAGATTTTTAAATAAGGCAGAAGATGGTAATGAATATTGGGTGAGCAATAATCATTGCATGTCTCAAAGTTTGAGAGATACGATGTGATACAAACTTCATCAAAATCAACAAGGAACAAAGAGTCTTAAAATCTTATAAACTTAATGGGAAGGGGACCCAATCTGGTAACCTGCATTTTTCAGCTTCAGAGGGGAGGTCACTTTAGAACTAACAGAACAAATTGGCTATTTCCATAGCCCTATATCTGATATTAAAATCGACCATATATTCATTTAAAAAAGAGTGAAACTACCATTTCGTAAAAAAACTTACAACCCAAGTCCCTGCCTAATATAATTTGCAGGTGGTACAAGCTTATTACAGTAAAGGGAGTCCAAATAACTAGGGTAGTCCGAATAGGTAGTCGCAAACAGCGACTAGGTGAATGTTTGCGCATAGCCAACAACCGTTACTGACTACTTCCGGTATAAGTGCATTCTTTGGAATCAACGCGGTACAATTGATACGACAATACTAGCCTTACAAGGACACAAATATTACATTTTATTGTCTATTTTTAATTCTCTTTGAATGTGTCAGAGGATATCTTGGGAAAAAAAAATAAACCTTGCTTTGTTCTGTACTTTTCATCTTTGAAAAATAATGCTGTACTTTTACGCAAATAATGTGTGACTTCTGCATTTTTTGCTAGCCATGCCCTCCTCCCATGAGTCATCCTCACAATCCTCTTCCACATGTTGCTGTAAAAAAAAAAAAAAAAAAAAAAAAAATAGCATAGAGCGCTCATGAAAATACTTCACGGGGGAAATGCAGCTGGCACACATTATTCGCATAAAAATACGGTATTGGGTTCCTATTTAGCATGTGTAAATATTTTCAGAAGTAATAATTGATTCACCAGGTGTTGTTACACTTTATGTAATTTTATATTCAAATAAAATACATATTGGGGCTTTATATATATTTGCATGGAGTACTCTATCCTTGCATAAACATAATTCTCAGAGTTTTGACATAATTACCAGAAAAATCCCATGGGAACAAACATTGTTGAATAGGAAAAGAAAACGCCTGTTCAGAATTATTCTTCTCCTATATTGTGATAATGTTTCCCACTTGCTCTAATATAAGCTGTATCTAGACCAGCCATGAAAAGAATTGTATGCAGGGCATGTAGAAAGGAGCCTAGATTTTCTTATTAATTTTACCTGTTGAAATTAGGATTTAAATCTTATCTTATCTATTGATATGATACCCAAATGCAATGAAATCACAAATACATCTATGTCTCTATAAACTAAACTTATTCCTGTCTTTATTACCAAGGGATCTGGGATATATGTAACTACAGAATGGATATAGGCATGGGCAAAGCAGATTCAAAAGCCGTGTGCTAAGTTCAAACTGATGTTATTATTTTTTGGAAAAATTGAGAAACACATGGTTATCATAAAAATACATGTGAAGCATCATTACACATCTCTCATTCTTATTCTCTAACTGGGTAGATAAATCGCATTTTTGTTTAATATAAGGGAATTATTACCTACAGCTCTAATGTTGTCAATACAGTCTGACTGCAATAAACTCTTAATTTTTTAAGAAGCAACAATAATATTCAATTTTTTAAAATAACTAAATGCTTCATATTTTGAACTTAATGTCTCAATTCTTTTTACATTAAAAGAAAATCTAATATATATGTGTATTATATATATGTTATACACATGTATATGAAAATATTTGGGAGATATATATACATAAATCAGAACTCCAACTTTGTTGCCGTAGAGTCAATTCCAATTCATAGCGACCCTATTAGGACACAGTAGAACTGCCCCACAGGGTTTCCAAGGGGTGGCTGGTGGATTCAAAATGCTGACCATTTGGTTAGCAGCGAAACGCTTAACCACTGCACCACATCTCCCAAATACTTCCATTCTTATAGATATCTCAGATTTCATGGATTTGCTTAAATAGCATAATATCCCAAAGTTGATTTTTAAAGGTAAGATTACAATTTAATTATAGGGTTGAATGCAAATATAAATACAGAAAAAATTTTATTTACTAATAGTTATAAAGACTCCTGTCAAGCAATTTTATAGTTGGTCATTTTCTCATACTCTTTCTCATGTAATTTTCTTTTTAGTTTTTTATAATAAAAATGTATCTGAAATGTTCCCTGGCTTTCACAGGGATTTTACTATTAGCAACCAGGAAATAACCCCAGGTTGACTCACAGCTCTAGTAGAATTATTTTTATTAATGGTATTTGAAAGACCTTGAAAAAGATAGAGGATATCAAAAAAAAAAAGGAGGGGAGGGAGGAGGAAGGAGGAAGAGAGGAAAGGAGAAAAAAAGGAAGACAAGGAGAGGGGAAGGAAGAAAGAGAAAGAGGGAGAAAACTAGATTTATTCATTCTTTTCATGAAAGATTTTTGACCTCCTAGCATTTTCCAGGATCATATCTACGGAGCATGGTTCTGGCTATGAGAAAAATAAATAAATAAAGGCCTTTGGTTTCATAAAGTTAGCATTCAATAGAAAGCAGAAAACAAATAAGCCAGTGAATGTGTGAGATATCAGAAGTAGATAAGTACTATAAGAAAAATAATTCAGGATAAGGGACTAGTGATTGGAAAATATATTTTTTTTTTATAGAGGTGGCAGGAGATGTATTTACGATAAGGTGACAATTAGCGAAGAGTACAAGAAAGTGCTGGAGGAAAACTATAGATTGTCAGGGGAAGAACAGAGAGGACGAGCAAGGAGCCCCCACATAGTGTCTGAGGTGAAAGCATCCCACAAAAACAGCAAAGCCAGCAGGTTGGCGGCGATTAAAAAAAAAAAGAGAGAGAGACAATGGCAGAGAGGAGTGGGAGGATGATTGTCCGGAGAAGGGAACGGAATTCACATAGATCATAGTGAAATCTCTGGATTTTACTTGAAATCAGATATGAAGTCAGTCATTGAATTAGTTAACTCTCCAACAGCTCTGTGCTTTGCAGTCTTTAGTTACTATTTACACTATTATGATTCTTCTATTTTCTGCTTTATACAGTCTGGAAATTTCATAAAATTTATATTTTGCTGATGCTGTCCTTTTTTTTTTATTTTCCAAAGCTCTTATGGATTTCTTCCATTTCTGTTCTTGCATTTCTATCATTTTATTAAGAAGGTCAATGTACATGCTCACCAACTGGAACTAATATTCTGCTCTAATGTTTTAATGATGACGGCTGTGGGGTATTTTTTTTAATTGAGTTAAAATTCACATACTATAAAATTCCAAATTTGAACTATTTTAAAATGTACAATTCAGTAGTTTTAGGACCTTCACTATCTTATGCAACTGTCATTATCATCTAATTTCAGATCATTTTTCTCACTCCAGAGAGACATCCCATGCTCATTAAGCAGTTACCCACTCCCCACCTGTTTCCCCCTTGCCCCGTAACCTGGCAAACACTAATCTGCTTTCTGTCTTTATAGATTTGTTTGTGGCTATCCTGGACATTTCATATAAAAAGAACGACACAATATGTGGCCTTATGTCTCTGATTTCCTCCAATTAGCACTGTGTTTTCAAGATTCATCCATGTTGCAGTATGAATCAGTATTTCATTCTCTTGTTATGGCTGAATAATATCCCATTGTATGGATAAATCACATTATATTTTTCCACAGATAAATTGATAGACATTTGGGTTATTTTCACATTTTGTGTATTGTGAATAATGATACTATGAACATCTATGTATAAGTTTTTGTTTGAACATAGGTTTTCAATTCTCTTGGGTATACGCTCTCTCTCTCTCTCTCTCCCTATATATATATGTAATTTTATATAGTAGCTAACGACACCAACAACACACAGATAGAGACACACACACATATATATGTATATACATATGTGTGTATATATATATAAAACCAAAAACTCATTGCTGTCAATTCCAACTCATAGTGACCCTACAGGACAGAGTAGTACTGCCCCATAGGGTTTCCAAAGAGTAGCTGGTGGATTTGAACTGCTGACCTTTTGGTTAACAGTCATGTCTCACCACAGCTCTTAACCACTGCATCACCAGAGCTCCATATATATATATATATGTAGTTAAAACAAAAATCATATTAAGCCAGTAATTGAAACTGATTGAAGTTTATTTAATATACTATTGGAAAATAGGGGTAACATTTTAACTAGTGAATCAAAATACTCCAAACATGAAAGAACTTCTAAAGCCTCTTATACCCCCTCTTATTGCCACTGCCATGGAAAAGGGCAGGAACAAAACTGATAAAAGAGTTGGTGGTCAGGAAGGATTTTGTATGGCATTGTCTTGAAGAACAATGAAAATAATCCCTGTTTTACACTAAAACAGGTCTACTCTGACCTTTGACGTCTCTGTTTCTTGGAACTGACTGCACATAGATAATTCTCCAAATAAGCAAAATGTCTAAGGCAAAGCAGTCTTTGCAGGTTTATTTAGACTATTGTTTGACTCTAAGGTGACTTGTAGAAACTAGTGTCTTCAAGGCTCAAGGATCAAAAGGACATCTAAGGGCAATGGCCTGGGTTGGTTACCAAAAAGTCATGGACTTATTCAATGTTTATTTTCTGCTAGGTTTTCAAAATTCCATTTATTGTTTATATGCTCATATTCATACATACATACATGTCTATAACTTTTTACTTATTCCTATGCCTCTTTTGTATTTTGGGAGCAGATAATATATTTTTGTAGTTTCACAGAACAGAGAGGAATTTTGGCCCTGGATAAATTATACCAAGACTGAACCAAAAACCAAATTTGTTGCTGTCAAGTCAATTTAGATGGTTTAGGTGATGAGAAGGGAGCCCTGGTGGTGCAGTGGTTAAGCGCTCGGCTGCTAACAGAATGGTTAGCAGTTTGAACCCACCAGATGTTCTTTGGGAGAAAGATGTGGCTATCTGCTTCTGTAAAGATTAGAGCCTTGGAAATCCCATGGGGCAGTTCTACTCTGTCCTATAGGGTTGCTATGAGTCAGTATAGACTCGACTGCAATGGAATTTTGTTGTTGTTGTTGTTCTGTTTTAGATGATGAGATATGAGACTTTTGAGCTGATGAGACTTAGAAGAACTTTTGGGCTTGAGTTGATGGTATAATGGGTTGAGACATTTGGTGACTGTATTCATTACTTGCGACTGCTATAACAAATTACTATAACCTTGGTAACTTAAAACAACAGAAATTTATTATTTCACTGTTCTGGAGGCCAGAAGTGAAAAAGCAAGGTGTCAGAAAAGCTCCACTCCCTCCGGAGGCTCTAGGAGAGAATTCATTCCTTGCCTTTTCCAGCTTCTGGTAGCTGTCAGTTCTCCTTTATCTGTGGCTGCATTGCTCAGATCTATGCCTTCATCTTCAGATCGCCTTCTCCTGTTCTGCACGTGTGTAACCTCCTTCAGCTCACCCCTGATAAAGACAATTGCCGTGGGTTTGGAGCCCACATAAATAACCCATGATAATCTCCCCATGTCAAGATCCTTAACTTAATCACATCCGCAAAGTTCCTTTTTCCTTATAAGGTGCCCTTTACATGTTCCAGAGATTAAGACCTAACACCTTTCGGTGTTCATTATTTAGTCTATTACAAGGATCTTGAAGTGAGCTAAATGTATTTTGCATATGCAAAGGACATACACCTCTAGGAAACAGAGGGTAGACTGTGGCAGACAAAATAATGGTCCCTCAGGAAGACGTCCTCATCTTCACACCTATAACCTGTAAATCAATGAATTTATATGGCATGAGGAACTTTTCAGATGTGAGTAAAGTAAACTTATTGAGATAGGCAGAATATCCTGGATTATATAGGTGGGCCCGATGTAATCACTTTGTCCTTATAAGCAAAAGAGGCAGACAAGAGAGTCAGAGTCAAAGAAGGAGAGGTGATTATGGAAGCAGAGAACAGAGTGATGCAGGATCACAACCAAGAAATAGTCTTGTCAACAACTCAGTTATAGTCCAGTGAAACCCATTTTGGATTCATGATGTCCAGAACTATGAAAAAAATTAAGCTGTGCCATTTCAAGCAAATAGTTTGGTGATAATTTGTTACAGAAGCAATGGAAAGTTACAGGTATATTTTAATTTTAACTGAAAGACTGAAAGGGCACTTTCTATAACACTACACACACACACACACAAACACACACACAGACACAAGATCAAAATTGGTACTTAGTTCTGAATTTAAACACACACACACACAGACATGAGGAGATGAAAACAGGGACCTAGTCTTGAACCTATAAAATGTTAAAGTCTAATAGAACAACCATGTAGCTACATGGCTATACTGCTCTCTTAAAATCTCCAGAGGCCTGACATAGAGTTACCTGCAATCTGAGGTGGGTTCTGGGCTGAGGCTGGTTATTGGTTGACTTCATTTGGATTACTGACCATGACAGTAACTCCAACTAATTAATCGGTCAAAGTGCAAGACTGTCACTAAACATAGCCTACTGACATTTAGACATTATAATCTCTCAATCAAGTTAGATAGATATTGGCTGCCAAACACATACACACACATTCACAACAACAAAAAAATTTGGTATTTTTCATTTCCTGATATTTCAAAGAAGCCTCACATTTCCAAACTACATTTTTAAACCCAAAAATAGCAACAATGGCATGGCTAAAATTGCTGTCCATTTAAAAAAAAAAATTAAAAGTGAATTATCACATTCAAAATGTAAAATGCCAATATTGTTTGTGAGTGTATAATATCTGTGCATATGTATATTTTGATATGTTCTAGGCATTGAAGCACGCATTTCAGACTGGTTAAACTAAGGAAATTCGTAAAAAAAAACGAGAAAATCTACGCCATCGGCACTAAGATTTAGAATTAATAAGCTTTAGTTTAAATGCAAAGCAGCATATTTTGAAGAATAAACAGAGCCATTCATCCAGAATTACAACTAAGTAATCTTAGATTAGAGATCTGATCTTATACTTTTTTATACCCTTAAAGCTTTGTTCAGATTTTTGAGCTTTATGTATGTAGTCTTAGGAAGAAATTTATGAGTGAAAGCAAACCCAAAATAAAAAACAAAAAATGAACAAAAACAACCTGGAAAGTATGAATAAGTAACTACCATGACATGATTAATTTAATTAACATTTTTCCATATTATTGAAAATTATATCACTATTTAAAGTATGCGATAGAAAAATGTATTTTTCTGGGAAGTTATCTATGATGTAGCATTAAGTTAAAAGAGCGAATTGCACAGTAACCCATATGATATTTTTTCTCAAAATATTGTATACAAGACATAACAAAATTTGCAAGACAAATATAGAATTGTATGTATGTAAACCTTTGTTTAAAAATGAATCATATTGGAGGCCAAGGGTAGAAGAGACTTTTTTTCTACATTCTCTTTATTATTTTACTTGTTTTCAGAAGCTACTATTGCTAGAGCAAAATAAATAATAGTAGCAAGAACAAACAAAAGATTCAACTAGAAAAAAAAATGCACCTGTTTTGTTGAATAAAACTAAATATAATGTTTTCATAATTAGTCTTCAAAAATGTAGTTGATATGATTAGTTTGATCACAGCTTTACAGATCTGAAATTGTACATATTTGATCTAAGTCTGTAAGGGTTGATCATTGTGCATCTAAGAATCCTGTTGCCTGACTAATTACAATGCGGGCAGTATTTGCTGTTCTTCTCTGCAGTTATTAAATAAAAAGTAATAATTCATGTGAAGCATGACAAAGAAAATAATATATAAGAATTTTAAGATTTTTTCTGCAGGATTATGCAAAAGAAAGTTAATATCAAATTCACATAACTGCCCAAAAGATTCACTTGGCCACAACAATTTAAATACTCAATAGTCTTGTTTACATTAACAAATTGTTAGAAAAATTCTGTCCTTGACTATTGTCATGGAACGGATTATGTCCCCCCAAAAATGTGTGTATCAATTTGGCTGGGCCATGATTTCCAGTATTGTGTGGTTGTCTTCCATTTTGTGATTGTAATTTTATGTTAAAGAAGATTAGGCTGGGATTGTAAGACCCTTACTAAGGTCACGTCCCTGATCCAATGTAAATGGAGTTTCCCTGGAGAGTGGTCTGCACCACCTTTTATCTTACAAGAGATAAAAGGAAAGAAAAGCAAGCAGGGAGTTGGGAACGTGATACCACCAAGAAAGCAGCACAAGGGCAGGGAGCAGAGAGCATCCTTTGGACTCGGAGTTCCTGGGCGGAGAAGTTCCTAGTCCGGGGAAAGACTGAGGACAAGGACCTTCCTCTAGAGCTGACAGAGAAAGGCTTCCCCTGGAGCTGATGCCCTCAATTTGGACTTGTAGCCTACTAGACTGAGAGAATAAATTTCTCTTTGTTAAAGCCATTCACTTGTGGTATTTCTGTAATAGCAGCACTAGGTGACTGAAACTACGTAGGGTACAATCGGAGTAATTTAACAAAGGGAAATGCATTAATGACAATCACTTTCAAGAACGAGAAGCACAGTTACTCTATTTAATCAATAAGTTAATTAATTTAACATGTAGAATTTTAGGAAACTAGAGACATAGATTTGTTCCTAGGTGGTGCCAAAGGACAATGTGATCAGCTAAAGGTTGGGATTTCAAGTCCACCCAGAGGCTCCTTTGAAGAAAGCCTTGGTAGTCTAATTCTGAAAAATCGGTAATTGAAAACCTTATAGAGCACAGTTCTACTCTGACACACATGGGGTCTCCAGGGATTGAAGTGGATGCAACGGGGACTGGTTGAAGGCTGAAAAGTTTTCTATTCCATAGTCTCATATATTTATGAGAAGCAGACATTTAATAGCAATTACAAGATTGCTGTAATTCTGTTTTCATATTGTTAGAGTTCATTATTTTATGAGACCATTTTAGTTAGTCTTTGAAAGAATAATTAGTTATTCTAAGAATGCCCTTCCTTTGCCTGAAAATACTAATTTTTATATTTTCCACTTAACATCTAATTCTTCAATTCGAAATTGCTAAATTATTTTTAAAGAGCCCTGGTTTTGCACCAGTTTGAACACACCCATCGGACCCATAGAAGAAAGACCTGCTAATCTGCTTTTGTAAAGGTTACAGACAAGAAATTTCTATGGGGAAGTTCTACTCTGCCGCATGGGGTAGCTATGAATTGCGAGGGGGTGGGGGAACAAACCTAGCAACAACAATTTATTTTTACCTTTTTTTTAACCAGTTGCTGTCGAGTTGATTCCAAGTCATGACTAATTTATAGTAAGGGTCATTTTTTCCAGCATACTTTTTTTCAGATGCATGTATATAGTTATTATGACTAAGTTCAAGCTATTTTTAGTCTTAAATATTATAACTCGAATTTCAATTCTGCTTCATATAATGTTATTTTTAAAAATACATCCTCAATTACTAGAGAAAAAATAAAGCTGACTAAATTTTACACTTATTAAATCCTTTCACGAACGTTGAGATGCTTACTTGAATGAACACTGAGGCACTTACATCTTCTATATTATATACTCATGATTGAAAGAAACTCCTGCAAATAATAATGTAGAAATTTTACATAATCAGCATAAATAAAAGTCATACACTAAAAGTTAAAAGTAAAATTATGTTTACAATTTAGTTACATAGGCTTTACTATAAACAGAATTAGGTTATTTACTTATCAATGGGAAATATAGAGTAGCATGAAGAACAAAATTGTATCTTAAATTTGAGTTATCATCTTGATATTTACATACATATAAATTCAGGGTTTTTTTTTTTTTTTTTTGGTATTTACCAAAATCATTCTTCATCTATGTCTAACATTGCTGATGTGTAAAATAAAATGAAATGACATTTAACATCTGTTTCTTTTTCTCGTATGCAGTTTTTGTAATAGTGATATGAATAGTCTTTATTGTATTAAACATTTAGTCATAATTATGGATATGATTGCAATTTTTACTAAGTGATCAGAAAACACAGAATATATAATACTGAAACTAGGAATAGTTAAGTATGTATTTTAAAGTAAGAAGCAACACATAAATATAAAAAGTATTTTTTAAAAACTCAGACTGGTTAAAAAGTAAATTAAGAAAGAGTGATAGCTTCGGAATGAATATCATTAAAAAAAAAAAAAAGTTACTGTTAAGTCAATTGTGACTCATAGCAACCCTATAGGATAGAGTAGAACTGCCCCATGTGGTTTCCAAGGAGCTGCTAGTGGATTCAAACTGCCAACCTTTTGATTAGCAGCCGAGCTCTTAACCACTGTGCCACCAGATTATTAACTGGAGAAAGTAATAAATAGAAATAGAAAAGTATTTGAGACAGTAATTTTTTTGTAAATACAAATGTAAAATCAATACATTTATAGATATGTGCCTGCTGGTATAAGCTTTATGCTGATTTGAATCACAATAACGTATTAACAGCAGGAAGTTTAAATTGTTTTCTGTGAGGAAGAGAGGGAAAGGAAATGATGCTAATTGCTTATATATTTCGTTCTGCTGTACATAGCATCGCTATGAGTCAGAACTGACTGGATGGCATCTAACAACAACATATGTATATATATCCCAGGGATTACATCCAATGTGATATCTGAAGAGAATGATAATGTGTTAATAGTTGTCTCTGTTAAACATTTTAGAGAAATGATAGTTTGAAAAAAATCAAATTCTTGACACAATATTTTACTTTGCTGACGTTCCCAAACATACTTAACCAAACCATAAAAAGAAAAACAAATATAATAGACAGTGAGAAATCTAGTGCTGAAATATGTTTCCTTCACAAAAGTTAGAAATTGATCTTATTACCATATAACTGAATTCAGCCTTCTATAAACCTTAAATTACAAGAAAACATTTACATCCATCTAAATTATTTTTCTGTAGTGACACTTTCCAATATAAAAATTTTACTGACGGCTATATATTTTTTATTTGATCTTTAATTTCTTGGAGTTAAAAATATTTTTGCCATGTCTTTCAAAACAATTGCATACACCATGGAGAGTAAACCCTAAATAAAATGACATGACCCACTAGCCTTATCAAAAGTATGATATCTCAGTTTGACGTCAGTGGTATTCACCACTTAACTAAGTCAGTTTCTAAGAGGCAAATAAAGTGAAAACAAAAAAAAGGTTGAAATTTTTTGTCGCTTGAAATGGAGAATTTGATTAACAGAAGAATCAGATTCAGAGCAGTTCAGTAAGTGCAAATGCCCAACATAATCCTGAGAGCTCGCTCTAACTTCCTGGGAAATGAGCTGTCTGCATAAGAACACCACTTCCATTAGCCGGGGCTGTACTTAGATCACATTTCCATCTGTCTAAAGTAATTGCCTTTTATAACACTTACCCAAAGTGGAGCTGCAATACCCCAAGGTTGTCCAAAATCCTAAGGGACAGATCACTGAATACTCCCAGACAATTTATAAACAATAGGCACACTGTATTAGACTACTTGATGTTAAAAAGAAACAAATAAACAAAACAAAATTGCCATCGAGTAGATTCCGACTCTATAGCGATCCTATAGGTTGGAGTAGAACTGCCCCGTAGGGTTTCCAAGGAGTGGCTGGGGGATTCGAACTGCAGACCTTTTGGTTAGCAGCCAAGCTCTTAACCACTGAGTTTTACTTCACTTAGCAAAGTTTCTTTTACACTTGTGTTATAAAGGGAAGTAACATGGCGAGAATCGCTCCAGCACTAGAACATCGATACGTACTGCAGGTGTAATTTCACCCTGGCTCCAAAATATGGAATAATGGGAGAATACGGTGACCTGTGCTTAACTCCTCTCCTTACTGACCCTGAATTTCCTTTCTTTCCTCAATAAAACCTCTTCCTTAATCCACGACATGTTGCAATTGGAGCTAATCCCAAACCTTAATACATAACAGGTAGAGACCCACCCATCAGATAACAATATTCAGGATGTTGTTGTTACTGTTAGATGCCGTTCAGTTGGCTCCAACTCATAGCAACCCTATGTACAACAGAAGGAAACATTGTCCTGTCCTGCACCATCCTCATAATGGTTGCTATGATTGAACCCACTGTTGCAGCCACTATGTCAATCCATTTAGTTGAGGGCCTTCCTCTTTTTCTCTGACCCTCTACTTTACTAAGCAGGGTAGCACATAGTTAAATATATCATGAAAAACAAATACTGCCATGGCCCTTAAACTCTACAAACGGATTTGAAAAATGATCAAAGTAAATAAAAATAATCCAGAAATTTTGAACCGTAGAGAGTTCGGGATATTTTTCTTGACCTCAGTGTAGTGTATAGATCCATGATAAAATATGCAAGTCATACAATTAAATGGTAGACATACATCTAAAATAATATTAAAATATTCCTCCACAGCTACTTTAGACGTTACTCTCACTCCTCCTGGCATATTTATTTTTCTAATTTTCCTCCGTGCATTGACATGGGCAAAGGAGAGAATAAACACAGACATAGGAAAAAAATAATGAAAAATCCCTAGCTTTTCAACAGAAATACATACATACATGGAAAAATAAGTTTATTATTTTGAAATGTCCCAATATCTTGATTCAGATTTTAAAGAACAAAGTTAAAATAAAGATGCTTATGTCTATCAAAGACATATATTGATTCTGCATTGTTTATATATATGTGTGTGTGTGTGTCTGTATATGTATAACATTGCCTGATTCTGTGCCATCCTCAATTGTTGCAGTGTTTGAGCTCATTGTTGCAGCCATTTTGTCAATCCATATATATGGATATATATATATATATATATATATATTTACAAACAACATATGTCTTTGATATACATACGTATCCTCGACATACATATATATGCATGTACTGATGGTCCCCAACTTATGACAGGGTTCCGTTCTGATGACTTCGTTATAAGTCGGTTCTGATGTAAGTCGAATACTTCATTTCTTTTTAGTTTTCATTATTATTGCCTTTTACTATCAGTATCTTTATAAATTACAACATTGAACATCTGTGAGTGAACATCGGAGAATAACATCAGCAAATTGTACACTGTAACACTGCGTATAGTACTTATTAAGACAATAGGATGTACACACACACAAAAAAAGACAGTTGTAGGTGCAGTTTGTGGTAACTTGAATACATTGTAAGTCTGGGACTACCGATGTATATGTAAAAAAAAAAAAACAAAAAATCTTTGCTGTCAAGTCAATTCTGACTCATAGTGATGCTATAGGACAGAGTAGAATTGCCCCATTGGGTTTCCAAGGAGTGACTGGGGGATTTGAACTGCCAACGTTTTGTTTAGAAGTCGAGTTCTTAACCACTGTGCCATCAGGACTCCATATGTATATACATGTATAGTATATATATTTAAATTGATATATGCATATTTATATAATTTTCCCAAGTTATATTTACGTTTATATGAAATATGTCTGCTGAATGTATTAAGTATTTATGTAGACATACTGAATTTTGTTATGAACACTTTTGATTCTTTTGAGTTATTATATTTGTAACTGCTTATATGATAATTTTAACAGAATTGTATAATAGTATTATTGAATTCTACAGGAGTCCTGGTTGCAGAGTAGTTAAAGCACTCAGTGGTTCAAACCAACTAGCTGCTCTGTGGCAGAAAGCTATGGCAGTCTACTTACGAAATGATTACAGCTTAGGAATCCTATGGGGCAGTTCAACTCTGTCCCATAGGGTCACTATGAGTCAAAATCGAATCAATAGCAAGGAGTTATTATTGAATTCTAATTTAAGTTCTGTTTAGACTTGTCTTTTTATTATTTTCCCTAATAGAATCATTCACTACAAAAATGTAGACAATCTTCATAGGATTTCTGAAGTGATTTGAATCCCATTACGTTTTTTTTTTTAATCTGGTAAATATAAATATACAGATGAAAGAACTTTTAAATAAAACTTAATAAAAAAGGAATATTTTATTAATAATATAATCACTCTCTTGGGGAATCTGAGCTTAAAAGAGTGACTTAAGGGCACAAAAAAAACATATTCAAACAATAGTAGAGATTTACATGCTATACTATATCAAATAAGTTAGTGAACTGAGAGTGTTTAGCTCTACTCCTAACAATATCGGTTGAGTTCTACTCTTGATAATATCCAAAACTTAAATTTATTCCTTTAATTTTCCTATAACTGAAACATAAATTAAACTTTAACATAAGTTTAAAGGAAGATTCTTAACAATCTTTTATTTCTCACAAGATGCATATCATAAATATAATCAAGATCCTGGTGAGGAAAGTTTTTTTTTTGTTTTTTTTTTTTTTAATTACATGAGTGCTTCATCAGTACCCAGTATCCACATTTTATAATAGAAGTTTATGAAATCATATTGATAAGGTTTCACATCATATGTTTAATCTAAAGTGCATGTCCCCAGCAACCGATCTTGAGTGAAGTAAATCAGAAATTGTGAAAGCTGAAATGTTATTTCAATGTCTTAAACTCGATTGGAGTAAGTGCAGTTACATTTTTTAATTAGTAGGAGCTACAAGGATGTATTGACTGTGTTAAATATAAAACTGAAACTCAGAAGTATTATGTAACTTATTACGTAGATAGTTAGTGTGAGAAACAGGACAAACACAAACCCAGACTTACCTAGCTTTTTAAAATATTAATAAAGTGATATCTCAAGACCTAAGGCCTCCAGTAATAGAATAAACCTAGTTGCATAATTTGTGTAGTATGATGACTCTCTGATGAGTTCGTAATATGTTGTGATTAAGTAGACTAAATGGATACTTGTTGATAAAATGGTAACACAGCTTTTTCCTGCTTCCCACATCTTAGACCAAAGTGCAAAATTGTTACAAGTTCTTCTCAGGCAAAATGAAAAGAGGTACATCCAGAGAAAGATAATCAGATGATTCATATTACTTATACAAGGAAAAATTATGATAAGATTCTATATGCTTCCTTTCCAGACAGATGAGGAACAGCCAGTTTAAGAATATCCCACAATTCTGACATCACAAAGCAAAGAGCAGAGCTGCCATGGAAAATGTTGCATGGGATCCATTTGAGTAGGTATTTTAGAAATTCTGTTTTTCAGTTGTTAAGAATACTGGTGCAAAGAGGTGACATCAGTGAAAATGATGAAGAAAGAAAATCTAAAAATTCCCTACAACATAAAAGTAATGATAAAATTGGAAAAACTGTGAGAATTAGTGATTTCAGAACTAATTTTTTAGAACTCTGAAAATTACCAAAGACTGTGGCAACACAGAGAATATTTACTCAAGAAATATGGCTGAATCTTGTTAAAAACAGTGTGCTTTGCAGTGTTTTAACTTGCACAATTTCCATTCCTTGAAAGCAACAGCCTGCAGTTATAGTGAAACCCAGTAGCCTGGTGAACACTGGACAGGCAGAACAAGACTGGATAACTTTCAAAACTGCATTCCTAGGAGGTTGTTATTATTTCATCTACCTAGTGATGCCCTGGAAGATCCTACCTGCAAGGCTGTCTTTATGCGAGATGACTCAAAACATACCCCAAACAAAAATACATTCACTAGGGGTATTTCTCAAAAACATTTAAAGCCAGTTATTTAACTTTGAGGCAGACAGAGGAGGTAGATAACAGTTGGGGCAAACAGTAGGCTATCCAAAAAGTTTAAGATGAAAAGCTAGGAAATAAGATGTTCATCAATTAAAAACCCAAACCCATTGCCCTTGAGTCAATTCTGACTCATAGCAACCCTACAGGGTAGAGTAGAACTGCCCCATAGGGTTTCCAAGGAGTGGCTGGTGGATTCAAACTGCTGACCTTTTGGTTAGCAGACTGATCTCTTAACCACTGTGCCACCAGAGTTCTGCTAGATGTTCACAGGGTCTTTGAAAAGCTCCAACATTTTCCTTCAGAATCTAGATGGTCACAAGCATGCATGGGGATGTGTACATGCACAGGGTTCTGAATATGACCAAGAAAGACCTCTAAAAGGCTCTAAGCTCTCACCTTTGACTGACTTTGGATCTCTGCTGAACAAAAAGTGAAGGAAGGTAGAGTTATAATCCATCTGACAGAGGGCTAAAAGTATGCTCCAGTACTCACATAGAGCCCTTAAGAGTAGAAGACTTATCGACTTCAGATTTTAATGAAGTATCTGTCCAATCATTATCTGACCACCAGCCTACTAAGCAAAGACTGCAGTGCCACATAGGAAAAGGAATACATATTTTGGAGCGTTAGTTCAGAAAAGTCACTAAATGAAAAAAACAGCAACAAAAACAACCAAAAGTAACATTATCAAACCTTGGAGCATAAAGGGAATCAGATCTCCAGAGTTGCTAGATTATATTATGTAAAAGATACAGTTCTCAACAAAAAATATGATGCATGTAAAGAAGCAAGAAAGTATGGTCTATACACAGGGAAGAGGAGAAAAATGATAAATAGAAACTGTTCCTAGGAAGTCCAGAGGTTGAACTTATTAGGAAAAAAATGCCATCAACTATTTTCAATGTGTTCAGCAAACTAAAGGAAACCATGGTAAAGAATTAAAGGAAGGTAAGAGAATGATATTCCACCAAGAGAAAATATCAAGAAGAGTTAGAAATTGTCACAATAAACCAAGTATAAATTCTGGAAATTAAAAGTATGATAACTGAAAAAACAAAATTCCTACAGCATCTCAACAGCTTATCTAAGCAAGTGGAAGATGGGATTACCAAAATTAAAGATAGGTTAAATTAGATTATCCAGTCTGAGGAACATAAAATAAAAGAAAGAAGGAAGGTAAATAAGCAGAGCCTCACAGACTTGTGTGGCACCATCAAGCACACCAATATGCACATAATAGGAGTCTCAGCCTGGAAAACTCAGAAAGTGAAGAAGGGACATAGAGAATATTGAAGAAATAATGGCAAACCATATCTCAGATTTGATGTTAAACATAATCTATACACCCAAGAAGCTCAGTGAACTTCATTTGGATAAAATCAAAGATACTGAGCCCAAGATACATAAAAATAAATTGTCAAAAGTAGTGGGAAGTGCTGAAAGAAAATTTTATTCAACAAATAATTTTATGTTTAGTAAAACTATCCTTAAAAATGAAGGAGAAATTAAGACATTCCCATAAAAATAAAAGCCAAGGTAATTAGTTATTAGTAGACCTGCCCTACAAAAAAATGCTACTAAGAGTCTTTCAGCTTGAAATGAAAGGTCACTGGACACAAATCTACATGAAGAAATAAAGAGCACATGTAAAAGTAACCACATATATAAATATAAAAGAGAACAAAATGTATTTGTGTTTTTAACACAAATTAGGTGTTAATATTGCCTAGATGATAAAAAAGTGCTTAAAGTCATAATTATAAATCTGTGTTAAATGACATACAAGGTATATACATGAAATTTGTATAAAAACAAAAATGCAAAGGAGGGACATTGAGCTACTAGTGAGCAATCTTTGATCATTACATTGAAATTAATTAGGTATCACCCTGCACAGATTATTTTAATTAAGACACTAATTTTAATCCCCAGTGCAACCCACTGAGAAAACAGCTAAAAAAAAAAAAAAAAAAGTAAAAGAAGTGCTAAGGGAATCAACATGTTACACTAGTGTCTTAAATCATCTAGTGTTGCTATAACAGAAATACCACAAGTTGATGGCTTCAGCAAAGAGAAGTCTATTCTCTCACAGTCCAATAGGCTACAAGTCCAAATTCAGGGTGTCAGCTCCAGGGGAACCCTCTCTCCGTCAGCTCTGGAGGAAGGTCCTCATGATGCATCAGTCTTCCCCTGGACCGGGAGTATCCCACTGCAAGAACCTACGGTCCAAAGGATGGGCTCCACTCCTGACACTGCCTTCTTGGTGGTATAAGTTTCCTGTGTGTCTCTGCTAGCTTCTTTCTTTTATATCTCAAAAGAGATTGGCTTAAGACACTATCCAGGATTGTATACCTCATCAGTATAATAGCTGCTAATCCATCTTATTAGATCATAGTGATTGAATTTACAACACATAAGGAAATCACATCATATTACAAAATGGTACACAATTATACAATACTGGGCATCATGACCCAGCCAAGTTGACAGATATTTTGGGGGGACACAATTCAATCCATGACAACTAGGAAATAAATACCTAAAAAAACGAGGGAGTAATAGAGGAATAAAGTAACTGAAATGTTTTATCTAGAAAAAAATACTAAAATGGCAGGTGCAAATCATACTTTCTCAATAACTACATTAAATAAATTAAAAACTATGATTAAAAAACTGAGATTTCCAGAATGGGTCAAAAAAACCTGAAAAACCGACAACTAACATAATAATTATGGAGAAGATTGAAAAATCTGTCCCTAAAATTGAGAAAAGATGATGTCATTCTCTATTCAAGATTGTATTTAAGGATCTAGCTAGCACAATTTGTCAAGAAACATAAATATAAGGCATCTAGACTGGAGAGAATGAAGTACCAAAAAAAAAAAAAAAAAAAACCTCTCTATTTGAAGATGGCATAATCTTTTATATAGAAAATATTGAGAGATCCACAGTAAACCTATGTGAGCTCATTAAGTTTGCAGGATAAAAGCAATTATTAAGAAAATCAATTGTGTGTTTATATATTAACAATGAATTATCCAAAAGTGAATTTAATAAACAATCCATGAAAATAGCATCATAAAAATTTAAAAAAAAACAGAAATTAATTTAGCAAATAGTACAAGATTTATAACCAAAATATAAAAAAACATTTTTAAATACCTAAATTAATGAAAAGAAATCCCGTGTCCTAGACTAGAAGGCTTAATATTATTAAGAAGGTAGTATTTCCTCAATCTGATCTACAAATTCAACACAATCCCTTTTAAAATTACAACTTCTTTTTTTTCAATAAAAATAGACAATATTATCCTAAAATTGGGATGGAAACGCAAGAGCTACTGGATAGCCAAAACCATCATGAATATGTAAATAAATAAATAAGTTGGAGGACTAATACTTCTCAATTTCAGAACCTATTGCAAAGCTGCAATCCTTAAAACAGTATGGGACAGACATATGAATAGCCATATATACATATATGCATGGAATAAAATTGAGTCCAGAATGAAATCTAGGTATTTATAGAAAATAGATTTTTAACAAGGATGCCAAAACAATTCAATAGATAAAGAATATTCGGTTCAACAAATGGACTGAGACAACTGGATATCCACATTCAAAACAATGAAGTTGGACCCCTACCTCACACAATATATAAAAGTTAATTCAAAGTAGATCAAAAAGCTAAATATGAGTGCTAAAAAAAAGAAAAAAAAAAAAAAAACTAGGAGAACATACAATTAATCTTTATGGTCTTGGATTAGGCAATGGTTTTATATATATGACACTAAACTAATTGAAAGCAATCATAAAAAAATACATAGATTAGACTTAATCCAAATAAAAGCTTTTGTGTTTCAAAACGAAACCATCAAAATAGTGAATGTACAGCCTACAGAACTGGAGAAAATATTTGTAAATCATATAACTTATATGGATCTAAAGTCCAGATTACATAAAGAATTACTACAACTCAATAGTAAAATGACCATTAACCCAATTCAAAATTGAGAAAATGAATTGGATAAATATTTCTCCAGAGAATATATATAGATAATAACCACGATGGATATTAAAAAGAAACAAAGTTAAAAATTCACAAGTGCTAAGAAAAATGTGGAGAAATTGGAACCCTCCATACATTGTTGATGGGAATGTAAAATGAAATAGCCACTGAATAACAGTTTCACAGTTCACAAAAAGTAAATTATAAATTTCCCATACGATCCAGCAATTTCACTCCTAGTTTTTCCCAAGAAGATTGAAAACATATGCCCCTCACACACAAAATTATACATGATTGTTCGTAGCATATCACTATTCTTAATAGACAAAAAGTGAAAACAACCCAATACCCATCAACTGATGAATGGATAAACCAAATGTGGTATATATATATATTTTGATGTTGTTGTTGTTGTTGTGTGCTGTGGAGTTGATTCTGACTCATGGCGACCCTATAGGACAAAGTAGAACTGCCCCATAGGGTTTCCTAGGCTAAGTGTAACATTATTTAGTCATAAAAAGAAATGACGTTCTAATATATTTTACAACACAAATAAGCCTTGAAAACATTATGCTAATTGAAAGAATATAGACACAAAAAGCCATCTGTGTTATGATTCCATTTATATGAATGTCAAGAATAGGAAATTCACAAAGACTGAAAAAGTCAAGCTGTGGAGTAGATGAAAAGGAGAAGTGATAGCTAACTGGTCTTGTGTTTATTTTAGTGTGAAGAAAATGTTGTGGAAAAAGACAGCCCAGTCTTGCATAACCTTGTGAATACACTAAAAACTGCTGGATTGCACATTTTAAAAGAGTGAATTATATCTCAATTAAAAACCAACAAACAAAAAAAGAATACTGTGGCCAGAAAGCCTGGCTCTGCCACTCAACATGTTGCATGATATTGGCAACCGTTTATCTTATCTGTGTCTCAAAGGTGGTATCTGCATTGATACGATCATTTCAGAATACAGCTTCAAATATTGTTATTAGGAATATATGAGCTAATACAGTCCTCTTACTGGGTATAGACTTTCAAATATAATAATTTTTAATATTTATTAGGTTATTTTATGTGCTCCATCAAACCATAAGCTCACTAGATGCATTAACTTATACATAAAGTAACCTATAGAGGAAAATGCTGTCATTAACCTCATTTGATAGTAAAACAAGGTGCAGAGATTTTAAAATAATGGTCCAAGGTAACTCATGTGAATGGAAAGCTAGGCTCTAAAGCCAGGAAGTCACGTACCAGTGAAGGAGAACTAACCCCTGCAATATTTACCCCAATGGGGAATGGGGATTCACTAAACACAGAGGAAGAAGAAGATTGTTTTTATTGTCACCATTGCCGGAGAGATATCAGACCAACCATAAAGTTACACTTCCATGCTTCCCCTAAGACAGTTTTGAAGCAGAAAATACAATAATAGGGTTTCCATAAGACAGATTCAAAAAATTCATGGTAATCAGTTTCGTGACTTGAAGAATGCAAACATTAGGAGAACTCAAACTTTACAAGATAATCTAAACTTGGATAAAGGGAAATATTGGGCAACTGTACTACCTCTCAATGATTTCCGCATTCCATTGGATCATCTTTCACTGGAATAGGCATATTCCATAGACGAGTGAGCACTACTAGTGCTGCATCTGTTTGTTGAAACCTTTCAGTAGGTATTCCGTCAGTGCCTCGAGACTAGTTTTTCTTCAATGCCTTCAGAGCATCTTAGACCTCTTCCTTCAGTACCATTGGTTCCTGATTATATTCTACCTCCTGAAATGGTTGAACGTCAACCAATTCTTTTTGGTACAGTGACTCTGTGTATTTCTTCTATCTTCTTTTGATGCTTCCTGCACTAGTCAGTATTTTCCCCATATAATTCTTCAATATTGCAACTCGAAGCTTGAATTTTTTCTGCAGTTCTTTCAGCTTAAGGAATACTGAGCATGTTCTATTCTTTTGGTTTTCTAACTCCAGAGCTTTGCACATGTCATTAGGATACTTTACCTTGTCTTCTTGAGTCAAAATCTTCTGTTCAGCTCTTTTACTTCATCATTTCTTGCATTTGCTTTAGCTACTGTCTGTTCAAGAGCAAGTGTCAGTCTCTTCTGACATTCATTTTAGTCTTTTCTTTCTTTCCTGTCTTTTTAATGACCTCTTGTTTTCTTCATGTATGATGTCCTTGATATCATTCCACAACTCGACTGCTCTTTGGTTATTATGTTCAATGCTTCAAAGCTATTCTTGAGATGGTCTCCATATTCAAGTAAGTTATACCCAAGGTGGTAAGTTGGCTCTCGTGGGCTTGTTCTAATTCTGTGCAGCTACGACTTGAACTTGCATATGAGCAATTGATTATCTACTCTGAAGTCAGCCCCTGGCCTTGTTCTAATTGATAATATTGAGCTTCTCCATTGTCTCTTTCCACAGATGTAGTTGATTTGATTCCTGTATATTCCATCTGGCAAGATCCAAGTGTATAGTTGCCATTTATGTTGTTGAAAAAAGATATTTTCAATGAATAAATCATTGGTCTTACAAAATTCTATCGTACGATCTCTGGCATCGTTTCTATCACCAAGGCCATATTCTCCAACTACCAATCCTTCTTCTTTGTTTACAACTTTCACATTCTAATCACCAGTAATTATCAATGCATCCTGATTGCATGTTTGATCAATTTCAGACTGCAGAAGTTGGTAAAAAACCTTCAATTTCTTCATCTTTGACTTTAGTGATTGGTGAGTAAACTTGAATAATAGTCATATTAACTGGTATTCCTTGTAGCCGTATGGATATTATCCTATCACTGACAGCTTTGTACTTCAGCATAGATCTAGAAATGTTCTTTCTGACAATGAATGCAATGTCATTTCTCTTCAATTGTCATTCCTAGCGTGGTAGACCATATGATTCTCCAATTCAAAATGGCCGATATCAGTCAATTTCAGTTCACTAATGGCTAGGATATTGATGTTTCTGCATTTCATTTTTCCTAGAGTCATACTTCACACATCCTATGTTCCAATTATTAATGGATGTTTGCAGCTGTCTCTTCTCATTTCAAGTGCTGTCACATCAGCAAATGAAGGTCCCAAAAGCTTGACTCCAATTACATTACTAAGGTAGACTCTACTTTGAGGAGGCAGCTCTTCCCCAATTGTGTTTTGAGTGCCTTCCAACCTGAGAGGCTCATCTTCTGGCACTGTATCAGACAATGTTTCACTACTATTCATAAGGTTTCCACTGATTAATTTTTTTTTTTAAAGAGTTGATCGCCAGGTCTTTCTTCCTATTCTGTCTTAGTCTGGAAGCTGCAGCAGTGCATTAGGGAACTGCCAGAAATTCAAGCCAATTCAGAAGAGGATGTGGAATGAGATATATCATTGCTGATGTCAAATGGATCCTGGTTGAAAGAAGATAATAGCAGAAAGACGTTTACCTGTGTTTTATTGACTATGCAAAGGCATTCAACTGTGTGGATCATAAAAAATTATGGATAACATTGTGAAGAATGGGAATCCAGAGCACTGAATTATGCTCTTAAGGAACCTGTACATAGATCAAGAGGCAGTTGTTCAAACAGAACAAGGAGATACTGTGTGGTTTAAAGTTAGGAAAAGTGTGCGTCAGGGCTGTATCTTTTCACCATACTTACTCAGTGTGTATGCCAAGCAAATAATCCGTTAAACTGGACTATATGAAGAAGAACGTGGCATCAAGATAGGAGGAAGACTCATTAACAACCTGTGTTATGCAGATGACATAACCTTGCTTGCTGAAAGTTAAGAGAACTTGAAGCACTTAGTGATGAAGATTAAAGACTACAGCCTTCAGTATGGATTACACCTCAACATAAAGAAAACAAAAATCCTCACACTTGGACCGATAAGCAACATCATGATAAATGGAGAAAAGATTGAAGATGTCAAGGATTTCATTTTACTTGGATCCAAAATCAACACCCATGGAAGCAGCAGTCAAGAAATCAAAAGACCATTGCATTGGGCAAATCTGATCCAAAAGACCTCTTTAAAGTGTTAAAAAGCAAAGATGTCACTTTAAGGACTGAGGAATGCCTGACCAAAGCCATGGTGTTTTCAATTGCCTCATATGCATGTGAAAAGTGGGCAATGAATAAGGAAGACAGAAGAAGACTTGATACCTTTGAATTACGGTGTTGATGAAGAATAGTAAATGTATCGCGGACTGCCAAAAGAACGGCCCAAACTGTCTTGGAAGAAGTTCAGCCAAAATGCTCCTTAGAAGCAAGGATGGAGAGACTTTGTCTCATATACTTTGGACATGTTATCAGGAGGGATCAGTCCCTGGAGAAAGACTTCAGGCTTGGTAAAGTAGAGGATAAGTGAAAAATAGGAAGACCTTCAGCGAGATGGACTGACACAGTGGCTGCAAGTACGGCAAGGATCATGAGGATGACACAGGAACAAGGATTGTTTTGTTCTGTTGTACATAGGGCCTCTATGAGTCGGAACTGACTCAATAGTACCTAACAACAACAAAAAGATGGTACCTCTTTGGTCTATGCACCTTGCTCTGTCATAAATAAGAACATGGATATGCATCAGTGAATGTTGATTACAAGCTGGTATTCTGAAGCAATTCTTCCTGAATTCATTCCTGACCTTACTCCTTTCTAGGGATGGCACCCTGGACAATCTACATAACCTCCTACTGCCTCAATTCTTCATCAGTAAAAGTGTGATAATTACAATACTAACCACAATAAAGTACTGCAAGAATTAAATAAGATAATTCATCTAATATTTATTATTCTTAGCATTAGAGCTCTATAAATGTTAATTGTAAACTAAAACTCTTTCAGTAAGTAAAGATCTTTCCAAATTTTAAGGGAATCTATTGATTCTTGCTGTTTTGTTTAGGTACAGGCATCCATCACTGTGATTATTAAATGAGGGTATTTTAAAGCACATTCCCACCTATATATTGTCTGCTTCCGCACTCTACTTCATTTTATGTAGTGAAGAGTGACATTTATTTACATTATTTTTCATTTGCCAAGAAACAGAAAAATTGTCTATTCCCTAGTTTGACATTATAGTGTAGTGAAGCAAGTGTGAACTTCAAAATTTAACCTCTCTCCAATGATATTTCAAATAATAAATTAAAAAAAAATAAGATTTTAATCTTCAATTGGTTTTTGTATTGCATGTTTATCTTGTTTTCTTTTAAAACATATTGGAGATGTTGTTCAATATGGCATTATGTAGTGTAAGAATTTATTAAATTATGCCATAGAGTTTTGGTTAATATTTTTAAAATGTTACCTGCTACTAAAATATATTGGGAGTAAATATAAAATAAAACAAAATAAATAATATAAAATATTTAATGACATTTGAAAAATGTATACCACTCTAAAATCATTAAAAATGTTCCTTCATTTAATGATTTGAGCAACATAGAAAATGATTGGCTTAAAATGGCATATTTGTGAATTTTAGTCATCTGTAAAAATATACATATAGATATCTTTCATTGGATGCTATAATCATTGCATTCCACATAATAACAAATTAGGAAATATATTTTGTTGATGTTTAATAACATAGCTATGGATAAATTAAGAAAATCAAAAGCAAATCATACACTTTTTTACTCCATCTGGTACTTAAAGTTTTAACGAATAAATTATCAAGATAAAATAAAAACTGAATCAAAACCATATATCGCAATACAGATAATGATGGTACATGCATTTCATTTCTAAAATATATCTGAAAAACATGGGTTGCCTGGAAGGAAGACACAGCTTGTCTAAGAAAAGAGAAATAATCAGGATATGCATTTAAATATTAATTTGTAAATTATATTGCTTGCTAAGTAAGTATTAACTGAACCAATTTGTTCCCTTGTGCTTACTTGTTGTTGGGAGACAAAGTTCAATACAAAGTGAGTTTCTTACTGAAAATATAACATCTGGCCTGAACATGGATGACAAAATATCCTTAAGTTCAGAAAGAAAAGATTAAGAGATGAAGGAGGAGGAAGAGGAGAAAGATGAGAAAGAAAAGGAGGAGGAAGATTATAAGAGGGAGAAGGAACGATCTTTGAAGAAAATTTACTTTCAGCTGGGCACTGCTAAATGAATGAGCTGGACTCTGTTATAGGCTTGCTATGGTTTCAATAAATTGGAAATGGGTGTTTTTTTGAGCATATTTCAGATATATAAGTGTCAAGTGCTGTTTTAAATGGAGAGGGGAATGAAACTATAAACTGACAAAATACATTGCAGTTTTATTAATCACATGCCAAAAAATAACTAAATGAAATTGATAGAAGAAAATACTTATGAAACGAAGTTTGTTACCATCTGTTTGCAATTTTGTTTGTTTATATTATTAAAAGGTCAACTAAACATTACTTTTTGAAATGGTAAGTAATAATATTACATAAGTTATGGAAATTAATTATTAAAATAAGCATAAACATTCCTGAACTTAAATATTATGAATAAATTACAGAGCATATTTCTCATATTAGGGCAAACACCTTTACTTACTTATACAGCAATAAAGACAAAATTATTTTAGAAAAAATCTGTGTCATGGGAAGCAGAGCTGCCTCAATCTCAAAGGGTGGGGCCACAGCCTCTGGGATCTCAAAGGGTGGGGCTGTGACCTCAAGCGTGTCAAAGGGTAGAGCCACAGCCTCCCAGATTTCAAAGAGATCTTCACCAACTTGATTCTGAGACTGGGGCTGCCAGTCAGTTTGGCCAAGAGGATGAGGCCACTGCCCAAAACTGAGGGGGCAGGTTTACCATGCCCACAAGGCAGAAGAATGGGGCCTGTTGGAGCTGAGATCGTGGGATTGCCATTCAAATGGACTTGGAGAATGGTGCCACTCAAAGCCAAGGGAGAAGAGTTGCCATCCTAGCAGACCTGTAAGGTGAACCTGAAGCCCGGGGCTGAGGGACCTCCACCCAGAATCCAGAGATCACAGCCAACACCCAGAGTCTGGAGGGCAGGACCATTGCCGAGATGGTCTTAGGGAATAGAGGATTATTTTCAAGCCTTGAGAGCTAATGTAAATTGTTCTGCTGGGTTTTGGACTTGCTAGGTGCCCATTATCCCTTCTTTCCCTCCAATTTCTCCCATTTGTAATGGAAATATATACCTTATGCCTGTTCCACTGTTGTATTTTGGAAGTAGATAACCTGTATTCTAGATTTCACAGGTTCTCATATGAAGAGGAATTTTGTCCCAGGATGGAATATGCCTAACGTCTCACCCATATTTGATTTAGATGATTCAGAAGATGAAATTTTGACTTGGAGTTGATTTAAAACTTTTGGGATGATGTGATAAGGTGAATGTGTTTTGCATGTGGCAAAGACATTAATTTGGGAGGAACCCAAGGGTTGAATGTTATGGATTGAAATGTGTCTCTCCAAAATGTGTGTTGTAAATCCTAACGTCAATGCCTGTGGTTATAATCCCATTTGGAAATGGGTTATCTTTGTTATGGTAACGAGGCCAGATTAATGAAGGTTGTGTCTTGAGTCAGTCTCTTTTGGGATGTAAAGGAGATTAAACAAACAAGCAAGCAAGCAGAGATGGGGGAAGAGAGATCCCATGCCGCATGAAGATCACCAAGGAGGCAAGGAATAGAAACTGAAGATAAAGGACCTTCCCCCAGAGCCCACAGGTAGAGAAAGCCTTACCCTCGTGCCGACGTCTTGAATTCGGACCTCTAGCTTCCTAAACTATGAGAAAACAAATTCCTGTTTGTTATAGCAGCACTAGGTAATTAAGGCAATCTGTACAAATTAAATCAAAGTTTTTAAATTTCATATATAAAAAAATCTGTAACGCTAACTAATGCCTCATATAGATTTGTGGAATACGCACAGTCAGCTTGCAGTAAGTGCAATATGGTGCCTCTACATTATCATATGAGTTAAAGTAGATTACAATTAATATCATCATGCATTTTTAACAAAGAATAAAAATACATGAGAAAGAAACATCTAGAAATATTTAGAACACCAAGAAGATTGTGTGGTTGATAAAGTGCTTGTGCAACTAATTTAGAGTAGAAACAAAGGATGGCTTTATGTTGTTGTTGTTGTGTTGTTAGGTACCATTGAGTTGGCTCCGACTCATGGTGACCCCATGTAACAGAAGGAAACACTGCCCAGTCCTCCACCATCTTCATGACTGTTGTCATGCTTAAGCCTGTTGTTGTAGTCACTGTGTCAATCCATCTCATTGAGGGGCTTCCTCTTTTTTGCTGACCCTCTACTTTACCAAGCATGATGTCCTTCTCCAGGGACTGATCCCTTCTGATAAAATGTCCAAAGTATGTGAGACATAGTCTCGCCATCCTTGCTTCTAAGAAGTATTCTGGTTGTACTTCTTCAAAGACAGATTTGTTCATTCTTTTGGTAGTCCATGGTATATTCAATATTCTTCGCCAACATCACAATTCAAAGGCATCAGTTCTTCTCCAGTCTTCCTTATTCATTGACCAGCTTTCGCATGCATAGGAGGTGATTGAAAACATCATGGCTGGGATCAGGCAGTCCTCAGTCCTTAAAGTTACATCTTTGCTTTTTTAACACTTTAAAGAGGTCTTTTGCAGCAGATTTGTCCAATCCAATGTGTAATTTGATTTCTTGACAGCTGCTTCCTTGGTTATTGATCATGGATCCAAGTAAAATGAAATCCTTGACAACTTCAATCTTTTCGCTGTTTATCATGATGTTGCTTATTTGTCCAATTGTGATGATTTTTGTTTTCTTTATGTTGAGGTGTAATCCATACTGAAGGCTGTTGTCTTTGATCTTCATCAGAAAATGCTTCATCTTTCCTTTCAGCAAGCAAGGTTGTGTCATCTGCATAATATAGGTTGTTAATGAGTCTTCCTCCAATCCTGATGCCATGTTCTTCTTCATAAAGTCCAGCTTCTCTGATTATTTGCTCAGCATATAGAATGAATAGGTATGGTGAAAGGATACAATCCTGACGCACACTGTTCTTGATTTTAAATCACTCAGTATCCCTTTGTTCTGTTCGAATGACTGCCTCTTAATCTATGTATAGGTTCCTCATGTGTACAATTAAGGGTTCTGACATTCCCATTCTTAGCAATGTTATCCATAATTTGTTATGGTCCACATAGTTGAATGCCTTAGCATAGTCAATAAAACATAGGTAAACATCTTTCTGGTGTTTTCTGCTTTCAGCCAGGATCCATCTGACATCATCTATGATATCCCTTATTCCATGTCCTCTTCTGAATCTGGCCTGAATTTCTGGCAGTTCCCAGTCGATAAACTTCTGCAGCCTCTTTTGAATGATCTTCAGCAAAATTTTACTTGCGTGTGTTATTAATGGTATTGTTCAATGATTTCTGCCTTTGATTGGATCATCTTTCTTGAGAATAGGCATAAATATGGATCTCTTCCTGTGAGTTGGTCAGGTAGCTGTCTTCCGAATTTCTTGGCATAGATAAGTAAGCACTTCCAGAGCTGCATTTATTCCTTGAAACATCTCAGTTGGTATTCTGTCGATTCCTGGAGCCTTGTTTTTTGCCAATGCCTTCAGGGCAACTTAGACTTCTTTCTCCAGTACCATTGGTTCCTGATCATATGGTACCTCCTGAAATGGTTGAATGTTGACCAATTCTTTTTGGTACAGTGACTCTGGGTATTTCTTCCTTCTACTTTTAATGCTTCCTGCGTCGTTTACTTTTCCCCATAGAAACCTTCAATATTGCAGCTTGATGCTTGAATTTTTTCATCAGTTCTTTCAACTTGAGAAATGCCAAGCATGTTCTTCCCTTTCCGTTTTCTATTTCCAGGTCTTTGACATTATACGCTTGTTTTAATCAAGTTTAGTTAAATGTATCAAATGTTCTGAAATTTATACATTATATAAATCTTATGTCACAAAAGTAAATAAAACAGAATCCATGGACATGGTAATACTATGATAAAGAGATTTTACTGCATTTTATTTAATCACTATCAACATAATATTTCTTACTTAGAATCTAAGATTCTGACTAAATACTTTCCACCAGTTACCTGGTTTTTGCTATGGTGCAGGAACCCCAAAACTCAAGTTCCACGGTAAATATCTCAGCTAATAATGACTACTTTGTCATTGGATTTAATATTTAAGGGAAATGGATGGTGCCCGGCTACCACTATGGAACTTTTTGATCAAATATTTTACAGAAGAATCCTGGACAAGAGGGGAAATGCTGAACAAGATTTATAATCCTCATGGAATCCAGAATTTCTGCAGCATAGGTTCTGGACAAACCCCAAAAACTATTGCCCTGATATAATCCTTAAATCTTAAACCAAAAAAATCCACTGAGGTCTTCTTAAAACCAAACAGCAGTTCAGCTTAACTAGAACAGAAATGTTTGCTTCAAGCATTGTACTCTTTTAAGATCTTTCTATATGGGATCATATTGACAACTGCAACTTGAAAGATTAAACAAGAAACTTTTGGGGCAATGTGTTTATGTTAATGAGGGAGGAGCAACTCTGAAAAAGTGAGTGAGAATGGTTGCACAACTAGAACAATATAATCAACATCACTGATTTTTACATGTAGAAATTGTTGAATTGGTATATGTTCTGCAGTGTATATTCTCAAACAAAACAACAGAAATAAAGTAAGTTATTAAAAAAAAAAGGTCTACATAGACCAAGGAGAAAAGTCAAGTAGATTGATGTTTTATAACCAGCCTTCACATCTGGATGGCAAATGTGAATATAGGTACAGTACTGTTTATTTAGATAACAGTATCTAAAGCTTTCAAAATAATTACTATGTTGAAAATTAAACTTTACTTAGGTTTCCAGAATTAATTCTTTCAGGTATATGTGTATAAAAACACATGTAACTACTTATAAGTCATATTTTATCTCAGTGAGAGAAATGCATGGAGAAGCTTGACAGTAGCCTGCATTTCACTGCCTATCTTAGGTATTGAGAGAGTTAAGTATAAGCGAAGATTACAAAGAACATGAAATTAAGCTGCTGGTGAAAAATACAGAGCTAAAAAACAGAGGCAAAAAAAGCTTGGAACAATAAAAATGCCACTCATTTATGAAGATTAATAACCACTAACCACAGAAAAGAACATAGGAATGTAAACAAAATTTCATAAAGAATCTTATTGAAGCTATCCATGGGAAGTCTGCCCTAGAAATAGGTCATACCAAAGACTTTAACTAAATGAAGTCTAAAGAAGACTTACCAGAACTCAGATTTCTACCTGTTATGATCCAGGATATGTGTCAGTTAACTATTTAGCACTTATATAATCAGAATGACCCTATAGGCAGAAAAGCAGGTTTTAGTTTGATAATGCTTAAGGCGGAGTCCCTGGATGCTTCAAAAAGTTAATACTCTAGGCTGCTGACATAAAGGCCGGAGGTTTGAGTCCACCTAGAAGCAACTTGGATGAAAGATCTGGGGATCTATTTCTGAAAAATCAGCCACTGAAAATCCTGTGGAGCACAGTTCTACTCTGACACATATGGGGTCACCGTAAGTTGAAATCTACTTAACTGCAGCTGGTTTGGTTTGATTTAATGTTCAGGGCAGGTCATGTGCATAGCAATAACCTAAAGACAATATGAGACCAAAGATAAACTACTTTATGTTTCAGTTTAGATGAGGAAACTAGGCACTGTGTTACTCTGCTGCCTTGCTTCAACAGAGATATTGCTTTCTTCAACATCTCAACTATACACAACTACCCAGGATATCAGCAACCATCTTGGCAAAGCTATTTTGAAAAACAGCACAATTGTGTTTATAAATCAACTTTCCCCACAAATTATTGAGAAGTACAAAATGGGAACATGGTCATTGGAAATGAGCCAGAGTTTTTAAAAGAGTTGTCAGACACAGGACATGACTTAGGCAATTTTGTAGCTGCTAAAACAATTACATTTTTTTCTAACCAAACATATCATCAGTATGTGCTACCCCACAGGCTCAGACTGATACCGGAATGATCAGTATACATATGTGTAGGTGTATATAAATGTATCAATGAGATACAAAATACAATCAGAACATAAATTAATAAATTGCATTAGTGACATACTGATTTGTTTATTCATAATATATATCAGGGGACATTTCAAGAAGAATACAAACTTTTGCCTCATTCTATTTAGTTATTTTTTTAAATTATTGGATAGAGTTCTGTTTAGTGTTAAATATAGTTTACTATATTATATTGTGTTATGTTATATTTATATGACATATTAAATGGCAAGTAACTGGGTGGGATACAATACTATACTGTACTATACTATACTATACATGTCCCTGCTTTATGAAGACTGTTAATGTGCTCAGCTGCTAACCAAAAGGTTGGAGACTTGAGTCCACCCAGAGGTGCCTCCAAAGTAAGGCCTGATGATCTACTTTTGAAAAATCAGCCATTGAAAACCCTAGTGAGGACAGTTCTACTCTGACACACATGGGGTCACCGTGAGTCAGAATTGACTCAACGACAACTATTTTTTTAATACTGTGTATATAGTGTACATTATAATACATTATATCTACTGTATTATATTTTAGTGTTATTTATATTTATTATTTATTTTATCTGATACTCTCAGCCTGATGATTCATTTAATTGGTGGAGATTTCTTAGTGCAGTTTCTTATATATTGGTAAATTATGTAAACATAGATCTGTCTCTATTATTTATACGCTATGTCTATCACAGAAAATCCAAGGCAGAGCATACAACAAAGTTAACATCAACATCAAACGCTACCACAAGCGCTTAGACCCATCATAATCTAACTGATGGAAATCAAAAAAACAAAATAAAACAAACAAACAAATAAAGCAAAATATAAACCCAGTCGAAGGGGGAGAGGGGGAAATTCTATTCAGAAACTATGTAAGTCACAAGAAAACTAAGAATTTTAAAGTAATAGGAGGAAAAAAGAAATCCAACATAAATTTCTATACCCAGTGAGAATGTATTTGAAAGAAAGAAGGCAAAAAACAAAACAAAACAAACAAACAACAACAACAAAAAAAAACTGAGATTTTCATTGCCAACAGACAGGCATTCAGTACATGTTAGGTAATTCTTCAGGTAGAATAAGTAGGCTACCCGACAGAAATTTAAACCTCCACAAAGAAATTAAGAGTTCTAGAAAGAGTAAGCTAAAGAAAATGTGGACATAACATAAAAGACTTTTTTTTTAATATTAATTGATCTACAAGATAATTATCTAAACAAAAATAGCAAGAAGGAATTATAAATGGAAGTTTACATATACGTATTAGCATTTATATTGAATAGTCTGAACCCGGTGTCAGCAAACTACAGCCTACAGGTCACATTAAGCCCAACAGGGGTGCTACAGCGTATGAGCTAATCATGCTTTTACATTTTTGAATGGTTGATAAAAAAAGATTTATGTTTTATGATACTTGAAAATTATATGAAATTCAAATTGCACTGTTTGAAAATACTATTTTATTGGAATACAACCAATCACATTAATTTACATATTTCTTACTTCTGCTTTTGTGTTACAATGATAAGGTTGAACAGTTGCAACAGAGAAAACAGATCACAAAGCTTAAAAACTTCACTACCTAAATCTTTACAGAATATGTTTGTTGGACTCTAGTAATAAATAAACAAGCAAGCAAAAACACAAATAGAAGAATAAAGTTGGAGAACTCATCATACTTGGTTCTAAGACTTACTATAATACCTACTTGCATTTACAGATTACGTTCAAAAAAGGAAAACACAAAAAGATTAATGAAACAAAGTAGACCTTCACTTCCATGATTACTATCTACTGAATTTGACAATGTACTTCAGTTGAGAAAACATATTCATTTAAACAAATTGTGCTGGAAAATTGGAGACCCATATGCCATATCTAAATAAATAAATAATAATTAACCTTATGCCATACCTCACACCATATGTAATTAATTTTAAAATAATTAATTTAAAATTAACTCAGACCTGAATGTAACATTAAAACTGTGAAACATCTGGAAGGAAATGTAGGACACATGTCTGAGGCATTGGGTTAGGCAAACTATTCATAGATAGGACACAAATGACACAGGTAATAAAATAAAATAATGAAAAAAATCACTTTATAAAAATTCAAATATCTTCCTTTTGAAATACATTGTTAAGAAAACAAATAGATAAGCCACATCCTGGGATAAATAAGATATGAACATACATATCTGATGAAGGACTTGTAGTCATAATATATTAAGAATTCTCACAACTCAATAATATAAAAAATATAAAATGTGCAGGAGATTTGAATAGACATTTCACCAGAGAAGAGATGTGGGTATCAGATAAGCACATCAAAACAAAACTGCTCAACATTATTAGTCACTGACTGAAATTTATACAATAGTAAAAAAAAAAAAAAAATAGCAATACCTAGCCCTGGAGAGGATTCAGAACAAATGGAATTCTCATATACCGCTAGTGGGAAAGTAAAATCATATAATCACTTTGTAAAACAAACTTAAATGTAATCAAATGCTTACCATACAATCATATAGTTACTATTCAAAATTATGTTTAATCATATACTTATCATATATATAGTCCATCAATCTCAAATATAGTCATTTATCCAAGTGAAATGAAAACAAACTTCTATTCTGCCTGAATGTTTATAACAACTTGATTTATCATCACCAAAAATTGGAAATAACCCAAATATCCACCCACTAGATGAAGACATCGTGTGCATGCATACAAAAATTACTACTCAGTAATAGAAAGGAACACAAGGGTCATACATGCTAAAACATGAATGAATCTTGAAAGTATTATGTGTGAGAAGCCTGACATAAAAAGCTGTGTTTTCCATTTATTCCATTTTGGATGAGACACAATCATAGGAACAGAAACCACATCACCATTCTCCAAGAGTTTGTCTGGGAAATAAACAAAATTTTGAGGATAAAGTATATATTTTACATTTGTATTACTTTGCTGGTTACATAACTGTATATGTTTTACAAAACTCATAAAACCGTACAACTAATTGTTATTTTGTGCCTTCGAGTCCATTATGACTCACAATGACAGAACTGTCTCATAGAGTTTTCTAGGCTGTAGTCTCTACAGGGAACCCTGGTTGCACAGTGATTAAGTGCTCAGCTGCTAACCAAAAGGTTGGCAGTTCGAATCCACCAGGCGTTCCTTGGAAACCCTATGGGCCAGTTCTACTCTGTACTATGGTTGCTAGGAGTCAGAATCGACTCGGTGGCAATGGGTTTGGTTTTTTGGTTTGGTTAGTCTCTACAGGAGCAGATTGCCTGGTCTTTTCTCCCAGGTAGCCACTGGATGGGTTCAAACAACTGACCTTTTGGTTAGCATCTGAGCTTTTAGCTATGTATCACCCGGACTCCCTGTACAACTAGTAAGGGTGAATTTTACTCTATGTAAATTACACTTCAGTAAACCTAAATAAAAATACAATATGTCATTCCCTGACAATATTACATCGATTCATCAAATTCCATTTATCTAATCACTCACTGAGGTCCTAGATAGATGCGATTTTTCTGACATAAGTGATAGAAGCTGCAGTAAAAACCACTGTATGATTGACAGGAGACTGCCCGTGTAATTGAATGGTCTGTTCTAGCGAAACAGGTACATGCAAGGTTGCCAAAATGAACAATCTCAAGACACACTGAAGCTAGCAATGCCAAGTCCTCACATAGAGAACGATCAACCCAGAGATTTCTTCAAGACATGATGAGGAAAAATGCCCTTGGTATGCCACGCATTTTACAAATGAGCTAGAAGAATTGATATTCCCAGTATGTGAATCTATATGTTATACCTAAATATTTGTCACAGCTAAATGTAAATGTTAATCCTGTAACATATACTGTTTTTATATATATATACATATATATATATATATATACTGTGTCTTTGATTTTATGCCGTTTTATTTCTTTTTTTTCTCTTTCCCTCTTTTTTTCCTCAAAATTTAGCCAGAAAAGCAAACAACAACAACAACAACAACAAAATATGTATGTATAAGTAAGGTTCTATTTTTAGACTGTATATTCTTACACTTGATCTATTTTTTTTTGTCTTTGTGCCAGTATGACACTATTTTCATTATTATAGCTTCCTAAATCCTACATGCGTTTTCCTTAAGATTTTGTATGACATCTTAGAGTTGTACAAGTACAAAATGGAGGCTTGAGAAACTTCAAACACACTGAAGAGGCCATACAAGAGATAATGGGACAAAAAATAAACAAAATAATTTATATTATTATTATTATTATTTTGGCTGCCAGATATATTTTTTTTATTTCTGCTGAAGCAATTTGCATTCCTGATTTCCAGCTTCATCAGTATCCTGAACATAAATACCGGCTTCTCTGAAATTGTATAATTTCCCTGTAATTTATGACTTTATTTAACAATATGTGTCAGACCAGTGTGTTCATGGTGTTTTGTATGGTGGTAAAATATGGAGTGGGAGTAATCAGGATTTTCCTGATTTAGGGTCTGGTAACATTAATCAGAATCCACTCGACAGCAACGGGTTGGAGTAGGGGGTGTTGGTTTGGTTTTTGGTAACTTTACTTTCATAGGAGCCCTGATGGTGCAGTGGTTAAAGTGCTTGCTGGCTATCCAGAATGGTGGTGGTTGGAATATACCAGCTGCTCTGCAGGAAAGAGACGTGGCAGTCGGCTGCCATGAAGATTAACAGCCTTGGAAACCTTATGGGGTAGTTTTACTCAGTTCTGCAGAGTTGCTATGACTTGGAATCAACTCAACTGGCAGTAGGTTTTTGGATTTTTTTAACATTATTTTCAAGTAGCCTGGTGTAATGATTAAGCACTTTGCTGCTTACTGAGTTTGGTGGTTTGAACCCACTCAGCTGCTTAGCAGAAGAAAGACCCAACAATATGCTCCATAAAGATTACACACTAGAAAACCCTGTGGGGCAGTTCTGCTTTGTCACCTTGGGTCGCTATGAGTAAAATATTGACTCAACAGCACCTAATAACCACAATGTTACTTTCAGCACATTATCTAAATACCTCTGTCCCATTGCTATTGAGTCTGACTCAACCTGACAGGACAGAGTTGACTGCCTCATAGGGTTTTCAAGGCTGTAAATCTTTACGGAAGCAGACTACCGTGTCTTTCTCCCGCAGAGGGGCTGGTGGGTTCAAACCACTGACCTTTCCTTTTGTGGTTGAGAATTTAGCCACTGAGCCAGCAGGCCTTCTACATAATTCTAGTCTAGACAATTCTGATGATACTGAGAGTATTCAGTGTTAATTTTTAAAAAATCCATACATTTTTAATAGGTAATATAAATAAGTAGTATCAATAAACTTCTAGCCTGCTAAACTGTGAGAAAATAAAGTTCTGTTTGTTAAAGCCACCCACTTGGGGTATTTCTGTCAAAGCAGCACTAGACAACTAACATGTCTTTTACTTATTTTGTATTGAGTTGTTTACTATGACTTGTTGACTAATAATTAGTAGTGAATTTTTCTTTGTGTGTATGAAAAATATTCTCTCCAGTTTGTGCACTGTCTTTTCATTTTATTTATCTGTCTTTTGCAGAAGAGAAGTTCTTAATGCTAATTTTATATTTAATGGTGAACCTCATTTCTGTTTTATAAATCTTTCCCTAGCATAAAATTGTTATGGTATTTTTCACGTTTCTTTCCAACAGTTTCAAAATAAACTTTCACAGGTAAGTTTTTAATCAACTAGAAACCCATCTCATGTATGGTTGTAGATAGTAATTAACTTATTTCTCTTTCCTATATGATAATTAAGTCACACATTATCTAATTTTTGTTTTAATGGGCATTACCTTATTGACTGATAATGTGGATCATTTTTTCATGTGGTTAATGGACATTCTTATTTTGTGTGTGAAGAGTCTGTTCAGGTTTACCTTTTTTTGGGTATGTTTGTCTATAGGAATTATTTAAATCCTGGATATAAATCCTTAACAGTTATAAATTCTGTCAATATTTCTTCAGTCTGTGTTTTCCTATTTTTGTTGTTATTGTTATTAATAAGGTCTTTAGTTGAAGAGTTTTTAAATATACTTTTGCAAAATGTAACACACCAATATTTTAATAGTCGTGGATTTTTGTATCCTGCATAAGAAGTATTTGAATATACACACATTGCAAAAATGTTCTCCAATGTTTTCATCCAGGAAATTTAAATAGAATCCTTTACATATATGTCTAAAATAGATTTCAAATTAACTTTTGCATAAAGTATGAGGTAGGGTCACTCTCATTTTTTTCCATATAAATATCCAGTTATGCCTTAATAATATTATTAAAGATTTTCCTTTCCCAAAAAAGCTGTTTGGCACTTTAGAAAATCTCTCGACATTATAAGTATGGTTCTATTTTTAGACTGTATATTTTTACGCTTGATCTATTTTTTTTGTCTTTGTGCCAGTATGACACTATTTTCATTATTGTAGCTTTATAGTTAGACTTGATATTATGAAATGCAAGTTCTCCAACTTTGTTCTTTTTTCCAGGATTGTTTTTGACCTCCTAAATCTTTACATTTCCCTGGACTTTTTGATTCAGTTTCTCATTATTTATAAATACATACTTGCTGTAATTTTAGTGTGCTTGTGATAAAACCAGACATCATTTTGGCAAGTCATCCAATCTATAAAAATAGTGTATATTTCTGATTATTTAGGTTTTGTATATTTTAGCTAGATTATGCAGCTCTAAGTACAGAGACATTCCACACCTTTTATTCTTTTTAGATTTTAAATTCTATTTTTAAAAGTTTGTAAAATTATTGTTCAATTGTTTGCTACTTGTATCAAGAACACAATTTTTTTTTGTGTAGTCTTCTTATATCCTATGAATAATCTTCTATCCTGTGATCTTACTAAATTCATATATTGTTATTTTTTTCTAGCTTGCTTAAGATTTTCCTATGTGTCAAATAAAGTTCTGCTAATAGAGGGGATTTTACTTCTTTCTTTTGTGATTTTTTGTTGTTGTTTCTGTTATTTCTTTTCTTTTTATTTTATTTTATCTTATTGTAGTAGCTAAGGCTTCCAATAGTAGAGCCCTGGTGGTGTACTGGTTAAGAGCTCAGCTGCTAACCAAAGGGTCAGCAGTTCAAATTCACCAGCTGCTTCTTGGAAACTCTATGGGACAGTTCTACTCTGTCCTATTAGGTCGCTATGAGTTGGAACCGACTCAACAGCACCTAATAACAACAACAAGATTTCCGATACAGTGTGAATCAGAAAGCTATAAATTTCCCGGCCTAGTTCCCGGTCATAGGGGAAAAGCATTCAATATTTTACCGTTAATTATGATATTCGTTGAGGTTATCTTTATAAAACTATATCTTTATAAAACTGAAATTTCTCCCTTTGATTCCAGTTTGCTGAGTTTTTCTTTTTTTTAGTCCTAAATTTGTGTTAAATTATATCAGAAGCCTTTGCTGCTTCTATTTTGATGACTATGTTTTCTACTTTATTCTTTAATGTTATGAACTAAGTTTATTAATTTTCAAACCCTGCTTTCCATGAAGAATCCTCATATGGTTATGATGTATTATCCTTAAACAAATAATAAATAAAAATGAAGAAAAATTTTGAAATAATTTTACAGTTACAGTAGAAGTGCAGTAGAGATGCAGATACTAGAACTACAGAGGGTCCTAGTATCCCCTTCACCTGGGTTCCTTTAATACTGAAATCTTACAAAATCATGGCACATTGGTCTTGGCACATTGCTTTTAATTTAACTGCAGATTTTCCACTTATACCCTTTTTCTGTTTTATAACCCTATCTAGGATACTATAATGCACTTAATCTAATGTCTTCTTAGTTTTCTCCAATCTGGGATAATTTCTCAGTTCTTTGCATTTCATGATCTTGATAATTTTGAAGACTAATGGTTGGTCATTATTACTATTTTTTGCCTTAAAGTATTTAGACAAAACAGTATGGTACAAGGTTTTTTAAGTCAGCTCTGTTCTTCCCCACTCCATTCAGTGAGGTTATTTCATATATTTGTAATATAGTTAGATTAAATTTTCACATTTACATTCTGGGTTCCTCCAACATCTTGGTTGATTTTAATTTGCAAACATAAAATGAGTCTTTGTACTATACAGTCCTATGAGTTTTGACAAGTACATAGATTCTTGTGTCTACCAACAGCCTAGCCTACAGAACAATTCCATCAACACAAAAAGTCCTTTCTGTAGCTCTCTGTCGTCATCTCCTTGTCCCTCCTCAGGCTCCAGAAGCTGCTAAATAATTTTTAGTTTTCCATAGTGTCTTATAAATGGAATCATACTGTCTTAGGCTGGGTTCTCTACAAAAGCAAAACCAGTAAAGCATATAAATTTATATATATAGAGAGAGATTTATATCAAGGAAACAGCTCACACGATTGTAGAGGCTAGAATGTCTGAAGTCTGTGGATCAGGGTAGAGGCCTCTCCCAAGTCACACAGCCACAGAAACTGGAAAGTCCAAGATTGGCAGGTCAAAGAGCAGGGCTCCCTCTCACAGGCTATGAAGGCTGATGAATTCCAAGACAGGCATGCAAGACCACAAGTTTTCTCCTGCTCCACGTAGCTGCAAGGGCTGGTGAAACCAAGGTCGGCCGGTCAGAGAGCAGGGCTCCACTCAGGCTGTGAAGATCGACGAATCCCAAGTTCGGCAGATAAGCTGACAGCTCAAGTCCCAAGAACCAGAGATGAGATGACAGGAGGCAGCAGCAGGTTCCAGAGTGAGCAAAAAGTCAGAACGTCTGCTTATATTCAGATGCAGGCCACACCCCCAAGGATACTCCCTTTGATCTGATTGGCTACTCACAGTATGTTCAATCATGGAAGTTATTACATTAAAACACTGAGAATCATAGCCTAGCCAAGTTTATCCACAATCTTAGCCATCACATATACCATAAGTAGACGTTTGGGTCTGGTTTCTTTTACTTAGCAAACTGCATTTAAGATTCAGCCGTGTTTTTGTGTGAATTTTTTTTTTTTGGCTGAGTATTTCCCATTATGTATATTCCACTATGTGTTTATCCATTCACCTATTAAAGAATATTTAAGTCATTTCCAGTATTTGGTTGTTATAAATAGAGCTGTTACAAAAATTCACATACAGGTTGTTTTGTGAACATAAATTTTAACATAAGTTTTCAAGACTGAAGAATTGTCACAAATTGGAAGAACCTAAGAAGACATCATGACTTGAAAAAGTCTAAAGAGACAATGTGTCTATATGTAATGTGATATCGTGGATTGGATCCTGGAACAGAAAAAGTATAAACCAAAAACCCATTGCCATTGAGTCGATTCCAACTCATAGTGACCCTGTAGAACACATAATATACCTAGAGAAATTGATGAAATTTGAGTAAACACTATACCTTAAAGTACTGGCCCAAGGTTAATTTCCTAGTTTTGATAATTGTTCTTGTTGTTGTTGTTCGATGCTGTCGAGCCACTTCCAACTCATAGGGACCCTATTTACACCAGAACAAAACACTGTCTTATCATGTGCCATCCTCACAATTGTTGCTATGCTTGAGGCCATTGTTGCAGCCACAGTGTCAATCCATCTGGTTGAGGATCTTATTCTTTTTTGCTGACCCATTCTATAGCATGTAAAATGCTAACGTTAAGGGAAGCTGAGTCAGAGATGTACAGGAATGTTTTGTTCTATTTTTTCAACTAGTCTGTAAATGTGAAATGATCACTAGATATAGAGTTAACAGGATCACGTTTATAAAAAATTAACAGAAGATAAAAATGTAGTATTTTATGCTTATCTACATATTTTCTATTTCTAGTCCTCTTTGTTCTTTCTTTCTGTTCATTTTATCTCCCTAAAATAATTATCATTGTTTGCAGAACAGCATTGTGATGTATTTAATTTGGAAGAGTATTTTCACTATATATATGTATATAGAATCTTGAGTAGACAGGGCTTTGTTTGTTTTTATTTGATTTTATTTACTTTTAATATTTAAATTGTGTTTCCATTTTTTTTGGCGTACATTTTTTCTTATGAGAATTTTACCATTTTCTCAGTTTTTACTGTATAGAATGTCCTTTTTATTTTTTTCTTGCCAGTTTTATGATATGTTTCATTGTCATAAATTTGACTAGGTTGTGCTTAGGTATCATTTTAATTATCCTGCTTGGGTTCATGGATTTTTTAATATTTAAAACTTTTCCAGCAATTGTATATTTTTCTGCTTCATTCTCTCTCTCTCTTATCTGTTTCTGGGACTACAATTAAGTATTAGCCTGCTTTATCATATTTTGCAAATCAGTTAGTCTCTTATTTTTTACCAATTAATTCTTTCTTTGTTTCAGATAGGATTATTTCTTTTGATTTATTCTCAAGCATTCTGATATTTTCTTCTACTGTGCCTAATGTGCCATTTAGCTCAGCCATTGATATTAAATATCAATACTATTTTCATACTCAAATTCCCAAAAGTACAGCCTTCAATTTTTAAATGCCCTCTGTTGTAATTGTTCATCACAAAATCTGTCTTTGAGGCCAATAACAGTAAGGAACTCTCCCATTTTAAAAAAAAATGGTTTGATCTCATTCAGGTAGCTTACACTTAATAAAAGGAGCCCTGGTGGCACAGTGGTTACACGCTTGGCTGCTAACCAAAAGGTTGGCAGTTCGAACCCACCAATTGCTCCTCAGTAGAAAGATGTGGCAGTCTGCTTCCTTAAAGATTACAGCCTTGGAAACCATAGGGGGCAGTTCTACTCTGTCCTATAAAACCAAATATGTTGCCATCGAGTCAACTATGACTCATAGTGAACAGTAATTTCCAAATGACATTACTGGTAAAGTTAGATGATTCTAATTGTCCAACATAAGGTAAAAATCATGATTTCTGATAATCCGTGTACATATCATATGCTCGAAAGCAACTAGGGCATGTCTATATTTCAGTAACATTGTTTTGCTGTGTTAATTTTATTATTTTACTTTCTTCTCAAATTTTAATTTCTTGGATGATTCTGGGTGAGATTTTTTTTTTCCAATCTAGTCCAATACCTAATTGTAGTTTAATCATTTGTTAGTCAAATGTTTTGCTTTTGGTAGCAGGACCAACTGAGAAATCTTGCTACAAAATGGAATAATTTTAAAAGGTGTTTAAGATACCACTGATTTTACCTTCTTTCAGTACCCCAGCAACTGACACCTTAGTAGTTCCCGATGGATCTTAGAAAGATTCTGAGTACATAGCACATACAGTCAGTTTACTACACTGAAGAAACTATTCTGCAATATTGCTCAGAATAGTTCATTTTTTTCTTTAAAATGTAGGTAATCATTATTTTATAATTTTTCAAAAAATACTTACTGTTTTTTTTAAAAAAACTTTAAGAATTTAAGAAAAAAATAAATTGAAACTAAGAAAGGTTATTTTCTTTTAATGTCTTTTTTTTTTTTTTTTTAATGAGGACCCTGATTATTACAATTGAAACAAAACCATAAAATCATTGAGGATAGTATGTTAATTATGAGAACGAGGAATAAAATATGATACCACATTTCAGTTTTTAAATGGAGTAAAACAGTTACAAAAGAAGCAAAAGGACATTAACAGATTTTCTTAAATCAAACCAAGGTAGGTAGCCAGGGACCTCATAAATATTGAAAGGTGTTATCTGATTTCTGCCAATGTAATAAGCTGGGGTCAACTCAAAACTCTTGAACCTTCATACCTAAACATAAACAATTCTAAAGCACACCTAAGTGAATCCTGTGTGATATGTCATGAGGGCCTCATAAATGTACTAAAATTTACTTCTTATTTGTTATATTCAAAATGATCATTTTGGTATAACACATATGATGAAGTTTTTGTCACTACAATAGCCACTAAGGATAACTATTTGTCATTTTAAGAGCAACTATTATAATTTCTTATATATAGAAAATATACAGCAAGATTTATGTGGAATGATATCAACTTGGAAATAATAGAGCATTGAAGCTTGGATTTTAAATTGCAAGTAAATTATACTGTGGTTATGTACGAATAGAAAGGAAATAATATATTTATGTAATGAGTATAAGATAATTAAACATGCTGTTCAGCCTTCTGCTATGCCATTTAGATTTTCTCAAAAGTAATTATTATTATTATTGCATAAATATGATGGAATTAAATGATGAAATTTAAGCACTATAATTTAAAAATTTTATTTATTCCCAAGAGTTTTAAAATATTCGCTATTACTTATACACTCTGTTTTCCTAAACTCAACACTGTGTTAATCTATAAAATCAAATAATTTAGTTATTGGCTTTGATTCAGAATATCTATATGGCTTTCTCCCAAAAAAGCACTCAGTAATTTTTTTTTTTTTGCTTTGTCTATTGAATTCTGATGTATTTATACAAAGCATAGACAATTTGTCCTGTGAAACAAAATGAGCCTGTCTATGTTAATTATGTCCTTGAATGACTGATGAATCATATCAAATAGATGCAGGACAAAAAAGGGGGAGCAATAAATAAAGGAATATTGTAAGTAAAAAGGGACTTTATTAAACTACTAGAGGTAATTTGCCACTTATCATAAAATAGCTTCATGAACACTTCCAAAATTAATAGTGGGAAAAAATCTTATTGAAAGGTTTTTTTGAAGTGTTCTTTCCAAAGACTAGATAATAATAAAATGAAAATTACTCAGCAGATTTGCAACAAGAAAGCATAAAAGAGTGATTTAATTTGGATTTCTATGGAACTGTTAGCTCTGTGTGGATGATATGCAATTATCATGAAACACTAATTAGGAAAAGGAATATTTTCTATGAGAGTCAGAAGTATATTAATTTTTGTGGCTTGTAATATCTCAGAAAACAGGAAACATAAAATTAGATTAAATCACTGCTAAATGTTAACATGAAAATCAGCTCAAACTTACCAAGCAGATGATCTACTAAGGAATATGGATACTTTGTCAAGAAATCTTCCTTATAAAGCCTTGTTATTTTTTTTTCAAAAAGAGCATATATTTTAAAATAATATTTAAGTGAATATGAATTTACTTTTGAACATAAACCAGTAGTCCAAAGACTTTTGACAATTACCATTATAAATCACTGATTAAAGATAGGGAGAACAAAACGTTAAAATCACTTAGAGGGATTATTTATTTATTTACACTAACCTAGAGTCAATTGTATACATTCTTTCGAAATTTGGCACTAGGATCCTCATTGAGAATGATGACATGCAACATCTTCCCGGCACTAAGCTTAAAAATAAATGAACAAAGACAAAAAACAAAAGCTTATAGGCTGTTTAAATTTCATATTCATACATATTTTACTTCAGTGCTTTTATTTTGGGACAGCAGATTGCTTTATTTAAACTTAGTGCTATATTTTAATGATAATTTAAAAAAAAATGTGCTACTGTTAACCACATAACTAATTTTCTTTTCCTTTGACCAGGTTGCAAAACATCAGTTAATCAGATATATATGAAAACATCAAAGTGATTTAATGGTAGAGTAATGGCAATGTTGCCTCTAAAGACCTCGGCAAAAGAAAGTCTACTATTTAATATAATTGCATCCTATTTGGAAGTCACAATACAGAACATCCTGCATGTAACTCAGGATTTCAATGCTTCGTAATTACATATGAAATCTTTTTTTATTTCTTTTTTTTTTTTTAGTCTTTCAAGAAAGCTGTGTGATTTCTTTAGACACAAATAATGCTAAGTTAAAGGCAGTGTATATAAACTGCTAGCTCCTGAAAATGGTAAGAGGATATTATTCCTTACTGAAGAGAGATGATAAAGAAAATTTTTTTTAAAAAAGTAAGCAAACCTGATCATTATGGCAAATTTGAAATGCCAAAATTAGGTTACAATAACATGGAAATAGTTTGAATAACTAAAAGTTGTCTAGTGATACTAAACAGCAGATATCAGAATATTGGGAAATAATCTATGGATTGACTCATTTATAAATTTAATACATTTATAAATCTAATAAATTTACTAGCTGTTTAATATGATCAGTTTTAAGTTACAAAATTTTTATTCTGGGTCTACACACCAAGATTTGTAAATGAGTCTTTAAAAACAAAAACATAAATAGTTTAAGAAAAAAGTAAAGATTTACAAATATACAACCATTATGTTTGCTCTTGATTCATTCCACCATTCAAAAAAAATTATTGAAGTTCTACTGCATTCCAGACATTTTAATATTCACTGGATATATGATAATCAGCAATATACAAAAAAAATAAAACCTCTTCTCTCATGTATCTTACATTATGAAGGGAGATGCAGATGGAATGCAAATCTTTATTCAACATACTGTTATGAATTGAATTTTTTCATCCCAAAATACATATTGAAATCCTAACTCATGTAGCTGTAAATATTACACTATTTGGAAATTGGGTTTTTATTATGTTAATGAAGTCATATCAATCAGAATAAGGTGGATACTAAACATAATCACTTCTGAGTTATAAAAAGTATGGAATAGACACAGAGGCACACATACAGGGAGAAAGAAGACAGATGCCATATGAGGATCCTCTACAAGAGAAGGAATGCCAGCAATCACCAGAAACTTGGAGAGAGGCAAATAGAAGGAATCAACCTGTCTGATACTCTGATTTGGACTTTTAGCCTTCAGAAATATGAGAATATAATGTATGTACTTTAAAGCCACCTTCTTGTGGTATTTATGTTATAGCAGCACTGGGTAAGACACACTCACATACACATGCACACATCATATAAACGGAACCCATTGCCATCAAGTGGATTCCAACTCATAGAGACCCTATAGAGCAGAGTAGAACTGTCCCATAATATGTAAAAATACATACAGACATGCATATAGACATACATTTTAGTGCAGGATGAGAAAGTAATTGAAGCTGCTTTTGAGCCTTAAAATATCTGCATGGAGTAGAGACAGCAAGTGCAAGACAACCTGAGTTAAAATATAGCATGAAGTTCTTGAAGAACAGCATGGAGGCAGGCCAGTGCAGTAAACCCATTGTAGGTTTCTGAGCAGGGAGTTGAATGATCTTATCTGACTTAGAATTTTAAGGTACCAATTAGGCTGCTAGGTACAGAATAGCCTTTTTGGGGATGAACAGGGATGAAACATGGAGATTACTTAAGAGGCTGTTGCTAAAGTCCATAATGACAATTAGGAATCTAATAGTGGAAGTGGTGAGGAATAATGAGTCAGAAATATGTATTATAAGTAATTTTGACATGTTCTGTAGAGGACTGCTTGAAGTGTCTGAAAGTGAAGAGTCAAGAATGACTGCAGTTTACTTGGTCTGAATAACAACATAGTAAAAAATAGTATCAGTTCTTGAGATGGATGAATGGTATAGAAGTAGCATGTCACAGGAGATAGTCAAGGCTTCAGTTGTGGACATTTTATCTTATTTGCAATGTATATTTGGGAAGAGTAATTAACGAATTGTTAGGAAATTAAAATCCATGAAATTTTGCACTGAGAAAAATGTCAGTAGCACAATTCTTCATTCATTCGAAAATTTTGCCAGTGGTGGCTCAGTGAGGACTTTCAGAATGGAAATATGATTATTTTTTGCACAAAGTATTTTATTAATATGATGGCAGTCTTCATCTCACAAACTCCTAATAATCGAATAATCTTCTCCTGTTTATGTTTCTTCCAAAATATTTGTTGTGAACTGAGTCATGTGTAAGTACTAGAACTTATTAAACAATTCAGAAATAATGAAACATAAATAATTTTTGGTGTGGCTTACATAGGCTACTTAGAAAATCAAAATGATTTAATGTGAATTTTCTAGTCTATTTTCTATCCATTCTAATTTAATTTACTGTCACCATATATTAGTGCATTGGCACAATTGTAACATCTGTTGTGAAATCCATAGGCCCAAAACTCAATATTTCAACCTGTTGTAGACGACAGTGTTGGTTTCCCAACATCCCAACCTTCCATTATAAGGTAGCCAGGAAGGTTGCCCCACTTAAAAGATCATGATTGATTGAATTCATTTAAGTTTACCCCATTATCTTTTGTAATTGTGTAAGAGTTGGGGTAGTGAAGGTTCACAACAGAATGTATACTATCTAATGAGACACAACTGGACCAATAAGCAACATCATGATGAACGGAGAAAATATTGAAGTTGTCAAGGATTTCATTTTACTTGGATCCACAATCCATGCCTATGGAAGCAGCAGTCAAGGAATCAAAAGACGCATTGCACTGGGAAAATCTGCTGCAGAAGAGCTTTGTAAAGTGTTGAAAAGCAAAGATCTCACCTTGAAGACTAAGGTGTGCCTGACCGAAGCCATAGTATTTTCAGTTGCCTCATGTGCATGCGAAAGCTGGACAATGAATAAGACTGAAGACGAACTGATGCCTTTGAATTATGGTGTTGGTGATGAATGGTGAATATACCATGGACTGCCAAAAGGAGGAATAAATCTGTCTTTGAAGAAGTACACTCAAAATGCTCCCTTAGAAGCAAGAATGGAGAGACTACATCTCACATACTTTGAACATGTTATCAGGAGGGATCAGTCCCTGGAGAAGGACATCATACTTGGAAAAGTAGAGGATCAGCAAAAAAGAGGAAGACCCTCAATCAGATGGATTGACACAGTGACTGCAAAGATGGGCTCAAGCATAAAAAATGATTATGACGATGGCGCACGACTGGGCAGCGTCTTGTTCTGTTGCACATAGGGTCTCTATGAATCAGAACCAACTTGACGGCCACTAACAACAACAATGAGACTTGTCAAGGCTGCTTCTTCCTTCTTTGCCAGCTTGCCATAAACTAGAGAAGTCTCCTGGATTCGTTTCTACATAAAACATCCTGATGGAGGGGTTGTCTTTTGACAGCTGTCATAGAGACCTGGTGATCTAACTCGCTGTCTTGGTCATCTAGTGCTGCTATAACAGAAATATCACAAGAGGATGGCTTTAACAAAAATTTTATTCTTTCACAGTCTGGTAGGCTAGAAGCCGAATTCAGGGCAACAGCTCCAGGGGCAGGCTTTCTCTCTCTGTTAGTTCTGCAGGAAGGTCCTTGTGATGCATCAGTCGTCCCTTGGTCTGAGAGCATCTCAGCACATGAACTTTAGGTCCAAACGACATGCTTTGCTCCCAGCACTGCTTTCTTGGTGGTATGAGGTCCCTATGTCTCTCTGCTCATTTCTGTCTTTTATATCTCAAAAGAGATTGGCTTAAGACACTATCTAATCTTGTGGATCTCATCAGCAGAACTGCCACTAATCCATCTCTTTACATCATAGTGATAGGATTTACAACACATAGGGAAATCACATCAGATGACAAAATGGTGGACAATCATACAGTACTGGGAATCATGACCTAGCCAAATTGACAGATATTTTGGGGGGACACGATTCAATCCATGACACTCCTCCTTTTTTTTTTTTTTTTTAATATATATATTTTATTGTACTTCAGGTGAAAGCTTACAGAGCAAATAGTTTCTCATGAAATAGTAGTACACATGTTGTTCTATGACATTGGTTAACAACCCCACAACGTATTAAGCCTCTAAATTCTCAACCTTTTTTTTTGATGAAAATTACAGATGGCCAAAGACACACCGTTTCAAAAATTTCTACATTCACAGTTCAGTGACATTGACTATGCTCTTCCAACTGTGCTGTTATTCTCACTTAAGATGAAGGCTTACAGAACAAAATAGTTTTTCATTTAACAGTTACTACACATGTTGCCCTATGACGATGGTTAACAATCTCACAGCACATCAAGAATATCCTTACTCCACCTTGTGTTCCCTATCACCAGGGGACTTCCTTGTCCCCTTCTGTCTTCTGGACCTTGTCAGTGGACTATTGTACCTCTTTAGTCTCATTTGTTTATTTATTTTTTATTTTATTTTATTTTATTTAAACACCATTTCAAAACTTTTTACTTACACATTTAAGTGATATTGACTATGCTCTTCCAATTGTGCTGCCATTCTCTCCCAAGATGAAGGCTTACAGGACAAAACAGCCTTCCATTTAATAGTTACTACAAATGTTGCCCTATAGCAGTGGTCAACAATCTCACAATACATCACAGTGTCCTTATTCAATTTGTGTTCCTTATCATTAGTTTCCTACTCTCCCTCTGCCTTCTGGTCCTTGTCACCGGACTCCTGTACCTTGTTAGTCCCATTTAGTTTTACTGGGCTGTCCATTCCCAGGCTTAACATCGAACCTTGAAGGTAACTTCACCTCTGAGCTGAAAGGGTGTCTGGGGGCCACACTCTCGAGGTTTCTCTAGTATTCTTTAGGCCAGTAAATCTGGTCTTCTTTTTTTTTTTTTTTGGGGGGGGGAGTTAAAATTATGCTCTACATCCTACTCCAGCTCTGCCCAGAACCCTCTGTTGTGATCCTGGTCAGAGGAGACATTGGTGGTAGCCGGGCACCATCCAGCTGTACTGGGCTCAGTCCCGTGGAGGCCTTGGTAGCTGTGGACCATTAGTCCTTCAGACTAATCTTTTCCTTGTATCCTGTTCTCTTTGTTCTCCCTTGTTCCCGAAGGGATGAGATCAGTGGAGTATCTTAGATGGCCGCTCATAGGCTTTTAAGACCCCAGACACTACTCACCAAGGTAGAATGTAGAGCATTATCTTTATAAGTAGTGTCATGCCAATTGAGCTAGATGTTCCCCAAGATCATGGTCCCCAGAGCCCTCCGTCCAACAACTCAGTCCCTCGGGGGGTTTGGATGTGTCTATAGGGCCTCCATGACCTTTCCTTGTGCAGGTTGTGTTAGTTTCCCCTGTACTATGTACTATCTCACCTCTCACCCAAGCTACCACTTACCTATTACCTATTTAGTATTTCCCCCCCCCCCCATCCCTGGTAACCAACAAGGATTGTTACATTTTGCATGTGAATTTTTTCATGGGTTTTTACAATAGAGGTCTCATACAATATTTGTCCTTTTGTGATTGACTTATTTCACTCAGCATGATGTCCTCCAGTTTCATCCATGTTATGAGATGGTTCACCGATTCATTGTTGTTCTTTCTCGTTGCATAGTACTCCATTGTGTGTATGTACCATAGTTTGTGTATCCATTCATCAGCTGATGGACATCGAGGTTGTTTCCATCATTTTGCTATTGTGAATAATGCTGCCATGAACATAGGTGTGATAAGAGTGATGACTCTTAATTCTCTAGGATATATTCCTAGGAGTGGGATTGCTGGATCAAATGGTACATCTATTTCTAGCTTTCTGAGGAAACGCCATATCATTTTCCAAAATGGTTGTATCATTTTGCATTCCCACCAGCAGTGTATAAGAGTTCCCGTCTCCCCGCAGCCCCTCCATCATTTGTTATTTCCAGTGTTTTTGATTCGTGCCAGTAATGCCAGGGTAAGATGGTATCTCATTGTGGTTTTAATTTGCATTTCTCTAATGGCTAGAGATCGCGAGCATTTCCTCATGTGTCTGTTGGCCATTTGAATGTCTTCCTTGGTGAAGTGTCTGTTCATTTCCTTGGCCCATTTTTTGATAGGATTGTTTGTCTTTTTGTTGTAGAGGTGTTGGATTTTCTTGTAGATTATGGAGATTAGACCTTTGTCTGACTTGTACTGTCCAAAATTTTTTTCCCAGTCTGTAGGTTCTCTTTTGACTCTTTTGGTGAAGTCTTTTGAAGAGCATAGATGTTTCATTTTTAGAAGATCCCAGTTATCTAGTTTACCTGTTGGGTTTTTTGTGTTGATGTTTATGGTTTGTATCCTGTTAATGCCATGTATTAAGGCCTGAAGTGTTGGTCCTATTATTTCTTCTATGAATTTTATAGTTTGAGGCATTATATTCAGGTCTTTGATCCATTTTGAAGTAGTTTTTGTATATGGTGTGAAGGTATGGGTCCTGTTTCATTTTTCTACAAATGGATATCCAGTTTTGCCAGCACCATTTGTTAAAAAGACTGTCTTTTCCCCATTTGATGGACTTTGGGCCCTTGTCGAGAATCAGGTGACTGTAGGTGGATGGGTTTACATCTGGGTTCTCAATTCTGATCCATTGGTCAATGTCTCTGCTGTTGTACCAGTACCAGGCTGTTTTGAGTACTGTAGCTGTATAGTAGGTTCTCAACTCAGGTAGTGTGAGTCCTCCAACTTTATTCTTCTTCTTCAGTAGTGCTTTACTTATTCGGGGTTTCTTCCCTTTCCATATAAAGTTAATAATTAGTTTTTCCATCTCTTTGACGAATGTTGTTGGTATTTGTATTGGGATTGCATTGTATTTGTAAATTGCCTTAGGTAGAATTGCCATTTTCACAATGTTGAGTCTGCCTATCCATGAGCATGGTATGTTTTTCCATTTATGTAGATCCCTTTGGATTTCATGCAGCAGTGTTTTGTAGTTTTCTTTGTATAGGTCTTTTATATTCTTGGTCAGATTTATTCCTAAGTATTTTATCTTTTTAGGGGCTATTGAAAATGGTATTGATTTCCTGATCTCCTTTTCATCGTTCTCTTTAATGGTGTATAGGAATCCAACTGATTTTTGAATGTTTATCTTGCATCCTGCTACTCTGCTGAATCTTTCTATTAGTTCCAGTAAATTTCTCGTGGAGTGTTTAGGGTTTTCTATGTGTAGTATCATATCATCTGCAAACAGGGAGAGTTTAACTTCTTCATTACCAATTTGGATGCCCTTTATTTCTTTCTCTTGCTTTACTGCTCTAGCTAGACCTTCCAGCACAATGTTAAATAGGAGTGGTGATAAAGGGCATCCTTGTCTTGTTCCTGTTTTCAAGTTGAATGTTTTCAGCCTTTCTCCATTAAGAATGATGTTGGCTGTTGGTTTTGCATAGATGCCCTTTATTATGTTGAGAAATTTCCCTTCTATACCTACTTTATTGAGAGCTTTTATCAGGAATGGGTGTTGGACTTTGTCAAATGCCTTTTCTGCATCAATTGAGATGATCATGTGATTTTTTTCTTTCCTTTTATTTCTGTGGTGGATTACGTTGATGGATTTTCTAATGTTAAACCATCCTTGCATACCTGGTATGAATCCTACTTGGTCGTGGTGTATTATTTTTTTGATACGATATTGAATTCTATTGGCTAGAATTTTGTTCAGAATTTTTGCGTCTATATTCATGAGAGATATTGGTCTGTAATTTCTTTTTTTGTGATGTTTTTGCCTGGTTTTGGTATCAGCGTTATGCTGGCTTCACAGAATGAATTTGGAAATGTTGCTTCCTCTTCTACGCTCTGAAATAACTTGAGTAGAACTGGTACGAGCTCTTCTGTAAATGTTTTGTAGAATTCTCCAGTGAAGCCATCTGGGCCAGGGCTTTTTTTGGTTGGGAGTTTTTTTATTACCTTTTCAATCTCTTCTCTTGTTATGGGTCTGTTCAGATTTTCAATATCACTTTGTTGTAGTTTGGGTAGGCCGTATGTTTCTAGAAATTTATCCATTTCCTCTAAGTTTTCAAATTTGTTGGAATATAGTTTTTCATAATATTCTGTTATAATCCTTTTTATTTCAGTTGGGTCTGTTGTAATGTCCCCCATTTCATTTCTTATTTGGGTTATTTGTGTCCTCTGCTGTTTTTCTTTTGTCAGTCTGGCCAGTGGTTTGTCGATTTTGTGGATTCTTTCAAAGAACCAACTTTTGGTTTTGTTGATTCTTTCTATTGTTTTTCTGTTCTCTATTTCATTGATTTCTGCTCTGATCTTTACTATTTCCTTTCTTCCGGTGGTTGTAGGCTTTTTTTGTTGTTCTCTTTCTATTTGTTTGAGTTCTGTAGTTAATGTTTTGATTTTGTCCCTTTCTTCTTTTTTGATATGTGCATCTATTGCTATAAATTGTCCTCTGAGGACTGCCTTTGCTGTGTCCCAAAGGTTTTGGTATGATGTGTTTTCATTTTCATTTGATTCTAGGAATTTTTTAATTCCATCTCTGATTCCTTCTATTACCCATTGATGTGTAAGCAGATTATTATTCAGTTTCCATGTGTTTGATTTTTTTTCCTTGCTCTTTCTAGTGTTAATTTCTACCTTGATGGCATTGTGGTCAGAGAAGATACTGTGAATTATCTCAGCATTTTGGATCTTGTTGAGGATTGCTCTGTGGCCTAAGATGTGGTCTATTCTGGAGAACGTTCCATGTGCATTGGAAAAGAATGTGTACTTTGCAGCGGTTGGATGGATTGTTCTATATATGTCTATGAGGTCCAGTTGGCTGATTGTGTCCTTTAGGTCTTCTGTATCTTTGCTGAGTTTCTTTTTAGTTGTTCTGTCCTTAACTGAGAGTGGTGTGTTGAAGTCTCCTACTAATATTGTGGAACTGTCAATTTCTCTTTTCAGTGCTGTTAGAGTTTTTTTTATGTATTTTGGAGCCCTGTCATTGGGTGCATAGATATTTATTATGGTTACGTCTTCATGATGGATGATCCCCTTAATCATTATATAGTGTCCTTCTTTGTCTTTTATGGTAGATTTTGTTTTAAAGTCTATTTTATCTGAGATTAGAATTGCCACTCCTGCTCTTTTTTGATAGTTGTTAGCTTGATATATTTTTTTCCAACCTTTGATTTTTAATAAATTCACATCTTTGTTTCTAAGGTGTGTCTCTTGTAGACAGCAAATTGATGGATCCTGTTTTCTTATCCATTCTGCCACTCTCCGTCTCTTTATGGGCGCATTGAGTCCATTTACGTTCAGTGTAATTATTGATAGATGTGAGTTTGTTGCTGTCATTTTGTAGTGCTTTTTTTTGTGATGCTGAAGTTTTCTTTGTTCTTCTTACTCTCTTGTGCTCAGTTACTTTTGTTTGTGGATTTTGTGTTCATTTCTTTTGTTTTTGTAGGTTTTGTTTTTGTTGAGACTTTATGTTTTTCGTCTTTATTTTTATGAGTTGGTTTGTTAACTTTTTTTGTGGTTACCATGAATTTTACCCTTATCTTTAGAATTTTGAAGCAGTTTACCGTTACTTGGTATCGCCTTGCCTTCCTCTCCTTTAGAAGGTTCTATACCTATGCCGTTTGTTCCCTCTTTCATTGTTTTGATGTTGTTGTCATCCTTTGATTGATTTCTCTGATTCCCTGTTGTATATCTTTTGTTTTTGGAAAGTCCTCTGTAGTTCAGTTCCTAGAATGGTATCTGGTTCATGTGAACCTGCGTCCTAGGTCCTAGGTCCTGCCTGAGGGCTGAAGCTGTTTGTCCTCAGATCGAAGAACTCCCTTTAATAATTCTTGTGAGTTTGGTTTGACTTTTGCGTATTCCTTTAGTTTCTGTTTATCTGGAAATGACCTAATTTCACCATCAAATCTGAATGAGAGTTTTGCAGGATATATTATTCTTGGCTGACAATTTTTTTCTTTCAAGATTTTATATATGTCATCCCATTGCCTTCTTGCCTGCATGGTTTCTGCCGAATAATCTGAGCTTAGTCTTATTGTTTCTCCTCTGTGTGTGACTTCTTGTTTTTCACGAGCTGCTCTCAGGATTCTTTGTTTGTCTTTAGTTTTAGCGAGTGTGAATATGATATGTCTTGGTGATTTTCTTTTGGGGTCTCTTCTATATGGGGTTCGTTGAGCTTCTTGGATGGCCAGCTTTTCATCTTTCATGATATTGGGAAAGTTTTCTGTCAGCAGTTCCTCAATGATCCTCTCTGTGTTTTCTGTTTTCTCCCCCTGTTCTGGTATGCCAATCACTCGTAAGTTTTTGCTTTTAGTTGTGTCCCACATAACTCTCAGGGTCTCTTCATTTTTCTTTGTTCTTTTTTCTGAGTTTTCCTGAAACAGAGTTGTATCCAAGTGTTTGTCTTCAGTTCCACTGATCCTGTCTTCCATGGTTTCAAATCTACTTCTCAGCCCTTCTATGACACCGTCCATTTCTGAAATCTTGTTGTTTATCTTTTGGATTTCTAATTGTTGTTTTTGTATAATTTCGAGTTGTGAATTTATTTTGACATTTTGTTCCTGCATCATCTTCCTGAATTCTTCCAATTTTTTGTCTGTATTTTCCATAAATTTGTCTATTTTTTCCTCATGTTTGTCAGCTTTTTGCCTCAGTTCTTGGAAAATTCCGAGTATTAGTGATTTGAGTTCCGTATCAGGTACTTCTAGTGCATTTTCTTCCACAGGAGAGTTATCTGGTGTTTTAATTTGGACGCCTATTGGAGCCATCTTGTCTTGTTTTTGTAAATGTTTTGATATTGTTTGCTGTTTTGGGGGCATTCAGTAGATATTTCTCTCGTTTATTGTTTGTAGATTTTTTTTTTTTTGTTTGTTTCATTCTTGTGGTACAGCTGGGCAGATCTAGCTGAGGAGGAGCCACTGGGACGGGTTGCTTGTGGCACTCACCACAGCCACCAGGACGGTCGGTAGTCAGTTCTGGGCAGGTTCCAATAGGGCGTGCCTGCACCGCTTGGTGGTGTGATGTCTAGTGCACGGTGCAGGTAGGTAGGGTGCAGCGGGAAGATGGTTATGTGTGAAGCTAAGCTGGATATGGGAGACAGGATAGAGGAGGAGGAGCAAAAAGCGTACAAACATAAAAGAATGCTAGGGGAGCTTGTTGTTGGGATGTACAGATGAGAGACTATGGGATGGAGGAAACCAGAAGGGGGAAGAGAAAGAAAAGGAAAGAATGACCAAATAAAAATCAGAAAAGTTAAAGAACTGCAAAGTTCCCAGGGATCCCACCGATGCAGCTATGAGGTCTGGGGGAGTCGGTCTCAATTTTCACAGCTCAGCCTGGCCAGAAGGTACAGAGGCATACATCGCCTGGTATTCAGGGATCAGAAAGAGAAGGAAGAGATAGAGAGACGAGAAATTAAGCAATGAAGAAAGACAAAAGGGAAAAAGAGGTAAAAGATGACAAAACTAATCAAAAAAGGAAGAAAAATAAAATTGAAAAAAAAAAAAAAAGGGCATCACCAGCAGTCAGTGCCTACAAATGGGACCCAGAGAGCCCCCACTCAGGGGCGCGAATTCCAAGAAGCCAGTATTCTCGGGGTTAAGAGACCGTGGCCACGGGAAGCAGAGGGGCCAACGAACAAAGGCCCCGGGATCCCACCCGTGCGGGAGCCCAGACCTGGAAACAGCCACACGCCTGAACGCAGCCCTACAGCCCCGCAGGAGAGAGCAGAGAAGGCACTCGGAACCAGGCACCCAGGCTAAAGGAGGGGGAGGCGGGTGAAAAAGTTTCACTAGCTGCAAGCAAACGGCTCCCAGAAAGCCGCCAGCCTGGGCGCACGGAATCCAAGCACCGGCGCCCCCCAGCTCAGGGACTCCGGCCATGGAAAGCAGAGGGGCAAATGAACAAAGGCCCCGGGATCCCACCCACGCGGGACCCCAGACCTAGAAACAGCCACACGCCCGCACGCAGCCCTACAGCCCCGCAGGAGAGAGCAGAGACGGCACTCGGAACCAGGCACCCAGGCAAAAGGAGGGGGAGGCGGCAGAAAAAGCTTCGCTAGCTGCCAGCAAGCGGCTCCCAGAAAGCCGCCAGCCCGGGCGCACGGAATCCAAGCACCGGCGCCCCCCAGCCCAGGGACCCTGGCCACAGAAAGCAGGGGATCCCCAGCTGAGGCGGAGAGGGTTGTGTGGTGGGAGAGCACGCACCGCAGTTTACCGGTCGTTCTGTCTCCGACCAGATGCTCTGCAAGGCTGCTCTCCCGTTCACTGGTCTCCGATAGGAATCCAAGATGGTGGATCCACGCTGCGTTAGCTGGTAAGGAATCTCTGCCTGAGTCTCTCCTCGCTCTCCATTCTCTTTTAGTATTCTCACTCCGTTTGGTGTTTGGCTGAGTTCTTTATCTCTTCATTTGGTGTTCTAGGGTTTCAGGATTGTTGATTCTCTGTTAGGCTTAGTTTTTCGGATCTTTGCTGTGGAGGGACGGCGTGGTGTTTCTGCCTGGAGCGCCATCTTGCCCCCTCTCCGACACTCCTCCTTTTAAAGAATTTTGAAATATTCTACAGCTATTACCTTTATTCTCCATCCATGCCTTCCATGGTACATTGTCTCCAAATTTTAGGCTTCTATTGGATTAGAGGGTAAAAATCATCATGTTCCTGTTTGCCATTCCCTTTGGACAGGAGCTTGCAATTGTGTCACTGTGGGGCTAATTCTTCATCCACTTTTCATCTTTCTAAAATAGGTGACATACCTTGTCTAAAGAGTTAACTCCCATTCAGTTTTATTTTTACACATGTGAATTTGAAATTCTTTGTTCTATACTTAAATTTTGAGGTGGTATAAGGACGAAGAAAGAATAAAAAGCCTTAACTTTAAATTTAATATTTTACTGCTGTTGTTGTTAGGTACAGACTCAGTGAAGCAATGCACAACGGAATGAAATAGTACCTGGTCCTGCACCATCCTCACAATACAGTCATTGCTAAATTTGAGTCCATTGTTGCAGCCACTGTGCCAATTTATCTCATTGAGGGTCTTCCTCTTTATCACTGAACCTCTACTTTATCAGGTGTCATGGATTGAATTGTGTCCCCCAAAAAATGTGTGTAACAATTTGGCTAGGCCATGATTCCCAGTGTTGTGTGGTTGTCCTCTATTTTGTGATTGTAATTTTATGTTAAAGAAGATTAGGGTGGGATTGTACCACCGCCTTTACCCAGGTCACATCCCTGCTCCAATATAAAGGGAGTTTCCCTGGGGTGTGGCCTGCACCACCTTTTATCTCTCAAGAGATAAAAGGAAAGGGAAGCAAGCTTGGGGGGCTGGGGACTTCATACTATCAAGAAAGCAGTGCCAGGAGCAGAGAGTGTCCTTTAGGACACAGGGTCCCTGAGTGGAGAAGCTCCTAGTCCAGGGGAACATTGACAAGAAGGCCACAGAGAGAGAAAGACTTCCCCTGGAGCTGATGCCCTGAATTTGGACTTTTAGCCTACTTTACTGTAAGGAAATAACTTCTCTTTGTTAAAACCATCCACTTGTGGTATTTCCGTTAGAACAGCTCTAGATGACTAAGACACCAAGCATGATGTCTTTCTCCAGGGACTGGTACCTCCTGATAACATGTCCAAAGTAAGCAAGACAAAGTCTCACTATCCTTGCTTATAAAGGCATTCTGGTTGTACTTGTTCCAAGACAGATTTGTTCATTTTTCTGTCAGTCCATGGTATATTCAATATTTTTTGCCTACACCATAATGCAAATGCATCAATCCTTCTTAGATCTTCCTTATTCATTGTCCAGCTTTCACATGCATATGAGGCAACTGAAAATAGCATGGCTTCGGTCAGGCTCACCTTTATCCTCAAGTTGACATATTTGCTTTTTAACACTTTAGAGAGGTATTTTGCAGCAGATTTTCCCAATGCAATACGTCCTTTGATTTCTTGACTGCTGCATCCAAGGGCGTTGATTTTGGATCTAAGTAAAATGTAATCCTTGACAACTTCAATCTTTTCTCCATTTATTATGATTGCTTATTGGTCCAGTTGTGAGAATTTTTGTTTCTTTATGTTGAAGAGTAATCCATACTGACGGCTGTAGTCTTTTATCTTTATCAGTAAGTTCTTCAAATCCTCTTCACTTTCAGCAAGTAAGTTTGTGTCATCTGCGTATCGCAGGTTGTTTATGAGTCTTCTGCCAATACTGGTGCCACATTCTTCTTCATATAGTCCAGCTTCTCAGATTATTAGCTCAACATATGGATTGAATAAGTATGGTGAAAGGATACAACCTTGACACCCACCTTTCCTGATTTTGTACCATTTAGTATCCCCTTATTCTGTTCGAACGACTGCCTCTTGGTCTATGTACAGATTCCTCATAAGCACAATTAAGTGTTCTGGAATTCCCATTCTTTGCAACATTGTCTATAATTTGTTATGATCCACACAGTCTAATGCCTTTGCATAGTCAATAAAGCACGGTTAACCATCTTTCTGGTATTCTCTGCTTTCAGCGAGCATCCATCTGGCATCAGGAATGATAGCCCTCATTCCGCGTCCTCTTCTGAATAAAGCTTCAGTTTGGCATTTCCCGGTTGATATACTGCTGCAACCATTTTTTAATTATCTTTACATAATTTTACTTGCATATGATATCAATAATATTGTTTGATAATTCCTTCATTCTGTTGGATTACCTTTCTTTGAATAAACAAGTATAGAGATCTCTTCCCGTCCTCTGGCCAGGTAGTTATCTTCCAAATTTCTTAGCATAGATGAGTGAATTCTTCCAGTACTGTATCCCTTTGTTAAAACATTTTGATTGGTATTCCGTCAATTCCTGGAGGCTTATTTTTTGCCAATGCCTTCAGTGCAGCTTGGACTTCTTCCTTCTCTACCATTGGTTTTTGATCATATGTTACCTCCTGAAATGGTTGAATGTCAACCAATTCTCTTTGGTACAGTGACTCTGTGTCTTCCTTCCATCTTCTTTTGATGCTTCCTGTGTGGTTCAATATTTCACTAGAAGTGTCCATTAAATGCTATTTGCGATGTAGACAGTTGGCAAAAATTGAGTGACATAAAACATCGTTACTATAAATGGAAAGCTATTTCTTAAAGCTAGACATTCTCAAAATAATAATGTTCAGACATTTTAATGGTATAATTTAATCATATATTACAGGTAACAAACCCTGGAAAATCGCGTAATAAATCATTAATGGGATTTTATCTGTTCCACTGATTTCAATTTCTAGAACTCATTATGCATTTGTTCCATGATGTCTCTTTAAGGCAAATGAAAATAAAAATGTCTGCCAGGAAAAGATATGAAACGTTGGATGGTGCTGCTGGTATAATTTCAATTCTGAATACTTTATTGTGAGTATTTATGTGATTTGTGAACTGCATATATATTGGAAAATAAAATAGAACCATTTTGGCAAATATGTTTGATCGTTTTTTATGTATTTGCACTGATAGCTTAAATGAGAGTTTGGTGACCATGCCAAGACAGAATACAAAATGTGATTATTCATGAACTTCAAGTGAACCAAATACTCTGATGTAAAAGGTCTATTGGAACGATGCATATTACGGAAAACTGATGCTGTGAGCATGAATTACACAGGCGCATTCTTGCTGGAGTGATGGTAGACCATTCCGGTTTCTAGAGGAAAGACTAGCAAAGTTTCTGGTAGCATCACATGCCGACTATCATGGGTTTGAGTGGTATTATCTCTAACATGTAGCTGCAATGTTTTTGCTTTTGTTTTGTTTGTTTTTTGAAATAAGCAAGCAAGGAAACAAACAAACAATGGGTGCCCTGTCCTTTAATTTTTTGTGCTCTCCACACTTTCAGAGCTAACAATCACCAGATAAGTGACTAATTCTTCAGATGCTGATGAAGTTTCGTATTTCATATCCAAATTAAGGAGAAAAAGGCCGCTTGAGTATCTAAAGAAGATAGACGTGTAGAATAGAGCATGTTTTCATGGAATATGACTTTGCAATATCATGAAAACTTTAATAGTAATCCTCATTTTAGTGATTTTAGCCAAATATGTGATCTCCAAATTTTCAAATGATGTTGTACAGTCACTGTCCCATCAAACGAATTAAAAAAAAAAAAATGCATGATGCTTAGAGGAATGTAAATGACTACCATCCAGACCTTAATATACGTTCTGGATACAAATCATGGTCCAGAGCTGGTGTATATCTCAAAATATCATATCCCAAATAGACAGTGGTCTATCCTTCAACTTAACCTGAAAGATCAGAAAGAGAAAATCAAAATTAATAGGGAAACACAACTCACAAAATGAACACTGCTATCATCTGCAAACTTTCAAACTATCAAAACATAACAAAATGTGTATCAAACTACTTGAAGCTCAACTGTTTTTACAATGTTTTAAACATGTATGTTCCGAGATAAGAGAACAAATTACTGATTTAACAATAATTTCATATATGCTTATGTGTAATAAAAATAACACCATTATATGGGTCAGCATCTGGCCTAGCTTGCAAATTCTGACTGGCCTCTGCAAAGACCAAGATATGACTGCCACCTGAACCTAAACCAGTTTAAGGTGTCTTTCCTAACTCCCAGGTATTCAGATGTTCCATAGTCCTGATGCATATTCTTCCTCAATGCAGGAAAGTAATATACCTAACATTTATGTTTATTTATTTCTTTAACTACATTTGGCTTCTTAGTGGCCTTAATTAAGTGGGCTTTAGCATTCCATTTAAGATGAGACACTTCCTTAAATGATTACTTCACCTGTAAGAAAAAGAAAATACATTAAGGAGTAACTTAAACTATTACGATCCTGATAGTTTCTAGGCGAGTAAGCATCAAAGCAAATACTCCTCAACACAGTAACACTGGCTCATTGATTCTAAGGAAAAAATGGTTCCTAGGGAATTCAGAGAATATTTGTTTAATAAGGATTTACCTCAATAATTCTTTAAATGTGGTCTAGAAAATACCTACATAAACATCACTTAGAGTGCTTTTTGTAAATGTAGATTCCTGAGCCTCACTTAGATCTATAAGTGAGTATTTTTGGTAGTAAAAACTGGGTGTTTCCATTTTAAAAATAATTAAACAAATACACTAAAATTGGGGAATCTCCCTTTTTAAAATAAAGGTTTTCTTCATGACATGTACTTAGTTCATTAGTTGACCTCATAAAGTTCCTGTTCTGCACATCTGCTAGTGAGAATACTAAAAATAAAAATAATTAATCAATTAATTATCTAGAATTAAAGGACTTAGATTCACTTTTTGTCTTTTGAGATGAGAGGTTGAAGCTTTTGACAGTATTTGAGAATGTTAAGGTTGGGAGCGAGGTTTTAGAGAAGACAGTTACTTCTTCTGTATGAGAAGATATGGAATTTTCTTTAGTGAGAGAAGATTGGAAAGTTAAGAGGAGAACCTTAGAAAGAAGCTGTGAAAAGAAATGTACACAGGAAACGGAAGGAAGAAGTGACAGGCAAGAGGCAAGGTTGAAGTTAAGAGAGAGACACCACCTTTGAAATTATTTTTATTGTTGAAAAATATACATTTAGGTGGCAAATGTACAGCTTGATGTATTTTCACGAAGTTACCACAATTCTGTAACTACAACTCAGGACACAAAATAGATTACTATCAGCACCACAGTAGCCCCCTTGTAAAAACTAATTCTGCTCCTCCACAGATTTAATATTCATTGTGACTTCTAACATTGCATATTGTCTTACCTGCTTTGAAACACTATTTAAATTAATCACACAGTTTGTAGTACTTTGTGGGTGGTACCTTTCTCTTAAAATAATGGTTATGTGTTTATCATTAGTTTCTTCATTCTCATTGCTATATAGTTTTTCATTGTATGCACATAAGACACCATTTTTATTGTAGACATTTGGTTGTATTCATGTGAATTTACTTAAAATAATTTGACTATGAACATTTTTGTGCATGTATTTTTATATGTGTATGTGTGCATTTCTGTTGGAGATGTGGAATTGATGGGTCTTAGGATATGTGTATACCAGATGTTTACACAAATAACATACACCTTCTACATTTGTTTGCCAACTGCACTCTCCACCCAAAAAGTATTTTCATAAGTGCCACTGTGCTGACATTTTTTAATATGTTGCTGTGAAAAATTAGCATATCTTGCTTATGAAAATACCTCACAAAGAAGGGAGCTGTTGGCAAACAAAGTAGAAGGATCACGTTATTTGTGTTAAAATGCAGTAAGTCGGCTTTAGTAAATTCTTCTAAAATAGGTTTCCAAAGTAGTTGTAGGAATTTTCACTCCCAGCAGAAGTCTGATTTCTGCTGACTCCCACTAATACTTGTTATTGTTAGTATTTTAAAGTTAGTCATATTGGTGAGTGTGCATTACTATCTTAATCTAGTTTTAATCCCAATTAATCCTGACTAATGAGGTGAATTATATTTTCATGTTTATAGATCATTTGACTGATCTCTTCACTCAAATTTCTGCCTGTGTCTTTTATTTCTAAGGTTAGTATTTCCATTATCTTACTGATTTTTCTAATTATTAAAATTCCCTAGCTGAATGTTTGGATATACATATTGCAAATAATTTCTCTTACAGTATGCCTTGCCTATTCTCTTTGATTAATGGTACCTTTTATTGGAATTAAAAAGAAAAAAATGTGATTGCAGTGATAGAATTTTTCCTTTATGACTGATGTTACAGAAATCTTTGCTTATGCCAACATGATAAAAATTTTCTCCTATCTTTACATGTAGAATATTTATATTTAATTTTTTTGTATTTAAATCCATAGTAGATTTGGAATGATCTTTATATATCACATAAGAGGTTGAGAATCATTGATTTAATCCAAATAAATATCAAATTGGCACCACAATATTAATTATAAAGGCCATCTTTTTGCTCACTGTTGTGAAGTAGCATCTATGTTATAAATCAAATGATCTTCTATTGATGGGTCTTTTTATGTTCCATTTATTTATTTTGTCTATCTTTGTGGCCTATATTGTAGGGTTTCCGACATTGTTCTTAAAATTATTTTGGTTATTCTTGATACATTTCATCCTCATGTAGAACTTACTTACACATATGCACTCAACTATAATTGAATTGAATACACATGTGTATAATATATATAAAACATGTATCATGAGCCCTGGTGGTGCAATGGTTAAGCAACTGACTGCTAACAGGTAGGTCGGTGGGAGAAAAGATGTGGCAGTCTGCTACCATAGAGATTTACAGCCTTGGAAACCCTACGGGGTCTCTATGAGTCAGAATCGATTTGATGGCAGTGGGTATGACATATATATATATACATATAAAATATATTATATATATATAATATATATGTATGTATATATATTTATATATGTATATATGTGTGTGTGTATACATATGTGTGTGTATATATATATATAGGTAAACAAACAGGCAAAAAACCCATTGACCTCGAGTTGATTTTGACTCATAGCAACCATGTAGGACAGAGTAGAACTGCCCCATAGCGTCTCCAAGGAAGCCGACTGCCACATCTGTCTCCCACGAGTGGCTACTGGGTTCAAACATTGACCTCTCAGTTAGCAGCAGAGCACTTTAACCCTGAGCAACCAGGGCTTCTTATAAAGATTTTAGGAGCTACATAATCTAGATTAGCTAGGTTCCAGATTATATAGTCTCCTTCAACCTGAGTCCCTGAGTAACTGTGTGGAGCAGAAAGTCCTCTTGTGCTTAAGTACTGTATTGTAGTAATCTAGTGAGTATTGTACCAAGCTAATGAGATTTTTGGAATTTGATGGTTATAGCAGCCTTTGTTAATTATTCCAGTCAATTCATAAATTCTACTAGCATTCTTGTACTTATTCTTCTATTTATTTTTGTAGCTATCGTATCCTTTCTCCTCTACCAACAATCTCATCTTCTCTTTTGTGTCATTTTTAAAAACTTACTAATTTCTCTATTCATCCTCAAGGGACCCACTCAGTATAAGACTAATTTAACCAACCAAATGGTGAATATTTTCATTTAGATATGCAGTGAGAATCTCAACTTAAATTCAAAAGTAAATTCTTGACTCCTCTCTACTTTCTCCCAAAACATGAAACTCCCAAGTCTATCCACGTTAGGAAACAGTATAACAAGACAATGTGTTGATCAAATCAGCCTCCTGGAAATCATTACTTTTTCTACTTTTTACCCCGCCCTCATTAAATCTATTATTAAATCTGTTTGAATGTACTGTGGAAACCTATATTGAATCTGACTACATTCTCTACCTAAATTATTTCCTGCAGCAACAGCTTATTTTTCTTTAAATATTGCAATAGTCCCTGATCCATTCTGAGGACTTCCATTCTTGTCCTACTATAGTACCCCCATTGCACAGAAACAAGAGTCGTATTTTTTTTTTTAAGATTTAATTCTGATATTATTCCCTATTTATTTTCCACAGCAGCATTCATCCATTAGAGTAAAAATGCCCCTGCCTCTTTCTCGGAATCCGTCTCTCAGTTCTTTACTTCTTGTTCACCATGCTTCAGTCACATTAGCCTCGTTGTTCTTGTCAGAACATCCTGAACTCATTTCTATTTCAGGGAGTTAATATCAATCATTTTGAATTATTTTTCCCTGGAAACCTCCTTTACCTCATTCAGTTGTATGTTCATATACCACGATCACATATAAAACCTTCCCTACTGAGCTAACTCTTGCCGGTCATGCTCTATTCCATTGAATCATTTCATATTTTGTAGTACTCATTATTATCTGGAAAAATTGTTAATTTAATTTTATTTATTTAGTTGTTTGTTGCCTGCTTCTCCAACTGACATGCAAAAAAATGTGAGCAGAAATCATTGTTGTTGTTGTTATGGTTCACAAATACATTCTCATCTCATAGATGATGGCCTACATACCAAATAATAGAAAATAAATGAATATTCCTGGAAGGAAGGAAGAAAAGATGATAGAAGTTAGCTTGTTTTTGTTTTTTTTCCCACAAAGAATATCGCTAAGTTTCTCTAAAAGAAATATAGCTTGCAGGTGAAACATTTCTAAAATAATTGTAATGTAGTGGTGTGGGGTAATGAATACTAGCTATAGAAGGGAATACTTTAGAGTAGAATGCTGAAATGATCTTGTGACATTTGTCTCCAAACTTGACCTTTCAAAAGCAGTCAACAACACCTTTTATGTTACATTTGGTATTGAAGGGAAAATAAATTAGTAATAATCTGCAGGTAAACAATCCTAAGTAAGTTCCAGTGTAGTTAAATGTGGTGAAATGTTTTTGTGTATGTAAATACTATCAATGGAAATGCTGAAATGTTGGAGGAGGGTTGAAATCACAATAACAGCGAGTGGAATTCTACATAGAGCATCCTTAATATATGCCAGGCTCCAGGACAAGAACTACCCATTCTGCTTCCGGCATGTTTTGTATTTATCCTCTCCAATTTATACTGTACACACCGAAGATCACTGGTAGATGTAAATGCTGTGATTTCATGTTGGCCTGTCTCTTCATACTAGTGTTCGTTTTAGTTTATCACAGAGTCATAGATAAGCAATTCCTGTCTAAGTTCTTGTTTAGATCCTTCAGTGTCTCTAAGTAACTAGAGACTATTTAGGGCATTTGACAACTAACTCAAATTATAACATACATCAAAAGTATACAAACAAGTATCTAGTCACTCCCAAGTATTCACTGTCCAATGAACAATTTTCATTATTCAATGCACAGGTTACTCCTTATAAAGAAGTAAAACAAAAGAGATTAATTCTATAATTTCAGGAAATTTATATTTAAGTGGATATAGATATTTATGGAATCCCTAAGTGGTACAACAGCTAATGCCCTCTGCTGTTAACTGAAAGGTTGGAGGTTCGAGTTCACCCATAGGTGCCTTAAAGAAAGGTCTGGAAATCTACTTCTGAAAAATCAGTCATTGAAAACACTACAGAGCACAGTTCTACTCTGACACTCATGGGGTATCCATGATTTGGAATCCATTTTATATCAACTGATATCTATCTACCTATCTATCTGAAGATACGGATGTCAGAAAAAAAAAAAAAAGAACATAAAGTTCATAGGCTTTGAGGTAGCACTTTGGTATTTTTCAGGTACAACTCATACAAAAGCATGTACAACACACTCAACAACAGGGAGCAGTAGAGAGGTTGCTGTTTGTAGGTGCCATCAAGTCGGTTCCGATTCATAGTGACCCATGTACAACAGAATGAAACACTGCCCGGTCCTTTTCCATCCTCATAATCCTTATTATGCTTGAGCCCATTGTTGCAGCCCCTGTGTCAATCCATCTCATTAAGAGTCTTCCTCTTTTTCACTGACCCTCTACTACACGAAGCATGACATCCTTCTCCAGGGACTGGTCTCTCCCGATAACATGTCCAAGGTAGGTGAGATGAAATCTCACCATCCTTGCTTCTAAGGAACATTCTGGTTGTATTCCTTCCTAGACAAATTTGTTTGTTCTTCTGGCAGTCCTTGGTATATTCAATATTCTTTGCCAACACCATAATCCAAAGGCATCAGTTCTTCTTTGGTCTTCCTTGTTCATTGTCCAGCTTTTGCATGCATATGAGGTCATTGAAAACATCCTGGCTTCGGTCAGGTGCACATTAGTCCTCAAAGTGACATCTTCGTTTTTTAACACTTTAAAGAGGTATTTTGCAACAGATTTGCCAATGCAATGCATCTTTTGATTTCTTAACTTCTGCTTCAATGGGCATCGATTTTGGATCCAAGTAAAATGAAATTCTTGACAGCTTCAATCTTTTCTCCATTTATAATGATGTTGCTTATTGGTCCAGTTGTGAGGACTTTTGTTTTCTTTAGGTTGAAGTATAATCCATACTGAAGGCTGTAGTCTTTGGTCTTTATCAGTAAGTGCTTCAAGCCCTCTTCACTTTCAGCAAGCAAGGTTGTGTCATCTGCATAATGTGGGTTATTAATAAGTAGAGAGGTGGATATCAGAAAATTGTGCAATAATTTACTGGTCACTTATTTGCTGACAATTGTGTCAGAATTTGAATTTGCCATCTTACATTTAACATACACCTTTTAAACTGAGGTCTAGCAATTTGAGAAATGCTATGTAAGCACTTCAATACAAAAATTGTGTATTTCCAAGGTGTCATTCTATAAATTATAAAAAATTTTATGCATTTTGAGATACTGATCCTTCTGTTTCTATTGAACTCTTATAGTTCTCCATTGAAAAGTATGTGGACATTAATGTTACTTCATGGAATTAAAGTAAAAAACTAAAATTTTTCATTTATTTTACTGGTACGTACATGATCCAATCTGGACTATATATTATTTCTAGTAAATTTTGATGACCCTGAGTTGTTAAAGTTTTTCATTTGTTTTAAAATCCCAAGATAGGTGAAATACTGAAATTTTTACTATAACAATTTACCAGTTAGCAAGTTTTGCACCATAATGAATGACTTTTTCTTAAGTAGTCAAAGGCACTATAAAAACCGCATTGGTTATAATCATAGTACTTGTGGAAAACTGTATGAAATGATACTGAACATATTTTTTGCTGTGCAGCATTTTTAAATAGAGGTGCTTAATAAAAATAAATGAGCATCCCTGAATGATATTGACTCTGAAGGAAAAAAAAATTCAATAAATATATAATGGAAAGTTTATAGATTTATATGAGCATAGATACATTATTTTCTATGCCACATAATCACAAATTCTTTAAAATAGATAATATTAAGTTAAAAAATAAAGTCTGCCTAGTGTAAGCTTGCACCAAAATAATTTTAATTATGTTTTCATTTAGGAGCTTCTTTGCCTGGAGCAATTGGCACGAATGAATTTTAAATGATAAGGCCTTCTATTAAATTCAAATAATTAGTATGCATCAGTAACTTCTCAGTAATTAATTGACAGATACTACAGAGTAGGTGATAATTGGTATTGTTAATAGTTTACATAAAAGGATATGTATCAATCTACGGATACATAATAGGTTAGTAGCATTTGTTAATATTCTATGCATAAATTTTGCTTTTTTTTCCTTTTCAATTACCTCTCAAGAATGAACTGCATTTAAACAAAAGATTCATGCATGCATCAGACATAATTTTAGGGTGGTTAGAGATGAGGTAATAGTTCATTAAGGGTAATAATAATACTGAATTAAAGACATATCTTCACAAATCTTGTCTCTGAAAGCAATCTAAATCAATGCGGAGGAAAATAAAAGAATCAAAAAGAAGCTATCTCTAATGAAAACAAACGTCGTCCATAACTGATCTTTAGTTCTGAGAAGTGCTACAGGTGAAATTAATAGCGAACTAGAAAAAAATGAGAGTCAGGAACACTTACAGGCAACAGAAACTCACAGATGATTTTCCAACTGAGTTGTCAATCCAAAATTTCCTTGCCTGTCATGGCCAAGCTTGATAGTGACATGGAATGTTCAGGTGAAAACATGGAATTGCAAATGACGTCAAGCTCAATGAGATAATCCATAGGTGAATTATATGATCAAACCAAGACAAAAGACCAGCAAAAGAAATAACATAAACAGTAAAAAACATGCTGTCTGTGTTTGTGACATGTTGGGGAGAAACAATTAGGTGCTGTTAAGCTTGCCAGGAACATGGTTGGTAGGAGAAATTGTAATAAGTGCTAGAAATCGTATTAAGAGTCTGTGACATACTGACTTTCCACTCTAACTCACCAAATATCTTGGTGGGTAGGGAGGAGATATACTCACAGGGCAGAATATGTGTGAAATAGTATTCTGCGTTAATGTAGCAAAATTTGAACTATTTGCAAGCCAGAGAAGAACTTGGGATGATTTTTTCTAAACCCTTACAGATGAATGGCTCAGAATAAATGTTACATAATCAAGGTAACTAATGATCAAAAACAGTCCCTCATGAGACCTACAAAACTGCACTAATAAAATGAGAGCAGAAGCAACATGCAGATGGAATATTAAATAAAAATATACCATAGAATAAATGAATTTTATGAAAAGTCGCTTTTTTTTTTTTTCTGAAATCTTAGAACTTCTGGACTGTGGGTATTCAGAAAAGAGATAGTAAGACAACAGAAGGCAATGAAAATTAAGCCAGCAGCGTTCTGTCTATAAACAGATGAGAGAAAGGAAATTATTAGATAAAAGCATTTTAGAAGCAGAAATATGAATCAACATCATTGCAAATCACAAGCGTGGAAAATAAACTGAAATACATAGCAAGGATTCTAAAAGAATAGAAATAATTAAGACAAACTCAAATTATTCAAGATACACATCTCAGGAGAAAAACTATAAGATAATAATGAGGAAAAATTAAGTATGTAATAGAAGATACAATTTCTTAAATTAAAAATAAAAAAGTGTATCTACAGATAGAAAAGAAGGTCTTTGTTCCAAGGGGAAAAAAACTCTGTTAATAATTGTCAATTTCCCATTATACCATGATAGCATTTTCGGAAGTCAATGATAAAGAATGTCTATATTTTTCCAGAAAAAGTTTGTCATCTTATTATGTTTAAAAATTGCACCGACTTTATATTTTTTTACAACAAAATGTGACCATAACATTTTATCCCCAGTCATGTTGTCATTAAAACTTGCAAGTGTGAACCTATAATGAGAACACAAAACGACATAATAGCAACAACAACAAAATGCTAGAATTCAGGGCACCGAGAGATGACAGGAGAAGCCATGATAAAAAGGAAAGTGTGATTCCATTTCAAGATTAAGGTAAGGCAAAAAAAAGTTAGGGCTTTTATTTGATAACAAAATTAATACTAGAAATAGAGAAACATTAATAACACAATGATTAACAAAAAATCAGGAAGTTTAGAGAAGAATGTGCCAATGTATAAGTTTAATGATTTCATCATCTTTGCTAATGTTATCAATATATTTGGTTTGAAATTGAAAAATCAAATAACAACGTTTTCAAGTACATTATTTTAATATATAAAGGTAACCGGTAGAACACTAAGAGTAATACCTTCAAGCTAAATCATTGGATAGAAGAATACAAAGTGAGTTAGAGAAGTTTTAGAAATAAACATTTCCCCTCTTTCTTAGAGAAATTAGAAATTACTAAACAACAAATATACAAATATAATATTATATATATCATGTATAATTATATTATAAATACCTTAAATAGATAATATATTGTATATATTATGTAATTGCATAATAATACTAGTATCTGGTAATGGTCTCATGGTAAAGGAGGTAGTTGTTCATGGAGACAATTGACCAAGCATTCCATTTTCTCCTCCTATTCCCGACTCTTCCTCTTCTTCTGTTGTTACAGGCAAGTAGAGACAAATTGTCATAGCTTGGATGGTTGCTTGTAAAGGTTTAAGACCCCAGGCACTACGCAATGATCTAGGAGGGAGAACAGAAAGACTGAACATGATACTATGCCAATTAACTGGGATGTCCCATGAAACCATGACCCTAAACCTCCAAACTAAGAAACCAAATTGCATGAGGTGTTTGGTTGCACATCTTTCAGAAATGTGTTGCAAGTGTATAGTTCTTTCACTTCCTTGGGTAAATTTATTCCTAGGTATTTTATTCTTTTGGATATTATTATAAATGGAGTTATTTTCTTAATTTCATTTTCAGGTTGTTCATTCTTGGTGTATAGAAACAAAACTTACTTGGGTTTGTTGATCTTGTACCTTCAGTTTTGCTGAATCCATTTATTAGATATAGTGGGGTTTTTTTTGTTAGCTATTGTTTGTTTTTATACATACCTGTATATAGAACCATATTATCAATCCAAATGTGAAGCAACAGGTGGATGGATAAACAAATTGTGGTGTATATAGACAATGGAATATGATTCAGAAAAAAAAAAAGTGAAATACTATTATTTGCTACTACTTGAAAGATCCTCAGAATCATTATGCTAAGTGAAAGAAGGCAGACACCCTGAATTTGGACTTCTAGCCTACTAGGCTGTGAGAGAATAAACTTCTTTTTGTTGGAGCAATCCACTTACGGTATTTCTGTTATAGCAGTACTAGATGACTAAGACAACCAAGTAATCTTGAAAGGTTGAAAATAAAAGGGTAGAAAAATACATGTATCAGTCAAATACAATAAAATTAAGTGGAGTCAAGGTGAATAAACAATATTAGATACGCTAAAATTAATGATTAAAATAATAATTATAAACAATGAATTTCTATCAGCCTATGACGTACTATGAACAAGTTAAATAATTAAACACGCTAAAGCAATAACTATAAAATATAACATTAGTAGGAAAATCAATTATCATCTTTAAGCCTTTGGCAAATCAAGCTTCAAAATGAGCATCAATTTAGATGATCTAAATACCATATTTAAAAACGGCTTAAGTGCATTAGCAACTATGTTACTTATATAACATTCAAGGCTGCAGATTTTCAATCTCGACACTTTCCCCTTATCTTCCTTTTCTCTTACTTTTGGAGTGTCCCAGGGCTCAGTATGTATTTTAACTTCATATACTCCTTTTGTGACCTCATTCAGTCCTATGGCTTTAAAGAGTATCAACACTGATGACTCCAAAATGCATATCTCTAGGTTCTTTCTGGAGCCCTGATGGTTCAGTGATGAAGAGCTATGGCTGCTAACCAAAAGGTCGGCAGTTCAAATCCACCAGCCGCTCCTGGAAACCATATGGACAGTTCTACTCTGTCCTATAGGGTCTCCATGAGTAGGAATCAACTCGACACCAACTGGTTTGGTTTTGGTTAGGTTCCTTCTATAAACTCCAAATATTTATTTATCCAACTGACTAACCGGCAGTTCCACTAAGGTATCTAAAAAGGCTTTCAAAGTTAACTTCCACCAAGTCTATTATTTCCCCAGTCTTTTCTCCCAGCTAAGGGCAAATATCTCAGGTCAAAAAACTTGAATTCTTGGTTCTGCTCTTTTTCTTACAACCAGTATCTGTTCCAACTGAAGGTTCTTTGGTCTAACCTCAAAACACATTCCGAATGCAAACACATCTCAACACCTCTACTGATATTGCCTTTATCTAAACTCTCGTTCAGACACATGAGATGGCTTTTCCAAAGTGTTGTCCTTACTTCCACATTTGAGCACACTTCCTCTGCGAAGTATTTTCTCCACATGGTAACCAGAAAGATTTTTCTCAAAATGACGTTGTGTAGTTTGTCTCTTATGGTTTAATAAACCACCCCAACATTTAGTGGCTTAAAGTACAATCATTTTATTTGCCTCTGATTATGTGGGTCACCAGCAGGAGCTGGGCTGAGATGGCAATTTCTTTTGCTGGTGCTGTTTGGGGTCACCATGGGGTTGCAGTCAGCTCATGGGCCAGCTGTGGGTAGATTTGCCAAAAGGACTGGTTTGCCCAGTGGCCCCAACTGGGATCACTCATCTCTGCTCTGTCTCACCTTTCTGGCTTGTTCACCTGACAGTCTCAGTATACCAAAGAGGGCAAGCTGCAATGCACAAGGACTTTTCAAACCTGTACTTGTTTGACATTTTCTGATATCTGATTGTTGAAAGCAAGCTACAAAGCTAAATCCAAAAATCGACGTAGGACAAGACTGCACGAGAAAGTAGATACAAGGCAGCACAGTTGTGGGAGGAAATTAGTAACAATCCACTGTAGAGAAAGTATTGATAAGTACATGGCATAGACTCAAAATGCTTTTTGAGTCTGGGAAAAGAGTAGTTATATTGTTCTGTGAGCCCGATTCTGGTACATGTGTTTACTTCTCAATACTGCTCCTTATTTCTTAAATGATTCTTTATCTTTAGCGAGCTGTCTCTGCATCAGTTTTCTCACTTGTCTAAATGGAAATAATAGTATTTATGCAATCGGGTTGTTAGGAGGAATAAATGAGTTAACTTGTATAAACTGATGAAACACTTAGTAAAGAGGCTATAGCTTTTGTTTGTTTTCTTTTCATACTTTGCATACGTGTATTAGGTAGGAGCCTATTGCAGTGTGAGTGAGCCAAAGCCTCTTGATGTGAGAGAAGGACAATATGACCACTGTTAAAGGTCCCGCCCTGCATTCAGGTGTGTGCAAAATCTGTTCATAGTTATCTAAGCCTGGAGCCTAGCCCAGATACACACAAAGTGTATAGTCTGCTGGTTTCGTGGTGAATTACTCTAGGCGTAATACAACCAGAATTTCCTATCCGGTAGATTATTGCTTAGAGTGGTCTCTTTCTCTCTCATCTGTCTAGCTATCATCTGTCTAGCTAGCGAGCTATCATTTTTTTGGGTCTGACTGCTGTTAAGATGTCTTTTTTGTTTGTTTATTTTTGTTTTCTGTTTGTTTGTTTCTCAGCATTTTCAATGCTTAAGACAGATATCCTTTGTCGTTTTCTTCCTTGGTAAGTTTTGATGATCTTCTTGAGTCTGTATGTTAATGTCTTTCTTCAATTGTGAAAATTCTTGTAGATTTGTCTTCAGAAAATTTAACTACATTGCCTTCTGTCTTCTCCTTTGAAAACTTCAATAATTATTATATTCGACTATTTTACTCTGTTTCACCTGTCTTTGACTCTCCACCCTTTACCCCTCCTGCTCCCCACCTTTTTATCTTTTGGCTTGATTTGCCTATTTTTTCTATTCATTTTTTTTCTGATAGACTACTCCACTTCTGTAGTCTCAAGTCTGATGGTGAAGCAATACAATGAATTCATACTTTCAGATATTTATTTTCAATTGTAGACTATCCATTTGAGTATTGCATAGGTTTTAATTTTATATTGAAATTCTTTAGGAGTTCTTGTTTTTTGTCTCTCTTTTCCTTCAGAAATGTTTTTCACCTCTGAACTGCTCCACATGGTTTTGTTGTGGCTATAATCTTTTTGAAAGCAGATCACCAGGGCTTTCTTCCGAGGTGCCACTGTGTAGTCTGGTGCAAACCATTTGTGCCACCTAGGGATCTAATTCTATCAAACAGATATTTTTGCTTTTCTTTTCAAATACACTTTTTGTGTCAGTTTTAACCTTTCTTTGAACCTGACAGGGTTCATAAACAAATTTTCCAACTGACTTATTTACTTATTAGCTTGTTCCACATTGCTATTGATTTCACTTATATTATTTTTCAACAATTATGTTTTTCATATCTAATAGTTCCTCTTGTCCTTCATTCTTCACTGCATCATATTATTAATAACTGCCTTAATGCTTTCAGTGTATTTCGTGCATGTTTTAAATTATTGATCCTGCTATGCTAATATTTCAGCTTCAGATCGTTTACATATTTCCATTATTTACTTTGTGACATTACTTCTAAAATGTCTACTTACTGTGGTTTACCTTTCCCTAGGTATTCCACATGCTCTGTTTGATAACGTGTGACTGATGAAGGACCAATGTACTCATAGCCCTAGCTGTGTCCAAGTTGATGAATTTAAGGTAAGGAGAATTTGAATTATACCAGTTGGAAAGCATTAGAAATCAGAGAATCTCTATTAACTTTACCTAGTTAATACCATTCTTCCGAGCAGCTCTTCTGATTTACCAGTAACATTTAAATTCATATAAAGGGGGAACACTGACCAGATTCCTGGTTTGTAATCCACTATGTCTGTTGACCTGGAATGAAGGGGAAAGGAGCGTGTATACCCGCAGGTAGTTTCTCTGGTTATGACTATAGAGAAGCTTCTGTGATGTCCTCATGTCATACTGTTGACATCGTGTTGTGTTAAGCTATGGAAATGGAATATATCATAATTTCCCCAAGCCAAAGTAAGAAAAAAACTTAATCATTCTCCTCCAATTTATCTTCTCATTTACTTCCAATCCATGCTACAGCCAACACCTACCCCCAAACATACAGACTAATGAGAGCCTACCATTTGCTCAGTTATTGTTTCTGTTGTTTCCTTTATCTATCCATTCATTCATGTTTTTCCTAAGGTTTATTTTGAGAGAAACAATCAATAGTTAATACTTTTTTTTTTTTCTTTTTTGGTTATCTTGTCAAGAACAATGTTCATGTCATCCAACAACAATTACATACAGTTTCTCAACGAGGCACTCTGTTGACTTCGCAACATGTTCTCTTAATACCATTTATAAACCATTTACAGCTACACTCATGTGCCTATAATTATGAACTAACTCTATACATTAAAAATAATTTCATGCTAACATGAAAAAAAGGAAAAATCAATGACAGTTGCTTAAATAAGATAAAATATTATTTATTTTTCACATAAATGTCGAAACTAGGCAGATCAGAACTGGTAAATGAGCTTCAAGACTTCAGAGAGTTAGCTCCTTCTAAATGATTTATATTATTACTAAGTGATGAATGTTGACTGTTTGCACAGAATCCATTTACCCATAACCCAGTTACCAAGAAAGAGAATCAAAAAGAAAAGTGCACACTCTTCCTTTAAGCAATTTAGGCTTATATTTCTTTTTGGATCAGGTTTTGGCATGAACACAGTAGCCATTCTAGTTATTTTAAGCAGAAATGCTGTTAAAACAAATCACTTGATGCTTACAAAACTTTGGGAAGAAATCAAAGCTGGCTCCCAGTTAATGGCTGGAGTATGCCATAAAACTTCCCATTTGTTGAAACCTACATGTTCTCCCAACATTGAAACCTCTGTACGTCAGGCAGACCCAAGAAATGATTTCATCTGACTTGGGAGTGAATGTCCCAGGGAAAAAAGCTCATTCAGTGTTTATTTTGGGGAAGTTATACGCCTACTTAAAGCCAGCATTTCTATTTAGTAAAGAGGACAAGATGGATATTTGAGAATAATTACTGATACTACTATAGTTGGCTGTTTAACACATTTATATTATTTTTGCATGGGTTAATTATTGATGAAGTAAGCTGATATTTACATTTCTATATAGTTTCCTCTGTAGTTTCTTATTATTTGAATTTTTTTCCTAACTCTTCTTTCCTTCATCTGCCCTTAAAAATCTTTATCTATTTTCAGGTATCAAGTAACATGCTTCATTCTTTACTGTAATAATAATGAATCACAGTCACAAAAATAAAAATAGTATTTATTGGGGGCCTATTTTTTTTGTCTGGATCTATTCTGTACAGCAAGCATCCAAGGAAATAGTACATCTAACCCAAGAGTTCAGTAAGGTTTTAATGCTTGTTTTAAAAGTAGAGAAATTGAGGATCGAGGTTAAACTCACAGCTAGTAAATGTCATCGTAAGGATTTAAGATCATGCAGTATGACTCCTGAGCCTGTGAGTTTAAATGTTATAGAGTCTGTAAGAAACTCAATGCCCAGAAACAAATTCTAATCACTAAAATGTAAAAAGGAAGACAAAAATGAGATGTAGGAAATCATTAATTTTTTACTTACATTGCTCAAATTGTGCTATAAATACTCCCACTTCCTCTACAAAAAGTGGCTATTATGCTTCTTATTATTGTTTCATTTTATTGAGCAGGAAACAGACCTGAGTTACTTGCTGTGAGTCAGTTATTAACCAATGTTTTACTGATGATGTTTAACAGCTGTTGACTGCCAATATAGGTCTGAATCCTTCTCAGAAAGTTCCAAAAGCACTGTGATTCTATTACTTTGCCATTAAAACTGCAAAACTTTGCTCACTCTGAGAACTTAGACTTCAAAAATATTTTCTCTAATTTAGCCACTTTGATGTTTGAAAAATTGGCTTTCAGAAAATTGCAACGATCCTTACTTTTGTGATTATTACATTATTACATTTCTTTTAAAAGGCTCTGGCATCTCCATATCACTAACATCAGAGATGTTAGTTTGCTTTCTAACTAAAATTCTTCTCTCTTTATAGGCTTCAGATAGTATGCTAATCCTGACAGGAAACTTATTCTTATTAGCCTTCCCTGAAATTATTATTTTTTCTTTTTTCTTAATGTTCTTTTGGTTGCTTCTAAAAAAATATATATATATTTTTCTAATATCATATACTTATCTGCATTCTATATAGGACTCTTTTGCTCTAAAGTCTTATAGTCTCTGAACATAAGTAGAGCGTCTTTGTCTTCTTTAAACCGTGAACCTGTGATATAAGCCTGAATTGCTTTGACGTGTTTTCAATTTTTTTAATATTTATATTTGTAGTAATAAATTAAATTTAGTTATGTTGGGGAGCTTCCTGTGTATTGACATGTGTGGATACAGTTAATATTTTTCATTTTTATACTATTCGTTTTATAAATCCATCCTGATTTCGTCATCCATTTTCTTTTCATTGGCATTTTTGGCTCTGTATTATTTTTTTCCGTTAAACATAAGCAATGATAAAATGAAAAAAGAGTTTCTTCAAGTTCTACACGTAACATAAGAATTACTGTTACAATGAATTGTTCTCATCATCTTGACTCTCTTTTATCAAGTTGTTACCCAAGTTGGCACTACCTTCCACTCTTGTAAGCAGTGTACTCTATTAGGACTCCCAAGGTTCTACATTTTTGTCTACACTCCTTAGTATTATAGAACTTTGCTGACCTCAATCTATAGTTATAACTTTACAGATTTTGATAAACAATATCTGCGAAGAATTTATTGAATTTGTTGTGAGCTTAAAGATATTGTGATTTGCATGCCTATATATCTTACCCATTTTCCGTTAGGTTGCTAGTCTTTCAGATGTTGCAGGAGCTCATTTTTTTATGTACTACTGATGATAATCGCTTGTTTTCCTACCATATTTTATGGGCTGATTTTTGCCCTTAATATTATGTTTTTTTAAATGATTGTTGCAGTAATTATTTGAATTTATTACCTTTTTCTTTTTTATTATACAATTATTTCAGCTTGCAAGTGATAAAAATATTCTCTTATGTCTTTCATATATTTACATTTTGGTTTGATTAATTTATTCATTAATCCAACTCCCCTATACATTTACGTATAGTGAAGAGCTGAGATCAAGCTTCATTTTTTTTTTTTTTTTTTCTCTGTTGGCAGGCACTTCTCTGCCTCATGTATTTTATCCTCGGATGATAAGCAGTGCCAAGTGTTGGAATATACTAAAAAGCCATAAGTCTAATATAATATATATGTATAAAAAACCCATTGCCGTCAAGTCGATTCTGGCTCACAGCGACTCTACAGGTCAGAGTAGAACTGCCCTATAGAGCTTCCAAGAAGCCCCATCGTGGATTTGAACTGCTGACCTTTTGGTTAGCAGACGTAGGTCTTAGGGTTTCCCTTTAGTATATATTCCTGGTTTATTTGTCATTTGAGATACTATTACAGAGATTTTTTAATTTGATACTTTGATAAATACTATTTGAATGTTAAAAAATTCCAATTAAATTAAAAACAAAATCATAAGAACACACACCAGGGATAAAATATTGATGGTCATATATTTAAATTGAAATACAACTCACAAAGGAAAAAAATACCCATTTACTGCTGTCATGAAGGTCAGTCAGAACTTTTTTTACAATATCCAATCTTGTATCTCCAATGCTATTTGATTAGTAATATTTTCTTAACTATATCATTTTAAAACAGCAAAAGAGATTCTAAAATGTGATTTTTAAATAATAGTGTTTCTATTGTGGGCATGTTAAATACAACATCTTATTACTAACACATTTCTGTGTTCTTTATTTTTTCTTTTTCCTAGTATATTACTTACTATGTTCTTATGTGTCAAAGACTGCCTTTGCAGTTATATTCAGAATGCACATTTTTCTAATTTGGGTTAGGGACATGGAAATGTAGAAACAGAAATCACATATCACATTTCATGTTTCTTAGAGGAAGATATTTAAGTAATAACTAATTTATATTTTTTATATATGTGTTTATGACTAAACTAACACGGAGCCCTGGTGGCACAGTGGTTAAGAGTTTGGCTGCTAACCAAAAGGTTGGCAGTTTGAGTACACCAGCCACTCCCTGGAAACCTGTGGGGCAGTTCTACTCTGTCCTATAGAGTTGCTAAGAGTCAGAATCGACTCGATGGCAGTGAGTTTTATGGGAGAGAAGTATGTTTGTACTCCTTTTTCTAATTTGAACTGTTCCAGTAGAATGATGGAAAAATAAAAACTACACATACACACACACATACATATGTTTTTTTTTCAAAATAAACCCACCCGCTTATTAAAAAAACACAGACTTGTCCACTAAGAATTTGATTTTATTTACCTAAAGTAGAAAAACTCTCCAGTTTCTGTTGCTTTTCTTGACTTATGTTTTTGCAAGGGAGCACTAAAAGATTGCACGTAATCATCAAGCATATTTATTTCTTTCTTAAAAGTAAGAAAAATATGGATAACTTACAGAACTTACTAAGTATTACCATAAGAGTTTTGATTTAGCACTGCCTGTTCAAAGGATGAAACACATGTATTTTATTGGAGATCAGAACTGATCTTTTCAATGTTGCGTACCATTTTTTTTTTTTCTTTCTTTTAGTTAAAGGAAAGTTTATTTAAAGGAAGCTGACCTTCAAGCAAATGTCATGGCTTGGTGCAAACTGGATTTTTTTCATTTATAAACATTTATTTTTTATAAAATGTATGTAACTCCTATCTAAAAAAAAATAACAAACAAGACTAACAATTTAATAATCATATTTTAGAAAAATCTTTAATTGGGGCTCATTCTAGTAGTTTTAACAACATACTAATGATACTTCTTGTAAAAGTTAAATACATATATGCAAAAGGAAAAAAAATCATCATTATGGAAGATAACGAAAAGCATTATACAAAATCAAGACAATTCTTAAAACGCATTTTAAATACTTCTCGTTAATCAGTTGTTTTTCAAATGTAAATCACCTAAGAAACTTTGATTGACTACTGTGTTCAAGTCTCCTAACATTATTCTGGTACCTTAATTGAGGTTCTCCAGTAAGCAGAACTTGAGACAAGCAAGAACTTGGTGCAGGTAGTCAATTTAGAAGTGATCATAGGAAGCCGGAGGATTGCCGGTGACAAAAATGAGACAGGACAGGATAAAAAATCAAAATGAAGGCACTCCATCAAGTTCATTGTTATAAGTTACAGATGTTGTTTCTTCCCAAAAGTGAGAAAATTAGAGGATGAAGTCCAGAAGTATCCTGAAAGATTGCAGCTGGGATATTTTTCCCAGTTCCTATGCCCTGCAGTCTGAGGGTTTCCTCTAGAGGCATGATCTTTTTCAGAGGTGTTAAGTTCAGTGTGTTTTGAATGTGTAGTGAGCGTCCTCAAGTTATCAGATAAGTCCCCAGATCAAAGGCAGAAAGATGAGCAACAGGTACTCATGGGGGACACTGGCAATGCAGAATGAGCCTATGGTCACATAGAATTTTTCAGTAGCTACAGCTGAAATTATCATTGTTTTTGTGTGTCTTCTAGTTGACACCAACTCATAGTGACTCATAGCAATCCTTTAGGAAAGAGTAGAGCTGCCCCATAGGATTTCCTAGGCTGTAATCTTTATGGGAACAGATTGTCAGGTCTTTTCTCCCACAGGTTGCCTGGCAGGTTTGTACAACCTACCTTTCGGTTAACAGCCCAGCACTTAACCATTGTGCAACCAGGGCTCCTTCAGCTGAAATTAGTTGTAGACTAAAGAGATGCAAGGCAGGCACCATAAGCATCTGATATACCTGGAGATATAAAGATCAATAAAGCTAGGTCACTTCAAAAATCAATTAAAGTTTGAAGAAGATACAGGCTTAACAATAATGAACTTACAAAAAAAAGTGAATCATGAAAAATAGGGTTATGTACTACATGAAATAAAAGCCCCAAGAGTAAAATAACTGCATTCCATTGGTAGAGGGTTATGGATTGCTAGTTGCCAAGTGTATGAATTTCCTATTGGTGCTGTAACAACTTAACCTCAAGCTTAGTTGCTTAAAACAATACGCATTTATTATCTCACAATTCTGGAGGCCAGAGTCTGAAATCAGTCTTATGGGGCTAAAGTCATGATGTTCACAGAGATGATTGTTTTTGGAGGCTCTAGCAGAGAATCAGTTCCTTGCCTTTTTTAACTTCTAGTGTTCATCTATATTCCTTGGTTTCTGGCCACTCCCACCATCTTAAAATCAACTAGTTTAGCATCTTCTTTCCTTGCTGAACTCTGCTTGCATCCACATCTTCTCTCTCTGACCCTGACTCTACTGCTGCCCTCTTTTAAGGTCTCTTGTGACTGAACTGGGCCCACCTAGATAATCCAGGGTAGTCTCCCCGTCTCAAAATTATTAACTGAATTACATCTGAAAGCTCCTGCTTTCTATATGAAGTAATGTATTCACAGGTACCAGGGTTTAGGGTGTGGACATATCTGGGGAGCCCATTATTTAGTCTACTACACCCAAGACAGTTTGAAGCAAAGATACAATCTGAGGACTTCAGAGAATGAATGCACAGCATCCATCTACTCCTAGGTACTCTGGTGTTTTATGAAACTTACAAGTAGTTCTATTTACTTCTCAAATAATCTCAAAGTTCTTGCTCAAGGCAGAAGTACATACATTTCAAAAACGTAATGAGAAACAAACTCTAGACACACTGAATAAGTCCCTTTGGGCAAAAATTGTTCCTTTGTGCTTTTCAAATCTATGTTCGGGCATAAATAGTTGAGCTGATATTCTTTTAAAAACCCTCCAAAAATTTACTCTTGTTTATATTTCTGTTGAGAAAGCTGGTTGGGGTCACTTATACATTCCCCCATCGACTCAGGATAATGCATTCCAGGTTTATTGTAATGAATGCTAATTTCATTTATTTATTTATTTATTTTTCCAGCTTGGAATAAGGGGAAAATGATTGTTGGCAAATATCCATACACTGAATATTTTGGAAAAATTATTTCTTTACCCAGGGTAAAGCAGCCTGAGTTGTTAGAAATACATTTCAGTTTTATATTTGATTATCATAGGCAAATGTCAGAAAAAGTGGTTTTAAATGTATTTTCATAAAAGGCCTGTGATGTGCAGTGGATCTCATTATCTTTACTAAAGGGTTTATTGTCTAGTAGAGTTTCAATAGTTCAAAGCAGGGCTATCCTTCAATGATTTGTAATTCTGATTATTAGGATGTTCTGCATGAGGAACCAGCCTTTTCACGAGACAGAGATTTCTCAATTGTAAAATTATCTCTCTTGAATGAAACTTGTTTATGAAAAGATTTAAGAAGGTATTCCAAACTTTCCCAAAGCATAACACTAAATCTATAGTTACAACCTACACTCTCAGCAGATTTAAAGATTATAATTAGAATTTGATAAATGAAAGCATTTGTATTCTTTCCTTCACTATACACACATACTCAAACACAAACACACAAACCCTCCCTTATTCCTCCGTTGAATGTACTTCATCACTAAATTTTATCCAGAAAATTTTTATTACATCTTATCAAGGAAATTTCCATAAAATTATTACTGAACATAATATGTATAATATTTGATGAGAAAACAAAACAAAAAAATGCATGATACAGAATGTAAAAACATAATAATTAAGGGTATTAAATTAAAAAATCACAAAAATGCAATCTGAGTTTGAAATTATATTTGCATATTGTGTGAATGTGTGTGTGATGGATAATTAAATAAATATTTTATGTCTCAGTACATAGGATTTCAGTAGTGTTCTGAACATAGATGAAAAATAAAATGCGTGAAAAGTAATATATAGTCATTAACTGAAGAAGATAAACTGCATTGAATTTTAAATCTAGTTGATTTTGTAGGTCAGCTATTTTCAAAACATTGGAATAGAGACAGAGAATATTCCTGTACTTGTTCAGAAATAGGCTTTTCTCTTTCACTAATGTAAATACTGTGTATTTGTGTGACACCTACTTTAATTGTCCAACTCTTACTATATTCAGGAGAGAATCTCCCGCTCCCTGAACTCCTGGTTCCCTTACCAGCTGCTGTGAGCATGGGGCACTACTCCCATCTTCATGGGCATTCTGCTTCATTCAGTTAGTACATTTTTACTGGCTGAGAGATTAGTGCTTATTTCCTAACAATGATATATCTCACAGTTGCATCACAGAATTACATTTTTTGCACCTTGTTTCATCTCCCATTGAGTGCATTCATTCTGTTACCTCAGCCCTGTACCCATCAGCTGTAGCTTTTGTCCTTCAGTTGGACCCTTCGTCTTTAGTAGCACTTTCAGAGATCGATGCCTTTGAATTATGGTGTTGGTGAAGAATATTGTATACACCATGGACTTCAAGAAGAAGGAACAAATCTGTCTTGGAAGAAGCACAGCCAGAATGCTCCTTAGAAGTGATGTTGGTGAGACTTCATCTCACATACTTTGGACATGTTGTCAGGAGGGACCAGTCCTGAAAGTAGGACATACTCATGGATTGAACTGTGTCCCTAAAAAACATATGTAACAATTTGGCTAGGCCATGATTCCCAGTATCGTGCGATGGTCCACCATTTTGTCCTTTGATATGATTTTCCTATGTGTTGCAAATTCTACCTCTATGATGTTAAGGAGGTGCGATAGGCAAGATTGGACTACAAGATTGGACTGTGTCTTGAGCCAATCTCTTTTGAGATATAAAAGAGAGAAGCAAGCAGAGAGACATGGGGACATCATACCACTAAGAATGCGGCACCAGGAAAAGAGTGTGTCCTTTGGACCTGGGGTTCCTGCATGGAGAAATACATAGTCCTGGGGAAGATTAATTACAAAGACCTTCCTCTAGAGCCAACAGAGACAGAAAGACTTCCCCTGTAGCTAACACCCTGAATTTGGACTTCTAGCCTCCTAGTCTGTGAGAAAATAATTCTCTCTATGTTAAAGCAACCCACTTATGATATATCTGTTATAGCAGCACTAGGTAACTAAGACAGACATCATGCTTGGTAAAGTAGAGGGTCAGTGAAAAATAAGAAGACCCTCAATAAGATGAATCAACACAGTGGCTATAACAATGGGATCAAACATAGCCATGATTGTGAGGATGGCACAGGACTGGGCAGTGTTTCATTCTGTGGTAAGTAGAGTCGCTATGAGTCAGAACCAAATCAACAGCACCTAACAACAACAAACTTTTATGGTGTAGCATACATTACTGTCCTCTGCTAGTGTTGAGTGCAGTGTCTTCAAATCCTCTAGAATGTTTCTCTTCTCATAATCACAAATTACATGTACTCATTAACCCTGGAAGTGACTGGAATGATAAACTAGTTGACACTTACCCAAAATTGACTAAAACACATCAGGCCTCCTGATAAACGGAACATTTAGTCAAACTGGCATCAAGTCTAACAGCTTGAGCTCTTTCTGTTTTCCAACGACTGGTTACTTCTACTAATGATATATGAGACTTTCCCAAACATCATTATCAGTCAGCTGTCCACTTGAATTGTCTGAAATCAAAACCTAATATACAGAGAAAAATAAAGACAGGAAAAATACAGATAATCACAACTTTCAAATTCTTACCAGTGAAAGATTTTAAAACTCATCTCTCAGATGATTCCAAGGATGAGAATTCTATACTTCAGAAACCTCCTTCCTCCCCAAAAGTGATTCTTCATACCTTTAAAATTTTATTATTAATACTGAAAACTACACGTAAGAGTACAAATTTCCTAATTTTTTTTTCAAGCTGAGCACACCACCCAGATCATAAAACAAAACATTACCAGAACCACAGAAGTCTCCTATTGCTCCCTTTCAGTGACTACCTCCCAAGGAAAACCACTCCTGACATCTAAGAGCATTCATTATTTGCTTCTTTTTGTCTTTATTGAAATAAAATTCCACAATATGTACTCTTTTGATTGGCTCCAGAAGGCTTTGATTATGCACTGGTAATTTGAGAGAGTCTGTTTTCATCACCTGTTGCAGAGAATATTATAATTCTATACAAGAAATATTAATTAAGTGATACAGAAGATAACCATCCCACAAAAGGAAAATCACTTGAGAATATTACAGAAAAATCTTTAAAGTAATCAAGTAATGCACAATTTTATAAATGCAAATTAATTTCTTATGTAGAATTGGAATCATACAGAATGTAGAGCACATCACTTGGATTACAGAACTACAACCCCTACAAATATGCATTGTAATCAAGGAGAAAAGTTGTACACAATTTTTTAGTGATTTCACTATCTTCACAACAGCTAGACTTATTAGAGTAACCATTTTAGTTTTAAGGAAACTTATGAGAGTAAATTTTTGTTTTATTTTTTAAATCTTATCCACAAATGAAAAAAACCCTGGTGGTACAACAGTTAAGCACTCAGCTGCTAACTGAAAGGTTGACAGTTCAAACAGACTCAACGGCAATGCAGGAGAAAGAGCTGGTGCCTAACAAAATCCACATCCACAAAAAATGTCTTCAAGTTGTCGTATGCATTCATTAAATGCCAGTTTGGAGAGCCTTAAACTGTATCTTTAAATGAAGCCAGTCAGAATTTCAAACCATTTTCAAGAATAAAACAATTTTGAATAGATGTTTGATATATCTTAAATAAAAATTATTTTAATTAATAATAATTAACAAGATTTTTATCCTAAATAAGACTTTGCAGATATATGTAATTTCTCTATATTTAGACACACAATATGCTTTATACAAAACAGGGAATATACATTTTTTTTATGTCATGACGTGTGTGTGTGTGTGTGTGTATGTGTGTGCAGGTATTTTTATAATACATAGATAAAGCTATGTGTAGCTGGAAGAAATCAGCAGGAAGCCTATAGTCTGGCTGACTCAGACTCCCTGAAAGCAAATGGGATCAATACCTCAGGCACATCCGTCATCAACTGGAGGTTCACCAGGGCATTCTTGGTTGGGAACCTCTTGCTAAATCCTTGTTAACTAAAAATGGAGTCTCTGGCTGGTGCAAACAGTTCAGTGCTGGATTACTAGATGACAGTTTAGCAGTTTGAACCCACCCACAGGTGCCTTGGAAGATAGGACTAATACTCTGCTTCCAAAAAATCACCACCTTGAAAACCCAATGGGGCAATTCTACTCTGCACACAAGGGGTTGCCATGAGTCAGAACTGACTTGACAGCAACTAACAACAGCAAGAACTCAAAATAATCTGGTGACAGACCAGCTTTGAAATCACCTAGGAGCTTGTTAGAAATTGGAAACCCAGGCCCTACCTCACCTCTGATGAACCAGTTTGCATATTAATACATTTTGTTATGAAATGGGATACCTAGGATAAATATATTTCTTTGGCAGCATGAGAGTCTTATAATTAGAGAATGTGATATTTTAGTTACAGTTAAATAGAATTTTTTTAGCATAAAATAAAATAATCTCTTTATTACAAGTTACCATTTCTCCTGCATGGTTTTACAATGGAGTGAGTGAAACTTTTCTTTCCTCCATCTTATTTGTCCATGAACTGATAGAGAACAAGTTTATTAATTTAGTCATTGGAATAGTAATTTATCCGTATTTCTACTAAAATTATTTAAAGAGTGAGATTAGTCACATTTAGGAGGCCTGATACTTTGTATGGCTTCAGACATAAATGTTATTTCCCGGGTTTTCTTTCCCGTTTGTTTTTTTCTGTTTTTGTTTGTTGGTTTGTTTTTCTTAGGTACCTATTGCTTTTCATTTCATTGTCATGTTTCACAGTGGACCAAAGACAAAGAGGAAACTCTATTATCTTTTGTCTTTGGAGAGATTCTTAGGTAATCATTGTGAAAACAAAATGTGTGTACTTCAGGGAAGGTAAATTTCCCCATTTTATGAAAGTAAATATTTCAGATGTATTTGCCAATTTACTCTGGGACATTGTTAGCAAAGCTGCAGTTTGTCTCCTGGACTTTTGTTCCCCACTGATTCCAATGGTTACCTGCTGGTTATCAGATTTCTGGGTTGAGATTCTGCTGCTTCACGGAAACATTTAAATGTTGCTTTTCACTTTTAGTCCATCAATTTTTTAAAAAATGTAATTTCAGCCATGTTCTAAGGTCATGTGCCTCACCTAAATCTCTAAAGAGTCTGCAAATAAGAAGTTTTCTACTAAAAATATTTTTTTAAGTTATATTTTACCAATCCAGGGCCATTATGCCTGGGAAAGTAACTGCTCTTTTTAAGCCTAAATTACTTAGGTATGTCCAATATCAATGTGTTCTTTCTTTCTTGACTACTGACATTATTCTTGAAATTATATGTGTTTCTGTTTATTAAATGCATATTATAAAGCAAGGTTTCCACAAAATATATGGTTGAAAGAAAAATAAAATATCTTCAATATATTTTCTGTCAACAAAATTTATCTGATAAATTTATATCTATTATATTTACCTGTTCACCACCTAACTGTCAGCTCGTCATACTGTGGTGGCTTGGGTATTGCTGTGATGCTGGGAGCTATGCCACCAGTACATCAAATACCAGTAGAGTCACCGAGGGTTGACAGGTTTCAGTGGAGCTTCCTGACTACGATATACTAGGAAGAAGGGCCTGCCAATCTACTTCTGAAAGAAATCAGCCAGTGAAAAACATATGGATAGCAGCAGAATACTAACGACTGAAGACAAGATGAATTGTGGGATAACATCAAAAATTTCATACATGAAGAAAGCAAAAGTTCATTTAAAAGACAGGAAAAGAAGAAAAGACCAATATGGATGTCAAAAGAGACTCTGAAATTTGCTCTAGTAAAGTGAATAGAAGAAATGCTGAAGTAAAAGATCCAAACAGAAGATTTCAAAGGGTGGCTCAAGAAGATAAGGCAAAGAATTATAATGAAGTGTACAGAGACCTAGAGTTAGAAAACCAAGAGGAGGAACACGCACAGCATTTCTCAAGCAGAAAAAACTGAAGACAAAAATCAAGCCTTGAGTTGTAATATTGAAGGATCCTATAGATAAAAATTAAATGACACAGGAATAATCAAAAGAAGATAGAACATACACTGCACCAAGCCAGGTCAATGTTCAGCCATTTCAGGAGGTAGCATAAGGTCAAGAACATATGGTACTGAAGGAAAAATTCAAAGCTGCACTGAAGACATTGGAGAAAAACAAGGCTCCAGGAATTGACAGAATACCAACTGAGATGCATCAAAAAAACTTTTGCATTTCTGGACGTGCTCACTTGTCTATGCCAAAAAATTTGGAACACAGCTACTTGGCCAACCTACTGGGAGAGATTCATATTTGTGCCCATTTCAAAGAAAGGTGATCCAATAGAACAGGAAAATTATCGAACAATATCATTAATACCACATTTAAGCAAAATCTTGCTGAAGTTAATTAAAAAAAGGCTGCAGCCATACACCAACAGGAATTGCCAGAAATTCAAGCTAGATTCAGAAGAGGACTTGGAAGAGGGGATATTGTTGATGACGTCAGATGGATCTTGGCTGAAAGCAAGAATACCAGAAGGATGTTTACCCATGTTTTTAACTACACAAAGGCATTTGACTGTGTGAATTATAATAAATCTGGTTAACATAGAGAAGAACGAGAATTACAGAACACTTAATTGTGCTCATGACGAACCTGTACACAGACCAAGAAGCAGTCATTCAAACAGAACAAGAGGATACGGCATGGTTTAATATCAGGAAAGTGTGTGCCAGGGTTGTATCCTTTTACTGTATTTACTCAACCTTTATGCTGAGGAAATAATACTAGAAACTGTACATGTGAAGAACATGGCATCAGGATTGGAGGAAGATTCGTTAACAACCTGAGATATGTGGATGACACAACCTTGCTTGCTGAAAGTGAAGATGACTTGAAGCACTTACTGATGAAGATCAAAGACTACAGACTTCAATATGGATTACATCTCATCACAAAGAAAACAAAAATCCTCACACTTGGACCAATAAGCAACATCATGATAAATGGAAAAAAGATTAAAGAAGTCAAGGATTTCATTTTACTTGGATCTACAAACAATACCCATAGAAGCAACAGTCGAGAAATCAAAGTATTGCATTAGGCAAATCTGTTGCAAAAGACCTCTTTAAAAAATCTTAAAAAGCAAAGATGTTATTCTGAGAACTAAGGTGTGCCTGACCCAAGCCATGGGGTTTTCAGTCTCCTCATATGCATGCAAAAGCTGGACAGTGAAAAAGGAAGACCAAAGAAGAATTGATACATTTGAATTATGGTCTTGGCAAAAAAATTTGAGTATACCATGGACTGCCAGAATAAAGAACAGATCTGTTCTGGAAGAAGTATAGCCAGAACGTTCCTTAGACTTTAGCAAGGAGAGACTTCGTCTTGATAACTTTGGACTTGTCATCAGGAGGAATGATTTGCTAGAGAAAGACATCATGGTTGGTAAAATGGATGGTCAATGAAAAAGAACCCTCAAGGATATGGATTGACATAGTGGCTGCGACAATGAACTCACACATACCTACTGTGATGGTTAAGGTTGTGTGTAAACTTGGCTGGGCCATGATTCTTAGTGGTTTGGCAGTTATGATGTAGCTTGGCAGCTATGCAATGATGTAATCATCTCCATAATGAGATCTGATATAATGTAATCACATCCATGATGATATCTGTTATGAGAAGCCAATCAGCTGAAAGGGAGTTTCCTTGGGGTTTTGGCCTGCATCTGATATAGATGGAAATTCTGGACAACTCACTGGCTTTTGCTCACTCTGTCCTGTAGCTGGCTCCTTTTCATCTGACCTCCAGTTCTTGGGACTTGAGCTGGCAGATCACCTGCTGATCTTGGGATTCATCGGCCTCCGCAGCCTGTAAGCCAGAGGTCTGCTGTCTGAACTGCTAATCTTGGGTTCACTAGCCCCTGCAACTACATGAGTCAGGAGATGCCTCCAGCCTGACCCAAGGACTTCGGACTTTCCAGCCTCTATAACTGTGTAATTCATTTCCTTGATATAAATCTCTCTGTATATATATTTATCTGCTTCACTGATTTTGCTTCTCTAGAGAACCCAGCCTAAGACACCTACTGTTGTGAGAATGGCGCAGGACCAGTCAGCGTTTTGTTCTGTTACATGTAGGGTCACTATGAATCAAGTCTGACTTGGCAACAACAACAATATTTACCTATAACTGTATTCATTTAATTGTGAACTAGTCACATATTTGTGAAATGGCTTTTTAAAAACACACACATAACAAGGAACATAGTACTTTCCTTGCATTATATTGTGATTTTCTTTCTATATTGTTAATTTAAGGTTTAGAACTCTTTAATATTTCAATCTATTTATATAAAGAAATACAAAACCTGATATGGGAGATGAAGCAAGGTACTGAGTTAAATACATACACACACAAAGGCACACACAAACATATATATATACATATATATATACATGTCTATATATATATTTAAAATGCTTCCTACCTATATATCTACTTGAGTGCACACACACACATATTTATATATTATATATATACACATACCAAAACCCAAAAAACCATTGCCCTCGAGTCAAATCTGACTCATAGGGACCCTATAAGATAAGCAGAACTACTTCATGAGATTTCCAAGGAGCAGCTGGAAACTGAACTACCGACCTTTTGATTAGCAGTCTAATGCTTAACTATGCACTAGTAAGGCCCCTTAAATATATACACATATGTATATAAATATATGTATATATAATTTATTCATATTATATATATATGCACATATATAATTTATTCACATTATATATACATACATATAATGTAAATAAGTTGTATATATTCATTCTTGCCAGAGATTAAAGAGGCAGAATGATACTTGACAACACTTTTTTTTCTTAGATTCTCTGCAATTTAGGTGGCCTAAGCTTTTTTTTCTGGATTTTCCTATGGAAGTTGGTGATTGTTTTAGAAATAAGGCTGACTTGGGCTCAATTATTAATGATACCTTGTGAACTTATTGGCATATAGGGAGTGGGTTTCTAAAACCAAAATGACTTAACACATATTCAAACACTCATCATCTTGGTGATGGCTTGCTTCATTTTATGGTTTGTTTGGTTTTGGTTTTTTTCCCTTAATTTTACAGAGAGATTCTCTCATTTCCTAAAATGGAAAAATTAAGGACTATTGATGTTTCTGGTTATCAGAAATGGAATTAAGAATCTGTCTTCTGATTTAGGGTATATATTGTTGGTGTAGAGGGAATAGGCTATTGATTTAAAAAATCCCTGTATATGTAAATACTTGTATAAATAAAAATTCTTACATAACTATAATGCAATGTTAAAGTTGATGAGCCTCTAAAAACCTGTCTTTCAACATTTATTTTCTTTTTGTTATTTATTTACTTCCTTAGCATATAGATAGTCAATTAGCAATACAAATTTTCCCCACAATGACTCTTGTAGATAGCAGAGTCTCCATCTGTATTCTCCCTGTGCTCTATCTAATGCTCTCTGAAGGCCATGCTATTCATGTACTGAACAGTTTTAAAAGCTAAACGTTGCTTCTACTACTCACAGTTCTATGATTTTTATCTTAATACACATAAGCCTATCACAAATTTCTTATTTAGCTATCATGTCTTAGTTCATATACACATTTTTCATTGCATTTTAATGTTATGCCTTCAGCTTTCAACAAAAGAAGTTTTAAAATGTGTCATACAAAATCTTTTAGGACAGCCTCTATCATACTTTTTAATGCCTCTTAACTACATATCTACCTGAGAATTCTCTTCTAGAATTTAATGCTGTAATAATTTCGCTTCTTCTATGAAAACAGACATTCTCCTTTCCTTTGCCTATATCAATTTTACTTGTCTTCTTTATTCCTGGATATGAATCTAAATCTGCTTTTCTAACTTGATTTCAATTTTATGATTTTATCGTGTGAGATATTATAAATCACTCTAAATAAGTTTGTGCTACTAGATAGATATTAATCAATCAATAAATTAATAAGAAAAATTCATGAAAAAATCTTTTTTTAGCTGATTAAAACATAAAAACAGCACACGAATCTTTCTTTTGAAACAGCTAATCAATATACCTGAGTCCTTTCTTTTATTAAGGAACACATACTCAAATTTATATGATTAGTTTGTCACTTTAAATATATCTGTCAAAGAAAATATTACTTAAGATTGCATTCGAATGTATTATATGATAAATCCAATGAATAACAACAATAATTTAATTCTGAAACTTTTAAAAGGAGAGTGAGTCAGAGAGCAGAGCGTAAGAAATTTGCAGTTATTATTAGGTTAATAAAAATCTAAACTTAAAATATTTATTAAGTTATTTATGCAACGAAAAATAAAAGTAAGCTCACTTCATTTTATCTAATATCTTTAATCTCAAATATAAGAATAATTAAACTTCACATGATTATCATCTTAGTTTATTAATTTTTGGTTTTGTGGAAAATAATGGTGCTATAAATATTACTCACGATAAACGTTCTGTACATATCAAAACAAATCCTTCAAGATTTTCTTGAGTGTTTCTTTATTGATTCAGGGTGAAATAGTTAAATAATTTAAAAAAAAAAAAAAAACCTGTTCCCTTCGAGTCAATTCCTACTCATAGCGAATATAGATCAGGGTAAAACTGCCCCATAGGGTTTCCAAGGAGCTGCTGGTGGATTCAGACTGCAGACATTTCGGTTAGCAGCCAAGCTCTTAACCATTGTGCCACCAGGGATCCTTGAAAATATTTTATGACTTCTTAATTTAACACAATAACTTCCTAAAACTTTCTAATAGACAAGTGATCTATCCTTCCAATTACTTGAACACATTATCAGGGGTGTAAATAAGTGTATTCACTGAACTTTATTAATCTTGAACAGTTTTCTTCAACACCATAGTGACATTAAAAGAGTAAGAAAATGTTTGTTTTCTTCTATAGATTGGTATTTAATCAATCACTAATTAATTCACTTGTGTCATGGATTGAATTGTGTCCCCCCGAAAATGTTTGTATCAGTTTGGCTGGGCCATGATTCCCCTGGAGCTAATGCCCTGAATTCAGACTTCTAGCCTACTGGACTGTGACAGAATAAACTTCTCTTTGTTAAAGCCATTCACTTGTGGTACTTCTGTTATAGCAGCACTAGATGACCAAGACAACTAGTAAATGTTTAAGGGGAACTTACTATGTTCCAGTGACTCTTCTAGATGCTGGAGATACAGAAAAAAAAAAAAAAAAAAAAAAACCTCACAAAGAAAGAAACAAAAAATAAGACAGATCAGGTACTTTTCCTCATGAGAGAGATAAGCCATAAACAGGCAAACAACCAAATACCTAATATAAATTCAGATAAGATAATTATTTTGAGAAAAAGAAAGATTCGTGAGGGTGTTAACGATGGCCATGCTGGTTTGGGTGGTGAGGGAAATTCTGTCAGTAGACGTGAAAATTCAATAACACCCAGCACCAAGCAAGGGAGGGGACCTTAGAAAGATGAGGAATGGGAATGAGTGCAATGATCCGGATACAGAAGACAGCTAGGCATTTTTGAAGAAAAGACATACAGGTAAATGGACTTAATTACAGTTCACAAGAGAAAAATGTGTATGGCATAATCATAGTGATAGGCAAGGGAAAGAATTTTGAAATTGTATCCCCAGTAAGATGGAAGCCATTTGAGGAATTCAGCAGAGGTGGGATATAATCTGAATTACACTGTAAAAGCATTACTCTGGAGTTTCTGAAGATTTAGACTCTATGGGGGTCTAAGTGAACATATTGCATCTGATTTATGTAGACTTTGCAGATATCTTCACTATCTCCCTTGTGGAGCCACAGTTCATGGGGCAAAATCCATTCAGACTCCACTGCATCTCCCTGTACAGGCAGCCTGATACAGCAGCTGCTGCTGTCCTGCCAACTTGGTCTGCAGCAGGGGTCTCTGGGTGAAACGTGCCACCGATCATCCTTTGGCTGATTTCTTCACACTTCCAACAGTTTAATATGTTAGGAAGGAAGTATGTATGCATTCCTTTATTATGCCTGCTTGAAAAGAACTCCTGAACCGTGTCTGACCTGACCAGTCCCACTGACCCTCTGACTTCACTCACCACTTCCAGACTCAGACGACCTGTGGCTGTCAGAGGAATGGGGTCCACAACACAGTAATGCAGAGAAACTAACTCTCAGTGGGGTCAAACTTGCCCAATAAGTTAAGAAATAGAAAAATGGAAGTGATCTGTAGGTAAATTAATTTTCTGTTTTCTCTTTGGAGCCCTGGTGGTGTAGTGGTTAAGAGCTCGACTACTAACCAAAAGGTCTGTAGTTCAAACCCACCAGCTGCTCCTTGGAAACCCTACGGGGCAGTTCTACTCTGTCCCATAGAATCGCTATGACTTGGAACCAACTTGACAGCACCTAAGAACAACAATCTTCCCTTTTAATGGAATTGTAATTGTAATGGAATTGAATGGACAGTAATTCCACACCCTCTGTCTATCAGAAGCAACGAGCAAGTGAGCAATATTGTATTTGCATTTGTTTATTTGTTTTTTCAGACTGTGGCCAGCTATCTTGAATTTGTCCTTTTTTGTACCTGATCTAGGTTTTCTTTTTCATTCTCTCATACTTCCTTGGATTAAATTGCCAAATAAAATGTGAACACATGAGCTTTATTTTAGGAACTTTTATTTATAAAACCAATGTTAAGACAATTATTTGCAGTGATGACCTCAGAAGACAGTGTCGGAATTAAATTTGAAAGTGAAAGACTCCTCTACCCGGAGGCATTGGGTGGTGGTCTGTGGAATTCTGATGCGGTGGTATCTCAATTACTAGTACTTTTATAGGTGCTTAATTGAAGTGAGGTGAAGACAGAGGCATTGAAGAAATGATAATGATAGTAACTTTTGTATGGAGTGGCTGTTTTTGACACTATTGGAGGCCTTGAAAAATAATGAATCATCCTCAGACAATTTATATTATGCCATAAAAGTCTGAAGATCTCTATTGCAGCTTTCAAAGATACTAAGCTGAAGCCATTGGGAAGACTGCTGAAAATCCAGATCAAGATCAGAAGATCAGGGAGACAGAAGGAAAGAATATTAATTGTATAGCCTTAGTTCTGATAATGAAAAAAACGTGGGGCCATGAAATCTAGACTAAGAGTATTTCTATAGCTGAGTTTTATACCCTGATGTCTTAGTCATCTAGTGCTGCTATAACAGAAACACCACAAGTGGATGGTTTTAATGAAGAGAAGTTTATTTCCTCATAATCAAAGTAGGCTAAAAGTCCAAATTCAAGGTGTCAGCTCCAGGCGAAGGCTTTCTCTCTCACGGCTTTCTTACCAGTGTTCCCCCGGACTAGGAGCTTCTCTGCGCAGGGACGCCGGTCCAAAGGACGCATTCTGCTCCTGGCACTGCTTTCTTGATGGTATGAGGTCCCCCGTCTCACTGCTCACTTCTTTTATATCTCAAGAGATTGTTTCAGGACACAATCCAGTCTTGTAGATCAGGTCCTGCCTTACTAACACAGCTTCCACACATCCTCCCTCATTAACATCATAGAGGCAGGTTTACAACGTACAGGAAAATCACACAGTACCAGGAATCATGGCCTAGCCAAACCGATACGTTTTTGGGGGGACATAATTCAAACCATGGCACTTGAATTCACAAATTCCACTAAATCCACATGGTCAACATAATTAACCTCTTCTTTTTATGAGAGAAAGTAGCTTCCACTTGTCAAGAAAGCATGAAACCTCACTTGAAGCTGGTGTCACAAAAGGGAACATTTTTAATTCAAGATCAAGATCATCCAACTCTTTCTCACTTCCTCCAGAGTGGGGAAAAAAAAAAAAAAAGGATTAGACGTCTTCAGAGTTTAATAGAGAAACAAAGTTTGTCCTGGCAAAAAAAAAAAAAAAAAAATGGCTCTGTGACAAAGGAATTATAAGACTAAATGTGTACATGTATATTTGTCATATGTGTAGAAATGGATCTTGAGGGCTGGTAAGGAGAAGTGTAATACAAGGTTGAATAAGAAAGTATTTATAGACATGAGGACACTCACTTAATACTTGGGAAACAATAATTTGGCGAAGGCACTTTTAGCAGATCTCTATGTTTGCAGGAATGACTCCTTAAATATTCAAAGCAATCATTAGCTATAGCATGCAGGAGATTTTTGGACATAGTTTTAAGGAAGTAATCAAAGACTCAGGTAGGTGAGAATTTTAGAATGTACCTAGTATGTAAAACTTGAGAAACTACTACTTATTTATGTAACCAGGGAGGGCCCAGAGAACATTCCCATCCTTAGGCCATAGAAAATCCGCTGATGAATGTGGCACCAATAACTTCAGAAATATTGATGATCGCTGGGGTAGTAGGAGAATGTTGTCTGGTATTGACCTCACTTTTATCATGGGATTGATGGATTCTTGAATGGGTGAACATGTTTTTATTGGTGGTGTGTGCTGTTGAGTCGATTTTCAACTCATAGTGACCCCATGTGTCAGAGTATAATTTCCCCACAGGGTTTTCTTGGCTATAATCGTTATGCAAGGAGATCGAGGGGTCTTTCTCCTGTGGTACAGCTGGGTGGGTTCAAACCGCCAACCTTTTGGTTAGCAGCTGAGTGCTTGACTGGTATACCATCAGGGCTCCTTGGCTGAACATAGCATCTTAGTTATCTAGTGCTGCTATAACAGAAATACCACAAATGAATGGCTTTAAGAAAGACAAATTTATTCTTTCACAGTCTAGTAGGCTAGAAGTCCAAATTCAGGGCGTCAGCTCCAGGGGAAGACTTTTGCTGTCGGCTATGTCATCAGTTTTCCCCTGGACTAGGAACTTCTCAGCACAGGGATGTGCTCTGCTCCTGGCACTGCTTTCTTGATGGTATGATGTCCCCCACTCTCTGCTTGCTTCCCTTTCCTTTTTACCTCTTGTAAGATAAAAGGTGGTGCAGGCCACACCCCAGGGAAACTCCCTTTACACTGGATCAGGGATATGACTGGAGCAAATGTGTTGTATCCCGCTCTAATCTTCTTCAGAATAATCCAGTCTTGCCCCATTAACCACAGGCAGAGATTAGGATTTACAACATATAGGAAAATTACAGTCACGAAATGGAGGACAGCCACACAGTACAAGGGAATCATGACCTAACCAAGTTGACATGAATTTTGGGAGGACACAATTGAATCCATGACACATAGCTAAAGCATTTAAAAATCAGAGACAATGTGAAGTTAATGAATGTCACCCGCGGCAATGCTGTGGCTGCAATCAGAGTGCGCTCACTTAAAGGAATCTTTACAAATAGCTAAAGATTAATATCATTTCTAGGGCAAGACAGATGTGCGTTAACTAATATCGCTTAATCTGTATATTTAAAAAATGGGGGGAGGAACCCCCGGGAAGATGGTAGCAAGAACAAGTCTAAGAGCCCAACCATCCCCACATGAACACCAAGAAAAACAAGTAGAAATCTGTACTCAACCCTATGAGGACTCTGAAAAAGCAGGCGAAGTATGGAAACAACTGAAAACTGAAGAAAAAAAAAAAGATGACAATGAACTTTAAATGGTAGGACAATCTCTTTATCCATTGCTTCCTTACCCTTCTTGCTTGCAACAGTCATAAGGCTGCAGAGGAGACAAAGCCACAGCCATTCCACAGTTCTTCAGTGCACTAAGAAGGACATTGATCTCTGGCTCTAAAGTAAATGGGACTGGTTTTGCTGATGGATTCCAGGTTTTATATTCTAACCAGTCTGGGAGTGGCCTAAAGAACTGGTCTGAACTGAGCTCTCACCAGGTGGGGGAGGGAGAGATGTGCAAAGACTGAAACCTGTGTTACCTGAGTGTAGCCTAATCGGTGTGTCTTTTCTGTTAACCTAGGACCTGCTAGAAGGACAGAAAATCAGTCTGGCCTGAACCAGGGCTCTCACTGGACAGGGGTAGGAGCAGTGAGCAAAGACTAAAGGTTGTGCCCATCTGCGGGCAGATTGATCAATATGTCTTTTCTGATCCCTCTGGGAGCTGCCTGAAGGACTGAAACCTCTGTATGGCCTAACTGGAAAAGATCCACGTAATTATCCCAATTGACATAAAGAAGGCTTTTGACTAAATCCAATATCTTTTCATGATAAAAACACTACATAAGCTATGAATAAAAAAGAAATTCTTTAATATGACAAACAGCAGTTACGGAAAATGCACGGCTAACATCAATGGAGAAAGACTAGGTAATTTCCCCTTAAAATCAGGAACAAGACAAAGATGTCCTTTCTGACTATTGCTATTCAATATTATACTGGAAATCCTAGCCAGAGCAATTAGGAAATTTAAGAAGATTGAATTACATGGAAAGACATTATATGTCCATGGATTGGAATACTTAATATTGTTAAGATGTCTATGCTACCCAAAGCAATCTATAAATTCAACACAATCTCTAACAAAATTCCAACAGCCTTCTTTGCAGAAAGAGAAAAGCCAATGCTCAAAATAATAAGGAACTGTAAGAGGCTCCAAATAGCTAAAACGATCTTGAAAAATAAGAACAAAGTAGAAGCACTCATACTTCCTAATCTCCAAACATACTATTAAAAAAAAAATAATAAAAGCCGTCATCAAGTTGACCCTGATTCATGGGGATCCCATGTGTTTCAGAGGAGAACTATGCTCCTTAGGGTTTTCAATAGCTAATTTTTTGAAAGTAGATTGTCAAGCCTTCTTTCTGAGGTGCCTCTGGGTGTACTTGAACCTTCAATCTTTTGGTTAGCAGCCTAGAAAATTAACCTTTTGCATCACCAAGGGACTCTAACTATGCTATAAACCTACAGTGATCAAAGTAGTCTGGCACTGGTATAATGATAGACATATAGTCCAATGTAATGGAACCGAGAGTCAAGAAATAAATCCATACATCTGTGGGCAGTTGATTTTCAACAAGAATGCTAAATCCATTCAGTGGGGAAAGAATAGTCTCTTTAATAAATGGTGCCAGGACAACTAGATTCCCAAATACAAAAGAATGAAGTTGAACCCTACAATTTGGCAACAAAAATACACAACCCAATCAAAAAATGGGCAAAGGATTTGAATAGACATTTCACCAAAGAAAAATGCAAATGGCCAACAAGAACATGAAAAGATGCTCAATGCCATTAGTCATTAAACCAAAAACCAAACCAAACCCATGGCCGTCGGGTCAATTTCAATTCATTGTGACCCTATAGGACAGAGTAGAACTGCCCCATAGGGTTTCAAAGGAGGGGCTGGTGGATTTGAACTGCCGACTTTTTGGTTAGCAGCCACATGAGATAGCATTTCACTACCCGCACTAGGATGGCTATGATTGGAAAAATGGAAAACAAGTGTTGGTGATGATGTGGAGAAATTAAAACCATTACCCATTGCAAGTAGAAGTCTATAATAGTGCATCTGCTGTGGAAAACAGTTTAGAAGTTCCTCAAAAATTTAAACATAGAATTATCCTGTGACTCAGAAATCCCACTCCTAGGTATATTACCTAAAGAATTGAAAGCAAGAATGCAAACAGATACCTGCACACCAATATTCATTGTAGCATTATCATTTGGAACGTGGATAGAGACCAAAATTTATTAGTGTTTACCAGGAGTGGGCGGGAGGAAGAAGAAGGGAATCATTGCTTAGCGGACACTGAATTTCTCTTAAAGGTGATTAAAAAATTTAGAAAATGGATAGTGGTGATGGTTGCACAACATAATGAATGCAATTAATGTCACTGACTTGTATATGTAAAAAATGCTGGCATAGCAAATATATTGTTATATATATATTTTTACCATAATAAAAAAGGGAATTAAACATTTGCAAGAAGATGACAGGCATGAGCAAACTCACTCAGGTTTTTTTGGCAGAACCCAGATCATTGTGGTTGTAGGCCTGTTGTCTCTGTTTTCCTGCTGTTGTCAACCAGACATTGTTCTCTTCTTAAAGACTACCCACATTCCATCTCCAAGGGCCCCTTCGGTCTTCAAATCCGGCAACAGTGCATCAAGTGTTTTTTCATTTCAAGTATCTGTGATTTTCCTTTCTGCAGTCAGCCAGAGAAAGCTGTTTGCTTTTAAGGTCTCATGTTATTAGATCAAGCAAACTTGGATGATTTCATTCTTTTAAGGTTAACTGTGCCGTATAACATAAAATAACCAAAGGAGTGTTGGCTCGTACTTTTCACAAATTCTGAGGATTAGGGTAGGACACATCTGTGTGTGGAGGGTGGGTTGACTGTGCATTTAAAAAATTCTGCCTATCACACTCAGTTTTTAGATCGAAGTGAATTCCCAGACCCAAAACCCACTGACTAAAGGAAAGGCTAGGTGTACTTAAAGAAAGACTTTGCATTATTACTGTAAGTATATACAATATTCAATTGTATTTGCAGCCACATTCCAGGATGTAGTGAACTCTGCATTGTATTGCCCAGTATCCCTTTCAGTACCAAGGTCCTTATTCCCCCAGAGACCAGGAAAGTTACTCTCCAAAGGCTCACAGCTTAATCCTTCTCTGAAAATTGTTCTTAATTGTCTTTGGTCAAAGGAGCTGTATTGTCCAAAGTTATGTGTTCTTCCTGGGAGCAGCTGATATCTAGAGATTGGTCAACGTACTGAAAAAAAAGATACTCCCTTGATTATATTTGAGTCAACTGTGAAGGACCATCTCTCTGCCAGAGCTTGTCTTGGATCAACTAAGGCCTCTGTTGTAACTGTTTCTCAATTTTCCTTCTATCTCTGTTCAAATCTGCTCCACCCTCCTGAAGTTGTTTTGGGTATATTCCAGAACAACAATAACAATAGAAAAAATTCTACAAGTAAATCTGTGCTTCATTGTTTATTTCTCAGAAGTTGATTTAAAACAAATTGTATATGTGCACTGGGGAAAGGATAATATCTTGACTGACCAAGGGTTCTTAGGTACATAGTCTGACCCAACATGGATAACAGATGATCCAAAATGATGATGAATCTTAATATCACTAAAAGAGATATATCAAATTCTATCAATTCCAGTGATTTTCTCAATTCTGGCTTCCACAAGTGGTGGGGAGGTGGGAAAGACGTGAATTTTCCATTGTTCTAAATAATGGATTTCTACTGTAGCAAAGATGAAGAAATTGAAGATTTTTACCAATTTCTGCAGTCTGAAATTGATTGAACATGCAATTAGGATGCATTGATAATTACTGATTATTTGAATGCAAAAGTTGGAAACAAGGAAGACGGATTGGTAGGTGGAAAATATGGCCTTGGTAATAAAACGATGCCAGAGATCTCATGGTAGAATTTTGCAGGACCAATGACTTCTTCACTGCAAATACCTTTTTTCACCAACATAAATGGCAAGTATACACTTGGACCTCACCAGGTGGAAGACACAGGAATCAGATCGACTACATTTGTGGAAAGAGATGATGGAAAAGCTCAATATCATCAGTCAGAACAAGACCAGCAGTCTTGCAGAACAGACCATCAATTGCTCATATGCGAGTTCAAGTTGAAACTGAAGAAAATTAGAACGAGTCCATGAGAGCCAAAGTATGACCTTGATTTTATTCCACCTGAATTTAGAGACTATCTCAAGAATAGATTTGATGCATTGAACACTAATTACCAAAGACCAGATGAGTTGTGGAATGACATCAAGGACGTCATACATGAAGAAAACAAGAGGTCATTAAGAAGACAGGAACGAAAGAAAATACCAAAATGGATGTCAGAAGAGACTCTGAAACTTGCTCTTGAACATCGAGTAACCAAAGCAAATGGAAGAACTGATGAAGTCAAAGAGCTGAACAGAGGATTTCAAAGCGTTGCTTGAAAAGACAAAGTAAAGTTATTATAATGGCATGCACAAAGACCTGAACATAGAAAACCAAAACGGAAGAACATGCTCAGCATTTCTCAAGCTGATAGAACTGAAGAAAAATTGCAAGCCTCAAGTTGCAATATTGAAGGATTCTTTATGTAAAATATTAAACTATGCAGGAAGCATCAAAAGAAGATGGAAGGAAAACATAAAGTCACTATACCAAAAAGAATTGGTCAATATTCAACCACTTCAGGAGGTAGCATATGATCAGGAACTAATGGTACTGAAGGAAGAGGTCCAATACGCACTGAAGACATTGGCGAGAAACAAGTCTCCAGGAATTGACAGAACACCAATTGAGATGTTTCAACAAATGGATGCAGCACTGGAAGTGTTCACTCATCTATGGCAAGAAATTTGAAGACAGATACCTGGCCAATTGACGGGAAGAAACCCATATTTATGCCTATTCCAAAGAAAGACAATCCAACCAAATATGGAAATTATTGAACAATATCCTTAATATCACAGAAAAGTAAAATTTTGCTGAAGATCATTCAAAAGCAGCTGCAACGGTACATCAGCAGGGATCTGCCAGAAATTCAAGCTGGATTCAGAAGAGGACGTGGAACCAGGGATATCATTGCTGATGTCAGATTGATACTGGCTGAAAGCATAGAATACCAGAAAGCTGTATACCTGTGTTTTATTGACTATGGAAAGGCGTTCAACTGTGTGGATCATAACAAATTATGGATAACATTGTGAAGAATGGGAATTCCAGAACACTTAATTGTGCTCATGAGGAGCCAGTACATAGACCAAGAGGCAGTCGTTCAAACAAAACAAGGGGATAATGCGTAGTTTAAAGTCAGGAAAGGTGTATGTCATGGTTGTATCCTTTCACCATACTTATTTAGTCTGTATGCTGAATAAATAATATGAGAAGCTGGACTATATGAAGACGAATGTGACATCAGGATTGGAGGAAGACTCATTAACAGTCTGTGTTATGCAGATGACACAACCTTGCTTGCTGAAAGTGAAGAGGACCTGAAGCACTTACTGATGAAGATCAAAGACTACAGCCTTCGGTATGGGTTATACCCGAACATAAAGAAAATAAAAATCTTCACAAATAGATCAATAAGCAACCTCATTATAAATGGAGAAAAGATTGAAGTTGTCAAGGATTTCATTTTGCCTGGATCCACAATCAACACCCATGGAAGCGGTAGTTAAGAAATCAAATATGATGCATTGCATTGGGCAATTCTGCTGGAAAAGACCTCTTTAAAGTGTTAAAAAGCAAAGATTTTACCTTGAAGACTAAGATGCGCATGACCCAAGCCATGGTGTTTTCAATCACCTCATATGCATGCCAAAGCTGGACGCTGAATAAGGAAGACTGAAGAAGAACTGACGACTTTGAATTATGGTGTTGGCGAAGAATACTGAATATACCATGGACTGCCAAAAAAACATAAAAGCTGTCTTGGAAGAAGTACAAGGACGCTCCTTAGAAGCAAGGATGGAGAGACTTGTCTCACATACTTTGGACATATTATCAGGAGGGAACAGTCCCTAGAGAAGGACATCATGCTTGGTAAATTAGAGAGTCAGTGAAAATGAGGAAGACCCTCAATGAGATGGATTGATACAGTGGTTGCAACAATGGGCTCAAGCATAGTAAGGATAGTTAGGATGGCACAGGACCGGGCCATGTTTCGTTCAGTTGTACGTAGGGTATTTATGAGTTGGAACCAACTCCAAGGCACCTAACAACAATCGTAGCATACTGAAGGACTTTGATAGCAGTCGCATACCATGAGCTTGCTGTCCATTAAAATTTGCCGGAGCTTATTTTTTATGATCAAGTATTACTCCAGAATACAAATAAAACAAAACAAATAAACAAATGAATTAAAACTAAAACAAAGCAACAACAAAAGCTAAGTATATTGCCATTCATGAAATATGTATTAATGTATTTCATAAAACAAAGCCATGGTAACTGTAATTTTCATCATAAAGTTCAGAAAAACCCTGTTGCTGTCAAGTCAATTCTGACTCATAGCAACTCTATAAAGATTATAGAAGGTAAAACAAACAAACAGACAAACAAACCAGAAAGGTCTCACCTCGCCTATTAATTTTCTAGTTCTGCCTAACAAATTCCACAAACATAATGGCTTAAAACACAGTCCATTTATTAGCTCTTAGTTTTCCAGGTCAGTAGTCTGGAAGGGATTCTGGTGATGGAATGGTTAAGTGGTTGGTTGCTGTTGGAAAGGTTGGTGGTTCACACCCACCCAGCAGCTTCAAAATGATGAGGGCATTGGTTAAGTTTACACCCTTGGTTAGTTCTCCTGATATGTATTATGCGAATGCCTTCTAATCTGTAAATAGAATGAGAGGATGCTGCCTATTATTCTAATTCAATAATTTAACTGTCTTGTGAAAGAGGAGAGGAAGATACAGTGTAAAACAAGAACATATTTTCTCTGACGTTCTATTGGATCTTGTGGACTTGTATAAAATATGCAATATACTTATTAGAAAATTCTTGATGTTATCTGCCATCTTATACCAGTTTGCAATGGATTGTTGTTTACATTTAGTTGGCCTTGTACTGGATACTAACGTTTATCTGTTTCCCTCCTTGTCTATTATACAATACTGTTGAAATCCTTGAATATGTTGATCACTCCTGAGCTTAACTGAGTAATGAGAAAGAATAACTTTCCTAAATACTCCATATATGCTGTATAAGGCAAATCTTGAGTTTAGGAAAACTGTGAGGATTTTCTACCCTATAAAATGTAAAATTTTGTCAGTATTATCTGAGAGTACTTATAATACTTGAAAATAATTCTGGACCATATCAACTTTGAATTTATCTTTATATGTTTGTGTTTTTAATTATAGAATAACATTTATTTTTTTATGTATTATTGATTTTTATAATACTTTGAGTCTCAACCTAATACATTTTTTTTAATCTAGTATATGTTCAATTGATGTTAACTCTAGTGAGTTCATTCATTATTTATTCCTCCATTCATTGCTTACTCATTCAATATTTACTGAATCATTATCAGTGGACCCTGGAGATAGGTAAATTACCTTACTTCCTTGAATCATTTTAAAAGTAATTTGATGACATATTCTTTTGAAATTAACTACAAATCTTGTTAGTTTAGTAAAAATAGCTTGTGTGTCATTCTGTTTTAAACACCACAGGTAGATAACATGTAGTGGTAAGCAGAAATCCTGGATTCTAGTCCCAGATTTACCCCTTTCTAGCTAATTGACTCTGTGCAAGTAAGATAATTTCAAAGGCAGTTTCATTATTAATTGTTTTAAAAAATCATTTTATAAAATGCTACACAAATGTAAGCTGTGATAAAGATGATGAGGCAGTGACAGTAATTTCCACCCTGTAATACTGATGTGTGATCTGGGGTTTATCAGATCCGTTGTGAAGACAGCATCCTATCAGGAAACGTGAAAGGTGGTTTTCTTGAAGTAATATACCTTGACAGAGTTTCGAATAATAGTTATTGAGCACTCACACATTCTCAACATCTGACTCATTTTACTTTTATCTTGTTCTGCCCACCTATTCGTGTGAGGTGAATTGAGAGCAGTAAAATTCTGAAGCGACCTGTGTATCAAGAACTGAAGAAAACCAATTGTACAACAGATGGTCACAAGAAACCCTTCAAGGACATGTTGAAGCACAATTTAAATCAATATGATAGAGTTGTCAATATCACTGAAGTCTCAGACTTATGTGCCTGTTCAGCAAAGTGTGAAGGGGTGTCTCTGTTAGGACTAAGTAAGGCGGTAAAGCAATAGAGTTATAAACAACAAATTGTGCAAGGGGCAGCCAGTCATTAAGGCTGAGATGACTTATACATACAATCAGTGTTGTGGAAACTTCAGTTTATTCATTAGGCCATTTGATTCGCTAGACCATATTTTTCCATTGAGTGCAATTTGACACAATGGAAGAAAACATGTATCCTTTATTTACTATTTAATAAAGAAGTCTTAAAGAGACTGGGTATGCAAATGTTATCTCTCTGAATTTTTTAAATAGGAATAATGAGTTGGAATTGTTTTAATATTCAACATATGTAAAAAGCATTAAAAGATAATTGTACTATTAAAAACAATATGAAACATTTTTGCAATTTATTCATTCATTCAGCAATATTTGTTGAACAGCTACAATGTGCCATACTATGGAGATAAAACAGTAAACAAGAATGATACAGTACTTTCCCCATTATTCTAATAAGGATCCAGAAAAATAGACAAGCAATTACAAAGAGAGGTGATTAACTCTACGTCAAAGCAAGAAAACTACAGTTTGGAGCAAATGGCAGAAATATCTAACCCAGTCCAGACAGCGTCAGGGGAGTTATCCTGGAAAACATTTATTTTCTACTTTATCCAGATATCTTGCAAGTTAGATTTATTCCTCTACATCACTATTTCTCAAAACCTAGTAATAAAAACAAACAAACAAACAAAAAAACCAAAAAACCGGTTGCCGTCGAGTCGATTCTGACTCATAGCGACCCTACAGGACAGGAGAACTGCCCAATAGGGTTTCCAAGGAGTGCCTAGTGGATTCAAACTGCCAACTTTTTAGTTAGCAGCCAAGCTCTTAACTATTGTGCTGCCAGGGTTTCCATTTGGAGGTTAGGCTCACTTTGTAACTCTCTTCCAAAACATTCCCCTTTTCAAAGGGACTGGGACCACAAAGGTAGCTCAGAGACAACTGTGTGCAAAGTGAGTGCACATACAAGAATGTACACACATCTGAATAAGGTTACTATCTTAAAGGAGATAGAAGAAAGCAACATGAAACATGAATTGTATGTTAAGAGGAATAAGGATATAACTAGAAAGAACTTTAAAGTATGTGTATTTTTTCCCCTTGGAGATCTAAACGAGGGAGGATCTGCATCCATTAAGCAGAACATTGCCTATAGTAAAAGGCTATTGGAGATTTGGGATGTTAAAACTATAATTGCTGAAATTAAAAGTGAAAAGAAAAACAAAAACTCAGAATAATGGACTGAATTCAAAAGTTAACAAAATTGAAGAGTGAATCACTAAGATGAAATGTTAGCCCCAAAATTATCAGAGCGCATAGAACCAATAGATAGAGACAGCACTGAGTACACACACGTATGTGACCACTCCCACACATGCACGTTTACCATGCAGAACTGGTGAAGTGCTAAAGTAAACTCAACAGATTCATAAGAACGTCTAAGGATGGAGTAGAATAGGAAAATGTTTAGCCTTATACAAAATGTTTTCCTTATTAAATGAAAATGTTTTCCTATAAAGTTTATGCATTAAAAAGGTATTTTAAAGAATATTGAATAATTGACATATTTAAAAATAAAAAAATGGAAAGACATATAAAAATACTGTTGCTGGATTTATTGCTGTTCTTGTTGTGTGCTGTTGAGTTGATTCCGAGTCATGGTGACCCTACAGGACAGAGTAGAATTGCCTCATAAGGTTTTCTAGGCTGTAATCTTCATAGGTCTTTGCACATTTCATTATAATATTTTGCTTTGTCTTCTTGAGCTGCCCCTTGAAATCTGTTCAGCTCTTTTACTTCATCATTTCTCCATTTACTTTAGCTACTCTATGTTCAAGAGCAAGTTTCAGAGTCTCTTCTGATATCTATTTTGGTCTTTTCTTTCTTTTCTGACTTTTTAATGACCTTTTGCTTTCTTCATGTAGGATGTCCTTGATGTCATCCCACGACTTGTCTGGTCTTCAATCATTAGTGTTCAATGAATCAAATCTATTCTTGAGATGGTCTCTATATTCAGGTGGGATATACTCAAGGTTGTATTATCTGTCATGGACTTGTTGGAGTTTTCTTCAGCTTCAACTTGAACTTGCATGTGAGCAGTTGATGGTCTGTTCCCTAGTTTGCCCCTGGCCTTCTTCTGACTGATGATATTGAGCTCTCCACTGTCTCTTTCCACAGATGTAGTCAATTTGATTCCTGTGTCCTCCATCTGGTGAGGTTCACATGTATAGTCACCGTTTATGTTGTTAATAAAAGATATTTTCAATGAATCGGTCTTTGGTCTTGCAAAATTCTACCTTGCAATCTTCTGGTTCATTTCTATCACTAAGGCCATATTTTCAAATTACTGACTTTTCTTTGTTTCCAATTTTTGCATTCCAATCACTAGTAATAATCAATGCATCTTGATTGCATGTTTGGTCAATTTCAGCCTTCAGAAGTTGGTAAAAGTCTTCAATTTCTTCACCTTTGGCATTAATGATTGATGAGTAAATTTGGATAATAGTCGTATTAATTGGTCTCCCTTGCAGGCATATGTATATTATCCTATCACTGACAGTGTAGTACTTCAGGATAGATGTTGAAATGTTCTTTTTTTAAAAAAATTCTGCTTTAGGTGAAAGTGTGCAGAACAAATTAGTTTCTCATTTGATAGTTTGTACATAAAATGATTAACGAACTTGGTTTCATTCCCCACAATGTGTCACCACTCTCCCCATTTCCACCGTGGTTTCCCCATTTTCTTTTGTCCTGATTTTCTACCCCTTCCTGCCTTAGGACAGAAAATGCCCTTTTGACCTCGTATGATTGATTGTTCTAAACAATACAAGAGTATGTTCCTCTCAGGTTTTATTGTTTATCTTGTGTGCTTGTCTATTGTTGGGCTAGTGACACAGTGGTTTAAGGTCTCAGCTGCTAACTGAAAGGCCAGCAGTTTAAATCCACAAGTCGCTCCCTGGAAACTCTAAGGGGCAGTTCTACTCTGTCGTATATGGTCACTATGAGTCGGAATCAGCTCAATAGCAACGGGTTTGGTTTTTTGGTTTTTATGTTGGGCAGGGAAGTGGTCTCCAGGAATGGCTTCATTTCCAGGTCAGAAAGGAGTGTCAGGGCTATAGTCTCAGGATTTCCTCCAGTCCATGTCAGAGCAGCAAGCCTGGTCTTTCCTGTGAATTTGAATTTTTGTTCTACAATTTTCTCCAGGTCTGTCCAGGACCCTCTGTTGTGATCCCAGTCAGAGCAGTTGGTAGTGGTAGCCAGGCACCATCTAGTTCTTCTGGTCTTGGGGTTGTGTAGGCTGTGGTTCATGTGGTCCATTAGTCAGTCCTTTGGACTAATCACTCCCTTGAGTATTTGGTCTCCTTCACTTTATCTCACTCCAAACCGGAAGAGACAAATAGTTGTATCTTAGGTGGCTGCTAGCAAGCTTTTAAGATCCCAGATGCTACTTACCAAAGTAGGATGCAGAACATTGTCTTTCTGTACCATGTTGTGCCAGTTGACATAGACGTCCCTCAAGTCTATGGACCTTTGTATTGTAGCCTAGTAACTTCAGCTTGTGAGGTGTTTGGTTATGTCTAAGAAGTTTCCCTGACTATACCCCTAGTGTGCTCTATAGGAGCTGCATCTGCAGTATGTAGAAATATCCACCACCAAACCTATGTTTTCAGCTGAATGTGTTCCCTTACATCCTCCCACACCTCTTGGCATATCTAACTGCCTATTTGTCCAATCATATATTATTATTTGTTAATGCTATTGCTGCAGGACTATCTAAGCTATAGTAGTTACCATACCAAAAACCACACCAAACCTGTTGCTGTCGAGTTGATTCCAACTCACAGTGACCCAGTAAGACAGAGTAGAACTGCCCCCGTAGAGTTTCCAACGAGTGACTTGTGGATATAAACAGTCGATTTTTGGTTAGCAGCCATAACTCTCTGTAGCTTTTAGCAACTGGGCTACCTGGGCTCCCAGTAGTTACCATAGTTGCTCTTTATTCTTGCATTCCTCTCAGTGTCCTCCCTTGCCTTGGTCATGCTGTACTGAATTCTCCCATATGATGTACTGCCTTTCCTCTCACCAATATTAATTTGTGTCTTCTATCTAATTGGTAATTCTCCCTCCCTCCCACTCCTGTTCCTGGTACCCATCAAAAAAAGTTTGTTTGTTTTTTTTTTTCTTTTTTTCCTGTGTGTAAACCTTTTCTTGTTACTTTATAGTAGTAGTCTCATACAATGTTTGTCCTGTGATTGACTTATTTCACTCAGCATAATGTCCTCCAAATTCATCCATGCTGTGAAATGTTTCTCAGATTCATCATTATTCTTTATTTTTGTGTAGTATTCCATTATGTGTATGTATCACACTTTGTTAATCCACTCATCTGTTGATGGGCACTTATGTTGTTTCCATCTTTTTGCTGTTGTGAATAATGCTGCAATGAACATGGGTGTGCATGTCTCTGTTCATGTCACAGCTCTTATTTCTCTAGAGTATATACCTGGGAGTGGGATTTCTGGATCATATGGTATTTCTATTTGTAGCTTCTTGAGTAAGCAATGTACCGTTTTACAAAGTGTACCATTTTTACATTCCCATCAATATCCCCACAACCTCTCCAACATTTGTCATTTTCTGCTTTTTTGATTAGTGCCGGTAATGTCGGGGTATGATGATATCTCATTGTACTTTTAATTTGCATCTCTCTATAGGGTCACTATGAATCAGAATCTACTTGACAACAATGGGTTTGGTTTTTTGGTAACAGCTAATGACCGTAAGTATTTTCTTCATATGTTTGTTATCTGCCTGAATGCCTTTGGTGAAGTGTCTGTTCATATCCTTTGCCAATTTTTTAATTGGGTTGTTTGTCTTTTTATTGTTGAGATGTTGAATTTCTCTATAAATTTTAGAGCTTAGACTCTTGTTGGATATGTCTTAGCCAAAAGTTTTTTCCCAGTCTGTAGGTTCTCTTTTGACTCTTTTGAAGAAGTCTTTTGCTGAGCAAGTGTTTAATTTTTAGGAGGCCCATTTATCTAGTTAATTTTGTGCTGTGTATACATTTTTAGTTATGTTTGTTACTCTATTTATGCCATATATTAAGACCCCTAATGTAGTGCCTATTTTTTCCTCCATGATTTATCGTTTTAGGTTTTATATTTAGATCTTTGATCCAATTTGAGTTAGTTTTTGTGTATGGTGTGAGATATAGGTCCTGTTTCATTTTTTTACAGATGGACATCCAGTTTTGCCAGCACTATTTATAGAAGAGATTGTCTTTTCCCCATTTAATCATCTTTGGCCCTTTGTCCAAGATCAGCTGACCATAGAAGGATGGATTTATGTCTAGGTTCTCAATTCTGTTCCATTGGTCTATGTGTCTGTCATTTTACCAGTACCAAACTCTTGACTACCCTGACTGTATAGTATGTTCTTAGATCAGGTATTGTGAGAGGTCTTCTACTTTGTTCTTCTTCTTCAATATTGCTTTACTTATCCGTGGTCAGTTTCCTTTCCATATAAAGTTGGTGATTAGTTTTTTTATTTCACTGCAGAATGTTGCTGGAATTTGGATCAGGATTGCATTATATCGGTAGATCACTTTGGGTAGTATTGACATTTTCACAATGTTGAGTCTTCCTATCCATGAACATGGTATGTGTTTCCATTTACTTAGGTCTCTTTGGTTTTTAGCAGTAGTGTTTTGTAGTTTTCTTTGTACAGGTCTTTTATGTCACTGGTTAGATTTATTCCTAAGTATTTTATCTTGTGGAGGGCTATTGTAAATGAGATTATTTGCCTGATCTCCTTTTCAAAGTCTTCTTTGCTATTATATAGGAATCCAACTAATTTATGTATGTTGATCTTGTACCCTGCTGCTTTGCTTAATCTTTCTATTAGTTCCATTAGCTTTCTTGTGGTGTCCTTAGGATTGTCTATTTTATAGGATCATATCATCTGCGAATAGGGATAGTTTTACTTCTTCCCTAACAATTTTTGTGCTCTTTATTTCCTTTTCTTGCCTTATTGCTCTAGCTAGGACTTCCAGTAAAATGCTGGATAAGAGTGGTGATGATGGGCATCCTTGTCTCATTTCCATTCTCAAGGGGAATGTTTTCAGTCTCTCTCCATTGAGAATAATGTTGGCTGTTGGTTTTGTATAAATGCCATTCATTGTATTGAGAAATTTCACTTCTGTTCCTATTTTTGGAGAGTTTTTATCAGGGATGGGTATTGGACTTTATCAAATGCCTTTTCAGCATCGATTAAGATGATCATGTGATTCTTTTGTTTTATTTATTTCGTGGATTATGTTGATTGATTTTCTAATACTGAACCAAGGGTATACTTGCAATCTATCCTGCAAGAAGTACAACCAGTTCTCTCCTTAAATGAGAGGAAGGCAAGATTTCATCTCACATACTTTGGATGTGTTATCAGGAGAGACAGTCCCTGGAGAAGAATATCGTGTTTGGTAAAGTAGAGGGTCAGCAAAAAAGAGGAAGACCCTAAATGAGATAGATTGACATGATGGCTGCAACAATGGGCTCAAATCTAACAATGATTGTGAGGATTGTGCAGGACTGGCCAGTGTTTCGTTCTGTTGCAGGTAAGGTTGCTGAGTTGAAATTGACTTCAGACACCTAATAATAACTACAAAAACAATCTTTATGTAAGCAGATTGTCAGGTCTTTTCTCCCACAGAGCCGTGGTTGATAAAATATTACCTAATACATATTTTGGAGGACTAGTGGCTCAGTGGTTAGGAGCTCAACTACTAAACAAAAGGTTGGCAGTTCGAGTCCACTAGCTGCTCTTTGGAAAACCCTATGAGGCAGTTCTACTTTGTCCTGTACAGTCGGTATGAGGCAGAATTGACATGAAGGCAACTTTTTTTTTTTTTTTAAATACATATCTTAGGAATTATCGCACTTTAATAAAAACAGTGAAAGTCAAATTTAAAATAAAGCCTTATTTATGTAGTCAATTATTTCTGTCTAGTTTAACTAAATACAGAAGAAAATTAAAACAGAAAGAAAGAGAGAGAGAGGAAGGAAGGAGAGAGGAAGGGAGAGAAAGAAAGAGGGAGGTAGGGAGGGAGAAAAGAAGTAAATGTGTATTTTCTATTTAAGCTGCTTTAACAAGTTACTTAAAATATCCTTAGTACAGAACTTAAAATATCCTTAGTACAGAAGACACTCAAAGGTGTCATTGTTTTTTAATTCATTTCAGCAAAAAAAAAAAAAAAATAGTGTAGTGAATCAGTTTCTGAAATGATTAACTACTACAAGTAAAAACATAATTTTCTTCTTGGTAATTATGACATAACTGCACATTAATTAAAAATGTCTGCAAATAGCTTGATAAATGCACTTAGAATGTCAAACAACATGTATCATATAGCCTAAATTCAGTTTTAGAACATAAAATTATATGTTCTGTGGTCTATTTTTGTGTGGCTTAATGCTTACCATTTAAATGGATGGATTATGTAGGAAATGATAATCAATCATGGTAAATTATCAACAAATGCTTTGTTAATGATATGAAAGCCTGAAAATGTTTAATATTTGTGGTCTGTGCAATAATCCTTCATTATGTGAACACAGTTAATTCATATTGCTTTTGTGTATGTGTGTGTCTTTAACTTTGAAATCATAACTAAAAGAAGAAGAAGAAAAATTACAATGAAGCCACAAGTTGGATAACACCTGCAAAGGGAAATATTATTTAGCTTCAAATTTTTTCCCCCCAAAAAAAATACAACAAAGAAATTAAAGGTCTTATATTCAGGAGTTTGTTTAACTCACTTAGCAAATAGTCCAAATTCAAAACACGAATTTGTTTAGAGTATTATTAAAACATTTTTATCTTTAAGATTAGACAATCATGATTTTTTTTTTCTGTTTTCTAAATTGTGGCAAAAAACATATACATCAAAACATCCACCAACATAACAATTTCCACATTTACAATTCAATGACATTGATTACATTTTTCATGTTGTTTCAACATTATTGCTATCCTTTTCCAAAATATTCCTCCACCATTAATATAAACTACATGTCTCCAAATAAAAAATTCTGCTTTTCCCCTCCTCTTACCCTGCCAACTATTAAGAAATGGAATTTTTAAATTAAAAATAGTAATATTTACAATATGCTATAATTGCATTACTTACAAGTATTTAATCTTACCCAGAAAAGCACTGATAATGATATAACAATGTGAAAAGTTTCTTTTTATTCTTTGAAAATACTTAAGTATTGCAAGGTCTAAAATGATTAAAATATTTCTGGATTGAAGAAAAAATAATTTGGTAGTTGAATTGGAAGAAAATGTTGACAATAAAACCAAAGTATGGTATATTTCAAGATCTGTCCTGAAGTACAACATTGTCAGTCATAGGAAAATATCCATATACCTACAAAGAAGACCAGTTAATATGGTGATATTCAAATTTACTCACCAGCCACTAATGTCAAAGATGATGAAACTGAAGACTTTTACCAGCTTCTGCAGTCTAAAATTGACAAAACATGCAATCAAGATGCATTAATAATTACTGGTGATTGGAATGCGAAAGTTAGAAGCAAAGAAGAAGGATTACCAGTTGGAAAATATGGCCTTGGTGATAGAAATAACACAGGAGTTCATATGATAGAATTTTGCAAGACCAATGACTTACTCATTGCAATACCTTTACTCAACAACATAAACGGCAAGTGTACGTGTGGACCGTGCTGGATGGAATACACAGTAATCAAATCGACTACATATGTGGAAAGAGAGAATGGAGAAGCTCAATAACATCAGTCAGAACAAGGACAGGGCACACTGTGAAACAGATCATCACCTGCACATATGCAAGTCCAAGTTGAAGCTGAAGAAAATTAGAACAAGTCCACCAGTGCCAAAGTATGACCTTGAGTATATCCCACATGAATTTAGAGACTATCTCAAGAATAAACATGACATATTGAACATTAATGACAAAAGACCAGACAAGTTGTGGGGTGACATCTAGGCCTGCGTACATGAAGAAAGCAAAAGGTGATTGAAAAGACAGGAAAGAAAGGAAAGACAAAAATGGATGTCAGAAGAAACTCTGAAATTTGCTCTTGAATGAACAGAAGTTAAAATGAATACAAGAAATGATGAAGTAAAAGAGCTGGACAGAAGATTTCAAAGGGCAGCTTGAGAAGACAAAGTATTATAATGAAATGTGTGAAGAGCAGGAGTTACAAAACCAGAAGGGAAGAACAAACTTGGCATTTCTCAAGCTGAAAAAATTGAAGGAAAAATTCAAGCCTCAAGTTATAGTATTGAAGGATTCTATGGACAAAATATTGAATCAGTCTAGGAGGCTAGAAGTCAGAATTCAGGGTGAAATCTCCCAGGGAAGGCTGTCTCTCTCATTGGTTGTGGGGGAAGTTCCTCATCATCAATTTTCCCCTGGTCTAGGAGCTTTTCAGCACAGGGACTCTGGGTCCAAAGGACACACTCTGCTCCTGGTGTTTCTTTCTTGGTGGCATGGGGTCCCCTCTCTCTGAATGCTTCTCTCTCTTTTATCTCCTGTAAGATAAAAGGTGATGTAGGCCACACTCCAGAAAAACTCCCCTTACATTGGATGAGGGCTGTGACCTGAGTAAGGGTGTTACATCCCACCCTAATCTTCCATAACATAACCTAATCTTGCCTCATTAACCACAGGCAGATATTAGGATTTATAAGGCATAGGAAAATCACATCAGATCACAAAATGGTGGACAACCACACAATACTGGGAATCATAGCCTAGTGAAGTTGATACAAATTTTTGGGGGACACAATTCAATCCATGAAATGATGTCAGATGGATCTTGGCTGAAAGCAGAGAATACCAAAAAGATGTTTACCTGTTTTTTATAGACTAAGCAAAGGTATTTGACTGTGCAGTTCATAACAAATTACAGAGAACATTGTGAAGAATGAGGATTACAGAACATTTAATTGTGTTCACGGGGAATCTGTACACAGACCAAGAGTCACTCAAACAGAACAAGGGGATACTTCGTGGTTTAAAATCAGGATAGATGTGTGTCACTGTTGTATCCTCTCACCATACTTATTCAATAATCTGAGAAGCTGAACTATATGAAGAATAAAGCAGCACCAGGATTGGGGGAAGACTAATTAGCAAGCTTCCACATGCAGATCACACAACCTTGCTTGCTGAAAGCAAAGAGAATTTCAAGTACTTACTGATTAAGATCAAAAGCTAGAGCCTTCAATATGGATTACACCTTAACATAAAGAAAACAAAAATCCTCACAACTGGACCAATAAACAACATCATGATAAACAGAAAATATTGAAGTTGTGAAGGATTTCATTTTACTTGGATCCACAGTTAATGCCCATGGAAGCAGCAGTGAAGAAATCCAACGATGAACTGCACTGGGGAAATCTGCTGCAAAAGACCTCCTTAAACGTGTTAAAGAGCAAAGATGTCACTTTGAGGACTCAGGTGCACCTGACCCAAGCTATGGTATTTTCAGTTGCCTAATATGCATGTGAAAGCTAGACAATGAATAAGGAAGACCAAAGAAGAATTGATGCCTTTGTATTATAGTATTGGTGAAGAATATTGACTATATCATCGATTGTCAGAAGAACCTACGAATGTGTATTGGAAGAAATACAGCCAGGATGCTCCTTGGAAGTGAGGATGACGAGACTATGTCTCACTTACTTTGGACATGTTATCATCAGGAGGGACCATTCCCTGGAGAAAACCATCATGCTTGGTAAAGTAGACTGTCAGTCGAAAGAAAAAGCCCCTCATGGAGACAAACTGACATAGTGCTTCCAACAATGGGCTCAAACATAGCAATGATTATGAGAATGGAGTAGGACCTGACAGTGCTTCATTCTGTTGTACATAATATTGCTATGAGTTGAAACTGACTCCATGGCAGCTAACAACAACAACAACATGGTAATTGAACAAACTAACTTTTTTTTTCCATAGAAGCTTTGTTAGCCTTTGACTGTTTATGAATAAGCATACTTGGTTAAAGTATATAATTCCACCTAAATAAACAGAAACATACCTTAAACTGAACAGAAACTTGCTTTAAACTGAACAGAAACATGCCTTAAACTGAACACTTTCAGCATTACTAGGAAACCCATAGAGTTCACACATTTCATTACAATATTATCTCCAGTAGGATAAGGTTGTATCTTAAATGTTTTAGGAGCAAGACAAACCTCTTTAGTGTTAGCTAGATGTTTTATTTATGGGCTTCTCAAGATATGTATGAATTGACCAGGATACTGCGTGTATTTCTTTCAACATGAGAAATATCCAGTTCTAAATGGGATTAAAAATTGGCACTTGTGTAAAGAGAATCAATATCCATGTGCTTATACGAATAGTTATAATCTATTCTCTTCCCCAAATTCCCATAATCTGATTTTGATAATTTGATTTAATGGAAATTCAGAAATTAGTTTGTGCATATTTTAAATATTTCTTCCAAAAAAATTAATATAGTAAGAATCAGTGCCAAATTAATCTGAAAATTACCGTAGTGACAGCATACACGTAAGTCACAAGTGAATAATAAGGACTGTTCTGAATGAAGAAACAAACACGCGAAGGACAAGTTATTTCTCCTGGAAGCCATTAGACATAGCTTTCAATATTCAAAATTTGTAATTTTAAATACTCCAATTCTATGTTTAAAAACCTGTTCACTACACCATAAGAAGGAATTAAATATAACATATTTCATGGGAATTAATAAATCATAAACTAGTATTAAATTTTTTAAATGTATAAAATACAAAAATTAAGAATGGAAAATTAATGTAAAAAAAATGATCATAATTAGCTAGGAACTCTCACATGATAACTCAAAAAATCCATAGCATCACTAACTTTAAGTCAGTTTAAGGGGCAAAAGAAAAGAATGATTTTGCATTGAGGTTCAAATTACAAAGTCAACTAATGTATTCTTGGGACTTTCCCTATTGAATTTTAGAGTAAAATCTTAAAAGTATGGTGTATCCCAAAAATTAGCATCAATGATTCAATTGTTAAAATGCTATATTCTTATAATTTTAGAAGCAAAGACATTCTTGAAGAATAGAAATACCTGTTACCGCAGAGTCGTTACAGACTCATAGTGACCCTACTCTAAATGAATGCTCGCAAATATGGCAATCTGGCAAAACTCACGCAGCAGTAAATAAAGCTATAAATGATTACGATGATAAAGAAGAGAAACTATAATTGGATGTCTGAGGCTAAAAAAATATGACAACATATCAGTCCTAGCAGCACAAAAAAAGAGAAAACAGTCAAACAAGACTAATGAAAACTGTTTTTGCTTGCTTCTATTGGTACTCAGACTATTTCTGGAACTGGTTTATTATTTTAAGTGAGGAGGTAAAATTTCAAGTTCTTCCTGTTTACTGTGTGGTGAAAATATTTTATTGTATCATGTTAAATGTAGAATGTAACATTTAAACAGGATTGATTTATATAGTAGCAAATGGAATTAAAACCAATTTAGGTAAAATAAGGAACTCTATTATTGAAATAGTCTGAGTATAGATATAAATAAATATGCTTGCTACTTGGAAATCACTGAATATATATAAATACATTAACATTTCTCCTTGGAAATACTGTCTATCATTCTTGCCGAAATGGGTTGTGACTTTATCTGAAATAAACACAAAGCAAGGATATTATCTCTGATATATTTATGTACCATTCTATTTTCAGTGAAGTAATATGAAATGTATTAGCATCACTTAAGTTAATTTAAAGCAATTTCATCTTCTGCATACAGAAAAGTATATATTATTTTGTTTCTAAGTATCATGGACTACAGAGGAGGTCAAGTTGTGCTTTACCAACTGGAATCTGAGATATTTGATGGCATTAGTATTGGTCATTATTTTTGTATGCCTGATCACTATTCAAGAATCTGCCACTTTTAAGAAATCAAAAATCATCTGAGGAATAGATTTAAAACTGTACAAAAATAACTTACCTAAAAATTCTTATTCTTAGTTTACAATAGGGAGAGCACAGGGCATGGCAAAATGGTAATATGCTTCAAACATTAATTGCATTGATGTTGTTTTTGGGATGATAGGTGGCAAAAAAAAGGAAAATAAAATAATAATAAATAAGTGAGGATATATGTAAGGGAATTTTGGTCATTTCCCTTTATCTATTGAAACCTATAAATCTGGAAGTTTAAGGTTTATTTATTGGCTGTTTCATAGAATGAAACACTCCTAGTAGTATAGCGGATCCAAGTCAGAGATGACCAATTATATTCTTCCCACCTGGAACTTTATGGAGAAAATGCTTTTCAGATTGCCATGCATCAATACCATCCACCGCCATAGAAGATAAAAAACTATTAAGATGTGCTTAGAGTAAGCCCTAAATTATTACTCCCATACCCTTTAGTTTGTTCTTGTTGAGCACAGGCTAAGGAAGGCAGTGATAGCTGGTAGACCTCAACAATTCTAGAAAGGCAATAAAGATGGGACAGAATGTTCGTAGACTTATCTTTCTGGGAACATGGAAATAAGCAGTAGATGTAAGTACAGAGCAGGAGGATATGTGGCAGTGGCCACACCAGTAGATGATGCTTGTGTGCAGAAGACAACATCCAAAGACCAAGTGGTATGAAGACTCTCTCTGGAGTTGGCAAAGAGATAGAGGACAGTACTCAGTACTTGGAGAAGCACCACTACCCTTTCTCCTAGTGTTACATAATTTTCTTTCAATATATTTCCAATCCTGGGAAGGAAGAAAGGGTTGTGAGAGATGATTTCCTTCTAAAGAAGATTAGTTTTGAATTGTTGTTAGTGTAAGTATTGAAATAACTAAAAAGCTACACAAAAGAATCTATGCTGTAAACCAGGAGCCTTGGTAGTGCACTGGCTAAGCACTCACTGCTAAACGAGAGATTGGCGGTTCAAACCCCCCAGCTGCTCTGAGGGAGAAAGATATGGCAGTCTGCTTCTGTAAAGATTACAGTGCTGGAAACCCTATGGTGCAGTTCTACTCCGTCCTATAGAGTCACTATGATTCAGAATTGACTTGAAGGCAGCAGGTTTGGGTTTTTCTTTTTGTTGTTGTTGTTTTGCTTTTAGTTTTATATTATAAATTAGAAGATGTGTCTTAATTTAAAATGGAAACGTTAAGACCCTTCCCTTTCTCCTTTACTGTATATGAACTGAAATAATTTCTTACGAGCTAGTTATTGCTTTTAGTTGCTATCAAGTTAGTTCTATGTCATCTTCATGATCATTGGTATGTCTGAGTCTATTGTTGCTGCTGTTGTGTCAATCCATCTCATTGAGGGTTTTCCTCATTTTTTCTGACCCTCTAATTTACCAAACATGATGTTCTTTTCTAGCGATTGGTCTTTCCTGATGATGTGTCTAAAGTAAGGAAGCCAAAGTCTCGATATCTTCACACCTATGGAACATACTGGTTGTATTTCTTCTAAGACTGATTTATTCATTACTTTGACAGTCCTCAGAACATTCAATATTCTTCATCAACACCACAGGACATCATATTATGAGATAGTAAAGATCAATAAAAGACTAACAAGAAAAATTACGTCTGAAATTCTGAATAGTAAAAGAAATGTTTTAAAACCTCTAATATCATTGTGAGCACTGAGCGCATGCTCTGTACCTTGAATTATCTAAAAAATTTACAAGTAATGACACTTTTAATCCTTAACAAATCTACAAAAGATAAACAATTATTATCAACATTTTATCCATGAACCAAATAAGGCAAAGTAAATGTCCTGTAATTATACTGGCTGTAAGTGTCATTGAAGATTTATGCTAGGTATTCAGAATTCAGAACTGTTCTATTTAAAATGTATGGTAAAAATAAAGGGACTTCCATTATTAAATACAAATAAAACATAGATATGTTTCCAAAATATTTAGTTGGGTATGTTGTCATGATGCTTATCCAAGTTTTAACTTGGTGTCATTTTCCCTCATCATCATTCTAATATATAAATATGTTGCAAAAATCACACAAGAATTTTATCCATTATAAGGTTACCAAATAAAATAACAGACACTCAATTAAATTTCAATTTTATATAAACAATAAATAATATTTAGCATAAGTATATCTCAAATATTGCATGGACCGTACTCATACTACAAATCCATTCATTTTTTTATCTGTAATTGAAATTTAACTGGTTTTCTTGTATTTTCATTTGCTAACTCTGGAAACTAATCTGGTTGAATCTTGGCCAATAGAACTAAACATATTATTTATGTAGAGGCTAACAATACTTAAAATGTTTGGAGTGTTATTATGTGCCAGGCTCCAAGCTAAGTATTTTTACATGTCTAGGTTTATTTATCACAACAGGCCTCTGAAGTAATTAGCATTATGATCCCCAATTTTCTTAGGGAAAAAAATGGTGCTTATAGAAGTCAATTGAATTCCCCAGAATGCAGACAGTGACGTCTAGCAAGTACAGGGAAGTGGTGGGTGTGAATGTAGACTTACAACTGGTTCATAGGTATCCAGGTCCCACTTTCATGACCAGGCATTTTTTCAGTCTTTTAATGTCCCTCAATACGCAATTGACTGCAAACACAAGGATAAATCAAGTTAAGAGTGAAACATTGCCCAGTTGACCCACAGATTCACATATAATAACAACTAACTAATATTGTCATGAAAAAGACATAGTCAGGAACTCATCCTGTAGTTATTAGCCAGATCTTATTGTCGCTAGCAGCTGGCCTTGGACTCACAGCTAGGCTAAAGTCTTCTACTGTTGACAGTGGTGTCGCTAGGGTTGGTGTCATCCAGTGCAGCAACTCATGGCGTCACCCCCCCCATGGACATCCTCCTATACCATATCATACAGAATCCTTAGTAATTTTTTTATAGTAATGTTTGTAAATCATAATTCCTATGTATCACTGAATGTAATGGAAATAGTAGTGACATAAACAACTACAAAAGTAAAATAACACCTTTAAATTACAGTGTCATATACACATCCTGAATATATTAACAGTTACATAGTTTCATGTGGTTACAGTGAAAATTTGATAAGAAAACAATAAAATTTGAAGCAAAAACATTTTAAGATCTACATCAAAATTATGTTCATTTTAACATTAAACTTTACCATTACATGAGATACATTCATGGATTAAGTTTGCATACTCAATAATGGCTCAAATAATGTAGAAGTTGTAGATAAATACATATGGAAATATATTCATAAATGAAAAAAGTTATTGATATAGGTTCAAAAATACTAATTACCACAATATTTTAGCTAAAACCAGAAAACGTGACAAATCAGTGACTATAAAAACACTGGTATCAACAAAAACAACAGTATTTTCTTGTAGCACTGGCAGACAAAGCACCGTGATCTGAAGCGTCATTGTAATTGGGTAATAATGACAGCTCTGACAGAAGCACATTAGAAGATTCAAAAAGTAAATCAGCTAGAGTTTTAGCATTGTACATTTATTGACACATGTAAGCTAGGCTTACAAATTTTTTTTTATTGTTGTTATAACTAACCGCAGGGATATTTTTATAAAAAATAATAAATTTCTGCCAAAACAATGCACGGAAATTTTATAGACAGTAATTTTTGTGTCACCCTCTCTGACAGTGTAAACTGTTGTGGTCTGCGCTCTCCACACCCCACTAGTGATGCCACTGACTGTTGAACAAAAACATTTTCTTAGATCACCAATGTTAGACAAGGTCATTCATTGTAATAAAGCAAGACTAAAATAAGACGACTGCTTTATCTTTTCTGAACATAGATAAAAACAAGGCCACTGTGCAAATCATAAAAATTACTAAAAACTCCCCTTCCAGTAGCATGAGCTACTGACATATGTTCACCAACTGTATCTTTAGCACCATTTTATTTTTTGTGCCTCCAAGATAATGTCTATGAACATACTGAAACATAAAGTATCCCATTATGACAGCACTCAGTCCAGAACACAGCCCTTGACAGCATTAATCCCAGAGCAAAACCTAATTTCCTTGAAACATCCACCAAAATAACCTGTATTGAGATGCCCAACAGTTTCTAATGATATGTAGGCTCACTGGCTACAATCAGTCAATAAACCCAACTTTGTTCAACTGCAGATGTGTTCCTGATGGTCTTGTTGTTGTTAGGTGCTGTTGAGTCAGTTCTGACTCATAGCAACTATCATGGACTGAATTGTGTCCCCTCAAAATATTTGTCAACTTGGTTAGGCCATGATTTCCCGTATCATGTGGTTGCCCTCCATTTTGTAATTGATATAATTTTTGCTATGTGTTTTAAATACTAATCTCTGCCTGTGGTTAATAAGGAAAGATTGGATTATGTTGAAGAAGATTAGGGTAGGCTATAACACCCTTGCTCAGGTCACACCTTTGATCCAATGTAAAGGAGTTTCCCTGGGTTGTAGCCTGCACTACCTTTTATCTTATAAGACATAAAAGGAAAGGGAAGCAAGCAGAGAGTAGGGGAGCTCATCCACCAAGAAAGCAGTGCTGGGAGCAGAGCGTATCATTTGTACCTGGGGTTCCTGCACGGAGAAGCTCCTAGACCCGGAGAAGATTGATGACAAGGACCCTCCTCCAGAGCCAACACAGAGAGAAGGCCTTTTACTGGAGCTGACACCCTGAATTTGGACTTCTAGACTGCTAGACTGTGAAGTAATAAACTTCTGTTTGATAAAGCCATTCACTTGTGGTAATTCTGTTATAGCAGCACTAGATGACTAAGACAGCAACACAGTGTACTTACTATGTCCATACTGACATCTTTGCTTTCTAACATAATATAAAAAGGTCTTTTGCAGCAGATTTTCCCAATGCAATGTGTCATTTGATTTCTTGACTGCTGCTTCCATGGGTGTTGATTGTGGATTCAGGTAAAATGAAATTCTTCACAACTTCAATCTTTTCTCTGTTTAGCATGATGTTACTTATTTGTCAAGTTCTGAGGATTTTTGTTTTCTTTATGTTGAGGTGCAATCCATACTGAAGGCTATAGTCTTTGATCTTCATCAGGAGTACTTCAAGTCCTTTTCACTTTCAGCTAGCAAGATTGTGTCGTCTATATTAGTCTTCCTCCAATCCTGATGCCCCATTCTTCTTCATATAGTTCAGATTCTCGGATTATTTGCTCTGTGTGTAGATGGAGTAAGTATGGTGAAATAATACAATCCTTAGGCACATCTTTCCTGATTTTAAACCACACAGTATCTCCTTGTTCTATTTAAACAACTGCCTCTTGGTCTATGTACAGGTTCCTCATGAGCCCAATTAAGTGTTCTGGAATTCTCGTTCTTCACAACGTTATCCATAATTTGTTATGATCCATAGAGTCAAATGCCTTTGCATAGTCAATAAAACACAGGAATTTCTGATATTCTCTGCTTTCAGCCAAGATCCATCTGACATTAGCAACAATATCCGTCATTCCATGAACTCTTCTGAACCTGGCTTGGACTTCTAGAAGTTTGCTATCAATACTGTTACAACCTCTTTTGAATGATCTTCAGCAAAATTTTATTTGTGTGATATTAATGAAGTTGCTCGATAATTGCTGAATTCTGTTGGATAACATTTCTTGGGAATGCACAGATATGGGTCTCTTCCAGTCAGGTGGACAGGTAGCTGCTTTTCAAATTTCTTGACATAGACAAGTGAATACCTCCAGAGTTGCATCTGTTTGTTGAAACATCTCAATCAGTATTACAGAAAATACAATCCAGCTACAGAAATTTTTTTTTCACCATTCCCTTTAGTGCAACTTGGACTTCTTCCTTCAACATCATTAGTTCTTGATCATATGTTACTTCATGAAATGGTTGAACGTTGACCAATTCTTTTTGGTGCAGTGACTCTGTGTATTGCTTCCATCTCCTTTTTATGCTCCCTGAGTCATTCATTATTTTCCTCATAGAGTCATTCACTATTGCAACTCGAGCCTTGAATTTTTTCTTCAGTTCTTTCTGCTTGAGAAATGCCAAGCTTGTTTTTCCCTTTTGGTTTTCTAACTCCTGGTCTTTGCACGTGTCGTTATAATACTTTACTTTGTCTTCTCCAGCCACCCTTTGAAATCTGCTGTTCAGCTCTTTTATTTCACCATTTCTTCCTTTTGCTTTAGCTACTCTGTGTTCAAGAGTCAGTTTCAGAGTCTCTTCTGACATCCATTTTGGTCTTTTCTTTCCTGTCTTCTTAATGGCCTTTTGCATTCCTCGTATATGATGTCTTTGATGTCATTCTACAATCATCTGGTCTTCAGTAATTAGTGTTCAGTGTGTCAAATATATTCTTTAGGTGGTCTCTAAATTGAGATGGGATATACTCAGATGGGGTGACACCAGTGGAATATCTTAGATGGCTACTCGTCAATGTAGAATGTAGAACATTTTCTTTATAAACTATGTTATGCCAGTTGAGCTAGATGTTCCTAGAGATCATGGTCCCCACAGACCTCAGCCCAGTAATTGATCCCTCAGAAGTTTGGATGTGCCCATGGAGTTTCCATAACTTTGCCTTGGACAAGATGTGCTGGCTTCACCAATATTGTGTACTGTCTTACCCTTCACTTATCTATTGCCTATTTAATGTTTTTCCATCCCCATCCTTCCCCTCCCTTGTAACGATCAAAGATTGTTTCTTTTTGTGTGTAAATCTTTTGATGAGTTTTTATAATAGTAGTCTCATATAATATTTGTGCTTTTGTGATTGGCTTATTTCACTCAGCATAATGCCCTCCAGATTCATCTATGTTGTGAGATACTTCATAGATTCACCACTGTTCTTTATCTTTGCATAGTATTCCATTGTGTGTATGTACCATAGTTTGTTTATCCATTCATCTGTTGATAAGCATCTAGGTTGTTTTCCATCTTTTTGCTATTGTGAATAATGCTGCAATGAACATGGGTGTGCATATGTCTATTCGTGTGATGGCTCTTATTTCTCTAGGATATTTTTCTAGGAGTAGAATTGCTGGATCAAAACTATATGGTATTTTTTGAGTAATCACTCCATGATTATCATATTTTTACACAAATAAGGCACACCTTCTGGGTTTGTTTACCAGCCTTGCCCTCCCCTTCTCCCACAAGGTATTTTTGTAAGCACATTATGCTAATTTTTTTTTTTACTTCAATGTGTGAAAGAATATTGGCATGGTGGCACTTGTGAGGGCACCTCCAGAGTAGAGGGCATGGCTGGCAAACAAATACGTTATTTGCATAAAAATGTGGTATTCTGTTTTACCTATCTGTCTATCTATATCCACATTAACTTATTAAATATTAGTTTAGAATTTTGTGTAGAGGTATAGGAGACAGATTAGCCAGAAATTATACTGTCCTTGATATACTGGTTTTTTTTTTTTTTATATATACCGATTGTGACTCTTGTCTTGCTGATATATCTTTTTCATCTCATTTTTCATTCGCATGTTAATTCAATAGTTTGAGATTATAATTTGTTCTATGGAAATATTTAGATGCTTTAGTTTATTAGAGATTCCAATGTAAATACAAATTCATATATAAATATACTTTTGCAGACTCCTCAGTTTGGAATTTTCCTTTCCCTGCTATTGTAGACTATCTTCTTCATCAGAAGAAAGATTTTCTTTTAAATAGTTCAGTAGGAAATCTTGTACAAAATTTCCAGATATTCTGAAGAAAACCTTTGATAGTAGAGGTGATTTAAATTAGTGCCAATTTAGAAACTTGTCCAGAATATTTGCCTGTCAGCTCATGGAGCTCATTAGAGCTATTTTGACCACAAAACAAACAACGATACGCACTAAAAGATTAAAGTATCTTCGAAACAGAAATAGAGGTGCAGTTTTCATTAGGGGGCAATTTCTTTCCTGCTTTTGACTTTGTCAGTTAGATTTTTGGAACAATAGTATCTCTTATCAAAGACACTAGGTACCGCAAAACGTCTAGACTGACTTATAAATAAACAATAATAAATATGCAATTATTTGGTAAAGATAATATATTTTATAAAGCATATGTATTTAAATTAAAATTATACATATTCATATTCTAATGGCACTTTACCGCTGAGTTTTCAAGGGAAAATCCAATGATAGCACTGAATTTTTTTTTTTAATAGGATTGGTTTAATGACAATTTTAGAAATAACATGGATTATTATATTGGTTATAGCTGAATTTCAGACAATAAAATTAATTTTAGCTATTTCAGAAATATACTATTCAATGCAAAGAATTAAATGTTTACAAAATCTGTTGGGAGTGTTGGAGGAGATGCCAAGCTCCTCAGAACAGCTCCCAGCCCAGGAAACTACCTCTTCTTTAATCAGAAACTTGCCATCTTTTAACCATACAGCCTAGCTAACAAGGTCGTGATTAGTGCCAGCACAGTGTCTGCAACAAGACTCTCTTCTCAGTCAAGTCAAATTTGTCCTGGTATGGATGACTGGTTGATTTATTTTAACAACAGTTATTGGCTTTGTGCATCTATGTATTTATTTAACTAATATCTACCTTCAAAAGTTTACATATATCTTAAACTTCATTGTAGGAAAAGCTGCGGATGACCTATCAGCTATAGTTCTTCCCTTTCTTCCCCCTGCTGGTATTTTTAGGTGACAGGACAAACTACAGCCCACCCTGAAGCCTCATGTTCTGTCCAGATAAGAAGCAAGGGTAAAGTGATGAAATTCCACCTGACACCCATATGTTTAATCATGCCCCCTCCTTGGGTGATCAGGCCAGAAAATCTATGAGAGTGAGTCTTGTAGCCTCCGGAGTATAAAAGTGGGTGGAAGAAGGGCTTCCTTTTCCCTCACTTATGGTGCAAAGTGGGGGAATGCATGGAGGAGTCTCCATCTTAATCTGCATAGTTTTCCAGCCAGGAGGAACCGCTCACTGTGAAACTGTTCCTGTTGTTCACTCTCTGTTTTCTGTCAGTACATTAAACAGCCTTCATTTAACAATACTTTGTGAGTGCCTCATGTGTGTGTGTGTGTGTGTGTGTGTGTGTGTGTGTGTGTGTATGGTTCAATCAGATTATATGGACATAGCACCTGTAGATGGGTTGACGTACTTACTGTTTGGGGTCCTCGTTTTAGTAGTCTTATTACTGCTTGGGATTTTAGAACTATCTATGAGACGACCTGTGTATGTAACTCAAACCTATATTTATATATCAATGTACACCCTTCTGTACTAAGATGCAGGCATTATCAGATTTTCCTACTTTATTATAGCACTCATGCTTACTTTTCTAATAAAATTCAATGGTTTTGTTTACTAATTCTGTATCTAAGTTCTCATTAATGTTTTGTTTTTCTTTTCCTATCGTCCCTTGTAATATATCTTTTCTATACAAGACAATAATTATTCTTTCACAGTAGAATGCAAAATTCTATTTTATCATTGATTTGCTTGTCAATAAGTATGCTTCTAGATTCAATGCTAACTTATGTTTTTACTCAGTGCATTTTGCACTGGCATGTATAGTTGAATGTTGGCAGGCATTATTTAATAGCAGTGAAGGTCTCAGCTTCTAAAGACAGAATACTGAATTCAAACACTAAATTACACTCCTTCCGTGCTATGTGTGCTCCAGTGCCTGACAGAAGATGTTATCCTCATCTATAAAACAGTGATAATAATGATATTTTGCTCATATAATTCTTTTGAAAAATCAAATACATACTATAAGTAATAGACGTAGGAGAATTCCTGGCAAAATATACATAATAAGTGTTGAATAGAAAATTATTATTGGCTTCTGATTTTATTTTAATGTAGCTCATTTATTAATTAAGTATTTTTCTCAAATATGTTTTATAACTTTGAAGTTTTCAGGGTTTGGCAAGTTTTTTGTTCTGCTGACTCATGAATGCTGGCTGGTGGTAAAGGGTTAAAGGGTATAGAAACCCTGTTATTTGGATAAAATACATTTTATTCAATATTCTAAAGTAGGCTTTTGTTTTTTAGCATACACTGTAGAAGAAATAAATATAATACCAGTTTGATTATATTTCCGTTGATATTGACCTGTACTTGAGATTTTGACATGTTCTTGTTTTAAAGGGTTTACCAGTGCTCATGAGGAACCTGTACATAGACCAAGAGGGAGTCATTTGAACAGAACAAGGGGATTCTGTGTGGTTTAAATTCAGGAAAGATGTGTGTCAGGGTTGTATCCTTTCACCACACTTGTTCAATATGTATGTTGAGCAAATTATCTGAGAATCTGGACTATATGAAGAAGAACAGAGTATCAGGATTGGAGGAAGACACGTTAACAACCTGCAATATGCAGGTGACACAACTTTGCTTGCCGAAAGTGAAGAGGACTCGAAGCACTTACTGATGAAAATCAAAGACCACAGCCTTCAGTTGGATTGCACGTCAACATAAAGAAAATAAAAGTCCTCACAACTGGACCAATAAGCAACATCATGATAAACGGAGAAAAGATTGAAGTCAAGGATTTCATTTTACTTGGATCCACAATCAACGCTCCTGGAAGCAGAAGTCAAGAAATCAGATGACGTATTGCCTTGGGCAAATCTGCTGCAGAAGACCTCTTTACTGTGTTAAAAAGCAAGGATGTGTCACTTTGAGGACTAAAGTGTACCTGACCCAAGCCATGGTATTTTCAACACCTCACATGCATGTGAAAGCTGAACAATGAATAAGGAAAACCAAAGAAGAATTGACACCTTTGAATTACAGTGTTGGTGAAGAATATTGAATATACCATGGACTGCCAGAAGGATAAAAAAACATCTGTCTTGGAAGAAGTACAGCCAGAATGCACCTCAGAAATGAGAATGTAAGACATTGTCTCATGTACTTTGGACATGTTATCAGGAGGAAGCAGTTCCTGGAGAAGGACACCATGCTTGGTAAAGTAGAGGGTAAGCAAAAAAGAGGAAGATCCTCAACAAGATGGACTGACACAGTGACTGCAACAATGGGCTCAAGCAAGCATAGCAAAGATTGCGCAGGACCGGGCAGTGTTTTGTTCTGTTGTACATACGGTCGCTATGAATCAGAACCAACTCAATGGCACCTAACAGCAACAGTGGTGTTAGAAACATAATCAACACATATATATGTATGTGTCTTGTGATTACATTTTATTTCATGCTTCTGTTTCAAATATTTTCTTTTTACTTCTTTTATCAAGAACTCCTTTATTTTGATACTAGTCTTCTGGATTCACACATGCTTTAACATTTTTATTATGTTGAGTTACTTCTTTCATGCCATCTTCTATATCATTCATTAATATGCTTATGCATATTTTAATTCCCACCATTATTATAGTTCAACTGAATCTCTTCCTTTCAAACTACTGTGTTTTTATGACTTAATAAAATGAATTATGTTTACCCACATTGACATATTCATTGGGATTCTTGATCAGAAAGCCAACATTCAGCATTCAAGAAATTATAATAAATACTCTTGTTTGAGTTATAAACCTGACCACCATGGGGTTTGGGCTTTCTTTTGCATTATATCTATCTATCAACTATCTAGCTAGCTAGCTAGCCAGCTAGCTATCTCCCAATCTATGCATATATACTTTGAAATGCCTAAAATTCTAAATAATTATGAAGCACTCTGCTGACTTTGAAACTTTCAAGTACATTTCTAATTTTCTATTTTTCCCCTATTTAACTTTGCAATTCTTTATATATCTCATATACATATAGTTTGTTCTTTTCCACTAAAATACTTCTTCCATTAAAATCACTAAATTTAGAAAAAAAAAAAAAAGTATGTTTCTATTGTTATAATAAGGGTAACAGGCTTGTAGATAAGCCTTTATACCATTTGTTTCCTCTTGACAGGTATCATTCCTGTTGGCCATCTCTGTTTAGTTAGAACTCTAGATTTCTGTTTGAAAATCTCAGTTCTCATTAACTGATCTAACCAGCTTTAGTCAAATTGTAAAATATAAGTATTTTACATATTTTAAAAAGTTGTAAAATAGAAACAAATCACATGCTACATGAAGAAAATGTTGGACTAGCTTCACAGAGGTCATTCAGAAGATAATGGCTATCTGTGATTTTTAAGAAGCTTAAAGTGTGATTGAAATTCAAGTGTTGCGTGGAAAGTCTCAAATGAATAAAAGCAAGAAAATTATCAGGGGATGGAATCTTATGTGTATTAATTTCAGCCTAGGGATAAGAGAAAAGGATTTTGGCATATCTGAACCACTTCTGCCAACACTTTTCTTTTTCCTTGTTTTTTTTTTTTTTTTTCCACCATTATAAAATATTTATGATAAAACGTATTCCAGAACTACTTTAGAGGAAAAAATATGATAAGCAATGGATCAAGATGCTATTGAAGTAAGAAAGTAAAAGATATTTTTGGAGTAATCAGTCTGTCCCACTTAATCAAAGCATGGTTAATTAGGGGGTCCTCTTAATTGGGACTTTCCCATCTTATCAAATTGAGCCTAATAACACTCAATTGTAAAGACAGGTGCTTAATTGGGAAAGTAATTCTAGATAATTGGGGTGCCTGCGGGTGATCAAGAGTCGCTTACATCAATCTGAAATCAAGATGTTATGCCTTTGTAGGTATCTCCTGCTGTGCTTGTTTATTTTTTCTAAGAATGACCTCTCCACTGTCAAAAGAACAAACGTCTTTTTAGCAGTAACTGCTGCAATTTTGGGTTCCTATCTCAGTTCTTAATCATGCTATAATTTGGGAATTTCTTTTTACTGTAAAATGACTGCATAGTATTTTACATGAGACAATTGTATTATTGGCTAGCATTTCTAATTTAATATTAAAACAAATAATTAACATATAAAAACCTGTGAATTAATTATCATGAATAAAATGTGTTCTGAAGCCCTAAATTAAAAATGATAATAACATCTATGAATATTTGAAACATAATAATTTGTCGCAAGTAAATAAATTACTTAACCTGGAAACATTTTTTTCCCCATTTCTTTCTTAAAGCACAATTTAGAAAGTGTAATTCCTTCTATAATGGCTGGCAACTTTATATCTAAGAATTAGGCATACAATCTCAAAATGCCATTGCCACTACCTCGAAATCACAGATCTTGAAAGAAGTTGACTGAATATATGTATTTTATATGGTTTAATTATTTTATTCTAATCCAATTAAGTTATTAAAGAAATGACACAAATATGATGTCATTTTTTTTTTTTCAGATTCAGTATGGAAGTTTGCAAGCTCAAAAAATTTTCTATAAGTGAACTTCAGCTTAGAGCAACTTTAATTCTTCACTTCATTGATTCTTTGGAATTTATTTTTACAGGAGAAATGACATTGATAACAATAATCTTCCTTCAAGTAAAGGGGCATAATATTTTCTACTCGGTCATATACGGTTGCTGTGAGTCAACGGACTCAACGGCATATAACACCAAAGAACAAAACTATTCCATGTTATACCATAATTTTGAATACATTGCATTAGGCATTTGTTAAAACACAGACCTTGATGTAAACTATGGGTTTTAATTAACAGTAATGTATCAATATTAAAACAGAGGTACCATACTAATGCAAGATGTCAATACTAGGATAATTTCTGTGGGGGGAGGGGGAATGAGTATACAGGAACTCTATATACTATCTGCTCAAGTTTTTTGCAAATCTAAAGCTGTTCTAAAAAAAATAAAATATATAAATAAAAAATGAACATTTAAATGAAGAAATGAGGTCTATTAAATGAGGACATTAAGACATTGTTGGTTGAGCTGTGTAGAGTTGTATATATGATACGTATTGGGCATAAAAATTCATGCAACTCTTTTTTTTTACTGAAAAATCATACTTTTAATTTTTTATCATATTTTTAACCAGAGTTGCTAAATTGAGTCAGACATGCATATTCATTTTTGAGATGAGTGTTACGTATATTGTTACACCCATACTGAATTCTATGGTTTATCTTGCTGAGCATTTATGTCCACTTCCTTTGAAAGTTTACCTGACTGCCCCCCAAAACTGCAGAGTCTCGATACTCGAAACAATATATTTAAAGTGTCTATCCTGAAATTCAAACAGCTTGGAAGCTGTCACTGTCATCTTCACAACAAGAAAAAACCTGAACAAACTGAAAGTCAAGAACTCTTCTTCGATCCATCTGAGATTTAAGGTCACAGTGTAAACTACTGTCTAGAAAATTAGAGAGACAGACAGGCAGATACAGAGAATCACAGCTTTCTGGGAGTGGACTCCCACAGATGGAGCCAGTACAGATAGGGATACTTTAAGCTATAACTGATAATTTGCTGAAGGCTTAGTGTGGACAAGATTGAGAGATAAAAATACTGGGAAGCCCCAGTCTTTAGGGGGGACCCACGCTTTTGGAAGTTTTACATTATGGAGCCCTACCAGGTTCCCAGTGTGAAGATCAGAGAGAAATCCCCTTAAGCTGTCAGCAAGGAAGGGGGAAAGTAACCATTTTGAAACATGCCCAGAGTTCTAAATTCTTTTTAAGTAGGTCTGCCTTGAAGGAAACTATTTTACAAGACTCTAACCTACTTGGGTTTTATCAAAGCCTAACTGACCTGGCAAAAGGTAAATACCAAACTCAGTCCTCTCTAGTCTTCCTATCCCAGCCAAGAGGCAAGGGGGTGAGAAGCACCGCTCAATGTCACTTCCCAGGGACAAGGACTCACTAAAAGACTGAGATCTAATCACAGGATGATAGAACACTTTCTTCCCTTTTGCCACACCTAACCACCACATCAAAGGGGATTGCAGCTCAATGAACTGCAAGCCTCACACCCTGTTTAAGAAGGTGTCTCCAGGAAAACACAAATACAACAAAGGAAGACACTAAGGAAAGTTTAAATGTAGTATTTTTGTTACTGTAGCCCTTGGCATCAAAACACAGCTACGACAAACCAAAAACACAGAATAACTCTAGGAAGATAAACATAAAGCTTCACACTAGAGGACTATCTACCTCAGTCTCATTTACCCAATAGACTATGTCCAGCTGTGATATGATAAATGCTGTCTAGATCCAGTTTTAAGGCCCTGAATGGAGGCTGGTGTGTTGCATTTCTTCAGCAACTGATTAAGTCAAATCACCTACCACTCTTATCAAGTTCTTGCACGCCCAGACCAATATATACCCACTGTAATCACCCCAAGACCAGGTACTCAACAACTAGGGACAGCCTCTATGTCCCCCGAGCTTGCAGAATTACTCAAAATGCCCAATCCCCAGGAAGCCTGTGGAATCTAGCTAACCCTACCCTGCTTGCCAAACATAAGCCCTCTTCTACAATTTAGCTTGTTGTTACCTTGTCCACAGGTACAACCCCCTGTGTGGCCCTGGATCATGGCATGCTGTCCCTCCCTGTCTCTGGGGCATGTGAATAATGAATTTGTTTTCCAGCGTTCCTGGGTAGTTTAATTTTCTCTTTCCACACTTGACAGACTATCCAAGACACCCACAAGATGTCTCACGGCATACATAAAAACTAATTCAAAATAGGCCAAGGACCTAAATGTTAAAGCCAAAACCATAAAATTCTTGGAAGAAAACCTAGGAATGGACCTAGGTTTTTTTAATGATATTTTATCATATATAATAATGAATGCATGGACAGCAGAAGACAAAACAGAAAACTGGACTTAGTAAAAATTAAATACTTACGCTCATCAAAAGACTTAATCAAAAAAGTAAAAAGACAACCAACAGACTGGGAAATTTTTTTTAACTATATATCAATAAGAGTCTAATGTCCAAAAAATATAGATATATAGAACTCCTACCACTTAACAACTAAAAGACAAATAACTTAAGAAAAAATGGGCAGAGGACATGAACAGACACTTCACCAAAGAGGATATTCAAACAGACAAGAAGCACATGACAAGATGCTGGTTGTCACTAGCCATTAAAATCAAATCAAAACCAAACTTGTTGCCATTGACTCAAATCAGACTCATACCCATTGTCAAAAAAAAAAAAAAAAAAAGTGCCATTGAGTCGATTCTGACTCGGAAATCAAGATTACAGTGAAATACCCCTCACCCCTACTACAATGGCAATAATAAAAAAAAAAAAAAAAAAAGAAGAAGGAAAAAAAAAATGTTGATGAGGATGTGGGGAGATCGGAACCACTTATCCACTGTTGGTAAGAATGTAAAATGGTACAACCACTGTGGAAAACAGTATGGCAATTCCTCAAGAAATTATAATGAAACCTGCCATATGACCCAGCAATTTGATTCCTAGGTATATACCTTAGGGACCTAAAAGTAGCAATCCGAACAGATAGACATACACCGATGATCATTTCAGCACTGCTCACAATAGCAAAAAGGTGAAAACAACCCAAGTGTCCATCAACAGATGAGTAGATTAACAAAATGTGGTACACATACTTACAATGGAATACTACTCAGCCTTAAAGAAAAATGAAGTCCTGAAACATGCTTACAGCATAGATGAACCTCAAAAACATTATGCTGAGTGAAATAGTGAAATGAGTCAATCACAAAAAGACAAATAGTGCATGGTCTGACTTATATGAAATGATAAGAATAGGTAAATACAGAGAGAGAGGTCAGTGGTTACTAGTGGTTACCAGTGGTGAGAGAGAAGGGAGAGGGAGGCACATTCTCTGGGAAGTAGGGAATTTTTATCTATGGTGATGGAAAATTTGTCATCGATCAAGGATAATGTTCACACAACTTGGCTAATGTAACTGATATAACTAAGCTGTACACCAGAAAAAAGGACAAAATGGCATATATAATTTTATATATAATTTTACATGAACAAGAGTAGCCTCCCCCCCAACCCCCCGCCGAAATAAAAAAAGGTTGCACTTGTTGATACTGCTTAGGTACAACTAGACACTTTATGGGATTAGATTTCTTAGTTCAAAGGTTTAGGGTCATGGCTTCATTGGTCTATCCAGTCAATTGGCCTAACATTGTTTTTAGAGTTTCCTTACTTCCTCCTAGTTAGGTGAGCAGCATCTGGGGATCTTGGGTCGTAAAATCTTGTGCACAGCCACCCAAGACACAACAATTGGCCTCTATTAGTCTGGAGCAGTAGAAGAAGAAAGAGAGCCAGGAACTGAATAAGGAAATGGACTGCAGATCTTGCCTTCAAATACTACCTCCTTTGCCATGAGATCAGAAGAAATGGTTGATGCCTGGTTACCATTACTTAATATTTTGATGAAGTACCCAATAGATGGATCTGATTGAAAGGAGGAAAATTATGGAACAGAATGTCAAATTTTTATGGAAATCCCACTTACTGGATCCATGGAGACTGGGGAATCTATTGTCCTGAAATGATCTTTAATCTTGAACCAAAACTGTCACATGAAATTATCTTTAAACCAAAAAAACACTTTAACTCAATTAATAAAGAATGTCATTCTTGAACATTGCTCTCTTTAAAGAATTATCTATATGAAATCAAACTGACAACAGTAACTCTAAAGCTTTAGAACTTTAAGGGGCACAGAGAGTAAAAGTTAATGGTAGTGAAATAACATGGGTAGAGAGCATGAGATACTGACACAATGTGAAGAATGTAACCAATGCCATCGATCTGTACATGTATAAATTGTTGAATGAGTGTATATTTTGTTGTGTATATTTTCACCAAAATGAAAAATAAATCATTTTGCTGGTGTTCACAACAGTGGCATATTACAAGGCACATGTATAGATTTTTTGAAATAATTCAGCATGTAAAGAAGGATTTATAGATTATTACATCATCAAATTATTAAAATATAACTGAATATTATGTTAAACTGAAATATGTTTTGAGAACTCTAATTTATTTCAAATATTTCAAATAGGAAAAACATTTAATAAAGATGTGACAAATAAAGGAAGGGAGGTAGGGAAGGAAGAATGGGAAGAAGGAAGAAAATAAATACCGAAGAATAGATATATGAGACATTGACTGGTACTTTACAATTTTGTTTTAGTATAGATATGTATAGTGTACATATACAGTTTTTTTTTGTTTGTTTAAGCGAAGGTAGAAGTTTAGAATAAACCATGTCTTCCTAGATGCTTTCTAATCACGGATGTCAGTGTTTGTTCATCAACATAGAAAATTCCAACAACAGCAAAGAGAAAAAATAAAATTTAGAATGGATACTAGAGGCTAGGGGATGTTATGTAGAAGGAAGGGGTGGAGAGGTAGAGAGCGAGAGAGAGGGAAAGAGACAGAGAAAGAGAAATATTCCTGGCCACCTGCAGCTGTTACATCCATCTTAACCCATGCACTAGATATGGTAAATGTAAAAGCCATTGTCTTAGGCATCTAGGGCTGCTCTAACAGAAATACCACAAGTGGATGGCTTTAACAAAGAGAGATTTATTCTCTCACGGTCTAGTAGGCTAGAAGTACCAATTTCACGGCGTCAGCTCCAGAGGAAGGCTTTCTCTCTGTGTAGGCTCTGGAGGAAGATCCTCATCATCAATCTTCCCCTGGACTAGGAGCTTCTCTGCACAGGAACCCCCGGTCCAAAGGATGCACTCTGCTCCCAGTGCTGCTTTCCTACGGGTATGGGTCCCCTTGTCTCTCTGCTCGCTTCTTTCTTTTACATCTCAAGATACTGACTTAAGGCACAATCTAATCTTGTAAAGCTCATCAACATAACTGCTGCTAATCCATCTCATTAACATCATAGTGACAGGATTTAGAACACATAGAAAAATCACATCAGATGACAAAATAGTGGACAATCACACAATACTGGGAATCATGGCCTAGCCAAATTGCTACACATATTTTTTAGGGACACAATTCAATCCATGGCAGCCATTTTGATCATCCAGCCCAGTTGTGCCTTTAGGTGACTTTAGTTCAGCTGATATTTGACTGTAACTATATGAAAACTCTCAAGAGAGAATAGCCCAGCTGTGAACGGTAAACCACTTAAGTGTGTTGACTGTTGTAACATGACGTTAGACATCCAGAATAATCTGTGAAGGCATGCTTGAGGTTAGGAAACTGTAATCAGGGTCCTATCTATGGAAACTAGTGCCTAGGGTGATTAGTGTTAAATTGCTGAATGATCTGTCTCAGCTAGCAGTGGATACTCTGATGGCCAATAGAAACTGCATCACACACTACCTGCCCAGCCCCCAATAGGCCTCTGGTTGTAATTAATGGTGAAATCTGTCGGCAGATTTCTGTGATTTTCTTTTGAAATGAGCAACCAGGGACAAAAAAGCAGAAAATAAGATATATTCCACATGAGATTTGAAAAAGGAAAGCTACTAAGAAAAATGTTTCAAAATGAAATTTTCAAAATGGCTAATGTACTAAAGATTTTTAGAAAAAAGTCATTTATTTTATCACTCCATTTAACAGATAACAGAAAAGCATATGAAAGTATATAATAATACGAATTGAAAATACTTCCAGGAACTTTTGAAATTGTGCAATACAAATACTTTGTGCTATTTTTCATGTTAAATTCAATTGTTCAAAAATTTCAAATGTATGCTTATATAGCCAAATGATATGAATATTTAGGATTAATATCACAAATGCTGCAAGGCTTATATTTTCTAATACTAAGTTTTAAAAAATTGGATATCAAAAATATTTCACTTATAATTAAAGAATATTATATCTTTTAAGGAGCCCTGGTGGTGCAGTGGTTAAGCATTTGTCCGCTAACCAAAAGGTCAGGAGTTCAAATCCACCACCTGCTCCTTAGAAACACTGTAGGGCATTTCTACTCTCTCCTATAGGGTTGCTCTGAATCAGAATCAACTTGTAGCAAGGAATTTGGTTTGTTTGTTTGTTTGTTTTTTGGTATATCTTTTAAAATCCAATATATGGACATTCATAAATGAAAGTACAATTTTATATATTCTTGGAATTTTAAGTATTAAATTTAAAATATTGAGCATTGAATGTTTTACCACTTCTTTGGTTTTCTGTATTTCTTGTTTTATTATTATCTTAGTTTTCTATATTTCTCAGTGTTGCAATATAATATTTTTTAAATCACAATGTAAAGTTTGGTGGAAATAAAATTGTCAACATTATCAAATACTTTATCAAGTGAATTTTTACATTATAAACAATCATTGTATTTATATAGGTCAGTATATTTTAAGTCTTTGAATTCTTGGAAAATATATTTAGTATTTCAATATGCATATTTAAATCTCTTTTAATAATCTACTAATTTGGGTATTAGGGACTCATTTCATGCCTTAATCAACTTTATTGGATTGCATCATGTGATTTGCAGTGTGTCAAATTTATTCTTACACTTTCATCAAATAAAAGATTAGTAACAGCTGCTAAGGATGCATTAATAATTCCTCGGGTAGGAGTTTAACAATCATATATGCAAAGTTGATTTCCATATGTTTGTGCATATTGACTTGAAAAATTGCTTGACATTTGAATTTTTCTACTGGCACTAATTGAGTTACATACATATAAAATGATTACTTACAACAGCAGCAATTTTAATGAGAAATGTACATCCTAACCAAGAGAAGAAAATCTACTCTCATTTTTCTGTTTAAATAAACATCTCACTTTAATACTTTCTATATCAATTGAGTTTAAGTAATGTCAAAGGTATTAAAATATGATGAATTATTGTGTGAACCACTGAATTAGAAGAAATAGTCTTGTTGTTTGTCCATATTTCTACATATTTAAAGAAAGGAGTAATAATATCTTGATGTGTACTTACTGTTAATGCAAAAATTCTTTAATGTCTATTTAATATAGAATTTATTTTTTTTAATCCTTATAATAAATTTATACAGTATGTTTTCTGGCACTTAGATAATAATCCCCCAGCAGCCCTCTCCTCCCTCAGTTTTTTCTCAGAATTTCCCAGGATAAAAATGTGTAAACATTGAACTTTTCTTTTGTAATTAAGAATTCTGATTGATCATCACATTCACAGTGCTAGGGGAGTTAGGGAATCTGCTGGTCCAAGCCAGATGAAGAAACAAACGCTTTTACAAAAGCACCTGAGAAAGCTTCCCATTGCAACATCTTCATAATTCTGCAAAAATTCTATTAGTATTAAAATATATATAACTCAAAAGCAAAAAAGAGCAAATTCAAATATCTCCTGCTATTCGGAGTTCTTTCACATTATTTTGCATATATTAAATAGACTTATAATTCATATTTGGCATCTACAGAATCATGATTATGAAATATATTTGCTAATACTCATTGATCCTATGAACTAGTTTAAAAACTACAAAAGTTAGAAGGGGAGGAAAGCTTTGAGATTTAGACATCTAAAGATTTATTTTAATACTAGAGGAGAGTAGATTCTCAAGATTCAAACCCAGGACTTCTTACGCTGGTGTTTTCTGCAATATAATTTGATGCATCACAACTGAAATTATCATTTATTTCAGTAAGTAGGAGTACATATATATATATACTCTATATATACATAGATACACATACATATACATACATATATGTGTGTATATATGTATATATATATTTGTGTGTGTATGTATGTATACATACATTCACAGCAGCCTTGGTGGTGCAGTGGTTAAAAGCTTGGCTGCTAATCAAAAGGTTGACAGTTTGAATCCACCAGATGCACCTTGGAAACCCTATGGGGCAGTTCTACTCTGTCCTATAGGGTCACTATCAGTAGGAATCGAGTCCCTAGCAAAGAGTTTTATATATATACATGCTTGGAATATTTCCCTACCTTTTATCTTTTGTTGAGCATCTGCATCAGCATATCTCCATTTTTCTTGGAATAGAAAGAACTCTTCTTTTAAGGGTATTACTCCCTTTTCCAACCCACCTTCCCATTCCAACAGTATAATTCTAACAAGGACTTCACATTATATTACTACTGATCTCTGTCTATATTTGATTTTCCCAGAAGTGGGAAATAAAGGCATTCACTTCTAAGAACTACTCAAGCTACCTTCAAAGAATGTGGAAATAGCTTTTCTTAAAAAATAAAGCTAACGTGGAAAGAAAAGTGAAACTGAAAGACAGGTCATTGGAAACATTCAATTGCTGGTTCCGATTGTTACAGAAGTCTGAGCACACCTTCCCTGATCTTAATGATATAAAACTTACAATATATTTTACTCTTCACCTAAGCTCTTTCACGTTGAATTTCTTGTATTTCTGTCACTTGCTTGCTAAAATACCTCTACTCTTCTCTGCCTTGTCAGAAGGGCAGAGAAATGTATCAGGAAAATAACAAAAAAGTAACTGTATCATTGCTAATATTATCCCCTACTTGAACAAAGAATTAAGGCTTTTCTAACATACTGTTTAGATTAATATGAATCAGGTGACAACCCATAAGCATAAGGATTGGTGAATAATCAATTTTATTGGAAATAGTTTTTTAACTGACTTACCATTTCTTTCCAAAAGACAAATTAATGATAGATCAAAGTCCCTTACTTCATGATATAAATATTATTTGATGCATTAATGATGAATTTTAATATTATTGAATATAAAAATGAATTATGAACTGTAAATAAACCATTGATATACTTTTTTTATAAATATATATTCTTTACTTTTTTTAACCAAGGGACTTGTAGAGAACAAACCTTGAGTTAAGAAACTTTAATATGTTGCCTACAGTTTCATTTGCTTGATTAAGCAATACATAAAGGAATTACTTAATGTTTATTTTAGAAGAAAGCCAGATAAATCTATAATGTGATCTCATCTTTTTCTCTCTAATATCTCTCTGTTACTCCCCATTGGCCAATTCCAATGCAAAGTCAAAATGCATGGGAACACATTGACATGGTCCATACCAGTCAATCTTTGAGGGAAGAGAGCTGGTTCGAGGAGGGTGTAGAGTGCATATGAAAAGTCAAATGGAAAATATTTGGCACAGAGGCCCTCCATTCAGGTAAAAAATAACGGGTTCCGAATGATGAGGACTCACAAAGATTCATCAACAAAGTTATCATCATGGGGTGGATATCAGTAAAGTCTTGTTTCAATCTAAAATGTAACATTAGGCTTCACCAGTGCTCTTCAAATAGGATAGCAAGAAAAAAAAATGAGGAGATAATTATTTCATAATGTCAAATATAAACATGACAGTTCCCACCTCTGTAACTTGTCACAATCCCTATGTTGGTAGCCTTAACTGACTTCTTCCACCACTCATTTCATTTTCCCCTTACAATTTGTTGGTACAGTGGTTAAGAGCTTGGCTACTAACCAAAAAGTCGGCAGTTCAAATCCACCAGCCACTCCTTGGAAACTCTATGGAGTAGTTCTACTCTGTCCTATAGGGTTGCTATGAATCAGAACACACATGACAGCAATGGGTATCTATAAGGAGAGAAATCCAATCATTTATTGCTGTAGGAACTGAGGTCTTGGCAATGTTGTCTGTAATGTGTTGCCTCAGTTTTCCATTGTCCTGGATTATTTAGTACTAGGGTACTTAGAGCAAAACCCAAGAAATTTTCAGTTTCCAGATATATTTCTCCCTGCTCTAAATGTATTTCAGCAAAACAACCTTCATAAAGGGAGTCAATCACTCCACAAATTACAGTGACTGTCTTTTGATATTTCTGTGGCATGGGAAGCTCAAGATATTCATTTAATAGTTTCAGCTTCCAGTTTTCTAGAAGGATGTTTCTTGGTGGAAGCATTTGTACAAAAATATCTAACTCACTGAGCCCAGAATCTTGTGGATGGAAAGTAGAAACATTTTCTATGGTTTATTATTTTTGCAATAAACAGAGAATTCTGCCAGCTCAGGAATGGAAGTATTGGCGGAAGCACTGCAAGCAAAGAAGGCAAATCTTTACCTGGAATATGTGTCTGTCTTTGTGAAAACAATGTATTATCCCCTTTAGTACTGGGGGAGTCCAGTGTAATCAGCCTATCATCAACAAGGCAATTTATCACTCTCAGGGATGATGCCTTAGGAAGAGCTCAGGATTTGCTTCAACTGTTGATGAAGTTGAGCATTCAGCTATGTCAAAATCCCAGTCTTCTTTGGTAAGGTAAAAACCATATTTTTTAGCTCATCCATGTCACTATGGCCAGTTTCTACATGGGCCAAACGATCAACACTGGGATAACTGTGGGAAAATATGTAACTCCAGGGGATGTCATTATATCCATTTAATTCATTAAGGCCTACCCTGCCCTAATTGCCAACTTTTAGGCATTATATGAAGAAGATGGCATCAGGATTGGAGGAAGACTCGTTAACAACCTGCAATAGGCACATGAAACAACCTTGCTTGCTGAAAGTGAAGAGGACTTAAAGCACTTACTGACGAAGATCAACTACAGCCTTCAATACACCTCAATATAAAGAAAGCAAAAAATCCTCACAACTGGACCAATAAGCAACATCATGATAAATGGAGAAAATATTGAAATTGTCAAGGATTTCATTTTACTTGCATCCACCATCAATGCCCATGGAAGCAGCAATCAAGAAATCAAACTACATATTGTATTAAGCAAATAGGCTGCAAAAGACCTCTTTAAAGTGTTAAAAAGCAAAGATGTCACTTTGAGGATTAAGGTGCGCCTGACCAAAGACATGGTATTTTCAATTGTCTCATATGCATATGAAAGCTGGACAATGAATAAGGTATTGCAAAAGAATATTGAATATACCATGGACAGCCAGAAGAATGAACAAGTCTGTCTTGGAAGCTTTGGAAAACGCTTGGAAGCTTTTCTAAGAATGCTCCTTAGAAGCAGAATGGCAAGACTTCGTCTCACATACTTTGGACATTGTTATCTGGAGGACCAGTCCCTGCAGAAGAACAGCATGCTTGGTAAGATAGAGAGTCAGTGAAAGAGAGGAAGACTCTCAAGGAGATGTATTGACACAGTGGCTGCAACAATGGACTCAAGCATAACAAAGATTGTGAGGATGGCGCAGGACCGGGCAGCGTTTAGTTCTGTTGTGCATAGGGCCACTATGAGTTGGATCTTACTCAAGGGCACCTAACAACAACAGGCATTTTAAATTGAATACCCTCGCATTTTTTGCCCATTCTGCAAGACTTTTTCTATAAACTTCTTGTCCACAATTTTACCATTTTGTTTCCAAGTCCCTGACAAGCCATCCAACTCGTTAACTAGCCTCCACAATACCATGTAGATCCTAAACTCAGATTACTTCTCATTTCCCATGAGGTAGACAGCCAGGTAGGCAAGTCAAATATCTACTAGCTGGGTAATTTCTCTTTAGTACTGTATTTTGGGAACATTCTTAAAGTGAGTTTCAGTGCAATGAGTTTCCCTCTAAAACTGGTGGGGAAACTAGGCAAATCCATAAAGACAGAAAGCAATTTAGTAATTGCCAGGAAATGAAGGGGGGGAAATAGGGAGAGATTACTTAATCGGGAAGGGGTGTTCTTCTGGGATGATGAAACGTTTTGAAACTAAACAGAGATAGTGATTGCACAGCATTGTGCTTGTACTAAACGCCATTGAATTCTACATTTTAAAATGACTAATCGTAGGTTACATGAATTTCTCTTCAATTTAAAAAATTGGAGGGAAAATGTTAGAATTTGGTAATACGTACTTGGGCATTCATTGTATTTTCGCCACTTTTGTATATGCTTGAAAATGTTTATAATAATAAGGTAAAAACCAAACCAAACCAAACCTGTTGCCATGAAGTCAATTCTGACTCATAGCAACCCTATAGGACAGAGTAAGAATTGCCGTATAGGGTTTCCTACGAGAGGCTCGTGGATTCGAACTGCTGACCTTTTGGTTATCAGCTGAGCAACATAATAAATAAAGCAGATCTAGAGTGCCTGAGTAGTATAAATGGATAGGAACTCGACTACTAGTCCAAAGTTTGGCAGTTCAAACCCAACCAGAGGCATCTCAGAAGACAGGCCTGGCAATCTGCTTCAAGTTCACAGCCTTGGAAACCCTATGAAGCAGTTCTATTTTGCACACATGGGGTCAGCACGAGTCAGAATCGACTCCATGGCAACTGACGACAAAATAGATGTACTGAAATGGAGTGATCTCCAAGATCTGTTTTAAAGAAAAAAGAAAAGTGTCAAAACGAAATTTGCTATGCTAACTGATGCGGACAAATACAGTAAATGTAAAAAAAGGGCTACAGAAAAAAAACAAAACAAAGAACAAAAAAACAGGATGGAAGTTTGATATACATAAACAAAAATAAACATGCAAAATTTGCCACACACACATTTATAATCCTAATTCTATGTTGCAAATTCCTAAAAGTAAAATTGCTTGGTTACAGCCATAGTTTTAGTTCTGAGAAATCTTTTCAAATATTTCCTCCAAATTGGTATATTCATAGCTTTCCTAGCAATTATATTTGAAAATAGTCATTTCTCAATACTCTTGGTAAAACTTCGTTTTTATTCATCTTTACTTTTTGGATTATTATGGCAATAACATCAACATCTTTTAATGATTATTTTTTAACTATGTATTTCTTTTTTTAACTTATATTTACATACTTTTCCAAATTTCATATAAGTTTCTATGTTTTTTCTCATGATTGTAAGAGTCATTTATATGGTTAGGATATTAATTTTTGATATCTGCTTTATAGTTATTTTTTTGACTTTTATAATTATTTGGATCTTGTATATGATTTTGTAAGTTATAAAGGCAGTTAATATTGATATAGTCAAGCACATTGATCTTTTTATTTACAGCTTCTCTGAATTAAAATGTTTATAGTAATAAAAAGTTATTGTGTCCAAAATTATAATAAATTACATGTTATCATTATCAAACATTTTTACATATAACCCATACACTAAGGAGATTAGTTAAAGGACTAACTAATTATATTAAAAGTGATTTACCAAATGATTATATATGCATGTGTCTATATATATATATGTATTTTGAATTCTTGTTCTTGTCTTCAAAACAACTATCTCTGTGCTAGTTCCACACTGATTTGATTATTATAATTCTTCTTTCTAATATTTACTTTACTTTTTTCCATGGGCATTTCACTGGCTAGAATATATGATACAGTGCTGAATGGGAGAGGTATAGTTAACACCCTTCCTTTGTCCCTGCCTTAGGCTGGGTTCTTTAGAGAAGCAAAACCAGTAAAGCATACAGATAAATATGTATAGAGAGATTTATATCAAGGAAATGGTTTACTTGGTGGTAGAGGCTGGAACATCCCAAGTCCGTAGGTTAGGCTTCTCCTGAAGCACGTAGCCACAGGGGCCAGTGAACCCAAGATCAGCAGGTCAAAGAGCAGAGCTCTTGTTCACAGGCCATAAAAATCGACCAATCCCAAAGATTTGCAGGCAAGACTGCAGGTAATCTGCTAGCTCAAGTCCCAAGAACCAGAGATCAGAAGAACGGGAGCCAGCTGCAGGATCCAGAATGAGCAAAAGCCCACAAGCCTTGCCAGAATACCCACTTACATTTAATGCATGCCACATGCCCAAGGAAACTCCCTTTCAACTGATTGGCTACTCACAGCAGATTCCATTATGGAGGTGATCACATAATATCAAATCTCAATATCAAATCTCATCATGAAAGTGATCACACTATCATAGGACTATCAAATCACTGAGGATCATGGCCCAGCCAAGTTGACACACAACCTTAATCATTACAGTCCCTGATCTTAAGGGGAAAGCATTCATTGTATTCCAGAAAAAGGGAATCGATGCTCATTTTTCATAGATACCTTTAATCAGTTGAAATACAGATTTGCCATTTCTTACTTATTATATACTAATTCCCACTTCCCTAATCATTATGCCTATATCTTTCATGTATGGCACTGATGTGTATATAGTTTAAACTCTATAAAGACTCCTTGATGCATCATTTTCCTTAGGATAAATGCAGTACCTGGGGATGTGCTTGTATTTTCTAAATTTTGTTATTTGGGCTAGTGCTGCAATGTTCTTATGTGCCATAAGTGTTATGAGAGATTGGTTCAGGGATGAGAGATGGAAAAATATTAATGATTTCAAGGTAATGTAGCTTAAACAAGAGCTAACTCTACCAGGGCAACGTGAATATGATTCTGGCTAAAACTGAGCAGAATAAATTGTAGTGTCAGGAATATGGAGACTTCACAGCTGAATCTCGAAGAGTATTTAATTTTGTAAATTAATTTAACTCTAGGAAATTAATTTAAATAAAAATATTATGTGTTTTTATAATTGTCTATTCCTAAATTAAAATTGTAGCCTGTATTTTATTTCTAGGCTCCTGAATTGAGGAATTAATTGCCTTTCCAACATGTCTACATGTTTACCCAAAATGGACTCAACTTTACCATCACCTAAGTAAATAGTGTTTATTCAGTTGCATAAGCCAGAAAAATTATTATATTAGAATTAGATTTAATTATATTCAACCTTTAATAATTATATTCAATTATATTAGAATTGTAATTTTTCTTGACCTAACATTCAATCTAACACCAAGTATGTCTGACTTTACCCCCTAAATGTTGATTAAATCTGACTAGTTCATTACATTAACACAGCTACTGCTTTAATCCAGATGCCCTATAATTTACCTTGGGCTATTGCAATGTCTTTAATCATCAAAAAACTTTTTTTTTTTTTTTTCTCTCTGAGATATCAGTAGTGTTGATATGGATTTGTCACTTGTTGCCATTGAGTTGATTCCAACTCCTAGCAACCCGATAGGACAGAGTAGAACTGCCCCATTGGGTTTCCTAGGCTGAAATCTTTACAGAAACAGTCTGCCACATCTTTCTCCCACAGAGCCGCTGGTGGCTGACCTTTCAGTTAGTAGCCAAGTGCTTAACCACTGTACCAGCAAAGCTCCTTTATTAGGAGCTAAATTTATTTGGAACTGTAATTCTTGAGGAATGAATGGTTTTATAAGAAAGACATATCTAGCATGAATGAATAAAACAATGCTGATCTTTCTCCTTGATGAAAACATAGTTCAGGTTACATATTTATTTCCTACTTGGGGAAAAGAGAATGAATGAAACCGTTAGATAAATGTTAGGGCTAAGTGGTGTCTGTACTATATATACTGAATTGCCTACATCCTGAAAATTTGTAATTACTCAAAAATTCATTCCGTGAATTATTATTTGTGCTATAGTAATAATAATAATAAGTTGAGGCATAAAATAGTATAAAGTTGGTTCTTAATTCAGGTTCCATCTTAACAATAACACTACCAGATATTTGCTCTCTGAGTATGAAAGATATTTTTAAGATCCAAAGTAATTCTTAAAATATATTTATACACTATATTTATCTTTTAGCCTTACCAGTTATAGTTTCTAAAGATATTCCCCTTTTATGTGTGTTCATTGACAAGTACATTTCTTAATGAAAATATTTCCAATTTCAATACAATTACATTCTTCAACTTTCTTTATAAAATGTGTTTAGCAATTAAACTCATTTTTAACACATGAATGACCACCAATTTTGTATACTCCATATAAAGGGTCCTTTTCCTTACGAATATATGTATGAATTTGCCACTACTAAAGATATAAAAATATTTCTTTCAAATTATTTCTGGAAAATAGCAGACTATGTAATAATTAAGAAATAAATGTTTATTTTATTCATTTGCGCATAGCCTACTTGCTAATGCTCTCTTCTCAATTTTGCTTATTTTCTACTTTAACTCTCAGTTTTCTTTCCATCTTTAACTATATTTAAGCTCTTAATACAAATGAATAGTCATATAGGTAATAAGAAGATGAAATAAGAAATTACAAAGCAGTTGTAGAAAAATGCTATTTGGAAGGATTAACATTTTTTTCCCCTCACATTATATAGGTTTTAATGTTATAATAAGGAGCCCTGGTGGCACAATAGTTACATGCTGGACTGCTAACTGAAAGGTGGACAGTTTGAGCCCACAGGTGGCTTCAGGAGAAAAGACCTGGCAGTCTGCTCTAGTAAAGTTTACAGCCTATGAAACCCTATAGAACAGATTTATTCTGTCCTATAGGGCTGCTGTGTCTTGGAATCGACTCCATGGTACCATGGTACACAACAACAACAAAGATATTACACAAGGAATAAAAATTAGTGCTTGGGATTTTCATTTTTAGTATTGATGAACCATTTTAATTCTCCTGGAATCCAGATTTCTGGGGTCTACGGAGCTGGGGCCATTTGCCCGTATATGTCCTTTTGAACTCTGAGCCTTAAAGAAACTGGTTTCCTAAAGTCACCTTTAAGTCAAACAATAGCCTAGTAAGCAGCTTAAACCCATTGCCCTCAAGTCTATTCCAACTCATAGTGACCCTACTGGACAGAGCAGAACTGCCCCATAGGGTTTCCAAGGAACAGCTGGTGGATTGGAACTGCCCACCTGTTGGTTAGCAGCTGAGCGCTTAACCATTGCACCACCAGGGCTCCAATAATCAGCTTAGTAGAGACCATTTTGCCTTTAGCATTGGGCTCTTTTGAAGAAATATCTAGTGCAGTCAGTTTGGAGAAACAGGAGCTCCAGGCGCTGACTGGAAGCTGTGTTTTAGGGTAAATTGTTATAAAATCATTGATCTGGTCCCGTTTCCATGACAGTGTTGATGGGATGCAGTATAAGGCTCTGGAGGTTTTCTCATCTTTGGAACATTTTTGATTCTTCTGGAGCCCTGGTGGCGTAGTGGTTGATAGTTTGGCTTCTAATCAAAAAGTCAGCAGGTTGAATTCACTAGCTGCTCCTTGGAAACCCTATGGGGCAACCCCAACCTGTCTTACAGGGTTGCTATGAGTCAGAATCGACTCCACAGCAACACATAGTCAAAATGTAACCCCAATTTGCAAATTGTATGTTAGATGAATGCCAATCAGTTTCTATTATTAGCTTAATATGATTTTTATTTTAATAATATTACACTTTATAGTTTAATACTATTTCTGGAAGTAAGAGATTAACTATCCTCTTTGCCTAACATTCATATTTTATCTGTAATCATATAAATTATGTCAGCATTTTTCAAATTGTTCACCAAGGGACACCAGTCCTCTTAAGAAACTCTGTAAATTAATAGTTATATTAATTATATATATGCATGTGTGTGCATATGTATGTATATATTTATGTATATATAAATTCTACCTTCAATAATTTCTTCCTTTGAAATTAGCTTAATTCATAGTACATAACATAATATTTGAAAAGAACTATAAGAAACATATCTGTTTACTGTCATAGTTCTCAAAATGTTACTACCTTGATAAACTAGGGCTCTGTGAAGTATAATTTCTGAAGTGCAGATCAATGTAAACATAAACTGTACATAATAAGTAAATATATCAGTAGATATTGAGCACCCACTATGTGCAAAACCAAATTTTTAGTTTGGGAAAAATATAAAAATATGCATAATATTGTCTGTACCACAGATTATTCCATATGTTAGAAATGGAGATAAATATTTGCATTTAAAATTATGAAGGAACGCATAAAATTACGTCTTGTAAAAATTGTGAAGTATACCACAAATGAAATACTCAAGCAGTTCTTCAGGAAGAAATGTGGAAAGAGTGATTAACACCAATTGAGGATGATACCAAGAAGCTTTTGAAGTGGCCTTTGAATACTTAAAAGACAAGACATTTTTAATAGTTGAATCCCAAATATGTCATAATGAGGAGACAATGCAAGCAATGAGGAGACAATATAAAGAGCACAAGCATAAAGCCTGCTCAAATATTGAGGAAAATTATATGTAAACAGAAAATATGTGTGTGGGAAATGTGAAGAGAAATAAATTGGAAACTTTTCTTTCTAGAAAACAGAAATGCAAATTATCCAAAAAAATCCTAATGTACATCTTTAAAATTCTTGATACATTTCATAAAATATAGCAACCATGCTTAACTTAGCCTGTGACATTGTAAAAAGAAGTCATAGTAAGGAAAAGGTCAAAATGAGAAAAGGATATGTAACAACTGCGTCAAAACACTTTTGTATTATTTACTTACTTACTTGTAACTACTTTCCACTGTCTTGTCAACCTTGTTTCTTGTGTTACAGGCTGACTTTTCTGGACTGACTCAGACAAACCCTTCTTGCCCTCTGGTTTCTGGTTGGGTTCCTCATGGGAGTCCGAGGTACCAGATCAGAGCCAGGTGGAGAGAGAGGCCGGAGTGTTCATGTCCCTTTTCCTTCCCGACCTTGCCATGCTTCTGGTAGTGGTGTAATTTCTCTATGTCCACAGTTTCTGAGAAATGGCCCAGCTTTGAGGCTGCTGGCTGTGACTGGTTTAGACAAATCCATTCCCTGTCCTTATTACTTCTGGCCTAATGGTTTTACCTAGTCACCTGCTGTTATGTGTCCTTTGTGCTTCACCATCTTTTTTACTTCTGTTTACCTCACACACTCCCCAGTAAATGGACCCTTCTCTTCATTAACAGTATGTTCTGTAAAACCCCTTGGAATGTGCTTTGATTTCCTGGAAGCACTTTACTAATAGGGTAGTACATGCATGGAAGGTCACTATTATTAAACTCAACCACAGCCCTCAGGTTTAAAACATGTTTAAAAGGAGAAAGGTAAAACACAAATTTTTTTTTTAGAAATTTCATAGAAAAGAAATATACTAACCATTTAAAAAAATTCTAATTGAAGCATGATTTTGCTTAGATTTAAAAAAAAAAAAAAAGACTTGCCGTCTTATTTATGGCATTGTTTATTTGGCAAATGACATATAGTTTTAAAACACAAACACTACTTACTCTTACGTATTTTAATTCCTAATGAATCTATAAATAGTATTTATTTTCAAGGATTTATATGCTTTTCATATTTCTATCCTGACTTATAGTATATTTTTAGCTGTAGAAATATACCAAATGCAAGTAATTTATTTATTGCAGAAACTGTTAAAAATATAATCATGTATTAATTCAAAAGAATAACACAATATTTGATTGCTCTATGATTTAATAAACAATTTGCAAATTGGGGGAACATTCACCTCATGCAAGAAGAGCCCACCTTCAAAGAATGGAGAATTTACACATTTAAATAATTTTTGATTAAAGAATACAGGTTTCCACAGTGATGAAATATTTTATGTCTACTGAGTTAACACAGGAAACCCTAGAGGTGTAGTGGTTGAGTGCTACAGATGCTAACCAAAAGGTTGGCAGTTTGAATCCACCAGGCGCACTCCTTGGAAACTCTATGGGGCAGTTCTACCCTGTCCTATAGAGTCGCTATGAATGGACTTGGCAGCAATGGGTTTGGTTTTCATTTTGAGTTAACATTAAAAAGGTAACTTCCAGGAATATTTGACCCTCCACCCACTTGCAGTTTTGAGATCTCTAGAAATTTATATTAAAGAAGCCCCAGTATTTTTCATGAAATCCAAGATAATGGTTTTATTATTGTTTGCTTTTGGAACAGGAAAGAAAAGACTGTTAGCAACCTTTAGTTAAGAGGAAAAAAAAAAAACAAAACTGGTGGAATTTTTAAGTTTGCAGATTAGAAAAGGACTCTTGAAATAAAAGTAAACTATTTTTAATACAAATTTGATTCCACGTAACTATGAAAAGACCTGGCAATCTGCTCCTGTAAAGCTTACAGCCTAGGAAACCCTACTGGGCGGTTCTACTCTGTTCTATAGGGTCACTATGAGTTGGAATTGACTCAAAGGCAATGGGATATATATATATAACCAAACATATGCCACCGCAACACTTTTTTACATGCACAGTTCAGTGACATTAGTTACGTTCACCATGTTGTGCAACCATCACCATTATTCATTTACTGTTTGATATTTATGTCAGTAAAAATCAGATCTAGATTCAGCATTTTAGTAAAATTAGTAAAATATACATTTTAAAAGTGTGTTTCTTTTAAAATGCTAAAATTGGTATATATTCTAAACTTCTTTTCTAAATTTGGTAACATACGGAAGGAAACAAAATTGGAAGAAATTGTATACAATTATAATTATTTTAATTTAATAATCAGTCCTTGCTTTTATTGGGCATTACATCACTTGAGAATGTCATTATTTTCTATACATAATTTCAGGGAAAGTTGGAGTTGGTGGTGGTCCTGTTCAGATTGTTCTGAGTCTATTACCTGTAAGAGACAACCTGTATTTCAATGCATATTTCTAGCAGTGGTGCCTGAATATATTAGTGAGGCTTAGACAAGGTCTGATGTCTCAGTTCCCAATTTCCTGGAATACATCTGGTATGCTTAAAAATAATAATTCATAAGTGTTAAAACATAATCAAAACTCAAATAAATTGAAGCATAAGGTTTATTCTAAGTAGTTATTTTATATGCATATAGAGGGAACTTTCTGACTGAAAAGAAAAATGGTTAAGTGGGCTAGTTATGATTGTTAAAATAAACATTTGAATTAGCTCAAAACAATAATAGAATAATTGACTGTTTCATAATTTAATAAACTTTTTAAATTGTTGAGGACAAGTCTCTGATGCATGAATAAAAAATGAAAAAGAAGCACTGCCAAAGATTTGTGATTTCACAAAAGCTTTAAATACACACACACAGACACACACACACACACACATTAGTGAATACAAGTTTCCATAATGACCAGATCCTTAATGGTTACTGAGTTAACATTAAAAAGCAGCTGCTGAAAATTTGGCCCTCCACCCACCTGCAGCCAAGAGACCTCTTGAAATTTAAATTAAGAATGCTCACTGTCTTTTTCATTAAATCAGGAGGTAATCATATTGTTACTGATTATCCCTTTCTAGCCAGAAAAGAGCAGCTTCTCGAGGGGGACAAAAAAGTAATGTTTTGCAGTTTGAGTCAGGCCTTTTATATAGTTAATTTTTGGTTTCATGGGTAAGGAAAAAAGAAAAACCTTAAAATCAAAGAGATAAAGATTAGACAAGCGTATAAAACAAACAACAAAAAAACAAACACAAGGTTGGAATGCACTACTTAGTTCAATCAAATATACAAGACCAAATAGGCAACCACTGTCCAAAAGCAAGACAAGAAGGCAGGAAGGGACAGTAACTGGACGAATGGACACAGGGAACCCAGGGTGGAAAGGGAGAGTATGCTGTCACATTATGGGGATTGCAAACAATGTCAAAAAACATTATCTGTATAAATTTTTGAATGAGAAATTAACTTGAGCTGTAAACTTTTGCCTAAAGCTCAATAAAATTTAAAAAAATCAAAGTAAGATGTCTGTTATTAATTTTTCTCTTTAACATAAGTTAAAAAATAAACCATAGTAAAATAAAAGCAAGGAAGGTTGACGATATCATAAATAGGTCTTATCTTTAGGACACTACTTTTCTTCATTCATTCAATTAGTGAGTAATGGGATTTTGGACAAATCTTTCCACTGCATGGGTCTCATCATTTAAAGAAATTACATAGAAGTTGTTACAATGAGTGGCCCTCAATCCTCTCTTTTTGGATATATGTTCGAAAATTTCATGTTTTCTTTTATTTGTTTGTTTATTTAAACATAACCACCAAGCAATCAGTTTTGCTCTCTTGTTCAGTGCAATGGCTTTTTTTCCATTAGCTGAACTCTGACTTTTATAAATGAAATGCGTCTCAACCACCCTCTCATTTATTTAACATTGAATCAACCCATTGGGTATCACTCAATATACTTGATTTCTTCTAGATAGCATTTACGGGAACATCAAGCATGCTACTTCTAAGAATTGAAATGATCAGGAAATGCATTTGTAAATCCATCCTTTACAAAACTATTTTTTTTTGGTGAACTTACATTTTTTGAGATTTATTTTAAGCAGAATGCCATTAAATGATAACCTTTCGAATGATTGGTAACTAAAACCTATTAATGTTTGGTAGTAACACTCTTCACTCAGCTATTCTACAAGTACTCACATACAAACCTAGTGTTATTTAAGGAACATGGGGTCATTTAGTGGTACGATAATCCCCGTCTCCCTTTAACTTCATAAAAAAAAGAACTCATTTTAAACTAATCTGGCTTTCTTAATCAATACAATTTATGATTTCTTCTGTAATGATGACTATTTATTTTAAAACAATAGTTTTAACTTTTAATTTACTCAGAGAACAAGGCAAACATACCATTTAGATGGAATAATAAGAACAAATGTTTTCTTCCACTGCCTCCCTAAATACTATCAAAATAAAAGAGCAGAAATGTGCATAGCCAAAATTAGGAGCAAAATTTGGGGCAGAAAAATTGAATCATAGTGAACTAAAGTAAACTAAATTGATTTGAACTGAGCTTTTGTTAATAAAAAGACTATACAATCCCACACAACTCTTCTGCACAAACTCTATTACTGAGCAACCAGAGTAACTGGAAGCTTGGAATTTACACATATGCAAACCATCTGTGATTTGATTGCTAAAATAATTAAATGTAATTGCATTGTTGCAGCATAATCCTTTTGAAATTTCATAATACATCCTACCTTATTCTAGCTTTGAGGACAAGGGTTAGCTTAGTAACCAAATCCCTTTCTGAAGCAACCCTTCTGTGAATAGATATGAATTAAACCAAAAAACCAAACCAGATGCCGTTGAGTCAGTTCTGACTGACATTGACCTTATAGGACAGAGTAGAACTGTCCCATAGGGTTTCCAAGGAGCAGCTGGTGGATTTGAACTGCTGAGCTTTTGGTTAGCAGACAAACTCTTAACAGCTACACCACCAGGACTCCAAGTATAGCTACCCATGAAAATCTGCTTTCACTTTCGTCTTCAGTATATAGCTAGCCAATGGAATAAAGAGGAAGGAATACGTACCACTTCCATGTCTGGCACATAAAATGTACGTGTTCTCCTCCTTAATCTTTCCTGTTACACTCAGGCTGGAACAGAGAAGATGACACCCAGCAAGAGCACTCATTGAAGGCTATATAACTTTCTCACCTGCTTGTAGTATCTTAAGTGGAGTAAAGAAATAAAAATTCCATTGTAATGAAATAGTACAAGTTTTCAGTATATTCAAAGAGTTTAAAGTATTGTGTGTACTACGGAAATTGATACCTTGAAGGACTGTGCTCCAATTAAAAAAAAAAAAAAGTAACAACAACAATACAGAAAATGAAGTCACTGGCATGCACACTGGTCAGTCCTTGGGCACCAAGAAAGCTGATATGGAGACTAGAAATGTGAAAACTCCACTATATTTTTGCAAAATATTTGTTAAGACTGCCATGTTTTTTAGGCAGTGTGTTGTCCAGGAGTCCCTGAGGATGCAAACAGTTAAACACTCTACTACTAACTGAAGGGTTGTCAGTTCAGATCCACCCAGAGGCACCTTGGAAGAAATACCTGGATCTACTTCTGAAAGGTCACAGCCTTGAAAACCCTATGGATCACAGTTCTACTCTGAATCACATGGGACTGCCATGTATCGGAGCTGATTCAAGACCAACTGAAAATAGAAAAAAAGGGTTGTCCAAGCATGAGGTCTAGGCAAAGCTTTTGAGTTACAATGGGCCATTAAAACTTCTTTGTCAAACAAATGGACCCAGTCCTCTGGCAAAGACTAGATTAGGTTAATTAATTAACAGTTAGTTAATTAACTAATTAATTTTTCTGAGTCAAATCAGCAGGCTGTTTTTGTAAAGCCACTAATTATGAGAGGTTTTTACATTTAAAAAATGGTAGAAAATATCTAAGGAAGAAAAATAGTTTGTGACTCATGAAAAATATATGAAATTCAAATGTCTCTGCCTATATATGTATTTTATTGGAATATAACCACTGTCTTAAATTCCTAGTGCTGCTTTAATGAAAAACTCTAGACTTCAGAGTTTTGAAATAGCTGATTTTAAGAGTTCTTGCCAGCTTAATAGTTGTTTTGTTTGAGGGACGATTCCTATACCTTCATACTTCACCATATTCTGTGACTTCACTCTTGGCAAGTTGAGTTTTAAAAAGAAATAGATTTTAGATTATATAACAAAAATGTGCAGGCTATTTTGTAGATAAGTAGAAATATTTGCCCATGTGCTTATAAAACTGCATATTCATCTGTCCTTTAAAGTTCTTTCTCTTCTGACTGAAATCTATTTCATTATTTGTGTATCTTAAAGAATTATCCCATGCCAAATAAACATTATCCTTTGTTGTTGTTAGGTTTTATTTTTCTACTTATATCATCAGAAATTTTGTTTAAATTTAACTCTCTACTTAAAAATAGATAAGCTACAGTCTCAAATAATGTTAAACTACCAAGACAATCAGATAAAACAAACAACATAAATCAGTACATTAGAGAGCTGATTACATATTTTAGTTTGTTGAATATATGACTCCAGGGAGCTAGGCATCGCTATTATTTGACACATTAGTATCTGGAGTTGTCATCAGTTAGAAAAACAAAAATTCCCAGAGTTAATTTTACAAGCCTCAATTGCTTGGAAATTCTTGACTTGTTATATTTTTTCATGGTTTCAACATTTATACCAGAATAAAATGTAATTGTTTAGTCACTCAGGCAAAATGAAATCTTAGGAGAAATACGGAAGTTATGATCTGTGTAATTTAGAAAGGAACGATGTTCTGAAAATCAGATATGAGAATGTAATGTGTCCCAATAGCCACAGTGCTTTCTTTAATCAATAAGAAGTAATTTTGGATATTCAATATTTTGAAAAAAGTAGTTATCCTAAAAGAATATCAGTGATTAAGAACACATAAAAAATAACACATTAAAATTTAAAAGAAATTGAATACATCTAAATCAGAATGTGTGTATTACAATATTACAATACAATAATATATGTAATACAAATAAAATATTATTGCATATGAAATTTGTAATAGGGCTTAAAGAACTACTAGAGATAGGTTTTTATCTTTTTTTTTTTTACTAGAAAGAAGATGCATTTGAAGTATATCCATATCAGATATATGTTATTTATAGATATAAAGTGGCAAAACATTGAATAAATACCTCTCTGACAAACACACTCACACACACACACACACACACACACACACACACACACACACACATAACTATTTGTACTGTTTTTAAGGACACATATATGAGAATTTTGTACTATAGCTTACTTAATAGATTACTCCTATTTTCTGGCATTCTATGGGTTGACTGGTTTTCTTCTCTAACTCCCTCACTGTCTTGCTTTCTCTAACTTCCTCCCTCCCTCTGTCTTGGTTTGATAGTGTTAGTAAAATATTTAGTTGAAGTTGACATTATTACATTTATGGTAACTATGGCATTTGTCTAGATAATTAATATAATAAACATATGAGAAAGAGGAATATATCTCACAAGCGCATGATCAATTCAGCAAGAATAGTTGGTAAACATTAGACAAAGGCAATGAACTAACAAAGAAAAACAAACACAACAACAACAAAGAAGATAAATTTGACTTCTAAGAAAGAAGATGAAATACAAAGAGAGAGAGTGTTGAAGACAAGGAAGTGAGAGAATGGAAGCCAGAAATGTGACAGAAACCCCACATTTGGTAGGATGTTACTCTTTCTCATCACTTTAAAACTTATTTGAATTTTAGTTACTCACAGTTGGTGTAAATCAATGTGTAAGTGTATGTGCCAGTTTATGTGGGTGGACATGTTTGGTGTTATTTCCTATTTAAATGCTTGCTGGAATTCACTAGTAAAATCATCTGGGCCTCGTGGTATCTTTCCCTTTCAGTTAGCAGTCGAGCACTTTATCCACTGTACCACTAGGGATCCTTATTGGAATATATTAACTACAAATTCAGTTTGTTTATATATATATATATATGGCTATTCAGGAATGAGGGATATCATCTGCTAATGTCAGATGGATCTTGACTTAAAGCAGAGAATACCAGAAAGATGTTTACCTATGTTTTATTGACCACGCAAAGGCATTCGACTGTATGGATCATAACAAATTATGGATAACATTGCAGAGAATGGGAATGCCAGAACACTTAAATGTGCTCATGAGAAACCTGTACATAGACCAAAAAGTAGTCATTTGAATACAAGGGTATATTTTGCTGTTTAAAATCAGGAAAGGTGGGTCAGCATTGTAGCCGTTCACTATACTTATTGGGGCTATATGCTGAGCAAATAATCTGAGAAGCTGGACTGTGTGAGGAGGAATTCAGCAACAGAATTGGAGGAAGACTCATTAACAACCTCTGATGTGCAGATGAAACAACCTTATTAGCTGAAAGCAAAGAAGACTTGAAGCACTTACTGATGAAGATCAAAGACTACAGCTTTCAGTATGGATTACAGCTCAACATAAATAAAACAAAAATCCTCACAACTGGACCAATAAGCAATAGCATGATAGATGGAGAAATTACTGAAGTTGTCAAGGATTTCATTTTACTTGGATCTACAATCAACACCCTTGGAAGCAGCAGTCAAGAAACAAAACGACCTATTGCCATTGGGCAAATCTGCTGCAAAAAACTTCTTTAAAGTGTTAAAAAGCAAAGATGTCACCTTGAGGACTAAAGTGCACCTGACCCAAGCCACGGTATTTTCAATTGCCTGATATGCATGCAAAAACTGGACAATGAATAAGGAAGACCAAAGAAAAATTGATACATTTGAATTATGATGTTGGCAAAGAATTTGTAATATACCTTGGACTACAAGAAGAACAAACAAATCTGTCTTGGAAGAAAGTTATGGTGATCTACTTCTGAAATGTCACAACCTTTGAAAACTCTAGGGAGCACAGTTCTACCCTGAAAAACATACGGTTGCCATGAGTCAGAATCCACTATACTACAACTTTTTTTTTTTTTTTGGAGGGGGTGGGTATGTATGACAAGTAATATCCCAAGTGTTTACTATAAATTAATTCATTTAATTGTCATAGTAGCATCTCAAAGTAGGTAGTATTATTATCCATCTTTTACAGATGGGGAAACTGGAGCAGAGTGAGTAAGTAAAGATAGAAACAAAACAAAACAAAACAAAACAAAAAACAGGAGGTGGTAAAGCCAGAAAGTGAATTCAGGTAGTTTCATTCTAGACCTTATTTTTAACTATACTGTTACATAAAAATTATCCTTTTATTTTAAAGTCCCTCCTTACCTGTTACTGGCAACAGTTAAATCAAAACAGATATAGATTTCACATAATGCTTGTTTTGCTGTACATTCTTGCCTATCAGGTGCAATCCTAAAATGTATATAATAGCATATCATGATAGAAAACATATGGAATATACACTTGCTTCACATGTTGTGTTCCCATACCTGACTCTAATTTTCACTGATTTTTCTGAAATTAAGAAATAATAACAGCTGTCTGACGTATTTCATAGTGTTTTGTTAAGTATGAAAATAATTTGTAAAACAAAGTGTTAAACAAATATGATTTATTATGATAAAATTCCTTTTGACGTTTTTATTATTTATTCCAACAGAAAAATCATCAGATGTATTATGGTAAGCCAAACAGAAGTGTCGTTTTGGGGGTTGAAACATGATTACATATCAGTAATTTCATATCATTCAAGAAAATAACTATAAGGTGAACATTGGCAGCTGAAGGAGACTACATAATAGCTGAGGGATGAGTGGAGTACATATTAGGTATTATTGTTCGAAAGCCGCTTTTGTAGTAGGATAATTTTTTTTAAATTTTTTATTGTACTTTAGATGAAGGTTTACAGAACAAATAGTTTCTCATGAAACAGTCAGTACACATATTGTTTTATGACATTGGTTAACAATCCCATGACATGTCAACACTCTCTTCTCGACCTTGAGTACTTTTATTTTGGTGAAAATATACATAGCCAAACTTACACATTTTGAAAGTTTCTACATGTACAGTTTAGTGACATCGATTACATTCTTCCAGTTGTGCTGCTATTCTCACTATCCTTTCCCAAATTATTCCATCACGATTATCTTCGACTCACTGTCCCCTAGGCTTCCCATCAGACCTTTTGAGTTGCTGTTGTCAATTTGATCTCACATAGACAATTTTTATTTTTTTTGTACCTTAGATGAAGGTTTGCAGAACAAATAGTTTCTCATTAAACAGTTAGTACACATATTGCCCTATGACAATGGTTAACAACCTCATAACACATCAACACTGTCCCTTCTCAACCTTGGGTTCCCTATCACCAGCTTTCCTGTCCCCTCCTGCCTTCTAGTCGTTGTCCCTGGACTGCTGTGGTTCATTAGTCCTGTTTTGTTTTATGAGGCTGTGCAACCCCCAGCTGAACGGTGAACTTGGAAGGGGCTTCACCAGTGAGCTAAAAGGTTGTTCGGGGGCCATACTCTTGGGGTTTCTCCAGTCTGTCAGGCCAGTAAATCTGGTTGTTTTTTGTATTAAAATTCTGTTCTACATCTTTTTCCAGCTCTGTCCAGGACCCTCTATTGTGATCCTGGTCAGAGCAGTCAGTGGTGGTAGCCGGGCACCATCTAACTGTACTGGACTCAGTCTGGTGGAGGCCGTGGTAGCTGTGGTCCATCAGTCCTTTGGACTAATCTTTTCCTTGTGTCTTGTTCTCTTCATTCTCCATCGCTCCCGAAGGGATGAGACTAGTGAAGTGTCTTAGATGGCTGCTCACAGGCTTTTAAGACCCCAAACGCTACTCACCAAGGTAGAATGTAGAACATTGTCTTTATAAACTGTGTTATGCCAATTGAGCTAGATGTTCCCCAAGACCATGGTCCCTACAGCCCTCAGCCTAGCAATTCAGTCCCTCAGGGAGTTTGGAAGTGTCTATGGAGCTTCCATGACCTTTCCTTGTACAAGTTGTGCTGGCTTCCCCAGCTATGTGTACTGTCTTACCCTTCACCAAAGTTACCACTTACCTATTTATTTCCCCCTGACTCCTCCCATCCCTCGTAACCAACAAAGATTGTTTCTTTTTTTGTGTGTAAACTTTTACATGAGTTATACAGTAGAGGTCTCATACAATATTTGTCCTTTTGTGACTGACTTATTTCACTCAGCATAATGTCCTCCAGTTTTGTTCCTCTTACTCTCCTGTGCTGAGTTCCTTTTGTTTGCAGATTTTTTTCATTTCTTTTGTTTTTGTAGGTTTTGTTTTTACTGAGACTTTATGTGTTTCTTCTTTATTTTGATGAGTAGGTTTGTTAACTTTCTTTGTGGTTACTGTAAAATTTACCCTTATCTTCCTAGATTTGTTACTTGGTATCGCTTGACTTCCTCTCCATTAGAAGGTTCTATATCTACACCGTTTATTCCCTCTTTTATTGTTCTGATGCTGCTGTCATTTACAGATTAACCTCTCTGGTACCCTGTTGTAATTCTTTTGGTTTTGCATAGTCTGTAAGAGTTCATTTCCTAGATTGGTATCTCGCTGGTATGATCCTGCATCCTAGATTCTGCCTGTGAGATGAAGTTGTTTGTTCTTAGATCAAAGAACTCCCTTTAATAATTCTTGTAAATTTGGTTTGGTTTTTACATAGTCCCTTAATTTCTGTTCATCTGGAAATGACCTAATTTCACCAGCATATTTGAACGAGAGTTTTGCAGGATATATTATTCTTGGCTGGCAATTTTTTTTCTTTCAAGGTTTTCTATATGTCATCCCATTGCCTTCTAGCCTGCATGGTTTCTGCTGAATAATCCAAGCTTAGTCTTATTGTTTCTCCTCTGTATGTGACTTTTTGTTTTTCTTGACCTGCTCTCAGGATTCTTTGTTGGTCTTTGGTTTTAGCAAATGTGATTATGATATGCCTTGGTTATTTTCTTTTGGGTCTATCCTATATGGGGTTCGTTAAGATTCTTGGATGGTCAGCTTTTCATCTTTCATGATATTGGAGAAGTTTTCTGTCAACAATTCTTCAGTGAAGCTATCTGTGTCTTCTGTTTTCTCCCCGTTCTGGAACTCTGATCACTCTGATTTTTGCTTTTGATTGTAGCCCACATAATCCTCAGGATCTCTTCATTTTTCTTCATTCTTTTTTCTGATTTTTCCTCAAGCCGAATTGTATCCAAATGTTTGTCTTCAATTCAGCTGATCCTGTTTTCCACCATTTCAAATCTGCTCTTCAGCCCTTCTATGACCCTGTCCATTTCTGAAATCTGGTAGTTTATCTTTTGGATTTCTAATTGTTGTTTTTGTATAATTTCTAGATGAGAATTTATTTCCTGTATTATTTTCCTGAATTCTTCCATCTTTTTGTCTGTATTTTCCATGAATTTGTCTGCCTTTTCCATGAATTTGTCTATTTTTTCCTCATTTTTGTCTGCTTTTTGCTTCAACTCTTGGATAAGTCTGGGTATCAGAGATTTGAATTCCCTATCAGGTAGTTCCAGTGCCTTTTCTTATACTGGAAAGTCATCTGGTGTTTCATTTCAGACACCTACTGGAACCACCCTGTCCTGTTTTTGTAAATGTTTTGATATTGTCTGTTGTCTTCAGGGCATTCAGTAGTTATTTTTCTCATTTACTTATTGTAGATTTGTTTGTTTTGTCCTTTTTTTTTTTTTTTTAAATTTGGCTATGTTTGAGCAGATGGTCTGTGTGTTCTTTGTTGTTTGCTCGCCTGTGGGCACGATACTTTTCACCTCCTTCTCCAATTGGCGGGGTTAATTGCTCAGATATGGTGCAGCTGGGCAGGTCTAGCTGAAGAGGAGTTGCTGGGATGGGTTGTTTGTGGCACTTACTGAAGCCACCAAGGTGGGTCGGTAATCAGCGCAGGGCAGGTTCCGGTAGGCTGTACCTGTGCTGCTTGGTGGTGTGATGTTAAACACACAGTGCAGGTAAGCACGATGGAGGGGGCAGACTGTGATGTGTGGAGCTAAGATGGGTATGGGAGAGAGGAGACAGGAACAGGAGCCAAAAACATACAAACAAACAAAAAAAGAGTGCTAGAGGAGCTTGCCATTGGAGTGGAGAGATGAGAGACTATGAGATAGAGAAAAACAAAAAGGGGAAAGGGAAGAAAAACAAGAAAAGAATGAAAATATAAAATTTAGAAAGAAAAAAGAACAGCAAAGCTCCCAGGGATCCCACCGGTGTGGTTATGAGGTCTGGAGAAGTCATTCCCAGGTGTTAAGTATGGCCTGGTTAGGAGGCGTAAAGGTATTCAGCACAAGGTATCCTGGGGACAGGAAGAGAAGGAAGGTATAGAGAGACGAGAAACTGAATAATGAAGAAAGACAAAAAGGGAAAAAGAGAGAAAAGAGAACAAAACAAATTTTAAAAAGAAGAACAAGAAACCCCCCCAAAAAAAAAACACAAAAAAAGAAATGCTCTCAGGGATCCCTTTGCACGTCTGCACAAGCTGAGGGGGTAGGTCCCCAGCTGCACAGCACTGCACAGCCAGAAAGGGCTCCCAACTCCAGAAAAGAAAAACAAAACAAACAAACAACAAAAAAGCCCCAGGATTCTGCTAGCACGGCAGCACAGACTGGGAAGCAGTTCCACACTAGAACAGAGCTCCACAGCCCCTCAGGAAGAAGCAAAGATGGCACACAGATCTAGGTATTAGAGCAAAAGGAGGGGAAGGTGGTGACAGGTAAGGAAGAAATCAAAAAAAGAGGGAAAAAAGCAACACCAGCAGCAAACAAATGGCACTCAGGGAGTCAGCCAGTGCAGGCGGGTGGAATCCAAGCAGCCTGTGCTTCCCGGCCAAGAGACTGTGGTCGCGGGAAGCAGAGGAGGCGGAGTTGGGGTGAAGAAGTGTGGGGGGGTGGGAAAGCATATATAGCTGTTTACCAGTTGTTTTGTCTCCTGCTGGAAGCTCCTTGAAGCTGCTTTCTCATACCCCCTATTTGTTGGTCTCTGATAGGAGTCCGAGACGGTGGATCCGTGCTGCATTAGCTGATAGGGGACCTCTCCATGTATGTCTCCTCACTCTCTGTTCTCTGTCAGTTTCTTATTTCATTTGGTGCTTGGCTGAGTTCTTTATCTCTTCATTTGATGTTTAGGATTTCAGGATTGCTGTTTTCTCTGTTTGGCTTAGTTTTTCGGATCTTTACCGTGGAGGGTTGGCACAGTGCTTCTGCCTAGAGCGCCATGTTGCCGGAAGTCTGTAGTAGGATAATTTTATGGAAGTATCTTAGGGCTTTATAGAGAAATAGAACCATTAAGACATATGTATAGATGTACGGATGTGTGTGTGTGTGTGTGTGTGTGTGTATATACATATGAGCCAATTCCTCAAAATCTATGTGTGTGTGTGTGTGTGTATACACACAGATAGATTTTGAGGAATTGGCTCATGCAACTTGTGGGGGCTGGCAAGTCCAAAATCTGCATGTCAGGTAACAGACTACAAATTCTAGCAGGTTTGCTTCTCAGAATTAGGCGGTGGAGGAGAGAAAGGTATTCCAGCAGAGTGTCTATTTATAATGTGGAGGCAAAATCCTCCTTATAAAAGCTCTGATGTTGCTCTTCAGTCCTTCAGCTGATTCGATGAGGCATAACCATGTTGTGGAGGGTAAGATGCTTTACTGAAGTGCAACTGATGTGTTATTCAGATGTACAGGATTCAGAAAAACATCCAGACTAGTGTTTGACCAAATAACTTGCACCATAGATTACCCAAGTTGATGCATGAAATTAGCCATCCTAGTATAGCAAATGCTCCTTAGAAGCAAGGATGGTGAGACTATGTCTCACATACTCTGGACATGTTATCAGCAGGGATCAGTCCCTGGAGAAGGACACCATGTTTGGTAAAGTAGAGGGTCAGCAAAGAAAAGGAAGACCCTCAGTGGGATGGATTGACACAGTGGCAGCAACAACAGGCTCATACATAACAACGATTGTGAGGATGGCGTAGAATTGGGCAGTGTTTTGTTCTGTTATACATAGGGTCTCTGTGAGTCAGAACCATCTTGTCGGCACCTAACAACAACAAAATTATTGTTATCATTACCTTGCTTTTCCTTGAGGTGTGAAGGATGTTCAATCTCCTAGATACTTTCTTCCTCCTATTTCTCCAGGTCCACTATATGGCTTTTTGTGAGTTTCTCAGAGTCCCTAAAATTATTTTATTCTTCTTCAATTTTCCCAGCATACTTTCGGGCCTTATGTGGGGAGTGGTGTTTGACAGGGTGTTCCTAAAAGGTAGCTGCACCAGAGTTACCTGGAGGGCTTGTTAAAACACAGATTGCTGTGCCTCGTCATCAGTGTTTCAGAGATTCTGATTCAGTCATTTTAAAAAAAAAAAGAAAAAACTTGTTGCGGTGGAGTCGATTCCGACTCATAGCAACCCTATAGGACGGAGTAGAACTAACCCATAGAGTTTCCAAGGAGCACCTGGTGAATTCGAACTGCCAACTTTTTGGTTAGCAGCCATAGCACTTAACTACTACACCACCAGGCTTTCAGGTTCATTAGTTATGGGCTGAGAATTGAAAATTTACATTTCAAACAAGATACCAGGTGATGCTGATTCTGCTCATCCTGGAACTACATTTTGGGAACCACTGCCCTGGAGAGACCCTCTCGTCCCATTTGAAACAAACCCCACATAAGTCAAACATGGATGTTAAATAATCCACTCATTTAAACTGAGGTAGTCATCTTTTGGACCAAAAGTAAGCACCTGCTTTTATTCTTCTGCCAACATGTTAGTCAAAATGTGTGGGTAAAAGGAAATCAAATACAAACTCTAGTTTCTCCTGTTTGATGTAATCCCTTTGGGACATCACTATTTACACTTTTATTACTCCTCCTCACATACCTGTATTAACAACAAGAATTTAGGGGCCCCTGTCATACTTAGCTACTCCAGTATTGTTTTGCCATAAATTTATCCTGCAGCATCTTGCATTAATCCCCTTCTTTTTTCAAAATATGTTTAGCCACATCTTGTGTGGCTCACTCCAAATATTTCTTGAATTATAAAATACAGGTAGAATTTTTTTTTCTCATCTTTTTGTTCTTTTTCCTCCTAGCTTTAGGTCTGTTGCCCGAAAGAATGGCAGACATACATCGGCAACTATGAACAGCATCAATTAGCTGTTCATATTATGCCAGAAAGATGTGAGTAATTACAAATTTGAGAGCATGTATAATAGCTAGTTGAAGATTGATAGTCTTTCTGTTAGGTTCCAATGAATCTCAAACATTAAGGCATTGTTATCCACCTATAAAAATTCTGTGGCATATGATATACAAAATTTAAATAGTTCTCTTCCAATCTTCAGTACATTCTATCACTTTTCTGAGAGTTTGTAGCCCTGACTGGAAGCTCTTGATTGCCAACCCCCTGAAAGCAATCAGGAATACAGTTATTTCTGTTTCAGTAAGTGAAGAAGAGTCAAGATTAGTTGCCTCATTTGTCTTCTGTTCCAGAATGTGTCAGAGGCTGGTATTACCTCTCACAGGAATAGACTTCTTGAGCTTCCCCTGTGCCCATGGCTGTCCGAACGAAGACTCTCTAAATAAGGCAATGTGACTAAATTCTTACATATAAGACATGAGAAATGATCTGTGCAATATGTAGATCATGCCCTTGAAAGGAAAGCTGTATAGCTCCCACTTCCGATTTCCCTGTCCTGTTAGTAGGAATGCTTGGGCTGTTGATCCATCTTGGACCAGGTCATGAATGGTGACTAATGTGGGATGTTGGGGTGGGAGGGAGGAGCCTTGACTTTTGATGACTTTGTAGGCAGAGCCATCTGCATGCTAAGAGATTTATATGGCAGGAAAACACTATTTTTTTAAGCCTCTCTTATTCTGGGCATCTGCCCCAGAAGTTACATGTATATTCTACCCAGTACGTAGGAAAATCCCACAAAGATTTGTGTATACATTGGGAGCAGATTAAAGATAAATATTTAAGCAAAATCCCATTCAGAATTTTGTATATGAGCAAACTAAGTTAAAGTTCAAAGGCTAAGACATTTTTCTTAATAACTACTTTATGTAAGAATGTTTTATATTTTTTTTTTCTACTAAGGTTTGTAGGATGAACATAATTACATTTTGACAAGAACATCACCAAGAGATTGGATAGCTAGTGGCCAAAATCAGAGTCTCTGGAGCCAAACAGCCTGGATTAAAATCATGGTTCCAACTACCTAAGAGCTGTGGGACCTAAGATCCATTATTTAATGGAACCTCTCTTGTCTATTTCCTCATCTACAAAATGAAAATAATTATAGTATCTTCTTCCAGTAGGCATTTTGATAATTACATAAGTTTGATGTAGATAAAACCCATATCAGTACCTAGCAAGTACTGATAATAGTGTTAATACCATCATCGTCATCATCATTCCATTTAAAAAAAGAATACTAAGTCCTCTGGTTTTATGGTGATGTTTCAAAGAAATCTGTGTTTGCAGAGTTTTAGAAACAAACAAAAAAAGGCATCAAACTCTCACTGGCAAGGCTTATGTTATTCTCAGTGTTCCCAACAATTTCAGGTAATTCTTAACCTGATTACTATATTTTCAGTTCTGAAATGTGCAATTTAATGACATGTCACCCAGTTAACAGACTTAACAGTAAGCATTTTTCCCTATGAAATAAAAGCACCCTTGTAAAACTCATGGCTCAAGACACTTTAGTAAGACTTTATAAATTTAGGAGAGAGATTATCTCACCTTTACTAAGTCTTTCACCACCATGCTAGCTTTGCACCTCTCATTCTGTTTTCTTCAAAAAGTAATGCTTCCAATGCATGACACTTTCAATTACGTATAGCCCTCCACATGAATTTGTCTAGATAGCCCTCACTGTACGGTTCTATAGCAATAGTCCTTTAATCAGGCACTCATGTCTTCCCCAGCCACCATCCACAGTGCCCTCAATGCACATACACACATATTCACATCACAATTTGAATAATCATCATAATAATGATTATTACTATCATTATTAATTTTATTATAAAAACCACAATAAAATTTATTGAGCTTTACTATGTGTCAAAGAAGCCCTGGTGGCACAATGGTTAGGCACTCACCCGCTAACCGAAAAGTTGGTGGTTCAAATCCACCAGTGTCTCCATGGGAGAAAGACCTGGCTATCTACTCCTGTAAATATACACACTAGAAAATCCTATGTGGCATTTCTACTCTGTCACATGGGGTTGCTATGAGTTAAAATCAACTCAACGACATCTAACAACTATGTGTCAAATAATCCCAACAACCAGAAAGGGAGGTATTACTGTTTTTATAATTTATATGCTATATGACCCTTGATGAGATATTTAACTTCAGTTTCTTTAATATGTGTATTGTATCTAATAATTGTTATAAATAGAATCATCTGAGTTAAAATTTGTAAAACACATAATAGAGATTAATAGAATTGTTAGGTATTATCATCATCACCATTTTTCAGAAAGATAAACTGAGGCATATATAAAATTAATAGCATGATTATGAATCACTAGTGGTGGAATTGACAGAATACCAATTAAGAACTTTCAACAAAACAAATACAGCACTCTAAGTGCTCACTAGTCTATATCAAGAAATTTGGAAGACAGCTACCTGGCCAACTGATTGAAAGAGATCCATTTTCGTGCCAATTCCAAAGAAAAGTGATCCAATGGAATGTGGAAATTATGGAACAATATCATTAATATCAGACTCAAGTAAAATTATGCTGAAGATAATGTACTATAGTAGCAATACATTGACAAGAAACTGCTAGAAATTCAAGCTGGGTTCAGAAGAGGACCTGGAACAAGGAAAATCATTGTTGATTTCAGAAGGATCTTAAAGCAGAGAATACCGGAAAGATGTTTCCCTGTTTTATTGACTATGCAAAGGTATTCGACTGTGTGGATCATAACAAATTATGGATAACATTTTGGAAAATGCGAATTCCAGAACACTTAATTGTGCTCATGCGGAACCTGTACATAAACCAAGAAGCAGTCATTCCAAAAGAACAAAGGGATATTTTATGGTTTAAAATCAATAAAGGTGTGTGTCAGTGTTGTAGGTTTTCACCATAATTGTCTGGGCTCAATGCTAAGCAAATAATCTGAGAAACGAACTGTGTGGGGAGGAATGCAGCGTCAGGATTGGAGGAAGGCTCGTTAACAACTTGTGATGTGCAGATGACACAACTTTATTTGCTGAAAGCAAAGGGGATTTGAGCACTTACTGATGAAGATCAAAGACTACAGCTTTCAGTATGGATTACAGCTCAATATAAAGAAAACAAAAATCCTCACAACTGGACCAATAAGCAATAGCATGATAAATGGAGAAAATGTTGAAGTTGTCAAGGATTTCATTTTACTTGGATCTGCAATCAACCCCCACGGAAGCAGCAGTCAAGAAATCAAACGACATATTGCCATTGGGCAAATCTGCTTTAAGAAACCTCTTTAAGGTGTTAATAAAGCAAAGATGTCACTTTGAGGACTGAGGTGCGCTTGATCCAGCTGTGGAATTTTCGATCACCTCATAAGCATGGGAATACTGGACAGTGAATAAGGAAGACAAAGACAAACTGATGCATTTGAATTATGGTTTTGGCGAAGAAGAATTACTATACCATGGACTGCCAAAAAAACGAACAAATCTGTATGATTTCATATTAAATTAAGTGATAACATCTTTAAAGATGTTGCCTATTTCCAAATGAGGTAAGGTTTCCCAGGTACCAGGTGTTAGGACTTCAACATAGTTTTGGAGGACACAATTCAATCCATAGCTTCAGTACAGAGACAACTTATTTTTCTCCTTTCTTCTACTTCTCATATTGCATTTATTTCCAGTGGTTTTTTTTTTTTTTCTTTTTTAAACTTATAATATTGCATTTTATTTATATTTTGGGATGTTTTCTTCAATGCCCTTTCAAATAAACTTAACCATAAATCAATTGATATTGAATAGATTCTGACACATGGTGACCCACAGGGTCTCACAGTAGAATTGTGCTCTATAAGGTTTTCAACTGCTGATTTTCAGAAGCAGATCATGAAGGCTTTCTTCTGAGGTGCCTTGGGGTGGACTTGAACCTCCAACCTTTTGGTTAGCAGCTGAGTGTGTTAAATGCTTGCACCACCAAGGCACTCCAAGTATGGAGTTAAAAAGTAGTCATTATATGTAGGTGTCTTTTTTACTATTATTATTTTACATATATAGTTACTTCATTTATTCTTTTTTTATTTTAGTCTTTTTAATTTTAAGGAAGCTCCATTCAAGTTCAGGTTTTTATTTTTTTTTCAATTGATTTTGATTGTGTGTGTTGTGGCTTTTGTTCTTGTTATTTTCAGGTGCATAAAAGCAGTCTGTGGTAAAGTAATGTTGTTTTCTTTTCACTTTTAACTGGTAGTCTAAGGAAATGATTGCAAAATGAATAGTCACTTACATTCTTGGGATCTAGCCTAACCTTTTCACTCTTAGGTTTAATTCACCGGTTAACCCTCCAAATGATTGCCTAGTAAAGACAATTGCTAGCAGCAATAAACATTGATTAGAATGAACAGAGAAATTTCTTCTCTTTCATCTTTAGCTTTTATTTAAAATGATGGAAAATATTTGGTGCTTTGACTACACACTGTTAAACTTCACCATACTAAATTCTCATTTATCCATGTAATACAAGGAAAAGAGAAGTAACTACATGCATGATCCATGTTCCTCTTTACTTGAAACGAAGTTTAGGTAAGTAAACACACACACACACACGTATCCTAAAAAACATTTAAACAGATTCAAAAGTTACATGATACATTTCAACGACATAGACTTCCTCAACAGTACTAAATTAAGGAAGACCTAGACCATAGCATGGGCTACTTACATTACAGATGTAACCCACTATCCCCCCAACTGCTGGAGAACAATGTTGTTTTCATTGTTTCTGTTGCTATCAAGTCAATTCTGACTCGTGGTGTCCCCATGTGTGCAGAGTAGAACTGCTCCATAGGTTTTTGAAGGCTGTGACTTTTTGGAATCAGATTGCCAGACCTGTCATCCCAAGCACCTCTGGGTGGGTTTGAACAGCCACCCAGGCACTGTAGAAGTGTAGAAGTATCCAATATGGAAATTGAATGCAGTCTTCAAGGCAAGAGTTGTATTCTGTGCTTTTTTGTTTAAGGGTTTATAAGTGAAAACTAATCTTCAGATGCTTGAGAGACAATAGAGAATTCAGAGATAGTATTGTGTCAGGGTGGGGAGACTGGGCACTAGAGTCAGACTAGGGGCTGTAGATCAAGATCTAATTCTTACAAGCCATGTCATTATGGACAAGTTATTTAGTGTTTTTTCGTCCTTGTTTTTCTCATCTATAAAATACAAGAAACAGTAAGTACCTTAGTGATAATGTAAATTAATTAAGTTAAAAATATAAATCTTTAAAAAATTTGGGGTCTCAAGTTTCAGTTTCGGTTCTGAAATGTAAAGAGCTTGGGAGTCTTCACCTCCATTCTTGCAACAAGAAAAGGATGAGAAAACTAAAACTCAATGAATTGCTTGTACCCATGAAACCATTGAAGTCACAGGGCAAACTAAAACCTAGAAATCTGGAGAGATAGGTGAATCCAAGAATGTCATCACTGACATCTGTTTTCCTGGAGTGGAAGCTGCTAAAGCCATAAGCTAGTAAAAACCAAAACCAAACCAAACACACAGTGACCTTGTAGGACAGAATAGAACTGCCCCAAAGGGTTTCCAAGGCTCTAATCTTTAGGGAAGCAGACTGTCACATCTTTCTCCTGCAGAGCAGCTGATGAGTTCAAACCACCAACCTTTTGGTTAGCAGTCAGGCGTTTAACCACTGTGCCACCAAGGCTCCTCATAGGCTGTTAGGAACAATTAAATAATAATTTCAGTGAATTGTTGAATGTTGAGTGTAGAAAAGCATGAAAGTGAGAAACTCCTAGATGCTGCAGTGTTAGGAGGGCTCCACACATTCATGGGTTTTCCTCCAGGTACTCCACCAGTTTCTCACTGTAAAAGGCCAATAAAGATACAATCAAGGCTCTACCAGGTGAAGGGAAAGAGTAACCATAGTGAAACCCTAACAGATATTTCTCCATAATAAAGGCATAATATTTTACCAGTGTCTTATAAGACCTGTGGGAAAGCTGTTTCTTCCACTCCAGCCCCCTCTAGCCTTTCTATATCACCTAATTGGTTGAGGAGCTAAGAACCACTTATGAAGGTCACAGCCCAGGGACTCAGGTGAACTAAAAGTGGGAAATTTTGTAGAACACTGTCATGCATTGAATTGTGCCCCCCACCCCCAAAATATTTGTCAGCTTGGCTAGGTCATGATTCTTGGTATTGTATGGTTGTGTAATCTGCTGTGATTTCCTTATGTGTTGTAAACTCTATCACTATGATGAGGTTATATGGGATCTCCTTCTGTGTTGTAAACTCTAACACTATGATGAGGTTATACTGACGACATCTACGAGATTAGGTAGTGTCTTAATCTAATCTCTTTTGAGATATAAAAGAGAGAGGCAAGCGGCGACACAAAGGAACCTCATACCATCAAGAAAGCAGTGCTGGCAGCAAAGCACGTCCTTTGGACCTGAGGTTCCTGTGCTGAGATGTTCCCAGACTGAGGGAAGACTGATGCATCACAAGGACCTTCCTCCAGAGCTGACAGAAAGGGAAAGCCTTCTCTTGGAGTTGATGCCCTGAATTTGGACTTTTAGCCTACTGGACTGTGAGAGAATAAACTTCTCTTTGTTAAAGCCATCCACTTGTGGTATTTCTGTTATAGCAGCACTAGATGACTAAGACAAACATTTTCCTTCCTCCACAACTTATCACTGCACCAATAGGGTGCCAGTATAATAACAGTGAATTATAGCTGAAAGAGCTGCAAAACACAAATGCAAGAGAGGACAGGGTCAACAGGGAAACAAAACGAAACAAAAACACTGATAGTATATGAATTTAAAACCTCTGGCATCTATAGTTGCAACAAACATTAAATGTAGCCTGACTCCTAGCCAGATTAACCTAAAACCTCATGCTTTAGGCCTATTTAATTCAGTTTTTAATTCAAATAATCATAAAGGCACACTGAAAGAAAAGAAAAAACACAATCTGATTAGTAAAGTAAGCATCAAAATAAGACTCAGATGTTGGAATTATCAGACAGGAAATTCAAAATAGTGTGTTAAGGGCTCAAATGGAAAAAGTAGACAACATGCAAGGACAGATGGGTCATGTAAGCAGAGAGATGGGAACTCTAAAAAAGAATCAAAAGAAAATGCTACAACCAAAACTACCGTGGCAGAAATAAAGAATGGCTTTGATGCACTCATTTGTATGCTGGATCCTACTAAGGAAAGATTCAGTGAGCTTGAAGTTAGTTCAACAGAAACTTCCCAAACTGAAATAAAAAAGGAAAACAAAACAAACAAAAACAGAACAAGCAGAAACTGTGAGACTCAGGGGGGTATAAGCTCTATTCCCAGTTGTTAGGTTCCCGGCCTTGGAGCTATTAGGACAGGTGCATAGTGGCCCAGGAGTGTAAGAACCTCTTGAGGAGTGGACTTAATCTGCCACTATAGAAGGAAAATGGACGAGCCTCCAGCCAAGGCTTCGAAACTGTGTCAAGACAGCATTTTAAGAAAATGATATTGCAGTGTCACAGCCAAGAGTAGCCTAAGAAGACATGACAACTAAATGTAATGTGCTATCCTGGATGGGATCCTGGAATAGAAAAAGGATATTAGGTAAAATCTAAGGTAATCTGAACAAAATATCCACTTTTAGTGAAAAAATAATTTGTCAATATTGGCCCATCATCTGTAACAAATGTGCTATGCTAATGTAAGTTATCAATAATAAGGAAAACATGAGTGGTATATGGGAAGTGTGTACTAGCGTCACAATTTTTCTGTAAATCTTAACTTGTGCTAAAATAAAACATTTATTTAAAAAATACTTGGCACGTAGTAAGTCTTCGGTGTTAGAGGAGTAGTAGAGTAGAAAATTGCCATTGGGTCAGTTTGTGTATTAGGCGTCACTATTTTCTCTCAGAAATGGTCTCCACTGAGAATTCAGGTTTTGCTTCCTGTAGTACAACTGATATTGAGCCATGACATTAAAAGGGACTCTGAATGAGTATCATTGTCAAGGAAATGGCCTTAGTTACATTTGATAATTTTCTTTAAGAAACTATTTTTGATACTATGGAATTGATGGGGCATCATTCATTCTAAAAAAAAGAGCAAATTAAATTGTCTCTAAAATACTATGGAGGATATAGTAGAGTCCAAAATTAGTTGTGTAAGTGCAGTGCAGTGAATTACTTAATATGGCCCTTCTAGCTATAGTTTTTTGTGACTCCCACACAATGACTGGATGAGACTATGCAGATAAGTTGCTTGTGTCCCACCAGCGGGGTTCGACAGCCTGCTAATAATGCAAATAAGGTGCATGGAAACTAAACGGGGATTGATCTGTTTGTCATCCCACTAGGCTTAAAGGGACTCAATCCCAGAAGCAGAAAGACAGAACCTCACTACCACCAAGAAGAAGAACCAAGAGCAGAGTGTATCTTTTGGACCTGGGATCCCTATCCTGAGAACCAGCTAGACCCAGGAGACAGAGAGAGCTGTAATACCAGAGATGTCACAAGACAGCGAAAAGTGACAGCAGAGAAATGGCAGCAGCAGAACCAGAAAGCCAGCTCAAGACAGCACAGTGAGCTTCCTGCCCATGGAGCAAGGAGGCTACAGTCAGCATGCTGACCCATGGAGCGAGAGAGCTGAGCAACTTCGGGCCCGAGGTTTACTGGTGGAGTAGGGACCTTCCAGGCACTTATTGGTGGAGAAGAAGAGCTTTGTAACATTACCCAAGCAGGGCACAGGCCAGGAGGATGGACCAAGGGGCCACGGGGCCAAAGGGCTCAGAGTCAAGACCCGAGAGAAGCCTGCCTGCAGACATGGTCAAGAAGCTCTTCTGACCAAACAACTGTATCCTAAGTCATTCTGGCTCCTAATTGTAACCTCTTACTTCTGTAATAAATCCTGTAACTGTGATTATAGTCTGTGAATACTGTGTGGCCACTGTAATGAATTACTGAACCCCGCAGAGAAGCAGAGAGTGCTGTGGGAGGGATGGCTAGTGTGAAAATTGGTAAAAGGGTTGGAGAGAGATATGTCTGACCTTTGCCTCATAGGAATAAGCTTTGGGCTGATGTTGATCTTGATTCTCTCCTATCTCTCTTGTGAAGTTAGATGAGGTCTGATAATGCCATCACACCATCATTTTTTCAGTAGGTCTTAATACAGCTCCATGCAAATCATATTTTAAGAACGATTTCAGAGAGCTCAATTTCTAGAACCTCAAGGAAATGGATTTTTAAATATTTAAATTTGAAAGTCAATATGTGAACAATTGACATCAAAGCAGTTTAAATATGAACAATGTAGCAATACAAATATAAATTAGTAGAGATACGCATCAAAATAAGCTATCAGATTATCATGGATACTGAAATTTCAAGTGCATGGTTCACATTTAGTTGGAGATGGTTTCTGTCTCTAATTCAACTTGATGTGTGTTTTTGTGGATATACAAACTAATTTAACACAATTAAGATTAACATTGATTACAATGTAAGTGTCACAGTCAAGAATGTAAAAGCACAAGAATAAGTCAGAACTGCATCATGTTTTCTAAATAAGATCATTTTAAAAATTAATTGCTACTAATAAGCTTTTGAAACAAAACTTACTCTCACAATTTCTGTCAGATTACTTAAAACACATCTGTGAAATGGAGTCCTCAAAGCTGTTATAAACAAATTATATTAAATAATTTTTAAAAATCCTGTAGATGTCATAACACGCATCAATTATTTTGATAAAAATAGCAATTGTTACGGATAAATATAACCGATACTCAGTATAACTTAAAAGAACTGAAGAGTAATTATTAAAACAATTTGATTACTGAACAGTGAGACAAGCAAGAGACTACACAGTAATTTTTTTTTTTTTTTTACTGATTTAGCACAGGGATTTAGGCAATTGGCTGTAAGCATTGCAAAGTTGTTATGTAAATGAGGATGCACCTAAACCCCTCGATTTTGTTAAAATTTATCTTGATAGTTTTAAAGCTCAAATATAGTAAAAAAAAAAAAAAAAAAAAAAAAGGTTAAAGATCATGAAATGAAACCAAGACAAAAAGAATAATTTTATATCAGATTTATACCAATAACTCTTACAATAATGCAGATTTTAGAATCTGAGTAAAGTTGGTGCCTATGTAGAATATGAGACATGATTAATTTTAGAATGCTATATGAAAGTTAGTTTATTTTTTACTTGGGGAATTAGAAATACCTAATTACTGATTTTCTTAAATAAAATTCATATTAATTATGCTATTGATAACAACTATTTAATAAAAAAAATTAAGTGATGAAGCAGGCTTAGATTCTTTAATTATTACAGAGTAAAATGTGGAAAAATTACTTTCAGAATGTCTTAACTTTAGTTATTCTCCTTTTCCAAAATTCTGAATTTAATAGAACACTACTTTAAATATCCACCAGAAAGATCATGCTGTTAAATAAATTAACCGTTCTATTTTAACTATATATTGTAGTGCAACCAAATGTGAGATTTTTGTTAAGGCAGTGGGTTTATATATCTTAGTAATATCTCAGAAATAATTGACATGAACATTTGTTTTCTCTCTCTTCTTTCCACTGCATACACTATAGAAAAACCAACAACATAAAAAGAACACACAGAAAAAGACACAATGAGTGTTTAGAAATATAAGTTATAATTATTGCCAAAACAAAAATAAAAACTAACAAGTGTAAAGAATACTGACTGTAGATGACAGAGGATGTACACAGCTCCACCATGTGCCAAGCCTGAAATTGATTGTCAGATCAAGAAACAAATTATATTTTAAGCAATCCATCAATCTAGGAATATTTAAGTAAAAATGTGTGAAGGGGCTAAATTTGTTAGAGATCCATGGAAGACACTTTAATACAGGGCCAAATTTACATAAAGGAAAACACACAAGAGCAGATTTTGAGAGAACAAGAATGTTTCAGAAGAAATTTAAGTAGGAACTCAGAGTAAGTTGCTCAAAGACCTCTATCAGGATGATTTGAGTAGGAGCACTATTTGAACATACAACTCATGTTGTTCTGATGTTATACATGTTGTTGTTAGATGCCATCAAGTCAGTTCCAAATCACAGTGACCCTAAATACAACAGAACAAAATACTGCCAGGTCCTGCACCATCCTCACAATCATCGCTGTGTTTGAGCCCATTTCTGTAGCCACTGTATCAACCCATCTCATTGAGGGACTTCCTCTTTTTTGCTGACCTTCTATCTTACCAAGCATGATGTCTTCTTCTCCAGGGATGGTCCCTCTTGATAACGTATCCAAAGAACATGAGATGAAGTCTTGCCATCCTTGTTTCCAAGGATCACTCTGGCTGTACTTCTTCCAAGACAGATTTCTTTCTTTTTCTGGCAGTCCATGATATATTCAGTATCCTTCACAAACACCACAATTCAAAGACATCAACTCTTCCTCAGCTTCCCTATCCATTGTCCAGCTTTCACATACATATGAGGTGATTGGAAACATGATGGCTTGGGTCTGGTGTCCCTTAGTTCTCAAAGTGGTATCTTTACTTTTCAACACTTTAAAGAAGTCTTTTGCAACAGATTTGCCCAGGGCAATACATTGTTTGATTTATTGACTGCTACTTCCATGGACATTGATCGTAGATCCAAGTAAAATGAAATCCTTGACAACTTCAATCTTTTCCCTGTTTATGATGCTGCTGCTTAGGGGTTCAGTTGTGAGGATTTTTGTCTTCTTTACATTGAGTGTGGCAGTGTAGTTAAGAACTCAGCTGCTAACCAAGAGGTTGGTAGTTTGAATCCACCAGCAGCTTCTTGGAAACCCTATAGGGCAGTTCTATTCTGTCCTATAGGGTCCCTATGAGTCAGAATTGACGTGACAGCAATAAGTTTGGTGGGTTTTTTAATCCATATGAAAGACTGTAGTCTTTGATCTTCATCAGTAAGTGCTTCAAGTCCTCTTCGCTTTCAACAAGCAAAGTTGTCTCATCTGCATATCTAAGGTTATTAATGAGTCTTCCACACATCCTGAAACTACATTATTCTTGATATAGTCCAGCTTCTGGGCTCATTTGCTCAGCATACATATTGAAGAAGTATGAAAGGATACAAAGCTGATGCACACCTTTCCTGATTGTAAACCATGCAGTATCCCCTTGGTCTGTTCCAATGACTGCTTCTTCGTCTATGTACAGGTTCCTCATGAGCACAATTAAGTGTTCTGGAATTCCCATTCTTCACAGTTTTATCCATAATTTGTTATGAGCCACACAGTTGAATGCCTTTGCATAGTCAACAGGACACAGGTAAACATCTTTCTGGTATTCTCTTTTCAGTCAAGAGTCATCTGACATCATCAAAGATATACTTTGTTCCATGTCCTCTTCTGAATCTGGCTTGATTTTCTGGTAGTTCCCTGTTAATGTACTGCTGCTACTGTTTCTGAATTATCTTCAGCAAAATTTTACTTGTGTGTGATATTAATGATATTATTTGATAATTTTTGCATTCTGTTGGATCATCTTTTTTTTGGAATGGGCACAAATATGGATCTGTTTTAGTCAGTTGACCAGGTAACTGTCTTCCAAATTTCTTGGTATAAACGACTGAGGACCTGTGGAGCTGAATCTGTTTGTGGAAACATCTCAATTGGTATTCTATCAATTCCTGGATCCTTGTATTTTGGCCAATATCTTCCATGCAGCTTGGACTTCTTCCTTCAATACCATCAGTTCTTGAACGTATGCTACCTCCTGAAATTGTTGAATATGGACTATTTTTTTTTGCGGGGGAGGGGGTACAGTAACTCTCTGAATTCCTTCCATCTTCTTTTGATGCTTCCTGCATTGTTCAATATTCTTCCCATAGAATCTTTCAAAAGTGCAACCCAAGGGTTGAATTTTTTCTTCACTTCTTTCAGGATCCCTGTTAGCACAGTGGTTTAGAGCTTGGCTGCCAACCAAAAGGTCAGCACTTCTAATCTACCAGCCACTCCTTGGAAACACTATGGGGCAGTTTTACTCTAGCCAATAGGGTCGCTATGAGTCAGAATCCACTCGATAGCAATGAATTTCAGCTTGATAAATACTGAGTGTGTTCTTCCTTTTTGGTTTTCTAACTTCAGGTCTTTGCACATTTCATTATAATACTATACTTTGTCTTCTCCAGTCACACTTTGAAATCTGTTCAGCTCTTTTACTTCATCATTTCTTACATTTGCCTTAGCTACTCTACATTCAAGAATAAGTTTCAGAATCTCTTCTGCCATCCATTTTGGTCTTTTCTCTTTATCCTTTTTTTAAATGAACTTTTGCTTTCTTCAAGTATGATGTCCTTGATGTCATCCCACAACTTGTCTGGTTTTTGGTCATTAGTGTTCACTATGTCAAATTTCTTCTTGAGATCATTTCCAAATTCAGTGGGATATACTCAAGATCATGTTTTGGTTCTAGTGGACTTGTTTTAATTTTCTTGCACTTTGACTTTAACTTGCGTATGAGCAATGGTCTGTTTTGCAGTCAGCCCCAGCCAATTTTTTCAGAAGTAGACCTCCACATTCTTTTTCCTAGTCTGACTTAGTCTGGAAACTCTGCTGAAATCTGTCCACCATGGGTGATCTTAATGGTATTTAAAATAACTGCTGGCATAACTTCCAGCATCACAACAATATGCAAGCTACTACAGTACAACAAACTGACAGACTCTATGCATAACTCGTAGATGTTATGCATAGAAGTTCATAATTTTCCCATCATTTTTTTTAAAGTATAATCTAATTATTAATAGAAAATTTTAGAGCAATGAATATGAACAAGAAACAGCTCTATTGAAAAAAAAGTAAGTGCATCTCTGTACATGTAAACAAAAGAAGCCAGACAGAAAAGATTATATACTACATAAACTCATCTATAACAAAAGAAAATGCATGCATTTTTGCAAGAAAAACACACACAAAATAGCCATAGGAGCATAATTATTAAAAGTCCAAACTATAAAGATGTCAAAGCTCCCCAGATTATCATTTAGATTGAACGTTAATTCCATCAATTTCTCAGGAGATATTTTTTGTGGAAAATGAGAGTGCCAGTCTAATATTTATATGAAAATACAAAAGAAAAAAAAAGAGTCAAGGAAATTTTGAAATGGAAAAATTAATTAGACCAATAAACCAGTTATAGATTGGGCAAATGATCTGAATATACACTTCTCCAAAAAGATATGCAAGTGTCCATAAGCACATGAAAAGACATTCAATACCATTTTCATTTGACAGATGAGTTTATACAGACTATCATCTTCTGTCTGGCTTCTTTTGTTTATATATATGGAGATGTATTAATTTTTTTAATGGTGCTGTTGCTTGTTAATATTCATTGCTCTATAGCTTTATATGAATAATTAGATGGGAATACGAATCAAAAACACAACTTCACACTCAGTAGGAGGCATGGAGTCAAAACACAGATAATAACAAAGTATTATCTCCTAAGGATGTGGAGAAATTGGAATCATTACACACAGATGGTGGGAATTTAAAATAATGTGTGTGCTTTGGAAAAAAATTCTGACAGTTTCTCAAAATATTAAATATAGAGTTACCATTAACCTAGAAATTACACTTCTAGGTATATATCCAAGGGAAATGAATATATATACAACCACACAAAGACATTTACAAGAATATTCACAAACATTGTTCTTAAAAGTTAACAAGTAGAAATGATACAAATGCCCATTTGAAGATACATGACTGTGATTACTTTTGATAATTTATTGAGCTTTATATTTAAGATTTGTGATTTCATATAAATATATATAATATGTATTATGTTATTGTAGTTCAGCTGCTATTGAATCAGTTCCAACACACACACACGTTATCATCAGTATAAAGTTTAAAATAAAAAGGTCATCATCAGCCTGTGAACAGCCATCTAAGATACTACACTGTTCTCACCCCTTCGGGAGCAAGAGATAATGAAGAAAACAAGATACAAAGGAAAGATTAGTCCAAAAGACTGATGGACCACAACTACCATATTCTCCACCAGACTGAATCCAGTACAACCAGATGGTGCCCAGCTATCACCACTGACTGCTCTGACAGAGATCACAACAGTGAGTCCCAGACACAGCTGGAGAAAAATGTAGAACAAAATTCTAACTCACAAAAAAAGACCAGACTTACTGGCCTGACAGAGACTGGAGAAATCCCCAGATTATGGCCCGTGGACACCCCTTTAGCTCAGTAATGAAATCACACCCGAGGTTCACCTTTCAGCCAATGATTAGACAGGCCCATAAAACAAAATGAGACCAATGGGGCACAACAGCCCAGAGTCAAGGACTAGAAGGTGGGAGGGGATAGAAAAGCTGGTAATAGGGAACCAAAGGTCAAGAAGGGAGAGTGTTGACATATATAGTGGGGTTCTTAACCAATGTCATAAAACAATATGTGTACTAACTGTGTACTGAGAAACTATTTGTTCTGTAAACTTTAAAATGCAATAAAATAATTTTTTTAAAGTCATCAGCATAAAAGGACAGTATTGCATGTCTCAGTGGCTTATCTTAAATGGAATGGGTAAGAGTGCTTATAAAAGGTCATTTTTTTGTGAACCCTTGTGTTCATTTGTAATTCTATCACTGTACTGCTTATATAAAGATGTATAACTAGAAATTAATTTCTTAGCCTCCTTTCTCTCAATCCATTAAACATGATATTCGTTTACAAAACAAACAAACATAACAAGTAATAGAATTCAAATTAACTTTAGGTTAGCATGACAGATGTTATTTTGTTCAGATTAATCACATCCCAGAAGTAAAGTCTTTTTCTATTGATATCTTTGAATTGCAAATTATCACCGCAAAGAAGAGTCTGGTCTTCCTAAATGGTAAAATAATTCAAGTTGGCTCCAATAGCAGATGCTTTTAATAGCAGGCAGGGATCAGTTTATGCCTCTAATGAAATGGCATTATTGCAACTTAATTCTGCTGAACATATATAATAGCATTTCAAAACATAAGTTTATACCCTTTACCACTTGTTAACAATCAAATCATTCACTCAAAGGCAAAGTAGATACTAACACATCACAAGTCAAAATTTGTACATCAGTCTCTGTGGTAAGTTTGAGGCTTTCAAGGTTGATCAGGGAAGAGAAAGGACAAGGAGAAGTAGCAACATACAGCACATGCTATTGGGTGGTGGTTGGACAGGATTGCATGAAAGAGGAAGTCCCTTCCAGCAAGAGACCTTCCCAAAGGGGAGTAGGACAAGGAACTTCCCAATTAGAGAAGCAGAAATTGGAGAGAAACTTTGTATGTCTAGGTGATTTCACTCAACAGCTAAGCGTGGAATCTCTGGGTCAGAGAACTTCGAAGAGCAGCACCATTTTGGGGGTATTTTATAGCTACAGGGTGTGTCTTATCTATGGTTACCAGATGTTGGTTGTAGTTTTGTGAGATATATAAAGTTGGTAGGCTCTAAATGGCTAAAGATATGTTATTTGAATGATACTTAATGAGATTGGATGTGTGAGAATTTGAGGGTGGCACTGGAGGGCTTTAGGCTAATGATCCTAGCTTGCTGTGAAGAAGTAAACATTATGGGGGCATTTTAGGCCAATACACGGGGTCCATATCTGGCTCATTTTTATAACTGTTGTCATTAAGAAAATTAAGTATATTTGCATAGGTTTTCTTTTGAATTTTAACAAATTTTTTTAAATAGTGAAATATTAATAAGAAATTTTGAAACTTAAAAATCCAGTGGTTATTGGAAAATATTGGCCTAGACCATTAAGCAAGGAATTATTGGGAGGATTTAGTCTCAATAATATTCAACTGACTAAAACAATTAGTTTGGATCTCATAGGAACTTGAAATCCCTATTACTTGGATGTCATGATGAAAGGCTCTGCTTCCTCAGTCAAGAAGTCCCAGCAGAATCCATGGCAATGCCTTATTCTGGAATTGGTTAGTGCACCCCCTACACCTCCACAAGCAACAGCCCTGCCTTAGGGGGTGCTCTTTGGAAATAAGTCACAAGGAACTTTGACTTGTTATTGATAAAAAATCAAGTAGATGTAATTCTGTGTAAACAATGAATGGACAATGATCCTATAACACTAATTGTAGTCTTTCTGTCTTGCTTAGGTTGGAATTGATTCAGTAGATTGTTCTAAGTTTTCCTTGGCAACTCTTCTTCTGTAATTAATTATTTTAATAGCAATGCTGTTTTGGATTTTTTGTTTGCTTTTCTGTTTTTTGCTGTGACTTTATTCAAAATCTGGAGTGTGTGATTTCAAAATAGGCTTCTACGTGTTCTGTAAGGCAACAATTAACTACGAAGAACTGAAATAATAAAATTATAAATTATGCAAATACAAATTCCTTTTAGATCTTCCCTCAGCCTGTAACTACATTTCGAGCCATCTCTAAATCCTAATAACTGATCTTACCTTGCCTTCACTGATTTCTCTTACTGACCTGTCATTTCTTCAAAGTTTACTGTATTTATTATTGAGCCAGATGTTAGTAACGTGAAAGATGGCTATTTCCCTTCCTTAATTTTTTTTTTCTGACTGCTACTACTTGTTTGGAGTTTATTTATTTTAATATTTCTTTCCACCAACCATTTCTCTCATACATTTCTTCTGTGCTTTGAACATAACACAAGCTGATGAAAATGTTTTCTCTTCCTTGTTCCCTCCCCCCCTCTTTTTATATGTTCTCTTAGAGTACGATTATGCTTTCAGAGTAGAGAGGAAATTTATTTTTTCAGAGAATATGGTGACTTTTTCGAAATGCTATTTGATTACAATGTCAACAAGAATACAAATGAACAAATGGATGAATATATTTCACATGCCTCCACAAATAATATTCTTCTCTAACACTTCTTAGGTTTTTGGATTTTGAACATCTTTTTTTTATATCTACTTTCTAAGTATAAATGTTGCTGTATGTCAATAATTTATGGCAATGCCAGATATGTAAATCTGGAATGCTTATGTTAGTGCATATTGTACATGCATATTTATATGACTGACAATTACCATATCTTCATGAAAATGATTATTTAGCACAATTATCAAAACAAGAAGAAATATAACCCTTCGGTCTCTCAATGACTACTACTTAGTGCTTAGACTGTCTAGAATTCTTTCACTAACTCTTGACACAAAAGATGTGAAAAGGAAATCAACAATCATTGTTGGGCTCTAATGGTGACACCAGGGAAAAATTATCCTAAACGTCCTGCCTGACTTAATCAGTTAGAATTAGCTCAGGGAAAAAATAACATATAAAAATAAAAATAACCATCTTAAGATATATGCAAGTGATTATCTCTCTAAAGTACAGCTGCACAATATGATTGTCATGACGACCTATGATTATTGAATTCATTCTTCTACCATTCTTAGCATGCCACCTGAAGGTATAAGACAGTGCTTCCAACCAGTCTGGTTGAACCCCTGCTGAGAATTTGCATTTCTAATGCTGTTGGTTAGGGACAAATTCTGAGAACCACTAGCAGAGTCAAAATCTAAAATCCACTGCTGTTGGGTCAATTCTCACTCCTAGCAACCTCAAAGGGTTTTCAAGGCTGCAAATCTCTACGGAAGCAGACTGCCACTTCATTCTCCCACAGAGCTACTGATGGTTTCTAACAGCCAAACTTCCAGTTAGCACTTAATCTCTTTAAACACTGTGCTACCAGGGATCCTAACTAGTAGAGCAGTGGTTCTCAAAATTTATTATACATAAAAATCATCTGGGAATATTGTTAAAATATAGATTCTGATTCAGTATATCTGGGATAGAAGTGCAAATTCTCGGCAAGGGTTCAAACCACAATGAACTGGTTCAAAGTCCAGGTATAAGATGGTCTCTGGAACTTCAGCATTTATATGTTCATACTGTCGTTATTGTTGTTAGGCAGTGTCAATCAGCTCCTACTCATAGCAACCGTATGTACAACAGAATGAAACACTACCCAGTTCTGAGCCATCCTCAGAGTCATTGCTATGTTTGAGCCCATTGTCACAGCCACTGTGTCATCCCGTCTCATCGAGGATCTTCCTCTTTTTTGCCGACACTCTACTTTACTAAACAAGTTGTCCTTCTCCAGGGACAGATCCCTCCGGATAACCTGTCCGAAGTAAGTGAGACGACATCTCGTCATCCTCAGTTCTAAGAAGCGCTATGGCTGTACTTCTTCCAAGACAGATTTGTTCCTTCTTCTGGCAGTCCATGGTATATTCCATATTCTTTGCCAACACCATAATTCAAAGGCATCAATTCTTCTTCAGTCTTTCTTATTCATTGTCCAGCGTTTGCATGTATATGAGGTGATTCAAAATATCATGGCATGGATTAGGCGCACCATAGTTCTCAAAGTGACTTCTTCACTTTTCATCACTTTAAAGATGTCTTTTGAAGCAGATTTGCCCAATTCAGTACATTCTTTGATTTCTTTTGTTTGTTTGCTAACATCTTTGTGACTTTTTTTTATTGTGCTTTAGATGAAGATTTACAGAGGAAATTAATTTCTCATTAAATAATTAATACACTTACTGTTTTGTGACATTGGTTGGCAACCCCACAATGTGTCAACACTCTCCCTTCTCTACTTTGGTTTCCCCATTACCAGTTTTCCTGCCCTCTCCTGACCTCTTGTCTTTGCCCCTGGGCTCGTGTGCCCATTTAGTCTCATTTTCTTTTATGGGCCTGTCTAATCATTGGATGAAGGGTGAACCTCAGGAGTGACTTCAGTACTGAGTTAACGGATGTCAGGGGCCATACTCCTGGGGTTTCTCCAGTCTCAGTCAGACCAGTAAATCTGGTCTTTTTTTGTGAATTAGACTTTTGTTCTACATTTTTCTCAAGCTCTCTCCAGGACTCTCTATTGTGATCCCTGTCACAACAGTTGGTGGTAGTAGCTGGGCATCATCTAGTTGTGCTGGATTCTTTGTCTAGTGGAGGCTGTGATAGTTGTGGGCCATTAGTCCTTTGGACTAATCTTTCCTTTGTGTCTTTAGTTTTCTTCTTTCTCCCTTGGTGCAGATGGGGTAGGACCAGTAGAGTATCTTAAATGGCCGTTCTCAAGCTTTTGAGACCCCAGACTCTACTCACCAAAGTAGGATGTAGACCATTTTCTTTAGAAACTATGTTATGCCAATTGAGCTAGATGTTCCCCGGGTGTCCTTTGATTTCTTGACTGCTGCCTTCATGGGTGTTGATTGTGGATCCAAGTAAAATTAAATCCTTGACAAATTCAATCTTTTCTCTGTTTATCATAATGTTGCTGAGTAGTTGAGTTGTGAGGATTTTTATTTTCTTTATGTTGAGGTGTAATCCATACTTGTCATGGATTGAATTATGTCCCCCCAAAAATATGTGTAGCAATTTGGCTAGGCCATGATTCCCAGTATTGTATGGTCATCTTCTATTTTGATTGTAATTTTATGTTAAAGAGGATTAGGGTGAGATTATAACACCCTTATTAAGATCACATCCCTGATCCAATGTAAAAGGAGTTTCTCCGGGGTGTGGCCTTTTTATGTTAGAAACGATACAAGGACAGGGAAGCAAGCAGCTAGTTGGAGGACTTGATACCACCAAAAAATCAGTGCCAGGAGCAGAGCCCATCCTTCAGACCCAGGGTTCCTGCGTGGAGAAGCTCCTAGTCTGGGGGAATATTGATGAGAAGGCTGACAGAGAGAGAAAGGCTTCCCCTGGAGCTGATGCCCTGAATTTGGACTTTCAGCCTACTTCACTGTGAGGAAATAAATTTCTCTTTGTTAAAGCCATCCACTTGTGGTATTTCTGTTATAGCAGCACTAGACAACCAAGACAATACTTAAGGCTGTAGTCTTTGATCTTCATCAGTAAGTGCTTCAAGTTATCTTCACTTTCTGCAAGCAAAATTGTGTAATCTGTACATCGCAGATTGTTAAGGAGTCTTCCTCCAGTCTTGATGCCACTGTCTTCTTCATATAGTTCGGTTTCTCAGATTATTTGCTCACATACAGATTGAATAAGTATGGTGAAATTATACAACCATGAGTCACACTTTTTCTGATTTTAAACCCACAGTATCCCTTTGTTTTTTTTGAACCACTGCCTCTTTGTCTATGTACAGGTTCTGCATGAGCACAATTAAGTGTTCTTAAATTCCTATTTTTTTCAGTGTTATGCATATTTTGTTATGATCCACACAGTCGAATGCCTTTGCACAGTCAATAAAACACAGGTAAAAAATCTTTTTTTAAATATTTTTCTGCTATTCTCTGCTTTCAGCCAAGATCCATTTGACATCAGCAAAGGTAACTCTCCTTCCATGTCCTCTTCTGAATCCAGCTTGAATTTCTGGAAGTTCCTTGTCAATGTACTGCAGCAACCATTTTTTAATTATCTTCAGCAAAATTTTACTTGCACAAAAATGGAAAAGAAAAACTGTTAGCAAGTATGTAAAAGAATTGGAACATTTATACATTGTGGGTGTTATTGTAAAATGGTACAGCCACTGTAGAAAACAGTTTGGTAGTTCTTCAAAAAGCTCAACATAGAAATACCATAAGACCCAGCAATTTTACTGCTAGGCATATACTCAAACGACTTGAAAGTGGGGGACTAAAACAGATACTTGTATACCAATGTTAATTGCAGCATTATTCACAGTAGCCAGAAGGTAGAAACAACCCAAATGTCCATCAACAGATGAATGGATAAACAAAATGTGGTACATACATACCAAAAAAACTTATTGCAGTCAAGTTAATTCTGACTCATAGAGACCCAATAGGACAGAGTAGAACTGCCCTATAGGGTTTCCAAGGAGGGCTGTTGGATTTGAACTGCCAACTTTTTGGTTAGCTGCCGAGCTCTTAACCACCGTGCCACCAGGACTCCATGGTATATATATATATACAATGGGATATTATTCAGTTATAAAGATAAAGTACTCACACATGCCACCACACGGATGAGCCTTGAAAATATTCTGCTAAGTGAAATAATAAACGTGATACAAAAGTTGAAATATTGTATGATCCCACGTATATGAAATATTTAGAATAGGGAAATGTACACGGACCCAATTTTATTATCATTTACCAGAGGTGAGCTGGAGGAAGAAATGGGGAATTACTGCTTAAGGGGTATTGAGTTTTCTGTTAAGGGTACTGAAAAAATTTGTAAATGAATAGTGTTGATGTTTGTGTAATACGGTGACTATAAATAGAGTTACTTAATTATACACGTAAAAATGGTTGAAGTGGCAAATGTTTTATTATATATATTTTAACACTGTAGTCTTAGGCTAGGTTCTCTAGAGAAGCAAAACTAGTGAAGCATATACATATATTCATACATATACACATTCATGTGTGTGTGTATATATACACATGTATATACATATAGACAGTTACTGAATTATACACATAAAAATGGTTGAAATGGCAAATGTTTTATTATATACATTTTAACATTATAGTCTTAGGCTAGGTTCTCTAGAGAAGCAAAACTAGTGAAGCGTATATATATATATATATATATATATATATATATATATATATACACACACATACACATACATATATATATACATGAGTGTGTGTATATATATGCACATACATATATACATGTACATGTGTGTATACATATATACATATAAAGAGAGAGAGATTTATCTCAAGAAAATGGCTCACACATTTGTAGAGGCGGGCAGGTCCCAGTGGTGGGTCAGGCATCAGGCTGGAGGCTTCTGACTCACGTAGCTGGGAGGGATAACGAACCCAAGATTGGCAGGCTGCTGGATCACAGGCTTCAGAGGCTGACAAATCCTAGGACTGGCAGGCAATACAGCAGGCCACTGGCTCAAGTCCCAAGAACCGCAGGTCAGATGATGAACTGGATGCAGGTTCCAGAGTGAGAAAAAGCAAGTGAGCTTTTCCAGAAGTCCATATATATTGGATGCAGGCCACACCTCCAAAGAAACACCCCTTACAATTGATTGGCTGATCATATCAGATCACATCATAGAATGATTACATTCTATCACAAAATGATGGATAAATACATCGTTACATATCTTCCAAATTTCATCATTACATAACTGCTGAACCACAGCGAATCATGGGCTAGCCAAGTTGACATATAATTTTAACCATCACAACAATAAAATTTTAAAAATAAATTAGGGAATGATGGACTTAATGTCACTATCTTTCAAGTTGTTAAAGGAAGTAAAGTTCTTTTTTCAATTATTGCAGCATTTCTGTAAGTTCGTAATTATTTCAAAATAAAAAATATTGTAATATTAGCTTCTAGCTTCTTTTTTTTTAAATTTGTAATTCGATGTGAGTCTGATTATCTTTCACTGTAAGTAAACTACTATGTACACAAAATTGTATGAATTTCTCTATTCACAGAATTCAGAAATTTCTGAAAACTAGTTCTAGAGCTGTGTGTTTTTTCAATAATTTTGCCTGGGTAACTGTATAGCATGGTCAAAAAAGAAAATCCAAGCCTTTATTTATGTGATTTTTCTTCTACTTTCCTATTCTCTCTTATAGAAATCATAATGTGTGCCTATTACATGTTATGTATCTGTGTTCACCATCTCTGCTAATACTGTGCTTATTTTTCTTTAATTTGTCAGTCTACATAAACTACTCTGTATTTTAAGTACTAACTCAAGTTCATTTTATATATACCATCAAATGCATAGTAAAGGAAATTTTCTTTAAAAAATGATGAGTAGCCTTTTATTTGAGAGATAATATTGTAGATATTTAGCTTTTTCCTAGCTGTCATTTATGTGCATATAAACCTTTGGTTATGACATGAATAATATGATAACTATAATTTTTTTCAGCATGAAACCTTTGGAAAACATAACTCTGAAGTTTCCTCTTAATTATTACTAGCTGTTCACACTTACAGAACTTTAAAATATTATCTCTTACTTGTACAAGGAGAGGCCATGGAAGTTCCATAGACACATCCAAACTCCCTGAGGGACTGAATGGCTGGGTGGAGGGCTGTGGGGACCATGGTCTCTGGGAACATCTAGCTCAATTGGCATAACAGTTTATAAAGACAGTGTTCTACATTTTACCTTGGTGAGTAGCGTCTGGGGTCTTAAACGCCTGTGGGCAGCCTTATAAGATACTCCACTGGCCTCATTCCTTAGGGAGCAAGGGGGAATGAAGAGAACAAGATACAACAAAAAGACTAGTCCAAAGGACTAATGGACCACAGCTACCAAGGCCTCCACCAGACTGAGTCCAGTACAGCTACCACCACTGACTGCTCTGACCAGGATCACAACAGAGGGTTCTGGACAGAGCTGGAGAAGGATATAGAACAAAATTCTAACACACACAAAAAAGACCAGATTTACTGTCCTAAAGGAGACAAGAGAAAACCCGAGAATACGGCCCCCAGACACCCTTTTAGCTCAGCGGTGAAGTCACTTCTGAGGTTCACCATTCAGCCGGGGATTGGACAGCCCCGTAAAACAAAACGGGACGAATGAGGTACAACAGTTCAGGGACAAAGGCTAGAAGACAGAAGGGGACAGGAAAGCTGGTGATAGGGAACCCAAGGTTGAGTAAGGATAGTGTTGATGTGTTGTGAGTTGTTAACCATTGTCATAGGGCAATATGTGTACTAACTGTTTAATGAGAAACTATTTTGTTCTGTAAATCTTCCTCTAAAGTGAGAATAGCAGCACTATTGAAATAGTGTAGTCGATGTCACTGAACTGTGCGTGTAGAAATTTTTGAAATGGTGTATCTTTGGCTACGTATATTTTCACCAAAAAAAAAAAAGTCGAGAAGGGAGAGGGTTGACATGTAGTGGGGTTGTTAACCAATGTCGTAAAACAATATGTGTACTACTGTTTAATGAGAAACTATTTGTTCCGTAAACCTTCACCTGAAGTACAATTAAAAAAAAAAAATGTTATCTCTTATTAGCCTTCAGTGATGACAGGAACCAACAACTGAGTTGTCTTCCAACAGATTTACACAAATTGTCAACAACAATACAATAATTCAATATGCTATTGCCATGAGCCATAAATGAAAGAACAACTATGTAGGCCATTAAAATATAATGACCCTTCTGTTTTGAATAATCAGTTTTGTAATCTGATCTCTTTTTGTTGAAATATGTGTGGTTTTTCTTCAGAATAAAAATTTGAAACACACAGAAACAAAAATACATATATATATATCTGTTATTAAGTGACTATTTTTCATGTAACAGTCCTTTTATGGTTTTCTACTTTTTGAAATTTCCTTTCTATAATCCTCATCCTTAATGATCTTTGGTTTATTATTGTAGATTAAAGGCAGTATTAGAAAAAGAACTGTTATTAAATGAGAACTAGGTAATAGGGCTAATGCTATTTGTAAAGGTCTGGGTTATAAAATAACCATTTTATATGCTTTTGATCATTCATACATTTGTGCAGTAGCTATTTATTTGTTGCAGGCACTATTGTAAATGGTAGTGCTATAGCAAGGAATAAAACAGAAAATACTCTGCTTTTCTTAACTTACATAGTAATAATGGACAAATTCTAGATTAAAATCAAAGCAGCTTCATATAGATGCTAATAATTCAGTGATAATGAAAAAAATACTGAAAAAAGTATGGAAATTTAAAACATAATTTGAATGCCAAGCAAAGCTATAACAGAATCTTGTACATATTGTAAATTAACCAATATTAGAGTATAATTTATAAAAAATCACACAATACATATATGTGTATATAATTTCACAGAAAAAAACAGTTATATAACTTCATCAGGTTTTATTTTAGCAGAACTATCTTCCATTTTAAAATGTAGTAAGAAAGACTTATTTAGGTAGGTAACATGGATTACACCTCAACATAAAGGAAATGAAAAACCTCACAACTGGACCAGTAAGCAACATCATGATACATGGAGGAAAGATCGAAGTTGTCAAGGATTTCATTTTACTTGAATCCATAATCAACACCTATGGAAGCAGCAGTGAATAAATTAAACAACGTATTGCATTGAGCAAATCTGCTACAAAAGACTTCTTTTAAAGTGTTAAAAAGTAAAGATATCTTTCTGAGGACTAAAGTGCTCCTGTTCCTAGCCATGATATTTTCAATAGCCTCATATGCATACCAAAGCCTGACAATGAGTAAGGAAGACCAAAGAAGAATTGATGCCTTTGAATTAAACGGTGTTGGTGAAGAATACTGAATATACTGCCGATTGCCAGAAGAACCTAGTGGTATAGTGGTTAAGAGCTACAGCTGCTAACCAAAAGGACGGTAGTTCCAATCCATGAGGCGCTCCTTGAAAACTCTGTGGGGAAGTTCTACTCTGTCCTATAGGGTTGCTATAAGTCGGAATCCACTCGACAGCAACAGGTTTGGTTTGGCTTTGGGACAGAAGAACAAACAATTCTATCTTGGAAGAAGTACAGCCAGAATACTGCTTAGAAGTGAGGATGGCAAGACTTCTCATATACTTTGGACATGTTATCCGAAAAGGCCAGTCCGAAAAGGACATCATGCTTGGAAAAGTAGAGGGTCATGAAAATGAAGAAGACCCTCAATGAGATGGATTGACGCCATGGCTCCAACAGTGGGCTCAAACATAGCAAACATCGTGAGAATGGTGCAGGACTGGGAAGTGTTTCATTTTATTGTGTATGAGGTCACTATGAGTCAGTGGCAACTAACGGCAACAACAACCATTGTCTTTGGTATTCTGATACTCACTTCATTTTTCTAGATAATAACACTTTTGTAATTTATTGTTCTTAGCACTCAGTGAGCCTTTTTAATTTGAACTCACCTCTGTCTGCATAGATATGGAGAATTTTTCTCCTAGTTATCTTTTTGATAATGTCTCCCTCAAATTTTCATGCTTTTATTAGCCATGCATTGAACATAGGACAAGCACATTTAATCCAACTTTGGCATTTTCTTCTAGGATAACTTGGACTAACTCACATATCTTTTGCATATCCAATTTAATACAATATTTTACTGTATTGCTTTTTATTTTGCAGAACTCCAATAATTTCCCTCTCCTTTTTAATGTTGGTGATCATTTATATATTTGCCTTAAATAATTTTTTTCTCTGATATGTCTTTTTCCACCAGAAGGCTATATTTGTTTTATGAATAAAATATTTCCTTAAACATCTCAAAGGATACCAGCAGAATTTGCTATTAAGCATCATGTGTATCTTGCTCTATTTTATATTCTCTGTGGATATATGCATTAATTTTCTATTGCTGCCATTAAACATTACTACAAACTTAGTTCTTTAAAACAACGGTAGACCAGAAGTCTGACCTACATCTCAAGAGACTAATACCAAGGAGCCAGTAGCCTCTTTTCTAGAGGCTCTAGGGGAAAATCCATTTTTATTTTTTGCTCATTAAGCAGTTGGCAGAATTCGGTTCCTTCTGGTTGTAGGGCCAAGATCGTTGTATCCTTGCTGGCTGTTAGCTGATGGCCATTCCCAGCTTTGAGAGACCACTATATTTCTTGGCAGTTGGCCTTCATCCACCATCTTCAAATCCAGCCACTTTAGGTAGAATCCCTCTCCTGCTTCTAAACCCTCTTGCCCAGCCTCTTCTGCTGAATGTCTCTGGCTTCATCCAGGATAAATTTTCTGCTATTAAGGAATGATGTGTTTTTAATGGCCCACCAGATAATTTAAATATATATATATATATTATTTCAATATCTAAAGTATCTAAAAATCTCTTTTGCCAGGTAACATAACATATTCACAGGTTTCCAAGGATTAGGGCATTACATTTTGGGGAGGCCATTGTTCAATGTAACAGTATATCTGTTCATTTTAATTTTTTTTTCCTTTTGACTTCTAATTTTATTGGTTATCTTTTTATGCAGTTATTCATTGAATATAATTTATGTGTGAATGACTTGTTATTTATACAGATAGCTGGAAATAATATCTGTGATAGACTGAATATTTTTCCCCAAAAAAATATGTTGAAGTCCTAACCCCTGTACCTGTGAATATAACCTTGTTTGGAAATAGGGTTTTTCTTTTGTTGTCATTTAACTTCATACTAAGTCGGGTGGTTCCTAATCCCTTCTGAATGGTGTCTTCTAAAAAGGTGGAACAGACACACAGGAGAAGACAGACACCATGTGATGATGGGGTACAATGTACTTGTGTTCAGCAAAGGAACACCAAAGACTGTCAACAGACACCAGACGCTGAAAGAGAAGCATGGACTATTTCGTCTATCAGAGCCCTCACAAGGAATTGACACAACTGATACCCTGATTTTGACTGCTAACCTCTAGCACTGTGAAACAATAAATTGCTGTTTTTTAAAGTCACTCACTTGTGGAATTTTGATACTGCAGCCACAGGAAACTAAGACAATATCTCTGATATTGTTTACAGCCTTTTTTAAATCAAAAAACCAAAAAATGCCCATTGGTTTAGAAGGTGAAATGATCACTAACTTCCATTAGACCACGTCACTTACTCTGAAATGGAAACTGTGTTGTCTCCTAGTGTGTGATTGAATCTGGACAAGGCTGTAACATATTTTACACAAATAGTGCGCACCTTCTACGTTTGTTTGCCAACAACACCCTCCCCCCATGAAGTATTTTTGTAAACGTGCTATGCTAATTTTTTTATAACGACATGTAAAAAAAAAACTGGCATAGCAACACTTATGAAAATACTTCTCTGACGGAGGATGTAGTTGGCAAACAAATGTAGAAATCATGTGTTTGCATAAAATCACGGTACTCTATTTGACAAAAAAATCCATCCCAAGGATTTGTGATAAATGTATTGGAGACTATTCCATTTTCATTTCTGCCATACCTTCCAACCCCATTGGTACACAACTTTCATACAATTTTTACCTTTATTTGGTGATTTCTATTATTTTGTAAGAGGAAGTGGGGGTTTGTGAAGCTGGTTTAACTTCACTTGCATACTTTCATGAGACCTTTGTAGCTGTTACAATTATTCACCTTTATGTTTCTGTTGACTTTCGTATCTTTACTGTCTTTACTTTAAAGTAATGATTTTTTTTCTCATCTTTTAGAGACTTTCTAAACTTCTCATTTATAACTCCAAAAGAGAATTCTTGTACCTTAAAGCTGATCCTTCGTATAAAACACCCTGAATCAACTGAATCTGCCATTTTATAGTTATGCTGTTATAGAGTATTAGCAATACAAAATGAAATATTTCTATTTTATTTTGAAAAGTAATAAATATTTTTACTCTATCATCATACTCAATGTAATTAATCCGTAATATCTGATTTTGTTCTTTCTACTTTTGTACTATATGAATTTTTACTAATAGTTAATTATCCAAATATCTTCATAAAAAAATCTCTCAAAATTGAAATCACAAAGGATCCTTGATTTATAATATTAAAATTCATATCACTGAGAAATAAATTGCTATCAATAACATATATCTTGCAACTTTTCAAATAAATTAAATTCTGGAAGAAAATTATCTGATCATTTTATAACCAGTGAAAATATGATAACAAAAATTTGTTTATAATTGGTAAATACTTACCTTATATTTATCTATTTTCTAAAAAATGCAGATTATATTGGATTTGCTTAAGTTTTCCTTTTTTTTTAATTCTGGAATTGAATTGAATTTTTTCTTCTACTTTTTAAAGGGAGATCGTTTGGGGGGACAGTTCAAACTCATTCTCTAACAACTAACCAAATGTGTGTTTAATATGGTGACAGAAAAGATATTACACATCTGATATGGGAAACCTAAATTGGGATTATGGTAGTGAGGAGTTATAATGAATTGTGTGAGATGGCATGAATGAGATTCTAACGATTATTTTATGAATTGCAAGTTCAATAGAACAATGCACCTTCCTCATTCATTGTTAAATACACTGCTCTCTGATTTATGCATTTAAAAAGTACTTAGTTTTAACTACATTTTGGTTTCAGGTAAACTATTTGTGTAATTTTATAACTTAATTATGCAAATGAAGTCTATTAATACATTAAAACCTGCGAAAGGTGAAAACCTGTCAGAGAGGGAAGATTCAAATATTTTCCACTAAAACTGGTGGTAGCAAAGTGGTAAGACTACCCCGTCAAAAGCAGAGAACTTGTGAGACCAAGAGAAACAAGGTAATCCTGTCGTGTTCTGGCTTTCACAGCTTTTACTGTATATGAGAAAATCTCTTAAATTATTTTATGAAGTAATTACATTGGTTTCCAATGTTCTGACTTTTTTCTTTTATAAAGTAAAAAGTATAACATGGCCTAGATGGTTTCATTCTAGGGACGAAGCTAATGCACCATGATCTGGGTAGCTGCTTGCAAAATGTCATCCAATACAAATGACAAGTAATAAATAAACATACGAAGTCTAGCTTTTATTAATGGTGTCCATGTTGAAATTGGTTTAGATTTAAACAAAGAGTTTTTTTTTTAACTGTCAAAACTTGTAACAACTCTTTAACCTTCCTTTGATCTTATACACTAGTTTTATATGACTTATCAAGTTCAGCTACTCCAATACTGAATTCAACTTACATATAAGGAGTAGAAATATTTATGTATTTTCTTTAATTTATTTTTTGTGTTGTGAATATAATTTATGTTTTTGAATAATAATACCTATATAATTTATTTGTTTCATATTTATTTGGAATACATTTATTTGAAATTGTCTGAAAGTACTCTTTAAAAAAAATTATTAATCAAGTTATTAATGACTAGCATTTTTATAATTTTGAAATGTGGAATCATTTTACTTTCTGGTAGAAAGTAAAAGTTCATATAACTTACATATTTATCATTTAAGAAAATAAATTAATGAGGAGAGGAGGAAAATTATGTAATTTCTCTAAGTGGGATCCAACCCAACATTACTTACGACACAAGTGCAGATTTAAATCTTTTTTCTTTATCCAGCGACACTACTTTAAGAACAAAAACTTGGTAGCAGGAAGGTAGGAATTTTTTATATATGATGGATTTTTCCAACCACTTTTTTTGTGATTGATCAACAAGTGAATTAGTCTGACTCATTACAAAAGGACAAATTCATTGAAGAGTCTCCTCAAGTATCAAAGACCGAGTAAATAAGACAGTAAACCTGGTAGCGTTTTATTGAAAAATAGGTAAACATTAAATCAGCATAAATTATAATAAGCCATAAATAGTAATATGCAGTTTAAGTGATATACCTTTACAAAGAAAAGTAATAATCCACACTAATGTATGCAGCTTAGAAGTTGAATTTATCCTTAGAGACCATAAAGCATATTCATTGTATGAGTCGTGTTGTTAGGTTCTGTTGAGTCAATTTCAATTCATAGCCATCCCATATGACATAGTAGATCTGCCCCATAGGATTTTTTCTGCTGTAATCTTTGTGCAGGAGCCCTGGTGGCACAGTGCTTAAGACCTTGGCTGCTAACCAAAAGGTTGGCAGTTCAAATCCACCAGTCACTCCTTGGAAACCCTGTGGAGTAGTTCTACTCTGTCCTATGGGATCACTATGAGTCGGAATCAACTTGAGAGCAAAGGGTTTGGTTTTTTGGTAATCTTTATAGAAGCAGATAGCCACGTCCTTCTCCCATGGAGCCACTGGGAGGGTTGGAACCACCAAAATTTTGGTTAGTAGCCAAGGGCTCAACCATTGTACCACCAGATTTTGGAAGTGACTTTTAATTATTTGTTGTTATAAAGTAAGAAAAAAATATGTTGAGATAAAACAATATTATAAAATAAATTTTTGTCATAACATTATGAATACTACTATAATTAATAAAATTTCATAATATTATTTTACTCATAATAATATGTATATATTGAGTTTAATTTTTGAATGTTAAGTTTTGCTTTTAAGCAAAGAAAAAAAACAGAAGGAAAAATCAAAGAACAAGACATAGACTTTACTTGAAGATGAAAATTGGTTTTAGTTAGTAATAAAAACAATGTATGTTAGTTGTTCAATTAAAAGATAAAGTCAGTCAGTAACTCTCCCAAATATAACGGCAAACATTTGCAAAACTTGGCTTTGAATCATCTTGAGTGACTTTGATTTGAGACTTACATTTTTTATAGTTTGTAAAATAACTTGACCATTTTTTAAAATACCGTGCCAACCAAAACAAGAATTCGTATTTGAGACAATGCAAAGAGACATTTTTTCTCAGCATGTCAATGAAAGAGCCTGCTGGTTGACGTTTTAACCTAATCTTTTGACCAGAGATAGGCAAACTATGTGCTACTGGCCAAAGGCAATCCACCACCATTTTTGTCTGTGAGCTAAGAATGGTTTTTACATTTTAAAATGGTTTATTTTAAGTGGTTATATAAGCACCTACATGGTATCTTCAATTTTACCACTTGGACTACAAAGCCTGAAATATGTACTAGCTGTCCCTTTACAGAAAGCATTTGTCAACCCCTATGACATGAAGTGTAAAAGGGATACTCCTTACAGAGATTTAAACCCATATACTGACAGGTTAACAACACGCCTTTCCTGATGGCTTTTTTTTTTTGTTAAATCTTGTTTTGTTTTTTCCCCCTTTACTTTCTATAAAACAAGTGCAAACAAGTATTTGCATCTGTGATTTTGTTCTTTATTAATATCATTGCCATTGTCTTATTCCAAAGCAATATTTTAACCAACTAGGTGTAAAGCTATTAGAAGTGTAATGATAAAAATATTGTTTATTTACAAAAAGTAATTAAGTAAATAAAATATATAGAATGGTTGGATTAATGTAATCCTTTCAAGATATAAAAGCTGTTTTAGTGGCATCTAGGGATGAAAAAAATAAATATTAAACTATGAAAATGTAAGCACAGCAGTCTTATAGAATTAGAATTCTTTTAACAGTATATTTAAATTATCCCAATGAAGACAAAATGATTACCTTCTTTGTACATAATTAGTCAGTACAATAAGGCCAAACAATATACAAAAAAAATGGTGTACTGATATAATCAGCTAGAGTATATTATAAACCCCGTTACAGTAAAGCTGATTCCAACACACAGCAGCAGGCTACGCTCCTTCACTGCATACCTGAGGCCTTAGGAAAATTTATGCACTTTATAAAGTAGGGTTACCACTTTAAAGTCCCATATGTACATCAATATTTGCTACCAAGACATGAAAATACCACAGTTTTCCAGTATGTCATAAGCCCAAGAGATATAGTGGGTAAGACAAAAATATTTTGTTTTTCTGGAAGCATATTTCAATTATCAATATATCATATATTTTGTAATATCATTAAAATATCAATAATGCTGTTATAGTTTTTTCCTATTTTTTTTTTTAAGGATTACCACGGGATAATGGAAGCAAAAATATTTTGCTATCTGTAAATTTCAATGCAGAAATTATTTCTTTATTTTAGCAGATAGATCAAACCCCTTTTCTGTGCCTCTATAACATTTTGTACATTGATAAACTTGTATGCTATTTAAATTACTAGTAATGCATAGTTGTTAAGGACATAGTGTTTTGAGATTATAATTCTGAATTCTAATCCAGGCCTCAAATTTTCCTATTTGCATGAGTTTGGAAAAGTTATTTAGTCTCCGAATCCCTCCATTTTTTCAAGTGTAAAAAAAGAATTGTTACTAATATAAAGCTATTGGGTTGTTTTATAGGTTGATGAATTGATATAAATTAATCACTTTCAACAGGATTCTGCTCAGAACATCGCTCAAAAATTGTAAATTGAATTTAAACAGAGAGGTTCACACTTTTATGTCTAGAAACATTTTAAAATGATTATAATTCATGTGCAATTTCTTTTAAAAGGTAATTTTATACTGTTAAAAACAGAACATCACTTGATGTATAATTATCTTCATAAAAAGACTACTTTTGAAAATCACTGACAACCATTCTTTAAATTAAATGTAAAATATAATGCAAGTATATATCTAAAGTTTGGTAAATAAAGGCTTAGTATAATTAGAGAACTTTTAAAAAACAACTCAAATTTAAATGTAAGTTGTAAATTCTTATGTTTATAATTCTTGAGCTTCCAGTAAAATAACTGCATCCAGGAATACAATATAAATGTTAAAGTTAATTTTTCCCCCACTACTGCTATTCTATTAGATTAAAAACATAAGTAAACAAAATATCAAAGTATCAGACAATTATTTTTTTCTGAAATTATTTGACATATTTTACTGGGAAAAAAAAAATTCTACCCATGGAGTTAGTAACAGAATTAGCATTTCGTTTTTCTTTTTTTGTCCATAGTAGATTTAAATTATCCCAATGAACTCAAAATGTTTACTTTCCTGCTTAAGCAAAGACATGACTTTTTTTTTTTTTAATTTGGGGCAACAAGATGAATTAGAGTATTGGGCATTGAGTGAGTAAGTTAGAATCAGGGTATGTTGTCTTTCATATATTTGATTTTGGCCATCTTGTTTTGTCCAATGTAAGTAGAGACTCATTATTTGTTGGATGGAAGATTGGATGAATGAAAGAATGAATGAATTATGATTTTAAATTTCAATTTCTATAGCAAGCCAAAGTCTTCCTTGTTATACTTTTCTGTTTTGAATTGTGCTTACGTTTTACTTTTTCAGGCCACATGAAAGAAAAGAAATTAAAGCTATTGTACTTTTTTCCACAACATTAACTCTGTATCGTGAATAGACTTTTAATCAAACAATGGTTATTTTAATCAAGCAACTACGGTTTTACTTCATATTACACAAAAACACACTTTACCAACACATAATAAAGGCAAAACACAATCTCGTTTCCTCACCTATGAGATTTGGCCCTTTCCTAGTCAACACAGCCTGTGCACTTCTGCCTCTAGCTCACTATTAAATAATCACATTGACACCTTTGATTTTATACAAACATATCAAGAATTTCCCCATTCAGGCATCATCCCTTACAATTATTTTGGCTTGGACATCTCTTTCAACAAATCCTTTGTTTGGCTAGCTCATCCTAATCTCCTCTTAGCCTTTCCTTCTATGTACCAAACCCAAAACCAAACCCGTTGCCATTGAGTCAATTTGGACTCATAGTAACTCTATAGGACAGAGTTGAACTGCCCCATAGGGTTTCCAAGGAGCGCCTAGTGGCTTCGAACTTGCTGACCTTTTGGTTAGCAGCCAAACTGTTAACCATTACGCCACCAGGATTTCCTTCTTTCTATGTAGAATGGAGAGAAAACAAACAACTTTATTTTATTTTCCCTAGTTATGATATCAAAATAAACATCTTAGCCTTCACCTGAAGTACAATAAAAATAAATAAAAATAACATAAAATAAACACCTTGAATCAGTATATTTTCACACACATTGCCAATGATTCACTTTTATTACAACATTGATTTCATATTTTCCTCTGAACTTGACACTATTTATAAAAATCTTTTAGCATTATTTATTTACTTTTGACAATATTTGCTTTTATTCAATATTGTAGAGGACTAGAATATATTCATCAACACTAAAAAAACCTTCAAAAAGTAAATATCTTCACAGCATTAGAGAAACTGAGAAAAACAACACAATCTGAGAAGTGTCTAAAATTTCTTGTGAAGGAAATAAATACTTTCAGGCTATTTATTTTCAAATTCTATAACTGTGTGGTCAAAATAATGAAATCGCTGAGTTAATAGAAATTCAAACTTTGAAAGAGACAAAATCATCACCCGATTTTGTTCTTTATTGAGCTTATTGCATGTGTAGTGTCTTAGTCATCTACTGCTGCTCTCTAACAGAAATACCACAAGTGGGTGGCTTTAACAAAGAGAAGTTTATTCTCTCATAGTCCAGTAGGCTATAAGTCCAAACTCAGGGCATCAGCTTCAGGAGAAGGCTTTCTCTTTGTGTCGGCTCTGGAGGAAGGTCCTTGTGATGCATCAGTCTTCCCTTGGTCTGGGAGCGTCTCAGCGCAGGAACCCCAGATCCAAAGGACATGTTCTGCTCCCGACACTGCTTTCTTGGTGGTATGAGGTTCCCATGTGTCTCTTCTCGCTTCTCTCTTTTGTATCTCAAAAGAGATTGACTTTAAAACACTATCTAATCTTGTAAACCTCATCAGTATAACCTCATCATAGTGATAGAGTTCACAACACGTAAGGAAATCACATCAGATTTACAAAATGGTACACAATCATACAATACTGGGAATCATGACCCAGCCAAGTTGACAGATGTTTTTGGGGGACACAATTCAATCCATGATATGTAGTATAGTCTGAGGTTAATTGTAATTATTGCTTTTGTTTTGATGGAGAGAAGCTACAATTTAATAACACTCAAGAGTTATCCCAAAACTATTCAGGGGTAGTGCTTATGAGGTCTGGTTCCGTAGATTGCCTGAATTCACATCTGGCTCCACAGATCACAACTAAGAGCTATTACCTTACACAAACAAGATTCTGCTAAGTTTCTGTTTAACTATCTGTAAGATGCATAGAATAATTGTGTTTACCTCATAGAGATGTTGAATTTATTGAGATAATATAGTAATAAAGAACTTAGTGTTCTTTTAAATGACCATGATAATAATTTATAAAACAATAATTCTTGGAAAATATTTATTCTGGGAAAGGACTATATTGTATTTTTGTTTGTTTTGTTTTTGTTTTTTTCTTTAATTTTACAAATATAAAGTGAGTAGAAAACATTTGCCCTGATAATGGACATTTCTAGACCAGTTTGGTAAAGCTATTTTCTTCAGGCCTTTTTGTAAGAAGAGATATGCCCTTGTGTCATATGAATAGATTTTTATTGAACCAAGTACCCTTCTAAGAAGGATCCCTGTTGGCACAACGGTTAAGTGCTTCACTGCTAACAGAAAGATTGGTGGTTCAAATCCACGAGTGTCTCCCCAGGAGAAAAAACCTGGCAATCTGCTTGAGCAAAGATTACAGCCTAGGAAACCCTATGGGGAAGTTCTACTCGGTCCTATAGGAGCACTACAAGTCAAAACTGACTCAATGGCACACGACAATGACAAAAGCCTTCTAGGAGCAAAGTGATCAAGGGATATGTTTGTCCCTTTAATATTTCAGCAAAATTGGGGTTTCCTTAATTACTTTTGATATTTCTAACTAGGCCCTGGTTGAAACAACCTCACACAGAGTTTGTACAAGGAGAGTCACATAGATGTAAAAGGAAATCTGAACAACTGACAAAAGGATCATCACTAGAGCCCAAATATTTGGGGGTATAGGACTGATTCTGCCCTATATGAGGCATGATCTATCCAAGATTTCATGGTAAGAATAATTTTTAGCATAGAAATCACTGATAACTAAGTTCTTATTGTTGTCTTTATTGCCTTCAAGTAGATTCTGACTCATAGTGACACCATATGTGCAGAGTAGAACTGCTCCACAGGATTTTAAAGGCTATGACCTTTCAGAAACAGATTGCCAGGTCAGTCTTCTGAGGTGCCTCTGGATGGGGTCAAATGGCCAAACTTCTGGCTAGTAATAGAGTGCTTAACTGTTTGCATCATCCAGAGACTTTACCTGACTCTAAATTAAAGAAATACAAGCTGAGAGATCTCAAATTTGAACACCTTTACCTTAATATAGTGATGAGAAAAGAGAATTGCTGTCCACCTAAGAATAATTATGACCAGCATAAACAGCAACAGAATATGGTATTGCTGCAGTCAATTTAGTCAAGTCAGTTCAGAATGCCTTCATAAAACTGAAACCAACTAATTTACTGCTCAGATTATATAGTTCTAATTATGAAGTCATTTGGAAGCAAGCCTGCACCCTTTGTACATAGTAAGATCCAAGGGTTTTTGGAAAAAAATTGGTGGAATTAAATGTTGCTAAAGAAAGATATGGTCTTTGTTGCCACTTGGCATGATTTCCCTCAAATCTACTTTTAAGTTGAAAAATAAAACAAGAGATGAAATTATTTGTTCCCTTAGCAGATGAGTTCAATCAAAGAAGGCTTCCTTGAAGCAAATTAGAGTCAATTACTTGACTTAATAATTATGTAAGTAATTTATGTAACTATAAAAATATTTGCTCAAGCCTTTCTCAAGTGCTGAAATTGATGCAATCATTTTGTTCTAGTAAAAAAATGATAACAAAGTGCACTGACATTAGCCTTACAATTCTGAGTAGGTTGTTAGAAATACCGGTGAAAATGAAAGAAAGGGAAAAATTGGGGGTAGAATTGAATTCATATTCATCACCAATCACTGGCTTAAAGATATTTCCGACTGACGTACCAAAAAAACTCAAATTCTATATCAAACCATTATATTATTTCAATTAAGTGTAACAAGCTTCATATTATTTTAATTACCCTGTGAATATATGAAAGTAGACCTCACCATTTTTCTTTTCATAGTGTGTTTTAGATTCTCTCAAAGAGAAATATTCTGAATTTGATTTTTCAGCAGAGAAGTGTAATTGCCCTTTTTCAAAACTCTCAACTTTCAGCAGTGACAATGTTAAGTGGAGATTGTCACCTATGACAATGCTTATGGAATACTGGATAGTTTGAACTTGGAAGGTGTTTTATGAGTAGTCAAGTAGATGTTGAAAAGAATACAAAATTTTGGGAGAGAAGCTAAATTATTACGCCTGATTTTAATATACATTTATTCCATCAAGTATCTCCCTTAGAAAAACCTAAGAAAAGAAGATTTATCGTATGAATTTAAATCAAGAACAGAAAGAGCACCTGAACTTCCAGATAGAAGTAGTTTGGGATTATCTCTTGCTTGCTCTTATGCTTGTTGTTGCCTCTGTCCATCCTTCCGTCTTCTCTCTCTTCTCACTAGCCCATGATTTTCTGAGTTCTCTCTTTATTTATAAAATTTCCTGAAGGCAGAAAACCCATCTGCTTTGTTTACCATTTTACCCAAGTTCTTAACCTAAGGGACACATAGTCTGCACTTTGAAATATCCCATGAAAAAATAAATTATTTTTCACATTTACAGACCAATTTTATTATTGCATATCACCAGGACACCACTTCCTCACCCATTTATGTTATTAACTTTATGGTGCTTTATTGTCACCCTGCATAAATTCTATATTAAGTTATGTGCTCAATGTACTGGACACATCGACTCTATGCTCAGTGTATTTCTTAAAATTTTCAAGGAAATAAATAGGTTAATTCATTTAAGTCAGCTTTTTCTTCTACTGCTGTTAGGAATGGAAAGTAGATATTCACCAGTACTGTCTCTTTTTATCTTTTCTTCCAGTAAGGATAAAGTTTGTGCTATGTAGAAAAGCCAAAAACATCTACTAATTTTACCAACTTTAAGTACTTTGGCTGCTATCTTTCATTCTTAAGTTCATTAGAAACAAGTTTTTTAAATGATTTAAAGAAATGAAATTAGTAAGATGCAGAGATTCAAGCCGCTTATTCCTACTATTTTCCTCTTTGGAAGCTTGCAATTTTCAGTCTTAATACCATGTCCCTTTCACACTACAGATATTGACATTATTACTATTATGATTAATTATTATTATTTCAGTTAATTCATATGTCTGTATGTTTATATATGTATGCATAAATGCAGATACTTGTCTTTTGGTTCCTTGCATTTAAAAGTGTTATATGTAAGGAAAATTGGATATTGGTCCTCCTTACCCATGTCTAGTTGAATGATCTCTTAAGGCAATTGTGGATTAGACAAATCAAGAACATATGGGTGGAAGGAAAAAAGAATGCTAATTGTAGGGTCTGAGTTAGGAGCTACATACAAATACTTGGTGCATATCAGTATATATCTCTGCCATAAACCAAACAAACCTATTGCCCATGAGTCGATTTCAATTCATAGCAACCTTATAGGACAGAGTAGAAATGCCCCATAGGGTTTCCAAGGCTGTAAATCTTTATAGAAGCAGACTACCACATCTTTCATCTGTCAAGCATCTGGTGGGTTTAAACCATTGACCTTCGTTTAGTAGTAGCAGAGTACTCAACCACTGTGCCACCAGGGGTCCTTATATCTTTGTCATAATTTTCATTAAATTGAGAGACCATCATTGGCTTTGTTCATATTGCCAAACTATTTCCAGATAGCTTCCCTGGGAAATAACTATATTATTTTCCTAATATCCCTGTGGAACATGATGTTCATCTCAACACATCGGAGTATTTTTGCCTTCTAGACTGAAGAATTCTTTTATTCTTGCTTCTAGTAATATATATTTCATGTATTTTGTTGTTGTTGTGTGCCCTTGAGTTGATTCTGACTCATAGTGACCCTATAGGACAGAATAGAACCCCATAGTGTTTCCTAGGCTCTAATCTTCACAGAAGATGATCACCAGGTATTTTCTCCTGTGGAGCTACTGGTGGGTTCAAAGTCCAACTTTTTGATTAGCAGCAAAGCACTTAACCATTATGCCACCAAAACCCACCAAACACGTTGCCATCTAGTCGATCCTGACTCATTGTGACCCTATAGAACAGAGTAGAACTGTCCCCCCATAGGGGTTCCAAGGAGCAGCTAGTGGATTCAAACTGCTGACCTTTTGATTAGCTGCCTTAACGTTTAACCACTGTGCTACCAGGGCCCCATTATGCCACCAGGGCTCCTTAATTCTTTTCTTTTTTTAAAAAAAACAAACCTATTGCCGTCCAGTCAATTCCAACTCATAGAGACCCTATAGGACAGAGTAGAACTGCCCCATAGGATTTCCAGTGAGCGGCTGGTGGATTCCAACTGCGGATCTTTTGGTTAGCAGCCCAGCTCTTGATCACTGTGCCATCTGACAGTCATGCAAGGTTTTTTGAATATTGTGGCAAGTATGCTTACTTCATTTTGTAACCAGACTTATCCTCTGTCACTATGGGACTAATCTATCCCAGTGATAACCAAAAGATCAATAATGTTGCATCTTATTCTTTTGGAAACACTAGCTTCAAGCATAAATATAAGTAAATACATAGGTAGATAGATTGATAGGCTTTTTTTTTTTTTTTTTTTTTTGTCTTGTTTATGGGGTATTTTTTTAGGATTTGTGTTTTATCCATAGCTACCTACTCATGTTTTTGCTAGCTTTTTAACATCAGTTTATTTTCTGGAACCACAATATTTTCCAGCTTCACTTGTTACTTGTGCTGTTATAAACTTGGAATCAGATATTTATCTAAGAAATCTTTATTTCTTTCTTTGGGAAAAGTTTTAGCATTGACATTTTCAACACTAGGTGTACTCATGGACATTGAGGTATTATTGCTTCTAAAACCACTCAGAAAACAAAGCAGAAAATTACGTGTGTATATATACAATTATGTATATTTATAAATATGCATAAATATATGGATTCAGGCCAGACGTTCTTCCCAGAGTCACCTCGGTCTCCTGCTTCAACAGTGCTTGAACGGAACCCGGCGCTTGCCAACCTTCCCCCAACTGGCCTTTACAAGTCAGCCTTCCACCACCTCCTCACAGCAGCGCCCTCGGACAGCCCCACAGCCCTGCAGCGGTTCCAGCACCTCGCAACCGCTGCTCCCTCTCCTCAACCGCCTCCATGACGACCGCGTCCCCCTCGCGGGTGTGCCAGAACTACCATCAGGACTCGTAGGCCGCCATCAACCACCTGATCAACCTGGAGCTCTATGCCTCCTACGTCTACCTGTCCATGTCTTTCCACTTCGACTGCGATGATGTGGCTCTGAAGAATTTTGCCAAATATTGTCTTCACCAATCTCACAAGGAGAGGGAACATGCTGAGAAACTGATGACTTTGCAGAACCAACGAGGTGGCCGAATCTTTCTTCAGGATATCAAGAAACCAGACCATGAGGATTGGGTGAGCGGGCTGAATGCAATCAAGTGTGGGTTACACTTGGAAAAAAGCGTGAATCAGTCACTGCTGGAATTGCACAAGCTGGCCACTGACAAGAACGACCCCCCATTTGTGTGACTTCATTGAGACTCATTACCTAAATGAGCGGCTGAAATCCATCAAAGAATTGGGTGACTGCTAACCAACTTGCCAAGATGGGAGTCCCGGCATCTGACCTGGCAGAGTATCTCTTTGAAAAGCACACCCTGGGAGACAGTGATGGAGAGAGCTAAGCTTTAGCCTGCTGCCCCATAGCCACAGGGGTGACTTCCGTGGTCACCAAGACAGCGCATGCATGTTGGATTTACCTTTATCTTTTCTGTAAATTGTACCAAAACATCCACTTAAGTTCTTTCATTTGTACCATTCCTTCAAAATAAAATAATTTGGTAATCTCCACATATATATATATATATATATATATATATATATATATATATATATATGGATTCAACATACTTTATTCAGCAAGTCCAAAACTGATGGGGCTTAGGTTTTGTTTTTTTTTCCCCCTCAATATTTTACTTCACAAATAAAGTCCCAATTATTGTATACATGCTTGTGTGACTGCGTATGTGTGTGTAGATACTAAACTTATTTCATCCTAAAAATTACTTCATATCAGTTCATACTTTCCTCATTTTTTAGAGCTGCCAAGTTTTCTGGTGTGTAGATATTTTATTAAATCAGCCACCAGTTATGGGGTTTAGTGTCCCTCATCTCTAGAACTTATTATATGTATCTCAGTTTTCCACGTTGGGTCAGTTTTACAAGGTCTAATAAATTGGGTCCTTTCAATACTCAAATTCAGACATTCAGAAACCTATTTCTAATTTTTTTCTTGAATTATATATTTGAAAATAAATCTGAGTTTTTAAAGTGAGATTCCAGACATTTCAATTTTATCTTTGGATCACCTGTATCAATCACTTTATTTTTTAATCTTTAAACACTTTAAATATGTTTTTATTCTCAAGGCAATTATTTTTTCTCTCTTTAATGCTTTATTTATTTGTTTATTTCAATTTAATATAGTCTCCTGTGGCAACTTTTAACATCTAGCCTGTCCAAAATTTTTTTTCCTTCAATCTCTTTTTCAAGTCTGATTAAAATTCATTTCACACCTCTCTCTTTTTTCTTCAATTTTTTAGTCCATTTTTATTTGGCATTTTTAAATTCCTCATTCAAATGTGTGTTTTGTTCATATATAGATATTTGTTTAAGGATATAATTAAAACTAGCATGTTAGATGACAGTTTATATTTTTTTAATACTTATTTTTTGGTAAGGATTTTCATCAGCTGAAATACTTTGATTCTCATTTTCTGTCTTCTCCCATAAGAGCAATTTTGTATGTGCATTTTCCATCAATTTCTGTTAATTTGGAAATGTCAAATTATTTTTTGACATTGTTATCCAGTGATTTTATTACAGACTAAGGTAACTGGCTATCATGTTTAGGCTTCTTTAAAATTTCCTCATTTCTTGGTTCAATAAATTAATAGACCATGACCTCTTTTTTTTTTTTTTTTTTTTTTAATTTAGGACTGTGGTTAATGTGTCTTCAGATATTATCTTTTATCTTCTATTTATTTAGAACACTTATTTTTGAATTTTTGCTTCCTCCTTTCCCTTCATGTTCAAACTTCTAATGAATGCCTCCCTCCTCCAAATCACATCCATATCCCCCTTAGACAATGCAGTCTTCAGTCTGCCACCCCTAGTTCCAACCACTATCAAGAGTGTTCCTTTCAATTTCCTCCTGCCCTCAAATCTTATCTCAGTGTTTTCTCACTGAGCTGAAAGGCTCCTTGTGATGGTTTAACCTTTGCTATCTTACACCTGTTCTGCAGTCTTCCCCTTTCTTGCAGATCAGGTAAGGGCTCAGAAGTTGTTCTTTTCTGGTTTCCTATATTTACTTTCCTAGTTACATGCAAAATGTGATTTTCCATATTTTCTTTCTCCTAATTATGTTGCAGCCATGAGTTAAGAGTGGTTTTATTTTCTTTCCTTTTTAATGTGCATATTTCAAAGCGTTTATGGAAAGATTCAGATTAGGTATCCATTTTTATTCTACGGAGTTGGCAGGTAAGTTTTAACAATACTTTCACAAAGACTGTACAAAATGCAAAATAGGTAATCCAACATATAAAAATCAAGTTACATTGACAAAAAGAAAAAGAAAAGGATGGACACTTATTACCCAAAAAAGTATAATTAACCACTAAATATATTCATTATCATCAGTCATTGACTAAATATAGATAGAACCTTATATTTACACTCAGACCTCTACCATTTAACTTCCATTGTTATTGTCTCATACACTTCAGTGACTACTTTGGAATGCCAGAATCAAAACCTAAAAAAAGTTAATAAGCACTCACTCTTCCTATTAGAACTCTGGCTAATATTGAATCACTTGCTCAATGTGTGACCATCTCTATGAAATTGAAGCTATTTCATTGGTTATTATTCACTTTTTTTGTCAGGTAATCTTTAGTCTTCTCAGGCTCCTATTAATGTGGTTCCAGAAAGCCTCATGAAAAACTCATAAAAAACCCTTTTTAAGTAAAATGTAGAAAATTATAAGAATCACCTCTTACTTACACTAAGTAATAAAAATAAATTTCAAAATGAGGATGAATTAATTCTCTGTAATTCAGCTCTTCTTAAAAGGCATGCATTAATCTCCATTTGTCTTTTTACCTACAGTCTAGAAAATTCACTTTAAGCATATTTGTTGGTGAAATTAAGAATAACACTCTTCTTCTACCTATACTATAAAACAGAATAATTTTTCTGAAATCGCTGCTGTCCCTAACATTAATAGGGTAATTCTGTAAATACCACTTGATTTTCTATTCGAATGATTACATGCTACCATCCATTTTAGTCATGAAAATGAAAAACATACAGAATATAAAACTAAGACACAAAAATCAGTTGTGTTTTGATAAACCAGCACTAAGCAACCCAAAAAGAAAAATAAAAAAATGTCCATTTACATTAGTATCCAAAATAATAAAATACCTAGGAATAAAATTAACCACATAAGTGGAAGGAAGACTTGTACACTGAAAACTACAGAACTCTGCTGAAAGAAATTACACAAGATCTAAACTAATTGAAAGATAAAATGTGTTCATGGATTCTAAGCCTAAATATTGTTAAGATGTCAATACTATCCAAGTGATCTACAGATTCATTGCAGTCATCATTAATGTTCAATGGCCTTTTTCTTTTTTTTCTTTTTGTAGAAATGGAAAAGTCAATCCTCAGATTCATATGGAATGGCAAGAGGCACCCAATATCAAAAACAATATTGAAAATGAAAAAGTAGGAATACTCACACTGTATAATTTCAAAAGCTTCAAAGCTACAGTAATCAAAACATATACTGGCATAAGGATAAACATTCAGGCAAGTGGACTTAAACTGAGTGTACTGAAATAAATCGAACATCTCTGGCCAATTGATCTTTGACAAGGGTGCCAAAATCACTCAACTGGGAAAGAATAGACTCTACTATAAGTGGTGCTGGTACAACTGGATAATTACATATAAAAAAAAATAACTCATAATGGGACAATGACCTTTTATATAAAAGCTAAAACTATAATACTCTTAGAAGAAAACATACGAGTAAATGTTCATGACTCTGGATTTGACAAGAGTCTTAGAATTTACAACAAAAGTATTAAAAAAAATAGGTAAATTGTATTTCACAAAAATAAATAAAAAATGCTTGTCAAAGGACATTATCAAGAAAATAAAAGACAACCTATCTAATGAGAGAAAATTATTTGCAAAACATATATCTGATAAGGATTAGTATTTAGAATTTATAAATAACACTTACAGTTCAACAATAAAAAGACAACCAAATCTAAAATGTACAAAGGAATTGAAAAGACAGTTCTTTAAATAATATATAAAATGGCCAACACAAGTACATGAAAGGATGTTCAAAATCATTGATCATTAAGAAAGTGAAAATCAAAACCACCATGAGATATCACTTCATAGCCAGAAGGATGACTATAATAAAACAAAACAAAAAGGAAAATATGAAGCATTGGTGAGAATGTAGAAAAATAAGATCCCATGTCCAGAGCTGATGGGAAGGTAGAGTGGTGCAGTCACTATGATAAACAGTTTGGTGGTTCCTCAAAAAGATAAATATAGAATTACTATCCAAAAACAAACAAACAAACCAGTTGCCAGTGAGCAGATTCCGACTCATAGCAACCCTATAGCCAGGATAGAACTGCCCCATAGGATTTCCAAGGAGGGGCTGATGAATTCAAACTGACGACCTTTTGGCTAGCAGCTGAACACTAAACCACTCCTCCGCCAGAGCTCTAGAATTACCATACCCATTGCCATTGAGTCTATTCCAACTCATAGCGACCCTATAGGACAGAGTAGCACTGAACCATAAAGTTTCCAAGGAGCAGCTGTTGGATTCAAACTGCCGACCTTTTGGTTAGCAGCTGATCTCTTAACCACTGGGCTCCCTTGTATATAGGAAATCTTTATATATATGCTGCTGTTGTTGTTAGGTGTGGTCTAGTCGGTTCCAACTCATAGTGACCCCATGTACAACAGAACTAAACACTGCCCCATCCCACGCCATCGTTATGCTTGAGCCCATTGTTGCAGCCACAGTGTCAATTCATCTCTTTGAGGATCTTCCTCTTTTTCACTGACCCTCCATTTTACCAAGCATAACATAACATAGTTACAAAAACTGGAGTATGTAAGATAGTTGTTCTTTATTATGTGACTAATTTGCAGTGAGTTTGTAAATACATTTAACAAATGAATTTAATAAAAGTAACTTAAACCAAAATCTAATATGTGGACAATGACAGGCATGTAAAGGACATTTCAAAAATATTTGATGATTAATAAAAGAAGTAGGAAAATGCTAACTGGAACAGAAAGTTAAGAACAAGGAAATAACATATAGACGGAGACCTCTATGCATAAAAAAATGTTAATTTTATTGTCTTAAACATTTATTAAGAACATTAATTAAAAGAATATTTTTATTATGAAATGTAAAATATGCTAATTTTCTAAAATAATTTAGAAGTAGGTTATTGCTATTATGAAGCATAGCTGTATAGTAGAAAGAATGTGAGATTCAGAATATGAAAGAATTAGATCTGAATCCTTATTCTGTCACAAGTTTATTCTCCGATAGTGAAAAAGATGTTTAATATTTCTGAGACTTAAATACTTCATCAGTCAATAAAGATTAAAGCATATAACTTCCAAGGTTATTATGAGAATTTAATGACATATGTTTACATATTCTGGGGTAAACATCATTGAATCTCTGTGCATTTTTTTTCCAAATTAGAGTGAGTACACATAAAAACAACCAGTCAATTCATTGCCATCAAATCTAATAGTGACCCTATGTGCAACAGAATGAAACACTGCTTGGTCCTGCACCATCCTCACAATCCTTGTTATGCTTGAGCCCGTTGTTGCAGCCACTGTGTCAATCCAACTCATAGAAGGTCTTCCTCTATTTTCTCTGACCCTCTTCTTTACCAAGCATGACGTCCTTCTCCAGAGACTGGTACCTCCTGGTAACATGTCTCAAGTATGTGAGATGAAGTCTCACCATCCTTGCTTCTGAGGAGAATTCTTGATGTATTTCTTCCAAGACAAATTTGTTCCTTCTTCTGGAAGACCATGGTATATTCAAAATTCTTCGCCAACACCATAATTCAAAGGCATCAGTTCTTCTTCTGTCTTCCTTATTCACTGTCCAGCTTTCACATGCCTATGAGGTGATTGAAAATACCATGGACTGGGTCAGGCGCACCTTAGTCTGCAAAGTAACATCGTTACTTTTTAACTCTTTAAAGAGGTCTTTTGCAGCAGATTTGCCCAGTGCAATACATCGTTTGATTTTTTGACTGCTGCTTCTATGAGCATTGACTGCGGATCCAAGTAAAATGAAATACTTGACAAATTCTTTCTCTGTTTCTCCTTAACAAACTTTCCTCCATTTATCATGATGTTGCTTATTGCGAGGATTTTTGTTTTCTTTATGCTGAGATGTAATCCATACTGAAGGCTGTAGTCTTTGATCTTCATCAGTAAATGCTTCAAGTCCCCTTCACTTTCAGCAAACATGATTGTGTCATCTGCATATTGCAGGTTGTTAATGAGGCTTCCTCCAATCCTGATGTGCATTCTTCTTCATATAGTCCATGCTTCTGTCAGTTTGTAACGGTAGCTTGCATGTAGCTGTAATGCTGGAAGCTATGCTGCCACTATCTCAAAAAGCAACAGGGTCACCCAGGGTGGACGGGTTTCAGTGGAGCTTCCAGATTAAGACAGGCTAGGAAGAAGAAACTGGCAGCCTAATTATGAAAAATTGGCCAGGGAAAACTTCATGAATAGCAGAAGAAAATTGCCTAGTATAGTGCCAGAAGATGAGCCATTCAGATTAGAAAGCACTCAGAATATGGCTGGGGAAGTGCTGCCTCATCAAAGTAGAGTCGACCTTAATGACATGGATGGAGTCAAGCTTTCAGGATCTTCATTTGCTGTTGTGGCATGACTCGAAATTAGAAGAAACACTGTAAACATCCATTAATAATTGGAAAATGAAATTTATGAAGTATGAATCCAGGAAAGTTAGAAGTTGTCAAAAATGAAATGGACAGAATAATGATCAATATCGTAGGCATTAGTGAGCTGAAAAGGACTAGTACTGGCCATTTTGAATAGGACAATCATATATTCTACTATACCAGGAATGACAAATTGAAGAAGAGTGGGATTGCATTCATCATCAAAAATAACATTTCAAGATCTATCCTGAAGTTCAATTCTGTCAGTGATAGGATAATATCCATATATTTACAAGGAAGATCGGTTAATACAACTATTAATTAAATTTATGCACCAACCACTAATGCTAAAGATGAGGAAACTGAAGATATTTACTAACTTATACAGTCTGAAATTGATCAAACATTAAATCAAGATGTGTTGATATTTACCGGTGATTTTTATGTGAAAGTTGGAAACAAAGGAGAAGGACCAGTAGTTGGAAAATATGGCTTTGGTGATAGAAATAACACCAGAGATCACATGATAGAATTTTGAAGATCAATGACTTCTTCCTTGAAATACCATTTAAACAGCAACTATGCACGTGGAACTTGCCAAATGGAATACACAGGAATCAAATTGACTACATCTGTGGAAAGAGATGATGGAGAAGCTCAATATCATCAGTCAGAACAAGGCCAAGGGCCTACTGCAGAATAGACCATCAACTGATCTTAGCAAGTTCAAGTTGAAGTTGAAGAAAATTAAAGCAAGTCCACAATAGCCAAAATATAAACTTGAGTTTATCCAACCCAAATTTAGAGACCTTCTCAGGAACAGATTTGATGCACTGAACACTAATGACCAAAGATCAGAGGAATTGTGGAATGACATCAAGGACATCATACAATAAGAAAGCAAGAGGTAATTTAAAAGACAGGAAAGAGAGAAAATACCAAAATACAAGTCTGAAGAGACTGAAAATTGCTCTTGAATGTTGAGTATCTAAAGCGAACAGAAGAAATGATGAAGTAAAAGAGCTGAGCAGAAGATTTCAAAGAGCTGCTTGAGAAGACAAAGTGATGTATTATACTGGAATATGCAAAGACTTGGATTTAGAAAACCAAAAGGGAAGAACACATTTGCTATTTCCCAAGCTGAAAGAACTGAAGAAAAAAATTCAAGTCTTGAGTTTCAATATTGAAGAATTCTATGGGAAAAATACTGACTCATGCAGGAAGCATCAAAAGAAGATGGAAGGAATACAAAGAGTCACCGTACCAAAAATAATTGGTCAACCTCCAGCCATTTCAGGAAGTAGCATGTGATCAAGAACCAATGGTACTGAAGGAAGAAGTTCAAGCTGCACTGAAGGCATTGGCAAAAAACAAAGCTCCAGGAATTGATGGAATACCAATGGAGAGGTTTCAACAAAAGGATGCACCACTGGAGGTGCTCACTAGTCTATGCTAAGAAATTTGGAAGACAGCTACCTGTCCAACAGACAGGAAGAGATCCATATTTGTGCCCATTCCAAAGAAAAGTGATCCAACAGAATGTGGAATTTATTGAACATTATCATTAATATCACAAGCAAGTAAAATTTTGCTGAAGATCATTCAAAAGTGGTTGCAACAGTACATTGAAAGGGAACTGCCAGACATTCAAGTTGGATTCCAAAGAGGACTTGGAAGAAGGAATATCATTGCGGATGTCAGATGCATACCCTGAGCAGGACGGTGAAGGGCATCCACTCTAGTCATCTGCAGAATGTTAAACTGCTCAGTGTGGTGATGGGGCAGGAAGCAGTGAACAATTTCTGACTACTGTGGATGAGTGGGCAGTGTGGGGAGCTCACTCCTGTGCTGACCAGAAAAAAATGGCCAGCAAGATATACCTACCTGGAGGAAAAACTGTATAAAATAGTAAGCAGTCAAATTCTTCCAGCATCTAGTGTAACTAATTATCCTGCTACATAGATTACAATTTCAGTGCATATTTTCAAAGCAAAGTTATAGCAGAAGTGTGCGTGTGTGTATGTGTGTGTCTACACTGCAGACTTTATGTGGGTAAAAACAATGGCTGTTCACTTTCCACTGGGCCTCTAGCACCTGCCACGATTGCATATTTCCAATACTTAGTGAATATGTCTTATTGAAAGAATGAAAGGAAATTGTATATGTATAAAGAAAGTACTTCTTTTTTATATTCTTTATGATATTTCTTAGTGGCAATGTAAAGACGACCTTGATTGACTCTGACTCATAGATTAGTTTTCTTAAAGACACCTCCGCAGTCATACCTGGAATTTTTTTGGTTTCCTCATGTTTGGCAGCTTGACACAGTCCATAGTGCACAAATTCTTAAAGAAGCATTATGCAGTTTCCTTTTAATTTTAAGACTGAATGCATACACTGAAAGCTATCATCATAAAGCTCTACTTTAAATGACTATAATTAATCTTAATCATTAGAAGAAAAGTTGTTTTATTTCTAGATTTCAATGCACCCTTAAGTATACTTCATCAAGTTTAACTTTTAGCATTATCATTATTTCTTGAGCTCTTATAACTTAGATATGAAAGAAAATTAGTCAGGGAACTTTAATTCTTGTTTTCTCCTTTTCTCTTCTGCATCTAGAAACAATTGCAATACCCAGCTCAAAGCCCTCAAGCACGTTGTAATATTTTAAATCATAAAATATATGCATGTTCAGTACAGCTACATGGTGCCCGGCTACCAGCACTGACTACTCTGACCAGGATCACCACAGAGGGTTCTGGACAGAGCTGGAGAAGGATGTAGAACAGAATTCTAACTCACAAAAAGAAGACCAGATTTACTGGCCTAAAGGAGACTGGAGAAACCCCGAGAGTATGGCCCCCAGATACCCTTTTAGCTCAGTGGTGAAGTTATCTCCGAGGTTCACCGTTCAGCCTGGGAGTGGACAGCCCCGTAAATCACCAAATGAGACTAACTAGGTACAGGAGTCCAGTGACAAGGGCCAGAAGGCAGAAGGGGACAAGGAAGCTGGTGATAGGGAACCCAAGGTTGAGTAAGGATAGTGTTGATGTGTTGTGAGATTGTTAACCATTGTCACAGGGCAACATTTGTAGTAACTGTTAAATGAGGAACTATTTTGTTCTGTAAGCCTTCATCTTAAGTGAGAATAACAGCACAATTGGAAGAGCGTAGTCAATGTCACTGAACTGTTCATGTAGAAATTTTTGAAATGGTGTATCTTTGGCTATGTGTATTTTCACCAAAAAAAAGGTTGAGAAGTTAGAGGGTTGACATGTAACCAATGTCATAAAACAATATGTGTACTACTGTTTCATGAGAAACTATTTGTTCTGTAAGCCTTCACCTGAAGTGCAATAAAAAAATATATATGTGCATGTATTCCTTCTCTCAGCAGCACAATAAATGATACCTGATATCTATTTACTGAGCGCTGGTTTTGTTTCAATTACAAGACAAGGTGAAGATATTGTCTAGTAACACTGAGGTTAACTGCAAATATTTATGAGAGTCTGTTGGTGTGTATATTTGTGTGTGCATACATGCACGCAGAGAGAGAGTTAACAGGCAAGCAGGGGAACAAAAATGAAATGAGGAAAGTTTGGCCTTGTCAGTTTATATTACAGGGTAATTGAGTGAGTCTTCTTGTCTGCCATTGTCCATCAAAAGCCTCATTAGCTTTTGAGATCTCTTGGCAGATTTTTAATGGACAATCTGAAGCAATGATAGATGTGATTTAATACACAGTGAACAAAATTTATAAAGTAAGGTCATTCCTTCCAAATCTGTCTTTCAGAGTTTTCACAGAAATAGAGTGAATTTTATTTTTAGTTATATTGTGTTTCAATAGAATGATATTTCATTAGCTATTCAGTTAAGTTCCAAATGAAAAAATTTTCAGCTAGGGTAAATGAACTGGGGTTAAAAACAAACAAAACTTCAAATATAGTAGGTAAGGTTGAATACAGATAAAATATTAGGTTATTTTGACTGCTTTTACTGGTCAATAAGAAAATTATCTGGAAAATATATACTTGAAATATTTTAATAGAAACTTAAAGTTGAAACTATCATAGCGTTACTGGATTTTTTGGTAGCTTCTCCAACATTCCCCAAGTATACGTATAAGATCGAGAATGTGCTGAAAAATAGTGGAAAATAAAGGCATGAAAAAAGATAGGTAATTATTTGAGCCTTCATTTCTGAAATTAGCTATCAATTATATAGGATAGAGTTGCTAATAATAATTATTCTCCTTCAGTCAAAACCTCCACCAGGGATTTTTTTTTTTTTTTTAACTTCATGCATGTCACAGTTATTTTTTTTGTGTGGTTGAACCACTTTTACCATGAAATACTGTAGTATCGAATGTTAATATTCTTCCATGCACTCATAAAGTAGCAACAGCATTATCTTATATTATATTCAGATTCATTCAATTCAACCAACCAGATAAATTCTCTCTCACTCACTCTCTGCTTTGTTGTTCCAGTAGCATGAAATTTATAAATAATATCCAAATCCCATGAAATATATCCATGTTTAAATTCTTTGTCTGATTCAATTCTCCACTGAGTGGGAGTCACAAATCTGAATGTGCTTATGTTGCCAACAAAACTCAGAGATCATCAAACACCTTCTTATTTTTAGGAACACAAGTTGTATGTAGTTGACTTTTGCTTTTTGAAAGAACATCTTGACATACCATTAAAAAAAAAAAAAAAAAAAAAAACTAGAAACCCTATAACTTCAGAGAGTTCTTAATTTTAATGAGGCTTTTACACTGCCCTCTAGCAAAAAGATGGTTTTCAGAGACTCCATATCTATGTCATACTTCCTGACTACCAGGTTCTGCAAACACCATGTCATCATTTGGTCAATCAGCATGATTTCTCAAGGGACAGTTAGACAGTCAACATCCCTGTGAATAAAGCATAATACACATCAGAGAGTTGTTGTGGTACTAAAATAAAACAATTAAACTGCACTTACTATGCTTAGATAAAATTAAACTTATGTTACTGCTATATGAAAAAACCATTTGGCACTCAACAACTGCAAACCAGAGTCCGGGGGACTGTTCAGATTTTCTCCTGTAAAGAGAACATAACTATAATGGCAGCTGCTGCAATTGGGCACAGCAGCTGACTCGGATCACAATAATGCATTGCCAGAATCTGAGGACCATCTGATCTCAGTGCAGGCCAATTGGGGCAAAGTAATTAGGTGAGAGACAGAAGCTGCTACTGCTGCATCTTTCGTATTTCTTGCAGTGGTGATGCTCATGTCGTCAGTTTTCCGTGTATGTGATGTTAATGTTCAAGATAGCAAAGAGTTAGATGTAATTCTGATTGAACAGCTTGAAAACAGAGAATTTGGTTAGGTGTACCCATATTGGTAAAGTGTGCACGCTCTAAATATATTTTTATGATCTACCTGAAAATCTCAACATTTGTTAATAGAAATTATGAAAATATTGCAATTTGGGGAGCATAAGACTTTTAGTACTGAGTATGACTTACTTCTCTGTGTTAGACTTTTCATGGTTCTGCAGAAATGGGGGTGGTGAGGTTTTAAATGACACAATAAGCATCTCAGGTGCGATAACTGAAGATCTTTCCATCAAAGTATAAATGGCATCCTGAGAGCGAGGAAAAATTCCATTAGCTCTCAAGTGAAACTCAGTAATGTTGGAGGGATTCACAGTAATCAAAACCACCTTAGTTTTAATAAATTTCTCCATTTCAATTTTTGAGACTCCAAATTTCCTCAAGGAATGTTGCAAATTCCACTTAGCAATTTTGTGAGGCTTTGAAAATAACAAGTGTTGTAATTCAGTAACTCTTGAGACTAGGCTCCCCAGAATCAGATTCTTGGCTATGTAAACTCAATGATTTTAAGAGATAAGAGATAGTTGGCAGTAGTCAGTAAAGAGGTCATTTTTTATGGCCAGACCTTGAGCAAAGAACTTAAACCATCAGCATGTAGTTTTCTTTCTTCTTGTGCTCTGCAGCACAGGCAGAAGAAATTAGTCCATCCCTCAGTCTTTATATTCCTCATGCTCTGCTGGAAAAGTAGTCTGTTCCAGACTCGCCCACTAAAATGCCACCCATTTTTGACCCATTTCAACCCAGGTGATGAGGAGAACCAGTTTGCTACTGCTATGGATCAGCAGGATTCAACATTTCAACGGCAACTAGGCCATCACTAAGTATAAACCCAATGATTAAGAAAACTTATCCCAGATATCTACTTCCTTGAGTCTCTTTCCCTACAAAACTTGTGTTATAAATATTCTATTGGTTAGGGTTTGTATTTGTGGATAGCAGATTTCATTTGAGTTAGTTTAAATAGAAACTGATTAAATGCAGAGTATGGGAGAAAAAGATATCTGCTATAAAAAGTCGGCTGCTATAAAAATGAGGAAGAAGAAATCAGATAAAATTTTAACAAATTCTTACAGGTCATGTTTAACTTAGCAAATCAGTTTGCAAAAGTTTGGGGTCACAGATGCAAAGGTGTTTACAATTACTTTCTAAAGGTGGGAAAATCTAAATATTTTGGATGGGTGGAAGCAGTCAATACCTTGTTTATGACACTATGAATATTATCGTCTTGACTCAGTCAAGCTTTTTATCCCTTAATTTCTAAATATTTATTTATACTAACAAATATATTGTAGCAACTAATAAAATTATTCATGCTATGATCTTAAGCACTATTTTTCTCTCCATTTATTAAACTATGTATAAATTCAGTTTAAAGAAGCTAAATGACACATTATAATAAATAAAACAGGTATGTCAAAATAAACGGTTTTGCATCTCTAAGATTTGCATGGTTTTTGGGCAATGATTGATTCGCACCCTGCTGAATATAATATTTGTGACTTTTCTAATGTTCTTTGGGTAATGATTGATTCACATCCTCCTGAATATAATGTTTGTGATTTTTCTTCTAATGTAATGCATAAATTCTTGTACTACGGCAAATCTGTACAGGGATATTTAGCATAAGGAAATATTTTGGGGAAGGGAGGTTTGTTGTTGGAGAAGATAAAATTGGTAGCTTTTCAAATTAATAATCTAACTTTCTTTAAATTTACATAATCACCAGGCCCCTAAAACAACTGATTTTTGCCTCTGCCTCCTGATAGCTATTTCAACTGCTTTTCAAAATAATGTTGGAGTCAAGAGACTATTTCTTAGGCCCTACTTCACCCAACCAAGGAGTCATGGTGGCACAGTGGGTAAGCACTCAGCTACTAACCGAAAGCTCAGAGGTATGAACCTACCAACCTCTCCAAGGCAGGAGGATGTGGCAATCTGCTTCAGTAAAGATTACAGCCTTGGAAACTCTATGGGGCAGTTCTGCTTTGTCTTACAGGGTCGCTATGAGTCAGAATTGACTAAAGGGCAATGGGTTTGAGTTTATGGTTTGGCTCCACCCAATTAGAAGATCTATGATCAACTCTGAGCAGTTCAGGAGCTTCTGGGTGGTACAAACAGTTAATGAGCTTGGCTGCTGACCAAAAAGTTGGAGGTTCAAGTCCACTCAGAGGTGCCTTAGAAGAAAGGCCTGGCGATCTAAGCCAAAAAAACCAAACCCGTTGTTTTTGAGTCGATTTGAACTCATAGTGGCCCTATACGACAGAGTAGAACTGCCCCATAGTGTTTCCAAGGAGCCACTGGTGGATTCGAACTAGTGACCGTTTGGTTAGCAGCTGAACTCTTAACCACTAAAATCAGCCACTGAAAACCCTATGGAGGACAGCTCTACTCTGACATACATTGGTTCACCATGGGTCGTAACTGACTCAACAAAAATTGGTTTTTGCTGAGCTGTCCGTAAAGAGGAGACTAACAATGTTGAACTTTACCTGAGCCCTGTTCTTCTGATACACAATGACAGTTCAGAAATCCCCAACCCTTTTGTATTCAGAGAAAGGCTAACCCCAAGCAGCTAATCGCAGAAGACTACCAGGTGCTGGTATATTCCAAGTTAAGACCCACTGAGTCTCAGTGACTCCTGTTAGACCAGTCTCCATCCTTCCTCGTGACTCCAATAATACTGAGTGATGACTCCTTTGTTTACCTGCCTCTTTAAAATCCCAGGACCTTTTCCTTTTCTTTGAGTCATTCTTTATCAATGTACATTTTTCCTTTTGCATTAATCTGAATGAAATCCTCTTCTTAAAAAAGGAAAAGTATTATATAATCAAGCTGGGAAAATAATTGGAGGTTAAATCTATTTTAAAAATAAAATAAAATGTAAGAATAGTTCATTGTACATCAAGTTGTTTTTCGGGTCATAATCTGAAAACTTCTATAGAAAAATAAAAACAGTATTTCCCTGAAACCCGTATTTTCATGCAAAAAAAAAAAAAAAAAACTACAGACTTTTTTTATTAAATCAGCAACAGGTCAATATTTAGGTCTTCATAATGCTGCAAAACACTGCTAAATATACATTTATAAATTTATTAATACAGAGCAAAAATAAAATAAACATTTTCTTGCATTTTTTTTTTTATTTCTAGGAAGAATTTAGCTTTTATCTTGGTACATTTGTCAAGGAATGGGACAGCATTCACTACCCTCAAACCAGAAATAACCACAGCGTTCAAATCCAAGAACATTTTACTTATGATAGAAAAGGAAAATAAAAGAATATTTATTTGTAGCAAATATATTTTAAAATATTTTTCACTGATAAAAAGCACGTTGTTCTCTAGTAATGTGTTTTAAAAATGGGTGCTTTACTCTAAAAAGTCTATTTAAAATCTATAGATGTATATATAAACAAAAAGGTTGTAAGTAAAAACATAAAAGTTCACATTCAGGTTTCAAATACTTCAGAATTAATCTCTACCGTGTATGTAAATAACATCATGGTCCTATTTTAATTTACTAAGAATGACGCAAGTGGCTGAGCTATCTTTTTGCAGGAGAACAGCACCATCGTTAGTAAGGTACATTCCATTCATAAAAAAACAAAGAGGATAATTTGGGAGGAGAAGAAAGTCCCTAAGGAGGAGATGTAGCCCTATTATTTTTCAGGAAAAGACTTAAGTGCTTCTATATGGAGCAAATAGTCAATGTCTTTTATATATTCCTGAGTTAATATATATAGTAAATGCTTTATGTTTATATATTTATACTCAACTAGTGCTAACTAGGAAACCCTGGTTGTGTAGTGGTCAAGAGCTACCTCTGCTAACCAAAAGATTGGCAGTTCAAATCCCCTAGGTGCTCCTTGTAAACCCTATAGGGCAGTTCTTCCCTGTCCTATAGGGTCGCTATGAGTCGGAATTATGGCAACTGGTTTGTTTTGGTTTTTTTTGTTTGTTTTTTTAAGTGCTAACTAACAAGACCTGGTGGCGCAGTGGTTGGGAGGTCAGCTGCTAACCAAAAGATGAGCAGTTTGAATCCACCAGCCATTCACTGGAAACCCTTATGCTCATTGGAAATAGTTATACTCTTTCCAATAGGGTGGCTATCAGTCAAAATCGACTGGATGGCAAGGAGTTTGGTTTTTTCAGTTTAGTGCTCACTGAATTTATACATAGAGCTTTAATGTTCCATATGTCAAAGATATACTTCCTCAATATAAGATGTTATTTATCTATGTAGCTCTAAATTTCCTTTAGGGAAATATGTTGTTGTTAGATGCTGTCAAGTCAGTTCCAACTCATAGCAACACTACCTACAACAGAAAGAAACAGTACCTGTCCTGCGCCCATTATTGTAGCCACTGTGTCAGGCCATCTCATTAAGGGTCTTCCTCTTTTTCACCTACCCTCTAATTTACCAAGCATGATGTCCTTCTCCAGGGACTGATCCTTCCTGATAACACGCCCAAAGTATGTGAGACATAGTCTTGCCGTCTTTGCTTCTAAGGCACAGTCTGGTTGTACTTCTTCCAAGACAGATTTGTTCATTCTTTTATCAGTCCATGGTATATTCAATATTCTTTGCCAACACCACAATTCAAAGGCTTCAGTTCTTCTTTGGTCTTCCTTATTCATCGTCCAGCTTTCTCATGCATATGAGGCCATTGAGAACACCATGGCTTGGGCAGGCACACCTTAGTCTTCAAGGTGACATCTTTGTTTTTTAACACTTTAAAGAGGTCTTTTGCAGTAGATTTGCCCAATGCAATGTGTCGTTGGATGTCTTGACTGATGCTTCCGTGGGAGTTAATTGTGGATCCAAGTAAAATGGAATCCTTCACAACTTCCATCTTTTCTCCATTTATCATGATACTGCTTATTGGTCCAGTTGTGAGGAAAATATTTAGGGAAATAGATAGAGATAAAATTAAAGAAATTAAAATAGATATGTCCACTTTAAATCCCAGGATTCCACTTAACAGCACCATGATGTGGCATGCTGGGATAAAGGGAAGGACTCAGTTGGGATCAGAAAATAGGGAAAACAGAAAAATTTCAAGGTAGAATCAATAGTAATATAGATTTAAAATTTATACAAACAATATACCATATTTGTTTTTATTACATTTTATTCTCTTCCATTTAAGAATCCAGAGATACCTTAATCCACAGATTTCTAAAATTTTCCTTTCTAATACAATTCAAATTCTAATCTACTGGCATTATACACTGTTTAATAAGTGCCCCTTGCAACACACCCTTCACCATCTGGTAGGCTTTCACCATTTCACCAAAGTGAAAATAGAAATTACATTGAATTCCTAGTTATCTCATAAAAAATTACTCAGTGTTGACATTTGAAGAGTTTTCATTCTTTTTTTTTTTTTTTTTAATTGAATTTACTTTACGGAAGGTAAATACTGGAAATGAAGAGATTTGTCTGTGTTTAATGCTTTCCTGAGCTATATCCGAAAGTTACTCTTTCTTTCCTCTGGAATTTTCATTGTGGGAAAATAATAATTTCCCTTTAGATGCAGGCAGAAAACTCTTCAACTCTCTAGCACGCTTTTATTCACCTAGGATAATTTCTGTCATTCTCTAGTATATGTTTTTCTTGTTGCAGCTGCTTGGAGATTATTGTGTGTTTGTTTTTTGTTTTTTATTTTACAGAATTATTTTTATTTTTTAACATACATTGTTATAAGACCCCAACCACTCACCCCATTCTGTGACAGCACACTCCTCCCCTCCGCCCCTGATTCCCCATGAACATTCAGCCAGCTCCTAACTCTCTCTGCCTTCCCCTCTCACCTCTGGACAGAAGCTGCCCACATTATTGTGTTTTCATTAAGTATGTGTGTGTGTGTAATCTCACTGAGTGAGGCATTGGGAGGAAATAGCCCAACATCACAAAATAAATGGCCAATATTCAAAGATTAGAAAAAAAGTTGATACTATCAAGAGAAACATTGGTTCTAGAATCAAACTGCTTTGTTTTCATTACAGGAACCAACATTTACTAGTTGCTTGAACTCGGACAAGTTATTCAAAGTTTGTATTTTTAATTTCTTTATCTCTGAAGTGAAAGTAATGATAAAAATTGCTTGATCAATGTATTAAGAAGATTTGGTGAGATAATCCGTATAAAACACCTGTTATATTATCTTGCCATGGTAACTTTCCCCCTCTCTCTATGGATGGATAAGTAAATAGGTAGATAGATAGAGGGAGAGATAGATGATGATAGATGGTTGATGGATGGATGGATAGATGGATGGATGGGTAGATAGATAGATAGATCATTGTTATTGTTGTTAGGTGCCATTGAGCCTGTTCTGACTCATAGCAACCCCATGCACAACGGAATGACACACTGCACGGTCCTGCACCATCCTCACAATCACTGTTATATTTGAGCCCATTGTGGCAGCCACTGTGTCAATCCATCTCATCAAGGGTCTTCTTCTTTTTACCTGACACTCTACTTTACCAAGCATGTTGTCTTTTTTCCAGGGACTGGTCCCCCCGAATCCTGTAAAAGTAAGCCAGATGAAGTCTCACCATCCTCACTCCTAAGGAACATTTTGGCTGTACTTCGTCCATGAAACATTTGTTTGTTTTTCTGGCAGTCCATGGTTTATTCATTATTCTTTGCCAAAAATCTAATTCAAAGGTATATCAATTGTTCTTTGGTCTTTCTTATTCATTGTCTAGCTTTTGCATGCATATGAGGTGATTGAAAATACCAGGGCTTGGATCAGGCACACCTTAATCCTCAAAGTGACATCTTTGCTTGTTAACACTTTAAAGAGGTCTTTTGCAGCACATTTGCCCAATGCAATACTTCGCTTGATTTTTTGACTGCTGCTTCCATGGGCATTGATTTGTGGATCCAAGTAAAATGAAATCCTTGACAACTTCAATCTTTTCTCCCTTTATCATGATGTTGCTTATTGGTCCAGTTGTCAGGATTTTTGTTTTCTTTATGTTGAGATATAATCCATACTGAAGGCTGTAGTCTTTGATCTTCACCAGTAAATGTTTCAAGTCCCCTTCACTTTCAGCAATCAAGGTTGCGTCATCTGCATATAACAGGTTGTTAATAAGTCTTCCTCAAATCCTGATGCTGCATTCTCCATATAGTCCAACTTCTCAAATTATTTGCTCGGCATACAGATTGAATAAGTTTAGTGAAATGATTTTACCTAAAAGTTATAATTTTTGTAACTTTTGAAGAGAATATTCCACTCCTCAAAAAATACCAGATGCCTGTGGATGGTAGAGAGAGTGGAGAAACAGTTGAATACTTCTATTATTACCTCACTCTTAAGGAGAAGGAGGGGAAGGCAGCTTGTGGGTTGTGCACTTTCAACTAACTGAATGGTTGTTGTCCATTCTACGCCTGAATGTGTAGTTGAAATTGAGGTGTTATATCGTTGTACTTCCTGTACCATGTGTCACAGAGGAGTCAAATTTGGAGTTCTGTGGTGAGGGTAGGGTACAAGGATAGAGCTGTTTTCCTCGACTGGAAGCAAAGTTATTGAGCTTTGTGAATCTGCCCATATAATGCCATGAGGTGTACTTGTTAAGTAGGCCCTTAATTTTTGCATGGACTTGTTAGCCATCCTGTATGGATTAATCAGCCACCCTGGTGGCACAGTGGTTAAGAGTGGTAAGTGGTTAAGCTAACCAAAAGGTCAGCGGGTCGAATCTACCAGCTAGTCTTTGGAAACCCCATGGGGCAGTTCTACTCTGTCCTATAGGGTCATTATGAATCAGAATTGACTTGACAGCAGCAAGTTTGATCAGACACCCTAATGGCAGAGATATGATAGCCCTGCAGTCAGGGTCATTATCAATGAGATTTCCGACTTTCCAACCAAAAATACATCATCTCTATATTTAAAACTTTTGCTCTCGGAGATTAGAGGTACTAGTGTTTAATCCTAATATACTCACTGGTAGAAAATTATATAGGAGTTTATCTCTCACTAGCATTTTTCTACATATATAGGTCTCGCCAACAGAGACAATCTCCTACACGACTTATGATACAGAACGTGCACGGGTATAAGACATAGATTTCTACTGTACATTCTGAGGCAGAAGCAACGGCAAAATCATGTTTAATTAACAAAAAGGACCCAACTCGTAAACTACATTAATCTCTCTCTCCCAAAGATTTTGAGTACTTTAGACATAAGAAGGTAGATGCACTAATGCTATATTCTGACCCACCTAGTATTAGAAAATAACATGGGATACTACAAAGATAAATTAGAATTCATATGAATGCAAAGTGATCTTCACCTTCAATTATCAGTGATGTGTCAAAGAAGGTGTTGGTAACGTACAAGCAACTAAATACCTTCAATTTGTGTAGTCGACTTACGTTGAAACAAATAGAAACAAATGAATTCAGTAGAAGATAATCCTCTGGACGCCTTCAGTTCCCATTAACCTTTCTGATTAGCTTCAGACTGCTGTTATATTGAGATACTGAAAATCTTGCCACCTCTATATCCTTTAAGTTCTTAATCAAGGCTGTGATTTCCCTTTCTTCTTCAGGGATTCTGTGCCGTTTTTGATGGACCACCTGAGAAGGGACAGGGAGGCAGTTGGGGAGAAACTCATATGTTACACTATCATTCCTTTACATGGAACTCTTTTCAGTCAGGAGAACTCTTTCTGATATAGGATTGGGAACTCACACACATAGTAAATAAATTTCCTTTATAATTTAGATACAGAACAAATCAAAACACTATGTTAAATTGGTCCAAAGAGACCCACCCACAAGTTCTCATTAACTTCACTTTCTCACTTTGAACCTACACAAACTCTATTTACTTAATTCAGGTGTTTCTTCCTTCTATAGTATTGGGTAGGGTATTGACTTTGGTGTCCATAACCAGTAGAACCATAAGATTAAAGCTGCCCCTCCTTGAAATTCCCCAGCATAAACATATAAATCTGCATGATCTTCAATCTTCCTGGGACACAAGTAGACCTCAGCCACACTTCTAATTATCTTTGTCCTTAAAATGGTTGGGGAAGAGATAAAGGAAGAGGGAAGAATTAGGAGGCATGGACGGAGAGGGTAGGTTCATGTCCTTAAACAAGTCTTTACATTCACTTTTCTTTGCAAGTGATGTGATGAAGTCTCATGATTCAACCAAACATCCAATGTTTTTGACAAGTTAATCCAGTCTTTAGCAGATAGTAAAGTACACGTGATTGTCACCATCTTAGTCTTGGGAAACCTGTGAAACAACATCTACAGCCACATTGCTTTTAGGTTGGGCAACAAGGTTTGTGCTCTGTGGCTGACATAAACTTGGCTAACTGCAGAAACTTTCTAATTCACCACTTAGTCCAGGACATTTGTTGTCCCATCACAATGATAACATCTCTTACGTTCTTGCGTGGTAACATCATAATGGCTAGGGGAATTTTCCAGGGCAAGAAGATAGACTGCAAGATTTTATCAGGAAGTTGTTGAATCAGTTTCCCATTATTCAGTGTGTCAACTTAATCAGCATAGTAAACCCAATCTGGACCAATAAGAATTCAATTACTAGTCAATTACTCATTTATGTTTTCACTACTGGCTGGAGTTTGTCACAAGGGAATTTCTGTGAGAAGATAAAAGTTCCCTTTAAACATTTAGGTCCTACTGGGGAAAAGAGAGAAAGAGAGAGGAAGGAGGAGAAAGAGGAAGAGTAGAGAAGAAGGAGGAGGAGAAGGAGAAGAAAAAGAAGAAGAGAACAAAACAAAACTGAGACTTTTGCTGTTATCTCCCAGTGGAAATACAGTTGACATCATAGATTACAAAAGGGGTTGAGTAGTAAGACTTCTCAGATCTTGCATTTCTTAAAACAAGCAGTAAACTTTGCCCCTTCCTTTTCCAAATTATCCACAGAAAGTTCTAATGATTTTCCAGGTTCTGTGCATAGCGGTAGTGAATTTTGCTCCTTTCACATGAAGCATAAGTTTGTGTCTCTGTAATTTCCACTTAGTATAAATCTTAGTACTATTCAATTAAATAAGGTGAACCTGAGACTTACCACCAGATTATGAAAAAGGCCTCCAACCCTGAGAAGAGTTAGCAATAACCACAGCACTGTTTAGGAAACTACTGAACTTACTTTTTGATAGTTTGCCAGCTCCCACCTCCCCAATTCTTCCTCATTCACAGACAGTAATTTGAAGGAACTTCCATTGCCTGACTGAGCATACAATTTAATCAACATTTTGCTACCTATTTCCATGAGCTTCCCTCAGATCTCATTAATTGATTAATAAGGTCCTCACTTCCTATTCCAGAAAGCCATGTCTCTTTCAACATCCCATCTTGTCACTAAAACTGTGAAAAACTGTCAAGGGTCTGAGATTTTACCTACTTGCAAGCTAACATTTAAGCTTGCCTAAGATTCATGGATACTAGTAGAAGAGAGAAAACTCATGGGCCAGAAAAGTTTATTATTTACCACAATAAATAGCAGTAACCAGAGTGTCAGCATTTTATAACTAGTTTCCCATATGGCTACCAGAAAAGGGCCAGATGACATTTGCACATTGCTGTTGTTAAGTGCCACAGAGTAGAGTCAATTTCAACTCATAGTGATCCCATATGTGATCATTAAGGTTGTATGTCAAATTGGCTGGGCCATGATTCTCAGTGGTTTGGCAGTTATGATGTAGTTTGATAGTCGTATGATGATGTGATCACTTCCATAATGGGATCTGCTGTAAGTAGCCAATCAGTTGAATTACCTGCCATCTTGCCTGCTGATCTTGGGATTTTTCGGTTTTCACAGCCTGTGAGCAAGAGCCCTGCTGTCTGATCTGCTGATCTTGGGTTCGCCAACCCTCCCAGCTACGTGAATCAGGAGAAGCCTCCAGCCTGATCCATAGACTTGGGACATTACAGCCTCTGCAACCACGTGAGCCATTTCCTTGATATAAATCTCTCTATATTGATACTTATCCTCTTTACTGGTTTTGCTTCTCTAGAGAACCCAGCTTAAGACACCATGTAACCCCTTGTGACAGAGGAGAACTTCCCCATAGGGTTTCTTAGGCTGTACTCTTTACAAGAGCAGGTAACGAAGTCTTTCTCTCACAGAGACGCTGAGTTTGAACTGCCAACCTTTTGGTTAGCAATCAATCACTTAACCGTTGTTTCACCAGGGCTCCTTCACTTGCACATACTGGGTTGCATTACTAGAGAGGGACTCTGAATTAAGAAAAATTAAGTATTTTGTAATAGGCAGTGCACATGACTGTCCTTTCCTTTGGTAGGAAACATTATCTTTATTATACTTGACATTAAACATGCCTGTTATTCACTGTGTAGGGAGACACTCTTTCTCCTCCTCAACTATTTTGGAAAAAATAATCTGGAAAAAGGGCAGTCGGTGCCTTGCTTACATGATATGAAGTGCAAGAGACTCATGGCAAATTCTCTTCCATGGATTCTTGCATATAAAATCACATAGCTGGAGGAAGTCTTACATGTGATGAATATTTCTATACCATGAATGGTGGTACGTATGTTAGTAAAAAATTATCAAACAGTGCACTTAGAATGGATGCATTTTGTTGTATGCAAATTATACCTCAGTAATTAGGTTTAAAAAAATTACACAACAGATGTATTTAGTAAAAAAAAAGCTTTCGAATTGAGAGCTGAAACAAGAGTTCTCTGTCAAACTCCTGCTGTATAGACTTCTGTTAGTTAATAAAAGTGTGCAAAGAATATGTCCAAAGTTAGAAGTTTCCAATAATTCATTTCCCGGATTTAAATACAGAATATATAGGGCTTCCAATATTTCTGCAGCACGTTAGGTACTTCCTCATGGCGTTCACACACATTCCACCACTCATCTCCACTAAAGTGATTTATACTCATCACGCAAGATGCAAGTCGCATAGTACTTTCCCACAGAAGGTTCTCCTGAAAACTTAATTTACTGCATCACCCTCAAGAAGATTAGGTAACCTTCTCAGAAACCCACCACTTCTCTTTTGAAACATTGATTCTAAAGAGTTAATTACTTAAATTATTATTATCAGTCTTTTTTTTTAAAATCTTTGACCTCTAAAACCATGCCTGACTCATAGTAGTGACTAAACAAATACTTTTAAAATAATAAACTGGTACTGCAATATACGAACACTCTAGAAGCCTTTCGTGATCCATATTTTTGTCCTTATCATGATTCTTTTCTCCTGGGAAAGTGTTGGCCCCTTATGACTATGGTGTTGGTAGCCCTTCTTTGCAGGCTGTCTCCTGAATGAACGAATAAAAGTTCATCTTTCATTAAGAAGTGCCATTTGTATCAGAACAAAGAAACTTGAAGACATTTATGAGGTTATTTTCTAAAAAAGGGAAACAAAAATTCTTGCTCAGTGATGACCTTATTCAATGTAGAATTCTGAATGGACACATTTATGGTATGACATTTTCTTGTCAAAAGAACATTGTAGTCATTAACACTGCCTGCATAATCTGATAGATTCTTCAGGAAATAGTACTGTTACCTAATGCAGAAATAGCTTACACATGAAGGTGGATGTTAATGAAACTTACCATCTACACCAAAAACAACCTGAACACCTGGCAATATAAGTAAAATATATAAACTGTGATGTATAAACTGATTAAAAGCAATGAATTAAGCAAGCCCTACAAACATAATAAAATATATCATATAAAAATTTAGATTTATTTAAAATTTTCTCTTCTTTCTACTATTTAGAAAACTTTACATTCCTGTGTCACTGGCAGGCAACGTTTTACTTACCCTAGTATTTAAGGCATTACTATAATACTTACATTCCTTGAAACAATTTGATTAATTTTTTCACTTTCTATTTTCATCACTTTGACCCTAAGTCATCCTAGATTATTAATAAATTTCTACTGATAGCTCATCAAACAACAATAACAATTTTTATCACCAATGAACCAGCAGATTAATACTTTTTATTTTTAATTTACACTGTATAATTCTTTGGATATTACCTCAACAGATTACCAACACTGTACATATTTTAAAGTCAATTTATTCACTAATTTTAAAATGTAAGTAATCTAGTATTGCAGTTGTAAATGGTTCTGATTTACATGAATTTTCATTAATTGTATTCTGGAAAATAGGATATTTGAAAAAAAGTAAGCAGATTTAAAGAAGAAAGATGATTACAACTTTCAAATTGATGGGTTTTGTTTACTGTTTCCATTCATTCATTTTATACATATTTATTCAAAGCCTAGGTGTCTGGCCCTGTTTATATATGATGAAGATATATGATAAAACCTTTTCCCTAAAGGCTTTGATAACTTTGCAGAGATAACTTATAAATAAGGTGATAGCAAAAAACTAAATAGAGTTGGGGAATAATTAAAATCATGATATATTGTACCCATATTAATACATTCATGCATTTATCTAATTATTCATTTACTGATTAAATCAACAAATATTTTAAACATATATGAAAAATAATGCATTAGTCTCTGAGTATATGTTGATGTGGAAAATAAATGCAGAGTCAGTGCTTTGAATCATGCAGAATATGGTGAAATACAATGTGGTGTAAAGTTGATCAAAGAAAAATGTAAATGCAATCCATAATTTATGCAATCTGGGACAAAAGAACCAAGAGAAATGATGATTGGAAACAAAGAAGAGGGAACATTAGTTGGAAAATATGGCCTTGGTGATAGAAACGATTCCAGAGATCGCATGATAGTGAAAAATAACAGATCTTTTCTATGCATTTGGCTGCTCTGAAAAGGAGACCAAAATCATGAGGTGATGTCAGCCATTCAAAGGGATAAAATCATGTATGTTATTATAATGGAGCAGGAAAGTGGAGAGGAGAATAAAAATAACATTTAATATATTTGAAGGAGTTGAAGAAAGGCATTGAACATTTTTATAGCTTGAATTACTGTGGTCTAATTTATGGTTTAAAATATGTGTTCATTTTTCTATGTGGAGGTGAGTTTTCAGGGATAAAAAAATAGTGGTAAGATTCATAAGAAATCCATTGTGATGTTGCAGGAAAAGAGGAGGTGTTAATGTGGGTAAGGATGGTCCCACAGTAGAGATGGCAAGAAGGATGTGAATTTATGATATGTTCTAGATACAAAAAGCAATTTTTATGTACAGGTGGGAGAAAAAAAAGAGTTGCCGTATCTTCTTTTTTGAGTAACTAATAGGATGTGTTGTCATCTACTGAGTTACAGAAGGTAGGGAAAATGTAGACACGGGAAATATGCGCTCCATTGTATCATTTTAAGTCTATACTATCCAAGAAAACTGCAAGTGAACATGTCAGGAATCTCAGAGAGAGCTGAAGGTCTAAATTTGGTTCCAAAAGACAGTTTAGCTTGGATATATGCATTTGATAATTGGGATTCATGGATATTTAAGTCATGGAAATGATGAGATTCTCTATATAAAGTAGGAAAGAAATAGAATAAAGAAGAAACGTTATAAGGTGATATAAGAGGAGACTGAGGAAGAGTAATCAAAAAGATGGGAAAAAATCAAAGTATTGTATCCCAGAGTTCAAGAAAGTACAGCATTTCATAAATATGCAATGGTCAGCTGTGTAAAATGCAGGTAAGAGTTTGACAAATCAGCTAGAAATTATAAATATGGGGGTAAATATAAATAATTTTCTCACTTTTACTTTCTTTACTTCTCATTTTTACTTTGTTTTTAAAAAAGTGATTTTGAAATTAAATATAAGAAGAGTGTATTGTGGTATTTGAATATATGTAACAGTAAAACTGTATGATAACAAAATCAAAAAAGAAGAAAAAGGAAAGAAAAGAAAGTTGTAAGCTTCTTAAATTGTACATCCAGAGTTATAATATTGTTTACAAGTATACTACGGTGAGGTAAAGAGGTATATCATAGACTCTAAAAAAAAGAAAACAGTGAGTGATAGTAAATAAGCTATTTGAGACTGAAATATTTTATTGAAACACACACACACAAACAAGATTGTAAACTTACATATAATTGTATCGATTATTAAATTAAATACAATAGATCTCAATAATATTACTTAAAGGTAAGGATCGTCAGACTGGATATAAAAAAATACCCAACTGTCTTAGTCATCTAGTGCTGCTATAACAGAAATACCACAGGTGGATGGCTTTAACAGAGAAATTTATTTCCTCACAGTCTAGTAGGCTACAAATCCAAATTCAGGGCATCAGCTCCAAGCAAAGGCTTTCTCTGTCAGCTCTGGAAGAAGGTCTATGTCATCAGTCTTCCCTTGGTCTAGGAGCTTCTCTGGGCAGGAACCTCAGGTCCAAAGGATGCACTCTGCTCCTGGCACTGATTTCTTGGTGGTATATGTTTCCCATGTATCTCTGCTAGCTTCTCTCTTTTGTATCTCAAAATAGATTGGCTTAAGACACTATCTAATCTTGCAGACCTCATCAGGATAACTGCTGTTAATCCATCTTATCACACCATTGTGATAGATTTTACAACACATAAGGAAATCACATCAGATTACAAAATGGTACACAATCATACAATACTGGGAAACATGACCCAGTCAAGTTAACAGATATTTTGGGGGGGGACAAAATTCAATCCATGACACCAACTATATACTGTTTAAAAGGAACTGATTTAATTATATGCATATATCCACATATCTATCAGTTTGTCATACTGTGGAAGCTTGCCTGTTACTGTGATTCTCGAAGCTATGCCACTGGTATTTCAAATACCAGCAGGGTCATCATTGACAGACAAGTTTCAGCTAAGCTTCTAGTCTAAGACAGACTAGGAAGAAGGATCGATATCCTAGGCATTAGTGTCCTGAAATGGTTTGGTATTGGCCATTTTGGATTGGACAATCATACAGTCTACTATGGTGGGAATGACAAATTGAAGAGGAATGATGTCATATTCATAGTCAAAACAAATTTCAAGATCTGTCCTGAAACACAGCACTATCAGTGATAGTATAATATCCACATGCCTTCAAGGAAGACCAGTTAATATGACTATTATTCAAATTTATGCACCAACCACTAATGCTGAAGAGGAGGAAATTGAAGATATTTACCAATTTCTGCAGTCTGAAATTGATCAAACATGCAATCAAGATGCATTGATAACTACTGGTGATTGGAATGCAAAAGTTTGAAACAAAGAAGAGGGAACATTAGTTGGAAAATAGCGTCTTGGTGATAGAAACGATGCCAAAGATCGCATTATAGAATTTTGTAAGACCAATGACTTCTTCATTTCAAATATTTATTTTCAACAACATAAACGGTGACTATACACGTGGACCTCACAGATGGAATACATAGGAATCAGATTGACTACATCTGTGAAAAGAGACAATGGAAAAGCTCAGTATCATCAGTCAGAACAAGGCCAGGGGCCGACCATCAATTGCTCATGTGCAAGTTCAGATTGAAGCTGAAGAAAATTAGGGGAAATCTACGAGAATCAAAATATGATCTTGAGCATAAAAATTAAAAAAAAAAAAAAAAAAAAAAAAAACCACTGATGTCAAGTCAATTCCAACTCACAGAGACTCTATAGGACAGAGTAGACCTGTCCCATAGGGTTTCCAAGTAGTGACTGGTAGATTCGAACTGCCGAACTTTTGGTTAGCAGCCATATCTTGCCATAGCTCTTAATCATCGCATCACCAGGGCTCTACCTTGAATAATTCCACCTGAATTTAGAGACCATCTCAATAATAGATTTGACTCATTAAATACTAACGACTGAAGACCAGAGGAATTGTGGAATGACATCAAGGACATCATACATGAAGAAAGCAAGATGTTATTAAAAAGACAAGAAAGAAAGAAAAGACCGAAACAGATGTCAGAAGAGACTCTGAAAGTTGCTCTTGAACCTAGACTAGCTAAAGCGAAAGGAAGAAATGATGACGTAAAAGAAATAAACACAAGATTTCAAAGGCAGATCAAGAAGACAAAGTATTATGATGAAATGTGCAAAGACTGGAGTTAGAAAACCAAAAGGGAAGAACACACTCAGCATTTCTCAAGCTGAAAGAACTGAAGAGAAACTTCAAGGCTCCAGTTGCAATATTGAAGGATTCTACAGAGAAAATATTATAAGACGCAGGAAGCATCAAAAGAAGAAGGTAGGAATATAGAAAGTCACTGTACCAAAAATAATTGGTTGATATTTGAACATTTCAGGAGGTAGCATATGATCATGACCTGATTGTTCTGAGGAAGAAGTCCAAGCTGAATTGAAGGCATTGGCAAAAAACAAGGCTCCTGTAATTGATGGAATGACAATTGACATGTTTAAACAAGTGGATGTAGTGCTGTAAGTGCTCACTGTTCTATGCCAAGAAATTTGGAAGACAGCTGCCTGGCCAACCAAATGGAAGAGAGCCATATTTGTGCCCATTCCAAAGAAATGTGAGCCAAAACAACGAGGAAATTATCAAACAATATCATCAACATCATACACAAGTAAAATTTTGCTGAAGATCGTTCAAAAGCAGCTGCAGCTGTGTATCCACAGGGAACGGTCAGAAATTCAAGCTAGATTCAGAAGCAGACGTGGAATGAGGGATATCATTGCTGATGTCAGATGGCTCTTGGCTGAAAGCAGAGAATACCAGAAAGATGTTTATCTGTGTTTTATTGACTAGGCAAAAACATTGGACTATGTGGATCATAACAAATTACGGATAATGTTACAAAGAATGGGAATTCCTTAACACTTAATTGTTCCTATGCAAAACCTGTACGTACACTAAGAGGTAGTTGTTCGAACACAACAAGGGGATACTGAGCTTTTTAAAATCAGAAGGTTGTGCATCAGGGTAGTATCCTTTTGCCATACTTAAATTCTATCTATATACTGGTTAAGTAGTCAGAGAAGCTGTACTGTTAGAAGAAGAAAAAGAACAACAGTATCAGGATTAGAAGAAGATTCATTAACAACCTGTGTTATGAAGATGACAAAACTTTGCTTGCTGAAAGTGAAGAGAACTTGAAATACTTACTGATGAAGATCAAAGACTAAAGCCTTTGGTATGGATTACACCTCAACATAAAGAAAACAAAAATCCTCATGACTGGACCAATAAGCAACACTATGATAAATGGAGAAGAGATTGAAGTTGTCAAGGATTTAATTTTAACTGGATCCACAATCAGTTCCCATGGAACCAGCAGTCAAGAAATCGAAAGACACGTTGCATTGGGCAAATCTGCTGCAGAAGACCTCTTTAAAGTGTTAAAAAGCAAAGATGTCACTTTAAGGACTAAGGTGCACCTGACCCAAGCCATGATGTTTTCAGTCACATTATATGAATGTGAAAGTGGGATAATGAATAAAGAAGACTGAAGAAGAATAATTGATGCTTTAAATCATGGTGTTGTTGAAGAATATTGATATACCATGGACTGCCATAAGAACAAACAAATCTATCTTAGAAGAAGTACAGGCAGAATGTTCCTTAGAAGCAAGGATGGCAAGGCTTTGTCTCACATACTTTGGACAAGTTACCAAGAGGGATCAGTCCCTGGAGAAGGACATCGTGCTTGGTTAAGTAGAGGGTCAGTGAAAAAGAGGAAGAACCTCAACAAGATGGATTGACAGAGTGGCTGCAACAATGGGCTCAAGCATAACAATTGTGAGGATGGCCACAGGACTGGGCAACATTTAGTTCTGCTGTACATGGGGTGGCTATGAGTCAGAACCAACTCTATGGCACCTAACAACAACAACAACAAAATATATACATATAGGAGCCCTGGTGGTGCAGTAGTTAAAGTGCTCGGCTGCTAAGTGAAATGTCATTGGTTTGAACCCAACAGCCACTCCACAGGAGAAAGATCTGGCATTCTGCTTCTGTAAACATTTAAAGCCTTGGAAACCCTATGGGACAGTTTTACTCTGTCCTATATGGTCACTATGAGTCAGAATCTCCTCAAAGGTTGTGAGTTTCAGTGGGTATATAGAATATAACGTAAAAAGAGAAAAAAGTTTCACTAAAAATGCCAGTCATAGGAAATATTTAATGGATGTATCAATATAAGAAAATGTATACTTCAAAATAAGAAATATACCAGATGCAATGATGGGTATTTTGTAATTACAAAAGGATCACTTTACCAAGAAATAACAATGCTAATGCAGATACACCTAACTACGGAAAAATTAGAAAGATAGAGTATCAGTGAAAATACAGATGGCTTTAGAACCAATAATACCAGTGTAGCCTAATTATCATATGATTTTTCTTTTTATGGTCTGTTAATATGATGAGTTAAATTAATTGTTCTTAAATTTTGAACCAGTCTTGCATACCTGGAATAAATCCCACCAGGTTGTGGAGTATAATTATTTTACACATTTTTGAAATTTATCTGCTAGTATTTAGTCAAGAATTTTTCTGTCAATGTTCGTTAAAGATATTGGTCTATAGATTTGCTTTCTTGTAATGTCTTTGATTTTGTTATTAGGGTAATGCTGGCCTCATAAAATGAGTTCAGAAGTATTCACTTTGTTTCTATTACCTGGAAGAGATAGTAGAGAACAGGAATAATTTTTTCCTGAAATGGTAGAATTTGCCAATGAAACCATTTGGGCCTGGTTCTTTCTGTTTTGGAAGGGTGTTAATTATTGATTCTTTCTTTTTTTAAATAGATACTAGTCCTATTTTGATGATCTATTTCTCCTTGTGCAAGTGTTGGAAGATTATGTCCTGTATGGAATTGGCCCATTTCATCTCAATGATCAAATTTGTGAGTATAACGTTGTTTAAAATACTATTTTATTATACTTTTAAGGTCCGTTAGATCATTAGTAATGGTCCCTCTTTCATTTCTGATATTAGTAACTTGTGTCTTCTCTCCTTTTACTTAAACAGGCTTATTAAAGATTTATAAATGTCTTGGTTTTCTAGTGCAGCTGTAACAAACATATGATAAATGGGTGGCTTCAACAAACAGAAATTTATTTTCTCACAGTTTAGGAGGGTAGAATTCAGTTTGCCAGCCCTAGGGGAAGGCTTTCTCTCTCTCTCTTGCTCTGGAGGGAATGTCTTTACCTCTTTGGGCTTCTGCTCCTGGGTAATCTTCATATGGCTTGGTATCTCTCTTCCTCCATCTCTGCTTGTTTAAACTCTTTTATGCTATAGCTCAAAAAGAGATAAACTCAAAACGCAACCAACACTTATCCTGTTTCATTAACATAACAGTGACAATTATTCCCAAATGGGACCGACTTTACCTACTATAAGATGAACTTGAGCAAAAACACCATTGGTTGTTTTGACCTGGGATTGAGGGCTGTAATGGGAAGAAAGGCCTAGTGGAATTCATTGGAATAACTTCTACCTAGGAAAATAATAAACCAAAAGCAATAAAGCATTCCTGGATGGAATTAGAGATTAACATGGTCAAAGACTTGAACGATGCAAGAGTCGTGATTCTCACTACATTCAATTTTTCTATTTGGTCTGTACAAGAAAATAGATGGATCTTCGAGAATAACAGGGGAGTATCATAAATTTGCCAGGTGGTGACTCTAATTGCAGCTATTGTTTCAGGTATGGTTTCATTGCTTGAGCAAAGTAACACGTCTCCTGGCACCTGGTACACAACTATTGATCTGGCAAATTCTTCCTTTTCAATGACTGGTAGTAAAGACCTTAAAAAGTAGTTTTCTTTCAGCTGACAAGACCAGCAGTGTACATTCACCTCAGTGGTATATCAACTTTCCAGCCTGATGTCATAATTTAGTCCACTGGAAACTTGATCACTTGTACCTTTAATGAGCCATCACGCTGATCTATTACACTGATGACATCATGCTGATGGACATAGTGAGCAAGAGGGAGCAACTACTCTACACTGATTGGTAAGTCAATTGTATGTCAAAGGGTGGGAAATAAAAATGACAAAAATCAAGGGACCATCCACTTCACTGAAATTTCTAAGTGTTCAGTAGTGCAGTGCATGCGGGGATATTTCTTTTAAGGTGAAGGATGTTGTTGTTGTTAGGTGCTGTCGAGTCGGTTCCAACTCATAGCGACCCTATGTACAACAGAACTTAACACTGCCTTGTCTTGCGCTATCCTCACAATTCTTGTTATGCTTGAGCCCATTGCTGCAGCCACTGTGTCAATCCATCTCCTTAAGGGTCTTCCTCTTTTTCGCTGACCCTCTACTTTACCAAGCATGATCTCCTTCTGCAGGGACTGATCTCTCTTGATAACATATATAAAGTATGTGAGACATAGTCTCTCTAACCTTGCTTCTAAGGACATTCTTGCTGTACATCTTCCAAGACAGATTTGTTTGTTCTTCTGGCAGCCTTTGGCATATTCAGTATTCTTCGTCAACACCACAATTCAAAGGCATCAATTCTTCTTCGGTCTTCCTTATTCATTGTCCAGCTTTTACATGCATATGAGGTGACTGAAAACACCATGGCGTGGATCAGACGCACCTTAGTCCTTAAAGTGACATCTTTGCTTTTTAACACTTTAAAGAGGTCTTTTGCAGCAGATTTGCCGAATGCAACGCATTGTTTGATTTCTTGACTGTTGCTTCTTCCATGGGTATTGATTGTGAATCCGAGGAAAATGAAATCCTTTATAACTTTGACCTTTTCTCCATTTATCATGATGTTGCTTATTGATCTAGTTGTGAGAATTTTGTTTTCTTTACGTTGCGGTGTAATCCATACTGAAGGCTGTAGTCTTTGATCTTTATCAATAAGTGCTTCAAGTCCTCTTCACTTTCAGCAAGCAAGATTGTGTCATCTGCATAAAGCAGTTTGTTAACCAGTCTTCCTCCAATCCTGATGTTCCATTCTTCCTCATATAGTCCAGTTTCTCGGATTATTTGCTCAGCATACAGACTGAATAGGTATGGTGAAAGATACAACCCTGATGCACACCTTTCCTGACTTTAAACCACACAGTATCCCCTTATTCTGTTTAAACGACTGCCTCTTGATCCATGTACAGGTTCTTCCTGAGCACAATTCAGTGTTCTGGAATTCCCATTCTTCGCAACGTTGCCCATAATTTGTTATGATCCACACAGTCAAATGCCTTTGCATAGTCAATAAAACACAGGTACACATCTTTCTGGTATTCTCTGCTTGCAGCCAGGATCCATCTAACATCAGCAATTACATCCCTGGTTCCACATCCTCTTCTGAATCCGGGTTGAATTTCTAGCAATTCTCTGTCTATACACTGCTGCAGCCGCTTTTGAACAAAAGGTGAAAGATACATTGTTGCACCTGGCCCTTCCTCCAACTAAAAAGGAAGCATAGTGCCTAACGGGCCTCTTTGGATTTTGGAAGCAACATATTCCTAATTTGAGTATGCTACTTCAACCCATTTATCAAGGGACCCGAAAAAGCTGCTTATTTTGAGCGGAGTCCAGAACACAAGAAGGCTTTGCAACAGGTCCAGGCTTCTGTGTAAGCTGCTCTGCCTCTTGGGCCATATGATCTGGCTGATGCCATGGTGTTTGAAATGTCAGTGGTAGATAGAGATGCTGCCTGGCGCCTTTGGCAGGCCCCTAGAGGTGAATCATATCACAGATGATAATGAGTTTGGAGAAAATCCCTGCCATCCTCTACAGATAACTACTCTCCTTTAGAGAAACAGCTTTACTCTTACTACTGGGCTTTGGTAAAGACTGAATGGTTAATCGTAGGTTACCAATTTGCTATGTAACCTGAACTGCCCATCATGAACTGGGTGTTATCTGACTCAGCAAGCCATAGAGTTGGGCATGCACAGAAGCACTCTGTCATCAAATGGAAGTAGCATATACAAGATTGACCTTGAGCAGGAGCTGAAGACACAAGTAAGTTACATGAGGACGTGGCCCAAGTGTCCATGGTCCCCACTCCTGTTACATTAGCTTCTTTCTCTCAACCAGAAACTATGGCCACATGGGGCGTTCCCTATGATCAGTTGATTGAAGAGAGAAGACCCAGGTTTGGTTTATAGATGGTTCTGTGTGATATGCAGGTACCACCCCAAAATGGAGAGCTGCAAAAGTAGGTACAGAGTGGAAAAGCCAACAAAATGTATTCTCTCCTAGAGTCTACAAAAAGAAAAAGGAACATAGTCCCAGTTATACCTTAATTTTAGCCCAGTGAGAGCCATTTTTGAATTTATCCTCCAAAACATTAAGATTTTTGTGTTCTTTTAAGCCACTCAGTTTGTGGTGAATTGTTTTAGAAACAGTAAGAAAGTAATAAAACAATCATCCTTAAGGTTACATGTCTTTCTTTTCTTTCACTGACAAATGTATTACAAAGCAGCCTATTCTAATACTCAATTTAGGAAGTTCCTGCAAAAAGCACTGGACTACTAACCAAAAGGTTGGAGGTTCAAACTTACACAGAGGCACCTCGGAAGTAAGGCCTGGTGATCTGCTTCAGAAAAGTCACAGCCTTGAAAACACTATGAAGTGCAGCTCTACTTGCACATATTGGGCCTCCATGAGTCAGAAATGACTCAGTGGCAAACATCAGCAATTACTAAATTTTAATTTCCCTACTTTTTTACTGTTTTGTATTTATAAAAAATCATATTACGATTTTTATATTTTTATGTCTAGGCAGAGCATACGTAACTGGGAACTAGTGACAATTTGCTGCTCTAAAGTTTTTACTGTTCCCCTTCCAGCAAGTCTCTTGTTATAATCCCATGTCTACGCATGTCTTGTTAATCTGCAGGTAGATTTATTGTTTATCATTTCTTTTGTTCTTTGCTTTTATGTCTTCCTTATTCCAGAGACTCAGGCCACTGTTGTATTTTCTTACTTTGAGAACTAGAATGAATTTGTGGAGTTGATATGATGGCATGGGGATGCTCTGCCATGAACACAGAGATACAGTGGTATATGAATAAATAAAATATTGAAGTAAAAATAAAATACTAATAACTCCATGACTTTAATTATACTTAGCTAAAAATTGCACACACACACATACATATATATATATATATATATATATATATATATATGTATATATATATGCATATATATGTATATATTGGCACAGTGGTTAAAAGCTTGGCAGCCAACCAAAACATTGCCCGTTCAAATCCACCAGCTGCTCCACAGAAGAATGATGGGGCAGTTTGCTTCGGTAAATATTATAGCCTTGGAAACCCTATGGGGCAGTTGTACTCTGTCCTATAGGGTCCTTATGATTTGAATTAACTCCATGGCAACAGGTTTGGTTTTGAATTTTTACATATCTATGTATACATACATACATGCACATACACACTCATTCACATATGTGTGTGTGAGTCTGAATCAAATTTTCTCTATATAGAGAGACAGACTAATTTTAAGGATGAGGTAGAGATTGGCTACTATTTAGTAAACAACTGCCTCTTGGCTTCAACATGTTCTACGTGAAGCAGGCATTCTACTGTCAATCCCTTGGGTCTCCAATGAACTAAAATTTCATGATGTATGGAGATAAATTGTGTTTTATATTAACATGCCTCTCTCCATATGCAGGGTCTATAAAAATTCTTGAAATACATGTCTACTGAAAGAAAAGATGTGTTTTCTTATTAAGAAGATGGCATGCCTACAGAGAGTTAATATTTCTTAAATTGAAATAGAATACTTATAAATTTAAGTTTTGCATCTGCTTGAACAGAATATAAAATTATGGCTATTTTTCTAATATTCTAACCAAACTCACAGAGATTATGAGAAATAGAAAAGCAAAATAAATATGTTCTTTTACTAAATTAAGTGAATTTTTAAAAGACTATGAAATTCAGAAAATTGAGCCGCTGGTTTTCAGAAATTACTTCCAGAGTATTAGGAAAAAAAAAAAAAAAACTCTCTAAAATTAAAAGACCAGAAGGATTTGTTCCTTCTGCCTCTCTGAGTGCATCACTTTCTCCTTTAAGTCCACGGTTGGCACACTGAATGCCTTGGCTCCTGCTAAGCTCACCTTCAGCTAGCCCTGCTTCCACGGTGGGCAGAGAGTGTTTGATCCATGCCGGCCTCCTAGCTGCAGGATGATCTTACAGAGAAAATTAACTGAGCTGCTCTTCAAATCATGTCTTAAGATGCTTGTCATGTAACCTCAACCTCCATCTGATAAACATCTCAGTACTTCCAGCTTAGTTTTATGTGCACAGTCATTTCTTCTGGGCTTTGTTTTGTTCCATTGCAGAAAGATTGCAAAATCCCTGTTATCTTTCGTATTCAGATGGAAAAAGGAACAGTTAGCGAGGTCAGTTATATTAAATTAAAAGGAGAAGATAAAACATTCAATCTTTTATTTCACTTCCCTCCACACTTCCTCTTTGGAGTCTTCTCACGGCATTGTGTTCTATGCACAGAAAGGCAACAGACGTCAGAAACACACATGCTGTGGTCACAGAAAATCATGTAGACATAAAGTCAACATTCCAAGAATATGTTTTTTTAATATATTTTCTTAATCGAATGCTGCTTGCTAATAAAAATAAGATATGAAGTATAGGAGTGCAGGAAGGAGATTAAGAATAGTAATTTCTAAATCATATAAAAATGAGAAGAGCATTGACTCTTACACATTTTTTTAAAATTATTCCCATGTAAACACAAAGATCTTTAAACTCTGCTATGTTTTCTGGAAGGCAAAAATGACTGTTATATGCAAATAGAATACGTGTGTTATTCTGAAGACTAAAAGGGTGACTGATAAAAATAAGCAGTTTGATGTTTTAAAAAATAATTTATTAAATGCTTAATTTTATATTGTGTTATTTTAACTGCTGAAGATAATATTATATATGTTAGGGTTATCTGATTGAATACAGGATACTCAATTAAATTTATATTTCAAATAAGTACCTTTTTTTTTTTTTCTGTTATAAGTGTGTCCAATGCAGTCTTTTGGACATACTTACGTTAAAAAAGTAAGTGCTGCTTATCTGGAATTCAAGTTTACTTGAGTGTCTTGTATTTTTGTCTGACAATCTACTTTACATATATACACAAACATACATGCGTCTGTGTATAGATATATGCATGCATAGATATATGTATATATATGTATACACACACACACATATATATATATATATATATATATATATAGATTAGGCTGTGAGAATGTACAGTGCATAAATTAATAAAAGATAAAACATTAAATAAATGTAATAGCAGAAAAGGATTCATACCAAATTCAGGCAAAATAGCATTAATTGAGGGATATAAAATAGTGTTTATAATATTATGGCATACATAAAAGATTCCTAATGGAATTTATTAAAATGCAGATATTCTGACCAATATTCAGCCATTTTGATAGATTACATTTATGAATGGTACCTAATAATTTACTGTTTATTGAATACTCCGTATCATCCTGCTACAAACACTCTGAAAATTCCACTTGGAGAAGGAGTATTATAGAGAAAGAATAATCTAGTTTGAGGTGGGAAGTCGCAGAAAAAACCCTGCGGACAGTATTTATAGGCATAGAATTTGGAAGCTTGCTTCTATTTCTGAATGTTTTAATGTGATTAACTGACATTTATCAAGCACCAGCAAAATTTCTCAGTATGTCCAGACAATGTAACTATTATTTATTAAAAAAAAATGAAGTATGGCATAAATTTAGAAACATGGTAAATGCTGTGATAGAAGTATGCTGAGTGACTGTAAGAAACAGGAATACAGAGGATGGGCATGTAATCTGCTATGACATGAGGCATCAGAGATACTTTCTGGAAAAAGTGATGCTTGGACATGTATTTATAGAATTAGTAGAATTTACTAAGTTATATGATGAGGTGGTTGAGGGGGGGACAAGAAGAAAATTTAGAAGGAATTCATTTCAGATAAATGAAATCACACGGTACGTAGCAGGCTTTCTCCATTCATGTTTCTTTGTTGTTACAGGTAAACCCATTAATTGGTGCCATCAGAAAACCACATTTTCTAAAATATTTTTTTAGAAATTAGCCTGTCATCATTTTGAAACATCCTCAGGCTTTGATCTCATTTAGATTCATAGAGAGCTGGTTGGACTACCAGTTCTAGACAGTTTACTTTGTGTTTTGGCACTTTCCAAGGATATTTTATTTTAAAAATTCCATGCACCTATTAGAAAAGTATAGTTCTCACTCTGCAACTTTCCAGGTCACCTGCTTTGCCCCCTCCCTTTTCCAAGTATCAGCAGATAAGAATGAGACAAGTACTCCAAGAGATCCAGGCATTTTTAGGTGCAAAGGGGAGAGAGATTACATTGTTGAATATTAAAAGGAGTCTTGCTTATCTCTGAAGATAGGTTAGACTGTTTCTATAATTATGATAAGACCTGAGCATAGGGCTTTGAATATAGGAGTTGATCAACATGATTGTGGAATGCATGCATAAAAACAGGGATGTAATGAAAGTTTTCATTGTAGGTAGATGATCATGAAGGCAATTTACAGGATTAATTTAAGGGAAAGGATTTAGGACACTAACCCAAAAATGCAGGCCAGAGTTTTCAAGACCTAAGGTATGGAATAGAAATTGAAATGGTAAGATTTTATAAATATTTAGGAAACAAAATTAGAATCTTTGGTGACTGATTGCATGTTTAGCATTAGGGAAATGAAGGCTGACTTTAGTTTGGAATCGTTAACACCCACTCTCTCATTCGCAGCACGCTTTCAAAAAAAATACTTGTAATAATGTCCAGTGGCTCAAGGAATATCTCTAAAATTCATCTTATTTTTCTGAATTTAAATACTCTGCCTTGTTTTTACTATTTTAGAGCTTATTTCTTTGCAATTGGCTTTTACCTCTCTACTTAGACCACTCAGATTGATCCTGTGTCTGAACCTGCTGGACTTAGATTTCTAATTTGCTCCTCAATTCTGCCTCTCAAGGACCCTTAGCTCCGTGTTCTTCATCCCGTAGCGTGGTCCCTCCAACACAGCCAATCTACAAAACTCAGAAAATCTGCTTATACAATAGTGACAAAAAAAAAAAAAAAAAGGCAAATCTTATTTATCACACTTTCTGGCAATCTGGAAGGTTTACAGCAATTAACTATACAAGAATATATGTATAAACAGATTTGAGAAGGCACATCAAAAATTGAACATTTTAATAATTTGGAGGGTGGAAGATTTTCTAGAAGTCCCTGGGTGACACAAATGGTTAAGTTCTGAACTACTAGCTTAAAAGTTGGGCGTTGGAACCCACCCAGAGGTGCCTCAGAAGACAGATGTGGTGAAGTTCTTCTGAAAGGTCACAGCCTTGAAAACTCTATGGAGCAGTTCTGCTCTACACACGTGGGATCACATTGGGTCGGAACTGACTCAATGCCAACTAATAACAACTACAAATATTTTCAGGAGTTATTGTTTGTCTGATATTATACATGTGAATATAAAATTCAAGGCAACACAAGTCTAGAAATATTTGTGAAATTCATCACCAGTTGATAGAAGCTAAAAACATTACACTGCATGACATTTCAAGGGAAAATGTAGAGATTGTACAAAAAAACAAATCCTGGGGAGTCCCTGCATGCAAAAAGCAACTAAGGGATAGGGCTGGAATAGGAGAGGTTAGTGCCACAACTGATAAAGGGATGGTTAGTTTCAGAAAGCTACAACAGAGCTCTTAGAAGACACGGAGTGACATTTCAATTGCATTTGATGAGCTAGTAATGTTGTAGGAGTGGGTTCAATGGAGGAGTACAGGCAAAGAGTACAATACACTGAGAAGTGCATATCTTGAAGGAGAGAGAGTATAAAAATATAAATTCCTTCAACAGATTATCCTATTAGGGAGAATACAGACGGAATTGTGTGACACACAGGACTTCTTTGAATAGGAGAGTTCAGTACCCGGACTCAAAAGAAAAAACCTAGTGAGCAGATACAAATTCATGATATAAGAAAAATAAAATTATGTGTGTGCGTGTGTATATATATACATATATATATTTAAGATCTCCTATGCATGAGGGAACCTGTTTGCACACTGGTTAAGAGCTCAGCTGATAACCAAAACTTTGGCAGTTCAAATCCACCAGCCGCTCCTTGAAAACCTTATGGGGGCAGTTCTACTCTGTCCAATAGGGTTGCTATGAGTCAGAATTGACTAGAAGGCAGCGGGTTTTGGTGGGATGTACAACGCACTGCCCTGTGTGTACTACTAGACTTAATAAGAGTTACAGACATCGCTGATCAATGATGACCAAAGTTCCATAGGAAACTGGCTGTATCATAGTCCCTTGATTCTAAGGACTACCCCTCATTCTAATACAACCATCACTTCATTCAACTTATCTGCCTGGACAATATCACATGTGGATAAACTTTACTTTACATTCTGATCTACAATTTCTCTTAAAATGTCTCTCAAAATGTTACTTCATAATCCAGCCAAAAAATAGAGAAGTTTCTATATATTCAGACCTTTTCCTTTTCTCTTTTAAGCTATGAAATTAGTCAACACCACCAATTGAGTTGATGTTGATCTTATCAAAACAAAAACAAAACAAATATAGACTTTCAGACTTGTGGAATTTGGAAATTTTGGAATTGTGGATAAGTAGTTATCCATCTATATTTATTTTACTTTGTGAAAATTATAAGTAAAGATTTTAGTATATGATTTGCTTAATGAAATTCATACCTGATAACACATTATATATATATATATATTTGACTAATAACCATTGCTTTCAACAAAATTATTAAGAATTTTAATTTATTATGTATTATTTGGAAAAAATTGTCTGAAAATCATAAAACTCTAAGATATTAAAAATGAGGGGGGAACTTCAAACTTTAAAGGAAAAAAATTCTTCCATTATAAATCTGATAACCTGTGCCCACATACTCTCTACTACCAAACTGCTCAATAGTTGCTCATTCTACAATTGCCTAAAGGCTTTTTAGATTAAATATATATATATATATATAATAAGAAACTGTATATTCACAAATAACTCAGACTAGGGAAAAATGTAAATACTTATGATCCTTTAACCTCATTTTTTTCCCAATAAATCATCAAATTACCTTGGTGAATTCTATAACTTCATTGTTCTAGCAAATACTCACTTGTGACAGTTAAAATGTTCTACCAAAGAGATATAAAATGAAAATACACAGAGAATTCAGAGTCTTCAAAAAACTTTCATAGGTCAGCTAAAAATATAAATGAGAACTAAACACTATTACAACTTTTTATAATAAGTCATTTTTTTATTTATATGATCACTTATTGAAATGTCCACAGCCTGGGAATGGCATTTAAAGTCCTAAATCATGTCAAAGTTTCAGAGTTTTGTTTTTTTTTTTTACAAAATATACTTTCATAAAAATGATGGGAACTCTTTGATTGCTAAAAGCAAAAAGCTAAATTATGTGATAATTTCATCAAATTGTCAGTGAATACTATACTATTATTAAGACATTACATTTTCATTATAGATTAAGAAATTGAATGTTTCAAAAAGTGTCTTGCATTCAGTAAATTATGTAAATTAATAACTAAATTAGCTTGCATTGAAGGAATATGCTAATTTTTAACCTGCTGACTTACTCTCAGAAAATTGCTAAATGCTGAAAATGTCTAAACATTTCAACTTGACTATATTATTAAAAGTGTAATGATAGATTTCTTTACTGAATTTTTTCTAAACAGCTGAAAGGGTTATTCTGTGTAACTGTAATTAAGCTCCCTAAAGCTTTCCCTTGATAAGCTATCTCTCCATAATTACTTCTTTATTAAAGCTAAATAAAAAGTTACACTGATACGTGAAGCACTTTCATATGTTAATACTTCTATGTATTATCCATGGAAGTTTGAGGCCTCCATTCACTCTCCTAGTTTTCCCTTACTTTGATTGCTGATTATTTCAAGGAATATATTTTCTTTACAAAATTAATTTTAACTTATCAGATGGTTTATTATGCCAGTTAAATTGTTACATTTTCACTTCACTACAGGATAGAAGCTCAGTGGAATGGTATTACTAAGGGCAATGTCTATTCATTAAAACATATTGCAAGTTAAGTTAATATCGTCTACCTTCTAAATTCTTAGTTATGCCAAGCTGATACGTTATTTTAAAGAAAGTAAAAAGTTATTTCATTTCCTAAATATGACAACTATTTATTACTAAAAAAAACAAAAAAAACAACCAACTCGTTGCCACTGAGTCATTTCTGATGCATAGCAACCCTACAGGAGAGAGTAGAACTGCCCCGTAGGGTTTCCAAGGAGTGGTTGGTGGATTAGAAATGCTGACCTTTTGGTTAGCAGCCTTAACCACTGCACCATCAGTGCTCCATTTATTACAAAACTAAATTATTTTAAAATGTCTTTCAAAACAACTAAAGCATAGTAAGCTCTAGTTTACATTTTACATAGCATGTTGTGTCCACATGACTTTTCAACAAGATAAACAATGACTACACATGGACCTCATTAGATGGAATACACAGGAATCAAATCAACTACATCTGAGGAAAGAGATAATGTTGTTGTAGTTGTTAGGTGCCATCAAGTCGTTCTGACTCACAGCAACCCAATGTACAACAGAACGAACCACTGCTCAGTCCAGGGCCATTCACATAATCATCGTTGTGCTTGAACCCACTGTTGCAGCCACTGTGTCAATCCATCTCATTGAAGGTCTTCCTCTTTTTTCTCTGACCCTCTACCTTGCCAAGCATGATGTCCTTCTCCATGGACTGGTCCCTCCTGATAATAGGTCCAAAGCAAGTGAGAAGAAATCTCACCATCCTCACTACTATTCTGGCTGTACTTCTTCCAGGACAGATTTGTTCATTCTTCTGTCAGTGGATGTTATATTCAATATTCTCACCAGCACCATAATTCAAAGGCATCAATTCTTCTTCAGTCTTCCACATTCATTGTCCAGCTTTCACATGCATATGAGGCGATTGAAAACACCATGGCTTGGGTCAGACACACCTTAGTCTTTATAGTGACATCTTTGCTTTTTAACACTTTAAAGAGATACTTTGCAGCAGATTTGCCTAATGCAATGGGTCATTTAATTTCTTGACTACTGCTTCTGTGGATCTTGATTGTGGGCGCAAGTAAAATGAAATCCAATAAGACAATGGAGAAGCTCAAAATCATCAGTCAGAATAAGGCAAGAGGCTGACTGCAGAACAGACCATTAATTGCTCATATGCAAGGTCAAGTTGAAGCTGAAGAAAATTAAAACAAGTCCACAAGAGCCAAAGTACATCCTTGGTTATGTCCCACCAGAATTTAGAGACCATCTCAAGAAGAAATTTGACACACTGAACGTTAATAACTGAAGACCAGACAAGTTGTTGGATGACATCAAGAACATCATACATGCTGAAAGCAAAAGGTCACTAAAAGGCAGGAAAGAAAAAAAAAAAAAAAGGATATCAGAAGAGACTCTGAAACTTGCTCTTGAACATAGAGTACCTAAAACAAATAGAAGAAATGATAACTTATAAGAGTTGAACAGAAGATTTCAAAGGGCGGCTCAAGAAAACAAATTAAAGTATTATAACAAAATGAGTAAAAACCAGGAGTTACAAAACCAAAAGGGAAGAATGTGCTCAGCATTTCTCAAGCTCAAAGAACTAAAGAAAAAATTCAAGCTTTGAGTTGCAATATTGAAGGATTCTATGGCCAAAATACTGAATGACTCAAGAAACATCAAAATAAGATGGAAGGAATACACAGAGTCATTCCTTTCTTTTCAAATGTTGTACAGAAGAGAATATACAAAAATAATATATTGGTCAACTCTTCAGATTACTGATATTGTTTAGATTTTTTTAAATCTTGTTTTACTTGACAAAATATATTTCTAATAGATTTGGTTTGTTATTCTTATTATTTCTTCTTGCCTTAGTACTTATAAAATCTCTTTTTTTAATTTTGTTATTGTATTTTAGATGAAGTTTTACAGAACAAATAGTTTCTCATTAAACAGTTAGTACACGTATTGCCCCATGACAATGGTTAACAACCCCACGACATGTCAACACTGTCCCTTCTCAAGCTTGGGTTCCCTATTACCAGCTTTCCTGTCCCCTCTTGCCTTCTAGTCCTTGTCCCTGGACTATTGTTCCCCATTAGTTTCATTTTGTTTTATGGGGCTGTCTAATCTTTGGCTGAACAGTAAACCTCGAGAGTGACTTCTTTACAAGCTAAAAGTGTGTCCGGGGGCCATACTCTCGTGCTTTCTCCAGTCTCTGTCAGACCAATAAATCTGGTCTTCTTTTGTGAGTTAGAATTTTGTTCTACATTTTTCTCCAGCTCGGTCCGAGACGCTCTGTTTTGATCCCTGTCAGAGCAGTCACTGGTGGTACTCAGGCACCATTTACTTGTAGTGGACTCAGTCTGGTGGAGGCCATGGTAGTTGTGGTCTATTAGTCATTTGGACTAATTTTTCCTTTGTATTTTCATTCTCCCTTGCTCCTGAAGGGGTGAGACCAATGGAGTATCTTAAATGGCTGCTCACAGGCTTTTACGACTCCAGATGATACTCACCAAGGTAAAATGTAGAACTTTTTCTTTATAAACTGTGTTAATGCCAATTGAGCTAGATGTTCCCCAAGACGATGGTCCCCATAGCCCTCTGCCCAGCAGTTCAGTACTTCAGGGAGTTGGATGTGTCTATAGAGTTTCTATGACTTTGCCTTGTATAAAATATTTTATAAAATGTGAATATTAACATGCACAAGAAATTGCTGGATGTCCTTTCAACTACAAAAAATCACATTTACATCAGAAATACAGGTTCTCCCCCTTTGACTCTTTTATGTACTATAAATTCTCCTTAGTTTTATAAAAATTTCATGGCCCCTCCTTGCTCATGGCTGAAAATTTTTGTATCTTCTCCACAAACTAAATTGTGACCAGTCAACAACAGCAACAAAAAGTTGTTAAACGTCATAACAAAGAAATTACAAAATCCCAAACCATATTATCCTTCACATATCTCGATTATCACCTAAATGGTTATAAGTTTGATTAGCCACATAGGAAAAACTGTTGAGGCTTTACAAAATAATATTTTTCCAAAATATCTTTAATTTGGAGTTGATGACACACATTCACGAGTCTGTTGGGGAAAAGGTATATAATTCACTATGTACTGTCCTTTTAACTTCAAGAATTCCATACCTCAGTTCCTATGAGATTTGCTTTTCTATACTGCCATGCTCAACATATATTTGCAGTAAGTTAAACTTTGTACAAAGATGTTCTGTATGCAAAGATGAAAGCCTCAATTTTTATTGTATTTTATATCTCAGACTTCAAAAAAAAAGACGCCATTAATACACAGAGAAAAAAGAACAACAACAAAAAATATTCTTGGTATGCATTGGCAATCTTTTCAAGATAAACAAGGTTTGGCAGGGTCAAAAAGTAAGCAGTAGATTTATGAAGAGAATCATAGTAATGAAAGAAAATTAGTTATGAGCCTAAGGTTATGTCATTTTTTGAGTTTGCAAGTGTGTGGGATTCAATTCAAAACGCATATTTGTGAGTGACCAGCTTTGCTAGATCCTGTGCTAATTGTTAGCGGTAAAGATAGGAAAAGATGCTTAAGTTCTTTCTTAAAAATCAGAGAGCTTAATAAAATAGAAAGACAAGCAAAATATTCTTAAAGTCCATTGTGTTGGATGTAAGCGGAATCCCGATTTTCCCTGGGATTTCTTTGTCAGTTGAGATCTCGATAAAATGAACCCCATTCATGTTCTGTGCAAGATTTCTCCAAATACCTCAATGCTTCGGTTCTCATGGTCATCTCTGGCTCCTTCTTTCTCCCTTGTCTGAAAGTATATTCTCCTATACATATCTTCGGTCTTCTATTTCTTTCCTGACATAGTGTGGAAGCCAGAACAGGTCCCTTTTCACAATTAATATACACAAATCCCCCCACAATAATCAAATCAACAAAGAAAACCAACTACCAGTCCCTGCGTATGCCACACATACTTAAGTTTGTTTTTAGCGTGAGAAAGGGGATTTACATAGAAGCAAGGCAAATAATTTAGAGTTTTAGACACCCTAGTTCTCAGAAGTACTACAGCCAGCTTTCCATGATGCTCAGCCAATCCATTTCTGTCCCCTGTTCTCTGCCCAAAGCCACTTCTAAATTCCTCTTCCACTTTAATATAGAAGGGATTAAACCAAACGCATTTGCAGTTCAGCTGATTCCAACTGTTAGAAACCCTATAGGACAGAGTAGGGCTGCCCCCATAGAGTTTCCAACGCTATAAATCTTTAAAGAAGTAGTCTGCCACATCTTCCTCCCAGGGAGTGGCTGGTGGGTTTGAACCCCAAGCTTTCTGCGTGGGTTTGAACCCCAACTTTTCTGGTAGCAGCCTAGTGCTTTAACCACTGTGCATCCAGGGCCCCTTACAGAAGGGATTAGCTATTCTTTATTGCCTGTGTCCGGAGAGTAATATTTTCCATCCAGGATCTCTCCTTTTATTTCATTTGATTTCTATAAGTGTTCCTAAATTACAAGTGTTCCCTCTTGAAAGGAATTGCTCTTCAAAGTATTACAGAAACTTTTTCCTACAGTTTCAATTTAGTATAATTAAACCTGTGCACGTAAACATTAACGATAAAGCAATAATAAAACCGAACCCAACAGCATCAAGTGATTCCAACTCACAGCGACCCCCTGTGTTACTGAGTAGAACTGCTCCACAGGGTTTTCCTGACCGTAATCTTTAGGGAAGCCAGTTGTGAGGCTTTTCTTCTGCAGCTCTGCTAAGTGGGTTTGAACCGCCAACCTTTCAGTGCAAACCATCTGTACCACACAGGGACTCATAAAACAATAGTAAGTAACATATATTGCTCCCTTAAAAATATACCAGGCAACTTTAGAAGCATATCACATGAATTTTATATAATCCATGGTGTAGACATTACTATTATTTCCATTTTGCACAAGATTTTTTAAAATGCACTGAAATTAGAGAATCTTGCAAAAGCTCCTCCAGCCTAGCAAAATTAAAGGAGGCACATCTAATATATATATAGAGAAAGAGAAAGAGAGACAGGAAGCCCTGGTGACGCAGTGGTTAAGAGCTATGGCTGCTAAGCAAAAGGTTGGCAGTTCGAATCCACCAGCCTCCCCTTGGAAACCCTATTAGGCAGTTCTACTCTGACTATAGGTTGCTGTGAGTCAGAATCGACTTGATGGAAATGTGTTCTTTTTTTTTTAAAATATATATATGCATTCTTTGGCCACTCCATATATATATAATGTATATTAATGTATATATATTAAACATATATGTTGTTGTTAGGTGCCTTTGAGTAGGCTTCAACTTATAGTGACCTTAAGTACAACAGAACGAAATACTGCCTGTCCTGTGCCATATATACATACATATATAGAAGAACACTGAATTCACCATGGACTGCCAAAAGAACTAACAAATCTGTCTCAGAAGAAGTACAACCAAAATGCTCCTTAGACGCAAAGATGGTGAGACTACATTCACATACTTTGGACATGTTATCAAGAGGGACCAGTCCCTGGAGAAGGATATTACGCTAGGCAAAGTAGAGGGTCAGAGGAAGACTCTCAACGAGATGGATTGACACAGGGTTGAAACAACGGGGCTCAAGCATAACAGTGATAGTGAGAATGGCACAGGACTGGGCAGTAGCTGAACCTACTCGATGGCATCTAACAACAACAACAGATATATATCTCCATATATAATATTTATTAAATAAACGTCTCATATATATCAAATAATATATACATTAAATAAATAGTTAAAGTAGATAATATACATTAAATATATATTCTGAGTGGCCAAAGGATGCATAGTGGAGGTGAGAATTTGTAAAGAAGGAAGAAGGAATTGTAAGTGCAATGATACTGCAACATGAAAAGCATTTGTTATGGATTGGTATGGATGAGCATTAGAATATGAAAATTGCCAGACCATTACTTGCAGTGGTAAATGGTGTTGGGTGGTGAGGAGTATAGACTGGTGAAGAGTCAGAGACCAGAGCATGATATACTTTGAAGGCATTAAGGATCATTAGCTAGTATACCTGTAAAAAAATTATGCTGTAAACTCTTGAGCAGCTGAAGAAGAGATTTCATACAGAGACTTACAGATTTATTCTTACAAAATAAATCTACTTAAGTGTGGAAAAATTTAGGAAGTAAGAAAATTCTATTCAAAGAAGCCTGTTTGGGGTGATTGTAATAGTCTCTGTGAGTGATAGCAAAAGCCAAAACATAGACAATAATGACATGGGAGATTGATAGATTCAAGAGATATGTCATTTGTCCTTTTCTTGTTAATAATTGATTTAGTCTGTACTAAAACCAATGTCCTTTCTACCAGAGGGAAAACAAAACAAAGCAAAAACTACCCCCTCAAAACACAAACACATAGCTCAGTGGCAGCTGGCAAAGAAAACTATAGTAAAGGCAATAGTAGAAGCAAGAAAACCCACTCAGAAGCTGTTACTTTAGTTCACGTAAGAAATAATAGCAACTTGGAATATAGTGGGAACTGAGGAAGTGGTGAAGATCGTACAAGGCTGGGATATGTGGAATCTGTGAGAGCAGGAACTCGATGGGACTGCCTTGTTTTCTGGGTCTCGCAAGTTTTCCACCCTTGACTGGGTGCAGTCTTACCACTTTTCTATCATTCATTTTAGTGGAAAATATTTGAGTTTTCCTTCTCTGAGTGGTTCCCACCTTACACAGGTTCCAGTTGTGGCAGTTTTTACTGTATTTTGAAAATAGAGCCAAGAGGAAAATTATATGTAGTCTTTGGAAAATAAGAGTTAAGGTTGCCAAGCTCTGGGGGACAAAAGAACTGAATAGTAGACAGTGATGGGAAAAATAGCTTCGGGGAGCAGTAAACTCTACGTGTTTGAACTGGAAACAAGATCAGTTCGGTAGGTGTTAAACTGAAGACACAATTTGATATTTTAGAGAAGATATCAAGAACACAGAACAACTCTGGAGTTCAATGAAGAAATTGGTGAATAAAAAAAAAAACTTATGTAATAAAATTAAAGTCATATGACTAGATGAGATTACTTAATGAGTGAGAACAAACAGAGGAGAAAGAGGTCAGAGAATGAGATATAGACATGAGGTTGAGGAATTGGAGATAAGCTGCAAAGGTGATCAAAATTAAGTGGCAAGTATGATGTCTCAGAAAACTTGGTAAAGTAGGTCAACCAAAAAGAGAAAGACCCTCAAGGAGATGGGATTGACCTAGTGGCTGCAACAACGAGCTCCTGCACAGCAACGATTGTGAGGATGGTGCAGGACGGGGCAGTGTTTTGTTCTGGGTAGCTATGAGTTAAAAACGACTGGCTGGCACCTAACAATAACAACAATATAATGTCTCAGAAGCCAACAAATAAAAAATATGTAGATATGTGTAGATGGGTCAACTATGTTAAATGCTTCTACGACATTGACTGGGACTCAAAATGGGCTTTGAAATTGTGAACATCTCTGATGCCTTTGTAAAGATCTCTGTGGTTATATTGAAGGATGTGATGAGAGAGCTTAAATGGAATGGCCTCAAAAGAGAAAGGGAAATGAGGAAGCAGAAACTACAAATGTAGAAAACCCTTTCCAAGAGTTTGTTTTTAAACTTGAGCAAAGAAATGTTACGGTAGTGGAGGTGAATGTGTAATCAGGATGATGTGTGTGTGTGTGTGTGTGTGTGTGTGCACAGACATATGCTGATGCAAATGATTCAAAAGAGAAGAAAACAATTATAATATGAGCGATAGCCGAGTGTGTATTTTCCACAGAACTAATGTCCTAAATAGTGATTATCCACTAACAAATAAAATCCAGTAGTCGTCATGCCATTTAATACGAGTTATAGAATGTTATATGTTAACAATTATGTTGCGTTACATATATATTTAAATTATTTCTAAGGAAAAGGAATTTTATATTCCAGACAAGTATGCACAAAGACATTTACACTATTTTCCTTTTTATTATTGTATATTGTAGGTAATAATCTGGATTTTGAAATATTAAACATACGTTGAGTAGAAATTTCATGGTTTATTCATATGGAATTCAGTAGGAAATATCACTCTCACTTTGCAGGTAATAAAACAAAAATGTTAGTGATTCATTTAAACTAAGAAAATGTTAGAATACTCTCTTGCAGTTTCAGAGGATAAATCACTGACAAAATGAGTATGCAAAATTCATGTCTACAATATTTTTGTGCGAAGCGCTTACACTGTTCTTCAAGCTCTTCTCATTTAGAATTGGTGCTTTTCAGATGAGGATGTGCAGACTGATATAAATCAGTAAGCACATCATTTTTCATTGATCAAATTTTCAACAAAACCTGAGTACATATTTTGCATATTTTCTTTAACGGTTGTAAAATGACTTAAATGGTATACTTTTTAACAAGCATTTTGTTGTAATACCACATGTCACAGCCTTTTAAGTTACAAACCATACATTGATTTTTAATACAACTGAAATGAAACTCATAAGGACCTATGTCTGTACTTAAATAGAAATTCCTTTGGAATTTGTGTGACTGACATTTGGAATATCAATGTGATTAGATTGGCGTGCAATTGTTATTTTCTAGAGCAGGGACTCACATCTAGGGTATCATGCCCTCCTGCAGAGACACAGCTGCCACTTGACATGCCATAAACTTGTATAGAACCAAAATAAAATTTAAAACCATGTAAATAATGGTTATGAACTAGGGAGATTAATAAATGAGACTTTCAAACTTAATTTGGGGTAAAACAAACTCTGTGTAATATTATTTGACATACTAATTCAACATGCAAACTCCAGCATTATTAGTGATGCTATGCACAGTTTAAAAGATTAGCATATCTATATTGCTTTAGGGGAAAATAAATTTGAAGTACTAAAAAAAATTAATGAAAAATGCATGGGTAATTCCTTTTGTATAACAGTTCCTTCAATCTGGTAACCTCTTATAGCTAGAAGCTGCTTAGTCTTCTTTTTTTTTAAATAGTTTGAAGTAATTCAAAGCAACAGTAAATATTGACGAAAGGTGGAAATACAGAAGAGCAGAGATTTAGAAGCCATGTTTCAGAAACCAATATGATGTGAACAGATTGTCCAGCCCGGCTCAAGCAGAGAGCACATCTGAATGTCACAGTTCCTCATGGTGAGTTTTGATTAATTAATCTTAATTTAGGGCTTAGAGGTCTTTGAATACTAAATGCTGGACCTGATTCAGGAGTGATAAACCCTAATAAACTATCACCTACTGGAATGTAGTTTGATAGCCACTTTGTGGCGTGTCATCCATTTGCAGTTTGAACTCATCCATACACAACAGAGATATGGCAAGTGCTACATTTATTCTAAAACAGAGGGTTAGTTAAAAAGAATTCGTTTAAATGCAGAGTTAATACTTGGCTGACGAAATAGTCAATGAAAACAAATTCGAATGATACAAATTAAACACACAACTGATTTATTTATTATTAATTAATCCTCATTTTTTTTGACCTAGCCTAATATTATTGGGTATATTACTAAGGTTTGTTATTTTTATGTATGTGATTCACACAATACTAAATTAAGTTCGTTTAAAAAATTTAATTATAAAGAATAAAATCCACTAAAATTATTTAATTAATGGCACAGCAATTGACACACTTGTAAAAAAAAGATTATTTCTCTTACCATAAAAATAAAATAGATTAGAATTAGAAAGACTTGCAAAAAAAGAGTTTATTTCTGTTGTCATAAATGTGGTAGAGGTTTTTCCTTCTTAGTGAATATAATATAGTCATATAGCTCATCTTTTGTTTTCTTTACCACCTAAAAGTTTTTGCATATACAATTTTCTTTTTCTGGAAAATTCTGCATTCACTCACCCTTTTTTACCTGCTAAATGTCCTATCAGATTTACAGTTAATATATTTTACGAAAGTGTTGCTTATCTCAAGGTCTAGGATTAGTTCCCGAGTCATAGAAGCAGAAAATATATATTTAATGTACTTTGTCTTTCTTGAAGAAAGTTGTCAGTAAGTAATTTGAGTTATATTCATTAATTATCTCTTCACTAGACCATAAGCTCCTCTGAACCAGAAAACAAAACAAACCTGTTACAACACATAGTGACACTAAGCTCCTTTAAGACACGTGCAAACTGCTACATTCCTGGCACCATGCGTAGTACTCAACAGGCAAAGAGTAAAATTTATGAATTATAAATGGCTGAAGATAAACATTGGAAAAGAGAAACACAATGTACTGAGTTCACAAGTTCTCAGTGTGAAGGACCATTTGGAGCAGAGCAGTATTCTAATGGCTTGATCAACAGGTGTTTATTACTCACAGAATAAATTGGACAGGGATGTGCAGAACAGGAAATATCATCATCAGTCAAGGTTCCCTGAAGCTAGGCTCTCATCCCAGGGTGGGATGTTTCTCATCCAAGCGAGTCCCATTTCACACCGTCTATGAGGAACCCTGAAGTCCCTCTCTTACGGGGTTAATATACTAGCTAGTTACAATGGTCATGTGCCAAACAGCATGTACAGAAAGAGAATAGAAGAAGGGAATAATAAAAGGGTAAGACTCCCTTGAGGGCCAAGACACTGCTTATTGCCCTTGCTCATGGTGTGTGACCATATCCTGACTGGCTATTCCAGACTTGCTGGCATCACTGAACAACCTTTCCTCCTTTGTCCCACTAAGATAGATAAAAAATGTTTCAAGTCTCTCAGAAGTCAATCGTCTCCCCATAAGGTACATACTTAGAGTGCATCAGCAGCTATTACGTCTATTAAAAACTATGGGAGCTGTGGGGGGTGATTATAGTACAGCATATACCTGTGCACCCAGCAGGAAGCCATATGTAGATTAAGCTAGTTCTACCAATTTTGTATTTTGTACCATGAACTCAAGCATGCACTTTCATATGAAGACTCATAGAATTCACATGACTTTCATAGATAGATAGACATCACATCCTCACTTTATCTATGATAAAAATCAATCCTTAAAAACTTTAATAACTTATCAATTTTCCATCTTTTATGATTTTATCTTTGTTTCCTTTTTTTAACATATATGTTCAGTGTTATGTTTAACATAGTAAAAACTTTTTGGAAAATTGTCTTGGTAACATCTACTAAAATTGAAGATATGCATATCTTATGACACAGCAAATCCACTCTAGGAAAATTCCCAAAGACATCTGTGAACATAGACACCAAACGTGTGGAAAAGAAATTTCACGGCATCATCGTCGTAATAGGCAAAATCTATAAACGAACCTAATGTTCATCAACAGTAGACTGGATTGATAACATTTGATATATTCATCAGTGAAATGTTTGAAAAGCAATAAAATAAGCTATAGCTGCAATACAGTAATATAAAGACATCTCACTTTTGTGTTTAACAAAAGAAGCTACAGAAAAAAATAATAAACCTTCTGTTTAATCAAGTTAAAAGCAAACCTACAAAAATAACTTGTAATGTTTTAAAAGATGCATATGACAGCCGTAAGTATATTTTTAAGTGCAAGGAAGTAATTATTATAAAAAAATAAGAATAATTGTTACTTTTGGGTGAAGATAGCAGTTATGATTCAGGATGTACAAGAAATCTTCCAGGATGATGACAATGTTTTATTTCTTGACCTAGGTTGTGGTGGTAATACAAGAGCTTGCTTTATAATACTTTATCAAACTGTACATTTTTTATGTTAAGATTTTTTAAGATTTGACAATAACAAAAGATAAATTTTTAATTTACTTAAGTTCATTGAGGGTAACATTTCATAAATTTCTATGCATTTGTAATAATCAGCAATGATCAAGTATGACAGTTCTGTTTATTCTCTTTCTCCACAGTATTTCCCTCTTCTGTGTGTTTGCCATTCTGGTGGTTAGGTAATCATAGACATATATTTTTATTTTTTTATTTGTATTTTGCTTAATATTAATGAAGCTGAGAACTTTGCTTGAATTTAATTGCCATTTTTACATCTGCTTTCGTAAAGTGTCTGTTCAAGTATTTTACACGATTTTCATTTACCTCTTCCAAATAAATATATAGGAGTTATATTTCTTATGCATATCTTCTCAGAATTCAAGTTTTATATTTTCATTCTTTTAGTATTCATCTTCTATTAGAAAAAATGCTAAATTCTAAAGAAGTAAAATTCATCATTCTGTCTCCTTGATATTTAGTACTTTTATGTTTTAAGAAGTCTGATGCTCTAAAGATGTGCTCCTACATTTTTGTATACTTTATTGTGTTCCCTTTTATATAAAGTCCTACAAATCAACCCATTTGGTTTCTATTATTTTGACTTTTTTTTTTTTCAAAATTATCCTCTTGTACAGGCCATAAAAATAATGGTAATTGAAGATACAGCCCTATGTCTTTGGATATTCTCGATTCGTTGAGAATTTGATTATCACCTAAACTTCCAATTACCACATATTCACTGATGTTTCACAAATCCCATATCTTGCTGTTTACTTTATATTTTCTCAAACATATCTCAGTTTCAATATATCCAACCAAATTTAAGGTCGTCCCATGTTTTTTTAAGGATTCCTGGTGGCGAACTGGTTAAGCACTCAGCTGTTGACCTAAAAGTTGGGGATTCAAACCCACCTGCCACTCGTCAAGAGAAAGATGTGGCAGTCTGCTTCCATAAAGATTACAGCCTTGAAAACCCTATGGGGCAGTTCTACTCTGTCCTATAGGGTCACTATGAATCAGAATAGACTCTACAGCAATGGCTTTGTTTTTTGGGTTTATACTTATTTTTACCATATGACTCTACCATCAGTTTACTCATATAATCCAGAAACCAGAGTCATTTTTGACATCTCCCTCCTCCTTACCTTCCATGTCAGTTCCCAGTGGAGTTCTACTGGCTTTACCTTCAAAATGTTTTGTTTGCCTTCTTTCTACAATGTCTAAGGCAGTTGGCAGAGTTGGATATCCTATGACATTATCACCGTTCACAGGCTTATGGCTGACACAGATCTCTTCCAAGCCGCAGAAGAGACCTAGCAATGTATTCAATATGGACATATATTTTTCTAAAATTTGCAAAGTTAAAATAAGTAATAAAAATCAGTTAAGACAAATATCTCTCCTTATTCTGGTTTCCCTATATCACACTGCTGCTTTTGTCACATGGCATTGGGTGGCCAGAGATAGTTGGCCAGGGATGTTGAATTGGTAATGCAATTACCCTGTGTTCAGTTGGATAGATTTATGTGTTTACAGCACTCCTGCCTATAGATGAATTATTACTAGATGCCCCAAATTTTCTTCCAAGAATATTTCTAACGCCCACTGTGTCCACTTGTTAAGGGTTGTGAGACAAAGGCTGAGGGCCTGGTATCGTATGACAATACATGCATAGTCTATCGGTCCCATCCCAAGAAGAATGTGGGTGGAGAAGGAGTAAAAGGATTTGAGATGGTTGTGACCAGACTGCATGTTCTTCCAAGTGTCTCACATGTAAAATCATCAGCAGAATATTCAGCACTCCTCTAGACAATAAGGAAGGTGTCTTCTCTCAGAAGTGGAGTCAAAATTGGAGCATGTAAAATTATAAAGGCACCATAGAGATATGCAATCACTGAATAAGACAGTTTACGTTACATTTACAAATATTGTAATGTTTGTGGTATCTGCAGCTTTTATTGAAAAGGTATAATTTGTTGTGATTTATTTTTTTCATTTGAAGTAAATATTAATTAGCTTAAATTTGTATATCTATTTATAAATTTCAGACCCCACAAAACCTGAATAAAATGGATTCGCTAGGGTAAATTGAAATTGCATTAACTGCATATGTGAAAGTTAATACGTGAAATGAAATTAGAAGTGGCTTTAAAACCAGACATAGTATTTTTATCCAGACAATGAGAATTCCTCGAGATTTATAAAGTAAGAAATACCATACCATCAATAGGTAAGTGTAACAACTGTCTGTGCATTAGATTAAAAAGGAATTATAGAAATCAGACTTGATAATAGATTTGGAGCCCTGGTGGCATAGCGGTTAAGAGCTCGACTGCTAACCAAAAAGTCGGCAATTCAAATCCACCAGCCACTCCTTGGAAACCCCGTGGGGCAGTTCTACCCTGTCGTATAGGATCTCTGTAAGTCAGAATCCCTCGAAGGCACCTAACACCAACAATAGATTCCCACAATCTATTGACAAAGAAACCAAAATGAAAAAGGATGAGAAAGAATTAACATCCATTTAGCAAATGCCAAGTAAACATCTATAAAGTTAGACACTTATCTGTTATTAATAATAATACCATTATTATCGTCAGTTTACACATGAAGAAAGCGGGAAAGAGATGTTATATAAATTGCCGTATGCCACACCAATAGGGAATACCCGTTGCCCTTGAGTCCATTCTGACTCACGTAGGACAGAGTAGAACTGCCCTATAGGGTTTCCAAGGAGTGGCTGGTGGATTCAGACTGCCAACCTTTTGGTTAGCAGCAAAGCTCTTAACCACTGTGCTACCAGATCTCCACTCGTCTGGGAGTGGTGAGGCTGAAATTCAAACTCAGTCTGTTTCTAGAGCACCAGGCTGTGTGTCTGTTCCAGCAGTTTTGTTTGTTTTCTCTCCTGTATTAACCTACCACTTCCTGGCTCAATATTAATTAATTTATCTACATAAATATGTGGCATGACTTACTTAAATTTAAAATGTTCTGAAGCATTGAGCATGGATATACTCTCTTGTGTTTTTGGATAAAATATATGTAAGTACACACAATAGGATTTCAACCAATGCTTTATACCTACAGAAGAATGACATGTATTTTCCCTTCTAGAGTACTTTTAATAAACTTTGTAAAACGAATGGTTGTATTACATACAATAATAATTCAATATTTTATATAAAACTACGCAAATCTGTTCTGGAGCTTTAGTGGTTTTTCTCAGTGATGCTTGTATCTTTGCATGCATTATTAAAAGCAAAATTATTTTAAAGACTGAGTTTCCTAGTCTTGTTCTATTATGATATTTTGAAAATTATAATATTTTGCAGGTAACTAATTTCAGTTCAACAGTTAAATGTGTACTTGGATTAAAATAAATAACAAAAAATATCACAAATAAATTTAAGAATTTACAAATGCGTTTAAATATGTATAATATTTTATAGATCAAAATATCTATAGCAGACAATTTAACTTTTATAGTAACAAAATCATCACAATAAAACTAAATACATTTAACTTTAATATTGTTATTATAAAATATAACATATACAGACCAACATTTTAAATGAAAACACTTTTTGTTCCTTATCACTTACGTACTTAATATTATGAAGATGAGAATGAGCGGTATTGCCGTATCAGTTGTAATAACAATTATTTTCCAGTGCTTTGCTTTCATCCCAGCATAAAATGAAACCAATTTTAAATATGTACTTTGAAGCTATTTCCTCTTTTGTAAGATTTGTGTACTTTTAATTTGGATGTTCCAAGAAATTTCATCATACTTAGTTTATCTACAACACAATAAAAAAAATTAACAAAATAAAAGAAGCACATTTTCAATGTACAGGTTAACCTATTTTTATGTATGAAATGAATGGTTAAAATATATTTTCTTTGTATTAAGATGTATTTTATCCAAAGATTATGGAGACCACCTGAGAAATAAATAATGCTTTGGTATGTGGGGTAATTTAGAGAGAATTTCTATAAGACTGACAGAAAATATATCCTTAAGTTAAAAGTAGAAATGGAATTAAGAAATCCTAATTTTGTATGTCACCAGTATGTAATTCAAAACAGAGGTAAACAGAACTGTAGATTATTTTACATTCCTTTGTCTGTAACATTGGGATAACCCAAAATTAAGGCTTAAAGAAAAGATTGTAAGTCACATCACAGCACTCCTGGTTGCCAAGGTAATGCTGATCTATTCCACATTAATGAAATTATAATGAACAGGAAAATGAAGTAAATCATAATTAGAGTAAAGATTAATTAGCTATGTTGATCTTTTGGGACAATCTGGGGATACTTTTGAAAAGGTTTATAGTGAAGAGTAAAAATGAGGTTATTCTACAAGAAGTACAAGTAATGTTTACAAGGTTTAATCTGTGATTGTATGCTTGAGAGAAGGAGGTTCCATTATAGCACATGAATTTGTTACTGCATCTGATTTTCTTTGAAGACACTGTAGATAATAAAATATATTGTTGCTTAACCTATTCTCCTCTCACTCAATTCTCTCTGGAAGGACCATTGGTCTGGAAAATTGTTGAATTGTCGAAATGTGGACATTGTCCTTGAATTGGACTGATTATTCCAGCTAGCTTCACAAAATGCATATTTTACATTAAGAGTGTGGGTTAGGTCTGATCAGATGTGGTAGTAGAGAGAGAACACGGAGAGAACAAAGGACATAAATTTGTAAATCTAGAAGAAATTTTAAATAATCCCCTTGATTTAGAATAGGCAATATTTCTAATAATTTTATTTTTGTTTGGTTTTTAAAGTATAATAACTTTAGAATATTAGACAGAAATTTCACAAAATATTCCCACATTTCAATCAATTAGTAGTTTTGTTAATATACTCTTATGTAGAATTAGTATTTGCACTATATGCTACTTGTAGTCTTCAAGGAGTAGCTCATCTTGTTAATATACTCTAATGTAAAATTAGTATTTGCACTATATGCTACTTATAGTCTTCAAAGAGTAGCTCATCTTATTTTTCTAATGATGGTATATTAGGGCAACCATTAAACCCTATTAATTCATTAATAAGTTGTACACTAGTAGCCAGATATGTATCACTTTTAACTTGATACAAGTTTAAGGATGATGAAAATCAAAATTTATGTAGCACTTATGGATTGTAAAGCCCTTTTACAGTTTTTATATATCTGGTTTTCATTCCTTTGGAATTTTGAAATATAAAAGACACAGTTCTTTTCATATTCATATTTTGTACTAGCAATTCAAACTGAAAATTTAAAAACTGGTTACAAAAAATAATGACTTAAATAAGGATTCAATGAATACATATGATGAATTTCTATTTTAAGTTGATAGGATAATCCATTTAAATATATAATAGCTTTGGGGTTTCATTATATAGACATGATTGATTGAGTCAGCCCACTTCTCCTGAAGTCAGCTGAAATTAAGAGGTGGTGTTTCTGGCCTGGCCAGCTCCCAGTGGATCACCTGATCAGCATAATCTATCGGATCTGGTCTGAATTAGTTAACAAAGGCCTTTAGAGTTACCTCTCAGGAACCAAGAACAAAGATCAAATTGCTTTAGGTAAAGATAATGTAAACCAGTTACTAATTAGTCCCACCTGTTAGCACTGTTCATGAGTCACCTGTGTCCTCTACCTACCTTTCCTTTTTAATAAAGTGGACAATAATATATTTTGCTCAAAGTTCTGCCCATTGTGAAGATTTCTCTTTACCGCTCTTTTTTTGGAACAAATATAGCATAGGGATGTTTTCCAGTATTCATCCATTTCTGGGTGATGCCATTATAACATACAGACTCAGCTGCAAACCAGATCCACATTATTTTACATAAAAGGAAGCTGTCTAGATCATAATTTTCTGGAAAGATGATCAGAAATTTAAAACCGATAACAGAAATACAAGAAGAAGGGATATGTGGACAGAAATTTGATACTTTCTTGTGGCACTTTGTATATAATTATTCCTAGTGCCGCATGTTAGTAAAAGACTCCTGCCAAATGCCAGTGCAGGAATGTACACCAAAGACATATTCATCTTTTGATTGAAAGTTTGAATTATTTTACTTGATGAAGAATTTTGCCCTGCTGAGATGCTGAGCAAAGGAAAAGATCATACACGATGTTTGGCGAAGAGGATGGAAGTCAGGTACATCCACAACTGCCTTGTGATCATATAAGAAACATTGCTGCCTTTTCCTTTACAGATGATTATTTTTAATTTGTTTATCATTATCTTTGTACTCCTTATCATGTCTGTTTATTTACTCTATTATGAATTTCCCTCAAATTAACTTTATTGCAGCACTTAAAAAAATTTTGTTTTCAAATGTATTTCTGCAACTGAAATTCTGGAAACTTTCTTGATTTTAGACTTTCTAACTTTCTGGTTGATCCTCTACTTACTCAATTCTATGAGTCACTCACGGTGATTTTAATTTAATAAGTTTTTGTTTTGTTTTAATATGCTTTTGCTTTTATTATTTGTTTTGGCTTCAGTTAGAAGAATTCATATCTGTTACAAGGAAATAACTCAGAAGGATAAGATCTGTGACTTGTCACCACCACCTGCTCTTCTTATTTGGCACACATTGACATTTTGATTTAAATAGCCAGTAATAAACAGGAATAGAAATTGAAGTGGGTTTGAGCTTTGTTGATCAGAAGACTATTCCTAGATTTCTTCTTTTACCAACAGATATCTATGAAGTCCTCTCTCAGAACTCAATTGTGTCTGTGGCAGAATGTAGAGCTTTGCCTGTTCTGAAAAGGCTTATTACGGCTTAGTTCACATTACATGCAGAGTAAGCACACTCGCTATTATATGTAACAATTTATCCTGTTCCTTTATGCTGTTCTACAAAAAAATTGATATTTCAGTTTTATTACTAAACACCATTAAGACAAAAGTGCTCACCCACAAGGATATTTAATAAATAAATATTTATTGAGTACATTTAAGTGTGCCAGGAACAATGTTCCGAGTGGGGTATGTAGTGAAATACAATCATATTGCTGTTCTTCAAAGAATTTATTAGACTAATTTTCAAATATGTTAAATACTATTTCTCAGCATATATCATTTGTTATTCTCCCAAAAACCAGAATGATGTTTTTATATATTTACTTTTTTTTTGAAGTGACATTCACATTACTAGAGTTTTACCTGTTTACTTATAAGAATATTCCCATTTAACATTGTTACTTGCTAAAAATGAAATGAATAATTTTGTAGTATTTTTCCAGCAACTATATTTCTTACTATGTATTCTCAGGCTTCATAGTATATGTTGGTAGCATTTCAAAATGATGTGCATCTGTGAATAATATTTTAGAATATAATGAAAAAAAGCATTTACTTTCAGTTGAACAAACATCATCTCTTAAAAAATATTGTTGTTTAAAATATATTTCCTTCATGGATGTATTCCTTTAGTAAATGTTAAATCACCAGTAAAATATTTTAATCTTCAAAAGATTAACTTGTATGATGTCCTTAAAATAAAGGTTTAAAAAATGCAAATGTCATACATGTAATGTGGAATAAAAACTGTAATGTCCATTTTTATTCTAAAAAGGTTTTTATTAATTTAATCAATAAATATTTAAAACTGCAATAGTAAAAGTGCCAGTATCCTTAGAGATTATACAGTGAACATGGGCTGTCTGATATTTAGACATTGTCTAAAGTTCAAAGGAGGTCAATCTTTGGACAGCCCCAAACCAAAACCAAACCTGTTGCCATTGAGTAGATTCCAACTCATAGTGACCCTGTAGGACAGAGTAGAACTGCCACATAGGGCTTCCAAGTCTGTAATCTTTATGGAAGCAGACTGCTATTTTCCTCCCGTGGAGTGGCTGATGGGTTCCAACTGCCTCCCTTTCGGTTAGTGGCTTAACCACTAAGCCACCAGGGCTCCTTCAGACAGTCCATTGCCATACTTTTCCCCATTCCACTCCTGCCAGTGTTCTTAGGTTTCTGACCAAATAACATCTTACCCCCAAGCCTGGTACTGTGTCCAGATAAGCAGCAGGGCTGGGGAGATAAAACTCATTCTGAGGCCAGAGGAAACTCCACTGGCACCTATATGTCTGGCTGCAAAGACCAAAAACCTCCTCAGGTTATCAATCCGGGAATTCTGAAACTGTGCCTAGATCAGTGAGTCACGTAACCCTCTAAGTATAAAACCAGGTGAGTGTGGGACTTTGAGGTCCGTCTCCTGTAGTGCAGCATGGGGCACACATTGAGGAGTCTCGACCTAGGCCAGATAGCCTTCCAAGCCCAAGGGGAACCAGCTCACTGGGAGTCTGTTCCTGTTATTTGCTGTCTGATTTCTGGGGGTAATAAACTCCTTTCACTTTGTCCACACTGTGCCAGTATCTCACGTGTGTGACTCAAGAGGACCAAATGGATGTAGCACCCAGGGTGAGTTTACTGCTACTAGTTGGGGTCCTCACCCTAGTAGTATTGTGGCTCCTTGGTATCTTGGGACCACCTGTGTATGCTTCGTAAACGTGTAACAAAATTTTATCCATTCTCTTCACAGATAACGTATGATTTTCACTATGTCCTTAAACCAAACCCATTGCCTTTGAGTTGATTCCGACTTATAGTGACCCTATAGGACAGAGTGCAAGTGTTCCATAGAGTTTCCAAGGAGCGGCTGGTGGATTCAAACTGCCAAACTTTTGGTTAGCAGCCAACACTTAACCACTGTGCCACCAGGACTCCTACGTCCTTAGTGGTAACTTAAAGGAAATATGGTCTCAGTAATTCAAGACCTTATAGTCCATGGAATTTCATTTGGTTATGTTATCCTGAAATTTATCAGTTTTTAAGGAAAAAGGCATTATGCATCTTTAAGAACTGAGTGTCCAGAGCTAAATTTCCTGCTAAGTCTTAGATCGTTTGCTTACTGTCTCTGTGAACTTAGAAAGTTACTTAGCTCCCTCTGCCACAGTGTCCTTAACTGTAAAATGAGAATAATAATAGTGCCTACACCATAGAGTAATTGTAAACATTTAGATGGTAAATAAATTAATGCTTAGATCAAAGACTGCCACAGCTCAAACACTATACAAATGTCTCATTTTTATAAATAATATTTTGTTGAGTTTTTGGTGAAAGTTCACACAGCAAGTTAGGTTTCCATTTGACATTTATCACAATGTGTCAACAGTCTCTTTAATTGTGTTAATTCTGTTTTTTTCCATTTCCAGTACTCTAGTTTCCCAGCCACTGTATCTTCTCATCGTTTCTGCTGAGTAATCGCTGCAACTTTTCACCTCATATAGATGGTTTTGAAGTAGAGCACCTATCCTCCAGGTAATATCCTTTATTTTGTGTGCCACTCTGCTTTTTTGCTAAAGGGTGATCTCAGGATAGGTTCAGTTCTAGGTTTAAACAGTATCTCAGGGCAATAATCTCAGGGAGTCCCCTGTTCTCTACTGTTCCAATTTATCTGGCTATTTTTTCCCAAGAATTTGGGTTATCTTCCACATTTTTATCCCATTCTATTCAGGACTATCTATTTTGACCCCAGTCAGAATTGTCAGTGGTTGTACCCTGGTACCACCTAGTTCTTCTGCTCTCAGAGTACATGAGATCGTGGCGCCTGTAGACTTGCTTCTTCTCTGAACTTTTGGTTACCTTCTCACTGTTTTGTTCCTGCTAAGTAGAGACCAGTAGTTGTGTCTTAGATGGCCGCCCACAAGCTTTTAAAACCCCATGAGCTACTCACTTCAGTAGGATGCAGATCATGATTTTTGTGAACTATGTTATACCAGTTGACTGCATTGTCCCATGAGATTACGGTCCTAAGCTTTAAAACCGAAAAAAACAATCTTAGAAGGTTACATTTGAGGAGTATCCATATTTGTGTCTTCAATGAATATATGTGTCTGCACCCCCATATTTGGAGGCACAGTAGTTAAGAGTGCAGCTGCTAATCAAAAGGTCAGTGGTTCAAATCCACCAGCTGCTCCCTGGAAACCCTATAGGGCAGTTATTCTTTGTTCTATAGGGTCGTTTTGAGTCACAGTTGACTCAACAGCAATGGGTTTTTGATATAGATACTTATATCTATTCTCACCTATGCACAAACTTGTGTCTACCCGTATATTAGTATGCTTACATCCATCCATATGTGCTCAAACATCTGTTTTTACTTTGGTTGTGCTGCGCTCACTACACCCACATTTAGTGCCACTTTTCCCGCCACCACAAGTAACAAGTCTCTACAGTATAAAGTGTAATTTCCCCTCTTCTCTCTGGTAACTACCAATGAATGTTAGTTTCTCTCTATATACCTATTGTCTTGTTATAAGAGAGGGATCGTAAAATATTTGACCTTATATGCTTGACTTATTTCACTTAACATTATGCCTTCTAGGTTTATCCATGTTACATGTTTTGCAGACCCATCATTGTTCTTTATGGTTGCGTAGGATTCTGTTGTATGTATATACAGCAACTTACTTATCCATTCATCTGTTGATTGGCACTTTGGTTGTTTTCATTTATTTGCTGTTGTGAATAAACCAGCAATGAACATAGGTGTGCATATATCTGTTTGTGTCATTATTTTTAGGTTTCTAGGGTATATACCTAAGCCTGGTGGTGTAGTGGTTAAAAGCTTGGCTGCTAATCAAGAGATGGGTAGTTTGAATCCACCAGCTACTCTTTGGAAACCCTATAAGGCAGTTCTACTCTGACCTATAGGGTTGCTGTGTCGGAATCAACTCAATGGCAACAGGTTTAGGATATATACCAGAGCCCTGGTGGTGCAGTGGTTAAGCATTCAGCTGCTAATCAAAAATTGGGCAGTTTAAATCCACCAGCCACTCCTCAGAAACCCTATGTGCAGTTCTACTCTGTCCTATAGGGTTGCTATGAGTCAGAATCAACCTGAAGGCAATGGGTTGGGATATTTACCTAGAAATGGGATTGCTGGATCATAAGGTGGTTCTATTTCTAGTTTTTGGAGAAAATGTCATACTGTTTTCCATAGTGATTGTACCATTTTACATTTCCACCAGCAATGAGTAAGGATTCCAATCTCCCCACATCCTCATCAACATTTGTTATTTATTTATTTTTTTTAAATCAGTACCATTTTAGCCAGGGTAGTTTCGATTTGCATCTCTCTAATGGCTAATAAGCTGGAACATCCATTCATATGTTTGTTGGCTGCTGGGATGTTCCCTTGGTGAAGTTTCTGTTCATGTATTTTGCCCATTTTGTGAATGGGTTGTTTGTCTTATTGTTATTGATTTGTTGCAGTTGTTCATATATTTTAGAAATGAGACCCTTATTGAATAAGACATTTGCAAAGATATTTTCCCAGCCTGAAAGTTGTATATTTACTCTTTTAATAAAATCTTTCAATGAGCATAAGTTTTTAATTTTTATGCGGTCCAATTTAATGATTTTATCTTCTTCTATTTGTCCGCTTGTTATTATACTGTTATCCTATTTTTACAAAAGATTAAGTTCCATAGTTTTCTCCCTATGCTTTCTTCCAGGAATTTTATAGTTTTTGAATTTAACATTTAGGTCTTTAATCCATTTTGAGTTAGCTTTTGTATATGATGTGATAAATGGAGCCTCTGTCATTTTTCTGCAGGTGCTTATTTAGTTTTGCTGGCACAATTTTTAAAAAGTCTGTCTCTGCTCTACCGAATGTACTTGGACCCCTTGTCAAAAATCAGTTGTCCATAGATGTTATTGTTGTTAAGTGCCCTCAAGTTGGTTCCGACTCATAACTACCCTAAGTACAACAGAATGAAAAGCTGCCCGGTCCTGTGACATCCTCACAATCATTGCTATGTTTGAGCTGATTGCTACAGACACTGTATCAATCCATTTCATTGAGGGTCTTCCTCTTTTTTGCTGATTTCTCTACCAAGCATAATGTCCTTCTCCAGGATCTGGTCCCTCCTGGTAACATGTCCAAAGTATGTCGGATGAATTCTCACCATCTTTGTTTCTAAGGAGAATTCTGGCTGTACTTCTTCCAAGACATGTTTGTTCATTCTTCTGGAAGTTCATGATATATTCAATATTCTTCATAATTCAAAGATGTCAATTCTTCTTTAGTCCTCCCTATTCATTGTCTGGCTTTCACAAGTATATGATGCGATTGAAACTATCATGGCTTGGGTCAGGCACACCTTAGTTCTCAAAGTGACAGCTTTGATTTTTAAGACTTTAAAAAGGCCTTTTGCAGCGTATTTTCCCAATGTAGTATGTAGTTAGATTTCCTGACTGCTGTTTCTGGACATTGACTGTGTATCCAAATAAAATGAAATAATTGACAACTTCAATGTTTTCTGTTTATCATGATGTTACTAATTTATTTGTTTGTGAGGATTTTAGTTTTCTTTGTGTTAAGGTATACTCCATAATGAAGGCTGTAGTCTTTGATCTTCACCTGTAAATACCTCAAGTTCTCTTTGCTTTCAGCAAGCAAGGTTGTGTCATCTGCATATTGCATATTGTTAATGAGTCTTCCCCCAATCCTGATGCCACATTCTTCTTCATATAGTCCAGCTTCTAGGGTTATTTGCTCAGTATTCAGACTGAATAAGTATGCTGACAGGACACAACGCTGACATACACTTTTCCTGACTTTAAACCACGCAGTATCCCCTTGTTCTGTTGGAAAGACTGCCTCTTTGTCTATGTACAAGTTCCTCATGAGCATAATTAATGTTCTGCAATTCCCATTCTTGCAACGTTATCCATAATTTGTTACGATCCACACAGTCAAATGCCTTTGCATGGTCAATAAAACGCAGGTAAGCATCTTTCTGGTGTTCTCTGCTTTCAACCAAGGTCCATCTGACATCAGTAGTGATACCCCTCCTTCTACTCTTGTTCTGAATTCAGCTTGAATTTTGGACAGTTCTCTATCAACGTACTGCTGCAACCACTTTTATATTCACAAAATTTTACTTGCATGTTATGTTCATGATACTGTTAGAAAATTTCCGCATTCTGTTGGATCACCTTTCTTTGGAATAAGTACAAATATGTACCTCTTTCAGCCATTGGCCAGGTATCTGTCTTTGAAATTTCTTGGCATAAACGAGTGAGCACTTCCAGTGCTGTCTCCATTTATTGAAACTTCTCAGTTTGTATTCTGTCAGTTCCTGGAGTATTGTCTTTTGCCAATGCCTTCAGTGCAGCTTGGGCTTCTTCTTTCAATACCATTGGTTCTAGATCATATGCTACCTCCTGAAATGGACGAACATTGACACATTCTTTTTGGTACATCTTTCCATCTTCTATTGATGTTTCTTGTGTCGTTCAATATATTCCCTTTGCAACTCGAGGCTTGAATTTGTTCTTCAGTTCTTTCAAGCTGGGAAATGCTGAACATGTTCTTTCTTCGTGGTTTTCTAACTCCAGGTCTTTGCATATGTCATTAAAATACTTTGTGTTCTTGAGTGACTCTTTGAAATTTTCTGTTCAGCTCTTTTATTCCATCATTTCTTCCTTTTGCTTTAGTTACTCTATGTTCAAGAGCAACTTTCAGAATCTCTTTTGAAATCTATTTTGGTCTTTTCTTTCTTTCCTGTCTTTTTAATGACCTTTCACTTTCTTCATATATGTCCTTGATGTCATTACACAGCTTGTGATCTTCGGTCATTACAGTTCAGTACATCAAATCTATTCTTGAGATGGTCTCTAAATTCAGGAGAGATATACTCAAGGTCATATTTTGGTTCTAGTGGACTTGTTCTAATTTTCTTCAGCTTCAACTTGAACTTGCAGATGAGCAGTTGATGGTCCGTTCTGCAGTTGGCCCCTGGCCTTCTTCTGACTGATTATATTGAGCTTCCCCATCATCTCCTTCCACAAATGTAGTTGATTTGATTCCTGTGCGTTCCATCTGGCGATGTCCATGTGTAGAGTCTCCATTTATATTGTTGAAAAAATGTACTTGCAATGAAGAAGTGATTGGTCTTGCAAAATTCTATCATGAGATTTCAAGCATTGTTTCTGTCACCAGGGCCAACTTTTCCAACTACTGATCCTTCTTTTTTGTTTCCAACTTTTGCATTCCAATCACAAGTAATTATCAATGCATCTTGATTGCATATTTGATCAATTTCAGCCTGTAGAAGTTGGTAAAAATCTTCAATGTCTTCATCTTTATCCTTAGTGGTTGGTGTGCAAATTTGAATAATAGTCTCATTAAGTGGTGTTCCTTGTTGGCATATGGATATTATCCTATCGCTAACTGTGCTATACTTCAGGATAGATCGTGAAATGTTCTTTTCGATGATGAATGCAATGTCATTCCTCTTTGTCATTCCCAGCATAGTAAACCACATGATTGTCTGATTCAAAATGGCCCATACCAGTCCATTTCAGCTCATTAATGGCTGTGATATTGATCTTTATGCATTCCATTTAATTTTGATGACTTTCAATTTTGCTAGATTTATACTTTGTACATTCCGTATTCCAATTATAATGGATGTTTGCAGCTGTTTCTTCTCATTTTGAGTTATGTCACATCAGTAGATGAATGTACTGAAAGCTTTACTCCATCCACGTCATTCAGGTCAACTCTACTTTGAGGAGGCATCTCTGCCACAGTAGTATTTTGAGTGCCTTGCAATCTGAGGGGCACATCCTATGACACTATATCAGACAATGTTCTGTTGCCTTTCATAAGGCTTTTCCTGGTCAATTTTTCAGAACTAGACTGCCAGGTCCTTCTTCCTATTCTGTCTTACGGTGGAAGCTCCACGAAACCTGTCCACCATGGGTGACCCTGATAGTATTTGAAATACTGGTCACATAGCTTCCAGCATCACAGCAACATGAAAGCCACCACAGTATGACAAAACTGACAGAATGATTTTTGTTATATAAGTCATTTATGTCCCTTTTTATGTTAATTCATATGTACTTTATCTATTTGGGGGCTATTAAAAATGATATCGTTTTCTTGATTCCTTTCTTGGAGTACTGTCCATCAGTGTAGAGTAACCCAGCTGATTTTTGTGTGTTGCAACATTGCTAAATTATTCTATTAGTTCCAGCAAATTTCTTGTGGAATCTTTAGGGTCTTCTATGTACAAAATCATGTCATCTGCAAATGGAGATAGCTCTACTTCTTCCTTTCTGATTTGGATACCTTTTATTTCTCTTTCTTGTTTTACTGCTCTGGTTAGGACTTCCAGTATAATGTTGAATAAGAGAGGTTATAATGAACATTGTTGTCTCCTTCCCATTCTCAGGGGGAAGGCTCTCAGCCTTTCTCTGTTGGGAATAATGTTGGCTGTTGGTTTTGCGTATATGCCCTTAATTATGTTCAGAAATGTCCCTTCTATTCCTAATTCCCTGAGCGTTTTTATCAGAAAAGGGTGTTGAATTTTATCGAATGCCTTTTCTGCTTCAGTTGTTACGATCATATGGTCTTTTCACTTGTTATTTATGTGGTAGATTATATCAATTAATTTTCTAATGATGAACCACCTTTGTAATCCTGGTATGAATCCTACTTGATTATGATGTATGATTTTTTTTATGTTACTGAAGTCTGTTGGCTAGAATTTTGTTGAAAATATTTGCATCAATGTTCATAAGGGATATTGGTTTGTAATATTTTTTATAGATTTTCTGGTTTGGTATCAGGGTTATGCTAACTTCACAGGAAGAATTCAGTAGTGTTCCTTCTTCTTCTATGCTTTTGAAGAAATTGAGTAGTATTGGTGTCAATTCTTCTCTGAATGTTTGGTAGAATTCTCCAGTGTAGCCATTTGGTCCTGGGCTTTTTGTTGTTGTTGTTGTTGTCAGTTTGTTTGTTTGTTTTTTTCTATGATATCTTCAATGTTTTCTTTTTTCATTGGTTTATTTAAATTTTCTACCTCTGTGTTAGCTTGTGTAGGTACTGTGTTTCTAGGAATTTGTCCATTTCACCTAGGTTTTCAAATTTGTTGGAGTACAATTTTTCATGGTAATCAGTTATGATGTTATCTCTGTTGGATCAGTAATATCACCAGTTTCATTTCCTAATGTGGTTATTTGCCTCTTCTGTTTTTGTTTGTTTGTTTGTTTGTTTTTTCTTTTTGCTAATCTAACCAGTGGTTTGTCTATTTTACTGATCCTTTCAAAGAACCAGCTTCTGGTTTTGGTGATTCTTTCTGTTGGTTTTCTACTTTCTATTTCATTTATTTGTGCCCTGATCTGTATTATTTCCTTCTTTTTTGAGAGCTTTTGGCTTCTTTTGCTCTTCCTTTTCTGTTTGTTCAAGTTGGCAGTTTAAGTTAATGGTATTGGATCTTTCTTCTTTTCTAATGTAGGCATTTATTTTATTGCTATGAATTTTCCTGAGTGCACCCTTTGCTGTGTCGCAAAACATGTAATATGTTGTTTTAGATTCATTTGATTCTAGGCATTTTTTTAAATTTCAGTTTTGATTTCTTCTCTGACTTAGTAGTGTATTATTTAGTTTCCATGTATTTTTTTCCTGTTATTCATTTCTAACTTCATACCGTTATGTTCAGAGAAGATACTTTGTATAATTTCAATCTCTTTAAATTTGTTGAGACTCGTTTTGTGTTCTAGCATATGGTCTCTTCCGCAAAATGATTCATGTGTGCTGGAGAAGAATACTTATTGTTCTGATGCTAGGTGGAGGTTCCATATAAGTCCGTTAGGTCCAACAGACTTATGGTTTTATTGAAGTTCTCAGTGTCCTTAGTGATCTTCTTTTTAGATGCTCTGTCTATAATGGAAAGTGATGTGTTGAAGTACCCTACTATTATTGTGGAGTTGTCCATTTCTTCTTTCATGTTAGTCAGTATTTGTTTCATATATTTTAGATCATTGCTGTTAGGTGCATATATTTTATTGTTTTTATGTCTTCTTGTTGGATTGACCCTTTTATTATTATGTAATGTCCTTCCTTATCTCTTGTAATAGATTTTTATTTAAAGTCTATTTTATCTGATATCAGTAAGGCCACCCTAGCTCTTTTTCATTTATTGGTTGCCTGGAATATTTTTCTCCATCCTTTTATTTTCTATTTGTGTCCTTATGTCTAAGGTATGTTTCTTGTAGATAGCGAGAGGATGGATCCTTTTTTGTTTTTAAATCCATTCTACCACTCTCTGCCTTTTGTAATTGGTGTTTAGACCATTTGTATTTAAAGTTATTTCTGAAAATGAAGTGTCTACTTCACTCATTTTGCTATTTGTTTTTTGGGTGTTTCGTATCTTCTTTGTTTTTTTATTCTGTTTTTGTTTGTATTTAGCTGCCTTCTTGTGAAGAGTCTTCTTGTTTCTTCCTTCTTTTCTTCTGAATGTTTTTTCTCAGTGATTTGTTAGTGGTTACCACATGCATTACATCACACAACTTACAATTGCAACAATATTTAACATATGCACAACAATTAACATACAAACTTAACATAGTAAATCTATTCCTGATATGCTCCTCCCACCCCTATTGTTGATGTGTCTCCATTAACATCATAACTGCATATGAGGCAACTGAAAAACATCAGTATACAACCTATATTTGATAAGTTTACTTTGTACTTATTTCTTACAAACTTGATGTTGTATTGTTTTGCAGGATTTAATTATTGAGTTTATTCCCTGAAAATATTATTTACTTTGTCTTTATGATTGCTGTTGTTTTTGTACTTTTTTCTGAGATTTCTTTCTTTTTTATTTATTTTTCCTGTTTATAGATCAAGTATTTATTTAATGCTCTTGCCTTTCCATTTGGAGTACTACCTTGAGTAATACTCTCAAAGCTGGTCTGGTAGTGGCAAATTCCCAAAGCTTCTCTTTGTTTGGGAATATCTTGATTTCTCACTCATTTTTGAATAATAACTTTGCTGGGTAAAGAATTCTTGATGGGCAGTAATTTTCATTCAATATTTTATATATGTTGCTCCATTATCTTCTGATCTCTAGAGTTTCTGGGGAGAAATCCACACTGATTCTCATGAAAGACCCTTGGTATGTTATACTGCATTTTTCTCTTGTTGCTTTCAGAATTCTCTCTTTGATTTGGCATTCAAGAATTTTATTAGGATATGGTGTGGAGTTAATCTTTTGTGTTTCTTCTAATTGAGGTTGGTGTAGCTTTCTGTATTTTCAGGCCTGCTTCTCTGTTCAGATCTTGGAAATTATCTCTCATCTCTTGGAAAATTATTTCTATGCCTTTATTGTTGTCATGATTTTCTTGAATTCCAATAATTCTAGTGTTATATTTCTTAATTGAATCCCATTCAGAATGGAATACTGCCTGGTCCTGTACCATCCTCACAACTGTTGCTACGTTTGAGCCTAGTGTTGCAGCCAGTGTGTCAATCCATCTTGTCGAGGGACTTCTTCTTTTGTTCTGACCCTCTATTTTACCAAGCATGATGTCCTTCTCTAGGATTGGTCCCTCTTGATAACACATCCAAAGTAAGTGAAACAAAACCTTGTCATCCTCACTTCTAAGGAGAATTCTGGCTATATTTTTTCCAAGACATATTTGTTTGCTCTTGTGGCAGTCCGTGGTATATTCAATATTCTTCACCAACACCATAATTCAAAGGCATCAATCCTTCCTTGGTCTTTCTTATGCATTGTCCAGTTTTCTCATGCATATAAGGTGATTGAAAATGTCATGGCTTGGGTCAGGTGCTCCTTAGTCCTCAAGGTGACATCTTTGGTTTTTAACACTTTAAAGAGATTGTCTGCAACAGATTTGCCCATTGCAATAATTTTACTGATTCACTTGAGAGATAATGGTGATTGGAATTAAGGTAGTAGCATGTAAACAGACATGGTCAGAGATGAGCAAGAACTGGGTGTTCAAATCAATAATAATTTGTGAATGAAGGAATGTGGGGTCAAAAAGACAAAAAAGGAGCCAAGGAATATTTTCACATTTCAAGACAAAGTAGTTGGTTGAACAGTGAAATAAAAAATTGTTTTCATGTAGATAAAAACACTGAAATAAGGCTTGAGAAAGCTTGTAGCATAGGACAAATTAAGTATTGCACATTTATGAAGTTAACATTTTTTAATTTGATTATTTTTAATTTGAATAATTTTCATAGAAATGAGCAATAGGAAAATAAAGATAGAAGAAAATCTAGGTTGTGCATCTAGTTTTGAAACCTCAGCCTTAAAAGGTAGCATAGTGAGAAATACTACTGGCTGGATTTGCATCTTAGCACTATTGCTTACAAACCATTATATTTTTTTCCACAAAGTACTCAATTATAAAATTCGATGAGATTATTTGCACAACTATTTGGCAAAAGCTACAAATCTGGGGCTATTTATGTATTTGTTAGTTTATTTGTTCATTTGTTTATTTAGACAGGTTACTATTAAACGTTTCATGAAACCAAAAAAATGCACGTATACATGATCCTGGTTTAACGTTGTGTAATCTTCCCGAGAATGATTATTTCTGAGTTTTCATTGCTTGGTTCCTTGTTTTATCATTTGTTTGTTTATTTGTTTTTGCTTAGGATTTCTTCATCAGTGGAGTGCTTGAGTTTCTTATTCATTTGTTATGTTGAATTAGGACTCTGCATTTACTCATAGAACGCCAACTTATTTTGAAGTGACTCTTTTCCAAGTACTAACATGGAAGAGTCTGGGGAGTAAATAAAACTGCCATCAGGGTGAAAGAACTGATCACTTCACAGGTTTGCAAGTCACACTCACATACACACACACACACACACACACACACACACACACACAGACAGAGTAAGTTGTTACAGTAATGACCAACAGTAAAGCACTTCTTTTTCTGCTCACATTCATTTGAAATGTGAGTAGAGAGTAACGACAAGAAAATTTAAGGCAAAATATGAGAAAAAATAAAAAGGAAGAAAAAGAGGACAGAGTCTCTCACACCCAGACTGGAAGAGACAGAAGAACAGATAGAGAAAAGAGATATGACATAGCAGGAGACAATAATACTTTGATCATAAAGCATCCAAAGAAGAAATGACTTTCAAAAAATAGAATGGCCAGAAAAATCCAGATGTTAATTATATAGTTATAAATCAAGTAATACAAGAGCCAGATAAAAAATGTCATTTGAATTTTAAGATGAATGGCATTGATTTTTTTTTTCATGCAATTGAAATAACATGGAGAAGGTTGAATTCAGAAAGCTGTGGGTTGAAAAGAGAGCAAAAAATGACAGAAGGATAAAAATTTGTGTGCAAATGAGGAAAAAGTCCATCTTTAAGGGAGATAGACTGATTTTTTTTTTTTTAAATTGAAGATATCTGACCTTATACACATATTGATGGAAATGGTGAATGAATTTGTTATGGCTGGTATAGCAATTAGAATAGTTATTTCAAAATGATTTCGTAAATATACTTATAAATATAAAGAAAATATGCAAAGTTAGAAAATTTGTGAATTTCAAAATCAAAGAAGGAGCACACAATCTAGAGGGGGATTTGAAGCTGTATAGATCACAGAACTAAAGTGATATTGAGGTCAAGCTATATCAAAAGTTTCATGAAAGATGAGTGATACATCCTGTACAAACGCAATGGTTTGGATAAGAGAAGACACATCTAGACTCTCAGCATAAAGAGAAAATCATCACACATGCTTCTTATTAAATAGAAACTAGAATATTCCTGCTTGCCTGCACCAAGAATTTATTTATTTAAAAAAATATATTAGAAAATCATTTTCTTCAAATCATTAGTAGAAAAAAGATTCACTCTCATGAGAATACAATCTGGTATTCTGTGAGTAGACACAGGACCTTAATTCAAGCTATCAGTCTCTGCACTAAGATATTCAAGCTGTCCATTGAGAAAGAAACACAGAACAAAGAAAAACAACAAAAGCACCAGACAGAGAAAGTCCTTTCATCATAGTCCACATAAAACCTACAAAATGTTGAAGCAGGATGGTATTTATACATGTATTCACTGTGTGCTGTTAAGTATTTAACAAGTTCTCAAAACATAAATGCCCTAAGTCATAGTTTTTGCCAATTTCTGTGAGATAAGTACTCCATGATCAATTTCAAGCTACCAGCATGATGTCACTGAACACAGAGCTCAGAAGACTATACACCATCAACTATCCTGAGCTCTAAGAAGTGAGTCATTACTACCTTAAAAAATATACCAAACACCACCCCCCCCCCACACACATACACAGCCCACACGCACAACTGCTATCGTAATGTTTGCCTGTGAAGCAGCTCTGCCTCTGTCCACAACCTTTTGCAATGTGATTTGCTACTTCATCTATCAGGATAGGGTCTAAGTTCATTTGACCTTGTGGTTTGCTTTGACCAATGGGATATGGCAGGGATTGTATTCTGAGTGTAGGCCTACAAAGGCCTTTCATCATCTGTATTTGCCTTATTGGAATGCTCCCACAACTATATAAGAAGACAAGGGCTAAATCATGGAATAATAAAAAAAAACTAGGAGGAGAGGGAAGTCAAGCTGAAAGGCAGAACAAAGGCCTTAATCCTGTGAGTAAGATAACTATAGACACTTTAGCTCTAATCAATTCACTAGATTACGGCAGATTCATGAGAAACTATTGGGAAGAACAGCAGAAGTGTTGGACCACTGTGCCTAACCAATCTACAGAATCTTTAAAAACAATACCCATACCACACACTGAAGATATGGCTAAATATTGCTTCCTGCTGTTGCTACAAACACACATACACACACATACGTACGTCATTTAGATTGAGATTTAAAATATTTTTCTTCCTCAGATTGTAGGGGAAGAAAAAAAACAGTTATGCAAAATACAGATTTACATAATTAGGCTCACTAAGAATTAATTACAAACCTTAGTTGAGTACTCTCTTCTGTCAGGAAATTCTATTAATAGTAAAAATATTTTTCCCCACTCCTCTAATTTCCATGACAAAGAATTCACCTAAACACACTTGGCTAATTGTCTTTTGCTTTATTTCATTATTGAAATTAGTACGATTAATTCTTCTTGAGAAGCAGCCGTTTCTATGGGCTCCATCATGTCACCCTTCCATGAGGCAAATAATCCTGGAGAAGTGGGTCCACGTTTGTCTTAGTCATCTAATGCTTCTATAACAGAAATACCTCAAGTGGATGGCTTTAACAAAGAGAAATTTATTCTGTCACAGTCTAGTAGGCTACAAGTCCAAATTCAGGGCATCAGCTCCAGGGGAAGGCTTTCTCTGTCAACTCTGTAGGAAAGTCCCTGTTGTCAATCTTTCCCTGGACTAGGAGCTTCTACGTGCAGGAATCCCAGGTAGAAAGCACACACTCTGCTCCAGGTGCTGCTTTCTTGTTAGTATGAGGTTCCCCAACTCCAACTCTCTTCTTGCTTCCCTTTTCTTTTATCTCTTGTAAGATAAAAGGTAGAGTAGGCCACACCCCAGGGAAACTCCCTTTACATTGAATCAGGTATGTGACCTTAGTAAGGACATTACAATCCCACCCTAATCTTCTTTAATATAAAATTACAATCACAAAATGGAGGACAACCACACAATACTGAGAATCATAGCCCAGCCAAATAGACACACACATTTTTTGGGGGGACATAATTCAACCCATGACAACATTGCAGGGTAGGTTTTAATAAGGTTTAAGTTTCAGGATGTGAGGCAGTAAAGATTAACAGGTCCATTTAGTTCTACTACCTCGCTGTAAGGATCATCATGAGTCCAATCCCCAAAATGTGGAGATTGAGCCAGTTTTTCACATTCCCACTTCTCCATTATCATTTCCAGCCAGCCCCACAGCGCTCTCCTCTCTCTGACTCTAGCTAGTCACCTGGAGCAAGGTCAGAGCTCACAACTTAAAAAGGACACCTTCTTTCAGATTGCCAACAACCAGCAACAAGTTTGGGGAGTCCACAAGACACTCCAATCTTCTGAACTTCTGGCCACAAATTTGGGGCTGATTTTCCACTACCCCTTCAGGATGTCAGCTACAAGATCAGGAGTCCACATGAAATCCTTACTTCCTAAACTGCAAACTCCCACAGCCACTTTTTGGTTCAATATTTCACTGGAATGACTCATATAACTCACAGATAGTATACCATACTTATAACTACAGATTTATTTTAACAAAAAGGATACAAACAGAGACACATATGGTGAGGTCTAGAAGTGTCTTCAACATGGAACTTCCATGTCCCAAGGGATTTGCTACTATCTTAAGAGCACATGTTCTTCTCAGTCAGAAAGCTCACTGAGCCTCCATGTTCAGGGTTCATCTGACAGTCCTGCATGATAGGCTAAATCATGCCTCCTGAGGCAAGTTGATATTAATCTCCCAGTTGAGTCTTTTCTGGTCTGTCCAGCCCCCACTTGCCAGAACAAATTCTCAGTTGTGGCATGGAAGTTTCAGACTAAGGCACCCTAATTACTCCAAGGGTTATTTTTCCAGAGCCAAGAACAAAAGCCACCTTACTTAGAGTTAAACTAGGTCCTTTATCCTACACCTACTAAGTCACATTCTGTAATATAGTTTTATCAGTTTTAAGGGTGAGACTTAGTTCCAACCTATCAAGCTTTGATTTAATAGCCCCTACATTTCAACTCATATATTTTTTAAAATTTTTTAACAGTTCTTTTCCCAGTGCTCTGTAAAACTATTTTTACTTTCCTCTCTGTTCACACTTCCCACATCCCCTCCTCCATCCTCACATTTAACTTATGACCTTGCCTCAAAGAGTTTTGAAAAATTATACATCATCAGATGAAAGTTCTTCATATTATTGGCACAAACCCACATCTATACCCATGTTCCTTTTATTTGCTCTTGCTTCAAGGGAAGAAGTCCCTCTATGCCTACCAAAGGCTAAGCATGTTTCATGTTCCCTTGGACACAGCTCCCTTCTCCTCAATAAATTTGATATTTTAGATACTGTCTCTTCTTCTTAATCATTAATTTATTTTCCTTTCTACTGGATTATAACAATCAGTGTACAAATCTTCAAAACAATAACAAAAAACTCTCTTCCTCACATATAGCTTCCCTTCATTGCCAAATTTTAAAAATAAGCTTTTTCTGTATGTAGTCTCTAAATCTTTATTCTCCAAACCACCTTTGCCTGGATTCTACCTCTACAGCTCTAACAAAAAAGCACTTGTCAAGATTGCAGAAAACTCTCATATGTACACTTTTGTGTCCTCATTTTCCTTGGTATCTTATCAATATTTAACACATTTGACTTTTCTCCATCGTAAAATCCTCTCTTCTGTCGGCTTCCATATTATTATATCTTTTGATTTTGTTCCTATGTCATTGACCAATCCATCAGTCTCCTTGAGTGCTTAAATTCTACCCAACCACCTCTTCTATCTAACTTCTAAATTTTGTAACTCCCATCATTTAATAATTGCTCCTCCCTTCTTTCCTGCCTAAAGTTTCTTCCTATGGGTTCTGTCTATGGGACAACTGAAATATTTGGTAAAGTAGTTTTCATATTAATGATTAAAGTGATCCTCAGCTACCAAGACCTCCACCAGACTGAGTCCAGTACAGCTAGATGGTGCCAGGCTACCACCACTGACTGCTCTGACCAGGATCACAACAGAGTGTTCTGGGCAGAGCTGGAGAAGGAAGTATAACAAAATTCTAACTCATAAAAAAAACGACCAGATTTACTGGCCTAAAGGAGACCGGAGAAACCCCGCGAGTATGGCCCCAGACACCCTTTTAGCTTAGTGGTGAAGTCATCTCCAAGGTTCACCGTTTAGCGAGGGAGTGGACAGCCCCATGAAACCAAATAGGACTAATGAGGTACAGCAGTCCAGGGACAAGGAACAGAATGCAGAAGGGGACAGGAAAGCTGGTGATAGGGAACCCAAGGTTGAGTAAGGATAGTGTTTATGTGTTGTGGGTTGTTAACCATTGTCATAGGGCAACATGTGTACTAACTGTTAAATGATAAACTATTTTGTTCTTTAAGTCTTCATGTAAAGTGAAAATAGCAGCACAATTGGAAGAGCATAGTCGATGTCACTGAACTGTGCATGTAGAAATTTTTGAAATGGTGTATCTTTGGCTATGTATATTTTCACCAAAAAAAAAAAAAAAAGGTCAAGAAGGGAGAAGGTTGACAAGTTGTGGGGTTGTTAACCAATGTCATAAAACAATGTGTGCTACTGTTTCATGAGAAACTATTTGTTCTGTAAGCCCTCACCTGAAGTACAATTTAAAAAAAAGAAGTATTTTTCAAAAAAAGATAATAATAATTAAAGTGATTTTAAAATGTGATTATCTCAATAGATAAATAATTTAAAAACATTCAGTAAAATTTAACATATCTATGTGATAAAATATCTTTACGATACAAGAGTAGTGAAATTTTGGTATTTGAAATTTTGTATAAATGCCACAGTCATTGTTATGGTATTAATAAAACAAAATCACAGGAGGTTTATATAGAAGCATCAAATTTCAGGATATTTAAAAAGAAACAATACATCACATGGGGAAATGGTTTTAGAATAGACAAGGAGATAAGTGAAGTAAGAAAAAATATTTATATTAAAACAATTATAGAATTCAACAATTTCATTGAATTGGAGTTCTAAATAAGTTTGGTTCATTTTCTTAGCTCTGGCACTTAAACTTGATTTTTTTTTTTCTAATTATGAGTAGGTATCAAGAGTGTATGAAGTTTGAAACAAAAATTGCCTAGCTTTAGGTAATGGCAAGTTCCAAGGTCATACAAAAGAAGTAGATGACTGAATATAGCTAAGAAAATCATCATTGGAGATGACGAGTCCAGGATCTGAGTTATCATGGTGTTTATGGCTGCAGAATGTGGCTGTTTCAGTGCTTAATAATGATGTTAGGATCTGGGATGAAAAGAAACTTGTGACTCAAGAGTGAATGACTTCAATGTTTAATGGGAGTAACCGGCAGTAGAAGTTGGCAGATGGAAAAGCAGTGTGGAGTAGTCATATTGTGTGAACATGTGTGGTAAGGAGCGAGGGTCATGATGGGAAAATGGTATTAGGGAGCAAAGAGTAGATCTACCTCACATACCCCCCTGAGTATAAAATGAACGTTAGGCATTAGCCTTTATTTGAGATGCCAACAGGACAGAAAGTATACTAAACAGGCCATCAAGTTTTATCTAAAGCAAGGATGGAAGTAAAAGCATTTGAGAGGTGGTTGAAGCTGTAAGGCAGGCTGTTGAACCCAGAGCAGGTGTTTCAGATGCCTCAATTGAAAAAAGTATATATGGAAGTTAAAAAATTAAGTAAGAGGAGAGGATGCACAGAACCATACACTTATAAGAATCCATATGATAATGATTAAATAATAAAATTTGTACTTCCAGAGAAGTTGAGTTACTTTAATCCTCATATTCTGTGATCTAATGTTGAAAACTTTATTACCTTGCTACAGGATATTTCTCAGAGTGGTCTGTGGATTACATTACTTGGCTACCAAAGACTCTAAAACATGTAAGGAATGTATAGACTCCACTTAATAGTGCTTGGGGTCTTATATTAGAGTACAAAGTTTTACTTTACACAGTTTACCAAAATTGTTGAAGTCATTTTATCTGTTTTCCCATTAGCTTAGCTCTTAATAGAGTGAAGACAAAAGTGCATTTTTACTTTTTATTTATTTTTTTCCACAATGAAACACTAGACACTACAAATATAGGAAGAATATTATTTTTTCATTATGTAAATGGCATATACTTTTAAATTAAAAATGTCATAAATGCTCACCATATACAGTACAAAATAAATCACAAGACAGAAATAACATGCAATTCCACCACTTAAAAACAAAAATGGCTTATTTTTGCCAATTTTTAAATAAAATCTTGTGCGTAAGCAAAACACGCACACAAAGAATCATTTTAGACACACTGGTTGTGTACTGCATGTCTCACTAAACATCTGGCACATATTTCCTTGTGAATACACTCATGATTATCACAAATATGGATATACAACAGCACTTAGCATAAAAATGTTCAAGTGGTAAGCAATCAGCAAAGAATCATTACCATCATTATTAGAATTTTAATGTCTGCAGTTTTCCATTTTATGAATTTACCATAATTTATTTAACCTGACACCTCTACTCAGGTACTTAAACTCTTTTGTACAGTAGTTAAAAAGATTGGGCTTTCAAATCAGCTAAACTTGATCATATATTTAATCTTTCTGAACCTTAGTGTTCTCATCATAAAATATGGATAATTATACAAATTATAATTTCACTGGGAAAAATAAATTAAATAATTCAATGAAAGCATTTATTGCAAAAATAGTACATATTTAATAGAAAATTCAAGTGTTTATTATTATATTTTATTACTTTTTAATTTATAACCCATGCTTTATTGCAAATCTAGTGCACAGCATTTTATGTTACTTTTTAAAAATTACCTGATTATAATTAGTATTCTCTTTTTATTTTGCTTTAGTGAATGACTATTGGGAGCCCTGGTGGCGCAGTGGTTAATAACTCAGCTGCTGACCAAAAGGTCAGCAGTTTGAACCCACAAGCCTCTCCTTGGAAACTCTGTTCTACTCCCTATTCTACTCTGTCCTATAGGGTCACTATGAGTCAGAATCAACTCTATGGCAAGGGATTTAATCACTATTGGCATAAATCATGAAGAAAGCTGGGACAAGTACAGATATTTAGATACTAGAGTGGAGTAATAGTCTAATAATATTAGAAATGTATTTAATAAAATGCTGTGTGTTATTCTGTTTTGGATTGAATTGTGTTCTCCAAAAAACATGTTTTGAAATTGTAAACTTTGTACCTGTAATTATGGACCTGTTTGGAAATAGGGTTTTTTTTATTATGTTAATGGACTCATAATAGTGTATGGTGGATCCTAAACCTAATCACTTTGGAGTTATAAAAAGAGCCAATTAGACACAAGGACGCATAAGGGAATTCAGACCCCACGTGAAGACCATCCACAAGTCAGGGAATGCGAAGGAACCAAGCAATGCCTGGGGATGCTGACAAAGAAGAAATCTACATGGCTGAGACACTCATTTGGACTTTTAGACTCCAAAAATGGAGAATACAAATTTCTGTTAAGTCACCTACTTTCGATGTTTGTTATTAGGGCAGTACAAGAAAAGTAAGACACATTCTCTCAGACAAATGATTTAATCATATGGTATGGTGTAATTTTCAAAATACCCCTTGGAAAAATGTAATTATTTGTGTTTTACTGGAGAAGAAAATAGAGCCAAAATTCAGTTTGTTTAAAAATTGAAGACATACTTATAACTATTCAACCTTAAAGGCTTTATTATTTAAATGCTTTATAGAGGTATAATTGACCTACGATACACTGCACATATTTAAAGTGACCTTTGAAGTAAGTACACACATAAGAAATCACCACCACATTTAAGATAATATATGTGTACATCACTACCAGAACTATTCTCCTGACCCTTTGTAATCAATGCCTCTTTCTCTGTCTCCACCTCTCATCCCCAGGTAACCACTAATATGCTTTCTGTCACTGTAGTTATTTTACATTTCCTATAATCTTATATATGTGGAATCATACAATATGTACTCTTTTTTCTTCTGGATTCTTCAACTCAGCATACTTACTCTGAGATTAAATTTATGTTGTAACATGTTTTAAGAGGTCTTTTTCATTGCTGGGTATTATTTCGTTGTATGGATATACCACATGTGTATATGCTAATGATGAATATATGGGTTATTTCTAAATTTTCACTACTAAATAAAACTATGAGCAGTTAGGCACAATTTTGTTTGGGGGGGGGGGTGTACGTTTCATCTTTCTTTTACAAATATCTTAGAGTGGAATGGTGGGATCATAAGGTAGTTGCACATTTGGCTTTGACCATAATTCTTAACAGTTTTCCAAAGTGGATGTACAATTTTACATTTTCACCAGCAATGTGTGAGTTCCACTTCCTCCACATCTTTACCAAAACTTGATATGGTCAATCTTTTTAGTTTAGGTTTTTCAAATAGGTGTTCATTGGCATATTAGTGTGATTTTAATTTGCATTTTCCTCATAACTCAGAATGCTGATGTTTTTCACATTCTTATTTGCCATCTTTAGCAGAGTTTAAATATTTTTTCATTTTGTTTCTCATTGTGCTGTTTTTATTTATTTTTTCTTATTAATGAGTCTTCAGAGTTTTTTTTTTTTAATATTCTGGTTTCAAGTACTTTAAGAAACTCTTTTGTAGGTAATGGCAGTTTTAATTCTTCCTTTCCAATATGAATGAAAATATGAATATATATATATATATATATATATATATAAAATTTGTCTTATTGCAATGGCTAGAAACTCCAGAAGAATATTCAATTGAAGTAGTGAGGATGGGTGTGTTGTCTTATTCCTTATTTTAAAAGAAAAACATTTAAGCATGATTTTTACATATCCTTTATCAGGGTGAGAAAGTTTCCTTCTACTCCTAGTTTGCTAAGAGTTTTTATCAGGAATGCATGTTGGATTTTTTCCAAATTATTTTTTTTAGCATCTATTGAGATGATCATACTTTTTTTATATTGATGATGTGGCTAATTGCATTGATTGCTTTTTAAGATTAAACTACACTTCCATTTTGGGATTAAACCACAATTCATTATGACATATAATCATTTTATGTATTGTTGGTAACTCTTTGCTAAAATTTTGTGTAGGTTTTTGTTTTCATCATGAAGAGATACTGGTCGATGATGTTCTTTGCTTGAAATTTCCTGGTCTAGTTTTGGCACAGAGCAATGTTAGCCTCATCATGTGAGTTGTGAACAACGCTCATCCCTTCAATTTTCTAGAAGATTCTGTGATGAACTGATATACTGTATTTCTGAAAAGTTGATAGAAGTCACAAACAACAGTCATCTGAGGCTGGCATTTTCATTACAGCAAAGTTTTTAGAAGTTAAATATTTTAAATAATGATTGTGTGAAATTTGATAGCATGTTTCTTTCAAAGAATTTTTCCTTTCATTAACTTGTTGAATATATTGACATGAAGATATTCATAAAATGGACTTACTATTTTTTCTTATCAGTAAAATATGCAGTGCTATCACTTCTATCATTCTTGTTAGTAGAAATTTGTGACTACTCTCTTTTTGTCCATATTATTTTAACTAAAAGATTTTCAATTGCATATATTCTGGCAATTTCTGCCTTTTAACTGGTGCATTTAGACCATTTACATTCACTGTGAGTATTGGTATGGATAGCTTTAAATCGATCAGTTTGTTTCCTTCTTTCTATACATCCCATCTCTTCTTTGTTCCATTTTTACTCCTTTTCATTCTTCATTTGGGATATTAGAATATTTTTACATGTCCATTTTATCTCCCAATTAATTTATTCACCATACTTAACTCTTTGTTTAGTTATATTTGTTGTTATTTTTGAATTTGTAGTATACAATTTTAACTTATCACAGTCAAATTTTAAGTAATATTTTGACACTTCACATATAATATAAAATCTTACAATAGTTTCTCCAAAGATTTTCCTGACCTTAGTGATATTACTGACATACATTTTACTTTTTGTATATTATATACCCTATTCTCATTTTTTTATAATATATTGACCATTAAATTATCTTTTAAAGAGATTTAAATAACAGACAATATTATTTCATATTGCCCATGTATGTACCACATCCATTCATTTGTTTAGATTTATATTTCCAGCTGCTATCTTTTTCTTTCTACCTAAAGGATTTCCTTTAGTATTTTTTATACTATAAGTCTGCTTATGATAAATATTTTTAGCTTTGGTATGTCTGAAAATCTTTATTTTGCCTTTGCTTTGAAAATTACTTACATAATTCAAGGTTGACTTTTTTTCTAGAAGTATCTTAAAGGTGTCACACCACTGTCCTCTCACTAGCGTTATTTCCAATGAGTAATATGCTATCATCCATTTATTTTTTTCCTGTATATATAGCGTAAAGGAGCCAGGATGCAGCAATGGTTAAATGCTTGGCTGCTGACTGAAAGGTTGGTGGTTCAAACCCACCCAGTGGCTCTGTGAGAGGAAGATCTGGTGATCTGCTTCTGTAAAGATTACAGCCAAAAAAGTCCTATGGGGCAGTTCTAGTGGGATCCCTATGAGTTGGAATTGACTCAAAACACCCAACAACAACAACATATAAAACATGTCTTGGTTCCTCTGGTTGCTTTTAAGATTTTGTCTTTATCACTGATTTTAAGAGGTTGATTAGAATATACCTTGGTGTCGTGTTCCTCACGTGTCTTGCACCTAAAACTCATTGATCATCTTCAAGACGTAGTTTTATAGCTTTCATCCAATTTGGAAAAAATTTGTTCCATTATATTTTTATTGTCACCCATCTTCTATTCTCTCTTTTAGAGACTCTAATTACAAGTATATTAGGCATCTTGAAGTTGTCCTACAGTTCAGTGTTGTACTTTTTTTTGTTTCAATTCATTTATCTCTCTGTGTTTTATTTTTTATATTTTCTAACTCTTTTTTACTTCAAGTCCACCAATCTTTAATTCTGTGATGTTTAATCTGCTGCTAACCTCACGCAGTGTATTTTTAATGTCACACATTGTAGTTTTTGTTTCTATATGTGTGATTATCTTTTTTAAAAAACATATTTCATACCTCTGTTTATCTTTTCAAAGACATGGAATACATTGAAGATAACTGTCTTAACATCCTTTTCAGTGTCAGTTCTCTATGAGTTTCCATCTGTTAGGTTTTTTTCTTATTATAGTTTATGTTTTTCTGCTTCATAACATACCTGAAAATATTTTTTTCTTAGATGCCAGACATTGTGAATTTTATTTTGTTTCATGCTTTTTATTTTTGTATTACTATAAATATTCTTGAGCTTTGTTCTATGATGCAGTTTAATTACTTGCAAAAAGATGTATGTTTTTGAGTCTTGCAATTATGATTGGTTAGGCAGGAATGGAGCCATATTCAGCCTAGGGATAATCATTCCTCAGTACTGAGTCAAGATCTTTCATATACTCTACACAATATCCCATGAGTCTTGATAATTGCTATTGGCAGGTGGGAATGTGCAATATTCCTGGCTCATGTGTGAATGTTGGACACTCTTGCCTCAAATCCTCTTAAAGGGTACTTTCTGAGGTCTCAATTAGTTACTTCACGTGCATGTACTGTTGAGCATACGCAGCCGAATACTCAAGGAAAATCCACAGAAGAACTCTAAATTACTCTCTGTGCAGTTCTTTCATCTGAAGTTAACTGTTTTGTTAACTCTAGTCACTTTGGTCTCCCTGGACTCTCAGATCTTTCTCCTCATTTCAGTAAGTCCAACTTATAGATGTCTGACTCTTTCTAGGTTCTTCTTTCCATTACCATGGTCTGCAAACTCTACCAAAGCACTAAGCTAGGACAAGTATATGATGCATCTTGTTTTGTTTTGTTTTGTTTGTGTTTTCCTTTCTCTGTGGGACCACTATCTTTTGCCAGCTGGTGTCCAGAGTATTGAAAACTATTTCTTCATTTACCCTATCTTATGGTTGTTCCTATAGGGAGAATAAATCACGTCTCTAGTATTCCATCTTAGCCCAAAGCTAAAATGCTTTATTGCTTACCATTTTAACTACTCTGAATCTCTGTAGAGGAGTGCAAAACGACCATTCAGGCCAACACAGTCACAAGATGTCTCCCTTGTTTTATTTTAACAGTTTTAAGGACTTTGTACCATGTATAATTTCATGCTTCGTGAATTTTTAAACTAATTTGACGTAATTTCTATCCTTATCTATTTATTTTTTAGAAAATCCACATAACAATTTCAGTACTACCTGTGAGGATTCTCATAGAGGTATGTACATAATTATATAAGGGAGTATAATTGGCATTCAGTGAAGGTTTAATTGGGAGCTCCCTCGGCAGATATTCAGAAAATGCTACCTAGCAGAGTTGATTACAGAATTACATTTGAATTGATGATTTGGAGTTCTCAGTGGAAGAAGACACCACATGAAAACATTTCAGATACAGGTAATATCACTAACATGTGCAAAGGTGTCAATAGAATATAATGTGTTTGCAAAACCTCAAATAGGTTGCTATTTTTGGAGTGTAAGGTAGAGTCTTGGAAAGTTAATGAAGCATTGAAAGATGAGACTGAGGTAGAATATTGTTGTCAGATCAAAAAATGGCTTTTATGATAGATAGCCTACATGTATAACCCTGATTCTGCTGATGACTGCAGGATAAAAAACTGAATAAGGAAAAGTAAAATCTTTGAGAAGCCATATTAAACCTCCAACAACAATTAGAAAATATAATTTATAGAACCAACAGTCCATATGGATATGGAGTTTTGGCTAACATCACGTCATTAGGAAAAGGTTGACAATTGGTTGTGGATGTGGGTTTTTGAAGGAAATACAAATGATGAGGCAGGGTGTTTTGTGGATAATGCTAAGGAACTAGGAAATGATCAGTCATGAATTTTAGAATTGGCAGGGAACAACAATTATACTTGATTGTACTAAAAGTAGATTACAATTAGAAAAATAATAGGAAAATGGGATAGAAACATTTAAAAATTTGAAAGTGCAGCAGTTCCAATATAGTTAGAAAGACTGTTTACAACAAGATAGAAAGTATACATTAACCACTTTCCTTCCTTTTTACATTCTGTCCTACAAAATACAGTTTAATCCATTTACAATGGCATAGATATTTGTGGGAGGTTTTGATGGAGTAAGGCATGAGTTCTATAACATGTCAATACCTAAAATATACCTTCAGGCTTCCTCCAATCCTTTAATCCTAATTTCTATCATCCTATAGTCCAACAATCCTTGAAAACTTTCAGTTTCCCTTCTGTGCCATGCACTCTCTCATCTCTGGTCTTAAGAAGATAATGGTACATACTGGGACACTCTTCACAACTGTTTTCTCTTTTTCTAGCTAACTCCTGCTAATCCTTCCAGTTTCAGCTTTAATGTTAAATTTCCCAAGAAGCCTTCTTTGCACCTCCCCATGCCACTTCATCAGTGAGGTTAGGGTGCCTCCCATAAAACCAGACAACACCTTAAGCTTACACAATTAATTAGATGTGATGTTGTCAAATTTCCTATGTCTGCATTCAAAAACAATATTTACAGCTTCCCTTATCATTTCTTCTAAGAATCACTAATATGATTATTAATAAACTGTGCACAGAACTTAAGTAAACATTAATTTCTCGAAGCCTCATTGAAAAAAATCTTTTTTCAAGGAAGGGCTCACCCATCCATTGAATGTCTTCATTTTTGCTTTCAAATATTGCTTAAAAATTCATAGAAGATAATGAAGGATTGCATGTTGTTCACCTAAGATTCCTTGAACATTATACCTTCTTTACTTTCCTTTGTCTAATATATGTATGTCACTTGTGTTCACCCTGATATCAATAGTCAAGGGAAAAAATACACTTTTGTTGGCAGATTAACAAATATCATTTCTCCATTTTTGCCTATATCTGGGAATGGGGGTTTATAGGGCTCCTTAAACATCTCTTAACAACATTGCTGCCTGGGAGTGTCTCTTACATACTCACAGCCACTATCGTTGACAGTAACAGTCTTGATCAACTACTTTCCTATGTTTATTAGTCTTTTAGTTTGGTTCCTATTCCCTGTGGTTACATTTACTGCAGAATATACATCTTTACTGCTGGTAACTATTGCAGCACTCTGCTATATTAATGCCTACCAAATTGCCAACAGTACCAATGCAGAAATGTGCAGAAGCAGCTCCCCTGTGCCTCTGTCTTCGTGGTGTGCTGCTATCCACAAAGACCCTAGCAGTGGCCCTAGGATTCTAATGTCTCACAGAGATGTTTTGTACAGAAAAACTCTTATCAGATTTTTACTTGCTGTTATTGTTCCCCAGAATTTAGATCCAAGTCCATAGGAGATAGAATGGAAAATTAAACTTATGCATTTGCACAATCATTTGCTCATTCAGTCAATACATTTTTAACCAGTTCTTATTAAGTGCTAGGTGCACTATTAATCCTTTCAAGACCCAATTATTTTCTGCTTTGAATTTTTTGTTGATACCATGTGTTTTCATTAATGGAGACATGCTGAATCATTGAGTGTCGTTGAATATATGGTAGATAGTATGGATTTTTTTTTCTTGCCCCCTCACACAAGCCTGACTTAGAGTCCAGTGGGACAAATAGTGTCCCACCAATTCTACTCTCAGAGTCCCCTCCCCCAAGTCCATTAGGATATATGTGTCCCCCTGTCATGGATTGAATTTTGTCCCCACAAAATATGTGCCAACTTGGCTAGGCCATAATCCCCAGTATTGTGTGGTTGTCTTCCATTTTGTGATCTGATGTAATTTTCCTATGTGCTGTAAATCCTAATCTCTTTCTGTGGTTAATGAGGCAAGATTAGGTTATGTTAAAGAGGACTAGGGTGGTATACAGCACCCTTATTCAGGTCACAGCACTAGTCCCATATAAGAAGACTTTCCCTGGGGTGAGGCCTGTACTAGCTTTTATCTTACACGAGATAAAGAAGAGAGAAGTGAGCAGAGAGATAGAAAGCTCATACCACCAAGAAAGAAGTGCCAGAAGTGAAGTATGTCTTTTGGATCCAGGGTCCCTGAGCTAAGAAGATCCTAGACCAAGAGAAGATTGATGACAAGGACCTTCCCCCAGAACCAACAGAGGGAGAAAGTCTTTTCTGGGAGCTGGCAGCCTGAATTTGAACTTCTAGCCTTCTAGACTGTGAGATAATAAACTTCTGCTTGTTAAAGTCATCTACGTGTGGTATTTTTGTTATAGTGGCACTAGATAACTAAGACACTCCCTCCAAAATTTCAAAATTTCTATTTTTCCTACCAAAAATGCACACACTTCCTACAATAACCAGTAGAAACATTGATTTGTGGCACACACCCATTTTTTTTTTTAAGTTTTAAGCAGTCTGAAAGGCCCCTGCCTTGTGGCAGCATGGACTGTTAGTGAGAAAGCAGCTTCTCAATGAACTTGAGAGGCAAAAAATGTTGGTAGGCAACCATATATTCCACTGATCATGGAACTCAGCAGTGAGAAAACAATGAAGATAGTGTTTTCTGTCAATAAAGTGGGTAGTTGCAGTGTAGTAGATTATTTAATATGGCCATTCTAGCCATAGTCTTTGTAACTCCCACCAAATGACTGGGTGGGACAAGTAAATGAGGTGTATGTAACCGTGATGAAGGGCCTGGTCAGTTTTATCATCCCAGTAAGCTTAAACGGAGACACAGAGATAAACAATGTAGGAGCTATAACATGGAAGATAAAGGAGAGCTGTAACACTGGAGATGGTGAGAAGCAGAGGCAAGGAAATGGCAGCAGCCGAACCAGGAGACCCCAGAGACTGACAGGAGACAGCTTCCCAGACCATGGAGCAAGAAAGCTGAGTGCCTTCAGGCAGGAAGCTCGGTAACAGAGTAGTGTGCCTCCAGAAATTTGGTGGAGGTAGGGTTGGCGACCCATAGAGCTAGAGCTGAACGCCTTCAGGCCGAGGCTTACAGGTGAAGGGGAGTGCCTCTGGAAACTTATTGGCAGAGCTAAAAGAGTTTTGTAATACTTGCCAGAGCAGGGCACAGGCCAGGCTAAGGGGCTTAGGGTCCAAGGGTCCAAGGGCCAGGGAGAAACCTGCCTGCAGACATGGCTGAGAAGAGTCTGTCCTGATGTAAGAACTGAATCTTGAGTGTTCATGAACTTGTTACTTCCATAATAAACCCCATAATAGTGAGTATTCTCTGTGAGTTCTGTGTGGCTATTGCAATGAATTATCTAGTTCAGCTGAGAACTAGAGAGCGCCGTGGGAGGGACAGATAGCATCAGAATTGGTAAAAAGGGCTGGCGAGAGGAGGTATGTCTGAACTCCTCCTCATAGGGATCATCCTTGGGCTGTTGCTCTTGACTCTCCTTTCCCCTTGTCAAGGTAGAGGAAGTCAGATACCTCCTCTACTCCATTTTACACCAATATAGTCCAAAGGAAGAGAAAATTTACTCAAGATTTTCTTTTTTTTCATTCATACCACAAATATTTATAGAACTCTCATGATATGCCAGTCATTAAGGGTGGAGAAAAAAATAAAATTAACCAAGTCTCTGCCATCTTTGAACTTATATTTTAGAGGTGAGAGGAAGTTAACAAATAAAACTATAAACTCAAGAACTGAGAGTTGTTATGAAGAAAAATAAAGTAGGGTAATTTGTGGTGAATTATGGAGGACATATTTTAGATAGAATATTTTCTCTAAAAGTGTCGCATTCAGCAGAGATATAAATAAGGAGAAGGAAAATATTCCAATGACTACAGCATGCAATTACAATAAAAATGCAAACCATTATTATTAATCATTTTAAATTGTTTCTTTTATAACTAAATTTTGTTTTGATTACTGTCACAATTTGCTAAAGCATTGTATTCCTGTTTCCATATATATTTGTCTTGCTTTAACATTTTTCTTAAACTTATACTCCTGCTTCTTTTGCCTCTTCTTTCTTTTTCCCTAGACAGTTAAAACTACATACCAAATTACCTTGGACATCAGAAAACAAGAGAATTTAATCAAGCAATTTTTTCAATTTAAAACTTCCAGTAAGTTACTAGTTACTAAACATGGGTTTAAATGCATTCAATCAATTCTTTTCAAAAATCATTAATTCTTTTATTGACGTCAATGGGCATAGGCAAGCTAAACATGCACATTGATTAGTCATCAGCTTACATGAGTGATTCAATCAATGAAGTAAATGATAATCATTCTGGCCATTTATAATAGGTAATTAGATTCTTTTAATGCCAAAAATTTCACTTCTAGCTCTTTATGAGCAGTTTACTTTGATAGAATATTTGTGGTTGATTTTTTTTGTTCTTCTGTAGAGATATTACATGAGAAACAAATTCACACAAATATGTTCTGGCTTTTCCTGCGAGAGGCCATCTAAGATTCTACACTGGTCTCACCCCTTGGTGAGCAAGGGAGAATGAAGAGAACAGGATACAAGGAAAAGATTAGTCCAAAGGACTAATTGTCCACAGCTACCAAGGCCTCCACCGGACTGAGTCCAGTACAGCTAGATGGTGCCCGGCTACCACCACTGACTACTCTGACCAGGATCACAACAGAGGGTTCTGGACAGAGCTGGAGAAGGATGTAGAGCATAACTTTAACTCACAAAAAAAAAAAAAAAAGACCAGATTTACTGGCCTAAAGGAGACTGGAGAAACCCTGAGACTATGGCCCCCAGACACCCTTTAAGCTCAGTGGTGAAGTTACCTCCGAGGTTCACTATTGAGCCTGGGAGTGGACAGCCCCGTAAAACCAAATGAGACTAATGAGGTACAGGAGTCCAGTGACACGGGCCAGAAGGCAGAAGGGGACGAGGAAGCTGGTGATAGGGAACCCAAGGCTGAGTAAGGATATTGTTGACATGTTGTGAGATTGTTAACCATTGTCATAGGGCACCGTTTGTAGTAACTGTTAAATGAGAAACTATTTTGTTCTGTAAGCCTTCACCTTAAGTGAGAATCACAGCACAAATGGAAGAGTGTAGTCAATGTCACTGAACTGTGCATGTAGGAATTTTTGAAATGGTGTATCTTTGGCTATGTGTATTTTCAACAAAAAAAAAGGTAGAGAAGTTAGAAGGTTGATATCTTGGGGGGTTGTTAACCAATGTCATGGAGCAACATGTGTACTACTGTTTCATGAGAAACTATTTGTTCTGTAAGCCTTCACCTGAAGTACAATAAAAAGAATGAATAAGTAAATAAATAAATTATGCACACACACACACACACACACACACACACACACACACACACACACAAAATATGTTCTGGCTTTTATTTCTTCTCATATGTATTATTATATTTCTCACATTGAAAGTTAAAATGAATTTTCCCAGTATGTATAGATTTAAGGAAACGTCTATTATTTTTTCAATGCAAATATGGAGGATTATTAGGTGTACAAAATTAATACTACGTATTTTATCCATAATTTTTTAATTATTTATCTATATATATATATATATGTATATATTTTCAGATTATATTTTATTTACCTTGAGGAACTTAGCAGCACATACAAATTTTGTACAAATAGTAAAATTTTTTTTCCAAGATGTTAAATAATTAAGTTATTAATTAAATCAAGAAAAAAACGTCTGTAACTCTGGAACTGCCTATAGTTTTAATGAGTGAAATGAGCACTGTTTTTTGGCTATGACTCTGCACCCCATTCTTTCCTCTTATATAACAGTGATGTGAGTAATTTATAGTTGTAAAAACCCACTAAAAAATTATCTTACATATTTAGAAATTTGACTTGCCATTCCTTGGGCACTGAGCTCTAGACATATTTAGTATCATTTCAAGTAGATATGAGACATATGCAATTAGCTCTAACCTGCCTCAGGGGTGTCAGTGAACAAAAATGAAGTCAGTGAGTAAACCCTCAGAGAATTTTAAGCAGCATATTCCTGCTTTATTTTTAATGCTTGTTTTATTTCAAAATCACTGCTTGCATTTGTTATCTATTGCTGATGAATGGATTATCCCAAAACTTGGCAGCTAAAAACAAAAACATTTATTACCTTATAATGTCTGTGAGTCAGGAGTCTGGGAACTGCTTACCTGGGTCCTCTGGCTCAAGATTTCTCACGGTGCTCAACTTGTCAGTTGGAGCTGCAGTCATCTTAAGCTGTATCTGCTCTTCCAAGAGGAAGAGATAACCCCTGTCGCTTTGTTATTCTTGTTGTTGTTCCTCTTTGTCCTCTTGTTGCTTACCTATGACAGAGTGTAATCATGGAAGTGGGTGGTTTCTGGTCAGAGGACCAAAAGAGAGGAACTTCAGGGAACTGAAAGAGGAAGGAGATATAGAAATGAACCCAATCACAGTTCATGAACTTCTGTGCACAATTCAGATCTGTGTAGGTGTGGTTACAATCCCAATTAACGTGCCTAATACTTTGCAAACTGAGCAAAAGGATAGATCTCCACCTATGTCCCAGATTGACCACTGCATGGTGCACACCAGGGACAGAACCAAATAGCACTGCAACATCTTTGAAAAAAATAAAGTGACATTGGAAATAAAGCCTACAGAAGGTAGATTAAAAATCCTTTTGTTACCAAATCTTTATTTAAAAAAAAAAAATTGATGGCATGTATTTTCGGTATTGAAATGCATGCTTACTATTGGAATATGTTTAAATTTTTGGTTGGTAATATGGATTTTGAGAAATATGATCTGGTAATATAAGCTACCAATGAGGTGACTGGCACTCTAGCACCACAGATCTGTGATATAACTGTATACCAGTAAGAATTTACTGTAGACACCATTCCATTAGGTTACATGGGGAACCTCTGCTTTTCCAAACATGAAGCAGAAAAACCATCAAACTCCTTAACTATCACACAGGAAAGTATGCTTGCAAGCCTTATCTCTCAGAAATAAAGGCAAAAAAGGCAAAAGTTTATGAAACTAACACATACAGGAAACATCACCTAATAGAATGTTCAACCTACACAACAATGAGGCGCCAACTCTTGTCTGTTGAATCTCACACATTTCAAAAGGGAGAGAACCTTCACTCTAAATGCAGTAGAACCAGAACAATGTATGTACTGAAGTCCAGAGGCATAAAACATGTCCAGTATAGTGTAAAACCAATAGTAACTAAAGAGTTAAAACTTGGAGACCCAGATAAATTGCTGACTAAAACAAGCATGTCAACATTCTCCATATAGTTTACAAACAGAGCCAGAGTCTGGCAACATAATACATAAAATGTTTAAGATACAATGCAAACTTTGAAAAACACGTAGAAAATCACAAAAATCTCAACTCACAATGTAAATACCATCAACAAATGTGTATGAAAAGATAAAAATGTTGGAATTATCTGACAAAAACTTCAAAGCAACTATTACAACACTATTCAAAGAACAACTTTAAACACTCTTGAAACAAATGGAAAAATAAGAAGTTTCCATAAAAGAAAGAATATGTTAAAAATGGGAATTTTATAACTGACAAAATAGAAAAAATGAAATAAATTCTCACTGGATGAACTTAATAGTAGAAGGGAGATGACAAGGAAAAGAATCAGTGACCTTGGAAATAAATCATTAGAAATTATTCATCCAAATAACAGAAAGAAAGAAGATTGAAAGGAAAATGAACAAAGCTCCACGGATTGTTGAAGAATAAGAAATGGTCTAATGGTTGTGTCATCAGAGTCACGGATGAAGTAAAAAAAAGAAAGAGGAAAAAAAGAGTCAGAGAGAGCATGCAATGCTCAATGTTTTTTTAGAAAAAGTAAAGTAATATCTGAAAACTTCCCAAGACTGCCAAAAGACACAAAGCTACAGATTCAAGTTTATCAAACAGAAAGAGGAAAAACCTGAAGAGATCTGCCAAGACATATCGCAATCAAATAAAGAGAAAGAAAAATCTTGAGAAAAGAAATAGAGTCAGAGAAAAATAGTGTATTACCTACAGAAGAACAATGATTTGACTGACTGTTGAATTCTAGTCGAAATCATGGAGAACAAAAGGAAATGGCACAATATTTTTATTTATTTATTTATTTATTTTTTTATATTTTATTTTATTTTTTAATTGTACTTCAGGTGAAGGCTTACGCAACAAACAGTTTCTCATGAAACAGTAGTACACGTATTGTTTATGACATTGGTTAACAACCCTCTAACTTCTCAACCATTTTTTTTTTTTTTTTGGTGAAAATACACATAACCAAATACACCATTTCAACAATTTCTACATGCACAGTTCAGTGACATTGACTACGCTCTTCCAATTGTGCTGTTATTCTCACTTAAGATGAAGGCTTCAGAACAGAATAGTTTCTCATTTAACAGTTACTACAAATGTTTCCCTCTGACAATGGTTAACAATCTCACAACACATCAATATCCTTACTCAACCTTGGGTTGCCTATCACAAGCTTTCTTGTCCCCTTCTGAATGGCACAATATTTTTAAAGTGCAATAATAAAATAAATAAACTCTTGATTTTATATCCCTAGAAAATATCCTCTGGTATTTAATGTGAAACCAAGGCATTTTCAGAATAATAAAGTTTAAAAAAATCTGGAGTGTGAAGACCTGCTCTAAAAGAATTGCTGAAGGAAGATCTTCAGGAAAAAAAAAAAAGATACTAGAAAGAATTTTAAAATATCATGAATGAATAAAGACCAAGAGAAATCTTTAAAATTTATTTTTCAGAATGAGACCCCAAAGAAAGCATTCTCTAATCCAAATATGAATGTAATTCAAGATACAAAAAAAGAAAAACAGTACCCAAATTCCTGTATGGGACATGGTGACAAGGGAACAAAGTAGTAAGAGTAAGTGGAATAGTGGATAGAAATTAGAAGAACTAAGAGAAAAGAATTATAAATGTGAAAAGAGGTGAAAGAACATGCAATGCATTGCAGAAAAGATGCTGTTTTTATGTTGTTAGCTGCCCTGAGTTGGTTCCAACATTATAGTGACCTTATGTACAATATAACAAAAACACTGACCGGTCCTGTGCCATCCTCAAAATCCTTGCTACATTGGAGCCCATCATTGCAGTCATGATGTCAATTCATTTCGTCTAGAGTCTTCCTCTTTTTCACTGACCCTCTACCTTACTGAGCATGATGTCCTTCTCTGGGAACTGGTCCCTCCTAATAATATGTTCAAAGTACATGAAATGAAGTCTTGCCATTCTCACTTCCAAAGAACATTCTAGCTGAATTTATTCCAAGACAGACTTGTATGTTTTTCTGGCAGTCCATGGTATATTCAATATATTCGTCACCAACGCTGTAATTCAAAGCAGCAATTCTTCTTCAGTCTTCCTTATTCATTGTTCAGTTTTGTATGCATATGAGGCAACTGAAAATATCATAGCTTGGGTCAGGAGCCCCTTAGTCCTCAAAATGACGTTTTTGCTTTCAACACTTCAAAGATGTCTTTTGCAGCAGATTTGCACGATGCAATACATCGTTTGATTTCTTGATTGTTGCTTCCATGTGTGTTGATTGCAGATCCAAGTAAAATGAAATCATTGACAACTTCAACATTTTCTCTGTTTATCATGCTGTTACTTATTGGTCCAGTTGTGAGAATTTTTGTAGGAAATGATGCTAGTTGTAGAAATGTGTGGCCTTTACTGCCAGTGTGGTTGTTACTTAAACCGCACTCTTCCCTTTCCCTTTACCGAATCCCCGGAGCCTGGTCCTACTCCCTTAGGTAGTTTCACTCTCTGGAATGACTTGACACTGTAAGCCACTGAAAACACCATAGCCACCCTCTCTTCTGACATTGTCTTGTCCTTCTAGGCTTTTGCCTTCATTTTTCTGGAACTTAATCATCTTCGGTCTCAAAGATGATAATATCACAGATGAATTTATCAGGTTCTGGGAGGAGCTCAGCAGTTCTCCCTACACAATATCCTCAAATTCACCAGCAGTGGTTGCTGAACGTGGTTAAAAATTGCTCGAGCATTTACTTTCATAAGTAATAAATATCCACACGGAGTTTACCTGGAAATGGATGTACATCAGTGTCATGAAACAGGTTCTATCAACAAAACATCATCAACACCCACTTTGTTTTTTGTTTGTTTGTTTGTTTTAAGAAAACAAGAGTCAACCAATATCAAGACACAGATGCTCTGAGATTAGGAGGAAAAATTAAGTAGTACTTAGAAAATGCCCCAGGAAACATGAGAAAACCAATGAAATATGTGGATTTAATTCTGTTTCTTTAAAAAGGTGGTTGTGTATTTCTAAATCAAAGCAACGAGGAGAGATATGCACACAGTTTACACAAAGGCATATCCATCTTGGGATTTATGACTAAAAGCTATTACTATGCTATTCAACCAAACTTTAGTCCATGCAAAGAACAGGTAATAGGCAAGGTTACAGTACGAATACATTTTTATCAACCCAGACAGATCTCTTATGTTTTCCATTTAGTTTTGCTGGTGGTAGTGGCATTGTCTTTAACTTTTTATTTTGAAGTCCTTGTAAATTTGCATGCAGACATATCCCTGTGTCCTTTACTCAATTTTTTTGTTTACAATTGTAACATCTTTAACAATTATAGTACAGTATCAAAACAAGGATATTGACACCGATACAGTAAAGTTACAGAATATTTTCATTACCTCTTGCTGCCCTGGTAGCCACAACCATCCTCCTTATATTTCATCCTTGGACACTTGCAACCACCGTGTTCTCCATTTCTGTAAGTTTTTCATTTTAAGAATGTTACATAAATGGAATCATATAGCATACAACTCTTGTGATTTTCTTTTTATTCAGCAAAATTCCCTAAAGATTCACCAATTTCATCAAGAATTCATTCGTTTTTATCGCTGAGTAGTAGTCCATGTTTTGGATGTACTAGAGTGTTTCATCATTTACCTGTTGAAGGATATCTAGATTGTTTCCAGTTTTGAGTTATTATAGATAAAACATCTATGAACATTAGTGTACATTTTTTTGTGTGAACGTCAGTCTTTATTTCTTTGTGATAATTACCCAGGAGTGCTATTACTGTATTGTATGAAAGCTGCATGCTCAGTATTATAAGAAATGGTCAAATTGCTTTCTAGAGTGACTGTACCATTTTACATACCCACCAGCAATTGATGAGTGATCCAGTTTCTACACATCTTGATTACTGTAGATTTAAAGTGGGTCTCAGTAGACACTAATCCACTAATTCATGTTGAAAAAGAAGCAAGAAATAAACTAGAACTCTGGTACTAACAGAAGATGCTATTTAAAAAAAAAAAGTAATTGTCTTTTTCCTTATATTAACTTTCAGAACTTTAATACTTCAATTATATTTCATTCAATCCAATAATAGTGAAAAAGAAAGTATAAGAATTTCATATTTTGTAATTATTGACACACAAGTCTAGGGTACAAATGTCAATGACTTCAAATGACTAAGAAGTAGGATTCCAAAGACATCGGAAGACATATTTCAATCAGATCTACAGATCCTGGACAACTGCTTGATTTTTAAGAGAACTTGACAAGTTTCGTTTAAAGCCATTACCAATATACTTCTGCCTTTTTTAAAAAAAAAATTGTTTCACTAGTAATTGTATTATAATTTTGACACATGGAATTATAAATAAAAGTTACAAGTGTTCCTAAGGTTACTGTTGTCATTCTAAGTGAGCAGTCCCACTTTTTATTTACTTTAAAATTTGTCAATGTCTGTCTTTAAAAGGAATTTAAACTTAACGATTATTTTACTGAGTGAGATACATTTTCTCCCTTTAGATGAGAAAAACTATCTTAGCTAATGAAGAGGAACAAGTTGTTGGTTCTCAAAATGTAATCGTTTTTAAAAGCTACAAATCTAATAGTGTACACTTCATTTAAAACACTTAGAAAGCAACTGTATTCAGGTGAGTATTACCTAATATTTTTATTAAAGTACCATTGTATGTCCATGGTATAGGAATTATTTATATTACAAAATATCAGAAATAAATAGGCTCAATGAGATTCAATGTTTTGCATGAAAGTAGAAAAGTGAGGCAACAAATTCTTAGAACGATATGCCACGCTTTCTCATACTAAGATTTTATGCTTTACAGATCAGGTTTAAAATTTTAGCCAGTCATTTTCTCTCCTGATAGAACTATATTAAAAGCAGAAAATAGAGAGAATACACTATTGTAACTATGAAGCAACAGAAATCATTAATTTTAACAAAGTATTCTTTCAAATACCAAAACATGCACTAAAAATTCAGAGCTCATTATTTAAGATTAAAACTCAGTTGTACAAATGTATGTGTTAAAAAAAATGTTTCCTAAGAAGCTAATAAATTCTAGTCCTTATACTTCTTTTTAAATTTTAAGTTCTAATCTAGAATATTTTGATTTCTTAAATCTTCCTGACTTTTTAATCAAATTCATCATCTGAAGGAACTGCATATGAGTTTATAAATTATATAATCCAATATAATCTATTTTGAAGCATTCTTTTCTAGATAGATAAGTATATACACAGTTTTTTCTTTAATAAACTAAAGTATCCAAGTTTCTGTGAGAAAATTGTGCAGAAATTTAGTGTTGTAAATATCACTTTCTGAAACACACTTGACATTAAATAGAATTAGTAAATTTTTATGGTTGATGACACATTAAATGGCCTGCAGTGATAGCTCTTTGTTTCCTACTTACGTAGATTTGGGTGAAGAGAAGGCAGACAGAAAAGGTTAATTAATTTTAAAACTATCCTTGAATATATCATCTCATATCCATCCACATGTGAAATCAAGGATCTTTTTGAGGGACTGCTAAAGTACCCTGACTTAAATATTGCTTACCTGAACTTCTCTATACTTGACAATTTGTGAACCCACTGGTAGCAATTTCATATTTTTAAAGCATTGAACATCAGATTTATATTGCTTAAGTGATTCCTTATTTAGTTACCATAAAAAGAATTCCATGATCTTTCAGATTATTAATAGCAAAAATTGGCACAGTGGTTAATAACTGGGCTGCTAAACAAAAGGTCGGCAGTTCAAATCCACCAGCTGCTCTTTGGAAAGCATATACAGCAGTTCTACTCTGTGCTATGGAGTTGCTATGTATCAGAATTGACTCAATGGCAACATTTTCTTCCCCCTAACATATTTCACTTAATGGAAGTTTTAATATTACAAATAAACATCATCTTTGACATAATTTAAAAGAGAAAATGATAGATACAGAAGACAGGGAAAGAATATTGAATAGATAATTAAAAGTCCCTGAAGACAAAAAAAAAAAAGCATCAGGACTGATATTTGCAACTATAAGTTAAATATATATATATATTTCTGAAATAATAAAATATGTTAATATTTATATTTTAAAAATCCACAATATATGTGAATAGTAATCTTAAAGAGTGAATCCCAAAATACGTTTTAACAAATCTGTTAGAATTTACAGATTAATAAATTTTTCTTATACCAAGTAAAAAAGACTAGGTCAATTACAAAAATAAAATAATTGGCACCAGATTTCTTGACAAAAAACAAACAAGCAAACATACAAATAAGTCTTTAGAGAAGCAGTATTTTGGGGAAAAATAAGAAATAATAATAAAAAGAAAATATTATCATTATAAATCCAAAGATTTCATATCTAGTCATGATGTCCTTCAAGGAGCAAAGCTATAAAAATATAACATTAAGTATACAATAATTCTGGGAGCATGGTATCTATGAGTTCTTCCACCTACTATAGCATGAGTTTTATGCAACCAGATATTAGTGGGGAAATATTGGCAAAAAGATGTGTTTTGAAAATTTAATATAGATAACTACAAATCTATAATTAATAATAAAGATGAAGATAATGGTATTAAGTTTATAAGGAATTGTGATACAATTTGGAAATCAGAAATAAAAATAAAACAAAAATAATAAATTTGAAGGAAGTGAGAAAATGGATAGTATAAATTGGTTCACTGCTTCATAACTAGTTAATAATCGAAGTCAAAAGAAATCATTTAAGCTGACAAGCCAATAGTAGATACCCAAGTAAGAAAAAGAAAAGAAAACACATTATACAAATAAATTAGTGTAAAAAACACAGAAAAACAAAAGTAGGAATATTCCTAAGTACCAAAGGAATTATAAAAGAAAATAAAGACATATTATCCAATGAAATTTGCATGGGACATATAACTTAAAATGATCAGATAGAACAGAGGCAAAACAACATAAATACACACAGCTCATATTTGAAAAGAAAAAGGATTTTCAGATTTTTCATAAAACAAAATCTAACTCTATACTGTATACAAGAGATGTATACAAAATGATTTATTATAGTATAAATAAGATTTAAAAAGATACACTAAAGTATTTAAGGAGTATATTAACAAAACAGAGATCACAATGTTGATACATAACAAGGTAGAACTTAGTACAAAAAGTAACATTTGAGAAACTTAAAAAAGAAAAATTCTGTCTTACGGTGGTGACTCCATGTGTGTCAGAGTAGAAGTGTGAATTTATGGATAAAGTTTTTAATGGCTGATCTTTTGGAAGTAGATTGCCAGGCTTTTCTTCTTAGGTGCCTCTGGGTAGACACGAACCTCCAACCTTTTGGTTTGCAGCCCAAACACATTAATTGTTTGCACTACCCAGGGATTCCTCACTAGGTGTACTAGATATTAAATCATCAGTTTGAAAGTTTATAACTTTAAAACTGTAGAACTGGTACACTAATAAACAGAAAAACCAATATAAAATCTAGATCTGGAACAGAACATAAAGTCTAGTAAAGATGAAGTACATATAGAAAAAGAGTACATTAACAGCTTGTCAGGTAAAACTGTGAAAAGAAATATGGTCATGCTGTAGACACACACACATACATATACAAACACATACCCACAAAAAGAAAAAAAAACAGAAAAATATATCAAAAGTGTATTTATTTCTAACTGATGCATAATTTGTTACAATAAACTGAGCTTATTAAAATAACCAAACATTTTTATCTTGCAGTTTTTGTGGGGCAGGTGTACAGTGGGTGCCTACCTGGGTCCTCTGCACAGTCTCACAACTCTGCCATCAAGATGTTGGCCATACTGTGGTGCTCATTCAGAGCTCTGAGTCTACAGGATCTTGGCAGGATTTTGTTCCTTGCTGTAGTGGGACTGAGATTCCATTTTCTTTCAAGTTATTGGCTGGGGACCACTCTCAACAGCTAGAAGCCTCCTGCATTTCCTTACCAAACGGTGCTCATAAGTAGGTTACAATATGGACATTTACTTTCTTCCAGGAGTGCTTCTTTCTGACTTTGGCCTACAACTCTGTTGTTGTTGTAAGTTGCCATCTAGTTGATTCCGATTCATGGTGACCCCATGTGCGCAGAGTGGAACTGCTCCATAGGGTTTTCAAGGTTGTGAACTTTAGACCCCCTTCTTAGGACTTCGGCTGATTAGTCAGACCCACTCAGTACAATCTCACTTTTGAGTAGGTGAAATAATGAGGAATATCAGTTGCACCTGCAACAATTCTTTTTCTGATCTAACATAACATAAAAATGAAAGCAATAACCTCTCATATCCATGGGTTTCACACACACATGAGAGGGGATTATACAAGGGCATGGGGTCACTGGGGACAATCTTAAAACTTTTGCCTACCAGTAACAGTTTATAGAAAAGAAATGTAAATAACTCTTTAACATATGGAAGATGCTTAAAAATTATAAGACACAAATTAAAACCACAGTGAGGCACCATTTTTCACTCATCAAATTGGCAAATTCCAAAAGTCTGATAATACTCTCTATTAATAAGTTTGTATAGAAACAAGCACATTGCTGACCAGAGAGAAAAATGAAATAAACTCAGCATAGTATAGTGTATCAATATCTAATGAAATTTCAGGTGTGTTTACAAAGTAACCCTGTAATCACACTGTAGTGAATAATCCTAAAGATGTGCCTCCACAAATATGAGGTAACATGTATACTTGCTGATTCAAGGTGGTGAATCAGAGACCAAAATCCAGAGACTAGAAACTAACCAAACGCCCATCAATATAAGACTGGTCCAACAAACAAACTGTGATCTGTCCGATCTACACAGTAATGTAATACCATGTGGAAGTTCTCTAGAGAACTGATATGTAGTGATTTACAGGATATATCGTGAAAGGAAAAAAAAAGCACAGACTAACCAGAAAAGAGGCTAGAAAAGAACTCTTTGAGGAGTGTATTATTTTATGTAAAAAGAAAGGGAGGATAAGAATATTTTATCTTTTTTTTAATTTTTGCAAAAAGAAACATTGGAAGAATAAATCAAAATTACATTGATACATTGTAAACAAAATTTGTTAGTCTAGAACCTGGAATGAGGGGGAGGTTTGGGTAATGGAGAGAAATGGAAAGAAATACTGTACTTTTTTTTTTTTTTTAGGTTTATATATATATATATATATGGTGCAGGACTGGGCAGTGTTTCGTTCTGTTGTACATAGGGTCACTATGAGTCAGAATCGACTCGATGACACCCAACAACAACAGCACAAATACAGGTTTATTAAGATATAATTCAAATACCACACAAGTCACCCACTTAAAGTGTACAATTTATTGTTTTTCTTCTATATTCCCAGAGTTGCGCAACATTAGAACAATCCAATTTTTAAAAATTTTCACCCCCCACAAGAAAAAAAGTCTCATACCTACTAGCATCCATTCCTCATTCCATCAGTCCTCACCTTTTCACTCTTTCACTCTAAGCAATCACAAATCTACTTTCTGTCTGTATGTTTTTTTTTCTATTCTGGATATTTCATGTAAACAGAATAATACAATACATCGTCTTTTCTATCTGGCTTCTTTCATTTAGCAAAACGTTTTCAAGACTCATCCATATTGCAGCATGTATCAATATTTTATTACTTTTTGCTGAATAATATTCTATTGTATTGATGGTCCCACTCCTCACTTACCAACATGGTTAGGTTCCAAAGACCAGGTTGTTGTGCAAAAATCAGCATTATGTGAAAATGGAGGATGACAACATCAGATCACAAAATGAAGGATGAGTATATCATTACAAAGCTGCCAAATTACATCATTACATAAATGCCAAACCAATGAGAATCATGACCCAGCCAAGCTGACACATGACCTTAACCATAACAGCTAGCATTACTCTCATCTCATACTCTGGCACTTGTTGCTGCCGGTTGTGTATCATTAATGCAGAAAATAGTGGGGTATTAGATTTTTTACTATTGTTATAAATGTGAAATATCAGATAATAAGACAGTTAATAAGTGAGAAGTAAAAGTATTTTTTAATCCATCCATAAATTTATGGACATTTGTTTTTTTTTTTTTGTTTTTCCTCTTTTCAGCTGTTATGAATAATCCTGACCTGAACATCATGTACAAGATTTGTGTAGCTATATACTTTCATTATTCTTGGGTATAAAGCTATGAGTGGAATTACTGGACTTACGGCAGCCCTACCTTTAACCCATTGATGAACTGCTAAGCTGTTTGCCAAAGTGACTGCATCATTTTACATTTCAACCAGCAATGTATGAGGGTTCTAGTTTCTCCAAGTGATTCTATCCATTCTAGTAGATGTGAAGTGGTATTTCATTACGATTTTAATTTGCATTTCCCTTATACCTAATGATATATCTTTTCATTTGCTTATTGACCACTTACATACCTTCTTTAGAGAAATGTCTATCCAGATAATTTACCCATTTTTAATTGGACTATTTGTATTTTTATTATTGACTTGTAAAAGTATTTTATATATTCTGAATACAAGCCTTTATCTGATATATGACATGTAAATAAATTACAAATTATCAGTTTTTTCTTTTGAATTATGTGATTTCAGTGCTATATCTAAAAAGGTTTTGCCTACTTCAAAGTCACAGAGATTTACTCCTACATTTCCTTTTAAGATCTTTACAGTTTTAGCTATGACCCATTTTGAGTTAATTTTGCACACGGTTTGTTAAGGAGGTTCATTTTCTATCCAGAATCATTTGTAGAAAAGACTCATCCTTCCCCATTCAATTGTTTTGGAACCTTTGTTAAAAATTGACCACAATATAAAACTTTATTTCTGGACTGTCAATTTTATTCTATTGATCTATATGTCTATCTGTATACCAGTACAACATTGTTTTAATTTCTGTGGCTTTGTAGTAACTTTTGAAATTTGGAAATGTGAGTTGTCCAACTTTGTTCTTATTTGCAAATATATGCTTTAACTTCTGAACCATGCAAAGGATTTACATATTCAGAAAAATAAATTAAGTATAAAAAACAAAACAAAAATTGAAAATAAACTGAACATAATCCTCCTAAATACAGGTCATATGGACCACAAAAAATTAATAACTCAAGTGATTAATGAATACATATTGCTATTGTCCATTCTTAGAAGCTTAAATTTTAAGAAAAATAGTCTGTAAGGATATAAAAAAAAATTCCTTCAGAAAACTCTTTTTTTAGTAATTAATATTGCCATGTAAACCATTTTCTTAATCTGTAGATTAGATAATGGTAAGTATGTAAGTGAAATTAGGACCTACAATATTTAGGGTAAAATAATATGCAAACATAAAGTGTTTAAAAAATGTTAAATTTGACTTGGAAAATCAAATTTTAATCATCAATTTAAAAAATATATTTCCCGAGCCTCCCAAATGAGAGAACTTAGAAGAAATGACACCCACAAGTAATGACAGAAAAAGAAAAAAGAAATGGCCCCAGAGATCCCACTGAGGAAGTGGCTCCCAAGCTGTGCAGTGCAGCCCAGCTAGAAGGGACTCCCAAGCTGCAAAAAAAAGAAAAAGAAAAGAAAACCAACCAACAAACAAAACACAACAGAACAAAACAAAACAAAACCCCGGGGATCCCACCAGCGAGGTGGCAGGTGCTGGAAGAGCAGTTCCCCAGTCAAATGGCACTTCACAGCCTTTCAAGAAGAAGCTACATCAAAGTGGCAGAAGATGGTGTTGTGGGTTGAGTTACTTACTTACCCTCAAAATATGGGTTGGAATCTAACCCTTATACTTATGGATGTAATTTTGTTTGAAAACAGGGTTTTCTTTGTCCAGTTAATAAGGTAATATCAGTGTAGTGTGTGTCCTAAACCTACTCAATTTCTAGTTACAGAAAGAGAAGATTAGACACAGAGGTATGTGCACAAACTAAGAAAGGCAGATGCCATGTGAGGATTGCAAAGAACCAGGGAAAGCCCAGGGCTACTGACAAGAAAGAAATCAATGTAGCAGAGACCCTGTCTGGGACTGTGATGGTTAAGGCTGTGTGTCAACTTGGCTGGACCATGATTCTCAGTAGTTTGGCAGTTATGTAATAACATAGTTTGGCAATTATGTAATGATGTAATCACCTCCATGATATGATTTGATGTGATCAGCAATCAATTTTAAGTGGAGTTTCCTCAGGGGTGTAGCCTGCATCCAATATATACATGGACATTCTGGCAAAGCTAGCTCGCTTACTCTGGATCCTGCATCCAGCTTGTCATCATTGACTTCCGGTTCTTGGAACCTGAGCCTGCCATATTACCTGCAGATCTTGGGATTCGTTAGTATCTGAAGCATGAGAGTCAGTAGCCCTCCATCTTACCTGCCAATCTTGGACTCATCAGTTCCACATCCCATGAGCCAGTGGCCTGCCATCTGACCTAATGATCTTGGATTCATCAGCCCCTGCAACTACGTGAGTCAGGAGAAGCTTCTAGCCTGATGCCTGACATACAGACTTGGGACTTTCCAGGCTCTACAACCACATAAGCCATGTCCTTGAAAGAAATTTCTCTCTCTCTCTCTCCATGTGTATATATATATATATATATATATATATATAAAACTGTCATTGGTTTTGCTTCTTTAGAGCACCCAGCCTAAGTGAGGGACTTTTTGCCTGCAGAATTATGAGAAAATAAATTTATGCTCTTTAAAGCTATCTACTTGTGGTACTTCAGTTACAGCAGCTCAAGGAAACTAAGACACCATGCTACTCTTCACTGAAGAGTTTCAAGTTTAAGATAAATATCTATAACTCTTCATGCATGATGTACTTGATGTCATCCCACAGCTCACCTGGTCTTTGGACATTAGTGTTCAATGCATCAAATCTTTTCTTGAGATGGTCTCTAAATTCAGGTGGGACAGGCTCAAGGTTGTACTTTGGCTCTTGTAGACTTGTTTTAATTTTCCTCAGTTTCAACTTGAACTTGCAATTGAGCAATTGATAGTCTCTTCCACAGTCGGCCCCATTGTCTCTTTCAATAGATATGGTCAATTTGATTCCTGTGTGTTCCATCTGGCAATGTCCACATGTATAGTTACCATTTATGTTGTTGAAAAAAGGTATTTCCAGAGAATAGGTCATTGGTCTTGCAAAATTCTATCATGCAATCTCAGGCATCCTTTCTATCACTAAGGCCATATTTTCCAATTACTGATTCTTCTTCTTTACACCTTTCACATTCCAGCTATCAGTAATTATCAGTGCATCTTGATTGTATTTTTGATCAAGTCCAGACTGTAGAAGTTGGTAAAAATCTTCAATTACTTCATCTTTGACATTAGTGGTTGGTGCATAAATTTGAATAACAGTCTTATGAACTGGTTTTCCTTGTAAGTGTATGGATATTATCCTATCACTGACAATGTTGTACTTCAAAATAGATCTTGAAATGTTCTTTATAACAATAAATGCAATGCCATTCCTCTTTAATTTGTCATTCCTGGCATAGTAGATGATATGACTGTCCATTTCAAAAAAGCCAATGTGTGTTGTTAGATGACATAAATGACATTATGCATAAAGAAAGCAAAAGTTCATTAAAAAGACAGGAAATGAATGTCAGAAGAGACTCTGAAAGTTGCTCTTGAATTTAGAATAGCTAAATGGGAAGGAAGAAATGATCATGTAAAAGAGACGAAAAGAAAATTTCAAAGGGTGCTCAAGAAGACAAAGTATTATAATGAAATATGCAAAGACCTGGAGTTAGAAAACCAAAAAGGAAGAACATGCTCAGCTTTTCTCAAGCTGAAAGAACTGAAAAAAGAATTCAAGCCTAGAGTTGCAATATTGAAGGATTCTATGGGCAAAATATTGAATGACACAAGAAGCATCAAAAGGAGATTGAAGGAGTCACTGTACCAAAAAGAAGTGGTAGACCTTCAACCATTTCGGTAAACAGGATATGATCAAGAACCAATGATACTGGAAGACGAAGTCCAAGATGCATGAAGGCATTGGTGAGAAACAAGGCCCAGGAATTGATGGAACATTGATTGAGATGTTTCAAGACACGGATGCAATGCTGCAAGTGCTCACTTGACTATAAGAAATATGGAGGACAGGTTCCCTGCCAACTGAGTAGAAGAGATACATATTTGTGCCCATTTCAAAGAAAGATGACCCAAAAGAATGTGGAAATTATTGAACAATATCATTAATATCACAGACAAGTAAAATTTTGCTGAAGATAATTCAAAAACAGTTGCAGTGGTACATCAACAAGCAACTGTCAAATTTAAGCTGTATTCAGAAAAGGACATGAAATGAAGGATATCATTGCTGATGTGAGAAGAATCTTGGCTGAAAGCAGACAGTACCATAAAGATGTTTAGCTGTGTTTTACTGACTATACAAAAGCACTAGATGGTGTGGATCATAAGAAATTATGGATAACATTGTGAAGAATGGAAATGCGAGAACGCTTAATTGTGCTCATGTGGAACCTGTAAATAGACCTAGAGGTAATCACTTGAACAGAACAAGTGAATACTACATGGTTTAAAATCAGGGAAGATGTGCATCAGGGTTGTACTCTTTCACCATATTTATTCACTCTGCATGCTGAGCAAATAATCAGAGAAGTTGGACTATATGAAGAAGAATGCAGCATCAGGATTGGAGGAAGACTCATTAACAACCTGCATTACGCAGATGACACAACCTTGCTTGCTGAAAGTGAAGAGAACTTGAAGCACTTACTGATGAACATCAAAGACTACAGCCTTCAGTATGGATTACACTTCTAGATGAATAAAATAGAAATACAACTGAACCAACAAGCAACAACATGACAAATGGAGAAAATATTAAATTATCAAGGATTCATTTTATTTGGATCCACAATCAATGTCCATAGAAGCAACAGTCAAAAATCAAACGATATATTGCATTGGACAAATCTGCTGCAAAATACCTCTTTAAAATATTAAAAAGCAAACATGTCATATTGAGGTCTAAGGTGCTCCTCACCCAAGCCATGGTATTTTCAATCACCTCCTATGTATGTGAAAGCTGGACAATATAATAGAAGATAAAAAAAGAATTCATGCTATGGAACTATGGTGTTGGCAAACAATGTTGAATATACCACAGATTGCCAGCAGAACGAACAAATCTGTCTTGGAAGAAGCACAACCAAAATGCTCCTTAGGAGCAAGGATAGCAAGACTTACCCTCACATACTTTGGACATGTTATCAAGAGGGGCCAACCCCTGAGGGACATCATGCTTGGCTAAGTAGAGGGACAGCAAAAAAGATCAAGACTCTCAATGCGATGGATTGATACAGTGGCCGCAACAAGGGGATCAAACATAGCAAACATTATGAAGATGGAGCAGGATCACACATCCTTCTGTTTTGTTCTGTTGTACATAGAGTTGCTACAAGTCAGAACTGACTCAAAGGCACCTACTAACAACAATAACATAGCTATAATAAAGTTTATATCATTTGATTAAGAGTTGTATTAGTTTTCTAGGGCTGCCAGAAAAAAAATGACCACAAACTGGGTGCCTTAAAATAATAGAAACTTATTCTCTCACAAATCTAGAAACTAGAAGTCTAAAATCAAGTTCTGAGTGGGGTCATCTTGTTTGTGAAGGCTCTAGGGAAGAATTTATCCTTGCCTCTTACTAGCTTTTAGTGGTTGCTGGCAATCCTTATCATTCCTTAGCCTGTGATAGCATAACTCCAATTTCTGCCTCAGTCTTCACATGGTCTTATTCCCTCTGTGTGTGTCTCTCTGTCTTCATATATATGTATACACACATACATAATTTATAAGGACAAGAGTCGTTGGCTTTAGAATCCACTCTAATTCAGTATAACCTTATCTTAATGTAATTAGTTACATTTGTAAACCTGCAATCTGAGGCTCTGGGTAGATATGAAATTTGGAGGGGGAGCACTATTTATCCCAGTGTTGTTGTTGTCAGATGACTGATTCTTCCTTATAACATGTCTAAATTATGTAAGATGAAGTCTCACCATCCTCTCTTCTAAGAAGCATTATGGCTTTAAAAAACCTAAGGTTTTTTTTTTTTTTTTTTCTAATCTCAGGAAAACTACATCTTTTGTTTGATCTGTGTGTGGTTGCTCTATCTGTCTATCTGTCTACCTATTATTTATTTAATGTGGCTGATTTATTGTTATTTTCCTCCACTATCCTCACCGTGTTGCTATGTTTGAGCCCATTGCTGCAGTCACTGTGTCCATCCATCTTGTTGAGGGTCTTCCTCTTTTTCACTAACCCTCTAACTAACCAAGCATGTCTTTCTCCAGAGACTGGTCCCTTCTGATAATATGTCCAAAGTACATGAGATGAAGTCTTACCATCCTTGCTTCCAGGGATCATAATGACTGTAATTCTTCCAAGACAGACATTGGTTCTTCTGGCAGTCCATGGTGTATTCAATATTCTTCACCACAACATAATTCAAAGGCATCAGTTCTTCTTCGTTTGTCCTTATTCATTGTCCAGCTTTCTCGCGCATATGAGACAATTGAAATATCATGGCTTGGGTTAGGCGCACCTTAGTCCTCAAAATGACAACTTTACTTTTTAATATTTTAAAGAGGTCTTTTGCAACCAATTTGCCCAATGCAACATGACATTTGCTTTCTTGACTGCTGCTTTCATGGGCATTGATTGTGGATTCGGCTAAAATGAAATCCTTGACAACTTGAACCCAGTACAGAAGACTATTTAAATAATCCAAGTATAATATAATGAACATCATAACTAAAGCAATATACACACATTGAAAATGACAATATATTTATAAAATATTAATGGTATCAAAAAGACTTTTTGTCTGCTTTAGCTTTAATATGAATAGTGAATAGACAATGTTACTTTAGAGTCCTTCCAAATTTCTTCTTATGGTGAGTAGCAGTAGGGAATGCACATAGTGGAATATAGAATGTATATGGTAAGATATATATTTCAAAGATTATGATGAGTTTTAATTTGGACTAGTTGATTTTATAATGTCCAGGGCACATCTGGTTGCAGAAGTCCAGGGCACAGTTAAGGAAAATGATATTTTAAAACAGGCAAACAATCAAATAAATTATTAGACCATGGTCTGAGCTAAAGGTCAGGATGAAGATTTATTATAAGGATATAAATATTGCCATCAGCATGATGTAGATAGTTGTTGAAGCCATGACTATGAATGAGGGCACCATTTTGCAGAGCAATGCTATTTTCTACAGTTAAGCAGCCAAGTTGTAGAAATAGAAAAGGCGAATGTTTATATGTGTGATTTACAGCTGTACCTTGAGTCAATACAGCATATAAATCCTAAGCACAATCTTTTTTAATACATGAAACATACATCTCAACAAACTAGGTTGATGAGTTTTCAGTGTCTAAGTATACATTCTGCTTAAATTAAAACAAAAACACACAGAGAATGTGCTATTCTCATTTTCTTTACAGAATAAAATGATTTTGGAAATTACCCTGGTATTTTATTACTTCTGGAGGGATGACACATTTACAAGTATAAATCTCTATTGTGTTTAAAATAAAAGTCATTTGTAGTTAAAAAATTATTTTTTATCTTGGCAAAGCAGAATAGCAGGCTTTTATATCCCATCAAAAGTTTACTGAGTCTGAGTAGGGGACATGTCATAAAATGTTCTCTTCAGACTATTTGGCTTCTGCTATACTTCGGTATTAGAAATAATGGTCTACTTTTTAAAACTCGTATTAACATTAAAAGCTTGCATTGCTCAGTAGATAATATTTTACTACCTTCAGTGGTTTCCAATTTTCCCCAATATATCAAGAGCAGGTGAACCCTATGTAAAGCATTATAAAGAATCTTTTGAGCCAAAGATATTTCAAATGTCAGGGACCAGACTGGTAATTCAAACATGGGAAGCAGCAAGTGTAATACTATTGTGAGCTTTGGACACTCTTCAAGCGGAAAAGTAGGACCACAATTAGAAACATTAAAATCAATCTTATTTGAGAAAAAGAGATGTGAGGAGAGGAGAGGATAAGAGAGGAAAACAAAATTTTGGCGAAAAAAGCATGTTGTCAATCATAATTGTGTCCAAAGTTTTCTGACACTTCTATAATGAAAAGCTGTGAAGAGTATATGAAAAGATATTGAGGTATAAAAATTATTATATGGAAAATCTATTATTCCTAATACTTCTTGGCCAAGCAGAATCAGATCAACACCAGTGCTGTTATGCACATTGCATTTTAATAGGACTGGGATCCAATTATAAAAATTTCTGGCATGATTTAATTGGAAAAACAAACTGTTAAGCAAAATATATAAGAATTCAGGGTATAAGTGCTAGGAAGGGAGAACTGAGTGTACTATAGGAGCTTACATAAAGGACATCTATCCCAAGCTAAGGAGCCCTGGTGGTGCAGTGGTTAAGCACTTGGCTGCTAATCAAAAGATCAGCTGTTTGGATCCGCCAGCCGCTCCATGAGAGAAAGATATGGCAGTCTGCTTTCATAAAGATTTACAGCCTTGGAAACCCTATGGTGCAGTTCTACCCTGTCCTATAGGGTGGCTCTGAGTCGGAATTGACTCAACGTTAGTGGATTTAGTTTGGTTTCATACCAGGCAAAAGATGCACTGCATCAGGCAATTCTGCTGCCAAAGGCCTCTTTAATGAGTTGAAAAGCAACGATGTCACCATGAAGACTAAGGTGCGCCTGACCAAAGCCATGGTGTTTTCAACTGCCTCATATACATGCAAAAGCTGGACCGTGAGTAAGGAAGACTGAAGAAGAATTGACGCCATTGAATTGTGGTGTTGGTGAAAAATATTCAATATACCAGGGACTGTAAAAAGAGTGAACAAGTCTGTCTTGGAAGAAGTACAACCAGAATGCTCCTTAGAAACAAGGATGGTGAGACTACGTCTCACATACTTTGGACATATTATCGGGAGGGATCAGTTCCTGGAGAAGGACATCATACTTAGTAAAGTAGAGGGCCAGCAAAAAAGAGGATGGCCATCAACAAGATGGACTGACATAGTGGCTGCAACAATGGGCTCAAGCACAGCAACAACTGTAGGATGGCACAGGACTGGGCAGTGTTTTGTTCTGTTGTACATAAGGTCACTATGAATCACAACTGACTCGACAGCACCTAACAGCAAACAACAAGGTGGTCAGGAAAAGCTTTCCAAGAGCAGTAATATCTAAGCTCTAATCTGTCCTGTTGGCAGAGTAGTTAAGAACTACGGCTGCTAACCAAAAGGTTGGCAGTTCAAATCCACCAAACACTCCTTGGAAACTCTGTGGGGCAGTTCTACTCTGTCCTGTAGGGTCTCTATGACTTGGAATCGACTCAACAGCAATGAGTTTCTTTTTTTTTTTTTCTGTTAATCTGTTAGATTAATAGGAGTAAGGTAGGCAAATCCTGGGGATCAGCATAGTTAATAAAGAAGAAACAATATGAGTATAGAGTATAGTCGAAAGATTATGACATCTTCTGGAAAGTGAAAGAAATTTTGAAAAATTTGAGCTCCAATGTTGGAATCAAAAGTAATGTTGACAAGGTAGAAACTGGAGAGGTAATCAGGAATTGTTCATTAATGCTTCTGCAAGCCTGAGTAAGGCACTGGAACTTACTTTGAAGTCAAAGGATTATCATTCAAGGAAACTGAGCACGAGGTAATTTTCATGTTAGACAGATAATTCTCATTACTTCATAAACAAATATCTAGTGGAGAGGAATAAGGAGGGTCAAGAAGAGGAACTGGAATGTGTGGCTAATTGCCTCCACAACTGCTGTCTACTTTGCCATGAAACCAGAAGAACTAGACGGTATCTGACTACCATTACTGAACATTTAGATCAAGGATTGTACAGAGAAATCCTGATTAAAAGGGGAAAAATGCAGAATAGAATTTCAAATTCTCATGGAATACACACCTCCTGGAGTCAGTGAGAACAGGTGACTCCCTGAAACTGTTACTCTGAGAAAATCTTGAAACCTTAAACTGTAACTATTCCTTGAAGTCATCTTGCAAACTAATTAGAAAATAATTCTGCATTAAGCACTAAATGCTTTTAAAGAATTATGTGTTATTATCAAATTGGCAAGAGGATCTTGAAAGGATAGATGAGAATCTTAGGGAACAGTGAATTTGTGTTAATGATGGTGAAATAGTTTGGAAATAGTTTTCAAGAAAGGTAGCACAACTTGAAGAATGTAACCAATGTCAAAGAATTATACATGTAGAAATTTTTGAAGTGGTGGATGTTTTGTTGTGTATATGTTCCTCAAAATAAATAAAGTAATTAATTTAAAAAAAAAATAATTTGATGGGAAGCAGACGTATGTGTGGGCAAGGAAACAATAAGGAGAAGTCTGTTATAAAGAGCCAGATGAGAGGCGGAGCCAAGATGGCAGAGTAGTCAGATGCTTCCTGTGGTGTCTCTTACAACAAAGACCCAAAGAAACAAGTGAATGGATTAGACGTGACTATCTAGGAGCCCTAAATATCAAAGGCAAAGTTATGGAATTGGATCAAGTGGCAGGGGGAGGGAGAGACGGTTCAGAAGCAGTGAGGAGTTGTCAGATCTGACCCGGCAAGAACCAGCACCCTGCAAGCTGGAATTTCTGGTGTGAGTGGTGAGGCAAGCAGTGGTGCTTGGGGTGCATTTTCCACATCAGGAGAGGTCAAATGGTGAAGAGTCTACTCAAACCTCCAGAACCAGTGAAAAGCAGCAATTAATTGAAAAAGATTAGTACATGCGTCTAACCTACTGCATTGATCAAAATACACCCTCTTTGGGAAGAACCTCTCTCCCATTTCCCAACAACTCTCCACTCTGCACCAGGTCCTGGGGTGGCTTCAGCAATTGCCTTGTTCCCTGGGCCAAAAGTAGGACTTCTTACGCACCCTGAGCCATTCTCCCAGCCTTGGAGAGGTAACAAATCAACAAACAGGAAAAAAATAATCTGCCAATTCCCCTAATCCAGAAACTCAGGGTATTCACAGCTCCTTGGCCAAAGCACAGGAATAAGGGCTCCAAGGACTTTGAATGCCTTTCACCCTTGCATAGACCTGTGTGGGCCCATTTCAACAACATAAGCCCTCATTAGCACAGTACAACAGGGTATATACCCGAAGTATAATTTCAGCTGTATCAGCTACATGGTGGAGTAGCAAGTTCATGACATTTGACACCACTCTTCCCATTAGCAGTGTCCTCACCTACCCACATCAAGGGCCTGATGGCAGGTGGCTCCACCTGCACCACCTAGCCACCCATAACAGGAGTTTAAGAATAAGTGGTGCTCCCAGTCCTTACAGTCACCAGCATTGGGTGCTTATAGTCTGGCTGCAAAATTCACTCACCTATGCACTCTAGGGAACAGGGACACGTTTTCCTCCCAGAGTGTCACCAAATAAATATTATAATAAAACTTGCCAAAACCAAAGCTAAACAGAGAATTTTAAGAGCTGATAGGGATAAACAAAGTCATCTGCAAAGGAGAGTCAATAACACTAACCTCAGACTACTCGACACAAACCATGCAGGCAAGAAGGCAAGGATGACATATACAGACCCTTAAAGGAAAAAAATTTCCAGCCAAGAATTCTATATCCAGCAAAACTGTCTCTCAAATACAATGGTGAAATCAGGGCATTTCCAGAGAAGTAGAAGTTTAGGGAATTTGCAAAAACCAAACCAAAATTACGAGAAATACTAAAGGGAGTCTTCCGGCTAGAAAATCAATACTATCAGATAACAACTCAAGATTAGAATACAGGATGGAGCAACCAAATATCAACCCAGATAGGGAAGTCACAAAAACACTGAAAATAAGGAAACAGAGACATCAATATGTAAAAGATGACAACATTAAAACAAAAAAGATGGACTAAAATATGTAGTTATAGATCTTACATATGGGGAAGAAGTCAAGGAAATATCAAGAAATAAAAGAATGATTCAGACTTAGAAAAATAAGGGTAAACATTAGGGTAACCACAAAGGAAACTAACAATCCTATACATCAAAATAAAAAACAAGAAGATCATAAAGACTCAGAAAATACAAAATCAACAACAATGGAAAAGGTGAAAAGAAAATACACAAAGAAAAATGACTCAGCACAGAAAATAAAGTGGAACAAAGAAACTGTCAACAACGCACAAAAAAAGACATCAAAATGGCAGGACTAAACTCATATCCATCAATAATTATGCTGAATGTAAATAGACTAAATGAACCAATAAAGAGACAGAGAGTGGCAGAACGAATAAAAAAACTTGATCCTTCTATATGCTGTTAACAAGAGACACACCTTAGACTTAAAGACACAAACAAACTAAAACTCAAAGGATGGAAAAAAAATATATCAAGCAAACAACACTGAAAAACAGCAGGAGTGGCAATATTAATCTCTGACAAAACAGACTTTAAAGTAAAATCCACCACAAAGGATAAGAAAGGCCACTATATAATGATTAAAGGGGTCAATATACCAAGAAGATATAACCATAATAAATGCTATGCACCCAAAAAACAAGGCTCCAAAATACATAAAACTCTAACAGCATTGAAAACAGAGACAGTCTCACAATAGTAGTAGGAGACTGCAACAAACCACTTTTGCTAAAGGACACAATATCCAGAAAGAAGCTCAAAAAAGACAAGGAAGATCTAAATGCCACAATGAACCAACTTGATCTCATAGACATATACAAAACAATCTACCCAGCAGCAGCCAAGTATACTTTCTTTTCCAACACACTTGGAACATTCTCCAGAATAGACCAAGTATTAAGCCATAAAGCAAGCCTTAACAGAATCCAAAGCATTGAAATTTTACAGAACACCTTTTCTGACCATAAAGCTATTAAAGTAGAAAACAATAACAGAAAAGCAAGGAAAAAACTTCTAATGCTTGGAAACTGAACAAACTGCTCAAAAACTACTGGTTTATAGAAGAAATTAAGGATGGAATAAAGAAATTCATAGACTCAAACGAGAATGAAAACACATCCTACCAGAACCTTTGGGATACAGCAAAAGCAGTGCTCAAAGGTCAGTTTACAGCAATAAATGCACACGTCGAAAAAGAAGAAAGGGCCAAAATCAAAACATTAACCCTTCAACTCGAACAAATAAAGAGAAATCAGCAAAAGAAGTCCTCAGGCACCAGAAGAAAGTAAATAACAAGAATTAGAGCAGAATTAAATGAAATAGAAAACAGAAAAAACACTGAAAGATTTAACAAGACCAAAAGCTGGTTCTTTGAAAAGAACAACAAAATTGAAAAATCATTGACCAAACTGACAAAAGAAAAACAGGAGAAGAAGCAAATAGCCCGTATAAGAAATGAGATGGATAATATCACAACAGGCACAATTGAAATTAAAAGAATCCTAACAGAATACTATGAAAAATTGTACTCTAACAAATTTGAAAACCTAGAGGAAATGGACTAATTTCTAGAAACTCACTACCAACTAAACTAACACAGACAGAAGTAGAACAATTAAATAAGCCTATAACAGAAGAGATGAAACGGTAATTTAAAAAATCCCAACAAGAAAAAGCCCTGGCTGGACGGTTTCACTGGAGAATTCTACCAAACTTACAGAAAAAAGTTAACGTAACTACTCTTAGAGGTATTTCAGAGCATAGAAAAGGATGGAATACTCCCAAACTCATTCTATGAAACCAGCATAAACTTGATGCCAATACTAGGTAAAGATACCATAGAAAAGGAAAATTACAGACCAATATCTCTCATGAACATAGACACAAAAATCCTCAAAAGAATTCAACAACGTATCAAAAAACTAATTCACCATGACCAAGTGGGATTCATACCAAGTATGAAGGGATGGTTCACATTTAGAAAAACAATTAATGTAATCCATCACAATAATAAAACAAAAGACAAGAACCACATGATCTTATCAATTCATGCAGAAAAGGCATTTGACAAACTAAAACACCTATTCAAAGCTCTCAGCAAAATAGGAATAGAAGAGAAATTCCTCAGCATAATTAAGGACATTTACACAAAACCAACTGCCAACATCATCCTAAATGGAGAGAGTCTGAAAGCATTCCCCTTGAAAACGGGAACCAGAAAAGGATGCCCTTTATCACCACTCTTATTCAACATTGTACTGGAGGTCCTAGCCAAGGCAATTAGTCTAGAAAAAGAAATAAAGGGCATCCAAATTGGTAACAAAGAAGTAAATTATCTCTATTTGCAGATGATATGATCGTATACACAGAAAATCCCAAAGAATCCACAAGGAAACTACTGGAACTAATAGAAGATTTCAGCAAAGTATCAGGATACAAGATAAACATACAAAAATCAGTTGGATTCCTCTACACCAATAAACAGAACTTCCAAGAGGAAATCACTAAATTGATACCATTTACAATAGTCCCCAAGAAGATAAAACACTTAGGAAAAAAATCTAACCAGAGACGTAAAAGACCTGTACAATGAAAACTACAAGACACTACTGCAAGAAACCAAAAGAGACCTGAATAAGTGGAAAAACATACCTTGCTCGTGGATAGGAAGACTCAACATTGTGAAAACGTTAATTTTACCCAAAGTGATCTACAGATATAATGCAATCCAAATTCCAATGACATTTTTTAATAAGATGGAGAAACAAATCAACTTCTTATGGAAAGGGAAGAGGCCCTGGATAAGTAAAGCATTATTCAAGAAGAAAAACAAAGTGGGTGGTTTCACATTACCTGATTTTAGAACCTACTATACCACCACTGTAGTCAAAACAGCCTGTACCAGTACAACAATGGATACATAGACCAATGGAACAGTATTGAGAATCCAGAATTGAATTCATCAATCTCTGAGAAGCTGATACTTGACAAAGGCCCAAAGTCCATTAATTGGGGAAAAGACAGTCTCTTTAACAAATGGTGCTGGCATAACTGGATATCCATCTGCAAAAAAAAATGAAACAAGACCCATAATTCATACCTTGCACAAAATTAACTCAAAATGAATCAAAGACCTACATGTAAAATCTAAAACAATAAAGATCATTGAATAAAAAATAGGGACAACACTAGGAGCCTTAATACATGGCATAAAAACGAATACAAACCAGAAGTAACAATGCACAAACACCAGAAGAGAAACTAGATAACCTGGAGCTCCTAAAAATCAAACAATTATGCTCATCAAAAGACTTCACCAAAAGAGTCAAAAGACAACCTACAGACTGGGGGAAAAAAAAAATTGACTACAGCAAATCTATTTAACTTCTAATCTCTAAAATCTACAAGGTACTGCAAAACCTCAACAACAAAAAGACAATTAACCCAATGAAAAAACAGACAAAGGATATGAAGAGGCACTTCACCAAAGAAGACATTCAGATTTCCAGTCAACATGGCACTATAGACAGAAGCACTATGCTGTCCCTCCACAGCAAAGATTTGAAAACCTAACTCAAACAGAGACACACAACAATCCTGAAACCCTAAAACATCAAATGAAGAGATAAAGAACTCAGCCAAGTACCAAATGGAATAAGAAATTGATCAAGAACAGAGAGTGAGCGAGATAGAGGGGCAAGATGGCGCTCTAGGCAGAAACACCACGCCGTCCCTCCACAGCAAAGATCCGAAAAACTAAGCCTAACAGAGAATCAACAATCCTGAAACCCTAGAACACCAAATGAAGAGATAAAGAACTCAGCCAAACACCAAACGGAGTGAGAATACTAAAAGAGAACAGAGAGCGAGGAGAGACTCAGGCAGAGATTCCTTACCAGCTAACGCAGCGCGGATCCACCATCTTGGATTCCTATCGGAGACCAGCAAACGGGAGAGCAGCCTCGCAGAGCATCTGGTCGGAGACAGAACGACCGGTAAACTGCAGTGCGCGCTCTCCCACCACCCACCCCTCTCCGCCTCAGCTGGGGATCCCCTGCTTTCCGTGGCCAGGGTCTCTGGGCTGGGGGGTGCTGGTGCTTGGATTCCGCGCGCCTGGGCTGGCGGCTTTCTGGGAGCCGTTTGCTGGCAGCTAGCGAACCTTTCTCTGCCGCCTCCCCCTCCTTTTGCCTGGGTGCCTGGTTCCGAGTGCCGTCTCTGCTCTCTCCTGCGGGGCTGTAGGGCTGCGTGCGGGCGTGTGGCTGTTTCTGGGTCTGGGCTCCCGCGTGGGTGGGATCCTGGGGCCTTTGTTCGTTCGCCCCTCTGCTTTCCGTGGCCGGGGTCCCTGGGCGGGGGGGCGCCGGTGCTTGGGTTCCGCGCGCCCGGGCTGGGGGCTTTCTGGGAGCCGTTTGCTGGCACCTAGCGGACCTTTTTCTGCCGCCTCCCCCTCCTTTTGCCTGGGTGCCTGGTTCCGAGGGCCGTCTCTGCTCTCTCCTGCGGGGCTGTAGGGCTGCGTTCGGGCGTGTGGCTGTTTCCAGGTCTGGGCTCCCGCGCGGGTGGGATCCTGGGGCCTTTGTTCGTTGGCCCCTCTGCTTCCCGTGGCCACGGTCACTTAACCCCGAGACTATCGGCTTCTTGGAATTCGCGCCCCTGAGTGGGGGCTCTCTGGGTCCCATTTGTAGGCACTGACTGCTGGTGTTGCCCTTTTTTTTTTTTTTTTCCCTCAATTTTATTTTTCTTCCTTTTTTGATTAGTTTTGTCATCTTTTACCTCTTTTTCTCTTTTGTCTTTCTTCATTGCTTAATTTCTTGTCCCTCTATCTCTTCCTTCTCTTTCTGATCCCTGAATACCAGGCGATGTATGCCTCTGTACCTTCTGGCCAGGCTGAGCTGTGAAAATTGAGACCGACTCCCCCACACCTCATAGCTGCATCGGTGCGATCCCTGGGAACTTTGCAGTTTTTTAACTTTTCTGATTTTCATTTGGTAATTCTTTCCTTTTCTTTCTCTTCCCCCTTCTGGTTTCCTCCATCCCATAGTCTCTCATCTGTACATTCCAACGACAAACTCCCCTAGCATTCTTTTATGTTTGTACGCTTTTTGCTCCTCCTCCTCTCTCCTCTCTCCCATATCCAGCTTAGCTTCACACATAACCATCTTCCCGCTGCACCCTACCTACCTGCACCGTGCACTAGACATCACATCACCAAGCGGTGCAGGCACGCCCTATTGGAACCTGCCCAGCACTGACTACCGACCGTCCTGGTGGCTGCGGTGAGTGCCACAAGCAACCCATCCCAGTGGCTCCTCCTCAACTAGATCTGCCCAGCTATACCACAAGAACGAAAAAAAAAAAAAAAATCTACAATCAATAAACGAGAGAAATATCTACTGAATGCCCCGAAAACAGCAAACAATATCAAAACATTTACAAAAACAAGACAAGATGGCTCCAATAGGCGTCCAAATTAAAACACCAGATAACTCTCCTGTGGAAGAAAATGCACTAGAAGTACCTGATACGGAACTCAAATCACTAATACTCGGAATTTTCCAAGAACTGAGGCAAAAAGCTGACAAACATGAGGAAAAAATAGACAAATTTATGGAAAATACAGACAAAAAATTGGAAGAATTCAGGAAGATGATGCAAGAACAAAATGCCAAAATAAATTCACAACTCGAAATTATACAAAAAGAACAATTAGAAATCCAAAAGATAAGCAACAAGATTTCAGAAATGGACGGTGTCATAGAAGGGCTGAGAAGTAGATTTGAAACCATGGAAGACAGGATCAGTGGAACTGAAGACAAACACTTGGATACAACTCTGTTTCAGGAAAACTCAGAAAAAAGAACAAAGAAAAATGAAGAGACCCTGAGAGTTATGTGGGACACAATTAAAAGCAAAAACTTACGAGTGATTGGCATACCAGAACAGGGGAAGAAAACAGAAAACACAGAGAGGATCATTGAGGAACTGCTGACAGAAAACTTTCCCAATATCATGAAAGATGAAAAGCTGGTCATCCAAGAAGCTCAACGAACCCCATATAGAATAGACCCCAAAAGAAAATCACCAAGACATATCATATTCACACTCGCTAAAACTAAAGACAAACAAAGAATCCTGAGAGTAGCGCGTGAAAAACAAGAAGTCACATACAGAGGAGAAACAATAAGACTAAGCTCAGATTATTCAGCAGAAACCATGCAGGCAAGAAGGCAATGGGATGACATATATAAAATCTTGAAAGAAAAAAATTGTCAGCCAAGAATAATATATCCTGCAAAACTCTCATTCAGATTTGATGGTGAAATTAGGTCATTTCCAGATAAACAGAAACTAAAGGAATATGCAAAAGTCAAACCAAACTTACAAGAATTATTAAAGGGAGTTCTTCGATCTGAGGACAAACAGCTTAAGCCCTCAGGCAGGACCTAGGACCTAGGATGCAGGTTAACATGAACAAGATACCATTCTAGGAACTGAACTACAGACGACTTTCCAAAAACAAAAGATATACAACAGGGAATCAGAGAAATCAATCAAAGGATGACAACAACATCAAAACAATGAAAGAGGGAACAAACGGCATAGGTATAGAACCTTCTAAAGGAGAAGAAGGCAAACGATACCAAGTAACGGTAGACTGCTTCAAAATTATAAAGATAAGGGTAAAATTCATGGTAACCACAAAAAAAGTTAACAAACCAACTCATAAAAATAAAGACGAAAAACATAAAGTCTCAACAAAAACAAAACCTACAAAAACAAAAGAAATGAACACAAAATCCACAAACAAAAGGAACTCAGCACAAGAGAGTAAGAAGAACAAAGAAAACTTCAGCATCACAAAAAAAAGCACTACAAAATGACAGCAACAAACTCACATCTATCAATAATTACACTGAACGTAAATGGACTCAATGCACCCATAAAGCAACGGAGAGTGGCAGAATGGATAAGAAAACAGGATCCATCTATTTGCTGTCTAGAAGAGACACATCTTAGAAACAAAGATGTGAATTTATTAAAAATCAAAGGTTGGAAAAAAATATATCAAGCTAACAACTATCAAAAAAGAGCAGGAGTGGCAATTCTAATCTCAGATAAAATAGACTTTAAAACAAAATCTACCATAAAAGACAAAGAAGGACACTATATAATGATTAAGGGGATGATCCATCATGAAGACATAACCATAATAAATATCTATGCACCCAATGACAGGGCTCCAAAATACATAAAAAAAACTCTAACAGCACTGAAAACAGAAATTGACAGTTCCACAATAATAGTAGGAGACTTCAACACACCACTCTCAGTAAAGGACAGAACAACTAAAAAGAAACTTAGCAAAGATACAGAAGACCTAAAGGACACAATCAGCCAACTGGACCTCATAGACATATATAGAACACTCCATCCAACCGCTGCAAAGTACACATTCTTTTCCAATGCACATGGAACGTTCTCCAGAATAGACCACATCTTAGGCCACAGAGCAATCCTCAACAAGATCCAAAATGCTGAGATAATTCACAGTATCTTCTCTGACCACAATGCCATCAAGGTAGAAATTAACACTAGAAAGAGCAAGGAAAAAAAATCAAACACATGGAAACTGAATAATAATCTGCTTACACATCAATGGGTAATAGAAGAAATCAGAGATGGAATTAAAAAATTCCTAGAATCAAATGAAAATGAAAACACATCATACCAAAAACTTTGGGACACAGCAAAGGCAGTCCTCAGAGGACAATTTATAGCAATAGATGCACATATCAAAAAAGAAGAAAGGGACAAAATCAAAACATTAACTACAGAACTCAAACAAATAGAAAAAGAACAACAAAAAAAGCCTACAACCACCGGAAGAAAGGAAATAGTAAAGATCAGAGCAGAAATCAATGAAATAGAGAACAGAAAAACAATAGGAAGAATCAACAAAACCAAAAGTTGGTTCTTTGAAAGAATCAACAAAATCGACAAACCACTGGCCAGACTGACAAAAGAAAAACAGCAGAGGGCACAAATAACCCAAATAAGAAATGAAATGGGGGACATTACAACAGACCCAACTGAAATAAAAAGGATTATAACAGAATATTATGAAAAACTATATTCCAACAAATTTGAAAACCTAGAGGAAATGGATAAATTTCTAGAAACATACGGCCTACCCAAACTACAACAAAGTGATATTGAAAATCTGAACAGACCCATAACAAGAGAAGAGATTGAAAAGGTAATAAAAAAACTCCCAACCAAAAAAAGCCCTGGCCCAGATGGCTTCACTGGAGAATTCTACAAAACATTTACAGAAGAGCTCGTACCAGTTCTACTCAAGTTATTTCAGAGCATAGAAGAGGAAGCAACACTTCCAAATTCATTCTATGAAGCCAGCATAACGCTGATACCAAAACCAGGCAAAGACATCACAAAAAAAGAAAATTACAGACCAATATCTCTCATGAATATAGATGCAAAAATTCTGAACAAAATTTTAGCCAATAGAATTCAGTATCATATCAAAAAAATAATACACCACGACCAAGTAGGATTCATACCAGGTATGCAAGGATGGTTTAACATTAGAAAATCCATCAACGTAATCCACCACATAAATAAAAGGAAAGAAAAAAAATCACATGATTATCTCAATTGATGCAGAAAAGGCATTTGACAAAGTCCAACACCCATTCCTGATAAAAGCTCTCAATAAAATAGGTATAGAAGGGAAATTTCTCAACATCATAAAGGGCATCTATGCAAAACCAACAGCCAACATCATTCTTAATGGAGAAAGGCTGAAAACATTCCCCCTGAAAACAGGAACAAGACAAGGATGCCCTTTATCACCACTCCTATTTAACATTGTGCTGGAAGTTCTCGCTAGAGCAGTAAGGCAAGAGAAAGAAATAAAGGGCATCCAAATTGGTAATGAAGAAGTTAAACTCTCCCTGTTTGCAGATGATATGATACTATACATAGAAAACCCTAAAGACTCCACGAGAAATTTACTGGAACTAATAGAAAGATTCAGCAGAGTAGCAGGATACAAGATAAACATTCAAAAATCAGTTGGATTCCTAGACACCAGTAAAGAGAACGATGAAAAGGAGATCAGGAAATCAATACCATTTTCAATAGCCCCTAAAAAGATAAAATACTTGGGAATAAATCTGACCAGGAATATAAAAGACCTATACAAAGAAAACTACAAAACACTGCTGCATGAAACCCAAAGGGATCTACATAAATGGAAAAACATACCATGCTCATGGATAGGCAGACTCAACATTGTGAAAATGGCAATTCTACCTAAAGCAATTTACAAATACAATGCAATTCCGATACAAATATCAACAACATTCTTCAAAGAGATGGAAAAACTAATTATTAACTTTATATGGAAAGGGAAGAAACCCCGAATAAGTAAAGCACTACTGAAGAAGAAGAATAAAGTTGGAGGACTCACACTACCTGACTTGAGAACCTACTATACAGCTACAGTACTCAAAACAGCCTGGTACTGGTACAACAACAGAGACATTGACCAATGGAACAGAATTGAGAACTCAGATGTAAATCCATCCACCTACGGTCACCTGATTTTGACAAGGGCCCAAAATACATCAAATGGGGAAAAGACAGTCTTTTTAACAAATGGTGCTGGCAAAACTGGATATCCATTTGTAGAAAAATGAAACAGGACCCATACCTCACACCATATACAAAAACTACTTCAAAATGGATCAAAGACCTGAATATAAAGCCTCAAACTATAAAATTCATAGAAGAAAAAATAGGACCAACACTTCAGACCTTAATACATGGCATTAACAGGATACAAACCATAAACATCAACACAAAAAACCCAACAGATAAACTAGATAATTGGGATCTTCTAAAAATCAAACATCTATGCTCTTCAAAAGATTTCACCAAAAGAGTTAAAAGAGAACCTACAGACTGGGAAAAAATTTTTGGACAGTACAAGTCAGACAAAGGTCTAATCTCCATAATCTACAAGAAAATCCAACACCTCTACAACAAAAAGACAACCAATCCTATCAAAAAATGGGCAAAGGAAATGAACAGACACTTCACCAAGGAAGACATTCAAATGGCCAACAGACACATGAGGAAATGCTCGCGATCACTAGCCATTAGAGAAATGCAAATTAAAACCACAATGAGATACCATCTCACCCCGGCATTACTGGCACGAATCAAAAACACTGGAAATAACAAATGTTGGAGGGGCTGCGGGGAGACGGGAACTCTTATACACTGCTGGTGGGAATGCAAAATGATACAGCCATTTTGGAAAATGATATGGCGTTTCCTCAGAAAGCTAGAAATAGACGTACCATTCGATCCAGCAATCCCACTCCTAGGAATATATCCTAGAGAAATAACAGTCATCACTCGAATAGACATATGCACACCTATGTTCATGGCAGCATTATTCACAATAGCAAAACGATGGAAACAACCTCGATGTACATCAACAGATGAATGGATACACAAACTATGGTACATACACACAATGGAGTACTATGCAACGAGAAAGAACAATGAATCGGTGAACCATATCATAACATGGATGAAACTGGAGGACATCATGCTGAGTGAAATAAGTCAATCACAAAACGACAAATATTGTATGAGACCTCTATTGTAAAAACCCATGAAAAAATTCACATGCAAAATGTAACAATCCTTGTTGGTTACCAGGGATGGGAGGGGGGGGGGGAATACTAAATAGGTAATAGGTAAGTGGTAACTTGGGTGAGAGATGAGATAGTACATAGTACAGGGGAAACTAACACAACCTGCACAAGGAAAGGTCATGGAGGCCCTATAAACACATCCAAACCCCCCGAGGGACTGAGTTGTTGGACGGAGGGCTCTGGGGACCATGATCTCGGGGAACATCTAGCTCAATTGGCATGACACTACTTATAAAGATAATGCTCTACATTCTACCTTGGTGAGTAGTGTCTGGGGTCTTAAAAGCCTATGAGCGGCCATCTAAGATACTCCACTAATCTCATCCCTTCGGGAACAAGGGAGAACGAAGAGAACAGGATACAAGGAAAAGATTAGTCCGAAGGACTAATGGTCCACAGCTACCAAGGCCTCCACGGGACTGAGCCCAGTACAGCTGGATGGTGCCCGGCTACCACCAATGACTCCTCTGACCAGGATCACAACAGAGGGTTCTGGGCAGAGCTGGAGTAGGATGTAGAGTATAATTTTAACTCCCAAAAAAAAAAAAAAAAAAAGAAGACCAGATATACTGGCCTAAAGAATACTAGAGAAACCTCAAGAGTGTGGCCCCCAGACACCCTTTCAGCTCAGAGGGGAAGTTACCTTCAAGGTTCGATGTTAAGCCTGGGAATGGACACCCCAGTAGAACTAAATGGGACTAACGATGTACAGGAGTCTGGTGACAAGGGCCAGAAGGCAGAGGGAGAGTAGGAAACTGATGATAAGGAACACAAATTGAATAAGGACACTGTCGATGTATTGTGAGATTGTTGACCACTGCTATAGGGCAACATTTGTAGTAACTATTAAATGGGAGGCTGTTTTGTCCTGTAAGCCTTCATCTTGGGCGAGAATGGCAGCACAATTGGAAGAGCATAGTCAATATCACTTAAATGTGTAAGTAAAAAGTTTTGAAATGGTGTTTAAATAAAATAAAAATAAATAAATAAATAAATAAATAAATAAATAAATAAACAAATGAGACTAAAGAGGTACAATAGTCCACTGACAAGGTCCAGAAGACAGAAGGGGACAAGGAAGCCCCCTGGTGATAGGGAACACAAGGTGGAGTAAGGATATTCTTGATGTGCTGTGAGATTGTTAACCATTGTCATAGGGCAACATGTGTAGTAACTGTTAAATGAAAAACTATTTTGTTCTGTAAGCCTTCATCTTAAGTGAGAATAACAGCACAGTTGGAAGAGCGTAGTCAATGTCACTGAACTGTGAATGTAGAAATTTTGAAACGGTGTATCTTTGGCCATCTGTAATTTTCATCAAAAAAAAAGGTTGAGAATTTAGAGGCTTAATACGTTGTGGGGTTGTTAACCAATGTCAAAAAACAACATGTGTACTACTATTTCATGAGAAACTATTTGCTCTGTAAGCTTTCACCTGAAGTACAATAAAATATATATTAAAAAAAAAAAAAAAAAAAAAGAACAGAGAGTGAGGAGAGATACAAGCAGAGGTCCCCTATCAGCTACTGCAGCAAGGATGAGCCATGTTAGACTCCTATCAGAGATGGATGAACGGGGATACGAGAAAGCAGGTTCATTGAGTTTCCAGCAGGAGACAGAATAACTGGTAACTGGTAACCATATACACTTTACCACCCTCCACCCTTCTTCACCCCCACTCAGCCTCCTCTGCTTCCTGGGGCCACAGTCTCTTAGCCAGGAAACACCGGCTTCACCACGGTGTCTCTTGGATTCCGCCCACCCACACTGACCAGCTCCCTGAGTGACCTTTGTTGGCTGCTAGTGTTGCTTTTTTCCACTTCTTTAGATTTCTCCCTTAACTCTCACCACCTCCCTCTCCTTTCTCGAAAACACCTGGCTCCGTGTGCCATCTTTGCTTCTTCCTGAAAGGCTACAAAACACAAAAACATGGCTCAACTGTGAAACTACTTCCTGACCTGTGCCGCCACACTGGTGGATCCCCGAGAATTTTTTTGTTTGTTCTGATTTGTTCTGTTCGTTTTCTTTTTCTTTTCTTGGCTTGGGAGCCCCTTCTAGTTGGGCGGTACTGTGCAGCTTGGGAGTTACTCCCTTACTCTGTGCAGACACACAGTGACATCCCTGGGGACATTTTTGTTTGTTTGTTTGTTTTATTTTTTGTCTCTTTGTTTTTTGTTTTTTTTTTCTCTTTTTACCTTTTTCTCTTTCTTCTTTCCAGTTTCTCTTCTCTTACCTTCTCTTCCTGTCTCTTCAATCCCTTGCACTGTATGACACCTCTAAAACTTCTAGCCAGGCTATACTTCAAGGTCTGGGAGCAACTTCCCCAGTACTAGCAGCTGCACCAGTGGGATACCTGGGAGCTTTGCTTTTTTTTTTTTTTTTTTTTTCCTTTAACTTTTATTTATTCATTGTTTTCTTTTACCCTTCTATTTTCTTTCCTTTTTGTTTTTCTCCATTTCTCAGTCTCTCATCTCTCCACTCCAACAGCAAGCCCCCTTAGCATTCTTTTTTGTTTGTTTGTGTGTGTATTTTTTGGCTCCTGTTCCTCTCTCCTCTCTCCCATATCCATCTTAGCTCCACATGTCACAGTCTCCCCGCTCCATCCTGCCTACCTGCACCGTGCTCTGAACATCACACCACTAAGCAGCCCAGGCATAGCATACTGGAACCTGCCTTGCACTGATTACTGGTCCACCCTGGTAGCCTTAGTAAGTGCTAAAAACAACCCATCCCAGCAACTCCTCTTCAGGTAGACCTGCCCTGCTCTACCATATCTTAGTGACTGACCCTGCCAATTGGAGAAGGAGGTTGAAAGTGTTGTGCCCACAGACGAGCAAACCACAAAGAACACACAGCCTGCCGGCTCAGACATAGCCAAATAAAACAAAAAATCAGGATAAAACAAACAAATCAACAATCAATAAACAAGAAAAATAACTACCAAATGCCCCCAAGACAGAGATAATATCAAAACATTCACAAAAATGGGACAGGATGGTTCCAGTAGGTGCCCAAAATAAAACACCAGATGACTTGCCAGTAGAAGAAAAGGCACTAGAACCACCTGATATGGAATTCAAATCTCTAATAGTCAGAGCTATGCAAGAGTTAAAGCAAAAAAAAGACAAAAATGAGGAAAAAATAGACAAATTCAGGGAGAATACAGACAAAAAAAGGAAGAATGCAGGAAAATAATGCAGAAACAAAATGCCAAAATAAACTGACAACTAGAAATTATACAAAAATAACAACTAGAAATCCAAAAGATAAACAACAAGATTCCGGAAATGGAAAGTCTCATAGAAGGGCTGAGGAACAGATTTGAAATGGTGGAAGACAGGATCAGTTAAACTGAAGACAAACACTTGGATAAAACTCTGAGGAAAAGTCAGAAAAAAGAATGAAGATAGATGAAGAGACCCTGAGAATTATGTGGGGTACAATCAAAAGCAAAATTTGCAATTGACCAGAGTTCCAGAACAGTGGGAGAAAACAGAAAATACAGAGAGGATCATTGAAGAACTGCTGACAGAAAACTTTCCCAATATCATGAAAGATGAAACGCTGGCCATTTGAGAAGCTCAATGAATGCCATATAGGATAGACCCCAAAAGAAAATCACCTAGGCATATCATCAACACTCTCGCCAAAACCAAAGACAAACAAAGACTCCTGAGAGCAGCTCGAGAAAAACAAAAAGTCACATACTGAGGAAAAACAATAAGACTAAGCTCAGTTTATTCGGCAGAAACCATGTAGGCAAGAAGGCAATGGGATGACATATATAAAACCTTGAAAGAAAAACATTGCCAGCCAAGAATAATACATCCTGCAAAATGCACATTCAGATATGATGGAGAAATTAGGACATTTCCAGATAAACAGAAATTAAGGGACTATGTAAAAACCAAACCAAACTTACAAGAATTTTTAAAAGGAATTCTTTGATCTGAGAACAAACAATGTCACCTCACAGGCTGAATCTAGGATGCAGGATCATACCAGCGGATAACAATCTAGGAAATGAACTCTCAAGGACTATCCAAAACCAAAAGAAACACAACAGGGAATCAGAGTAGTTAATCGGTAAATGACAACAACATCAGAACAATAAAAGAGGGAATAAATGGTGTAGGTATAGAACATTCTAATGGAGATGAAAGTAAGGCTATACCAAGTAATAATAGACTGCTTCAAACTTAGAAAGATAAGGGTAAATTTCGTGGTAGCCACAAGGAAAGTTAACAAACATACTCACAAAAATAAAGTGGAAAAACAAAGTGTCAGCAAAAACAGCACTTACAAAAGCAGAAGAAATGAAAAAAAAAAAAAGAAAAAAAAACCCCACAAACAAAAGAATTTCAGCACAGGAGAGTAAGAGGAACAAAGAAAACATCAGCACCACACAAAAAAAAGGGCACTACAAAATGTCAGCAGTAAACTTACACCTATCAATAATTACATTGAATGTAAATGGTCTAAATGCACCCATAAAGAGCCAGAGAGTGATAGAATGGATAAAAAAACAGGATCCGTCAATATGATGTCTACAAGAGACACACCTTAGAACCAAAGATGTAAATTTATTAAAAGTCAAAGGTTGGAAAAAAATATATCAAGCAAACAACTACCAAAAAAGAGCAGAAGTGGCAATACTAACCTCAGATAAAATAGGCTTTAAAACAGAATCCACCATAAAAGACAAAGCAGGACACTATATAATGATTAAGCGGATGATCCATCATGAAGACATAACCGTAATAAACTTCTACGCACCCAACGACAGGGCTTCAAAATACATAAAACAAACTCTAACAGCACTAAAAAGAGAAATTGACAGTTCCACAACAATAGTAGGAGTCTACAACACACAACTCTCGGTAAGAGACGGAAAATCTAGAAAGAAACTCGACAAAGATACAGAAGACCTAAAGGGCACAATCAGCCAACTTGACCTCATAGACATATACAGAACACTCCACCCTACAGATGCAAAGTACACATTCTTTTCCAGTATACATGGAACATTCTCCAGAATAGACCACCTCTTAGGCCACAGAGCAATCCTCAACAAGATCCAAAATGTTGAGATAATACAAAGTATCTTCTCTGACCACAATGCCATCAAGGTAGAAATTAACAATAGAAAGAGCAATGAAATAAAATCAATTACATGGAAACTGAATAACACACTGCTTACAAACCACTGAGTAACAGAAGAAAACAGAAATGGAATAGAAAAATTCCTAGAATCAAATGAGAATGAAAACTCATCACACAAAAACTTTTGGGACACAATAAAGGCAGTCCTCAGAGGACAATTTATAGCAATAGATGCACACATCAAAATGGAAGAAAGGAACAAAATCAAAATATTAACTACACAACTCAAACAAACAGAAAGAGAACAGCAAAAAAGCCCACAGCCACTGGAGGAAAGGAAATAATAAAGATCAGAGCAGAAATAAATGAAATAGAGAATAGAAAAACAATAGAAAGACTCAACAAAACCAAAAGTAGCTTCTTTGAAAGAATCAACAAAATCGACAAACCACTGGCCAGACTGACAAAATAAAAACAGGAGTGGATGCAAATAACCTAAATAAGAAATGAAAGGGGGGACGTTACAACAGACCAAACTGAAATAAAAAGGATCATAACAGAGTAGTATGATAAACTATACTCCAGCAAATTTGAAAACCTAGAGGAAATGGATAAATTTCTAGAAACACACTACCTACCCAATCTACCACAAAGTGATGTTGAAAATCTGAACAGACCCATAACAAGAGAAGAGATTGAAAAGGTAATTAAAAACAAAAACTCCCAAACTAACTCTGATACCAAAACGAGGTAAATATGCCATAAAAAAAGAAAATTACAGACAAATATCCCTCATGAATATAGATGCAAAAATTCTCAGCATAATTCTAGCCAATAGAATTCAGCATCATATCAAAAATATAATACACCATGACCAAGTAGGATTCATACCAGGTATGCAAGGATGGCTCAACATTAGAAAATCAATCAATGTAATCCACCACATAAATAAAAGGAAAGAAAAGAATCACATGATCATTTCAACTGACGCAGAAAAAGCATTCGAAAAAGTCCCACACCCATTCCTGATAAAAACTCTGAATAAAATACGTATAGAAAGGAAATTTCTCAAAGTAATAAAGGGCATCTATGCAAAACCAACAGCCAACATTATTCTTAATGGAGAGAGGCTGAAAACATTCCCCCTTGAGAACAGGAGACGAGGATGCCTTTTATCACTGCTCCTATTTAACTCTGTGCTGAAAGTTCTAGCTAGAGGAACAAAGCAAGAAAAAGAAATAAAAGACATTCAAATTGGTAAAGGAGAAGTTAAACTGTCCCTGTTTGCAGATGATATGATACTATACATAGAAAACCTTAAAGACTCCACAAGAAAATCTGTGAAACTAATAGAAAGATTCAGTAGAGTAGCAGGATACAAGAGAAACATACAAAAATAGGTTGGATTCCTATACACCAATAAAGAGAATGATGAAGAGGAAATCAGGAAAAAAATACCGTTTATAATAGCCCCTAAAAAAATAAAATACTTAGGAATAAATCTAACCAGGGATATAAAGACCTATACAAAGAAAACTACAAAACACTACTGCAAGAAACCCAAAGGGATCTACATAAATGGAAAAACATACCATGTTCATGGATAGGTAGACTCAACATTGTGAAAATGACAATTCTACCCAAAACAATTTACAAACACAATGCAATCCCAATCCAGATACCAAAAACATTCTTTAAAGAGATGGAAAAACTAATCATTAACTTTATATGGAAAGGGAAGAAGCCACAAATAAGTAAAGCACTATTGAAAATGAAGAATAAAGTTGGAGGACTCACACTACTTGACCTCAGAACCTACTATACAACTACGGTAGTGAAAACAGCCTGGTACTGATACAATGACAGATACATTGACCAATGGAACAGAATTGAGAACCCAGATGTAAATCCATCCACCTACGGTCACCTGATCTTCAACAGGGCCCAAAGTTCATCAAATGGGGAAAAGACAGTCTTTTTAACAAATGTTGCTGGCAAAACTGGATATCCATCTGCAAAAAAATGAAACAGGACCCATACCTCATACCATATACAAAAACTAATTCAAAATGGATCAAAGGCTATATATAAAGCCAAAAACTATAAAGTTCATAGAAGGAAAAATAGGACCAACACTACAGGCCCTAATACACGGCATTAACAGGATACAAACCATAACCATCAACACACAAACCCCAGAAGATAGGCTAGATAATGGGATCTTCTAAAAATCAAACATCTATGCTCTTCAAAAGACTTCAGCAAAAGAGTAAAAAGAGAACCTACAGACTGGGAAACTATTTTTGGACTTTACAATCAGACAAAAGTCTAATCTCTATAATCTACAAGAAAATCCAACATCTCTACAACAAAATGACAAATAATCCAATTAAAAAATGGGCAAAGGAAATGAACAGACACTCCACCAAAGAAGACATTCAAGCAGCCTACAGACACATGAGGAAATGCTCGTGATCACTAGCCATTAGAGAAATGCAAATTAAAACCACAATAAAATATCATCTCATTCCAACATTACTGGCACAAATCAAAAACTCTGGAAATAGCAAATGTTGGAGAGGCTGTGGGGAGATTGGAACTCTTATGCACTGCTGGTGGGAATGCATAAGGATACAAACATTTTGGAAGATGATATGGCACTTCCTTAGAAAGCTAAAAATAGAAATATCATAGGATCCAGCAATTCAACTTCTTGGAATATATCCTAGAGAAATAAAAGCCATTGAGAGAAAAGATACATGCACACTGGTGTTCATTGCAGCACCGTCCGCAATAGCAAGGGGAAAGATGGAAACAACCCAGGTGTCAATCAATGGACGAATGGATAAACAAATTATGCTATATTCCCATAATGGAATACTATGCAGTGATGAAGAACAATGATAAATTCGCAAAACATCTCATGACACGGATGGATCCAGAAGGCATTATGCTGAATGAACTTAGTCAGTCTCAAAAGAACAAATATTGAAGGAGACCACTATTACAAGAACTCACGAAAAGGTTTAAACACAGAGGGAGACATTCTTTGATGGTTACGAGGGTGGGGAGGGCAGGAGGGGGTAGTCACTAACTAGATAGTAGACAAAAATTATCTTAGGTGAAGGGAAGGACAGCACACAATACAGGGGAAGTCAGCACAACTGGACTAAACCAAGCACTAAGAAGTTTCCTGAATACAATCTAACACTTTGAGGGACATAATAGCAGGGGTGGGGGTCTGGGGTTCATGGTTTCAGGGGACATCTAGGTCGATTGGCATAGCAAAATTTATTAAGAAAGTGTTCTGCATCCCACTTTGGTGAGTTGCATCTGGGGTCTTAAAAGCTAGCAAGCGGCCATCTAAGAAGCATCCACTGGTCCCAACACTTCTGGAGTAAACCATTGGTCCCAACCCACCTGGAGTAAAGAATAATGAAGAACAGCAAAGACACAAGGAAAATATTAGCCCAAGAGACAGAAAGGGCCACAAAAACCAGACAGTCCATCATCCTGAGACCAGAAGAACTAAATGGTGCCTGGCTACCACCAATGACCACCCTGACAGGGAACACAACAGAGTCCCTGATGGAGCAGGAGAAAGGTAGGGTGCAGAAATCAAATTCTAGTAAAAAGACCAGAGTTAATGGTCTGAGTGAGACTGGAGGCACCCTGGAAGAGATGGCCCCCTGACTATCTCTTAGCCCAAAACGAAAACCATTCCCAAAGCCAACTCACTGGACAATTATTAGACTGGACTATAAGACTAAAATGATACTCGTGAGTAGTGTTCTCCTTAACTCCAGTAGATACATGAAACTAAATGGGCGGCTCCTGTCTAGAGGTGAGATGAGAAGGCAGAAAGGGACAAGAGCTGGTTGAACGGACACGAGAAATCCAGGGTGGAAAGGAGGACTGTGTTGTCACATTGCCGGGAGATCTACTAGGGTGACATAACAATGTGTGTATAAATTTTTGTATGAGAAGCTGACTTGAACTGTAAACTTTTACTTAAAGAACAATTAAAAAGAAAAAAGTCAATTCTTAAAAAAATTAAAAAAAAAAAAAGATGATAGATAATGCTGGCTAAAACCATTGCCATCAAGTCAATTCTGACTCATAACAACCCTGTAGAACAGAGTAGAACTGCCCCATAGAGTTTCTGAAGAGTGGCTGGTGGATTCCATCTGCTGACCTTTTGGTTAGCAGCCAAGCTCTTAATTACTGAGCCACCACGCCTCCAGAGGACATTGCAACCTGAATGAACCTCCTTAGACTGCTTAGCCATCCTGACTAGGAATGCTGGCTAGGACCTGGGAAATGGCAATGAGGATGAGGGGTCAAATCTATGATATACAGTGATTGATAGTTGTTATTGTGTTCTGCCCAGTCAATTCCAACTCACAGGAAACCTATATAACAGAGCAGAACTTCCCCCATAGTGTTTCCTATGCTGAAATCTTTACAGAAACAGACTGCCACATCTTTCTCCCACAGAGCCACTGGTAGGTTTGAACCCCTGACCTTTCAGGTAGCATCCAAGAGCTTAACCACTGCACCACCAAGGATCCTTTAGATAGGGAAAATGGATGTGGTATGATAGTCAGGAGACAAGGATATTCTTAGGTTCCAGATTTGTACTTTGGGAGAATGGCAGTTTATTCATTGTGATCAAAAGAAAATTTTTTTTTTTTTTTAAATTCAGGAAGAGTGACAAAATGCTAGTAGGAGAAATACTACACCAAAACAAAAAATAGAAAAAAGATAGAAAGGGGGCTTCATCAAGGTCAAGATTCCTCCCACAGCTGGAGTATATAGTCAGTCTCTTTGCCTCAAGCCATGGCAATTTTGAAGGACCTTCCTAGCTCCAGAACTACACATGATTTTACAGTTTCTTTGTTCATCTGTTTTGAATATTTTTTCCTTGGTTGTGCCCTAGACAACCGCGACCATATTTGTCCTTGAAATTACAGCTCAACAAGTCCCAATCAAAACTCATCATAATCCTTGACAAATATGCCTTACCATCTGCCTTCTGTATTCCACCATGTGCATTCCCTATGCCCAGATCGGAATAATAAGAAGAAGAAACCCAGAACTTTAAGGTGACATTCTCTACTCACTATTCATATTGAAGCAGGCAAGAAGTGTTTGTGATTCCAACTCCTAAACATGTCTTAAATACACCAAATTATTGCTAGACTTTCTATACCACTTTATGTATAGCACTTCACGAATGGTCTTCTTTATTTTATAGTTGGGTTAATTAAATAGTTTCCTAACCAGCAATAGATAGTATACTGTAGATATACCGTATCCTAATGGAACAGTTTTACTCTATCACTTATATAATCTTACTAGTGGAATAAAAAATCCTTTGCAAGCATACTTCTAAACATGCAAATATTTTGATCTCTAATAAGAAGTAGAACCTTTCTTCTGACTTTTTTTAATCAGTCAAACTAGTTATTTTAGTATAGGCTGCAGAATCTAAGTGGAAGGAAATAACTGGTGGGAGAAAAATAATCTGGAGCACAACAAAGAGAATTTGAAAATACGCGGAGGGAGGAGAGACACTCAACAATTCTTAGAAATATGTTTAAAAAATGCTTAAAGTAATATAATTAAATCTGTATATGACAATTACTTAGCAAGTCAGGAAATAGCACCAAATTTTTCTAGCAAAAATTTAATAAAATATTTAAAATAAATAACTTTAAATAATAATATTGTACATTCAATATTTCAAGTTCTGTACTTAAAAATACCTTTAAAATGTTTCCTTGGGAATAAACATAAAATCGGAAATGTGCTTTCATGAATTGCAATAGAAACAGATTTTCAACTCAAAAAATCAGTATAGATCTTATATTGACCCTTTTTTAAAAAATTTATTTTGGCTTCAAGGACACTATAAAATATTATTATTATTAATTAGATTTTTATGAAAAGTAGGCTAATCAAACTCTTTGGATTTAAAAGTGCATAAAAATTAAATAAATCTTGTGTTTTTAAACATAAGACAGTATAAAAATTAGATTCTAATTAGATCAAATTGCTTATAAATAGCAAAAACATTTTTATGATATCTATTCTGTTAGTTGCACTGTATTTCTCCTAAATTACTTCTGACTAGTTTAAGGTAGATTGAAGAAAATAAGGCAATTTCTGAAAGAGTGATCAGGAAATGTTATACATGTGTGTTTGTATTTAAAAACAATGTTTATGAGGTCTGCTGGAGGTTTGTAACTGGAAAAACTTCTATAACTTTAGAAATGTGGGTATTGTTCTCAAACATATTCTAAACTACTCTTGCTGCTTGTTTTTGATGATCCTGTAGGTAATAAATTAGGCAATAACCCAATGAAAAAATGAAGATCCTAGATGAAGCCTAATAAGACACAGTAATATTTCTCCTACTGAAAAAAGTATAGAAGAAAAAGAATAGCAATATTGATAATTGTAGCTGTAATTTAGGTATTCAATGAATGATTGAGCTTCAAGTATAAGAATGCCCATATCACACTAGCTTAAATATAAAGACATCTATTAGATTATACAAGAGAAAATTCAGGGTTACAGTGAGCTTCAAAATTCAAAAATGTCTTCCAGGACCCATCATTCCTTTCTGCAATACTCAAGGTTGTATAAAAGCTGAGATTGTTTACTGATTTGTTTTATGGTAGGAAACAGTAGGAATTGTGGCTAGACAGTCAACGTTCATAAGGAACAGAAGAGAACACGTGGTTTATCATGAAGTTCTTTAAAGAACATAAATCTTCTTTTTCAAATGCCCCAATAAGCTTCTTACATTACTTAAACAAATTTGCCTACGCCTGCTCATCCCTGAACCATTATCTAGCAAGAGAAACAGGATTACCATGACATTTTAAACAATCAAATGCAAACAAATATACATTAGGGCTAATAAGTGCCAAATACTTACTATGTGAAAACTATGATGTTAAGCGTGTGTACCTAGAAATCTAAATTATATCTAACAAAAATTCTGTGAGTATAAACTACTCCTTTCTCTACCCAGTAATGGAGAGAACTGTTGCTTTGAATGGTTTAGTAGCTTGCTTAAAGTCACACTATTATGTAAATACCCAAAGTCTGATGTAAAGGGCATAACTATCATTCTAGTCCTATCTATTTCTAAGCATATTGATGAAAATTGCTGAAAATTCGGCATTTCATCCAATGACGACAAAGCTGCATAAAACCTCTTCCTGTACCTTTTGCCAGCAAGTTTGTTTTAGCTTAGAAATTTAACAGTAGGTAGAGTCCTTTCAGAATCCTACTAGATTCCATCGTTACGCCACACAACAAGAGATTTTATGAGACCTTATTCATCGGTGGCACAGTGGTTAAGAACTTGGCTGCTAACCAAAAGGTTGGCAGTTCAAATCCACCAGATGCTCTTTGGAAACCCTATGGGGCAGTTATACTCTGTCCTATAGTGTTGCTATGAGTCTGAATCAGCTGGAGAGCAACGGACTTTTTTGGCTTTCTTTTTTTTTTAATTCATTTTAGCAAATAAATTTTGAGTCAATAAATCAATTACCTACACCTCTAGGTGTTGCTTAACATTCAGATGCTTACAATCTTGATTGTACAATATGCTATTGGTAAGAATTTGTTCTGTAAAATAAGGGTCAAGAAAAGTCAAAATACTCCCTTTCTTTCTTCCTTCCTCCTTAGCTTCCTCTCACCCTCCCCCATCTTCCTCTCCCTCCCTTCCTTCCTATTTTTGTCATTTTTCTATATCAAAAGAAATGTTCGTGTTTTTACCTTAATGGAATGATGAATTTTCCACTCAGAAGATTAAATTTTCTTAGATATTTCTTAGATATGAGTTTAGATATTATAGACATGTACCTATATATTTTTCCATGAGACAGGATTAGCCTAGATTTCCAAGATAATAAAACTTTTTGTATTTTGTAGAGGAGGGTGAATGAAGTTACTGATTGATTGATTGATTCATTCATTCATTCATTCATTTATATCTTAAAGAAATTGTAAATAGAAAGAACTTACTACCTCAGTGGATTTTTTTTTTTTCATGCTACACAAATTTGGGGGCAGTAGGATTCAACTTTCTGGTATAGGAAGGAGAAGAAAAATTAGAAAATTGATTTAGTCTCTAGTTTCTCTACTCTTGGAATACAGGAGAATTGAGGTGTTGCCGAGTATTATACACATCTCTAATGTACTGCTGCAGATTTCCCCAGCCTTGACTTTCTCCCAGCTCTCAGCTACTTGCTCTGCCCCAACCAACACATCAAAGAATTTCTGTAGGCCTGAGCATGTCCAGCACCAGAAATTAAAGACTGGCTCTTCCCATCTCTCCCATACTTATATGTAGGATCAAGTCATTGGCCGCAATATCTGGCATCCTCAGTAGCTGCTAAAAAAGTCAAGTGATGACTACTGGGACTGTAGAGAACTCTGAACAGTATAGTACAGCATATAAGAGAAATTTCCAGCAGATAAATCTACTCTCTATTCCCTTTTTTGATGGAGTGTTTCTGTACAACCTGACCAGGATTGTCCTCCATGCTGATTAACTAGATCTGTCTCATTGCAAGTAGTGGGCAGCCTGGTAATGCACTACTTTGCAAATCCTTACCATTCTTCTCTGACTAACCTGCTTTTTCCTTTCACTCTCTTTTCCTTGGCCTTGCACTTCCCAGTAAAGCATTACTCACAAAGTTTGATTTTCAAACCAACATGCTAGGCTATGACATACTAAGTAAAAATATAATTTAGATGATCAACCATGGAGCTAGCAATGGGTATATTAAAATGAGAGAAATTCATGAGAAACATGGTGTAATTGGACAGAATGGAGACATAAAGAAATAAAAAGTCTAGTTAAAGTTGCAACAGACATATAGTTATAACAGGATATCAGGATTCTTGAAAACATCTTTGAGAGTTTAAGTATCAAAGTATGCAGCAGTAAATGGTGATGCAGAAGAATGTATTTAGTCACTGGTCCATAATAAACCCGTTGCTGTTGACTCAATTCTGACTCATACCAAACCTATAGGACAGAGTATAACTATCTATAGTCCCCTATAGGACACAGTAGAACTGTCCTGTAGAGTTTCCAAGGAGTGGTTGGTGGATAACTACCGACTTTTTGGTTAGCACTTAACCACTACACCACCAGGGTTCCATGATAAATGGGGTCTATTAGCATAGGCAGTTTTTTTGTCTGTTTGTTTAATAATCTAGATAACTACAAGAGAAATTAAATGCTCATTTGAAAACCAGTAATCAATTAATCTTAGGTACCAATAAATTTCAATTTTCATGTCAGTTTATTTACAATAAGAATAAAGTTTCCAAGGGTTTAGTGAGAATTAAGCTCAACAAGTGACGCAAGCATGAGCAGACTGGAGAGAGGAACCTAAGGAGGCTTGACTTTTCTGTTTTAATTCCCAAGATTACAGAGGATGGGGGATGAGTGACAAGAATAGGAAATAATTACCTACAATTACTAACTTTTCCAAAATAGTTTGTCTGTTTGTTTAAAACTGGCTAAGACTCCAGGTAGAATCTGGCATGGTCTCAGAGACATGGGCTCCTGGAGACCATGGAAGGGCAATGATAGATCAGGGCTGAACAATGCTGACTCCCATCCTTTGCATTACAGGGAATGTTTTCCTTAGGAATAGATTCCCAGTAGCTTTCCCTCTAAAGGAGAACCTCAACAGAGGAGCAACAAGCCAGGATATCATGAGATAAGCATGTAGATTTATTCCTGAAATTATGCTATTATCATTACAGTTATGCAGTCTTTGGCCCTAGCGTAGGCTAGTGTCCCCTTCTGAATCCAACTTGAATTTCTGGCAGTTCCCTGTCGATGCACTGCTGCAACCACTTTTTAATTATGTTCACAAAATTTTACTTGTGCATAATATTAATGATATCTTTTGATAATTTCTGCACTCTGTTGGATGTGGAATGAGGGATATCATTGATGATGTCAGATTCATCTTGGCTGAGAGAAGAGAATACCAGGAAGATGTTTACCTGTGTTTTATGGACTATGAGAAGGCATTTGGCTGTGTGTGGATCATACCAAATTATGGATAACATTGTGAAGAATGTGAACTCCAGAACACCAGAACACTTAACTGTGCTCATGAGGAACCTATACATAGACCAAGAGGCAGTCATTCAAACAGAACAAGGGGATACTTCATGGTTTCAAGTTAGGAAAGGTTTGTATCAGGATTGTATCCTTTAACTTAATTACTCAATCTGTATGCTGAATAAATAATCTGACACGCTGGACTATGTAAAGAAGAACGTGGCATCAGGGTTGGAGGAAGACTCATTAGCAACCTACGGTATGCACATAACACAACCTTGTTTGCTGAAAGTGAAGATGACTTGAAACATTTACTGATGAAGATCAAAGACCACAGCCTTCAGTATGGATTACACCTAAACATAATGAAAAAAAAACAAAAAATCCTCAAACTCGACCAATAAGCAACATCATGATAAATGGAGAAAATATTGAAATTGTCAAGGATTTCATTTTCCTTGCATCCACAATCAACTCTCATGGAAGCAGCAGTCACGAAATCAAATGACACATTGCATTGAGCAAATCTACTGCAAAAGATCTCTTTAAAGTGTTAAAAAGCAAAGATGTCACTTTAAGGACTAAGGTGCACCTGACCCAAGCCATGGTATTTTCAACTGCCTTATATGCATGCTGAAACTGGATAATGAATAAGGAAGACAGAAGAATTATGCCTTTGAATTATGGTACTGGCTAAGAATATGGAACATATCATTAACTGCCTGAAGAATAAACTAATCTGTTTTGAAAAATGTAGAGTCAGAATGCTCCTTAGAATCGAGGATGGTGAGATTTCTTCCCATGTATTTTGGACATGATATCAGAAGGGACCAGTACCTGGAGAAGGATATTATGTTTGGTAAAGTACAGGGTCTGCAAAAGAGAGGAAGACTCTCAAAAAGAAGGATTGACATAGTGGCTGCAACTATGGGCTCAAGCATACCTAGGATTGTGACAATCGTCTAGGACCAGGTAGTGTTTGTTTCTGATGTAATCGGGTCCCTATGAGTTGGAACCGACTTGATGGCACCTAATAACAACGACATAGGCTAGTGTATGTCACTTTATATGTACAAAGTAGTGGATGTGTACAGGGGTCAATTCTTTAGGAATGATTCTGTAGCCGTTGTTACTTTAAAGCTTTAAATAACCTCTTTCAGATTTTGATTTACAATAGGAAACATCAACAACCATGAGATATCGTTCCTTTTATTTTTCCAACTCAGCTTATATTCACTTTGAACAAACTTAGCTCATTCATTATTCTTTCATTCCTCTTAAAGATAAGCCTCTCAGCATTAACTGATTCACTTTCATTTGTTTGCCTTTCAGGCATCCTCTCCTTAGCCTTATTGTTATCGGTTCCAACACATTCAGGTTTACTATCCACCATCTTATCTATCATTCAGCTCTCTCCTGTATTATCAGGGAACACATTATTAATTTTATTGTTCTGTTTCTCCTGGCTGACATATTTAACTAGATCAGATAAAATCCCCCTTTTTTTCATTCCAGATGAAGCCTTACTATGCTCTTTGCTAGTAATGACTTTTTTGGTTGAATCATTTCATTCATTAGGTTTGTGTATGGTGAGTTGGGGAGTGGCAATTGACAGATTATTAAAAGACAAAGTTTTGCTTGCAGTCTCCTAAATAAGTATGACTAATATCCATGGTGTCTTCCCTAGGAATCAAATATTCATTGAATTTTAAAGTTTAACACATTACTGTTTCATTGTCCTAATTTCTTAGTTGATACAGCATTTGATTTATTTTATGGCTTTGTTTCGGTTGTTTATTAGTTGTCAGAAAGCTAAACTTATGTGTATATTTGACTGTTAATAATTTAGCTGAAAGTATCAGGTTGGAGAAAATACCGTAGTCACTGATTTCTTACTTAGCACATTTGTTATACACATATTCAAATGTACATGTTGTAATTCAAGAAGATGTTAAAATCACTCAGATTTACTCATTTATTCGTTAAAGATTTCTTGATCACCTTCTATGTACCGTGCATTGCATTAAGCATAGAAGACATAAATATCAATAAAAAATGTCTCTTTCCTCCAAGAGTTTAAAGTGGAATGAAAAGGTTGTCCAGGTAAACGCAATGCAGTACTATACTTGGCTTTTCTGTGAAGGTAAGGAATAGTTCAGTTTGGAGTTGTTGATATTTTTGCACCTCTGGAACATGCATGGAAATTTAAATGGAAGTCTGAATAAGAGATAAAGACCTGTGATTTAGCACCTTTGCCGTGAAAGCTTTTTCTAGGAGAGATGATGAGTCACTAGGGTAGACAACGTAATTTAAGAAGGGGGCTGAACTCTGGGAAACACCAGGTTTCACCATTATTTCAACATTATTTTAAATTTATTTTGACTGATGGAGAGAATAAAAGGATAACTTGTAGCACAGACAGAAATGTCAACGGAGAAGTCAGACTCTTCTACGGCTACTATGCTCTGGGAAGGAACTTGAAGAGGGCTTTTGGTAGTTAAGATAGTATTTGTATCTGATTTTAGGGTAGAATTAGCAGGAGATTTCATTATATTTTTTTAAATTGACCCTAGAAGTGTTTCTATGTTAACTGGTATAATAAGCAAATCATTATATGAATTGCTTAAACAATATGTTGATTCATTTGTTGTTGTTTGCTGCCATTGAGGAAACGCCCCAACTCATGGCAATCCTATGTGTTACAGAGCATAACTGCCCTGTACGGTTTTCTAGGTTATAATCTTTATGAAAGCAGTTCTGCAGGCCTTTTTCCATGGCACCACTGGGTCATTTGACACTGCCAACCTTTAGGGTAACAGCTGATCACAAACCACGTCAGCCACCCAGACTCCTTGTTGATTCGTTTATAAGATGTTTAATAAAGAGAGTTCCAATAAGCATGACTATATTCACCTTTGCTTCCCTGGGAGAACATAACTTAATTGAGACTGAAGTGGGGCTTTCATTTAATTTCTTTACCTCTGCTGATTCCATAATATCTTGAAAATTAGAGTGGAATACATAGAAATTTGCCATTTTTCTTCTCATTTCACGGCAAGGATAAAAACAATTTTTAATACCATTAGGCCATGCACATGAGTGTGTGCATGTGTTCTATAAGAGTGTTGGTGTACACAAAGCTCTAGAAAAAAAAGAGCTGCCATTTCATGTGCCCTACACAGAAAATCCACCACCCATCTATCTGTCTATCAGTTTGCTGTACTGTACTGGCTTTTGTGTTGCTACGAAGCTGGAAGCTATGCCATCAGTATTTCAAATGCCAGCGGGGTTACCCATGGTGGACAGGTTTCACCGGAGCTTTTAGACTAAGACAGACTAGAAAGAAAGGCCTGGCATCTTACTTCCAAAAATTAGGTAATGAAAACTCGTTGAATACTGTCTGATATAGTGCTGGAAAATGAGTCCCCCAGGTTCGAATGGATCCTGAAGATGGCACAGGACTAGGCAACATTTTATCATATTGTACATGGGGTCACTATGAATTGAAACCGACTCAACAACAGTTAACAAAACTAACAGCAACAACAACTCACAAAATACATCCATTTTTTATAGAAAGATATATGATCTTTAATATCACCCCAGAGATACGGTGGTCCCTCTGTATCTGCTGTGCTTCATCATTTGTATATAATCAAAAGGTATCTTATTAAGTGATTATGTAAGCTATTGCCTATAGATTAGTAATTCTTCCTCAAAAGAAAGGAGATGTCCTGCAAATATTGGAAAGTACATCTACTGAATTTCAGAGAGACGCAAATCAAACAATTGAAGAACACAAAAGCCTTTGTTTATTGTTCTTTTGTTTTTTAGGCTAAATTTGACAAATTAGAATGCATTACTGAATTATTCAAGCAATCAATTGTTGAGTGAGTAATTCATTTCTTTTAGAATTGTGCAATAAAAAAGCAAAGTGATAGCTTATTGAAATTCAGTGTAGGATTTAAGGTTTAATATGCCAGACTAGGCACATTCCTTTCCCTTCTGTATTACCAAGAACACTGATGAAATGAAAGTATAGAAACAGAAAAAGCAATTAACACATAATGAACAAGAAGCTCATGCACAAAACGAAAAAATGAGAGAGTTCGGAAAGAGGAAAAGAGAGAAAGGAAGAGAGAGATATATATTGGCATGAAACTGAGTAAAGAAATGAAAAATGCAACAAAATCATAAAAAATAATATATTTAAATGATACCAAGTAAAAGAAAAAAGAAATCTGCTTAAGATGACCCTGGAGAGATTCTGGGCTCAGTCAGTAGGCCAGGAGAGGGCTGTAATGAAATTCATGTTAAAACTAAGGGAAGCAACTCAGAGTCTGTATAGTAAGTGCCTATTCCAGTCCAAAAAGTGCCCTGGTGGGACAGTGTTGAAAACACTGAGATGCTAACAAAAAGTTGGTGGTTTGAACCCACCAGATGCTCCACGGAAGAAAGATGTGGCAGTCTGTTTCCATAAAGATTTTTCAGCCTTGGAAACCCTGTGGGGGAGATCTATTCTGTCATATAGGGTGCCTATGAGTCGGAATTGACTTGACGGCAATGGGATGACTTCAATCCATGTTGCTGTATCCTACCACCACGACCACAGAGAAAATAGGGAGTCTTCATTATCAGTCTAACGCTAATGTGAATGCCTGTAAATAAGACCTACGTATTCTAGCATTTGTGGTATCTACAACCTGACAGTATGCACATCCTAACCCTAAAGTGAATTTTGCCAATTGCTCTACAAATGTGTTGGCCAGAAAGCTCCCAGTTAGCATTCCCATCAAGAGGAATGATCTAGCCTGTAAAAGATTCACTTACCCAATGTTTTTGTTGTTGTTAGGTGCCATGGAATCAGTTCTGACTCCTAGTGACTCTATGTACAACAGAACAAAACATTGCCTGATCCTGTGCCATCCTCACAATCATTGTTATGCTTGATCCCATTGTTGCAGACACTGTGTCAACCCATCTTGCTGAGGGTCTTCCTCTTTTTGAAGGACTCTCTACTCTACCAAGCATGATGTCCTTCTCCAGGGACTGGTCCCTCTTGATAATATGTCCAAAATATGTGACATGAATTCTCGCCATCCTTGCTTCTAATGAGAATTCTGGCTGTACTTCTTCCAAGACAGATTTGTTTGCTCTTCTGGCAATCCACGGTATCTTCGTTATTCTTCACCAACACCATAATTCAAAGTCATCGATTCTTCATCAGTTTTCCTTATTTTTTTTCCAGCTTTCACATGCATATGAAGTGATGGAAAACACCATGGCTTGGGTCAGACAAATCTTAGTCCTTAAAGTGACTTCTTTGTTTTTAACACTTTAAAGAGATCTTTTGCAGCAGATTGGCCCAATGCAATGCATTGTTCGATTCCTTGACTGCTGCTTCCATGGGCATTGACTGCGAATCCAAGGAAAATGAAATACTTGACAACTTTGACCTTTTCTCCATTTATCATGATGCTGCTTATTGGTCCAGTTTTGAGGATTTTTGTTTTCTTTATCTTGAGGTATAATCCATACTGAAGGCTGTAGTCTTTGATCTTCATCAGTAAGAGCTTCAAGCTCTCTTCAGTTTCAGCAAGCAAGGTTGTGTCATCTGCATATCACAGGTTGTTAATGAGTCTTCCTCCAATCCTGATGCTACATTCTTCATACAGTCCATCTTCCCAGATTATTTGCTCATCATATAGATTGAATAAGTATGGTGAACGGATATAATCTTGACGTACATGTTTCCTGAATTTAAACCTGTTGGAACAACTACTTCTTGGTCTAAGTACAGATTCCTCATGAGCACAATGAAATGTTCTGAAATTCCCATTCTTTGAAACGTTATCCATAATTTGTTGCGATCCACACAGTCAAATGCCTTTGCATAGTCAATAAAACATAGGTAAACATCTTTCTGCTATTTTCTGCTTTCAGCCAGGATCCATCTGACATCAGAAATGATATCCCTCATTCCATGTTCTCTTCTGAATCCAGCTTGAATTTCTGGCAGTTCCCTGTCTATGTACTGCTACAACCGCTTTTCAATGATCTTCAGCAAAAATTTACTTGGGTGTGATAACAAAGATATTATTTGATAATTTCCCCATTCTGTTGGATCACCTTTCTTTGTAATGGGTACAAATATGGATCTCTTCCAATCGGTAAGCCAGGTAGCTGTCTTTTCATTTTCTTGGCTTAGACAAGTGAGCACTGCCAGGGCTGCACCTGTTTCTTGAAACATCTCAATTGGTATCTTGTCAATTCCTGGAGCCTTGTTTTTTGCCAATGCTTTGTGCAGCTTGAACTTCTTCTTTCACTACCATTGGTTTTTGATTATATGCTACCTCCTGAAATGGTTGAATGTCAACCAATTAATTTTGGTACAGTAACTCTGTGTGTTTCTTCCATCTTCTTTTGATGCTTCCTGAATATTTTGCCCATAGAATCTTTCAATATTGCAACTCGAGGCTTGAATTATTTCTTCAGTTCTTTCCGCTTGAGAAATGCTAATTGTGTACTTCCCTTTTGGCTTTCAATCTCCAGATCTTTGTACATTTCATTATAATACTTTACTTTGTCTTCGCGACTCATTCTTTGAAATCTTCTGTTCAGTTCTTTTACTTCATCATTTCTTTCTTTTGCTTTAGCGTCTCTACATTCAAGAGTAACTTACAGAGTCTTTTCTGACATCCATTTGGGTCTCTTCTTTCTTTCCTGTCATTTTAATGACATCTTGCTTTCTTTATGTATGATATCCTTGATGTCATTCCACAGCTCATCTGATCTTCGGTCATTAGCGTTTAATAGGTCACATTTATTATTGAGATGGTCTCTAAATTCAGTTGGGATATACTCAAGGTTGTACTTTGGCTCTCGTGGACTTGTTCTAATTTTCTTCATCTTCAACTTGAACTTGTGCATGAACAATTGATGGTCTGTTCCACAGTCTGCCCCTGGTCTTTTTCCTACTGATGATATTGAGCTTTTCCATCATCTCTTTCCATACATGTAGTCGATTTGATTCCTGTGCATTCAGTCTGGCCAGGTCCACGTACAGTTGCCATTTATGTTATTGAAAAAATGTACTTGCAATGAAGAAGTTGTTGATCTAGCAAAATTCTATCATGCAATCTCCAGGGTCATTTCTATCACCAAGTCCATATTTTCTAACTATCAATCCTTCTTTGTTTCCAACTTTTACACTCCAATTGCCAGTAATTATCAATGCATCCTGACTGCATTTCTGATTAATTTCAGACTTCAGAAGTTGGTAAAAATCTTAAGTTTCTTCATCTTTGGCCTTAGTGGTCAGTGTGTAAATTTGAATAACAGTAGTATTTACTGGTCTTCGTTGTAGGCGTATAGATAGTATCCTATCACTGATAGCATTGTACTTCAGGACAGATTTTGAAATGTTCTTGTTAACAATGAACATGATGTCATTCCTCTTCAAGTTGTCATTCCCAGCTTAGTAGACCATATGATTGTCCAATTCAAAATGGCCAATACCAGTCTATTTCAACTCACTAATCCCTAAGATACTGATGTTTATACGTCCCATTTCATTTTTCATAATATCCAATTTTCTTCAATGCATACTTTGCACATTCCATGTTCTGATTATGTATGGATTTTTGCAGATATTCTTCTCATTTTGAGTCCTGCGACACCAGCAAACGAATGGCCCGAAAACTTGACTTCATCCACATCATTAAGTTGGCTCTACTTTGAGGAAGCAGCTCTTCCCCGATCATATTTTGAGTGCCTTCCAACCTGAGAGGCTCATCTTCCGACACTATATCAAACAATGTTCTGCTGCTATTCATAAAGTTTACACTGGTTAATTTTTTCAGAAGTAGACTGCCTGGTCCTTCTTCCTAGTCTGCCTTAGTCTGGAAGCTCAGCTGAAACCTGTCCGCCATGGGTAACCCTGTTGCTATTTGAATGCCCGTGGCATAGCTTCCAACATCACAGCAACATACAAGCCCCTACAGTACAACAAACTGCACTTAATCAATAGCAAAGAAAAAGAAAAAAACAAAAAACTTTCCAGCACCAAGATTTTTGGGCTTTCGATGTAAATTAAGAAAAATTAAATATCTTCATGTGTAAAAGAGAACCATAAATATTAAAGTGCATAATGAATAACAATGTAACAAACAAGTAAAACAATCAAACACTTTTCTTTTAAATGATTTAAGTGAAAACAAAGATAATTTGGGAACAACAAAATTAGAAAATATGTTAAATTTAACTATAATAAATACACTCAGATATTTGGAAAACTACATTCTTTAAAATATGGTGCTAGGCTACTGACAAAGAAAAATAAAGTTGGAGGACTCACACTACCTGACTTCAGAACCTATACAGTTACAGTAGTCGAAACAGCCTGGTACTGGTACAACAACAGATACATTGACCAATGGAACAGAATTGAGAACCCAGATGTAAATCCATCCACCTATGGTCACCTGATCTTCGACAAGAGCCCAAAGTTCATCAAATGGGGAAAAGACAGTCTATTTAATAAATGGTGCTGGCAAAACTGGATATCCATCTGCAAAAAATGAAATAGGACCCATACCTCACACCATATACAAAAACTACTTCAAAATGGATCAAAGACCTGAATATAATGCCTAAAACTATAAAGTTCATAGAATAAAAAATAAGACCAACACTACAGGCCTTAACACATGGCGTTAACAGGATACAAACCATAACCATTAATGCACAACCCAAAAAGATAAGCTAGATAACAGATCTTCTAAAGATCAAGCACCTATGCTCTTCCAAAGACTTCACCAAAAGAGTAAAAAGAGAACCTACAGACTGGGAAAAAAATTTTGGACAGTAGAAGCTGGACAAAGGTCTAATCTCCATAATCTATAAGAAAATCCAACACCTCTACAACAAAAAGACAAGTAATACTATTAAAAAATGGGTAAAGGAAATGAACAGACACTTCACCAAAGAAGACATTCACATGGCCAACAGACACAAGAGGAAATGCTCACCATCACTAACCATTAGAGAAATGCAAATTAAAACCACAATGAGATACCATCTCACCCCGGCATTACTGGCACGAATCAAAAACACTGGAAATAACAAATGTTGGAGGGGCTGTGGGGAAATGGGAACTCTTACACACTGCTGGTGGGAATGCAAAATGATACAACCATTTTGGAAAATGATATGGCGCTTCCTCAGAAAGCTAGAAATAGACATACCATTCAATCCAGCAATCCCATTCCTAGGAATATATCCTAGAGAAATAAGAGTCATCACTCGAATAGACATATGCACACCTATGTTCATGGCATCATTGTTCACAATAGCAAAATGATGGAAACAACCTAGATGCCCATCAACAGATGAATGGATAAACAAACTATGGTACATACACACAATGGAGTACTATGCAACAAGAAAGAACAATGATGAATCTGTGAAGTATCTCATAACATGGATGAAACTGGAGGACATTGTGCTGAGTAAAATAAGTCAATCACAAAAGGACAAATATTGTATTAGACCTCTATTGTAAAAACCCATGATAAAGTTCCCATTCAAAATGTAACAATCTTTGTTGGTTACCAGGGATGGGAGGGGTGGGGGGGAAATACTAAATAGACAATAGATAAGTGGTATCTTGGGTGAAGGGTGAGACAGTACACAATACAGGGGAAAGCAGCACAACTTGTACAAGGAAAGGTCATGGAAGCCCCATAGACACATCCAAACTCCCTGAGGGACTGAATTGCTGGGTGGAGGGCTGCGGGGACCATGGTCTTGGGGAACATCTAGCTCAATTGGCATAACACAGTTTATAAAGACAATGTTCTACATTCTACCTTGGTGAGTAGCGTCTGGAGTCTTAAAAGCCTGTGAGCAGCCATCTAAGATACTCCACTGGTCTCATCCCTTTGGGAGCAAGGGAGAATGAAGAGAACTGGATACAAGGAGAAGATTAGTCTGAAGGACTAATGGACCACAGCTGTCAAGGCCTCTGCCAGACTGAGTCCAGTACAGCTAGATGGTGCCCAGCTACCACCACTGACTGCTCTGACCAGGATCACAACAGAGGGTTCTGGACAGAGCTGGAGAAGGATGTAGAACAACATTCTAACTCATGAAAAAAAAGACCAGATTTACTGGCCTAAAGGAGACTGGAGAAACCCTGAGACTATGGCCCCCAGACACCCTTTTAGCTAAGTGGTGAAGTCATTTCTGAGGTTCACCGTTCAGCCGGGGATTGGACAGCCCCATAAAACCAAACGGGACTAATGAGGCACAGCAGTCCAGGGACAAAGGCTAGAAGACAGAAGGGGACAGGAAAGCTGGTGATAGGGAACCCAAGGTTGAGTAAGGATAGTGTTGATGTGTTGTGAGGTTGTTAACCATTGTCATAGGGCAATATGTGTATTAACTGTTAAATGAGAAACTATTTTGTTCTGTAAGCCTTCATCTAAAGTGAGAATAGCAGCACAATTGGAAGAGCGTAGTCGATGTCACGGAACTGTGCATGTAGAAATTTTTGAAATGGTATATCTTCGGCTATGTATATTTTCACCAAAAAAAAAAAAAGGGTCGAGAAGGGAGAGGGTTGATATGTAGTGGGGTTGTTAACCAATGTCATAAAACAGTATGTGTTCTACTCTTTCATGAGAAACTATTTGTTCTGTAAGCCTTCACCTGAAGTACAATTAAAAAAAAAGAAAAGAAAATGGTGTTAGGGAAAAATAAAAATTAAGTAAAAAAAGCTCAGAAATTGAAAACAGAATTTACATTTTAGAGAAAAATGAAAGAGCTGCAGAGTATATACTCCAAATATAGAAAAAAATGTTAAAAGAAAACCTGTGAATGGAAAGATAGCTACAAAGTTTGGAAGATGCACAGTCTAAGTGTCAGTGAGGGTGTTTCCAACTGCATGAAGAGGGAACTTCAATTATAATAACAATAAACCAGCACCAAACCAAACCAATTACCCTCCAACGGATCTCTGATTCATGGCAACCTCATGTGAGTCACTGTTTCCAATGGTATTCTTTTTTTTCCAGAGGAGATCATCAGGTCTTTCTTTCAAGTAAGCGTTTTTTTGCTAGAGCTGAAATATTCAGAAATAAAGTAAGCTATGGAGGTCCTGGGAGCATTGGTGGTTCAGCGGTAGAATTCTTTCCTTCCATGCAGGAGACTTGGTCAGATTCCAGCCAATGCACCTCATGTGTGGCCACCACTTATCTGTCAGTGGAGGCTTACTTGTTGCTTTGATGCCGAACAGGTTTCAGGGATGCTTCCAGACTAAGACAAATTAGGAAGAGAGGCCTGTTCAAAACTCAGTCAATAAAAACCCTATGCATCACGATAGTTGCAGCATTTGATTCCATTTTTGTGTACGAGGTCACCATGAGTCAAGTTGTGGGTCGCTAATAACAACAAGAACACAGGAGTCCTATGATGAAAGCCCAAGCTCTTTTTCTGTGATTGTCTTAGCTTTGTTTTTTCTTTATGTGAACTTCATCCTCAGGCTGCCTTCCTTGGCTGCAGCAGCAGTTCTTCCAATCACATCTACACACTGCACTGTCCACATGAGGGCATATCTCTGCAAGTAGCTTCAGCAAAACCAAGAAAAAACTTCTTTTCTAGATGCCCTAGGCAAGACTGGCTTTATGAGCTTGTAACCAGTGCAGTGGCACATCTCAGGGAGGGGCATGGTTTCAGTTATCCTGGCCTCAGGCTGGGGCCCCCTGCTTTGTTCTACTGGCTACATGGTGAAGATGAGTCCAGATCCAGGTACTGAGCATGTTCTGGAGCAGAGTTTGCAAAACCTTAGGGGTAGCTCATCTGCTATTGGTTGAGGCTGTGGGCAGTGGGAAGGGGAGATTGACTTCAACTTCCCAAGAGTGAGCACTACACCTTTGTCCAGCAGCTATTAGACTACAGGCACAGAGTCTCTGTGAAGCCTCCCCCTGACCCTAAATCAGCACTTGTTAGGGTCTGAATTCACTCTGTGAATATCTAGAGTATCTCTTGCTGGAGGAGATGCTAAAAAGCAAAAACAAAAATTAAAATTAAAAAAAGCACACCATAACAGATCCAAAGAGAGCAAGAGAGAAAGACCCACAAGAAAGAAGGGAAAATTTTTATAGTTTAGTACCTTGAATGGCAGTTGGTTGGTTGGTTTTTCCTCTATTTTAAACAAATAGCCCTACATTTTCATTTTTCACTGAGCCCTGATACTTAGATAGATAGCCCTGGCCACAGCATATATAGCTCCTTGAAGTAACTTGGCCTCAGTTGTCCCATAAGACCAACCCTGAATCAAATGGGGTGGGAAGGAGTATCACATGTGTCATATGAAGCAGAAAATAAAAATGCGAGTAAGACAAGCTTCCTTGAATTGAATTGACTCAAGGGCAATGGATTTTGTTTCTGTTTTTTTATAGTAAAAGTATAGTAGCCTAAATAAAAATCCAGGTTTCTTTACAAAAGAGGATTCAATGTCCTGCAAATATTCACAACAGTCTATGTAATAAAAGACCTATAAAGAGAAAAGAGAAACAATATGAGATTCGTCTGTGAGAAAAATAACAGAAGACAGTTACTACAACTGTGAGAGAACACGAAAGAGTTCATTTTGAGTTGAACAGAATAAATGAAAATAAACCCATATCTTTATATATATTTATAAAATTTTGGAACACAAGAGATAAAAAGCAAATCCTTAAAGCTGGAAGACAGAGAGGAGGAAAAACAAAAATCTCCCAATAATGGTAATCAAACTAACGTGAGGCCTCTGATAGGCACCACTGGACATTAAAGAAACCAGAGGCTTGCTATTAAATTTCTGAGGGAAACAGTGTTTCCGGCCACTCTCTAAATTCTATTCTCAGCCAAACTATCAATTGACTGTAAGGTTAGTAAAGATGTTTTCACACATAAAGGACAAAAAAAAAAAAACCTACCTCCCATGCACCTGTTTACACTCCAGCAAAATGCAATGAAATAACAATAAAGAAGAGAGGAGGTCCAGGAGACACCAGCTCCAAACCTAGAGAGCTGGATAAATTCTTGCACTAACAGCCAAGTGAATGTCTCATTCAAATCATGCAGAAGGATGCTATAGGGAGATTTCTAGGAAATAAACGATCTAGATAGATCGTAAGGCAAGACTGTGAGCTGAGAAAAAGAAGGCAATGCTGAAGACAAAAACAGCAAAGATCAGAAGAAAAGCAATCCAAAACTACATAAAAAATAACCATGTATAAAAGTCTCAGTCCAAATAGGAAGCAAAATAAAGGATGGAGTGTTGAGACTAAAAAAGAAATGAGAGGTTACAATAAAACTAAAACATCAGTCCTTGAAGGTAGGGATATTCATATCTAAGTCCTAGGAGTGTTAGAAATTGCTGCATAAAAGGTAAATATTCAAATTACTTGGCACAACATGAAGCATATTTTCTAGAGACAATAATGCAAAATTGTATTGTTTCATAAGTATTTAATCAATCTAGGGACACAAAATAGAAAAAAATCTGTTAATTGCAGGACAGAAAACAACCTTGATAACCTTGGCAATATTAAATGGAAAGCACTGTTGACTGAGATTGGGACGAAAGACCCTCTGGACTGGTGTGAGATTCTGTTGGAAGTTGAATGAGATATAAAATAATATTTTAAGTTATACTTTCAAAAGTTAAACAATAACCAATAGAAAAAAATAATGCAAAGATATAAATATTAATCAGGTGTAGAGAGGGAAAAGAGAATAAGTGCTGAAATTCTTATCTTTAATGTGAAGAAATCAATGCTAATTCTTACACTGAAGTGTAAGACATTTCTTACAAGGAAAAAAAAAAACCCAACCCATTTCCATTGAGTCAACTCCAACTCATAGCAACCATGTAGGACAGAATAGAACTGCCCCATACAGTTTCCAAAGAACGACTGGTGGATTCGAACTGCTGATCTTTTGGTTAGCAGCCAAGCTGTTAACCACTGTGCCACCAGGGCTCCTACAAGAAATAGAGTAAGCATATTAAATAAACATTTGAAAAAATATATATAGAAGAGTTTGCCATTAAGGATTTGGAATTGGGAAGGACAAAGAAGGTTTTGCAGAGACACTGTTAGGTGTCCACCAAACTCATCATTTTCATCTTGGGCGTGCAAAGAGACTGTGTTTTAATCCTCATGTCTCTATTAGGTACTGTGTAACTAGTATGGGACAATGGAATAGAAGGAAAAGTTTAGTAGACCTCTGACCTGTAAATATATAAACACTTCATCATTCTGTATCATCCCCAATCTAGGGCAAGCACTGTTAGAAGAAGATCACCCGCTACAGCAGCCCAACTGGAAACATCCATATCAGTCTTTGAGTGAGTAGGAAATAAAAGCTTTTTGTGTTCAGCTACAGAAATCTGAAGACTGTATTTTAGAGAAGCTAGAAATAATTGCACTGATTGATTCAAAAGAGAAGAAGACTACTTGTTGGATAATAGACTCTTCTAAGTGCAAATGATATGCTGGCATATGTATGTATCATGGTGATGAAAATTGTTTTTAAAAATCTTAATGAAAGCGAAAATAAAAAGTCTTTGCTCTTGCTTTGTGTTACCAAAATGCAATTTTCTAAAGACCATTATATGCATCATGCCAGGTTTCAGAATTGAAGTATAATGGAAGCTTATGATTTAAAATCCATGGACAATTATATGTCTCATATTTAAGAAGAAATAAGATATACATGTATGTCTGTGCATGTTTAATCTTAACTAAAATGTCCTATATGAATTAACTAAATGTTACTGTGTACTCACAAGTGAGTATTTTCACAAAAAAATAAGATAGGGCCACGTATTTAGTAAAACAAAAGTATATTAAATAAAAGGGGCAAAAAAGAAGTGCAGATCAAATGATGAGACTGCCAGAATGAAGAACAATGTATGGGTACTCACTGAGGAACACACAAATAAAAATTGCCTGCTATAATTTAAACCTGATGAACTATAAAAATGCTTCAAAACTCTTTTGTTAATGCAGAAGAGTATGAAAGAAATGTCTTTTGAGTACATACTTACAAAACCATAAGGCTTCTACTACTTACTCTGCGGTGCACTCTTGCATGTTAGTAAGCCTACTTTCATATTCATGAACTATCTTGGCTTTGAACTACCCCTTCATTGTGTAAACTATCCAGAAAGAAGTGGTACTTGTCATATTATCTCCAGAGAGGTTCACAGCCTGGGAATTACACTAAGGAAATATAGCTGTGATGGTTAAAACTGTATGTCAACTTGGCTAGGCCATGATTCTCAATGTTTTGGCAGTTGTATAACGTCGTGATCACTTGCCTGTTGAAATTTGATATGCAATTACCCCCATGATGGAATCTGCTGAGTGTTACTGGCAGAGGCGGTGCCTGTGGCAGCTCACCACCCCCTCAGCCTTCATCTATCCACCAGCTACTTCCTTCCTGCTTTCCTTGCCAAGGTTTTTGGCTTGTCCCAGACCCAGCGGCTTCCTCTTGTCATCTCACCTCTGGTTCTTGGGACTTGAGCTAGCAGCTTACCTGTCAGTCTTGGAATTCATCGATCTTCACAGCTGTGAGCAAGAGTCCTGTTTCCTGACCTGCTGATCTTGGGTTCACCAGTCCCTGCAGCTACATGAATCAGGAGAAACCTTGAGGTCTTGTCGCCTATTTTGGAATTCTTCAACGTTCACAGCCTGTGAGCGGAAGCCCTGCCCTCCGACCTGCCGACCTTGGGTTCACGAGCTTCTGTGGCTGTGTGAATTAGGAAAGGCCTCTACCCTGATCCATGGACTTGGGATGTTCTAGCCTCTACAGTCACGTGAGCTGTTTCCTTGATATAAATCTCTCTATATATATACTTATACGCTTTACTGGTTTTGCTTCTCTAGAGAAACCAGCCTAAGACACAAACAAAAACACAGACCCCTAGGTGTTCTTTTCTCTTTGGCTGTGTAGAATGTGCTCAGTTAGGTCTCTTTGAAGGCAGCTAGGGACAGAAAAGGTCTTAAGCAACAAGTTATGTCAGTTAAAAATTTTCCAGAAGAATGGTGTCAACCGCAAAACATTGTTTACCTCACTTGCAGTTAAAGTTTAAGCTGCTTCCTCCTAATCTTTCCACTTGCAGCTGTCTTTCAGATCAACCAATTAAAACTAGAATCCTGGGCATGCATGGTAAGAGACCAGGTTGACAGACAGATGGCCCTGACCCTTAATAACTATTGCCTATGAACCAAAAGACCCATGCCAAGGAAAAAAGATCTCCAGATATATGTCAACAAGCAGTGACGGAGCCCATTTCAAAAACGAGAAGTCCATCTGCTACTTCCATGCCAAATCCTAGCCCAACACCTTTTTGAATATGAATGAAATTAATGAATATGTATAACTTCCCCTTTCCCATGTAATATAAAACTTCTTCCAGCCCTTTGTTCAAAGAAATAGCCCTTTGAGAGGGATCTCCCTGTCTTCTTACTCACTGGGAGTAATAATAAACTATGCCTTGCTTTAAATCCACTTGGCTCTTAGTTATTCTTAACAAGAGTACAAGCAGCAAACCCATTGCATTTGGTAACAAATTTCCTGGCATCCCAGGTGGTACCCTAATTGGTGTACCCCGAGTCAACTATCAGAGTGGGCCGAAACTTTTCTGGATGAGCAAAATGGCCATCTGAACTCCTTTTGTTCAGTGCCCCTCAGGCTTGGTAAATTCAATCTCCGAGAGTTTACTTTCAATTTGGCTAGAAAGACAGGCATAGAATTTTTGTGTGTGTTTTCCCCAGATTGTCTGTTTCTGGTTGGTGCCCTGAATCTGGGAGGTTAGCATAAACATCTCTATCTGTTCAGATTGAGAGACTGAAATCCCTCCAGCCTGGCCTAGCTCTGAGCAGTGGATGTGAAATTCTCTGATAAGTACCCGACTGAGAGGTTGGGGTTGGAAGTCCCTTCATGTGGTACTGGGGATAGAGGTTATCTGGAAGATTGAAGTGGGGGCTTGACCTCACTAAGACCATCTTCATTCCCCTTTCCCTCTCTGGCTTGTCTGGTGTGAGTGCTCTGTCCATCTGTTTGTCTGTTCATCTGTTTGTCTGTCCATCTTATGTGTATAGTATATGGAAGCTGATTGGTGGAAAGAAATTCAGGTTGAATTAGAACATACCTATAAAGAGTCTTGGGAGTTTGTGGTTGGGCTAAAAAAAGGAGATACACGGGGAGAGCAGATTTTCAGTCTAGACTGGGATTTGGGTCACAATACAGGGAACGCTCTGGACAGAGTGTTAAGATTTCAAAAAGCGGTTCTCTCCAGAAGCTGGGAAAACTCTTGGCTGCAGCATGAGAGACAAATAAATTCCTATTGAACTAGGAAGAAAAAAACTGGTGGTATCGACTACTCATAAAAATAAAAAGCTAGGTTCTTGGGAACAGTTAACTGGATAGAGTGGGAACTCAAGAAATTGTACCGGGAGATTCACACTTAGGGTGCATTCTTAAACATTGGAAATTCTTTTTTTTTTATTACCAATTAAAGAAAAAGAAATTTATATTTTTTCTGCAACACTGCCTGGCCTCAGTATACCCTCGCTGACCAGGAAAAATGTTCTTTGTGTGGGTCTCTGAATTTTAATACTATTCTGCTGCTGGACTTATTTCATAAGAGGGAGGAAAAATGGGATGAAATACCCCATTTTCAAGCTTTTCTGACCCTCTACCAGAATAAGGGTCTACAAACAAAATGTAAACTAACCTGACTGGCCCTAGCTGCTGAGGACCTCATACCACCTAGAAAGCAGTGCCGGGAGCAGAGTGCATCGTTTGGACCTGGGGTCCCTGCACGGAGAAGCTCCTAGTCCAGGAGAAGACTGATGAGAAGGCCAACAGAGAGGGAAAGCCTTCCCCTGGAGCTGATGCCCTGAACTTGGACTTGTAGCCTACTGGACTGTGAGAGAATAAATTTCTCTTTGTTAAAGCCATCCACTTGTAGTATTTCTGTTATAGCAGCGCTAGACGACTAAGACAATCGCTTCAAGAGAAAATCAAAAGTGCATAAGTCAGACTTTGTGGCATTAAAAAAAAACTAACACAAAACTTAGTGGTTTAAAACAGCAGTCATTTTATTTAGCACATGATTGTGGAGTCAATGGTGTGATTCTTCTCAGCCAGCTGAATTGATCTCTGCTGGGTGCTCTCAAGCATCTGTTGCCAGTTCCTGGCAGTTTGATAGGAGAGCCTCACTCATATGTCTGGAGGTTGGCAGTGTGACAGGACAAGGGGCTAAGCTAGGTCAATTCATTTCTGCTTTCCATGGTCCCTTATTGCCCAGTAGGCTAGCTTAGGCTTTTACCATGGTAGTCTCAGAATTCCAAAGGGCAGCAAGTAAGTCAGTGCCAATATGCAGACAATTTTCAAGCCTGTGCTTGTATTACCTTTGTAACATCCCATGGCCAAAGAAAGCCACATCTCCAACGTAGAATCAAAGGGTAGAAGAATGGACGTTACCTGTTATCGGGAAGATCTACAATGTCACATTTTAATGGCATGATTGTAGCTAGAGAAAAATGTGAAGCCATGTTATATTCTAACAAAAATAGCATTCTTGAAAAGACTAAATGCCAGAAAAGAAGTATATGTACAACTTGAGTGTTGTAGCAGAAGGGAAAAAAGAAAGAGAAAGAATTCAAGTTGATTGAATTTCTATTCCATCAACTTAAATTCTTTCCATATTTATTTATCTATATAAACGCGGTTGCTGTCAAGTCGATTCTGAATCATAGTGACCCGATAGGACAGAGTAGAACTGCCCCATAGGGTTTTCAAAGCTGTAAATCTTTATAGAAACAGACTGCCACATCTTTCTCCCATGGCGCAGTTGGTGGGTTCGACCCGCCAACCTTTCGGTTAGCATCCAAGTGTATCACGAGGGCTCTCTTTCTATATATATGTGTATATATTTATATACATAAATATTTTTTATGACATATACATTATACTGTGCTATATGTATGAGATTATATATATATATCTTTCTGATACATATATCTATAATATAATATTATACACACAAATAATATATGTAGACACTTATGCTGCAGAGATTTTTTTTAAAGAATAAATTGGTAGCTCTATAGAGTCTTCTCTCTTTGGTTGCCTCTGTGGACCTTTACCCATTGCCCAGAAATCATACCATTCTGGAATGCAATCATCCAAGAATTCTCTAGTACAAGGATAGATTTTTATTCATTCCACAAATATATATTTAGAACCCATCATGTGTAAATACTATTCAAGCCACTTGATACGCAGTGATGGTAGAAATAGATAAGCCTGTAAGCACAGTGAGCTGCTTTTTAATATGGGAGGAGAGAAAATAAAGCTGTAGAAAATGGGTTTCAAAAATATTTTTAGATTCTTCCAGGAAGGCTTTGGCTTAGTGTAACCATAAAAGATTTAGAATGTCAATTTTTTCTAGACTAATAAATATAGGCATTCCTTTGCTGATATTTGATTACAAGTGTTTCCCTGTGGGACCTATTTACCTCTTTACCACTGCTTCTCTGGTAAAGAGGTGAATACAAGTCTCTGTACTACATGACTCAAGTACTTCTGTTCCAGAGAAAAGTTCCTATACTGAAATGCATTAAGTAGTTTAGAATTGTGTAGTAATCACTAGGGATTTTTTTTTTCTATATAATACTATGATATCCGTATATGGTAACACTGATATGTCCAAACATAGTCAAAAAGGGTTCTCATCTTCCTGAACATCTTAACCTAATTATATTTAAATGTCTTAGGTTCTCCATATTGGAGAAAGTTCAAATGTATAGTAACTCTGAAGGGACATCTGTAAAGTAGAGAACTTTGGACAAAGGACTATGCTATTGTTATTATTGCTACATAATTGTGGCACTTTTGCTATAATTTCTGTATTGTTTTTAGATGGCGCTGAGTTGGTCCCTACTCATAGTGACACCCTGCACAACAGAATGAAACTTTCCCCGTCCTGTGACATCCTCACAATCCTTATGTTTGAACCCACTGTTGCATCCACTATGTCAATTCATCTCATTAAGAGTTTTCCTCTACTTTGATCCTCTACTTTGCCAAGTATGATTCCTTCTCCAGGTATTGGCTTCTCCTGATAATACGTCCAAAGTAAGTCAGACGAAATCTTGCCATCGTCTCTTTTAAGGAGTATTCTGGCTGTATTCTACAGAACTTAATTAGCTTAGTTTTCTGACAAAGAATACTTTTGAAAAGCAAAAGCAATAAATAAAATAAACATAGCATATTTTTTGTGAATGTGAAACATAGAAAAGAAAACCAAAATTTTTATACCTGACTAGTCGAATATCCCCCGAGTATCTGTCAGTTTGTCATACTGTGAGGGCTTGTGTGTTGCTGTGATGCTGGAAGCTATGCCACTGGTATTCAGATACCAGCAGGGTCACCCATGGCGGACAGGTTTCTGCTGAGCTTCCAGACTAAGATAGACTAGGAAGAAGGACCCGGCAGTCTACTTCTGAAAAGAATTAGCCAGTGAAAACTTTATGAATAGCAGCAGAACATTGTCAGATATAGTGCTGGAAGATGAGCCCTCCAGGTTGGAAGTCACTCAAAATACACTAGAGAAAATTGGCCTCCTCAAAGTAGAGTTGACATTAATGACATGGATGGAGTCAAGCTTTTGAGACCTCCAAAATGTGGCATGACTCAAAATGAGAAGAAACAGCTGCAAACATCCATTAATAATAGGAACGTGGAATGTAGGAAGGATGAATCTAGGAAAAATCGAAATCGTCAAAAATGAAATAGAACAGATAAACATCGATATCCTAGGCAGTAAGCTGAAATGGACTAATATTGGCCATTTTGAATTGGACAATCATATGGTCTATTATGCCGGGAATGATGACTTGAAGAGGAATGGTGTTGCATTCATTGTCAAAAGGAACATTTCAAGACCTATCCTGAGGTGCAATGCTGTCAGTGTCAGGATAATATCCATATGCCTACAAGGAAGACGAGTGAATACAACAACTATTCAAATTCATGCACCAACCACTAGGCCAAAGATGAAGAAATTGAAGATTTTTACCAGCTTCTACAGTCTGAAATTGACTGAACATGCAATCAAAATACACTGATAATTAGCGGTGATTGGAATGCGAAAGTTGTAAACAAAGAAGATCCATAGTTGGAAAATATGGCCTTGGTGACACCAATGATGCTGGAGATTGTATGACTGAATTTTGCAAGACCAACCACTTCTTCATTGAAAATACCTTTTTTCACCAATATAAATGGTGACTATACACTTGGACCTTGCCAAGTGGAATGCACAGGAGTCAAATCGACCACATCTGTGGAAAGAGACAATGGAAAAGCTCGATATCATCAGTCAGAACAAGGTCAGGGGCCGACTGTGGAATATGCAAGTTCAAGTTGAAACTGAAGAAAATTACAAGCCCACAAGAGCCAACGTACGACCTTTAGTGTATATCCCACCTGAATTTAGAGATCATCTCAAGAATAGATTTGACGTGTTGAACACCAAAGACCGAAGACCAGACGAGTTGTGGAACAACATCAAGGATATCATACATGAAGAAAACAAGAGGTCATTAAAAAGATGGTAAAGAAAGAAGAAACCAAAGTAGATGTCAGAAGAGACTGTGAAACTTGCTCTTGAATGTGGAGTAGCTAAAGCAAAAAGAAGAAATGATGAAGTAAAAGAACTGAACAGAAGATTTCAAAGGGCAGCTCGAGAAGACAAAGAAAAGTATTATAATGACATGTGCAGCTGGAGATAGAAAACCGAAAGGGAAGAACATGCTCAGCATTTCTCAAGCTGAAAGAACTGAAGAAAAATTTCAAGCCTCAAGTTGCAATAGTGAAGAATTCTATGAGGAAAATATTAAACGACACAGGAAGCATCAATAGTAGATGGAAGGAATACACAGAGTCATTATACCAAAAAGAATTGGTTGATGTTCAGCCATTAAAAGAGGTAGCATATGATCAGGAACCAAACTTACTGAAGGAAGAAGTCCAACCTTCACTGAAGGCATTGGAAAAAAACAAAGCTCCAGGAAATGACGGAATATCAATTGAGGTGTTTCAACAAACAGATGCAGCTCTGGAAGTGCTTACTCGTCTATGCCAAGAAATTTGGGGGAGAACTACCTGGCCAGGCCAATGAACTGGAAGAGATCCATATTTATGCCTATCCCCAAGAAAGGTGATCTCACTGAATGCAGCAATTACTGAACAACATCATTAATATCACATGCAAGTAAAATTTTGCTGAAGATAATTCAAAAGCGGCTGCAGCAGCATATCCACAGGGAACTCACAGAAATTCAAGCCGGATTCAGGAGAGGATGTGGAACCAGGGATTTCATTGCTGATGTTGGAAGGATCCTGACAGAAAGCCAAGAATACCAGAAAGATGTTTACCTGTGTTTTATTGACTATGCAAAGGCATTCGACTGTGCGGATCATAACAAATAATGGATAACATGGTGAAGAATGGGAATTCCAGAACACTTAATTGTGCTCATGAGGAACCTCTACATAGCTCATGAGGCAGTTGTTCAGACAGAACAAAGGGATACTGCGTGGTTTAAAGTCAGGAAATGTGTGCATCGGGATTGTATCCTTCCACCATAGCTATTCAATCTGTATTCTGTGCAAATCATCTGAGAAGCTGGACTATATAAAGAATCATGGGCATCAGGACTGGAGGAAGACTCATTAACAACCTGCACAACCTTGCTTGCTGAAAATGACAAGGACTTGAAACACTTACTGATGAAGATCAAAGACCACAGCCTTCAGTATGGATTATACCTCAACATAAAGAGAACAAAAATCCTCACAACTGAACCAGTAAGCAACATCATGATAAATGGAAAAAAGATTGATGTTGTCAAGGATTTCGTTTTACTTGGATCCACAATCAACACCCATGGAAGCAGCAGTCAGGAAATTAAAAGTCGCATTGCATTGGGAAAATCTGATGCAAGAGACCTCTTTAAAGTGGTGAAAAGCAAAGATGTCAGCTTGAAGACTGACCCAAGCCATGGTGTTTTCAATTGCCTCCTATGCATGTGAAAGCTGGACAATGAATAAGAATACCGAAGAAGAATTGAGCCTTTAATTTGCGTTGTTGGCAAAGAATATTGAATATACCATGCACTGCCAAAAGAACAAACAAATCTGTCTTGGAAGAAGTACAAACAGAATGCTACTTAGAAGCAAGGATGGCAAGACTACGTCTTACATACTTTGGACATGGTGTCGGGAGGGATCAGTCCCTGGAGAAGGATATCGTGCTTGGTATAGTACAGAGTCAGCAAAAAAGAGGAAGACTCTCAATTAGATGGATTGACACAGTGGCTGCAACAATGAGCTCAAGCATCACAATGATTGTGAGCATGGCGCAGCATGAAGCAATGTTTCGTTCTGTAGTACATAGGGTTGTTACGGGTTAGAACCAATTCGATAGCACCTAACAACAACAGTCAAATATCCTCAATACTAAATATAAATATTAGGATCCCTGGTGGCACAATGTTTAAGAGCTTGGCTGCTAACCTGAAAGACCAGCAGTTCAAACCCACCAGTGACTCTGCAGGAGAAAAATTCCTAGCTATTTGCTCCCTTAAAATTACAACCTAGGAAACCCTATGGGATAGTTCTATTCTATTTTGTCATATAGGGTTGTTATGAGTCAAAATTGACTGGAGGACACACAACACAACAAATAAGAATGTAGTAAAGGGGTAGAGACTCTTGTTCACCTTGTAAATACAATGGTTTCTATTTGTCTTCACCTTGTGTAAATGCAAGTTTATTTTGGACCCCAATTAGAAAAAGTATTATTCCTATTGAAAGGATTAGAACATAATACTTCTTTCACTTCAGCATACAAAATAATGCATCACAGAGATGAAGCCAGTGTGGTTGCTATTCAGACGTACTATTACTATAGTATCGCTAACATTTCTGCTGTTACTACTAAAAAGGATGGTGATAATGATAGTGATGATGATGATTATGATAAAATCAACAATAATTTAACTACTGTTACGTGACAGGTGCTTTATTGAGCCATTTTAATGCCTCAGGTCTTTTATCCTCACAAGTCTGTGAGTAAATCCTTAGATTAAAGCGGGGGTGGTGGGGGCAGTCAAAAATACCAAGCAACTTACACAAGATATTTGGCCAAAGTTTTGTCCAATTACAGAATTACATTTTGTAGGATTTGAGACAATAGCTTTTTCTTGATTTACATAACATGTCTTTTAAAAACTTATATATGTATATGTATATACACGTATATATGTATATGTATATACATGTATATATGTGTATATGTATATGCATGCATATATGTATATGTATATGCATGTATATATATGTATATGTATATGCATGTATATATGTATATGTATATGCATGTATATATGTATATGTATATACATATATATGTATATGTATATGCATGTATATATGTATATATATATATGCATGTATATATATGTATATATACAGAAATCAAAAACAAATACTCTAGTATTAGAGAGGAAAATTGTAATGGATGTGATAGTAATATGGGCTTGTTGAATGTAGAGGCAAATATCAGCAGAACCTGGCAATAAAAATAAAGTTATGTTCAAAAGCTGAATATTCCTTAATCATAATAGGTTTAAAAAATTTAAATATTCTTTTTAACTAGGGGATTTTAAATTGATATCATTCCCCTACGGTCCACAATACGTTCATTGCAATATTAATTTAAAATCTCCTTGCTTTGAAGGGAATATTTAATATGTGTCTATGTATTTCACTATACTTTTTTACATATACATTTATACTAATAAATACATGATAAACCAAACCCAATCTGTTGTTGTCCAGTCTATTCCAACTCATAGCGACCCTATTGGACGGAGTAGAACTGCCCCATGTAAGGTTTCCAAGGACAGGCTAGTGGAGTCGAATCGCCAACCTTTTGGTTAACCACTGAGCTCTTAACCACTGTGCCACCAGGGCTCCAAAATACCTGCTACAGTAATAATATGCTTTACATATACATAAATGAATGCATGTAAATACATACACATGTACATGTATACTTACATGCATAGTGATAAATACACAACATTACAAAATGTTCATAGTTCTTATCATGTAATATGGGTTAAAGTATTCTCAACAAATAGCTTGTATAGTTTTACTAATTCTCACTATAGTTAGATTCAAGACCCAAAGTAGGAATACCAGTTAAGCAGTAATCATTACAGAATATTGATTTAACTTAATATCATTAATTATCTTTGGAAATGCTAACCAAACAATTCTAATGATCAAATACAAAAATATAGTTAAAATCTCATGAGCTAAATATCGGGTAAATTTTTTTTTTCTCCTGTAGGGTAAAAGCTCAGGTACTCTTTAGACCACTTTTCAATATATTTAATTATGGATTTTCAAGGGGTGATTAATGACGGTGGAGTTGAATAGTTTTGAGTGTTTGCCTTGTCTCAGCAACCATTCTCAAAACAGCCCCAATAGCTACTTATTAAGTAACGAAGAAAATAAATATTTGATCATATACTGTTTACTGATCCATTATATTTACCCAAAATAAAATTCTATCATGTGTAGGTGTGCTTGGTAAACTATATTTGTTTAAGAAATAACAAAAAGCTTATCTATACAAAATCTCCAACTTGCTAGTCTTACTTACTAACAGAATGTGGTTAGCATAATGGTTCTTTATATGTGTAAATGTTTAAAATGTATCTTTCCTAATTTATTTACAATAGTTTCCTAATATTTCAATTAAACTATAAAAAATTACAGCTCTCATGTTTCAAAAAGGGCTTCTTATACTCTAAAATTTTCAGGCATCCACCTTCAATTGTAATATATGTTTAATATCTAGAAATTCCAAGAGACGTAGCATTGGCTCACAGGGAAACTAAAATATACTGATAACTTGAGAATCTTGAAATTTCCAAATAACTGTACATTTCTTAACTATGTCTGCTCCAAAATTATAGCTGCATGTAGTAAGTGTAAAGAGAATGAAATATTAAAATATTTCTGAGTTCTCTTTAAGATACATCGTTTAAATGGTATTATGTTCTGTAAATTGAATCAAACCATTTACAAAGTACTGGCTTTATCCTCTTATTGATGGATGTGATTGAATTCTTTATCATTGTTGCTATGGTACCACAGTAGAGAAATCTAAACAGATAGATACAATTTTCTCTAAGAACAAGATCAGTTTCACTTTTTGGCAGTTCCTAAATTGTGTTTGTCAATTGTTAGTGAAATTATGGAGATAGATGATCCCTGGTCTTGACCTTTCATTACTCCAAGGCCACAGCGTAAAGAAGCAGGTTGCTGCTTTAAAGCTTTCTTGCTTTGTTTCAGTTTACAGGATCTCAGGGTCATTTCTCAAAGCACAGAATATAGAACTGTCTTGAAAGGCTGTGGGACTCCCACTCTAACATCATAAGCATTATATCTAACTTCTAGAATTTTATCAATCTTTTCATCCTATTGTTCTTTCCTGTAATTGAATTTAACTACACAACTATATAGACAGATTGTGTGGAATAATTTCACCTGGGGTTTTAACTTACTACACTTATTTATTGAATTTACTTCATTATAAATGGGAATTTCTTTTGTATACAACATCCAGGTTTACCCATCTTTTCTTGAAAATGACTCAAGCTTAGATTTTTAACATGAGGAAGTACTTCCAGATGACTCAAATCCCAAAGTTATTAGCTTACTGCTTTACATTAAAAACAAAACCAGAGATTAATACAAAAAATAGGCCAATGGTGACACTGAAGCTACTCTGGCCACTTACATAAACAAGTCTGGTTTTGAGCGACAGTACAGCTATGAAAGATAACATTTGCATTGTGATCGCTCTTGCTAAAATAAACCTAATATCGAAAAAAGTGTGCTTTGTTATCACCCAGTTATCTATAGTCATGAGAAATAAACCACTACTCATATAAAGATTTCAGACAAGTGGGCTTCCATTCTAATTTTGGGAGGGACACATATCACCATTCCTTCTGCCTTCCACCCCCTCCTTACCCCAACACATGCACACTCTAAGGAAAGATACTTTGAAGAGGAGTCTCCTCTTCAGGGAACAGTTTATACTCATGAGTCACTTACTAAAGAAACTGATTTATCATTTGTGGCAGAATTTTCCATCTATGTGGCAAAGAAGAGAAGCTGTTCTGTTGTGAGGTCTAAGGATATTGCAAAATTACCCTATATCCTTCAAAATATTTTCCCTTTTATCTTACAACCATTCAGTCATTTCTTGGAATAAGGTAATTTCTTTCCAAGAACTTCTTATTAAAATTCAGAAGGAGGCGCAAACAATTAAGCCTTCAATTACTAACTGAAATGTCAACGATTCACACCCACCCAGAGCCGCCTGGGAAGGTAGACCTGGCAATCTGCTTTTGAATGTTCACAGCCTTGAAACCCCTATGGAACAGTTCTACTCTGCACTCATTGGTTCACCACGAGTCACAATTGGCTGGACTAGAAGACAACTAACAACACTGTAACAAATAGATCCAAGAATAAAGTACCTTACAGAACATAGTTTATTTTTTAAAATTCAGATACACCCAGGCAGTATTCTTATTTATTTCCATCCTTGTTAATTCCTGGGACACATTTATTATTAGATATTATAATAATACTCCCAGGAATCAAAATTCAGTGATCTGAAGGTAACATAGGACAATCTGGGATATTAAAAAAAAAAAAAAAAAAAACACCATGTAGAACTATGGAAAAACAGCCATTGGTGAGGAAAGAAATCACCACTTCCTTAAAGGTTCCTTAAAGCAGACTGTGGCTATTTAAGGCTGAGATCTAACTTTTCTTATCAAAAGTTTTATATTTTTATTAGCATATCATTTTTTAAAATAAATTTTCTGTTTTAATTTTGTATCATCATATTGTTGACTACCCCCTAAGCCTTAAATGCCATTGATCTTGGGTATACACTGTCACAGCAAATGAAAAAGGTTGGGGGAATTTCTTCCAAAATAATAAAATCGAAAAAACAATGATTTTTTTCTCTATGGACTCCAAACTTAAAGTACCTGTGTTCCTCTTCCCTGCTCAATTAATAGGAGTTTCCCCTCTTCTTATGCTGTGAAAAGTTACTGAGATTTCTTCTGCTCTTGCCTATGGTTATTAAAAGCTTATATGGATGGTTATTAAAAGCTAGTTCTTTGGGAACAATGCTTCCAAAAATAATAATAGACCCTTTTACAGGCATTATGTGTTCTGGGCTGTGTTTCCTCCCTTTAAACGATGAACTACTGGAAGAATGATCTATTTTTGCTTTCTCTCTCTCTCTCAATCAGCAATGTGTACCTAAATTTATGACACATAATAATAATACCATTAATTTATCAAATGAATCACAGGGCTTTTGAAAATTTCAGCCCATGCTTGTCTTGTGTAGACCTATACCTAAACCATTAAATAGGCTGTTGACTACTCAATCGTCAAAATTATTCTACAATAAGATTCCACAACCTAAGAAACTAGCTCATTTTACTTCCTGCTCTATAAAAAGATGACTAAAGAAAACTGTCAGTACAATTTAATTTTCATCATATTTTTAAAATTCTACTATGTGCTAAATATAAACCAATCATGTTTTACTCTGTTCACTTTAGATTCCTAGTTTTTACTTAAACATGTAAGATTTTCTTTCTGAATTAGATTTTATATTTTTATTTTCCCATGTGTGCATAATGAAAGGAAACCACATTGTACATTTTCTGTAATTCTGTTATGGCATCTTAGCCCTGAGTACATATTAAATATGCAGAAATAAATGTCCAAATGTAACAAAGGGAAATAGGAAAAAAATGACAACAGATAAACTTTGCTGTGGATGGAATGGCAAATGGGAGACCTGAAACTTGAGTGTAAATGCTGCCCAGTTCTTTGCCCTGAGGTTTATTCAAAGATTCCTGGAAAGCAATATTTGACAGTGGTGCTAACAAATGTGATTCACTCTACTCACTCTTTACTAGAGAATGAATTAATAATATGGGGCTAAATATATATATGTCTTTATATATATATATATATACATATCTTTACAAGACATGAAGACCGTGGTTTGCAGCCATTACCCATAATCCTTTAAGTAATAACAAATTAGAGAATAAGGCTTAGCATGAAAACCTAAAGTATGCGTGCATTAAGTAGTGAAATACTCTATAATTGGAAACCAGATTTGGAGGCTAAAGAAAAACTGAAGGACACACTCATGTGTTCACATAACTATGCTTCTGCAAATTTCTTTCTTCTTTTATACAGGTCATACTAAAAATATTCTAGAAATAACTTATGTTTTGAAATTTAGATTTAATTTGAAAACACTGAGGTAAAGGGAAAAATAAGAATTAATTATTATTATTATTTTTTTTAATTTTAACAACGTACTTTATTTAACCCAATGTATCCAAAATATTATCATTTCAGTGTGTAATCAACATTATGCTATTAATACTTTAAATTCTTTTATTTGTGCTAATTCTTTGAAATTCAGTGTGTATTTTACAAGTGCAGTATATCTCAATTTGGAATAGCCACGTTCCAGTGCTCAGTAGCCACATGTGGCCAGTGGCGAATGTATTAGACAGTGCAGCTCTAAAGAACTTAACGAAACTTTTAACAAGGTACAGCCAAAAGAAATGTTCTCTTCTTATTAAATCTTAGATTCTATTTGTGCTGATTACTGATGTTTAACTATACTGCATTTGAAAGGCGATTTTCTTGAGTCTAGGCTTTTTTTTTTTTTTTTTTAAATTTGTAAATTTTTAATGTATTATTAATAGAACTGGTGACTGTATTTTTCGGCCAATGAGGTGCACCTTTGTTTGCCAACTGCTCCATACCCTGCCCCCCTGCCAGGCACTTTTGTCAGCACTCTAGGCTAATTTTTTTTTTTTTAAGGTTTTTTTTTTTTTTTTTTTATATTTTATTGTACTTCAGGTGAAGGCTTACAGAACAAATAGTTTCTCATGAAACAGTAATACACATGTTGTTTTATGACATTGGTTAACAACCCCACAACATATTAAGCCTCTAAATTCTCAACCTTTTTTTTTTTTTTTTTTGATGAAAATACAGATAGCCAAAGATACACCATTTCAAAAATTTCTACATACACGGTTCAGTGACATTGACTACGCTCTTCCAACTGTGCTGTTATTCTCACTTAAGATGAAGGCTTACAGAACAAAATAGTTTTTCATTTAACAGTTACTACACATGTTGCCCTATGACAATGGTTAACAACCTCACAACACATCAAGAATATCCTTAATCCACCTTGTATTCCCTATCACCAGGGGACTTCCTTGTCCCCTTCTGTCTTCTGGCCCTTGTCACTGGACTACTGTACCTCATTAGTCTCATTTGGTTTTTTTTTTTTTTTTAACACCATTTCAAAACTTTTTACTTACACATTTAAGTGATATTGACTATGCTCTTCCAATTGTGCTGCCATTCTCGCCCAAGATGAAGGCTTACAGGACAAAACAGCCTCCCATTTAATAGTTACTACAAATGTTGCCCTATAGCAGTGGTCAACAATCTCACAACACATCGACAGTGTCCTTACTCAACTTGTGTTCCTTATCATCAGTTTCCTACTCTCCCTCTGCCTTCTGGCCCTTGTCACCGGACTCCTGTACATCGTTAGTCCCATTTAGTTTTACTGGGCTGTCCACTCCCAGGCTTAACATCGAACCTCGAAGGTAACTTCACCTCTGAGCTGAAAGGGTGTCTGGGGGCCACACTCTTGAGGTTTCTCTAGTATTCTTTAGGCCAGTAAATCTGGTCTTCTTTTTTTTTTGGGGGGGGGAGTTAAAATTATGCTCTACATCCTTCTCCAGCTCTGTCCAGAACCCTCTGTTGTGATCCTGGTCAGAGCAGTCAGTGGTGGTAGCCGGGCACCATCTAGCTGTACTGGACTCAGTCCGGTGGAGGCCTTGGTAGCTGTAGACAATTAGTCCTTTGGACTAATCATTTCGTTGTATCCTGTTCTCTTCGTTCTCCCTTGCTCCCAAAGGGATGAGACAAGTGGAGTATCTTAGATGGCCGCTCATAGGCTTTTAAGACCCCAGACACTACTCACCAAGGTAGAATGTAGAGCATTATCTTTATAAGTAGTGTCATGCCATTTGAGCTAGATGTTCCCCGAGACCATGGTCCCCAGAGCCCTCCGTCCAACAACTCAGGCCCTCGGGGGGTTTGGATGTGTCTATAGGGCCTCCATGACCTTTCCTTGTGCAGGTTGTGTTAGTTTCCCCTGTACTGTGTACTATCTCACCTCTCACCCAAGGTACCACTTATCTATTGTCTATTTAGTATTCCCCCCCCCCCCCCATCCCTGGTAACCAACAAGGATTGTTACATTTTGCATGTGAATTTTTTCATGGGTTTTTACAATAGAGGTCTCATACAATATTTGTCCTTTTGTGGTTGACTTATTTCACTCTGCATAATGTCCTCCAGTTTCATCCATGTTATGAGATGGTTCACAGATTCATTGTTGTTCTTTCTCGTTGCATAGTACTCCATTGTGTGTATGTACCATAGTTTGTGTATCCATTCATCTGTTGATGGACATTGAGGTTGTTTCCATCGTTTTGCTATTGTGAACAATGCTGCCATGAACATAGGTGTGCATATGTCTATTCGAGTGATGACTCTTATTTCTCTAGGATATGTTCCTAGGAGTGGGATTGCTGGATCGAATGGTATTTCTAGCTTTCTGAGGAAACGCCATATCATTTTGCAAAATGGTTGTATCATTTTGCATTCCCACCAGCAGTGTATAAGAGTTCCCATCTCCCCGCAGCCCCTCCAACATTTGTTATTTCCAGTATTTTTGATTCGTGCCAGTAATGCTGGGGTGAGATGGTATCTCAATGTGGTTTTAATTTGCATTTCTCTAATGGCTAGTGATCACGAGCATTTCCTCATGTGTCTGTTGGCCATTTGAATGTCTTCCTTGGTGAAGTGTCTGTTCATTTCCATTGCCCATTTTTTGATAGGATTGGTTGTATTTTTGTTGTAGAGGTGTTGGATTTTCTTGTAGATTATGGAGATTAGACCTTTGTCTGACTTGTACTGTCCAAAAATTTTTTCCCAGTCTGTAGGTTCTCTTTTAACTCTTTTGGTGAAATCTTTTGAAAAGCATAGATGTTTGATTTTTAGACGATCCCAATTATCTAGTCTATCTGTTGGGTTTTTTGTATTGATGTTTATGGTTTGTATCCTGTTAATGCCATGTATTAAGGCCTGAAGTGTTGGTCCTATTTTTTCTTCTATGAACTTTATAGTTTTAGGCATTATATTTAGGTCTTTGATCCATTTTGAAGTAGTTTTTGTATATGGTGTGAGGTATGGGTCCTGTTTCATTTTTCTACAAATGGATATCCAGTTTTGACAGCACCATTTGTTAAAAAGACTGTCTTTTCCCCATTTGATGTATTTTGGGCCCTTGTCAAAAATCAGGTGACCGTAGGTGGATGGATTTACATCTGAGTTCTCAATTCTGTTCCATTGGTCAATGTCTCTGTTGTACCAGTACCAGGCTGTTTTGAGTACTGTAGCTGTATAGTAGGTTCTCAAGTCAGGTAGTGTGAGTCCTCCAACTTTATTCTTCTTCTTCAGTAGTGCTTTACTTATTCGGGGTTTCTTCCCTTTCCATATAAAGTTAATAATTAGTTTTTCCATCTCTTTGAAGAATGTTATTGGTATTTGGATCGGGATTGCATTGTATTTGTAGATTGCTTTAGGTAGAATTGCCATTTTCACAATGTTGAGTCTGCCTATCCATGAGCATGGTATGTTTTTCCATTTATGTAGATCCCTTTGGATTTCATGCAGCAGTGTTTTGTAGTTTTCTTTGTATCGGTCTTTTATATTCCTGGTCAGATTTATTCCTAAGTATTTTATCTTTTTAAGGGCTATTGAAAATGGTATTGATTTCCTGATCTCCTTTTCATCGTTCTCTTTACTGGTGTCTAGGAATCCAACTGATTTTTGAATGTTTATCTTGTATCCTGCTACTCTGCTGAATCTTTCTATCAGTTCCAGTAGATTTCTCGTGGAGTCTTTAGGGTTTTCTATGTATAGTATCATATCATCTGCAAACAGGGAGAGTTTAACTTCTTCATTACCAATTTGGATGCCCTTTATTTCTTTCTCTTGCCTTACTGCTCTAGCTAGAACTTCCAGCACAATGTTAAATAGGACTGGTGATAAAGGGCATCCTTGTCTTATTCCTGTTTTCAAAGGGAATGTTTTCAGCCTTTCTCCATTAAGAATGATGTTGGCTGTTGGTTTTGCATAGATGCCGTTTATTATGTTGAGAAATTTCCCTTCTATACTTATTTTATTGAGAGCTTTTATCAGGAATGGGTGTTGGACTTTGTCAAATGCCTTTTCTGCATCAATTGAGATGATCATGTGATTTTTTTCTTTCCTTTTATTTCTGTGGTGGATTACGTTGATGGATTTTCTAATGTTAAACCATCCTTGCATACCTGGTATGAATCCTACTTGGTCGTGGTGTATTATTTTTTTGATATGATACTGAATTCTATTGGCTAGAATTTTGTTCAGAATTTTTGCATCTATATTCATGAGAGATATTGGTGTGTAATTTTCTTTTTTTGTGATGTCTTTGCCTGGTTTTCGTATCAGCGTTATGCTGGCTTCATAGAATGAATTTGGAAGTGTTGCTTCCTCTTCTATGCTCTGAAATAAATTGAGTAGAACTGGTACAAGCTCTTCTGTAAATGTTTTGTAGAATTCTCCAGTGAAGCCATCTGGGCCAGGGCTTTTTTTGGTTGGGAGTTTTTTATTACCTTTTCAATCTCTTCTCCTGTTATGGGTCTGTTCAGATTTTCCATATCACTTTGTTATAGTTTGGGTAGGCCGTATGTTTCTAGAAATTTATCCATTTCCTCTAGGTTTTCAAATTTGTTGGAATATAGTTTTTCATAAAATTCTGTTATAATCCTTTTTATTTCGGTTGGGTCTGTTGTAATGTCCCCCATTTCATTTCTTATTTGGGTTATTTGTGCCCTCTGCTGTTTTTCTTTTGTCAGTCTGGCCAGTGCTTTGTCGATTTTGTTGATTCTTTCAGAGAACCAACTTTTGGTTTTGTTGATTCTTTCTATTGTTTTTCTGTTCTCTATTTCATTTATTTCTGCTCTGATCTTTATATTTCCTTTCTTCCGGTGGTTGTAGGCTTTTTTTGTTGTTCTCTTTCTATTTGATTGAGTTCTGAAGTTAATGTTTTGATTTTGTCCCTTTCTTCTTTTTTGATATGTGCATCTATTGCTATAAATTGTCCTCTGAGGACTGCCTTTGCTGTGTCCCAAAGTTTTTGGTATGATGTGTTTTCATTTTCATTTGATTCTAGGAATTTTTAAATTCCATCTCTGATTTCTTCTATTACCCATTGATGTGTAAGCAGAGTATTATTCAGTTTCCATGTGTTTGATTTTTTTTCCTTGCTCTTTCTAGTGTTAATTTCTACCTTGATGGCATTGTGGTCAGAGAAGATACTGTGAATTATCTCAGCGTTTTGGATCTTGTTGAGGATTGCTCTGTGGCGTAAGATGTGGTCTATTCTGGAGAACGTTCCATGTACATTGGAAAAGAATGTGTACTTTGCAGCCATTGGATGGATTGTTCTATATATGTCTATTAGGTCCAGTTGGCTGATTGCGTCCTTTAGGTCTTCTGTATCTTTGCTGAGTTTCTTCTTAGTTGTTCTGTCCTTTACTGAGAGTGGTGTGTTGAAGTCTCCTACTATTATTGTGGAACTGTCCATTTCTCTTTTCAGTGCTGTTAGAGTTTTTTTTATGTATTTTGGAGCCCTGTCATTGGGTGCATAGATATTTATTATGGTTATGTCTTCATGATGGATCATCCCCTTAATCATTATATAGTGTCCTTCTTTGTCTTTTATGGTAGGTTTTGTTTTAAAGGCTATTTTATCTGAGATTAGAATTGCCACTCCTGCTCTTTTTTGATAGTTGTTAGGTTGATATATTTTTTTCCAACCTTTGATTTTTAATAAATTCACATCTTTGTTTCTAAGGTGCGTCTCTTGTAGACAGCAAATTGATGGATCCTGTTTTCTTATCCATTCTGCCACTCTCCATCTCTTTATGGGTGCATTGAGTCCATTTACATTCAGTGTAATTATTGATAGATGGAAGTCTGTTGCTGTCATTTTGTAGTGCTTTTTTTGTGGTGCTGAAGTTTTCTTTGTTCTTCTTACTCTCTTGTGCTGAGTTACGTTTGTTTGTGGATTTTGTGTTCATTTCTTTTGTTTTTCTAGGTTTTGTTTTTGTTGAGACTTTATGTTTTTCGTCTTTATTTTTATGAGTTGGTTTGTTAACTTTCTTTGTGGTTACCATGAATTTTACCCTTATCTTTATAATTTTGAAGCAGTCTACCCTTACTTGGTATCGCCTTGCCATCCTCTCCTTTAGAAGGTTCTACACCTATGCCGTTTGTTCACTCTTTCATTGTTTTGATGTTGTTGTCATCCTTTGATTGATTTCTCTGATTCCCTGCTGTATTTCTTTTGTTTTTGGAAAGTCCTCTGTAGTTCAGTTCCTAGAATGGTATCTGGTTCATATGAACCTGCATCCTAGGTCCTAGTTCCTGCCTGAGGGCTGAAGCTATTTGTCCTCAGATCGAAGAACTCCCTTTAATAATTCTTGTAAGTTTGGTTTGACTTTTGCATATACTTTAGTTTCTGTTTATCTGGAAATGACCTAATTTCACCATCAAATTTGAATGAGAGTTTTGCAGGGTATTTTATTCTTGGCTGACAATTTTTTTGTTTCAAGATTTTGTGTACGTCATCCCATTGCCTTCTTGCCTGCATGGTTTCTGCCGAATAATCTGAGCTTAGTCTTATTGTTTCTCCTCTGTATGTGACTTCTTGTTTTTCAGGAGCTGCTCTCAGGATTCTTTGTTTGTCTTTAGTTTTAGCGAGTGTGAATATGATATGTCTTGGTGATTTTCTTTTGGGGTCTCTTCTATATGGGGTTCGTTGAGCTTCTTGGATGGCCAGCTTTTCATTTTTCATGATATTGGGAAAGTTTTCTGTCAGCAGTTCGTCAATGATCCTCTCTGTGTTTTCTGTTTTCTCCCCCTGTTCTGGTATGCCAATCACTCATAAATTTTTGCTTTTAATTGTGTCCCACATAACTGTCAGGGTCTCTTCATTTTTCTTTGTTCTTTTTTCTGAGTTTTCCTGAAACAGAATTGTATCCAAGTGTTTGTCTTCAGTTCCACTGATCCTGTCTTCCATGGTTTCAAATCTACTTCTCAGCCCTTCTATGACACCATCCATTTCTGAAATCTTGTTGTTTAGCTTTTGGATTTCTAATTGTTGTTTTTGTATAATTTCGAGTTGTGGATTTATTTTGGCATTTTGTTCCTGCATCATCTTCCTGAATTCTTCCAATTTTTTGTCTGTATTTCCCATAAATTTGTCTATTTTTTCCTCATGTTTGTCAGCTTTTGCCTCAGTTCTTAGAAAATTCTGAGTATTAGTGATTTGAGTTCCCTATCAGGTACTTCTAGTGCATTTTCTTCCACAGGAGAGTTATCTGGTGTTTTAATTTGGACGCCTATTGGAGCCATCTTGTCTTGTTTTTGTAAATGTTTTGATATTGTTTACTGTTTTTGGGGCATTCAGTAGATATTTCTCTCGTTTATTGATTGTAGATTTTTTGTTGTTGTTGTTTCGTCCTTGTGGTACAGCTGGGCAGATCTAGCTGAAGAGGAGCCACTGGGACGGGTTGTTTGTGGCACTCACCGCAGCCACCAGGACGGTCGGTAGTCAATGCTGGGCAGGTTCCAATAGGGCGTGCCTGCACAGCTTGGTGGTGTGATGTCAAGTGCACAGTGCAGGTTGGTAGGGTGTAGTGGGAAGATGGTTATGTGTGAAGCTAAGCTGGATATGGGAGAGAGGAGAGAGGAGCAGGAGCAAAAAGCATACAAACATAAAAGAATGCTAGGGGAGCTTGTCGTTGGAATGTACAGATGAGAGACTATGGGCTGGAGGAAACCAGAAGGGGGAAGAGAAAGAAAAGGAAAGAATGAACAAATAAAAATCGGAAAAGTTAAAGAACTGCAAAGTTCCCAGGGAACCCACCAAAGCAGCTATGAGGTCTGGGGGAGTCGGTCTCAGTTTTCACAGCACAGCCTGGCCAGAAGGTACAGAGGCATACATCGCCTTGTATTCAGGGATCAGAAAGAGAAGGAAGAGATAGAGAGACGAGAAATTAAGCAATGAGGAAAGACAAAAGGGAAAAAGAGGGAAAAGATGACAAAACTAATCAAAAAAGAAGAAAAATAAAATTAAAAAAAAAAAAAATAGCAACACCAGCAGTCAGTGCCAACAAATGGGACCCAGAGAGCCCCCACTCAGGGGCACGAATTCCAAGCAGCCGGCAGTCTCGGGGTTAAGAGACCGTGGCCACGGGAAGCAGAGGCGCGAACGAACAAAGGCCCCAGGATCTCACCAGCGCAGCAGCGCAGACCTGGAAGCAGCCACACGCCTGAACGCAGCCCCATAGCCCCGCAGGAGAGACCAAAGACGGCGCTTGGAAGCAGGCACCCAGGCTAAAGAAGGGAGAGGCGGCAGAAAAAGCTTCGCCAGCAGCCAGCAAACGGCTCTCAGAAAGCCGCCAGCCCGGGCGCGCGGAATCCAAGCACCGGCGCCCCCCAGCCCAGGGACCCTGGCCACGGAAAGCAGGGGAGCCCCAGCCGAGGCGGAGAGGGGTGGGGGGTGGGAAAGCTGCACTGCAGTTTACCGGTCATTCTGTCTCCCACTGGACGCTCTGCGAGGCTGCTCTCCTGTTCGCTGGTCTCTGATAGGAGTCCAAGATGGTGGATCCGCGCTGCGTTAGCTGGTAAGGAATCTCTGCATGAGTCTCTCCTTGCTCTCCGTTCTCTTTTAGTATTCTCACTCTGTTTGGTGTTTGGCTGAGTTCTTTATCTCTTCATTTGGTGTTCTAGGGTTTCAGGATTGTTGATTCTCTGTTAGGCTTAGTTTTTCGGATCTTTGCTGTGGAGGGACGGCGTGGTGCTTCTGCCTAGAGTGCCATCTTGCCCCTCCCTCTTAATTATTTTTTTATGTAGCTCATTTCTTTCTATAAACAGCCCAAAGGAAATATGCAAGCATGGAGATACTAGTTTTTAGTTTCAGTTGAAACATAAGTGTTTGAGGGAAGGGTCCTCTAAGTATTCCACTTCACTGTATACTCAGAAATAGACGACAGTACTGTCAAGATCTCTAGATAGAAAGTAAGCCCCCAGGGGACTATTAAATTCAATTAGGACTTCCTGAGTACAATGAGACAATACCACTCTACTCTCTCAAGCTAATTCATGGACACTGAGGAGAATAAAATACAAAAATAAAATAATATTTTTAATATAACTAGAAAACAGCTGCAACTGCCTGACAAAAGTTCCGGATATGAAATGCCTGGTGCAATAAATGGAAACCTTGGTGCTGTAGTGGTTAAGAGCTATGTCTGCTAACTAAAAGTTTGGCAGTTTGAATCTACCAGCCACTCCTTGGAAACATATAGGAGTAGTTCTACTCTGTCCTATAGAGTCTCTATGAGTCGGAATTGACTCAATGACAATTTTTTCTTTAAGGTGCAGTAAATATTAGTCTTACTTGACAGGGGAAACTAGACCTCTGCTGATTACCAGGAATCCCCAGAATTCACCCAAATGGGCCAAACTAAATCTCTCTTGCTTGGAGAGTTAGGATCAGGGTTAAAATAGAGACAGAACTAAATAATAATAATAATATTAATAATATGCGCTTATTGCAAAAAATAAACTATCTGATATAAAAGGATAGAGGGAAAAATGTAATTATGATAAGAATGGAATGTGATTATTTTGATTAATCAGTGAGAGATATGCTCTAAATCACCCCACAAAATTAATTGATTTAGGCAACATCTTCCTATTCAGGAAGATTTTCTGTTTCTGTGGACTGGAGATACGGGTAAGAAAGTATAAAGACTGCTTGCAAAAAAAGTAAATAAATAAAGAATAAGATAACAGCTTACTGAAATATAAACTGTTTCCTGGTTAACGTCCACACTCCTCTAACTGTCAAGCAGGAAACAAAAAAAAAAAATCAGAACAAAATAGAAAAATAAAAAGTATACAGATAAAACATGCAAAGCGTTCAAGAGAGAGGGGGAAAAATGATAGCAAAGGAAGTAAGTGTAGTCGAATTGGTGCATACTTTTTCATCAGGAAAATAGATAGCAGAATGCAAGAGAATAATATCCTGATAAAGCTGAGGAAATAACAGGCAATCTAGAGTGCTCTGCCCAGGTAAATTATCATTCAAGACTGAGTGCAGAATAAAGGCATTTTTAGACATACAACAAAAATGATAATCCATATTGATATGTTAAAAGATGTACCTCATAAAGAATGCGCATGAGCTCAGAATGAAGGGCATGTCTGCAAATAACAATGATAGTAAAGAACATAACTCTGTTAATAAATAATATTGAATGTAAAAGTACTAGTATCAGTATATTCTTTATTTAGAATCAAATAGGAATGAAATCATCACAAGTATATGACATAAAGTTTGCAATCATTAAGGGGAAATCTACAACTTTAAATGCAGTTAGGAGAAATAATGGAAAGTAAATAAGAAACAAGAAAGACAGACCGAGATTCCTATACTTATCTCAAAAGAGTTGAATTAAAAAGACTAGAATTATTGAACTGGAATGCTAAGAAACAATAAAAATAGACAAAAAGTTACCTTTGGAAAAAAAATGTTGTAAGACCTATTTAAAAACATGAGAAAAGGTACAAATAAAACAGAAAAGATACGAGGGAAGAGAAAATATCATAACTATAGAGTTATTATGAGTGTTAAATACTTCTATTAAAATGAATGTTTTATTCCAATGTTTTTTAAAATGAGCTGAATTGTATTTTTTTCATAAATTTAATCAATGTGACTCAAGAATAGTACTATTGAATAGATCTACAATTCTCAAATTATTCAATAATCAGAACAACTAACTTATCCTCCCTCCCTTTGTCACTAGTTAAAGATTTAAGAAATACATCTGATAAAACTGCTGTGAACAGGTAACCACTATCTTATGCAAGCTTTTAAAAATCATAAGAAAAGAGGAGAGCATCCCAAGTATTTTTTAAAATGTTTTATTGAAATTTAAGACACAAAGAGAAAAATTCACATGTAACAAACAGAAAAGTTATCTCTTAGGAGAAAAATAAGGATATGACCCGATGAGTTATCACAAACTGAATCTACTATGTTATGAGATGATACTGTGTGTTCTTTTTGTATCCGACCTCTTTTGCTCTGTATTATATTTGGAGTTACAGCCATGTTGTTGTGTGTAGTGATAGGTAGTCCGTTCTTTTTTTTTTTTTAAGTAGTTTAAACTTTTCTATTCTGAAATAATTATAGACTCACAAGGAGTTTGAAAAGGAGTTCAATTAATTTTTTGTGACTGATATAATATTGGTGTCCGAAACAACCAAATTCAGGGTAAGACCTATGACTAAATAGTTTATATGAAAACTAAGTTCATCTCAACATTATAAGCCTCTTAACATAACTCAATACAATGACTAAAATTAATGGAAAATAATCATATGATTGTCTTAGTAAATTCAGAACAAAAATATTATACTAATTAAGTTACGTTTTCATATAAACTTGAAGTAATAGGGAACTTGATGAACGTCAGATACATTGTATTGGCTGCAAATCCTCAGAAAATATCACAAACTTACTAGTGAAAAATTAGTGAGGTTACAAATCAAGTGGTGGGTTTCCACTGTCACTGTTATTTTATATTGTACTGTAGCTCCTAAGTGTTAAAAAAGAAAGGAAGGAAGGAAGCAAGAAGTAAGAAAGAAGAAGAAGAAAATTAAAAATAAATATAAGACTTTAGAAGGAAGTCATATGTGGTTTCCTTAATATATTAAAGAAAATAAATTATTTTACCCAGTTATGGTCAAGGCACCTTATAAATTAAGAATAAAAGGGAACTTCCTTTCCTAAGCAAGGCATTGCACCTAGGAAATCCAGAATTCTTAAAGAAAAATATCACTGAATCTGACTTCTTAAAAATAGAAATATTACAGCATAAAAGCTCTGTAAACAAAATAAAAATATAAATGACTAACTGGAAAAATATTACTAATATATATGCTAAACACTTGCATAGATTAAAACATTGTTTGGGTTCAGATACTAGATATTTAGGATTACATCCTATCAATAGCAAATCCTCTCACTTGCAATTCATCAGTTCACTTGTATTTATCTAATAGTAGATTATTAAAATTTTAGTAACTAACCAATGCTCATTAAATCATTAGAAACTTGCTAACAATAGGTGACTTATACATACTATTTTTATTTTTCTCTCTTTTTAATATGTGTATAATGCATTGGGGGAGCCCTGGTGGCACAGTGCTTAAGAGTTCGGCTGCTAACCAAAAGGTTGGCAGTTTGAATTCACCAGCCACTGCTTGGAAATCCTACAGGGCAGTTCTACTCTGACCTATACAGTCTACTCTGTCCTATAGGGTCGTGGTGAGTCCAAATTGCCTCGAGGGCAATGGGTTTTGTTTTGGTTTGGAATGCATTCGGTCATTATGATGTACAGTATTTTTAAGGTAAACAGATTATTGTTTGTAGTAATTTGCTAGCATATTTACAATTATAAATAACACTAAAAATAACACACTGGCATTTATTTGCCTTTATGTGTCAATATATGTATAAGATAAATTCCTAGAGATATAATTGATAGCTCACAACATACGCATATTTTTTAAAACCGCCAAAACTATCCCCTTATTCTCCTCCAAAAAAAAAAAAAAGAAAATACTGTTGAAGCAATTTCGACTATCAAACAATAATATACCCAGAATACAGGCTTTCATTAAAGAGATGCTAAACTTAATTTTTACCCAAGCGAAGGCAAAAGGACATTGCTCAAAATGGCTATAGATCTTAAAAACCTCAATTATATTCAATAGAACATGTCTACGTGAAAGCATTTTCTCTCATTTACCACTCTTGGTTATTTTTTGTGTCAGTGAAACAAAATATTTAATCAATTGCCGAGGCAAACCTAGGACAAGCTCAGCTGAATGGATCTTCTGAAAATTAACACCATTTCACTTAACGTGTCTAGGATAACTCTGTTTAAACGATTCCAGTTGGAAATACACATCATTGTTCATTCTTGTGATGAAAGCAGCAAATTATAAACCATATGGCTTCTATTAATATGGACTAACAGCCTGTGACTTGGGTCATTTTTTTTGTATGAAAATATGTATCAATATTTTATTCAATAAAAAAAGCTTTCACTGCAAGGAAAAAAAATATATGATTTTATTTATTTATAATAAATTTAAGATATTAACAAGAGATCTTTTCCTTTTACAATATTTATAATTACCTTTAAATATAGCCTTGACAAATATATATTCTCTTATTGTTATTATTTTTCAGTGGAAAAATCTCCGTTGGGAAAAAAATTAGGAAAGTCATTATTTTTAAAATCTATAATCTTTTTTCAAAAATAGTACTGGTATATCATTTCATTCTAATTTTCAACAGTTGAAAGACTAATTAATAGCAATTCAATAAATTTCCATGAGCATAAATACCTTATTTATAGGATCTTTTTAAAAATATCTTTCATCAAAACAGGGGCACATACACATAGTTAAGTCCATTTTTTAATCACTCTTTCTTTTTCTTTAAAAGAGATGAAGTTGGCATTACCAAGAATTATAATTATTTTCCCTGTGGGATATCTATTATTCTAAGAGTCGTGGTACAGTCCAACTATCTTGGTAATTATTGCAGCCTAAATACTATGATTATGCTTCTTTGTTAAAATAGTATATTTATCACAACATACTAAATAAAAATTTAGCAGAAATACTTTCTGAATTTTTTCTATTTCTATTTCTATTTATTTATAATCTATAACTTGTCAACCTAGGTATTAGTAATTTAATATTTGGAAAAGTAATTTGAAATATAAAATGTTTAACTAGTCATGAGAATTTTGATCTTCTTTCTAAACACATTAGGCTCTTCATTAAAATAGGTTCAAAGTAATTACATGCCTTGGTCAACTTGGCATCTTAGATTTTAAATTCAGAATTACAGTCAGAGAATGAATAAATATTTAACTGGAGAATAAGTAGCATTTACTTATGTAATTTATCAAATCATTATTCAAAACTAAATATTGAACCAGGTGAAGATGGTAATAGTACACTATTCTTTCAACTAGCATATCATTAAAGGAGTTCATGCTTTCACATGACATAAGTTAGAAGAAATAATGCCAATGTTATTTACCTTCAAACTTAATAATCTTACTTGAAAATACTTGTATTTTCCCACGAACAATAACCAGACTGCATGATGCTCTATCTTCTTATCATTATATTTTCATTATTTTTGCTATGATATTCACTGTCAAGTGTTTATTAACCTCACTATATTCTCAGAGTTAGTTGCAGGCTCCTGACTTCTCAGAAGTCTATTTTCCAGAAGACTGCATCCAAGCATCTCCTTTTCTTGATTTTTGATTAGATGATTAAATGACATTAATAGAGAATACATATGCCTGATACAAAATACCAAGATACAAAAGGGTCTAATGCTAAAAATAAGTTTACTTGTCACCCCATCACCCTGTGATCTAGCTCCGCACTTTGGACAGAACCACAGTTACCAGCTTCTTGTGCCATCTTCCAGAAATATTCTACATAATAGATACATATTCTTTCTTCATACATATTTTAACATTTATGTATGTATATATTTAGTATATAAATGTGTGTGCATTTTACATAAATGATAAGATACTATACATATGTATTTATCTATAGTTTCTTAAATTAAAAATGTGTCTTGAAGATGCTGTCATATTAGTACATATAGGACTTCCAGCCTGTGTTTAGGCTTTATTGACCTTAAGCCAAATGTTCACTAATAGTCACATGGTTGTATTGTACATTTTCACCTCAAGTAAGGCATTAATAAATCCATTTCTAGGATGGACTAATGATGAAAAGAATGACAATTACATACCTTAACAAAATTATGAATTAAATATTCGTGAAACCCTTTTTAAACGTATTACTTGAGAACTGACTCAAATTATCTCAAGCAGGCTGTTCGATGAAGCCAGTTTATAACGGCTCATCTAAGATAAGGTAGTAGCACAATAATAAATATTAAATGCCTCATTCCTGATTGAGGAGCCCTGGTGGTGCAGTGATTAAATGCTTGGCTGCTAAGCAAAAGGTTGGGGTTTGAACCCATCGGCCACTCTGAGGGAGAAAGATGTGACCGTTTGCTTCTGTAAAGATCGCAGCTTTGGAAACTATGAGGCAGGTCTACTCTGTCCTACAAGGTTGCTGTGAGTTAGGTTTGTATTCCTGATATGTCCTACAAACATTTAGAAGGCTGACACCCAGGATGGCAAAGGTGATTTACTGAAATGGTTCTGCTGCAGTATGTGTAATAACAGTCTAAACTTCCTCCCCAGAATACTGGCATGCTGTCTCTCATCTTATCAGAAATTGATATCACGTGATTAGCTCCATAATATCATAACCAATTATTCACACAAATTCTGACTTTCAGGAAATCTCTTATTGAGTAAATTTTTGCAATGTATATAACTATTATTAGGAATTTAATAGTAATCTGAAGCCCGGATCCAATGAAATAGTCATATCCTGTATTTCCCACTGTATCATAACCAAAAAAAAATTAAATAATATTTAATTACCTGCATGTCCTTCGTTTTCCTATGCAAAATATTAGTTGCTAAAGACATACTCCATTTTCCTTAGAATTACAGTAATTTTATAACAATCAATGTAAATAAAGAAAGTGAATTGAATTATTCTTTGATAGAGTCTATTTAAGCCTCAAATAAAGAAAAAGGATTTATCGGATAACCCATTTAATATACAAATGCTAATATGTAATAAAAATACCCTTTTTCAACTTTAACCTTACAAGTTTGCTGCCTCTACCTTCTTTTTTTTTAACTGAAATCCGGTCACTAAACCAACAAACAAAAATACCTCTGTGAAATTTGCTTACCGACTCTTGCATATTTCACAAGATTTGTTGGAAACAAGTATTGACATTCTTTCAGGACACTATACTGGCCTCAGGTAAAATAACCATCTGCTTTAAAACCCCAGTGCCTCAAGATACCAGTATGCCATACCTCCTCTTCCCAGTAGGTCCCTCTGTTATATCTGTCCAGATATTTGATGACTGATTCGCAGTCAGTCTCTATTCCAATCCTTCAATAACTTAGGAGACTAAAATAATCATATGTGTCGTATATCTGATTCTCCAGAATCAGTTCCTCAACTTCTTTATCTTTAATGTCTTCTATTTACACTTTACCTCAATAATTAAATTGCAATCCAATGCTGCATAGGCTGTGTTTGAATCTTGTCTCCAATACTTCTCTCCTGTGCTAATTACTTAAGCACACTGGGCATCAATTTCTTTACCTGTAACTCTGTAGACAACAAAATAATAACAGTATGTTCATGTTCAGGAGTCCCTGTGTGGCGAAAAAGGTTAAGTGCTTGACACTACCGGAAAGAATGGTGATTCGAACTCACCCACAGGTGCCTCAGAAGACAAGTCTGGCAATCAGTTTCTGAAAGGTCACAGCCTTGAAAACCCTATGGAGCAGTTCTACTCTGCACACATGGGGTCACCATGAGTTGTAATCGACTTAACAGCAACTAACAACAACAGCATGTTCATGTTCCTGTAATGAATATAAAATACTGCCTGAAACATAGAACTCTTCATTGCTAATTATTAGTATGTTTATGTCTAAGCCTGCAGGTATTTGACTTCCTTCAGTAGCTTCTTTTCTTCTATCTACCTATCACATATCAATAATTGTAGGATTTTATTCTTGGTTCTTTCATCTACTGATTCTATATGATTTAACTGACTTCCTTTGCCCAAAGAATAACACATGAACTTAGGTATTTGGGAATGTAAAAAAATTCTTTGTCTGGCTCCTGCTTATAGGAGACTTATAACCAATGGTGTATTACCCAGTAAGCAAAGTAAGCACGAGTTTACTTGTGCTTACTTACTAATCTGTAGTGAAACCCATGTGAAATTGTTCACAACAGATTAATAAGTAAGCACAAGTAAACTCATGCTTACCTTGCTCACTGGGTAATCCATCTCTGTCAGGGATTATTAATTTTTTTGTAAGACGATTTTGTAAGAAGTGCTGTGGGGTTGGGAGAAAGAGAGATGCTAGCCATACCTAGAAGCAGAATCTCTGATGTGGTGAAGAAATGTGAAATTCTTCACTACAGATGATATGGTAAGCATGGTGCTTACCTTGCCTATTGAATAATCTGCCACTGTTTAGAACACTTGTACCAATTAAAAAGATCCAATAATTGCGAACAACTTAATTGTCTTAGGTCCTTCACAGCAGCATATAAGGTCAACCTTTATTTTCTTTTACATTTTACTTATATGTATCCCTCTTAGTCCCAATGTGTCCTTCTTATTAACAGCAAGTTCAATATTTCTTGAATATCTCTCTTAAATTTTCCAAAATCCTGAGTTTCTTTGTATTTAACTAAGGTTAACCTTGCTTCCAAATATTAGGTAGAGAGAACATAGGGTCTAATCAGTTTGTCACCACTGCTGCTTCTCAATGTCTCCAATTAGCTGGCTTGAAGACTGGTCCTGCCCTTTGTGAAAAACACTCATTCTCATCCTCTATTGATGTGACGTTCTGATGGGTCCAAATCATTTCATGAGCCCAGTAGAGATGTATGAGCACAGCAGCCCAATACACGTCCAAATAATCATCCTTACATTCCCCCAAAATACTGCAATCACCTTTAGCCACAAGCTCTGCCAAAGCTACCTCTCCTCCATTAAATTTAGTCCATTGCACTGATCATGAATCAATCACCTGATGCTTTCATCCCTCATGATTATGTTCACCCTACCTATGTCCTTTCTTCCAAACACGTCAGTTGATCGATCAGAAGGGCTCTGAAACTTGGAGTGGAAAGAACGAATGTACCAAGCTCTATTTCCCCAGGAGACTACTTGGTCTTCACGTAGGCTTTCCCACTCCTGTTTTTGTGGCAGCTCTGCTCAAGAAGATTTTGTAAGGAGCTGCCTTTGTCAGGACACAATAGGCCCTTACCCTGTGTAAATGTCCCTTCTGGCATAATATTTGCATGAATCAAAAGAGGACAATCATATAACTTCCCTTCCTAGCAGAACAAAGGCGATCTGCCCCAAGTTGACTTTTGTTTCTAGATACAGAAGACAAAGAAAAGCCTAGCATAAAGTTTTATCCCTTGAAAGCAAAAAGGCAGAAGTATGTGTCTATTGATTTCCCATTTAAAAATCATATTGCAGTTTAATGCTTTATTTTCTTCAATCTAAATTTTTAATTAATAGATGTTTATTAATTTTAGTAATTTATATTTTAATCATAAATCCTATCTAAATGATAAAACAAAAAAATACTAAAATATCTATAGATTCTATTTATAAAGATTAAGATATCTGAAGGAAGGAAGTGGCTTCACTAGACAACATTGAAAGGAACACTGATGGTATCCTAGAAATTATAAATACAGATATTAAGTGTTTCTGTTTCATGTCAGCGCAGACATTCAGATACCCAAATACACCTGCACAAACAAATTAGCTTAAACACTTACCATTAGTATTAACTTTTAAACAAATTAAATAGATTTTGTAAAAAGATTTGCTTGTACATTAATAATTTAAATGCTTACGTTGAAATGCCATTATCCAGCAGCTTTTTTTTTTTTTTATTTTCTTAATACTTAAGTAGGAAAAACAAACTAGACACCCACTGCTTGGCATATTTCAAAACTCTTAATGTTCTATTCAGAATCTTCAAGCTTGGTTTTATTCTACAGATTAATATTTTCATTCCTGAATAATTTTTGTTTTTTTATTATTTATTTACATAAGCAGAGCCTAATCAAATTTACGGTTGCATTTGGAAATAGCTATCAATTTTCCAGCTAAAATTTTGTTTTCAGCCCATTTCTTATTTATAGCTGTAGAGCTTTCCAAAGATACTTTTACCTGCGGTTAATTTCTACATTACGCCCTATAGACATCACGTGGTGAAAGTGTGCACCATCCATAGAGGATAGATCTCGTTTCTTATTTTCTCAGGGCTCTAGAGACCTTCAGAATTGTCCATCGTTAGGTGACTTACAACGTGTGTTATTGTTGAATCTCTGGGATGCCCAGAAGTCAGGGATTCCTCTTGGCATTCTTAGCTTACTTATATTATCCCAAGGTGCTTTCTGGTTCAGAATTCATATTAGAATGCTCATTCTTGTGTTAAGAAATATTATCCAAAGTTACATTAACATAAGCCAGGGTGGACTTGCATTCTATTTCCATTTTCTGCTATGGCTTTGTAGAGCAATGAGTAAGATGCAAACCCAGCAAACAGAGTTCTTATTTTAACACATGGCTAAACCTTAAAGAGTACTTTTCTCTCTTTTGCTGGCTGTATCCAGGTTTCATGTAACTAATTACTTCCTTTCAAAGAGCATCAGATAGGGTATTTACTGATCAAAAAAAGAGCCCTGGAACAGGGAAAGTTAAAAGTGGCTAACAATATCCAGAGCGATGGTGTTACCCAAAGCAGGTTCTGCTTGGTGCGGCTTCTGGTCAATAAAGACACACAGCTGAGGAGGGAGGAAAAGCGTTTACTGCACGAGCACAGACAAAGATCAAGGAGGTGTATACCTCAAATCAAGCTCCCTGAACAAAGGGAGGCAAAATCTTTTATGCCATCTCTCATAAGGAAGTACATAGAAACATTATGGTGCACAGGCGCAGTAAACAAATTGCAGCTTTTCTTTGGCATGTAGGCTACTAAACTGAGTTTGACTGGCTTGAGCCACACCCAGGGCTTTGAGGACAATGGACAGGAGAAGCAGATTCCCCTTGGTCTGAGCAGCTCCCAGTTGAGCCATACCAAGTGCTATCACTTAAGGTTTTTGTTATGACCAAACTGCTCTTGGCTGTGTTGGCTCTCAATCCCATATTCCCTGGGTTGTGGAGAGCATCTTCTAAATTGGGCCATGGCCCCTTGACGTAGGGAATTGTATTGAACATAAGCTTTTATGTTTGGTTTTTTTAGCTCGCACCAAGATAGACAAAAAGGAAAGTATTGTGTAGAACAGCAGACAAAACTTCTGGTTATAATTAAAGAAGATAAAAATAGTAAACAGATGCTTTAGCGGTAATAGTTAGGTAACCAGGAGGTGAGTCAGTCAAAGATATTTGACCTACCTTAGTCAGGAACATGAGGCCAAGTAACTTTCTGACCTGTTGATAAATCTAACATTTAGTCATGTTGGTCGCACTTGCTACTGATTGTGCTATTTTGACAAAAGCCAAGAGCATGTGAGGGACAGAGTTAGGAGAAGAATGAAGGTGAGGTACTACAGCTTCATATTTGCATGAAACAGGGCCTAGCTTAAGAGACCTACTATTTTAAACGGTGAAATATGAACAGGAAGGAAAAAACAGTTAACAAACTCTGTAAGTTAAAAACAGTTTCTTAAACAGATACTTCAGGTCTTGTAATGACTTACAGTTCCAGTTGTCCTGAAGAGTTGTCTTTGTAGGGTCAGGGTCTGGGGCAGGTGCTGCTTTCAGCTGGGTGTGCTGAATCCAAGGTTTGATTCCTTTCAGTTTGACTGCCTTATGGGTGATGAAAAGCGCCTCAAAGGGTCCTTTCCTCTTGGGCTAGAGAGGCTCGTCTTTCCAGGCATGCAGTAGCACCCAATCTTTAGGTTGCAATCTGTAGATCTTCACCTCAGGAGGGTTTTCTTGTCTGGCAAGGGCGTACCTGTGGAGAAAACAAAGGACAGCAGACAAAGAACGCAAATATTTTTCTATAGTTTTTTCACCTAATACAATTAAATGGTCACAGTTCATCAGGCCATGATTTTCCAGGAGGGGCTTCCCGCAGACTAGCTTAAAAGGGTTAATTTGAGCTTTCTTTCTGGGAGCCACCCTAACCCTAAGCAAGGCTATAGGGACAGCCTGTCTCCATGTTAATTTTGCTTCTTGATACACGTTTGCTATGTGTCTTTTAAGTGTCTGGTTCATTCTTTCAAACTTTCTACTGGATTGTGCTCTCCAGGCTGCATGTAGTCTCCATTTGATGTCCATGAAGTGTGCAACTTTTGGGGTTACATCAGCTACAAAGTGAGGTCCATTATCACTTCTTATGAGAGCAGGTAATCCAAACACTCCATGGGTTGGATAAAATTCTTAGCAACCTTTCTTCCCATAACTCCCACCACTGGTATCAATTTCTTTGATAAGGGTCCCTTCAGATTGTTTATAACTGAATAGGTGGCTCCTATGTCCAATGAAAAGTCAATCATTTCTCCCTCAAACTTTACTTTAACCAGGGTCTTTTCAGGGGAAACTGGAATAGATTGGCCCTCAGCCCCCCTCAGTCTACTCTTCCCCTTGTTGTATCATAGTATTTGCAGGTTCCTTTGGGGCCCTCTGTCTCTTAGGGCATTCTCTCTTCCAATGCCCTTCTTGTTTACATCAAGTGTATTGGTATTTCCCAAGTCCCCGTGGGCTAGGTCAATGGGCGCCAATGGAACATGTCCAAACTCAGCCCGTCTCTTCATTGCTGCACTTCCCCCTCTTCCACTCATTAGTGGACCCAGGTGGTCACCGCAAGTGAGCAGTCCAAGCTGTCCACTCTCCAGCTCCCTTTAACTTCTACTCCTGGAAGGGGATTCTTTGTGATGGACACTGACTTTTCAGGCCTCCAGGCATCCAACAGCAAACTGCTTGCTTAATATTCAAAAAGCAAAACAATCACCTTTTTTTTTTTTTTTCTGCAGATCCTTGCTTTGAAACAAAATCTTCTGTTCTCTTAACAGTTCTGGGTGGTTCTGCATGTCTTTTCAAATACAAATCTGGGAGGGTTTTTCAGCCTAAGCCCCCACTTTATACACAGGGGTACCAGCTTGAAGCAAAAAGCCTGTGTGTCTCCTGGGCAAATTTTAGTTCGCCTTTTAACATATCCAATCAAGTATTGGTTGAAGGTAGAGTCACATGGTCTCTGTAGTCTATAATACCCAATATTCATTTCTATCATATGTTTAGGTCTGTCTTATAACACTAGGTAAGAGAAATATTCAATATCCATAGTACATTCAGTTAAACATATACTCCTAAACATGTAACCCTTTTAAAACATTCAGGTTAAGTCTTCTCCACTTGACTGTCTTCTGATTTATATGCATATGGTCTTGAGCCTCTGGCTGGGTGGAGCCAGTAGACCCTGGCCCTATCAATCTTCCTGCTTATCTACTCTGGCTTTTACCTCAGGCCATTCCAGGTAGTCATTACAGGTAACAACAACTGAAGTAACCATCTAAGAATCAAAATTTTTATTGCTCAAGCCCCTTTACTTTTTCTTTTACAAAGTCCCAGCTTTCAAGAGTCTGGAGCCATTGCAAAGAATCCCACTCCTGAAGCCAACTGTAAAAACAGCTTGGGGGCGATGTCTGATGTCCTCCACCTAGCTCAGGGAGTTGTCTTAAAGGGTATAGCCCTGTTGAGGGTTCTGGGGCCCCAGGATCAAATCGTGGGCCACTTCAGGTATGTGCCAGGGAAAGCATCTCAGCACCGGAGGCTTCAGGGGCTGATGGAGGGTTTACGGGATAAAAGGAAGGTGTTTTTTAGACTTTTTCATTGGATCATATCTAAAACGAGACCAATTCTTTAAGATACACCTGAGAGGACTACACTCCAGAATGCTCGAGTTAGTTCCCATTGTCCCACAACCTGAAACTACAGAACGCCTGTTTAAAATGAAAATATTTGACCAGACCTTCACAGGCTAAGCATTACAGACTCGATGGTCTATCTAAACAGGACTTACTTCTGTACCAAACCTGGAGTTACAGACTCCTGTTCGAAATGAAGTGTTTGACCTGATCCTCACCGGCTAAGCATTACCAGATCTATGGTCTATCCACTTTCTGAACAACAAGACTTATTTCTGTACTCACCAAGGAAATTTTATTCCCTCTTCCCAGGGCACCTGACATTGTTCTCTCTCCTCCTCATGTAGCTCCGCCACCAAGAGGCCTGAGGTCGGCTCCAGCCTCCAGGGCCAAAACAAATCTCCCTCTGAGAAAGATTACCTATGAGCATGTGGGAGAAGCAGTCAGTTCCTGTCAGCCAGAGGTGATCTCAGGAGTCTGGCAGTGCTGGTCACATCTGGGTTTCCAGAATTTTTACCCAAAGCAGGCTCTGCTCAATGCAGCTTCTCCTCAGTAAAGACACACAGAGGTGAGGAGGGAGGAAGAGCGTTTATTGCAAGTGCCCAGGCAAGGAGCAAGGAGGTGTATACCACAAATCAAGCTCCCTGAACAAAGGGAGACAGAATCTTTTATACCGTCTCTCACAAGGAAGTACATACAAACATTATGGACTACATAGGTTATCATGATGCACAGGCGCAGTAAGACAAATTGCACTTTTTCTTTGGCACGTAGGTTAGTAAACTGGGTTTGACTGGTTTGAGCCACACCCCCAGCGCTTTGAGGACAATGGACAGGATGGACAGCTTCCCCTTGATCTAAGCAGCTCCCTATTGAGCCATACCCAGTAATAACACTTAAGGTTTTTGTTTGATGATGGCCAAGCAATGGCAGAAGTGTTAAAATTGTTGCTCCTGAAGGTCACATGAGAAACCAGTCAGATACCAGGTTTCCAGTCTGAGAAGTCAGTAAGAAATTTGGAAACTTAGTTTAGAAGTAGGTGAAATGCAAGGACAAACAAAAACAGTCTTCTCCATTTCTAAAGGGCGAAGTGACCATTTACCTTCTGCCCCTTTCATAGAATATTTCCTTGGATAAATTGTGAATATGAGTCCTTACTCTAACCTTTGGAATAGAGATAAATCTCACTAGGGATTAAACTTGGTCTCCAGGTTTTATAATGTAGCAACATCTCCAAGTCTACAGGCCAAAGAATCTCTAGTTACGTAAAAATGTAGCATTGACAATAGATCAGGGGTCTGTCACAAGATGTAAACCAAACCAAACCCATTGCCATTGAGTCGATTCCAACTCATAGCAACAGAGTAGAACTGTTCCATAGGGTTTCTAAGGAGTGGCTGGTGGATTTGAACTTTTGACCTTTTTGGTCAGCAGCTGAGCTCTTAACCACTGTCCCACCAGGGCTCCCACAAGATGTAATTAGGACTGTTAAGAGGTATAAGATAAACATGAGATATGTTTATTTCTTCAGCTTCATTGTATAAAATATGTGAGATATTATCCTAACTTTCTACTCTATTTTGTGCTACCTTAACCAAAGACCCAAACCAAACCAGTTGCCATCCAGTGGATTCCAATTCATATGCATGCAAATTCATTAAATGTTTACCGTGTTAGAAAGAATAATGGTACCTCAAAGATGTCCAAATCCTAATGCTCAGAACCTGTGCATATATAACCTTATTTGGCAAATGGATTTTGCAGATGTGATTAAATTAAGGATTTTGACATGGGAGATTATCCTGGATCATCCGGGTGAGCCCAGTGTAGTCACTAACATACTTGCAAGGGAAAGAGGGAGGCAGGAGAGTCAGTCAGAGAAGATGTCATGGCAGAAACAGAGATTGGAGGAATGCGAGGTAATGAGTCAAGGAACGCAGGTAGCCTCCAGGAGCTGGAAAAAAGAAAGGAAATGAACTCTTCCCTAGAGCCTACAGAAGGAAACAGCCCAGCAAACATCTTGATTTTAGAACTTCCGCCCTCTAGAACTGTAAGAGAAGAAATTTATACTGTTTAAGACACTAAGCTTGTGGTAATTTGTCATAGCATCGATAGGGATCTAATATACTTACCCAATAATACAGTGTGTTTTTTTCTCTTCTATAGTGTTGTAGGGGAGTCCTTTTGTCGGCAGGATGGTTTCATTCCTACAACAGTATGGGAAATAAAGTTTGAATAATCATGTGGTAAATGTAAAGAATCGTCTGAATATTCCTGCAGTGGTGTTGTATCATTTATGGTGTTGTTAGGTGCCGTCAAGTACATCGTACCTCTGGAAGAGGCTGCATAGGCCCAGCTCACTATTATTTACTCCCCATCGCTAACCGCCGCATTGTCTCGTGATTTTTCCCTCCCATTCCAGTCTCTACAAAAAAGTTTAAGATTAACCAGTGTTGCTCCCTGGAGGGTAGAAACCAAGGGATAATGATCTAAGAATGAAAAACCAAACAAAGCACCCACTTGTGACAAGAAAAAGCAGGATGTTGCCAGATAATCCCCAAAGATGTCACCAGATAACCTCTAAGAATACCAGTAGAAGGTTAACTCATCTAAAACATCATCACCTCAAGGGGAAACTACCACAAAAGATCCATAATCCTGCCCCTATAAAAGACTTCAGCCTATCCCCACTGGGGGAGACGGGTTTTTTGGAGGAATATATTCCCCTCTGTCTCCCATATATAGACATATAATTAACATCTTGCTGCTCACCTCACCCCTGTCTCAGAATTGGCTATTGCGGCAGGCGGCTCCAATCCGCATTATTGCGGTAACACCTGTCTAAAGTTATCTATTTCATTGGTTGTGTGAAATAACAATTTTTATTAAAATAATATATTTTACTTTTATTTGAAAAAGTTTTTCTTATCTACAAACCTAGAAATTCCTGACCCACAATTAATCCTCCCTGTGACTTTGCTGGCCTGTTTTTTTCACCCAATGTTGCTAATCGACTTTTCTTTCCTGTTGGAAGAGCAGTCAATAGCAAAACCATTACCTCCTGATTTAATAAAGAAAATTTTGGGCTTATTTACTTTAAGTTTCCAAAGATCTCTTGGCTGCAGGTGGGGAGAAAGTCAAGTTTTTAAAAGTCATGCCAGAGACCACCTAGTAATCTGATATCAGTTAACCTCACGGTTCAAGTAATCATGTCAAGATTAGCCAGTGGTTAATCTTATATTCCTTCCTCTCTTCTCTTTATAAGCCTCTTTGTAACTAGCTTATTTCAAGGAATTTGCTTTATTTTAGAATCAGAAAGGTCTCCCTATATTCATACAGAATAACTGCTTCAATAAATCTTATGTTTCGATTTCTATGAGTTTTCATTATTTTTAACAGCTGATAATGCATTTTTTTATGTCACTTAAAAAAAAAACTGATTGTTAACAAAGAGCTAACAAAAGATAGCCCATGTTTAATAAAATATATGGGCTGCATCTTAATGCAAGAGAGTTGATGAGGAACACTTGCGCAAAATATTGACATCTGCCTTGATAGAGTCAGGGGTGATATTACTGAACACATGAAATCACATCTGTTGAGGGAAGACCACCATTCATTTCAGCAGTGAGTACATGTATGAACTTGGTGAGAATGTTACATGTGCAGCTCAGGAAAGAACATTTTACAATTCACTGTGCATATTAACTTCTTCTAAATTAATTTTAATCACTTTAATCAAAGTTTCTTTACATACATAAAAATAGATATCTGCGAATGTATTAGCTCAACTAGCAGAAGAAAATATTTACAAGCACTTACAGACTGACAGTTTCATAATAATAACATCAAATACATTAAATAGGAAATCAGTTAACTGTAAAATAGAGTTAAATATCTTTATAATATTTATGTAATCAAAACAAAGTTTTTGAAAATATATTTTGTTAAAAGTGGATTATATGACTTTTTTTGTATCTGTTGTTATAAATTCAGTTAAAATTATCTCAATAATAAAATCATTTGTTTTTTTTGCAATTTTAAAGTGCATTCCAAATGTGGTGATTCAAAATGTCATCGTGTGAACATTCTTAAATTGTATTTGGAAAACTGTAGAGCAGAAATGACCTTACAATAGATTTTGATGGATACATAACTCAAAATTGTACCCAAATAAACTGTAACATTCTACCAATGAATGAGAAACTGAAGTTATTAAAACTTTCACATACAACACACTCACAACCTCACAACTTTTTTAAACAGACCCGATGCTGATGCTTAATATACAGAAATGCTCCAGTATAAAAATATTCACTCTCTTTTTGCTACTTGTTATTAATTAGAATTTAAGAATGTATAAAACTTTGAAGAATTACTGACCTATTATAGTATTCAACTTTTTAAAATGAATTGGTGATCACTGTATTTATTGATTTAAATTTTGCTCAAAATTGCCAAATAAGGTTCCAAAAATCAACTCCTGAAGCTTTGTAGTGATTGTGAATAATGGAAACAAACACGCCACCACGAAGTGATTTAAAATCACTCCAAAAAAAGCAAGAAAAATCTGAACAAATTAAATAATGAGATTATTTCATTTGAAAATTACCTAATTGAACTTTGAATTATGTGAACATGTGAGAAGAGTCCTTTGATGGGTTCATATTTTTAATCAGATAAATTCATAAACTTTGACTGGAATGAAAATGAGAAATGACAATTTTGTGCATGTACATTTTACAATACATGCAGAGGATTTATAAATAGTGCCAACTTAATGGACGGTTTTTGTCTTAAAAAAGATATTTGCCAAAGGAGGACGTTTTTAATGGAGGCAAAAAAAAAAAAAATCACTGTCCTTGTGAAAATATTCGGGCTGTAGTATTTAGATATTTCAATTAAAAATGGAATTGAGAAATTTCTTTAATAGAATCTATTCTGAGCTTACCAGTTACCTCAGCATATTTAGGGAGAATATTCTTTTAGTTAAAAAAATCCCACTCCTCACTTACGGACGTGGTTCTGTTCCAAAGACCAAGTCGTTAAGCAAGAATCAGCGTTGTGCGAAATACGATTTCCTGCACTGACCTCCTCTCCTCCCCGGGTTCAGCCCTCCCAGGTGTGCGGCCTCAGGTCCTCTGTACCTGTGGCAGTAATGGGCTGACCCTCATTCTGCTTGCCAGAATCCCAATCCATGCTGCAGGCTGCTAATGGTGTCCCCAGTGCTAAACACTGGTAAGCTGTCCCGTTGGCTCCTCGCGCACTCGGTGCCGAAGCTAGGCAGAAGGGGTGAGCAGTGTGCAGCGGCCTTGGCAAAGGGATAGCTCCACAGAGACCAGCGCCGCTGGCTACTCACGCCCCACTCCTGGTTCCAGACTGGGGTTAAATACTCTGGAGGTGGCGCCTTTTCTTCCTTTCTTGCCCCTGGCCGAGCTGTGATGGACGAGAGTGTGCATGTGAGTGGGGTCTTTAATGAGCAAAATAGTCAAATAATAGAGTCTTTACTATTGTGGTAAACGTAAAATGTTAGATAATGAGAGAGTCGATAAGTGAGGAATAGGTGTTTTACCTTCTACAGAGAAAATTCAATTGAAGTTGTCAACTCTTTCAAATTTCTAACCACAAAAATGCAATGTTATAGAAAACTCAAGACAATTGTTTAAAAATTAATCAAACAACATTTTTCATAAATTCAACCTGAAGGAAAATACCCTGATATTAGAGACACCTAGGCTGAGAAACTCATTAGAATGCTTGAATATACACTGTTGTTGTTGTTAGGTGCTGTCGAGTTGGTTCTGACTCATAGCGACCCTGTGAACAACAGAACCAAACACTACCTGGTCCTGCACCATCCTCACAATTGTTGTTATGCTTGAGCCCACTGTAGCAGCCACTATGTCAATCCATCTCATCGAGGGTCTTCCTCTTTTTCTATCACCTGGTACTTTATCAAGCATGATGTCCTTCTCCAGGGACTGATCTCTCCTGACACCATGTCCAAAGTATGTAAGACGTAGTCTCGCCATCCTTGCTTCTAAGGAGCGTTCTGCTTGTACTTCTTCCAAGATAGATTTGTTCGTTTTTTTGGCATTCCATGGTATATTCAAGATTCTTCGCCAACACCACCGCTCAAAGACGTCAATTCTTCTTCAGTCTTCGTATTCATTGCCCAGCTTTTGCATGCATATGAGAGGATTGAAAACATCCTGGCTTGGGTCAGGCGCACTTTACTCCTCAAGGTGACGTCTCTGCTTTTCAACACTTTAAAGAGGTCTTTTGCTGTAGATTTGCCCAATGGATTGCTTCCTTTGATTTCTTCACTGCTGCTTCTGTGGATGTTGATTGTGGATCCGAGTAAAATGAAATCCTTGACAACACAATCGTTTCTCTGTTTATCATGATGTTGCTTATTGGTCCAGTTGTGAGGATTTTTGTTTTCCTTATGTTAAGGTATAATCCATACTGAAGGCTGTGGTCTTTGATCTTCATTAATAAGTGCTTCAAATCCTCTTTACTTTCAGCAGAAAAGGTTGTGTCACGTGCATAACACAGGTTCTTAATGAGTCTTCCTCCAATCCTGATGACCCGTTCTTCTTCGTATAGTCCAGCTTCTCGGATTATTTGCTCAGCATACAGGTTGAAGAGGCATGGTGAAAAGATACAACCCTGACACACACCTTTCCTGACTTTAAACCATGAAATATTCCCCTGCTCTGTGCGAACAACTGCCTCTTGATCTATTGACACGTTCTTCAAGAGCATCATTAAGTGTTCTGGAATTCCCATTCTTCGCAATGTTATCCATAATTTGTTATGATCCACACAGTTGAATGCCTTAGCATAGTCAACAAAACACAGGTAAACCTCTTTCTGGTATTCTCTACTTTCAGCCAGAATCCGTCTGACACGTGGGGGCTTGAAAATATAGCCAAGAACTAATCTTTTAAAACTCAAATGAACAACATACTTTCTTAATTTGCTTTAATGCTGATGCATATATGTTATTTTCATTTTCAAAAAGAGCTTCAGTTTTGAGAATGGCTTTTGAGTAGAATTATTTTATAGGTCTACCAATATAATAAAACCCATTGTTGTGGAATCAATTCTGACTCATAGCGACCCTATAGGACAGAGTAGAACTGCCCCATAGGGTTTCCAAGGAGCGGCAGGTGGAGTCAAACTGCCAACTTTTTGGTCAGCAGCCTTAACCACTTCACCACCAGAGCTCCACCAATATAATATAAACGATACAAACAATTTTTCAGGCAATATATAATTTATCAAATTTTATTGCATCCTTTCATTCTCAAATGATTTTCTATTTTGAAATTAATATATGCTCACCTCACTTGCATGAGTTCTGCTTAGCACAATGACTTTTGATACCCTGAGCTATATTCTTCCAATATTTATGGATTGAAAACTTCTCCTTTGCCAGTTACATGATACCTGAGTTTGATATGCAATAGAAGAAAGGAAGGAAGCGGCACAACAAATGTGTAGGGCCACATGAATAAAATCTCAGTCATACAGAACAGGAAAAAAAAAAAAAAAGATTAAAGAAGAGTCACAGTCCAGTCTGTTTCTCCTTTTGTCTTTCTAATCTCTGTGTTTTCTCTCTGGATTTCAGGCTGTGAGGCCATTTTTTTTCCTTCAGCAGGGCAGTTCGTCACTCCAGGGGGTATGTCTACATGGGCTCAAACCCTGCTGTGTGTATAAAGAGAAGTCCTGTGGAGAATCCTTTTACAAGAGAGTTTTACTCTACTTTTCAAGTAGGGAAAAAAAAAAAAAAAGCAAAACTAAAATGGACTGTTATCCCAAGAGTATTGAAAAAGGAAAATATTTGATGTATATAGCCTGAAAAACGCCACTTGGGGGGAAAAATAAAAAAGCTATATTTCTCCAATCTTTCCTTAAGCACAGAGATTTCACATTTTTGTTGATTATTAGATTGCCTGATTCTTCTGAGGTTGAGAATAAAGTTATACTCTGGATTATGATGGGGAAAATTCCCGGGAGACTTCAAAATCTTTAACTTTGGACTAAAATATACCTACATATCCAATGCATTCAGAAATGTAATGTCAGAAATTAATCAATTTTAGATAAAAGCACGCTATATAATTGCATGTTACCTTCAATTACTTAGAAATGTGTGGCAATAGAAAATACACAGGCTGTTAGAAATATGTACAAGTAATAATTTTTATTTTTTGCTTTTTTTATATTACTGTCCTTATAAATAGGATATAAAAAAAAAAAAAAAACCCTTTGCCGTCGAGTTGATTCCAACTCATAGCAATACTCTTGGACAGAGTAGAACTGCCCCATAGGATTTCCAAGGAGTGCCTGGTGGGTTCGAACTGCTGACCTTTTGGATAGCAGCCATAGTTCTTAACCACTATGCCACCAGTTTCCATAAATAGGATACAGCAGTCTTTAAAATTGGTATCATTTTGTAAATCCATATTTTTAAATAGAACATTTGCATCCTGTCAACAAATTAAGATCCAAGTGATCTAAATCTTAGTAGTGGAGAAAACTGAAGATTTCTGGTTCTGGTCAGTTTGGTTAGTAGGAAAACCTTTTGATAGCCATTGCAACCAGGAGCTGCATAGCCATTATCAATCAAAGCCTTAAGTGATAGTTCTGGGTGTGGCTCAATTAGGAGATGCACAGACCAAGGAGAACCTGCTCCCTGCTATCCATTTTCCTTGAAACGCTAGGTGTGGCTCAAGCCAGTCAAACCCAGTTTACTAGCTTACTTGCCAAAGAAACAAATGCAATTTGTCTTACTGTGCCTGTGCACCATGATAACCTATGTAGTCCATAATGTTTGTATGTAATTCGTTGTGAGAAACGGTATAAAAAGTTCTGCCTCCCTTTGTTCGGGGAGCTTGATTTGAGGTATATACCTCCTTGCTTTTTGCCTGCACGCTTGCAATAAACACTCTTCCTCCTCATCTCGTTGTGTCTTTATTAATGAGAAGTCTGCTTTGGGTACACCTCACTAAAAACATCTAGATATAATAGATAAAAGAGGTGCTCAACATAGATAAGCCATCCTGTGCTGATGAATGGAAGCTATAATGCCATCGTTGTTGTTGCTAGTTGTCTTTTCGTAGATTCCAACTCATCGAGGTTTCATGTTTGCAGAGTAGAACTGTGCTCTATAGGATTTTCCAAGGCTGTGACCTTTCACAAGCACATCCCCAGACCAGTCCCCCAAGGTGCATCTGGGTGGATTTGAACTGTCAACCTTTAGTGTAGTAGTCAATCACTCAACTATTTGTGCCATTCAGGGACACCTATAATGACATTACTATAGTAATTTTTCTCAAATTATTCCAAACGGGATACAAAAATATAAATAATTTTCATGAAAAGCTGTCCCCATATAACCACGTACATGTAAAGGGTTAAAGGGTGTCTTTTTTCCTGTGAAATATTTAGATTTATAATTAAATTATAATAAGTAAAACTGTGTATAATTGACGTGGGCAGAAATGCCGAAACCGATCCTCATTTAATTAAGAGTTTGGTGTATTAAGTCTTGGGCAAGTTCCATATAATTTTCAGACACAGTATTAGTTTTATTACAGTGATTGTATTATAGTAATGAATACTGAAAACGTCAATCAGTTCAAGTCTTCTCCCTTATACTCTCAGCTCTGGTCCACACTGGAAACCTATAAAAGGAAGGGTAAATGAGGCAAGGTGTTTTCATTTGTCAAAACTGCACAGTTTGTAAGTTTGTAATTGCATATTCTAAGTTAAGAATTTACTTCCGCTACTTAGCACCAAGTTTCAGGCAGAAAAATTCTTTTTCCTTCAGAATATATTTCTATCTAATTCATACTTATATGAGGGCATAGACATTTTGAGGTTCAGATTCAGGTGGAAGTCTCTATTTGACCCTGCAATTGAGGAGATTCCAGACTTAGCCTCTTTTTCCCCAGTTCCATGTGATCTTCACTTGTAATGTAATAGGGTCAGAACTTCTCTAACTTCAGGAGGAGTACAGAGAATCACCATCAGCCCAAAACTGATTCCTATGAAGTATAGGTCAGACATATCTCCACTCTCCAACCATTTTGCCAATTCTTGTACCAACCGTTCTCCCCACAGCACTCTCTACTTCTCTACTGGGTTGCATTTGATAATTCTTTGCAATAGCCACACAGAAATCACAGACCATACTCACAATTACGTGATTTATTAGAGAAGTTACAGGCTATTACTTGGGATCAGGATCTACTTGGAAGTAACAGCAACAACTCAGGAGATAGGATACAGTTCAGCAATCAGGACAGCTTCTAACCAAAACAGCTCTCAGCTTCTTCTTGGCTTTGCTCACTGGCCGCACTTCTTGGTCGTGCCTGTTCAATGTTTTGAGAAATAACATGGTTAGTTCTGTATGCTGGGAAAAGGCAATTCTGAATATCACAGCATGCTTATAAATTTGGGCAGAATATAACAGAAGGCTAAATCTATCCTCTCACAAGATTATATTTAAATGGTCTTTGTTCATGGCCTTAAAGGCAGCCATGTAATAAGTGCACTATTGTTCAAACAACACTGCTTGTTGATTAACTCACCAAAAGGTAATCATTCATCTCAGGTGTCTTAGTTTCTATAGGGTCACTATGAGTTGGAATCGACTCAACGGCAACAGATTTTTTTGTTGTTGTTTTGGTCGTAGTTTCTTAGTGCTGTTGTAACAGACATACCATAAGTAAATGGCTTTAAAGAACAGAAATTCATTTTTTCAGAGTTCTGGAGGCTAAAAATCCAAATCAGGTGTGGGCCTTATCACTATCTTCCTTGTCGGTAGCCCGGGGCATTCCTTGGTTCCTCGGCCTCCTCACATGGCATTTGTTTTCCCTGGTGTGAACATGTTTCTCAGTCTAATTTGCTTTTTTCGTAACCCAGAAGTGATTAGATTTAGAACCCATCGTCTTTAAGTCTGATCTAAATAACATAACAAAGGAACCCCTATTTCCAAACAGGAGTTCACCTATGGGTATAGGGTTAGGATTCCAAAACGAAATTTGGGGGTAGGGGCACAATTTAATCCATAACATCAGTCATATCAGTCAATGGCTAAAAATGACAGTTTCTGTATTTAGCCACAGTGGTAACAAACTTCATAATATTGTAAAGTTGTAGCAAAATAAACCAGTTGCCACTGATTTATATCCAACTCATGGCAACCTCATGTGTGTCAAAGTAAAACTATGCTCCGTAGGGTTTCAATGTCTGGTTTTTCCAAAGTAGATCCCTGGGCCTATCTTCGGAGGTGCTTCTAAATGGATTCTGACCACAAACTTTCCTTTAGCAGCCGAGCACCACTCAGGGATTCCAATATAATAGAACTAAAACTCCATTTCGATTTCCACATTTACACTGATACAAAATGGTCTTGGGAAAATGAATAACCTATGTTTGCACTGATACAAAAAGTTCTTGAAAAATTAGTAACATCTCCTTTGTGAAAATTAAATATATTTTGGATTCATTAGGACTATAGGAGCTGGAACAGAAGTCATAGCTGCATGACCCAAATAAACTAGGTTTGCTTCTAGCATTTCCTAGAACAAGTACAATGGCTTCCATCCCTAATTCTGAAATAAATCTTAAAATAAAATTGCATTGGTTGTTGAATTCTGCCGTAAATATTGCTGATCTGATGCTATGATAAAATAAACTGTGTTCATTAATATCCTCTAGCTTGTCAAACATCCAATTACAGTATATGCAAACCAAATAAATTTTATGTCATTCTATCTCTCTTTATAAGGGAGTTAAGAATGTGGATTAATCATAGGAGAAGGTTGCATCATTCTAGCAGTTCTGATGTGTATTCTTATGTTGTTGGGGTGGGAAGTTGGGAATGGCTAAATTTGGAGATTAAAAGAAAAATACTGTCAACCAAACTTCTTTGTCAGATCCCCCATCCCTCCTCCCCAACATATTTCACCCCCCTCTTCTTCCACCATCCATGGGTTTTTTTCCAGTGATATAACTTGCAATTAACTTCCATGAAGTTAATCTGACTAAATTTCTACTAGTCAGATTATTTATATTGTATCATTTCTGTTTTTATCTTACATTAACAAGCCTCCTAGTAGTAACTTCTTTCCATTTGCCACGCAGTCAATTCTGACTTGGCGACCTCATGTGTGTCAGAGTAGAACTGTGCTCCATACAGTTTTCACTGGCTAATGTTTCAGAAGTAGATCACCAGGCTTTTCTTCTGAGGCACCTCTACATGAACTCCAATTTCTAACCTTTTGTGTTAGCATCTGAACATGTGAACTATTTACACCAACCAGGGACTCCTAGGAGCAACTAAGACCATGTTAATTCTAACAAAATGCCTCTGGATTAGCATTTGCATCACAATAGTTCCATCCACACCTGTTTTTGCCTATGCCAGTACACCACTGTTCTTATGTAGTCTGGAATACCTACTGTTTCTTTAAAAATCACTGTACTGCTGCCCAGAGCTATTCAGTGCTTTCAATTTTCCCCAGATTTTTCAAGGATGAAAGTTATCCAAATGCTTAATTAGTACTAAGACTGTATTTTCCAAATAAATCAATTTTCTAATATTTGTCTCATTTTCAAATGGGAAAGGCAATGGCAAAACAAGAATGCACAATATTGAATGAATTGCACACATGATTCATGTGTCTGTGGAGGACGGGGCTATTTTATTCTTCACATGTGTATGTATTTCTTGAAACCTGAGATCTTTATATCGGAAAAAAAGGAGAAATACTTACAATTCTACTAAATTATGTTAAAATGAAATTTTAAACGTTTTACGTGATTTCCATCTAAATGTCACTGAGTTCATGGAAATTACATTTAATAACCACTAGTAAATTTTTTTCAACATTTTTTCTCTTTATTTCTTAAATATAGAGAGTTTCTATCTACGTCAAAACATAAGCAGAAATAAGTCACATGTGTGGTCCACAATGTAATCTGGAGAACCAAGCATAGGGAATCTACTTTGTCTAGAAATCGGTAGAGGTAAATTTAATAAATAATAATCATGTATACTAACAAGAAAGAGAATAAGGTGATATTTTTCAAAGAGATAGCTGTCGTATTCTGATTACTCAATATTAACACTATAAAAAATCAAGAGCAAATACACACACACACACACAGATGTAGAGTTCTGAGATTTTCTTTCCTCTTAGAAAGCAGTAAGTCAAAAAGTGAGCAGCTAACTGGTGGTACATATGATACAGTGTTCCCATAAAGAGAATAGGTTACTTTTAGACATGGTTGTTTCCTTACATGGCATGAAAAAAATATGTGACATGCAATTTTTTGAAATACAGTATTTTTTTGTATTTAGATGTGCTTATACACCTCCATGAATATCTCTATGTTGCTTTACTGATCCTTTTTTTTTTTTAACCATAAAACTATTTTGCAAAATTTTGCCTCTTTTAAGACCAATGTATTATCTTAAAGCTAATGATTTAGTGATATTGCTTTAAACTAAAGCTAATTTATTATTGTTTTGGGTGTTGAATATGAGAATTATTATGAACTATACTGTAACATAATATACTAAAATGTCTAGGTAAGGTTTATAGAATTAAAAAATATATTCATGTAATCTCCCTATATGAAATAAATTAATTAAAAAATAAAACACTATGCCCAGATTGGGATTTAAGCGTTTGATTTTAAGAGATTTTACTAAACTTTAAATCCCTGTTATTGAACATTTCAAATACTAAGTAATATTATATGTTTTTATGGGAATTATGTTCAGAATAAAATATATTACGTATTACAGTGTGCTATCTAATCTATTCTATGATCCTCTTGAATTTTGAAGATATTTAATGGATTTATTTAAAATCTAATAAAAGCCTCAAGATTTGTGGAACTTTTTAGAAAATAAATTAAACAATAATTAAAATTAATTGTTTTTCAGACACTAAGGATAAAAATGAAATTAAGCAAAATTTAAATAAATTATTTCATACAGAATAATGAAAAACTCTAAAGCATTAATATATCTTCAGCCACACAATTATGCTATTTCTCTTAAAGTTAGGGAGACAGTGCAAACACGTAGGCAAGCAAATATACGAAGATGTTTTCATTTTTATATTCCAAGCACATTAAAAGACAAGTAAGATTCATTCAAATAGAAAGAAAGACAAATAAAATAAAAAATACTTTTTTCCATGGTAGCAGAACAAAGAAAAACTGGTTTCTAAAACCATAGCTTTTATTATGTCTCTTCTCACTTTAAGTAACTATTCAAACACAAAGCTAATGATGCTGTTACAGGTTTTCCTTACATATGCCTGTCAACTCATCCTGGTACTATATTAGATATTAATGGTTTCTGGTGGTTCTTTGTATTTAAAACGATTTATCTTGAAAATCAGTATAGTTTCAGAATTGATGGAAAATTTTTCGTTATCATCATTATTTAAGGAGAATTCTTGAATTTTTATATAACAGAGCTTCAAAGAGCTCTATGAATCAACAGAAGAGTGGATTTAATCTCTAAATCACCAGAGAAATCAAGTCAGCAATTAATCTGGCTCTAAGAAACTCAGAATTCTACTGTTTATTCCTTCTCCAATGATCTTCCTTTCTGCATGTGAACCAGTTTCTGACCAACATCATATATCTTCTTCCTGAAGAACATTTTTTTTTTTTTTTTTTTTTTTTAGTATTTCTTACAGGAAGTTCTGTTGACAATGAATTCCCTTTGTTTTTGTTGGTCTGAGAGAGTCTTTATTTTTCTTTCATATTTAAAAGATAATTCATTGGATATAGAAGATAAGGTTGGTAGTTCTCGTTTGTGTGTCTGTTTTATTTGAGCACTAACTATTTCTCTACACTCTCTTTTTGCTTGCATGGTTTCTGATGAGAAGACTAAGTATAATTCTTATCATAATTCCTCTACAGATTAGGTGACTTCTTTTCCTCTGATTTCTTTATAACTTTTCTCTTTGTCTTTAGCTTTCTTGCAGTATGAATATTATGTTCCTAAATATTGTGTTGTTGTATGTCCTGCATGGTGTTCTCTAAGCTTCCTGCATCTTCAGTTTGGTATCTGACCTAAGTTTTGGGAAGTTCTCAGCCATTATTACTGCAAATATATTTTCTTCATTTTCTCTTTCTTCTCCTATGGTATTCTTATTATATATTTTATACTTTTGATGCTCCACAGTTCTTGGATATTCTGTTCTTTTTTTCCATTCTTTTTCACTCTTTGCATTTTACCTTTGGAAATTTCTATTGACCTATGTTCAGGGTCACCAATTCTTTCCTCATGCATGTCCTGTCTACTAAAGGTCCCATAAAAGACATTTGTCATTGCTGTTACAGTGCTAGTGATACTTTCTTAGAGTATCAATCTCTCTGCTTACATTTCTCATTTGTTCTTGCATATTGTCTATTTTTTATTAGAGCTATCAATATATTAATTATAATGATTTTTAAGTTCCTGTCTGATATGTCCAACATATATGATATTTGCTCATAGTACTCATGCTTGCTTTGTCTCTTCACACTGTTTTTTTCTTGCCTTTTGACATGCCTGGTAATTCTTTGTTGAAAGCTAGACATGTTGTATCAGGTAATAGAAATTGAGCTAAATAGGTACACAGTATGAGGGTTTATGTCAGCCTAGCTAGGAGTTGAGCTGTGTTTAATGTGTGTTTTAGTAACATTTACCAGAGGCTTTGATTTCTTCTAGTGTCCTTGTTTTTCTCTCCCATCTTGTTTTTGGGCTTCCCTAAATCATCCTCCCCAGGGAGTTTGTATCTTGCAGCTCCTAGACTGGTAATCCATTATTATTATATTATAACTCCATTATGATAGTGGTAGTGTGGGGAGTTCATTTAATAATCTTTGATTAGGTCTTAGTCTTTTGGTAGACCTGTATTTTGTAATTGTGGCTTGTAGAAGTATTTATGTCCCTCTTCCGGTGGCATATGCTCCTTGCTCCCTTCCACTACTTCTTTCTCTGGCTGCAGTATTCCCAGTATGTTCCTTGGAAACCCTGCCTCCTATTTAGTTTATACACCTTACCTTCTTAGGTGAGACAGAAATGTTTGAGGGGACTGGAATAGGAAGGAGTTCTTTCAGAATTGTCCTTTGGTGATGTCCTTTCCCCTGGAGAGTAACCATTTGTTATAGAGAAAACTCTAGGCATGTTTCACAAAGGTTATACTTCCCTTACCCCTGCAAGAGTCAGGAAGGGATCTTTCTTGGCTCTTCTATGTGATGAGTCAGAATCAACTCAAAGGCAATGGTTTGGGTTTTGTTCTTCCTGTTTTTTTTTTTTTAATGTGAGAACCTGGTGGGGGTTCCTGGAGTAAAGCCCATGAAAGTTTCCGGGCCACTAACAAGAGCGTGTCTCTAGGACTTTCTCATTGTCTATCTTTTCTGCATTCATTCTTCTTAAATTCTGTCCATTTAAATGTACATTTAAATGTAAACTTGGGTGTTTTTTTTTACCAGTTTATGGTTCCAGTAACCTCTGATCCAGATAAGCAGGTCTAACTTGATCCTTCTAGATACACTTGCTTCTTGAGATATTTGACTGGTAGTTTGCCCTGTGACCAGAGTTTTCTAAGAAAAGTTGCTTTGATTTTTGTTTTGTCCATCATTTCTTTGTCATAAGGATGGATGTAACACTTCCAAGCCCTTTACATGCCAAATACTAAAGTGGAAGATGGCTGAAAAAGAAAAGGTATGAGCAGAGGATTTGAATTTATTTGCTATTAAATAAAGATGTAGATTTACCTTCTTGTGTCCTGTTTCTGCTTGATCTCATACGTGCTTTAGAGATAAAGTTAGAATAATTTTTACAGTTAATATGTGTAGATTGGAATGTCCAGAGGGAAAATCTGACTAAACAGTGCTGCAGGAACCTAAACACATTGTTCATGATTGAATAATACATACTATTTTAATGCTGAACAAACAATTTATATTACATTTTGAAACCAGAGAACAGCATTGTGTTTAACAGCTACAGCAGCTGACTTACTCCTTGGAAAGAGAGAGAGAGATGTAATCTTGAAGATGGTGAGATGCAGTGGCAGTAGAGACCCAACAGCAAGCAATGGCACAGTGGGCTTTCTGGCCCATGGAGAGAGAAAAGTGAAATGCCTTTGGGCAGGAGCCAAGTGCCCAGGGAGAGGCTGGGGAGAGGCTGTCCTGATTGAAGAGCTGTATCCTGAGTGTCCCTGAGCCTGAATTTTAACTGTTACTTGTCTAAAAGTCCCATAATAGTGAATATGGTCTGTGAGTTCTGTGTGGCAATTGCAGTGAATTATAACCCAAAAGAGAAGTAGACAGTGCTGTGCAAGGGATGATTAATGTCAGAATTGGTAGAGATGTTGGAGAGAGGAGGCTTGTCTGCCTCCATCTCATGGGAGTCAGCTTTGCTGTGTTGATCTTGGTTCTCCTTCCCGCTTGTTGGGATTGGAGGAGGTCAGACACTGCCCCCAAGCTGTTTTTACATCATTTGTATATACCAATTAAAAGAGATTGACAGAGTTGATTAAAAAATCATAATCTAACCATATGCTGGGTACAAGAATATCACATCATACACAATAGCATAGGTAGGTTGAAAATTAAAGTATGGAAAAAAAGATATATCCTGCATTCATTAATTTAAAAAAAATCCAGAATCACTGTATTAATACTAGAAAAATTGATTTTCAGAGCAGACAAAATAAAACAAGGGCTATCACGCCAGATCCATGTCTGTGGTACATCTATTATCGGGTGTCTTAGTCATCTAGTGCTGCTGTAACAGAAATACCACAAGTGGATGCTTTAACAAAGAGAAATTTATTGTCTCACAGTCTATGAGGCTAGAAGTCCGAATTCAGGGTGTCAGCTCCAGGGGAAGTCTTTCTCTCTCTATCAGGTCTGGAGGACGATCATTGTTATCAACCTTCCCTTGGACTAGGAGCTTCTCAGTGCAGGGACCCTGGGTCCACAGGACATGCTATTCTCCTGGCTTTTGTTTCTTGGTGGTATGAGGTCCCCATGTCTCTCTGCTCACTTCTCTATTTTATATCTCAAAAGAAATTGGTTTAAGATGCGACCTAACCTTGTAGACTGAGTCCTGCTTCATTAACAAAACTGCCACTAATTCCACCTCATTAATATCATAAAAAAGATGTACAACACATAGGAAAATCATATCAGATGGCAAAATGGTGGACAATCACACAATACTGGGAATCGTGGCTTACTCAAATTAACACATACTTTTGTGGGATGTAATTCAATCGACAGCACCATGCAATTAAAAACTAAAAAGGAACATTTTGATACATATAACAACTTCATTGAATCGCCAGACAGTTATGCTAAGTGAGGAAAACAATACCAAAAGGTTACATACCTTATAAATTCATTTATATAACCTTCTTTAAATGACACAATTATAGAAAAAGGTGAACATATTAGTGATTGCCAGGGATTTCTGTGAGGGCTGGGGTAAGGGGAGTGGATATGGCTATATAAGGACAACAAGAAGAATCCTTGTGGTGATGGAAATGTTCTGTATCTTGATGGTGTCAGTGTCAATATCTGGCTGGGCTTTTATATTAAATTTTTAAGATATTACCATTGGGGAAAACTAGATAAAGAGTACACAGGGTCTTTCTGTAACATTTCTTATAGCTGCATGTGAGTCTACAATTACTCAAAGTAAAATTCTCTTTTTATTCTTTCTTTTTTGACCAAATCAAAGTATGCAGGAAGTTGAAGGAATGCTCAGCAATATAGTTATCAGTTGAATCATACTTAAAAAGAATATCTATATTATGATTATTATTATCAAAAATTGACTTTAAGGCAAATAACACTCCTTGAGATAAAAAAATTCATTTCACAATGACCAGGAAGATATAGCAACTTTAGCAGTGTATACACCTAACAATATTGTTTCAAAAACATAGAGTAGAATTGTCAGAACTGTAAGAAAGAAGACAACCTACAGTCATGGAAGACTCTCGGCAGTTAATAGAATAAGAAGATAAAAAATGAGTAATGATGTAAAATATCTGAAAACAGAATGAGTGAATGGCTATATGTAGAATGCTGAACTCAACAAATGAGTTTAGAAACAGATAAACAAAACATTTGTAAGCAGTGTCCATATAACCAAAAAGAAAATACTGAACCCATTGCCATCAAGCTGATTCCGATTCATAGCGACCCTAAGAGACAGAGTAGAACTGCCTCATAGGGTTTCCAAGAACGGCTGGTGGATTCAAACTGCTGACCTTTTGGTTTGCAGCCATAGCTCTTAACTGCTGTGCCACGCCACCGGGGCTTTACTGACCATACAGTGGATCATAAGTCTCAAAAATTTTAAATGAACTGAAATCATGGGGTGTATGATTTAGGACCACCATGTAATTAATGAATAAATCAAAACTTAAAATGAAACACATAATGCACGTAAGTTTAAATATTAAGACTGCATACATAAATGAGAAAACTTCAAAACAAATGAAGATAGTAGTTACCACCGTGGTGGAGTAATGAGGTTGTGACTCTGAAGGGCCACATGGCTGATTCAAGAGTGGGGCAATGCTCTATTAATTCACATAGTTGTGGTTTACTGGATACTTACATTGTATATGTATGTATTTTGTTAAACTGTTAATATATTTTATGTAGTTTTTTCATGCATATATTTTTCAATAATGAAAAAAATAATAAAAACACAAAAACACAAATAACATCACCTGAACTTATAAACATGGATAAATTTACCTATGGACAAGAAAATATGTGTTGTCAAGAATAGTTAGACATCTAATCAGGACCCACTCCTTTTTCACAAGTATTAAAATGCCAAATTAAAAAAAAAAAAAGTTTTAAACAAGGAAGTCTAGTAGATATAATTTATGGACCAAGTGATCTAATACTAGAAAAAGTATTTGTTCCATATTTTGAAATTTTTTTTAAATTTCTAATTTAAAAAGAATGATATTATCATAACACAAAAATCTACTTTAAAATGAAGCATGTACTAAATTAATTAAGCGAATAAAATTTCCAAACAATTTTATGCTTACTATCTCTTATCTTGATAATATTATAATTAAACTGTGATGATGTTAAATAAAGATATTACTTGTGGTCTACAGTGTGGCTTTTTCTTTTTAGCTTTCATGTGATAATCTCTGTATCATTACATCTTGTATCTGTAATATTATATTATTTTCCTTTCATTCAAAATTATTGTTAGCAAAATATTAATATCCTTAAATGTAAATTTCCCAGCCTTATTCAATCAATAATTTGCAAAATCACATCTTCTGGTTTCCATTTACCTTTATGCTTGCTATTTTTACCTGTTCACTATATTACAACACCACTGTCTTAGTATGTTAGCGAATTCCACAGAACTGCAACTTAAAGCAATAATTTTCGGCCTTTGTTATCTGACTCTTAAAGTGTAGGTTGATTTCTCCTCTTTAAGAATCATGTGAGCCTAAACTTTCAAACTACTCTGCTATCATTGTTGCTCTTAATGTCTCAATAATGAAACATTTCCAGCTAATTAACAAATGTAATTTAGTGTCTTTTAGCGTTAAAATACCTAGGGTTTTTATAGTTTACTTAACCAGGCTCATCTATTGATAATACTTTATACCACTCTTTTATCTTTTATAGTTTCTCATCTCTATTGTCAGTAAATATTTTTTAAAAATACTATTTAAAAATGTATTTTGCTTCAAATTCACTTTAGTTTTAAAGGAAATGCACTAATCTAAATGGTGTTTTAAAGTGAATACTAACAAGTAAGTACAGCTGATTAAAAAATCCATTTGTCTCCATTTCCCACTTTCAGAAGTATTTGGTCCACTTGTATGACTGAGCTCTGCCTTGGAAAAACAAACAGCTTTAGAGTATTAATATGGAGGACCTTTCCAGAAGTAGCAGACACTGTCAGTGTCCTGCCAATATCTCTGGAACTTACTATTTTTCATCTACATTAGTGAGGCTTCTAAATGACAGCAGCTACATATCCTTGCTATGCGGGTCTTTCTCTAGTCATCAGAGTTTGGCCACTTGCCAACAGCCTGAAGAGCCAGAGGTTTAACTATAAACTGATATAATTTGGTGGATAAGCAATCTAGTCTCTTCCCCTCAGGTAGTATCACAGTTAAGATTCTTGCTTAAGTTGAATTGTGATGGTATACAGGAGAAAGACATGTAATGGCTAGTGAAATCTCTCTGACATTTGACAATTATCAGTGTACAGTAGTATTGCTAATTATAAGGACAGTAGTGTCAGTTGATTTTCTTAACTGCCATTAACACACTGTAAAAAAACTGATAGGGTCAGGTCAGCCAAGTAACAATTCAACAGATAATGTAAAAGTAAAAAGTCCTTTATGTAAACACTGAAAGATTCCGTCTCCTCCACCAGCCAGAGGGTCAACTGTGACAGAAAATCAGGCTAAAGTTCTGAGAAGATGGTAGCTAAGTTACTAAAATCACTAAATTTCCAGCCAACAGAAGTCCCTATGTTACAGTAAGGTCTTAATAGGGAAGGGAATGAATGGGTTGCAACCATATCACATGAGAATATCTGAGTGATGTGCTAGAGAAACTTAATTCCAAAATTCGGCTGAAACCTCCAGGACAGCAAAAGTGATTTCATATTGCTGAAGAATAGTGGTCTTCACTTATGCAGACTGTGCCTAGGTCTTACCTAAGATAGATACTTTGTTAGATGATGTTTGCTACATCAAGAACTGTGAAGGGTCTGCCCTTTTTCCTATTTTACGGTTAGCCTACCACAGTAGGCTAACATAAACTGCTAGCCTACCACAGTTTTATGGATGTTGTTAAAGAGAAGTCTCCTGTTTTTCACAAAAGACAGTATTACAGCATGCCAAGAAGCACGAGTATCTTGCCTCTTTCTCCCTTCCTCCAATTCACAAGGTGGCAACATGGTTTGGCCAAGATGAATGCCTGCATAAGCAATGGATTGCATTACAAGAGAGGACCCTGAGTTTAGGGAATCAGAGTCTTTTTTATTGGGTAGTAAGCATATTTACTCTTTGTTCTGGAGGAAGAGACTTTTATAACTACTCTGATTAATTTAAAAGAAACTGGGAGTAGATACATTCAATTTGTGTCATAAGTTTTAATCAAGGCTACTATTAACAGAACTCCAAGCAGTATGATGGGACCAATTTTTAGTTTTGACCTTACTCATGCCCTCCAGAATCCAAGACCCAAAAAGCTGAACAAACCAAGTAAACCATGAGGGTCTACTTTAGAAATTCTGGTAGCTTCTTCCTTAAGTTTCAGTATTAAACTTTGCACTTGCTTGAGGCATCAATTTAGACACATTACAAAGCATCAGCAATTACAACAACTCTGACTTGACTTGCAAAAAGGATGCATAAAGTAATCCTATTATCCATAACAACCATGGCTGGTAAATCAATGCTGACCTGAATGCCTTCCAGGAACTATCATTGATCATTTCAGCTAAAGTCAGGGACAGTTTTTGTACCACATTTTCCAGTTTTAGATGACTCTCAATATATGGATAACTGCCCATCAGGTGTGCATAAAATATGAGTCAATTATCCCTTTAGGAAACTTCCTTCAGTAACCAGTCATTGTCTAATTTTGGAGAGCTCTAAGCAGGTGTTTGAGAACTATGACCAGTGAACCAAGTCCAAGGATTTAGGAAAACTTATGTGAATAAAAGACTACATTGAACCAGCAGTTTCATTTAAGGAGGAAGAATGGGGGATAACCTTTGTACTTTTTCATGTAAAACAGAGATGATTCTGGGGCCAGCTATGTTCTTGAATATAACATTTCCTTTTGATCAGCAAGGCTTGTTGGGTTCTTACCACCTCCTTGGTTGTTGAATCCAAGTTGACCCAACTCATAATGCAAGTATCAGGCTGGAGAATTGCAAGATCATTATGGAACAGTTTTTCGTTTTCAATAAGAACCCAGTACCAACTTAGTAACTGCTCTTCAAAATAAGTGTACGTGTTAGCCTTGTGTGAGGAAGGCTATTAGTCCCAAACCCTAACAGGTACCCCTGAGATAAGGCTATCTCTCTTTGCCAGATGCTTCAATCAGTAAAAGTTATCAATCACTGAGTTTTGCACCTTCTAAAGAAGTCATTAGGATAAAGAGGCCCCAAAGATAATAACATTTCTCTCCACGTAGCTCTTCCCAATTGCTAGAATTCCCTTTGGCAATCTTGGAAGATGGAAGTATAAACATCAGTTTCTACATAGCATTCAAACGTAGAAGCAACAACATTACATGGAATTAGCACAATTGGCCCCACTCACAAGAGCATGTTAACTTTCCTTCTCAGCTTTGAATCATGTCCATACCTCAACAGCTGGATATTCTTTTCCCCTTCCCACCAGAGGGTGGCATGAGCACCTATACTGTATTCAACAGAACCACTAAAGTTTGAGTTTCCTTCCTGAAGTTTCCCAGCATATACAAATGAATGCATATGACCTTCAGTTACCATTTTGTGACAGGAAGAACTTGACTCCTACCCTAACCATATTCTTTAAAGAACTATGTTCTGAGGAGAGGGGAAGAAAGGAATTGGGGGCACAGAGGGAGAGAGCAGTTCCACTCTAGCAAGTAAGGTACATTCACTTTTCGTTTGGAGGGTTGTGGCAGCTGATCATGTGTACACCAAATGAATTTTAAATGATTTCATTTCACTCAAAGCTGTATATTGAATAGCAAGGTCTTCATTGCTAACACCATTTAGTACAGGTTTATGGTCTTCTTGGCTTAGCAGCCATAGACATACTGCCTTTTGGCTGGGCTGAGGGGTTTAGTGCACTATTGGCGTGATAATATATTTTCCTTCATCTTCCTGTAGGAGAGTAAACAACAACTAAAACAGTATACTGGCAGCTTGTTTCAATCCTACCTTCTAGAACCCAGTCATTAAATATTCATTAATAGACTGGAAAGGGGAAAGCAATACTCCTATTTCCCAGTAGTCCTTGGCTACGGTATGGTAAGAAGATTTAATACCAAATCCCATGGAATTGTCTTATATTTCCAAATCCTGCCTCTAGAGTCCTTGCCTTCCTCTTCCAGAAAACCATGCCTCTGTCAGCATCCCATCCTCATTTACCAAACTGTCAAGACTCTGAAGTTTCTGATATTTTATCCTATTCACAGCTAACACATTAGCCTGCCACAATTTCATGGATGCTTTTTGAAGTAATCAGACTCCTAGGTCAGAGAGAAAAGACTTAGTTACTCATGACACAGCAGGGATCCTGAGCATCAGCACATTTACCACAGCTCCCTTTGCCCCAGTGACCTACAGGAATTATGTGTATGAACTCAGATGGGTACGCCCAAATGCAAGGGGTTGCCTTACTGGAGAGGAACCCAGAACTTAGAAAACCAAATCTTTTATAATGGGCCATAAACTGGCCTACTCTTCCATGCAAAGAGAGATTTTGTCTTTATTATATTAGTCATTAAGCATGTTTGCTCTAGGGAGATAGTATCTTCATCTTCCAAGAATGTTTGCTTCTCAAACATCCTTGAAAAGATAATCTGGAACAAAGAATAGTAAGTACCTCCCCTTGCAAGGCATACAGAAACAAAAGGGGCCTGTGGAGACTGTCTCTCAACATCTCTCCAAATGATTTACCTCTGTCTTCCTTCATTGTAGTAGAAAGTCCTGGCAATCTGCTTCCATAAAGATTGAAAACCAAAACTCGTTGCTGTCAAGTCAATTCTGACTCATAGCCAAGAAAATGCTAAGTAACAGTTCTATTCTGTTCACACATTGGGCAGCCATAAGTTGGAATTGACTCAATAGCGGTGTTTTTTTTTTTTTTCTTTTTTCCCTGATCTGTATATTGATCAAGGACTAGAGTTAAGTGTCAATATAGCCCATGTGGCTGTAAAATGAAAGGAGGTATTGACATAAAGAGCTATAGAGTCTGGCTTTTTTGTTGCAAGAAATGAGAGTACATGTCTGGGAATGGATCATGAGAGTGCTAAATTGTGGACACAGAAAATAACGTTGCATAATAAGTATTTCATGGTATGGATATATAATAACATTTCCATAGTTCAGATTTTAGCATCAAAAAAGGAGTCTGAATATACTACTAGCATTACTCCTTAAAGCAAGTTGGGAGGGTGAGGGTTGAAGAGAGAAGAAACATGGCCTACAGTAAATAAGTTGCAGACGTTGGAAACACTTTAACAAAGAATCAAGAGGTAAGAACCAGAGAACCAGTTAAATTAGAATGGATTTATTGTAGAAGGTCAGAAAACCTATTCACAGAACATGTATCCTGTAAAGAGCAGACTAAAGAAATAAGAAATTGAAAAATTCTTTGCTAGCATTTTTGAAGAGTTCAGCAGATTCTATTCTCTACGGCCAGGATTTATGGTAAGATTCATGGAGATGTAGTAGAACTGGGCTCTCTGGTGTCAAAGTGGATGATGAGATTCCAGAAGAGCAGAGGCAAAGTGGCAGTACTTACCTCTCAGAGGCAAGGTAGATGTGATTACTTTGATTACAAAGTGAGAATGGCAACCAGAAAGCACTGATCCATCACAAAGTTTGGTGATGGTTATTAGAATGTTGTGTTCCTTGGGATGAGGCAAATGGGCAGATACCAATGTTTCTACTTGTATTATAGAAACAAAAAATATAAAATGCAGTTTATCAGTACGTTGATATCAGCTGTTGCAAATGAAAGAAAACTCAAAATAGCTCATTGTAGTATGCTGAATTTTGACCCCTGAAAACGTATGCTAATGTCTTAATTACCAGAACTTGTGACTGGTCCCTTGTCATGGTTTGAATTATGTCCTCCAAAAAATGTGTGTATCAATTTGGCTAGGCCATGATTCGTGGTACTGTGTGATTTTCCTGTATGTTGTAAACCTGCCTCTATGATGTTAATGAGGGAGGATGGGTGGCAGTTGTGTTAGTAAGGCAGGACCTGATCTACAAGACTGGATTTTGTCCTGAGGCCATCTCTTGAGATATAAAAGACAGAAGTGAGCAGTGAGACAGTGGGACCTCATACCATCAAGAAAGCAGTGCCGGGAGCAGAGCGCGTCCTTTGGACCAGGGTCCCTGCGCCGAGAAGCTCCTAGTCCAGTGGAACGCTGAAGAGAAGAAGGCCAAAAGAGAGAGAAAGCCTTCCCCTGGAGCTGACGCCCTGAATTTGGACTTTTAGCCTACTCTACTGTAAGGAAATAAATTTCTCTTTGTTAAAGCCATCCACTCGTGGTATTTCTGTTGTAGCAGCACTAGATGACTAAGACATCCCTTATATGAAAAAATGGCAGAAGCAATTAAATGAAGGACCTTAGGATGAAGAGATCATCTTGTATTATTCTTATGGACCCAAGATCCTATGACAAATGACTATTTTAGGAGGCACACAGAGGAGATTTGACAGACAGGAGAGAAGACACAATGAAGAGAATAGTCAATGTGGCCACAGAGGTAGAGATCTCAGTGATGCAGCCACAAGCCAAGGACTATCAATAGGCACCAGAATCCAGAAGAGTTAAAGAACAGATTTTTCCTCTAAAGATTCACTAGGGAATGTGGCCCTGCCTACACCTAGATTTCAGACTTCTGGCCCCCATAACTGTGAGAGAATAAATTTCTGTTGTTTTAAGCCACCCAGTTTGTGGTAATTTGTTACAGCACCCACAGGAAATTAATACACTCACTCTATTTCTTACATGAGTAAGTTCTTAGTCCAAGAGCTAATTATGTGATGGGAAACCTGGGAACTCTTAAGGAAGGACACTGCAGTCCACAGCAAGTTTATAAAGTATTGATTATTCCATTTTTCCCTAAGGCAAATTATAACTATTTACCAGAGTAACTGTACTAGGGAAAAGGGAATATTGCATTAGTTTTTAGGGAAATTAAAATTAAAGCATACTGACATATACTTAAGGAGCCCTGGTGGTTCAATGGTTAAAGCCCTCAACTACTAACCAAAAATTTAACGGTTTGAACCTACCAGCCACTCTGTGGGAGAAAGATGTGGCAGTCTGTTTCTGTGAAGATTTACAGCCTTGGAAACCCTATAGGACAGTTCTACCCTGTCCTATAGGATCCATCTGAGTTGGAATTAGCAGTGGATTTGGTATTCTGGTGACATATATTTACTAGATTTTTGGTAAATACAAAAACACAAAGATTATCAACAGTTGGTGAGGATGTGTAGAAAGTGGAAAGCTTAACACACTCCTGGAGAAGAACAAATTGTACAAACACTTTGGAAAACAGTTTGACAGAGTTTAATAGCACTGAACTCATACTTACCCTATGACTCAACATTTCCATTTTTAAGTTTATACCCGATGTGTATATATATTTGCCAAAGACATATTATAAATTATTCATATAAAAACTATCCATAATGACTACAAATTGAAATCTGTCCGAATGCCTATCAAGTGTAGAATAAATTTATAAGGTGCAGTATATTCATTGAGTAGAAAGCTATACAGTAATGAGGTTGAATAATGTGCTACTTCATATAACAATATGCATGAACCTCTAAAACAAATATTTTGTAAAAAGAAGTCAACTACAGGGATAATTATTACTTGGATTCATTTATATAAAATGGAAAAAAATAATAGGCAAAATCAATCTATGCCATTAGACATCAGTGGAGTAGCTACTCTTGAAAAGAAGAAATGATGAACTGTTATTGGAAGGGGTATACAGTAGGCTTCTGTTCTGTTCTGTTTCATGAGCAAGTGATGATTACATGAATGTGTTCATTTTGTTAAAACTCACTGAACTATATCCTTATGATACATATTTTGTGCGTGTGTTGAATTTAATAGTTTTTAAAAAGAAAAGCTTTGGTATGAATTTATGCCAATAAACGTATGTGCAATATGACAGTCTCCACAAGAGAATTCCCAATGACCCAAATCTCTTAGCATTTGTAGCCTCCCACGTTGAAGCTTGTCTATCCAAGTGTAACGAATAGAATGCTGCAGCAATGACCTTGTATGATTTCCCAAGCTTGGTTGTAAGGATCTGTGTAATTTTTACATTGATCTTTGGATTCCTGGGCCACTGACTAATCTGAATTTTGGTAACATTTTCTCCCTTGCTTCCTTTAGCCTAAGGGATGGTAAGAGCTACCTGAGGTTGCTATTCTGTAGGTGATTCTTTATTGCTAGTTGTTTTTTGTTTTGTTTTGTTTCCCCTTCTTAACTCTGTCCACACCCCTGTAAATAGTTTTCTTATTAAAAGCTCTTCATTTGAACCTCAAGTTATGGTCTCTTTCCTTCTGATATAAGGTATATAACTGGGAAAAGAAAACAGGTTTAATGAGAATCTAATCAGTCTGCCTTCAGTTTGCCAAATATCTTCTTCTTCTGCCCAGAACACACTTCTGCAGAGATACAACCACAAGTTCTAGTTAATCCCCAAGTTCAGTTGATGTCCAGAATTTCCAGAAGTTGCATAGTCTTCTTCATAATATCCAGATATGGCATCTTGTTACTCAGCTCTTCCGAACTAATATAATTTATTTCCCTCACATGCACACACACGGTAAAGTGTGGTGGAGCAGGCATCCACTATGCAAAGTACATATTCCCATCAGGAAAGATAAAAGATTCATTGTTTCTTAATGATACTGAAATTCCACTGGGCAAATATTGTAAATCTTCTTCCCCAAAGACAGGAGAAAATTCCTTAGTGAGGTTGTTGTTTTTCTTGAGCCCTGGCTCCATTTTGGTAAGTTTTACATTTACCATTCTATTATTTAGGCATTACTGAAGGGAATGCTAGAAGGTATGTCATCTTTGGAGTTGTAGAGCCTTCTCAGCACACTTTTTGTGCATTACATGGTGTATGTAGCCAGATACATTCCCAGGACTATCAGATCAGGCTTTCCTTAGATTATATACATATATTAGAACATTCTCTACTTTGTCACCAAACTTCTGCCTAAATAAGTAGAACTTCAAAAGACTAAATTGAAAAATTTGTTGAGAATGGTGTACATATTGGATTTTAAATGTATGAACAATACTAGTGAAATAAATAGTGAATAACTGGATAAATACTGTGGCCACTTGACCACTGATAGTAACCACAATGACATCCCTTCAGATACAGAACAAACGTTAAAGTATGAACCTTTTTGGGGGGTGGCCTGACTCAACAAGTATGTACTCTCTGAACACTCACAGTTCACAACCTCATATACTGTTTCTCTCTTGAGAGGAAAAAGGTTAATCCAGCTATCTAAGTGACCCCAAGACTGCTCAACAAGATCCTGCTAACTTTCCCACCATGAGCATGCATCAGCTACTACTCAACAGATGACATTGTGTGACATGCTCTTCCTTTCTGAGCCAAGGACAAAGTCATCTTGCATGTTTAATCTGCATATATGCATATGAATGTACTTGATGTAAAACAGAACCAACTGACAAATAAGCCAACTACGAACCATGTCCAGCTTCGTAATCTAATACTTGCCTTCATTAATATACTCTGTTAGTTAAGATTAGGTTACACTGTAGACGACCAGGAAAAAAAAAAAAATCCTAGAATAATAACAACGTAAAATAATGGAAATTCATTTATATTTTAAATAAAATGTCAGAAGAATGAAATTAAGAGCAAGTATGGAAGTTCTGTTACACAGAGTCCTCAGAGACCTAGCCTCATTTGTGTTCATCACTCCATCTTCCCTAGTGGGGCTTCCATCTTCATAGTCTATGACTCAGACCGTACTCCAGGCAGAAAAGAAACAAAGACAAGGGATGAGGGAAAAGAAACAAAGATTATACACAAGCTGTTTTCTAAGGAAGGCTCTGAAAATTGCCCTTCAACACTCCTACTTCCCATTCATTGGTCAGGATTCAGCCATATGCACAAACATAGCTGCTAAAGAGAATGAGGAATACAGATTTTATTTTAGAACATTACATGCAAAGCTAAAATTTCATCACAAAGGAAGATGGAGAGAATGGACGTTAGGAATAATTATCAGTTTTTGTGAAGAACATCCCTATTCTGCTCTAATAGTTGGTTGCTTCCTTAATCTCATCCAAAGAACACACTCAGCCCCGCACCAAACATCGAAAGTTACTAATTTAACTTAAAGCTCATTATCTCTGCTTGATGCAGAGTTCTCTTAATCAAGCCTCAAAGTGGATCCTTTTGAATCTTCTTTTTGCCCTATGAACTAAAAAAAAAAAAAAAAAAACAACTTACCTGTCCAACACAGTTGGCTGCACTCACCAAAGAGAAATACAATCGATGCTTTAGAAGCTCTGTACTGGGGCATGCTAGTCCTGACATTTGAGAGGAAGACCATATCTAGTAATGTTTTTCATAGCAATGTAGTCAGCACCACTTTAAACTATATTCAGAAAATTTGAACTGACTTTAGTCAAACCGCATTTTAGGAAGATGAAATATTCAATTAATGTATTTGATTGAATTCTTCAATATTCAACCAAATGACTTGGCTTAGATTAAATAAAAACTTTGACAAAATCCATTTAATCCGTTGGATAGACATTTTCTCTACCTAAAGGCAAGCCAATGACCAAAATAACTTTGGCATACTGTAGATACGGCTCTATCTGAGTTAAATATATTTTGGGAGCATAAAATAGAGTCTCTGGTCTCTGAAGTTTCACTTATAGTCATATGACTACGTTTGAGTGCATCCACCAGACTTTAAATGGGGATATTCAAATAGTGTTTGAATGAGTTCTATCCAGATAGCTGCAGCTAATTAAACTAAGTTTGCAATTGTAATTACAATTTTTGTTGTTGTTACTAACATCTGCTACTTAACATCCTAAAAGTATTTATTTTTAAAACCTTAGCACCTCAGTCTATTGCCCTATTCCCTGTAGCTTTTATAACAAGCATTTCTACTTGTATTATATATATTAGATGTTGGTGGTGGTGTTTGTTTCTGTACTTTTGGCTCTAACTCATAGAAATCTTATGTATAACAGAATGAAACATTGCCCAGTCCTGTACTATTTTCATGATCATTGGTCTGTATAAGTCCCCTGACAATTTTCCTCAATTTTGCTGACCATCTACTTTACCAAACATGATTCTGTTTCCTAGACATTGATCTTTCTTGATGATATTAACTTATCACAGACAGCTTTATACTTCAGGATAGATCTTGAAATATTTATTTTCCATAATAAATGCAATGCCATTGTTATTTCCAGCATATTGTTGTTGTTAGGTGACTTTGCGTCAATTCCAAGTCATAGCTATCCTATGTACAAAAGAACGATACTCTACCCGGTGCTGTGTCATCCTCACAATCATTGCTATGGGTTTGAGTTCATCGTTGCAGACACTGTTAATCCATCTCATTGAGGGTCTTCCTCTTTTTTCTGACCCTCTACTTTACCAAGCATAATGTCCTTTTCTAGGGACTGATCCCTCCTGATAACATGTCCAAAGTATATGAGATGAAGTCTCACCACTCTCACTTCTAAAGAGCACTCTGGTTGTACTTAAAACTTGGAGTTGGAAAACCAAAAGGAAAGAACACCCCAGGCACTTCTCAAGCAGAAAGAACTGAAGAAAAACTTTAAGCCTCGAGTTGCAATATTGATAGATTCTATGGGGAAAATATTGAATGATGAAGGAAGCATCAAAAGAAGACGAAAAGAATACAGAGTCACTGTACCAAAAAGAATTGGTCTACTTTCAACCATTTCAGGAGGTAACATACAATTAAGAACTGATGGTACTGAAGGAAGAGTCCAAGTTGCACTGAAGGCATTGGTAAAAAACAAGGCTCCAGGAATTGACAGAATAACAAGTGAGACATTTCAACAAATGGATGTAGCCCTGGAAGTGCCCACTCGTCTATGCCAAGAAATTTGGAAGACAGCTTCCTGGCCAGCCGACTGGAAGAGATTCGTATTTGTGCCTATTCCAAAGAAAGGTTATCCAACAGAATCTGTAAATAATCAAATATTATCATTAATATCACACAGAAGTAAAATTTTGCTGAAGATCTTTCAAAAGGGGTTGCAGCAGTACATCAACAGAAAACTGCCAGAAGTTCAAGTTGGATTCAGGAGAGGATGTGGAATGAGGGATATCATTGCTGATGTCAGGTGTATCTTGGCTGAAAGCACAGAATACCAGAAAGTTTATCTGTGTTTTATTGACTATGCAATGGTATGCTACTGTGTGGATCATAACAAATTATGGATAACATTGCAAAGAATGGGAATTCCAGAACACTTAATTGTGCTCATGAGGAACTTGTACTTAGACCAAGAGGCAGTCATTTGAACAGAACAGGGGATACCGTGTGGTTTAAAGTCAAGAAAGGTGTGCAACAGGGTTGCATCCTTTCACCATACTTATTCAATCCTTATGCTGAGCAAATAATCCTAGAAGACAAAGACTATATGAAGAAGAATGTGGCATCAGGATTAGTAGAAGACTCATTAAGAACCTGTGATATGCAGATGACACAACCTTGCTTGCTAAAAGTGAAGAGGACTTGAAGCACTTACTGATAAAAATCAAAGAATACACTTCTCGGTATGGATTACCCCTCACTAAGAAGCAAACAAACAAAAAAATCCTCACAGCTGGACCCATAACATCATGATAAACAGAGAAAATACCGAAGTTGTCAGGAATTTCATTTTGCTTGGATTCACACCCATGGAAGCAGCAGTCAGGAAATTAAACAACATAAAGCATTGGGAAAACCTGCTGCAAAAGACCACTTTAAAGTGTTAAAAAGCAAAGGCGTTACTTTGAGGACTAAGGTGCGTATGACCCAAGCAGTGATGTTTTCAGTCACCTCGTTAGCATGTGAAAGCTGGACAATGAATAGGAAGACTGAAGAAAAATTGAATTATGATGTTAGTGAAGAATATTGAATATACCATGGACTTACAGAAGAATGAACACATCTGTCTTGGAAGAAGTACAGCCAGAATGCTCCTTAGAAGAGAGGATGGTGAGACTTCATTTCATGTATTTTGGATACATTATCAGGAAGGAACAGTCCCAGGAAAAGGACATCATGCTTGGTAAAGTAGAGGGTCAGCAGAAAAGAGGAAGAGTCTCAATGAGATGGATTGACACAGTGGCTACAACAATGGGCTCAAGTATAACAATAATTGTGTGAATAGCACAGGATTGGGCAGTCTTTTGTTCTGTTGAACATAGGGTCGCTATGAGTTGGAATTGACTTGATGGCGTCTAACAACAACATCCATGTCATTAAGGTCTACTCTGCTTTGAGGAGGTAGCTCATCCCCAGTCATATTTTTAGTGCCTTCTAACCTGAGGGGCTCATATTCTGGCACTATGTCAAACAATGTTTCTCTGCTATTCGTAAGATTTTCAATGGCCAGTTTGTTTGTAAGTAGACTGCCAGGTCCTTTTTCATAGTCTGTCTTAGTCTGGAAGCTCCACTGAAACCTGTCTACTAAGGGTGATCCTGGTGGTATTTGAAATACCAGTGGTAAAGCTTTCAGTATCACAGCAACACAAAAGCCACCACAGTACAACAAACTAACAGATGTGTAGTGGTTTGTATATTAATCTTATAATTTTGGTACAATTGCTTATTGGTTCCAGAAGAATTTTTTAATTGATTGTTTGGTATTCTCTACGTAAACAATCATGTTAATTGTGAACATTACTTCTCCTTCCCACTTAGTATTCATTTATTTCTTTTTTTCTTATAGAATAGCTAGACTTTTCAGTATGATGTTAAATAGGAGGGATTACAGGAGTCACTGCCTTGTTGTCAATCTTAGGGGAACGCTTCCAGTTTCTCACCATTAAGTATGTTTTAGTAGAGACTTTTGATTAAGTAGAGGATGTTTTCTTCTATTCCTTGTTTGCTAAATGTTTTTATCATGGATGTGTGTTGAATTTTGTCAGATGCTTTTAATGCAGCAATTAAAGTGATCATTATTTTTCTTCCGTATTATGATGATGAGGCAGATTATATTAACTGATTTTTTCAATATTTAACCAACCTTGTATGTATGGACTAATCCCACTTGTTTGTGGTGAATAATATTTTTGATGTATTGCTGGATATGATTTTGCATCTATTTCAGGATAGATATTTACGTATAATTTTCCTTTCTTACAATGACTTACTCTGGTTTTGGTATTAGAGCAATATTTATTTCTGTTTGTAGAATCATAGAATGATTATGAAGTTTTCTCTCTGCTTCTGTTTTCTGCAATAAATTGTGAAGAATCATGTTAGTTTTGTCATACATGTTTGGTAAAATTCAACAGTGAAACCATCTGCACCTAATGCTTCAATTTTTAGAAGTTATTAATTATTGATTCATTTTATTTATAGCTATAGCTCTATTCTGACGTATCTTTCTCCGTTCCTTTGCTTTTGACCTGAATCTTTACATTTAAAGTGGTTTACTTCTTGTAGGTAACATATAGTTGTGTGTGCATGTGTTAAATCCACTATAACAATCTCTGCCTTTTAATTGGAGTATTTAAACCATTCACATTTATTGATGATTGATATAATTGGTTTAATACTTAACATGTTTGTAATTGTTTTCTGTTCATTGCACTTGTTATTCATTTTTCTTCATTTTTTTCATCTTGTATGGCTTTAATAGCACATTTTAAATGGTTATATATTTTTCTTCTTCTCTTTGCATATTAATTTTATTTTTTTTTTTTAGTGGTTGCCCTAATGTTTGCGATATACACTTACAAGTTATCTAAGTTCATTTTCAAAAAGCAGTATACTGCTTCATTTGAGGTAGAGGTACCTCACAGAGTATTCCTAATTTTTCTCATTGCTTATAATATTGCTATCATTCATTTCATTCATTCCTATGCTACAATCACCCACGACATTGTTACTAGTATTACTTTAAACAAGCAGTTATTTTTTAAATAAACTAGAATAAGAAAAATACAACTCTCTTCTATTCTTTATGACGTTCTGAACTTCTGACCAATGTAATTTTCCTTCTCCCTGAAGAACTTCTTCTAACATTTTTTGCAGTTCTACTGGCAATGGATTTTCTTAGTTTTTGTTTTCTGAGAAAGTCTTTATTTCTTTTTTGCTTTTGAAAGATAGTTTTACGAGATATAAAATTCTAGGTTAATTTTTTTTTATTTCAAAACTAAATATTTCAGTCCACTCTTATTTGTTTGCATCGTTTCTGATAACAAGACTGATGTGATTCTTATCCTTTTTCCTCTATAAGTGAGATTGTGTTGTTTTGTTTGTTTGTTTCCATCTGTCTGCTTTCAAGATTTTATCTGTATCTTGATTTTTCTTTTCTTTTCTGCAGTGACTATGATATGCCTAGGTCAAAATTTTTTGGTATTTATTCTGCTTGGTGTTCTGTCAATTCCCATGATGTGCACTTTTGTGTCTGACATTAATTTTGGAAAATTCTCAGTCATTATTACTTCAAATATTTTTTCTGTGTCATTATATTTTTTTCTTGCCTTTGTGATAGAACAATTATGTGTGTGTTAAACCTTTGGAAATTGCTCTACAGTTCTTGAACATTTTTTGTATTCTCTATTTTTTTTCTCTTTCCATTTTAGTTTGGAAGTTCCTATTGACATATCAGCTCACTGAATGTTTCCTCATCAGTGTCTAGTCTAATGATAGTTCTATCAAAGTCATTCTTTATTTCTGCAACAACGTTTTCTATTTCTTGCATTTTCATGTGATTCTCTTTTAGATTGTCTATCTTTCTGCATTCGTTACTCATTTCTTCTTGCATATTTATTCATTAGAACCTTTAATATATTGGTCATCATTATTTTAAATTCCCTGTCTGATAATTCCAATATCTTTTTCATTTCTGAGTCTGGATTTAATGCATGATTTTCCCTTCAGAGTGTGGGTTTTCTTTTTCTTTTTTTTTTTTTGCCTTTGAACATACCTGCTGACATTTTGTTGAAAACTGGACATGGCATATTGAGTGATAAGAAATGAAGTTAAAGGCCTTTACTGTGAGATTTTATGTAATCCAGTTAGGGGTGGTGTTGTGTTACCTGTTTGCTCTAGCAATAGACACCAAAGTCCGCACTTCCTTTATTATTCATGGTTTTGTCTTTGATTTTCCTTAAGAATTCTTCCTTTAATAGAGTCTATACCCTCCAGCTCTTTCAGCTGTAATTCACTGTTGTTGTTCAAAGCCCTGTTGGTGAGACGGTATTGTATGAAAGAGGTGAAGCAATCTACAATTTTACAATTAAATCTCTGTCTTTTAGAGGGACTGTGTCTCACTGTGACTTCACAGTTTTTCTTATCCCTCCCCATTTGAAGTAGAAGGAAAGACTAGAGGGTATACTGGAACTGTGTTCATTCCCTTCCCACTAGGTGGCACAAGGCTCATGTAAAGTGTTTTCTTCTGGAAATAGGCATTTGTTGTGGAGAATGTTCTGGGTATATTTCAAAATTATTACTTTTCTACCTATCAGACTCGTGAGGTGATTTTTTCTTATCTCTTCTCCATGAAAACCTGGTGGGGTTTCTGGAGGTAAAATCCATGAACGGGGGGAGCCTTTAAGACTAAAGTCCCCAGGAGTTTTCTACTGTCGTGCTAGTTCACACTCAGCCTCCAGCAATTCATCAAAATTACCGTTTAAGTCTTCCAAATATTTTATGACTCCAGTAGCTTATGGTCCAGTTTGGCAGACCTCAGCTGTGACTCTGTATTCTCCCATCTGACCAGATTTCGGAGAGGCAGTTTGCCCTGCAATCTCAATTCTCTGATGGGTCCAAGAAAAATTACTAATCTTTCAATTTGCTCAGATTTTTTCTTATTGTAGGGATGAGAGTGATGACTTTCAAGCTCTTTATATCTTAAAACTGAAACCAAATGCAGTACCTATTATTTTATCTCTTGCCTGAACTTCCACATGCATGCCTACTTTCACTCTTCACATCGGCCCTGATTTCACCACATTGAATCTTGAATGAGCTTTTGTTGTTGTTGTTGGGGACTGTTGAGTTGGTTCTGACTCATAGTGACCCCGTATGACAGAATACAGCTGCCTTTTTAAAATCATAAATTTCCAATGGAATCTCATCACGCTTAGAATAACTTGGAAAAGCAAGAAACCTTTTTTGAAGTCATTGAGACTCCCATGACCAGGTGTCCTCAAACTCTTCATTTACCTCTCTTGCATTATTCACTCTGCTGTGTTCTTGTTATGTCTTAACAAGCCAAATTTGTTCCAGTCAGATTTATCTGGATGAACGCAGGTTTCTTTTCAAGCCCTGCTAGTGCAGGGTCAGTTAAAAACACAAGTGTAAAGACTTACTGTGCTCTGAACATTCCCTTCTATCCACCAACTTCCAAACTCTGAGTTAGAAATATATGTTGTTGTCGTTGTTGTTGTCTTGTGCCATCAAGTTGATTAAAAAGAATCTCAATTTTTTTTTACTGAGTTAAATATGTGAAATCATCCCAAATATTAGCATAAAAATCTGAACCAGTCTTTAAAAGGTCTTTATTATTTCATGAGGTTAAGGAAATCAATCTCTTCAACCTCCAGATCGTTGGAGGAATATATTTATCTTTCCTTCCTTTGGGGATAGGTAAGAGAGTTGCTGGAAGACAGAAATCAATAATTACTTAGAATTATATAATGACTAATCCATTACTTTTTATTTGATACTTTAATTTTAATTTTTCAATATTAATATTATTTTTCGAGGTTAAAAAGGAACTAAATTCTTACTTAGAAAGTCATTTCAGGATATTGGTTATTGTATATAACCCAGTTTGACAAATCAGATAACTGATTTATCAGTGTGAAATAAATACAACTGGATTTTTGGATAGAGACTACATTAATTAGTTATATTAGTAAATATATCTACAAGCATTTGTACATGTATTTCCCATACTAGCCTTTTATCAGAAATCATTAAGTAACATTATGTAATTCAGTAATTTTAATTCCTTTTTTTCTTTCTCTAGGTGAACTACAAATATGAGGTTGTTTACCTCTTTTCATTTCCACCACATGTAATATTGCGATCTTAACATTAGTGTTGCACACCTGAGAGAAAAAATAAAAATTAAGGGCTAATTTCCTGAGATTAGGTTGTGATGTAGGTATGATTTTAAGGATATACATACTTATTTTTGAATTCTGCCTTTTAAATACTTATTATGGTTTAACGTTGAACAATTTATGTATCTTCTCTTAACCTCAGTTACAAACTTTATTAGTAAAAGGTAGAATACAATGCCAGTTTACAGAGTTGGCATGCTCATATGAGATGAGGATGACAAAATAAACCTACAACAGCATATAGAACTCAAAGCATTTTGTAATGATTTTATTATATGGAAATTAGAGACGGAAATTAATTTAAACTGATTAGGTAAATTACCTGAGCAAATAAAAACAATTTTATCCGTAGAAAACAAGGTTTATAATTAAGTTATTGTGGGAGATAGTATGTACATAGAGCTTCTACTCTCAAAAATTCTTTTAGACTACTGAAAACTATAAGTGAATTATCTTTATCTGATAATCTGTCAATATTTGACAAAAATACTGATTTGTAGTGCTCTTCATGAAATGGTCCAGGACTTATTGGTCAGAAGCACAAGTATATCTATGTACATTACTTGACTCTGACTTGTATACTGAGAAAATCCATTTGGTGATTATAAGAAGTTATTTGTACACCATTGGATGGCATTTACCTTTTTAATCAAATATAATGCCTTCAAAATCCCCTCTGTGCTGTCTGAAGACAAAAAAGTAAACTCATTTTTCCCTAGTTCTGTTTTTACTAGTCCAAACACGTAGGTTTACCCTTTGATGCTTAGTTTATCTCATTCTGTCTGCAGATTATCTTCAGAAAATGATATCTCTTAGAAACTCAAGAGAATTGTATACTTATTCCTGGAAAACATGTTTTGTTTATTTCCAGAGGTAATACTTTATCACCACGTAGTAATTTTCTTCCATACAAGTGAGGAGATACTAGGGTCCTTCAAAATGGAATGATTGTACATACTGTGAAAGGTGATATTTTGGTAGCCAAATAATTTTTTCCCAAGTTTTCATGGAACATATAAAACTTTTGTTCTTTTTTTGCTTAGCTATTGTTGATGCTCAAACCATTTAGGCTCCTGATACTAATTAGTTTTTTATGCATAACTTTGTGATTAACAAAGCAGAATGTGTAATTAAAAACCCCTGGCATATACTGTAAAAAAAATACACCATATTTTTATTCTAATTGACTTGTATTTATATAATTCATAGACTCCACCTTATTTGATTGAGTGCTCACTCTGAGTCAGGCAATGTGACAAGTATTTATTATTTGCAGATGACTACAAAGCATTTATTGACAAAAGTAAATTCAATAATTCACAGGGACATAGGAAAAAAATACAATGTGATTATCCCCTAAATAGGGATATATACAAGGTACTATGGGATCCCCCTAAAAAGGAACATCTACATCTGCCTAGTAAACCTTCACACAGATTGTGATATATCATTTGTAAGCTTTGGAGTGAAAAGAAGGCCTGTAGCACACCCAGTATGGCTTGGCAATCCATGTGGATAGATCAATATCACATAAGGAAAAAACATGAAACCATAAGCTATGTTCAAGAAATAATGATAAGTTGTCATGTCTCAGACCAAGTATGCATGGATAAGAATGGTGGGAATGTTCTTGAAAAGGAATCAGGAGCCAGATCAGAGTGAGTATTTATGTGACATTCTCATAACCCTTTTGTATCAATCCTTTTTTTCAATTTGTTAGGTTTTCAATTTATAAAATCCCAGCTTTTCTGTGAAGGAATTTGTTTCAGAGATAGCAAAATCTTTCAATCTTCTGCCAAAAATGAAACACAATTTATTTTCATTATCAATCCCCATGTCCAGTTAGGTCATAATATGTATTCCCTTTACCTATTTGTGGACAGTGGAAGAATGCACCAGTCATGCTTAAATATATGGGGATACTTTAACCTCTGTATCTTTCTAGTCTACTGACTTCTAGTGGTAAGCAGGAGTGTAAGATGGCACCCGAAAATCCCCACTGTCTGGGGCACATACACCTTTTCCAAGTTATTCAATCAAACACTAATGTAGGTGCTCCTGTGAAGGAATTTAGAAGTTATATAAAAGTCCCAACACCAAAAAACCAAACCCATTGCCATCAAGCTGATTCCAACTCGTAGTGACCCTGTAGGACAGAGTAGAACTTCCACATAGGGTTTCCAAGGAGTGGCTGGTGGATTCGAACTGCAGACCTTTGGTTAGCAGCCAAGCTCTTAACCACTACACCACCAGGGCTCCTAAAGATCCCAAGTCACTTTAAAATAAGATAGGGATATTATCCTTGATGGTCCTAGGTTGGTTAGGTGAGCCTTTCAAATGGGCTGAGCGCTTCCAGATGACAGGGATCCAAAGCATGATAGAGAGTCTATGAGAGCCACATGTTCCATTATTAACTTTCAAGATAAGATATAAGAGTCCACATGGAGCTGAAAGCTTACAGAGTTTACAGAAACTCTGAAATAACAAGGGGTGTTGTTTAAGCCTCTATATTTGTATTAATTTGTTATACAAAAATAGAAAATAAATACCTGTCTCTGCATTCTCTCCAATATTCAAGTTAGAATGACAATTGCTCACAGTGCACTGGGCATTCAAACTTATGGTTTCATATCTTAATATGTGGAACTTATGGAGGTTATATTGGTACTTAGTTAAATATTAACTAACTTTAACAATATTAAAGGTATGGCTTTAAATAATTATCATGAATGGATGGACTGCACTAATTATGCTTTTTGTTTCTATTTACCTTAGAGATAAAAATAATCACTTACTTATTCATTAGGAGCCTCATCACTTAGACAGTGTATCACTGTTTTATGTATTGCACTATGTATTTATATATTGTATTAGCACTAATTGTTATCAATTGCTAATGAAATTAGTCCCTTGGTAATTAACTGTCAAACTATGTAATAGCAATAGTATAAAGTGAATTAATATTTAATCACCAAAAATTATTAAATATCAAAATATCCCTTCAGGATACTTAATGAATGAAACTATTACTTGACTTCAGTTAAGGAATTCAGCTACTATTTTGAACAGTCATAGATAGCATGACACAGGGAGATGCTTGTAATCCGTATTTAAATATTTGTGTTATACCTGAATATGTTCCATTTCTTGTTCTCCGCCATGTTTTGACAATCCCTCCAACTAAAGATATTATTTATTTATTTATCAAAAACACACCTAATACTTAACTATGCGCCAAACAGTGAGAAGTTAGCTTTGTTTTAGTACTTAGAAATTAATTAAATACATTGTGTGTGTGTGGAAATGGTAGATCAGTTCCATAGTAAATTTTTAAGTCAACCTTTTTAGTAGTCCTGCTCAGTGTAAATAAACCGTGCCTTTTATTTATTTACCTAGCTGTATGTTCTAAGCTCCTTTCAATAGTTTGATCCCAATCTCTTTACTATGCAAATGAATGCTTTCATTGCATGTCTGATGCTCTGATTCTCCAGAAAGTGGGTTCACTTTTGCTCTACTCAGATCTTCCTAAATAAGATCATCCCTTTCAGTATTAACAAAGTTTCTAGAGTTACTCTATTTGCAGATTTAAGTACAATTTCAAATGTTGTTATTCATTGGCTCAACTACTGATGCAATTCAATTTTTTTAACACTCATTTTCATTTTAAAATATTATTTTGCATCTGCATGTTTGTGCACTGAAGTATATACCGGGTGAAAAATAACTTCAGCACCTGTTGTATTTTGCTCTGATCACTGAATAATTGACCTCACTGCCTAGCTCTTCTTTTTGAGTCATTGGCTTCAAATAAGTATTTCCTCTGCTGTCTATATACTAGGAGTATGTATCTGTTTCCTCTCAGCGCCCACTTAGGTAAAAAATAAAAAAAATGTTTCAGGCATAGGGAAATTTAAGATGATGATGATTGTATTTGTTTGATATTGTCTTTAACTTATTACCTTTTCAGAGAATCCTCTGTCCCCACTCTCAGATATATGATAAGAGGCAAAGTAACTTTATTTGATGGTTTGAATCTTCACACCTCTAACTCCTCTCTATTTGGCTATGAGTTTTATTTGCACAATTCAAACACAAGCAAAGGAAGTTGAAACTTTTGGTGAAGCAGACTCAACCTTCAAGATAATTCCAGAAATTGTTAAAAATAAACACAAGGGTAATTACATGTACTTTCCAAAGCTATTTGAAATTTTGTGGTCTTGTATTCTGCTGTTGGTATGAATAAAATTAGTTTTTAGCAGTTTGAACTCAGTACAGCAGCAAATAACAAGTTCAGTTATTTCTTTCAATTAGTTGATCATACCTTAAACTTATAAATTCATTCTAAATCAAAAGATATTATGAAAAATTGGGGTATTGTTTAACTAAAATGCTTAATAATAAATTCTATTTTTATTTCCAAAGTTAAAATTGCATATATTTGGAATTCATATTCAGTCTCTTTCAAATGTAAAGAGATGGAATGAGAAGGCAGTTTGAAATGTCCAACACCAAAGTAAAAATTTAAATTATTTACCAATGCTGTTATATCTAATGTCTTATGCAATCCATGATTCCCTATTACACAAACTATCCATTATTTCAGAACATACTAATGATTACTAAAGTGGGTTAAAACTGATCAGTTTATTACTCTATTTTTTTTTTTTTAATTTTCTGAGTCGAAGTGTGTTCCCAATTTCAATTATAAATACAAAATGTTTTTAAAATGTATTAAGATATATGTAGCAAAATATAATGATTTCACCTTTACAGAAAAGATTAATCTAAAATGATCTCAGTACAGCAGCTACTGATATAATTGTTATAATGCTATAAGTTAAACAATTGGAAAAAGAAATCGATATACTTCCTCTGACAACTGTACTGACTTAAATAATTAAATATCAACCCAGTGCAAGAAGCAGACACATATTTTCCAAATATATGTATAATTATTATGTTAATTCCCAAGGAAGCCCTTAATTTAAGTCAGGCTCGTTTTTACCCCTGCCTCAAAAAATACTTAACATTCCTATTTTTCCTATTTTATGAGTTTTATTTCTAGCTGAAAATTCATTATGTTACCATGTCCTATGACTTTTCATTAAAGATCATTATACAACTGGGAAATAATCATCTCAGACACAACATAAGCAGGGTCCTCTCAACTTTGATTACACTGCATTGTGTTTTTAAATTAGTATCTGTACACTGAGATCAATTAACATTTTTAAAGAAAATTCTTTCTGCACAACAAATTGCAATTAAATTGTCTTGTGGGTAATATAATGCCACAGAATGAAATTTAAGAAAATTCTTATCCCTGCTCATTTATGATGCAATGAAAATCTGATAAATATTAATCACAACAAATAGATAAGAAAATAGGAAATGAAAGTTCTTTAAAGTATTGAAATGTTTTAAGGACGATGTTCTTGTCATACGATTGATGTAAGAATAATAAAGGAAAAATAATAGCGTCACTGGGTGCGTTGAATCCTTGTAACATTTTGCACAATAGCTAACATAGCTTTCTCTCAGGCATTAATACTTCAAATACACAATTCAAACAAAGAGTGCTCTTTTCAGATGGATAGGATCAAGTATAATTATATATTTCATACATTGGACCAGAGAATGAAACACTGTTGAGAAAGTAAGAACAGAACCGCTTTACCTTGCTACACCTTAGCTCAAGTTGGAAAACAGCCATTGACTCTGAGCTCCAGAGAGATGTTTCAAGTACAACTGAGGAGTTATAAACAACCTCAGGAAACGGACACTTTTGGTTTTCACACCAAAGTCATCTTCACCCTTGGATTCCAACTTACAGTTCTAATTATAGTTGTGAAAAATGCTTTTTCCTCCAGCCACATGAGTAGATACCGAGAGCAACACTGAGGAAGATGCTGGATGACAGGGCTATCTTTATAAAATTAACTGAAATGTCAGTCTGTGACTAAGCCTAGGGGTTGGCTTTCAATGCAAGCACTTAGAACTCAACCTTAAAGAAAAATACCAATTATTTGACCAAAGGTGAAAGTGGATAAAACATCAAACAATAAAAAAGCAGAACTAATATATTTTTTTAAACTGCATATAAAACTGTGACATACTCTCTACAAATAGCATTGGCCACACCATATTTGTCATTGATACCAGAGTTCATGATGGGCAAATATTATCCAGGTCAGTGGAGACATTTAAAACTCCATCCCTCTTTGTTTTTGTTGTAGTTGGATGTCATGCAGCTGATTCCAGTTCATAGCTACCCCATGTGACAGAGGAGAACTACCTAATAACGTCTTATTGACTGTAATCTTTAAGAAAGCAGATCAGCACGTCTTTCTCCTACAGAGCCACTGGGTGAGTTCAAACCACCACCTTTCAGTTAGCAGCCAAGCACTTAACTGTTATGCCACCAGGGCTCCTTCCATCCCTCCTGACAGAGCTTTTTCAAATCATGCTCACTCATTTATTACTTGTTGACTATACTTTGATTCATAACTATGTACTCTGGAAGTGAGCACATTTTGTAGCTTTCCCCAACAACTGCACAAAAATGCTGGCACTTTTATGGCCTAATCTAATATACTGTCCAAACAAATACTGCTATTTATAAAAGAGATCCCTGGTGGCACAAGGGTTAAGCTCAGCCAAAGGTCTGCAGTTTGAACCCACCAGCCTCTCTGCAGGAGTAAAGATCTAGTGATCTGCTTTTGTAAAGGTTGTTGTTGTTAGGTGTTATCAGGTCAGTTCCAACTCATAGTGACCCTATGTACAACAGAACAAAACACCGCCCAAACCTGCGCCATCCACAGGATGGTTGTTATGTTTGAGCCCATTGTCTTAGTTATCCAGTGCTGCTGTAACAGAAATACCACCAGTGCATGGCTTTAACAAACAGAAGTTCATTCTCTCACAGTCTGGTAGGCTAGAAGCCCCAGTTCAGGGTGCCAGCTTCAGGGGAAGACTTTCTCTCTTTGTCGGCTCTGGAGGAAGGTCCTTGTCATCAATTTTCCCCTGCTCTAGGAAATTCTCAGCTCAGGGTCCAAAGGAAGCTCGCTCTTGGTTGTACTTTCTAGGTGATATGAGCTCCCCATGTCTCTCTGCTGGCTTCTCTCTTTCATATCTCAAAAGAGACTGACTCAAGACACAGTCTAATCTTGTAGATTGCGTCCTGCCTCATTAACATAACTGCTGCTAATCCCATCTTATCAGCATCATAGATAGGATTTACAACGCTTAGGAAAATCACATCAGATGACAAAACAGTGGACAATCACACAACACTGGGAATCATGGCCTAGCCAAATTGGCACACACATTCTTGAGGGATACAAATTCAATCCATGACACCCTTTGTTGCAGCCACTGTGTCAATTCATCTCATTGAAAATCTTTCTCTTTTTTGCTGACCATCTACGTTACAAAGCATGATGTTCTTCTCTAGAGACTGGTCCCTTCTGATAACATGTCCAAAATATGTGAGACAAAGTCTGGCCATTCTTGCTTCTATTGAGCATTCTGACTGTACTTCATCCAAGATAAATTTGTTCATTCTTTTAGTAGTTCTTAGTATATTCAGTATTCTTCACCAACACCATAATTCAAAGGCATCAATTCTTTTTATTTTATTTTTATTGTACTTTAGATGAAGGTTTACAGAACAAATAGTTTCTCATTAAACAGTCAGTACACATGTTGTTTTACGACATTGGTTAACAACCCCATGACATGTGAACACTCTCCCTTCTCAACCTTGGAGGACCTTTTTATTTTTTTGGTGAAAATATACATAGCCAAAGATATACCATTTCAAAAATTTCTACATGTACAATTCAGTGACATTGATTATATTCTTCCAGTTGTGCTCTATTCTCACTATCCTTTTCCAAATTATTCCATCACCATTATCTTCAACTCACTGTCCCCTAGGCTTCCCATCAAACCTTTCGAGTGGCTGTTGTCAATTTGATCTCACATAGATAATCTTTTTTTTTTTTTTTTGTACTTTAGATAAAGGTTTATAGAACAAATAGTTTCTCATTAAACACCACAGATATTGCCCTATGACAATGGTTAACAACCCCATGACATGTCAACACTGTCCTTTCTCAAACTGGGGTTCCTTATCACCAGCTTTCCTGTACCCTCCTGCCTTCGACTCCTTGTTTCTGGACTGCCTTGCCTCATCAGTCCCTTTTTGTTCTATGGGGCTGCCCAATCGCAGGCTGAATGGGGAGCCTCAGGAGTGACCTCACCACTGGGCTAAAAGGGTGTCTGGCGGCTATACTCTCAGAGTTTCTCCAGTCTCTGCCAGGTCAGTAAATCTGGTCTTTCTTTGTGTGTTAGAATTTTGTTCTACACCCTTATCCAGCTCTGTCCAGGACCCTCTGTTGTGATCTCGGTCAGACAAAGGCATCAATTCTTCTTCAGTCATCCTTACTGATCTTCCAGCTTTCACATGCATGTAAGGCAATTGAAAATATCCCGGCTTGGGTCAGGCACACCTTAGTCCTCAAAGTGACATCTTTGATCTTTAACACTTCAAAGAGAAGCAGCAGATGTGCCCCATGCAATGTGTCATTTGACTTCTTGACTGCTGCTTCCATGGGCATTAATTGTGGATCCAAGTAAAATGATATCCTTTACAAGTTCAGTCTTTTCTCTGTTTATTGTGATGTTGCTTATTGGTCCAGTTGTGAGGATTTTTGTTTTCTTTATGAAGAGGTGTAATCCATACCGAAGGCTGTAGTCTTTGATCTTCATCAGCAAATACTTCAAGTCCTCTTCACTTTCAGTAAGCAAGTTTGTGTCATCTGCATATCGAAGGTTGTTAATGAGTCTTCCTCTAATCTTGATGCCGTGTTCGTCTTCATATAGTCCAGTTTCTCAGATTATTTGCTCAACATACAGACTGAATAAATATGGTGAAAGGATATAGCCCTGACAAAGTTTTCTTGACTTTAAACCATGCAGTATCCCCTTGTTCTGTTTGAATGACTGCCTCTTGGTCTAAGTTCACATTCCTCATGAGCACAATTAAATGTTCTGGAATTCCCTTTCTTCCCAATGATAACCATAATTTGTTATGAACCACACAGTCTCGAATGCCTTTGCATAGTCAATGAAACACGTGTAAATATCTTTCTGGTGTTCTCTGCTTTCAGCCAAGATCCATCTGACATCAGTAATGATATACCTCATTCCACTCCCTTTTCTGAATCTGGTTTGAATTTCTGGCAGTTCTCTGTCAATGTACTGCTGTAGCTGCTTTTGAATGATCTTCAGCAAAATTTTTCTTGTGTGTGATATTAATGGTATTGTCCGATAATTTCTGCACTCTGTTGGATCACCTTTCTTTGGAGTGGGTTCAAATATGGATCTCTTCCAGTCGGTTGGCCAGGTAATTGTCTTCCAAATTTCTTGGCATAAACCAGTGAGCACCTCCAGCACTGCATCCCTTTGTTGAGACATCTCAGTTAGTATCCCGTCAATTCTTGGAGCCCTGCTTTTCGCCAATGTCTTCAGTGCAGCTTCAACTTCTTCCCTTAGCACCATTGGTTCTTGATCATATGCTGCCTCCTAAAATGGTTGAACATCCACCAATTCTTTTTGGTACAGTGACTATGAGTATTCCTTCTATCTTCTTTTGATGCTTCCTACATCATTTAATATTTTCCCTGTAGAATCCTTCAATATTGCATCTTGAGGCTTGAATTTTTTCTTCAGTTCTTTCAGTTTGAGAAATGCCCAGTGTGTTCTTCCCTTTCGATTTTCTAACTCCAGGTCTTTGCACATTAGTAAAAAATTACAGCCTAGGAAACACTATGTGGCGGTTCTACTCTGTCCCACAGGGTCTCCATGAGGTACAATCAACTTGAGGGCACACAAAAACACAATATTTGCATTATAATTATTGTGAGTATTGGTTTTGACTTAATTGCACTGATACATCGGATACCAAAAGTTTAAATGGATAAACGTCAATATGTGAATAAATTGGAATATACATTTTTAAAAGATGATGTTAAATATGATTGATGAGATTCAATATATCACCAAAAATTAGAATTTAAGATAAAAAATTATAATAATTCTGGAATTGCAAGCATATGAAGAATGTTTTGTTGCAAACGTAAAACAATATTGCTGTTTGTAGATATAAATAAAGATAATTATTTTAGATACTGTAATATTATTTAACTAGGTAGATGTGAAAGTGGAAAGATTAAAGTGTAAATAAAAAGACCTGGATTTGAATCACAGATTACTTGTTAAAAATCTTATATAAAAAATGGTGATTTAATTAAATTATCTGTATTTTAGTATTATTGTGTACAATTGGAATGAGAATTCTGACCTTAAATATTTGTTATGAGAAATTCATGACTAAATGCAAAAGAAAAAATCCTGGTGCCTAATGAACATGAAAGACATGTGTTTATTTCTCCTTATAAATATGTAATGCTTCTCTAGTATCATTTTTTTCCCCATACAAAAATTTATAGATACATTGTTATGTGACTCTAATTGCTCTTCCAATACTGTGACAGCACACTCCTCCTCTCCACCCCTGATTTCCCATGTTCATTAAACCAGCTCCTAACCCTCTCTGCCTTCCCATCTCACCTCTGGACAGAAGCCGCCCATTTAGTCTCTTGCATCTACTTGGGCTAAGAGGCACACTCCTCACGAGTATCACTTTACGTCCCACAGCCCAGTCCAATCCCTGTCGGAAGAACTGGCCTTGGGGATTGTTTTAGTTCTGGGCTGATAGAGAATCCAGGGGCCATGTTTTCCGGGGTTTAATATCATTTTTAGAAAGAATATTTAATGAATACCTAAGAAAGATAAAATTAAATTAAATGGAAGAGATTTAAAATAATCCCTATATAGATGCATAATAGAAAATAGATTATTAAGATGCAAACCCAGAAAAAGAGTTGTTTTATTTTAACTCACTGTTCATATAATGTATTTCCATATTGTTCTGTATATAGGTATTTAAAATAACTAATTAAATTATATATTTCTCCCCAATATTAATTTTAAAATATAATAATGCTTGAAGTGAATATGATTTACTATTAAATGTTAAGCATACAGAACTTCAATTATTGAGTTGAAGGTTTTTATTTGTGTTGTTCCCATCTTGAAAGATGTATTTAATGCTACTGGATTATAAAATCTGTGAAATTTACACATATTGGTTACAGTTATAGTAATATACATCAAATCTGGAATAGATTAAAAAACATTTAGTTCTATTAAAATCCCAGCTGGGTTTCTCATAAAAATTAATAAACCAATTATATTATGGATATGGATATGCAAAGAGCCAAATTACCTAAAATGCTCATGAATGAAAATAACAAAGTAGGAGCAATGTACTACCAGAAATCAAGAATTAATACAAAACTAAGTGTTATGGATTGAATAGTGTCCCTTAAAAATATGTGTCAACTTGGCCAGGCAATAATTCCCAGTATCGTGTAGTTGTCCACCATTTTGTGATCTGATGTGATTATCCTATGTTTTGTAAATCCTAATCTCTGTTGTGTTAATGAGGCAGGATTAGAGTCAGGTATGCTAATGAGGCAGGACTCAACCTACAGGTTTAGGTTGTATCTTGAGTCAATCTCTTTTGAGACATAAAAGTGGGAATCCTGGAGAGAGAGGATGAACCTCATACCACCAAGAAAGAAGAGCTAGGAGAAGAGCGTATCTTTGGGCCTGGGGTCCCTGCGCTGAGAAGCTCCTAGACGAGGGGGAGATTGACAAGGACCTTCCCTCAGAGCTGACAGACAGAGAAAGTTTTCCCCTGGGGCTGGAACCCTGAATTTGGACTTCTAGACTGTGAGAGAATAAGTTTGTTTGTTAAAGCCACGCACTTGCCGTATTTCTGTTATAGCAGCACTAGATAACCAAGACACTAGGGTAATTAATAAGGTATGATACTAGCATTAGCACGAGTAGCGAAAAACAAACCACTGTATAAAAATATATTACCACATATCTTGTCGCATGATATATAGATACAAGTGGTTTTTCAGAAGAGTAGGGAAAATTGTAAGTTTTGCAGTAATGGTGTTCAGTCAATTGGATATGCACATGGAAATAAATTAACTTACATCCTTCCCCTAAAACAATTCTATGTAGGTAAAAGATCTACTATTAGGGGGAGATGGTTTTTTAAAGATAATAAAAGAAAATATGTTTATAACTTCAAGGTGAATAAGATTTTTTTAGCAGTAAAGCAAAACAACTAACCATGAAGGAAAATTTGATAAATGTGATTATACTAAAATTAAATTCATTTTTTAATGAAAAAGACTCAATAAAATATAAGCCACCACCTAGAGATGATATCTGCAATACATATAAACAATTAAATTTGTGATGTTCTTGTTGTGTTAGGTGTCCTTGAGTCGATTTTGACTCATAGTCATCCCATGTGACAGAGTAGAGTTGTCCCATAGTGTTTTCTACATTATATTTTTTAAGAAAGTAAACCACCAGCTCTATCTTCCCCAGAGCAACTGGGTAGGTTTGAAATGTCAAGCTTTCAGCTGGAAGTTCAGTGCTTAACCATTTTTGTCACCAGGGCTCCTTAAATTTGTGGTAGAAAACACAATAAATCTCATTGGTAATTAATATAGTGTTTAGCACTATATTAATAGTGTTAATGATATCAGAATAAACATCAATCAGATTTAGTCAATTAGAATAAAAAGAAACAAACAATAAAGTCTGCCAGTACTAAGTGTTATGGGGGATATGGAGTAATGAGAACACTTACGGATTGCTCTGCTGGGGTATAAATGGAACTAACACCTTAAAGTAGTGTTTGCATATTTAATGAGATTGAACACTCCAAGAGAATCGTTTGGAGAAAAACATCCATGTAAGCCCCTGGACACATGTGTAAGACATTGTACATAATAGTTAGGAATTAGGTGTTTAGGCATAGGCTCATTATTACTGATGACTTTTTCTTTCTAGTGGCAGAAAGGACTCTTGGATGGCATTACAGTAATCTGCATTGGATCTAGACTAATCTATTCTTGAAGAGTTCACACTATGGGTCTGCATCACTACTACAGCTAAAGATATCTGGCTAATTCATAAACTTGAACCTGTTTAGGAGTTACAAAACTGAGATTCTGGCTTAAGAGCAGTTCCATGATATTAAAGGAAACATTTTCAAATGTTTATTTTAAACAAGTATTTTTACAAAAATCATGGTTAAAAACTTATCTTGAATAACTTGTGTTTTGTAATAAATATGCAGAATACAGCAACAGTTAACATAATAGGCAGAATACTAAAAAGATCCAGGGTCCCATGTAATTCCCTCCCCTTAATTGTGACTACCACCAGTAACTTGGTTCTAACCAATGAAATATGACAAAGGTGATAGGTTATCTCTCCTGTGATTATGTTATGTTACAGGGTAAAGGTGAGGGGATTTTGCAGATGGAATAAAAACCTTGAATAATTTCTCTTTAAATTAATCAAAAGTAAATTATTTGGGGTAAGCCTAGGGTAATCAGGTTAGGCCTTTAAAAGAGATTCTAGAAATGAGATTCTCTCACCTGCTAGTCTTGAAGAAACAAGGCTCCTCTTTGAGTTCTAAAGCTGTGAAGCATTAAATTCTGCCAAAATCCATGTGAGCTTGAAAAATGATTCTGAACCTCAAATGAGACCCTAGGCTTGTCCAACACTGCAATTGCAGCCTTACATGCCTCCCGGTAGAGGAGACGCATAATCTGTGCACAGGCTCCTGAATAATGGAAACTATGAGATAATAAATGTGCATTGCTTTAAACTATTAAATTCATTGTAATTTGCCGTGTAGATAAATAAAACTACTAGCACAGTACTTTAAATAGCAATTTAAATATTTAAGACACACGCAAACATTTCATTTCTTTAACAAATATTTATTTCTAGACTTGCAAATTAAAATCGTATAACCCTACTAAGTACTTGCGCTGCTTCTTCGCTTTTCCTCATCCTTTCCATTTTGGCCTGGCCAGTAAGAATATCTACATATATTCGAAAATAACAGTAGTGAAATGTCTAATTTCCACTCTAGCTCTCTGACCTCGGGGAGATCCCCAGATGTCTGTTGACCTAATTTGACTTCTTGGCAATGTGGTGGTCTCCAGAAGGACTGCATGCATGTTAAACAGATGAATGAGCTGCCCCATTGTTTCTGAGGAAGAGAATGTTAGGGCACTAGTTTTATTTATTTGCTATCACATCCTTTAAAAAGTCTAGTTTTGAGGTTTTTTTTTTTTATTATTTAAATAATTCATTTACATGGGTATGTGCTCTTGTATTTTTAATGATGTGATTTGAAAAGTAAAACTGTATATCCCCACATTCCGGGCATTGAGAATTGAAACAACACCTGATTAATTATGTTAACATGACTTTGCTCCTCCATGGTCTTCATTAGCAATATTTTACTTTTCCTAGACCATCCTTCCCAAATGGCTAGATTTTTAATTATAGCATTTCTCTGGAAAGCATTTTAATTTGTGGGTTAAGATTCTTTTAATCCCTCCTCTCAGAATCCTCTCCTGGCTGTTTCCGCCAATCTTAGACAGTTAGACTGTGATTCCTACCAAAACCTAATCGAGTTCTTCAGCAAGCTTTAATAATCATTGTCCTGCTTTTAAAACTTACATTTTCAATTGAAATTCACAAAGCTAGCTGGAGAGTGTTGCCTAGGAATATCGCACATTCCCGTAATTCATTCTGGGCTTGGCTTTCATTGTCTTCATAATTTTAGCCACAATAAGTACTGATTTACATATGACTTTATATTAGACATTCTCAACTTAACAAAAACCCTTTGAATTAGACTTCTGAAAGAAAGATCTGTGGGAATTATCATATTTTTAATGATTTACATGCTGGTTGTTTTGAACCTTCCTTATAAGAAAATCAGATTTAAGAAGACAAAACTAGAAAGAGTTTCAGATTTTTTTTTTTTTTTTTTTTTTGGTCCATGACATCTGCAGGAAGTAATTAGACTCTTCAGTGACAAGTGTGAACCCTTGACTGAAGTCAGCTCTGAGGTTCTTGTGTAGGTTTCATAGTGAGTCGTGCAACATATTACAACAAGTTTACTTTCTGTAGAAAATAAAGGTATTACAATACCATCTCCCAAAGTTATTGTATGTTACAGACTACTAACTGCTGTTGGATTTTATTAAATATTTCTGGTCATATTAAATAAGTTTTTATTTGAGACTCTGTTAAAATTTTAAGAAATCACTTGAAAATAATTTCAAGCTAATGACAATGTAAATTTTAATATTATATATCCCACTGGTACATTGATCTAAGAATACAAAAATAAATACTATGTTGCTCTAGGGTTTTTTTCCTTTAGAATTCAGTTAACTTCGATTCATCAATATTTTATTGAGCTCCTCATGGTCACCAGTAGCTAAGCACCGAGAGGAGAGATTTGCAGGGTCATATCTCGAGATTGCTGCAAAATCTCACATCTGCTGAAGTTCACTCCACACGCTGATCCCAGATGAGGGAAGAATAAAGGCTTTTGCTTTCCATTCTACCTTCCAAATCTCAAACACATGACTGTTTGGCAGAAGGTAAACTTGAACATTGCTGACAAATTCTTCTGCGAAATGCAATTCTGAGGCATCTATTCTCTATAACTGGGGAGATTAGAGGAGAAGGCAGAGCTAGATAGCTTTGATTACCAATGGACATTTTGGAGGTGCTCACTAATGCTTTTTATCAATTTGATCTTGGGTAACTCAGCGTCAGGAGTCCTTGAGCAGCGCAAATGGTTAAGCACTTAACTACTAGCAGAAAGGTTGGCAACCCATCTTCGTGGGTTCTTTTTTATAATATAAATTTAGAGTTTTGAAAAGTATATCCACATTTAAATTTAATATTAATGTTATGTTTATATTCATCTTATTTATATTTACTTTAGTACTTTAATAGTCAGGACTTCAGCACTTTAATCCTTTCCGTGTCATCCTACAATGAACAAATATGATCTTAGAAATTACCCAAGCTCTGCATTGCTTCCATGCATTTTTAATTTAAATCATCATAAAAAAGTCTGTTGTGCTAACTGCAATTATGATACCTCAGTTATAACTATAAACTGAAATTACATGAAATTACGTGATCTATTTGTGATTTTTTAGGTATAAGACTACATAGATATTAGCCCATACAGGCCAGAGAGCCAGAAATACATGCTACAAGTTGTAGTATTTGGAGACCTTGGGAAATGAAAACAATTTGTCAAAGATATAAATTGGGGGATGATCTTGGCAGAATAGTTGAAAAGAACTCCAATATTCTCAGTTGACTTTTACATGTTTTTGCAGAGGGATTGGCCAGAATATTAATCGCATTTAAGGTACAGAAAGGAGGATGGACAAGGGTTTACCAACAGAATAACTGAATGAAGATGTAACAGATTTTTTGTAAATTCTGTCTCTCTGTATGGAGTGTTCTTTACTTGAGAGTTTACAGCAGGCACTGCACTGCTGAGTTTGCTGAAACTATCTCTCCAATCATGAGTTCACATGTCTTATAATGCACTATTTTTTGGTACACGTATCATTCACCTGAAAAAAAATGTGAATTAAAACATGGTATTTAAAACCAATATTGGTAGCTATGATAGTCTTATGATTTTTCAATTATTCAATTACATGATATAACATTCAACAGATTATTCATACGTTGCTGTTGCTGTTACGTTGTTAGGTGCCGTTCAGTCACTTCTGACTCATGGTGATACGCTATGTACAACAGAATGAAACACTGCCTGGTCCTGAGCCATCTTCACAATCCTTGTTATGCTTGAGCCCATTGTTGCAGCCACTATGTCAATCCATCTTGTTGAGGGTCTGCCTCTTTTTCACTGAACCTCTACTTTACCCAGCATGATGTCCTTATTCAGGGACTGGTCCCCCCTTATAACATGTCCAAAGTATGTGAGATGAATTCTTGACCTCCTGCCTTCTAAGGACTATTCTGGCTGTACTTCTTCCTAGACAGATTTGTTCCTGCTTTTGGCAGTCTATTGTGTATTCAATATTCTTCACCAACTCCAACTCCGCAACTCAAAGGTGTCAATTCTTTAGTCTTCCTTATTCATTCTCCAGCTTTCACATGCATAGGAGGTAATTGAAAACACCATGGCTTAGGTCAGGCTCAACTTAGTCTTCAAGGTGACACCTTTGCTTTTTAACACTTTAAAGAGGTCTTTTGCAGCAGATTGGCAACATGCAAGGTGTCCTTTGATTTTTTGACTACTGCTTCCATGGTGTGGATCCAAGTAAAATGAAATCCTTGACAACTTCAATATTCTCTCTGATTATCATGATGTTGCTTATTGGTCCAGTTGTGAGGATTTTTGTTTTCTTTATGTTGAGGTGTAATCCGTACCGAAGGCTGTGGCGTTTGATCTTTATCAGTAAGTGCTCCAACTCCTTTTCACTTTCAGCAAGCAAATTTGTGTCATCTACATATTGCAGGCTGTTAATGCATATTCTTCCAATCCTGATGCCCCCTTCTTCTTCAAACAGTCCAGCGTCTTGGATTATTTGCTCACCATACAGACTGAATAAATGTGGTGAAAGGATACAACCCTGATGCACAATTCTCCTGAATTCAAACCGCACAGTATCCCCTTGTTCTGTAAGAACGACTGCCTCTTGATCTATGTACAGATTCCTCATGAGCGCAATTAAATGTTCTGGATTCTCGTTCTTGGCAAGGTTATCCATAATTGGTTATGATCCACAGTTGTATGCCTTTGCAATAAATCAATAAAACATAGGTAAACATCTTTCTGGTATTTTTTGCTTTCAGCCAGGTCCACCTGACATCAGCAATGATATCCCTCGTCCCATGTCCTCTTCTGAATCTGCCTTGAATTTCTGGCCGTTCCTTGTCGATGTACTGTTGCAGCTGCTTTTGAATGATCTTAAGCAAAACTTTACTTGTGTGTAATATTAATGACATTGTTCGATAATTTCCACATTCGGTTGAATCACCTTTCTTGGGAATAGGCATAAATATGGATCTCTTCCAGTCGGTTGGCCAGGTAACTGTCTTCCAAATTTCTTGGCATAGACGAGTGAGCACTTCCAGAGCTGCATCCGGTTGTCAAAACATCTCAATTGGTATTTCGTCAATTTCAGGAGCCTTGTTTTTCACCAGTGCCTTCAGTGCAGCTTGGACTTCTTTCAGTACAATAGATCCCTGATCATATACTACTTCCGGAAATAGTTGAACATCGGCCATTTCTTTTTGGTATGGCGACTCTGTGTATTCTTTCCATCTTCTTTCGATGATTCCTGGGTCATTTAATATTTTTCCCGTAGAATCCTTCACTATTACAACTCAAGGCTTGAATTTTTTCTTCAATTCTTTCAGCCTGAGAAATGCTGAGCATGTTTTTCCCTTTTGGTTTTATAACTCCAGGTCTTTGCACATGTCATTATAATGCTTTACTTTGTCTTCTGGAGCCACCCTTTGAAATCTCATCTTCAGCTCTTTACGTCATCATTTCTTCCGTTTTGCTTCAGCATCTCGACATTCAAGAGCAAGTTTCAGAGTCTCTTCTGATATCCATTTTGGTCTTTTCTTTCTTTCTTGTCTTTTTAATAACCTCTTGCTTTCTTCGTGTATGATGTCCTTGATGTCATTCATCAGCTAGTCTGGTCTTCCATCATTAGTGTTCAACGCATCAAATCTGTTTTTGAGGTGGTCTCTAAATACAAGTAGGATGTACTCAAGGTCGTACTTTGGCTCTCGTGGACTTGTTCTAATTTTCTCCAGCTTCAACATGAGGTTCCACATGAACAATTGATGGTTTGTTCCGCAGTCGGCCCCGGCCTTGTTTTGACTGATAATATTGAGCTTTTCCATCATCTCCTTCCTCGGGTGTAGTCAAATTGAGCCCTGTGTATTCATAAATTACTAACATCAAAATAATTGACAAACAAGTTTACTCTTGCTTAACTTTTGTCATTGAGCTTTAAGTTCAGTTAAGACAATCGATGTACAATTTTGCTATTTAAATGGCAACTTTCAAACAAGACTGTATAGAATGACCTGTACTCATCAAAAGACACAAATATTTCCAAACGACTTGGTAGTATTTTCAATCTGTCTGTTAGATTTTTTTTTACATTATTTAAAATTATAACTCCTAATTGAATGTTTATCATATGTTTTTATTACTTATGGGTAAGTTACATCTGACAGGAATAAAAATAAGTACTCATACGTTTACCTCTCTATAAAGCAAAATAGCTATGCGACGACATGCAGTTACTTAAAGCCTTTAAGTCTCCCTTTCCAAAACTTTAAAATATGGATAATAAGAGTATATGTCTTCTAGGGTTTTTATGCTTATTAACAAAGTTAATATTGGTAAAATGTTAAGAACATTGTCTAGTACACATTAAGCACTAAATATATTAAAACAGATAAATAACTTGAAGTTGGTTTTTTGTTTCAAGTATTCACTTTATCAAGGCAACAGCACTCTCTTTTAACAAGATCAAATAAGACATACTCTTTATCAATCTACTATATGTGAAAATTAAGGTGTTAATATGCTTGTGGCTTTTATGCCTTAAGTAATAGGAATTTTTTATGCCTTAGGTAATACAAAAACACATTAAAATGGCTTATAAAGCAGGTTCTTAACAGTACTCTTTTCTAAATGCGACTTACATAATGGCATTAATGTGGGATAAAATCAAGAAAACATAAAATTAAGTAATTGAACATAATTTTTTTTTAATTAGCAATGTTAAACCCAATTAATTTCCCTCCATGGAGGAATACAAAGTTGATAAAATGTGTGATTAGTTTTTGTAAATATGGAAAGAAAGAATGAAAGCTTCCTGTTTACTATACACTTGCTTATTTACATTTGATACAGAATAGATAATACGACAATATTACTTGTGCACTGTCAATGTGCCAAGAAATTTAGGTAACTATCTCTCAAAGAGCATGTCCTTTAATACCATAATGTAATCCTTCAGATTAGGACATTAATCGAAAATAAACCTTTAACAGTGCATGATAGAAAGTCCCTTTTCTTTTCTACTTAATCTGACTACTTCTTTATTGCTCATGGTAAGAATATTTAGGTATACGTGCATATGTTAAAGGGAGGGCCTACGCAACTGGATTCCTAGAGGTCTATATGAATGAAGGATTAAAGTACCTCATAGGAATATTTTAAGGGATGAGAAAAAGAAACTTTTACTGAGAGAAATGAAGGGATGGGTAAAGATGGAAGTAACTTTTTAAAAGCTTTTGATTTTGGTAAGGATCCTTGGCAGCACAGTGGTTAAGAGCTCAGCTGCTAACTGAAGGTTCAGCGGTTCAAGCCCACCAGCTGCTCCACTGGAGAAAGATGTGAAGTCTGCTTCTGTAAAGATTTAGAGCATTGGAAACCCTATGGGACAGTACTACTCTACCCTATACGGTTGCTATGAGTCTGAATTGACTTGACAGCAACAAGTTTTTGGTTTTGTTGATTTTGTTGTTATTTTAAACTTCCACAAAAGTTGCACAAATATTACAATGAATTTCCATATACCCTTTCCCAATTTTATAACCCTCCTCGTGTCTGTCAGTTTGTCTTACTGTGGGGGCTTCAGTGTTGCTATGATGCTGGAAGCTATGCCACTGATATTCAGATACCAGCAGGGTCAGCCGTGGTGAACAGGTTTCAGCTGAGCTTCCAGACTAATACAGACTAGGAAGAACGACCCAGCAGTCTACTTCTGAAGGAAATTAGCCAGTGGAAACCTTATAAATAGCAGTAGAACACTGTCTGATATAATGCTGGAAGATGAGCCCCCCAGGTTGGAAGGCACTCAAAAGAAGACTGGGGAAGAGCTGCCTCCTCAAAGTAGAGTCGACCTTAATGATGTGGATGAAGTCAAGCTTTTGGGACCTTCATTTGCTGATGTGGCATGACTCAAAATAAGAAGAAAAAGCTGCAAACATCCAGTAATAATAGGAACGTAGAATGTACAAAGTTTGAATCTAAGAAAATTGGAAATCATCAAAGATGAAATGGAACGCATAAACATCAATATACTAGGCATTAGTGAGCTGAAATGAACTGGTATTGGCAATTTTGAATCAGACAATCATATGGTCTACTATACTGGGAATGACAACTTGATGTGGAATGGTATTGCATTCATCATCAAAACGAGTATTTCAAGATCTATCTTGAAACACAACGCTGTCAGTGACAGGATAATATCCATATGCCTACAAGGATGACCAGTTAATACGACTATTATTCAAATTTACACACCAAACACAGGCCAAAGATGAAGAAATTGCAGATCTTTACCAGCTTCTGCAGTCTGAAATTGACTGAATATGCAATCAGGATGCATTGACAATTACTGGTGATTAGAATGAAAAAGTTGGAAACAAAGAACAAGGATCCGTAGTTGGAAAATATGACCTTGGTGACAAAAACAATGCCAGAGATCACATGATAGAATTTTGCAAGATCAAGGACTTCTTCATTGCAAATACCTTTTTTTACCAACATGAACAGCAACTATATACATGGACCTTGCCAGATGGAATACACTGGAATCAAACTGACCACATATGTGGAAAAAGATAATGTAAAAGTTCAATATCATCAGTCAGAACAAGGCCAGGGCTGACTGTGGAACAGACCATCAATTGCTCATATGCAAGTTCTGACTGAAACTGAAGAAAATTAGAATAAGCTGAGGAGGGCCAAAGTACGACCTTAAGTGTATCCGACCTGAATTGAGAGACCATCTCAAGAATAGATTTGACGCATTGAATACTAATGACCGAAGACCAGATGAGTTGTGGAATTACATCAAGGACATCATACATGAAGAAAGCAAGAGGTCATTAAAAAGATGGTAAAGAAAGAAGAGACCAAAGTAGATGTCAGAAGAGACTGTGAAACTTGCTCTTGAATGTGGAGTAGCTAAAGCAAAAAGAAGAAATGATGAAGTAAAAGAACGGAACAGAAGATTTCAAAGGGCAGCTCGAGAAGACAAAGAAAAGTATTATAATGACATGTGCAGCTGGAGATAGAAAACCGAAAGGGAAGAACATGCTCAGCATTTCTCAAGCTGAAAGAACTGAAGAAAAAATTCAGATCTCGAGTTGTGATAGTGAAGGATTCTATGGGGAAAATATTAAACGATGCAGGAAGCATCAAAAGAAGATGGAAGGAATACACCGTCATTATGCCAAAAAGAAATGGCTACCATTTCAAGAGGTAGCATATGATCAGGAACCAATGTTACTGAAAGAAGAAGTCCAAGCTGCACTGAAGGCATTGGTGAAAAACAAGGCTCCAGGAATCAACGGAATAACAACTGAGATGTTTGAACAAACAGATGCAGCTCTGGAAGTGCTCACTCGTCTATGCCAAGAAATTTGGAAGACACTTACCTGGCAAACTGACCGGAAGAGATCCATATTTATGCCTATTCCCAAGAATTGCGATCCCATCAGAAATTATCAAACAATATCATTAATATCACACGCAAATAAAATTTTGCTGAAGATCATTCAAAAGCAGCTGCAGCAGTATATCAACAAGGAACCGCCAGAAATTCAGGCCAGGTTCAGAAGAGGGTGTGGAACCAGGGATATCATTGCTGTGGTCAGATGGATTCTGGCTGAAAGCAGAGAATATCAGAAAGATGTTTACCTGTGTTTTATTGACTATGCAAATACATTTGACTGTGAGGATCATAACAAATTATGGATAACATTGCAAAGAGTGGGAATTCCAGAACACTTAATTGTGCTCATGAGGAACCTGTACATAGATCCAGAGGCAGTTGTTCGGACAGAACAAGGGAATACTGCGTGGTTTAAAGTTAAGAAAAGTGTGCGTCGGGGTTGTATCCTTTCACCATACCTATTAAATCTGTATGCTAATCTGAGAAGCTGTACTATAGAAGAAGAATGGGGCATCAGGATTGGAGGAAGACTCATTCACAACCTGCGTTATGCAGGTGACACAACCTCGCTTGCTGAAAGTAAAGAGGACGTGAAGCACTTACTGATCAAGATCAAAGACCACAGCCTTCAATATAGATTACATGTCAAGGTAAAGAAAACGAAAATCCTCACAACTTGGCCAATAAGAAACATCATGATAAACAAGAAAAGATTGAAGTTGTCAAGGCTTTCATTTTACTTGGATCCACAATCAACACCCATGGAAGCAGCAGTCAGGAAATCAAAAGACACATTGCATTGGGTAAATCTGCTGCAAAACACCTCTTTAAAGTGCTGAAAAGCAAAGATGTCACCTTGAAGACTAAGGTGCGCCTGACCCAAGCTGTTGTATTTTCAATCACATCATACGCATGCAAAAGCTGGCCAATGAATAAGGAAGACAGAAGAATTGACGCCTTTGAATTGTGGTGTTGGCAAAGAATATTGAATATACCATGGACTGTCAAAAGAATGGAGAAATCTGTTTCGGAAGAAGTACAACCAGAATGCTCCTTAGAAGCAAGGATGGTGAGACTATGTCTTATAAACTTCAGATATATTGTCAGGAGGGTTCAATCCCTGGAGAAGGACATCATGCTTGGTAAAGTACAGGGTCAGCGAAAAAGAAAAAGAGGAAGACCCTCCACGAGATGGGTTGACACAGTGGCTGCAACAATAGGCTCAAGCATAACAAGGATTGTGAGCATGGCGCAGGTTTGGGCAGTGTTTCGTTCTATAGTACTTAAGACCACTGTGAGTCAGAACCAACTCAATGGCACCTAACAACAACAACAACAATTTTACAGCTGTTAACATTTTGTCTCATTTCTTTTATCGCTTTCTCTATTTATAAGTTTACATATAAACTTGTTGCTGTCAAGTGGATTCTGACTCATAAGGAGCCCAGGTGATAACAGTGGTTAACCAAAATCTTTGGCTGTTAACCAAAAGATTGGTGCTTCTAATTAATCAGCTGCTCCGAGGTATAAACATGTGGCAGTCTGCTTCAGGAAAGGTTTACAGCCTTGGAAACCCTATGGGGCAGTTCTACTCTGTCCTATACGGTTGCTATGAGTTGGAAAGTTTCATATATTCACTTTTTCTTTCCTGGACCACCTGAGAACAAGTCAGACGTGTTGTGTCCCTTTACCCCTAAAGATTTAAGTTTGTGTTTTTAAGGAGAAAAGTACATTCTCTTTCATAACTTGGCAGTTTTAAAAGGTAGGAAATTTAACATTGAAGCAATACCATTGTATAATCAATATGTAGACAATATGTAAACATCAGTTATCTGAATAATGTTCTTAAGAGTTGTTGTTTTCCTTCCAGGATCCAGTCCAGGTCACACCTGGCATTCACGCGTCATAATTCTTTAGTTTCCTTTAATCCAGAGCAGTTCCTCAGTCTTTGTTTCTGATTTTTAACCTGATTTTGTTAAAAAGTACAGGCTAGTTATTTTGAATAGTATTCCAAAATTGTGTGATATATCCTAAAGATTAGATTCATGTTATGTATTTTGCTGTCATGCTCACCATCGATGTTGTTCCCTTCCCATAGCAAGATGTTGTTTGTTTTTCTAGTATTAGTATCATTAGCTTTAATCACTTCATTAAGGAAGTGTCCATAAGTTTCTACTCTGTAAAGTGAAATAATTATTACATATACCTAATTAATATGCGTTTAGTAGGGATCTAATTTGGTATTATATGTAAAATATGTTCCTCATCAAACTCCCACCAGCTAGCTTTAGCCTCCTTTGAGGCTAAATACACATACATACCCACACATATACAAACACACATAATTTGGTATTCGACTATAAGAAAAGTCTTTATTTAATTGATATGAGCTTACAGGTTATTGTTGCATTTGATGAGTTACCACATTATTTATTTTTATGCTCAATTTATGCTCGATTTTTATGCTTTAAGTTAAACTTAGCATGCTTGCACTCAAATTATATTCTTCCCCATCTTCCTTGGATTGAGTCCAGGTATTGGACTTTGCAATTGAAGGCTGAAAAAATTGAATAATATATTAGAGATAAAAAGCAAAATATCTTCATAACCTATATAATAGAATATTTCCAAAAGTTGAAGGAAAGAGCTGTCCTGACTTCCAGAGAGAAATACACAATGATATCATTACATATCGTTGATCCAGTAGTGTTTACACCAAAGGTGATGAGGCTAGTATTTAGAAGAGCAATAAAAGAGGGAATCGTTAGCCAGGATACTAACTCCTTTGACGTCACGCTCTGCTTGCCTCGGTATAAACATGGACAGACACTTAGTGTACATCATACTTTTGGAAAGCCCCTGAGCTGCATACATAGAGGTACTCTTACAATCGTTGTCAATAGTGGCCATTTTGGCATCTTCAGAGTCATTAGCATCAAACTGTAATACACTAAGCTGAAGCAAGAGAGAATAAAATTGGTGGCAGCCACATAGTAGTGGTAGATGAATAGTATCTTCAAGCTCTAAAGCCTTAAATATAGGCTGATATGATGCAAACAAACAAAAAAAGCAAGTTGAAAATAGGGGAAAAAATTACCAGCAATTTAGTTACTCACCATTAGGTGAAACACGATATATTATGATTTTCAACTTAGTACTTTAGTACATCTGTTTGAAGGAACATTAAATTGGCATCTCCTTGCATCCTCGATTTAAGTGTTCATTTTTGACATAACACATAAAAAACAAAACAAAACAGAAAACTATTGGCCATTATATTGGTGTTTTGTCTAGGAATTTCCCTTTATTATAGCTCTACGTAAAATTGACAGATGCTCAGATACTTTCTCCATCTGAAGCCGTGTATCTATATATTTACACATCAGGATGAGAGACTAAAATGTGAAATCTCTTTTGTAAGATTTTATGAATGTAAGTAAAAGTTAAAGTGAGTAATAAATATTACAGCATTATCCTTGTTCTTGTTGTTAGTCGCCATGAAGTTGAATCAGTTCTAACTCATGGCAACCTGATGTATAACCTAACAAAATGTTGCCCAGTCCTGCACCACCTTCGTGATTCTAAGTATATTGTAGTCCATTGTTGTGGCTATTGTGTCAGGCCATCTCATTGAGGGTTTTCTTGCCTTTGCTGGCTCCTACTTTACCACGCGTGATATACCTGTCTAGCGACTGGTCTTTCCTAATGAGATGTCCAAAGTAGGCAAGTTGAAGTCTCCCCATCCTTGCTTCTGTGGAGTATTCTGGTGGCATTTCTTCCAAGACTGATTTGTTCATTCTTCTGGCAGTCCAAGGTATATTCACTATTCTTCACCAACACCACAGTTCAAACACATCAAAGCTTCTGTCTTCATTTTTCCAGCTTCCGCATGCATATATTGTTGCTGTTGTTAGGTGCCGTCAAGGTCAAGCAGGTTCCGACTCATAATGACCCTGTGTACGACAGAACAAAACACTGCCCAGTCTGTGCATAGGAGACAACTGAAAAGACCCTGCCTTAGGTCAGGCGCACCTTTGTCATCAGAATGACATCTTGTCACCTCTTATACACTATTTTGGAATCTCTTGGACTGACCTTTGTCTTGTTCCAGCTGATGCTAAGGTGACCAGCTCTGTGTGGGTTCTAACAAATTGAAGCACATGCAACCTGAAAGTCCTGCCTTGAAGTGTCCATACATGTACAATTTAAGAAGGCCCGGGAATTATTACTTCTAGGAGTAAAACAACTTTTACTAATTGAAATCAAATGCTCTCTGGTGAGAGTTTCCTAGGACAGTTTCAGAGCTTCTCAGAGAACATTTTCACCAGTTCCATCTGTCAGTCACCCTGGAGGTAGCTATCACAGCCCTGTAATGTGTCCGCATATTGGCTTCCCCTTGCTTACTTCACTCCCCCATCCTTAATCATGTTCCCTCAGATTGCATTCCAAGTGCTGAAGAGAAGCCATTGCCTCAGGCCCTGCTTTCTGCAAAGCTGTCTAAGGAGACTCATGTGACAGGTTTTACAATTTTTTTTTTCCTAGCTTATATTTAATCAGCATGAGCAATTTTAATTTGGCTATAATGCTGAAAAATAAGGCATTATGTAGTAAAGTTTTTTTTTTTTTTTTTTAATTCTTCCTTGGGTTTTTTTTTTTTTTTTTTGCTGTTTCTAAGACATTCTCCTGGTACAATGAAAAAAATGCATGACTAATAAGTGGTCTTTTTGAAATGTCTTTTGACTTTAATCAGTATTGTTCCAATTATGTTTCTGAGTATATAATTGTCCTTGCTCTCCTGAAAAGAAAAAAGAAACAGTTTTCATGTGACAAAGATTTTGTCCCCAAATGTGAGAAAAAAAAAACAATTTCTTTAAATTCCTCAAATTATAATCATATAGGTTTCCTTGCAAGCTATAATTACAGAGTTGCCCTATAATTTCTCACAGTACAGATTTAACTCCAGTCTTCTGTATGATCATTGTATAGCAAGGATAATACAATGACTTCTCCTCACGTGACCCGGCTGTGGCTAAGCATCCCCGGCCCACACTTGTACAGAAGGCAGTGGATGCCAGGATGCTGGAAAAGCTAATGAGCTGTGTATCCTTTAAAAGAAAAAGAACTGTTTTGAAAGTCACACTTGCAATTATTACTAGAATTTCCTATTAAAATACCTTATTACTGTGATTATTTTTCTGAGGTACTTGTGGGGTTGATCATTTATTTAAACATCAAGTCTTTAAAGCAGCTATGGAAAGTAACAAATTACTGATATGGAAAGACTTGCTAACATTATTTATTTTCCTCTGTTGACTACATTTATATCACTTATATATGAATTATAAATCCTAATAAATGCACCAATTTTGCTAATAAAACAAGAGTTATCTTATTAAAGCAACTTGAAATTCAAATTTCCTGCAAAAATTCTTCAATTGGCAAGATTAAGGCACTAAATACAGGAATCCTCAAGAAAAGTGGGAGAAATATTCCTTATTCAATGTCTTGGGATGTTAGTTATTCTTCTTCCCGAACATGCAGGTGACTCAAATCATTCAGGGAAAGCCCTCAGCTGATGTATCCCTTTCCTCAAACTACTGGAGACTCCTCTGATCAAATCATCACCTTGATGAAATAATTTTCAACTTTTACCGTAAACCAGGTCCAAAGCATATGGTGTGCTCAAATTTGGATCTTCTTCTTGCTAGGTTCTACCAGGCCCTCTCTGGGGGGATGAGTCTATTTATACGATAAGGAAAAGATTGAAATTAAATGATCTTGCCTGTTAATAACGAAATATTTTGTTGTGAACCGGCCATTTATAGATCTTTTTTACACAAACCAGTTAATGAGTTTACGGTCTACAGACCTTTTAAGAAATGACCGAAGGGCCCAGGGATCTTAAGCCTGGGGCTTCTTTTTCCTTCAAACTGTCTTACATTTGCCTGCTTCTATTTCCACTGCTGAAAAACAGGCTCTTGCCTTGGTGGTGGAAATGTTTCTTAACTGATCTTACAATAGTGAGTGGACTGAGTAATATTTACATTTTCTTTTATGTTTCTGTTCCCTGTGTGCCTTCGTTTGATCACTTTTCTCCAAGGCATACTTGTCTTTGCGTATTTTCTTCGCGATTCTTCTGAGAACTGTAAATCTAATTTGAATACAAGGTTATATCCTAAACTCATAAAGGAATTGCTTCTATAGAAAACATTTAATAATTACTTGTTAGTTAAAGGGATTGAAGCAATTGCATTTTAATATCACCAGTGTCTAAAACCTTTGAAATACCTGCCTATGCATTAAAAAGAAATGGTGAATTTAAAATACTTGGCACATATTACATTTTAACATCCTTCCCCATTTTAAGTGTGTATGTTCAGAATTCTTATTTTTTTGAAATTAAAAAAAAAAAAAAAGATGTTCTTAAGTCCCTAGTCCTGGGTGATGTAGACAGTTAACACTCTCGGATGCTCACAGAAAACTTGGAGGTTCAAGTCCATTTAGAGATGCTTCAGAAGAAAGACCTGGCTATCTACTTCCAAAAAATCAACCAAGGAAAACTCTATGAAGCACAGTTTTACTCTGACACGTATGGGGTTGTCATGAGTTGGAATCAAATGGATGCAACTGGTTATTGTTGATATATAATAATAATATAATAATCATGTTATCATTAACAAAACAATAATACAGGTAGTATGTGAAAGCCACGGTTCTAACTTTAGTTTTATGTAAATTACTTGGTTCAATTCTTACAGCAACTCTGTCAGGTAAGGAGTGTTATTATCCCCAACTTACATTCCAAGGTTGTGAGGCACCGAGAAATGGGAAACTTGACCAAGATCACACAGCCAGTGGAACAAAAAAAAAAAAAGAATTGAACCTAGGCCATGAGTCTAGATCCCTTTTTTTTTTTTTCCATTAAATTTTACTTATTTTGTTGTTGTTGAGAATATACATAGCAAAACACAGCGCAATTCAACAGTTTCTACATGTATAATTTAGTGATACTGATTGCGTTCTTTGAGTTGTTCAACCATTCTTACCCTCTTTTTCTGAGTTGTTCCTCTCTCATTAACATAAACTCACTGTCCCCTAAGGTTTCTATCTAATCTATTGTGTTGCTGTTGTCAATTTGATCCCATGTAGATAGTTCTTAAAAGAGCTTAATGCTCAAGGCAGATCTTTTTTACTAGTTAAGTTAAACTATTGTGTGGTTTTAAGAAGACTTCAGGGGATATTTTTGGCATAAGGTGTAAAGACCCTGTCTTTTGTTCTCAAAGAAAAATTCAGTAGCGCATATGCTGCATTTGTAGACATTATTGGCAAAGCGTTTCTCTTTTGTTAGACTTGGTACTCTGAAACTTTTCCTAGAAGTTTTAGGCAATCATCTCCGCAGACTCTGAAGGTGGCTGCAGGCAAGAGTAAAGTAGGTAGCAGCAGCAAGGGACAACAAGGATGTCATGGTCGCTTAGTGTGGAAGAGGAATTATGACAAAAGCGTGAAGCAGTGAACTTCATTTTTTCACAGTCATCTGACGTTGGAAAATAGCTAGGTCGTTTGATTAGGATGAAACAAAAGAATCATTGCTTTTCTTAATCATGTGGTAATCTGACAACGGAAGGAAGCTGAGAAATGTGACACCTGAACCAGCAAGTAATAGGTCTTACAAATAATATGAGAAGACTTACAGTGGTATAAACTCTATCAAAGTGGCCGTGCTATATATAAAAACCAAAAACCAAACCTTTTCCCGTTGAGCAATTCTGACTCATAACACCATATAGGACAGAGCAGAACTGCCCCACTGGGTTTCCAAGGAGGTCTGGTCTTTTGGACTGCTGACTTTTTGGTTAGCCACCGAGCTCTTAATCACAGTGCTACCAGGGCTATAGTCCATGCCATATTCTGCTTTAGAATTACTTTACATGTCAGTTTGGAAATCCTTAGAGTATGATTACTGTTTTTCTGCATTAGAAGTGTGGCATCTGGCAATTGAAATATAAGTAAAACATCTCTTAGTTTTTATTCATTTTTTTCTTTAGGTTTTATTTTTTTTTCTAACGTAAGAATCTTAAACAATATATTTCTCTTAAAAAAAATGGAGAGCAAACAAACTCTTGCTAAAATTTAAGAGTATCCATATTGCCACAGGGATAGGAGAGTGATACCTCATTGATATTTGCAATAATAATGTACGATTTTCTTAATTTTTGCTTGAGCTAGCTTGTAACACTTTCAAGAATTACAAATCCATTTTAAATTTCTATGGAGACTTGATTATAGTAATTTCAAGCAAGTCTGACATATTTCAGCTTAAGTATTTTAAGTACACTTAAATCTATACTTTTTCATTAGTAAATTAAACATATTGATGTGACAGGTTTTAACAACATGAGAATGTTGTTACAAAAACATGACAGTGTGAATACATTCTTTATAATGATCTTGTGTCATAATAAAGCAGTGTGAGTAAGAAAAATAATTCAAAAGTGAAATGCAAATAGAAATAAAAATACTTGAATCCATTGAACTTTTTGATCCGATACTATCTGAGAAACCCCAATTAGTATTTTCATCAAATGCTTAGAAATGCTTCATACGTAGCAGCAAACTTTCCTGGAGAAAATTAACTATCCAATGATTGGGACTATAATCTGTATGATAAATCTGTTTTAAGCGTTACTTTTTATATGGGCACTGACAAAGTTATAGAAAATCTGGAAGTAGTCCAAATAAATAGAGCATGTAGATATTATTATAAACTTTATACACACATCTGTAAAAGACAAATATTGACTTATTCTGATGCCTCATTTAAGGAATATAGAAAGATGTGATTCATAAACAAAATATAAAGATCAGGCAGGTTTCTTCTTCTTTAATGTGACTACACCTATGCATACATAGAACATTTGTGGTACCAATAGAACTGTATCAAATTTTCAAACGGCTGTGGGAGCATCAGCAATGTTTTGGCGTTGGCAATAGAGGACTGAGAGTGCAAGTGTGGCTCCACGAAGCCATCAGCATATCTACACCATGTGTACTTCTATTCTGCCCGCCTTCACGTGCAGGGTACATCCTTACGTTCAAAAAATGACTCTGGGACTGCCAGGATTGCAACCATACCCCAAACAAGATGCTTGCTAACTCTTTCACTTTCAATGACAAAAATAATCTGATTGTCTAGAAACCCTACCCAATGGTCTCCCACTTAAATGTCATTTGTAACAGGTATATTGCATTGCCATCCTTTACCTCATGGGATCCTAGGGAATTAGCCATTAATTTGGGCTCTTTGTTGCCCCAAACAAACAAACAAACCAGGGACTCTAGTAATAAAGAATTAGAGACCAACGTATTTTAAGAAGGCATCTAGCTCCATTTGACACAGTGTCTCACATTTATAAGATTAAACATATGAACAGAATGAGAAAATGTCAAAATAAATTCATAAGTACCTGCATGTCATATACATATATATATATATTGTATTTGTGCATCACTTGTTGGGTTAAACTCTCTGTCTTTTATCTCCATCTCTCACTCAGTTTTAACGAATTTTTTCTTCCTGATTTTTCAAAGAGGTTAGTTAGTACCTCCTCATTTTGGGACTTTATTTTAGACAGAATGTAGATAGCATGACTTTATCCAAAATTGTTTGCTCTTTTCCTAAAGTATATTAATTATGCAAGTCTTTGTACATAAAATAGAAAGCTGCATAAATTATGATGAATTTTTGAAATTTCTTGTTGCATTGACTCATAGAGAAAATACAAGTGTAAACATGCTTCCATTTAAGTTACTTAAACTATCTGAAATTTGTCATTTTGTAGTCAAATGATTTAGACTAATTAAATGTTGGATTATATTGAATGTGCTATATGGACAATTCAACATTTTTCAGATTCAGTCCTGAAATTTCACCAATAATGACTTACTCCTGAATAAACCTACTCTTCTACCTTGTAGTTATCCACTAAATATGTGTCTTGGGAAGAATGTGACACTATCCAAGAAAGAACAGTAAGGTATTTCTTCTGTATGTCTTGAAGAAAAAAAAACAAGCAGAATTATTGGAACTAAAGGCTTGTAGCAATTTAGGATATTATTAGAGTCCATGTTCATTCATCTGAAAACAGGGATAATACTATTCACATACTTAATCGTAGTGGGCCATATAATAAGGAAAAATATTTTTTAAATGTTAAATTTTCAGTTGAATGATGAGGATAAGAAAGAGTTGGAAAGGGAAGCAGAGAAGGAAGAGAAGAAAAATAGAGAAAAAGATTTAAAAACATTTTTTTGGAAGTTTTTTTTTCCATTTATATGTGCTTGGAAGATATTATTAATATTTAATATGCATATTTGTAACTTGTATTCTTTGAAGTCACCTTTTGTTTTTCTCTTGAATGGGAGTGTTCTTTCTTACAAACAATGGACTTCTTCAGTTTGCGTTTTTAAAAAGTAACTTTAATCTTTTAAACATCTAACACATTTTAAAAAAATCAGTGTATGCATCCATATTTCAAAAACAAGACTTAAAAAAAAAGTGAATTTAATGTCTTAGGAGTTAGACCATGGCTTTGCAAGTTTTGTATAACTTGCTTTTTTGAAGGTCTCATTTATTTATTTCGCATCCCAGTTGCTACAGCAACAGATTACTGTAATATTTAGTTTTATGGCTTATTTGATAAGGCTATTTCTAAATTACAGCATGTCCAGAACTTGTTGGATCATAATTTAACTTTCACTGTGAAGAGACAACAATTTGTTCTATCTTGGCAGATTTCTACTGGCTTCCTGTTTCAACTAGAATTATCTCCAAGTTATTAATTCTGGAGGATTTTAGTTTTCTTTTGATGATTAAATGTACTAGAATCCCCATATCTTTCAGGGTGTCCAGAGAAATATATACCTTTGCAATCTTACCCCTTTGGTTATTGTTTTGCGAATTCTACTGCTTTCAACTAGAAAATGCGTGGTTCAAGGGCTTTTGTAGTTGTTATTGCCGTTTCTTTTTTCTGTTAACTTTGCAAACATCGTATTTATTACATTAAAAAGTATTATTGTTTATTTTTTAAAGAATGATCTATTACTCTTGGATACTTGTTTTTTTGTATACATTTTTCAAATGGCAGATTATACTGAATGACTAATTTGGCTTTGATAGTTTTATTACATTGCCTCATAATAACATTCGTTCAATTTGTATTAATGAGATTATTTTCAATGATGTCTGTAAGTTGTCTTATTACACAATGAAAAAAGAAAAACAGACTTGTTTGAAATCAAAGATACATGGAGCTTAGAGAAGCTCCAACTTGCTGAGCTTGGGAAACTCTGAACTGTATTTTTCCAGACTTGTTTACAACAACCAGACTTCAACAGTGATTTCTCCCTTATTGCCTAGATACATTACAACAACAACTTCATTTTATCATTATTATTATTACTATTGTTTTGCTATTTCAGAGTATTAATTCACTTAATTTACCTTCTATTGAATCAGTTAGAATATACAGTTAAAGGACATGGTAGACAAGTATGGCTGTATGCTAGGATAAAAATTTATTCCAAAATGCAAGTTATTCTGGCTAAACCATGGAGAATATACATCTCAGATAAGTTGTTTTTCTTCCACTCCACCTTTTTTTTTTTCTTTTTTTTAAGATTAACTTTCCTATAATGAAAACGAAAAAGAAGAGAATAGAGTTGTCCTACTTTCTTTTAGAGATATACCAAAGGAAGGTAGAGAAAGAAAAGAAAAGAAGTTGATTGGCAAAGAAGGTTGTTATGGATTAAACTGTGTCCCCCAAAAATGTGTTGTAAATTCCAATCCTTATACCTGTGGTTATGATCCCACCTGAGAATGGGTTCTCTTTCTTATGTTAATGAAACAGTACTAGTGTAAGATGTGCCTCAAACCAATCTCTTCTGAGATACAAAAGAGATTCAGCAAGCAAGGGAGCAGAGATGGAGAAAGAGAGATGCCAAGCTGCGTGAAGATCACCAAGGAACCAAGGAACAAGGCCCTTCCCCTAGAGCCCACGCAGAAATAAAGCCTTCCCCTAGAGATGGTGCCCTGAGTTCGGACTTCTACCCTCCTGAACTGTGAGAAAATGAATTTCTGTTTGTTAAAACTACTCACTTGAGGTATTTCTGTTATAGTAGCACTAGGAAAGTAAGAGAAAGGCTATCAAAGGAGTCTATTAATGGTGGAAAAAAATGACAATTTTATTCCATGGTGATGATATTCATAAAGGTTGTAACATACAGCCTCAAACATCAGCACAGCAAAAATTAGGGGCAAAAGGAGTTTATTATTTTGCTAGCAAATTTGTTCAGGGTTCTATTTATTTTGGAGTCCAGATGTATGCAAGGTGATCAAGTTTTTTGATTACTGTTTACCTAAGTGAGTAAAGTATTTATTTTTTCACCCTATCTAGGAAATGTAATACACATGTTCTTCAATATGGAGGCTGACCAGGTGTCAGTTTTGTGTCCTCATTTGTCATCCTGTTACTGTCTCCATATTGTACTTTTCTTTTTGCTCCTGTCCCACCTTTGACGCGGATAGCCACTGACTCTGTTCTTTTTCTGAATGCACTAGACAAATTGCATGCCATAGAATTCTGATCCTTCTCAGTGGGTTTCAGCAGAGAAATCAAAGTTGGGCTATTGCCTCCCATTATTCTCCACGATCCACAGAAAAAGACTCTGTGGTTCAGACTTCACTGAGGCTTGGGGAAAATAAGAAATTGCAAAGTAGATAGGGAAAAAAATTAACTACCATATATGTTAATACTGCTTCTTATATACATGAAATAAATTGAATCCACAAAGTCAAACTTTCACTCTCATGAATGCCTCCATTGAATCCATACACATTGTCCTCTGGTTTCTCTGAGGACACTCTGAAATCACCTTATCTGGACCTCAACAGTGTATAATCACAACCAATTTACAGAATATTTCTCTACTCAATTTGTCTACATATTTGATTCCTTCATTTCATAGTACATTTCCCTTCATTATTTACTGTAAAATTTTCCTCAAGGCCTTGCATAGGAATTCTCAAAATCAGATAAAACAGCTATGGATTGATGTAGCAAGCAGGTATGTCTACCATTTAAACATACAGAGATGTATTCATGTCTCTATTCTTCTAAAAATCCTAAAGTTAAACAGTGTGAAATACACACATAAATATATACACACACGTGTATTCCAGTCTCAAAGAAAATATTCTTGAATATAGTAGAATTCTCCACAAGGAAGGCTAAACCGGTGACTGTAAGGACCTCTAATCATAGAGGAATCAGTTCATGTAATGAATATCTGTCATTCATGGCTGCCCAAACTAGTCTAGAAATCATTCCCATATTTTAATAGATTTGCAAATTGTTATGCCTGACTTACCAATGTAGAGTCTAACAAATAGTATTCTCTAAATTCCTTACACATAAAGAAGGGATGTGACATAAGTTCTAAGTTCTAATAGTCAGACCTATCTGCTCTTTGGTTCCCATGGGTGATATTTAAGGAAAAAGGATTCTATGTAAACCATGCATGTACTGAAGAGAGATGCTGCAGAAGTCTGGAGTCCAAAGCTATTGATAGAAATTGTGGTAGCATCAGCTTCCTAACAGTTGTAGGAGTTTTAATAAAGTCACATTATAGGATTACATATGGCAATGACAATTTTGCCTTTCAAAATGGTTTATGATATGATTCTGGTTACCACTTATTAAAGTTGTCCATGAGCCCTTTTCTCCAGTGACATCAATGATTATGTGAACAATCTAATGCACATTTATCAATTCATGTTTCTCTGTAGCAAATCAAAATGGATTGAATTGTTTTCAAGTCAGAATCCTAATTGACATTATAATTGGTAAACAAAATTTTTTCACAAAGAAAAGATAGTCCTGAAAACTGAGGGATTGTAAACTAATCTGTTTGGGTTTTTAAAAGTTCAGATGAATAAATATATATAACCATGGTGATATATGTATACACATATATATATATATATAAAACCATATAAGCATACAAGAAAAATATCTAATTACATGATCATCTGTGGACTTGAGAGTGAAGTGTATTTTGAAGCTAAGGCCCTAATTACATAAAAAGCTGTTGCCGTGACATAATATGGAAGTTAGGAGGAATAAAAAGATTGTGGGGTGAACTGGTTCTTCTGATTGCATGAAGAACTTAAAATGAGAAAATTACATGCCCAAAGTTTTAAATTTTCAGCTGAAGGAAAATCAGTGTTTAAATAAGAACCTCAAATGAGTAACTTTTAAGTCAGTATAATGGTGCTGAAATTGTCAAAATAAAATTTATAATCTGAAATTTTATGTTATCAAATTATTTTATTACTTGAACTGACTACCTCATCAGTTCCCTTGTATCAAAGTAAGACGAGTGATTGAAAAACAATGAACTGTGATAAGAACAGAGACGTATGGGAGGAACGTGGGATGGGATGTGCAATGTGGAGAGTGCCCCAACCTTCAAACCATACTGAGCCTCTGTTGTCAGAGAAGCCCCCCACCTCTGTTTAAGGAAAATGTCTCTGTATTGTTTGAAGACTTGCAACAATATTTCCTGAAACAAATTACCTTAAGACACTAAGATAACTGCTCTCATTCATCACCTCTACCAACCTTCTTTGTCAGATCCAAGCATCCATAGAAAGTGAATTGTAATATGAGGCCTAAAATTAAGGTTCAGTATTATGTGCTGCTTTGACATCTGAGGAAATCGGAAGGACCTTAAAACAATTTCTCCTCCCCCACTCTTCTACCACAGATTAGGTCCTTACCTTAGTTTCCTAGTGCTGCTGTAGTGGAAATACCACAAATGAGTGTCCTTAAAGAACAGAAAATTATTTTCTCACAGTTCAGGAGACTAGAAGCCTGAATTTAGGGGAATGAGCTCTCCTCCTGCTGGTGCTATGGGAATACCCTTGTCTCTTTTAGCTTCTGTAGCCCAGGCATTGCTCACTTCCTTGGCAATCCTCATGTGGCATCTATACCTCCTTCTCCATTTGTGTTTTCTGGTCTCTGTCTATGCTACTCCTTATCAGTCAGAGTTGATTAAGTTTAGGATATACCCTAAATAGATAAGGCCTCATTTACTTTATATAACAAAGAAGACTCTATTTTCCAACCCGTTGAGATGGTACCACAAGAATACCTGTTGTCGTCAAATAGATTCTGACTCATAGTTACCCTACAGGTCAAAGTAGAACTGCCTTATAGGGGTTCCAAGGAGCAGCTGGTGGATTCAGATGAGCCATAGCACAAACTAATATGATATATAACAATCGTAACACTTCACCTGATTTCTAGACCTGAACAAATAAACAGACACAATAGATCTTGAAGTAAATGAAGGCCAGGCACAAGTAAGGAAAATCCTGTAATGAATCACAGTATATACAGTAAATCTTCCTTCTAGAATTTCTGATAAGCCTAACTGCACACTGAGTAAAAAGTAATGCACAGAATTTACAGATATAATTGAACACTGACCTTGGTTTAATGTCAATATCTAGACAGAAAACAGCAAGATAAAGTGCTGCTGATCATAGCTTTGGAGAGGATCATGAGATATAAATGCATTTGGGCCTGAGGTTGGCTCTTTGTAGAGTCAGGTTTTCTTTGGTTAATTTCCCCATAGCAAACCAAAAACCCCACTGCCATCAAGTAGATTCCAGCTCCTAACAACCCTACAAGACAGAGTAAAACTGCCCCATAATGTTTTCAATGCTATAATCTTAAAAAAAGCAGACTGCCACATCTTTCTCCCATGGAGAAGGGATTTTTATTTTTATTTGAGAATATCATGTTCTTCACTGTGTATTTACAGTAAATAAATGTTTGTTATTTAAAATAATTTTTTTATCACCTCACAATACAAGTTAAAGCCATAACTCTAAAGTGTTACTGAACTAAAAAATACTTATATAGATTATCCTATTTACTAAAACTGTAAATTTTAGATTTTGTAAGATAATAAATGAATGACATAGACATCAGACAATATTCCAAGAATATTTTTTAAGCATGAGGAAAACATCAGAATATTTTAGATTTTTTTTCTCACAAAAGTGTGACTTTCAAATTTAGTTAATAGCTTGTTTGTCCCTCAACTAAGCTTTAAACTTTTAATGAATAAATTCTATTTTAGGATATGTGTTAGTTAGCTATTGCTGCTGTAACACAAATACCACAAATGGGTGGCCATAAATAACAGAAATTTATTTTCTCACAGTTCTGGAGGCTAAAGTCCAAACAAGAGCCATGGCCCTGTTGACTGCTTCCCGCCCTTCCTTGGTCCCTTGTGGATCTTCACATGTTATCTGTCTTCCCTAGTATTTGCTTATCCCTGTGTCCAATCTACTGCCTTTATACCTTGGCAGTGATTAGACTTTGGACACACCCTACGCTGATATAGACCAATTTCTCCTCATAGAACTGCCCCATGGGGTTTCCCATGAGTGGCTGGTGGACTCGAACTGCCATCTTTTTTGGTTAGCAGCTGTAGCCCTTAACCACTGTGCCACCAGGGCTCTGATTATATGATAAGCATCATTAAAATAATGAAGAAAACCTATTCCCAAATGGGATTAGATACATAGTTATAGTGGTCAGAATCTAACACATATTTTAGGGCAACACAACTCAATCCATATCAAGGTATAAGAACTGTATATTTTAATTACAATCTCAAACATCTATCATGTAGCTTTGCATAAAATGGATGTTCACCATATGCTTATGAATTCAATTGAATTTTAATACACAGTAAGATACAGCACATAAATGCCAAGGTTGATCACCTCTAGTAAGAATGCAAAGATCTAACCAATGCATGTTTAATAATGAATTGCTTACTTAACTTCACAGAGAAGTGTGGCTAGAGTTTCTGCAGACTGGATCAATATTTTCACAATAAACATTCTATGACAGTCTTAATTCTTGAACCAATGTGTGTTGGAAACTCCAAAATTCCATACGCAAATAATTATTGTACTCTAAATTTTAAACTGGTGAACACAACAAAACTATCTTAAGCCAGCTTTAAAATCTTTATTTCTTGTTTTAAAATGTATCATAAGAAAGGCTTTATAAAAATCAAATGTATCAGATTTCTCAGGTGTTCACAGAAATTGACCTATTTCAGTTTAAAATCTCTTATATCCAAGTACTCACCAGAAATCACCTTTGTGCTGCTTGAGGAAATCTGCATTTTTTACATATCGAGTACAACTCATTTTACTTCCTCCATGACACTTCTTTTGATTATTTCACATCTTGTTTCATCCCTGAACTGAGATTTTAATGAATAGATCTTTCCTTTAAGCAAAACCATTTTTTAAAAATTTTTAATCACAATCTCAACTATTTTCCATATAGCTTTGCATGAAAGGGATGTTCACCGTATGTGCAGGATAACACCTTCTGCTCAACTACATCATAACTGTAAGACCACACTCCAAATCTGTGTGATGCTCACAGACTGTACCCAATTTTTAGATAGCCAGAAAGCAATTAGTAAAAGGGCACCAATAACTAATATGGATTGCTCCATAAACATCATGTCCCTCTGATCAGAGCCAGAACACACATTAGCATATGGAGAGTGGCTTTTATTTCTTACAAGAATCAGACATCATACAACAGGAAAAGTTCCATCATGAGCTTTCCCCCCTCAAAAGCTGTCTGGGCAGAGACAACTCTTACTTGCACACCCTACTTTGTGCCATGTGTGAGGGGCTTAAATGGTACCCTACATACTGCCAGTCTTCCCCTGGCCAGGTAGGTCTGGTAAACTTATGCTATGTGTGCCCCACCTGCACCATAGGTGAGGAGACTCAGAAAACTTCCTCTCCCAGCTATTTATACCCCAGCCTAAGTGACTAACTGTATCTTTTTAGCCCGATTAGCAAACATCCAACTGCATCATGACACTCTGACTTCCTGAAAGGGAAGGTGGTTAGCCCAGAATTGTATCTTTTTAATCTTGCTAACAAACATCAGGCCTCATGGGGGTGGGAGTGGGGGTTGTTCTGAGGCCCAAAGATGCCAGCAGGGAGAAGAACTGAGAAAACCATGGCTGTCTGGCTTGTCCAAAAGACTTGCTCCTCACAATATGGTTATGAATTCAATTGACTTTTAATGTGAGCAAACAATTTACAACTAGTTTATACAATAAATACTCTTGTTTTGTTCAGTTTTGTTTGATTTATGGTTCTCTTAACTTCTCACTTGGAGTATAGTTGTTCAGGTAAATAAGCAATGGTTTTTCTTGTCCCATGCTATCTCTTTCTCCAAATTTTCACAAAAGTGAATTTAAACTAGTTTCCTGATTATTAATCATTGACTGATTACAAAACAAGTAAATAAATATTCAGAAAGAATGATCATATTTGATCCAAGTTATTGTTGCTAATTTAACTGAGATAAAAGTGAATGAGAGGAATTCCTGTAGGATTAAACAAAACAAAACAAAAAAGCTATTCAAGAAATTGAGAGCATAACTGTCTATTTTCAATTTAACTTCAGGTTATGAAGGTGACTTGATGTAGTTATACTACATTATGAAGTAAAACAACCTATCATGTTAATAAAATGTCAAAGTGAAATTCTGCACAAAATCAAAATAGAAAATTGCAACCTATAGATTTTCAAACACCATTTATCTGCAAAAACTAATTTAAAGTTAATCTCCGAAGGGGGAGAGTATTTAGTTATGAGTAGCTATCTTTCTAACTTGTAATATATAGAGAAGTACAAGTGAAGATACGTTTTTTCCTCTCAGCCACATACTCGGGCCAAGTGTTTCCTGCCCCATCCTGTTCTGCCTTATTTTATTCCCTGAGAGGCTGCCCTCTATGGACTGCTTAGCTTTGCTTTGTTCCATTCTTTCTTTAATTCAGGAAGATTTGATACGGATAAAAGATTACTGGAAGAAATAAATTACTTCGTGAGTTGAGAATATTTTTATTCATTACCCTCTTGAATTCTTCAGTCTCAGCAGTCCTTGAGCCAGTGGCCTGCCGTCTGACCTGCTGATCTTGGGTTTTTCAGCCCCTGCAGCTATGTGAGTCAAGAGAAGCCTCCAGCCTGATTCTTGACCCATGGACTTTGAATCTGCCAGTCTCTACAACCATGTGAGCCACTTCCTTGAGATAAATCTCTCTCTCTATATATATATATGCATCAAAAGAAGACAGAAGGAATATACAGAGTAATTGTAACAAAAAGAATTGGTTGATGTTCAACCATTTCAGGAGGAAGGAAGAAGTCCAAACTGCCATGAAGGCATTGGTGAGAAGCAAAGCTCCAGAAATTGATGGAATACCAATATAAGCTGTTTCAACTAGTAGATGCAGCATTGGAGGTGCTTATTGGTTTATACCAAGAAATTTGGAAAACATCTACCTGGCCAACTGACTGGAAGAGGTCCATATTTGTGTCCATTTCAAAGAAAGCTGATCCAACAGAATATGGATATTATTGAACACTATCATTAATATCTTATTCAAGTAAAATTTTGCTGGAGATAATTAAAAAATAGTTGCAACACTACATCAACAGAGAACTGCCAGAAATTCGAGCCAGATTCAGATGAGAATGTTGAACAGCAGATGTCATTGCTAATGTCAGATGGCTCTTGGCTAAAAGCAGAGAATACCAGAAAGATGTTTTCTTGATTATGCTAAGGCATTCAACTGTGTGGACCATAACAAATTATGGATAACATTGCAAGAATGGGATTCCAGAACACTTAATTGTGCACATGAAGAACCTGTACATAGACCAAGAGGCAATCATTCAAACAGATTAAGTGAATACTGCATGGTTTAAAATCAGAAAAGGTGTTCCTCAGGGTTGTATCCTGTCACCATTCTTATTCAATCTGTATGCTGAGCAAATATTCTGAGAAGTTGGACTTTATGAAGAAGAATGTGGCGTCAGTATTAGAGGAAGTCTCACTAACAATCTGAGATACGCAAATGACATAACCTTGCTTGCTGAAAGCGAAGAGGACTTGAAGCAATTACTGATGAAGCTCCAAGACTACAGTGTTCAGTATGGATTACACCTCAACATAAAGAAAGCAAAAAACCTCACAAATGGACCAACAAGCAACATCATGATAAACAGAGAAAATATTGAAGTTGTCAAGGATATCATTTTACTTGGATCCAGAATCATCACCCATGGAAGAAGCAGTCAAGAAACCAAATGACACATTGCATTCAGCCAGTCTACTGCAAAAGACTTCTTCAAAGTGTTGAAAAACAAAGATGTAAGTTTGAGGACTAAGATGCACATGACCTAGGCCATGATGTTTTCAATCACCTCACAGACATGTGAAAGCTGGTAATGAATAAGGAGCTGTGAAGAAGAATTGACACCTTTAAGTTGTGGTGTGGTGAAGAATATTGAATATACCATGGACTACCAGAAGAACTGAACAGGTCTGACTTGGAAGAAATACAGCCAAAATGCTTCTTGAGAGCGAGGATGGTGAGACTTTGTCTCACTTACTTTGGACATGTTATCAAAAGGGACCAGTCCCTGGAGAAGAACATCATGTTTGGTAAATTAGAGGGTCAGCAAAAAAGAGTAAAACCCTCAATGAGTTGAATTGACTCAGTGGCTGCAACAATGGGTTCAAGCATAGAAACAATTGTGAGGATACTGCAGAGCAGGATAGTGTTTCATTCTGTTGTGCATAGGGTCCCTATGAGTCAGAACCAACTCAACGGCATCTAACAACAATAAAAACTACTGGATCATAGAAGAAATTAAAAGTTAAAATAAAAAATATTTAGAACCAAAGGAGAATGAAAACAAAATATACCAAAACCTTTTGGACACAGCAAAAGCAGTGCTTAGAGATAAATTCATAGCAATAAATGCATACATTAAAAAAGAAGAAAGATTCTCAATTAATAGCCTATGCCAACAACTCAAATAAACAGAAAACCAATGGCAAAAGAAGACCAATGACACCAGAAAAAGGATATAATTAAAAGCAGAGCAGAAATAAATGAAATAAAAAAAGATAGACAGAAATCAATAAGACCAGAAGTTGGTTCTTTGAAAGGATCAATAAAATAGACAAACTACTGGTTAAATTGACAAAGGGAAAAAAAAAAAAAAAAAGAAGACGCAAATAACCAAAATGAAAATGAAATTTATTGGAGACATTATTACAGATCCAACTGAGATAAAGGGAATCATAACAGAATACTGTACAAAATTGTACTCTAAATAATTTGAAATCCTACAAGAAATGGACAAATTCCTAGGAACACACTATCTACCTAAGCTAACACAAATAGAGGTAGAAAAGCTAAACAGACCCATAACAAATGAAGAGATTGAAGATGTCATCAAAAAACTTCCAACAGCAACAGCTAAAAAAAGCCCGGAACCAGATGGCTTTACTAGGGAATTTTACCAAACATTCATAGGAAAGTTGACACCGGTAGTTCTACTCAAACTCTTCCAAAACACAGAAGAGGAAAGAACACTCTCTAACTTGTTCTGTATAGCAAACATCACTCTAATACCAAAACCAGGTAAAGGCATCACAAAAAAGGAAAATTGCAGACCAATATTCTTCATGAATACAGATGCAAAAATTCTCAACAAAATTCTAGCAAACAGAATTCAACAACATATTAAGAAAATGATACACCAAGATCAAGTGTGATTCATACCAGGATTGCAAGGGTAGGTCAACATTGGAAAAATAATCAATGCAATTCATCGCATTTAAAAAAAAAAAGGAAAAGAATCACATGAATATCTCAATTGATGCAGAAAAGGCATTTGATAAAATTCAACACATTTCCTGCTAAAAATCTCAGCAAAATAGGAATAGAAGAGAAATTCCTCACTATAATTAAAGGCATATATGAAAAACAGCAAACGTTATTCTCAACAGAGAAAGACGGAGTGTCTTACCCTTGAGAACAGGAAAAAGACAAGGATGTCAATTATCACCATTCTTATTCAGTATTGTACTGGAAATCCTAACCAGAGTGATAAGGCAAGAAAGGGAAATGAAACGTATCCAAATCGAAAAGGAGGAAATAAAACTATCTCTATTCACAGACAAGATTCTCTACATAGAAAATCTCAAAGATTCCTGAAGAAAACTACTGGATGTAATAGAAGAATTCAGCCAAGTTTCATGGTACAATATCAACACAACGCTATCAAAAATAACTCCAAAAATGAAATTAAAATATATATATATATATATATCATTTGCAATAGTTCCCAAAATGATAAAATATCTAGGAATAAATCTAACCAGGGATGTAAAAGATTTATACAATGAAAACTATGAAACACTGCTAGAAAAGACTAAAAGAGATCTATACAAATGGAATAACATTCAGTGCTCATGGATTGGTAGACTTAACATTGTGAAAATGGCAATACTACCCAAAGCAATCTATAGAAACAATGCAATCCCAATCCAAATTCCAATAACATTCTTTACTGAAACTTAAAAACTAATCACCAACTTTATATAGAAAGATAAGAGGCCCTGAATAACCAAAGCAACATTGAAAAGAAAAACAAAGTAGGAGGTCTAACACTCCATGACCTCAAAACATACTACACATCACAGTAATCAAAACAGCCTGGTACTGGTTCAATGATAGACACATAGACCAGTGAAATAGAACTAAGAACTCAGAAATAAACCCATCCAACTGATTGTCGACAAGGGGTCAAGTTCCGTTCAATGAGGAAGAAACAGTCTCTTTAACAAATTGTGCTGAAAAAATCTGATATCCATTTGCAGAAAAATGAAACAGGATCCATACTTCATACCTACACAAAAACTAACTTAAAATCGGCCAAATACCTAAATGTTAAAGCTAACACTATGAAGTTCCTAGGAGATAATATAGGGACAAAACTATGGGACCTAATTTTTTTCAAAAATAGACTATTAAATACAGCTACAAATGTACAAAAATCAGAAGACAAATTAGACAACTGGGACCTCATGAAATTAAATACTTATCCTCATCAAAAGACTTTATCAAAATAGCAAAAAGGCAACCTACATACTAGGAAAAAATCTTTGGGAATGACATATCTGATAAGGATCTAATCTCTAAAATATATAGAAATACAAGTATATATTTTTATATATAGAAAACTTTAAAAACTCAACAGAAAGACAAAGAGCCCAATTAAAGAACGGACAAAGGACATTAACAGACACTTCTCCAAAGAGGACATTCAAGCAGCCAACAAACACATGAAAAAATGTTCGTGGTCATTAGCCATTAGAAAGACGCAAATTAAAATAACAATTAGATACCATCTCACCCCTGCCAAAGTGGCATTGATTGAAAAAAAAAGAAAAAGAAAAAACAGAGAACAACAAATGCTGGCAAAGAAGTGGAGAAAATAGAACCCTTATCCACTGCTGGTGGAATTGTGAAATGGTACAACCACTATGGAAAATGGTATGGCACTTCCTCAAAAAGCTAGAAATAGAAATACCTTAAGATCCAGTAATCCAGCTTCTAGGTGTATACCCCAGAAATCTAATAAAATAGACACAAACAGACATATGCACACCCATGGTCATTGCAGCACTATTCAAAATAGCAAAAACATGGAAATATCCAAAGTGCTCATCAACAGATGAATGAATAAAATGTGGTACATACATATAATGGAATATTACGCAGCCATAAAGAATAATGATAAGTTCTTGAAGCATATTATAATGTGGATGAAACTGGAGGAAATGATACTGAGTGAAATAAGTCAATCACAAAAGGACAAATATTGCATGATTCCATTCTTATAAGACAAGAATAGGTATATGTACAGAGATCAACGTTCATTGGTGGTTACCAGTGATGAGTGGGGAGGAAGCAGAGGAATCACTTTCTAGATAGTAAACACTTGTTATTTTAGGCGATAGGAAACGTAGCACTGAATGTGGGTGAAGAGTGTACAGTCTGGCCAAGGTAAATTATGCTACTAAGAAAGACACAAGAGAAAAGGATATTTTTGGTAAACCATAAAAATGTATAATTTTATAACAACAACAAAAAAATGTGTGTGGTTACATATGTATGTATACATGTGTATTGGTATATATATGTATGTGCATATGTATAAACACATAGGTATGTGTATATGATATGTATAAGCAGGTATGTGTGTGCATGCATATATATTCATATATATAATAAATAGTGTTGTTACGAGTCAGAACCGACTTGACCATACCTGGTTTGGGTTTTTTTTTTTTTTTTTAAATAATAAATTGCATACAGGGCACATTTATGGACAATTGTTAGACATAACCAAACACCTCACAGATTTGGTTGTTTGGGTTTAAAGCTTACGACCATGATCTCATGGGACAGCTCAGTCAATTGGCATAATATAGCTCACAAATTTCACGTTCTATATCCTAGTTTGGTGAGTAGTGCCTGGGGTCTTAAAAGCTTGTGAGCAGCCATCTAAGATACAACTATTGGTCTCTACTTGTCCAGAGCAAAGGAGAAAGAAAGAAATCAAAGACTCAGAGAAGATACTAGTCTACAGGACTAATAGTCTACATGAACCACAGCCTCATCTAGTCTGAGACCAGAAGAACTAGATGGTGCCCAGCTACAACTACTGACTGTTCTGATCAGGGCCACAATAGATGGATCCTGATAGAACAGAAGAAAAATGTGGAACAGAACTCAAATTCTTAAAAAGTCCAGACTTACTGGACAGGTTGAGACTGAGGGAATCCCCAAGACTACTGCCCTGAGATACTCTTTAAACCTTGAACTGAAACTATATGCTGAGGTTACCTTTTAGCTAAATAACAGTGGTTCATAAAATAAAGAATATAATCTCTGCGTACTGTACTCCTTTACAAAAATCATCTATATGAGCCAAATAGTCAACAGTCACTCTAAAACAAATATCTGAAAGTAAAGTCACAAGGAAACTAGATTACTGGACTCAGAGCAACCAGAATAGAATTAATCAGAATGTTGATACACTGTGAAAAATGAAACCAATGTCACTGAATAACCTGTGTAGAAATTGTTAAGTGGAAACCTAATTTGTTGTGTAAACTCTCACCAAAAACACAATAAATATTACTTAAAAAAAAGAAAAAGGCCTGGAAATCTGTTCACCATCTTATGAGAGGATTTAGTCAATATATTAAGACAAGAAAATAAAATAGAGGCCATAAGAATTGTAAAGAAAAAAAAAATAAAACTCTCATTATTCATAGATGACATAGTTGAGGAATCCAGCTTCAAGCCAAAATTCTATGTGTGATTTTTTCCAGGCCTGACCATAAGTAATTGTTATTGCTAACTGCCTTTGGGTTGGCCCCCGACTTGTGATGACCTCATACACATTGGAACTAAACCTTGCTCCATCTCCATGACTAAAAGGTTTTATCTGGCAGGCCTCTCAGGTGAAAGTTACCCTCCCCACACCAGACTTGGTTCACATCTAAGGGAGACAGCCAAAGACTCAGGGCCCTCTGGCCTGTCATGTTATTATGCATATCTGCGTTCCGACTCCAGGTGCCTTGCTTTATAGGCTCTTTTATAGGGAATTCTCATAAACCTCTCTCAGATGCCTCTACAGAGACTACCTTATCAGGAAACCTTGAAGACACTTCTCTCATTCCGAGTCAGTACTCAGTAGTTTTCCTCTGCTTTCCTCTTGCCTGGCCCTCTTTCCATGAAAGGGCTGGAGCTTTTTGACAAAGGGTTGGAGCCTTTTGTTTGGGGATCCACTGGCAGTGAGATGTCCCCCACATCTGCACTGATCCTCCTGACCCTCAGCCAGCACAGTTCCATAGGGAAAAATTGAAAGTGGAGGAGTTTGCACATTCTCTAGTTTAGTCTCTTGCTTACATTATTGCAGTAAGTGATTACAGACTTGACCATTACTTTTATGTTGGCTTGTAGTCTTCATTGACTAACTTAGCTGGCAGCTAAGTTCCCTGCAGCTCAGCTGAACTCTTGACAGTTATCATGTACATAGAAAATCTGTAAGAATTACAGATACTAGTATATTTAATAAGTGAATCTATCAAGGTCACTGGATAAAGGTAAATACATATTTTTTAAATCAAATCTATTTTTATAACACATTAACAAAAGATTATGAATGAAAGAGTATAAAATGTGCATTTTAGTAGTGTAAAAGAACTTTAAACCCCTTAAAATAATTGTACTAAAAGATATGCCACAATGTTTAATAGAAAATATGATTATTGAGAGAAAATATGAAAGACCTCACTAACTTGAGGCATATACTATGTTCATGTAGCTGAATGCTTAAAGTTTAAATAAAAGGTTCCATTTCCAAAATTTATATACAGATTTAGTGGAATCCCAATAAAGGTCCCAGAGGTTTTGTTTCTGTTTGTTTGATTTTGTTTTTGTTTTGTTTTAGGGGGTGGTTGGACTTGACGCAGGGTGGAGAATTACGAAAGTTACTCTAAAATGTACCTGGAAATGTCAAAGGACAAGAATATTAAAAAAAAAAAAAAAACCTGAAAAAATAAGTTGGAGGACTTACACAACCATAATGATTATAACTTTAACAAAAACACACAATTACTTTATGAATAAATTTGGTCAAATTTATTGAATTACTTTAAAGAAGATCTAAGTGAATTAGAAGATTTCAATATTCTTACCATATTGGGATTGAATATCACATGTATGTCTTTTCCCTCCACCAGAGTTTTTCATGAAACTTGAAAGGTAAATTCTGAAATATATATTTTGAACAGCAAAGCCCACAAATAAGCAAGGCAGCACCCCAGAAGTAAAAGAAGGTGAATGCCTAAGTAAGATAATGTTAGAAACATAGATGAACAGAACTGAAGAGAGAAGCGAAACACAGACCCATACATGTATGGGTATATGAGTTATGAAAAAGATGTCACTATAAAACACTAGGAGAGATCAGTATTTTCAATCCAGTCCTCTGATTTAACAAACTATCCATAAAGAAAGCAAATGAATATTGAGCCCTTACTCATACCGTAAAATGTTAAATTGCCTTAGATTGTAGATATTAAGGTAAAGAGTTAAAAAAAAAAAAAAAAAAAAACAAAACCTGAAAGAGTACATGTGAGAAGATCTGCATGACTCATTTGGATACGTTAAATTAGGAACTTTCATACATCAATAGACAACTTTAAGAAAATAAACAAGGCCTACCACAGAGTGACAGACAATATTTGAAAAACACATAACTAACATATATGACATTTACAATACATAAAGTTATCTTACATATAAATAAGAACAACATACATAACCCAATTTTAAAAAAAAGTACAAAAACACTAATAAGCACATGACAAATGAGACAGGTAATCTGAGAAGAAGTTGAAACTCAATATTCATCAAAGGAATGCAAAGTAAAAATTAGGGAATACTACTACCCACCTTAGAAAATGGTTAAATTTAAAGGTTGACTGCCAGTAGGAGTGTAAAATGTTTGAAAAACATTGGAAGACACCTTAGTAGTATGTTTTGAAATTGAACATATGCATAAGCTGTGATTCAACAATTCCACTCCCAGGACAACAAAACACATGTACAAAAGTGTACATAGCAGAATCATCCATATTAAAAAAAAAAAAAAAAGAGAGAGATGGCAAAAACTAAAATATCCAACAATAAATAAATGCATTTAATAGAGTGATAAGTGGAATGTTTATACAACAATATACATATATAAAACAACATGGATGAACCTCAAAGACATAATGTTGAAAAGTAGCCAAAACATATAGTTCTGTTGAAAGATTCCATTTATATAAATTTAAGAGGCAGGAAGGAGTGTTGATGACGTTAGAATTTGGGATTGAATTTACTTCTGGAGAAGGGTAGTATTTAGCAATTAGGAGAATTCCTGTAAAGGACTACTGTGTTGCTGAACTCATGTGGTAGTTTGAGCTAATTCATCAAGCTATACACTTAAAATGTATGTGTTTTTTCTACATATAGATCTCACGTCAGTCAAATAGTTAATAAAACAACAAGAAGAAAGTGCATCATGCTTCAATATAATATGACCTTGTTAAAAGTACAGATTCTAGATGCAAAGATTTGATTTGCATTCAGGCTCTCCCATTTGCTGGCTGAATAATCATGTGTAATTTACTTCTTTCCTCTATACTTTGGTTTGGCATCTGTGAAATGAGGATAATGTAAACCCTACTTCTTAGAACTATTTTGAAGATTAAATGAATTAATACATGTAAAGCCTCTGAACAGTGCCTAGAACATATAAAGCTCTAATTAAATGTCAACTATTGCAGTTTGTTAAGACTTAACTCTCATAATCGAATAATTTACTGAGCTAGTGTTGTAAGTGAAGCTGATTGGGTTATATTTCTTCTCCATTTAGATCTATGAGAAAATAAACAGTGGAAGCTGTAGAGGTGGGGCTCTCTCACAGCACTAACAGCATTAGGTTAGAGCTCTTTCTGCTCTGATAGGCAGAAAAGTAGAAACAAGATAACCATATAAAAGATAGCCACCCTGGTGGCCATTTGGTTCATTCAATCAAACAGAGCCTTTGAGAACCCCCAGAAACAGGACTGCTAGTTTCACAGGCATGCAATTTATGCAGTCCCATAGAGCACTAGACATGATTTAATATTCTGCTGTTCCCATCTTGAAATTTTTAATAATTTTTAAATTAGAGGCCCTACATTTTCACTTAGCACTGGAATCCACAAATTAAATAGACTGTCTCACTCAGAAATGTTCTGTAAAGTGCCTAATTTATATTTGCTGATTTGTTTGAAGGAAGTTGTATAGGGTGGAGAGTGGCTTGAGTCAGGAGGGAAAGAGGTCCAGACTTCTGTTTATTTTGCCAATTATTCTGGTTGTACTTCTTCCAAGACAGAACTGTTCATTCTTTTGGTAGTCCGTGGCATATTCAATATTTTTCACCAACACCATAATTCAAAGCTGTCAACTTTTCTTCGGTCTTCCTTTTTCATTGCCCAGCTTTCGCATGCATATGAGACAATTGAAAATACCATGGCTTGGATCAGGTTTACCTTAGTCCTCAAGGTGACATCTTTGCTTTTCAACACTTTAAAGAGGTCTTTTGCAGCAGAGTTGCCCAGTGTAATGGGTCGTTTGATTTCTTGATTGCTACTTCCATGGGTTTTGATTGAGGATCCAAATAAAATTAAATCCTTGACAACTTCAATCTCTTCTCCATTTATCATGATGTTGCTTATTGGTCCAGGTGTGAGGATTTTTGTTTTCTTTATGTTGAGGTGTAAACCATACTGAAGGCTGTGGCCTTTGATCTTCATCAGTATGTGCTTCAAATCCTCTTCACTTTCAGCAAGCAAGGTTGTGTCATCTGAATAACACAGGTTGTTAAAGAGTCTTCCTGCAATCCTGATGCCCTTTTCTTCTTCATATAGTCCAGCTTCTTGGATTGTTTGCTCAGCATACAGACTGAATAGGTATGGTGAAAGGATACATCCCTGATGCACACCGTTCCTGACTTTAAACCACGCAGTATCCCCTTGTTTTCTCTGAACAACTGCCTCTTGAACTATATACAGGTTCCTCATGAGCACAATTAAGTGTTCTAGAATTCCCATTCTTCTCAATGTTATCCATAATTTTCTGTGATCCATGCAGTCAAATGCCTTAGCATAGTCAATAAAACACAGGTAAACATCTTTCTGATATTCTCTGCTTTCAACCAGGATCCATCTGACATCAGCAATGATGTCCCTGGTTCCATGTCCTGTCCTGAATCCAGCCTGAATTTCTGGCAGTTCCCTGTAGATATACTGCTGCAGCTGCTTTTGAATGATCTTCAGCAAAATTTTACTTGCGTGTGATATTAATGATATTGTTCAATAATTTACATATTCAGTTGGATCACCTTTCTTGGAAATAGGCAAAACTATGAATCCCTTCTAGTCTATTGGCCAGGTAGCTGTCTTCCAAATTTCTTGGTATAGACGAGTGAGCACTTCCAGAGCTGCATTCGTTTGTTGAAACATCTCAACTGATACAACGTCAATTCCTGAAGCCTTGTTTTTCAACGATGCCTTCAGTCCAGCTTGGACTTCTTCATTCAGTACCATTGGTTCTTGATCATATGCTACCTCTTGAAATGATTGAATGTCAACAAATTCTTTTTGGTATAATGACCGTGTATTCTTTAATCTTCTTTTGATGCTTCCTGCATCATTTAATATTTTCCCCATAGAATCCTTCACTATTGCAACTTGAGGCTTGAATTTTTCTTCAGCTCTTTCAGATTGAGAAATGCTGAGTGTGTTCTTTCCTTTTGGTTTTCTATCTCCAGCTCTTTGCACATGCCATTATAATACTTTTCTTTGTCTTCTCAAGCTGCCCTTTGAAATCTTCTGTTCAGTCCTTTTACTTCATCATTTTTTCCTTTTGCTTTAGCTACTCAACATTCAAGAGCAAGCTTCAGAGTCTTTTCTGACATTCATTTTGTTATTTTTTTTATTTCCTATCTTTTTAATGACCTCTTGCTTTCTCCATGTCTGATGTCCTTGATGTCATTCCACAACTCGTCTGGTCTTTGGGCATTAGTGTTCAATAGGTCACATCTATTCTTGATATGCTCTCTAAATTCAGGTGGGACATACTCAAGGTCATACTTTGGCTCTTGTAGACTTGTTATAATTGTCTTCAGTTTCAACCTGAACTTGCATACGAACAATTGATGGTTTGTTTCACAGTTGGCCTCTGGCCTTGTTGTGGCTGATGATATTGAGCTTTTCCATCATCTTTTTCCACAGATGTAGTCGATTTGATTCCTGTGTATTCCATCTGGTAAGGTCCATGTGTGTAGTTGCTGTTTATGTTGGTGAAAAAAGGTATTTGCTATGAAGAAGTCATTGACCTTGCAAAATTCTATCATTTGATCTCCAGCATCATTTCTGTCACCAAGGCCATATTTTACAGTTACCGATTCTTCTTTGTTTCCAACTTTTGCATTCCAACCACTAGTAATTATCAATGCATCTGGATTACATGTTCGATCAATTTCAGACTGCAGAAGCTGGTAAAAATCTTCAATTTCTTCATCTTTGGCCTTAGTGGTTGGTGCGTAAATGTGAATAATTGTCCTATTAACTGGCCTTCGTTGTAGGTGTATGCATATTATCCTATCACTGACAGCATTGCACTTTAGAATAGATCTTCAAATGTTCTTTTTGACTATGAATGCAAAGCCATTCTTCTTTAAGTTGCCATTCCTGGCTTAGTAGACTATATGATTGTCTGATTCAAAATGGCCAATACCAGTCCATATCAACTCACTAATGCCTAGGATATCAATGTTTATGCATTCCTTTTCATTTTTGATGATTTCCAGTTTTCCTAGATTCATACTTCGTACATTCCGTGTTCCAATTATCAATGGATGTTTGCAGCTATTTCTTGTCATTTTGAGTCATGCCTCATCAGCAAATGAAGGTCCTGAAAGCTTGATTCTATCCACGTCATTAAGGTCGACTCTACTTTGAGGAGGCAGCTCTTCCCCGGTCATATTTTGAGTGGCTTCCAACCTGGGGGGGACTCATCTTCTGGCATTATATCAGACAATGTTCCACTGCTATTCATAAGGTTTTCACTGGCTAATTTTTTTTAGAAGTAGACTGCTGGGTCCTTCTTCCTAGTCTGTCTTAGACTGGAAGCTCGGCTGAAACTTCTCCGCCATGGGTGACCCTGCTGGTATCTGAATACTGGTGGTATAACTTCCACTATCACAGCAACATGCAATCCCCCACAGTGTGATAAACTGACAGACATGTGGGGGGAATTTCTTATTAGGAACTGATTATTAAGGAAGGTTATATTTTGAGTAGAGACCGTGTTTTACAAGAACAAGTGAAAACATAGCTAAATTTATTTGATGTGTTTATTTTTATAAAAGATTGCTAACAATGTGAAAAGTCCAGTGAGAAACAGTGTTGATATGTCTTTTATAATAAATGTTGTCATTGTTGATGTTGTTAGGTGCCCTGTAGACAGTTCCAACTCATAGTGACCTTATGTACAACAGAACTAAACAATGCCTGGTCCTGCACCATCCTTACAATTTTGTTATGTTTGAGTCCATTGTTGCAGCCACTGTGTCAGTCCATCTCATTGAGGATCTTTCTATTTTTCATTGACCCTGTACTTTACCAAGTATGATGCCCTTCTCCAGGGACTGGTCCCTCCTGATAACAGGTGCAAAGTATGTAAGACTTAGTCTTGCCATCTTAGCGTTCAGGTAGTACTTGTTCCAAGACAGACTAGTTTCTTTTTCTGGCAGTCCATGGTATATTCAATACTCTTCTCCAACACCATAATTCAAAGGCACCAATTCTTCTTTGGTCTTCCTTATTCATTATCCAAGTTGCATACGCACATGAGGCAATTGAAAATACCATGGCTTTGTCAGGCTCACTGTACTCCTTAAAGTAACACCTTTGCTTGTTAACATTTTAAGGAGGTCTTTTTCAGCAGATTTGCTCAATGCAATGCATTCTTTGATTTCTTGACTGCTGCTTCCATGGGCATTGATTTTGATTTCAAGTAAAATGAAATCTTTCACAACTTCAGTATTTTCTCCATTTATCATGATTTGCTTATTGGTCCAGTTGTGAGAATTTTTGCTTTCTTTATGACGAGGAGTAATCTATACTGAAGGCTGTAGTGGTTGATCTTCATCAGTAAGTTGTTAAAGTCCTCTTTGCTTTCAGCAAGTAAGGCTGTGTCATCTCCCTATCGCAGGTTGTTAATGATACAATTTGAATAAGTATGGTGAAAGGATACAACCCTGAAACACACCCTTCCTGATTTTAAACCATGCAGTATCCCCTCGTTCTGTTCGAACAACTGCCTCTTGGTCTAGGTACAGGTTCCGCGTAAGCACAATTAAGTGTTCTGCAATTCCCATTCTTTGCACTGTTAGCCATAATTTATGATCCACACAGTCTAATGTCTTTGCACAGTCAATAAAGCACAGGAAAGCATTTCTCTAGTATACTCTGCTTTCAGCCAATATCCATCTGACATCAGCAACGATTTTCCTCCTTCCATGTCCTTGTCTGAATCTGGCTTCAGTTTCTGGCAGTTCCCGTCAATGTACTGCTGCAACTGTTCTTGAATTATCTTCAGCACAATTTCATTTGTGCGTGATATTAACGATATTATTAGATTATTTTCACATTCTGTTGGATCACTTTTCTTTGGAATGGGCACACATATGGATCTCTTCCTATTGGTTGATTCATTCATTTAAATAATGGATTATATATATATATTTTTTTTTATATATTTTATTGTACTTCAGGTGAAAGCTTACAGAGCAAATAGTTTCTCATGAAATAGTAGTACAGATGTTGTTCTATGACATTGGTTAACAACCCCACAACGTATTAAGCCTCTAAATTCTCAACCTTTTTTTTTGATGAAAATTACAGATGGCCAAAGATACACCGTTTCAAAAATTTCTACATTCACAGTTCAGTGACATTGACTACGCTCTTCCAACTGTGCTGTTATTCTCACTTAAGATGAAGGCTTACAGAACAAAATAGTTTTTCATTTAACAGTTACTACACATGTTGCCCTATGACAATGGTTAACAATCTCACAGCACATCAAGAATATCCTTACTCCACCTTGTGTTCCGTATCACCAGGGGGCTTCCTTGTCCCCTTCTGTCTTCTGGACCTTGTCAGTGGACTATTGTACCTCTTTAGTCTCATTTGTTTATTTATTTATTTATTTATTTTTATTTTATTTAAACACCATTTCAAAACTTTTTACTTACACATTTAAGTGATATTGACTATGCTCTTCCAATTGTGCTGCCATTCTCGCCCAAGATGAAGGCTTACAGGACAAAACAGCCTCCCATTTAATAGTTACTACAAATGTTGCCCTATAGCAGTGGTCAACAATCTCACAATACATCAACAGTGTCCTTATTCAATTTGTGTTCCTTATCATCAGTTTCCTACTCTCCCTCTGCCTTCTGGCCCTTGTCACCGGACTCCTTCCTGTACCTCGTTAGTCCCATTTAGTTTTACTGGGCTGTCCATTCCCAGGCTTAACATCGAACCTCGAAGGTAACTTCACCTCTGAGCTGAAAGGGTGTCTGGGGGCCACACTCTTGAGGTTTATCCAGTATTCTTTAGGCCAGTAAATCTGGTCTTCTTTTTTTTTTGGGAGTTAAAATTATGCTCTACATCCTTCTCCAGCTCTGCCCAGAACCCTCTGTTGTGATCCTGGTCAGAGGAGTCATTGGTGGTAGCCGGGCACCATCCAGCTGTACTGGGCTCAGTCCCGTGGAGGCCTTGGTAGCTGTGGACCATTAGTCCTTCGGACTAATCTTTTCCTTGTATCCTGTTCTCTTCGTTCTCCCTTGTTCCCAAAAGGATGAGATCACTGGAGTATCTTAGATGGTCGCTCATAGGCTTTTAAGACCCCAGACACTACTCACCAAGGTAGAATGTAGAGCATTATCTTTATAAGTAGTGTCATGCCAATTGAGCTAGATGTTCCCCGAGATCATGGTCCCCAGAGCCCTCCGTCCAACAACTCAGTCCCTCGGGGGGTTTGGATGTGTCTATAGGGCCTCCATGACCTTTCCTTGTGCAGGTTGTGTTAGTTTCCCCTGTACTATGTACTATCTCACCTCTCACCCAAGTTACCACTTACCTATTACCTATTTACTATTTCCGCCCCCCTCCCAACCCTGGTAACCAACAAGGATTGTTACATTTTGCATGTGAATTTTTTCATGGGTTTTTACAATAGAGGTCTCATACAATATTTGTCCTTTTGTGATTGACTTATTTCACTCAGCATGATGTCCTCCAGTTTCATCCATGTTATGAGATGGTTCACCGATTCATTGTTGTTCTTTCTCGTTGCATAGTACTCCATTGTGTGTATGTACCATAGTTTGTGTATCCATTCATGTGTTGATGGACATCGAGGTTGTTCCCATCGTTTTGCTATTGTGAATAATGCTGCCATGAACATAGGTGTGCATATGTCTATTCGAGTGATGACTCTTATTTCTCTAGGATATATTCCTAGGAGTGGGATTGCTGGATCGAATGGTATGTCTATTTCTAGCTTTCTGAGGAAACGCCATATCATTTTCCAAAATGGTTGTATCATTTTGCATTCCCACCAGCAGTGTATAAGAGTTCCCGTCTCCCCGCAGCCCCTCCAACATTTGTTATTTCCAGTGTTTTTCATTCGTGCCAGTAATGCCGGGGTGAGATGGTATCTCATTGTGGTTTTAATTTGCATTTCTCTAATGGCTAGTGATCGCGAGCACTTCCCTCATGTGTCTGTTGGCCATTTGAATGTCTTCCTTGGTGAAGTGTCTGTTCATTTCCTTTGCCCATTTTTTGATAGGATTGGTTGTCTTTTTGTTGTAGAGGTGTTGGATTTTCTTGTAGATTATGGAGATTAGACCTTTGTCTGACTTGTACTGTCCAAAATTTTTTTCCCAGTCTGTAGGTTCTCTTTTAACTCTTTTGGTGAAATCTTTTGAAGAGCATAGATGTTTGATTTTTAGAAGATCCCAATTATCTAGTTTATCTGTTGGGTTTTTTGTATTGATGTTTATGGTTTGTATCCTGTTAATGCCATGTATTAAGGCCTGAAGTGTTGGTCCTATATTTTCGTCTATGAATTTTATAGTTTGAGGCTTTATATTCAGGTCTTTGATCCATTTTGAAGTAGTTTTTGTATATGGTGTGAGGTACGGGTCCTGTTTCATTTTTCTACAAATGGATATCCAGTTTTGCCAGCACCATTTGTTAAAAAGACTGTCTTTTCCCCATTTGATGTATTTTGGGCCCTTGTCAAAAATCAGGTGACCGTAGGTGGATGGATTTACATCTGAGTTCTCAATTCTGTTCCATTGGTCAATGTCTCTGTTGTTCTACCAGTACCAGGCTGTTTTGAGTACTGTAGCTGTATAGTAGGTTCTCAAGTCAGGTAGTGTGAGTCCTCCAACTTTATTCTTCTTCTTCAGTAGTGCTTTACTTATTCGGGGTTTCTTCCCTTTCCATATAAAGTTAATAATTAGTTTTTCCATCTCTTTGAAGAATGTTGTTGGTATTTGTATCGGGATTGCATTGTATTTGTAGATTGCTTTAGGTAGAATTGCCATTTTCACAATGTTGAGTCTGCCTATCCATGAGCATGGTATGATTTTCCATTTATGTAGATCCCTTTGGATTTCATGCAGCAGTGTTTTGTAGTTTTCTTTGTATAGGTCTTTTATATTCCTGGTCAGATTTATTCCTAAGTATTTTATCTTTTTAGGGGCTATTGAAAATGGTATTGATTTCCTGATCTCCTTTTCATCGTTCTCTTTACTGGTGTATAGGAACCCAACTGATTTTTGAATGTTTATCTTGTATCCTGCTACTCTGCTGAATCTTTCTATTAGTTCCAGTAGATTTCTCGTGGAGTCTTTAGGGTTTTCTATGTATAGTATCATATCATCTGCAAACAGGGAGAGTTTAACTTCTTCATTACCAATTTGGATGCCCTTTATTTCTTTCTCTTGCCTTACTGCTCTAGCTAGAACTTCCAGCACAATGTTAAATAGGAGTGGTGATAAAGGGCATCCTTGTCTTGTTCCTGTTTTCAGGGGGAATGTTTTCAGCCTTTCTCCATTAAGAATGATGTTGGCTGTTGGTTTTGCATAGATGCCCTTTATTATGTTGAGAAATTTCCCTTCTATACCTATTTTATTGAGAGCTTTTATCAGGAATGGGTGTTGGACTTTGTCAAATGCCTTTTCTGCATCAATTGAGATGATCATGTGATTTTTTTCTTTCCTTTTATTTATGTGGTGGATTACATTGATGAATTTTCTAATGTTAAACCATCCTTGCATACCTGGTATGAATCCTACTTGGTCGTGGTGTGTTATTTTTTGATATGATACTGAATTCTATTGGCTAGAATTTTGTTCAGAATTTTTGCATCTATATTCATGAGAGATATTGGTCTGTAATTTTCTTTTTTTGTGATGTCTTTGCCTGGTTTTGGTATCAGCGTTATGCTGGCTTCATAGAATGAATTTGGAAGTGTTGCTTCCTCTTCTATGCTCTGAAATAACTTGAGTAGAACTGGTACGAGCTCTTCTGTAAATGTTTTGTAGAATTCTCCAGTGAAGCCATCTGGGCCAGGGCTTTTTTTGGTTGGGAGTTTTTTTATTACCTTTTCAATCTCTTCTCTTATTATGGGTCTGTTCAGATTTTCAATATCACTTTGTTGTAGTTTGGGTAGGCCGTATGTTTCTAGAAATTTATCCATTTCCTCTATCTTTTCAAATTTGTTGGAATATAGTTTTTCATAATATTCTGTTATAATCCTTTTTATTTCAGTTTGGTCTGTTGTAATGTCCCCCATTTCATTTCTTATTTGGGTTATTTGTGTCCTCTGCTGTTTTTCTTTTGTCAGTCTGGCCAGTGGTTTGTCGATTTTGTGGATTCTTTCAAAGAACCAACTTTTGGTTTTGTTGATTCTTTCTATTGTTTTTCTGTTCTCTATTTCATTGATTTCTGCTCTGATCTTTACTATTTCCTTTCTTCCGGTGGTTGTAGGTTTTTTTTGTTGTTCTCTTTCTATTTGTTTGAGTTCTGTAGTTAATGTTTTGAGTTTGTCCCTTTCTTCTTTTTTGATATGTGCATCTATTGCTATAAATTGTCCTCTGAGGAGTGCCTTTGCTGTGTCCCAAAGGTTTTGGTATGATGTGTTTTCATTTTCATTTGATTCTAGGAATTTTTTAATTCCATCTGTGATTTCTTCTATTACCCATTGATGTGTAAGCAGATTATTATTCAGTTTCCATGTGTTTGATTTTTTTTCCTTGCTCTTTCTAGTGTTAATTTCTACCTTGATGGCATTGTGGTCAGAGAAGATACTGTGAATTATCTCAGCATTTTGGATCTTGTTGAGGATTGCTCTGTGGCCTAAGATGTGGTCTATTCTGGAGAACGTTCCATGTGCATTGGAAAAGAATGTGTACTTTGCAGCGGTTGGATGGATTGTTCTATATATGTCTATCCGGTCCAGTTGGCTGATTGTGTCCTTTAGGTCTTCTGTATCATTGCTGAGTTTCTTTTTAGTTGTTCTGTCCTTTACTGAGAGTGGTGTGTTGAAGTCTCCTACTATTATTGTGGAACTGTCCATTTCTCTTTTCAGTGCTGTTAGAGATTTTTTTATGTATTTTGGAGTCCTGTCATTGGGTGCATAGATATTTATTATGGTTATGTCTTCATGATGGATCATCCCCTTAATCATTATATAGTGTCCTTCTTTGTCTTTTATGGTAGATTTTGTTTTAAAGGCTATTTTATCTGAGATTAGAATTGCCACTCCTGCTCTTTTTTGATAGTTGTTAGCTTGATGTATTTTTTCCCAACCTTTGATTTTTAATAAATTCACATCTTTGTTTCTAAGGTGTGTCTCTTCTAGACAGCAAATTGATGGATCCTGTTTTCTTATCCATTCTGCCACTCTCCGTCTCTTTATGGGTGCATTGAGTCCATTTACGTTCAGTGTAATTATTGATAGATGGAAGTTTGTTGCTGTCATTTTGTAGTGCTTTTTTTTGTGATGCTGAAGTTTTCTTTGTTCTTCTTACTCTCTTGTGCTCAGTTACTTTTGTTTGTGGATTTTGTGTTTATTTCTTTTGTTTTTGTAGGTTTTGTTTTTGTTGAGACTTTATGTTTTTCGTCTTTATTTTTATGGGTTGGTTTGTTAACTTTTTTTGTGGTTACCATGAATTTTACCCTTATCTTTATAATTTTGAAGCAGTCTACCGTTACTTGGTATCGCCTTGCCTTCCTCTCCTTTAGAAGGTTCTATACCTATGCCGTTTGTTCCCTCTTTCATTGTTTTGATGTTGTTGTCATCCTTTGATTGATTTCTCTGATTCCCTGTTGTATATCTTTTGTTTTTGGAAAGTCCTCTGTAGTTCAGTTCCTAGAATGGTATCTGGTTCATGTGAACCTGCGTCCTAGGTCCTAGGTCCTGCCTGAGGGCTGAAGCTGTTTGTCCTCAGATCGAAGAACTCCCTTTAATAATTCTTGTAAGTTTGGTTTGACTTTTGCATATTCCTTTAGTTTCTGTTTATCTGGAAATGACCTAATTTCACCATCAAATCTGAATGAGAGTTTTGCAGGATATATTATTCTTGGCTGACAATTTTCTTCTTTCAAGATTTTATATATGCCATCCCATTGCCTTCTTGCCTGCATGGTTTCTGCTGAATAATCTGAGCTGAGTCTTATTGTTTCTCCTCTGTATGTGACTTCTTGTTTTTCACGAGCTGCTCTCAGGATTCTTTGTTTGTCTTTAGTTTTAGTGAGTGTGAATATGATATGTCTTGGTGATTTTCTTTTAGGGTCTCTTCTATATGGGGTTCGTTGAGCTTCTTGGATGGCTAGCTTTTCATCTTTCATGATATTGGGAAAGTTTTCTGTCAGCAGTTCCTCAATGATCCTCTCTGTGTTTTCTGTTTTCTCCCCCTGTTCTGGGATGCCAATCACTCGTAAGTTTTTGCTTTTAATTGTGTCCCACATAACTCTCAGGGTCTCTTCATTTTTCTTTGTTCTTTTTTCTGAGTTTTCCTGAAACAGAGTTGTATCCAAGTGTTTGTCTTCAGTTCCACTAATCCTGTCTTCCATGGTTTCAAATCTACTTCTCAGCCCTTCTATGACACCGTCCATTTCTGAAATCTTGTTGTTTATCTTTTGGATTTCTAATTGTTGTTTTTGTATAATTTCGAGTTGTGAATTTATTTTGGCATTTTGTTCTTGCATCATCTTCCTGAATTCTTCCAATTTTTTGTCTGTATTTTCCATAAATTTGTCTATTTTTTCCTCATGTTTGTCAGCTTTTTGCCTCAGTTCTTGGAAAATTCCGAGTATTAGTGATTTGAGTTCCGTATCAGGTACTTCTAGTGCATTTTCTTCCACAGGAGAGTTATCTGGTGTTTTAATTTGGACGCCTATTGGAGCCATCTTGTCTTGTTTTTGTAAATGTTTTGATACTGTTTGCTGTTTTCGGGGCATTCAGTAGATATTTCTCTCGTTTATTGATTGTAGATTTTTTTTTTTTTTTTCGTTCTTGTGGTACAGCTGGGCAGATCTAGTTGAGGAGGAGCCACTGGGATGGGTTGCTTGTGGCACTCACCGCAGCCACCAGGACGGTCGGTAGTCAGTGCTGGGCAGGTTCCAATAGGGCGTGCCTGCACCGCTTGGTGATGTGATGTCTAGTGCACGGTGCAGGTAGGTAGGGTGCAGGGGGAAGATGGTTATGTGTGAAGCTAAGCTGGATATGGGAGAGAGGAGAGAGGAGGAGGAGCAAAAAGCGTACAAACATAAAAGAATGCTAGGGGAGCTTGTCATTGGGATGTACAGATGAGAGACTATGGGATGGAGGAAACCAGAAGGGGGAAGAGAAAGAAAAGGAAAGAATGACCAAATAAAAATCAGAAAAGTTAAAGAACTGCAAAGTTCCCAGGGATCCCACCGATGCAGCTATGAGGTCTGGGGGAGTCGGTCTCAATTTTCACAGCTCAGCCTGGCCAGAAGGTACAGAGGCATACATCGCCTGGTATTCAGGGATCAGAAAGAGAAGGAAGAGATAGAGAGACGAGAAATTAAGCAATGAAGAAAGACAAAAGGGAAAAAGAGGTAAAAGATGACAAAACTAATCAAAAAAGGAAGAAAAATAAAATTGAAAAAAAAAAAAAAAAGGGCAACACCAGCAGTCAGTGCCTACAAATGGGACCCAGAGAGCCCCCACTCAGGGGCGCGAATTCCAAGAAGCCGGTAGTCTCGGGGTTAAGAGACCGTGGCCACGGGAAGCAGAGGGACCAACGAACAAAGGCCCCGGGTTCCTACCCGCCCGGGAGCCCAGACCTGGAAACAGCCACACGCCCGAACGCAGCCCTACAGCCCTGCAGGAGAGAGCAGAGACGGCACTCGGAACCAGGCACCCAGGCTAAAGGAGGGGGAGGCGGGAGAAAAAGGTTCGCTAGCCACCAGCAAACGGCTCTCAGAAAGCCGCCAGCCTGGGCGCGCGGAATCCAAGCACCGGCGCCCCGCAGCTCAGGGACTCCGGCCACGGAAAGCAGAGGGGCGAACGAACAAAGGCCCCGGAATCCCACCCGCGCGGGAGCCCAGACCTAGAAACAGCCACACGCTGGATTATATTTTTTTATAAATGTAGAAACCCCAATATTGAACACAATTTATAGTCACATGACACATGTGCACTCACATTACCCATACAATAGAGATATCTAGGGCTGTTGAGGACATTTATTTACCTGCATTTTCTTTTGTGTGTGTGTGTGTTTGTGTGTGTGTGTGTATGTGTGTGTATGTATGCGTGGATGTATGCGTGTGTCTATGTGAGATAGATGACATCTGTGTGGCATGTCAAGACATTTATAGGGTAATGGTTTGGTGGCACAGTGGTTAATAGCATGGTTGCTAACCAAAAGATTGGCAGTTCTAATTCACTAACCACTTCTTGAAAACCCTATGGAGCAGTTCTACTCTGTCCTATAGGGTCTTTACGAGTCAGAATTGACTTGATAGCAACAGGTTTTTTGGTTTTGGTTTAATGAAATTTTCCTGCAAATTTAAAAAAAAAAAATTTCCAAACAGTAAGAATTAAAATGGAATAAAACTAGTGCTTTCAGCTTTCATGTAGAGGAAAGGAAAAAGAAAAAAAAAAAAACATGATATTATACCTATTCATTCTGTTGCTGTGGTAATATCTACTATATAGCCTCAGCTGAAGCTAAGAGACAAAGGAGGTTACTCCCTGAAACTGATAAATAGAATGGCTCAGGAACCTATGAAAATATTAACATGGTGATGGATAAATAGCAATATGACCAAAATTTGACTTTCAACAAACCTTATATCAATGCATTTTATTGCTTCAGTAGAGTTAGCAATTATTTCCATTGACTAAAGCTTATTTTTTTTCACTGATTTACAGATATATTTAGAAAAATATTTCTGCTGCTTATTTGAATAAAAAGCCTAAACCTGAAGGAAAAACAAAACAAAACGACACTATAAGCGACAACTTTAAGGAGATCTGAAGGACATGCAAGTAATCAAAGTTTAGAATTTTAACAATACTTATAAAGAACTGTGGTAATGGTACATAAAACTCTGAAGAGATAGTGAGTGTCATTTAGAAAATAGTTTGTTACATAAAATTGCCTCATTACCTGCCCCCATATTACTTTTATCCTAAGAAAATGTCCTTATTCCCATCTCCAAGCTTAGCTGTCCTGTCCAAGCTCTAAGTCCTTTACTTATCTAGAAAAATGATACGTAAAGAAATTATTTGAGAGCTCTAGATCAGTACATGGTGACAAAACTTCAAGTTATTGCTTTTCTTAGTATTTTGCAAGGCTAGAGTCACTAGCTCTGATGTATTCCACAGTCTTATTATAGTCTCTGGATGGTGCAAATAGTTAATGCATTTGGCTGCTAACCAAAATGTTGCAAGTTGGAGTCCACCCAAAGGCACCTCAGAAGAAAGGCCTGGTGATCTATTTCTGAAAAAATCAGCCACTGAAAACCCTATGGAGCACATGTGTTCTTTCCTGACACATGATGGGGGGTGGGAGTCACCATGACTTGGCATTAACTCAATGGCAAGTGGTTGTTTTTTATTATTGTATCCACTCTAGTCACCAAATTCCCATGTTTTCCTTTTCTAATTAGCATAAATCTGTTTCATTTCCTTTTGCTTATATCCTAGTCATGATACTTTACCTATGGCCTCCCTCCCTTGAGACCTGAGTACTTGATTTATTTTCTTGTTTGCCAGCTCTCTGCTTCTATGTACCTCTCCTGGTCCCTAAGCAGTATGTGAGACGGGGCCTGCTACCTGTCTTCTCTTGCTATGCTGTCTTTCAACGTTTGAGTCGCTCTTCGCTTCTCCTGGCTGAACTTCAGCAATGCTGTCCATTCAATTGTAATTGCATATTTAGCTATAATTTTGGTACTGTGTTTTGGTCACCTAGCAAAAAACATAATGATAGTTAATATATGAGCATTTATTGTGTGTGAAAAACTGTTATGGACACTTTATATATAACACGTAACTTTGCCCTTATAATGATTCTGGTAAATATATATTATTATTATAAACTCTATATTAGAAATGAATACAGGGGTACATTAGAATGCTTATTGCCTAAAGTCAGAGAGGTGTTAGTGTGACACAAAAGATAGAGGCTGTGACCTTAATATCTATATCATACACTTCCCAAAGTTTTCAGATACTATTATGCTTATACTAAAATGTAGCTTGATTTTTTTGAGAATAAATCATCACTAAAATTCAATTTAATTGCATCTAATTACCTATCATCTATTAATTATTTATCTGATTAATTTTCTGTAATTATCCACCCCAAATAACACTGTTGTGTTAAAGATCAATCCTAAAATAAGTGTATTTTCTGTATCAATTACGTAATGACATTGACCTCAAAGAAAAATGGTTTCTGTGGAAAAGTAATTTAACACTGTCAGGAAATATAAGTTGAAATTTGTAAGTGAATCTCTGAGCAAGGTAAACACGTACAGGTGTGTGAGTGTGTGTGTGTTTGCAAAAGTGAGGGAAAGCGTTCCAAACTTAATTAAGAAAACATAAAATGTAAAACCCAAATAGAACATGAAGGTAATATATATCAATTTATGTAGTAAGGACGTGGATGATCAGAAATTCAATCTATCACACATATCAAAAAAGGAAGCTTCTTGCAGAATAGGTAAAAAATCCAAATGCATCCTGCACAAGAGATTGCTTTCTTAAAATCCACAGATAGGAAAGAAAACCCTTAAAATTGTATGTCGCACTGATTCAAAATAAATTGAATTCCTTCAGCAACTGACCAAGGTACTGTCAAATCCGAATCAACAAACAATACATTGTGCACCATGACAAAGAGGACCTTTCAGCTAATGAATAAAAACATCTCATTTCAACACAAAATATAAGAAGAGACTGTTCTCTCCTTGCTAGCCTGCCTCACTTCTAGGAATGGCCAATCATTTCCTTATCATCCAAAGCACCAGAGTCATTAGAGAATATCAATCAAAATATTTTTGCAAAGTCTCCCATTTAAAATCATAATTCACTGTTTCTTCTAACAGAAACAATTCAAACTGTGAATTATAGTTGCTCAATTCTTGCTGGAAAACTTAAAAGGTTTTACAATCTTCATAATACTATCCTTGTCTCTAGCCATACTCCAATTTTTTTCTTATTTTTTCTCACAGATATTGAATTACGGTAAATTTCCCTGCTCAAATGATTTTAACTCATGAACAACGATCATGAGTTTGTTTAACCCTGGCAGAAAACAGAGTAGACCATATTGTCAATGAAATATGAAACAGTACAGATGTCCTACTTTAGAATCTTTGTACTAAAGGTAATTGAGTAATGATTGTAGGATTTTTTTTCTCCTTGAGGAGGTGGTCATTGATTGTCATTGTGTTTGCCAGTAGATATCAAAGATACTTGTTTTTGGAAACAAAAAGTAAGCATAGAATTAGTCTATAAATTTTCTACCAAGGCAAATATATTTTGCCTGTGTTTTTACATTCATAGCTTCTCTTGACCTGTAACATTTCCCTTCAGGTCCATTTTAAACTTACTTTAACCTAAACAAGTCAGTCAGGTGTACCAGAAAGTCAGGGAAGTGCTCATGGTTCTTAAACCCTTAGAGACAGCCCTGAATACACAATCATTTTGAAATACAGGAAATTCAAAAGACATATATCCTGAGTAATGAGGTCAGAAGATAAAGACCAAACAACAACATGGCAGACCTGTAGCTGCACCGTGACCTCTTTGTACTTTCATCAAATAATCAGACACCTAGCATGTATTAATGATGGTTTTACAAATGAAATGCAACTTCGGTTCAAAGCAAAGTATTGTATGTACATGAGGATTATTTGTCAGAACAAGTGAAATTTGTTTCTAAAGCTGATTAGCTTTGATGACTTACAAAATTATGTGGAATGGGGAAAATAATTGAAATGCTTAGAACTAACACCCATTCAGTGAGAGGTGATTAATCCTGTTTTAGAAGAAAAAAGTTATAGAATCTGAGAATCGAAGGTCACCTCCAGGCATAGCTGTGCTTATCTACTTGGAGCAGATGTTTAAAATCCTACATATAAAGATATCTCTGATTGGTATCTCATACTTACTTTAGAAATATAGCCCTCTCCTTAGTCAACTGTCCAATCAATAACATCTTCTTAGGTCAAAGGTGCTCCAATTTTATTATACATAAGAGTCACTTGAGAAGTCTGTTAACACAGATTGTCAAGATCCACTCTCAGAATTCTGCTTCATCTGATAAGTTTGGAGGATCCAGTAATAGATACTGTAACAACTTTAAGGTGATTCTATCATAGGTGACTTGTGGGCATGCTTTGAGAAATACTGGATCAAGTTAACTGAAAACCGTTTAACACCCTTCACAATGACCTACCAAACTCCTTACTCTGGCCTCACCACACTATACATCCAAGTATCCTTAACCACTAGTATTAGTGAAGGCATGTCATAAAGACTAGGAAATTGTGATATTATCTGGGGAAATATTTAAAAGTTCAGATTAACAAAAGTAATGTCTTAGCTTCAGGACAGACTTACTGTTTATACTTACCCTGTTTTTGTGATTTTTGCATTTGCTTAATTTCTGTGATCAGTTGCATGTTTGCATTCTATTTCTAATGTAAATGCTAAGTCCCTTACTTAATAACATTTTTAGTGGATGTAGTTTTTTTTGGACCTTAGGTCTTTCTTGCTTTTTCTATTATCATTTTCATTCTTCCCGTAAGGTTGGGTCAGCACTTACTGTCCAATTATTGACAAGCAACATTCCGGTAATTCCGGATTAATTACCCAATGTTGGTACCTCTGACCTTATAACTCCACACATTACCATGCCCTAAATGTTCCTCATACAATCAGAAGTGATTCCCAGATGTTAGCATTACAAAGTCCAGTATTTAACAAAATTCAATTTGTGTATCACTACATAGTTCAGTGCTGCACTGAAGGCATTGGTGAAAAACATGGCTCCAGGAATTGACAGAATACCAACTGAAATGTTTCAACAAATAGATGAAGAGCTGGAGGTGCTCACTTGTTTATGCCAAGAAATTTGGAAGACAGCTACCCGGTCAACTGACAGAAGTGATCCACATTTGTGCCCATTCCGAAGAAAAGTGATCCAACATAATCAGGACATTTTCAAACAGTATCATTAATATTACACGTAAATAACACTTTACTGAAGATAACTGAAAAATGGCTGCAGCAGTACATTGATACGGGACTGCTAGAAATTTAAGCCAATTCATAAGAGAATGTAGAATGAGGGATATCATTGCTGATGTCAGATGGATCTTGGCTGAAAGCAGAGAACACCAGAAGGATGTTTACATGTGTTTTATTGACTGTGCAAAGGCATTCAACTGTGTGGATGATGACAAATTATGGATAACACTGCAAAGAATGGGAATTCCAGAACACTTAATTGTGCTTATGTGGAGCCTGTACATAGACCAAGAGGCAGTGGTTAGAACAGAACAAGGGGATACTACGTGGTTTAAAATCAAGAAAGACGTGCATCAGGGTTGTATCTTTTCACCATTCTTATTCAATCTGTATGCTGAATAAATAATTCAAGAAGCTGGACTACATGAAGAAGAAGGAGGCATCAGAATCAGAGGAAAACTCTTTAACAACCTTGCTTGCTGAAAGTGAAGGGGACTTGAAGCACTTAGTGATGAAGATCAAAGACTACAGCCTTCAGTATGGATTACACCTCAACTTAAAGAAGACAAAAGTCCTCACAACTGGACCGATAAGCAACACCATGATAAATGGAGAAAAGGCTGAAATTGTCAAGGATTTAATTTTACCTGGATCCACAGTGAATGTCAATGGAAACAGTAATCAATAAATCAAAGGACACACTGCGCTGGGCAAATCTCCTGCAAAAAAACCTCTTTAAAGGTTAAAAAACGAAGGTGTCACTTTGAGGATTAAGGTGTGCCTGACCGAAGCCTTAGTGTTTTCAATTGCAGCATATGCATATGAAAGCTGGACGATGAATAAAGAAGACTAAAGAAGAATCCATGCTTTTGAACTATAATGTTGGCAAAGAATATTTAATAAACTATGGACTGCCAGAAAAACGAACAAATCTGTCCCGGAAGAAGTACAGCCAAAATGCTCCTTAGAAACAAAGACTGCATATGTGCAGAGTAGAATTGCTGCATAGGATTTTCAGAAGCAGATTGATAGTCCTGTCTTACGAGGTACCTCTGGAAGGGTTTGAACCACCAGTCTTTCGGTTAGTAGTCCAAAGTTTAATCATTTTCACCACCAAGGGACTCGTCACACAGTGTAATAGCCCCACCGGATTGGGTTTTCAATTATAATTCCTTGTAAAGTGGTAAAGTTACTATTTTGCTAACAACTGTTTACTCATTCTGAAAGACTGAGTTTTTTTTCTCATTTCATCTCTATATTGATATTAATAAGAGCTGACTGTTATCCTCCTCCTTAATATTTTACATGATAGATAGAGCTAGTTAATATTACTCATTTGCCTATTCTTGAGGCTAAACAAGCCCAACTCTTTGAGATGCTATGGATCATTTTATTTTACTAATTTATCAATATAAACCTATCCATTTCTTTAGGGAAAAATATGGAAAAGTAATACTTTAATGAGTACTCTTCAGCACAAATTGTTTTAGTGGGAGTACAACCAGGATACAGTTAATTTGGCATAGTTATTGGTTACATAGATGATGGCAGCTTTGAGAGGGAAAAAAAAGAATAGTGAGTCAAATCAGGTATTAGTAAAAGTAGAAAGCCACCATAACTCATAATTTAGATGGAAAAAAGAAAGAGGTGATATTACTGGATTCCAAAGGACAGGGCCAACAGGCAAATGCTACAATCACAGAGATCTTGGAGAGAACAAGGAGCCCAGAAAAGACACAGGCATGACAAGAATGTGCTCAACAGAAAGAGGAAAGGAATTAATTCAGCTTCTCTGATCCTCTCATTCTCTAACCTCCCACCAGTACCTCCTATTGGACATACCCAGGGAGAAATGAGTTGGCATAGGCTTCTGGGAATCAGCTTGAGTGAGTTATTTACCTTGTGAAATTGAGCACACTAGTAACAGGACATAGAAAGGGCCTGAGGGCAAAATGCCCACCCTTGGCATACAAAGTGAGTATACTGTCCCACTACCATAAACGTTAGTGGATAATTTGAATGGCAATGATTATTAGACTATGTACATACATTGGTGAAAGTAGAGATTAGTAGATAAAAGTAGATTATATATATTTGGAACTAATTTAAGGATGTTTGTATTTTTTTCTGATATTGATGTTAAATTGTTGGATATAATGTCATTGTTTATGGATACACAGCCAATAGAAACACAAATAATATAATTATGAAAGATTTGGGAGACATGAAAAGTTGAATTAAATCTTCATTTGTAATGGTCGAGCATCAAGAGATACAGTATAAATTTGTTAAACAGTAATTGAAAACAGTGGCAAACAGAAAAAAAAAGAAAGAAAAAGAAAAATTTTGGCTTTAATCCTGAATCACGTGGCAGGCTGCACTAACAGATGTGTTTTTTCCATAAATTCAAGATGTTGACTGAGCCATGCTCTCTCTGAAGGCTCTAACGGAGGCACATCCCTTGCTTTTTACTAGTTTCTAGTGCTTGTGGGCAATCCTTTCATTCTTTGGCTTTCTAGACATATCACTCCAGTCTCTGCCTCCATCATCACGTAGTGTTCTTATTGTGTATGTTTGTGTCCAAATTTCATTCATCTTATAGTACACCAGTCTTGGGATTAGGGTCCACCCTAATCCATTATGACCCATCTTAACTTGATTATATTTATGAAGACCTTATCCCCAAATATATTCACATTCACAGGTACCAGAGTTTAGGACTTCAGTATGTCTTTTTGGAGGACACAAGGCAACCCATAACAGTATCAAAAGTACAAAACAGAGTTAAAAAATTAAACCCAATTACAATTACACAAGCCCCTATTTTATATAAATTTTGGAGGGAATTAATATTTTCTTTGTATGGAAATATTTATCTAAAGCAAAATAATTTACTGAGATTTTAGTTTTTTTAATTCCTCCATATTCAAATGAAAATATCTTGAAGCAAGCATTAATGCCATCTGTCCAGACAAGTTTGTATATATGCACAGAGAGATGAAATGATCGTTCACAGTGTATGTTAATGCTTCTTATATCTGAGTGGTTAAATACTGTGTGTTTTCTCTTATTGCTAATATTAAAAATGAACATTTTTCTTGCTGCATGAATTAAGAAAAGAATAACTTTCATTTTTAGGAAAATAATGTCATTGCACAAAAAAGTCGGAAAAGACCCTTGGAGAAAACAGTGGCAATTAGTTTATAATATAACAGTTACTTTGGTCAGAAGTGTTCTGAGAATTTGCCAGCCCAGCATGATTGTTTCAGTTCCCCAATGAACTGAATAGATCAGGGCTCAATTCAAAGCCAGCTGTGTCAAGCCCTTCAGACTTGCTTCTCATTTAACAGCTAAAGTTATCTAAATTGGCCTATTCCCGCTTGCCACAATTGATGGTCAGAAAGTGGCTTTTGGCTCTTCCTTTTCCTTTTTAATAGATGCATTCATCAAACATTTATTGCAAGTACTATTTATTATTAGGCACTTTGCTAGGCACCAGGGATGAAGAAATCAAATAGGACTTTGTCCCTGACTGCAAAGAGCTCACAACCTAATTTACAAGCCTAGCTATGACTCCAAGCCCCTTTACGGTTCCTTTCGATATAACAAGTGGATGACAATTTTCTCTCACTAATACAAGTTGATACTCGTAGTAACATTGCTTTTGGAAAACAGGAGGTTAATCTTGGGATCTTCAGGTAGATAAGTAGTTGCCATGTGTTGCAGACGCATGATGCTAAGTAATTTATAACAATAAAACATTTTATTGCGTGTTCATAAATAACCTCTGAGAGATATTTTACCGTCTCTGCTTTACATTGGTGAAAACAGAAGCTTAGAGACAAAAAGTAATTTTCCCAAGGTACCTCATCCATACATGGCTGATTAAGTTCAGGTTACTTACTCCAAAGTTCATGCTCCTCCCCACTCTATTAGCCTATCTTGCTGTTTAGCTACTGAGAGGCAAATCCATTTAGGATGATGAGAGTTAAGCCTTCTCTAAAACAGTCACAGAAATATTGCAGATTTGTTTTATTCCTCAACTCGGAATACACCAAGAGTTGAGGTGAGGAGCAGTCGTTGGCAGGGGAGAAAGAGAAGAAAACTGTGGTTGATGCCAGGTTGGTCTTAGAGGTACTAAGAGCCTTATTTGAACTGTATGGAGTATAAATAGCTCACATCATAATGGATGCTGTTTTATAGTTGTCCTGTATCACCAGATTTCAAATAATCTCACTGGTAGATATGTTTTCGAGAAACAAAAACACAGCAATGTTCTCAAATACACTTTTTGGAAATTGTATGAAACTAAAAAAATAATATTCAAATAAAAAAATCACAATTTGTTTCTGATGTATACGTATTTCTCTTCAATTGCATCGAGGAACATAGTTAACATGCAGTTGGTTTTTGTTTATATTGTGTTTTCATCTTTTTGTTGCTCTTGTTGTTATTATTTTTTGGTCAGATGCCACTGAAAAAACTATGCTTTTGTATGAATAAAATTCATTCTCAGATCTTGTGCAATGTGGTCTCTGGGAGCTTTATGACATTCAAGCTTGGTTTTCACTTTCTTGTTTGGTTTCAATCCTTTTTTTTTTTTTTTCTTTTAACTGCAATTCATAATATAGGCCTTGGTATTTCTTCTACTTTATTCATAAGGTTCTCCCATTTTTGCAAAACATGTGTTCTACAAAATATTTAATGATCAGCTCAAGATAAACCTGCCCTCTTGTGTCTTCTCTGATTTATAATGACTCAGACAGAGCTTCCTCCTGCTGTAAGCCCATCACCATATCCTCAAAATCTTTATATTGGCTTTGGAGCCTGAAGTTATTTCACATGTGTTTATTTGATCAACCCTAATGCATAAATTCCTTTTGATATCTGCTCACTTAAACTGCTTTATCCTGTCAAGAAAAACTCAACAGATTCTTAGGAAGTGCTCGGTGTGAGCATTATTAAAATGCAAAAAAGAAAAAAAAAACTTACTATTATAACTACACAAATTCCCTCAAATGTTCTATCATTCATTATTGTATTTCAATTCTATTTAATAAAATCAAAGTTTATTTACCTTACTTCAAATTTTACAAACTAAAATGTGTTCATATATGTTATTTAAATTGATCTTAGCTACATATATGAAAAGAAATACGGGCAGATGTTATGTGCTACTAGTTTCATACTTTGTGAAACCAAAATGAAAAATGGTAATTATTTTGCTAGAAATCACGTAAATTTTTGGTTGTGAACTTGGCACTAGGAATAAAATCTTTTTTTTTAATTTTTTTTATTTATTTATTTTTTTTTTCCTATATATATTTTATTGTACTTCAGGTGAAAGCTTACAGAGCAAATAGTTTCTCATGAAATAGTAGTACACATGTTGTTTTTTTTGACATTGGTTAACAACCCCACAACGTATTAAGCCTCTAAATTCTCAACCTTTCTTTTTGATGAAAATTACAGATGGCCAAAGATACACCGTTTCAAAATTTTCTACATTCACAGTTCAGTGACATTGACTACGCTCTTCCAACTGTGCTGTTATTCTCACTTAAGATGAAGGCTTACAGAACAAAATAGTTTTTCATTTAACAGTTACTACACAAGTTGCCCTATGACAATGGTTAACAATCTCACAGCACATCAAGAATATCCTTACTCCACCTTGTGTTCCCTATCACCAGGGGGCTTCCTTGTCCCCTTCTGTCTTCTGGACCTTGTCAGTGGACTATTGTACCTCTTTAGTCTCATTTGTTTATTTATTTATTTATTTATTTTTATTTTATTTAAACACCATTTCAAAACTTTTTACTTACACATTTAAGTGATATTGACTATGCTCTTCCAATTGTGCTGCCATTCTCGCCCAAGATGAAGGCTTACAGGACAAAACAGCCTCCCATTTAATAGTTACTACAAATGTTGCCCTATAGCAGCGGTCAACAATCTCACAATACATCGACAGTGTCCTTATTCAATTTGTGTTCCTTATCATCAGTTTCCTACTCTCCCTCTGCCTTCTGGCCCTTGTCACCGGACTCCTGTACATCGTTAGTCCCATTTAGTTTTACTGGGGTGTCCATTCCCAGGCTTAACATCGAACCTAGAAGGTAACTTCCCCTCTGAGCTGAAAGGGTGTCTGGGGGCCACACTCTCGAGGTTTCTCTAGTATTCTTTAGGCCAGTATATCTGGTCTTCTTATTTTTTTTTTTTTTTTTTTGGGAGTTAAAATTATGCTCTACATCCTACTCCAGCTCTGCCCAGAACCCTCTGTTGTGATCCTGGTCAGAGGAGTCATTGGTGGTAGCCGGGCACCATCCAGCTGTACTGGGCTCAGTCCTGTGGAGACCTTGGTAGCTGTGGACCATTAGTCCTTCGGACTGATCTTTTCCTTGTATCCTGTTCTCTTCGTTCTCCCTTGTTCCCGAAGGGATGAGATCAGTGGAGTATCTTAGATGGCCGCTCATAGGCTTTTAAGACCCCAGACACTACTCACCAAGGTAGAATGTAGAGCATTATCTTTATAAGTAGTGTCATGCCAATTGAGCTAGATGTTCCCCGAGATCATGGTCCCCAGAGCCCTCCGTCCAACAACTCAGTCCCTCGGGGGGTTTGGATGTGTCTATAGGGCCTCCATGACCTTTCCTTGTGCAGGTTGTGTTAGTTTCCCCTGTACTATGTACTATCTCATCTCTCACCCAAGTTACCACTTACCTATTACCTATTTAGTATACCCCCCCCCTCCCATCCCTGGTAACCAACAAGGATTGTTACATTTTGCATGTGAATTTTTTCATGGGTTTTTACAATAGAGGTCTCATACAATATTTGTCCTTTTGTGATTGACTTATTTCACTCAGCATGATGTCCTCCAGTTTCATCCATGTTATGAGATGGTTCACCGATTCATTGTTCTTTCTCGTTGCATAGTACTCCATTGTGTGTATGTACCATAGTTTGTGTATCCATTTGTCTGTTGATGGACATCGAGGTTGTTTCCATCGTTTTGCTATTGTGAATAATGCTGCCATGAACATAGGTGTGCATATGTCTATTCGAGTGATGACTCTTATTTCTCTAGGATATATTCCTAGGAGTGGGATTGCTGGATCGAATGGTACGTCTATTTCTAGCTTTCTGAGGAAACGCCATATCATTTTCCAAAATGGCTGTATCATTTTGCATTCCCACCAGCAGTGTATAAGAGTTCCCGTCTCCCCGCAGCCCCTCCAACATTTGTTATTTCCAGTGTTTTTGATTCGTGCCAGTAATGCCGGGGTGAGATGGTATCTCATTGTGGTTTTAATTTGCATTTCTCTAATGGCTAGTGATCGCGAGCATTTCATCATGTGTCTGTTGGCCATTTGAATGTCTTCCTTGGTGAAGTGTCTGTTCATTTCCTTTGCCCATTTTTTGATAGGATTGGTTGTCTTTTTGTTGTAGAGGTGTTGGATTTTCTTGTAGATTATGGAGATTAGACCTTTGTCTGACTTGTACTGTCCAAAAATTTTTTCCCAGTCTGTAGGTTCTCTTTTAACTCTTTTGGTGAAATCTTTTGAAGAGCATAGATGTTTGATTTTTAGAAGATCCCAATTATCTAGTTTATCTGTTGGGTTTTTTGTGTTGATGTTTATGGTTTGTATCCTGTTAATGCCATGTATTAAGGTCTGAAGTGTTGGTCCTATTTTTTCTTCTATGAATTTTATAGTTTGAGGCTTTATATTCAGGTCTTTGATCCATTTTGAAGTAGTTTTTGTATATGGTGTGAGGTATGGGTCCTGTTTCATTTTTCTACAAATGGATATCCAGTTTTGCCAGCACCATTTGTTAAAAAGACTGTCTTTTCCCCATTTGATGTATTTTGGGCCCTTGTCAAAAATCAGGTGACCGTAGGTGGATGGATTTACATCTGAGTTCTCAATTCTGTTCCATTGGTCAATGTCTCTGTTGTTCTACCAGTACCAGGCTGTTTTGAGTACTGTAGCTGTATAGTAGGTTCTCAAGTCAGGTAGTGTGAGTCCTCCAACTTTATTCTTCTTCTTCAGTAGTGCTTTACTTATTCGAGGTTTCTTCCCTTTCCATATAAAGTTAATAATTAGTTTTTCCATCTCTTTGAAGAATGTTGTTGGTATTTGTATCGGAATTGCATTGTATTTGTAGATTGCTTTAGGTAGAATTGCCATTTTCACAATGTTGAGTCTGCCTATCCATGAGCATGGTATGTTTTTCCATTTATGTAGATCCCTTTGGGTTTCATGCAGCAGTGTTTTGTAGTTTTCTTTGTATATGCCTTTTATATTCCTGGTCAGATTTATTCCTAAGTATTTTATCTTTTTAGGGGCTATTGAAAATGTTATTGATTTCCTGATCTCCTTTTCATCGTTCTCTTTACTGGTGTATAGGAATCCAAATGATTTTTGAATGTTTATCTTGTATCCTGCTACTCTGCTGAATCTTTCTATTACTTCCAGTAAATTTCTCATGGAGTCTTTAGGGTTTTCTATGTATAGTATCATATCATCTGCAAACAGGGAGAGTTTAACTTCTTCATTACCAATTTGGATGCCCTTTATTTCTTTCTCTTGCCTTATTGCTCTAGCTAGAACTTCCAGCACAATGTTAAATAGGAGTGGTGATAAAGGGCATCCTTGTCTTTTTCCTGTTTTCAGGGGGAAGGTTTTCAGCCTTTCTCCATTAAGAATGATGTTGGCTGTTGGTTTTGCATAGATGCCCTTTATTATGTTGAGAAACTTCCCTTCTATACCTATTTTATTGAGAGCTTTTATCAGGAATGGGTGTTGGACTTTGTCAAATGCCTTTTCTGCATCAATTGAGATAATCATGTGATTTTTTTCTTTACTTTTATTTATGTGGTGGATTACGTTGATGGATTTTCTAATGTTAAACCATCCTTGCATACCTGGTATGAATCCTACTTGGTCGTGGTGCATTATTTTTTTGATATGATACTGAATTCTATTGGCTAGAATTTTGTTCAGAATTTTTGCATCTATATTCATGAGAGATATTGGTCTGTAATTTTCTTTTTTTGTGATGTCTTTGCCTGGTTTTTGTATCAGCGTTATGCTGGCTTCATAGAATGAATTTGGAAGTGTTGCTTCCTCTTCTATGCTCTGAAATAACTTGAGTAGAACTGGTACGAGCTCTTCTGTAAATGTTTTGTAGAATTCTCCAGTGAAGCCATCTGGGCCAGGGCTTTTTTTGGTTGGGAGTTTTTTTATTACCTTTTCAATCTCTTCTCTTGTTATGGGTCTGTTCAGATTTTCAATATCACTTTGTTGTAGTTTGGGTAGGCCGTATGTTTCTAGAAATTTATCCATTTCCTTTATCTTTTCAAATTTGTTGGAATATAGTTTTTCATAATATTCTGTTATAATCCTTTTTATTTCAGTTGGGTCTGTTGTAATGTCCCCCTTCATTTCTTATTTGGGTTATTTGTGCCCTCTGCTGTTTTTCTTTTGTCAGTCTGGCCAGTGGTTTGTCGATTTTGTTGATTCTTTCAAAGAACCAACTTTTGGTTTTGTTGATTCTTTCTATTGTTTTTCTGTTCTCTATTTAATTGATTTCTGCTCTGATCTTTACTAGTTCCTTTCTTCCAGTTGTAGGCTTTTTTTGTTGTTCTCTTTCTATTTGTTTGAGTTCTGTAGTTAATGTTTTGATTTTGTCCCTTTCTTCTTTTTGGATATGTGCCTCTATTGCTATAAAATGTCCTCTGAGGACTGCCTTTGCTGTGTCCCAAAGGTTTTGGTATGATGTGTTTTCATTTTCATTTGATTCTAGGAATTTTTTAATTCCATCTCTGATTTCTTCTATTACCCATTGATGTGTAAGCAGATTATTATTCAGTTTCCATGTGTTTGATTTTTTTTCCTTGCTCTTTCTAGTGTTAATTTCTACCTTGATGGCATTGTGGTCAGAGAAGATACTGTGAATTATCTCAGCATTTTGGATCTTGTTGAGGATTGCTCTGTGGCCTAAGATGTGGTCTATTCTGGAGAACGTTCCATGTGCATTGGAAAAGAATGTGTACTTTGCAGCGGTTGGATGGATTGTTCTATATATGTCTATGAGGTCCAGTTGGCTGATTGTGTCCTTTAGGTCTTCTGTATCTTTGCTGAGTTTCTTTTTAGTTGTTCTGTCCTTTACTGAGAGTGGTGTGTTGAAGTCTCCTACTATTATTGTGGAACTGTCAATTTCTCTTTTCAGTGCTGTTAGAGTTTGTTTTATGTATTTTGGAGCCCTGTCATTGGGTGCATAGATATTTATTATGGTTATGTCTTCATGATGGATCATCCCCTTAATCATTATATAGTGTCCTTCTTTGTCTTTTATGGTAGATTTTGTTTTAAATTCTATTTTATCTGAGATTAGAATTGCCACTCCTGCTCTTTTTTGATAGTTGTTAGCTTGATATATTTTTTTCCAACCTTTGATTTTTAATAAATTCACATCTTTGTTTCTAAGATGTGTCTCTTGTAGACAGCAAATAGATGGATCCTGTTTTCTTATCCATTCTGCCACTCTCCGTCGCTTTATGGGTGCATTGAGTCCATTTACGTTCAGTGTAATTATTGATAGATGTGAATTTGTTGCTGTCATTTTGTATTGCTTTTTTTAGTGATGCTGAAGTTTTCTTTGTTCTTCTTACTCTCTTGTGCTGAGTTCCTTTTGTTTGTGGATTTTGTGTTCATTTCTTTTGTTTTTGTAGGTTTTGTTTTTGTTGAGACTTTATGTTTTTCGTCTTTAATTTTATGAGTTTGTTTGTTAACTTTTTTTGTGGTTACCATGAATTTTACCCTTATCTTTATAATTTTGAAGCAGTCTACCGTTACTTGGTATCGCCTTGCCTTCTTCTCCTTTAGAAGGTTCTATACCTATGCCGTTTGTTCCCTCTTTCATTGTTTTGATGTTGTTGTCATCCTTTGATTGATTTCTCTGATTCCCTGTTGTATATCTTTTGTTTTTGGAAAGTCGTCTGTAGTTCAGTTCCTAGAATGGTATCTGGTTCATGTGAACCTGCGTCCTAGGTCCTAGGTCCTGCCTGAGGGCTGAAGATGTTTGTCCTCAGATCGAAGAACTCCCTTTAATAATTCTTGTAAGTTTGGTTTGACTTTTGCATATTCGTTTAGTTTCTGTTTATCTGTAAATGACCTAATTTCACCATCAAATCTGAATGAGAGTTTTGCAGGCTATATTATTCTTCGCTGACAATTTTTTTCTTTCAAGATTTTATATATGTCATCCCATTGCCTTCTTGCCTGCATGGTTTCTGCTGAATAATCTGAGCTTAGTCTTATTGTTTCTCCTCTGTATGTGACTTCTTGTTTTTCACGATCTGCTCTCAGGATTCTTTGTTTGTCTTTAGTTTTAGCGAGTGTGAATATGATATGTCTTGGTGATTTTCTTTTGGGGTCTCTTTTATATGGGGTTCGTTGAGCTTCTTGGATGACCAGCTTTTCATCTTTCATGATATTGGGAAAGTTTTCTGTCAGCAGTTCCTCAATGATCCTCTCTGTGTTTTCTGTTTTCTCCCCCTGTTCTGGTATGCCAATCACTCGTAAGTTTTTGCTTTTAATTGTGTCCCACATAACTCTCAGGGTCTCTTCATTTTTCTTTGTTCTTTTTTCTGAGTTTTCCTGAAACAGAGTTGTATCCAAGTGTTTGTCTTCAGTTCCACTGATCCTGTCTTCCATGGTTTCAAATCTACTTCTCAGCCCTTCTATGACACCGTCCATTTCTGAAATCTTGTTGTTTATCTTTTGGATTTCTAATTGTTGTTTTTGTATAATTTCGAGTTGTGAATTTATTTTGGCATTTTGTTCTTGCATCATCTTCCTGAATTCTTCCAATTTTTTGTCTGTATTTTCCATAAATTTGTCTATTTTTTCCTCATGTTTGTCAGCTTTTTGCCTCAGTTCTTGGAAAATTCCGAGTATTAGTGATTTGAGTTCCGTATCAGGTACTTCTAGTGCATTTTCTTCCACAGGAGAGTTATCTGGTGTTTTAATTTGGACGCCTATTGGAGCCATCTTGTCTTGTTTTTGTAAATGTTTTGATACTGTTTGCTGTTTTCGGGGCATTCAGTAGATTTTTCTCTCGTTTATTGATTGTAGTTTTTTTTTTTTTTTTTCGTTCTTGTGGTACAGCTGGGCAGATCTAGTTGAGGAGGAGCCACTGGGATGGGTTGCTTGTGGCACTCACCGCAGCCACCAGGACGGTCGGTAGTCAGTGCTGGGCAGGTTCCAATAGGGCGTGCCTGCACCGCTTGGTGATGTGATGTCTAGTGCACGGTGCAGGTAGGTAGGGTGCAGGGGGAAGATGGTTATGTGTGAAGCTAAGCTGGATATGGGAGAGAGGAGAGAGGAGGTGGAGTAAAAAGCGTACAAACATAAAAGAATGCTAGGGGAGCTTGTCGTTGGAATGTACAGATGAGAGACTATGGGATGGAGGAAACCAGAAGGGGGAAGAGAAAGAAAAGGAAAGAATGACCAAATAAAAATCAGAAAAGTTAAAGAACTGCAAAGTTCCCAGGGATCCCACCGATGCAGCTATGAGGTCTGGGGGAGTTGGTCTCAATTTTCACAGCTCAGCCTGGCCAGAAGGTACAGAGGCATACATCGCCTGGAATTCAGGGATCAGAAATAGAAGGAAGAGATAGAGAGACAAGAAATTAAGCAATGAAGAAAGACAAAAGAGAAAAAGAGGTAAAAGATGACAAAACTAATCAAAAAAGGAAGAAAAATAAAATTGAGAAAAAGAAAAAAAAAAAAAAGGGGCAACACCAGCAGTCAGTGCCTACAAATGGGACCCAGAGAGCCCCCACTCAGGGGCGCGAATTCCAAGAAGCTGGTAGTCTCGGGGTTAAGTGACCGTGGCCACAGGAAGCAGAGGTGCCAACGAACAAAGGTCCCAGGATCCCACCCGCGCGGGAGCCCAGACCTGGAAACAGCCACACGCCCGAACGCAGCCCTACAGCCCCGCAGGAGAGAGCAGAGACGGCACTCGGAACCAGGCACCCAGGCAAAAGGAGGGGGAGGCGGCAGAAAAAGGCTCGCTAGCGGCCGGCAAACGGCTCCCAGAAAGCCCCCAGCCCGGGCGCGCAGAATCCAAGCACCGGCGCCCCCCTGCTCAGGGACTCCGGCCACGGAAAGCAGAGGGGCGAACGAACAAAGGCCCCGGGATCCCACCCACGTGGGGGCCCAGACCTAGAAACAGCCACACGCCCGCACGCAGCCCTACAGCCCCGCAGGAGAGAGCAGAGACAGCACTCGGAACCAGGCACCCAGGCAAAAGGAGGGGGAGGCGGCAGAGAAAGGTTCGCTAGGTGCCAGCAAACGGCTCCTAGAAAGCCTCCAGCCCAGGCGCGCGGAATCCAAGCACCAGCACCCCCCAGCCCAGGGACCCTGGCCACGGAAAGCAGGGGATCCCCAGCTGAGGCGGAGAGGGGTGGGTGGTGGGAGAGCACGCACCGCAGTTTACCGGTCGTTCTGTCTCCGACCAGATGCTCTGCAAGGCTGCTCTCCCGTTTGCTGGTCTCCGATAGGAATCCAAGATGGTGGATCCACGCTGCGTTAGCTGGTAAGGAATCTCTGCCTGACTCTCTCCTCGCTCTCCGTTCTCTTTTAGTATTCTCACTCCGTTTGGTGTTTGGCTGAGTTCTTTATCTCTTCATTTGGTGTTCTAGGGTTTCAGGATTGTTGATTCTCTGTTAGGCTTAGTTTTTCGGATCTTTGCTGTGGAGGGACGGCGTGGTGTTTCTGCCTAGAGCGCCATCTTGCCAGGAATAAAATCTTTTAATGTCAAGCCTATGTTGTGTGTTTGTTGTGTGCCGTTGAGTCCATTCCAACTCACAGGACAAGCCTGTAAGCGTCCTTTTTATCCACTTTGATGCCTCTTACTTCTTAAGGCACTTTGCCAGGACATTTTTGTTTACCTGTTACTTAGCTTATGAAATCTTATAAAACATTTAAACTTGGCCTTTTCCCATCTTAAAAAAAAAAAACTCTCCATAACTCTAAGGTCATGAAATTGTATATTATAGATATTACATATTTGCGACAGTAAGAATCACCTTGATGAAGTAAAATGTTTAAACTCTCATCACGGATCATAGACTACTTGATTGTAGTCAGATCACTCCCAAATCCTTCAAAATAGTTCTCGTCAAGTGTCAAATCTGTTGCCAGTCTTTTCATCATTTAATTAAAACTGTTGCAGGAGGTGTGACTCATGGCTCCATCTTTATAGTAAGTCACTGTTTTCTTTTAATGATGGAAGAGAGAGAGGTGGAAAAAAAGCAACAACAAAAAAAAAAAAAAAAAAAAAAACCTATCATCTTGCAGAACTTCTCCTGAATAGGTCTGATCAAAAGGAATCAACGTTTGATCTCATAGCAATACATATCATTCACAAAACAGATTGTGCTGTATTGACAAGTACATGCATAGATTTTTATCGGCAATTTTTCCATTCACATTTATAAGCATACACAAGATATTCTAGATGCACAAATGATACTTTAAAAAAAGATTATCTGAATCCCTTTTTCAAGTGCTGGGAACCTGCGATTTTAAATTTTACAGTAGTCAGTTATTTTGCAGGAGGGCAAGACCTAGTTCCGTTACAGCCAGAAGTATTCAATTAGGATGATCTCTGTACTTGGAGACAGGAGAAGGGTTTTTCCATTCAGTCACTGCCTAGAACACCAAGTGTGCCAGGTCTGTTTGAGGAGACCTAGAAGAATCAAATATAGCTCCCACGTTCAAGGAACTCAGTCTAATAGATTAAATATATATGTATATGTGTATATACAGACCTGTATACACATACATACATACAGCCCTGGTAGTGCAGTGGTTAAAAGCTCAGCTGTTAACCAAAAGATCAGCAGTTCAAATCCACCAGCTGCTCCTAGGAAACCCTATGGGGCAATTCTACTCTGTCCAATAGGGTCGCTATGAGTCGGAATTGACTTGACAGCAACAGGTCTTGTTTTTTGCTTGTTTGTACATATGCGTATAAAGTAGATATTATGGAAGCTTAGATGAGTGAAATATTTCCTTCAAAATTAGGGAATGTGGGAGATATTCATGAGAAATAAGAAAGTTATTTGGCGTGTTTAAGTGTAAATATGATTTTGATTTGGACAGAGGAGAAGAAAATTCTGGATAAAGGAACTGAATAAGCAGAGGGTTAGACACAAGAATTTTTGAGGCATATTTGGTGGAAAGTTTCTGTTAGTTTGTTGTACTGTTGTGGCTTGTGTTTTGCTATGATGCTGGAAGCTATGCCACTGATATTCAAGTATGGACAGTGTTACCTCTGGTGGACATGTTTCAACCGAGCTTCCAGATTAAAACTGACTAGGAAGAGAGGCCTGGCAATCTCCTCCCAAAAATCAGCCAATGAAAATCTTATGAATAACAACAAAATATTGTCTGATATAATACTGGAAGATGAGCCCTAAACTGGAAAGCAATGAAAATACACAGTGACCTCAACAATGGACTCTAGCATACTAATGATCATGAAGACAGTGCAGGACAGAGCAATGTTTCATTCTGGTGTACATGAGGTTGTCATGAGTTGGAGCCGACTTAATTCCAACAGGCCTACTTCCCTGCATCTTTTTATCTTTCTCTACCATCTGCCATGGCAACTCAGCAATTTCAACTTTAGCTTGGTTCACCCCTTCCCGTGTTCTAAGAGCTAACATAGCAATAAGTTTATCTCACCCTCTGGGGACTTTGGCAGGATGTTAAATCTTGTGTCCTGAGACAGTGTCCCCAAGTCAGTGAATTCTTACTTATCCAGCCATTCATTTTGGCTCCTTTTATTAAGCACCCTAAAATGCCAATCTCAGGTATATTCCCCAGGCATCTGCCGTATATGCTAGCTAATTCCTGCAGTTCCTTTGGGGTATAGTCTCTTTTTGTTCTCATCAGGCCTATCACATGCCAGTGGAGTTATTCTGGATTTTAACTCTAGTTACCAACCAGCAACCAGGAGAGTAGATGAACAGTTATTGAAGTGGGTACATTATGCCATGCAAATGAAGGGCTGCTGCAGCATCTTCCCATATGTTGAAAATGCTAGCACTTGGGAGGATGTTTAGGCCACTCATATAAACAAAAACATTACAATTTTCTAAAAATACCCCCTTAATTAATGAATTTCAAAAGAATGTATTTGAGGGACAAGAGAAAATGTTTCAGATAGAATGTTTAAGATGAATGAATAAATTGTAAGCAGAGAAAATGGTAACTATGTGGGGAATTTTCAATTATTATTGACTGAATAGAGGAGTGAAAATCAATAAATAAATTTTAGGGTTGATAAACTACAGATTTGAAACACTCATCAAAAGTCATGGATACATTGGGAACAATGGGAGGAAGTGATTAATGTTGAAGAACACTGAGTTATTTTTGTCATTAAGGTTGATAGAAACATAACAATCAACTTTAAATATTTTAAGTTAAATATGTATGTTAAAATTTCACAAAACAGGGAAAAAGCAAAAACGCTACTCACCAAAGTAAAATGTAGAACGTTTTCTTTATAAACTACGTTATGCCAATTGACCTAGAAGTTCCCCAAGACCATGGACCCCACAGCCCTCAGCCCAGTAGTTTAGTCCCTCGGGGGTTTGGATGTGTCTATGGAGTTTCCATGACCTCTCCTTTGACAAGTTGTGCTGGCTTCCCCAGAATTGTGTACTGTCTTACCCCTCACCAAAGTTACCACTTAGCTATTGTCTGTTTTTCTTTATCCCCACCCCTCCCCTCCTTTATAACCATCAAACATTGTTTCTTTTTGTGTGTAAATCTTTTCATGAGTTTTTATAGTAGTGGTCTCATACAATATTTATCCTTTTGTGATGGACTTATTTCACTCAGTGTAATGTCCTCCATGTTGTGAGATGCCTCTCAGATTCATCATTGTTCTTTATTGTTGCTCAGTATTCCATTGTGTGTATATGTACCATAGTTTGTTTATCCATTCATCTGTTAATGAACATCTAGGTTGTTTCTGTCTTTTTGCTATTGTGAACAATGCTGCAATGAACATGGGTGTGCATATTCCTATTCCTGTGATGGCTCTTATTTCTCTAGGATACGTTCCTAGGAGTGGGATTGCTGGATCATATGGTATTTCTATTTCTAGCTTTTTAAGGAAGCACCATATCGTTTTCCAAAATGAGTGTACCATTTTGCATTCCCACCAGCAGAGCATAAGAGTTCCAATCTCCCTGCAGCCTCTCCAGCATTTATCATTTTCTGTTTTTTTGATTCATGCCAGTAGTGTCAGGATGAGATGGTATCTCATTGTGGTTTTGATTTGCATTTCTTTCATGGTTAGTGATCACGAGAATTTCCTCATGTGTCTGTTAACCACTTGAATGTCTTCTTTGGTGAAGTGTCTGTTCATATCATTTGCTCATTTTTTAATTGGAATATTTGTCTTTTTGTTATAGAGGTGATGGATTTACCTGTAGATTTTAGAGATTAGAGCTTTGTCAGATTTCTAATAGACAAAATTTTTTTCCTAGTCTGTAGGTTCTCTTTTTATTTTTTGTTGAAGTCTTTTGATAAGCATAGTGTTTAATTTTTAGAAGATACCAGTTATCTAGCTTATCTTCTGGTGTTTGTGTATTATTAATTATGGTTTATATCCTGTTAATGCCATGTATTAGGGCCTCTAGCAATGACTCTATTTTTTATTCTATCATGTTTACAGTTTTTGATTTTATATTTAGAATTTTGATGCATTTTGAATTTAGTTTTTGTGCATGGTGTGAGGTATGGATTATGTTGACTGATTTTCATTTTTTTGCAAATGGACATCCAGTTTTGCCAGCTCTGTTTATTAAAAAGACTGTCTTCTCCTCGTTTGATGGATGCTGGGTCTTTGTCGAAGATCAGGTGACTGTAGGTGGATGAATTCACATCTGGATTCTCAATTCTGTTCCACTGGTAAGTGTATCTGTCATTGTACTAGAACCAGACTGTTCTGACTACTTTAGCTGTGTAGTAGCTTCTGAGTTCAGGTGGTGCAAGTCCTCCTACTTTATTCTTTTTCTTCAATAGTAACTTTACTTATCCGGTACCTCTTCCCTTTCAATATAAAGTTAATGATTAGTTCTTCCATCTCATTAAAGAATGCTGTTGGTATTTGGATCGGGAATTGCATTATATTTGTAGATTGCTTTGGGTAGAATTGATATTTTCACAATGTTAATTCTACCTATCCATGAGCATGGTATATTTTTCTATTTACTTAGGTCCCTTTTGGTTTCTTGCAGTAGTGCATTGTAGTTTTCTTTGTACAGGTCTTTTACATCCCTGGTTAGATTTATTCCTAAGTATTTTATTATTTTAGGAGCTATTGCAAATGATACTGTTTTCCTAATTTCCATTTTAACATTCTCTTTATTGGTGTATAGGAATCCAACCGATTTTTGAATGTTTATCTTGTATCCTGCTACTCTGCTGAATCTTTCTATTAGTTCCAGTAGATTTCTCGTGGAGTCTTTAGGGTTTTCTATGTATAGTATCATATCATCTGCAAACAGGGAGAGTTTAACTTCTTCATTACCAATTTGGATGCCCTTTATTTCTTTTTCTTCCCTTATTGCTCTAGCTAGGACTTCCAGCACAATGTTGAATAAGAGTAGTGATAAAGGGCATCCTTGTCTTGTTCCTGTTTTCAAGGGGAATGTTTTCAGCCTTTCTCCATTAAGAATGATGTTGGCTGTTGGTTTTGCATCGATGCCCTTTATTATGTTGAGAAATTTCCCTTCTATACCTATTTAATTGAAAGCTTTTATCAGGAATGGGTGTTGGACTTTGTCAAATGCCTTTTCTGCGTCAATTGAGATGATCATGTGATTTTTTTCTTTCCTTTTATTTCTGTGGTGGATTACGTTGATGGATTTTCTAATGTTAAACCATCCTTGCATACCTGGTATGAATCCTACTTGGTCATGGTGTTTTATTTTTTTGGATAAAATGCTGAATTCCATTGGCTACAATTTCGTTCAGAATTTTTGCGTCTATATTCATGAGAGATATTTGTCTATAATTTTATTTTTTTGTTGTGTCTTCGCCTGATTTTGGTATCAGAGTTATGGTAGCTTCATAGAATGAATTCAGAAGTATTCATTCCTTTTCTACATTCTGAAATAGTTTGAGTAGTACTGGTGTAAGCTCTTCTCTTAATGTTTGGTAGAATTCTCCAGTGAAGCCATCTGGGCCAGGACTTTTTTTTTTGTTGGGAGTTTTTTTTCTTACCTTTTCAATCTCTTCTCTTGTTTTGGGTCTGTTCAGATTTTCAACTTCAGTTTGTGTTAGCTAGGGTAGGTAATGTGTTTCTAGAAATTTGTCCATTTTCTCTAGGTTTTCAAATTTGTCTGAGTATAGTTTTTCATAATACTCTGTTATGATCCTTTTTATTTCAGTTGGGTCTGTTGTAATGTCCCTCATTTCATTTCTTATTTGGGTTATTTACATCTTCTCCTGTTTTTCGCTTGTCAGTTTGGCCAATCTTTTGTCAATTTTGTTGATCCTTTCAAAGAACCAACTTTTGGTTTTATTGGTACTTTCTATTAATTTTCTATACCCTATTTCATTTATTTCTGCTCTGATCTTTGTTATTTTCTTTCTTCTAGTAGCTGTGGGCTTCTTTTGCTGTTCTCTTTGTCTTTGTTCAAGTTGTGTAGCTAATGTTTTGATTTTGTCCCTTTCTTCTTTTTTGATTTGTACTTTTGTTGGTACAAATTGACCTCAGAGGACTGCCTTTGCTAAGTCCCAAAGGTTTTGTATGACATGTTTTCATTCTCATTTGATTCTAGGGATTTTTTTATTCCATCTTTGATTTCTTCTATTACCCAATGGTTTTTAAGCAAGATATTATTCAGTTTCCAAGTATTTGATTTCTTTTTCCCTTGCTCTTCCTGTTATTAATTTCTACTTTGATGGTGTTGTGATCTGAGAAGATACTTTGTATTATCTCAGTGCTTTGGATTTTGTGGAGGGTTGCTTTATGGCCTAAGACATGATCTATTCTGGAGAACAATCTAAGTGCCCATCAACAGATGAATGAATAAACAAATCATGGCACATACACACTGGAATAATATGCAGGATAAAGACCAACGATGAATCCATGAAACAGCTCACAACATGAATGAATCAGGAAGGTATTATGCTGAGTGAAATGTCAATCACAAAAGAGCAAATACTGAATGGTCATGCTGCAGTGAACATGGGTGTGCATATATCTATTCATGTGATGACTCTTATTTCTCTAGGGTATATTATTCCTAGAAGTGTTTCTCTGGCTTTTTTTTGACTCATCCAAATTACTTTGAGATTCATCTCTGAGGTTGTGTGTATCAATAGTTTATTCTTTTTATTGCTGAATAGAATTGCATTGTACTGATATACCACCCTTTGTCTATCCTAACTGAACATTTGTGTTGTTTCCAATTTTGGAATATTGCAAGTAAAGCAGCTATTAACATTGGTGTACAAGCCTTTGTCTGGACATGTGCATTTCTTTTAAAATGACTGGGTAATATGGTTGGTGAGTGTTTATATTTTTTTAAGAAACTCCCAAATTGTTTTCCAAAGTGGTTGCATTATTTACATTAGTGCATTAGATATACAGTTTCTCCATATTTTTTGTCAACACTTGGCAAGGCCAATATTTCAAATTTCCATCATTCTAATAGGTGTGGTTATATCTAATTGTGGTTTTAATTTGTATTTGTTTAGTGACTAGTGAAGCTGAGCATCCTTTCATATGTGTATTTAACACACATACCTGTTTTGGTGAAGTGTCTGTTCCTTCAGAAATAAAAATGTCATAAACTGATATCATTTTTTTATGAAAAATAATTTTCTAGCTGATTCCCTTTCCTTAAGATGAGCTTTTTTTTTAAAAAATCATGTGTTGCTAAAATTAAATGCCAAATTGTTTCATATTTATCCAGAGTTATGAAAGCAAGATGGCAATAGAAAATAAAATGGAACATAATAATTTAGAGGTAGAGATGGAAGACATAAAACAAATAATGATCCACACAGACCCTTAGAGGAATTTCCATTTTTAAAAGTTATTTATATTCATGGGAAAATCACAGAATATTTGACATAAGAAGAAACTTAGTTATCATCTAATTAAAATTCCTCTTTATAAAAAAGAGAAAGCAGAGTCAAAGATGAATTCAGCACACAGTGGTAATGTGGAATGTCAATGTTCATTTGAATTTCCTATGGAAGATTTAAACAAAATGATTCTGTTGTATATTTCTTTACGTCGCTCTTAAAATGCTCTAACTTTTGCTATTTTAATTGTTGTGTGATTTTGGCTACTATTACTTGGAAGCTGACAAGTAATTTGGTTTAAATATTTTAAAATTTTGTCATTGGGTTTTGCATTTTTATAGTAGATTTTCTTCCACTTTACTTTTTCTTTAGCTTTACTGAAATTGCCTTCAGTAAACTTGTAAAACCAGAGACAAAGAAATAAATACAATCACATGAATACATTATCTGAAGAAGCAAATTTTCTTTTGTAAATTATAGAATTGACAAGGTTAGCAAAAACTTTAAGATAGTTTAAAATAAGCATTTTTTTTTTAGATTCAAGGTTGAAAGATTCCAGTAGATGACATATTTGAAAAATTATTTTCTCCATAAATGTTGGCCATGTAAATTTGGTTTCTTTATTCACACTTCATGCTTCATTTTATGAAAGACTCACTAAGCCATGATAGATCCAAAGCCTGAATAATAATAACACTTTTTAAAGTTAGTTTTTTAGGAGAATGGTTTGAATTTTTTTCTTTATAATTTATTAGTTGGCATAGTGATTTTTTTAAAAATAAATTCTTACACATTTTTGTTTGTATTGTCATCTGTATTTAATCATTAGAAATGAAGATAGCTCAGATAAAATGTGAAAGACTTAGAAAATTATTTCAATGCCCTTAGCTTTATTCACTTCTTTAAATAAGCAAAAACGTTTAGAATTTATAAAAAATGTCATCATTCTCATGATATAGACCACTATTAGGTAAGGATTTTTGCTTGATGATTCAGAAAATCACAGAGAATACTGGTTAGGTATACAGACCCTGGAATTGTTTTGTATATTTTTAGCCTCATCAGAATTTACAGTTGATACAGTTTTCAACCTTATCAAGCTGTTTTACAAATTAATGGTATAACCTACACAGTATGCTTGGCTCCATACCTGCCATACAGACTTGTTTATAGAATGACAGCTGTTTTTTTGGGCTAGCTGCCCTCGAATCAGCACCTGACTCAGGGAAACTTCATGCACAATAGAACAAAATGCTGCCTGCTCCTGTGCTATACCCATGATCAGTGACAGTAATTAGTTATTATTGACACTGGAGGTTGTTGTTGTTAGGTGTTGTTGAGTCAGCTCTGAATCATAACAACCCTATGTACAACAAAACGAAACACCGGTCCTGTGTCATTGTCACAATTGTTGCTATGTCTGAGCCCATTGTTACAGCCATCGTGTCAATCCATCTCGTCAAGGATCTTCCTCTTTTTCACTGACCTTCTATTTTACCAAACATTATGTCCCTCTCCAGGGACTGGTCCCTCCTGATAACACGTCCAAAGTACATAATACAATGTCTCACTATCTTCACTTCTAAGGAGTACTCTGGCTGTACTTCTTCCAAGGCAGATATGTTTGTTCTTATGGCAGTCCATGGTATATTCAATATTCTTCTCCAACACCGTTAACTCAAAAGCATCAATTCTTCCCCAGTCTTCATTATTCATTGTCCAGCTTTTGCATGCATATGAGGAGACTGGTATCGGTAATACTTTCATCTTCAGATATAAGTTGACTTACTAGTTTTATAAAATTATTTGAACTTTTATTATGGAAAATTTTAAGAAAACAAGAAAAAAACAGAATTGTATAATACAACTACCAGCTTCAAAATTACCATTCACTCATCACACAGGTTTAATAATTAACAATATTCTGCCATAACTCCATCCACTCCACATTCCTCTCTAGATAATTACTGCTATTATTGTTTTACAAGTTTTTGAAAAACTATAAATCTCACACAAAAAATGCGTAAATCTTAGCTGTACAGTTTTGACAAATGAATACAGCAATGTAACCCTCACTCTTATCATAATAAAATGTTTCTGACTGTCCAGAAATATTCTTCTTGTAGTTTACTAGTTAATCTTCCTCCTACCCCACTCTCTACCGACAACCACTGATTTTTTGTTTTACCATAAATCAAGTATTTTCAGTTCTAGAACTTCATATAAGTTGTATCATACAGTATATAATCTTTTGTGCTAATCCTTTTCTCTGCCCACACATTATCTGTGAGATTCATTTGTTTAGCTATGTAGTCCTCTTTTTATGGTTGGTGAATTCAGATTGATAATTCAAAAATATATAATTTATTACCTCACTTCTCTTTTTAAAACTCATCAGTGTCTTATCTTTAGCATAATACCTACTTTTTATTTAGAAGATGGCACTAGATGACAAGACTTCTGTTTACTCCAACCTATGTGACTCAGCCATGATCAATCACTTACAGTACTTCTTCTACATTTTATCTTCTCCCTGCCTGCTACACTCTAATATCTTTCCCTTCCCTTGCCTACCTATCACCTTTCATCTTGCTGTAATCAATATAGGGCTCACTTCCAATGACTTATAAGACTGCCTAGCAGATCTTCTTTCATGACTCTGAGCCATGCTTTGCTCATATCAATCGAAAATTTATCACAATTGATTGAACATCCTGTTGACTTGTGCAGCTCCCGTGGGAGTCAGATTGCATCTTACAAGGAGAGAGTGTGTCTTTCTCACTTTCATGGGTATGGAAAATGAAATTAGCAATAATTATATTTTAATGATGATGAATAACATAGTGGCTATATGTATTCATAGACAAAATTATAGTAAAACTGTGAAATTATTGCTTGTTTTTCAGGTATAATTGCAATTTATATGTTATTTTAAAAAAATCTTAAGAGTAATACTAAAAAGAAAACCAAATCTGTTGCTGACTAGTCGATTCCGACTCATAGCAGCCCTATAGGACAGAGTAGAACTAACCCATAGGGTTTCCAAGGAGTGACTGGTGGGTTTGAACTGCTGACCTTTTGGTTAGCAGCCAAGCTCTTAACCACTGTGCCACTAGGGCTCCTCCTTCCATGGCAGGAGGGGAGATTTTCACAAGGTAAATTCATCTGTTACCCTCTTCTCTAACTCTTAATGTTTTTTTAAAGTCATCTTTCTCCATCAATATTGCTAATATAATTAGTTATTTACTGATCACTTACTACGTGCAATGAACTTACAAACTTTAAAGGACAACATCTTAGCTGAGAAGCCAGGGTATACATTTAAAAGAGGGGAAAAAAAAATCTGCTGAGAGAAGTTCTATTTAAAAGGGATCAGATTTTTCTAAATCTAGAGGTGGATTTCGCCTGAGAGATATTCTTTGTTCTGGGAAGCTTCACTTTAATAATCTTTCATAGCTGTGTAAATGGAAGCACTTACTGCCCTAGGCAAAAAGATATCTTACGACATTTTTTTGCATGTTAACAAAGCATAAATAAAATAAAATAAAAAAAAAAAAACCAAACCCACTGCCATCAAGTCTATTCCAACTCATACCCACTCCTTATAGGACAGATTAGAACTGTCCCATAGGGTTTCCAAGGAGCTACTGACCTTTGGATTAGCAGCTGAGTTCTTAACCATTGCACTACCAGGACTCCAAGAATAATACTAAAAATAACTAAATATGTGATCATTACTTTCATGAAGCACATATTTAGAGCTGGATTTTTATTATCTTTACTTATTAAATGAAAAAATAAGAGTTCTAAAATGTCAAATAACTCTCTGGAGTTAATTGTTAGATAATGGTTAAAATCTAACTGTCTCAAGCAAAATTGTGTGTTCCCCCCCCACACTAATTATTGTTTAACTCTTCTATGAATGGTGTTACCTCTCTGACATGATAAGCCCAAGTAATAATGAACAGAACTTTTTTTTTCATTTTAAAATCATATTCAAGTGTTACCTTTTTTTTTTTTTTAATCGTACTTTAGGTGAAGGTTTACAGAACAAATAGTTTCACATTAAACAGTCAAGACACGTATTGTTTTATGACATTGGTTAACAACCCCACAATGTGTCAACACTCTCCCTCCTTCAACTTGGAGGACTCTTTTTTTTTTTGGTGAAAATATACATAGCCAAAATTATACCATTTCAAAAGTTTCTACATGTACAATTCAGTGACATCAATTACATTCTTCAGTTGTGCTGCTATTCTCACTACCCTTTTCCAAATTATTCCATCACCATTATCTTCAACTCACTGCCCCCTAGACTTCCCATCAAACCTTTTGAGTTGCTGTTGTCACTTTGATCTCACATAGATAATTCTTTTTTTTTTTTTTTTTTGGTACCTTAGATGAAGGTTTACAGAACAAATGGTTTCTCATTAAACAGTTAGTACACGTATTGCCCTATGACAATTGTTAACAACCCCACAACATGTCAACACTGTCCTTTCTCAACTTTGGGTTCCTTCTCACCAGCTTTCTTGTTCAAGTGTTAACTTTTATGCTTCCACACACACAAGGCCAGATCTTTATTTTAGTTAACAGACAATAGTAATGCTTTTCACAGTAGAGTGGTATATGTTAGCTTATATAAATATGTATGTATTTGCACATGCACATATATGTATATATCTATGAATATATGTATATGCAGATACATATGTATATGTATATGAATTTGTAAGTCGCTATCAGTTGAGAATGTGACAAAGATAGAAACCTGTTTTCATTGAGTCAATTCTGACTCACAGCGACTGTATGGGACAGAGTAGAATTGTGCCATAGTGCTTTGAAGGCTATAATCTTTATGGAAGTAGACTGTCACGTCTTTCTCCTGCGTAACAGCTGGTGGGTTCAAACTGCCACCATTGTGGTTAGCAGTCAACCACTTAACCACTGCACCACTGGAGCTCCTATAGACATAAAGAGTTGTAAACAACTATTTGATCCCTTCCTCAATATTACAAAGAAAGCTCATGAAAAATCTACAACTATCATTATATTAATGGAAAATGATTGAAATCTTTCCTCTTAAAATCAAGAACAAGACAAGGATGTCCACTCTCAACACTGCTATTCAGTATTGTACTGGAAGCCCTAGCCATAGCAATCAAGCAAGAAAAAGATATAAAAAGAACCCAAATTACCAAGCAAAAAGGAAAACTACCCCACCTACAGATGACATGATCTTATATGTAGAAAATCCCAAAGAATCCAAAAGAAAGATGATAAATGAATTCAGCAAAATTGCAGAGTACAAGGTCAGCACACAAATATCAAGTGTATCTTTGTACACCAGCAATTAGCAATCCAAAAAAGAAATGAAAAAAAATTCCATTTACAATAACATCTAAAAGAATAAAATACATAGGAAAAAATTTAACAAGCGAGATGAAATTTTACAATGAAAACTAAAAAACGTTGCTGAAAGAATTAAGAGAAGACCTATATGAATAGAAGGATATTCCATGTTTATGATTTGAATCCTTAATATTAGTATGATGTCAATACTACCCAAAAATGATGTATAGATTCAACACCATCTCTCTCAAAATTCAAAGAGCCTTCTATGCAGAAATGGCAAAGCCTATCCTCAAATTTACATGGAATTGCAAGAAGCCCTGAATCACAAAAGAATTTTGAAACAGAAGAAAAAAGTAGTACTCACACTTCCAGATTTAAAACATACTGTAAAACTAAGATAATCAGAACAGTGTGTTACTGGTGTAATAATAGACACGTAGGACAATGGAATAGAATTGAGGATCCAGAAATAAGCTCATATATCTATGGCCAATTGATTTTTGACAAGGGTGCTATGTTCATCCAATGGAGAAATAATAGCCGCTTCAATAAATAGGGTTGGGACAACTGAATCCTCACATACAGAAGAATAAAATTGGACCTGTATCTTACACCGTATAAAGAAATTAACTCCAATATGTTCAAAGACCTAAATGTAAGAACTAAAACCAGAAACTTCTTAGAACAAAACACAGGAGTAATGCTTTGGGACCTAGTTTTTGACAATGAATTCTTATATATGACACCAAAAGCATAAGCAATAAAAGAGAAATACATAGATTGGGCTTCATCAAAATTAAAAGCTTTTGTGCATCAAAAGACTTTATCAACAAATGAAAAGGCAACCTAAAGAATGGGAGAAAATAGTTTAGAATGATAAATAAGGGCTTATTATAAAAAATATATAAAAATGCTTTTAACTTAATAGCAAAAAGATAAACAATCCAATCAAAACATTGACAAAGTACTTGAGTGGACATTTCATCAAATGGTCAACAAGCACATGAAAAGATGCTCATCCTCATTAGTCATCAGAAAGATCCAAATCAAAAGCACAATGAGATACTGCTTCACACCCCTTGGGATGGCTATTATCAGAAAAATAGAAACTAACAAATGTTGGCAAAGATGTGGAGAAGTGAGAGCAATTATCCATTGCTGGTGAGATTTTAAAATGATGCAGCCACTCTGGAAAACAGTATAGCAGTTGGGACCTCATAAAATTAAAAACTTTTATTCATCAAAATAATTTATGAAAAACGTGAAAAGACAAGCTACCAACTGGAAGAATATCTTTGGAAACCATATATCCGCTAAGAATTTAATAACAAAAATATATATAAAACTTTGACAACAACAAAAAGACAAATAATCCAGTCATAAAACTGGCAAAGGACTTGAATAGACATTTCACCAAAGAGGACATTCAAAAGGCCACAAGACACATGAAAATATATTCACTGTTACTAGCCATCAGAGAGATGCAAATCAAAACTGCAGTGAGATACCATTTCACATCCATTAGGAAGGTTAAAATTAAAATTAAAAAAAAAAAAAGCAGAAAATAACAAATGTTGACAAGGATGTGGGGAAATTGAAACACTTATGCATTGCTGGTGGGAATGCAAAATGTTACAGCTGTTGTGGAAAACAACGTGGTAGTTCCTCAAAAATTAAAAATAGAACTAACATATGACCCAGTAATTTCACTCTTAGGTATATACCCAAAAGACTTGAAAGCAGGGACTCAAAAAGACACATGTACACAAATCTTCATTGCAACACTATTCACAATAGCCAAAAGGTGGGAACAATCTTAATGCCCGTCAACAGAAGAATGAATAAACAACAAGTGGTACATACATACAATGGAATACTACTCAGTCAGTAGGTAAAATGAAATCTTGATAGATGTTGCAGTATGGATGGAGTTTGTAGACATTATGCTGAACAAAATAAGCCAATCATAAAAGGACAAAGATTTTATTACTTCACTGACATAAAAAGACAAGAAAAGGTAAAAGGACAGAGATCAAAGTTTTTTTATTTTTTAATATTTTATTATGTTTTTGGTGAAAGCTTACACAGCAAATTAGGTTCTCATTTAACAATTTCTATATATATTGTTCCCCCCAAGTGTCTGTCAGTTTCTCCTACTGTGGGGGTTGGCATGTTGTTGTGATGTTGGAAGCTATGCCACTGGTATTCAGATACCAGCAGGGTCACCCGTGGGGGACAGCTTTCAGCTGAGCTTCCAGACTAGGACAGACTATGATGAAGGACCCAGCAGTCTACTTCTGAAAACAATTAACCAGTGAAAACCTTATGAATAGCAGCGGAACACTATCTGATATAGCCCTGGAAAATGAGCACCGTAGGTTGGAAGGCACTCGAAAGACAACTGGGAAAAAGCTGCCTCCTCGAAGTAGAGTTGACCTTAATGACATGAATGGAGTCAAGCTTTCGGGACCTTCATTTGCTGATGTGGAAAGACTCAAAATGAGAAGAAATAGCTACAAACATTAATTAATAATCAGAATGTGGAATGTACGAAGTACGAATCTAGGAAAATAGGAAATAATTAAAAATAAAACATAGACATCCTAGGCATTAGTGAGCTGAAATGGACTGGTACTGGCCATTTTGAATCAGACAATCATATGGTCTACTATGCCAGGAACAACAACTTAAAGGGGAATGGTGTTGTATTCATCGTCAAAAAGAACATTTCAAGATCTATCCTGAAGTACAACACTGTCAGTGATAGGATAGTATCCATATGCCTACAAGGAAGGCCAGTTAATACAACTATTATTCAGATTTACTCACCAACCACTAAGGCCAAAAATGAAGATATTGAAGATTTTTACCAGCTTCTGCAGTCTGAAATTGATCAAACATGAAATCAGGATGCATTGAAAATTACTGGTAATTGAAATGTGAAAGTTGGAAACAAAGAAGAAGGATCGATCGGCAGATGGAAAATATGGCCTTGGTGGTAGAAATGATGTTGGAGATCGCATGATAGAGTTTGGAAGACCAATGACTTCCTCATTGCCAATACAGTTTTTCACCAACATGAACGGCGACTAAACGCATGGACCTCGACTGATGGGATACACAGGAATCAAATCGACTACATCTGTGGAAAAAGACAATGGAAAATCTCAATATCATCTGTCAGAACAAGGCCAGGGACCAACTGTGGAACAGACCATCAATTGCTCATATGCAAGTTCAAGTTGAAACTGAAGAAAATTAGAACAAGTCAACAAGAGCCAAAGTACGACCTTGAGCATACCCCACCTGAATTTAGAGATCATCTCAAGAATAGACGTGACCTATTGAACACTAATGACTGAAGACCAGACGAGTTGTGGAAAGACATCAAGGACATCATGCATGAAGAAAGCAAGAGGTCATTAAAAAGACAGGAAAGAAAGAAAAGATCAAAATGGATCTCAGAAGAGACTCTAAAACTCGGTCTTGAAAGTCGCGTAGCTAAAGCGAAAGGAAGAAATGATGAAGTAAAAGAACTGAACAGAAGATTTCAAAGGGCAGCTCAAGAAGACAAAGAAAGGTATTATAATAACATGTTCAAAGAGCTAGAGATAGAAAACCAAAAGGGAAGAACACACTCGGCATGTCTCAAACTGAAAGAACTGAAGAAAAAATTCAAGCCTCTAGTTGCGGTAGTGAAGGATTCTGTGGGAAAAATATTAAATGACACAGGAAGCATCCAAAGAAGTTGGAAGGAAGACACAGAATCATTATACCAAAAAGAACTGGTCAATGTTCAACCATTTCAAGAGGTAGAATATGATCAGGAATCAATGGTACTGAAGGAAGAAGTCCAAGCTGCACCGAAGGCATTGGCAAAAAACAAGGCTCCAGGAATCAACAGAATATTAATTGAGATGTTTCAACAAACAGATGCAGCCCTGGAAGTGCTCACTTGTCCATGCCAAGAAATTTGAAAGACAGCTACTTGGCCAATCGACTGGAAGATATCCATATTTGTACCCAATCCAGAGAAAGGTGATCCAACCAAATGCGGAAATTATCAAACAATATTAATATCAAATGCAAGTAAAGTTTTGCCGAAGATCATTCTAAAGCAGCTGCAGTAGTGTGTCGACAAGGAACTGCCAGAAATTCAGGCTAGATTCAGAAGAGGACATCATTGCTGATGTCAAATGGATCCTGACTGAAAGCAGAGAATACCAGAAAGAGGTTTACCTGTGTTTTTTTGACTATGCAAAAGCATTCGACTGTGTGGATCATAACAAATTATGGATAACATTGCAAAGAATGAGAATTCCAGAACACTTAATTGTGCTTATGAGGAACCTGTACATAGATCATGAGGCATTTTTTCGGACAAAACAAGGGGATACTATGTGGTTTAAAGTCAGGAAAGTTGTGCGTCAGAGTTGTATCTTTCACCATACCTATTCAATCTGTATGCTGAGGAAACAGTCCAAGAAACTGGGCTGTATAAAGAAGAACTGGGCATCAGAATTGGAGGAATACTCATTAACAACCTGTGTTATGCAGATGACACAACCTTGCTTGCCAAAAGCGAAGAGGACTTGAAGCACTTTCTGATGAAGATCAAAGATCACAGCCTTCAGTATGGATTACACCTCAATATAAAGAAAACTAAAATCCTCACAACTGGACCAATAAGCAACATCATGATAAAACGGAGAAAAGACTGAAATTGTCAAGGATTTCATTTTACTTGGGTCCACAATCAACACCTATGGATGCAGCAGTCAAGAAATCAAAAGACACATTGTATTGGGCAGATCTGCTGCAAAAGACCTCTTTAAAGTGTTGAAAAGCAAAGATGTCACCTTGAAGACTAAGGTGTGCCTTATTTTTTCAATTAGATCATATGCATGTGAAAACTGGACAAGGAATAAAGAAGACCGAGGAAGAATTGACACCTTTGTATTGTGGTGTTGGCAAAGAATACTGTATACACCAAGGATTGCCAAAAGAATGAACAAATCTATCTTGGAAGAAGTACAACCAGAATGCTCCTTAGAAGCAAGGATGGCGAGAGTACGTCTTATATATTTTGGACATGTTGTCAGGACAGTTCAGTCCCTGGTGAAGGAAATCATGCATGGTAAAGTAGAGGGTCAGCGAAAAAAAGAAAGACCCTCTCTGAGATGGATTTACACAGTGGCTGCAACAATGGGCTCAAGCATAACAACGATTGCGAGCATGGTGCAGGACTGGGCAGTGTTATGTTCTATGGTGCATAGGGTTGCTATGAGTTGGAACCAACTCGACAGCACCTAACAACAACATATATATTGTTCACTAGTGTTGAATACATTTTTCAAAATATATCAGCTTTCTCATTATTTCCATTCTGGTTGTTCTGTTTCCCTTAATCTAACTTCCCTGACTCCCTTACCATCTTGTCTTTGGTCTAGGGAAAATGTTTACTGTTTGGTTTCATTTAGATGATTATTTATAGAAGCACAGTACTCATGGGTGATATTACTTATTTTATAAGCCAGCCTGTCATTTGGCTGAAAGGTGACCTCTGGGGTTGGTTAGAATTCCAAGTTTAAAGAGTGTCTCAAGATTATAATCTCGGGATTCATCTAGTCTCTGCTGGTCCAGTAAGTCTGGTCTTTTTTTTTTTTTTTTTTTTTTTTTAGGAATTTGAGTTTTGTTCTCCTTTTCTTCTCCCATTCTATCCAGGACCATCTACCCCTGGTTTGAATAAGAGAGCAAAGTTTATTAGTGGTTACCAGGGACAGGAGGGAATGGGAAAATGGGGATTAATAGTAATGGTAAAATAACATTGACTAAGGGTAGTACTGCACAGCCAATTGTTGTAATCGCTGTCAATAAGTTGTACACTTAACAAAAAGCTGAACCAGCAAAAGTTTTATAACAGATATATTTACAACAGTAGCTAAAGGAAAGTATAGATGCTGAGGCTGCTTATATACAACCAAATACTTCATGGGATTTAGTTCCTTAATTTGGAGGTTTAGGGTCATGATTTCATAGCACATTCTGGTTAATTGGCCTAATAATGCGTTTAGTGCTTCTGTTCTATCTCCTAGTTTGTTGTGTAGTGCCTGGGGTCTTAAAAGCTTGCAAGCGGCCATCCAAGATACAACAATTGGTCTCTATTCACCTGGAACAACAGGGGTAAAAGGAGAGTCAGGAATAGGAGAAGGATATGGAATGTTTGGCTAACTGCCTCTATGAACAACTGCCTTTCTTGCTATGAAAGCAAAAAACAAAAAAACTGAATAGTTTCCGGCTACCATTACTGAACATTTTGATTAAAGATTCCATAGAAGAATCCTGGTCAAAAGGGGAAAAATACAGATCAGAATTTCAAATTCCCACAGACTCTAAACTTTCTGGAACCATGGAGTTTTGATGAACCTCTCAAGCTATTGTCCTGAAATAACTTTTAAACCTTAAACCAAAAATTTAACCCCTGAAGTCATCTTAAATCCTAAAAATAGTTTAGCTTAACTTGTAAAACAGATCTGCTTTGAAAACATTGCTGTTTTATAAACTGTCAATATGAGATCAAGTTGACAACAGCAACTCCAAAGATTAGATGGGAACCTTAGGGGGCAGTAAGTTTATGTTAATGAAGGAAGAACAACTCAGAAAAAGGAGGAAGAGAATGGTTGCACAACTCAAAGAAAGTAACCAATGTCACTGAATTCTCCATGTAGAAACTGTTGGAGTATGTTTTACTGTGTGTATTCTCAACAACATCAACAACAACAACAGAAATAGTTAAACAGGATTACCATATGGCAGCAGACATTTATCAGCTTAAGGCTGTGCTTGCATTTGCTTTTTTTAGTATTTCAAAGCACAACAGTAAGTGTATGTGTGTGTGTATGAAATAAATATATTTCTATAGGAAAATTTTATATGTGCACATATATACATACATGGACCATACATTTGTGAAGTGTTATACAATAGATTAGTTTTTATAAACCCTTGCAAATATCTAGTCCAAACTGTTGGGATCCTATTAGTACATAACCCTATTTTATTTTTATAATAGTTATCTTAGACTTCACTAAAGTTTTCAAAATCTATGCAAATAGTTCAAATATAAACACAAAATAATATGAAGATAGTTAATATTTCTATCTGTATTTTATTGATTAGGAATCTGAGTTATAAAGAAGTTGAGCAAAGTAAGGTCAGACAGTAGGTGACTTTTGGAGCTAAGTTTCCTCCAGGTAATTTGATTTAAGACCTCATCTTTTACTGTCCAATAGAGAGATCATTGACTTAGTCATTTTTAGGATCACAATGGTTAAGCACTGCTAACTAAAAGGTCAGCGATTCGAACCCACGAGCAGCACCTCAGGAGAAAAGACCTGGTGACCTGCTCCCATAAATATTACAGCCTAGGAAACCCTATGGGGCAGGTCTACTCTGTCATGAAGGGTCTTTATGAGTCAGAATAGACCTGATGGCACACAGCAACAACAGCATAATGATTATTTGATTAGATTTAGTTTTTTTACATTCTAATCGTTCATGGAACTCAGATAATGTTTTGTTCTAGTCGGGATTAGAAAGCAACACTGCTCTCTACCAGTATTTCTCTCCTCAGGGTGCATCTGTCTCATCCAAATTACTGCCTGAGAAGTCAAGAAAGAGAATCTATTGCCTCAGATCAAAGCTTTTTGAGCCTGAAGGCAGTGTGTCACTTTCTTCCAAACTGCTACATCTTGCATCTGAAAATTGTCTGCCATCTAGTTTTCTATACTGCAGACATTTATCACCTTAAGGCTGTGCTTGCATTTGCATTTTTTAGTATTTCAAAGCACAACAGTTATGGGTGTATGAGTGTGTGTATGTATGAGATAAACATACTTCTATTGGAAAATTTTGTATGTGCACATACATACATACATGGACCATACGTTTGTGAAGTGCTATACAATAAATTAATTAGTTTTTATAAACCCTTGCAAATATCTAGTCCAAATTGTTGAGGGCCTATTAGTACATACCCCCACTTTTTTGACAATAGTTAATTATCTTAGACTTCACTAAAGCTTTCAAGATCTATTTGCAAATAATTAAAATACAAACACACACACACACACACACACACACACTAATGACTAACTTGCCTGCAGTAAACTTTATTTTAATCATATTTCATGATTAAGGATCACTTGATTGCTGGATCTCAAAGACTGTGTTCTTATTCTTAAGCACTTTTCCTAATTTTTTTCAAAACTTTTAAGCTACAGATATTCTGTATTTGAATAAAGTATTAGCTCAGTGAAAAGTTAAGAATTCTCATTTATTATCCAAATGTAGGCTTTATATTCGTATTTGTTTTGTTCTTTCATGTAAGCAACAGTGAATAACAATGAAGCTACAAATGAAATTGACTTCCCTTAGAATGTCTTTATCAATTCTGTTTCATAAGTCCCCACTCCTCCATCCATAGTTGCACCAGCTTTTACTCTCTGCCAGGTCTGAGCTGAACAGTGTCAGACATTTTGTAAATGCTGGAGGTGGGATATGAAGAAACATTTTATGACTTGTCTTGAAGCTTGAATATTTGGAAAGGAAATTCACAGAAATTGAAGTCAGGGCACTAAATTACATAAATGGTAGTGAATTGCTTTGAATTATTCAACTTCTACTATTTTATTATATTTACTAGTTTTGTGGGTTCATAAACAGAGGTTAGAAATGTATGTGCCCGATTCTAACACCTGAGCATTGCATGGCTCTCTCTTTATCCATCTACCAACATATTATCCCAGTTGCTGGGATTAAAAATTGAGTTGGGAAAAGATTCCTTTGGAATGGTTGATTTTACACGGGAATCGAACATATGCTATTTATATTTGTCTGCATGTGGTTTAGTCTTAACAGCTAAAGGAGTACCAAATGTTATTAAGTCTAAAGTGGAAAAAGCATGTTGAATTACATTCATATTATGATTAAAGTACACTGATTTTTTTTTCATGTTTATAATATTGTTGAACGTCAATAGCTTTGGAGAGAAAATTAAAATGCTGTACAATTTTTACTTAATTGCTTAAAGGAAAAGTTTATTTGAATGCTATTGTGCAATATAATCAACATTAACTATAATTTAAGTCATTTAAAGATAGTTTAGAGTGACTTAATATGCTGTATACTCTTTTACCAATCTCAGAAAAAACTGTTCTATGTTTTCATCAGCAATCCATGCTATAAGGCATATACTGACCTCAAGTTGTCATATTTTCATTATATGAACATAAAAGAGAAGTTAATATGGGCACAAATACTTACAAACTTATCGTAAACAGTTATATTTGTGCTATAGCCCTATTGATGTTTAAATTTTTGTTTAGAAAGATTGCTAAATCTTGGAAACTTTGTGACTTAAACAAAAATTAATGTTGATTAGTATTTATTAAGTTTGAAATAAATGAGGTCACATAAACATTATAATATTACTTGATTTATTAACAAGCATGTATGAGTCAGAATTGACTTGACGGCAGTGGGTTTAGTTTATTCATTTATTTTTTTTAGTTATATCTAATTATGACAGCAAACCTTTAAAATATTATGAACATTTACTATAGCCAATTATTAGATAAGTTTCAACAGAGAAAACTTAGAATGAGTCAAAGTTTGCACTACCATTATTTTATAGGATGAAATAAAATACATCATTTTTCACTAATAGACTCATCAAGTATTTACCAACATCCTCAACACTGTAAGACTTTTTTTTTTTTTGGTACCTTTGTGAAATTGTGTAAGTTCTGAATCTCAATGACCCTCAACTTCTTAATCAACAATAATTCTAATTTTCTTAAAATGAAATGACTTTTTCCTAGGGTTAAAATAAATAGTATAAGTCTGCTGTTTATTAATTAACATGTATAGAGTATTCAACAAATATTACCATTGTTACTGTTATTATAGATTCTTATTTTGTTGTATATACATTGTACTACATCAGACTAAATGTTGAGTAAAAGTGGTATGTAGTATGGATCCTTGCCCTTAAAGCAACTTAGAGTTCATTTGGGAACCAAAATATTTATAAATAGGAGTGCCCACCAACACACACATGCACATACCCACACACAGTCACACTCTTCCCCACAATATACATCTATAAAATAGAATTATATAATCACTCTACTAAATATATAAAGCATTCTAGAAATTACCTTAAGTTCTACAATCACATTTTGTTGTCTAAAACTTTGTTTTCAAAAGAAAAAAAATATAAGTCGTAATTCCTATTACTAAATGGCTATGTATCTCTACAGAGAGAAAGAAAAACGTTAAATAGTTAACGGACAAGATTGGAGGCTGTGCCCTAATTATTTTATGCCCAGATGAGATGGACTGTGTCTCCCTAACTTTTACAACAGTAAAAGAAGTAACTCTTCCAGGACCACTTAGTGAACTTGGAGAAAACAAAAACAAAATCTGAAGAGCCATCATGAATATATTTTCTGATAAGAAATGCATGAAATTCCCTTTATTCTTGATCTCTGTAAAGTCACAAATCAAAATTTGAGGACATGAGACCTTTTCATTACATCATTAATTCCTCTATCACTAGGCAGAAAGGGGGAGCTCATACAAGGCTAATCATTATTTAATCTTAATAACAATAATTTTTATATGCAGAGTGCCTTGATACATGATAAATGATATGCTTATATATCACCAAAGAGGAAAGCATTGTGGGCTAGAGTTATTGAAAGAGAAGTTGGAATGTGTGTCTTAGAGTGGGTTCTCTAGAGAAGCAAAACCAGTAAAGTGCATAAATATATATAGAGAGAAATTTATATCAAGGAAATGGCCCATGCAGTTGTTGAGTCTGAAACGTCCCAAGTCCATGTGTCAGGATAGAGGCTTCTCCTGATTCATATAGCCACAGGAGCAGGTGAACCCCAAATCAGCAGGTCAGAGAGCAGGGCTCTTGCTTGCAGGCTGCGAAGATCAATGAATCCTAGATGGGCAGGCAAGATCACAGGTAAGCTGCTAGCTCAAGTCTCAAGAACTGAGGCCAGATGAACAGGAGCCAGCTGCAGGATTTATGCAAGCAAAATGCCCGTGAGCCTTGCCAGAATGTCCACTTATATTTGATGCAGACCACACACCCAAGGACATTCCCTTTCAACTGACTGGCTACTCACAGCGAATCCCATCATGGAGGTGATCACAACATCACTGACTGTCAAACCACTGAGAATCATGGCCAGTTCAAGTTAACACACAATCTTAACCATCACAGAAGTGTAATAAGAAAGAGGAATTGTCACATGGCAAATAAAGTTTTGAGTAAAGTGTATATACTAATTTTCATGATGGTCCAGGTTCCATTAGAAACTGTTGTCTCACTCTAGGGTTAGCTACCACTTTCATAGTAGAAATATACTCCCAGATTTATCATTTTGAATTTCCCATAATTTCTAAGGTTTTTAAAAAATATTTAAATAAGTTTATATTTAATAATGAGTCCACAAATAACTAACAGACTTTCCTTTTCTACTAACTTTAGCATTATAGTCCCAAATACATTTTTATTTTCAAAATAGTTCATCACATTTGTGAAACATTACACTATGAAAATTCCTTTTAATTGGAAATAGCCCCTAAAGAGTATTTATCCAAATCTTCTATGTCAGTCAGTGTCTTGTCATGAAACACTAGCCTACATAAAATAGGATAACTAATAAGATAATTTTAGGGGCTGTTTACAGTAGAGTGAGTAGGATATAGAGGAGTCCAAAGGCTAATACAGTTATCAATGCATAACTACACCGAACTGTGACCCTCTCCTAGGAAAGGGTACAGGTCAGTTACCAGAATCCAGACGTACAAAACAGTGTACTTGAGAAGTACAAAAGTGTACTTGAGAGGAGCAGTAAATTTTACACAAAGAACACAACTAGCCTATAGTGAGTGCACAAGGAGGACTCAGTAAAGTAAATGCCTGAATTACACTCCTCTCTTTCTTTGATACCATTATATCATTTGTTCTCATTGGCCGAAGCAATCTGGAAGCCAGAGAGCAAGAGTACTGTTTGATACAGCCTCTTAAGCCACAGGACAAGATGGAGAAGCATGAATCCTGGGCGTAATGGGAAGAAAGGTAACAGATTTGTTCTAATTAAAATTTAAATTATCAGTTCAATCAATAAAATCAATCTGCAAATACTTATTAAATAATATTTAAAATTTTAGAATTATATGATTTTAATTTTATTCTATATTAGATAAATCAAACTAATAAGGTAACTACATGTTCTCCTTTGCTTCTAAAGGACTTCTAATACCAGTGTCTAATATAGACTTGGCTATCTTGGTGTGAAGTCATAAAAGCAAAATAATTCAAAGAAGTCTTTGCACTTATAAACATAAATATCCAAAAAACTGATGGTGTAATGTGTTCAAAAGGAAGTCATTAAGAGGAGCTTGTTTTCAATAAAACAATAAACTTTTTGAAGCATCCAGATTGAGACAGGAAGCAGGATAGAGTTTTGAATCTAAAGATAAACATTTCAGAGTCATCGGTATCAAGGTGATCGCTGACTCCCTGGTGAACCAGCTGACTGTGTTTACTTACCTTGAATTATCATCAAGGAAGGACCTAAAATTGTAGGCAGAAATAACAAGCAACTGAATTAATGACCTAATGCTTTCATAATCTTATTTGAATTAAAAAATAAGGAATTTTCTAATGTTGAAATAAAAACATCAACTCTAATAAGAATAAAACAACAATAATAAAAAATATGTGAATCACGTATTCACCCATCTATTTGAGATTTAAATATCAAAATACTCTTGTAAGGTGGAGATGAATCTTATTTTTATATTCTAATTTAAAACTCAGACTATGGGAATCGCTCATTTAAATGTCAAAAATAAGTTGGTAAGGGGCAACTTTAAAAACTGAAATATAATTCTTCATGATCTTTTGTTGTAGATGGTATCAGTCTGAAAAATTCAGAAAAGCCATCATTTTTTCATCAAGTTGATGTTTGGAAATCTTACCATACCTTTTAAACGGTGCTGCATAATTATAATAGCAAAGGCAAAAAAATCCATCTGGCAATCAGAGACACTGTCATTTTATGTATATTTGCTACTTACTTGACTCCACTGAGAACCAGTGAGCTAACACTAGAAATCAACTTGTATTTGGGTCATACTTTAGATAATAGCAACTAACCAGAAATTAGATTTATGAAACTATTAGCATATGTTCATCGAAAAAAAATGGTAAAATGACATGAAATTTGTTTTTTTTAAAAAGCAGTATCTAAAAGATTTAAGCCATTGATTAAAGGTTTGGTGTAGGTTTTTTCTACACCCATCCTAAAAACATCGCCAGTAGGAGCCCTGGTAGCCCAGTGGTTAAGAGCTCAGTCTGCTAACCAAAAGGTCGGCAGTTAGAATCCGCTAGCTACTCCTTGGAAACCCTATGGAGCAGTTCTATTCTGTACTATAGAGTCACTATGAGTGAATCAACTTGACAGCAACGGGATAGGAAGCCAATCCAAACATTAATTGCTATCACTACCCGCACAGGATAAACACATCTTGAAGAATACTTCAAATGTATGCAATGGATACGTTACGAGTTTCTAGTTTTGAAACTCAGCTAGAACAGTTCTTTCCATCTTAACTCTAGTTGTCCTAATTTTCTTACAAGAGAAAAATGTTTAATCCGACAACACAGTAATTGCAGGAGTAACACTGTTCAAGAGAGATGTGGAGAAATAAAAGCTTTAAAGTCTGGTTTATGTGTGAAAATCTAAGGGTAAGACAGAATAATATGTTGGAAGAGGACCAAAGAGTCTGGAACATGAAATGTAATGTAATTATTGAGGCTGGAAATGAGTTATTGTGTCAGCCATTCTAAAGAATTCAGTCTATATTCTATAGGCTAGGTAGCCATTGGATGACTTAAAGAAAAACAGCAGTTCACACTTTTAAAAAGAAACTTCTATCTACTTAGAGAAGAACAGATTGGAGGGGAGGAATACTACAAAACACCAGAAAAGTAAAGGCAGTGGAGAGGGAACATAGTAGAGATATTGGACTTTTGGAAACAAAACTGATACAACTTGGAGACTGAGTGGAAGTGAAAAGTACGGAATATGATGGAAACAAATGTGGCTTTAAAGTTTTTTGTTTAAGCGTTTACTTGCATGTCATTTTCTGAAAGGATTACCGAAATACGAACACAAATGAGCAAAAAATTAATTTTGCATGCACTGTGTTTACATTGTGAGTAGGTGACTGGATATGATGTAAAATGGAAAGACATTTGGGTTGGATGTGTTCATTATGAGTCACAAGCACATGTGTGGCACTTAAGCCACAGATGAAAGTTTTTCTTCAGCAACTCTATGTAAAGTTAGAGAAGGAGAAGCCCCAGAAATGAAGTGTTAGTAATAATAATATCTTTAGAATGAACGGAGGTTAAAATGTCACCAAAGTAGAATTAATAAAAACTTGTTAGCAAGATAAGAAGGAAAAAAAATCAGGAAAGTGTAATCAAAGAAACTGAAGTTGATGGAAATAATGAATATAGATAGAGGGTTCTATGTTCAAATAGCGCAGGATTCAAAAGAGACTGAGAGTTTACAAGACGCAGGAAAAGTCAAGCACATCGGCCCTGCCTTTCAGCCATAAGGACAGAGTATGAAGTGGAGAGTGGGGATATTGAAAAGTGCCAAATAACATGTACTAATTTCTTACAGAATGTTTGAACAAAGTATGGGATAGATCAAGAATTGCTGTTTTACACATTGTCCAAATGAAATGATCACATCAAGATTTTATCTCAAAATCAAATCTATAATTTTATACTATAATTTTGGATAAGTGGGTCCCATAGAAAAACTGTTAGCTGATAACAGATAAGCTGTAGTTTGTTCTTATTAAAATGCATAATTAAATGCTATTTATCTCTAAATTATTTGACATTAACAGCTTATTAGTGCCAAAAAAGTTATCCAAATTTCTCATATACAAAATGTGATACAAAATCTTTATTGAGTTGATGAGTTTAAATATACCACAAACTACTTAGCAATAATATGACTATCTAGATTAAAATCAAAAGCCTTATAAATTATCACAGTCCACATGATGTGTCTGAGAATTTACAATTCATACTTGATTTCATTTTTCCTATGAAAGTCATCATAAAGTGACTTCCGGTGTGGTTGAGAGTTCTATACAGGGAAGTAAATGTTTGAGTTTGAATCATATTTATCTAGATGACTCTTATCTCTAAATTAAGGATAATGTCATGCATACGTTTGTAGGGGTTTTGTAAAAAATCAAATGAAAACTATTCCAAAATGTTCTTTAAGCTGAAATGTCAAATACACACACAAATGCAATCAAATATAAACAATTATATATATACATGTGTATGTGTGTATACTTTTGTATCTCCACACATCTGTCAGTTTGTCGTACTGTAGTGGCTTCCGTGTTACTCAGATGCTGGAATCTATGCCACCAATATTTCAAATACTAGCAGGGTCGTCCATGGTGGACAGGCTTCAGCGGAGCTTCCAGATTAAGATAGATTAGAAGGAACTGGTGGTCTACTCTGAAAAAATTGTCAGATATAGTGCCAGAAGGTGAGACCTTCAGGTTGGAAGTCACTCAAAACACGACTGGGATAGAGCTGTTTCCTCAAATTAGAGTTAACCTTAATGATGTGGATGGAGTAAAGCTTTTGGGACCTTCATTTACTGATGTGGCACTACTCGAAACGAGAAGAAACGCCTGCAAACATTTGTTAATAATTGAAACATGGAATACAGGAAGTATGAATCTAGGAAAATTGGAAATCATCAAAACTAAAATGGACCACGTAAAGATCAATATTCTAGGCAGGAGTAAACTAAAATGGACTGGTATTGGCCATTTTGAATCAGACAATCATGTGGAATACTGCCAGGAATGACAAAATAAAGGGGAATGGCATTGCATTCATCATCAAAAGGAACATTTCAAGATTTATCCTGAAGTAAAACAATGTCACTGATAGGATAATATCCACAAGCCTATAAGGAAGACTGGTTAATATGACTGCTATTCAAATTTAACCACCAACCACTAAAGCCAAAGATGAGGGAATTAAAGATTTTTACCAACTTCTGCAGTCTGAAATTAATCAAACAGGCAATCAAGATGCATTAATAATTACTGGTGAATGGAATGTGCAAGTTGGAAGCAAAGAAAGATTGGTAGTTGGGAAATATGGCCTGGTGATAGAAATGACACCAGAGATCGCATGATTGAATTTTGCAAGACCAATGACTTATGTATTGCAAATACCTTTTTTCAACAACATAAATGGTGACTATACATGTGAACCTAGCCCGATGGAATACACAGGAATCAAACAGACTACATCTATGGAAAGAGTTGATGGAGAAGCTCAATATCATCACCCAGAACAAGGCCAGGGACCAACTGTGGAACAGATCATCAATTGTTCATATGCAAGTCAAAGTTGAAGATGAAGAAAATTAGAGTAAGTCCACGAGTGCCAAAATATGAACTTGAGTATATCCCACCTGAATTTGGAGACCATCTTAATAACAGATTTGAGGCATTGAACACTAATGACAGAAGATCTGATGAGTTACGGAATGACATCAAGGGCATCATAGAGGAAGAAAGCAAAAGGTCATTAAAAAGACAGGAAAGAAAGAAAAGACCAAAATAGATGTCGGAAGAGACTCTGAGACTTGCTCTTGAAAATGGAGTAGCTAAAGAAAATAGAAGAAATGATGAAGTAAAGAGCTGAATAGAAGATTTTGAGAAGACAAAGATTATAATGAAATGTGTAAAGACTTGGAGTTAGAAAACCAAAACGGAAGAACACTCTGGGCATTTCTCAAGCTGAAAGATCTGAAGAAAAAATTCAAGCCTTGAGCTGCAAGAGTGAAGGATTCTATGAGGAAAATATTGAACGATGCAGTAAACATCAAAAGCAGATGGAAGGAACACACAAAGTCACTCTATCAAAATAATTGATTGACATTCAACCATTTCAGCAGGTAGCATATGATTAAGAACAGATGGTAATGAAGGAAGAAGTCCAAGCTGCACTGGAGGGAATGGTGGAAAACAAGGCATCTGGAATTGACAGAACACCAACTAAAATGCTTCAACAAACAGATGCAGCGCTATAGATGCTCACTTGTCTAAGTCAAGAAATTTGGAACACAGCTTCCTGGCCATTGACTGGGAGGGATCCATATTTGTGCCCATTCCAAAGAGAGTAGATCCAACAGAATGTGGAAATTATAGAACAATATCATTAATATCATACTTAAGTAAAATTTTGCTGAAGATCGTTCAAAAGCAGTTGTAGCAGTACGTCCCCATCGAACTTCCAGAAGCTGAAGCCCAATTCAGAAGAGGATGTGGAACAAAGGATATCATTGCTGATATCAAATCTTGGCTGATAGCAGAGAATACCATAAAAATGTTTCTTTGTGTTTTATTGACTATAAAAAGGCATTTGACTATGTTGTTCTTGTTGTTGTTAGGTGCCGTTGAGTCAATTCCAACTCAAACCAACCCTATGTGCAACAGAAAAAAACAGTGCTTGGTCCTGCGCTGTACTCATGCTTGTTGTTATGCTTGAGTCCATTGTTGCAGTCACTGTGTCAGCACAACTTGTTGAGGGTCTTCCTCTTTTTTTGCTGACCCTTTACTATACCAAGCATTATGTCCTTCTCCAGGGACTGATCCCTCCAGATAACAGGTCCAAAGTATGTGAGATGTTGCCTCACTGTCCTTGCTTCTAGGAGCATTCTGCCTGTAGTTTTCTAAGACAGATTCATTTGTTTTCTTTGTCAGTCCATAGTATATTCAGTATTCTTCACCAACACCACTATTCAAGGCATCTATTCTTCTTTGGTCTTCTTTATTCATCGTCCAGCTTTCACATGCATGTGAGGTGAATGAAAACACCATGCCTTGGGTCAGGCGCAACTTAGTCTTCAAGGTGACATCTTTGCTTTTAACACTTTAAAGAGGTCTTCTGCAGCAGATTTGCCCAATACAATGCATCTTTTGATTTCTTGGCTGCTGCTTTCATGGGTGTTGATTGTGGATCCAGGTAAAATGAAATCCTTGAAACTTCAATCTTTTCTCTGTTTATCATGGTGTTGCTTATTGGTCCACTTGTGAGGATTTTTGTTTTCATTACGTTGAGGTGTAATCCATACAGAAGGCTATGGTCTTTGATCTTCATCAGTAGTGCTTCAAGTCCTCTTCATTTTATGTAAACAAAATTGTGTCATCTGCATATCACAGCTTGTTAATGAGTCTTCCTCCTATCTTGATGCCCGATTCTTCTTCATGTAGTTCAGCTTCTCGGATTATTTGCTCAGAGTACAGATTGCATAGATACGGTGAGAGGATACAATCCTGATGCACACCTTTCCTGGCTTTAAAGTATGAACTATCCCCTTGTTCTGTTATAATGGCTGCCTCTTGATCTATGCACAGGTTCCTCAGGAGCACAATTAAGGTTCTGGAATTCCCATTCTTCCCAATGTTATCCATAATTTGTTATGATGCACACAGTCTAATGCCTTTGCATAGTCAATAAAACACAGGTAAACATTTTTCTGGTATTCTCTGCTTTCAACCAGGATACATTTGACATCAGCAATGATATCCCTCATTCCACACCCTCTTCTTAATCCAGTTTGTATTTTTGGCAGTTCCCTGTCAATGTACCGCTGCAGCCACTTTTCAATAACTTTCAGCAAAATTTTATTATTGTATGGTATTGTTTGATAATATCAGCATTTGGTTGGATCACTCTTCTTGGTCATAGGATCAAATGTGGATTTCTTCCAGTCAGTTGACCAGGTTGCTGTCTTCCAAATTTGTTGGCATAGATGAGTGAGCACTTCCAGTGCTACATCCATTTGTTGAAACATCTCAATTGGTATTCCATCATTTCCTGGGGCCATGTTTTTCGTCAATGCCTTCAGTGCAGCTTGGACTTCTTCCTTCAGTACCATCAGTTCTTGATCATATGCTACCTCCTGAAATGGTTTAAGGTCGATGAATTCTTTTTGGTATAGTGACTCTTTGTATTACTTCCATCTTCTTTTGCTGCTTCCTGTGTCAATTAATATTTTGCCTATAGAATCCTTCACTATTGCAACTCAATGCTTGAATTTTTTCTTCAGCTATTTCAGCTTAAGAAATACCAACGATGTTCTTCCCTTTTGACTTTCTAACTCCAGGTCTTTGCCCATGTCATCGTAATATTTTTCTTTGTCTTTTTGAGTTGCCCATTGAAATTTTCTTTTCAGCTCTTTTACTTTATCGTTTCTTCTTTTTGCTTTAGCTACTCGAAATTCAAGTGCAAGTTTCAGAGTCTCTTCTGACATCTATTTTGTTTTTTTCTTTCTTTTCTGTCTCTTTCATGACCTTTTGCTTTCTTCATGTATGATGTCCTTGATGTCATTACACAACTCAACTATGTAGATAATGACAAATTATGGATAACACTGCAAAGAATGGAAATTTCAAGAACACTTAATTGTGCTCACGAGGAATCTGTCCATAGACTAAGAAGTAATCCTTCAAACAGAACAAGAGGATGCTGCATGGTTTAAAGTCAGGAAAGGTGTGTGTCAGGGTTGTATCCTTACACCATTCTTATTCATTTGTATGCTAGCAAATAATCTGAGAAACTGAACTATATGAAAAAGAAAGGGGCATCAGTATTGGAGAAAGACTCTTTAATAACCTGCATATGAAGATGACAGAACCTTGCTTGTTGAAAGGGAAGAGGACTTGAAGCACTTGCTGATGAAGATCAAAGATTACAGCCTTCAGTATGGATTGCACCTCAACATAAAGAAAACAAAAATCCTCACAACTGGACCAATAAGCAACATCATGATAAACGAGAAAAGATTTAAGTTGTCAAGGATTTCATTTTACTTCGATCCACAATCAACGCTCACGGAAGCAGCAGTTAAGAGATCAAAAGATGCATTGCACTGTGCAAATCTGCTGCAAAAGACCTCTTTAAAGTGTTAAAAAACAAAGACATCATTTTGAAAACTAGGGTGCATCTGACCCAAACCATGGTATTTTCAATCACCTCATATGCATGCAAAAGCTGGAAAATGAATAAGGAAAACTGAAGAAGAGTTGACACTTTGAATTATGGTGCTGGCAAAGAACATTGAATATACATGGACTGCCAAAAGAATAAACAAATCTGTCTTGGAAGAAGTACAGCAAGAATGTTCCTTAGAAGCAAAGATGGCAAGACTTTGATGACAACATACTTTTATATGTTGGTTTTCTATTATTTAACATTAAGAGGAAAACCTAATGTACAATGTTGCATACACCAGGTTACTAGATACACTTCTTTTAATTCAGTATTAACTAATATAAAATTATAACATTTTAGCAAAGAATTCTTATTTATCATTTATTTTAAAATTAATTTATTTTTTATTACACAATGTACTTTAAAATTGCAATGAGGATATTAATTGATCATACAGGGAGAACTAGAAATTTCAATGTGCCAGCTATTATTGATGAATAATGCCAATATAAATACCTGTTTATAATCCCCCTACTTGAGGTCAGGAAAAATATTGTAACTTTCCGTGTTCACACCAATATCTGTTACCATCTGGTTAACATTCCAAATCCATAATGGTTATTGAACTAGTACTAAAAATGAACAAAATTTACTTACAAAGTATACCAGTAGCTGTAGTTAACAGTGGCTCAAAAACGGTGCAAAGAAGAGCAAAATTCACCTAGTTTTGCATGATTTTGCAGTTGTGTTAGAATCTGATTTATTCTCATTAGTTTAGTTAGTGTATCTTGGAAATCAGAGGAATTCATGATTTGAGAATACAGAGTATAGTTAAATAATTCTCAGTATTGAAAGCAATAAATGTGACTTTTAAACAATGCTATATTTTTTATACATTGCAAGTGCATTATTCATAGTGTATAAACTGGAAAACATGGTAATTAAATAGCAAAAACCACTTAATTATAATTTATAAACCATGCATATAGTAGTAAATGATGTAGAAATATTCCTTGTTACCATGATATTTGTTAAGGCAAAATCTCCCAATCTGTGCTCGTGGGGCACATGTTATGGAAGGTATTAATCAAATCTTCATGAAAAATGATTTCACAGAGAAACTGGTAAACAGTACGTACTATATCCCCTCAATTTTAGTACAGAAATGTTTTTGTAATTTTGCAGAATATTATTTTTCAGTCCTATGGACAGCAGTCTCAAAGATGCTTATTTAAAGCTAATTTTTTTTTAGTTTAACATACAATAATAAAGCATTATATGCCAATCATTGTTTTGTGTACTTTAGAAATAACTTATTTAAGCCTCACAAAAAAGTTACAGGGAAGTAAACTTCTTACCTCCATTCCACCAATTAGAAATATGAGACTCAGGAAGGTGAAGCAAATTGTTCAGTGTAACACAACTATAAAACTCTAGAATTAAAATATAAATTCATAGTTTGTAGTTTCAGACTCTGTTCTACACATAAAACATTGAACATTATCTCCATTTTATCTTTATTTTATTTAATTCATTTCATTTCATTGACTGTAGATACTAGAATTAGCTGTATAAGTCAGATCGAATCTACCTATCTACACCGACCTCCCTAGTGGCAGATCATTGCATATTGCACAATAGTGGCACATTCCACAAAAGAATGCAGTTCCAGACACAGCATGGACTGAAATTTTCAGAAACTGATGACGCTAGATGGTGACAAATCCTAGTGACACCTAAAATATATTTTAAGAGTGGTTGAAACTGGGGAAATGACTAGCTTGGGTGGATTTATTTGTGATCTTACAGAGAATGCCTCCCTGAAAAATACTAAAGCAGGGATTTTGTAGGAGGCTAGAGATTCTGCATTAAAGTGGGAAAAAAAATTGTCAATAAAATCTGAGTGACTAAGGTTGCTATCAGCATGCAACTGTATTCATATTCGAGGTAATTCCTATAGATTTCAGTAATTTACTCTTCTTTTTATCCTGATCATATTGAGATATATATAAAGAAAAAAGTGCATAAGTGAGGGGACATTTACTCTAAGCTAGAAGGGTGTTACATGAGTTGCAACTGAAAATGTTATTGCATAGTATTTAAAAATAAAAATAATATGATATCTATTTGACATTTAAATCAAATCTACCCAGATCAGCTCATGACTAGTTCAAGGATGTAGCACAAGCAATTGAACCAGTTGCGACAAGAATTCAGGAATTTTCACTAAAGAAACTCTTGGTGTTATAAAATAAATAGGTCAACAGCCTTTGAAGAAAAGTTAAGTGCACCAAGCCTGGACTCAGGAGACTGAGTTTTGATGTTGAATCTGTCAATAACTAGTGATATGATTTTCTGTATGTTATATGATTCTTTTGCTCTTTAGTTTTTTCCTCTAAGAGTGTGAGACTGCATGATTTCTAAAGTCTTTGAAAGTTTCAAGGTTCTTTTTAGGTCAAATATTAGGAGATCTTCTTATGTGTTTATAATTATATCCCTTCTTCCAAATGGTCACACACTAAAGCAGATTGAAAGAAAGTTTCCTTGCTGTTGTGTTGAAACTCTCTCTATATATTATATAATTATTATATATATAGTATTGAAACTCTCTTATATATGTATATATATATATACGTATATATATACATATACATATTTGTGATCAGGTGGTTGTGTAAAAAAATTACATTGACAATCTTCCATACATCCAAAAAAGTATTTATGGATTCCCTACTCTGTACCAGGTATTGTGTTTGCCTTAGAGAGTTGGAAATTAGACACAGTCCCAATTTCACAATACTTGTGCAAACCAGCTCCATAAACAGGTTTAATGGTTTACAGCTCTACATGCTTAGATGGGACTAAACACAGAGCAGGGGTAGATTTGATGAGCTACCACAGATTTTGTGAGTCACTGGGGAATTTTTTCCAGAACTAGTGACATAGAAACTCAGACGTGAAGAAAAAAAAAAGATCAGGATGAAGAATGGAAAAGCACTGCAGGATGAGGAAAACACAAGCACACAGGCCTGAAGGTGAGCAGAATGGTGTCTTTGAGAAGTGCAACTATTTTAAAGTTTGGCTGGAGCACTGAATTTAAGAATAAAAAGCGGCACTGATAAAGGAGAATTTGTTGGCAAGATCCATATCGTTATAGAGATTTGCTCAGCAAAGGTGTGAAAGTAAAATGGTCTTTTTAAGGTCCAACAGTTTACATCCATGTAAAGATGGAGAACAGCAATTGATCTTGACTTCTAGCATCCTTCCAAGTCATGTGAGGTGGAGAAAATTAAGTTATGCCAGCATATAATATTGTTCTGTTCTCTCCCTTTCTTCCTTGATCTTAATCTTTGATCCTAAGGATAAGGGACTTCTCATGGACATATCTCGGCTATTTTTGAATATCCATCATGCATAAATGAATATGATGAAACCAGTTCCTCTAATTGACTGCTAACTTGTCTGGACTGCATCTGGTGCAACAATGCACAAATAGCAGAAGATAAACCAGATAACTGGGAGCTCCCAAAAAACAAACACTTATACTCATCAAAAGACTTCACCAGAAGAGTCAAAAGACAACCTACAGACTGGGAAAAAAATTTTGACTACGACAAATCCTATCAGCGTCTCATCTCTAAAATCTACAAGATACTGCAAAACCTCAACAACCAAAAGACAAATAACTCAATTAAAAAATGGGCAAAGCATATGAACAGGTACTTTGCCAAAGAAGACATTCAGGTGGCTAAAAGACACATGAAGAAACGCACACGATCATTAACCATCAGAGAAATGCAAATCAAAACTACAATGAGATATCATCTCGCCCCAACAAGCTAGCATTAATCGAAAAAATACAAAATAATAAATGTTGGTGAGGATACAGAGAGACTGGAACACTTATACACTGTTGGCAGGAATGTAAACTGTTACAACCACTTTGGAAATCAATTTGGTGCTTCCTTAAAAAGCTAGAAATAGAAGTACCATAGTATCCAGCAATCCCACTCCTTGGAATATATCCTAGAGAAATAATAGCCATCACAAAAAAAGATATGTGCACACCCGTGTTCATTGCAGCACTGTTCATGATAGGAAAAAGATGAAACAACCTAGGTGCCCATCAAAGGATGAGTGTAAAAAAAAATGATATATTAACACAATGGAATATTATGCAACAGTAAAGAACCATGATGAATCTGTGAAACATCTTATGACATGGAGGAATCTGGAAGGCATTATGCTGAGCAAATTTAATCAGTCGCAAAAGGACAAATACCATATAAGACCACTATTATAAGAACTCAAGAAAAAGTTTAAACACAGAGGAAAACATTCTTTGATGGTTACGAGGGTGGGGAGGGAGGGAGAGGGTTATTCACTAACTAGAGAGTAGACAAGAATTATCTCAGGTGAAGGGAAAAGCTAAGAAGCTAAGAAGTTTCCTGAATATAACCAAATGCTTCAAGGGACAGAGTAGCAGGGGCAGGGGTCTGGGGACCATGCTTTCAGGAGACATCTAGGTCAATCGGCATAACAAAGCTTATTAAGAAAATGTTCTGCATCCTACTTCAGTGAGTGGCATCTGGGGTCTTAAAAGCTAAAGAGCATCAACTGGTCCCAACCCACCTAGAGTAAAGGAGAATGAAGAACACCAAAGTCACAAGGAAAGTATTAGCCCAAGAGACAGAAAGGGCCACATAAACCAGAGACTGCCTCAGCCTGAGACCAGAAGAGCTAGATGGTGCCCAGCTACCACCAATGACTGTCCTGACAGGGAACTCAACTGAGAGTCCCTGATTGAGCAGGAGAAAAGTAGGGTGCAGTACTCAAATTCTAGTAAAAAGACAAGACTTAATGTCTGACTGAGACTGGAGAAACCCCAGAAAGCATGGCCCCCAGACTCTCTGTCAACCCAGAACTAAACCCATTCTGGGGGCCAACTCTTCAGACAAAGATTAGACTAGACTATGGGACATAAAATGATACTCATGAAGAGCGTGCTTCTTAGCTCAAGTAGATACATGAGACTAAATGGGCAGCTCTTGTTAGGAGGTGAGATGAGAAGGCAGAGAGGGTCAGGAGCTGGTAGAAAGGACATGGGAAATCAGGGGTGGAAAGGAGGAGTGTGCTGTCACAGTATAGCGAGAGCAATTAGGGTTACATAACAATGTATGTATAAATTTTTGTATGAGAGACTAACTTAAATTGTAAACTTTCCCTTAAAGTACAACAATAAAATAAATAAATAAATTAGACTGAATCTTAGGGAAGTCTGGAGACAGACTTGTAAAGCATAGCTGATGCGATTAATAATGGTTAGCATTTCAAACCTGATTTTGTAGCACAACTTCCATTTATAATAGAATTATTTGTTTGTTTCTTTTAATCAAATACAATAGTTTTTATTTATTCTAAGCAGAAATTTCAGCTGTGATGTAACAAAAAAAATTTTACGCTAAAAGTATTCAAAACAGTACATTCTTGCAAACAATTAGACAGGAGTTTCAAAAACTCTTTGAAAAACTGACCTATTTATTTAAGTAAATATATTCTTTAAAGTGTGTCTTTAAAGAGGGCAGTACACTTTAGGAAATTCAATTTACTAACTTTTCACGTCCAACTTTAATACCAATAATTAAAATGTTAAAATACATTTTATATAAATGTTCTTTACAAACCTGTTCGAGCATAAAGAAATGAAAGGGAAAGTTTTACTTTGAGATGTCAATTATAGATTCTATTGAAAATAGTACGTAGCTTATTAAAATATTCAAAATCTCATTTAAGTTGAAATTATTATGTAAAATGCTGTTAAAAATCACTGGCTCTCCTGGCAATCAAAGTTCAATGGAAGAATGGATAAGCTCAGCATTTAAAAAAATCTTTCAATTTACTGCCAATCTTCACAATAAAGACTTTTAATTATTTTGGCACACCCCAATTCATTATTCAATAGAGAAAAGAAAATGATCTGTATAATAGAGTTGGTTCTAATATCATACATTGAGGGATTGTGAACTATGACAGCCAGCGATTGTTAGGAGTTTTAAAGCACTTGTTAATAAAGAATCTTACATTTTTCTTGGGTCTCAGCAAAATAACTTTACCCTGATGTTTCCTAATCTATCAAATAAAAATGATGATGCTATTTCACAGGTTGCTGTGAGTTTAAAAGGAGAAAATTACGGGTGAAAGCAATTACGTTGAAACTGTGAGAGCTGGAAGTTGATGGGACTGTCTTGTTTTTTCTGGGTCTTGTAAGTTTTTTGCCTTTGACAGCATTTGCTTTTACCACTTATCTATCACTCTGTATTAGAGGAAAATATTTGAGTTTTTCTTCTCTGACAGGTTTCTGTCTTTCACAGGTTCCGGGTTTCACAGATTTTGCTGTATTAGTTATAGAAGTAAACCATATGATTTCAATAAGTAACGACTGGTAAAATGAACAAAATACTATTTCTAGGATAATTTTAAAGATTAAATGATACAACCTAATACAGCAAAGAGCAAAGTGTCCGATGGATTGTAAGCACTGAAGTAAAGTAGATATTTATTACATTCACAACATAATAGGATACCACTTCAATTTTTTTATAATATAGTTTATAATGAAAAAACACCATGTTAAATTATACTACATAATATTTAATGAAGGTAGAATGAGTTGTTTGTAAAACGTTTAGCAGTATTATATGTCAACTGTGGAAAATCTAAAAAAAATGACATTAAACATTCAATAATCCATCATGGCCTACAAATTGTTCCTTTACATAATTGTCAATCTTTCCCTCAGTCTAGTTGGTCTCTGTTTTCGTGTCTCGCTTTTGCTGTAACAGAAATACCACAAGTGGGTGGCTTTAAGGAAAATAAATTTATTTTCTCACAGTTTCGGAAGTTAGAAGTCCAAATTTAAGTCACAAGCTTTAGGGGAAGGCTTTTTCTCTCTCCTGGCTCTTGGGGAAGGTCCTTGTCTCTTTTCAGCTTCTAATTCTTGGTGATCTTCACGTGGCCTGGCATCTACCTTCTCCCGTCTGTGCTCCTTTGCTTCTGTGCCAGATCTGCTCTTTTTACACCTCAAAAGTGATTGAGTCAACACACACTCTGCACCTATACGACCTTATTAGCATAATACGGAAAATCCCATTACCAAATGGGATTATATCCACAGGTATAGCATCTAGCATTTACAATACATATTTTGGGGGTGCATCATTCAATCTATAACAGTCTCTGTCACAGAAATATTCACACAGACTGCAACCTTCTAAATGGAATCAACTATCAATTCAAGGTAAATATTAACAACTATTCAGTGGCTAGTGTATCTAAAATGAGTTAAAAGCCTTGAAATTTGTACCTCAGTGTTGTTTTAACTGGATATTTGAGAACGTTATCTTTTATTACACTTTATTAAATAAATGGTGGGAGGGTAGACACACAGACACTAAAGTGAGGGCATGGGTGGGGACAAAGTACCTTTCCTTTTCAGTATAAAAAAATAACATGAAGTTGTCAAGGAGATAGAGTAGAAGTCCTGTTTCTCTAAAGAATGTTGAACAAGTGGCATTTACATTTAATAAGACAATATTTCAAATAGGAAAAAAAATGCAAGTTGAATAGTTTAGCTTATTCCCTCAAAGCTGAAGGACTTACGAAAAATTGTATAATGTAAATTGCAAAGGCTTCTATTAAAAAAATTTCTGTTGTTTCGTCAAAATTCTCAAACTGATTTTCCACACACATTCTATCCACTAACTTCAAAGTCAAGGTAGAGCTTAATCATTTTTTTTTTCCTTCCCTGGAGGAGAAGCATATTTATAAAACTAGATGAGGATCTGACCTACATTGACAATTACAATTTCAAAGAGCAAAACCCAGTAATACAGTTACTGAGTGAAGAATTTGACGAAATCAAGTCGTTTTGAAATAAGTAAAAGTGGAAAGTTACAGGGTAAAAGATAAGAAATAAAAGGTTAGAAAATAAGGCTTTCTGAGCTTTTTTGCTCAGGGTCAGAGTGACTTTGTAGTGCAGTGATAAACAGGGATTATGAAATAAAAAGATGTTAAAATCACAAGCGGAATAAAAAAACCTCTTGTCAGATTTGCTCTATCTCAGTGCCTTATTTCATTTCTATCAGACTCAGCACAAATGAAAATTATTTTGTTTTGCTGAGTATTTCTTTTTTATGTGTGAGAAATAAGAAAGTCAGGGGATAAAATGATAACTACATAGAAGGGAGATCAAAATGATGGATTTTGAGCAAGACATTATATAAAAGTTACATTAAGCTCAATATCTTCTGAAAAAATTTAGTTGTATTTTAAGTTATCAGGGACAAGAGTCTATGTTAATGTAACAATGATTAAACTTCGAAATCAAATATCTAAGGAAAATTATAGTCAAGAAGTACATAATTCAATATAATTGAAAATCTTTTATAGTAGTTTTAAATACACATTTGATGCTTTATAAAAGAGTTAAATTGACATGTTGTTGTTGTTAGGTGCCGTCGAGTTGGTTCCGACTCATGACGACCCTATGTACTACAGAATGAAACACTACCCAGTCTTGCACCATGCTCAAAATTGTTGTTATGCTTGAGCCCATTGTTGCAGCCACTGTGTCTAACCATCTCGTTGAGGGTCTTCCCCGTTTTTCAATGATCCTGTACTTTACCAAGCATGATCTCCTTCTCCAGGAACTGATGCTTCCTGACAACATGTCCAAAGTATATAAGACATAGTCTCGCCATCCTTCCTTCTAAGGAGGATTCTGGTTGCACTTCTTACAAGAGAGATTTGTTTATTCGTTTTGGCGGTCCATGGTATATTCAATATTCTTCGCCAACACCACAATTCAAAAGCGTCATTTCTTCCTAGTCTTCCTTATACATTGTTCAGCTTTCACATGCATATGATGTGATTGAAAATACCATGACTTGGGTCAGGGGCACCTTTGTCTTCAAGGTGACATCTTTGCTTTTCAACACTTTAAAGAGGTCTTTTGCAGCAGATTTGCCCAATGCAATGCATCTTTTGATTTCTTGACTACTGCTTCCATGGGTGTTCATTGTGGATCAAAGTAAAATGAAATCCTTGACAACGTCAGTCTTATCTCCATTTATCATGATGTTTGTAAGGATTTTTGTTTTCTGTATGTTGAGATAAAGAGATATAATCCGTACTGAAGGCTGTAATCTTTGATCTTAATTAGTAAGTCCTTCAAGTTCTCTTCACTTTCAGCAAGCAAAGTTATGTCATCTGGATAATGCAGGTTGTTAATGAATCTTCTTCCAATCCTGATGTCGCATTCTTCTTCATATAGCCCAGCTTCTAAGATTATTTGCTCAGCATACAGATAGAATTAAAAAAAAAGTTTCCATTGAGTCTATTTGGACTCATAGCAACCCTATAGGACAAAGTAGAACTGTCCCATAGGGTATCCAAGGAGCGACTGGTGAATTCAAACTGCCAACCTTCTGGTTAGCAGCTGTAGTACTTAACTACCACACCACCAGGGTTTCCACATACTGAATAGGTATGGTGAAAGTATCCAACCTAGATGCACACATTTCCTGACTTGAAACCATGCAGTATCCCCTTATTCTGTTTAAATGACTGCCTCTCGGTCTAAGTACACGTTCCTCATGAGCAAAATTAAGTGTTCTGGAATTTCTATTCTTCCCAATGTTATCCATAATTGGTCATGATGCACACAGTCGAATGCCTTAGCATAGTCAATAAAACACAGGTAAACATCTTTCTGGTATTCTCTGCTTTCAACCAGAGTCCATCTGACATCAGCAATGATAATCCTGGTTCCACGTCCCCTTCTGAATCGAGCATGAATTTTTGGCAGTTCCCTGTCAATACACTGCTGCAGCTGCTTTTGAATGATCTTCAGCAAAATTGTACTTGTGTATATTAATGACATTGTTCGATAATTTCCACAGTTAATTGGATCACCTTTATTCTGAATAAGCATAAATATGGATCTCTTCCAGTCGGTTGACCAGGTAGCTGTCTTCCAAATTTCTTGGCATAGATGTGTGAGCACTTCCAGTGCTTCATACATTTGTTGAAACATCTCCATTGATATTCCGTCAATTCCTGGAGACTTGTTTTTCGCCAATGCCTTCAGTGCAGCTTGGACTTCTTCCTTCACTACCATCAGTTCCTGATCATATGCTGCCTCTTGAAATGGTTGAACATCGACCAATCCTTCTTGGTATAATCACTCTGTGTATTCCTTCTATCTTCTATTGATGCTTCCTGTGTCTTTTAATATTTTCCCCCTTAGAATCCTTCACTATTGCAACTAGAGGCTTGAATTTTTTCTTCAGTTCTTTCAGCTTGAGAAATACCATGTGTGTTCTTTCCTTTTGGTTTTCTATCTCCAGCTCTTTGCACATGTCATTATAATACTTTACTTTTTCTCCTCAAGCCACCCTTTGAAATCTTCTGTTCAGTTCTTTTACCTCATCATTTCTTCCATTTGCTATAGCTACTCAACATTCAAGAGTAAGTTTTGGAGTCTCTTCTGACATCAGTTTTTTCCTTTTCTTTCTTTCCTGTCTTTTTAATGATCTCTTGCTTTCCTCGTGTATGATGTCCTTGATGTCATTCCACAACTCGTCTGGTCTTCAGTCATTAGTGTTCAATAGGTCACATCTATTCTTGAGATGATCTCTAAATTCAGGTGGGGTATACTCAAGGTCATACTTTGGCTCTCGTTGACTTGTTCTAATTTTCTTCAGTTTCAACTTGAACTTGCATATGAGCAATTGATGGTCTGTTCCACATTTGGCCCCTGGCCTTGTTCTGACTGATAATATTGAGCATTTCCATTGTCTCTCTCCACAGATGTAGTTGATTTGATTCCTGTATATTTCATCTGGTGAGGTTCATGTGTATAGTCACCATTTATTTTGATAAAAAAGGTATTTGCAGTGAAGAAGTCATTGATCTTGCAAAATTCTATCATGCGATCTCTGGCATCGTTTCTGTCACCAATGCCGTATTTTCCAACTACTGAGCCTTCTTCTTTGTTTCTGACTTTCACATTCCAATCACCAGTAATTACAATGCATCCTGATTGCACATTCGATCAATTTCAGACTGCAGAAGCTGGTAAAAATCTTCAGTTTCGTCATCTTTGGCCTTAGTGGTTGGTGCATAAATTTGAATAACAGTCATATTAACTGGTCTTCCAGTTATGGATGTTATCCTATCACTGACAGCGGAGTACTTCAGGATAAATCGTTAATTCGTAGGATATTGATGTTTATGTGTTCCATATCATTATTGACAATTTCCAACGTGTCCATCAGTTTAGCGTACTGTGGGGGCTTGCGTGTTGCTATGGCACTGGAAGCTATGCCACTGATATTCAGATACCAGCAGGGTCACCCATGGAGGACAGGTTTCAGCTGAGCTTCCAAACTAAGACAGACTAGGAAGAAGGACATGGCAGTCTACTTCTGAAGGGAATTAACCGGTGAAAACCTTACGAATAGCAGTGGAACATTGTCTGATATAGTGGCAGAAGATGCACCCTCCCCCCCACAGGTTGGAAGACACTTAAAAGACAACTGGGGAAGAGCTGCCTCCTCAAAGTAGAATCAACCTTAATGACATGGATGGAGTCAAGCTTTAAGGACCTTCATTTGCTGATGTGGCATGACTCAAAATGAGAAGAAAAAGCTGCAAACATCCTTTACTAATCAGAATAAACAGACATGGCACCAATTATATTATGTCCCTCTGTTAAAGAGAAAACATGGTAGACACAATATAAAAATGCATATATATTATATAAAATTACCACCACCATTCATTTTTCAGTTTGTTGTACAGTGGTGCCATGCCACCAGTATTTCAAATACCAGTAGTGTCAACCATGGTGGATAGCTTTCAGTGGAGCTTTCAGACTAAGATGGACTAGGAAGAAGGACCTGGACATCTCAGAAAACTGGCCAGTGAAAACCTTATGAATAGCAGTGGAGCACTGTCTGACACAGTGCCAGAAGATGAAACCCTCAGATTGGAATACACTCAAAACACAATTGGGGAAGAGCTACCTCCTCAAAATAGAGTAGACCTTCATGATGCGGATGGAGTAAAGCTTTCTGCGCTTTCATTTGGTAATGTGGCACAATTCAAAATGAGAATAAACAGCTGAAAACATCCATTGATATTCAGAATGTGGCATGTATGAATTATGAATCCAGGAAAATTGGAGGTTGTCAAAAACGAAATGGGACTCATAAAGATCGATATCCTAGGCATTAGTGAGTTGAAATGGACTGGTATTGGCCATTTTGAATCAGACAATCATATTGTCTGCTATGCAGGAAATGACAAATTAAAGAGGAATGGCAACATATTCATAGTCAAAAAGAGCATTTCAAGATCAATACTGAAGTAGAATGGTATAAGTGATAGGATAATATTCATAAACCTACAAGGAAGATCAGTTAATACTACTATTATTCAAATTTATGTGCCCACCACTAATGCCAAAGATAAAGAAATTGAAGATTTTTACCAACTGAAATTGATGAAACATGCAAATGCGATGGATTTATAATTATTGATGATTGGAATGAGAAAGTTGGAAACAAAGAGCAAGGATCAGTAGTTGGAAAATACGGCCTTGGTGATAGAAATGACACTGGAGATCACGTGATAGAAGTTTGCAAGACCAACAATGACTTATTTTCCAACTTCCAAACATCTGGAATTAGAAATCCAAAAAGAAGAACATGCTCGGCATATCTCAAGCTGAAATAATTGAAAAAAAATTCAAGACTCGAGTTGCAATACTGAAGGATTCTATGGGCAACATATTGAACAACACAGGAAGTATCAAAAGAAGATGGAAGGAGTACACAGAGTCACAGAACCAAAAAGAATCAGTCAATGTACAACTGTTTCAGGAGGTAGCATAAGATAAAGAACAGATAGTATTGAAGGAAGAAGTCCACACTTTACCGAAAGCATTGGCAAAAAACAAGACTCCAGGAATTGACAGAAGAACAATTGAGATTTTTCAACAAACGGATGCAACAGCTCTAAGTGCTCACTCATCTACACCAAGAAAATCGGAAGACAGCTACCCGGCCAACTGACTGGAAGAGGTCAATATTTGTGCCCATTCCAAAGAATGGTGATCCAACAGAATGTAGAAATTATCAAGCAGTATCATTAATATCACAGGCAAGTAAAATATTGCTGAAGATAATTAAAAAGTGGTTGCAACAGTATATCCACAGGGAACTGCCAAAAATTCAAGCCAGATTCAGGAGAGAATGTGGAAGAAGGGATATTATTTCTGATGTCAGATGCATCTTGGCTGAAAGCAGAGACTACCAGAAAGATGTTTATCTGAGTTTTTATTGACTATAGAGAGACATTTGACTGTGCGGATCATAACAAATTATGGATAACATTTGTAAAGAATGGGAATTCCAGAACACTTAATTGTGTTCATGAGGAACCTGTACGTAGACCAAGAGGCAGTCATTTGAACAGAATAAGAGGATACTGCATGATTTAAAATCAGGAAAATTGTGTGTCAGGGTTGTATCCTTTCACCATACCTATTCAGTCTGTATGCTGAGCAAATAATTTGAGAAGCTGGACTAGACAAAGAAGAATACGGCATCAAGACTGGAAGAAGACTCAATAACAACCTGCAATATGCAGATTACAAAAACTTGCTTGCTGAAAGTGAAGAGGATTTGAAGCACTTATTGATGAAGATCAAAGACTGCAGCCTTCAGTATGTATTACACCTCAACATAAAGAAAACAAAAATCCTCACAACTGGACCAATAAGCAACATCATGAGAAACAGAAAAAATATTGAAATTGTCAAGGATTTCATTTTACTTGGATCCACAATCAACGCCCATAGAAGCAGCAGTCAAGAAATAAAACGATATAGATTGCATTGAGTAAATTTGCTGAAAAAGAATGCTTTAAAGTGTTAAAAAACAGAGATGTCACTTTAAGGGCTAAGGTGCCCCTGACCCAAGCTATTGTGTTTTCAATCGCCTTGTATGCATATGAAAGCTGGACAATAAATAAGGAAGACCGAAAAAGAATTGATGCCTTTGAATTATGGTGCTGGCAAAGAATATTGAATATTCCAGAAGAATGAACAAATGGTCTTGGAAGAAGTACAGCCAGAATGTGCCTTAAAAGAGAGGATGGCAAGAATTTGTCCTGTGTACTTCGGGTATGTTATCAGGAGGGACCAGGATCTGAAAAATGACATTTATTTGGTAAAGCAGAGAGTTAGCAAAAAAGAGGAAGACCGTCAAGGAGATGGATTGACACAATCACTGCGATGATGGGTTCAGACATATCAGTGATTGTGAGGATGGTGCAGGACCAGGCAGTGTTTTCTTCTGTTGTATGTAATGTTACTATGAGTAGAAACTGACTCGATGACACCCAACAACAACAATAGCATTTACAATTAACTATTCAATTTACTATAAAAAATGATTTTTGGAGAGTAGTGATTGATACAAGATTTTGAAACTGAGTTACAAAATTTTTGCATCTTTCAGAGCAATTCATATACATTAATCAGTAGAAACCGTCATTAGTAAATCCTCTAAAGTTCAAATCTTTCATTTTATGTTATTTATATCTTAAAAATTCACCTGTATTATGGTAGGTCTATGTGTAAACAAAGGTTCCTGAGTGGCGCAAATTATTTTGTGCTGGACTACTAACCTAAAGATTTGTGATGTCATCCTACCCAGCTGCACTGTGGAAGAAAGACCTGGTGATCTTCATCCATAAAGATTATAGCCAAGCTATAGCTATGGAGAAATTCTACTCTGTAACACGTGTTCGCCATGAGTTGGTATCAACAGCAGCAGGATTTGTGTGTGTGTGTGTGTGTGTGTGTGTGTGTGTGTGTGTGTGTGTGCAAACTAATCAAGAAGAAGTCCTCTTTTAAATAAATCAAAATGTTGTAGGAGAGAAAAGCAAACAGAAGACAATAATGCTATGTGAACTAGTATTCACGTACAAAATAATAGTCTAGCGTGATAAAAAATGCATGATTTCAATCTACCTTGCCTTCCAACGACTTTAATATACAGCTGTAAGTCATCAACATGGCTGTGAAGGCTCTCCACAATCTGTTCCCAGAGTTAATGGCCTCTGTTTATCCTTCTAGTTATATTGTTTTCTAATTTTGCACAGACAAAATCCCAGCCATATTGTCCTTTGTCAGTTACTAAAATAAGCTAGGATTATCCACCACGCCAGGGCTATTGAACTTACTCTTTCTTAATACTAAAATACTTTCTTTCTTATTCGTTTTACAAGTGGTGACTTATTTTCCTCTAGGTCTCACTACCTATGTCAGTGCCTCAGAAAACTTTCTCCACCTTGCTAACTGATGCAGCCTCTCTTAGTTTGTAAGGTAGCATACTTCGTGTTTATCTGGTAATTATTTATTAATTTCTCTACTTGATGGTTGGTTGTTTTTCCCACTACAATATATGCTCTATGAAGGCAAAGGAATATATTAGCATTTTTTGCTACTTTATCCTCAATTCTTAGCATAGTGGTTAGCTGCCTCAGTTTCCCCATCTGTAAAATGGGAATTGCTTATAATGTGATTTCAAGGGATAATTTTGTGAATTAAGTAAGAAATGAATGCACGTAGTTTAAAAAGTGGTAATGTATAGTGGCTTCCAAAAGTGTTAGCTGAACACTTCTGCATAGCTAAATTTTTGTGCAGATAATCTCCTACATGCTACAAGCATTTGACTACAGAGTGGAATAAACATTGTGTTTCTAAATTATATTATTTAAAAGTAATTCATTATCCTCCATTGGTATTCAAATCAGGTTCTTTAAAACATATTTAACATAAATAGATAAAAAGGAGTTTTATATTTTGTGTATAATAGATGCCAACACTTTCATTTATATATATAAAGTACGTTGTCATACATATACACATATAGAATAGTGATTACATACTGTATTGGTATTATAGATAAAAGAAATTACATGTATATATTCTAATATTAGATGTGGCTCTCTATGATTTGAGTAATGTTTTATGTTAACATCACCAAAATAATAATAAAAATAACTACAAATAAGCACATAATACTTCTGAGTCTATGTGATTACATATATACTTTTTTTAAACTAATGAGATGGTGTTGTGTAAGGCTATTGTTGGGTCTTAATTGTAATTTAGAATTGTAAGTAAAAATAATGCTACTGTTAAGCAAATATCAAACAAAAATTAATCTTTTACTAAATTTCCAATCTTAGGATGCCTTTTTATTCATCTTATTGACAGAGTTTCTATAAAAATTAAACGAGTATAATGATGAACAGTTATAAAATGAGCTACCTGTGGAAATTCAATTGGCCTGTGTATTTACTGCTTTTTTTGAAAAGCAGATGTTGTAACCATTAGAACTGTACATGAACCTGTGGTCATGAGATGCTTACAAGAGACAAAGTAATTGAGAATAGTTACATCTCTTGGACCACATAGCTCTCAGGAAATATAAATAAGTAAAACAATACAGTTAAAATTATAAATTTGAAGAATAGAGCAATGCTGTTACCTTCAACTGAGCTTTTGTATTGCCAAAAAAAAAAAAAAAAAAAAAAAAGACCAAAAACCCCAAATCTATTGTCATAGTGTCAATTCCAACTCAAAGTGACCTATAAGACAAAGTAGAACTGCCCCATAGGGTTTCCAAGGAGTGGCTAGTGGTTTCGAACTGCCAACCTTATGGTTAGCAGCCAGGGCTCCCATAATTACATAAGAATTGGCAAAAAAAAGCGAGTCTAAGTGAAAGAGGGAGCCTAAGAGGTGCACATAGTTAATGAGCTCAGCTGCTAACTGAAAGGTTGGCAGTTCAAGTCCACCCAGAGGCACCTCAGAAGAAAGGCTTGGCAATCTACTCACAAAAAATCAGCCACTGAAAACCCTGTGGCGCACAGTTCTTCTCTGACAGACATAGGGTCACCATGAGTCAGAACTGACTCAATGGCAACTGATTATTGGTTAAAATGCAAGAAAAATTTACAGTGAGGAAACTCCCTGAGTTTTAAAACAGATGCAAGACAAAATAGGGTATTCTGTTTTTATGGGGAGAATGTTGGTAATGGAGAGGATGTTGGGAAGGAGATATGTGGGATCTCCTTAACCACACATTTTACACCAAAAAAACTAGGCGCGCCATTAGACTACAAACAGTTCTGAACTATCTATTCTGAAACATAATGCTTTCAAATGTATTCAAGTTCCCATTCTTTCACTTGAACGTTATTAAAGTCATTGCATTTAATTTTCCTAACTTTATAAAAACTAATGAAGTTAATGACATTCTGTCTTTTATCTTCTCTTTATCTTCACCTCTATCACAGTTCATATAATTATTTTCTAAATAATACTCTAGTTCTGTTACTTGCTCTCTCAATTAATTAAGGTTACTTATAATTTTAAATATTAGTTCTCTATGTTTCTTTAGTAATTTTATGCTTCATTTTCTCAATTAGTAGTTACAGCTTTGGGCAATATGCCATTATGAGCAAGGTTAAGAGGTTATAGATTATGATCTTCTACATCTGAGATGACTGTTTAGATGCCATTTGTATTATAAAGAAGAAAGAGAGATGGATTTATTGCAGCCTTTACTTGTTTGTATCTTCTTTCAGGTTTCTATCAGACCAAATAATGTCAAAACAAAAAATTTGTTTAAGTATAAAATGTCAGTCAGGAAACTAAGATAGATATAGTTTACTTTGAAAATCAACCTACTACTTACTTAAAAAAAAAAAAATGCTAGTACTTACGAAACTAGAGTTACAGGCTGAAAAATTTTTTTTTCTAGAATGTTAATTTGTTAATAATATAAACCTTACCATACAGTTTAGATAAGCTACTTTCTTCTTTAATTTTAGTAGAGATGTTTTATACTCCATTTTAAATTAAAATAAAAAAGAAATGGTAATTTGAAGTAACTAAAAAGACTGTACTTGGTTAATTTGTGTGTGTGTGTGTGAAAAATACTGCGCAACTCATCGATTCTGTGGTAAAGTTGAAACATTATTAGGAACTGGTGATCAGTGCTCTAAGAAAAACTCATCATGATGACTATATGCCAGTCATTTTCAAATTTTAGCTTCCAGATAGCACATTTAATCGTCCTACTTTTTAACCATAGTTCTTTCTCCTCTTTTAAGGAAAAGAAGGGTGCTTTGATTAACTTCTTCTAAGGTATACACAATGGGAAGAAAAGTAATTCCCTAAAGGAAATTTGAATACTATTTAAAAAAGACGGTTTGGGGCTAGTAAAAATAATTCACCACCGTAGTAACCCCTTTCACTTCACAGTGACTTTGAAACTATTATCCCTGACAATTCGTGAGTGACCCAATCATTTATTCCCCTGATGGCTTCAGCCGGTAGGTGTTTATCACATAGGCAGTGGAAATAGTCTCAGATGTTTCTATGATTGTTTTTAAAAAATTTTATGTTTCTGTAAGAGGCTAGAAAGGACTACACATACACACACACACACACACACGCACAGTCTTTTATATTTGATGTTGTTAAGTACCAACAAGTCAGTTCCAACTCATAGTGACCCTATGTCCAATGGAACGAAACTCTGCCCAGTCCAGCACCATCCTCACAATCATTGCTATATTTGAGCTCATTGTTGCAGCCACTGTGTCATGCATCTTGTTCAAGGTCTTCCTCTTTTTTGCTGCCCTCTACTTTACCAAGCATGATGTTCTTCTCCAGGGATTAGTCCCTCCAGATAACATGTCCAAAATAAGTGAGACAAAGTTTCTGGTTTAAAATCAGAAAAGATGTGCATCAGGTTTATATCTTTTCATCATACTTATTCAGTCTGTATCCTGAGCAAATAATTCAAGAAGCTGGATTATTTGAGGAAGAACAAGGCATCAGGATTGGAGGAAACTCATTAACAACCTGCAATATTCAGATGTGGGGATGGATTACCCAATAACCAAGGTATGAAATGGCATAATTTTATTTACTTAATAATCTGTGGTGCACAATTTCACCTGTGGTGTAAAACAAGTGAAATTGTGCACCACAGATTAGCATATAAGCACAATTAAGCCCACGCGTAGCATGCTTACTGTAAACCTATGCATACCTTGCTTACTGGTTAATTTGCCCCTGTGCAGATAACACAACCTTGTGTGCTGAAAGTGAAGAGAACTTGAAGCACTTACTGATGAAGATCAAAGACTACAGCTTTTTCTACTCACCTACATGTATTTACCGCTTCTAGTTTTCTTTCCTGTGGATTCAGTAACCGGCTGTTGTCCTCCGTTTTTCTTACCTTTATATTCATTTTTAATCTTCCATAAATACCTCTTGCACATTGGATTTATTATTATTATTATTCTGCTTTGCTTTCAGATCTCCCATGCATTTTGTTTATCTGTTTCTCCCACTTGAAATGCAGAGGGAATTTTCCTATCATCCTATGACATTTCCATACTCACTTCAAAACTCAGATCAAGTATATATCATTCATTGGGACTCATAAACCCTCTAAGAAAACTTAGTCTCACCACTGTTTTATCCGTACTATAGTTTATTTACATCTACAGTATGTTGTATTGCGTAGGAATCCTTGGGTGTTGCAAACGGTTAAGTGCTCCACTACTAGCCGAAGACTGGTGATTTGAACCCACCCAGAGGCTCCTCAGAAGCCAGCCCTGGTGATGTGCTTCTGAAAGGTCACAGCCTTGTTAAGCCTATGGAGCAATTCTTCTCAGCACAGATGGAGTCACCATGAGTGACTTTTTTCTGAAGGCAGGAGACATAACTTGGCTCTCATTTTTTATAGGCTTTTTATTCCACAAAGAAACAAAATAGCATCCTGTAAATAATAGAAGTTTAATAAATCTGAAGAATTAAATTCAACATACTTACACCCATTATTATTTCACAAACCTATATATATTACCTCACATTCTTAAGTTTCAATAAATGTTCATTATAATGGTGATTATGAATAGGAATCTGATAATTATGGAAAGATGAAGCAGGCATGGTGAGGTTGTGGTGTTTCAAAGATTAATAAGGCATAGTCCTCTTTATTAAGTTTATAAAAATGCATAAACCAATAATGCAACACAGAGTTTGAAGGGTTGCCTTTGAGTTAGTTCACAGCGTATACGGGGCACTAAGGTAATAATTTTCACTTCTATTGGTGGGTGGTTAAGCAGTAAATCCTCTTAACATAGTAATTTTTCAAAAGATGAGAAGGGCATTCCAGCTACAGTAAGTAAGTACACTGAAGAATAAAATAATATGATGTGTTTGAGCTTGATTATTATGGCTAGGGGTCAAGTGCAAAGAGCTAAGTGAGAGAGGTTATTGAAGCAGAGCGGGCAGGCAAAAGTAAATTAAGAAACGTTTAGTTTATAATTTCAGGGACCCAGTCAGATTTTCTGATTATTAAAAAAAAAAAAAAGTCTCTATTTGGAGATTATTATAACAATGCATGTAAAAGATAAATGATAAAATATTTTAGGTAAGGGATTCTTTGTAGTGGAACACTGTTGTCGATATTTGCCATCCAGTCGATTCTGACTTATGCCGACCCGATTTGTACAGAGTAGAATTGCTCCATAGGGTTTTCAAGGCTGTGACCTTTGGGAAGCAGATTACCAGGCCTGTCTTCCAAGGTGCCTCAGGGTGGATGGCTTTGAACAGCCAAACTTTTCAGCTAGTAGTCAAGCACTTAACCATTTGTGCCACCAGGGATTGGATGTAATGATTACCCAAGGAGTAAGAGTAATGTTTCTATATATCATGGAATTAAACTAGTGTAAATCTGAAACTGAGTATGAAAAAGATAAGATATATATATTAAACCCTAGTGCAACCACTAAAATGTAACTCAACAGTATAGTGAAAAAATCACTAATCACCTTAAAATGTTACATCAGAATATATTCATTAATAAAAAACAACAGTAAAGAAGGAATAGAAGAACAAAAAGACCTGAGACCAATAGAAAACAAAAAGCAAAAGGGCAGACTTAAATTAATTTTATCAATAACATTAAATGTGAATGGAATAAACAATTTTACAAAAAATCAGAGATTGTCAGACTAGATAAAATCAAAATGAAAAACATAATCCAACTATATGTCATCTACACAGGAAGCCTTTAGATTCAAAGACGCAAATAGGTTTCAAAAAACAGGTGGAAAAATACATATCATGCAAACAGCAATCACAAAAAAGTTGAAATGGCTATACACAGATACGAGACAAGACAATATAAAAAAAAATTAAATATTGAGTGAACAGTATAAGAAATAATTACTTTTTTCTTAAAATGCATGCACAATTGCTGATCTTAATTCATCTATCATTTAGACACAAAACAGTTTTAGAACGCCATAATAAGTTATATAACTAAATAATGCAATATATACAAAAATATAATTGTTAATAAAATTGCATGATATATTTAAACATTGTAGAAAGGATATTTATAATCTAGCTATCCCCTAAATATCCAATAAAAATTCAGAATATTCTAATGACAATAAATCAAATGAACTATTATTTTATTATGCATCTAATTGACATGTAAAATGACAAAGTTATACACAACATAAATTTACAATCAACTGATTGGGTCCAAAGATTTGTTCATTTTAAAAATATCTGTTCTCACTCAAAGAACCGTCAGTAATTTTTGATAGTTTATCATCAACTTTCTTGCTCATGGCAATTGATTTCAAATCATTTTTTTTTATTTTCTGAAAAAATCTTTAAAAAAAATATACTGTCTCTGACAGATTAAATATGAAAAATTTCTGCATTAGGTTTATAATTATTGAGATTTAGATCAGTTCCTACTCTGAACAACAACAAATGCTACTACATGGCTTATCATGTTATGATGGTTAAGATTGTCTGTCACCTTGGCTGGCCCATTATTCTCAGTGCTTATATGTGATCACTCCCATGATGGGATCTACTATGAGTAGCCAATCAGTTGAAAGGGAATTTCCTTGGGGAGGTGATCTGCATCTGAATATAAGCAGATGTTCTGGCTTTTTGCTCTCTTTGGATCCTGCAGCTGCCTCCTGTTCATCTGACTTCTGGTTCGTGGGACTTGAGCTATCAGCTTATCTGCTGATCTTGGGATTCATAGATCTTCACAGCCTGTGAGTAGAGCCCTGCCCGCCGACCTGCCAATCTTGGGTTCGCCAACTCCTGCAGCTGTGTGAATCAGGAGAAGCCTCTATTCTAATCCGCTGACTTGGGACATTCCAGACTCTACAGTCAAGTGAGCCGTTTCTTTGATATAAATCTCTTTCTATATATATTTATATGCTTTACTGGTTTTGCTTCTCTAGAAAACCCACCCTAAGACACGTGATAAATGTCTCCTTGAAAATGTAGAGGTGTTTCTCATAAGGTTGTATACAAGGGAAAGTGATCTCTGGGTCATAGTGTATAAATCTATGTCATTGACTATGTATTTATAGGCTATTCATTACATGCTCGCATGAAGCGCTTTCCCCATATGTTCATTAGTACTTGATATTACTTGATCTTTTGACTTTTTCAAATATGAAAAGGCCAAAAGCTATATCTTTTTAAAAAATGACCTTTTTTTTGCTAACTAAAACATGATAATCTTTTTATATACTACCTTCATGGCTTGCCACTGTATAAATGGCTGTTTCATGTATACTGCTCATTTTTACTGGGATTTCTTGTTTTATTTAATTATCAGGAATTTCTTGGACATTGTATATATCTGTAAATATTTTCTATATCATTTCTTTGTTAACATTTTTTCATGGTATTCTTCGTTGAATAGCAGTCTTCACTTTTGCTGGAGTCAGATTCATTAATTACTTCTTTATGTAGCTTATGTGTGACTGTCTTGAAAATAAAATAATTGAATATATTTGTATCAAAACATATGATATACAGCTTATGCTGTAATTAAAATAAAAGGAAAAGTTAATAATATTTATTAAATATTAAATAATATTTAAAATAGTGAACAATAGAAAATCAATGTAATAATAATGACTTTATCAAAAAATTCCATTTAATCATTATCTTGAAAAAAAATATTAGTTTGCCAAAACAGAAGATGAGAAAAAAGAAATAAGTAAACTTAGATAAAGAAAATATTCAATTGGCCAATCATTCAACAAATACATTTTGTCTGCCTACCGAGTTAAATATTGCATTCATCACTGGGAATAAGGCTTGGGTTTCATCAGGCACAGCCTAGAGTCATCATGGTGCTACACATTAAACAAACATCCATACAAAAAATACCTTCAATGCTTCCAATTACTCTGAAGAAAAGATTAAAAAATATATATATATCCACTGCCATCAAGTTGATTCTAACTCATAGCAACCCTACAGGACAGAGTAGAACTGCCCCATAAGGTTTCCAAGCAGCAGCTGGTGGATTTGAACTGGTGATCTTTTGATTAACAGCTGAACGCTTAAGCACTGCACCATCGGGGCTCCAGAAGATAGCAGTTATTATATAAGCATGTGCGAGTTTACCAATGCTAGTGGAGGGATAAGGAAGCATCTCTCTGGGGGAAAAACAAAAACAAACTTGGAGTTCAAGTTGACTTCAGACAGCTGTGATTTGGAATTGACTTGATGGCAACAGGTTTGCTTTTGTTTTTTTGGTAGACAGCAAAGACCTACTCAAAGTATTGTGGGCTAGAAAAAGTATGAGGAGGATAGTGCAAAGAAGAAAATTAAAGTCTGTATTTAGATTATTAGGCTAAATATGTGGGTAAAGACTGAAAAGAGAAGATTATGATTAGATGGTCTATAATCAAGTAACATACAAATTGCCAATATATATACTCAAGAGATGTAGAATATGAAAAAATCATTACCCAGAAAATATGAACATTTATAGTAAAAATAAAACTGTTTTTGTAATATGAGAAAAAGACAATATTTCTAGTATTATCACTCTTATATAAGTGGATTCTAGAAATTATAACCAATTCAATAATAAAGAAAAACTTAATTACAGTGATAAATTTCCTAAGAGAAGAGATAAAATTGCCTTTATATTCAGATCTTATGGTTAATAACTTATAAACAAACAAAAGTCAACTGAATATTATTACAACTACAACATATTCAGTAAAGATGATAAATAAATATACAAAAATTGGTAACTCTCCTTATACCAGATATTTTCAGTTAGAAATTTCCACTCATAACAGCTAAGAATATTTAATACAAATAAAAATGAATTTGCAAAAATGTTTAGGGATTATTTAAAAACCCATTGCAGTGAATCAATTTCAACTCATAGTGACCCTATGGGACAGAGTAGAAATTTCCCATAGGGTTTCCAACTCTGTTATCTTTGTGGCCATGTCTTTCTCCCATGGAGCAGTTGGTTTAAGTTTAAGCTGCTGACTTTTGGTGAACAGCCCAGCTCTCTAAACACTGTAATACCAGGGCAGGGATGATAGTATTGGAAATGTAAACTAAAAGCCATGGAGAGAAAAAAAAATCATCTTCAGACTCATTGCCACCCTGTGTAAAACAGACGGAAATGCTGCCCAGTCCTGCACCATCCTCACAATCGTTGTTATGCTTGAGCCCATTGTTGCAGCCACTGTGTCAATCCATCTCATTTAGGATCTTCCTGTCTTTCACTGACCCTCTACTTTACCAAGCAGGATGTCCTTTTCCAGGGACTGATCCCTCCTTATAACATGTCCAAAGTATGTGAGATGTAGTCTTGCCATCCTAGCCTCTAAGAAACATTCTGGCTATATTTCTTCCAAGACAGATCTGTTTGTTCTTTTGGCAGTCCATGGTATATTCAATATTCTTCACCAACACCATAAATTAGAGGCGTAAATTCTTCTTCTGTCTTCCTTATTCATTGTCCAGATTTCACATGCCTATGAGGTGACTGAAAACACCACGACTTGGGTCAGGTGCACCATAGTCCTTAAAGTGATATTTTTGCTTTTTAACACTTTGAAGAGATCTTCTGTAGAAGATTTTCCCAATGCAATATGTCATTTGAGTTCCTGACTGCTGTTTCCATCAGCGTTGATTGTGGATCCAAGTAAAATGAAATCCTTGACAACTTCAATCTTTTCTCCATTTATAATGATGTCATTTATTGGTCCAGTTGTAAGGATTTTTGTTTTCTTTATGTTGAAGTGTAATCCATACTCATCTTTATCGGTAAGTGCTTCAAGTCCTTTCACTTACAGCAAGCAAGGTTGTGTCATCTGCATAATGCAGGTTGTTACTGAGTCTTCCTCAAATCCTAATGCCCCATTCTTCTTCATATAGTCCAGTTTCTCAGATTATTTGCTCAGCATACAGATTAAATAAGTATGGTGAAAGGATACAACCCTGACGCACACCTTTCCTGACTTTGAACCACTCATTATCTCCCTGTACTGTCAGAATGACTCCCTTTTGGTTTATGTACAGAATGTTCCTCATAAACACAATTAAGTATTCTGGCATTCTTGTTCCTCACAATGTTGTCCATAATTTGTTATGATCCACACAATTACATGTCTTTCATAGTCAATAAAACACAGGTAAACATCTTTCTGGTATTCTCTGCTTTCAGCCAGGATGCATCTGACATCAGCAATGGTACCCCTGGTTCCATGTCCTCTTCTGAATCTGGCTTGAACTTCTGGCAGTTTCCTGTTGATGTACTGATGCAGCAGCTTTTGAATGATCTTCAGCAAAATTGTACTGGCATGTGATATTAATAATATTCTTTGATAATTTCTGCTTTAGGTTGGATCACCTTTCTTGGGAATAGGCATAAATATGGATTTCTTCCAGTTGGTTGGCCAGGTAGCTGTCTTCCAAATTTCTTGTCATAGGCAAGTGAGCACCTCCAGCACTGCATTCATTTGTTGAAACATCTCAACTGGTATTCTGTCAATTCCTAGAGCCTTGTTTTTCACCAAAGTTTTCAGTGCAGTTTGGACTTCTTCCATCAGTACCATCGGTTCTTGATCATATGCTACCTTCTGAAATGACTGAATGTCTACCAATTCCTTTTGGTACAGTGACTCTGTGTATTCCTTCCTAATCTCCCAGATTGTTGTTTTTGTTGTTGTTAGCTGCCGTCGAGTCAGTTCTGACTCATAATGACCCTATGTACAACAGAATGAAACATTGCCCAGTCCTGTGTCATCTTCACAATTATTGTTATGCTTGAGCCCATTGTTGCAGCCACTGTCAATCCATCTCATTGAGAATCTGTCTCTTTTTTGCTGACCTTCTACTCTACCAAGCATGACATCCTTCTCAAGGGACTGATCCCTCCTGATAACATGTCCAAAGTTTGTGAGACATAGTCTCACCATCCATGCTTCTAAGGAACCTTCTGGTTGTACTTCTTCCAAGACAGATTCGTTCTTTCTTCTGGCAGTCCATAGTATATTCAATATTCTTTGCCAATACCACAATTCAAAGGTATCAATTCTTCTTCAGTCTTCCTTACTCATCATCTAGTTTTCTAATCTTCCAGATTAGGCAGTCTAAACATATTTAACCTACAAATATTCCTCAAAATAAATATGCCTGAAATTTTGCTTCTTTGTGTTCACAACAGATTAGTTAGGACTGGACTAATCTCTTGCCATGAACAACTTGAAAACTGGACAAACTATATAAAACAATGATTTTACATGATGACAGGAACTCAGATCACTGAGATAAAGTATGCTCATGAGCTTAGTCTTGTAATTTCACCACCTTTATTGTTTAGAAGTTTACTGGATACCAGCTCAGGAAGACAAATCCAAGCAGATAATCTTGTTTTCACTTAGCTGAGGAGATGAGGATCAGATTTTGGGGATGCTGAGGTACTTTGAATTTAGTGGAAGGAGATGAAACAGAAAGAGTTCTAGAAATCTACAAAGGGAACAACTGAAGTCTTTGACTGAATAACAAGTTTTGCATGCTTAGATTTCATTACAAGGAACAACAAGTAAAGTAAAAAAAAAAAAAAAAAAAAAAAAAAACACTGGAGAGCTATATGTTAACCCATAAGCAGCAGTGGGAAGGGCTCAAGTCACAACCAGAGGAAAGGGATCTCATCCAGGACATACAGGAGCAACACCAGAAGGACACATAGCATTTGAGATACACATTCTCTAGAGTAAAATCTACTTATAAAACTTAAAAAAAAAATTAGAAACAAGTGGTAACAGATCTTAAAATCAAGGCACAAAACTTTTAAGGTGATTTGTAAATAAATTAATTGCATACCAGTAAAAATTATAGTTTTTAAAGGAAAGCTACAAAAGTTAGACACTCACAACTTAATATTTGCAATTTCTTGTATCTGAGAAATATTTCTAGATGTATGAAGGAGAAAAATGTGGTCCATAACCAATCAGTCATTAGAAATAGACCCAGAAATGACAGATATGATGGAATTAGCCAACAAGGAATTTAAAACAGCAGTTTATAGGTAGGAAAACAGACATAGACAAAAGAATGAATCGATTCTTTTTAATTTAATGGAAAACATAAATGTTATGAGAAGACATATAGAAATTGCAAAACAGAACCAAATGGAAGTACTAGAATGGAAAAATAAAATATGTAAAATAAAAAGTTCAATGAATTGGCTAAACAAAATATTGGAAAGTATAGAGAAAAAGATCAGTGAATTTAGGAAAGAGAATAGAAACCACCAAAACTGAAGCACAGAGAGAAAAAAGTTTGAGAAAAGAAATTGAACAAAGACTCAGTGACCTGATGTGACAACATCAAACATTCTAATGCATGTGCAATTGGACTCTCCGAAGGAGAGGAGACAGTTGGGCTTAGAAATATATTTGAAGAAATAATGGTCAATTATTCTTCCAAATCAGATGAAAAATATAAACTGAGATCCATGAAGCTAATAAATTCTGGCTAGGGTACACACACACACACAAACACACACACACACACAGAGTCAAATTACTGAAAATCAAAGATAAAGAGGTAATCTTAAGAGCTGGCAGAGAAGAAAGTCAAATGTTGTACAATGAAACAAAGAAAACTTACAGACTTTCCTTTAATACAATGCAAAATATGTGACAATAAAATGACGTTGTTAAAGTGAAAAACTGAAAACATAAAATTCTATACCCTATAAATATTACACAAATATCAAAGACAAATAAAAATATTTTCAGACAAATAGTAGCTGAGGGAATTCATTGACAGTAGACCCACTCAATAAGAAATATTAAAGGAAGTAATTTAGGCTTAAAGAAATTATGACCAATAAAAAGGTCGACCTACACAATGGAATGAAGACTTCCAGAAATACTCAATATGTACTAAAGATAAAGGATTTTTTTTTTCGTATTTTATTTTCTTTAAACAATAAATCTCAGTTTAAGGCAGAAATAATAGCAATGCCTTGTCGATTTAAAATATATGTGTAAGTAAAATAGATGACAATAATAAGACAAAGAATGTGAAGTAGTGAAACGGAGCATACATTTTTTAAGGTTGGTATATTATATGTAATGTAATATATATATTTTTAATATTTTGATAGAATAAATAGGCAACAAAAACATTAATAAGAAAACATGAGGAAAGATTTTCAATACTAGACATTTCAACTCAATCTAAATATACAACAATGTGTTTTTCCTCCTAAAAATCTAAACAGAATTTCTAGTGGAGAACAATACAATTTCTAGAGAAGAATATTCAGGTAGATGTGATAAAGATCTACTTTTAATTGTTTAATTATTGAACAATACTCAGTAATGCATTGTAGAATAAAAGCTATCTTCTGGACTATAAATGAGTCTTCTGGACATCTAGGTATTTCAAGCATTAAAATACCTAGGGTTTCTAGGAGTATAAAGTGATTACAGACAATTTGCAAAAGTATTTGGTAACATTTACTAAAGGTTAATATATGCCTAACCTGTACCCCATCATTTCTACTCTGGGGAATATGCCCAACAGAAATGCATGCAAATATGCACTAAAAAAAAAAGAATGTTTATCAAAAGATACATACATGATTATTTGTGCTGTTGTTAGTTGCTGTGGAATTAGCTCCAGCCCATGGCAATCCTAAGCATACCAGAATGAAAAGTGGCCCAGTCCTGCATCATGATCACTGATATGTTTGAGTCCATTGTTGAGGCTATCGGATTATTCATAATAGCTAACAAATAACAAAAACAGTCAATCCAAATGCCCATCAGCAGGGGATGAATATATTTAATGCACGTATGCATATATAATACATAACTGTTTGACAATACATACTTTACTTCTATAAAGTTCAAAATTAAGCAAAGTCAACTTACATTATTAGAAGTCAAGATAGTGGTTACCTGTAAGGAGAAGGAGGGTCAGTGAGGAGGAGGTGACAAGGAGTACTGCTGGGATGCTGATAATGTTCTATTTCTTGAGTTGTCTGGTTGTAACATGGGTGAGTTCACAACGAGAAGACTTCATGAAACTGTTCTCTTAAAATGTGCATGTTACTTTTGTATTCATACTGTCTTAGTCATCTAGCGCTGCTATAACAGAAATACCACAAGTGGATGGCTTTAACAAAGAGAAATTTATTCTCTCACAGTCTACAAATCCAAATTCAGGATGTCAGCTCCAGGGGAAGGCTTTCTCTGTCGTCTCTGGAGGAAGGTCTTCGTCATCAGTCTTCTCTTGGTCTAGGAGCTTTTGCTGCCTGGTTCCTTGGCCTCTCGGCCCTCTGTCCTCACACTCGCATCTGCCCTGCTGGGGCAAGTGTTCCAAAGCTCTGTAACTCCACCAGTAAGTGCCTGGAGGCACCCCACTCCACCAGTAAACTTCGGTTGGAAGGCACTCAGCTCTCTCCCTTTGTGGGTTGGCCAGCCTAGCTCCACCAGTAAGTGCCTGGAGGCACCCCACTTGCCAGGAAGCCTCCTGTGCACAGGCATTCAGCTCTTTTTCCCCGTGGGTCGGCTCCAGCGCTGCCTCACGCTCGTCTCCTTGTTCTGCTGCTTCCAGTCCTCTGCTGCTGCTGGTCCTCTGCTGCTGCTGGTCCTCTGCTGCTTCAGGTCCTCTGCTGCTTCAGGTCCTCTGCATATGTTATTTCTTTAAAGTTCAAAATTAAGCAAAGTCAACTTACTTTGTTAGAAGTCAGGATAGTGGTTACCTGTGAGGAGGAGAAGGGTCAGTGACTAGGAGTGACAAGGAGTACTGCTGGGATGCCGATAATGTTCTAATTCTTGAGCTGTCTGGTTGTAACATGGGTGAGTTCACAATGAGAAAACTACATGAAACTGTTCTCTTAAAACGTGCGTATTATTTTGTATTCATATTGTATTTCAATATGAAGGTTTGTTTAATGAAAATCTGGGCTTATTCAAATTATTTACCAAACTTATTTCAAAACAGGTTAAATTTATATAAAATTATAAAATCACTAGACAAAAGAATGAAAGAAATTATAATCTCATAACAGCTAAGGCCTTATAAATATGACAAAATATCCAGAATTTCATGAATAAAAGAAACCGCAAAAATGATTACCTACAGGGAGGAGAATTGAGTGACTTTGAGACATATACTCTCTACTAGGTCCACTTTTATCTCTTTTGAAACCTGTATCATCAGAATTAATAATAGTAATAGTGAAAATATTGCTCCTTGTTCATAAGTTCACAATAAAAATTAGCCTAGCTAAAAATAACTATGGGTAAACTCCACTACATTGAATTAAAATAATAAAAAATTCAGAAAATCACTGAAGGAATAATACACACCGTTTCTTCAGTTTAGATAATTATCTGCAAAATGTATTTGAGTATTTTATTCAAGGTATGTCTATTAATATTTCATAAAAGTATTTCCAAAAAATGTTGGAAATGCTGATTAAACTCCACTCAGTCAGTTGAAACCATCTGCCAAGATCAAAGAATATTAAGACAAGATTTTTCACAGTAAAAATAGCAGTAAGATTAATACATGGTGACTGAGGCAGAGAAAAACAGAAACATAATTGTATTTACCCAGAAGATATATTGTTGGCTTTATGTTTTGCTCTTTGTATCTGGAGTTAGTGCCCTTTTTGTTATGCCAATCATTTATAGTTGTCAACGTTATTTAGATCTGTGATGGGAAAGCATAACATTGCTATGTGACGGTTCAAAAGCAGGCCAATCTAGCAATAGCTGTGACTGTGTGACTACCCAGTGGTTTGTGCGAGTTGGAAATGGAAACATATTTCTTCTTCATGAGCAGGTAACCTTGATTAGAGTTAAAAAATCAGAAAAAGAAAGGGAAAAAAACTTTACATTTGGCAATGACCAAATGCAAAAAGAAAAGATTTGTCTCCTTTTTATTATCAGGTTTAAGATTGTTTTTCTTCTTTTAAAATTGAGTTTAATTTTTAAATGATCACACCTGGAAATTGAATATTTTTTTATTGGCATACAGCCCTATGAATTTAAAAACCTTCATAGATTTCAAGTAACCATCTCCACAGTCAGGATTCAGAATACTTCCATTACCTTTAAAAGAAAGAAAACAAAACAAACTCCCTTATTTTATCTCTTTACAATCACAACCTCCACCACATTTAGACCATGTCAATCACTAATCTGTCTCAAGACATTATAATTTTGTCTTTTCAGGAATATATTCTAAATGGAATCACACAGTATGTAACTGCTTGAGACTGGATTCTTTCATTCATCTAATATAGCATAATACATCTGAAATTCATCTAAGTTGTGTATATGAAGACTGTGTACAAGTACATATATATATATAATTGTTGAGTTGTATTACATTGTATGAATAAAGGTACTGTAAACATCCATGTACAGGTTTTTGTGTGAAAATAAGTTTTTATTTTAGTTTTATTATTATTTTTTATTTCTAAATACACAGAATTTGGACTACTTGGTCATAAGGTAACCATATGTGTAATTTTATAAGAAACTTCCAAATTATTTTACAGAATAGAGTGGCTATATTATTTTTTATTCTCTCCAGCAATGAATGCAAGTTCCAGTTGCTCCACTAACTAGGTAGCACTTAATACTGTTAATATTTTGATTTTTACCATTCTAATAAGTGTGTAGAATGTGGTTCATTGTGGTTTTACTTTAAATTCCCTTAATGGCAAATGATATTGAACATCTCTCCATATGCTTACATGCTATCTGTATATTGTCTTTAATGAAGTGTTTGTTCAAATATTTTTCCCAATTTTAAATTATTTTTGTTAATGTTGAATTTTGATAATTCTCGTGATAAATGTAGAGATTCGTGTTACAAGTCTTTTGTCTGATATAATTTTCATTTTGTTTACAGTCTTTTGAAGAAGCAAAAATAATCTACTTTGATGAATTCCATTGATCTTTCTGTTTTCTTTTGTGGATCATGCTTCTAAGAATCCTTTGCCTAACACCAGATCACTAAGATTTTTTCTATGTAGTTTATATGATTGTGCTTTTCATTAATATATATGATCCACTTCATTCATTTTTGTATAAAGTGTGGGGATTAGATTGAAGTTGTATTTTGTTTTGTTTGTTTGTTGCGTATGGATTTACAAATGTTTCAGCACCATCTGCTGAACATCGAATTGTTTTGAAGAATTGTTAACAATTGGCAGTGATTGCATTGCTCTATCTTTATGGTCTCTATTCTCCTCCATTTATCTTTGTCTCTGTCCCTTCACCGGTACTACATTGTCTTGATTGCTGTAGGTTTCTAGTAAGACCTCACTTTGAGTAGAGTGAATCTTCCTACTTACTTCTTTATTAAAATTATTTTAGCTATTCTAGTTCATTTTCTTTCACTTATAAAATTTATAACTACAAAATTGGAATCTAAAATAAATTTTAGAAATCCTAGATCTCATTTTTTATTGGAATTGCATTAAATCCACACACCAATTTGGAGAGAACTGACATCTTTAAGTTGAGTGTTCCAATTCATGACCACTTTATATCTCATAAATGCTTTAATCTTTTTTCTTTCATTAGCCTGTAGTACTTTTTAGCATGCTTAATTATTTTTAGATATTATACAAAGTATATTTTCATTTTCTATCATCTATTGCCATTACAGACAAAAAGTGATTAATTGATCGCATTATATCCCACAACCTAGCAAAACTCACTTATTACTTTTAGTTTTGTTTCGTTTGTTTGTTTTCCCTAGAAACCTTGGGATTTCCTATGAAGATAATCATGTTGTCTGTGAATAAGGATGCTTTCCTGTTTTGCCCATTTTTTATTACATTGATTTCTACTTTATCTTTATTATTTCCTTTCTTCTGCTTGTGTTAGATTTCTTCTTTTTTTTCCTCAACTATTTCACATGAGTGAGCCATAGGCTAACAGTTTGTGCTATAAACATCTTTGACAGTCTGGGGAAGCCTCTGAGATCACATCTCAGAGTAATGTTTTTAAAAGCATAAAATAGAATAGATAGGGTTACAGAAAAGCCAATTAATTTGAAGTACAGTATCATCCATGAATCCTAGCCTAAGATCTCTATGAGTATCACTTACTACCTGAACTGTAAACCCCCCAGGACCAGGTCTCTTATTCATCGGTTTGTCCAAAGTGTCCAATACAATGCACGGTTCAGATAGGGTGCTTGATAAATGCATGCTTACTCATTTAATCACACTGTTTTGATAATAATCTCTATTCTTCTTCTTCTTTTTTTTTTTTTTTTAAATCTGTCTCCCCACGAGACTGTAAGTTCTTTAGGGACAAGGGCTGAGGCTTATCTGAATTGCCTCTCCAGGTCACGTTTACGTTTCTTTTTCTCATCTTCTGTAGTTTGTTGGTTTCATGCTGTGGAAGCCTTAATTGTTGATTTTAGTCCTTTCGTCTTTTTTAATATAAATATTTAATGCTATAAATTTACCTCTAAGCACTGTTTTAGCTGAATTTTTAAAATTTTTATATGCCGTGTTTTATAATATTTAGTTTAAAATATTTTTTAGTAATTTTCTTTGAAGCATTCTCTTTGGCCCATGATTTATATAGAAGTGCATTGTTTAATATGAGAGAGTTTGGGGATTTTCCTATAAGCATTCGATTATTGAATTATAGTTCAATTCGTTTATGATATGATAACATAATACGATCTCAAATATTTAATTTGTTAAGTATTGCTTTTGACCCAAAATATAGCCCATCTTAATGAATGTACCTTTGAAAAGAATGAGTATTCATCAGTTGTTGATGGGATGTTTTACAAATATCAACTAGATTCTATCAGTCGATCGCGTTGTTCATTCCTTCTAAATCCTTGCTGATTTTTGGACTGTTGAGAGCTCTTAATGTATGTATGGATTTGCTGCTTTCTTCTTTAAGTTATTAGAGCATTAATTTCTCAATTCTAATGCTTTCTTTTCTAATTCCTTATAAATTACCCTCTCATATCATTGCGTCTCACAGTTGATCATCTTTGTTTTCTGTTATCTAGTCCCTGACACATATTCAATATTTATATGAAATTAGTCAAATTTTAGTAGTTGCTAATGGAAATATGACCCCAATTACACATTCAATAATCTGGAGTATTTTTCCTAAAATTTTAGTTTATTAATTTGAGTAAACTCTCAAGTGAAATGAAATAAGAATATGTAATCAAGTATGTTCAGCATTTAATAAATTTGTAAAATTTCATAATTTATTTTCAAGGCATTGGATTGTGCTGTCTATTTTTGTGAATTCATATGGACTTGATATGACACCAATAAGAATATCACACTGCTAAATATCAAACAACATAAAAAAAATACAGGCACTCCCTAGGTTATGAACCTCTGACTTATGAACAACTCCTACTTGCCCCTTAATGTTATGTAAATTTGCCCTCACTTTGGAACAATGGAACCAACTCCTACTCATAAAAAATTCTTCATCGCAATCACCTTCACTTGGCTGTATGTGCAGCTTTTAAATTATTGAAAAGACTGAGCCTTTTCTTGCACTAAAGGAAGGCTAAATGAGAACAATATGCACCTGTTCCAACTTACAAATTCAACTTAAAAACACAGTTAGGAGTGATCTTGTTCATAACCCAGGGACTGCCTGTTTACCATATTTTATAGCAGTAAACTCAATTGTTTGGCATATTGTATAGAATTCTTCTTGTTAGAATTGTGATCAAATAATAATGAAATAAAAACAACTTGCATTTATATAATGCTTTAAAAACTATGTTAAAATACAGAGATAAAAAAGTCAAATTTACATGAGTACTTTTTACTGAATAATAATAATCCAGGCAAATATTGCTAAATAAAGTTGCATCAGCAATTTCCATAACTAATTAACTCATGTTTTCACAAGCAATTCGTTTCACTCCATTGCTTTCTTGATTATGAAGACTAACATTTCAAGTGTAAGAGATTTTAAACGAATGAATGTAAAGGTATTTTTTAAACTATGTGCCTTAAATATGAGACATGAATACATTCATTATATATAATAAATTTCATATTACATATTATCAAAATTAAGTAAATAAGCTTGCTTTACTTCTTAGGAAAAAGGATTTTCTTGGGGGAAATTTTTTTTTTTTTATATTTTATGTTGGAAAAAATAAAGTTGTTATGAAGTTTATAATAATAACAAAAATATCTCTTATTTTCAAGAAAATAACAAATTAAAAACAAAATAATAAATGTATATATGTTCTAACTAAATTTTGATAATATGAATTTACCAGCATCTCTTAGATACTTTTTATTACCCAACAGTTACAATGTTATATTGTTATTAAAATGTAGATATTAAAAATTGTGTAAGTGGTTTATATTATCAGTGATCCATTCCCAGTCATTAGTTACAACATAATAGGCTTAGCACAGAAATAATATGCCTCTTGTTTGCCTCAGGATTAGCAATGGTATTCACTGAAGCAAAATGGTGAGCTATAATATCAAAAACAAACAGATTTATTCACCCATAGTACATTAAATCATTTTACATTGAAATGGGGGTTATTTTTTCAAAGAAATAAACCATATAGTTTTGCTTGAACACTTAATGCTGAAATCATTTCACACAATTTAATATTAGGAACATTGCTTCTATTTCAACAAGAAGAGAGCATGATTACATTAATTGGTCTGTAGTTATGTTACTTATAATAAATTATATTTTAGGGGGATTGAGAAATAGCTATCAACTTTTCTTGTTTGCTTTCATACATATGATAGGCAATATGAGAAAAACTTAAAATTCTTTTCAAGTTTTATATCATATTTTTGAGACCTATATAGTCTTAAGAACCTTTTAACTTTAAAACAAACAATAAAAATACCCAAATCAACATTATATGATGAGTCATTCTGTACAGGCAAACTCATGCATATTCTGTCTCTCATACCATTGTGATTTTAACCTAAATTTAATGTTCTTTTCAAGAAATTCCATTATTTCCATTTGTTAAAGCTTGATTTTCTTCATAATTTGGAGGTTCTGATTTCAGAAGGAGCCCTGGTGGTGCAGTGGTTAAAGTGCTTGGCTGCTAATCGAAAGCTCGGTAGTTCAAACCCACCAGCCCCTGGGTGAAAGAAAGATGTGGCAATCTGCTTCAGTAAAGATTTATATCCTTGGAAACCCTAGAGGGTAGTTCCACTCTGTCCTATAGGGTCGCTGAGTTGTAATTGACTCAAAGGCAATGAATTTGGATTTTGTTTGGTTTATTTCAAAGTGATATTTGGGGACTTCTGCTTAGCTAAAGACAAGGGCAGCTGCCAAGGTTTTGCTCTCAATATTTTCTTCCCAAACAATACAAAATGACAACAAAATACCTACTCGGAAATCATCCCTTCAACATAACTCGCAGACAGAGAATGTCCATGCAACAAAAGTACTATAAGTGAAAAGGCAAACACTCCATGTCCCTGCAATCACTCTCAGGCACTCACCTTGCCAGGAACTTTCATGGAAAGCAAAGGCAGCATGATAAAAATAACAGGGACCTAGCAGCAGGACAGGATATCTGGTGGAGCAACGATTAAGAACTCGATTGCTAACGAAAAGGTTGACAGTTCAAATCCACCAGCTGCTCCTTGGAAACCCTATGGGGCGGTTCTACTATGTCATATAGGGTGGCTATGAGTCAGAAGTGACTTGACAACAACAGATTTGGTTTTGGTTTTTGGTAGCAGCAGGACTAATGCTGATCTAACCACTGCCTGAAAGAGTAAGTTTATCCTGAGGGTGAAACATAATAATTACAAAAAAAAAAGTCCTTGTAGATCAGAGTATGCTCTACACAAAAGGGACTTAAATGGTTGTGTCCTTTGAAGTAACAGACTCAAAAATGCAGAACCCTTGAGTGGCGATGGGGGCTTGATAGGAAAAGATAGGCTCCCTTTGTCAGTTGAAGGATGAAGGGGAAAATAACAAAAAAGGAAAACCTAGGGCCCTGCAAAAAAAAAAAAAAAAAAAAAAAAAAAAACCGAGAGAGAGAGAGAACACAATATTAGAGGGTGCCAGCCCCTCGCTCACTACCAAAAAAAGAAAGAAAGAAAACCAACAAAAGACTCTAGATTTTGCTATACTGGCATTAAGCTAAGAATATATTATTGTAGGGTAAAAACATCATAAAGTTTAGTAAAGCAAAAAGAAAGTTCTATTCGGCATATATTCAAAAGGGCAAAAGTGGGAAACGGACAACCTTGCTGCCAGGGCCATGTCTGCCCGAATCCAAGGAAATATCACAGAACAGACAAAAGTGGGAAAATGGACAAGCATGCTGCTAGAGCCATGTTGGCCAGGGTCCAAAGACAATTACAGAGTCATCAGTATATATTAACATTACAAATGGGCAAAACCAGTGAAAGCTTAGCCTTTTCTGATTGGCTAGAAACTTTGATCCTACATTTTGAATTGTCTTTCTTAACAATCATAGGTACAGGTTTCAGTAACGACAGTCAGGAGGGTCTTCATTGGTCCAGCAAGTTTTTACTCACTAAATGCTAATAGAAAAAGAGTAGAAAGTCTTTTGTGTTCTGTTTGATTGGTTTTATGTGACAGTTTCCCTAAAAGATATTTTCTAAGATTTATCTTAGCTATTGTCTTAATACCTGAGCCCAGTTGATGTATCCTTGTGAGTCCTTGTGAGCCTAGCTCCAGCTGGGTCACATTCTCTATGCTCAAGCAGTGGCAATTCTAACTCCAATATTATTTCCTAAATCAATATGTATTATGTTACATCTAATAAATCATAAGCAAATAAACTTGCTTGCTTTCTTAGGAAAAAAATTTTCTTTATATGTAAATGTAGCAACAATTAATGGCATACACACATAAAGTTTTTAAATTACTTAAAATGGTGAGACCCATTCCTAAATTAACTTTTTGACAAAATGGAAAGGGAGCAACAAATTCTTGGCTCTAATGTTAAGGATTCCACTAACCAATGATGTAATCTTTGGAAAGTAATTCATTGCTCTAAACCTCCATTTTTTCATCTGTAAAACGGAGACTTACAAGATAACCTTTAAGTTCTCTTCGTCTTTAAGAATTTTGTTTATGTTAACCTAGCTCTGTGGAGAGGGCACAATATTGTTTCCTGGGCACTTTGAATCATTCCTAATACAAACTGAGACCTCTCCAACGTATTCATTTGAAAGAAGTGGTTTTGATATCCATACCAGTGTTTTTCTAATTTTGATCCTGCTGCCCTTTGTCCACATCACTGTTACATATGCATTGCATTGTTTTGTAATCTATCTACTGACATCCCGTTCATTCACAAGAAGCTAGGTCACTACAACTTTTGAGGGACCATTACAGAGACACTTAGAAAGCACCACTCAAATGTGGTCAGCAAGTGCTCTGTCTGGCAAAGGAGTCATCCCCTTACACTCCAGGCAGCATAATAGAAAGCCCTCATTATGTCGCATGCCATGAATCTTGTCCTGGGTGAGAGATGTTTCATACTAACTGTAATACACCTTTCTCCCTCCTCAAAAAATCAAATTTTTTTTTTTTTCTCCATCTATGACATGACCACCTTCCCAGATCCTCAAAATAGGAAACTGGGCATCATTCTTGATATCTCCCTCTCCCTATGGCACACCTCATATCTAAACAGTCTCTAACCTCTGTTGTTTTCCTCAGTTACCAGTTTAATAATAGCCCTAAACTGGTCTTGTCATAAACCCATTCACCCAACTGTTTATTCAGAAACCCTGGGAGTCTCTCTTTCACCAATCCTCAACAATTAATAGTCTTCCCTATTCCAATACCTCAGTATTTCTCAAATCTACCCTGTTTTCTCTATCTACACTCTTCTCAATTTAAAATTTCAGATAACTAAATATTTTCGTGAACATTTGAGAAAACACCTTGTCTAGTCTCCTTGCATCTAGGAGTATAAATCTGCAATCTGAGCAAGCTGAGTGATTTTTTAATTTTTCTTTTAAAATAAACACATGTCTGATTGTTTCATCCCTGCTTAAACACTTAGTTATTCTTAAAATGTAACATAAAATTCTATATCTAAGCATAAGTGTCATGGATTGAATTATGTCCCCCCAAAGATGTGCGTACCAATGTGGCTGGGCCATGATTCCCGGTACTGTGTGATTTTCCTATATGTTGTAAATGATGACTCTATGATTTTAATGAGGGAGGATGGGTGGCAGTTGTGCCAGTAAGGCAGGAGTCAGTCTACAAGATTGGATTGTATCTTGAGGCAATCCCTTGAGATATAAAAGAAAGAAGTCGGCAGAGAGACAGGGAGACCTCATACCACCTAGAAAGCAGTGCCAGGAGCGGAGCGTGTCCTTTGGACCTGGGGTCCCTGTGTGGAGAAGCTGCTAGCCTGGGGGAACACTGATGAGAAGGCTGACAGAGACAGAAAGCCCTTCCCTGGAGCTGATGCACTGAATTTGGACTTTTAGCCAACTTTACTGTGAAGAAATAAATTTCTTTTTGTTAAAGCCATCCACTTGTGGTATTTCTGTTGTAGCAGCACTAGATGACTAAGATAATAAGTGATGAATATAAAAGTTCTGCTGAAATGTTCTTTCTTATAAGATAAGGGAGAAAGGAGAAAATTAAGAGGAAGAGACCAGAGACTGAGCCTAGAACAAGTAGATGGTGCCCAGTTACCACCATCGACAGCTCTAGCAAGGATCACAATAGAGGGTCCCAGACAGAGCATGAGAAAAAAGTAGAACAAAATTCAAATTCACACACACACGCAAAAGACCAGGTTTGCTGGTCTGACAGAGACTGGAGAAACTCCACAAGAGTACATCCCCTGGACACACTTTTAACTCAGTACAGAAGTCACTCCTGAGGTTCACCCTTCAGTCAAAGATTAGATAGGTCTGTAGGGCCAAAAATAACTCAAATAAGGGATGTGTTTCATAGCTCAATCATGTATATGAGACTAATGGGCACATCAGCCCAAAACAAAGACAAGAAGGCAGGAAGGGACAGGAAAACAGTAGGAATGGGAACCGGGAACCTGGGGTGGAGAAGGGGAGAGTGTTGACCCATTGCGGGGTTGGCAACCAACGTCACTAAGCAATTTGTGCATTAACTGTTTAATGAGAAACTAATTTGCTCTGTAAAGTTTCACCTAAATCACAAAAAAAAAGTAGTGCTACCTTAAAAATAAATAAATAAGGAGGGAGAGAGATTGAGAGAGTGAGAGAGAGAGAGATTTTAGTGACTGCAGAACAATAAAAATAATAGCCCAGTAAGGTATAGGCTTTTTAAAAATTAAAATATAGATGCTCTGTAGATTTTTATCCTGTTACAGCTCTTTTCTTCACATTTGATATTAGAAATTGAGAATAACCTTTTTTCTTTTCCTAGCTGAGAGATGTTACTCTCTGACTACTAAAGGTTTATAACTAATTGTTTAACCTCCTCAGCATGTAAAATGCTCTTGCTAAAGGAAATCACAATTTTTAATATATAACATAAATACATAAGCAGTAAATTAAGTCACTAGCTTTTTTTTATTTAATATAACACTATTTTTAGGGTTGTAAAAAGAAAAATAAAACATTGCTTCGTAAAATTGTTTCCTTTCTTTGACAACTGTATGCTCTTTAGATGGAAGGCCTCATTGTCCTATTTCAGTAATATTTCTGGATTTTGGGAGCTTCTCAACAAATATATGTTGAATATATAAATTCTAATAAATCATGTGATACGCCAATGCTTTCTTAAAAAAATAAGTCACTTATAACATCTGAAAAATCTTTGAGCCCTTTTGTTCCTCAGAAAATAGAACATAACCATTCTGCTCTGACTCCGTGCTCATAGACAACCATGCTGAGGCATAAAGGAACTGGGTCTGTCCACCGAATGAGGACTAACCCTATAACTTCCTGTCCCTGTATTATTTGGGATAGTTTCTATGAATTCATTTTTATTAAGCAATCCCAGGGTCTCTATGAGTAGTAATCAACTTGACAGCAACGGGTTTTTTGGTTTTATGTGCCAGGTAGAACCAAGGAGTAAGAGCAAACAGAAGGTTAAAATGAAATATTTCCTTCTATGAAGCAAAATTAAATACAATAACAAAACAGACGATTTTACAGACAGTTAATGAAGAACTTCATACAGTACTGTACAGCTACTCTGGATGTCATTTGGAGAAGGAGTAAGCAACTCAGCTTATTCTCTACTCTCCAAAGCAGAAGAGAAATAATCTATACTATTTAGCTTTCACTTTGGAATGGGTAAAAATGAACTTTTAGCCTATAGTTAATCTTCCTTTAACACGATGATTTGTGTGGAGATTTTTTTCTAGTTAGTATTTATGTGATTAGGAATTCTTTGTTAATAGACTCTTTTTATGTATTATTGACAATTTTGATTTGTTTTTAGTCACAGAAGATTTAATAAATAACTCCTGCTTGCATCAGTAATAGAATGGATCATAGTGTTTAAATCTTTTCTTACTGCATGAAATTGAAACAGTTATCTAAAAATTTTAGCTAAGTTTTCCATAGAACAATCTATTATCATCCCCAGAGAATTTATGTAAGTATCCGGGCACATGGGCATAAAATCAAACTATGTACAGTAAAACCTGCAAAAGCAGGAAATTGTGTAAGGCAGAAACCTGTCAGAGAAGAAAAACTCAAATATTACCCATTATAACAAGGACAGAAAAGTGGTGAGGCTGCACTTCCTCTCAAAGACGGAAAACTTGAGAGACCCGGAAAAAAGGCAGTCTCGTCAAGTTCTGGTTCTCACAGTTTTCAATGTATTTGACTAGAGGAAGTCATAAAACAACAGTAACGCAAATTACTAAAATTCTCACATTCCCACGTAAGCAGGTATTGAACTCATGTTGTCACAAAAGTAATGTTGAAAGTATTACATGTCCAACAAGCAATCGAAGGAAAACAATTTACGAAAGTAAGTAATGTTCTAAAGTATTTTGGGTAGAAACTTACTTACATGGTTTGCTTTCTCAAATAAGCTGCTCAAAGCGCGCTTGCCCTCTGATGCCTTCAATTTTCATAGCCATTACCATTTACACAGAAAGAAACACTTAGAAACTTTCCTAGTCCTTAGGACTTAGATTAACTTAAATTACATGAACTCATTAAAGAGTAGAGGAAAAACACATAAAAGACCTAAATGCCAGCTTTGATATCAGGCCAGCGGTTTGAGGAACTATGGCTACACTGGAAAGTATCAGTTCAAAATTTCATTGTCTCATTTCTAGCCCTGTGTATACTGTCACTATGAGTCGGAATCGACTCGACGGCGCCTAACAACAACACAGGAAGAGTAAAGTTTATCTTCGTCAGTTTCTAAATTAAGTCTGAACATTATCCCAAACATAATGAGATTAGTAGGAAAATCGAGTGGATTTAGTAACAGGATAATATATTAGAACATAGCCTCTCAGAAGCCAGTCCTACTCCCCCCAACCCCATTTTTTTTTTTTTTTCATTTTACTAAAGACTGCTTTTGGTTCTGTAATTCTATAATATTTTAAGTTACATTTCAGATTTTTTCATGAGGAGTCTAACTTTCTATTACTGAAATTTAGAATTTCTTTACACAATGAAATGTAACATTGCCTTTATTGCTATATTACTTTCTACTTCAGTTTTTTTTTGCTATGTTTCATAGACATAAATTCTTATATTAGCTCAATTATATTCATCAGGACTTTTAGTTAGAAGGGAGGGGAGGGGAGGTATATAAATAAACATAGCATTTTTGAATACATGGAGAATAAAATTAAGGCAAAAATTCACATTTCTATTGATAAATTCCACACCATCTCCTATTTCTTTCAGAACAATTTCCTAAAATGTATTAAATAAGTTTGAGTATGTAAAGTCATTTTGGTTGATCCGTTTGACTCTATCAGTGAAGAGAAGGTAAGTGTCTTTCTGAGTACGAAAAAGAGAATAAAAACTGGAGACAAATTTGGTTTTTATTTATTTAAAATTTATACTAGACTCCCAATTCTCGACAATTATAAAATAGCGAAGTAATTAATCACCCAGTTGCAACGTCTATTTCTGGGTATATTTATTATGCCTTTCGAAAGTGTTAGAAAAGTCTCTTTTTTCATCCATTATATCATTTAAAATTTTCAGTGATCCAACTCAGATGTAAATCCATCCACCTACGGTCACCTGATTTTTGACAAGGGCCCAAAATACATCAAATGGGGAAAAGACAGTCTTTTTAACAAATGGTGCTGGCAAAACTGGATATCCATTTGTAGAAAAATGAAACAGGACCCATACCTCACACCATATACAAAAACTACTTCAAAATGGATCAAAGACCTGAATATAAAGCCTCAAACTATAAAATTCATAGAAGAAAAAATAGGACCAACACTTCAGACCTTAATACATGGCATTAACAGGATACAAACCATAAACATCAACACAAAAAACCCAACAGATAAACTAGATAATTGGGATCTTCTAAAAATCAAACATCTATGCTCTTCAAAAGATTTCACCAAAAGAGTTAAAAGAGAACCTACAGACTGGGAAAAAATTTTTGGACAGTACAAGTCAGACAAAGGTCTAATCTCCATAATCTACAAGAAAATCCAACACCTCTACAACAAAAAGACAACCAATCCTATCAAAAAATGGGCAAAGGAAATGAACAGACACTTCACCAAGGAAGACATTCAAATGGCCAACAGACACATGAAGAAATGCTCGCGATCACTAGCCATTAGAGAAATGCAAATTAAAACCACAATGAGATACCATCTCACCCCGGCATTACTGGCACGAATCAAAAACACTGGAAATAACAAATGTTGGAGGGGCTGCGGGGAGACGGGAACTCTTATACACTGCTGGTGGGAATGCAAAATGATACAGCCATTTTGGAAAATGATATGGCGTTTCCTCAGAAAGCTAGAAATAGACGTACCATTCGATCCAGCAATCCCACTCCTATGAATATATCCTAGAGAAATAAGAGTCATCACTCGAATAGACATATGCACACCTATGTTCATGGCAGCATTATTCACAATAGCAAAACGATGGAAACAACCTCGATGTCCATCAACAGACGAATGGATACACAAACTATGGTACATACACACAATGGAGTACTATGCAACGAGAAAGAACAATGAATCGGTGAACCATCTCATAACATGGATGAAACTGGAGGACATCATGCTGAGTGAAATAAGTCAATCACAAAAGGACAAATATTGTATGAGACCTCTATTGTAAAAACCCATGAAAAAATTCACATGCAAAATGTAACAATCCTTGTTGGTTACCAGGGATGGGGGTGGGGGGGAATACTAAATAGGTAATAGGTAAGTGGTAACTTGGGTGAGAGATGAGATAGTACATAGTACAGGGGAAACTAACACAACCTGCACAAGGAAAGGTCATGGAGGCCCTATAGACACATCCAAACCCCCCGAGGGACTGAGTTGTTGGACGGAGGGCTCTGGGGACCATGATCTCGGGGAACATCTAGCTCAATTGGCAAGACACTACTTATAAAGATAATGCTCTACATTCTACCTTGGTGAGTAGTGTCTGGGGTCTTAAAAGCCTATGAGCGGCCATCTAAGATACTCCACTGATCTCATCCCTTCGGGAACAAGGGAGAACGAAGAGAACAGGATACAAGGAAAAGATTAGTCCGAAGGACTAATGGTCCACAGCTACCAAGGCCTCCACGGGACTGAGCCCAGTACAGCTGGATGGTGCCCGGCTACCACCAATGACTCCTCTGACCAGGATCACAACAGAGGGTTCTGGGCAGAGCTGGAGTAGGATGTAGAGCATAATTTTAACTCCCAAAAAAAAAAAAAAAGAAGACCAGATATACTGGCCTAAAGAATACTAGAGAAACCACGAGAGTGTGGCCCCCAGACACCCTTTCAGCTCAGAGGTGAAGTTACCTTCAAGGTTCGATGTTAAGCCTGGGAAAGGACACCCCAGTAAAACTAAATGGGACTAACGATGTACAGGAGTCCGGTGACAAGGGCCAGAAGGCAGAGGGAGAGTAGGAAACTGATGATAAGGAACACAAATTGAATAAGGACACTGTCGATGTATTGTGAGATTGTTGACCACTGCTATAGGGCAACATTTGTAGTAACTTAAATGGGAGGCTGTTTTGTCCTGTAAGCCTTCATCTTGGGCGAGAATGGCAGCACAATTGGAAGAGCATAGTCAATATCACTTAAATGTGTAAGTAAAAAGTTTTGAAATGGTGTTTAAATAAAATAAAAATAAATAAATAAATAAATAAACAAATGAGACTAAAGAGGTACAATAGTCCACTGACAAGGTCCAGAAGACAGAAGGGGACAAGGAAGCCCCCTGGTGATAGGGAACACAAGGTGGAGTAAGGATATTCTTGATGTGCTGTGAGATTGTTAACCATTGTCATAGGGCAACATGTGTAGTAACTGTTAAATGAAAAACTATTTTGTTCTGTAAGCCTTCATCTTAAGTGAGAATAACAGCACAGTTGGAAGAGCGTAGTCAATGTCACTGAACTGTGAATGTAGAAATTTTTGAAACGGTGTATCTTTGGCCATCTGTAATTTTCATCAAAAAAAAAGGTTGAGAATTTAGAGGCTTAATACGTTGTGGGGTTGTTAACCAATGTCAAAAAACAACATGTGTACTACTATTTCATGAGAAACTATTTGCTCTGTAAGCTTTCACCTGAAGTACAATAAAATATATATATATAAAAAAAAAAAATTTTCAGTGATCCTATGAATAAGAAAATACTGTCCCATTTTACAGTTGAGTAACTCAAGGCAAAGAAGATAAAGTAAATAATTCAAGATCACACATTTAATTGATGCAGTCAGGATTATACCAACAAAATCTGATTCCAGAGTCAACACCATTAACAGTTAACTAACTTATTTGTAATTTATTATCTTATATAAGGTAAAGAAATAAGATAGCAAATAATGGAAAGTAATTTTTCAGTGACATGGCATTAAAATATAATATGGAATTTGAATGCAGTATGTGTACAATGGAGTGCAATAAATTATGGCAACAATATTCTGTTTACAGACTATTGTAAGAATAATACTCATAATGCTTGTTTGTAATATTTGTTAGTTTAAATGGGTCATTTCCTGGGACAACACACAGTTTTGTATACCATTTATGTACCAGGTAAAAGTATTAATCTCAAAGATCTTACTGATTTGTGTAACTGTGGTTTAAAAATGTCAGTGTATTGTCAGAAAGGACGTCTGTTAACTTTCAGCATTTATAAGGACAACATATGGAAAGTCCAAATAAGTTATAAACCACTATTGTTCATTTTATACTGGTTTTTGTTATGTATCTATAGACTTAAATGCAATGTAATTGATACAAAGTGCTAAACACCAATATTTATATTTTGTCTTTGACTTACTGTGTGTCCTAAGAGGCAGATGGGATGGGGTCCTGGGGCAAAAATGTAGCAAAAGCAGGTAAGGATCCCTTGTTGGAAATGGAGGGTGTGAAGGAGTGGAGAGTAAATGGAGAGAGAAAATAGAATTGTATTCTGTATTTTTAAAGAAGTATTTGAAATGTATACAGCCCTTTTTTTTTTAACCAATTAAAATATGGCATCACTATATTTCAGTACCAATAATAACCAGACATTTAATAGTATAAAATATGATTACCATTATTTAATTATCTAGTCCCCCAACCTTACTTAAGGGATATAAACATATTTAAGGCTTTGGAGATATATAGATACAGACATCAAGATAACTAGCAAGCAAGATAGCTAGAGAGCTAGATAGCTAGATTAGATGGATAGATATTTTGATAGATAGACTGACAAAAAGAGTTCTGATGAAAACATCTAAAATATTAAAAGTGAATAATAGTTTATAGGACTCAATTCTCATAAAAGCAGGTATTTTTATTAAATTCTAATTTTGAATAGCGTGTTAAAAGTTCATCAAATTTCTGTTTTAAGTTAATTATCTCCAGTCGATCTTTTGGCCATTTTTGTGTTGTGTTTATCTTCTAAATGTTTTTAATAGCTTTTAATATAGTATGTTACAGGTATTTCCCTAGTTTAGAATTTATATTTTAATTGTGCATATTGTATCTTTCTTGATATTAAAAAAGCAAAAAAAAGAAAGCAAATTAACAGTATGGATGAAACTAAAATTTCTTTAATAAAATGAAATTATACTTGCATTGTTATATGCATAGAAAAAGAGGCTAAAGAAATACATACCAACCTTTTGACATTGTTGGTTTCTTGGGATGAGTTTATGTGGAATTTTTTTTGTTTGTGTTAGTTCAATTTTTAGAAAGATGCTTTAATTTATAATCATAAATGATATTCAAAGATCTAATTTAAAAATATATATTTATATAGTTACTCTATGTTCTCTGCCATTTGTTTTAAAAGGAAACTATTTACCTCAAGAATTTATGATATATTTAACTATGATTACCAGTAATTATTACATATTTTGAACATTAAACTTACATTTTGCATCTAATTGTATATATTTTGTTACATTTAATTTTGCACTAACATGATAGAAGAACTCTACTAAAACTTTCCCAAGTAGCTAACAGCTTGTGGACTTTAGGTTAGAGTTTATACATGTATGAAGAGCAAACAAGAAATCTCAAGTGTGTAGATTATAACTAGACAATGAAAAAATAATTATATATATATAATCTTTTTATTATTTAAACAAATTAGGTTTGTAAAATCTTTCAAAAAGCTTAATGAATACAGAGCAATATTTTGTATTTATGCAAAAAAATACCAAAAGAATTTTGGTCAATAGGCAGGCTGGATGGAGGAGGGAAGAATATTCTCTTCGAACAGAAGATATAAAAGGAAGGAAACACATACTGAGGCACTAGAAAAATGTTTTGGAAACTAGTGTTGAATTTGAAAGCTCTGTGATGGTTAAGACTGTGTGTCAACTTGGCTGAGCCATGATTCTCAGTGTTTTGGAAGTCATATAATATTGTTTTCACTTCCCTGTTGAAATTTGATGTGTTATCACTCCCATGGTGGGATCTGCTGGGAGTAGCCAATCAGTTGAAAGGGAGTTTCCTTGGGCATGTGTCCAGCATCTGAATATAAGTAGATGTCCTGGCTTTTGCCTACTCTGGATCCTGCAGCTGCCTCCTGTTCACCTGACCTCTGATTCTTGGGACTTGAGCCAGTGGTTTACCTGAAGTCTTGCCTGCCAGTCTTGGGATTGGTTGATCTTCACAGCCTGTGAGCAAGAGCCCTGCTCTCTGACCTGCCGATCTTGGGTTCACCAGCCCCTACAGCAACGTGAATCAGGAGAAGCCTCTTCCTGATCCAAGGACTTGGGACGTTCCAGCCTCTACAACCACATAAGCCATTTCCTGGATATAAATACCTCTCTCTATATATATTTATACGCTTTACTGGTTTTGCTTTTCTAGAGAACTCGGCCTAGAACAACCTTCAAGTAAATAAATTCCAATTTTTATGTTTCTGCTTTTTGGCATATTCCTTGAAATACCTAGATGTCTGGAAGAATCATTTATAGTCTTAGAAGACATCTTTTACTCCACAATGCATCGGTGAGTGTTTTTCCATTAATTAAAATTAGATTTTTATAATATATATCCAAATAATCTTCTCTATAAATTGTATTATCCTCCCCTAGAACTTCTGTTTATATTTCTTTGGAGGAAAAACACACTGTTGAATTTTCATATTGAGTTTAGATACCTAGTATGTCCTTATTTTCACATATAGCACTAAAATATCTCCTTTGTTATGAATTGAGTGCTCAGTACAATTAGACCTTTTTCTGGACTCTCTATTCTTTACCTTGTTACATTGGTTGATTTATCTAACCTTGTTATTCATGGTAGTTTATATTCTATAAAGTCCCTGTTAGAAATTAATTACAAATACAGAACTAGACTTGCTTGACCTCAGCTGAGAATATGCACGCCGGCTCGCTCAAATTTTCTGCTGCTCTGCACTTGCACATGTTTACAAATGATTTTGAAAATGTACTAAGTATACAGAGTGGGTTATATGTGTTTATTTAGATTTATTTCTTGATATATGATGCTTTGTAAAACTATTAGAAATAACATCTAGTTTTAAAATTTTATTTTATAAATATTTGGTGCTGGTATAAAGAAATAAAATTGGTATCCTTATAATCAGCTCATACCAGTAAAAGATCAATTTCAATTATAAATTTTATTCATTAATTGCTAAATTCACTTATTAAGTTTATTGGTTTTTCTAGGTGCACAATTCTGTCATTTGAGCATAAGGCTTCATTTTCTTTCTTTATTTCTAATCTTTATCCATTTAATGAAATTAGTTTTTCATGTCTTATTACACTACTCAGTAGAAGTGTTCCTAAGGGACATGCTTGTTTCATTTCCAGTTTCAGAGAGGCTATCAATATTTGCCCATTACATATGGCATATGTCTGTTTTTTTTCTTTTAGCTTATTATTTAAAAAATTTAAAATGTTCCCTCTTATTCCTAGTGTGCTAAGCTGATGAATATAATTTTATTTCTTTCCATTGATATGAACTGTCATTTTTGTAATATAATAAGTCTTTTTTGAGCTAAGCCCTAGTCTTTTTATTTTCTGTTCTCACATCAATCTATAAAAGTTATCATCATTCAGTCTACTTTTCCAAACCCCAAACTAGATTTTTTTTACTACCTAATGCCTGCTATGTGAGCTAAGTCCTGGTCTTTTTATCTTTTATCCTTAATCAGTCTACCTTTTCAAAAGTCACTATCACACTGTGTTTGTTATTGTATTTTATTGATACTCAAAAATTCTAGTCACCTCTCTGATTATATTTTTTCAGGATGTTTTTGGCTCTCTTCTCTTACTTATTTTCATATATTGCTTAGTTTCAAATGTATAGCTTTTTTTTTTTATTCATAGAAGTTTTTTTTTTTTAATTTTTTAAAAGTGTGATTGATCGCTCAGTGTTATCTAGGTCACTTAAAATTGTGGTAGCATGGTAGTTTTCTTGTTCTATGTCCTCAAAGTTTTAAACATAATGTACTGTTTTTCTCCAGATGTTTTATATAATTTGTCTGTCAACTTTTTCTTGCTCTACTGTTTCCTGAGAAATATTAGCTCTTTGAAAATCTTCTTTAATTCAATATTGGTAATTATTTGTTTAGAATTTTTATTTTGGAATTAACTTTTGTAAATTATCTCTTCACAGGACATCAGTTTCACCCAATTCCCACAGAGTTGGAAAATTGTCACATCATGCTTTTCGCTTCATATATATCTGTAGTTATTACAAATATTTATGTTCTAAGTTTTTATGTTTGTAATTTCTAATTGTGTCCTGACTAGATTAAACAATGGTTTGATTCTGTAGTATTTTTAATAGACTCAACAAATGTATATATTTATATTTCTTAGATCTATCATTTAATTTGTTTTCTATTTCATTAATTTCTAATTTTATCTTTATTAATTTCTTCCCCTTTCTGTTTTTAGGTTTACTTTTTTTTTCCTTTTTAAATAAATATTTAAGAGTGTGAATTTACAGCTGATTAATGTGTCAGTGCATCATCCCATAAATTCTGATAAGTTATTTTCAATTTCTTTTGCCCTTTTTAAAAAACAGATTATTTAATATTAGTTTGCATTTTCTCTTGGATCTAAGAATTGAATTTTTTTCTCTAATTGGTAGTGCATGTATGCTGACTTGTTTTACTATTATTTTCATGTTTTTGCATTATTATTAAGGAGTTTGCATTGTTTCTGTATTTTGGAATTATTATTTTTCTTTATGGCCTAATAAAATTGCCCCTAGCAGATTATCTTTGTATGTCATTGGGCAGAATGGACAAAAGGATTTTCAGTTTACGTATTGGGAGGCAAGCATGGAGGAAGTGGTTGGGCAATGCTACTGGTTGCCAATCTCATGCTTAGGAAGACTACTACATATTTAGTTTGACTACGGTGGTACTAGTGAGTATCAAGAAAACTGAAGCAATTTAATACTGTTGAGGTAGAATTAGAAGTTTTTGCTTTTGAATTGGACATTAGGCATTAGGAAAATAAAATGATCTAGTTTTGTGTTTGTAAAAATAGACTCGATGGTGTTATATTGATTGATGTAAGAATGTAGTCCCCTCACCTCCAGAGGAGGCTCTAAGAAGGATTTAACATGAACTTACATTTTAACCTATTAATAATAGAAACTTACCAAGATACGGGAGTGAAAGCAGATCTGGGGGTATAAACTTAGATGTCTTCAGTTTTTAAAGGTGTTTAAAAGCATGGACTAAGAATGATTATCAATAGAGAGATTTTGGATGTTCAAGAAAAATCAGCCTAGGATCCAACCCTGGTCATTTTCAAAATAAAGTGTGAACATGAAGGAACATCTTCTGGAACAGCTAAGTATAGATGCTGGTGAATGAAAGAAAAATTAGAAGAATGTAGTGTAAAGAAAGGAAATAAAATAATTTATAAACAAAAGCCTATAATACATGTTCAACTTTGCTTAGATGATGAATAAGATGAGGCTAGATGAGTGGCTCTGTCAAAATTGCAATCAGTGGCTTTAGGGAGAGTCATTTTTGTAGTTTCACTTGATTAAAGTAGGATAAAAAGGATAGGATGTGCAGAACTATAGAATGCAAATACAACTTTTATATGAAGTTTGTGGAAAAAGAGAGAAAATAAATAGATCAGTTGTTGTTGTTGTTAGGTGCTGTCAAGTTGTTTCTGACAACACTATGCACAACAGAATGAAACACTGCCCAGTCCTGCGCCATCCTCACAATTGTTGCTATGTTTGAGCCCATTGTTGAAGCCACTGTGTCAGTCTGTCTTCTTGAGGGTCTTCCTCTTTTTCGCTAACTCTTTGCTTTACCAAGCATGATGTCCTTCTCCAGATCACTCTGGGTAACATGTCCAAAGTAAGTGATATCAGTTGTTACAGTGAGTTATATTTCAAAGCTAAGTATTTGATAGATAGGTAGATAGAAAGAGAGAGAGAGAAAGAGAAAATAGGACATGTTAGTATACAGATATGAATGAAATAGGATAAAATACAACTTGTGCTGTAAGTGACAAAAGGGATGATTGGTTAGAAAAAACTTTCTGGAGAAGAAAGGTTATGAAATTCAGAGCCGGAAGAAGGATTGAACTTTGACAGAAGCTGTATCAGTTCATTTAGTATAATAGGTGGGAGAGAAGAGTAGCAGCCTGTGGTATGGATGTTTCTTTCTTTGTAATTTTCATTATAGGTAAATAAGGGTGGTACAATTTCTCTTTTCTCAGTTAAGTGTAAGTCATCATTGTCTGTTGAATTCCAAGAAGAGGGGGAGGAAATAGAAAGTTTCACTGAAAAAGCATACATGAATTTCTCATTTCAAGAGGTGGCAAAATAAAACTATACCTAAATACTGTAAAATAATGGGAATGCCTGAGTGTCCATTTAAGTGGTATGGTAATAAATTTAAAGTAAGATAAGTCAACAGATGTGCATGATGTCCTTCAGATATGTTTAGCTGCTTAAGAGCATCAGGGAACTTTCTTTTTTTTTTTTTTTTATAAAGGCATCAGGGAACTTTCTTTCTTTTCTTTTTTTATAAAGGGCTGAATTTTTCCAAGGGAGATGACCAGAGGAAAGAGTGGCTAAGCCACTGAGGTGTTCAAAGGGGTGATTTTAATAAGTGGGTGTCATTGATTGAATTGTGTCCCCCACAAATATCTTTCAACTTGGCTGGGTCATGAGTCCCAGTATTGTGTGATTGTGTAATCTGATGTGATTTCCTTATGTGTTGTAAACTCTATCACTATGATGAGGTTATATGTGATATAGTTATGTGTTGTAAATTCTGTCACCATGATGAGGTTATACTGATGAGGTTTACAAGATTAGTGTCTTAATCCAATCTCTTTTGAGATATGCAAGAGACAAGCGAGCAGAGACACATGGGAACCTCATACTATCAAGAAAGCAGTGCTGGGAGCAGAGCACATCCTTTGGACCTGAGGTTCCCACACAGAGAAGCTCCCAGACCAAAGGAAGATTGATGACATGGACCTTCCTCAAGAGCTGACAGAGAAAGCATTCTCCTGGAGCTGACACCCTGAATTTGGACTTGTAGCCTACTGGACTGTGAGAGAATAAACTTCTCTTTGCACACTTGTGATATTTCTGTTAGAGCAGCACTAGATGACTAAAACAGTGGGATAATTAAGGCTATCTCCTTCTTGAACCAATAAGGGAGACGATAGAGACAGGACACTGGAGATAAAACTATTAACCCTGTTACTGGTGAAAGCTACAGGGAGGATATGGTTTCCGTGTGTATGACACAATATGCTTTCTAATAATACCTGCCCTATTTCCCCACTTTAGATCATAGAAGAGCACAATGGAGTCAATGATTGAGTCTGCAGAGCACACTAGCTTACTAAGATTATTATTTTGCACAGATCCAGTGTAAGTGTCTCAAGAAAGATAAAGGAGTGGTAGAAAGTAATCAGACTTCTCATGCTTAAGATTTTTGACAGAATATTGAAACCCAGTCAAGATATCTGTAACAATGGCTATTACCTGCCATTCAAGTAAAACACTCCATTTCTGTGGAGTGATGAATGGTGTGATTCAAGAGATCAGAGATGTTTACAGGGAAACAGTCCTCTACAAGGAAATCAGAAAAATGAAAGAGAAATGTTTCCCACAGTCCAAAATAATAATGAAACATGGGATCTAGTCAGGTTGGGTTAAAGTGGTATCATTGGGATAAAATGTCTCTTTTACAGGGTGTTGGTGTCAAGAAGAAAAGACAGAGCCACTTTTATAAGATTGTTTTTAAGAGAATAAAGCAGTATGAGAGGCTACAAGGTCAGGCCAGCAAATAACAATGAAGGGAAAAGGGGTAGGAGTGATCCAGGCCAGAATATGAGGTCACATTTCCTACACACAGGTGGGAGTGTGACTTGAAGCACAAGCATTGAGAGAGCTTTTCCCCATTGCCCACAGAAGTGGAGAAAAGGATTCACTTTATTATTGTACTCCAAATTGGACAGGAATAGAGATTTAGGTTGAATGCCATTTACTTTCAAGAGTTAGAAATCTATTACAGTGAGGAGAAATCAAATGTATTTAGCTTCACATCATTTCTTGATTGCTACTCATTATACTAAGATATAAACCTTGTTATATTCATTCTTGTAAGTTTCCTGGGAAATCAATAGCTGTTGAAGTCAAAACAAAAAATTGTCTGCTAAATTCAAAAATTCATCTTATGAATTGAGTAAATATTAATAATATAATTAGGAATATTTAGAATATGATTTTATTCTTGTCCTTGATACTTTATTGACCTTGTGTTAGCTAAAAAAGCATTTTCTATATTAATCACATAATAAATAAATAATTGTTCATGTGATATTTAATTGGATGCTGTAGCATATATCAATTCACCACATCTTTGGAGGAGAGAAGAATTACTGACAGATGCACATTCTGTCAGATTTTTCTCCATTAAAAATAATGAGCAGTTATAACTATTTTTTACTAATCTAATTTTTTGTTGAAATTAAAACATAAGAAATTACATTTGGGCGTATTTCCAGATTGCTCAAAGTCATAGCTGAAGTCTCACAGAGAGAGCTTTTATTTTAGGTATTTTTTGTTTTGAAGGCATTTGAATTCAGTAAATTTATTAGACAATGAAAGGCAGGGAACATTTTTCAACAAATAAGATGCTATTTGCTGTGACAGAAATAGTGTCAGTTAAGAGAAATTTCAAAATAAAAGTTTAGATGATTTAATATCCCCTCAATAACTTGATATATTTAAAGTTATGTTTTTATATAAAAAATACTTAAAATAATATTAGCTATTCACATTTCAAAGAGTTATATCACGTACTATTAACTTGGAAATATGCATAGTTGTGACCTATTGTTACCAAACGCAATGGGTTTGCTGCTTGTACTCTCATTAAGAATAAGAGTCAAGTGGATTTAAAGCAAGGCATGGTTTATTACTCGCAGTGAGTAAGGAGACAAGAGGATCAGTCCCAAATCACTCTCTCCCTGAACAAAGCACTAGAGGAAGTCTTATACTATGTGGGAAAGGGGAAGTTATACATATTCATTAATTTCTTACATATTCAAAAAGGGATCGGCCTAGGATTTGGCACGGAAGTGGCTGACGGACTTCTGGCTTCTGAAATGGGCTCAGTCACTGCTCGATGACATATGTCTGGTGATTTTGGTTCCTTGGTTTGGGTCTTTTGGTTCCTAGGCAATCTTTACTGTGAGATGGGGCCATATGGTGGTCAACCTGGTCTCTTATGGTCCATGCCCAGGATTCTAGTTTTAATTGGTTGATCTGAAAGACGACTGCAAGCGGCAAGATTAGGAGGAAGCAGCTTAAACCTTAAGGGTGAGTCAGGTAAACAGTGTTTTGTGGTTGACACCGTTCTTATTCTAGAAAAAAAATTTAACTGACATAACTTGTTGTTTAAGGCCTTTTCTGTCCGTAGCTGGTCTCACTATGATGACAGAGTATTTATGGAAAAGTTGTTGTTTTAAGTAGTTAAAAAAAATTGTCATTCAACTGATAAAAATAAAATATGAGTAGTAGTTAATTTCTTTAGTATAAATTTAGATTTCAAATACTAATATTAGATTAAAAATATAATTTATAGGGTTTCTCTGTAAAATATAGCCAACACAGAATTCTGAGTTGGCTACTACAGATAAACAAGAAGGATGAAAAACTTGTATCTGCTGTAATATTAGATAAATCATTGACTTAAAGATTAAAAAATGGAACTTATTTTGAATAAATTAATAAGCTAAATTTTCAGAAGCCTGGTGTTATAATACAATTGTGTTAGTAATATTATCATATTCAATTATTTTAGTGTACATTTTTCTAGTTTTATTGTCCCTTGAAACAGAATACTTCTTACAGTGGTTGTGGAAAAATAAAAAAAACGGTTTTTGTCACATTTAATTTGCCGTGTTCATTTCTTAGGGTATAAATAATAATACCTTTAAAAATAGAAGGCATCTCAGATTCTATAGGAAAAAGGGAGTGGGGCTTTAAAATAAAATTGGAGTAGTCAGAGTAGAAGAAAACTTAAAATTACTCCCTCTCCTCTTAGCTAACATTAAATCCCTCAGGAAGAAAAACAAAAACGAAAAACTCTTTAAATTGCTTTGAAAAATCATATAGTTGCCATTTTGTAATCCCTTCATTCTTTTTGTTGCCCTAAATAATTATTTTACAATAACCTGAGTGGGTGTTAATTTTATCCCTTTCTAGGAAACTGAACACAGATGTAAATACAGTTTAACTTGCTTCTTCAAACATAATTTGAAATATATGCAACTGCCCTTGAGGTGATGTCTCTTCTTTCTTCCTTTTTTCTTTAGCTGGTCCTTGTTGTTCAATCCTAACACTTCTGTGTGGGAAACTCCCAGAGTGCACTCGTATAATGAAATCCATCTGCTTCCTCATGCTTGGAAACTTGGTTTACATACATACTTTACTTACCCACTGTGTTCACAACATAGTCATTTACACCTCAGCTCAGAGGTTTAATTCTCTAAACTGAGATAATAGGCTCAGGTTTGTCTTCAGCATGGGACTGGGATGTAACCAGTGTGCCACTCTGAATAGTGATGGGCTGCTAGGAGGACTTGTGCCCACTCCAAAGGAAAGTGATCCAACAGAAGATGGAAATTATGGAACAATATCGTAATTGTGTCTTTGCATACCTAAGAGTGGGTATGTCTGAACTCTGTGGGAAGACATCAGTGTGGACACCTGAATATTTGTGTAAACAAATATATGCACATGTGTCTTCAGGGTATCATGTTATTGTGTGAGTTCAAATGTAAATGTTATAAATTTTATAGCAGCCTTTTCAAGTTTATGTTAACTAAATTAGGATATGTATCTATCAATATGATTTTAATCCATAAAGATTAAACTCATTGCTGTGGAGTCGATTGCTACTCATAGTGACTCTATAGAACAGAATAGAAGTGCCCCTTAGGGTTTCCAAAGCTGTAAGTCTTTATAGAAGCAAACTGCCACATCTTTCTCCCAAGGAGTAGCTGATGTGTTCCAACTGCCAACTATTCGGTTTGCAGCAAAGCACTTAACCACCGTGATACCAGGGCCCCCTTCATAAAGATTATAGTGTTGGAAATCTTCTGGGTCAGTTCTGTTCTGTCATATAAGGTCACCTATGAGTCGGAATGGACTTGACTGGAAACGGACTTTTTGGTTTATTACACTGGATAAACAATGTCATTATAAGGTTTAGTCCATAATAGTATTTTATATATTTACTATCAAAGTATCAAAATACACAAAGTAAAAGAGTAAGAAATTAACATGTGTTCTCAACATTTGACAGATAAAGAAGGGAAAATTGGAATATGATTAGTTGGTAAAATATGACTTAAAACTTAAATTATATTGTATTAACCATGTCTTCAGTTTTGGTAAAATGATGTTTTAACATTATTTTAATGACTCCTAAGAACCCTGGTGATGCAGTGGTTAAGTGATACGGCTGCTAACCAAAAGGTCAGCAATTCAAATCCACCAGCAGCTCCATGGAAACCCTATAGGGCAGTTCCACTCTGTCCTCTAGGCTAGATGTGGATCGGAATCAACTCCACCTTACCATACCTCACATTAGGTAATGCAATTAAAATAATTGACATAGGAGCAGAATGGTTCCATCCCACATAAGAGAGAAATGCCACTAGATTGCTTTGACTTACTACCTAGATTCACCAGACAGTAGAGGCAGTCTTGGAAGGCACCGCTACGTGCTGGTGTGCTTGCGCTCTGGTTGCTGTTGCAGTCTGTTGGTGGTGGAAGTTGCTGACTTGATTTCCATCCTAAATTGTGAAACTCTTAATTAATCAGAGTCCTCCCTGACTTCCCATCTAAGTTGATTCACTTTGTTTCTGGTACCTGAGCTCCCAGGGGTAAACTTCCCAATGGCTAACCTCCATTACAAAAGACTCCTTCAGTGGGGCAGAGTGAGGCTCCCCACCACGTGCAGTGGGATGGGTTTGATCAGTATACCTGGTGGCACTTGCACACGGCTGGACAAAATTAAACATTTCCCTGAGCTTATTACTGAGTCTATGCCAAGAAATTTGGAAGACAGCTTCCTGGCCAACTGACTGGAAGAGATCCATATTTGTGTCCATTCCAAAGGAAGGTGATCCAACAGAAGGTGAAAATTATGGAACAATATAATTAACATCAAACACAAGTAAAATTTTGCTGAAGATCATTCAAAAACAGTTGCAACTCCACAGGGAGCTTCCAGAAAGTCAAAACAAATTCAGAAGAGTATGTGGAATGAGGACTATCAATGCTGATGTCAGATGGATCTTTGCTGAAAGCAGATAATAGCAGAAAGATGTTTCCCTAGATTTTGTTGACTATGCAAAGGCATTCGATGGTGTGGATCATAACAAATTATGGATAAAGTTTCGAAGAATGGGAATTCCAGTACATTTAATTGTGCCCGTGAGGAACCTGTACATAGAACAAGAGGCAGCTGTTCAAACAGAAGAAGGGGATACTGCGTGGTTTAAATTCCTGGACGGTGTGCATCAGGGTTGTATCCTTTCACTATACTTATTGAATCTGTATGCTGAGCAAATAATTTGAGAGGCTAGACTATATGAACAAGAACATGGCATCAGAATTGGAGGAAGGATCGTTAACAACCTGTGATATGCAGATGACACAATCTTGCTTTCTGAAGCTGAAAAGAACTTGAAGCACTTACTGATGAAGAACAAAGACTATAACCTTCAGTATGGATTACACTTCAACATAAAGAAAACAAAATTCCTCACAAGTGGACCAATAAACAACATCAGGACAAATGGGGAAAATATTGAAAATGTCAAGGATTTCATTTTACTTGGATTCACAATCAATGGCCATGGAAGGAGCAGGCAAGAAATCAAACTACATAGTGCATTGGGCAAATCTGCTGCAAAAGACCTCTTTGAAGTGTTGAAAAGCAAAGATGTCACTTTGAGGACTAAGGTGTGCTTTACCCAAGCCATGGTATTTTAAATCACTTCACATGCAAGTGAAAGCTGGACAGTGAATAAGGAAGACCAAAGAAGAATTGATGTCTTTGAATTACGGTGTTGGTGAAGAATATTGAATATACCATGGACTGCCAGAAGAATGAACAAATCTGTCTTGGAAGAAGTACAACCAGAATGCTCCTTAGAAGCAAGGATGGTGAGACTTCTTCTTATATATTTTGGACACGTTATCAAAAGGGTCTAGTCCCTGGAGAAGGACATCATGCTTGGTAAAGTAGGTCAGTGAAAAAGAGGAAGACCCTCAACGAGATTGACTGACAACAGTGACTGCACAATGCATTCAAGCATTACAACCATTGTGAGGACTGTGCAGGACCAGGCAGTGTTTTGTTCTATTGTACATGGGGTCGCTATGAGTTGGAACCTATTCAAGGGCACCTAACAACAACAATGACATTACTGAGTCATTTTCCTGAGTATCTGAGACAATTTCCTAGCCTGGCATGAAGGGTAATGGAAGACTGCTTTCCTTTATTATCCGGTGTGTCCTGGACTGCACGTGGAGCTAGTGTGAGGGACTGCTGATGGCACCTGGAAGGGAAGATGTTGTTGAAGCCATAGTTTGTAATGCTGTTGTCTTCCTTGCTTCTGCTGAGATCCTCCCCTCATCCACTGGGATATTGGGGATTCTACCCATGGAGACCTGTGGTTCAATGCCTCGTGAGAAGAGAAAGTGGAGAAAGCATTTTATACTAGCTCCCCACCAAGACATTTGAGATTACCAGATTCCTCCAATAGTTTAAGTTGCTGAGTCAATGTACATGGGCATTTCTCAGTGCTGCTGCATATCAATATGCTAAGAATCTTATGTTAAATCTAAAGTGATTAAAATCCTTACTAAATCGGAGGCTATCATTGCTTTCTTGAATGTGGACCCAAATCCCTCTGAAGTTCCTTTGGACACCCTGGAAAGGGAAGCAGTGGCCTACAGAAGGGAGACAGGGAAGAGAAGTTGGCTGGTTGGAAGTGAACCAGACCAGGAGTTTATCTGATAAATACGAAGTAGGGAAAATGGTAGGGTATTCCTGGATGGAGCAAAGGATTAAGCATGTGAGTACTAAAGGAAAGGTTGGTAGTTCTAATCCACTCAGAGTTGCCTTGGAAGAATGTCCTGGTGATCTGCTTCCAAAAGGTCACAGCCTTGAAAATCCTATGGAGCACATGCAAAACAGCAATGCATGGGGTCTCCATGAGTTTGAATTTACTTGGTGGCAACTTGTTGGTTATGGTTTAAAAAGGTTGGAGACAGGCAGGAGACTGAGACTAAAAATTGTATATTCCTTGAGGTCTTTCTTAAAGACTTTTTCCAAGAGGATAGTACAAGGGTGTGATTGATTTTTATAGGTCTTTACCATGGGTTCTTTGGCTTCTAGTTCAAGAGATGAGACAGCTTTCATGCCTTACCCGAGACACAAAAATCTATAATTTACTGAGAGACTCTCCAACTTTTTGTGACCAATTTTTTTCTACAACATGGGAAGGTGCCTTCCCATTCAGGAAAGTCATGTAAAGGAGGGATAAATCATGGGATGAGGATAAATTTGATGAGCTTGGAGATTTCTAAAATGTCCCAAGCTAAAACTTCGGAGTCACTGTTGCTATTACACTGATCATGATGCCATGTGAAAAAGCTCACCTCACCATAGACATTGTTACTGCCAAGTCTCATGTCCCTTGGAAAACTTTAGAGGAACCACACTCTCCTTTGTAAACTGGGAAGGGTCCAGTGAGTTTATCATTTTGCTGACCACCCAGACCCCACTGACCCAGTATACATTTCCAACAGTGAGACCGCCCCCTCCTGATTTGGATTCCAAGAAGTTGTTTTTATAGGGCTCTCCTATACTAACTCCTAACTATCCGGGACCCTTCTTTCTCTCATCAGCACTTCACATACAGTGAAGAGGCCATGAATGCTGTCTAGATGCTGGCCCTCCATGAGGGAAAGGCCCTCCTTGACTCACAAGTTCTTGCTTATCAACACTCTCAAGGAAGCCATAGGTCTGCCTATTCCACTAGAATCCATATAACCTGGTGGCACTCTGTCCCTGTTGTTGTTGTTGTTGTTAGTTGCCCTCGAGTCAGCTCCGACTCATAGCAACCCAATGTACAATAGAACGAAACACTACCTAGTCCTGTGCCATCCTCACATACGTTGTTACGATTGAGCCCATTGTTATAGCTACTGTGTCAATCCGTTTCATTGAGGGACTTCCTCTGTTTTGCTGATCCTCCTCTTTACCAAGCATGAAGTCCTTCTCCAGGGACTGATCCCTCCTGATAACATGTCCAAAGTATGTGCTTCTAAGGAGCATTGTGGTTGTATTTCTTCCAAGACAGATTTATTCATTATTTTGGCAGTCCATTGTATATTCGATATTCTTCACCAACACCACAATTCAATGGCATCAGTACTTTGGTCTTCCTTATTCATCGTCCAGCCTTCGCATGCATATGAGGCAGTTGAAAACATTATGTCCTGGGTCAGGCGCACCTTAGTCTTCAAGGTGACATCTTTGCTTTTCAACACTTTAAAGAGGTCTTTTGCAGCAGATTTGCCCAATGCAACACATCGTTTAATTTCTTGAGTGCTGTTTCCATGAATGTTGTTTGTGGATCCAAGTAAAATGAAATCCTTGATAACTTCAACTTTTCTCCATTTATCATAGTGTTGTTTATCGGTTCCGTTGTGAGGATTTTTGTTTTCTTTATGTTGAGGTGTAATCCACACTGAAGGCTGTAGTCTTTGATAATAATCAGTAAGTTCTAGGCTGCTAACCAAAAGGTTGGTGGTTCAAATCCACCAGCTGCTTCACGGGAGAAAAATGTAGCAGTCTGCTTCAAAAACGATTACAGCCTTGGAAACCCTATGGGGCAGTTCTACCCTATTCTATAGGGTTATGATAAGTTAGAAACAATTTCAAGGACACACAACAACAAAAACAACATAGTCGCTAGAGTTGAAAATCTACTCGACATTACCTACCAACAACGTTATAGGAATGAACACCATTGCTAGATAAGCTCTGCACTGGAATAAAATAAAGTCTGTCATGATCACAGTGGGATCTGACAAATCAGAATCTGTGGATTTTCCCATACCAGTAAAAACTGTCAACACACCTCAATATTGCCTGAAGTAAGGTATGGTGGGCCTTTAGCCTGTCATCAAAGACTTTATTACTAAGTGTATTTTGATTCCTACTATTTCTCCTTTTAGTAGCCCTATACGTATGGCCCATGTTAAAGGCAGACAAAAATGAGTGACTCCTCGTGGTGGACTACTGTAACTTTAATGAGGTGATCCCTTAGGTTAGAAGCCCTAGTAGCACAATGGCGGTTTGAACCCACTCAGCAGCTCTGCCAGAGAAAGAACTGGCGATCTACTTCCACAAAAATTATACCCAAGCAGAACCCTATGGAGAAGTTCTACTCTGTCACATGGGGTCACTACGAGTCAGAGTCAACTCTGTGACACCCAGCAACAACAACAACCTAATATTGAAATCATTCAAATATCTAGAAAATGCCGAGTGATTTTTTGCAGTCATTGATCTGGCCAATATGTTTTATTCTATCTCAAAGGCTTCTTAGCTGCAAGTTGCTTTCACTTTTGTGGGTCAAAATATATGTTTACACATCTTCGTATGGAGTACCTTAATATCATATCAGTGACCCACAGACTCTGCTGTCAGGACCTCAATGCTTTAAACGTTCACAAACTCACTTTTGTTACATGTGGATGACATTCTGTTGTGGGGCTCCAGGGAGGAGTCAGTGGCACAGGACTGACACTTAACAAAATATCTAGAGTAGGGGCTGGGCCATCACTCCACACAAAATAGAAGAACTATCTGAAAATGTCAAATTCTTGGGCGTCGTGTGGTCCTTTGAGGGCAGAGAAATCCTGGACACTATCAAACAACAACTTTTATTACTATACTTCCCACACACAGGCAGTCACAACATCTTGAAATGTTTTACCTTTTGGAGATAACACACACTGCACCTTCCTATTCTCCTCTATTAGGCTTCATAGGACTGTTTTTTGTAGTATAACTTTGATGAATGCTGAGTGTATATTTCTGGGAACAATACTGTAGAAACTGAGATAATATATATTCTATACATACAATTTTCTCCTCTAGTAGATTGCTTCGAAAATACGCAATAGTGTATCTGAAACAGGGGTTCTCAAATTTTGATCTACCTAACAGTTAACTTAAGAGCTTTCTTTTTAAATGCAAACTTACATCTATGAATTGAATTTGTATTTCATAGATGTAGGGTAGGAAAGAAAATCTATATTTTTAATATTTTCCCCAGTTAGTTATAATGCAATGGTCTCTGTATGTTACTTAAAATAAAAACCTCCCACTGGAAGTGTTGTATTATTTCTCTTACAAATATCCCTCCATAAATGTAATTGTTTTCAACTCAGCTTTCAGTATTATAAAAAAGCATGAAAACATTAAAATCTAATCATTTAAAACTGCATTACACATTTAAGTACATTATCCAAGTAACTCATAGAGTTAATTACAAAAAAATGAGCATCGATTAACTTCCATACCCATCTCATCTCATTCTTACAAGCAATAACTGAATATTTTTGTGTATCAGATTGTTATCTTTCTTCTATTTCTGTATTTATACACATATAGTTATTTCTCTATATAAATCACATCACATTATATGTATTTTTTAGTAACTTATTCTACTCATGTCATATTTTTAGATAATATTTTCATATTAACAAGTTATTTGAACAATATGTTATTTTTTATTAGTGTCTTAGTAAAACATCTATAGTTTGGATATAACATTATATATTTAACCATATTTTTATTCACTGATCTTTTAGACAATCCTCCAAAACTCTGCTCTTCTTTTTGTTATCACCAGTAAAACAATTCCTGCACCTTTGAACAAATAATATTAAGCAGAAGTATTAGGAGTAAAACTGCTGTGCCAAAGGTTATGCACAATCTACATTTGATAGATACTGCCAGATTGGTCTTTAAAAATATATAGTCCCATCAATATTGTATGAGAGTTCCCGTTTCCTCAAATTTCCCTGAACTAGTTATTATAATCATTTCATATTTTGCCAATCTCATTGTTGTATTAATATTAATTTCCCTGATTTCTGGCGAAGCTGAGCAGTACTTCATATATTTAATGTCATTTAAATGATTTTGTTGAATAGTAGATTTATATCTATTATATTTTTTCTATAAGACTTTTTATTTTTTTTTACTGTTTTTTTAAGATCTTTATCAATGATACTTCGACTGTTGTGCATATTTAAAAATAGTTTCTCCCTGTTTCTTAACATTATTCCTGATCTTCCAAAATAAACCCCAAGTGGGATTTTAATTGAGATTTCACCAAATGTGTAGTTTTATTGAGGGGAGAATATGCATCTTTTTAATACTGCATCATTGCTTCCAGGGAATGATCTACCTTTCTATTGCGACCTCCTTAGATACCGCAAATAAATTTTATAGTGTCATTCGTATAGTAATGACACTATTTTTAGAGCTCTTTCAACATGTTATATAATCTTTGATGCTAATATGAATGGGAGATTTTGCATATGTCTTCATACTTTTTAATCACAAGGACTGTGTTACTGAATTTCACATAGTCGTATGTTGCTAAGGAAGTTTGTATGTAGCTCAGGGTAAAACTGCCTTGGATTGAATGCCATTTCAGATACTCTCTAGGTGTATAGCCTAGAATAAGTTTAGCCACCCTAATCCTTAGTTTCACTGTGTCTAAAAGGAAGCTACTGTTAAAATCAGTTCTCTTCCTTATTACTGGTAAAGCTGTTAACATTTTATCCTTAAGGATGATATTTTCTATAGATTTCTTGTAGATACTCTTGTGGATTGAAATATGCCCCCAGAAAATATATGCTGAAGTCCTAATCCTAGTACTGGTGAATGCAGCTTTGTTTGGATATAGGGTCTTTCTTGAGAATGTGATGGTTAAGTTAATGAGGTCATACTGAAGTAGGTAATGACATAATCAGTGTCTTATAGAAAGGGAGACAGACACAGAGACATAGTCACACGGGGGAGGATAGATGCCTTGAGAAGTTGCATCTAAAAACCAAAGAATGTCAAGAAATGAAGTGCTGCCAGAAACCAGAAGAGACAAGGAAGGCTCTACTGCTAGAATGCACGAAGGGAGCATGGCCCTTTCAATGCCCTGAACTGGGACTCCTAGCCTCCAGAACAATAAATTTCTGTTCTTTAAGACTGTCTACTTTGTGGTATTTTGTTGTAGCAGCCCTAGGAAACTAAGGCTTTTAAGAGAAAAATAAAGTATCTTTTAATTCATAGCTCACCAAAGATTTGTATGTTTGGTTTTCATTATTTTGAGATATTTCTTGATATTTGATTAGCTGAATATATGAAGGCCCAGACACAGATATACTACAATGTTTAACAAAGGCAAATTGCTTTTATTTTTTAAAATAAAATTAAAATGTTATATACTTTGATTGCTATAAACTGACCTCTGAGCACTGCTTTTGCTGTGTCCCAAAGGTTCTGGTAGGATGTGTTTTCATTCTTGTTTGATTCTATGAATTTCTTTATTCCATCCTTAATTTTCTTCTATAACCCAGTAGTTTTTGAGCAAGGTGTTGTTCAGTTTCCATGTGTTTGATATTTTTTTTTTTCTCGATTTTTATGTTGTTGATTTCCACTTTTATGGGTTTATGGTCAGAAAAGATGCTTTGTAGTATTTTGATGTTTTGTATTTTGTTAAGGCTTGCTTTATGGCCTAATATGTGGTCTATTCTGGAGAATGTTCCATGTGTGTTGGAAAAGAAAGTATACTTGGCTGCTTTGGGTGCAGAGTTTGGTATATGTCTATGAGATCAAGTTGGTTGATTGTAGCATTTAGCTCTTCTGTGTCTTTGTTGAGCTTCTTTCTGGATGTTCTGTCCTTCACTGAAAGCAGCGTGTTGAAGTCTCCTACTACTATCGTGGAGCTGTCTATCTCTCTCTTCAGAGCTGTTAGAGTTTGTTTTATGTATTTTAGAGCCCTGTTGTTTGGTGCGTAAATATTTATTATAGCTACGTCTTTCTGGTGTATTGACCCTTTAATCATTACATAGTTCATTTCCTTATCTTTTGTGGTTGATTTTACTTTAAAGTCTATTTTGTCAGAGATGAATATTGCCACTTCTGCTGTTTTCTGAGTGTTGTTTGCTTGATAAATTTTTTCCATCCTTTTAGTTTTAGCCTGTTTATGTCTTTAAGTCTAAGGTGTAATTCTTGTAGGCAGCATATAGATGGATCATGCTTTTTTATCCAAACTGCCACTCTCCGTCTCCTTATTGGTGCATTAAGACCGTTTACATTCAGCGTAATTATTGATAGGTATGAGTTTAGTGCTGTCATCCTGATATCTCTTTTTGTGTGTTCACAGTTTCTTTGTTCTCCTCAATTTTCTGTGTAGTGCCGTTTTTCTGTATGTATTTTTTTTTTCATTTTTTCTTTGTTGTAGATTTAGTGTTTGTTGGGTTTTTACATTTTTCTAGTTTTTTATTTTGCTTTGTGGGATTGCTAGATTCCTTTGTGGTTACCTTAACACTTACCCCTATTTTTCTAAGTTTATACCAGTCTTTTATTACTTTATATCACCTTAACTTCCCCTCCATATAGAAAATCAATGTCTCTATTTTTTAAGTCCCTCTTTTTTTGTGTTAATATTGTCTTTTTTTTTTCATATTTATATCTGTTTCCTTATTTTCAATGTTTTAGCTTTGATGTAATTTCGATTTCCATATCTAAGTCAATATCTGGTTGCTCTGTCCTTTGTTCTAGTCTTGCGTTGTTAGCTGGTGTTATTGATTATCTAACCATAGGACTCCCTTTAGTATTTCTTGTAATTTTGGTTTGGTTTTTGCAAATTCCCTGAGCTTCTGTTTATCTGGAAATGCCCTAATTTTACCATTGTATTTGATAGACAGTTTTGCTGGATATATAACTCTTGGCTGACAGTTATTTTCCTTCAAGGCTTTAAATATGTCATCCCGTTGCCTTCTAGCCTGCATAGTTTCTGCTGAGTAGTCCGAGCTTATTCTAATTGACTCTCCTTTGTAGATGACTTTTCTTTTATCCCTAGCTGCTCTTAAAATTCTATCTTTACCTTTGGTTTTTATAAGTTTGATTATGTCTTGGTGACTTTCTTTTGGGATCTACCTTATATGGGGTTCGATGAGCATCTTGGATAGATATCTTCTCATCTTTCATGATATCAGGGAAGTTGTCTGTCGAAAAATCTTCAAAAATTTTCTCTGTATTTTCTGTTATCCCCCCCATTCTGGTACTCCCATCACTTGTAGGTTATTTCTCTTGATAGTGTCCCACATGACTCTTTGAGTTTCTTCATTCTTTTTAATTCTTTTATCTGATTTTTCCTCAAATAAGTTGGCATCAAGAGTTTTATCTTCAATGTCACTAATTCTAACTTCTACTGCCTCAATTCTGCTCCTACGACTTTCTATTGAGTTGTCTAACTGTGAAATTTTATTGTTAATCTTCTGGATTTCTGATTGCTGTCTCTCTATGGATTCTTGCAGCCTATTAAATTTGGCATTATGTTCTTGAATAACTTTTTTAAGTTCCACTACTACTGTGTCTGTATGTTGCCTGGCTGTTTCTGCATTCTGTCAAATTTCCTTTCTTATTTCTAGAAGAGTTGGTATATTAATCTTTTGTATTCTGCCTCTGGTAATTCCTAGAAGTTCTCTTCCTCCAGAGAATTTATTGATTCTTTATTTTGGGAGCTTGCTGAAGCCATCATGGACTGCCTCTATATGTGACTTGATATTGACTGTTGTCGCCGAGCCATCAATAATATAATTTTATTTTGTGTTTGTTTAGTGAGACCTAGCTTCTTATTTTGTTTTGTTCTGATATGCCCAAATAGGCTGCTCGTGTGCACTAGTTTGATTTTTGACACCTTTTGATCTCTAATGTCCTGTCACCAGGTAGTTATTTCTGTAACTAAGTACATGCACACAGGAGTCCATTAAATTTTCCTATATGGGTTCAGCTCGGGTGTTCAGGCAGTCAGTCATCAAGTGTGTAATGTAGGCTCTCACCCCGAGTCCTAGAGAGGCATGGGAGATTGATGTAGGCACTGGACTCTGGCTGTGGTAGGGTATCACGTGCTGAGCCAGGAAGGGGGCTGACGGCTGCTCCTGAGAGTCTGAAAGGAAAGCATGCCCCTGTTCTCTAGGGTGAGTAAGTAGGTGAGTTTTGCAGCCAGACTAAGAGCACCCCACTCTGTCGGCTGTAAAGACTCGAGGGCATCACTTTTTCTTGAACTTCTGTAGCAGGTGACTAGGCACTTCAGGAGCTACCGCCAGTCCTCAAGACCCTGCTGCAGATCGATAAGAGTGCCTACTAAAGGGGCAGGGCTGTTTCGAGGGTCATGAATCTGCCCATTCACAGCTGAGCAGCTGAAGTTAAACTTCAGATGTTTGCCCTGTTGTACTGTGGCAGTGAGGGCTAACGCTGTTGAGATGGTTCCCCACAGATCTATACAGGGCTGTAAGGCACTCAGAGTCTGTGGACCCCTGATACCTGCGGCCAGCAAAGGAGCTGTGCCGACCCTGTGCTCCTGGCCTAGGGGAGCCAGCAGCTTATTTGTTCCCTCTCCAAGGCCAGGAAAATGGGTCAGGGCCCCTTTTGGGATCTACTTCCAGCCCAGCAGACTCCCAATGCAGAGCGTGGAGGCAGAAGGTAAAATGGAGTGAGTTTTTTTTCCAAAATGGGCTTTTTTTTTTTTTTAATTCCCACAAAAGGGTGCACCCATGTACTTATCCCAGCCTCTTGGGAGCTGCTCTTCACTGGTTTGGAGTGTCCAAGCAGAATCTCTGTTGCCGGGTCTCTCTTGATGTGGAAACTGCTTCCCAAGCATGCGCACAGCACAGCTGTTTGCCTGCTTCACCATGGACTGGCATGGCTGTGGCCCTGCAGTTTCACCGCCACGGCTCTGGCCCTCCTCACCTCTTCCAAATGGTCTTCCTCTCCTGTATCACTCAGATGGATTTCTTAACCTTGCCTTGTTCAGGGCTGCCAGATGTTCACATAGAATCAATCACTTGTTTCTCCAGGTCTTTGTTGTGAGAGGGATATAGGAAGCATCTAACTACTCCGCCATGTTGACCATTCCTCTAAAATGTTATATACTTTGAAAGATGTGTTTTGATATATGCTTAAGGAATATTAGAAATATATGATTAGTTTGTTGATGTCATCCTTTTTAAAAAAATCCCAGATTAGGTAAGCAATTGCAAGTCTTTCCATTTTCAACCTGTTTCCTTTAATTAAATTTAGTCTTCAGAAACAAAATCATCTAAAATTGTATTCACATAATCCTGAGACTATTCAGTTTATAGATTCCATAAAATATATCCTCAGTTATCTTTACAACAATTTATGAGATAGATAATATTCATAGCTTTCCTAGGTTGACCTCTATGAGGACTGTAAATCTCTTTTCTCTATACCCCTACTTATTCCATTCCTATAGGAAAGAGGTATTTATATGGATGTGTTAAGGACAAGAGAAAAAAGAAACTACCAGGAGTCATCGATGGGTTAGAATACAAAATGTTCCAACACCTCTAGAAAAACCCTGACTGTTCTGTAGCCATGGTAACATGGCAGTAGTCATCAGACCAATCAGTTCATCAACTACAACTTGAATCAGTAAAAATGCTTTTCCAATGCATCTGTCTTCCCCGTGATTGTCTCCGTGTCTGTTCTCCCCTTTTATAAGACATGAATCATAAGTGATTACCACTTCAGTATGACTTCATTAACTTAACTGATCATATTCTCAAGTGATATACCCTTAGTTCTGAAAATCAACCAATTTTAGATTGATTCCAGTAAACAAGACTGGCCGTCAATCATTTAACCAGCCAAACTACCACACTTCTACAGATGCTTCTACAGACTCTCTTACATATCTGAGAGTTTTCCAATACCTGAATTCCATGATTCCCCTAAAGCCAATATCAGATCAGCATGTTTCTGTGCTCATATTGGCTGTGCAGTTACTCAAGTAAAGCTTTGCGAGTACAGTTTCTCTTTATCTAAAAACTTGTGAACTTAAGAGACAAGTTATCTATCCCCTCATTTACCCAATTTACAATGCTGGGATGAGTAGAGGATAACAATTATAGACACTTCCATTCTAAACAGTGAAAAATGATAATACATAGGACTTATTAGTCCAGTGCAATATATGAAACCCAACCTGACACAAGAATCCAGTCCTTTGATTAGGGCTTATTCTTACTGCCTGGCAATGAGTTACGGTGACTCTTAACTCAGTTTATTGGCTCTTGGTTCCATCTTCTTAGTCATACTTCTTTTCTCATAAGAAATAGCTGATGTTTGCAGCTTAGAAGTGCCTGAAGCCTACTTGATGCCTATTAACTTGAGACTCCAGTGACTCTATCTGTCCATTTTAGTTCAAGCTGACATTTCTGCCAGTACAATTTTTTTAAAGCACTTTATAGATCATAGAGAGGAGGTGAGTGTATTTTGCATGTGGAAGACATACAACTCATGGCCAGAGAGCAGACTGCATGTAGCAGATTGTTATTTTTTAAATTTGGCTGCACCAATATTTATCCCACCCCACAAACTCTTCTTTTATTATTACTTTCACACTCCTTAGTCGTGATGTTGGGCTTCTGTTCCCTATCCTTGAAGTTAGCTATGGTAATTGTCTTGACCCATAAAATACGGCACAAATGCTTATATGTGAATTTAAAGGCTAAGCCAGAAAACACACTGTAGCCTCTACCTTTGACTCTCGGGTCACTCACTTTGGGGGAAGCCAATTGCTAGGCAGTTGGAACCCGAAAGCAGCCCAATAATGAGAACCAAGAGGAGAGGTATCAAGCCTCTCAACTAGCAGCAAGCAGCAACTTTTAAAACATGAGAATGAACTAATTAGGAAGTAAATGTTCCAGCCCCAGTCAAATCTTCTGATAAATGTAGTCCCAGTCATAACAATGCAAATCTGTGAGAGTTCCCAAGGAAGAACTACCTAGGTAAGCCTATCCTGGATTTTGACTAATTGTTTGAGAGATAATAACAGATGATATTTAAGCCACTATATTTTGGGATTTTTTAAAATATTGCATCAGGTAACCAGCACTGTTTTCATTCAAAATATTGAACAAATGTGCATCACAAAAGAAGAATTTAATTGGAATAAGATTTACTTCAATAAGGAGAAAATTCTGAATATGTTTTCATAATGCTAAAGAAAATAAGGAAAATATTCATCTTTGAAACACAATCTAAAACAAGTGTTTGGAGGACATTTATTAGGAAAATAGAAGATGAAAATTGAGCTGGAAGCACTGAAACAGAAATAATATATAAACAAAATGTTACAGAAAGTAATAGCTACACTCAACATATTTCAAACTGCAGTACACTCCGCTGAACACAGAGTCAGGATGTGGATAACATGATCAAAAAATTCAAGAAAAACGAAGTGTCTAAGATGAAAGAAAAAATATTCTAACATGACTGTTAAAGAGCACCCTAATTTTGTAAAATGGTTGTCTGTGAGGAAATAAAAGAAAAAATGAGCATTAAATACATTCAAATATGTATTTGAAGAAAACTTTCTTTAAAGGAACAATTAAATCTGGAGAGGTAAAATATATTCAGTTTGTCTGGCTATGTATTGTTTTCACTTGCTTGTTTTTCAGATAGAATCTGATCACTTATTTAAGGAATAACCTTACCATTTTATAATGAGATTTTATTGTTTATTTATATATGCTCCATGTGGTATAAAAGCAAAATGTAATTCATATCCATATCACATAGTTTCTTTCCACACTACGCAAAAACATAGCCACTAAAGCAGTCCCTACGTGTCAAATAATTAGGTAATAAGTATACTGAATACATTATTTAATGTAGAAATTGTTGTGTATGTATTTAAGAGTGGTTTTTGATTATTGACAAATGAAGTTTTTCAGTGGGTAAGTTTTTCATACATTATTATTTGTCCCATTCAAAACAATAAAATGCAACTCCTTCTTTCCAAAAATTTATAATTCGACATTTTTTTCAGGACTAAGTTAGATAGGGATAGGAATAGATTTCCTATGTAGTTCTTATGGCATAAGTATAAAAAAGAAAAAGTTTTAAAAAATAATAGAATAAAATAAAAGAAAATGCAACATTTACAAAACTTAACCATATATAAGCCCTTCTCCAAGGAAAACTTTCAGAGAAAAATAGTCTCCAAAACCAAACCTCTTGCTGTAGAGTCGATTGCTACTCATAGGGCCTTACAGGACAGAGTAGAACTGCCCCGTAGGGTTTCCCAGCAGTGGCTGCTGGATTCAAACTGTCGACCTTTCGGTTAGCAGCTAAGCTAACCGCTGTGCCGCCATGGCTCTTATACTACAATAAGCAAATATTTGTAAGAGTGTAATTAAGAGATATTTCACACTCCTAAGTTCTTCACACACACATACATAAGCATGAACTAATACACAGCAAATGAGCCCTCAGTCGTACTTCAGGGCAAGTGTAATTTGTACCCCCGCCACTATGAAGGCAGTATAACCACGTGACTTGCATCGGTGGATAAACTGTGTGTGATCGTGAGTATATCCATAGAAGAGGTTTCTAGAAGAGAAGTTTGAAGTCAGAGTATCACGCATTTCAAATTGCCTTCTAAAGAGGTTGCATAGATTTACATTCTGATCGATATCACTTCAAGACTTCCTTACGGCAGAAAAATTTAGGATCCAGTATGCAGCTCATTAAATTGACTTTCCCTAGTAAAAACCACTGGTCTTTTTCCAGATAGTAGATCTGTCAGTCGATTCCTGGAGATGAAGAAAAGCCCCTTAGCCAAACTGCAAGGGACTGGTAGCAAGAGTTATAAGTAAAGTACTTTTGTGTTTTTTGTTTCTGTTTGTTTTTAATTAAACCGCTGAGATACTAGAGATGTTTATCCTGCAGCATAGCCTAATCTGATCTGATTGATACTATAAAGTGATAAGCCTTATGTTAGACAAAATCTCCCTTTTTATTAGTTGCATTGTCTTAGAAAGCAAATCTTTCTCTAAGATGCTTTATAGTGGAAGTGTTAAAATGCAATTACTTATAAAACACAACTTAAGAATTCATAAAGAAAACTGATGTCTTCTTATCCTGTTTCAGTGAGAGAAAATTAGAAATTAAATGGATTTCTGGTTTATTTTCTTTAATGAAAACACATCCTTCATTTTTTTCTCACCAGTTTTGGAAACATTTTTTCCAGTCATCTAGCATTTCCCCACAGATGTCAATAAGAAATATAAGCAAGACTGACTATCATGCCTTTGTATTTATTTATTTTAATCATTATAGTGGATATTTCTTAAAACTCTATGACTCAAAATTTAATTTAGATGAGGATGGCAAAAGGATATCATCATTCATTTTGAGAACTATTTTCTTAAGACATTTATTAAGGTTTCTCAATGAAACTCCCTTGAAAAGGAAAGACCCCAATCCTACTAATGTGTAGCCTTCAGATATTGATATGTTTTGGTTTAAATGCAGAAATGATCAGGGTGATTTTTGAATGAGTCAATTTGATCTAGTCAAAAATACTTTAATTTTTATTATTAAAAATTGGTGTACGTTCTGCTGTGTATATTTTCAACAACTATGACAAAATACACTAAATTATTTTATTTCCCTACATTGAAGTAATTCTGACATTAAGTCATGAGTTTCCTGTTTGCTCCATTTCAATATTGTACAAAAACTAGAGGGTGCTAGGTGAAGAACTGGCTCTGATGGAACTCTGAAGACACTGAAGGACAGGAGGCAGAGGGGTTAGGTGGGACAAAAATCACTGTAAGAGGTTCAACTATTACCAAGTTATGAGATTTTTGTACAACTTACTTCATCAGATGATGCTTTATGATCAAAATCGGCATCAGGAATGTTCTGGATCAAGAAAGACTGTTAATATCATATCCATATTCAACATCACCCTCACTGATTAAGGATGGAAACATTAATAACACGTGTTGCCTTAGGGTACCAATTATTTTCTAGCTAGTAGACTTCTCTACAGCCCCAGGTATTAACACTACTCAGAATAAAACATAGGATGGTTTAGAAGGTTCTATACAACTTGATTATAAAATTTAAAAAATGGAGCACCATGTTGAGCCTATAGATCTTCGAACTACTTCTCATTTTTATTTATTATTGTTGTTACTGTTACAGTAGACAGTAAAGAGCAGCTTTACAATTTACTCTCTTCTTAAATATAGGCCTGAATAAACTTTTTGAATTTATATTTCAGCCAAATTTTATAAAAAAATGTTGTACATTGATCCTACACTGAAATTTGAGTCTACCCTACTGCATATATTTGGGGAAGGGGGTCACATAGATTTTGTTCGTTTGTGTTTTTGGCCATATCTTCTCATAAATTGTCTTTACTTAGTATGTATTTTGAAGGAAAAATATTCATAAATATACACGTAAAGAGTAGAATTTCAAAGACACTAAATGAATAAGTTTGTTAAAAAATCTTAGAAAGTATTTAGTCCAGATTAAGCTTCTCTAGGGCTAGATTAATTACTCCACTTCTGAACTGATTTATGAATTGAGTTAATCTTTAATTAAACTATTACTGAAATTTTGATATAGTTTCCCTCAAATGACTAACAAAATATAAATGTAAATTCTTATTACTTCATATAGGCTGTTCTTTAAAGAAACTTTTAATGTATTTTTTCTTGATTAATAACAATGTCCATAAGAAAGACTAGCTCACAGCACCATACTGTGTCATTGCTGTCAGCTAAAAATAAAATAATCTCATGAATATTTAATGTTTAATAATGATTTACTAAATTGCAAACCATAATAATAAGAAGGTATTACGGTATCAAGTTAAGTCCCTGTGACTAATCATGTGGCACAAATAATGATATCAGAAAATGTATCAAAGTGAGATTTTTGCAGGTGACTATAGTTAGTATGGAAACCCTGGTGGTACAGTGGTTAAAAGTCTGGCTGCTAACCAAAAGGTCAGCAGTTCAAATCCACCAACTGCTCCTTGGAAATCCTTTGGGGCAGTTCTACTCTGTCTTGTGAGGTTGCTATGAGTTGGAATCCACTCAAAGGCAATGGGTTTTATATAGTTAGTATGAGTTGGAATGGACTTCAAAGGAACGGGTTTGGTTTGGTTTGGTTATAGTTAGAAAACTGCAAAAAAAAAAAAAAAAATAGAAAAGGCAAACAGATTTTCAGAAAAAATAAAGCAATTCAGTAATTTTGTTTTCAAGTGACAGAAACTAATTGCCATATTCTTTACTTTTAGGAATATGATTAGTACTAGAAATAAAATTAGTATCTGCTGTCTTAACCACTAATATAAAATGTAAGGGGCTAATTAAGCTCATTTCATTAAGCATGAAAGAAGGGTAATTTTTTCTCTGAAAATAAAAGCTGCCAATATTTGGAAAATCTTAATCCCACATTGTAGAGCCAGGCTTAAATTAAAAAAAAAAAAAATTACACTATATAAGTGAAAACTATTAGGAACATTCTCCTTTTAAAATTACAGTATTTAAATAAACTTTATTGTTGAACTTTTTAACAAGAGGTTGCATACAATAGAATATAAAATCTTTCCCCAAAAGTATTATTAGAAGAGCTTTTACAAATCCTGGGTTTTTATATGCGGTTTGGTTTTTGTCTATTAAGTGTAAATGGTTGCTGTAGTTAATAACTTATGTAAGCGTTTCTACTAAATGCCCTGAATATATTCCTGTCTCTTAAAACAAAATTTTACTGTTTTCTAAATAGCCTAATACAATATTATTATAAATATTCAGTATTGTACTGGGCAGTTGTTGTTAGATGGCGCTAAGTCTTTCCAACTCATAGTGACCCCATGTACAACAGAACAAAATACTGCCCAGTCCTGTGTCATCTTCACAATCATTGTTATGCTTAAGCCTATTGTTGCAGCCATTGTGTCAATCCATCACTTTGAGGGTCTTCCTCTTTTTCGCTGACCCTCTACTTTACCGAACATGATGTCTTTCTCCAGGGACTAGTCCCTCCTGATAACATGTCCAAAGTATGTGAGACATAGTCTCGCCATCCTTGCTTCTAAAGAGTATTCTAACTGTACTTCTTCCCAGACAGATCTGTACATTCTTTTGGCAGTCTGTGGTACATTCAATATTCTTCACCAACTCCACAGTTTAAAGGTGTCAATTCTTCTTTGGTCTTCCTTATTCATTGTCCAGCTTTCACATGCATATGAGGTGATGGGAAACACCTTGGTTTGGGATAGGTGCACCTTAGTCTTCAAGGTGATACCTTTGTCAAAGAGGTCTTTTGTAGCAGATATGCCAGTGCAATACTTCCTTTGATATCTTGACTGCTGCTGCCATTGGTATTGATTGTGGGTCCATGTAAAATGAAGTCCTTGACAACTTCAATCTTTTCTCTGTTGATCATGATGTTGCTTATTGGTCCAGTTGTAAGGATTTTTGTTTTCTTTATGTTGAGGTGTAATCTGTACTGAAGGCTGTGGTCTTTGATATTCGTCAGTAAGTGCTTCAAGTCCTCTTCACTTTCAGCAAACAAGTTTGTGTCATTTGCTGTCTTAGTCATCTAGCGCTGCCATAACAGAAATACCACAAGTGGATGGTTTTAATGAAGAGAAGTTTATTTCCTCACAATCAAAGTAGGCTAAAAGTCCAAATTCGGGGTGTCAGCTCCAGGCGAGGGCTTTTTCTCTCTGTGGGCCTTCTCATCAGTGTTCCCCTGGACTAGGAGCTTCTCGGTGCAGTGACCCCTGTCCAAAGGACGCAGTCTGCTCCTGGCACTGCTTTCTTGATGGTATGAGGTCCCCAATTCTCTGCTTGCTTCCCTTTCCTTTTATCTCTTGAGAGATAAAAGGTGGTGCAGGCCACACCCCAGGGAAACTCCCTTTACATTGGATCAGGCATGTGACTTAGGTAAAGGTGGTATTACTATCCCACTCTAATCCTCTTTAACATAAAATTACAATCACAAAATGGAGGCCAACCACACAATTCTGGGAATCATGGCCCAGCCAAACTGATACACACTTTTTTTGGGGACATAATTCAAACCACGACATTTGCATAATGCAGGTTGTTAATGAGTCTTCCTCCAATCCTGATGCCCTGTTCTTCTGAATATAGTCCAGCTTCTCAGATTACTTGCTCAGCATAGAGACTGAATAAGTATGGTGAAAGGATACAACCCTGACTCACACATTTCTTCACTTTAAACCACACACTATCCCCTTGTTCTGTTGGAAGGACTGCCTCTTGAGCTAAGTACAAGTTCCTCATGAGCACAATTAAGTGTTCTGCAATTCACATTCTTGCAATGTTGTCCATAATTTGTTATGATTCACACATTTGAGCCTTTGTGTAGTCAATAAAATACAGGTAAACATCTTTCTGGTTTTCTCTGCTTTCAGGGAGCATCCATCTGACATCAGTAGTAACATCCCTGGTTCCACGTCCTCTTCTGAATCTGGCTTGAATTTCTGGCAATTCCCTGTTGATATACTGCTGCATCCATTTTTGAATGATCTCCAGCATAATTTTACTTGTGTGTGATATTAAAGACATTCTTCAATACTTTCCATATTCAGTTGGATTGCCTTCTTTGGTATATGCATAAATATAGATCTCTTCCTGTCAGTTGGCCAGGTAGCTGTCTTCCAAATTTCTTGTCATAGACAAGTGAGCACTTTCAGCGCTTCATCCATTTGTTGAAACACCTCAGTTGGTATTCCGTCAGTTCCTGCGGACTTGTTTTTCACCAGTGCCTTCAGTGCAGCTTCAAACTCTTCCTCAGTACCATCAATTCCTGATCTTATGCTACCTCCTGAAATGGTTGAATGTCAATCTATTCTTTTTGGTATATGTCTCTGTGTAGTCTTTTCAATAAATAATTTGGAGACAACTGGATTTCCACGTATAAAAATTTTAACTGGACCTGTACCTCACACAATATATAAAAATTAATTCAGAATGAATCAAGGATTTAAATACAAGAATTAAACCATAAAATCTTAGAAGAAAACTTAGAGATAATGCTTTGGGACATAGTTTGTAACAATGGATTCTTAGATGTGTCATAGAAAACACAGGTAAAAAAGTAAAACAGATAAATGCAACTTTATCAAAATTAAAAATTTTGTTTATCAAAAGGCTTTATCAACAAAGTGAAGAGACAACTTACAGATTGGGAGAAAAAAATCTGGGAAACATATATCTGATAAGGATTTAATATCCAGAATATAGGAAGAACTCTTATAACTTAAAAACAACAAAAAAACCCAACCAGTCTATTTAATAATATATTAAACATTCAAAAAAAAAAAAAAAAAAAAAAAACCTAGTACCTTATACAAGAACTAAAATATCGACAATAAAACACATATACATACACACTTTTAACAATATTTAGCTTTGAAGAGGCGGGGCAAGATGGCGCTCTAGGCAGAAGCACCACGCCGTCCCTCCACAGCAAAGATCCGAAAAACTAAGCCTAAAAGAGAATCAACAATCCTGAAACCCTAGAACACCAAATGAAGAGATAAAGAACTCAGCCAAACACCAAACGGAGTGAGAATACTAAAAGAGAACAGAGAGCGAGGAGAGACTCATGCAGAGATTCCTTACCAGCTAACGCAGCACGGATCCACCATCTTGGATTCCTATCAGAGACCAGCAAACGGAAGAGCAGCCTCGCAGAGCGTCCAGTGGGAGACAGAACGACCAGTAAACTGTGGTGCGCGCTTTCCCACCCCCCACCCCTCTCCGCCTCAGCTGGGGCTCCCCTGCTTTCCGTGGCCAGGGTCCCTGGGCTGGGGGGCGCCGGTGCTTGGATTCTGCGTGCCTGGGCTGGCGGCTTTCTGAGAGCCGTTTGCTGGCTGCTGGCGAAGCTTTTTCTGCCGCCTCCCCCTCCTTTTGCCTGGGTGCCTGGTTCCGAGTGCCGTCTTTGCTCTCTCCTGCGGGGCTGTGGGGCTGCGTTCAGGCATGTGGCTGCTTCCAGGTCTGCGCTGCCGTGCTGGTGAGATCCCGGGGCCTTTGTTCATTCGCCCCTCTGCTTCCCGTGGCCACGGTCTCTTAACCCCAAGACTGCCGGCTGCTTGGAATTTGCGCCCCTGAGTGGGGGCTCTCTGGGTCCCATTTGTTGGCTGTTGGTGTGGCATTTTCTGCTTCTTCTGGTTTCTCGCTTGCCTCTCGCTGCCTCCCTCTCCTTTTGCTTCGGTGCCTAGTTCCGAGCACCGTCTTTGCTCTCTCCGGTGGGGCTGTGGGGCTGAGTTCGGGCGTGTGGCGGATTCCAGGTCTGGGCTGCTGCACTGGTGAGATCGCGGGGTCTTTGTTCATTGGCCCCTCTGCTTCCCGGGGCCACGGTCTCTTAACCCCGAGATTGCTGGCTGCTTGGAATTCGCACCCCTGAGTGGGGGATTTCTGGGTCCCATTTGTTGTCACTGACTGCTGGTTTTGCTTTTTTTTTTTTTTTTAATTTTATTTTTATTCTTTTTTGATTAGTTTTGTCATCTTTTCCCTCTTTTTCCCTTTTGTCTTTCCTCATTGCTTAATTTCTCATCTCTCTATCTCTTCCTTCTATTTCCGATCCCTGAATACCAGGCGATGTATGCCTCTTTACCTTCTGGCCAGGCTGTGCTGTGAAAACTGAGACCGACTCCCCCAGACCTCATAGCTGCATCAGTGGGATACCTGGGAACTTTGCAGTTCTTTAACTTTTCTGATTATTATTTGTTCATTCTTTCCTTTTCTTTCTCTTCCCCCATCTGGTTTTCTCCATCCCATAGTCTCTCATATGTCCATTCCAACGGCAAGCTCCCCTAGCATTCTTTTACGTTTGTATGTTTTTTCGCTCCTGCTCCTCACTCCTCTCTCCCATATCCAGCTTAGCATCACACGTAACCATCTCCCCGCTGCATCCTGCCTACCTGCACTGTGCACTTGACATCACACCACCAAGCTGTGCAGTCACGTCCTATTGGAATCTGCCCAGCACTGACTACCGACCGTCCTGGTGGCTGTGGTGAGTGCCACAAACAACCCGTCCCAGTGGCTCCTCTTCAGCTAGATCTGCCCAGCTGTACCACAACGACGAAACAAAAAAAAAAAAAAAAAAAAAAAACTACAATCAATAAATGAGAGAAATATCTACTGACTGCCCTGAAAACAGCAAACAATATAAAAACATTTACAAAAACAAGACAAGATGACTCCAATAGGCGTCCAAATTAAAACACCAGATAACTCTCCTGTGGAAGAAAATGCACTAGAAGTACCTGATAGGGAACTCAAATCACTAATACCCGGAATTTTCCAAGAACTGAGGCAAAAAGTTGACAAACATAAGGAAAAAAATAGACAAATTTATTGAAACTACAGACAAAAAATTGGAAAAATTCAAGAATATGATGCAGGAACAAAATGCCAAAATAAATTCACAACTCGAAATTATACAAAAACAACAATTAGAAATCCAAAAGATAAACAACAAGATTTCAGAAATGGATGGTGTCATAGAAGGGCTGAGAATAGATTTGAAACCATGGAAGACAGGATCAGTGGAACTGAAGACAAACACTTGGATATAACTCTGTTTCAGGAAAACTCAGAAAAAAGAACAAAGAAAAATGAAGAGACCCTGAGAGTTATGTGGGACACAATTAAAAGCAAAAACTTACAAGTGATTGGCATCCCAGAACAGGGGGAGAAAACAGAAAATACAGAGAGGATCATTGACGAACTGCTGACAGAAACTTTCCAAATATCATGAAAAATGAAAAGCTGGCCATCCAAGAAGCTCAACGAACCCCATATAGAAGAGACCCTAAAAGAAAATCACCAAGACATATCATATTCACACTCGCTAAAACTAAAGACAAACAAAGAATCCTGAGAGCAGCTGGTGAAAAAGAAGAAGTCACATACAGAGGAGAAACAATAAGACTAAGCTCAGATTATTCGGCAGAAACCAAGCAGGCAAGAAGGCAATGGGATGACATATAAAATCTTGAAAGAAAAAAATTGTCAGCCAAGAATAATATATCCTGAAAAACTCTCATTCAAATTTGATGGTGAAATTAGGTTATTTCCACATAAACAGAAACTAAAGGAATATGCAAAAGTAAAACCAAACTTACAAGAGTTATTAAAGGGAGTTCTTCGATCTGAGGACAAACAGCTTCAGCCCTCAGGCAGGACCTAGGAGCTAGGACGCAGGTTCATATGAACCAGATACCATTCTAGGAACTGAACTACAGAGGACTTTCCAAAAACAAAAGAAATACAACAGGGAATCAGAGAAATCAATCAAAGGATGACAACAACAAAAAACAATGAAAGAGGGAACAAACGGCATAGGTATAGAACCTTCTAAAGGAGAGGAAGGCAAGGCGATACCAAGTAACGGTAGACTGCTTCAAAATTATAAAGATAAGGGTAAAACTCATGGTAACCACAAAGAAAGTTAACAAACTAACTCATAAAAATAAAGACAAAAAACATAAAGTCTCAACAAAAACAAAACCTACAAAAACAAAAGAAAAGAACACAAAATCCACAAAAAAAAGTTACTTGGCACAAGAGAGTAAGAAGAACAAAGAAAACTTCAGCACCACAAAAAAAAGCACTACAAATGACAGCAACAAACTTCCATCTATCAATAATTACACTAAACGTAAATGGACTCAATGTACCCATAAAGAGACGGAGAGTGGCAGAATGGATTAGAAAACAGGATCCATCAATTTGCTGTCTACAAGAGACACACCTTAGAAACAAAGATGTGAATTTATTAAAAATCAAAGGTTGGAAAAAAATATATCAAGCTAACAACTATCAAAAAAGAGCAGGAGTGGCAATTCTAATCTCAGATAAAATAGACTTTAAAACAAAATCTACCATAAAAGACAAAGAAGGACACTATATAATGATTAAGGGGATGATCCATCATGAAGACATAACCATAATAAATATCTATGCACCCAATGACAGGGCTCCAAAATACATAAAAAAAACTCTAACAGCACTGAAAAGAGAAATTGACAGTTCCACAATAATAGTAGGAGACTTCAACACACCACTCTCAGTAAAGGACAGAACAACTAAAAAGAAACTCAGCAAAGATACAGAAGACCTAAAGGACACAATCAGCCAACTGGATCTCATAGACATATATAGAACAATCCATCCAACCGCTGCAAAGTACACATTCTTTTCCAATGCACATGGAACGTTCTCCAGAATAGACCACATCTTAAACCACAGAGAAATCCTCAACAAGATCCAAAATGCTGAGATAATTCACAGTATCTTCTCTGACCACAATGCCATCAAGGTAGAAATTAACACTAGAAAGAGCAAGGAAAAAAAAATCAAACACATGGAAACTGAATAATAATCTGCTTACACATCAATGGGTAATAGAAGAAATCAGAGATGGAATTAAAAAATTCCTAGAATCAAATGAAAATGAAAACACATCATACCAAAACCTTTGGGACACAGCAAAGGCACTCCTCAGAGGACAATTTATAGCAATAGATTCACATATCAAAAAAGAAGAAAGGGACAAAATCAAAACATTAACTACAGAACTCAAACAAATAGAGAACAACAAAAAAAGCCTACAACCACCGGAAGAAAGGAGATAGTAAAGATCAGAGCAGAAATAAATGAAATAGAGAACAGAAAAACAATAGAAAGAATCAACAAAACCAAAAGTTGGTTCTTTGAAAGAATCAACAAAATCGACAAACCACTGGCCAGACTGACAAAAGAAAAACAGCAGAGGGCACAATTAACCCAAATAAGAAATGAAATGGCGGACATTACAACAGACCCAACTGAAATAAAAAGGATTATAAGAGAATATTATGAAAAACTATATTCCAACAAATTTGAAAACCTAAAGGAAATGGATAAATTTCTAGAAACATACGGCCTACCCAAACTACAACAAAGTGATATTGAAAATCTGAACAGACCCATAACAAGAGAAGAGATTGAAAAGGTAATAAAAAAACTCCCAACCAAAAAAAGCCATGGCCCAGAAGGCTTCACTGGACAAGTCTACAAAACATTTACAGAAGAGCTTGTACCAGTTCTACTCAAGCTATTTCAGAGCTTAGAAGAGGAAGCAACACTTCCAAATTCATTCTATGAAGCCAGCATAACGCTGATACCAAAACCAGGCAAAGACATCACCAAAAAAGAAAATTACAGACCAATATCTCTCATGAATATAGATGCAAAAATTCTGAACAAAATTCTAGCCAATAGAATTCAGCATCATATCAAAAAAATAATACACCACGACCAAGTAGGATTCATACCAGGTATGCAAGGATGGTTTAACATTAGAAAATCCATCAACGTAATCCACCATAGAAATAAAAGGAAAGAAAAAAATCACATGATCATCTCAATTGATGCAGAAAAGGCATTTGACAAAGTCCAACACCCATTCCTGATAAAAGCTCTCAATTAAATAGGTATAGAAGGGAAATTTCTCAACATAATAAAGGGCATCTATGCAAAACCAACAGCCAACATCATTCTTAATGGAGAAAGGCTGAAAACATTCCCTTTGAAAACAGGAATAAGACAAGGATGCCCTTTATCACCACTCCTATTTAACATTGTGCTGGAAGTTCTAGCTAGAGCAGTAAGGCAAGAGAAAGAAATAAAAGGCATCCAAATTGGTAATGAAGAAGTTAAACTCTCCCTGTTTGCAGATGATATGATACTATACATAGAAAACCCTAAAGACTCCACGAGAAATCTACTGGAACTAATAGAAAGATTCAGCAGAGTAGCAGGATACAAGATAAACATTCAAAAATCCGTTGGATTCCTATACACCAGTAAAGAGAACGATGAAAAGGAGATCAGGAAATCAATACCATTTTCAATAGCCCTTAAAAAGATAAAATACTTAGGAATAAATCTGACCAGGAATGTAAAAGACCTATACAAAGAAAACTACAAAACACTGCTGCATGAAACCCAAAGGGATCTACATAAATGGAAAAACATACCATGCTCATGGATAGGCAGACTCAACATTGTGAAAATGGCAATTCTACCTAATGCAATTTACAAATACAATGCAATCCCGATCCAAATACCAACAACATTCTTCAAAGAGATGGAAAAACTAATTATTAACTTTATATGGAAAGGGAAGAAACCCCGAATAAGTAAAGCACTACTGAAGAAGAAGAATAAAGTTGGAGGACTCACACTACCTGACTTGAGAACCTACTATACAGCTACAGTACTCAAAACAGCCTGGTACTGGTACAACAACAGAGACATTGACCAATGGAACAGAATTGAGAACCCAGATGTAAACCCATCCACCTACAGTCACCTGATTCTCGACAAGGGCCCAAAGTCCATCAAATGGGGAAAAGACAGTCTTTTTAACAAATGGTGCTGGCAAAACTGGATATCCATTTGTAGAAAAATGAATCAGGACCCATACCTCACACCATATACAAAAACTACTTCAAAATGGATCAAAGACCTGAATATAAAGCCTCAAACTATAAAATTCATAGAAGAAAAAATAGGACCAACACTTCAGGCCTTAATACATGGTATTAACAGGATACAAACCATAAACATCAACACAAAAAACCCAACAGATAAACTAGATAACTGGGATCTTCTAAAAATCAAACATCTATGCTCTTCAAAAGACTTCACCAAAAGAGTCAAAAGAGAACCTACAGACTGGGAAAAAATTTTTGGACAGTACAAGTCAGACAAAAGTCTAATCTCCATAATCTACAAGAAAATCCAACACCTCTACAACAAAAAGACAACCAATCCTATCAAAAAATGGGCAAAGGAAATGAACAGACACTTCACCAAGGAAGACATTCAAATGGCCAACAGACACATGAGGAAATGCTCGCGATCACTAGCCATTAGAGAAATGCAAATTAAAACCACAATGAGATACCATCTCACCCCGGCATTACTGGCACGAATCAAAAATACTGGAAATAACAAATGTTGGACGGGCTGCGGGGAGATGGGAACTCTTATACACTGCTGGTGGGAATGCAAAATGATACAACCATTTTGGAAAATGATATGACGTTTCCTCAGAAAGCTAGAAATAGATGTACCATTCGATCCAGCAATCCCACTCCTAGGAATATATCCTAGAGAAATAAGAGTCATCACTCGAATAGACATATGCACACCTATGTTCATGGCAGCATTGTTCAGAATAGCAAAACGATGGAAACAACCTCGATGTCCATCAACAGACGAATGGATACACAAACTATGGTACATACACACAATGGAGTACTATGCAACGAGAAAGAACAATGAATCGGTGAACCATCTCATAACATGGATGAAACTGGAGGACATCATGCTGAGTGAAATAAGTCAATCACAAAAGGACAAATATTGTATGAGACCTCTATTGTAAAAACCCATGAAAAAATTCACATGCAAAATGTAACAATCCTTGTTGGTTACCAGGGATGGGAAGGGGGGGGGGAATACTAAATAGGCAATAGATAAGTGGTACCTTGGGTGAGAGGTGAGATAGTACATAGTACAGGGGTAACTAACACAACCTGCACAAGGAAAGGTCATGGAGGCCCTATAGACACATCCAAACCCCCCGAGGGACTGAGTTGTTGGACGGAGGGCTCTGGGGACCATGGTCTCAGGGAACATCTAGCTCAATTGGCATGACACTACTTATAAAGATAATGCTCTACATTCTACCTTGGTGAGTAGTGTCTGGGGTCTTAAAAGCCTATGAGCGGCCATCTAAGATACTCCACTGGTCTCATCCCTTCGGGAGCAAGGGAGAATGAAGAGAACAGGATACACCGAAAAGATTAGTCCAAAGGACTAATTGTCCACAGCTACCAAGGCCTCCACCGGACTGAGTCCAGTACAGCTAGATGGTGCCCGGCTACCACCACTGACTGCTCTGATAAGGATCACAACAGAGGGTTCTGGACAGAGCTGGAGAAGGATGTAGAGCATAATTTTAACTCCCCCCCCCCAAAAAAAAAAAGACCAGATTTCCTGGCCTAAAGAATACTGGAGAAACCTCAAGAGTGTGGCCCCCAGACACCCTTTCAGCTCAGAGGTGAAGTTACCTTCGAGGTTCGATGTTAAGCCTGGGAGTGGACAGCCCAGTAAAACTAAATGGGACTAACGAGGTACAGGAGTCCGGTGACAAAGGCCAGAAGGTAGAGGGGGAGTAGGAAACTGATGATAAGGAACACAAGTTGAGTAAGGACACTGTCGATGTGTTGTGAGATTGTTGACCACTGTTATAGGCTAACATTTGTAGTAACTATTAAATGGGAGGCTGTTTTGTCTTGTAAGCCTTCATCTTGGGTGAGAATGTAAGCACAATTGGAAGAGCATAGTCAATATCACTTAAATGTGTAAGTGAAAAGTTTTGAAATGGTGTTAAAAAAAAACAAAAAACAAATGAAACTAATGAGGTACAGTAGTCCAGTGACAAGGGCCAGAAAACAGAAGGGGACAAGGAAGTCCCCTGGTGATAGGGAACACAAGGTGGAGTAAGAATATTCTTGATGTGTTGTGAGATTGTTAGTAACTGTTTAATGAGAAACTATTTTGTTCTGTAAGCCTTCATCTTAAGTGAGAATAACAGCACAGTTGGAAGAGCGTAGTCAATGTCACTGAACTGTGTATGTAGAAATTTTTGAAACGGTGTATCTTTGGCTATCTGTATTTTCATCAAGAAAAAAAAAAAAGGTTGAGAATTTAGAGGCTTAATATGTTGTGGGGTTGTTAACCAATGTCATAAAACAACATGTGTACTACTGTTTCATGAGAAACTATTTGTTCTGTAAGCCTTCGCCTGAAGTACAGTAAAAAAAAAAAAAATTTAGCTTTGATTCTTTTAACATTATTTTTAAAAAGGTATAATTTTGAACATCATGTCACTTTCTGAGATTTATTTTGACTCAATATCACATAGATGACATGTATTTATATTTTCTGGGTAACCGTAGTTTATTCACATATACCAATTGCTGTAATTCTGATTCATATAATAATAGAGAAGAGGAGGAGCAATTATTGCATAGGACAGTAGGGATGAAGTAGGTTGTTTCTCTCCTTTTATTTGTGATTATATTTAAAATGAAAAATATTACAGCATTACTGACACTGAGAGTAAGAAATTTGTGATATAGAGAAGTAAGATGTAATCGCAGGTACTGAAAACCTGTTGTTGTAGAGTCAATTCCAACTCATAGTGACCCTATAGGAATCCTATAGGACAGAATAGAACTGTCCCATAGGGTTTCCAAGGAGTGGCTGGTGGATTCAAACTGCTGACCTTTTTGTTAGCAGCTGAGCTGTTAACACTGTGCCACCAGGGCTCCAAAATGGTGTGATGGCAGCATAAGACCTCCTCATCTAACTTTATGAGGCAGGGAGAGAAACATTATCAGCATCAACAACACAAGGCGGATTCCTATGAAACAGAGGTCAAATATACCTCCTGTCTCCAACTTTTTTAAACGAATTCTGACAACAGCCATCCCTACTATGGTACTCTCTACCTCTTTGCTGGGTTCGATTATTCATTGCAATGTCACACAGAACACACAGACAGCTATCACGTTTATTAGAGAAGTAAGAGGTTACAATTCAGGATACAGTTCTTCCATCAGGACAGCCTCTTCTCAGTCATGCTCACAAGCAGACCTCTCTCTGGCCTTCAACCCCTTGGCCCAGCCTCTGCCCTGTTTGGGCAAGTGTTACAAAGCTCTTTAGCTCTGCTAATAAGTTCCCAGAGGCACCTCATTCCACCAGTAAGACTCTACATGAAGGTGCTCAACTTTTTTGCTCTGTGGGCCAGGAAGCTCACCGTGCTTTTCCTGCTGGTCACTGTTCTGCTGCTTCTGCTGCTGGTGTTTCTCTGCCACTGCTTCTCAGTGTCTTGCCATCTCTGATGTTACAGCTCTCTCTTTCTGTCTCCTGGATCTAGGAGGTTCTCAGTGCAGGGATCCCAGGTCCAAAGGATGCACTCTGCTTCCAGTTCTTTTTTTCTTAATAGTGAGGTCTCCCACTCTCTGCTCACTTCTCTCTCTTTTTATCTCTTGTAAGATAAAAAGTGTGACTCAGGTGAGGGGGTGTCATGGTTTGAATTATGTCCCCCCAAAAATGTGTGTATCAATTTGGCTGGGCCATGATTCCTGGTACTGTGTGATTTTCCTACATGTAGTAAACCTGCCTCTATGATGTTAATGAGGGAGGATGGGTGGCAGTTGTGTTAGTAAGGCAGGACCTGATCTACAAGACTGGATTGTGTCCTGAGGCAATCTCTTGAGATATAAAAGACAGAAGTGATCTGTGAGACAGGGGGACCTCATACCATCAAGAAAGCAGTGCCAGGAGCAGAGCACATCCTTTGGACAGGGGTCCCTGTGCTGAGAAGCTCCTAGTCCGGGGGAACACTGAAGAGAAAGCTGACAGAGAGGAAAAGCCTTCCCCTGGAGCTGACACCCTGAAATTGGACTTTTAGCCTACTTTGACTATGAGGAAGTAAACTTCTCTTCATTAAAACCATCCACTTGTGGTATTTCTGTTATGGCAGCACTAGATGACTAAGACAGGGTGTGACTTGAATAAGCTTGGTAAAGGGTGGTGACTCGAGTCACACCCTCTAGTAAGGAAGTGACTCAAGATACATCCCACACTAATCCTGCTTCATTATCATAAAGGGAAAGTCAGTCCCAAATGAAACCATAACCACAGGCACAGAGGCTAGAATTTACAGTACATCACAAATGCAGGATAATTACATCAGATCTCAAAGTGGAGAACAATTACATCAGACCACAAAATGGAGGATGACTACATCATTACATAACTGCCCAACCACTGGAAATCATGGCCCAGCCAAGTGTACACATAACCTTAACCATCACAAGTTGCATACACCTTATTTGCTTTAGATACTGTATTTATGTAGCTGTTTTATTACTTATCATATATATGTATACATATATATTCACAGGTTAAAATAAACTGGGATTACTCAAATAAACTAAAAATATCATTTTACTGCGTGGGTAAGGTTAGTTGTAAAGCACTCCTTTCATGACTTTCCTCTGTTAAGAATTTAAAAACTGAAAATTATTCTGATAATTAGTATCATAATATGACATAAAAAGACAAGAGAAGAATCATTAGAAGCAGTTAAGATGCCAATCAGGGGAAGCTTTTTATTTCAAGTATCTGATTTCTAGCTAAAAGCTAGTGGGTTAACACTGAAATGTTGCATGTAGAAGAATGATATAACCAAATTTATATTTCAGAAATTTCTTCCTACCTGCACTTTAGAAAATCAATTGAAAGAATGCAAGAATGAAATTCAGGGAGGGCCACAAGCACCTTTTTTGCATAACCCCATCCAATCATTGTGTGGGAGTCACAAAGACTATGGCTAAAAGGGCCATATTAAGTAATTCACTGCACCTCAAGGTCTTTGAGAAGCTGAGTAGTGCTGTGATCTAGTGGACAAGATATTCATTGGTGGATTATCCAGACAATGTCATGTTTAGAATCTGATATGTAGAGAAATTTAGTGGTGGGAAAATGAGCCACTTCTCTCATAATTATATTTTAAATATCTTCTAAATAAGAGGCAGGATCATCCGCTGAGATTTAGGAGAGGTGGGTGTTAGAGACTTGAGGAAAGAAGAGAAGGTTTGAAGTAGTTTTCCTGTAGCAGGATGAAGTGAATTCCTTTGGAATTCTAGTAGGATTTCTAACCACTACACTATTTTAAGACAACGCTGGGCTTGTGGTCATTCTTTTAAAGTGAGATATATCAACATGGTGGTAGTAGTGGTGGTGACGGTGGTGATGATGGTGATGGTGTGTGTGTGTGTTTCTCAAGTGCCATTCAGTAGTTCATTTGAAGGCAGAGGAAGCAGAGAGAAAAAATTAACCAAATTTGGATTTTTGACTGATGAGTATGAAAGAAAAAAAAGAGAGTCAATATCATTGAGAGTGAATCCAAGAGATAATTAAGATGAACAATAAATCTGGGATGAATAAAGGCGGTGAAGTTATGAAAAGTATAAGGAACAATGAAAAATCAATGCACATGTTCTACAGAATGTGTTGAAATTGGAATTCAAGAGGAACTGAGCTGAAACTGGTTGGTTCCAGAGATTGGAATCTTTGAACTGATAAAGGGCAGAGGCAATAAAAGATTTGGAGGGGATAAAGCATTATTCTGGTTGGCAAAGAGAAGCATTTTGTATAGCACAGGATGTTTTCTATCAATAAAGAAGTGAGCTGTAAGATTAGTCAGAAGAAAAACTAAGGTTGTAAATAAGAATTAGTTACACAGATATTTTTCCTTAGCATGTATATGGAAAAGGAAGAAGATTTGAGGTAAAATTATTGATAGATTAGCAAGACTATATGTCCCCAAGTATTTTACCTATATACATATTTGCAGATGCATTCAACCAGCAATCAATCAAACATTGACATTTATGGCTGATTTAGCTAATGCTTTAAGCATAGTAAATGGCATGAAAAATAAGCAGATGTTAGAAAATTTATAAGTACTATTTTTCCAGAATTTTATTGAATATGTGTATTTGTTTCCCTTATAAACTAGTGTTAACTACATTTAGTTTTCTTACTTCATGACTTTTAAAAAACTTCCCCTCATTCTACCAGTTATTAATTTGATTGTATTATAACTGCAGGTATTTTGAAAGACAGCTTATAATCTTTGTGGAAACAAGCAAAATAGAAATAACGCTTTTTGTGTTCACTACAATGATTCACTTTACAAAGATGTTATTACCAAAAAAAACGTATTTTATGTAAATTTAACAGAAGGAAAGTGTTCAATGGATAAGAAAGGTACGCCATTTTTACTGCTAAATTTACTCAATATTTTAATATTAACTTAATATTTTGTCAAGGGGAATGTGCTTTTTTTTTTTTTTGTATCACAAATTAATGATCACCAAATAATCACTTTGGTTTCCTTTTTACCTGTAAAAAAGTCTTTTTTACCTGTATAAAACTATTTTTTTGTACATATAGCTTTATTCCATTCTTATTAGTCATTGACAAATAATTTATTTGAGAAAACGTAATGATTAATAATTAGTACTACTCTGCTACTTATTTCATATCTAAAACAGAAAAAGTAGAGGTTTAACAAGACACAAATAAGTTTAAATTGACAAGTAAAATCTGACTATTAAATGGATATATATTTGTAGAATTATTTAAACTTTTAACCATTGTATTGTAGCAAATACTCTGAAGAGTAATGCTTGAGCGCTTATAGTTTAAAAAAAGAAAAAAAAATCTTCCTTTTTTTTTTTTTTTTTGAGGGCAAGAAATAGATTTATTTCCAATCATATAACAATCTTAAGTACTGGTAATTTTAAGTGCATATGTTTTCCTCCATCTTCATTGCTACAATTCTAGATCAAGATAGTATTATCGCTCATCAATATTCTCGTCTTACCCTTATAACTTTCTTCCCGAATTTCATTCTTGCATTCTTTCAATTGATTTCTAAAGTGCAGGTAGGATGAACTTTCTGAAATACAAATTTGGTTATATCATTCTCCTACATGCAACATTTCAGTGTTAACCCACTAGCTTTTAGCTAGAAATCAGATACTTGAAATAAAAAGCTTCCCCTGATTGGCATCGTAACTGCTTCTAATGATTCTTCTTTTGTCTTTTTATGTCATATTATGATACTAATTATCAGAATAATTTTCAGTTCTTAAATTAAGAGAGGAAAGTCATGAAAGGAGTGGTTTACAACTAACCTTACCCATGCAGTAAAATGATATTTTTAGTTTCTTTGAATAATCCCAGTTTATTTTAACCTGTGAATATATATGTATACATATATATGATAAGTAATAAAACAGCTACATAAATACACACGTTATGAAGAAGTTATACTGCACATGAATGTTAATCTGTATTGTTATAACTACAGAAAACTTAGAGAGCCATCACTTTGGTCATCTGCTCTTTTTTCCCCTCATTCATTCTAATGGAAAAGAAAATCTAGAATATTTGTGATTGCCAAGCATATAAATGTACCTGCCGACAAAGATTAGTGATCTGTTACAGCACATATTGAATCAGCTGTATGGTGAATTCTATCTCCTTTGGACAAACATCTTGAACTATAAAAAATAATCTGAATTATACTTACAAAATGATAATGACACAAGCTTTGATATAAAAGATGAAAGTAATGAAATACCAATTCCATGTTGAGTTAATTTATTGTATATAGACCAATAGAATATTTAGATAATCAAAACTTAGTGCTACTAATTAATAACAATTCTGAATTTGAGACACAGTGTTTTATTAAGTCATGGTAAAAAAATAAACTATAATTTGGAGTTAAACCAGTTGTCATTGAAACGATTCTAACTCATGGTCACCCCATGTGTGTCAGAATAAAACTATTGTTCTTATGGTATTCAATAGCACGATTGTTCAGAAGTTAGTCAGGCATTTCATCCGAGGTGTCTCTTGATGGAATGGAACCTCCAATCTTTCAGTTAGTTGCTGAGTATGTGAATTGTTTTGCACCACCCAGGCACTGCACATTGGAGTTAGGTGTATCTTAAATACACACACACACACACACACACACACATATACGTACACATGCGAAAGTTGGACAATGAATAAGGAAGACGAAAGAAGAATTGATGCCTTTGAATTATAGTGTTGGCGAAGAATACTGACTATACCATGGACTGCCAGAAAAATAAACAAGTCTCTCTTGGAAGAAGTACAGGAAGAGTACTCCTTGGAAGCGAGAAGGGTGAGATTTCACCTCATGTACTTTGGCCAGGTTATTAGGAGGGACTAGTCCCTGGAGAAGGATATCATGCTTTGTAAAGTAAAGGGTTAGTGAAAAATAGGAAGACCCTTGAAGCGATGGATTGACATAGTGGCTGCAACAGTGGACTCAAACGTAATGATTGTGAAGACAGCACAGGACCAGACAGGGCTTCATTCTGTTGTACATAGTGTTGCTATGAGTCAGAATCGACTTGACAGCATCTAATAATGACAACAACATATATGTGCTTGCTTATGTATGCATACATTCATTAGCAAAATGATACAGTGCAATCTGCAAAAGCCAGAATCTGAGTAAGGCAGAAACAGGTCCCAGAGAAGGAAAACTAAAATATTTTCCACTAAAAGGAATGGTAGAAATGTGTAAGTTTGCACCCTGACAAAGGTGGAAAACTTGTGAGACTAGGAAAAATAAGACAGTCTCATTGAGTTCTGGCTCTCACAGGTTTCACTGTATGTAATGAATATATATACAACTATACACAAATTATTAAATATTATTATAACTAGTCTAATATTAACTATTACTAACATTAATATTTCCTAATTGAGAAGAAAATGAATGTATACCATTTCTTTCATTTTTGTTTCTGCAAACTTATATAATAGGTGTGCTAAACAATGACTCAAAGGATATTAGGGATGAAGATAAACCTCACTTATAAAATCTTCACTAATGCAGGAATTACTTTTTAAATACCTCAGATGTAGAGTCAAGACATCTAAAAATGTCCAGTGATGGTGTATTTAGAGGGAAGATCTTTCCATTTTTTGGACAATTACATTTCTTTGAAAAAAAAATAAAACTTTCAATGCAACAATATTTTTTTCTATTCAGTTGATTGATTTTTATTATCAACATATGAAATATCTTCAACTGTTACTGAAATTTCATGCCAAGTGTTAAAGAAACTAATCCACTAATACACATGTAATGTCCTAGGTAACAACACTAAGTTTTTTTTTTTTTTTTTTAGGTCAACACAGTATATTAGAAATAGATTAATCAGAATTTTTTGAAGTACGACATTTTATATTGGTGCATTCAATAGTATGTTTAAATATATTAAAACTAGTGAGAACTGGATATGTCTAGATATAATTCACTTGAGTATGAACCATCACAGAGTTTTCTTTATTATATACTTTCATTAGGGATAAATAGCATGCATTGATAAAGAAAATTTCAAAATATAGGCCAAGTTTGAAAAGAAAAAAAAAGTTCTGTTAGGTTACTTCTTTTTTAAATATAGAAGTATGTAAATTAATGTATATTTATTAATTTAATATTTAAATTAGTGGCCATAAGCAATGAAATTTGATATATTCAGAATCAACTGGATGGTAACAGGTTAGGTTTTTTTGGTTTATATTTGTAAAAAGGATGCAGTTCTGCCACTATTCTCTTAGCACTCTTTCTCTTAAAGTATAAGCTGATTAAGAACAAAAATAGTTTTAAGAATCATATATATATATGTATACGTATACATATATATATATACATATACATATATATATATATATATATACACATACATATATATATACACACACATATATATATATACATATATATATATACACATACATACATATATGGAGCCCTGATGGTGTAGTAGTTAAGAGCTCATCTGCTAAGCAAAAGGTCAGCAGTTCGAGTTCATTAGCCACTTCTTGGAAACCCTATGGGGCAGTTCTACTCTGTCCTATAGAGTCACTATGAGTTGGAATCTAGTCGATAGCAACAAGTTCAGTTTTCTTGTGGTATGCATATATACATTTGAATACATAAATTTCTAGACCTTAAAAAATAGGAAAGCATGTGGAGAAGGTTAGATGATGATAATGGGTATTGGTTGTTTTAAATTAAGATTTTTTAAATAAAAACAATGTATAAAAGATGTCACATTTTCCCATTTTTAGTTTATTTTTCAGAGATTTTAAAAGTAAATAGAAACAATATGAGAAAAATGAGGGAAAATACTGTCACAATCGTGTCTTCATTATCCTTTTCTAATCTAAGTATACCCATATCTGTAAGTTGTTTCTTACACTGGAGTATTTTAGCCTTATATTTATTGATTAATGCAAAAACATCATACAGCTGAAATGTCTAAATATATGCCTAATTCTATTGGAGTCAGTAATTAATATCTTTACATCAATAAAAATGAATGATTTACGGGTTAGAGAGACATAACTGAAATGTATTTTTTCCCATGAAATGAAACATGTTTGGGAGGAAAGTAAAACTTGCAGATTCTATGTGAAACTTTTTCTAAATAGAAATTTCTGTTTCTGATTATTGATTGAACTATTTAGTCTTGGTGTACTCATGTGTTTCAGCAACCCAAATATGGCACTATATTTGCAGCATTTATTCCCATTGAAGATCTGATTTCTAGGCAGATATTCCTTAAAACAGTGCTTCTTTATTTTATTAACAAGTATTTGTTGGCACAGAGAAGCGTCTATTAGCAAATTCAAGAAAAAAGTATGTTTAGTTATTTTGTGCAATAAATATTTTATATTAATATTTAATTTTCATTTTTTTTTTCATTCGAGATATTGTGTAAAGTGAAGGTGAATTTCTACCGATTTTTTTCCCCAAGAGCAGGAAGTAAAAGGACAGGAGGTTGGGACACAGAAAGGATAAAGAGGATCAGTATGTGTTCACATGGATCTGGAGTCCTCAAGGTTTTGACATAAGTGACAGAAAGAGGAGGGGGCAGAGACAGGAGAAAGTTAAAAATCTCATTCGATTAGACCTTATTCCATGGAAACAATGGAAGATAGAGTAGGAATGTGGGACATACACTCAGAGCAAAACAGCTAGAAAGAGAACAAGTATTCTATTTGACTTCGGTCAGACCACACAGCTGTCCTGTCTTAGATAAGCAATTGAATCCATGGCAGAGGCTAGCGATGGAAGGGTATCTTAAGGTTAGAAGTCCAGAATAGTCTGGGAAGGAGGATAAGATGGAATCCTTGGGGTGATTATAATGTCCTCATTCTTAGTAAAAATGATGGAGAAATGACATGTTTACTTTTTGCTGAATAATCAAGCATTATTAAGAAAACTTCAAGGTCTACCATAAAGTACAACACTGTCGGTAATAGGCTAATAACCATACACCTACAAGGAAAATGTATTAATATGACTATTGTTCAAATTTATGCACCAATCACTAAGGTCAAAGATGAAGAAATTGACAATTTTTACTAAACTCTGCATGTGAAAATGATCACACGTGCAGTCAAAATGCATTGTTAATGACTGATGATTGGAAAGTGAAAGTTGGAAACAAGAATCAATAGTTGGAAAATATGGCCTTTGTGATAGAAACAATACTAGAGATCACATAATAGAATTTTGAAGACCAATGACATAGTCATTGAAAATATCTTTTTCAACAACATAAATGGTGACTATACACATGGACTTCACCTGAGGGAAAACACAAGAATCAAATAGAATACACAGGTGGAAAGAGATGACAGAAACCTCAATATTATCAGTTGGAGCAAAGCCAGGTGCCAACTGCAGAACAGACCATCAAATGCTCATATGCAAGTTCAAGTTGAAGTTTAAGAAAACTAAAACAAGTCCACAAGAGTCAAAGTACAACCTTGAGTATATCCCACCTGAATTTAGAGACCATCTCAAGAGCAGATTTGATACGTTGAACACTGATGACCAAAGACCAGACAAGTTGTGGGATGACATCAAGGACACTATACTTGAAGAAAGCAAAAGGTCATTAAAAAGACAGGAAAAAAAGAAAAGACCAGAATGGATGTCAGAAGAGACTCTGAAAGTTGCTCTTGAATGTAGAGTAGCTAAAGAAAACTAGAGAAATAATGAAGTAAAAAAGCTGAACAGAAGATTTCAAAGACGAAGAGTATTAATATAAAATGTGCAAAGACCTGCAGTTAAAAAACCAGAAGGGAGGAACACGTTCAGCATTTCTCAAGCTGAAAAACCTGAAAAAAAAAAAAGCCTGGAGTTGCAACACTGAAGGGTTCTATGGGGAGAATATCAAATGATGCAGGATGGATCAAAAGAAAATGGAGGGAAATCACAGAATCACTTCATAGTTTCTGCCTAGTAATCAGAGTTTAGTCTTATTGTTTCCCTTGGTAAGTGACTTTTTGTTTTTCTCAAGTTGCTCTCAGGATTCTTTCTTTGTCTTTGGCTTGTCAGCTGTGACTATGGTATGTATCGGTGACTTTCTTTTAGTCTGTCATGGATTGAATTGTGTCCCCCCAAAATATGTATCAACTGGATTAGGCCATGATTCCCAGTATTGTGTGGTTGCCCTCCATTTTGTGATTTTAATTTTCCTGTGTGTTGCAAATCCTAACCTCTGCCTGTGGTTAATGAGGCAAGATTAGACTATGTTAAAGAGTATTAGAGTGAAATTGTAACAGCCTTACTAAGGTCACATCCCTGATCTTATGTAAAGGGAGTTTTCCTGGGGTGTGGCCTGCACCACCTTTTATCTTACAAAAGATAAAAGGAAAGTGAAATGAGCAGAGAGTTGAGGACCTCATACTACCAAGAAAGCATGCAGGGAGCAGAGTGCGTCCTTTGGACCTGGAGTTCCTGCATGGAGAGGCTCCTAGTAGAAGGGAAGATTGACAATAAGGACATTCCTCCAGAGGCAACAGAGAGAGAAAGGCTTCTCCTGGAGCAGATGCCCTGAATTTGGAATTCTAGCCTACTAGATTGTTAAAGCCATCCACTTGTGGTATTTCTGTTATAGCAACACTAGATGACTAAGAATTACTGTGATGGTTAAGATTGTGTGTGAACTTGGCTGGGCCATGATTCTCAGTGTTTATATGTGATCACTCCCATGATGGGATCTGCTATGAGTAGCCAATCAGTTGAAAGAGAGTTTCCTTGGGCATGTGGCCTGTATCTAAATATAAGCAGACATTCTGGCTTTTGCCTGCTCTGAATCCTGCAGGTGGCTCCTGTTTGTCTGACCTTCAGTTCTTGGGAGTTGAGCTAATGGCTCACTTGCTGATCTTGGGATTCATTGATCTTCACAGCCTGTGATTAAGATCCCTGCTCTCTGACCTGCCAATCTTGGGTTTGCCAACCCCTGCAGCTATGTGAATCAGAAGGAGACTCTATCCTGATCCGAGGACTTGGGATGTTCAGCCTCTACAATTGCATGAGCCATTTCCTTGAAATAATCTCCTTATATATGTATTTATATGTTTTACTGGTTTTGTTTCTCTAGAGAACCCTGCCTAAGACAGGATCTATCCTATATGGGATTAGTTGAGCTTTCTTGGATGGTCAGCTTTTGATGTTTCATGATATTTGGAAAGTTCTCTGCCAGCAAATCTTCAATATTTTCTGTTTTCCATGTTCTCCCCTGTTCTGGAACTCCATTAACATGCAAATTTTTGCCCTAATTGTGTCTCATATAATTCTTAGTTTTTCACCATTTTTCTTCATTGTTTTCTCCCATTTATCCATGGATTTTTCTTCAGTCTTGCTTATTCTATCTTCCATTGTTTCAAATTTACTCTTTCAACATTCAGTTGATTTGCCCATTTCTGAAGTTTGGTGGTTTATCTTTCAGATTTCTAGTTGCTGTTTTTGTATGATTTCTAATTTTTATTAATTTTGATGTTCTGTTCTTGCATTATTTTCCTGAATTGTTCCATTTCTTTGTCTGTGTTTTCCATGATTTTGTCTCTTTTTCCTTGGTTTTGTCTGTGTTTTCCTCTATCTCTTTCCTAATCTCTTGGAAAGCACTAAACATTTGTCTTTGAATTCCATACCAGGTAGTTTCACTGCCTTTTCTTCTACTGGAATGTCTACTGATTTGTTATTTTGGTTACTTGCTGGAGCCATCTTGTCCTGCTTTTTTTTGTATGTTTTAATATTGTCTGCTATTTCTGAGACAGTAAGCTATTATGTCCTTTATATATTGATTGTATACTTATTTGTTTCATCCTGCTTTATGTTTGTTTGTTTTGATGTCAGTGGGGCAGGTGGGCCAAGTGTGTTTTGCTGCTTTCATGAGTTTTCACCACCTTTTCTGTGTGGGCAGGACAGCAGTAGGCAGGGACACTGGTTTGACAAGGTGGCTGAGGGTGGACTTGGTGGGTACTATCTACCTGACCTTGGTCCAGTGGTGTGGGAGCATTCATAGCTTCTGACCAGGTAGGTGGAGGTGTATAAGTTCTCTTCCCACTGTTCAGTAGCTTTTCAAGTGCTGGTGGGAGGCAGTGCAGTCCCTGCGTGGCAGTGGGCCTGAGCACTGGGGATGTTATAGTTGCAGTGGCACGTTGGGAGCTGGTGGAAGGTGGGGGTGGCATACAGGCTAGTGGATGAGAGAAAGAAAACAAAAAGCATAACCAGTGGATGGGGGTTGGGTGGGCCTCGGGGTTGGGAGGGAAGGGTGGGAGGTGGCATATGAGGCAAGTGCTGTGTCTCCTGTTGGGAGTTCCATGAAGTTTCCTTCTTGTACTCCCTGTACAGGGTGGTTGCTGGTTGTGCTCCAAAATGGTAACTCTGTGCTGCATTAGCTGGCTGGGAACATCCACTCCATATCTCTCTCTGTTCTCTGTCAGTTTATTCTTCCATTTAGTTCTTTAGCCATTTATTTGATGCTTAGGGTTTCAGGATTGATGCTTGCATCTGTTTTATTTAGTTTTTCGAGTCTTTGCTGCTGAGGGATGACTTGGTGCATCAGTCCATAGCACCATGTTGGCTCTGCCTCTCTAAGAATGTAATTTTAAAGAAGAGAAGAAATATCCTGGTTTCATGGAGCTTAAATGCTCAGGGTGAAAAATTAATACAAACAACAAATGAAACAAAATGACAATACAAAATGGTAAGTATTCTGAAGGAAATAAACAAAATTGTATGGTAGAACCTAGAAGTATGAGGTAGGGTAGTCTAACTCTTTTTGTGACTATTGGACTAATGGTATACCAGCCACTTTTCATGCCTCTGTATCTCAGAGGTAAGGTGTTATTCTAGTTCTAATATATTTAGCGTCAAGGTATGTCCCTTTTGAAACACATGAAAATCAGCAGACTGCATTTATAGCCTCACTGTTGTGTAGCTTGAGCATTCCATCAAGTGATGCTTCCTGGGTGTGTTAGTTTTGTAAACTTTTGAATTTTTTTCCCTTCATTTCCTTTATTTCTGTGAGATAAGGCTTGCAAGCATACTTACAGCTTTCTTGTATGATAGTTAAGGGGACTTGTTGGGTTTGTTTTGGTTTTCTGTGACATATTCGGAAAACCAGTGGTTCCCCACGTAATCTAATAGAAAGACACCACAATAAATTATTTATATAACTCTCATTGGTATCTAGTCATACCCCAGATTAGTGGTGCCACCATGCCACTTGTCTCATTGGTGGATTGTATTATCATATTGTATTTCTCAAAACCCATATTGTTGTTGCTGTTGTTGTTATGTGCCGTAGAGTTGGTTTTTACTCATTGCAACCCTATGTACAACAGAACAAAATACTGCCCGGTCTTGCACCATCCTTATGATCCTTGTCATGCTTGAACCCATTGTTGCAACCATCTTGTCAATCCATCTCATTGAGATTCTGCCTCTTTTTCACTAACACATTGCTTTACAAACATGATGTCCTTCTCTCGGGACTTGTCCCCCATGATAACATGTCCAAAGTGTGTGAGAACTCTCACCATCCTTGCTTATAAGGAGCAATCTGGCCATACTTCTTCCAAGACAGATTTGTTCATTCTTTTAGCATCCCAAGGTGTATTCAGTATTCTTCACAAACACCATAATTTAAAGGCATCAATTCTTTTTAGTTGCCCTGCTTTCGCATGCATATGAGGTGATTGAAAACATCATGGCTTGGGTCAGGTGCACCTTAGTCTTCAAGGTGACATCTTTGCTTTTCAACACTTTAAAGAGGTCTTTTGCAGCAGATTTGCCCAATGCGTTGTGTTGTATGATTTCGTGACTGCTGTTTACTCGGGCATTGATTGTGGATCCAATTAAAATGAAATTCTTGACAACTTCAATTTTTTCTCCATTTGTCATGATGTTGTTTATTGATCCAGTTGTGAGGATTTTTTTTTTTTTTTCATGTTTTGGTGTAATCCATATTGAAGGCTGTGATCTTTGATCTTCATCAGTTCCCTCAGAAAAATCCTATACTTAAAACTATGGGTCAAAATATATCAACATTTTAAGAAGATACATAACAGCAGAATGTGTACTGTAAAATATTATTAATTAACATGAGAGAAGACCAATAGAAAATAATCAGACTGAAACCAGAAAGGGAAGAAAAAAGGAATATGGGGGAAAAAAGGTCAGAGCCTACAACATATAGAGAACCTAGTAAAAATCTAAAATATGTTCAAGTGGAGTTCCAGAAAAAGAGGAAATAAAGCAGAAGAGAAAATGGATAAGCATTTTACCAAAACTAATGAAAACTAGCAGGGCACGGATTCAAAAACTTAAGTGGACCCAAGAAAGGATAAATACCTAGAAAAGTACAATTATGTATATCATAGTCAAACCTCTGAAAATAAAAAAAAATACAATTTTTAAAATCAACTTGAGAGGGAAAAGCATATTATTATCAAAGGATCAGCAATAAGACTTATGACTAAAATTTTAACAAAAAATACGAGTTAGAAAATAATAGAATGACTAAAAATTTTCCAAAAATCTAAAAACCTAGTTATTAAAATTCTATGATTAGTATAAATTTTCCTGAAAAATTAATATGAAATAAATTAATTTTCAGGCAAATAAATAAATAAATACGCTGAAAAAATTTGCCACCAGCAGCTTTGTAACTATTAGAAATAGCAAAGGCCTGGTTGAATTCAAACTCAACTTCACCACTTACTTAGCTGAGTGACCTTTTGCAAGTTAATTAATCCCTCTGTGTCTTAGTTTCATTATCTATGAATATGAGACAAAAATATTGCCTATTTCATAGGGAGGTTTAGAGTATTAATTGACTTAATGCACTCAAGATGTTCAAAACTATTCCAAGGTTATACAACATACTCAATAAATTATTTTTATCAATACTAAATATTCTAATCAAAATCACTACAGGTGCATATTATTTAATTATGGAGTAGAAATGTTTCCATCATGGATAAGCAGTTTTCTACGGCTATTATGAGCCAGGAATTGAGGTTTAATTTAAATAGTTTTATTGCTTTAAATTTGCTCCTTCCCACTTACTATATTTACAAAGTTAAGTAAGTTATATTACTTATTTTTTCCTCCCTCCCTGCACACATAAAATGTCAATGTTATACAGAGCTGAATTGTATGAGGGCTGTGAATTTATGTCAGTTAATATATGCTTATAGATTAGCAAAGTGATGGGAACATAATAAGCCCTTTTTGAATGGCAAGTGTATAGTAATATTTTTAGTATGTATGTTTTTTATTATAGACACTGTAAACGATGCTGCAATAAGAACCACTACATATATCTCTATGGGCTCATCGCCGATAAATTCCCTCAGAAAAATCTTATACTTGAAAATCTGGAGTCAGAAAGTATCAACATTTAAGATAAGTGTCATCAAACTGCCCTTGAGTCAACTTGTAGAAACTTAACCTCTCACCAGGAATGTATAAAGCTGCTCATTTCTACAAATTCCAGAGAACAATGAACAAAAACATTATCACATTTATACAAAATTTTATGTAATTTATTGCTGGAAAAATGTTGTTAACAATATTTTTCCCTGAATGTTGTTTTTTTTTTTAGGTATAAAGTCACTATCATTAGTTCCTGTAGCATAAGAAAAGAAATTAAAATACAGTAGTCTAACAGAACACAGTTTATTGAAGCTATAGAACCACTAACTACATAATATGAAGTCCTGAATTTTATAAGCAAAAAAATTTTGGTTTGCTGATGATCGTCCACATGAAATACTATTTATTAAAATGACCACTGTTTGGTAAGCACCGATAAATTTCCAATAGCAAAGAATAATTTTCATAGGAAAAAGCTGATGTTCACTCCCTTTAAATTTTTGACTCATTTTTTCATTATTAGAGTCAATTAGGACTACTTTTCTTCCCAAATGGAAGAATGACATGGTTTTGTCCCTTTTATCTTCTTTGATCTAAGAATAAAATAAATTCAATACAAAAAATGTGCTTAGGCTCATTAAATGTAGAATGAACACATTAAACTCATAAATATTGAAGTTTCAAATGTCATCAGAGATGATTTTAGTGTGGTTTATCTCCCAATGCTGAAATCCTTCTGTAATGTTCCTAACACTTACGTATTTCACACCTGAAGGAAAATGATTAGTTGTTAAAAAGTACTTTCTATTAGTGAGCCAAGTTTCCCCTTTTTGTTCCATTCACCTGCCTGCTCCAAATTCTGTCCTAAGACGTCGCCATTGCATCATTTTTCAAATAGGAGAACACAACTTTAAAAACCACTAAAGCTTTAATTTTTGATTAAAAACAACAAATTTACCGCAGATATTTTAGTGCTAATTGTTCACACTATTTGAACCACTCCCAATAGATACACTCAGTGTCTCAACATCTCTTTGTACTTCAGAAGAGAAACACTTAATTTCTTTTCAAGTTTTTATTAAATTTACTGTTGTTGTTGCTAGTGCCATTGAGTCTGTTCTGACTCATAGCCACCCTATGTACAACAGAGCAAAACACTGCCTGGTCCTGTGCCATCCTCACAATTGTTATGCTTGAGCCCATTGTTGTAGTCACTGTGTCAATCCATATCACTGAGGATATTCCTCTTTTTCATTGACCCTCTACTATACCAAGCATGATGTCCTTCTCCAGGGACTGATCCCTCCTGATAACATGTCCAAAGTATGTAAGATGTACTCTTACCATCCTTGCTTCTAATGAGCATCCTAACTGTACTTTTTCCTACACAGATTTGTTCCTTCTTTTGACAGTCCATGGTATATGCAATAGTCTTTGCCAACACCATAATTGAAAGGCATCAATTCTTCTTCAGTCTTCCTTATTGATTGTCCAGCTTTCACATGCATATGAGACAACTGAAAACACCATGGCTTGGATCAGGCACACCTTGGTCTTCAAGGTGACATCTTTGCTTTTTAACACTTTAATGAGGTCCTTTGCAGCAGATTTGTCTGGTGCAACATATCATTTGATTTCTTGCCTGCTGTTTCCTTGGGTGTTGATTGTGGATCAAAGTAAAATGAAAAGCTTGACAACTTCAATCTTTTCTCCGTTTATTGTGATGCTGCTTATTGGTCCAGTTGTGAGGATTTTTGATTTCTTTATATTGAGATGTAATCAGTACTGAAGGCTGTGGTCTTTGATCTTCATCAGTAAGTGTTTCAAGTCCTCTTCACTTTCAGTAAGCAAGGTTGTGTCATCTGCAAGATGCAGGTTGTTATTGAGTCTTCCTCCGATCCTAAAGCCCTGTTTTTCTCCATAGAGTCCATCTTTTCAGGTTATTTACTCAGCATACAGATTGAATTTAATTAAATTTACTAAGTATTTTAATTTCTTTCAAAAGAAAATTTAATTGTGTAGAGATATTTTACTCACATTGTCAAAACACCAGTGGAACAGTAAATCAAATATTTGGCTATCTCTTCATAAATTACAGCAAGAAAAAGAAATACAGGGATGAATTGAGAAGGTTATCCACATATATTGGATATACTAATTAAAAGTACAGATAATATTCCAAAAATCATTAAGAATATTTAAAATAAACAAATAATTGATATGGTTGCAGCATCAGATGGCCTAGTCTAACTTCACAAGGGGAAGGACAAAGAATCATTATTAGCATCAAGAGCCCGAGGCTGATCCCTATGAAGCAGAGTCCGACATACCTCCACCCTCTAATCTTTTTTTTTTACCAATCCTGACACCAGCCATCCCTTTGAAGCCACCCTCTACTTCTCTATTGGGTTTGATAATTTGTTGCAACATCCACAGAGAACTTACTTACCATACTCACAGTTATGAGGTTTATTAGGGAAGTAACAGTTTACAATTCAGGATTGGGAATGACTCAGGGTACAGTTCTCTGATCAAGATAGTCTCTTCTCACCTGTGCCTGCTGGTAGGACTCTCTCTGGCCTTTAGCTCCTTGACCCTTCAGCCTTCAGTGCAACCTCTGCCTTGCTTGGGAAAGTGTTACAAAGCTCTTTAGCTTTACTAATAAGTGCCTGGGGGTACTCACTCCTCCAGTAAGTCTTGGCCCAAAGACACCCAGCTCTCTTGCTCCATGGGTTGACACATTCACTGTAACCACCTTGCTCCATGGGCTGCTAAGCCCACTGCGCCATCTCATACCAGTCTTCTGGTTCTGCTGCTGCCATTTCTCTGTCACTGCTACTTGTTGTTTTGCACTGTCTCTGGTGTTATAGCTCTCTCTCTGTCACCTGGGTCTAGTAGGTTCTCAGCACAGGGATTCTGGGTCCAAAGGATGTGCTCTGTTCCTGGGTCTTCTTTCTTTGTGATAGTGAGGTCCCTCCTTTCTGTCTGTGGGATGGCTCATTTTAAGCTGAGTGGGATGGCAAAGCTGATCAATTTCCTCGTTATAGCTCCATACACCTTATTTGCATGGTCCCACCCCCACATGAGTGTCATTCATCTCATTTGCATTATTAGCAAGCTGTCCAATCCCCTTGGTGGGCCACAAGGACCTTATTTGCATAGCCCCACACAATCATTTGGTGGGAGTTACAAAACCATGAAGAGAAAGGTCATCTAAAAGTGATCCATTGCGTCACACAATACTTAGCATTGAATATCACCAACCTGTGTGAGTATTCTATTAGAGGAAATTTGATTTTCTCAGAATACTACAGATATAAAATGAAAATCTCTGGTAGCATATATTCAATATAATCTCATCTTTTTATTCCAACTAACTAAATTTAACTTGTAGGTAAATGAAGATTAACAGAAGACATTAAAAAAGTCTTTAGTAATTAAGATTTAATTAAGTAGAATATAAAAATCAGGAAGTAAAGCATTTTAGATGCTTGAGGCAGTTTATCGTCAATGTCTTATTCATATCTATATATTTTTAAGAAGTAATACATCTAGACTTGGGAATAATAAATCTCACCCCAGGGAAACACAGGATAAGCTTTAAAAAGGCAATTCTTTCTGCCTCTGCAGCTAATGCTAGAATTGCCCTGCAGGAAATTGTGATTCTATGGAACATTTAAGTAGCTCTCATTTACGAAAGTGCAATAAGGCAAAAGTCCCCCTTTGTTTCATGTTTGATAGCAGCAGTTCCCATAAAATCTCCAATTTTAAGGGAAGAAAATCTAATATATGTTTAGATGATGGAGACAAAATAATACAACAACAACTGTTCATCAGACCAGACCTTTTGAAAATAGAGAAACTAAATAATTACTCATGTGAAGTCTGCTTATGAATCTATTTCATAGCATACAAATTACATTTGAATGAATAGAATTGCTAGAGGACATATTTTTTCTCCTCCTTCTTAAAATTGGGTAATAATCTTTTGAAGTCATTACTAGATGTACCTTCAGATTTGCACCGTTCTGATTCTAAGCAACCTAGTTTAGCTCTTAAAAATGCGAGAACATACGCTGTATTAATCCTTTCTGCTTAGCCTCTCAGCAGGATGAATTTAAAGCCATCTCAATGGCCCAAAGCAATATTTAAAAAAAGAAGCAGAGAAAAATCCTAATAGATCACCAAATCATTCTGATGTCAGAAAAATAACACTCTAAAATACAGCCTTCTGTGTTTTATTTCAGACTCATTTTCAAATTCCAAAGTAATAGAGTTTTAATATCAGGAAGAGATGCTAATCAAGAACAAATTTACAGTTATTCAGAAATAGTTCAGTGGGATTTTGCTCATTATGATGCTAAACTGGAGCTGCTCATCACACTGTGCTCCCTTAGAGAGCTAGTTGGTACTCAAAATTGATGAATTTGAAAAAAAATTAAGAAAAAAATTAGTGATTATAAAAAATATTAAAATTATATAAAATAAATAATATATATCACAGTGAAAGAATATGACAAAATTGATAAAGTAGTTAAAATTATGTGACTTTTTTCAATTATGAAACTGAGAACTTCTTTTAAATATAATTTTTTTAGTCAGTAAATAGAGACACTTATTTTGCCCTAAAATAAACACATACATTTATAAATTTTAAGAAAACTTCATTAACCAAAATATCCTTGAAGAAATAGATTACAGGTAATTTTGTATCTTTCTGTTAAAAATCAAAAGATATGATAAGGTAATTTACTACTGTAGGTACGTCTTTAGACCTTAAAAACTGCTAGAAATTTTCAAGAATAACTTCTATATATTTTATTAGAAATTTAGTTTTGAGGCATTTAGTTCTGGTTCTGTGTGTGGTGTTTGTGTGGCTATGACATGGAGGTATAATATTTATTTAAAAAAAGAGAGAAGGACAATCTCTATTGTTTCTTTTATATGTGGTATGCGTCGGGAATACTTGACTAGAAGTATTGGTGCTGTTTGGAGAGAAAGCTCACATTTACCCTTCTATAGCAATAAAGATTAAATCTTTATAAAGGCAGAAGTACACTATTATATATGATTTCATTTAACATGATATTTGAAATTAAGTGTTATATTATACTGATAAGAAATTTTCTTAATTAAAAAGAGAAGAGACCTGGAGGTGCTTACATAAATATGATGAAGTTTTAGGGATGTTGGATTCTTATAAAGCAGTGATGGAGATAAAGTCATGATATTTAAAATGGAGAAATAATATGATGTGGAAGTTGGTTCTAGTCAAATGGTTTGCCATTACATTATGGTCATATCTTTGGAACTAATTTCAGCAGATTTTGACTAGCATATTATCCTGTAACTTTCTGGTACAACCTTTTATTAGCTCTGTCAATTCTCACAGCTCTCTGGTAAAAAGCATAACTTATTATACTAAATTATCTATAATACTGTTGGAAGTGGGGGAAATGGTGGCTTTTGATGGGGTTATAGCAGAAGGATTTCATCATCCATATTTGTACCTCAAAGGAACGTATGAAGTAGATATATTTTTTGCTCAAAATGCAAGCACTTTTGAGTTCTGTTTCCAGGTAAAGTGGAGTAAGCACATTTTACCCTGTCTTTACCAGTACTGAACACAACACTGGCTGAGAATGCATAAAGGATTCAGAGAAGTATTTAGTAGCCAGCTCACTGGGGACAAATATGAAGCAACACTTAAAATTAGTTTACTACTGTAGTTCCTGGGCCTGAACACTACACAGCCAAAAACATGAAAGTGAGAACTGTTGAGCAGATGGAGACAGTGCCAGGAGAAGCCTCCTAGATCTGGTTCAAAAAGTTGAAAATTGTACCTTCTAACAGTCAGAGAATGTGGTAGATCCTAGGAACCACACAGAGACTCCACTGGAGCCAAAACTCTGAGGAAGGGGAACATTCCTCTCTTATTGGTAATCAGTGGCCTCAAGAGGTTAGGACAAACTGCTGCTGCTTTTTGCTGTCTATCTATTCTTCTACAGCTTGTCCATGGATATGGTGCAATCACTAGAAGTGTGCTGCAGAGCCTAGTAACTAGAGGTTAGCTTTCTAGACAGAGACCCACAATGGGAGGCCATAGAGAAGCAGAAAGTACTTAGGAAGATTACAGAGACAGAAGAGTATGAGAAAATGATCCCTAAAGTTGTTTATGAACTCCTAGACTCATTTTGAAATTGAGTGAAAAAATAGAAAATCTCAGAAAAGAAATGGAAGACATGAAGAAGAACCAGGCAGAAATTTTAAATCTAAATAATGCGGCAAATGAAATGAAAAATTCACTGATGGAGTCAATAATTGAATGGAGTTCATAGATGACAGAAGACGTGGTGAACTTGAATATAGGGGAAAAAAAATTATCCAATCTGATCAACAGAGAGGAAAAAAAAGAAAACAAGAGACCTCATGAGCTGTGATAATTTAACAAAAGTTTTAATATTCATATGAGTGCTAGGAAAAAAAGGAGGAGGAAAGTGATGCTGAGCCAACATTTTAAAAAAGCTGAACGTTCTCTGAAGTTGGCAAAAGACATAAACTTATTGATTCAAGAAGCTGAAAATCTCAAACAAGGTAAACCCAAAGAATGCCATGATCAGAAAATGATGTATTTGGTAGGCAGTTTGATGAACTTGGAAAATTTTCTACAGGAGAGACTTAGCCATGGTTGCATCAGAAAGAGCAATTCAGAAGCTTTCCTTAGGATAAATGAGAGGTGTTGTGAAACTAGAGGCAGAGGGCAGTGAAGTGGTTGTTGCTGTTTTCCTAACAGGATTCGTAAATCTCTAATGGTGGCAGTTGGGGGAAATTTGTTGTTGTTGCTGTTGTTGTTGTTAGTTGCTTAATTGTTTGTGCCACCCAAGGACTACTAAGGGAATGGAATGAAGATAAATTTGCAAATGTTTGTGTACGTGAGTGTTAAGGGAGACTCATGAATATACTTCAATTTTCTAAGTCTGGGTAGCTCTTGTATTAACAGTTATAGGAAAATTGAGAGTAAATTTATATAATTCAAAATCAATTAGATATGAATACATAAATACCAAACCATATAGAGCAGAGTCATTATGAGGCTTCATTTTTGTTTTTGTGTGTTTTTCTTTTTTTTTTTTTTTTTTTAATATATATTTTATTGTACTTCAGGTGAAAGCTTACAGAGCAAATAGTTTCTCATGAAATAGTAGTACACATGTTGTTTTTTGACATTGGTTAACAACCCCACAACGTATTAAGCCTCTAAATTCTCAACCTTTTTTTTTGATGAAAATTACAGATGGCCAAAGATACACCGTTTCAAAAATTTCTACATTCACAGTTCAGTGACATTGACTACGCTCTTCCAACTGTGCTGTTATTCTCACTTAAGATGAAGGCTTACAGAAAAAATAGTTTTTCATTTAACAATTACTACACATGTTGCCCTATGACAATGGTTAACAATCTCACAGCACATCAAGAATATCCTTACTCCACCTTGTATTCCCTATCACCAGGGGGCTTCCTTGTCCCCTTCTGTCTTCTGGACCTTGTCAGTGGACTATTGTACCTCTTTAGTCTCATTTGTTTATTTATTTATTTATTTATTTATTTATTTTTATTTTATTTAAACACCATTTCAAAACTTTTTACTTACACATTTAAGTGATATTGACTATGCTCTTCCAATTGTGCTGCCATTCTCGCCCAAGATGAAGGCTTACAGGACAAAACAGCCTCCCATTTAATAGTTACTACAAATGTTGCCCTATAGCAGTGGTCAACAATCTCACAATACATCGACAGTGTCCTTATTCAATTTGTGTTCCTTATCATCAGTTTCCTACTCTCCCTCTGCCTTCTGGCCCTTGTCACCGGACTCCTGTACATCGTTAGTCCCATTTAGTTTTACTGGGGTGTCCATTCCCAGGCTTAACATCGAACCTTGAAGGTAACTTCCCCTCTGAGCTGAAAGGGTGTCTGGGGGCCACACTCTCGAGGTTTCTCTAGTATTCTTTAGGCCAGTATATCTGGTCTTCTTTTTTTTTTTTTTTGGGAGTTAAAATTATACTCTACATCCTACTCCAGCTCTGCCCAGAACCCTCTGTTGTGATCCTGGTCAGAGGAGTCATTGGTGGTAGCCGGGCACCATCCAGCTGTACTGGGCTCAGTCCCGTGGAGGCCTTGGTAGCTGTGGACCATTAGTCCTTCGGACTAATCTTTTCCTTGTATCCTGTTCTCTTCGTTCTCCCTTGTTCCCGAAGGGATGAGATCAGTGGAGTATCTTAGATGGCCGCTCATAGGCTTTTAAGACCCCAGACACTACTCACCAAGGTAGAATGTAGAGCATTATCTTTATAAGTAGTGTCATGCCAATTGAGCTAGATGTTCCCCGAGATCATGGTCCCCAGAGCCCTCCGTCCAACAACTCAGTCCCTCGGGGGGTTTGGATGTGTCTATAGGGCCTCCATGACCTTTCCTTGTGCAGGTTGTGTTAGTTTCCCCTGTACTATGTACTATCTCATCTCTCACCCAAGTTACCACTTACCTATTACCTATTTAGTATTCCCCCCCCCCCCATCCCTGGTAACCAACAAGGATTGTTACATTTTGCATGTGAATTTTTTCATGGGTTTTTACAATAGAGGTCTCATACAATATTTGTCCTTTTGTGATTGACTTATTTCACTCAGCATGATGTCCTCCAGTTTCCTCCATGTTATGAGATGGTTCACCGATTCATTGTTCTTTCTCATTGCATAGTACTCCATTGTGTGTATGTACCATAGTTTGTGTATCCATTCGTCTGTTGATGGACATCGAGGTTGTTTCCATCGTTTTGCTATTGTGAATAATGCTGCCATGAACATAGGTGTGCATATGTCTATTCGAGTGATGACTCTTATTTCTCTAGGATATATTCCTAGGAGTGGGATTGCTGGATCGAATGGTACGTCTATTTCTAGCTTTCTGAGGAAACGCCATATCATTTTCCAAAATGGCTGTATCATTTTGCATTCCCACCAGCAGTGTATAAGAGTTCCCGTCTCCCCGCAGCCCCTCCAACATTTGTTATTTCCAGTGTTTTTGATTCGTGCCAGTAATGCCGGGGTGAGATGATATCTCATTGTGGTTTTAATTTGCATTTCTCTAATGGCTAGTGATCGCGAGCATTTCCTCATGTGTCTGTTGGCCATTTGAATGTCTTCCTTGGTGAAGTGTCTGTTCATTTCCTTTGCCCATTTTTTGATAGGATTGGTTGTCTTTTTGTTGTAGAGGTGTTGGATTTTCTTGTAGATTATGGAGATTAGACCTTTGTCTGACTTGTACTGTCCAAAAATTTTTTCCCAGTCTGTAGGTTCTCTTTTAACTCTTTTGGTGAAATCTTTTGAAGAGCATAGATGTTTGATTTTTAGAAGATCCCAATTATCTAGTTTATCTGTTGGGTTTTTTGTGTTGATGTTTATGGTTTGTATCCTGTTAATGCCATGTATTAAGGTCTGAAGTGTTGGTCCTATTTTTTCTTCTATGAATTTTATAGTTTGAGGCTTGATATTCAGGTCTTTGATCCATTTTGAAGTAGTTTTTGTATATGGTGTGAGGTATGGGTCCTGTTTCATTTTTCCAGAAATGGATATCCAGTTTTGCCAGCACCATTTGTTAAAAAGACTGTCTTTTCCCCATTTGATGTATTTTGGGCCCTTGTCAAAGATCAGGTGACCGTAGGTGGATGGATTTACATCTGAGTTCTCAATTCTGTTCCATTGGTCAATGTCTCTGTTGTTGTACCAGTACCAGGCTGTTTTGAGTACTGTAGCTGTATAGTAGGTTCTCAAGTCAGGTAGTGTGAGTCCTCCAACTTTATTCTTCTTCTTCAGTAGTGCTTTACTTATTCGGGGTTTCTTCCCTTTCCATATAAAGTTAATAATTAGTTTTTCCATCTCTTTGAAGAATGTTGTTGGTATTTGTATCGGAATTGCATTGTATTTGTAAATTGCTTTAGGTAGAATTGCCATTTTCACAATGTTGAGTCTGCCTATCCATGAGCATGGTATGTTTTTCCATTTATGTAGATCCCTTTGGGTTTCATGCAGCAGTGTTTTGTAGTTTTCTTTGTATAGGTCTTTTATATTCCTGGTCAGATTTATTCCTAAGTATTTTATCTTTTTAGGGGCTATTGAAAATGGTATTGATTTCCTGATCTCCTTTTCATCGTTCTCTTTACTGGTGTATAGGAATCCAACTGATTTTTGAATGTTTATCTTGTATCCTGCTACTCTGCTGAATCTTTCTATTAGTTCCAGTAAATTTCTCGTGGAGTCTTTAGGGTTTTCTATGTATAGTATCATATCATCTGCAAACAGGGAGAGTTTAACTTCTTCATTACCAATTTGGATGCCCTTTATTTCTTTCTCTTGCCTTACTGCTCTAGCGAGAACTTCCAGCACAATGTTAAATAGGAGTGGTGATAAAGGGCATCCTTGTCTTGTTCCTGTTTTCAGGGGGAATGTTTTCAGCCTTTCTCCATTAAGAATGATGTTGGCTGTTGGTTTTGCATAGATGCCCTTTATGATGTTGAGAAATTTCCCTTCTATACCTATTTTATTGAGAGCTTTTATCAGGAATGGGTGTTGGACTTTGTCAAATGCCTTTTCTGCATCAATTGAGATAATCATGTGATTTTTTTCTTTCCTTTTATTTATGTGGTGGATTACGTTGATGGATTTTCTAATGTTAAACCATCCTTGCATACCTGGTATGAATCCTACTTGGTCGTGGTGTATTATTTTTTTGATATGATACTGAATTCTATTGGCTAAAATTTTGTTCAGAATTTTTGCATCTATATTCATGAGAGATATTGGCCTGTAATTTTCTTTTTTTGTGATGTCTTTGCCTGGTTTTGGTATCAGCGTTATGCTGGCTTCATAGAATGAATTTGGAAGTGTTGCTTCCTCTTCTATGCTCTGAAATAACTTGAGTAGAACTGGTACGAGCTCTTCTGTAAATGTTTTGTAGAATTCTCCAGTGAAGCCATCTGGGCCAGGGCTTTTTTTGGTTGGGAGTTTTTTTATTACCTTTTCAATCTCTTCTCTTGTTATGGGTCTGTTCAGATTTTCAATATCACTTTGTTGTAGTTTGGGTAGGCCGTATGTTTCTAGAAATTTATCCATTTCCTCTAGGTTTTCAAATTTGTTGGAATATAGTTTTTCATAATATTCTGTTATAATCCTTTTTATTTCAGTTGGGTCTGTTGTAATGTCCCCCATTTCATTTCTTATTTGGGTTATTTGTGCCCTCTGCTGTTTTTCTTTTGTCAGTCTGGCCAGTGGTTTGTCGATTTTGTTGATTCTTTCAAAGAACCAACTTTTGGTTTTGTTGATTCTTTCTATTGTTTTTCTGTTCTCTATTTCATTGATTTCTACTCTGATCTTTACTATTTCCTTTCTTCCAGTGGTTGTAGGCTTTTTTTGTTGTTCTCTTTCTATTTGTTTGAGTTCTGTAGTTAATGTTTTGATTTTGTCCCTTTCTTCTTTTTTGATATGTGCATCTATTGCTATAAATTGTCCTCTGAGGACTGCCTTTGCTGTGTCCCAAAGGTTTTGGTATGATGTGTTTTCATTTTCATTTGATTCTAGGAATTTTTTAATTCCATCTCTGATTTCTTCTATTACCCATTGATGTGTAAGCAGATTATTATTCAGTTTCCATGTGTTTGATTTTTTTTCCTTGCTCTTTCTAGTGTTAATTTCTACCTTGATGGCATTGTGGTCAGAGAAGATACTGTGAATTATCTCAGCATTTTGGATCTTGTTGAGGATTGCTCTGTGGCCTAAGATGTGGTCTATTCTGGAGAACGTTCCATGTGCATTGGAAAAGAATGTGTACTTTGCAGCGGTTGGATGGAGTGTTCTATATATGTCTATGAGGTCCAGTTGGCTGATTGTGTCCTTTAGGTCTTCTGTATCTTTGCTAAGTTTCTTTTTAGTTGTTCTGTCCTTTACTGAGAGTGGTGTGTTGAAGTCTCCTACTATTATTGTGGAACTGTCAATTTCTCTTTTCAGTGCTGTTAGAGTTTTTTTTATGTATTTTGGAGCCCTGTCATTGGGTGCATAGATATTTATTATGGTTATGTCTTCATGATGGATCATCCCCTTAATCATTATATAGTGTCCTTCTTTGTCTTTTATGGTAGATTTTGTTTTAAAGTCTATTTTATCTGAGATTAGAATTGCCACTCCTGCTCTTTTTTGATAGTTGTTAGCTTGATATATTTTTTTCCAACCTTTGATTTTTAATAAATTGACATCTTTGTTTCTAAGATGTGTCTCTTGTAGACAGCAAATAGATGGATCCTGTTTTCTTATCCATTCTGCCACTCTCCGTCGCTTTATGGGTGCATTGAGTCCATTTACATTCAGTGTAATTATTGATAGATGTGAGTTTGTTGCTGTCATTTTGTAGTGCTTTTTTTTGTGATGCTGAAGTTTTCTTTGTTCTTCTTACTCTCTTGTGCTGAGTTCCTTTTGTTTGTGGATTTTGTGTTCATTTCTTTTGTTTTTGTAGGTTTTGTTTTTGTTGAGACTTTATGTTTTTCGTCTTTATTTTTATGAGTTGGTTTGTTAACTTTTTTTGTGGTTACCATGAATTTTACCCTTATCTTTATAATTTTGAAGCAGTCTACCGTTACTTGGTATCGCCTTGCCTTCTTCTCCTTTAGAAGGTTCTATACCTATGCCGTTTGTTCCCTCTTTCATTGTTTTGATGTTGTTGTCATCCTTTGATTGATTTCTCTGATTCCCTGTTGTATATCTTTTGTTTTTGAAAAGTCGTCTGTAGTTCAGTTCCTAGAATGGTATCTGGTTCATGTGAACCTGCATCCTAGGTCCTAGGTCCTGCCTGAGGGCTTAAGCTGTTTGTCCTCAGATCGAAGAACTCCCTTTAATAATTCTTGTAAGTTTGGTTTGACTTTTGCATATTCCTTTAGTTTCTGTTTATCTGGAAATGACCTAATTTCACCATCAAATCTGAATGAGAGTTTTGCAGGATATATTATTCTTGGCTGACAATTTTTTTCTTTCAAGATTTTATATATGTCATCCCATTGCCTTCTTGCCTGCATGGTTTCTGCTGAATAATCTGAGCTTAGTCTTATTGTTTCTCCTCTGTATGTGACTTCTTGTTTTTCCCGAGCTGCTCTCAGGATTCTTTGTTTGTCTTTAGTTTTAGCGAGTGTGACTATGATATGTCTTGGTGATTTTCTTTTCGGGTCTATTCTATATGGGGTTCGTTGAGCTTCTTGGATGACCAGCTTTTCATCTTTCATGATATTGGGAAAGTTTTCTGTCAGCAGTTCCTCAATGATCCTCTCTGTGTTTTCTGTTTTCTTCCCCTGTTCTGGTATGCCAATCACTCGTAAGTTTTTGCTTTTAATTGTGTCCCACATAACTCTCAGGGTCTCTTCATTTTTCTTTGTTCTTTTTTCTGAGTTTTCCTGAAACAGAGTTGTATCCAAGTGTTTGTCTTCAGTTCCACTGATCCTGTCTTCCATGGTTTCAAATCTACTTCTCAGCCCTTCTATGACACCATCCATTTCTGAAATCTTCTTGTTTATCTTTTGGATTTCTAATTGTTGTTTTTGTATAATTTCTAGTTGTGAATTTATTTTGGCATTTTGTTCTTGCATCATCTTCCTGAATTCTTCCAATTTTTTGTCTGTATTTTCCATAAATTTGTCTATTTTTTCCTCATGTTTGTCAGCTTTTTGCCTCAGTTCTTGGAAAATTCCGAGTATTAGTGATTTGAGTTCCGTATCAGGTACTTCTAGTGCATTTTCTTCCACAGGAGAGTTATCTGGTGTTTTAATTTGGACGCCTATTGGAGCCATCTTGTCTTGTTTTTGTAAATGTTTTGATATCGTTTGCTGTTTTCGGGGCATTCGGTAGATATTTCTCTCGTTTATTGATTGTAGATTTTTTTTTTTTTTTTCGTTCTTGTGGTACAGCTGGGCAGATCTATTTGAGGAGGAGCCACTGGGATGGGTTGCTTGTGGCACTCACCGCAGCCACCAGGACGGTCGGTAGTCAGTGCTGGGCAGGTTCCAATAGGGCGTGCCTGCACCGCTTGGTGATGTGATGTCTAGTGCACGGTGCAGGTAGGTAGGGTGCAGCGGGAAGATGGTTATGTGTGAAGCTAAGCTGGATATGGGAGAGAGGAGAGAGGAGGAGGAGCAAAAAGCGTACAAACATAAAAGAATGCTAGGGGAGTTTGTCGTTGGAATGTACAGATGAGAGACTATGGGATGGAGGAAACCAGAAGGGGGAAGAGAAAGAAAAGGAAAGAATGACCAAATGAAAATCAGAAAAGTTAAAAAACTGCAAAGTTCCCAGGGATCGCACCGATGCAGCTATGAGGTCTGGGGGAGTCGGTCTCAATTTTCACAGCTCAGCCTGGCCAGAAGGTACAGAGGCATACATCGCCTGGTATTCAGGGATCAGAAAGAGAAGGAAGAGATAGAGGGACAAGAAATTAAGCAATGAAGAAAGACAAAAGAGAAAAAGTGGTAAAATATGACAAAACTAATCAAAAAAGGAAGAAAAATAAAATTGAGAGAAAAAAAAAAAAAAAAAAAAAAGGGCAACACCAGCAGTCAGTGCCTACAAATGGGACCCAGAGAGCCCCCACTCAGGGGCGCGAATTCCAAGAAGCCGATAGTCTCGGGGTTAAGTGACCGTGGCCACGGGAAGCAGAGGGGCCAACGAACAAAGGCCCCAGGATCCCACCCGCGCGGGAGCCCAGACCTGGAAACAGCCACACGCCCGAACGCAGCCCTACAGCCCCACAGGAGAGAGCAGAGACGGCCCTCGGAACCAGGCACCCAGGCAAAAGGAGGGGGAGGCGTCAAAAAAAGGTCCACTAGGTGCCAGCAAATGGCTCCCAGAAAGCCCCCAGCCCGGGCGCGCGGAACCCAAGCACCGGCGCCCCCCCGCCCAGGGACCCCGGCCACGGAGAGCAGAGGGGTGAACGAACAAAGGCCCTGGGATCCCACCCACGCGGGAGCCCAGACCCAGAAACAGCCACACGCCCGCACGCAGCTCCACAGCCCCGCAGGAGAGAGCAGAGACAGCACCCGTACCCAGGCACCCAGGCAAAAGGGGGGGGAGGCGGCAGAAAAAGGTCCGCTAGGTGCCAGCAAACGGCTCCCAGAAAGCCCCCAGCCCGGGCGCGCGGAACCCAAGCACCGGCGCCCCCCCGCCCAGGGACCCCGGCCACGGAAAGCAGAGGGGCGAACGAACAAAGGCCCTGGGATCCCACCCACGCGGGAGCCCAGACCCAGAAACAGCCACACGCCCGCACGCAGCCCTACAGCCCCGCAGGAGAGAGCAGAGACGGCACTCGGAACCAGGCACCCAGGCAAAAGGAGGCGGAGGCGGCAGAGAAAGGTTCGCTAGCTGCCAGCAAACGGCTCCCAGAAAGCCGCCAGCCCAGGCGCGCGGAATCCAAGCACCAGCACCCCCCAGCCCAGAGACCCTGGCCACGGAAAGCAGGGGATCCCCAGCTGAGGCGGAGAGGGGTGGGTGGTGGGAGAGCGCGCACCGCAGTTTACCGGTCGTTCTGTCTCCGACCAGATGCTCTGCAAGGCTGCTCTCCCGTTTGCTGGTCTCCGATAGGAATCCAAGATGGTGGATCCGCGCTGCGTTAGCTGGTAAGGAATCTCTGCCTGAGTCTCTCCTCGCTCTCCGTTCTCTTTTAGTATTCTCACTCCGTTTGGTGTTTGGCTGAGTTCTTTATCTCTTCATTTGGTGTTCTAGGGTTTCAGGATTGTTGATTCTCTGTTAGGCTTAGTTTTTCGGATCTTTGCTGTGGAGGGACGGCGTGGTGTTTCTGCCTAGAGCGCCATCTTGCCCCTCCCTCCTTGTGTGTTTTTCTTGAGCCTCATTTCAGATGTTCTGGATTAGCTCAAATTATATCCATCTAGGTTGTCTATCCTGGCAGCATCATTTAAACACAGTAACTAAATGAACCAAAATAAACAAAATAATAATATTCTCCTTCCAGAAATTATCAGAGAATTAAAATATATAAGGCACACAGAATGTCTAAAAATAGTTTAATATTCTTAACAACAAAAATATTTTGAAGATTTTGCTAAAAACTTTATTTACCTCTTCCTTTCAGTAGGCCAAAAGCCAAATCTAGGTTTCACTCTATGAACTTAGCATCTGTTTTTCTAATAATAGTGTTTATTCTATTGGACTAGGCAGCTCTGGAATAGATACTTTCTCTTCTTCCCACTAAAAAGTTAGGTCACTATACTCAATTCTAGCCTATTCAAAAGATCTTTTTGCCAAGCTGCACTGCTCAGAATCAAATATTTCAGGAAACATTTTCTGACCCTGTTCCCAATTTTGTAGCCATCTCCCCCTTAGGAGCCATGTTCCTGTTTTGTGGTCAATAGTTTAATGATTTCTCTACAGGATATAGATGTTTTGCTTCTGCAGATTTCATGAATAGGAAAGAACAGGTTGCTGAAGGTGAGTACCATATGGATCACACTGCTTTTATAACTTCAGAGGAGAACAAGCATGTTGGGACAAACTAATGATGAGAAAGCACTTTGAAAGCACGGTGCTCTATTATAGATATCTTTCTTAACAAGAGAGTCACAAAAGCCCTTGGCTATATGCAGACGTTTATTACCTCTGTTAGAACTGGTTTAATTCCTGAAAAGGAAGAACAATGTCCAAATCACAATCATACTTATATTAATAATAATCAGATAGACATAGGTCAACTGTTTAAATTGAGATATCCTCAAACTAATTCACAAACTAATTATACATATATCCACAGATATTGCCAGAATCTTCATGGACGAAAATTGTAAAAACACAGACAGCATTGAAAACTCCCTGTTTTATATTGTTATACTGTTGATCGTAACTCATCTCAGTTACGATTTATTATCCAAAATATGTGTTGATGACTCCCAGCACAGTAACTCAGTCATCTTTTGTATAGCTAGAAAGCTTTTCATTTAAAAAGAAAATTCAGAAAATCGAACAATTTCAGTTTAAGAACAAATATGTTAATTTTACAAAGATTCTAACAAACCATGCCTGCTTTGCAAATGTGACATCCAGATTTAAGAATCAATTTAGAAAACTCATCCTTACAATTTTGTTTCTCTAGAACTATTGTCAGTACCAAATGTCTTAGGCTAGGTTCTCTAAAGAAGCAAAACTAGTGAAGTATATATATATATACATATATATAAAATATATATATACATATATAAAAAATATATATGTATATATATATAAAAAAATGTATGTATATATATGTGTGTATATATATGTATATTATATATATATATATGTATATATATGTATATATATGTATATTTTATATATATATATATATATATATATATATATAAAGAGAGATTTATCTCATGGAAATGGCTTACACGGTTGTAGAAGCTTGCAAGTCCCAAGAGTCCATTGGTTAGGCATCAGGCTGGAGGCTTGTCCTGACTCAAGTAGCTACAGGGGCTGACAAACCAAGATTGGCAGCTCAGATGGCATGTTGCTGGCTAACAGGCTGCAGAGACCGATGCATTCCAAGATCAGCAGGCTATACGGCAGAACACTGGCTGAAGTCCCAAGAACCAAGGTCAGATGATGACAAGCCAGACACACTATCCAGAGTGAGTAAAAGCCAGCAAGCTTTGCCAGAACGTCCGTATATACTGGATGCAGGCCACACCCCAAAAGAATCTCCCCTTTACACCTGACTGGCTGATCATATCAGGTCCCATCATGGAGGAGATTATAGTATATCACAAAATGGAGGATAACTACACCATTATATAACTGCCAAATTACATCATTACATAACTGCCAAACCACTGAGACTCATGGCCCAGCCAAGTTGACACACTTTAACAACATACAACCACTAAAGATGAAATATTTTTTACTTAAAACACATCTGTTATATGTTCGACATATATATTGTATTCAAGGAATGGAAGTAGACTGGGGAAAATGAAGATCAATGAGTTAAGAAACTCACCCTGAAGAGACTCAGAGCCAGTGGGAAGAGCAATGAACATGCACACAGTAGAGTTACATGTTTTCAAAAAGGCCATGGAGGATCAATGTCACCAAGATAAGAGCAGAGAGTTCCTAATTTGCTAACAGATGGCCATATTTGATGGAGTTCATCCAGCAATGAGCAGACATATTGCAACATACTTGACGTTTCAGTATTGATACATTTAATCAAGGTCATTCATCCTTGGATTAACAGCCGTTGTTACAGAAGGTGTATTGATTTTTGTTAGCCATATAGTGAGCCCTATTTGAATGACCAAACGATGAGTGTCATTTTTGCTTAAATACATCTGCTATTGAGGCACTTAATATATTTAATTAAATATTTGCAGATGAATAAAAGTCATGAGCAATTTGTTTATCTAATAAAATTTAAATAAAATGACTATAGAAAAGCAGTACTATTTGTAGAGCAAAGAATATATTGTTATGGCTGATGTTTTAAAAGAGTTATATAGTCTGGAATTTCTCATTTAATATGGTGTGACATTGAGAGATACTCATAATCCTTATCTGGGAGTAAAATGGTTCAATATATTGATACTCTGATGCCTTGGGATGGTCAAAGCTGCAGCATTGACTCCTGAGCTGGACAAACAAGCCTGAGAGTAACTGTGTGTTTATCCAAAACAAGCCTATAAATGTTAATTGTTTATAAGTGGCCATTGTATGAACATGTTTGGGAATTATTATTCTAATGCCCATGATACCGTTAATAAGCAATTTCAGAAACCTGGATCACCATAATAAATGCTCCTTCTGTGTTCCCTTGTTGTGTTCATGAAATAGTAACCCATGCAATCAGCTAATCACAAATCAATGGTTTAACCTAGATTCTTTCTTCTCCCTTATATCCTTTATGAAATTATATTTTAATACCTGTAGGCTTTACTATTAGGAAGGTACACTTATGTTTTCACTTCTCATGCAGGAAAATAGCCTTGGATTCTCTGCCTACACCTCACTTGTCCATGGTTATGAGTATTTTTATCAGTGATATTGGGAACAGGATGCTTCAATAGGACCTTTAGTCTTTCATCTCTGTATTGAGAACCCTGTCTCCCTGCAGAGAGTTGCTTTCCAGTTACCTCTCCAGCCATGCAAAAAGTTTTGTAGAATAGGTTCAGTCACTCCAAACCAAATCTTGTTGCTGAGTAGATTCCGACTCATAGCAAACCTGTACGACAGAGTAGAACTGCCCCATAGGGTTTCCAAGGAGTGGCTGGTGGATTCAGATCGCCAACCTTTTGGTTAGCAGCCAAGCTCTTAACCACCGCACCACTAGCCTCCATTCATTCACTCAAGGAAGGATTAATTCAATGCTAAGATGACTTAGAAAGGGAGACACTGTTAGGCTGCACAAAAGTCTACATATGCTATTGACAGTTACACTATTAATAAAGCTGATATTTTGATCACTTTCTGTCTTCCTCTTGTAGCTTATCATTCAATCCTTAGGGAAACTTATTTAGTCCCAGGTCTTTAAATATCATCTATTTGCTGATGACTTCCAGTGCTTATCTCAAACTCTGTTTTCTCCCCCAGAACTCCAGACTCATTATCCAACTTAATAGTTTGGATATATAATGATGTTGTTGATAGTTGCCATTAAGTTGATTCCAACTCACTGTTACATCACATGTGCGAGGTAGAATTGTGCTCCATAGGGTTTTCAAGTCTGTGACCTTGCAAAATCAGATTGCCAGGGCTTCCAAAGTGCCTCTGGATGGGTTTGAGCCCCATACTTTTGGTTAGTATTTCAGCACTTAACAATTTGCACCATCCCGGAACACCTTGGATACATAACCGTTAACTCAATTATAATCAGTCCAAAGACTTTTTTTTGAAAAAAATTTATTTCCCATTAAAAAAAAATCTTTCCCATCAAAATTCCTTATCTCCATTAAATAATCTCCATTTATCCAGTTTTTCAGTTGCTTAGGACAAAACTTGAAGTTTTCCTCTCACATTCCATAGCCACACTAAAAAATCTATCAACAAGTTCTATGAGAGTTTCTTGGAAATATGCATCGAGCGTTAGCACTTGGCTCACAGCATTCTAATCCAAACCACCAACAGTTTTTCCCTGAAACATTTTAATAAAGTACTAATTGATAGCTATGCTTTTATCCTTGCCTCTAATAATCTATTTCACATGGTTGTTGTTTTCGTTGTTGTTAGTTGCCAATGATTCAATTCTGACTCATGGGCACCCCATGCGTGCAGAGTACAACTGTGCACCATTGAGTTTTCAAGGCTATGACCCTTCGGAAGCAGATTGCCAAGCCATGTTATAGCCAAAGTGATTTGTATGCTTATAACACCCCTAGGTTTGCAATCTTGACCAGTATTAAAATGAAAGTTCTTACCAGGGTATACAAATCATTATATTATTTGGTACCCTACTTTCTCTGTTACCTTCTGTTCTATACCTCCACCCATATTCATTCAGCTGTAGCAGGACTATGCTGCCTGCTGTTATTTTTGTTTTGCTTTTAACATACTGGATAATATTTCACATCCTTGTCTTTAATTTATCTTTCTAGAAGACTCTTGTCCTTGATATCTGTATGGCTTATTTCTTCTTCTTTTTTTTTTTTAATGTCTGTGCTTAAATGCCATCTTCTCTGAGAGAATTTTCCCAATGACCCTATATAAAAATAGATCCCCTGTCAACATTCATTTTCTTTTTCCTCATAGCATTTATACATATAATGCAGTTGTTTATTTGCCCCACTTCCCACCCCACCAAAAAAAGTTATATCTCTGAGAGCAGAATTTTGTTTTGTAAAAAAAGACACATCATCTCAAGGTGGGTGTGTCACATGGTGAGTGCTTAATGAGTGTTATTAAATGGATGGATGAATACTTGGGGAGAAGGCCAGGTTGTTATTCAATTTTTTGGGATATTTTCAAATCCCACTACTTCCTAAATATTTATTTGAAAGACCCTCTATCCGTCTTCTAAATTACCACAGAGCATGTTCATTCCCTCACAACCTCTCAGATACCCTATCACAATGGCAATGACATTCTAACTGACTTCACAGCTACCAGCCTTGACGTGTGAAACCCATCTTCACATTGAATGAATTAATAAGTAGATGGATCAATAATCAAGGAATGTACCTGCAAGATGATTGTATGAAAATGTTACCCATTCCTAGTTAAATTCTTCCCATGCTTATGCATTAAATACAGGTTAAAATATAAGATCCTCATTTTTTTTTTCCCCCCTGGCTCTTTATGATCTGACTACAATGAATGTTCCCAGGCTTTTTAAGGGGAAGTATGTTGTCCTCATTCTTTATGTGGTAATACAATGCAGTTGCTTGTTTCTATGCTATTTCATGTAGTTCTCCATTGCTTCCATTCATTTTTCTGCTACAATATTCCATTCATTCCTCAGTTCACAGATTACATTACATCTCAGGAGTCTTTCCACTTCCCCCTAATAACCAAATATATGTATTGAACAACACTATGTACTAGACACTATGTTGGCTTTTTTTTGTATAATAAATAATGTTATAGAGTGTTTATATTTTATTAGAAGGGAAAATGGAGGAACAGAGAGGAAAGGTCATAAAGTTACAAAGTGCCAACATGATCACTCAAACCCAAGCAAGCCTGATTCTAAAAGTACTTTGTTCTTTTCATTACACAACGTGGCTCTCTATGAAATTTTCTCTAAGGTATAGAATTTATAAGACAGAGTTTTATTCTTTATTTTATTTAATATTACAGCAACACGGATATAACCAGAGAAGTCTGTAAAATGCAGATCAGCATTTCAAGATGTAGGTAAATATTTACATTAGCTTCTAAATTCTTGTCATAAAGATGTCAAGATTGTCCTTAAGATGAAAAAAAACAAACAAACCATGAATTCTTTAGAAGACTATTAGCAAATGATCATTATGGATAGGATATTAAAGTAAACACCCTGAAGAACAAGAGAAAGTATAGTGATTTCTTTATAAGATGTTAAAGACATTCTGGCTGTCACAAAAATATGTTGTGACATTTGTTTTCAATCCAGTCTGTGATTCCACAGCTGTCATTTAGTACGGCTGAGAAATTCCCTTAGAAAGGAATTCGCATATGAAATTTTCATTTTAATATTGCTCAGGAGTAGCCAAAATTAGAGTGCTAATTATAGAAGCACTAATTAGAAACACAGCATCTCTATACATAAAACACACTTTTTAAAAGAAAAGCAATGCACATTTTCATTTAGAGATAAGCGTTATGGAGACTATGATCCTAAGTAGTAGTCTGGAATTCCTCTAAAGCCACATAGAAATGATAGAAAAAAAATCTGGCAGTGTTATTCGGCTCAAGCTAGTTTGCTATTTAGTAGAAGAAGTGTAATGCTAGCTTTCTGAATATTGAAAACTCCTCTCCCTCAGTGGAAATCATTTAAATCCCTGGAAAAAAGTACTTTTCAATTCTGGGGTTTTATAATTAGCTTTGCATTATATACACATTTTCAGTAATCAAATCCTATCTTGTGGTACAGAACATCAATTTATTTAGGAAGCATTGTTTATGTGAGTATATCCCTTTAGGTAATGTACAACTTGAACAACATACCCAAACAAGGAAGGATAGCCTGTAGGGAAATTTAAAGCTTTATTATTCTTACAACCATGACATTATAATACCATGCTTTATGCAACACTGATTTGTAATTTATGTTATCTCTGTGTCTTTTTTTTTCTTTTTTTTTAGTTTTAATTGAGAGTGAACACTTGGGATAATGTTTAGCTTATTTTAGGTGTGTATTAAAATGCTCAGCTGCAGAATTTATGAAGTATTTTGATAATAATATTGTCTCAAACTCTATTAACTATTACCTTAAATATATGTGTTTTCTTTGAAAAATGCATATTCCATGTGTACAGGATTTATCTAAAATTTCAAAATAAATGAATTAAAATGAATACACATATCAGGAAAAATTAAAACTATCAACCACAGGAAACTATCATTTTAATGCCATTTTCAAATAGTCCACTTATTGATAGACAACTAAAAATTCTAGCTAAATCTTGAAGTATAAAACATAGCTCTAGGAGAAGCTGTGTGTCTATACAGCAGGTAATAGAGAGTCAGTTTCCTTTCATTATTATTTAATAAGGAAAAGAACTATAGAAATATGTTCAAAATAGTTGAAAAGAACTTGATTGTGTCATTTTACTCGATCTACAAAGTGTATTTAAATTACTACTGTTATATCTGTACAAAAATAAAGATTAAGAAAAAGATGTTAAAATATATCGATTGTTACTACAATTTTATTGTTATTTAAATTCAATTTATAAATATAATATAAATAGAATTTTTTTCCAGCTGGAAGAAGGTCTCGAGGTTAATCATCTGAAGAAGGAAATCTTTCTATTTATTTTCTTATTTTATTTTCATTGTATTTGCTGCATTCAAAATTTTCTTTCTCAACACACAAAATTACATCAGATGAATACATGCTCTATTTTTGAATCAAGTGATGCAAACATAGTTATTAAAATAATATGCTTTACAGTATATTTTATAAAATCTATGGTTGGCTGACATCATCCTGAACCTCTTACATGCTAGCATCAAAATGAAGACCTTGCCTACAATGGGTAATTTATTCCAACAGAAGAGACAATGAGCTCCAACACCACGTAGAGCGTGTATTCAATTTTTTTTTGGTAAGAACTGGGCATAAAGTGATTTTTAGAAACATTAAGAGTATGTATATATCTAGAATTTCACTATAAATTCTGCAAGTGTCTTGAAAATGTATTGAACAGTTTCAGCATATCACAAAGACAGTTGTTTTCTTTGTGTGTGTGTGTTTGTTTCCCCAAATTCATAGCAAGGTATGTAGGTGGAGTACTGGTTAATGGTGGACTGCTAACCAAAGGATAAGTGGTTTGAACCCACCCGGCGGCCCTGTGGGAGAAAGACCTGGCGATCTGCTTCCATAGAGTCTACAACCAAAAACAAACAAACAAACAAACCTATGGGGCAGTTCTACTCTGTCACATGAGTTGTTATGAGTTAGAATTGACTTGACGACATTCAACAACAAAGATCACAGCAATGTGTACCATTCTCCCTTGGCACCAAAATTATCCACATGAATCAGTAAGGGATCTCAGAATGAGCTTTTTCCTCCATCTTTGACAGATGAAAATTCTTGGCCGCTGACCTTGCATTAGCTGTGATATTGTAAAATATTCAGTCATTTGTTCAGTTAATCAGCATATACTGAGCACCTACCAAGTTGTAGATACCTTTGATTCACAGTTTAATTAGGCATATTTTCTATCTTTCTAGCACCCACACGGTGGTGATTAAGACAACTCTTAACCTAAGTATTTCACTGATGTACATAGGATTCATTACATGCACGATTAGTATAAGATTTTTGAAATTTAAATATATCAACATGAATTTTTGGATTTCATTATTTTCTCTTTTTTCTAGTAAAAGGTATATGTAAATTTCTCCTGTTTTGGGATGATATTTTTACAGTTGATCCAGTCCTGAAGAAGACTTGAAATTTACTATCAGCACCTCTTGTTGTTAGGCTAGTTTTACAAAGAAATAAGTAATGTTTTGTTACAACATATGAGGTATTAAAGAGTTGAAAAACTCAACAGTAAGAATACTGAAGAAGATCCTACATACACAAAAGTAATTTTTAACAAGTTAATTCAAGAGTAAGATGATTTTTTGTCATAATATATATGTAACAAAGTATTTTACATTTCAACAATCTTCACATGTACAGTTTAGTGACATCAATTACATGTGTCATGTTGTTCTGCCATAACTCTTACCTGTTATACCGTCAGCCTTAATAGACGCTCAGTGTCCTTTGAACACTGGATTCTCCTTCCCTCCTCCTTCTTGTCTGCCCTCGGTAACCACTAATTAACTTTGGTTTCTATACACTTGTCTATTCAAGATATTTCATGTAAGTGGGATCATACAATATTTGTCCTTTTATAACCAACTTATTTCACTCAGCATATTGTTTCCAAGATTCATCCATGTTTTAACATGGATCAAGACTTCATTTCTCTTTGTGGCTGAATAATATTCCCTTGCATGTATGCACCACATTTTGTTTATCCAGTCTTCTGTTGATGGACATTTAGGCTGTTTCAATTTTTTTGATATTGTGAATATTACTACAATGAACAATGGTGTGAAAGAATCTGTAAGCCTGTTTTTGGTTTTTTTTGGCATACACCTAGGAGTGAAATTGCTGAATCATATGGTAATACTGTGTTTGACTTTTTGAGAAACTGCCAGACTGTTTTGCTTTAAAATATAATTTATTTAGTACTCAAAATGATCCAGGAACATTAGAAGTTGATTTACATACTCGATTATCAAAATAATCTTAGAATATTCTGCTATCACCTTCTCACATATAACATTACATAAATTGGGCAAGATTGTATGACTGGTAGCTAACCTAAGTAAGTAGATTTTGAACATAGATTTGCCTGATTCAAAAATGTTTTCTTAATTTTTGATGTACAGTACTCATTGACAAACATATCTAATTGAAAATGCTTAATAGATAATATTAATCCATCTAGTTAGATTTTCACTACTTTATTCATTCAACATTTATGTATTAAATACCTTCTACCTTACTCCGGACAGACTGCAGAGAGCAAGACAGAATTTATCCCTGCCCTCATGAGTTTATGCTCTATTGAGAAAAACAAGAATAAAGAATGAGTATAAAATTATTTATTTTATATGATTATGTTAAATGGCATAATAGAGTCATATGAAGTTTCATGACTGTTCTTAAAAAAGAGACCTGACCTAGATCACTAAGGCAAGGGATGACTTCCTAAGTAAGAAATAATTACTCTGAGATGTAAATGATAAAAAGGTGTAAGAGGGTGACAAAGTGTTCTAGGCAAATGTGGTAGATAGAGTAATGGCTACACAACTTAATGGTCTAAGACTGGAGGTGCCCCGGAAAGCATGGCCCCTGCTCTCTCCATCACCCCAGAACTAAAACAATTTCCGAGGCCAACTCTTCAGACAGGGATTGGACTGGATTGTGGGACATAAAGTGATACTCGTGAAGAATGTGCCTCATAGACAAGTAGATATAAGAGATTACAGGGGCGGCTTCTGTCCAGAGGTGAGAGGGAAAGGCAGAGAGAGTTAGGAGCTGGATGAATGTTCATAGGGAATCAGGGCCGGAGGGGAGAAGTGTGCTGTCACAGAATGGGGTGAGCGGTTGGGGTCTCATAACAATGTATGTCAAAAAAAAAAAAAATTCTGTATGGGAGACTAACTTGAAATATAAACTTCATTTAATTACATCAATTAAAAAAACCCGACAAGTCAAGCTTGAAAAAAAAAAAGAATAATGGCTACACAAAAATGTCCATTTCCTAATCCCTGGAACCTGTATATGCTATATTACATGGCAAAAAGAACTTTGGAGCTATGACTAAGTTAAGAATCTTCAGATGGGGATATTTTCCTGGATTATCTGGGTGGGTCCAATGTAATCACAAGTGTGCTTTTATGTGGATGAGGAAGGCTAGAGAATCAGAATCTGAGAAAAGATGTGATGGTGGAAGCAGGGCTCAGAGTCCAAGAGAGATTTGAAGATGCTACACAGCTCACATTGAAGATGAAGGAATGGGTCATGAGCAAAGGAATGCAGGAGATCTTTACAAGCTGGAAAAGGTGAAGGAGTGTATTCTCCCCTAGAGACTCCTGAAGGAACGCAGCCCTGCTAACACCTTGTTTTTAGGCCACTTTGGACTTCTCACCTCCAGAACTTTAAGATAACAAATAAATTTAAGTTGTTTTAAGCCACTGAGTATGTAGATAACTTGTCACAGCAGCAATAGAAAACTAATACAGCAGAAGAAACAAAAATGTATGGACCACGAGGTAAGAAGGATCATGTACTGTTCAAGTAACCACAGCCTATTTCCCAGGAAATTAAAGGAATATTTAAATTGATTCTTAATCATATGTGTGTCAAGTTCTTTCCTTAATTTTCTTGAATCTCATGTGGTTCTCATAGTAAGAATCTCAGACTTGTCCTATATTGACCAAATGACCAATGGTTTCAGCATAAATGGTTACAGAACATCCACCACTACTGTTGATGTGATAGACATTTCTAATATTTTCCTCTCGTTCGCGACGTAAGAGAAGGTCACATTGAAGTTAGGAGTGGCCATGTGACTTACTCTGACCAAAGAGATATAAGCAAAAGTGACACTAGAAGTATCTAAGAGCCAGTACCTGACTCGTTATATTCCCTTCCTCCTGCTGCCTTAGCCAGCGCCATTGCAAATGGTGGAGCTTCTGCTGGCTTAGATGCTAGACAGAAGATAATGCAGGTCAAAGCCCTGTGCATACCTATAAAGAAGATGCAACATCCTGTCTTGTTTTATGGTACTGATATGTTTTGGTTGGCTAGTCTGTTCTGACTAATATAGCTGCTGTTGTTCTTCTGGCTACTCATAGAATATAATTTTTCCCTTTCTCTGTGCATAATTGTGCATTACATGCTATATGTCATAATTTTCTTTATGCTTTCTTCTTTCACTTTGGGTTACATCTGCTCTTAAGGCAAACTCTCTCTTTCATTATCTCAGTACCGCAAAATATCAATCTGTTCCCTTTTTGCCCTGTGATTTCTTTTTTTTTTTTTTACTGTACTTTAGGTGAATGTTTACAGAAAGCCCTGTGATTTCTTATCTCTTGCTTGTGACTCTGTTACTGCATAATATACTATTTAATTTCTATTTTGATAATTTTAATACTCCATTCATTATGGATTCAGTAAATACAACTGAATCTATATATTTTTTGAAGTTTGATTACGTTTTCTAACTTCTTTCCAACATCTTGTGAGAAGTTTCTTCTATCATTTTAGAGAATCCCATTTTAAAAGAGAGAGACGTTCATATTTGAAGCTCCATTTAGAAAGTTGACCAAAACACTGCTTTCTATTTGAAAAAGTCCTTATTTTTGGCAGAAGCTGCATCTTTACACATTGTAAACAAGATATCACAAGAGTTAAATAAGGAAGTGCAAAAGGAGGTTAGATCCATCAAAGTTGTATACATATAGAGTAACTAAAACAGTATGGAACAAAGGAGTAAAAATGCAGAATTTTGACCAAGATAATATGTTTGTAATTGTGTGTGTGTGAAGGTGTGTGTGTGTGTGTGTGTGTGTGAAAGAGAGAGAGAAAAATCAAGAATGAGGGAGTGCACAAGAGAGATCTGTTTGGTTGTATTTATTACAGAAGATGTCTTCAAAATAAGTGGTTGCATACAATGCTTTGTTACGGAAAGGTTTTTTGATCTGTCGTTTCCAAACCCTCAAAGACTTGTCTTATTAAATTATACATTCTGTAGAAGTTTAAACTATGTTTTTCACTCTCCCTGTCTAGGAGAGGACCAGTGTCACAGTTGTAGGCATTGAAACATAAATTAATTTCTTCTTTATCTGTCTCCTTCTTCCTGGGTGGATCACGGATGTGAAGCCCAGAGGTTCAAGAGTCATCTGGAGATGACAAATACAAAGTTTTTACCATTGCTATACAAAATAATTTAGAAATGCAAGAGTTTAGAAAATATCATACTCAGATAACTTTCCCTCATCCCTATGTACCTGAATGTGCATAAGAGTTTCATTCACCTAAGAAGTGACTGTAGAAACATGAGAAAAAGGAGTATTAAATATACTTAACTGTAGAACTAAAATTAAGTTAAAGTTGGAAATAATGGTTGAATATTGATACAGTTATTATAATGTTAAATCCTTGGATGATGTTGATATACTAAAATTAACAAATTATTAAAAGAGAAGACACAGGTAAAAGGGAAAGTAATATAAGCTTCTTGATTCTTCATAGAGAATTGCTCAGTTTCAAATGACAGCCCATAAAATTTTTAAATTTTTGAGTACATCTAATCATACTTAAGAGTATATAGGTAGAATCTAAAGAACACATTGTTGCTCAGTACATTTAGATGCTGGAAGAGAGTAAAACAGGGGATAGAAAGAAGTTACAAGATAATTTTATTATTGCTGATAACAGAGAACCAACAAACATTGTGTAAAGCGTGGCGCTTATTATGGGCTTAATTAATTTCTCAGATTGTTTAACAAAGCAAAATTGAACTATATTTTGCATATAAGACACAGACAAACATTATCAGAAGGATTAAAAATAAAAGCACGGATAAAAGAATACTAGACAAAGGCAAAAAGAAAAAAGAAAACAATAGTTGTGATCTTAATAGCCTACAAAGTAAAATTCTGATCAAAAAGTTCTACAGTGAGACAAAGACTCTATAGATCCCAGGGCATGATAGAATTATAATAACTATCAATGACTATGCAGAAAATAACTCAGCAGGAAACTTCATGTAGTAGAAACTACAGAAGCTGAAATATAGAAAGGCACATACAATAATAGAAGATAATGCTCCTTACTTAGTCCAGGACAGTTCAAGTGGCAAAAAATTCCATATGGGTATGAGATAGGTAAACAACATATGATGAAAATATAGATCTTAAAAATACATATCAAATTCAGTAATTATTAAGACTATGGCTTCAACTATATAAAACATTTACAAAAATTGACAAGTAAAACTTTACAAATAAAAACCTGGTGTATTTTCAAAGAGCTCGGCTACTAACCGAAAGGTCGGCACTTTGAATCCACCAGCAACTCTTTGGGAACACTATGGGGAGTTCTACTCGGTCCAGTAGGATCACTATGATTCAGAATCAACTCAGTGGTGATGGGTTTGGTCTTTGTTTTTTTATTCATATAACATTCTCTTACTAAAATAAAACAAAACTAGAAACTGGCATAAAGTTAAAATAAAATAATTTACCTAGAGATTGAAAACTTACTGTTTGTTTTGTTTTGCTTTCTTTCCTTTTAAATGAGTACCTCTTGGGTCAAAATAAAATGCAAATGATTTTGAGGAATTTGTAGGAAATTATGAAAATAAAACACATAAAGATATCCAAACATTTGATACAGCTTAGGCAGTTTTAAGAAGAATATTCATAGTATTAAAATACCTATGTCAATAAACAATTAGTAAGTGAAATAAATATCCAACTTCAATGCTAGAGAAATGCTAATAAAATGAACAAAAGCAAGCTAAATAAAATAATTCAAGATAAAAAAGCAGTAAATTAATGAGTTATACAAATAAATTAGAAACAACAGTAAAATAAATAATACTTGGTTGTTTGAAAAAGTATCAACAATAAAAACAAATTATGAATTAATCTAACCCAGAAAATACTACTCAAGTATTCTGCTCTGTGGTACTTCAGCTGAAGTCTAAAAACTACATATATAGGACCTCTTGCCGGTTGAGCTCTCCTTAGATGCTACCTATAGGAGTCCAGGCAAGAGTTGAGAAAGTGAATCACTGGCAAGAATGCAGAAGATGAGTGAAGAGAGCTTATTGTGCCTTACCCCAAAAGCATGTCTGTTGTCAGCTTCTGTTAGTCATTGTAGAATCAGAGGCCTGGATTCTAACCCTGGTCAAGCCAGTATATGTTTGGAAGATTCAGAAGCAACTGAGAACCAAATCAGAGAAAGATAGTTTAGAAAAATGAAAACTAAAGGTCAAGCTGAAATATAATTATTGATTCAAGTATTCTAAATACTAAACATGACTAACAGTATGTTAAAAAAGCATACAAAATTTTATACAAATATTAATCAGTTGGAAGATCAAAACTGAAGGGAAAACCCCATTATAAGTAGTAACAAACAAGATGAAATAAAATAGGAAAACATAACAAAGTTGTCCTAACCTTAAAGAAATGCAATGCTCTTGCATAGGAAGCCTCGATAAACATAATTCTTCTTCCCAATTAAAGTTATATATTTGGTGAAATACTATTGAAATGCTAACAGGATTTTTGTCTTGAATTAGAAAAAAAAGATCCTATTTTTTTTAATGAAAAAAAAAAAAAAAAACTAAGAAAAACCTGGCAAATCCTTAAAAACGATTGGTTATGGAATGAAACTAGCCAAACCCAAAGTTGAAAATACAATACAAAGCTTTTACAAACTAACCCATATGACACTGAGATAGGGTTAGATTGTCAGGAAAAAAAGAAAAAGAATAGAAGATTCAGAAGTTGAGTGAAATGCTTGCATATGATATAAAGTGTGATCTCAAATTAGTGGGAAAAATGAAAATGTTAATAACATAGTATTGGGACAATGGATACTAATCATTTCAAAATATAAAATTTGGGATCATTCTTCTCAAACGACACCATAAAAACTCCAAATTGTTGGAGATCTAAAGGTTAAAAAAAAGAAAAAAAAATCTAGAGGGCAAAGACTAAAAGGCAGGAGGGGACAGGAAAGCTGGTAATAGGGAATCCAAGATCAAGAAGGGAGAGTGTTGATATGTCTTGGGGTTGGTAACCAATGTCATAAAACAATGTTTGTACTAACTGTCTAATGAGATGCTAGTTTGTTCTCTAAAGCTTCATGTAAAGTACAATAATAATAAAAAAGAATAACACTAAAAAAAAAAGAAAAAATCTAGAAAAAAATTTTATATGCTGAAATATAGAGTCTTCTAAGCAGGACTCAAAATCCAGTAACAACTAAGTAAATTATTGATTAATTCAGTACAGATGCATTATATATACTTTTATAGAATGGAAAAATAAGCAAAACAAAATCAATAATGAACTGTGAAATTATTTGTTATTTATATCAGAAAATAGACAAATCTTCTCATACATAAACATTTCCTAGAATCAAGAATAAAATACCCCAAAACTCAATTTAAAAGTGGATAAAAGAAGCAAGAAATGAGTTTTGAAAGAAAATGTAGATGAGTTTTGGAAGAAAAGAAAATATTATCTCTCATTTTACCAGATTATAAAAACTGCAAGAAAACGACAGCACAGTTTGTTGGTAGCAATTTGTCCAAACAAGGACATTGAGAAACATGCTTATCAGGAACAATCATGTAACTGATGAAGGTTCAAAATGGTTCACCCACAGGTGAGAGAAATTTGGCAATATTGAACCAAATACAATTTTTAAACCAGTTATTCTAAAGACAGATGTGTACAAGTAGGAGATGATGTAAGCACACACTTCCCTCACTTTGCATTTATTTGTAATATTAAAATACTGGAAATCAACTAAATTTTCACTAATCAACAGTGATACCATAATATGAAATGGTGCATCCACAACATGGAGAATTATCTAGATGTAAAAAAGAATGAGAATTATATTTAGTAGATATGATATAATTTATTGTTTAGAAAAAAGATTTGGAAGATTGTATATATTTTGCTACTTTCTAATTTAAAAAAGGAAGAAATATATACTTATATGTAGTTATAGTTATACACATATTTTCTTTATTTGGAAGGATAAATCCAAAAATAATGGATGTAGGAGAAAAAGATTGAAGTAAGATAACACTTAACATTTTTATATAGTTTTGATGGTTACTTTGTTGTTGTCACTGTTGAGTCAACTCCAACTTGTAGCTATATTGTGTGTAACAGAAGGAAACATTGACCTGTTCTGCACCATCTTCTGGATCATTGCTATGTTTGAGTCCATTGTTACATACATATAATTAAATAAAATTAAAAAATAGAAATAGTCTTAAAATAGAAACCAAATTGAAACATCTGAATCTTACTCAGTATCAAATTAGTAATTACTACCCTGAGAAAAAAAATACTTCAAGATGATTTAAAATGTAGTATATTGACTGTGGAGTACCTGGGTGGTGCAAATGGTTAACAAGCTTCACTGCTAACCTAAAGGTAGGAGGTTCTAGTCCACCCAGAAGCACTTTGGATGAAAAGTATTGCCTTCTACTTCTTAAAAATCAGTCATTAAAACCCTATGGAGAACAAGTCTACTCTGAAACATGTGGGACCACATGGGTCAGAATCAACTCAAAAGTTTTATACTGATTGTACGATGTTAGTGAAACAAAAAAATTTTAAAAAAATGAAAAGAAATGTTTAATGCCATTTGAATATTTTCTTCTTAGTAATAATATTGGTATGATTATTTTGAAAGTATGCAATTTCTATTGTAGAATAAAGAAGTGATTCTACTATTGTTTTTCAATGAACTGAAAACAGGAGACTTTACGATTGCATAGTCCAGTACATGTAATATTTTTAATGGCCTGAGAACGATTTCTAAGCATATAAAATGGAGCATAAATTGAGAAACTTATTGTCTTCCAAAAATTCATTTTGAGCTCTGGGGAAAAAAAGTAACGTATCATATCAGTTTATAGGAGTTAACATGTGGAAGTCACTTGGATCAGTGCCTGGCATAGAATAAGTGCTCAAAAACACAGTAACTATCTAGCAAACTGGAGCCACTCAAAAAAAAAAAAAGAAGAAAGAGAGAAAGAAACAGAAAATAAATAAATAAATAAAATGTTGAGTCAAACTTTTTTTTTGGGTACCTAAGTCCCTTTCCACCACATTGGCTAACTTGGCTTATTTTGGTGTTTGATTTATTTAGTTGTGATATAGATCAATCTAGACAACTGAATTGCACAATGCATTTTTAGCTTTAAAGTAAAGTTTTATATTGTGTTTTTAGTTCTCTTTGTCAATTGTTAGCAATCTAAAATTTTTTTCTTAGTGTTAATCTTCATCACAGTTGCAAATAACAATCTCAAATGCTTATTTATATAAATATGCACACTATATTTGGACTATAAAAAAACACATTGCCATCAAGTCAATTCTGACTCATAGTGACCCTGAAGGACAGAGTAGAACTGCCCCATAGGGTTCCTAAGGCTGTAAGTCTTTATAGAAGTTGAGTGCCACATCTTTCTCCAGCTGAGTGGCTGGTGGGTTCGAACTGCTGATCTTTCGGTTAATAACAAGCACTTAACCACTGGGCTACATGGCTGTGTATAAAATGTGTATTATATATACGTATATATACACATACTGTATTCATTTGTATATATACATATATATATGAAAGACTGGGTAGCATTAAATAAGTTTTAAAATAATTACAAAATGAATAGCCTATATTTACTTTGCAATCTCCTAATCACAGTTTTCTATCTTTATATGTTAAATACCAATTTAATTTTGGAACGAAATCATATATAAATAACTCAGAGAAAGATTCATAAAACTATTTTAAAACTATATCATCAATCAGCTTCTTTGGACCTTGCTCATTTGTTCCTCATTTATAAATTTGGAATAATAATACCCATATATCTTGTGATACTGGTTAGGAATAAGCATCATTTTCACGTCTCTATGGAAAATGTATCCTCCTGCTTATCACTGTCCTTGTTTCCCACTAATCTCCATGGGTTTTGAAAAAGCTTCTAAGGTTGGGAATGCCTCAAAAATGGGTCCAAACAACGCTTCACCAGACACTTCTGAAAGTGAGTTGAGAAAATGAAGTCTGTTTTTCTTTGGTTGTTTCTGCTGAAAGTTGTAGTAAAGCTTGAAAGCTGTCAGTGGACACATTTCCTGACATATGGGCCCCAGAAGTGTGTAAAGCTAGAATGGAGAAAAGAAAGAGAGAGGGAAGAAAAAGAGAAAGAGAAAAAACACAAACTGGCAGAAGCAGGGATGAACAATTGGGAGTGAGAGTTTTGAAATCTGGCCTGTATTTGTTCCACAACTGCACTTTTATACTGAGTCCCAAGAGTTAGCTGAGGACCTTTATAATAAATTCCTTTAAGTGTTCAGGTTAGTGTAGGTTAATATGCATTTCATGTAGGATTAAAAATGTTCTTAGTTATGCAGAGCTCTGCAGAGATCTTTCACATTTCTTGGTGTAGATGAGTGAGTACTTTTAGCATTGCATCCATTTGTTGAAATATCTCAATTGGTATTCCTTTAATTCCTGAAGCCTTATTTTTTGCCAATGCCTTCAGTGCTATTTGGACTTCTTCTTTCAGTACCATCTGTTCTTGATCATATACTACCTCCTGAAATGGTTGAACCATAAACAATTCTTTTTGGTTCAACAATTTTGTGTAATCCTTCCATCTTCTTTTGATGCTTCATTCAATATTTTTGTCCATAGAATCCTTCAGCATTGCAACTTGAGGCTTGAATTTCTACCTAAGTTCTTTTAGCTTGAGAAATGTCCAACATGCTCCTCCCTTTTGGTTTCCTAACTCCAGGTTTTTGCACATTTTATTATAATACTTTACTTTCTCTTCTTGATCCAAACGTTGAAATATTCTGTTAAACTCTTTTACTTCATCGTTTCTTCCTTTTGCTTTAGCTACTCGATGTTCAAAAGCAAGTTTTAGGGTCTCTTCTGACATCCATTTTGGTCTTTTCCTTCCTTCCTGTCTTTTTAATGACCTCTTGCTTTCTTCATATTTGATGTCCTTGATGTCATTCCACAAATAATCAGTCTCCAGAGGATTTCAGTAAGTCAAATCTATTCCTGAGATGGTATGTAAATTCAGGTAGGATATACTCAAGGTCGCATTTTGGCTCTCATGGACTTGCTCTAATTTTATTTAGCTTTATCTTAAATTTCCATACAAGTTAGCTTTATCTTAAATTTCCATACAAGCAATTGACGGTCTGTTCCACAGTTGAACCCTGGCTTTGTTCTGATTGATGATATTTAGCTTCTCCACAGTCTCTTTCCATAGATGTATTTGATATGATTCCTGTGTATTCCATTAGGTGAGGTCCACTTGTATGGTCACCATTTATGTTGTTGCAAAAAGTTATTTGTAATGAATAATTCACTGGTCTTCCAAAATTCTATCATTTGATCTCTTGCATCATTTCTATCACCAAGGCTATATTTTCCAACTATGAATCTTTCTTATTTGTTTCCAAATTTTGCATTCCAATCACCAGTAATTATTAATGCATCTTTCTTGCAATTTTTATCAATCTCTGCCTGCAGAAGTTGGTAAAACTTTTCAATTTCTTTATCTTTTGCCTTTTTGGTTGGTGCATAAATATGAATAACAGGTGTATTAACTAGTCTTCCTCTCAGTCAATGATATTATCCTATCACTGACAGCACTGTCCTTCAGAATAGACCTTGAAATATTCTTTTTGACAATGAATGTGATGCCATTCCTCTTCAATTTGTCATTCCTGGAATAATTGTCCAATTCAAAATGCCAATACCAGTCCATTTCAGCTTACTAATGCCTAGAATATATATCTTTATGGGTTCCTTACATTTTTGACAACTTCCAATTTTCCTAGATTCATATTTGGTACATTCCATGTTTATGATTCCTAATGGATGTTTGGGGTTGTTTCTTCTCATTTTGAGTTGTGCCACGCTAGGAAATGAAGGTCCTGAAAACATGACTTCATCCACGTCATTAAGGTTGACTCTTCTTGGAGGAGGCAGCCCTTTCCCAGTTGTATTTTGAGTTCCTTCCAGCATGAGGGGCTCATCTTCAACAGTATATTAGACAGTGTTCTCCTGCTATTCATAAGGTTTTCACTGACCAATTTTTTTCAGAAGTAGAATGCCAGGTCCTTCTTCCTAGTCTGTCTTAGTCTGGAAGCTCTGTTGAAACATGTTCACCATGGGTGACCTTGCTGGTATTTCAAATAGTGGTGACATAGCTTTCAGCATCACAGCAACATGCAAGCCACCACAGAATGACAAACGGACAGACAAGTGGTAGAAGACAGCTACCTGGCCAACCAGCTGGAAGAGATCCATATTTGTGCCCATTCCAAAGAAAAGTGATTCAATAGAATGTGGAAATTATTGAATAATATCATTAATATCACATTCATGTAACATTTTGCTGATGATAATTCGAAAATGCTTGCAGTAGTACACTGACAAGGAACTGCCAGAAATTCATGCCGGATTCAGAACATGACGTGGAACAAGGGATATTATTGCTCAGGTCAGATGGATCCTAGCTGAAAGCAGAGAATACCAGAAAGCTGTCTACCTGTATTTTACTGACCATGCAAGAGCATTCAACTGTGTGGATCATAACAAATTATGGATAACACTGTGAAGAATGGGAATTCCAGAACAATTAATTGTGCATAAACAATTAACTTGTACAGAAACCAAGAGGTAGTTGTTCAAACAGAACAAGGGGATACTGAGTAGGTTGAAATCAGGAAAGGTGTGCGTCAGAGTTGTACCCTTTCACCATAGTTATTCAATCTGTATGCTGAGCACGTAATCCGAGAAGCTAGACTATATGAAGAGTAATGTGGTATCAGGGTTGGAGGAAGTCTCATTAACAACCTGGGATATACCATGACACAACATTTCTTGCTGAAAGTAAAGAGGACTTGAAGTACTTACTGATGAAGATCAAAGACACCACCTTCAGTATGGATTACGTTTTGACATAAAGAAAATAAAAATCCTCACAACTGGACAAATGGAGAAAATACTGCAGTTGTCAAGGATTTCAATTTGCTTAGATCCACAATCAACACCCATGGAAGCAGCAGTCAAGAAATCAAAGGACGTATTGCCTTGGCAAAATCTGCTGCAAGAGATCTCTTTAAAATGTTAAAAAGCAAAGATGTCACTTAGAGACTATGGTGCACCTGTCCAAAGCCCTGGTGTTTTCAATTGTCTCATATACATGTGAAAACTGGACAATGAATAAGGAAGACTGACAAAGAATTGATGCCTTTGAATCATGGTGTTGGCAGAGAATATTGACTATACCATGGACTGCCAGAAGAACAAACAAATCTGTCTTGGAAGTACAGCTAGAATGCTCCTTAGAAGCAAGGATGGTGATAAGATATTATTGTCATATTGACATATTATTTTCCTCATGTGCTCAGTATTTATGGATGTACATACCTTTATTCAGAGATTTTCATTGACTAATGGAATTTACTTTCCAGTTGAAAGAGGCACTGATATTACTTAGCCAAGTCTTCAGAATCAAGGATAATCACATCAGATCATAAAATGGTGGACAACCACACAATACTGGAAATCATGGCCTAGCCAAGTTGAAACACACTTTGGGGGGACACAATACAATCCATAACAAAAGTTTCCCTCTCTTTCACTGACTATCTGCTTTACCACGCATAATATCCTTCTCCAGGGACTGGTGTCTCCTGATAACATGTGCAAAGTATGCGAGACGAATTCTTGCCATCCTCACTTCTAAGGAGCATTCTGGCTGTGCTTCTTCCAAGACAGATCTGTTCGATCTTCCAGTAGTACATGGTATATCCAATATCTTTGCCAACACCATAATTCAAAGGCATCAATTCTTCTTCGAACTTCCTTATTCATTATACAGCTTTCCTATGCACATGAGGTGATTGAAAATAACTTGGCTTGGGTGAAGCTCACCTTAGTCCTCAAAGTGACATCTTTGCTTTTTGACACTCTAAAGTGATCTTTTACAGCATTTTATTTCTTGACTGCTGCTTCCATGGATGTTGATTGTGGAGCCAAGTAAAATGAAATCTGTGACAATCTCAATATTTCCTCCATTTATCATGATGTTGCTTATTGGCCCAGTTGTGAGGATTTTTGTTTTCTTTATGTTGAGGTGTAATCCATACTGAAGGCTGTAGTCTTTGATCTTCATCAGTTAAGTACTTCAAGTCTTATTATGGGTAAACATTTCCTGTAAGTATTAAAAATTCTATCCCTTTCTAGTTTTCCTCTTTATATCCAATCCTTGCTCTTTGTTTAAGTATCACTACTTGTCCTTTTTTTTCCTATAAAGTCTAACTCACTCAAAAAAAAAAATTAAAATCATAGATCTCCTTTTTCTTTAAAAAAAAAGATATTCAAGACCATCATAAAAAATATTATGCCACACATATTTATAAAACATAACTATTTTCATTCCTCATATTTTATTCCAGGAAATCCATCAGTATAATAATACTTTATGTGTATGTATAATATTATGTATGTATATATATATATATATATAATATCACTGCACACTAACTTTTATTTCTACCAGTGTTGCCTGTTTAAGCCCCATAAAGTTTCCAAGGAGAGCCTGGTGGATTCAAACTGCTGACCACTTGGTTAGCAGCCGTAGCACTTAACCACTACGCCACCAGGGTTTCCAAAATTAACCAAGTTTTTATTTAAAGAAATTCTCCATCTTTCTGTAAATACTATTTAATAATATAGTAAAAGTTGGTTCATTGAATCAAATTCTTCTTCTTTTTCTTTCCCCTTCAGATTACATGTGTTTAAAATACTTTAGCTCACATGGAGGACTCTTGGTTGATAGCTGGAAGAAGAGACAGTCCAAGCTCTCACATATACATTGACACTGTGTATGCAGTCGGATATGGAACAACTGTACTCTGCGATTTCCCAGTTACAGAGCAAATAAGTGTACCTTTTTATAAAACAAGTTTGGGTTGAATTTTATCCAACTGTCAATGAAAGTGAATTGACAGAGTCTAACATTGATGAGTAACATTTATTGAGCAGTCATTCTATGATAGATACTTTTAGGTTCTTTTTCTAGTTATATAATTCTAGTTTTAAATATTTGAGGAACCTAATCTCAATTACAAATATCATGTTAATTGACAGTATTATTATCATTATAGGCTTTAATATAATAAACACCACCATGCTGTCTCAGGAATCCTTTGGTTTTATAATTCTAACACCCAAAACAGTCCTTTGTTAATAGAAAGCGTCACTTAGTTTAGCTTCAAAACAGCTTAGCTCTTGATTATGCAACTTTTTGTTTTTACCTTTTCCGTACAAAAGCTTACCTAGCCCATGTTCTTCCAAAATGTTGGTTAAATGACTTTTTCCTTAATACTGAATAATACGTTAGTAAATTTTAGCTTATTTTATTGGAATTATGCTGCTTTAATTATAGCTTTTAAATAATAAAATGCAACTTAGATTCTTAACCATATAAAATATAAAAAATCCATGAAATAGGAATTGAAGGATTAAAAAAACCAAAATATTTATTGAATGAATGAAACTGAATTAAGTGTAAGTTAAAACTTTAGAAGTACAGGTTAGCAAATTTTTTAGGAGCCATGAATTTATAATTAACCCAGACATTTGCTATTTACAAGGAGCTGAAAAGACCTGTATATATATATATATATACATATATATATATACCCATATATGCTCAATTCATTGTTTTTACTAGCAAATCATTTCAATTGGTATCTTGGTAAGGGATTTAGAAGCTAGTTATGCATGCATATTAGAAGTTGCAGTTGCTGATTATGCATTTATTATCCTGTAAATGAGAGATAAAATAAAATATTATTTAATTACAAAATCATTGAATCCCCTTACTGATCATTTGGGCCAAGTTTGCAAATTTTTCTTTAATGACCATTTGGGCCTTACACTTCCATTTATGAGCTGCATTTTATCCTCCTCTACCATCAGTAAACCAATAAAAACCACCAAAGATATGTAAAAACGGAAGAAAATGTTCAATTATTTTGAAGCTTTGAAGTAATAAAACCAGCGAGCTATAAATAATAAGAAATTTTAGTTTTATCTATTGCAACTGGATTAAAGGGAGTCCAAATGGACTAGTTCAATCTCCTTTTAAGGAGCCCTACAGAGTCACTATGAGTCAGAATCAACTCGATGGCAGCAGGTTTGTGTCTTTTTTGTTTTTTGTTTTTGGTTTGGTGGTACAGTGGTTAAAGTGCTCATCTGCTAACCAAAAGTTTGGTGGTTCAAACCACCAGTCGCTCTTTAGGAGAAAAAAATGTGGCAGTCTGCTTCCATAGAGTTACAGCCTTGGAAAACCTATGGGGTAGTTCTCTGTCTTACAGGGTCGCTATGAGTCAGAATCAACTCGAAGGCAGCAGTTGAATCTCCTTTATCTGAAAGAGAGGTATAAATTTGCAAGAAAATATTAAAATAAGTTTTGAACAAGACTAAATATAACTCTAAATAAGTATGGGTTGTTGGCAAAGCTGAATGACTATTGAAGTTAGATCCACTCTAGGTGCTATATGAAAAAGTCCAAGAAGATGCAATGTTTTGCTCTCACCCCATTTCAAAACAGGCTGACACCTGGACTTTTGTTTGTCCTGATTTCTCATCAATGTAAGTAGTTTGACTTAACGTGATAATACTTTCTGTTTTATCAAACACATACCAGTCACAAAGGATATGGCCTGTTCTCAACTCTGTAGATAGAAACTCCAGCCACAACATCCAGAATCACACCACTGAATCAATGTGACTTATGATGCACTAGTTTTTACAAACATGGGGTTGCAAGAGGGGGCGTGATAATGCAAATTCCCTTGCTAGGGCTTCTCTTGGCAACAGTCTACTCCAGACCTTACTACCCGATCCCTTAGAGAGGCATGCTTTGACAGCATGCCTGCAGCTTACTCCCACCATTTGCTGTCAAATTAACTCCAGTTTATTCATTAAATGAGTCTGGAACATAATTGCAAATTTTAGTGGTCCAAACTCTGGATTCAATAATAGCTCAATAGTAGTTTTCATTAGGAAATGTGTATAAAAAGAAGGCCTTTATTATATAGATACTTTATTATATTTAGAGGTAGGAATGCGTGAATAACTTTGATAACAATTTTGTAAAAATCAAGAATAAGGACTGAAGAACATTCTGGCTTTAAGAAGCAAAGCAAAAACACAGTGAGGACGTAAAAAGACTTTAGAATTATAATTTGAAATAGAAAGCCATTAATTATTTGAAAGGAAATATTTAACTATAAAAAAGGAAAACTTGAAGTATAATAAAACCATCTTAAGAACAATAGTCTAAAGAGGAATAGTGTGAAAGAGAAACTTGAAGAAAAAAATACACATTGTTTTTTAAAAGGAAGGCTCTTTTTTAAAAACAGAGGACCAGAGATGTTAAACACAAGGTTAGAACCCTTTACAGTAAAAAGAAGCAGCTACTTTTAAATCATGACCTAGGTAATTTGAAATAATTAATTATTGTTATATTTTGGAAACTGATTGAGCTCCAAAGACATATACAAAATATGAAAGGAATGATTTAAAAAATTAAATTGAAGTGAACTGTCCAGGTATTTAAAGTAATAGTAATTTTGGAAAGCGCCTCTTAAAATCTACAAAGGGGGAGTCAAAAATAAGATCCAATGAGAGTAACATTCTTGAAAACTAGAATAATTATGTGCTTTCTACAAATTTTGGATTCATGAAAAGATAAATTCAGTATTGAACTTGTAGATTTTGATGAAATTTAGGTAATGTTCATAGGTGTGAAAAAAAGGATTATATCTGCTATAAAATAAAAACGTCTGTGTAGATTATAAAGTTGGATGTAAGGGAAATTATTGAGAATATGAGAGACAATAACAAAACAATTGTAAAATAATAATAAATCAAATATGCATCTGAAGTACATGTTGGATTGACAATTAGAAGTCACTCCTTATATGGGAATATCCTACTCTAGAATGTAAAAGTGGGCAGATATTCTTGGAAGGTAAATGATAGTTACAGTCACAGACAAGGATTATCTACATAATTTGCATAGCTCAGTGCAAAATAAAAATATGAAATCCTTTGTTAAAAATCATTAAGAATTTTAAGATGAAAACAGTAGAGCATCAAACCCAGTGTCTCCCCTAAAAAAACAAACCTTTTTCCATTGAGTCAATTCAACACATAATGACCCTACAGGACAGAGAAGAACTGTCCCATAGGGTTTCCAAGGAGTGGCTGGTGGATTAGAACCGCTGACCCTTTGGTTAGCAGCCATAGCTCTTAACCACTGCACCACTAGGGCTCCAAACCAAGTGTAGGGCCTTTCTAGCCACAAATACAAGGGTTGATTGTCCATGAAGCAGGCCTACGTCATGAGACTCTTTATTATGAAGATGTGCCTCAGATCTCTGACTGTAGGGAATATAATTGACCAATGATCCCATTTGCTGTTCTCTGAAACCCATCGCTGAATCAAGGTCATACTTCTAACAGGATGCCCAGCAACAACAGTGTGTCAGGGTTACTGAACCAGCCCATTCCTGGCAGACATGGCACATTTCTAAAGGTGACTTTGCATGAGGAATCACCACCGGCCTTGCCATAACTTTCTTAGAATTGAAGCACAGTCTAAATTTAGCTTTGGTTTTATATCCCTTTTTTCTTACTTTCTTCTCTCCTATGCAGGAGTCATAAATACATCAGGGTCTTACAGTTACCTTGACCTTTTCTGGCTCCCTTCCCATTCTCCTTCACAGAGATTTTTCCCAATAAAAACCTTACATGTCTAATTTCATCTTGCTGTCTGCTTCTTGGAGGACTTAAACTAAAACATGTGGTACCAGGAGTGATCTGAGCAAAGAGGCTACATTTTGGAGCTTCTTACTCATCACTTAGTGGGCAAAAGGAAGCTATGATGCTATCCTGAGTTGTATGTGTGGCACAGATGATCCCTGGTACACAGTGATAGCCCAGTTGCTACAGATTTCACTGGTGATGCCCTGGGAAATGTTGCTGTTGGGGGGAATGCACTTGCAGGAATTTCAAAAGCATGAAAAATAGTGTAGGTGGCTGGATGCTGCTGAGTTGTATTGATATTCCACAGAACAATGACAAAAAACCTAGTGTCATTAATGACAGACAACCTCTCAGTTTGACAGTCAAATGATCTCGTTGGCAACTTACAAAGAGATCTATTTCTTTTACAATGGCAAGTGAACACAGCTGAGTAGAAAATATAACATCAAATAGTTAGAAGTGCAAAATACATAGGCATTTAGATACTCAGTCAAGATGGATGGAGTCAAGGATCGGTTTGGGAAGACAAGGGGCCCTGAAACGTGAGATGGGAGCATTTTGGTAGATGTCTGTAAAAAAGGTGTTTGGCCCTACAGATCCTGCCAAAACTTCAGAGTTTGCAGAAGTGGCTTACTCTTCCTGAATAAGAGCTAACACATATCCTATGATGAAAGATAAAACAGGGACATCTACCCTGCAAGGCAACAAGTGCCTTTTCAGGAGTTGTCCTACCTTTTCTTCTAGGTGTTCTCTTGATAAATAAGTTTAAAACACACCATAACCCACCTGGGGGAAGTGCTGGACCTGATAAAGAGGAAAGAGATGATCCATCAAGGGAGCTGCAAATATTAACTAGCATATAGTATGAAACATGAGATTACACTTGGTATTGGATATTGAGGATGCTTGATCAAAGGGGATATCAAAGCAAAAATCTGTTGCCATCAAGTCGATTCTAATTCATAACAACCCTACAGGACAGAGTAAAACTGCCTCATTGGGTTTCCAAAGCTTTAAATCTTTACAGAAGCAGGCTAACACATCTTTCTCCCATGGAAGGACTGGTGATTTTGAAAAAAATAACCTTTTGGTTAGCAGCAGAGCACTTAACCACTATGTCACCAGGGATTCTAGTTAAAAGGGGATAGAATATAAAAAATAGATAATTAAAAAAATATATTGACTTGGGAGTCCTTTTAACAACCTGGCAGACGGGCCAGTCTCTCCACTAGAGTGATGGCTAATGCTGAGCTGAGTAGAAATAATCAAACTGCCCTGGCAGCCAGTGGAGGAAGCCAGTAGAGAGGCTGAGGGAGGTAAGTATACTGGAATGGAAATATTCTGTGAGAAGGAAACCTACCAGATGATCATGCTCCATGAAAAGGACAAACGGACACACCATTCATCAAGGCTATCAAGAATATGTTGGTAAAGGAGGACCAGCATCACTAGAAAGTTAAGATATGGTTCTGTATTGCAGGTCAGGTATGATATTATGATTAGATAGACTCATCACTAATGATGAGGTTCCAAACTAATAGAGAATAGGTTCCAGCACTCAACTACCAGAAACCAGGAAACTACAATTACCTTAATGACTACAAGGTTGGAGGGGAAGCCAAGAAGGCTTGAGCAGCAGGGAATTGTGGAGATGATTAATAGAGCATGAAATAGAAAACAACAACAAAAATGGAAAGAAAGGAGGATCAGGAGGCTGAGAATGAGTTGCCTCAATAAAAAGTCATGATTCTTTGCTCAATTACCAGGCCTTAACAAATTATCAGTTCTGGAATCCATTGACTGAAGAGGTGGCGGTATCCCTATTGTTTGAGGAGATATGAATCCCTTGGAAATCTCAGAGAACATTATATTGATCTATCACATCTGCAACCCTGCAGCAAGTATATACCATATTGATTCCTCCAGTCCTTCTCTGAAGGAACCTATGGCAATTTACTCAGTTGACAGTACACTGCAGAAAGGAGTGTCATCAGATATTTTTAAAACTATTTAACAGAGTGTTCTGGGATAACATGGTCACCCAGAGAGCCATTGTATCGTCATAACCCTCCACTTAAAGTGGGAGCTTGTGGAGACCAAACAATAAATGCTACACTAGCTTAATTTCAGAGTGCAGTGGGCCCACAGTATGAACAGACCCACTTACTAATAATTTCTCCAGTCTCAGTGTGCATAAGTAGAATTTATAGATTTGACAGTTGGAGTAACCCCCACTTTGGGTCCTTGCCTTTGGGATAAGAAATAACAGCGCCAGTCAAAATCTTTGAAACTGCCCCCTGCGCACATCCTGACAAGAGAATAACTAAAAGTCAATAATGCATCCTGGTTGTGGAGGGGCAGAGATTTGTGTCACCTATAAGGACCCATGTGATACAGGTAATGGCCCCGATCATATCTTCATTTAATTTGTCAGAGAAGCCTCTGAAGAAACTGAACAACTCTTGGAGAATGACTGTAGACTACTGTAGCCTCAACCACATTGCAGCTGCACTGCCTGATGCGGTAGTATTTTTAAAGCAGATTAATAAGTACTCAGGAACATAGTATGCAACTATTAATTTGGTGAATGTGTTGTTTTCTATTCCAATTACAAAAGAGGATCAGAAACAGTTCACATACCCATGGGATAGATGGCATATTTGTTTACACTTTTGCCTTGAACTATAATTTTCCCATACTCTGTCATATATTTCTTGAAGATATCTAGACCTCCAGAGACTTCAGACAACATCATATTGATCCTTTTTATCTCTGACATCGTGATGATCAGAGAGGACAATCTAGAGGTGAGTGGTTTACTGGAGACCTTAGTAAGATATATGTGCTCCAGAATGTGGGAAAATAAACTCAACAAAGATTCAGGGACTTGCAACTTTGTTGAAATATTTTGGGGGAATGGTGCACAGGGGCTTTATGAGACTTTCTCTCTGCAGTGAAAAAAGTATTGCTGCTCCTATCTCTTGCCACAAGGAAGGAAGCACAGCACACAATAGGGTCTTTGAGTTTGGGAGGCAACATATTCCATATCTAGGAACTTTACTCTGACTCACAGGCTCAGTCACATGGAAGCTGCCAGTTTTCAGTGTCACCCAGAGGAAGATTGGGTTCAGCTACAAGTCCAGGCTTCAATACATGCACATTTGCTTTATGGACCTCATGATCCCCTCATGCCTAAAGTGTCAGCAGTGGGAAAAATGCCTCAGTGGGGGAATCACAATGTAGGCCCTTGGGATTCTGGAGTAATGGTAATACTGTCTGCAGCAAAGAATTATACATGCTTTGGGAAACCATTCTTAGCATGTTGCTGGGAACTGGTGGGTACAAGATACTTGCTCATAGGACACCAAATGACCATCCATGTGAAACTTCTCATTATCAGACGGGTTCTGTCAGACATCCCAAGTCTGCTGTTCATTACTGGATAGAAATGGTGTATCTGGGATCAAGCTCAAGCAGCACCTTAAGGCACAAATGATCTGTATGTAAGAGCAGGCAGTGTATATCCCACAGTCTAGGACTCTTCCTACTAATCCCTTCTTTTTTCATTGAATCCTTTTCACAAAGGACCTGAACTACCACTATCTGTAACAGTATTAAACTTCAGAAAGCAACATTTTGTGTTCTTTGTTAACAAAATGAATGCATTAGCCTGAAGCAAAGAGAGTGAAGGATACTCTGACCCATCAAAAAGTGGTAGAGGTAGGATAAGGATAAATTGAGAATCTAGGTAAAAAGAAAATATCTGTGTCTGCATCAAAGGATTAAAGGAACAACAGAGGGAAATTAAACCACTAACAAAACATTAAAAGCATATCTTACTGCTATGGTCAAAGAGGTGGCAAATAAGGAATGTTTGAGTAGCTACTGATGAAGTAGAATTACTGCTGGAAGGGGATGCTTTAAGGGGACCATGTGGCTAAGTACATGGTTTTTTTTTGTTGTTGTTGTTGTTGGTTTGTTTTGTCTTTTACTGCGCCTGCAAGGTGACAGAATTTAGAAGCATCAATAAAGCAGCTTTAGTTCAGAAATCTCTTAATGGTGATTTTCCAGTAGATACAAATGTCCAGGGGAGAGGGAAGTTATTCCTAAGAGGCTGGATTGATGGATCTAAGGAGCTTCAGGAGAAGAGGAATGCTATACACCTGATTAAATACATTCTAAAAATGTCTTGAGTTTCTACTCAGATTGAAGCAATGCAGACAGAATAGGAAGAGGTGGACATGGAGTAAACCAGGTAAGTTAACTACGGATTGTTGCAAATTTGGGATTGCTTGCTCAAAACAGAGAAAGGATTGTATGCCTCTGGACAGAGATCATTTCTGCATTGTGTTTCCTGAATTGCAACTGTTACAGAAGAAAAATAAAATTGAAGTATTTCTAATATTCAAAGATCTATATTGAGGGGAGAAATCATCGCTAAAACAGTTGTCATAACTTCAAAATTGTTGGTAGGAAAAGGTGTGTTAATCTCCTAATAGATGATCTCTGTCATCTGATTTTGAAATCTCATAGGAACTAGTCAAGTGGCAGGGATTGAATGAAGTTTTGGTAGTAAACTAAGATGGAGTTTGCAATTTTCAGATAAAGTGTCAAACAAATACTGGTTAGGGATATAATTTGACTTAAGAAATATTATTACTGCAGTGACTTGAAGTATAAGAGTGAGGAGCTAGACTTTTAATATTCTTCTGTCCTTTTGAATCAATAGACAAATATGAGGCACATGAGAGGCATGCATTTGGATAAACTTAATAAATCTGAGTTTGGAAACCCAACGGAAACCCAGCAATTATAAAAAATAAAGTCCAAACAGAAATTAAAGAATAAATAGCCCCTCAAACCTAAATTCCATCCCATTACCTAAGTAAAAATCTTCTGTCTGAGTGTAATAATCCTATAATATTTTCTTTTCTCAGCAGCTGCTCTTCAACCCTTCCAGGACACATTGATTTTCTCTCTGCAATTATGTTTCAAGTAATGATTATTACTTTTTAAATCTCATTCTCTTGAAATCTGATGACTGAGTCTTGATCTCACCAAAGCTGTACTAAACTGGTTTCCAAAGGTAAGAAAGAGACCAAGTGTTTCTCCGAGGACAGACCTGCTCAGCTTCTGCTACACATTGCCACTGAGTCAATTCTGACTCATAGTGACCATTTAGGACAGAGTAGAACTGCCCTATAGGGTCTCCTAGGCTGTAATCTTTACAGAAGCAGATGGTCAGGTCTTTTCTGTTGCAGAGTTGTTGGTGGGTTCGAACTGCTGACCTTTGGTTTAGCAGCTGAGTTCTTAACATCTGTGCCACCAGGGCTCCTTCTGTTTCTGCTAGTGGCCTTATTTCCTGAAGTGTTGGAAGCCTGGCTAGGAGAATGAAGCTGATAAACAATGAAAAGTGGAGACAGGAGAGGAAATGAGAAACACTTCTGGGCATGGCCAAAAGCCTGGTTCCATTTGGTGCTGAGGACAATTACTGCCTTTTTCTAGAGTTATGTGAGTTTTCCAATAAATGCTTTTTGGCCAAAGCTATTTTGAATTGGAGTTTCTTGCAATCTTTGCTTTGTATTGAAAAAGGGAGAAATTTTGGAGACTTCATTTTTTTCCAAAACAAATACGGAATAGTTTTTTTTGCAACTCTGATTTATTACTTCGATATTACTGGATATTGGGAGAGAATGGTAGAATTAACATCTCAGTGATTTTCCAATTGCTGAAGCTATTTTTTTTGATGTGCTGTTATTTATTTTCACTAGATGAGAGTTCCATAAGAGAAGAATGATTTTCTGATTGTTTTCTGCTTATTCTCAACATGTAGCACAAGAAAAAACTTAATAATTTGTGAATACTTAAATGCAGTGTCCATTGTATAAAAATCACTAGTGAGTTAGGATGGGCAATGTAGCAGGCATAGCAGCAGGAGGGAAGCTCTGCCTAAAGTAAGGTATAGCCCTGGCATTGACTTAATTGATATCTTCATATGACTCGTTTTAGAAGCTGTGGAGCAAATAATAAATGAAAATTTCCTAAGAGGTGAGTTGCCCATCTTAGTGGTAACATACAGAGTGGCATAAGTTGAGGAGGTAAAAACATGGAAATGGTATCAAGGTTTTCCGAATTGCATTAGTTATCCTACCCTGAGGAGAACATAAAGCACTAGACAGCAGGGTAAGAGGATTCTTCCTAGTTTTCCTCACTCAGCACAATAAATTCATTTGTATTATACAGTAGGTTGAGTCACTCAATGTGTTCTAAAGAAAATTACAGTTGGGAGAGGCTTTATATTTTCCTGAAATAAGAGCTGCTTTTAAAGTTTTAACTAATCAGAAACTTTAAGCAGAGGGAGTCCCTATTTACTAGCATGTAAATCTATTATTTATGAGTTTCCTTTCCTTAGAATAACATCACAAAATAATGCCATTATTATTTGTAATATATTAAAAAGAAGTAAAAAAAAAGAAAACATTACTTCAAAAAATGGAAAGAGTATTTGATAGAAGAAAACATTTGATTGTAATTTAAAATGAAAGAATTATCTTTTGATACAGCAGTAAAATTATAATTCTTTAATTGCTGTACCTAACTTAAATAATTAAAAATAATTCTTAAGGGAGGAATTAAAAAGAATGATAATTATTACTTAGCATGGCACTAGAAGTAGTAGCAAGTGGATTTAAAACATGGGGCAGGGAAAATTAGGTTATTTGAAAATGATACGGTTATATTCAAATTGAACATTAAAATATTAAAAGTATCTTCCTATATTTAATCTAAAACAGGTTAAAACAAGTTGAAGAGTTTATTTGTTTGTTTCTTTGACCAGCCCTTATTATGGACAATCCTAGAAATGAATCATTAGTTTAGAAGAAGAAAAGATATGCAAGATGTATATGAATAATACTCAAATCTCTATTAAGGGCAATAAAGCCCTAATTGTTTTTTTTTTTTTTAATTTCTCAATTGATTCTAAACTTTATCAGCAAAAGGAAACAGGCACGAATGTGTGTGTGTGTGTGTGTGTGTGTGTGTAATTTTCAAAAAAGAAGTTTGGGGGGCTGTTATGGCTTACTGTGAGGAGGCAGTCCTTCAAACAAGCCTGGCAGCCGTGTCTTCCCCATACCTCCATCTACTAGCATCTTTGGGCTTCAGAAACAAATTGCCACATCCTCACCCTTCTGAAGCTTAATGGTTTGTCTAAATGTTAGCAGGGTAAAGGAGATACAATTCTGGGTTAGGCGCCAGGCTGTCTGAAAACCCCCTCATCTGGTGGTCATGTGGGAAAAATCTCCGTGTAATGGTTCACATAGACCCATGACCCCCTAAAAACTAAAAAAAATATAAAACCCATTGCCTTAGAGTGGATTCTGACTCATAACAACCCTATAGGACAGAGTAGAACTGCCCCATAGGTTTTCCAAAGAGTGGCTGGTGGATTGGATCTGCTGACCTTTTTGTTAGCAGCCAAGCTTTTAACCACTGTGCCACCAGGGCTTCCCATGATCCCCTAGAATATAAACATTATTAGCTGAGGGACCTCATGGTCTCCTCAGCTATTGTGCTAGTGGGTCATGTGTAACATAAGTATAAACATAATCTTCAGCTCACCTAACTGGACCTCCCTGGTCAGGCGAGACTGGCAGAAGGTAGGCTCCCCTTGTGGCCTTCACCAGAATGCCAGGTGGAGGGCTTGTAGGGAGAGTTCTCTATATTCACCAGGACAGCTTACAGCAGCTCAGAGGGACCAGCAAGTTCTGTGACTGTCCCATTTAAGTCCCTCACTGATGACACAAAGAGGGATGTACATGGAAGAGTCATCATCTCTGTCTGGACAGCTTTTGAGCTGGGGGGACTGCTCTCACAGAATTTTTCCAATTGTATGCAGTTTCTTTTTGTAAATAAGAAAAGCTACTTTCCATGTGCTAATGTGTGTTCAGGATCTGCTCAGAGGGACTTGATATCCATGGAGGAATCACATTTAGTAATTGGTGCCCTATTTCTAATGGCCTCCTAGCTGTCTAGAAATTGGATACCACCTGTGAGTACACCAAAGATCGGCCATGTTGCATCTCACTTACTTACTATTAAGGACAAGATAAGACAGTGATGAAATGAGCTGGCTTTAGAGTACTGATGCCTGGGTTCATGTGCTGACTCCATTATATAGGAGCTCTCTGACATAATAAAAATTATCTATTATTCTCAAGTCTCAATATCTTCTTTTATAAAGCAGGGTAATGAGAAGTACACAATTAATGAGATTATTTGAAGATTCAATAAACGAATGCAGCTATTAGGAGGGATCAGTGTCTGGAGAAGGACATCACGCTTGGCAAAAGGGTCAGCAAAGAAGAGGAAGATCTTCAATGAGATGGATTAACACAGTGGCTGCAACAATGGGCTTAAGCATAACAACGATTGTGAGTATGGTGCAAGACTAGACAGTGTTTTGTTCTATGGTACATGGGGTCACTATGAGTCAGAACTGACTTGATGGCACCTAACAACAACAATGCAGCTAATGCTTATAAAATGGTGCCTGGCCTCCCCAATTTCAAAAGATTCTGAGGCTTATAACTAATTTGAAATAATTCATTAATAATAATTATTATCATTTACTGATCATGGTGGCAACCACTAGGGGAAAAGTTGGTGTCTGAATACACCCAAAAGTGCCCTAGAAGACAGGCAGGACAAACTGCTTCCAAAAGATCACAGCCTTAAAAACTCTATGGAGCAGGTCTACTTTGCGTACATAGAGTCGCCATGAGTCAGAATGAACTCGAAAGCAAATAGCTGGATATCACTATATATTAATTATCCATAGTAATATAATGAATTAAATACATCCTAATGTCCTTAAACTATTAATAATTTAAATGTAATATAAGAAGAAAAAAAATATTGTATTTCTCAGAAACATTTTAGAACATTATTCTATAGATTTAACTAATAATGAAAAAGATTGATATTTTTATTATATAAAATCAAAGGAAATAAAAAATGTTTCCTAGAGTGGCGATGAAGACAGAAACTATAAATATCTTGATTATATAATTCTAGAGCAAAATCAAAATTATTTCTATAATGAAAACACACATTATTTAAATTAGAATGCATATAAACAGTGGGAAATTACATTATAATAAATGTTGTTAATTCAAATTGGATTTAGAAGAGGAAACAGAATGAGGGATATCATTGCTAACGTTAGATAGATCTTAGCTGAAAGCAGAGCATACTAGAAAGATATTTATCTGCATTTTATTGACTATGCAAAGGCTTTTAACTGTGTGGATTATAACAAATTATGGGTAACATTGCAAAGAATGGGAATTCCAGAACACTTAACTGTGCTCACGAGGAACTTGTACAAAGACCAAGAGGTAGCCGTTTAAACAGAATAAGGGCATACTGAATGTATTAGGAAAGATGTGCATGGAGTTGCATCTTTCACCATATTTATTCACTCTGTTGCTGAGCAAATAATCTGAGAAGCTGGACTATATGAAAAACAATGCAGCATCAGGGTTGGAGGAGGGCTCATCAACAATTTAGGATATACCATGACACAACCTTGCTTGCTGAAAGTGAAGAGTGCTTGTATTCACTTACTGATGAAGATCAAAGACCACAGCCTTCATTATGGATTACACCTCAACATAGAGAAAACAAAAATCTTCACAACTAGACAAGTAAGCAACATCATGACAAATAGAAAAACTATTGAAGTTGTCAAGGATTTAATTGTACTTGGATCCACATTCCACAACCATGGAAGCAGCAGTCAAGAAATCAAAAGACGTATTGCACTGGATAAATCTGCTGCAAGAGACCTCTTTACAGCATTGAAAAACAAAGATGTGATTTTGAGGACTAAGGTGCTCTTGACCCAAGCCATAGTATTCTCAATAGCGTCATATTCATATGAAAGCTGGACAATGAATAAGGAAGACCTAAGAAGAATTGATGTCTTTGATTATGGTGTTGGTGAAGAATATTGAATATATCATGGACTGCCAGAAGAAAGAACAAATTTGTCTTGGGAGAAGTACAGCCTAGATGCTCCTTAGAAGCTAGGGTATTGAGACTTTGTCTCACATACTTTGGACAAGTTGGAGAAGGATGTCATGCTTGGTAAAGTAGACAGTCAGTAGAAGAGAGGAAGACCTTCAACAAGATGGACTGACACAGCAGCTGCAAGGATGGGCTCCAGGATAACAACGATTTTGATAGTGTTTCCTTCTGTTGTACATAGGGTCGCTGTCTTAGTCATCTAGTGCTGCTCGAACAGAAATACTGCAAGTGGATGGCTTTCACAAAGAGAGATTTATTTTCTCACAGTCTAGTAGGCTAGAAGTCCAAATTCAGGGCATCAGCTCCAGGGGAAGACTTTCTTTCTCTGTCGGCTCTGGAGGAAGATCCTCCTCCTCATCAGTCTTTCCTCTGACTAGTAGCTTCTCTGTGCAGGAACCTCAGGTCCAAAGGATGCACTCTGCTCCTGACGTTTCTTTCTTGGTGGTATGAGGTCCCCAACTCTCAGCTTGCTTCCCTTTCCTTTTATCTCTTGATAGATAAAAGGTGGTGCAGGCCATACCCCAGGGAAACTCCCTTTACACTGGATCAGGGATGTGACCTTGGTTAGGGTGGTGTTACAATCCCACCCTAATCCTCTTTAATGTAAATTTACAATCACAAAATGGAGGACAACCACACAACCCTGGGAATCATGGCCTAGCCAAACTGATACACACATTTTTGGGGGGACACAATTCAATCCATGACAGTCGCTATGAGTTTGAACTGACTGGACAGTACCTAACAACAATAAATATCGTTAACTTATTTAAATTATATATGTTTGCACTTTAATCAATGCAAAAGACAAGAACACTGTATTATTTTTTAATATAGAAATGCAAAGGAAAGGTTATATGCTATTTTAAACAAATGAAAAGAGAAAGCAGTTTTTTAAAAGTACAACACTCATATTTGCCTTTATATAATATAGGATACTCTTAAAACCATGTACTCAGTAATATTTTGCTTTATTACATTTGAATAACCTGATATAAAGTCAAAGTTTTACCCACTTCAGATGCATTTGTTCAGTTGGACACAATAATATTAAATAACTTTAATTTCACTGTCTTTGGAAGTACTTTATTTGATCTTTCATAGTCTTATAACTGGAATCATTTTGCCCATTTAATTTCACACTACCGGTTACGTGAATTAAATTATTAATTATTTTAATCTCTCACTTATTTTTTCATCCACTCAAAATAAGTTATTATATGCTTACTATGTAAGAAGGATGAGCCATAGAAATTGTTTTGCTTAGTTAAATCAATATTGTTAATTCTCAAATTCTTACTGTATTTTACTTTTGGTTTCAATAAGATACCATATATGTGATATCCTCTCTCTCACTCTCTCCTCTCTTTTTTATATCTAAGCCTTGTTCAACACATTCCTTAATTCTTACATATATATATTAGCTTATTATCTTAGCATTCATGCAACGCTTAGTTAATGAGTATCATTTAGGTGAAGGACAATGTACTAGAAGTGTCAATGGACACTAAAATCAGTGATGTCTATAGACCTTTATTTGGTATCTATAATTTAACTTCACAGAATCTAAGAATTACGGTGCATGATAAATTACTAATGGCCTGTGAACTATCATAAAAATTCTGCTCAGAACAATCTGACACATCTCAATGGTGCATTTTCCACTACAATACTGCAGCATTGCCTTTCAAGAATCATTAAGGAGAGAAATCCTCCTAACTTATGAAGAACATTCAGATACTGGGCAGCCAAGAAAAAAGCAGTGTTCTTGAGACCATGTTAAGGCCCTTCATAATGTTTGAGTCCTTGCTTTTATCTCTCTACTCCAAAATTCACTCTGTAGACAAACTTGACTCTATGCTGATCCATGAACAAACCCATACTTCGTGATCTCCATTTATTTATTTTTAATAATTCTGAAATTTTGAAAACCATCTCTATTACCTATTTTACACAAAAACAAACAAACAAAAAAACAAACCCATTCCCTTCAAGTTGATTCCGACTTATAGCGACCATATAGGACAGGGTAGAACTGTCCCATAGGGTTTCCAAGGAGCAGCTGGTAGATTCCAGCTGCTGATCTTTTGGTTAGCAGCCCAACACTTAACCACTGTGCAACCAGAGCCTCAATTTTACCTGAAAGAACCTATGAAATCCATCCAGTAGTGGTGATAATTATGGATGACATAAAGAGAATTTAAGAAGCCCTGATGGCACAGAGGTTAAGTGCTCGGCTGGTAACCATAAGGTAGGGGCTGAAACCCCTAGCAGCTCTGTGGCAGAAAGATGTGGCAGTCTACTTCGGTAAACATTACAGCCTTGGAAAAGATTGAAGTTTTCAAGGCTTTCATTTTACTTGGATTCACAATCAACACCCATGGAAGCAGCAGTTGAGAAATTAAAACATGCATTGCATTGGGCAAATCTGCTGCAAAAGATCTCTTTAAAGTGTTAAAAAGCAAAGATGTCACCTTGAAGACTAAGGTGTGCCTGACCCAAGCCATGGTGTTTTCAGTTGCCTCATATGCATGTGAAAGCTGGACAATGAATAAGGAAGACCAAAGAAGAATTGGCACCTTTGAATTGTGTTGGTGAAGAATATTGAATAGACCATGGACTGCCAGAAGAAGGAACAAATCTGTCTTGGAAGAGGTACAGCTAGAATGCTCTTTAGAAAAGAGGATGATGAGACTTTCACTTACTTTGGATACGTTATCAGGAGGGATCAGTCCCTGGAGAAGTACACTGCGCTTGGTAAAGTCGAAGGTCAGCACAAAAGAGGAAGACCCTCAATGAAATGGATTGACACAGTGGCTGCAACAATGGACTCAAGTATAATGATTGTGAGGATGGTGCAGGACTGGGCAGTGTTTCGTTCTGTTGTACGTAGGAACTGACTTGATAGCACCTAACAACAAGTGATTGATGAGAGTTTAAACTGTTTGCCAAAGGTAACATAATCAGTATATGCTATTTATTTCTTTTAATTATATATATACATATATATATATAAATACATTGAAGACATTGGCGAAAAAGAAGGCTCCAGGCATTGACGGAGTACCAATTGAGATGTTTCAATAAACAGATATAGCACTAGAAGTGCCCACTCATCCATGCCAAGAAATTTGAAAGACAGCTACCTGGCCAACCACCTGGAAGACATCCATATTTATGCTATTTCAAAGAAAGGTGATCCAATTAAATGGAGAAGTTATCATACAATATCATTAATATCAAAGGAAGTCAAATTTTGCTGAAGATTATCCAAAAGCGGTTGCAGCAGTACGTCGATTGGGAACTGACAGAAATTCAAGACGAATTCAGAAGAAGACATGGAATGACAAATGTTATTGCTGATGTCGGATGGATCCTAGGTGAAAGTAGAGAATACCAGAAAGATATTTACCTGTGTTTTATTTACTAGGAAAAGGCTTTCAACTATGTGGATCATAACAAATTATGGATAACGTTGCAAAGAATGGGAATTCCAGACCACTTAACTGTATTCATGAGGAACTTGTACTTAGACCAAAAGGCAGTCGTTTGAACAGAACAAGGGGATATTGCATGGTTTAAAGTCAGGAAAGATATGCATAATGGTTGTACCCTTTCACCATGGTATTCAGTCCGTATGCTGACCAAATTATCTGAGAAGCTGGACTATATGAAGAAGAACGAGGCATCAGGATTGGAGGAAGACTTATTAACAAACTTTGATATGCAGATGACACAACCTTGCTTGCTGAAAGTGAAGAGAACTTGAAGCACTTACTGATGAAGATCAACGACCAGCCTTCAGCATGGAGTATGACTCAACATAAAGAAAACAAAAAAATCCTCAAAACTGGACTCATAAGCAACATCATGATAAATGAAGAAAAGGCTGAAGTTGTCAAGGATTTCATTTTACTTGGATTTACAATCAACTCTCATGGAAGCAGCAGTCAAGAAATCAAATGATGCATTGCATCGGGCATATCTGTTGCAAACAACTTCTTTAAAGTGTTAAAAAGCAAAGATGTCACCTTGAAGATTAAGATGCGCCTGACCCAAGCCATGGTGTTTTCAATTGCCTCATATGCATGCAAAAGTGGGACAATGAATAAGGAAGACCGAAGAAGAATTGATGTCTTTGAATTATGGTGTTGGTGAAGAATATTGAACATAACATGGGCTACCAAAAGAAAAACAAATCTGTCTTGGAAGATGTAGAACAAGAATGCTCTTTAGAAGCAAGGATGGTGAGGCTTCGTCTTACTTAGGTTGGACATGTTATCAGGAGGGCTCAGTCTCTGGAGAAAGACATCATGATTGGTAAGATAGATGATCACCAAAAAAAAGGAAGACCCTAAATGGTATGAACTGACACAGTGGGTTCAAGCAGAACAACTGTTAGGGTGGCTCAGGACCAGGCTGTGTTTCCTTCTGTTGTACATTGGGTTGCTATGAGTCAAAACCGATTTGAGGGCACCTAAAACAACAACAAATATATATATGTGTGTATGTATATATATATATATATATATATATATATATATAAACTTGCAAGGTTTACATTTTCTCATTCATTGTTCCATGTTGTTTGATGTATCAAACCATTTATCCTATTCGTTTGTTTTGATATTTTGTGTATTTACTAAGCCAATTTTTTGTATTTTTAAAATAATTTTTATTATGATATATGCAACAAAACATTTGCCAGTTCAACATTCTTCATATATAAAATTCAGTAACATTAATTATGTTTTGTTGTCCAACCATAACCATAATCCATTTCCAAATCTTTCTATCCCCCTTAACGGAAGTTCAGTGTTATTAATCTGCTCTTTAGAGTGTTAAATTCCAGAGGGCAAGGCCTATATGATTTTTATCAGTATCTACCTATCTATCTGTCTATCATCACTGTGCTTGAAAGAGTAGTGTGTAAAAAGTACTTTCCCATTAAGTATTTGTTGTATTTAGTAGTTGGTAGAAATCAAGTGTGCAACAAGAATAACAGCTACTTTAAAACACTGTTTAAATAAATTAATTTTATTTCCCATGAGATCCTCATAACATAAAACGCTAAAATTAAATATGCCTAATTTCTACACTTTGAGAGAATTTAATAAATGTGGTAAAGACATCTGATTTTTTTTTCATAAAGCCCACTAATAGCACCTGTATAAATTCTGCTAAATTTGAGATCAGTTTTTTAAAAAAGTACAAGTGTGTGGGCTGTGATTCTGACAAGCTTCAGAAAAACGCTTATCAGATTCTGGTTGCTCTGGTGATCAACCATCTGTTTATACAACTGCAAATTCATTTCTTTTGGAAGATTAAAATGAAAAGGCTTTGAGAGTTCTTATGCTTTTTCTTTTTTTTTTTTAAACAAAGCTGTTTTGTTACAGATCTTTCAGTATTGGAAACTAGATATTGTGACCATAAGAAATCATCAGAAGAGCTTTCAGAAGTATTTTGATTTTATTTCATAATTAAGAAGATTATGAACTTTAATAGCTTGTGGTATTTCACTAACAGCATCATTTTGCTAAATATGTAAGAATTAAAAAAAAGTATGAATTTTTAATATAGATTTGTTGTGCAGTTAGTTGACATTCAGTCAATTCCAACTCACGGGGCAACCCTGTGTGTAGAGTAGAACGGCTCCATAGAGTTTTCAAGGCTGTGACCTTTCAGAAGCAGATTACCAGATCTGTTTTCCAAGGTGTCACTGGGTGAGTTGGAACCACCAACCTTTCAGCTAGTGGTCGAGTGCTTAACTGTTTGCATTGCCCAGGGACTCCTTACTATAGGTAAAAACCCATTGCCATCGAGTAGATTCTGACTCATAGTGACCCTATAGACAAAGACACATACTAAACGAAGATTTTTTTTTTTATTTTAAGACAGACTTTTTTTTTTTTTAAGGTAATGTGGTTTGTCCAGATTGATATAGGTGCAGCAATAATCATCATTCAACCACTTATATTTAGGGCATTTAAAAAAGAAGCAGCTGGAGCAAAAGAGAGAAACAGTAAAGAAAAGAAGGAGGAAAGGAAGGAGAAAGGGAAAGAAGAGAAGAAAAAACAAATGCGTGTGAAAGAGACACAATTTTTTCTAAGTTTTAAAGAAATTTTATATTTTTTTACCTTAACTCTTTTCATTATATGGGACAGAGGAAAATTTTCTTGATTTTTTGACAGTCTTGATAGTTTGTAAAACCAATAAACTTCCCCCCTTTCCATATGTGAGTTTGGAAACTGTGCAAAGTAGTGTGATCAAGATCATCTTCAATCTAGCTTGTGATATGCCATTACCCACCGTATGTGTTTTTTATTGCCATCATAACAAGTTATTAGAAACTCAGTAATTGAAAATAACACAGATTTATTAACTCACACTTCTATAGGCTCGAAATCTGATGCAGGTCTAACTGGGCTAAAATCAAGGTATGGGAAGTGATGCATTCCATTCTCGAGGCTATAGAGCAAGACTCCACTTCCTCGCTCATCCAAGTTGCTCGTAGAATTCTGTTCCTTAGAGCTGTGGGGCCACAGTCCCAGTCTTTTTGCGTGTACAGGTTGCCCACATCTCCTGGATCCTTGCCTTCTTCTATCTTCAAAGCTATGTATCGTCAAAGACAGCTACAGTGTGTCAGTTTCTTTTCTCATCACATCTTCTTGATCCAGGCTTCTGCTTTCCTCTTCCACTTTTAAGGACTCATGTAATAAGATAAGGCTCATCCAGATAATCCACGATAATATCCCCATCTCAAGGTGCTTAATCTTTATCACATCATCAAAGTCCCTTTTGCCATAAAGAACATATTCACAAGATTTAAAGATTAGACCATGGCCATCTACAAAATAAAGTCATAATAAAACATTTGAAAAAATTTCCTTGGAACTTAGAAAAAAATATAAAGGATTTGTTATTGTCATATGTATTTTTTTTTCCTAGTCTCTTCTCCCCCTTTCTCTTCCTTCTTTTTCATTTCTTTTCTGTCTCTGAGCAAAGTTTGAAAATGAAACATCAAGATATAAAGGCAATATTTTGTATGTGTCTTGCAGAAATAGCTATCATACCCATCTTAACTTTGCTTTGAAAATTTAGACCTAAAGCACCTGTGAAACATTTAGATATTATCTATACATTGGTTTACTAACATTAAGGTTAACAAAATATATGTGACATATGGGATTTTTTTCTAAGTTAAAGGTAACTTAAATACTGGAGATTCTTGAAAAATAAAGCTAAAGCATCCTGTAATCATGAATGGTAATATATGTCAGACCCAGTGTAAAAAAGCTGCAAATATGAAACTTAACATTTAAATACAGTTAATGCAGTGCATTATTCAATGTGAAGGCCCCTGGGTGGCACAAACAGTTTGAGCTTGACTGCAAATCTAAAGGTTGGCTGTTTGAACCCACACAGCAGTATCATGGAAGAAAAGGCCCGATAATCCTCTTCATTACAATTATAGCCAAGAAAACCCTATGGAGCATTTCTGCTTCTTAAGACATGGGGTCATTGTGAGTCGGAATTGACTGGACGGCAAACAAGAACAACATTCAATGTGAATGTACACAAATTTATACGAAGATAATAATTAAGAACACTTATACAGTTTTTTTTGAAACATTTCAAGTAAAAGCTTCAGAAAGTTTGTCCATTACTGATAATATTGAACATTGAGATTTCCAAATATTTTTCTGAATTTGTTCATCAGAAGTTCCATCCAATAGAATGCCTTCTGAAACTTTTTGGGACACACATTCCAAAATAGTAGTCACATGAACAATAATTATGAGTATACACTAAATAGGATGATGAAGTAAAATTTAATATTGCCATATAAATGCTTCTAACTCTTATATTTGGATACAAGTGAGAGTCAATTATTCCCCTAATTCTAATCTAGGTGAGTGTGTTGTGATTAAAGTTGCCATGTAACACTGTATGAAGAAAGGAGAACTCTCTCTTGAAGATACAGAATAAAATATTATATTGGTAGTATGGTGTAGCACAAAAGCAAAGAAAAGAACCACCAGAAGGCTAAAGGATAATTTTGCAATTTTGCCTTGATTGTACTCTGAAAAGTAACATTTTATTTGCAATACCAAAATTATCTGAGAAATTTTGTTATGAAACACATAAAAAGTCATATTCAACAGAGGAATGCCATACTTAGTCTGAACTCCCTAGGTTTCTAACAACCTAGATGCTGTAATGGGGAAACAATCATAATTCTGAGATAGTTTTAGCAAGTTGTTCCTGAAAAGTAGTCTATAACGTCATGATAAGAGCGTGCACACACACACACACACACACACACACACAAAAGATCATTGAGATACAGGCAAACGAAAACTCAGGGAGAAATAAAATAAAATCAATATACTCATTGTGCTGCTTTAACTTGGGTTTGATCAGTCTAAAAAGGAGTAAATCAAATATAATCTGCCCTGGCCTAGAAACAAAATGGCCTCTGTCTCATAGGCTCATAAATTTTATAATTGATGCAGAAAAAAAATTATTTGCATTCATAGAAGTATTTTGTGCTGTCTGTAGGATTTTCTTTATTCCTGAAGTTGTTGTTGTTAGGTGCTATTGAGTTAGTTTCAACTCACAGTGACCCTATCAACAGAACAAAACACTGTCCAGTCCTGTGTCATCCTCCAACCTGAGGGGCTCATCTTCCAACACTATATTGGACAATGTTCCCTGCTATTTATAAGGTTTTCACTGGTCACTTTTTTCAGAAGTAGATCGCCAGGTGCTTCTTCCTAGCCTGTCTTAGTCTGGAAGCTCCACTGTAACCTGTCCACCATGGGTGACCCTGCTGCTATTTGAAATGCTGATGATATAGCTTCCAGCATCACAGCAACACACAAGCCACCACAGTAGGACAAACTGACAGATGAGTGGTGGATTCCTGAAGTACACAATTATAATATTCTTGGCCTAACAATACAGGTATTTCCTCAGTTCTCTATTTTTCAAATATCACTTCTAGTTCTTCTCTTCTTGAGTGAAAAATGTGTTATGCTTACTATCAGTGATATCACCACAAAAAAAGTGAAACTCAAGACACTTTAGACGGTTAACTGAGAACAATGTTTTAATCAACAAAGTTGTTCCCATGGAATTTGCAAAATAAGCTTGAGTCTGAACTGTACTCACGGTGATTAAGAAAAATTATATATGTCTGCAATTCTTTTCCTAATGACCTAAAATTCTTTAAAAAATCTACAAGCTAGTAAATAAATATACTTTTTTTTAATTCTAAATTGACTAATCACAGGAGTTTTAGAATTATTTTGCTCATTACATGATTCATGCCAATTTATAGGTTACCACTATCTCCTAATTATGATAGCTTAAAAATTTTATCCGACATTTCAATTCAGCATAATAGGTAAGAATTTTCTATATATACCTCCATGTACTTTATCTACAAATATTTTCAAAGACCATGCTAATAATTACTTAGAAAAAAAATAAAAGATTCAAGAATATTTATTGCTACTTCCAATACTTGAAGGCTGCTGCTTTGAAGTAAGTGTCTATTGTGTCACAAAAATGTGACAGATGAAAATATACCTTTCAATTAATCTATGCATACTGCCATCAGGCTAATTAATGTTCACTAAGTAGAATTACTTTTTTAAAACTTCATTCTAGCAGAATTATACTGGCAGTACTTAGTCAAAAGAGTTGTTCTGGTGATAGTATAGGACCTACCATTTTTCCTGTAACCAGAGTAAAAACCAATTGACATATAGTCAATTCACTGCAATGTAAATAGATGAGAAAAATGGCTATACATCACTGTATTATAAACGGATGCTTGTTTTACTGTATCATCGTGATGCCTTTGGTCTAGTGAATACATCCATTTTTCATAAGCAAACTGTTAGGAACATTATACCATTAAATCCTCTTGACATAGTCATCCATCTACCTATGCAACGGAGTAGGAATTGTTAATTTTAGGATTATACACAGCAATTTTCCCCCTGAAATGTTAAATGATGCAGAATGTTGGTTTTACAGGCTTAGTGTAGTTTATTTAAATGTGATATTCAACCATAAAACAAAATATACTATACAATGCTTCTTTCCGCCACTCAGTACAGACATTTACTAATCTCTATTAATGTAACTGGAAATATAAAGAAAAAATAACTGGTTTATTTTGCCTCAAAAATAATGTAGGATATTTAACCTTTTAGTATGAGCCTCCAGGATTAGTCCTTCATGGTGCAGATCCTTGTTCTACACTGTACTCTGTTGTGTAATGTTCCATCATCTTTCCCTAGTCAGGTGAAGAATAAAATGATGACTTCTCCTGCACAAAAATACGGAATCCAAATTTCTGATATCTCCACACTATATCTACTTGATAATGTTATATCCATATTAAAAAGTTAGCAAAATATTAAAAATTCTAATCACATATCAGGGATTTTAGTAAGGCAATCCTTACCTATATAAAGGATAATTCAAACTTCTTTAAGCCCGTGTTAAAAACTGAAGCGATTTCTCTTCTCTTCAAAATATCCTCTGTTCTTCATTACAATTGTTTATCCCACATGATTATTTTATACATCTTTCAGAAAGCCCTACAGTCTGTTTTTTTAGAGATTTTGGGTTTATAACCAAATTTATTAATCCAGATATCAGTCATGATAAAGTCAGAGACCCTCTACTTCTAAATAATTCAATCTCTTATATAATTGAATCTACACAAAGCTACAGGTCACATTGTCGTTATAAACAGTATTGAGTAAATTACTCTCCTAAAAAACCTTTTAGACCATCTTGTTGAATTTCACATACAACCAACCAACCTGATGCCTTCAAGTTGATTTTGACTCCATGTGATCCCAGGTGTTACAGAGCAGATTGCTCAATAAAGTTTTATTGGCTGTAATCTTTACAAAAGCAAACTGAAAGGCCTTTCTTCTGTGGTACTGCAGAGCAGATTCGAACTGCCAACCTTTACAGCACTGGCTAACTTCAGGTATTTCACTACAACTTGTGGTAATGATGGTGATATGCTTTTCATTTTTCCAGTAAAAAATTTTGCAATTCCCTTATTAATTATTCAAATACCTTTATTTGAAATTTCCTTATTAAGTCAACGACTTTAATAAGTAGTTGAATGACATTAAGATAGCACAGAGTTTCAGAGTCATATCAGACTTACAAGAATCAGAGATTTTAATCATTATTAATTTTTACTAATAATTCAAATAACAGAAGTGAAGCATAGAGAAGACTAAGATAGCCAACACAAAGCTCAGGTTTTCCCTAGCTGTATAAGAGAGCACCCTGCACCCTAGTTCAGACTGAGCATACAATGTATCTAAGTGACATACAAGGGTCAACATCCTCAAAAAAATGAGTCATTTTCATCAGAAAATATCTTCATATTTTTTGGCTAATAACAATCTACCTAAACTGATATTTCCTCGCAGTTGTTACTCCATAGATCACAAATTCCAAGTTTTTGAGCACAAGCAACAAAAAAAGACTGAGTACTCCTTTATTCTGTTGAAATATTCTCCTTTTGGTAGTTCAGCACCCTAAGTAGATCCCATGTGCACATTTACAGAGTAATTTTACCAAGGTTTTTTTTTTTTTGTGTGTGTGTGTGTGTATGTGTGTGTTTCCCCAAGGTTACAGACTAGCTGCTTTTTGTTTACCAAGCATATAATTCAGGAAGGTATCATGGAGATTAATATGTTGTTATGTTAGGAGTTAAACTTGGAGCCATTATTCCCTGTCCTTGAGTATAAAGAATGTGACCCAGCTGGAGCTGGACTCAAAAGGATTCACAAGGACACGTCAACTGGGCCCTGAGGTATAAAATCATAGCTAAGTCAATTTTGGAAAAGCTCTTTTAGGGAACATTTCACATAAATACTTAGGGCACAAAAGATTCACATATTTTCCACTTTTTCTATTAGCTTTTATTTAAATAGTAAGATTTATTGGGCCAGTGAAGACCCTCCTGAATGTCATTACAGAAATTTGTACAAATGATTATTAAGAGACAATTCAAAATGTAACATCACAGTGATTTGGCAGTTTTTAGTCAATCTGTGAACATGTGAAACTTTTAATGATTTTACCCATTTGTAAAGTAAATATATACTTATGATTCTGTAATGTTCCTTGGACTTGGGCAGACATAGCTCTGGCAGTGTGCTTGTTGGTTTCCCACCTTTTCCTCTTTGAACATATGTCAAATAAAATCTTTCTTCTTGCTTTATTAAAAATTTTACCCTGTGAGACATATATTCTTGAAAAAGACAGTCCCACATGACCTTGACTCCTTCCAAAAAATGGGGCTAAGAACAATAGTAAGCCAAAAAACCAAACTCATTGCTGTCAAGTTGATTCTGACTCATCGTGACCCTGTACATATACAATAGTGTGTGTGGTAAAATGGATTTTTCATAGGTGGCTTTTCTGGCCTTGGTTTCACAATTCTAAAATAATCGGTCATGCATGATCTGCCGAGTGATTAGCTGAGCTGGAATCCACTTAGCTTAGCTGCAATCAGCCTAAGTGGGTTGCAATCCCCCTAAGAGGACTGGTTAGTTTGTGAGCTTCCCAGTGATTGATCCGGCTGCCATCTGCCTTAGCAGCCTGCAATCCACCTAAGAAGACTGGTTGGTTTGCAATCCTGCTAGGAGAATCTTGCCTGGAAATTAACAAGAAGTTTTTCTATATAAGCAGGCAATATCACAGAGGTTTTGGGGGGATCTCCTGATCCACAAGAGCCTGGAGAGGAGTATGTACTTTGGAGCCAGAGCCCCTGTGCTGAAACCTTTCTAGGCCTGAGTTAAAAGGCTGTAACACTGAGCTGGCAATACCGAAGACCAAGAGAAGACTGGCCAGATGTAAGTCGCAGGAACTGCAAGGCACCAGAGTTGGCCAACTGAGCGGAGCTGGGCACCTCAGGGCATGAGGTTGATAACAGTGCTTGGAGCCCTATTAATGAGAAGCAGCTGCAGTTCAGGGCTGTGTAGGCAGCTTGCAGAGCAGAGCAAGTGGCAGCATGGGGCCGTGCCAGCCCGCTTTGGCAGTGGCAGAAACCCGAGTTTTGCTGAGAGTGGTAAACTTTGGCAGCGAAAGAGGCCTGTCTAAAAGTGGCAAGGGAGCCTTTCCAGAGGCTCTCAAGGGGGCCTGTTCTGAGACACATGGGGAGCCTGTCTGGAGGTGCACAACGGGGTCTGTTCTCTGAGCCTAGGTGCCCTGCGAGCACAGATTTTCTGCAGAGGCTTGGATATACCCTGTGCAGAGGTTGTCTGTAACAGTCCTGCCTCAAAAGCTGTCAGGATGCTGCCACTGGCCCAGGATTGTCCCACAGCTTCTGGCTGAGAGCAGGACCAGTGAGTGCAGGGGGACAGAGCCAATCAAGAAAAGCTGCAGAGAGAGACGGAGAGAATGAACACAGACAGATCGGTACCTGACCTGGGCTGGTGATACACATGCTGAGAGACAGACACAGCTTCTGATACCTGATCCACAGTGAGCCCGCCCAGTGAACACACAAGTGGACATCAGTTCTTTGGGAAGGGTAAGTGGGTACACTTTAAGACAGAGGCAGTTCCTTCTACGATGTAAAGTGAGGCATGAGCAGGGGTAGAGGGAACCAGTTCAGCTCACATCTGTTCCTATTGTTTACTATCTACTTTCTATAAATAATAATAATGGCTTTAAGTTGCCAAAATTTTGTAGTGTCTTTGTGTGTGTGACCCAATCACCCTAGCAGTCACATGATGGCTTGGGATTTGAGTACAACTCGTGTGTATACACGTGCACAGTACATTACTTCTCTGAGTCACATATTAAATTTTGCACTGAACACATTTTTTGGAATGAATTGTTAAATGATTAATCACACTGGATGTCTTAGTCATCTAGTGCTGCTATAACAGAAATACCACAAGTGGATGGCTTTAACAAAGAGAAATTTATTTTCTCACAGTATAGTAGGCTAGAAGTCCAAATTCAGGGTGTCAGTTCTAGGGGAAGGCTTTTTCTGTCAGCTCTGGAGGAAGATCTTGCCATCAATCTTCCCCTGGTCTAGGAGCTTCTCAGTGCAGGAACCCTAAGTCCAAAAGACACGCTCTGCTCCCAGTGCTGCTTTCTTGGTGGTATGAGGTCCCCCACTCTCTGCTTGCTTCCTTTTTCTTTTATCTCTTGTAAGATAAAAGGTGGTGCAGGCCACACCCCAGGGAAACCCTCTTTACGTTGGATCAGGGATGTGACCTGAGCAAGGACGTTACATCCCACTCTAATCCTCTTTAAACACAGGTAGAGATTATGATTTATAACACAGAGAGGAAAATCACAAACTGGAGGATGACCACGTAACACTGGGAATCTTGGCCTAACTAAGTTGACACGTATTTTTGTGGGGCACAATTCAATCCATGACACTGGATTTATAGTATCATCCCAGTTTATTTTATTTTGAAATCCAACAAAAAGGAAAATATGAGATTAGACAAAATTTCATAGAGAAAAAATGTGACTCAAGTAAAGCATCATATTGAATCACATAGTCGTAGAATAATAAATTATCCAGAATAAGTTGCTTCAATATGATCTGTTAAGAATCTATTCTGCAATTTCTTTTTAAAAATGAAATAAGGAAAAAAAAATCACATTGTTCATCGACTACCCAGCTAAAAACAGGAAAAATTTGTCAAAGTTAAAAAGTGCATTACAAGAAATATGATTATAATGCTTGATAATAAATAATTTTCAGGATACGAGATTTGTCCTTTGGCTGAAGAACATACAGCCCACAAGTGTGTCAAATAAGTATGATGGCACATGATAAAAACCAATAGCAGGAAAAAAAAAAAAAAGGACACAGTGCTCATATGCAATACAAATGTATTGCCCTTTAGATTGAGTTATATTCATTTCTTAAATTATAAGAAATAAATTTGCAGCATGGCTAACCCAATGATATGATCTATCTAATTCACTTTTCTAAATCTACAGTTTGCAAACAAGCCATCCAGAATATTCACTTGCATAAAACTTCATGGCATGTACGAAATCAGCCTCACTAAATCCATTAGTCATATCTAACATTTCTGATTCTTGAATATATATGCCTTAACATCGCTGTCAAATTTGCTAATTTTATTTGATTGTTATTATCATTGATTTAAGATCTCGGCTGCTAACCAAAAGATCAGCACTAGCCACTTCTTGGAAACCCTATGAGGCAGTTCTACTGTGTCTGATAGGGAGGGTATGAGTCAGAATCAACTTGGCAGCAACAGGTTGAAGTATAGCATTAAGCAGATTATTTTTATATTTTCAACAACAAAAATAAAATAAAATAAGAATATTAGGCAGTTTTAGATCAGAGGCTCCAAAGTAAACAAATTATGTATTTCCAATAAAACTGAAATTAATATAGTTTAAACAATAATACAGAATCTGGCAAATCTTGCTAATCATTTTTTTTTTTTCTGAAAGGAGGAAACATGATTCCATTTTACAGATGTTACTATGAAGCTTTTCCAAAGTCAGCACTCAGTACTTATTTGTTTATTTGATTACCAGTGAGATGGCATATCTCAAGTAGGCATATGTATTTTCCTTCCTCATCCCTAAAGAGACTTCATTAAAATGAAAAGAAAGGATGCAAAAGGGAATAAACCACAAAAGCTGTGCTTATGGTGGCAGAGATATTAGAGGATGAAAGAGTTTAACAACTTTTTTTTTTTTTTTTTAATGTATAAAGCAATTGTGAGTTTACTAATGAAATGAGGGGTGGAAGGAAGCATCTTTCCAAAATAAGTTCAGCAGCTGACTGCTGTGAAAGTGGGAGTTGACTCTCCAGGCAACAGACTGGAGGTTCTCCACGCACGATGTTAGAATGAAGCAAATGGGAAAGTGAGGCTAAAAACAGACTAATTAATTAAAAGTCTAGCTAGCTATGAAGTACTTCTACAGATCAGCTCTTGGACTCTCCTTCTTCAGTCCTATACACAAAGAATCAGAAAGATTTATCCAAGGTAAAAACCTAGGAACTAATCTCTAGAGAATCTTAATAAACTTCATGTGGAAAATGGTGGATATTGTTTTCCCGGGATTACACTGTTCTTATATACTTCCTTCAATACCGTTTCCTTCAAACTGTTAGTTATCTTACCATCAAGAAAAGACAGTCTATTGGAAATACTTACCATGTTCATTTCTTCCTCATTTAGAGAAAGTCCTATCAGGGACACAGAACACAGTAGAGGAGGAATTCCATATTTTTTCAGAAAATCAACCATTATATATTTTAATATGAATAGATAATCAAGAAACCACAGATATAGAAAGTAAAAAAAAAAAGAAAAACAGCAACATGAATGAAAACAGCAGTTCATGCCAGAGAAAGAGTAGGTTTAGGAAATACATATTATTAAAAACTAGAAAACATAAAATATGTGTACTCTTTCATGTCCACAGTATACATTCTTAAAGAAAAAAAGCATAACGTATATGCTGGACAAAAAATATACATTATTTTATAATATATATATATAAGTATAACCAATGACACTTTCTATAATAAACAGAACTGATTTTTAATAACAATATCATAAAAATGGATATCTTGATAAAGCAATTAGTGGCATGCCACTTAATCATTTAATGACATATAAAATCAATTCAGTTATTTTATGATTTTTTTTTCCCCTTTGTACACAAACTTTCAGAAGTTTGGGTGATATCCTCTGCTGTAGCATTTAATAATTTAAACTCTAATGCCAGCATTACTCTGATACAAATGCAAGAGAAGGCCATCACAAGAGAGCTACAGCTCAATATCTTTTATGAATATGGACACAAAAATCCTCTAACCACACCCCACAACATATTAAAATGATTACACACTATGACAAAGCAAGACTTATCCCAGGAATACAAAGGTGGTTCAACTTTAAAAATAATCATCAGTGTAACACACTAAATTAACAAAACATGAAAGAAAAACACACAAGCACACACACACACACACACACACAAAGACCTGATAATCTCAGCTGAATCCAGAAAAAGCACTTGACGAAAACTAACACCATTTCATGTTGAAACACTGAATAAACTGGGAATAGAAGATAAATTCCTTAACATGACAAGAGAATATATGACAAACACATGCCCAGTATCATACTTAGAGGTGAAAGCCTGAAATCTTTCCCCAAAAAGAAAAGGATCAAGGCAAGAATGTCCACTTTTATACTGCTACTATTCAACATTGTATTGGAAGTTTTAGCAAGGGAATTGGGCAAGAGAAAGAAACAAAGTCATCCAAATCAGACAGAAGAAAATAAAATGATCTCTAGTCACAAATGTCAAGAGTTTATATGTAGAAAATCCTAAAAAGTCCAACAAAATTAAAGCTCATAAGCAAATTCAGTAAATTTGCAGGATACCAGATTAACATTAAAAAATCAGCTATATTTCTAAATAATAGAAAAAAAAATCTGAGAAAATTTAAGAAAAGAATTATATGCATAAAATCATCAAAAAGAATAAAATATTCGGTATATATTTAACCAAGGAGGTGTGTTATAGATTGACTAGTGTCCCTCATAAAGATATGTTGAAGCTCTAACCCCTGTACCGATGACATTATTTGAAAATAGGTTCTTTCTTTGAATATTTTATCAATTAATTTCATGGGATCATACAGGAGAAGGGTGGGTCCTAATCCCTTTTTAATGGAATCTTTTCAAAGAGGATAATAAGCATGGGGACACAAGGAGAAGAAGTCTTCCTAAGATACGTTCACAAGCCAAGCAATGACAAAACAGACCTGGGGGTATGAGATGTTATAAGATACAAGGAAACTTCTTCACTTAGAGCAGACAGAGAGAGTCAATGGTTTGAATTTGAACTCCTAGCCTCCAGAACTGTGAGATAATAAATTTCTGAATTTTTTTAAAGCCATCTAATTTGTGGCAGAACTAGGAAACTAAGTCAAAGTGCAAAACTTTTACATTGCAATTTCTTTTTGCTGAAAGAAATTAAAGATGATGTAAAAAAAATGCAAAGATATCCCATATTAATGGACTGTACTAGTTAATAGTGTTAAGCTGACAATATTACCCAAAGAAATCTACAGATCTAATGAGATCCTTTTCAAAAGCTCAATGACCTTTTTGTAGAAATGAAAAAGTCAATTTTAAAATTCATACAGAAATAGAAGTTGTGAATAGACAAAATAATCCTGAAGAAAGACAAAGTTCGAGGAGGTACACTTCTGGATATCAAAATATATTACAAAGCTACAGTAATCAAACAGACAGTATGATGGTGCTGGCATGAGGATAAACATACATTCAAAGGAATATAATTGAGAGTCCAGAACTAAATCCATAGATCTATGGCCAATTGATTTTCAACAGGGTTGCAAAGTCCATTTAATGTATAAAGAAAAGTGTTGTCTATCAGTGGTACTGGGACAACAGAATAACAACATGTGAAAAAATGACTTTGGTCCCTTGCATAACACCATATAAAAAAGTAACTCAAAATGGATCAAAGACCTAAATTAGTAGCTAAAAATATATAACACTTAGGAGAAAACTAAGGGGCATATCTTCATGATGTGAACTTGGCAATGGTTTCTTGAGTATGACACCAAAAGCACAAACAACAAAAGAAGAAAAAAAAAAAAGGACTTCATCAATATTAAAAACTTTTATGCATTGAAGAACATTAACAAGAGAGTGAAAAAACAACTGACAAAATTAGAGAATATCTTTGCAAATCATTTGTCTGATGAGGGACTTGTAACCAGAATATATTAAAAAGAAAAGAAAAAACTCTTAAAACTCAATAATAAATGACAAATAACCCAATGAAAAATGAGCAAAAAGATCTGAATAAACATTCTTCAAGGAAGACATACAAATGGCCAATAAGCACATGAAAAAATGATTGCCATCATTAATAATCAGCAAAATGAAAATTGAAAGCACAATAAGATACTGCTTTACGGAGGTTCTGGCAAGATGGCTCTCTAGCAGAAACACCACCCCGTCCCTCCACAGCAACGATCCGAAAAACTAAGCCAAACAGAGAATGCAACAATCATGAAACCCTAGAACATCAAATGAAGAGATAAAGAACTCAGCCGAGCACCAAATGGAGAGAGAATACTGAAAGAGAACGGAGAGCAAGGAGAGATTCATACAGAGGTCCCCTACCAGCTAACGCAGCGTGGATCCACCATCTTGGACTCCTATCGGAGACCAGCAAACGGGGGTATGAGAAAGCAGCCTCACGGAGTGTCCAGTGGGAGACAAAACAGCCGGTAATTTGCGGTGTGCGCTTTCCTACCCCCGCCCCTCTTCGCCCCGACTCAGGCTCCTCTTTTTCCCGCGGCCACTGTCTCTTGACTGGTAAGCGCCGGCTGCTTGGATTCCACACACCTGAGCAGGCGGCTCTCTGGGTGCCATTTGTTGGCTGCTGGTGTTGCTTTTTTTTTTTCCTGCTTCTTTTGATTTCTCACTTGCCTCTCGCCACCTCCCCCTCCTTTTGCTCGAGTGTCTGGCTCCGAGCACCATCTTTGCTTCTTCCTGGGGCCTGCGGGGTTCCATTCGAGTGTGCAGCTGCTTCCTAGTCTGGGCTGCCTCGCTGGTGGGAACCTGGGGCTTTTGTTCATTTGTTTCTCTGTGTCCCACGGCCGCGGTCTCTTGACCAGGAGGCGCCGGCTACTTGGATTCCACACACCCAAGCGGGCAGCTATCTGGGTGCCATTTGTTGGCTGCTAGTGTTGCTTTTTTTTTCTGCTTCTTTTGATTTCTCACTTGCCTCTCACCACGTCCGCCTCCTTTCGCTCAAGTGCCTGGCTCCGTGCGCCACCTTTGCTTGTTCCTGAGGGGCTCCAGAGCACCGGCATTTGTGATATACGCTTTCCCACTCTCCACCCTTCTTCAGCCACACTCGGCCTCCTCTGCTTCCCGCGGACACAGTCTCTTGTCCAGAGACACCAGCCCGCACTGGCTGGCTCTCTGAGTGCCATTTGTTGGCTACTGGTGTTGCCCTTTTTTTTTTTTTTTCTCTGCTTCTTTTGATTTCTTGCTTGCCTCTCACTGCCCCCTCCTCCTTTTGCTCGAGTGCCTGGCTTCGGACGCCATCTTTGCTTCTTCCTGGGGGGGCTGCAGAGCTCCATTCTGGTGTGCAGCTGCTTCCCGGTCTGAGCTGCAGCGCTGGTGGGATCCCGGGGCTTTTGTTCGTTTGTTCCTCGGCTTCCTGCGGCCTAGGTCTCTTGACTGGGAGGTGCCAGCTGCTTGGATTCCACACACCCAAGCGGGCGGCTCTCTGGGTACCATTTGTTGGCTGCTAGTGTTGCTTTTTTTTTTCTGCTTCTTTTGATTTCTCACTTGCCTCTCGCCACATCCCCCTCCTTTCACTCAAGTGCCTAGCTCCGTGAGCCATCTTTACTTCTTCCTGAGGGGCTCCAGGGTGCCGGCAATTTGTGATATACGCTTTCCCACTCTCCACCCTTCTTCACCCACACTCAGCCTGCTCTGCTTCCCATGGACACAGTCTCTTGTCCAGAAACACCAGCCCGCACTGGCTGGCTCTCTGAGTGCCATTTGTTGGCTTGCTGGTGTTGTTTTTTTTTTTTTTTTCTGCTTCTTTGGATTTCTTGCTTGCCTCTCACCAACTCCCCCTCCTTTTGCTCGAGTGCCTGGCTCCGGCCGCCATCTTTGCTTCTTCCTGGGGGGCTTTGAGGTTCCATTCTGGTGTCTAGCTGCTTCCCGGTCTGGGCTGCAGTGCTGGTGTGATCCCGCGGCTTTTCTTCATTTTGAATTGTTTGTTTTCTTTTCCTTTTCTTGAGTTGGGAGCCCTTTCTGGCCAGGCGGAGCTGCGTGCCAGGGAGACTCCCCATGGGCTTCCACAGACGTGCAGAGGAATCCCTGAGGACATTTCTTTTTCTTTTTTTTCTTTCCCCTGTTTTTCTGGGGGGCCTTTCTTGTTCTTTTTTTTTTTATTTCTTTTGTTTTGTTTTCCCTCTTTTTCCCTTTTGTCTTTCTTCATTGCTCAGTTTCTCGTCTCTCTATATCTTCCTTCTCTTTCTGATCCATGAATACCAGGTGATGTATGCCTCTGCGCCTTCTGGCCAGGCTGTGCTGCGACACCAGAGAGCGATTTCCCCAGACCTCATAGCTTCATCAGTGGGATCCCTGGGAACTTTGCGGTACTTTAAACTTTCTGATTTTTATTTGTTCATTCTTTTCTTTTCTTCCTCTTCTCCCTTCTGTTTTTCTCCATTTCATAGTCTCTCATTCCTCCATTCCAATGGCAAGCTCCCCTAGCATTCTTTTTTGTTTGTTTGTATGTTTTTTGGCTCCTGTTTCTCTCTCCTCTCTCCCATATCCAGCTTAGCTCCACACATAACCATCTCCCCACTGCATCCTGCCTACCTGCACCGTGCGCTTGACATCACACCACCAAGCAGTGCAGGCACGGCCTACTGGAACCTGCCCAGCACTGATTACCGACCCGCCCTGGTGGCTGTAATGAGTGACACAAACAACACGTCCCAGTGGCTCCTCTTCAGCTAGACCTGCCCTGCTGTACCATATCTGAGTGACTGAACCTGCCAGTTGGAGAAGGAGGTGAAAAGTATTCAGTGCACACGAGCAAACAACAAAGAGCATGCAGTCGCCTGCTCAGACATACTCAAAAATTTTTTTTTAAAGGGACAAAATAAACAAATCTACAATCAATAAATGAAAGAAATATCTACTGAATGCCCTAAAAGCAACAAACAGTATCAAAACATTTACAAAAACAGGACAGGATGGTTCCAGTAGGCATCCATATTAAAACACCACATGACTCTCCTGTGAAAGAAAATGCACTAGAAGTATCTGAAAGGGAATTCAAATCTCTAAAACTGGGAATTTTTCAAGAACTGAGGTAAAAAGTTGACAAACATGAGGAAAAAAATGACAAATTCATGGAAAATACAGACAAAAAATAGGAAGAATTCAGGAAAATGATGCAGGAACAAAATGCCAAAATAAATTCCCAACTAGAAATTATAAAAAAACAACCATTAGAAATCCAAAAGATAAACAACAATATTTCAGAAATGGATGACGTCATGGAAGGGCTGAGAAACAGATTTGAAATGGTGGAAGACAGGATCAGTGGAACTGAAGACAAACACTTGGATACAACTCTGTTTCAGGAAAAATCAGAAAAAAGAACAAAGAAAAATGAAGAGATCCTGAGAGTTATGTGGGACACAATTAAAAGCAAAAATTTTCGAGTGATTGGCATTCCAGAACAGGGGGAGAAAACAGAAAACACAGAAAGGATCATTCAGGAAATGCTGACAGAAAACTTCCCAAATATCATGAAATATGAAAAGCTGGCCATCCAAGAAGCTCAACACACCCCATATAGAAGAGACCCCAAAAGAAAATCACAAAGGCATATCATATTCACACTCGCCAAAAACAAAGACAAAGAAAGAATCCTGAAAGCAGCTCGTGAAAAACAAGAAGTCACATACAGAGGAGAAACAATAAGACTAAGCTCAGATTATTCGGCAGAAACCATGCAGGCAAGAAGGCAGTGGGATGACATATATAAAATCTTGAGAGAAAAAAATTGTCAGCCAAGAATAATATATCCTGCAAAACTCCCGTTCAAATTTGATGGTGAAATTAGGTCATTTCCAGATAACCAGAAAATAAGGGAATATGTAAAAGTCAAACCAAACTTACAAGAATTATTAAACGGAGTTCTTCAATCTGAGGACAAACAGCTTCAGCCCTCAGGCAGGACCTAGGACGAAGGATCATACGAGCCAGATACTAATCTAGGAAATGAACTCTCGAGGACTATCCAAAACCAAATGAAATACAACAGGGAATCAGAGCACTCAATCGATGGATGACAACAACATCAAAACAATGAAAGAGGGAATAAAGGTTATAGGTATAGAACCTTCTAATGAAGAGGAAGGCAAGGCGATACCAAGTAAGGGTATACTGCTTCAAACTTAGAATGATAAGGGTAAAATTCATGGTAACCACAAAGAATGTTAACAAATCAACTCATAAAAATAAAGACAAAAAACATAAAGTCTCAGCAAAAACAAAACCTACAAAAACAAAAGAAATGAATAAAAAATCCACAAACAAAAGTAACTCAGCACAAGAGAGTAAGAAGAAAAAAGAAAAATTCAGCACCATAAAAAAAAAAGCTCTACAAAATGACAGCAACAAACTCACATCTATCAGTAATTACACTGAATATAAATTAATTCAATGCACCAATAAAGAGATGGAGAGTGACAGAATGGATAAGAAAACAGGATCCAACAATATGCTGTCTACAAGAGACACACCTTAGAAGCAAAGATGTGAATTTATTAAAAGTCAAAGGTAGGAAAAAAAGTATATCAAGCTAACAACTCCCAAAAAAGAACAGGAGTGGTAATGCTAATCTCAGATAAAATAGACTTTAAAACAAAATCCACCATAAAAGACAAAGAAGGACACTATATAATGATTAAAGGGACAATCCATCATGAAGACATACCCATAATAAACATCTATGCACCCAATGACAGGACTCCAAAATACATAAAACAAACTCTAACAGCGCTGAAAAGAGAAAATGACAGTTCCACAATAATAGTAGGAGACTTCAACACACCACTCTCAGTAAAGGACACAACAACTAAGAAGACATTCAGCAAAGATACAGAAGACCTAAAGGGCAAAATCAGCCAACTTGACCTCATAGACATATATAGAACAATCCATCCAACCGCTGTGAAGTATACATTCTTTTCCAATGCACATGGAACGTTCTCCAGAATAGATCACATCTGAGGCCACACAGCAATCCTCAACAAGATCCAAAACATTCAGATAATTCAAAGTACCTTGTCTGACCACAATGCCATCAAGGTAGAAATTAACACTAGAAAGAGCAAGGAAAAAAAATCAACTACATGGAAACTGAACAATACCCTGCTTACACATCAGTGGGTAATAGAGGAAATCAGAGATGGAATTAAAAACTTCCTAGAATCAAACGAAAATGAAAACACATCATACCAAAACCTTTGGGACACAGCTAAGGCAGTTCTCAGAGGACAATTGATAGGAATAGATGCACATATCAAAAAAAAAAAGAGACAAAATCAAAACATTAACTACAGAACTCAAACAAATAGGAAGAGGACAGCAAAAAAAAAAAAAAAAAAAAAAAAACACAAGCCCACAACCACTGGAAGAAAGGAAATAGTAATGATCAGAGCAGAAATAAATGAAATAGAGAACAGAAAAACAATAGAAAGAATCAACAAAACCAAAAGATGGTTCTTTGAAAGAATCAACAAAATCGACAAACCACTGGCCAGACGGACAAGAGAAAAACAGCAGAGGACACAAATAACCCAAATAAGAAATGAAATGGGGGACATTACAACAGACCCAACTGAAATAAAAAGGATTATAACAGAATATTATGAAAAACTATACTCCAACAAATCTGAAAACCTAGAGGAAATGGATAAATTTCTAGAAACGCACAGCCTACCCAAACTACAACAAAGTGATGTTGAAAATCTGAACAGACCCATAACAAGAGAAGAGATTGAAAAGGTAATAAAAAAAACTCCCAACCAAAAAAAGCCCTGGCCCAGATGGCTTCACTGGAGAATTCTACAAAACATTTACAGAAGAGCTTGTACCAGTTCTACTCAAGCTATTTCAGAGCATAGAAGAGGAAGCAACACTTCCAAATTCATTCTATGAAGCCAGCATAACACTGATACCAAAACCATGCAAAGATGTCACAAAAAAAGAAAATTACAGACCAATATCTCTCATGAATATAGATGCAAAAATTCTGAACAAAATTCTAGCCAATAGAATTCAGCATTATATCAAAAAAGTAATACACCACGACCAAGTAGGATTCATACCAGGTATGCAAGGATGGTTCAGCATTAGAAAATCAATCAATGTAATCCACCACATAAATAAAAGGAAAGAAAAGAATCACATGATCATCTCAATTGACACAAAAAAGGCATTTGACAAAGTCCAACACCCATTCCTGAAAAAAACTCTCAATAAAATTGGTATAGAAGGGAAATTTCTCAACATAATAAAGGGCATCTATGCAAAACCAACGGCCAACAACATTCTTAATGGAGAGAGGCTGAAAACATTCCCCTTGAAAACAGGAACAAGACAAGGATGCCCTTTATCACCCCTCCTATTTAACATTGTGCTAGAAGTTCTAGCTAGACCAATAAGGCAAGAAAACGAAATATAGGGCATCCAAATTTCTAACGTAGGAGTTAAACTGTCCCTGTTTGCAGATGGTATGATACTATACATAGAAAACCCTAAAGACTCCATGAGAAATCTACTGGAACTAATATAAAGATTTAGCAGAGTAGCAGGATACAAGATAAACATTCAAAAATCAGTTGGATTCCTATACACCAGTAAGGAGAACGATGAGAAGGAAATCAGGAAATCAATATCACTTTCAACAGCTCCTAAAAAGACAAAATACTTAGGAATAAATCTGACCAGGGATGTAAAAGACCTATACAAAGAAAACTATAAAACACTACTATATGAAACCCAAAGGGATCTACATACATGGAAAAACATACCATGCTCATGGATAGGCAGACTCAACATTGTGAAAATAGAAATTCTACCCAAAGCAATTTATAAATACAATGCAATCCCAATCCAAATACCAGCAACATTCTTCAAAGAGATGGAAAAACTAATCATTAACTTTATATGGAAAGGGAAGAAGCCCCAAATAAGTAAAGCACTACTAAAGAAGAATTAAGTTGGAGGACTCACACTACCTGACTTGAGAACCTACTATACAGCTACAGTAGTCAAAACAGCCTGGTACTGGTACAATGATAGATACGTTGACCAATGGAACAGAATTGAGAACCCAGATGTAAATCCATCCACCTACGGTCACCTGATCTTCGACAAGGGCCCAAAGTCCATCAAATGGGGAAAAGACAGTCTTTTTAACAAACGGTGCTGGCAAAATTGGATATCCATTTGCAAAAAAATGAAACAGGACCCATACCTCACACCGTATATAAAAACTACTTCAAAATGGATCAAAGACCTGAATATAAAGCCTAAAACTATAACGTTCATAGAAGAAAAAATAGGACCAACACTTCAGGCCTTAATACATGGCATTAACAGGATACAAACCATAACCATCAATGCACAAACCCCAACAGATAAGCTAGATAACTCAGATCTTCTAAAAATCAAACACCTATGCTCTTCCAAAGACTTCACCAAAAGAGTAAAAAGAGAACCTACATACTGGGAAAAAATTTTGGACAGTACAAGTCAGACAAACGTCTAATCTCCATAATCTACAAGAAAATCCAACACCTCTACAACAAAAAGACAAATAATCCTATTAAAAAATGGGGAAAGGAAATGAACAGACACTTCACCAAAGAAGACATTCAAATGGCCAACAGACACATGAGGAAATGCTCGGGATCACTAGCCATTAGAGAAATGCAAATTAAAAACACAATGAGATACCATCTAAACCCGGCATTACCAGCACGAATCAAAAACACTGGAAATAACAAATGTTGGAGGGGCTGCGGGGAGATGGGAACTCTTACGCACTGCTGGTGGGAATGCAAAATGATACAACCATTTTGGAAAATGATATGGTGCTTCCTCAGAAAGCTAGAAATAGACATACCATTGATCCAGCAATCCCACTCCTAGGAATATATCCTAGAGAAATAAGAGTCGTCACTCGAATAGACATATGCACACCCATGTTCATGGCAGCAATGTTCACAATAGCAAAACGATGGAAATAATGTAGGTGCCCATCAACAGATGAATGGATAATCAAACTATGGTACATACACAGAATGGAGTGCTATGCAACGAGAAAGAACAATGAATCTGTGAAGCATCCCATAACATGGATGAAACTGGAGGACATTATACTGAGTGAAATCAGTCAATCAGAAAAGGACAAATATTGTATGAGACCTCTATTGTAAAAACCCATGAAAAAGTTCACACCCAAAATGTAACAATCTCTGTTGGTTACCAGGGATGGGAGGGGTGGGGGGGGGAATACTAAATAGGCAATAGATAAGTGGTATCTTGGGTGAAGGGTGAGACAGTACACAATACAGGAGAAACTAGCACACCCTATACAAGGAAAGGTCATGGAAGCCCCATATACACATCCAAACTCCCTGAGGGACTGAGTTGCTGGGCAGAGGGCTCAGGGGACCATGGTCTCAGGGAACATCTAGCTGAACTGGCATGACACAGCTTATAAAGACAATACTCTACGTTCTACCTTGGTGAGTAGTGTCTGGGGTCTTAAAATCCTGTGAGCGGCCATCTAAGATACTCCACTGGTCTCATCCCTTCGGGCACAAGGGAGAATGAAGAGAACAGGATACAAGGAGAAGTTTAGTCCAAGGGACTAATTGTCCACAGCTACCAAGCCCTCCACCGGACTGATTCCAGTATAGCTAGATGGTGCCCAGCTACCACCACTGACTGTTCTGACCAGGATCACAACAGAGGGTTCTGGACAGAACTGGAGAAGGATGTAGAGCATAATTCTAACACACACACACAAAAAAGACCAGATTTACTGGCATGACAGAGACTGGAGAAACCTCAAGAGTATGGTCCCCAGACACCCTCTTAGCTCAGTGGTGAAGTTACCTCCGAGGTTCACTGTTCAGCCTGGGAGTGGACAGCCCTGTAAAACCAAATGAGACTAACGAGGTATAGGAGTCCAGTGACGAGGGCCAGAAGGCAGAAGGGGACAAGGAAGCTGGTGATAGGGAACACAAGGTTGAGTAAGGATATTGTTGATGTGTTGTGAGATTGTTAACCATTGTCATAGGACCACATTTGTAGTAACTGTTAAATGAGAAACTATTTTGTTTTGTAAGCCTTCATCTTAAGTGAGAATAACAGCACAATTGGAAGAGTGTTGTCAATGTCACTGAACTGTGTATGTAGAAATTTTTGAAACGGTGTATCTTTGGCTACGTGTATTTTCACCCCCAAAAAAAAAAAAAAAAAAGTTTGAGAATTTAGAGGGTTAATATGTTTGGGGTTGTTAACCAATGTCATAAAACAACATGTGTACTACTGTTTCATGAGAAACTATTTGTTCTGTAAGCCTTCACCTGAAGTACAATAAAATATAAAAAAAGATACTGCTTTACACCAGCTAGGATTATTATAATAAAATACTAATTAAAAAATAATAAGTGTTGGTAAGGTTGCAGAGAAATCGTAACCCTCATACATTGTTGGTTGGAAAGTAAAATGGTGTAACCACTGGAAAGACAGTTTGTCACTTCTTCAATAAGTTAAACATAAAATTCCCATGAGACTGAGCAATTCCACTCGTAATTATATACACAAATGAAATGAAAATAAGTGTTCACTCAAAAACTTGGATATGAATTCCTAACAGCTCTATTCGATGTACTGAAAAATTGCAAATAACTCAAATATCCATCATCAGATGAATGGAGAAACAAAATCTGGTATATTCACACAATGGAATGTTATTCATTTTTAAATAGGAATGAAAGATGGATATATATATATATAGATATATATATAGATATATATATATATTACAGCATAGATGAACTTTGTAAGTATTATGCTAAGTGAGAAAACCTAGGCACACACACAAAAAATTATTGCATGATTCCATTTATATGAAATATCTAGAATAGGCCAAATCAGAGATTAAAAAAAAAAAAAAGAAAAAAACTCGTTGCTATCGAGTCGATTTCTACTCATAGTGACTCTATCGGTAGACCCAGAGTAGAACTGCCCCACAGAGTTTCCAAGGAGCTCCTGGTGGAGTCCAACTGCTGACCTTATGCTTAGCAGCCATAGCACTTAACCACCACACCACCAGGGTTTCCAAATCAGAGATAGAAACTATATTAGCAGTTGCCAGGGGCTAGTGGTAGGAGGGAATGGTGAGTGACTGCTAGATAGTGGTGATGGTTTTACAATGTTGTGAGTGCACTTAATGTCACTGAATTGCATGCTTTAAAATTTGTAATGATAAATTTTTTTTTTATATATCTTACCACAATCACAAAACACACACACACGCACACAAGTGCTTTTCTGGAATGATTTTTCCCTCCTTTCCTACTTCACTCTTTATAACCTCACTCCTGATCCCTGAGACTGTACTCCCTGATTAGAAAAAATAAAAATAAGCTCTCTGCTTATGCTCAGCTTTTTCTGGAATCCAAGATAAAACAATACTAAATCTAGGATTTATTTTTAAAACTCCAAGGATTGAAATACTGGAAGTATAGTGAAGTATAAATGATTGTCTGATCCTAGTAAACACTACTTTACCTAGTATTTTAGTTTCCCTGGACTGCCATAACTAAGTATTACATATTGGGTAGAATACAACAATAGAAATTTATTCTCATGGTTTCTTTTTATTATTATTATTTATTGTTGTAATTAAATCAAGTTTAAATTTCAAGTTAGTATCCCATACAGAATTTTTTTTTTACATACTTTGTTGTGAGACCCCAACCGCTCACCCCATTCTGCGACAGCACGCTCCTCCCCTCCGCACCTGATTCGCCATGAACATTCAACCAGCTCCTAACTCTCTCTGCCTTCCCATCTCACCTCCATCGATGGGCACTTAGGTTGCTTCCGTCTTTTTGCTATTGTGAACAGTGCTGCAATGAACATGGGTGTGCATATATCTATTCCTGTGACTGCTCTTGTTTCTCTAGGATATATTCCAAGGAGCGAGATAGCTGGATCGTATGGTACTTCTATTTCTAGGTTTTTAAGGAAGCACCAACTTTTTTGGATTAATGCTAGCCTTGTTGGGGTGAGATGATATCTCATTGTAGTTTTGATCTGCATTTCTCTAATGGCTAATGATCATGAGCATTTCTTCATGTGTCTGTTAGCTGCCTGAGTATCTTCTTTGGTGAACTGCCTAGTCATATCCTTTGCCCATTTTTTAATTGGGTTATTGTCTTTTTGCTGTTGAGGTTTTGCAGTTATCTTGTAGATTTTAGAGATTAAATGCTGATAGGATTTGTCGTAGCCAAAAATTTTTTCCCAGTCTATAGGTTGTTTTTTCTCTTTTGGTGAAGTCTTTTGATGAGCATTCATGTTTGATTTTTAGGAGCTCCCACTTATCTAGTCTCTCTTCTGGTGCTCATGCATTATTACTTACGGTTAGTACTGTGTTTATGCCACATATTAGGGCTCCTAGCGTTGTCCCTATTTTTTCTTCCATGATCTTTACCCTTTTCGATTTTATATTTAAGTCTTTGATCCATTTTGAGTTAGTTTTTGTACATGGTGTGAGATATGGGCCTTGTTTCAGTTTTTTGCATATAGATATCCATTTGTTAAAGAGACTGTCTTTTCCCCAATTAATGGACTTTGGGCCTTTGTCAAATATTAGCTGCTCATAAGTGGATGAGCTTATATCTGGATTCTCAACTCTGTTCCATTGGTCTGTGTATCTGTTGTTGTACCAGTACCAGGCTGTCTTGACTACAGTGGCAGTGTAATAGGTCCTAAAATCAGGTAGTGTAAGGCCTCGCACTTTGTTTTTCTTCTTGAGTAATGCTTTATTTATTCGGGGCCTCTTCCTTTTCCATATGAAGTTGGTGATTTGTTTCTCCATCTCATTAAAAAATGCTGGTGGAATTTGGATCGGGATTGCACTGTATCTGTAGATTGCTTTGGGTAGAATAAACATTTTCACTATGTTGAGTCTACCTATCCATGAGCAAGGTATGTTTTTCCACTTATGCATGTCTCTTCTAGTTTCTTGCAGTAGTGTCTCAGTTTTTTCTGTAAAGATCTTTTACATCTCTGGTTAGATTTATTCCTAAGTATTTTATCTTCTTGAGGGCTATTGTAAATGGTATTGATTTGGTGATTTCTTTTTCAAGGTTCTCTTTGTTGGTGTAAAGGAATCCAATTGATTTTTGTATGTTTAGCTTGTATCCTGAAACTTTGCTGAAATCTTCTATTAGTTCCAGTAGTTTTCTTGTGGATTCTTTTGGGTTTTCTGTGTATAAGATAATATCATCTGCAAATAGAGAAACTTTGACTTCTTCCCTACCTATCTGGATACCTTTTATTTCTTTTTCTAGCCTAACTGCTCTGGCTAGGACCTCCAGCACAATGTTGAATAATAGTGGTGATAAAGGGCATCCTTGTCTGGTTCCTGTTCTCAAGGGGAATGCTTTCAAAGCCTCTCCATTCAGGATGATGTTGGCTGTTGGTTTTGTATAAATGCCCTTAATTATATTGAGGAATTTCCCTTCTATTCCTATTTTTTTGAGAGTTTTTATCATGAATGGGTGTTGGACTTTGTTGAATGTCTTTTCTGCATCGATTGATAAGATCATGTGGTTCTTGTCTTTTGTTTTATTTATGTGATGGATTATGTTGATTGTTTTTCTAATGTTGAACCATTCCTGCATCCCTGGTGTAAATCCCACTTGGTCATGGTGAATTATTTTTTTGATATGTTGCTGAATTCTATTGGCTAAACTTTTGTTGAGGATTTTTGCGTCAATGGTCATGAGGGATATCAGTCTGTAATTTTCTATTTTTGTGGTGTCTTTACCTGGTTTTGGTATCAGGGTTATGCTGGCTTCATAGAATGAGTTGGGGAGTATTCCATCCTTTCCTATGCTCTGAAATACCTTTAGTAGAAGTGGTGTTATCTCTTCTCTGAAAGTTTGGTAGAATTCTCCAGTGAAGCCATCTGGGCCAGTGCTTTTTTTTTTGTTGGCAGTTTTTTAATAACATTTTCAATCTCTTCTTTTGTTATGGGTTTATTTAGTTGCTCTACCTCTGTTCGTGTTAATTTAGGTAGGCAGTGAGTTTCTAGAAATTTGTCCATTTCCTCTAGGCTTTCAAATTTGTCAGATTAAAAGTTTTCATGGTAATCTGTTACGATTCTTTTAATTTCAGTTGGGTCTGTTGTGATATCACCCATCTCATTTCTTACACTGGTTATCTGCTTCCTCTCCTGTTTTTGTTTTGTCAGTTTGGCCAGTGGTTTATCAATTTTGTTGATCTTTTCAAAGAACCAGCTTTTGGTCTTGTTAACTCTTTCAATTGTTTTTCTATTCTCTATTTCATTTAATTCTGCTCTAATTCTTATTATTTCCTTCCTTCTGGCATCTGTGGGCTTCCTTTGCTGCTCTCTTTCTACTTGTTCCAGTTGTAGGGTTAATTCTTTGATTATGACCCTTTCTTCTTTTGGATGTGTGCATTTGATTGTATAACCTGACCTCTGAGCACTGCTTTCGCTGTGTCCCAAAGGTTCTGGTAGGATGTGTTTTCATTCTTGTTTGATTCTATGAATTTCTTTATTCCAGCCTTAATTTCTTCTAAAACCCAGTAGTTTTTGAGCAACATGTTGTTCAGTTTCCATGTGTTTGATTTTTTTTCCTCGCTTTTTGTGTTGTTGATTTCCACTTTTATGGCTTTATGGTCAGAAAAGATGCTTTGTAGTATTTTGATGTTTTGGATTTTGTTAAGGCTTGCTTTATGGCCTAATATGTGGTCTATTCTGGAGAATGTTCCATGTGCATTGGAAAAGAAAGTATACTTGGCCGCTGTTGAGTGCAGTGTTCAGTATACGTGTATGAGCTCAAGTTGGTTGATTGTAGCATTTAGCTCTTCCATGTCTTCGTTGAGCTTCTTTCTGGATGTTCTGTCCTTCACCGAAAGTGGCATGTTGAAGGCTCCTACTACTATTGTGGAGCTGTCTATCTCTCTCTTCAGAGCTGTTAGAGTTTGTTTTATGTATTTTGGAGCCCTGTTGTTGGCTGTGTAAATATTTATTATATTTATGTCCTCCTGGTGAATTGACCCTTTAATCATTATATAGTGCCCTTGCTTATCCTTTGTGGTGGCTTTTACTTTAAAGTCTTATTCTTTCACAGTTTCAAATACTAGAAATCTGAATCCATGTGGTTGACAGGGCCATGGTCTCTTCCAAGTCTCCAGAAAAAGTTCCTTCATTGACTCCCTTGGCATTCCTTGGCTTGTGGCTAGATGACTTCTATTTCTGCCTCCATTTTCACATGGCCTTCTTCCCTCTGTGCTTCTGTCTGTGTTTCTTCTATTCTTATAAGGACACCAGTCATATTAGGTTAAGGGCCCACTCTACTCCTGTATGATCTCAAGTTAACTAATTATGCTGGCAAGTATGCTATTTTTAAATACAGTCATACTCACAGTTGCAGAGGTTTAGGACATGAATATATCTTTTGGAGGAGACACAAATTAACCCTTAATACCTAGTCACAATTATATAAATGAAGATTTTGAGTTTTAAACTAAACCCATAGATCAGAGTTTGCAAACTGGAGGCTTATGGACCTGGTATGTTCTGTTGCTGTGTCTTGTTGATCTGTAGAATATTCAAAAAATATTTACCTGGACATGAATGTCTTTACATTAGTAATGGACTATGCACTATATAGTCCACCACTATTTCCTATTATATGAGTCTCCCTTTATTTTTGTTACTGGCCTTACCCCTTTAGTTGTCAGGTTTGTAACTCTGTTATAATATTAAATACAGTTATGAGATACAGTGTAAATATGACCTATCTAGGTAATTAAAAACATAAATGCATAACTGACAGATTTTGAAAAGCTCACAAGGAGAAAGACTAAAACCAAGAAAATGTGAGGGTCACACTAGGTGAGAAATGTATACCTAGTTTTTAAAACAAACGGCTCAACAGATAGAGGCTTAAATATATTATTAAAAATTACAACATTAATCCAAAATAAGGGCTTAAGATAATAAACTGAAACACTTAGAGGAAGGAAAACAGATCTGGTATCGTATCTCAGTAAACTAAAATTTATTTTTCAGAGTGCAGCATCAATAGATAATATCTGAGTAGTGAATCTCATCTGGGAGTGATTTTGTTCCCCTTGGACATTTGGCAGTATCTGGAGATATTTTTGGTTGTCATCACTTTGTGGAGAGGCGTGCTACTAAACATCCTAAAATGCATGGGACAATTCTCACACACAAAAAAATTATATGATCCGGTAAGTCTATTTCCAGAGTTGAAAAATTACAGTGTAAATTTAGTATATAAAGAAACTTCATAAAATAATTTAAAGTTAAAAAAGTAACCATGAGAAACCCCCCAAAATGAAATTATTGAATTGTTACCTGTGGTGAAAGCAATGGATAAGGAGGAGGTTAGAGGTTAGAGTAAGTAGTTGTTGCTTTTCATCTTAATCCATAGATATAGTTTAATTTAAAATATATAGACATATACGTTTCTGATTAAAAATGATTAATATCAGTATAAACTTTCAATTGTCAAGCTGTTGATTGTTTCCTTGGATAATTGTATGGATGCCACTTCAACATATTATCAAAAATTCTAATAGGCAAGTGGTGGTTTTTGAACATGTTGAGGAAAGTTTAGTATTAAGATGGTAATGTAAATTGGCAAAAGGTATTACTATTATTATATATATGAGTTTTACAAACAAGTATTAGTGTAAAAAGAGCTCTGGTGGTGTAGTAGTTAAGAGTTCAGCTGCTAACCAAAAGGTCGACAGTTCAAATCCATCAGCTGTTCCTTGGAAACCCTGTGGGGCAGTTCTACTCTCTCTTATGGGGTCACTATAAGTCAGAATCAACTTGATGGCAACAGAGTAATTTTTTTTTTCTCCTTAGTGTAAAAACCAAAGAAGAAATACCTACTGAGAAAAATTATCGATTTTTTTTTTTTAATAAAATAGGCAAGAATGACTTGTTCGAAGCAGCTTAGAGTAATGAAGTACCAGGAATTCCTGACTAACAGAAAATCAAGCTTGAGTTTATAGCAGTAACAACCCTCCTCTGGTTTTGAAAAATGTACTTACACAATTCAAAAGATTATCATTATTTCCACTACTTGTTATGTAGGCTGTATTAAAAATTAAATTCATGTTTGGGTTTTCATGAACTGACTGCATTAGCAAATTACAATATTTTATAGGTAGTTTCATAATTTAGACATGTTGTAAAACAAAAATGAAAATTTAAAAAATGAAAGCAAATGCACTGTTTCCTATAATAATACCATATGTATATTTATTTTCCACAGTTTTTTAATTTTAATAATAAACTTTTAAAAACGTCTTTTAAAACTGTTTTCTTTATGAACCCTAAATAATTTAGAATTTAGGACTCTACTGCGTATTTTTATGTTCCCGTGTAAAGAGATTTCAGTTAAAGTATTTCTTACATAGCCATGATGATTTTTAAAAAGTTTCTTAATTTGCATTTATAATTTTAGACAATTTTACTTTATCAAAGTAAGATTTATATGAATACAGCATCAATAAACACTTGTAAATCATACTCAATTTAGTCCTAAAACTTATTTTCTTACATTAATGTATTGATGAAAACAAAATTCCCCCTGAACTACACTAATTTGAGAATACCAGATAATGTTACTCAATTTAAAATTTTGTTAGTAATAAAAGCACAATATAGAAATCATACGATTTTTGTTATTTGAAATTACTCCTAACAATTTTTTGTTAAGTGAAGAAATAAAATATGTGTAAAAACCAAAAGGTAATGTGGATTATTAGCATATCTATTCATTTTATATTATCAGTTTTTAATCTCATCACGTTTCTGAAATGATATTAGATAATTTACAAAACATGTACAACGTTCCTTCAAATACCTTTACTTCACACAAAATAGCTGCTAAATATTTATATCAATAGGCCAGAACTGAGAATGCAAGCTCTAGTCTCTTGTACCCAAGTTAACATTCCCTTTTGTGAGTCTCAAAGGCTTCTCAAACTCAAGCTGATTGATAAAAATAGCTGTATGATAGCTCTATCTTACACAATATATATTCAAAATTTTATAGGTAAGTGAATGGTATAAATTCTGACTATAATATTACAAGATTACATTTTAATATTACAGATATGCAGGAATACTTAACTCATTTGGTTAAAATAGTGGAATTTTTGTGCATATTTGTGAACAAGAAAGGGAATAGCAGCACCAGGTGAAATTCCAAAAAGGAAAAGTTATTGGAAATAGCCCTTGTCTATCGAGGTGAACATGAAACATATTACATATAGCTAATGGGAATACAATGTAGCCATCACAAGATTGTTAATACACACAAATAAAGAGGTAAATAGAAAAATAGATCCAGTTGTTTAAATGGAATAGACATAGCAAGTATGTGCTTGTATATGTGTATTGTGATATAATATTAACAAAGAATCTTATATATGTGTATGCATGCAAGTATGTATGCATATCCATATGCATTATATATGTGTATATATATATGTTCATGTAAAATCATTACATAAAAGTTCTGAAAGTATGTGCAATCAAATGTTGCCTGTGGTTATATTTAAAGAAAGGAGTAGTCTGAGACAAATGAGGAGTCAAAAATTTATTATCTGTATTTTTAATTCTTACAGCTTTGTACATACTTTACTGCATACATTTTGCATTGTTTGTTTTTAACTATTTGACTTCATTACATACAGAGTTAATTATGAGCAGTTAAGTTATTGTTAAAGGAATTAGATAAAACTAGATGCTATTTTGTATATTTGACCCAAATATATAAACAAGAAATGAAAGGACTTTTAAGTACAATTAACAGTAAGAGAAAAATCTAAAGTTGGACTTTAATTTATCTCAGTTTTGTAGTATTTGGATCTTAAATGGTAGAGTAAACCTTGGTGATAGAAATGACACCAGAAATCGCATGATAGAGAATTTTGAAGGACTAATGACTTATTCATTGCAAGTACCTTTTTTCAACAACATACATGGTGACTATACATGAGGACATCGTTGGATGGAATGCACAGGAATCATATCAAATCTGTGGAAAGAGATGATGGAAAAGCTCAGTATCAGCAGTTAGAAAAAGGCCAGGGGCCAACTGTGGAACTGATAATCAATTGCTTATATGCAAGCCCAGGTTGAAGCTGAAGAAAATTCAAACAAGTCCACGAAAGCCAAAGTACCACTTTGAGTATATCCCACCTAAATTCAGAGGCCATCTCAAGAATAGGTTTGACACATTGAACACTAATGACTGAAGACCACATGAGTTGTGAGGTTATATCAAACACCATAGCTTGGGTCAGGCACAATTTAGTCATCAAACTGACATCTTTGTAGATTTGCCCAACTTAATACGTGGCTTGATTTCTTGACTGCTGCTTCCATGGGCATTGATTGTTGATTCGTTAGAATAAAATGCTTGACAACTTCAATTTCTTCACCTTTTTCATGATGTTGTTTATTGGCACTGTTGAGAGAATTTTCATTTTCTTTACACTCAGGTAGAATTCATACCGAAGCCTATAGTCTTTGACTTTCATCAGTAAGTGCTTCAAGTTGTCTTCATTTTCAGCAAGCAAAGTGGTGTCGTACTTATATCATAGGTAGTTAATGAGTCTGCCTCCAATCCTGAAGCCACATTCTTTTTCATATAGTCCAGTTTCTTGGCTTATTTGCTCAGCATACAGATTGGATAAGTAGGGTGAAAGGAACCAACCTTGCCGCACCCCATTTCTAATTTTTAAACCACGCAGTATCTCCTTGTCCTGTTTGAATATCCGCCTCTTGATCTATGTACAAGTTCTGCATGAGCAGAATTAAATGTTCTGGAGTTCTACTCTTCATAACGTAATTCATAGTTTGTTATGACCCACACAGTCGAATGTCTTTGCATAGGCAATTGAATGCAGGTAAATGTGTTACTAAATCCAAAGATTTTATCACTAACAAATTTGAAAAATTTCCACAATGTCTTGCCAGATGTTTGTATACATTACATGTACTCATTTTTGTGAGGTTTTGCTTAAATGTGACTTTGTCATAAACTCCTTCTTGGCCACTCAATTTTAGATATTATATTTCTCTTAAGGTTCATATATCTTACTGCTTTATTTTATTTTTATTTAGCATATTAGGACGTAATTGTTGTTGTTGTTGTTGTTGTTGTTAGGTGCCCATGAGTCGGTTCCAGACATAATATAGGTATAGATACAGATACATATACAGTAGAGATATCAATATGTATACATATGTGTGTATGTGTATATATATATGTATATATATAGAGAGAGGGAGATACAGGTGCAAAAATAGTTATAGATATAACAGTTATGAGAACAGAGAACTTTTTTACTCTTCACTGCTACAACTAGTATATAGAATATAGTCGTTCAATGGTACCTTCAGTGGTTTTTCACTTTCCATATGGAAGACCCTGTTTCAATTGCCAGCAAATGCACCTCACACACGGCCAACACCTATCTGCCAGTAGAGGCTGGTGTATTGTGATGCTGAACAGGTTTTGGTGGAGCTTCCACTCTAAGACAAACTAGGAAGAAAGGCCTTGTTATCTACTTAGGAAAATCATCCAGTAAAAACCCTATGGATCACAAAAGTCAGATTCTCAACAGAATACGAAAGTGACAAAGGCTGGGCAGGATTTCGTTCAGTTGTGCATGGGGTTGCCAAGTGTCAGGGGCCCATTCAATCGCAGCTAATAATTACACACACACACACACACACACACACACACACACACACACACATATATACACGTAAACATTTGTTGTTGTTAGGTGCCATTGAGTAGGTTCCGACTAATAACAACCCTGTGTACAACAGAACTAAACACTGCCCAGTCCTGTGACATCCTCACAATTGTTAATTATGGTTGAGCCCATTGTTGCATCTACTGTGTCAATCCATCTTGCTGAGGGTCTTCCTCTTTTCCACTGAACCTCTTCTTTCCCAAGTATGATGTCCTTCTCCAAGGACTGATCCCTCCTGACAATGTGTCCAAAGTATGTGAGACAAAGTCTTGCCATCTTTGCTTCTAAAGAACATTCTGGCTGTACTTCTTCGAAGACAGATTTGTTTGTTCTTTTGGCAGTCCATGGTATATTCAATATTCTTCGCCAACACCATAATTCAAAGGTGTAATTTCTTCTTCAATCTTCCTTATTCATTGTCCAGCTTTTGCATGCATATGAGGCAATTGAAAACACCATGGCTTGGGTGAGGTACACCTTAGCCTTCAAGGTGACATCTTTGCATTTTATCACTTTAAACAAGTCTCTTGAAGCAGATTTTCCCAATGCAATGTGTCGTTTGATTTTTTTACTACTGTTTCCACAGGTGTTGGTTGTGGATCCAAGTAAAATGAACTCCTCAACAACTTCAATCTTTTCTCTGTTTATCATGATGTTGCTTATTGGTCCATTTGTGAGGATTTTTGTTTTCTTTATGTTGAGGTGTAATCCATACTGAAAGCTGTAGTCTTTGATCTTTATATTATAATATAAAATTTATATGATGTATAGTATGTATTTATATGTCAAATATGTATGCATATGTAAATCATTTATATAGATACACATATATAATTCTTATATTTATTCTATTATCCTACAAATAATATGCATATACATTTAAAAAAAAAATAACAGTTCCCATCAAGTCAATTCTGACACATGGCTACCCCATGTGTAAAACTGTACTCCTTAGGGTTTTTAAAAGCTAATTTTTCATAAGTATATCACCAGGATTCTTTTCCAGACACCTCTGGATCGATTTGAACCTCTAATCTTTTGGTTAGCAGTACACTAACTATTTATACCACCCAGGGACTCCACACATATAGTTAACAATATACATTGTTTGCTCATACATTTGGGCTAAATCTACCAAAGCAACATCAATCTGTACCAAAATTATTTACAATGAATTAACTTCCTAAGATTATATCAGTCAGTTTTCAGAAGTTACTTGACCTATTTTAAGTAAAAAGGATGAATTATAAAGAATGTGTTGCTTTTAAAATCCTTGGAAGGGCTGAGGAGACTCAAATAATGAATTGCGTGATAAAAAGAGAACAGTTCTTCCAAGAAAAGTCTTTCTCTAATTTAGTCAGGAAGATAAGGATTACGGAATATCAAAACCTGTGATGGGTCGGATGTTTTACCCTACTTGCAAATTAACAAGTTAATGTGTCACAGTTTCAAAGATGCTGGAAGGAGACAAGTGACTCCTAATTCAGAGACAATGGATTTTATTAATCACGACATGGCATGCTGCATGATATTCATGTTTGAGTCACCTTCTCTCAGTCTCAAAGTATCACAGGGGAAATGCTGAGTGACCCGGGTAGAGGCTGTGTACACAGTGGGTCTATGCCACAGCTGATAAATCTCAAGTTTACGAAAGCCCCAATCTTACATGTGGCTTGCTAGCAAACCTGCCCAAACTTTGTCTGGGAGGGAGATATTATCTCTATTACCCTGGTCAGGAAAAAAATCTGCCCTCTGCCCCAAAGGGAGAAACTATCTCTATCTCCCAAGGCTCTTTCCTATACAAATATCCTTGAAAAGGTGATTTGGAAAAAAAAAAAAAACTATCAATGTTTCTTCACAAGTTGTTCAGAAACCTATGAGGCCCATGGAGAACTAACTGCTTTCAAGGATTCCATCATCAGCATATTGATTGGTAAACATAAATAAACAAGCCCATCAGCCCATGCATTTGAAAACTATCACAGTTGGTGCTACAATAGCTTTAAAAATGTCTGTAAAATTAATGACTTGACATAACTTCTATTCAGACTTGGACAATTAACAGACACTGGCTCTGGACAATTCTTTAGGGACAAAAAAAAAAAAAAATCACTACTGTGATCCACTAATTAGGGTGAATTTTATGAGTATCAGGTGATGATAGTCACAAAAAATGAATAAATAAATAAATTTATATTTGGTTCTTACTATTTTCCAGGAATAGTTCTATGCATGTCACATAAATTAACTCATTTAATGTCCCCAACACTTTATGAAGTAAGTGCTGCTATTACTAACACTTCACAAATGAGAAAAGTGAAGCACAGAGATAATAAATAACTTGACCACAGTCATTCAGCTAGTACGTGACAAATGCTAGAATCACTTATTATCAATGTTTCTGTAACTGTAGCACGTACCTTTGCATTACTTACATAGGTATTTTTTTCTTTGATATGTTAACATAATTTATATTGATAGATTTTATAATCAAAAGTTATTAAAATACCACTAGTCATTGTGTAACTCTTTAAAAATAATAAGCTGAAATTTTGACATCTAATTGAGGTTTTTCATATATGCAAATACATGTGTTATTGATTGAAATATATATGTTTGTACACACACCTATATGTTTGCTCGTGTGCCCTGCTGCTTATGCTTCTTTGCTGGCTTCTGGTATTAAGATATCAACATTCTGCTCATTCTAGAAAACACACTGGAGTCATCATAGATGCACTAACAGCATAGCCTACATATTACAGTCAGAATGACTAGGACCCACGTAGCTTATGCAGTTAAGATCTAAGTTTGTACACCATGGTTTACACTTATTTTCCACAGTTAATAATCTATTCAGTATTTGTGTGTGTTTGATTAAGATTTAATAATCTGTATTTTCCTCAAAAGTTATATATTTCCATGAGTCATAGTTATTATTTATTAACTTTATTTTCACATGCATGCACTTCAAACTATGCCCTCTCTTTTTATTAATATAACGTCTGCTTCATTCCTGATATTTTCATATAAATGCTCATTTCATCTTCATTAGTCTCCCTGGAGTATATTGATCATAATCACTAATATATTATAATTGAAGTTTTTAATTGAATTTGTCCTTGTATTGGTTTCCTAGAGCTGCTATAACAAAATAACACTGAGTGGGTGGCTTTAGACAACAGAAATGTATTGTCTCACAGTTCTGGAGGCTAGTAGTCCAAATTCAGGATGTCCACATAGCCGTGTTCTCTCCAAGCATTCCTTGGCTTGCTGCAACAGCATAAATGAGTCATCACATGACCTTCTTCCCTCTGTCTGTCTCTCTGTGTCTCTTCTCCTCTTTTATAAAGACATCACTCAAGTTGGAAAGTACCCATCCTACTCCAGTATGACCTCATGTTAATTTCACTGATAACATCTTCAAAAGCCCTATTTCCAAGCAAAGTCACAGTCACAGGTACCAGGAGTTAGGACTTTAATTCTATCTATAACAGTCCTTACCCGTTTTTTTTTTTTTAAGGAATCTTTAAAATTGCTCTAAAGCATGATGTTAGTTTCAGCTGTGCCACTTTTACATTCAAAACACCTATTAAATTTAGATTAATAATTCCAACTATCACGTATGAGAGTTTTGTCAGTTAATATGCCTAAGAATTGATAGTCTATACATATTTTCAAATTTATTGCATACTTTCAAATTTTTCTTCAAAGTCATTGTATCGGTTTTTACACTCACATTTTCTGAGTTTGTTTGCTCCAAATAATTCCTAGTATTTATTTTAAAAAAAAGTCAATTTCTCAACTCAAGTTACCTGCCTAGAAATACGTATTGATTCACCTATATGAAATGCATATGCTTTCAACATCCCCAGCATTGATTTGTTAAGGCAGAATAATGTGGACATTTATATACATAGAATTTTTATGATCATTAATGGTATCTGTATATCAGGTACTATTTCTTTAAACAATCTTTTTTAACAATTTAATAGCATATAATTAAACATTATTTTATTTTATTTCTTTATACTTTGTATTTTGAGACAATTGTGGAGTTAGAGGATGCTGTAAGAAATAAAACTAAAATACTATAGTACAATATCATAAACAGTATGTTAATATTGGTAGAGTCAAAATAAAGACTGTATCCTTCATAAGGCTCTCAGATGTTACCCTTCCTGGCCACATCCATTCCCTTCTCACTGTATGCCATACTAAAACACTGGCAGCCACTAGTCTGTTTTCCCCATTTATAATTTTGTCATTTCAAGAATGCTTTTTAAATGAAACCATACAGTATTCAACATTTGGTGGCCAGCTTTTTTTACTCAGCATAATTCTCTAGAGAGTCATCAATGTCATTGTATGTATCATTATTTTGATCCTTTTTACTCTTGCTTAATGTTCCATGGTATGGATGTACAACAGTTTATCTAACTATTCATCCACTGAAGGATATCTGGGTTGTTTTCAAGGTTTGTCTTCAAACCTTTGAACATCTCTTCATTTCTTCATTTCTCTACATAAATACCCAGGAGTGTAATTGCCACATCATACAGTAGTTGTGTGCACAGATATTTTAACAAACTGCCAAACTCTTTTCCATAATGCCTGTAACATTTACTTTCCCATCAGCAATGTTGGAATAATCTACTTTGTCTGTATCCTCATCAGCTTTTAGTTTTGTCACTTTTTTTTTTCATTTTAGCCATTCTAATGGATGTATAATGATATTTCACTAAAGTTTTAATTTACAGTTCCCTAATTGGTAATGATGTTGAATAGCTTTTTATGTTCTTATTAGCAAGGTACGTATCTTGTTTTGGTAAAAAAAAAAAAAAAAATCTCTTCTTGCCTATTGTGTAATTTCCTTTTGGATTGTTTCTTTGTATACTGTTAGGTTTTGAGAATTCTTTATATATTCTAGATACTAACCCTTTGTCTACCACGCATCTGTCAGTTTGTTGTACTGTGGTGGCTTGCATGTTGCTCTGAAACTGAAAGCTTTTCTACCAGTATTTCAAACACCAGCGGGGTCACCCTTGGTGGAAATGTTCTGGCGGAGCTTCTAGACTAAGACAGACTAAGAAGAAGGACCTGGTGGTCTACTTCGGGAAAAACTGGTCAGTGAAAACCTTATAAGTCGCAGCTAAGCACTGTCTGATATAGTGGCAGAAAATGCCTTCTCAGGTAGGAAGGCACTCAAAATATGACTGGGGAAGAGCTGCCTCCTCAAAGTAGAGTTGACCTTAATGACATGGATGGAGTCAACTTCTTGGGACTTTAATTTACTGATATGGCATGACTCAAAATAAGACGGAATAGCTGCAAACATTCATTAATAATCAGAACATGAAATGTACAAAGTATGAATCTAGGAAAATTGGAAGTCATCAAAAATGAAATAGAAGGCATAAAGATCAATATCCTAGGCATTACTGAGCTGAAATGGACTGGTGCTGGCCATTTTGAGTTGAACAATCATGTGGTCTACTATGCCGGGAATGACAAATTGAAGAGGGATGGTGTTGCATTCCTCGTTAAAAAGAACATTTCAAGATCTACTCTGAAGTACAACTCTGTCATTGGAAGGATAATATCCATACACCTACAAGGAAGACTAGTTAATATATTATTATTCATATTTATGCACCAACCACTGAGGCCAAAGATAAAGAAATTAGAGATTTTTTACCAACTTTTACAGTCTGAAATTGATTAAACATGCAATCAATATGCATTGATAAATACTGGGGATTGGAATGCAAAAGTTGGAAACAAAGAAAAAGTATCAGTAGCCGGAAAATATGGCTTTGGTGATAGAAATTATGCCAGAGATCACATGACAGAACTTTGCAAAACCAATGACTTCTTCATTGCAAATACCTTTTATCAACAACATAAACAGCGACTATGCATGTGGACCTCTCCAGATGGAATACACAGGAATCAAATTGACTGCATCTGTGGAAAGAGACAATGGAGAAGCTCATTATCATCAGTCCGAACAAGTCCACGGGACGACTGTGGAACAGACCATCAATTGCTCATATACAAATTCAAGTTGAAGCTGAAGAAAATTGGAGTAAGTCCACAAGAGCTAAAATATGGCCTTGAGTATGTCCCACTTGAATTTAGAGACCATCTCAGCAATAGATTTGACACACTGAACACTAATGACAGAAGACCAGACGAGCTGTGGAATGGCATCAAGGACATCCCACATAAAGAAAACAGAAGGTCATTAAAAAGATGGGGAAGAAAAAAAAGACCAAAATGGATGTCAGAAAAGACTCAGAAAGTTGTTCCTGAACACAGAGTAGCTAAAGCAAAAAGAGGAAATGAAGAAGTAACGGAGCTAAACAGAAGATTTCAAAAGGCAGATCGAGAAGACAAAGTGAAGTATTATAATGAAATGTGCAAAGACCTGGGGTTACAAAACCAAAAGTGTAGAACATGCTCAGTATTTCTCAAGCTCAAAGCAGTTAAGAAAAAAGTCAGCCTTGAGTCACAATATTGGAGGATTTTATAGGCAAAATATTGAATGATGCAGGATATATCAAAAGAAGATGGAAGGAATACACAGAGTCACTGTACAAAAAAGTAGTGGTTATCATTCAAACATTTCAGGAGGTAGCATATGATCAAGAACCAATGGCACTGAAGGAATAATTCCAAGCTGCACTGACGGCATTGGCAAAAAACAATGCTCCAGGAATTGATTAAATACCAATTGAGATGTTTTAACAAAAGGATGCAGCTCTGGAGGTGCTCACTCGTCTGTGCCAAGAAATTTGGAGAACCAATACCTGACCAGCTTATTGGAAGACATCCACATTTGTGATCATTCCAAAGAAAGGTGATCCAACAGAATATAGAATTCATTGAGCAATATCATTAATATCTGAGACAAGTAAAATTATGCTGAAAATAATTCAAAAGCAGTTGCAGAAGTACATTGACAGGGAACTGCCAGAAATTCAAGCCAGATTCAGAAGAGGACATGAAATGAGGGATCATTGCTGAGGTCATGGACACGGCTGAAAGCAGAGAAAACCAGAAAGATGCTGAACTCTATTTTATTGACCATGAAAAGGCATTTGACTGTGTGGTTCTTAACAAATTACAGATAACATTGTGAAGGTTGAGAATCCCAGAACATTTGATTTTGCTCACTCAGAACCTGTACATAGACCAAGAGGCAGTTGTTGGAACAGAACAAGGGGATACTGTGTGATTTAAAATCAGGAAAAGTGTGCGTTAACGGTGGTATCCTTTCACCATACTTATTCGATATGTATGCTGAGCAAATAATCTGAGAAGCTGAACTATATGAAGAAGAATGTGGCATTAGGATTGGAGGAAGACTCATTAACAACTTATGATATGAAGATGACACAATTTTGCCTGATGAAAGTGAAGAGGACTTGAAGCACTTACTGATGAAGATCAAAGACTACAGCCTTCAGTGTGGATTGCACCTCAACATAAAGAAAACAAATATCCTTACAACTGGCCCAATAAACAACATCATGATACATGAAGAAAATATTGAAGTTGTCAAGGACTTCATTTTACTTGGATCCACAATCAACGCCCACGGAAGCGGCAGTCAAGAAATCAAATGACGTATTGCATTGCACAAAACTACTGCAAAAGACCTCTTTAAAGTGTTAAAAAGTAAAGATATCACTTTAAGGACTAAGGTGCATGTGACCCAAGCCATGGTGTTTTCAATCACCTCATGTGCATCTGAAAGCTGAGCGATGAATAAGGAAGAATATTGAATCTACCATGGACTTCCAAAAGAATGAACAAATCTTTCATGGAAGACATATAGCCAAAATGTTCCTTGGAAACGAGGATGGTGAGACTTTGCTCACTTTGGACATGTTATCAGGAGGGACCAGTCCCTAGAGAAGGATATCATGGTTGGTAAATTAGAGGGACAGCAGAAAAGAGGAAGACCCTCAAAGAGATGGATTGACACAGTGGCTGCAATGATGGAGTCAAACATAATGATTGTGAAGATGGCACCATACCAGGCAGTGTTTCGTTCTGTTGTACATAGGGTAGCTATGAGTCAGAACCTACTGGAAGCACCTAATGACAACAACAAGACTAATCATGATTGTCTATGAATGATAGAGTTGTATATTAATAGTAACATAAAAAGATAAACATTTATTCCTCAGGACTACTATGACATCTTCATTTAAGAAAGTCCGTACCCCATGCTTTCAGGGAACATCTAGGTCAACTGGCATAACAAAGTTTATTAAAAAAATGTTCTGCATCCTTCTCTGGTGAGTGGCATCTGGGGTCTTAAAAGCTAGCAAGCGGCCATCTAAGATGTATCAATTGTTCCCAACCACCTGGAGTAAAGGAGAATGAAGAACACCAAAGACACAAGGAAAGGATTAGCCCAGAGACAGAAAGGGCCACATAGACCAGAGACTTCATCAGCTTGAGACCAGAAGAACTGGATGGTACCCAGCTACCGTCAATGACCGCCCTGACACGGAACACAACAGAGAGTCCCTGATGGAGCAGGGGAAGGGTGGAATGCAGAACTCAAATTCTAGTAAAAAGAACAAACTTACTGGTCAGAGACTGGAGGAACCTGAGAAAGCATGGCCCTCGGACTCTCTGTCAACCCAGAACTAAAAGAATTCCCGAGGCCAACTATTTTGACAAAGATTGGACTGGACTGTGGGACATAATACTCGTGAAGAGTGGGATTCTTAGCTCAAGTAGATACATGAGACTAAATGGGCAGCTTCTGTCTGGAGGTGAGATGAGTAGCCAGAGAGGGTTAGGAGCTGGTTGAATGGCTATGAGAAATCAGGGGTGGAAAAGAGGAGTGTGCTGTCACAGTATAGGGAGAGCAATTAGGGTCACATAACAATGTATGCATAAATTTTTGTATGAGAGACTAACTTGAATTGTAAACTTTCACTTGGACTACAACAATAAAAACAAATTTGAATTAAAAAATAAAAAAGTCCTTAGCAACTCAGAGTCCTGTTGCTCCTGCATGGACGATGTCATTCCAGAAGTTACCTTGCCGCTGGTTAGGTTCTCCCGGAAGCAAATTCAGAGATGAAGATTTATGTACAGGAAATTTATTAGAAATTGTTATTGGGATTTATAATTTAGGAAAAAGTGTAGAAAGCAGGTTTGAGTAGAAAGATATGTTGAGCTGTAAAGCAGTTACAGCAAGGTATCTGCTGACAGTTTAGGGTGTTCTGGAGCTTGGATAGCCTTTCTGATTTGTGCAGAGTGGGGGCAATGGGACTGAATCTCTCAACTCACACTGATAAGTCACCGCATTGCAGGCTGCTCAGAAAATGGGACAAGACATTGGTCAAGGTGACTTAAGTCCTTCCAAGAGAGCTGACAGATGAGAGTACCACTCCTAGGTGGTGAGAGAATATCAGCTTCTGCCCAGAAGAGGGGATCTGAACAGTGCAGCACAGTGTCTACCGTAGAACCTGTGGTCTAATTTCAAATTTCATCCTGCAATAAGCAGAAAAGTATGAATGAGAAAAGTGTGTATGTCTGCTGTTTTTTAAGGCTGTATCTGGAATAAAATACTTCTACTTATACCTTGTTAAGACTATTATTAATTTAAAGAAGTATGGTGCAAAGCCTAATTTCTTGAGAAAATATATAGAAATGATTTCAAGCAGGGACTTTTACTCAAAAGAACTTCACTCTGTGTATTAGAAGAACTAAAATGTGCTTACTATACATATATAAGAAAATCTCACTTTAGTCCAGGAATGAGGCTTGTAATAAGCTTGGCCATACTAAGTATGGTCTTAAATTTAAGGGAATTTAGGGGAGTCCCAGAGATATCAGCAAAGAAGTCTAACACTTTGGTTTAATTTTTTTTTTTTTTTTTTTTTTAACAACCAGTGTGTTTTGTTGCATTCTAAGTATTTGTATCCATTTTTCTTTTTGAGCCATGTGGCCTCTCTTGGTACTACTCAGTGTGGCCAGAAAGAGGAGATTTACAAAGCTAAGGAGAGGGCAGATTCTCTGTGACTGGAATAGTGTGAAGAGCTGCACTAAACCATTAAGAAAATTTCTAGAACAGTTGTTTATATTTGCTGTATTATATTGCTATGCTTATTACCCTGTCTTCTTTGTCTGGAGCCCTGGTGGCACAGTGGGTAAAAGCTCAGTGTTAACCAAAAGGTCAGCAGTTCAAATCCACCAGCCACTCCTTGGAAACCCTATGGGGCAATTCTACTCTGTCCTATAGGGTCGCTATGAGTCGGAATTGACTTGATGGTAAAGAGTTTGGATTTTTGGTTCTTCTTTGTATTGATGAAATGATCTATTGATAATTAATTTATTCAAATAAATACCCAATATGTTTAGAAAATAGAAGATAAGGAATTTATTTCTATAGTTAACATTATACCACTTTACTATGAATAAAATATGTCCCATTACAAGAAACATTATTAGACTCTTGAGTTTATGTACAAGAACATAATGTGTGTATACATGCATGTATATATACATATATATGCGTGTGTACATATATATGAATTACTTTGTAAAATGAGCAATATGTATAAGTCTAAATGTTTATGCCAGATACACATTCAATATTTCTTAGAAGACACATTAATCCACATGGGCACAAGAAATAATACATCAATTTATGGATATATTTAAATTGAATTAATTACTAAAAGTTATTCTTTTTTTCTTACATGTAAAAGTGTTTGTTACAAACTAGTTAAGCTGTGCCAATTCAATCAAAATATTGGATTTTTTAAAATGTATTTGGGAAAACTTTAATTTTAGGGTAACTAATAAAAATTCTTCCCTATCTCAATGCTATCAAATACTGAGGTTAAAGCGCAAATTCAAAACTGCAATGCTTATTGTTTCACAGATGCTTTGTTAAGACTGATTTCATCAAATTTAAGATGAAGCAAAATATGAATTTGAAATAATATAGACTAGCCAAGCAGGTATGATAAAAGAAGCCAGGTGTGAGAGAGGGGTGAGGGTCTCAGAAGAAGTCACTGGTTTAAACCAGGCTTTCTCCGAGTTCCTTTTTCTTCGCAGGTTTGTGATTGGTGTCTTCACAGAAGGTTTCAGTCACATACTGAGAACGCTAATGAAGAGAGTTACCGCCATTTGTGCAGGCTTGAGGGGGCACTTCAGTCAAGTAGAACCTGTTGAAGTGTGAATAGGAAGAACAAGGGAAGTCAGAGTGTCATCAAGAGAAGTAAGTTGGCTGTCGACCAAGAGGCATCACAGGACAACTTTACTCTGGAAAATATCCCCAATTCTGGATGGAGACTTGGGGCGTAAATCAGTTTTTGCCAGCACGCAGACCTATTACTCAGGGGTATACTGACTTGTTGACGCTCTTAGAGGCTGAGTTCAAATATCAGTTAATTATTTCGCAATGAGAAATGCTACTTACTTCTTGCTTGATTAATATATTTTTGCCTTTTAAGCTGGAATTGCATTAGCAGCAGCACATTACTCAAGAATTGCTTGATAGTCATGAAAGTTGTAAAATAGGGAGAATTTTTAATGATAGTAAGTCCCAATAGTCCAATGCATCTATTTTCTCAGTAGAAATATACCAGTCTCCAGGACTAGAGAGGTCACACATCTTCTGTTTGTATTACTTGAATAACACTGACATTATTTGCTTCTCCAACTCTCCTTTTTTTTTTTTTGTTACTATTGCTCCTGACCCAAGCCATGGTATTTTCAATTGCCTCATATGCATGTAAAAGCTGGGCAATGAATAAGGAAGACAGAAGAAGAATTAATGCCTTTGAAGAATGTTGAATATACCATGGATTCCAAAAGAACGAACTAGTCTGTCTTGGAAGAAGTACTACCAGAGTGCTCCTTAGAAGTGAGGATGGCAAAACTTCATCTCAGATATTTTGGACATGCTTTCAGGAGGGACCAGTCCCTGGAGAAGGACATCATGCTTGGTAAAGTAGAGGGTCAGCAAAAAAGAAGAAGATACTCAACAAGATGGATTGACACAGTGGCTGCAACAATAGGCTCAAGTGTAACAAAGATTGTGAGGATGGCGCAGGATTGTGCATTATTTGGTTCTATTGTACATAGGGTCGCTCTGAGTCAGAAGGGACTTAACAGCACCTTACAACAATGATTGCTGACCAGTTCTTCCACACTTCCGACAAGGTATCTGGATTAAAAACAGGTTATCCTGTAAAATAATATATTAAGCAAATCTAACACCATGGAAATTATTAACAATCTGTGAAAATAAACCTAGAGTTTATCAATATATATCAAGTAGTTTGGGAAGCTTCAAATTCCAAGTATGTTGTTGTGAGATTGATCTCCTAGAAATTTATTCAGACATTGTGTCATGATTGCATTTTATTAGGTAAAATTTAATTGATTGATTGATTTCCCTTTGTTAGGTAATATTTAATTGGTTGACTTTTCCTTTCCTTTTTTATATCTTCCAGTCTTTATTTTTAAGGACTTCTAAATTCATAGCATTGCATTAATCCTGGTTTACAACCCACATTCATCATTATTTCATGCAAGTCTTTATCTATTTATCTATCTCTCTAGTTAATCTGTTTATACCTGTAAAAGTCATCATCCATTTGAATATTATTTTACAACAAAGACAATAACTTATAACTTAACGACCACATGTATGAGCCTACTCCATCTTCTCGTCTTAATCTGCCAACCATAGTAATCTTTATTTTGAATTTTGTACTTGTTATTCCCTCAATATTGTTTTTATATAGTTTTATAATTTTTATATGTATGATGAGAATACAAGACACTCAAACTATACCAAGAGGGAAAACCCATTGCCGTCGAGTCGATTCCGACTCATAGAGACCCTACAGGACGCAGTAGAACTGCCCTATACGGTTTCCAAGGAGCGCCTGGTGGATTTGAACTGCCAACCTTTTGGTTAGCAGCCAAACTCTTAACCACTCTGCCACCAGGGTTTATACTCAAACTATAGCTATAAGGAAACCCCCAAAGAGCTAAGTGCCCTCTAGTGGTGAGAGAAAGAGGGAGCAAGGAACTGAAGAATGCTTTATCTAGCTCAATTGAGCAACCTTTTGGAAATAGCTTTGTTCTAATTCAGGCTCACCTAGGAATCTAACAAATACTTAGTAGGTTCCCAAATAGTTTCTCTAGAGATAAAAATACTCCAAGAACTTTAAAAATGTTTTGTCTCATTAAGAATTCGTATTTCTCAGTGTAAATTTGACAGACATTGTGATTATAATTTGGCATGTTACCGTATCTAGAGGTGGAGAATACACATATTTTGCTGCTTTGAAGATGAGTGGAGGAGATGTGGTTGTTATGTTTAAAGACTGATCTACATTACAACATCTTACAGAAAATTTTGAGAAAAAAATTAAGAATCAAAAATCCTTTTCCAAGAGTGTTGATAAAATAAGAAGTAACATGTCAAGTAGGTAAACAGCATCGGCTTTGGACTTGTACCTACATCCAATCTATGGCCCTTATAAAGTAAGTAAACGTTTTGAGTCATATCTCAACGTCTTAATTGTAATAACTTTGCAGGCTCTTCTTGAAAAGGTAGTGACTATGCTAGTAAAGAAAAAAACCCTGATGGTGCAGTGGTTAGACACTTGGTTGCTAACTGAAAGGTCTACTGTTAAAATCCACCAGCTGCTCCACAGGAAAAAGATGTGGCACTCTGCATCCATAAAGATTAAAGCTTTGGAAACCCTATGGGACAGTTCTACTCTGTGCTATAGGATCACTACTGTACTATAGGATCACTATGAGTCAGAATCGACTCTATAGTACCCAATAACAACAACATGCTAGTAAATCACTAGCCCAGTCCCTAGCCCATGATCAGTGGTGTTTAATCCGTGATGAATTTTCTCTTTATCCTCCTCTTCTTCATTGCAACATAGGTCCTTTCTATATGTATGGCCAGCAGATTGGCTTGTGTTTTATTTCTTTATATCAAGTTCAATTTCACGCTAATAGAAAAATGAAACATAGTCAAAAGACTCTTCTAATCCAGTCCTGGAAATGGAGTATATTGTCCTCTAGTCAATGTAAAGGCCATCTTCTCTAAGCATACTTGATATTTTTGTAACCATGTCTTTGAAATGACTGCTTATGGCAGCCATGAATTACTCAGACAACTTATATCTATGGAGTACCATCTCTGCATGCAGATTACACAAGGCTGTCTGCAATTCCAAACATGTAAGTATCCAATAATATTATCTAGAAATCTGTTATCATCAGAAATATCCATAAAGGCAGAATATAACAAACTAGGATCTTCTGTGGTAAATGAATTAAGACTCTGGCATGGCATATTGATCCCCTTGGCTAAGCACCTAATCATTAGTACTAATCAGACTTAGAGACCTAATTAAGAATGTAGATTGACGCTTAGAAGACAATTATTTAAAACAAGAAGCAAAAAGTTTGCATCAATATAAAGCAGAAAACAACAATAAATGTAGTTGTCGGATCATCTGACCCTTACTACATCAGCAAGAGCTTTGCCTATTTAACGTAAGCATTTTTTTTTTTTTTTAAGAGTTAAATATCCTGAGAACAAAGTCATCTATTCCACACTGTTATCTGGAATCTTATATATAGGGACACTTCCCCAAATCTTTAAATGAAAAAACACTAAAAATAAATATTGTTTTGTAATATTGCAGAATCAACAGCTAGTGCAATGACTGGTCAAAAAGCAATATTTCTCAAAATATAGTTCAAAGAAAACTTGTAAATCAATCACCTGGGATGCTTGCCAAAATTTAAGATTGCTAAATCTCCCTATATTAATTTTTATATAAACCCTAAGTGTCTACACATGTTGAGTTACCCAGAAGATTTTTATGCATATCTAAATCTGAGGATAAACGTCTTAGAAAGTTGGGTTGTTGTTGTTGTTGTTAGGTGCCATCAAGTTAGTTCCGACTCATAGTGACCCTGTGTACAACAGAATGGAACACTGTCCAGTCCTGAGCCATCCTCATGATCATTGTTATACTTGAGCTCGTTGCTGCAACCAAGGTGTCAATCCATCTCGTTGGGAGTCTTCCTCTTTTTTACTGGCCCTCTATTTACCAAGCAAGATGTCCTTCTCCAGGGACTGATCCCTCCTGAAAACATATCCAATGTATGTGAGACATCTTTGCTTCTGTGGAACATTCTGGCTGTAATTCTTCCAAGACAGATTTTTCATTCTTTTGGCAGTCCATGGTATATTCAATAGTCTTCGCCAACACCACAATTCAAAGTCGTCAATTCTTCTTTGGTCTTCTTTACTCAGTGTCCAGCATTAGCATCCATATGAGGCAATTGAAAACACCATGGCTTGGGTTCTTGGATAGGTGACCAAATAAAGTGAGAGTTTTATGGTAGAGGCCATAAACAAATGACCCTTTGAAGCCAGAACCTAACCTAGGCAGTCAAATCAGGTGGAGATAGGTACTCCTGGCGTTTATTTCTTGCAAGACCGCCACTGAAAACCTAACTTCTCAGAAAGATAGCTGTTGCAAGAATATTTTAATGGTTCTGTATAGCCCTGAGTCCCTAAGCAAAGAGCACTGGCACATTTACTTGTTTCAAGAATGACTGAATACACAAACTTTCCTTGGAAGCCCGAGGCAGTGTAATGCTCTGGATAGATTTAGATACTTGTCTCCCCAGAGCCATTTGCTTATATTCCAGGGTTTTGAAGCCAGAGACCCTTCTCCTCCCCTCCCAGTGATGACATGTTTACGTTCCAGAGTCATAGAATCTCTCTCTCCCTCAGGGAGAATAGGCTCATAAACCTGCTACCTTATACAATCTCTGAGAGTCATAATTTCAAGATTCTTCTCCTGTGGTGCAGATTTGCTGCGCATGTAGGTAACTTCTCACTCCATCACTCTGTGTGGAAATTTGGAATTGGGATCAGCACTAAGATGCACTGTGAGCAATAAATGATTTTTTCCTGTGAAGCAGAGAACTCATGTTTCGTGCCAGAAAATATATATTAACAATCACTCACTCCTCACTCCCTGAAATTCTGCAGGATCACTAAACTGGTAATTTAAATGGAGAACAAATATAAAACAGGTCCTTTCCAAATGTGTTCACCTGAAGGTTTTGGCCACAGCTCATACAATTTCATGACAGAAGTCAGATTAAGTCCTAATTGATTATAATAAAAGGTAGGAAAGTGTAATATTTTAAATTATCTCAGATGGGAAGGGAATTTGTATATATTGTAAAAGATTTGGAAGCCATGATGAAAAATAATGTTAAATTTGACTCAATTAAATTTCTCCGTTTATAAATATTCAAAGATACAAAAAAATTTTAAAAAGTAACATGAGAAAAACTGAGATAACATTTGCAGTACATATAACTGATCAGGAATAGATGCCTATAAGATACAAAATAATACTTCAAATAAATAACATATAAACAAACAGGGAATTAAAAAAATTGGGAACAATATTCATATAAAAAATAGAACTAGTTACAAATGACATGGTAAATTATAATTAATAATGCAAATTATACCAAGTATAAGTCCCAGATTTTAGGTGTTGAAGTAGAAAAATTATTCTACAAACTATATATGAGTGTGTAAATTGCAAGTATATTTCAAAAAATAAAGAGAAGCTAATATTTAATATGTAATTGTTTTGCCACAGCATTGATAAATTTAATCCTTAGAACAGTTTTTTTTTTTTTGGATATACAAAATTAATTTCTCTACTAAACAAAGAATAAAATTAATACACAGAGAAGTTAAGAATTAAAGATACCTAGAGATAATACATAGTAAAGTCATTTTTAGCCCAGAGAAGTGAAGGCATAATTTTTTTTATTGTTATAGGTCGATTTTTTAATCTTATTCTGAAAGTTTACTTAAAAGTATAGTGCTTAAAGTGATAACTAAAATTCAGAATTAAAATCTTGCCAGGGAGTTTCAGTCAGCTATTGTCAGAGTTCCCTAACTATTGTCAGAAACACGTGCTGAGCAGCAAACAAAAAGCAGAGAGAAAATAAGCAAGAAAATAGTGCTTCAATGCTGTGGCTGTTAAGTATTTGCCAGTCTCCCATCCCTCACATCTTATCCTCACTTTCTAATAAAAATTAAATCACTGCATTAAGAAACAATAGAAATTTATAAGTTTTCGGCCTTCCAAATGAAATTAAACTGTCATACACAGTCGTATCATTTCATACAAATTAACTGATTGAGTCTCTATACATTGTTCTTACATAAATTCAGCAGAAATTCTACTGTACTTTTTTCTGTCCAAAATCTATACAGTGCTAATCGCTCATGTTACTAAATTTTGTATTTTTTCATTAATCATTTATTTAAATTCCTCAGGGTATGAGTTCATTAGGACATGGAGTTAGCCTATATTTTTCTTTACTTTATCCTCTGCTCTAGAACATAGCCTAGTACGTAAACACAGGTGATGAATAAATATTTTTGAGGACTGGCTGCAAAGACATCTTTACTGATCACGCATTCTTATTTAAATATATATAAATGATACTCGAAAACATATTTTCTACTATAGTCTTCGAGTAATTGTATTCTTTAAATATGGATCTAGTTTGTCCCTGATGGATATTCTTGATCCTTTAAGGGGAAAAGTAATTTAAGTGTGCCTGTGTCTTTGTGTGTATGGTGTGTGTGTGTGTGTGTGTGTGTGTGTATGAGCGAGCAAGAGAGATTTTAAAGCTTTATTTTCTTATGTTATGCAAAAGGAACATTTGTCTATTAGCCTGCCAGATAAATATGCCCTAACTTAAAGAAATGAGAATCAAGCAAACTTTTCTACATTTTTCACTTCCTCTGGGGGGTAATTACAGGACCCCATGAACCACTTCACACATATTTAAATGTTTTTTTTAATAATAATATAGTAATAGACCTCCATTTTTCATCATTACCAAAAAGACACACCAGACTGTGTTTAGTGGACTTGGACTCATGGCCTCCCCATGTGTGTCAGAGTAGAAATGTGCACCATAGGGTTTTCAAGGGCTGATTTTTCACAAGTAGATCACCAGGCCTTTCTTTCAGGTGCCTCTGGATGGGTTTGTAGGTTAGCAGTGGATTGTGTTAACCATTTGCACCACAGAGGGACTCATTACCTTACTGTAATTCTCATATTACTTATATATGCTTCAACTGATCTTTTCCACTTAAAAACTACTTTGAAATAGAATTTTGAATACACAAGAACTTTATTAATCTTAACAATTGCATTGCACCTGTAGGTTGCCTTAAAGGCTGTCTCCAAATCCAGAGTACTGGGACCAACCACTCCATGCATGTTATATCCATTTATCCTGATCTAGTCATTCACGCCAGGCACATAGATGGTGCTGGCAATACTGAAAGCCTTTTTAATTACTAACAGACAACAGCGTACAACAGGAAAAGTTCCATCACAAGCTGTCGGCCTGGCTCAAAAGCTATCTGTGTGGGAAGGAAAACTTCCATGGGTGCCTGGTCTCTCTGCACAGTAGACAAATGAACCCCGGGAATGTTATCTGGTTTTACATTCCAGGGGTTGCATATTTCACAGCACAGAGTGCAATGCAACTTTTCCACCTGATCACCCAAAGAGAGAGGTAGTCAGACATGTGGGTGCCAGCCTGGAATTGTTAGTCCAGAATCTTGTCTCTTCAGCCCTGCTAATTATTTAGACAAACCATTAGGCTTAAGAGAGAGAGGTGCAATGATTAGTTCCCAAGTCCAGTCTCAAGGAATGGGAAATGATTATAGCCCTTTGGGCCATCCAAAGAACTGCCTTCTCTCAATAATTTTTTAATCTTCTCTCTCTCTCTTTTTAATATCCACCTAATTTACATATATATTATATATATGTACATGTATGTATTCACACAACCTTTGGGGAACTAATGACTTTGTTTTATTTATTTAAAAATAATATTGAAATATACACTTATAAGAGAAAGATACTATTACTCATAATAAGAGATAAATATTTCAGCAAATACCAGATTAGCAATAATTGACTCTGTCAACCAGGCTGTATGGAAATAGGCATTCTTATACTATGCTGTTTTGAGTACAAATTAAACAGCCATTATTGAAACCAATTCAAAAGTAGCTACCAATATTACAGAGGCATTTACCCATTGATTCACAAACCCACTTCTGGACATCTATGCTGCAGTTATAACGGCACACATACAGCATCATCTATATACAGCTCTCTTTGCAGCATTGTCTATAATAGCAAAATACTGGAAACCCGTGATGCAGCAGTAGGAGACTGTTACATAGAATACATTGTACCCACAGTATGGAAAAATCCGCATCTTAAAAGAAAATCAGGGTACTGATTTTATATCCCTAGGTACGATATAAAAGTTATCCAAGATATATTGATTTTAAAAAGATCAAATTGCAGAAGAATGTATAAGATCTGCTAACATATGTGAAAAAAGGGAGGGTGAAGAAAATGTATTCACATCTGCTTTAAGAAAAGCGATGGGCTTTACAAGAAACTGTTTAAATAGCTATCTACAGGGACCAGTTACCGGAATGGTAGGGGTGGGGATGGGATGAGAAAGACGTTCCAGTATATAACTTTTTAATGTCATTTAACTAGCCCTGTGGCGCAACAGTTAAGCACTCCTACGCTAATTGAAAGGTTGGTGGTTTGAACACACCCAGCCACTTTGTCGGAAAAGAAGTGGAGATCTGCTCCAGTAAAGATCACAGACTAGAAAACCCTATAGGGCAGATCTATTCTGTCATATGGGGTTGCTACGAGTCAAAATTAATGCAGCGGCACCTAACAACAATACCAATGTTGTTTTGCTTTCTGATTCTAGTTAATGCATTTCATACTACAAATGCTCAGTTAGAATATATATTATTTTTAAAACAAGTAAAAATTCTTGTCACGAATAACGACATATTCTTTATATTGTCTTCTTTTTGTCAGCACTTAACGTACACTTAAGACTGTCAGCAAACAGAACGGAACATTTGGGCCGGTGATAAATTGATTCACAAGAATATTGATGAAATTAGTGTTCAGTGTTCAAATTGGTGCTTATTATCTTTTTTGTTGTCAAAATTTGTTTCTGGCCTCTTTGAAAAAGCTGTTAGGTAATGCCTTTACCTCTTTTGGATTACTATGATGAGAAAGTTACATTTTATCTATTTGGTTTCCTCAGAGACATGAAAGTTTTCAGCTGCAGAGAGGATTTTTCGCATGGACAAATGATGATGTGAATACCAAGTGTAACCCACGCTGAATGTTGTGAGAACAGAAATATCTGTAACAGTGGCTGTTCCCGGTGGAATGAACTACATTCAGCAAGCAGATGAACTAGATTGAATCGTAACTTTCAGGTCGGATTCATTCCTTGAGTTTAGTCTAGTTAGTCAGACTCCGAATCTCAATCAGTCCCAATCAGGTTCATAGACAGCCAACTGGCAGCTGAGAAATTGTACTTCAAAACCCCAAGCCGCCAAGCCGTTCACATTCTTTTCAACTAGGAGACAGGAAAATTCAGAGTAGGCGTGTTTGTAATATTACTTTGGACACATAAATGGCTAAATTTTTTTTCAGCTAATAATTTGCAAGAAAAGTCAAGGAAAATAATCAAGTTTACTAGGGGAAAATGTTCTTCTTTTTAAAACTTCAGTTTTTATTTGGCAGTTCCAATTTTATCTGAAGAACAGAAATTTTAAAGTTTGATGTATCAACTGAACTAAGTGTATTATTTATATATATATTTGAATTAACTTTCTGCTTTTCTGAAATGAATCAATGGATCTTGTTAGTGTATGGATTTTTTTTTTTTTTTTTTTTTTTTAGAGAGGATTAGTTTTCAGAGAGGTTCATTTTTATCCTATCTATAGCTCTTACTGGTACTGAGGACTTCGTAAAAAAAATAAATAAATAAACAAACTAAATTTACTTTGTTACTGTGGCGGTGGTTAGGGTCAGTCAAGTTGATTCTGACTGATGGTGACCCGATGTACAACAGAACAGAACACTGCCTCGTCCTGCGTCATCCTCACAATCATTGCTATGCTTGAACCCATCTTTGCACGTGCTGTGTCAATCCATCCTATTGAGGGTCTTCCTCTCTTCCACTGATCCTCTACTTTTCCAAACATCACATACTTCTCCAAGGACCATTCCCTCCTGATGATGTGTCCAAAGTACGTGAGACGGAGTCTCACCATCCTCCCTTCTAAGCAGCATTATGGCTGTACTTCTTCAGCACAGATTTGTTCATTATTCTGGCAGTCCATGGTATATTCAGAACTCTTCACCAAAACCATAATTCAAAGGCATCAATTCTCTTTCAATCTTCTTATTCATTGTCCAGCTTTCGCTTGCATGTAAGATGATTGAAAATCTGTTTGTTTGTTTTGTTTTGTTTTTAACACTTTAAAGAGGTCTTGTGCAGTAGATTTGCCCAGTGCAATATTTCATTTGATTTCTTGACTGCTGCTTCCACGGGCCTGGACTGTGGATTAAAGCAAAATGAAATCCTTGACAACTTCAATATTTTCCCTTTTTATCATCATGTTACTTATTGTTCCAGTTGTGAGGATTTTTGTTTTATGCTGAGGAATAATCCTTACTGAAGGCCGTAGTCTTTGTGATCTTCATCAGTAAGTACTTCAAGTCATCTTCACTTTTCAGCAAACAAGGTTGTGTCATCTGCATATCGCAGGTTATCAATGAGTCTTCCTCCAATCCTGATGCCCTGTTCTTCTTCATACAGTCTAGCTTCTTGCATTATTTGCTCAGCACACAGACTGAATAAGTATGGTGAAAGGATACAACCCTGAAGCACACCCTTCCTGATTTTAAACCACGCAATATCCCCTTATTCTGTTTGAGCAACCACTTCTCGGTCTATGTGCAGGTTCTACGTGAGTACAATTTTAGTGTTCTAGAATTCCTATTCTTCTCAATGTTATCCATAATTTGTTATCATCCATACAGTCAAATGCCTTTGCTTAGTCAATAATACACAGGTAAATATCTTTCTGATATTCTCTGCTTTCAGCCAAGATGATCTGACATCAGCAAGGATATCTCTTGTTTCATGTCCTCTTCTGAATCTGGCTTGAATTTCTGGCAATTCTCCTTCCATATACTGCTGTTACCACTTTTGAATGATCCTCAGTGAAATTTTACTTGGGTGTGATATTAATTAAATTGTTCAACAACTTGCACATTCTGTTGAATCACCTTTCTTTGGAATGGCCACAAATATGGATCTCTTTCAGTCTATTGGCCAGATAACTGTCTTCCAAATTTCTTAACATAGATGAGTGAGTGTTTCCAGCTTTGTATCTTTTTGCTAAAATATCTCAATTGGTATTTTGTCAGTTACTGGAGCCTTGTTTTTTGCCAATGACTTCAGTGCAGCTTAGACTTATTTATTTCTCTTTATTTACTTCTGAATAGAGACCATCTATAAATTATTCATTAGATTATCACTTTCAAAATTTGTGGTTCAGGTCAGATTCCAAGATGTTCATGTCTAGAATTTAGACATTGTCAGTGCTAAATGGGATTGTAAAGGAGGAGTTAACATGTGGGTTATAAACGCATGGGAACTTTTTCTTTAATCAACACCCTTATTTGTAAATTCCAATCACAATATTATACAAGCTTTGTCAAATACTTAAAAAGGAATCTTTAAATTTTGCTCCATCATAGTTTACACTCTCATGTCCTTTGGACATATTGTTAAAATCACAAATCAAAAACTTTAAAAACAAATTTTAATAACCAGGATGTTTAGGTTTAATTAGTTTGTTCTAACCTAATTAGAAATGTAGACTATGGGCAAAAAATCAGGAGGAATTTCTTGTATGAGAAGGACTGTAGTAATGATCAGATTTTCTTACGTCTCAGTGGTTGACATACTATACCTAGAGCAGATTGTAGGAGACTGGAAGGATACATTTTATTGTCAATAGTTCTACTCCTTGGAATGGGTATATTCAGAGGGTATTAGAAGCTCATTGCAGATCCAGTTAACAGGAATCCACGTTGCCTTCAACAGTGTTTCCTTTTCCACTCCATGTCCCTACCACGTGAAAGAGAGTTAAAATTCTCTGTCAGGGGAGAATACTTTTTTTTTTTTTTTTTAAATATTTTATTGTACCTCAGGTGAAGGCTTACAGAACAAGTAGTTTCTCATGAAACAGTAGTACAAATGTTGTTTTATGACATTGGTTAACAACCCCACAACATATTAACCCTCTAACTTCTCAACCTTTTTTTTTTTTTTGGTGAAAAGACACATAGTCAAAGATGCACCATTTCAAAAATTTCTACATGCACAGTTCAGTGACACTGACTACGCTCTTCCAATCGTGCTGTTATTTTCATTTAAGATGAAGCCTTACAGAACAAAATAGTGTCTCATTTAACAGTTACTACAAATGTTGTCCTATGACAATGGTTAACAACCTCACAACACATCAACAATATCCTTACTCAACGTTGGGTTCCCTATCACCAGCTTCCTTGTCCCCTTCTGCATTCTGACCTTGTCACTGGACTCCTGTACCTCGTTAGTCTCATTTGGTTTTACGGGGCTGTCCACTCCCAGGCTGAACAGTGAACCTCGGAGGTAACTGCACCACTGAGCTAAAAGGGTGTCTGGGGGCCATACTCTAGAGGTTTCTCCAGTCTCCTTTAGGCCAGTAAATCTGGTCTTTTTTTTTTTTTTTTTGTGAGTTAGAATTATGCTCTACGTCCTTCTCCAGCTCTGTCCAGAACCCTCTGTTGTGATCCTGGTCAGAGCAGTCAGTGGTGGTAGCTGGGGACCATCTAGCTGTACTGGACTCAGTCCAGTGGAGGCCTTGGTAGCTGTGGACAATTAGTCCTTCGGACTAATCTTTTCCTTGTATCCTGTTCTTTTCATTCTCCCTTGCTCCTGAAGGGATGAGACCAGTGGAGTATCTTAGATGGCCACTCACAGGCTTTTAAGACCCCAGACACTACTCACCAAGGTAGAATGTAGATCATTGTCTTTATAAGCTGTGTCATGCCAAATGAGCTAGATGTTCCGTGAGACCATGGTCCCCACAGCCCTCTGCCCAGCAATTCAATCCCTCAGGGAGTTTGGATGTGTCTATGGGGCTTCCATGACCTTTCCTTGTACAGGTTGTGCTAGTTTCTCCTGTATTGTGTATTGTCTCACCCTTCACCCAAGATACCACTTATTTATTGCCTGTTTAGTATTCCCCCCCACCCCGCTCCCACCCCTGGTAATGAATAAAGATTATTACATTTTGCGTGTGAACTTTTTCATGGGTTTTTACAATAGAGGTCTCCTACAATATTTGTCCTTTTGTGATTGACTTATTTCACTCAGCATAATGTCCTCCAGTTTCATCCATGTTATGAGATGCTTCACAGATTCATTGTTGTTCTTTCTCATTGCATAGTACTCCATTGTGTGTATGTACCATAGTTTGTTTATCTATTCATCTGTTGATGGGCATCTAGGTTGTTTCCATCATTTTGCTATTGTGAACAATCTGCCATGAACATGGGTGTGCATATGTCCATTCGAGTGACGACCCTTATTTCTCTAGGATATATTCCTAGGAGTGGGATTGCTGGATCGAATGGTATGTCTATTTCTAGCTTTCTGAGGAATCGCCATATCATTTTCCAAAATGGTTGTATCATTTTGCATTCCCACCAGCAGTGCATAAGAGTTCCCATCTCCCCATAGCCCCTCTAACATTTGTTATTTCCAGTGTTTTTGATTCGTGCCAGTAATGCTGGGGTGAGATGTTATCTCATTGTGGTTTTAATTTGCATTTCTCTAATGGCTAGTGATCACGAGCATTTCCCCATGTGTCTGTTGGCCATTTGAATGTCTTCTTTGATGAAGTGTCTGTTCATTTCCTTTCCCCATTTTTTAATAGGATTATTTGTCTTTTTGTTGTAGAGGTGTTGGATTTTCTTGTAGATTATGGAGATTAGACATTTGTCCGACTTGTACTGTCCAAAAATTTTTTCCCAGTCTGTAGGTTCTCTTTTTACTCTTTTGGTGAAGTCTTTGGAATAGCATAGGTGTTTGATTTTTAGAAGATCCGAGTTATCTAGCTTATCTGTTGGGGTTTGTGCATTGATGGTTATGGTTTGTATCCTGTTAATGCCATGTATTAAGGCTTGAAGCGTTGGTCCTATTTTTTCTTCAATGAACTTTATAGTTTTAGGCTTTATATTCAGGTCTTTGATCCATTTTGAAGTAGTTTTTATATATGGCGTGAGGTATGGGTCCTGTTTCATTTTTTTGCAAATGGATATCCAGTTTTGCGGGCACCATTTGTTAAAAAGACTGTCTTTTCCCCATTTGATGGACTTTGGGCCCTTGTCGAAGATCAGGTGACCGTAGGTGGATGGATTTACATCTGGGTTCTCAATTCTGTTCCATTGCTCAATGTATATGTCGTTGTACCAGTACCAGGCTGTTTTGACTACTGTAGGTGTATAGTAGGTTCTGAAGTCAGGTAGTGTGAGTCCTCCAACTTTATTCTTCTTCTTCAGTAGTGCTTTACTTATTCGGAGCTTCTTCCCTTTCCATATAAAGTTAATGATTAGTTTTTCCACCTCTTTGAAGAATGTTGCTGGTATTTGGATCGGGATTGCATTGTATTTGTAAATTGCTTTTGGTAGAATTGCCATTTTCACAATGTTGAGTCTGCCTATCCATGAGCATGGTATGTTTTTCCATTTATGTAGATCCCTTTGGGTTTCATGCAGCAGTGTTTTGTAGTTTTCTTTGCATAGGTCTTTTACATCCCTGGTCAGATTTATTCTTAAGTATTTTATCTTTTTAGGGGCTATTGAAAATGGTATTGTTTTCCTGATTTCCTTTTCATCGTTCTCCTTATTGGTGTATAGGAATCCAACTGATTTTTGAATGTTTATCTTGTATCCTGCTACTCTGCTGAATCTTTCTATTAGTTCCAGTAGATTTCTCGTGGAGTCTTTAGGGTTTTCTATGTATAGTATCATATCATCTGCAAACAGGGACAGTTGAACTTCTTCATTACCAATTTGGATGCCCTTTATTTCTTTTTCTCACCTTATTGCTCTAGCTAGAACTTCTAGCACAATGTTAAATAGGAGGGGTGATAAAGGGCATCCTTGTCTTGTTCCTGTTTCCAAGGGGAATGTTTTCAGCCTCTCTCCATTAAGAATGATGTTGGCCGTTGGTTTTGCATAGATGCCCTTCATTATGTTGAGAAATTTCCCTTCTATACCTATTTTATTGAGAGTTTTTATCAGGAATGGGTGTTGGACTTTGTCAAATGCCTTTTCTGCATCAATTGAGATGATCATGTGATTCTTTTCTTTCCTTTTATTTATGTGGTGGATTACTTTGATTGATTTTCTAATGTTAAACCATCCTTGCATACCTGGTATGAATCCTACTTGGTCGTGGTGTATTATTTTTTTGATATGATGCTGAATTCTATTGGCTAGAATTTTGTTCAGAATTTTTGCATCTATATTCATGAGAGATATTGGTCTGTCATTTTCTTTTTTTGTGACATCTTTGCCTGGTTTTGGTATCAGCGTTATGCTGGCTTCATAGAATGAATTTGGAAGTGTTGCTTCTTCTTCTATGCTCTGAAATAGCCTAAGCAGTACTGGTACAAGGTCTTCTGTAAATGTTTTGTAGAATTCTCCAGTGAAGCAATCTGGGCCTGGGCTTTTTTTGGTTGGGAGTTTTTTTATTACCTTTTCAATCTCTTCTCTTATTATGGCTCTGTTCAGATTTTCAACATCACTTTGTTGTATTTTGGGTAGGCCGTGTGTTTCTAGAAATTTATCCATTTGCTTTAGGTTTTCAAATTTGTTGGAGTATAGTTTTTCATAATAGTCTGTTACAATCCTTTTTATTTCAGTTGGGTCTGTTGTAATGTCCCAGGAGAGAATAGTTTTAAGGAGACAAATGAACTGCTTTTGTCAACTAACTCTTTGGGAAAGTATGTGTTAAAACTTCATCTGTGACTTCAGGGATTTCTCTTCATTATTCTTCAGCCTCCTACCAGTGAGGTGGGAAGATGTGGGTGTGGTAGCATCCCTACGGTGTCTTAAGGTCTATGACAGACATAAAGCTACCCCTCCTCCAATAATGTCTGTGAAAAAACAACTTAAAGTTTTATTGAAGAATTTTGGTTTCTGTGCAGTAGTTAGTGATGGGCGTTACAGTAACCTGGTATTAACAGGAGGCAAGACAGGAAGCAGCAGTGTTTAAGTGCTCTGCTGCTAACTGAAATGTCATTGGTTCAAATCCACCAGGTTTTGTGAGGAAGAAGGATGTGGCAGTCTGCTTCCATAAAGATTTACAGCCTTGGAAAACCTATGGGGCAGTTCTACTCTAACCTGTAGGGTTGCTATGAATAAGAATTGACTCAAGAGCAATTGGCTTAGTTTTTTTGAATTTATCATAAGGAGGCACAAAATGGATGATTAACATTTCTTTTAAGGCGTTTTCTTTGTCCAGATCCATTGTATCACTGCAGCTCATTACATCATTAAAACCAAAAACCTGTTGCCATAGAGTCAATTCCGACTCATAGTGACCTTATAGGACGGAGTAGAACTGCCCCATAGGGTTTCCAAGGAGCACTCGGTGAATTCGAACTGCTGACCTTTTGGTTAGCAGCTAAACTCTTAACTACTATGCCACCAGGGTTTCCTATTACATCATTAGTAGCAGCAAAATGGTGATATTGTAATTCTGCATTTTCTCCTTCAGTTATTAGCTGGGATACTTATATATTATACATAATCTAATATTACTTTTCATAAACTCTTTGGTTTTAGTACTAAGGTACAGTTTATATGGGAAAGGTGGGATTAGTGTTGTTTTTTTTTCCCCTCTATCAGATTTCAAAATAACAACTCATTTCCTCATGGGCTGGAAAAGAATATATAACATATTTGCTGAGTGTCTTTTACATTGCAATTATTATTTTTATTTTTTCATATTGTCCATCTTTGTCCATTAGGAATGTCTCAGTTTCGTAGTGTTGCTATAACAGAAATACCACAAGTGGGTGATTTGAATGAAATTAAATTTATTTTCTCACGTTTTAGGATGCTAGAAGTCTGAATTCAAGGCACCAACTCTAGAGGAAAGCCTTCTTTCTCTCTGGGCTCTGGAAGAAGGTCCTTGTCTCTTTTCAGCTTCTTTTCTTCAGTTTGTTGGAGATTTTCATGTGGCATAGCATCTATCTTCACCCATCTGTGCTTCTTTGTTTCTGTGCTTAATCTGTTCCTTTTATATCTTGAAAATAATTGTTTTAAGACACCCTACACTGATATGGCCTCAATAACATAACAAAGAAAACCCTATTTCCAAATGGGATTACATGTACAGGTGTAGTGGTTAGAATTTACAACACATATTTTTGGGGGACACAGTTCAATCCATAACAAAGAGCTCACACAAATTGTCTTACCTGCAGTCCTTCTATCTTTCTTGCTCTCAAATATGACGTGATCTTTCACGCTCATTTTGTACATTTCTTGCTGAAGACACAGAATCTGCCCTTTTTCCAGGGAGTCATAGGAACCATAATCTGGGGGCTAGAGAGGTTCATCAGTATGGGATTTGTCTTTGTTTCAAGAACTAGTAAGTGGATAGAGCTACCAAATATGAATTTTTAAGGTAAAATATATCTTTCTTTTTCAATGAAATTCAAGACTACCTTCAATCTTCAATCTGTATTTTTTGTGACCAACATCTTGAGTATCAGTTATACCAACACATTTTTTTATTTGAAAAACAAAAACATATCAGATCAAAAAAGCCAACTACTAAAAACATGATTATTAAAATGTGCTATTTTATTTTACGCGTCAATCATATATTCATTTAGGGATTCAGAGTAAATGTCTTATGTTCTATAGTCACTAGAAATAGTTCCTATTTGATGGTTAGTTCATCAATTCAATACAGAATTAGGTTCATTTGTTTTTTATTATTTTTTTTAATTTTAGGGATTTCTCTCTTAAAGTTTAACGTTGTTATATAATAATGTAAAGTATTTACATTTTTCTAAAGACAAAAATACAAAAAAAGATATATTCAGGAAACGCCAGCTTCTATCCCTGAACCTACCACCCTTCTCTAACCCTATGATGACATTTCTATTTTTTAATGTGATTACATTAATATTTCTCCCATTTAGATAAATGTTAGCATACTATACATATTCTTTACCACTTGCTTTTTAAAAAAAACTTACAAATAAATGCTTCGATCATTCTTTAGAAGTATTGTACTGATAAACAAGGGACAAGGTGGGCAAATCCCAACTTTATTGCTGAACACAGTTCCCACCTAGAAATGGATGCATCCCTTACCTTCTCACATGTCTTTTCTCTTTGCCAGCTGCCACAGTGACACACTCTCCAACCTCCAGCCAACCAGAGCTGGATTGTAGCTCACACAGTAAAAAGACTCTGTCCTTCAACTAAGCTGCCCCTACAAATCTCCTTTCATCCAGCCACCCCAAGCTAGTTAGAGCTCACAAGACAGAAGGACTCTGTCCTTCAGACTTCCAACTAGGTTGATGCCAGCCTCTGCTAGTTCTCATTTTCTCCTGTTGGTTTTTAATTCAGTGGAATGGCTCATAAAATTCATACAGAGCATCTATACTTACAGTTACCCATTTATTATAAGCAAAAAAGATACAAAGGCACACAAGGAATGAGGTCTGGGAGATCTCTGGTCACAAGCTTCCATTGTCTCCAGGATGTGCCACCCTTCCAAAATCACGTTTTCACCAATCCAGGAAGTCCTAGAACTTCCCTGTCCCAGGTTTTTTATTGGCTACATTACATAGCCATAATTGGGGCCCCGTTGTGTAGTAATGATTGATTGAATCATTGAGTATGCAAGTTTGATTGTGCCACATCCACCCCTTCCTGAGGTTAGCTGACTGGATGGGATCTGTGTAGCCACGACTAATGTACACTTATTTAAGTGTTGGCTGGCTGTATTAGAATACAAAGACAGGAAGGGAGGAGCAGAATGGGGAAGTGAGTTGATACTCTCATTTACTCCCCCAGCAACTAACCTACTGATGATGAATAAAAACAAACACAGACTAAGATTTCAGAACTCCACACAGCAACAGAGGTGTTGGAGATTTGGGTGAGTCCAGAAGTGGGGGGAGAGGAGAAGCAGGGATGGCACAGAGGCTGGGTTAAAGTACTCACTAATATCTGGAGCATTTGCTCATCACAGTCACTTTGGGAAGGGGCCGGGCAACACCCCAAACAGAAAACACAGAAAGAAAGCTAATGTGAGGAAGCTGTGGCCTGGTTTTGAAAGACAGAGCAGATTGGCCATAGGAGTTTACAAACCACGCAATTGGGAGTGGGTGAAGGGAGATTATGAGACTGCAAGACAGTGCTGTTGAATCTTGCTGAGGCCAAGATGGACAGTCACTAGGACAGGGAGAAACTGCAAGGGTATCAGGGAAAGGGCAATACTTTGGAGAGATGGGAAACATAGAGGGAAACAGCTGGATCCCTGCCCACAGCAAAACACTGTAGGAGAGCCTGTGCAGAGATGCCTGAGAGAAAAAGACATAGAGGAAAGTCCCCATCTTCACCACTGAAAAATCGAGCCACACTGCTCACATCAGTGTCTGCGATCAACTCACCCCCACCTCCACCACTATATGTATTGAATTCCAGAGATCAAGCAACCAGAATTCCTGAATCAGCACTGAAATAAACCCAAGGAAAAATGGGCCCTCTAATTGTTCTCAGGAGAAGATACCAAGCCCACTGCTACTAGGTTAGTTTCAACTCAGAGTGATCCTGTGGGGCAGAGTGGTGCTGCCCCGCATGATTCCCAGGGCTGTGAGTCATTGCAGAGGCAGACTGCCACATCTTTCTCCCATAGAGCGGCTAGTTGGTGTGAGCCCTTGCCTTTCAGTTGGCAGCCAGGTGCTTGGCCTCTGCACCACCAGGGACCCCAATCAGAAAATTTTCCTACAAAAACCAGAATACAAAATTTAAAGTAAAACAAACAAAAAAACACAAAAGATAACATAATGGCTCAAGTTCAGCAAAAAATACTAAAACACAAAATCACAAGAGAAGAAGGACCAATAAAAGCAAAACGTGAAGAAGAGGAAATTTCTCCTGTGGAGTCCAGACTAACACAAAGAATTGACAATTCTCAGACTATGGTGATAAGAATGTTTAAAGAAAGCAAAAAGCACACAGAAAACAAACTAGTGGGGATCAGGAAACAAATGGAGGAACAAAATGAGAGACACATCAAGGAAATAGAAAACATCAAAAAAACCACAGAGAACAACTGGAACTGAAGAATAAAGCAACTGAATTAGGAAAACAAAAAACAAGAGAGACACTCAACAATAGAGTTGAACAGACAGACAATAGAATAAAAGAACTAGAAGACAAAATAACTGAACTTACCAAGTCTCAAGAGAAACAAAAGAATGAAGAAAAGAGAACTAACTCAAATGGAAATACAGGATTCAGTTAAGAAATCTACCATTAGAATTATTGGATTCCAAGAAAACCATAAAAACAATGAAGACATAGAAACAATTTTCCAATATATAATCAGAAAAAATTTCCCAGACTGAAAACAGAACCAAGCGTGCAAATTCAGGAAGCTAAATAAACCCCAATTAAATGAGATACAAAAAGATCAACTCCTTCCCATATCCTAATAAAATTTTTGAGAACCAAAGACAGAAAGAATTCTGAAAGCAGCATGAGAAAAATGCAGTATAACATTCCAAACATCTTTCATAAGAATCAGTGCAGATTTCTCCCCAGAAACTCTACAGACCTGAAGACAATGGAGCAACATGTATAAAATACTGAACAAAATCAATTGCCAACCAAGAAATCTTTACCCAGCAAAGTTGTCATTCAAAACAAGGGGGACTTCGGGAGCAAGGGAGAATGAAAAGAACAGGATGCAAGAGAAAGATTAGTCCAAAGGACTAATGGACCGCAGCTACCAAGGCCTCCACCAAACTCAGTCCAGTACAGCTAGATGGTGCCCGGCTACCACCACTGACTGCTCTGACCAGGATCACAACAGAGGGTTCTGGACAGAGCTGGAGAAGAATGAAGAACAAAATTCTAACACACACAAGAAAAGACCAGATTTACTGGCCTGAAAGAGACTGAAGAAACCCCGAGAGTATGGCCCCCAGACACACTTTTAGCTCAGTGGTGAAATCACTTCCGAGGCTCACCATTCAGTTGGGGATTGGATGGCCCCATAAAACAAAACGGGACTAATGAGGCATAGCAGTCCAGGGACAAGGGACAGGAAAGCTGGTGCTAAGGAATCCAAGGTTGAGTAAGGACAGTGTTAACATGTAGTGGGGTTGTTAACCATTGTCATAGGGCAACATGTGTACTAACTGTTTAATGAGAAACTATTTTGTTCTGTAAACCTTCATCTAAAGTGAGAATAGCAGCACAACTGGAAGAACATAATTGACGTCACTGAATTGTGCATGTAGAAATTTTTGAAATGGTGTATCTTTGGCTATGTATATTTTCACCAACAACAAAAAAAAAAGGTCAAGAAGGGAGAGGGTTGACATGTTGTGGGGTTGTTAACCAATGTCATAAAACAGTATGTGTACTGACTGTTTAATGAGAAACTATTTGTTCTGTAAACCTTCACCTAAAGTACAATTAAAAAAAAATTTTTAAAAAAGGGGGAAATGAAGATATTTACAAATAAATAAAAGTTTTGGGAATTTGACACTACCAGACCAGATTTGCAAGTACTACCCAAGGAAGAACTTAAATGAAAAGGCAAGAGCATTAAATAAATACTCATATCTATACGTGGGAAAATAAATAAAAAATAAGAGAGAGAGACCTCCAAAAATGCAACAACACAGGCAATCATAAGTAGTATACGTATTTTCAGAGAATAAACTAAATAATTAAATCCTGTAAACAATACAACATCAAATTTGTTAGAACTAAGTACAAAGTAAAATTATCAAATATAGATTGTATATTGATGTTAATAGAGACATACCACTAGAAAGGGGGAGGGAAGAGCATATCGGGAATAGATTTATCATGTTACAGTTTATTTTAACTGTTATTAATATGTTAAACGTTGTTGCAATTGTAAGTTGTGGAATGTAATAAATATGGTAACCACTAAGAAGAAACACAGAAGAAAAGAAGGAAGAAAGCAAAAAGGCTCATCACAAGAAAGCAGCTAAACACCAAAAAAAAAAACATAAAAATCAGAATAAAAAAAGAACATACAAAACACTCAAAAAACCAATAGAAAAATTGGTGATGTACATGCTTTCAGACACCTTCAGTAATAAACTAAAATGTAAATGATCCAAACACCCCATGCAAAAGGCAGAGACTGGAAAAACAGATTAAAAAAAAAATAAAAAGGATCCATCCTTTTACTGTCTGCAAAGAACATATCTTAGACATAAAGACACAAATAGACTGAAAGTAAAAGAATGGAAAAAAATATTACTTGCAACCAGTAAACAAAATAGAGCAAGGTTGGCCACAATAATAGTAGGGGACTTCAATATGACACTTTCAACTCTAGACACAACATCTCAAAAGATCACTAAGGATGTTGAGAATTTGAATAAAACCATAATCCAATTGGACCTAATGGACATATATAGAACACTCTATCCAGCATGAGAACAATACACATTCTTCTCCAGTGCACATGACTATTTTCCAGGATAGACCAAATTATAGGCACAAAACAAGTCTCAACAAATTTAAAAAGATTGTATTCATAAAAAGTATCTTCTCTGAACATAACAGCATGAAGCTAGAAATCAATTAACAGGAAAACTAAGGGGAAAAGAATACATGGAAACTAAATATAAACTACTAAAAAACTATTGGGTCATAGAAGAAATCAAAAGAAAAGTAAAAAAATTCCTAGAATCAAATGAAAACAAAAATATAACATCAAAACTTTTGGGACACAGCAAAAGCAGTACTCAGAGGGAAACTCATAGTAATAAATGTCTACATTAAAAAAGAAGAAAGATGTAAAATAATTAACTTAAACCAACCAGTATGGCACTTTCTCAAAAAAACTAGAAATAGAACTACCCTATGATCCAGCAATCCCACTCCTAGGCATATACCCTAAAGACCTAAAAATAATGACACGAACAGACATATGCACACCTATGTTCATTGCTGCTTTATTCACAATATCAAATAAATGGAAACAATGGATGCTCATCAATGGAGGAATGGATAAGCAAATTGTGGTATATACCCTTTAACAAGGCCCAATTATTTTCTGCTTTGAATTTTTTGTTGATACCATGTGTTTTCATTAACGGAAGCATGATGAATCATTGAGTGTGTCTGAATTTTTGGTAGGTAGTATGGATAATTTTTTTCTTTCTGCCTCCTAGAAGCCTACCCTCAGAGTCCACTGGAACATATTTTATCCCACCAATTCTCCCCTCTGGAAGCCCTGGTGGTGTAGCGATTAAGAACTATGGCTGCTAACCAAAAGGTTGGCAGTTCCAATCCACCGGCTGCTCATTGGAAACTCTATGTGGGAAATTCTACTCTGTCCTATAGGGTCACCATGAGTCAGAATCAACTCAATGGCAATAGGTTTGTTTGCTTGTTTGTTTTTAAATTCTCCCCTCCAGAGCCCCCTAGAGTCCAGTGGGACATATGCATCCCAAATAAAAATTTTCAAAATTTCTATTTTTCCTACCAAAAATTCAGACACTCATACAATACCTTGTAAAAACATTAATTTTTGGCACACACCCATCTTATTGTGTTTGTTTCAAACAGTCATAAAGCCCCCGCCTTGTGGCAGCACATACTGTCAGTGAGAAAGCAGCTTCCCAAAAAACCTGAGATGTGAAAAATCTTGCTGGGCAACCGTATATTCCAAATTTCATGAAAATGATACAAACAATGTAATACAATGCAACCATAAAGAACAATGATGAGCCCACAAAATATATTATAACATGGATTGCCCTGGAGGGCATAATGCTAAGTGAAATAAGTCAAGCATATAAGGAAAAATATTGTATGATACTTTTTTCGTAAGACAAGATAAAAACATATAAAACTGATACCAAACTTGTTGCCATAGAGTTGATTCCGATTCATAGCAACTCTACAGGACAGAGTAGAATTGCCCCATGTGATTTCCAAGGCAGTAAATCTTTATGGAAGCAAACTGCCACACCTTTCTCCCATAGAACAGCTGGTGGGTTCAAACTACTGACCTTTCACTTAACAGCCAAGCAATTTAGCCACTATGCCACCAGGACTCCTTATACATAGAGAGACCAATGTTCATCGGTGGTTACCAGGAAGACAAGAGATGAGGAGGAAGTACACTTTAGATCATAGAGACTTGTTATTTTTGATGATGGGAAAAGTGGCACCAAATACTGATGTAGTGAACACAGTACAATCAAAGTAAAAGTGAGTGTTTAAGCACACATGGATGGGTATAGACATATTGGTATACGGCTAGGTACTGGTGTGTACATTGGTGAGAACAGATAGAAGTATGCATGACCTGACCCTGACCCATTGACGTCAAATCGATTCCGACTCATAGTGACTCTACAGGACAGAGTAGAACAGCCTGATAGGATTTCCAACGAGCGGCTGGTGGATTCAAACTGCCATCCTTTTGATTAGCAGCCGAGCTCTTAACCGCTGAGCCACCAGGGCTCCAGAAGAAGGTATACCCACTGCCATTGAGTCAATTCCAACTCACAACAACCCTATAGGACAAAGGAGAACTGCCCCACAGGATTTCCAAGGAGTGGCTTCTGGATTTGAACTGCCAATGTTTTGGGTAGCAGCCAAGCTCTTAACTGCTGTGCCACCAGGGCTCCATAAGTGTGTGTAGGTACTTGTAAATACCAATATATGGGTGTAAACCTATATATTCATTGAAGGTACATATACAGATTCTCCTCAAACGTAGCCAAACACCTTCCAAGACTGGTTTTTCTGGGTTGTAAAGCTTAAGACCTTAGTCTTATGGGACAACTCAATCAACTGGCATAACAGAGTTCACAAAAATCATGATCTATACCCTAGTAAAATGAGTAGTATCTGGGGTTTTAAAACCTTGTGAGTGGCCATTTAAGACACTGCTACAGGTCTCTACACACTGGTGCAAAACAGTAAGAAGGTAACCAAAACCTCAGAGAAGTAACAAGTCTACCCGAGCAACAACCTCATTACTCTGAGACTGGCAGAACTAGATGGTGCCCAGCTACCACCACTGACCATTCTGTCCAGGGTCACAATAGATGGGCCCAGATAGAATGGGAGAAAAATGTGGAGGAGAACTCAAATTCTTAAAAAAAGTAAAAAATACAGACAAACTGGAACAGTAGAGAACAGAAGATTCCCTGAAACTATCACTCTGAGACTCTCTTTAAACCTAGAACTGAGCCTATCCCCTGAGACCATCTTTTAGCAAAAAAGCAGAGTGGCACACAAAATAAAGGATATATACCCGTAAGATTCATGCTCTCCTTAAAAACCATGTGTGTGAGAGCAAAAGGTCAATAACTATTCAGAAGCAAAGATGAGAAGATAAGGGGGCAGGGAAACTAAAGTACTGGAAATGGAACAAACAGAACACAATTTAAGATAATGTGACACATTGTGACGAATGTAACTAATGTCACTGAGCAATTTGTGTGGAAATTGTCAAATGGAAACCTAGTTTGTTGTGTAAACTTTCACTAAAAACTCAATAAAATATTATTTAAAAACAAAAGAAGAAGACAAAGACACTTCTATTGCTGGGGAATACCTAGGGCTATCTTTCAGAAACCAGAGACAAAGGCCAAAACAATTTCTTTGTATGGTAAATATATAACATTTCTTCAACCTGCCCGTGTTGTACATAGACATTTAGGTTGTTTCTAGTCTTTTGCTATAACAAATATTTAAGTAATAACAGTGTACACATGCCTTAGTATATTATTGTGCATAAATACTAGGAATATTTACATATAAGTAGTTTTGTTATGTAAAAGTGTAAATGCACATGTCATTTTGCAAAAGATTGCCAAATTCTCTGCCATAGTACTTCTGATATTTTGTGTTTACACCAAGAATTTATGAATATGCCTATTACATCACAGATTTGCCAACAGAATATGTAGTCAAATTATTAGATTTTGTCAATTTGACAGATAACAGTATTTTAGAATATCTTTACATGTATGTCTCTTATTAATAGTAGCGACACTATTTTATATATTTAAGAACATTTACGTTTCTCTGGGTATATATACATGAAACCTCTTTATAGCTTGTGACCATTTTTTCGATTGGATTGCTGGTCTTTTTCTTCCGTATTTTTTTAAAAACTCTTTATAAAGGTATGTTAAACATTTGTTTGTTATAGAACATACAAATGTTTACCAGTCTTTATTCACATTTTTGGTTTAAGGCACTAATATTTATCAATCTTTTTAGCCGTAGACAACTTGTGACTGTTAAATAGCCATAGACTATTTTCCCAGAAACACTTATTAAAAATTAGATTTCTGTCCAATATTTTAAGATTCACCTTTATGATGCAAATCTTTCATATATCTCAAACTCTATCTTACTAACTCTATTTCTGACATATATTTTTAAAGGATGATAATATGGATGAAGATATATGGCCTAAGTTTGAGTAAGTAGCAAAATAGCAATATAAATTTCTGTATACCTAAATATAATGTTTTTATAAAAAATCAGACTTACATAGTTCTTAAGTACATGAGAATAGTCTAAATAGTTTGCATGTATTAATTAATTTCATATGGTCTAGATTCTGTGAGGCAGGTACAATTATCCTTTGCATTTTGCACATTTAGAAACTGAGACATACAGAGCCAGGTATTGAGCACAAGTAGCCTGATTTCAAACACTTTTCTAAACCACTACACTATACTACCTTTCTCCGTGCTTGGGCTGTGACATTCTACCTACTTATATTTCTTTAAGTCTTGACATATTTAAAATTTAAAAGTAAATGTGGAGGACTTTTGGCTAAAATGGCAGCTTAGTCAGATGCACTATGCCATCCCTCTACAGCAAAGAACTGAGAAACCAACTGAAACAGATACAGATGATAATCCTGGAAGATAGAGTATCAAATGAAGTGGCAAAGACTAGATTGAACACCGACTGGAAGAAAAAACTGACTGCAAACAGTCAATGAAAAGAGACAGAGCGGAGGGGCCCTGCCAACTGGCCTGGCAGAGTGCAGCCATCTTGAGACAAAGTCAGCAGCAATCCCAGGTGAGGAACACAGAAGGTAATTTCACAAAATTCCCAACAGGGCACAAAGTAACTGTGAAGTCATACCCAGAGTGAAATAAGGTCCCAAATGCTGGCGGCAGCCAATGGGAGGAGCCCAGGTACACTTGCTCAGTAACCAAAGGACTTTCCCCCTCCCCTCACCCTCCTGGTGATTAGCAGCACAAATCCTACCGTCCTGTCAGCCTTGACTGCCAGGGGCCAAGTTATGAACACCCCCCTTCAGCCAGTGCTGACCATGACCCTCCCCCCACACCACCACCTTCTCTGCCTGACGACCTCACCAAATGGTGGCAAGACCCTGGCCTCCCACTCCAGCCCTCCTGCCCGCTGACATCACCAAGCAAAATTGGGCCACTCCAGTATGGCATCAGCCACCCACCACACACTTTTTGCCCACTGACCCCACCAGGTGGCAGCAGGATGCTCTGGTGTGGCACTGTCAAATTCTCACAAGTCACAACTAGGTGAGCAGTGGGGACCACACAACTGCATGCTTGTATGCCTGTCACTCACTCCCAACCCAGCAAGTGATGGTAATTGTGAGCCTAAGTACTCGCCCGCTTATCACCCACCTCCTCCCTCCTGCCATCCAGTGACCAGTGGTGACTGCATTCTATGCCCTTGCCGAGCTCCCTCAAGCCCCACTACCCTCCACCCTCCCCCTGCCAACCCAGAAGTCAATAGCAGCTATGTAACCACTCACTCACCACACTCACCACATCTGTAGCCCTACACACTTGAGGAGTGTAATTACCTGCACCAGTAGACAGATGACAGATGGTGGCCACACCTGCTCAAATAGCCCGCAGCCACCCAGCATGACCAATGAAAAGAGACCTGTACTAACACCACTAACCACTGCCCCACTCACCTAGAGACAGGTGGCAAGTACTCCAGGGCTGCCAGACCTGAGACCAGTGAACCATGCAAGCCCTTCCAGCCAGAATATAGCATAACAAAACAAAAAATTAGAAGAAAACAAACAAACATAGAATCAATAAATAAATACAATAACACCTTAATGTCTAGAGGACAACAGACAATATCAAATCACATAAAAAAACAGAACAAGATGCCTCAAGCAAATGACTGAAATAAAGAGCCAGAAAGCCTTCCTGAGGAAGAAATGGTAATTGAACTACCTGATAAAAAATTCAAAAAACTTATATATAGGATCCTCAAAGAAATCAAGAAAGAGATCAAGGAGAACACAGACAAAATGAAGGAAAACACAGACAAAACTCCAGAAGAATTCAGGGAAAAAATACAAGAACAAAATGAAAAAATAGACACTTAGAAACCATATAAAAACAGCAACTAGAAATCCAGAAGATTAACAAGAAAATTTCAAAAATAGGTAACACTTTGGAAGGACAAGGAGTAGAATTGAATCAATGGAAGACAGAATCAGCTAAATAGAGGACAAATCCCTTGTTACCAATCTTCTAGAGGAACAATCAGAAAAAAAAGTGAAGAGAAATTAAGAAAGTCTAGGAGTTATGTGGGGCACTATCAAGAGGAATAATTTACACGTGATCAGAATTCCAGAACAGAAAGAGATAAAAAAAAAAAAAAAAAGCGCAGAGAAATTTTTTGAAGTTTTTATGGCAGAAAACTTCTCTAACATCATGAAAGATGAGAAGATAGCCATCCAAGAAGCCCAACAAATCCCATGTACAATAGACCCTAAAAGAAATTCATATCATAATCAAATTTTCCTAAACCAAAGACAAAGAAGAACCTGAGGGCAGCTTGGGAAAAATTAAATATTACCTACATAGGGGAATCAGCAAGACTGAGCTCTGATTTCTTGGCAGAAACCATGCAGGCAAAAAGGGAATGGGATGACACATATAAAACCTTGAAAGAAAAAAAAAATTACCTACTATGAATTATATATCAGCAAAATTGCCTTTCAAATACAATGACAAAATTAGGACATTTCCAGACAAACAGAAATTAAGGAAATTTGTGAAAACTAGACAAACCTTACAAGAACTACTAAAGGGAGTCCTTTAGACAGAGAATCAACAATATCAGACAACAACCTGAGATTAAGACACATGATAACATCACCCAGATACCAACACAGATAAATAACTTTCAAAAATAAAATGAAGTGACAAGACAAAACAGGGAACCAGAGATGTCAATCTGTAAATGACAACAACTTCAAAATAAAAAGGGGGAATAAATGATATAGGTATAGAACTTCCATATGGAGAGGAAGTCAAGGTGATATCAACATAACAGACTGTTTTAAACTTAAGAAAATAAAAGTAAATTTCAATATAATCACAAACAAAAATAATAAATCTTCTCAATAAAATAAAAAAGAAGAAAATCATAAAGACTCAGTAAACACAAAATCAACAGCAATGAAGGAAATGAAAAGAAAATACATAAACAAAAGAACTCAGCACAGAATAGTATATAGAACAAAGAAATCATCAACACCACAAAAAAAGCACAAAATGACAGTGGTAAATTAATACCTAATGACAGTTACATTGGATATAAATTGATTAAATACACCAGTCAAGAGACAGGGAGTGGCAGAATGGATAAGAAAACATAGCCCACCAATGTGCTTCCTACAAGAAACTCACCTGAAACACAAATATAAAAATAAGCTAAAAAAATCAAACGGTGGAAAAAATATATCAAGCAAACATCAAACAAAAAAGAGCAAGAGTAGCAATATTAATCTCTCTTAAAATAGACATTAAGGTGAAAACTAGCATAAGAGTCAAGGTAGGACATTAAATAATGATTAAAGGGTCAATCCAACAAGAGGATAGAGCCATATTAAATATCCGTACAAACAATGAAATAGCTCCAAAATACATAAAACAAACTTTAACAGAATTGAAAAGAGAAATAGGCAACTCCACAGTAGTAGGAGATTTTAACACACTACTTTCAATGAAGGACAGAACAGCTAGAAAGAAACTCAGCAAAGATACAGAAGATCTAAACAACTCAACCATATTGGTCTCACAGACATATACAGAACACTCCACCCAACAACAGCAGAGTACACAGTATCTTCCAGTGTACATGGATCACATTCCAGCATAGACATGTGTTAGGCCACAAAGCAACCCTCATTAAATTAAACAACACTGAAATAATACAAAGAATCTTCTTGGATCACAACATTATAAAATGAGAAATAAAAACAGGAAGAAAAGGGGAAAATAATCAAATAAATTAAATTTGAATAACTTTCCACTTAGAAAGCACTGAGTAATAGAAGAAATAAAAACTGAAATAAAAAATTCCTAGAATCAAACGAGTATGGAAACACAACATACCAAACTGTGGGACACAGCAAAAGAAGTGCTCAGAGGTCAATTTATAGCAATAAACTTTCAAAAAAGAAAGAAGAGCCAAGATCAACACCTTAACCCTACCACTCCAACAAATAGAAAAAGAACATCAAAAAGCCCAGTCACCAGAAAAAAGGAAATAATAAACATTAGAGCAGAAATTAATGAAACTGAAAAATAGTAGAAAGAATCAACAAGACCAGAAGTTGGTTCTTTGACAGGGTTAATAAAATTAACACACCATTGGCAAAATTGACAAAGGAAAAGATGCAGATAATACGAACAAGAAATGAGATGGCTGATGTTACAACAGACCAACTGAAATAAAAAAGATCATAACATAATACTATGAAGAACTGTACTCCAACAAATTTGAAAACCTAGAAGAAATGAATAAATTTCTAGAAACATACTACCTACCTAAACTAACACAAACTGAGACAGAAAATTTGAACAGACCTATAACAAAAGAAGAAACTGAAGAGCTCATAACCCCCCTCCAAAAAAAAAAAAAAAAAAAAACCCTGCCCTAGATGGCTTCACTGGAGAATTCCACCAAATATTCAGAGAAGAGCCCATATTAGTACTACTCGAACAATTTCAGACCATAGAAAAAGAATGGATACTCCCAAATTGATTCTATGAAGCCAGCATAATCCTGATACCAAAGCCAGTCAAAGACACCACTAAAAAAAAAAAAGAAAATTACAGACCAAAAATCCCTCATGAATCCAGACTCAATAATTCTCAACAGAATTCTAACCAATAGAATTCAACAACATATCAAAAAAATAATACACCATGACCAAGTGGAATTCATACCAACTATGTAAGGATTGTTCAACATTAGGAAATCAATCAATATAATCCACCATATAAATAAACTAAAGGAAAAGAATCACACAATCATATCAATTCATGCAGAAAAGGCATTTGATAAAATCCAACACTGATTCCTGATAAAAACTCTTAGCAAAATAGGAATACAAGGGAAATTCCTCAACATAATTAAATCCGACAGCCAATATTATTTTCAATGGAGAGTGACTGAAAGCATTCCCCTTGAGAAAGAGAACCAGGCAAGGATGCACTTTATCACCTCTTTTATTCAACATTGTACTGGAAATACTAGCCAGAACAATAAGGCAAGAAAGGGAAATAAAAGGAATCCAAATTGGTAAGGAATAAGTAAAACTACCCCTATTTGCAGATATGATCCTCTGCATAGAAAATCCCAGAGATTCCACAAGAAAGCTACTAGAACTAATAGAAGGATTCAACAAAGCGGTAGGGTATGAGACCAACATACAATCAATTGGATTCCTCTACACTAACAAAGAGAATTTCAAAAAAGGAAATCAATATCATTTCAAATGTTGTTAGGTGCCATCAAGTAGTTTCTGACTCATAGCAACCCTATGTATAACAGAATGAAACACTGTCCAGTCCTGTGCCATCCTCACAATCGTTGTTATGATTGAGCCCATTGTTGCACTGTGTCAATCTATCTCATTGAAGGTCTTCCTCTTTTTCACTGACCCTATACTTTACCAAGCATGGTGTCTTTCTCCAGGGTTTGGTCCCTCCTGATAAAGTGTCCAAAGTATGTGAGACAAAGTGTCACTATTCTTGCTTCTAATGAGCATTCTGGCCTTACTTCTTCCAAGACAGACTTGTTTGTTCTTCTGGAAGTCCATGGTATGGTCAATATTCTTCAACAACACCATAATTCAAAAGCATCAATTCTTCTTCCGTCTTCTTTATTCATTGTCCAGCTTTCACATGCATATGAGGCAACTGAAAATACCATGGCTTGGGTCAGATGCGCCTTAGTCCTTAAAATGACATCTTTGCTTTTTAACACTTTAAAGAGGTTTTTTGCAGAAGATTTGCCCAATGCAATGCATCATTTGATTTCTTGACTGCTGCTTCCATGGGCATTGATTGTGGATCCAAGTAAAAAGAAATCCTCTACATCATCAATATTTTCTCTGTTTATCATGACATTGCTTATTGGTCCATTTGTGAGGATTTTTGTTTTCTTTATTTACAATAGCCTCCAGAAAAAAAAAGAAAAAAAGGAATAAACCTAACCAGGGATGTAAAAGACTTATACAAAAGAAATTACAAAATGCTACAGCAAGAAACCAAAAGAGACAGACATAAATGGAAAAAATACAATGTTTATGGATAGAAGACTTAACATAGTGAAAATGTCAATACTACCCAAAGTAATCTATAAATATAATGCATTCGTAATCCAGATTCCATCAACATTATTTAACAAGATGGAAAAACTAATTACCAATTTTATATGGGAAGGAGAGAGTCCTCAGATAAGCAAAGGACTACTGAAGAAGAACAAAGTCGGAGGCCTCACATGTTCCAATCTCAGAACTTGTTACACAGTCATGGTAGTCAAAATAACCTGGTCCTGGTACCAGTCACAGACACGTAGACCAATGGAACAGAACTAAGAACTCAGAAGTAAATCCATCCACCTATGAACAGTTGATCTTTGAAAAAAAGCCAAAGTCCATTAAATGGGAAAAGACAGTCTTTTTAACAAATGGAACTGGCAAAATTGGATATCCATTTGCAGAAAAATGAAACAGGGTCTATACCTCACACCACACACAAAAAGTAACTCAAGATGGATCAAAGACTAAATATAAAACCTAAAACTATAAACATCATGGAAGAAAAAATAGGGGCAAAGCTAGGGCCCCTAATTTATGGCTTAAATAGACTACAAAACATAACCTAAAATGCACAAATAGCAGATGAGAAATAGACGACTGAGGCCTTCTAAACTTAAACACCTATGCGCTTCAAAAGACTTCTCCAAAATAGTAAAAAGAAAACTTCCAGAATGGGAAAATGTTTTGGGAACGACATACAGGTTAAGGGACTAATCTTTAAAATTTATAGAAAACTTTCAACTTAACAAAAAAAGACAAACAATTCACTTAAAAAATGGACAAAGAACATGAACAGACACTTCACCATAGAAGACATACAGGGAGCCAACAAACACATGATCATTATCCATTTGTTGTTGTTAGGTGTCGTTGAATCAGTTCCGACTCATAGCGACCCTATAGGACAGAGTAGAACTGCCCCACAGGGTTTCCAAGGAGTGGCTGGTGGATTTGAACTGCTGATCTTTCGGTTAGCAGCCGAGCTCTTAACCACTAGGCTACCAGGGCTCCCATTAGCCATTAGAAGATGCAAATCAAAACAACAGTGAGATATCACCACACCCTGGCAATAATGGCAAAGACCAAAAAAACAGAAAACAACAAATGTTGGCTAGGGTGTGGGGAGACCGGAACTCTCATACACTGCTGGTGGGAATGTAAAATGGTACAACTACTGTGGAAAATGGTATGTAGCTTCCTCAAAAAGTTAGAAATAGAAATACCATATGATCCAGTAATCCCACTACTAGGTATATATCCTAGAGAAATAAGAGCTGTGACAGGAATAGATATATGCACATCCATGTTCATTGCAGAATTATTCATGTTCATTGCAGAATTATTCACAATAGCAAAAAGATGGAAACAACCCAAGTGCCCACCAACAGATTAAAAAATAAAACTCTGATACAGACACACAATGGAATACTATGCAACATTAAAGAATAATAATGAATCTGCGGAACGTCTCACAACATGGATGAATCTGGAGGACACTATGCTGAATGAAATAAATCAATCACAAAAGGATAAATATTGTATGAGACCACTATTATAAAAAGTCAAAAAAAGGTTTACACAAAGAAAGAATTATTCTTTGATGCCTACCAGGGATGGGAGGAGGAGAAAGGGAAAATCACTAACTAGAAAGTAGGCACATATTAACTTGGGTTAAGGGAAAGGCAATACACAATATGGGGAAATTCAGCTCAACATGATCAAGGCAAAGGAAGACACTGAGAGGTACACAAGAATAAAAGGCAACAATGATAAATACTATTATGTATGCAATCCTGCAATAACAGTAATAACAATAATTTACCAGTGGACACATATATAGATACGTAAGCTGAACAGGTGTGGTATGGTATAGGGGAGTACAGTAACGAGCATATAGGTTTGGTAGAGGATATTTCTATATACACATTTGTATGTCCTGCAAATATATTCATGTATATAGTAGAGCACATGGGGCATGGTTATGAAAACTTCTTACTCATAACCAAACACCTGGAGGGACTGAGTCACTGGGCTTGAGGACTGAGGAGCATAGTCTCAGGGGACTTCTAGGTCAACTGGCATAATATAGTCTATAAAGACAATGTTCTACCCTCTACTTTGGTGAGTAGCAACTGGAGCCTTAAAAGCTTTCGAGCAGATATCTAAGATACAGCTATTGCCTGGACACCATTTTAACTCAGTACTGAAATCACTTCTGAGGTTTACCTTTCAGTCAAAGATTAGACAGGTCTATAGGGCCAAAAATAACACACATGAGGGACGTGCTTCATAGTTCAGTCATGTATATGAGACTAATGGGCCTACCAGCCCAAAAGCAAAGACAAGAAGGCAGGAAGGGACAGGAAAACTGGATGAATGGAAACAGGGAAACTGGGGTGGAGAAGGGGAGAGTGTTGACACATCGTGGAGGTGGCAACCAATGTCACAAAACAATTTGTATATTAACTGTTCAATGAGAAACTAATTTTCTATGTAAACATTCACTCAAACAACAATAAAATATTTTTAAAAAAAGTAAATGTGACTTACAGATATTGTAGTCCCATCTCATTTGAAAAATGCCAAACAATGTTGTACAGATTTCATGAAATTCATGCAATGTAAATTTAATATTCTTTTTGACATTTTATACTTTCTACAAATTGTGTTACTTAGGGAACTTACAAAATAATTCAGATGTAATTGTAGCATGCTGTTATTATCATCAATAACTAAAATAGCCTATTTGTAAGTGTTTTCTACTTGAGTAACCACTAAAATAATATCTGTCGTATCGAGACGCCACGGAATATAGTTGTTAAAAGTTCCGGCTTTGAGTTAGTCAGCCTAAATCAAATTCTTACTCAGCCATTCAAGTAACTTTGTAATTAGAGACTCATAATTTATTGCTCTAAATTTGAGTCCACTTCTCACTTAAATGGAGATGGAAATACTATAGTTCACCATTAGTTTTTTTCTAAAGATTAAATGAAAGAAAATATCAAAAATGCTTTGTACATAATAAGTACTACACACATTTTTCCTATTATTACATAAAAAAGATCTAGCTAATTGCTACAGAGAAAAGCATGACAAGGAGTACATTTTTTAAACAAAATGAAATAACCAATACGTTCGCATTCACTATCATTAATGAGCTAAAATGAAAAGCAAAATAAATCTTCTACATGTGATTAAATATGGGAAATAAAGTGTTTCTCTGCTAATTTGCTTTGGAGACAATATCAGGCTGTGATAACATTCTAGCATCAGTAAAACTGACACTGAGTAACAGAAAGCAATTAGTATGAAAAATACAGGAATTAGAGAGAAGGGTAGAGAGAGATTTTCTTCTCATTATCTGCACCAGCCAAAGTGGGCCAAGTAATCACTAAGGAGACAGGTTACGTGGGAGGGAAAAGTCTTCTCATAAATAAAATCCAAAACAGTAACTGTTTTGTCATGCTGAGCCATTGACCATGCTATCTCCTTATACTTCATATTATGCTTACTAGGACTAAAATGGTTAACTAATGTACTAATATTTACTGATGAGGCATTGGTGGTTCAACAGTGGAATTTTCGCCTTCCATGCAGGAGACCTGAGTACTATCCCTAGTTAGGGCACACCTCATGCACAGCCACCACTCATCTGTCAGTGGAGGTTTGTATGTTACTATGATGCTGAACAGGTTTCAGTAGAGGATGTATGAAGAAAAGAGAGAGAAAGTACACAAATGGAGAGAGCATGAACATGCATTCTATTTAAGATCAAACATCATGTCTGATTACATCTTTCAATGTCTAAGTACATAAAGGAAAATAAATGCAAAAATATCCAATGTATTACTTCTGTCAAGATTTAAAATTCATAACGATACAGAGGAAACATTTACTCTGGTAATTTATTTTATATAAAAAGATGATAATTTTAAAAGCTTCTTTATTTCTGATCTTGATATAATAGAAGAAAAGAATAGCTTTAAGAAAGAGATCAAAATCCTACAAGGTAGCAGAATCTAGATAATAGAGGAAGTACCTGACAGTCATTTAGAACTTAAATCCTAGATGGATGAGACAATAAAATAATGTAAAATAATTTCAAATGAAATAGCATAATTTAAAATATTATAAGCAATTTAACAGAATGATACTCTGGGGCATAGACTCGATGCTGGAAAAGACAAGTTGAAAATGCTTACTAAATTCAGTGTTTTATAAAAAAAAATTTAAAAAATACCACAAATGGATTAGAAGCAGTAATCAATGATGAAATATATATATATATACTTACTGTATATATATATATATATATTTATACATATGTAGTTGTCGTTATTATGGAGAAATAAGTGAACTCTTAGAAAAAAAGATAGTATATCACCTACGATTAGGTGAAAGACAATTAAATTCAGAAATATGTTGATGGTTGCTATTAATTTCAAGAAAAAGGAAACCTACAGTCACTGTATAATAGAATGAGTTATGCAAGCAAGAAGAATAATAAACTTTCCTGAGAATTATATATATTATTAAATATTAGAATACATTGAATCGATGGCTCATCCTTGTTGATCAATCTTTTGACAATGCGCATGTATAAGTAAGTCATTAGAAAATAAAATAATTTCAAAAGGAGAAGCTAAATTCAAGATTACTAAATAATATAAATGTCAAATATGGGAAACAAGTATCTTTTCCTAAATATATGTATATATATAGACTACATAGGAGTTGAAATTAAATTCATTTCAAACAGCACCTTTTGGATAGCTATTGTATGAAATAAGCAAACCTTTGAAAGAAATTCAATATTAGAAAAGATGTAAATGTAGCTTAACTTGTTATTTTTCTGTTTTATAAGCATGGTATAACTATCATCTTTCAATTCTGTGTATATTTATTTCTATACAGTATTACACTGATTTGCTTGTCTCCAAAAAAAAAAAAAAAAAAGTTAGGATGTACCATTTGTGATAATATCTACAGTAATCCTTTTCTTGGTTCAGTTTCAATATTTATAGCATATTCATTTTTTTTCTATTTGTCTATCTTATACATATAAAATGTCATTTTATGTTTATTAGCTTTTATTTGTTCACAATTTAGTGCTACCCAATATTACAAATAATTTCAGACAAAGTGCTGTATTTATGGCTATATTGGTCTGTATAAAAAATGTTGACAAAGTGAAAACCCTGACCTTTTAAAGGGGGAACAATCAATTACACAAATTATATACCACACTAGAAATAGAAGTTTAAAAAAAAACAAAACCGGTCAAGTCAAGGCAGGAAAGTTATTAATAATTTAAATTCAAGATGGCAATAGGCCAATAAATAGTAGACAAAGCTACTATTTAGAAATAGCTATTTTGAAAGAAAGGAAGTAAATTTGACCCAAATTAGAGGTAGAAATTATAATCATGTTTAGACTTAGGTGAAGCATTAATGTTAATAGAATAACAATATTTAATGTCAGCGAGGTGTACAGGTAAAACACATTAATTTATGTGCTAGTATGTTCATATCTTACATATTAATACATATATTAAATATGTTTATATATCCATCTATACTAATATAGCTAACGTTGCACTTGTGATGTTCAGACAATGCAAAGTTTGTGATACAACAGTTAAGTATCGCAATTGTTACTTTTTCTACCACTCTACTTCCACTGCTCATGACATTGTTATATACTGTTTTACTTCCAGGTGCTAACCCATTTTTAAGCTACAAATGCCTAACTGTATTCTAAGGAGTACACACTCCTCTGAAAAAAGATTCCTGAATATTCAGTTTCGCTTTCTTTTCTCATTGGTCACACTCTATTTTGTAGAGCACTATTATATCCAGGTTGAAAATTACAATTCCAAGAATTTCTTGCAGATGATTAGATTAAGCAATAGTCCTTAGGTGGGGCTCCTAGGAAGTTTTTGAAATTATTTTTTTTTTCCCAGCTGCTAAGCACCTCCTTCCATTTTCCTACTTGGAAATGCAAGGGTTGCCTGAGCCTCCTGTGATTATTTTTTCCCATGTGGCAAACATGAAGATAACAGCAGTACACAAATTATGATGGGTCAGAAAGATTACAAAATGCATGTTAAACCTCTGTTGCGTGAGATGGAGGGCTCTACTTCTACCAAGTTTCTAACTGATAAACTTAGGTTTCCGAATATCTACTAGGTTTCTTAAATTGGATTGTCAACGTGAAATAAATTTAAAACACCATGCTCAATGCATACCAAAATTAAACTTGGCCTTGTTGGGTTTAGATTTTTGAAATAATCCAAACTATCTATAGGAGTCACTTGGCTCTAAAATGGTTAGGTGTTAGCACTGTAATTTAAGGAAAAGTGAACTGACTGTCCACTCACTTCTAGGAGTCTTGAAAGCTTAGGAGAGACTACAAAGCAATATATAACTCTGCACCTACCCTAAAGGTATCTGTGGGCTAGGCTCCTGTCTGGAGGTGATTTGGAGGATATTGCAAACCAAGTCACTAGCCAGTAGGCAGTTTAGCTTGTAGGGGTTTATCTGAATCCTTGCTTTGTGTCAGGTAGACAGATTTATATAATCCTGAGTCCGGCACAGTAATCACAGTTATTTATTTAGTTTCCCAAATACCAGAATGGATGGGGAAGCCCTGCCTTCACTCAGTTCATGCAAACTGGGATTTAATTACCACACAGTATAGATTCCCTTAATTTCAGCTACTATTCAAAATGAAGACCATCAGACCTATATCTTTAGCCCTTCTTATCACCGTGAAAGGACTCTCTTCTCTCTCTTTTGCTGGTAAGAAGTTCATCTCAAATTTAAGAGCACCTATGACATAATATTTTAAAATATCCTATCTGCCATAATATTGTTTGGAACAGAGAAAGCTAGTTTAGAATGTGAAATCATGATAACTTCTAGAAAATGGTCTACTTATTGATATATTTTTTTTGAGTTTGACATCATTTTTAAAATTAACAGATTATACCATATTATTCCTACTATCCTCTGAATATGTATAAAATTATATGATTATGTGTGTCAACGACAAAAAAATTTTGAAATACGTTCCTCATATTGTGTAGAACATATATTGTGTACTGACTTATTTTACCACATGAAAACAATTGATTACAACACAATATTTCTAGAAATCAAGACTACATTTAATAAAAATTAACCTTCTTATTTTTGGAAATAATTATAAACTATAATCCTTTTTCATATAAATATATACATAATTATACGTGTACATTATGTGTATGTAATCTTCATATATATTTAAATGGCAAATAGGATCTCTTAGCATCCTGCAATATATTTCTGTAATAGCTGTTCTGATTTCTATTCTTTGAACTATACAAGTCACAGTTGTCCCCAAATCTTTGAGTTCACAGAGAAATTTCATAGTAATTTTTTTCTGAAGATGATATGTTTTGAACATACTTTATCTTCTATAAAATATGTCAACAACAAAAGCTGAAGATAAGAATTAATTTACTAAAAATTAGGTGGCATTTGAGAGTAATGGTTTACATTGAAGCAAACAATTGTGTTCAAATATGCTCTAAAAATCAACTCTATCTTATGACATCTCCTTGGCTTCTCACATTCACTCTCTTGTCAGGCTTAATCCCCAAATCCTCCTCTTCTTCTATTATCGTAGATTACCTTGGATACTGCTGGCTGTAAGTCCTCATAAGTTTACTTTCTAATCCAGGAAGTTCATCAAAATATTTTCTTAAAACATAATAACAATTCTCATGCCATTTCTTGATATGCTAATGTTTTCCTCCCCATATATAAGATGTTGTTAGTTACTGTTGAGATGGCTCTGATTCATGATGATCTCATGTACAACAACAAAATACTGCCTTGTTCTGCACCATCTTCGAGACCATTGGCATACTCTAGTGCATTGTTGAAGCCACTGTGTGTTTTGAGTGACTTCTAACCTAGGGGACTTATCGTCCAGCATAATATTGGACAATGTTCTGTTGTGATCCAAAAAGTTTTTATTGGTTCATTTTTGGAAGTAGATCCCCAGGTCTTTCTTCCTAACCTGTCTTACTAGGGAAGCTCCACTGAAACCTGTCCACTATGCATAACCCCATTGGTGTTTGAAATATTGATGGCAATAGCTTCCAGTATCATAGCAACAGAAAAGACAAACTAAAAGACAAACTGACAGAAGGTGGTGGATATACAGGATACAAAAAAAAAAAAAAAAAATTCCAAATCCTTTGCCATCAAGTCGATTCCGACTCATAGGGACACTTTAGGACAGAATAGAACTGCCCCATAAGGTTTCCAAGGAGTGACTGGTGGATTCAAACTGCACCTTTTTGGTTAGCAGTTGGCCTCTTAACCACTGTACCACCAGGACAATCCTTGCTACAATTACTTCTTGTTAAGCTTCAGGCCATTCTTATGTCTTAAGGCAATTGTTACCTTCTTGCTGAAATCTTCTGTGAGAATCATTGCTGGAAATTATCTTTTCTTACCTTTTAACTCAAACAAATCTTTGTACTATCACTAGTTCCTATATTTTATTAAAGCCATTTATATATATTTCCCCCCCACAATGTTTTGAGTCTCTTGAGGATTAAAGCCATAATTTTCTATTCACCATTTAGCCTTCCATCCCCTGTATTTCAGTTATTGCTCACAGCAAATAAAAGATATGTTGGCTGCAAATATGTAGGAATAGAGGTGACTGCATGTTGAGAAAAGGCAAGGAGTTAGAGTTCATGACAATGGTATTTTTTGGCAGGGTATCGTTTGACAAGGTAAAGAATGTAGGAAAATGCACTATATTTTGGAATCTCAATTCTTCCTATAAGAAAAGGACAAAAAATAAATTTCTTCTAAATTTTTTGCTGTTTTGAATTAGAATTGTTGCAGTTAGATCATCTATATTACTTGGGAAAACATTTTTAGTGACTCAAGAGTATCTCGAAAGCTTAGTTGTACTGAACTAAGTGAACTAAAGATAATGTAATTTTCAACTGAAAAATCCTTGTACTCTCATGTCAGGAAGAGACTAAAAGAAGAATTAACAGTAATATATTATTTTCATACAAACATTTGTCACTTTCTAATTTATATGAATTTGTTTATTCAAGAATATGATTTCACAAAGCATAACACTAATGATTACAGAAAACGGTTAAAATACTATTGCTCTCATTTTGGTGTGTGGACATTGGTGTTAGATGATTTCAGAGGCAGCAAAACAGATGTAATTCAGGAAATCTAGCTACTAGCATTCCAAAACGAATAGAAAGGCAAGAAAAACGTAAAAGAGAAATAGTTGACAAGTATTTAAGAATGAAAACAGCACCAAGTATCTTGCGGTACAGCTCATGTGATTAGAACAGAATTTATCTGTTTAAGAATTTAAGTTTTACCATCTTTATATCTGTAAAATGCACACCTCTCCACTTTTTTTATTTAAAAAAAATTGTTACTAAAAGTGTACGTCCCACTCCAATAAACAGATATTATTTATTTGCACTACATTGACCTTTGCATTAAAAAAAATAAAAAACAATACCAACACTGTTCATTTGTATAAACGTGCTTCAAGGACCACTGCTTTCATTTATACACCTCATAAATGTCAAACCTCCATTTGCTAGGAGAGGTCATGTTTGTATGCAGTGTCACTTCCCTTCTCCCCATGGGGTAACGGATGCCTTTACTCCACGTGAGTCACGCATTTATGATTACTGTTGCCTAAGACAGTTTGTCCACTGCTGTTTCTCCACGTCCCATTACTGTATCATGTTGTTTGAAGCTGTGCCTCAGTGAGCGCTTGCAGCACTTCTCCCACGTGCTGTGCAACGGTAGTTTTCCCTTCTCACCTCAGCATATTGCAGCTGTCATCCTGCTGTCATCTGTCTTCTGTGGATGTGGTCCCCGGTAGTGCTGTGTTACAATGTGCATCACCTCATTGCTTAGGGGTTGGCTGTGAGCCAAGAACTTGATATTGGTAATTCTATGAATTAAAGCTTTTGCCCATGTTCTTACTCATCATAAATATATAGAAGTTTAATGTATAGAATAGAGATAAATCTTATGTATGTCTAAATAAATGGCTGCAAAGAAATTCAGCAGTTACTGAGAATTTGGATGTGAATTTAGACTGAATACAAAAATAAACAAGAAGTCTGTATCGTAGTAAACTAATATGGTTTTAAATAAATCGTTTCACATAAAATAATCATTTATAAACTGTACCCAATTTAATTATATGATTTCCAATTCCAAAATCATTAGAAATAACAAATCCCAGCCTTTAATTTTAGCAATATCATACTGTCAACATTAGAAGTGACATCATTGATAAACAGGTGAACAAACACAGGACTGAGGGAAGACACAAATTTTTAAATTATATACATTTTTTCTGCTTTGATTCTAACTGAGGAACAAAAATATCAAGGGATTGCTTAGGATTAATATATATTAAACAATTTCTTAGGATTTAATAAGTATTCAGTAAAGTTGCATTCGAGGAAAATAAAATTAACTCGCATTATCAGGCTTCCATCTAATTTAGATGTAGTTGAAAACACATGCAATATTGAGAAAATTGCCACCAGAAATAATAAAAAAAACAGAAGCTTTAAATTTGCCAGAAAGGAAAGAGCTCAGCTGAACTTGGATGCATGAATTTTGTTGTTTGTAATGAGGAGTATTACACTTTTGAGGAAGCTGTGTTCTAAGAACGGGCAGATGAGAAAGAGCAAAAGAAGACAAAGGAAATTTCCAAGGGACAAAAACAGTAAGAAAACTTGAAAATAGATGGGCATAAAGACCTGTGTGTGGTAACCGATATATGTAACAAAACATGGGACATTTCAGCAATCACATGCAGCTCAATGACATTCATCATGTTATTCAACCATCACCCTTATCTGTTCCCACGTGGTATTTTTCAGTTTCAAAACTCTCTTGAGCACTTAGAATGTGAATTTCAGTTTTGGAAATATAATGAAAATAGGACACACGTTCATAATGAAAAGTCAGATACATAAACACATGCATCAAAAATTGTAACATGAAAGTGTAAATAAGATACGAAAAACCAAAAACCAAATCCACTGCCATGGAGTAGATTCTGACTCATAATGACCCTATAGGATAGAGTAGAACTTTCCCCCGGAGATTCCAAGGAGCACCTGGTGGATTCTAATTGCCGACATTTTGATTAGCAGCCATAGCTCTTAACCACTACTCCAAGTAAGATACAGGGGGGATATAAACAAAAGATCATTTACGAAAGGTACTGTATTTGTACATACATTTACCTAGTTTTAATGTTATTGAACAGTGGCTTTGGTGAGAGGACTTCCATGTAGATTGTTTTATTCTTTTAATATGCATTTACAACCCAATCAGATGGTCTGTCTAAATAATAAATGTATTAAATTAGAAATTAAATATGGCTACTAAAATAATAAAAACAGTTATATTAGGATTCAGGTAGTGAATATTGTGCTTAAAAAAGGAAATTTCCCTGAAGTCTTTTTAAAACCAGACAATAATTTAGTTTAACTAGTAAAAAATGCCTGACTACCTATATGGGACCAAATTGACAAGAGCAACTCGAAGGATGAGATAGGAACCTTAGGTGGCAGTGAGTTTATGTTAATGAGGGAGCAACAACTCAGTAAAGAAGTGTGGGAATTGTTGCACAACTCGAAGAATGTAATCAATGTCACTGAACCGTACAAGTAGAATTGGTATGTTTTGCTATGTGTATTCTCAACAACAACAACAAAATAAATAAAACTAAAAAAAGAGGAAATTGTACTATATTTGGTTTGACTTCTGTCTTAGGCTGGGAGATTTTTCTCTACTAAAGTGTTTTGATGATATTTTCTGTTAATGTATTACTGAATACACAATCTTAACAAAGAAGATAGTGAAAAATTTTTTTAAATCTCTTTTTGATAAACAAATCATATACTGTTTATTACATAATCTACTACTATAGTTTTGCTTCATTTTATTTATTTTATACGCATTATATCTTTAAAGGAGTGTTTTGATCTTTTAATTGCCTTCTATATTTATTTCGTTTATATCATTTGGAAATTGGCTGGTTTTTTGTGTGTGTCTAAAGGGTTAAAAAAATTTTTTTTGAGTTCTCCAAGTAACAAAGCTACTTTTATAAGTATTACAATAACAACTGGCATAGTTAAATACTGTGTTTCCCTTCTTATTTTCTTTTAGAAAAAAATTAGTTGTCATTACTGATTTAGTTTTCACTGATCTGAAAAACGAATATGTAGTTATTATTGAAGCACATTAGTTTTAATTAAGTATTGGGATTATCAAAATATCTCACATATATTAAGTATTTCTGAATCTATATGGTAGATTTTGAAAAATTCCAAAATCTTAATAAAAAAATAGCTCATTGATGTTTTTAATTGTTAAACTTTTTAGAATTTATATCCCTTTAATTCTTGTGAGTGTTGCTAATTTGATATCATTCTTACATTAATTTCATTAACTACTTTTAATGAGTAATATTTTTATTTTTCTAATGTTCGTATAGCTTAAGAAGGAACTATAGAAGCAATGGAGTCCCTGGATGGTGCAGTTAACATGCTGGTTGTTAACTGAAAAGTTGGAAGTTTGAGTCCACCCAGATGCAGATTGAAAGAAAGACCTGGCAATCTACTTCTGAAAAATTAGTCACTGAAAACCCGATGAAGCAGTTGTACTCTGACGCACATGGGGTCACCATGACTTGGAATTGACTGAATGGCAACTGGTACTGATATAGAAGCAATAACGACCATTCGTTACAGCTAATGTGAAAGAGGTAGAAGCCAAGGAATCTAAGAATAAAAACCCATTGCCGTCAAGTTGATTTCAACTCATAGTGACCCTATAGGACAGAGTGGAACTGCCCCATGGGGTTTCCAAGGAGCACATGGTGGATTCTAACTGCCGACCTTTTAGTGAGCAGTGGTACCTCTTAACCACTATGCCACCAGAGTTTCCAATCTGAGAATATGCACACCCAAAATCTGTATAACCCACTACCCTTGAGTCGATTCCGACTCATAGAGACCCTATAGGACAGAGTAGAACTGCCCCACAGAGTTTCCAAGGCTGTAAATCTTCATGGAAACAGACTGTTTCATCTTTCTCCCATGGAGCAGCCCGTAGGTTCGAACTATCTACATTTCAGTTAGCAGCAGTAGCTCTCAAACACTGCACCACCAGCATAGAACTAATAAATGAGTGAAAATAACCTTTAAGCAACAGATTATCTTGGTAGCAAACTGACTTCTGGATTCAGGTGCAGTATGGGAGCCCCTTGATCTCCATATTAGTACGCTAAATTAGCAAACAACTAGTTTCTTGTGGGACCAACTGCTGTTTCCAAACAAAGAATGCCAGCACCCAGTGTCAGGGTTGCTAAGCGTCTGATTACACTAAGATAATGACAGGCTGCCAAAACGCTCCTTTAGTCTAGCTTTGACATTGAAGCCAAGAGACATTTGGTATGCAAAGCAGAACTAGGTAAAACATGGGTAATTGAACGATTTACATTAGGTTGTTTCTGTGTGATTCCCTTTCCTCACAATTACACCAGTATAGTTTTCCAGGCCTTACAGGGTCTGTTTGAGTCTATATAATTTTTATAGCAAAAGAAATAATGATTTACCAAAACATTAATCCTGTATCTTTATACTTTTTATATAACCATGACATTTGGTTTTCTTAACCCTATTGCTTGATTTTGGTGGTACATTTTAGCTATTGTTTGCTATAACTTCCAAGTATCCTTTGCTGTAATTAGAGCCTAGCAGTCTCTTCACAAAAATTGTATTAGATTTTCCCAGTGAAAATCTACCTCAAGGCATTTTCTATCCAGGATTCCACACGCAATGACATAATCCTCAACCTGAACGAGGCCTTAGTTTTGGTTATCACCACAGGCTCCCTGGGAGTAGACAAGTTGACTGATGACTTGGGATAAATCAAGTAATTGAAGACTATCCACTTCCAAACATTTGACATATCTGTAATATTTGATCACTGAACAAAAATCAGTCCCTCAATCATTCCCTAATTTACTTAAAGCTCTGCTTCTGATTCCTCAAACTTGTTTCTTCCCATTATTGTTCCACCTTCAATTCTACATGTACACAATATGGCCCAGGAAGGATCACAACTGTTCTTGGCAATAAACCTGTGTATTGGACTTCAGCTACGTCGGTACATAATTAAGGACACTAGAATCACTTCACATATTTTACTATCATGCAAGTTTATCTGAAAAAGCTGCAAAGTTGTCTTTGCAATGTATATAGCTTCTCCTCTCCAGTGTACCTGTTAAGGTCCTCAATATCAGGTCAATATTATACATAATGAGTTTATTGTGACTTGAGCTATGCTGGTTAAGGTATCTCAGGATAATGTGCTTCATTTGATAGATATATGTACCACCAATGAGCACTGAAGTCAAATTTAAAAAAGAATTTTAGCAAAACATACAAATGTAAAGAAAAATAAGGAGATACTTACTAAATTGTTGTTTTTCTTATTGTGAGCTAAAGACTATTTATTTTACTACTTTGTATTTCTTTAATATTTTAATATTACAAAATGGACCAATATTACATTTAGGTGAGAAATTTTTTGTCGTGGGGGAATATTGTGCAAAGTTTGAAAGAATACCTTTTATCATTGTAAAAATTATCACACACAAAGAGATATGATTAATATATGGAAGATTTTCTTCATTCACTGTGAGAACAAAGAGATTTCACCAAATAGTTCCATTAGAAATTACGAGTTAGGTATATTTATATAATTGTTGTTATTGTTAGTTGCCATCAAGTCATAGAAAAAAAAATGACATTGATTAAAATCATTTATTTACTGACCTTGTTTAGTAGGCAAAAAATGATGTGTTTGTAACTACATTGGTATACCAAAACAAAGAAACCAAACCCATTGTCATCGAGTCAATTCTGACTCATAGATATCCTGTAGGACAGAGTAGAACTGCCCCATGGGGTTTCCAAGGAGTGCCTGGTGGATTTGAACTGCCCACCTTCTGGTTAGCAGCTGTAGCTCTTAACCACTAAGCCACCAGGGTTTCCAAAATAGTAAAAAACAAACCAAACCCATTGCCAGTTGCATTTCGACTCATAGCAACCCTATAGGACAGAATAGAACTGCCCCTATAGGGTTTCCAAGCAGCAGCTGGTGGATTCGAACTACTAACATGTTAGCAGATGAACTCTTAACCATTGCACCACCAGGGCTCCTGAATTTTTATAACCGTCAAAATTTTAAAGATTTCAATGTTCTCATATATCTGTAGGTGTACTTACATGTAAATTTTGTACGTCTTTTTGCATAATTTGATTATTTTAAATAAAAATTATTAGATCCTAAACTAAGATTTAGTTTATTTTTTCAAAAAACTTTTTAAATAAGTAAATTTACATGTCAGGAAAATAATTTAAACTATGCATACCACATAGGTTTGGAAATTTTAGATTCCGTATTTTCTATAAAAGTTCATCCACTGTAAGTTTCTAGCTACAAAAAGAAAAATAAAATGTTTACTTTTAAATGCAGTCAAATAAGGATTTTAGTTATTAGTAGGCAGAAGCTATGTCAAGACCAAGAAGAAAAGTGTATTTCAATCATTGGGACATACTCCCTTAATTTATGAGAGTCTCAGAAGTTGTTTTCAAATGCTGACACAAAGGAAGACAGCAAGTAAGGTTAAGGGCTGTAACATAAGTAGGTAGGGAATCTGTTAAGTGGGGGTGCCTTTCAGTTCTAGAACTTCTGTTAGTACACTTGTCCCGGTTTGCCTCATGTAGGAGTTTATTCAAATTTAGGAGACCAGAATAAAACATTTGACTTGTAAATTTATTTTTGTAGAAATATTTTGTCATTATTTTTAACAATGTGCTACTTCCACCTTATCTTAGGACCTGTGAAAAATGTGCATGTAAGACAATGTCTACCCTCTGTCTGATTATTTACAAGCCACCTCTACTTATGTTGATATTCCCCACAGTGGTAACAACTACAAAAACTGTAGTCATGCCAACCTGAGTTCAGTCCTGCCTCTGTTACTTAAAAATTGTAGATCATTTGCAGATTTTTAACTTCCGTAGTCTTGTTTCTGCATTTAAAAAATGGATATAATAATAATGCCTATCTCAGCTGTATTTTTTGAGGATTAAATTATACAGCAGGCACCTGAAATTATGTACCCAGAATACCTTCTGTTTATGACTAGTGTCAAGTGTCCTCTTGAACATCTGTAACAAAGCTTTTAATAGTCTTTCCAAAATTGAAAGTCTTGATACTTTTTTGTAGTTGCTGTAATTTTAAAATAATTACTTGTGGATTAAACTTGATTAAGATAAGCAATGTGCATTAACTTTCATAAAGAATGTATCTAAATTTTTGTCACTTAATGGTATGCATAGTATGACAACTGTGTGCAGACAAATCTATTCTTCTGGGCTTATATAAATAAAACTGATGACATAGTCCCTGCTCTAGCAGGATGTCGCATTTTGGGTACATGTATATTTTAATTGTATGTAAAATACTATTCATTCCTATCTTGATTTTAAAATATATTTGAAAAAAACACAGATGGAGTAATAAATCATGAATCCATTATAACAAAGAAAATAAAATATTTTGATATGATGTCAAAATAAAAAATAGTGCACTGCTAATTTAGGGCAGTGACAGGAACAAGCCCTTAGAGATAATTACAAGAGTGAAATGGTGCGTGATTTTTTTGAAAAGCCAGGAGAAATTATTCATTATTTAGAAATAAGAACACTGATCTCATACAAGTTTAGACTTTCAAAGCGTTTTTACATATACTTCATCCAAACGTATATTTTCAAATTGTGTACCTTTCTAGCTAAGCTCTTCTTTCTCACACCTTTCCTAATGAAAATAGACTGATAATGTTTGCCTAACTAGAGATTCTATTCAGTCACAATTCTATAATGCTTTATGTTTCCATCACATTTCCCAAATGTATAGCCCTGCTTGTTCCAAGAAATACTTTGCAATTTTATACAAAGAAGGCTTAATTCTAACTCCCCATTATTTATTTTTTTAGTAAAGTATCTACCTTAACACCCATCCCAATAAAAAGTACAGAAAATTATTTTTGTGAATTTCAGTCAGTCAGTAAGCATTCATTGGACACTCAGAATACTCCAAATTCCATACCAGATGTTGGAAGTACACATGTGAAAAGACAGACCTGGCTGCTGTCTTCATAAACTTTACTTATTTGATAAACCTCAAGGCATGAAATACACATACCTGGGCAATATTTGTTTTTTCAGATGTAATTGATCTTTTTGGGCAATGTTCTTTTTTTATTAATATATAATATTCCTTTGATAATATCCTTGAGATCATCTCAATATAGACAAAACAAATGAGAGTCACACTGAATAAATTATGACTAGGATGTATACATTTGATTTAGTACTAGATGTAAAGTAAATGTAGCATAGCAAGATCTGGCTGAAAATATGTTTTGCATAATTTACAAGTGTGTTTCTGAACTTCCTATAAATAAAAAAGTATCTATTATTCTATATATGGCTTCCTCTATTCAACTTTTTTTCTGGGATTCATATTTTTTCTTGTGTATATTAGTATTTCTTATATTTTCTTTGATGTAAAGATATTGACTAATGAATATACCAGAATATATTTATCTGATTTTATTATTGTTGCCCATTTTCTTTGTTTCCTATGGAGCAATAATGAATAGAATTGCAATGGCCATTTTAATATATAAATTCAGTGAGCATATTAATTTCTGTCTATTGGGTGTAAGATACGATGTTAAAAGTCAGACTTATTTACTGGAGGCAACAAGAGCAAGCTTTGCAGGGGAATGGAAACATTCCATTTCTTGATCTGGGTGAAGGCTTTGCAGATTTATACATTTGTGAAAATACAATGATATATGGTGTCAGTATTTGTGCATTTTAGTTGTATAAATTATTATACTTCAGTTTAAAAAATACAATTAGATAATACTTTGGAATGACTAAAAAGAAAAAATGATTAAAAAAATACTGGCTGTTGGCAAGGATTTGAAGTAATTAGAATTCTCAAATCCAATGTTGGATTTTAAATTGGTCCAACATGTTTGGAAAATTGTTTGGCAGTATTTAATAAACATGAACCCAAATATATACACCATAATCCAGAAATTACCCACCTATCTTAATATTCATATTTAACTCTACAAAAATAAAGGTTGATCAATATGTTTATCTACCTCTTAAGCCAGAAGATAACATCTGTTAAGCATATGACCAATGTATGTGCTATTATCTTACATTATTTAATTTTAGCTTATACCCTGGTACATGAACAATTTACTTTTATTTACGTTATTACAAGTTTAGTTTTGGGCATTTTTTTTTCAGTATCTTTGTTCTTTCCACTTGACCTTATACCTGGGACTGTTATCCTTCTACCTAATTTCATCTTTGATATATTATTTAGTAAGAATCTTATATGGAGATGCATTTGAAATATATTTTTTGCTTCATCGTGTATTTTTTCACATTTATTCCTGTAAAATCCTTTGGTTAAATATCATTTTTAAATGATAGTCATTTTCTCTCAAAATTTTGAAGATGTTTTTCCACTCTGTTCTGCCTTTGAGGACTTAAACTGATTTATTTAGATTTATAATGATATTGTTAAATAATTTCCTATTTCTGTTGGATCAACATTCTTTGGAATGGGCACAAGTATGGATCTCTTCCAGTCAGTTGGCTAAATTGCTGCATTCCAAATTTCTTGTACTAGATGGGTGAGTGCGTCTCATCCGTTTGTTGTAACATCTCAATTTGAATTCTGTCAATTCCTGGAGACTTGTTTTTTTGCCAATGCCTTCAGTACAGCTTGGACTTCTTCCTTCAGTACTATCGGTTCTTGATTATGTGCTATTTCCTGAAATGGTTGCATGTCAACCAATTCCTTTTGGTGCAGTGAGTCTGGGTATTACTTCCATCTTCCTTTGATGCTTCTTGTGTCATTCAATATTTTTTTTCCATAGAATCCTTCAATATTGCAACTTGAGGCTTGAATTTTTTCTTCTGTTCTTTCAGCTTGAGAAATGCCAAGGGTGTTCTTCCCTTTGGGTTTTCTAACTCCAGGTCTTTGCATACGTCATTATAATACTTGACTTTGTCTTCTCGAATGTTCTGGAATCTTCTGTTCAGTTCTTTTATGTCGTCATTTCTTTCAATCACTTTAGTTACTCTACATTCAAGAGAAAGTTTCAGAGTGTCTTCTGACATCCATACTGGTGTTTTCTTTCTTTCCTGTCTTTTTAATGATCTTTAGTTTTCTTCATGTATGATGTCCTTGATATCTTCCCAAAGCTTGTCTGGTTTTTGGTCGTTAGTTTTCAATGCATCAAATCTATTCTTGAGATGGCCTACAAATTCAGGTGAGATATACTCAAGGTCATATTTTGGCTCTGGTGGACTTGTTTCAATTTTCTTCAGCTTTAACTTGAACTTGTATACGAGGAATTGATGGTCTGTTCCACAGTTGGCCCCTGGCCTTGTTCTAACTGATGATATTGAGCCTCTACTTCATCACTTTCCACAGATATAATTGATTTGAATCTTGTGTTTTCCATCTGGTGAGGTCCATGTGTATATTTGCTGTTTACATTGTTGAAAAAAGGTATTTGTAGTGAAGACATCATTGAGCTTACAAAATTCTATCATGTGATCTCCTGTGTCGTTTCTATAACCAAGGCAATATTTTCCACCTACCAATTCTTCTTCTTTGTTTCCTACTTCCGTATTTCAATCACCAGTAATTATCAATATTTTTATTTATTACACGTTTGATAAATTTTAGACTGCAGAAATTGGTAAGAATCTTCAATTTCTTCATCTTTGGCATTAGTGATTGGTATAGAAATTTGAATAATATTCTTATTAACTGGTCTTCCTTGTAGGCATACGGATATTATTCTATCACTGACAGCACTGTACCTCAGGATAAATCTTGAAATGTTCCTTTTGACTGTGAATGGTATGGCATTCCTCTTCAATCTGTCATTCCCAGCATACTAGACCATAGGATTGTCCAATTCAAAATGGCCAATATCAGTCCATCTAAGCTCACTAAAGTCTAGAAAGAATAGCAATGTTTATGAGTTCCATTTCATTTTCGATGACTTCCAATTTTCCTAGATTCATACTTTGTACATTCTACATCCCTGTTATTAATGCATGTTTGTAGCTGTTTCCTCTCGTTTTGAGTCATGCCATATCAGCAAATGAAGGTCCCAAAAGCTTGACTCCATCCACTTCATTAAGGTCATCTCTACTTGGAAGAGGCAGCTCTTCCCCAGTTGTATTTTGAGTGTCTTCCAACCTGAGGTTCTCGTCTTCCGGCATTTTATCAATGATGTTCTGTTGCTATTCATAAAGTTTTCATTTGTCAATTTTTTTTTTTTTTAAGTAGATCTCTTGGTCCTTTATTCTGGTCTATCTTAGTCTGGAAGATCCACTGAAACCTGTCCACCAAGGGCGACTCTGCTGGTATTTGAAATATCGGTGGCAAGGCTTCCAGCATCACAGCAACACACAAGCCACCACAATATGACAAACTGACGGGCAAGTGATGGAACTAGCGTTAAAAAGTATTTTTAGAAAATACTTCATTAAAATATGCTCTGTATTTAAGATATCATAGAAGAGATAAATAGCAAAGTGAATGTTTTTGTGTTATATTGTCTAGGTTCATAAACTAGATCTCAAACTATGTAGTTACATAATTTTAGTCAGGTTAATTAACCTCTGAGTGTCTATGTTTACTCATATGTAAAGTGGGCATACTATTAAACCATATGTTAGATTTTTGTCAAAAATCACTAAATTCAGTAATTTCAGAATATTGAAACTAATAATTACATTATCTTTATAGATTTATTTTACAGGAATAAATGAAGTAACAAAAGTAGAATTCTCACATTAGAGTGTGGCACTGAATAAGTGCCAGTATTGCTATTATGTGAGATAGATTTTGAATTAGGAAGGAGTCTATAATTATATATTCTTCTACTTTATACTGCAAAAACATGTTTGCTGGTTTAAGTAAAATAATTACAACTAATATATTGATAATTTAGGAATAAATTTTTACAATTAAAGTCTAAAATTGATTTACCGATTCTGTAATGAGGGAGTAATAAGTACCAGACTAGCTCTTTCATCATAACCCATTCAATAACTTGGGAAAATGGCATTGAATAAATACTTTTGCATAGTTGACAGCAGATCTCTCAGGAGTATAATCCATGAGATAATGGGTCATGGATCATGTCAGTCTTGTTGAGCTTAGGTGACAGAGATCACATTTTGGAGTTACTGAACATTGCAGGACAGAACACTAAAGAGGAGGCAGCAAAGCAAAGAGATTCACAAATAGGTACAAGTCTTCCTTTTAGTTTTGGGTCAAATCTCAATATTTGCATGTCTAATCTTTGCACTAGCTGGAAAAAGAACAATTACTGGGGGGAAATCCTGCTGGAGAGAACAACTCTCTGGAGACTATGAGATGGGTATCCCTGGAACTCATAGAAGGCTAGTAGAGAATTGTTTTTGAAACAATTGGAATAGAGGTCACGTTGAACACTCCAGCATTCAGTAGTGATCCCAGAAGAATCTCACCATAGTTTTAGAGCTAAATTAGCCACTAAACAAATTCTGCTTAGACCTAAACAAACAAAACCTAAAAATAGTCATGAAAAATATCAAACTATTATTCAAGAAAATGGACTTCCTACCATGATAAAACTCAGCACTCCAGTCACTCAACAGCATGATATCCATAATGATTAGCATGCAACCCAAAACTATTAGACATGCAAAGAGGCAGGACCCATAACAGAGAAAAATACTATTCAGTAGGATCAGATCCAGAAATGACTGAGATAATGGAGTTAGCAAGCAAGTGCTTTAAAGCAGCTGCTGTAAAGAAGTTCAAGTATGTTAAAGAAAACATGAAAATGATGAATTACAAATAGGGAATTTTCGTAACTAAAAAAAAAAAAAAAAAAAGGACTCTATACCAAAGTAATCAGATAGAAATTCTAAAACTGAAAATATCACATGAAATGAAAAAAATGACTGGATAGGATTAATAGCATACAGACATTGCATGAGAAAATAGTGATCATGATGATAGGGCAGTAGAAATAATATAAAATAAAGCACGCAGTGAAAAAAAAATGAAGAGAACTTCATTGGCAACTGAGAAAATATCAGGTGTTCTAACATGCGCGCAATTTAAGGCACAGTGTGAGGGGCAGAAAATTTTTCAAAAAATGGATGGAAACTTTCCAAATTTTTTTACCTATAAACCCAGATCCAAGTAGGATAATCCCATAAAAAAAAATCACTCACTGGTGCAACATAACCAAATGACTGAAAACCATTGATAAAGTTTCCATCTTAAAAGCAGTTGAATGAAAAATACAAGCATCAACAATTTAACAATGACCAAAAAAATAAAAACAAATCAAGAACACTGACTTCTCATAGGACACACTACAAGCCAGAAGACAATGAAATGGTGATCTTAAAGTGCCATAGAAACAAAAACAAAACAAAATATAACTTTCAACCTAGAATTCCCTATCAAGTGAACATATTTAAATTGAAAGCAAATCTTGACTTTTTCGGGCAAATAAAAACCAAGAGAATGTATTGTTAGCAGACCTGTATCATAAAACTGAAAAAGAAGTTTAAGAAACTTCTTTATGTGATGATAGATAATTCCAGGTAAAAACTGGGTCTACATGAAGGAAAAAAAAAGAAAAAAAATATCACAAATGCTAAATGTGTGAAAAATATATAAGTACTATGTCTTATTTTTTAATGTATTTGAAAGGTAATTAGATGGGTAAATTAAACAATATGGCAGTCTTTAATGGGGTTATAACATGTAAATGTAAAATATTAACACAAAAACAGGAGATGGGAAAATAACATTTTAAGAATCTCACAACAAATGTGACATTAAATAATATTACTTTATGGTAATACAAAAACCCATTACCTTGGTCTAACAAGAAGCTTAGAAGAGAAATATAAATGAATAAATAAATAAATAGAATAAAATCAAAACAAAAAAACCTCATTGCCGTCAGGTTAATTCCGACCCATAGACACCCTATAGGACAGAATAGAACTGCCCAATAGGGTTTCCAGATCTGTAATCTTTACGGAAGTAGACTTCCACATCTTCCTCTGGCAGAGTGGCTGGTGGGCTCAAACACCAAACTTTTGGTTAGCATCTAAACACGTAACCACTGCACCACCACGGTACCTTTATTTTATGGTAAACTCTGATAACATAAGGATATTTATTATAAACCTTAGAGCAATCACTAAAAATGATATATATATACCAGCAGAGAAAATAGAAAATATTAAAGTTAATAAATTTATCCTAAGCAATGCAGTAAAAGAGGCAAAAGTCACATGTGGAATAGATCAGAAGCAAGTGGCAAGATTAGAATTGAATGTAACCATATCAATAATTATATTAAATAAAATTCAATGACACACCACAATTAAGACAAAAATTTCAGACTGTTAAAGACTCAGCACTGAACTGCTTATAATAAAGTTGAAACAGAGATGTAAAAATACAAGGCTAGAAAAAGAGGCACCATGCAAACATTAATTACAAGAAAGATGGAGTGACTCTTGCGGAAACAAAGAAGAATTTAGGTCATGCAAAAGGAAAAAAAAACCTTCATCATTAGTCATTAGGGAAATGCAAGTTACCACCACAATGAGATAGCACTACACAATGTCTACAATGGTTAAAATTTAAAAACATAAAAGAAAGAGAACAAAAAATGTTGGTGAGGATATACAGAAAACAGAAATATCATTAATTGGCGGTAGGAGAGTAAAATTATTCAGCTACTTTAGATATTATTCCGGCATTCTTTCTCTCGTAAGTTACACCAACCCTATGACCAAGAAGCTCCACTTTTAGGCAATTCCCCAAGAGAAATTAAATCGCACACACACACACACATACACTACAGAAAAATATTCAATTGTTTTCTTCATAATAACCCGAAATTGGAAATAACCGAAATGTCCATCAGCATGAGAATATATAGGCAAATGTGGCCTATTCTTGCAAAGGAATACTATGTAGCAATAAAAGAATGAACTAGGGATGCATGCAGTAACACAGATTAACTTCAAAAAGAATATGAGAAAAAAAAAGAAGAGAGACTTAAGAGTAAACTCAATGTTTCCATTCATATGATGTTTAAAGGCAATTCTTTATCTGTGGTAGAAGTCTGAAATCAGAACACTGATGTGAAAGAGAGCAGGGTTGCAGGGAATGATGACTATCTGTGAAGGGGTATGAAGAAGCTTTGTGAAGTGATAGAAATCATCTCTATCTTGATAGAAGCATGGGTGAGACGGACGCAGGCATTTGTAAACCCTCACGTAGCTTTGCACACTTAGGAACTGTGCATGACATTGCATGCAAAAGATACCTCAGTAAAAATAAATGATTGAGAAAAGAAATACACTTTTTTAAACTATAACTCAGATTTTATCATTCTTGGCCTTTTTTTTTTTTTTTCCCTTGACTTTCCTGCTGACCTACATTTCTGGGAAAGAGAAACTATCTAGAAAGCATATTGAAATTCACAGAAAAGTTAAATAATTACCAAGTTTATATCAAAAGTAATTGAATAATAATCTGTGTCAGATATACAGGAAGATTCCTGGAAGTGATAAATCTAGAACCTCCATTCCCTTTAGAGTCACAGAGTTCTTTCTCTCCTTGAATAAGCATTAGCTTCAAGTAGTCATTATTGTAGGAACAAAATTTGATACCGAGTTTTAGGACATCGTTGTAATTTTCTGTTAATACCAGTTTGCATTTACTCTGCTGCCCAGGGTACTGGCAATTCCCTTATTATAAAGTTCTGATGCTTAGGGTATAACAAACATAAGGACAAAGGCAAAATGTTAGCAATTAACTCTTAAGAAGGAAACCATGTGGGTACAATGCGGTGTGAGCCATTCTAAGCTGTTTCATATCCCACAAAGGGGCACTATCACCAAGAGGTTCAAAATAACAGGCTTCAAACATGTAGTTAAAATTAATACAAAGTGCACTCCTTTGGCACCCGGTGTGAGCTACAATGAACCATTTTAGACAAATGCTTAGCCTAATCTCACGCCAGCTATAAATCATGAACTTTTTTTTGAACTTTATTATTCGTGGCTCAATTTTCTAGTTAGCAATTTTCGCTTTCTTATAATCAAAGGTTTTTTTTTTGTTTTTTTTTTTTTTATTTAAGAAAAGTAGCATACTGGTCTAAAGAAGATAAAAACATTTGTTGAGCTTGTCAATAATCTGTTTTCCATACCAATCTCTCATGAACCATGGTCTGGCACTTTTGATAAAACTTAGAGATCGACTCTCTCCCTTTTAAGCCCATTGTTTTGTTCTTGTCAATGTGTTGGAATAACTTTTTCTTTTCATATTTAAGGCTGCGAGAGTAGAACTCAATAGTCAATGCATACATTGTTGCTGTTGTTGGGTGCTGCTGAGTTGATTCTGACTCACAAAGATCCCATGTGACGGAATAGAACTACTTCATAAGGTTTCTAGGCTGTACTCTTTATAGAGCACATCCTCAGGTCCTTCTGCCATGGAGTTGCTCGGTGCGTTCAAACCGCCAACTTCGCTAGCCACCTAGTGCTTAACTGTGGCTCTACCAGGACTCCTTCCGCGCACATTACAGATATTATTTCTCAAGGTATTTTTTAACAAAATAGTTTCCGTATAATAGCTAAAATTTACAGAAAGTATATATAAGAATACTTGCATAAATATAATAAAATGTGTGGGAATATTTTATGTGGCAATGATTTTAGGAAGCAGAGTTGAATGAAGAATGAGAGAAAAAGTATCCAAAAAGGGATTTTTAATACATATTTGGTTATTCAATATACATATTTAGGGAGAAAACTGAATTAATAAATGTGATCATTGTTTTAGGATCCCTGGTTAAGTGCCCAGCTGCTAATCAAAAGTTCGGAGGTTCGAATCCACCAACCACTCCACAGGAGAAGGATTATAGCCTTGGAAATTCTGTGTGGCAGTTCTACTCTGTCCTATAGGGTCACTAGGAGTCAGAATCGCTCAAGGCCAACAGGTGATGGTGGTGGTGGTGGAATCATTGTTTTATGCTTACTTTTCTGAAATTGTTAGTCATAAAAATAATAAAAAAATTAATAGCCTCATTTAGACTTTCAAATCTAATTCAACTTAGTATAAGAAATTGAGTCATTCAATCATTTATTTGTTTACTGATAAATACTGAATACCTACTCAGTGATAGTCACTGTGGTATCTACTGGTGAGAAAAAAAAAAGGAAGGAAGGAAGTCTCCTACTTCCAATTTATGAGCCATCAAGCTCTCTACACATACATCCATCTCTAGCATTTGTCTTTTCTTGATGAATAATAAAAAACATTCTAATGGACCATTATATAAGATGTTAGGATCAGAATCTCTTTTAGACTAGGTACATAATAAACATCCAAGAAACATCAACAAGGAATTAAATGCTGATTTACTGATTTGTATGTGGAGTTTTATTCTGGTTCAAAGTAGTGAAAAATTTTAGATGATCCAAAATATCTATTTAGGAAAATATTATTTAAAACAGTGCTTTACAATTGTTTTTTATCACAGCACATTTTCTTCAAACAAAAAAATTCTGTTGGAACTTAATATAAAAATATAAACGTGATATTTTTCCACTGGATTAATTAAAGGAGGAAAGAGTTCCTTTAACTGAAATTTTGCTAATTCCCATCTCAGCTGGCATATATTCTTTGGGAGTTTGTGATCTGAGAAGAATAATATGAAAACTAATACTGTTAAATATAATTAAATATAAACTATAACTATCTGTTATGATTCATTATTTTGTTATATTTTTAAAATTTATAAAACAGAGAGAACATGCATATATTTCATAGTTTGAAAATGTTTATATAAAATTTATTTTTTTACACATTTGCATAAGCCTGTAAAAAAGGGGATGTTTGTTGTATACAAACCAAAGTTTATTAGAGTTTACCAAGAGCAGGAAGGAAGGGGAAAAAGAGGAGTCATTGTTTAGGAAACATTGAGCATCTGTCTATGGTGATAGAAAACATGGCAATGCATACTGCTGATGGTTGCACAAGATCAATGTAACCGGTGTCACTGAGTTGCACGTGTAAAAAATGCTGAACTGGCAAATGTTATGTGATGTATGGGAGCCCTGGTGGCACAATGGTACAGTGGTTAAGAGTGTGGCTGCTAACCAAAAGGTCAGCAGTTCGAATCCACCAGCTGCTCCTTGGAAACCCTATGAGGTAGTTGTACTCTGTCCTATGGGGTCGCTATGAGTCAGAATCAACTCCATGACCATTGTTTTGGGTGTGATATGTGTGTCTGTGTGTATTTTTTTTTTTAACAACAATAAAAAATGGGCATTTGTATAGCACCGTAAGCCATGATAAGATTAGTTAGTGCTTTTGTCCAGGTTCATGATCATAAAACCAAAACCTTGTCCTACCAAAGCCTCCCTTTGAGTTCAGGGTTCCAAAACAAATATGTGCTCAGAGAGTAAGAGCAAAGTAATATTCTCTTTATTTTGCCTCTGAAATGCACATTAAATCCCTGGTGTCCTAGATTGGGTGGAGTTGAAATCTCCTTTTGTCTAGACTCAAGGCCACCTTGGTAGTTTCTTCTCCCTCCTAGTAACACCACATCAATTTATCACATTAGTGGCACAGAAACATGTGTCCAAGGACAGCTGTAAAAGAAATCAACCTGGAGACTTATCCTTAACGCAGGAATAGCAGGCCTAAGTTCCCCACTGCGGCCCAAGGATAGCTTTCAAGAAATAGTAGCTATTAGCCTTTTTAAAGAATATATCCATGTGGGAACAAGAGAGGAAAATGAGAAGAACTCAACAAGGTCTGAAAAGTATCATACTTAAAGTTCAAACAGCATAGCATATTGACCCAATTACAGTAAAACCTACAAAAGCCGGAACCTGCATAAAGCAGAAACCTATCAGAGAAAGAAAACTCAAACACTTTCCACTAAAAAAAACAATAGAATAATGGTAAGACTGTCCCCTGTGAAAGGCGGAAAACTTATGAGACCCGGAAAAACCAGACAGGCTCATCAAGTTTCGGCTCTCACAGGTTTCATTGTAATGTACTTGAATGTCATTCATTCTAAGCATGATGGATTCGTTAGATATGAGAATGGGGTAGGGATATGCCACTGCAGAGCTGTGGGTTTCCCCAGAAGTAGAGAGTCAATTCGCAAAGCATTGTTTCATAGATTATATAGTTTAATTTTATATTTTAATCTATTCATAAGTTATGAACAATAAATCATGTTTTATAGATAAGAATCTAGGGCAAAGACATATAAGGAACTTGCTTAAATTTCATAATAACGATGACCCTGTTGTTATTGTGTTGTGTCCTGTCGAGTCAATTCCTACTCAGAGCAACCCTGTATTACAATGTAGAACTGCCCCATAGGGTTTCCTAGGCTGTAATCTCATTGGGAGCAGATTACCATGTCTTTTCTCCTGAAGAGTGTCTGGTGGATTTGAACCACCCACCTTCCCGAGAGCTTAACCGTTCTGCCAACTTCAGACTAGCAAAATCAATCGTTTTTTAGGCTGATACTATAGTTTCAAGTCCTCATTTTTTTATATATTCTTTCTTTTTAATAAATTACTTCGAACTACAAAATACATTCAGAAAATATACACAAATCAAAGCATAAAATTCAATGAACTTTAACAGCACGAAACACCATCAACATCAAGAAATAGAGCCACTAACGCAGCCACCATGCTTCCTCATCTTCACCAAACACCTCTTCCCAAAGGTAATCACTCTCTAGATTTTTACCACTATAGATTCAATCTGTCTGCTTTCAGACATTATATGAATGAGATCATCCAGTGTGTATTGATTTTGATATCCTGTTATTTTTCCTCCAAACTATATGTTTAAGCTATATTACTGATGCGATTTGTAGCAGTATTTCATTCCTGTAGAGTATGCCATTAAACCTGTAGCACAGTTTATACATTTGTCCTTGGTTCATGGAAAAGTGTATTATTTACTGTTTTTACTACTGTACACATGCATACATGTTCTACTTATCTTCTGTTAAATACATGCATGCATTTCTACTGAGAATATCCCCAGGAGTGGCATAGTTTTACCACTTATGTGTACATTCAGTGTTATTTGTTGTTGTTAGGTGAGGTTGGGTCCATTTTTGACTCTTAGTGACCCCATGTGACAGAGTAGAACTGCTACATAGGGTTTCTAAGCTAATAACATCAGCAAATTCCGCTCTGCAACACTGTATGTAGTATGTATTACTAACGATAAAATGTACAAAAAAACCCAGAGAGTCGTAAATGTGGTTCTTCATAACTTGAGCGTGTATATATATACAAATATGTACAGAAACATATGTATATATGTATGTACACACATACATATATTATAACAAGGAGCCCTGATGACGCAGTGGTTAAGCATTCAACTGATAATTGAAAGGTCAGTGGTTTGTATCCACCAGCTGTTCCATGTTTATATGTACATATATATAACTAAGTTTTATGAAGGAGCTTTCTGTGGTGATACAATAAAATAAAGAAATGTCAGAAAACCTGAGTAATGCTTTTTATTATCCTAGATATCATGATGATAAATAAATGTGTAAGTGCATTAATGGCACTGGATACAGTTTTATATATATAAAGACCCTAGAAATTATTGAATGAACGGCTTATTCTGAAGAAAAACATTGCCAATAACTAACAATTAAGTGCATTCCTTTGTTGTATATTGGTAAAACAGTTAATCCTTCATTTTTATTTTATTTAAATTAAAATAACAAAGCATTAGATCAATTTCTCACAGACTTTCAAGAGATGTATTTCCTAGGTGCACACAGCACAAAAATACTTGTTAATTATTATCAGAGGCTCTCAGACTACAAGTCTATTTTTGAAAAGGCAAAAGATGAAATAAAGTACAATGTTGATTCGGAGTATTGCTTACATAACTTGTCTAAAACAGGCAATTTTGAAGTAAAGTTATCTTAAACGAATAAATGTGCCTTTAATTGGGTCAGTTTTATTTTTGTTACGTTCTACATTCTTTGAAGCAAGAGTCTGAAGCTGTATCGCAGATATGGGAAGGCTGGATAAGATTCCGAGTTATGTATGCGCAGCACCCGTCCCATTTACCTCCGATTTGAAGGCCATCTGGAAAGCCTATAAAGAACATTGTTCCTGTGAGTTGTGAAATCCAACACGCACACGTTCTTTATTTAACAACTACTGTCAAGGGTAGTTGCTTGGGGAGCGGGAGAAGTGTATGTGTGTATGTGTGTATATATAGCAGGTTTGAATTAACTATAAAGACTTTCATAAATTTAACCCGAATTCATTATTAGAACAAAAATCCATGTTTGTAGGGGAACATCTAATTTGCAGAGAGGAATCTGTAGTCACATTTTGTATTTGGCACCAGGATATGTTGACGTTGATTTATTTGTACCTTCTTCTGCCAAAGACAGACATGTCTCCATGTGGTGTCTGCTGAGATGCCTGGGTTCCCATTGTTCTCTGTTCTTTGATTCCTGCAATCTGTACCCTTGATATTCATATCCCTAGGACAAATAATCCTCTGACTTGCTGACATGTTGACACTTCTCTCTAGGTAGCAAAATAAATTAATAATGCTAACAATTAATAGAATCAATGAAAAAAGATAATCTGAGACAGTAGAGAATGGGAAGACTTGAAAAAAGGAAAATATCATGCCTGTCTCTGCATAAATACTTCTTGCAGCAATTCCTACAATATTATTTTTATTTCTTTTTGTCTCATTGTGGGAGAACCCTTGAAATTCATCTTAGAATTAAGCATATTTTCTCTCTCACTCTCCTCACATCTCAAACGTATGCTCACTCTTTCTATTTTCCTTTTATATATTGAAAATGGCCATAAATTTCTCTAGTCGTTGTACGTGCACGCCTTTTTGATATGACTTTGTCTGTTACTCCACCCCTTGAATATGGACTTGAATATGTAGCTTTCTTTGAACAATGGGAAATATACCAATGTAATCAAGACAGTTGCTTAAGAAATATATCTGCATAAGGACTTTCTGTATCTTGTTGTTCTTTGTGACCCTGCAACCAAAGCATAAGAAGTAGTACAGGCTAGCATGCTAAAGAGAGACACATGGGCATTGTCCTGACATTGAATAAGCTGTCCAATGTATAAGTGACGTTCCAAAGATTAACAAGCCTGTCAGCAAGTAAACATGTGAATGAGGCATCAAACACACTACAGCCTGAGCTGAGTCTCCTTAGACCAAAATAGCTGCCCATCTGTCTTAGTTACCTAGTGCTGCTATAACAGAAATACCACAAGTGAGTGGCTTTAACAAACAAACATTTATTTTCTCACAGTTTAGGAGGCTAGTAGTCTGAATTCAGCATGTCAGCTCAAAAGGAAGGATTCCCTTCTTTGTGGGCTCTGGGGGAATGCCCTTGTCTGTTCATCTTCTGTTCCTTGGCTCCTTGGTGATCTTTATGGTATCTATCTTCTCCTATCTCTACTTGCTTGCTTAATCTGCTTCTTTTATAGTTCAAGAGACTAACTTGAGAAGCACTCAACATTAATAGTGTCTCATTAACATAACAAAGAAAACTCATTTCCAAATGGGATTATAACCACAGATATAACCAAAAACAAATAAACAAACCCTTTGCCATCAAGTTGATCCTGATTCATAGTAACCCTATAGGACAGAGTAGGACTGCCCCATACGTTTCCAAGGAGCTGCTGGTGGATTCGATCTCCCAACCTTTTGGTTAGCGCCCATAACTGTTAACCATTACACCACCAGGGCTCCAACCACAGGTATACGGGTTAGAATTTACAAAACATGGTCTTGGGGAACACAATTAAATCCATAACATCACCCATCCTGTATGAAAAACCAAACCAAATCCATTGCCATAGATTCAATTCCAACTCATAGCGACCCTATAGGACAGAGTAGAACTGCCCCAGACGGTTTCTAAGGAGCAACTGGTGGATTTGAACTGCCGATTTTTTGGTTAGTAGCTGTAGCTCTTAACCACTATGCAACCAGAGTTTCCACCTATACAAACATGAAAAAGCAGTAATTATTTATAGTTATAAACTAGTAAGATTTGTGTTTGTTAAACAGTAAAGCCTAAGTGATATACCCATCTTCCACTTTAAAGCATCTTGATTGTGATCCTTCCTGATCATTTTGTATTTTCATATGCAGGATAGTGACATTAGATCTTAAAAACCTATCATTTAATTATTTATTTTCTACTAACTAAAATAAAAACTGCCCCTGTGCGGAAGGACAGAAATATATATCTCTAGGACAAGTGGAGTAAGGTCACAAGTTTCAAAAGTGTGAGTAATATATAAACACAAAAACAAATATTTCACCATACTGTCTAAAGAAGCTTCTGATTAAAAAAAAAAAAAAGTACTCTAATGCATTAAGTATATGAACAAATGAGAATAATGTGAGTAAAAATTGTGACATACTATCAGAAGTAAAGATGAATAGCTATGCAAAATTAGATTAAAGAGACAACATTTTCTACTGCTGGGCCCAAAAAGAACTTTATGGATAGGAAATATTTTATCTGGATCTATCTAGCACAATTTGCTGGAGACTAGTTAGTTCATTTACTTAAGCCTCTATTTCCTCATTTGTAAAATATAGCACTATAAATATACATATCTAGCTCTTTTAATTTATGTGAGGATAAAATGACATATTGCATGGAAAGTACTCAGCAATAGATTAAGTACAAAGTAAATTTAATAATTAATATAATTAAAACATGTTAATCTGGCTCTATGTCTTTTTCTGAAATACATCATTCTTCAAAATTTTTAAATCTTTTACAAACCAAATGCATATAAAATAATTTAATTCTTTTTGAAAAGTTCAACATTAAAATTTAGAAGAGTACGATCCAGATGAATACTAAGTTTTTTCTGCTTCTTGGACAAGGAATAAAAGAGATTGGCCATGTTTCTTAGATATTGAATTTTAAGGAATAAAATAGACTTACTAAAGTGTTTACTAATCGTCAGGTTTTGACTGTTTGCAAAATTATTACAAAATTGGAATAAGCAGAAGCTCTTTAAGAGATGGTTCATAATCTTGTAGGATAACTGACCATTTCAAATGTAATTAATTTATAAAGTATGCAATCATATATAATTTAGGGATAAAAAAACCATTAAAAATGGAAACTAAGTCTACATGCTTTCTCTCTTAAGTTATTTTAAATTGATGGAACAAGAAATAAAAGGTGATATTATAACATAACAAGATGAATAAGGAGATAAATTAATTTGGCAACCAAGACAAATAAAACAATAAAAATATTAAATTAAACATGTAAATAAAATTTATAATAAAAAATTTATAATGAATGAAATTTATTCAGTAATGTTACTCTTTCAGCAAATCTCTCTCAGAATTAATTAGAAACGGATAAAATAAAAGAAAATAAATTAAATATAAACGGCAAGCAATTGAGACAGAACATATGTAAAATTGGCTTCACAGAAAAGAGACCAGAACGAATAAAATATAAGGAAACTAAACAAAAATTTAATTTAACTGTATCTTAATATTGAGCAACCACCCATCTGTCTTCCTGTGGTTGCTTGCATGCTGCTGTGATGCTGCAAGTCATGCCACCAAATTTCAAATACCAACAGGGTTAACCATAGTGAACAGGTTTCAGCATAACTTCCAGACTAAGACAGACTAGAAAGAAGGACCTGGCAATCTATTTCCAAAAATTAGTCAAAGAAAGCCAACTCTCTTGCTTTGGACACATCATCAGGAGGTATTAGTCTTTGAAGGAGGACATCATGGTTGGTGAAGCAGAGGGCCAGTGAGGGTGATGGAGACCCTTGGTGTGATGGATTTGCACAATAGCCACAATGATGGACTCGAATATGCCAGCAACACAGTACCGGGCAATGTTTTCTTCCATCATACATAAGATAGCCATTAGCTGGAGTCAACATGATGGTAGATATCCATCTATCTAAAATTGAGACTCTAGAAAATGCAAGCATCCTTCACAATTTATCTCTTGCTATTCAAATACTCTAAGAGATTACTTATAAAACATGTCTAAAATTTAATTTTGGATTCAAAACTTACACATTTACCCCCATATAAATATTAGCAAAAATGTTAAATTGCATTTGAAATGAGAATAAGAGTGCACTGCAGTAGTAAGAGGAAAAGATGTAATGAATATATCTAGTAAAGTGAACGCATAAGAACCATAAGCTTAGCCACTGTGATTGTTAAGGTTATGTGTCAGCTTAGCTAGGCCATGATTCTTACTGGTTTGACAGATATTATGTAATCATCCTCCATTTTGTGATCTGATGTGAGCAGCCAATCATTTGACAGAGGGTGTGGCCTGCATCCAATATATGTGGATGTTCTAGCAAAGCTTGATCTCTCTCAATCCTGAATCTGATTTGTCATTCTCTGACCTCCAGTTCTTGGGATGTGAGCTAGCAGCCTTCCTTCTGACTGCTGATGTTGAGTTCGTCAGTCCCTGCAAGGACATGAGTCAGAAGAATCCTCCATCCTGACGCCTGACCCACAGATTTGGGACTTGCCAGCCTCCACAACTGCACCAGCCATTTCCTTGAAATAAATCTCTCTCTGTAAACATACACTTCACTGGTTTTGCTCCTCTAGAGAACCCAGCCTAAGACAGCCATAAATATTTCAACTAATGTGCATGCAATTATTTTCTGGTTGAAAAATAAAAGGAAGTTATGATAGTCTTCCAGTCTCTGGCAAGCTTCACTACTGAGCATAACCTAATTAAAAGAAAAAGAGAGGAGGACCCACTTTTGCTGTTGATTGATCATCACAACTGGTGCAAGTTGCCATTGAACAACATTTTGATACTACAAAAGGTTTGAATATCTCCAAAGTTCTGAAGAGTAAGACAGTAAAGAAGGGATAAGATATTTGATGAAGGAGGTGTATTTCAAAGTCTGGAATTGTTCAAGGAATTAAGAAACATCTTTATATTAAGGATGTAAGATGAAGTAGGTTCTGATGATTACCCAGCTATAAGTATCATTATCATTGAGTTGCAAAATAATAAGAAATAAATACGTAAGTAAAAATAAGTAATGAAATGGTTATCCTGGAAAGAAAATGCCATCTCATACAGTATTATTGGAACAGTAAGGGGGAAAAAATGTCAGAAAATAAAACATGCAAAAATAGGCTAACATTCCTTAGATGAAAATAGTGAAAGTTTTGCTAAGCCAAAACATTTGTTGACGTATCACTCTGAAAACCCCAGAATACATAAAAAACTATTGAAGCGTTCATTGTTCACCATAGGACGTTGAATTATAAAACTGAGGTAATGAAGGAGTTGTTAAATGATTAGGCAATTAGTGGTTTTAGTGCTTTATCTGATGTAGAACTCTTTTATAGATTATTATAAGCATATAAATGTTTATGAGTGTTTTAGGAATATTTTGGGAATTTTTTTATGTTCTGCAATAAAATAATGGAATACAGGCTTCTACTGTCTCAAAGATTCTTCATCCATATATTTTAGTTCATATATTTGATTTAGATAATTTTTTTTTCTTTTTGTATTTGGAAATAAACAATTCCTTCATATGTTCTAAAGATGTAATGCATTTCAAGAATAAACATAAAATCCCACAAACTCTACAGACAGTTAAAAATAGAAAAAGTTCATAGGATGGTGAGAAACATTTGGGTTCACGAATTTCCACATTATCAAATGCCAGAAGCATATGAAACCAAATGTTGACTATTTAAAGATGGTAGAAGTAATAGCAGGGGATTTGTTGATGGGTTTAAACCTATGTAAGAAGAACGTCTAACACCATTACCCACTCCTCTCCATATCTCTTTTATGGATGTTAGCTGATTTCAGTAAATCTGTGATGACCAAGCTGGATCAGTTTAAAAATAAATTGTGGGATCTCTACCTTATAAAACACCAGTGTTTACAAGTTGGGAAGATACAATTGAAAATAGGTGTGGCAGGGCTCATTTGAAAAAATAGATAAAGGGATATTTTGCTCAGCACGACAGTAACCAAAGAAATCATAAAAATCTTACTAATAATTTTTATGACATCAATGTAAAAACTTTTATATGATAAAAATACAGTTAGTAAAGTCCAAAAACTAATAATACAATGAGAATAAGTTTTTCTAAATAAAAAGACAGACTAAAAGCTAATTTCTATGGTTATTAAAGAGATCATAGAAATTAGTAATAATTAAAGGAAAACACCCTGGGCTGACGTTAAAGTCAGGGTAAGGCAGAAATATCTTCCTGTGTCTGGCCCAGCAGGCACAGAGATCCTCAGCGGACTATTTCCAAACAAGGTGAAATAGCTCATCTGTGAAAACAGCACTTACCTGCAGTCTATCGACATCAGCCAAGAGAAGGAAACTGCAGGATGTTAACTTCCCTCCCTGAAACTGGAGAACCCTAAAGAAGCACAGCTGCTCACATAATCTTGTCTTCTGGAATACAGGTAGCAGTCCACATAGGAAGAGCAAGTTCTGTTTTTATACTTCTGCTATATGTGTATTGATAAATTATGCACAGTAGTTGTTTGTACTTGTATGTGCAAGTGTGTATGCGTGTGTGCGTGTGCATGTGTGTGTATGTTGAAACCTGCTTGTATGGTATAATGCATACATATCCTGCTACTTTGTTTTACACTTTAATCCACAGTTTAAAGACCCAATCATATTGAAGTATAGGGTTTGATTCTGGTCCATTGTTTAGCTGCTATATACTATTCCTATTGCATGGTGCTGTATAAAGAGATGTCCCTGTATTGGTCCATTGTTTCCAATATTTACTGTTACAAAAATTACCTGAAATATCCTGAATTTTGTGTGCAAGAGATTCCTTAGAGAATATGCCTAAATGCAAAATTACTAGTACATATAAACATTTTCAAGGTCAATAGGCACAGCCAGTTTTCTCTCTGTAGTGTTTTATCCTTAGTACCAGCTATGGGACTTTCTCAAATACCTGATATTGGGTAGATAATCCAGTTCAGTTTTGCATAGTAAGATTGATAGCAAGTATCTTTGGATTTTTTTCTGACTTTAGTAGAGAAATTTTTAATGCTTTACCATTGAGTATGATGTTTTTCTAGGTTTTTTTTTTTTTCAAATCTAGGTAATCTGTAATAGTGTTCTTTTTTACTTCAGTATTATTGATTTTTACCAGGGGTCAGTATGAAAATTTATTCAATGTGTCTTCAGTATCTAATTTGGTAATTATAGGGACTTAGAGATTTAATTTGTCAATGTTTAATCTATATTTAAGAATGTCAAAATATCTTTACGTTCTTCAACTAAATCCTGCCTCAATATATTCTATCATTATTTTATCATACACTGTGAATTTGAGTTGCTTGTGTTTTATATACAAATTCTGCAACTGTTTTTATAAGCCTGATTGGTTTATGTTTTTCTTTTGTTTCTGTTATGTCATATTAGCTTCGTGATTGTACTACCATTACAAAATAACTTCAATATATTATTTATTATTTTTATATTCTCTTACCATGTTTGAATAAGAGAAGTTTTGCCTATTATTAGAGTATTCAGTAAAAGTTGTTAGTAAAAGGATTTCTGGATCTAATACATTCACGCTAAATACCAGAATGAATGTATGGCAGTGGTAGTTTGGACTCGAAATTGAATTTCTTCAATGGTTTTCCTTCTATTCAGTTTTGGCATTTTGACCATTACGACTCTTCTCCACTTGTGTTGCTTGTTTTGGTTTTCTCATGGACATAAAATTTTCTTCCTTTCTTTTGCTTTCTACTCATTCTGTACCTGTTGTAGCTGTGTCTACAAATTTTCATATGTGGAGCTTTTGATTTATTTGTTTTTTTAATTTTTTTTATTGTACGTTAGATGAAGGTTTACAGAACAAATAGTTTCACTTTAAACAGTACACATATTGCTCTATGACAATGGTTAATAACCCCATGACATGTCAGCACTGTCCCTTCTCAACCTGGGGTTCCCTATCACCAGCTTTCCTGTCCCCTCTTGTCTTCTAGTCCTTGTCCCTGGACTGTTGTGCACCATTAGCCTCCTTTCATTTTATGGGGCTTTCTAATCTTTGGCTGAATTGTGAACTTCGGGAGTAACTTCACCACTGAGCTAAAAGGGTGTCTGGGGGCCATACTCTTGGGGTTTCTCCACTCTCTGTCAGGCCAGTAAGCCTGGTCTTTTTTTTTTGTGAGTCAGAATTTTGTTCTACATTTTTCTCCAGCTCTGTCCAGGACCCTCTGTTGTGATCCCAGTCATAGCAATCGGTGGTGGTAGCTGAGCACCATCTAGTTGTACTGGACTCAGTCTGGCAGAGGCCTTGGTAGCTGTGGTCCATTAGCCCTTTGGACTAATCTTTTCCTTGTATCTTGTTTTCTTCATTCTCCCTTGCTCCTGAAGGGGTGAGACCAGTGGACTATCTTAAATGGCTGCTCACAGGCTTTTAAGACCCCAGACGCTACTCACCAAGGTCGAATGTAGAAGAATTTCTTTATAAACTATGTTATGCCAATTGAGCTAGATGTTCTCCAAGACCATGGTTCCCATCGCCCTCCGCCCAGCAATTCAATCCCTCCGGGAATTTGGATGTGTCTATGGAGCTTCCACAAGCTTTCCTCATACAAGTTGGAAACTTTTGATTTAGGTGAAGTGTTTCAAAGCTTTAATTGTGTTTTCCTTTTTTAATCAAGATTATAGGGGGTATTATGTGCTTGATTTCTAAATTTACAGTTTTATTTTATTTTTTAATGTTTATATTATAAATATAGTCATATTATAAAGTATGATTTCTAATGAACATTTTTACCATCAGAGAATCTTATCTGTATTTTTCTTGTATTGTCTAAAACAGATTTGGGGTTATAAAATTATTAGAATACCTTTATTTTTTCTATAATCTAAATAATTTGGATAAAAGAGAAATTGCTTGTTCCTAAAATGTATACTAAAATTTATGTTGATATACAGACCTCCTATTGATTGGATTTACTTTGAATATATAGAATATATATTGCCATTCCTATGATTAATGATATATTTCCACTCATTTTCACTATTGAATATGTGCTTTTTGTGTTCAGTGATTTTCCATTCTCCTCCTCCTTTTCCTTCTTAATTTCTGTTCTCTAAGTTATTGATTGATTTTTCCTTTTTTTTTAATCTTTTATTCCACTGGCCTCCAGTATGTATTATTTCTCAGCCACCAACTGTTAAGATAGGTCTGGTTCCAGTATCTCCAGAATCTTTCAGTGTACTCTGATATTGAGTTGACTCATAATTTGTATTATGTGGAGGTTTTAATTACTTAATGTTCAACTACAGTGTGTTTCTTTAAACATTATGTTTATCTAATATTTATAAATATTAGAATAATGTCACAGTTGGGTTGGATGTGTTTCAGTCAGATCAGCTAAATTAACCATATTTATGTTTATATAAATACAAAGTTAAACATACAAATGTTTGTGGACACAACACACTCACACATATGCACTTATTTGTATAGGTTTGCATTTGTTGTTGCTGTTTATGATACTATATGATATATGTTAGCAGGAATAATGACACTATAAAATACAATCTACAAACACTCCTGCTGTGTTTGTATGGCATACCTAAACCAATCTCTGGGGTATTTTAGGGGTTAACATTCGATATTTAATTAATGAAATGTGCACCTCATTATAAGCAGCATTTAAAAATGTGTTAAACATTTCAACTGTTGTAAGGATCAGCAGTGTACTATTCTTTAAATATATATATAAAGAGAGAGAGAAAGAGAAAGAGAGTAATCTTTGGATTCAAGTAAAACTCTCATGGAAGCAGCAGTCAAGAAATCAAAGGATGCATTGCATTGGGCAAATCTGCCGCAAAAGACCTCTTTTAAGTGTTAAAAAGCAAGGATATCATCCTGAAGACTCAGGTGCTCCTGACCCTGGCCATGGTGTTTTCAATCACTACATATTCATATGAAAGCTGGAAAATGAATAAGGAAGCCCAAAGAAGGATTGACACCTTTGAATTATAATGTTGGTAAAAATATTGAATATACCATGGACTGCCAAAAGAACGAACAAATCTGTCTTGGAAGAAGTTCAGCCAGAATGCTCCTTACAAGCAAGGATGGCAAGACTTCTTCTCATATATTTGGACATGTTATCAGGAAGGATCAGTCCCTGGAGAGGGACATCATGCTTGGTAAAGTGGAGGGTCAGTGAAAAAGAGGAAGACCCTCAGCAAGATGGATTGACACAGTACCTGCAACAATGGGCTCAAGCATAACAATGATTGTGACGATGGCCCAGGACCGAGCAGTGTTTCAGTCTGTTGTACACTGGGTCACTATGAGTTGGAACTGACTCAACGGCACCTAACAACAACATATTAATCTTTGGAAGGTTTAGGAAATTTAATAAAGAAATAAATATATTTAGAAAATCAATCATATGGTGAAATATTAAATTTCTAGTTTTTATTTATCTGGATGAAATGAACAATAAGAGTAAAATATCCTTAAGTAAATTTATCTGCCTCTTCTCCTTGTCAGAGATAAATATTTGAGCTTAATATACAATTAAAATAATTTGATAATTATACTTCGCTATCAAAACTATTTCAGGGGTGGGGCAAGATGGCTCTCTAGGCAGAAGCACCACACCATCCCTCCACAGCAAAGATCCGAAAAACTAAGCCTAACAGAGAATCAACAATCCTGAAACCCTAGAACATCAAATGAAGAGATAAAGAACTCAGCCAAACACCAAACGGAGTGAGAATACTGAAAGAGAACGGAGAGCGAGGAGAGACTCATGCAGAGATTCCCTACCAGCTAATGCAGCGCGGATCCACCATCTTGGACTCCTATCGGAGACCAGCAAACGGGAGAACGGGAGAGCAGCCTCGCGGAGTGTCCAGTGGGAGACGGAACAGCCGGTAATTTGCGGTGTGTGCTTTCCCACCCCCCACACCTCTCCGACTCGGCTGGGGCTCCCCTGCTTCCCGTGGCCAGGGTCCCTGAGCTGGGGGGCGCCGGTGCTTGAACTCCGCGCACCCAGGCTGGTGGCTTTCTGGGAGCCGTTTGCTGGCAGCTAGCGAACGTTTTACTGCCGCCTCTCCCTCCTTTTGCTCGGGTGCCTGGTTCCGAGCGCCATCTTTGCTCTTTCCTGCGGGGCTGTGGGGCTGCATTCGGGCGTGTGGCTGCTTCCAGGTCTGGGCTGCCGCGCTGGTGAGATCCCGGGGCCTTTGTTCGTTCGCCCCTCTGCTTCCCGTGGCCACGGTCTCTTTACCCGAGACTGTCAGCTGCTTGGAATCCACGCGCCTGAGTGGGGGCTCTCTGGGTGCCATTTGTTGGCTGCTGGTGTGACTTTTTCTGCTTCTTCTGGTTTCTCGCTTGCCTCTTGCGGCCTCCCCCTCCTTTTCCTTGAGTGCCTGGCTCCGAGCGCCGTCTTTGCTCTTTCCTGCAGGGCTGTGGGGCTGTGTTTGGGCGTGTGGCTGCTTCCAGGTCTGGGCTGCTGTGCTGGTGAGATCCCGGGACCTTTGTTCATTCGCCCATCTGCTTCCCGTGGCTGCAGTCTCTTCACTGGGGTCTGCCAGTTGCTTGGATTCTGCATGCCGGGGCGGGCGGCTCTCTAGATGCCATTTGTTGGCTGCTGGTGCTGCCTTTTTTTTTTTTTTTTCCTCCTGCTTCTTTTGGTTTCTCACTTGCCTCTCGCCGCCTCCCCCCTTTCACTCGGGTGCCTGGCTCCTTGCACACTCTTAGCTCCTTTTTGAGGGTCCCCAGAGTGCAGGAAATTTGTGATATACGCTTTCCACTCTCCACCCTTCTTCACTCACACTCCGCCTCTTCTGTTTCCCATGGACACAGTCTCTTGTCCAGAAACACCAGCCCGCACTGGCTGACTATCTGAGTACCATTCATTGACTGCTGGTGTTGCTTTTTTTTTTTTTAATTTAATTTCTTTTTCTTTTTTATTAGTATTGTTATCTTTTCCCTCTTTTTCCCTTTTGTCTTTTTCATTGCTAAATTTCTCATCACTCTATCTCCTCCTTCTCTTTCTGATCCCTGAATACCAGGCAATGTATGCCTCTGCACCTTCTGGCCAGGCTGTGCTGTGAAACCTGAGACCGACTCCCCCAGACCTCATAGCTGCATCGGTGGGATCCCTGGGAACTTTGCAGTTCTTTAACTTTTCTGATTTTTATGTGTTCATTCTTTCCTTTTCTTTCTCTTCCCCCTTCCAGTTTTCTCCATCCCATAGTCTCTCATCTGTCCATTCCAACGACAAGCTCCCCTAGCATTCTTTTATGTTTGTATGTTTTTCGCTCCTGCTGCTCTCACCTCTCTCCCATATCCAGCTTAGCTTCACACATAACCATCTCCCCGCTGCATCCTGCCTACCTGCACCGTGCACTTGACATCACACCACCAAGCTGTGCAGGCACGCCCTATTGGAACCTGCCCAGCACTGAATACCGACCGTCCTGGTGGCTGTGGTGAGTGCCACAAACCACCCATCCCAGTGGCTCCTCTTCACCTAGATTTGCCCAGCTGTACCACAAGGATGAAACAAAAAAAAAACTACCATCAATAAACGAGAGAAATATCTACTGAATGCCCGGAAAACAGCAAACAATATCAAAACATCTACAAAAACAAGACAAGATGGCTCCAATAGTCATGCAAATTAAAACACCAGATAACTCTCCTGTGGATGAAAATGCACTATAAGTACCTGATAGGGAACTCAAATCACTAATACTCGGAATTTTCCAAGAACTGAGGCAAAAAGCTGACAAACATGAGGAAAAAATAGACAAATTTATGGAAAATACAGACAAAAAATTGGAAGAATTTAGGAAGATGATGCAGGAACAAAATGCCAAAATAAATTCACAACTCAAAATTATACAAAAACAACAATTAGAAATCCAAAAGATAAGCAACAAGATTTCAGAAATGGATGATGTCACAGAAGGGCTGAGAAGCAGATTTGAAACCGTGGAAGAGACGATAAGTGGAACTGAAGACAAACACTTGGATACAACTCTGTTTCAGGAAAACTCAGAAAAAAGAGCAAAGAAAAATGAAGAGACCCTGAGAGTTATGTGGGACACAATTAAAAGCAAAATCTTACGAGTGATTGGCATCTCAGAACAGGGGGAGAAAACAGAAAACACAGAGAGGATCACTGAGGAACTGCTGACAGAAAACTTTCCCAATATCATGAAAGATGAAAAGCTGGCCATCCAAGAAGCTCAACGAACCCCACTTAGAAGAGACCCCAAAAGAAAATCACCAAGGCATATCATATTCACACTCGCCAAAACTAAAGACAAACAAAGAATCCTGAGAGCAGCTCGTGAAAAACAAGAAGTCACATACAGAGGAGAAACAATAAAACTAAGCTCATATTATTCAGCAGAAACCATGCAGGCAAGAAGACAGTGGGATGACATATATAAAATCTTGAAAGAAAATAATTGTCAGCCAAAAATAATATATCCTGCAAATCTCTCATTCAAATTTGATGGTGAAATTAGGTCATTTCCAGATAAACAGAAACTAAGGGAATATGTAAAAGTCAAACCAAACATACAAGAATTATTAAAGGGAGTTCTTCGATCTGAGGACAAACAGCTTCAGACCTCAGGCAGGACCTAGGACCCAGGACGCAGGTTCATACGAACCAGATACCATTCTAGGAAATGAACTATAGAGGACTATCCAAAAACAAACGAAATACAACAGGGAATCAGAGCAATCAATCAAAGGATGACAACAACATCAAAACAATGAAAGAGGGAACAAATGGCATAGGTATAGAACCTTCCAATGAAGAGGAAGGCAAGGCGATACCAAGTAAGGGTAGACTGCTTCAAACTTATAAAGATAAGGGTAAAATTCATGGTAACCACAAAGAAAGTTAACAAACCAACACATAAAAATAAAGACGAAAAACATAAAGTCTCAGCAAAAACAAAACCTAGAAAAACAAAAGAAATGAACACAAAAACAACAAACAAAAGTAACTCAGCACAAGAGAGTAAGAAGAACAAAGAAAACTGCAGCACAACAAAAAACAGCACTACAAAATGACAGCAACAAACTTCCATCTATCAATAATTACACTGAACGTTAAGTGGACTCAATGCACCCATAAAGAGACGGAGAGTGGCAGAATGGATAAGAAAACAGGATCCATCAATATGCTGTCAACAAGAGACACACCTTAGAAACAAAGATGTGAATTTATTAAAACTCAAAGGTTGGAAAAAAATATATCAAGCTAACAACTACCAAAAAAGAGCAGAAGTAGCAATTCTAATCTCAGATAAAATAGACTTTAAAACAAAATCTACCATAAAAGACAAAGTAGGACACTATATAATGATTAAGGGGACGATCCATCATGAAGACATAACCATAATAAACATCTATGTACCCAATGACAGGGCTCCAAATACATAAAAATACTCTAACAGCACTGAAAAGAGAAATTGACAGTTCCACAATAATAGTAGGAGACTTCAACACACCACTCTCAGTAAAGGACAGAACAACTAAAAAGAAACCCATCAAAGATACAGAAGACCTAAAGGACACAGTCAGCCAACTGGACCTCATAGACATATATAGAACAATCCATCCAACCGCTGCAAAGTACACATTCTTTTCCAATGCACATGAAACGTTCTCCAGAATAGACCACATCTTAGGCCACAGAGCAATCCTCAACAAGATCCAAAACGCTGAGATAATTCACAGTATCTTCCCTGACCGCAATGCCATCAAGGTAAAAATTAACACTAGAAAAAGCAAGGAAAAAAAATCAAACATATGGAAACTGAATAATACTCTGCTTACACATCAATGGGTAATAGAAGAAATCAGAGATGAAATTAAAAAATTCCTAGAATCAAATGAAAACGAAAACACATCATACCAAAACCTTTGGGACACAGCAAAGGCAGTCCTCAAAGGACAATTTATAGCAATAGATGCACATATCAAAAAAGAAGAAAGGAACAAAATCAAAACATTAACTACAGAACTCAAACAAATAGAAAGAGAACAGCAAAAAGAGCCTACAACCACCGGAAGAAAGGAGATAGTAAAGATCTGAGCAGAAATAAATGAAATAGAGAACAGAAAAACAATAGAAAGGATCAACAAAACCAAAAGTTGGTTCTTTGAAAGAATCCACAAAATTGACAAACCACTGGCCAGACTGACAAAATAAAAACAGCAGAGGACACAAATAACCCAAATAAGAAATGAAATGGGGGACATTACAACAGACCCAACTGAAATAAAAAGGATTATAACAGAATATTATGAAAGACTATATTCCAACAAATTTGAAAACCTAGAGGAAATGGGTAAATTTCTAGAAACACATGGCCTACCCAAACTACAACAAAGTGATATTGAAAATCTGAACAGACCCATAACAGGAGAAGAGATTGAAAAGGTAATAAAAAAACTCCCAACCAAAAAAAGCCCGGGCCCAGATGGCTTCACTGGAGAATTCTACAAAAGATTTACAGAAGAGCTTGTACCAGTTCTACTCAACCTATTTCAGAGCATAGAAGAGGAAGCAACACTTCCAAATTCATTCTATGAAGCCAGCATAACACTGATTCCAAAACCAGGCAAAGACATCACAAAAAAAGAAAATTACAAACCAATATCTCTCATGAATATAGATGCAAAAATTCTGAACAACATTCTAGCCAATAGAATTCAGTATCATATCAAAAAAATAATACACCACGACCAAGTAGGATTCATACCAGGTATGCAAGGATGGTTTAACATTAGAAAATCCATCAACGTAATCCACCACATAAATAAATGGAAAGAAAAAAATCACATGATCATCTCAATTGACACAGAAAAGGCATTTGACAAAGTCCAACACCCATTCCTGATAAAAGCTCTCAATAAAATAGGTACAGAAGGGAAATTTCTCAACATAAAAAAGGGCATCTATGCAAAACCAACAGCCAACATCATTCTTAATGGAGAGAGGCTGAGAACATTCCCCTTGAAAACAGGAACAAGACAAGGATGCCCTTTATCACCACTCCTATTTACCATTGTGCTGGAAGTTCTAGCTAGAGCAATAAGGCAAGAAAAAGAAATAAAGGACATCCAAACTGGTAATGAAGAAGTTAAACTCTCCCTGTTTTCAGATGATATGATACTATACCTAGAAAACCCTGAAGACTCCATGAGAAATCTACTGAAACTAATAGAAAGATTCAGCAGAGTAGCAGGATACAAGATAAACATTCAAAAATCAGTTGGATTCCTATACACTAGTAAAGAGAACGATGAGAAGGAAATCAGGAAATCAATACCATTTTAAATAGCCCCTAAAAAGATAAAATACTTAGGAATAAATCTGACCAGGAATGTAAAAGACCTATACAAAGAAAACTACAAAACACTATTGCATGAAACCCACAGGGATCTACATAAATGAAAAAACATACCATGTTCATGGATAGGCAGACTCAACATTGTGAAAATGACAATTTTACCCAAAACAATTTACAAATACAATGCAACCCCCATCCAAATACCAGCAACATTCTTCAAAGAGATGGAAAATCTAATCATTAACTTTATATGGAAAGGGAAGAAGCCCCGAATAAGTAAAGCAGTACTGAAGAAGAAGAATAAAGTAGGAGGACTCACACTACCTGACTTCAGAACCTACTATACAGCTACAGTAGTCAAAACAGCCTGGTACTGGTACAACGACAGGTACATTGACCAATGGAACAGAATTGAGAACCCAGATGTAAATCCATCCACCTTCGGTCACCTGATCTTCGACTAGGTCCCAAAGTCCATCAAATGGGGAAAAGACAGTCTTTTTAACAAATGGTGCTGGCAAAACTGGATATTCATTTGCAGAAAAATGAAACAGGACCCATACCTCACACCATATACAAAAACTACTTCAAAATGGATCAAAGACCTGAATATAAAGCCTAAAACTATAAAGTTCATAGAAGAAAAAATAGGACTAACACTTCAGGCCTTAACACATGGCATTAACAGGATACAAACCATAAACATCAACACAAAAAACCCAACAGATAAGCTAGATAACTGGGATCTTCTAAAAATCAAACACCTATGCTCTTCAAAAGACTTCACCAAAAGAGTCAAAAGAGAACCTACAGACTGGGAAAAAATTTTTGGACAGTACAAGTTAGACAAAGGTCTAATCTCCATAATCTACAAGAAAATCCAACACCTCTACAACAAAAAGTCAAACAATCCTATCAAAAAATGGGCAAAGGAAATGAACAGACACTTCACCAAAGAAGACATTCAAATGGCCAACAGACACATGAGGAAATGCTCGCGTTCACTAGCCATTAGAGAATGTCAAATTAAAACCACAATGAGATACCATCTCACCCCGGCATTACTGGCACGAATCAAAAATACGGGAAATAACAAATGTTGGAGGGGCTGTGGGGAGATGGGAACTCTTACACACTGCTGGTTGGAATGCAAAATGATACAACCATTTTGGAAAATGATATGGCGTTTCCTCAGAAAGCTAGAAATAGACATACCATTCGATCCAGCAATCCCACTCCTAGGAATATATCCTAGAGAAATAAGAGTCGTCACTCCAATAGGCATATGCACACCTATGTTCATGGCAGCATTGTTCACAATAGCAAAACGATGGAAACAACGTAGGCGCCCATCAAAGATGAATGGATAAACAAACTATGGTACATACACACAATGGAGTACTATGCAACGAGAAAGAACAACAATGAATCTGTGAACCATCTCATAACATGGATGAATCTGGAGGACATTGTGCTGAGTGAAATAAGTCAATCAGAAAAGGACAGATATTGTATGAGAACTCTATTGTAAAAACCCATAAAAAAATTTACATGCAAAATGTAACAATCCTTGTTGGTTACCAGGGATGAGAGGGCAGGGGGGTAAAATACTAAATAGCAATAGATAAGTGGTATCTTGGGTGAGAGGTGAGACAGTACACAGTACAAGGGAAACTAACACAACCTGCACAAGGAAAGGTCATGGAGGCCCCATGGACACATCCAAACTCCCCGAGGGACTGAGTTGTTGGATGGAGGGCTCTGGGGACCATGGTCTTGGGGAACATCTAGCTCAATTGGCATGACACTACTTATAAAGATAATGCTCTACATTCTACCTTGGTGAGTAATGTCTGGTGTCTTAAAAGCCTGTGAGCGGCCATCTAAGATACTCCACTGGTCTCATCCCTTCAGGAGCAAGGGATAATGAAGAGTACAGGATACAATTAAAAGATTAGTCCAAAGGACTAATTGACCACAGCTACCAAGACCTCCACTGGACTGAGCCCAGTACAGCTAGATGGTGCCCGGCTACCACCGCTGACTGCTCTGACCAGGATCACAAGAGAGGGTTCTGGACAGAGCTGGAGAAGGATGTAGAGCATAATTCTAACTCCCAAAAAAGAAAAAAAAAAAGACCAGATTTACTGGCCTAAAGGAGACTGGAGAGACCTCAAGAGTGTGGCCCCCAGACACCCTTTCAGCTCAGAGGTGAAGTTACCTTCGAGGTTCGATGTTAAGCCTGGGAGTGGACAGCCCAGTAAAACTAAATGAGACTAACGAGGTACAGGAGTCCAGTGACAAGAGCCAGAAGGCAGAGGGAGAGTAGGAAGCTGATGATAAGGAACACAAGTTGAGTAAGGATACTGTTGATGTGTTGTGAGATTGTTAACCACTGTTATAGGGCAACATTTGTAGTAACTGTTAAATGGGAGGCTATTTTGTACTGTAAGCCTTCATCTTGGGTGAGAATGGCAGCACAATTGGAAGAGCATAGTCAATGTCACTTAAATGTGTACGTAAAAAGTTAAAAAAAAAAAAAAAAAAACTATTTCAATAGTATTTCAAAATATATTCTTGGAATTCTAGTCATTGAATTTTGTGTACATATGGAAGTTTACACTGTGTCCTGAATGGTTTACAATTCAAACTCCCCATAAGATGGAATATTAACCAATTAACCTCTTGACTGTTTATATATATTTTTATTAAATAATTTATTTTCCACATTAATGCATTAAATGGTAAAACTAAAAAAAAAAAAAAAACGAGAACAAAAACCATATGGAAAATAAGATCAAAATGTGAATAACATAAGTAGATTTACACAAGGCTGTACATAGGTGTGGTGTGTGTGTATGTGTATACAAGCAAGTGATTATATATTCATTAGTATATATTATGACAAAGGAAACCTGCTTAACAATGTGGGCAACAATATTAAATATTTGCTTGTTTTGCATTTTTATCACTCAGCAATAACTTGTGGAAATATCTCCAAATTAATTGTTATTGCTCTAATTCTTTTTTTAAATGTCTACATAGTATATTATTGAGTGTCTGATAATTTATTCAATTCTCCCCTACTAATGTAAATGTTCTTGATGGAGTAATAGCATAAATATCTGTCATGGATTGAACTGTGTCCCCTCAAAGTATCTGTCCACTTGGTTAGGTCATGATTCCCAATACTGTATGATTGCCCACCATTTTGTCATCTGATATGGTTTTCCTAAGTGTTGTAAATCCTATCTCTATGATATTAACAAGATTGGATTAGCAGCAGTTATGTAGACTCAATCTATAAGATTAGTCTGCAATTTAAGCTAGTCTCTTTAGAGATGTAAAAGTGAGAAGCGAGCAGAGAGACATGGGGACCTCATACTACAAGAAACAAGAGCCAGGAGAATAGCACTTCCTTTGCCTGCAATGAGAAGCTCCTCAGTCAGGGGAAGATTGATGAGGAGGACCTTCCTCCAGAGCCGGCAGAGAGTGAAAGCCTTCCCCTGAAGCTGATGCCCTGAATTTGGACTTGTAGCCTACTAGACTGTGAGAGAAATTTCTCTTTGTTAAAGCCATCCACTAGTGGTATTTCTGTTATAGCAGTGCTAGGTAACTAAGACAGTATCCTTATATATGTGACCCAAATATCATGATTTATCTTGGTATGGGATAAATTAAAAGAGTAAATTTTGTCCCTCAATCCACACATTCCATACGGGAGGTAACTTTACTATCCTTATCATATAGATATGGGAACTAAGAGAAGAAAACCTAAGATGTTAAATGTGTATTTTCCCCAGTAACGCAGTACATCTTTTCCACCTTTGAACTAATGGATGAATAAGAGGATAAATATAATTAATGATTCATTTAGGTAGTGCAGATTAATAATTTCTTCAGTTTGTCCTATTTGATGTATACAGCATTATCTCTAAGATACTATTTCTAGTTTCATTGTAAGGAATTTTCTAATCAGACTTTTCCTACTGCTCTGCCACTGTCATGTATGGGGTACATATGTGCCTTCAGTTATGGATCCGCTTAACTTCCTGAGTCCCTAATGATATTTCCACAGAGCACAAAAAAGCTTTATCCTCCAATATGTCATTAAAATGCTATCATCTCAGTGTGCACCTTAACATGAGAATGTATAGAAGGATGACCTGGTGATCTGATGGATTTGTAAGACTTATAAATGTGAACTATGTCTCTGGTGGAAAGTGACATAGATTGGCTGAATCATACGTTTTTGGCCAACCACCTAAATCTGGAAGGATTTCCAGATATATATATCTATATATACACACCATTGCCATCGAGTCATTTCTAACTAATAGCAACCCTATGGCACAGAGCAGAACTGCCCTATATTGTTTCCAAGGAACAGCTGGTGGATTCCTACTGCCGACCTTTTGGTTAGCAGCCAAGCTCTTAACCACTGCGCAACCAGGGCTTCATACATATATACATACATACATACACATATACATATATACATATACCTATGTTGCTGTTGTTGCTGTTAGGTGCTGTCGAGTCAGTTCCTACTCACAGGGACCCTATAGGACAGAGTAGAACTGCCCCACGAGGTTTCCAAGGAGCGGCTGGTGGATTTGAACTGCTGATCTTTTGGTTAGCAGCCAAGCTCTTAAGCACTATGCCACCACGGTTCCTGTGTACATGTATATATGTGTGTGTGTGTATATATACATATATATGTATATATGTGTACGTGTATATGCATATATATGTACGTGTGTGTACATATATTCTTTTTTTAGAGAGTGATACATTTAAGATTATTCCAATCAAATGCATAATATGTTATCTCCTAAAAGGTTCCTAGTAACATTAAGCAATGCATGGCAATATGTAAGATTTGAGTATTTTTTCCCCCCTCTGCTCATTACGGACTAAACTGAGAGAAGTAAACTTTTTAATACTTTTTTTGAAATATTGATTTTGGCCCTAAATTTCTTAAAATCTGCTCTCTTAAAAAGTGATAAGATAGTTATTTGAAAATGAAAGAGGAGTTGAGGCTATGATCTTGAATTAAAGATAAATTATGGAACAATCAATCTATACTCCTCTCATAAATAATACTATTTCTTGTTACATGGTTTTATTTTGACTTTGTGAAAGGTAAGAGTGGATTTCTTAGTTGTTCTCTTTTTCTGGGTAAATTAAAGAAGTGGAGTTGGTTTTGAATGCCTCTAAAAGTTAAAATATGCAACAAGCAAGTAACAGCATCTCCGTTCGGAGTCTATGACCATTATGCACATTTCATTGATTTTAAGTGAATATCCAAGTGAATCACTGTTGAGAGATAAGCCCTCATGGGTCTCCCACACTTCTGTACAAGTAGAACTGACAGATTTCTTCCTGATTATCTTTTCACGGAGGTGTGCATAGCAAACAGCTTGGAAGAGAGAAAGGCTGTCTCCTTCATGAGCAAAGTGCAGGCATGCTTACTGTCCAGTATAAAAAATTTGAGTTCCCCAAATTGAAGTTTCTTCTCTGGTAGTGTGACTCACTGCCTGTGTAGGCCCTGTGCATCACTTTGTAAGAACTGGGCTTAGAGAACTGGCATAAGAAAATGTTGATATTCTGCTATTACTATTATTGTGAGTGATAAAACGCCTTAGTCTCTGACACTGGTGTCTCCTGCCTTCTGCCGTTATACACGGAACTGTGGCAGACTGACTTGCAAGCTTGCAAGTAGGATGAAATCTTATACCTTTCACAGTTTTTGAAACACTAAATAAGATGATGTTAATTTTTTTTAATAAATATAATCTTATATATTAATACATACATGCATACACAGCAAAGTTCTTTTTTTTTCAAATATTCTCATTGGTTTTAGACTGTATTCATGGGCATAAATAGTTGATGAATAAATATATTTTCTTAAAAAATGTCTATGTCAGGTTTCAAAATAAAATGCTTAGTGGACTGGGAGATTAACTAAATTCTTATATAGTTGTTATTTAAACACACTGCTGTGAGAATAATTGCCTTTGAACAGAGCATGAACCTCAGAATTTTTTACAACCCAATTATTTAGTTTATTTTTTAGAACATCTAAATGCTTTAAATAGTGCTCAGATAAAGTGTTTTAAATGCTTACATACATATTCTATGTTTCTAAGTATGTTTTAGATACAGTCTTCTTTGACCTTATATATGTAAGAAAAAAAATCACAGATTGAATACTATCAGAGTGACTGAAAGAAACAATCTACTTCCATGGTCTCTAACATATGTACAAGAAAAATAGCAGAGCACAATAAATGGGGCACATCCAAACTAATAGCTTGAAGAATTCATTTAAGAGAGTATTTTCCTCCCAGTGGTTAGTATCTTAAGAAATCAAGTCAAATAGCCCTGAACTTTTCAAAAGCAATAAAGGAAAGAAAAAAGTGTAAAGTTCAAATGAGAACTTGTTTGTTCTTAGCTCAAAATAATTAATTTTAAAGTCTTTTTCTTCCTATTGTGGTTTTAAAAATTGTTACATTTGCAAAAACAATCACAATAATTACAGTATGTATGAAGGCATTGTTGATGAGAACTTTACCTATTCATTATAGTGCTAATTGAGAATCACACCTTGATTCAACTTCATTCAAGTTTTCATATCAGAATATTTGACCCATTAGAAACTGGTCTGCTTTCTCTTGTTTGATTTGATTAATACATGTGGCTAAGCAAAATTTTCAGGCTACTTATCCTAATTTAAAGTGGGATAAACAGAATACTCTGCAAGCGAAAAATTTTGCAGTTTGTTCTAATCTTTCACACTGATCAGGTAAAATCCTGTAGGTCTGAACGCATCATAGGTGTCTTTAATAAGTTGTTTGTTTTTTTCTCTAATAAAGTAAATAAATAGTCCTTTTTGTAAATGTGGTGGAGTATGACCTTACTTAAATATCCTAATTTTATTTCCCAACATATCAGGGTCAGTTTGGTTATCTAAGAATCAGTACATTTATATATAAATAAATGTGTTTCTAATTGCATATGCATTAAAATTTATACATTAATCTAAATTACACTGTTTATCGCTAGATAAGAAACTTATATTTTAATGTAAGCTTAATGTTACACCACTACTTGTCTGTCAGTTTGTCATGCTGTTGTAGCTTGTGTATTGCTATGATGCTTGAAGCTATGCCACCGATATTTCAAATGCCAATAGGGTCACCCACGGTCGACAGGTTTCATTGGAGCTTCCAGACTAAGATAGATGAGGATGAAAGGCCTGGCAATCTACTTCCAAAAATCAAATGGAACGGTATGGATCACAACAGAACATTGTCCGATATAGTGCTGGAAGACGAAAGGCACTCAAAATACAGAGTGGTCTCAACAATGGATTCAAATCTACCAACAATCATGAAGATAGTGCAGAACCAGGCAATGTTTCATTCTGTTGTAGATGAGGGCACCATGTGTTGGAGCCTACTGAATAGCAGCTAACAAGAACAGCATAATTTTACACAGTGTAGTTATTTAAGAATTAGTTATTTAGGAGAGAGGGGCAAGATGGCGCTCTAGGCAGAAACACCACGCCGTCCCTCCACAGCAAAGATCCGAAAAACTAAGCCTAACAGAGAATCAACAATCCTGAAACCCTAGAACACCAAATGAAGAGATAAAGAACTCAGCCAAACACCAAACGGAGTGAGAATACTAAAAGAGAACGGAGAGCGAGGAGAGACTCAGGCAGAGATTCCTTACCAGCTAACGCAGCGCGGATCCACCATCTTGGATTCCTATCGGAGACCAGCAAACGGGAGAGCAGCCTTGCAGAGCATCTGGTCGGAGACAGAACGACCGGTAAACTGCGGTGCGCGCTCTCCCACCACCCACCCCTCTCCGCCTCAGCTGGGGATCCCCTGCTTTCCGTGGCCAGGGTCTCTGGGCTGGGGGGTGCTGGTGCTTGGATTCCGCGCGCCTGGGCTGGCGGCTTTCTGGGAGCCGTTTGCTGGCAGCTAGCGAACATTTCTCTGCCGCCTCCCCCTCCTTTTGCCTGGGTGCCTGGTTCCGAGTGCCGTCTCTGCTCTCTCCTGCGGGGCTGTAGGGCTGCGTGCGGGCGTGTGGCTGTTCCTGGGTCTGGGCTCCCGCGTGGGTGGGATCCCAGGGCCTTTGTTCGTTCGCCCCTCTGCTTTCCGTGGCCGGGGTCCCTGGGCGGGGGGGCGCCGGTGCTTGGGTTCCGCGCGCCCGGGCTGGGGGCTTTCTGGGAGCCGTTTGCTGGCACCTAGCGGACCTTTTTCTGCCGCCTCCCCCTCCTTTTGCCTGGGTGCCTGGGTCCGGGTGCTGTCTCTGCTCTCTCCTGCGGGGCTGTGGAGCTGCGTGCGGGCGTGTGGCTGTTTCTGGGTCTGGGCTCCCGCACGGGTGGGATCCTGGGGCCTTTGTTCGTTCACCCCTCTGCTTTCCGTGGCCGGGGTCCCTGGGCGGGGGGGCGCCGGTGCTTGGGTTCCGCGCGCCCGGGCTGGGGGCTTTCTGGGAGCCGTTTGCTGGCACCTAGTGGACCTTTCTCTGCCGCCTCCCCCTCCTTTTGCCTGGGTGCCTGGTTCCGAGGGCCGTCTCTGCTCTCTCCTGCGGGGCTGTGGAGCTGCGTGCGGGCGTGTGGCTGTTTCTGGGTCTGGGCTCCCGCACGGGTGGGATCCTGGGGCCTTTGTTCGTTGGCCCCTCTGCTTCCCGTGGCCACGGTCACTTAACCCCGAGACTATCGGCTTCTTGGAATTCGCGCCCCTGAGTGGGGGCTCTCTGGGTCCCATTTGTAGGCACTGACTGCTGGTGTTGCCCTTTTTTTTTTTTTTTTTTTTCTCAATTTTATTTTTCTTCCTTTTTTGATTAGTTTTGTCATATTTTACCTCTTTTTCTCTTTTGTCTTTCTTCATTGCTTAATTTCTTGTCCCTCTATCTCTTCCTTCTCTTTCTGATCCCTGAATACCAGGCGATGTATGCCTCTGTACCTTCTGGCCAGGCTGAGCTGTGAAAATTGAGACCGACTCCCCCAGACCTCATAGCTGCATCAGTGCGATCCCTGGGAACTTTGCAGTTTTTTAACTTTTCTGATTTTCATTTGGTCATTCTTTCCTTTTCTTTCTCTTCCCCCTTCTGGTTTCCTCCATCCCATAGTCTCTCATCTGTACATTCCAACGACAAACTCCCCTAGCATTCTTTTATGTTTGTACGCTTTTTGCTCCTCCTCCTCTCTCCTCTCTCCCATATCCAGCTTAGCTTCACACATAACCATCTTCCCGCTGCACCCTACCTACCTGCACCGTGCACTAGACATCACATCACCAAGCGGTGCAGGCACGCCCTATTGGAACCTGCCCAGCACTGACTACCGACCGTCCTGGTGGCTGCGGTGAGTGCCACAAGCAACCCATCCCAGTGGCTCCTCCTCAACTAGATCTGCCCAGCTGTACCACAAGAACGAAAAAAAAAAAAAATCTACAATCAATAAACGAGAGAAATATCTACTGAATGCCCCGAAAACAGCAAACGATATCAAAACATTTACAAAAACAAGACAAGATGGCTCCAATAGGCGTCCAAATTAAAACACCAGATAACTCTCCTGTGGAAGAAAATGCACTAGAAGTACCTGATACGGAACTCAAATCACTAATACTCGGAATTTTCCAAGAACTGAGGCAAAAAGCTGACAAACATGAGGAAAAAATAGACAAATTTATGGAAAATACAGACAAAAAATTGGAAGAATTCAGGAAGATGATGCAAGAACAAAATGCCAAAATAAATTCACAACTCGAAATTATACAAAAACAACAATTAGAAATCCAAAAGATAAACAACAAGATTTCAGAAATGGACGGTGTCATAGAAGGGCTGAGAAGTAGATTTGAAACCATGGAAGACAGGATCAGTGGAACTGAAGACAAACACTTGGATACAACTCTGTTTCAGGAAAACTCAGAAAAAAGAACAAAGAAAAATGAAGAGACCCTGAGAGTTATGTGGGACACAATTAAAAGCAAAAACTTACGAGTGATTGGCATACCAGAACAGGGGAAGAAAACAGAAAACACAGAGAGGATCATTGAGGAACTGCTGACAGAAAACTTTCCCAATATCATGAAAGATGAAAAGCTGGTCATCCAAGAAGCTCAACGAACCCCATATAGAATAGACCCCAAAAGAAAATCAACAAGACATATCATATTCACACTCGCTAAAACTAAAGACAAACAAAGAATCCTGAGAGCAGCTCGGGAAAAACAAGAAGTCACATACAGAGGAGAAACAATAAGACTAAGCTCAGATTATTCAGCAGAAACCATGCAGGCAAGAAGGCAATGGGATGACATATATAAAATCTTGAAAGAAAAAAATTGTCAGCCAAGAATAATATATCCTGCAAAACTCTCATTCAGATTTGATGGTGAAATTAGGTCATTTCCAGATAAACAGAAACTAAAGGAATATGCAAAAGTCAAACCAAACTTACAAGAATTATTAAAGGGAGTTCTTCGATCTGAGGACAAACAGCTTAAGCCCTCAGGCAGGACCTAGGACCTAGGATGCAGGTTCACATGAACCAGATTCCATTCTAGGAACTGAACTACAGACGACTTTCCAAAAACAAAAGATATACAACAGGGAATCAGAGAAATCAATCAAAGGATGACAACAACATCAAAACAATGAAAGAGGGAACAAACGGCATAGGTATAGAACCTTCTAAAGGAGAAGAAGGCAAGGCGATACCAAGTAACGGTAGACTGCTTCAAAATTATAAAGATAAGGGTAAAATTCATGGTAACCACAAAAAAAGTTAACAAACCAACTCATAAAAATAAAGACGAAAAACATAAAGTCTCAACAAAAACAAAACCTACAAAAACAAAAGAAATGAACACAAAATCCACAAACAAAAAGAACTCAGCACAAGAGAGTAAGAAGAACAAAGAAAACTTCAGCATCACAAAAAAAAGCACTACAAAATGACAGCAACAAACTCACATCTATCAATAATTACACTGAACGTAAATGGACTCAATGCACCCATAAAGCGACGGAGAGTGGCAGAATGGATAAGAAAACAGGATCCATCTATTTGCTGTCTACAAGAGACACATCTTAGAAACAAAGATGTGAATTTATTAAAAATCAAAGGTTGGAAAAAAATATATCAAGCTAACAACTATCAAAAAAGAGCAGGAGTGGCAATTCTAATCTCAGATAAAATAGACTTTAAAACAAAATCTACCATAAAAGACAAAGAAGGACACTATATAATGATTAAGGGGATGATCCATCATGAAGACATAACCATAATAAATATCTATGCACCCAATGACAGGGCTCCAAAATACATAAAAAAAACTCTAACAGCACTGAAAAGAGAAATTGACAGTTCCACAATAATAGTAGGAGACTTCAACACACCACTCTCAGTAAAGGACAGAACAACTAAAAAGAAACTTAGCAAAGATACAGAAGACCTAAAGGACACAATCAGCCAACTGGACCTCATAGACATATATAGAACACTCCATCCAACCGCTGCAAAGTACACATTCTTTTCCAATGCACATGGAACGTTCTCCAGAATAGACCACATCTTAGGCCACAGAGCAATCCTCAACAAGATCCAAAATGCTGAGATAATTCACAGTATCTTCACTGACCACAATGCCATCAAGGTAGAAATTAACACTAGAAAGAGCAAGGAAAAAAAATCAAACACATGGAAACTGAATAATAATCTGCTTACACATCAATGGGTAATAGAAGAAATCAGAGATGGAATTAAAAAATTCCTAGAATCAAATGAAAATGAAAACACATCATACCAAAACCTTTGGGACACAGCAAAGGCAGTCCTCAGAGGACAATTTATAGCAATAGATGCACATATCAAAAAAGAAGAAAGGGACAAAATCAAAACATTAACTACAGAACTCAAACAAATAGAAAGAGAACAACAAAAAAAGCCTACAACCACTGGAAGAAAGGAAATAGTAAAGATCAGAGCAGAAATCAATGAAATAGAGAACAGAAAAACAATAGAAAGAATCAACAAAACCAAAAGTTGGTTCTTTGAAAGAATCAACAAAATCGACAAACCACTGGCCAGACTGACCAAAGAAAAACAGCAGAGGGCACAAATAACCCAAATAAGAAATGAAATGGGGGACATTACAACAGACCCAACTGAAATAAAAAGGATTATAACAGAATATTATGAAAAACTATATTCCAACAAATTTGAAAACCTAGAGGAAATGGATAAATTTCTAGAAACATACGGCCTAACCAAACTACAACAAAGTGATATTGAAAATCTGAACAGACCCATAACAAGAGAAGAGATTGAAAAGGTAATAAAAAAACTCCCAACCAAAAAAAGCCCTGGCCCAGATGGCTTCACTGGAGAATTCTACAAAACATTTACAGAAGAGCTCGTACCAGTTCTACTCAAGTTATTTCAGAGCATAGAAGAGGAAGCAACACTTCCAAATTCATTCTATGAAGCCAGCATAACGCTGATACCAAAACCAGGCAAAGACATCACAAAAAAAGAAAATTACAGACCAATATCTCTCATGAATATAGATGCAAAAATTCTGAACAAAATTTTAGCCAATAGAATTCAGTATCATATCAAAAAAATAATACACCACGACCAAGTAGGATTCATACCAGGTATGCAAGGATGGTTTAACATTAGAAAATCCATCAACGTAATCCACCACATAAATAAAAGGAAAGAAAAAAATCACATGATTATCTCAATTGATGCAGAAAAGGCATTTGACAAAGTCCAACACCCATTCCTGATAAAAGCTCTCAATAAAATAGGTATAGAAGGGAAATTTCTCAACATCATAAAGGGCATCTATGCAAAACCAACAGCCAACATCATTCTTAATGGAGAAAGGCTGAAAACATTCCCCCTGAAAACAGGAACAAGACAAGGATGCCCTTTATCACCACTCCTATTTAACATTGTGCTGGAAGTTCTCGCTAGAGCAGTAAGGCAAGAGAAAGAAATAAAGGGCATCCAAATTGGTAATGAAGAAGTTAAACTCTCCCTGTTTGCAGATGATATGATACTATACATAGAAAACCCTAAAGACTCCACGAGAAATTTACTGGAACTAATAGAAAGATTCAGCAGAGTAGCAGGATACAAGATAAACATTCAAAAATCAGTTGGATTCCTATACACCAGTAAAGAGAACGATGAAAAGGAGATCAGGAAATCAATACCATTTTCAATAGCCCCTAAAAAGATAAAATACTTAGGAATAAATCTGACCAGGAATATAAAAGACCTATACAAAGAAAACTACAAAACACTGCTGCATGAAACCCAAAGGGATCTACATAAATGGAAGAACATACCATGCTCATGGATAGGCAGACTCAACATTGTGAAAATGGCAATTCTACCTAAAGCAATTTACAAATACAATGCAATTCCGATACAAATACCAACAACATTCTTCAAAGAGATGGAAAAACTAATTATTAACTTTATATGGAAAGGGAAGAAACCCCGAATAAGTAAAGCACTACTGAAGAAGAAGAATAAAGTTGGAGGACTCACACTACCTGACTTGAGAACCTACTATACAGCTACAGTACTCAAAACAGCCTGGTACTGGTACAACAACAGAGACATTGACCAATGGAACAGAACTGAGAACTCAGATGTAAATCCATCCACCTACGGTCACCTGATTTTTGACAAGGGCCCAAAATACATCAAATGGGGAAAAGACAGTCTTTTTAACAAATGGTGCTGGCAAAACTGGATATCCATTTGTAGAAAAATGAAACAGGACCCATACCTCACACCATATACAAAAACTACTTCAAAATGGATCAAAGACCTGAATATAAAGCCTCAAACTATAAAATTCATAGAAGAAAAAATAGGACCAACACTTCAGACCTTAATACATGGCATTAACAGGATACAAACCATAAACATCAACACAAAAAACCCAACAGATAAACTAGATAATTGGGATCTTCTAAAAATCAAACATCTATGCTCTTCAAAAGATTTCACCAAAAGAGTTAAAAGAGAACCTACAGACTGGGAAAAAATTTTTGGACAGTACAAGTCAGACAAAGGTCTAATCTCCATAATCTACAAGAAAATCCAACACCTCTACAACAAAAAGACAACCAATCCTATCAAAAAATGGGCAAAGGAAATGAACAGACACTTCACCAAGGAAGACATTCAAATGGCCAACAGACACATGAGGAAATGCTCGCGATCACTAGCCATTAGAGAAATGCAAATTAAAACCACAATGAGATACCATCTCACCCCGGCATTACTGGCACGAATCAAAAACACTGGAAATAACAAATGTTGGAGGGGCTGCGGGGAGACGGGAACTCTTATACACTGCTGGTGGGAATGCAAAATGATACAGCCATTTTGGAAAATGATATGGCGTTTCCTCAGAAAGCTAGAAATAGACGTACCATTCGATCCAGCAATCCCACTCCTAGGAATATATCCTAGAGAAATAAGAGTCATCACTCGAATAGACATATGCACACCTATGTTCATGGCAGCATTATTCACAATAGCAAAACGATGGAAACAACCTCGATGTCCATCAACAGACGAATGGATACACAAACTATGGTACATACACACAATGGAGTACTATGCAATGAGAAAGAACAATGAATCGGTGAACCATCTCATAACATGGAGGAAACTGGAGGACATCATGCTGAGTGAAATAAGTCAATCACAAAAGGACAAATATTGTATGAGACCTCTATTGTAAAAACCCATGAAAAAATTCACATGCAAAATGTAACAATCCTTGTTGGTTACCAGGGATGGGGGGGGGGAATACTAAATAGGTAATAGGTAAGGGGTAACTTGGGTGAGAGATGAGATAGTACATAGTACAGGGGAAACTAACACAACCTGCACAAGGAAAGGTCATGGAGGCCCTATAGACACATCCAAACCCCCCGAGGGACTGAGTTGTTGGACGGAGGGCTCTGGGGACCATGATCTCGGGGAACATCTAGCTCAATTGGCATGACACTACTTATAAAGATAATGCTCTACATTCTACCTTGGTGAGTAGTGTCTGGGGTCTTAAAAGCCTATGAGCGGCCATCTAAGATACTCCACTGATCTCATCCCTTCGGGAACAAGGGAGAACGAAGAGAACAGGATACAAGGAAAAGATTAGTCCAAAGGACTAATGGTCCACAGCTACCAAGGCCTCCACGGGACTGAGCCCAGTACAGCTGGATGGTGCCCGGCTACCACCAATGACTCCTCTGACCAGGATCACAACAGAGGGTTCTGGGCAGAGCTGGAGTAGGATGTAGAGTATAATTTTAACTCCCAAAAAAAAAAAAAAAAAAAAAAAAAAGAAGACCAGATATACTGGCCTAAAGAATACTAGAGAAACCTCGAGAGTGTGGCCCCCAGACACCCTTTCAGCTCAGAGGGGAAGTTACCTTCAAGGTTCGATGTTAAGCCTGGGAATGGACACCCAAGTAAAACTAAATGGGACTAACGATGTACAGGAGTCCGGTGACAAGGGCCAGAAGGCAGAGGGAGAGTAGGAAACTGATGATAAGGAACACAAATTGAATAAGGACACTGTCGATGTATTGTGAGATTGTTGACCACTGCTATAGGGCAACATTTGTAGTAACTATTAAATGGGAGGCTGTTTTGTCCTGTAAGCCTTCATCTTGGGCGAGAATGGCAGCACAATTGGAAGAGCATAGTCAATATCACTTAAATGTGTAAGTAAAAAGTTTTGAAATGGTGTTTAAATAAAATAAAAATAAATAAATAAATAAATAAATAAATAAACAAATGAGACTAAAGAGGTACAATAGTCCACTGACAAGGTCCAGAAGACAGAAGGGGACAAGGAAGCCCCCTGGTGATAGGGAATACAAGGTGGAGTAAGGATATTCTTGATGTGCTGTGAGATTGTTAACCATTGTCATAGGGCAACATGTGTAGTAATTGTTAAATGAAAAACTATTTTTTCTGTAAGCCTTCATCTTAAGTGAGAATAACAGCACAGTTGGAAGAGCGTAGTCAATGTCACTGAACTGTGAATGTAGAAATTTTTGAAACGGTGTATCTTTGGCCATCTGTAATTTTCATCAAAAAAAAAGGTTGAGAATTTAGAGGCTTAATACGTTGTGGGGTTGTTAACCAATGTCAAAAAACAACATGTGTACTACTATTTCATGAGAAACTATTTGCTCTGTAAGCTTTCACCTGAAGTACAATAAAATATATATTAAAAAAAAAAAAAAAAAAAAGAATTAGTTATTTAAGAATTATATATGAAATAAATAATAACCCAACTCTACAGATTTATCATATCTACCTGTTTCTATCATTTAAATGTATAAAATCAAGGATAATGTGCAGATTTATTACAAGATGTTATACATTAATGTTGGAGTGAATGATGTGATTTTTACTCATAAGCAAACTGACATTCTAAAATAGTGAATTATTATAATTTTAATTCATTATATTTTGAGATTTTAACACAGTGAATCAAAATGTGAGTGTATTCCTTAATTTCGTTTTAACCTTCAAAATTATTTCGTAATAAAAATATTCTAATCAGTGTTGCTTTGGTGTAAATATCACTGGTTGAATTTGACTTACCCAGAGATGTTCTATTATAATAAAGTTTCCTTTAATTAAAAAAAAAAAAAGGTTAATACAATGTTTTACCAACTGCTAATTTTAGTAATATACATATCATACTTGATTTTAAATGCAATTATAACAGAATCCCTGTTATGCAAAATTTCAATTTGTTATTTATGTTTAAAAATTGGGGAAAGTACCATGTTCTGTTTTAATTCCAACTAGCCAGAAAAAGCTGAAATTTGCTACATTTGCTATACCTGTCTTGCAATTGAACTTCAACCTTTTTTATTAGGAAATCCCTAGGAAACAATAAAATCACAAGATAGAGAAGAATTTGGATACTTTATTACTCCTCTTAAAATTCTATCCACCCACACATCCATCCATCCATCCATCCATCCATCCATCCATCCATCCATCCATCCATCCGTCTATTTACCTATCCATCTATTCATCTATATATACACACACACACATGCATACATGTATGCATATATACATACGTATTTTTATTTGTCTTTAATTATAAAATATTCTCAGATAAAATATTTAAACATACTGTTAAAAGGCATTAATAGGAAAACAATAATGAATTTTTAGTAATATTATTGATTTATGTATAATGTTGTTTTGTTTTTAGCTGTAACTTGAATGCTAGGAACTTGAGATTCTACAAGCCTTAGTCATTAGGCACTCCTTACATTTATTATTATTATTATTTTATCTTTGTAAGAGAGAATTAAAGAAGTATCTGCTTGGATATGTAAGATTAAAGAATGTTATTGTGAGAATCATGCCAACATATTTTATATTAGATATTTGGTATGTTTTCCTTTTGGATCTAATTTTATTTGATTTAATTCTTTAAGTAAGGTAAGACAGTTGATTAAACTAATGAATGATAATAATAATAGCAATAGAACATACCAGGTGCCAAGCAATGTTCTTAATAGTTCAATATCCCCATTTTATGGATGAAACACATTTAGGAAGATATAATCCAATGAGAGGGAGGTCCACATTACTGATGTATAAGACTCAAGGGAGGACTAGTGGTGTGTTTTTAGCTTGATTCTGATACATGGAGAAGGAAAGGAGAGAATGTTAAGGCAAATGAACCTTGTCGAAAGGTGTGAGTTATTTTGATTCTGATCTCTTTTTCTTCATAGAATAGTTGGGGAAACAAATCTACCACTACGCGCTTATCCTTTCGAACATCTAACTGAAGAAAGTGCCTCAGAAAGGGTTATTAACCTTAACACCCATTGATCTTGAGAGAGATTATGTCTGAAAGTGGTGTGTGCCAAAATCTGTACCTCTAATCTGGACAAAAGGCAGAGATAATAGCTGGGAGATGCATTCATTGTTTTATTTACTTTTTCTTTCTTTTTTCCTCTTTTCTCAAAATATGAGTTCTTTCTACGGCGTTACATACCCTATTTTCGAGCATTCTATTTGATTGGAGGGTTTGGTAATAATAAACAATTATTACATCCTTTTGGAAATTTAACAATGATCTCAAACAGGATGAAGACAGAATAGAAATTGCTATAAATATGAGCATTTTCTATTGTTAAGCTGTAGAAGTTTGTTTTGTGTGTGTGCTGTAGGGGAAAATTTACAAAGCAAATGAGTTTCATTCATCAATTTATACACAAATTATTCTGTGACATTGATTGAAATCCCTGCAGTGTGTCAACACGCTCTCCTTCCACACTTCAATACCCTGTTTCCACCTGTCCATCTGTCCCTTCCTGCCTTCTTGTCATTGCTTTTGGGCAGATGTTGCCCTTCTGGTCTCAGTTACATAACTGAACTAAAAAGCATGTTCCTCACCTGTGTTATTGTTTGTTTTATAGAACTGTCTCTCTTTGGCCAAAGGGTGAACTTTAGAAGTGGCTTCAGTTCTGAGTTAAAAGGGTGTCTGGGGGCCAGAATCTTGGAAGTTCTTCCAGTCTCTGTCAAACTAGTAAATCATGTCTTTTTTTTTTTTTTTTGTGAATTTGAATTTTGTTCTACGTTTTTCTCCCTCTATTGCGATTCCTGTCAGAGCAGTTGGTGATGGTAGCCTGGCACCATCTAGTTCTCATTGGCTCAGGCTGGTGGAGGCTGTGGTACTTGTGGTCCATTGGTCCTTTGGACTGTTATTTCCCTCGTGTCTTTGGTTTTCCTCATTCTCCATTGCTCTCGGACAAAATGGGACCAGTAGATGTATCTTAGATGGCCACTTACAAGCTTTTAAGATTCCAGATGCTACTCACCAAAGTTGGATGTAGAACATTTTCTTTATGAAGTTTGTTATGCCAGTTGAACTAGATGACCATCCCCAGCCTTCAGCCCCAGTTCAGCATATTTTTGAACTATGTTTTTTTATTTGTTTCCACATATTATGGATCTTAGGACTGTCAGTAGCACCATTTCTTTCTAATATTAATATTAAACTCCTGTTTGAGTCTAAGAAAATAACTAATCTTTCATAGCATATTACATTCCATGGAGAATCTTAATGATGGACAACAAAGATCAGTATTCAGTATGAATTTATCTACATTTATGATCTAAAGGTTTCATCAGAATTGTAACCATATTTATTTATGCTGAAATGCAACAGTATAAGGCCCTAAGCTTGGAGATTTCCAAGAGAAGTAGATACCACAATCAAGCAAACTTCTCTAAATGAGGTTTCTTATTTTCCAGAAATAGTCAATTTGATATTTTTATAAATATTAGTAAGTCAAAAGCCATAGAATTTTTTTTACTGTCAACGTTCTTTACCTCTCCACTTTTCTTTAAAACTACAGATAAATAAGTGAATATTCTCATAAATTAATTAATTACTTAACTAAGTACAAATTCAGCCTTCTTTCAGTAATATAAAACAATATATGTTTGATTTATAATTTGTACATAATGCCTATGTAGCATCAATATTTAAATATAAACAGTGTAACTCCAAAGAAGAATGGATTACTTTATCTAAAATAGAAATTTCCCCCAATTTGCCTGGTTTTTATAATTTGAGTCAACACTTATTTTTATCAGCTATTCATTAATTTGGATTTATTACACTCAGGTAATTGCTATGAAACCCTCTAACCACCACAGCAGAACCTGTTGTGGATACTTTTGGACTCTTTTCCATATGCAGAAGGAGCCCTCGTGGCACAGTGATTAAACACTCAGATGCTAATCGAAAGGTCGGTGGTTCAGAACCACCAGCCACTCTCAGGGAGAAAGATGTGCCGGTCTACGTCCATAGTAATTTACAGCCTTGGAAGCCCTTTGGGGCAGTTCTACTCTGTCCTATATAGTCACTATGAGTTGGAATCAACTTGATGGCAGTGGGTGTTTTTTGATTTGGTGCTGTATGCCATTGCACTCAACAATTTTTAGTGGGCAAACTCTTGAGAAAACTAAAGCTATGTGTATTAATAAATTTTGATATCAATGCAAATAATTACTTTTTTTCTTCCTTGTTTACATTGACAGAGGGGGTAGGTGTGTATATTTATATTTATAATTATATTTACACGTACATTTATATTTATTTTTGTTGTTAGCTGCCCTTGAGGTGGCTCTGACTCATAGCGGCCTTATGTACAACAGAACAAAATGTTGCCCGATCCTTTGTCATCCTTATGATTGCCTGCATGTTAAAATCCATCAATTTGGCTATTGTCCCAATTCATCTCACCAAGGATATCACACACCATAGATAGCAGTCTGCTTTACCAAATATGATGTCCTCCTCTAGTCATTGATCCCTTCTGATGAATTGTCCAAAGCAAGTTAAGTTGGACAGTATTCTATTGTGGTCCGTAATATTTCATTGGCTAATTTTTGGAAGTAGATCACCAGATCTTTCTTCCTGGTCTGTCTTAATCTGGAAGGTTTTCTGAAACCTGTCCACCATGAATGACCTTGATGGTATTTGCAATACCAGTGGCAAAGCTCCCAGCATCATAGCAACACTAAAGCCACCAGGGTACAACAAATTCTCAGACAATTCGCATTTATAAATTTCTTTATCTATTTAGAATGTATTCTAAATTGGCCTAAATATTAAATAAGATTTAGTACCTGACATAAGAACATTCGGTATGATTTCAAGTCAATAAATAGTTGGGTATATTTTATGAATAATAATTAATTGTTCTTTTTTATAGAATAACAAATTATGCAGAACTGTTTATTGTTTTTTAGTTATGATTTTGCTTTGGTACAAAAACTTTCTTCTACTGTGTTACTGAGAATTTATTTAGAAGTGCAGATGATTATACAACTCTTGTCTTCCCTAATTTGTCACACTGTTGTTTACAAAATACAATCATAGTTGTTGTTAGTACCCTCGAGAAAGTTCCGACTCATAGCGACCCTATGCACAACAGAAGGAAACACTGTCCAGTCCTGCATCATCCTCATAATCCTGGCTATGCTTGAGTCCATTGTTGCAGCCATGTGTCAATCCATCTTGACTAGGGTCTTCTTCTTTTTAGATGACCCTCTATCTTACCAAGCATGATGTCCTGTTCCGGAGACTAGTCTCTTCTGATGACTTGTCCAGAGTAAGTGAGATGAAGACTCGTCATCCTTGATTCCAAGAAGCATTCTGTCTGTGCTTCCTCCAAGACAGACTTCTTCATTCTTCTGGCAGTCCATGGTATATTCAGTAATCTTCACTAACACCATAACTCAAACGCATAAATTCATCTTCAGTTTTCCTTATTCATTGTCCAGCTTTTGCATGCCTATGAGACTATTAAAAATACCATGACTTGGGTCAGGAGCCCCTTTATCCTCAAAGTGATATCTTTGCTTTCCAACACTTCAAAGAGGTCCTTTGTAGCAGATTTGCCCAACGTAATGCATCATTTGAGTTATTGACTGCCGCTACTTTCATGAGCGTTGTTTGTAGATCCAAGGAAAATGAAATCCCTGACTACTTCAATACTTTCTCTGTTTATCATGATGTTGTTTACTGGTCCAGTTGTGAAGATTTTTATTTTCTTTATGTTGAGGTGTAGCCCATACTGAAGACTGTAGTCCTTCATCTTCATCAATAAGTGCTTCAAGTCATCTTCACTTTCAGCAAGCAAGGTTGTTTCACCTACATTTATCAAAGACTGCCAATGAGTCATCCTCCAATTCTGATGCCACGTTCTTCATGTAGTCCAGCTTCTCGGATTATTTGCTCAGCATACAGATTGAATAATTACTGTGAAAGGATACAGCCCTGACACTCACCTTTCCTGATTTTACATCTGGCAGTATCCCTTTGTTCTCTTCTAACAACTATCTCTTGATCTATGTACAGGTCCTGCATGACCACAATTAAGTGTTCTGGAATTCCCATTCTTCACAATGTTATCCATAATTTGTTATGATCCACACAGTCGAATGCCTTTGCATAGTCAATAAAACACAGGTAAACATCTTTCTGGAATCCTCTGCTTTCAGCCAGGATCCATCTGACATCAGCAATATCCCTTGTTCCATGTCCCTCTTCTGAATCCGGCTTGAATTTCTGGCAGTTGCCTGTTGATGTACCGCTGCAATTGCTTTCGAATGATCTTCAGCAACATTTTACTTGTGTGTAATATTAACGATATTGTTAGATAATATGCACGTTCTATTGGGTCACCTTTCTTTGGAATAGGCAAAATTATGAATCTCTTCCTGTCAGTTGGCTCAGTAGTGATCTTCCAAAGTTCTTGGCAGAGATGACTGAGCTCTTTCAGCATCATTGCATCTGTTTATCGAAACATCTCAATTGGTATTGCATCAATTCTTGGAGTCTTGTTTTTCACCAATGCTTTCAGTACAGCTTGGAGTTTTTCCTTCAATACCATCGATTCTTGATCATATGCTACCTCCATAAATGGTTGAACATTGACCAATTCTTTTTGGTACAGTGACTCTGTATATTTCTTCCATCTTCTTTTGATGCTTCCTGTGTCATTCAATATTTTGCCCAGAGAATCCTTCAATATTGTAATTTGAAGCTTGAATTTTTTTCTTCATTTCTTTCAGTTTAAAAAGTGCCTAGCATGTACTTCTCTTTTGGTTTTCTAACTCCAGGTCTTTGCACATTTCATTATAATACTTTATTGTGTCTTCTCAACCTGCCCTTTGAAATCTTCTGTTGAGCTCTTTTAGTTCATCATTTCTGCCATTCACTTTAGCTACTCTACATTCAGGAACAAGTTTCAGAGTCTATTCTGACATTCATTTTGGTATTTTCTTTCTTTTTAGTGACCTCTTGCTTTCTTCATGCATGATGTCCTTGATGTCATTCCACAATTCATCTGGTCTTTGGCCATTAGTGGTCTATGTGTCAAATCTATTCATGAGATGGTCTTCAAATTCAGGTGAGATATACTCAAGGTCATATTTTGGCTCTTGTGGACTTGTTTTAGTTTTCTTCAGCTTCACCTTGAACTTGTATATGAGCAATTGGTGGTCTGTTCCACAGTCAGCCCCTGGTCTTGTTCTGACTGATGACTTTTCCATTATCTTTTTCCACAGATGTAGTCAATTTGATTTATGTGTTTTCCATTCAGTGTGGTCCATGTGAATAGTCACCGTTTACAGTGTTGAAAAAGGGTATTTATAATGAATAAGTTGTTGTTCTTACAAGATTCTATCATGTAATCACCGGTGTAATTTCTGTCACCAAGGCCGTATTTTCCAACTACAGATCCTTCTTCTTTGTTTCCAACTTTTGCATTCCCATCACTCGTAATTAGCAATGCATCTTCTCTGCATGTTTGATCAAGTTCAGACTGCAGAAGTTGGTAAAAATCTTCAATTTCCTCATCTTGGCATTAGCAATTGGCATGTAAATTTGAATATTGCTATTAACTGGTCTTCCTGGTAGGTGTATGGATATTATCCTATCACTGACAGGGTTATACTTCACAATATATCTTGAAATGTTCTTTTTGACAATGAATGCAACACCATTCCTCTTCAATTTGTCATTCCTGGCATAGTAGACAATATGATTGTTCAATTCAAAATGACTATTATCTGTCCAGTTAAGCTCACTAATGCCTAGGATATCGATCTTTATGAGTTCTATTTCATTTTTGATCACTACCATTTTTCCTGGGGCCTTGGTAGCACAGTCATTAACCAAAATGTCAGCAGTTTGAATCCACCAGCCGCTCCTTGGAAATCCTACGGGGCAGATCTACTCTGCCCTATAGGTTCCTTATGAGTCAGAATCAACTCAACGTTAATGTTTCTTTTCTTTTTCTTTTAACCAATTCTCCTAGATTCGTACTTTGTACATTCCAAGTTTCAATTTTGAATGGTTGTTTGAAGCTCTTTGTTCTTATTTTGAGACATGCTACATCAGCAAATGAAAGTCCTGAAAATTTGACTCCATCAGCTTCATTAAAAATGACTCTAGTTTGAGGAGGTAGCTCTTCCCCAGTCATATTTTGAGTGCCTTCCAACCTGAGGGTCATTTTCTGACACTATATCAGACAATGTTTCCCTGCTACTCATAAGTTTTCGCTGGCCAATTTTTTCAGACGTAGATCGCCAGTTCCTTCTTCCTAGTCTGTCTTAATCTTGAAGGTCTGCTGAAACCTGTTCACTATGGGTGACCCTGCTGGTATTTGAAATACCAGGGGCATAGCTTCCAGCATCACAGCAACACACAAGCCACCACAGTATGTCAAACTGACAGAACTAGTTTTTCTCATCACTTACCTAAAGAGGCTTAGTGTTTTGCCTTTTCATTTCAAAATGGATGGATATGCATACCAAAATATTAAATTTGTCCCGACTTAAATCTATTAAATACTAATAATACCTTGGAATGATATCAGATTTTGATTATGTTGTCTATTTGGACACACTATACAACTGAGTAGAATTTTAGTTGATTTCAGTGATACTTGAAGATTAGTCTCTAGGTGCTTTTACACACTGGGAGGTCCACCTGCTTCATTTCACTAGCAGTTTGCACCACTGACAATACTGCCTAGATTTTACATGGCAGTTGAGACAACTTGCCGGGGTGCTGCACTACGTATCAGCTAACTGGAACCACTAATGATCTGAGTGACTTTTTAATACAAACTGCCAGAAAAACCGCCTAGTGTGACTGCAGATGGCTTTTTTAAGAGTTAGCTACTTGAGAACCAGCATTCCTTGTTTCTTACATGTCAATAATGTAAATACAAGATAGGACATTAAAACAATGAATAGTAATACACCATCCTCCAATACACATGAAACTTGATCTTTCGATTTTGTATGATATACTATTAAAATAGCTCAGAATTATTGTAAAGTCACTGAATTTGCAGAGAAATTACAAGATTTTATCATTTGCTAGTATTTATCTCACCACTAAAGACAAAAGAGTTTTACAATTTTCTCTGCTACCTCATTCAAAGCATGTATTTGTCAATATTTTATTGTGTTTTATGTGAAAATTTATAGCAAATTGAGTTTCCATTTCACAATTTTTATACAACTTGTTCCATGACATTGGTTATATTTTTCACAACTGTTAACATTCTCATTATTTTTCTTCTATTTCAGTTAATCTAGTTTCCCCTCCAGTCCTTAGGGTCTCATCTTTGTTTTAGTGTAAATGTTGATCGTTCAGTCTCATACAGTTGATTATTTAAGGGAGCACAGTATTCGTGGGTGATATTGTTTGTTTTATAAGTCAGTCTATTATATGGATGAAAAGTGACCACTAGAAGTGGCTTGGGTTTCGAGTTCTGAAAGTATCTTAGGGCAATAGTTTTGGGGGCGCCACTTAATAAACGAGGATGTAGAGCATTATCTTTCTGAACTATGTTATGCCAATACATAAACTATGAATGGGAATTCCAGAACACTTAATTGTGCTCATGAGAAACCTGTGCGTAGACCAAGAGGTAGTCATTTGAACAGAACAAGGGGACACTGCATGGTTCTAAATCAGGAAAGGTGTACCACATGGTTGTATCCTTTCACCATACTTATTCAATCTCTGTCCTGAGCAAATAATCCGAGAAGCTGGACTATATGAAGAAGAACAGGGTGTCAGGATTGGAGGACAACTCATTAACAACCTGGGTTATGCAGATGACACAACTTTGCTTGCTGAAAGTGAAGAGGACTTGAAGGGCTTACTGATGAGAATCAAAGATTACAGCCTTCAGTGTGGATTACACCTCAACAGAAAGAAAACAAAAATTGTCACAACTGGACCAATAAGCAACATCATGATAAACGGAGTAAAGATGGAAGTCATCAAGGATTTCATTTTACCTGGATCCACCATCAACACCCATGGAAGCAGCAGTCAAGAAATCAAACGACTCATTGCACTGGGCCAATCTTCTGCAAAAGATCTCTTTAAAGTGTTAAAAAAGCAAAGCTGTCACTTTAAGGACTAAGGTGCATGTGACCCAAGCCATGGTGTTTTCAGTTGCCTCATATGCATGTGAAAGCTGGGCAATGAATAAGGAAGACCAAAGGAGAATTGACACCTTTGACTTATGGTTTTGGTGAAGAATATTGAATATACCATTGACTGCCAGTAGAAAGAACGAATCTATCTTGGAAGGAGTACAGCCAGAATACTCCTTAGAAGCGAGTATGGTGGGACTTTGTCTCACATATTTTGGACATGTTATCAGGAGTGACCGGTCTCTGGAGAAGGACATCATGCTTGGTAAAGTAGAGGGTCAGCAAAAAAGAGGAAGACCTTCATAAGAGATGGATTGACACAGTGGCTGCAACAATGGGCTGAAGCATAACCACAATCATGAGGATGGTGCAGGGTTAGGTGGTGTTTTGTTCTGTTGCACATATGGTCACTATAAGTCGGAACCAACTCAAGGGCACCTAACAACAACAACAACAATCTTTATATTGTGTATGCCACAATTTTCAGGTGCAGAGTAAGAATTAAATGAACAGATGACTAGACTCTGATAAGGTGTTAGTAGTGTTAAATGAAGTATAGCTTTTTAAAACAGGAGGAGAACTTTTGTTAGTAAAGATACATATAGAGACACATATGGAGCCCTGATGCCTCAGTAGTTAAGAGTTACAGATGCTAACCAAGAGGTTGGCAGTCCAATTCCACCAGTTACTTCTTGGAAACCCTATGGGGCAGTTCTATTCTGTCCTATAGGGTTGCTATGAGTCAGAATCCACTCGATGGCAATGGGTTTTTGGTTTGGATAGAGTGGTAGAAAGGAGGAAGAAACGGCATCTACCCTGTGTACAATTTTGTTTTGTATCCCAGGGATGCTGTTGTAATTATGGGGTTCCACTAAGAATAAAAAATAACATATTTAATATATCCATATAGAAGAGAGCCAGAGAAAGCCTCTTCTTTCCACTGAATGTAAATGAAGTTGTAATTATTTTGCACTTTAAAATCTTATTTAGTGAATTATATTAACTAAGTATTAAAAGCTCCACCAAACTTACATTCTTGATATGAATCCCAGATGTTCTTGACGGCTTGTACTTTTTTATACGTTGCTCATTTTGATTTGTGAATATTTTGTTAAGCACTTTAAATCTATTTATGGTAGACACTGGTCTGTTATTTTATTTTTCTGTAGTGCATTTTTTAGGTTTTGGAAGAAGGGTTAAACCATCTTCAAAAAAGGAATTGAGAAAGTTTGCTCTATCACTCTATTTTGAACTAGTACGGGTAAAATTAATTCTATTCCTTAAATGTTTGAAACCATCTTTTTTTTTAATTTTCAAAATTAATTTATTAGTTAAGTTGTTGTTGTTAGGTGCCATCAAGTCGGTTCTGACTCATAGCGACCCTTTGTGTACCAGAAAGAAACATTGCCGGGTCCTGCACCATCCTAGCAATCCTTGTTATGTTTGAGCCAATTGTTGCAGTCACTGTCAATCCATCTCCCTGAGGGTCTTCCCCTTTTTCACTGACCCTCTGACCTACCAAGTATGATGTCCTTCTCCAAGGACTTGTCCCTACTTATAACATGTCCACAGTACATGAGACAAAATCTTGCCATCCTCGCTTCTATAAAGAATTATGACTGTACTCCTTCCAAGACATATTTGTTTGCTCTTCTGGAAGTCCATGGTATATTCAATATTCTTTGCCAACACCATAATTCAAAGGCATCCATTCTTCAGTCTTCCTTATTCATTGTCCAGCATTCGCATGCATATGAAGTGATTGAAAATACCAAGGTTTGGGTCAGGCACATCTTAGTTCTCAAGGTGACATATTTGCTTTTCAAAACTTTAAAAAGGTCTTTTGCAGCAGATTTACCCAATGCAATACACATTGTTTGATTTCTTGACTGCTGCTTCCATGGGCATTATTTGATATAGAGCAATTCAAACCATTGATTTCATCTTGAAAGAGTTTTGTTTTGCAGGATACATGACTGTTTTCTAATTTGTCAGATCTTTTGCCATAAAATGTTAATAAAATTTGATTTTTTATACTTTCATTCTGATTTTGCCAACTTGTCTTTGCTCTTTTTCTTGATCATTCTCCCTAAGGACTTACAAATTTTACAAGAGTACTACAGTCATTTTTGACACAAAGGTAACTAGTGATCTTTAACATAACTAGCTTGATTCCTGTAGTATATTTATTATATTACTATACTCTTATTTTTTTCCTTACAAAACTAAACTGTTCCTTTATTTTTATTACATTGTTTTAGTAGTCTGTAACTAGTTTTGATATTTCATTACCCTATTTTCCAAGTTTAGCATAGATATTTCTCAATATTGTTATTAAGCATATATATGGCAAAAGAAAATATCAGTAAATGTCTTACCCTTATTTTAGATCATTGAATGAATAAAATTGTCAAAAAATAGCCAGGTAGTAATAATAGATATCTTGTTCTGAGCTTATTCTCATTTAATTTTATAAAATTATGTTACAATGTTTACATTTGAGGGGGCAAGATTAATTTCTTATTCAATGCTTATAACTGTTTCAAGGACTTTTAAAATGGCAGGATTTCAATAAAAACATAATTTTATATATGTATGAATATAACTTAAATTTCTTTCAAAATCATAACTCATTCTAAATAATTATGAATACAAATGGTTTTTCATTAATCGTTCATTTCTTTATTCTCTGTTCATTTGACTTGAGTTTTGTTCCATTTATATGTTAAGACATTTTAATAAACTGCAATCCTATTATACTTGTTGCAAGCGTATTTTGAACTAGTTACCCTTGATATAAACGAAATGAAAATTTCCACTATCTTACTTTCTTTCAAAACATATACATGAAATATTTTGAGGACTTTATACTGAGATGACTAATCCATGGTTGCCAAAATGACTCTGATGCTTAACTATAATTTATCATATGTTAGGGTGTTCTTTTGTTTTCTGCAATCAGTGTCAGATCTTGAGAAACAGTTGTTGTTGTTTTTAAGAAAATATCATGATGCTCTTCATGATAAAGGATACATGCTTGAAAAATAGCATGCTGCTTTATATAAAAGAACAAATAATAATAATTAGCTTTAGATTAGAAAAAAATCCACCTGCCAAAACACAAAATCTAAATCTATCACATACCCTACCACTGAATTTCTAAAATGGATAATTCCTCACATACATTAATACTAAGGTCTTGAGAAAGTTAGTGTCTATACATTGATTATTCAAGTGAACACAGTCAGTTCTGACTATGCATGATAGCAAATGAAGCCAAGTTCACATTGTTTATAAGCTGTTTAATGATGTATAGAGTACTCAGTGTGGAGATAGAGTTTACTTAGTCATCTAACCTTACTTGGTCCTCATTTTTCAATAATTGATACAAGGAGGTAGGTTGATAACGACAGAAAATACAACATATACATCCATTAAAGTGATGAGTTTAACACATATCCAGTTCAAAAACCATTTAAAACATGTTTTGAATATGTGTTATTTTATAAAATTTAATTATACGGGAAAATGAGATTAATATATGATCACCATACTATAGAATTTCCAGACAAAAATAGTCACATACAAATAACAGTCTGTAGAAGACCTAAAAATGACAAAATAGTAGTGATGCATCTTGATGGAAATGCACTGGGAAGACATAAGAAAGGAAGTTTGAAAAATGTGCAAATTTGATAAGAAAGAGCAATGAATGTTAAGCTGATGTCTTATTTGTTTATTAAATAAAATTGTGCAGGGGAGCTATGTAAACAATATTGTGTTTAGGGAAGGAATATATAGAATAAATTGGAATGAGAAAATGTGGATATCTGGAAGCCAATTTGAAATTACCCTAAAACAGAAGAATTAGACAATGAAACAGCTAAATCATAGACATTTCTAGACAGAAGAAATCAATGATCCCTTCAATTATGTATGGATTTTTATTGTAGTATATAACACATACAGAGAAAAGTACACAGAAGAACATTGTATAACACGTTGAATTATTCAAATGTAAAAACATATAACATTCCCAAGTCAACTAAAAAATATTTATTGTGTCCCTGAAGCCACACTCATGACCCTTTCAATCACTTCCCCCCCTTCCCACAAAACAGAAATATTCCCGGTTTCTAACAATATAAACTAGTTTTGGCTGTTTGGGATTTTATATAAATAGATTTATACATTGTATGGCCTTGGTTATCAGACTTTTCTTGCTCATCTTGACATATTTGTAGTTTAGCTATGTTATTGCATGAAGAGGCCATCTGTTTATTTTTACTGTTTTATTTTTTTCTGAATTATTTTTTACATTCTTGTGTTGATGGACATTTGTATTCTTCTTGTTTTGATACTATTATAAGCATTCTTGTACATGCCTCAGTACACATATATATGCATTGTGATTAAATATATATCTGGGAGTTGAATATTTTTGTAATAGAATTGGTTAAACTTTGTTGCTGTTGTTGTTAGTTGTTGTGGAATAGGCTCTGACACATGGCAACTTTGTGTATAACAAAATGTAGTGTTGCCTGGTCCTGCACCGAAAATTCAGTGCATACTGCCAAATTTATTGTCATCTGGGTTGACCGATTTGCCTTCCCACCAACAGTAAAAGAATATTGCCGTTTATCCTTGATGCCAAAACATGACATTGAGTGCCTTGTTGAGATTAGCTGTGTTGGAGGATGTGTAATCACATATCATCACGGTTTTCTTTGACTTTTCCTAAATCCTAATAAGGTTGAAGATGTTTTCATATATCTATTAGACAATCAATATTCTCTTTTATGATATGCTAATTTAAAAATCTTGACCAATATATTCTATTGAGTTTTTTTGTTTGTTGGTTGGTTTGTTTTGTTTTATATGAGTTAATTTTATCTTCAGGATATGAATGCTTTTCAAACACTTGCGTTGCAAACATTTTTCACATGGTAGCTTGGTGTTTCATTCCCTTAATTTTTTTTTTGGTAAATATAGTTCTTAATTTTAGTTAAGTGTATTAGTGGCACTGCTGAAGAAGGCTAACATTAGCCAGTTGCAATAACTCTCTTACCTTATCCTCTAAGAGTTTTATAATTTTTACTGCCAAGGAAACGATTTTAACAACAGTTTGAGAATGAGCAAATATCACTTTTTCTTTGAATAGTATTCAATTAAAATAAAGCCATTATTGAAAACACTGGGTTTTTTTTTCCTCTCTTGGTGCAAAGCCACATTTTCTCTTGTAAATTACATATTCCTGTATATATGCTGGTCAGTTTCTGTGCTCTCTATGATAGTCCATCGGTTTGATTCTCTTATTGTTAATTACTGTAGCTTTGAGGTAAGTATTGATTTTTATTAAAGTTGGTCCTCCCACTGTGTAAATCTTAATTATTTGTGGTTCTTGATATTTCCAAATAAAATTCAGATTCAGTTTGTCAACTGTCACACACACACATATACTTGCACACTTACATGTTTGTGGGATTTGGACTGTGGTGGCACAAAATGTATACAAATATAAATAAAATCTTTAAAATATTCCAAATTAAAATTAAGGACATGTCCTTATTTATGTAGTTATTTTTAATGTTTTAGAATTTATGACATTTTCACAGTATTTTTAGATATTTTTAATTGTTATTTGATATTTTAGTGCTGTTGTAAACTATATATATTTATATATAGAAATAAATACATATACGTACATATTAAATCTCAGATTCCTCTTTTCTCTTCGTAGAAATGCGATTAATTTTGTATTATTGTATATTAAATCACATTTATACTAATTGTATATATGATTAATTAAATTTACATTTGTATAACAATATGTACATTTAAATATTTACAATAACTTATTAATCAATAGCATCTTTTTAAATTATCACATTTATTCTCAAGAACTTTCCATAGATAATTTTCTACGCACACAATAATGTAGTGTCTGATTTTACTTTTTGTAGACAGAATTTTTCAGAGATCTTGTTGAAAGAATGAAACAAAGTAATACGTAGGAGGAGAAAAGCAAAATTTTTATAAACAAAACTACTTCAGTACTGGGAACCATGGTGGCGTAGTGGTTAAGGCTATGGCTGCTAACCAAAAAGTCAGCAGTTTGAATCCACCAGGCCCTCCTTGGAAACCCTATGGGGCAGTTCTTTTCTGTGCTATAGGATCGCTATGAGTCGGAATCAACTTGACTGCAATGGGTTGGTGGTTGGTTGTACTTCAGTACTATTTCACTTTAGTAAATCAAAGAATAATTTTAATACATTCTGAGACTATTGAGCAGAATAATGAAATAATTCTGAGCACCTCTTCCTATCTCTTTTCTATCATTTAAAATCGTTAATGAAATCAACAATGGACTACATAGGTGTAAGTGTCCCATTATAACTTCCCTCTCAATCCTGATTGCAGCTGAACATTATGCAAACTCTCTTCCTGCTGTGCATGGCAGCCAACTCCTAGCTCTTTTCCCACTTGCTGCGTGAGGGACAGGGAGCAGGAATTAATGAGACATTCCATGAAAGTTACAGAAAATCTGAAATCAGAACTTTGAGAGGTTACTAACTTGTTTTTTGGCCTAGCAGAGTGGTATCAGCAATGAAAAATTAATATGCTAATATACAGGAAAATTATGCAAATACCTTGAGAAAACTTTTATTCACCTCAACTATTTATAAAGCTAGGGTATGGCACTACAACATTTAGTTTTATATGGTATAGCTCAGTGTACGTATAAGAACTTGAGGCACAGGTATTAATGTATATTTGATCCACTTATGTCTATATGTAAATTCCTCCTATGCATAAAAAGGTAAAGAAGACTAATGAATAATGTTATTTCTGATGGATTTCAGTTCTCAGAGTTCTAGTGGAATTTAATGATGTTTGTTTTTTTCTTTAGTATTCCTCTATAACACCAAAGCTATGGAATAAGAGGCAGAAAATACGTTTTCTAACAGAAAGACCTACCATTCATTGAAGCATGTCACACACTTGTGGTAGAGAAGGTCACCCACTTGAGGCAGAGAAAGTCATGAAAAAGTACTTGTAACAGTATATCTTTTACAAAGACCAGAATGATTTTATGATTGAAATCATATCTATAACTGGGTATATTCTAATTAATGATATGCATAACTATAATTTCTGCTGAAAGAATAAAATGATTGCCTGTGGGATTAGTGTACCAGAGAATGATAGTGATGAGGCAGCTTCACCTTCTTCTGAAATTTATTTTGGGTGACTATGGAAAAGAGAATAAGAGATTGAATATGTTAGTTGAATTTTGGCGACAACATACGAAAAAATGGAATTACACTAGTTGCAAACTGTATAGCATTTTGTTTGATTTTATAATCCAAAACCTTTCCCAAAAAGCAAAACAGAATTGCTAGTGTTAACTTTAGTTATTACCATTAAGAGACAAATTTTTAAACATATTTTAAAATATGCATTTCTCAATAAATAAAAATAAAATATTGAGGTACTAGATTAATATCTACTAATGATTTATCATATAGGTTTAATATTGTGTCAAGTACAAAATGTAGCCAATCTGTCCTAATATTTTAAATGACTATGTCTTTTACCAAGGTTATGATAGGTGGTAGGAAGAATATATGTAGAAATTTAGAATCACCAAGTATAAATGAATTCCCCCACATCACATTCTTAAATAGCGTCAAACCTCCAAATGGTATTCTCTAGAAGTGGAGTACCTGCCCTTTTTCCCAGACAAATAAGATGGGGATCTAATAACTTGACCAGATCTTATCAGTCCCCTAGGAATATGATTTATTCTGCTTCTTCCTAAAGCCATTTATTGGGGTTCAGTTTTGAACTGATATATCTGAAACTACAACATAGACATCACATAATGAATGAAACAAAACTGGTTAATCTCAGTTAATTATCACAATGTTCCATTCAAAGTAATGTATTCCCTGGTGACCACACTTTCATAGACTACACCTGAGCTTTTTTTCTGGTCACAGGGGTGGATACTGCTTTGAAGGTGCTTCCGTTCGGTAATTAATTTGGCTCTCTTCAAATATTCTATTGATAGCTCTTGGATGTATTTAAGTTTCAGATAAAAACTTTAAAGTAATTATTTGACAGAGAAACTTGAACACTGCTAAGATGTTTGTCATAAATAACTCATTTGTTTCACGGGAAAATATAGCAGCATAGAAGCAGACCATGCCCTTTTGCAACACAATAGATAAAGACTAATCATAGATAGATAGATAGATGATAGACAGACAGACAGACAGATAGACAGATAGGCAGATAGATAGACAGAGAGACATGAAAAGAGAAAAAGAGAGAGAGTTTCAGAAGTTAGTGGAAGCAAATCTAGATGAAGCAAACATTCAGAGAGGGAAAGTCCCTTCCTTGATCAGCTGAGACCAAAAGTCTTTTCTTTTTGGGGGACTTTTTAAATTCTCCAAACTGCACTGATGACTGTGTTTTCTGGGGGAAGAGAAAAGCAGAAATTTTTATGGCTCCCTGGTCTGGCATGATAGATTGGAATTTAGAAAAATTCCCAGCTTGAAAAATACACAGCTAGATTTTAAAGGTAACATGTAGAATATCGAATATACTACGGACTGCCAAAAGAACTAACAAATCTGTCTTGGAAGAAGTACAACCAGAATCCTCTTTACAAGCGAGGATAGCGAGATTATGTCTCACAAACTTTGAGCAAGTATAGGGATCAGTCCCTGGAGAAGGACATCATGCTTGGTAAAATAGAGGGTCAACCAAAAAGCGGAAGATCTTCAAAGAGACAGGCTGACACAGTGGCTCCAACAATGGGCTAAAGCATAACAAAGATTGTGAGGATGGCACAGGACCAGGTAGTGTTTCGTTCTGTTGTACAAAGGGTCCCTATGAGTACAAAAGCGACTTGACGGTGCCTAACAAAAACAACAACATGGTATATTCAATATTCTTCACCAACACCATAATTCAAAGGCATCAATTCTTCTTCAGTCTTCCTTATTCATTATCCCATTGCATATTAGGCACTTGAAAACACCATGGCTTGGGTCAGGTGCATCTTAGTCTTCTGGGTGACATCTTTGTTTTTTAATACTTTAAAGAGAACTTTTGCAGCAAATTTGCCCAAAGCAATACGTCATTTGTTTTCTTAACTCCTGCATCCATGGGTGTTGACTGTAGATCCAAATAAAATGAAATCCTTGACCACTTCAATGCTTTCTCTGTTTATCATGATGTTGCTGATTTGTTCAGTTGTGAGGATTTTCAGTTTTGTTTTGTTTTTTATGTTGAGGTGTAATCCATACTGAAGGCTGTAGTCTTTGACCTTCATCAGTAAGTGCTTCAAGTCCTCTTCACTTTCAGCAAGGTTGTGTCATCAGCATAATGCAGGTTGTTAATGAGTTTTCCTCCAATCCTGATGCCGTGTTCTTCTTCACATAGTCCAGCTTCTGCGATTATTTGCTCAGCATACAGAGTGAACAAGTATGGTGAAAGAATGCAACCCTAACACACATCTTCCCTGACTTTAAACCATGCAGTATCCCTTTATTCTGTTCAAATGACTGTCTCTTGATCTATGTACATTGTTCCCTATGAGCACAATTAAATATTTTGGAACTCCTATGCTTGGCAATGCTATCGATAATTGGTTATGATCCACACAGTCGAATGCCTTTGCATAGTCAATAAAACACAGGTAAACATCTTTCTGCTATCCTCTACTTTCAGTCAGTATCCATCTGACATCGGCTATAATATCGTTTGTTATTGCCATGTGAGCCTCTCCAGCATGACAGCTTGCAAGCCAAGAAGGCAAGAGAGAAAATGCCAGCAAAATCAAAATCACTATACTTTTTATCTAATTATGGATTTGTCATTCCCGGCATAGTAGACCATATGATCATCCTATTCTAAATGGCCAGTGCCAGTCCAGTTCAGCTCACTAATGCCTAGGATATTGATATTTATGAGGCTTATGTGGCATCCTCTTCTGAATCCAGCTTGAATTTCTGGCAGTTTCCTGTCAATGTACTGCTGCAGCCACTTTTGAATGATCTTCAGCAAAATTTTACTTGCATCCAATATTAATGATAATATTTCATAATTTCTGCATTCAGTCAGATCACCTTTCTTGGGAATGAGCATAAACATGGATCTCTTCTAGCAGGTTGGACAGGTAGCTGTCTTCCAAATTTCTTGTTATAGATAAGTGAGCACTTTCAGAGTTGCGTCTGTTTGTTGAAACATCTCACTTGGTATTCCATCAATTCCTGGACCCTTGTTTTTTGCCAGTACCTTCAGTGCAGCTTGGACCTCTTCCTTCAGTACCATCAGTTCCTTGAAATGGTTGAACGTTGATCAATTCTTTTTGGTAGAGACTATGTATTCTTTCATATCAGTTTGTCATATGTGGGAGCTTGCGTGTTGATGTGATGCTGGAAGCTATGCCACCTGTATTCAAATACCAGCAGGGTCACCCGTGGCAAACAGGTTTCAGCTGAGCTTCCAGACTAAGACAGACTAGGAAGAAGGACCTTGAGGTCTACTTCTAAAAAGAATTAGCCAGTGAAAAAACCTTATGAAAAACAGCAGAACATTGTCTGATACAGTGCCTGAAGATGAGTCCCGCAGATTGGAAGGCACTCAAAAGACGACTGGTGAAGAGCTGCCTCCTCAAAGTAGAACTGACCTTAATGAGATTTCAAAATCTTCATTTGCTGATGTGGCACGACTCAGAAACAGCTGCAAACATCCATTAATAATCAGAACATGGAATCTACGAAGTATGAATCTAGGAAATTGGAAATCGTCAAAAATGAAATGGAACACATAAACATCAATATCCTAGGCATTAGTGAGCTGAAATGGACTCGTATTAGCCATTTTGAATTGGATGATCATTTGGTCTACTATGCTGACAATGTCAAATCCATAATTAGATTAAAAAAAATAGTGATTTTGATTTTGCTAGCATTTTCTCTCTTGCCTTCTTGGCTTGCTGACTTTGAGAAAGCAAGCTCTCATGCTGGAGAGGCTCACATGGCAAGGAACTAAGAACATCCTCTGACCAATAGCCAGAGACATAACGATGCCCTTGGTCTAACTGTTAATGAGAAATTCAATCCTCTCAACAACCAAATGAGTGATCTTGGAAGTGGAACCATCTCCAGTCAAGTCTTGGGATTACTGTAGCCTCAGACGACGCCTTGATTACAGTCTGTAAGAGACCTTAAAGCAGAAGACCCAGCTAATATGTGCCCAGATTTTTGATCCACAGAAGTTATGCAATAGTAAATGTGTTTTTCTTGTAAGCCAGTATGTTTTGGAAGAATTTTTTTATACAGCATTCTCTTTTTCAGTTAAAATATGGGTATCAATATAATGTGATATTCAGTTTTCTCATCTAATATCTGCTTACTACTAGCTGTTCCAGATTTCATTTTATGGAAATAAATAATTTGTTACAAAGTGTATTTACTTAATACTTTAAAATTGTTGTAAAATTGTTGTAAAATCATCTTTCCACGGATATTTTACAGCAATTTAACTTAAGATAAATTGGCATTTGACCACCAATTATCACTTTACAATCACACTGATGTTGTCAATTTCTATTAACTTTCATTTGAAACGGTCTGTTCTTTACCCATGTTCAAGCAACACATGCTTCAACCACATAGATCCAATTGGAAGTTCATGGGTTCGAATTACAATTGAACTAATTGACTCTTCTGAGTCAGATACTTCTTTGCCTTCATTTTCACTTAGTTTACATCATACGACTAGCCCATTGACTTTTAATATAATAAAATGTGTAACCTGAGGTTTTCCAATGTAGGACATTTTTAAACAGCTTGTATTCTAGAGTGATGCAGTGGTTAAGGGCTTGGCTGCCAACCAAAAGGTCAGCAGTTCAAATCAACCAGCTGCTCCTTGGAAACCCTATGGGGCAGTTCTAATCTGTCTTATAGGGTCGCTATGAGTCGGAATCTACTCAATGGCAATGGGTTTGGTTTAGTTTGTATACTAGAAGATGAACTTTCTAATATTTGAAATTTGATGACCTAGGTAATCTTCTTCATTTTTTCTTTTAATTTTAATAATTACTTAAAGATTTGTCCTTGTGAAAAGATTTTTAATGTATTTCACAGTCAGTAAATTATTACCATTGTAAAATTGATCTGTAGTAGATAAGGTAAAGTAAAATAACCTAGTTCCCAGGGGGCAAAAAAATCCTTCCACTGGAGTGGGAAAGGCTATTGTCTAAAAGAAGTAAAATAATTTTCAGTGGTTGGCAAAAACCAGCACCAGGATTTAGACAGACTGTAAATGGAAGTCAGCAGAAAACAGGGAATAGTCCAATAAATACTAGTGGTTTGTGTTAGGAGTTTCTTACACAAACTAAGTGAAGTGATGACAGGCATGATGATAAATCTGGGAAAAATGATATTCAGAAATCCAGATGTCAGACAGCATTGAGGAAGATTGTTGAGAGATATCCAGTTTCCATGTCCTATTTGGAAGTCATGGCCAGGACTTCAATCCTTGGAGAGAGATCATTTAAACTAAAGTAAAACAAAAGTGCGTTATCCTTCATGAAGTACAGCAATCACAAAAGGACAAATGTTGTATGATCCCTCTTGTATGAAATATCTAGAATAGGCAAATGCATAGACACAAAAGTTCATTAGTAGTTACCAGGGGCAAGAGGGAGGGGAAAGAGTATGTTATTGTTTAGGAAGCAATGAGTATCTTTTAATGGTGATGGAAAATTTGACAAAGGATATTGGTGGTGGTTGCGTTAACATGATGAAGTTTGCGTTAACATGATGAAGGTTGTGTTAACATGATGAATGTTATCAATGTCACTGAATAGTGTTTATGAAAATATTAAATGGACAAATGTTATTTTATATATGTGTGTGTGTGTGTGTGTGTGTGTGTGTGTGTGTATATATATATATATATATATATATATATATATATATATAAAACCACAATAAAAAATGTTATTGGTGTAGAGTTGATACACAGAATGCTAAGTGAAACAACAGGAAAATAACTAACTTAATTATTCATGACTCAGTGAGAACCTACCATGTTTTCAGTGTTATGCTGTTAGCTGGAAATAGATAAGTATGACACACTCTCAATAACCCCAAAATCAAGTTGGCAAAAACTGTATTAAGATACACTTGGCCTTATGATAGTTACAATACTGAAATTTTGTTTAAGGAAAATAGTGTAGACTTCAGAAAAAAGCAGTCAACGATTTGAATTTTAGATAATTCACTCACTAGCTATAAGATCTTGGCCAGATTCATTAGACCATATAAGCCACAGTAAAATGGGGAAATAATTACATTATACAATTGAAAATTAAATTAATGTCATATATATTACCCACCCCACTGTCTCATATGTTAAAGTGTCTCTATTAATGAGATGGTGGAGTAAATAGTAGTTGCACATATAACAGTAGTCGTGTGTGTGATGTAGGTGGTATTGGTAGTAGTAGACGTAGCAGAAGCGATTGTGCTGTCTTCCTGTTCAAGGAAAACACAGGGACAAAAAGTATTTTGAGTTATATAGTCTAATTCCATCCAGTTTATTATTTCCCTGAAAAAAGATAACTCCAAACCAAATAACAAATAGTCAAAGCTTTAAACTGAGACTTAATATGGAAAATGGTAATCCAAACGAAATTTATATCATCCATACTCATTGTCTACATCAAAATCTTTCATAAAACTTCATCTGCCCAGGAAACTCCCTTTAACTCATCCTTGATTGAATGTGACTCTTCCACCTACCCTTATTTCATTAGTATTTTTTTTTTCAGCAGCTCATTATCCTGGTTACATTTCAAACTTACTCAATGGAAATTCATACTCAGGCATTGATAAGTCTGACAGTTCTCTGATTTAGATAGTTAGTGTCAGGCATTGAGCCTGCTGACAGCACGTATCGTTTTTAGTGATTACAGTAGTAGAAAACTCTACTTGATGGGACATTAACACTTATAGTCATAAGTGAGAATTAATGACTTGCTCAGGATGCCTGAAAATGTATCTTCATGTGGATCTCTCACAGCTAGGAAACTATGCAAAGTATCTGGAGTAAGGAAAGAGGCATGGAATCAATGAACAGTAACAACAAAATGAGATTGTGCGATGCACTTTATTATTGCTATTATTTTAAATGTATGTGCAAGGTCATGCAAATACATTGCCAATTTGTCTACCTGAGAGTGTGGTGCAAGGAAATTAAACATGCAAAGTTGTTACAAATAACACTACCCTTTTGAGTAAATGTTGGGAATTGTACTTGTCGGTTTAACATTAAGTAAGCTAGACAAACTAAATCCATTGCCGTTCAGTCGATTCTGACTCCTAGAGACCCTATAAGACAGAGTAAAACTGCCCCATATGATTTCCAAGGATGAAATGTTTAGAGAAGCAGACTGCCCCATATTTTCTTCTCACGGAGTGGCTGGTGGGTTCTAACCTCTGACCTTTTGGTTAGCGGCCAAGCCCTTAACCACTGTGCCACCAGGGCTCCTTTAAGTAGTGTATATAAGGTAAGAAAACTAAAACTAGTTAATTAAATTTAATTTGAAAATATGATTCAATATAACATGTCTTAACAGTAAAAAATGTTTGCTTCTAATTAGTAATAATGCCAACTTTTATAAGTATTTGTATATGTAGGCATCATATATATTGTTAAACTTTTCATGCACAGTTCTACTTCGGTGAAATGAAATTCATACTTACAGTGTTCAGTTCTCAGTGCAATTGTGTTTTGTTGGTTGAAGTAGCTTCACAGCATAATCTATTAATCAATTTAAAATGATGATTAAGCATATATTATCAGTATGAACAGTCAAGGGCCCTGATATCAAGGAGATTGAAGCCTGCTGCAAAGATCAGTGGGTAAATACTAATTATTAAATAAAATTGTCTTTGAACTTTAGGCAAATTGCAGAGGAAACAGATGTTTGTAATTCTGCTTAGCCATTGCCTGTCTGTCTGTTATACTGTGGTAGCTTGTATGTTGCTATAATGCTGGAAACTATGCTGCTAGTATTTCAAATACCAATAGAGTCATCCATGGTGGACAGGTTTCAGCAATTTCCAGACTAAGATAGACTAGGAAGAAAGGCCTGGTGATCTACTTCTTTACCAGTGAAAACCCTATGATCACAACAGAATATTGTTCAATATAGCGCTGGAAGATGAGCCCTTTAGTTGGAAGGCGTTCAAAACACAGTGTGACCACAACAGTAGATTCAAGCATATCAATGATTGTAAGATGGAAGAAGACCAAGCAACATTTCATTCTGTTGTACATGGCATTACCATGAGTAAGAGCTGACCTGACAGTAATGAATGACAATAACAACAATTCTGCTTGAAGACACAATAAAATTGAAACTTGAGGAATGTTTGGAATATTCCAGATGAGCAAAGATAAGGAGGCATTCCAGAATAAGACAATTATTTTTGAAATAGAAAGCAGAATAATAATTATAAAGACCAGAAAAAGAAGGAGGAGAGGAAGAAAAAGAAGAGGAAGAGGAAAAAGAAGTAGAGGAAGAGGAGGAAAAGGAGAAGCAGCATTTGATTTAGTGACTCATAGTTCAGAATTTCGGGAGTGTGTATTTAAGTAAAGAATAAGATTAAGTAGTGCTTGATTTGACATAAAGGATGAACGTGAAGTTCTAGTATAATATACAAAATACTGAGATTTATTCTGTGAGTTACAGAGAGCCAGTACAGAATTTTGAGCTTGGCATTGCCTGGGATGATTTAGTAAAAAGGAAAGGAATAGTGTTGAGACAACAAGCTTGTTGTATCTCAAAATTTGCTCTGTTTCTTCCAGTGCGCACGACTACACTTTCTGCTTTTTTGCATTGAATGTGGATGTGTGATTACACACTTGCAAATATGATGCAAACAGAAGCAATGTGTGCCGCTTTGGGGACTTAGGCCTTAAGACTCAGGACATGCCTTCATATTTTTGTTTTAGTTTTGTTTATTTCCTTTCCCCTTGGGTGAAACAAGAAGTTATCAAACATCCACCACCTAGCTAACAAAAGGTCTTAGTGGCTGACGGAAAAAAAAAAAAAAAATTGTGATGAAGCTAAGCTGAATTTCAGCCATGAGTCACCCATTTTGGAATTTTTATGTGAAAAAGGGGTAATCTTTGGTTTTTAACCTTTATATAATTGGACTTCTTCCTTCCTGTAGCTTAGCCTTCTGTCCTAACCTACATAGGATCTAAGCATGTTAACATAACCTGAAGGAAAATGATGTTGAAAGTCCAAGCTGGGGTGGTTACGGGGAAGTAAGAGAGAACAAGAGGGAAGACGAAAACTCTAAAAGGAAACTGGCTGCAGGACAAGGGATTAAATGGATATAAAATTAAGAGATAGATGCTCAATTCTGGGGAGCTGGCGTCACAAAATATTGAGCTGGGAATAAGGCATGCATGTTAGATTCAAGTGAAGAAGGATAGAAACGACTTTAGATAAATTTGTCAAAACTTAAGGTGGTTTTAATATACTTACGTGAAGGTAAAAGGTGTGAGATTTTAGTGGCAAATTAAAATAAGCATTGATAAGATTGAAGTTTATGTAACTAGAGCAAACAAGAAGTAAAAAAGAAAAATTCTCAAATAATCAGTATTTAATGATCAGTAGAGGAAGGTAAGCCTCAAACAACGGAGTTACCAGAAATGTAGAGGACAAGGAACACAACAGTTTCATGGAATCCATTAGAAAAGGGAGGTCAAACAGGCAGACGTCGATAGATCAGATCCCCAGAGAGTTCAAATAAGTTACAAAACAGAAAGAATTAAAAAGGAGTTCAAATTTCAACATAAGTTAGGTAAATACGGTAGGACTTTACACCCTAATGTTAAAAAGTCATTCTTCAAGTGCAGAGAGAAAGAAAGAACATGTGTCTTTGAGACAGGTGGGAATCGTGGAGCAGGTCAGCCTAAAATTTACCAGGGGCTTAGATTTCATAATGTGCAGTATAATTAAGAAAGTAGTTGCACTGATCCAGGGGAGTCAGACGTAGAAATCATGATCATGCTTTATTCAGGTGTAGAGAGAGAAAAGAATGATAAAACTAGAATTATAAATATCAGTGAATTATTTCCTATATTTTCACAAATGCACTCTGCTTTATCTTTCCACGTTTAACGCCTAATTTTTTGGAAAAAAAATTCCCATTTTCCAAAGTACTCACAACCTTATTCAAATATATGCTGAACATATATAAATATATTTATCATAAGACTATATAGGTTATATATTAAAATATATAAAATATGTGACGTACATTTTATCATATATTGGTAATGATTTGATTGGTCAATCAATTAGCCAGTGTGTTATTATTTTTTTTATTTATATATTTTATTGTACTTCAGGTGAAGGCTTACAGAACAAATAGTTTCTCATGAAACAGTAGTACACATGTTGTTTTATGACATTGGTTAACAACCCCACAAAATATTAAGCCTCTAAATTCTCAACCTTTTTTTTTTTGATGAAAATACAGATAGCCAAAGATACACCGTTTCAAAACTTTCTACATACACAGTTCAGTGAAATTGACTACGCTCTTCCAACTGTGCTGTTATTCTCACTTAAGATGAAGGCTTACAAAACAAAATAGTTTCTCATTTAGCAGTTACTACACATGTTGCCCTATGACAATGGTTAACAATCTCACAACACATCAAGAATATCCTTACTCCACCTTGTGTTTCCTATCACCAGGGGACTTCCTTGTCCCCTTCTGTCTTCTGGCCCTTGTCACTGGACTACTGTACCTCATTAGTCTCATTTGTTTTTGTTTTTGTTTATTTAACACCATTTCAAAACTTTTTACTTACACATTTAAGTGATATTGACTATGCTCTTCCAATTGTGCTGCCATTCTCGCCCAAGATGAAGGCTTACAGGACAAAACAGCCTCCCATTTAATAGTTACTACAAATGTTGCCCTATAGCAGTGGTCAACAATCTCACAACACATCGACAGTGTCCTTACTCAACTTGTGTTCCTTATCATCAGTTTCCTACTCCCCCTCTGCCTTCTGGCCTTTGTCACCGGACTCCTGTACCTCGTTAGTCCCATTTAGTTTTACTGGGCTGTCCACTCCCAGGCTTAACATCGAACCTCGAAGGTAACTTCACCTCTGAGCTGAAAGGGTGTCTGGGGGCCACACTGTTGAGGTTTCTCCAGTGTTCTTTAGGCCAGTAAATCTGGTCTTTTTTTTTTTTTTTTTTTTTTGAGGGGGGTGGTTAAAATTATGCTCTACATCCTTCTCCAGCTCTGTCCAGAACCCTCTGTTGTGATCCTGGTCAGAGCAGTCAGTGGTGGTAGCCGGGCACCATCTAGCTGTACTGGACTCAGTCCGGTGGAGGCCTTGGTAGCTGTGGACAATTAGTCCTTCGGACTAATCTTTTCGTTGTATCCTGTTCTCTTCATTCTCCCTTGCTCCCAAAGGGATGAGACCAGTGGAGTATCTTAGATGGCCGCTCATAGGCTTTTAAGACCCCAGACACTACTCACCAAGGTAGAATGTAGAGCATTATCTTTATAAGTAGTGTCATGCCAATTGAGCTAGATGTTCCCCGAGACCATGGTCCCCAGAGCCCTCCGTCCAACAACTCAGTCCCTCGGGGGGTTTGGATGTGTCTATAGGGCCTCCATGACCTTTCCTTGTGCAGGTTGTGTTAGTTTCCCCTGTACTGTGTACTATCTCACCTCTCACCCAAGGTACCACTTATCTATTGCCTATTTAGTATTTCCCCCCCTTCCCCTCCCATCCCTGGTAACCAACAAGGATTGTTACATTTTGCATGTGAATTTTTTCATGGGTTTTTACAATAGAGGTCTCATACAATATTTGTCCTTTTGTGATTGACTTATTTCACTCAGCATAATGTCCTCCAGTTTCATCCATGTTATGAGATGGTTCACAGATTCATTGTTGTTCTTTCTCGTTGCATAGTACTCCATTGTGTGTATGTACCATAGTTTGTGTATCCATTCATCTGTTGATGGACATCGAGGTTGTTTCCATCGTTTTGCTATTGTGAACAATGCTGCCATGAACATAGGTGTGCATATGTCTATTCGAGTGATGACTCTTATTTCTCTAGGATATATTTCTAGGAGTGGGATTGCTGGATCGAATGGTATGTCTATTTCTAGCTTTCTGAGGAAACGCCATATCATTTTCCAAAATGGTTGTATCATTTTGCATTCCCACCAGCAGTGTATAAGAGTTCCCATCTCCCCGCAGCACCACCAACATTTGTTATTTCCAGTATTTTTGATTCGTGCCAGTAATGCCGAGGTGAGATGGTATCTCATTGTGGTTTTAATTTTCATTTCTCTAATGGCTAGTGATTGCGAGCATTTCCTCATGTGTCTGTTGGCCATTTGAAAGTCTTCCTTGGTGAAGTGTCTGTTCATTTCCTTTGCCCATTTTTTGATAAGATTGTTTGTCTTTTTGTTGTAGAGGTGTAGGATTTTCTTGTAGATTATGGAGATTAGATCTTTGTCTGATTTGTACTGTCCAAAAATTTTTTCCAGTCTGTAGGTTCTCTTTTGACTCTTTTGGTGAAGTCTTTTGAAGAGCATAGATGTTTGATTTTTAGAAGATCCCACTTATCTAGTTTATCTGTTGGGTTTTTTGTGTTGATGTTTATGTTTTATATCCTGTTAATTAAGGCCTGAAGTGTTGGTCCTATTTTTTCTTCTATGAATTTTATAGTTTGAGGCTTGATATTCAGGTCTTTGATCCATTTAGAAGTCTTTTTAGTATATGGTGTGAGGTATGGGTCCTGATGCATTTTTCTACAAATGGATATCCAGTTTTGCCAGCACCATTTGTTAAAAAGACTGTCTTTTCCCCATTTGATGGAATTTGGGCCCTTGTCGAAGATCAGGTGACTGTAGGTGGATGGGTTTACATCTGGGTTCTCAATTCTGTTCCATTGGTCAATGTCTCTGTTGTTGTACCATTACCAGGCTGTTTTGAGTACTGTAGCTGTATAGTAGGTTCTCAAGTCAGGTAGTGTGAGTCCTCCAACTTTATTCTTCTTCTTCAGTAGTGCTTTACTTATTCGGGGTTTCTTCCCTTTCTATATAAAGTTAATAATTAGTTTTTCCATCTCTTTGAAGAATGTTGTTGGTATTTGGATTGGGATTGCATTGTATTTGTAAATTGCTTTAGGTAGAATTGCCATTTTCACAATGTTGAGTCTGCCTATCCATGAGCATGGTATGTTTTTCCATTTATGTAGATCCCTTTGGGTTTCATGCAGCAGTGTTTTGTAGTTTTCTTTGTATAGGTCTTTTATATTCCTGGTCAGATTTATTCCTAAGTATTTTATCTTTTTAGGGGCTATTGAAAATGGTATTGATTTCCTGATCTCCTTTTCATCGTTCTCTTTACTGGTGTCTAGGAATCCAACTGATTTTTGAATGTTTATCTTGTATCCAGCTACTGTGCTGAATCTTTCTATTAGTTTCAGTAGATTTCTCATGGAGTCTTTAGGGTTTTCTATGTATAGTATCATATCATCTGCAAACAGGGAGAGTTTAACTTCTTCATTACCAATTTGGATGCCCTTTATTTCTTTCTCTTGCCTTATTGCTCTAGCTAGAACTTCCAGCACAATGTTAAATAAGAGTGGTGATAAAGGGCATCCTTGTCTTGTTCCTGTTTTCAAGGGGCATGTTTTCAGCCTCTCCCCATTAAGAATGATGTTGGCTGTTGGTTTTGCATAGATGCCCTTTATTATGTTGAGAAATTTCCCTTCTGTGCCTATTTTATTGAGAGCTTTTATCAGGAATGGGTGTTGGACTTTGTCAAATGCCTTTTCTGCATCAATTGAGATGATCATGTGATTTTTTTCTTTCTTTTTATTTATGTGGTGGATTACGTTGATGGATTTTCTAATGTTAAACCATCCTTGCATACCTGGTATGAATCCTACTTGGTCGTGGTGTATTATTTTTTTGATATGATACTGAATTCTATTGGCTAGAATTTTGTTCAGAATTTTTGCATCTATATTCATGAGAGATAGTGGTCTGTAATTTTCTTTTTTTGTGATATCTTTGCCTGGTTTTGGTATCAGCGGTATGCTGGCTTCATAGAATGAATTTGGAAGTGTTGCTTCCTCTTCTGTGCTCTGAAATAGGTTGAGTAGAACTGGTACAAGCTCTTCTGTAAATCTTTTGTAGAATTCTCCAGTGAAGCCATCTGGGCCAGGGATTTTTTTGGTTGGGAGTTTTTTTATTACGTTTTCAATCTCTTCTCCTGTTATGGGTCTGTTCAGATTTTCAGTATCACTTTGTTGTAGTTTGGGTAGGCCGTGTGTTTCTAGAAATTTATCCATTTCCTCTAGGTTTTCAAATTTGTTGGAATATAGTTTTTCTTATTATTCTGTTATAATCCTTTTTATTTCGGTTGGGTCTGTTGTAATGTCCCCCATTTCCTTTCTTATTTGGGTTATTTGTGTTCTCTGCTGTTTTTCTTTTGTCAGTCTGGCCAGTGGTTTGTCGATTTTGTGGATTCTTTCAAAGAACCAATTTTTGGTTTTGTTGATTCTTTCTATCATTTTTCTGTTCTCTATTTCATTTATTTCTGCTCTGATCTTTACTATTTCCTTTCTTCCGGTGGTTGTAGGCTTTTTTTGTTGTTCTCTTTCTATTTGTTTGAGTTCTGTAGTTAATGTTTTGATTTTGTCCCTTTCTTCTTTTTGGATATGTGCATCCATTGCTATAAATTGTCCTCTGAGGACTGCCTTTGCTGTGTCCCAAAGGTTTTGGTATGATGTGTTTTCATTTGCATTTGATTCTAGGAATTTTTTAATTCCATCTCTGATTTCTTCTATTACCCATTGATGTGTAAGCACATTATTATTCAGGTTCCATGTGTTTGATTTTTTTCCTTGCTCTTTCTAGTGTTAATTTCTACCTTGATGGCATTGTGGTCAGAAAAGATACTGTGAATTATCTCAGCATTTTGGATCTTGTTGAGGATTGCTCTGTGGCCTAAGATGTGGTCTATTCTGGAGAACGTTCCATGTGCATTGGAAAAGAATGTGTACTTTACAGTGGTTGGATGGACTATTATATATATGTCTATGAGGTCCAGTTGGCTGATTGTGTCCTTTAGGTCTTCTGTATCTTTGCTGAGTTTCTTTTTAGTTGTTCTGTCCTTTACTGAGAGTGGTGTGTTGAAGTCTCCTACTATTATAGTGGAACTGTCAATTTCTCTTTTCAGTGCTGTTAGAGTTTTTTTAATGTATTTTGGAGCCCTGTCATTGGGTGCATAGATATTTATTATGGTTATGTCTTCATGATGGATCATCCCCTTAATCATTATATAGTGTCCTTCTTTGTCTTTTATGGTAGATTTTAAAGTCTATTTTATCTGAGATTAGAATTGCCACTCCCGCTCTTTTTTGATAGTTGTTAGTTTGATATATTTTTTTCCAACCTTTGATTTTTAATAAATTCACATCTTTGTTTCTAAGGTGTTTCTCTTGTAGACAGCAAATTGATGGATTCTGTTTTCTTATCCATTCTGCCACTCTCCGTCTCTTTATGGGTGTATTGAGTCCATTTACATTCAGTGTAATTATTGATAGATGGAAGTTTCTTGCTGTCATTTTGTAGTGCTGTTTTTTGTGGTGCTGAAGTTTTATTTGTTTTTCTTACTCTCTTGTGATGAGTTACTTTTGTTTGTGGATTTTGTGTTCATTTCTTTTGTTTTTGTAGGTTTTGTTTTTGTTGAGACTTTATGTTTTTCGTCTTTATTTTTATGAGTTGGTTTGTTAACTTTCTTTGTGGTTAGTATGAATTTTACCCTTATCTTTCTAAGTTTGAAGCAGTCTACCATTAGTTGGTATCGCCTTGCCTTCGTCTCCTTTAGAAGGTTCTATACCTATGCCATTTGTTCCCTCTTTCATTGTTTTGATGTTGTTGTCATCCTTTGATTGATTTCTCTGAATCCCTGTTGTATTTCTTTTGTTTTTGGAAAGTCCTCTGTAGTTCAGTTCCTAGAATGGTATCTGGTTCATATGAACCTGCGTCCTAGCTCCTAGGTCCTGCCTGAGGGCTGAAGCTGTTTGTCCTCAGATCGAAGAACTCCTTTAATAACTCTTGTAAGTTTGTTTTGACTTTTGCATATTCCTTTAGTTTCTGTTTATGTGGAAATGACCTAGTTTCACCATCAAATTTGAATGAGAGTTTTGCAGGATATATTATTCTTGGCTGACAATTTTTTTCTTTCAAGATTTTATATATGTCACCCCATTGCCTTCTTGCCTGCTTGGTTTCTGCCGAATAATCTGAGCTTAGTCTTATTGTTTCTCCTCTGTATGTGACTTCTTGTTTTTCACCAGCTGCTCTCAGGATTCTTTAGTTCTTCTTTAGTTTTTTAGTTCTTTCTTTAGTTTTAGCGAGTGTGAATATGATATGTCTTGGTGATTTTCTTTTGGGGTGTCTTCTATATGGGGTTTGTTGAGCTTCTTGGATGGCCAGCTTTTCATTTTTCATGATACTGGGGAAGTTTTCTGTCAGCAGTTCGTCAATGATCCTCTCTGTGTTTTCTGTTTTCTCCCCCTGTTCTGGTATGCCAATCACTCATAAGTTTTTGCTTTTAATTGTGTCCCACATAACTCTCAGGGTCTCTTCATTTTTCTTTGTTCTTTTTTCTGAGTTTTCCTGAAACAGAGTTGTATACAAGTGTTTGTCTTCAGTTCCACTGATCCTGTCTTCCATGGTTTCAAATCTACTTCTCAGCCCTTCTATGACACCGTCCATTTCTGAAATCTTGTTGTTTATCTTTTGGATTTCTAATTGTTGTTTTTGTATAATTTCGAGTTGTGAATTTATTTTGGCATTTTGTTCCTGCATCATCTTCTTGAATTCTTCCAATTTTTTGTCTGTATTTTCCATAAATTTGTCTATTTTTTCCTCATGTTTGTCAGCTTTTTGCCTCAGTTCTTGGAAAATTCGGAGTAGTAGTGATTTGAGTTCCCTATCAGTTACTTCTAGTGCATTTTCTTCCACAGGAGAGTTATCTGGTGTTTTAATTTGGACGCCTATTGGAGCCATCTTGTCTTGTTTTTGTAAATGTTTTGATATTGTTTGCTGTTTTTGGGGCATTCAGTTGATATTTCTCTCGTTTATCGATTGTAGATTTTTTTTTGTTTGTTTGTTTCGTTGTTGTGGTACAGCTGGGCAGATCTAGCTGAGGAGGAGCCACTGGGACGGGTTGCTTGTGGCACTCACCACAGCCACCAGGACGGTCAGTAGTCAGTGCTGGGCAGGTTCCAATAGGGCGTGCCTGCACCGCTTGGTGGTGTGATGTCAAGTGCATGGTGCAGTTAGGTAGGGTGCAGCGGGAAGATGGTTATGTGTGAAGCTAAGCTGGATATGGGAGAGAGGAGAGAGGATCAGGAGCAAAAAGCATACAAACATAAAAGAATGCTAGGGGAGCTTGACGTTGGAATGTACAGATGAGAGACTATGGGCTGGAGGAAACCAGAAGGGGGAAGAGAAAGAAAAGGAAAGAATGAACAAATAAAAATCAGAAAAGTTAAAGAACTGCAAAGTTCCCAGGGAACCCACCGATGCAGCTATGAGGTCTGGGCTAGTCGGTCTCAGTTTTCACAGCACAGCCTGGCCAGAAGGTACAGAGGCATACATCGCTTGGTATTCTGGGATCAGAAAGAGAAGGAAGAGATAGAGAGACGAGAAATTAAGCAATGCAGAAAGACAAAAGGGAAAAAGAGGGAAAAGATGACAAAACTAATCAAAAAAGAAGAAAAATAAAATTTAAAAAAAAAAAAAAAGCAACACCAGCAGTCAGTGCGAACAATTGGGACCCAAAGAGCCCCCAGTCAGGGGCGCGAATTCCAAGCAGCCAGCAGTCTCGGGGTTAAGAGACCGTGGCCACGGGAAGCAGAGGGGAGAACGAACCAGGGCCCCGGGATCTCGCCAGCGCGGCAGCCCAGACCTGGAAGCAGCCACACGCCCGAACGCAGTCCCACAGCCCCGCAAGAGAGACCAAAGATGGCGCTCGGAACCAGGCACCCGAGTAAAAGGAGGGGGAGGCAGCGAGAGGCAAGCGAGAAACCAGAAGAAGCAGAAAATGCCACTCCAACAGCCAACAAATGGGACCCAGAGAGCCCCCACTCAGGGGTGCGAATTCCAAGCAGCCGGCAGTCTTGGGGTTAAGAGACTGTGGCCACGGGAAGCAGAGGGGCGAACGAACAAAGGCCCCGGGATCTCACCAGCGTGGCAGCCCAGACCTGGAAGCAGCCACACGCCCAAACGTAGCCCCAAAGCCCCGCAGGAGAGAGCAAAGACGGCGCTCGGAACAGGCACCCAGGCAAAAGGAGGGGGAGGCGGCAGAAAAAGCTTCGCCAGCAGCCAGCAAACGGCTCTCAGAAAGCCGCCAGCCCGGGTGCGTGGAATCCAAGCACCGGTGCCCCCCAGCCCAGGGACCCTGGCCACGGAAAGCAGGGGAGCCCCAGCCGAGGTGGAGAGGGGTGGGGGGTGGGAAAGCGTGCACCGCAGTTTACCAGTCATTCTGTCTCCCACTGGACGCTCTGCGAGGCTGCTCTCCCGTTCACTGGTCTCTGATAGGAATCCAAGATGGTGGATCCGCGCTGGATTAGCTGGTAAGGAATCTCTGCATGAGTCTCTCTTCGCTCTCCGTTCTCTTTTAGTATTCTCACTCTGTTTGGTGTTTGGCTGAGTTCTTTATCTCTTCATTTGGTGTTCTAGGGTTTCAGGATTGTTGATTCTCTGTTAGGCTTAGTTTTTCGGATCTTTGCTGTGGAGGGACGGTGTGGTGCTTCTGCCTAGAGTGCCATCTTGCCCCGCCTCCTAGCCAGTGTGTTCTTCCAAATAGTTTTAAAAGAAGTACTAAATTTTTCACAGTTATATAATCAATTAGCTATCTTTTGGTTTTAAATAAAAATTAATGAAAATTGACTATAAATTTTCAAAATCTCTTCCAACCTGGTGAATATTTCTCTCTTTATTAATATACACACTCTTAAATGTGTCCAAAAATGGCAAGCACACTGTCTTGCTTATGACAATTGATATCACAAAGAGAATGGGCTGAGTCTCAACTCTCCTAGAGAGTTCTTCAAAGGTTTTCAACAATGACTGGACATGGGGATCACCTGTGGAAATCACCTGGTACAGTAGCCAGATTAATTCTGTCAATACACAATTCAATGAATAGGTTACATTACTCAAAAGACTCTGTCTTAGTTTGCTAGGACTGTCATGACAAAATATAACAAAGTGGATGACTTTAAAGAACTGAAGTCTATTGTCTCAAAGTTCTGGAAGCTAGAAGTCCAAATTCAGGGCACTGGCAGGGTTATGCTCTCTCTCTCAACCCTAAGGGAAGATCTTTCCTTTCCTGTCTCAGCTTCTGTTAGGCCTGGGCAGTTCTTGGCATTCCTTTGCTTATAGATGGATCCTCACAGGGTGTCTTCCAATGTGTGATTCCTGTCTCTCTGAGTTCTCTTTTATAAGACACCAGTCATAGAGGAGGCATGACCTTTTTAACTTAAACTGATAATACCTTCAAAGAAAGACCCCATTTCTCTAAAAAAGGTCACATTCCCAGGTACAGGGGTTAGGATTTCAATATATCCTCTTAGGGGACACACTTTAATCCATAAAATCGCCAGTAGTTTCACTCGGAGAAACAGATTCTAAAACCTAGAATGACATACATGATCTGGCCCCAGTACCTTTCTAACCACAGCCCTTTCTATGCTCTCATGTTCCCTTATTTAATCTGTTATAGTCAACCCTTTCTATTCCTTGAAAACACAAACATACTTTCAACTCTGGCCTCTGAGCTTACTCATCCTTCTGACTGAAATGTTCTATCGCAGTTACCTGTGCATTCCCCTGCCTTTCAGGTGTTTGCCCAAATGTCATCTTAATGAGGCCTTCATTAATCACCCAAAGTATAATTGTGATTTCTCTGGCACTCCTTTCTCCCTTCTTTTTCAATTCATAGGTCCAAATACCATCTATGTATTTTACTTATTCATTTTGTATGTTGTCTATATATCAGAAAACAAAACAAAACAAAAAACAGAAATTCTAAAAAAACAGAGATTTTATTTTGCTCTCTTGTTTTTCATCTGCATTCTAGTGCCTGAAACTATATATGTGGCATTGTGGGTACTCAAGAAATGTTTGTTGAATAAATACCTAAATTTCCTCTTGCCTTTTTACATAACGTTTCTTCAAGGATAGCCCTCTGCTTAAATGCTTCATATTCAGTAGCTTCTCATATCCTAGAGAAAATGTCAGTAAGTTTTTAAAAAATTTTCACTTGTCTCAGAAAATCATTTTAGTTGTATAATTTTCCTAATATTTTTTTCTTCTTCTTATTTTTTACTTTGTTATTGTTTTGTATGAGCTTTTCTGTTTTATCCACCTCTTTGCTTGTTTTGAAAAATGGGAGATATCCCAAACCAGATTTTGTTGTCAGGCTGTTATTGTGAATCGCTTTTGACTATTTTCATTTTCCACTTTTTAGTTCCAGTCCTATTTCAGATTCACACATACAGATTTGGTTGATGTTAACATACAGGTTCAATTAAATCATCAGCGTTGAGCAGGCAGCGTTTGTTTGAAGTGTGGTTCTTCTGAACTGAATACCTTTTGGTTTCTATTTTCTCTATTGGTGTTTCTATTAGTCTGAATTAATGAAATAATATAAAATATACGCTCCCAAGCATAAATTATTACTAAGACTCTTCCTAAGTTTTTCTCTGACTGTGTGATTCATCTTGTTGAACAACACCTACCTATATACCCTGTTTCATCACATACTCCCTGTCCAATTACTCACCCAGATGTTTATGGTCGTTGTACTTTTGAATATTTTTTAAAAGAGGAAGTATGATACAAAAAAAACTTTGGTGATGCAATGGTTAAACTCTTGGCAGATAACCAAAAGGTAAGTGGTTTGAACCCACCAGCTGCTCTTCAAGAGAAAAGACTGAGACCTGCTCTTGTAAAAATTACAGCCTAGGAAGCCCTGTGGGGAAGTTCTACTCTGTCATATAAGGTCAATATGAGTCAAAAATTGACTTGAGGGTACACAACAACAGAAGGATACAAAATACCAAAAATTTTGCTGTCATATAAAAAAATAATTAACCAACACCAGGTGGTTATAGATTTCCTTTTCTAACTTATTTCGAAGATGGCATAGGGAAGGAACAAAATTTATTTTTTCATTGATTTTGTTTTATATTTTTAAATGTACAATTCTGTAGTTATTATAGTCAGAGAGTTGTGCAACCATCATTATTATTTAATTCCAGTACAATTCCATCATTCTAAAAAGAAATCCCCAAACTAGCAGTATGTCAGCATTCCCAGCCCTTTGAAAACGCTAATGAACTTTCTGTCTCTAAGGATCTGCCCATATAAACATTTTATATAAACGGAGTATACAAAGTATAGCCTTTTCTGCCAGCCTGCTTTCAGTTAGCATGTTTGCAAGCTCCATCCATTTGTAGCACATATTAGTACGTCATTCTTTTATATGGGGAATAAAATTTAATTGTATAGATATACAACATTTTGTTTATCCATTTATCAATTGATAGGCATTTTGAGCTTTGAGCTATTATGAACAGACAGCTTGAATCCACCAGCTGCTCCTTGGAAACCCTATGGAGCAGTTCTACTCTGTCCTACAACAGTTCTACACTGTCCTATTCTGTCCTATAGTCAGAGTCAACTTGACAGCAGTGGGTTTGGTTTTGGGGGGGCCAGACCAGAAACCAAAACCAAACCCATTGCCATCGAGTCTTTTCCAACTCACAGCGATCCTATAGTACGGAGTAGAACTGCCCCATAGGGTTTCCAAGGAGTGGCTGGTGGAGTTGAACTGCTGACCTTTTGGTTAGCAACAGAGCTCTTAACCTCCACACCAATCAACAAATCTGTCTTGGAAGAAGTACAGCCAAAATAACTCTTAGAATCAAAGATAGCGAGACTTTGTCTCACGTACTTTGGTTATATTATCAGGAGGGACCAGTCCCTAGTGAAGAAAATCGTGTTTGGTAAAATGGAAGGTCAGTGAAAAAGAGGAAGGCTGTCAATAAGATGGATTGACACAGTGGCTGCAACAATGGGTTCAAACATAACAAAGATTGTGAGGATGGCACAGGACCAGGCAATGTTTCCTTCTGCCATACATAGGGCTGCTGTGAGTTAGAACTGACTTGATGGCACCTAACAACAACAATTAGTAATGATGACGAGCATCTTTTCATGTATTTAATAGCAATTTTTATATTGTCATTCGAGAAACGTTTATTCAGATCCTTTGTCCATTTAAAATTTGGGTTATTTTTCTTTTTATTGTTGAGTTGTAAGAGTTTTTGTATTTTCTGGATACAAATCTCTTATCAGATATATGATTTGCAAATATTTTCTCACACTCTATGGATTGTCTTTTCACTTTCGTGATAGCATAATTTGCAACACAAAACTGTCAAATTTTGAGGAAGTGCAATTTATTTTTTTCTTGTGTGGAATATGTTGTTGATGTCATATTTAATAAACTAACGCCTGATACAAGGTCATAAAATATATATTCCTATGTTTTATTCTAAGTGTTTTATAGTTTTTGCTCTTATATTTAAGTGTTTGACCTATTTAGAGTAAGTTTTTATATTTGGTGTAAGGTAGAAGTCTAACATCATTCTTTTGCATTTGGATATCCAATTGTTCCAGCACCATTTGCTGAAAATACAAAGGACAGTTTCACTGCTGTATTCTACAAAACATTTAAGGAAGAAATAATACCAGTCCTCTCTAATCTATTCCAGAAAATGGAAGCATAATGAGCAAGTCCCTAGAGACAGGTAATAGTTTTTAGCTTATTCTAGGATATCAGCATTATCCTAATGCCAAAATCAGACAACAACATTACAAGAAAAGAAAATTAAAGGCCAATATCTACAAGTACATGCATGCAAAAATCTTCAACAAAATATTACCAAATCAAACTGAACAATGTATAATAATAATTATATGCTACAGCCAAGTAGGATTTATTCCAAGTATACAAGGTTGGTTCAATATTAAAAAAAAAAAAAAATTAATCCATCACATCAACAGGGTAAAGAAAAAAAGTTATATGATCATATCAATAAATGCATAAAAAGTTTTCTTTTCTCCAAAATCCAAAGCTCATTGATGATAAAAACAAACAACCTCTCACAAAACTAGAAATAGAGGGTAACTTCATCAACTTTATAAAGAACACTTGCAAAAAACCTACAGCTAAAATCCAAATGCTGGCACTTGTACTCAGGCTCAACTCTTCTCTCTCAAAGTTATTTTTTAGTTGCACCCTCTTCGTCCTGAGATACCCAGCTCTCCTTGTTTTCTTAATTATTATTTTGGAAGATATTACATGTTAAAGTAAACAAACAAAAGCTTCCATCAGTAATTTATCTTCTTTTAGCCTTAACATTACTCCTTTGCTTTCCTTAGCAGGTGTCCTTTGGAGTTGTCTTCATTGAAAATATCTCTATCTATCTGTCTGTCTGTCTATCTATCTAACCATCTATCCATCCATCCATCTATATAAATCTCAGTTCATCCTTCAAGCCAATTAAATATGGCTTCATATCTCATCACTCCAATGAAATTGCACTTTCGAAATTACCATTGACCTCTAAGTCTACAAAGCCAAAACATGACAATATTTTTGCCTTTATTATTGACTTCTTAGCAGCATTAGACACAGTTGACCAACTTGCATGCCTACTTCTCACCATAAGGGTCATCACACAACACGTAATGAAAAATACTTAAATGAATTAAAGATTTAATGAGGAATGGTTTGGAGATCATCTAAGAATCACTAGCAAAATGATTTAAGGTATATGAATATGTACCTTATTTTCACTCACGAATTTAACTAAGAAATGCTTTGATTATATAGATATTGTGCTATGGACAATAAAATAATGATTTCATTGTGCACTTGAGGAATATAGACATATTTTAAAACATTTCCAGGAACACTCAACCTGATCCAGTTCAATGCGATTTATCAGTCCTAAGATGGGGGAAAGTCTAGCTACCCCTAAAATAAAATTATTAAGAAGAAGAAAGTTGATAATCTTAAAATGACTGACTTTGAATAAGGTAAAATATAATAAATGTATACAATGGAAATTACTTATTTGATATACTTTCATCTACCAATAATGATTTCATTTACTATCATCTCAGGAAAAAGAAATCTCATTAAAACCTGCATATTAGTTTCACAAAATCATCCAGGCTATGAATCTTCCTAAAAATATAAATGATCTTTATAAATTACTCACCAAACCAAAAACACCAAACCCACTGCCATCGGGTTGATTCTGACTCATAGAGACCCTATAGGATGGAGTAGACCTTCCAAGGCTGTAAATCTTTACCAAACCAGACTGCCACATCTTCCTCCTGCAGAGCGGCTGGTGGATTTGAACTGCCTACTTTTAGATTAGAAGCCAAGTGCTTTATCCATTGCACCACCAGGACCCTCTGAATTATACACACATGCTATTATTTACTATTGCTGGTTTAATCTTAAGTATACTTTTTAAAATATATTTTAATACAAATTGTTTGGCAATAGATTTGAAGATAAAAAGAAGCTCTTATTCTGTTTAATCTAAAATACACTAAAACATATATTAAGATAAAACCAAACAAACCAAACCAAACCCGTTGCAGTCAAGTCAATTCCAATTCATAGTGACCCTAGAGGACCGAGTACAACTGCCCCATAGGGTTTCCAAGGAGCGGCTGGTATTTTCGAACTGCCAACCTTTAAGTTTGCCGCCCAGCTCTTAACCAATATTAAGATAATTTAAGACAATTAATGAAGGAAAAAATACAAAATTTATTTTGAAAAATATGACTGTAAATTATTTTCTATTTGTATTATATTTTAATAAACTCCTTTATTTGAGGAAATAGATTGCCTGAAGAAATGAAAATACTTATGAAGATTAGCTGTTTAAATATAGTAATTACTTTGCAACTACATGAAGCAAAAGAGAACTCCTGTTTTATCACTACAAACTTGTTCTCTGTTAGAGTTTCCCATAGGAGTAAATAGAACCACCATTCATTTATGTGCTTAGGCTAAATGGCTTAACATCAGCTTACTATTCACCCAGAAATTCTGCTGGATCTTCGTTAAAAACATTTACCAAATGTGACCTCTCACCATTTATCACCACTTCTGTTTAAACATCTTATTTTAAAACACTTAGGTACTTTTAAATCCTGCTTCTTATAATCTACTTTGAACAGCCAGATTGATCTTTATAGAATGTAAACTTCTTTCCTGCTCAAAACACTCCAGTGGTTTTCTTCACATTCAGAATGACATACAATATATTTGCCTGGCCTCTAGGCCCTATGCATCCTAGCTACTGCTTTGCCATTTCGTGTCTCTTTCCAATTTCACTTCTTGTCATTTTTTAAAAGCAACAGCTGATTGTTGTATCAAGGATTTTGAAATTACTACCATGCTCCCTGGAATGTTCTTACGAGTTACTTGTATTACTATGGTGCTAACCATATAATTTTTTATCTATAGTCTGTGAAGGGGTCAGTTATGTTAGTTGAGATATTGAACCAAACTTACACCATTGAAGTCAATGGGCATGATGTATAACCTTGATTTTTTTTAATAAATCTGGATTGGATTGGTTAATAAATCGTTAAATTTGTGTATGTGTGTGTGTGTGTGCATGTTTATGAGGGACATCGGCCTATAATGTTTTTACTGTGGTGAATATATAAGCAACAATACATTAGCCATTTTAACATTTTGTATGCATCCTTCATAATTTTTATGGTAATACTATTTTTAGACCTCACTAAATGAGTTGTGAGGTATTTGCTGTTTTGCTATTTCCTCAGAGATTCTGTATAAGATTGCATTACCTTAAATTTTGAAAATAATTCACAAGTGAAGCCATCTAAACTTGGAGTCTTCTTTATTAGAAGGTTAGGATAAAAAAAAGTCTTTAGTATTTAAAGTTGACTCAGGTTTTCTGTTTTATATTGTGTAATTTTTGATAGGTTTTATTTTTCAATTTGTCCATTTCATCTAAGATGTATAATGTGCTAGTGTAAAGTTGTTCACAATAATCTCCTATGTTGTTGTGTTCTGTACAGTCAATTCCGACTCGTAATGACCCCATGTTAGAGTAGAACTGCCCCAGAGGGTTTCATAGGCTGTAATCTTTACGGGAGCAAATTTTCAGGTTTTTTCTCTACCAGGAGTGGCTGGTGAGTTTGAACTGTCGACTTTTTGGTTAGCAGCCAAGCTAACAGAGCTCCTTATTCTCTTATAATCCTTTTAATATATGTAGATCTGAGTAATGACCCTAAATTCATTTCTGATATAGGTGAATTTTTTCTTATTCTTTTTATTCTTGATCAATTTAGCTTGGTGTTCATCAATTTTATTAATATTTTCAAATAACACATTTTTGTCTTATTTTATTATTCTCTGATGTCTCGTTCTTATTTCATGATTTAGGCTCTAATTTTTCTTCTTCTTCTTTTTTTTTTTTTTTTGCTTACATTGAGTTTACTTTTTTTCCTTTTAATATGTATCCTTAAGTCATTGGTTTTAGTCCTTTCTTATACTCTAATGGTCTATTCTAATATAAACTGATATGTAATGTAAAGTAATATTAATCTAATGTTCTATTCTAATGTAAACACACAAAGTTATAAATTTCCCTCTAAGCATTGTTATAGCTTCATCCCACACATTTTGTCATATTCCATTCTCATAATCATTCAGTTGAAAATACTTATTCCCTGGTGATTTTTTTCTTAGACCCATGTATTATTTATGCTGTTCTTTATTCAGATATCTGCAATTTTCCTAGACATATCATTATCGTATTTTAACTTAATTCCATTTTTGCAGAGAACATACTCCGATTGATTTCCATTCTTTGGAATTCACGAAGACTTCCATTAAAACTCAGTGACTATCTGATGCACACACCACATGCCCTTGAAAAGAATGTGTGATTGATTGTTCTTTAAGTATCTATTTAGTCAAGGTGCTTGATATTGCTCTCCAAATCTATGTGATGATTATTTTTGTGCAATTGTTTTTTTCAATTGCTGACAGAAGCATTTTCAAAACATGAGCCTTGGTTTTGTTTTTGTCAACTGCTCCCTTTAGTTTCACTCATTTTGATTGATAAGTTTTGAAGATACGTTATTAAGTACATGTGATTTTTATTTACTCTTGATGAATTTTTTTATTAAACCATTTCTCTCTCTACCTCTGGCAATATTATTTTACATGAAGTCTATATTTGAGATTAATATTGCCTCTTCATTCTGTTTATGCTTGTTAATAAGATGGTGTATATTTTCCATCCACTTAATTTCTAACTGTATGTTTATATTTAAAGTGCACCAATGGTGAGCAGATTTTTGTCTCCGCTCTGAAAATGTCTGCCTTTTAATGATACCAGAATTGATTTCCCTGTCGACAAGAGACTGTATATTACACAGGTTACCCAAAGCCCTTGGTGCACGTGTAAGGCAATCCCTACTACGCTCTTTCTCTGCTGCCAGGTTTCTCATCTCACCTGTCATACTCTTTATAGCTGCTCTTCACATTCTCCCAAATATTTATTTATATTCTTTCTGTTATTAGTTTTTAAGCCTTTTTTTACTTAACAGTTTGTTTGTTTGTTTTTTTAAGCTACAAATATGATTTAACAAATCTAGTTACATTCTAATTCTTCTACCTCTGGTCTGGTGAACCTTGTTGGCAAAACTGAACCAAAATAAAATAAAGCAAAGCAAACAAACAAACAAAAGATATAGCACAGTAAGAATTAAATATTTGTTAACTAATTTTATGATTTGGGTGCATTAAAATCTTTGATGTCCAAAGTCATGAGGACTCTCAGCATCTCTGGAATATACATACCCATATACATCTTACTATTAAGAAAAAAAGCAAAGAGTTTTGGTGAGCGCAAAATTGAAAAGGCTGTTATGTATTAACATTTTAATGCTCATTCTGTTATTTGAATTTATTTAGATACCATGTGTATTTTCCTCATAGGGTATATAAAAGATAATTTTCAAATAGATAAGAAAACACATAATTTTAAAAAGTGTATCATTAAATGTCATTTTAAAGTTTTTATTTCAAGAGGAATGTGAGCATCTACTTGTTGTTAAACGCAATGTCAGAAATTGAATTTGTAAAGGTGGATAAGACCTTTGAGGATCTAAAGGTTTAGTGGAAGAATATTCAATTACTTACCTAAAATGCTTCAGATGTTCTGGAGTTTAAAACAACAACAACATAAAATAGCTTTTAAAATAAGGTATAGCTTAAGGAAATCAATTTTCCTTGTTTCATTCCTTAGACCAGATCAGTATATCATCTTCTGTAGCTTAGAAACTTAGATATTATTACCTACATGTCCCTGAATTTTCACAGATTTAGATTTTGAATTCACACAGAGTCAAGGAATGTCTAATGGGATCATCCTCATATGCAGAAGGTAGAATTGGAAGAATAAATTAGAAAATTCTACAGAAAGAGATATTACTGTTTTAAAAATTAGAAGCTGGTAAGGGGTTTAAAAAATAAAGTAAAAGGTTAATGGGAATTATAATGTCAAATTAACATTTCTTTCAATTACTGAACTTTGTTAGTGCTAATCTGTACATGATTTATGGTCAGTGGAGGCAAGTCTTGTTATTGAATAAGACTTATGACAGAAACAGGCTTGTTCCCATTCTTTTTTAAGTAGGTAATTTAGCTATGTTAACTGATAAAGCATAGCAAGAAAATTCCATAAATTTCTCTTATAAAAGAAAGTTCAAAACTACTTGGTCTATAATTTCAAAAATTATATCTTCTTAGTTATATTTCAACAATAAATGAAACATACAGAATATTTTTTTTAAATTAATGTGCAAATGCAAGAAAGATTAAAATGATTTTTTCTTTAGGAAGATTGCTGGTAAAGTTTGTTATTTTTCATTCAATGTATATTTCCTCATGATGTAAAAAAAGATTGTCATGATAATTAGAAGAGATTAATACCCTGTAAATCTTAGTTTAAGAATAAATTTCAGCTTAAAAACAAGAACACTGAATATCTATGCTATCCAAAACACTAAACCCATTGCTGTCAAGTTGATTCCGACTCATAGAGACTGTATAGGACAGAGTAGAACTGCCCCATAGCGTTTCCAAGGAGCAGGTTGTGGATTCCAACTGCCAACCTTTTGATTAGCAGCCGAGTTCTTAACCACTACACCACCAGGGCTCCATCCAAAACACTACACAAGTCTAAATAATTTAATGTTTTTAAATAATTGCAAAGTAGAATGACACATGAGAATTTTCAGTGCAGTGTATAAACTGCTATTTCCCTATGAGTGGATTTTTTTGGTTTATGTTGAACCTCTAGAACTCTAACGACTGAAGAGATTTTCCCACTTTCTTCAGTTCCCCAGGATTTCCCTCAAAGAACCCTAAATTGGAAAAACAGCTTGCTAAGTGTAAAGTCTGTAAGGTTTTAAACTTGAATTATTATATTTTCATATTACTTTAGGCTCTAAAACACAACTGTCTTGTTTACAATTTTATGTTTAATACATTTTAATTTTTCTCTCCTAACGTTTGCATGACAAGTAACTGGAAACATGATCCTTTCTTTAAAGCTATTATTTTCAAGTGCTAATCTCTGTCCTTAGGCATTAGTGAGCTGAAATGGACTGGTACTGGCCGTTTTGAATCGGACAATCATATGGTCTGCTATGCCGGGAATGACAGCTTGAAGAGGAATGGTGTTGCATTCATCACCAAAAAGAACATTTAAAGATCTATCCTGAAGTACAACACTGTCAGTGATAGGATAGTATCCATATGCCTACAAGGAAGTCCAGTTAATACAACTATTATTCAGATTTACTCACCAACCACTAAGGCCGAAGATGAAGAAATTGAAGATTTTTACAAGCTTCTGCACTCTGAAATTGATTGAACATGTAATCAGGATGCATTGACAATTACTGGCAATTGGAATCAAAAGTTGGAAACAAAGAAGAAGGAATGGTAACTGGAAAACATGGCCTTGGTGATAGAAATGATGCTGGAGATAGCATGATAAATTTTTGCAAGACCAACAACTTCTTCATTGCAAATACCTTCTTTCACCAACATAAACGGTGACTAAACCCATGGCCCTTGCCAGATGGAATATACAGGAAGCAAATCCACTACATCTGTGGAAAGAGACAACCGAAAAGCTCAATGTCATCAGTCAGAACAAGGCGAGGGGCCAAATGCAGAACAAACCATCAATTGCACACATGGAAGTTCAAGTTGAAGCTGAAGAAAATTAGAACAAGTCCATGACAGCCAAGGTACAACTTTGAGTAGATCCCACCTGAATTTAGAGACCATCTCAAGAACAGATTTGATGCGTTGAACACCAATGAGAAGAGTTGTGGAATTACATCAAGGATATCATACACGAAGAAAGCAAGAGGTCATTAAAAAGACAGGAAAGAAAGAAAAGAACAAAATGGATGTCAGAAGAGACTCTAAAGGTTGCTCTTGAACACTGAGTAGCTAAAGCAAAAGGAAGAAATTATGAAATAAAAGAATTGAACAGAAGATTTCAAAGGACAGCTTGAGAAGACAAAGTAAAGTATTATATAATGACATATGCAAAGAGCTGGAGATCGAAAACCGAAAGAGAAGAACATGCTCAGTATTTCTCAAGCTTTGAGAACTGAAGAAAAAATTCAAGCCTCGAGTTGTAATAGTGAAGAATTCTACGGGGAAAATATTAAACGATGCATGAAGCCTCCAAAGAAGATGGAAGAAGCACACAGAGTCATTATACCAAAAAGAGCTGGTCTATGTTCAGCCATTTCAAGAGGTAGCTTATAACCAGGAACCAACGGTACTGAAGGAAGAAGTCCAAGCTGCACTGAAGGCACTGGTGAAAAACAAGGCTCCAGGAATTGAGGGCATAGCAATTGAGATATTTAAACAAACTGATGCAGAAAGTACTCACTTGTCTATGCCAAGAAATTTGGAAGACAGCTACCTGGCCAACTGACTGGAAGAGATACAAATTTATGCCTAGTTCCAAGAAAGGTGATCCAACTGAATGCAGAAATTATCAAACGATATCATTAATATCACAAGCAAGTAAAATTTTGCTGAAGAACATTTGAAAGTGGCTGCAGCAGTATATCCACAGAGAGTTGCCAGAAATTCTGTCTGGATTCAGAAGAGGACTTGGAACCAGGGATATCATTGCTGATGTCAGATGGATCTTGGCTGAAAGCAGAGAATACCAGAAAGATGATTACCTGTGTTTTATTGACTATGCAAAGATATTCGATCGTGTGGATCATAACAAAATATGAATAACATTATGAAGAATGGGAATTCCAGAACATTTAATTGTGCTCATGAGGAATCTGTACATAGATCAAGAGGCCATTGGTCAGACAGAACAAGGGGATACTTCATGATTTAAAGTCAGGAAAGGTGTGCATCAGGGTTGTATCCTTTCACCATACCTATTCAATCTGTATGCTGAGCAAATAATCCGAGAAGCTGGCCTATATGAAGAAGAACGGGGCATCAGGATTGGAGGAAGACTCATTAGCAACCTGCATTATGCAGATGACACAACCTTGTTTGCTGAAAGTGAAGAGGACTCGAAGTACTTACTGATGAAGGTCAAAGACCACAGCCTTCAGTATGGATTACACTTCAACATAAAGAAAACAAACTGGCCCAATAAGCAACATCATGATAAATGGAGAAAAGATTGAATTTGTCAAGGATTTTATTTTACTTGGATCCACAATAAACATCCTTAGAAGCAGCAGTCAGGAAATCAAAAGAAGCATTCCACTGTGCCAATCTGCTGCAAAAGACTTCTTTAAAGTGTTGAAAAGCAAAGATGTCACCTTTATGACTAAGGTGCACCTGACCCAAGCCATGGTATTTTCAATTGCATCACAGGCATGCAAATGCTGGACAAAGAATAAGGAAGACCGAAGAAGAATTGATGCCTTTCAACTGTGGTGTTGGCGAAGAATATCGAATATACCATGAACTGCCAAAAGAACAAACAGGTCTGTTTTGGAAGAAGTACAACCAGAATGCTCCTTAGAAGCAAGGATGGCGAGACTATGCCTTACATACTTTGGACATGCTGTCAGGAGGAACCAGTCCCTGGAGAAGTCCATCATACTTAGTACAGTAGAGGGTCAGTGAAAATGAGGAAGACCCTCAATGAGATGGATTGATACAGTGACTGCAACAATGGGCTCAAGCATAACAACGATTGTGAGGATGGCACAGGACCAGGCAGTGTTTCCTTCTGTTGTACATAGGGTCGCTATCAGTCAGAGCTGACTTGATGACACTTAACAACAGCAATCTCTGTCCTATTGTGGATCTGTAAAGAAGTTTTATATGGTTTGGACTGAGACAAGAAAAATAAAGGCAAATTGTGTATATGTGTGTGTGATCAGAGAATATCAAATGACATGTACAGAACTTTGGAAGAATCCAGTAATAGCGTAGTGTCTTCACTGATAATATAAAATTTGTACTGCCAACAAAGTTCAGGACTGAAAGATTTTCTGTAAAGCTAGCAGCAATCCGCTCCCTGGTTTGACTGGCAACATTCAAATTAGATTGACTTGAGAAGCAATAGAAAAGGAGAAAATGGAAACCCTATGTGAAGATATATCTTCTGAGGATGTTTTATGTGAATGGGTTAGTCAGAGATAGAGCAGTATCTGGATGGACAAGGGGTTCCAGAGAAGATTTTTGTCTTTCTAACATAGGATATATTTGAACAGTCTTCAATGTCAGTAAGACAAATTCTCAGCTAGAGGTAGAGTTGAAAGTAAAGAAGGAAGAGGATTGTGACTAATAATTCAAATAGTCAAAGAAAATGGAAAGTAAAATCTAGGGGGCATAGAGGAGCACAGGGAGAGGCAGATGCAAAGTGGTGAGCCAGGAGAATGCTGGTGAGTTTAATGATACAGAAGTTGCCCAATTATGACTGAAAAGGACAGCAGGAGTGGAGAGAGAGAACGAATGCTATTCCCATTCCTACACATCAGGCCTATTGCATGTATGCAGTTCTTCTTCCAGTAAAGAAACCATCATCAAAAATGAAACTGTATTATTTTTATTGCCATTGGCTACTTCCAAACTGGAAAAGACTGCCAGTTTTTCCTTCTCCTGCTCTTCGTTATTATTCATGCTTCTCCTGACACTCACTTCTCCCATCTGAGGTCTACGTACCCTCCACCCCCTAAAAAAAATCTAAGACACTGTAGAGATATTACCCTCCAGTGGAGAATAAAAACCATTTTTAAATAGGATTTTCAAGTTCTTCTTCATTTCCGGTAAATTGTTTTCTGTCTTTATTCCCCGTGCTCCATCTTCTTCTGGTTCAGTTTTGAAAAGGATAATTATTACATAGATTAATGTTTTTATCCTGTCTATTAATGTTTTCTCTCGTATTTTCTGAATTGAGTGTGACAAGTTTTCCTCTCCTTGTTATTAATTATTTTTTTCTGCAGTGCTGTTTATCAATGCACTACTTCAAATTAGTTTTATTATTCTATAATGATATGTTTTCTGTTCTCTTATTTTTTTATTTTGACATGCCTATTCATTTATTGCCATTTCATCTTCTTTTTTCTTATTTTTATTGAGCATATAAATTCTATATTGTACTGATAATGTAAAATATATGCATTATGGAATCATTTTATGATTGTTTACTATATTGTAATTTTTAGATACATAAGTTTATATTATGAAATTCCAAAAACATATCACACCTTCTGACTACAGAGGATTTTGAATCATAATACCTTCTTTTTATTACTTTAACCTTGAGTCTGACAAAGTACATGTTTCACATGTTCATTTTCTTCAGCTGAATGCTTATAAAAAATACAGCTATACTTTCAAGATGGAAAATAGCTGTTACTCAAACATTCATTAAGAAGTTGATTTTCAACTTATCTAGATTTCTGAAATAGTAAGAAAGAATATTATCATTCTTAAAGTATCAGAGTGTTCTGTTAGTTTGTTTCCTTTGAATGTGGTAGGTAAATTATTCTTCAGGAATAAGAAGCAGTTCACCATTTCATATTCTGTCCCAAAAATGTGGATAGACATTTTAAGCCAAAACATTAATGATTTTTGTTTCAGTAGTTTACTGTCTATCTCCTTACACATTGCCATTGTTGTGTTGTTACGTGCCATCAAGTTGGTTCCGACTCATAGCAACCCTATGTACAAGAAAACGAAACATTGCCCGGTCCTGCGCCATCTTCACAATTGTTGTTATGCTTGAACCCATTGTTGCAGCCACTGTGTGAATCCATCTCCTTGAGGGTCTTCCTCTTTTTCACTGTCCCTCTGCTTTACCAAGCATGATGTTCTTCTCCAGGGACTGATCCCTCCTGATAACATATCCAAAGTGTGTGAGATGTAGTCTTGTCATCCTTGCTTCTAAGGAGCATTCTAGCTGTACTTCTTCCAAGACAGATTTGTTCATTCTTTTGGCAATCCATAGAGTATTCAATATTCTTCACCATAATCCAAAGACATCAATTCTTCTTCAGTCTTCCTTATACATTGTCCAGCTTTCACATGTGTATGAAGCAATTAAAAACATCTTGTCTTGGGTTAGGTGCAGCTTAGTCTTCAAGGTGACATCTTTGCTTTTAACACTTTAAAAAGGTCTTTTGCAGCATGAAAGAGCTATGATCACCTGGTGCATGTATAGATATAAATGCATGGTAGGGTGTGGAAAATGTCTCATGGTCTTAATGAACTGGACATGTGCAACGAAGGGATAGGTTTCCTTTCTTCTGGTTGACATAACACTGAATCTCTGATAAATTGGTCACTGACTCAACTCATACACTGTTTCAGAATTTGAACCATGCTCTGGCCTCCAGAAGTTTATTTATTGAGCTCTATCACTATTGAAATGTGGTCCACCGGTTAAGTGCTCCGTTGCTAACTGAACGGTCTACAATTCAGCCCACCAGTCATTCAATGGCAGAAAGATGTGGCAGTCAGCTTTGTAAAGATTACAGCCTTGGGAACCTTATGGGGAAGTTCTACCCTATTCTAAAGTTCACTTTGAATAGGAATCAACTCAATGACAACGCGTTTGGTGGATTTATCACTATTAAAGCTGGTAATAATTCCTTTTAGATTCTATAAACCTGTGATGGATAGTCTTACTTCTGTGTACTGTTTCCTAATATGTATTCATTTCTGACACCATATGAGTTTCTTTTTTTTTCCTTAGTAGCGTACATAACGTTTCTTTTCTTTTTTTAAAATTATTTATGCTTTAGATGAAGGATTACAGAACAAACTAGCTTCTCATTAAACAATTAGTATACATATTGTTTTGTGACATTGGTTACCAACCCCACAGCATGTTAACACTCTCCCTTCTCGACCTTGGGTTCCCTATTACCAGCTTTCCTGTCCACTCCTGTCTTCTAATCTCTGCCCCTGGTCTGGCATGCCCATTTAGTCTTGTTTGGTTTTACAGGTCTGTCTAATCTTTGGCTGAAGGGTGAACCTCAGGAGTGGCTTCATTACTGAGCTAAAAGGGTGTCCGGGGGCCATACTCTCAGGGTTTCTCCAGTCTCTTTCAGACCAGTAAATCTGGTCGATTTTTGTATGTTTGAATTTTGTTCTACATTTTTCTCCAGCTGTGTCCGGGACCCTCTATTGTGATCTCTGTCAGAGCAGTCAGTGGTGGTTGGTACCTGGGCATCATCTAGTTGTGCTGGACTCAGTCTGGTAGAGACTGCGGTAGTTGCAGTCCATTAGTCTTCTGGACTAATCTTTCCCTTGTGTATTCGTTATTCTTCATTCTCTTTTGTTACTTATGGGGTGAGATAAGTGGAGTATCTCAGATGGCTGCTCACAAGCTTTTAAGACCCCAGATGCTACTTGCCAAAGTAGAATGTAGCACATTTTCTTTACAAACTATGTCATGTTCCACTTGAGTTTCTTTATATAAAATTAAGAGAATGAGAATTAGAGGTCACTAGAATAATCAGCTTGAATAAAAATGCTAGAATTTCTTGAATGTGAAAGAATCTGAAAAAGTGTAACTGTAGGATCAACCTCTATTGGTTTCTTTCCAGATGTCAGTAAAACGTGGTACCTGAATTTGCAGAGAAAACACTAAAATAAACTTCCTATTTCAGACTATTTTCAGACAAGATTTTCTTCTGCTAATTTCAGAAATCTGTTTTAAAACCTGATGTTTATTTTTGAGTGTAGACATCTGTTCATGAAATTCACAATTGTGTTGGATAGTATAATTGCACAAAATCGTAACAGTATTCAGGTTCACTTTTACTAAAAAAAAAAAAAAATTTAAAACATATGTATGTATATACATAAATGTTATACAAATATTGGTATAGTATGCACCCTGGATTTTAACAACATGCAAATTGAACTAAGTGTCTATGACATTGAGACATATTTATGGGCTTTAAAATTTTTAATTATGTCCTCCAAAACCGGTTTGAATACACAGAGATAAGTAAGTAAATAAACAAATAAATGTGATTATGTGTGCACACGCACACACAAATAAGAAACAATTGTGGTTGTTGTTAAGTGCTTTCCTGACTCAGTTCCAACTCTTTGCCACCCTATACAACAGAACAAAACACTACCCAATAGTGTGCCATCCTCACAATAGTTGTTAAGTTTGATCCCATTGTTGCAGCCACTGTGTCAGTTCATCTCACTGAGGGACTTCCTCTTTTTCACTGTCCCTCTGCTTTACCAAGCATGATGTTCTTCTCCAGGGACTGATCCCTCCTGATAACATATCCAAAGTATGTGAGACAAAGGCTCGCTGTCCTTGCTTCTAAGGAGTTATTTGGCTGTATTTCTTCCAAGTCAGATTTGATCATTCTTCTGGCAGTCCATAGTATATTTAATACTTTTTGCCAACACCATAATTCAAAGGCATTTGTTCTTCTTCAGTCTTCCTTATTCATTGTCCTGCTTTCACATGCATATGAGGCAATTGAAAATACCATGGCTTGGGTCAGGTGCACCTTAGTCTTTAAAGTGCTTTTTACACTTTAAAGAGGTCTTTTGCAGCAGATTTACCCAATGCAATACATTGTTTGATTTCTTGACGGTTGCTCCCATGGGTTTTCACTGGTCACTTTTTTTAGAAGTTGTTTGCCAGGTCCTTCTTCTTAGTCTGTCTCAGTTTAGAAGCTCCACTGAAACCTATCCACTAGGGATGACCTTGCTTTATTTGAAATACCGGTGGAATAGCTTCCAGCATCACAGCAACACACAAGTCACCACAGTATGACAAACTGATAGACGAGTGTTGGTGAATAGAAAATAAACAATTAGTACAGAAAATCCAATACATGCATTAGCACTTTTAGTATGGAATTTTAAATGTTGAGATTTTGTAAGACCTTATATTTCTGCAATGAGGAGATTTTTCCAAGGATTAATATTGCCTAAATGACCAATTCAAATAGATTGGAGCTACTATCCTCCTTTTCTTACAAAAAAATTTACCACAAGCTTTGCTGAATGCAATAACTCTGTGATCCTTTCTTTGGATGTCATCTTGACTTTACAATCCATGAAATCATTTTCAAAACCTTTGCTTTTATCTGTGACATGTCCTTAAGATATTTTATATAAAGTGTTCATTTTTTCTGAAGTATTGTACCACTTTTTTCAAAAAATACCATTGTCCAAGGCTTTGTGACATAATAGTGTATATACATTTTCTATAGTCCTTAGAGTTTAATTTGGCAACCCCATGCATTTTAAAGAAAAAAGGCAAAGGCAGTTAATTTAAATTTTAAATGATATCTTAATTTTGATTTTTTTTAACTTCTTGAAAATATGTTACTATCTATGGAATTAAAATAAGAAGTTGACATTTAATTTAATTCTAACCAAGTTCTTATGAGTACAATTGTCTTTCACAGTTACATAAAATGAGACTTTCTCAAGCGGCAAGTCAAAGTCCTGGGTGAGTCTCATATTAAATGACTCAAGAAAGGCAATTTAAAATCATCACAACATGTTCACATTTATATCTTCCTTTGTTAGAAAGAAATGCCAAAGTTTTGCATGGTCATCTTAGAGGTTGTTGGAGTGAGGGCAATATTGAATATACCAAAATGCTGAATTAAAGTGTTTGTTGTTGTTGTTAGTTGCCATCAAGTAGGCTCCAACTTGTGGAGTGTTTGTGTATAACAGAACAAAATACTGCCTGGTCCTGTGCCATCTTTATGATCATTGGTACCTTTCAGTTCGTTGTTTTGCCTACTGTGTCAATCCATCTCATTGAAGGTTTCCCTAACTTTTGCAGAACTTCTACTTTATGTAGCATAACATCCTTTTCTAGTGATTGACCTTTCCTGATGACATGTATAAAGCGAGCCAAAGTTTTAAAGAGCATTTTGGTTGTATTTCTTCTAAGACTTATTTCTTCATTCTGAAAATGTACTGTATATTCAATATTTTTCACCGACAAACATTTTGAACGCATCAATTACTTTCTATTCCTTTTTCACTGTGCAGCTTTAGCATGCATATAAGGCTATTGAAAAGACTGTGGCTTGGGTCAGGCATACCTTAGTGATCAAAGTGACGTCTTTGCTTTTTAAAACATTAAAGAGGTCTTTTGCAGCAGATCCCCCAATGTAATATGCCGTTTGATTTTTCTTTTTTAATAAGTTATTTTATTTTTACTGTTGTTGTTGCTGTTGAGAATAGACACAGAAAAAGCATATGCTAATTCAACAGTTTCTACATGTACAATTCAGTGACATTGATTAGATTCTTTGAGTCGTGCAACGATTCTCAACCTCCTTTTCCAAGTCGTTTTTCCCGTTAACATAAACTCACTGCCCCCTAAGGTTCTTATCTAATCTTCTTAGTTGCTGCTGTCAGTCTGATTCCATATAGGTAGATGTTAAAAGAGAATAATGTTTGAGGTAGACATTTTTTACTTGTTATTAGGTGCCATCTAGTTGGTTCTGACTCATAGCGAACCTATGTACAACAGAACAAAACACTGCCCAGTCCTGCACCAACCTCACAATTGTTGTTATATTTGAGCCCATTGTTGCAGCCACTGTGTCAATTCATCTCGTCGAGGGTTTTCTTATTTTTTGCTGACCCTCTACTTTACCAAGCATGCTGTCCTTCTCCAGGGACTAGTCCTTCCTGATAACATATCCAAATTATTTGAGATGAAGTATCGCCATCCTCATTTCCAAGGAGCTCTCTGGTTGCTTTTCTTCCAAGGAATATTTATTTTTCAATAGTTAAGCTAAAATATTGTTGAATTTTAAAAAGACTTCAGAGGATATTTTTGGTTTAAGGTTTAAAGATTATCTCAAGGCAATAGTTTATAGGTGCATCCATCCTCCCCAGCTCCAGAAAATCTGGATTCCATGAAAATTTGAAATTCTGTGCTGCTTTTTCCCACTTTTGATCAGGATGCTTCTACTGCTGCTTCCATGGATGTTGATTGTTAACTCTGCTAGAATGAGATCACTGACAACTTCAATTTCTTCTTTATTCATCATTAGGTTCTTTATTGGTCCAGTTGTGAGGATTTTCTTCACATTTCTGTTTAATCCATACTTAAGGCTGAAGCCTTTGACCTTCATCAGTAAGTGCTTCAAGTCATTTTCATTTTTGGCAAGCAAGATTGTGTCATCTGCTGTTGCAAGTTGTTAATGTGTCTTCCTCCAATCTAGATGCTTCATTCTTCTTCCTACAGGCCAGCTGCTCACACTATTTGTTCAACATAGAGTTTAAACAAGTAAGGTGAAAGCATGCAATCCTGCCACACACATTTTCCAGTTCTGAACCATGTAGTATCCCCTCTCCTGTTCAAACTGTTGATTCATGTACATGTTCTGAATGAGCACAATCATGTGTTTTGGAATTTCCATTCTTTGTAATATTATCCATAATTTGCTATGATCCACACAGCTTTTGTGTAGTTGTTATAACAGAAAATATATTCTATGGTATTCTCTGCTTTCAGCCAAGATCCATCTAATATAGGAATTAAAGTTAAATCAAGTATATTCATATCCTCAGAAGGAAATGAAAATTATTTTAGTACAATGATTTTTTCAAAGCAGGCTTAAATACCTTTTCATATTACAAGTGTTTACCTTTTTTCTTTTAAATACAAGAATTTTAAATGATTGTTATATGGTTTATATAAAACTCTTTGTAGTTTTTACTATACTTAAGTTATTCAGTGCCATAGAGAGCTAAACGTTGCTTAATTTTGTCATGTAGTTTACAATCTAGATCTTAGAACAAATGTGAGACACTTACCAAGTTAACATTGTAGCAGATATAAACATTTATTTGCTGGCACTATAGAAGAAAGAGGTTTTAACCTCATTGATATGATCTATTCAAACTTTGGAGGTATGGGAACTTGAAAGAGATATGAATATTACAACATTGTTGCAAGATAAAGACAGCTATATTGGAAAATAGGAAGTACAAAAAAACCCTTGTTAAGAGACGTGGGATGGTTTAGAATGAATCAGGTAGGAATGAAAGGATAGAGAACATGAGTGGCAAATGTTTCTCACCTAGCCTGATGATTATGGAGTCTATCACTTTACTAGTGGAAACAAAAAATGGCTCAATTTTTCCACGTCATTGTAGTAAGGAATCTGACTCCATTTTTGAGGTTTGACTGCTGACAGCTTTTAAGCATCATTGTATCACTCTTCCCTCTTCCTCTTCTGACCCACATCTGGGTAAGCTAATAGGAAAGCCTGGGTGATTCCTTTTTTTGCACCAGTGGAGATTCAAAACATGCCACCCTCACCTCATACACAGGAGTGCTCACCCTGGGCAGAACCTTAACTAAAATAAAACCTAAATCTTTCCCCTTTGTTTGCTCTGTCAAACCATTTTGACCTGCTTGAGAAGCTTGTACTGATCTCCCCAGAGACCTCAAGGATATAAGTAATAAGCCTCTCCATACGCTCTTTGTGTGTGGCATCATTAGACTAGTTTTGGCATCCAAACCATATTTTGTGTTTAGGGGACCCTTCTGTGTTTTCAGGGAGGCTGCAACAATGGGCACTGTATGTACAATGCCAAACCAGCGACAACCATCACAAGGATCTTTCTTCTTTTGTTTTAGTTTTCTCACTGGCTGTGGTGTCTCATGGCAAGCATGCACTTTGAGCTTTTGCCTGCTCTCTAGCTTGCACACTGAGCTGTGCTGTGCTGCATTCTTGAGCCTCATGTAGCCTCTGTTAAAGATATAGTCCATCGACACGCATGGAAGCAGCAGTCAAGAAATCAAACAACACATTGCGCTGGGCAAATCTGCTGCAAAAGACCTCTTTCAGGTGTTAAAAAGCAAAGGTGTCGCTCTGAAGACTAAGGTGCATCTGACCTACGCCATGGTATTTTCAATCGTCTCATATGCATGTGAAAGCTGGACAAAGTATAAGGAAGATCGAAGAATTGATGACTTTGAATTACAGCGTTGGCAAAGAAGATTGAACATACCACCGACTGCCAGAAGAATGAACAAATCTGTCTTGGAAGAAGTACAGTCAGAATGTTCCTTAGAAGCAAGGATGGTGAGACTACTTCTCATACACTTTGGATATGTTATCAGGAGGGATCAGTCCCTGGAGAAGGACATCATGCTTGGTAAGGTACAAGGTTAGTGAAGAAGAGGAAGACCCTCAAGGAGATGGATTGGCACACTGGCTGCAACAGTGAGTTCAAGCATCACAACAACCATGAGGATGGCGCAGGACCAGGAAGTGTTTCCTTCTGTTGTACGTAGGGACGCTATTAATCACGATCAATTCGACCACACGTAATAACAACAATGTAGTGATAACGTTCATGAGAGAGTTGTCATTGCGGTCAGTGAAGTAAGGTTGGACACTTCAATAAATTATTGTGGGAAAATATCGTCTACAAAAATTGTAAGTTAAACTGGATTGTTATTTCATAGTATGTACTAAACACCAGCTCTATATCATGTAAGGACTTAAATGTAATAACAGTACTCTGTGACTAGACTGCCTGCATTGAAAAAATTATTTACAAAGCTCTTAGGACAGTGTCTGATGTAAAGTAAGCACTAAATTTGTGTTGGGCAAATAATCAAATACATGAGAATATCATTTGGGTGGTGAATAATTCCTTAAAAAAGAAGAAAAATAGTGAAAAGTATATTTTAAGTAGATAATTTCTACTATGTAAAAGTTATCTTCATCAAAATGCATCATAAAATGAAGAAAAAGGCAACTCTCTACACATGTAACTTATGAAGGGTGAGTATCCAGAATATATAAATTATACATATGTGTCAATTTAAAAAAATGTTGAAAATGGAAAAAGACCTACGCAGAAACAAAAAAAAATTGAATTGGTTATAATATTCTATTTCTTAAGCTACTTGAGTAGTTTATGAGTATTACTTTTAATATTATTGATTAAACTATGCACATTCATTGTATATATAGTTCTTTTACGTAGAATATATTTCATAATTACAAAATATACTCACAGATTAAAATTTTCCCGAGATGAGAAGAAGCTATTAATTGAATGGTTCTACAAATATCTTGGTTCAAAACTGGAATAGGGTGTGGTAGGGTTGTATCCTTTTACCTTACTTATTCAATCTGTATGCTGAACGAATAATTTGAGAAACTGGATTATATGAAGACGATTGCAGCATCAGGATTGAAGGAAGACTCATTAACAACCTACAATTATGCAGAAGACAAAACCTTTCTTGCTGAAAGTGAAGACAATTTGTGACACTTACGGATGAAAGTCAGACTACAGCCTTCAGTACAGATTACATCTGAACGTGAAGGAGAAAAAAATCTTCTCAACTGCACCAATAAACCACATCACAAAAAGTGGATAAAAATTTGAAGTTGTTAATAATTTCATTCTACATGGATCGACAATCAACATCCACTGAAGCAGCAGTCAGGAGATCAAACAACATATTGTATTGGGCAAATCTGCTGCAAAAGACCTATTTAAAGTTTTTAAAAGCACAGCTGTCACTTTGATGACTAAGATACACCTGAGCCAAATCATGGACTTGTCAAAAGCCTCATATGCTTACAAAAAAAGGATAAGGAAAAAAGAAGACAGATGAATAATTGATGCATTAGAACAGTGGTGCTGGCAATGAACATTGAATATGTCGTGGGCTGCCAGAGGAAGGAACAAATCAGTCTTAGAAAAGACAAAACCATAAGACTCCTTATGAAAAGTAAGGATAGCAAATCTTTGACTCACTTACTTTGGACATGTCATCAGGCAATATCCATTGCTAGAAAAGAATAAGACGTTTGATAAAGTAGAGGGCCAAGAGAAACAAGAGAAACCCTCAGTGAGATAGGTGGAAACAATATCCATAACAATGGACTCAAGTATACCAATAATCATGAAGATGGCACAGTAGCAGGCAACATTTTGTTCTGTTATACATGAAGTCACCATGAGTTGGAGCCTACTGGATGGCAACTAACAACAATGTTAGCAAATGCTTTGCATACCGAATTAAAACACAGGCACTCACACATACAGATGCACATATGTAGGTGTAAGTTAGATAGATATGACATGCAGTGAATTTTTAGAAAGTCAAGGATAAGTCAAAACCCAATATCCAGTATGCAGTGAATATTTACAAAGAGATATTACATAGGTATTACATAGGTATGAAACTTCTCATCAACAACACTGAAATATTATAAAGCATGAGGAAATCTGTTAAGGAACAAACACAAGGTTATATAAAATAAGGATCTCATTTTAGGTATATTTCATTCATAGACTCTAATCATTTCACTATATAAAATCAATATGAATATTGTTGTGGTTAAAATCTTTTGCTAAATTTAAGACAGTAATCTGATGTGGCAATGTGTTGATCTGTATAAGGAAAAATATTTTCAACCTAACACTCTATATTAAATCAATCACAAAGCAAAATAAAAATTGTAGATCATGAAAACATGCGGAAACTTTACATTTCTTATATGATTGCTTTTCCTGCACTGAATACACCATGGACTCCCAGAAAAATGAACAAATTTATCTTGGAAGAAGTACACCCAGAAAGCTCCTTAGAAGCAAGGATGGCAAGACTACGTCTCACATACTTGGGACATGTTGTCAGGAGGGATCAATCTCTGGAGAAGGACATCATGTTTGGTAAAGTAGAGGATCAGCAAAAAAGAGGAAGACCCTCAATGAGATGGATTGACACACTGACCGCAACAATGGGCTCAAGCATAGTAACAATTCTGAGGACGGAGCAGAACTGGGCAGGGTTTCCTCCCGTTGTACATAGGGTCGCTATGAGTCAGAACCGATTCAACAGCACTTAAAAACAGCAACACAATCCTAGAAGTGGACTATATGAAGAAGAACGTAGCACCAGGGTTGAAAGAAGACTCATTAACAACCTGCATTATGCACATGACATAACCTTGCTTGCTGAAAGTGAAGAGGACTTTGAAGCACTTATTGATAAAGATGAAAGACTACAGCCTTCAGTATGGAATACACTTCAACATGAAGAAAACAAATTCCTCACAAGTGGACCGATAAGAAACATAATGATAAATGGAGAAAAGATTGATGTTGTCAAGGATTTCTTTTTACTTGGATCCACAATCAACATCCACGGAAGTAGCGGTCAGGAAGTTAAACTACCTACTGCACTGGGCAAATCTGCCACAAAAGTATTAAAAAGCAAAGACGTCACTTTAAAGACAAAGGTGCGCCTTATCCAAGCCATGATATTTTAATTCACGTTATATGCATGCAAAAGCTGGACAATGAATAAGGAAGACCAAAGAAGAATTGATGCCTTTGAATTATGGTGTTGGCAAAGAATATTGAATATACCATGGACTGCCAGAAGAACGAACAAGTCTGTCTTGGAAGAAGTTCAGCCAGAATGCTCCTTACAAGCAAGGCTGGCGAGCCTTCATCTCACATATTCTGGATGTGCTATCAGGATGGACCAGTTCCTGAAGAAGGACATCATGCTTAGTAAAGTAGAGGGTCAGCAAAAAGAGGGAGACCCTCAACAAGATGAATTGACATAGTGGCTGCAATGCTGGGCTCAAACATAGCAAAGATTGTAAGGATGGCACAGGACTGAGCACTGTTTCATTCTGTCGTACACATAGGGTGGATATGAGTTGGAACAACAACAACAGCCTTAGCTTATTAGTTTAGCTTAGATCATTAGATATGGAAAGTTAATTATATTAAAAAGAAAATGTGGTATTAAATAGCCCTTCCATTCTACAGGAAATTATTCCATATTGTATTTCATATACACATGGTATTCTGCATGGGAAATTAATAATTTCAGGAATTTATGAAGTAAAGTATATAATGGGTTAAAATTACTTTGTTCTATCATAGATTATTATTGAGGTGAATTAACTATAAATGTTTCTTCTATCTGTACAAATATATCAGTTGTGAATATTTAATTAAATGAACTAAATTTTGGAAACTACATGTTGGACTAAAACAGAATTCTGTGTTAAAAGAAAATGAAAGCAGTTTAAGAGATGTGCATCTGGAATAAATCTCTCTTGCCTGTTTAAATGTAAGCACTATTTTTTTTTCTTTTATGTTAATAATATTTCTACCACCCTATTTTTTTCTCTTAGGGAGCATAATTTACTCTTGCTTAAATATTTAATTTATTTAAAATATAAAATGCACATCTTAAAGGTTGATTACATGTATTGCAATATCTATAATTGAGAACTATATTTATATATGGGCATACTATTTTCCTGACTAAAGTAAAAAATTATTTTCCAAGAAATAATGTTCTGCCAAAAGTACACTGCAGTGAGAAAAAAAGTCTACTTCTAATCTTACAATAATTTCTATTTAGTTAAAATTTCTCACTGATACTTGCTACCTTAAATAAATCATATCAATCCTATAAAATGCGAAAGAAATGCATGCATTCAAACTCAAAATAAATTATTGCATTGACTTTTCAGAATAATTAGTTTTATATGCACACATTCAATAAGTGTATTACAATATGTATTGATATTTATGTTTTATAACTTATTGTTTTCTAGAAATACAGTAAGAATATTTCTTTTTATGCTCAGCCACTTTCTTCTCATACAAATGGAAAATTAGCTGAAATAGTATTTTCGATAAAAATGAAATTCAGTTATATGTTAGATTTTTATATTTTGTGAGCCTGATTTTAAAACTGCTAGTGCTCTGTTAACAAACGTGTAACCATCCTGAGCGCACAACACTTGCTCAAATGTTTTGTACATTCCAACCCCACAACACGTGGTATAAGAGGACAAGCATATATGTTTTGATTGATTGACTACTGGAATGAGTTGGGAGTTTGCAAGGTAATATAATGGGTCTCCTTAACTACCACTGGAAAATGTGTCCATGTGCTTGGTATCACTTGGCTATTTCACAGGACACCACTTTCCCTATACCTATTGCTAATGTAATTTTTATGAACCTTAATTGTATGGACTAATTCCTAAGTAGTCACTGAATATTCCTATGATATCTATTTGCATTCATTAAAGAGCCTCAAGGAGATGATGTATGATTTCCCACTTATTTACGTATTTTCTGTTTGTAGAGAATGAGCTAAGGTTCAAAAGGAGTCATGAAATCGATAGCTGGAAGTTATATTAACTTCAAGTTTACAGAAATCCTCTTTCACTGGAGGAACACTTCAGTTACTTTTTTTCTTTTACACTTTTTATTAGCTAACCAAAATTTATTATCTAACAGTTCTATAGATTAGAAGTTCAACATGGGTCTTACTGTGCTAAAATCAAGGTGTCTCTAGAGAAAAATGTGTTTCCTTTCCTCTTCTAGCTTCTAGAGTCCACCCATATTCCTTGGCTCAGGGCCCTCTTCCTTCGTTGTTAAAGCTAATAATATTACATCTCTCTGACCATTAGTCCATAGTCACATCTCCTTCTGACTCTGAACTCATCGGCAAAAGATTCACTGATTTTAAGCACCCCTATGATTACACTGGAAACCCTGGTGGCATAGTGGTTAAGAGCTATGTCTGCTAACCAAAAGGTCAGCAGTTAGAAAATACCAGGCGCTCTTTTGAAACTCTATGGGCAGTTCCACTCTGTTCTATAGGGTTGCTATGAGTTGGAATTGACTTGGCAGCAACGGGTTTGGTTTTTATTTTTTTGGCGATCACACTGGACCCACCTATATAATCCAGTATAACTTCTCTATCTCAAGGTCCTTAAATATCATATTTGCAAAGCTCTTTTTTTCCTATAAACCAATATAATCACACGTTTCAGGAATAAACGTTTTTGTTTGGCCATTATTTGGCCGATCATACAGTTAATTGACTTTTGCTGAGGGCATATAGGACACAAAAATGACCCAGCAAAGAGGAGCTGCTAAGCATAATAATAAATTAAGGGTAGGCTTTTATATCAGTTTTAGCAATTCAGTTAACTAATTGCTATATATTAAAAGGTATCAAAATTTTGTTATACAGACTTTAAAGCAATGTTCTTACATTGATCCTTTGGCTCTGTATTTCATAAATTTTGAGTTTATATACTAGGTTGTTTGTATATTTTTCATGTTATCACAAAACTTTTGGAAATGGCTAGGGTTTTGAGCAAAGATTCATACCTTAGAAAATCTTAAGGAAATGCTTGGCAATATACATTACAATACCAACAATATTAGCAATAATTCGAATTGTATTTTAAATGAATTTAATTACTATCCATTCTAGATAAGTAATAGGGTATTAAGAAAAAGACTTGATTATGATAAGAAAAAAATAGTTTTAATAGTGCTTCTTTCATTTCTTAGTTATATGACTTAGGGTTTTAATTTACCTCTTAACCTCTCTAAGTGTCCAGTTTACATTCTGTTAAATAGAGACAATGATGCTTACCTTTGTGTGTGTGTGTGGTGTGCGTGTGTGTGTGTTTATATATAATAGTTAACCAGCACAGAAGACAATTTAATAAAGAATATCTGATATCTCTCTTTGATTATGGTTAGATGTATAAAATGAGCAAATCAGCAATATTCTTTCTTGTTCATTTATTTGATTTTGTACCTTTGAATGTATTGTGTGCAAGAGTGAAGCCTCAAATGCACAGAAACAAATAGATTTTATCAACATTACTATTTAATGGCATAGTATCATTATTAGTCCAGCACAATCCTTTCTAATTATGATTCTCTTTATTCCCGTTCCTAGTCTTTTCACCTCCATAAAATGCCAAATATCACAAGTTCAATGCTTATCATTTCAAATCTCTTCCAAACATTATGCATAAATTTGTCCCCACAATCAGTATTAAAGTTTGGTCTCTATTATATAAATACATAAATGATATGCTTTAATTTGTTTTATTAAATGAATTTTGGTTTTGCGATCTCTCTCTCTGTCTTCCATATATTATATTACCATATATACGTGTGTGTGCTCGTGTGTATGCTCATTGTGTATGTGTTAATACGTTTCCCCATTATTAGTTACTTGGTATGTTTGCAACTTTCCACTATGAAAAATCATGAGACATTAGATACTCCTCTGCATGTCTCCTAGGAGTGCATGTTCTGAGTCACTGTCACTTTTACTGCATATAGGAGAGTAAATTCTGGGTCACTGTCACTTTTACCACATATATCCAATTGCTCAAAACAGTTGTATTTACTTACATTCCCACCAGTAGTTTCTCAGAATTCTCAGATCCTCCTCTATACTTGTTATTATCAGTCTAAATAAGCTGTGGAGATGATGGCTTTAGTAAAGCCCATACTGGATTTTCATTTTATTTCTGTGTTTATTAGCAAGATTGGCTGTTGCTTCATGAATTTACCGGCCATTTGAATTTATTTTTCTGTGAAATGCCTGGTAATTTCTTTTGTCCAATTTTCCCTTGGGTTGTTTGGTATTTTCTTTATATTTTTTTGGAATTCTTGACATACACTGGATTCTAATATTGTGCTTGATATAGTTTTGCAAACACCTGTACTCATCCTGATATTTGTCTTCTCTTTTGAATAAAGTGTTCTTAGTTCAAACGTTTAAACTGTTTTGTAGTCAGTTATCCTTCATTCTCTTCATTTATGCATTTTGCACCTTTCTAAATAAACTCTGCCTACTGCACAGTTATAAAGCTTCTGTAAAATTTTTTGGATATTTTTTTAAATTCTGCTTTCTTAATTAAAAGATTAAGAAGTTACATTCTTGATCCATCTAGCACACATTTGTGTATGTTTTGATGTAAGAATCTAATAATTTTGTTTCCTGTTCTTGATATTTTATGCATCCTCAGATATAAGTTGTCTGGGTGTCATGATGCAGTTAAATAACCTACTTATGGTTCTTTCTTATGAGCTCATCTTTGCTATTTAGCTCCACTTCAAGGCTTGCCCACTTTTTTGTTTTTACATTGTTAATGATGTTTAACTGTAATGGACTAATAATCTCTCATGAACTCTAGCCATGAAAATAGTCCATCGGAAGAGAAATTGAAAATAGCGAACACTGTGTTAACATAATCCAACTCAGTAACTACATAGTTTTTTAATTCTTAATTATGATATTTTCTGTAAGTCGATGTAGTATTTTAATGACAAATACACCGTGTGACCTGAGCTGTCCATCATGAACTGGGTGTTGTCTGACCCCAGAGTCATAAACTCAGATGGGCTCAGCAGCACTCTGTCATTAAAGGGAAGTGGTATATACGAGACTGGGCCTAAGCAAAACCTGAAGGCACAAGTCAGTTGCATGAGGAAGTGGCCCAAATGCCCATGATCTCCACTCCTGTCACATTAATTGCCCTTTACAGTCTGCACTATGGCTTCATGGGGAGTTTCTTATGATCAGTTGACTGAGAAAGAGAAAACTTCTGCCTGGTTTGCAGATGGTTCTGAGTGATAGGCAGGCACCACTCAGAAGTGGAGAGTGACAGCAGTGCAGCCCCTTTCTGGGACCTCCCTGAAGGACAATGGTGAAGGGAAATCTTCCTAATGGGCAGAACCTGGAGCAGTGCATCTGGTTGTTCACCTTGCTTTGAAGGCAAAATGGCCAGATGTGTGATTGTATACTGATTCACTGGCTGTGGCCAATGGTTTGGCTGGATGGTCAGGGATTTGGCTGCCCCATAGAGTTTCCAAGGAGTGGCTGGTGGATTCGACCTGCAGACCTTTTGGTTAGCAGATGTAGCTCTTAACGACTATGCAACCAGGGCTCCTTGAAAGAAATAAGATTAGAAAATTGATGACAAGGAGGTATGGAGAAGAGGTATGTGGATATACCTCTCTGAATGGGTGGAAGAAATAAAGACATTCGTGTCTTGTGTGAATGCTCTCCAAAGGGTGACCTCGGCAGAGGAAGATTTTATCAATCAAATGCATAGGATGACGCATTCTGTGGAAATCAGTCATCCTCCTTTCCCACCACCGCAGTGGTTGCCCGGTGGGCTCATGAACGATGTGGCCACAGTGGCAGGGATGGAGGCTATGCATGGACTCAGTAGCATGAACGTCCACTCACCAAGACTGACTTGGCTATTTCCACTACTGAGTGCCCAGTCTGCCAGCAGCAGAGACCAACACTGAGTCTCCAGTATGTCACCATTCCTCTAGGCAATCAACCAGCAATGAGTGACAAGTTGATTATATGGGACTACCTCCATCATGGAAAGGACAGCATTTCATTCTTACTAGGCTAGTCACTTACTCTGGATACAGATTTGACTTCCCTGTAAACAATACTTCTGCCAAAACTACCATCTGTGGACTCACAGAATGCCTTATCCACCATCATGGTATCCCACACAGCATTGCCACTCTTACCATAAGACTCTGGGTTTGATTTTTGGCAATATCAGCTCTGTCACTAGAAGAAATAAGGCTTTCTTTCAAGGCAGAATTGCCCACTTTCAGGTCTTTATGCAGCACTTGAGCTGTGACTCTGAAACCCTGAACTCATCTCTTTCTTTAACCACTTTTTCTGGCAAAAGTAAGACTAACCAACCAGCTTCCTTACGCTTCTCATTTTCACAAAATTGTAGAAAAATGTCCAATATGCAATCACCTGAAACTTTGTTTCTTACAAATATTTAATCTATTTTTGGTGATTTTTTTGCTTACTTCTATTGCCACCTCACACCATGGATTAGTAGTGCCCTCTTTACTACTGAAGACAGAGTCATCTGAACCTTTAAATCTAGCCAGATTTGAGAAGCAACTTAGAAAACTCATCCTTACAATTTTGTTTCTCTAGAACCACTCCCAGTACCAAATGTCTTAGGCTGGCAAATCCCAGAATCGGCAGGTCAGACAGCAGGCTGCTGGCTCAAGTCCCAAGAACTGGAGGTCAGATGATGCAGGATTCAGAGCAAGAGCAAGCTTCTTCAAAGCATCCATATATATTGGATGTAGGTCACACCCTCAAGGAACTTCCCCTTATATCAGATACTTCATAAGGCAGTGACTTTAGTAAGGGTGTGACTTGAGTAAGGCTGTGACTTGAAACATTCACTTTAGTAAGATACACCCCACAATAATCCTGCCTCATTAACATATAGAGGTTTAGGATTTACAACACATAAAATGGAGGATAATTACACAATACCACAAAATGGTGGACAATTACATCAGATAACAAAATGGTGGACAATTACATAATATTGGGAATCATGGCCTAGCCAAATTGACACATAACATTAACCATCACATCCATGTTGTGGCAGGTATCAAGACATAATTTCTCTTTATGGAAGAGTAATAATCCATCATGTGTACATATCATATTTTCTTTACCCATTCATATGTTGATGGACGTTTAGATTGTTTCCACCTATTGGTTATTGCGAAGAGTTCTGCAATGAACTTTGGTGTACAAGTTTCTATGTTCCAGCTTTAAATAATTTTGGGTATATGCTTAAGAGTGGAACCGTTGAATTATATAGTAATTGTATATTTACTTTTTTGAGGACTCTCCAAACTATTTCCCACAGCAGCTGTATGATTATACAGTCCACCAGTAATGGCTGAGGATACCAATTTCTCTACATCTTGCCAACGTCCATTGCTGTCCAATACTATCTTAGTAGGGGTGAAGTGATATCTCATTTTGGTTTTGATTTGCATTGCTTGGGTGGCTAATAAAATAGAACATCTTTTCATGTGCTTGTTAGCCATTAGAACTTCATCTTTGGTAAAAAGTCTATTCAAGTCCTTTGCCTATCTTTTGATTGGGTTATTAGTCTTTCTGTTGTTAAGTTGTAGATGTTCATCATATATTTTAGATATTAAACCCTTATCAAATATATATTTCCCAAAAAATATTCTTTCAATGTGTAGTTTGTCTCTTCTTTTTGTTGATAAATTCCTTTGATCAACAAAAGTTTTTAATTTTGATGAAATCCCATTAATCTATATTGTTTTTTATTGTTCATGATTTTGGTGTCATGTCTAAGAATTCATTGTTAAATATTAACTACTAAAGCATTATGAGTGGTGTCTGGCATCTTAAACGCTTGCAAGAAGCCATCTAAGATGCATAAATTTGTCCCTACCACCTGGAGTAAAGGAGAATGAAGAACACCAAAGACACAAGGAAAGTATTAGCCCAAGAGACAGAAAGGGCCACATAAACCAGAGACTTCATCTGCCTGAGACCAGAAGAACTAGATGGTGCCCAGCTACCACCAGTGACTGCCCTGAAAGGGAACACAACAGACAGTCCCTGGTGGAGCAGGAGAGAGGTGGGGTGCAGAACTCAAATTCTAGTAAAAAGACCAGACTTAATGGTCTGACTGAAGCTGGAGGAATGTCAGAAAGCATGACCTACAGACTCTCTGTCAGCCCAGAACCAAAACAATTTCTGAGGCCAACTCTTCAGACAAAGATTAGACTGGACTCTGGGACATAAAATGATACTCCTGAAGAGTGTCCTTCTTAGCTCAAGTAGACATGAGACTAAATAGGCAGCTTCTGTTCAGAGGTGAGATGAGAAGGCAGACAGGGTTAGCAGCTGGTAGAATGGACATGGGAAATCAGGGGTGGAAAGGAGTGTGCTGTCACAGTATAGAGAGAACAGTTAGGGTAACATAACAATGTATATATACACATTTTTGTATAAGAAACTAACCTGAAATGTAAACTTTCACTTAAACTACAACAATAAACAAAAAAAGTAATAATAATAATAATAATAAATATTAAGTACCAAAGCATTAACCTTATGTTTTCCTCTAAGATTTTTATGGTTTTTTTTTTCTTACATTTAAGTCTTCAATCCATTTTAACTTCATTTTAGTATCGGGTGTGGGGTATTGATCCAGCTTTCCTTCTTTCTTTTTCTTTTTTTTCCTTTCTTCTTTCCTTTCTTCCTCCCTCCTTCCCTCTCTCCCTTCCCTCCCTTCTTTCTTTATATTCTATTTTTGATGATTGACTGAGGACAACTTTTAAGCCTCACCGCTCCATCTTTGCCTTCTACCACACATCTGGGCAAACTGATAAGAAAACTCAGATTCTTTCTTCTTTCAGTCAGAGATTCAAAACACGTAAGCTCCTGCCCCCATGTGAAACTCTCACACCGGCCCGACTCCATAATCACAAAAAAACTCAGAGCTAGTATCCTTTCCTTGATCTCTCAAGTAAATTTGAACCTTCTTGAGAGACCTACCTATCCCCAGAAATCTAAGTTATGTAAGTAGTAAACAGTTTCATATTGTCTTGGTATGTGCATGGCATCACTAGTCTCAACAACCGAACCGAGTTTTGGGTAGGGCAGTCCCCTGTGATTTTGCAGAGTGGCTACAACTCTGTTCCTGTCACATGTTTCTATATCTATATCTAACTTCTGTTTCTTGCATTCTTTACCCACTAGGTTCTATCTACTTTTAGTCTTTCATTGATTTTTCATAGCTTCTGTTTCCCTGAAATGTTACATTTCTGATTATAAGTGAGACCGTACATTTACAAAACTTTCAAATAATTTAAGGATTACTGAGGCTCAGTGGAAAGGAATGAGGTGACATAATGTGCTCCACATGTCATCCTCCTCTAGTGCACTTTATATAATTCTTATTTCTACTTCATACATATATATTTTTTCAGCCGGGATTTAGCAATAGGCCTTTTTCAAAAATTTAGAAAATACTCAGAACTAGGATAAGGCTCAGAAGCTTATTATGGATGCCATTATAATTTAGCAAATCTAGAACTACAGAAGTTTATTTTGGAGGTGAGGTTCCACTTTGTAAACACTATTATAGTTTCAAAAATCATTTTAATTTGAGTTTTAGATAAAAAGTTGAATTCTGGACAATAGTAATTCAAGGAAGTTTTATGATCATATTTTTAAAAATGTATTATTATGAGAAGTGAAGTGGTGGGGTTATCTATAGAAATTTTTAGATATTATACATTTTTTTCTGGCAAGGAAAAGTTCCTCAAAAAATGCATGGCTTTCTGCGGACATTCAGTAATAATTTATTATTAAAATAACATTTAATATATTTTAAATTACCATGGATGAATGAATATAAGTAAAGAAATATGACACATTTTCATAAAATATATGCTAGTTACTGAAATAAATATATTTGGTTAATGTATCCAGAATTAATCTTCCTTGTTATTTCTTTCAGTGTGGTGACTACAATTAATTCCTCTCACTTTTTTCATGCACTGAACAATTTGGATTTGTACTCAGAATTTTTAAATGCCTACTGTCTTTCAAGATAATGCTTCTAAGGTAAGACGGAAGTGGTACAAATGCATAGAATCAAGGATGATTAGGGTCGGAAGCAAAGTCTGAACTGAGTTATAATAAAGGGTACTAATAATAAATAGAACTTAAAATTGCTTCTTCTTTCCCTCCTACTTTTCTTTCTATATTTCTCCAGTGTGATCATAACCAAGCAAAGTGGGAATGAAGTATACATCGACCCAAGGAAAAAACTAATAAAATGCAATTAACTTTATTTTAAAAGAAAACTTTTTGAATGCTAATAAATGTATTCATTATCTGATTTTAAGATTATAGGGCAAAAAAATTTTGAAACATAAATTAAGATTCATAATGAATGGACTTAATTGATACTCCATTTCAGAACAAATAACTTTGTGTTCCTAGACTTAGTGGTCAACCTACATGTTTCATCAGTACAGCAGATGTACTGCTGGAACATGATTGATAGATGTCAGTTAAAACAAGTCCCCCAAAAGCTGTTTCAGTTCCTTATATCTTGAGGAAGCAGTATTGGTTTTTCTTTTTTTTATGTTTCCCTACAAAAAGGCCCTGCCAGGGATGGTAAGAAACTGAAGTAACTCCAAACTTGTCGGACAAAGTTTAGTATTTTAAATATTTCTAATTAGTAATCATTAGGAAAATTTTTCCCAAGTTCTCTGCTCAGTTCCTTGAATATACCCTGAGCATCCTTAATCACTAGCAATTATATTAGATAAATAGTAGAGAGGAGAATATTAAAATAATTTTTCACACATTTTACTCTTTCCCAACATCTCTTAGAATTTGTTTTCATACACTGAGACTGTTTTAAATATTCTCTTTACCTGCTGAATCCACTCACTTATCCATGATAATCCAAAAAATTGCAACATTTCATTTTTTTAAAACTTTTCCAATTTTTCTCCAGTGACATTATGCGGTGCTTGGTTCTCTAAGGTTTATTTTCTATTTCTCTTCACAAGTCACTTTTTTTCCTATTCCCTAAAAATGCAAAACTACCACTGCAAACATCATTAATAACTGCAAGGATAAAGTGAAAAAACAAGAAAAATTGAATAAAACAGACTTATTGACAATATAGTTCTGTTGGAGGAGGTGGTGAAGTTTACTGAAAGAAGATATTCACAAGGCACTTAAAATATGAATTATACTTTGGTTTTGTTGTTGTTGTTAGATGCCATCGAGCAGGTTCCAACTCACAGCAAGCCTATGTATAACAAAACAAAACATTGCCCGGTACTTCGCCATCGTTACAATGGTTGTTATGCTTGAGCCCATTGTTGCAGCCACTGTGTCAACCCATCTTGTTGAGGGTCTTCCTCTTTTTCACTGACCCTCTATTTTTACCAAGCATGATATCCTTCTCCAGGGGCTGATCCCTCCTGATAACGTGTTCAAAGTATATGAGACATAGTCTCGCCATCCTTGTTTCTAAGGAGCATTCTGGTTGTACTTCTTCCCAGACAGATTTGTTCATGCTATTGGCAGTCCGTGGTATATTCAATAGTCTTGGCCAACACCAGAATTCAAAAGTGTCACTTCTTCTTTTGTCTTCCTTATTTATGGTGCAGCTTCCACATGGAATTGAAAACACCATGGCTTGGGTCAGGTGTACTTTAGTCTTCAAGGTGACATCTTTGCTTTTCAACACTTTAAAGAGATCTTTTGCAGCAGATTGGTCCAATGTAATGTGTCTTTTGATCTCTTGACTGCTGCTTCCATGGGTGCTGATTGTAGATCCAAGTAAAATGAAATCCTTGATAACTTCAATCTTTTCTCTGTTTATCATGATGTTGCTTATTGGTCCAGTTGTGAGAATTTTGTTTTCTTTATGTTGAGGTGCAACCCATACTGAAGGCTGTGGTTTTTGATCTTCATCAGTAAGTGCTTCAAGTTCCCTTCACTTTCAGCAAGCAATGTGTGTTATCTGCATAACACCGGTTGTTAACGAGTTTTCCTCAAATTCTGATGCCTCATTTTTCTTCATATAGTTCAGTTTCTTAGATTATTTGCTCAGCATACAGATTGAATAGCTATGGTGAAAGGATACAACCCTGATGCACACCTTTCTTGACTTTAAACCACGCAGTATCCTCTTGTTCAGTTCAAATGACTGCCTCTTGATCTATGTACACATTCCTCATGAGCACAATTAAGTGTTCTGTAATTCCCATTCTTTGAAATGTTATCCATAATTTGTTATGAACCACACAGTCGAATACCTTTGCATAGTCAATAAAACAGATAAATAGCTTTCTGGTATTCTCTGCTTTCAGCCATGAGCCATCTGACATCAGCGATAATATCCCTGGTTCCACGTCCTCTTCTGAATCTGGCTTGAATTTCTGGCAGTTCCCTGTCCATATACTGCTTCAGCCACTTTTGAATGATCTTCAGCAAAATTTTACTTGTGTGTGATATTAATGATTTTGTTTGATAATTTCCACATTTAGTTGGATCACCTTTCTTGGAAATAGGCATAAATATGGATCTCTACCAGTCAGTTGGTTGGGTAGCCATCTTCCAAATTTCTTGGCATAGACGAGTGAGCACTTCCAGAGCAGCATCCATTTGTTGAAACATCTCAGTTGATATTCCGTCTATTCCTAGAGTCTTGTTTTTTCCCAATGCCTTCAGTGCAGCTTGAACTTCTTCCTGCAGTACCATCAGTTCCTGGTCATATGCTACTTCCTGAGATGGTTGAAAGTTGACCAATTCTTTGTTTTGTAGTCACCAATATATATGACCTATTACCCCCTCTAGATCACAGATTCTTAGTTTTGTTAATAATGTTCTTTGAAAGTATGTATCAAATCAACTTGTCCTAAATACAGTTTTAAAACCTAGTTTATGTCCTCTATTTTTTTTTTTTAATATGTGGTTATGTGTTGGCATATTTTGCATTTCTTAAAATGTATTTGAGTCTGACTCTTTTTAACTCCAACATAGTTTACTTCTGGATTTGGTCTTATTCTATACATTAAAATAGATTTATAATATGAATATTTTATCTTGCAATAGTTATTTTGAAAAATATGAATATATAAGTAATATATAAATACTACATACTGTAACTTTATGCATATATAATGTCTTATTAATTGCTGTAACTATATTAATATTTTAATATGTGTATTTTACTTGTGGCTATTTCAAATGAATTAATCTGGATAGATAATTGACAATTTTTCCATTTTGAACATATAGCCTAACAGATCTAACATCCAGTGTCCATTCTTCCTCATTGTACGAGCAGCCAAGAGTAAAGTGGCCAAAGACAAACCCGATCATGTAAGTCCCATGTTTTCTTCTGCTGGCTGATTTAACTTTCCATTAGTTCACTCAATCTCCTCAGAAGTTCTCAGTAAATTAAGTGGAAATAGGGACTTTTAGCTGTTGAATTCTCTTTGTATTTCCTTGTTTGAATACTTAGAAACTTACTTAAGCAAATATGAGCTGAAACTGACTATTCAGTGGCTCCTCTGGCATTTGAATAAAGTAAACCGTATTAATTTCAAAAGAGCCAGAACAATCAACTTAGAGGCTGGTTTTCTCGGAACTTACAAATTAAAAGACCTTGTCAAAGAATTTTTTTAAATATTGATTAACTGAAAGAAATAATTATTATAATAACATTATAACCATTTTGATTAAAACACAAGTGTTTATTCCTAAGTTGGCCAATTAATAAATGTTATAAATTTATTTACTATACTATTTTTTTATATTTAAAAGTAGATTTGAGTAACATGTTACAAATAATGGAGACTACTCTAAGTTTGAAAGTAATTCAGATCGGAAGAGAGGGCTGTCGATCTGCTGCTGAAAGAACACAGCCTTGAAAACCCTGTGGAGTGTAGTTCTACTCTGCGCAGTACAGTAGGGTTGCCATGAGTGGGGACTGACTCTACAGCAACCAACAACAGCATAGGAAATTAAAATAAGTTTAGCTTATTTACCAGGTAAGTCAGAAATATCTGCAAGTGATTTTGTGAGCTTGCACAAATACGTGCAATCATATAATCAATAATGGAAGAAAGAATGACTACACAAAGTGCTAACATTCATCTGGAATGCACCTGTTTAGCTCAATCAGTGCTGGTTGGTCAATGCCTATTTCACGCAGGTTAAATATTTTGAACATCACCCTGAATATTAAATATAGTAAATATCACTCCTTAACATGGCACATATATCAGATGTATATGTGCATTTATTTAAAACCATAAAATGTATACAGTTAATAATGACTAACTTAAACATCCTTTCAAGCCTTAACTACTAATTTGAAATAGATTTGCCTATGTACCCATATTTACTAATTGAAACGTAGCTAATCTTTAAATTTCTAGATTTACACTATTCAGCAGAAAAGCAGAAGCAATATGTGGTCCTAATAGAAACAATGTGATAAAAGATGGATATTTCAAGGCTATACACCAATGAGAGAGAGGAAGCTTCAGTTTTTCATTTCTACTCCACTTCCCTATTCTCTACAGCTCTCACTCCACAACCCAAGTTTTCTATGTCTTGGACAAATGTTAGCATTTAGTGACATATGACTGCACCCTCCTCCTTCACGAGAACTGGCACTCTAAAAATCTCCTTTGTGTATTGTCTATGCGCTATATCATATGACTTAATTTAAAAAACAGATTGATACCACTCAAAAGCCTTCCATATAGCTTGAACTTTTGTGTGTTATAGATTTGCAATGGCAATATTTGCCCATATGTTTTTCAGAATTAAGTCAGTTCATTCTCTTTTTTGCTTTTGTTTTTAACAATATGATTTCATTAAAAAAAATCAGTTTGTTTTCTTAGATGATATCTTTGCAGCAATGTGAGTTTGATGTGGGCAGAAGAGAGAGAGAAAAAAAGAAGAGATGTATGTGGGGGTCACAGCCAATTTAAAGCTGATAGGCTTTTGACATTCTAAGCAACAGAGGACACATATTCTGAGGAATGGAATACAAGGGATAAAATGTGTCAAACATGCATAACGGTGGAAAGTTTAATCTAAAAAGAAAAAGAAATCCTATTTAAAACTTCCCTAATCAGCCAAGGCCTTACCTCTCCTCTTCTCTCCCAAGACACTAAATAACAGCTTTTATTTTATTTTGAAATCTTCATTGACCTTTGCCAACACCACAAGAGTCTGGGAAAGGGCATGCTGTGGGAAAGAAGAGGAAAAAAAAACAGAGTAACCCTGATAATAAATGTAAATTCTTATTCTGCTTGTGACAAAAATAACATGAGTTTATTCCAGGACGACCCATAATTTAGAGTAATAGTCCCTTCACATTGTTTTCTAGCTATTTTATTCTGACTGAGAAGAAAGAAATATTGTGTAAAAGCCTCTACAGGTGAGAGTCTACAATTAAAACAACTGTATCTGGACTTATCAGAAAGTGACCCCACTTAACAGTATTAAATATGTGTTTGTGGATAAGTAACTAATTAAAGACTTCATGTTTTAGAGGAAGTGGAGAGAAAAACATTATACCCAGAAGAATTCAATTAATGAAGTACCAGTCTCTAAAACCCATAACACCTTGAAGCTATCTATCACTGAAGTTTCGTTTGCTCAGGGGCTCTTGGAACCAGTGAGTCTCAAAAAGAATCCAACATAATGGAACTAAATGGTAGTTCCTGCTTCAGAAGTCCAGGAAATATATTTTAGAGATTCCTAGGCTTATTTATTTTCCAAATTAAATTATATGTATGGTTTATAATGGAAGACATTGCATACGTATCAATATATTTTAATAAAATGTTTAGTTTTATTAAGATGAATATTCTAAACACATTGATCAGGCAAGAAGTACACTACCATGTTCCACTAAGAAGGTTTCAAGAGTAAGTTCCAGAATTAGCTCCACCAACTGCTCAACCGCAGGTGTTTGCTACTAAAAAGGACAAAAAAAAAAGAAAGAGAAAATATAGGCAATATATAAAAAAAATAGAATGAATCCCAGTGTTTTGTAATTATGAGGGCTGAAGAGATAATAAAATTAAGAATCAGATGTCAAATGACTAATCTATTTCTTACACAAATCTGTACAATTGAGAAGAGACAAAAAAGAAAAGAAAAAACATAATATTCAGGGGAAAAGAAATCATAAAGGATCCTTAATATGGACAAGGCCTGTGGTATTGGATCAGGAAGGAAAACAACAGTGCAGGATATGTGTGGATGAGCAGCACAGCAAAGTGACAAGTATTGACATCTTGCCTACAACATCACTATTAGCAACTTGAGTTAAGTTATTGCATCAATAAATCAGAATGAACTTGATATCTTAGATATTAAACATGATCACTGCTGAAAAAAAAAAAATCAACAGAAACTAGATTGGACATCCATAGGCAATGAATAAATAAAATTCCATCTAAACCTCACATCACATAGAAAATGTAAACTAAAAATGGATCAGGAACCTAAATGTAAAACACTTTCACAATAGCTTTCAGAGAGAGAATGGTTAAACAAATTGCGTATGTTACTCTGCAATATGTTGTTGACGTTGTTAGGAGCCGTCAAGTTGGTTCTGACTCATTGCTACCCTATGTACAACAGAATGGAACACTGCCCCATACTGAGCCATCCCCACAATTGTTGCTATGTTTGGCCTATTGCTGCAGCCACGGTGTCAATCCATCTCATTGAGTGTCTTCTACTTTTTCTATAACCCTCTACCTTCTCCAGGGACCGATCCCCCCTGATAACAGTATCCAAAGTACGTGAGAGCTTTGCTTTGTAACACTTTAAAGAGATCTTTTTTAGCAGGTTGCCTAGTGCAATATTTTATTTGATTTCTTGGCTGCTGCTTCCATGGGTGTTGATTGTAGATCCAAGTAAAATGAAATCCTTCACAACTTCAGTATTTTTTCCCTTTATTATGGTGTTGCTTATTGGTCCAGTTGTGTCTATTTTTGTTTTCTTTATGTTGAGATATAATCCATTTTGAAAGCTTTAGTCTTTGATCTTCACCAGTAAGTGCTTTGAGTCCCTTTTTCCTTTCAGCAAGCAAGGTTGTGTCATCTGCATATCGCAGATTGTTAATGAGTCTTCCTCTAATCCTGATGATGCTTTCTTCATCATATAATCCAACATCTCAGATTATTTGCTCAGCATATAGATTGAATAAGTATGGTGAAAGGATACAACTCTGACACATACGTTTCCTGATTTTAAAGCTGGTAGGTAGCACAGTTGTTAAGTGCTTGGCTGCTAACCAAAGTACAGTGGTTCAAACCCACCAGCTACTCTATGGGAGAGGGATGTGGCAGTCTGATTCCATAAAGATTTACAGCCTTGGAAACCCTGTGGAGCAGTTCTACTCTTTCCTATATTGTCATGCTATGAGTCCACTCAATGGCAATGGGTTTCAATGGGTTATCAGGTTATATAAGCTATTTCAAGTATATATAAAAAGTGGAAGACATTTATGAAATGTTATTGTCACTCCAATATTTAATTTTAGCAAGAATAGAATAAAAAAAGAAAACTTTATTCTGAACTTATGAAATAACTGCAAGAAAATTATTGTCAATAACTCTCAAAAATACAGTGTATTAAAAGGACATGTTCAGTGACTAATAATCTTTTTCTCCCTAATTCATAGAATTTTCATATTTGGAGATCTGTTAACATATTTGATATATTTATGATAAAGACCAATGTCCATTATTAAATATCATCAAATAAAAGTATCTGATAACTTTCTGAATAATACTCAGTCATAGAGAAATGAAGTTCTGATACATACTACAATATGAATGAACCTCAAAAACACATTCAGTCACAAAAGGACATGTATGAACGCACTTTTATGAAATATCTCCAATAGACAAGGGTATAAAATCAATTTTTTATTAGTGGATACTAGGGGCCAGAGGTAGGTGGAAAGGAAGTGACAATGTTTAGGGAACACTGAGTTTCTGTTAAGGGTGATGGAAAAATTCAGGACAGTTAACGGTGACGGTTGAACATGATGAACAGAATTAATGTCACCGAAATATACATGTGAAGGTTGTAGAAATGGCAAATATTTTGTTACCTCTATATTTACCATGATAAAAAAAAAAAGATAAGATTACAAAATTAAAGGTGCCAGATGGGGGTCAAAAAATATCCGATAATTTTCAATGCCAAGATCTGATCTAATCTCCTTGTAAATAGATGGAAACTGCTTTTACTTGTAAAGGATTTATTCCAGAAACTTAAGTTAATTATCAAACTTATGGATATATAATTGGGAGTATTTCCATAAATATCAAGAAAAGGATGCTAACTAACTTGTCTTGTTCTTGTTAGGTGTCGTCGAGTCAGCTCCAGCTCATAGCGACCCTATGTACTACAGAATGAAACACTGTCCAGTCCTGCTCCATCCTCACAATTGTTGCTGTGCTTGAGTCCATTGATGCAGCCAACATGTCAATCTATCTCACTGAGTATATTCCTCTTTTTTCACTGACTCTCTACTTTATCAACCATGGTGTACTTCTCCAGGAACTGTGCCCTCCTGATAACATGTCCAAAGTAGGTGAGAGGAAGTCTGACCATCCTTGTATCTAAGGAGCATTCTGGCTGTACTTCTTGAACTTACATTCAAATTTATATTAAGAAATATACTAAAAATATAGTAATTGGCTCAGTAGAGGGTCTTAAAGGATAGCAAAAGATAAACTCTAAAGCTCAGAAAGAAAATGTTTTTATACAAAGATGATTCCATATTCCCCTAATGTATTTGAGAATGTGGCATCAATGTTAATAAGTCGAGTGGCAAGAAATTGAGAAAATTAATTTCTGATGAGTTCAATTTCTCTGTAAAGAAGTTTGTGTTTTTATATAATGAGAGATAGTAAACTGATTCTGTCAATTTTCAATCTTCTTTATACTTTAAAACTATTTTCATGTATTTTGTAGCAAGTAGTAAAGTAACAAAAATGTTTTTTTGGATTAATATGTTGTTGTTATTGTTGTTAGGTGCCATTGAGTTGGTTCTGACTCAGAGTGACCCTGTGTACAACCAAATGAAACACTGCCCAGTCCCGCGCCATCATCACAATTGCTGTTATGCCTGAGCCCATCGTTAAAATCACTGTGTCAATTTATCTCATTGAGAGTCTTCCTCTTTTTCACTGACCCTCTACTTTACCAAGCATGATGTCCTTCTCCAGGGACTGATCCTTTCTGATAACATGTCCAAAGTATGTGAGAAGCAGCCTCGCCATCTTTGCTTCCAAGGAGCATTCTGGTTGTACTTCTTCCAAGACAGATTTGTTCATTCTTTTTGCAGTACATGGTATATTTAATATTCTTCAACACCACAATTCAAAGGCGTCAATTCTTCTCTCGTCTTCCTTATTCATTGTCTGGCTTTCCCATGCATATGAGGTGATTGAAAACACCATGGCTTGGGTCAGGCGCACATTAGTCTTCAAGGTGACATCTTTGCTTTTCAACACTTTAAAGAGGTCGTTTGCAGCAGATTTGCCCAATGCAATGTGTCTTTTGATTTCTTGACTGCTGCTTCCATGGGTGCTGATTGTAGATCCAAATAAAATGAAATCCTTGACAACATCAATCTTTTCTCCATTTATCATGATGTTTACTGGTCCAGTTGTGAGGATTTTTGTTTTCTCCATGTTGAGGTGCAATCCATATTGAAGGCTATCGTCTTTGATCTTCATCAGTAAGTGCTTCAAGTCCTCTTCACTTTCAGCGAGCAAGGTTGTGTTATCCGCATAAAGCACGTTGTTAATGAGTCTTCCTCCAATCCTGATACCCTATTCTTCTTCATGGAAGCTAGTTTCTTGGATTATTTGCTCAGCATACAGATTGAATACAACCCATATCCAGGATCCAACCCAGATGCACACCTTTCCTGACTTTAAACCAGGCAGTATCCCCTTGTTCTGTTCCAATGACTGCTTTTTGATCTATGCACAGGTTCCTCATGAGCGTAATTAAGGGCCCTGGATATTCCATTCTTCAAAGTGTTATCCATAATTTGTTATGATCCACACAGTTGAATGCCTTTGCATAGTCAATAAAACACAGGTAAAAATCTTTCTGGTATTCTCTTCTTTCAGCCAGGATCCATCCGACATCAGCCATATCCCAGGTTTCATGTCTTCTTCTGAATCCGGCTTGAATTTCTGGAAGTTCCCTGTGGTTATACTGCTGTAGCTGCTTTTGAATGATCTTCAGCAAAATTTTACTTGTGTGTAATATTAATGAATTGTTCAATAATTTCCACACTCGGTTGTATCACCTTTCTTGGGAATAAGCATAAATATGGATCTCTTCCAGTTCGTTGGCCAGGTAGTTGTCCTCAAAATTTCTTGACATAGTTGAGTGAGCACCTCCAGAGCTGCATGCATTTGTTGAAACATCTCAGTTGATACTCCTTCAATTCCTGTAGCCTTGTTTTTCACCAGTGCCTTCAGTGCAGCTTGGACTTCTTCCTTCAGTTCCATTGGTTTCTGATCATATGCTACCTCTTGAAATGATTGAACATCGACCAATTCTTTTAAGTGACTCTGTTATTCCTTCCATCTTCTTTTGATGCTTCCTGCATCATTTAATATTTTCCCCATAGAATCCTTCACTATTGCAACTTGAGGCTTGAATTTTTCTTCAGCTCTTTCAGCTTGAGAAATGCGTAGCGTGTTCTTCCCTTTTGGTTTTCTGTCTCCAGCTTTTTGCACATGCCATTACAATACTTTTCTTTGTCTTCTCGAGCCACCCTTTGAAATCTTCTGTTCAGCTCTTTTACTTCATCATTTCTTCCTTTTGCTTAATTAATAATTGATTGATTGATTACTATGTAGTCATATTGTGAATTTACTCTTTAAATTGAACACACATCATGTTTAAAATGTTACATATTTTTCCTAAACTCTGTTGCTTTCCTTTATTTCAAGGAGCAAGTAGAAAATATTAATCTATTATGTTTAATGATGCTTGATGCATGAATTGTGAATACATCATGATTTGTATGTATTTTAGATATATGATATCAGAATGAATGTATACTGACTCAAATCCTACGCCCTGTATTCACTCTTGTTTTGGTCACTGTAGTTAGTTCATTTTAATATCTTTAATAAATTTTTAAAGTAGTTTCTCATATTGTCCTTATCATATATCATCAAGGCTTCCTTTTATTAAAGGTAATGGAACAATCTATGATCAAGTTTACATGACTCTTTTAGTCACTATCCTTTACATCACTAATATTTTCTTTTTTTCTTTAAAGTAACACATAAGCAAAAGCTCATTTTGTTGTTATCATTCTTAGTTTCTCTCTAAAAATCCAAAAACCTTTTAAGACTATAAGTACTGTATTTTTATGCAAATAATGCATGCCGTCTGCATTTGTCACCTGAACTCTCTCCACCAGGCACCATCACAAGCGCTGTCATGCCAATCCTCTTCCACAAGGTACTGTAAAAAAATTAGCATAGTTCAGTTATGAAAATACCTCTTGGGTGAAGACAAAGCTGGCAAAAAATGCAGAAAGCGTGCATTATTTCTATAAAGATATGGTAATCAAGTAGTAATATTAGTTTTTTTTTCCCCTCCCCAAATTCTACTTATATATATATCTCAATTTTATTTTTCTGGAAGCAATAGATCAAAGTATAAAATGGCAATTTACAATCACTAAGGTGTGATTAACTTAGATATTATATATATGTATATATATAAACTTGGATATTATATCTATATATATAAACCTGAATATTATATATATTAACTTGGATATTATATATATACTCACTTGGATTATATATATATTAACTTGGATATTATATATATGATTTATATATATATAATATCTTAATGATTATGAATTGCAGTTCTATACTCTGATCTACTTCTGCCAGAAAAAATAAAATTGAGATATATATTAAAAGTAGAATTTTTGCGGAAAAAAAAGCTACTATCAGTACTTGACACCAAAACGGATGTCAAAAGAGACATGAAACTCGCTGTTTAACGTCGAGTAGCTAAAGCAAAAGGAATAAATGATAAAATAAAAGAAGGTTGAACAGAAGATTTCAAAGGGAGGCTCGAGAAGGCAAAATAAAGTATTATAATGACATGCGCAAAGAGCTGGAGATAGAAAACCAAAAGGGAAGAACACCCTCGTCATTTCTCAAGCTGAAAGAACTGAAGAAAAAAATTCAAGGCTTGAGCTGCAATAGTGAAGGATTCTATATATATCTATTGTTGTTGTGTGTTGTTGAGTAGATTCCAATGCTTAGCGACCCCACGTGACAGAACTGCCCCATATGGTTTTCTAGGCTTTAATCTTTACAGGAGCAGATCGCCGGGTCTTTTCTCCTATTGAGCCTCTGATAGGTTTGAGCCACTGACCTTTTGGTTAGTAGAGGAGCACTTAACCATTTTGCCATGAGGGCTCTCTCTCTTTATATATATATGTATGTATTATGTATATATTTAACATTTTAGAAGGAAAGAGCTTTGCCTGTGTTCCATTAATATTGTCACAGTATATAACACTGAATATCATTGCATGCTATTTTTTGAGGACTGTGAGTAGGCTCAGTATGTATTACCTCTCTCTTTTTTTTTTTTTCTATTTGACTTTTTAACAACCTGCAAGATAATAACTAAGAGTTGTCTTATCAGTTCAAAATACTTTGTATAACTGACATTTGAGAATAGGCAAGACAGATCATTCCATATGTGGGGCCTGGCCTGATTCACAGAATGGACTAGATGATCAGAACAGAATGAATGTTTCGGAAGGCACATTCATTCCCAAGAGGATAATAGAGGAAGAAAGGACTATTTTCTGCAGAACATATACAGAATTTGTCACAATAGGAAAAAGATCTTCCAGAAGCAAAACAAAACAAAACAAAATTGCAAGAGTTGAATTTTCCTTATATGCAGAGTATATCCAAATGTCCAGAGAGACATATAATTGTCATTCTCATTAGTAATTATTATGAAAAACCATAATGAGATACTCTTTCCTACCACTAAAATGTAATTAACCACTAAAATTGTAATTATCAAAAGTCTAAATTGCCAAGTGTTGGCAAGGATGTGGAATGATGATCTTTGTTGATTAAAACAAACAACATTTTGGAAAAATGCATGCCTATTATATGATGTTACCATAAAACATGTAAGTTCACAGCAGAATTTTTCACTATAGTCAAAATTGAAAACAACATAAATGTCTGTTAATGGTACACGTGATAAATCCATCGTAGTAGAGTCATGCAGCAATAAAAAATAATAACTAACCATATTAACAAGAATTATAAATGAACCTCAAAAACATAATATAGAGCAAAAGTAGCCAGCCACAAAGGAGTATGTATAAAATGATGGTGTTAAAGAAAATCAGGATTGGAGGAAGAGTCTCATCATTGGGAGGATGCCAATGTCTTAGGGAACTTTTGGTTTTGCTTGATATTATGATCAAACCTTTTAAAAGTCTGTGATCCAAATCCTTGATCATCATAATGACAGTTGATAAATCTTTTTTTCTCAGGTTTCGAGTTAAATATTTGCCAATATATCTGATTGAACTCAGAAGCATGTTCCTCATGTGTATTATTTTTTGTTTTATAGTCCTGTCTAATCTTTGTCTGGAGAGTCAGCTTTGGAAATAGTTTCAGTTCTGGGATAACAGAGTGTCTGGGGGCCATAGTTTCGGGGGTTCTTCCAATCTCCGTCAGAAGCAGGATGAGAAGGCAGGAAAGGACAGAAACTGGTCGAATGGACACAGGGAACCTGGAGTCGAAAAGGGGAGTGTGCTGTTACATTGTGGGGATTGCAACCAACCTCACAAAACAATAAGTGTATAAATTTTTGAGTGAGAAATTAACATGAGCTGTAAACTTTCACCTAAAGCACAATTTAAACAAAAAAGTTTACCAATATATACAAAACAATGTGTTATAACAAATTCAATATTTATTACATTAAATTTTTCAAAGATGATGTATTATAAATCCCCTAATTACTCATTCTGTGTACAGAAATCCAAGATATCATTTTCTTATTATTACTTACGTGAAAACAATTTCAGTGAAATTTTAGATTTTAGTGGGGTTCACAAAGTAAGATTTATACTTTGATACTTTGATCAGACGTCACATAAGAGATGAAAACCAGGAACCGTTTGCTCTAGTTACATCAGAGATTTTATCCGAATAAATACTAATGGAAATGTCGTAGCTGCCAATTCCAACATGAGCTACTTCAGAAAATTGGAAGATACTTAAAGTCTTCTGAAGAAGATGATGTCATTTTTTTAGAAAACAATTTCTACTCTATTTCAAGCCATAAAAAATGCAAGAATTTCTGCATGACATAGCCTCAAAAAGGTATCTTCAACGTTTGTGCTTAGAAATGTGTTAATTTTGTGATTCTTCAAGCCAAGGTTTTGCACTCTTTCATCTTTATTTTATTTTTTTTACTAAATCTTTTATATTCTAGAAGAGGTCGATTTTGATGGCTTCCTAATTTAATTGACAAGCATTTTGTCAGAAAAGAAGTACAGTGACTTTTATGTCATATTGTCATATTATGCATTTCCAATAACATAAAAGATATATAAACATCACTGTATTCTTTTTCCTGATATTTTGCAACATAATATTGACTTGATATAAACAAAGATAGCTGTTCAAAAACTTTAAAAATATGATACATTTTATTGATTTCCTAGTAAATCTAGACATCATATTTTCCTGTCCTTTTTTTTTTTTTTTTTAATGTTACTTGATCATGGAAATAAAAATGAAAAACAAGAATACCTTTGATTTTTATTTTTTCTATACCCAGGTTACTGACCCCATGAAGCCCAGTATGGGTAATCATGGCTTTGCTACAGCAAGATTTAACATTTCTATGAAAAATAAGAATTAAATATTCCTTTCTGCGTATATACCATACTTAGCTTTTAACTTTGTCTCTGATATACATTGATTTGGGTTTTAAAAAGTTGACACAATTAAACTAAAAGCATAATTAGAATTGAACAGTGAGTAAGCTACTTATTAACTCTTTACCAAGCACATCCTTGTTAGACAGTTGGTTATACTAATACAACAGTATGTTGTTTATAACAATCATGTAAATACTAATAAAAAGTAATTTAACATATTTATTCAATAGCCACTGGAATTTGAGGATTAAAAAAATGAAGATGGAGAATGTTTATCAAAAAGAAGCTTAGAACTTATTGAAGAACACAAACAGATAAGGAAATAATCTCTGTTCAGAGATAACTGCTTTGATCAAAACTAAAAATCCAAACCTCTTGCCCACAAGTGGATTCCTGCTCACGGCAACCCCACGTATTACAGAGTAGAATTGTTCCATAGGGTTAGTTTGACTGTAATCTTTACGGGAGCAGATCTCCAGACCTTTTTTTCATGGTGTAGCTCAATGCGTTTGAACCACCAACCTTATGTTAGTAGCCTAGCACAAATCGTTTGTGCCACCCAGGGAACTTAATTGCTTTCACAGGGGTTTGCAAACCACGCTACTTAGATACAGAAAAGCCTACATCTGCTGGACCAGTCTATTGACTTTAGTAAGCGGAAATTTTCATGATAGCAACATCATCATAAATGGCTGTTTATAAACCGGAATAGAATGTATTTCCCATTTTAAAAACTAGGATATGTTTGATGCATATAAAACTCAAAGCCCCATATAATAATAAATAATAATATTAATAATATTATTATTATATTATTAATACTGCAATTAAAGCTTTCTATACGATGATCTTGAATACATCTTACTTCCTCTATCACAGAATAACAAATGTCCTGATTTTTTGTTTAAATTTTTTCCTTTACTTTCCTTTATGGACTTAATACCAGTGTATATGTTTAAACATATATTATTTATATTTAAATGGTTTTAACATTATTCAAAATGTTGTCATACAGTATAATTTTTTTGGTAAATTGCTTTTACTCAACATTCAAGGTCAATGAATGGAGAAGTATTTATTCAACCTTATTTATGTATTTATTTATTTAAATATTTGTACTTAATACTTTAAAATAGACCTTTGAATGAATATACATCTAAATGTATCTTAGTAGGCATTTTGGTTGTTTTCACTTTGTGGCATTAAAAAATAATACAAGGACATAAATATACTCTAATCTCAACCACTACATCTCAGCATACATTGTTGTTCAGAGGTTTTTCTCTTTCATATTTTGGTACCCTACAAGTTAAGTGTCATTTTCCTGGTTTATGTTATACAACATCTGTTTAAATTTTCTTATCTGGTTACCATCTTTATTATTGAACATTTTTACTAGCATCTAAGGCCTACTTTCTGGGACCCATTTCTTTCTAGAATATCGATTAGAAGTTTATTTGTCAGTTATTTAGCTCAAGGACAAGTTGTCTAAATGAAAAGTATATAAATCTAAAACAAAGACCATCATGCTAATAAAATGGAACAATTTATATATATAGACTTTATCTTAAAATTGTCTTAATGTCTATTTTATCTCATTTAATAGAACTACCCCAGATATCTTCAGTTTATGACATCTTTTTCTCTCTTATTCTTTGACTTTCATTCTATGTCTTGCATTTTAGTTTTATGTTTTATAATCTGAGATTAAACAAGTAAAAAGAAATCTAACATTCTTTTTATTTTAACTGGGCTAAGTTGTTTTTGGAATTTTTGGTGATTACTGTTATATTCAAATTTATTCTTATCATCTTATGCTGTGCTTTTTCAAAAAATAGCCTTGCTTTTGCAATGCTTTGCTTTCTTTGTACTATCTCAAAAGTTTTGTTTTGCATATTTTTTTTCCTTTTCTAGTCATTTGATATCAAATTTATGTACATTCTTTCTGTTTCATTAGTGACTATGCTTGAATTTTTATGCATTACTAACTTAAAGTTGAACATTTATGAACAGCTTGGTTGCTAACCAGAAGGTCAGCGGTTAGAATCCACCAGGCAGTCCTTGGAAACCCTGTGGGGGTAGTTCTGTATGTCCTATAAGGACGCTATGAGTTGGAATCACTCAATGGAAACAGGTTCGGATACTCTTTTCTCTCAATATAAAGAGCTCTATTGGCTCAGTGGTTAAGAGCTTGGCTGCTATCCGAAAGCTTGGTGATTCAAACCTACCAACCACTCTGTGGAAGAAAGATGTGGCAATCTACTTCCATAACTATAAACCCTATGGAGCAATTCTGTAGGGTCACTATAAGTCGGAATAAACTTGACGGCGACAGGTTTTACAGAGCAGTTCTACCCTGTCCTATAGGGTCGCTATGGGTCAGAATGGACTGGACAGCAATGTGTCCCCCCTGCCCCAAACATAAAAGATTAAAGTGTGTTCTCATTCCAGTCTCCCCCTTTCTTGGCTTACATTATGTATCTATCCAGTTAGTAAGTCTATTTTACATTTTGTAAACTCTCAAATTAGACATTTTTATTGTACTTCTATACAGTAATTTTTTAAGATGTACCAATATAACATTTGTGTTTTTGATCTCAATAGTTGGCTCATAAGGTTGCTTCTCAAACAGAATTTTTGAGATCATTTCTTTTGCTTCCTAAATTTTAAATTTAGAAGTACTTTTAGACTTTTGAGTGATAATCTGTCCGATTTTGTTTTGTTTTTATCAAATTACCTTTAATTAGTGTTCATTCATTAAAAGCACACTTTCTGTGTTTTTTCTACCATACTTTAAAATATTAAGTACTCTTTAATGTGAGTTGCAACATACCAGTTAAGAATTCAGGTATATAATAATACAAGGTAATCCCTTTATTTGTGTATCATTGCTTTAAAATTCTTTCACTTTAACATTTTGAAATTTATGATAAAAAATCTATGTGTAGGTGTCATTTGTATGTATTCTATTTCTTATTATTTGTGCTTTCTGAACACATGGATTCACATTGTTCAGTAATTCTGGTAATTCCATAGCCATTAATTCAGCAAATATTTCCTCCCTCAAAATCTGTTTGAGGCTTACCATTTTTTTATATCTAGATTACGTATGTGTGATTCTGGTTTTAATGTTGTTGTTGTTTGTTACTGCTGGCTGTCACTCAGAGTGACTGCTGTCTTTGGGTACTGATTGTTTTCTTTCATGTTCTTGCTTTTGGAAGCCTATCAGTGGTAATCCTATGTCTAGACTTCAGGGGTATGTGTGTATATGTGTAATATAAATAGCACATAATGAGGTCTCAGACCACTAAGTGGGTCAACTAATGGCAAAATCTTCCTAGGGAATTTATTTTTCTTTATTACAGTAAAACCTGTGATAGCCGGAACTTGAAGGGAATGCCTTGTTTTTCTAGGTCTTGTAAATTTTCCGCTTTTGACTGGGTGTGGTCTTACCACTTTTCTATCGCTGATTTTAGTGGAAAATATTTGCTTTCTCTGACAGGTTTCTGCCTTACACAAGTTCCTGCTTTTACAGGTTTTACTGTATATGAAGAGATAGGTCTGAAACGCACGTGTTAACATTTTCTATCTGTGTTGTTTTGTGATACGTGTTTTTTCTCCTGTGCTTAATTCTTGATTACAGATGTGTGAGATATGATCTTTAATTTAACTTCTGAAACTTAGCTTTAATCATCTCCCTGCGCACTAAAATTCTAAGCCACTTTAATCTGTAGGCATGTCTGTGATCTGTTGCAAATTCAGAGCTCTCTCACCTTCATAGACCTATGTGCTCCCAAACTCTCTTTTGGCCTCAGTTGATTTCTCTTAATTTCTTTCAGGCCATTTATTTATTTTATAAGATATCTTTATTTAACAACATATACAGAATTTCAGTGTTTTGGGGTGGTAGATTTTTACAATATTTTGAAATTAAAATTCAAAAAAGAAAGGTCTTAAAGTAAATCAACAATTTCTAGTCATGGTTCTTATACCTAAGGTGAGAAAACAAAGACCAATTATTTGATGAAATCACTTACGTTACAAAATCAAGATAAAGAATATGAATGCTAGCATCAACATAGATCACATTTCTAGAATATACTACAATTTCCATACAGACTTATCCAGTGGACTGAAAGGTTTTTGCACTAGTTCAAGTGAAGTTTTTAATTTACAAAATTTCAAGCATAAAAAAAGGTTTAAAGAGTATGACTATTTCTATACGTTTATAACACATAGTGTGACACTACATTTGAAAATACATTGGAAGTTCTTTTAAGATAAATTGTTCCTAAAAGGTAATTGGAAATACTCCAGAAATCAGAAATTTTAACACACTACAGCTAATAAACATATTTTGGATGTGTAATTTCTCTTGACAGATCCTTAGATCCTGCTTTCTTTCAGCTTCTGTAGCCTTGGAGTTTGATAGTTCCTTTGTTTCTGAAGGACAACAGATATTCACAACCAAGTAGCTATAGCAGCCCAATTTCTGCATGTAGAATTAAAGGAGGCACTGGGATAAAAATCAAAACCCATTGCCACTGAGTCAATTCCAGTTCATAGAGACCCTGTAGCACTGGGGTAGCTTTTCTTTATTTTGTACCATCGAGTTCCCATGGGTCTAAAATGGCAGCATTTCTACTAAAATAGTTGATTGGATTCATAGTTCACAGGCTTAACTTCTTTAGCAAATGGCTGTCCAGCCACAACCTTGGTGTCCTCTTCAGAGCATGCTTTCTTAATTCTCACAATATGAATATGCTGAGAAGTCCACAAATCTTCAAGTTCTGGTTTCTTTTTTTGCAGTTCATTCCTTAATTTATCTCATTCCTCCCTCATTTTACTATCAGCAGCAAGGAGAAACCCAGCTGTACCATGAATATTTTGCTTAGAAATCTCCTCGGCCAAATATCCAATTTCATCACTTAGAAGTTCTATGTTCCCCAAAATATTCAAACATAATTCAGCCAAGATCTTATAACTCTACAATAAGGACAACTTTCCTCCGTGTCCAATAACTTGTTCATCATTTCCTCCAATGTCCTCACCAGAAGCACATTTAACCTCCACATTCAAGCAGCATTCGTGATGATAGAAGTTCCCCTAAAGCTTACCTCACATCATTCTCAGCTCTCACCAGAATCTCCTCTCCAGTCCATAATTCTATCAACAGTCTCCTCAAGAAAATTTAGGCTTTTATTGTCAAGTGTCTCAGAAGTCTTTTAGCCTCTACCCGTCACCCAATTCCAATGCCATTTCCACGTTCTTAGGTATTTGACAGAGCAGCCTCCCTGTCTCTGGTACAAAATTATGTTTTAGTTTCCTAGGTCTGCCATAGCAAAATACCTTAAAGTGGGTGATATTAAAGAACAGAAGTTTATTTTCTCACAGTTCAAGGCACTAGAAGTCCAAACCAGAGTATCAGCTGTGTCAATTCCTTCAGAAGTTTCTAAGAGAGAATCTGTGTCATTCCTCTCTCTCTTATAGCTTCTAGTGGTAGCCAGGATTCCTTTGCATTCCCTTGCTCCATGTAGATATATCTTCATATGGCACCTTTTTCCTTTGGGTGACCTTCTTTTTGTGCCTGTCTCCCCTTTTCTAAGATTATAACTCATAAGCATTTAGGAGTAAAATCTACCATACTCTGGGATGATTTAACTGATAATGTCTTCAAAGAAAAACCCTATTTTCCCAAACCAGGTCACATTCACAGCTACAGGGGTATGGCTTCAATGTATCTTTTTGTGGGGCACAAGTCAATATATAACAGCATGTTTAAACAGACCTTTCAAGAAATGTAGTTTTAAGATGAAGGAGAGAAATGTGGTTATATTCAAAGTAACATATGTGAACAGTAGATATTTTGTATTATTTGTTTATAAGTTTTTTTTAATCCAAAGATTATTCAAGAATAGACTACTTATTTGAAAACATCTTTCTTACTTCAATTTCTATTTACTGTTTTTAACTATGTTTAATGAATTATGGTCAGAGAAGAGAATCTGTATATATGGATCTTTTGGAATTTATAGAGTCTTGTTTGGTAGCATAATATGTGGACTAACGTATTTTTGCGCAAATAACGCATAACTTTTACATTTGTTTGCCTGCTGTGCCGTCCCCCAACCAGGTATTTTTGCAAACACACTATGCTAATTTTTTTTTACAGTAACGTGCAGAAGAAGACTGGCATGGCGGTGCTTGTAAGGGTGCCTCACAGGGGAGGAGGTGTGCAACCAGCAAATAAATGCAGAAGGCACGTTATTTGCAAAAAATATGATATTTTATATATTTTCCATGCCCGCTTAAAAATAGTAGTTATTTTCTGAAGATTGGATATGGAGTTCTATATGCAAAATGACTCCAGTTTATTTGTTATAATATTTTAGGCTTCTTTTAATGCCATTTTTTCTCATCTATCTGTTTCAGAAAATGTTTGTTAAACTACAGTTTTAATTATTCTTTTATCTAAAGCTTTATAGCATATTGTGAGGCTATTTTATTAAATTCATACACTTTCTATCTTTCCACCACCCATCTGTCAGTTTGTAGTATTGTGGTGACTTTCATGTTGCTGTGATGCTGGAAGCTATGCCACCAGTATTTCAATTATCAGTAGGGTCACCCATGGATGACAGATTTCAGTAGAGCTTCCAGACTAGGACAGATTAGGAAGAGAAAGTCCTCACTAACTACTTCCAAAAATTATCCATTTAAAACTTTAAGAATGAGAACATTATTTGACTCATTTGCTTTGGACATGTCATCAGGAGGGATCAATTGCTGGAGGAGGACATCATGTTGGGTGAAGCAGAGGGCCAGTGAGGGTGGGGAATTTCCTCTGAAAGATGGGTTGGCACAGTAGCTACAATTATGGACTTGAACATGTCAGCCATTGTGAGGATGACACAGGACCAGTGAACATTTTGTTTTCTTGTATATGAGGTAGTCAGAGTTGACTCAATAGCAACTCTCTATCAATCTATCAATCAATCTATCTATCTATCTATCTGTATCTATCTGCCTGTCTGTCTGTCTATCTGTCTATCTATCCTTGTCCTTGTTATTGTTGTTGTTAGCTACTGTCCAGTCGGTTCCAACTTACAGTGACCCAGTGTAAAACAGAATGAAACATTGTCCGGTCCTGCGCCATCCTCACAATCTTAGTTATGCTTGAGCCCATTGTTGCAGCCATTGTGTCAATCCATCTCATTCAGGATCTTCCTCTCTTTTGCTGACCCTGTACTTTACCAAGCACGATGTTCTTCTCCAGGGACTGGTCCCTCCTGATATCATGTTCAAAGTATGTGTGATGAAGTCTTATTATCCTCACTTCTGAGGAGCATTCTGGCTATCCTATTATATCCTTATGAACGATGAATCTTATTTATCTATTTTCTCTGATTTTATTTATAAATATATCAGATATTTTTTACCCTTATTACTTTGTTCTTCAGATAAAAAGTTTACCACGTAACAGTGTCTGATTTGATTTGTAGGCAACAGCATCCAATCCTGTGCATCGTGTGTCTCTTGAGTTTTCTAGTGTTATCTCTGTTTAATTTTCTTCTCAAAATATTACCATGGAGTGCATAATGGCTCCCAAATGCAGCAAAACCAGTGCAAGTGATAGCAGCAAGCAAGAGGCAAAGGAAAAGTATTGATTTGGAAGTGAAACAAGATATCCCATATAGCTTTGCTGAGTATATAATATTGTATTCACACAATGTCCAAATCACATAACTTATTTCACAGTACATACCATGGGTGTTAAGCAACGCATGACTATAGTTGATTACCAAATTAATAAATATGCTTTTTTTAAAAAAATCTCAGTAAAAGTATATGATTACACAGAATTTCTTTAACTATAAACCAAACTAAACCAAACTCATTGCCAACAAGTCAATTCCAACTCAGCAACCCTATAGGTCAGAGTAGAATTGCCCCATGCGGTTTCCAAGGAGCAGCTAGTGGGTTTGAACTGCTGACCCTTTGGTTAGCAGCAGAACGCTTACCCACTGCACCAACAGGGCTCCTGTTTCACTATAATGGGTCTGTAATTGGAAATCTACTGTTTAAGCAATGAAATATAGTGTACAGTTCAAAGTCTGAAATTAGACCGCCTGGGTTCAAACTCAGATTCAACATTTTATGTCTATGCTAAAACGGGCAAATCATCCAACTTTTTGTTCTTTATTTCCTGTATTTATAAAATGAAGAAAATAATTATATCTACCCTATTAGATTGTTTTGAGCATAAAATTATTTATTTATTAAGCTCTTAGAACATACCAAGAGTTGTTTAATTTTTTGCTTATATACATATGTATGCATGCTCATGAAGTGACTGATATTTTGGGAAAAGTAACTTAGAAGGTACTATACCAAGCCAAACCAAAGTACTATAGCAAATATTAAATAGTTATCACTAAGAGTATGGCTCTTTTGTTTTATTACTATTCTTTCTTCACATTATTTTTCTATAAATATATGTATCACTTACAGATTGTGTGTGACAAAAAGTTACGTTACTTTACTTTTACAAAAAAATATATTATGAAATGGGAAATGTTAGGATAATGTTATTACTTCAGCTCACGAAGGCCTGAACCACAAACATGAGTGCTAACATTTTTCTAGTCTCCTTTCACTTGATTTATTCTTGTATAATATATCTCTGTGCAAAAATATACAAAGTGCATGCTGCACCTGCCTGTCAGTTCTACTGTTCCATCAGCTGTTTGATGTCAGCTGACACCAGTGTTCATAATTCGTGACTTATTGGCTCCATTATGGATACATGAGGAATGAGAATAAACTAAACTGTGTTACTTTCGTAGGTTTTTGTCAAGCTAGAAGTGGAGAAAATTACACAACTGAAGAAAACTTTATTATCTGTTAGTGACCCAAAATGAGCATTTAACCCCTCACTAATGGGGCAAATCTTTTCATAAAAAGGAGGAGGAGGGAGCACGGTGATGAGCTTATGCTCTAGAGTCAAGCAGACTAGATTCAATGGCAGTCTTGACCTTTATATCTCTGTAACTTTAGGTAGGCGTCATGCTTTCATAAGCATTGGTAATTTCTGTGAACTAAATAAAATAACAGTCACCTTACAGGTGGTAGAAAAGTTTGCAGACCAGTAAAGAACATGGCCCACTGCCTGGCACCTGGAAAATCCTCAACAAATGTAACAACAAATATTATTATTTTTCAAATAAAAAGACAATTAAGATATATATATATATATATTTAATTTATCATTTGAATGAAGGCATTACCTAATGTTGCTATGGCTTTACAAATTGATAAGTATCCTAAAATATAAAAGCATGCTAGTTAGCTAATTGATAGTAGTCACTGTTTTAGGCTACAGTTTTTAAAAAAGTATAGGGGATAGTGGTGCTCTATGTTTTCTTTAGAACACCACAAGCAAAACCATGATAAGTAATAAATTTTATTTTCTTTTTAGGTTTGATAATGGGGACACGTCTGGGAGTAGCAAGAAGATGTCAGTCTAACTCTCATTTTGAACAATGTTTTGAGTGGTTGATGACTTGAAATAATTTTTAATTTATTGGTCTCAATAACTGCCTAAACAGTAAACCATAGTTGTGTTTATTAGGGAAGTAACAGTTACAACTCAGGCTCAGGAACGCTAGGGATGCAATTCTTCCATCAGGACAGCCCTTTCCGGGCCATGCTTGCAGGCACTCTTCTCTCTGTCCCTCTCCCCAGAAGCACTCAGCTTTCTCTCTCTGTGGGCCTGGAAGCCCACTGTGCCTTCTCCTGCAGCCGGGTCTCTCCTGCCACCGCTTCTCACCGTCTCAGGCTTACAGCTTGCTTTCTCTCTCTCTCTCTCAGTCTCCTGCTTCCGGGAGCTTCTCAGGGCAGGGATCCCACATCCAAAGGACACGCTCTCCACTCCTGTCTCTTCTTCCTGGACGGTGGTAGGATTCTCTCGTTTGCTCTGGAATTGGCTGTCTTTTAAAGCACCACTGACCAACCTCCTTGATAGGCCACAATTAACATATCACACATTCCCACCTAATCATCTGGATGGGAGTTACAAGACCATGGCTAGAAACGCCACACAAAAGTAAGCAATCACACCACACTTGGCTAATATAAACTTTCATATATGAAAAACAAAAGGGAGATTAAAAATTGTTTTAACTCTAGTTCAATTACTGTTATTTCCAATAGAATTTGGATATCAAATTGTGGATTTGCTCTTAAATGCTTTATTATGAAAGTGTTCATGTATCTTAAGATATATGCCTGAGGCATGATTTGATAATCCTACTCCTTTTTATGGTTATAGGTGTGCATCTTCTCCATGGGGGAAAAAAATCAATGAAAACATTTCAGCGAGACAACTTGTAAAATAAGATTCGCGTGTTATTTAAAATGAAGCTCTCCTCTGAAAAATTGGTTTTACTACATTAAAGAGGAATCCAGTGAGTTGTCAGCTACAGAAACCCCATAACTTGAAATAAAATAACTCAAAAACAAAAATATATATAGTTGAGAGGTATTCCTCTTCCGGTTTTGATCCCATTGCCTGTAACTAGACCAGATCATCTTTCCAATCCTTTTCCCTATATGCAAAGCTGAAACTTGGGAAGCCATTTTCAGAGTTATGCTGATTGGTGTAATTTTCTTCATGATGTGCTGATCTCAAAAGCCTCCTATCCCTGGGGTTGAATTTTTGGGAAGAGGTAAATCGGTTTCCTAACACTACATTTTGCACTGTGTAAATTAATAACTTGACATTTCACAGCTGTTAGAAAGGCTGTGCTTTAAAGAATGAAATATCAATCACAAATATACATCTACCTAGAAATGTCAAATCCCACCCAAATGAATACCACGGCAAATTAGCAGCAGGTCACATTGTTCAGCTGTCTTTCACCTGTGATGCATTTCCCTCCTTTCCAGGTTAACAGCTCCCCTGGAGAAGCTGAAACCTATTTTCTACCCCATATAAAAGATTAGTGGTGAGCTGCTTTAATAACAGAATGTAAGATCAAATGCTAACTCCATCTGTAAGAGGCAGCATTGGATAGTATGTATAGTTGTACAGTATGTGTGTTGTATAGTATGTATGTATATTGAAAAGGGAAAATTAAAGTCTGGGTCTGAGTTGATGGTGTTTTTCATGTACATTAATTTGTATATTTCATGAAGATGTGAGTGTTTATTCTTATTTGTCTTCCTCACAACCATCACTGTATTCAATAAATGTAGTTTGATCTGAATCAACTCAAAATAAACTACATTGAATTGTAAAAAAAAAAAAATACCTGGTTTGAATTCAAGAGTTCTTTGACTTTAGGCCTCTCTTGCCCTCAGTTTTCACATCTTTATAATTGATCTTGCCTATTTCACAGGGCTTACAAAGCTAAATGAGCTAATAAATATTCTATTTTCACTGGGGAAAAAAAATAAGCTTAGAGAAATGTAAGGGATTATTAATTTTATAAATATCTTTTTTTCTGTATATGCTTATGTAAGAGTGTGCATCCTGTTTATCAGGTACAATTACCCCTTGTAATTGAACCTACAATTTGTCTCGAATAAGCAATACTTTAATGAAATTAACTGCCATTCAGTAATTGAGTCCATGTGAGGAAATACAGGCCAGAGCAGCTAAACTACATTTCATGCCTAAAGGGCATCCATAATCTCTTCATACATTTAAAAAATATAGTTCAGATGCTGTCTTCAATATGCCATTTCTAGTTCCCAAGTAACGATTAACCCTTGGAATTATTCAGAATATTTCTGTACTTTCATTGTATCCATAGAACAAAAACTTCTACGCACTGTATAAAACAACTTGTTGCCATCCAGTCGATTCTGACTCACAGAGACCCTATAGGACAGAGTAGAACTTCCCCATAGGGTTTCCAACGTGCAGCTGCAGGATTCGAACTGCCCATCCTTTGGTGAGCAGCCGAACTCTTAACCACTGTGCCATCAAGGCTCCACATATGAGTGAAAAGAAATCAAAAAGTTGTTGTTGTTGCCATTATTGTTGTCATTGCTGTTGTTAGTTGCCATGGAGTCGATCTGAACTCATGATGACCCCATGTGTGCACAGTAGAACTGTACTCCATAGAGCTTTCAAGGCTATGACCTTTCAGAAGCAGATAACTCAAGCTTGTCGTCCAAGGCACCTCTGGTTGAGTTTGAACTGCCAACCTTTCGGCTAGTAGTCCAGAGCTTAACCATTTGCGTCACCCAGGGACTCCTAAAAGGACCATTAGTAGATAAATATGCAAATGTTCTTAATCAAACATGACTGATAAAAGAATTATCAGTTTGCTTATTTGTGTCTTGTTTGTTTTCTGAAATAAACATACATATCTTTTGTGATTAGAAAATTTGGTTAAATATAAAGAGTCATACAAATTAAGATATTCATATAATTTGACAATGAAATTCCACTTACAGAATTCATCCCAAGACAAATAAGTTCAAAATACCAGGTTGAAATGTACCCAGAATTTCTTGCAGGCATTTTACATTTTGTTAAAAAAAAAAATAATAACTAGTTCTAACTGTACTATTCCAGTATTTCTTCTACCACTGGTTATTGTTTTTAGTTGCCATCAAGTCCATTCTTACTCATGGAAACCCCTTGTGTGCAGAATAAAACTCTCCACAGGGTTTTCAAGGCTGTGAACTTTCAGTAGCAGATTGCCAGGCCTGTCATCCTAGGAGCCTTTGGGTGGGTTCGAACCACCAACCTTTCAGTTAACAGCTGAGCTCTTAACTATTGTGCCACCCGGGCTGCTTTTTAGTTAGTCATCTAGCACTTAACTGTTTGTGCCACCCAGGGAAACGTAGTTGGTTTATAACTAACCAAAACCAAAGTTGTTGCCATTGAGTCGATTCCAACTCGTAATGACCATGTAGGACAGAGTAGATCTGCCCCATAGGGTTTCCAAGTTGTAATCTTTATAGAAGCAGACTGCCACATCTTTCTGCACTAAGCTGCTGGTAGGTTTGAACCCCCAACCTTTCTGTTAGCAGCCAAGGGCTTAACCGCTGCACCACTAGGGCTCCTAGTTGGTTTATAGTGCTTCAATATTGCTGTTGCATGGTCCGCTACTATTAATAAATCAAATTTATTGAATGTTATCTTCTCTCTACTGAACTGTTTTGTTTTGTTTTAATTATTTAATACTTACTATAACTTCATAATGTGGGTATTGATATAATCTATTAATAGATGAGGACACTAAGGTTTTTTGTTTTGTTTTAGATATTTAAATAATTGCCCATCTCACTCAGCTAGTCAGTACAGAAGAACAAAAAAAAAAGTTGCCGTCTAGTCATGGTGACCCTGTGTATTTTAGAGTAGAACCACACTCCACTCCTTGGGGTTTTCAATGGCTGTGATCTTTCAGATCACCAGGTCTTTCTTCCCAGGTTCATCTGGGTGGATTTGAACCACCAACCTTTTGGTTAATACCCAGGTGCTTAACCATTTGCACAACCCAAGATTCAAACCCAGATTTGCCTTTTTCCAAAGAATATCATCTAATTGATTAAAATAAAATAAATATACATGTTTTATTCAGGAAAAAATACCATGATTGTTAACTTTTAAAACTTTGGATGAATAAGATTCTTTTTCTTTTTATTCATAAGGTAATGATTTGATTCAAATTTGGTATCTAAAATATAAATTTTCTTTCCAATGCAATAAAAAAGTATGCATGATTTTATTCACTGATAATATGCAAAACTGTATTACTTTTTATATTGTAGATTATTAAAATTAAATAATTGAATATGTACTCTTATACTTTTGGTTTTATCTCTAAGCATGTGGCTGACTTTTCAGACTAGTGTCAGTATATTTGGTACTAAATCACATATACATCTGTAAGACAGAAGTATAGAAGGTTGCCAAATACATGCATTATTCTGTATCCCTCAATTTTTGGAATTCCTAATACTGTGGGGATAGATGTTGCATACTTTATTCTAATAAAAATTTAAACAATGACAAAAATAACTTTGCTTTTCTTCTTCCCTCAATGTCAAATTGATTTTCCAAGACTCCATGCATATTTTAAATTTTCATAAAGGTTTCACGTAGATTGTGCAATTTAAACTGCTCAGAAACATTTTGAGGTCTGCAGAGACGTTTTTACGTTCCAAGTGTGAGAGTTTAAACTCATGGATAAGGAGACTTATATAAAATATATTTGAAAATTAACATTTTATTTTATTAATAAACTCCATCAACAGATGGAAGGAACTATCACGAAGCCTGGGATTCACTTCATCTCTCCACTTACTAGTTTTGTACTCCTGAGCGCATTGCGCAGTTTCTTCTCCTATAAAAGAATGGTGACAACAGTGCCTCCATTTAAGGGACATTGTCATGGGGGAGTGAGATAACAAGGGTGTGATAACTGTTGTAGTGAGTGGCTAGTAATAGGTGCTCCATGAATGCTAGTTTTTGTTATTAGTATTAGAAGTTCTGCTTATCTTTGGGTATGATAAAAATATTTTATAAGCTTTATAAGAATCAGAAACTCATATTGACAAGGTCACTTCAGGAAGATGAAAATTGCCATAAAAAGGCATTTTTTAAATAACATATTTTTTCTAACTCCAATACTACCTATTCAACAAATGCTCCAGACATCCTCAAATTCTTCCCCCAAAATTCTAATTTCTCACAATATTTCATTTGCACGTTTCTAAATACTCCATTCACTTATGGGTAAAATCTTTGATTATTCCTTGTTTCTTCTTTTTGCCAACATCCAACTGTTATCTCATAGCTCTCTAATCCATGGATAAAATATTTTCAAATAGATGGTGCTATGTCTCACCCAAGGAAGGGTTCCACCTTCCATGACTGGCAAAATGGGTGGTGTCTCATGTTCTCAGTATACAACACAGATGATGATGTAGCCCTTTGAGTATGGTAGATATCAATGGATAAAACCTACATAAACAAAAGCTATCTTTGTTATTTCTTGTTTTGCTATCAGTGATTTTTAAGAGTGCAAGGTGGTCCTGAGGGAAGTGAAATTTTAGTGAACATGTTCCCATTTATAGTCGACATTATGAAAAAGGCACCACTAGTAGATTAAGCCCTGAATATCGGTCATGACTGCTATGGGTCTATACTGGGGAAATTTACTAGTTGATGAGCTTCACCTTTAAACAAACAGATAAAGATTTATGTTCAGCAGCAGCCGAGCCACAGTTCAAGAGGTATCCTTATGATTCCAATCACCAGTTACTACTGTCCTACAGGACCAAGCCCATATAGAGGCAGTGCTCTGCCTTTCGAACAAAGGGAATTGGGAAAAGGGAATCAGGACAGGTATGTTAGACGCCATTATAGCCCTCTTTCTAAAGACCCTGACTATTAGAAGTATTATGTTTGCAATTTTTCTGTCACCTTAATCACAGCCAATTAATGTAATTGCTATCCATTAGTTGCACACCTGTAAAAAGTTGAACTGGCTAAAGTTGTGATATAGATATACAGTAAAACCTGTGAGAGCCTAAACTTGTGTAAAGAAGAAACCTGTCAGAGAAGAACATAAATGATTTCCTCTAATACAGAGTGATGGGAAAGTGGTCAGGCTACACACTGTCAAAGACAGAAAACTTGTGAGACTCAAAAAACAAGGCAGCCCCATTGAGTTCCACCTCTCACAGATTTCACTCTATTTATCACACACACAAAAAGAATGCTGAAGCTGCTATGTACAGCCTAACACCTCATGGGATTGGTTCCTTCGTTTGGAGGTTTAGGGTCATAGTTTCATGGGACTTTGCAATTAATTGGCCTAATAACATGTTTAGCGCTTCTATCTTCTGGAGCCCTGGTGGCACAGTGGTTAAGAGTTACAGCTGCTAACCGAAAGGTTTGCAGTTCAAATCCACCGGCTGCTCCTTGAAAACCCTATGGGATAGTTCTACTCTGTCCTGTAGGGTCACTATGAGTCAAAATTAACTCAATGGCAGTGGGGTTTTTTGGGGTCTTTTTTTTTTTTTTTTGGTAATATCTCCTAGTTGGTTATGTAGTGCTTGGGGTCTTAAAAGCTTGCAAGCAGCCATTCAAGGCACAACAATTGGTCTCTCTTCTCCTGGAGCAACAGAGGAAGAGAGTCAGGAATAGGAGGAAGAAATGAAACACGTGACTGACTGCCTCAGTAAACAATTGCCTCCTTTGCCATGAGACCAGAAGAACTAGATGATGCCTGGCTACCATTACTGAGCATTTTTATCAAAGATTCTATAGAAGAATCCTGATCAAGAGGGGCAAAATGCAGAACAGAATTTCAAATTCTCCTAGACTTGAGACTTTCTGGAGACAGAGTGGAGGCTGTATGAACCCCTGAAACTATTGCCCTAAGAAAATCTTTAAACCTTAAACCAAAAATATCCCCTGATGTCTTCTTAAAACCAAACAGTAGTTTAGATTAACTAGTAAATAATGTCTACCTTGATCATTTTGCTCTTTTAAGATCTATCCACATGAGATCAAACTGACAACAGCAACTCAAAAGATTAGATAGAAATGTTAGAGGCAGTGAGTTTATGTTAATGAAGGAGGAACAACTCAGAAAAAGAAGATGAGAATGGTTGCACTACTCAAAGAATGTAATCAGTGTCATTGAATTGTACGTAAAGAAACTGTTGAACTGGTGAATGTTCTGCTGTGTATATTCTCAACATAAATAAATAAATAATTAGAAAAAGCCATTATATTTGAACTGTTTATCTGGGATGGTGACCACCACCATTCTTCAACCCTGCTGCACCATCTTTATTTTTCTGGTTGATTCACTTGTTATCAAATAAGTATACCTACATACATATCCATATACATACATACACAGCTACACTTAACAACTATCTCGTTATCCAACATTTCACATTTATGACAGTAGTAAAAATCTACTATCCAACTATTTTGCACATTAATGATGTGTGTCTTGCAGTAACCCGTTCATGACCAATGGGCCACATGGTGTTGACCTACATTTTCTGCCTCTTGGATCCAGAGAGACATATGTGTTCCACACAGTATTTTGTGATTTGATGTGGTCATCCTCCATTTTTTCATAATGGCTGATTTTCACATAACGCCCTGGTCTTTGGAACCTAACGATACCAATAAGAGTGGGTATGTGTGTGTATGTGTATCTATCTATCTTTATGTGTATATATATATACATGTATATATATATAAACTATAAGAATGTTCGATTTTTAAGAGCTTTAATTCACAACTTCCTGTATAAAAGTGTTGATTATGGCACTTGCTAAATGGAATTGTCAGAATGGAATATGGTACCCTGCATTTATAATTCCTCGAGGCTGTGTATAACCTTTGTTCATACTCTATGCCTACCACCGAAGTTAATAGTGTCTCAGCATAAAATGAATAAATACGTATTCTGAAAATATAAATCATCGGTTTTTTGTTTGGTTTTTTTTTTTCCTGACTGTGTGAAGTTCTTAAATGTACAAGGCACCATTCAAATTATACCACTCAGGAATCTGTTTTAGTTGTATTCATTCTCTCAGTTTAAAATAAATCCAAGAGTCTCTAATGGTTCTTGAACAATGAATTCAGTGTTCTCTTAGCCAAAAAAGAGTTAACTGTTTTCAGAACTTCTTTTATGGAGTTGTGATATTGAGCTGTATATATTTGTCTATTCACCTGTCTTTTAACAGCATTTGCTATTTCTCTACCCACCAGGATAACCCTAGTTTTATGCAAACGTAGCTTTATCTTTAAAGACCATAGGGACTTACATCAATCATTCTTGCTCCCTAATTTTCCAAACAGTAAAAGCTGTCCAGTTTGTTATCACAATACACTCCTGAAATCTGTAATGAATTTGCTTCTAAATCTGAACTTGTTTCATGAAGCAAAACATTTTGTGTTGCAGCTGAGTAGTAACTGCCTTTATTGAATAAAGCTAGTGATATTCTGTAATAGATAATAGTTTCAAGTAATTGTCATATAAATGGAAGTAGCAGATAGTAGAGGGAAAGGCTGTTCATTCAAAACATTGTCCATAAAAAGTCACCAACATTTTTGAACTACACGTCTTGCCTAAAAATAGTTTTAATAGTCTTATTGATAGGAGCAAAACATCGAGATTGTTTTTATGAAATTCCTCGCTTATATTTGTAAAAGAATACTGTCTGGATTAAAAAATAAATAATTTGAAAAGAGCTTTTAGGTCAGTGGTTCTCCTGTATGACAAGAAAGCAGATCCTACAGATTTATCTTTCTTTTTCTCCCCCTTCCTACAGGGATAGAATCTGCAGCATTTTCGAGAAGATGTTGTGTAATTCTATAAACAGATCAGTTAGAGTTTAAGCTGGCCCAGTCAAGACACACTGTTACACTCTTTTGTCAAAAAAAAAAAAAAATTTGTTGTTCTCAAAAGCTTTCTTTATGCTTATCCAAATATTCTCCCCTTGAACCAATAGCACTAGCAAAATAATGAAAGCTATTTATTTTTTTAATTAAGCTATCTATTTAATGTAAATTTCTAATAATTCTCTTTAATAGCTTTTATTTTTTTCATTCAGGGAAATAAGAGCTGATTGTAATCATCTTATTTATATTCATTGAAAAATGTATTATATGCACAAATCATGATTAAAACCCTTAATTCCTCTCTCAAATAGGCTATTAATTCTGATTGTTGGACAACATGATGCACATACGAAAGTCGATCTCTTTTACTTTTTTTTTTTTTAACCAACAGAGAGTCAGCTCAGCAACTAACACAGGAAGCAACAGCCTCTCCATCACTACTTCTTTTTCTTTTCCTGAAAGTTAGTGGCCATCACTCAGTCATTCTTCCTAGCATTTTAAAACATTAGCAGATTCTTAGTTCTTTTCTTCTGTTTGAATCACTGATTCCAGTTCCCTTATGACACCTTTTATCTTCCACCTCCCCCAAAAAATGCCCCACCCACAACACCATCACCAGAAACAAACAAAAAGAACAAGATAGGCTTGAGAAACTTGTCAGAAGTTGCCAAGTGTTTTCTGAGACATTGCTCTTCCAATATAGCCTTTTGAGCCAACTAAGAGTTAAACATTTCAGAAAATCGAGACTCATAACTGTTTATGCTAAGAAAATTTGGAAGTAAAGGAAAGAGAACTGCCAGGTGATATCAGGAGCTGAATTTGCAAGAATGAGTGTGGCTTTTTTTTTTTTTTTCCCCCAAGTAGTGTGTAGAATTGATTTTAGGGGACTGGAATGGGCAAAAATGGAAATAAAGTTATGAAATGTTAAGTAAAAATAATCTCGATTTCAGATAACATATGGCATAATACATATATACTGCAAACATTTATTTTCAAGTAAATTTCATTATTTCGATACCATTTTTCAAAAAGAAAGGATTAAGAGGAAAGCTGAGATAAAATCTAAAAGAGTGCCTATAAAGCAATATTTTCTTTAAGCCATCTTAGCTTAAAGGTACAAGTTAGAATCATGAAGGCAGTAGACATATTATCTTAGCTGAGACTCACCAGCTGATTCCATGGAAATCTACCACCTGGAATTCAAGAGAGGGGAAGGAGCGAGTGTATGATATCAAAATGGCTCACAAAATATTGTTATAATCTGTTTCCTATACTATGTCAGTCCTTCTGGCCATTGTCATGGTGTCCAATGAAAATATTTGCACACCTATAGCCATACCCTTGGAGCCCTGATGGCACAGTGGTTAAGAGCTCGGCTGCTAACAAAAGTTCAGCAGTTCAAATACACCAGTCTCTCCTTGGAAACCCTATGGGGCAGTTCTATTCTGTCCTATAGGGGTGCTATGAGTAAGAATCAACTTGACTGCAATGAGTTAGGTATTTTTGGTTACAGCCATACCCCAGACCCTCAGGTCATGAAATATTTATTCATTCCTAGAGTCTATTGTGCCGTCATCTTTGATGCCAGCTACTTTGCACACACCCGACACATCCAAGAGAATTTTTTTTTCTTCTTCTTTCTCTCCTCATTATGACTTACAAGGGCTTCTCCTATCCCTATGTTCTCTGCAAAACTTTTCTATTCCCTGTTTTGCAACACCTATTTCACCCCCAAACTCTCATAAATAGCAGCTTTTGAAGGCATCAGTATCACTCTAGTATTCCCTTATTGAAATTATTTGTCTATCCTCTATAAAAACAAAATGTTATGGGGAAATATAAAACAGACAAGAGATATATAGCCAAAAATTCAAGTGTCTACAGTGATAAATTTCTCAAAATTGGGATTTTTCAATTCAGAAGACTAAAAAAGAAACATAATTTCAAAAGACTTCATCTAGGAAAATTGTCAGTTTGTGAGTTTAATCATGATCATATTTTAGATATACTAAAAAGCATCCACATTTCTTATATGAAATTACTCAATTTGCCCAGAGTCTAGAACATTAAAAACCACATAAGGTTTTGACTAACTCCACACATTAACCATCTGAGTTTTCGTTCTGGTACACCCAAGACACCCAGTTATACTCTCTATCCAATAAAATATTTTTGGAAAATTTTGGAAAAGTCTTGATGCTCATCCAAAAAGTCTCCTTTGCAGGCAATAGCACTGAGTAAGCAGTCTTTTCCTGGTGGCAGATACTTATTTTGGCTCATCTACAAGTGAAAAATGCTTTTACAAATAAAAGAAGTCAAGACTAAAAAGGTGGAGAAGATTCTCATAAATGAGCTTTCTGAATATTTTTTTTAGATCATCTTTTTGGTACATCCTTATTTTTCAACCAATTGTTTTAGGGCATATGCCATTCCTTGAAAGGAGCCCTGGTGGCGTAGTTGTTGAGCATTCGGCTGCTAACTGGAAGGTCAGAGATTTGAACCCACCAGCCTGTCCACAGAAGAAAGACCTGGCCATCTGTACTCCTAAAGATTTCAGCCTAGGAAGCTGTATAGACCAGTTCTATTCTCTCTTATTGGGCCACCATGAGTCAGAATCGACTTGATGACACACAACGAACCAGTCCTATTATTTAAACATATTCTCCTCTCAATGTTGGGACTGTATCACGAATGGTACGTTAAAAATAATTCAATTAGTTAAAAACTGAAGTCTTTTTGGATGGACTGGCAGTTGTCAAGAATACAGTGTATGAGCCGAGACTTAACTTATGGAAAAGTCAGCTGTGCAAAATGATACATCATTTAGTAATGTTTATTTCTCTGGTTCAATGCCTACTTTACCTGCATTCTTTCTTGACATGCTCAGGACAGCAAAGATTTAATTTTCAGCTGTTTCCCTTAACAGTAGTCAGTTACACAGTACCCGTGACCTATTCACTGATCCATTCTCTGCACAAGCAGTCCGCAGAAATTGAGCACATAGGCCCATGATTTTTATTTCAGAGAGAGGGTAGTCAAAGAAAACCTGTAATTACTGTGCCTATGCTTTCTCTTGAGAAAGCCCTGCTGGTTCAGTGGTTAAAGCTCTCAGCTGCTGAACAGAAGGTCGGCGGTTCGAACCCACCGGCTGCTCCACGGGATAAAGATGTGGCAGTCTGCTTCCATAAAAGATTTACAGTCTTAGTTCTGCTCTGCCCTATTGGGTCACTATGAGTCGGAATCGACTTGACTACAGTGGGTTTGATTTTCTTTTTGTTTTATTTGTATTTATTTACTACAGTTTATATTTTCTCTCCTTAGGAAGAGCAATAGACATTCCAAGGGAGGAGACATTCCTTCCCTGCAAGAAGCTTGGGAAGTGAGAAATGTGTTCTGCCCTAACAAATGCAACCATGTGAGACAATACAATCTCCATGTTGCGCATGGGTCATCTGAACCTTACAGAGGTCGTATCAATTGCTCTACTCGTATAGCTAATTATTAAAGGAGCTGGGGTTGGAAGCCAGATCAGCTGAGTAAATGCCATGCTCAAATACCATACGTGCTTCATGTATGCATTCATTTACTTAATCATCAAATATTTTATGTGAGGCTGCTAAATAAATGAGTCAGTATTAACAGTTGGAGAAAAATGGATGAAAATAACAGAAACTTTGCTTTTCCTTATAGAACATATGGTCTAGCGGAGAATTCAGTTAAAATGCTGTGTGATCAAGTGTTTTGATAATCAAGTTTGGCATGTTATGCAACTACATGGGAAAGAACATAATCTTCGCCTAGGGGTATCATATAAGGCTGGTGAAAGGAAGTAATACCTCCACGATGAGTAAAAATTGGCAGAATGAATGAATCATGTATGGAGGTGGGATTACCAGTCAAAAAGAACATTGTGTGCAAATCTTAGGGATAAAAGGAAATACGGAGTCATTCTGAAAAATGAAAGACATTTAACTTTGGTGAATAATAGATCATTTGTAGAGTTGATTTGTGAATGGCAGGAAATGAGGATGGAGAGGCAAACGGGAGCCACATTATTCAGGGCCACGTAAGCTCTATTATTGATCTAGGACTTTATTAAACAAATCCAGGGTGAGCCCTTGAAGATTTTTTTTTTTTTTTTTTTTTAAGAAACAGTAAAACTTGAACTGATTTGCATTTTAAATGCACCTCTTAATGTGTAGTTTGGAATATGGATTAGATGAAATTAGGCCTAGTCCTGGAGCCCTGCTGGGGCAGTGGTCAAGCGTTCTGCTGCTAACCAAAAGGTCAGGCCTAGTTACAAGGAAACAGTGAAGAGAAGATGGCAGTAATGCAGCGATGAAAGCAAGAAATGATGTTGGCCTAAACCGATGAAGTGGCACTCTGAACAAAAAAATGTGGCTAGACCCTAAAAACATGTAAAGAGGGAATTCTGGAAGGGCTTTAGCAGCACTTGGATAACAAGGAAGAGGAAGCGGAAGAAAAATGAGGTCTTCTCTTGGGAATTAATTGAATGGTAGCTGTATTTGCTGAGGTAGGAAACAGATTTGGAGGGCACTAGATAAATGAAACTTGGATATTGAACCTGTTGAGTTGAGGTACCTGTAGGCCGAACAAGTGTAGATGTACAGTAAGAGGATGGATGGTGAGATCTAAAATAGTGAAATGGATGTGGATGATAGAATTTCAGTTTACAATTCAGGGCACAATGCTGAAGAAGAACAAATGTAAGATGTGGGTAAATGAAAAAGAGATCGTAATGAAATTAAAGAGAAGACTGGTATAAGGGAAACTTAGGAGAGTGATGGGTTGTGCAAAATAAGCAAGGCAAGAGTTTTAAAAGAAGATGAGTGTTTAATGATAACAAAAATTATGGAAAGATTAAGGAAGACAGAACAGGGGGAAAAAAATGTAAGTTTAAGAGCAGTATGATAGATTAAAGAAGACCATGGATTCTTTGTTACCCTACCCCTTTAGAAACTCAGTTAATGTCTCCTTTCCTTGAATTTAGACTGGCCTTAATGAGTTAGTTGACCAATTCACTATAGTGAAGTGACATTCTGGGACTTCCAAAGCCAGGCCATGAAAAATCATGAGGCCTTTGCCATAACAACTACAATACCTGACCCACTTCTTATGAAGTCCAACTACCTTGCTGGAGAAACCATAAGGAGAAGACCTGAAATTACATACAGAGGGAGAAAGGCTCAGCCTTCCAGCTTTCCCCGGAAGGTGTCAGGAATGTGAGTAAAGACATCTTGGAACCCTCCACTGTCCATCTCACTTAGCAACTAAACACCACTGAGTACCACTCCTCAGTGCCATGCCAAACAGAAAAAAATATGCCAGCCAACCCTGACCAAACCCTGATTCATAAAATCATAATAAAAAACGGTTGTTGTTATAATCCACTGAGTTTTTGGCATACTTTTTTTATTTATGAGCAATAGATGATTAAAACATATATTAGAAGTGGGGTACTGCCTTAACAAAAATCTGCAATACGTAGCACAGGCTTTGGACCTGTTGCCGAGTGGGAGCTGGAAGGGCCTCCAGGGGCCTTTTAATGATCCTGGAGAAACTGGGATCCTAGTTATTTAGTGGCAGAAAGTTTAGTGAAACTGTTGCCAACAGTGAGATGTGAAATAGAATACAAACCTAATTAACGGGTGGACTTGTTAGGCAGAATTCTAGTTGGGAGTTCAATGTAACGGTGAATTTCTTCTAGTTGTTTTTGATAAGGTACAGATGAAGAAAGATGAGCTAAAAATAAAATATAATCACTTTTCAGTTTTCAAGCACAACTTAGAGGAAATGCAAAGGAGTCAGGACTAACTAAATTAAAAAAATAAAACTATTTATCATCCGAGTCTGTCCAAGAAAAAAAATGTTATCAGTTATGGAATGGATTTATGGCAAAAGTCCAGTATCCATGACACTACCAGTAAAGTATGGATTCAGGTAAAAATATTAAGAATGTTACTGTAAGATCCTTTATTTGTTTAAATCTCAGAGTAGGAGAGGATACTAAGTATGTTAAGGCTCGAAGACCGTTTTTACTACACAAAATCCTTCCACAGCACTGTGACTCTCAAGTCCAGATAGAGAAGAGTGTATCTTGCAAAGAAAGAAGAGTGTGGCTTTGTCTAATAGAGTGGATTATAACTGGATATGGGAAGCCGTTTTACTAGAACGCTTTGGAAGAGAAAAAGATGTGAAAAATAAAAGAGGCCTTTGAACTCCCAAATTTCTGCAGGCAATGAGCAGGGTAAGAAAGCTACTCAGATGCAAAGATAGGCAATTTATTATGAAAAAGAAAATGTGGAATAAGAATGTGGAGCCAAGAGTGGTGGAAAATCATTCTCAGGAAGCAGGACTGGGTATTAATCAAGGATCTGGTGACTTATAAACCACACCTACAGAAACTCATTCCCAAGTGGACTAATAGAGAGAAAGAGAGCCTGTACTTCTACTGTATACCACAATCAGTTGAGAGTTTTGAGAATCTCGAGAGAAGTAAGATTATTTTACATGTGAGAAAATTATAATTATTTTTTGACTAAAGGGAGGATTTAAGCAGGTTAATATTCTTTTGTGTCTCCTCCTATTGAATGGTGGTGTCTAATTCTTCTTCCATTTAATCTGGACTGGCCTTCCTCTGTTTGACCAGGAGAGTAGGACAGTGACACTTGGAAAATACCAATATCAAGTCATAAAAAGCCTTGCAGCTGGATCTCCTGTGTTTCTTGGAACAGTCACCCTTAGCACCACTATTTGAGAAGACTGAATGCTCAGCTGAAGAGACCACATGGACAGGCCTTTAGGCCATGGAAGGGACTGGCACTCAGATTACCCCAGTCTGTAGGCCATCTCCACCAGGGCTTCTGACAGGTGACTGAAGCCATCTTGTACCCTTGAGCCCAGCAGCCAGCTGTATATTATTCAGTAACTCCAGATGATACTACAAGAAGCAGAAGAGTTACCCACTGGAGCCCTGCCCTCATTGTTGAGCTTCTACACCATAAGCTATAATGCTTATTGTTTTAACCCACTAAATTTTGGTGTACTTTGCAAACAGGATCAAGGTACAACGATATATATATACATGTTTTTTCTCTTGTTCACAGTCTTATTTCTAGGGTATGCACACATGTAATCTGATTTTTACTGTTTAATATATGTGAAATATCCAGGATCCTATTTAATACCAAGCCATCACAATTTTCCTGCACCTCACCCCTTCACTTTCTCTAAGACAACAGTACAACAATTCTCCCTCTTCTCTTCTCCAGGATCATTTTTTCCACCCTCAACTGAATCATTCCCATCAATACACAAATAAGTTGTTATTTCTCACATCTTAAAATCTCCATCTTTTCTTGGTCATACCCAACCTTGCAAGGCACTACCCAATTAATTTGCTGCCATTTAACTCCTCTTAAAGTGGTTCTATAATCACTGTCTCCAATTCCTTTTCTCCCATTTACCTTAAACCCATTTCAAAGAGAATATTTTCAAATCTTTCCATAGAAACTCATTTGGTAAAGTTCACTAATGGCTTCCATGTTGTTAATACAATGGTAGATACTCAATTATCTGTTTCCTGGCTAATTAGAAACATATAACAGAGTCGATAGCTACCACATGTAAATGTGCTGTATGTCTTTCTCTCTCTCTCATATTGTTGTTGTTAGATGCCATTGAGTGGGCTCTGACTCATAACGACCCCACATATAACAGAATGAAATTGCCCAGTTTTCACCATTCTCACAATCATTGCAACATTTGAGCCAGCTGTTGCAACCACTGTATCAATCCATCTTATTGAGGATCTTCCTCTTTTTCACTGACCCTTTACCAGGCACAATTTCCTTCTCCAGTGATTGGTCCCTCCAGATTACACGGACAAAGTAAGCGAGACAAATCTCACCATCCTTTCACATATTAAGGTCATAATACAAAACTCATATAATACCAATATGTTATATACACATACCCAAGCACACACATACACGTTTTTGGCTAGACTACTTGAGAAGATGTTGCAGTCATTTTACACTAGCCATGTATCTCTAATTATTTTAGCATTCATCTCTTAAGAAGTCATTCTCCCACATGTCAAACATATTGTCACACAAAAGAAAATTACTTCTAATTCAAAGTATTATTGAATATAAATTTCATATTCAAATTCTTTAATTTTCCATTTCCCCAAAATTCTTTCACAGTTGCTTTCCCTCAATCTAGTGTATTATCTACTTTGCTACCGATTTTTCACTTGCCTTCCAGGACAACACATTCTCCTGATCTCTCTCTTACTTTGTTGGCAGATTGTTCTCTGATGACTTTGTTAGGCCTTCTCAAGCTCACTTCTTTGGAATGTTTGAATTTCCCAGGGCTCATCCTTAATTCTCTGTCCACATTTCCTGGATATGCTGTAAACAACTTGATGGTTTAATTCTTTTGTCCAGTCTGGCCTGGTAATTGACAAGGCCTGAGTTGACTGACATTTCCTGGGTAATGAGGATTGGTTGAGCTTCCATCTGGCAAAAGAGTATTGGTTGATCTCCGATCCTGCTAGGAAAGCCATACTCTGAAACTGCATTTATAAGCAGCCAATCTCATAGAAGTTTTTAGGGGATCTGCTGATCAACAAGAGCTTGAAGCTGAGTACATCTTTGGACTTGGGGTCGCTGTGTTGAGAACCTCCTAGACCCAAATAAAAGAGCTGTAATACTGGTCAAGGGCTGTAATGCTGAGCTCATAACACTGAAGGCCATGAGAAACAGCAGCAGAACTGGTGGCGACAGGCCTACAAGGGGCCCAGTGGTAGAGAGAGAAGTCAGGGAGATGACTGAGGGAGAGTTTTCCCAAGAAGCAAATATGGGCACGTCTGGGGAGGAGTTCACCAGCAGAGCTAGGCTCCCTTAAAAGGGGAAGCAGCCACAGTCTGGACCCATGAAGGTGAATGTCTGAGCAGAACAAGTGGCAGCACTGGGGGGCTGAAGTGGCTTGCCTTTGGCAGTAGCAGATGCCACAGCTTTGCTGAGAATGGTAAACCTAAGACCAAGAGCAGGCTGGTACTAAGGGACCAGAGAAAGCCTGTCCTGAGGACCAAGAGAGCACCTATCCTGAGGTCCAAGAGGAGACCTGTCCTAAGGGCCTAGAGAGGGCCCACAGACTTGGTCATGTCCTGTGCAGGGGCAGCCTATAAAGCAGTTTTGCCTCAAGAGCTGTAATGTCAACCTGATTCTGGCACTGGCCAAGGGTTGTCCCACTGCTGCTAATTGAGAGCTGGATCAGAAAACACAGGGGGCCAGACCCAGCCAAGAAAAACCATGGAGAAATACACAGACAGAGAGAGAGGACAAACACGGTCACATCACACCTGAACTGAGCTGGCGACACATCTGCTGAGAGAGAGAGAGACATCTGCTAACATCTAATCCATGGTGTGCCCTTCCTGTGACACAGAAATTAACATCAGATCTTTGGGAAGAGAAAGTGAAACCTTTTATATATAAGTGGGTTCCTATCCTATGATACTAGGTGGGGTACTTGTACGAGTGAGGGGAGTCAGTTCACCTCATATCTGTCCCTGTCGTTTGTGGTTTACCTTCTATAAATAATAACAATGGCTTTCAATTGCCGATACTTTATAAAGTGTCTTTGTGCTACCCAATCCAATAAGATAGTAGAGTTCTTATTCTAGCAGTCTTATGATTGCTTTGGACTTAGAGTACAATTTCTGTGTATATACATGCACGCAGTTTGTGTACACACCCTGTTAATTTTAATTTAAATCATCTACAGTAGCTGAAAGAAACTACAAAATTTGTAAATGCTTTATATTACTTTCTGAACATATTTCTGTAAAAGATCAGTTTCAAATATGTAATGTTAGTACAATTTACAGAAGTAATGCTTATTTGCGTGTATTTTAGCATATATTCAATATTTAAGTGAAGAAATATTTAGCATGTAATAAAGTAGGCTCATAGGTAAAATTTGGTATTTATTGAAAATTCATAAATTAGTCTCTATATTTTTTATATATTTAGATAATCTGAAAAAATAAACAATGAGAGTTTCATGGTAAAAATTTGATCAAAAAATTGATAAAGGAATGGAAAACTTTCCCTACCCTACAATAAACATATATTTTAACACAAAATGGTTGGCGTGATTGGTATCACTAAATGTACACTTGAAAAATGTTTAATTGGCAAATATTGTGTTATATATATTTTACAATAAAATAATAAATATATATATTTTAGACTAATTTTGATGTTTGCTATGAGTCCAGATTGGTAGAGAAATAAAAATTATTATTTTTATTTTTTTAGTTGAATTTTCTTTAATTATGAATCAAAAATTATAGTGCTTATAAACATAGATTGTGTTTGAGTAAAATTTCCCCCACGTTAAAATGGATGCTATTTAATCACCATTTGGTTATAAAACTTGTGTTGTACATATATTGGGTGGAACATTTGGTAAAAAATATACTATTTCTACCTCTAGGGCTTTCAGGTTGATATATATGAGGAAGAATTTTCAAAAATTTGAATGTAATCTACACTCACTCTTCACTTATCGACATAGTTAGGTTCCAAAGACCAGGTCATTATGTGGAAATCAGAAGTATGCGAAAATGGACGATGACCACATTAGATCACAAAACGGAGGATGATTGCATCATTATATAACTGCCAAATTGCATAATTAAATAACTTTCAAACCAATGAGGATCATGACCCAGCTAAGCTGACACATAACCTTAACCATCACTACCGGTGTTACTCTTACCTCACACCTTAGCATCTGTTACTGCCAGACTTATATTGTTAATGAGCAAAATAGTTGGATAGTAGATTTTTTGCCATTGTTGTAAATCTGAAATGATGAATAGTGAGATAGTCAATAAGTGAAAAATGAGTGTATTAAAAGATTCTATGATACTTGAAAGAAGCAGTCATATAGTAAATAAAACTCTTATAATTATAATTATTATTATTGCCTACTGTGAAAAGTACTGCAATTAATAACTTGGTGTACAAGTATTGGTTTGCATTTATGCTCTCTATTCTTTTCAATTCAATATTTAGGAGTGGAATTGCTGGATCACAGGGTAATTCTATATTTAACTTTTTCAGCAACCTCTAAACAACAACTATAACACTTTACAATCCCACCAGCAATGTTTGAGAGTTCCATTTCCTCCATAACCTCAGCAACACCTGTTGTTTTCCTTTTTTTAAAATTATAGCCAACTTACTGGGTGTACAGTGATATTTCATTGTGGTTTTAATTTGCATTTCCCTAATGACTAAAGAAAAAAAAGAGCCTTGGTGGTTCAGTGGTTAAAATGCTTTGCTGTTGAAAATGTTTGTGGTTCAAACCCACCAGCATCTCTGCAGGAGACAGATATTGCAGTCTGTTTCTGTAAAGACTACAGCCTTGGAAACCATACTCTGTCCTACAGGATTGCTATGAGTTGGAACTGACTCAACAGCAAGGGGTTTAATGACTAAAGAAAGGGGGCGGCACAAATGGTTAAGCACTGGTCAACTAGCCAAAGGTTGGTTGTTTGAACCCACCCAGAGGTACCTCAGAAGACAGTCCTGGTGATATCTTTTCAAAAGATTACAGCCTTGAAAACCCTATGGAGCAGTTCTACTCTGTACATATGAGGTTGCCATGAGTTGTAATCAACTGGATAGCAGCTAACAATAATAACAATGACTAATGACATTAGTCGTTTATATATTCTCTTTAGTGAAATGCCTGTTCAAGTCCTTGGCCCATTTTTTTAATTGAGTCGTTTGTCTTTTTGTTGTTAAGTTGTAGGAGTTCTTTATATATTCTGGATATTAATCTCTCATCCAATATATGGTTCCCCAAAATTTCTCCCACTCTGTAGATACCATCTTTACTTTCTTGATAAAGTCCTTTGATGAACAAAAGCTTTTAATTTTGATGAGGTCTCATTTATCTGTCTTTTGCTGCTCATGCATTTGATTTCACATCTGAGACTCCATTGTTAAAAACTAGGTACTGAAACATTCTCTTTATGTTTTTTTCTAATAGTTTTATGGATTCATTTCTTATATTTAGGTCTCTGATCTATTGTGAGTTAGTTTTCACATATGGTGTGAGGTATGGGCCCAGGTTCATTCATTTGCTGTGGAAATTCAGTTGTCCCAGCACCATTATTAAAAAGACTATTCTTTCCCCAAGCACCCTTGTCAAAAATTAATTGACCATAGGTGTAGGGGTTTACTTCTGGACTCTCAGTTTGATTTCATTGGTCTGTATGTCTATCATTTTTCCAGTACTAGATTGTTTTGATTACTGTAGCATTATAATATGTTTTGAGATTGGGAAGTGTCAGCCTTCCTGCTTTGTTCTTTTTTTCAAGATTGCTTTGGCTCTTTGGGGTCCTTTGCAGATCCATATGAATTTGAAGATTGGCTTTTCCATTTCTGCAAAGAAGGCTGTTGTAATTTTGATGGGTATTTCATTGAATCTATAGATTGCTTTAGCTACTATTGACATCTTAACAATATTAAGTTTTTGAATACATGAGCATGGAATGTCCTAACATTTATTTTGGTCTTCTTTTATTCCTTTTAGTAATGTTTTATAGTTTTCTGTGTAAAAATCTTTCAGTTCCTTAGTTAAATTTATTCCTAGGTATTTATTAATTTAGATGCTATTATAAATGGAATAGTTTCCTTAATTTCCTTTTCAGATCGCTCATTGAAGAAATGATATTTCTTCTAATATGAGGATTTTTGTCCTTAGAGATGAATACACATGAGAAAACTTAACTGTTTTAATTAGTAGATAGTTAATAATAAAACAATGAAATAAAAACACATTTGCCTTATCTCTGAAAAGAAAAAAGCAACAGACTACCATCTTTGTGGTCTATTAGTTTATAGAATAATTTGCTTTATAAATGTTTCTGTTCACACTGAAATCAGTAACTCTCATAAAGGAACGCCTTCGTTGAACTTAGTATACACAAATTGTAACACCTAATGCTATGGTTGTACTTTAAACTGATACATTGTCACTTCAAATTACTTTGCGTTGGCATCTGTGGTTATTTAGAATCACAAGTTAATTTGGCTGACTTCCAGAACAAATAAACAAGTGCAAAACTGTCTCAATGCATTTATTGTGCTTGAATGATTGAAGGATTTTTTTTCTTGGCTTTAATGTTCCAGAATAATTTTATCTAACAGCAGGAGGTGGCTAGACTTCCAAACAAACTGTTCTTTTATTGTAAATGATAAGAAATCTGCTTGAAAAGCATATTTAATTTTAATTATAATAATAATAAATAGCAATAGACTAAAGTGTCTTGCAAAAATTTCTGTGCTTACCATAATGGCAGTAGTAACTATAACAATAAAGTATAAATGGAAATATTGATAGAAAAACTTAAGACAACAAATAGAAAAAAATAAAGATTTTGAACTACTCAAAGGAATCGTGGTTGCATGAACAGGAAACTAGCACTATCCAAAAATACTAAACAAAGAAAATGTAACCCTAAAACAGTAATTTTAGTTTGGAAGCTAAACAATTACGCTCCTTGTGAGAATTTACAAATTCAATATCATCTAAGGAACCTCAGGCAAATTGAATATTCATCCGTTATGTCTAAGTCCATATCCAGGTTTCTGTTTCCTGCTATAGCCCATAAACACAGCAGTCATTCCTCTGTACACACCTGTATCTTACAGCATTGCCTGCATCCATGTTTGCTTGCGTAGGCTGCCTTCTTTTCTCCATCTGCATATCCAGTCAAAGGAGTCTCATCAAGTCCCGTTCTTTAATCTACACACGAGTTTATATCTTCAACGTAATCTCCCTGCTAGTATATAAACCATCCTAGTTCCCATAGTCATTTGGGGGCCTACTAGAGATCTTAAGATTAATGCCCAAAACAGAGCACTTGATTAATCCTTACCCAGATATTCTCAGAGATCGTTCGAATCAATTTCAATGTAATTTTATTTCACTAGATACTACTGAGTGAGTATTTAAACTATCAGAAATTCATATGGGACAGAAAAATCTAGATCTACTCAACTCTTTGATTCATTTCCCAGTGAACTTAAAGCATGATCCAGTGTGTCCCAGTTGCCCCCTAGTATCCTTACAGATGAGTGAAAAATACCATATTTCTTTTAACACTATCTTCTTCTTCTCAAACGCTATTATCTTCTCTCTTCCAATCTCAAATGTTTTTCCTAGTCCAGGGATGATAAAGGCAACAGGCAAGGTGGAAGAGGGTGACACTGTTCGGAGTTAGCTCCATAGGTTTTAAGTCTTCTAGATATCTCATCACACTACCTTCCTAAATTTACAACTATGTGTAGCCTACATATATTAATTTTCTGACCTTGCCAGTGTCTCCCTTTGTTTGATCCTCAGCCACTCTCCGTGCAAGTGGCCACACTCAAATGTCTATTTATGGTATGAATAGGAGAAATTGCTGGAATTAAGAAGAGAACACTTTATACTGCAAGTTATTGGCTCACTAGATAAGAATAGCTATTCGTTATCATCCCAATTTTTATACTGGAGCTCATTTATCACCAAAGCTGGGACAGGTCTGTGCCCTATCAATTATCTACTCGCATAAGGCATTTATGTGTTAGAAAGAACTCATTTATGTGATTTTACATGACTCAATATTCACAAACCAGAGTTCAACAAAAAAAAAAAGAAAGAAATGCAAGTTTTCAAAAGATGTATACAGTAATGAGTTAAAATCCTAAAGAGCAAGAAAAGCATGTTGTAAATTTGAAAATAAGTCCATATATTTCCAATTTTATATATTTCCAAATCTAATAAAATTTAATGTATTTTAAATTTGAATGTTTATATCATTTTAGTACAGACTATCTATCTATCTATATTTATTTATATGTGTGTTGTGTGTGTGTGTGTGTGTTTCAAGATGGGGAAAGGCGTAGTTTTTTTTTTTTTTTAATCTGATGCGTATCCTGTTGAAATAACAGAAGACAAAGTACATAAAAAAACTGTCCTCCAGTTTCATCCATGTTATGAGATGCTTTCTCATTGCATAGCTTAGAAAATAAGGACGGTTTCTATTAGCAGACTAGTAATTTGGGAAAAACAAAGCAAAACAAAACACTGCAAGGTGAGAAGATGGAATCAGAATTTCAGAGAAAATAAGATAAACAACTAAAAATCTGCCTACGAGAAAATGCTCTGTTTCTAATGGGATCCAAGAGAAAATTTACACCTGGACAAAACACATTTAAACTTCATGAAAACAGAGACTGATTAGACATATCTAACAATTAATTTTTGAATTGAATCATAGGTCAGAAGAAATTATCCAGAATGAAAAACAAAGAATTGGAAAACCTAAATGAGAGTCTATATCACATGAAATAGAGAACATAAAGGTGGTATAACACTCATTTAATCAAGAGTTGGGAGGAAGCATGGGCTAAAGGTAATATTTGAAGAGATGATGACAGGAAATTTTCTGCAACAATGAAAAATATCAACTTGCAGATTCAAGAATCTCATATATTCATGAAACCTCAGTATGATAAAAAAAAAGATAAACTTAAATGTAAAAGCAATCAGGGACTAGATAATTAATTACAAAGTAATAATATATTGACCAATAACTTCTCATTAGCAAGGAGTGTACTGTATTGATTAATTTTCTATATAGAGAAGTTAAATATAGATGAAATTTCTAGGAGAATCACCTAGAAAATCAGAGCATAACTCAAAAAGGAAGTTTTTTTTTTTTAATTCCTATTTGTATAAAGATAGAAAGAAATGTTACGCATTGAAAATGCAAAATAAGACAATAAAAATAAATTAAAAGTACCATTAACTACATTAAATGTAAATGAAATATGTACTCCAGTTATATAAAATGATTATCCATCAACCCATGTGAACAACCAAACAAAAAGGAGATAAAGTTTCAATTTATAATGATTGACTAAAACAAGAAATAAAAAATTGCTAGATTAAGTTTATTAAGAAAAAATAAAATAAGGCAAAAATTAGCAATAGAAATAAGTAGAGCCCCTATATAATAGCATGAAGTTAAATTCTCTATAAATATGTATTTTATATTAGTATTCTAATCTTATAACATAGAAATTTAATAATTATTTGAAAATACCCTGAGAATCTAAATATGCTATATAGCAGTAAGAGTTTTCAACAAACATCATTGTTGGTTACCACGGAGTGGAGGGGGTGGGGGAAGTAGGCTTTAGATCTTAGACACTTATTGTTTTTGGTGATGGGAAAAGTGGCAGCACAACCAAAATAAAAATGAATGTAGTGAGCACATAAGGATGGGTATAGGCACATTGGTATACAAGTATGTACCGGTGTATGCATAGGTGAGAACAGATAAAACTATCTATTGGTATGTGTAAATATAAATATATGGGTGCAGGCACATAGACTCATTGAAGACGCAAATACAGATACTCTACAGGCATAACCAAAAACCTTCCAAGAGTACTTTTCTGGGTCTGATAGCTTGAGACCATAGTCTCATGTGCCAACTCAGTCAATTGACATAACATACTACAAAAATCATGATCTGCATCCTGGTGGTTTCAGGAGTCTTAAAAGTTTGTGAGTGGCCATGTTAGACACAACTACAGGTCTCTACTAGCCAGGAGCAAAACAGTAAAAAGGTAACCAAAAGTTCAGAGAAGAAACAAGTCTACACAACCCACAACCTCATCTACCCTGAGACTAGAAGAACTAGATGGAGCCTGGTTATCACCACTGATTGTTTTGATCCAGGTCACAAAAGATGGTCCTGGATAGAATGAGAGAAAAATGTGAAGCAGAACTCAAATTTTTTTTTTTAATTGTACTTCAGGTGAAGGCTTACAGAACAAATAGCTTCTCGTGAAACAGTAGTACACATATTATTTTATGACATTGGTTAACAACCCCACAACATGTCAACCATCTAAATTCTCAACCTTTTCTTTTTTGGTGAAAATACACATAGCCAAAGATACACTATTTCAAAAATTTCTGCATGCACAATTCAGTGACATTGACTATGTTCTTCCAATCGTGCTGCTATTCTCACTTAAGATGAAGGCTTACAGAACAAAATAGTTTCTCACTTAACAGTTACTACACATGTTGCCCTGTGACAATGGTTAACAATCTCACAACACATCAACAATATCCTTACTCAAACTTGGGTTCCCTATCACCAGCTTCCTTGTCCCCTTCTGCCTTCTGGCCCTTGTCACTGGACTCCTGCACCTCATTAGTCCCATTTGGTTTTACGGGGCTGTCCACTCACAGGCTGAACGGTGAACCTCAGAGATAACTTCACCACTGAGCTAAAAGGGTGTCTGGGGGCCATGCTCTCAGGGCTTCTCCAGTCTCCTTTAGGCCAGTAAATCTGGTCTTTTTTTGTTAGATAGAAATATGTTCTACATCCTTCTCCAGCTCTGTCCAGAACCTTCTGTTATGATCCTGGTCAGAGCACTCAGTGGTGGTAGCCGGGCACTATCTAGCTGTACTAGACTCAGTCCAGTGGATGCCTTGGTAGCTGTGGACAATTAGTCCTTTGGACTAATCTTTACCTTGTATCCTGTTCTCTTCATTCTCACTTGCTCCCGAAGGGATGAGACTAGTGGAGTATCTTAGATGGCTGCTCACAGGCTTTTAAGACCCCAGACACTACTCACCAAGGTAGAATGTAGAACATTGTCTTTATAAACTGTTATGTCAATTGAGCTAGATGTTCCCAGAGACCATAGTCCCCACAGCTCTCCACCCAGCAATTCAGTCCCTCAGGGAGTTTGGATGTATCTATGTGGCTTCCAAGACCTTTTCTTGTACAAGTTGTGCTGGTTTCCCCTGGATCCTGTACTGTCTCACCCTTCCCCAAAGATACCACTTATCTATTGCCTATTTCGTATTTCCCTCTCACCCCTCCCATCCCTGGTAACCAAAAATATTGTTACATTTTGTGTGTGAACTTTTTCATGGGTTTCTACAGCAGAGGTCTAATACAATACTTGTCCTTTTGTGATTGACTAATTTCACTCAGCATAATGTCCTCCAGTTTCATCCATGTTATGACATGCTTCACAGATTCATCGTTGTTCTTTTCCTTGCATAGTACTCCATTTTGTGTATGTACCATAGTTTGTTTATCCATTCATCTGTTGATGGGCAACTAGGTTGTTTCCATCTTTTTGCTATTGTGAACAATGCTGCCATGAACATAGGTGTGCATATGTCTATTCGAGTGATGACTCTTATTTCTCTAAGATATATTCCTAGGAGTGGGATTGCTGGATTGAATGGTATGTCTATTTCTAGCTTTCTGTGGAAGCGCCTTATCATTTTCCAAAATGGTTGTATCATTTTGCATTCCCACCAGCAGTGCATAAGAATCCCCATCTCCCCGCAGCCCCTCCAACATTTGTTATTTCCAGTGTTTTTGATTCGTGCCAGTAATGCAGGGGTGGGATGGTGTCTTATTTCGGTTTTAATTTGCATTTCTCTGATGGCTAGTGATCACGAGCATTTCCTCATGTGTCTGTTGGCCATTTGAATGTCTTCTTTGGTGAAGTGTCTGTTCATTTCCTTTGCCCATTTTTTAATAGGATTATTTGTCTTTTTGTTGTAGAGGTGTTGGATTTTCTGGTAGATTATGGAGATTGGACCTTTGTCTCACTTGTACTGTCCAAAATTTTTTCCCAGTCTGTAGGTTCCCTTTTTAATCTTTTGGTGAAGCCTTTTGAAGAGCATAGGTGTTTGATTTTTTAGAAGATCCCAGTTGTCTAGCTTATCTGTTGGGGTTTGTGTGTTGATGGTTCTGGTTTGTATCCTGTTAATGCCGTGTATTAAGGCCTGAAGTGTTGGTCCTATTTTTTCTTCTATGAACTTTATACTTTTAGGCTTTACATTCAGGTCTTTGAACCATTTTGAAGTAGTTTTGTATATGGTGTGAGGTATGGGTCTTGTTTCATTTTTTTGCAGATGGATATCCAGTTTTGCCACTCATTTGTTAAAAAGACTGTCTTTTCCCCATTTCATGGACTTTGGGCCCTTATAGAAGATCAAGTAACCATAGGTGGATGGATTTACATCTGGATTCTCAATTCTGTTCCATTGGTCAATGTATCTGTCATACCAGTACCAGGCTGTTTTGACTACCGTAGCTGTATAGTAGGTTCTGAAGTCAGGTAGTGTGAGTCCTCCAACTTTATTCTTCTTACATCCCTGGTCAGATTTGTTCCTAAGTATTTTATCTTTTTAGGGGCTATTATAAATGTTATTGTTTTCCTGATTTCCTTTTCATCGTTCTCCTTATTGGTGTATGAGAATCCAACTGATTTTTGAATGTTTATCTTGTATCCTGCTACTCTGCTGAATCTTTCTATTAGTTCCAGTAGATTTCTCATGGAGTCTTTAGGGTTTTCTATGTATAGTAGCATATCATCTGCAAACAGGGACAGTTTAACTTCTTCATTACCAATTTGGATTCCCTTTATTTCTTTTTCTTGCCTGATTGCTCTAGCTAGAACTTCCAGCACAATATTAAATAGGAGTGGGGATAAAGGGCATCCTTGTCTTGTTCCTGTTCTCAAGGGGAATGTTTTCAGCCTCTCTCCCTTAAGAATGATGTTGGCCGTTGGTTTTGCATAGATGCCCTTTATTATGTTGGGAAATTTCCCTTCTATACCTATTTGATTGAGAGTTTTTATCAGGAATGGGTGTTGGACTTTGTCAAATGCCTTTTCTGTGTCAATTGAGATGATCATGTGATTCTTTTCTTTCCTTTTATTTATGTGGTGGATTATGTTGATTGATTTTCTAATGTTGAACCATCCTTGCATACCTGCTAAGAATCTTACTTGGTCATGGTGTATTATTTTTTTGATATAATGCTGAAATCTATTGGCTAGAATTTTGTTAAGAATTTTTGCATCTATATTCATGAGAGATATTGGTCTGTCCTTTTCTTCTTCTGTGATGTCTTTGCCTGGTTTTCATATCAGCATTATGCTGGCTTCTTAGAATGAATTTAGAAGTGTTGCTTCCTCTTCTATGCTCTGAAAAAGCTTGAATAGTGCTGGTACAAGCTCTTCTGTAAATGTTTTGTAGAATTCTCCAGTGAAGCCATCTGGGCCAGGGTTTTTTTGGTTGGGAGTGTTTTTTTATTACCTTTTCAATCTCTTTTCTTGTTATGGGTCTGTTCAGATTTTCAACATCACTTTGTTGTAGTTTGGGTAAGACGTGTCTTCTAGAAATTTATCCATTTTCTCTAGGTTTTCAAATTTGTTGGAGTATAGTTTTTCATAATATTCTATTATAATCTTTTTTATTTCAGTTGGGTCTGTGGTAATGACCCTCATTTCATTTCTTATTTGGGTTATTTGTGTCCTCTCCTGTTTTTCTTTTGTCAGTCTGGCCAGTGGTTTGTCAATTTTGTTGATTTTTTCAAAGAACCAACTTTTGGTTTTGTTGATCCTTTCTATTGTTTTTCTGCTCTCTATTTCATTTATTTCTGCTCTGATCTTTACTATTTCATTTCTTCTGGTGGTTGCAGAGTTTTTTTGCTGTTCTCTTCATATTTGTTTGAGTTCTGTAGTTAATGTTTTGATTTTGTCCCTTTCTTCTTTTCGGATGTGTGCGTCTATCGCTATAAATTGTCCTCTGAGGACTGCCTTTGCTGGGTCCCAAAGGTTTTCATAGCATGTGTTTTCATTCTCATTTGATTCTAGGAATTTTTTGATTCCATCTCTGATTTCTTCTATTACCCACTGATTTGTAAGCAGGGTATTATTCACTTTCCATATAATTGAGTTATTTCCCTTGCTCTTTCTATTGTTAATTTCTACCTTGATGGCATTGTGGTCAGAGAAGATACTTTGAATTATCTCAACATTTTGGATTTTGTTGAGGATTGCTCTGTGGCCTAAGATGTGGTGTATTCTGGAGAACTTTCCATGTCCATTGGAAAAGAAAGTGTACTTTGCAGCGGTTGGATGGAGTGTTCTATATATTTTCAATAAAGTCAAGTTGGCTGATTGTGCCCTTTAGGTCTTCTGTATCTTTGCTGAGTTTCTTCTTAGTTGTTCTGTACTTTACTGAGAGTGGTGTGTTGAAGTCTCCTATTATTATTGTGGAACTGTCAATTTCTCTTTTCAGTGTTGTTAGAGTTCGTTTTATGCAGTTTGGAGCCCTGTCATTGGGTGCGTAGATGTTTATTACCGTTATGTCTTCATGATGGATCTTCCCCTTAATCATTATATAGTGTCCTTTGTCTTTTATGGTAGATTTTGTTTTAAAGTCTATTTTATCTGAGATTATAATTGCCACTCCTGCTCTTTTTGGTAGTTGTTAGCTTGATATATTTTTTTCCAACCTTTGACTTTTAATAAATTCACATCTTTGTTTCTAAGGTGTGTCTCTTGTAGACAGCATATTGATGGATCCTGTTTTCTTATCCATTCTGTCACTCTCCATCTCTTTATGGGTGCATTGAGTCCATTTACTTTCAGTGTAATTATTGATTGTTGTGAGTTTGTTGCTGTCATTTTGTAGTGCTTTTTCTTGTGGTGTTGAAGTTTTCTTTGTTCTTCTTACTCTCTTCTGATGAGTTACTTTTGTTTGTGGATTTTTTTATTCATTTCTTTTGTTTTTGTAGGTTTTGTTTTTGCTGAGACTTTATGTTTTTCGTCTTTATTTTTATGAGTTGGTTTGTTAACTTTCTTTGTGGTTACCATGAATTTTACCCTTATCTTTCTAAGTTTGAAGCAGTCTACCATTACTTGGTATCGCCTTGCCTTCTTCTCCATTAGAAGGTTCTATACCTATGCTGTTTATTCCCTCTTTCATTGTTTTGATGTTGTTGTCATCCATCAATTGACTGCTCTGATTCCCTGTTGTATTTCTTTTGGTTTTGGATAGTCCTCAAGAGTTGATTTCCTAGATTGGTATCTGGCTCGTATGATCCTTAGTCCTAGGTTCTGCCTGTGGGCTGAAGCTGTTTGTCTTCAGATCGAAGAACTCCCTTTAAGAATTCTTGTATGTTTGGTTTGACTTTTACTTATTCCCTTAGTTTCTGTTTATCTGGAAATGACCTGATTTTACCATCAAATTTGAACAAGAGTTTTGCAGGACATATTATTCTTGGCTGACAATTTTTTTCTTTCAAGATTTTATATATGTCATCTTATTGCCTTCTTGCCTGCATGGTTTCTGCCGAATAATCTGAGCTTTGTCTTATTGTTTCTCCTCTGTATGTGACTTCTTGTTTTTCATGAGCTGCTCTCAGGATTCTTTGTTTGTCTTTGGTTTTGGTGAGTGTGAGTATGATATGCCTTGGTGATTTTCTTGTGGGGTCTCTTCTATATGGGGTTCGTTGAGCTTCTTGGATGGCCAGCTTTTCATCTTTCATGATATTGAGGAAGTTTTCTGTCAGCAGTTCCTCAATGATCCTCTCTGTGTTTTCTGTTTTCTCCCCCTGTTCTGGAATGTCAATCACTCATAAATTTTTGCTTTTAATTTTGTCCCACATAACTCTCAGGGTCTCTTCATTTTTTTTTTTTTTTTTTGTTCTTTTTTCTGAGTTTTCCTGAAACAGAGTTGTATCCAAGTGTTTGTCTTCAGTTCCACTGATCCTGTCTTCCACGGTTTCAAATCTGCTTCTCAGCCCTTCTATGACATCATCCATTTCTGAAATCTTGTTGTTTATCTTTTGGATTTCTAATCAATGGTTTTGTATAATTTCTAGTTGTGAATTTATTTTGGTGTTTCATTCCTGCATCATCTTCTTGAATTCTTCCAATTTTTTGTCTGTATTTTCCATGAATTTGTCTATTTTTTTCTCATGTTTGTCAGCTTTTACCTCAGTTCTTTGAGAATTCCAAGTATTAGAGATTTGAATTCCCTATCAGGTACATCTAGTGTATTTTTGTCCACAGGAGAGTCATCTGGAGTTTTAATTTGGATCCCTATTGGAACCATCCTGTCCTGTGTTTGTAAATTTTTTGATATTGTTTGCTGTTTTCAGAGCATTCAGTAGTTATTTCTCTCATTTATTGATTGTAGATTTGTTTTTTTTGTCCATTTTTTAAAAAAAAAAATTGAGTATGTCTGGGCAGGCGGACTGCGTGCTCTTTGTTGTTTGCTCATCTGTGCGCTCAATACTTTTCACCTCCTTCTCCAACTGGCAGGTTCAGTCACTCAGATATGGTACAGCAGGGCAGGTCTAGCTGAAGAGGAGCCACTGGGATGGGTTGTTTGTGGCACTCACTACAGTCACCAGGGCAGGTTGGTAATCAGTGCTGGGCAGGTTCCAGTAGGCTGTGCCTGCACTGCTTGGTGGTGTGATGTCAAGCGCATGGTGCAGGTAGGCAGGATGCAGCAGGGTGATGGTTATGTGTGGAGCTAAGTGGCTGTTTTGTCTCCCAGTGGACGCCCCGTGAGGCTGCTTTCTCATACCCCCATTTGCTGGTCTCTGATAGGAGTCCAAGATGGTGGATCCACGCTGTGTTAGCTGGTAGGGGACCTCTGTGTGAATCTCTCCTCGCTCTCCATTCTCTGTTAGTATTCTCACTCCATTTGGTGCTCGGCTGAGTTCTTTATCTCTTCGTTTGATGTTCTAGGGTTTTAGGATTGTTGCATTCTCTGTTTGGCTGTTTTTCAGATCTTTGCTGTGGAGGGACGGTGTGGTGCTTCTACCTAGAGAGCCATCTTGCCGGAACCTTGAAAAAATCTTTTTTTAAAGTACTCTTTCTTACTTTCATTAAAAAAAATATAATCATTGTATTGTTAAATATACAGGAATATTTACTGTAGAAAATTTTTGGGTTTTTGAAGAACCTAAAAACTTGAATTATGATTAATGGATCTGCAGTATCAGTATCACTTTGATATGTGTTAGAAATGGAGAAGGTCAAGCCCCACACCAGACTAACTAAATCATCATCTGCATGTGATATGTACGCACAATAAAATTTTTAAAGCAATTTTTTTCTAGATAATTCTAATATACTTAAACATTTATTTCTTATTCCATAAACTTTGGTCAGGTCCTAGAAACTACTAAATTCTAAGATGAGGAGATATTTATCACAAATATCTTTTCTCCAACTCTATTGGTTCTATCACTCTTTTGTACTGTCAAGGTCAAAACTAATTTCACATGAGTGGTCTTCTACAATTAGTCCATAAATTCATTGAAAAACCTGAAAAAAAGAAAAGTTATATCCCTCCATCGAGACTAAGGAGGAGAGTGGGGTACAACTGGGAATATTACTTGCATAACTTATTAAATTTTTTCTTAGGTTTAAGCCAGTTTGATGTTTCCTTTATGCAAATTCAAATTAGAGTGAGCGTATAATTTATCCCACATATCAGTGCATAATAGAGAGTGAATGAAGCAGGGCATATGCTAAATTAGACCCATGGGTCAACAAAGTAATCCAGGATGTTCTGGACAAACTGGGACACATGGTTATACTTCTTAGAATCGAAAGTCTTAACTGATATATGATATAAATTTTATAATAAGGAATATCATTCTTATTACACAGTTTCAATTATAATTGGGCCGAATGGCTTTATGGGTGTCATTTTGGAGAGAAGTGACAACTCATAGTCCTTCTAATATATATTTCACGGGGTTATTCAAATAATAGATATTTCTAATATCTATTTCATGTGAGATATAAGTATTTATTTTGAGAAATGACAATAATGAATTAAAAATTACAGAATTGAAAGTTTATATGCATACATATTTGTAATTATATTATATATAATATATTTAATAACTATATGATCAACTATATAACAGGAGTGTCTTGGTGGCACAAATAGTTAAGTGCTCAACTACTACCCAAAAGGTTGGTGGTTCTAACTCTCTCAGAGGCCTCAGAAGACAGGCTTGGCAAGTCTGCTTCCAAAAGGTCACAGCCTTAAAAATCCTATGGAGCAGTTCTACTTTGCACACATGGGGTCACCATGAGTTAGAATCAACTAATAGCAAAATACAACAAAATTATATAACTATGTATAGTTTGGAGCCCTGGTGGTGCAGTGGTTAAAATCTTGGCTGCTAACCAAAAGATCTGCTGTTCAATTCCACCAGCGACTCCTTGGAAACCCTATGGGGCAGTTCTACTCTGTCGTATAAGGTTGCTATGAATTGGAATCGACTTCCAATGGGGAGAAAAATAATTAAACTCTAAAAATTCCTTTAAAATATCTAATGTAATTCCCACAAATGTAATTCAATTTGTAAGTACACAGGCTTCTATTAAAAAAGAGAGAAAGAGAGAAAAAAAGAAGAATTTTGATATACACAGTGCTAGATTCAAAGTGGTATAATATTATTATTATTTTTTGCTTAGGCTCTTAGAGAATGTGATCTTTACGTTGGAGTATTAACATTTATCATCTTGTCATCAGGTAATTCTGAAAAAAAATTGCTTTCTAGTCTCATTCTATGCGTACAATATTTTCATTACGTAAGTCTAAATAAATGAAGAGTTGTAAACTGCCTAACTGAGTTTTGAAAGCATTCCCCAACACACACACAGAGATGCTCAACAAAGACTGGATGACTTTTTGGTTTCTAAGACTAACTAAAATCTCCATCCAATAATAAGCTTACCACTACCCAGGTGGTTTAGTGGTTAAGAGTTCAGATGCTAACCAAAAGGTGGGCATTTCAAATTTACCAGGCACTCCTTGGAAACCCTATGGGGCAGTTCTACTCTGTCCTATAGGGTAGCTATGAGTCAGAATCGACTCCACAGCAGTGTTTTTTTTTTTTTTTTTTTTTAATCTAATGGAACAGAGACTTCAGAAGCCATACACAGCAAAGAATACAGACTTTACAGAATTAATTCATATAAGTTACTAAACAAACAATAGTGTCCACAATTAAAGCAACAACACATCCCAAGGAAGAAAGAGAATCTTAGTTCCAAATTGCCACATTATAATATTCAAAAGGCCATGTTTTTAACAAAGAATTACAAGTCATACAAACAAAACAAAACAAAAGTGTGACCTATACACAAGAAAAAAATAAAAAAGAAATCAGTAGAAATTGTGCCACAGTAAGCCAGACTTTGGAATTTCTAGACAAAAACTTTAAATCAGTTATTTTAAATATAGTTAATGAGCTAAGAAAAAGTTTGTCTAAAAAACTAAAGAAAAGTATGAAAATGATGTTTCACTAAATTGAGAATATCAATAAAGAGGGACAAATTATTAAAAGGGATCTATTAGAAATTTTGGAGTAGAAGAGTACAACTACTTAAATAAAAAATTCACTAGAAGGGCTCAACAGTAGAAATTAGCAGGCAGAAGAAAGAAATAAGAAATTAGAAAATAGGTCAATTTAGATGATCAAACCTAAGGAGTAGAAAAAATTAGAATGCTTAAAAACAAAAGGAACACAGAGACCTGTGAGATACTACTGTAAATCCATTGCTGTTGAGTCAGTTCTGACTCATAGTGGTCCTGTAGGACACAGGAGAACTGCCACCTAGGGTTTCAAGGCTGTAATCTTTATAGAAGCAGATTGCCACACCTTTCTCCTGTGGAATGGTTTGTGGGTTCTATTTGGCAACCTTTAGGTTAGCAGCTGAGTGCTTTAACCACTGTGTCACCAGAGCTCTTGCAGTACCACCAACCACACTCAAATACACATAACTGGAGACACAAAAGGAGACGAGAGAAAGAAAGTGACAGAAAAAATTTAAAAAAAATAATGGCTGAAATCTGCATCCCAGAATTTCAGTGTATTTCAAGTAGAATAAACTAAAAGAGATTCACACCTAGACACATCATAATCAAACTGTTGAAAACCTAAGAGAGAAATTATCTTGAAAGCAGCAAGAGGGAAGTGACTCTTCATAGACAAGGGATCCTTAATAATTAATGACTGATTTCTCATCAGAAACCGTGGAGGCCAGAAGGCAGTGGGATAATATTTTCAAAGTACTAAAGGAAATAATTAAATAATAAATAAATAAATGTCATGGATTGAATTATGTCCCCCCCAAAATGTGTGTATCAGTTTGACTGGGTCATGATTCCTGGTATTGTGTGATTTTCCTATATGTTGTAAATCCTGCCTCTATGATGTCAATAAGGGAGGATGGGTGGCAGTTGTGTTAGTGAGGCAGGACTCAATCTATAAGATTGGATTGTGTCCTGAGGCAATCTCTTGAGATATAAAAGACAGAAGTGAGCAGAGAGATTGGGGGACCTCTTACCACCAAGAAAGCAGTGCTAGGAGCAGAGCATGTCTTTTGGACACAGGGTCCCTGCACAGAGAAACTCCTAGTCCAGAGGAACACTGATGAGAAGGCTAACAGAGAGAGAAAGCCTTTCCCTGGCACTACTTTACTGTGAAGAAATAAATTTCTCTTTGTTAAAACCATTCACTTGTGGTATTTCTGTTGTAGAGCACTAGACGACTAAGACAATAAACAACAAACATCGATCAAGAATTCTATATCTAGCAAAACTATTTTTTCAAAAATGAAGGAGAAATTAAGACAACCCCGAGTAAAGCAAAACTAAGAGAGTATGTCATTAGCATACCTGCCCTACAACAAATGCTAAAGGGAGTCCTTTAAACTGAAATGAAAGAACACTAGTCAGTAGCTCAAAGCCATATGAGAAAAGAAAGGACTGGAAAGATAACTACATAAGTAAATAAAACATTTTTAAGTAATGTAAGTATATTTTTGTTGGTAACTCTTCTTCTTTTTTTCTATTTGATTTAAGAGGCAATTGCATAAAGCAATAATTATAAACATAGGCTGGGCACACAGTCTATTAAAATGTAATATATGACAATAACAGCATAAAAATGGGGGAGGGTGGAGAAATATAACCGCAAAAATTTTTTTGTATACTATTGAATTCAAGTGGATATTAATCTAAACTAGTCTGTTATAAATTAAGATACTAATTGTACTTTCCAGGGCAATCACTAAGAAAATAATACGAACATTTCAGAAAAATAATTAATACGAATTTAAAATGGTATGCTACGAAATATCTATTTAATACATAAGAAGGTAGCAATGGAGAAATTGAGAGGAAAGAAAAAAGATAGAAAATATATAGAAAACAAATAGCAAAATGGCAGAAGTAAGATTTTATTTGTTAATAATCATGAAAAATAAATGGTTTATCCTCTCCAAATTAAAGGCAGAGATTGGCAGAGTGGATAATAAACACACAAGCAAGCAAATAAATGAATAAATAAATAAGCAAATAAAACATGATCTAATGATGTGCTGTCTGTGAGAAACTCCCTTTAGCTTCTTAGACACAAAAAAGTTGAAAGTAAAAGGATAAGAATGATATTCCATTCAAACATTACTCAGAAGAGAGCAGAGTTGGCTATACTTATACCATAAAAAATAGACTTGAAGATAAAAATTGTTACTGGATACCAAGATGGACATTATATAATGATAAAAGAGTCAATCCATCTAGAATTTATAACAAATGTATATACATATACATCTAAAATGAGAGCCCAAAAATATATGAATCAAAAACTGACAAAATTGAAAGAAGAAATAGACAATTCAACCGTAATAGTTGGGCAGTAATAGGTAGAACACATTTTCTGTAATGAGTAGAACAACTAGATAGAAAACTATCAAGTAAATAGAAGATTTAAACAATACTATATATCAACTACCCTTGAGCCCTGGTGGCTTAGTGGTTAAGAGTTTGGCTTCTAATCAAATGGTTGGCTGTTCCAACCTACCAGCTGCTCCTTGCAAACCCTACGGAGCAGTTCTGCTCTGTGCTATAGGGTCGCTATAAGTCTGAATCAACTCCACTGCAAAGGGTTTGGTTTGTTTGTTTGTTGATATAGCAGCTAAGGAGCACTAGTGGCACAGTGGTGAAATGCTTGTCTGCTAACCAAAAGATCGGCTGTTCAAATCCACCAGCAGCTCCATGGGAGAAAGATGTGGCAGCCTGCTTCCATAAAGATATATATAAAATGTTCCAAATAGGCAAATCCATAAAGACAGAAAGTAAATTAGTGGTTGTCAGGGACTGAGGACAGAGAGGAACTGTTTAATAAAATGTGCGATGGGTTTCAATTCGCTTGGCAAAATTAAAATCTCTATAAACAACAACCATTTCAGAAAATGATATGGTGCTTCCTTAAAAAGCTAGAAATAGAAATACCATACCATCCAGCAATCCCACTCCTAGGAATACATCCTAGAGAAATAACAGCCATCACACAAATAGACATACGCACACCGAAGTTCATTGCAGCATTATTCAAAATATCAAAAAAAATGGAAACAACCTAAGTGCCCATCTGCAGATGAATGGATAAATAAACTATGGTACATACACACAGTGGAATACTACCCAACAATAAAGAACAATGATATATCTGCGAAACGTCTCACAACATGGATGAATCTGGAGGGCACTACGCTGAGTGAAATAAGTCAATCATAAAAGGACAAATAGTGTATGAGACCACTATTTTAAAAACTCGTGAAAAGGTTTACACACAGAAAGAAACAATCTTTGATGGTTACAAATGAGGGGAGGGGTAGGAGGGAAAAACACTAACTTGACAATAGATAAGTGGTACCTTTTGTGAAAGGTAAGACAGTACACAATACTGGGGAAGTCAGCACAACTTGACCAAGGCAAGATCACGGAAGCTCCATAGACACATCCAAACTCCGTGAGGGATCGAATTAATGAGCTGAGGGCTGGGGACCATGGTTATGGGGGACAACTGGCTCAACTGGCATAAAGTAGTTTATAAAGAAAATGTTCTACATCTTACTCGGTGAGTAGCGTCTGGGGTCTTAAAAGCTTGTGAGTGGCCATCTAAGATACTCCACTGATCCCACTTTGTCTGGAACTAGGTAGAATGAAGAAAACCAAAGGCACAAGGGGAAGATTAGTCCAATGGACTAACATGCTACATCTACCAGAACCTCCACCAGACTGAATCCAACACAACTAGATGAAGACTCATCTACCACCACAGACTACTCTGACAGGGATCACAATAAAGGGTTCCAGACAGAGTTGGAGAAAATATAGAACAACTTGCAAATTCGCAAAAAAAGGCCAGACTTACTGATCTGACAGAGGCTGGAGAAATCCCGAGAGTACCGCCCCCGGACACCCTTTTAGCTCAGTGGTGAAGTCACTCCTGAGGTTCACCGTTCAGCCAGGGACTAGACAGCCCCATAAAACAAAATGGGATTAATGAGGCACAGCAGTCCAGGGACAAGGACTAGAAGGCAGAAGGGGACAAGAAAGCTGGTGACAGGGAACCAAGGTTGAGTAAGGACAGTGTTGACATGTAGCGGGATTGTTAACCATTGTCATAGGGCAATATGAGTACTAACTATTTAATGAGAAACTATTTCGTTCTGTAAACCTTCATCTAAAGTGAGAATAGCAGCACAACTGGAAGAACATAATTGACGTCACTGAATTGTACATGTAGGAATTTTTGAAATGGTGTATCTTTGGCTACGTATATTTTCACCAAAAAAAAAAAAAAAAAGGTCCTCCAAGGGCGAGAAGGGAGAATGTTGACATGTCGTCGGGTTGTTAACCAATTTCATAAAACAGTAGATGTAATGATTGTTTAATGAAAAACTATATTCTGTAAACCTTCACTTAAAGTACAATAAAAAAAAAATTTAAAAAAAAATCTCTATGAACAGTGGTAAAAGCAATACTATGTTTATTTGGAAGACAAACTTAAGAAGCTCTGCTACACTGCAAAGGAAAAGAAATTAAAGAAAATAATGAAATAAATGATGGGAGCTCAGACATGAAAGAGCAAACTGCAAACATTTTGATATCCACAAAAACAAATATGAATGATTGGAAGTAGAATTAAGATTTAAAGGCATATTTGATGCAGTCTTGCTACAAAACACAAAAGACTAAGGCTGTAAGGAAATGATTAGCAGTGATTTAGAATAAACATTTATGATTGATTAACTAAATACATGGATCAAACTTGTACTGTTTGCATATTTTTCTTCACATCATTATAGTAGATGATAACAGAACAGCAAAATATGAGGTGCAAAATGTCTGATAATCTTATTTTCATCAATTTATCATCACCAAAAAATAAAATTTTATTGTGGTCTTTGAATATCATAAAACACAAGTAGAAGCATGTTTTTGAACAGTTTAAAAGCAACCACAGCAATGAGTTGAATCAAGGTACTTCTCTTACAAATTAATCAAAGAAATTAAAAGCAATTAAATATGACTACTATGGCTTAAAAGTTGACACATTTAAATTAAAAAAAGTTATAATGTGACAATACCACCATTTTTTCACAATCCTATTTGGAATATAATATTTTCTGTTTGAAAAATGATAAAGTGTATTGAGGAGGATGTGACTAAATATGGTTAAATACACCTATATGTACACAATTCATGGAATTGATTACCAGTGTATCATTTCATTTCTGGAATGAAATTTGGCAATATGTATTAGAAGTCTTAAAATACCTACAAATATTTGTTGATAATTTGTCTTGGAAAAATTAATAAGATATATTTGTGAAGATTTACATACAAACAAAATGGCAATTGAAAACAATTTAATAAAATTACCAGTGATATAAAATGATAACCAATAGGAAAAATTTAAATAAGTAATGAAACAGATATAATAAAGATTACTATAAAAATGTTCCTTAGTTCCTCCCCATGGAGGAATCACTATGAGTCAGAATTGGCTTGACAGTAATGGGTTCACCATTGGCCAAACTGACAAAAGAAAAACAGCGGAAGAAGCAAATAACCTGAAGGAGAAATGAGATGGGCAAATCACAACAGACCCATCTAAAATTAAAAGAAACATAACAGAATACTATAAAAAATTGTACTCCAAAAAATTTGAAAACCTAGAGGAAATGGACACATTTCTAAAAACACATTACCTGCCTAAACTAACACAAACAGAGGTAGAAAAACTCAATAAATCTATAACAAAAGAAGAGATTGAAAACGTAATTAAAAAACTCCCAACAAAATAATCCTGGCCCTGACAGTTTCACTGGAGAATTCTACCAAACTTTTAGAGAAGAGTTAACATCACTATTACTAAAGGTATTTCAGAGCATAGGAAAGGAGGGAATACTCCGAAACTCATTCTACGAAGCAAGCATAACCCTGATACCAAAACCAGGTACAGACACTACAATAAAAGAAAATTACAGACCAATATCCCTCATGAACATTGATGCAAAAATCCTCAACAAAATTCTAGCCAATAGAATTCAAGAACATATCAAAAAAATAATTCACCATAACCAAGTGGGATTTATACTAGGTATGCAAGGATGGTTCAATGTTAGAAAAACAATCAATGTAATCCATTACATAAATAAAACAAAAGAAAAGAACCACTGATTTTAGCAAATGATGCAGAAAAGACCTTTGACAAAGTCTAAAACTCATTCATGATAAAAACTCTCAGCAAAATAGGAATAGAAGGGAAATTCCCCTAACACAATACAGGACAATTATACAAAGCCAACAACCAGCATCATCCTAAATGGAGAGAGTCTGAAAGCATTCCCCTTGAGAACGGGAATCAGACAAGGATGCCCTTTATCACCACTCTTATTCAACACTGTGTTGGAAGTCCTAACCAGAGCAATTAGACTGTAAAAAGAAATAAAGGACATCCAAATTTGTAGGGAAGAGGTAAAAGTGTTTCTATTTGCAGCTGATATGATCTTATACACAGAAAACCCCAAAGAAGCCACAAGAAAACTACTGGAACTAATAGACGATTTCAGCAAAGTACCAGGATATAAGACAAACATACAAAAATCAGTTGGATTACTCTAGACCAACAAAGAGAACTTCAAAGAGGAAATCACCAAATCAATACCATTTACAATAGCCCCCAAGAAGATAAAATACTTATGAATAAATCTAACCAGAGATGTAAAAGACTTGTACAATGAAAATTACAAGACACTACTGCAAGAAACCAAAAGAGAACTACATAAGTGGAAAAACATACCTTGCTCATGAATAGGAAGACTCAACATTGTGAAAATGTCTATTCTACTCAAAGCGATCTACGGATACAATGCAATCCCGATCCAAATTCCAAAGTCATTTTTTAATGAGATGGAGAAAAAAATCATGGGAAAGGAAGAGGCCCTGAATAAGTAAACCATTACTCAAGAAGAAGAACAAAGTGGGAGGCCTCACACTACCTGATTTTAGTACCTATTATACCACCACAGTAGACAAAACAGCCTGGTACTAGTACAACAACAGATACATAGACCAATGGAACAGAATTGAGAATCCAGACATAAATTCATCCACCTATGAGTAGCTGATATTTGACAAAGGCCCAAAGTCCGTTAGATGTGGAAAAGAGTCTCTTTAACAAATAGTGCTGGCATAACTGGATATCCATCTGCAAAAAACTGAAACAAGACCCATAACTCACACCACCCACAAAACTAACTCAAAATGGATCAAAGACCTAAATATAAAATCTAAAATGATAAAGATCATGGAATAAAAAATAAGGACAATGCTAGGATCCCTAATACATGGCATAAAGAGAATACAAAAACATAACTAAGAATATACAAACATCAGAAAAGAAACTATATAACTGGGTGCTCCTAAAAATCAAACGCTTATGCTCATCAAAAGACTTCACTAAATGAGTAAAAAGACAACCTACAGACTGGGAAAAAAATTTTGGCTACAACATATCCAATCAGAGTCTAATCTCTGGAATCTACAAGATACTGCAAAACTTCAACCACAAAAAGACAAATAACCCAATTGAAAAATGGGCAAAGGATATGAACAGGCACTTCAACAAAGAAGACATTCAGGCGGCTAACAGATATATGAGGAAACGCTCACGGTCTTTAGCCATTACAGAAATCAAATCAAAACTACAATCAGATACCATCTCACCCCAACAAGGCTAGCATTAATCCAAAAAACAAAAAATAATAAATGTTGGAGAGGTTGTGGAGAGACTGGAACACTTATACACTGCTGATGTGAATGCAAAATGGTACAGTCACTTTGGAAATTGATTTGTCACTTCTGTAAAAAGCTAGAAATAGAAGTACTCTACAATCCAGCAATCCCACTCCTTGGAATATATCCTAGAGAAATAAGAGCCATCACACAAATAGCTATATGCTATATATGTTCACAACAGCAAAAAGATGGGAACAACATAGGTTTCCATCAACGGATGAATGGATAAACAAATTATGGTATATGCACACAATGGAATACTACACAACAATAAAGAACAACGATGAATCCATGAAACATCTCATGATATGGATGGATGAATCTTGAGGGCGTTATGCTGAGTGAAATTAGTCAATCGTAAAAGGACAAATATTGTAGGAGACCACTATTATAAGAACTCAAGAAATGGTGTTTAAACATGTCAGTTGGCATAACAAAGTTTATTAAGAAAATGTTCTGCATCCCACTTTGGTGTGTGGCATCTGGGGTCTTAAAAGCTGGTGAGAGGCCATCTAAGATGCATTAATTGTTCCCAACTCACTTGCAGAAAATAAAAATGAAGAATATCAAAGACACAAGGAAAATTTTAGCCCAAGAGACAAAAGGGGTCACATAAACCACAGACTCAATCAGCCTGAGACCAGAAGAACTAGATGGTGCCCGGCTACCACCAATCACAGCCCTGAAAAGGGACACAACAGAGAGTTCCTGACAGAGAAGGAGAAAAGTGGGATGCAGAACTGAAATTCTAGGAAAAAGACCAGACTTAATGGTCTGACTGAGACTGAAGGAACCCCAGAAGACATGGCCTCCAGACTCTGTGTTAATCCACAACTAAAATCATTCCTGAAGCCAGCTCTTCAGACAAAGAATAGATTGGACTATAAGACATAAAATGATACTTGTGAAGAGTGTGCTTCTTAGTTCAAGTAGATACACAAGACTAAATGGTCAGCTCCTGTCTGGAGGCAAGATGAGAAGGCAGAAAAGGATAGGAGCTGGTTGAATGGACATGGGAAATCTGGGGTGGAAAGGAGGAGTGTGCTGTCACATTATAGGGACAGCAATTAGGGTCACATAACAATGTGTGTATAAATCTTTATATGAGAAACTAACTTGAGCTGTAAACTTTTACTTAAAGCACAATAAAAAAAAATTAAAAATGTATATGTATTAGCACTCATGATATGCACTTAGAAATAGAAATATGTTTACTTTTGTGAGGCTCTCTAACATTAGTCATAAGAAAACTGTAAGTCATAAGAAAGTTATTTACAAAATTTCTGAACTTAGACATAGAAACGTAAAGTCTGTAAAGAATATAAACAGCTTTTATGTTCACTTCAAAGATGTGAAACCCCATGTGAAATTGTGCACTACAGATTAGTAAATAAACATAATTAAGCCCACATGCACCTTGCTTACTGTTGTAAGGGTGCATACCGTGCTTACTAGTTAAAACACCTCTGTTCATAAGTTTGTGGTAATTGTTTCCAAATCTTTTTGATATTTTTTCATAACCACCCTTCGTATGTCTCTGTTCTTCTTTGACACATTTCTAGCTTTCATATTCATTTTTACATCAAAATGTGTGAAGCATATTCTTTCTCAAAGAGTTCATTGCTTACTCTTTTTAAAGTACATTTGAAAAGAAGAGTTGCTTCTGAGGCTGCTTATATAGAACCAAACACCTCCTAAGATTTGATTTCTTGGTTTGGAGCTTTCCTGTCATGGTTTCATGGGACATCCCAGTTAATTGGCCTAATATGTTTAGTGCTTTTGTTCTACTTCCTAGTTTGCTGTGTAGTTCCTGGGGTCTTCATAGCTTGCAAGGAGCCATCCAAGGTAAAATAATTGGCCTCTATTTTCCTGGAGCATCAGAGGAAGAAGGCAAGTCAGGAATAGGAGGAGAAACTGGAATATGTAGTTGCCCCCATGAACGACTGCTTTCTATGCCATGAGACCAGATGGCGCCTAGCTACCATTACTGAACATTTTGGTCAAAGATCCTATAGAAGAATCTTGACCAAAAGAGGGGGAAGTATGAAACAGAATTTCAAATTCTAATGAAATTCAGACTTTCTGGAGCCATTAAGGCTAGATAAACCCAAAACTATCACCCTGAAATAATCTGCAAACCTTAAACCAAAAATATCCCCTGAAATCTGCTTTAAACTAAATAGTTTAGCTTCACTAGTAAAGAATGTCTGCCTAGAGTATTGTGCTATTTTAAAGAACTTTGTATATGCGATAAATTGACAATAGGAACTTGAAAAATTAGACAGGGAGCTTAGGGGGCAGTGAGTTTACACCAGTGGTGGAGGGACAATTTGGAAAAGGAAGGTGAGAATGGTTGCACAACCTGGAGAATGTAATGAATGTCACTGAATTGTACATGTAGAAATTGTTGAATTAGTGTATGTCCTTCTGTGTATATTTTCGACAATAAAAAAATTTAAAGAAAAAAGAGGAAACCACTAGCTTAGATATTAGTGTAATTTACTTTTATTGTTCTTTTTAAAAGATTTCCAAGTAGCAAAAAAAGTATATTTAAAATAACAGATTCAATGAAGTTCACAAGCTGAATGCACTGTAATTTATCATAATTATTACTACATTGGATTTTAACATTTCCCATCTTCAGGACATGCCACACACTCCACATACTATAAAAATGTCTAAAAAGAAACTTAAGGTACTTTCTAAATTGTTTTAAAAAACCACTTAGATGAAAAAATATGACAGTTCAAATTATTGCTATATGATCAAATGAATCTCAAGTGTACTTCATACGAGACCATGATTTTGTTTTTATTTTAGCTTTTTGTAAGATAATTGCAAGTAGTTTTGCATTCTGTTGCATTTAGTTACTTTAATTAGATTTATGATTCACCATTAAAGTTTATTTTAACATTTATAAATCCATATTTCCTATCTCAGATTCAGCAATATTCTTGTGATGATGCACTTAGTCAGTTGGAAAACATGGATCTAAGCCGTTAATCTGCGTTCTTTCAATCTCAAGTCCATGAAAAAAGATCATGATTTTTTCTGCTCTTCTGCTTTCTTCTTGAGATTTCCTGATGTCTTCTTCTTTGTTCAAATCCAGCCGCCTGATATCTGACTTTCATTCACCATCCTGGTCAGTTGGCTGATGCTGTTTCACAGGAGTTTCCATTTGGGTCACATAGTTCAAGGCCACATGATAAAGCTCCTGCAGGTCACTTCCTGCTGTTCTCCAATGTTTGCATATACTCAGGCCCAAAGAACCACGCTGGAGCAAGAACAATGATGACAGGCTGGCAGTGTTCCAAGTTTATGCTAGTAGGATTCCTCTCTCGCCATTTGGTTTCTCTCTTTGAGCTGACAGTAGTTCCAAATCATCCTGCATTCTTTGGCCCCCAAACCACTTATCTCACTCCATAAATACCATCCCTAAAAATTGTTTCCTTTCAAGCAGTAATGGTAGAATTATGTAATAGACGAACATGTAACCACAGATTTAAAGAATACTTTTTTAAACAGTTATTTTATTTTTATTATAAAGATTTCTCACACAGTCCTCAGAAAGATTCACCAAATATTTTCACCAAATATTACCATATTAACACTTTAACGTATTTGCATCATATTCTATGTGTGTATGTGTGTGTGTGTGTATGTCTCTCTGGGTGACTCAAATGGTTAAGAGCTCAAGCAAGTTGGTGGTACAGACCCATCCAGAAGCATGTCAGTAGATATGGCCTAGAAATATATTCTGAAAGGTCACGGCCATTAAAATCCAACAGAACAATTCTACTCTGCACCTGTGGGGTCACCATGAGTCAGAATCAACTTGATGGCAACTATCAACAACAAAAACAAATACACACACACACACACACATCCATGTACATATATACACATAAATATAATTTTGTCAGTCATTTCATAATAAATTGGAAATATCATGCCCTCTTACTCTAAAACACTTCAGTAAGCATTTATTGTACAAGGAATTCACTTACATACACACTGCACAAATATCAAATTCAATACATTTAACAGTGATATAACGCTGTTTATAAAATCTACTAATCTTATTCAATTTTTTCAGTTGCCCTAATGATGTCTGTTAAAGCAGGTCTCCTCTTGGTTCAGGAGTGTACACTACAGTTAGTTTTCATCTCCTTAGTTGTTTTTTTTTTTTTCATCTGGAACTGTTCTCTAGTCTTTCTTTATTTTTCCTAATACTGGCATTTTTAAGAGTACAGAGTAGAACACAGTTTGTTTGTTTGTTTTTGTAAAATATTCCTCATTTTCTTGGTGTTTCACTAAGATTTAATTCACATTCTGTATTTCTTTGTCAGAAATGATATTATGTTTAACTGGTACATTTCTAATAATCAAGGATGTTTAAAATATTATCTCCAGAAAATACAAATACATAAATATCCATTAAAATAACTAAAAAGAACTAAGAATAGAATTTGTAGTTCTATGAAAAGACATAGAGAATATAGCTGAGAAAACATACTCTCGTTGCTCTAGAAATTAATAATGAGAAAAAAGTATCTAACTACTCTTTTTAAGAAAAAACATCAGGTCGTCTGAGTTAGTAAAAAATGCACTTTTTCATAAAAGATTGTCAGCTAATGAATGTAGAAGGAACAACAGAAACCCACTGGCATGTGATGTCTTTTGTTGTAAAAATTTTTGTATCTTGTCAAAACATCAATGACATTATAAGAAAGGGTGGAGGGATTTTTCTAGATTTAAAAGATACGAAAGAGATATGCTGATGGATTATATGCTGCTTAAGAAAAATAGCCCTGATGATATTAAGAACTAGTATATTTTAGGTATATAAAATGAAAGAATGTTCATGATATTAGGTCTGTTCTATGATGCTTAATGGAGAGGTCTCATAATATCTGCTATGTATTTTCAATATTTATATTTTTTAAAAATATAGCATAACCTTCACATTTTTTTAAAACCTAGGAATAAAAATATGGATGTTCTCTATGTAATTTTTTCAACTTTTCTGTATGTTTAATTTTTTTACAGTAAAATGCTGTGGGTTGTACTTTAGGTTGAGCAGTTTAGGAAAACTTATCGTCTTTGGGGGTCGTCATTTATTTATCAACTGAAAGAAGTATAAAAAGCAGACTAACAGTGAATAAAGCATGTTGTAATTACATTTGTAGAATTGTTTGAAGCACCAGCATTCATTACTTTAAACAAGTAATCTTTAAGAATTATATTTAACTTTCACTTTTTCCTTTACATTTAAGCCACAAAACTTTTAGGAGAATATTCTGTTTAGATATTTCTCTACCCTGTGTCGACAAATTACAAGCAGAATTTGAACTTTGTCTAATCAGAGATTTGCAAGTAGTAAACTCTCCAAATCAAGTAAAAAATATTCTTAAAAAGACTCAACTTTGGTCCAGACATAATTATAAGTTTATATATTATATATATGAAGAAGAAAATTTATCTTGATTTTCCTCAATCTCAGTTGGAAGTAAACATCAATTTGGCATCACAAATACGCAGTATAGTGACTGAAGAAGTTCAACAATTGACTGCTGAGAAATAACTGTTCCTATAGTATGATATAAAAATCCATACACATGACTACAGACATTTTAACTAGACAATTGCAGTGAGATCTAAATTGTCCAAAAATTAGAGATTAATTTTTGTACCCAAGAAATTTATTCTCTAATGATGCTATTTGGCTTTGGCCTTGATTTTAGCCAAGTACTGCATTTTAACATGTGGTCATCCTCTGTCATGCTATGTTTATTATATAATATGTGTGTCTGTATACCTATACACATATTCCACACACGCATGCAAATGTATCTGTTGTCTAGCCCCTTTTACTTTCAACTCAAAAAAGAAACAAAACTTGTTGCTTGGAAGATTACCAATGTACTAATTATTAAATTCTGTTGTATATCACTAAAGATCCTGTCTAATCACCGTGTCATCTTTACAGACTTAAGCTCTTCTTCTTGGCTGAAACCCTCTCTGTTCTTGGCCTCTGTGATACTACAATTTCTTTGCATGTTTCTTAGTTCTCTGGCCTCTCCTCAGTCTCTTCTTCCTTGGTTATTTCAACAAGTGTGGTGTTGTTGACATTTCTATCCTGACTGCTTTTCTCTTCTCATTTTTTATATGCTCCCTGTGTGGACTGGCTACGTCTATTACTTCAATTATCATCCATGTTTGGATAGCTCTTTAATTCGAAACTTTATGCCAGAATTCCATTCTGTGCTCCAGATTTATATATTCAATTGCCTGCTTAAGTGTCTCCACTTGAACATTAAAATTACAAATATAAATCAACACATCCAAAATGGAAATGGGCATCTACCTCACACGTACTTCAATATTACTCTTTCTAAAACCTGAATGTCAATGTTGTTTAATAATTTTAAAAATAATAAATGTTTTCTGATAATATACTGTATCTCAGTACTGGGCTAAACTTTGCAGATGGATTATTTTATTTAATACTCAAAATACTCCTATAACATTTTAGACTATTAAAAAATTAAAAAAATTTATGTTATTATCTTTAATCCATTTGTACACATGAAAAAACAGGCAAAGAAGAATAAATAACCTCTCCTATTGCTATCATGTAGTAAAGCTAGGGTTCAAACCCAGGAAATTTGTGTTGGCTGTTCTTTTGTACAACTCATTATTCTTCACCCAGTAAATTCTCGAACTTTCAAAATACTTTTTTTTTCTAGAACCAGTTATTCTTCTATTATTTACTCTCTGTCTGTCTCTCTCATTCTTTTTGTCTTTCTTTTACATATAGGAACACAAACTTTTGCCTGCTTAACCCCTTGTTATAATCCTAAATCCTCATTACCATCAAGAGATATTGTCCTCTGGGTCAGCAGAGAATAAGGGAAGTCGAACTTTTTAGTGATTATATTCCAGATATTCTTTCCTCATTTTCAAAGTATACTTGCAGGTAATACTGTATATTAGTTCTCTCAGTCTGGACCATTGGCACTGTACCTCTGACTTTATAATACCTCTGACCTGGCCCTTTGCTAACATTGATATGAATATTCTGATTTTTATGTATACACGTTAAATTCAAATGAAATTGGAAAGGCAGTAAACAAATAAACTCAAGTTGCTATTTTTAGTACCACTTCAGTTCTTCAAGAGGAAATGTTTCTCAGATCCTTATGATATAATTATGCACAACAATTTTCAATGTTCTTGTGGGTTTTATTTTTTCATTTTTCTTATCTCATAAAAAATTTCCTAGAAAGATAAGACATATTTCATCAAAACATACTAGCCCAGGAGTAATGTCAGTAAAATAACAGAGTCATTATTGTTATTTGCCAATGAGTCGACTTTAATCCATTGAGACCTTATATAGAATGAAAAGCTGTCCTGTCCTGTGTCATCTTCAGGATCCTTGATACATTGGAGTCCCTTGTTGTGTCTATTGTGTCAATCCATCTCATTGAGGGTTTCCCCTATTTTTGCTGCCCCTCTACCAAACACTGTGTCCTTTGTTAGGAATTGGTCTTTTGTGATGACGTTTTCAAAGTAAGTAAGATGAAGTTTTGTTATCCTCACTTCTAAAGAGCACTCCAGTTGTATTTCTTGTAAGATTGAATTGCCCATTCTTCTGGCACTTCATGCTGTATTCAATATTTTCTGCCAACACCACAATTCAAATGCTTAATTTTTCAGTTTTCTTTTTTCGTTGTCTTGCTTTTGCATACATCTGAGGAAATTGAAAAGACCATGGCTTGGATCAGGTGCACTCTAGTCATCAAAGTGACATCTTTGGTTTTTAGAATTTAAAGAGGTCTTTTGCCACAAATTTTTCCAGTACAAGTCATATATCTGATAAGGGTCTTGTTGTTCTTATTATTGCTAGCTGCCATCAGTGGGCCTCCGAATCATGCTGACCCCATGCACAATGGAAGAAATGCGACCGGGTCTTGGCACCATCCCTGTGATTGGTTGCCAATTGGACTGTTGTGATACATGAAGTTTTCATTGTCTGATTTTCAGAAGTAGATCCCCATGCTGTTCTTCCTAGTTCGTCTTATCTTGGAAGCTCCACTGGAACCTGTTTAGTATTTTAGCAACAGAGAAGCCTCCATAGACAGATGAAGCATTAGCCAGGAATCAAATCTGGGTCTCCTGCAAGAAGGTGAAAATTTTACCTCTGAACCATCAATGCCCCCATTGTTAAGAGTCTAGTATCCAGAATACATAAGCGAGACCTGGTGATACAGTGGTTGAAGTGTTCAGCTGCTAATCAAAAGATCAGCAGTTTGAACCCACCAGCCACTCCACAGGAAAAAGATGCGGCTGTTGGCTTCAGTAAAGGTTTACAGCCTTGGCAACCCTATGGGGCAGTTCTGTTCTGTCCTACAGGGTTACTATCAGTTGGAATTGACTCCATGGCAGTGGGTTGGTTTTGTTTTTTTCAATCCAGTATATATAAACAACTCTTACAACTCAACAACAAAAGACAAACAACCCAATTTTAAAAAAAGGCAAAGGACTTGAATCAACATTTCTCCAAAGAGGATATACCAATGACTAAAAGCACATAAATATATTCTCAATAATATTAGTCAATAGGGAAATGCAAATCAAAACCACAATTAAGTATCACTCATACCCACTAGGATGGCTATAATTAAAAAGAAAAGAAAAGAACAATTGTTGGTGAAGATATGGAGAAACTGGAACCTCTTACATAGCTGATGGGAATGCAGAATGTTTCAACTGCTATGGAAAACAGTTCAACAACAGATGAATGGATAAACAAAATGTGGTACATAGATACAGTGGGATACTGCTCAACCAGTAGGAGAAATGAAATCTTGACCCGTGCTACAACACGGATGGAGCTGGAACACATTATGTTGAGTGAAATAAGCCAATCACAAAAGGACAAACATTGTATAGCTTCACTTATATAAAAAGACTGGAAAAGGAAAATGTATAGAGAACAAAGTTTGTTAGTGGTTACCACCGGCAGGAGGGAGGGGGGAATGGGGCTTAACGGTAATGGAAAAATCACATTAACTAAGGGTAGGGTTGCACAGCTGATTATTATAATTGCTGTCACTAAGTTGTACACCTGTAAAAAGTTGAACTGGCAAGAGTTCTGTGATAGATATATTTACAACAATGACAAAAAAAAAAAGAGTAGCTACTGAGGCTGTTTATGTACAATCAAACGCCTCATTGGATTTGGTTCCTTGGTTTGGATGTTTAGGGTCATGGTTTCACGGGACGTCCTAGTTAACTGGCCTAATAACATGTTTTGTGCTTCTGTTCTAACTTCTAGTTCATTGTCTAGTGTGGGGTCTTAAAAGCTTACAAGTAATAATCCAAGACACAACAATTGGTCTCTATTTACCTGAAGCAACAGAGGAAGAAGAAAAATCAGGAATAGGAGGAGGATATGGAATGTGTCACTAATTGCCTCCATGAATTACTGGCTCCTTTGCCATGAGACCAGAAGAACTGGGTGGTGTCTGGCTAGCATTACTAAACATTTTGATCAAAGATTTTACAGAAGAATCCTGATCAAAAAAGAGAAAATGCAGCACAGAATTTCAAATTCTCATGAACTCCAGACTTCCTGGAGTCATGAAGACTGGATGAACCCCTGAAACTATTGCCCAGAGATAATCTTTAAACCTTAAACCAAAAATATTCCCTGAAGTCTTCTTAAAACCAAACAATAGTTTAGCTTAACTAGTAAAAAATGCCTGCCTTGAACATTATGCTCTTTTAAGATCTATCTACATGAGATCAAACTGATAACAGCAACTTGAAAGATTAGATAGGAACCTTAGGGAGCAGTGAATTCATGTTAAAGGGGAAAGAACAATTCATAAAAGGACAGTCAAAATGGTTGCACAATTTGAAGAATGTAATTAATGTCATTAAATTTTACATGTAGAAACTGTTGAATCGGTGTATGTTTTGCTATGTATATTCTCAACACCAACAACAAAATAAATAACATTTTTTTGAAAAGAAAAAACACTTCATTTTGCCTTGTGATTCATCACTCAGTACATGTAAATCAAAATATTCTGTCAAATTTGTATTGGTAGTTGTTTTGCCATTACCATAAAATCAGGAAAAATTATCTCTACAGCATTTTAACACTATTGAAATGTCAAAAATCATCATAGTGGAAAAGACAATTATGTATTCTTGCTATGTGATGCTAATAGAATATCTGTTTAGAATTACAAGGCACAGAGAACATATAAGCATAAGAATCAAATTGCTCAGTTCTTATAAATCTATTTCATTTTCGCACACATCAAACCAGTGTGTTTCTTCTTTCTCATCTGCTTAATTTATGGTAATCTGTACTGCTGGCAGGCTTTCTGAATACTTTGCATATTAAATGTATTTGGATAATATGAGAGCGAAGTTTTTCACCATTAAAATAGGGCACTTTTTTCTTTAATAACAATAATAAGATATTTTTCTAGTAAATAAAGTTTAATATATTTTTTAAGAGAAGATATCATCTTTCAAGATGGAAAAAAAAAACTTCAACGTTGACATAAAAAAACATGGTGAAAAATGAATCACCCTATTTCTCATCACCCACCTAAGGTAGTTAATGGCTTACATGGAAAAGTGTACATCATTTTCTCATTGCACATCTGTAGTTTTTTTTGTACTTAGTCCAGAAACTATATCCATTTCCAAAGGTTGTAGTCCTCTCACAGAAAAGCAAACAAACAAACAAAAAACAGGAATAGACATTCGGCATACCCTAGTTGTTGTGCTACATGGCTTACTTCACTTTTACAGCTGTACAGATTGTCCTCTTTGTTTCCAATACCACAGCTTACTTCCTTCTCAGTCAAACACCAGATTAACAGTTTGGTACTCTCTGGTTGGAATGCAGATTGTAACCAACAAGAAAGAGGAGGCATTGGAGGCATTTTTCCTGGAAATCTAAAATAGCGCCATCAAGGGAAGATGTGATTTGTCTATATGGATCAAAAATAGGTTACACAAAAAGGCAGACAGACAAGTAGATAGATAGAAATTGAGACAAATATAACTAAAATCAGTAAGTTTTTTACTAGACACTTAGTTTAGAGAGTTAGTATGCGGTAACCTGCCTAGGAGATCTTTACTTAGGTCTTCTGAGGTAAACATTGATCCTCTTTAGAATCAAACTACTGCATTTCCATTATTTCTAATATCAGTTGGCTGTGTATGTCATGGATTGAATTATGTCCCCCAAAAATGTGTGTATCAATTTGGCTGGACCATGATTCCTGGTATTGTGTGATTTTCCTATGTGTTGTAAATCCTGCCTCTATGATGTTAATGAGGGAGGGTGGGTGGCAGTTGTGTTAGTAAGGCAGGACTCCATCTACAAGATTGGATGGTGTCCTGAGGCAATCTCATGAGATATGAAAGACAGAAGTGAGCAGAGATACAGGGGGATCTCATACCACCAAGAAAGCAGTGCCAGGAGCAGAGTGTGTCCTTTGGACCCAGGGTCCCTTCGTGGAGAAGCTCCTAGTCTGGGGGAACACTGATGAGAAGAAGGCTGACTGAGAGAGAAAGCCTTCCTTTGGAGCTGATGCCCTGAATTTGGACTTTTAGCCTACTCTACTGTGAGGAAATAAACTTCTCTTTGTTAAAGCCATCCACTTGTGGTATTTCTGTTATAGCAGCACTAGATGACGAAGACAATGTCTAAGTCCTCCTGATGGTCACAACAATAATGCAAAAGCACAGAAGGTTTCCTATTGCAAGATTATCATATTCATATAAAAAGATAGTTAATAGGGGCCCACAGTGTCCTACACATGATGACAGGCATTGATGAAAGCAGGGGAATATAAGATTTGATCACTAATATTGAGCAATAATAATGTCACTAAGTGTCAAAACAGAGAAAAAAAAATGCAGTGTGACTACTCAGAAAGAACTCCTTTCCCTACCCATGTAATAAGAGTAAAGAGCTACACAGAGACTATAGTTACCTAAAAGCCTCAGCTTCATTTTATTTCCATGAAATCTTTTAACAAATAAGAAGCATAGTTAGTCACTAAGAAAAAATAAATTACGATGATAATTTTAATGAGTGAAGATACATTTTAGATGGAGCACTTAATTTCAAATTTAAATTTAGTAAAAAATGTTTAAAGGGTAAAATCTCTTTTTGTGGAGACAATTTTTTTCATATTCAATTATTTAGTGTTAGTTCTGAGATCCCCACACACATCTGCCAGTTTGTCAGGCTGTGGGGATTTGCATGTTGTTGTGATGTTGGAAGCTATGCCACCAGTATACAAATACAAGAAGGGTCACCTTTGGTAGACAGGTTTCAGCTGAGCTTCCAAACTAAGACAGACTGGTGGTCTAATTCTGAAAAAAATTAGCCAGTGACAACCTTATGAATAGCAATGGAACATTGTTTGATATAGTGACGGAAGATTAGCCCCTCAGGTTGGAAGACATTCAAAATATGACTGGAGAGGAGCTCCCTGCTCAAAGTAGAGTCAACCTTAATGACGTGGATGGAGTAGATCTTTCAGAGCCTACATTTGCTGGTGTGGCATGACTCAAAATGAGAAGAAAGAGCTGCAAACAATCATTAATGATCAGCACGTGGAATGTACGAAATATGAAGCTAGGAAAATCAGAAATCATCAAAAATGAAATGGGATGCATGAAAGTCAATACCCTAGGCATTAGTGAGCTGAAATGGACTGATACTGGCCGTTTTGAATAAGATAATCATATGGTCTACTATGCCGGGAATGACAACTTGAAGAGGAATGGCCTTGAATTTGTCGTCAAAAAGAACATTTCAAGGTCTATCTTGAAGTACAATGCTGTCCGTGATAGGATAATATCCATACACCTGCAAAGAAGACCAGTTAATACAACTATTATTCAAGTTTACGCACCAACCACTAAGGCCAAAGATGAAGAAGTTGAAGATTTTAGCGAACATCTGCAGTCTGAAATTGACCGAACATGCAATCAGGCTGCATTGATAACTACTGGTGATTGGAATGTGAAAGCTGGAAACAAAGAAGAAAGATTAATGGTTGTAAAATATGGTCTTGGCGATAGAAACGATGCCAGAGATCTCATGATAGAATTTTGCAAGACTGATGACTTCTTCATTGCAAATACCTTTTTTCAAGAATGTAAACAACAGCTAAACACGTGGACTTTGATGGCTGGAATACATAGGAATCAAATCGACTACAACTGCGAAAGGAGACAATGGAAAAGCTCAATATCATCTGTCAGAACAAGACCAGGGGCCAACTGTGGAAAAGACCATCAACATGTAAGTTCAAGTTGAAGATGAAGAAAATTAGAACAAGTCCACGAGAGTCAAAGTATGATCTTGAGTATACCCCACCTGAATTTAGAGACCATCTCAAGGATAGATTTGACACATTGAACACCAATGACTGAAGACCACATGAGCTGTGGAATGACATCAAAGACATCATACACAAAGAAAGCAGTAAGTCACTAAAAAGACAGGAAAGAAAGAAAAGACCAAAATGGATATCAGAAGAGACTCTGAAACTTGGTTCTCAAAGTCGAGTAGCTAAAGCAAACAGAAGAAATGATGAAGTAAAAGAGCTGAATAAAAGATTTCAAAGGGTGGCTCCAGAAGACAAAGTAAAGAATTATAATGACCTGTGCAAAGACCTGGAGTTAAAAAACCAAAAGGGAAGAACATACTCGACATTTCTCAAGCTGAAAGAAGTGAAGAAAAAATTCAAGCCTCGAGGTACAATATTGAAGGATTCTATGGGGAAAATACTGAATGGCGCATAAAGCATCAAAAGAAGATGGAATGAACACAAAAAGAACTCGTTGACATTCAGTCATTTTAGGAGGTAGTATATGATTAAGAACCAATGATACTGAAGGAAGAAGTCCAAGCTGCACTGAAGACATTGGTGAAAAACAGGGGTCCAGGAATTAATGGAGTACCAACTGAGATGTTTCAACAAATGGATGCAGCTCTGGAAGTGCTCACTTATTTATGGCAAGAAATTTGGAAGACAGCAGCCTGGCCAAGTGACTGTCAGAGATCTATATTTATGTCTGTTCCAAAGAAAGGTGATTCAACTGAATGCAGAAATTATCCAACAATATCATTAATATCACATGCAAGTAAAATTTTGCTGAAGATCATTCACAAGTGGTTTTAGTAGTACATCAACAGGGAACTTCCAGAAATTCAAGTCAAATTTAGAAAAGGATGTGGAACCAGGGATATCATTGCTGATGTCAGGTAGATTCTGGCTGAAAGCAGAGAATACCAGGAAGATGTTTACCTGTGTTTTATTGATTATGAAAGGCATTTGACTGTGTGGATCATAACAAATTATGAAGAACATTGTGAATGTGGGAATTCTTGAACACTTAATTATGATCATGAGGAACCTGTACATAGATCAAGAGGCAGTCCTTCCAACAGAACAAGTGGATAGTGCATGGTTTAAAGTCAGGAAAAGTGTGAATCAGGGTGTATCCTTTCACCATACTTATTCAAACCATATGCTGAGCAAATACTCTGAGAAGCTGGATTATATGAAGAAGACAGCAATAGGATTGGAGGAAGACTCATTAACAATCTCCTTTCTGCAGATGACACAACACTGCTAGCTGAAAGTGAAGAGGACTTGAAGCATTTACTGATGAAGATCAAAGACCACAGCTTTTCGTATGGATTACACCTCAACATAAAGAAAACAAAAATCCTCACAACTGGACCAGTAAACATCATGATAAATGGAGAAAACATGAAAGTTGTCAAGGATTTCATTTTTCTTGGATCCACAATCAACACCCATGGAAACAGCAGGCAAGAAATCAAACAATGCATTGCATTGTGCAAAATTGCTGCAAAAGACCTTTTTAAGATGTTAAAAAGCAAAGATGTCATTTTGAAGATTAGGGTGCACCTGACCTAAGCCATGGTGTTTTCAATCACCTCATATGCATAGGAAAGCTGGGCAATGAATAAGGAAGACCAAAGAAGAATTGATGTCTTTAAATTACAGTGTTGGTGAGGAATATTGAATATACCATGGACTGCCAAAAGAAAGAACAAATCTGTCTTGGAAGAAGTACAGCCAAAATGCTTCTTAGAGGCGAGGATGACACGACTTTGTCTCACATGCACTGGACTTATTTTCAGGAAGGATCAGTCCCTGGAGCAGAACATCATGCTTGGTAAAGTAGAGGGTCAGCAAAAAAGTGGAAGACCTTTGACGAGATGGACTGACACATTGGCTGCAATAATGGGCTTGAGCATGGCAGCAATTGCGATGGTGGCGCAGGGCCCGGCAGTGTTTTTGTTCTTTGTACTTATTGTAACTAGGTATTGGAACCAACTTGATGGCTCCTAACAATGACAACAAGAGTTTTGAGACCACCACAATTTTATGTTTAGTTTTGACTATTAACAAAAATCTTTGTTTTCTGGGAGGTGGGGACAAGATGGTGGAGTAGTCAGATGCTTTTGGTGAACCATCTTACAACAAAGACCCAGAAAAACAAGTGAATCAATTATATATGACAATCTAGGAGCCCTGAACATCAAAGGCAAAGTTGAAGAATTGGACTGAGTGGCCGAGGGAGAGAGAGATAGTTCAGAAGCAGCGAAACGAGATGCCAGAGCTGACCCCATGGGAGCCAGTGCCCCGAGGGCTGAATTGACTGGAATGTGTGGTGAGGCAAGCAGTGACACTCGGGAAGCATTTTCCAAGCTGGGAGAGACCGAGTGGTGGAAAGTCTGCTCAGGCCTCCAGAGCTAGTGAAAAGCAGCACTCAATTGGTAAAAAATAAGTAAATGCATTTAACCTACCACACAGATCAAAAAACACCCCGTTTGGGAAGACTGTCTCTCCCATTTACCTGCTCCCTCCCTGCTCTGCACCTGGTTCTGGGCCAGCTTCAGCGATTGCCACATCCTCTGGGCTGGAAGTAGGACCTGTCACATGCCCTGAGCCATTCTCCCCTCCTTGGAGAGGGAACAAATTAACAAACAGGAAAAATAATCTGCCAGTTCCCATAAGCCAGGAACTCAGGACAGGCACTGCTCCTTTGCCTAGGCACAGGCATAAGGGGGTCACAGACTTTGAATGCCTTTCACCCCTGCATAGACCTATGTGGGCCCATTTTAACAGCATAGGCCCTCATTAGCACACTACAACAGAGTATACACCTGAAGCCTAACTTCACTGTATCAGCTATATGGTGGAGTGATAGGTTTGTGACATTTGATATCTCTCTGTCCATTAATCAGGGCCCTCACCTACCCACAGCGGGGCCTGAGGACTGGTGGCTTCACCCACACCACCTAGCCACCTGCAACATGTGTCCAAGAATAAGTGGTGCCTCCCAGTCCTGACAGCCAACAGCACTGAATGCCCATAGTCTGGCTGGATAAACCACCCATCTTCCCACTCTAGGGAACAGGGGCACACTTTTCTCCCAGATACTCAAGGGCAACCATCAGCCCCCTACCTTCTTCAGTGCAAGACCTCCTACTGTCGTCAGATACTTGTACCTACTCTAATCATCCCTGCCCATTGAGGACTGTAGGTGAGAGCCTGCACCAAACACGTGGTGACTATCTGGACATCTGAGCTGAATCTGTACAAGAAAAGCAAATGGACTCCTGGGCTCACATACCTGGTAACAGATCTAACTACCTGGTGACAGGAAGTTAGAGCTTCAAAGATGCCAATAATCAAACTAGTTCACAAGAGCAGTCTATTTGGTCATATCAAAACAAAACAAAACAAGAAACTAGGACACAGTAAGCAAACAGAAAATAAATAAATGTAATAAATATTGATGGCTCTGACACAACAGTCATTATCATATCACATAAAGAGGCCGACAATGATGGCTTCAGCAAGCTCCCAAAACAAAGAACCAAGAAATTTATAAGAGGAAGAGAACTTCTTGGAATTACTGGAGGTAGAATACAAAAGGTTAATATACAGAACTCTTCAGGATCAGGAGATCAGGAAGGAGATCAAACATAATGCACAAGTCAAGGAGCACACAGAAAAAGCAATAGAGGAACTTAAGAAGATTATAGAAGAGCACAAGGACAAATTTAATGTGCTGCAAGAATCCATAGAGAGACAACAAACAGAAATCCAGATTGACAATAAAATTTCAGAATTAGGCAGCTCAATATAAAGTCATAGGAGCAGAATTGAGGCAATGGAATTCAGAATTAATGAGATTGAAGATAAAGCACTTGACACTAACCTATTTGAGGAAAAATCAGATAAAAGAATTTTAAAAATGCAGAAACCCTAAGAATTATGTGGGACTCTACCAAGAGGAACGACCTACGAATGATTGGAGTACCAGAACAGGAGGGGAATAACAGGAAATACGGAAAGAATTGTTGAAGATTTGTTGGCAGAAAACTGTCCTGGTGTCATGAAAGATGAGAAGATATCTATCCAAGATGCTCGTCAAACACCACATAAGGTAGATCCCAAAAGAAAGTCACCAAGACATATTATAATCAAACTTGCCAAAACCAAATACAAAGAGAGAATTTTAAGAATGGCTAGGGATAAATGAAAAGTCATCTACAAAGGAGAGTCAATAAGAATAAGCTCGGACTACTCAGCAAAAACCATGCAGGCAAGAAGGCAATGGGATGACATACACAAAGCCTTGAAGGAAAAAAAAAAATTGCCATCCAAGAATTATGTATCCTGCAAAACTGTCTCTAAAATATGATGGCAAAATTAAGGCATTTCCAGATAAATGGAAGTTTAGGGAATTTGCAAAAACCAAACCAAACCAAAATTATAAGAAATATTAAAGGCAGTCCTCTGGTTAGAAAATCAATTAACATCAGATAACAACCCAAGACTAGAACACAGGACAGAGCAACCAGATATCAACCCAGATAAGGAAGTCACAAAAATAAATCAAAGCTAAAACGTTGAAAATAGGGAAACAGAGACATCGATATGTAAAGAATCAATTGAGGTTCTTCAAAGTAACCAAAATCACCTGAAAAATTATGGCATTTTCCAAAAATATTGATATAGTCTTCTAACTAAGTTTCAAAGTAAAAATTCTCTATAGCAGAGTGGAGAAAAATAATATTTTTTGTATTTAGACCGAAGTTCAGACTGTTCAATGAAATTGTTATAAAATTATTCAGAAAGTAATTTAGTGAATGATTTTCTGTTATATCTCGTCAAATATTTGAGGTGATTTATGCACTTATTTTTTAACTAGATTTTAAAAATATCTCTCTTTATAAATTATTTATAAAGGTGCCACTCAGACTGCTATTACAAAGAGCATCCAAATAGAATTTGGAAAATCAGTGTTTTAACTGTAGCTTTGTCACTGAGTAGCTATGTAATCTTTGAAATATAAAATCTCCCTTAGTCTGTTTCCCTATCTTAAAAAAATAAGGAAATTTAGTTTAGGAATTCTCATTGTATTGGGAAAATCTGCTTCAAAACCTCTTTCAAGAGTTAAAAAGTAAAGATGTCACTTTAAGGACTAAGGTGCAACTGACCCAAGCCATGGTATTTTCAATGGCTTCATATGCATATGAAAGCTGGACAAGGAATAAGAAACACCAAAGAAGAATCTATGCCTTTGAATTATGGTGCTGGCAAAGAATACTGAATATACCACGGACAGCCAGAAGAACGAGCATATCTGTCTTAAAAGAAGTACAGCCAGAATGATCCTCAGAAGTGAGTATGGCAAGACTTCTCATTTACTTTGGACATGTTATCTCCCTGGAGATGGACATCAAGATTGGTAAAGTAGAGTGTCCCATAAAAAGAGGAAGATCCTCAATGAGATAGATTGACAGTGGCTGCAACAATGGCTCAAGTATAACAACGATTATGAGGACGGCACAGGACTGGGCAGTGTTTCTTTCTGTTTTATGTACAGTCGCTATGAGTCAGAACCAACTCAAAAGCACTTAACAACAACAACAACATTGTATAATTCAAAATAATTTCTTTATCTAGTGGATATCGATTGGATGTTGGAGGAATAAAAGAAAAATTACAAATCAAAGTCCTGGAGAGAAGAGAACTTACAGAGGAGGAGCACTAGAAATCTACCTAGAAGTCTTCTTGAGTATTAGGCCAAATACTCAGCTATACAGGTACAGAATGAGACATGTGATACTTGGAAGAAAAGAGCTACTTGAAGGTTCTGTACCTGTCATGGTTTGAATTATGTCCCCCCAAAAATGTGTATATCAGTTTGGCTAGGCCATGATTCCTGGTACTGTGTGATTTTCCTATATGTTGTAAATCCTGCCTATGTTAATGAGGGAGGATGGGTGGCAGTTGTGTTAATAAGGCAAGACTGGATCTACAAGACTGGATTGTGTCCTGAGGCAATCTCTTGAGATATAAAAGACAGAAGTGAGCAGTGAGACAGGAGGACCTCATACCATCAAGAAAGCAGTGCCAGGAGCAGAGCGCATCCTTTGGACCCAGGGTCCCTGCATGGAGAAGCTCCTAGTCTGGGGGAACACTGATGAGAAGGCCAAGAGAGAGAAAGCCTTCCCCTGGAGCTGACACCTTGAATTTGGACTTTTAGCCTACTTTGACTATGGGGAAATAAACTTCTCTTCATTAAAACCATCACTTGTGGTATTTCTGTTGTAGCACACTAGATGACTAAGACAGTACCCAATGAACATTTTGGAGACATCACATAGTTCTTGGAAACATGGGAATTTTAACCATCTAGGGTTGACAGATCTTACTAAAAACCCTAGCTATACAATTGAGACTACAAAAAGGCTATGGCTTTCAAGTGATACAAGTCTTGCTCCAGAATAAGAACTGCTCTAAAAATATCTATGAAACACTAAACAAAACTTAGACAACTTCATGTTGAGTAGCCAGTAAATTAATTGCCTTGCAGAACAAAATACAGCACTCTTCTAAGGGAAACAACATACAGTAATCCAGTCATTCAATAATGTAGGATTTATAATTCCCACCATAAAAGTTTCACACACACAAATACACACACACGTGTAACCAAAGTGTACATCCAATGAAGCAGGAAAACATAATGCATAAAATAGAAGAAAAACAGTTAATAGGAAGTTATCTAAACTCTGGATTTAGCTAATGAAATCTTAAAAAGAGCTATTATAAATGCATTTGACAATCTAAAGCAAAGATGATTATGGCTAAAAGATGCAGAAGCTCAATTTGAAAGTGAAAGTGTGAAAAAGAACCAAATAAAAAGTATAGAACTAAAAATAGTGCAGTATTATGAATAAAAAAAATTCATTGCATGGACTTAACAACAGATCAGATACTTCAGAAGAAAAGACTGGGAAAATAGAAGACAGGCTAGCAGGAAATGTCTAAGCTGAAGCATGGGAGGCATTGGGGGTGGGGGAAAAATACAGAGAAAAATGAACAGAGCCTCAGTGCCCAATAGTAAAATAAAAAGTAGTCATTTGTATATTCAAAGAGCATCTCAGTAAGAAAGGAGAGAGGAAAGACATAATGGGGTTGCTATTACATTGTTTTAACAGATTTGGATAAAGCCAGGAATTAAGCAGCTACTTCTTTTTATTGCTGTTATTTCTTTTAAATCAGCATCAGCTAACATAAACCAAAAACCAAACCCATTACCAACGAGTTGATTTCAACTCATAGCAACGTTACGGGACAGAGTAGAACTGCCCCACAGGGTTTCTAAGGCTGTAAACCTTTAAGGAAGTCGACTGCCATATCTTTCTCCTGTGGAGCAGCTGGTGAGTTTGAACAGCCAACCTTTTGGTTAGCAGCCAAGCACTTAACCACTGTGCCACCTGGGCTCCTTCAGCTAACATATAAAACCTGTTGCCACTGAGTCGATTTCTACTTATAGCTAACCTACTGGACAGAGTAGAACTGCCCCACAGAGTTTCCAAGGAGCAGCTGGTGAATTCGAACTGCCGACGTTTTTGGTTAGCAGCCAAGCTCTTAACCAGTATGCCACCAGGGCTCCAGTTAACATATAGGCCTTGAATAGTCTATCTTTGTCTTTGAAAGATGTTTCAATTTATGGTTTGGAGAGATGACTTCTCTATGTTTATATTAATTTAATCAAGATTTATTTTATTATAATATGAGAACATTTGCATGAAAATGAGCTACAGATATATTTCTAAAAGTGGCAAGAAGCACATATAAGGCACTCTATATGATTTATATTCTGTGTTCAAAATAATGTATAGAGAGAAATTTATGTATACTTACATTTCTATAACTATATAAATGTCTACATACATAGATATACATCTACATATCTACCTATATATTCTGTATAATTTATAAACACATAATCTTCTCTATGATGGTACATTTAAGGATTTTTCACATCTCAAATTTAAGATACTTTTAGGTAATTTGTAATCAAACATTTTAAGGAAGAAATGTTATTAAGTTTAAAAAAAAATCCCCACTGTCTGTGCTGATCTTATGGCAGGCAACACTAAATTTTCATATAGTTCTAGTCAGAGTTCATTAGTTTTCTGAATGCATTCTAACCACTTGGGATACAGCACAATGTATTGTATTGTGCTAGTACTAGTAATATACTAGTAATGTAACCTTGCCCAAATTACTTAACCTCTAAACCTCTATTCCTTCTTTTATAAAATAGGAAGATTATTGTTAGTTGCCATCAAGTTGATTCCAACTCACGGCGACCCCATGTGGGCAGAGTGAAACTGCTACATAGGGTTTTCAAGGCTGTGATCTTTCGGAAGCAGATCGTCAGGCTTGTCTTCCAAGGCTCCTCTGGATGGGTTCGAACCACAAACCTTTCAGCTAGTAACTGAGCACTTGACAATTTACACCATCCAGGGACTCCTCATAAAATAAGAATAATGTCATGTAATTGATAGGAGTATAGGTAGGATTACATAAAGAATCCTGGGTATAACATCTTAGCACAATGTTAGCATAAACTAGGTGGAATATAAATATTAGCTATCATTTCATTGTTAACTAAATTATTTTAACAAAATTCTGATGTTTTTAAAATACTTTAAAAGCCATCCCTTCAAACTCTTTAACAATGACTTAGATGTTTATTCATCTTAGTCTCCTCTAAAAGCTCTTGAAGATAATATATGGACACTTGAAACACCAATAAATAACTTATTTTAAATTCAAGCACATTTAGTCAAAGTCCAAATGGTGTCTAGGAAAAAAAAGCAAAAAAAAAAAACCAAAACAAAACACACAAACAAGAAAAATACTTCTATTTTTTGCTTCAAATATTTCCTTGCCTATATACTTTACAAAAGTTCACAGTATTATGATCATGAAATTAGTTTATTCTTCTGTTATCTCTATTTATACTACAGTGGTTATTTCTGACACCTCTTTTTGACTTTTGCTATGATATACACACAATTCATTTTGCTTAGCTGAGCAATATTATTTCCTGGAGGCCAAGAATTCCCAAGCTACATTACTATCTAGGCTGGTCTCTGAAACCAGCACTATTGTCATAGGTTTTCTCTTTCCCTCAACTTAAACCAAAACAGATAGTCTTCTTTAACAAGATTACTGAATGTAGACATTTATAGATAACTTCAGAGTCAGTATGAGGAAACATGTTTAAGGGAGAGTCTTTATGAGCTTCGAGGGCAAGGGCCTTATCTGTTTTGTTCACTGCTATGTTCTCCATGACTCACAGAATACTTTTAAACTACTAAGGCTCAGTAAATATTAATTGTAAAAAGAATTTTGCATAATTATCCATTGCATGGTTACCTGTTCCTGACGTTTTTTTTCCCCCAAAACATATCCTCGTTCATGGTTGAAACACACAAATCTCATTGTAGCTGTTTTTAGACACCGTTGAGTCAATTCAAACTCATAGTGACTCCATGTGACAGAGCAGAACTGCCTCGTGGTTTTTTAGACTGTAATCTTTATGGGACCAGGCTGCCATGTCTTTCTCCCTTGGAGCTGCTGGGTGGGTTCTAACCACCAACCTTTCAGTTAGCAGTCAAGCACTTAATCAAAATGAGAAAATGTATAAGTTTTTTAACAGCTTTGGTAAATCTAACTCCTCCATATTGCAGGAGTGCAGGTGGGGGATCAAATTCATCAAATTGAAATCTATTAAAGAATTTATATTTTAAATTTTGTCCCCTGCCACCATATAGGAAACTTACATTTCCTAAGTCAAGCACAGATAAGCATTGGTTATAGAAAAGTATTAAAATGGGCACTGCATAGTCTAAAAGAGAGGAATAAGCCATTTTGTTTGGGGAAATAGCATGGTGAGATTTGAGTATATAATGCTTTGCATCTCACCCCTACTAAATTAGATTTTGCCTTAGCTGTTTTGCATTTTAAATTCATCGAAAAAAGTCTGAAAATATGCTGAATATTTTCTTGCTTATTTCAGTTAAAAATTCAGCTGTGAGTGTTTATGGTTTCATCACCAATAAATTTCTTCAATAGTTTGCTCAGTATTTTGTTTCATTTAAGGATCCTAAGGGGCATACTGCATAGCTAAGTATTTCTTTACAGATTACTGCTCATGTTGTTTACTTCTACTTTGTAATAAATCTTCAAAAGGGAACATATTTAATTAGCATTTAAATCCCTCTTTCAACAGTAGAACAGATACCCTTACTTTTCCTATTACAGTAGTTATTTTGCACTGACTTTGACATACTGTATTTGATATTCTGGAGATGTACACTTATAATAAATATTTTTACTTGTTTTCTTCACATATTAAAAAAAAAAAAAAACATGATATTTCACTTGTTTGCCTATAACAAAACATATTTGACCTCTTCTTTTTTTTCCTTATTACTAATGGCACAAATTTGCCAAAATTTCTTCATACCCGTGTATCAGAGCACAGATTGAGCAACACCATGGTTTTGCCTGTATTAGCTTCTAGAAATCTTTTTAAACTATAATTATCATTATCAGCTTTTATCTTAATCTTTGGATTTAAAAAATTCATGTGTGCATTTATTAACATGACTGGGCTTACACCAGTCAATAAAACTTTAATCAGTAATGGAACTTGCTTTATCTTCCACCTGTTACCAACCCTCTCACTTAGCATCAATAAATAAGTCCAGCAAGTTTCAAATTTCTAACAGATAAATTCTTCCACCTTTTAATACTCCTTTTATAAATAGTTTCCTGAGAGAGGAGGCACCAAAATGATGCTATAGACAGAAGCACCATGCTATCCCTCCACAGCAAAAACAAAAAAACTAAGTAAAACAGAGACAAATGTCAGTCCTGGAACCGTAAACATCAAATGAAGACATAAAGAACTCAACCAAGCACTGAATGGAATAAGAAACTGACAGAGAACTGAGAGTGAGAAGAGTTACGAGTGGAAGTCCCTTATCAGCTAACACAGCACAAATCTACCATCTTGGACTCCTGTCGGATATCAGCAGACAGGGAGCATGGGAAAGCAGATTCCCAGAGCTCCCAGCTGAAGAGCACCCAGTAACCAGTGATATACGCTTTTCCACCCCCACCCCGCCTCCCCTTGCTTAGCCTTTGCCGTTTTCCTGGAAGGCCATGATTGCGGCATGGGAGACACTGGTTCCCTGCCATGAGGATTCACCCCACCCACATTGGCCAGCTTCTTCACTAGTGTTGCTTTTGTCAGCCTCATTTGCTTTCTTCCCTGCCTCTCCCCTCCTCCCCTCCTTTCTCTCAAACACCTGACTCTGTGTGCCATCTTTGATTCTTAACAGGCTGTGAAGCACCACTCGTCTGGGAAACTGCTTCCCTTGTCAACGCCACCATGCTGGTGGGATCCCGGGAGGCTTTCTTTTTTTCTTTTTGTTTGTTTTCTTGTCCTTGTTTCCTTTTTAGTTTTCTTCATTTTTCAGTTTCTCATCTCCTTCAATTTGCCTTCTTTTCCTATCTCCCGAATACCAGGCAATGTGTATCATCTCCACCCCTTCTTTCCCAGCTATACTGAGTGGCTTGGAAGGCACTTCCCCAGTCTTCACAGTAGTGTCAGTGGGATCCCTGGGGGCATTTTTTAAAAATTATTTTAATTTTTTTTTTCCTTTTTGTTTTTCTTAATTTCTCAGTTACTTGTTTCTCCACGAGAATGGCAGGCTCCTTCAGCACTTTTTTTTGGTTCCTGTTTTACTCTTCTCTATCCCTTCTTTCCCATACCCAACCCAGTTCCACACATCACAACCTTCCCATCTGCCTTCCTCCTGGTTATCTGCACCATGTCTTGAACATTGCACTCCCGAGTAGCACAGGCATGGCCTACAGAACCTGGCCTGCACTGACCCCTGGCTCACCTTGTTGGCCCCAGTACATGCCTCAAACAACCCTTCCCAGTCCCTTCCCTTCAGCTGGACCTGCCCTTCTGCACCATAGCTGAGCAACTGGCCCTGTCCATTGGACAAGGAGGTAAAAAATGTCACGACCACAGATGAGCAAACAACAAAGAATGTACAGCGCGCCTGCTCAGATATAACCAAATAAAACATAAAAGCAGGATGAAAAAAAAAAAAAACAAATCTACAATCAATAAATCAAAATAACTTCTGAATATCCTGAAGACAGCAGACAATATCAAAACATATAAAAAAACAGGACAGGATGATTCCAGTAGACACCCGAAATAAAACACCAGATGACCTTCCAGTAGAAGAAAAGGCACTTGGACCACTTGATAACAAATTCAAATCTCTAATATTCAGAGCTATCCAAGAGTTGAAGCAAAAAACAGACAAAAATAGGAAAAAATAGACAAATTCATGGAAAATTTACAGACCAAAAAAATGGAAGAATTCAAGAAAATAATACAGGAACAAAATGCCAAAAGAAACAACTAGAAATAATTCAAAAACAATAATTAGAAATTCAAAATATGAACAAGATTTCTTAAATGGACAGTGTCGTAGAAGGGCTAAGGAGCAGGTTTGAAATGATGGAAGACAGGATCAGAGAAATTGAAGACAAACGCTTGGTTACAACTTTGAGGAAAAATCAAAAAAAGGAATGAAGAAAAATGAAGAAACCCTGAGAATTAAGTAAGATACAATAAAAGCAAAAATATGCAAGTGATTGGAGTTCCAGAACAGAGGGAGAAAATGGAAAACTCAGAGAGGATCATTGAAGAATTGCTGGCAGAAAACTTTGCTAATATCATGAAAGATGAAAAGCTGACCATCCAAGAAGCTCAACGAACACCATATAGGAGAAACCCCAAAAGAAAATCACCAAGGCATATCATAATCACACTAGCTAAAACCAAAGACAAAGAAAGAATCCTGAGAACGGCTCAAGAGGGGAAACAATAAGACTGAGCTCTGGTTACTCAGCAGAAACCATGCAGGCAAGAAGGCAATGGAATGACATATATAAAACCTTGAAAGAAAAAAACTGTCAACCAAGAATAATACATCCTGTAAAACTCTCATTTAAATAGATGGCGAAATTAAGACATTTCCAGATAAGCACAATTTAAGAGAATATGTAAAAATCAAACCAAACTTACAAGAATTATTAAAGAGAGTCCTTTGGTTTGAGAACAAACAATATCAGAAGACAGCCTGAATCTAGGATGCAAGATCACACCAGCCAGATACCAACCTAAGAAATGAACTCTCAAGGACTATTCAAAGCCTAAAGATTTACAACAGGGTACCAGAGAGGTTAATCTGTAAATGACAACAATGTCAGAACAATAAAAGAGGGAATAAATGGTGTAGGTATAGAAATTTCTAATGGAGAGGAAGGCAAGATGATACCAAGTAATAACAGACTTGTTCAAACCTAGGAAGATAAGGGTAAATTTTAAGGTAATCACGAAGAAAGTTAACAAACTTACTTATAAAATAAAGAAGAAAAACATAAAGTCTCAGTAAAAACAAAATATACTAAAACAAAAGAAATGAAAAAAAAACCCCACGAACAATAGTAATTCAGCACAGGAGAGTAAGAGGAACAAAGAAATCGTCAGCACTACAGAAAAAAAAAAAGAAAGAAAAAAAAAATCCAGAACACTGAGATATTACAAAGTATCTTCTCTGATCACAACCCCATCAAAGTAGAAATTAACAAGAGGAAGAGCAAGGGAAAAAAATTAATTACATGGAAACTAAATAACACCCTGCTTAAAAACCACTGGGTAATAGATGAAATCAAAAAATTCCTACGATCAAATGTGAATGAAAACACATCATACCAAAACCTTTGGGGTACAGCAAAGGCAGTGTTCAGAGGTCAATAAACAGCAATAGATGCACACTTCAGAAAAGAAGAAAGAAATAAAATCAAAACATTAGCTACACAACTTGAACAAAAAGAAAGAGAACAGCAAAAGAAGACTATCGCCAGCAAAAGAAAGGAAATAATAAAGATCAGAGCAGAAATAAATGAAACAGAGAATAGAAAAACAATAGAATCAACAAAACAAAAAGTTGATTATCTGAAAGGATCGACAAAATCAACAAACCATTGGTAAAACTGACAAACAAAAAACAGGAGGGGATGCAAATAACCCAAATAAGAAATGACATGGGGGACGTTACAATAGACCCAACTGAGATAAAAAGGATCATGACAGAGTATTAAGAAAAACTAGACTCCAACAGATTTGAAAATCTAGAGGAAATGGACAAATTTCCAGAAAACACTACCTACTCAAACTATCACAAACTGATGTTGAAAATCTAAACAGACTCATAACAAAAGAAGAGATTGAAAGGAAATAAAAAAAATTAAAAAAAAAAAAAAAAAACCTCCCAACAAAAAAAAAGCCCTGGCCCAGATGGCTTTACCGGAGAATTTTACCAAAGATTTGGAGAAGAGCTTACATCGGTACTACTCAAACTATTTCAGAAAGTAGAAAAGGAAGGGATATTTCCCAATTCATTCTATGAAGGCAGCATAACCCTGATACCAAAAGCAGGCACAGACACCACAGAAAAAGAAAATTACAGACCAGTATGTCTCATGAATATAGATGCAAAAATTCTGAACAAAATTCTAGCCAATAGAATTGAGCATTATATATAAAAAACAAACAAACAAAAAAAAAACACCACGACCAAGTAGGATTCATACTAGGTATGCAAGGATGGTTCAACCTTAGAAAATCAACCAAAGTAATCCACCACATAAATAAAAGGAAAGAAAAGAATCACATGATCATCTCGATTGATGTAGACAAGACATTCTACAAAGTCCAACATTCCTGATAAAAACTCTCAGTAAAAAAGAGGTAGAAGGGAAATTCCTCAACATATAAAGGGCATCTATACAAAACCAACAGCTAATGTCATTCTTAATGGAGATAGTCTGGAAACTCTACTCTTGAGAACAGGAACCAGACAAGGATGTCCTTTATTGCCACTCCTATTTAACATTGTGCTGGAAGTCCTAGCTAGAGCAATAAGGCAATAAAAAGAAATAAAGGGCATCCAAATTGGTAATGAAGAAGTAAAACTTCCCTGTTTAGAGACGACATGATACTATATATAGAAAACCCAAAAGATTCCACAAGAAAACTATTGGAACTAATAGAAAGATTCAGCAGAGTATCAGGATAAAAGATAAACAAACGAACAAAAAAATCCATTGGATTCCTATACACCAATAAAGGGAACCACGAAAATGAAATCAGGAAAACAATACCATTTATAATAGCCTCTAAAAAAAAAAAAAAAGGAATAAATTGAACCAGGGATGTAAAATATCTATACAAAGAAAACTACAAAACACTACTGAAAGAAACCAAAAAAATCTACATAAATGGGAAAATATACCATGCTCACCAATAGGTAGACTCAACGTTGTGAAAATGACAATACTACCCAAAGCAATCTACAAATACAATGCAATCCCAATCCAAATACCAACAACATTCTTTAAAGAGCTGGAAAAAATAATCATTAACTTTATACGGAAAGGGAAGAGTCCCCAGATAAGTAAAGCATTACTGAAGAAGAAGAATAAAGTAGGAGGACTCGCGCTACCTGATCTCAGAAACTACTATACAGCTACGGTAGTCAAAAACAGCCTGGTATTGGTACAATGAAAGATACGCTGGCAAATGGAACAAAATCAGGAAGCCACATGTAAATCCATCCACCTACAGTCACCTGATCTTCGACAAGGGCCCGAAGTCCATTAAATGGGGAAAAGATAATCTTTTTAACAAATGACGCTGGAAAAATTGGATGTCCACCTGCAAAAAAATGAAACCGGACCCATACCTCACACTATACACAAAAACAAATTCAAAACGGATCAAAGACCTAAATACAATACCGAAAACTATAAAGATCTTAGAAGAAAAAATAGGATCAGTGCTAGAGGCCCTAATACATGGCATTAACAGGATACAAACCATAACTAACAACATACAAACTCCAGAATATAAGCTAGATAACTGGATTCTCTAGAAATTAAACACTTATGCTTATCAAAAGACTTCACCAAAAGACTAAAAAGAGAACCGACAGACTGGGAAAAAAAATTTTGGCTATTACGAATCCGACAAAGGTCTAATTTCTAAAATCTACAAGAAAATCCAACACCTCTACAACAAAAAGGCAAATAATCCAGTTAAAAAAATGGGCAGAGGAAATGAACAGACTCTTCACCAAAGAAGACATTCAAGTGGCTAACAAACACATTAGGAAATGCTCGTGATCACTAGCCATTAGAGAAATGCAAATCAAAACCACAATGAGATACTATCTCACCCCAGCATTACTGGAACAAATGAAAAAACGGAAAATAAGAAATGTTGGAGAGGCTGCGGGGAGATTGGAACCCTTATGCACTGCTGGTGGGAATGCAAAACGATTCAACCATTTTGGAAGACAATATGGTGCTTCCTTAAAAAGCTAGAAATAGAAACACCATATGATCCAGCAATCCCACTCCTAGGAATATATCCTAGAGAAATAAGAACCATCACATGAATAGACATATGTTCATGCAGCATTGTTCACAATAGCAAAAACATGAAAACAACCTAGATGCCCATCAACAGATGAATGGATAAACAAACTATGGTACATATACACAACAATAAAGAACAGTGATGAATCTTCAAAGCATCTCACAACATGGATGAATCCGGAGGACATTATGCTGAGTGAAATCAGTCAATCACAAAAGGACAAATATCATGAGACCACTCCTATAAAAACTCACAAAAAGGTTTCCACACAAAAAGAAACAATCTTTGATGGTTACTAGGGAGGGAGAAGTGGAGGCGGAAAAACACTAAATAGACGATCGATAATTGTTAACTTTGGTGAAGGGGAAGATAGTACACAATACTGGGGAAGCCACCACAACTTGTTCAGGATAAGGCCACAGAAGCTCCATGGACAAATCCAAACTCCCTGAGGGACTGAATTACTGGGCTGAGGGCTGTGAGGACCGTGATCTCAGGGAACATCTAGCTCAATCGGCATAACATAGTTTATAAAGAAAATGTTCTGCAGTCTACCTTGTTGAGCAGGGTCCGGCGTCTTAAAAGCCTGTGAGCAGCCGTCTAAGACACTCCACTGGTCTCACTCCTTCAGGAGCAAGGGAAAATGAAGAAAACTAAAGATACAAGGGAAAGTTTAGTCCTAAGGACTAATAGACCACAACTATCTTGGCCTCCACCAGACTGAGTCCAGTACAACTACATGGTACCTGGCTACCACCACTGACTGCTCTGACTGAGATCAGAATAGAAGGTCCCAGACAGAGCTAAAGAAAAATGTAGAACAAAATTATAATTCAAAAAAAAGACGGGACTTACTGGCCTGACGGAGACTGGAGACACCCCGAGAGTATAGCCCTCCTGGACACACTTTTAGCTCAGTAATGAAGTCCCTCCTGAGATTCACCTTTTAGCCAAAGATTAGACAGGCTCATAGGACAAAAAGAGACTAAAGGGGCACATCAGCCCAGTGGCAAGGACTAGAAGGCAGGAGGGGACAGGAAAGCTGATAATAAGTAACCAAAAGTCGAGAAGGAAGAGTACTGACATGTCATGAGGTTGTTAACCAATGTCATAAAACAGTATGTGTACTGTTTAATGAAAAGCTAGTTCGCTCTGTAAACCTTCTTCTAAGGTACAACAACAACAAAAAGTTTCCTGAGAATAAGAAATATAATGCAAGTTGAATTTCAGTGATTTTATAGTGTTATGCAGCTGTGTGAGCATACATTTAAAAATTCTTGCAATAGCAATTCTCTTTTCTCATCTTATCAAGTTGTGACTCATTTCACTTTGTCCATGCGGACATAAATCAAATGAAGTAACACCTTGCTTCTTTCCAATAAAAATAAACACCTATTTTTAACAATAATGCAAACACAATGCTTCATGCTAACAGATTAATTTGATATTGGCATATAAAACAATTAACTAGAATTATATATAAATAAATTCAAAATGATGTGTTTTTGGGAAAAAGCGTTTTTTGCCCATATCAAACATACACATTGATACGTGTATAAAACTTGACTCTTTCTATATTTTTTCTTTCTTTCATTAGAAGATCAGAAGTTTTTGTTTGTATATCATTAGCATTTAGCTAACAGCCTGATCCTAGACATTAATAAAGAGTGAATACTTATTAAGCATCGTGTGGTGTAATGATTAAGTGCATGAACACTGGAGGTGACTGCCAGAGTGCAATACTCGAATTCACCACTTACTAGATTTATGATTTAAGACAATTATTTAATCTTTCTTTCTGTCAAATTTATCATCTGTGAAATGTCAATAAAAATAGAACCTCTAACAGTTGTGTGAGAATTTAAAGAAATGATCTAAGTGAAGTATTGTGGAAAGCGCTCCTTGTTGTTATTAATTACTGATGAGTCAGTTTCAATTCATGATAACCTTATGTATAACAGAACAAAATGATGCCCGGGCATGTATCATCTTCACAGTCTTTACTATGCTTAAGCCCATTGCTGCATTCACTGCGTCAGTCCGTCTCATTGAGGGTCATCCTCTTCTTTCCTGACCTTCTACTTTACCAAGCATGACGTCCTTCTCAAGTGATTGGTTCCCCCTATTAACATTTCCAAAGTGCGTGAGATGAAGTCTCACCATTCTCGATTCTAAGGAGTATTCTGGCTGTACTTCTTCCAAGACAGCTTGATTCATTCTTCTAGCAGTCCATGGTATATTTGATATTCTTCACCAACACCATAATTTGAATGCATCAATTCTTCCATGTTCTTCCTTATTCACTGCCCAACTTTCACATGCATATGAGGTAACTGAACATAGCTTGGCTGAGGTCAACCACACTGTCTTAGTTATCTAGTGCTGCTATAACAGAATTACCACAAGTTATGGCTTTAACAAAGAGAAATTTATTTTCTCACAGTTTAGGAAGCTAGAAGTCCTAATTCAGGGTGCCAGCCCTAGGGGAAGGCTTTCTTTTTCTTAAATCTCTGTGGGAAGGTCCTTGTCTCCTTTCAATATCTGTGGGCCCAGCGTTCCTTGGAAATCTCCATGTGTCTTGGCAACAACATTCCACTGAATCTACGGGCTTATCAGCACAGCTATTCCAGGTCCAAAGGACATGCTCCACACCTCGTTCTTCTTGCTTGGTGGTAATGAGGTCCCTCTTCTCTCTGCTCAATTCTCTCTTTTCTTTCTCAAAAGAGATTGACTCAAAAATACAATCTAATCCTATAGATTGTGTGCTGCCTCATTAATGTAACTGCCTCTAATTCTGCCTCATTAACATCATAAAAGTTAGGATTTACAACACATAATATATAGATCTCAAAACGGAGGACAGCCACGCAATACTGAGGATCATGGCTAGCCAAGTTGACACACACTTTTAACACATTAAATATGAATGACCAAGAACAAGACCAGTTGTGGGATGACATCAAGGATGTCAAACATGAAGAAAGCAAAAGGCCATTAGAATGACAGGAAAGAAGAGACCAAAATGGATGTCAGAATAGATGCTGAAACTTGCTCTTGAATGAAGAGTAGCTAAAGGAAGTGGAAGAAACAATGAAGTAAAAGAGCTGAACAGAAGATTTCAAAGGTTGGGTTGAGAAGACAAAGTAAATTATTATAATGAAATGTGCAAAGACCTGGAGTTAGAAAACCAAAAGGGGAGAACAAGCTGACATTCCTCAAGCTGACAGAACTGAGTTAAAAAAATTCAAGCCTTAATTTACAGTATCTAAGGACAAAATAGTGAAGGAAACAGGAAGGATCAAAAGCAAATGGAAGGACTACAGAGTCACTGTACCAAAAATAATTGGTCGGTATTCAATTATTTCAGTTGGTAGCATATGACCAAGAGCCAATGGTACTGAAGGAAGAAGTCCACCATGCACTGACGACACTGGCGAAAAACAAGTCTCCAGGAATTGACAGAATACCAACTGATATGTTTCAAGAAACAGATGCAACACTGGAAGCACTCACTAATCTATGACAAAAAATTTGGAAGACAGTTACCTAGCCAACTAAGTGGAAAAGATCCATATTCATGCCCGTTCCAAAGACATGTGACCCAACAGAATGGGGAAATCATTGAACAATATAATTAATATCACACACAAGTACAATTTTTGCCAAAGAGAATTCAAAAATGGTTACAGTAGTACATCTACAGGGAAGTGCCAGAAATTCAAGCTGGATTCAGAAGAGGGTGTGTAATTAGGGATATCATTGCTGATGTCAGATGGATCTTGGCTGAAAGCAGAGAATACCAGAAATATGTTTACCTGTGTTTTATTGACCATGCAAAGGCATTTTACTGTGTGGATCAAAAAAATTATGGATAACATTGTAAAGAATAGGAATTCCAGAACACTTTAATTGTGCTCATGACGAACCTATACATAGGCCACAGGCATTCATTCAAGCAGCACAAGGAGATACTGCATGTTTTAAAATCAGGAAAGGTGCATGTCAGTGTTGTTTCCCTTCACCATACTTATTTAATCTGTATATTGAGCAAATTATCCAAGAAGCTGGACTATAAGATGAAGAACTCAGCATTGGTATTGGAAAAAGGCTCATTAACAACCTTGGATATGCAGATAACACAACCTTGCTTGCTGAAAGTGAAAAGGACTTGAAGCACTTACTGATGAGGATCATATCATAGGTCCACTGGTATACATAACCACCACTCACATTTTCCGCCTCTGGGGTTTATAGGTATGCTTTTTGGAGGCATAGTGGTTAAGAGCCATGGCTGCTAAACAAGAGGTTGGCAGTTCAAATCCACCAGGTGCTCCTTGGAAACTCTACAGGGCAGTTTTACTCTGTCCTATAGGGTCTCTGAGTTGGAATCCACTCAGCAGCTATGGGTTTGGTTTTGGTTTTCTGGTATGCACTTGTGTCATGGCAGGGAGTTAAGTATCTGCATAAACATGTAGGAAGTTCATTGGCACCATGTTTCTGTGCTGAGAGGTTACTGCAGGGGGTGCTGCAGTTGAGTGGAATGACTGTGAATGACTTTTGTCTCTTTTGCTCTCTGTACCACATAATAAGACTTGTAAGTAGATTTACTGTTTCCTTTGTGTTATTAGGAGCATTTGGTTTTCAGCATTATGTAACATTCAAGTGCATAAGTTATTTACAGAAGAAATACACTCTGAACACACAGCCTTGATGTACTTCATGACCATGCATACGAATAAGTAACAATTATGTATTTTTACCGTCTGGGATTCTGACCAAGGAGACGAGCCTTGTAAGGATATTTATGGTTTCCTGTCTGTTATTAGGTAGGTGCTATTTTCAGATTAGGTAATAGTTGAAGTGAAAAACTTATTGTTAGGCCAAATACAGTGTAAGCACACATTGCAGTGTCCTTGATGTACTGCACGTACGTTTGGCGCAATCATTAAGGACTAATCTTTGGGTTTCTGAGCTATAAGTACTTATTTTGCAGTAAGAAATAATTTATTGCAGTGGTAATGTTCCCACAACATTGCTTCCTTTTGGGGCTTTAGTTTTACCAAAACTAAAACCAAACTCATTGCCGTAGAGTTAATTTCAACTCATAGCGACCCTGTAGGACAGAGTAGAACTTCCCCATAGGGTTTCCAAGGAGCAGCTGGTGTATTTGAACTGCCAGTCTTTGGTTAGCAGCTATATGCAGTGTCTCCTTTATGTATTCTCATATTGGTTTTGAGGTATGGTATTTGTGTTATCCTGGTGTGATGGTTCTGAGGCATATCAACTTGGCTAGGACATGATTTTCAGTGGTTTGGCAGTTATGTTATGATGTAGTTTGGCAGATAAACAAAGATGTAGTTCAGTAGTTATTCAGTGATGTAGTTTGGCGGTTATGCAGTGAAGTAGTTCCACAGTTGTGCGATGTGATCTGGTATGATCAGTCAATCAGTTGTAAGGGGAGTTTCCTCTCCGGTGTGGCCTACATCCAATATATATATGGATATTCTGGCAAGGCCCTTGCTCTAGATCCTGCATCCAGCTTGTCATGTTCTGACCACTGGTTCTTCAAACTTGAACCAGCAGCCTGCTGTCTGACCTGCTAGTTGGGGTTTTTCAGCTTCCACAACTCTGTGAGTCAGTAGCCTGCTATCTGATCTGTGGATCTTGGGTTCATTATATCCTGCAACCATGTGAGTCAGTAGAAGCCTCTAGCCTGATACCTGAACTAAGGACTTGAGACTAGTCAGCCTCCACAACTGCATGAACTATGATGAAGCTGTGAAACATCTTATGACATGGAGGAATCTGGAGGTCATTATGCTGAGTGAATTTAGTGAATTTAGTCAGTCACAGAAGGACAAATATTGTATAAGGCCACTATTATAAGAACTCAAGAAAAGGTTTAAACACAGAAGAAAACATTCTTTGATGGTTACATGGGTCGGGAGGGATGGTGAGGGTTATTTACTAACTAGATAGTAGATAAGAATTATCTTGGGTGAAGGGAAGGACAGCGCACACTACAGTGGAAGTCAGCACAACTGGACTAAACCAAAGCTAAGAAGTTTCCTGAATACAATCAAACACTTTGAGGGACAGAGTAGCAGGGGTGGGGGTCTGGGGACCATGCTTTCAGGGGACATCTAGGTCAATTTTCATAACAAAGTTTATTAAGAAAATGTTCTGCTTCCTACTTTGGTGAGTGGTGTCTAGGGCCTTAAAAGCTTGCAAGCGGCCATCTAAGATGCATCAATTGGTCCCAAATACCTGGAGTAAAGGAGAATGAAGAACACCAAAAACACAAGGAAAGTAGTAGCCCAAGAGACAGAAAGGGCCACATAAAGCAGAGACTTCATCAGCCTGAGACCAGAAGAACTAGATGGTGCCCGGCTACCACCAATGACCACCTTGACAGGGAACACAACAGAGAGTCCTGGATGGAGGAGGAGAAAGGTGGAGTGCAGAACTCAAATTCTAGTCAGAAGACCAGACTTAATGGTCTGACTGAGACTGGAGGAACCCTGGAAAGCATGGCCCCCTGATTCTCTATCAGCCCAGAACTAAAACAATTCCGGAGGCCAACTCTTCAGACAGGGATTGGACTGAACTGTGGGACATAAAGTGATACTTGTGAGGAATGTGCCTCTTAGCTCAAGTAGATTCAACAGACTAAATGGGCAGCTTCTGTCCGGAGGTGAGATGGGAAGGCAGAGAGGGTTAGGAGCTGGTTGAATGGACATGGGGATTCAGGGGTGGAAAGGAGGAGTGTGCTGTCACAGTATGGGGAGAGCAATTACAGTCACATAACAAGGTATGTATAAATTTTTTTGTATGGGAAAAAATAAATAAAGTGTTAAAAAGCAAAGATGTCACTTTAAGGTCTAAGGTGTGCCTCACTCAAGCCATGGTGTTTTCAATCACCTCATGCGCATGTAAAAGCTGAACAATGAATAAGGAAGACCGAAGAAGAATTGATGTCTTTGAACTATGGTTTTGGCAAAGAATATTGAATATACCATGGACTGTCAGAAGAACAAAGAAATCTTTCTTGGAAGAAGTACAGTCAGAATGATCATTAGAAACAAGAACGGTGAGACTTCGTCTCACGTAATTTGGACATGTTATGAGGAGGGATCAGTCCCTGGAGAAGGACATCATGCTTGTAAAGTAGAGGGTCAGTGAAAAAGAGCAAGACCTTCAACGAGATGGATTGACACAGTGGCTGCAACAATGGGTTCAAGCACGACGATTGTAAGGATGGCACAGGATCAGGCAGTGTTTCTTTCTGTTGTATATAGGGTCACTATGAGTTGGAACCAACCTAATGGCACTTAACAACAACAACAACAATTATTTATAGTAACTGTCTCTGGGAGTGGGACATGTGACCCATATGGAGCCACTCTAAGAATGAAGGGATATAGCAGGGAGACATAAGAAGTTGTAGAAAATATTCTTACATTCAAGGACCTTATAATCACACACACCAATACATCCACAAAGTCCTATGAAACATAAGACTGTAATTGTTACTTGCCTAACTCTTTCATTCAAATATCTCATTTCTTCTGCCACTACTCTGAATATATCCCAAATTCCAAACTTTACACACTGTTCAATTATGACACTTGGTATTTTGGTTTGGTTCCTTCGATGCAGACTCAGAGATGGGAGTTCTTGTTCAAATAATTAGAGGATGTGCTCTCAAAAGAAGAGGAGTCAATAAAAAAGTATACAGTGGAGGAGGGGAGGCTAAGGAAGAATTAGTTCTCAGGTGAGGATTAACTAACGTGAACCAACCTGGAAGTTATAGACCACAAAATGTACCACAGATTAATTCTTCCTTTAAGGCAAATGGAAAGGATTCCCCCCTCCAGTGTGTCACTGAGCCAATGGCTGAGGAAACCTGACCCCAGCACTGGAGGAAAGGTGGAGGAGTTTCCCCTCCAGCAGTAAACATTTGGCATACGACCAAGGGCCAATCTTTTGGAAAAGGGAACAGCTTTGAGTTGCTGTCAACCAATGCTTGCAGAGAGCAGGGATGGGTGCCATGGCCAAAGTGGATCTAGCCAGGCACCATCAGTGTCCATTCTCCCCATTCATTCAGGTTAATATGGCTATAGGCATCCTGTTTTTCCCTGCCTAACCTGCCTTTGAAAACCTGCTCTGCCATAGAGCTAGGCACTCCTTATTTGTTTCTCATGCAGCAGTTAACTATGCTTCTTTGATTATTTATCACAGTATAATACAATCACTTGCTTACAAGTGGGTGTTCCCAATATGAGAATTACTTGAAAGGTAGGTAGTAGTCATGGATTGAATTATGTCCCCCCAAAATATCTGTCAACTTGGCTGGGTCATGATTTCCGGCACTGTATGTTTGGGTACCATTCTGTAATCCAATGTGATTTCCTTATGTGTTGTAAACTCAATCTCTATGATCTAATAAGATGGATTAGTCGCAGTTATACTGATGAGGTTTACAAGATTAGATAGTGTCTTAAGCCAATCTCTTTTGAGATATAAAAAAGAGAAGTGAACAGAGACACACGGGAACCTCATACCACCAAGAAAGCAGTGCTGGGAGCAGAGCGTGTCCTTTGGACCTGAGGTTCCTGCACTGAGATGCTCCCATACCAAGGGAAGACTGATGACATGGATCTTCCTCCAGAACATACAAAGAAAGGGTTCCCCTGGAGCTGATGCCCTGAATTTGGACTTGGAGGCTACTGGACTGTGAGAGAATAAACTTCTCTTTGTTAAAGCCAGCCACTCGTTGTATTTCTGTTAGAGCAGCACTAGATGACAAAGACAGTAGTCTTAGTACTTTTGTCTGATTGATCTTTATTTCCCCAGTGGCCAGCAGTGTGATATAACCAGCACTTTGAACTGGTTTATTCTGGTTTGAAACCCTGCGGAGAATGTGCATTTCCAGCCCAGATATACTGAATCAGAATCTACAATTTCACAAGTTCCCTGAGTGATTCTTATGTACAATAAATTTTGAGAACCACTGCTCTACTAATGGTTCTCAGAATTGGTCCCTAACCAGCAGCATTTGCATTGCCTGGGAACTTGTTAGAAATGCAAATTCTCAGCAGTAGTTCAAAAAGGAACAAATCAGTCAGAAGCCCTGGATATAAAAATATGTTTTTATTAACTGCACACGTTATTTTTTTAATTGTTTAGAAGAGCTGAAAAAATGGCAAACACAAAGCTGAAATTTTGGATGCATAGACCAGTTGATATACAATAGTGATTTAGAATGGAGGTTCTAGATTAAGTAAATGATTGACTAGATATGTGATCTGGAAATTCTTTGCATTCTGTAAATCTCAGTTACTTAATGTAAAAAGCAGGTATGATCAGTGTTGCCCTAGGCCTGTTGTGAGGGCTAATCAAGGTAATGGTAATGTGTATACAGTACAGAATAAGTGTTTAACATAAAATATGGATCATTTTATTTCACTTGCATTACTAAAAATTTTATTCAAAACCGTAATGATTGCAAGACATTTTCAAAAGTCAAAAACTCATTCTGATGTTAAATGATTTAAGTATTTATAATCAGCAGAAAAATGGTAAAGAATGTTAGAGCTGAATTAGATATTTTCTTTATCTGTGCTTCACTAGCTATTCAAATTCATGGCACATGCCAGGAAATACTATGAACGCTGCTGTTTTTCCTGCAGCTACTGGTAGGATTTAGATCTGTACATCAACTTGTTGCTGATGCCAGAATTTATCCTGGCAGAGGTCAGTTTAACACATTTATTTTAGCATACTATTGGTCTCCAACGGGCAGTTTCATGTTTTAATCTCAAATAGCTCTATCAGTTTATAAGAGATATCCAAAGAGTGACAGAAAACATGAAAAGAAATTATCTTGCATAATAAAGCCCTAACTCCTGCAGCTTTCTTAGTTAATTCAATTTCTTTAATCAATTATCCCGTAAGATTGTGCTCACTTTAGCAATGTTTCACCCTGCCAGAGGACTAGCAAAGACCATCAAATTGTTCCCAAGATGGATTTTTGGTTGTTACTATAGCCTAAAAATATGCTTACAAGAAATAAAATGTCCCATCCTAAATTATGCCAAGAATGCTTTAGGATAATGATTACTACAATCTGTTCTCTTTCTCCTAAAATCTTTGCTATGGAACACCACTATAAATTTGAACATCTAATTATAGTTAAAAGGTTTCTACTTCACTTTGTCTTGTACAGATTTTCAAATGTTCTTTCTACAGCTCCTTATTAAGCAACATTTAGGAATATGTGAATTTAAGGTTACATAGATACGTGTAATTCAGAGAATATTGAGTACTGCTTAGTTTTCCATTTTCATTAAGAGGTATTAATAAATTAAAAATAGGGTAAAAAGTTATAGCAGTTTTATGCATATTGCCAAAAATTTGAAGCAATTGAGATGTCTTTCAACAGGTGAATGGATAAACAAACTGTGGCACATTCAGACAATAGAGCACTCTTCAGCAATACAAATAAATGAGCTATCATGCCATGAAAAGACATGGAGGAACCAGGATTGCATATTGCTAAATGAAAGAAGCCTTCAGAAAAAAACTACATACTATGTAATTCCAACCATATGACATTCTGGAAAGGTGAAACTGTAGAGAGGTAAAAAGATCAGTGGTTGTCAGGGGTTCAAAAGGAGAGAGGAAAGGATAAATCCGTGAAGCACAGGCATTTTTAGGGCAGTGAAACTGTTCTGTTTGATACTGTAATGGTGGATACATGATATCATGCATTAGTCAAAGCCTGTCCGGAAGGACTACACATCACAAAGAGTGAACCCTAATGTAACCTGTGAACTTTAATTAACAATAACGTATCAATGTTGATTCACCAATTGTAACAAATACATCTCACTAATACAAAATGTTAATGATAGAAGAATCTCTGCCCAGGGAGGAGAGGAGGTATATATATATATGCTTTTTGTGCATATGTTTTTTTTTTGTAAATCTAAAACTGCTCTAAAAAATAAAGTGCATTAAAAAAACTGTGTTGGATTAAACCACTTTCAACTGATATACCCAAAGTACCCTAATGTGTGTGTGTGTGTGTGTGTGTGTGTACGTGTATTCTATCACAGAGCAGAATCTAGAAATAGCACTCCAAGAAACTTGGAACAAATGCATTTCTTTATCTTGGTCACACACATTTCATTCTCTCTTATTTATCACTGTATATTCACTACGTAAAGCAGAATGTGGCACTTTGAAGTTGCTCCCTGAAGACTTGTTAAATGATTGACAGAACTGATATAAAGCAATATACCTTTAATGTAAATAAAAGCTAAAAATGTAGACTTACTATTTACTCTTTCACTATTTACTATGCCTGCTAGTCTTTTCCCAGATTGTCACAATCCATTGTCAAATGCCCCTTACATCATGCATCGGTCTTTGTTTTGGTTCTTTTGCAGTCCTCAAGTCTCATTCTTCACAATAACAATCTTGTTCATTCATCCTCTTCACAAATATTTATTGTATTTATTGAACATCTGTTATTTGCCTGACGCTGTGCTAAATAGTGAGGCAAAGACCACATAATTCTAAATATTTACAGCAAAAACAGAGGAATACCAAGAAATTATCTAGTAATGTTTGCAAATTGAAAACTAATGCAGACATTACAAGTCTACTAACTGATGAGTCCCATCACATGATCCCATGGGTTTACACCTGACTATTATAAATGGACTGGAGAAGTCAGAGCCAATTATTGTACACCCTTTCTAATTCAACCTTCAAACTGAGACAAGGGGCAAAGTGGACACTATAGAACAGTGCCTGAGAGCCTATTTCCGTTCTCTACATGATTCAATTAAGTCCGTTACTCTACAACAGTAGGTATTGGATAATGCTTTTAAAGACCTGGATTTATATGTGGGTAAAATTAAAATATTGGAATTTCACCAGTTTTGCCTCTTTATTCCAAACTGTGAGTCCTAATTCTCAGCATTGATACGATATTATTTACTATCCTTTCATATTGTTCTCGAGAACCTATTTTTCCCAAGCCCTGTTCTTGGCAATACTTCCCAGGCACAGGGGGAACAAGAAATACCACGTTTCGGTAAATCTAAGTGGCATATAAATCTATAATATGTCACTTTTTATTTTAGCTAGGAAGACAGAAAATAAATTTGAAAATGGAGCAATATTATGTCGTGATAAGACATAGGGGGGAAAACGTAGGACAAGCAGCCAATATATGAGGGATGGTGGGAGGGCTAGTCTAGACGGGCAGCAAGGATGGTCTTTCTGAGAAGCTAACGTTTGATTAAAGACATAATGGTGTGGATGAGAGCTTTGTTTGCAGGGAACATAATGTGTGTAGCCTCGGAAGTACAAATGAGCTCCGACTGTCTTAGAGAAAACAGGTCTAAGGTGCCTAAACTTGACGGCGTCTTAGGGAGAATAGACAAAGACGAACACAGATATAAGTTTGTCTGTATCGCCATTTTCATTTATATCTTACTAGGGAAATCCCAAACGTATCAATATTGGTGCACCAGTTGTAACTAACGTACCATACTAATGCAAAATGTCAATAATAGAACACTTTATAGTATTCCTCCCCCTTTTCTTTGTCATCCCCAGCATTTGCTTCATTTAAAATCAAGCCTCCTTCTAAATGGCCTTAAAACTGTTTCATATAAATTAGAGGCTTCTCTTTCACTTGTGCAAGCTAGTCAGAGAAATAGGAAATCTAAAATTATTATTGGACCAAGAAAACTCTTTTTCTCGGAGACACGAAGATTTATAATAACATAAATCACTGTTTCTCTGGACGGATAATTGTAATCAGTATAAAACATTAAGTCAGAATCGACTCGACAGCACACAGCAACAGCAAAAACACACTTTAAAATAAAATGCCCTGACCAGCTAATCCCTAAAGGAAGAAAATGTGGCTTTTGCTTTTCTCTTTCAAGAGGGGAAAATCATTGAGTGTTCATTAGGAAAATTATCTAAGCCTATGTAGGCTTTCATTTTTATTCTGCAAGGTTAGATATTCACAAAAAGAGCTTTAAGGAATATCCGACAGGGTGCAGAAAAGCATTGCCATCATTTGACCACATTCCCATTGTTGTTATTGTTGTTTGCTATAGAGTCTGCTGGGCGACAAGGTGACCCATACTCATGGCAACCAAAGGAAGGCAAGCAATTCTTCTCGCACTCTGAACATGTAGTAGTTTCTTTATTTTTGCCTCAGAATGGATGAAGTATGCCTTAAGTATCTTGAAGTAATGACGATTAGTGACTTTCACTGAATTAACGTGCAAACCAGTCACATGATTTTTTTGTGGGGGGGATGGAATTATTGTCCAATTTTCTATGATAAACTAGACTTGTCATACAGGCTAAGAGAGGTGGGATTATAAACTCAAAAGGAATTTCCTCAATCTATAATATCTCAGTTGGCTTTCTATCCTTATTGGCAAGAGGACAATAGAAGCTAGCCTAAATCAGGAAAGATCAGCAAAGACGTAAGTGAAAAAGCAGAGCAAAGAAATAAATAGGATTTGTAGCCTAACAGCAGAGAGAATTTACACTCTGCTCTGCCTTTATTCTCCCCGCTGTATGATGGGCACAGTCTGTCAGGTATGTATGTGTGAGTGGCGGGGGCGGAGGGAGTGGGTGGGTGGGTGGTAGGTGGGCGTGTTTCTCAGCCACAGGGAAATTAAGCTCTGGAGCCCTGGTGGTGCAGAGGTTAAGAGCTGAGATGTTAGCCAAAGTGTCGGCAGTTGGAATGCACCAGTGGCTCCTTGGAAACCCTATGGGGCAGTTCTACTCTGTCCTGTAGGATCGCTGTGAGTCAGAATTGTCTCTACGGCAAAGGGTTTAGTTTTGGTATAGTGTTTATTTGTAACAGTGCTGGGGGTATGGCTTTGAAATCAAACATGTGACAGGAGAAATAATTTGAATGGAAGAGTGATTTTTATTTTCCTCACTCTAAAGCATTCGGCTGCTGACTCAAAGGTCAGCAGTTTGAACCCACCAGCTGCTCTTCAGGAGAAAGATTTGGCAGTCTGCTTCCCTAAAGGTTTACAGTCTTGGAAGCCCTATGGGGCAGTTCTACTCTGTCGTATAGGGTCACTATGAATAGGAATCGCCATGACAGCAGTGAGTTTGGGTTTGTTTTTTTTTAAAAAAATATATATAAGTATATACAGGGAATACACATCTACACACATAAGTTTTTTTTTATAAGTCAAATATTTCAAAGTTGCATTTAAACCAAGAAACCCAGCTTATTACAATTATTAATATATCTGCCTTGCATACTAAAGATATAATTTAAATTTCCATTCTTATTGCTAATATCTCATGAAATAAAAAAATTCAGATTACTTCTAATGACTTTGATTTTCTCATAATTTGAATATTTTGTATGTCTGTTCAGTTACCTTATTTTGCATAAATATGACATAATTAAACTTTATTGCTTGTAATTTACACCAGGGATAATCACAGCTGAAAGGCCATGCTTGCATTCTGCAGAGTGCTTTAAAATAGAATGTCTTTCCAAATGAATAACTGTTCAGTTTTAAAAATTGTTCTTGGAAGTTATTTTATCCAAACTACTTGTATGATTATTTCAGAAGTACTGAATGTCAGTAAGTGATATTTTAACAGATAAATCACTTGCTATAATAGCAAACCATTTACTTAGTGGAATATTAAAGATTTAGAAAAGTAACTTCCTATCAATAAATGTGACTTTTGTATATAAATTCGTATATTACTGAAAAAAATAAATCCTCTTGCTGTTTCTGTTCTAAATGTTTGATCCCTTTAATTTCATATATGAACATTTTTAAAGTGTGAAATATTAGCACACAGCTGTACATCTGAAGCACTTTTAAATTAGATAATATAGATGATGATCCCATTTCAGTTAACTGCAAATTTTTCAGTTGGCAGTTTATATATCTATGTTGAAGCAGATAACATAATGAAGAAAATAATGCTATTCACGATACATATTTTTGTTCTTCTGGAGTATGGTAAAAGTTGCTAGAACATTTGATGTTGTAAGCATTGCAGTACTCATTGAAATACAAATTTATTTTCTTTCAGCAAATAATAAGTGCATTCGTGATTAAGGCAAGACAAAACCTTGGGTGCATTTCCAGGTTTGCTGTCTTTGTTACTCCTTCCCTGTGGTCTGGCTGGACTGACTCTGCTTGCAGACAGCAGCAGGACCTATAGCCAGTATCAGCACCGTTAGTGTGAACACTCAGGGGACGCTGCCTGTACTGCTGCTCCTTTATCATAAGCTAATCAGGATACAGTAAAAAAACAAACAAACCAGAAACCTCACTAGTCATTTACACAAAAATGATTTATGATTTAATATCCATAAATTGTTAAACATCTCAGAATTTAAAATGTAAAAAGTGGCACTGAAGTAACCTCAGGTAGTCCTATGCCAGGGAGAAAAAGGAAGTAAGTTGGAATTATTAGAACCTAGCCCATGGAAGCAATAGTCAGGAAATCAAATAACATCCAGCATTGGGCAAATCGACTGCAAAAGCCCCCTTTAAATCTGGTACTTGGACAGGAGGTTAGGAGGAATATAACTTAATATAGAACTTGTCTATTTGGGCCAGAAAAATGTACATTCCTGGAGGGCAAGACTCTAAATTAAGTTTGTGTAGCACCTACTTAACATTTTGTTTATGAGGTGCTTAAATATTACTCAAGAGTTAACAATGAAATGTAGGCTACCATCTCTGTCGATTCAATATATAGAAATAAATTTTCAGTAATTAAATAGCAATGAGAAATAAAAATATGGCTAAAAGGAGGAATAAGAAAAGCTGTTAAGATTTTGAAGATGGTAGCTAAGAATAAGCTAGTTAAGGCACAAAGGTTGTTCTTAGGAGGCAGGAAGATCACAGATTCGATTGAGGAAAAAATAGAAAAGGGAAATCTAGGTCAAGGTTAGATTTTTCTATCTGTCATCTTCTAAATGATTTTTGGCTAATTAAACTCCTTTTTTCTCAATTTTCTCTTTTTAATTTTTTTATAGTTCCTTCCTCTTGGCCCTTCAACATATTGTTTTGTTCTTTTATTGATTTTTAACAGTTTGTTAAGTACATAAAATAATCATAAAAATAATCAAAGACCACTACTGTAAAAACTCAAGTTTTACACACAGAAAAAAAAAACAATCTTCGATGATTAAGACGGAGGAGGGGGTGAGGAGGGGAAATCACTAAGTAGATAGTAGACAAGTGGTAACTTTGGTGAAAGGAAAGACAACACGATACAGGGGAAGTCAGCACAACTTGACCAAGGCAAAGCCATAGAAGCTTCCTAGACACATCCAAACATCTTGAGGGACCAAGTTACAGCAGCTGAGGGCTGGGGACCATGGTCTCAGGAGACACCTAGATCAAAATCTTAACATACTTCATAAAGAAAATGGTCTACATCCTACTTTGGTGAGCAGAGCCTGGGGTCTTAAAAGCTTGCGAGAGGCCATCTAAGATACATCTGTTGGTCCCGTCACATTCGGAGTAAAAAGAAGAATGAAGAAAACCAAAGATACAAGGAAAATATTATTCAAAAGGACTAATGGACCACAAAAACCACAGCCTCCACCAGCCTAAGCCCAGAATAACAAGATGGTGCCAGGATACCACCACAGACCACTCTGACAGGGATCACTATAGAGTGTTCCGGACAGAACAGGAGAAAAATGTAGAATAAAATTCAAATTCACAAAAAAAAGACCAGACTTACCAGTCTGACAGAGACTGAAGGAATCCCCGAGACTGTGGCCCCCGGACACCCTGCTAAATCAGAACTGAAGCTACTCCCTAAGTCTACCTTTCATCCAAAGGATAGACAGGCCTATAAAACAAACAATAACACACATGAGGAATGTGCTTCTTAGTTCAGTCAAGTGTACAAGACAAAATGGGCAACACCTGACCAAAAGCAAAGACGAGAAGGCAGAAAGGGACCAGAAACTTGGACAAACACTAGGAACCCAGGGTGTAAAGGGAAAGGGAGAGGGTACTAACACATTGTGGGGATTGCAACCCATATCACAAAATAATTTGTATATAAATTTTTGAGAAACTAATTCGCATTGTAAAAATAACAACAAAAACAATAAACAAAAAACACAATTTAAAAAAGACCTCTTTAAAGTGTTAAAAGACAAAGATGTAACTTTGAGGACTAATGTACTTCTGTCCTAAGCCATGGTATTTTCAATCACCTCAGCTGGACAATGAAGAAGGAAGACCAAAGAAGAATTTATGCATTTGAATTATAGTATTGGCAAAGAATATTTAAAATACCATGAACTGTCAGAAGAATGAACAAATCTGTCTTGGAAGAAGTACAGCCAAAACACTCCTTAGAAGCGAAGACGGCAAGACATTGTCTCTTGTACCTTGGACATGTTATCAGGAAAGACTAGTCCCTGGAGAAGGACATCATGCTTAGTAGAAGGTGAGTGAAAAAGAGGAAGACCCTCACCGAGATGGATTGACACAGTGGCTGCAACAATGGGCTTAAACACAGGAAAGATTTTGAGGACTGTGCAGGACTGGGCAGTGTTTCATTCCATTGTACACAGGGTCGTTATGATTCAGAATCAGCTTGATGGCACCTAACAACAACAGTAACTGACTTAATGGCACCCTAACAACAACAATAACTGAACCTTGGAGGAAGGACCTTGTGGACTTACGTCTGGGACTCAGATGTCTCAGGGGAGGACACAGCCTGGCTGGGGCCTCTGAGGAAGTGATGAGGATGTTGCTGGGAGGGCAAGAAGAAATGAGTTTAGAACTTACTGCCACCTCCAGGATAAAAAGTTCATTACTGATGCAGCACTGAGGGAAACAAAGGAAGAGGGAATCCTTTGTCCACTCCTCCTCTCTTCTAGTCACCATTTTAAAACAAAAAAAAAAAAAAAAAATGCTATGAAGTCAACTCTGACTCACAGCAACTCCATGTGTGTCAAAGTAGCGCTGTGTTCTGAATGTTTTGAAATTGAAAGGCTAATTTTTTGGAAGCAGATCACAAGCCCTTTCTTTTGAGACACCTATGGGTGGAGCTCTGGTGGCATAGTGGTTAAGAGCTTGGCTGCTAACCAAAAGTTTGGCAGTTTGAATCCACCAGCCACTCTTTGGAAACCCTATGGGGCAGTTCTACTCTGTCCTATAGGGCCTCTATGCGTGAGAATTGACACGACGACAATGGTAGTGATGGGTGGGTAGGTTCAGTCTGTCAAGCTTTTGGTTAGCAGCCATCTAGGGAGTCCACTCACCATTTGTTGCTGTTGTCGTTTTGTGCTGTTGAATCTATTCTGACTCATAGTGACCTACCTATATGACAGAGAACTTCCCCATAGTGATTTCTAGGCTGTAATCTTTATGGAAGAGCCCTTGTGGCACAGTGGTTAAGCACTCGACTGTTGACTGAAAGGTTGTCTATTCAAACCCATCAGCTGCTCGAACCCATCAGGAGAAAGATGTGACAGTCTGCTTCCGAAAAGGTTACAACCTTGGAAACCCTCTGGGGCAGTTCTCCTCTGTCCTACAGGGTATCTGTGAGTCAGAATCAACTCGATGGTAACCAGGAATCTTTATGGGAGGAAACTGTCAAGTCTTTTCTCCCACGGAGAGGCTGGTAGGATGGAACCACTGCCATTTTGGTTAGCCACTGAGTGCTTAACCATTGTGTCAACAAGACTCCTTAGTCACCATCTAACCCATTGCTGTCGAGTCAATTACAACTCACGTGATCCTATAGGACAGAGTAGAACTGCCTCATAGGGTTTCCAAGGAGCAGCTGGTGGATTCAAACTGCCCACCTTTTTGTTAACAGCTGACCTCTTAACCACTATGCCACCAGAGCACCTAGTCACCATCTAGTGCCCCCTATTTCAGACCCTAACATGAAGCCAGCAGATAAGGGAGAAATTTGTCTATCAAGAGTCCCAGGATACGTCACAGAGCTGTGTGTAAAAGAGTGGGTTTGGAAGTTTGTAATCCAGGACGCTGCTTGAGGAAGGAAGGCAGAACAGGCCCTGCCGTGCCTCTTTTCAGGCTGTGAGCTTTCTCATAGCCAGGAGTTAGTTCATTCTAGCAAAATAAAGACTAGAAATAAGGCCTGTCTCCCTGCTATCCTGAATGGAATTGCTGAATATATTCTCTAACTTGTATATTAAAACAAACAAACAAACAAACAAAAAACCTTTGCCTTCGAGTCGATTCCAACTCATAGCAGCCCTATAGGACAAAGTGGAGCTGCCCCATAGGGTTTCCAAGAAGCAGCCACATTCTTAACCACTGTACCACTAGAGCTTCAAAAAAATAGAAGGGGGTTCCAAGGTAATTTTGGGCTTGCCTGGAATAGAAATTCAGATTATCTGTTATCTTGGTGCTAAGCAGGGCCTTGATAAACAAATTCCCCTTTCAGCATTATGAAATGGCATTACTTCTGGTCAAAAGACAAAAGCCACCATTACTTTATGTGATTCTGGATCCTTTGATTGGATTTTGGTTGAGGACTCATCAATAAATAATATATTTGATATGAACATTTTGGAACATTTAAGCCCCATTTAAACACAGACATGTAGGTTGGACACACTCAGTGAAGCCCTGGTGATAGTCTCTATAACTACATTTCTAGCACACTGGCAGGTACCTCCTGTAGTCACAAAGCTTGCCAAGATTGTGAAGTTTACACACTCTCTCAGAACAAGACAAGAAAACATAGTTTGGGGTAGGAGAAGGAAAGGGTGGGTTCCTATGCTATACTATTCCATTAACATTGGACTTCACTGATGCTTGGACCTTTGCTGTGGACTATCAAGGCTGAAACAGAGAAATTGCTAGTGCTGCGTGGGCAAAGACTGATGTCTTAATTGAGACTGAAGAAACTGCTAACTTTACTGGTACCTGGTATCAAGCTTGGGCATTGCTAACGATTTCTTTTTTGTATTTCTCCAGCAAAAGACCTGAATCAATTTGCTTTTATGTGGCAAGGCCTCAATATACCTGTACATTTTTTTCACAGTAATATTTGACTTTCTTCTGCAATATTTCATCAATGGATCAGATAAGTTTCAGCACAATCTGAGTAACTGGTTTGTGCATTGAAAACAGTTAGTTAGCTGATTCTACTGAGGTAATTGCTCACACTGAAGTGATTAAAGATGGTTGGGTCTCAAATGAGGATAAAATTCAGGAGCTCTTCCTCCAATGTCTTTAAATGGAAATGGTACAATCTAGTAAGTGCCAACCCAGGCCCCCAAGGCCATGGTCATCTTCAAGAACAGGTAGTAACACACCCATGAGTCACAGAACCAGTGTCACTCAATACTGTCCAGCATGCTGTTATAACAGGGCTTTGCCCATCAAACTTGCCACCTGACAAGATAGCATTGTTCACAGATAAAATGGCCTGCTTCCAAGGTAGGATATTTAGTGATCTGCCATAATGATAATAAACATTTATGGCTATTTATGGCTCTCTAGGAGGGAGTATGTGAAGTATCTAAACATTTATACCCCTTCCGAGCCAACACTTCAGCCCAGATTGAGCTCTCAATGCAGCATCTTCAGGAGCAGGCCAGATAATCCAGGTTTCTGAATCTGGACTTTATAGTAAGCTTAATAATGCTTTGTGTGATCCCTCTGATTCCACAGTGTCTGCTCTGGCTCTAAGTAGATATTGAAGGCCCATTAAAGCCCAAGTGGTTATATTTTCAGATTGGGAAACTTTTGTTTAATAAGACTCTAAGGGCTAGCCACAGAGTGGAGATAGAAGAGAAAGACTTTTGGATGAACGGCTCTTCCTGTCCCTATTCCTATTCCATGTAGCCAGGCATAGAGATGTTTAGCTATACTGAACTGGCTCTTGGAGTAACATTCAAACTTTTGGCTGATATCAGTAAGACTGATATTAAAAAATTTCTAGCTGAGCTCTGGATTTATTTCCTAGATCTGAGGTCTCTCATTCCATCCCTTGTTAGACAGGAGATAAAGGGTTCCCCACCCTCTACTGGGCTAGCTTGCACATATAAAAAGTTATGTCAGTGCAAGATTGTGCGTACTGGAATGCTCTTCTTAGCAAGCCTGCTGGCCCAAGCACACCTCTCGATGTAGTAACTATGAAAGCTTGAGGGATCATGTGTGCTCTGCTTCTCCATTGTTATCAATAAATCTGTTAACACTGTCATTAATAGTGTGGGTCACTCTGCAGCTTGGATAACAATTATACAGAATCTCTGTGCTTGCGAGGAAGGACAGGGAAGTATGTTCTCACTTTCAATTTAGATTATAAATACCTTGAATAATATAGTAGAGTTTCACATCTTATATAACTTAGAAATGTCCATATATAAACTATTCATAGGAGATATTTCTAGATGAAAATTCTAAATTCATATCAGTCATGTTTACTTAAATTTTTGAAAATTTTATCTTAGCTCTCCAACTTGATTATGTGTACTATTGAAGAATAGACATGATTTCTGGCTTATAATTTCCTTAAAATACCAAACTCAGCTTTTAAATATAGTAATTAATAAATGTGTGTTGACTGATAGGCTTACACGTTTACCTATGTTTTGGACATATGAAGTGCATTAATAGCAGTTTAATTATCGTTATTTTTCTGGATAGTGTATTTATTTGAGAATATATAATGTATGCACCTGATAGAAACAGTTATACAATGAAAGTATAATAAAAAGTTCTCTCACGTGACTCATCAAGTGTCCCTGTATTCCTCTCTATTACCCTTTCTTTCTTCTTGTGTCCAGAAATATTCCACAATTGACTAAATTTTCTGTCTATAAATACTATTTTTTTCTCACACTTTTCTGCTTTTTTCATTTAGCAATACTGATACATATTTCTTCATTTCATAATTACTATATACAGGACTGCTTCATTCTTTTGTAGTAGTTATATAAAATTTATTTTTTATATTTTGCACACACACACGTATATATGTATATAGAGAGGGAAGGGGAGTGTTGAAAACTAGGGGAAAAAGTGAGTGTCTAGTTTCTAGCAGAGGACTGCTGAAAGCCTCACTGAGAAGGGGACATTTAGCAGAGATCCTAAGGGAGTGAGGAAGAGAACAGTGCAGGTATCCACGTACTTTATATTCCAGGAATGTTGGGTTCAAAGAGCTGTGAATGTTCAAATTACAGAAAAGAAGAATAACTGGGGTAGTGACGAAAGGGGGCAATCTAAGAGGTACAGTCTAATAATGCACTGGAATCAGATTACAGAGGGCCCTTTAGGCAGAGCCCTAGTGGCTCAGTGGTTAAGAGTTTGGCTGCTAACCAAAAAGTTGACAGTTCGAATCCACCGGCTGCTCCTCGGAAATCTTATGGGGCAGTTCTATGCTGCCCTATAGGGTCACTATGAGTCAGAATCAACTCACTGGCAGTGGGTTTGGTTTACTCTCTGAAAGATAGGAGGAGTAATGGAAGGAACCAAGGGCAGATTTACATCAGAGGAATAAATTGCAGTGACTTATGTATTAACAGGGACACAAGGGGTGCTGTGTTAAGAACAGACTAAAGAAGGGTCAGGGCAGAAGCAGAGAGAGTAGGTGAGAGGCAATTGCAGTAATTCAGATGAGAAATGATGTGGCTAGATGGGGGTGGTGTCAACAGGGATGGGGAGAACAGGCTGGAATCTGTATATACTTGGCAATTAAAACCAACAGGAGATCATTTGGATTGGTCGTGGCTGTGAGAAATAAAATGAAGTCAAGGATGAGTCCTTGATTTCTGGCCAATGTAACTGGAAGAATGGAATTGTGGGGGAGATAAGAAGCTCTGTTTTGGGCCTGTAAAGTTTAGGATGCCTATCAGTTACTCATATAAACTAGGTGAAGAGGGCAGTGAAGGCATGAGTATAGTGAGAGAGAATGGAAAGTGGATAGGATCCACTGTATGCATATATTCCATTGTATGCATATACCACATTTTATTTATCCACTCATTTGTTGATGGATAAAGGTTGTTCCCATCTTTTGCCTACTGTGAATAGTGCTGCAATGAACATTGGTGTACATGCGTCTGTTGGTACCATGAAGTCCTGTTACATGCTACAACACGAATGACCTTTAAAAACATTATGCTGAATGATACCCAAGGTAAGCACCATGCTTACCTTGCCTATTGGATAATTCTTCCCCGACTATGTTAGATTCCTATTGCTGCTGCAACAAATTACTACAAATTTAGAGGCTTAAACGTATTTATTACTTAACAATTATATGTAGGTCATAAGTCTGGGTTGCCTGGATGGTTTCTCTGCTCCAAGGTTGAAATCAAAGTGTCAGTTAACTGGGCTCTTATTAGGAACTCTTAGAAAATTCTGATTCCAGACTCATTCAGACTGTTTGCAAAACCCAATTCCTTGAGGGGGTAGGATTAACTACCCTGTTTCCTAGCTGTCTGTCAGCTGGGGTAATGCCCTTTGCTCCTAGATGCCTCTTTTTAGTTCTTGCACACAGATTCCTTACATCCCAGAATCAGCAAAAGCAGGTGAAATACTTCTCATGGAATGTCTGTGACTCCACCTTTTGCTGCATCTCATTTTTGCCTTCAGGTGAAGAAATTTGGCTGCTTTTAAGGAATCAGGTGGTCAGATTGGACCCACCTGGATAATCCAGAATACTCTCCATATTTTAAGAGACCCCTAACCTTAATTGCAGAAACCCTGGTGGCGTAGTGGTCAAGAACTATGGTTGCTAACCAAAAGGTTGGCAGTTCGAATCTGCCAGGCACTCCTTGGAAACTCTATGAGGCAGTTCTATCTGTCTTGTAGGGTTGCTATGAGTTGGAATCAACTCGACAGCAATGGGTTTGGCGTTTTTTAGTTTTTAACCTTAATTGCTTATATAAGTTATTTTGGTTATGTAACGTAACACATTCACAGATTCCAGGGATTAAGATGTGGATATCTTTGGAAGCTTATTCTGCCTACCACACATATACTCCACCACCTCCCTCACATCCACTTTCAGATTCATCTTTTGCATCCCATGCTTGGTTTGCTCTTTCTGCACTATCTTTACATAGACCGTACGTTATAACCATCCTTAATAATATGGATCTGACTAATCTTTGAGACATTGTCCTTTATATTTTATTCTTTCCAAGTCTTCATATTATTAGCCTCTTTTTTGTCTACTCTGGCATTGTTTTCCTTGGTACTTTTTCTTGACCATAAGAGGTCCTCAGAGCCTTGCTGATAAGCTTTCAGTCCCCAAAATACACAACAGAATCCAGAATACACATTCTCCTGTTACCACCTGTACATGGAGGGCAGGCTATTGAACTCCCTCTTTCATTCAGCTATGAGTAGCTCTGCATTTTAAATACTTTCTGGCTATTCACCACCGCTCATCTAACAGTTTGTTGTACTGTGGTGGCTTGTGTGTTGCTGTGATGCTGGAAGCTATGCCACTGCAGGTATTTCATATACCAGCAGAATCACTCATGGTGGACAGGTTTTAGTGGAACTTCTAGACTAAGACAGACTAGGAAAAAAACCCAGTGGTCTACTTCTGAAAAAACTGGCCAGTGAAAATTAGCTATTCACACTATCATCATTTTAAGTTAGTGATCTCAGGGACATTCTTTGTGCCAAACTATTAAATTGGGTGACATCATTATCTTCCATTTATTAAATTCTAAACCAAATAACTAACATTTTTTTAACTGCCTTCTGAAGTGTGATTTAGGAAAACCCTGACAAATGTGGCACCAAATGTGCAGAACTCAGAGGTTGAGGATTGTATAACTGTTCTGCTCTTCAGGTATATGAGATCTTGAGGCAGACACTGAATTCCCATCAAGTTATTGATAATACCTCTGCAAAGTTCACTGTAAAGACTATATCAGAAATACACATCCATAAAAGATTATAATGTAAAAATTACTAAAATATTTTCAGTATCTATACCATCTTTTTACTAGAAACCCTAAATCTGGATCCTATTCAGCTTAAAAGTCTAAAAATGAAAATGACTACTTTTTCCAATGATGAAATAATGCCTATTTTTAAATACTCAGAAAACAGAATATAAGCATGATGTAATCACTTTTAATATTGTGCTGAATATCCTAAAATATTGTAATACAGCTATATATATGCAAATAAACACATATAACCATAACATACAGATTTTGTTGTTTCAACTCAGCATGATAGTTTAGGTACTTTTTAAAGATATATTGTGACAAATTCCTTTAGCAATGCATGCAATGCTATATTTAACAGCTGAATCTTTGTGCCTACGTATCACCACTCTCTGGAATCCCTGGGTGGCGCTAATGGTTAAGCACTCAACCACTCACTGAAGACAGGCCTGGCAATCTGCTTTGGAAAGGTCACAGCCTTGAAATCCCTATGGACCAGTTCTACTCTGCACACACGGGGTCACCATGAGGAGAATCAACTCAATGATAACTGTTTTCTTTGTTTGTTTGTTTTGTTTTGCTTTTATCACTATTCTAGAAGTGCCATTTTGGGAGCAAGCAGTATGCACATTTTTAAGCTGTAAAACAGATTTCTAAAATATTTTTGATGATCACACTTTAGGAGCTGAGAAAAGAGTAGCAAGTTTTAGTTTGTTAATTTATTGTAAGAACTGTAAGAAGGAAGGCACAACACATGTATAAAAGGACCAAAATGTTATGACCACAATAATGCTGAAGTCTCTAGTATGATTAAATATTGTCTCGTCATTTCCTTCAATAATTACTATACACTCAGCTCTAATGAGCAGATCTTATGAGTAGAGAAAGGATTCCTGGGGTGGTGCAATGGTTAAGTGGTTCAAACCCATCCAGAGGTGCCTGGGAAGACAGGCTCAACAATCTGTTTCCAAAAGATCAATCTGCTTCCGAAAGGTTATAGCCTTGAAAATCCGATGGAGCCGTTCTACTGTGTACACATGGGGTCTCCATGAGTGGTAACAGACTCAACAGCAACTAACAATGACACAAATGAGTAAAGAAACCAATAGATGTAGTTCTCCATTTTTTATTTTTTTTAATTTTAATATATACCATAACACTGATTAAAGAGAATTTCTGAAATGCCAGTATGTACAAAAGAAAAAAAAAAACAGTTAAAAAAAAAGAGAAAGCTATAAAAAGTCTATCACTAAGAAATTATCACCACAGCAACTTGGTGAGCTTAATTTCAGATTCCTTTCTCGTTTTTCTCTCTGTGAATCAGTTATTCTCTCTCTCTCTGTCTGTCTCTCTTTTAATGTTTGGGTAGTAGTAGAAGAATTACACTAAGCCGTGTCAAAATCTTCTGTTTTTCTCTTTAACTGCTACCTTTTGAATCTTTATTTTAGTAAATTGAGTCATTTATTGATTGCTACTTATAAATTTTTCTACAGATTGAAATCAGTGGTTTGAATCTACCAACTGCTCCCTGGAAACTCTATTGGGCAGTTCTACTCTGTCCTATAGGGTCGCTATGAGTCAGAATCCATTCGATTGCAACAGGTTTGGTTTTTTTGGTTTTCATTACATAAATGTAGATATTCACAGGTGAAGATTACATAAGGAAACATACTTCACTAATTTAATACACAGGGAAAAGAATATCTTTGTTCTCCCTCCAAAGCATGATATTTATCAATTGTTCTCAAAATTTGCCTATCTTAGGTAAAAATAGAATCACATTTGAGTATACATGTAAAATACAGCATGTAAACAACAAGATAAAAATTATAACAAAAAGTTTTTATCAACTTAAAGATTTTTCTTTGAAATATATTTGGCCATTACATACTAGGCCTACATTTGAACAAAACTAACTTAAATAGAAATATCATAGTGATAAGTATTTCATCAAAACATGGCTGACAGGTAGACTCTGAGTTTCCTAACAGCCAGTGCTATGATTTACCACTTTTGTGTACTATACACAAGTGCAATCCTTGACTCAGAAAGAAACTTGTATAGCTAATTACCAAACGGACATTGTTGTTGTTGTTATTAGGTGCCATTGAGTTGGTTCTGACTCATAGTGACCCTATACAACAAAGTAGAACTGCCCTATGGGGTTTCCAGGGAGCAGCTGGTATATTTGAACTGTTGACCTTTTTGGTTAGCAGCCGAGCTCTTAACCACTACAAATGAACATTAGCTATCCACAATGATTCTGCTTAAGAAAACCTTAGGCTATGCTGTCCCTGGGAAAGTGAACTCAGCATGGATTTCTGATTTAGGTCCACAGATTCAGTGACTATAGAATTCTGTACTGAATCCCAATGTTCTCATGGAAAGATGTGAGAAATATAATCTGCTTTGGTGTTGAAATTCAAATCTGAATTTGGTAAGGCATTTGAAAATTTACATATAAAATCCTCAATAAATCTGCCATAACATTGTCATTCCCAATATAGAAGTCGCATGATGAAAGGCATTTATTTCCACGATCTCTACTATAAATCCAAAGATTGAAGTTATACATCAAGATTTTTATACTTTGGGAACACTATCTAGCAGGCAAATACATTTTTACTGAGCTGTAATTCAATAAAATAGAGTTAAAGACTAGATGACAGTTTTAATTAGCATTAAATCCAATCATAGATGTTTTATAACAGATCGGATAGATGACCAGTTTCTTAAATCCTTAATTTTAAATACATTCTTTGATTTACCATTTGCCCTTCATCATTTCTTTCTTTGCCTTAATATGTCTAAAAATCTTCTCAAGTTAAAAATTAGCAAAACAACTTTATTTTTTTTCTATTATTTACTTTTTACCTGTCATTGACCTGACTAGCATTCCTGAATGCACTTTCCCTTGCACTCACATCTGCTGAAAGTGTTGACTATAACTTCAAAATATATCCAGAATACTTCCATTTCTCATCAGTTTCACTGCTAGTGCCATGGTTCAAACCACCATCATTTCTCATCTACAGTACGGCAAAAGTAAGCCCATGGTCTTTCTCCTCTCACCCTTGTCCCTGAAGTCAATCCTCTACAAAGCAACCAGGGTAATTATTTCAAAACCTCAGACTGTAATATTTCTCTGCCAAAACCAACCAAGGACTGCTCATCTCACTTAGGTTAGAATTGGAAATCTTTTCCATGACTCCAAAGCATTATACGACCTAGCCCCACCCTTTGTTTTATGCTTCCCACTGCAACTTGATGACATCTAATCTGCTCTCTCTAACTCCTGTCAGCAGAACTAGGTCTTGACCCCCAAAGATCCAACCTTTCACGGTCTTTATATCAGACTCTCCATAAAGTAGGAGAGATGATGTTGGATTATAAAATCTTCCCCACACACCTTCTTTTGTGCAGTTGGGTTTCCAATATGAGTAAGCTCTATGGCCCCCACACGTCTATCAGTTTGTTCTACTGTAGGGGCTTTTGTGTTGTTGTGATGATGGAAGCTATGCCACGGATATTCAGATACCAGCAGGGTCACCCGTGGCGAACAGGTTTCAGCTGAGCTTCCAGACTAAGACATACTAAGAAGAAGGACCCGGCAGTCTACTTCTGAAAAGAATTAGCCAGTGAAAACCTTATGAATAGCAGTGGAGCATTGTCTGATATAGTGCTAGAAGATGAGCCCTCTAGGTTGGAAGGCACTCAAAAGACAACTAGGGAAGTGCTGCCTCCTCAAAGCAGAGTCAACCTTAATGAGGTGGTTGGAGTCAAACTTTTGGGATCTTCATTGGCTGATGTAGCACGACTCAAAATGAGAAGAAACAGCTGCAAACATCCATTAATAATCGGAACATGGAATGTACGAAGTATGAATCTAGGAATATAGGAAACCATCAAAAATGAAATGGAATGCATAAACATCAATATCCTAGGCATTAGTGAGCTGAAATGGACTGGTATTGGCCATTTTGAATAAGACAATCATATGGTCTACTATGGCGGGAATGACAACTTGAAAATGAATGGCATTGCATTCACCATCAAAAAGAACTTTTCAATATCTACCCTAAAGTACAGTGATAGGATAATATCCATACGCCTACAAGGAAGACCTGTTAATATGACTATTATTCAAATTTATGCACCAATCACTAAAGCCAAAGATGAAGAAATTGAAGATTTTTATCAGCTTCTGCCGTCTGAAATTGATTAAACATGCAATCAGGATGCATTGATAATTGCTGGTGATTGGAATGTGAAAGTTGGAAACAAACAAGAAGGATCAGTAGTTGGAAAATATGGCTTTGGTGATAGAAACAATGCCGGAGATATCATGATAGACTTGTGCAAGACCAACGACTTCTTCATTGCAAATACCTTTTTTCACCAGCAAAGACAGTGACTATACACATGGACCTTGTCTGATAGAATACACAGGAATCAAATCCACTACATCTGTTGAAAGAGACGTTGCAAAAACTCAATATCATCAGTCAGAACTAGGCCAGGGGCCAACTGCGGAACAGACCATCAATTGCTCATATGCAAGTTCCAGTTGAATCTGAAGAAAATTAGAAAAAGTCTATGAGAGCCAAACTGCAACTTTGAATATACCCCACCTGCATTTAGAGACTATCTCAAGAACAGATTTGATGTGTTGAACACTCATGACAGAAGACCAGAAGACTGTGGAATGACATCAAGGACATCATACATGAAGAAAGCAAGAGGTCATTAAAAAGACAGGAAAGAAAATGGGTGTCAGAAGAGACTCTGAAACTTGCTCTTAAACATTGAGTAGCTAAAGCAAAAGGAAGAAATGATGAAGTAAAAGAACTGAACAGAAGATTTCAAAGGGTGGCTTGAGAAGACAAAGTATTCTAATGACACGTGCAAAGAGCTGGAGATAGAAAACCAAAAGGGAAGAACACACTTGGCATTTCTCAAGCTGAAAGAATTGAAGAAAAAATTCAAGCCTCGAGTTGCAATAGTGAAGGTTTCTATGGGGAAAATATTAAATGACGCAGGAAGCATCAGAAGAAGATGGAAAGAATTCACAGAGAAACTGTACCAAAAAGAATTGGTCAACATTCAACCATTTCAAGAGGTAGCATATGATCAGAAACCGACGGTACTGAAGGAAGAAGTCTAAGCTGCACCAAAGGCACTGGTGAAAAACAAGGCTCCAGGAATTGACAGAATATCAACTGAAATTTTTCAACAAATGGATGCAGCTCTGGAAGTGCTCACTCGTCTATGCCAAGAAATTTGGAAGACAGCTACCTGGCCAACCGACTGGAAGAGATCTATGTTTATGCTTATTCCCAAGAAAGGTGATCCAACAGAATGCGGAAATTATCGAACAATATCATTAATATCACAAGCAAGTAAAATTTCGCTGAAAATTATTCAAAAGTGGCTGCAGCAGTATATCAACAGGAACTGCCAGAAATTCAGGCCAGATTCAGAAGAGGACTTGGAACCAGGCATATCGTTGCTGATGTCAGATGGATCTTGCCTGAAAGCAGGGAATATCAGAAAGATGTTTACCTGTGTTTTATTGACTATGCAAAAGCACTTGACTGTGTGGATTGTAACAAATTATGGATAACATTGGGAGGAACAGGAATTCCAGAACACTTAATTGTGCTCATGAGGAACCTGTACATAGACCAAGAGACAGTCGTAAGAACAGAACAAGGAGAAACAGCGTGGTTTAAAGTCAGGAAAGGTGTGGGTCAGGGTTGTAGCCTTTCACCATACCTATTCAATCTGTTTGCTGAACAAATTATCTGAGAAGCTGGACTCTATGACGAAGAATGTGGAATCAGGATTGGAGGAAGACTCATTAACAACCGACATTATGCAGATGACACAACCTTGCTTGCTGAAAGTGAAGAGGACTTCAAGCACTTATTGATGAAGATCAAAGACCACAGCCTTCAGTATGGATTATACCTCAACATAAAGAAAACAAAAATCCTCACAACTGTACCCATAAGCAACATCATGATAAAGGGAGGAAGTATTGAAGTTGTCAAGGATTTCATTTTACTTGGATCTACAATCAACACCCATGGCAGCAGCAGTCAAGAAATCAAAAGATGCATTGCATTATGCAAATCTACTGCAAAAGACCTCTTTAAACTGTTGAAAAGCAAAGATGTCACCTTGAGGACTAAGGCGCACCTGACCCAAGCCATAGTGTTTTCAGTGGCCTCATATGCACATAAGTTGGACAATGAATAAGGAAGACTGAAGAAGAATTGACACCTTTGAATTGTGATGTTCGCTAAGAGTATTTAATATACCATGTAGTGACAAAAGAATGAACAAATCTGTCTTGGAAGAAGTACAACCAGAATAATCCTTAGAAGCAAGGATGGTGAGACTATGTCTTGCATATTTTGGACATGTTGTCAGGAGGGATCAGTCCCTGGAGAAGGAAATCATCCTTGGTAAAGTATAGGGTCAGCGAAAAAGAAGAAAACCCTCAATGAGATGGATTGACACAGTGGTTGCAACAATGGACTCAAACATAACAATGATTGTGAGGATGGTGCAGGACAAGGCAGTGTTTTGTTCTGTAGTACATAGGGTCACTATGAGAGGGAACTGACTCAACGACCCCTAACAACAACAAGTTCTCCATTGATATGTGAAGACAAGATATGTGTGCCAGCTCCCATGTGTTGCATCTCCAAGCTCTTCCCTCTTCTCTTGACTGCAATCAAAGAACAAGGACACCTGATCACCCCTTCAGAAATATTATGTAAGTATGAAACGACCTTCTATTGTGCTGAATCACTGAAATTCAGGAATTAATTTGTTACTACAACTATGTTACTCCAAGTAACACGTTACCTCCTTTTTCCTTTCGTTTGCTTTTACCTATTATTTATTTTCTATTCTTTCTTTTTTTTTTTTAAATGGAGACTAAAGTTTACCAGCAGTCACCAAGGTGGGAAGGAGGGGGAAGAAAGGGGGAGTGCTCTAAGTCCACACTAAGAGTGTTGGAATAATCTGCGACTGTCAGTGGTAAAGGTTGTACAGCATAATGAATGCAATCAATGTCACTGAACTATAAACACAGAAAACATTGAATTGGCAGACGTTTTACTATATACATTCCTAGGACTATAAAACAATTTTAAAAAATAATTAAAAATAATTTTTAAAAAATGAGTTCCCCATTCTCAGGGCACTCTGATCATTTGAGAGTGTACTCCCTCCATGAAAGTTAAGGGAAATTTTTATCAAGGCTCCCAGGGATGTTGGTGGCTAATGGGATTTACCATGAGGTCACATGGATGTCCTTGAGGAGGCTAATGAACCTGGGGCACAGAGGGCGGTCCCAGGATAGTGTCCTCGTTGGGCTGCAAGTACTCTGAAGAATGCTGCTGGGCAAAAAATAATCAGCGCATGGAGTTGCAATGTATCAGTGAAATAATAATTTCCTCTTAATGCTATTTTTTGTTTTGTTTTGTTTTTGTTTTTTTTGTTTTGCATTAGCATATCCTTTAAGGAGCCCTGGTGGCCCAGTGGTTAAGAGGTATGGCGAGCTATGACAGCTAACCAAAAGCTCGGCAATTCAAATCCACCAACCGCTCCTTGGAAACCCTCTGGGGCAGTTCTACTCTGTCCTATGGGCTCATTATGAGTTGGAATCCACTGGATGGCAATGGGTTTGCTTTGGGGTTTTTCTGTCCTTTAATGACAGAGCAGTGTCAGCGGTGGTGCCATGGTATAGAATCCCTTCTATGCCTTCGCTTTTATTTGTTATTCTTATATTTTCAGACTTAATGTGTTCATTTGGTTAAGTTTTCTTGTTAGTAGCATCATGGTAACTTTTTTTTTAAATCTAACGTGAGAGCATCTTTTAGAGAGAGATTCTAGTTTGTTTCTATTTTTCATAAAAATTGTTGTAATGGATTATTCATATTTTCTAAATTTATTGTTTGATGCACAGTTTCCTCTATGTTCTTGTTCTGTTTATTTCTTATTTCTTCAATTTTTTAATTCATTCTTAAGTGTAATTTCAACATTTTTACCTCGACACTAATGCTTAACCTTTCTCTGTATCGATCAATAATTTCTAATTATTGAAAACAAGATGTTATTTTTCAAAATACAGTTTCCTCCACAAGATTCTCAATGGATCACCAGTGAAATGAGGGACATGTGGAATGTGGTCTTTTGAATAATTGTATTTCTCTACTCTTCTCTCCTCCTTTTTCCAGAGACTTTGAAATTACTTTTCTTCTTTGTCTTGGTTATCTAGTGTTGTTGTAACAGAAATACCTCAAGTGGGTGGCTTTAATGGATAGAAATTTGTTTTCTCAGTGTTTAGGAGGCTAGAAGTCCGAATTCAGGGCGCCAGCTCTGGGGAAGACTCTCTCTCTCTCTGTCCACTCTGGGAAAAGGCCTTTATTTCTCTTCAGCGTCTATTCTTAGGTTCCTTGGTGATCATGTGGGTTGTATCTTCCTCATCTCTATTTCTTTGCTTCCTTGTTTAATCTGCTGTTTTATATCTCAAAAGAGATTGATTTAAGACACATCCTACACTAATACTACCTCATTAACATAACAAAGAAACCAATTCCCAAATGGAATTATAACCACAGGTGTAAGGGTTAAGATTTATAACATATATATTCTGCAGACACAATTCAATCAATCCATAACACTCTTCTTACTCAAAGTTTTAGATTTTGGTGAGAATATTTTGTATTTTAAGCCTAGAGTAGGACTTAGGCTTTTCGAGTCATATGTATCTGTCACAAATACTCAGGTCTGCCTTTGTAGTAAGAACACATCCATAGGCAATACATAACTTAATGGACATAGTTGTGTTCCAATAAAATGTACTTTATAAAAACAGGCAGCTGGAAGAATTACTTTGATAACCACTGGTTCAGACTGAGAATAGGATTTCCTCTATACTGTACCTCTTCATTCTTAATAGTACATATTTAGCATTTAAATCACTCATCTCCTGTCTACTGTCTTTCATTCAGATTTATCACAAGATTCTTTCAAAATAATTGTCTCTGCAACCACTTCTTTTAATTTAAATTTTGGAATTTTTATTTGTTTTCAATCATTTCTTAAATATTTCCTCAAGTAAGGTAAAAAAAACAAAAACCCATTGCCATAGCGACCCTATAGGACAGAGTAGAACTGTCCCATGGGTTTTCCAAGGAGAGTCTGGTGGGTTCAAATCACTAACCTTTTGGTTAACAGCCAAGCTTTTAACCACTGTGCCACCAGAGCTCCTCAGTTAAGGTAAGAGGGTCAAATACCACTGAAATTTTTCATGTATGGAAATATTTCTATTTTTTTCTTCTTTGTGAGTTAAATCATAGGTAGGTATAGAAGGAATGATCTGTGATCCTTTTTCTCTGGTAGTTTACAGATGCTCTTTCTTTTCTTCAGGCTTCAGTCAAACCACTGACAAGTTCAATGCCAGACTGATTTTTCTCCCCTTTGCAGGAAACTCTTTTCTTAATGGTGGTTTGTAAAATATTCTCTTCGACATTGGAAATCAAGTATTTTACCAAGACATATCTTTTTTGATCAACACTGCATGACACTGGGTTCAACACAGATCTGGTTTTCATCACAGGAAATCATTCTGTTTTACTCAGGGAACCATTGTCTTTTGTTCAATTTACATATTTGTTCCTTTTAGGAATAACTGTCACTCACAACCTAGGTTTAAAGTGTCTAACCGCTATGTCCCTTATCTTTCCATCATAATCTCCAACTCAAGAATTTTATTTTGTGCTTCAAGATATTTTTTTTATTTGATTTTCACAGTCACAAATAAATCCATGAAATGACCACATCCTCCTTCAATTAATGTACTAATTAAAATAATTATGAGATTTATTTATTCTTTCTAAAAGGTTTTTTTGTGACTCACTTGCATCTTCTTATATATTTTATCATCACCGTAATTATACATTACGTATATACACATATAAAGTATTCTTCTAGTCTAGATAGACAACTCCTACCATTTACCATCTGCAGGAGAGCTGCAAATATATAGGAGTTCCTGGGTGGTGCAAAAGGTTAACACACTTGGATGGTATCCAAAAGGTTGTAGGTTCAAGTCCATGCAGAGATGCCTCAGAAGAAAGGTCTGATGACGTACTTCTCCAAAATTAGCTATTGAGACCTATGGAGCATAGTTCTACTCTGACACACGTGGGTTTGCCATGAGCTGGAATCAACTCAATGACAACTGGAAAAAAATAAACAAACATACACATACACACACACACACACACACACACACACACACACACCATTTCAAAGTCTTTCAAAATTTCAAAATTTCTTGATATGGTTTTCTTTTCCTCCTCCTTTATTTTATTTATTTATTGTTATTTTGGTGAAAATATACACAGCAAAAGATACAACATTTCAACAATTTTTATTTATACAAAGCACTTATGTTGATTACATTCTTCAAGCTGTACAACCATTCTTGCTTATCTTTTTCCAAATTATTCCACCACAATTAACTTGAAATCACTGCCCCTTAAGCTTCTTGTCTAACCTTTAGAGTTTCTACTGTCAATTTGACTTCATACAGATGTTCTTGAAAAGAACACAGTGCTCAAGGAAGACATATTTTATTAACTAAGCTAAACTATTTTTTGGTTCAGAGAAGACTTCAGGGATATGGAAAACGGTCCTGTTCAACAGTAGTGAAGTCAACATGCAGCCTCTTATACTGGCCATTGACATTCAGATCATTAATGCATACAAGTTCTCTAGTGGGTAACAGGGTGATAAATGTATAAAATGAAATGTATTTCTGTGATTGCTTGTGTATTGTGAGTTACGGTTTAACCTAGCTTATGTGAAGCTATCCAAAGCATTTGAGAAATCCATGTTAATCTTATGTTTGAAGATGAGAAGACTCATTGACTCAGCCTTTGCCTTTCTATCACCATGACTAAGAACTTCTAGCTTCATTTTCAGCACAGTCCTCCCCGCTTGCCCATCAATATCTCTACCCATCTCTCCATCATATTAGTCAAAGTCTTACGGAAAAGATTTGTTTTGTCATTTTTTTGGGAATTAAATTTCTGTCTTTTCTTTCAGGACACATGCATATTAATTAACTGGCTTGTGTTTTTAACTTCCAAACAACAATTCTAGTAAACTTTACTCCCATTTTTGAAATAGCAAAGGTAATAGCTGCCTCATCAGTTCTCAAAGGATGAAATTATAAAGGAAATCGCTTTATAAACTGTAACATATGATATAAATACAAGGATATAGGAATAGAGAGAGATAGTAAAGCATTGATATAATAGCCTAAATGAGACTAGAATATAAAACAAAAGAATGCTATTTGCATATAGTTAATAATAATTTATTTGCATGGAGTACAATTTTCTCAAAGGAAATGAGCTTCTGAATAGAAAATATTTGAGCAACTGAAGATATTAAAGATATTGTCAAGGGAATGTTCTATAAAATATAAAAACATTATTCTAAAAAATGTTTCACAAAGCACAATAAAATAAGCTTTTTTTTTGGGTCACACGTACTTTTTAATATCTTGCTAATGCTTTTTGAATCTTTTTAAGTCAGGAGAACAGAAAATGTATTTTTAAATTATATTCATATCCCAGAAACAGGTATTGCCGATCATCTTAACTCTCTCTTGCCTGTCAAGACATGTCACACTGCTTTTGAACAATCAAGCAAAGAAATCTGTCCATAACTATCAACTTTTATGCCATAGGTATTCACAAAGAAAAAAGGGTATTTTTCTAAGAACTCACAGATTTTATCCTGAATGGAATTGCCATTTTCTGCAGGCCCTATGAAATTTTATGGCTTTAAAAATAACACAATTTCACCCACTAGAAAGAAAATCATGTACCCATCTGAGTCTTCTTAGGTGAAAATAGATCATCTTTATAAAGATTTTGTTATCCTTTTCAAAAAGAAACTTTTTGTGTTAAAATAATGATTTATATAAGAAAAAATACTGCTGGTATAATTGCAAGAGATCAGAGACAAAAAATACTTTTATGTATATTTCTATATTCTGAGATAAAGAATATAGTTATAATCCAGTGTTTTCTTTCACATGATTAGGAAATACAGTCAATAATATTAGTCGTCAATACTTTTATTATTCCTGATATGTTTAAATAATCCAAACTGTTAACTAGATTAAGGAACCTAAAATGTACTTTCAGTTTTTGAAGAGAAGTGAAGGTAAGATGAAAAACTGGTGTGGAACAAAATGTTGTTGATGATTGTTGCTTTTGTTGATGTGTGCAGTCAAGTCGATTCTGACTCATTGTGACCGTATATGACAGAGTAGAACTGCCTCAGAGGGTTTTCTAGGCTGTAATCTTTGCAGGAGCAGATCTCCAGGTCTTTTCTTTTGCTTAGTGGCTGGTAGGTTCAAGCCACTGACATTTCGGTTAGCAGCCAAGTGCTTAACCATTATGCCACCAGGGCTCCTTTTTAGAACAAAATGTTAGAGGACTACAAATTGGAAATTTCTTAAAACTTTTTAAGGAAATTACTGTGTAGAAAACCCTATATCATTTTATCCAAAGTAGTTTTGAGGGAAAATATTGTACCTGTATCTATATATCACTCTATTGTCTGTCTGTCTATCTATCCATCTACCATTTATATCTCGAGAGAACATTTCACTGATTTTTATTATTTTGATTTTTTTTGTACAGACTCTTCTCTCCATATAACTCTTATAACATCTATGAAACTCATTTTTGAAAACATCACTTTACTTGCAAGATCTAACATCTTTTAAACTCTCTTTTAGTATGTTTATTCCTACAAAACTTTAGGTTATTGGTGTCCATTCATAAGTTTTCTCTAGTTCATTCAAGTGTTAGAGGAATTTAGACTATCAATCTGAAGAATGGAATAGTTTGAAGATGTGATATATTGTGCTAATAAAAGTGCATGCAGTAGATTTTTAATAGATGAGATTAATGTGACAATGTACATAAACAAGGTGCCACTAATTAAGTCACCTTTTTGCTGTGCATCTCCATATATATATGTTTTCCCTCAAACCTTGATCACTCAAAGTAATATGCTAGTATAAAACCCATTTCCATCGAATGACTGACTCTAAACGACTCTATAGGACAAAGTAGAACACCTTATAGGGTTTCTGAGGATTAGAACTGTTGACCTTTTGGTTAGCAGCCAAGAGCTTAATCACTGCGTATATGTATTTGCATACAAATATGCATAATGGCTTTAAAACAAGCCAGCATGCATTTTTAAAAGATTTTGAATGAAGCACTTTTAAACATTTTATTTTAAATGTCTTGAAGCATGTTGAAACTTATAATGGGGTAAGTGAAGAAAACCCTCCAGAACAGGGTGTATTAGAATGTGAAACCTTCCTTAATATATTCTAATGGTAATTTGGCATATGCCTAAAAATTATGTATCTTTAACATGGAGATCTATCGCCTCCACTCCAAAACTGCCTACATGTCATTGGCTTCAAATTTTTCAATGTTTACTTACTGATAAGCCACAGGAAAGGGGAGACTAAATAATCACTTCCATTGTGCCACGATTTTGTGAAGATCCTGCATGCTTTAGAACTCCATGTCTGAGAGCTTGGTGAGGCAGCAGAATATGCCTTAGAGAGAATTTTTCACCTATGCTAAAACAAAATCAAGAAAACAAACAAGCAAAATCTCATGTGTTGGAAATTATCTGTGAGTTCAATCTTACGCACCTGGGGTAGGTCTCATGGAATATGAAAATAAAGCACATAAATAAATTGTGCACTAGATTAAATCTCCCCTTAGAAGTCTCTGTTTCATTTACAGCAACATCCTTAAGCACTTGTTAGGTGCCATCAAATCGATTTTTGACTCACAGTGACCCAATGTGACAGAGCAGAGCTGCCTTATAGTGTTTTCTTGGCTATAATCTTTACAGAGGCAGATCACCAGGTCTTTCTCCCATGGAGCTGCCGGGTGGGTTTGAACCGCCAATCTTTCAGTTAGCAGCCCCGAGTTTAACTCTTGCACCACCAGGGCACCTTCCTTTAGGACTGGTTGCTATTGAGTCTATTCTGACTCATAGCGACCCTAAAGCTTAGGACTAGTGGCCGTGAAATAAATCCCATGCTTCCCAAGTGCAAGGAGTCCACACCTATCTTTTTCTCTAACCTGGTGTTTATCATATTGTATCTCTCAAAGACCTTTATTTTTAACTTCCTTTCGTTTGTCTGGTCCCTAGGATGAGAGTTATTAAAAAAGAAAGAAAGAAAAAGGAGAGTCATTGGTAAGTATTTGAAGGGCTTGCCAAAGCATAAGGATAGTGATAGAAACTGGACCTTCAAGTGCCCAACCATCTGCTTTTTTCTTTCCGTCTTCCTTGCCGCTTCAAGTTTTTTTGTTTTGTTTTGTTGTTTTAATATTTAATGAAGATTCTTATACTTAATCTGAAGGGATTTACACAGTACATTTCACAAAGTTTCCCCCACCTACAGAATAAGAACTATTTGCATTTTCTACATTGATTTACAAATAATTAGCATATTTTCAATTAAAACACCTTTGGTTGTTGTCAACATTAACCTTTTCGATATGTATCTGATGTTTACATAATATGTAAAATAGAATTTGAGTTTCAGGAGATCTTCAAAATAATCTAATCCACTGATTTGCAAACTATTCCATGGTGTCCTAAAGCTAATGTATTTTAGATGTAAGAATTCCAGTTCGAGTAGCATTGAGTAAAGACTTCTGTGTTTCTGTAGCCTACGAACAGGGAAACAAACAATTTATTATGTTATGATGGCCTTATTTTACAGTTCATAAGCAGAAGACTCCAGAGCTTCATAAATCATTGATTCTTGTCTCATTCATAGCCACTTTATAGCAGAAACCTTGCTTCAATTTTTGGTTGCAAGAAATAACATGGGAACAGTCAGCAATATTCTCATATACAGTCAATTGACTATTGATATGTTGTTTAGTTTCTGGCAACCAAGTATATTTACATTTTTTTGAAGAAATGAAAATGTTTATTTCTACTTCATTTTTCTACGTATAAAATCAGAACACTTATACACATAATTGTTGCCAAAAAGCAAAATATATAATCAGGGAAATAAATATATTTTTCTCTTTTACTAGAGGCTCTGTTCCTATGACTCTGTCATAAGTCGGTTCTGACGTAAGTCAAATATTTTTTTTATTAAATTTTCATTATTATTGCCTTTTATTATCAGTATCTTTGTAAATCTAATTTCTGTCTTTGGGGGTAGAAATATTACAAATAAACTTATAGATATATTGTAATGCATACATACATAAAAAATACACAAATCGTAAAAATTTACTCCAATGATGAAGTTAGACAACGTTGGCATTTTGTCAGTTGTGGTAATAACTCCACTTGTGGAAGGTTCTGGATCATCTGGATTGTCCCTGGGAATGAGGATAGCATTTCTCGTCAAAATTAGTGAGAGTTGTCTGTATGGTCCTTTTCTTTTATTTCCTTCATATTTTTTGCAATAACATCTCACTGCTTTGCGAATCTGCCTATGGATTTTAGTGAAGTTATCAGCATTTGGATTCATTTTTCAGTTTTCAAGCAACTGAGGCCCCTGATTTAGTTTAGAAAAAACTTCAGTTATTCCTTTCACTGTAAAGTTTTTGATTTCTCTCTTTCCCTTTCCTCTTTCTTTCTTCTTCTGCACTTCTTTCCTCTTCAAAATCCTTTGTCTTTTTTTTTTAATATATATATTTTTTATTGTACTTCAGGTGAAGGCTTACAGAACAAATAGTTTCTCACGAAACAGTAGTACACTTGTTGTTTTATGACATTGGTTAACAACCCCACAACATAGTAACCCTCTAAATTCTCAACCTTTTTTTTTTTTTTTTTTTTTGGTGAAAATACACATAGCCAAAGATACACCATTTCAAAAATCTCTGCATACACAGTTCAGTGACACTGACTATGCTCTTCCAATTGTGCTGTTATTCTCACTTAAGATGAAGCCTTACAGAACAAAATTGTTTCTCATTTAACAGTAACTACAAATGTTGCCCTATGACAATGGTTAACAATCTCACAACACATCAACAATATCCATACTCAACCGTGTGTTACCTATCACCAGCTTCCTTGTACCCTTCTGCCTTCCGGCCCTTGTCACTGGACTCCTGTACCTCGTTAGTCTCATTTCGTTTTACGGGGCTGTCCACTCCCAGGCTGAACAGTGAACCTCGGAGGTAACTTCACCACTGAACTAAAAGGGTGTCTGGGGGCCATACTCTTGAGGTTTCTCCAGTCTCCTTTAGGCCAGTAAATCTGGTCTTTTTTTTTTTTTTTTTTTTGTAACTTAGAATTATGCTCTACATCCTTCTCCAGCTCTGTCCAGAACCCTCTGTTGTGATCCTGGTCAGAGCAGTCAGCGGTGGTAGCCGGGCACCATCTAGCTGTAGTGGACTCAGTCCGGTGGAGGCCTTGGCAGCTGTGGACAATTAGTCCTTTGGACTAATCTTTTCCTTGTATCCTGTTCTCTTCATTCTCCCTTGCTCCCGAAGGGATGAGACCAGTGGAGTATCTTAGATGGCCACTCCCAGGCTTTTAAGACCCCAGACAGTACTCACAAAGGTAGAATGTAGAGCATTGTCTTTATAAGCTGTGTCATGCCAATTGAGCTAGATGTTCCCCAAAATCATGGTCCCCAGAGCCCTCCACCCAGTGACTCAGTCCCTCAGGGAGTTTGGATGTGTCTATGGGGCTTCCATGACCTTTCCTTGTACAGGTTGTGCTAGTTTCCCCTGTATTGTGTACTATCTCACCCCACCCAAGATACCACTTATCTATTGCCTATTTAGTATTTACCCCCACCCCTCCCATCCCTGGTAACCAACAAAGATTGTTACATTTTGAGTGTGAACTTTTTTATGGGTTTTTACCATAGAGGTCTCATATAATATTTGTCCTTTTGTGATTGACTTATTTCACTCAGCATAATGTCCTCCAGTTTCATCCATGTTATGAGATGGTTCACAGATTCATTGTTGTTCTTTCTCGTTGCATAGTACTCCATTGTGTGTATGTACCATAGCTTGTTTATCCATTCATCTGTTGATGGGCACCTACGTTGTTTCCATCATTCTGCTATTGTGAACAATGCTGCCATGAACATAGGTGTGCATATGTCTATTTGAGTGACGACTCTTATTTCTCTAGGATATATTCCTAGGAGTGGGATTGCTGGATCGAATGGTATGTCTATTTCTAGCTTTCTGAGGAAGCGCCATATCATTTTCCAAAATTGTTGTAGCATTTTGCATTGCCACCAGCAGAGCATAAGAGTTCCCATCTCCCCAGAGTCCCTCCAACATTTGTTATTTCCAGTGTTTTTGATTTGTGCCAGTAATGCTGGGGTGAGATGGTATCTCATTGTGGTTTTAATTTGCATTTCTCGAATGGCTAGTGATCTCGAGCATTTCCTCATGTGTCTGTTGGCCATTTGAATGTCTTCTTTGGTGAAGTGTCTGTTCATTTCCTTTGCCCATTTTTTAATAGGATTATTTGTCTTTTTGTTGTAGAGGTGTTGGATTTTCTTGTAGATTATGGAGATTAGAACTTTGTCTGATTTGTACTGTGCAAAAATTTTTTCCCAGTCTTAGGTTCCCTTTTTACACTTTCGGTGAAGTGTTTTGAAGAGCATAGGTGTTTGATTTTTAGAAGATCCCAGTTATCTAGCTTATCTGTTGGGTTTTGTGCATTGATGGTTATGGTTTGTATCCTGTTAACGCCATGTATTAAGGCCTGAAGTGTTCCTCTATTAACTTTATAGTTTGAGGCTTTATATTCAGGTCTTTGATCCATTTTGAAGTAGTTTTTGTATACGGTGTGAGGTATGGGTCCTGTTTCATTTTTTTACAAATGGATATCCAGTTTTGCCAGCACCATTTGTTAAAAAGACTGTCTTTTCCGCATTTGATGGACTTTGGGCTCTTGTCGAAGATCAGGTGACCGTAGGTGGATGGATTTACATCTGGGTTCTCAATTCTGTTCCATTGGTCAATGGATCTGTCATTGTACCAGTACCAGGCTGTTTTGACTACTGTAACTGTATAGTAGGTTCTCAAGTCAGGTAGTGTGAGTCCTCCAACTTTATTCTTCTTCTTCAGTAGTGCTTTACTAATTCGGGGTTTCTTCCCTTTCCATATAAAGTTAATGATTAGTTTTTCCATCTCTTTGAAGATTGTTGCTGGTATTTGGATCGGGATTGCACTGTATTTGTAAATTGCTTTGGGTAGAATTGACATTTCCACAATGTTGAGTCTGCCTATCCATGAGCATGGTATATTTTTCCATTTATGTAGATCCCTTTGGGTTTCATGCAGTAGTGTTTTATAGTTTTCTTTGTATAAGTCTTTCACATCCCTGGTCAGATTTATTCCTAAGTATTTTATATTTTTAGAGGCTATTGAAAATGATATTGATTTCCTTTTCATCGTTCTCCTTACTGGTGTATAGGAATCCAACAGATTTTTGAATGTTTATCTTGTATCCTGCTACTCTGCTGAATCTTTCTATTAGTTCCAGTAGATTTCTCGTGGAGTCTTTAGGGTTTTCTATGTATAGTGTCATATCATCTGCAAACAGGGAGAATTTAACTTCTTCATTACCAATTTGGATGCCCTTTATTTCTTTTTCTTGCCTTATTGCTCTAGCTAGAACTTCCAACACAATGTTAAATAGGAGTGGTGATAAAGGGCATCCTTGTCTTGTTCCTGTTGTCAAGGGGAATGTTTTCAGCCTCTCTCCATTAAGAATGACGTTGGCTGTTGGTTTTCCATAGATGCCCTTTATTATGTTGAGAAATTTCCCTTCTATACCTATTTTATTGAGAGCTTTCATCAGGAATGGGTGTTGGACTTTGTCAAATGCCTTTTCTGCATCAATTGAGATGATCATGTGATTCTTTTTTTTCCTTTTCTTTATGTGATGGATTACGTTGATTGATTTCCTGATGTTGAACCATCCTTGCATACCTGGTATGAATCCTACTTGGTTGTGGTGTATTATTTTTTTGGTATGATGCTGAATTCTATTGGCTAGAATTTTGTTCAGAATTTTTGCATCTATATTCATGAGAGATATTGGTCTGTAATTTTCTTTTTTTGTGATGTCTTTGCCTGGTTTTGGTATCAGCGTTATGCTGGCTTCATAGAATGAATTTGGAAGTGTTGCTTCCTCTTCTATGATATGAAAAACTTGAGTAGTACTGGTACAATCTCTTCTGTAAATGTTTTGTATAATTCTCCAGTGAAGCCATCTGGGTCAGGGCTTTTTTTGTTGGGAGTTTTTTTTTATTACCTTTTCAATCTCTTCTCTTGTTATTGGTCTGTTCCGATTTTCAACCTCACTTTGTTGTAGTTTGGGTAGGCCGTGTGTTTCTAGAAATTTACCCATTTCCTCTAGGTTTTCAAATTTGTTGGAGTATAGTTTTTCATAATATTCTGTTATAATCCTTTTTATTTAAGTTGGGTCTGTTGTAATGTCCCCCATTTCATTTCTTATTTGGGTTATTTGTGTCCTTTCCTGTTTTTCTCTTTTCCGTCTGGCCAGTGGTTTGTTGATTTTGTTGATTCTTTCAAAGAACCAACTTTTGGTTTTGTGGATTCTTTCTATTGTTTTTCTGTTCTCGCTTTCATTTATTTCTGCTCTGATCTTTACTATTTCCTTTCTTCCGGTGGTTGTGGGCTTTTTTTGCTGTTCTCTTTCTATTTGTTTGAGTTTTGTGGTTAAAGTTTTGATTTTGTCCCTTTCTTCTTTTTTGATATGTGCAACTATTGCTATAAATTGTCCTCTGAAGAGTCCCTTTGCTGTGTCCCAAAGGTTTTCATAGGATGTGTTTTCATTCTCATTTGATTCTGATTTCTTCTATTACCCACTGATGTGTAAGCAGGGTATTATTCAGTTTCCATGTAGCTGATTTTTTTTCCTTGCTCTTTCTAGTGTTAATTTCTACCTTGATGGCCTTGTGGTCAGAGAAGACACTTTGAATTATCTGAGCGTTTTGGATCTTGTTGAGGATTGCTCTGCGGCCTAAGATGTGGTCTATTCTGGAGAACGTTCCATGTGCATTGGAAAAGAATGTGTACTTTGCAGCGGTGGGACTGAGTGTTCTATGTACGTCTATGAGGTCCAGTTGGCTGACTGTGACCTTTAAGTCTTCTGTATCTTTGCTGAGTTTCTTCTTAGTTGTTCTGTCCTTTACTGAGAGTGGTATGTTGAAGTCTTTTACTGTTATTGTGGAATTGTCAATTTCTATTTTCAGTGTTGTTAGAGTTGGTTTTATCTATTTTGGAGCCTTGTCATTGGGTGCATAGATGTTTATTATGGTTATGTCTTCATGATGGATCATCCCCTTAATCATTATATAGTGTCCTTCTTTGTCTTTTATGGTATATTTTGTTTTAAAGTCTATTTTATCTGAGATTAGAATTGCCACTTCTGCTCTTTTTTGGTAGTTGTTAGCTTGATATATTTTTTTCCAATCTTTGACTTTTAATAAATTCACATCTTTGTTTCTAAGGTGTGTCTCTTGTAGACAGCATATTGATGGATCCTGTTTTCTTATCCATTCTGTCACTCTCTGTCTCTTTATGGGTGCATTGAGTCCATTTACATTCAGTGTAATTATTGATAGACGTGAGTTTGTTGCTGTCATTTTGTAGTGCTTTTTTTTGTGGTGCTGAAGTTTTCTTTGTTCTTCTTACTCTCTTGTGCTGAGTTACTTTTGTTTGTGGATTTTTTTTTTCATTTCTTTTGTTTTTGTAGGTTTTGTTTTTGCCGCTACTTTATGTTTTTCGTCTTTATTTTTATGAGTTGGTTTGTTAACTTTCTTTGTGGTTAGTATGAATTTTACCCTTATCTTTCTAAGTTTGAAGCAGTCTACCATTAGTTGGTATCGCCTTGCCTTCCTCTCCATTAGATGTTTCTATACCTATGCCGTTTATTTCCTCTTTCATTGTTTTGATGTGTGTGTCATCCATCGATTAACTGCTCCTATTTCCTGTTGTATTTCTTTTGGTTTTGGATAGCCTTCGAGAGTTCATTTCCTAGATTTGTATCTGGCTGGTACGATCCTGCGTCCTAGGTTCTGCCTGTGAGCTGAAGCCGTTTGTCGAAGAACTCCCTTTAATAATTCTTGTAAGTTTCGTTTGACTTTTGCATATTCCCTTAGTTTCTGTTTATCTGGAAATGACCTAATTTCACCATCAAATTTGAACAAGAGTTTTGCAGGATATATTATTCTTGGCTGACAATCTTTTTCTTTCAAGATTTTATATATGTCATCCCACTGCCTTCTTGCCTGCATGGTTTCTGCCAAATAATCTGAGCTTAGTCTTATTGTTTCTCCTCTGCATCTGACTTCTTGTTTTTCCCAAGCTGCTCTCAGGATTCTTTGTCTTTGGTTTTGGCGAGTGTGAATATGATATGCCTTGGTGATTTTCTTGTGGGGTCTCTTCTATATGGGGTTCGTTGAGCTTCTTGAATGGCCACATTTTCATCTTTCATGTTATTGGGGAAGTTTTCTGTCAGCAATTCCTCAATGATCCTCTCTATGTTTTCTGTTTTCTCCCCCTGTTCTGGAATGCCAATTACTCGTAAATTTTTGCTTTTAATTGTGTCCCACATAACTCTCTGGGTATCTTCATTTTTCTTTGTTCTTTTTTCTGAGTTTTCCTGAAACAGTGTTGTATCCTAGTGTTTGTCTTCAGTTCCACTGATCCTGTCTTCCACGGTTTCAAATCTGCTTCTCAGCCCTTCTACGACATCATCCATTTCTGAAATCTTGTTGTGTATGTTTTGGATTTCTAATTGTTGTTTTTGTATAATTTCTAGTTGTGAATTTATTTTGGCATTTTGTTCCTGCATCATCTTCCTGAATTATTCCAATTTTTTGTCTGTATTTTCCATGAATTTGTCAATTTTTTTCTCATGTTTTTCAGCTTTTTGCCTCAGTTCTTGGAAAATTCCGAGTATTAGAGATTTTAATTCCCTAGCAGCTACTTCTAGTGCATTTTCTTCCACAGGAGAGTCATCTGGTGTTTTAATTTGGATGCCTACTGGAACCATCCTGTCCTGTTTTTGTAAAATGTTTTGATATTGTTTGCTGTTTTCGGGGCATTCAGTAGATATTTCTCTCATTTGTTGATCGTAGATTTGTTTGTTTCGTCCCGGCTCTTTTGTCTCCCACTGGATGCTCCTTGAGGCTGCTTTCTCGTACCCCCGTTTGCTGGTCTCCAATAGGAGTCCAAGATGGTGGCTCCACGCTGCGTTAGCTGGTAGGGGACCTCTGCATGAATCTCTCCTCGATCTCTGTTCTCTTTGAGTATTCTCACTCCATTTGGTGCTCGGCTGAGTTCTTTATCTCTTCATTTGATGTTCTAGGGTTTCAGGCAAAATCTTTAAGTCTTAATCTCTCAATTCCCCTTCTTCATGATCTATGAGCTGTTCCACATTGGTGATATCAAGTTCTAAATTCAGTAGTCTTGCCATATGGATGATTTTTCCACCAATCTCTCTCATCATATTATCCTGATCAAATGCTTGGAGCATGTTCACATAACTCAGCAATTTTTTCCAAATCCCCTCCATGCATTTTCCAGTAACTTCCTGCCAGGAAGACGCAATGTTCTGGATACACTGAAAAATATTATAGTTCTTTCAGAAATTATGCAATGGTACTATATCTCCATCTGTTGCAGATACTGCCTAAGTGAACATAGTCTAGGTAGTATGCCTTGAAAGTAGGGATTGCAGCTTGAGCCGTAGGCTGAAGCACAGTTAGTTGTCCTGTTGAGAGGTCTATAGATCACTTTCACATCTTGGTTTAGATCATCTACGTGAGGAGAATATCCTGGGGCATTCTCAAGCATCATCAGAATCTTGAAAGGAATGCTCTTTTCAAGACAGTAAGCATGCACTTTGGGATGAAACAATTTAAAACCAGTCTTCAAATAACACAATAGTCATCCAAGCGGTCATAAGTGCAGTTCGTCATAACTCAACTATGTCATAAGTTGGGGACTACCTATATTTGGAAACAAATTGGGAATTTGTTGATGTAACATTCATGAGTGCATTATGTGCAGAGTAATAATCAAGGATCAGCCAGTATAAGTTAAGAGATGTTCCCTGACTATCTATGTACAATGTAAAATGTCCATTTGCATTAAAATAATTGTTATCTTGTAAATGAAGGATAATATCAAGTCCTGAACAAGTAGCGACAATTGCATAACTTTAAATATGATTGTTTCCTATCTGCCTTTCTAATTTTTGCTAACCCCATACACCACTGACAGTGGACATCCACACAGATCATCTTTTATTCAACCTTTTGAGTCATCACTCATGTGAATGTGTGTGTGTGCATGTGCACATGTACCATAATTGCTGCAAAAGAAGCTACCAAGCATATTTAAAAGATTTTGGATGAAGCACTTTTAAACATCGTTCAAAAAATATTTGGCTGTCATGACTGGTTATTACAACCCAAATCATGTGTTGGCCTATAGCTGTTGAAATCCCTAGCTGCTGAATGTCCTAGAAATTAAATTACATTTTTCTTTTTCTGCACTCTACAGTATTTGAGGCTGATCTCTGAGGTTAAATCACTTTTTTGACCTCTAAGATCTTTTAAGATGTATTCATAAGAAGCTGTCTCTGGAGCCTTCCACTTTAAGGTAACAAATGATCTAAAATGTGTAGCTAGTTGGAAAAAAAGCAAGAAAAGGCTCAGTTTAATAGACTCTAACCTCACATGAATTAGATTCCTGTTACCAAATGTTTGTCGTTTGTTCTTTTCTTATTTATAACAATTATTTTCTTTATTATAGAAATAAAATTAGAATAATATCCTCCATAACACTTTAATATCCTAGAAAGAAATGATTGCATGTAAAGTAGTCACCACAGTTATTAGGTGGGATGCCTGTCTGCTACTTCTGATTTTCATGAAAAGAGGTTTTCTCTAAATATCCATGGGTTTGGGTTCCAACATTTACTTCTCTGGACAAAGGTGACCTCAGTTACTAGGAAAGTGAACACTAAGGTTTACATTTCTTAACTGGCCAGAACACATTTTCAAGTAACTGAAGCCCCTGATTTAGTTTAGAAAAAACTTCAGCAATTCCTTTCACTGTACAATTTTTTGACTACTGTCCTTCCTCTTCCTCATCATTTCTTTATTTTTCAGCATTTCTTTCCTCTTCAAAATCTATTAAGTCCTGATCTGTCAATTCCCCATGAGGAAAGGTGTGCATTAGGGTTGTATCCTTTCACCACACTTAATCTGTATGCCGAGCAAATACTCCATGAGGCTGGACTATATGAAGAAGAACACAGTATGAGGATTAGAGGAAGACTCATCAACAACATGCGATATGCAGATGACACAACTTTGCTTGCTGAAAGTGAAGAGGACTTGAAGCACATATTGATGAAGATTAAAGTCTACAAACTTCAGTATGGATTACACCTCAACACAAAGAGAACAAACATCCTCACAACTGGACCAATAAACAACATCATGATGAACAGAGAAAAGATTGAAGTAGTCAAGGATTTCATTCTACTTGGATCCATAATCAACCCCCATGGAAGCAGCAGTCAAGAAATCACACAATGTATTGCAGTGGACAAACCTGCTGCAAAATATCTCTTTCAGGTGCTGAATAGCAAAGATGTCACTTTAAGGACTAAAGTGTTCCTGACCCAAGCCATAGTATTTTCAATCACCACAAATACATGCAAGAGCTGGAGAATGAATAAGGAAGATGGAAGAAGAATTGATGCCTTTCAATTATGATGTTGGCCAAGAATATGGAATATACCATGGACTGCCAAAAAAGTGAACAAGTCTGTCTTGGAAGAAGTACAGCCAGAATGTTCCTTAGAAGCGAGGGTGTCCTTTGGACACATTATCAGGAAGAACCAGTCCCTGGAGAAGGACATCAGGCTTGGGAAAGTAGAGGGTCAGTGAAAAAGAGGAAGACCCTCAATGAGATAGATTAACACAATGGTTGCAACAGTGGGCTCAAATATAGCAATGATTGTGAAGACGTGCTGATCCGGGCAATGTTTCCTTCTGTGTACACAGGGTCACTGTGAGTACCGACTTGACAGCATCTAACAACATTTTATCAAAAGATCTGAAGGTAAGGTGAATTGATGTTATCTTTTTGTTCTTCATATACCAGTGGGAAGCAGCAACATTGGTAAATGTGCCTGCTCTATAAATGAAAATTTTCTCTTAGTTGGGATTTTCCAAGGAGTAGATTGGTAGTCTAACAAATTTTTTTCTCTCACGGTAAATGTTTTTAAACGTAACTTTTATCGGTAAGATGGGTGATATTTTTATTCTCTATTAAGTTTTCTTTCTTATTTCTTAATTCTATACTTGGTTGAGGAAGTCGTCTGCTTTGTATTTATTGGGCCCAATCACAGGGCCCTACCTAATAACACAAACTTACTTAATTCTGTCTGAAAGTTATGGCAAATTTTAAATTACATAAATCTATTACTATCTCATCTTTTAATGAAAAGAAACTGGTTACAGAGTTATATTAACTAAATTTTTGTTAATTATCTTTATTTCTTACAAAGATATAGGTAAAAGGTGAATGTCATGACACTGTCTAACACTTTTTTTTTTTTTTTAACATATATTGGCTATTCTTATTGTAGGTCTAGGTATGTCTTAGGGTTCTCTAGAGAAACAGAAACAGTGAGATATATACATATATATAATTTGTCACCAAGTCAACTCTGATTCATGGTGATTACATGTGTGTCAGAGTAGAACTATGCTTCATGGTGTTTTCAATGGCCGATTTTTCAGAATTTGATCACCAGGCTTTATTCCGAGGTGCTTCTGTGTGGACTTGAACTTCCGACCTTTCAGTTACCCACCAAGCACGTTAACCATTTGCACCACCCAGGGACTCCTATATACATATATAGAGAGAAATTATTTTAGGGATTAGCTCACATAGTTGTAGAGGGTTGGCAAGTCTAAAATCTGTAGGTCAGCCAACAGGCTGGAGATTCCTGCAGGTTTGTGTTCTAAAATCTGTGAAGAGTGCATAAGTTCTAGCAAAATGTCTGTTTATAGTCTAGAGGCTGAATACACTCTAGGCAAACTCACTTTTTGTTTTTAAGGCCTTCAGCTGATTGATTCAGGCTGACCCACATCATACAAGGTAATGTACTTTACTTAATGCTAACTGATTTAATCACATGTGATGACTTCATAACAGCAGCTGAACTAGTGTTTGACCAAACAACTCTGTCTCATAGCCTAGCCATGTAGACACATAAAATTAATAATCAAATTTACCCCTTGACAACCTGGCACCCATACATATCTTCTTAAATCATACATAATCTTCAACTCAAAATAATAATAAAAAAGTCATACTTCTGTTTAAAATGATACAAGTAACCTCTGTATAACCAAAAACGCATTTATAGCTTTTCCAGAGAGGATTAAAATTTAATACATCTTACATCTTATAAGTGATGGGATAAGAGAGGGAAGAGAATAAAAATATTATGTATATAAATATATATGCATATATATTTATATTTATATATTATATGTATTTATATATATATGCGTATATATACAGATAAATACATGTGTACATACACAAACACACATATGCATAACAAAACAAGGACAAAATACTAATAACAATTACAGTCCTCATTTCTGCAACTGGTTGTATGATTGTAGCTGATATTTATAACTACCTTCTTCCATTACCCATTCCAGATTCCCTTTACCCTCAGCAAGCACCTCAGTGGGTCCTGCTTGTCAGACTGATAGGCTGACCCAAATCTTCATTCCTGAAAGATCTGGCCAATAGTTTTATTGTTGTTAGGTGCCATTGAGTTGATTTCCACTCATACCGATCCCGTGTGACAGGAGTGGAGCTGCCCAGAGGGTTTTCTAGGCTGTAATCTTTACAGGAGCTGATCACTAGATGTTTCTCCTTCAGAGCTACTGGGGTAAGTTTGAACCATTAACAGCTGAGTGCTTAACCATTGCACCACCAGGTCTTCTTGGATCATTAGTAGTCCTGCTTAAATTGAGTCATTGTAGTTTTCCATTGGCTTTAATCACAGGACGTGGTAATACTAAGAGATGACCTAAGGGACCTCCTGTATTTTAGACATACTCTTCTTTACCTCCATTGTGTAAAAACAATCTGCCTTGGTAATCAGGATCACTCATACCAGCCATACAGTAACTCCCTTCTTTGTCTGCTGATTCAGAGGCATGAGGAGCTCAAAGTGGCCAGATGGCCGTCTTATCTTCCAGTTCAATTGAATCATGATGGTGTCTCCTGGTGGAAGCATTTCTGTCTTTGGAACTAAGACCTCGGACCAGCAGAGAACAGAATCATGAGGACAGGAAGCAAAAAAGTTGCTAGTGGATCACTAGGAATAGTAGTGAGTGGTGCCATTCCTCTTTCCATCCCTTAATTCCCTGTGAATCCTGTCTATGGGAGAAACAGAGCCATATATCGTATGCTGATTTAGAGCATAGTACGCTGATTTAGAGCATATACGGCTCCCTGGAGAACACTGCTCCAGTCTTGCAAGGTATTGCCACCTAGTTGGCACAGCAAGTGAGTCTTCAAAAGGTCATTCCAGAGTTCTTGCAAGACAGCTCCTTCAAGATGATGGGGAAATGGTATGACCAGTGAATTCCATGAGTATGAATCCGTTGCCATACTTTATTTGCTGTGGAGTGAGTTCTTTCGCGAGTTCATGTCAATACATTCTGACTGATTCTACTTTTTCTTCCTTCCATTACCCCACACTCTTAATATCCATTCCCACATATATTCTCCAGATGCCTGTCTGTATAAATTAGAAAAATCATGTAGTTCTTGGGTGAGCAGCGCACCTCCTTATGGGTAACACTTTGTACCTTACCTTTTAGGATCTGCTGGGACATGAGTCTAATTACAGATCTAGAAGCAAAGACGGGTGGTGGAGTTGGGTCCTCAGAACTACAGGCAGTGTCAAGGCATCTGCCTCAGAAGAGGTCATTCAAGATTACTCAGGCAAAACTGGATTAATCTCATATAAGACTGGAAGGGCTATTACTACTGGCAAAGAAAACTCAGCAAAATTTAGGGGTTCAATGTCCCCAGCTTCATCAGTATTTGCTCATAAGTCCCCATTCCAATTTTCAGGATCCTATTTCTTCCCAAACAATACCTCACTTTAATATAAGTCACCTTACAAATTAGGAAATTCAATTGACATTGTAATTCAACCACTTGTAGGATGAGACTCTGAGTTTGATTTTCAGCTCTGTGGCTATAGGGGATAACGTTTTTTATTGGGGCACACATAGCAACTTTCAGGTCATTTTTGTAGCACTCATCTTTTTCTTTCCTCACTTTGTCCAGTGAAATTAGGAGCAAGCAACCAGTGTCATTATGCTCATCAGTTTAACAAAAAATCTCAGAAGTCTTTGATTCAGTATCCAATGGTGATATTTTGCATTTCTCTATTGATATACCACGTCATGTCATGGATTATTAGTGCCCCTCCTTATTACTGGAACCATAATCTTTACTGCATTTCACCATAGTACACAAACAAAATATAATAACCATTACTGTATAATAACAAAAACTACTTAAAGGTTTCATGGGATTCTGGAACATACCACACGTTATAAAATATTGTGAAGTTAGTAAAAGAAGCAATGAATAATATAGAAAAGCTTTTTCATGATACAAATATTATTTATATTTGTAAATGTAATTAGGTATGCAATGTGTTTATAAACAAATACGTGTGATTATGATGCTAGAGTAACAAATATATTATAAAAGAATCTACTAAGAAAGCCTAAAAACTTCACAAATCCCATGTGTTTACTTTGAGAGAATTCACATAGAGTAGCATGCTGTTTTTACCCAAGGAATTAATATGTCCATCTCCCAATTGTTTCTAGGTTAAATGACTGGCATTGACCAAAGGAAAATATGTATTTTTATCTTGGTATGCATTAAATAAAAATTATATGTGTATATGTGTCTTTGTTATGTGTATGTCTGAGTGTATTGTGCCAAAGAATGAGACTATCAAATATGCCTGAGATTAAAATTAAGTGTTCAAACTATTAATAAAATGTGTATATATAATAAGAATGATTTTTTAATTACTGATTTTGACTGTCACAGAGCATTTAAATAATAATAAAAATAATAGTAATAAAAGTCACAGAAAAGCAGACTGTGTCTCTTGAGAGCCACCATGTGTTATTCACTGGGATTTAGTGGAGTTTAAGCATTGATTTGTGTAGTCCTGGCCTTCCTAAAATGTCTATGAACCTAAAAATTTTTATCTTAGTTCAGACTACATCAGTGAAGCTCAAAGTTTCTCCAAAAATTAAAATTTGGTTTTAACACTTTCACCATGGTACATAAATCCTGTTCAGATTAGGGATCTGTACTGAATTTTCCACTATTGGTGGGGGAGGGGGAGGGGGGGACATGGTGGAGACGAAAACTTTCTTATCATGCACATCTTTCTGTGATAATTCCCATCCCTCAGACGCCTTGTATGGTCACGGGCCCCTGTGCATTTTGAAGGTGTTATACTGGTAGTCATTTTCAGATGCAGGTGTTATCATGGTCCAAGCCAAAGAAGGCTACACTGTGTGGATGATGGAGTAGAGAGCTGGGAGTAACCTACATTCTTGGTGAATCATGGAGGCTGACAATTGATCTTGTGATATTTTACAAGAGATATATGCTTTAAGCCAACTTTTTGTTCCTTGGGCTTTGCTTCAGTTACTACATTTTCTTCTAGATATGCAGCCTTTTGAGACCCTCCAACCAGCCTCTCTCACTCTTTTTAATTTCAGAGCTCTTTAGTCCTGATACTAACTTAGGTTTTTTTGTTTGGTTGGTTGTTTTTCCCTCTAACTTCTCTGAAATCCCTCTTTCCTCACTCTGGTTGAAGTAAATGATGTGGAAATGTTTGAAAATTCTTTCCAACAATTTTTTTTTCCGTTTCATACCCCTGTAAGGATTAATTTTTGTCTTGGAAACAAATTTAATAAACTAATTTGAGCGTACTTATTAAGAACTGGTATTGACCAATGAGTCTCTGGGTGGTGGTGCAAACAGTTAAAGTGCTCAACCGCTAAGTAAAAGGTTGGAGGTTTGAGTCTACCCAGAGGTGCCTCAGTAGAGAGGCCTGGCAATCCACTTCCAGATTGGCGGGGGAGGAATCAGCCACTGAAAACCCCATGGAGCACAGTTCTACTCTGACGTACATAGGGTTGCCATGAGTTGGAATCAACTTGATGGCGACCGGTGGTGGTGGTGTTGACCAAATATTTCCAGTGGTGGTGGTGTTGACCAAATATTTACTACCTTCTGTTGTTGTTGTTGGGTCCGATCGAGTCAATTCTGACTCACAGCAGCCCTATATGACAGAGCAGAACTGCCCCATAGGATTTCCTAGGCTGTAATATTTACAGGAGCAGATTGCCAGGTCTTTCTCCCACCGAGCCTCTGGGTGGGTTTGAACAGCCGACCTTTAGGTAAACAGCCAAGGGCTTAACCATTGTGCAACCAGGTCTCCTTTATTACTTCCTCGGTAACAGGATGATATCTTAATAGTCCTTTCATTTATTAAAAAAAAAAGGACAAATTAAATAGTGCGAACGTTTCAGGCAATGTGGATTATCAATAACAAGGAGAGTTAAATACATCTCAATTTTCTCCAGGAAGATGGCTGCTTTTTCTATGTGTTAGTCTAAAACTGCTCCAAAACAGATGTAAATTAATAAGTTTATGATGTTAAGCATTCTGCAAAACAATCTATATCATTTGACTTTCACCCCAGGAACAGATATCATTACTCTATAAGCATTGAATTCTCTCACTTCATATGTACACTGCTGACTGGTCCTGCGTGAGAAGTCAGAGAACAGGTTCCTATTTGACAGCCTGAGTGACCGGAGAAATATTCAGTTTTCTGTGACAAAGTAGACAGTTCTAACATAAATAGCTTCCAGCTATGCTTCAGAAGGAATGTTTTCCTTAGATAGTGCCGTAGAAACCTATGTGAACAAGCTGTTATATCTTTTACAAATCTGCCAGCTACACTTTATGAGCTTCAGTTGCTCTTTATGACGTAGTAAAAGGAGAGTAGCAGCCATGTGCGTATCAATGGTCCCCAAAGCAGGCATCCTTATATAGAGAACGCAATGATCTCTTTGGCTGTTCCTTCCCTTCTGCTGGCTGCTTGCTGTCTCAACTCTTATTTTCAAACTCTTTCATTGTCACTTGAATAATAAAGAATGTACATATGAAGTATGTTTGACATTTTTCATTATTATTAATTTATCTAATGATTGCCAAAACAGTATATCCACTATAAAAAAATAACACATAAATCATTAAGGAAATTAAAATTTCCAGTAATTCAAACATTATAATTTGATGGAGATCTTAAGTTTGCTATAAGTTAGCTAAAAATGTATTTATGCACAATGCAATATAATTATTTAATATTTATAATATGTATTCCAGTTCTTATAATTATTTATAATATTTATTATAACTACTTAATATTTATAATATAATATATATTCATAATGAAATTAATTATTCAATATTTTAATAATTAAATGCATAATTAAAATATTGTGAATAAATAAACAACCTTCTTTGAGGGAAGTGAAGAGGACTTGAAGCACTGACGGATGAAAATCAAAGACCACAGCCTTCAGTATGGATTACACCTCAATATAAAGAAAACAAAAATCCACACAACTGGACCAATAAGCAACACATGAGAAATGGAGAAAAGATTGAAGTTGTTAAGGATTTCATTTTACTTGGATCCACAATCAACAACCATGGAAGCAGCAGTCAAGAAATCAAACGACATATTGCAGTGGGTAACTCTGCTACAAAAAACATCTTTAAAGTGTTAAAAAGCAAAGATATCACTTTGAGGACTAAGGTGTGCCTAACCCAAGCCAAGGTGTTTTCAATTGCCTCATATTCATGGGAAAACTGGACAATGAATAAAGAAGACCGAAGAAGAATTGAAGTCTTTGAATTATGATGTTGGTGAAGAATGTGGAATACAACAGGGACTGCCAAAGAACCAACAAATCTGTCTTGGAAGAATTACAGCCAGAATGCTCATCAGAAGTGAGGATGGAGAGACTTCATCTCACATACCTTGGACATGTTATCAGGAGGGGCGAGTCCCTGGAGAAGGACATCATGCTTGGTAAAGTAGAGGGTCAGTGAAAAAGAGGAAGACCTACAACGAGATGGATTGACGCAGTGGCTGCAACAATTAGCTCAAGCATAACAACGATCATGAGGATCGCTCTGGACCAGGCAGTGTTTCGTTCTGTTGTACATAGGGTTGCTATGAGGTGGGAACAGACTCAAGGGCACCTAACAACAACAAGCATGGCATTGTCGCCAATCACTTAAAAAGTATGTCCAGTATCCTCAAAGGTTTTAAAAAGTTTAAAGCACTGGCTCTTATCCTGGAGTCCACAGCTGGTCTGTGGATGCTCGTCTGAAAATCTATTTAAAGTACATATAAGAAAATATGTATTTGTAAATATTGTTAAAAAAAAAAGTGCCAAAAATCCTTTATCAACTTAACAAAAGCACCCATGTCTAAAATCCATCAATCTAAATACATAAGAATCATGCTTCTATGTACTCTTTTTTTTTTTTTTTTCACATCAGGCTTACAAATGGAAAACATTTAATAAATATTTGTGATTAATTTGCCATACCTCAGGCTTTCAAGTAGGATCACTGGAGACTCACTCCCTCGGACTAAAGACAAAACAAGAGATTGACCAAGAGTAACAAAAAAACTGAAGTCCAGCGATGAGTTAGCTTAATCCTATATTGATCTTGTCTCCTGTTGTTGTTCTTAGGTGCCATCAAGTCAGTTGCCACTATGTACAATAGAAGGAAACACTGCACGATCATGTGCCATCCTCACAATCATTGCTATGTTTGAGCCCACTGTTGCAGCCACTGTGACAATCCATCTCATTGAGAGTCTTCTGCTTTTTCACTGGCACTCTACTATACCAAGCATGATGTCCTTCTCCAGGGACTGGTCCCTCCTGATAACATGTCCAACATACATGAGATGAAATTTCTCCATCTTTGCATATAAGGAGCATTCTGGCTGTACTTCTTCCAAGACAGATTTGTTCGTTCTTCTGGCAGTCAAGTCCATGGTATATTCAATATTCTTCACCAATACCATAATTAGAGTAAAATGAAATTCTTGATAACTTCCATATTTTCACCATTTATCATGATGATGCTTATTGGTCCAGTTGTGAGGATTTTTGTTTTCTTTATGTTGAGGTGTAATCCATACCGGATGCTGTGGTCTTTGACTTTCATCATAAACACTTCAAGTCCTCTTCAAATTCAGCAAGCAAGGATGTATTATCTGCATATCACAGGTTGGTAACAAGTCTTCCTTCAAACCTGATGCCGAGTTCTTCTTCATATAGTCCATCTTCTCAGATTATTTGCTCAGTATACAGATTGAATAAGCATAGTGAAAGATACAACCCTGGCACAAAACTTTCCTGATTTTAAACCATGCAGTATCCCCTTGTTCTGCTGGAATGACTGCCTCTTGGTCTACGTAAAGTTTCCTCATGAGCACATTTAAGTGTTCTGGAATTCACATTCTTCACAATACATAATTTGTTATGATCCACACAGTAGAATGCCTTAGCATAGTCAATGAAACACAGGTAAACATCTTTCTGGTATTGTCTTGTTTCAGCCAAGATCTGTGTGACATCAGCAATGATATCCCCCATCCACGTCCTCTTCTGAATCCATCTTGAATTTCTGGCCGTTCTCTGTCCGTGTACTATAGCAACTATATTTCAATTATCTTCAGCAAAATTTTACTTGCATGTGATATTAATGATATTATTCAATAATTTCCAGATTCTGTTAGATAGCTTTTCTTTGGAATGGGCACAAATATGAATCTCTTTCAGCTGGCTAGTCATGTAGCTGCCTTCCAAATTTCTTAGCATAGACAAGTGAGGGCTTCCAGTGTTGCATCCATTTGTTGAAACATCTCAGTTGGTATTCTGTCAATTCCTGGAGGCTTGTTTTTCAACAATGCCTTCAGTGCAGCTTGGGATTTTTCCTTCAGTACCATTGGTTCTAGATCATATGCCACCTCCTGAAAATGGTTGAGCATTGACCAGTTCTTTTTTGTGCAGTGACTCTGTGTATTCCTTCCATCTTCTTTGGATGCTTCCTTCATAGTTCAATATTTTGCCCATAGAATCCTTCAATATTGCAACTGGAGGCTTGAATTTTTTCTTTGGTTCATTCAGCTTGAGAAATGCTAAGTGTATTCTTCCCTTTTGGTTTTCTAACTACAGGTCTTTGCGTATTGCATTGTAATACTTTACTTTGTCTTCTCAAGCTGCCCTTTCAAATCTTCTATTCAGCTCTTTTACTTTATTGTTTCTTCCATTAATTTAGCTACTCTATGTTCATGAGCAACTTTCAGAGTCTCTTCTGATATCTATTTTGGTCTTTTCTTTCTTTCCTGTCTTTTTGTTGATGTTTGCTTTCCTCATGTATGATGTCCTTGATGTCATACCACAACTCACATGGTCTTTGGTCATTAGTGTTCAATCCATCAAACCTATTCTTGTGATGGTCTCTAAATTCAGGTGGGATATACTCAAGATCGTACTTTGGCTCTCATGGACTTGTTTTAATTTTCTTCAGCTTCAACTTGAACTTTCATATGAGCAAGTGTGTAGCGTCACACCAACACTCAAGCCACCACAATACGACAAATTGACAAACTAGTGGTGGTCTTGTCTCCTCCTAGTGGTGGTATTACTCATAATATCCTTTTAAGAATATTTTTTGCACATTTTCTTTCATTACAAGATATAAGATACAAAAAAAAATTATGTAAAGCTTGTATGTATAATTAAAAATTTATTTATAAAGGGAGTGCCCATGTAAACATCATGAAGATCAAGACATAGAAATTTGCCAGCATCCAGTAAGTCCCTTGGGGGACTCTCTTCATAGTAACCTCCTTCTTTTCCCCTAGAGATAATGTTTGTCTTAAATGTATATATATTAAAAAAAGACCAAAGTAAGTTTTTAGATAGTCTATGTTCTTGGATAAGGAGATCCCTGTTGGAATATAATTCTACATAGGTCTCTAATGTTTCTACATGTCTTGTGAACAGGATCACAACCCCACCCCATTTTTTTTGTACTACATTTTCAAGGCTGTTCATACAGTAAAAACTGCAAAAGTCAGAACCTGTATAAGATGGAAACCTGTCAGAGAAGTAAAACTCAAACATTTTCCACTAAAATAAGCAACAGGAAAGTGGTAAGACTGCACCCTGTCAAAGGTGGAAAATTTGTGAGACCTGGAAAAACAAGGCAGTCCTGTTGAGTTCCGGCTCTCACACATTTCACTTTATTACAAAGAATCTTGCAAGATAGAGACGGACTATTTCCTTCAGAGAAAAGGGGAAATTTGTTACTGCCAAGGGTAATAAATATAATGTCTCCCTCTTGGGCAAAATTAGATATAGGGTTGCTATGAGTCAGAATCAAGTTGATGGGCTAACTTGATAGCTTACATGGAGAATAAAACTTCAGAACGTCACAGTTCTTCAGATCTTTCACTGTCTTTGATACTAATACTACATAAATTTACAGGTAGATTCAATTGACTCTTCATCAGATCACAAGACTTTTTGTCAAACTTGACAAACTTTGCAAGTTTATTTGTGCATGTGTGTGTATAAAGAGAGAGAGACAGAGAATAGTCAAGGTACCTCTGAAGAAAAACAAGATGGGGGGAGACAACCTACAAGACATCATCTCTTTTCATCCAGATAAAGTGATTAAGACCATGTGAAATTGTACAGGCATTGGCAAACAGACATTGTAACAGATAAGGGAATCCCAAAATACATTCAAACTTATGTGGACACAATATATTAGAAATATGACATGGCGGATTAATGGGGAAAGAACAAACTTCTCAGTTAATGGGGATGGTACAACTTTGTATCCCTTATAAAAATTAAAATTGGTTTTCTACACCGTATTGTTTACTAAAATGAATTCTAGGCTTATTAAATACATAAATGTAAATGTAAAAATACAAAGCTTTTAGCAGTTAATATAGCTGAGTATTATTATGAACATGTCTGGAATTAGAGAGAACATTTCAAATAGCATACAAAGCAAAAAACAAAAAATTATTGATAATATTTTGTTATTCAAAAGACAGTATTGTGAAAACACAACCCGCAAAATAGAAGATATTTGAAAAAAGATATGTATAGCAAAGTACATAGGAGCCCTGGTGGTGCAGTTGGTTAAGCGCTCTGCTGCTAACTAAAAAATCCACTGTTTGAAGTTACTAGCTCTTCTGCAGAAGAAAGATGTGGCAGTCTGTGTCCATAAAGATTTCAGCCTTGGAAATCCTATGGGGCTGTTTGACTCTGTTCTATAGGGTCACTGTGAGTCGAAATTGACTCATGTTAACAGGCATAGGAAAGTACGCCAAAAAAATCCATTGCCATCGAGTCGATTCTGACTCATAAAGAACCTATAGGACAGAGTAGAGCTGCTCCATAGGGTTTCCAAGGAGTGGCTGGTGGATTCCAACTGCCAGCCTTTTGATTAGCAGCTTGAGCTCTTAATCACTGCAAAGATATAATTCAAATTAATAAGGAAAAGATTGACAAACCAAAAGAAAAAATAAGCTAGTCTTTGATAGCTATTTCATAAAAGAGGCTATCCAATAGCCAATAAATATTTTAAACAGGCTTTCATACTGGTACAATTAAAAATAAAATATGACTATAGTAAGTGTTGTGAGTTACACCATGTAAGGCAATGAAACTCTCATACTTTGCTATGGATAGCATAAAATGCTACAGTGACTTTAGTAAACAGTTTAATAATGTTGACAGCACGTAAGCTAGGACCCAGCAATTCCATTCTAGATAGGTACCCTGGAGAAGGAGTCCCTGAATGGTGCAAATTATTAAGTGCTGGACTACTAACCAATACGTTGGTGGTTCGAACCCACCCAGAGGCACTTTGGAAGACAGGCCTGGCTAGCTGCTTCTTAAAGGTAACAGCCTTGAAAACCCTATGGAGCAGTTCTACTCTGCAGACATGGTGTTGCCATGAGTCAGAATTAACCTGACCACAACTAACAACAATAACAATCCTGGAGAAACTCCTGCACGTAGGAATCAAGATGTCAAAAATGATTACAGTAACATTGGCTATAAAAGCCCCACACTGAAAATAATTCAAATGCCTATCAGCAGTAACATGGAAAAATAAATTGGAATATATTAAGGTAATCTTTGTAGCAATGGAACTGGATAAAATATCCCTACACACAATAACATGGATGTATCTCAGAAAACAGAATGTACAAATCCATTTATAGAAAGCAAAAATAAGTAAAAACTAAATGCTATTTTTCAATACATATGTAACTGGTAAAATAATAATGAATAAGCTGATAAGCATTTGAGTCACTGGCCAAAACCTTTAGCGTATAGTCAAATAGAAATGGCACTGGAGGGCATCTTTGTTTTGTGCCTGATACCAAAGAAAAGTTTTCATTTCACAATTAATAGGATGTTTGCTGTTGTTTTTTGGAGATACCTATTTTGAGATTGTGCAATATTATTTCTAATTTGCTAGGAATTTTTTTTTAAATCATGAATATATATTGCAGTTAATCAAAGGCTTTTTCTGCAGGTATTGTGACAGACATATATTTTCTATGCCCTATGTGAGGTAGATTACAATAATTGATTTCTTATGTAAAAATTAATCTAATATTATTAGATTGAACAAACTAGGCTATAATATATTGTTTCTATTAGTTTTCTCAAATTTTGTTTAGGAATTTCATTTACATTTTTGAATTAGAGTCAGCTGTAATTTTTCTGTCTTTCTTGTACTGTCACTTGACAAGTTATACTAGCCTCATCAAATGACTTGTGATATGTTCTCTACATTTTCTATATTCTTCAAGAATTTATAAAATTGGCTTTTTTTTTTAGTATTTTAAAGTTTTCTGGTGAAATCATGTGGGCCTGGTTTTTCTTTGTGGTAAATTTATTTACATTTCATCATTATACCGTTTACATAGGGATAGTCTCTTTCTGTTAATTCCAACTGAGCTTTGGAAATAGCATCATATATGTTTATGTTTGACTGTAATTATATGCTTCTTTTGCATTCTAATATTCACTTTACCACCACAAAAACCCTATCCTTATGTTTCGGGAATATCAGTTTAGAAACCAGAACCAGAGTGCTCGCAATGCCAAGTGGATTTTATGAGTTATTGAAAGTTTTAAACGTTTTAATAATGATTAACTGTTTTTGTATTAATTCCATTTTAAATAGCACGCATGCATTTTCCCTGCCATTTTCATTATTTTTATAACACATTCATTCTTATGTATATATAATTTATGTTCACTAGATAATTTAGAGCCATTACATATCAAGATATCAACAAATACGTTTAATTTAACATTAAAAGGTATAATAATTTCAAACTGTATGACCAATTTCCTGTTTTAGTCTTAATTGTCGCTGTTAGGTGCCATCAAGTCGGTTCCAAGTCAGTGACCCTGCATACAAAAGAACAAAACACTGCTGGGTCCTGTGCCATTCTCAGGATTGTTGTTATGCTTGAGCCCATTATTGCAGCCAACGTATGTCAATGCATCTCGTTGAGGGTCTTCCTCTTTTTTGCTGACCCCCTACTTTACCAAATATGATGTCCTTCTCCAGGGACTGATCCCTCCTGATAATATGTCCAAAGTATGTGAGATGCAGTCTCTCCATCTTTGCTCCTAAGGATCATTCTGGCTGTACTTCTTCCAAGACAGATTTGTTCATTCTTTTGGCAGTCCACGGTATATTCAATATTCTTTGGCAGCACCACAATTCAAAGGCATCATTTCTTTTTCAGTCTTCCTTATTCATTATCCAGCTTTTGCATGCATAAGAGGCAACTGAAAACACCATGGCTTGGGTCAGTGCACCTTAGTCTTCAAGGTGACATCTTTGCTTTTTAACACTTCAAAGAACTGTTTTGTAGCAGATTTGCCCAATGCTTCCATGGTTGTTGATTGTAGATCCATGTAAAATGAAACCCTTGACAACTTCAATCTTTTCCTTCTTTACCATGCTGCTGCTTATTGGTCCAGGTGTGAAGATCTTTGTCTTCTTTATGTTGAGGTGTAATCCCTACTGAAGGCTGTGGTCTTTGATCTTCATCAGTAAGTGCTTCAAGTCTCTTTACCGTCAGCAAGCAAAGTTGTGTCATCTCCATATCGCAGGTTGTTAATGAGTCCTTCCTCCAATCCTGATGCCATGTTCTTCTTCATATAGTCAACCTTCTTGGAGTCTTTGCTCAGCATACAGACTGAAAAAGCACAGTGAAAGGATAAAACTCTGAAGCACACATTTCCTGACTTTAAACCACGCAGTATCCACTTGCTCTGTTAGAATGACTGCCTCTTGATCCATGTACATGTTCCTCATGAGCACAATTAAGTGTTCTGGAATTCCCATTCTTCACAATGTTATCCACAATTTGTTATGATCCACACTGCTGAATGCCTTTGCATAGTCAATACAACACCAGTAAACATAATAAACATAACAAAACACAGATAAATTGTGTGGAGTGTAACAATTATTAGGCTTAATTATTATTAATACTTGTTAAATATCCCTCAGCACTTTGATAATGATTTTCATTTTTTATAGCGTGGGTTATGGCTCTCAATTTTTGTTTTTACCTTCAAACCAAACAGCAACACTATTCTTCCTCCATCCAACCCTTCTTGGGATGAGATGAAAAGGAAGCTTCTGTTTCTCACCCCAATTTTTATTTTCTTATTCAAAAAGATCATTTGTTTTTTACTAACCATATGTGAGTTACATGGTGTCAAAAGCAGGAAACAGGCTTTTCCAAATCTTTATGTCACATTTCTTTTTCTGATCCGTCAATTAAAAGGTAAAAATCTCTCTTTGACTTTTTTTTTTTCCCATGTAGTACGTATCCTGGGAAGGTCCACCTTCACAACCAACATAGGAAATACTAACCTTTCTCTGCTTCTCTTCTTGTAAAGAGTGGATAAGTCTTACCAAGTTCTTTGACGTTAGGTGTGAGATAGATGGAGTCTCCTTATTCTCCACAAACCCTGAATCATCCAGTTATTTTTAACCTTACTCAAATATTCTCTATCAGTTAGAAACTAGAGGGGTGGAGGAGTGAGATAGTGGCACCATAAAACTGCAACCTAATGATGTATTGCTGGGAAATCTTTACACAAATTGTGAGTACACACACACTTCGGCTGGTTTTGCAGATGCAGTCCAGCTGGTCTTTGACAGGTGATTTCAAACTGTATGAGTTGTAGCTCCTCTTATTATCTGGGCTGCAACTGAAACTGTAGCTAAAGTAGTAAATTACGGGGAAGCATCATTAAGTTCCAAATAACGTTCGCTTCAAAACAGGCAGATGTTCAATCTAAAGATTTTTTTCCCAAATATAGCTACAGTCCACATTCTTTAAAGTCTGCACAAACATATTTATTGTGCACCATGCTTGGTGTGTTGGGCATTAGTAGTCTGAATTCTGGGAATTGGTAGGCAGAAATAAAATCATCCCTCTATATTTTTCCTTGTCTTAGACAGAAATACAGGCCAGAATTTCAAACTTTGCAAGCAGAAGAATTATAAATAATTTATGGAGATACTCTGCTCTCAAGGGGTAGAGAAGATCTCCTCACTCTTTAAGCATGGGTTGCACAGAGTAACTTCATTCCAAAGTACATTATGGAAAGCAAGGGGAAAAAAAGTAACTTTACAGTTGAGAAACCCGACAAATACCCCTCAGCCAGGTGATCAAGGTCAACATCAACAGTGATAAGTCATATTGATAATACGTACCCTTGATATGATGGAGGAGAATAGCACTTCGTCTCTGTGGTCTTTCTCCCCAAATCTTACATCCCCAGTTTACTCATGAGAAGAACATCAAGCAAATCCCAAGTCAGGGAAAATTACAAAATACCTGATCAGTACTCCTCAAACCAGACCTTCGAATTGATTCTAATTCATGGTGACCCCATGTGTTGCAGTGTAGAACTGCACTCCATAGGTTTTCAAGGCTGTGACCTTTCAGTAGCAGATCACCAGTCTCTTCTTCCAAGATGCCTCTAGGTGGAATTGAACTGCCAACCTTTTGGTTTGTAGCCAATTGCTTAGCCATATGCTAAGACTTTGCACTCCTGAAAACTCTTAAAAACCAAGGAATGTCTGAAAAACTGTCACAGCCAAGATGAGCCAAAGGCAACATTATAACTCAATGTTATATAGTATCCTAGAGGGAACCCTGGAAAAGATAGAGGACATTAGGTAAAAACTTAGGACATCTGAATAAAGTATGAACTTTAGTTAATAATAACATATTGATGTTGGTTCATTGATTGTGACAATATACCATCCCATTGCCACTGAATCAATTCCAACTCACAGGGACCTTATAGGTCAGAGTAGAACTGCTCCATAGGGCTTCCAAAGCTGTCCTGGTGGTACAGTGGTTAAGCTCTTGCTGCTAACCAAAAACCTACCAGCAGCTTGACAGGAAAAAAGATGTGGCAGTCTGCTTCAGTATAGATTTACAGTCTTGGAACCCTATGGGGCAGTTCTACTCTGCTCTGTGGGGTCTCTATGAGTCGAAATTGACTCAACAGCAAGAGGTTTATTTATTTTTTTGTTTGTTTTTGGTAATCTTTATGGAAGCAGATTGCCACATCTTTTTCCTGTGAAGCGGCTGGTGAGTTCCAACTGCCAACCTTTTCGTTAGCAGCCAAGCACCTACCTAATCTCTACTCCACCAGAGCTAATAATGTAATAATACGGAATGTTAATAACAGGGGAAAGTGAGCGTGGAATATATGGGAACTCTCTGCGCTATCTTCACAACTTGTCTCTTTAAGTCTGGAACTATTCTAAAAGAAAAGTATATTTTTAAAATATAGAGTTTTGAAATAACCACACACACATATGCACACAAATGCAGACTCTAATTCAATATGTATGGGCTGGAACCTGAGATTCTGCATCTCAAATAAGCTCCAGATGCTCATGCTGCTGGTGCTGCTTGCCTTGTCCTAATGCAGTGGTTCTCAAAAAGCAGTCCCCAGGCCAACAGATTTGGCATCACAACTTGTTAAAAATGGAAATTCTCCCACCTTAGATCTACTGAATCTGAAAGTCTGGGGTTGGAACCCCATCATCTCTTTTACAGCAAGCATTCCAGGGATGCTTTTGCATGTTAAAGTATGAGAACCACTGGTCTAGAATCCAGTACTAGTTGTGTTGTTCTTGTTCTTCTTCTTCTTTTTTTTTTTTTCCCCCCTGACTGATGGTGAAAGAAAAGCTGGAGGTAGGGGTAGGTTTTGAATCATTAATGCACTGGATATGTTGTCATAAATGATGTAACTATTTTGTTTGGAATGAATTCAAGGCCGAAAATATGAGTTGATTTACACAATTTGGCCAGAGATAGCCAGAATCACCAATTAATAGGAGTTGTCCATGGCTGAAAAATGGGCAGAAGATGACTGATTTACATATAAAACTTATGAAGAATATAAATGATACTTTAATGAACTCTTGCCCCCAAAAAGAAACAAAAATCAAGTAAAATCAATTAGTCATTAAATTAAAATGACTATGAAATTTGAAAATCTCTTCTTGTTGTCTTCAGGTGCCATGGAGCTGGTACCCACTCATAGCGACCCTACGTACAACAAAAAGAAGCACTGCCTGGTCCTGAGTTATCCTCACAATCCTTATGACGCTTGAGCCAACTGTTGTGGCCACTGTGTCAGTCCATCTCATTGAGGGTCTTACTCTTTTTCATTGACCCTCTACTTTACCAAGAATGATGTCCTTCTCCAGGGACTGGTACCTCCTGATAACATGTCCAAAGTAAGTGAGATGAAGTCTTGCCATCCTCGCTTCTAAGGACCATTCTGGCTGTTCTTGCAAGACAGCTTTGTTCTTTCTTCTGGAAGTCCATGGTATATATATTCAATATTCTTTACCAACACCATAATTCAAAGGTGTCAATTCTTCTTCAGTCTTCCTTATTCATTGTCCAGCTATCACATGCATATAAGGTGACTGAAAACCCCATGGCTTGGGTCAGGCACACCTTAGTTCTCAAAGTGACATCTTTCTTGTTAACACTTTCAAGAGGTTTTTTTGCAGCAGATTTGCCCGATGAATGTGAAGTTTGACTTCTTGACTGCTGCTTCCATGGGCGCTGATTGTGGATCCAAGTAAAATGAAATCCTTGACAACTTCAATCTTTTCTCTGTTTATAAAGATGTTGCTTATTAGTCTAATTGTGAGGATTTTTGTTTTCTTTATGTTGAGGTGTAATCCATACTGAAAGCTGTGGTCTTTTGTCTTCATCAGTAAGTGCTTCAAGTTCTCTCCACTTTTAGTAAGCAAGGTTGTGTCATCTGCATAACGCAGGTTGTTCATAAGTCTTCCTCCAATCCCCATGTCCAGTTCTTTTTCATACTAATGAAGATCTCTTACTACTCTGTAATCCAACCCATTTGTCTCCATAATAAAAGTATCTTTTGTGTCCATTTTTTGTTTGTTCTAGTCACTAAATATGCATACAATGAATAGAATTTTTTATAAATATATAGTGTCATGGTTTGAATTATGTCCCCCAAAAAATGTGTGTATCAATTTGGCTAGGCCATGATTCCTGGTACAGTGTGATTTTCCTGTATGTTGTAAACCTGCCTCTATGATGTTAATGAGGGAGGATGGGTGGCAGCTGTGTTGGTAAGGCAGGACCTGATCTACAAGACTGGATTGTGTCCTGAGGCAATCTCTTGAGTTATAAAAGACAGAAGTGAGCAGTGAGACAGGGGGGCCTCATACCATCAACAAAGCTCTGCCGGTAGCAGAGTGTATCCTTTGGACCGGGGTCCCTGAGCAGAGAAGCTCCCGCTCCGGGGGAACACTGGAGGGAAGAAGGCCGACAGAGAGAAAAAGCCTTCCCCTGGAGCTGATGCCCTGAATTTGGACTTTTAGCCTACTTTGACTATGAGGAAATAAACTTCTCTTCATTAAAACCATTCACTTGTGGTATTTCTGTTGTAGCAGCACTAGATGACTAAGACATATAGTATAATAAATAGCTTTTCTGTTTTTTAGCTTTACTTATATGTGGTGTTGTTGTTAGTGCAATTGAATCACCTCCAATACATGGTAACCTTATGTATAACAAAATGAAACACTGTCTGGCCCCGTGCCATCTTCATGATGATTGGTATGTTTGAGTCCATTGTTGTGACAATTGTGCCAATCCATTTCGTTGAGAATTTACCTCATTTTCACTGACCTTCTACTTTTACCAGACAGGATGTCATTTTTTAGTGACTGGTCTTTCCTGTTGCTCTGTCCAAAGCAAGTGAGCTTTTATGGGTAATCTCAAGTCCCTAGGTAGAACAAATGTTTTGCATTCAACTGTTAACCAAAAAGTTGCCAGTTCAAACCCACCCAGCAATACCGTGGAAGAAAAGGCCTGTTGGTCTGCTTGGCTAAAATTATAGCCAAGAAAACACTATGGAGTAGTTTTACTCTGTAACATATGGGGTCACTGTAACTCAATGGCAACTAAAAATAACAACATGGGTAACCTATTTTATATATGTTTACACATTTTTTGCTTAATCTTATGTTTAATAATTCATTTATGTTGATACAACCAAAAATATGTTGAATTCCATAAAAATCACACTTTTTCTGTTTTCCAGATGATAGTTCTCTCCTAGTGTTTATAATTACAAACAATTGAAAATAAACAATATTGTAGAAGTCTTCTTTTGTACAAGTGTAATGATTTCTCTAGGGCATATGCCTAGGAGTGGAAATGCTGCATCCAAATGTATGACAATCTTTTAGTTTCGTCCAGATAATCCCTTTGTACTTACATTAATTTGCTGTCTCATTTACCAGTTTTTGAGGCATCCTATCTTTCCACATATTCTCAACATTTGGTTTTGTCAGTTGTTTTAGTTTCAGCCAATCAGATGTGAGTAAGTTACTATATAGAATTCCAACCTGAATTACCTTACTATAAAGTTGGAAACCCTGGGCGGGGGTAGTGGTTAAGAGTTCAGCTGCTAACCAAATGGTCAGCAGTTCAAATCCACCAGGCGCTCCTTGGAAACCCTACAAAGCAGTTCTACTCGATGGCAGCAGGGTTTTTTTTTTTTTTATTATGAAGTTGGAAGGAACCCTGGTGGCACAATGGTCAAAGTGCTCTCTACTACAATCTTTCTACTCTTCCCCCGCCCCAGGACATTTGATTTGGGCACCTACATGGCCTATTTAGGAGAGAACAACAAAGAGGACTCTAGCTTTATACCGTTGGTATGAAAACATTTGCTTCTGTCATATATACATTCACCGAATTTCTTTGGTCAATTGATGATACTCCTCTGTGTCCAGTGTTTTTATGGACTTGTGTTATGGACTGAATTCTGTCCCCCAAAATATGTGTTGGAATCCTAACCTCTGTCCATGTAATCCTATTTGGAAACTGAGTTTTCTTTGTTATGTTAATGAGGTCATATCAGTATAGGATGTTTCTTAATAAGTATCTCAGAAGTGGTTGAGATACTTACCTAAGCAAGTATGCAGGAATGGGGAAAGACAGATGCCACATGGAGATCGCCAAGGAACTGAAAACGCCGGAATTTCAGAAGCTAGACATAGATTTCCCCTAGAGCAGACAGAGAATCTTCCCCTAGAGCTGGTGCCCTGAAATCAGACTTCTGGTCTTCTAAACTGAGAGAAAGTAAATTTCTGTTGGTTAAAGCTACTGTCATGCATTGAATTATGTCCCCCCAAAAATGTGTGTATCAGTCTGGCTGGGCTATGATTCCCAGTATTGTGTGGTTGTCCTCCATTTTGTGATTTTATGTTAAAGAGGATTAGGTTGGGATTGTATAACCCCCTCACTAAGGTCACCAATGTAAACGGAGTTTCCCTGGGGTGTGGCCTGCACCACCTTTTATCTTAGAAGAGAGAAAAGAAAAGGGAAGCAAGCAGAGAGTTGAGGACCTCATATTATTAAGAAAGAAGCACCAGGAGCAGAGTGTGTCCTTTGGACCCAAGGTTCCTGCAGAGAGAAACTCCTAGTCCAGAGGAATATTGATGAGAAGGCCGACAGAAAGAGAAAGCTTTCCCCTGGAGCCGAAGCCCAGACTTTGGACTTTTAGCCTATTTTACTGTGAGGAAATAAATTTCTCTTTGTTAAAGCCATCCACTAGCGGTATTTCTGTTATAGCGGCACTAGATGACTGAGACAGCCACCCACTTGTGATATTTTTGTTAGAGAAGCACTAGAAAAGTAAGACAGCTTGTTCATTTTTCAAAATGTTTACTTGATTGTAATTTATTGTGAGTGGCAGAGAAAGCAATATATTTAATCTGCTATTATAAACCAAAAGTACACAGCTAACCTCATTTGGGAAGGTTTTTCTGAATTCCTCAAATTTTCTCAGTTCTGTCTAGGAATAGCTCATTCTTGTCTAAATGTATTTACAGTAGTTGTACCCTCTAAGTAGTATAATTTTCTCCAACATTTCCATTTCAATGGCTCCCTTTTATCATTCAGGACTTAGCTTAAGTTGTACCTTCTTTTTCATTTTTTCCAACCATTCTATTATGCTAACTTGTTTTATTTATTTGTACATCTTACCATTATCTAAAATCATATTTTAGTTTTTATAGATCGTTTCTTCTCTTTCCCCACCATTATGCGAAATCAATGAGAGCACTTACCTTATCTTGTTTATCTTCTTATCCCTAGACTGTAACAGTGCATAGCATATAGTAAGTATTGAAATCATTATTGTATAAATAAATGAGTGATTGAGTTTAATGTCATCACAAGTTTTCTCCAGAGGGCAAGCACAAACTTAGGGTAACCATAGGTCCCAGTTTGCCTGGAACAGTCCTACTTTACACCTGCTATCACAATATAATTATTAATGGCATTGTCTTTCATTTCCTGATCATTTTACACAGATCAATCTGCATTCTTGCAAGGTTGAACTATTTTCTCTTCTGTGTTCTCTATTTTCTTTCTGTCCTTGAAGAAACCATTAAGGTATTGCTATGGATCTATCTGACTGACAACAGCAATGTGAGAATAAATTCTATTATTTCCATGGTATTGGGAAGTTATTATTTTTTTAACAATTAACATATGGATTAAGAAGATACTTGAGGTTTTCTAGTTTTTTTGGTATTGAGTTAATGCAATGGTAGTATATTTCCTATTGCACTTAAAAAATAAGTTTTGTGACAAATAATTAAGTTGGGAATGTAGTAATTCACATTTGGATATGGAAAAGGTGCAATTTCTATTCCAAAAGAAAAAAGTCTAGGATGTAATTATTGCTAAAGAAACTCAGAATCTATCTCAATCAAACCATAATTTAAAAAAATAGTGGGGGATGACTTTTGTACTTTAATTATGAAATTTAAAGGGGTATAATCTGTATTCAGATGTGGGATTTTTTTTATGTTGCTCACATTATTTGAGGATAAGTTATGTGGTCTGTGTTGGTCATTTTACGACTCCTTCTGGTGTAACTATGTGTACTTTGTTATGAGAAGGTTCTAGTCTGGCGATTTGCAGATTCTTTTTAGGGCAAAATGAGATTACACAACTAGTCACAAGAGCATTTTTTGGTTAAGGGAAGTAGCTTTATGCAGGTGAGAACAGGGCTTCCTTAATATGTTATTTAACTGCTTACCTAAGAGATAATCGCAGGCTTAGATGTTGACTTAGGGTTAAACTCTTCCATAAGTAACAGTGAAGTCTAAAACAAATTTAAACAAAATTGAAGTTTATTTCTGTCTCATGTAAACAAAGGGCAGAAGATGGCAGAACAAGGCTGGAATTGTATCTCCACGATGATCAGGAACAGAGTTTCCTTCCAGTTCATCATCCTGCCATCCCTGTTTGTGGACCTTATTCTCATGAACCAGGATGATTGCTAGGCATTCTAACATTTCATCTATATACCAGGAAATAAGGTGGACAAAGGAAATGGTAAAATATGATGGCTATTTGTTTTTTTTTAATGAGTTTTTCTGGTGGCTGCTACATGACCCTTTCACTTCTATCTCAGTGCCTAGAAAGTGGCCACAATTGATGTTCCCATAGCATGCAGCTGAAAAAAATGGGGCTACACTTCACTGAAACGGAGGTGGGAAATCTCGTCTTTAAACTGGTAGCCATTTGCCAAATTAAAAAGGGAGAATTCTATCATTAGGGACAAGAGGGAGAAGGACCTTAGGGTAGACAGCTAGCATCCTCTGACACAGCTTAGAGGATATATGATTTTACAGAACATAAGTCTGAGCATTTTTGACCTTCTGATCATTCTTTCCTTGAGCTACAAATGTAAGACCTTCGGGCTTCTTGAGGAATTGTAGGGGGAAAATCATCTGCTTCTGTCTTACCTTTTTTTAAACCTCCTATTGATTCTACTTTGTAAAAGAGCTAATCCAAGAGAAAAACATGGTATTCTTTGAATCATGTTTTTATTAACGGGTAGAACACTGTTGTTGAAGCAAGAAACAGATTTCACTGAGCCTGACTTATGACATAGTAAGAGGATCAATGTCTTGTAATTTTTAATCTCCAAATGAAAAACTTAATGGGGAAAATTCTCCCCAACTATTATCTGCAACCTTCATGTAGAATACAGAGGATGGGAAGAGTGAATAATTGCTACCCAAAATTTCCAAAGTTCACTTAAATTATAAGGCAAAATTCTCAACTTTGTCAACCAAATTTAATATGGATTAATTTCAGTCATTATTTGTGAAGTTTTGAATAAACATGAATATTAAGACACAAAAGTAAGTGATTGATATGATTTGAAGAAAAAACATACACCATCTAATTTCAAAATGAATATGCTGAGTTGTATAAGAAGAAACATAAGCAATTATGAAAATAAAACCTGAAAGCAATGTAAAAAAGCATATTTATGTTAATTTGATGCTAGTTCCATTCCATAAGAGCCATAGCATAGTCACTAAAAGTTTTATGACCATTTCTGAAACTAAAGATCATACTTTGAATATAACATTTCATGAAAAAAGTTGTGCTTTGTATGCATAAATCTGAGCTCATATATGTACAAATGAGTGCTATACTTATCAATGGGGTGTGATGTTGTGTGGCTCCATGCTGACTGTCCCTGAAGTAGTTCACACTCTTCAGCTTCTACAATACAGCTGTGAAGTCAGTAGGGAGTCATTCAATTATTTGTAATTTTACACATCTGTCGGTTAAATCCGAGCATCAACTAGTAAATTGCACACAGAGGGACATTATGAGGATTTGTGACTCTCCCTGGAGGATGTTGGATCTATACACCAACACAAAATCAATAAACGAGTCTTTCCATCCATAAGACATATATATTTCCTTTTCCGCTATTGCTTATGCTACACCAGCCCTAAGAATTTCTAAAACAGAAGGAGGTCCCATAATCACGAATAAACTTAAAATGGATCCTGCAGATTTATTTGGCATCTTCTTTAGAAAATATGAGATTTCCTAGTGCAGTGTGGCATCACAATGGATATTACTCCTTAATTTTAAATGATTTATAGTGCTAGGGGAAATAAAAGATAGATTGAAATTTCTTCAGATCCATATGAGTTTGGGTGGAGGGTTTCAAAACGAGCTGAGCTTTTCAGAGAATTGAGGGCATATAAACCACACAAACATGCTTTGCTGATTGTATAAAATTACTTGTTGTTAGTGTGATTCATGCAATTGCAGCGTCACTGCAATTTCAGAGAGAACAGTTATGTTAATTGCTATTCTTAACATGTAAAAACCTCGAGTCACATATACTATCAAATTTTGTTTTCTGTATAAGTATGAAAAAAGTTTATGGATTTTTTTACTCTATGATAACATTTGAACTCTTTCTAATTACAATCAACTTGAATTTTAAGGTTGTCTGGTTTTAATATTCAAATTTATTATTTTACACACAGTTTTGAGATATTAATTCTTCTTGACTATTTGATTCATTTCTTGTCTTTAATTTCCTAGAATAATGTGATTTAAAAAAATGCATCAGAAATATTTGATTAATGTTTTAGCCTTCCCTTAGCTGATTTATCCTTAGGTTAGAAGTTTACTCCACGGTAATCAGTATCTTCACTTGAAATAAGAGAGTAATGACAAAAGCTCCTAGGATTCTTTTAAACAGTAAAATGAAAAAAACGTACGTATATATACTTAACCCACTGACAGAAAAACTACGAAAATGGCTAGGCTCCACCCCTTTGCTAGTTAATGTTAGTACAAGTAATGTTATATATTGGGGTGTATTCCATGATCGAACCTTATCTCATACCTACAATTCTTCCACACTAACCCACTCCCACCGTTTTACTGGGCAAGATTTATTTTTGCTGTACAATTCTCTAGATATGTACGACAGCCCTTTGAATCTGTTGGTGGTGGTCTCAAATCTTTTCCTATTTGCTGTTTTATCGTTATTACTAGAGAGGTGAAGGCAAAAGAGATTAAATTTGACACTGCGAATCACTGATTCTTGTGAATCTGATTTGATGATTCGAATCTTGGTCACTCATATTAATGCAATGACCAAGATTGCTTTCCAAATCTATGAAAGACAATAGCTAAGGCACTGTTTTGGTAAGAAAAAGAAAGGAATGGAAAAGCAGAATGAGAACTTTTTGTCAAGATGGCTGCCTCCTCAACTTTGGTAGAAAGAGATAAAAAGCCTTAGAAAAAATTATGAAAATAAGCTTTATCAATGGAATTTGGAGAAAATAGATCCAAAGGAACTGACTAAGTGAATGGATAGGGACCACAAGACAGAGAAAAATTAGTGAAAAATTCTATTCTCTAGTTTAACGGAACTGGTAACAACTAAACCTCTAACCTCTGGAAAACTTTCTCATCCATTTTTTTCTTGGCTACCTGGAAAAATGTTATATTGACTCAAAAAGTAACTCAATTACAACCATTTGCTATTTTAAAAATTATACAGGAAATTGAAGGCCATGACAGATATCTACTGGATCCTTAGGGTGTTCTGTTAAAGTGTTAAATATGCAAGAAAGAAATACTATCAGAAGCCTGGTAAATTAAAATTGGCATGGATTGTTAGAATTAAAGGATCATGGAGAACATGAACCCTTCTAGATACAGCTTTATGAACTGGATTATTTGACTTGAGAGTTGATCTCCAAGTACCTACAAATTTTTTATGAGCAGATGCTTTCTGATGGAATGATAACTGATGTGCTGTGATGACTGAAGGTAGGGATTTGTCACACACCCTCATCAATCCACAAATGAAACATACCTTCCAAAGTACAGATGATCCTAGGCTGTCTTTATGACAGCCAGACAGACATATCTAACACAATGCCATTGACATAGACGATGTCGTATGTGATAAGAGGCACTCATCAACCTTAGTAACCTTATGTAACTTTTCTCATAGACTAAAAAGAGATAATGTAGGAAGTAGTAACAACATTTGAAGAATGATATGAAAACAATTGGAAATCGACAGCATTCTTATCAGGAAGATGAAAGTCCATCATCTAAATTTACGAAATTTGGAAGCCACTCTAGACACAACCCCTGTATTTTAAAACACTAAGGAAAATTTCTTCTATCTATCCTAATCTAGAAAAGTCCAAATCAAATTAAGAAGATGAAGGTTTAGAATAGAAAAACTTGAACAGGTGCTGAATTTATTTCCTCAGTTAAAAACTATAGAATCTGAAACAGATTTACTGAGAGGTCAAAATCTGTTCTTTCAACGGCTGGTAGAGGATCTTAGGTCAGCCATAATCATTTACCAACTTTAGGTCAAGTGCTGCACAGTATCATTTAGGATTGCTAGATATTGGTGCTCAGTGTACAGTAAGACATACCTGTGGGGGATAGAGATAGTTTGAGGTTGAAACTGGAATGTATGGACATGAAGATCTGGAAATAATTAAAATTGGGTAAACTTTTGAATTAGAAGGTATAGGTGAAGACATTTGTCTTTAGACAGATTGCCTTTCCCTGGTTTTATAATTGCGATAGATATTATGTATAATCGGGACATGCTACTCCTACTCTTTTCAAGGGAGGTAATTGACACATCTCCTCTTCCCTCCCTTCCAATCAGCCATACAATTGGAAACCTTTGGAACTGCTTGAGTTATCCTCAGTAGTAAACACTAAAAAATATAGAATAGAATCTATAAATATAGAATCACTGCTATGATTTAAGGAAATGGTTGAAACAAGTGTTTTTAATTCCACTAACTCCCTTTTTAACAGTTTTCTCTGGCCAGTATGTTAATTTGATATTTTTATACTTGAAGTTGCCTTGTACAGCTAGTTAGAGCTCATTTGAAAGAATACTGGTAGCTTATTACTGGCCATGTTCAAAATTGCAGTCCCTAGAAAAGGAAGTCAGATCATTCTAAAGCCAGAACTACTATGTTTGCTGTGATTTCAGAAAGATTAAATAAAGGAATGAGCAAGTCAACAAAGTTTACTTTTAATAAGTTTCAATAAGTTGAAGCTGGGAAGGGGGACCTACCACATACACAAGTGGGTTGCTTTACTGACCAAAGGACCAAATATAGGAAACTCTGTCAGCTTCCCTGCCCCCCATTTTATGTTGTATGGACTTTATGTTTCCTTCCAACAGAGGCAAAAAGCTGCCCATTTAACTGATGGGAATACCGATTATAGGATTGCCCTAGACTTCCTCATTATGGGTCAAGGCACAGTCGTCCAATCATTTATACATCTTACTGTAACTGGATTGGAGCCCTGGTGGTGTAATGGTCAAGAGCTGGGCTGCTAACTAAAAGGTCAGCAGTTCAAATCCACCAGCTATTCTTCGGAAACCCTATGGGGCAGTTCTGCTGTGTCCTATAAGGTCACTATGGACTGGAACCAACTCGACAGCACCTAACAACAAAAACAACAAAAACAACAACATAACTGAATTAATGCCTTTGTCCAGGTGGAAAGATCAATGTGTAAACTTAAAGAAAAGACACTTGGCTTTCTAAGGTAGACTCTGATGGTCTAAAAAGGAATTTGTTCAGCTATTTGGGTCTGAGACCCTGGTAAGCATGATTGAGGTCAATTTTGTAGGCTGTCCTCATAGTGCTTCTTGGAGTCTTCTTGGTAACAGATGTAATTAAGTGTTGCATTGGCAAACTGAGTGAATTCTGTCCCAGTTCTATCTGACAAATTCATTAGAATTCCAACAGAGTGGTATACTCGTGGAAAATTCTGCAAAAGTCAAGACAGTTTAGAAACAAAGGATAACTAATGTTAGGGGACAATTTTCTATGAATCTCTTGTGTTTCTACATGTTTTGTGAGTAAGGCACCAACTTCCTCTTGTTCTGGATTACCTTTTCAAGAATGTCTGAAGAGTGAACTGCCTTGGAAAACAGTGTCTTCCTCAGAACCAAAGAGCAGAATTGCTTGCAGCCTTGGAACATAAAGGCAATGTCTTCCTTTGGAGCAAAAGGCACACACGCTTATTATGTCCAGTAATAAGAGATTCAGGTTCCCTAAGCTCAGGACTCTTCTTCTATACCATATCCCCACCACTTGTGCATGCATCATTTGGCTCTCTTTTTATCACCCTGTAGGGGTTTCTGTGAATAATAATCTTCGTTTTGTCTGATGATGACTTTCATGTCTTCTACCAGCATTCACAGAAGTGTGGCAGGCAAAATTGTTTGCTTGCAAAGAGGATAAAATTTTCACAGATATGGAATCTTAAATATTCTATCTGCATAATATAGAGAAAAGAAGTAACACCACCCCCAGATAAGTCAACTCACCAGTATCTGATTACAGCTACCATTAAGTACATGATTTATAGGCTGTGAGTACATGAACTAATTGGATAATTACTCTAATGGACCATTATATCTATTAGCAATGCCAGGAGTATTCTTAAAATGTTACTCAAAAGAACTATTGATATTCTAAATACTATAGAATCAAATGTATTTTAAGGTCAGTGGTCAGGATGACTAGAAGTCTAGAGAGAGGTTAACATTTATGGGAATACAAAAGTAAGCCTCAGCCATGGCAGAATATCACTGGACAAGGTGGCATTTATCATTATTTTTTAATGGCCTGAGTAAGACAGATTTGTTAAGAAGGGGGGTATGGGTATTCAAATTTTTCATGAAATAGCTAGTTTGAGTTGGGCAAAAAAAAGAAACACCACCATGTTATGTTTATAGGTTGGATGAGTCGTGTTAAATAATGCCACCTGCAAATTGGTGTCTATAAAACCTGTACTAAGATATCTGGGATATGCTTATGTCCACAAATCAGTAGCAGAACACTTAATTGTGCTCATGTAGAACCTGTACATAGACCAAGATACAGTTGTTGGAACAGAACAAGGGGATACTGCATGGTTTAAAATCAGGAAAGGTGCGCATCAGGGTTGTTTCCTTTCACCATACTTATTCAATCTGTATACTGAGCACATAATCAGAGAAGCTAGACCATATGAGGAAGAACTCGGAATCAGGATTGGAGGAAGACTCATTAACAACCTGCAATACGTAGACGACACAACCTTGCTTGCTGAAAACCAGGAGAACTTGAAGCATTTGGTAATGAAGATTAAGAACTATAGCCTTCAGTATGGATTACAGCTCAACATAAAGAAAACAAAAATCCTCACAACTGGACCAATAAGCAACATTATGACAGAGAAAAGACTAAAGTTGTTAAGGATTTAATTTTACCTGGATCCACAATCAACGGCTATGGAAGCAGCAGTCAGGAAATCAAATGACACAATGCTTTGGGCTAAACTGCTGCTGAAGTCCTCTTTAAAGTATTGAAAAGCAAATATGTCACTTTGAGGATGAAGGTGTGCCTGACGCAAGCCAGGATATTTTCCAACACCTTATATGCATGCAAAAAGATAGATAATGAATCAGGAAGACCAAAGAAGAATTGATGTCCTTGAATTATGGTGTTGGCAAAGAATATTGAATATACCATGGAGTGCCAGAAGAACGAACAAATCTGTCTTGGAAGAAGTACAGCCAGAGTGGTCCTTGGAAGCAAACATGGTGAGACTTCAGCTCACATACTTTGGATATATTATCAGGAGGGAGCAGTCCCTAGAGAAGGACATCATGTCTGGTGAGGTAGAGGGTCAGAAAAAAGAGGAAGATCCTCGACGAGATGGATTGACACGGTGGCTTCAAAAATGGTCTCAACGACTGGGAGGATGGTGCAGACTGGGCAGTGATTCGTTCTGTTAAACATAGGGTTGCTGTAAGATAAAACAGACTTGATGATACTTAACAAAACAGCAAGAAATATCAATCAAAATAAGCATCCTAAACCTTTTGTTTAGTTCTGTAGTTCTCTAATTTAGATCTCAGATATACCAATTTTCCCAATTCAAATGAACCCAAAGTGGCCACTAGCCAACAACTGTCTTTGGTCAGGATATGCAAGAGTTCTTAATACAAACATTACTGAGGCCCATAGGTCTTGGACACGTAGAAGGAGATCTGCTAGGGTAATCTGCAGGCTTAGATTAGGGAGAACCCATGACCACACAAGAAGACAAATACAATTTTCTGCAGACACAAACCAAAATCAGAATGAAAAAGAGCCAAGCTGCAATGTAACAAGATGGAGCTCAGCGATCTGAAAGGACTCACTTAATGGCCTCCAAGACTCCTCGTGGAAATGGGCAGCCTAAAAGGGCTCATCAGGATCCTTTGCCCATGCCTGATGAGAGGTTCAAGACAGCAGGCTGGTCACTTTGGTCCTGCTTCAGACACCAAATAATTGTTAAAAATGAAACAGAGTTTCTGCAAAATAAAAAAAAAATAAAACTTGTTTCTGTCGAGTTGATTCCAACTCATAGTGACCTTATGGGGCAGAGTAGAACTGCCCCACAGGGTTTCCAAGGAGCAGCTGGTGGATTCCGATTGTCAATCTTTTGGTTAGCAGCCTGAGGTCTTAACCACTGCACCACCAGAGCTCCTATAAAATAAAAGAATATTTTTATTCAGATTCAAAGATTTGCAAATCAGGATGCACCAGAATGAAAGTTCAAAATGGCATTCGGAAGGGGAACAGAAGCTACACCTTTTACCAGAACTATGTACAGGGTGGGGAAAGAGTATGGGGGGTACATTTGATTGGTTGACATTATCAACATGCTCTGTAAGACCCATTCATCAAGAATTTCTATTGGCTGGGGTACGCAACCTTAACCATGGTTTCCTATGTTTCAGAGTTGGTTCCTGCAACCATCTAGGTGGGCCACCTCAGAATCTTGCAGAAAGAGTTACATTAAAACCTGCAAAAGCTGGAACCTGTGTAAAGTGGAAACCTGTCCGAGAAGGAAAACTCAAATATTTTCCACTAAAATGAGCGCTAGAAAAGTGGTAAGACTTCACCTTGTCAAAGGCAGAAAACTTGTAAGATCCAAAAAAAACAAGGCAGTCCCATTGAGTTCCAGCTCTCACAATTTTCATTGTATTTTGAGCAAGAGTGTAGCCATGATGCACGGACTCTCAAAAGCAGAAGCAAGGGTCTAGGATAAATGGAGTCTGATTTAGACCTGCGTCAGCCATTTTAGTTATGTCAAGCACCTCAGTTTTAGAGTACTCTTTCACAACTCTGACATCATAAATAGCAGCACCATTTCTGAAATACCCAATTCAAATCTTCCACCCTCTTATCTCTCTTGCTCATTTAAGTTAATGCATTTTCAAAACCTCTTCCCTGCAATTCAAAAATACTAAAAGTTTTAGAAGCAAAAAGTGTTTTCGTAAGCCCAGTGCCAAAACTCACTTTGTGGTAAAACATGACTTAAACTGTCTTTACTTATCTCAGTTTGATAGTCATTATTTGTCTCACTTGATATTACTATGCGTATACTTTCTTGCAGAAAAATAATTACATTTGATCAGCAGTTCCTTTCCCAGGCCCTGACGATTTTACATGCTGAACACCACGTTAACTTTCTGAAATCTAAAATATGCCAAATTATGAGACACATCTGTCTCCAAGCATTTCAGACAGAGGATTGTATACCAGGAATCCAACATGGACTTGAACTCACCAAGAGTTAAAATCCTTGTCTTCGTCCACTTTTTGCTTTATTGTCACCATTCACTCTCTTCCGTCTATTCCTCCTTACCCTGTTCAGAATGCAAGCCCGTCATTATGATGACCAAGCACAAACAACATTTTCCCCTCACGTTCTACTCCTCTGGGAAAAGAAATAACAGAAGAAAACAATCCGTTTGTCTTTTCTCTGCACATGAAATAATATGACCAGTTCCACTGCATTCACTTTAAATTTGTCGTGAGAAAGAAATCACAGTCATTCCACTCAAGTCCTTGGTAATGGTAAATTCCTCAAGGGAGGCATTTTGTTTTAGTTCATTCTCCTCCAACTCAAACACCTTCTCCCCACTCACTCTCAGCTGATGACAGAGAAACATACCCCCATCCATTACTGAGGTAATTGAAGGACTCGGGCTGGAAATCTCACTCCTTTCCCTCATCAGACTTCTAAGTTTATCCCCAGTTCTTCCATCTTGTTGGTGCTTAATTTCCTCATAACATATATTAATTTGAAATTATCTTATTTAAGCATTTGTTTACTTGATTATTGTATGTCCTCATTCCAAATGAATTAGAAGGTACAGTGAAGGCTTTTGTTTTGTTCCCTCTGGTATCCTTAGCTCTAAAATAGTGACTGTCACATAGTAGGTGCTTAAACAACTCAGTTACTTAATTCGATCTTGAACTCTATTTTATTATAATTACTAAAAACTGACTCCTAATTGTAAGGAGAAATGTCTAATATAAAGAGAGTATTTTGCTTTGTGTGCCAACAATTTTTAAATAAATGCCTTCAGTTTTATCATTTAGCAAAAATTGGCACTTGATAAAAGAAGTTATATTTACTTTTTTTGGAAGAATTTCAATTTGGCTAATACTGAATTACCTGAAGCCGCATAGCATTTTCAAGATGTCAAAATAAAACTTTGGATGCCTCCCTCACACCAGACTGAAATTCTCCTCTTGATTCATTTAACACTTTGTAAGGCTGCCAGATGTGGTATTTGGTTCTCTTTTGTTTGATCTTATACTTAATCACTGTGTATTTGAGAAAGTTGATTAACCTAATTTTCTTTTGCTTGGGAATCACTTGTTTTAGTTTAGACACCTCGAGCATACAAACAAAGTCATTAAATGTTTTAATTACATTCAATGTATTTTGCGCAAGATCCTCCCAGAAGGCTATTTTTGTAGTTACATTTGTTAAAAAAGAAGCAGGACGTGGAGGGATAATGAAGAAATGGCCAAAAAACCCAAAGGCTTGCCATCTCTGGTTTTAGCTTATATACTGTAACACTGGGACCAAGAAATTTTAATCTCACAGCCTTTCTTTTTAATGCTATGCCTGGAATATATAAGCTTTAAGGCATATTTTAGGAGGTTTTGTTATCCTTCCCTAGACGCTGAATTCACAGCCAGCACAATTTCACATTTTGTAAAACTGCCACCCAGGGCTCCAGACTCTTCTTTTAAAAGTATCCTTTTTGCCAGTTAGTGTCTCACATTTCCTGCTCATACCCTCTCTCCAGATACCTTGATTGTCCTTATTACTGATTCACACTTTACATTCAAAGTATTTTGTGCCCCCTTTCTCTAACAAGAGTGTGTTTCCCTTAATAACTTTAGGTCTTACTCTAAGACGGAGCTGCAGAGCAAGATTGTTCTAATTACTTATCAAAGCCTAGGGAAATGAAAGGGAAAAACAAAAGATTCTAAAGTTTTCATACTCCACACACGCGTACCCACTTTCTTGGCCAAAGAATAGCAAGCTGGGGAATTTAACTTTTGGAGAAAAAGCTATCACACAGTCAGAAAGGTAAAAAATGTACTGCTACAATACAGAAGTATATGCTCATTTCTAGGAACATGTAAGAAATAGAAGAAGTTATATAACAGTACTGCAGTATCTCCCTTCTCAGTGCCTAACAATCATCAACCAAAAAAGCAACTACAATATTTAAAATCATGGTTACCTATAATTTACTTGGATCCCTGGTGGTGCAGTGGTTAAGAGATATAGCTGGCTGGATGGCACAAGTGGTTTACGATTGAATCTACCCAGCAGCATAATGGAAGAAAAGCCTGGCAGTCTGCTTCTGAAAGATTACCACCAAGAAAACACCGCGGAGCTATTCTACTCTGCAAAAAATGGGGTGTCCATGAGTTGGAATTGACTCGATAGCCATTTTTTTTCCTTTTTTTTAATAATTTACTTTACCTGGGAAGCCTCCCCTGGAAGTACCCACATTTTTCTCAGAGCCCATTGAGGGCCTACTTGGGCCTTTACCATATGTAGTACATTAGACCATATAATATGTAACTCACTCATCTGTCTTCTTCATTGTAACATGTGCTCCTTGAGGGCTGGGTGCTCTTTACCCACAAAAGTGTCAACACTAGTGCTTGGATTAAACAATTAAAACTCTTTTGATCCTTTTGCAGTTCGTTAATTCTTCCTACAAATAATATCCTAGGCTACAAAACATCTAAAGACTAGTTGACAATTTCAAGGGTTTAGGTTTATAAGTAAATTAATAAAAAGAGGCTTCTGTCAATCAGTGGGAACAATGGGAAAAAGATGAGGACAAATGTAATATATTGAACTATTATGTGTCAGACACTATTTAAGCTCGTACTGATGCAATTTGACTTTATAAGGCAGTGTCTTAGTTATCCAGTGCTGCTATAACAAAAATACCACAGGTGGATGGCTTTGAAAAACAGAAATTTATTCTCTCACAGTCTAGGAGGCTAGAAGTCAGAATTCAGGATGCCAGCTCCTGGAGAAGGCTTTCTCTCTTGGTTGGTTCTGGGGGATGGTCCTTGTCATCAATCTTTTCCTGGTCTAGGAGCTTCTCAGCACAGTGGCCCCGGGTCCAAAAGATGCACTCCACTCCCGGCTCTTATTTTTTGGTAGTATGAGGTCCCACTCCTCTCTGCTTGCTTATCTCTTTTGTATTTCTAAAAAGAGTGACTCAAGATAGACCCAATCCTGTAGATTGAGTCCTGCCTTATTAACATAACTGCCTCTAATCCTGCCTTATTAATATATAGAGGTTAGGATTTACAACACGTAGGATAATCGCATCAGATCACAAAATGGTGGACAACTATACGATAATGGGAATCATGGCCTAGCCAAGTTGACATAAATTTTTGGAAGATACAATTCAATCAATAGAATTCCATCTTTTTATCCCCTAAGATTCATATCCTTGCCACATGTAAAACACATTTACCCCATCATATCATAACAAAAGTTTTAAATCAACTCCAAGTTCAAAATCTCCTAGGGAAAAATTTGTCTTCACTTGTGAAACCCAGAATACAAGTTATCTGTTTCCAAAGTACAATGGTAGAACAGACACAAGGTAGATATTTCCATTATAAATGGGAGAAGCTGGAGGAAAAGAAGGGATGACAAACACTAAGCAAGTCAAAAAACGCAGCAGAACAATTCACATTAGCTCTCAAGCCTTGAAAATAATTGTCTGTTCTCTGAGACCATCTAGGCAGTGACCCTGCCCTCCAGACTCTCAGTGTTGGCTACACTCTCCAAATCTGGGTGGAGGCCCCTCAGTCCTGGGCTTCAGTTCTGCTTTCCAGGCCACTGGGACAGCAACTCTGCTCCCATGGATTTGGGTGGCCCCATCCTCCTAGTCTGTCTGAATGGTGACCATACCCTCACAGCCCCAAAAGGCTTTTGGGCATGGCAGCCCTACCCCTCAGCTTTGGGCAGCAGATCTGGCCCCACCCAATGGCATTCGTGAAAGGCAGCCCCACGTTCCAGAACAGAGTTGATGAAGATCTGACTCTGAAACATAAGAGGCTGTGGCTCCATATTTTCAAACCACAGAGGCCATGGCTCCACTCTTTGAGACCCCAGAGGTCACGGCCCTATCCTTTGAGACTGAGGTAGTTCTGCTTCCTGTGTTCCTTGTCTCATTGGTTTCTGCTTCCTGGTTCCTTGGCCTCTCAGCTCTTTGGTCCTGTTGGGCTGGCCCAGCATTGGCCCTGCTTGGGCAAGTGTTCCAAAGCTCTTTAGCACTACCAATAAGTGCCTGGAGGCACCCTACTCCGGCAGTAAACCTCACCCGGAAGTCATTCAGCTCTCTTGCTCCATGGGTCTGCAAGCCTAGCTCCACTCTGCTGGGAGGGCTCCTCAACAAAAGCAGTCAGTTCTCTTGCTCCATGGGTCTAGCTCTGGTCTCCTGGTTCTGCTGCTGTCATTTCTCTGCTGCTACTTCTCACCATTTGTGCCATCTCCGGTGTCACAGCTCTCCTCACTTCCTTCTGAATCCTCACCAGAATTGTCTTTGATGTCCATAATTCCATCAGCAGTCTCTTCAAAGCAATCTAGGCTTTTACTATTAGGCACTTTGAAACTCTTAAAGACTCTACCTACTCACAGTTTCAAAACTGCTTCCACATTTTAGGTATCTGTTAGAGCAGCACCCCACTAATGGGACCAAATTCTTAGTTTTCTAGTGTTGCTATAACAGAAATACCACAAACGAAGACTTTAACAAAGAGAAATTTATTCTCTCAGAGTTTAGGAGTCTAGAAGTCTGAAATCAGTGCACCTGCTCTAGGGGAAAGCTTTCTTTCTCTGTCAGCTCTGGAGGAAGGTCCTTGTCATGCAAGGACCCCAGGTCTAAAAGACGCATTCTACTCTCAGAGCTTCTTTCTTGGTGGTATGAGGTCCCACTTGTCTCTGCTCACTTCTCTTTTTTTAGATTGTCTCAAGATACAACCTAATCTTATAAATTGAGTTCTGCCTCATTATCATAACCTCCGCTAATCCTGCCTCATTAACATCATAGAGGTTAGGATAATCACATCAGATCACAAAATGGTGGACAACCACACAATACTGGGAATTATAACCTAGCCAAATTAACACTTATTTTTGGGGTACATAATTCAATCCATATCAGGTAGGCATTATTATTACTAATGGATGAATTGACTCTCAGAAAGTTGAAGTACTATTTAAAGTCTTCAAATTGCTTTTTGACATACCTAATGGTAGTTGGAGGTAAAGTTTTGAAAATAAATTCACTGTTAAAAGATATAGACTGAGTCAGTAAAGTAACTTTGAGAAATGTGATTATGATCATCAAAGAAGCAGTCCATCATTACTAAAAGTGTGCGTTAAATTGTAAAAAATTGATTGACCAAAACATTGAAGCAGGGTTATTATCTAGACATTCATTAAAAAATGAGCTAAGCACAACTGGACTAAACCAACAGCTAAGAAGTTTCCTGAATACAACCAAACACTTTGAAGGATAGAGTGGCAGTGGTGGGGGTCTGGGGACCATGGTTTCAGGAGATATCTAGGTCAATTGGCATAACAAAGTTTATTAAGAAAATGTTCTGCATCCCACTTTGGTGAGTGACATCTGGGGTCTTAAAAGCTAGTGAGTGGCCATATAAGATACATCAATTTGTCCCAACCCACCTGGAGCAAAGGAGAATGAAGAACACCAAACACACAAGGAAAACATTTGCCCAAGAGACAGAAAGTGTCACATAAACCATAGACTGCATCAGCCTGAGACCAGAACTAGATGGTGCCCAGCTACCATCAATGACCGCCCTGACAAGGAACACAAAAAAGAGTCCCTGGCAGTGTGGGAGAAAAGTGGAGTGCAGAACTTAAATTCTAGTAAAAAGACCAGACTTAATGGTCTGACTGAGACTGGAGAGACCCCGGAAGACATGGCCCTCGGAATCTCTGTTAACCCAGAACTGAAACCGTTCCTGAAGCCAGCTCTTCAGAAAAAGATTAGATTGGACTGTGGAACATAAAATGATATTCATGAAGAGAGTGCTTCTTAGCTCAAGTAGATACGTGAGACTAAATGAGCAGCTCCTGTCCAGAGGCGAGATGAGAAGGCAAAAAGGGATGGAAGCTGGTTGAATGGACACGGGAAAGGAGTGGAAAGGAGGAGTGTGCTGTTACATTATAGGGAGAGCAGCTAGGCTCACAGAGCAATGTGTGTAAAAAATTTTGTATGAGAAACTGACTTGAACTGTAAACTTTCACTTGAACCACAATTAAAAAAAAAAAAAAAGAGCTAAAGTTAAAATGCCAACTCATCTATAAACAAGGAAATGAATAATTCGCCTCTATTAGAAGATAGCAATTGGCCGTGAAATAACAGGTGAAATAGTTCATGAATGCTGAGTGTGTAACATGGATGGATGACTTGCAGTGTGCACTCATTTCAGAAAAATGACAGGTAGGCTTTGAGGGCAGCAACTTCATAATGCCACACTCAGATGGACCTCTGTTCACATTCATTCAGATACATTCTTTAAAATGCATATTTTATTATCAATTTACATTCAATATGACTGATCATTCTAAACAACTTCTGTATACGAACAATTACTTGTCCAACTTCTTAAAGTTAGTTAAGTGGTAAAATAGAAGTGGACACCAAATCTGTCACATCAGGGTCTACATTGTTTCCTCAACACTCCTCTCAAACGTGTAGCTTTCGTTTGCATTCTTATTACAAAATATCCTTCATAGCCATTGACAAGTGTTTAAATGGAAATTCCATAACAATCATCGCACACTATATATTCACTCATCTTCTCTGCAAAACAATTTTCTACAGTATTAAGAGACATTAAATAAGTCACTGCAAAATACACAACTTTCAAATGATGGTTAAAAGTCGTTTTAGGTTGCAAATTGTATTAAAATTAGATGTAAGAGTTATATAGCCTTAAAATGCTTTATTAGCTTTATGTAAATTTAAAGTATTCCAGACTCAGAATTCAGTCTAGATTGGATTCAAGATGAGTTAATTATCTATATTGTCAATCATGAATGATACTCAAATAAGGTTTAAAGCTAAAAAATGAAAGCAGAATGAGTGTGTCTTTCATTAACTCTTTCTAATACCCCTTTTAGAAAAATAATTCAGAAAGACAGGAAGTAATCCAAGAAGGAAGATTGAAAATGCCTGGTATGTGAAAAAGAAAAATCTGTAAATGTGTGGGTATATTTAAACAAATTTTAACACTATAAAACTGAAATGTTTTCATTAGTGATAATTATTAGTTAAAAATAATGGACATAATATTATTTTACTAAGAGATAGGAGAAGAAGATCTTTACATACAGTACTGTGATTTCATTTAATTATTTCAAAAGAGTTTGGGGAAATATATTCACTTCAAACTTTAGGTTAAACAGATATAATTCCAATAATAGTCACTTAAAAGATAGAAATAGAGGTTACAGCTTCCAAAATAGTAAAAGAAACATGTAATATAAATTTAATCTACATAAGACAGAAAATACAAAAATAAGATAACATGAAAATATGAAATGTGGTAAAAATAAATCCCAATATATAATATTTTCATATTAATGAAAAAGCAAAATTACTTAAAGGTTATGATAATGCACATACTACTTATCTAGATTATGAGGTGCAGTAAAAATTGTCCTTAGAGGAACATTTTTACTTTTAAGTGCTTCTATAAAAAGAAAAATGTATAGCACTTAATTGATTCTATTTGAAAAGCAAATAGATTTTAATATTAATAAAGTAGACATCCAATATAAAAAGCAAGAAAAAGATAGACTAAACCAAAGAAAGAAACAAATAAATTATAAGTAAATTATTGAAAAATTGCTGAAATAGAAAGCAAATACATAACAGAAATGATCAGCAAAGTCAAAAGACGGTTCTCTGAAGAAAAATAAAAAAGATGAACTTGTGTCTGTGAGCAGCAATTTTATGATGTTAGTGTCATTTTTTTTCCTACTAATATCCCTTTGGACACATATGTGACAAAACAGTTTTGTATTTTTCCTTTATTCATTCTGTATAAGTCATAGTGGTATAGTCCATAATTACGTACAGTCTTCGCCTCTACCCTATTTCTGCATCAGGGTAGTAACTTTTCCTTATCAAGATAGCCCAAATAGACAATAATAGGAATGAAAATTGGGCCATAATCCCATACATCATTATTTATTATAAAATTTTAGTCAGTGAAATAACCTGGTATTAACACAAAAGTTGACAAATCAACCAGTGAAACAGACTGGAGAACCAAACTCAGCCTTGATATATGACATGAGAAGCATTGCAATTTAGGTTAAGGTTAGACAATTCCACCAAGACTACTGAGACAATTTATCAATAATATAGAATCAAAATGTATCACAATACCAAGCAATCATAAAAATAACCTTGAAGTGCATTAAACACCCATATTTGAAAAGCAAGTTTGTTTCAATTTTTAAAAGAAAAGCTAAGAGCTATGCTTATGTTTTGAGGACTACGAAAAACTTCTAAACATGAAAAAAAAGCAAAAACAAAGGAATGATTGATGAATTTAACTATGTCATCATCTTAAATTTTAGCTCTTCGGAATATTCCCTAACCCAGAAAAAGATATTTTCAACACTTAAGCTAGATTATTATTACAATAAATAACAGAATCTACAAATCAGAAGGAAAAAGAGAAACACTCCCATTCTTATGTATACACCCAAGAGACAAATCTCACACAATACTCATGAATGAATCACTGTTTATAAAAGGAACAATAATAATAATGGGAAAACAATCTAATATACAACAATTTTTGTGCATTAATATAATTTTACAGTGATCTACAATGAAATTGAATTAACTGAAGCTCCATGTACCAAGATGGACGAATCTGTCACACGATATTAAATTTAAAAAATAGGTTGAAGAAGACATAGAGATAAGCTATGAATATAGGCTGTGAATTCATAGGCTGTGAATATAAACTTGAAGAGTAAATTTTTTTAAAGTAACAAATGATATAAAGCAAACTCAGTAGTTATAGACAGCAGGAGGGATGCTATCAGTTAAAGAAAATGGAAAATTCAAATGTCCGTATTTTCTATTTTTTACACTGGATATTAGGACCTCAGTATCTAATTGCTTTATTTTTCATTCTACTTGAATATTCTAAATATTTCACAATGAATTTTTAACTGGAATAATAATTTTATCTCATCAGGTTATCCTGAGGATTAGTGGATATACATGTAGTTGGGCTGCACAGTAGCCCATAGATCAAAATATTTTACTTTTATTAAAATTATTATTAAAATTAAATTTTATTAAAAATTATTAAATTATTAGTAAGGAGCCCTAAGAAATGCAGTGTTATGAGATTTTATTTACAAACCCACCTACAGGAAATTATTTTTTAAATAGAAAAAAATAACTTTGCTCCACAGTAGACTATTGTATCAAAATTTCAGACTGTAGTGTAGCATACATTTTCTTTGAATAACGGTTGTTAATACTGCATTTAAGAAAACCTCTGTTTTCTATTTGCTTTAAAGATTATTCTATTTTCCTTTTTTTTTTGGATTTTATTTTCAGTGCTTGAAGCAGATATTCTTCATTAAGAATATGTAGATTTTACTTGTCTCTTCACTGACATACATTAATTATGTTTTGCTTTCTACTAATGTTTTGTATCAAATCAGAAGTTAAAATAACATATAATTAATAGGAACATTAATGATTAAGGAAACTCATGAAGAACTACAGTAAAATATATGATTATAGTCAAAGATAATAAACCAACTTAAATTAAATATACAGAAGGATTTCACAACATGTCTGTGGCTTTCTCATTCATGTGTCTTAAGGTTTCATGTTATTCCTTAGTTGTTTTCAGGTCATCAGAATCCAAGCGGAGGAAAAAAATCCATGAGAAGCTCAGTTTCATTGTCAGCCTTTTCCACGACATCGGAATCTCTTTCCTGAATGGGTTTTACATTGGAGATACCCCTTCCTATGAAACAAGGAGAATAAACTTGGAAGCTTAAACAACTCTCAAAAAACTACACTCAAGCAATTGGTTAAATACTAAATTAAATTTCTACCCTATTGAATGTATTCATTCTTTTAAAAACATAATTGTAATGTCAATTTTGATACACTTTCTTGATAAATTTGCTGTTGTTGTTGTTCGCTGAAGTCCAGTCAGCCGTCTGACTCGTGGAGACCCCCTGTGTTACAGAGTAGAGCTGCCCCATTGGGTTTTCTTGGCTGTAATCTTTACTGAAGCAGAAACCAAGACAAAAACTGAAGAACTTAAGTTAGTATTTGAGCAGTTTCACTAAGCTGTTGAAACAGAATCAAAGTTCAGAAATCTCCAAGGCAAAGTAATCCAGTTTCAGTTGATATCCCTGAAAGGCTATGGTAAGAGGCTGAGAGGAAATTCTCATTGGATTAAGATGATCGGTTGCTATCCAAACTACCTCCAGGAAGAAAACTAAATTCTTTTTCCAGGAAGATAATATCCAGAGCAGCTTACATTTTTCAAGCACGGTGTCATCCAGTCAAAAGTTACCAGACATGCCTGAAAACAAAGCCAAATGATTGGAAACTAAGAATTTTTTTTTTTTTTTAAATGAGGGGCCTCAGTTTATTTATATATCTGAGTTATCAAACACAGATTATTAAATAATGATGACGAATACTTTCAAGAATGCTTTCAAGACAACAAGTTTATAAGACTGAGAATTTGCAGAGAAACGTAATCTTAAGGAAAAAAGAATCAAATAGAAATTCTAGAAATGTGAAAGCTGATAACTGAAAAAAAATCTAAATGTACGAGTATAACATTAAAGTATACATAGTAGAATAGAGGATTAATGAAATGGAAAGTAGAAATTATCCTAACTAAAGCATGGAAAAACAAACATAAAAATTTATAAAAACGTATATATGTCTCAGATTGGAAAGATTTAGGAGTTCCAGAGGAAGAGAAGACAAAGAAAGGGTCAAGATAAATATTAAAACAGATGCTGCCGGAAAAATTTTTGAAAACTGATACTTTACTCCAACACAAACACAAGGATTAAGAAAAAAAAAAAAAAGCTAACAAGATAAATAAAAAGAATATCTACTATAATCAAATCATCTTGAAAATACTGATTATCAAGGAAATAGAGAAAAACCTAAAAGCAGCCAGAGTAAAAAAGACCCATTATCTTGAATTGAGTAAGTATAATAGTGAAATTGTTTCTTTAATGGAAATATTGGAAGTCAGAACATAATGTATAACATCATTAGACTGATAAAAGAAACTAGCTATCAACCTAAAATAACAGTTAAAATAGCCTTCAAAATAAATGAGATTAAGTCTTTTATACATGAACAAATGGCAGATTTTAAAGATATTAAGGTATTTTGATTACTTGTGCAATGATATAAATATTAATATATTATGGACTGAAATATGTCATGGATACATGTTATAATCTTTTGAGTATTTGTTAAAAGAATAAAAAAGTTTACTTAAAATTACGTAGAGAAAATAATTAAGAATATTTGATTAATCCAAAAGAGGCAAAGAGGGAAAAACTGGGCAAAAATGGTTGAGACACACAGAAAACAAATAGTAAGACCCAAGATAAAACACAGATATATCAGTAATCATATTATATATAAATAAGACTACTTTAAACCAAAGAAAGACTTTTTTAAGATTGTTTTAAAATATAAATTCTTATTATAAGACCCATATCTTAACATAAAGACACAGCATTGTTAAAAGTAAAAGGATGGAAAAAATAAAGCATGACAAACATGGCAAAGGTATACTAATAACAATTTACTGAAACTGACACTAGAAAAAATAGAAACCTTAAACTACTTTGTCTATTAAAGATATTAATTCCATTATTCATAATTTTCCGGGTACAAATGACTTCACAGTGAATTTTCCACACATTATGAAAGAAATAAAAATTTTACACAAAAAAATCCAAAAATAATAAGAGAAAACAACAGAAAATTTTTTTTTATAAAGCCATCATAAATTTGATACCAAAACCTGACAAGAACATTCCTAAAAAGACAAATTGCAGACGTATATCTCTTGTGGAATAGATAGAAAAATCCTATATAAAACATGCCAAAACACATGTGTTTATCACAGACAGTGTATTAATAAAGAGAGTCTAACATAGATTCATATATTCTGTAACTTTTAAAATTATGCAACACTAATCTTTAGTGATACAAATCGGAACATGGTTTACCAGAATAATGGCTTAGAGTAAGTCACAAGGAAAGCCTCTGGGATGATCATAATATTCTAGTTTTTGTTTGTTTTGTTTTTTAATCTGAGATTGTTCCATGAGTGTATTCACTTTGTATAAATTGTATATTTATGATTTTTGCAATTTTCAAAAATGTATTATCCTGGAATACAAGAATTTAAAAAGGAAAGGAAAGATTAGAGGCCAATCTTGTACGAATACAGATTCTTAAAAAGCCCAAAACCGTATGCAATAACATGATTTTACATGATCAAATTGCATTTACTCATATACACTTGGTTCAAAATTTTAAGACATGAAATGTCAGCCCCCAGTTAAACAAACTAAAAGATTTTTAAACATGATTATCTAAATAGAGAAAACCACTAGATACAAGTAAACTCTACCGCACATCAAAGACAAAAATCAAAACGCAATTGATTAAACTTTAACTGTAGAGTAATATTTTAATAATTTCAGAAGAATGTATAGGAGTACATTTATAATCACCTGGGGATGTGTAAGAGTTCTTAAACAAGACACATATAACATTACTCTTAAAGAAATGGTTTATAAATCCAACTACATTAAAATAAAGAAATTTTTTTAATCAAAGACCACAACCTGTGTGTCAGTTTGTAGTATTGTGGTGGCTTGCATGCTGCTGTGATGCTAAAAGATATGCTACTGAATTTCAAATACTAGCAGGATCACCCATGGTGAAAAAGTTTCAGTGGAGCTTCCAGACTAAGACAGACTAGGAAGAAGGACCTGGCAATCTACTTCTGAAGAAAATTAACCAGTGAAAACTTATGGATAGCAGTGAAACATCGTCTAATACAGAGCTGGAAGATGATCTCCTCAGCTTGGAAGGCAGTCAGAAATGACTGGGGAAGAGTTGCCTCCTCAAAGCAGAGTTAACCTTAATGACATGTTTAGAGTAAAGCTTTCAGGACACTTATTTGCTAATGTGGCACAATTCAAAATGAGAAGAAACAGCTACAAATATTCATTAATAATCAGAACTTGGAATGTACAAAGTATGCCAAGGAAAACGGTAAGTCATCAAAATGAATAGGAGGCTTGAAGACAGATATCCTAGGCATTACTGATCTGATAAAAGAGCCTTGGTTGCACAGTGGTTAAGTGTTAGACTGTTAACTGAAAGGTTGGCAGTTCGAACCCACCAGACTCTCTGTGAGAGAAAGAGGTAGAAGTCTGCTCCCATAAAGATCACAGCCTTGGAAACCCTGTGGGGCAGTTCTACTCTGCTATGAGTCGGAATCAACTCAATGGCAATAGGTTTTAGTGAGCTGAAATGAACTGGTATTGGCCATTTTGCACTGGACAAACATGCGGTCTACAACGTGGGGGATGACAAATTGAAGAGCAATGGCATCACATTCATCATCAAAAGGAACTTTTCAAGATCAATCTTGAAGTACATTGCTGTCAGTGACAGGATGATATCCATATGCCTACAAGGAAAACCAGTTAACAGGACTGTATTAAAATGTTTGCACCAACCACTAATGCCAAAGACAAAGATACTGAAGATTTTTACCAACTTCTGAAGTATGAAATTGATCAAATATGTAATCAAGATGCATTGTTAATTACTGCTGATTGAAATCTGAAAGTAGGAAACAAAGAAGGATCAGTAGTTGGAAAGTATGGCCTTGGTGATAGAATTGACACTGGAGATTGCATGATAGAATTCTGCAAGGTCAATGACTTATTCATCAGAAATACCTTTTACTCAACAGCATAAATGACTACTATATACATAGGCCTCGCCAGATGGAGTACATAAGAATCAAATTGACTTCATCTGTGGAAAGACATGGAGAAGAAGCTCAATATCATAAGTAAACACAAAGCTAGGGGATGACTGTGGAACAGACTGTCAATTGCTCATAGGTAAGTTCCAGTTGATGCTGGAGAAAAGTAAAACAAGTCCATGAGAGACAAAGTACAACATTGACTATATCCTGCCTGAATTTAGAGACCATCTCAAGAATAGATTTGATGCATGGAACAATAATGACTGAAGACCAGAGGAGTTGTGGGATGATATCAAGGACATCATACATGAAGGAAGCAAAAGATCACTAAAAAGACTCATTAGCAATCTATGATATGCAGATGATTCAACCTTGCTTGCTGAAAGTAAAGAGGACTTGAAGCACTAACTGATGAAGATCAAAGAGTACAGCCTGCAGTATGGATTACATCCCAACATAAAGAAAACAAAACCCTCACAACTGGACTAAGCAACCTCATGATAAATAGAGAAAATATTTAAGTTGTAAAATTTCATTTTATTTGGATCAACAATCAACATCCATGGTAATGCTGTTGTTAGGTGCCCTCAAGTCAGTTCTGGCTCACAGCGAATTACACAGAACAAAACACTGCCTGGTCCTGCGCCATCCTCACAATCGTTGTTATGCTTGAGCCCATTGTTGCAGCCACTGTGTCAATCCATATCACTGAGGGTCTTCCTCTTTTTTGCTCACCCTCTGCTTTACCAAGCATGATGTCCTTCTCCAGGGACTGGTCCCTCCTGATAACATGTCCAAAGGATGTAAGACAAAATCTTGCCATCCTCGCTTCTAAGGAATATTCTGGCTGTACTTCCTCCAAGACAGAGTTGTTCTTTCTTTTGGCAGTCCATGGTATATTCAGTATTCTTCCCCAATACCATAATTCGAAGGCATCAATTCTTCAGTTCCTTATTCATTGTAAAGGTTTCACATGCATATGAGGCGATTGAAAACACCATGGCTTGGGTCAGGCACACCTTAGCCCTTAATATGACATCTTTGCTCCACAGAAGTAGCAGTCAAGAAATCAAATGATGTATTGCATTGGGCAAATCTGCTGCAAAAGACCTCTTTAAAGTGTTAAAAAACAAAGATATCACTCCCTAGAGAAGAACATCATGCTTGGTAAAGTGGTGAGTCAGAGAAAATGAGAAAGACTGTCAACAAATTGGATTTATACAGCAGCTACAACAATGGGCTCAAACAGCAATGATTGTGAGGATGGCACAGGACTGGGCAATGTTTTGTTCTGTTATACATGGGGTTGCTATGAGTCAGAACTGACACAGTGGCACCTAACACTATCAACATTCACCAAAGAAAGAGCCCTGGTGGTGCTAACAGAAAGGGTGGCCATTCCAACCCACCCAGCAGCTCTGTAGGAGAAAGACTTGGCTATCTGCAACCATAAAGTTTATAGCTTTGTTAGGTGTTGGAAGATGAAATGGGTTAATATCTGATCTATAAATTGGTACACTGGATTTTGGGTTCTGAAAGGATATATATCCATTGCTGTCAAGTTGATTCCCTCTCATGGTGACCCCATGTATTACAGAGTAGAACTGCTCCATAAGGTTTTCTTGGCTATAATCTTTATGGAAGGTGATCACCAGACGTTTCTTCTGCACTGTTGCTGGGTGGGTTTAAACTGCCAACCATGAAGTTAGTAATCGAGTACAAACCATTTTTGCCACCCAGGGACCTTCTGAAACGAGATGTCGTTACAAAATTAACTGGGAAAAAAGTGAAATAAAGGGCAAGTACAGTCAGAAACACAACACTTGGCAATAACTGAGACTGAAATTGTAGTTGGTTCTGATTCGTGAGTTTTCTCCATGCATAAGGTTCCAAGAAGTGGAGAAAATTGCTCAAGGTGACAACCAAGAATTCACAGAGACCAGAACTGAAAATCACATCTATCAGACAATGGAGGCCTTGCCTTTTCATGTGAAATACCATTAGAAGACAGGAGTCTCTTTCAAATTTTTAGTAAGTTTTGAATTAGTCTGTCCTAATGACTCAAATTTAGAAGACTTCTCTATTTAAGATTTCCAAAAAAGAATGCTTGACAAGTTAGACAGCAAGCATGTATCTCATTAGCTCCTAGAAAATGTCAAATTCATTTACACATTCAGAGAGTTAATGATGTGTTCCTGGATGTTTTCATATAAGTAACTATTTTCTACCTAATTTTAGAACACCTAGAAAGGTTTCTTATTTTGAGAATTGTGAAAATTCAATCTTCTAAATGGTTTCAGAAAACATATACTCTTTGTCAATGTGTGGAAATTAACATATGAATATATAAATACATTTATGAATATGTGGGTATATATTCATGTATATATACACATGTGTGTATATATATATATATATATATATACACATACATATATATGTATATATGGCTGCAACAATGAGCTTTCACAATGGGTTCAAACATAGCAACGATTGTGAGGATGGTGCAGGACCGGGCACCACCTGTTGTATATAGGGTAGCTATGAGTTGGAATCGACTCAATGGCACCTCACAACAACATTAGGCGCTATTGAGTCGGTATACAGTATGTTTGTTTAATTCTATGATTATGTTTTAAGTTATAGAATTTTCATTTTTAATATGCTGGTCTTTTACATATTATGTCCTTTTTTTCCCCCACAATTTCCAGCCCATTATTCTCTTTGAACATCATAAACATACTCATTTTAAAGTATCATTCATAGTTTCCTATTATGTCTAGTTCTTTGTCAATTATTTACTATGTGTCTATTTTCTCTCTCTCAGATTTTTCATTTTCTTTCATACTTCATATTTATTGATCATGGAAATTGTTTTCTGTTGTATTTGAGAGCCCTGGGGTGCAAAAGCTCCCTATAAAATATTTTATTTGTGCTTTGTGATACACATGGTTGATCTAAATTTGAGCCATTTTTTAAAATTAATTTTTGACCTGAAGTTTTTACAACTTATTGGTAACTTAAACTTTACTTGTATCCTGAATATTATCTTGCTTTCTTATATTCAGGACTTTGGGATAAAAATCTATAGTCTCATTTCAAAAATGAACCAGCATTTCCTCAGTGCTGGTTTTATACAAGATACTCAGCTTCATCCCCATCTAGCTGAATGTGAGGCTCTTTCTTACTGGGATTTATCTGTATATCACCTTTTGATACCCACTGAAATATTTGTCTTTAATTTCCACTCATATTTCTACTTTATGCTTCCCTTTTTTATTTGGAACTTGAAGTTTTTTCTTTCTTTTACTTTTGAGCTTACGTATATATTTTAAAAATATTATTAAGTAGAATTGTTACATCTTCAATGTGGAGGACTTATTCCATTAGTTCAGTCCATTATATTGAAAAGAAGCCTCTCTCTCCCCTATGAATGCATCCCTTTTCAAACATAAGGCTATGAATATTGGCTCTTCTTTCATGAAATGTATGTCTTGTCCACATGGTTTTATCTTATTCTAGGTTCCAGGACTCTGTCCCTAGTAATACACCTCAACAGATCTGAAAGAGACACTCAAGAATAACACACCGTGGGATACTGTAGTACCAGTCAGCCTTGGAATGTCAAGATGCACAGAACATTTCAGGGTAAATAAGGGCACGTCAAATCCTATCTCTTTAAAGATTTCCCCTACCAGTGTGATTGCTCATATGATTCCTTATATTTTTGGAGATCGGATGACAATTAGATCAAATAACCACATGCACAAACATAGTCCCCTACTTACAACATGTTTGAGTTACAACAAATTGCACTTATGACTGTCAGTGTATCTGGAACATTGAAACTTCCTGGGAGGAAGTTACTGGAAAATGCATGCAGGGGGTATGGAAAAAATTGCAGAGTTATTTGAACACGCTCCAAGCATTTGATCGAAGTCATATGACGGAAGCGATTGGTGGAAAAATCACCCATATGGCAAGAAAGCTGAACTTAGAACTTGATATGACCAATGTGGAACAGCTCATAGATCAGAAAGAAAGGGAATTGACAGATCAGGACTGAATGGATTTTGAAGAGGAAAGAAATGCTGAAAAAGAAAGAAATAATGAGGAAGAGGAAGGAGATAAATTTTAAAAAAATTATAGCGAAAGGATTAGCTGAAGTTTTTTGTAAACTAAATCAGGGGCTTCAGTTGGTTGAAAACATGGACCCAAATGATGATTGCTTTGCTAAAGTCAATAGACAGATTTGGAAAGCAGTGAGCTGTTACCAGGAAAGATATGAAAAAAAAAAGAAAAGAACCATACAGACAACTCTCACTGATTAGAAATGCCATCCCCATTCCCAGGGATACTCCAGATGAACCAGAACTTTCTACAGGTGGAGTTGTTACCACAATTGAAAAAATGTCAATGTTGTCCAACTCTTCTTCATCATCATAGTAAATATGTATGATTTGTGTATTTTTTTATGTATGTATAAATGTATTAAAATATATCTGTAAGTTTACATGTAATGTTTCAAACCCCCAAAGACAAATGAAGATCAGATTTATGAAGATATTGATAATAAAACACAGTAATAATGAAAACTAAAGAAAAAAAAGAGGTATTCAACTTTTGTCAGAAGTGACTTACAACGGAGTCTTTGGAACAGAACCCCATCGTAAGTCGGGGACTGTCGTGGATTGAATTGTGTGCCCCAAAAAATGTGTGTAGCAACTTGGCTGGATCATGATTCCCAGTGTTGTATGATTGTGCAATCTGATGTGATTCTCTTATGTGTTGTGAACTCTATCACTATGATGAGATTATATGTGATCTCCTTATGTGTTGTAAATTCTGTCACTGTGATGAGGTTATACAGATGAGGTTGACAAGATTAGATAGTGTCTTAATGCAATATCTTGAGCTATAAAAGAGAGAAGCAAGCAGAGACACATGGGAACCTCATACTACCAACAAAGCAGTGCCGGGAGCAGAGCGCATCCTTTGGACCTGAGGTTCCTTCGCTGAGATGCTCCCAGACCAAGGAAAGACTGATGACAAGGACCTTCCCCCAAGGCGACAGAGAGAGAGAGAGAGCCTTTTCCTGGAGCTGATGCCCTGAATTTGGACTTGTAGCCTACTGGACTGTGAGAGAATAAATTTCTCTTTGTTAAAGTCATTCACTTGTGGTATTTCTGTTAGAGCAGCACTAGATGACTAAGACAGGGACTAACTGTGTTCTGTATCAGATACCATGTCTTGTAAAATCACAATGAGATAGAGAAATTTTCTTCTACCTGTTCATAAAAGTAGCTCCTGCTATTGGAATGTGATTTAATTTCATTATGCAGAGAAATGTCAACGTTCTCCTTCCCTTTGTTTATTTACGTTTTCAGACTGTGTCACTGGGCATAAGTATCCTGTGTTCACCTTTTTTAAATTTTTGACCACCAATTGATTACATAAAGTTGGAATTTTGAAATTAATCACTTAGTATCATCCTGAGTCAAACTAAAATCTGAGATAAAACACCATTTTCCCATACAAAGATTTGGGATCCTCCAGTAAAAGCTGTTGGAATCCACTGGGCAGCAACTGGTTAGTAAAAGCAGATGCTCTGGGTCAACCAAGCTCAAGGAGGAAGTCTGCTTTGTCATAAACTCTTATCTTGTAAGCAAATTCAAGATGTTTGTCTTTACCAAGCCACTAGATTATAAGCTTTGAAATACAAAGGAAGGTTTCCCTAAACTGTGTTTTCTATATGTTAGGTGCTAATTTATTTTCTTAACTGAATTTTAATGTAGTAATATTAGTTTAAAAGGTCCCTGGGTGGTGCAAACGGTTTGTGTTAGGCTAGTAGCCTAAAGAATGGCTTTCAAACCCACCCACTGGCACCCCAGGAGAAAGGCTTCGTGACCTGCTTCTGTCAAAATTACAGCCAAGAAAATCCTATGGAACAGTTCTATTCTGTAACGTCTGAGGTCACTATGCTTCGGAATCAACTCAACGGCAACAGATTTGGTTTGGTTTTGATTTAATCTTAGTTTAGAGCCAGATAAACTCCACTGATTTTATCCAAAAACTGAGAATTCAGGCTCCACAATGAGTATTTTTAGGTGTGAAAAGTTCAGAGCCTTAAAAGAAATGCAGACACACTTGACAATGTCTATTTAGCTATTTGGTCGATATTTATAAGTTACTTAATTTAGCTGAGAATTATTCATTTTGCCTAGAGTTTTATAAGTCTAAAAGCTTATCGTTAGTGTAGGAGACCATGATCTGCGGTCTTGTTTGGCTAGGATATAAATCAAATAATTTCTGAAAAGTTAAAGAAAATATTTACTTGTTCCAAAACCAAAAACTAACCCCATTGCCGTCGAGTCGATTTCAACTCACAGCGACCCTATAAGATAGAGTAGAACAGCTCCATAAGGTTTCCAAGGCTGTAATTTTTACAGAAGCAAACTGCCACAGCTTTCTCCCAAGGAGTGGCTAGTGGGTCTGAACCACTGAGCTTTCGCTTAGCAGCCGAATGCTTAACCACTGCACCACCAGGGCTCCTTTTTAACAAGCTATCTTTTATTATTGAGAAAAAAAAAATACTCCATTGGAGAAAAGCTAAGCACCTTTTTGATATACCTTTTTCGGTATATTGGTTTTGATATAAATCCAGGAAAACTATTTAGAGAGAAAAAGCCATCACTCTTTATTGCCTAAAGATACAACATATAGAATAAATAGTTAACATTAGTAATCCTCTAATGGTCTCCTAATTAGTGATTTTATGTTTGATCATTTGGTCAAGTTAGTATTTGCCAGATATTTCCATCAAAATTAACCTTGTGTTCTTTTTGTCATTAATTAGTAATCTGTGAGGTAATGATTTCAGATTTTGAGTATCCCAACATCAATCATTTATTGCTATCACATCAGCTTATGGTTTTTGCTGAGTCAGGTATTATTATGATGGTTGTAAAATGGTGATAGTTCTATTTCTACTATTTTGTCTAAATTTTAAATAACATACTTCTGTAAAGAATAAAATATATAAATACTTTTAATGTTTTCAAAGGTCATTTTGCAAAGGGATTGCATGCAATTAACCTAGGAGAATAATATAGATAGAATCTGCAATGAATTTATACCTATATTTTAAAATAACACTTTAGCCAAAGACCTTCATACTTTTTTTCAAAAAGGAGGGTTTAAGTTGTCTTTGTAAATGTTATTATTAAAAATTTGTGTTAGAAGTAATATAAGTGAGATTTATTTTATTGTTGTTGAAAATATACAGAGAAAAACATACAATAATTCAATATTTAAGATTAATTTTTGAAAGCTTATCTTTGGGATAAATCTAAAAGTGAAATTAGGAAAACTTGAAATTATAACGTTGGTCTCAAACCATCAAAGGTGGAATTATTTTTATTGTTTCTTTCAAATATACAAGTGTTAAATAAATGACTGCAGTGTTCAACAAAAAATTGCAAAACATCTAGGGGGAACATCTGGCTCAATTGGCATAACACAGTTTATAAAGAAAATGTTTTACCTTCTACCTTGATGAGTAGTGTCTGTGGTCTTAAAAGCCTGTGAGCAGCCATCTAAAATACTCCACTGGTCTCACCGCTGTGATAGCAAGGGAAAATGTAGAAAACAAGATACAAGGGAAAGATTAGTCCAAAGGACTAATGGGCCACAACTACCACAGCCTCCACCAGAGTGAGTCCAGTATAACTAGATGGTGCCCGGCTACCACCACTGACTGCTCTGACCGGGATCACAACAAAGGATCCCGGACAGAGCTGGAGAACAACGTAGAAGAAAATTCTAACTTCCAAAAAAAAGACCAGACTTACTGGCCTGACAGAGACTGCAGAAACCCCTACACTATGGCCCCCGGACACCCTTTTAGCTCAGTAACAAAGTCACTCCCGAGGTTGACCGTTAAGCCAAAGATTAGACAGCCCCGTAAAACAAAATGAGACTAATGGGGCACAACAATCCAGGGGCAAGAACTAGAAGGCAGGAGGGGACAGGAAAGCTGGTAATAGAGAACTCAAAGTTGAGAAGGGGCAGTGTTGACATGTCATAGGGTTGTTAACCATTGTCATAAGACAAAATGTGTACTGTTTAAGAAAAACTATTTGTTCTGTAAACCTTCATCTAAAGTTAAAAAAAAAAAAAAGTAACAGTAAGCAACCAGTTACCATAAAAAAAAACAAAAACTGCAAAACAAACTTTTAACAAGTGCAAAGGCAGTATGTTCCAGCAGAAATAAATGAATTTCTTCTCAACAGATAAGAGCAAACAAGTACAAGAAGAGGACACAAAAATCTCAAGATTGATACTACAGCAGAGTGCTAGCTAGCTCCATGTAAAATTATTACAGAATACAAATTTCAAAAAAAAAATTGCCAGCATTGAATAGCAACAACAACAAACAACAGCAACAACAAAACCAAAACATATCAATTTATTTCTGCATAAGCTAAAGAAATGTTTTTTATTAGGTCCTAGAAAGAAATAAATGAGAAACAATTAATTTGATTAATATTTTAATTTACTAAAAGAATAAGCTAACAATAAGATCACATATTATAAAGCAGTCAGCAAAGCTTAAAATATTATAAAAGTATGATATATAATTATTAATGATATTATTATCCCAATTCCCTTTTTAAAATTATAGGCTTCAATAGCAGGACAGACTTAATCAGGTATTTTGTCCAATATATATAAAATAGGATATTTTAGGATATTTTTAAAGACTGTCCTACTACCATGAATTACACAGGATCTCACAATTTGAAGTATACACACACACACACACACACACACACACACACACACACTATACACACACACACACACATCTATATATACCACTCATCTATATGAAGGATTGGAGGAAGGCTCATTAACAATCTGCAATATACAGATGACATAACCTTGTTTGCTGAAAGTGAAAAGGATTTGAAGCATTTACTGATGAAGATCAAAGACCACAGCCTGCAGTATGGATTACATCTTAGCACAAAGAAAACAAAAATCCTCACAACTGAATCAATAAGCAACATTATGATAAATGGAGAAAATACTGAAATTGTCAAGGATTTCATTTTACTTGGATCCACAATCAACACCCATGGAAGCAGCGGTCAAGAAATCAAAGGATTTATTGCATTGGGCCAATCTGCTGCCAAAGACCTCTTTAAAGTGTTAAAAAGCAAACATGTCACTTTGAGGACTAAGGTGCGCCTTATCCAAGCCGCGATATTTTCAACCTTCTCATATGCATGCAAAAGCTGTACAATGAATAAGGAGGACCAAAAAAGAATTGATGCGTTTGAATTATGGTGTTGGCAAAAAATATTGAATATGCCAACAACTGCCAGAAGAATGAACAAATCTGTCTTGGGAGAAGTACAACCAGAATGATCCTTAGAAGCTAGGATGGTGAAACTTTGTCTCACGTACTTTGGACACTTTATCAGGAGGGATCAGTCCCTGGAGAAAACATCATGCTTGGTAAAGTAGAGGGTCAGTGAAAAAGAGAAAGACTTTCAACAAGATGGATTGACACAGTGGCTGCAACAATGGGCTCAAACATAGCTCCAATACTGAGTATGGCATAGGATCAGGCATTGTTTCATTCTGCTGTACATAGGGTTTCTATGAGTGGTAACCAACTTGATATCACCTAACAACAGCAACAATATATAACCAAACCAAAACCAAACCCACCGCTGTTGTTGATTCTGACTCATAGTGACCCTATAGGACAGAGAACTACCCCAGAGTGTTCCCAAAGCTGTAAGTCTTTATGGAAGCAGCCTGCCACATCTTTCTCCCCTGGAGTGACTGGTGTTTTTGAACCACAAACCTTCCAGATAGCAGCCAAGTGCTTTAGACACTGCACCACTAGGGCTCCTACAATATATATATATGCATACACGAATATACATATATACATGTTTAATTGATCATTTTTAAAATTTTTGAACACTCTGAGAAGTGATTGTGTGTAATATAATTCATTTAACAAATAAATTTCTCATTGGAGCAAGTGTGAAGACACTGGAAGGAATCAAAGCGTATGCCTCCATGTCAAATGTCCAACAGAGCTCTATCTTCACAAGATCATAGTTAAATGAACATAGTAATTTTAATGTATTCTTTTACATTAAATAAAGTTTTAATTTGTTTACAGTTCTGTTATTTCCTGGTAATGAAATGAATTTCATGACCCAGTTATTTTCTGCTTTGATTTTTTTGTTGAAGCCATGTGTTTTCAGTAACAGAAGGCATGATGAAATCAATGAAAAACACTTTTTTTGAGGTAATGTGAATTTTGATACATTATGTGGGACACATAGGTCCCAAGTGGAGTCTGGTGATAGGATTGGTGGAATGAGGCCCTTTTCTACAGATTCACAGAGTTAAACAGGTCCCCCACCACCACAGGTGGCAGTGTGCTTTAAAAGTGGGAAAGCAGCTTCCCAAGAAAGCTTAGAGGTGGAAAATGTAGGTGGGTGATGTATGTCCCACGGCCCATGAATGGATTTAAGCAATTATTCTACCATGTTCCTCCCATGTGATATCTGTTTATATCAAGACTTCATGCTAGTTGAAGATTTATAAATCAGAAAGTTTTAACCACCATGAAAATCCTATGAAATAAATGGTTTAAACACTTGCAAATATGAATCTGTAAATATGTGTTATGAAGCACAAGTGTACACTTTTTAAGACAACAACTTGGAAGAATATTAAAATATTAACTGGCAGCACTTCCTATTGAGGAATGAAATACATTCTTCAGCTGTCCTGAAATAAAAAAATAAAATAAAATATAACTTACTGAGCCTGGACAAATACACTTGCCTTTGGCAAGTGTTGCCCATTTGGTCTCACATACTTGACTGAACTAAGAAACACGTTCCTCACATGTGTTGTATTGTTTTATAGGCCTGCTTACTCTTTGGCTGAAAGGTGGACTTAGGGAGTGGCTTCAGTTCTGAGTTAGCAGGGTGTCCGGGGGCCATAGTCTAGGGCATTCCCCAGTCTCTGTCAAACCAGTAAGTCTGCTCTTTTTTGTGAATTTGAATTTTGTTCCACATTTTTTTCTCGCTCTGTCTGGGACCCTCTATTGTGATCCCTGTCAGAGTGGTCGTAGCTGGGCACCATCTAGTTCTTCTGGGCTCAGGCTGGTGGAGGCTGTGGTTCATGTGGTCCATTAGTCCTTTGGGCTAATATTTTCTTTGTGTCTTTGATTTTCTTCATTCTTCTTTGCTCCAGATTGGATGCTTCCAATAGATGTATCTTAGATGGCCTCTCATAAGCTTTTAAGACCCCAGATGCTAATCAACAAAGTAGAATGTAGATCATTTTCTTTAGGAACTAGGTTATGCCAATTGACCTAGCTGTCCCTCAAGACCATGGTCCCCAGCACTCAGCTCTAGTAACTTGGCCCCTCAAGGTGTTGGGATGTGTCTAGGAAAATTCTATGACTTTTCCTTGGTCAGGTTGTGCTGACTTCCCCTATATTGTGTGTTGTCTTTCCCTTCACCAAAGTTACCACTTGTCTACTACAGGGTCACTATGAGTTGGAATTGACTTGATGGCAATATGTTTTGGTTTACTATCTAGTCAGTGATTTCCGCTCCTCAACTCTCCCCTCACTTGTAACCATCAAAGATTGTTTGTGTGTGTGTGTGTGTGTAAACATTTTCTTGGGTTTTTATAATAGTGGTCTCATATAGTATATGTCCTTTTGTGATTGCCTTATTTCACTCAACACAGTGCCCTCTAGATTCATCTTTGTTGTGAGATTTTTTGAAGACTCATCATTGTTCTTTGTCATTGCGTAGTATTCCATTGTGTTTAGGTACCGTAATTTGTTTCTTCATTCATTGGTTGATGAGCATTTAGGTTGTTTCCATCTTTTTGCTATTGTGAATAATGCTGCAGTGAACATGCCTGTTCATATGTCTGTTTGTGTGATGGCTCTTATTTCTCTAGGATGTATTCCTAGTAGTGGGGTTGCTGAATCATATGGTATTTCTATTTCTAGCTTTTTAAGGAGGTACCATATCATTTTTCATAGTGATGATAACATTTTACATTCCCAAGAGCAGTGCGTGAGTTCCAATCTCCCTGCAACCTAGTCAGCATTTGTTATTTGCCCATGAACATTATCGTTTTAGCCTTTATATTTAGGTCATTTATTATTTTGAGTTTGTTTTTGTGTATGGTGTGAGGTATGGGTCCTGTTTCATTTTTTTACAGATGAACATCCAGTTTTTCCAGTACCATTTGTTAAAAAGACTGTCTTTTCCCTGTCTAATGGACTTTGATCCTTTTTCAAAGATCAATTTACTATAGGTGAATGGATTTGCATCTGAGTTCTAAATTCTGTTCCATTGGTTTTTGCGTCTGTTGTTGTACCAGTATCAGACTGTTTTGGCTACCACGGCTGTATAGTAGGTTCTGAGATCAGGCAGTGTGAGGCCTCTGCCATGAACTGAATTATGTCCCCCGAAAAATGTGTGTATTAATTTTGCTGGGCCATGATTCCCGGTATTGTGTGATTTACCTATATGTTATAAATCCTGCCTCTATGATGCTAATGAGGGAGAATGGGCGGCAGTTGTGTTAGTAAGGCAGGACTCAATCTACGAGATTGGATTGTGTCTTGAGGTAACCTCTTGAGATATAAAAAAACGAAGGAAGCAAAGAGACAGGGGGACCTCATACCACCAAGAAGGCAGAGCCAGGAGCAGAGTGCATCTTTTGGACCCGGGGTCCCTGCGTGGAGAAGCTACTAGCCCAGGGGAACATTGATGAGAAAGCCAACAGAGAGAGAAAGGCTTACCCTGGAGCTGACACCATGAATTTGGACTTTTAGCCTACTTTACTGTAAGAAAATAAACTTCTTTTTGTTAAAACCATCCATTTGTGGTATTTCTGTTATAGCAGCACTAAATAACTAAGACAGCCTCCTACTTTGTTCTTTTTCTTCAATAATGCTTTGCTTATCGGGGGCATCTTTCCTTTCCATATAAAGTGGGTGATTAGCTTTTCCATCATGTTAAAGAATGATGTTGGTATTTAGATCAGGATTGCATTCTATCTGGAGATCACTTTGGGTAGGACTGACGTTTTCACAATGTTGAGTCTTCCTATCCATGAGCATAGTATGAGTTTTCATTTATGTAGGTCTCTTTCAGTTTCTTTCAATAGTGTTTCGTAGTTTTCTTTGTATAGGTCTTTTATGTTCCGGGTTAGATTTATTCCTAAGTATTTTATCTTTTTAGGGCTATTATAAATGATATTGTTTTCCTGATTTCCTTTCTGAAGTTCTATTTGTTGGTATATAAGGATCCAACACAATTTTTTATGTTGATCTTGTATCCTGCTACTCTGCTGAATCTTTCTATTAGTTCCAGTAGCTTTTCTTGTGGAATCTTTGGTGTTCTCTATGTACAGTATCACATCATCTGTGAATAGGGATAGTTTTACTTCTTCCTTTCCAATTCAACGTCCTTTGTTTCTTTTTCTTGTCTTATTGCGCTCGCTAGGACTTCCAGCACAATGTTAAATAAGAGTGGTGATAAAGGGCATATTTGTCATGTTCTTGTTCTCAAGGGGAATGTTTTCAGCCTCTTGCCATTGAGAATGATGTTGGCTGTTGGTTTTGTATAGATGCCCTTTATTATGTTGAAGAATTTCCTTTCTATTCCTACTTTATTGAGAGTTTTTATCAGGAAGGGGTGTTGGACTTTATCAAATGATGATCCAGAAGACAATCACAGGAGATTAGAGAGTCTGCAGCAGGATAAGGGAGAAGGGAAGTGGCTCAGAAAGAAGCTAGAGAAATATCCAGAAGACAGATCATGGGGACCCAAGCAAAGAATCTAGATTTTGCTTAAAATACAATATAAAGCCATTGAAAGCTTTAAGCAAAGGGGTTAAAAATGTCAAAAAAAAATTTTTTTTCTAACAAAAACATGTTTCTCAGGAATGTGAAACAATGGAAGTGGGAGGACCAAGTAGGAGGCTTTTGCAATTATTTAGGTGAAACAAAAGAGTAGTTTGTACTAATATAATGCCAATAAAGATAGAGATAAAATGACAGACTTATGTTTTGAAAATATAAGACAATACTAGTATTTTTACTAATACTGACAATTTATGTTTGAAAATTTAATGAAGAGTTAACTAATATAATAAATATATTATGGTTTCTGGTTATAGAATGTGTTCTCATTGGAACTGTACTAAATTTTTTTTTTTTTTAATACAAGGAATCACTTTTTCAAGAAAACTGAACTCAGTGGTATGCAGTATATAAAAAACTTAATCCTTTCTCACTACTTCCTTTAAATTAGTTCTGCTAGATGTTGCATTCTTCCTTTGACAGTATAATTATATCAAAATCATTATTACTTTCACATATTAGAAAACATATTTTCAGATATTCAGAAACTCCAGCTAAGATTAATATCTAAATTATAGCCTGTCATTCAGTTTATGCTTGTCCCCATTCTCCAGCTGGAGTATGGACTGGAAATTCCACTGGGTTGCAGGTAAATGGTATACTATCTCTTCTGGTACTTCCACTGCTTTTCCCCACCTTCCTGTGTCACCTCTGGGTCTTCCAGGGCTGGGAAATGGGAAAGGAGGTGAGACAATGAGAGCGCAGGAGGTACTACTGACTGGTGATTTTGTAATCTAGCATTGGGGTCCTTTGCATAGCACATATACTCAAATGTTAGTTTTATTCTTTCATGGAGTGTATCGTGAATTTTTTGGAGATGCCCCACCTCTATCATGGAAACCTCCAACACTGCCATTTCCTCTGCAAAGATGATGAGGACCTTTCAAGTTGATCACTGGGAATACACCTTCTGCTTCTTTAGGGACTCAGATATTTAGCACAGTCTGTCCCTGCAACTCTGCAACCGCAGGTAAGTCCAACCACCTTGAGACCTTCCAAGACAAATGAAGATCATAGTCTGTGTTTGCCTTGATTGCACTCTCTGGAGGGACACACGAAATCCCTCTCACATCACTTTTTTCCAACAGCAGCATAGAACATACCAAGATTTGTCATGTAAGCATCCAATGGAAGGGACATGTCAGTCTTATCTCCTTACAGACCACCCTTTCCAGTCCCCTTGGATCTTTTGAAACTCTCTAAGCTAGGTCTGGCGCAGTGGTTAAGAGTTCGGCTGCTAACCAAAAGATCGGAAGTTTGAATCTACCAGCTGCTGCTCCTTTGGAGCCCTATGGGGCAGTTCTACTTTGTCCTATAGGGTCGCTATGAGTCAGAATCAACTTGAAGGCAACAAGTTTGGTTTGGTTTTTGGTAGCTAGGTTTGAAGTAAGGGAAAATCCACCACACTAGTAGAAAGGAAAGCGAGGAAAAATGCTAGTTAGGACCCTAACAATTCTCTTTCAGGTCAAAGACATTTTCCCATACTGAATCTGCTAAATATTTAGTTTCCTGTACATAAACTTGTGAGGTGGGTGATGAGCTAAAGATAGCAGGTCTAGTTTTTGGACACCCTTTAGCAAATCTTTAATATATATTTTGTCCAACATCTTTTTATTTTGTTAACAAAATAGTGTTAACATTAGTGCCTATCTCCTCATTTCAGTTGTTGTTTGTCGCCGTTTAGTCGATTCCAATTCATGGCAACCCCATGTGTTACAGAGTGGAACTGCTCCGTGGGATTGTCTTGGCTGTAATCTTAATGGAAGTAGATTGCAATGCTTTTTCTTCCACAGTATCGCTGGGTGGATTTGAACCACCAAACTTTAGGTTAGTAGTCAAGTGCAAGAGGTTTGCACCACAGACCCACCAAAATTATCAAGAAATAGCCAAATACATGTGGGTAGAAAAAAAAAGTCAAAATTTTTATTTAATCTTCAAAATAGTGTATTTTGATTTTTTCTCCTATTTTTCAGAAGGGGAAAGTGAGACTCAGGAAGAGTGAGTTATGTGTGCGCACTCACGTACCTAAAATGGAGTGGAGCCACAATTACAATGAGAGGACTCTATGTATCCAACAAGAAGCTAAAAATGCAGAATTCTACAAAACTTGAAATACTGATATGATTAAATCTGAAAAATAAAGACATGACAAAGAAAAAGGTATGTTTTTATTTGCTTACTAAATGTGGTCTTAAAGTATGTTCTTGTTTTATTATACATGTTTCTCATACAAAAGTAAAAATTTAATCTATTTTCCCTTGCTCATGTATTGAATCTAGTCCCCTGAGAAAAAGAAAATTCTTCCTGACTTAAACATATCCCTTTCCATAATCTTACATGTGCTTTCCTCTAAGAACCATCCAAGGGAAGAAATATCTTTTGGCCTTGAAAAATATGTTTAATGATAAGTGAAACTACAATTTCATTTTATCTTATCCTTAGGGGGAAATACAATTGAATATTTGTCTGATTATGCATTTTGGAACTATTCCCCAAAGAAAACAAAACATAAAAAAAAAAATCTCTTACAGAGGTTATCTATAGCCAAGGTTTACTTCATCTAGAGTTGCCCTCCCCTCCATACCCCCGGTCTTTGCAGAGGGGTTAGCATTTAATTCTAAACGGCTGTGTGACGGCCAAGCTAGGGAGGAAAAAAAAAAAGTAAATCCAGCCATTATATATTCTTTGTCTGTTCACAAGAACACAATGTTCTGATCTGAAATACTCACCACCCACTCTCGGATGTCACTAGCAAGAAAACGTCTGCTGTACTGCTAGAGAAATACTTGTTCTGTTAACCAGCAATCATATTTTTTCAGAAGCCCGAGACAAAGATAAAAACATAATTTATATCCTATTTGACCACGTGTATTTTCTTTTCATTCAATCACCAGCTTATTTTAAAAATGTGAATTCTAGACATTTCAAGATATTTGTGCTTTGCATTTCCCAGATGCTGCACTAAAAGCTGCTAGTTTAATCTTTTATATTAATATTTCCTTCTCTCAAAAGAGGACTTAAATATCCTCATATGCTCTAAACTAGAAGAAGCTGTATTATAGAAACCAGCCTAAGACTTATTATCAGAAGGTCTGTGTAAAATTTCCAGTCCTGCCACTAAACAACCAAGGATACTTTAGTAACAGAAAATCTTTTAGAGCTGTAGTATCTTCATCTGTAAAATGGACAGCAATAGTTATCTCTTGGGTTTATTATGAGTACAGAATGGTAATATTTCTGCAATTGCTTTGCAAACTATAAAGAATGTGGTATTATTATAATATCCCAAGAAAGTTAATTCCATAATTTTAAATGTTTCGCTAACTATTTCTAGATATTGAAGTACCACTTTGTGTACGAAATCAGCAGTGTACTGAATGAAACCTTAGTGGTCTGCTTCCAGGGAATAACTTTCACATGGGTTTTATCCAGTTGCATATAATGAAATATGATATATAATCAAGCATTACACGTTTAACTTATCATCTGGGAAATTGGAATAGTCAGTGCCTGAGAAAATAATTAAAATCCATACTTTCACAGTAAGATATTGAAATTCATTTCTTGGGTAAAAGATACATGTGGGAGAAAAAAATTGCTTTCTCTTTCCTTTATTTTCAAGAATAAAATCTAATTCCTGGGAGAATACTGTGTAATACGTAAGGAACAACATAACTGTTGATGGTCTGCTTGAAAATAGTATCTCAGATGCAATTTGAAAGTAAGAGAACATACTGAAAAATGCACCAACAAGTAAGGGTAAGTTCTAAGAATGACTATACAAAAGTTCTCTTTTAAACAATGATATTTGACGTATTTCCAATACAAAGGACTCTCAGCCAGAGGAGGTTACATTATTTTGTAGAATTCCAACCAATGGTGGGTCCTCTGAATAACCAAGTGTGAGGAACCAGTCCTTCATACAAGCCACGTGGCTGTAGTTTTCTCTATTCCTCTCCCCGCTGGCATCTTTAGGCCTCAGAACAAACCTCTCTCCTACAGAGGCCTGATGTTTGTTAGCAAGATTAAAATGATACAGTGCTGGGCTAACCACCTTCTCTCTTCAGGAAGTCAGGGGGAGCATAATGCAGTAGGATGTTTGTTAGCAGGGTTAAAAAGATACCATTAGTCAATTAGGATGGGGTATAAAATAGCTGGGAGAGGTGGTTTTCTGAGTTTCCTCCAGCTATGGTACAGGTGGGGTACATATAGCGTAAGCTTACTGTCCACCTAAGTGGACCTACCTGGCCAGGGGGAGACTGGTGGTACCTAGGGTCCCATTTAAGTCCCTCACCCATGGCACAAAGTGGGGTGTGCAAGAAAGAGTTGTCATCTCAGCCCAGACAGCTTTTGAGGGGGGTCTACTCATCATGGAATCTTTCTGGTCGTATGCTGCCACTTTCTTGTAACTAATAAAAGCTACTTTCCATGTGCTAAAGTGTGTTCAGGCTCTGATCAGAAGAACGTGATGTTTATGGAGGAATCCATATTAGTTATTGGTGCCCTTTTTCTAATGGCTTCCTGGCTATCTAGAAATCAGCTACAACCTGTGAATACCACATAGATTTGGAGTATTGCCTTACACCAAACATGCTTATTTTCTTTGATAACTCCTGGCAGTCAGGAAGAATTGTCTGTCTTTGGGACTATGTTGGGCAGGAGAATGAAGGGATCATAGTCAACAGAAAAATTTATCTTTCTCCCCAGTTTTTCTGCAAGTTATTTAGCCCTGAATAGAGTTGCTATGGGTCAGAATTGACTCAATGACAACAGGTTGGTTAGTTGGTTGGCAAATAAATGGGAACCCTGGTGACAGACTGGTTAAGCACCCAGCTGCTAATGAAAAAGTTGGCAGTTCAAAACCACCAGTGGTTCTGCAGTCTGCTTCCATGAATATTACAGCCTTGGAAACCCTATGGGGTAGTTCTACTCTGTCCTATAGGGTCATTATGAGTTGGAATTGACTTGACAGCAATGGGATTTTTTTTTTGGTTTTGGCAAAGAAATGTGTTGAGTCGGCTCTCAGGCTTCAATACTTTACTGTAATTTACACTACTATTGCTTGACTGATTATTTTGAGTATGTAAATAATTTATTTGACAACTAATTTAATGTAGCAAAGAGTTAAAAAAAAAAACAAAAACTCATTGCCGTCGAGTTGATTCCAACTCATAGCAACTCTATAGGACAGAGTAGAACTACATTATAGGGTCTCCAAGTTACAGCTGGTGGATTCGATCTGCCTGCCATTTTCGGTTTGCAACCGTAGGAGGGGACAGGAAAGCTGGACAAATGTAAATGAGGAACCCAAGGTCGAAAAGATGAGAGGGCTGACACATCACAGGATTGGCAACCAATGTCAAAAACAGTATGCGTATGAATTGGTTAATAAGAAACTAATTTGCTCTGTAAACCTTTATCTAAAGCACAATTCAAAAAAAATTCAAGGTTACCCTTTAACTGATACTTTGGCATCCATTTGTCAGATGTCTTAGTTATCTAGTGGTGCTATAACAGAAATACTACAAGTGGATGGCTTTAACAAAGAGAAATTTATTCTCTCACAGTCTAGGAGGCTAAGAGTCCAAATTCAGGGTGGCAGCTCCAGGGGAAGGCTTTTTTCTCTGTCAGTTCTGGGGGAAGGTCCTTTTCATCAATCTTCCCCTGGTCTAGGAGCTTCTTAGCACAGGGACCTCAGGTCTAAAGGATGCACTCTGCTCCCAGTGCTGCTTTCTTGGTAATATGAGGTCCCTCTGTCTCTCTGCTCCCTTCTCTCTTTTATCTCTCAAAAGAGATTGACTCAAGATACAACCTAATCTTGTAGATTGAGTCCTGCATCATTAACATTATAAAGGATTTACAACATATAGGAAAATCTCAGCAGATCACAAAATGGTGGACAATCATACAATACTGGGATTCACGGCCTAGCCAGTTTGACACAAAATTCAGTCCATAACATTTCACTCTTTGGTCCCCAAAAATTCATGTCCTTGCCATATGTAAAACACACTCACCCCATCACTACCCTAGCAGGCTTAGTATTTCTCTTTGCTGCCCCACTGTCTCTGGAGCTGAATGGTGTGCTTAAACTGTGTCTCCTTTCATGATGAGATCTCCCACTTCTCACATTTTTCAACAGGTTTAAATATCTTAAGCACTCAATCTCCTCACTTTTCCTAGGAAGAAAGGTCTGGCAATCTACTTCTGAAAATTAGCCAAAGAAAATTCTATGACTCATAACAGAGTATTGTCTGGTGTAGTGCTGGAAGATGAGCCCTATAGGTTGGAAGGCACTCATAATACGCAATGGCCACAACAATGGACTCAAGCATATCAATTGTGAAGATGGCACAGCCCAGGCAACATTTCTTTTCTGTTGTGTATGGGGTTTTTGTGAGTAAGAGTCAACTAAAAAGTAACTAATAATAACAACAACATATCCTGGAGCTGAATGTCAGCTCCAAGTTGTTCAGCCATTGCATTTCTCAGAACGCTCATTGGTCATTACGCAAACAGAATTGGATCCAGCTTACCTTAGAGTGCCAGAATTCTTATTGTAGCCCATAGAGTTCCTCCCCAGGTCTCACTCTACAATCAGACAAAAAAGTATGAGTAATAATTATGCACCACATATATAATAAACTACATGATATGTAAAAATTCTGACATAAAATGATAAAAACACCTTGGTGTCTTTTTTGCAAATTTTCTGTGTAGTAAAAATTTTTTTTGTTTGCTTGTTCATTTGTTGGATGATTTTTTTTAATAATGATCTCATCCACTTCTATACCTATAACTCTCTGAATTTGACTTCTCCAAAGCATTTATATCCAAAATGGTCCAGTAAGAAAACATGAAATTTGATAAATTTCAAATCTAAATATCTAGATTCTATGTAATCAAAACTCACATAACAAAGCATTTTACACCTTAAAAACATTTTAAACCACAATTTAACTCAGGAAATTAAAAAAGTAGTTTCTTTCCTGGCCTCTTTAATTTGAGTGAAAGGTATCCTACCAAATCAGGTTTAAAACCTCCAAGACATAATCTGTGAGTATATTATCACCTAGCTCGTATCTAACCATCTACTAAATACGAGAGATTATAACTTTAAAAAATGACTCTTAAATGCATTCTTTTATTTTTCTTTGTATTTTTGGCAACCACATTACAATTATTGTGTCTATACTCTGAGTCTAAAATTGACTCAATGGCACTTAACAACAACAGTATACACTATAGCATGGCTATGGGCGTAGGCCCCTATCTTATACCTACCAGGAATCTCTCACCCAAGTTCCACACTCTACATCTACAAGCTACTGCTAGAGTAGATTACCTTCATCAAAAGTCTGCTTCTATAGCTCATGCAGAAAAAGTACTTCAATAGTTCTCTTTATTTCTAAATTAAATTTAATTATGGCTGCATCCGCAAGAGTCAGTGATGTCCTATCTATATTTCTTACCAAGTATTCTCTGCTCCTACCTTATTAAAGTCCTCAAAAATAATAATTGAATCATGAGCTAGATTTGCCTGTTTGCATGTCTTTGCCCATTCTCTTCCATTTGCTTCTATTACAAGTATTCAAATCCTTGTCTTTCCCCATTTCTATCTAATTAATCCTACCTACTGTATTTCTACCACATGTTGGTCAGTTTATTATACTGTGATGGCTTGCTATGATGGAAGTTACGCCACTACTATCTAAATACTAGCAGGGTCACTCATGGTGGACAGTCTTCAGTGGAGCTTCCAGACTAACAGAGGCTAAGAAGAAAGGCCTGGTGATCTACTTCCAAAATTTAGCCAATGAAAACCATATGGATCACAATAGAACACTGTCCAATGCACTTGCTTTGGACACGTCATCAAGAGGAATCAATCGCTAGAGTAGGACATGTTTGCTGAAATAGAGGGCCAGAAAGGACAAGAGAAAACCTTTGTTAGGTGGATTGTCACAATAGCTGCGACAATGGACCTGAACATGATCATGAGGATGATGCGGAACAAGTTATCATTTTGTTCTGTTGTATATAAAGTTCCATGAGTCAGAATCAATTGTCTATTTCTACTATTATATTTAACACTTTATATTACTCTAATTTCCTCTATGACCTAAAATCTGGAAGCTTCTGCATTTAGGCATGACTACCAAGTCTCTGTAGTTCAATTAGACAAAGCATACCTGACCTTCACTCAGGGATAGCTCCCTTCCACCAAATACAATAGGTTTCCACCAGTGACCTAGCAGGACAGTGTTGGTTGTTCTTCCCTTTGTAGATTAAGTGTCTGGTTCCCTCGGGGAGATAGAAGAGATGGAGTGGAGTTTAAGCAGTGGCTTCTGTTCCCCTTCTCCATTCAGCATCACAAGAGATGTTTTCTCAGATTCTCCCTTATCTTCCCTGTGAGCACCGGGCAAGAGAGTGCAAATTCCCCATACTTGCAACCCCATATAGCTTCAAGCACTCATGCTAGTTAACCTTTAGCAATTTAACATTTTTTAGCTGTGCCTTCTTAACTGGCTTATATGGTGTCTTGAGGCATCTGCCTGTCAAATAACAAATCCAAATTTAGTAAGGGAGGGAGAGGCTTTATCCAAGGGGATTATTGCAAGGGAGAAGGGAGAGGGGAAAGGGAAACAGGGTATTGCAATAGGAGGAAGAGGAGTACTACAATAGGGAGAATGCTCTGACTAGACGATCAGAAAGCCTCTCAAGAGTCTGACAAAAAGAGTTTTCTTGATAGTTCAGGAAAAATGGCGCTCTAGGCAGAAGCACCACGCCATCCCTCCACAGCAAAGATCCGAAAAACTAAGCTGAACAGAGAATACAACAATCCTGATACCCTAAAACATCAAATGAAGAGATAAAGAACTCAGCCAAACACCAAACGGAGTGAGAATACTGAAAGAGAATGGAGAGCTAAGAGAGATTCATGCAGAGGTCCCCTACCAGCTAACGCAGTGCCGATCCACCATCTTGGACTCCTATCAGAGACCAGCAAATGGGGGTACCAGCAAGCAGCCTCACGGAGCATCCAGCAGGAGATAAAACAACCGATAATTTGCGGTGTGCGCTTTTCCACCCCCCACCCCTCTTCGCCCCGGCTCAGCCTCCTCTGCTTCCTGCGGCCAAGGTCTCTTGACCGGGAAGCACTGGCTGCTTGGATTCCAACCCAAGCGGGCAGCTCTCTGGGTGCCATTAGTTGGCTGCTAGTGTTGCTTTTCTTCTGCTGCTTCTTTTGATTTCTCACTTGCCTCTCACCACCTCCTCTTCCTTTCGCTCAAATACCTGGCTCCGTGTGCCATTTTTGCTTCTTCCTGAGGGGCTGTGGAGCTCCATTCGAGTGTGGAGCTGCTTCCCTATCTGGGCTACTGCACTGGTGGGATCCCAGGGCTTTTGTTCGTTTGTTCATTTTGAATTGTTTGTTTGTTTTCTTTTCCTTTTCTTGAGTTAGGAGATCTTTCTGGCCAGGCAGAGCTGCGTGGCAAGGAACTCCCCTTCAGTTTTCACAGACGTGGGGAGGGATCCCTGAGGGCATTTCTTTTTATATTGTATTTTTTTTTCTGTTTTTTTGGGGGGCCTTTCTTATTCTTTTTTTTAAAAATTTATTTTGTTTTCTTTTCCCTCTTTTTCCCTTTTTGTCTTTCCTCATTGCTCAGTCTCTCGTCTCTCTATATCTTCCTTCTCTTTCTGATCCCTGAATACCAGACCTTGTATACCTCTATGCCTTCTAGCCAGTCTGTACTGCAACACCTGAGAGTGACTTCCCCAGACCTCACAGCTGCATCGGTGGGATCCCTGGGAACTTTGTGGTCATTTAACCTTTCTGACTTTTATTTATTCATTCTTTTCTTTTCTTCCTCTTCCCCTTTCTTTTTTTCTCCATTTCATAGTCTCTCATCTCTACACTCCAATGGTAAGCTCCCCTAGCATTTTTTTGTTTGTGTGTATGTTTTTGGCTCCTGTTCCTCTCTCCTCTCTCCAATATCCATCTTAGCTCCACACATAACAACCCCCCCCCCCCCGCCCCGCATCCTGCCTACCTGCACCGTGCGCTTGACATCACACCACCAAGCAGCACAGGCACGGCCTACTGGAACCTGCCCTGCACTGATTACCAACCCGCCCTGGTGGCTGCAGTAAGTGCCACAAACAACCCATCCCAGTAACTCCTCTTCAGCTAGACCTGCAATGCTGTACCATATCTGAGTAATTGACCCTGCCAGTTGGAGAAGGAGGTGAAAAGTACTGAGCGCACAGACGAGCATACAACAAAGAACACACAGTCCGCCTGTTCAGATATAGTCAATTTTTTTTTTTTTTTTTTTTGGAAAACGGACAAAACAAACAAATCTACTGTCAATAAATGAGAAAAATAACTACTGAATGCCCTGAAGACAGCAGACAATATCAAAACATTTATAAAAACAGGCCAGGATGGTTCCAGAAGGAGTCCAAAATAAAACACCAGATGACTCTCCTGTGGAAGAAAATGCACTAGAACTACCTATTAGGGAATTCAAATCTCTAATACTCAGAATTCTCCAAGAACTGAGGCAAAAAGCTGACAAACATCAGGAAAAATTAGACAAACGCATGGAAAATACAGACAAAAAACCAGAAGAATTCAGGAACTTGATGCAAGAACAAAATGCCAAAATAAATTCACAACTCGAAATTATACAAAAACAACAATTAGAAATCCAAAAGATAAACAACAAGATTTCAGAAATGGATGATGTCACAGAAGGGCTGAGAAGGAGATTTGAAACCGTGGAAGACACGATAAGTGGAACTGAAGACAAACACTTGGATACAACTCTGTTTCAGGAAAACTCAGGAAAAAGAACAAAGAAAAATGAAGAGACCCTGATAGTTATGTGGGACACAGTTAAAAGCAAAAATTTACGAGTGATTAGCATTCCAGAACAGGGGGAGAAAACAGAAAACACAGAGAGGATCATTGAGGAACTGCTGACAGAAAACTTCCCAAATATCATGAAAGATGAAAAGCTGGCCATTCAAGAAGCTCAATGAACACCATATAGAAGAGACCCCAAAAGCAAATCACCAAGGCATGTCAAATTCACACTCAGCAAAACGAAAGACAAACGAAGAATCCTGAGAGCAGCTCGTGAAAAACAGGAAGTCACATACAGAGGAGAAACAATAAGACTAAGCTCAGATTATTCAGCAGAAACCATGCAAGCAAGAAGGCAATGGGATGACATATATAAAATCTTGAAAGAAAAAAATTGTCAGCCAAGAATAATATATCCTGCATAACTCTCGTTCAAATTTGATGGTGAAATTAGGTCATTTCCAGATAAACAGAAATTAAGGGAATATGTAAAAGTCAAACCAAACTTACAAGAATTATTAAAGGGAGCTCTTCAATCTCAGGACAAACAGCTTCAGCCCTCAGGCAAGACCTAGGATGCAGGATCATACGAGCCAGATACCAATCTAGGAAATGAACTCTCGAGGACTATCCAAAACCAAAAGAAATACAACAGGGAATCAGAGCAGTCAATCGATGGATGACAACAACATCAAAACAATGAAAGATGGAATAAACGGCATAAGTATAGAACCTTCTAATGGAGAGGAAGGCAAGGCAATACCAAGTAATGGTAGACTGCTTCAAACATAGAAAGATAAGGGTAAAATTCATGGTAATGACAAAGAAAGATAACAAACCAACTCATAAAAATAAAGACGAAAAACATAAAGTCTCAACAAAAACAAAACCTACAAAAACAAAAGAAATGAACACAAAATCCACAAACAAAAGTAACTCAGCACAAGAGACTAAGAGGAACAAAGAAAACTTCAGCACCACAAAAAAAAGCACTACAAAATGACACCAACAAACTCACATCTATCAATAATTACACTGAATGTAAATGGACTCAATGCACCCATAAAGAGACGGAGAGTGGCAGAATGGATAAGAAAACAGGATCCATCAATATGCTGTCTACAAGAGACACACCTTAGAAACAAAGATGTGAATTTATTAAAAGTGAAAGATTGGAAAAAAATGTATCAAGTTAACAACTACCAAAAAAGAACAGGAGTGGCAATTCTAATCTCAGATAATATAGACTTTAAAACAAAATCTACCATAAAAGACAAAGAAGGACACTATATAATGATTAAGGGGATGATCCATCATAAATACATAACCATAATAAACATCTACGCACCCAATGACAGAGCTCCAAAATACATAAAACAAACTCTAACAACACTGAAAAGAGAAATTGACAGTTCCACAATAACAGTAAGAGACTTCAACACACCACTCTCAGTAAAGGACAGAACAACTAAGAAGAAACTCAGCAAAGATACAGAAGACCTAAAGGGCACAATCAGCCAACTGGGCCTCATAGACATATATAGAACACTCCATCCAACCGCTGCAAAGTACACATTCTTTTCCAATGCACATGGAACGTTCTCCAGAATAGACCACATCTTAGGCCACAGAGAAATCCTCAACAAGATCCAAAATGCTGATATAATTCAAAGTATCTTCTCTGACCACAATGCCATGAAGGTAGAAAATAACAATAGAAACAGCAAGGAAAAAAAATCAACTACATGGAAACTAAATAATACTATGCTTACACATCAGTGGGTAATAGAAGAAATCAGAGATGGAATCAAAAAATTCCTAGAATCAAATGAGAATGAAAACACATCATACCAAAACATTTGGGACACAGAAAAGGCAGTCCTCAGAGGACAATTTAAAGCAATAGATGCACATATCCAAAAAGAAGAAAAGGACAAAATCAAAACATTAACTACAGAACTCAAACAAATAGAAAGAGAACAGCAAATATAAGCCCACAACCACCGGAAGAAAGGAAATAGTAAAGATCTGAGCAGAAATAAGTGAACTAGAGAACAGAAAAATAATAGAAAAAACAACAAAACCAAAAGTTGGTTCTTTGAAAGAATCAACAAAATCAACAAACCACTGGCCAGACTGACAAAAGAAAAACAGGAGAGCACACAAATAACCTAAATAAGAAATGAAATGGGGACATTACAACAGACCCAACTGAAATGAAAAGGATTATAATAGAATATTATGAAAAACTATACTCTAACAAATTTGAAAACCTAGAGGAAATGGATAAATTTCTAGAAACACATGGCCTATCCAAACGACACCAAAGTGAGGTTGAAAATCTGAACAGACCCATAACAAGAGAAGAGATTGAAAAGGTAATTAAAAAACTCCCAACCAAAAAAAGCCTTGGCCCAGATGGCTTCACTGGAGAATTTTACAAAACATTTACAGAAGAGCTTGTACCAGTACTACTCAAGCTATTTCAGATCATAGAAGAGGAAGCAACACTTCCAAATTCATTCTATGAAGCCAGCATAACGCTGATACCAAAACCAGGCAAAGACATCACAAAAAAAGAAAATTACAGACCAATATCTCTCATGAATATAGATGCAAAGATTCTGAACAAAATTCTAGCCAATGGAATTCAGCATCATATCAAAAAAATACACCACAACCAAGTAGGATTCATACCAGGTATGCAAGGATGGTTCAACATCAGAAAATCAATCAACGTAATCCACCACATAAATAAAAAGAAAGAAAAGAATCACATGATCATCTCAATTGATGCAGAAAAGGCATTTGACAAAGTCCAACACCCATTCCTGATAAAAACTCTCAATCAAATAGGTATAGAAGGGAAATTTCTAAACATAATAAGGGGCATCTATGCAAAACCAATGGCCAACAACATTCTTAATGGAAAGAGGCTGAAAACATTCCCCTTGAAAACAGGAACAAGACAAGGATGCCCTTTATCACCACTCCTATTTAACATTGTGCTGGAAGTTCTAGCTAGAGCAATAAGGCAAGAAAAAGAAATAAAGGGCATCCAAATTGGTAATGAAGAAGTTAAACTGTCCCTGTTTGCAGATGATATGATACTATACATAGAAAACCCTAAAGGATCTGTGAGAAATCCACTGGAACTAACAGAAAGATTCAGCAGAGTAGCAGGATACAAGATAAACATTCAAAAATCAGTTGGATTCCTATACACCAGTAAGGAGAATGATGAAAAGGAAATCAGGAAAAAATACCATTTTCAATAGCCCCTAAAAAGATAAAATACTTAGGAATAAATCTGACCAGGGATGTAAAAGACCTATACAAAGAAAACTATAAAACGCTAATGCATGAAACCCAAAAGGATCTATATAAATGGAAAAACATACCATGCTCATGGATAGGCAGACTCAACATTGTGAAAATGTCAATTCTACCCAAAGCAATTTACAAATACAATGCAATCCCGATCCAAATACCAACAACATTCTTTAAAGAGATGGGTAAACCAATCATTAACTCTACATGGAAAGAGAAGAAGCCCCAAGTAAGTAAAGCAGTACTGAAGAAGAAGAAGAAAGTTGGAGGACTCACACTACCTGACTTCAGAACCTACTATACAGCTACAGTAGTCAAAACAGCCTGGTAATGGTACAACAACAGAGACATTGATCAATGGAACAGAATTGAGAACCCAGATATAAATCCATCCACCTACGGTTACCTGATCTTCGACAAGGGCCCAAAGTCCATCAAATGGGGAAAAGACTGTCTTTTTAACAAATGGTGCTGGCAAAACTGGATAACCATTTGCAAAAAAATGAAACAGGACCCACACCTCACACCATATACTAAAAAGACTTCAAAATGGATCAAAGACCTGAATATAAAGCCTAAAACTCTAAAGTTCATAGAAGAAAAAACAGGACCAACAATTCAGGCCTTAATACATGGCATTAACAGGATACAAACCATAACCATCAATGCACAAAACCCAACCGATAAGCTAGGTAACTGGGATCTTCTAAAAATCAAACACCTATGCTCTTCAAAAGACTTCACCAAAAGAGTAAAAAGAGAACCTACAGACTGGGAAAAAATGTTTGGACAGTACAAGTCAGACAAACGTCTAATCTCCATAATCTACAAGAAAATCCAACACCTCTACACCAAAAAGACAAATAATCCTATTACAAAATGAACAAAGGAAATGAACAGACATGTCACCAAAGAAGACATTCAAATGGCCAACAGACAAATGAGGACATGTTCGCAATCACTAGCCATTAGAGAAATGCAAATTAAAACCACAATGAGATACCATCTCACCCCGGCATTACTGGCAATAATCAAAAACACTGGAAATAACAAATGTTGGAGGAGCTGCAGGGAGATGGGAACTCTTATACACTGCTTGTGGGAATGCAAAATGATACAACCATTTTGGAAAATGATATGGCACTTCCTCAGAAAGCCAGAAATAGACATACCATTCGATCCAGCAATCACACTCCTAGGAATATATCCTAGAGAAATAAGAGTCGTCACTCAAATAGACATATGCACACCTATGTTCATGGCAGCATTGTTCACAATAGAAAAATGATGGAAACAACCTAGATGGCCATCAACAGATGAATGGATAAACAAACTATTGTACATACACAGAATGGAGTACTAGAACAAAGATGAATCTGTGAAGCATCTCATAATATGGATAAAACTGGAGGACATTATGCTGAGTGAAATACGTCAGTCACAAAAGGACAAATATTGTAGGAGACCTCTATTGTAAAACCCATGAAAAAATTCACACACAAAATGTAACAATCTTTGTTGGTTACCAGGGATGGGAGGGGTGGGGGGTAATACTAAATAGGCAATAGGTAAGCGGTATCTTGGGTGAAGGGTGAGACAGTACACAATACAGGGGAAACTAGCACAACCTATACAAGGAAAGGTCATGGAAGCCCCTTAGACACATCCAAACTCCCTGAGGGACTGAATTGCTGGGCAGAGGGCTGTGGGGACCATGTTCTCGGGGAACATCTAGCTCAATTGGCATGACACAGCCTATAAAGCCAATGCTGTACATTCTACCTTGGTGAGTCGTGTCTGGGGTGTTAAAAGCCTGTGAGCGGCCATCTAAGATACTACACTGGTGTCATCCCTTTGGGAGCAAGGGAGAATGAAGAGAACAGTATACAAGGAAAAGATTAGCCCGAAGGACTAATTGTCCACAGCTACGAAGACCTCCACCGGACTGAGTCCAGTACAACTAGATGGTGCCCGGCTACCACCACTGACTGCTCTGACCAGGATCACAACAGAGGGTTCTGGACAGAGCTGGAGAAGGATGTAGAGCATAATTCTAACTCACAAAAATAAAGACCAGATTTACTGGCCTAAAGGAGACTGGAGAAACCTCCAGAGTATGGCCCCCAGACATCCTTTTAGTTCAGTGGTGAAGTTACCTCCGAGGTTCACTGTTCAGCCTGGGAGTGGACAGCCCCGTAAAACCAAATGAGACTAACGAGGTACAGGAGTCCAGTGACAAGGGCCAGAAGGCAGAAGGGGACAAGGAAGCTGATGATAGGGAACACAAGGTTGAGTAAGGATATTGTTGATGTGTTGTGAGATTGTTATCCATTGTCATAGGGCAACATTTGTAGTAACTGTTAAATGAGAAACTATTTTGTTCTGTAAGGCTTCATCTTAAGTGAGAATAACAGCATAATTGGAAGAGTGTAGTTAATGTCACTGAACTGTGTATGTAGAGATTTTTGAAACGGTGTATCTTTGGCTATGTGTACTTTCACCAAACAAACAAAAAAAAAAAGTTGAGAAGTTAGAGGGTTAATATGTTGTGGGGTTGTTAACCAATGTCATAAAACAACATGTGTACTACTGTTTCATGGGAAACTATTTGTTCTGTAAGCCTTCACCTGAAGTACAATAAAATATATGTATATATATATAAAAGAGTTTTCTTTTATAGACATCAGAGTAAACAGGGCTAGAAATAACCAGTTATTGGGACATGGGATAAAATGGCAACTTGATCAGAAAGTAAATCAGAGAATGTTTTACACTGAGGCCAGTCTGCTCTCCGATAGGGTCCCTTCAAGGGGGGTGGTAAGTTGGCCAGTGTTGCATAGGATTTTATCTTAGAAAATTAATAGACAGATACTTAGGTTTATCATACATAGACTCATTTAGTTTATTGAAAGGTAGTCATGGCAAAGCATGCAGGTAAATCTTCACAACATTCATTTAGAACTGGAGAATCAGAATTTACAATTGCAATTACAGTGTTACTGTAAAGGTTAGAGTTCAAATCTCTAGACTTTAGGCTTTTACCTTTAACGAAAGGTCTCTGGAGGAAGACTTAACCATGGCTCAAACTTGGTGGAGATCCCTCGTAGATAGGGTCCAAGGTCAGTGTCGGTGGACAGAATCTCAGTTCCATCTATGCCTTCTTTCAGTGAGTAAGCGGAAATTTAGGGTTTATATGTGGGTTTGTCACCTTGGTTCCACACAACAAGGGCCAGTGTGACATCAAAGACTAGAATGTTATGTCTTTTCTCCAGATTTAGAAAGTAGCCAAGTGATGCATCTTCTCTCCAAGGTTAAAGATTAGGGAGGTTGTTTAGATTTATGTTATGTTTTCTGTGTTACAACATGTCTCCTGTCATGGATTGAATTGTGTCCCCAAAAAATATCTGTCAACTTGGCTGGGTCATGATTCTCAGCATTGTATATCATTCTGTAATCTGATGTGATTTCCTCATGTGTGGTAAACTCTATGATGTAATAAGGCAGGTTAGCGGCAGTTATACCTGTGAGGTATACGAGATTGGATAGTATCTTAAACCAATCTCTACTGAGATAGAAAAGAGAGAAGTGAGCAGAGACACATGGGAACCTCATACCACCAAGAAAGCAGTGCCGGGAGCAGAGGGCATCCTTTGGATCTGAGGTTCCTGTGCAGAGACCAAGGGAGGATTGATACCACGGACCTTCCTCCAGAGACGACGGAGAAAACGTTCCGTTGGAGCTGATGCCCTGAATTTGGACTTCTAGGCTACTGGACTGTGTGAGAATAAACTTCTCTTTGTTAAAGCCACCCACAGGTGGTATCTCTGTTAGAGCAGCACTAGATGCCTAAGATACCAAGTCAGTGTGAACTTAAATGTTGTTTATGTTCTTTACAGACTTCACATGCTTCTATGTTTCTGTGTCTATGTTTAGAAATTTTCTTAATAACTTTCTTATGACTTACAGGTTTCTAATGACTTATAGTTAATGTTAGAGAGCATCACAAATGTAGACATATTTCTATTTCTAAGTTCATATCATGAGTGCTTGTACATATGTATTTCGAAAGCATAATAGTGACTTATACCATGTGGGTTTTGAGATCATTACAGAAACATACAGAACACTCAGGCTGAGGGTGGGTCGAAGTTCAGGGACTTGGGGGAAAGAGAAACTTAACCAAGGTTTGGTTAGCAAATATTTTGTTCTGATTGATTAGTGGGGACAAACTGTTCAGCTAATCATTTATAAGCCAAAGAATTGGAATTTGTAGGGTCTGTGTCTGGCCTTGCCTTAGGTAAACAAGGGGCGCCCTTGAGTCATCTGGAGAAAGTAAGTTCTTTGCAGTAAGCCATTTTCTGGAAAACGCAGTTAGGGGATTTCTTTAACCATTCCTGTTTTCCAGGATCTCAGAGTTCAGGTAAAATTGACAATTGTCATGCTTCAGGTAAGCAAATACTTGGACGCATCTGTCTCCAGGTCTCATATTATTTTATTGCTTTGTAACTTCAGTTCTCTATTAGTTTCAGGAAAAGTTGTCAATTTTATTTTCCAAATTTCCCTTATTGTCATGGAGTCAACAGTGTCCTTTCTCTCTGGTTCTCTGAGCAAACTCCTTGAAGACCTTTGAACTTTTTGAATAAAAATACTTAAAATTTGACTCTTCAAATATTCCTTTGGCTATAACAACAAATATGTAATTATCAACTCCCTAGGTAGCCCTTTTTTTTCCTCTTCTAACGTCTATCTCATAGCTAATTAATAAATCTCTTCCTAATGTTTAAATAGCATTTTAATGTTCTAAGATAATGGGACATTATCTTCTGGGAGAAACTAGTATTCTCCTTTCCCCAGAAAGCCTCAAATAGGGTTTGTTTGTTGGGTCAACATCAGTGATCATTGGGGCAAGATTGAATATTAGCAGAGGATTTCAGCTTTGTTTTACTTTTAGATCTTATAGTATTGTCATTGTGCATTTGTAAAAGATTTATAATGAAAATTGGGAAAGCTTCAGGTATGCCCAGTTTGGAGCTTGTTGACAGGGGGAAGCTGGAAGTAAGCTAACTGGAAGTGCAACATCCTATGTGACTGTTTGAGTTGGGGAGTATATTATATTTCTCTGGTTTGTCCTAAATTGGAAGTGGGAACAACAATTAGGGAAGCTGGTGGTTATTGTTTAGGTCCTGACCATTTGGGGCTGATTGCTACAGAGTTTGTAGTTGACTTCCTGGACTGGTTACTGCAGATTCTGGGTCGGGATTCTATACAGAATATACAAATGACCATTGTCTATTTGTATATTCTATCAGCTGGAAACTCCAATCATAACCATTAGTAAGAATATTCATTCAATCTTTTCTGCCTACCATCCTTTTTTTCCTCTTGGCATGGACAACTATCTGATGAGTGGTTAAACATTTGATAAAACTCAAGTAAATTATATATACTGAGTTTAATAGAAGACATGGCAAGTATGAAAAAAATCCAATATTCGAAAATATTTATCACATGTTAAGATGAGATTATCACTTCCTTGACTTCCAGTACAAAAGAAAACCAAAACCTATGGCCGTCGAGTTGATTCCAACTCATAGTGACCCTATAGGACAAAGTAGAACTGCCCCATAGAATTTCCAAGGAGTGCCTGTTGGATTCGATCTGCCAACCTTTTGGTTAATAGCTGAGCTCTTAACCACTATGGCACCAGGGTTTCCAGTACAAAAGTAGTACTAAGAAAATAAAGGAAATCATCTAATTTGTTCTCATATTTCTTAATATACTGTCAGGAAATTATCAATTATAGCTAGACAGGGATAACAGAGAAAAATTAGGACATAGGGCACTTTGGGGTCAGATAACCCTACCTGAAGTGCAGCAAGAAGGTTTCAGTCAGCCGAAAGGCAGCATGAGGTCAGGTTCTTAATCAATAAGTGCAAAAAGTTAATAATAAGTAAGAAAAAAACTAAAGGGACGGATGGAGTACTGATAGAAGCACATTTCACTTCATTTCTGTCAGAGTTAGCCTTCATTTCTTCCCTTCCTTTCATTCTTCCCTATACTCTTGAAAGTAGCTATCGTATACCTTTTATAAATTCTGCTGGAGTTCTATTCCCTTTCTTGCTGAAAAAGTAATATTGAAACACATTGGAAAAATAATAAACTGACTTTATGGTTTGGGGAGTTCTGTGGCAATGGTATAAACACTAATGGAGGTAGAAGGGACAAAGGCTGGTTCCAGAAAGAGCTATATTTAGTTAAATAATATAGATATTCATGTCAAGTGTAAAAACAAATTTTTTCTATGCTCTACTACATCCTTCCATAGCATCCTAAAATGAGATTTGTTTCCTCAACACAGATCCTCAGTTGTTCTTAGTCCTTGCTTTTCTTCAAGGCAATTTTTTCTTTTTTTTACATGAGAATGAGCAAGACAGATAATGTGTGCAATAAAGGAGACAGAACATCCTAGTCTTAAAGATTTCCCAGCTATGTTTCTTGCTGATCTCTCTCTGCCTATTTTGCTCTCTCTCCTTTTTTATTTCTGTTGTTTGCCAGAAATTTTTGTTTTTAGATCCATTAGATAAAATTTTCTTGGCAATTTATAGCACACATGCTTTATATCTCTATAACTCCAAAATGTTTACATTGTTAAACATCAGCTTTCTCTTTTAGTGGCCAAGAGAAAGTGAGAAATTAAAAACAGCCCAAAATGAAACAACAACAAAAACAAATCAAACAAAAATAGCCCCCACCCAGGAGCTGAGGTAGATCTTAGAGGTAGATCAAGGAGGGTCTGGGGAGAAATATCAATTTAAACTGAATAATAATAATAATAATAATCCCATATATGGAAACATAAAAGAGCTTGCAGCCCAAGGAAGACATAAACTGAATCTATCATGTTTCATCATGAAAACCAAAAGAGTATTTACTCTTCTTTCTTCCTTTCTAGTTGCCATTGAGTCAACTTTGACTCATAGCCACCCCATGTGTGTCAGACTAGAACTGTGCTCTACAGGGTTTTCAATGGCTGATTTTTCAGAAGTAGATTGCCAGGCTCTTCTGGGTAAATTTGAACCTCCAACCTTTAGGTTAGCACCCAAGAGCATTAGCTGTTTTCACTACCCAGGGACTCCTAGACATGCTCTCTTATTCTCTTCCTTCTTCTGACTATAAAGGACCTATGCTAGTGGTACCTGTAACACGCTCATTTGATTCATTAAGTCGCTGAGCATCACAGCACTTGGTTTTACCTAGAGTATTGTCTAGTTCTTATCTGGTCACAGCCAGGATCAGGGTAGGTTAATCAAAAGGCAACACCACAAGGTATTTAGATTAGTCTCCTAGACCATGGGCCCACCTTAATTAGTGCTAACCCTCCTTTCTTAAATCCTGTGACCTATGATACTTCCCAGGACATTTTCACTAGCTTGACATCAGCTGTGAACAGACAGAGCTCCTGAAACCAGGATGATGAGTGAGTTTGGCTGAGTATCACAATTCTTCTCCTGTACAGAACTGCCTATGCATCTGGATGGCCCAAATTTTGCAAGGAGCAAGCTTCTGATTTGTGTGCACGTGTGTGTATGTGTGTGTGTGTGTGATTTTTCCAGTACTGCGGCTCTGGTATCATTCTACTCCTAGGATGCTAAGTTTTCTGAAATCATTGCAATATAATTTTTATTTCAAAATTTGAAAATCTGTGTTAATCCATATTGGCACAGTCATTTTCAGGTGAAATTTGGTATATCCTCAAGATAACTATGGTTTTTAGTTTTAAGGACATGTTTTATTGGATTATTTAATATGCTGCCTTATGAAATCCTATAAATTAAATAAAAATAGAACACAACTAATAGATCCAAGTTTTAACTGCACTATTCCCTTAATACTTATGCCCAGATAGTTGCAAAGGGCTTTGATCTTGTTAAACCCTTTCACATTGTCGCGCTCCCAGCACTATGTATGTTTAATTTTCACCGTATTTCTTCTATACGACATTAATTTACATCTTCTAAAGGGCTGCTTCTCTTAGTGTATGTTGTTTCCAACCTCTCAACATACCCCAAAGCATCTTGTATTGTAGTTTTTCTTTCCAACCTATTTTGCTTACTCTGTTCCCTGAGCTCCAATGTGAAATAAAATTGGCTTGACACCATTTTGCTCTTAAAATTTTTTTACAAATCGATGATATAGACATAGTCACGAATTTGTTTTTATTTAAAAGATAAGAAAAGCAGAAGCTAGGAATAATCCATTTAATTTCTGCAGGAAATATTCATTCATTTTAAATAACAATTCGCATTTTATTGAGCATACCCAATACTCAATTTTTTTTTTTTTGGCTGCATTCACAATGTCTTCCCTACTAGAGACTTATCAAGAATTCGGCTTGTATTTGCTTGCCACATCTGCACCTGTATCTAACGAGTTTATATGTTCTTAATAAACATTCTCATACGGACTGAAGAGATACTTTAATATAATCTGCTACATGAAATTGAGGATCATTAAGTGTTTTGGCTTATTTCACCAAAATTTGAACAAAATTAAATTTATTTATTTAATTCATATTTAGTACTTTTTATACTGCAGACAATAGGCTGGGTACAGAGACTATAAATGTGAATAAAACATAACTCCTGCTTCCAAAGATTTCACAGTCTAGAGAGAGAGAGGGTGAATATAAATATTCATAATGCTGTAAGGTGATTGCCAGTCAGAGCTTCTGAAGTGGTAAGGGAGGCAGAGGAAGAGATGATGCCCTCTCTCTTGATGGAGTTGTGGCCTCCTCACGTTGTACTCCCCCAAAGACAATTCTTTCCTGCATAGATCAGAACCCCACAATTCTTAAAACTTGTGTGAAACTGAAAAGCTGGATTTATCCTTCCCACTGCCCCACGTTTGTTTTCCATGTCTAATGGGTAGCCAGGACCATATTAGATCCCCAGTAAGTATTTTTGTGAATACAGATCCATGGTACTTTACCCACAATAAACAAATATAAAAAGCTCTGAAAATCCAATATACATATTTTTTATATTTGGTTAATTTGTAAACAGAATTTGAACTGTGGTAATGCGTTCTATCTTCTTGTTGCTGTTTTTAGTTGCCCTGGAGTGTGCAGAGTAGAACTGCTCTATTGCGTTTTCAAGGCCATGCCTTTTCGGAAGTAGGTCTCCAGGCCTGTCTTCCAAGGTGCCTCTGGGTGGGTTCAGACCACCAACCTTTCAGCTAGTAGTCAAGCACCTTACTGTTTGTGTCACCCAAGGGCTCCATGTGATCTATAACTCTTATTTATCCCTTCTAGTGTGACTATAAAGGAGCCTTGGTGGCAGAACTGTTAAGCACTTGGCTGTTCACCAAAAGGTCTGTGGGTCAAACTCACCAGCTGCTCTGCAGGAAAAGATGTAGTATCCTTCCATAAAGATTTACAGCCTTGGAAACCCTATGGGACAGTTCTACTCTGTCTATAGGGTCGCTATGAGATGGAATTGAGGGAAACAGGTTTTAGTGTGATTATAATAAATTTTTGGTACAGAAATATTAATGTATTTGATTACGGGTGCTGCCTCAGATGCCATTAGGAGTCTTACATATTTGAATTTGATATGTGCACTGCATTACTTGTTTTAGAATATATACACACATATTTATATATTGCATTTTGAAATCCACGTGGTCAAAAGTATTTAGATAAGCATTTGTGGTCTTGGCTATTAATGAGCCCTGAACCTGGCCTAAGTAGACTTTTCTTTGAATTTTCTTCTTGCCACAATCATTCTCCTGCTAGTTCACGGTTGTGAGTTTCACATCCAGGAACCATTGCAAGGCAGGTCAAGACAGCATAGAATATTCTGGGCAAAAGTTTTATTAAAGAAAGCAAAGATGCAGGTAATTTAAAAATTGACTTTTAGTAGGAGGCAGGTCAAGATGGCGCTCTAGGCAGAAGCACCACGCCGTCCCTCCACAGCAAAGATCTGAAAAACTAAGCCTAACAGAGAATCAACAATCCTGAAACCCTAGAACACCAAATGAAGAGATAAAGAACTCAGCCAAACACCAAACGGAGTGAGAATACTAAAAGAGAACAGAGAGCGAGGAGAGACTCATGCAGAGATTCCTTACCAGCTAACGCAGCACGGATCCAACATCTTGGATTCCTATCGGAGACCAGCGAACGGGAGAGCAGTCTTGCAGAGCATCCGGTGGGAGACAGAACGACCGGTAAACTGCGGTGCGTGCTTTCACCGCCCACCCCTATCCGCCTCGGCTGGGGCTCCCCTGCTTTCCATGGCCAGGGTCCCTGGGCTAGGGAGCGCCGGTGCTTGGATTCCGCGCGCCCGGGCTGGCGGCTTTCTGAAAGCCGTTTGCTGACTGCTGGCGAAGTTTTTTCTGCCGCTTCCCCCTCCATTTGCCTGGGAACCTGGTTCCAAGTGCTGTCTTTGTTCTCTCCTGCGGGGCTGTGGGGCTGCGTTCAGGCGTATGGCTGCTTCCGGGTCTGGGCTGCCACGCTGGTGAGATCCCGGGGCCTTTGTTCGTTCGCCCCTCTGCTTTCCGTGGCTGGGGTCCCTGGGCTGGGGGGAACCGGTGCTTGGATTCCGCGCGCCCAGGCTGGCGGCTTTCTGGGAGCCGTTTGCTGGCAGCTGGCAAACCATTTCCAGCTGCCTCCCCCTCCTTTTGCCTGGGTGCCTGGTTCCGGGTGCCATCTTTGCTCTCTCCTGCGGGGCTGTGGGGCTACGTTCGGGCGTGTGGCTGCTTCCAGGTCTGGGCTGCTGCGCTGGTGAGATCCCGGGGCCTGTGTTCGTTCGCCCCTCTGCTTCCCGTGGCCACGGTCTCTTAACCCCGAGACTGCCGGCTTCTTGGAATTCATGCCCCTGAGTGGGGGCTCTCTGGGTCCCATTTGTTGGCACTGACTGTTGGTGTTGCTTTTTTTTTTTTTTTAATTTTATTTTTCTTCTTTTTTTGATTAGTTTTGTCATCTTTTCCCTCTTTTTCCCTTTTGTCTTTCTTCATTGCTTAATTTCTCATCTCTCTATCTCTTCCTTCTCTTTCTGATCCCTGAATACCAGGCGATGTAGGCCTCTGTACCTTCTGGCCAGGCTGTGCTGTGAAAACTGAGACCAACTCCCCCAGACCTCATAGCTGCATCGGTGGGATCCCTGGGAACTTTGCAGTTCTTTAACTTTTCTATTTTTATTTGTTCATTCTTTCCTTTTCTTTCTGTTCCCCCTTCTGGTTTCCTCCATCCCATAGTCTCTCATCTGTACATTCCAACGACAGGCTCCCTTAGCATTCTTTTATGTTTGTATGCTTTTTGCTCCTCCTCCTCTCTCCTCTCTCCCATAACCAGCTTAGCTTCACATATAACCATCTTCCCGCTGCACCCTACCTACCTGCACCGTGCACTAGACATCACACCACCAAGCTGTGCAGGCATGCCCTATTGGAACCTGCCCAGCACTGACTACCGACCGTCCTGGTGGCAGCGGTGAGTGCCACAAGCACCCGTCCCAGTGGCTCCTCCTCAGCTAGATCTGCCCAGCTGTACCACAAGGACGAAACAAACAAACAAAAAAAATCTACAATCAATAAACGAGTGAAATATCTACTGAAAGCCCCGAAAACAGCAAACAATATCAAAACATTTACAAAAACCAGACAAGATGGCTCCAATAGGGGTCGAAATAAAAACACCAGATAACTCTCCTGTGGAAGAAAATGCACTAGAAGTACCTGATAGGGAACTCAAATCACTAATACTCGGAATTTTCCAAGAACTGAGGCAAAAAGCTGACAAACATGAGTAAAAAATAGACAAATTTATGGAAAATACAGACAAAAAATTGGAAGAACTCAAGAAGATGATGCAGGAACAAAATGCCAAAATAAATTCACAACTCGAAATTATACAAAAACAACAACAAGAAATCCAAAAGATAAACAACAAGATTTCAGAAATGGACGGTGTCATAGAAGGGCTGAGAAGTAGATTTGGAACCATGGAAGACAGGATCAGTGGAACTGAAGACAAACACTTGGATACAACTCTGTTTCAGGAAAACTCAGAAAAAAGAACAAAGAAAAATGAAGAGACCCTGAGAGTTATGTGGGACACAATTAAAAGCAAAAACTTACGAGTGATTGGCATACCATAACAGGGGGAGAAAACAGAAAACAAAGAGAGTATCATTGACGAACTGCTGACAGAAAACTTTCCTAATATCATGAAAAATGAAAAGCTGGCCATCCAAGAAGCTCAACGAACCCCATAGAGAAGAGACCCCAAAAGAAAATCACCAAGACATATCATATTCACACTCGCTAAAACTAAAGACAAACAAAGAATCCTGAGAGCAGCTCGTGAAAAACAAGAAGTCACATACAGAGGAGAAACAATAAGACTAAGCTCAGATTATTCGGCAGAAACCATGCAGGTAAGAAGGCAATGGGATGACATATATAAAATCGTGAAAGAAAAAAATTGTCAGCCAAGAATAATATATCCTGCAAAACTCTCATTCAAATTTGATGGTGAAATTAGGTCATTTCCAGATAAACAGAAACTAAAGGAATATGCAAAAGTCAAACCAAACTTACAAGAATTATTAAAGGGAGTTCTTCGATCTGAGGAAAAACAGCTTCAGCCCTCAGGCAGGACCTAGGACCTAGGACGCTGGTTCACATGAACCAGATACCATTCTAGGAACTGAACTACAGAGGACTTTCCAAAAACAAAAGAAATACTACAGGGAATCAGAGAAATCAATCAAAGGATGACAAAAACATCAAAACAATGAAAGAGGGAACAAACGGTATAGATATAAAATCTTCTAAAGGAGTGGAAGGCAAGGTGATACAAAGTAAGGGTAGACTGCTTCAAAATCATAAAGATAAGGGTAAAATTCACGGTAACCACAAAGAAAATTAACAAACCAACTCATAAAAATAAAGACGAAAAACATAAAGTCTCAGCAAAAACAAAACCTACAAAAACAAAAGAAATGAACACAAAATCCACAAACAAAAGTAACTCAGCACAAGAGAGTAAGAACAACAAAGAAAACTTCAGCATCACAAAAAAAGCACTACAAAATGACAGCAACAAACTTCCATCTATCAATAATTACACTAAATGTAAAAGGACTCAATGCACCCATAAAGAGACGGAGAGTGGCAGAATGGATAAGAAAACAGGATCCATCAATTTGCTGTCTACAAGAGACACACCTTAGAAACAAAGATGTGAATTTATTAAAAATCAAAGGTTGGAAAAAAATATATCAAGCTAACAACTATCAAAAAAGAGCAGGAGTGGCAATTCTAATCTCAGATAAAATAGACTTTAAAATATACCATAAAAGACAAAGAAGGACACTATATAATGATTAAGGGGATGATCCATCATGAAGACATAACCATAATAAATATCTATGCACCCAATGACAGGGCTCCAAAATACATAAAAAAAACTCTAACAACACTGAAAAGAGAAATGGACAGTTCCACAATAATAGTAGGAGACTTCAGCACACCACTTTCAGTAAAGGACAGAACAACTAAAAAGAAACTCAGCAAAGATACAGAAGACCTAAAGGACACAATCAGCCAACTGGACCTCATAGACATATATAGAACAATCCATCCAACTGCTGCAAAGTACACATTCTTTTCCAATGCACATGGAACGTTCTCCAGAATAGACCACATCTTAGGCCACAGAGCAATCCTCAACAAGATCCAAAATGCTGAGATAATTCACAGTATCTTCTCTGACCACAATGCCATCAAGGTAGAAATTAACACTAGAAAGAGCAAGGAAAATAAATCAAACACATGGAAACTGAATAATACTCTGCTTACACATCAGTGGGTAATAGAAGAAATCAGAGATGGAATTAAAAAATTCCTAGAATCAAATGAAAATGAAAACACATCATACCAAAACATTTGGGACACAGCAAAGGCAGTCCTCAGAGGACAATTTATAGCAATAGATGCACATATAAAAAAAGAAGAAAGGGATAAAATCAAAACATTAACTACAGAACTCAAACAAATAGAAAGAGAACCACAAAAAAAGCCTACAACCACCGGAAGAAAGGAAATAGTAAAAATCAGAGCAGAAATAAATGAAATAGAGAACAGAAAAACAATAGAAAGAATCAACAAAACCAAAAGATGGTTCTTTGAAAGAATCAACAAAATCGACAAACCACTGGCCAGACTGACCAAAGAAAAACAGCAGAGGGCACAAATAACCCAAATAAGAAATGAAATGAGGGACATTACAACAGACCCAACCGAAAAAAAGGATTATAACAGAATATTAAGAAAAACTATATTCCAACAAATTGGAAAACCTAGAGGAAATGGATAAATTTCTAGAAACATACGGCCTACCCAAACTACAACAAAGTGATACTGAAAATCTGAACAGACCCATAACAGGAGAAGAGATTGAAAAGGTAATAAAAAAAACTCCCAAGCAAAAAAAGCCCTGGCCCAGATGGCTTCACTGGAGAATTCTACAAAACATTTACAGAAGAGCTTGTACCAGTTCTACTCAAGCTATTTCAGAGCATAGAAGAGGAAGCAACACTTCCAAATTCATTCTATGAAGCCAGCATAACGCTGATACCAAAACCAGGCAAAGACATCACAAAAAAAGAAAATTACAGACCAATATCTCTCATGAATATAGATGCAAAAATTCTGAACAAAATTCTAGCCAATAGAATTCAGTATCATATCAAAAAAATACTACACCACGACCAAGTAGGATTCATACCAGGTATGCAAGGATGGTTCAACATCAGAAAATCCATCAACATAATCCACCACATAAATAAAAGGAAAGAAAAAAATCACATGATCATCTCAATTGACGCAGAAAAGGCATTTGACAAAGTCCAACACGATTTCCTGATAAAAGCTCTCAATAAAATAGGTATAGAAGGGAAATTTCTCAACATAATAAAGGGCATCTATGCATAACCAACAGCCAACGTCATTCTTAACGGAGAGAGGCTGAAAACATTCCCCTTGAAAACAGGAACAAGACAAGAATGCCCTTTATCATCACTCCTATTTAACATCGTGCTGGAAGTTCTAGCTAGAGCAATAAAGTAAGAGAAAGAAATAAAGGGCATCCAAATTGGTAATGAAGAAGTTAAACTCTCCCTGTTTGCAGATGATATGACACTATACATAGAAAACCCTAAAGACTCCACAAGAAATCTACTGGAACTAATAGAAAGATTCAGCAGAGTAGCAGGATACAAGATAAACATTCAAAAATCCGTTGGATTCCTATACACCACTAAAGAGAACGATGAAAAGGAGATCAGGAAATCAATACCATTTTCAATAGCCCCTAAAAAGTTAAAATACTTAGGAATAAATCTGACCAGGAATGTAAAAGACCTATACAAAGAAAACTACAAAACACTGCTGCATGAAACCCAAAGGGATCTACATAAATGGAAAAACATACCATGCTCATGGATAGGCAGACTCAACATTGTGAAAATGGCAATTTTACCTAAAGCAATCTACAAATACAATGCAATCCCGATCCAAATACCAACAACATTCTTCAAAGAGATGGAAAAAATAATCATTAACTTTGTATGGAAAGGGAAGAAACCCCGAATAAGTAAAGCACTACTGAAGAAGAAGAATAAAGTTGGAGGACTCACACTACCTGACTTGAGAACCTACTATACAGCTACAGTACTCAAAACAGCCTGGTAATGGTACAACAACAGAGACATTGATCAATGGAACAGAATTGAGAACCCAGATGTAAACCGATCCACCTACGGTCACCTGATTCTCGACAAGGGCCCAAAGTCCATCAAATGGGGAAAAGATAGTCTTTTTAACAAATGGTGCTGGCAAAACTGGATATCCATTTGTAGAAAAATGAAACAGTACCTATACCTCACACCATATACAAAAACTACTTCGAAATGGATCAAAGACCTGAATATAAAGCCTCAAACTATAAAATTCATAGAAGAAAAAATAGGACCAACACTTCAGGCCTTAATACATGGCATTAACAGGATACAAACCATAAACATCAACACAAAAAACCCAACAGATAAACTAGATAACTGGGATCTTCTAAAAATCAAACATCTATGCTCTTCAAAAGACTTCACCAAAAGAGTAAAAAGAGAACCTACAGACTAGGAAAAAATGTTTGGACAGTACAAGTCAGACATAATCTACAAGAAAATCCAACACCTCTACAACAAAAAGACAAACAATCCTATCAAAAAATGGGCAAAGGAAATGAACAGACTCTTCACCAAGGAAGACATTCAAATGGCCAACGGACACATGAGGAAATGCTCGCGATCACTAGTCATTAGAGAAATGCAAATTAAAACCACAATGAGATACCATCTCACCCCGGCATTACTGGCACAAATCAAAAATACTGGAAATAACAAATGTTGGAGGGGCTGCAGGGAGATGGGGACTCTTATACACTGCTGGTGAGAATGCAAAATGATACAACCATTTTGGAAAATGATATGGCGTTTCCTCAGAAAGCTAGAAATAGACATACCATTCGATCCAGCAATCCCACTCCTAGGAATATATCCTAGAGAAATAAGAGTCATCACTCGAATAGACATATGCACACCCATGTTCATGGCAGCATTGTTCACAATAGCAAAACGATGGAAACAACCTCGATGTCCATCAACAGATGAATGGATACACAAACTATGGTACATACACACAATGGAGTACTATGCAACGAGAAAGAACAACAATGAATCTGTGAACCATCTCATAACATGGATGAAACTGGAGGACATTATGCTGAGTGAAATAAGTCAATCACAAAAGGACAAATATTGTATGAGACCTCTATTGTAAAAACCCATGAAAAAATTCACATGCAAAATGTAACAATCCTTGTTGGTTACCAGGGATGGGGGTGGGGGGGAATACTAAATAGGTAATAGATAAGTGGTAACTTGGGTGAGAGGTGAGATAGTATACAGTACAGGGGAAACTAACACAACCCGCACAAGGAAAGGTCATGGAGGCCCTATAGACACATCCAAACCCCCCGAGGGACTGAGTTGTTGGACGGAGGGCTCTGAGGACCATGGTCTCGGGGAACATCTAGCTCAATTGGCATGACACTACTTATAAAGATAATGCTCTACATTCTACCTTGGTGAGTAGTGTCTGGGGTCTTAAAAGTCTATGAGTGGCCATCTAAGATACACCACTGGTCTCATCCCTTCGGGAGCAAGGGAGAATGAAGAGAACAGGATACAAGGAAAAGATTAGTCCAAAGGACTAACTGTCCACAGCTACCAAGCCCTCCACGGGACTGGTCCAGTACAGCTAGATGGTGCCCGGCTACCACCACTGACTGCTCTGATCAGGATCACAACAGAGGGTTCTGGACAGAGCTGGAGAAGGATGTAGAGCATAATTTTAACTCCCAAAAAAAAAAAAAAATCCAGATTTACTGGCCTAAAGAATACTAGAGAAACCTCAAGAGTGTTGCCCCCAGGCACCCTTTCAGCTCAGAGGTGAAGTTACCTTCGAGGTTCAATGTTAAGCCTGGGAATGGACAGCCCAGTAAAACTAAATGGGACTAACGAGGTACAGGAGTCCGGTGACAAGGGCCAGAAGGCAGAGGGGGAGTAGGAAACTGACGATAAGGAACACAAATTGAATAAGGACATTTTCAATGTATTGTGAGATTGTTGACCACTGCTATAGGGCAACATTTGTAGTAACTATTAAATGGGAGGCTGTTTTGTCCTGTAAGCCTTCATCTTGGGCAATAATGGCAGCACAATTGGAAGAGCATAGTCAATATCACTTAAATGTGTAAGTAAAAAGTTTTGAAATGGTGTTAAAATAAAATTAAATTAAATTTAAAAAAATGAGACTAAAGAGTTACAGTAGTCCAGTGACAAGGGCCAGAAGACAGAAGGGGACAAGGAAGTCCCCTGGTAATAGGGAACACAAGGTGGAGTAAGGATATTCTTGATGTGCTGTGAGATTGTTAACCATTGTCATAGGGCAACATGTGTAGTAACTGTTAAATGAAAAACTATTTTGTTCTGTAAGCCTTCATCTTAAGTGAGAATAACAGCACAGTTGGAAGAGCGTAGTCAATGTCACTGAACTGTGACTGTAGAAATTTTTGAAATGGTGTATCTTTGGCTACCTGTATTTTCATCAAAAAAAAAAAAAAGGTTGACAATTTAGAGGCTTAATATGTTGTGGGGTTGTTAACCAATGTCATAGAACAACATGTGTACTACTATTTCATGAGAAACTATTTGCTCTGTAAGCTTTCACCTGAAGTACAATAAAATAAAATAAAATAAAAATATTGACTTTTAATTTGACTTATAAGCCAAATGTGGCCCCCTTTAAGGTACACAAACAGAAGGTGAAGGTCTCTGCTAATTGAAAGACATAGAAACCCTCAGGGAAAGGTATTTTACTTCATTTAGTGGCCTTCAATGCACAGTTAAGGGTGTGAATGAAAAAATCAATTTTATACAGACATTTTTTTCCTAGTAATTTTTTTGATCATCACATTTTCATTATCACTATATTTGTTCTAGATAAGAAAATGTACTGACTTTGTATTGGACAGTGTATATATTTTATTTTGATATTTTGTTTAAATATTTACTTCAGGGCTTAAAAATTGATCAAAGCAAACTACTATTCTACTAGTAGACATTAATCAATACCATAGCATCTCTTACATAAAGTATGTCCTTTGAAGTAAATTCATAATATTCTGAATCTCAAATTTTATTAACGTGAGAAATAGTTTTTATTTCCTTCCCTCATCAGTGACAAATTCTAGGAAACTATCTCTAATAGGCTTTGTCTGTTCATAAGAGTATAGACAAGACACTGTTTTTTTCCCCCTTATGTGATAACATTTGAAGATTTCATTTTCTTTTAGCAAGTTACAACTAAAACTTTTCTTTAAAAGGAGAAAAGAAAAAAAGCAGAACTAACTCCTTGGGTATTTAAAAGAATTAATCTTGAGAATTCAATTTCTTTTGCCTCTTAATGTCTTAAGTTTCAATCATCTTTTTCATTTTTACAAGACAAGAACAGCAGTTTTCCTTAAATTGCTAAGTTCTATCTAGTTCAATACATTTTCTACCTTAGGCTTTTCTTGAGCATTCTATAATTACCAAGTTGGAAAAAGAATGAAAAGAGACTTTTCTTAGCTGGATGAAAACAATAAGTCATTGCTCTCTGGCTTATTGTGGACCTCTAGCAAAGAAGTACAAACAGCGATTTTCTGTTATGATCCAAGCTGACACCTTGCAAAGATTGCCATGGTCAACTTAAATAGCATGTTATTTCCCTTCCATACTACATCATACCTATGCCTCAAATTTCACTTAAATTCTACCTCAATAATTCAACCAAATCCATGAAAAATCAGAAACACCTGCCAGGTTTTGCTTTGTTTACTTGTTAGGGGTAGAGGGTTGTTTATTTGCTTGTTTTTATTTTTCTGGTTTTTTATAGGTAATCATATGGTGACATGTGAATTGGAAGCTAGAATTAATAAGTTCATTGGAAGTTATTTTTATATTAAAAAACTGAACTTAAATATTATTGAACAGTAACTGTCAAGATCTTAATGCTGCTGTAAAAAAAGCTAATGTAACTTAGGATGTGAGAGTAGAAATACAATGTTGAAGCCAAATTGATTATACAAGCTAGTGTAATGTTTAGTACAGTGAGTCTTTTGTGTGTACCACTGTGTTAAGACAGGACTCTGCCATTTTCCTTTAGATCGTGTATAAGAATATGTAACTATATATGAACTGATGCAATGATTTTCAATGTCTGTCTCCCAACTAGATTGTGAGGTGAAAAAGAGCATGAACTACATTTATGTGCAAAACATTTTATCACAGGAAGCCTGTGTATTCACAGTACAGAATACACAAACAATAAATATTTCTTGAAAGAACAAATGGGTACTGGAGAATTTGATCAGATGGGTAAAAGATATTCACATTTTGCCATATTAGAAAACATGGGAGATATTAAGCCACCTATTTTGGAAGAAGAAAGGGAAAAAAAAAGTATTTGTAGCAGTTTGCAAATGTTTGAAATTATCTCTTGTAAAACATGAAATGAATTTGTTTTAGTCTCTTCTGGTAAAAGTCTAAATATTTGTGGGGAGAAAGACTTCAAGTAAATATGAAGAAAGACTTTTCTAAAAGGTGCAAGAGAATAGGATTGTAAGTGGTGTAGCAAGCTACCAAACAAAGAGAAAGAATAGCCACCTACTTCCTGCAAAAGAAATTCTCTAAGATTGTTTGGAAAATGGTTCGTAAAATCATGATTCCTAAATGATTCCTAAAATCGCATATAGCATTCAGATTTTATGATCAGTTGATACCAATATCTTATGTAAAACAAGAAACTGGAATTAGTATAATTCACTAAATGCATAAAATAATAAACTCATTTAACCATCTAAGTTACATATTCAATAAACTTAATACTTTGTAAGCTATATACTAAATTTAAAAATATTTTTACAATTAAAGACAGAATACTCCCAAACTCATTCTATGAAGCCAGCATAACCCTGATACAAAAACCAGGTAAAAGACACCACAAAAAAAGCAAATTACAGACAGATATCCCTCAGGAACATTGACGCAAAAAACCTCAACGAAATTCTAGCCAATAGAATTCAGCAACATATCAAAAAAAAAATTCACCATGATCAAGTGGGATTTATACCAGGTATGTAGGGATGGTTCAACATTAGAAAAACAATCAATGTAATCCATCACATTAATAAAAATAAGACAAGAACCACATGATCTTAACAATCGATGCAGAAAAGGCATTTGACAAACTCCAATACCCATTCGTGATAAAAACTCTCAACAAAATAGGAATAGAAGGGAAATTCCTCAACATAATTAAGGGCATTTATACAAAACCAAGAGCCAGCATCATCCAAAATGGAGAGAGTCTGAAAGCATTCCCCTTGAGAACAGGAAAGAGACAAGGATGCCCTTTATCACCACTCTTATTCAACATTGTGCTCGAGGTCCTAGCCAGAGCAATTAGGCTAGAAAAAGAAATAAGGCACATCCAAATTGGTAAGGAAGAGGTCAAAGTATCTCTATTTGCAGATGATATGATCTTATACACAGAAAACCCCAAAGAATCCACAAGAAAACTACTGGAACTAATAGGAGATTTCAGCTAAGTTTCAGGATACAAGATAAACATACAAAAATCAGTTGGATTCTTTTACACCAACAAAGAAAACTTCGAAGAGGAAATCACCAAATCAATACCATTTACAATAGACCCCAAGAAGATAAAATACTTAGGAATAAATCGAACCAGAGACATAAAAGATCTAATCAATGAAAACTACAAGACACTATGGCAAGAAACCAAAAGAGACCCGCATAAATGGAAAAACATACCTTGCTCATGGATAGGAAGACTCAACACTGTGAAAATGTCAGCTCTACCCAAAGCGATCTACAGATACAATGCAATCTCAATGCAAATTCCACTGACATTTTTTAATGAGATGGAGAAAAAAATCACCAACTTCATATGGAAAGGAAGAGGCCCTGGAGAAGTAAAGCATTACTGAAGAAGAAGAACAAAGTGGGAGGTCTCATACTACCTGATTTTAGAAACAATTATACCGCCACGGTAGTCAAAACAGCCTCATATGGGTACAGCTACAGATACAAAGACCAATGGAACAGAAATGAGAATCTAGACATAAATTCATCCACCTATGAGCAGCTGATATTTGACAAAGGCTCAAAGTCCATTAACTGTGGAAAAGATAGTCTCCTTAACAAGTGATTCTGGCATAACTGTATATCCATCTGCAAAAAATGAAACAAGACCCATACCTCACACCATGCACAAAAACTAACTCAAAATGGATCAAAGACCTAAATATAAAATCAAAAACAATAAAGATCTTGGAAAAAAAAGTAGAGACAATGCTAGGAGCCCTAATACATGGCATAAACAGAATACAAACCATAAGTAACAATGCACAAGCACCAGAAGAGAGACTAGATAACTGGGAACTACTAAAAATCAAGCACATGCTCATCCGAAAACTTCACCAAAAGAGTCAAAAGACAACCTACAGACTGGGAAAAAAATTTTGGCTATGACAAATCCTATCAGCGTCTAATCTCTAAAATCTACAAGATACTGCAAAACCTCAACAACAAAAAGACAAATAACCCAATTAAAAAATAGGCAAAGGATATGAACAGGCACTTCACCAAAGAAGACATTCAGGTGACTAACAGACACACGAAATGCTCACAATCATTAGTCATTAGAGAAACGCAGATAGATCAAAACTACAATGAGATATCATCTCACCCCAACAAGGCTAGCATTAATCCATAAAACACAAAATAACAAATTCTGGAGAGGTTGTGGAGAGACTGGAACACTTATACACTGTTGGTGGGAATGTAAAATGGTACAACCACTTTGGAAATCGATTTGGCGCTTCCTTAAAAAGCTAGAAATAGAAGTACCATACGATCCAGCTATCCTGCTCCGTGGAATATATCCTAGAGAAACAAGAGCTGTCACATGAATAGATATATGCACACCCATGTTCATCGCAGCACTGTTCACAATAGCCAAAGGATGGAGGCAACCTAAGTGCCCATCGATGGAAAAAATGGATAAACAAACTATGGTATATCCACACAATGGAATATTACACAATGATAAAGAACAATGATGAAGCTGTGAAACATTGTATAACTTGGTGGAAGCTGGAGGTCATTATGCCGAGTGAATTTAGTCAAGCACAGGACAAATACTGTATAAGACCACTATTATAAGAACTCAAGAAAAGGTTTAAACACAGAAGAAAACATTCTTTGATGGTTACAGGGGTGGGGAGGGAGGGTGAGTGTTATTCACTAACTAGTAGTAGATAAGAATGACCTTAAGTGAAGGGAAGGACAGCACACACTAGAAGGGAAGCCAGCACAACTGGACTAAACAAAAGCTAAGAAGTTTCCTCAATACAGTCAAATACTTTAAGAGACAGAGTAGCAGGGATGCGGGGTCTGGGGACCATGCTTTCAGGGGACATCTATGTCAATTGGCATAACAAACCTTATTAAGAAAATGTTCTGCATCCTACCTTGGTGAGTGGCGTCTGGGGTCTTAAAAGCTTGCAAACAGCCATCTAAGATGCATCAATTGGTTCCAACCACTTGGAGTAAAGGAGAACAAAGAACACCAAAGACACAAGGAAAGTATTGGCCCAAAAGACAGGATGGGCCACATAAACCAGAGACTTCATCAGCCTGAGACCAGAAGAACTGGATGGTGCCCGGTTACCACCAATGAAAGTCCCAACAGAGAACACAACAGAGGGTCCCTGAGGGAGGAGTAGAATGATGGGATGCAGAACTCAAATACTAGTAAGAAGACCAGACTTAATGGTCTGACTAAGACTGGAGGCACCCCGGAAAGCATAGCCCCTGGTCTCTCCATCACCCCAGAACAAAAACAACATTTTTGTATAAGAGACTAACTTGAAATGTAAACTTTCACTTAAACTACAACAATAAACAAAAAAAGTTTTTACAATTAATTTTATATAATTATCTACAGTTGAGAAGGCTTCAAAGCAGTGAAAATCAGTTAGCAAATCCAACTGTAATTATGTGTTTAGTTAAAGTAAGCAATCTCACCTCGATAGTGTTAGAATTCAGTTGTGAATTGCAGATCTCTTATCAAGTATCAATTCTCTCTCTTGCATTTCAGGGCAGGGTCCTGAACTCAGTCAACATTTTCTCCCACAACGACACTCTGCTTAACATATTTGCTAATTGGTTCTTTTCATCTGTGTATTCTTCTGTTTATATCATTGCCCCTTAAACATTTGAAAAAAAAAATGGTTGACAATAATGCCTGTTTATGCAACTCTGCTAAAGGAGCTGCAATAGCCCCTTGTGGTCATTCTCATCGCTTTTCTGGATCTCATACATCCAAGAAGTATTTTGACCTGCCTCTGCACTCAGACTTACTGTCAAAGACTTGTTCTCAAATTGAACAACCTGATTTCAGAGGTATGATGACAGGGTATGCATTTTCATATTCCAATTCAACTGAATTTTCATTGCCAGGATGCAAACAGTTTTGGTGGAGGTGGTTGTGAATGTGAGAATGCAGTAAGTTTTATTACTGTTAACCAAATATATTGATGTCCCTGCCTTCAGCGAACCTGCAGAATTATATCCGCGCGTCATTGAACTCAGACATTGTCATGTGACTTAATTTGACCAATATGTGAGCAGAAGTGGCCTCTGTCAGTTCCAAGCAGCCATTTTAAGAGCCAGCATGTGGTTACTATGTCCCTCTGTCAGAAGATTAACAATATGGCAATCAGAGACTGGAAGGTGCCTACAGTGAAGGCAACATGGAAGAGCACAATAGTCACCCTGAGATCTGAAATCGGTATTAAAAACTGACCTTTGTTTTGTGAGCCATTGAGATCTGAGAGTTATTTGTTATCACAGCATATCCTAATCTATCTTTATTGATTCAGAAGCGTAGGTCTTGAGATTTCTATCCCAAAAGTATGGAAACAATTATAAACAAATAAAGTCTTGCATTCAAAACAATGTGGAAAAGCAAAATGGGCAAAAGGAGGTCCTATCTGGACAAGACTATGCAGGAAAGTACTGGGTGAGTGAGAAGGAACTCCACTACAGTTGAGTCAGAAATAATTTGCAAAAGGCTTTTAAAGGAAGATGTATAAATACCTTGAATGGAAAACAGGAACTTTATTTGCTAATTTTTGGTTCAACCACAGAATAAATTTGGAGAAGAAAAGGAGAACATTTTGCTGTAGATAAAGATGTTAGGATGAGATTTTCTGGCTTCAGGAACAGAGAGGAAGTGACAGCTTTTAAGGACAGGATCAGGAAGAAATAACAGAATTTTGAAATGTGTTGGATGAACAGCCTGGGTGTGGGAGAAAAAGAAAAAATGTAAGGTTTGTTAGTGATGCCAAGGTAAGTGACTGAAAAAATGAGCATGCCACCAAACGGAGAGAAACAGGGGAAAAACAACAACAACAGCAAAAAGAAGACGGATAAGGAAAGACAGATGAACACAAGGAGGAGAAAGGATAGTATATAACTTTCGCTTGTGTGCAAGCAACTTCCCGTAATGAGTTAGTTGCAATAATCAACATATAAACCATGGTGTTCTTTTTCTCCTTCATATGTAAAAAAGAAGAAAAGGTACTGATATGTATTGTTCTAAAAAGTATGCATTTGTTTAATTTTGCAGTCAGCTGCTAAATGAAAATTCGAAGGTTCGATCCCACCAGTGACTCAGTGGGAGGAAAGATTGGACATCTGCCCTCATACAGATTTCAGCCTTGGAAACCCTATGGGGCAGTTCTACTCTGTCCTGTAGGGTCCCTATGAGTCAGAATCGACTCGATAGCACACAACAACAACCGTCTGCTTCATGGAATTGTAAAGTTTAAATGAAATAACAAATATAGAATAAAAACTAACTTGTCTTCGTCATTATTAACAAGCCTAATTAATCAGTCTCCATTCCCCCTGCAAAGTTTACACTTCGGCTGACTTTGGCTCTCTGAATGCTAAGGAGCAATAATGGGCTACTTGCCAGAGAGCCTGTGCACCTATGTTTGCATTGTTAATCATCTATAATTTTTCTCAGATCTGTTATAACATTTATATTTGTTATTCTAATGCTTTAATTTAGTTAAAGATTACATAAACCCATCAATATGAATATTAAAAGAGATTTGTGGTTTGGAAATTTGGAAACTCTCTAAAACAGTTATAAATTATGTTGTCAAATTAATTTTGAGTGAGAAAACATGACAGTTGGAAAAAAACTGAACACCAATCTAGGAGTTATGAATTCATATAGATTCTGCCATAAGCACCCTTAGGTTCTAATACAAGCTTAACAAAACTGAACCTGGAGGGTTTATCAACTGCATTAAGGGTGTTATTTCATTCAAGAAGACAAGGGACTCTAGTTCCTGGACTGCTGAACTGGATCAAATACAGCTTCACGGTCAGAGAGATAGCGTTGTTTTCAGCTATGACCCCACTAGAACAGAGCCTGCCATGAATTCCTTCACTCATTCATTTATGCAACAATATTATTTACCATACGCTATACACTGGGTTCTTTTCTAGGTGCTGGTTGCAATGATACAAACGATAAAAACGCAATGCCACTGTGGAGCTTCCCTTGTAGAGAGGTTCGTAGACAATAAACAAGTAAAACATCATAAAATGTTGAAGAGTTTTAAGCCATATGATGAAAAATAAAGCAGGTTAAGGGATGAGAGTGAGAAGGAACCATTTTAAATAGATTGGTCAGGAATAGCATCTTTGCTGGGCTGCTACTTGAGCCCAGACCTGAATGATGTGACTTGAACTGTTGATTGGGGAGAAAAGATTTCTGACAGAGGACAAGTAAAACATCTTAATCTGGGTGTATTTGAGAAAGAGCAAAGAGACCATTGGTTCTGGAGTAGATTGGGTGTCAGGAAGTGCTGGACAAAATTGAAGAGCTGACTAGGTGAAGCAGAACACATTGTGTGAGGCCAAATAAGAGCTTTGGCTTTTATATTAAGTTGATGGAAAACCATTGGAGTGTTTTGAACACAGAAATGACGTGATGTGATAGCTCTAATTTATTTTTAAAAAATACTGAAATACAATCTATGCAATAAAAATAGTTGAATAGATAAATGAAAAGTTTATGGCTCTACATAAAACGTTTTTAAATAAATGTGTGTACTATGTTTAAATTTCAATTTAAAATAATCTGTATAAGGGGGGTTTATGTTTCCTTACTTTAACTAACTTTTTTTTGCCCTACCCAATCAAACAGACTAAGTGAATTTATGCTAAAATTACTCAGAAGCAATCTATGAATAAAGATTAATATTTTAAAAGCAATAATAATGGATAACTTTTGAAATTTCATTATGGATTAGGAATTTCACACAGCATTTTATGTGTGTGTTCTAATTTAATCTTCCTAAGAATTCTAAGAGAAAAGTAATACGTTTTGTTGCTTATGTGTTTGGGCTCCAGAGTCAGATTATTTAGAACTGTATTTCTGCTCTGCCACTTAAACTTGGATAACTCTACACCAACCTATTTATATAGCATCTTTCATCTTCAGAATCCTCTTTTATAAAATGAGGGAAAATAATAGTAAGCACCTCTTGGGGTTATTTTAAGGATTAAGTGACATAATGCAATAGATAACCTGACACACAGATAATATTGGATATTATTAGGAACTTCTCCCTGTCAAAAACGAGGAAGTTGATATTTAGAGAAGTGAATCTCTTTGTCCAAAAGCACTTAAGTAAAGTTGTCAAATTGAGACTCACACCAAGGTCTTTAGACTCTAAAGGCCAAGTTCCTTATTATTATTATTATCCCAATCAGGCAATTTCCTAGTTTGAAGCTGTTGCTTTCTATTTACTTTATAAATTCTTACAGCAGTTCACTTGGAGATTTCCAATCCACGAGCACCAGAAAAGGACGGCTGACTGAAATTGCCCTCCCTGCTTTTTACTCTTGGATAAGAGATTGGAATGACTGTGGAGGTCCTCAACATACATGTGTTTGATAAGTACACAAGTCATTCTTATATGAATGAATGCATATTGTAAGAATATCTTTACATTAATGCACTATCTAGTGAAAAAAGCTCTACTTCAGTGTGCCAATTTAATGCAAAGCAATATTCATTTCTAAAATAGATTTGAAAAAAAAATAACTTGTGAATTCCCTATATATTGAATTCAGGAAATGGACTAATCAAGAAATGGATACCCTTAGCAAAATTGTGGACACCAAATGAGATAGCTCTTCCGACCCTAAACAGTGCAATTCCTTTTGCTCTAAAACTGGTATAGAGATTCCCTGCAGCTTAAATAAAGACAGCTGAGAAGACAAGTATGGTTCATTCTTTCCAATTCAATTCTGGTTAAACCCTATCATTTACTCATCCATATACTCATTAAATGCCACACAGAGTATAATTAATCACTATATGGACTTCAGTGTTTAAACACAGGGAACAGAAAATTTTACAGGGCCTAGAGTGAATAACTAACAAGTAAATACTTGTCTTATATCTATATAAAGTTGTATCTATATCTCTAGAGCACTATCTGTATAGAGATACAGATATATAAAATATATATAAAACAATTGCCTCTTTGCAATGATAAATTCCAAGTCTGTTCATTTCTTGTCTTACTTTACAGAGATCCTAAATATTATCGTCAATGATATCAGAATTAGCAATGCAGTAGCCATATTTAATTATTGTAATTATTATTTTATAATTATTTGTTTGATTTTTCTTTAAAACAGATACTGGATTAAAATTCATGTGACTAACTCATTTATCTTAAAATAGAACCAATAGCATAAATGTGAAAATTTCAGAATTTCATTAATTTCCAATTTAGTTTAAATGAAGCTTTTAGTTTGTCAAGTTTTTTCAAGAATTTCTTTACTCTGAGAATTTTTTATTCCCCCAGTAGAGCTCATGATATGGCTTTTGTTTCCTTTTTTTGATATATGTTTAATTTTATTTTGAGTCCAAATGACTAAAGATGTTTGTTTTTGAAAGTAAGTGTTGAGATCTCATTCTTCAGTTTATTCTTAGGTGTTACAAACAGAAGAAGAAACAATATTGAGAAAAGTTATCTGCTCTGGAGAACCATGTGGAGTAATAAATAAAACTAGAATGTAATATTATTGAAAAGTATACAATCCCTGAAGTAACATCCAAAGTTGGTGATTATTTTATGTGCCAAGGGTAAATTAGTCACACAGGAGGTTTTCTCTGAAAACAAACATTTTCAAGGAAGTATGCCTTAGCTTTCTATTTAAATCTATAAAAAAAACTAAACTCAAACAATTTCTTTCCAATACCAACTAAAAGATTCAACATGTAGCTTTAGTAATCAAAGAGTGCAGAGTGGAAGGAAACGTGAAGCATATCCTTTCTTTTCACCTTTATATTTTAATACGTATACCAAGCATTTGTGACCAAACTGAAAATCATATAGGGGTCATTTTTTCAAATAAAGAAAAATTCGAGAAACATAACTACGTTATTTCTAATAACACACAACAAAGAACTCTGTCATGTTAATGGTTTAATGGAAATCCTCTGAAATTTTAATTTCCACAGGGAAGGATACTTTTTTTTACGTTTTTTTAATTGTATGTTAGATGAAGGTTTACAGAGCAAACTAGTTTCTCATTAACCAATTAATACACATAATGTTTTGTGACACTGGTTGCCAACCCCACAACATGTCAACACTCTCCCCTTTTCGACTTTGGATTCCCCATTAGCAGCTTTCCTGTCCACTTCTATCTTCTTGTCCTTGCCCCTGGGCTGGTGTGCATATATAGTCTCGTTTTGTTTTATGGGCCTGTTAATCTTTGGCTGAAGGGTGAACCTCAGAAGAGACTTCATTACTGAGCTAAAAGGGTGTCAGGGGCCATGCTCTCAGGGTTTCTCCAGTTTCTGTCATACCAGTAAGTTTGGTCTTTTTTATTTTATTTTATTTATTTATTTATTTTTTTGAACTAAAATTTGGTCTACATTTTTATCTAGCTCTGTCCGGGACTCTATGATGATCTCTATCAGAACAGTCAGTGGTGGTAGCTGGGCACCATCTAGTTGTGCTGGACTCAGTCTGGTGGAGGCTGTGGTAGTTGTGGTACACTAATCTTTTGGACTAATGGGAAAATATTCTTAACAATTTTTTAACAATCTCATTAAGTAAACATGGAGCTAATTGAGAATATGGAAAAAGGATTAGAGTTTGTAAATGTATAGAGTTTGCTCGTATAAACATGTCTAAAATAAAAAGTTTACCTAGTCACATAGTTTCTACATCATAGAACAAGAAGAATGCAGTGTTTATGTGCTTTAAGTTATGCCTACCACAGTTATATTATTCAATTTTCACACCAACCACAACAGCCAAAGATGACAAAATTGAAGATCTTTACAAATCTCTGCAGTCTGAAATTGATCAAATATGGAATCAAGATGCATTGATAATTACTGGTGATTGAAATACAAATGCTGAAAACAAAGAAGAAGGAACATTAGTTAGAAGATATGCCCTTGGTGATAGAAATGACACCAGATAGAATTTTGAAAGAACAACGACTTCTTTATTGCAAATACCTTTTTCTGACAACGTAAATGGACCTCACCAGATGGAATACACAGGAATCAAATCGACTACATCTGTGGAAAGAGGCAATGGAAAAGCTTAATATCATCAGTCAGAATGAGGTCAGGGGCCAGCTATGGAACAGACCATCAACTGCTCATATGTAAGTTCAAGTTGAAGCTGAAGAAAATTAAAACAAGTCCACGAGAGAAAAAAAATATGACCTTGAGTATATACCTTCTGACATTAGAGACCATCTCAAGAATAGATTTGATGCATTGAACACTAATGACCAAAGATCAGAAGAGTTGTGGGATGGCATCAAGGACATCATACATGAAGAAAGCAAGAGGTCATTAAAAAGACGGGAAAGAAAGAAAAGACCAAAATGGATGTCAGAAGAGACATTGAAACTTGCTCTTGAACGTCAACTAGCTAATGTGAAAGGAAGAAATGGTGAAGTAAAAGAGCTGAACAGAAGATTTCAAAGGTGGCTCAAGAAGACAAAGTAAAGTATTACAATGACAGGTGCAAAGACCTGGAGTTAGAAAACCAAAAGGGAAGAACATGTTCGACATTTCTCAACCTGAAAGAACTGAAGGAAAAAAATTCAAGCCTCCAGCTGCAACATCGAAGGATTCTGCAGGGAAAATATTAAATGATGCAGGAAGCATCAAAAGAAGCCAAAAGGAATACACAGAGTCACTGTACCAAAAAGAATTGGTTGCCTTTCAACCGTTTTAGGAGATAGCATATGATCAAGAACCAATAGTATTGAAGGAAGAAGTTCAAGCTGCACTGAAGGCATTGGTGAAAAACAAGGATCCAGGAATTGATGGAATACCAATTGAGATGGTTCCACAAAAGGATGCAGCGATCAAGTGCTTACTTGTCTATGCCAAGAAATTTGGAAGACAACTACCTGGCCATATTTGTGCCAGTTCCAAAGAAAGGTGATCCAACAGAATGCAGAAATTATTGAATAACATTATTGATATCACACACACATAAAATTTTGCTGAAGATCATTCAAAGGCAGTTGCAGCAGTACATCAACAGAGAACTGCCAGAAAATCAAGCTGGATTCAGAAGAGGGCATGGAATGAGGGATATCATTGCTGATGTCAAATGGATCATGGCTGAAAGCAGAGAATACCAAAAAGATGCTTAACTATGTTTTCTGACTCTGCAAAGGCATTCAACTGTGTGGATCATAACAAATTATGGATGACATTGCAAAGAATGGGAATTCCAGAACACTTCATTGTGCTCATGAGGAACCTGTGTATAGACCAAGAGGCAGTTGTTCAAACAGAACAAGGGGATACTTCGTGGTTTAAAGTCAGGAAAGCTGTGCGTCAGAGTTGTATCATTTCACCATATTTATTCAATCTGTATGCTGAGCAAATAAGCCAAGAAGCTGGACTATATGAAGAAGAAAGGGGCATCAGGATTGGAGGAAAGACTCATTGACAACCTTTGTTATGCAGATGACACAACCTTCCTTGCTGAATGTGAAGAGGACTTGAAGCACTTGCTGATGAAGATCTAAGACTACACAGTCTTCAGTGTGGATTGCACCTCAACATGAAGAAAACAAAAATCTTCACAACTGGACCAATAAGCAACATCATGAAGAAAAGATTGAAGTTGTCAAGATGTTATTTTACTTGGATCCACAATCAATGCTCATGGAAGCATCAGTCAAGAAATCAAACAACACATTGCATTGGGCAAATCTGCTGCAAAAGACCTCTTTAAAGTGTTAAAAAGCAAAGATGTCACTTTGAGGACTAAGGTGTGCCTGACCCAAGCTATGATATTTTCAATCATTCTATGCGCATGCAAAGGCTGGACACAGTGAATAAGGAAGACCAAAGAAGAATTAATGCATTTGAATCATGGTGTTGGCGAAGAATATTTAATACATCATGGACCGCCAGAAGAATGAGCAAACCTGTCTTGGAAGAAGTACAGCCAGAATGCTCCTTAGAAGCAAGGATGGTGAGACTTCTTCTTACAGACTTTGGACATGTTATTAAGAGGGACGATTCCGGGAAATGGACATCATGCTTTGTAAAGGAGAGGAGCAGCGAAAATGAGGAAGACCCTCAACAAGATGGACTGACACAGTAGATGCAACAATGGGCTCGAACATAGCAATGATTGTGAGGACAGTGCAACCAGGCAGTGTTTCATTCTGTTGTACATAGTGTAGCTATAAGTCTAAACCGACTCGACAGCACCTAACAACAACAACCACAGTTATACATAACACTGGAGCAGAGCAAACAATTTCTGAGAGTATGAAGTTTCTTGCTTTCAGTATAGACAGATAAAAACAGATAACTCCACTAGTAATCTCAGCTACTGTTCAATAGCAATCGCAAAGGGAACTGTATAATTAACTATACACACACGCGCATACATAAGCATGCTTCGTTGCTTCCACCTATATATACATATCTATGCAAATCAAGTTCATGTATGTAGTTAAGTTAATCTGTTTAATAAGTGTTCAGTTTATTATAACAGTTTCTTACTTCATAATTGCAGTTTTAGAGTTTTGTCTCCCAATATTTAATTTTGAATTTTGTAAGAACTAAATAGTTTTTAGATGACTAATAGGAGTTAGTCTGAAATTTGTAAAGACCAGAAATTCTCTCTCTCTCTATTTGTCACTTCACTAAATTCATTTGCATTACAGGGAATAGACTTTCAAAGAACCCAGAAGTATTAATAGGTCACAGAAAGACTGCAATCAGTACCATGGTCCTCATGCTCTATGCTGTGTGTAGGCAATGAGTAACAGTAGTATTCAGAAGAAGCACATTAAACAGTTTCTGGAACCACATTAGTTCAGTCCAACTCCCATTTCTGAGCATTTGGAAATTACTAGGCAACATGATAAATAATGATCTACTGTGATAAAGAAGGCACAAGCATTTCACTTAAGGAACTCAGACCAAGAGAAACCAGTACTTGTATTGAGAATTTCACCATGTTTTGTTAAATTTTAACATAGTGCATGAGACTTTGGATGAGTTAAAAGAGAAATTTTATCATGTTCAGGCATCTGACGTTAGACATTTATGTGTCACACCATTGCTCTAACTTTCACAATGAGGATGAAACCCCAGATTAATAAAGAGAGGAGCCTGTATCCTAAATGACCTCTCTGAGCTTTGAACCAGCCCTGAGTGGCCTACGTAAAGTTTCTTGACACGTCAACAAATAAATCGCTGACTTATTAACTTAGTTAAGCCATTTTTGCCAGTATTTTCTGCAGTGAAATACAATCCTAACTGATAGGTTCTGATAGAGGGATGATAGATAGATAGATACAGCTGGATAGCTAGATAGATAAATAGATGAGAGATAGGTAGATAGATAGATGGATTAATGATAGAAGATAGATATATCCAACTTGATACATTAAAAAAAGTGATCAATAGGATAGATATGATTTACTGTTACTATCATCTAGAAAACTAGTACATAAAGAAAATATGTTTATTTTGTTGATTAACCTTGTTACTTTATAACAAATTGCTTGGTTAAAATTTATTTATGCTTATTTTTCCCATTTATGCACTAATTTTGAAGACGATTTCAAACAGAAGTATACTTTAGCTATATTTTAGACAATGACAATACTTTGGGCCTTTTAACAAATTAACATCATAAATTTTTTTGCAGAGTTGCAGTTTTGATGCACGCTAATGCAGAAAAAAACACTTACACACAGAAAATGTTGTGTAGTTGCTAAACTATGTTGGAGAGATTGATCATGCTCCTACACAAATTTAACTCAATTTTTAAATAATTGATAAATGATGGCTAAACATTTGTTTATGTTAAACACACTATTTTAGTTCCTACAATTGGTCCATTAGTGACTTGTGACTGGCAATTGAGTTAAATTGTATAGACTCTAAAATAGTCCAAATTTTTTTTTCTTGTGCTTTAGGTGAAAGTTTGAAGCAAAAATTATTTTCACATTAAAAAATTTATACACAAATTGTTTTGTGACATTAGTTGCAGTCCCTGCAATGTCTCAGCACTCTCCTCCTTTCCCTTTCCATCCCAGATTCCCCATGTCCATTCATCTAGTTTTCCAGTCCCTTCCTGCTTCCTCATCTTTGCTTTTGGGCAGTTATTGCCAGTTTGGAAGCGCATTCCTCACAAGTGTTAATGTTTGTGTTACGGGCCTGTCTAATCTTGGTTGAAAGGTGGACTTTGGAAGTGGCTTCACTTCTGAGTTAGCAGAGTGTCAGTGGCAATAGTTTCGGGATTTCCTCCAGTCTCTGTCAGACTAATAAGTCTGGTCTTTTTCAGTGAATCTGAGTTTTCTACATTTTTCTCCTGCTCTGTCCAGGACCGTTTATTGTGATCCCTGTTAGAGTGGTAGGTGGCAGTAGCCGGGTACCACCTAGTTCTTCTGGGCTCAGGCTGGTGGAGGCTGTGGTTCATGTGGTCCTTAGTCCTTTAGACTAATATTGTCCTTGTGGTTTTCTTCATTCTCCTTTGCTCTGGATGGGATGTGACCAATAGAGATATCTTAAATGGCCTCTCATAAGCTTTTAAGACCCCAGACACTACTCACCAAAGTAGGACGTAAAACATTTTCTTTATGAACCATACTATGCCAATTGACTTAGATGTTTCCCGAGATTATGGTCTCCGGCCCTCAGCCCTAGTAACTCGGTTCCTCAAGGTATTTGGATGCATCTAGGAAGCTTCTATGACTTTGCCTTGGTCAAGTTGTGCTGACTTCCCCTATATTATGTGTTGTCTTTCCTTTCACCAAAGTTAACACTTGTCTACTATCTAGTTAGTGATTTCCCGTCCCCATTCTTCCCCTCTCTTGTAATCATTAAAGATTGCTTTTTTTTGTACGTGTGTAAATCTTGAGTTTTAAAATAGTGATTTCATACAACATTTGTCCTTTTGTAATTGACTTATTTCCCTCAAAACAATGCCCTCCAGATTCATCCATGTTGTGAGATATTTTGTGGATTTGTCATTATTCTTGCTCATTTGGTAGTATTCCATTGTGTGTATATACCATAATTTGTTTATCTATTCCTCTGTTGATGGGTGCTTAGGTTGTTTCCATCATTTTGCTATTGTGAATAATGCCGCAATGAACATGGGTGTGCATATATCTATTCATGTGATGGCTCTTGTTTCTCTAGGATATATTCCTAGTAGTGGGATTGTTGGATCGTATGGTGTTTCTATTTCTAGCTTTTTAAGGAGGCGCCATATCATTTTCCACAGTGGTTGTATCATTTTACATTCCCACCAGCAGTGCATAAGAGTTCTAATCGCTCCACAGCTTCCCCAATATTTGTTATTTTCAATATTTTTGATTAGTGCCAGTAATGTCAGGGTGAGATAGTATGTCATTGTAGTTTTGATTTGCATTTCCCTAATAGCTAATGATCTCTAGCATTTCCTCATGTGTCTGTTAGCTGCCTGAATATACCAATATTCTTAACATTGACACTATCATTGGATAGTGAAGAATAAACTAAATTGTAAAATCCATTCTATAATGAATAGCAAGAAATAAAAATATGTATAATAATAAAGACAAGATCCTTATTTCATTTTAGTAATATTTCTAATCATAAGTTATTTAATTCCATTCATACATACTTTAATTGTGTGATTCATTAATCATACAGACACATTGTAGCAGGATTATTTTAAGCTTCTACTGTGGACTTTTAACAGATGTTTAAGTAGGCCTTGATAATGAAGGCAAACTTACACTATTTTTGGCAAATCTTCAGCATTCAATTTGGATTAGACAAGAAAGGAGAGTTAAGCAATGTATAAAGATTTCTTCAGTTTGATGAAGGACAAAAAACTTTAATACTTTTACAAGATTAAATTTACTATGTAACATCACATGTATATACGTCTGCATACATTTCTTATGACTGTATATTGAAATTTATAAATCTTTACAATAATATTGCAAAGTTGCATTGCTACTAAAAAACTGTACTTATAAAAATTATCTTGCAATTAGGAGACTACGAAATGTATTATGTATATTCAATATTCTCTGTGAAAGTCCAATAAACAATTTGGCAAAATATATATTGAAATATTTTTGCAGTGTTAACAACCATTTAAATTAAACAGCATACATTACTTCAGTCAGTACCTAGTTAGCAAGACATCAAAACACTTACTCAAATATAAGAGAAAACACACCAAGAAAGCCTACTTTCTTAGAACGAAGGAGAGGAATATAACAAAGAACAGGACTATTATCATTCATTTTATTTGAGTCACTCTAGATGAAAAGAAAGACAGTGGATTAACAATCATGGGTATTATTTCCACTTCATTAGCTACTCAAAGAAAAATGGATGGCATTCATGTCTGCTCTATAACTGACGTTCATCAAATAGCATGAGTTTACTGTAACACTAAAAAATAAGTAAAACAAAGATGAGTGGGAATTGACCCACTGAGTGGTAGCATGTCCACTAGGAAAAGGTTTTCCATTGGCATCCCTACTGTTCAGTTTTCAGGGTTACATTAGAAACTACAGCCATCATCTTTATTTTACAGAAGAGAACATTGAAAAGTAGGAAATTTTGATAGATGATATTACAGACCAGCATATAATCACCCCTTTTCAGCTTGGACACTGTAACAGACACACATGTAGCCAGCTGAAACTAAACTGAGGCCCGTGGTCTGAAGCCAAGACCGGCAAATCCCAGCAATGGGCAGGCAATCCAAAGACGGACACAAAGGAGCCTCAGCCAATGTCCAAACCAATGAATGAAAAAGCAATGCTCATTGTTTAAACCACTGAGTTTTGACACGTTATATTTTGTGATAGTAGTGTGGCAAGAACTGACAAACATAAAAATTACTGAAAGATATAGGGTGCTGATAACAGTGGGTGGTGAGGAAGCTTTTAGGAGACTTGAAAAATCACAACTCACATTAAGTAGAGCTGAAACTTTTGGTGTCATTGTCATGTCACTAACTGGGAAGATTTTAAAAATATATTTAATAAACTTCTGGTTTTGGCTTCATCAGAGTTTATAGTCAGAATGTTAATACTGTGAGCTACATTTGATCAGGTACAACAAAAACTGATGAGCTCAGAAAGGAACTGGCCAGTTTGTAAAAAGCAATGATAAAGAATATAAAACGATAAGAAGCTAAGTGTTAGAGAATAAAATTGTTTCTAACCAACTCAGAGGTGTCGTAGTCTTTCAAAAAAGAGCAGATACAACAAACTGACAGTAAGACATGCCATTAAGACAAAGATCAAACCAAAGATTTATAAGAGGATTAAGGCAGTTTCAATAGACAAATTGTCCCACAGAAGATGTTTCTACACAAATTACCTGTAATCAAGTCTAGAGACAATAGAGAGATAGATGATGATCGATAGATAGATGGGGGGGGGGGGGGAGAAGAGAGAGAGGGGGGATGGAAGGAGGTTAGGTTAGGTAGGTAGGTAGGTAGATAGGGAGGTAGGTAGGGAGGTAGGCAGAGTCCCATCACAAGAAGAAAGATTGACGTACTCTTTGGAAAATGGAGTTGAGTGAGATCATACACAGAAAATGCATAATGTATTTGAGAGAGCTGTGCTGACAAAACCACTCACACCGTGGGTTAAGAGGAAAAATGACCGAGATGAAAAAAGATGCATGTAACACCAATATTCTGTTAGTAGGGCTAGACTGAGAGACATTCTCAGTTCCCAGGCAGGGAATATACTCTAATACCCTCCTCAGATATGGCCAAGGAGGATCATAGAAAAGGAAGCACCTCCTGGAGAGAGCAGTCAAAAACTATAGATAACATTGGACTGGGGAAGTGATCATGGTGACCCCATGTGTCACGCAGTAGAATTGCGCTCTATAGGGTTTTCATACAGAAGCAGATCGCCAGGCCTTTCTTCTGCAGAGTCACTGGTTTCTAAGCATCAACCTTTAGATTAGCAGCCGATCACAAATGGTTTGATCAGCTTGATGGTAATGAGTTTTGATTCTGAAGAGCTGATTCAAAAGATTAAAAGTAAAGCCTAAACAAGTGCATTACCTAAGCACAGGATAGAGGGAACTGGAAACATACCCAGCGGTATTTCAGAATTGCTATAGACTATTGAGTCCTATGAGGCTCAGATTCTTTCCATTTGAAATGTTACAACTCCATCACTTGTTTCACCTATCATTTTTTTCACCACTGTATAATTGAATGTATTTGTTATTGTTGCTGTTGTTCTTAGGTCTCTTGACAAAGAAGAGCCAAATTTACACTTAAAAATGACCACCAGATCCTGGAATGGCAGCCTAATGCTGTAAACAGATGAAGCTTTTAGTGTGTCATGGGGAAGGTGTACATATATTTTTGCATGCAGAAGAAAAGTGAGTATTTGTGTAAAAGAGCGTAGACCATAATAGAGTAGATTGCTGTTGTTGTTAGGTTCCGTTGAGTCGGTTCCGACTCATAGCAACTCTTCGTGCAACAGAATGAAACATTGCCCTCATTGTTCAGTAAATGGTCATTCATCTCCCATTTAACATACAGTATATTTTCCTGATTAAAAAAAAGAAAAGCTTTACTTGACCATGTAATTTGATTTTTCCAGTGGAAGAGGTATGCCAGCAATATGAGCAGAGGTCTAAAATGAAGCCTGCATTTGGATTTGATGTCTTGTCCTTCATTCATGTACCACAAAAAGTACATAGCCGAAGTAGTTTTGCCCAATTAAGCCAGAACACACTTAGAAAAAACCTCAATCCAACCCATAACCTAGATCCAGGTAACTGGAGCCAAGCCCAGTCAAACCAGACCAAGCCCAGGTAACTCGAGCCAAGCCCATGCAATCCAGACCAAACCCAAGCTTGAAGTAGAGCTGTTCCAAGGAATCTGAAAACAGGAGAACAAGAAAAATAGATGTTTTCTATATACACCACTAGGGTTTGAGGTGGACTGTTACATAGAATAATTGTGGCAATAACTGGTTTAGCACAAAAAAGTTGCTTTGCTTTTTTTTTCCCTCCATGCAGTGTAATATATTTAATGGTAAAACTAACGTAATAACTGGAGAACTTCTGACTTTTTTGATTTGTCCCACTGTCCTCAGTTATGAATAAAAGACTCATTTTTGTGGGCATAACGTGTCCCTTGAAGAATGTATTGTGATGAAAACCTTATTGTTCTTTTAATTTTAATGGATTAATTCATTAGTCATTTCATCTAAACAAGTTATGACATCATTATGCTATATAAAATGATATATAAATATAAAAATTGATATGTTTGTGGAACAGAGTAAAGTTATATTAGAACATGTACTTAATGCAGCTTTTTTATTATACAGAAGTATGGATCCTACCACTTAACAGAGCGTTATAACAGATGGAGGCCCTGGTACATTATTTTTAGAAATGGATTACAGTGTTCATTTTAGAAAATATTAAATACTGTTATGACTTCCATCTGCAAAAAAAAAAAAATTACCTAAATGGAAATTATTTATTTCTTATGGAGATAAGTCCTAATGTATTTTATGCAAAATAGTCAATTAGCACAGTATTCTCATTTATACTGTACCTAAATTTTGCATTGACTAAAATTATATCACATATCTAAAATATCTTAAAATTAAATCTAAAATAAATAAGTTCTCTTCTTGAAGTATAAGTTGAAACAAGGCTCAACAGGTAGTGACACTGAGCTGAGATTTCTTGCTTCAGTTAGGATTAACTGTGGTAGAATGCCACCTTTCCCGGGGGAAGGATATCCATAGACTAAGCTTAATAGTGTAAGCACCAAATGGTGGCTTGGAAAGTCTTACCAGCCCCATTCCCCCATGCCTATACCTACCATAATATTTGTTGATATAGAACACTGATAGCTTCTCATTCTTACATGCAATATAAAAATTATCTTTGAAAACACTGCTATTTTTGCCAACTCATCTTTAAATAGGTGGTCTTTTTATATAACTAGATCTATAACACTAGGTCCCTTTCATAAAGAGATTCTGGAGTCTCTAATTAGTGTAAAGATTGGAGAAACAAAAACAGAAAACAGAAGTAGTGAATAACATTGCATTCCAGTAGAGCTGGAGTTAAATTCCGCCTGGCAAGAACTAAATAATATGGGTTGTGGCTATATTTTGGAGATATATACTAAATAATATAGCTTTATTGGCATAAAAAGCACATTTAAGACCCTTGCAGGGGAATAAAATCATTAGAGTTATATATTGCATAATTGTATATTGTATATTCTATTTACTATGTATTTTATAACAAAGTGAACAACACATTTGAGAGGAAAACCTGCATGTAAGAGGACCAGGTAGGAAATGAACTCCATACAAGAGCAACCAAAGAGGGCTTAGTGGAATTAGCAGTGCAAAAGAGGAATAACATAAATGATGTTATTTGGTTTATTCAACAGAACTTGGAATCAGGAGTGGAGGAGAAAAGAAAGATTTTAGGATAAAATTGGGCTTCTCAAGTGGCTTACTTGACTGAGGCAACAAAAGTTTGGGATGTGACTGCAAAAGAATGTTGCCTAATAATTATTTGTATGTCTCTCAAATATCTATAATACAAGTTAATAATATTGTCAAAAATTATGCAGCTTCTTATTTAAAGTATTTAATTGACATTTGTCATGCATCCAAAGCAATCTATTGTATAAATGAGAATGTAAGCTATATTGTAATTAATAACAATTTATGATAAGATGAAATATTCATATACTGATTATTTTACATTTTACTTTAAATTAATGTAGAGTAAAAATAACTTTCCTTATTCTGACTTCACACCTAAATTATATACCTCCATCACTAACTAGATAGTAGATAAGGATCAACTTCAGTGAAGGGAAGGACAACACACAACACAGCACAACCGGACCAAAGCAAAAGCTAAGAAGTTTCCTGGACACAGCCAAACACTTTGAGGGATAGAATAGCTGGAGCTGGAGCCTGGGGATCATAGTTTCAGGGGACATCTAGGTCAATTGGCATAACAAAGTTTATTAGGAAAAGGTTCTACATCCCACTTTGGTGAGTGGAGACTGGGGTTTTAAAAGCTTGTGAACAGCCATCTAAGATACATCAATTGGTCCCATCCCTCTTGGAGCAAAGGAAAATGAGACACAAGGAAAATATTAGCCCAAAGGACTAAAGGACGACATGAACTAGAGACTCAACCAGCCTGAGACCAAAATAACTAGATGGTGCCTGGCTACCACCAATGATCACCCTGACAGGGAACACAACAGAGAGTACCAGACAGAACAGGAAAAAAATACAGAACAGAGCTCAAATTCACATAAAAAGACCAGACTTAATGATCTGACAGAGACTGGAGGAAACCTCTGAAACTATGGCCCTTGGATGCAGTGTTAACCCAGAACTGAAACCATTCCCAAAGCCCACTCTTCAGACAGACTAGACAGGACTATAAAACATAAAATAATACACGTGAGGAATGTGCTTCTTAGATATACGAGACAAAATGAGAAGACAAGAAAGGACAGGAATTGGTCGAATGGACATGGGGAACCCAGGGTAGAAAGGGAGAGTGTGCTGTCACATTGTGGGGATTGCAACTAATGTCACAAAACAGTAGGTGCATAAATTTTTGTAAGAGAAATTAACTTGAGCTGTAAACTTTCACCTAAAGCATCATAAAAATAAATTATACATATCTAAATTGCATGATTAAAATAGAAAAAAAAACACTTTTCTTAAAACATTAGGTAGAATCTGCTACATTAATATTATGTTTTAATTTGCTTAACTTTAATACTCTTGAATACATTTTAAAGATCAACATCTATGGGTGGAAGAAAGAAAGAGTGAGGAGGTGTAATAATTTTCTTCCCCATTCATGGCCACATGAAACGCAATCTCCCTAGTAGCTGAAGACCTGCTTTAAATAATAAAATGCATTGGTTTCTTTTTGTTTTATGCAGTGACTTATTTTTCATTGTGTGTATTTGTGTTTTGTTCTGTTGTATTTTTAACTGATAAATATTCTTTCTCTACTTAGTATGAATGTTAGGTGAAAAATTATCTATTCGTTGTTTCATGTTACCTTAATGTTCATCTGATCATTATTAAACGTATGATAAAATATATAATAAAGCATAACCTGTAGAGTTAGTGTTTTTAATTTTAAAAGAAAGAGAGATGACCCAGGGGAGATTGGATGGATAGATACATAGACAGAGATAGATAGATAGAGATATCTCCCAGTGATATGTTTAAAATCAAGGAGCTACTTGTCTCCTTCTCATTATCAAAGCCTGCCATTGATTAGGATACCCAGAGTTGACCAGGCTTCTTTAAAATGAATAAATATGAAGAAAATCACTAGCGAGTTATTTATGAACCCAAATGTCAATGTATTTTACTTTCTAGTAATGAGAATAATAGTACTTGTTAATGAGATCACACCCTCCAATTATCAAGGGAAACTAGTTCAATTTTCAGAGAGGAGGATCATCAAACCAAAACAAAATTAACTTGATGAACTCTAGGAGTATAGCGAATATGACACTATATGAAGGGACCTTGTGGGTAATGATAAATTTCGATTTCTTTGCCAGGGAGGTTACAGGGGCATGTTTACTTTGAGAAAATGCATGGAAACCTACACTTATAATCTGGGCATTGTTGTGTTTTTATGTTACACATCAATTAAAATTTTCCTTAAAAATCACCTTGATAATCTCAAGGCTTTTGGAGAGCCTGCTGAACCTATCTGCAATGATGACAGCTAACAGCTATATGGCAGTATACAAGGCAGTATTCTTTGAACATTGCATGAAAATGTATTCAATTCTTAAAGTAATCTTACAAAGAAACTCCTGTTACTCCTCCATTTTATATGTAAGGAAACTGATGTACAGGCAGATAACTACCCTCAGATCATAGATGCAGTAAGTAACATTTTGAACCCAGACTTTATAACTCCAGCGTCCACACTGAGTGACTCCTGTATATGTGTTGCTTCTCATATAATGATAGCATATTCTTCTTTGCCAAATATCTATGTCTTTCAGTTATAGGAAGTCTATTACAGTGAGTCTACTATAAGCCTAAAATACTACTAATATAGTAATGTTGAAAAATATTTGATCTCACATGTATTGACTTCTAGCAGACTTCCTGTCTTCTGTTGACACATTCGTTTTTGAGGTAAGTTATATTTCAATTATTTTAGGTTTTAAATTTCAACCATATTTCAGTCATGCCTTTCTGAGACTATGCACTCCTCCTATTGATTGAATTCAAGAAATAGCTTATTATTTGCAGATGTTTATGCTGATAATATTCCTTAGTTTCCAGAACAGAAAACTATATAATCCAACATGCATTCCCTTCAACTTACATTCTTCTATTTCAAGAAAAATCATGTAAAAACTTTTCCTCCTTGCTGGTCTTTCACAGCACACGCCTCAGTTAATTACAACTTCCAGCAATCTCTTTCACATACATATGTATCCTCTTTAACTTTATTTTTCCCTTCTTGACATATATCTCTTGCATTTTGCATGTAGAAAAAATGTTCTCTTTTTGTTGATAACAGTTATTAGAATTTTGACCTTTTCATCATCTCTTTTCCATTGCCAAAGACCTGTAGGTTAGGTATCGCCTATCCCGTATATCTACCATGAAAACTGGCATTATTATTGTTAAAATGGATACATTTTCCCTACATATGTCAAAGAATAATCTCTCCATTTTTGCTGCTATCTTACCAATTTAGAGATTTGGACCTGAAAATTCCATCTTCCCCTCCATTTTATTATCAATTCTTCCTTCTTAACTCTGTCATTCACATTAGTATTTAAAAATGACTTAATGTTTCTAAGAAAACTCACTTTTCCAGGGATCCTTCATTGCTCACTCTAGATCCACTCTATAATCTTCTCCATCTACATCTATCCTGAGACGCTGACAAGTGTGCAGTAAACCACTGGACACTCTTGCCCTTTCGTTTTCATGGTTTTGTAGCGTTTCAGTTTTGTCCAAGTCTCTACATTCTTCAATTACACTAAGTTTCTCAGTTTCATCTAGTTTCTCAGCAGCCTGAAAGATATTTGAAATGGCATCCAGGATAACCAGAATAATTTTGATATTCTCTGCAGTTCATCAACGGTTCTATTATGCCACAATGGAGGAGGTATACAATCTGTTCAACTGTTCTACAACTCGTATAGTTGGTCACAGCCCATACAGCTTCTTTTTGAGTCTTTAAGTCTTCCTTAGAGAGAATGTCAATGAGGAATGGGACTAATCCAATATTCACTATTTGCTGTATCTGGTCCTGACAGCCAGCTGTGATGTTTGATATTGTGCATGTAGCTTCCTTCTGAATATTAGTTTTGGGGTGAGTTAGCAGGCTGGGAAACACAGCAAGTGCTCCAGCATCTATTATAACCTGAGTCTATCTGTCTAAGGGACAATATTCCCTATGATAATTTCATAGCTCCTAGAAGCTTCACAAACTAGGGTACAACTTCTCTTTTCACAACTATAGGGTCTATAGATGGCTCTCATCACTCAAGTTTCAGTCCAATTATTACTTCATTAGTGAGGTGACTTTCCTCTTCTTTACTATATCACATCACAATTTCCATTGCCCTGATACCAATTATCATTTTAGGGAATTTTTAATCTACATAAACATTAAGCAAATTATTTTCTTCTCTGTCGTTTCCAAAGAAAAGATAAGCACAGGGGTGGTAGTTCCCTAATGTTTTGTGAGCCTCTAAAACAGTAACTTGCATAAAGTAAATCTAGTTGAATAAATCAATTAATGCCTAAAACCAGGCTTCTTTTGTCTTTTCTGAGAACCTAATCACTGCTTCAGTACTACACAACGACCACAGCAATGGATTCAAGTATTCCAATGATCATAAAGATGGCGCAAAAACCAAACTGGTTGTGGTCCAGTCAATTCTGACTCAGTGACACTACAGGACAGAGTAGAACTTCCCCATAGGGTTTCCAAAGAGAGGCTGGTGGATTTGAACTGCCAATCTTTTTTTTTTTTAATTGTTGTACTTTAAGTAAATGTTTACAATTCAAGTTAGTCTCTCCTACAAAAATTATATACACATTGCTATGTGACCCTAGTTGCTCTCCCTGTACTGTGACAGCACACTCTTCATTTTCACCTTAGATTTCCCGTGTCCATTCAACCAGCTCCTGACCCTCTCTACCTTCTCATCTCACCTCTAGACAGGAGCTGCCCATTTAGTCTCATGTATCTACTTGAGCTAAGAAGCACACTCTTCACAAGTATCATTTTATGTCCCGTAGTCCAGTCTAACCTTTGTCTGAAGAGTTGTGGACGTCCATCCTTTTGATTAGTAGCCTAGCTCTTAACCACTGTGGCACAGGGGCTCCAAAGATGGCACAGGATGGGTAAAATTTTGTTATATTGTATGTGGGGTCAGCATGAATCAGAGATGATGACAGCAACTAACAACAACAACAATCACTGTTTATAATATGGCTTCTGTGATGAAGCAGCTAATAACAACAATAATAATCACTGTTTATAATATGGCTTCTATGATGAGGATCCATGCTGGTGCAGAGTTAAAGTGCCTGGTTGCTAACCAAAAGGTCAGCCATTGGAACCCGCCAGCCACTCCTCAGAAGAAAAATGTGGCAGCCTCCTTCCATAAGGATTTGCAGTATTGGAAATCCTGTTCCACTCTGTTGTACAGGATCTCTATGAGTCAGAATCGACTCTATGGCAATGGATTTTTTTGGTTTAGGGGCAAGGAGTTGTGTCTTCCAATGTAGCAACTTACAAATATTAAAAATACATTTACATCTTTGAAATATACAGTATGCTACTGTATATTTTTAAGTTAATTTTTATTTTGATTGTCAAAAATCTACATTTCACAAATATTGACCCAACAAGGTATTTTTCCCTAAAAACAATTTCTGTAGAATGAAACAATGAACTCAAGCAATTTCAACTTCTTTGTAAATTCATCTTTAACAAAAAGCACTACTTTAAACAACTTATATATTTGATATTGCAGTTAGAATGGTACACACATTAAAACTACTTTCAAAAAGACTTTTTTTTAAGGGCGGGGCAAGATGGCTGTCTAGGCAAAAGCACCACGCCGTCCCTCCACAGCAAATATCCGAAAAACTAAGCCTAACAGAGAATCAACACTCCTGAAACCCTAGAACATCAAAGGAAGAGATAAAGAACTCAGCCAAACACCAAATGGAGTGAGAATACTGAAAGAGAATGGAGAGCTAGGAGAGACTCATGCAGAGATTCCTTACCAGCTAACACAGCGCGGATCCACCATCTTGGACTCCTATCGGAGACCAGCAAACGGGAGAATGGGAGAGCAGCCTCGCGGAGCGTCCAGTGGGAGACGGAATGACCGGTAAATTGCGGTGTGCGCCTTCCCAACCCCCACCCCTCTTCAGCTCGGCTGGGGCTCCCCTGCTTCCCATGGCCAGGGTCCCTGGGCTGGGGGGCGCCGGTGCTTGGATTCCGCGTGCCCGGGCCGGTGGCTCTCTGAGAGCCATTTGTTGGCTGCTGGAGTAGCTTTTTCTGCCTCCTCCCCCTCCTTTTGCTCGGGTGCCTGGTTCTGAGCACTGTCTTTGCTCTCTTCTGTGGGCTGTGGGGCTGCGTTCAGGCGCGTGGCTGCTTCCAGGTCTGGCCTGCCATGCTGGTGAGATCCTGGGGCCTTTGTTCATTCGCCACTCTGCTTCCCGTGGCCACGGTCTCTTAACCCGAGACCGCCAGCTGCTTGGAATCTGCGTGCCTGAGCAGGGGCGCTCTGGGTGCCGTTTGTTGGCTGCTGGTGTGGCTCTTTCTGCTTCTTCTGGTTTCTCACTTGCCTCTCGCTGCCTCCCCCTCCTTTTGCTCGGGTGCCTGGCTCCGAGCGCCGTCTTTGCTCTTTCCTGCAGGGCTGTGGGGCTGCGTTCGGGCGTGTGGCTGCTTCCAGGTCTGGGCTGCCACACTGGTGAGATCCTGGGGCCTTTGTTCGTTCTCCCCTCTGCTTCCCGTGGCCACGGTCTCTTGACCCGAGACTGCCGGCTGCTTGGAATCTGCGTGCCTGAGCGGGGGGTCTCTAGGTGCCGTTCATTGGCTGCTGGTGCTGCTTTTTTTTTTTCTTTTTTTTTCCTCATGCTCCTTTTGGCTTCTCAGTTGCCTCTCGCCACCTCCTCCTGCTTTCACTCGGGTGGCTGGCTCCTTGCATCCTCTTAGCTCCTTTCTGAGGGTCCCCAGAGTGCAGGCAATTTGTAATATGCGCTTTCCACTCTCCACCCTTCTGCATTCACACTCGGCCTCCTCTGTTTCCCACGAACACAGTCTCTTGTCCAGAAACACCAACCCGCACTGGCTGGCTCTCTGAGTGCCATTCATTGACTGCTGGTGTTGCTTTTTTTTTTTAATTTAATTTTTTTTCTTTTTTGATTACTTTTCTTTTCTTTTCCCTCTTTTTCCCTTTTGTCTTTCTTCATTGCTTAATTTCTCGTCTCTCTATCTCTTCCTTCTCTTTCTGATCCCTGAATACCAGGCAATGTATGCTTCTGCACCTTCTGGCCAGGCTGTGCTGTGAAACCTGAGACCAACTCCCCCAGACCTCATAGCTGCATCGGTGGGATCCCTGGGAACTTTGCGTTCTTTAACTTTTCTGATTTTTATGTATTCATTCTTTCCTTTTCTTTCTCTTCCCCCTTCTGGTTTCCTCCATCCCATAGTCTCTCATCTGTCCATTCCAACGACAAGCTCCCCTACCATTCTTTTATGTTTGTATGCTGTTCGCTCCTGCTTCTCTCTCCTCTCTCCCATATCCAGCTTAGCTTCACACATAACCATCTCCACGCTGCATCCTGCCTACCTGCACCGTGCACTTGACATCACACCACCAAGCTGTGCAGGCACGCCCTATTGGAACCTGCCCAGCACTGACCACCGACCATACTGGTGGCTGCGGTGAGTGCCACAAACAACCCATCACAGTGGCTCCTCTTCAGCTAGATCTGCCCAGCTGTACCACAAGGATGAAACAAAAAAAAATCTACAATCAATAAACGAGAGAAATATCTACTGAATGTCCCGAAAACAGCAAACAATATCAAAACATTTACAAAAACAAGACAAGATGGCTCCAATAGGCATCCAAATTAAAACACCAGATAACTCTCCTGTGGAAGAAAATGCACTAGAAGTACTGGATAGGAAACTCAAATCACTAATACTCGGAATTTTCCAAGAACTGAGGCAAAAACCTGACAAACGTGAGGAAAAAATAGACAAACTTATGGAAAATACCGACAAAAAATTGGAAGAATTCAGGAAGATGATGCAGGAACAAAATGCCAAAATAAATTCACAACTCAAAATTATACAAAAAAAACAATTAGAAATCCAAAAGATAAACAATAAGATTTCAGACATGGACGGTGTCATAGAAGGGCTGAGAAGTAGATTTGAAACCGTGGAAGACAAGATCAGTGGAACTGAAGACAAACACTTGGATACAACTCTGTTTCAGGAAAACTCAGAAAAAAGAACAAAGAAAAATGAAGAGACCCTGAGAGTTATGTGGGACACAATTAAAAGCTAAAACTTACGAGTGATTGGCATCCCAGAACAGGCGGAGAAAACAGAAAACATAGAGAGGATCATTGAGGAACTGCTGACAGAAAACTTTCCCAATATCAGGAAAGACGAAAAGCTGGCCATCCAAGAAGCTCAACGAACCCCATATAGAAGAGACCTACCAAAAAAATCACCAAGACATATCATATTCACACTCGCCAAAACTAAAGACAAACAAAGAATCCTGAGAGCAGCGCGTGAAAAACAAGAAGTCACATACAGAGGAGAAACAATAAGACTAAGCTCAGATTATTCAGCAGAAACCATGCAGACAAGAAGGCAGTGGGATGACATATATAAAATCTTGAAAGAAAAAAATTGTCAGCCAAGAATAATATATCCTGCAAAACTCTCATTCAAATTTGATGGTGAAATTAGGTCATTTCCAGATAAACAGAAACTAAGGGAATATGCAAAAGTCAAACCAAACTTACAAGAATTATTAAAGGGAGTTCTTCGATCTGAGGACAAACAGCTTCAGCCCTCAGGCAGGACCTAGGACCTAGGACGCAGGTTCATATGAACCAGATACCATTCTAGGAAATGAACTACTGAGGACTATCCAAAAACAAAAGAAATACAACGGGGAATCAGAGCAATCAATCAAAGGATGACAACAACATCAAAACAATGAAAGAGGGAACATAGGTATAGAACCTTCTAAAGGACAGGAAGGCAAAGCGATACCAAGTAAGGGTAGACTGCTTCAAAATTATAAAGATAAGGGTAAAATTCATGGTAACCACAAAGAAAGTTAACAAACCAACTCATAAAAATAAAGACGAAAAACATAAAGTCTCAGCAAAAACAAAACCTAGAAAAACAAAAGAAATGAACACAAAATCCACAAACAAAAGTAACTCAGCACAAGAGAGTAAGAACAACAAAGAAAGCTTCAGCACCACAAAAAAAAGCACTACAAAATGACAGCAACAAACTTCCATCTATCAATAATTACACTGAATGTAAATGGACTCAATGCACCCATAAAGAGACGGAGAGTGGCAGAATGGATAAGAAAACAGGATCCATCAATATGCTGTCTACAAGAGACACACCTTAGAAACAAAGATGTGAATTTATTAAAAATCAAAGGTTGGAAAAAAATATATCAAGCTAACAACTACCAAAAAAGAGCAGGAGTGGCAATTCTAATCTCAGATAAAATAGACTTTAAAACAAAATCTACCATAAAAGACAAAGAAGGACACTATATAATGATTAAGGGGACAATCCATCATGAAGACATAACTATAATAAATATCTATGCACCCAATGACAGGGCTCCAAAATACATTAAAAAAACTCTAACACCACTGAAAAGAGAAAGTGACAGTTCCACAATAATACTAGGAGACTTCAACACACCACTCTCAGTAAAGGACAGAACAACTAAAAAGAAACTCAGCAAAGATACAGAAGACCTAAAGGACACAATCAGCCAACTGGACCTCATAGACATATATAGAACACTCCATTCAACCGCTGCAAAGTACACATTCTTTTCTAATGCACATGGAACGTTCTCCAGAATAGACCACATTTTAGGCCACAGAGCAATCCTCAAAAAGATCCAAAACGCTGAGATAATTCACAGTATCTTCTCTGACCACAATGCCATCAAGGTAGAAATTAACACTAGAAAGAACAAGGAAAAAAAATCAAACACATGGAAACTGAGTAATATTCTGCTTACACATCAATGGGTAATAGAAGAAATCAGTGATGGAATTAAAAAATTCCTAGAATCAAAAGAAAATGAAAACACATCATACCAAAACCTTTGGGACACAGCAAAGGCAGTCCTCAGAGGACAATTTATAGCAATAGATGCACATATCAAAAAAGAACAAAGGGACAAAATCAAAACATTAACTACAGAACTCAAACAAATAGAAAGAGAACAACAGAAAAAGCCTACAACCACCTGAAGAAAGGAAATAGTAAAGATCAGAGCAGAAATCAATGAAATAGAGAACAGAAAAACAATAGAAAGAATCAACAAAACCAAAAGTTGGTTCTTTGAAAGAATCAACAAAATCGACAAACCACTGGCCAGACTGACCAAAGAAAAACAGCAGAGGGCACAAATAACCCAAATAAGAAATGAAATGGGGGACATTACAACAGACCCAACTGAAATAAAAAGGATTATCAGAGAATATTATGAAAAACTATATTCCAACAAATTTGAAAACCTAGAGGAAATGGATAAATTTCTAGAAACACACAGTCTACCCAAACTACAACAAAATGATATTGAAAATCTGAACAGACCCATAACAAGAGAAAAGATTGAAAAGGTAATAAAAAACCTCCCAACCAAAAAAAGTCTTGGCCCAGATGGCTTCACTGGAGAAGTCTACAAAACATTTACAGAAGAGCTTGTACCAGTTCTACTCAAGCTATTTCCGAGCATAGAAGAGGAAGCAACACTTCCAAATTCATTCTATGAAGCCAGCATAACACTGATACCAAAACCAGGCAAAGACGTCACAAAAAAAAAAAATTACAGACCAATATCTCTCATGAATATAGATGCAAAAATTCTGAACAAAATTCTAGCCAATAGAATTCAGTATCAAACCAAAAAAATAATACACCACGACGAAGTAGGATTCATACCAGGTATGCAAGGATGGTTTAACATGAGAAAATCCATCAACGTAATTCACCACATAAATAAAAGGAAAGAAAAAGATCACGTGATCATCTCAATTGACGTAGAAAAGGCATTTGACAAAGTTCAACACCCATTCCTGATAAAAGCTCTCAATAAAATAGGTATAAAAGGGAAATTACTCAACATAATAAAGGGCATCTATGCAAAACCAACAGCCAACATCATTCTTAATGGAGAGAGGCTGAAAACATTCTCCTTGAAAACAGGAACAAGACAATGATGCCCTGTATCACCACTCCTATTTAACATTGTGCTGGAAGTTCTAGCTAGAGCAATAAGGCAAGAGAAAGAAATAAAGGGCATCCAAATTGGTAATGAAGAAGTTAAACTCTCCCTGTTTGCAGATGATATGATACTATACATAGAAAATCCTAAAGACTCCACGAGAAATCTGGAACTAATAGAAAGATTCAACAGAGTAGCAGGATTCAAGATTAACATTAAAAATCAGTTGGATTCCTATACACCAGTAAAGAGAACGATGAAAAGGAGATCAGGAAATCAATACCATTTTCAATAGCCCCTAAAAAGATAAAATACTTATGAATAAATCTGACCAGAAATATAAAAGACCTATACAAAGAAAACCACAAAACACTGTTGCATGAAACCCAAAGGGATCTACATAAATGGAAAAACATACCATGCTCATGGATAGGCAGACTCATCATGGAGAAAATGGCAATTCTTCCTAAAGCAATTTACAAATACAATGCAATCCCAATCCAAATACCAACAACATTCTTCAAAGAGATGGAAAAACTAATTATTAACTTTATATGGAAAGGGAAGAAGCCCCGAATAAGTAAAGCACTACTGAAGAAGAAGAATAAAGTTGGAGGACTCACACTACCTGACTTGAGAACCTACTATACAGCTACAGTAGTCAAACCAACCCGGTACTGGTACAACAACAGAGACATTGACCAATGGAACAGAATTGAGAACCCAGATGTAAATCCATCCACCTACAGTCACCTGATTTTCGACAAGGGCCCAAAGTCCATCAAATGGGGAAAAGACAGTCTTTTTAACAAATGGTGCTGGCAAAACTGGATATCCATTTGCAGAAAAATGAAACAGGAGCCATACCTCACACCATATACAAAACCTACTTCAAAATGGATCAAAGACCTGAATATAAAGCCTAAAACTATAAAGTTCACAGAAGAAAAAATAGGACCAACACTTCAGGCCTTAATACATGGCATTAACAGGATGCAAACCATAATCATCAACACACAAAACCCAACAGATAAACTAGATTAGTGGGATCTTCTAAAAATCAAACACCTATGCTCTTCCAAAGACTTCACCAAAAGAGTCAAAAGAGAACCTACAGACTGGGAAAAACTTTTTGGACAGTACAAGTCAAAGGTCTAATCTCCATAATCTACAAGAAAATCCAACACCTCTACAACAAAAAGACAAACAATCCTATCAAAAAATGGGCAAAGGAAATGAACAGACACTTCACCAAAGAAGACATTCAAATGGCCAACAGACACATGAGGAATTGCTAGCGTTCACTAGCCATTAGAGAAATGCAAATTAAAACCACAATGAGATACCTTCTCACCCCGGCATTACTGGCACGAATCAAAAATACTGGAAATAACAAATGTTGGAGGGGCTGAGGGGAGATGGGAACTCTTATACACTGCTGTTGGGAATGCAAAATCATACAACCATTTTGGAAAATGATACGGCGTTTCCTCAGAAAGCTAGAAATAGACATACCATTCGATCCAGCAATCCCACTCCTAGGAATATATCCTAGAGAAATAAGAGTCGTCACTCGAATAGGCATATGCACACCTATGTTCATGGCAGCATTGTTCACAATATCAAAATGATGGAAACAACGTAGGTGCCCATCAACAGATGAATGGATAAACAAACTATGGTACATACACACAATGGAGTACTATGCAACGAGAAAGAACAACAATGAATCTGTGAACCATCTCATAACATGGATGAAACTGGAGGACATTATGCTGAGTGAAATAAGTCAATCACAAAAGGACAAATATTGTATGAGACCTCTATTGTAAAAACCCATGAAAAAATTTACATGCAAAATGTAACAATACTTGTTGGTTACCAGGGATGGGAGGGGAGGGGGGGGAATACTAAATAGGCAATAGATAAGTGGTATCTTGGGTGAGAGGTGAGACAGTACACAGTACAAGGGAAACTAACACAACCTGCAGAAGGAAAGGTCATGGAGACCCCATGGACACATCCAAACTCCCCGAGGGACTGAGTTGTTGGACGGAGGGCTCTGTGGACCATGGTCTCAGGGAACATCTAGCTCAGTTGGCATGACACTACTTATAAAGATAATGCTCTACATTCTACCTTGGTGAGTAGTGTCTGGGGTCTTAAAAGCCTGTGAGCGGCCATCTAAGATACTACACTGGTGTCATCCCTTCGGGAGCAAGGGAGAATGAAGAGAACAGGATACAACGAAAAGATTAGTCCAAAGGACTAATTGACCACAGCTACCAATACCTCCACCAGACTGAGTCCAGTACAGCTAGATGGTGCCCGGCTACCACCGCTGACTGCTCTGACCAGGATCACAACAGAGGGTTCTGGACAGAGCTGTAGAAGGATGTAGAGCATAATTCTAACTCCCCCCCCCCCAAAAAAAAGAGACCAGATTTACTGGCCGAAAGGAGACTGGAGAAACCTCAAGAGTGTGGTCCCCAGACACCCTTTCAGCTCAGAGGTGAAGTTACCTTCGAGGTTCACTGTTCAGCCTGGGAGTGGACAGCCCAGTAAAACTAAATGAGACTGATGAGGTACAGGAGTCCAGTGACAAGGGCCAGAAGGCAGAGGGGGAGTAGGAAGCTAATGATAAGGAACACAAGTTGAGTAAGGATACTGTTGATGTGTTGTGAGATTGTTAACCACTGTTATAGGGCAACATTTGTAGTAACTGTTAAATGGGAGGCTATTTTGTCCTGTAAGCCTTCATCTTGGGCGAGAATGGCAGCACAATTGGAACAGCATAGTCAATGTCACTTAAATGTGTAAGTAAAAAGTTTTGAAATGGTGTATCTTTGGCTATGTGTATTTTCACCAAAAAGAAAAAAAAAAGCTGAGAATTCAGAGGGTTAAAATGTTGTGGGGTTGTTAACCAAAGTCATAAAACAGCATGTGTACTACTGTTAAATGAGAAGCTGTTTGTTCTGTAAGCCTTCACCTGAAGTACAATAAAATATTTAATTAAAAAAAAAAATTACCACCAAAAAAAAAAAAAGACTTTTATAAGACGTACTTTACAAACTACGTTGAGCTATAAAATGATTGCAATAGCCAATCCAACAGTCATTTTCAAATTATCTATTGAGAGATAAATTTCTATTGAGAGTAATAAAGAGCCTTATTAAAAAGGTTCCAGGTCATTTGTTAAGAATTCATTATTTAGAATAATACTTTTTAAAAGTCGGGTGAAATGACTACCTGCTCTTTACATCTAGTGCATATTAAATATTTCAGGAGATGACTTGAGAAATTTCATTTATAAAATACTGTGAGTGATTAAAAGTCAAAGTCACTGATAAATAAGCAATTTTCTTATCTATAATGTTTTTACTTGTACATATCTGGAATCACATCACTATTGTTTAGTTTAAAATAGCATCTTGAGAGTGAGTAGATAAGAGTGGTTAAGAGCTGAATCAGGCTGACATTTACTAGTCGTGTGAACTTCAGCAGGATCTTACTTAGCCTTTCTGCACCCTAGTTTTTGCCTCTGTAAAACGGGAGTGATTATAATGTTTACCTCAAAGAGTTGTTTTGAGGATTATATGAGTTTCATAAAGCACCAAGAGCAATATATGTCACATGGTACCCACTGTATAAATGTTAGCTTCAGTAATAGTAGTAGCAGTAACAGTAGCAGTAGCAATAGCGGTAGTAGCAGTAGCAGTAGTAGCAGTAACAGTAACAGTAGCATCAGCAGCAGTAGCGGTAGTAGCAGTAACAGTATCAGTAGTAGCAGTAGCAGTAACAGTAGTAGTAGCAGTAGCAGTAACAGTAGTAGTAGCAGTAACAGTAGCAGTAGTAGCAGTAGCAGTAACAGTAGCAGTAGCAGTAGCAGTAATAGTAGCAGTAGCAGTAACAGTAGCAGTAGCAGTAGCAGTAGCAGTAATAGTAGCAGTATCAGTAGTAGCAGTAATAGTAACAGTATCAGTAGTAGCAGTAGCAGTAGCAGTAGCAATAACAGTAGCAGTACCAGTAATAGTAGCAGTATCAGTAGTAGCAGTAGTAGTAGCAGCAGTAGCAGTAGTAGTAGCAATAGCAGTAACAGTAGCAGTAGCAGTAGCAGTACCAGTAACAGTAACAGTAGTAGTAGCTGTAGCAGTAACAGTAGCAGTATCAGTAGTAGCAGTAGCAGTAGCAGTAGCAGTAGCAGTAGTAGTAACAGTAGCAGTAGCAGTAGTAGTAGCAGTAGCAGTAGCAGTAGTAGCAGTAACAGTAGCAGTAGCAATAACAGTAGCAGTAGCAGTAATACTAGCAGTATCAGTAGTAGCAGTAGTAGTAGCAGCAGTAGCAGTAGTAGTAGCAATAGCAGTAACAGTAGCAGTAGTAGTAGCAGTAACAGTAACAGTAGTAGTAGCTGTAGCAGTAACAGTAGGAGTATCAGTAGTAGCAGTAGCAGTAGCAGTAGTAGTAGCAGTAACAGTAGCAGTAGCAGTAGTAGTAGCAGTAGCAGTAACAGTAGCAGTAGTAGTAGCAGTAGCAATAACAGTAGCAGTAGCAGTAATACTAGCAGTATCAGTAGTAGCAGTAGTAGTAGCAGCAGTAGCAGTAGTAGTAGCAATAGCAGTAACAGTAGCAGTAGTAGTAGCAGTAACAGTAGCAGTATCAGTAGCAGTACCAGTAACAGTAACAGTAGTAGTAGCTGTAGCAGTAACAGTAGCAGTAGCAGTAGCAGTAGCAGTAGTAGTAGCAGTAACAGTAGCAGTAGCAGTAGTAGTAGCTGTAGCAGTAACAGTAGCAGTAGTAGTAGCTGTAGCAGTAACAGTAGCAGTATCAGTAGTAGCAGTAGCAGTAGCAGTATCAGTAGTAGCAGTAGCAGTAGCAGTAGTAGTAGCAGTAACAGTAGCAGTAGCAGTAGTAGTAGCTGTAGCAGTAACAGTAGCAGTAGCAGTAGTAGCAGTAGCAGTAACAGTAGCAGTAGCAGTAGCAGTAACAGGAACAGTAGTAGTAGCAGTAGCAGTAGTAGCAGTAGCAGTAGCAGTAGTAGTAGTAGTGGTAAAGCACTGTCATCAGCTTTACCACTTGTCTGTAAAGGTTCTATGTACTTGGTATACAACCATTAAACAAATTGCAAACAAAAATTTTGATTCATAGAGCTTGAATTGTAGTAAGGAGAGACACAATAAATAAATACTACATTAAACTCGTTGCTGTCGAGTCAATTCCAGCTCATAGCTGACCCTATGAGTAGAACTTCCCCATAGGGTTTCCAAGGAGTGGCTGGTGGATTCGAACGGTCAAGCTTTTGGTTAGCAGCTGTAGCTCACTGTAGCTCTTAACCACTGTGCCACCAGGGCTCCAAATTCTACATTAGATGGTAACAAATGCTATGGAGAAAAAAAAAAAGCAAAAGAAAATAGGGGATAGAGGATGCCAAACAGATGATATTTTATAAGACTTGTTCAATATTGTTTGATTATGAAGGCAGCATCATTTAAAAAAAAAAAAGATTTAGGGAGATTTCTATTGTAACTGAGATACAGATAAAATGAATAAAACAATTTGTGCCAAAATCCTTTTAGGAAAAATAATTTCTACAACAAAAATTTCAATTTAATTATGTATAATACATTTATGTATGATGAAGTACCTATAATTTATTGTAATTTTATTTATAATAATTTTATACTAAAATTTATAGCATACAGATTTGTATCTGAATCCCAACTCTGCAAATTAATAGTTCTAGAATATCTAAATCCTTGACAACTTCAGTCTTTTCTCTGTTTATCATGATGTTGCTTATTGGCCCAGTTGTGAGGATTTTTTGTTTTCTTTATGTTGAGTTATAATCCGTACTGAAAGCAGTAGTCTTTGATCTTCATCAGTAAGTTGTCAAGGATTCCATTTTACTTGAATCTACAATCAATGTCCATGGAAGCAGCAGTCAAAAAATCAAACAATGCATTGCACAGGGCAAATCTGCTGCAAAAGATCTTTCAGTGTTAAAAAGCAAACAAGTCACTTTAAAGACTAAGGTGCACCTGACTCAAGCCATGATGTTTTTAATCGCCTCATATGCATGTGAAAGGTAGGCAATGAATAAGGAAGACCAAAGAAAAATTGATGCCTTTAAATTATGATGTTGGCAAAGAATATTGACTATGCCAGGGACTGCCAAAAGAATGAATAAATCTGTCTTGGAAGAAGTACAGCCAGAATGCTCCTTAGAATCAAGGATGGTGAGATCTCGTCTCATATGCTTTGGACACATTACTGGGAGGGATCAGTCTCTGGAGAAGGTCATCATGCTTGGTAAAGTAGAGGGTTAGTGAAAAAGAGGAAGACCCTCCACAAGATGGACTGACACTTGTTGTGGCTGCAACAATGGGCTCAAGCCTGACAACGATCATGAGGATGGTGCAGTACTGGACAGTGTTTCGTTCTGTTGTACACAGGGTCACTATGAGTTGGAACCAACTCGACGGCACCTAACAACAACAACAATGGATACCTAATGTATGTAATATGAATCAAATATAAATTGAAATATCTTCCCTTCAGGGTTGTGTTAAGCTATAAATAGCTGTTGGTGATTGCTGTTATATTGATTCCAACTCATGGCAGAGTAAAGTTGCTCCATAAGGTTTTCAAGGCTGCAATCTTTCAGAGGCAGATTGCCAGGCCAGTCTTCAGAGGCCTTTCTGGGTGGGTTTGAACCACCACCCTTTTGGCAAGTAGTTGACCAGTTAACGATTTGCGCCAGCTACTCAACAAAAATTAGTTTCTTGTTCTCATTGTTAAACTTATTTAAGGTCATATATCACTACACTTCATAAATTTTGGATTTTTTTAGATACATGCACCTTTATGTTCACACATTTGGTTCACACAAACAAGCTCATCTTCACCTTGACAAATATGAACTGATTAACAGTAAAGAAAATTTTGACGATTTTTACGTACACAGACATTTAATTATTTAAATGTGTGTTTATGTATTTGCTTACTTACTTGCTTAATATTTTGGCATGTCCAATTTCTTAAATATGGTATTGTAGCATATATGATCAATATTTTATAACAAACTTAAATGACAATTTTAATAATTCTACCTAGTTTTTATAATATTCTCAGAAACTAAATAAACCCTGTACCTAGGTGTTCCACTATTTGGTAAATTGCAGATATTTAAATATAAAACGTCCATCCAGTGACTGCAAAATGCATGTATGCCATCTCTAGCCTTCTGCATTTTATTACATTTATTTTCTCAAATATTTGTAAATTCATGCATATACTAAGTTTTCCATTTTCAGCCCAGATATGAAGATTGAATGTTGATGTTATCAAGTGTAGAATAATTTTAATGCCAACACAATCATAATAAATATGTAGTAGGATGGAGAAATATGGTCCCTGGGTGGCTCAAATGGTTTGCACTCAACTACTAATTGAAAATTTGGTGGTTTGAATCCAACCAGCAGCACCATGGAAGAAAGGCCTGGCCATCTACTTCTGTAAAGATCACAGCCAAGAAAATTCTATGGAGCAGTTCCACTCTGTAACACATGGGGTCATCATGAGTTGGAACTGGCTCAACGGCAACAGTTTTGATTTTTGCTTTTATGTTTGTTTTAAACATTATCAGTAGTATTATTTTCATCACAGCGCTGAAAATTAGATGACCTATGATAAAGACTAAAAATTTGCATGTGTTTTACAATAAGTTTTTCATGCACGAACTAATATCTTAAGTAAGAATTGATAGTATTTTGAAAATAAGTGATGGACGATATGTAGCATTAAAGTAATACAAAGAGTTCAACACATTCTAGAAAATAGTCTAATTCTACTTTTTGATCAAACTAACAAAATAATGGAATTTATTCATATTGCTATAGTGTTGAGAAGAAATAGCTCAATAACATGAAAACAAAATTGTATGATTCTAATAGGAAACTCTAAAAAGACATAAACGCATAAAAAATTCAAGAAAAACCAATTATCATCTTATCCCATTATGGACTATTTAGTCTGCAGAGTTCCATTAGGAAGCATTTATTTCACTTGCTAATTTTACTTTCGAGCCTCTAAAATCTCATTTCTAACTTCAAAATCACATTAAACATATTTTAGCAGAATTTTCATTCAGCATGCTTCTTATTTTTTCCCCAGTGGGAAGAATTTGGAAGACTGTGAATATCCAAAAGGGGAAAAAGAAAAAATAGTAATTTTAACACATCCCAACTTGATACCTTTCTTGAGATATATTTTTTAACTTTAACTTTACATAGTTATTTTTCAAGTCTTTTTCTATTCTTCTATCACTAAAATAAGGAGCCCTGGTAAATCAATGGTTAACTGCTCAGCCGAGCAACAAAAAGGCTGACAGTTAGAATCCACACAAGGAATGGCTCCTTAGGGGAAAAGTCCTGGCCATCTGCTCCTGTGAAGATTACATCCAGGAAAGCCTCTGGTGCAGTTCTGTTCTGGCATATAGGGTTGTTATGAATCTGAATTGACTTGGCAACACACAACAATAACATCACTGTATTACATACTATCATCATCTTGTGCATAGGTATCTAAAATTTTCCCATTGTTAGCTTATGTGACATTCCAATTTAACACATCCTGCATTATGTTTTTTAATTGTACCATCTCCTTCCTGAAAAGTTAATATTCCCTATATCATAGCAAGGAGCCTTGGTGGGACAGTGGTTTTGTGCTCATATGCTAGTGAAAAAGTCAGCAGTTGGAACCCACCAGCAGCTCTTTGGGGAAAGATATGGCAGTCTACTTTCATAAAGATTTGCAGCCTTGGAAACCTTGTGGGGCAGTTCTGCTCATTCCTATAGGGTCGCTAGGAGTCATAATCAACTCAAGGGCAATGGGTTTGGGTTAGATTATAACACAGCAAGCTAAATAGTTAAATACATATTCTTCTCCATGCTTGCTGACCTTTCCAAACTTTGCACCCATTCTACCTATATTTTATCAACCAAAATTTATTCCAAGAAGGCCATTTTTCATTCTAAGTCCCATTTTTAACAAATTCGTCCTACTTTTTTTTTCATGTTATGAGCTGTATTTGAAAATGTTCATGTTTTAGTATTTAAATAACGTTCTCATCCTTCTTAGGCTCATTTTTTCTGTGACATTTTGATCATGGACAAGATTGCCCATTCCCTAACATAATAGTAGACGAACAGAAAAGTAAATGTGCATTTTAATAACTTATCCATCTGAATGAAATCCACCAAAACTAATTGCAGAAGCTGAGTGAAACCATTAAAGATTTTACAATTATATTACCTTCACGAAAATCCACCAGGTTCCTTCCACTCAGCTTCATAGCTACAATTTATGATACTCTCCTAATACTTACAATCTTTTATTTAGTCATTTACTGTTTTAAACATTTATTTGTTTGTTTACTTATTTAATCATTCATTACTTTAGTGATGAATAATTGCTTACTTAGCTCTATTATGTATGTATTATGTACTATTTTATCTGTAAGTATGGATGTATAAAGATATATAAACTATACGTAAATATAGTATATACAATTAAATGTAAATATACATATGATGGGAACATATTACTTAATGCAATATTGTTTACTGAGGCACAGCAAGACTTTGGGGCCCTGGTGTTTTAACTCTATTATGTAAATTTCCCCATTTGAGCTCAGTGACAGTGTGATGCTGTTGTTTTGATTCAGATAGGACTATGAAGAACAAGCCCACATGGGGAAATGTCCCAGAGTCCATTCATATGAAGTATAAAAATTTGTAAAATTAGTAGTATATTGTTTGAGGGTTTACATATAAGTAGGAAGAGCAACAAAATAATTAGCATAAAAATCAGGAGAGTGACTCTGGAAAGGAGAAAGGGAAATGTTGGGGCCTGATGGAGAGAAAAACTCTAAATAATTTTAACTTTATATTTATTTAATTGAGTGGTTTAATACCTTTTACTAATATTTTAACAAATAAATATATATCAAATATATATATGACTTTTGCATGTGCACTACATTTCACAATAAATATATATTAAAAGAAAAAATTTTAAGAGTATGAGTATATAATTTCTTATCCAAATTTCTTAAATGTAGTGAGTTTTAGTTAATACAGTTTAATATTTTACTCCTTTTGGAAGTAAATTCATATTCTATCACAATTTAGAAACTCCAACTTTCCTCACTGTCACTACGTAATGGAATTTTGGAGTATATTATATTATATCCTAGAGTATATTGTAAACCACTTCCATGAAACAAATACCTTTCTGACTAAATACAACAGTAAAATTATTATTTTTTGTTTATTGTTGCAGTTTAAATGAAGTTTACATTTCAAGTTAGTTTCCCAGACAAAAATTTATACATACATTGTCATGTGACCCTAATTGCTCGCCTCCCACTGTGACAGCACACTCCTCCTTTCCACCCCTGATTTCCCATGTCCATTCATCCAGCTCCTAACCCTCTCCGCCTTCCCATCTCACCTCCAGACAGAAGCTGCCCGTTTAGTCTCTTGTATCTCCTTGAGCTAAGAGTGCCACTCCTCACAAGTGTCACTTTATGTCCCACAGTCCAGTCCAATCCCTGTCTGAAGGGTTGGCTTCGGAAATGGTTTTAGTTTTAGGCTGATAGAGAATCCAGGGGCCATGTTTCCAGGGTTCCCCCAGTCTCAGTCAGACCATTAAGTCTGGTCTTCTTACTAGAATTTGAGTTCTGCACCCCTCCTTTCTCCTCCTCCATCTGGGACTCTCTGTTGTGTTTCCTGTCAAGGCAGTCATTGGTGGTAGCCAGGCAGCATCTAGTTCTTCTGGTCTCAGGCTGAGGAAGTCTCTGGTTTATGTGGCCCTTTCTGTCTCTTGGGCTAATACTTTCCTTGTGTCTTTGGTGCTCTTCATTCTCCTTTACTCCAGGTGTTTGGACCAATTGATGCATCTTAGATGGCCACTTCCAAGCTTTTAAGACCCAAGACACCACTCACCAAAATAGGATGCAGAACATTTTCTTAATAAACTTTCTTATGCCAATTGACCTAGATGTCCCCTGAAAGCATGGTCCTCAGACCCCTACCCCTGCTACTCTGTCCCTCAAAGTGTTTGATGGTATTCAGGAAACTTCTTAGCTTTGGTTTAGTCCAGTTGTGCTGACTTCCCCTGTAGTGTGTGCTGTCCTTCCCCTCACGTAAGATAATTCTTGTCTACTATCTAGTTAGTGAATAGCCTCACCTTCCCTCCCAACCCTCGTAATCATCAAAGAATGTTTTCTTCTGTGTTTAAACCTTTTCTTGAGTTCTTATAATAGTGGTCTTATACAATATTTATCCTTCTGTGACTGACTAAATTCACTCAGTATAATCCCCTCCAGATTCCTCCATGTTAAGTTTCACAGCTTCACTGTCATTCTTTATCATTGTGTAGTATTCCATCATGTGAATATACCATAATTTGTTTATCCATTTGTCTGTTGATGGCCACCTAGGTTGTTTCCATCTTTTTGCTTTTGTGAACAGTGCTGCAATGAACTTGGGTTTGCATATATCTATTTGTGTGACGGCTCTTATTTCTCTAGGATATATTCCAAGGTGCAGGATAGCAGGATCATATGGTACTTCTATTTCTAGCTTTTTAAGGAAGCTCTAAATTGATTTCCAAAGTGGCTGTACCATTTTACATTCCCACCAACAGTGTATAGTGTTCCAGTCTCTCCATAACCCCTCCAGCATTTATTATTTTGTGTTTTTTGGATTAATGCTAGCCTTGTTGGGGTGAGATGATATCTCATTGTAGTTTTGATCTATCTGCGTTTCTCTAATGGCTAATGATCTTGAGCATTTCTTCATGTGTCTGTTAGCTGCCTGAATATCTTCTTTGGCAAAGTGCCTGTTTATATCCTTTGCCAATTTTTTAATTGGATTATTTGTGTTTTTCTTGTTGAGGTTTTGCAGTATCTTGTAGATTTTAGAGATTAGACACTGATCAGATTTGTCGTAGCCAAAAATTTTTTCCCAGTCTGTAGGTTGTCTTTTGACTCTTTTGGTGAAGTCTTTTGATGAGCATAAGTGTTTGATTTTTAGGACCTCCCAGTTATCTAGTCTCTCTTCTGGTGCTTGTGCATTGTTACTTATGGTTCGTATTCTGCTTATGCCATGTATTAGGGCTCCTAGCATTGTCCCTATTTTTTCTTCCATGATCTTTATCATTTCCGCATTTATATTTAAGTCTTTGATTCATTTAGAGTTAGTTTTTGTGCGTGGTGTGAGGTATGGGTCTTGTTTCAGTTTTCTGCAGATGGGTATCCAGTTATGCTGGCACCATTTGTTAAAGAGATTGTCTTTTCCCAATTAACAGACTTTCGGCCTTTGTCAAATAACAGCTGCTCAATGTCTGGATTCTCAATTCTGTTCCATTGATCTATGTATCTGTTGTTGTACCAGTATCAGGCTGTTTTGACTACCATGGCGGTATAATAGGTACTAAAATCAGGTAGTGTGAGGCCTCCCACTTTGTTCTTCTTCTTGAGTAATGCTTTACTTATTTGGGGTTTCTTCCCTTTCCATATGAAGTTGGTGATTTGTTTCTCCTTCTCATTAAAAATTGCCATTGGAATTGGATTGGGATTGCATTGTATGTGCAGATTGCTTTGGGTAGAATTGACATTTTCACAATGTTGAGTATTCCTATCCATGAGCAAGGTACGTTTTTCCATTTATGCAGGTCTCTTTTGGTTTCTTGCGGTAGTGTCTTGTAGTTTTCATTGCACAGGTCTTTTACGTCTCTGGTTAGATTTATCCCTAAATAATCTATCTTCTTGGGGGATATTGTAAATAGTATTGATTTGGTGGTTTCCTCTTTGAGGTTTTCTTTGTCTGTATAAAGGAATCCAACTGATTTTTGTATGTTTATCTTGTATCCTGAAATTTTGCTTAAATCTTCTATTAGTTCCAGCAGTTTTCTTGTGGATTCTTTGGGGTTTTCTGTGTATAAGATCATATCATCTGCAAATAGAGATACTTTGACTTCTTCCCTACCAATTTGGATGCACTTTATTTCTTTTTCTAGCCTAATTTCTCTGGCCGGACCTCCAGCATAATGTTGAATGAGAGTGGTGATAAAGAGCATCCTTGTCTGGTTCCTGTTCTCAAGGGGAATGCCTTCAAAGTCTCTCCATTTAGGATGATACTGACTGTTGGCTTTGTATAAAAGCTCTTAATTATATTGAGGAATTTCCCTTCTATTCCTGTTTTATTGAGAGTTTTTTTTAACATGAATGGGTGTTGGACTTTGTCAAATGCCTTTTATGCATCAATTGATAAGATCTTGTAATTCTTGTCTTTTATTTATGTGATGGATTACATTGATTGTTTTTCTAATGTTGAACCATCCCTGCATACCTGGTATAAATCCCACTTGATCATGGTGAATTTTTTTTTTTTTTTGATATATTGCTGAATTCTACTGGCTAGAATTTTGTTGATGATTTTTGCATCAATGTTCATGCGGGATATTGGTCAGTAATTTTCTTTTTTGTGGTGTCTTTACCTGGTTTTGGTATCAGGGTTATGCTAGCTTCATAGAATGAGTTTGGAAGTATTCCATCCTTTTCTATTCTCTGAAATACCTTTAGTAGTAGTGGTATTAACTCTTCTCCGAAAGTTTGGTAGAATTCTGCAGTGAAGCCATCCGGGCCAGGGTTTTCTTTTGTTGCTGTGTTGTTGAGAGTTTTTTAATTACCTTTGCGATCTCTTCTTTTGTTATAGGTTTATTTAGTTGTTCTACCTCTGTTTGTGTTAGTTTAGGTAGGCATTGAGTTTCTAGAAATTTTTCCATTTCCTCTAGATTTTCAAATTTGTTAGAGTACAATTTTTCATAGTATTCTGTTATAATTCTTTTAATTTCAGTTGGATCTGTTGTGATATCACCCATCTCATTTCTTATACTGGTTATTTGCTTCCTCTCTTGTTTTTCTCTTTTGTCAGTTTGGCCAGTGGTTTATCAGTTTTATTGATCTTTTCAAAGAACCAGCTTTTGGTCTTGTTAACTCTTTCAATTGTTTTCCTATTCTCTAATTCTGCTCTAATTCTTATTATTTCCTTTCTTCTGGCACCTGAGGGCTTCTTTAGCTGCTCTCTTTCTACTTGTTCCAGTTGTAGGGTTAATGTTTTGATTATGGCCTTTTCTTCTTTTTGGATGTGTTCATTTATTGCTATAAACTGACCTCTGAACACTTCTTTTGCTGTGTCCCAAAGGTTCTGGTAGGATGTGTTTGCATTCTCGTTTGATTCTATGAATTTCTTTATTCCATCCTTAATTTCTTCTATAACCCAGTAGTTTTTGAGCAAGGTGTTGTTCAGTTTCCATGTGTTTGACTTTTTTTCCTTGCTTTTTCTGTTATTGATTTCTACTTTTATGGCTTTATGGTCAGAAAAGATGCTTTGTAATATTTCAGTGCTTTGGTTTCTGTTAAGGTTCACTTTATGGCTTAATACGTGGTCTATTCTGGAGATGTTCCACGTGCATTGGAAAAGAAAGTATACTTGGCTCCTGTTGGGGGGAGTTCTCGGTATATGCCTATGAGATCAAATTGGTTGATTGTAGCATTTAGCTCTTCCATGTCTTTGTTGAGCTTCTTTCTGGATGTTCTGTCTTTCACCAAAAGTGGTGTGTTGAAGTCTCCTACTACTATTGTGGAGCTGTCTATCTCTCTTTTCAATGCTGTTAGAGTTTGTTTTATGTATTTTGGAGCCCTGTTGTTGGGTGCGTAAATATTACTATAGTTATGTCCTCTTGGTGTATTGACTCTTTAATCATTATATAGTGTCTTCCCTATCCTTTGTGGTGGATTTTACTTTAAAGTCTATTTTGTCAGAGATTAATATTGCCACTTCTGCTCTTTTTTGAGTGTTGTTTGCTTGATATATTTTTTCCATCCTTTGAGCTTTTTTTAGTTTGTTTGTGTCTTTAAGTCTCAGGTGTGTCTCTTGTAGGTAGCATATAGATGGATCATGTTTTTTTAATCCAATCTGCCACCCTCTGTCTCTTTTTTGGTGCATTTAGTCCATTTACATTCAGCGTAATTATTGATAGGTATGAGTTTAGCGCTGTCATTTTGATGTCTTTTTTTGTGTGTTGTTCACAGTTTTTTTGTTCCACTTAATTTTCTGTGCTGAGTTGTTTGTGTTTATGGGCTTTCTTTTCATCTTTTTCATTGTTGTAGATTTTGTATTTGCTGAGTCTTTATATTTTTCAATTTTTTTATTTTGACTTGTAAGATTGTTAGCTTCCTTTGTGGTTACCTTAATATTTACCCCTATTTTTCTAAGTTTATACCAGTCTTTTATTTCTTTGTATAGCCTTGATTTCCTCTCCATATGCAAAATCTGTGTCTATTTTTTTTAAGTCCCTCTTTTTTGTTTTAATATTGTCATCTTTTACATATTGACGTCTGTTTCCCTATTTTCAGTGTTTTAGCTTTGGTTTATTTTTGTGGCTTTCCTATCTGGGTTGATATCTGCTTGCTCTGTCCTGTGTTCTAATCTTGGGTTGTTATCTGATGTTATTGATTTTCTAACTGGAGGACTCCCTTAAGTATTTCTTGTAATTTTGGTTTGGTATTTGTAAATTCCCTAAACTTCTGTTTATCTGGAAATGCCCTAATTTAGTCATCATATATGAGAGACAGTTTTGCTGGGTATATAATTCTTGGCTGGCAATTGTTTTCCTTCAAGGCTTTATGTATGTCATCCCATTGCCTTCTTGCCTGCATGGTTTCTGCTGAGGATTCCAAGCTTGTTCTTATTGACTCTCCTTTGTAGATGACTTTTTGTTTATCCCTAGGCACTCTTAAAATTATCTCTTCATCTTTGCTTTTGTCAAGTTTGATCATAATATGTCTTCATGACTTTCTTTTGGGATCTACCTTATGTGGGGTTCGATGAGCATCTTGGATAGATACCTTGTCATCTTTCACAATATCAGGGAAGTTTTCTCCCAACAAATCTTCAACAACTGTCTCTGTATTTTCTGTTATCCCCCCCCCCCCGCCCCGTTCTGGTACTCCAATCACTCATGGTTATTCCTCTTGATAGAGTCCCACATTATTCTTAGGTTTTCTTCATTTTTTTAAATTGTTTTATCTAATTTTTCCCCAAGCAAGTTAGTGTCAAGTTCTTTATCTTCAGTCTCACTAATTCTGTCTTCCATTACCTCAATTCTGTTCCTATGACTTTTTATTGAGTTTTCTAATTCTGAGATTTTATTGTTAATCTTCTTATTTCTGATTGCTGTCTGTCTATGGATGCTTGAAGCCTGTTAAATTTGTCATTATGCTCTTCTCTAATCTTTTTACTTTCCTCTATTGCATGTTCTGCTTTTCGATTAATTTCCTTCCTAATCTCTTGAATAGTTCTGTATATTAATCTTTTGTATTCTGCCTCCACTATTCCAAGAAATTTTCCTCTTCTGGAAAATTCCTAAATTCTTTATTTTGGGAGATGGCTGAAGCCATCATGGACTGCCTCTTTGTGTGATTTGATATTGACTGTTGTCTCCAAGCCATCAACAAGTTATTATATTTATTTATTTTATGTCTGCTTACTGTGTCCTAGCTTCTTGTTTTGTTTTGATATGCCCAAATATGCTGCTTCTGTGAGCTAGTTTGATTACTGGCACCTTTGAAGCTCTAATGTCCTGTCACCAGGTAGTTAGATTTGTTATGAGGTATGTGAGCTCAGAAGTCTACCCACTCCTCCTGTATGGATTCAACTCAGGTGCCCAGGTAGATAGCCACCAAGTGTGTGGTGCAGGCTCTCACCTAAAGTCCTAGACAGGCATGGGTGATTGGTGTAGGCACAGGCATCTGGCTACTGAAGGAAGACATACTCTTAACAAAGCAGGGGGCTGACAGCCTCCCCCAAGTGTCCAGGAAGACATGTCCCTGTTCCCTAGAGTGCCTAGGTGGGTGGGTTTTGCAGCTGGACTATGGGCATCCAAAACTGTTGGCTGTAAAGACTTGGGGGCACCTCTTATTCTTGGATCCCTATCACAGGTGGCTAGGTGGTGTGAGTGGAACCACCAGTCCTCAAGCCCCTGATGTGGGTGGGTGAAGACCCTGCTTAATGGGCAGAGCAGTGTCAAATGTCATGAACCTGCTACTTCACAGCTGAAACAGTAGAAATTATACTTCAGGTATATACCCTGTTGCACTGCGGTAATGAGGGCCTATGCTGTTGAAATGGGCCCACGCAAGTCTATGCAGGGGGAAAGGCACTCAAAGTCCATAGATGCCTTATGCCTGTGCCTAGGCAAATGATCTATGCCTATCCTGAGTTCCTCGCTTAGGAGAACTGACATTTTTTTCCCCATGTTTGTTAATTTGTTCCCTCCCCAAGGCCAGTGTAACGGATTCTACTTCAGGCCCAGGGGACTCAGCAATTGTTGAAGCCAGTCCACCACTGTAAAATTTGATAACATCAGAATAAGGCTAATCTGTTGCTGTTAAATCAAATTCCAACTCATAGCAACCCTACAGGACAGAGTAGAACTGCCTCATGGGGTTTCCAAGGCTGTAATCTTTAGAGAAGCAGATCACTAGTTCTTTTTTCCCTCAGAGCAGCTGGTGGATTCAAACTACCAACCTCTCAGTTAGCAGTCAAGTGCTTAACCACTGCTCCATCAGCTCTCCTTAGAATAAAGCTAGCTGTATTTTATTTAGAATAAACTAGGCCAAACCTACTTTGATAATGATAGATGATCACTCAGTTATCATTTTTAGTCCAAATCCCATTTTGTTGTTTAGGAAGCTTGGTTAATTTAGCCAAAGTGGTTAAATAACTGATTAAGTTCAAATAACAACACATTAGAATACAAGGAAAGAAAAACAAATAGGTCTTTTGACAAATAGTTCACAATGGATTGGAGCAGAGTTGATAAGCAAAAAAAAAACAACCCTATACTAAACACAGGCATTAGAAGATATATTGAAAAAGCATCAGAGCCAAAAAGAAATCTCCAGTCATTACGTGATTTAGTATTTTTACATTTGTGAAATTGAAGTATTTCTCCAGCATTGCTAAATGACAAGCATAAGATGGGGCACAAATACTTTTTTATATATTTCATTTGATTCATGTGAGATGAGAGGATTTTTATGCACACGGCATTGAAATTTTCTCCTGAAAGAGCTAATAAAAATGTTATAGGTTGTAGAAATTAATTTATGGATAGTTCTAAGGGCAGAAAAGCCCTAAATTAACTTTGCTTGAAGGAGAATTCAATGTTCTTATTCATTAAGGCTTCCAGCTTTGCTCAAGTAGAGTGTGGTAGAAGCTCCTCTTCTTTCCAGTGTGGACTTACAGCGCAAATCTGTTTTTCAAAGGTCTTTTGTTTATTTATTATTCTCTTTCTCAAAGGAAAACAGGGAATGTGCAGTTGATGTTGAACATTTCTCTTGATAACATTCAACTAAAGACATTCAAAAATTTCCATCATGAGGGTTTAGTTATACCATGTTCCTCTAAATCTGTAGGACAATGTAGTACTGACAAAATTAAGGCAGCAGACTAAGATAGAATGCATCTGAGCTTTTTTATTCATTTTTGTAATTTAAATTTTGTCCTTAGTAGATTAAGGTAGCAACCTATTCTACTAAAAAACAAGTTTGTCAAAAAATGTCACTATTGAAAATAATGTTTTATATATTAGAAATTGGTATGAATTTCTACATTTGGGCTTCTATTATATGTGGATAATGTAATTCAGGTTCTGAATTAAAATATGTTCCATTTTTTGTGGTAAGAAAAACATAAGGAAAAATCTCCTAGACCACAGCTAACAAGGTAGTAGGAATTTAAAAAGTTTTTTTGTGGAAAATTTTAAGCCTTTATCAAAGTTTCTTATTCATTGACTGATGCAAAAATACATATAATTTAGAGTTTTGTGTGCCAAGTACTGTGCTAGACACTGAGTGCATAGCAATAAACAATAAATGCATAGTCTCTGTCATTCCAAAGATTGTACTACAGTCAGTATGTCATAAACAAATATGATTTTTTAAATGTTTCATCTATGGGATAGAATTCAAAATATATGTAGACTGAGGCAGGACTCAATCTACAGGACTAGATTGCATTTTGAGTCAATCTCTTCTGAGATATGAAAGAGAGAATTGAGCAGAGAGGAGGGGGACCTCATACTACCAAGAAACAAGGGCCAAGAGAATAGAACATCTTTTGAACCTGAGGTCCCTGCAGTGAGAAGCTCCTTGACCTGGGAAGATTGATGACAAGGACCTTCCCCCAGAACCAACAGAAAGAGAAACCTTCCCCCTGGAGCTGGCACCCTGAATTTGGACTTCTAGCCTCCTAGACTATGAAAGAATAAATTTCTCTTCATTAAAACTATCCACTTGTGGTATTTCTATTATAGCAGAACTAGATAACTAAGACAGAATTTGATACCGAGAGAGTGGGGTGTTGCTCTAACAGATAGCTACAACGTGGAAACAGTTTTGAAACTGTGAATGGGTAGAAGCTGGAAGAGTTTTAAAGGGCCTAATAGTAAAAGCCTAGATTGCCTTGAAGAGACTGTTGGTGGAATTATGGACATGAAAGACAATTCTGGTGAAGACTCGGAAGTGAACTGTTAACACCAGAGACAGCACAGATGGAAAGAAGTAGCAGCAGAACCAGGAGACCAGTGTGAGATAGTGCTGGAGCCTACACGCAGAGCAAGAGAGCTGAGTGCCTTTGGCAGAAGACTTCCTGGCAGAGTGGGGCACCTCTGAGCACTTATTAGTAGAGCTGAAGAGCTTTGGAACACTTACCCCAGAAAGGCAGACTCAAGGTCTGAGGGGTCCAGAGGCCAAGGAATGAGGAAGCAGAAGCTGGAAAGGTAAGGAACACAGGAAGCAGAGCTGCCTCAGTCAAAAAGTGTGGAGTTGCCACTCAGATGGACTTGGAGAAGAGGGCAGCCCAAGTCCGAGGGAGCAGAGTTACAGTTCCAGTGGGCCTGGGAGGTGGACCGGAAACCCAGGTCCAGGGGACCTCCATGTAGAATTCTGAGTGTGGCCAATACCTAGAGTCCAGAGGGCAGGGCCATTGTGTAAATCGTCTCACAGAACACAGCATTGTTTTCAAGCCTTGAGGGTTAGTTAATGTAATGCTGACTTGCTTGGTGCCTGTTATCTTTCTTTCCCTTCAGTTTCTCCCATTTGTAATGCAAATGTCTACCTTGTGCCTGTTCCACTGTTGTACTTGGGAAGTAGATAACTTGTATTCTAGATTTCACAGATGAAGAGGAAGTTTTGGACTTTGGACTAGGAGTTGATTTAAGACTTCTGCTGTGATATGATGGGCCGAATGTTTTACATGTGGCAAGGACATGAATTTTGGGGGGCTAAAGGGTACAATGTTATGGATTGAATTGTGTGCCCCAAAAATGTGTATCAATTTGGCTAGGCCATGATTCCCAGTACTGTGTGGTTGTCCACCATTTTGTGATCTAACGTGATTTTCCTATGCATTGTAAATGTTAACCTATATGATGTTAATGAGGCAGGATTAGAGGCAGTTACGTTAATGAGGCAGGACTCAATCTACAGGATTAGGTTGTATCTTGAGTCAATCTCTTTTGATATATGAAAGAGAGAATTGAGCAGAGAGGAGGGGGACCTCACACCACCAAGAAATAAGAGCCCAGAGAATAGCACATCCTTTGGACCTGGGATCCCTGCACTGAGAATCTCCTCAATCAGGGAAGATTGATGACAAGGACCTTTCCTCAGAGCTGACAGAAAGAGAAAGCCTTCCCTTGGAGCTGGCACCTTGAACTTGGATTTCAATCCTGCTAAACTGTGAGAGAATAACTTCTCTTTGTTGAAGCCATCTACTTGTGTTATTTCTGTTAGAGCAGCACTAGATAACTAAGACACAAGCCTATAAACAAAAACGAGGTTTACAGGAAATCATCACTATTGACAGGTAATTTAACCATGATTATACCAAAAAAGGAAGAAAGAAACAAAACAAATATTCTGCTAGATACAAGATATGAGCAAAGTGAATAGGATAAAGAGATGGAGAAAACTTGAAGGGCAACAAATAAAGACTAAGAGATGGGATAAAGTACTTCTGAGGAAGAAATTTTGAAACTGAATCTTAAAGGATGGGAGAAAACAGCCATGGAAAAAGCTGGGAAAAGAAATACCTGGAAGAATCAACTACATGTGTGAAGGTCTTAAGACAGGGAAGCAGTGGGTGTGTTTGAGAAAATGAAAGGTAGTCAGGACAGCTAGAGCTAAGCGGGCAGGGGAAGCATGTGAAACTGGTAGTTTCAAAGATTGGTAGCAGCTGTAAGATTGTCTTAGTTATCTAGTGCTGCTGTAACAAAAATACAAGTGGGTGGCTTTAACAAACAGAAATTTATTTTTTTACAATTTAGAGGATTTGCCTACTTCTGAAAAAATTGGCAAGTGAAAATCTAATGAATATCCGGGGAACATTGTTTGATATAGTGCCAGAAGATGAGCCCATCAGGCTGGAAGGCACTCAAAATATGACTGGGGAAGAGTTGCTTCTTCAAAGGAGAGTCTACCTTGATGAAGCAGATGGAGTCAAGCTTTCAGGATCTTCATTTGCTGATGTGGCATGATTCAAAATGAGAAGAAACAGCTGCAAAAACCCATTAATAATTGGAACATGGAATGTACGAAGTATGAATCTAGGAAAATTGGAAGTTGTCAAAAATGAAATGGAAGGCAAAAAGATCAGTCTCCTAGGCTTAGTGAGCTGAAGTAGACTGGTATTGGCCATTTTGAATCAGACAACCTTATAGTCTATTATGCTGGGAATGACAAATTGAAGAGGAATGGCATCACATTCATCATCAAAAAGAACATTCTAAGATTTATCCCAAAGTATAATCCTGTCACTGATAGGATAATATCTATACACCTACAAGAAAAACCAGTTAATTCAACTATTTTTCAAATTTACACTCAAACCACTAATGTCACAGATGAAGAAATCGAAGTTTTTATCAACTTCTGCAGTCTGAAATAGATCAAACATGCAATCAAGATGCATCAATCATTACTAGTGATTGCAATGTGAAAGTTGGAAACAAAGAAGAAGGATCAGTAGTTGGAAAATATGGCCTCAGTGATAGAAACAACACCAGAGACTGCATGACAGAATTTTGCAAGACCAATGACCTCTTCATCACAAATACCTTTTTTCAACAAAATAAATGGTGACTATACATGTAGACCTCGCTGGATGGAATACACAGGAATCACGTTGACTACATCTGTGGAAAGAGTTGTTGCAGAAGTTCAATATCATCAATCAGAACAAGGCCGGGGGCCAACTAAGGAAAAGATCATCAACTGCTTATATGAAAGTTCAAATTGAAGCTGAAGAAAATCAAACAAGTCCACGAGAGCCAAAGTACGAACTTGAGTGCAGCCCACCTGAATTTAGAGACCATCTCAAGAATAGATTTGACTCACTGGACACCAATTACCAAAGACCAGACAAGTCATGGATGACATCAAGGATATCATACATGAAGAAAGCAAGAGATCATTAAAAAGACAGGTAAGAAAGTAAAGACCAAAATGCATGTCAGAAGAGACTCTAAAACTTGCTCTTGAACATCGAGTAGCTAAGGCAAATAGGAGAAATGATGAACTAAAAGAACTGAACAGAAGATTTGAAAGGGCAGCTAAAGACAACGAAGTACCATATTATAATGAAATGTACAAAGACCTGGAGTTAGAAAACCAAAAGGGAAGAACACACATGGCATTTTTCAAGGTGAGAGAACTCAAGAAAAAAATTCAAGCCTCCAACTGTGGTATTGAAGGATTATATGGGCAAAATATTGAATGGTGCAGGAAGCAACAAAAGAAGATAGAAGGAATACGCAGAATCACAGTACCAAAAAATATTGGTTGATGTTCAGCCATTTCAGGAGGTGGCATATGATCAAGAACCAATACTATTTAAGGAAGAATTCCAAGTCGCACTGACAGCATCCACAAAAAAGAAGACTCCAGGAATTGATGGAATATCAACTGAGATGTTTCAAGAAATGGATGTACTGCTGGAGATGCTCACTCATTTATGCCAAGAAATTTGGAAGACAGTCACCTTGCTAAGCGAAGGAAAAGACCCATATTTGTACCCATTCCAATGAAAGGTGATCTAACAGAATGCAGAAATTATTTAACAATATCATTAGTGTCACACACAAGTAAAGTTTTGCTGAAGATAATTCAAAAACTGTTGTAGCAGTACATGGACAGGAAACTGCCAGGAATTTAAGCCAGATTCAGAATAGGACACGGAACAAAGGATATCATTGCTTATGTCAGATGAATATTTAATATACCACAGACTGCCAGAAGAAGGAACAAATCTGTCTTGGAAGAAGTACAACCAGAATGCTCCTTAGAAGCAAGGATGGTGAGACCTCATCTCACGTGCTTTGTATGTGTTGTTATCAGGAGGGACCAGTCCCTGGAGAAGAAAATCATGTTTGGTAAAGGAGAGTGAGAAAATAAGACCCTCAATGAGATGGATTGATACAGTGACTGCAGCAATGGGCTAATACATAAACATAGCAAGGATTGTGAGGATGTTGCAGGACTGGGCAGTGTTTCATTCTGTTGCACATAAGGCTCCTATGAATCGGAATCAACTGGATGGCACCTAACAACAACAACAATAGAAGTCTGAAATCAGGGTGCTGGCTCTAGGGAAAGGCATTCTCTCTCCGTTGGCTCTGGGGCAATATCTCTTCAGTTTCTTTTTCTTGGTTCCTTGGAGATCTCCATGTGGCTTGGCATCAATCTTCCCCCATCTCTCCTTCCTTAATCTGCTCCTTTTATATTGTGTAAGAAGACTGACTCCAAATACACCCTACGCTAATCCTGTCTCATTAACGTAACAAAGTCAACCCATTCCCAAATGTGATTATAACCACAGGCACGGGAGTCAGGATTGACAACACAAATTTTTGGGGGGCACAATTCAAACCATAACAAACATGAAGGGTCCATTTTAAGGAGTTTTAATTTTACTCAAAATACACTGGATATCCATTGAAAACTTACAAGAAGGGGAATTATATTTTCCTCTTTTTAAAAAGAATTCCTATTAATATAGATAATGGAAGATACAAGAGGAAGAGAGACAAGTTAGGGGGAAACTGCAGTCATCAAGATATTGACTAGTCCACGGTTAGTGGCAGTACAAAGCCACATAACTTCTTTACGGATTGGTTACGAAGGAATGGAGAACAAAGAGCTAAGCATAGCCCTCAATGCTCTCTGCCTTAGGCAACTAGGTGGATGGGAGTGCCATTTACAGAGATAGAGACAAGTGATAAAAAAAGAGATTTCCCCTTGTGTATTATGGGGATGTGTGTACAAGACTTCGTTTTTGGACACAATAAATTTAAGATGCCTTTGATATAACCAGTTGCCATCGAGTGGACTCCAATTTACAGTAATGTCATGTGTGTCACAGTAGAACTGTGCTCCATAGGGTTTTCAATGCTAATTTTTTTCCAAGCCACCTCTGGGTGGACTAGAATTTCCAACTTTTCTGTTAACAACCAAAAGAGTTAACCATTTGCACTACCCAGGACTCCTGCTTGTGATATGGCCAAGTGAAAGTCTTAAGTATTTTTTTCAGGCATACAGGTTGCAACTCAGAGAAGTATGAGATAAATTTATAATTTTGTACAGTATTTAAAGCCATATGAACATACTGGATTATTTTTCATTTTATTCTTCCAAAGAATGTGGAAGAAAACATATAAGGAAGAGAAGAGAGGCAAAGATCAAGACCTGAGAAGTCCTATATTCAGAGGGTGGGTAAAGAAGGAGACAATGGAGCCTTAGAAGAGAGGGCAGTTTTCTCTTCTAAAGAAAACCAACAGAAGGGAATGTGTTAAGACAGAAAGAGTGGACAGCTGTATTTTAGACTGCTAAAAAGTTGAGAAAAAATAGCAATATGGATGTCTGTGTTTGATGCTTTTAATAAAAGTGGTTTCTTTGGAGTACTTTAGCAAAGGTTGATGGGTAGCATAGAAGTAAACTAGGTGAAAAGCTCTTAAGCTGATATGTCATAAAGAGAAACTAAGAAATAACTCAGTAATCTGAAGTTTTTAGAGCTAAGGTGAGTGTTTTTAATTTGTTTTTTACCTTCTAGGCTCATACATGGCGATGGTGATATGCTGGTGATGATGATTATAATGATGGTAACGCTGATGGTGATGCAGTGACTCTGATTATGTAATTGTTCACATATTGAGATAGCAGTTTTCCTTGTTTAAGTTTAAAAACAACATATATATAATCTACATCAAACTCTCATTTTCTCCCTTTTGAGAGAATCTTGTCCTCCTTTTCCTCCACCTCCACTAAATAATTACCAGAAATTGTTCAAAAATTAAAGAGAATTGTATTTTTAAATATTTTAGAGCTATTAAGAAAGTTAATGAGTACTGATTTTATATAGTTCTCTGGTCCCATTTTATGGTTTAATTGCAAGTCACGGTAATTCAGCATAATCATTTAAACTTTGAAATGTCAATGTCACTGGCAGACAAAATTTTAAAATATACGCTTCATCTAAGGGATAGAATTCAGAACATATTCTGGTTTACAAGACTTTAACTGAAAATGTGGTCCACGGAGAATCACCAGTGCTGTTAGATAATCTCACCATAATTACAACTGTTTTTCTTATTTATCTAATATCGTGTATTGTTTGCAAAGCTGGGATTTGAAACTTTTGTTTTAAGATTCATTTTCTCTAAGTGCGAGACCACCTCTTCATATTAAATGAAATATATTCTGGTAATTAGGGGCATCCTTTGAATCATTATGTTGTGTATTAACATGACAATAGCTTCAAGTTCAATATCCAAAATCAGTTGTGTGTTTGCAATTTTCATTACACCTATGAGATATAGTTCTATGGTAAGTGTGTATCTATCTGGTCTTCTGGAAAGTCTCATTATCAGTACTTGTGTATCTTGTTAAATATTTAAAAGCAAGAGTCAGAAATGTGGCTACAATTAGAGAAATGCAGATCAAAAGTACAATAAGATATCAAGTCACCCCAACAAGGCTAGCATTAATCAAAAAAACACAAAATAATAAATGCTGGATAGGTTGTGGAGAGACTGGAACACTTATACACAGTTGGTGGGAATGTAAAATGGTACAAACACTTTGGAAATTGATTTGACACTTCCTTAAAAAGCTAGAAATAGAAGTGCCATATGATCCAGCTATCCCACTCCTTGGACTATATCCTAGAGAAATAAGAGCCGTCACACGAATAGATATATGCATACCACGTCACACGAATAGATATATGCGTACATTGCAGCCCTATTCACAATAGCAAAAACATGGAAGCAACCAAAGTGACCACCAATGCACGAATAGATAAACAAATTATGGTATATCCACGCTACAGAATACTACACAATAATAAAGAACAACGATGAAGACGTGAAACATCTTATAACATGGAGGAAGCTGGAGGTCATTACCCTGACTGAATTTAGTCAGTCACAGAAAGACAAATATTATATAAGACCACTATTATAAGAACTCATGAAAGGGTTTAAACACAGAAGAAAACATTCTTTGACGGTTACTAGGGTGGGGAGGGAGGGTGAGGGTTATTTACTAACTAGGTAGTAGATAAGAATTATCTTAGGTGAAGGGAAGGACAGCATACACCACAGGGGAAGTCAGCACAACTGGACTAAACCAAAGCTAAGAAGTTTCCTGAATACCATCAAACACTTTGAGGGACAGAGTAGCAGGGGTAGGGATCTGGGGACCATGGTTTCAGGGTACATCTAGGTCAATTATCATGAGAAAGCTTATTAAGAAAATGTTCTGCATCCTTCATTGGTGAGTGGTGTCTGGGATCTTAAAAGCTTGGAAGCGGCCATCTAAGATGCATCAATTTGTCCCAAACACCTGGAGTAAAGGAGAATGAGGAGCACCAAAGACACAAGGAAAGTATTAGCCCAAGAGACAGAAAGGGCCACATAAACCAGAGACTTCCTCAGCCTAAGACCAGAAGAACTAGATGGTGCCCGGCTACCCCCAATAACCGCCTTGACAGGGAACACAACAGAGAGCCCTGGATGGAGCAGAAGAAAGGTGGCATGCAGAACTCAAACTCTAGTAAGAAGACCAGACTTAATGGCCTGACTGGTACTGGAGGAACCCTGGAAAGCATGACCCCTGGATTCTCTATCAGCCCAGAACTAAAACAATTTCCAAGGCCAACTCTTCAGACAGGAATTGGACTGGACTGTGGGACGTAAAGTGATACTCATGAGAAGTGTGTCTCTTAGCTCCAGTAGATACAAGAGGCTAAATGGGCAGCTACTGTCTGGAGGTGAGATGGGAAGGCAGAGAGGGTTAGGAGCTGGATAAATGGACATGGGGAATCAGGGGTGGAAAGGGGTGTGCTGTCACAGTATGGGGAGAGCAATTAGGGTCACATAACAATGTGTGTACAAATTTTGTATGGGAAAAATAATAAAAAAAAGAAATGTGGCTACATATTAGAATTTCTTCTGCCATGTAGTTGTGCATTGATTACTATTTTTTAATCGCTTATTTTTGTTGTTTTATTTTGTGTTTTGTTTTCTAGCCTAACTATGAGAATACTAAAAATATAAAAATAATTGCAAATATATATTTTGAAGTAATCTATAAATAACCTATGGTGGTGCCGCGGTTAAGTGTTCAGCTGCTAGCAGTTCAAATCCACCAGGCACTGCTTGGAAACACTATGGGGCTGTTCTACTCTGTCCTGTAGGTTTGTTATGAGTTATAATCACTTACTGCAATGACTTTCTTGTTTTTTTATGTAATCTACAGACATTATTTTTAGGAAAGCAACTATTCGGGAAAATACACCTTATTTCGATGTTTCAGGGCCCGTAGAATCTTGGTCTTCTTTTAAATTTTTATTTTATTTTATTTTTTTGCTATTTTTGGCTTAAGGAAAAAAAAGTACTATATTGAAAGAGAGTATGTTTTTATTTTACTTTTACGATTAATATAGTATCTGGAGTGCTGTTGTAATTATACCTGTAATTTAATTAATACCATTTAAATGCATAACATAATGAATGAATGATTGAACTAGCAAATAAATAAATTAACAAACAGGTACATAAATTTAATTAATTAGAATTACATAACAGAGCCATACCAAAAAGAAAAACAAACCCATTGCTGTCAAGTCAATTCCGACTCACAGCAACCCCATAGGACAGAGTAGAACTCATAGTAACCCTATAGGACAGAGTAGAACTGTCCCATAGAGTTTCCAGGGAACACCTGGTGGATTCAAACTGCCAACCTTCTGGTTAGCAACCATAGCTCTTAACCACTATGTCATCAGGGTTTCCTATTCTGAACTAATTAAATGTCACACTTTCAGGCACCCTCATTCATTTTCTCTCTTCTCTTTTCTAGAGGCCTTGCCTCAGCATTGGCCCTGCCCTGCCCTGGCTCCCCTCTGGAAGCTACCCCTCCTCTGTCCTCGACTCCCCTTCCCTCCCGTCTCCTATTCTCCTTCTCCTTTTACTACAGTGAACAGATTGTAAGGTCCTTAGAGACTAGGATTTAATTTTACTTTATTGTAAATCCTCTGATATGATGTTTGAATTGAACTGTTAGCTACTGAAATCAAATGCATTTATCTATTTTACCTGCATTATATTCTTATTATTAACAAACAAAAACAAAGTATGTTACCCGGAATTGAATCACAGAGGTTATCAATAAAACTAGATGTTACCCCTTGGAATTCTGAAGTGGTAAGTCATATCTTAGAGAAAGTTTTTTAGAATATTTGTAATGATAATAATAGCTAATATTCATATAGTTTAACATGTGCCAGGCAATCTTGTAGTGCAGTACCTTAATTAACTCATTTACTCCCCATAACAAATTTAAGAAGTGATTGCTATTATTATTCTATTTTTAGATGAAGAAACTAAAGTCCAGAGTGTTTGTATGTCTTTTCCAAAGTCACATAGTTAGGAATTGACTGAGCCAGGACTTGAACTGGATCCTCTGTTTCAAAGTTAATGCTTTTATCCATTCTAATTTTGAATGATGATACTGTATACTTAGCCTTTTAAATCCACTTCTATCCAACTATCTAGGCACCTAAACAATTTACCCTGACTCTAAACCCAATGAAATTAACATATAAATAGGGGGAAGCCTTTCTTTAGGTAAAGAAATCAGGGAAGAGTGCCAGTAAGAGGAAAATGGCACAGAACACAGATCCCAGCAGACTGCAGGACAGCACACAGAGCCACAAAACACTCTTCTTGTTGAGAAAAACACAGCGGCTTCAGAGAAAATACACGGTGGACGTGTCCCGGTACCACTGACAAGCCCTAATAGCGGTAGTGTGAGTGCTGGAAACAGGAGCCAAGTGTGAAGGCACAACTCAGACCCCTTTTATTTCCATGGATCAAAAGCATTCAAATGACTGAGTTGCAAGGAAAAGCACAACCCCAAGTGCTTCTCATTCATACCTTGGTCGGCAACATCAGAATGTAGGCCAGGCTCAGCCTAAAGCTGATTCTTACTATGAGGGGCTGGATACAGAGCATTGGCCCCAGGACTTAAACTGTACCAAAAGCAGAGGAAAAGAAAAGAAAAGAAAAAAAGCCTACACATTAATGAAGAACACCAAAGACACAAGCAAAGTATTAGCCCAAGAGACAGAAAGGGCCACATAAACCAGAGACTTCATCAGCCTGAGACCAGAAGAACTAGATGGTGCCCGGCTACCACCAATGACCGCCCTGACAGGGAACACAACAGAGAGCCCTGGATGGAGCAGCAGAAAGATGGGGTGCAGAACTGAAATTCTAGCAATAAGATCAGACTTAATAGTCTGACGGAGACTGGAGGTACCCTGGAAAGCATGGCCCCTGCATTCTCTATCATCCCAGAACTAAAACAATTTCCAAGGCCAACTCTTCAGACAGGGATTAGACTGGACTTTGGGACATAAAGTGATACTCGTGAAGAGTGTGCCTCTTAGTCAAGTAGATACAAGAGACCAAAGGGGCAGCTTCTGTCTAGAGGTGAGATGGGAAGGTGGAGCCGGTTAGGAGCTGGTTGAACAGACATGGGGAACCAGGGGTGGAAAGGAGGAGTGTGCTGTCACGGAATGGGGTGAGCAATTAGGGTCACATAATAATGTATGTATAAAATTTTGTATGGGAGACTAACTTGAAATGTAAACTTTATTTAAACTACAACAACTAAAAAAAAAAAGAATGCCTACACATTAATGAAGTTTTCCTGCTGGGGAACTTCAGACTCTTTATCACCGGACTGTTAAAAAAAATTTACATCAAACTACAACCCAACTTAAGATCTGAGAGGATGATTCTATCAACAACCAAATAGAATAGAACTTGAAAATGCCCACACATTTTATAAGCAAAATTCAGTTTACTTGTCTAAGTTGAACAAATAGAAAAATAAGTTATGCGTATGATGGGTATTCCAGGAGAAATAATAAACCAAAGGTAAGATATTTTTGATATGTGTTATTTAATTTTGAGTGTAGCAATCAAAACTTTAACAAAACTATCAGAGGTCTTTTCTTCACTGTGCTCCAGAAAATATATGCTTTCACAATGAATAAGTTTCTACATGCTCTCCTTTAGAGTTAAGTTTCTACAGATAGGAACATTAAATAGTGAGCCTCTGTCCTGTGTATTGTGGGTTTGTGTTTCACTAAAAACTGGCATGTTGACTTAATTTATAAAAAGCTTCTTAAGATGTCATGTTTATGATACCTGTGTGGCCATATCTGAGTAAACCAGCTATTGTAAATACAGTGCCTTACTGACTAGGCTACATCTTTTATCATCTGGATTGTCAGAGCAAGGGTTTTGCACAAGCCACGTGATCAAGATCACTTATTTTAGTTTCTCTTTTCCTTGGGAATGTCATCATAATAAACTGAGTTACTTTTGTTTTAGATTTAGAAGTATCCCAATACTGTTTAGAAAACAAAGTCATTTTCAATACCACAGGGTTTTAAACAGTACATATATATTTTTCCTATTTCCTGCTTGTCTAGAATACTCTGTGTTTGCCTATGACTGGTTCTTGAGACTGAATGCTATTTACTTCCTATTTTAATACATTGAATATTGGATAAAGAGATTAAACTGTAGTAATGACTCTGATTTTTTAAAATGATTTGTACAAAGGAATTCAAAAGCAATTATAAAAATTGGAAATTATGTAGCCTTAATCTCATCCATGTAAACACAGTTTAATATACATATATGACTACTTTAAAGGTCAGCATTATTTAGGTAGTACTAAGTCTCTTGTGCTTGTTAAAATTTTGCATTGTTTTAAAATAAAAAGTCTTATTTTTAATTTAAACCTTTGACTGAAGTACAACAAGAGGAAAGAGCATAAATTTGAAGTGTACTGCTCAATGCATTATCATAATACAACTGTGTAACCAACACCTAAACCAAGAAATAGAACATTACTAAGATCTCAAAATTACCCCTTGCGCCCCTCTCCAGTCATCAAATCCCATCCTGAATTCAAACACCTTAGATCAATTTTGATTTTATTTTAGCATCATGTAATGAAATCATAAGGTATGTCTTGCTTTCTTTTCTCAATTTTAATTTTGTAATATTCTTACATGTTGATTTATACAGTTTTTTTATTCACTTATTTTTCACCACCTTATAGTATGTTATTGTTGTGTGCCATTGAGTCAATAGTGACCTCATGTGACAGAGCAGAACTGCCCCATAGGGTTTTCGAGGCTTTAATCTTTACAGATATCACCATGTCTTTTCTCGAGCGTAGCCACTGGATGGGTTCAAACTGCCAACCTTTTGGTTATCAGCTGAGCACTTAACCATTGCCCAACCAGGGCTCCTTCCTGATACCAAAAACAAACAAACTCATAGTGGCAAGTTGATTCCGACTCATAGCGACTCTATAGGGCAGAGTAGAACAGTCCCAAAGGGTTTCCAAGGAGCAGATAGTGTATTCCAGCTGCTGACCTTTTTGGTTACAGCCATAGCTCTTAAACAGTGTGCCACTAGTGCTCCAGTATTGATTGCTAGCAATAGTCTAAGCCAGAAAACAAAGCTGCTGTGAGCAGGTTTCTGAACTTATGCAGGAAAACCTCATTGAATTTCAAGTTCAATGATATCATTATATATATATATTATACACCTTTACTTCTTGTCATAGATTGAATTGTGTCCCCCAAAAGCGTGTGTCAACTTGTCTAGGCCATAATTTCCAGTATTGTGTGGTTTCCACCATTTTGTGATCTGATGTGATTTTTCTGTGTGTTGTAAATACTACCTCTATGATGTTAATGAGGTGGGATTATCGCCAGTTATGTTAATGATGCAGGACTTAATCTACAAGATTAGGTTTTGTCTAAAGCCAGTCTCTTTTGAGATATAAAAGAGAGAAGCAAGAAGCCAGCAGAGAGACATAGCGATCTCATACCACCAAGAAACAAGAGCTAGGAGAATATCGCATCCTTTGGACTTCGGGTGCCTGTGCTGAGAAGCTCTTCAACCTGGGAAGATTGACGACAAGGACCTTCCCCCAGAGCCAAGGAGAGATAAAGCCTTCCCCTGGAGCTGGCACCCTGAATTCATACTTCTAGCCTCCCAGACTGTGAGAGAATAAATTTCTCTTTGGTAAAGCCATCCACTCATGGTATTTCTGTTATAGCAGTACTAGGTAACTAAGACATCCCTCTACAGTAAAGGGCATTTTGAGTTCTTTCAGCTTTTTTAATATTATGAGTAAAGTTGCTTTGAACATTTGGTATATACCTTTAGTTGAATATATGTTAGATATATACCAAGATTGGATTGGTGGATCAAAGAGAATACATATATTCTTCTTTATAAAATGCTACTAAACAGTTTTTCAAATAGTTGTGTCAATTTATACCAATTTATATGCTATAAATACCATAATAGTTGGTATTTTTCTGACTTTTCCTTTATGTCCTGTCTGGTGGCCATATAGTGGCAACACCTTGTGGTTTTAATTGTATTTTCTGGATAAGAATGAAATTAACATGTATTTATTGACCATTTTCAAACCTTCTTCTGTGAATCATCTGTTTAAGAATTTTGCTAAATTTAAGAATTTCTGTTAGCTTCTCTGCTTCTTTCTAATTAGTTATTTTTCATAGATGCCAGTGTTCTGGTGAAATCCTCTACATTTTATTTGCTTTAGTGTATTTATCAAAGCTATTTGAAAGTTTTCATCAGCTAATTCCATTTTATGGATCACTATGGGTTTGAGTTTACTATGTTTTTCTCTTCGTTTTGGTCATAGGGCTCTACCTTTTGGTGGAAAAAAAAAAGTTGCCATCGAGTCAATTCCTGTTCATAGCAACCCTATAGGACAGAGTAGAACTGCCCCATAGGGAGCAGCTGGTGGATTTGAACCATCAACCTTTTGGTTAGCAGCTGATGTCTTAACCAGTGCACAACCAGGGCTCCAGGAGACTAGTAATTTTGTCTTAAATGATAGATGTTGTGTTTTGAGAAGTCTTCAAATGATATTATCTTTCTTGAGAGATGATTTAGCCTTTCATCTACTAGGCAGAATGGAGGCTGATCACCTTAACCCGAACAATCCACTCTGTTTGAATCCAACGTTTACTCAAACAGTGCTTAGTTCAAGCTGGATTGAAGACGCAGGAAAGTTCATTCCACATTTGATTTTGTACTTGATCATCCAGGACTTTTGAACTCAGAGTCTGGTGTCTAGACCATGGCCCTTCCACTTATCTAAAATTTTCTCACCAGATTGAGAGGAGTCTGCCTGATTTTTAGAACTCGAATTACATTTTCAGTTAAAAGCTCCACTGCTAACCAAAAGGTAAGCAGTTCAAATCCACCAGCCACTCCTTGGAAATCCTACACAGCAGTTCTACTCCATCCTATAGGGTTGCTATGAATTGGAATCCGCTGGACAGCAAAGGGTTTAATTTGGTGTTTTTTTTTGTTTGTTTTTTTTTTTGTGTGTGTGTGTATGTGTTTTCTTACCTATAAAACTCAAAACCAACCAAAACCAAACCTATTGCCATAGAGTCGATTCCAACTCACAGAAACCCTATAGGACAGAAAAGAACTGCTTCATAAAGTTTCCAAGGAGTGCCTGGTGGATTTGAATTGCCGACCTTTTGCTTATTAGCTGTAGCACTTAACCACTATGCCATTAGGGTTTCCAGTAAAATGCAAGATTGGCAAATTCTCAAAAGAAAAATCTGTCTTCAGGCTTGAACCCAAGTTTGCAGCAAAAGCTCTCTTCCCCTGCCAATAACGCTCTGCCAATTTAAAGGCCCATTTCTCAGACACTTATTAATCCTCAGAATTAGCAAAGGCCTCCAGAATCAAATTGGCTGCAGATGTCAGCTCACCTCTCTAAAGTTCTTCCATCTCTGGAGTTTTCACCCCTCCAGTTCTCATTGCTACTACAGCTCTCTGATACATTCAAACAAATGATTTATCTATTTTTATCTGGCTTTTCTAGTTTTGGTTGGGAAGCTGGCCAGATGCAAGCTATCCCATCCCATTCAGAAGCGGAACCCTTTAACGTTTAATCACAACTACTTTTTTTTTTTTTTAATATAGTGTACTTCCGTGGGAGTATAGACCTGACGGTCTGCTCCCATAAACATTACAGCCTAGGAAACCCTATGGGGAAGTTCTGCTCTGTCCTATAGGGTCGCTATGAGTTGGAATTGACTCGTTGACACACAACAACAATGTATGTGTGTGAATTTATATGTGTTGATAAACAGATGCAAATTAAAATGTCTTAATCTAACTAAAAATATATTTAAACCTAACTTTTGTTTTTTTTCCCCCTGCTGTTGTGAGTGCTGTGGAGTCAATTCCTACTCATGGCAACCCCATGTGAGCAAAGTAGCACTGCTCCATAGGGTTTTCAAGGCTGTAACCTTTCAAAAGCAAGTCGCCAGGCCTATCTTCTGAGGCACCTCTGGATGGATTCAAACTTTTGGTTAGTAGTCAAGCACTTGGCTGTTTCCACTACCCAGGGACTCCTATGGGCTTTGAAGCCTCATGAAATGCACATATGGGTAGTTTCAGAGGCTCTAGTTAAAGTTCCTTCATATGCCAGTTTGAAATAGTCTATAATGTACATTTAAAGAACACCTGTTACATGGAATACACTCATCTAGATTTTTGACTTTTGTAGTAGGATAATGGGATTTCTATTCTATTATTTTTTATCTTTCATAATCTCATCACATAATTTGTGTTTTGGAACACATCTAAAATTGTGCAGGGAGGCAAGCAATAAAATTAGTTGGTTTATACTAGCTAAAGGAGAAAAAGGAAGTTTTATGTGTATATTATGTATACATATTCAATCAAATTTAATTTCTGAAGGTAGACTGAAATAAGAATGCACATGTGTGAAAGTAGGAGAGAGGAAGAAAAAAAGCAAATAGACCTATGAAATGAAAAAAGAGATTTATCTTTAAAAAAAAAGGAAGAAAAAGAAATCAGCCCTGTTCAAATTAGTTGTTTCTTCTAGGTTGTTGAATAAACTTTATATCAATGAAGTTATAAGGATTTGTTTTCATATTTATTTGAAACTGACAAATGAACAACTTATGATTTTTTTTCACTCTACGTATTTTATATAAAATTTAATTTTACTCTTTGCTTAAACTTCCTTGTATCTTTTAGTTTTTCTGATACAGTTCTCTGCCTTTCCTTTTTTTTTTCCCCAAATGTGGTAACATTTTTGTTTCATGTGCTACTTAGCTTTTCTAGCTGATCATTTAAAAAGATGTTATTGAATAGTGCCTATGAATTATTTTGGGCCACAGTGCAATTAAATAAATCTGTCCTACTTTATCTTATAAATTGCAATCTATAATTCTCAAAATGTGTTCAACTTCCCACCAAATCAATGTTTGATTTTATTAGTCTCTCTCAAATGAATACTGCCTACGCATTTATTGCAAGCTTTAGGCTGTAAGTTAGAAACAAATTCCCTTGTTCTTCCTAATCAAACTGCTCTTAGGGAAATGTAAAAACATGCTACATTTGCTTTGCAGTCTGTCAGTTATTTCTCTTTCCATTTTAGAGAAAACATAAAGGAGTAACCTTAACCTACAGTCATATACTTGAAAGAAGATCTGCTCGGCATTTACCCTTTTCATTTATTTAACTGAACTACAGTTAAAAATTCTTAGTATTTATTTCTACAAATGTAATGTCCTTAAATTGAAATAAAAACATAAATATTTATATTCTGAAGTTTCACATCAGAAACACAGCTATTTAAAATATGCTTGATTTTAGTATACTTTTTTCCCATTAACCTATTACAATAGTAATTGTTTACTATTATGCATTATTTGATACTGATGATAATAAAAATGTAAAAGAAATTCAAGTAACATTTTACAGTCAAATCACTCATATTTACACATTAGAAAAGTGACTGATTTTACTAATTTTTCATAATAAGGTAAATTTTGAAAAGAATGAATACACCCTTTCAGACTCACTGTTCTCAAAATTTGTTTTGTTTGCAGATACTAGAGAACACACGAGATAATTAGAAGGAAAATTTATTGATCTCATAAGTCCCAGTGCTAGTAGTGTGATAATCACATATATCTGAAGTGATTTGCAATTTCAGGTAATCTGTTTTCTGAATTTGCAGTTATTCCTAATTCAGAGACATAGCCTACAAGATAAGAGACTGTGAATCCTTGCGTAGTACCAACTCCACAGCAGCCATATAAGACAGAGTAGAGCTGCCCCATAAGATTTTGGAGGCTATAATCTTTATGGGAGCAAACTGCTGCATCTTTCTACCATGGAGTGGCTGGTGCGTTCAAACCACTCACCTTTCAGTTAGCAGCCAAGCACTTAACCATTGAACCACCAGTTGTTAGTTGTTGTTATGTGCCATTGAGTCAGTTCCGACTCACAGCAACCTCATGTACAACAGTAGGTAACATTGCTCAGTCCTGTGCCATCCTGACAATCATTGTTATGTTTGAGCCCGTTCTTGCAGCCAATGTGTCACTCATCAGTGCCAATAAATTTGAAAGATAGCTACCTGGCCAACCGACTGGAAGAGATCCATATTTGTGCCCAATCCAAAGAAAGGTGATCCAATAGAATGTGGAAATTATCAAATATCATTAATATCACACGCAAGTGAAATATTGTTGAAGATAATTCAAAAATGGTTACAGCAGTACATTGACAACGAACTGCCAGAAATTCAAGCCAGATTCAGAAGAGGACATGGAGCAAGGGATGTAATTGCTGATGTTAGAAGGATCTTGCCTGAAAGTTCAGAATACCAAAAGGATGCTGACCTCTGTTTTATTGACTATGCAAAGGCATTCAACTGGGGACCATAACAAATCGTGGATAACATTGCAAGAATGGAAATTCCAGAACACTTCATTGTGCTCATGTGGAACCTGTACATAGACAAAGAGGCAGTTGTTCAAACAAACCAAGGGGGTACTGCATGGTTTAAAATCAGGAATGATGTGCATATGAGTTGTATCCTTTCACAATACTTATTCAATATGTACATTGAGCAAATAAACTGAAATGCCAAACACTATGAAGAATGGGGCAATAAGATTAGAGGAAGATTCACTAACAACCTGTGATAAGCAGATGACACAACCTTGCTTCCAGAAAGCAAAGAGGACTTGCAACACTTACTGATGAAGATCAAAGACCACAGCCTTCAGTATGGATTACACCTCAACATAAAGAAAACAAAAATCCTCACAACTGGACCAATAAGCAACATCATGATAAACAGAGAAAAGCTTGAAGTTGCCAAAGATTTCATTTTACTTGGATCCACAATTAATGATCATGGAAGCAGCAGTCAGGAAATCAAACTACGTAATGCATTGGGCAAATCTGCTGCAAAAGATCTCTTTAAAGTGTTGAAAAGCAAAAATGTCACTTTGAGGATTAAGGTGGGCCTGACTCAAGCCATGGTATTTTCAGTCGCTTCATATGCATGTGAAAGCTGGACAGTGAATAAGGAAGACTAAAGAAAAATTGATGCCTTTGAATTACGGTTTTGGGGAAGAATATTGAATATGCCATAGACTGCCAGAAGAATGAACAAATCCGTCTCTGAAGAAGCACAGCCAAAATGCTCCTTAGAAGCAAGGATGACGAGACTTCATCTCATGTACTATGGACATGTTATTAGGAGGGACAATTCCTTGGAGAAGGACATCATGCTCAGCAAAGTAGAGGATCATCGAAAAATAAGAAGACCCACAATGAGATGGATTGACACAGTGGCTACAACAATGGGCTCAAACATAATAATGATTGTGAGAGTGGAGCAGAACAGGCCAGTGTTTCATTCTGTCGTACATAGTATCCCTGTGAGTCAGAACCAACTTGACAGCATCTAACAAAAACAATAAGCATTATAACAAAGTCTTATAATCCTTTGAGATGAAATACTACATTGTTCTCTTCATTGAAACTTCAGCCAAAATAAATAGCAATTGTTTTCCAAATGGTTTTAGTGGATATGTGTTCTCCGTCTTTCCTCATTCTTCAAAAACCAGAAGTCTCTGTCAATATGTTAGTCCAAGACACCATCAGCTCTCCCTTGGGTTACTCAATGCCCTGCTAACTGTTCTGCCTAATATTTCTCAAAATAGTCTCAAAAGAGGGCTAGAGTGATCCTTTTAAAATATAAGTAACATTATGTCATTCATCTACTCAATGCGCTCCAAAGACTACACATTTCTCTCTGAATAAGTCAAAGTCATATATAATTTACAATGTCTGAACTCATCTCCTTCACTCTTCATTCTAATCATGCTAACCTTGCAATTCCTCTAATATTTCAGAAAGGTTATTGTCTTAGGCCTGGAGGGAATGCTTCTCCCCTAGATATCTGCATGTGTAACTCCCACACTCCATGAATGGCTTGCTCTAGTATGAACTTCACAGTGAGTCCTACCATAACCACCACATTTAAAGTAACAACCCATATGAATATCCCAAATCCCAGCACTCTCAAGCCCCTTATCTACTCTTTGTCATTTTTTGCAAAGTCTTTAGCATCACCTATAATATTACATAATGCACATATTTTTATTCTTGTTGTTTATATTCTGGTTCCCTCAACCAGAATATAAACTCCATGAGAACAGAGACCTTCCTCCCCTCTCCCTATTATACACCTATACCAGAGTATCTGGCTAATTGTAGATGCTCACTAAATATTTTTCAGTTTGTTTTTCTGAGTTAGCTTGATGCTGGAAGCTATGCCACCGGTATCTCAATTACCAGTAAAGTCACCCATGGGGGACAGTTTTCAGAGGAGCTTCCAGACTAAGACAAACTAGAAAAAAGGCCTGATCTGCTTCCAGAAATTATCCAATGAAAAATTTATGGATAACAACAAAACAGAGTCCAACATATATGGTACTGGAAGATGAGCCCCTCAGGTTGGAAGGCACTCAAAATATGATTGGGGAAGTGTATCCACCTCAGAGTAGAGTCAACCTTAATTATGAGGGTGGACTAAACCCTTTTGGACCTTCATTTGGTAATGTGGCTTAACTCAAAAATGAGAAGGAACAACTGTAAACACCCATTAATAATTGAAACATGGAATTTACAAAGTGCGAATCAAAGAAAATTGGCAGTTGTCAAAAATGAAATTGAATGCTAAGGATCAATATCCTAGGCATTAGTGAACTGAAATGGACTGGATTTGGCCATTTTGAATCCAACAATCACATGGTCTACTATGCTGGCACAACAAATTTAAGAGGAATGGTGTTGCACTCATCAAAAAGAATATTTCAAGATCTATCCTGAACTACAATGCCATCAATGTTAGGTTAATATCCATATGCCTAGAAGGAAGACCAGTTAATAAGTCTATTCTTCTAACTTGCAAACCAACCACAAATGCCAAGGATGAAGAAATTGAAGATTTTTACGAACTGCTGAAGTCTGAAATTGATCAAACATAAGCAATCAATAATGCATTGAGAATTACTGGTGATTAGAATATGAAAGTCAGAAAAAAAAAAAAAGAAGATTCAGTACTTGAAAAATATGGGCTCGGTGATGAGAATGATGCTGGAGACTGCAGGATATAATTCTGCAGGACTGAAACTGATTCATCAGAAATACTTTTATTTCAATAAGGCAAATGATGACTATACATGTGAACCTTGCCAGATGGTTTACACAAGACTCATATTGACTACATCTGTGGAAAGGGGCTGGGAGAAGTCAAGACAAAGCCAGGGGCCAACTATGGAGTAGACCATCAGTTACTCATATGCAGGTTCAAGTTGAAGCTGAAGAAAATCTAAGGAAGTCTAAGAGAGCCAAATATGGCCTTGAATACATCATGCCTGAATCTGTAAACGATCTCAAGGACAGATTTGACACACTGAAGAGTCATGAAACGACATCAATGATATCAGACATGAAGAAAATAAAAGGTCATTTAAAAGAAAGGCAAAACCAACATGTATGTCATAAGAGACTCTGAAACTTGCACTTGAGCCCAGAGTAGCTGAAGCAAACAGAAGAAATGATGAAGTAAAACAATTAGACAGAATATTTCCAAAGGCTTCTCAAAAAGACAAGGTGAAGTACTATAACGAATTGTGCAAAGACCTGGAGTTAGAAAACCAAAAGGGAAGACCATGCTTGGCATTTCTCAAACTAAAAAAACTGGTGAACAAATTCAAGACTCAGGTTTAAATATTGAAAGCTTCTATGAGCCAAAAAAAAAAAGAATGACACAGAATGCATCAAAAGAGGATAGGAAGAATACACAGAGTCACTATATCAGAAAGAATTGGTCAGTGTTTAACCATTTTAGAAGGTAACATATGATCAAGAACTGCTGGTACTGAAGGAAGAAATCTAAGTTGCATTGAAGGCAATGGCAAAGAACAAGGTTCCAGGAATTGATGGGCCACTAATCGAGATGCTTTAACCAACAGGTGCAACACCGGAAGCATTAACTCATCTGTGTCAAAAAATCTGGAAGTCAGCTACGTGCTCAACAGAATGGAAGAGATATATACTTGCACCCATTCCAAAGAAAGGAGATAAAACAGAATGTGGAAATTATTGAACAATATCATTAATATCGCATGCTAGCAAAATTATAATGAAGCTTATTCAAAAATGCCTGCAGCCATTCATTGACAGGGAACTACCATAAATTCAAGCCAGATTTAGAAGAGGACATGGAACGAGGGGTATCATTGCTAACGTCAGAAGGATCTTGGCTGAAAGCAGAAAACACCAGAAAGATGTTTATGTGTTTCATTGACTACACAAAGACATTCAACTGTGTAGATCATAACAACAATTATGGATAATCTGTGAAGAATGGAAATTCTAGAACATTTAATTGTGCTCATGCAGAATGTGTACATGAATCAAGAGGAAGTTGTTTGAACAGAACAAGGGGATATTGCACCGTACAGCAGGATTGTATTCTTTCACCTTACTTACTTAATCTGTATGCTGAACAAATAATACGAGAAGCTGGACTATATGAAGAAGAACGTGGCATCAGGGTTGCAGGAAGACTCACTAACAACCTGCCATATACAGATAACACAACTTTGCTTGCAGAAAAAGAAGAGGACTTGAAGCCCTAACTGATGAAGGTAAAAGACTATAGCCTTCAGTATGGATTACGCCTGAACAGAAAGAAAATTAAAATTCTTAAAACTGGTCCAATAAAAAATATGATAAATGGTGAAGAAATTGAAATTGTCAATTATTTCTTTCTCTTTGAATCAGCAATCAATGCCCATGGAAGCAGCAGTGAAGAAATGAAACGATGTATTGCACTGGGCAAATCTGCTGCAAAATACCTCTCTAAAGTGTTGCAAAGCAAAGATGTCACTCTGATAACTAAGGTGCGCCTGATCCAATCCATGATACTTCCAATCACCTCACATGCATGGGAAAGGTGAACAATGAAAAAGGAAGACCAAAGAGGAGTTGTCACATTCGCGTTGTGATGTTGGTGAAGAATATTGAATATACCATGGACGACCAGAACAAACAAATCATTCTTGGACGAAGTCTAACCAGAATGCTCCTTAGAAGTGAGACTTTGTCTTATTTGCTTTGGACATGTCATCAGGAGGGACCAATGTCTGGAGAAAGACATCATGCTAGGTAAAATAGAGGGTCAGTGAAAAAGAGGGAGACTTTCAATGAAATGGATTTACACAGTGGCTGCAACAATGCACTCAAACACAGCCAACAATTTCGAGGATGGTGCAGGACTGGGCAGTGAGTGTTTCGTTCTGTTAAATATAAGGTCGTTACTAATCAGTCGCTATGAGTCGGAACTGACTCGATGGCACGTAACAGCAACAACAACAATGTTCCATCCGGACATTAAACAGATATTAGGGATCTGTATCCACCTGTTCCTCCCTTGCCCCTCAGCTTGCTCTGTTCTGTGTCGCGTTCATTTTCTAGGCGATTCTCTTCATGTGGTGGGAGTATACATCTACTTTCAGATTCAAACCTTCTTTAAGGAGCATGAACAAATGAATGCTGAAAATAGAAACAACAAAATTTGACAAATACTGTTATATGAATTATTAATTAAAGAGAGGTAACTCCCTGTCCTATCTTCCTCAGAAAACCTAGTTCTCTGATTATCACTTTTACCACTGGCACTTGGTGGAAACAGTGGGAAACATGTCCAATAACAATTCAAAGACTACATGCAGCCAAGTACCTAGCTGTTGTTAGGTGCCGTCAGTTGGCTCTGACTCTTAGCGACCCTATGCACAACGGAACAAAACACTGCCTGGTCCTGTGCCATCCTCACAATTGATGCTCTCTGTGTTTGAGCCCATTGTTGCAGCTACTATGTCAATCCATCTTGTTGAGGGTCTTCCTCTTTTTCACTGACCTTCTACTTTACCAAGCATGATATTCTTCCCCAAGGGACTGGTCCTTCCTGGTAACATGTCCAAAGTATGTGAGATGTAGTCTTGCCATCCTTGCTTCTCATGAGCATTCTGGTTTACTTCTTCTAAAACAGATGGTTCTTTGCTAGAAGCTAATCCTATCTCTTTTTAAATCACTTATATGAACCAATAAATTCACATTTTTACTCACATTTTAATTTGGGTTTCTGGCAAATATATTCCCAAATCTCCAACACTGAGAAGAGTAGGAAAATTTTATTGCTTTGTCATTGTTTTATCATAGTAGCTCTGGCTGTCAGTCACGGCGTGTCTAGAAAATTTATTCTCTGAAATGCATAAATTGATTGCAATAAATCATATCTAATTGGTTCCATATTTCCTGTAAATTTTGGGAAGGCACAAATATCTCATTAAAATAATTTTATATACTGTTTAAATATTTCAAAATCAAAATTTTTCTCAATCTGGAGTATTTTGAAACTCAGTTTTCTAATCTCATTTGCATCTCTCTGATAAACTATCACCTTGTCCTGGTCATTTTCATTTATAAAAATCGGCTTACCTCTATTCATTTTTTATCTATAAAGATACCTGTAGCCACCTTTGTACTGTACTACGAAGTGCCTGCTTTATTTTCTTGACTCTGGATCCTTTCAAATTCACATTTTGTTTCTCTGAAGTAACATGAAGACCTCAACTTCTCATTTTCTAAATTGTACAGGAGCTTCTTGTACGAATTCATATTACCCTAAATCTCATGCTTGCCTTCTCATTTATCTCACATTTCCTTTTAGCTCCCAATCCATTTCATGATCCAGTTTAAAATGTCCATCTCTCTGAAATATATAGAAAGACCTGCTATCTCATTTAATTTCACTCCCTGTTTTTTGCACTGACCCTTTCCACAGTGTTACAACTATTGCTTATACGAGAATATTTTCTGCCACCTCTAATGATTCCTTTCAGTGTCTTCTATTTAAACAGCGTTATGTATCCTTTAAAACTCAGTGTAAAGCAATTTTTATGTATTTCCTTAAATTTCCCTGTCTATACAATATTGTGTGTAGTTCTTCATACATTAAAAACTCCATAAAGTACACATGTTCTATAACTTACATAATTTTTGTGAGGAATATTGTCTATTTATTATTATACTTGTGCTTTATATGAAAATTTACACAATTCACTCTCACTATTCTCCATATTAACCACAGAAAAGTCATTGGTATTAACAGAATTACTATTTTCAGAGTTTAGTGAATATTCATATGATTTTGTTTTAACGTCCTTGATAGTTCTAATTACATTAATTCACAAGGAAATCAGCATATCTCTAACTGCTATTACTTGTTGTCATAGTTTTACAACTACATTGCCTTTTGTATACTCGTTTCCTATCCAAGACAATTCAGATTTCTAAAACTGCTCTAAAGTAAAAATAAAAAGATTAATAGAAGTATGAAATTTCTGCAAACTTAAAAGCATATACAAGCTAAAAGGCAAATATATAGAGACCAAAGTGTATTAGTGGTCACCAGGGGCAGGAGGGAGGAGGGAAGGGGGAAGGCTAACAGTGATGGGAAAAATCTCATTGAAAAAGGGTACAGTTGCACAGCCCATTTCTGTAATTGCTGTCAATAAGTTGTACCCCTGGAAAAAGTTGTGTCACAGATATATTTATAATGAAAAAAAAAGAGTAACTGCTGAGGCTGTTTATGCACAACCAAAAACCTCATGGGATTTGGTTCCTTGGTTTGGAGGTTTAGGATCATGGTTTCATTGGACTTCCCAGTTAACTGGCCTAATAACAGGTTTAGTGCTTCGGTTCTACATCTTAGTTCACTGTATAGTATTTAGCTTAACTAATACAAAATATCTGCCTTGAGCATTATGCTCTTTGGAGAACTATATATATGAGATCAAAGTGACAACTCAAAAGATTAGATAGGAACCTTAAGGGACAGTGAGTTTATGTTATTGAGAGAGGAACAATACTTAAAGAATGTAATCAACTTCACTGAATTGTATATGTAGAAAATGTTGAATTGTTGTGTGTTTTGCTGTGTATATTCTCAACAACAACAAAATAATTTTTTTAAGTATATACTTTTAACTAAACGTACTTTTTCTATTAAATGTCAATCCTAATAGGGTGTCTTAGTCATCTAGTGCTGCTCCAACAGAAATACCACAAGTGGATGGTTTTAACAAAGCGAAATTTATTCTCTCACAGTCCATCAGGCTACAAGTCCAAATTCAGGGCATCAGCTCCAGGAAAAGGCTCTCTCTCTCTGTCGGCTCTGGAGAAAGGTCCTTGTGATGCCTCAGTCTTTCCTTGGTCTGGGAGCATCTCAGCACAGGAACCTCAGGTCCAAAGGACGCGCTCTGCTCCCAGCACTGCTTTCTTGGTGGTGTGAGGTTCCCATGTGTCTCTGCTTGCTTCCCTCTTTTATATCTCAAAAGAGATTGCATTAAGACACTGATCTTGTCAACCTCATCAGTATTACCTCATCACAGTGATAGAATTTACAACACATGAGGAGATCACATATAATCTCATCACAGTGGTAGAGTTTACAACACATAAGGACATCATATCAGATAACACAATCATACAATACTAGGAATCATGACTTAGCCAAGTTGCTACACACATTTTTTGGGGGACACAATTCAATCCTTGACATAAGGGCTATTATCCATTACTGTTGATAGTAATAGATTTGGTGCTGGGAGAGCTAGTAAGGGATACAATACATCCTAGCGTCACCTGATCAAGAAGAAATGTCACTAGTACATGGAGAAGTGGGTTAAAAGAGTGTAAGCGGCATTTACAACCTACCTCCACTCTCCCACTCCATGTCACTGGGAAGGGTAAAGGAGATTGTTTTGAGTCTGGAAGATTCCTGGCACAATCGAAGTTGTTGTTGTTGATGTGTGCCATCAAGTCAATTCCAACTCAGTGACTCTATAGGACAGAGTAGAACTATCCCATAGAGTTTCTTAGGCTATAATCTTTATGGGAGCAGATCACCAGGTATTTTCTCCTACAGAACAGCTAATGGGCTTGAACTGCAGACCTTTTGATTGGCAGCTGAGGACTTAACCATTGTGCTGCTTGGGCTCCTTGATAATTGAAGATGTAGGCCCATGAATAAAGCAAAAGAAAAAAAAAATGTGCCGTATGGTAAAACCTTCCCCCCCTCCTAGTTCCCTGGTCTTTCAGAAGCTAGATCTAACATTTGCCTAGGAGTTTGAGCACTCTTTTATGCAGACTTTGATCAATCAACAAGAAAGATCAAAACATGTTGGAATGAGAAATCACAGACTAAACATTCCACTCTAATCAGCCTACTATGAATTCCAAAGCCACCATGGTGCAACTTATGTTTAGAATCTGATGTCAGCAAATATGTATCTATTTTGCAGTGTGATTAATTACATTTATATGTGGCCTTTCTAGCCATGGGCTTGTAATTCACACCCAGGTGATTGTGTAATAGGGTAATTGTGGCCTACAAACGAGATTGGTCAGTTTTGCCTTAAAAGAGAGCCAATTCCAGAGCAGGAAGGAGACCACCACCATGCAAGGAGACACCTAGCAGCAGAGACCTGGTAGCAGGAGATGGCATGGTAGGCTTCCTGGCCCACAGAGAGAGGAAGCTGAGTGCCTTTGGGCAGAGACTGAGGGCCAGGGAGAGGTGTGCCTGCAAGCATGGCTGGGAAGAGACTATCTTGATGGAAGAACTGTATCCTGAGGGTTCTCGAGCCTGAATTTTAATTGTTACTTTCTTAATAAACCCCATAATTGTGAGTATGATCTGTGAGTTCTGTGTGGTCATTGCAATGAATTACCAAACCCAGTAGAGAGTACTGTGTGAGAGATGGTCAGTGTCAGAATTAGTAGAGATGGCAGAGAGAGGAAGCATGTCTGACCTCTGCCTCATAGGAATCAGCCTTGGAATGTTGCTCTTGGTTCTCCTTCCTCCTTGTGGGATTGGAGGAGGTCAGACACCTCTCCCAAGCAGTTCTAACAATTTATATGTATAGAACTCTTAAATATAAGCTGATAATCAAGAATGATCAGACATCTTCAGACAGCCTCTAACCTGAAAGAACGAGAAAAAAAAATCAGAAAAAAAAATAATGGTGGAAACATAAATCATTCAAGGATTAAAAACTATTGTTAATATCCTCAGAAATATAAGAAAGGATATTGCAAGCAATGATGTCAATATACAATGAATATTTCAATAATTAAAAAGAACTCTTGGAATATAAATCATGATAATAGAAATGAAAACTTAATAGAAGAGTTAATAATAAAATCAAAATATTTAAGAAAATTAGGCTAAAAAGATGGAGAATATAAGATAAAAATTCATTAAATTAGAATATCAGATAAATAATCCTGCATAAAAATTTAGCAGTTCCAAAAAGAGATTACAGATAAAAGAGAACAGAGAAAACCATAAACAAATTTCCCAGAATAAAAGAATGAACGTTGTCAGATTTAAACATACCAATTAGTGATTACCACAATGATGAAAATAAACCCACATCAAGTTATATTCCACAAAGAACATGAGAAGATATAAGAAACATCTAGAAAAACATTAAAAGCGGATAAAAGATCAGGTTTCAGAATGGCTTGGGACTTAACAATCTCAACTCTGGAAACAAGGAGGCAATGGGGCAATATCCATAGTACTCTGATGGAAACTGATTTCCAACTGAAAATTTTATACCCAGAAAAACTATCAATGAGGTATGAGAGTAGAATTAGAACATTTCTAGACTTTCAATAGAGTACATTTTTTCTCACAAGGGACAAGTTTAAAAAAGTTATTGGAAGATGTGTTCCTCAAAAAAACAGGAAGCCAAGAAAAAGAAAGAAATTTTAAAAGGAAAAAAAATCAAACTTTTGAAAGAGATGAGTAAAATCCCCAGGAGGATGATGAATTAAGATCTCAGGCTCAGTACATTGTAACAGATATGAAGGATGAGCAATCCAGATTGGACAAGTGTGACCCAGAGGAGAGCTACACTGAGGATTGTCTAGGACCTGTAGTGCCATTATATCATATCTTTATCCTGAGGACCAAATATCCAAGTAAGCCTGGACAAGGTTCTTTTCTGCACGTTGCTTTTATTGACCTTGCATTAACAAAGCCCTGACCTCTCTTTTCACCCTACTGCCTGGATTATTTGAGGTCATTTATTATATCCTGAAGAAATGTCTGCTTTTTCCTACTCCTGAGAGCTGAAGGTAGGCCATGGTGAAAATAGAGGCAGAAAAAAAAAGTACAAAAAAAAACAAAAAAACTCATTTCCTTGACCATATTCCTTAATTCATGAAAGACATAAACCAAATGTCCCAAATTATAGCCCTGGCCAATGTTCTGACTATGGTGAGTTCTGTTTTTATGTTTTGTTTTGTTTTTTGAAATTTATACACCACCTAACATGTGTAAGTTTTCATTCTGTATAATTTTGTGAAAATTAATTAACCCTTCTAAACTTGTACTTTCTCACCTCTGAAATAATAATTGCAGTGCCTTTATAACAGGATTTTGTTTTATTAAGATTGAACAAGAATATGCTTAAGTATTTATGTCTCATACCTGATACATAGTCAGCACAGAATACCATTAGATAGTATCATTGCTGTTGTTAATATTGTTATTATTAGTAGGTGGTGAAGTGATTAACAGCTTGGCTACTAACCAAAAGATCAGCAATTGGAATCCTCCAGCTGCTCCTTGGAAACCCTATGGGGCAGTTCTACTCTGTCCTATAGGGTCATTGTGAGTCAAAATTGACTTGATGGCAATGGGTTTTCATTTTAGTATATAAAATAAAAACCTGATCTTAATATTTTGTTCCTAAAACCATTTCAAAGTCTATAACTACCACCACTCCATCCCATTATACACAAGCTCTTCAGGATATTATGCAAGAACCTCCACGCTATGGATTCTGGTCTTTCTCCAAAGACATTTCCTGCTGCTCCCTAACTCATATATCACTCATAGGTAAGACTACACCTGTTTTCCTTGCCTTTCACCCCCATAAGCAGTAACTGTGACTTTTAAATTCAGGTGAAATACTCTCATTTAAAAACATCCCTCTCACATCCCAATCCACACATGCTGGGTGAAGTGGCCATAAGAATTCCCATATGCCCTATGCATACCCCTATTCCTGTACTTAAGATATTAATATTCTATGTTTTTGTCACCAAAAGGAGCTTCCTATGGTCTGGAAGAGTGCCTTATTCCTTGTAATTCTCTATTTTCATTGTTTGGTTATATTCAACATACATTTATTTCATGTCTCCTATGTTCCAGGTTTTCTTCTAGTTAGTACAAATAAAAATTAAAGATGTTTTTACTTGCTATGAAAAATTATTCTAAACTATTTCTTAAAAAGAAAAAAACAAGCTGTACTTGTCAGCATCCTTTCTCTCTATTTACTGTCTAATTGGATGCTGTTCAAGTCCTCGTAGCAGATCTAGAGCTGGAGGTCAACTGATGTGTTGAGCTTTCAGCCCAAAAAATTGACCATTAATCTCTCTTCTATCCCTTTCCGTAATATCCAAATGTGGATAGATATGGTAGATGAAAAACATTAAGACCTAGAATGCATCGCTTGTTGTGCCTCCAATCCTGCATATCTGGCTTTATTAGTGGACTCTAAAAATTTTCATGTGTGTGAGGCACTATTTCCTTCTCTCAGATCTACTCCTTTGACCACTCTTTTGCTGGGAGTTACAGCTTTTAAATAAATGTGTAGCGGACTCTCTTATCCCCTGCTATGCATATGACTCAACCAGGAGTCTTATTAAAATGCAGATTCAGAATTAGTGTATCTAGGATGGGGCCTGAGGTTCTGAATTTCTCTCTAGCTCCAGGAGATAATCATGCTGGCAGTCTGCTGAAAAGGACTTAAGTAGCAAGAGTCTAGGAGTCCTTGAGTGATGCAAACACTTAATGCACTCAGCTGAGATGTTTTTGGAAGAAAAGCCTGGTGATCTACTTCTGAAAAATCAGCCACTAAAGCCCTATGGTGCACAGTTCTACTCTGACGCACATAGGGTCACCATGAGCCAGAGTCAACTTCACTACAACCGATGTGATAGCAAGGGTCTACTGGAGACATCAGGGGGTTGAAGCAGGATAGTAGTGGTGGTGGTGATGGTGGTGATGGTACTAAAGATGCCTCCAAAGGTAAAATCTTATCGGTGCAGGAACATAAGTCCAGTATTCTGGTACTGATAATGTGGATTTCTTAATCAATAGGAAAGATATTGAAACAAGGATTACGTATCTCAATATTTTTTAGGCCAACTGAATGTTCTATTCTATAATAATAAAATGACTATTATTTGCCCACTTTTATCAAACACTTACTTTATGCCTACTGAACGCTATGGACTCTATTTTAAGCATTTTATACGTGTATCTGATTATTCTATTAATATCCCTCTTTTCCAGAAGAGGAAACTGAGGCAGGAAGAGGATAAGTAACTTGCTGCCAAATCAATAAGGTCTGACTACTGTGCTGATAAACTCAACAAAGTTTTAGAGATTACAGAATTTAGAGTCAAAGTATGTGTAAGGCACATGAGGAACGAGAGTCTCAATGCACCACATAAGACATATAATCGTTACAAATCTGATTCAAACAATTGGTTATTAACCAATTTTAGGTTTGCTGTTTCCATCTTTGTTTTTGAAGAAGTTTATAGGCTTTTAGGTAGAAAGTAGGAGCTGAAGTGCTAGCCAGATGGTATTAAATCAGAAGTCTTATGAATTATTTGGAAGCTTCTCTTGATCTCGAATGTGAAAACAGCATCATCTCATTTTGTATCAATTCTCTGGCTTTATTTTAAAATCTTAACCTATTTAGAATATTTTTGTTTGTTTGTTTTCTTAGTTCCTAAAAATTGGTTTTAAAAGGCCCTGGAATTCTTGACACTTGACAGAATGAGGGCCTCTGATTTTAGTTTTGGCAATAATTACACAATAAAGAAAAGAAACATGCATTTGATATTTTGTGAATCACGTTTCCTCAGAATAGACAAAATATTTTCTTCTTCATCAATAAAATAGACACACAGCCTCCAGAAAGGGTGGCGATGTCCTATTACGACCTCAGCTGGTAAGACATTACTTGGAGTATTATGCTCCGCTGGGGACACATACTTTCAAAGGGTCATTTAAAAACTGAAACCTTCCAGAGAAAAGTGTCAAAGATGACAAGAAGATTAGAAATCTGTCACATTCGAATTGTTTGAAAGCACTTACAACCTTTAAAGTAAAAATATGAGACAGAAAAGCTGTTTTCAAATTTCTGAAGTATAGTCTACCATGGGAAATAATTCTTTTTTTTTTTCATTTGGGCCTCAGACTAACAGACTAGTAACGAATGCTGAAGTTGCAGGTGGTCTGATTTATGACCATTTAAGAAAGAACTTCCCCAAAATTAAAGCTTCCAAAAACACTCATGTATGAATCAATTTGTTATTCATTGACTCATTCACTCATCTATGGACCATTTGCTGAAATCTTCTCTGTGCCAGGCACTGTTCAAGCATGAGCAGTGTGAGCCCCCTTCACTGAAATTCCCATCTAATGCATAGCACATATGTATTGGGTATAGGGGGGTTGTAGGTGCAATGAAGGAAACAAGGTGATATGAGAAGAAGTGCCTGCTGGGAAACAATGGAACTACTGTATATAGGATGGCCTATACAGCTCTGATTACATGAGCTGAGAGCTGAAATATGAGAAAGGGCTAAATAAGCAAAGATCTAGGGGACAAAGAGCTTGGAATTTCAGAGGAACTAAAAGACCAAGGCTACATTGTAATGAGTGAGGGGGAGAGTGATATGAGTTGGGCTCTGGGACACAGGCAACTGCCTTTTACTTACCTTGAACAGCTAGATAGACCCTTGTGGGAACGTTTCAAATTCACATTTTATGAGGACCCAAAAACTTCAGACTCAATATTAAAATTCTTGTTTGGGGTTAAAGTATGATGTTTACATTATCTAAGCCTGGGTAACTATTTTTCAGCTCACAACATGTGAAAACTGAAAGAAAATTTAAAATTCATGTGGCAGATTGTGCTCCCAAGATGGTGGCAACAAGACCTTCCATCCCACCTGCTTTTAAAAATTGATGTTGATACTCCTATTGAGGGGAGGGATCTACATAGTCTCCTGTTGAATCTGGGAAGGCCTGTTCGATGGTTAACATTGTATGTCAACTTGGCTAGGCCATGATTCTCAGTGTTCTGGCAGTTGTATAATGTTGTAACCACTTCCCTGTTGAAATGTGATACTTGATCACCCCCATGATGGAATCTGCTGAGTGATACCAGTGGGGCAGGGCCTGTGGTGGCTCACCGCCCACTCAGCCATCATCTCTCTACTCTCTGCTGGCTACTTCCTTCCTGCTCATCTTGCCAAGGTTTTTGGCTTATTCCAGATCCTGCAGCTGCCTCTTGTCATCTCACCTCTGGTTCTTGGGACTTGAGCTAGCACCTTATCTGTCGATCTTGGGATTCGTTGATTCATCAGTCTTCACAGCCTGTGAGCAATAGTCCTGGTATCGTAACTGCTGATCTTGGGCTTGCCAGCCCCTGCAGCTACATGAATCAGGAGAAGCCTTGTGGTCTTACCTGCCAGTCTTGGAATTCATCAACCTTAACAGCCTGTGGGTGGGAGCCCAGCTCTCTGACCTGCTGATCTTGGGTTCACCAGCTTCTGGGGCTCTGTGAATTGGGAGAGGCCTCTACCCTGATCCACAGACTCGGAACATTCAGGCCTCTACAATCACGTGAGCTGTTTCCTTGATACACATCTGTCTCTCTCTATATTTGTACACTTTACCAGTTTTGCTGAAAGTAAAGAGGACTTGAAGCACTTACTGGTAAAGATCAAAGATGACAGCCTTCAATGTAGATTACACCTCAACATAAAGAAAACAAAAATTCTCACAACTGAACCAGTAAGCAACATCATGATAAACTGAGAAAAGATTGAAGTTGTCAAGGATTTCATTCTACTTGGATCCACAATCTACACCCATGGAAGCAGCAGTTAAGAAATCAAAAGACACATTGCACTGGGCAAATCTTCTGCAAGAGACCTCTTTAAAGTGTTGAAAAGCAAAGATGTCACCTTGAAGACAAAGGCGCGCCATGGTACTTTCAATCGCATCATATGCATGCGAAAGCTGGACAATGAATAAGGAAGACGGAAGAAGAAGAAGTGCCTTTGAATTGTGGTGTTGATGAAGAATGTTGAATATACTATGGACTGCCAAAAGAATGAACAAATCTGTCATGGAAGTACAACCAGAGTGCTCTTTAGAAGGAAGGATGGTGAGACTACATATTACATACTTTGGACATGTTGTCAGGAGGGATCAGTCCCTAGAGAAGGACATCATGCTTGGTAAAGTAGAGGGTCAGCGAAAAAGAAGACCCCCAAGAAGATGGATTGACACAGTGGCTGCAACAATGGGCTCAAGCCTAACAACGATTGTGAGGATGGAGCAGGACTGGGCAGTGTTTCTTTCTGTGGTGCCTAGGGTTGCTATGAGTTGGAACCAACTTGAAGGCACCTAACAGCAACTGGTTTTGCTTCTCTAGAGAACCCAGCCTAAGACAGCCTATGACTACAGTAGAAATGGCATCTTATGACTTCCAAAGCTAGGTCATAAGACACAATGTAATTTCTGTCTGGTCTTCTTGGGATGTTTGTTCTTGAAACTCAGCCACCATGCTGTGAGAAAGCTCAGTTCAAATGGAGACATGTGAGGAGAAAGCCTTCAAGATCATTCCAGACCCAGCCAGCATCTGACTGGAACCACAAGCAAGACTCTGAGTGAGAATCATCCAACTGTGCCCAGTCAGCCCCTAAAACCATGAGAGAATGACGAAACAATTGGTTGTTTAAATCCCCTAGTTTTGTGATGATTTTTATGTGGCAAAATATACTGGAACCAAACCCACTGCCATGGAGTCGATTCTGACTTATCTTGACCCTTTAGGACAGGGTAACTGCCCCATAGGGTTTCCAAGGCTGTAAATCTTTATGGAATCAGACTGCCACATCTTTCTCCTGGGGAGTGGCTGGTGATTTCAAACTGCTGACATTTCAGCTAGCAGCCGAATGCTTAACTACTGCACCACCAGAGTTCCTTTATACTGGAACAATCCACATAATTCCTTGGAAAATAAGTAATATCTAATTAGTGATATCTAGTTTAGCCTTGTGAATATGTGTCTTAAGACCTAGACACTTTCTATTTTCCTTTCAGGGACTAAAAGCAAAATAATTTCTAAATAATCATTTTCTGAAATGCTTCAGAAAGTCTTATAATTTTGATATTCTCTTCTCTTGTCCATAGTCTTCTTTAAACTTTGTCTTCATGGCTTATAATTTCCTTTATCCTTTGTCTGAAGCAAACTTGCAGTGGATATTTGTTATACCTCCTTAATATCACTACACACTTCAAGTGGATTTTCCTGTAATCATCCGCAATTGTATACTATAATCCACTTCTATTGATTACTGTATCCTGCTTTATGTACTGTGCTTTTCTTTTGTATTGGTTCTTGTCTTTTATTGCTAATATACTTTGGTATGATTTAGATTTCTTCATTTCTTTATTATTCTATGCTCTAAATTGCCATGTTAGATGTCAGTACTCAAGTATTTCAAATCATAGGTATGAATAAAGTGACAATACAAATTGAAAATTTCCAAATGATTAAATGTAGGTTATTAAATAGTTTTATATCCAACATATATGAAAATTAATTTTGAAGAAACAAGTACAATTTTAACTAAATAACAGATGCTTACTTTATAGTAAAAATAGGAATTTACTATAGAAAGATCAATATGTCTGGGACCAGAAATATTTCACATATTGGACATTTCTGAGACAATTTTGCGATTCCTTGGCTATGTATTTTGAAAACTAGGCAAATATAGAGCACTGAGTGAGACTATATCGTGCTTTCTATTTCTCCTGGAAGACATAATAACTAACTTCGGTATATCTGTGAGTCAAAATGTATTCTCTCCTCTAAATAAGGATAAACCAGAAAGGCACTACAATTACACAGAGATTTTTAATCTGTTCTTCTCTACAGACCCACCCGAAGAAAAATAGAATATAAAACACTGATAAAGCCATAGAGCTAGGAAAAAAAGTCTCATGTCTAAATTTTAATAATAATTACTCCTACAACTAGTTGTTGTTAGTTCCCGTGAAGTCAGCTCAATGCATGGTGACCCCATGTACAACAGAACAAAACATTGCATGGCCCTGAGTGATCTTCATGATCGTTGGTATGCCCCAGTCCATTATTGGAACCACTGTGTACTTTGAGTGCCTTCCAAACTATGTGCTCATCTTCCAGCACTATATTGGACAATCTTCTGTTGGGACCCATAGGATTTTCATTGGCTAATTTTTCGACACTTTTGAATTACAGTCTTGGTGAAGAATATTGAATATACCAAGGACTGCCAAAAGAATGAACAAATCTGTCTTGAAAGAAGTACAACCAGAATGCTCCTTAAAAGGAAGAATGGTGAGACTTCATCTCACATACTTTGGACATGTTATTAGGAGGGACTAGTCCCTAGAGGAAGAATATCATGCTTTGTAAAGTAAAAGGTCAGCGAAAAAGAGGAAGACCCTCAATGAGATGTATTGACACAGTGGCTGCAACAATGGGCTGAAGCATAACAAGGATTGTGAGGATGGTGCAGGACTGGGAAGTGTTTTTTTCTGTTTTACATGGGTCACTATGAGTCAGAACCGACTCAATGGCACCTAACAACAATGAATTTTCAGAAGTAGACTGCCATGCCTTTCTTCCTAGTCTGCCTTAGTCTGGAAGCACCACTAAAACCTGTCTACCATGAATGACCCTGCCAGTATTTGAAATACTGGTAGCATAGCTTCCAGCATCATAGTAACACATAAGCCACTACAGTATGACAAACTGACAGAGAGGTGGTAAACTCCTGTAATTGGGAGACTAGAATTTAGATATGCTTAAGTAAAATTGGGTTTGGATTAGGAATATGAAAATAAAAATCGAATTTTTGTTAGAAATATTTAAATATGTAATATGATAAAAAAATATTCTGCAATATTTTATTTTTCTGCAGCAGTGGTTCTTAGTCTTTTCACATATAGATCTCAAACAAAGGTCATTTTTAAATTCCAGTGTCTGGGTCTTGTCCCCAGTCATTTTGTTTCAGTTGGTCTGGAGTGATTTTGGGCATCAATATTTTTTAAATGCCCTAAGTTATTCTAACATGCAGCCAGGGCAGAGAATTAAGATTTTACATTATCATTGTTTCCCAAAATACAGTCTATGAATCTGGAATTCTAAATTTATTATAAAAAAATGGAGAAGAGATTACATTAAAAAGTAAGTTAAGAAAACTCTACTTACCAAGTACACAAGGCTTTCTTCCATTCCCTCCCTTGCCAGGACTTTATCATACTTAGAACATATTTCCCATAGCCGTTGATTTGTGGCTCTGATTCATGGATGTAATACATACCACATCCAAGCAGAAGTTTTATAAGTGCCTGTGTGGTTCAGTGTGGCCTCTCATCTTCTGTCATTCACTATAGAAAGTGCTCACCACAGGTAGATGTTCTCCTTCACCTGGATCCCAGAGGTACGGAGCAACTAGATGCAAGCCCAGATGACCCTTCAGATCTGTGAGTGAGAAATACATATGCATTATGTTAAACCTCAATAATTTTGGCTGCTTTTTTTTTTTTTAAAATCAATGTAGCATTGTCACAGCAATAGATGACCAAGACACAAATTAAAAAGAATTCCTAACTCAATATTCCTAAAACTATTTAATAGCTTATCTGGACTTTCAAGATAGGCCTATATCTGTGGTTTTCCAAATTCTATTTGATTGAAGTACTTTTTGTTTCAGGAATCATTTCAAAGAATTCATTTTCTAGGGGAAAACACAAAATGCCTAATGAACAGTTATTAAAATATCATAATATCTATGGCACTATAATAGCATCATGGATGACTTATTAGTATCAAACAAAAAATCTACCAACCTGGAAAGAAGGCTTCTAATTTCAAATTATAAAAGATGTAAAAGCTAATAAAACTTGGGAGAAAAAAAAAACAAAAAACCCTGAATATCTGGTAGAGCTCAGGACATCAAACAATTGTACATGATTAGGTCTTGTGCTGGTAGTTAAAACTACAAAAATGAATAGAGAAATAATTTAAGGGTTTTTTTTTTTTTAAATGACTTTAATGAGTTATTTTACATATCAGATAATTCACCTATTTCAAGTGTACAATTCAATGAAATTTTAGTAAATTTATCAAGTTTTGCAGCCATCGTCATAAATCAAGTTTAGAATATTTTCATCAGTCCAATAAGATCTATATCTTAGGCTAGGTTCTCTAGAGAAGCAAAACCAGTAAAGCGTATAAATATAAATAGAGATTTATATCAAGGAAATGTCTGACACAATTCTAGAGGCTGGAATGTCCCAAGTCAATGGATCAGGATACAGGCTTCTCTTGATTCACATAGCTTCAGGGGCTGGTGAACCCAAGATTGGCAAGTTGGTGAGCAGGGTCTTGCTCACAGGCTGTGAAGATCGACGAATCCCAAGATCAACAGATAAGCTGATAGCTCAAGTCCAAAGAACTGGAGGTCAGAAGAACAGGAGGCAGCTGCAGGATCCATAGCAAGCAAAAAACCAGAACGTCTGCTTATATTCAGATGCAGGTCACACCCCCAAGGAAACTCCCTTTCAACTGATTGGCTACTCACAGCATATTCTATCATGGGAGTGATCACATATAAACACTGAGAATCATGGCCCAGCCAAGTTAACACACTATCTTAACCATCACAATCTGTTATGCACACTTACTGTTGATCTCCCCTCTCTTCCATCCAGAACAACCACTAATCTACTTTCTTTATCTATCGAGTTCACTTTTCCGGACATTTTAAATAAATGAAATCATAAAATAGGTGATCTCTAGTGTCTAGCTTCTTTCATGGATCATAATTTTTTTTGAAATTCATCGATATCGTAGCATATATCCATAGTCTGCTCTTTTAATGGCTGAATAATAATTTGTTGTATAAACATAACACCTGTCATTTATCCACTCAATAGTTGATGGACTTTCAGGTTGCTTCCAAATTTGGCTATTATGAATGATGCTGATAAGAACATTATGGTGTAAGTTTTTGTGTGGATATATGTTTTCATTTCTCTTGGATAGGTACCCAATTGTAAAACTGCTGGATTAATAAACAATATAACTTTATGGAATTTTGGTCCAGTGGGAAAGAAAAACATGATACACAGAAAACAATAAGACATTGGCTATGACTGTTGTTGTTTTGTGCTGTCGAGTAGTTTTTTGACTCTTGATGACCCCATGTGACAGAGTACAACTGCCCCACAGAGTTATCTAGGCTATAATCTTTACAGGAGCAGATCGCCAGGTCTTTTTCCCACAGAGCCACAGGATAGGTTTGAACCACCAACCTTTCGGTTAGCAGATGTGCTTAACTGTTGCGCCACCAGGGTTTCTTAATGGCTATGATAGTGGTGTACAATAAATTCAGATGGGAGCAAAACTGAGGGTTCGAGGAAGAAGTAGCACTTGAGTTGAAAGTGTATAGTTAAGTAAGAACTATTCAGAGGAATAGGGTAGGAGGAGTTGTACAAATCAGTGATGAAAAGATGCCAAAATGCATAACTTGTGAAACAGCATGGTAGGTGCCTCAAAGGAAGGCAAGATGTGGTGAGAGATCAAGTAATGGAAGCATAGCTGCTGCACACGGTTGTATAGTTTTTAAAAACTGTCCAGATCCATATGATCGACATCAGGCTGCATCTTCCCCAAAGGAGCAATTTATTTTCTTTGGCACAAAGATGCTGTCAACTAGGCAAGCTATCAGCTGAGCCTGCAGTCTACTTAGGTCATTTTAAAAATTCATCTGTTGGGGGCTAAGGGACATGCTTTTAAAAATTTGCACAAATACATTATACAGTCCAGCAGTGCGTGAGAAATCTTATGTCGTTAAAAGGAGTTTTAGTTGTCTGGTTTAGTGCTTTCTGCATTAACTCATTTCCAGTAATACACAGAAAATGAGGAGGCTGGCATGGTGCGGTAAAGTAAGCATGCGGCTTCTTTTGAAGGGAGGCACTGTAGCAGCATAGGCCCCACACCGTGTTCCTGAAAGGGGAGGACGCTGATACCTGAGCACATCTTTAACCATTTCTTGAAGAATAAAGGAACAAGAAAGCGGGTCATCAGTTAATGTTAAAAATATGTCTTAATGCTTAAGCAACATGTTTCAGTTAAAGCACTGTGGCCACAAGGGAAGGCCCCTGGTTAGCACAAACTACTTTCGCTTGTCTACAAACCTAAAAGTTGGTGGATGAAACCCACCTAATGATGGCACCACAGAAGAAAGGCCTGGTGATCTGCTTTCATTCAGATTATAGCCAAGAAAACCCTATGGAGCAGTTCTACTCCGCCACTACGAGTCAGAATCAACTTGACAGCGACAGAATTGGAGTGTTTTTGTTTGTTTTAGGCACAAGAAGGGAGAGTGGGAGGGTAGGTTTGAGGTGGGCAAGTCATGAGGGAAGGGGAAGAATCCATATGGTGAGTCCACAATGCAGACAAGACATAATGAGGGCCTGCAGTGGACATCAAATGTAGGGAAGAATAGAGGCTACATTAGAGAATGATTTGGAGATAAAATCAGCATGACATAATTAAGAAAGTCAAGAAAGACTCCTAGTTTATTTATTTAATTTGTAATTGAATTTAGGAGGAAAACCTTCACTAAAATTTGAAATAGAGGAGAAAAAAATCACATTTGGTAGGATATTTCGGATGACAAATGTTATGTTTTTGTTGTTGTTAGGTGCCATCCAGTCGGTTCTGACTCGTAATGATCCTATGTACAACAGAATGAAACACTGCCTGGTCCTGCACCATCCTCACAATAGTTGTCATGCTTGAGCCTACTGTTGCAGCCACTGTGTCAATACACCTCATTAAGGGTCCTCCTCTTTTTCCCTGACCCTCTACTTTACCACACATAAATGTCCTTCTCCAGGGACTGACTCCTCCTGATAACATGTCCAAAGCTTGTGCAATTAGTCTCGTCATCCTTATTTCTAAGGAGCATTCCGGTTGTACTTCTTCCAAGACAGATTTGTTTTTTGGGTTTTTTTTTGGCAGTCCATGGCATATTAAATATGCTTCATCAATACCATAATTCAAAGGCGTCAATTTGTCTTCCATCTTCCTTATTCATTGTCGAGCTTTTGCATGCATATGAGGAAATTGAAAACCCCATGGCTTGGGTCAGGCGCACCTTAGTCCGCAAAGTGACATCATTGCTTTTTAACACTTTAAAGAGGTCTTTTGCAGCAGACTTGTCCAATGCAATATAAAGTTTGATTTCTTGACTGCTGCTTCTATGGGTGTTGATTGTGGTTCCAAGTAAAATGAAATTATTGACAATTTCTGTCTTTTCTCTGTTTATCACGATGTTGCTTATTGGTCCAGTTGTGAGGATTTTTGTTTTCTTTATATTGAGATGAAGGCTGTAGTCTTTGATCTTCATCAGTAAGTACTTATAGTCCATAGTTAAAAAACAATTGTGCATATCATAACCTGACTTGAACTATAATATAATAATTTTACATACAAAGCATATTGAATAGCATGTACTACAGATATGCCAAATAAAAATAAAATTAGAATTTATTAATAATAAGGGGAGAAGTTTTGTTTTTAGGTACTGTTGAGCTGATTTCAACTCATAGTGACCCAATATGACAGAGTAGAACAGCCCCACAGGGTTTTCTAGGCTGTAATCTTTACAGGAGTAGATTGCCAGGTCTTTCTGCTGTGGAGCCGCTGGGTGGGTTCAAACCACTAACCTTCTATTTAACAGCTTAACCATTGCATTACCAGAGCTCCTCAAGGGGAGAAATAAGCACTAGTAAAATACGCCATCCATATACAGATTGACTCATATCAGAGATAAAATATACAATTATGAAAGAAATAGAAAAATCATAAAAATGAGCACAATCCATACAAAATATACAGAATAGATAGTAAATGCACACTCTTAACAAAAAATTGATAAATGATTTGAAGAGCTGGTTGAATGAAGAAACTATTAAAAACCAATAAAAATTAAAAATGAGAAAAATTTACAAAGCATTTTGCTGTATCTAGAGTCAGCGTCTAACCAAGCTCATGTTTTCTTATCATGTCGTTCAGCAAAGAGTCTTGCAGTTCACAAGACCCTTTTTCTAAGAGGACAGTCACAATGGAGCTTCACAAAGTTATTCTAAAGATCATCTGCAAGAAGCAGGTGGAAGCAGTTAAGATCATTGTGAAAAATAGGTGCTATGAGGGATGATTATTATCTCCCACAATTTATTAAAACACATAATAATGTTTTTGAAAAGAATAATGCTTTTGAAATATTCAATGATTTTTCTTTCTCCCTCAGAGATGAGTATGAGAGGGTAGTCATCAAAAATGTCTTCAAGTCTCTGCCTTTGAATTTTTAAAAGTCAAAGTTATCAGTGACCAGAGGCCAATACTGATGTCAAAGCAATACCTGTGGCGAAGGCTACAATGCTAAGGTTGTGCTATTTCATTCCCCACGCCCATGCCTTTAACCCGTTGTTGTCAAGTCAATCCCATGCGTTTGGAACTATGTAAATCCCTTTAACAAAGCAATTGCAGTGAGGCATGAAAAAAGGAAATCCTGGTTTTAACTAAAATGAGTTACCTGGCCAAATAAGGAATTAAAATAGAAACCAAGTCTGGGCAAAATCAAGGTAATCAGGAAGAGTAATTTTTGGGGCAAATGATTTATCTTTACACTAGGGACTCTCTCAGTTTCCAATCCAGTCAGCCAGCAGCACATGCTCTCAATAGAGATTTCTTCTCTTCCCTGCAGTCTCTTCGTTGAACTTGCTCCCTAGCTCACTCCCAACCTAGGTATAGACACTGAAGTTTATTTTGGAGAATTGAGCATTATCCTTCTCATCTTTCTACCCAAGACTTTAGGGATCTCTCTGCACCAGAACATCTGTTGAGAGTTTCTGCACTCCAGGGCAGCTTCTGCGACCTGTGTATGATCTGGGCTCCCGTGTTGATCGGGCATGACAACTACTTTTCCAAGTGGCCTCTTAGACAGAAGACTCCATAGACTCCTCAGCTCTTATTTCATCCCTGATATAGTCATTGAATTTTTTCCCCTTATGTATAACAATAACTGAATATTTATCATGACAGATGGGATCAGGCATAAAGAGAAGGAGAAAATAAAAATTATTTTATTATTATTATTATCTTAGCTCCTGTGCTATAAGCACATGAGGAGAATGTAGTAAGAAGCCGGTAGGATCGTTTGTGAAAACAGAGTCACCAATTGCTGCGCTTCCTTTTAACTCCCACTGAACAATAATATTTCATTCTGTTCTTCCAGAAAAAGGAAACTCTGAGATTTTTTGCTAGAAAATTGATTTTCCTCATTCCATCCCACTCCATAACTCTTCACATCAAAATGATTCCAATTTCTGTTGACTTGGCCTCTTACATTTCACTCATATTCATCACCTATTAGTTCCATTTTTTTTTTTAACCAAGCCCTCACTACGCCCACTCAACTTTTTGTAAAGTCATATAGTGCAGTTCTCTTTCTCCATGTTTTCCAACCATCCATCACTATGTAGACGTTTCTGAAAGCAAAATATGAAAAATTTCATCCCCTTTCTTAAAACCTAGCTGGGTGATGGTTACAAATTCAATATACTAAAAAAAAAATTATAAAGAAAACTGAATGATATTGTTTAATTAAAAAAAAAATGACTACAAAGAAATATAACAAAAGATGCGAAAGAACTCTGTAGGGAAAATTACAAAAAGAAAAACTAAGTTCAAGGTTTGGAAAAATCAATATTATAAAAGCCAGAACATGTATTTTACAATACATATATTTGACAAAGGGCCCAGATCATGAAAATATAAAGAAACTCTTTACAAATCAATGAGAAATAGAAAAGATATTTATTATAAAATATATAGAAATAAAATAGAAAACATATATATTATAAAAACTTGGACAAGAGGTCTGAATAGATTTGGACATCATAAATACCCCATTGCATCAAGTCTACTCCAACCCATAGCGACCCTACAGGAAAGAGTGCAACAACCCCATAGAGTTTCCAAGGAGCAGCTTGTGGATTTGAACTGCCGACCTTTTGGTTAGCAGCCAAGCTCTTAAGCACTACGCCACCAGGGCTCTATATCACAAATGAGCATACCCAAAAGCTTAATAAACGTAAGAAAGGGTGGTCAATTCATTAGTAATTAGGGAAATATAAATTAAAACCACAACAAACTACTACTGTACACTTACCAGATGGCTAATATTTCAAAGACTGACAAACCAACTGTTCACAAGACTATAGAACAATACAACCCTCATAAACTGCTGGTGAGAGCATAATACTTGCACTTGAAAACACAACATGCCCTTGTTTGCGATAGTTCGGCATAGATACTCTTGTTGTTAGCTGCCATCCAGTCAGGTCCCAACTCATGGCCACCCCATGTGTTACAGAATAGAATTACTCTATAGGGTTTTCTTGGCTGTAATCTTTAAGTAAGCAGTTTGCCAGGTCTTTTCTTCTGCAGAGCCAAGGGGTGGTTTCAAACCTCCAACCTTTTGGTTAGCAGTGATCAAAAACCACTTGTGCCACCTAGGCTCCTTCTATATACTCTAAAAACCCATTGCCACTGAGTTGATTCCAACTCTATATGACAGGGTCGAACTGCACCATAGGGTTTCCAAGGAATGGCTGGTGGATTCAAACTGCCAACCTTTTGGTTATCAGCTGAGCTCTTAACCACTGTGCCACCAGGGGTCCTTATATACTCTACCAAAAACCAAATCTATTGCTATCCAGTCAATGCCGACTCAAAGTGACCCTATACACTCTAAGACCTAGCAATTCCATTCCTGACTGTGTATGTGTGTGTGTGTATTTTCAATTTATGTACATGTAAACCAAAAAATTTTATAAAAATTATTCAGAGCAGTATTATTTATAATAGACCGATTTTTTAAAAAAATAATTCAAATGTTTATCAGTACTAGAATGAATGCATTTTGCTATCTTTATGCAATGGAATGCTAAATCAAAAAAAAGAGAAAAAAAAAAACCCACCACCTTTGAGATGGTTCTGACTCATAGCGACCCTATAAGACAGAGTAGAACTGCCCGTTAGGGTTTCCAAGACTGTAAATTGTTAAGGAAGCCAACTGCCACATCGTTCTCCCAGGAGCAGCTGGTGGGTCTGAACCGCCAACATTTTGGTTAGCAGCTTTAACCACTGTGCCACCAGCGCTCCTTAATGGAATGCTACTATGTAGCAAAGAGAATAAATGATCTACAGCTACAGGCTAAACCATAATGTTCACTGAAAGATGCCAAACACAATAGAATATACACTTCATAGTTCATTTATATGAAGTTCAAAAGCAGGCAAAACTGCAATACAAAGTTAGAAGTCCAAATAAAAGAATATTTGAGGAGAGAGCAGATGGGGGGTAAAATCTGGGCTAAGGCGTGAGAAAGCTTTTGAGGTGTTGGCAATGTTCTACTGACTGATGTGTTGTAGCTCTACAGAATTGGTTTGTGATAATTTATTGAGCTGTACATATATGTTTTACCCACATTTTTATACGTACATGTCAAACAAAAACTTAAAAGTATATGAAAATAAACAATATAAAGTGATTACCAATGTATTTTTCCAAACTTGTTTAAAGATTAAGATTTCTATGTGCCTCCTGAGACGCTAAACTACTGAGCTGAGGGCTGGGGACGGCAACGGGTTTCGCTTTGGCTTTTAATGTTGCTATTATTCAATACTCATCTATATGCTACTCTGGAACCATCTCAAGAACCTAATGAGGTTGGAAGTATTATCCCCTTAACAAATGAGGAAACCAAGGCACAGAGACATTATGTAGCTTCATGACTAAATCCCTAATTAGCAGCACAGTCAGAACTCTGCACCCCGGTAGTTTGCCTCAAGGTTACGTCTGCTTCACTGCTATGCTTTCGTTTTATGTACATCTCCTACTTATCCCTCTAGAAGCAGAAAATATTAAAAATTTCAAAAGTAAACATATTTCAAAAATCCTCCCAATTAAATTCTAAGTCGGAGGAAAGCAGATTAGCGAGAGTGAGAAGCATAAAACTTGCAAGACATCCCTCTGGACCAGAAACCCCTTTCCAACTACAGAGAGTTTAAACGTCAGGGGCTCACTATTACTCTCTGGCTGAGAGGAAAAAGCAAAAGATCCTGTGGATGAGCAAATTGTCTGGAACAACACACAACTCAAAGTAAGACCCAGTGAAGTACTGTAGCTAAAGCTGAATGAGAACCATAGTGGGAAGAAAACCTAAATTTCACCCCAGCACCATCCTTAGGTAGCAAGGATGTTGCTACCAAAATGTCTGGAATAGATAATTCTTGTGTTTTTAAAAGCACCCTAGTGTGTGGAAAATACTGTAAAACTTCCAAACTCATTTATGTGACTAGCATAGCACTAAGCAAGATAGAGAAGCCAAAACCCAGCATGTCAAAGATGAGATTTGATTACAGCCACACAAACAAAACAAATTTAAAAAGCAGTTGACAATGAACCTAGGCACACACACAAAGGAAAACTTCTTTATGACAAATAATACTAAAAACTAGTTAAAAAGCCATAAATGCAGACTTGCTGAAAGTACTTTAGTACATGAAGCAAAGAAGTAATATGCACTGAAAACAAAGAGCAACTAAAAAACCTTGCAAAGGAAATAATAACACAATTTAAAACAGGCAAAAACATCTACAGGATTTTTTAAAAAATAAAAGAAAGACAAAAAGATATGAAAAAAAGTGCTCAATCTCTGTAACAGAGTCATGTAAATTAAAACAGTAATGATCATATTGGCAAACATTTTAAAGATGCATAATAACCATGTTATCAAGGGTGGGGAAATTGGAACTCTCATAAGATATTGGACAGAGCATGAACTCTTTCAGCCTCCAGAGGACAATTTTATAGTACTATGAAAATTAAAAATTTGCAAAGACTTAGACACAGCAGTTCCACTTTTAGAAATATATCCCACAGAATTATTCCTGTGTGTCCAAAGATGTATAGTATGCAACAGGAAGGTTGGTCTCATTATTGCTTGCATAGTGGTGTGGCGTCTTATGCTAGGCTTGGGTTCCAGAGTAGCATATAGATGAGTATTGAATAATAGCAACATTAAAAGCCAAAGCGAAACCCGTTGCCGTCGAGTCGATTCCGACTCATAGCAACATTCTCCTTGAAAAATCTCAAGGAAGGTTTAATTTAAAAGCTTGCGTAACATCTTTCCGTCAGTCCAGCAGAAGCCAGATTTTTCTCTAGTTTCAAACAGTTTTATATTCGATTAATCACCAAATGAAATCGTGTCATTAAAAAAATTTATCTACAGACACTAAAATCTCAAGAAGTGTGGTGCTAAGTGTTGACATTTCCAAATTAAAGTCTCTAATCTAGACCTGTACTCTAAAATGTAGACCTCTGTATCCAAATGCCTAGCTGAGATGTCCTACTTGGATGATTAATAAGGAGCTTAAGCTTAATATGTCAGAAAAACAACAAACAAGCTCTTGATCTTCCCCTCAAAATTTTACCACCTGCAGAGTCTTCCACATCACAGCAAATTGCAACTCTATTTTTTTTTTTTTTTCCTTAATTTCAAAGAGCAGACTCTTCAGAAACATCCTTAGCATCTGTCCTTCGCACTCTATTCTCAGTGTGGCAACAAATTCTAGCGGTTCTACTTTTTGAAATGTATCCAGAATCTCTCCACCTATTACCACCTCCACTGTCACCATCCTTCCCTGTAAGGTATCTCCTAAACCAGGATGATGCTGTTAAAACAGAAGTCAGATCGTGTCATTTTTCTGATTAATATCCTCAAACCAAACAATCAAACAAACCAACCAGTTGTCAATGAGTCCATTCTGAGTAGAATTATGGTGCATATCGTTTTCTGTGGCTGATTTTTCAGAAGTAGATCACCAGGGCTTTCTTCTGAGGCAACTGGGTGGACTTGAACCTCCTTCCTTTTTGTTTTTGTTTTTTTTTAATTTTAAATGAATTATGCAAAGAGGAAACGGATAGATATCAAATAAGGAATGGCAGTGTGGACTATTTTCTTTAGCTTTCGGGGAAGAAGACGATAAGGTATAAATCCTCATATTAATGAATATTCCTACCTATAAAGTTATAGTTATTCCTAACTATAAAATTATGGCGTTATTCTTGCTGCTGTTGGTGTACTTCTTGCTGATTTTGTTTAATGTGTTTAATTAATTTGGAGCATAAAGAGATTTGATACCCTGGATCTATTCCATTTTCTTTCTCTAGAAGAATGATTTAAAAAATAAAAGCTATTTCAGAATATGCTCCCACAGACACATAAATCGGTGGATTCCCAATGGCCTTAGAATTAAATTTTTAAAACTTTTTTAGCATGACTTTAAAAGAACAGCACATATCCCGACCTTCTCACCGCTCCAGCTGAGGAGTCCTCACTCCACTTCTTCTCCATTAGGGATTTCCATCGGTTGCTAAACATTGCTTAGTTCTCCCTCACTTTCAGGTCTTTCAACTAATTATTCTTTCTGCTTGCAGTGTCTCCCTTAAACACTAAAATTGATTAAGTTATCAATTTCCATAGCAATCTGTACTTTACATTTAAAAAAAGTTTCATTTACACTTCACTTATTTGTTTAACAGCTATTTTCCCTGCTACACTGTGAATTCAAATAGAACAAAGCCCATATCCATTGCATCGATTACCATTTCCAGTCTATGAAGTTTGCTCTCAATAAATGGTTTCAGAAATGAATTAATTAAATGAATATGTCACAATTACAAGCACTGACAGAGTAATCCAAGTAACCAGACAGATACTCTAGAAATAGATGTTAGTACAGGTAATAATTTGAGATTAAGTAGAGGTTGCAGGTAAATGGGAAAAAGAACAATTATTCCACAAAAGGTGCTAGAATGAATAGTCAGTTAAATATTTAGGAAAAAAAAATCTACTTAGTCATGCTGCACTATAAACCAAAAAGAAAAAAAAAGTCAACTAAAGAGTTCAATTTTTAAAATAAACTGCTAAGCTATACTTCCACTAGGATCAAAACTTTTAAAAGAGCCAGTAAAGAGATGATACCAGTTTGGAGAATTGCTTCATAAGAAGTAATCCAAATTGTAGAAAATTATTATGCAAAAATAGGCTAACCAGAAAAAAAAAATTATAACATCGCTCTAAATACCCTCATTGGTGAGGAGCACATTATTATATACTCATAACGTGAACCGTTTGGCAGCCATTAAGGGTACGTTTAAGGAAAACGTGATGATATAGAAAATTTGCGAGATGTAATTTAAAGAGGGCAGAGTCACCTATGTAAAAAATATGATTTTAAAATGAGTAAAAACACATATGTACAAAAAGGACAGGATAAATGATGACAGTGGCTGCCTCTGGAGACTAGGAAGAGTTACAATTTTTATTTCTGCTTTGTTACATCTGCCTCCCATTTTCAGATTTGCTACAAAAAATCCAAAAAAAAACCAAACAAACAGTTGCTGTCAAGCTGATTCTAACTCATGGCGGCCCAATATGTGCACAAAGTAGAACTGCTCCATAAAGTTTTCAAGGCTATGATCTTTTGGGAAGCAGACAGCCAGGCCTTTCTTCCAAGGTACCTTTGGGTGAGTTCAAATAGCTGAACACTTAACTGTTTGCACCACCCAGGGATTCCTAAATTTGCTACAATGCATATTAATTAAATTAATTAATACAAAATAAGGAGAAATGCAACAAAAACAAATAACTTTGTTCTTTTTTTTTTTTTTTTTTTTGGCTTTAAAGAACAGAAATTTATTTTCTCACAGTTCTGGAGGCTAAAAGTTCAAATCAGTGTCTCATCCATCTCAGTTCCCTCCTTGTCAGTAGCCCTAGGTGCCCCTTGGTTCCTTGGCATTCTTAGGCTTGTAGATGATCCTCATGTGGCATCAGACTTCCCCTGTGTAAGTCTGTGTCTAGACTGGTCTTTTTTATTTTTTAATAATATTTTAATGTGCTTTTGGTGAAAGTTTACACAGTAAGTTAAGTTCTCCATTTTACAATTTACACATAAATTGTTCAGTGACATTGGTTACATTTTTCACAATGTGCCAACAGTCTCATTAATTGTGTTCTGGTTATTCCATTTCTAGTACTCTAGTTTCCCTGACCCTTTATATTCTCATCTTTGCTTTAGAGTAAATGTTGACATTTGGTCATCATACAGATGTCTTTTTAGTAGAGCATTGTACTTATGGGTAATATTCTTTATTTTGTGTGCCACTCTACTATTTCACTAAAAGGACATCTCAGGGGATAGTTTCAGTTCAAGTTTTAAACAGTGTCTCAGGGTGATAGTCTCAGGGAGTCCTCTGGTCTCATCTGGTCCCATTAGTCTTGCCTTCTTTAAGAATTTGAGTTTTGTTCTTAATTTTTCTCCCATCCTATCCAGGACTATCTACCGTGAACCTGGTTATAACAGTCAGTGGTGGTAGGTGAGTACCATCTATTTCTTCTGGTCTCAGGGAAGATGAGGCCTTGGCTTGTAGGCTATTAGCCTTGTAAACTTATTTCTGGTTACCTTCTTACTCTTTTGCTACTAATGAGTAGAGAGCAATACACACACTCCTCACTTACCGATATGGTTAGGTTCCAAAGACCAGGTTGTTTTGGGAATATCAGCATTATGTGAACATGGAGGATGACCACATCATATCACAAAATGGAGGATGACTACATCATTATATAACTGCCAAATTATATCATAACTGTCAAATTACATCATTATATAGTTGCTAAATTATATCATTACATAAATGCCAAACCACTGAGAATCATGGCCCAGCCAAACTGACACATAACCTTAACCATCACAGCCAGTATTACTCTCACCTTGCACCTTGGCGTTCGTTAATGCCAGACGTATGTTTTTAATGCACAAAATAGTCAGTAGATTTTTTACTATTGTCATAAATAAGAAATGTTGGATAATGAGATAGTCAATAAGTGAGGAGTAGGTATAGTTGTATCTTAGTTGGCAGTTTGCAAGCTTTTAAGACCCCAGATGCTACTCACTTCACTAGGATGCAGAACATGAACTTTGTGAACTATATTATGCCACTTTGACTGAGTTGTCCCAATATTGGTTTTCAAGGTCCCAAGCCTTCAAACCTAGAAAACCAATACTGGAAGGTGTTTAGTTATGCTGAGGAGTATCTGTAGTTACATCTTCAATGAATATATGTTCTTGCCTACACGTATGTGTATTTACACATACATATAGATACTTCTACACATGCTCACATATGTATGCACCTGTACCTACCTGTATACCTATATACCTATACTCATCCATATGTGATCATACACTTGCTTTTTGGTCTTTGTTAGAGTTGTTGGAATTATATTCTTTTAATTTCATCCCCTAGGTAGGAAGGCCAATCACTTCCTACATATTGCCTCTTTGCCTAAAATATTGTTTCTCATCCAGGATATATTAGTTTCTTTCATTGTTCTAGCAATTTACTGCAAAGTTAGTGGCTTAAAATAATACGTTCATTATTTTTCAGTTCTGAAGGTCAGAAGTCCATAATCAGTCTTATTGGTTTACAATGAGGTGTCATCAGGGATTGTTCCTGCCGGAGGCTGGAGGGAGAACCTGTTCCCATGTCTTTCCCAGCTTCTAGATGCTTCTTGGTAAAGTACAGGATCAGTAAAAAAGAGGAAAACCCTCTACAAGATGGATTGACGTAGTGGCTGCAACAACGGGCTAAAGCATAACAACAACCGTGAGCATAGTGCAGGACCGGGCAGTGTTTTGTTCTGTGGTACATAGGGTCGCTATGAGTCGGAACTGACTCAACAGCACCTAATAACAACAACAGAGGGTGCTTGCATTCCTTGACTTGTAAATCCTTCCTCCATCTTCAAAGCCAGCAGCATAGTGTGGCATCTTCAAATATTTCTCTGACTCTGACCCTCCTACTTGTCTCTTTCACTCAGAAAGATTGTTGTAATTACATTGGGCCGGCTTGGATAATCCAATAATCTCCCTGTTTCAAGATACTTAATTTAATCACATTTGCAATGTGGAAGGTGGCATATTCTTAGGTTCTGGAGATTAGGATACATACATCTTGGACTGGGGCATTAATCTGTCTACCACATAGGGTAAAAAGTATCTTTTTTAAAATTTCAAATCGATACAGCTACTTATTGATAAGTGGAGTTTCCTTATTCTCCTGAGTTCATGTGTTTATCTCATAGATCATCCAATGAGAGGAGAGAAGGGAAGGTGGGTTGTATAAGTAACAGTAACCCTGCTATTATGGATTTAATTGTGTCCCCCAAAAATACGTGTTGTAAATCTTAACCTCTATACTTGTGGATATAACCCTATTTAGGAATAAAGTTTTCTTTGTTATGCTAATGAGGCCATATCAGTGTGGGGTGTGTCTTAAACAAATTACTTTCAAGATATAAAAAGAGCAGATAAGGCACAGAAACTAGGAAGCACAGATGGATAAAGATAAATGCCATGCCACTTGAAGATCACGGAAGAACCTAGGAACAGAAGCTGAAAAGAGGCAAGGAATTTCCCCCAGAGCTGACAGAGAGGGAAAGCCTTTCCCTAGAGCCAGCACCCTGAATTCAGATTTCTAGCCTCCAAAACTGTGAGAAAATAAATTTCTGTTAAAGTCATCCACACGTGGTATTTCTGTTATAGCAGAATTAAGAAACTAAGACACTGGCTCAGTCACATTTACTTCTGAAGTGAGGGTTTATGTTTAGAACATAGAGATACCAATCCTGATAAGCTCCCTTGTAAAAACAAAAACAAACAAACAAAAGTTGATCTCTTGAATTGGAAAAAGATATGAGGAGCTGACAACAACCTAGCTTTCCTATTTCTGCTGGAAAAAAGAAAACCTTTTTGTTCTTCAACAGTGTTAACACAAAGATGGCAGAGAGAAGAGACTTCCAAGGAGACATATTAGATATTTTGCATGCAGTTCATGAAGCTGGTCACATCAGCATTGGTTCCCAGTGATTCCTCTCCATTGCTGTAGTTCCCTAAAGTGACAGTTTTGACGTTGGTGGCCCTTAGGTGCCTTTCAGGAAACCCTGGTGGCATAATGATTAAGAGTTTGGCTGTTAACAAAAAGGTCTGCAGTTGAAATCCATCAAGTGCTCCTTTCAAGTAGAACTCATGGTCTGTCCATTATTGAACCCTCCTGAATGCTCCTAGAGCACTTGAGTCTTGACATCACAGAGTTACTCTCCAGTCATCTCTTCCACATAGCTACGTCTCCAGAAAAGTCTCCAGTGGTAGCTGCGGTGATCTTAAAGAACTAATCTGAAAATCATTAAAGATGTCTGTTATGCATCAGGCACAAAACACTTTCAGGATCACTGGATGTGTGAGGGAAAGGAGATGACAACAGAAGGAACAGCTCCAGCTCCAGTTAGTAAATAAATGTATGTGTGGTGTGTGTGTGTAAAATTATTTATATATTACATGGACATAAAGTTGAGCATTAGTTAAACGAATGTCAACTTTTAAAACTAAGAAATAAAATAATGTTTCATGAGGAGGTTGGGAATATTTTTGTAAAAAGTCCTTCAAAAAAAAAAAAGAGAAAATCAAAATCTTCTTTAAATTAAGTCCTTCACATTTTTCAAATAATAAACTACACTTTATTAGTGTTACTTTAGATATGAAATTAGTTAAGCTGCATGGTTTTAACAAGGAGTAAGCTGAAATTCAAAGCTAAATGTTTGAAGTTGGTAGGAATTGGGGGCAACACTGGCTACTTCTCTTCCACTGTGTTTTAACATTTTCGCTCATCCTCACTCCATTCCTTCCATACTGCTATTCCTCCAATACACAAAGGAAAATTCTGCCTTTGTACTTACTGTTCTCTTTGCCTGAAATACCCTGCCCCATTATCCTCATAGTTACTTCTCTCATTTTAATCAGGTCTAATTCAAATGTCACCTTAATAAAGGTTTTTTTCTTACCACTCTCCTTCTAAAATAGTGCCCCATAAAACATTGTCTGTCCCCTTCCGCTTACTAATTTTTTTACAAGGAATTTATAGATATAGTGCCGGAAGATGAGCTCCTTAGGTTGGAAGGCACTCAAAATACTGTTAGGAAAGATCTGCCTCCTAAAAGTGGAGTCCATATTAATGATGTGGATTGAGTAGAGCTTTCGGAACCTACATTTGCTGATGTGGCTTGACTTAGAATGACAGGAACAGCTGCAAACATCCATTAATAATCAGAATGTGGAATGTAAGAAGTATGAATCTAGGAAAATTGAAAATAATCAAAAACAAAATGAAACACATAAACATCGATACCCTAGGCATTAGTGAGCTGAAATGGACTGGTATTGGCCATTTTGAATCAGACAATCATACAGTCTACTACTCCAGAAATGATAAATTGAAGAGTAATGGTGTTGCATTCATCATCAAAAGAACATTTCAAGATCTATCCTGAAGCACAAGGCTGTCAGTGATAGGATAATATCCATACACCTTCAAGGAAGACCAGTTAATACAACTATTATTCAAATTTACGCACAAACCACTAAGGCCGAAGATGAAGAAACTGAAGATTTGTACCAACTTTTGCAGTCTAAAATTGATCGGTCTTGCAATCAGAATGCATTAATAATTACTGGTGATTGGAATGCAAAGTTGGAAACACAGGATTGGTAGTTGAAAAATGTGGACTTGGTGAAAGATACAACACTAGAGATCACATGATAGAATTTTGTAAGGCCAACAGCTTCTTCAATGCATATACCTTTTTTCACCAACATAAACAGTGACTATACATGTAGTAGAAACCCTGGTGGCATAGTGGTTGAGAGCTACAGCTGCTAACCAAAAGGTTGCCAGTTCGAACCCACCAGGAGCTCCTTGGAAACCCTATGGGGCAGTTCTCCTCTGTCCTATAGGGTTGCTATGAGTTGGAATCAACTCCATGGCAACAGGTATGTTGGTTTATACACGTGGACCTCACCAGACGGAATACACAGGAATCAAACAGACTACATCTGTGGAAAAAGACGATGAAAAAGCTCAATATCATCAGTCAGAACAAGGCCAGGGGCTGACTGCAGAACAGACCATCAACTGCTCATACACAAGTTCAAGTAGAAACTGCAGAAAATTAGAACAAATCCACAAGCACCAAAGTACAGTCTTGAGTATATCCCACCTGAATTTAGAGACTATCTCAAGAATAGCTTTGACTTGTTGAACACTAATGATAGAAGACCAGATGAGTTGTGGAATGACATTAAGGACATCATATGTAAAGAAAGCAAGAGGTCATTAAAAAGATAGGAAAGAAAGAAAAGACCAAAATGGATGTCAGAAAAGACTCTGAAACTTGCTCTTGAACATCAAGTAGCTAAAGTGAAAGGAAGAAGTGATGAAGTAAAAGAGCTGAACAGAAGATTTCAAAGGGTGACTCGAGAAGACAAAGTAAAGTATTATAATGACATGTGCAAAGACTTGGAGATAGAAAACCAGAAAGGAAGAACACACTCGGCATTTCTCAAGCTGAAAGAACTGAAGAAAAAATTCAAGCCTCGAGTTGCTGTATTGAAGGAATCTACGGGGAAAATATTAAACAACGCAGGAAACATCTAAAGAAAATGGAAGGAATACACTGAGTCACCATACCAAAAAGAATTGGTGGACGTTAACCATTTCAGGAAGTAGCATATGATCAGGAACCAATGGTACTGAAAGAAGAAGTCCAAGCTGCATTGAAGGCACTGGTGAAAAACAAGGTTCCAGAAATTGAGGGAATACCAATTAAGATGTTTCAACAAATGGATGCAGTGTTGGAAGTGCTCACTCACCTATGCCAAGAAATTTGTAAGACAGCTATCTGGTCAACCAACTGGAAGAGACTCATATTTATGCCTATTCCCAAGAAAGGTGATTCAATCGAATGCAGAAATTATTGAACAATATCATTAATATCCCCAGCAAGTAAAATTTTGCTGAAGATCATTCACAAGTGGCTGCAGCAGTACTTCGACAGGGAACTGCCAGAAATTCAAGCCAGATTCAGAAGATGATGTGGAACCAGGGATATCATTGCTGATGTTAGGCGGATCCTGGCTGAAAGCACAGAATACCAGAAAGATGTTTACCTGTGTTTTATTGACTATGCAAAGGCATTCAACTGTGTAGATCATAACAAATTACGGATAACATTGCAAAGAATGGAAATTCCAGAACACTTAATTGTGCTCATGAGGAACCTGTGCATAGATCAAGAGGCAGTCGTTGGAACATAACAAGGGGATACTGTGTGGTTTAAAATCAGGAAAGGTGTGTGTCACGGTTGTATCCTTTCACCATTCATTGCAATCTGTATTTTGAGCAAATAATCTGAGAAGCTGGACTATATGAAGAAGAACACAGCATCAGGATTGAAGGAAGAACACAGCATCAGGACTGATATAAATTTGCACATTATTATTTCTATAACTGTATGCATTTGATCCCTATTGCATCTGTAAGAAATTACCACTCACTCAGTGACTTAAAATAATACAAATCTGTTATCTTGCAATCTGGAATTCAGGAGCCAAGAATGAGTTTTATTATGCTAAAATCAATGTGTTGGTAGGTCTACATTACTTCTGGGACTCTACCAGAGCATCTGTTTTCTTGCCTTTTCCAGCTTCTAGAGGCTACCTGCATTTCTTGGCTTATGGATCTTCAAAGCTAGCAATGTGGCATCTTCAAACCTCTCTCTCACTCTGACCCCCACCCCCGCCTCTCTCTTGAACTTATGAAGATTCTTGTGATAGTATCAGGCCCACCTGAATAATCAAAAACAATCTTCTCATCACAAGATCTTTAACTTAATCACATCTGTAAAGTCCCTTTTGCCACGTAAAGAAATATTCCCAGGTTCCAGGGATTAGGACATGGACGTCTTTGGGTGTCTGTGGTAGGAGTGTGAGAAGGGTATTTTTCTGTCTACCACACTACGTAATAAACAAAAGAAGAAGAAGAATTAAACCTCACAATATGTAATAATATTATTCTGAAATGGTTCAGGATTACAAAGTAGTATAAAGATGGAACATGACAAAATATAAACTTTTTATTGCAACATGCCTATTTAAAAATTGTGCAGATTATAATGCAGCAGAAAGAAAGAGAAATCCTCTTTTTTGTGATTGTTTTGCAGATACACACACACACACGTCATACATATTCCTCTCCTTGGACAAGTTTCGCAGATTTTGTTATTTAAGTCATGATTTACCTAAATATGTTTTGAATCCTAATGAATTCCTTTTCATCTAAGTATAGAGTAATACTACAAGCAAGGTCGTGTGAGATTAGATTAGCAAGGCTTTACCCAATTTTTAAATTTCTAGAACGAGGTGGGAATAAAACAGCAACAACAACAATAACAACAGTAAATGCAAAACGACCTGCTAACTTTGACTTGTATAATCAATGAAAATAGCCTTCAATTAAGGCAAAGCAAAGAGTATTTCAAACAAACGAAAGCCAAAAGAATTAATCACTAGCAGACCTGCATTGCAAGAGCAACTAAATTAAGTTCTGCAGACTGAAGGAAATTATCCCAGCTAGGAGTTCCTGGGAGGCAGAAACAATTAAGCACCTACTAAGGCTGATGTAAAGGTTGATGTAAAGGTTGGTAGTTTGAGCCTACCCAGAGGTGCCTCTGAAGACAGACCTGGCAATCTGCTTTCAAAAGGTCACAGCCTTAAAAAAACCTAGGAAGTAATTCTACTCTGCACAGATGGGGTCAACATGTCAGAATCAACTTGATGGCAACTAACAAGATTTGTAAGGTTTGTAATTAGAAACGAACAGCACAGAAAAAGTAAGTTTGTATAAGTGTTAAAAGTGGGGAAAAAACCGAATATTTTGTTGGTTTATAAATAGAAGTAAAGCATATGACAAGGTCCCTAAGTGGCACAAATGGTATGTGCTCTGTGCTCCAATGCTAAGCTAAAGGTTGGCAGCTCTAACCCACACTGCAACATCACAAAGGAAGTCCTGGCAATCTGCTTCTGTTAAGATTACAGCCAAGAAAACCCTATGGAGCAGTTCCTCTCCATAACACATAGGGTCACCAAGAGTGGGGATTGACTCAATGACAACTAACAGCAACAACACAAAGAATATCACAAAATCAGAACAGGCAGAAAGAATATAGTCAATTAATTGTAAAGTTGCACTTTCTGGAACATAGTAAAAGTTCTAATTTAAGAGAGAATGTAATAAATTAAGAATGCATTTTATAATTTCTAGGTAATCACTAAAGGACTGATGCTATAGAGCATAAGAGAAAAAAAAACCTCAATAGTGGAGAAATAAATAATTTTTTTTCAATACAGTTGTTGTACAGATATAAGTTCTTACAAGTAGTATTTAAAAGCAAAAATTGATTCATAACACTTCCACCACTTTGTATAATTGTTGCTGGTTGGAAACCCCAGGTTCTGCTCAGTGTGACTTGTTACAGCCAATAAACAAGAGGCCAAGGTGGGAGAGAAGAAATGTGCCTTTCTTTTGTTGCGCAAGGAAAGGAGCAATCAGGGCTTTTGCTTCCAAGACTGCTAAAACGCAGCTTGGGGAGGTGGGCTTTTGCAGAAAGCAGACAAGGAAATATAAATTTATTATGAATATTTAGGATTGACATTTACACAGGCACTCAGGGCTTGGGGATGACTATGTATTTTTTCTAGACAAGGGTTCGATCCCCTGGGATGGAGGAAGAGGTTGATATTTTTTATTAGCGTGTTAAATCTCCACCCAGAGGTGAGGTGCTTATATGTATTTTTAACTTAATGAGCTGATAGGTCACTTGAAATGTTAAGAGGGCACAGAAAAGCAGCTAAAACTGGTCAAAACCATCTATGGCTCATTCTGTGGTTATCTTGTCAAGGACAATTGAAGAAGAATGTGAGGCCTATTCTGCTTGGTGTAGGAGGATAAGCCAGAGCAGGTGTCTCTTAGAAGGGCTGGGCTCTGAGGCTACCTGCCTCATAATCAGACTGCTTAATTTTTGACATTTGGAATTGGTAGGACATAGCATTTCATGAAAATCTTAATGAATATTTCCTCACTACTAATAAAGTTTTATTTTTCATATGTTTAATCACTATTTAGGTTTCCCCTTCTTTGAAATGCCTGCTTATGTATTTACTTCCTTTTTTAAAAAATTTTTCTTACTGATTTATAGAAATTCTTTATATATTTTGGATATCATTTTCAGTTATATGTGTTGCAAAAATGTATGTTATTTAAAAATATATATATATATTACAAATTGTAGCTTTTCTGTTCACTTTATTAGCTGAGTCTTTTAATAAGCAAAAGTTCATAATTTTAATTTAGTAAAACATACCGAGTTTTAGTTTTATGGGTTTTGCTTTCTGTAGGGGAAATCCTTTCCTAATTCAAGGTTAGGAAGACATCCTCCTTGCTTCTAATGATTCTTCTATTTTTCTAGTAGACATTTCTTTGCATGTAACCTGTCTTTCATTTTTGGGCACCCTGAAGATCTTCATTTTGTGTTTGATATTTGTGAGTTTCAATATATGTCTATGCATAGATTTTTTTTTTTTTTTCATTTAACCTACTTAGGCTTTTCACAGAAATTATATTGCTTCTGTCTGTCATGAATATTCCACTCTCCTTCAATAGCAGCATGCAACTAAGCATACAAACATTCTGTTATTTCTCTCATACAAAAAAAAGGCTTTCTTTTGACCTTCTTTCTCTTGCAATTTTCCACCCCATTTCTTCCCTTTTCTTTTCAGTTAAACTCCTAAAAAGTGTTGTCTTTATGTCTCATTTCTTCTCATCCCATTCTTCCAATTGCTCAGGTTAAAAACCTAAGGGTTATATTGAAACCTCTTTTTCTTATTTTTACATACATGTCCAAATCTTCAGAAAATATGTCACCCCTCCATTGCAAACACCTTGCTGTGAGGCACCACTATCATCTCTCACTGGGATTAATACAATAGCCTCCTGATCCACCAATCTCTCTGGTTACAATTGCCCACACTACAGTCTGAGTGACTTCTTTAAAATGTAAATTCTATTATATCTAGTCTGAGGTCAAAATCCTCTTTGTCCTCCTATTTTACTCAGAGCCTTAAAGTGGCCAACAAGGTCACAATAAAACCTATCCCTTGTTTTTCGTTACCTCATTGATCTCTCTTTACCACTTGGTCATTTTGCTAAATGAGCTTTCTGTTCATAGACTATATAAGGCAAAGTCTTGCCCTAGGGCCCTTTTCACTGACTGTACTTTCAGTCTGAAGCTACCTTTCCCCAGATATCTGTATCACTAACTTCCTCATTTCCTTCAATTCTTTACTCAAGTGTTTCTGAATGAGAATCCTATATTCACCACCAAATATTAAATTACAAAGGATCTTCCCTCTAGTATTCCTGACTCCCCTTAACCCTATGTGGTTTGTTTGTTTTGGCATTGGAAATGCCTGTATAACAGCACAAGTAGATTGTGACAATCAATCCCCCACATTACAGTGGCTTAAAATAATTGAGATAATTCTATATGTTCTATGCAGGTCAGCAGAGTGTCTCAGTGACTTGTAGTTCATTTAGACTTAGGGTTTGATGCCACCAGCATCTTCTCATGTTTCCACAATTACCTCAGCATGAGAAAGAAGACAACATAGGAAATTGTGTATGAGCTTTTTAGTACTTTCACAAAGCAATTTGTGTGGTTGTACATAACCTCAAGGGGTTGAGGAAAATCAATCTTCCATATGTTTATGAGGGGTGGAGAACCAGGTATGTTGGTGAAATCTAGAATTAGCTATCATGCCTTCCAACCTACTATATGTTTACTTATTTTCTAAATATTTTATGAGCTACTCATATTCCCCCTTAGAATATTAGATTCACATGGACAGTGAGTTTGAGGTGTTGTTTTGATCACTAGTGAATCCAAGCAGCAGCCAGATCAGCATATATTAAATGAGCAACAAAACCATGTTGAATGTGCCAGAGTCCAACCAAACTGAATTACTTTCACTTTCTTGCAGAAACTGTACTTTTTAAACAATGTAATACATTGTCCTTTTCATTCTAGAATTAGCCTTTCTTCTCAACTTCACATCTCCTAAACATTATAATTTTTGTGCAGTAAAGAATTTATCTTTACCCAAAGAGAGGTCTGTATTTTGCCCTTGGCTTCTGGGGAAAAACAATTAAAAACAAACCCACCGCCATGGGGTTGATTCCAACTCATAGCGGCCCCATAGGACAGAGTAGAACTGCTCCATAGGGTTTACAAGGAGCTCCTGGTGGATTCGAACTACCAACCTTTAGGTTAGCAGCTGTAGCTCTTAATCACTTCTGGTAGGTAATCTCTAAATCCTTTGAATGCCATGGCTGATAGGAATGTCTTTGTTTGCCTGGGTATCTTGGGCTATGACAGGTAGCAACCATGTGATTTAGAGGGGAGACTTCAAACCACACCAACAGTATGATTTAGGGTGAGGGATTTGGGTCAAGAGGTATCAGCCTGACCTCCAAGGTACTGGAGACTGAGATTAGCCATGTGTGCAATTAGCCATATCTACATGATGGAGCCCCAATAAAGATTCTGGACATCAAAGCCCAAGTGAGCTTCTTGGTGTATAGTCTTGAGTAGTCAATACTCCATGTGTATTGTCACACATTGTTACCAGAAGGAGTTGACTCTGTCTGTGACTCCACCTGAAAAGGATATCTGGAGGTTCCTGCTTAGGATACCCCTAGATTCTGCCCCATGTCTCTCTTCACTTGTCTGATTTTAATCCTTATCTTTTCCTTGTAATAAACTGTAAACCTGAGTATAACAGCTTTCAGTGAGTTCTGTGAGTCCTTCTAGTGAATTATGGAACGTGAGAGTGGTTTTGGAAAGTCCCCAAACTTGCAATTGGTCTCAGAACTGAGGCTGGTTTTGTGGGCTGTGTTCCTTCAAACTTTTGCAGTTGGTGTAAGAAGTGAGAACAGAACTGTGGAGTGTTCTCTAACACTACAACACTCAAGGTCCAAGTCAAACCTAGCTTGTCTATAGCATCTTTAATTTTACTAACTACTGTGACCATCTTTTCTAAAATCTCACAATATTTTCCACCTTTAATGGGAGCTTAATACCCAAACATTTTGTCTGTACAAGGTACCAGAACAATTTTGAGCTGAAAGAGCTTAACCAAAACTTGGGGAGGAAGGGTGCAAAAAAAGAGAGAGAGTAATGGGATATTGAAAATAGAACCAGTGGTGGAACCAAGGTCACAAGAAGTGTAAATGAAGAAAACCACTGACAAAGTAAAGGAGCTTGGGTGATGAAAGTCGTTTGTGATCAGCTGATAACCCAACATTTGGTGGTTCAAACCCACCCAGTGGCTTCATGGAAGAAAAGGTCTGGAGACATCACACATAAAGATTACAGCCAAAAACACCCTATGGAGGAAATACTCTGTAACACAGGAGGTTGCCATGTGTAGGGGACCGAATGACGGCACTTAATAATAACACTGACTAAGCAGAGCCAACTTGAATAGGAAGCAAATTGGATAGAAGAAATTATTTTCCTTTATTCTCCCTTTCTTCCACTGAAATTGGATTTTTTCTAGACATTTAGCCAACCAGGTAAAAACTATATTTCCTTAGTTTACCCTGTGGCTAGGTGTGTACATGTGCCTTAAGTTTTAACCAGTGATGTATAAGTGGGCACGTTGTGAGCTACTTCTGGATCATCTACAACTTCAACTTAAAGCTCTTTATCCTGAATTAGCCCTTTTTTCCCTCCCATTGTCCGGAATAAAAATGTAGAATCAACTCAGTTTTGCCCATGCAGATAAGGACACTATTGGATAGTAAAAACACAAGAGAAATAATCTAATTCTCTGCATAAATTTGTGGAGCAAAGCTGTCAAATTCCCAACCAGCAGGACTTATACAGACATAAAGACAGAAATACAATTTTACTTATTAAATTCACTTCAATTTTTTTAGTTTTTTGTTACAGCAGGAGAGACTTTGTTGTTGTTAGGTGCCATCGAGTTGGTTCCAACTTACACTGACCCTATACACAATGGAACAAAACACTGCCCGGTCCTGTGCCATCCTCACAATTGTTGCTATGTTTGAGCCCATTGTTGCAGCCACTGTGTCAATCCATCTCCTTGAGGGTCTTCGTCTCTTTCACTGACCCTCTACGAAGCATGATGTCCTTCTCCAGGGATTGGTTCCTCCTGATAACATGTTTAAAGTAAGTAAAGAAGAAGTCACGCCATCCTGGCTTCTAAAGAACATTCTGGCTGTACTTCTTCAGAGACAGATTTGTTCATTCATCTGGCAATCTATGGTATGTTCAATATTCTTTGCCAACACCATAATTGAAAGATATTTTTAGTTCTTTGGTCTTCCTTAGTCATTGTCCAGCTTTCCCATGCATATGAGGCACACTCCTTAATCGTCAAAGTAACATTTTTGCTTTTTAACAGTTTAAAGAGGTCTTTTGCAGCAGATTTACCCAATAAAATAAGTTGTTTGATTTCTTGACTGCTGCTTCTATGAGCGTTGATTGTGGACCCAAGTGAAATGAAATCCTTGACAACTTCAATCTTTTCTCCGTTTATCATGATGTTGCTTATTGGTCCAGTTGTGAGGATTTTTGTTCCTTTACTTTGAGGTGTAATCCATATTAAAGGCTGTAGTCTGATCTTCTTCAGTAAGTGCTTCAAGTCCTTTCCACTTTCAGCAAGCAAAGTTATGTCATCTGTGTATTGCAGGTTGTTAATTAGTCTTCCTCCAATCCTGATGCCCCATTCTTCTTCATATAGTCTGGCTTCTCTTATTATTTGCTCAGCATACCAATTGAATAAGTATGGTGAAAGGATACAACCCTTACGCACACCTTTCCCGACTTTACACCACGAAGTATCCCCTTGTTCTATTTGACTGACTGCTTTTTGGTCTATGTATAGGTCTACACGAGCACAACTAAGTGTTCCAAAATTCCCATTCTTTTCAATGTTATTCATAATTTGTTATGATCCACACAGTCGAATGCCTTTGCATAGTCAATAAAACACAGGTAAACATCTTATTGATGGACAAGTGGTAGAGAGACTTTACCTCAACTAATATAACAGATGATATCAGAAGTGAAGAATTCAGGGAACACAAGAGCATGCACAAAACAAACAAAATGGACGGAAAAGCTTTTATTCCTCCAGGTTCGGAGTACAAGATTTTTACAAAACCAATTTCATTCTACCCAACTTGCTTTGGTAAGTCAAATCTTTTTTTTTTTATTTTTTTTTATTTTATTGTACTTCAGGTGAAGGCTTACAGAACAAAATAGTTTCTCATTTAACTGTTACTAACAATCGCACAACACATCAAGAATATCCTTACTCCACCTTGTGTTCCCTATCACCAGGGGACTTCCTTGTCCCCTTCTGTCTTCTGGCCCTTGTCACTGGAATACTGTACCTCATTAGTCTCATTTGTTTTTTTTTTTTTTTTTTTTAACACCATTTCCAAACTTTTTACTTACACATTTAAGTGATATTGACTATGCTCTTCCAATTGTGCTGCCATTCTCGCCCAAGATGAAGGCTTACAGGACAAAACAGCCTCCCATTTAATAGTTACTACAAATGTTGCCCTATAACAGTGGTCAACAATCTCACAACACATCGACAGTGTCCTTACTCAACTTGTGTTCCTTATCATCAGTTTCCTACTCCCCCCCTGCCTTCTGGCCTTTGTCACTGGACTAATGCACCTCGTTAGTCCCATTTAGTTTTACTGGGCTGTCCACTCCCAGGCTTAACATCGAACCTCAAAGGTAACTTCACCTCTGAGCTGAAAGGGTGTCTGGGGGCCACACTCTTGAGGTTTCTCCAGTATTCTTTAGGCCAGTAAATCTGGTCTTTTTTCTTGGGGGAGGGGTGAGTTAAAATTATGCTCTACATCCTTCTCCAGCTCTGTCCAGAACCCTCTGCTGTGATCCTGGTCAGAGCAGTCAGTGGTGGTAGCCGGGCACCATCTAGCTGTACTGGACTCAGTCTGGTGGAGGCCTTGGTAGCTGTGGACAATTAGTCCTTTGGACTAATCTTTTCGTTGTATCCTGTTCTCTTCATTCTCCCTTGCTCCCGAACGGATGAGACCAGTGGAGTATCTTAGATGGCCACTCATAGGCTTTTAAGACCCCAGACACTACTCACCAAGGTAGAATGTAGAGCATTATCTTTATAAGTAGTGTCATGCCAATTGAGCTAGATGTTCCCCGAGACCATGGTCCCCAGAGCCCTCCGTCCAACAAATCAGTCCCTCTGGGGGTTTGGATGTGTCTATAGGGCCTCCATGACCTTTCCTTGTGCAGGTTGTGTTAGTTTCCCCTGTATTGTGTACTATCTCACCTCTCAGCCAAGGTACCACTTATCTATTGCCTATTTAGTATCCCCCCCCCCCCCCCAATCCCTGGTAACCAACAAGGATTGTTACATTTTGCATGTGAATTTTTTCATGGGTTTTTACAATAGAGGTCTCATACAATTTTTGTCCTTTTGTGATTGACTTATTTCACTCAGCATAATGTCCTCCAGTTTCATCCATGTTATGAGATGGTTCACAGATTAATTGTTGTTCTTTCTCGTTGCATAGTACTCCATTGTGTGTATGTACCACAGTTTGTGTATCCATTCATCTGTTGATGGACATCGAGGTTGTTTCCATCATTTTGCTATTGTGAACAATGCTGCCATGAACGTAGGTGTGCATATGTCTATTCGAGTGATGACACTTATTTCTCTAGGATATATTCCTAGGAGTGGGATTGCTGGATCGAATGGTATGTCTATTTTGAGCTTTCTGAGGAAGCGCCATATCGTTTTCCAAAATGGTTGTATCATTTTGCATTCCCACCAGCAGTGCATAAGAGTTTTCATCTCCCCGCAGCCCCTCCAACATTTGTTATTTCCAGTATTTTTGATTCGTGCCAGTAATGCCGGGGTGAGATGGTATCTCATTGTGGTTTTAATTTGAATTTCTCTAATGGCTAGTGATCACGAGCATTTCCTCATGTGTCTGTTGGCCATTTGAAAGTCTTCCTTGGTGAAGTGTCTGTTCATTTCCTTTGCCCATTTTTTTATAGGATTGTTTGTCTTTTTGTTGTAGAGGTGTTGGATTTTCTTGTAGATTATGGAGATTAGACCTTTGTCTGACTTGTACTGTCCAAACATTTTTTCCCAGTCTGTAGGTTCTCTTTTGACTCTTTTGGTGAAGTCTTTCGAAGAGCATAGGTGTTTGATTTTTAGAAGATCCCACTTATCTAGTTTATCTCTTGGGTTTTTTGTGTTGATGTTTATGGTTTGTATCCTGTTAATGCCATGTATTAAGGCCTGAAGTGTTGGTCCTATTTTTTCTTCTATGAATTTTATAGTTTGAGGCTTTATATTCAGGTCTTTGATCCATTTTGAAGTAGTTTTTGTATATGGTGTGAGGCATGGGTCCTGTTTTATTTTTCTACAAATGGATATCCAGTTTTGCCAGCACCATTTATTAAAAAGACTGTCTTTTCCCCATTTGATGGACTTTGGGCCCTTGTCGAAAATCAGATGACTGTAGGTGGAGGGGTTTACATCTGGGTTCTCAATTCTGTTCCATTGGTCAATGTCTCTGTTGTTGTACCAGTACCAGGGTGTTTTGAGTACTGTAGCTGTATAGTAGGTTCTCAAGTCAGGTAGTGTGAGTCCTCCAACTTTATTCTTCTTCTTCAGTAGTGCTTTACTTTTTCGGGGTTTCTTCCCTTTCCATATAAAGTTAATAATTAGTTTTTCCATCTCTTTGAAGAATGTTGTTGGTATTTGTATCGGGATTGCATTGTATTTGTAAATTGCTTCAGGTAGAATTGCCATTTTCACAATGTTGAGTCTGCCTATCCATGAGCATGGTATGTTTTTCCATTTATGTAGATCCCCTTGGGTTTCATGCAGCAGTGTTTTGTAGTTTTCTTTGTATAGGTCTTTTAAATTCCTGGTCAGATTTATTCCTAAGTATTTTATCTTTTTAGGGGCTATTGAAAATTCTATTGATTTCCTGATCTCCTTTTCATCGTTCTCTTTACTGGTGTATAGGAATCCAAATGATTTTTGAATGTTTATCTTGTATCCTGCTACTCTGCTGAATCTTTCTATTAGTTCCAGTAGATTTCTCGTGGAGTCTTTAGGATTTTCTATGTATAGTATCATATCATCTGCAAACAGGGAGAGTTTAACTTCTTCATTACCAATTTGGATGCCCTTTATTTCTTTCTCTTGCCTTAATGCTCTAGCTAAAACTTCCAGCACAATGTTAAATAGGAGTGGTGATAAAGGGCATCCTTGTCTTGTTCCTGTTTTCGAGGGGAATGTTTTCAGCCTCTCTCCATTAAGAATGGCGTTGGCTGTTGGTTATGCATAGATGCCCTTTATTATGTTGAGAAATTTCCCTTCTATACCTATTTTATTGAGAGCTTTTATCAGGAATGGGTGTTGGACTTTGTCAAATGCCTTTTCTGCATCAATTGAGATGATCGTGTGATTTTTTTCTTTCCTTTTATTTATGTGGTGGATTACTAGATGGATTTTCTAATGTTGAACCATCCTTGCATACCTGGTATGAATCCTACTTGGTCATGGTGTATTATTTTTTTGATATGATACTGAATTCTATTGGCTAGAATTTTGTTCAGAATTTTTGCATCTATACTCATGAGAGATATTGGTCTTTAATTTTCTTTTTTTGTGATGTCTTTGCCTGGTTTTTGGTATCAGCATTATGCTGGCTTCATAGAATGAATTTGGAAGTGTTGCTTCCTCTTCTATGCTCTGAAATAGCTTGAGTAGAACTGGTACAAGCTCTTCTGTAAATGTTTTGTAGAATTCTCCAGTGAAGCCATCTGGGCCAGGGCTTTTTTTGCTTGGGAGTTTTTTTATTACCTTTTCAATCTTTTCTCTTGTTATGGGTCTGTTCAGATTTTCAATATCATTTTGTTGTAGTTTGGGTAGACTGTGTGTTTCTAGAAATTTATCCATTTCCTCTAGGTTTTCAAATTCGTTGGAATATAGTTTTTCATAATATTCTCTTATAATCCTTTTTATTTCGGTTGGGTCTGTTGTAATGTCCCCGATTTCATTTCTTATTTGGGTTATTTGTGCCCTCTCCTGTTTTTCTTTTGTCAGTCTGGTCAGTGGTTTGTCGATTTTGTTGATTCTTTCAAAGAACCAACTTTTGGTTTTGTTGATTCTTTCTATTGTTTTTCTGTTCTCTATTTCATTGATTTCTGCTCTGATCTTTACTATTTCCTTTCTTCCAGTGGTTGTAGGCTTTTTTTGTTGTTCTCTTTCTATTTGTTTGAGTTCTGTAGTTAATGTTTTGATTTTGTCCCTTTCTTCTTTGTTGATATGTGCATCTATTGGTATAAATTGTCCTCTGAGGACTGCCTTTGCTGTGTCCCAAAGGTTTTGGTATGATGTGTTTTCATTTTCATTTGATTCTAGGAATTTTTTAATTCCATCTCTGATTTCTTCTATTACCCATTGATGTGTAAGCAGATTATTATTCAGTTTCCATGTAGTTGTTTTTTTTTCCTTGCTCTTTCTAGTGTTAATTTCTACCTTGATGGCATTGTGGTCAGAGAAGATGCTGTGAATTATCTCAGCATTTTGGATCTTGTTGAGGATTGCTCTGTGGCCTAAGATGTGGTCTATTCTGGAGAACGTTCCATGTGCATTGGAAAAGAATGTGTACTTTGCAGCGGTTGGATGGATTGTTCTATATATGTCTATGAGGTCCAGTTGGCTGATTCTGTCCTTTAGGTCTTCTGTATCTTTGCTGAATTTCTTTTTAGTTGTTCTGTCCTTTACTGAAAGTGGTGTGTTGAAGTCTCCTACTATTATTGTGGAACTGTCAATTTCTCTTTTCAGTGCTGTTAGAGTTTTTTTTATGTATTTTGGAGCCCTGTCATTGGATGCATAGATATTTATTATGGTTATGTCTTCATGATGGATCATCCCCTTAATCATTATATAGTGTCCTTCTTTGTCTTTTATAGTAGATTTTGTTTTAAAGTCTATTTTATCTGAGATTAGGATTGTCACTCCTGCTATTTTCTGATAGTTGTTAGCTTGATATATTTTTTTCCAACCTTTGATTTTTAATAAATTCACATCTTTGTTTCTAAGGTGTGTCTCTTGTAGACAGCAAATTGATGGATCCTGTTTTCTTATCCATTCTGCCACTCTCCGTCTCTTTATGGGTGCATTGAGTCCATTTACGTTCAGTGTAATTATTGATAGATGGAAGTTTGTTGCTGTCATTTTGTAGTGCTTTTTTTTGTGGTGCTGAAGTTTTCTTTGTTGTTCTTATTCTCTTGTGCAGAGTTACTTTTGTTTGTGGATTTTGTGTTCATTTTTTTTGTTTTTGTAGGTTTTGTTTTTATTGAGACTTTATGTTTTTCGTCTTTATTTTTATGAGTTGGTTTGTTAACTTTCTTTGTGGTTACCATGAATTTTACCCTTATCTTTAGAATTTTGAAGCAGTCTACCGTTACTTGGTATCGCCGTGCCTTCCTCTCCTTTAGAAGGTTCTATATCTATGCCGTTTGTTCCCTCTTTCATTGTTTTGATGTTGTTGTCATCCTTTGATTGATTTCTCTGATTCCCTGTTGTATTTCTTTTGTTTTTGGAAAGTCCTCTGTAGTTCAGTTCCTAGAATGGTATCTGGTTCATATGAACCTGCGTCCTAGGTCCTAGGTCCTGCCTGAGGGCTGAAGCTGTTTGTCCTCAGATTGAAGAACTCCCTTTAATAATTCTTGTAAGTTTGGTTTTACTTTTGCATATTCCTTTAGTTTCTGTTTATCTGGAAATGACCTAATTTCACCATTAAATTTGAATGAGAGTTTTGCTGGATGTATTATTCTTGGCTGACAATTTTTTTCTTTCAAGATTTTATATATGTCATCCCACTGCCTTCTTGCCTGCATGGTTTCTGCCGAATAATCTGAGCTTAGTCTTATTGTTTCTCCTCTGTATGTGACTTCTTGTTTTTCACGAGCTGCTCTCAGGATTCTTTGTTTGTCTTTAGTTTTAGTGAGTGTGAATATGATATGTCTTGGTGATTTTCTTTTGGGGTCTCTTCTATATGGGGTTCGTTGAGCTTCTTGGATGGCCAGCTTTTCATTTTTCATGATATTGGGAAAGTTTTCTGTCAGCAGTTCGTCAATGACCCTCTCTGTGTTTTCTGTTTTCTCCGCCTGTTCTGGGATGCCAATCACTCATAAGTTTTTGCTTTTAATTGTGTCCCACATAACTCTCAGGGTCTCTTCATTTTTCTTTTTTCTTTTTTCTGAGTTTTCCTGAAACAGAGTTGTATCCAAGTGTTTGTCTTCAGTTCCACTGATCCTGTCTTCCATGGTTTCAAATCTACTTCTCAGCCCTTCTATGACACCGTCTATTTCTGAAATCTTGTTTATCTTTTGGATTTCTAATTGTTGTTTTTGTATAACTTTGAGTTGTGAATTTATTTTGGCATTTTGTTCCTGCGTCATCTTCTTGAATTCTTCCAATTTTTTGTCTGTATTTTCCATAAATTTGTCTTTTTTTTCCTCATGTTTGTCAGCTTTTTGCCTCAGTTCTTGGAAACTTCCTAGTATTAGTAATTTGAGTTCCCTATCAGGTACTTCTAGTGCATTTTCTTCCACAGGAGAGTTATCTTGTGTTTTAATTTGGACGCCTATTGGAGCCATCTTGTCTCGTTTTTGTAAATGTTTTGATATTGTTTGCTGTTTTGGGGGCAGTCATTAGATATTTCTCTCGTTTATTGATTGTAGATTTTTTGTTGTTGTTGTTTCGTCCTTGTGGTATAGCTGGGCAGATCTTGCTGAAGAGGAGCCACTGGGACGGGTTGTTTGTGGCATTCACTGCAGCCACCAGGACGGTCGGTAGTCAGTGTTGGGCAGGTTCCAATAGGGCGTGCCTGCACAGCTTGGTGCTGTGATGTCTAGTGCACAGTGCAGGTAGTTAGGGTGCAGCAGGAAGATGGTTATGTGTGAAGCTAAGCTGGATATGCGAGAGAGGAGAGAGGAGCAGGAGCAAAAAGCATACAAACATAAAAGAATGCTAGGGGAGCTTGTCATTGGAATGGACAGATGAGAGGCTATGGGATGGAGGAAACCAGAAGGGGGAAGAGAAAGAAAAGGAAAGAATGAACACATAAAAATCAGAAAAGTTAAAGAACTGCAAAGTTCCCAGGGATCGCACCGATGCAGCTATGAGGTCTGGGGGAGTCGGTCTCAGTTTTGACAGCACAGCCTGGTCAGAAGGTACAGAGGCATACATCGCCTGGTATTCAGGGGTCAGAAAGAGAAGGAAGAGATAGAGAGATGAGAAATTAAGCAATGAAGAAAGACAAAAGGGAAAAAGAGGGAAACGATGACAAAACTAATCAAAAAAGAAGAAAAATAAAATTAATTAAAAAAAAAAAAAAAAGGCAACACCAGCAGTCTGTGCCAACTAATGGGACCCAGAGAGCCCCCACTCAGGGGCGCGAATTCCAAGCAGCTGGCAGTCTCGGGATTAAGAGACCGTGGCCACGGGAAGCAGAGGGGCTAACGAACAAAGGCCTTGGGATCTCACCAGCGCGGCAGCCCAGACCTGGTATCCACCACATGCCCGAACACAGCCCCACAGCCCCACCGGAGAGAGCAAAGATGGCGCTCGGAACCAGGCACCCGGGCAAAAGGAGGGGAAGGCAGCGAGAGGCAAGCGAGAAACCAGAAGAAGCAGAAAATGCCACACCAACAGCCAAAAAATGGGACCCAGAGAGCCCCCACTCAGGGGCACGAATTCCAAGCAGCCGGCAGTCTCGGGGTTAAGAGACCATGGCCACGAGAAGCAGAAGGGCGAACGAACAAAGGCCCCGGGATCTCACCAGCGTGGCAGCCCAGACCTGGAAGCAGCCACACGCCCGAACGCAGCCCCACAGCCCCGCAGGAGAGAGCAAAGACGGCGCTCAGAACCAGACACCCAGGCAAAAGGAGGGGGAGGAAGCAGAAAAAGCTTCGCCAGCAGCCAGCAAACAGCTCTCAGAAAACCGCCAGCCTGGGAGCACGGAATCCAAGCACCGGCACCCCCCAGCCCAGGGACCCTGGCCACGGAAAGCAGGGGAGCCCCACCCGAGGCGGAGAGGGGTGGGGGGTGGGAAAGCGCACACCGCAGTTTACTGGTCGTTCTGTCTCCCACTGGACACTCTGCGAGGCTGCTCTCCCGTTCGCTGGTCTCTGATAGGAATCCAAGATGGTGCATGCACGCTGCGTTAGCTGGTAAGGAATCTCTGCATGAGTCTCTCCTCGCTCTCTGTACTCTTTTAGTATTCTCACTCCTTTTGGTGTTTGGCTGAGTTCTTTATCTCTTCATTTGGTGTTCTAGGGTTTCAGGATTGTTGATTCTCTGTTAGCCTTAGTTTTTTGGATCTTTGCTGTGGAGGGACGGCGTGGTGTTTCTGCCTAGAGCGCCATCTTGCCCCCTGGTTTCCAGTCAAATCTTTTTTTTTTTTTTTCCCCAGATCTCAGATCAAGCATCACATACTCAGGAAAGTCTTTTCTGCCCTCTCTTCCTCCAAGTCAAGATTAAAAATTGTCATTATATAACTTGTGTTCCTTCCATACACCTGCTCAATACTCAGTCTGCTTCACACAGTTTGTTCTGTTTTATTTTTCTCTCATCCTTAGTAATTCATGAAAAGATTCATATTCTTCTTTTTTCCAGAAACAGTAAGAAGGATTCTCCTCAGTAAAAGATGATTTTTTAAAAATATTTTAAAAATCTAAATGCATTAGAAGTCTCTAAACCAGTGTTAAGTTTAATCTCTAAGGATAAAGCATATCCATTTGTTTTGGGAGGGTACTAATGATGGAATATCTTGTCTTTCCAGACTCAATCTCCGTTTAATAGCACTTTAAGTATGCACCCAGCCTCCAACCTCTGTCACAAAGGGAAAGTGGTTTTGCCTAAGTCTCCCCATTTCCTGTCTATAATATGAGGATAAATGTATTATACAGGAACCATGACTGCTTACAATGAAAACAACACACAATGAGAACTACATTCAAGTATGATACTCTCAAGCTGAAACTGACTTGATGGCAATAGGTTTGGTTTGTTGTTTTTGGTTTATGTAGTTTTTATATTCCTTTTCCATATAAAACTATATTTTAATAGTGGTGAGTATCTATGTTCAATGTTTGTTTTACAGACAAGTTCATATTTAATAACTCAACCAGGGTAGAATCTTAGATATTCACCTTGTGAATAGTTTTGAGAAGAGTATGAAACAATACATTATTATTCATGTCAATTCCCCCTTATTACAAAGTTTGCTTATTGAACAAAATTCGTTAGCATTATCTCTATTTCAGGATAATAAACCTATGAACTCTTACGGTATATTGTAACAGCAGCTTATAGCTCTTAGAATTATTCATTTTAGAGTCTTCCTCTAAGCTCCTTCTTAGATGTTGTGTATCTTCTGGGCTTAAGACTTATGGGACAAAAATCAGGCTTTGTGCATGTTGACTTGAGACAGACTGCAAATTCTTGGGTCTTCTGGATAATTTCTTTTCTATACAAGTATATATAATACGACTAAGAGGTTATCATAAGATTTACGTAATTCATCCCTACACTATGCAATATATTAAAATCTCTATCTTTATATTGCTTTACATTTCGAAGTGAGAAATGTAAAGGAAATATATTCTGAAAAATTTCGTTATGTAAGTATGCAGTTATACTTAGATTTTTCAAACACAGGCTCATTTATCTCATTTTGAAACCAATAAACTTATCTACGTGGAATAGCAATGTTATTTTTGAGGCAACCAACTAAAACTGCTATTTAGGCATTATATATGACTTGCTACTTTAACTATGAAAACATTTTTATTTTTGATCAAAACTCCCAGCAGCCTCATGACAACTAATTTAAAAACCATTGAAGGAAACATTTATATAAGTTTGGGATGAATTTTTAACAAATGAGCATGGAATTTCCATCACTTTATCTAAAGATCTAAAATATGTTGAAGGATTTCATTTATTCAAAAGGGCATAAATGATAGTCTTATATAACATATGAAATAACACTCCCCCCAAACCCAAATACCATACCAGCACAGGCTCAGAGAATTGCACAAAAAAATAGAAAACACAACCACATAGGATCAATTGGAACTTTTCTCTAGGAAATTTGGAATGGAGACAGTACCATGCTGAGTCAGTTAGCTATGCGTAATTGACCTATAAGGCTATATCCTCCCTATATGTTTCTGGGATCTTCATTTTGGAGATGTTTTGATAGGCTAAATTCTAATACAAGCACCCATATACAGAAAGGACATGGAAAATATGCACACAGAGAAAGGTAAGAGTCCTGGAGTTTGAGAGGACAAAAATAGCTTTCCAGCTACTGAGAAGCATAAATATACTTCCAAAAATTAATCAATAACCTCATATGCATGTAAAAGCTAGACAATGAATAAGAAAGACCAAAGAAAATTGATGCCTTTGAATTATGGTGTTGGCAAAAAACACTGAATACACCATGGACTACCAGAAGAACGAACAAATTTTCTTGAAAGAAGTACAGCCAGAATGCTCCTTAGAAGCGAAGATGGCTAGACTTCATCTCACTTACTTTAGATATGTTACCAGGTGGGACCAGTCCCTGGAGAAGGACATCATGCTTGGCAAAATAGAAGGTCAGTGAAAAAGATGAAGACTCTCAAGGAATGGATTGACACAGTGCCTGCAACAATGGCCTCAAGCATAGCAACGATTTGAGGATGGTGCAGGAGCAGGCAGTGTTTTGTTCTGTTGCATGTAGCGTTACTCTGAGTCTGAACCAACTCAAAGGCACCTAACAACTTCAAAATTAATTCCATTTATTTTGCCTGTATACTTACAATAAATGTCCATTTCTTAAGTTAAAGTGAATGTGTTTCTTTTAGCCAGTGCTTAAAAGTCTACATTTAAAAATCCATATTTTGAAAATAAATTTTAACTGTAAAAGGAAAATGTTCTTATCTTCTTAACACAATTTTTTTGCCCTGGGACTGGACAGTAAAACAAATGGGGACATTACCAAGAGGGAGTTGGAATAATAAAGAGAAATCATTCTCCAATGCTAAAATATGAAATTCTCAAAATTTAATGACAAATTTATTTTCTAGGTGTGACTTAAAATAATACTATAAATCAGTTTTACTTTCTGCTGTATGTTTAACTACTTGTATAAACATGAGGATAAATTAACTAGCCTTTAGCAATCAACAATCTCCAAAAATTTCATAAGTGCACACAATGTGCAAATCATGGCACTACATACAATGACAAAAAATTAAAAAAAAAAAAAGCACTTTTCTATATTCAAGAATATACACTTTATATTAATAGTAATTATCTAAAGATCAAGTAGTAAAAGAGAACAGTGGTCTTCACATGTCTCTGTCTGGGGACCTCTTACACCCTTAATGTTATTGAGAACCGCAAACATCCTTCTTTATGTGGGTTATATCTATTGATATTTACTATATTAGACATTAAAACTAAGAAATTTCTTAAATATGTGCTAATCATCTTCAAATAATAATAACACACATAAATGTTAACAAATGTAAATTTGCTGGGAAGAGCGGCACTGTTGTATATTTCGCAGATCTCTTTAATGTTTGACTGAATAGAAGACAGATGTTTCTGCACTCAATGTATTGAGATATGTTTTTTGATTGAAGTATATGAAGAAGATATGTATTTGAAAAAATAGAGGAACTCCCAGACCTCCTGAAAGAATCTCAGGTATGGTGTAAGACCTGAAATTAAAACTCATTATTATTTACTACCTTAACATCTAAAACTGGGAGGGCCTCAAGTGGCCTAATTGCAAGTTTCCCTCCCCAATCCACTCCAGTGGATGAGGTTCCCCAGCCAAACAGCCTTCCTTATCAGAGAGACCAGCTGTGGTTCCTGCTTATCCCTGAGTAGCTGGTTTTAGTTCCCTGTTAGCTTGCAGATTATTCAGACAAGCCATTCACATCCTCTCACAAGAACCAGCAGGCTCCCCACCCTCTTGAAGCAGCAGCCACCCTACCCTTTTGATGCTACAAAGCCTGCCTCCCACAGGCCCTAGTCATTCACTCTGTTCCCAAGTGCAACCCCCATGTGTGGAATGCATTGTCTTCCTTCCCCATGCTGTGAGTAGGTATGACTAATAAACTGTTGTCAAGCTCATCTGTCCAGTGATGAGTGTGATGTGGTCATTCTCATAACCCTAGGACAGGAGTCCCTCCCTCACCAATGAGGTGAATAACTCATACTTGTTATTCAAGTTGTTGCAGTCGAGTTGATTCCTATTCATAGTGACCCTATAGGACAGAGTAGAGCAGCCCATAAGGTTTCAGTGGAGCAGCTGGTGGATTTGACCTTTTGGTTAGCAGCTAAATGCTTAACCACTGTGCCACCAGGGCCCCATGAATTGAGTAGGAGTCAGTTAAAATATTTTGAGAACTGCTGACGATGTACAGGTTTAATTTCAACACAATTATAATAAAAACCAAACCCATTGCCATAGAGTCAATTCCGACTCATAGCGACCTTATAGGACAGAGTAGAACTGCATCATAGAGTTTCCAAGGCTGTAATTACTTTTAGAGAACAGAGACTTAAAAGTAAACAAAAGTGTTTTGGAAGTCCCTGGGTTGTGAAAGTGGTTAACCCGCTGGTTGCTAACCAAAAGGTAGGAGGTTCATGTCCACCCAGAGGTGCCTCAAAAGAAAGGCAAGATGATCTACTTTTAAAAACTCAGTCACTGAAAGCCCATGGAGCACAGTGCTATTCTGACACACATGGGGGTGAAGGTGACTCAAGGACAACTAGTTTATCTACACTAACCCTGTGAGGTAGACAAATATTATTCCCAATTTTCAGATAAAGAATATGAGGTTGAGAGACTCTACTAGACCAGAACAATGGTCATTAGGTGTAGAAACTAGGCCCAAATGTTTTTGTTGTTTGCTTGCTTGATTGCTTGTTTTCCAAAGAATTTTTTGAGATGCAACCGGATTGGAATTTCCAACCTTGGGTTTGAATCCATGTGTGACCTTGGACACTTTCATTAGCATTCTATAAGCTCAGTTCCCTTATAAGCAATGGGAGAAACTTCAATGGTTCTGACATTGAGATTTACATTGCTGGTTGCTAAGGTTGCAGAAAATGATTCGTGATGTGCCCCTAAGACATTGTCTAGCACATGATGATTGCTTAGTAAATGGTTGCTGTTGTACTTATAAAATAATATTTATCTTCATATTTAAGTATGTTTCACTATATGACACTGCCTGGAAGTGTTTAAATAAACCCTGGAAGGATTTAAATAAATGGAAGGGATAATCTCAGTAATTTATTTTTGTGAATGGATAGTTACAGGGCTTGTCATGTAACTTGCAAACTTTTAACTGACAGGAGCCAACTCACCTCAATATGTTATAAGAACAGAATTGAGCTCCTAATTTTGTTCCCTTTAGTCAATATCTTAATCTAAATCCTGAGACTTGAGTTAATACTTAGGGAAGAAAAAAAATGCTTTCGCAAGCTTAAATTTTTCAATATTGTACATTTTCATTTGGGTTGATGTTTAAGTCTATTTAAGAACTAGGCAGCATGAAAGGCAAGTTTTTACATCATTTGCTTATTTTATTTACATGTTTATCTCCACAGAGTGATCACAACTCAAAAAATATATTGCACTTACAGGAAGAAATGCAAATTGATATTTTTATTAAAGAGTAACATATTCTGTCAATTTAGTAAATAATGTTGATTACCATATTTTTTCTGCTCTGAAAATCAAAACTCAAGAAATTTCACATGGTGCTAAGCCTTTAAATGTTACAATTTTTACAGGTCACTATTCAATTAAAATAATGCCTTTTAATTAAACAAATTGTATCTTATATATCAAAGAAAATAGTTTTCTATGTATTTATTTATTAAATCTTAATATTACCCTATTCTAGAAACTTCATCTTATATACATGTAGTAAAGATGGTATAAAAAAAAAAATGGTGCCAACTGTAAAAAGGTTGTGGCAACAGCATCAGACCTCCTGGTCTAACTTCAGAACGGGAAAGAGAGAGAATCATTTTCAGCATCAACAGCCCAAGCCTGATTCTTATAAGGCAGAGGTCAGATATACCTCTTGTGTCCAACCTTTCAACCAATTCTGACACTAGCTGTCTCTCACACATCATTCTCTGCTTCTCTACTGGATTCGATAATTCACTGCAATGGCCACATAGAACTCACAGACAACACTCAGATTGTGGGATTTAACAGGGAAGTAACAGGTTACAATTCAGGATCAGGAACAACTCAGGACATAGTTCTTCGGTCAGGACAGCTTCTCCACTGTGCCTACAGACAGGTGTCTCCCTGGCTCTCAGCTTCTTGGCCCTTAGCCCTCAGCCCTAGGCTCCTGGGCCCCTCTGCCCCTTGGGTCTCTTGGGCCGGCCCAGCCTTTGCCCTGCTTGAGCAAGTGTTACAAATCTCTTTAGTCCCACCAGTAAGTGCTGTGCTATGTTTGAGCCCATTGTTGCAGCCACTGTGTCCATCCATCTGGTTGAGGGTCTCCCTCTTTTTTGCTGACCTTCTACTTTACCAAGCATGATGACCTTTTTCAGGGACTGGTCCTTCCTAATAATATGTCCACAGTAAGTGAGACAAGTCTTACCATCCTTGCTTCTAATGAGCCTTCTGGCTATACTTATTCCAAGACAGATTTGTTCATTCTTCTGGCAGTCCATGGTATATTCAATATTCTTTGTCAACACCATAGTTCAAAGGCATTGATTCTTCCGTCTTCCTATTCATTGTCCAGCTTTGGCATGCATACGAGGCCACTGAAAATACCATCGCTTGGGTCAGACACACCTTAGTCCTCAAAATGACATCTATTTGTTTTTATTAAGGCAGCACTAGGTAATAAAAGTATATCAAGGAACTGGTTTTTCATCAGAATGGACAAGATAAAACAGGATACACACTTTCAGAGTCCTGAGCTTCACCAGGCAGAGGGAAGCTGCGGGATTTTGGAATCATGTACAGGGCATGTTATAAATAAATAGAAAGGAGCACAAAGGGTATACTAAAGGAATACTTTTTTCCTTCACAGATTGTTTTTGTTTTGGTTTGTTTTTTATTTGGTTGGTGTTTTTTGTTTGTTTGTTTTTTCTTAGAGTTAGTGCAAAATGGGAGTAGTTATGATAGCCAACAGCAGCCAGGAGCTGCTTCGCCATTATCAAACAAAGCCATAGAAGACAGCACCGGGTGTGGCTCAACTGGGAGCTGCTCAGACCAAGGGGAACCTACCCCTCCTGTCCATTGCCCTCAAAGCCCTGAGTGTGGCTCAAGCCAGTCAAACCCAGTTTATTAACCTACACACCAAAGAAAAAATGCAATTTGTCTTACAGCGCCTGTGCACCATGATAACTTATGTAGTCCATAATGTTTGTATGTACTTCCTTGTAAGAGACTGTATGAAAGGGTCTGCCTCCCTGTGTTCAGGAAGCTTGATTTGAGATATATACCTCCTTGCTCCTTGCCTGGGAACTTGGAATAAACGCTCTTTCTCTCTCCTTACCTCAGCGGGTCTTTACTGACGTGAAACCACACTGAGCAGGACCTGCTTTGCAAAACAGTTAGGAGCATGTATTTTATAATTCTCCTTTTATTATAGTCTCAGAGGCATCATTGTCCACCAAATGCCTTTATCTCTTAGAGGTAAACATGATACCTTCACTTTGGAAAACGTGTTTGCTTATTTCTTGTTGACCTTTTTTTTTTCCTTTTAAAATTAAGGAAAAAAAATCTTTCTGAAACACCACAAAGTTAATTGAAAATAATGATTGGGATTTTAACAATTTAACCTACTATCTGAGCTTTGAAAATAACCAATCCAAGCCCTCAAACTTACTATTTAGATTCTCTTCAGCACCCAAAGTGTAAAAGCTTACAGGACAGGGACTGCCTGCTCCATTTTGTATCTGCAACACTTAGCAAAATGCTCGACTCAATAAATGTTGTGTGTTTTACAAATCTCATCACATGTTAAAAGACTAAAAAGAGAAATAGTTTTTCTTTTTGTCATGGAAACAAATTAAAATACTTCAAAGCAGTAATATTCTTATCTCCTTGGTTAGGTCGTCATTAAAAAAAAAAAATTTCCAGGAGTACGGTACTTTCATGCAAATAATGCCGGCCTTCTACATTTGTTTGCCAACCTTGTCCTCCTCCCTCCCCTGCCCCAGGTATTCTCCTAAGGGTAATACGCTAATTTTTTACAGCAACATGTAAAAAAAATAAATAAGTAAACATGGCGTAATGGTGCTGAGGAAAATACCTGGGGAGGGGAAGGGCTTGGTTGGCAAACAATCATAGAAGGTGAGTGTTATTTACTTGAAAATATAGTGACATATAATTCTCCTTTTGCTGAAAATTCCTTATGTTTTTGAGGCGCTAAGATGTTTTGGTTTAAGAGGGATGCTTTACAAATTAAGTATAAGCATAATTACAAATGAATAAAATTAACGCCATAAATTTGAGGTAATGGATTATGTTGTGTTGCTAATAGTAAATTTCCAACCTAAATTTGAATATAATATGATTTCTATGGTAAACATTTCTACTGAGTTCCATAGGCCTAGTCAACCTTGAACCATGCAATGACTCTATTTCTCTATCATTTTTCTCCCTTTTAAGGTGCTACCAATCTTGTGTTCCTATAGTGCCCTGTGGAAGGAAGTTGGGCTTCACTTAGGACAAAGACATTTTTTATGTGCTTATTCTATCTTATTTTTGTCAACTTTTCATAATTAAATTAATACTACTTGGAGCCAGTGAAATCATAAACCCAAAGGCAATCATGCCACTTACATAATAGATCTGTACTTGTTTTGATATGGTCATTCAAATGATGTAGAATATGCTTATATAAAGTCACTATTAAATCATTATCAAAGGGAAAACACATAATTAAAATTAAAATTCTAGAACTTGAGGGTACCTTATAAATATGTTCACAGACTTCCATGTGTCTATAGAAGCAAGTTTGAACAACACTATTTAGTAGGCATGGGGGGAAGAAAATGTCATGTGTTATACAAGCAATTGTTAGGAACTATTTTAATTTTTATAGTTAAAGAGAATATTTATAAGTTTATTAATTAGAAACATGAATCTATTTTTTTCCAAAGAGAATATTAAAATTATAATTTTGAACCCAAACCTATACAACACCCTTTAATTTATTCCATAATTTACTTGAAAACTATTTTCAATAAAGACAATAGAAATTACTTTAGCAAAGTCACTATTTTATTTTCAGTATAAAAAACCCAAACCTATTGCCATCGAGTTGATTCTGACTCATAGCAACCCTACAGGCCAGAGTAGAACTGCCCCACAGAGTTTCCAAGGAGTCCCTGGTGGATTCAAACTGCTGACCTTTTGGTTAGCAGCTGTAGCTCTTTATCGCCACACAACCAGGGTTTCCATTTTCAATATATGTATATAAATTACTTAAATTCCTTGATAGTGGTTTATCTAACCATTGCGATAAAAATAATTACACAAAAGCTCAAGAATAATATTCAGTTGGGCATTATTTAAAGTTAATGTTGACTGTAGGTGCTTGAGGAAAAGTATGTTTAATTATTGAAGGAGAAGGTAGGGAACTTGTGTGGAAATGCTAAAGGGGACTCTGGTTACAGTTGGGGTCTTAAAATGTTAGTCTTACTAGTTCTAGATTATGCCAAGTTTACTTGGAATCTTAAGCCCCTTGTTTTTCCCTAATGGTGATGTCTCTCTAGCACTATCCTGAAGCTTATTATCCATTACTGAATTCCTGTTTTAACCAAAAAAGACCAATAGAATGTGCTGTCTTTCACTTAGTCATTTCCTCAAATCACTAGGGAAAGAAATCACTAGGGAAAATTTACTCTGTCAGACTTCTCAAATATTTCTGTTTACATAAGGCTGTGTTTTTTTTTTTTTTTCCTCCCCTGATTTCTAAAGTAAAACATTCATTGCAAAAATGATGGAAAATATAACCTTAGCTATATATCAATGCAATGCCACCATCTATGAGCTGTATTACCTGGGTGGCACAAATGGCTAGGCTCTCAAATACTAGCTGAAAGGCTAGCATTCAAACCCACCCAGATGCACTTAGGAATTCAGGCCTGGCAATCTGCTTCCAAAAAGTCACAGCCTTGAAAAACCTATGGAGCAAATCTGTGCTGCACACATGGGGTCCCCATGAGTCAGAATTGACTTAATGGTAACTAGCAACAACAACCATTATGCCCAGAGGCATGCCCAAAGGGAGTGGTTCGCATCCTTTTTTTTTTTCTTTATCTCAGTCTCAAATTAGGGCTGAGTTTTCTATGTGACTGTAACCTGTACTTCCACAGGTCACATCAAACTAGAGGTAAAATGAAGTCACAGTAGTAATGACCCAGGTTTATTGACTTTTTTCCAGCAGCTCTACAGGAACTGCACACTCTTGCAAATTTCCTTTTTAAAAAAAAAAAAAAAATCATGAAACTTCCAAGATGCTTACCAATTAGCTCCGGAAACTTCCATCTTAGGCATCTTGTGCTCCATTTACACCGCAGGTTCTGACCAGTACTGAATCTGCTGGTCCCTGCTATTATTTCTCCTGGAAATCACCATATTTTCAAGGCAAATGTATTATTTTTTGCGATGTGAGAAACCATTTAATTCTCCTGGAATCCAGATTTCCGGCTTTCATGGAAGTTTGGATAACTTACACGGGCCATTGCCTTTAGGTGTCCTTTTGAACCTGAGCCTTGAAAAAACTGGTTCCTAAAAGCCACTTTTAAGTCAAACAATTGTCTAGATAAACTAGTAAAACCATTTGCCTTGGGCATTGTGCTCTTTTGAATAATTCATTCAGTTTAGGGAAACAGACTCCAAGGGTCAGACTGGGAGGTATGCTTAGAGTAAATTGGTAATTACTTTAACTGGTCTTCAAGACAATGCTGTATGAAAATCTTTCCATACGAGAAATTTGTTTATCAGTTCTGTTCTGACCTTTTTTCCCATGGCAATGCCAATAAGATTTTGTATAAGAGTGTTTTGAAGTTCTCTCATCTTCTGAACAGTTTTTGACACTCTAGTTGAAATGTTACCCTGATTTGCAAATCGTATATTCAGAAAACTTCCATCAATTTCTATTATTGGTGTAATATGATTTCAGTTTTAACAGATGTCACTGCTTCTTCTAGACACAACCACCACTTCTATTAAGGATGGTCTTATATGTAAGTTATTCTCATCACAGCTATCACCGACAATGTTGAATTACCTCAACCTTGTGCTGCTGGAAAACAGTGAAGGTTAGGAAATTCTCCCACGCTTTGTGTTCCAGAAAATAATTTACTAAAAAAAAACTACTTTTCTGTATATACTGTATGATTAGATAAGACTGGGAGTCCCTAGGTGGTACAAACAGTTAAACTGCTTGGCTGCTAACCAAATGGTTGAAAGTTCTAGTTCACCCAGAGGCACCTCAAAGAAAGGTCTGATGATCTACTTTCAAAAAAATCAGCGATCAACAATCCTATGGAGCACAGTTCTACTCTGCATGAGGTCACTATGAGTCAGAACTGATTCAGCAGCAACTGGTTTAGATTAAGTCTCACGGATGTCCCCACCTCCATCTTGTTTACCTCTGGCATGGCCAGACACAGATTTTCCAAATTCTCATTATCTGCCTCATAAATAATTAAGTGAACTGTTTTATCCCCCATGGTCAATTGGAACAAAATGCTTGTTAAGGAAACTTTAAGATTTTCTCTTCCCGCCTTGAACTATGGCCCACTCAGCCTGTTGTTTTTAGGAGCCATGGAGTCACTTCCGACTCACAGCACCACTATGTACAGCAGAATGAAACACTGCCAGCTCCTGCACCATCCTCATGGTTATCGCTATGCTTGAGCCCATTGTTGCAGTCACTGTGTCAATCCATCTCGTTGAGGATCTTCCTCTCTTTCGCTGACCCTCATCATGACCAAGCATGATGTTCTTCTGCAGGGATGGGTTCTGCCTGATAACATGTCCAAAATATGTGAGACAAAGTCTCACTATCCTCACTTCTAAGGAGCATTTGGCTGTACTTCTTCCAAGACAGACTTGTTGATTCTTCTGGCAGTCAGTGGTATGTTCAGTATTCTCCACCAACACCATAATTCAAAGATATCTGTTCTTCAGTGGTCCTTATTCATTGTTCAGCTTTCACATGCATATGAGATGATGAAAACATCAAGGCTTGGGTCAGGGCATACCTTAGTCCTCAAATGACATCGCTGCTTTTTAACACTTTGAAGAGGTCTTTTGCAGCAGATCTGCCCAATGCAATATATTGTTTGGCTTCCTGACTGCTGCTTCCATGGGTGTTGATTGTGGATATACGCCTGAGTCAGCATATAACCACTCCTTTACTGCTCCTTGGAAACTCTGTGGGGCAGTTCTACTTTGTCCTATAGGGTCAATATGAGTCAGAGTCGACTCAGTGGCAGTGGGTTTGGTTTTTTGTTCCTTTTTTTTTTTAATAAAAGAAAAAATTCATTTTGTCTAATGCTTGACAGGCTTTCAGATCTTATGATCAGAGCCTTCTCTCTACAATAATACTCCCTTTCTTGTGCTTGCTATAATCCTTTCAAATAAAGTATCTCTTCCTGAGTCCAGACATGTTTTTCATTTGACACCCCAAAAGTAATATGTCAGAGTCCTGCAGGTGATAGAGTTACAGTGTGTCTCTGAAGCTCTCAGTACCCCAAAATCAAGCACTTTTTGTGTGGAAGTGACAAATTTGTTCCTTCCTCCTTTATGCTATTTTTTCTTAGCATGATAAAGCAATGGTGATTTACGTTCCAATGTCTTAGTAAATTGGGGTCATTGGGGGAGGAGGTAGTCTTAAGCTTTTGTTTGCAGAAAGTCCTCCACTAAGAGATAAGACTAAAGATACTGGATCAAGGACAAAGTCAAATAGTAGTCCTTAATCATAAGCAGAAATGGTCCTCAAACAGCACAATGGAAATCATAATAAAGTCCTTTTTGTGTGTCTATTTTTTAAAATTTTCCCCGCATTAATATCTCCAGCTCCCAGAGCATATAGATTCTCTTTGGTCCACCACACAAATCTAACGTATATCTGAATCCTGTGATGAACAACCTTAGGCTGTAGCTGAGATCTCTCTATTGGACAATTCGTTCACTAATTCTAATAAGTAAGTAGTGATCCTTAGTTGATGGACTTGGACTGCTATGCCTTCACGTCAAATAAAAAATGTTCTTCGGGCATAGAAATGGAAGTGTTTGGAATTGAACCTAATTCAACTTTAGGTATGAATGAGAACTTCAGAACAGAGGTTCCTGGCATGTTTAGGGTGACTGGCTTAGGAGCAGACCCCACTCCATTTTGTTACAAGCTCCTGCTTCTCTGCTTCTGTATTCCTGAGAATGTAACCTTGGCTTCTTCCCATTCACATGCATATGGACTCCAGCCTGTGACTGAGAGGAACCGGAAGACACTGACCCCCTAGCAAATATCTGGTTTAACTGGCCTGGACATTGCCACAAAGACACTTTTAGCAAATAAGGGTGGGAGTCAGGAATGTGATTGTAGGACAACAAGTTTCCCCAGGAGGTTATGTGCAGGGGCCCTAAAATCAAGGTGCTTGACCAAAGTAGAGAGCTGGTTCAAAGTCAGAGGCAGACTCCATTTTGTCTCAGGCTCTGCTTCTGTTTCTGAAAAGGTGACTCATGACTATTGGTGGGTAAACAATGGAGGGGCAGCTTGCCCTCAGGAAGAATGTGGTTGAAAGTAGATTCACTTAACATGCAGAAAGATGCTTATACAGGGAACTTGCCAGGGTATGTCCTTCTTACACAAAGAACTTGCCTGGACACTTCCTTAATGATTTACTGAAAACAGTCAATCACAAGAACTACATTAGCTAGCCAATCAGAATATTTTTTACTGTTAGTTTCTGAGTTGGGCATATATCTGTTCTCAAAAAACAGCAGCTGTTTGGATCCATGGGTTTCACTGGCTGGAACCTCAGTCTCCCCATCTGAATGTTTTTGAGCTTTCAGTAAATCCTTTTGTTATATTCTAGCAGAATCTGAAAGTTTTACTCTAGGACAGGTATCTACTTTTTTTTTTTTTTTTGGTATTTATTGGTGTACTGTTCTTAATATGAGGGGGAAAAAAATCGGTGCAATTTAGTAAATAATGCTCCAAAAATTCTATATCTAAAAGCTCTTTTAAGTGAGTGATACAGCATTCTAAAAGGAAGACTAAAACAATTAAGAGGAAGAAGAGAGACAGAGCTTCTTGTCTTTTTCACTGCCATAGCTTCAATGTGTCCAAGAACTGACACATACTCAGTATTCAATATACATTTATTGAATAAATTGAAGAAGCTGATTATATAAAATATTAATGTAATATACTTTAGGAAAGAAAAATATGTCAATTCTAAGTTACCAAGAAGAAAGTGTCCCACACTTGGTGTTAGATATTCTGTCATAAAAGAAATTAAAAAAGAAAGAAAAAAAGGAACTGGATCTGATAAAAATTATCTAATATTATTAAATACAAGATATTCCAAAAATGTCTTTTATAGCTGGTTTGTTCACACCGGGAATATAGGTCAAACTTGGCATCAGTTTTTGCATATTTTAATTAAGGAGATTAATTTAGTTTATTTCTGTCTACTCTGCCTGTTTTAAAATGTTATAAATACATATATTTTTTAAGTAAAATTACATCCACTCAACTAGTTAATTGTAATGTAAAAAATGATGTAAGATTTCTTTTTTAACATTTCAACCGTGTTTAAGGGAGCACAATCATCATTTTAAAAATTAACTATGTGGACACAACAAGAAATATCTATGCAACTTATTTAAACACACCTATATTTAAGAAATCCTTCTCATCGACATTCAAGGGGACCTGGTGGCACAGTGGTTAAGCAGCTCAGCTGCTAACCAAAAGGTTGGCAGTTCAAACCCACCAGCTGCTCTGAGGGAGAAAGATGTGGCAGTCTGCTTCTGTAAAGATTTACAGCTTTGGAAACGCGAAGGGGTAGTTCTACTCCGTCCTATAGGGTCGCTATGAGTTCAGATCAACTCGACGGCAGTGGATTTGGTTTTTGACATTGCCGTTCATAACAGGTCAGTTGTTAACTTTATACCTATGACGTTCACATGTGCAATATGAAGTTCACAAATACATGGACAAACTGAAATGAAAAATGGAAGTAATGATGGAGCTGAATCGGAGCCTCTCCTTGTGAGGGTAAAGCTTTAACAGTTTTGAATCATACAGATTTGCTCCTTTCTTTGAGTAGTACTAACAGTGAATAAATAGTAACCTAACCCATATTTGATATAGAACTCTACCTGACAAGATTTGCAGTATTGTCAAAGAGCTTTCTTGAAATAGTAGTCATTAAACAGCATTTCTAAGAGAGAACTAAAACAGCATAACCAAATGAATATAGTTCCCAGCTTAATGCCATTGTTGGTGTCTGTTTAGCCAGGCTGTACTCATAAATTATCAGAGCATATGAAGTAGATCAGATAAAATATAAATGATGATCCAAATAGCTTGATCTTATGTCATTTCATCCTCCACATTTAGTGGTAACTATTTTTTCCAGCATGATACCTCTGATTTGCAGGGCTATAGCTTGAAAAAGGTTCAAGTTCAGTCAAGCAGTGACAAACGTTCTTAGGATATTTTACATCTTAGCCTAGAAAACTGCATCCCACTAGACTAGTCATTCACTCGAGTCATCAATTCTTTCAGGGGCATCTGTAGGAAGGAGAGCTGGGATGAATGTTATTCTCTTCTGTAACATTATTCATATTTTGTAAAAGTGAACTTTTGGCTTTCTTTTGGTTGATCTTATTACACTTTAGGCAAGTTGCATTGAATCTCGCTTCTTACACACTTGATTTGTGAAGAGAGGAATAGAGTTCACTTCAGGAGAGAAAAGCACGTAAATCTCGATGAAGTATGAAAATGAAACAAATGGCCAAAAAAAAAAAGAAAAATTAAGTCTACCAAAGTCCAGTCTTCTGCTTTTTGTAACAGTCTGCATGTGTGTATTTTTAAGTACTGAGGAATGGATTTAGGAGTATTCTAAAATAAAACTTCAAAAGAACATTTTACTATTAAGCCATTACTTCCTCAGAGAAAAATCAGGGTTGTAACAATTCTGCCAGTCTTTTGTCAAGCTAGATTATGAAATACTTTGCGTTCATGTCATTTATTAGTTATTAAAATTCATTTTTTGTAACAACATTATTAAAAGATGAAAGACAAAGAAATGACCCTTAAAGGAATTCAATGCCTATGTTCATTGTACTTTTGAGGCAGTCTCAACCTATTACTTCACCACAGTGGCAGATAATGAACAAGTTGTACTCGGTACTATAAGTCTTAACTTGACCTTTTATTCCTCCACCACCTTGAAAAACCATCTTTTCCTCCTACCTATATCTAAATTCCATCTGTTACAAAAAGTTCTCTCTCACAGCTCTGGTTCCTCATGGCTTACTTCTTCTAAAATCCAGTAAATCTGTGAAAAATGTAGAATGAAAAAGACTATCTTTTTGGTTTTGTTACCATTATTTTCAATTGCCTGATGTGCATGTGAAAACTGGACAATGAATAAGGAACACTGAAGAAGAAATGATGCCTTTGAATTACAGTGTTGGTGAAGAAATTGGCATATACCATGTACTGCCAGAAGAACCAACAAATCTGTCTTGGAAGAAGTTCAGCCAGAATGCTCCTTAGAAAGGAGGATGGTGAGACTTTGTCTCATGTACTTTGGACATGATATCAGGAGGGACCAGTTCCTGAAGATGGACATCATGTTTGCTTACAGTAGAAAAAGAAGAAGATCCTCAAGAAGACCCTCAAGACTGACACAGTGGCTGCAACAGTGGGCTAAAAAATGGCAACAATTGTGGGGATGGCACAGGATCTGGCAGTGTTTCTTTCTGTTGTATATAGGGTTGCTATGAGTTGGCAGTGACTAGATGGCACCTGCAAAAACAATAACCATTATTTTCCAGGTAAGCAAATTAGCGTAATATACAGACCACATATTTTTGTGTCCTAACAGATCTGGAATCATAATTCCTGGTCTTCCACTTACTAACCTTGTGACTGCACATAAATCACTAAATTTATATTAGTCCCTGTTAAGATATCTAGATGTTGTGGATAATAATCCTTATTTTTAGGTTTTCTGCAACTGCATGCTGTTATACCACTGAAGCTATATTTGGTTTCTATACAGAATATCTGAATTTTGAACCACCCATTTTCTAGAACTATAGGATTGAAAAGGAGACAGTCAGAAGTTACAGACAAGGATTACACATATTTTATTACTAGCTATGGCTTTGATCCAAGACCCAATGTCCGTCCGTTAGGTTAGTCTGTCCAAAGCTTTCAGAACTCCTTTTGCCTAGACCACTGGCAAGCTTAAGAACAACACTAAAAGCAGAACAAATGGATTTCTTGGCCTGTTTTCCACGGTCCCTTGCTTTAATCATGGTTCTTCAAATACTATGCCTCTAATCATGAAAAGACAGCAAAAAGAGCTGAATCTAAAAAAAACTGACCAAGAGCAAAAATGGAAAAATCAATGTCTCCTTAAGGATTAGAACTTGAGACAGAGACTTTCAACCTTCTTAGGGCAGAGTCCCTTCCTTGTTGTATTATACACCTAGCAAAGGGCTTAGTGGGAGTTTCACAAAGGGAACTCTAAAAAACACACTCTATGGCATTAATCAAATTTTTTAAGCTCTCCAACTTCACGCAATACACAAATGCTGCCCTCTAGGAAGTTACGTTCTAGGGATATAGGCATTTTTCACAATAAACATACAAATTAGGATACAATTACAAATTTTGGTAGATACTATAAAGGAAATAAACAGATGCAATGGGAAAGAATAGAGCCCTGGTGGTGCACTGGTTAAGAGTTCAGCTGCTAACCAAAAGGTTGGCAGTTCGAATCCACCAGCCACTCCTTGGAAACCCTATTGGGCAGTTCTACTCTGTCTTATAGGGTCACTATAAGTTGGAATCAACTCAGTGGCAATGGATTTGGGTTTTGGTTTTATGGAAGTGAATAACAGTGAGACATTCTTCACATTGGGTAATCCATGTGATCCTCTCTGAGGAAGAGATATTTAAACAGAGAACTAAAGGGGGAGGAAAGCAGGAAGGTGGAAGAACCAAAGGAGAAGAAACTTAATCAAGAACATTCTAGTCCTTCACCAAATAACGCCCTAGCACTGTTCATTATAATGAACACATCCAAACTTTTAGGAAAAAGAAAAGGAAAAGAGCCTTACAGCATTTGTCTTTTTTGTCTCTTCTATTCTTTTGTGGTTTCTGCTTCCCAGATGGCTTCCTGTAGTCTTTCAACCAACAGCCACTTTGCTGCTCCTCACTTCTCTGCATCATCTTCTTTAGCCATTTTCTGATATCCTGAGTTTCCCAAGCCAAGTCTAAAATTTTCTATATTGCAACTGATGGCATTTACATACTAATGACCCCAAATTTAAAACTTCAGCCATGATTTCTCCCCTAAATTCTAAACCAATTTATCCAGCTTCCCACTTGCTATTTCCACTTGGATGTCAATAATGCATCACAACATTAGCATCTCAGAAAGTAAATTTTAGACTTCAGTTATACCCTGTACGAAAACCTGCTCTCTCTTTTTAATAACAGCACCACTATATACCCAGTTACTCGATCTAAAAATCCAAGTCCAGGCTCTACATTTTTATCTTTCCCAAGCCAATATCAAATACTTCCTGGACTGTTGCACTTACCTCCACACGTGGGTCTTTGCTCCTATTCTTACCTACTGCTCTCCAGTTTATTCTCCCAATAGCATCACACTTACTAATTGAAACATTAATTGGACTAAGACACTGGTGGGAGAAACTATTTATTTTCTAATAACACCCATTCTTACTTTCTTTAATAATATAACTACTAGGTTTGAGTTACACACATGTAACTCAACTAAAGATTATGTTTTCACTCTTTCTTGCAGCTTAGTGTGGAATATGACTAAGTATTATCTAATGGGATAGGAGTGGAAATAATCTGTGCTACTTTAGTGCTGTGCACTTAGAAGAAATGTTACATACACTCTTGTAGCATTTTCCCTCTGCCTAAGTGTTAGTGTCTTTTAGAGCATCCCAGAGATAGAAACCTCCCTACGAGAATCCCAGAGCCTCAGCACCATGTCTGAACCACCTATCTCTGGACTGCTACATGAGACGAAGAACCCTCTTAACTTTTTACAGCAATTGTATGTTTGATCTCTTTGTGCATAATTGTTTAGTCTGAATTCTAACTGTAACAGACTGCATTTTCCTGAAAATGACTGCAGTATCTCCTATTCCACATATTCTTCTTACAATGTGATTTTGACAATTATCCTATCAAGGGGTGGGGTCTATGTTCCTTTTCTTTGAATCCTAAAGGACTTGTGTCAATGATAGAAATGATGCTATATGACTTCCAAGTCTAGGTCATAAAATTCCAATTGGTTCTTTTGTGATACTCACTATTGGAACCCAGCCACCACTCTGACACAAAGCCCAAACAAGCTTTGGTTCTGTGTGGAGAGATCACGTTGAGGAGAACTTGAGACTACAAGAAGAGAGGAATCGCCAGCCTGTAGAAGAAGTCTCCCTGATGTCCCAGCTCCAGTCACATCTGACTGTAAATTCATGAGATACCTTAAGTGGGATTAGCTGTTATTGTCCCATAGTAGCCTCACAAGTATCCCAAGTTAAAGCTTATCTCAATGAGATTAGTGGTTATGGCTTCTGCCTAATGGAGTAAACACCAAAAGTTCATAGAATTTGAGGTGTTCTGGTGGAAGAACCACCAGCTTGGATTGAAAGGAACCAAGATAGTACAAAATAGAAAGAAGTTTTGGACTCCTGAACTTCTATGGTCAGGAAATAGGTCGAGAAAACTACTCAGCTGCAAACATAAGCTACAGGGAAGGACCATTCAGAATGAAGAACAAAGATCCAAAGGGAGAAGCCAGGAGTCATAAAGAATCATTTCTGGAATGCAGTACTGGAACTGAATCAAGAAACTAGCAATGTTTCCCAGCTGAATATATGCATTGTTATGGACAAGTAACTGCTCAGTACCTCCTATCCCCCATCACTGAATTGAATGGGAATGCCAATTGCAGTTATCCTATGATTGTCCAACTATTGTATGTTGGGTGTGTAGGGGAAATATAACTTGTGTCTTTGATAGAGTTTCATGTCTATAAGAGCTATATTTGAGGAGACGTAATCAACGGACAGCACCAAGGAATCTTATTCACTTCTGTACCTGAATTAGATGATGAGATCTTAGTCCTTAAGCTCCAGCCTCAAGTTATAACAAGAAAAAACTCCTAGGGGTTCTTGGACAGGATGACTACATATTTCATGCTGGATAAGTGTAAATAGTCAGTGACCAGAGGGCAGAATATGGCCCCGCTATTCCTTGATATCCTCACATTAAGAAGTGGAATCTATGCCCCTCCCCTTTAATCTGGACTCTGTAAGCATTTTAACCAATAGTGTATAGCAGAAACAATACTGTGCCGAATTTCAGACCCAGACTCTAAGAAATTGGTAGTTTCCACTTCCTGTCTCTTGAGACTCTCAACTTATACCCAGCCACCCTGCTGTGAAGAGGGCCAAGCAGCCTAATGCAGAGACCTAGCTGGAGAAATTTGCATTTGGAAAAGAATGGAGGACCCTGGTTTTCAGCACTAGCTGAGTTCACAGTCAACTCCTAATATTAACTTCTAGCAATATACATTAAAAAAATAGTACTGCCCTATAGGTTTCCAAGGAGAGCCTGTTGGATTCTAACTGCAGATCTTTTTGTTAGCGACCTAGCTCTTAAACATTACACTACGAGGGAGATCCATTTTTGAAGTGGACACTCCAGCTTCCAGCTGCGCTAAACCAACTGATATCATTGGAGGCAAAGACAAGACTTCCTTCCACCAGACAAAACGTTGTTGTTTTATGCTAATAAGCTAGCTTGTGTTGTTCTGTTAGTAAGAACACTGATCACACATCATTTCCTTGATTTCAACCTTCCAAAGACTTCGCATTAAATTAGAAAACAGACAAACAAAAGCCCAGAACGCTTACCAGAGTCTAATGGGTCCTCCCTGACTTGATCTTTACCCACATTGCCAATCTCATGTCCTTCCACTTTCACCATCTGAAGTCCCATGAGGTTTCTTACATTCTCAAATCAATCCTTTTTTTTTTTTTCCAACTTAGGGGTTTTGTTTTTGTTTTGTTTTTGTCTTGAATATACTTTCCCTGATTTATATGGTTCCTTGTCATCTATATAGGGTCATCTAAATAAGGTCACTGTGAGTCAGAATCGACGATGGCAACAGGTTTTTTTGTCATCGTTCAGTTCAAACGTCATGTAATCAGAAAAGATTTCTCTGACCGTTCTATTTAAAGTTGTTCCTCTCTCAATCCCTCCCATTCACAGTGCCCTATTTTATTTCTTTATAGCACTTACTATTGCAATTAACTACATTTACTTATTTTTATTATCTGTCTTGGCAATTTATGGCCAAAAACTGGAAACAGAGTGTCAATCAACTTGTGAATGGATAAATAATATCTAGTACATCTATTCAACGGAACATTACTTAGCACACTTTAACCTGCAAAAGCCGAAGATTTTGTCTGTCCTGTTCTCTGCAGATTCCCCAAAACTATGTCTGACACGTTAGGTGTTAAATAAAACCCAAAAAACCTGCTGCCGTCAATTCCAACTTGTAGCGACCCTATAGGACAGAATAGAACTGCCCCATAGGGTTTCCAAGGAGCTCCTGGTGGATTTGAACTGCTGACCTTTTGGTTAGCAGCCATAGCTCTTAACCACTACACCACCAGGGTTTCAATATATGTTAAATGAATACTGATCGAACGAACAACATAATATCTATTTCTTCTCCCATATATTTATCGCTCTTTTTTGTCATCTAATGACATCATTTTGTTGTTATTATTGTTGTTTGTTGCCATCAAATCTATTCATGGTGATCCCTGAAGACTTAAAAATAAGATAGAAATGTCCCAGAATTTTTCTATTGTGACCACATGGTTCCACACATTCATGCGTACCAAAAAGATGTATTTTTTATGGCAAGGATAAAGTGGGTACTGCTGTGTATCTAATTTTTAGATACAACTAAAATTGGATGGAGTACGTATGAATTCATTTTTTTCTCTTTTCAATAAATATACAAAATATGTCATTTTAAACACATATTTTTAGGAAAATTAAAACTAGGCACCTCTAAATCTACAGTAATCAAGACAGGGTTTGCCTTAGTTATCTACTGCTGCTATAACAGAAATATCACGAGTAGGTAGCTTTAATAAACAGAGATTTATTTTCTCACAGTTCAGGAGGCTAGAAGTCTGAATTCAGGGCACTAGCTCTAGGGGAAGGCTTTCTCTCTCTGTTGGGTCAGGGGGAAGGTCTTGGTCTCTTTTCATCTTCTGTTCCTTGGCCCTTTGGTGATCTTCATGTGGCATGGCATCTATCTTCCCCCAACTCTGCTCTCCTTCTTTCTTTCTTAATTGTGCTTTAGGTGAAAGTTTACAGAGCTAAATTAGCTTTTCATTAAACAATTGTCACACGTATTGTTTTGTGACATTGGTTGCCAACTCTACAACTTGCCAACATTCTCCTCTTCTTGACCTTGGATTCCCCACTTTCATTCGTCCAGTTTTCCTGTCCCTTCCTGCCTTCTCATGCTTGCCTCTGGGTTGGTGTGCCCATTTAGTCTCATATACATGGCTGAACTGCATATGTTATTGTTTTTTTAAGGCCTGCCTAATCTTTGGCTGAAGGGTGAGCCTCAGAAGTAACTTCAGTACTGAGTTAAAAGGATGTCCAGGGGCTATACTCTCGGAGTTTCTTCAATCTCTGTCAGACCAGTAAGTCTGGTCTTTTTTTTTTGGGTGATTGGGGGCAGTTTGAATTTTGTTCTACATTTTTCTCCAGCTCTGTCCAGGATCCTGTATTGTGATCCCTGTCCATCTCTGCTTTATTAATCTGCTCTTTTTATATCTCAAAAAAGATTGACTCAAGACATACCCTACACTAATTCTGCCTCATTAACTCAATAAAGACAAATCATTCCCAAATAGGATTGTAACCACAGGCATAGATGTTAGTATTTACAATACTTATTTTGGGGGGACACAATTTAATCTGTAACACCAGCCATCCCCCTCTATGAATTATAAATATTTCAACCTAGAGAAATGAAAACATATGTCAACACAAAGGCCTATATATGAATGGTTATAGCAGTTTTATTCAGAGCCAAAAACAGGAAACAGAGTCCGAATCAACTGGTGAATGGATAATTTCTGGTATGTCTATTCAATGGAACGTTACTCAACACAAACTAATTACATAAGCAGTAATATTTATAAATTTCAGAAGCCAAGCACAATCTATGATTCAATGTAGATATCATTCTGGAAAAAGCAAAAAGATTAGACATAGAAATCACATCAGCAATTGCTTGGGATTGGGACTGACTGAAGCATGAAGATCAACTTAAAAGAGTAAGAAAAGAACTTTTTGGGGTTTTGGAAACATTATGTAGCTTGATCATGGTGTTAATTTCATAACTACAAATTTTTGTCAAAACTGATTAAACTGTTTACCTAAAGAGTGTGAATTTTATTATATGACCATTATACCTCAAAGTGGTTAAGCACAAGGCTGCTAACTGAAAGGGCAGTGGTTTGAACCCACCAGCTGCTCTGCGGGAGAAAAGACCTGTCAATCTTCTTCCAGAAAGATTTACAGCCTAGAAAACCATATGGGGCAGTTCTACTCTGTCCTATAGGGTCACTATGAATCAGAATCGACAGCATGCAAAGTCAACAACAATACTCAATAAATCTGTCTTAAAAAGTAATTAGGCATCGTAAAGTTATATTCAACTTATAAATGCATTTACTTATTGATTTAAGCTTCATTCATTCTGTCAGACACCTTTCAAGTAGTTTTTGAGTTCTTATGGTGTAGAAGACAGTTACCTGGCCAACTGGCTGCAAGAGATCCATATCTGTGTCCATTCCAAACAAAAAAGTTCCAACAGCATGTGGAAATTATCAAACAATATCATTAATACCACACACAAGTAAACTTTTGCTGGTGATCATTCAAAATCAGTTGCAGCAGAACATAGACAGGGAACTGCCAGAAATTCAAGCCAGATTCAGAAGAGGACTTGGAACAAGGAATATCACTGCTGACGTCAGATGGATCTTGGCTGAAAGCAGAGAATATAAAACAGATGTTTACCTGTGTTTTATTGACTATGCAAAGGCATTCGACGGTGTGGATCATAACAAATTATGAATAACATTGCAAGAATACGAATTGTAGAACACTTGATTGTACTCATGAAGAACCTGTACATAGACCAAGAGGCAGTGTTTGAAACAGAACAAGAGGATACTCTATGGTTTAAAACCAGGAAAGGTGTGCATCAGGGTTGTACCATTTCACCCTATTTATTCAATCTGTATGCTGAACAAATAATCCAAGAAGTTAGACTATGTGAAGTAAACTTGGCATCAGGACTGGAGGAAGACTCATTAACAACTTGCAATATGCAGATGACACAACGTTCCTGGCTGAAAGTGAAGAGAACTTTTGATGAAGATCAAACACCACAGCCTTCAGTATGGATTACACCTCAAAATAAAGAAAATAAAAATTCTTAAAAATGGACCAAATAGCAAATCATGATAGGCAGAGAAGATATTGAAGTTGTCAAGGGTTTCATTTTACTTGGATCCGCAATCAATGTCCATGGAAGCAGCAGTCAAGAAATCAAATGACGTATTGCATTGGGCAAATCTGTTGCAAAAGACATCTTTAAAGTGTTATAAAACAAAGATGTCACTTTGAGGACTAAGGTGTGCCTAACCCAAGCCATGGTATTTACAATGGTCTCTTATGCATGTGAGAGCTGAGCAATAAATAAGGAAGACTGAAGAACTGACACCTTTGAATTACTGTGTTGGCGAAGAATATTGACTATCCCATGGACTGCCAGAAGAATGGACAAATCTGTCTTGGAGGAAGTACAGCCAGAATGCTCCTTAGAAGTGAGGATGACAAGACGTTGCCTCAGGTACTTTGGACATGTTATCAGCTGGGAGAAGGATATCATGCTTGGTAAAGTAGAGGATCAGCGAAAAAGAAGAAGACCCTCAATGAGATAAGTTGACACAGTGGTTGCAACAATGGGCTCAAGCATAGCAAAGATTGTGAGGATGGTACAAGACTGGGCACTTGTTTCATTCTGTAGTACAAAGGGTTGTATGAGTCGGAACCGACTCAACGGCACCTAACAACAAAAACAACAAAATGTGACAAGAAACAGTGTAGGGAGTTTCTGAATATACAGAGACAAACACAGCCCCTGCACAAGGAAGAGAGCCCACACTCACATACTCATGGGATTCCAGGCAATTAAAATAAATAGTTACAATAAAGTGTGGTAAATAATGTGATAAGGAAAAACAATTTGTAATACAATAGCCATACTATGCATGAATATTATTTCAATTCCACAAACATGTTGGTTCATGAGTGTTAGACAGTTGGATTAGTAAATACTATTTTTTTTTCTAAAAATAGGTAGTAAGATAGACCTTGAGTAAATGCTGTATTTGGACTTTAGTCCACTTGTTGAATAACTTGGAACAAATTGTGGACATTCATCCCCTAGTACTGTGTGTTTCTCTTCCGTAGTTGGACCCAGGATTTGGCTTTCTTGCAGGACATCCAAACTTTTGAAAATGTTTCTGTCTCCTCTTCACAAGCTGCTACACTTTCCTCCCAGACCATCTGGTTCCAGAACAACTTTGTTAGAGGAAAGTATCACCCTGGATAATGTGTAAATAGGGACTTTTTTTTCCCCTCCTTTAAGGTAACATTCATTGAGCACATACAGTCTAAGACATAGGCCTCAACTGACTCAGTATCTGGAATTGTTTCGGACTGAATTGGTTAATCACTTTGATTGTATTAATAAACTTAATATTATTTCTCCATGAGGTTGTGATAATATGAATAAACAAACTGTGAGGGTAAGTACTATATCTTAACCAAGACATACATTTAATTGTGTCTGAATCAGAATTTCTAAATTTTGTTTTTAAAGATCTAAACTACTTTCCTAACCTCCTTATTGCTCTATTTCATTTTCTTCAAAATATCTCCACCTTATGCTCTGTAAACCAAAATCAAACCTGTTGCCACTGTGTTGATTCTGACTCATAGCGACCCTATAGGACAAAGTAGAACTGTCCCAAAGTGTTTCCGAGGAGCAGCTGTGGGATTTGAACTGCCGACCTTTTGGTTACCAGCCGAGTTCTTAACCACTGTGCAACCAGGTTAAAATGTACAAAAATGACTTTATTATTGTCTGTCCCTCAAAAGGGACAAATCTATCCCTTTTCTTAAATGTCTTATGGAATGACTGGCCATTGTCCTAGCCATGAATTTGGGAGTTGTTTTGATCTCTTTCTCTTTTTTGACTCTCATATTCAAACACATCACCAATTCTAATAATTTTATCTTTTTAATAGCTCCCTAATCAATTCAATCCAAATGTCAGTTCAGGCCTGTATCACTATTTGTAGGAATTACTGTAACATTCTCTAAACTTTTTTTTTTTTTTAATTTTATCTGGTATCCAATATTTCAGACCTTGCTGCAAGAGTGATCTAGCTAATTCTCAAATCCAATCGTGCCACCAGGGCTTCATAAAATTCTTCAATGATTCTCCACAGTATTTTAAGTAGTTTATTTATTTTTAATTACTTTGAATCTCTATTAGAATCTGAGCTCTTTGAAGGCAAACACCATCTTTATTCTTCCAACCCAGTGTCTGGTGCTACAGTAAAACCTGTAAAAGCCAGAACCTGTGTCAGGTGGAAACTTGTTGGAGAGGAAAACTCAAATAAATATTTTTCACTAAAACGAGTGGTAGAAAAGTGGTAAGACTGCTTCCTGTCAGAGGTGGAAAACTTGTGAAACCTGGAAAAACAAGGCAGTCCTGTGGTGTTCTGACTCTCACAGTTTTCACTGTAATAAAAGGCTAAAAAATGCTTATTAAAACAACCAAAAATGAATATGGTACATGTACTCAAACTTTTTCTTTACAGAATAGAGATTGAAAGCAGAAATACTGTTTATGTTTTCGTTACACTTGTATTCTCTTTTGGAACTATCTATAAAAAAATAAAAATTAAAATAAAAGGCTCATGTTAATTTCAAAATGGATATCTTTAAGGAAAAAATGTTGCAAGGATTGATTTTTGTTACCAAATGTATTTTCAAATAAGGAGAAAGCACATCAAAAACTGAAGTTAGATAACAGGGCAAGATGGCGCTCTAGGCAGAAACACCACGCCGTCCCTCCACAGCAAAGATCCGAAAAACTAAGCCTAACAGAGAATCAACAATCCTGAAACCCTAGAACACCAAATGAAGAGATAAAGAACTCAGCCAAACACCAAACGGAGTGAGAATACTAAAAGAGAACGGAGAGCGAGGAGAGACTCAGGCAGAGATTCCTTACCAGCTAACGCAGCGCGGATCCACCATCTTGGATTCCTATCGGAGACCAGCGAACGGGAGAGCAGCCTTGCAGAGCATCTGGTCGGAGACAGAACGACCGGTAAACTGCGGTGCGCGCTCTCCCACCACCCACCCCTCTCCGCCTCAGCTGGGGATCCCCTGCTTTCCGTGGCTGGAGTCCCTGGGCTGGGGGGCGCTGGTGCTTGCATTCCGCGAGCCTGGGCTGGCGGCTTTCTGGGAGCCGTTTGCTGGAAGCTAGCGAACCTTTTTCTGCCGCTTCCCCCTCCTTTTGCCTGGGTGCCTGGTTCTGAGTGCCCTCTCTGCTCTCTCCTGCGGGGCTGTAGGGCTGCGTGCGGGCGTGTGGCTGTTTCTAGGTCTGGGCTCCCACGTGGGTGGGATCCCGGGGCCTTTGTTCGTTCGCCCCTCTGCTTTCCGTGGCCAGGGTCCCTGAGCTGGGGGGCGCCGGTGCTTGAACTCCGCGCACCCGGGCTGGCGGCTTTCTGGGAGCCGTTTGCTGGCAGCTAGCGAACCTTTTTCTGCCGCCTCCCCCTCCTTTGCCTAGGTGCCTGGTTCTGAGTGCTGTCTTGGCTCTCTCCTGCGGGGCTGGAGGGCTGCGGGCTGGTGTGTGGCTGTTTCTAGGTCTGGGCTCCCGCGTGGGTGGGATCCCGGGGCCTTTGTTCATTCGCCCCTCTGTTTTCCGTGGTCGGAGTCCCTGAGCTAGGGGGCGCCGGTGCTTGGATTCCGCGCGCCCGGGCTGGCGGCTTTCTGGGAGCCGTTTGCTGGCAGCTAGCGAACCTTTTTCTGCCGTCTCCCCCTCCTTTTGCCTGGGTGCCTGGTTCCGAGTGCCGTCTCTGCTCTCTCCTGCGGGGCTGTAGGGCTGCGTGTGGGTGTGTGGCTGTTTCTAGGTCTGGGCTCCCACGTGGGTGGGATCCTGGGGCCTTTGTTTGTTCGCCCCTCTGCTTTCCATGGCCGGAGTCCCTGGGCTGGGGGGCGCCGGTGCTTGGATTCTGCGCACCTGGGCTGGCGGCTTTCTGGGAGCCGTTTGCTGGCAGCTAGCGAACCTTTTTCTGCCAACTCCCCCTCCTTTTGCCTGGGTGCTGGGTTCCGAGTGCCGTCTCTGCTCTCTCCTGCAGGGCTGTAGGGCTGCGTTCCGGCGTGTGGCTGTTTCTAGGTCTGGGCTCCTGCGCGGGTGGGATCCCGGGGCCTTTGTTCATTGGCCCCTCTGCTTCCCGTGGCCACGGTCTCTTAACCCCGAGACTACCGGCTTCTTTGAATTCGCGCCCCTGAGTGGGGGCTCTCTGGGTCCCATTTCTAGGCACTGACTGCTGGTGTTGCGTTTTTTTTTTTTTTTTTTTTTCCAATTTTATTTTTCTTCCTTTTTTGATTAGTTTTGTCATCTTTTACCTCTTTTTCCCTTTTGTCTTTCTCCATTGCTTAATTTCTTGTCTCTCTATCTCTTCCTTCTCTTTCTGATCCCTGAATACCAGGCGATGTATGCCTCTGTACCTTCTGGCCAGGCTGAGCTGTGAAAATTGAGACCGACTCCCCCAGACCTCATAGCTGCATCGGTGGGATCCCTGGGAACTTTGCAGTTCTTTAACTTTTCTGATTTTTATTTGTTCATTCTTTCCTTTTCTTTCTCTTCCCCCTTCTGGTTTCCTCCATCCCATAGTCTCTCATCTGTACATTCCAACGACAAGCTCCCCTAGCATTCTTTTATGTTTGTACGCTTTTTGCTCCTCCTCCTCTCTCCTCTCTCCCATATCCAGCTTAGCTTCACACATAACCATCTTCCCGCTGCACCCTACCTACCTGCACCGTGCACTAGACATCACACCACCAAGTGGTGCAGGCACGCCCTATTGGAACCTGCCCAGCACTGACTACTGACCGTCCTGGTGGCTGTGGTGAGTGCCACAAGCAACCCGTCCCAGTGGCTCCTCCTCAGCTAGATCTGCCCAGCTGTACCATAAGAACGAAACAAAAAAACAAAAAAATCTACAATCAATAAACGAGAGAAATATATACTGAATGCCCCGAAAACAGCAAACAATATCAAAACATTTACAAAAACAAGACAAGATGGCTCCAATAGGCGTCCAAATTAAAACACCAGATAACTCTCCAGTGGAAGAAACTGCACTAGAAGTACTGGATAGGGAACTCAAATCACTAATACTCGGAATTTTCCAAGAACTGAGGCAAAAAGCTGACAAACGTGAGGAAAAAATAGACAAATTTATGGAAAATACAGACAAAAAATTGGAAGAATTCAGGAAGATGATGCAGGAACAAAATGCCAAAATAAATTCACAACTCAAAATTATACAAAAAAAACAATTAGAAATCCAAAAGATAAACAACAAGATTTCAGACATGGACGGTGTCATAGAAGGGCTGAGAAGTAGATTTGAAACCGTGGAAGACAGGATCAGTGGAACTGAAGACAAACACTTGGATACAACTCTGTTTCAGGAAAACTCAGAAAAAAGAACAAAGAAAAATGAAGAGACCCTGAGAGTTATGTGGGACACAATTAAAAGCAAAAACTTACAAGTGATTGGCATACTAGAACAGGGGGAGAAAACAGAAAACACAGAGAGGATCATTGAGGAACTGCTGACAGAAAACTTCCCCAATATCACGAAAAATGAAAAGCTGGCCATCCAAGAAGCTCAACGAACCGCATATAGAAGAGACCCCACAAGAAAACCACCAAGACATATCATATTCACACTCGCTAAAACTAAAGACAAACAAAGAATCCTGAGAGCAGCTCGTGAAAAACAAGAAGTCACATACAAAGGAGAAACAATAAGACTAAGCTCAGATTATTCAGCAGAAACCATGCAGGCAAGAAGGCAATGGGATGACATATATAAAATCTTGAAAGAAAAAAATTGTCAGCCAACAATAATATATCCTGCAAAACTCTCATTCAGATTTGATGGTGAAATTAGGTCATTTCCAGATAAACAGAAACTAAAGGAATATGCAAAAGTCAAACCAAACTTACAAGAATTATCAAAGGCAGTTCTTCGATCTGAGGACAAACAGCTTCAGCCCTCAGGCAGGACCTAGGACCTAGGACACAGGTTCACATGAACCAGATACCATTCTAGGAACTGAACTACAGAGGACTTTCCAAAAACAAAAGATATACAACAGGGAATCAGAGAAATCAATCAAAGGATGACAACAACATCAAAACAATGAAAGAGGGAACAAATGGCATAGGTATAGAAATTTCTAAAGGAGAGGAAGGCAAGGCGATACCAAGTAACGGTAGACTGCTTCAAAATTATAAAGATAAGGGTAAAATTCATGGTAACCACTAAAAAAGTTAACAAACCAACTCATAAAAATAAAGACGAAAAACATAAAGTCTCAACAAAAACAAAACCTACAAAAACAAAAGAAATGAACACAAAATCCACAAACAAAAGTAACTCAGCACAAGAGAGTAAGAAGAACAAAGAAAACTTCAGCATCACAAAAAAAAGCACTACAAAATGACAACAACAAACTCACATCTATCAATAATTACACTGAACGTAAATGGACTCAATGCTCCCATAAAGAGACAGAGTGACAGAATTGATAAGAAAACAGGATCCATCAATTTGCTGTCTACAAGAGACACACCTTAGAAACAAAGATGTGAATTTATTAAAAATCAAAGGTTGGAAAAAAATATATCAAGCTAACAACTATCAAAAAAGAGCAGGAGTGGCAATTCTAATCTCAGATAAAGTAGACTTTAAATCAAAATCTACCATAAAAGACAAAGAAGGACACTATATAATGATTAAGGGGATGATCCATCATGAAGACATAACCATAATAAATATCTATGCGCCCAATGACAGGGCTCCAAAATACATAAAAAAAAACTCTAAGAGCACTGAAAAGAGAAATTGACAGTTCCACAATAATAGTAGGAGACTTCAACACACCATTCTCAGTAAAGGACAGAACAATTAAAAAGAAACTCAGCAAAGATACAGAAGACCTAAAGGACACAATCAGCCAACTGGACCTCATAGACATATATAGAACAATCCATCCAACCGCTGCAAAGTACACATTCTTTTCCAATGCACATGGAACGTTCTCCAGAATAGACCACATTTTAGGCCACAGAGCAATCCTCAACAAGATCCAAAATGCTGAGATAATTCACAGTATCTTCTCTGACCATAATGCCATCAAGGTAGAAATTAACACTAGAAAGAGCAAGGAAAAAAAATCAAACACATGGAAACTGAATAATAATCTGCTTACACATCAATGGGTAATAGAAGAAATCAGAGATGGAATTAAAAAATTCCTAGAATCAAATGAAAATGAAAACACATCATACCAAAACCTTTGGGACACAGCAAAGGCAGTCCTCAGAGGACAATTTATACCAATAGATGCACATATCAACAAAGAAGAAAGGGACAAAATCAAAACATTAACTACAGAACTCAAACAAATAGAAAGAGAACAACAAAAAAAGCCTACAACCACAGGAAGAAAGGAAATAGTAAAGATCAGAGCAGAAATAAATGAAATAGAGAACAGAAAAACAATAGAAAGAATCAACAAAACCAAAAGTTGGTTCTTTGAAAGTATCCACAAAATCGACAAACTACTGGCCAGACTGACAAAAGAAAAACAGCAGAGGGCACAAATAACCCAAATAAGAAATGAAATGGGGGACATTACAACAGACCCAACTGAAATAAAAAGGATTATAACAGAATATTATGAAAAACTATATTCCAACGAATTTGAAAACCTAGGGGAAATGGATAAATTTCTAGAAACATACGGCCTACCCAAACTACAACAAAGTGATATTGAAAATCTGAACAGACCCATAACAAGAGAAGAGATTGAAAAGGTAATCAGAAAACTCCCAACCAAAAAAAGCCCTGGCCCAGATGTCTTCACTGGAGAATTCTACAAAACATTTACAGAAGAGCTAGTACCACTTCTACTCAAGTTATTTCAGAGCATATAAGCGGAAGCAACACTTCCAAATTCATTCTATGAAGCCAGCATAACGCTGATACCAAAACCAGGCAGAGACATCACAAAAAAAGAAATTTACAGACCAATATCTCTCATGAATATAGATGCAAAAATTCTGAACAAAATTCTAGCCAATAGAATTCAGTATCATATCAAAAAAAAATACACCACGACCAAATAGGATTCATACCAGATATGCAAGGATGGTTTAACATTAGAAAATCCATCAACGTAATCCACCACATAAATAAAAGGAAATAAAAAAATCACATGATCATCTCAATTGATGCAGAAAAGGCATTAGACAAAGTCCAACACCCATTCCTGATAAAAGCTCTCAATAAAATTGGTATAGAAGGGAAATTTCTCAACATAATAAATGGCATCTATGCAAAAACAACAGCCAATATCATTCTTAATGGGAAAGGCTGAAAACATTCCCCTTGAAAACAGGAACAAGACAAGGATGCCCTTTATCACCACTCCTATTTAACATTGTGCTGGAAGTTTTAGCTAGAGCAGTAAGGCAAGAGAAAGAAATAAAGGGCATCCAAATTGGTAATGAAGAAGTTAAACTCTCCCTGTTTGCAGATGATATGATACTATACATAGAAAACCCTAAAGACTCCACGAGAAATTTACTGGAACTAATAGAAAGATTCAGCAGAGTAGCAGGATACAAGATAAACATTCAAAAGTCAGTTGGATTCCTATACACCAGTAAAGAGAACGATGAAAAGGAGATCAGGAAATCAATACCATTTTCAATAGCCCCTAAAAAGATAAAATACTTAGGAATAAATCTGACCAGGAATATAAAAGACGTATACAAAGAAAACTACAAAACACTGCTGCATGAAATCCAAAGGGATCTACATAAATGGAAAAACATACCATGCTCATGGATAGGCAGACTCAACATTGTGAAAATGGCAATTCTACCTAAAGCAATCTACAAATACAATGCAATCCCGATACAAATACCAACAACATTCTTCAAAGACATGGAAAAACTAATTATTAACTTTATATGGAAAGGGAAGAAACCCCGAATAAGTAAAGCACTACTGAAGAAGAAGAATAAAGTTGGAGGACTCACACTACCTGACTTGAGAACCTACTATACAGCTACAGTACTCAAAACAGCCTGGTACTGTACAACAACAGAGACATTGACCAATGGAACAGAATTGAGAACTCAGATGTAAATCCATCCACCTACGGTCACCTGATTTTTGACAAGGGCCCAAAATACATCACATGGGGTAAAGACAGTCTTTTTAACAAATGGTGCTGGCAAAACTGGATATCCATTTGTAGAAAAATGAAACAGGACCCATACCTCACACCATATACAAAAACTACTTCAAAATGGATCAAAGACCTGAATATAAAGCCTCAAACTATAAAATTCATAGAAGAAAAAATAGGACCAACACTTCAGGCCTTAATACATGGCATTAACAGGATACAAACCATAAACATCAACACAAAAAACCCAACAGATAAACTAGATAATTGGGATCTTCTAAAAATCAAACATCTATGCTCTTCAAAAGATTTCACCAAAAGAGTTAAAAGAGAACCTACAGACTGGGAAAAAATTTTTGGACAGTACAAGTCAGACAAAGGTCTAATCTCCATAATCTACAAGAAAATCCAACACCTCTACAACAAAAAGACAACCAATCCTATCAAAAAATGGGCAAAGGAAATGAACAGACACTTCACCAAGGAAGACATTCAAATGGCCAAGAGACACATGAGGAAATGCTCGCGATCACTAGCCATTAGAGAAATGCAAATTAAAACCACAATGAGATACCATCTCACCCCGGCATTACTGGCACGAATCAAAAACACTGGAAATAAGAAATGTTGGAGGGGCTGCGGGGAGACGGGAACTCTTATACACTGCTGGTGGGAATGCAAAATGATACAACCATTTTGGAAAATGATATGGCGTTTCCTCAGAAAGCTAGAAATAGACGTACCATTCGATCCAGCAATCCCACTCCTAGGAATATATCCTAGAGAAATAAGAGTCATCACTCGAATAGACGTATGCACACCTATGTTCATGGCAGCATTATTCACAATAGCAAAACGATGGAAACAACCTCGATGTCTATCAACAGATGAATGGATACACAAACTATGGTACATACACACAATGGAGTACTATGCAACGAGAAAGAACAACAATGAATCGGTGAACCATCTCATAACATGGATGATACTGGAGGACATCATGCTGAGTGAAATAAGTCAATCACAAAAGGACAAATATTGTATGAGACCTCTATTGTAAAAACCCATGAAAAAATTCACATGCAAAATGTAACATTCCTTGTTGGTTACCAGGGATGGGGGGTGGGGAATACTAAATAGGTAATAGGTAAGTGGTAACTTGGGTGAGAGGTGAGATAGTACAGAGTACAGGGGAAACTAACACAACCTGCACAGGGAAAGTCATGGAGGCCCTATAGACACATCCAAACCCCCCGAGGGACTGAGTTGTTGGACGGAGGGCTCTGGGGACCATGATCTCGGGGAACATCTAGCTCAATTGGCATGACACTACTTATAAAGATAATGCTCTACATTCTACCTTGGTGAGTAGTGTCTGGGGTCTTAAAAGCCTATGAGCGGCCATCTAAGATACTCCACTGATCTCATCCCTTCGGGAACAAGGGAGAACGAAGAGAACAGGATACAAGGAAAAGATTAGTCCGAAGGACTAATGGTCCACAGCTACCAAGGCCTCCACGGGACTGAGCCCAGTACAGCTGGATGGTGCCCGGCTACCACCAATGACTCCTCTGACCAGGATCACAACAGAGGGTTCTGGGCAGAGCTGGAGTAGGATGTAGAGCATAATTTTAACTCCCAAAAAAAAAAAAAAAAAAAAGACCAGATTTACTGGCCTAAAGAATACTAGAGAAACTTCGAGAGTGTGGCCCCCAGACACCCTTTCAGCTCAGAGGTGAAGTTACCTTCGAGGTTCGATGTTAAGCCTGGGAATGGACAGCCCAGTAAAACTAAATGGGACTAACGAGGTACAGGAGTCCGGTGACAAGGGCCAGAAGGCAGAGGGAGAGTAGGAAACTGATGATAAGGAACACAAATTGAATAAGGACACTGTCGATGTATTGTGAGATTGTTGACCACTGCTATAGGGCAACATTTGTAGTAACTATTAAATGGGAGGCTGTTTTGTCCTGTAAGCCTTCATCTTGGGTGAGAATGGCAGCACAATTGGAAGAGTATAGTCAATATCACTTAAATGTGTAAGTAAAAACTTTTGAAATGGTGTTTAAATAAAATAAAATAAAATAAAAAATAAATAAACAAATGAGACTAAAGAGGTACAATAGTCCACTGACAAGGTCCAGAAGACAGAAGGGGACAAGGAAGCCCCCTGGTGATAGGGAACACAAGGTGGAGTAAGGATATTCTTGATGTGCTGTGAGATTGTTAACCATTGTCATAGGGCAACATGTGTAGTAACTGTTAAATGAAAAACTATTTTGTTCTGTAAGACTTTATCTTAAGTGAGAATAACAGCACAGTTGGAAGAGCGTAGTTAATGTCACTGAACTGTGAATGTAGAAAATTTTGAAACGGTGTATCTTTGGCCATCTGTAATTTTCATCAAAAAAAAAGATTGAGAATTTAGAGGCTTAATACGTTGTGGGGTTGTTAACCAATGTCATAAAACAACATGTGTACTACTATTTCATGAGAAACTATTTGCTCTGTAAGCTTTCACCTGAAGTACAATAAAATATATAAAAATAAAAAAAATAAATAAATAAATAAAAAAAACTGAAGTTAACCAAAATTGAAAATTTTATAATTATTTACATTTTGAAATCAATAATAATATTTATTAAACATTATCCTGATGATAATCATAAAAAAATTTATTTTTTTAAGTTAGAGAAGAGAGCTCTGCTTGTAAAAAAAAGTTCAAAAAATAGAAATCTAATAGATAAGAAAATCACTGAGTATAGGCATAAGACTACTTGAAAAAACAAACTGTGTAATTTTATTAATGTAATAAAAAACACAAACAAGAATTGACAAAGGAAATTAGCTATCTGAATTATAAAATAAATATGAAAATTATCTAGTTGCTTTTTATTAAAATAGATCTCGCAGAACAGTGTTTTCCTGCCTTATTTTGTGTTTTTTTTTCATTTTCTTTGTATATTTCTTGTGTTTTGCTTTCTTTGTTTTACGAAGAAAAATGTCCTCTATCCAGGTATTCCATCATGTTAATGACAACTTTTACATCCTAAGCAATTATTTGATCATAAAAAGAATGTGTAGTTTATTTACTTTCATTATCACAAAAATTAAAATTATGTGTTGAAAACTAACCCAATTAACACTGACGTTCTCTATACATTTAAAAGACTTTAACTTTATTACATATAAAGTTAGAATAATAAAAAATAAATCTAGCAATAAAAATTCTGGAAAGACAAGAAAATTATATAATGTCATTAATGGAGTAATGATACTTTTTTATATAAAATATTCAATATTATGTAATATGGTAACCACTGAACAGCATTATACAAAAATGATATGCAAAAAATACTAAGACATATTAGCTTAGTAATAATTAAGTAGATAGTAAATAAAAGAGTTTGCTTGAGGAAACAAAAATAAGCCCCTTTACCTAATTTGAATTCTTTAAAAATGTCATCAATATGAGTTCTTTTTTTAACATTTGTGCAATGGTTAATTTCTGTTGGAATCAGGCAAGTATGGAGAATCACTTTTTCTATGTTTGAAAAAGGCTATTAGTAATGCTTTGTTATACACTTAATTTCACACAATTGTCAAGATAATGATTAATTTAATTCTACCTTAGGTCTCCTCTCAGATCCACATTGTTCTTGGTAAAGATTAAGTGGAAGAAACAAGAGGGTGATTATTGTTTAGAAATACTGTGAAGATTAGTGTCTGTGATATACTAAAAGCGTCACACAACATGTAGTTTCCAGGTAGTATCAACACTATCTTAAATCTTTGCAATAGCAGTTGGATGATCTGATGACACAAAAATTTTGAATGCCTATATTCACATATTTATGCATGTAATTTACAAAAGCAGTTCATAAGTATGTGCTTACATGCTCGTTTTGAAGAAGCACAGCGTTCTACACTGGGCCGTTTGTTTTTAAATCAGAATTTAGGGAAGCCTCAAACTCTTGGGAGGGCCTATGCTCTACAGTGTTCCTTAAGTTGTGACAAAAGTACACAATCCTGAAGGCCACAGGCTTCCCTGTTGCTAGCCCATGAGGCCACAGAGACAAAGTTCCAGCTAGACAGAGCTGAAAAAAAATAAAGTAAAAGTGAATTTTACCTATATTTTCAAGGATTACGTTAGATAACAGACTAAAGCAAACCAAATACACTGCCGTCGAGTCGATTCCAACTCACAGCGACTCCATAGGACAGAGTAGAACTGCCCCATGGGGTTTCCAAAGCCGTAAATCTTTATGGAAGCAGACTGCCACATCTTTCTCCTGCAGGTCGGCTGGTGGGTTTGAAACATCGACCTTTCGGTTAGCAGCCAAACACTTAACCACGGCACCACCAGGGCTCCTTGATAGGAGACTCAAACCTGTTGCTGTCGGGTCGAATCCAACTCATAATGACCCTATAGGACAGAGTAGAACTGCCCCATAGGATTTCCAAGGATCGGCTGGTGGATTCAAACTCCTGACCTTTTGGTTAGCAGCCAAGCTCTTAACCACTGGGCCATCAGGGCTCCTTGATAGGAGATTAAGAATGGGCAAAAAAGGCATGAGCAGAAGTGAGGAAATAGGAAAGGGCAAAGTGCATTACAGAGCATTTAGTACACTAGTTTGATGGGTTCATATAAGTAAGTAGTTGAGAGTAATTCCAGGTATCAGTGCCCGATGACATAAGGTTCCAAATTTCAGAAAAGAATTTGGGATGTATCCATCAGGCAATGGAGAAATAACATGGTTTTTGACATCAAAATTACATGATCAAAATTCTGTCTTGGGAGGATTCATCTGAAAGTAGTATGTTGAATAGAATGAGTGAGAAAAGTTTAGAGGCAAATAAATTCGATAAAAGTTTTCTGTAATTCTCTGGATGAAAGGTCATAGGATCCTTGAGAGTGGTTTGTGGCACTGGTAATAGAAAGGAAGGGACAGATATGAGGCATTATATAAAATAAATTGACTGTGTACTATGGAAAATAGAAGAGAAAGAAGAGTTACATGTATCAGCGATGGTACTCTGGGATGTGTTGAGGTGAGGAATGTTAGGATGTGTCAGTCCTTCCTAATACGTATCAACTTTCTACAAGCCATCCTAAATATTAATAATACTAATACTACTCCTAATAATAACATAATATTAAATTATATGGACATTTTCTTAGTCTTTTATAAAATGTGAAAGAAAGCATCATTTATAGATTTTACTATTTTTTGTTTCTTTAAAATTAATATAAGAAGTGTTGCTATGCGAAGCTTTAAAAAATTTTTCCTAGCCATGCTCCTTTTTCCTCCAATGTCATTGACCTACTCTCTCTAATGCCCCCCTACACGTAAATTCCAAAAAATCCACATATCAGTTCTGTGGTTAAATAACTGTGAAATTGCACTACATTAATAATAGGACAGACCGTAGTCTCAGGGGACATCTAGGTCAATTGGCATAACATATTTCACAGAAAATGTTCTACTTCCCACTTTGGTGAGCAGCATCTGGGATCTTAAAAGCGAGTGGCCATCTAAGATACATCTATTGGTCCCATCCCATCCAGAGCAAAGGAGAATGAAGCAAACCAAAGACACAAGAAAAACATTAGCCCAAAGGACTAAAGGATCACATGAACCAGAGACTCCACCAGCCTAAGCCCAGGAGAACTAGATGTTGCCCCACTACCACCACCGACCACTCTGACAGGGATCACAAAAGAGAGTTCCAGACAAAACGGGAGAAAAATGTAGAACAGATTCAAAGTCATGAAAAAAGACCAGACTTACTGGTCTGACAGAGACTGAAGGAACCCCCGAGACTATGGTCCCTGGACACTCTGCCAACTCAGAACTGAAACCACTCCCAAAGCCCACCCTTCAGCCAAAGATTAGACAGCCCCATAAAACAAAAAATATCACATATAAGGAACATGCTTCTTATTTCAATCAAATATATGGGAACAAATGGGCAACTATTGCCCAAAAGCAAGATGAGAAGGCAGGAAGGAACTAGATGAATGGACACAGGGAAACTGGGATACAAAGGGGGAGCATGATGTTACATTGTAGAGATCGCAACCAATGTCACAAAACAATATGTGTATAAGTTTTTGAATGAGAAAGTAACTGGAGCCGTAAAGTTTCACCTAAAGCATAATAAAATTTAAAAAAAAAAGATAAATAATAGGACAATCATAGTTGCGATGGGCTTTATGTTGAAAGGAAATGTCTAATTCTTTTAAAGATATGTTGAGTTTGAGATGGCAAGATATGAAAATATCCATCAGGCAGTTATAAATCTAAGACTGAAGCTCAATGCGAGGTTAGGAGAGAACTAAGACATTAATGAGAAGTGCATGGACTGAATTCTAGGGCACAAAAATATGTAAGAGGTGATGGAAAGAATAAAGTGTAGCAAGGCAAAGGATACAAATTGGTCCAAGAAGCACAAAGAAAAGAATGTTGGCATTAAACAAGCCCAAGGAAAATAATTTCGAAATGGGGAGATGTTGATTAAGTTCAAATACTACCTAGTCAAGGAAAATGGTGACAACTATCACTATACCTAGAACATAATGCATGTTCAACAGATAATAGCTGAATATACGGAATAAAGGAGATCTCATAGTGAATTTTGAGAAATAACTTTCAAGAAAAAAGACAGAAATCAGATTTCAGGGTCTTAGATAAGATTAGGTAGTAAATTAAAACGAATCCTGTATAGGGTAGCTATGAGTCGGAGTCGACTCCGCAGCAATGGGTTTGGTTGTGGTTTTGAGGTCAAGGATGCTGCCTTGCATTCTAACAATGGTATCTAGTATTGTGTCTGAATGTATTAAGCTTGAATAAATAAATTAATGAATAATTATAGATCATAGCAGTAAAAGGAAAAAACAAATAGAATAGTATTTTTTAAGTTTTTAGAAACTACCACTTATTAAATGGCTACTATGTGCCAGTACTTCGGTAGATGTTTAAAATATATTAGTTTATTTAATACTCATAAGTTTCTAAAGCTATTTAGAAACTTATATGTATTAAGTAAACTGATAAGAAAAAAATGGGTTTACAAGCTAAAGGTAATAGTTGAAGGTTAATGAGGTCATGGATATTGGAATCAGATTTAAATTTTCCAAGTTTCAAAGGTTGTAATCTTTTAACTATGCATGTCACATTTTTCAGGTACGTAGCAAGAACTAAATGAAAAAAATGAAGAGTTTGGGGAGGGCGATTGAGTAGGTAGTGGCAATAAGGGAAGGGCTAGGGGAAAGTAGCTTTCTAAAAGAGGAGCAACTCATGTTAGTAAGGATGCACATACTGACACATATAGAGTGGTAAAAAAAACGGAAAAAATGGGGGCCACCCTGTGTCCAACTCCGTTCTGTGGCCTAGGGATGCTGTTGTAATGATGGGGCTCCAAAAAGAATGAAGAAACATCCATATTTAATATATCCACATATAAGCAACTTTTAGGAAAGAAACAAGAAAGTGTGAATTTTTAGGGGATATTAGAAGGAACTATTAGTAGACAGAAAAGCTAAAGGAAAACGTAAGAAATTTCAGAAGAAAAAAGTATTATGTGCTTCTCTTATCTTTGGCATATGAATTTCATGAAGTCCGAATTTAAGCACACACTTGAAATGCAAAGACAATTGTGGGGTACATGCCATTTAAACATGGCTACACTATTAACAACTTCAGCCCCTCAAAGGCCTCTATGCTGCACAGGACATGTTGAGACTTGTCAGTGATGAGCAGGAGATTAGGCAAGACTTGTTTTCCCAAACCTATTGTCCCGTTACTGATTGGCTTGTTTTCCTGAATTCCTTCTCCCTTGCTGGAAACTTATCGTTATTCACCCAAAGCCCATTGTTCTGTTATTTGCTTCATTGCTTGCTGTATTGACTATAAATAAACTCCTGGGACTGAAGCCGGGGTCGACTCCTCTGAGTGACCCTCCTTGGCCCCACTTCTCTGTAAGAGATGTGTCTGGCTACTGTCTTTGCTGCCCCGATAATCATCGCCAATGCGACAGACAATAACTAATATGGCTTTTTAATAAGAGAATAAATTCATTTATCTCCTGTGGACACATAACTTAAAAAATAAAATGACACACCTATCAAATCCAGCTACCTTGCAGTAAAGTAGCAACATGTTTGCATGCAATAAGATAGATGAAAATATGCATTTATATTAACCAAAAACCAAACCCACTGTTGTCAAGTCGATTCCAACTCATAGCGACCCTGTAGTACAGAGTACAACTGCTCCATAGGGTTCCCAAGGGGCGGCTGGTGGATTTGAACTGCCGACCTTTTGGTTAGCAGCTGTAGCTCTTAATCACGACACCACCAGGGTTTCCACATTTATATTAATCATCATAAATACTAATGATAAACTAATTCTAGTATAATTTAACTCTTATTTAGTACAAATATAGATTTGTTAAAAGAGTACATCTATTTTAAATATATTGATAGAACGTATGCTAACCTTCTGATATCCATTTCTTTGTCAATGCTATACCAGCAAGCATTCCAAACACTTTTGAAAATATTTAGTAAGGTGAACATAATCTAAGTTTAATGAACAGAATGTTTTAATATTATAATCCATTAGAGGAAGTGTGCATTAATAAATAAAATATATTTCCCAGAATTATTGTATCATTGATATAGAATTACTTTGCCTGAATCACATGTCATCCTGGATTTCCCTTCTGTTGGTTTCAAACTAGCTGGTATTTTTTCACTTGTTCAGTAAAGACCGTAGAGTTGTGAAATGGGAAAGCAACAAATTAATTGCCATGCAGACTTCTGCCTCTGTCATGGGAAGTGAACAGAGAGGGAATCAAGTTAAGAAAGGACAATATGTTTTCTCAAATTATCATGGATTCAGTGCTCAAATATTGTGATGCCTATTATACGGAGCTTTCTTTTCTTTACGGTTGCTGTCAAGGCCAATTCCTTTCACACAGTATTATATAAAAGGCCTGCAAAATATCCTAACGGGCTTGAGTAAAATATAAAGTGTTTTTCACTTCAATGCGCTCTAAAGAATCAGAGAACATACACACAAACATACATATATAAATTAAGGAATTAAAGAATAATATATATATTAAAAAATATCATATATTAAATATTATATAATACGCAATTATTTATGTTGCATATATATAAATAATTTTCTGGATTTTTTAGAAAACTAATCTGGACACATTACTAAAGTACCAGTACCCTTTAGATAAATTTATTGTCGAAGGGAACTATCCTGGCCCTTTTCTTGCAAAGTTTGCATCATTGACACTTTTTGGCCAGATATATACTTCAGAAACTGAACAGTAATGTTTACTTTGTATGACATTTATACTCATTGTTGAAAGAGATTTTATAACTAAAATGTTTATAAAATGATGCAATTAATAAGAAGAATAACTTCAAAATATTTCTTAAGGAAATTGAATTGACCTAAATATTAAAATTATTAATACTAAATTTAAAACAAATTATGAAAAGCTGATTATGTTTTAATAATGTGAACTGTTAATTTTGGGTCCTTGTTAATCCTGCCCATGAACATAGAACCCAGTGTCATGGATTGAATTGTGACCCGCCAAAATACGTGTCAATTTGGTAAGACCATGATTCCCAGTATTGCATGGTTGTCCTCCATTTTGTGACTGATATAATGTGTTGTAAATCCTAATCTCTGCCTGTGGTTAATGAGGCAGGATTGAGTTATGTTGAAGAGGATTAAGGTGAGATGTAACACCCTTTCTGAGATCACATCTCTGATTCAATGTAAATGGAGTTTCCCTGAGGTGTGGCTGCATCACCTTATACCTTACAAGAGATAAAATAAGAGAGAAGCGAGCAGAGAGTTGGGCACCTCATACCACCAAGAAAGCAATACCAGGATCAGAGGACATCCTTTGGACCTGATGTTCCCACACTGAGAAGCTCCTAGTCAAGGGGAATATTGATGACAAGGACCTTCCTCCAGAGCCAACAGAGAGAGAAAGCTTTCCCCTGGAGCTGACACCCTGAATTTGGGCTTGTAGCCTACTAGACTGTGAAAGAATAAATTTCTCTTTGGTAAAGCCATCCACTTGTGTTATTTCTGTTATAGCAGCTCTAACTAAGGAAACCCTGGTGGTGTAGTGGTTAAGAGCTACAGCTGCTAAGCAAAAGGTTGGTAGTTTGAATCCACCAGGAGCTCCTTGGAAACCATATGGGGCAGTTCTACTCTGTCTTACAGGGTTGCTATGAGTTGGAATCGACTTGATGGCGATGGGTTTTGGTTTTTGTTTTGGATAACTAAGACAACAAGTCTTTCTTCTTTACAGCTCACCATGTGTAGCTTGATGCCTACTCATGATAGGTGTGTTCAATTACCTGTTTCTTAATCATTCTGGCTTTTTAAAGTATTAAAATCTAATTCCTTCATAAAAAGAAAAAAACTCACTATTCTTCCAAATGGGTAAAATTAACACTGTAATGAACAGTCCTTGTCCAAAAAAATTAAAACTAGTGGGAAATGTGTCAATAGAAACCAAAGTTGCAAATCTCTGTTAAAATTTCTAATAAGTGTATAATTTTGGATTTTGAATTATTTCAAAATTTTAAGGCTCAAGATTTTGATCCAATAGACTTTTTTTCTATTAAATGTTCTTATATATCTTAATATGTAGAATTGAACAAAGCTAAAAATGAACATTGTGTGGTGTAACTTACCACACAGAAAACCTGTGAACTTGCCAAAAATACATTTATTTATTTCTATTTCATTAAGATTAGATACTGGAAATTTAGAATAATTTTGTGTACTATTATTGGAAGGTATGTGTGCATTTAATCTGTTTTTCTGGTTAGGAAGAAAAGAGAAGATATATAAACTCTCTAAGTATGCCTCTATTTTTCTCAAATTTATTACAGTGAATTTCAAAAGTTCAGACTGTCATCTTTTTTTGCAAGGGAAATTTTATGTATATATACTTCTGTGAATTTTATAGTAGTGAAGTGAAAATGCCATTTAACTTGAGAAATATTTTTGAGTATTTATGACCAGTGTAAATTGCAGAAAACACACACAGGAATAAAACATAATATTTGACATCAAGTAACTTATACATAAGTAATAATTAAGTAGATATATAATAACCATAATGTAAAGTGAAATGAGATACTTTCAAAAAATTTCAAAATGTGATGATTATTCAAAAGGCAAAGCAGTTACATGCAGCTAAATAATCAAGACAGAATAAAAAAGGATACAAAGATTGATATGAAGATTGAAAATTAAATATTTCCATACCTAGAGATGAAGAGGAATGCATGCGGGCCAGGATGGCATGGGTAAGATGTAAGAGAATACGTTGGAGGTATTCAAGAACTAATAAACAATTCACTTTGGCTGTGGTGCATGATTTGTATAAGGGAGTACTGGGATAAAAGCCTGGAAAGAAAAGTTGGTCCATATTTCCTCCATTTCTCTGATGAGCAAACTCTTACCCAAAGCATTTACTTGACTTGCTCAAGGTAACACTTCTAGCTAAAGGACAAGAGAGTAACATTAGAAAACGGGACTTTCAATCTCTAATTCCTTACTTTATCCCCTCCACCCCATAAACGTCACAGTTAAATAAGGCAATTGTGCATAGTTTTGTTTTTTTGTTTTTTTTCCTCAGAAGGTGGGCTCTGGACTGACGCCTGCCTGGGTTTGAAGTCCATTTCCATCATTTACTAACTGACATTCAGAAATTTATTTAATCTTTCTTGGCTCTTGTCTTCTCATTTGTGAAATGAGAATATTAATAGTACCTATATTAAAGAGTTGTGAATATTGAATGAGGTAATCCATATAAAAGGCTAGAACAGTGACCGACACCCAGCAAGCATTCAGTAAATGCTGTTAGATTATTTTATTAACAGTATCCCTGTTCTGCAGATACAAACTCTCATTAAAGCTCAAATATTAGCACATCTACACTGAACTAAAATTTTATTACTTTGACCAGAAGAGTAGCTATAATGTCTCAGTCATCAATTATTGTATTAATTGAACAAGTACTTACTATGATCTTACTAACACCCCACATATCACATTAAAAAGCAGCCATGTTTAAAAAAGACAAAGAAAGAATTGGGTGAAATTAATTTTTTAAACATCAATAGCATTTTATTCAATCCAGTATTTCCCAGATGTCATTTCCATATGTAATCAGTATTTTTAAAAAAGGCATTGATGAGATATTTTACCTTTTTTTGATACAAAGTCTTCAAAATCTGATGTGTATTTTACACTTAGAACACAAACCAATTCTGACTAGCCACATTTTCAGTGCTTGCAGTCACTTGTGGCTAGTGGCTTTCAGAGTTAGACAGTGTAGCTATAAAGGGTCCCTCTCTGCACAAGGAGGAGATGTGCTACTTAATGATTATGAAGCAACCTCTCCAGACAGGCTGGCTAATTTCAAATCTTACTCTGTTGAAACAACATTAAAAAGATGTATAGTTTTAGATAAATTGATTAATTTCTCATTCTCAATTTCCTCATCTCTGAAATGGTCATATTTTAATGAGAATTAAATGAGCTAAGGCATATAATTTGCTTAAAACTGTTTAGGGATCGTTCTGAGCTGTGAGTTCTTTTCTTTGATCATGTGTTAGTTTTCTTGTTTTGAATTAAAACACAATTCATCCTTTTTAAGGACAAACCTTTATCCATTTCAAATTACAGACCGGCTGTCCAAACAGTATGGTGGTTTCTTGTGTGATAAACTTCACTCTTATGTTTCTCAGGCTAATGTTTTAAAAGAGAAACTTCCAGGTTTTAGGTAAAGCTACTGCATTATAGACCACTGTGCCAGTCTTTATGATTTGTGAAAGGTGTGAAAAATAAAATAGGGTTGTTTGCAGATCCAGTGCCTTTTTCTTAACCTTTGATATTATGAACAAGAACAAAGGGAATAAGTCATGTAAACACATTTTGCATTGAAGTTCATACAGACCCAACATTTTACCACCATGTCAAATCAACATAGTAGAAATGATATTTTGGCATGAGTCAATAACTTCCAGCAGAGCAAATCATAGATGTCTGCTAGATTTTCTAAACCCCTTTGCTTTTTTATCATGACTTTAAATGATCTGGAAGCACATGGTCCTTCTATAGAAAACAGAAAGTATCTCCTGATATCAAAACAATTTGTGTCTAAGAATTTGGTACTTGAGAGTGGCCTTAGGAGAAAATTCGCCTTGCATCTAATTATTGATGTTGGCAGAGAATATTGAATATACCGTGGACTGCCAGAAGAACTAACAAATCTGTCTTGTAAGAAGTACAGCCAAAACGCCCCTTAGCGGCAAGGATGGTGAGACTTCATCTCACATACTCTGGACATGTTACCAGGAAGGACCAGTCCCTGGAGAAGGACATCATGCTTGGTAAAGTAGGAGGTCAGCAAAGAAGAGGAAGACACTCAATGAGATGGATTGACACAGTGGCTGCAACAATGGACTCAGACATAGCAAGGATTGTGAGGATGTTGCAGGACCAGGAAGTGTTTCATTCTGTCGTACATGGTGTTGTTGTAGACCAAATGGACTCAACTACAATCTAAATATTGCTAGAGTAATTATTGTTACCAGAAATAGAAAGCTTTAAATAGTTTATACCTTATGATTAAAACAAAAATCAAATATTTCAGTTTCTGGAATAATTTCAAGAACAGTTTATAATGGATGATCCACTAGTAACTGAACCAATAGTGTCTAAAACTAATTTTTTTTTATTAAAGTTTTTTTTTTGTTTGCCTAAACTAATGTAGGTTTACAATAGCCTTAAAACAAACAAACAAACAAACAAAACTTCCAGCTTAAACTTATTGTAACTGTAGTACTTTTAGTCAAACTTTGTTTCAGTTTTTTTGTTTTCCATTTTTATGTAGGAGTGTTGATTCAAAACAGTTTCCTACAGATGGTCTCGGCTCTGGTCATGGGTGTTCCGTTAGGCCTTCCCTGAGCATTTGTTCCTGATAGTTCTTAAAATTTCACAATGATATTTCAAACAAACCTTCGACTTAGCTGACTGATAATGATATAGCTTTGCATTTAACTAACAAGACTAGCTGTGATCTAGGTAAAGGCCAAGCAGTACAATCTTCAGCTTATAACCACCTCATGTCTAATGAAACATCATCTAAACAATATTTAAGGGTAAAATCTGAGGAATATGAATTTCGTATTTTCCTATATAATCTAAAATCTACCCTTGAATTAAGCCATGCAATCAGAATCATACATCTAGAATATATTATATTGGTCTCTCATAGAATCGTTTCAGTAAGATGTCATTACTTATAAAGAATAAATGTAAATTTTAGCTTATCTATGTACAGCCTGTAATAACATCTGTGAAAATACTCTCCTATTTTCATTATTCAGTGTTCACTTTATGAGCACTTCTGAGTAGTTTCTTCATACCAAGAATATTTGTGTTTTTGCTATGTATTTGTATATATTTCACATGTGATACATATTATGTAACTGACCATTATTTCTCTCTTTATATAAGCTTCCAGAAAACTTAGTATCAATGTTTGGACTTACCTTAGTAATTGCAAGGTAATTTTTGCATTAATCACATGTCTATGCAGTTTCTACTTCTTCATGAAATTTTCTCCCTTTGGTTTCCATGATTCTACATTCTTACACTCCCTTGATTCTCCCTTTAAGTCTCAGACTTTTATTTTTCAGTCCTGTGTAGGTTTTTTACAGTCCTCTTAAAAAGTCCTTACTCTTTTAATCTGACTTTTTTTCTGTTGCATTCTTGCTTTAGAAAACGTACCGTCCATCTATAGTTTTATCAGAGTCTTTGGGTAGTGTCAACGTTACTGCTCTCTGTTACTAAATGAAAGTTTGGAGGTTTGAGTCTACCCAGAGGCACCTCAGAAGAAAGTCCTGGTGATCTATTTTAGAAAACTCAGCCACTGAAAACCCTATGAAGCACAGTTCTACTCTGACACACATGAAGTTGTCATGAGTCAGATTTGACTTGATAGCAACTGGTAAGTGTCTGTAAAAAAGTAGTATGTAAACCTAAAAACTTATAAGCATTCTGTAGCATTGTAATGGAAGCAATAATATTTTAATGGTCTTGTTAAAACTATGAGATAGGTGTTATTATTGTTCCAATTTTAAAAATAGGAGAACTGAGCTACAGAAAGATTGAATAACATGCTCACAGTCAAAAACTTGGAATCCAAATATAGATTTTACTAATTCCAAATCATATCTCTTTCCATTACTTCAATCTCATTATAATAATTATAAAACATCTATCCGTCCATTCTTTCATTCATCCATTGAGCAAAGGTAAATTGAGTGCCATTTGGTGTCTCAGGATCTCATGGCTAGGAAGAAGATAGAGTTTCTTCCTTCACCTGGCTTACATTCTACTAAGGGGAAAGATAAAATATAAATTTTCATAAATATTACCATAAGATACTTTAAGGTGACAATGAGTTCTATAAAGGGAAAATAGAATAATTTAAAATAGCGATGAGTCATATAAAGAAAAATATTGGAGCATGACTCGGGAAGGAGAAGGTCATAGGAGCCTACATAGGTAGGGTGGTTCAGAGAAAACCCCTCTGAGGCTTTAATGTTTGGCTAAGAGCTGAATGATGATGACTAGAACGTTGAAAGAATAGCCAACACTAATGAAATAATAATGCCTCCCTTATGTATCCCACAAGGTTGTTGTGGAGACAAAATGAGATTGCATATGCCGAAATTTTGGTTGTCTCTAAATCACCGTATAAATGGCAAGACTTGTTACTCTTACTTACATAAACCAAAACCACCAAACCCATTGCCTCTGAGTAGATTCCTACTCATAGCAACCCTATAGGACAGAGTAGAACTGCTCCATAGGGTTCCCAAGGGGCGGCTGGTGGATTCAAACTGCCGACCTTTTTTGATCTGCAGCTGGAGCTCTTAACCACTGCACCACCAAGGCTCCCTTACTTACAAATTGCTTTCATGAGCTAGAATATTATTTCTAGAGGCTTAGAAAGATAATATTCAAGGATTGAATTAAGAAGTCCTAAGAATAGTATCTGGGTGACTTATGAATAGTATGTGCTGGGCTTTTGTGTGCAAACTTTCCATTGAAGAGCAAGAGAAAAGCCCAGAGGTAAGAGAGAGCAACGCCAGATCCCACAACTGCAAGTTGTGCAAGGAGACTACAGTGCCATGGCCTGGAGTTTGGCAGATGACATGTGGCAGATGAACCTGGATAGGCAAGGAGGGGAGCAAAGTGCTTTCTCAGACAAATTAAAAACCTCTCAGAGCAATCAAGCAACCTTCCCAAAGTCACATGACCCTCAGATAGCTGACTTAAAACTACAAGGTTATGCGTTCTGATGCCCTATTGTATTATGAGGATCTTGTTTCCTAACTCGGTGCCCCAAATAACTTTCAAAAATTATATAACACATTTTACTTTCTTTTGAAATTCTAAGGGTCATTGTAAAAAATAATCACTTGAGCTTTATCTTGTAAAAATCATATGCTCATAGTTGTTCACTCATACTGTTTAAACACTATAGTATCATCACTCACGCACCTATAGACGTTGTGTAGATTTTAAAATAATAAAGATCTTAGATATTGATAAACCGTCTCCAGAGTTCTGCCAAGATCTTCAGTGTTCTGAGGCTTGAAGTGGTCATTGACTACATCAATACCTTGGGGCATTCAGTTAAAACACTGTGGTAATTAACCAGAGTAAGCTGTGGATGGAGGCAGCTCTGATTAACTTTAGGGAGCCTAAAAAAGTAAGCCTAAATTTAGCAAAATGTTATATAATGTAGACAAATGTGATGAAAAATGCCCCCTTCCTGTGTCTTTATAAACTTTTGCAAAATATACCTATTACCTGAATACTTCTCATTTGAGTAGGGAAAGCTCATGTTGTAAGGGCATCTCATATTTGAGACAATTTTATCTTTCTGGGGCCTGGGAGGTCAAACTTATAGGAATGAATAAATCTGATATATGATACAATACTATGGTGATATAAGAGATGATAGGGAGCTCTAGGCAACTATCTATGTTTTAACAGGGATTTTCTGCAAGCAATGTCTTAACATAAATCATGGAATCTTTTGGTCTTGCAGTCTAAAATGATGGGAAAAATACATGGAGGCAAAAGATCTTTTGACCTCAAAATTTCAGTATTTATCTTACAGTAATGGTCCTTAGTTTATTTCTTTTGAATTCATTAATACTGACATGATATTCTTCACTTAGTGAGAAAGTGGAGGTGTTGTAAAAACCAGTTCACAGAGTACTTTTCAGTTTATATGATACCTTCACATCCGTTATTTCATATTATTATCATCCCTCCCTCACTGATAAATGAGGAAACTGAGATCGTATGGTAGAGGTTCATGCAATGGATATATCTTAGGATGGCCAACTTTCTGGATGGTTATCCAACTGTAGGGTCACTATGGGTTGTAGTCAACTCAACAGCAACTGGTTTACTGGTATCCAACTAAGAAAGGATATCCAATGGAAAGTCTAGACAGAGAAATTCCATGAACTTTCAGTAGTAGTTTTTAACCATTGAATGACACAGGTTTTAGCACAAATGTTTATGCTGTTATATTTAATAATAAAGGAATGACAGATACAAAACCTGTATCTGGAACTCTAGCTAGCAGTTTTCCTCACAGCAAACCTCAAAAAAACCAACAACAGTTAACTCTCTGGACCTAGAAAAACCCAGTATGGATGGTCCACTGGCTCTTGCTAGATGGGGAAGATGCCTGAATATGGACTTCTGAATGACAGTGCTTACATTCCATCCAGCCACCTGGCAGTCAGGATGATCCCACTGCATCCTTCAACAGCCAAGTAAATTTTATTGGACTAAATATTTGTATCTCCATGCTTTTGCTATGGGAAAAAATTCACAACCATTCTGGTGCCTCCTGTAGGTTCAGATAATCAGGAAGTTGCTTATTGCTGCATGGTCATGATATAGTAGAGAAGACATAAATCTCCCAACTCTAACTTCTGCCCTCTCACTAATGTATACCCTTTGTTCCATATCAGATGCAGGATACTTCCTGTGTCCTGAAATTTTTACTCTTATCTTCTATTCAGAATACCTGAATTTTGGTATAATCTATGCTATGGACAAGCTTTATGACTTTTGACATATCTTTAGATCTTGGTTTCATCATTTATAAAATGTGATGACTGAAATATGCATGCCATTTACATCTGAAAAATATTTAAATCCAAAATGTATTTTCTTCATTATTTTGGTGAATTTTAAAAATACCTATATCAGCATCTCAATGTAACTATCAATCTACAGAATATACAGGGAAGTAAGGAGCATATTAAATGACACCACAGAGGGAAATCAGTACAATCCACATTGAGGAAATGATCCAAATTCTTCAAGAACATTTTGCAAGGAAAGAGAGACAGAGGAAGAAAGAGAGAGGTGACTATACAGATTAAAGGAGGCTTAGTAAGCATATCAACTAATTGTGATATGTGGACATTATTTGGATCTTAATTTGAAAAACAATATAAATTTGTGAGACTATCAGTAAAATTTGACTGAGTACTTAATGATACTAAGGAATTATTGCTGTTTTTTAAGTGTGAAAACTATTTTGTGGTCATGTATAAAAAATGAATCTTTTTCTTAGAGCTGCATGTGGGATATTTGTGGTGAAATGAAGTGATATGCAGTATTTTCCTTAATATAATCTGAGGGTTAAGTAAGTGTGGGTATAGATGAAAAAAATGGCCATGAATTATGGATAAATGTTTTAAATTTTCCATAAAAACTATTATTTTATCATTAAAAATAAATATTTGTTGATATAGGCAATATCTGGGATTTTTTAATAAGTAATTCATCTGATTTATATATGTTAAAATTAACAGCTTAAAAGACAAGTTCTTTGCACAAATAAAGTTAAGGATTTATATAAGTAAACACCATTTTCAGTGCTTCAGACTTTACTTATCATGTATCAAACAAACCTTTTAAAACGTCCTGTTTATTTTCCCTTTTGTTAATCTGTTTATTCTTAATTCACCCCTCATCTGAAAATGGACAAGGGATCTTCTATTGCCTTTAGAATGTACTTAAAACAGGGAAAGCCTACATTTCACTCACATTCATTCAATAAAAACTCATAGGCTCCCTAGAGGGCCTAGATGTTTGCTAGTACAGAAATGCAAACCTGGTTTGGCTTCTATTATTTAAATTCTGGCATAGTTTCCACATATTTTTTGCAGGGAAATGTGAAAACTTCTAGGTACAAATAATTAATATTTAAATTCCTACTTTTGAATACAAATCTATCTAAAATATTTTTTTCTAATTTATTCAGCAGTAGCTTTCTTTGTACATTTCATCTTGATATGATTTCTTAGATGCAAAAACAATAACAACGAACACCAATAAAAATGTGAGCCAATATATAATCAAAAATATGCCATTGATTCCGTTTAGTTGTCTTCATGATTACATATTTTCTGTGGTAATAATATGTTTTTAAATTTTGGGAAAAGAATGCTTTACTTAATTATATATATAACAAAATATACACCAGATACAAAACTTAAAAAATTATCAAAGCTTATTAAATCTAGCTTGTACGGAAACATTTTGCCATGACATTCTATAATTTTATATTCAAATTGTTGTTAATATTAACGGTAAGACTTGATGCTATCCATCTTGGAAAATGTGTTATTAACCTATGTCAATGCACTCGTTCCTACAGGAGAAACCAGGCTAATGTTGCCACCACCCCATGTATCGCACCTGTTTGTCTTAAGAAATCATTATGATGAAAGCTCTTTATACTTTATATGAAACCTATCATGAAAGCAAAATTACTCACTTTTCCCTCCAGTAATTTACGTGTGTTTCTTAGGAATTTGAAAACCTGAAGAATTTTCAAAGAAGCATTGCTGCTTGCTCAGGAATACAATATTAATCGTAAGTTTTTCTGTTGTTGGAATACACTATGAACTAAGAATTTTAACTAAAAAGATGGAGAGAAATTGAGCAAGACCAATGCCTATAAATCTGTAAAATTTTACATAAATATTTAAGCCAAGGAAAATTTAAATTAACCCAAGTTAAATTATAGGAAATTAATCAAAGAATATTCAGCATTTTGAATTGTTTCAAAATAATATCTATTTAAAAGAAGTTTGAAATCTAGTTGTCTGTGTATTCCACTGATTTTTAGGCTCAAAGTGGAATCTGAAATAAGACATACATGATGAAATCTACTATGAATAACCTATAAAGATTCATCCATCTAAAACTGTTTTTTATAATATCCATGTTCATTTCTGTAACTATTGTGGACATAGTTTTGCAACATACACGTACAACTTATTTTGCCAAATCATTAATTCTCAAAATGGTTTCTTTGCTGCCCTGTCTTGTTCTTACTCCAATATCTGATGTGTGATCACTTGGTGTCATCTAATTAGTAGGAGGAACCCACAACATGATAAAGAAGTAATTATGTCTGAACAATGGGAAGAGCTTTCAGACTAGAATACAAAGCAATTAGGTTTGAATCCTAGCACCATTACTGGACAAATAATTCCACCTCCTTGAGGCTCTAGTTTTCTCTTTTGTAAAATGGTGAACAAAATACTTAACATACATAGTTTTTCCACTGACTTATTGAATTACTCATCCAACAATATTTATTGACCCTTTATCATAAGTTATTCTTGATTTTGTAGATGCAATTTTGATTACATTTTGAAGTTCAAAGACTTTCTGTTATGATAAGGCTTTTAGGCAAATAAATCAGTAATTACGTCCTGGTGTGATGATTGCTATGATAGAGGTATGCAAGTTTTCCGTAAAGCAAAGGAAAGACAGATGTAAATTTCATGGAGGGGTCAGAAAATATTTTCCCAGGGGAGCTGATCCTCTATTAAGTTTTGAAGTACATTTTACCAGGAGCATTAGCTAAAGATGTGGAGAGATGACATTTCAGCATGGAAGTCTTTCTTTAGAGCCTTCAGTATTAACTAATTCCCAAAGTAGAGTCAACTTAGATAGTTACATATATTTTACCAGTTCTAAGATGCATTGCTTTGACGTTTTTACATCTTGAAATTCAGAGCACAGTTTATAATCTATGGTGTCTTATAATCACCGTATGGTTATAAATTTGGGTAAAAACTTCCACTGACACCTTCTATTAAGATCAAGCAAGAGTTACCATCAATGCATCTTAGATTTGGGGAAATCCAGAGAGAGAAAAGGAAGAGCAAACAGAGAAAAGAAAGAGTAGAAGAGAAAGGAAGGGGAGGGAGAAGAGGGATAACTTTGCTGTCTCTCTCTCTCTTTTTTTTTTTTTTTTTTTTGCCTTTTTGTCTATATTTTTCATACTCCTTATTTACATTGTTTTACTTCTCAGCTACTATCCACAAATAACTTTTAACATTTCCTGATGGACTTTGGTACTATTTTTACTCTAAATTACTTATGGAGGAGAATTTAGCGTGCTCTCAACGAAGTATTATGCTTCTGCAAGAAATAAATCACAATTTAATTTAAAATGCAAGCAAAAACCTCTGTAACTTCCAGAATGGTGATTTATAAGTATATGTATAATCAACAATTGACACGTCATCTGATGTCCCCTATGCATTATAACCTAGATGGTTCCAATTCTGTTAACATCTCACCTTTCCTAAAATAGCATAATCCAGGATTTATTTTACATTAAATTTATGGCAGAATATAGAAAAGGTGCAGAGTAGCAATATTTGAACAATTCTAATAAAAATCAATTGTATCCAAGGTATGTGTCCAAATTGTTCACTTATATCAAAAATCTTATACTTGCATACCCATTTTTAAACTATGTATTATTTGCACTCATAATTTTCCAAAGAGCATATAAGAAGCTGTAATGATATTCAAATGAATTAATGAGAATTTCTTTCAACCCATATTAATATTACAGGAAAAATATCTCCTAACTTTAAAATAAATACAAATCAGAATTACTATAATTGTTGCCCACTGTTTTCAATCATTTATTGCCATTAAAAAATATTGAAAACCAGTACTTTATTTTCCCTCCCCTTCTGGAATCTTACCACCAGCAAAATAATATGTAATTTTCATACTTTTCCTCAAAATTTGAAGGATTTCTGGGGATTTCATTACCTTAATTTAGTCTGTTACTTGGACAGTTAAGGAAGGCCCCTCTTTCCCTTCTGAGTAAATTGTTAAGTCAAGAACCTACCAGTCACTCAGAAAACGTTAGCTGCTCTAGAAGAAAAAGAAATTGTTTATAAAAAGCACTGCATTCTAAAAACAAATTTACATTTTTATCTAACTGATAACATACACATCACAATCTACTGTAAATTAATAGAACTGATGTTTCATCGTTTTCTGTTTTGTATTAAACATTCAGAGAAGTATGCCCCTTGTTTATAAATTGTTAAGCTTCTAGAGAAGGATTTTCTGATTTTTTTTTTTTCCTGTAATAGCTAGGAAAATTAAGGATCCATTTTAATTATCAAACTTCTTCATTTTGGTGTTTTCTCTCTTTGCCTCTTCTCTATCGCTGTCTCTCTTTGTCTCTATCTCTCTGTCTCTCTCTTGCTCTCTATCTCTCTCACATGCACACACACATTCACAGACACACGATCATGTTCTATTTCTTTCATCAATTCATATGTTACTGAAAGAACTTTCTTAATGATCAGAGGAGGTCCCTGGATGGCACAAATGTTTAAGCAATCAACCATTACTAACCAAAATGTTGGCCATTCAAAGCCACCCAGAGGCATCTCAGAAGAGAGACCTGACAATCTGCTTCTGGAAAGTCACAGCCATTGAAAATCCTACGGAGCAGAGTTCTACTCTGAACTACATGGGGTTGCCACGAGTCGGAATGGACTCAGTGAAAACTGGCGTTTATTCATTATATACTACTCATAATTTTCTCAAAATTAGTATCTTTTTCTTCATTAGCTCAATCATGAGCACGATTCTTTACAGTGTATATATTTATTTTTGTGTACATCTCACCAATAAAACATGAGCTCCATGAAGGTGAGATCTTCTCAGTGGTTGTTTTGTTTCTGATAGTTGAAGGACTTGACACATATCAGGGGATTAGTAAATGCCTCTTAAATGTTTAGTGAATTAAAGAACTTAATTTTTGGAACTATAAACAGATCTAAGCAGTGTACTTGATAAAGTAGATATTAAAAGTGAATAGATAAACAAAAACCCAAACCCTTTGCCATCAGATTCCGAGTCATAGTGACCCTATAGGACAGAGTAGAACTGCCCCACAGGGTTTCCAAGGAGCGGCAGGTGGATTCCAACTGCTGACATTTTGATTAGCAGGCAACCTCTTAACCACTGCACTACCAGGGCTCTGTTAGCAGTATCAAAAAACCCAAACCAACTCATTGCTGCCGAGTCGATTCCGACTTACAGAGACCGCGTAAGACAGAGTAGAAATGCCCCCCCCCCCCCACCAGTGTTTCCAAAGAGCGACTGGTGGATTCAAACTACTGTTCTTTTGGTTAGCAGCCATAGGTCTTAGCCACTTGCCGTCAGGGCTCCATATTAATAGTATACACGAAACCCATTGCCATGGAGTAGATTCCAATTCATAGCGACCCTAGAGGACAGAGTAGAACTGCCCCATAGAGCTTCCAAGGAACACCTGGTGGATTCGAACTGCTGACCTTTTGGTTAGCAGTTGTAGCACTTAACCACTGCGCCACCAGGGTTTCCGTTAACAGTATACATCTCATAAAAACACCTAATTTGGAAGTTATTTAAAGGTATCTGTCTGAGTTGTAGGTAGTAATCAAATTTATAAATATTAAAATTAGATGTTCGCACACATTTTAATTACAGAAAAGAGCAGAATATGACATAATTATATATAAAAAAGCACATGAACCATTGATTATGTGGATTGAAACTTGTTTTCATGACCAATTATAAAAAAAAAACTACTTGTATTATTTATACAATGCACAATGTATAATTTACAAATATAATAAAGTGACCCGTTTAATATTTACATTGAGGAAGGTGCCCTGGTGATGCAGTGGTTAAAGGCTTAAACCCAAAGGTCTGCTGTTGGAATCCACCAGTGACTCCACAAAAGAAAGATGTCGCAGTCTGCTTCCATAAAGATTACAGCCTTGGAAACCCTTTGGGGCAGTTCTATTCTGTCCTGTAAGATTACTACGAATTGGAATGGACTCGATGGCACACAACAACAAATGAAATAATTAGACATGCAACAATAAACTACTTATTTGCATGTGGGGGTGTCAAGAAGCTTCTCTGGGTTTGAGGAAAAATTACCATATCATTTGCCCTCAATAGCAAATGTAAAAAAAGGAGGTTGTGTTAAGGGCAAACTATGAGATTTTAAGGATAAGTCTAGGAGCTTCATATTAAAACTGGATGAGGCAGAAATTAAAATCTCCACCATACTTTCTGTCCCAAATTAGGCAGTGTGCTTTCAACACTTTAGGATTATCAGGTTATGTTGTTGTTGTTAGGTGCTGTTGCGTCGGTTCCAACTCATAGCGACCCTATGTAGAACAGAGGGAAACGCTGCCGGGTCCTGCACCATCCTCACAATCGTTATGCTTGAGCCCACTGTTGCAGCCACTGCATCAATCCATCTTGTTGAGGGTCTTCCTCTTTTTCGCTGACCCTCTACTTTACCAAACATGATGTCCTTCTCCAGGGACTGATCCCTCCTGATAACATGTCCAAAGTATGTGAGATGTAGTCTCACCATCTTTGCTTCTAAGGAGCGTTCTGGTTGTACTTCTTCCAAGACAGATTTGTTCCTTCTTTTGACAGTTCATGGTATATTCAATATTCAGGTTATAGAGATTAAATATGTCATCCTTAGGCAATTAACTTTGAGCATTATTTGAATTTGACCAGTGAATTTACACAGCACTAAATTTCTTTCATAACAACTATTGCTCTTAATTCCAAACTACCTTTTCCTAAAGTAAGTACTATAGGCTGTTTAAAAATAATAATGAATTTGCCTACTTACTAAGCTAGCTGCCTCTTCAAGTGTAAATTTCTTTCTATGATTTGTGTGTTTTGGCATACACCCAACTCTTATTTTGTACCACACAATCAGAAGGATTCTAAAACAAACAGAAAAAGCATTTCACAGTCTTTTATTTTGTGAAAACATTCAACCTAGTCTCCTAAAATTTTACACTTCAAAATCAGGAACAGCAGAGGGCAGAGCACTTTAGAATCACTTAAAGCTCTTAACAAAAGGAGCCCTGGTGGCACAAAGGTTAAGTGCTAGACTGCTAACTGAAAGATCAGCAGTTTAAACCCACCTATGGCTGCTCCACAGGGAGAAAGATCTGGTGATCTGCTCCCATAAAGATTACACCCTAGGAAACCCTTTGGGGCAGTTCTACTTTGTCACCTAGGGTCACTATGAGTCAAAATCTACTCCACAGCACCTAACAACAACAAATGCTGTTAGCAGACAAGGAAGGAAGCCCAGAAGGCATTTCTCTAACTGCTGCCAGAGGTTTTTTTCAGTCTTTTAAGCTAGAGTAGAGCAGCTTTATTTAATGCTTAGCCTCAACCTTCCAGGTCAATCAATGAGGATTTACATTGTTATATATTTCTCAAGGGGTTCATCTCCAAGGAGCCCTCTGGATGACCAGAAGAGGCTGTGGGCCCCAGAAGCTACAGCTACTGTACCCCCAGGCTCCTTTTCTTCAGTGTGGTCAGGTTCTGAAAACTGTGTTGTTTTGCATTCTGCAAAAGTAAGTCTGGGAGGAGAGGTATAGAAAATAAAAGAAGAAAAAAAAAAAAAAAAAGAAAAGACAAGCACTAAATCTTTCCACCCAGGTTTTCAAACATAACAAGATGTACATAAAACAGGCTTATGGACTGTGTCTAAAAATGCCACATGAACATTACCTCAACATGTGACCTTGGTATACATATTCAGACCAATATAAATATTTTATAAGTATCTAAATCTCAAAATGCAATCTAATCTGAATCACTGGGTATCCTTTCAACAAAAATTATCTATTAACCAGTGTTTGGACACGCTAATGATTTTTTTTTTGAAATGATGGATAGATGTAGCAATTAATAATCTTTATGCGTTAAGCAAATAGCTTAAATGCTCTGAGAAACAAATATTATTACAGAATAGTTGCTACCATCGAAGAAATTTTAAACCAGTGAGAACACCTCAGAAGTTTATTTTCATACATGCAGTTAAACGGCTTTTGAAACTGACAGCAAAAAAAAAAAAAAAAGCACTATTTTCAGAAAGATATTCATGGTAAGTGCATTTCATTATCTCTGATTTCAGAAATTTGGATATTCCACATACAGTACACTGGTTTCGCTTTTTCACTCATTCTCTGCTTTGTGTCTGTGTATGTGTATTTATAAAAACTAGGCCATCCATCTTCACAGCTATGAAAGCAAAGCTATTATACAGCTTCTTGTCATGTGCAAAGTTGTATCTGCAAGTCAAATGCACCGAAATTAATCTTTGGGGATTCAAACAAAATACCTATGGTCAAATATTTTCTTCAAGAAGAATCAGGCCTTTTTCTTCTGTGTGAAATTGATGCTCACAATCCAGTCTTGCCTTCAAAATTGCATTTAAACGAAAGTACTTCTTTAATAGAGGTATTTTCAAAACTAAAAATATCAAATAACATGGAGTTCAAAGTTAGTTTGTGTGCTTAAAATATAAAGTCAGGGACTACAGAAACCATTCAACATATGTAAGTGAAAATAAATGCGTGTATGTGTATAAATTTTAACATAACACGTCAAGTCATACGTTTATAATATATATTTGCAAAGATACTGACCAAAATTAATAGTTAGCATACCAGAGGAATAATTTGAATTAATGATAGAAATACAATAGTCTACTTTTACTATAAGTTAAATAATTTACAATAGACTTTAGTATCCCTATAATTTAAACTGAGTTTTCTGATTTTCTCCAAAAAAATTAGCATTCACTTTCATAGCTAAATATTGACTCTGGTGCTGCAGACGTATTTTAAAGATACACAAATGATAAATTTATCATCAAGACAGTTATAAGAATTGTTTTACAATTTCTCTTTAGTATATAAAAATGTTTTACATTCAAACTTAAATTAATATCCCACGCAATTTCACTCCAGTTTTTCATTAATTATGACATGGAAAACCCAAGATATGAAAGTGTCATTTCTCCTCTGTTTTGTCCTCCAGATCTTTTGGAACAATATGCACACGTGAATTTCATAAGGTTCATCACTAGGAAGTACTTTCCAGCAAGCACTCTCATTTTCTTATTTCACCGGCCAAAAAGAGCTCATGAAATCTGCAAGCCAGCAACTGCTGAATCTTATGGCAGACTATCAGTGCTATAAATCTGTAACTAATCAGGATCAGCCGTTAATGAAAGCAACTTGTCTTGAGGGATGTCACTACGGAGAAAACCTCTGCTGCAATCCTATGTGGACTTCTCAACTGTTTGCTTTACATCAAAGACCTAAATTATATTGGTGCCTGTAACAACTGATAACATAACAACAAAGCAGTAGCAGTAACTAACTGTGGTCAGAAGAGTGCTAAGCATTTTGTATGGATTTTCTCATTTAATCCCCACAACAAATGTAGACATTATTATTACAATGTACTATAGATTCGGAAACAAAGACACTGATTTAAATAAATTAACCAATATTTTGGACAGTTACTAAAAGGCAGAGGTGGGATTGGACTTGGGAAATTTTTATCCAGACGTCTGATTTAAATCACTGTGCTATTTTTGCAAAACTCCTTCACACCCAGTAATAACCAACAACACAAAATCAAACAAGGACTCACATATCTGTGTTTGCAAATGTTAAATAAATATATTTTGATAAAGCACTATAGGATCTAATATGCAAAAATATGCTTCTTACACGATTTTTCCCCTAAATAATCAAATGAAAGAAAAAACAGCACTATATTCTTGAGATTTTTATTCAGTCTTCTTATTTAAAATATCTTTCATGAATGCCATTTAGAAGGAACATTTTTCATTTTAATTAAGTCATCTGTTAAAAATGTTATCAAATACACACAAAAAAAATCCAAAATATATTTCCCTTATAGTGCATTAGTTGATATCAGATATGTACAAATGTGAGCTCCCTGATAAGAATAAGCAGACCCTGAGTATGTTAGAAGCAAAGATGCTGAGACCTTCTCTTGCTTACTTTGGACACATCGTCAGGAAAGATCAACCAATAGAACAAGACGTCATGTTTGGTAGAGTAGAGGATCAGTGAAAACGAAGCAAACCCTCAATGAGAGAGATTAACACAATAGCCACAACACTGAACTCAAACATACCAACGATCATGAAAATGGCACAGGAACGGGCAACGTTTCATTCTGTTACACCTAAGGTCACCATAGGTGGGTGCCGACTCAATGGCAAGTAAAACAAGAAGTATGATCTAAGATCACGAACTGATGCTACGTGCCAGAGTTACAGGACACTTTCATCACAGCAAATTTTATCTCTCTCCCTAAAGCCAGACATTTCATTGGCTGGATTTTTTTCTACCTGTCAGTGAACACTCATGGTAAGACTACAACTTAACAGCTTACCTATAGCTCATTTCTTATAATAAGATTTTTCAATAAAACAAGCAGCCTTTGCTATGGGCATCCGTTTAGTTCCTTAAGGTCTTACAGAGATGACACGGAAAGCCGCCAAAAGCAACACGGGGGCAATGGCAGTTAGTGTTTTATTTTATCACCATGCTTTTCAGAATATTAGCTACAAGTTAACTTGGTGACATACTCTTATTCCATATACGTGCACTGACCAAGAATTCAGGAAATTGGGAGACCTGTCAAAATTCTCCAAAAACCAGCATGTTCTGTGCTTTGTGCTTAAAATGTTTACATTGTCTGGGTCTCTTAAATTAGGGTGTAATACTCCGTGATCACTAAAGGGCCTGCCACTGCGAAAGTTCCATGTCACTAGTTGTCTGTTTTTCTAAATTCTCTATCATTCGTACCAGCAACTCAAAAAGTATACAAAACAAATGAACAAAACTGATATTAAAAAAGTCTTTAATTGTTCTATTTTAGGATGTGATCAAATTTTCCCTTGAGATAAATCTTCAATAGTTCATTAGATTTTAATAACCAGATCTCTGTATTTAGGGACTATTGTTCTGCTAAATGATCCAGCAATTACATTTTTTTTCTAATAGAGTTTTTCATTCAATAATAGAGTTGAATAGCCATCCAAAGATGAGCTAATCCACTTACTTCCATTTGAGACTGACCTAAACTATAACAAAAACACAAATATATAACATCGTTTTAAATTTTCCAGATGTTTTCAAAAAGCATATTGTTTGTAAAAAATTAATTCAAAGTCCAAGTCAATAGTTATCTCTATATGGCGATATAGAATATATGGTTAAACATTTTTAACATAGCAATAATTTTCCCTGAACATACCCGATAATAAACTGTGGCAGATTATTCCAAACTGAGGAGCCCTGGTGGTGCAGTGGTTAAGTGCTCGGCTGCTAACCGTAAGATGTGTGGTTTGAACCCACCAGCCACTTTGCAGGAGAAAGATGAGGCAGTGGGCTTCCATAAGAATCACAGCCTTGGAAACCCTGTGGAGCAGTTACACACTCCTGTAGCATTGCTCGGAGTCCTGGTGGTGCAGTGGTTAAGTGGTTAAGGTTAGCAGTTCGAATCCATTAGCTGCTCCTTGGAAATCCTATGGGGCATTTCTACTCTGTCCTATGGGGTCACTATGAGTCAGACTCAGCTCAACAGCAATGGGTTTCACATGGTCGCTCTGAGTTGGAATTGACAAGGTGGCAATAGGGTGTTTATAAATCTAGCTTGCTTTTGATTACTCCGCCCAGTTACATGACACTTTTCAAAAGAGAACTTAACCTTTCGTTTTTTCAAGTATAAATGAAAACACAAAATACCTGCTCACGTGTGTGTTTCATCAGTCATGCACACTCACTCACTCCTAGTACTGCTTTGCAGAATTTGGTTGATGCTGCAATTTCTCTTAACTTAAACCTTACAAACCAGTTACCAGCAGGTGTCTGCAGGTGTTTGCCTACAAGAAGTTCACTGACAGTTTATTGCATCAAGAGTACTTTCTGTGACAGTGGAAATTAGCAGCAAAAATACTGCAGGCAAAGTAATGTTTGAGGACAATGATGCCCGTGTGCTATGAACGCATAATTATTTATTGTTGGTCAGGCAAAGATTAAGCATTCTTCTGTGATATTTTTCCATGGAAGAACTAGTTATCAAATTCTAGTTTTCACAGATACTGTCAGTGTGCTGGAAGGACTGCAGCTGTACTATGAGTCTCATGGACATTTAACTTCTGACAGCTGTGAATGCTTCTTTGTGAATGCAGACATTGCTCTTTGACTCAGAGTTTCTGGAAGAACTCCAAGATGTATTCTCAAGTGCTGCTGCAGGCTCTCTGAGTGCATGTTAGCGGAACGTCATGAATTGCTAAGGTGGGCAGATACTTGTATTTTTCCCACATATACGTTTATTTCAGCATAGTTATAAGTAGATAAAGTGAGAGTCAATGATGAATTTAATATTTATAAATTTTCCAAATCTGGAAATTATGTCAAATTATGTCAAATTATTCCATGTCTAACTATACTTACATTGAGAAAATACTAATATACTCAAACTCTCAAATATTTTATTTCATTTTAATGAGGTATACATGCTGCATTTATAATGAAATTATACTATTGGACGTAGATGTTCAGTAATATTAAACTCAGATGTATAAGAATTAGTAAAATAGAATTTAGCCATTTGTAATGAATATTAGTATTTTATGATTAATATTTCCATAAACTAATTTTTTCAATTATTTAGAAATTTAATTTAGTCATAAAACTATCTCATTGCACATATTCTTCTGAAAAAAATTTCTTTAGAAAATATGTGTCAAACATAAGGAAATGTTCCTGATCACTAGCTATTAGAGAAATGTAAATCAAAACTACAATGAGATGCCATCTCATCCTGACGTTAGTGGTACTAATCAAAAAAACAGAAAATAACAAATGTTGGAGAGGGTATGGCAAGATTGGAACTCTTATGCCCTGCCTAAATGCAAAATGGTACAATTGTTTTGGAAAATAGTATGCACTTCCTTAAAAAGCTAGAAATAGAAATACCATACAATCCAGCAATCCCACTCCTAGAAATATATCCTAGACAAATAAGAGCTGTCACATGAATAGACATATGCACACCCACGTTCATTGCAACATTTTTCACAATAGCAAAAAGAAACAACCTAAGTGCCCATCAGATGATTGGATAAACAAACTTTGGTACATACACACAATGAAGTACCACACAATGATAAAGAACAATGATGATCCTTCGAAACACCTCACAACATGGACGAATCTGGAGAGTATTATGCTGAATGAAATAAGTCACAAATACCATATGAGACCACTATTATAAAAACACATGCAAATGTTTCCATACAGAAAGAAATAAACTTTGATAGTTACGAGGGAGGACAGTAATGGCAAGGGAAAAACACCAACTAGATAGTAGATAAGTGGTAACTTGGGGGAAGGGTAAAACAGTACAAAATACTGGGGAAGTCAGCATAACTTGACCAGGGCAAAGTCATAGAAGCTTCACAGACACATCCAAATGCACTGAGGGACCAAGCTACTGGGCTGAGGGCTGGGGACCAAAATCTAAGGGGAAATTTCATTCAGTTGGTATACTATGGTCTATAAAGAAATATTCTTTCTACATTTGACTGTGGTGAGTAGCGTCTGGGGTCTTAAAAGCCTATGAGTGATGAGGTACATCTACCAGTCTCATTCTGGCTAGAGCAAGGGAGAATGAAGAAAACCAAAGACAGGTGGGAAAGATTAGTCCAAAGGACTAATGGACTGCAACTACCACAACCTCCACCAGACTGAGCCGGGAACAAGTACATGGTGGCCAGTTATTACCAGTGGCTGCTCTGACAGAGATCACAATAGAGGGTCCCAGACAAAGCAGGAGAAAAATGTAGAACAGAATTTAAATACACACACACACACACACACACACACACACACACACACACAAAGACCAAGTTGCTGGTCTGACAGAGCCTGGAGAAACCCGGAGAGTATAGCCACCAGATACCGTTTTAACCCAGTACTGAAGTCACACCTGTGATTCACCCTTCAGCCAAAGATTAGACAGGTGTGTAGGGCCAACAATAACACATCTGAGGAACGTGCTTCATAGTTCAATCACGTATAGAAGACTAATGGGTACACTAGCCTAAAAGCAAAGACGAGAAGACAGAAAGAGACAGGAAAACTGGACAAATGGAAATAGGGGACCCCAGGTGGAGAAGGAGACAGTGTTGAAACATCAGGGGGTTGGCAACCAATGTCACAAAACAATTTGTGTATTAACAGTTTAATGAGAAACTAATTTGCTATGTAAACTTTCACCTAAAGCACAACAAAAAAATGAGGAAAAAAAATATGTCAAGCAATTCTCAATTTTACAGTATTTATATAACAGTTTAATGTCACAAAGGACTGTAGGATTAGATCCTTAAACTTACGTATGAAAGGATTGATGTATTTCCTCCTCAAAGGAACTACTTTACTATTTATTTTTTTTAAGAGCTATATAGTGCTTACCTTAACTCCTAGTTTATTAAACATAAAAACAATAATAGTCAAAAATTCAAAGCCATAAAAAACAAGTCTTATTTGAGATATTTTTACTTAGGGAAAAAGTATAATGCATGCATACAAATAAGTGTTATTTTATTAACCCTTATGTATTTGAGTTACTGTGACAATTATTTCTAGTACTTAACATTATCTTCGGTATTCCTAAAGTAGATGAATTTTTTTTTTTTTTCTGTTGCCATCAAGTTGATTATGACTTATGGTGATCCCCTGTGTTGCAAAGTATTGCATAGAGTTTTGATTGCCAGGCCTGTGTTCCAAGGAGCCTCTGGGTAGGCCTGAACCACCAACCTTCTGCCTAGTAGTCAAGGCTTAATCATTTACACCACCCAGAGATGTTATTGTTGTTGTCTGCCATTGAGTTGATTCCAACTCATAGCAACCCTACAGGACAGAGTAGAACTGCCCGTTAGGGTTTCCAAGGAGCAGCTGGTGGATTCAAACTGCCGACATTTTGGTTAGCAGCCGAGCTCTTAACCGCTACTCCACCAGGGCTCTACCCAGAGATAGAGATAGTTTATTTATAAATATATATCATGAACATTTAAAAAAATTCCAATATTCTAGTACTCAAAAAATATTATCATTAATAATTGGAAATATACTTTCACTGTTGACTTTCTCAAAATACACACAACATTCTAGTAATGATGTATAACTTAGAAAGTGTCCTTACTGAAGCACTTTATTGAGTTTTGATATATATTTTCATTTAAACTGAGGTAAAAGTCCAAAGGTGTGAATTTGAACTAGTACAGGTAAATCAAACAGAGATTGAGAGTCCTTGGCATTGATTTCATAGTCTAGATCTGTTATGAACTGGCTGTATGAACTATGGAATATCACCAACTACCTTGGAACTCCGTGTTTTCATCTGTAAGGAATAATAACACCTCATGAAGTTGTGATAATAATTAAATGAAAGAATGACAATCTGTGTGAAATAACACATAGTAAACGAGTTTATAAAGTGTACATGTGTGTTTTATTGTTCTTTAGTTTTGAATTATAAATGATGTGTAAATTGTCTATGGATGCTTGAGTTAATTGCAGCTGGAAAATCATATTACAAATTAAAAATCCAGTCAGATCCCAAGAATATGGCTTCCAGACACCCTTTTAGCTCTGTAATAAGGTCACTCCCTAGGTTTACCCTTCAGCCAAAGATTAGATAAAACAAAATGAGACTAAAAGGTCACAACAGCCGAGGACAAGAACTAGAAGGCAGGAGGGGACAGGAAAGCTGGTAATAGGGAACCCAAGGTCAAGAAGGGAGAGTGTTGACATGTCGTGGGGTTGTTAACCAATGTCATAAAACAGTATGTGTACTAACTGTTTAATGAGAAACTGTTCTGTGAACTTTCATCTAATGTACAATAAAAAAAAATAACACACACACACAAATACAGTCAGATTCCTGTTCTTTAGGACAAATCACTTTAGGCCTCCATTTCTCAATACACCATGGATGGTGCAAACAAGATTACTTCTAAATGCTAAAATATTAATGCTGTGCTGTTGTTGTGTGACCTCGAGTCGATTCTGATTCATAGCGACTGTATATGACACAGTAGAACTGCCCCATAGGGTTTCCTAGGCTGCAATCTATATGGGAGCAGATCGTCAGGCCAGAGAGGAGTGGCTGATGCCTCCAACTGCTGACCTTTTGGTTAGCAGCCGAGGGCTTAACCATTGCACCACCAGGGCTCCTTCATTAAGGCTATAATTAGATGTCTTAAATATAAAGATATATAGAAATGAATTCATAAGTATCATCATATGTGTAGTGGTAGTGGAGTCATTGATCAAAGTCTGTATGCACATCAGTCACTATTTGTAAAACACAGCAATGAAGGGCACAGATTAACTGAAGAATCAATTGTGCATATCGTACCGGTGATCCAAAGCCAAAGTTATTTGTTCACTGGAATATATTACAATCAATTAAATTTCAGTATACATACTGATATGTAATATGACAGTAACTATGAATCTATCACTATAAAAGCTTCATTAGATTGATGGAACTATTTTGATCATGAGATATAAAAGGATCATGTAATATTAAACAAAAACCGAGCTGCCACAGATCTACTTCACAGAAAGCACACAATGTAGAAGTCAGTATTCCATTTACAAGAAGCCCTGGTGGCACAATGGTTAAGCGCTTGGCTTCTGTCTTAGTCATCTAGTGCTGCTATAACAGAAATACCACAAGTGGATGGTTTTAACAAAGAGAAGTTTATTCCCTTACACTAAAGCAGGCTAAAAGTCCAAATTCAGGGTGTCAGCTCCAGGGGAAGGCTTTCTCTCTCTCGGCCTTCTCATCAGTGTTCCCCCAGACTAGGAGCTTCTCGGGCCGGGACCTGGGTCCAAAGGACGAGCTCTGTTCCCGGCACTGCTTTCTTGGTGGTATGAGGTCCCCCAACTCTCTGCTTGCTTCCCTTTCCTTTTATCTCTTGAGAGATAAAAGGTGGTGCAGTCCACACCCCAGGGAAACTCCCTTTACATTGGATCAGGGATGGGAGGTGGGTAAATGTGATGTTACAAACCCACGCTAATCGTCTTTAACATAAAATTATAATCACAAAATGGAGGCCAACCACACAGTTCTGGGAATCATGGCCCAGCCAAACTGATACACACATTTTTGGGGGGACATAATTCAAACCATGACAGCTTCTAACCAATAAGTCCGCAATTAGAACCCACCCAGAGGCTGGGGCGGAGGGCGGAGTGGTGGCGGGGATCTGGCAATCTGCTCCGGTAAATATTACAGCCTAGGAAACCCTATGGGGCAGTTCCACTTGTCACACAGGGTCACTATGACTCAGAATCGACCCAACGGCACACAACAACAACACTTCATTGCCGATATTTGTTTAAATGAAAATCGCTTTAAATTTTAGGGTAAGATGAATAATTGAAAGTATACTTTAAGAATTATATGTTATCTTTCGTTCAAGGAGATTACATATTAATATTTATCATTTGATTAGCCCTTGTGGTAGTCATATAGTCCATTGAAGAGAAAGTTCCGTAACTTCTTAACACATAAATATGTTCTACTCAGAAAGGGGAGGAGCCCCAGTGGTGCAGTGGTTAAAAGCTTTGCTGCTAATCAAAAGATCGGCGGTTCAAATCCACCAGCTGCTCCTTGGAAACCCTACGGGGCAGTTCTACTCTGTGCTATAGGTCGCTATGAGTTGGAATTGATTCTGTGGCAGCGGGAGCAGGACTCAGAAAGGTGTCTTCATAAATGCAAGCGCACGATTAATGCAAAGCCAGAGTCAAGAATGGAGTTGGGATCTGAGAAATACTTTACTGATCTGGGCCAGGTGGCTTCCTAATTATTTTGGACTTAAAGCTCTCAAGCAATTATTGCTCCTTCTGAAGCAGTAAGCAAAATTTTGCCCATGTAAGAATGATACTGGAAATACAGGTCAATTATATTATTAATGTTTTAGATAGCTTAATTTAAAAATAAAATTTAATCTTAAGAAATTACAATAACCTATTGTGAATAGGAATGGTTACCAAGCTATTACAACTTTGATTTAAATATATAAATATTTTTAATTTTTAAACTGAAATTTATCCAGATCTTCATGGAAATTAGAGGCCATATTTGCATTGTATACATTCATTAATTACAATTTACTGGTCAGACTCTGCCCACTCTAATTGTACAACACTACACTCTAAAATACAGCTTTTGTATTCAAATAGATGGAATGCAAGAGCTCAAGTGTAGTTTTGTTTTGTTTTATTTTTTTACTGACTGACAGACTCCTCTGAACAAAAAGCCTATTCCAGGCAATTCCTGAAGCAAAATACTCGTTTAGGACTTTCTGTCCTCCTTCTACTAAAATCCCATTGTGCAATCTGGAGAAAAGTACTTTAAAGAGCACTTCATCGTGCATAAAAAGGCACTTATCTTCCTAATAAAATATGATTGATTTAAAATAATCTACCTTGCCTTCTTTATAAGGCTGTGATGAGGAATTTTGAAATGCATGCAAAATGCCTTGAAATAGTTAAAAGAATGGCAAAGGCCCTCAACTAAACGCAATTTGAAAGAATTGAATAGAGATCTTCAACAGAATGCAAATCAGGACCTTTGCCAAATGTGAATCATAATTGTCCTTATTTACCGAGAGTGTCATAATCACCATCATTACTTGTGAGTGCAGCTGTTCATACTGACTGGATTTCCAAGGTATCCCAGAATTGCACAAGAAAGGCAGCTTCAAACTTCTAGCAATTTATATTCTAGAGCTTCACTGTCCAAAATGGTATCCACTAGCTACATGTGGCATTTAAATTTAAATAAATTAAAATTAAATAAAATTAATTTTTTATTTCCCCTGTCACACCACCCACATTTCAATTACTCAATAGCTGTATGTGGCTAATGGCTATCATATTGGCAGCACAGATACAGATTATTTCCATCATTTCAGTAAATTCTACCAAACAGCACTCTCGTAGAAGGTTGGTACATATGATATATGCTACAGCAGATAGTGTTAAAGGATACTATTTGTGCATTAATGTTTTTATACATTGTATTCCATTTATTTTGACGAGAATGTAGGCTACTTCTCAGAAAGGCTAAATATCTTTGTAATCATCCAATTACCCTGATATGAATCAGTCAATTACTTTTACTTCTCACATAAAAAGCAGGCAGTGTCACATGATACCCACTGTAGTCCAGCTGATTCCAACTCATGGCTGCCCCATGTGTTACAGAGCAGAACTGCTCCATAGGGTTTTCTTAGCTGTAATCTTTATGCAAGCAGTTTTCCAGGACTTTCTTCTACAGAGCCTCTGGGTAGGTCAGAGCTGCCAACATTTAGGTTAACAGCCTAGGGCAAACCACTTGCACCACCCAGGCTTGGTACTAAATAAATGTTTGTTGAATGAATAAATTCATAAATGGACGAGTGTTTATTGTGTGTTTTCTAGAGCTTATTTTTCTTTCTTTTTTTTTATTGTAGATTAGATGAAGGTTTATAGAGCAAACTTATTTATTAAACAATTAATACACATATTATTCTGTGACATTGGTTGCCAACCTCACGACATGTCAACCCTCTCTGCTTCTTGACCTTGGGTTCCCCATCACAAGCTTTCCTGTCCCCTCCTACCTTCTCATCCTTGCTCCTGGGCTGGTGTGCTCAATTAGTCTCATTTTGTTTTATGGTCCTGTCTAATCTTTGGCTGAAGGGTGAATCTCAGGAGTGACTTCATTGCTGAGCGATAAGGGTGTACAGGGGGCCATACTCTTGGGGATTTCTCCAGTCTCTGTCAAACCAGTAAGTCTGGTCTTTTTTTTTTTTTTTTTGAGTTAGAATTTTGTTTTACATATTTCTCCAGCTCTGTTCAGGATCCTCTACTGTGATCCCTGTCAGAGCAGTCAGTGGTGGTAGCCGAGCACCATCTAGTTGTGCTGGACTCAGTCTGGTGGAGGCTGTGGTAGTTGTGGTCCGTTAGTAGGGTTTATTTTTCTTGTGATTGAGGGTGTAATAAACATCAAAATAAAATTATTTTCTCAATAAGTAATGGTAATCTAGTTCAAAAGAAAACAACATCAACCTTAAGCAAGAAATAGCAATTTTGTGTATATGTATGAAGTGCCAGATATGCAAGAGAATATTTAGATGAGCAAGTCTTGAAACTTCATGAGAGTGGATAGAGAAGATTTTTTTCTGATGGAGGAAAGGATTATGGTAAATTTTCTAGAACAATAAATAAAAAGAAAAATGAAAACCCTTTTCAACTAGCAAGGAGCAGGAGTTTTGGAGTCAGGGTAAAGGCTGACTTATTTTGAAATTATAGAGAGATTATGAGAGTCTCCTGCTGAGTGGAGGATTCCTCTTGATAAAGTTGGATACTTAAAGTACAGTCAATTTAGATATTCTCATAAAAGCAATGGTCCCTCTGAAATTTTTGTGACGCAGTTGTATTTTAGGATGATGAATAGTTTTTCTTTGAAAAATTAGATAACCTGTCACCGTTGAGTCGATTCTGACTCATAGTGACCCTATAGGATAAGGTAGAATTGCCCCATAGGGTTTCCAAGGCTGTAATCTTTAAGGAAGCAGACTGCCACATCTTTCTCCTGTGGAACAACTGCTGGGTCCAAACTGCTGACTTTTCAATTAGCAGCCGAGTGCTGTAGCCACTGCACCACCAAGGGTCCTTGAAAAATTAGGTAAGACACCTAAAATACAGGCTTAATTTAATGCCTGTTTGGCCTTGTTTTCTAAGAATGACTAGAGAAGATGCGAGACCTAAGAACAAATGGGACCCAAAACACAAATCATATTTCTTATGGAAAGGTACATAGAAAAGCTAATCTAGCTGTATGATAAAACTGCCTCTTGTCGAGTGGAATGTGCATATCTCAAGGCAAGTATATGCCGGATTGCAGCAGCTTTTGTTCTAACAGGTTCTGATGATAGTCTGTGTATTTAAACTATGTCACCTTTGCACACTCAGTCATCTTCCTGCAGATAGCAGTGAAGAGCTGTTTCTGACAATTTCAAGTATTATCACTTATCCTCTGTACAGAACCATTTTGATTGTTCCCTTCACTCACCACAGTATCAAATGAAGTTAATGTTCCCTTGCATAGCATGGTTCTGTATAGTGAAGATAATGGAAGATAGCTTAGTAGTGGCAGCTAAAACTGAATTGAATGTCACATGTGAGAGCTATGAAGAGAAAACCATTTTAACTAATTAATTTACACTCATATATTTAGAACTATATTCAGTCTTTCCATTGACAGCAATATGTCTTGTAAAAATCTAACCGTTTTGAGAACTATGGGAGAGAGATTAATTTAGGGAAGTGGTCTTCATCTCTTCTCATATATTTCTTCCAAATATTATACTATTTTTCAAGCACAGATAATTTTAATTTTTATTGCGAATGTGCAGGTAAATCGAAATTTTCCAATAATAAAAAATAAAGTATACAGCGAAAAGTGAATCTCCATTCTACCTAAGACTCCTCACTTTCCTTCCAAGAAGAAACCACCATTACTGGACTTGTGTATGTGTGTATCCTTCCAGAAAGATTCTGTGCTTATTCAAGCTTTTACTCTTGTCACTTACAAGTTTCTCTCTTTCTCTCTCTCACTGTGTGTATAGGTGATGCTATATATACTATTAATAATGACAGAACACTATTCCTATAGACACTGTTATTAAAGGTAGAACAGTATTCCAAGGTATGGATGAATCTGTACCATTTTTCATTTTATCAGCTATTTAGGTAGTTCTTAGTCATTTACAAATGCAAGCATCTGTAACAATGAGTATCTCCTTACATATTGTTTGTATATATTATTTTGGTACAGATGTAGGCTAATTTCTGGATATGTAATTGTTCAAAAGACATGCATTTTAAACTTTGGTAGATATTTCCAATTGGTTCTCCAAAGAGGATGTTTCAATATACAATTCTGTCAAAAGATGTGAGAGTTCATTTACAAGGAACTCTATGAGGCAAGGAAGAAAACTGCTTATTTTATGTCCATCTTTCTGTTATACATCTACAGTACATTTCTAAGACACTAAATAACTAATTTGTTCTATAAGGGAATAAATAAGCTCAGTGAAATTAGTTTAACTGACCATTTTAGATTTTGTAAATATTGCTGCATTATATTTTGATTATTGAAATTCCAAATACATCAGACAAGTCAAAGCCATAATGTGTAAGCTGTTTAGCAATTCCAAATAAAATAATCATAAATGATGATTCTTTTTTCCCTTCCAAGAGGAACTTCAGTATCTCCTTTCAGGTTTATATAATTTCAGTTTCAAAACTTTAAAAACATACACCCTTTAATTTAGATCTGAAAAATTTACCATTTACTAAATTGGGTTGTACAGACTTCTTACCAATTACTACCACACAATTATTATAGCTGATTTTGGAAGGGTCTGGAATCTAGCATTAGCATTCCATAATCTAAACTCACCAGTTAAGACTAACAAAAAGAAATGCAAGCTGCAGTGGCCCTAGATTTCAAGTGATATTGAACAATGCTTATGAAGTCTCGTCATTATTATCAAATAATTTCCTTGCTTATAATTCCCATTAGATTGCTTCATGAGGCACTAACATTCTTGGCTAAGCATTTTAATGTTCTAAAGACAATATTCAGTGGTACAAAAATATAATATAATGAGATATTTTTAAAGAGGCATTTAATATAGGAATTCCTCCAAAGGTCCATAGAACACTCAAGCAATAATTCCAGATAATAATAAATATAAATTCACAAAAATATATAGTAAATTTCAAGTGACAAGCATGCTAATTTTAGTTGGAATTTAAACCTTAATATTCAGGTGTCAAACTATAGCCATCAGTTACACCAATTACTGACAAATATATTACCATATATCATATGTATGTATGATGATACTAGCTCATAAGCTAACTATAATATGCATAAATATAATCACAAACATTTAGATAAAGATTCTCAGCTTCTCACATCCAACAAAACCAAGTAATGTTAAATTTAGTATTAGTGATTTTTATTCTAGGGAGGTGTATTTGCTCTATCATTTTATTTTCTATTTCTCAAGTGTGTTTATGCATGCACATGTGTTTAAATGTCCGTGCATTTGAGTCACTGTGTGGAAGCATGTATGCATGTCATATGACTATACATTCCATTGCATAGACTTTAACAGATGTATCTGTTCATGTGAATAAAAGTCTTGGCTCAGATTTGATCACTGTTGGAGGATTCATTTATGTCTTTTCTCAGCAATGTCAACAGTCAAAGCAAATAGGAGTCTACGGGCTTTTCCTTATTTCCATGATGTTTTCCCACCTCTGTTCTTCAGTCAGGTTTCTTCATGGCACAGTATTTTCTCAAAACGCAGTTTCCTACATAGCGGCTTATAGAGACACCTAGTGGTACAAAGTAACAGGGGCTTCTCAGGCCGTCTAATCATGAGTTAATGGTTAAAGTTTTCATCATTTATTCATTTGAACTACAAAATGACAACCTAAATTAATTGCAAACATGCTTAACACTTCTTAGTTTAATAAAGTTTATTTTAATTTAGAAAATAAATATCTAACAAAACAACACAAATCTAAATTAAACACTTGCTATTAACTATAATTATAAAGGTTTGGGAAAGCAATAGATTAATGAAGTAAAATAGCTATATTTAAGCTATTTTGAGAAGCCCAACAATTAAGTCACTTTATACTTCTTCAGAACTTCTATAGAGTTTAATTTAACAGCATTGAAAATTATACCACTGATAGGACTCAATATTTATACGTCAACAGTTTCTAGCTGTAATTAATCATTTCTAAATTATGAAACTTTAACACTTTCATTTCTAAAATATAAAAGTTACTTCATGCTTTAAAAAAACATATTTTCTAAAATGTTTATATCATGTTAGGAGAAAATGACGAAGTAAAAAATACAATAACAAGCCTTTGTACATAAAGTTTTAAGTTAGGTCTTTTTACACAAATTACCTGTAGCCAGTGGCTATTATTCATAGATCAACTGTTTCTAAGTTTAACGGGATATCTTATTATAAGATTTTATGTCTATTATCTGCATTACAGATAATTTCTTTTCTTCCTCTCCCTTGTCCGTGCTTTAAACTTAAACAAAATTAGTTCCAAATAAAGTATTTATGACTGAACTAATATCTGCACAACAAATCTAGAAGAAATTCCAAGAAATGTTGCTAAATCTCAGGAGACTGCAATATCCACCACCACCTCTAAATCAATGATTCTAATTCAACATACATATTGAGTATGTGGAAAGATGTTTGTGGCTATGTATCTCAGAACCTATATTAATCATATATTTAATCAGGATATTATAACCATAACATTATCAGAAATAATACCAAGAATGTGACAATATCAGGTATGTTTAAAATGATCCCAAAGGAAACTATGAAATTAATTTCAAAATAAAATGGATAAAATATATTTCCATGGTAAAACTACCAGGTTATCAAAGGAGCCGGTATATGTTCACTCAGCCTGCACTGGACCACTTACTATAATCAACTTTTCTTCTATACCTGGGATGCACTGCAGGTCTAATATTACAAACACTAAAAACACAACTTATGAATGTAAAGATCCCCCTTTTGAGGAGGGAGGTGTCTGGTTTCATGGAAAGAGACAGGCATACTTACTGTAGAGATGACGCTAGTGGAGTTTAGCAGGTGACGCTCCAAGAAACTTGCTTTCTATCGATACTGTATTTATTGAGGGGTTTTCCAGCTTTTTAGTACACACCAAATGTATTCACAAACATTCTCTCTGAAAATCGTTCACATCCCCTTGTATTGCCCAGACAAATCTACAAAACATAATTCTTAAAAATATATATACATATATTGCCCTTGTTTGCGGTTAGGATGAACCACTCCCTCTTCCAGAGTCGTTTACAGTAATGCACATGAGACAGCAGCGTGGGTTCTACTGTTCTAAAAGGCAGGAGAAAGGCAGACGATCAGCACAGGACTGGAATCATCTGTCCCAGACCACCAACAACCCCGGCACTGTCGGGGTTATTTCCACTCCTCCCTCTCTCAATCCGAGGACTGCACGGTCCCACGCTTGTGTTACGCACAAGGTCCAAGACTCCTCTGTCTCCCACGAACGTGACTTCCAAGGGGGACTCCGGCTGCGCCGCCGGAGCTCAGGGACGCCGGAGCCCTCGGCTGCCATCTATCGGCCACGAAGGGCTCGCTTCGCCCCGGGCCCACCATGTCTGCTGCAGCTTGGCTCGCACCAGTGGCGCGACAATAAACAAGTGCACGGGACAGGGCCCTGCGTCCTCGCCGGAGCAGATGTTTCAAAGACCCCGGCGACGCTTACCTCGCTGCCCAGTCCTCAGCCCCGGGGAGGGAAGAAGCGACTTTCTCTGAGTTTTTTAGAGCCGTGGAGCCGCCGGGACACGCCACAGGCGCAGAACAACGCTGTTTCTGCCCCCCCACCCCCCGACTCTCCAAAGGATATTGGAGATACAGAATTCCAAATAATGACGCTCTTGCTCTGCATCAGGGGAAGCGATCGCGAAAAGCCCCTGGCGATGTCCTGCCAACCCCAGTAGCGATGAAACCGGCAAGAGGACGCGCGAGCTTCTCAAATACTAATTAAAGGCCACGACAGCGACTGCGGGGGCAGCGGCAGCGGCATCCGAGCGCGGTGGTCGCCGCGGCGTGGGGGCGGAGGATCCGCAGAAGCTGCAGCCACCGCCGCCACCGCCGCGGGAACAGCCAAGGGGCCCGGTGCCACCTTCGCCCGCCCCCTCACTACCATGTACAGTGTGCGCTGCAAGAAGAAGGCTGGCGGTGCACGCACACCCCCGCGTCCCGCTCCCTCTGGCTCATCCCCGGGCGTGCGCCACTGACCAGGGGGAAATGTGGTGAAGACCGCGCGGAAGAGAGCGGGGGGGAGGGGAGGGCCGGCCGGCGCGAACCGAGGCCTGAAGGTGCAAGGAGCCGGAGGCGGTTGGAGGGGGCGGTGGCCGCGACTGGCTCCGAGAAAGTTGCCCCCTATACAGATGGGAACTGTAAGTACACACCGAGGAGGGGTGTGCAGCGATGGGTGCCGGGGTCCCCGCGATCGCTCGGCGGCGGCGGCGGCGTGGGTGGGAGCGAGTGTGCAGTGAGCGTGAGTGTGAGCGGGTGCGAGCGCTGGGAGGGGTTGACCGTCACGTTGGCGGGGGCCGGCGGTGCCAGGCAGTCGCCTTAGCGTCTGCCCCCCCCACCCCGGCTCCGCACCCCCACCAGCACCTCCCCCTCTCAGCGCCACCCGGCTCCCGCTCCCGGCCCCTACCGTGAGGTGTCTCCCCAGCCGGTCCTCCGCCGCCCCCTCCCGCCATCCCACCCAGCCGCTCGCGATCGCCCCCCGCTCTCCCTCCCCCAACCCAACCCCGCTGCCCGCTCCGACAACCGCGGAGAGCGCAGGGGAGAGCCGCTTGGGGAGCCGCGGAGCCCGCGGCCGCCAGCACCGCGGCGGCCCTGGGCAGGCGGCGTCCGGGCACCGCTCGGACCGCACTGCTAGCCTCTCGGTCGCCCTGCCCGGGCGTCAGAAACCGAGCGCACACCCCAAAGAGGTATTTTTTAAGGGTTGCTACGATGAGTGGGCCCTGGAGATGTGAGACGGGGTAAGTCTGCCGTTTACTTTGCGAAAGAGGCTCGTGTGTGTAGTGTGTGTGTGTGTGAGAGAGTGTGTGTGCGCGCGCGCGTGTGGCTTTCTTTCCCTCTCCTCGCTTCCCTTCTTCCTCGCTTTGGGGCGGGGTGGGGGAGGGGGAGCCTCGCGTCCTGGAACTCCGGGTGCTTCTGCCTGAGCCGCCTTTTGGGCAGCTGTGCCGGGAGTCTCAGGTCCGGCCTGGGCGCTGGGCTCCAGCCCGCGCGGCTCCACATGGCTTAATGCGGGGATATGCAGGCGTTGAGTCAGGGTCTAAATTCTTTGGGAGAAAACAACTACAGCGCCTCACTCCTGCCCTCCCCCTCCCAAAAAAAATATCTCTGATAAAGTGAGAATGTGCAGCGCATCCGCGAATCGGAGGTGCATTTCCCGTTCAGATTGTCAGCCTTCCCGAGCCTTCCTCAACTTTATTTTCTCAAAATTTCGGTCTCCTTTGATAGGAAGAAGGAGGGGCAGGGAAGTGGGGTGAGAGGAAGCTCTTCGACCCTAGCTAACCAGCACCGAATTAAAGTTGTAGACGCTCGAGTTTAATACCTGCCGGACACCATTTGCCATGGGCTGTCAGATGGGGGCTGGGAGGCACAGGGAAGGAGGGGGAGGGGACCAAAATTCCGCTGAATGGATGTGCAGATTTGATCCAGCGGAGAACCAAAATTTCAAGGTAAACATTTTGCTTTAATAAGGGGCGTTTTTGTCGCTTTTAAGTAGGGAGGCATTTGCCGCTGCGTTGGGAGGTCGCGGATATTTGCGAGGTTTATACACTGTGGTTCCGATTCGTCTCGACACGTCTGGGTGGTCACACGTGAATGATTCGCGGGCACCCTTGCACACGTGCACGTGAATGCAGGGGCGCTTTCAAACGCTGGCTGGGGTCTGAATGGGGATCAAGAGCAATGTCTCCACGCCTGAGCCGGTGTCTCAGAAACGTCTTGGCTTTAGTTTTAGGTTGCGATTCAAATCAGACTTCGGTGGTGAGCTGAGGCAGGGTTGGCCAGAGAAAAGGCATTGGTTCCCGGAGCACGGCATTTCCACCCAATGTACCCCCTACACTTCTCTCACTGACCAACCCAAAACACACGCACGCACACACACACACACACACACACACACACAAACCACACATTCCTTTCATGTCCTTTGCTATCTGAGAACTGCTGTCGACCAGAAGTAGGAAGTCGAAGGAAGCCTTCAAGGGGACAAAAAGAAAGCAAGAAAGAAAAGAGGAGGGGGCCAAATTGATCCCTTAGAGAGATGAAATTCGTATATTAAAGCACTGACGTATGTCACTTGCTGTCCCTCCACTTTTTCTATTCTACCTCTTAATCAGCCCGAGTGCCTATTATCTCTTAAAAAAGAAGAGGAAAAGCATTCACAATTAAATGTAATAAGCAACTTCAAAGACGAGGACGCTGGCGATGTGGTAATTCAGTTCAAATCTCTAGCTAATTCATTAGGGTTAGTTTTGCATACGGTGGCACAGACGCGGATCCGAGGTAAAGGGACGCTTTGGCGCTGGTCCTTGGTTTAGTTTCAGCTGATTCCCGGTAAATGGTGAGAACGTCCTCTTTAAACTCAACGTATCAGGAGGTGTTCCGGAATTGCGGATGCCTTCGCTGAGTTCTTTGTAATCCATCGTGCATAACTATTTCAGTGGCTTAAAGATGCGGTTTGGTAGCGTCGCTGACATGATCAACGAGAAGTGGACGCAGCGTGCTCTCAGGGAAGCGCTGCTAAGTGGCACCGTGCATGCAATTAGGACGCTGATGTGCTTAATAGCGTGGTAGCGAAGTCCACCATCAAAGTGAACGCGCTCTCGTTTTTCTCCATACTCAAAGCTCCGGAAGACAATTCGTGATTTAAGAGCATCTTCTGACACATTATCTTACATCCTTTTTGCCTCTGAAAAGTATTCTTTAGGTTCCCACCCTAGCATTTCAAGCGATGGCTTAAAATAGCCCAAGTATTGTGGTTCCTTGCTTTTCTGTGAAAATGGGAGACCTTCATGGTGAACTGCTAACTGAAGAGATTCTGGAAGATAAGAAGGGGGGCTGGGTATAGGTGAGGTGGGGAACCTTGTAAAATGGTGCTTCTTTTCTCTTAAATTAGAGCCGTGGAACTGAACTGACAGCCATTTTATGTATATTTATGGCTTGGTTTTGAAGGGGGTGGAGAAGAAGACTAAAAGGGGACTTCAGCTAACCTGCCCTTATCTTGTCAAAAACAGCATGTTTTATTCAGTAGGACGTGAAATCAATCTATAAATCAAAATGAATATCACATTTTAATCAAGTCTGAAGTATGTGGATGTTCGACCAAGGTGAGGGAGGGGAGGGTTGTCATTCGTACTCGCTCCTCCTGGATTTCAGAAAAACACTGTTAGGGAAGAGAGAGAGAGACTTTCTGACTGATCTCTTGAAGTTTTGGTCATATTCTGTTGTTTCCTTCTTTCCTCTCTCCCTTGCAGGAGATAAAATGCACGCTTGTTGCCCCCCAGTAACTTTGGAACAAGACCTTCACAGAAAAATGCATAGCTGGATGCTGCAGACTCTAGCGTTTGCTGTAACATCTCTCCTCCTTTCCTGTGCAGAAACCATCGATTATTATGGGGAAATCTGTGACAATGCATGCCCTTGTGAGGAAAAGGATGGCATTTTAACTGTGAGCTGTGAAAATCGAGGGATCATCAGCCTCTCTGAAATTAGTCCTCCCCGTTTCCCAGTGTACCACCTCTTGTTGTCTGGAAACCTCCTGAACTGTCTTCATCCCAATGAGTTTGTGAATTACACTGGGGCTTCAATTTTGCATCTGGGTAGCAATGTTATCCAGGACATTGAGACCGGGGCTTTCCATGGGTTGTGGGGTTTGAGGAGATTGCATCTGAACAATAATAAGCTGGAACTTCTGCGTGATGACACTTTCCTTGGCTTGGAGAACCTGGAGTACCTACAGGTCGATTACAATTACATCAGCGTCATTGAACCCAATGCTTTTGGGAAACTACATTTGTTGCAGGTGCTTATCCTCAATGACAATCTCTTGTCCAGTTTACCCAACAACCTTTTCCGTTTTGTGCCCTTAACGCACCTGGACCTGCGGGGGAACCGGCTTAAACTTCTGCCCTATGTGGGGCTGTTACAGCACATGGATAAAGTTGTGGAGTTACAGTTAGAGGAAAACCCCTGGAATTGCTCCTGTGAGCTGATTTCTCTCAAGGATTGGTTGGACAGCATCTCTTACTCGGCCTTGGTGGGAGATGTGGTTTGCGAGACCCCCTTCCGCTTACACGGCCGGGACTTGGACGAGGTGTCCAAACAGGAACTTTGCCCAAGGAAACTCATTTCGGACTATGAGATGAGGCCGCAGACGCCTTTGAGCACCACGGGGTATTTACACACCACCCCTGCTTCGGTGAATTCCGTGGCCACTTCTTCCTCTGCTGTTTACAAACCCCCCTTGAAGCCCCCTAAGGGAACCCGCCAACCCAACAAGCCCAGGGTGCGCCCCACCTCTCGGCAGCCCTCCAAGGACTTGGGCTACAGCAATTATGGCCCCAGCATTGCCTACCAGACCAAATCCCCGGTGCCTTTGGAGTGTCCCACCGCGTGCACTTGCAACCTGCAGATCTCTGATCTGGGCCTCAACGTCAACTGCCAGGAGCGAAAGATCGAGAGCATCGCTGAGCTGCAGCCCAAGCCCTACAACCCCAAGAAAATGTATCTGACAGAGAACTACATCGCCGCAGTGCGCAGGACCGACTTTCTGGAGGCCACCGGACTAGACCTCTTGCACCTGGGCAACAACCGTATCTCCATGATCCAGGACCGCGCCTTTGGTGATCTTAGCAACTTGAGGCGTCTGTACCTGAATGGCAACAGGATCGAGAGGCTGAGCCCGGAGCTGTTCTACGGTCTGCAGAGCCTGCAGTATCTCTTCCTCCAGTACAATCTCATACGCGAGATTCAGTCTGGGACTTTTGACCCGGTCCCGAATCTCCAGCTGCTATTCCTAAATAACAACCGCCTGCAGGCCATGCCCTCAGGCGTCTTCTCCGGCCTGACCCTCCTCAGACTGAACCTGAGAAGTAACCACTTCACCTCCTTGCCAGTAAGTGGAATTCTGGACCAGCTGAAGTCGCTCATCCAAATCGACTTGCACGACAACCCTTGGGATTGTACCTGCGACGTGGTGGGCATGAAGCTGTGGGTAGAGCAGCTCAAGGTGGGCGTCCTGGTGGATGAGGTGATCTGCAAGTCGCCCAAAAAGTTCGCCGAAACCGACATGCGCTCTATTAAGTCGGAGCTGCTGTGTCCAGACTACTCGGATGTCGTGGTTTCCACGCCCACGCCCTCCTCCATCCAGGTCCCCTCCTCGAAGACCAGCGCGGTGACCCCCGCCGTCCGGTTAAACAGCACCGGGGGCCCTGCGGGCTTGGGCGCAGGCGGAGGTGCGTCGTCGGTGCCCCTGTCGGTGTTGATCCTCAGCCTGCTGCTGGTATTCATCATGTCGGTCTTTGTGGCCGCCGGGCTATTCGTGCTGGTCATGAAGCGCAGGAAAAAGAACCAGAGCGACCACACCAGCACCAACAACTCCGACGTGAGCTCCTTCAACATGCAGTACAGTGTGTACAGCGGCAGCGGCGGCGCGGGCAGCCACCCGCACGCGCACGTGCACCATCGGGGGCCCGCGCTGCCCAAGGTGAAGACTCCCGCGGGCCACGTGTACGAGTACATCCCCCATCCGTTGGGCCACATGTGCAAAAACCCCATCTACCGTTCCCGAGAGGGCAACTCTGTGGAGGATTACAAAGACCTGCAGGAGCTCAAGGTCACCTACAGTAGCAACCACCACCTGCAGCAGCAACCGCCACCGCAGCAACAGCAGCCGCAGCAGCCCCAGCAGCAACCCCCACCGCAGCTGCAGCTGCAGCCGCAGCCTGGAGAGGAGGAGAGGCGGGAAAGCCACCCCTTGCGGAGCCCCGCCTACAGCGTCAGCACCATCGAACCCCGGGAGGACCTACTGTCGCCGGTGCAGGACGCCGACCGCTTTTACAGAGGCATTTTAGAACCAGACAAACACTGCTCCACCACCCCCGCCGGCAATAGCCTCCCGGAATATCCCAAATTCCCGTGCAGCCCAGCTGCTTACACTTTCTCCCCCAACTATGACTTGAGGCGCCCCCATCAGTATTTGCACCCGGGGGCTGGGGACAGCAGGCTGCGGGAACCGGTGCTCTACAGCCCCCCCAGTGCTGTCTTTGTAGAACCCAACCGGAACGAGTATCTGGAGTTAAAAGCAAAACTAAACGTTGAGCCGGACTACCTCGAAGTGCTGGAAAAACAGACCACATTCAGCCAGTTCTAAAACCAGAGGAACTCCCTTGGAGCTTTTGCATTTCGAACAAACAAGCAAGCAGACACACACGGTGAACACATTTGATTAATTGTGTTGTTTCAGCGTTTAGGGTGAAGTGCCTTGGCACGGGATTCTCAGCTTTGGCGGAAGATACTGAAAGGGTGTGCAATTTCCTTTTAATTTTACACGTGGTAAACATTTGTGTAAACTGGGCACATCGCTTTCTCTACTTGCGTGTGGGGGAGAAAGAGAGAACGGCGTTATGGAGGGCAATTTGCTGCGCGGGTGACTTGTTAAAGGTCCCAATCATTTTTGTAGTGGTTGGAAGTGCTAAGAATAGTGGGAGATGGCAGCCCATAGATTCTCCTCTTGCTCTTTTGCTCCGTTTGCCCCTCCCCTCTCCCCCTTTAAGCCATGGGTGGGTTTAAATGGCTTCTTTGGAGAGATGAGCACACCCAAACTTGAACAGAAAGTTTGTTTTCTCCCCCACTCCCCCATTTCATCCCTTTCTTTTTAAAGGATGTGTTTGTATGCATTCTGGACATTTGAATTAACAAAAGTGTTGTGATCTTGAAAGGATCACCATAGATGTGGACAAATCATTAAAATTACAGAGCTATATGATCCATAACTGATTAGTCAAAATAACTTATTGATGAAATATACAAATATTTTATTGTAGCACCTATTTTTATATGCACATTTAGCATTCCTCTTTCCTTCACTATTTAGTCTATAATTTTCACAGGGGTGTCACACTATATTAGGAACTGTGTTTCCAAAACATGATAATCAGGAAGGCATTTTAAATCATTAAAAATGTGGAGAAATTTTAGCAAAACTTTAAGCCAAATGCAGCCCACCCAATTGGATCTGTAATTTTTTTTTTAATGGATTAAGTTCCAATGTATAAAAGAATGTATTTTAGGGCAATTGAGTCATTTGAGTGAGAATCAGGTACAAGTGTTTGGTTTTCTTAGAGAAGATTTAAAAGTATTTTTATTAGTCAACCAAAAGTATGTATTGATTTGACTACTATCGTAGCCGATTTTTGATTGTTTAACCAAACCCAGTCGCATTTGTACAGATCCAAGTGTACTGGCACCTCGGAAGACCAAATGACGGACTGGACAAATCTCTATAACAATGTCTTTATCCCTTTGGGCAGCAAGCAATGATGAGAACCACAAACAGGATTTCTGTAAGAGGGGGCTACTGTTGTTACAGTCTTATATGTATCCCAGCACATGTAATTTTTTAAATAGTTTCTGAATAAACACTTGATAACTATGTCAAATCTGAGGGATTGAAGTAATGATTACTTGAGGTACCAAAATTTAGCTACATGTGATTGAATCTCTGACATTAACAATTTAGGAAACAGTATATAAGCTTTATTCCTAATAGAAATTTTTTTTTCCCTAATTATAAACATTGAAAAATATATATAATTTATGCTTTTCATGATTCAGGAAAGTGTGCATTCCTAAGTATATCACTTAATGTGTTTATTAATGATATTTCAACTGTATATTTTGCTTCCTTACCGAAGTATTCATCTAAAACATGGAGCATGGTAAGTAATATATTGCGTATTCATTTTTCTCTCACTATAATATATTTTTGTCATGTCTGTATTATTCCGTCTACAGTTTTCCACTGTTACCATATTTTGTGCAAAACTACCTTCAATCATTTTATGACGGCTACTTTATACTTGATCCATACCCTAAATGTTCAGAATGTTGGTGGGTATAAGCTCTTCACTTCTAGGTAAGATTTGCGAGTGCATTAAACCATAGACTAATATTTTAGGGTATAAAATGTTTGTTTGAAGTAATCTGAAACTTAAAGAGCCATGTGCTTCATTGGTGGGTCTCTCCATAATCTCATTTGGAATGTGTACGATATCAAGGGCTGTTCATGAACTTTGTTTGAGGAGCACTTTCCATGGCATTCTGCCACAAAGAGGCAGCATCCACCCAGGAGTAAATTGACAGTAACTGCTTAGATTCAGATTGAATAGGTGGTAATAGTTTCCCTGAGGAATTTAGGGGAAAAAAATAATACTACCTTGACCAAGTCCAGCCCATTATTCACATCCTTTGTAACATTTTCCCTTCCAAGTTTTTTTTTTTTTTTACAAAGAGGAAATGAACAAGTTTAATAATGCCATGATACTGTTATGAAAAAAAAAATGTATCTCTTAACTCTTCATCTACCTCTTCCATATTCCAGAATTACAAAAGAAAAATAAACACTAACATTTGACTTCATAATCGGGATTGTTATTAATAACTTTTCACAATGAGGCTGTTTTTTCTTCTGTTAAAATGTCAAAAATCACTTCTTCAACATTATTATATGTAGATATGGCAGTGTTATATAAATTATAAACTATTAATGCAAAGTGGAATTCCCCACGTAATTAAGCTTTCTTAATTCATGCTCAAAAAAGTAAGAGATAGAATTGCAAGAAATTAAAGATTTTTTCCAGACAATATAATTAGCTTCCAAAGAAAATGTGATGCATTTTTCAAAGATTTATAAGGTAAGATTATTTTCAAATCAGCACTATTTCCCATAATCTTGTCATATATACTTCCTTTTGGTGGTTCATTTACATCTTTATTTTTCCTAAGGTGGCCATTTTTTTTAACCTGAAAAATACCAGTTATATGATTTGTGAAAAAGATTACTTCTAATGTTTGAATTATATTTCCCCAACTGTTTTAAAAAGGTAAAAGTAAACTCACCCTAACTCTAATAAACATGACAAATTTTAACATGTCAGAATTGTGAAACTGTATAGAATTAAGAATAAATGATTTTCTTCTTAAACATGGTTTCCTGCCAATACATTAACATATATAATAGAAGACAAGTTTTGTGTTTTTTCAAGACTTGATTTTTGGTATTTCGGGTTGTTCCTTAGTAAATAATTAGAATGGGGAACTCAGTACTATATGAGTGGATTAAGGAATCCTGAAAATTTTCTCCATAGAATTTTGGAGAACAACTATATGTAATGTTTCAGGCATTAATTTAAATTTGGATGCAAACTAAATTTACTCTTTGTGCTTGTTCTATTACATATATTGTATAATGTCATACAAATATATTTCTAAGTAGATATTGCAAAATGTTTATATCTAAATAAGATTATAGTGTAAATACTTAAATTAACCCATAGAAAAGTAAATATATCCCATATAAATTAAGGTCCTCATTTGTATGCTAATTTACAATGTCATTTAGGGCTTAAACTGTTGATCGAAAATGAGTTAATCAACTGTAGTATAAAAAATCATACTTGAAACACATATTTAGACAAAATTATCACCTTTACACGTGTGAAGTGGAAAATTTTTGCAAATGTCCTTAGTACCCAAGACTGTTCCTCACTACTCCTCTTCCAAGTCAGTAGGAAGATCAAACTAATGTGTAATAAAAACAATGACATGTACTGTGGAATAGGATAGAACTTAAGAACTCGATATAAGATTGCAGTTTCTTGTCATTCTCTTCTTGCTGACATATTGTTGGTACCAAAGTTTGGAAATTAGATATGTCTACATTTCTTTCCCCACTCTGTGTTACTCTCTGACTCTTCCTCTTTCCTTACCTCTGCTCCTCCTTCCTTTCCTTTCTCTTAGCATTCTTTCTTTTCAGTATTTTTCAGTGGGGCAAGGGAAAGAGTGAGAACAGTTTGTTTGAAATTCCAAACACTGGCTTCTTAATTTTAAGAGCTTCATAGATTGTTCCAAAATTATACAGCTACAAATTAATAAAAATAAAGCAGATCACAAATCTGCTTCCTGTTCTTTTGGAAATACGCTCTTGTTGCACTTTTCTAGATGGCCCCAAATTAACATATTTGCAGGAGTGGCAAAATGCTTGATATGGTTATTGTTAGTAATACATGTTCACGTTAAGAAAGAGGAGTTAGAAACATGGAAGAGGCCGATTTAAACACTATAAGCCAGGCGTATTTCATTAATTTACTTTCAAAGTGATTAAATATCATCAGTGTTGTAACTAAATAGTTATCAAATTTTTTAATTTATGGATAAAGTTCCTCCCACCCCTTAAAGTTCACTATCTTGTAAATAAAACAGATGGCAATAAAAGTTGAGGTAGCTGGATAAACTTTAGTCATATGCCTAAAAATGGTTATCTAATATCTATATCCTGTATCCTTAATGAAGGACTCCTGGTGGTGCAGTGGTTAAGTGCTGAGCTGCCAACCGAAAGGTCAGTGGTTCGAACCCACCAGAAACTCCACGGTAGAAAGATCTGGCAGTCTGCTTCTGTAAAGATTTCAGCCTGGGAAAACCTGTGGGGCACTTCTACTCGGTTCTGTAGGGTCACAATGAGTTGGAATTGACTTGACAGCACCCAGTATATCCATTAATATTGCATTTGGCAACAGTTTTTTGGTAGACATTTTTTACACCCCAAGGTATTTTTGTTACTAATTTTATAATTCAATGTAATGCATTTGTATACATATTCATATATATTTCCAGGAATATATGTAATGTATATGGCATAGAAAAACAAATGTATTATCAAAAAGACCATTGCACACACAATTTTAATCCAGGGTTCTATATATTTGAAAAATTGTTTTACAGTATTTCAAATTATACTATCATATTTTAGGCTTAGGAATGTTAGACTGTGGGAATAACTGGATGCAATATAATGTTTGAGTGTGACATTATTATAACAGTTTTTTCTTTGTTTTTAGCACACAATTTGGCTTACAATACACAGGTGAAATATTTCTTGTGGTAATTGTATCAGTATTATAAAATAGTTTTTTACTTACTTTTTAAAAGAGCAACATTTAACCTAAATTAAGTTTCAGTGATTTCGATTATTTCTTATAAAAAAACTTCTGAAATATCACATGTAAGTATTTCATAGACAATTGATGTAATACAAATACTAAAAAATTGACTCTCATTTTCTGTTTACTGTCAAAAATATAATGATAAATTGCTTAATTATAAGTATATCAGAGAATTTTTATTAGATATTAGGAAAGTCCTTTTATAGAAGGACGGTAAGGTCTATAGAGATTTGTTGAAGGGAATCTTCCAATTAGGGTTTTTTTTTTTTTTTTTAAATTAGGTATCTTTGCGAGTAAACATGAAGAATATTGTGTATTTCTACTGTAAAATAAACATGTACGTGTTAAAACAATTACACGCATTTCTAAAAGTGGAAGTTATGAACTAATGTCTTCAAGGATGAATTCAGTTCTTTTTTTATGTAACATGCATAGATGAAAATTTGGTTCTATGTTGAAGTCTACTAATACTTCAGTATTTATAAAAACTTATTTGCAGATCATTACATTTTAAGAAATATTTTCAATATATCATGTTATAATTTCAATTCAAATATAATTGTAGGACTTCAATATTTAATCGTATTTATATTCTCATTTATATGCAAGTAACAAAATTCTGTTACTTTTCGATGTTCCAAAATGTGCATATTTTAGATATTTTTCCTTCAATGTTTATTTCCACCACCAGTGATAATTTCTAGTATTCCTAACTGTACATTCTTTAAGAAGTTTATTGTATAGTTAATTAAACAAGCTTAATTCTGGATATGTGAAACCAAAATTACTGTATATATTTTGATTTGTAAGTAGGTACCTACCTATTTAAATAAAATGTGAAGGGTAACCCCATCTTAATTGATTAGTAAAGTTCTTTGTCCCATGCTACAGAAGAGACTTTGAATAGCATGTTTTGTAGATGAGAGGTTTATCAGGGTCATGTTGACTAAAATTTCAAATATTAAATATAAAAAAAAAATTTAAAAATAAATACTTAACTAGCAAATAGATTTTATCTATAATAGTACACATGCATAAGCTATCCATGCTGTAGCGATGTTTTATAACATTACAACTGTAGCATACTTTTTGCTGTATTGAAATCCAAAGTCAGAAGGATGTTTTACTTCTGAAAATCCTAACAATAATGAGAAATCCATAACTACTATGTTTATTTAAACTTTAAGTTTTAATAGCTACTTCAAATCTCCACCTCCAAATATAAGGGTCATAGATTTTTCTTTATATTACTGAACTCTGCTCCTTCTAAAACCCATTGCCCATTGCCATTGAGTGGATTCTGACTCATAACAACCCCTATAGGACAGAGTAGGACTACCCTATAGGGTTTGCAAGGCTGTAATCGTTACAGAAGCAGACTGCCACACCTTTCTCCCACAGAACAACTGGTGAGTTCCAACCGCCAACCATTTGGTTAGTAGCTGAACACTTAACCACTGTGCCACCAGGGCTCCTTTCTCCTTCTAAAGTCCCCTTAAATACAGTAATGCACATAATATTTTTTTTCCTGTTAATGCTCTTCTTTTTGTTAATCCTTCGCTACTAAATATTTAAAAACTACATTTATGAGCTAGTAATTGATAAATTTAATTTTTTTGTTTTATTCAAATAGTATTCCTCAATTTTATAATTATCCCCAATTTTTTAAGCTAGTTAACAGCTTATTTGCACAAAATGCTTCCAAATGGGAACATTCAGATTCAGCAGTTACTAATATATGGCAGAGAATATTTAAAATCATTTATCAAACTGTCATTTAAACTCTTTAAGTCAGTATACTGATGTTTTTGTGACCCAGTTATGATTAAGGAACCTCAATTCATAGATGAAAAATTATCTTATTAGAACTTTTACCAAGAAAAAATATTGAGTACAGTACTCAGATTCTAAGTTTAAAATATCTTCTCCAAAGTTAACAAAATTGTATACATAGAAAACCATTTCCAAGGGGTCTTTGTATAAGCTTATACATTTTATGAAATTGCTCATTCATATAGCTCATATTCTCCTTTGACTTTTAAATTAACAACTAATTCTGTCTTCATTTAAGAATTCTTACCAAAGGGAAGATATTTTTAGCAGAGCATGCATTTAGGTCATTGTGTTGTCCCATTATTTCTTTGGCTTACACTTTTCTGTGTAAGAATTATAAAGCTCTTTGTCCAAGGTCAAACATATTGAAAATGATCTGTCATGTTCAATTCTCATAAATCAGGCCCCCCTCAAAAAAAATAAAAGAAAGATCAAGAAAAAGAAGTTAGTATATTTCTCCAAATTACTTCCATGAATTTTAAGGGCACCCTCTCTCAAACTAATAGATCCCACCACATTGTTAAATTAAAAATCTGATTACCCTAAGTTATCCCTAACATAACAATCTAAGTACAATGTGTACACAATTTTGTGTGTGTGTAGAGAGATGGATTTTGAATTATCACTTTGGATTTTTCATTCTTTAATGCACCACATCTTAAATATAAAGTCTTAAATTTATTTTTATGTTAATGTGTTCAAAATAGCACACTTTGATTAACAGGGTAATTCATATAGTTTTCAAAATGCCACTACTGTATGCTTATAAATGCTAAAGCACAAAGTGATGACCCACAGGCTAAATCCTGAAAACCTGTGTTTCATTTCATCAGGCACTTTTCTTTCTTTCATTCTTTTTCTTTTTAACAAATTTGAATTTGACTGCCTCTAGGTAGGATGGTCAACCTCCATATTGTCTTAACCCAGCAGTCTCATATAATATTGTGTTACTTGCTGGACCATGAGGGCATTTGAGCTTTCAGCCATGTTTCAATGAAATTTGCTTCTCCAATATTAAAATTCATGTATCATAATTATGGATATTCAGGCATTGTTCTCTAGGGTCTTAGAGTTGATCAGTGCTTAATATATAATATATGAACTAGCATATTTTATGTAGGCTTATAAAGAAATCAAAACTAGATATGGGAACAAAATAAAAATGAATAATTTTACTTTGAAAGAACTGGTTTACTTCTGATTATTGTATATAAATTTTCTATTACAAATTTAAATATGTGTTAAAGTTACCCAGATGAGAGACTACTCCCAGATACTAACTTGAAAATTAATAAACTTCTACAAGTAGCTAGACCTCATAAAGGGAGCTACAGTAGTAACTTAAGAAGTATGTTAGTAAAAAATGAAAATTATAATTGCAGCTTACACTAGAAGCTTTTCTCAAAATGTATAACACTCGATCTACTTGAAACCAGTGCAAAAGGTCAACTCAATAAAAATGTCAAGCATCAAATGTACAATCACTTTCAGAGTCTAAGGCATAACTTGAGAAATCTGATCCAACAGAAGACCAAAAAAAAAAAAAAAAAAAAAGCCAGAATTGCCAAGAATATTCTTTTCAGTGCATTTGAACATAATAATTGGTACAAAAAATACGTACTGTATTGCTGACTTTCTTAGTAATAATATATTTATAAACTGATGTAGAACATAGAGGATGTCAGAGAAAATTTAATAAAATTCCCAACACTTTCTAATCTTTTTTTTTTCCTCACTTTTCCAAGACTAAATACTGACATAGTATGTAAAAATATTTTAAGGTTTTGTCTTTTCTGTCTCTCTCTCTTTTTTTTTTTTTACAAAATGTGAATTAGCTTTGATATACACACACAAACACTTTTAGCCGGACGTTTAGTCTCGCCATTCATTTAGTTTAGTTACCTTGTGATCTTAGCTTTCTATAGTGAAAGTGAAATCTGATGGTCCTGAAATAAGAGCATGATAGTTGCAAATTATTTGTTGTTATTCTCTATCAAATGGTCGCTTTGGGGTGGGGGAGGGGAGGCAGAATAATTATGGTTCTAGAATTCTGAATTAAATTCTTGTTTCTGTCACAGATTGATGATATGTCCTTTTGGCAACTTTCTTTGTGTCTTCCTATTTTAAATTTGTAGAAATGAATACAATACACTTGGTTTATGAAGAGCTTGAAGAACTTAGTTTTCCAGTGTTCTCTACTGGGTGTCTGTCAACTGTGTTTGCTTCAAAATAAGCAAAAATGTAATTAATTATCATTGCTATTTACAGTGTGCACCTACGGAAGGTGATTATGTCTTTCAGACAAAAGCAACTTCTTTATCTACATATATGTACATATGTGTGTGTGTATATGTGCATATATATACACGCATGTACACATATATATGCATATATATATAAAACCCTTGCTGTTGAGTCGATTCTGACTCATGTCAATATGTATATATCTATATAGTTATAGTTATCTTGCCTTGATTTAGAATATGTATTATTACCACTATATATATATGTAGATACCAGTGTATATATAAATAGAGCCATGGTGGTGCAGTGGTTAAGAGTTTGGCTGCTAACGAAAAGGTAGGCAGTTTAAATCCACCAGCCTCTCCTTGGAAACACTATGGGACAGTTCTACTGTGTCCTATAGGGTCACTATGAATGGGAATCGACTGGATGGCAACAGATTTGGATTTTTGGTTATATATATAGATACCTCTATATGTAGAGATGGAGACCTGGTGGCACAGTGGTTGTGGTTAAGAGCTTGGCTTCTAACCAAAAGGTCAATAGTTTGAATCCACTAGCCACTCCTTGGAAACCCTTTAGGGCAGTTCTGCTACATCCTATATGGTTGCTATGAGTTGTAATTTACTAGATGGCAATTTTTTTTTTAAATATATCCATAGAACAGGTACACTATGGTATATATATATGTACCACTAGTCTATCAGTTTGTTGTACTGTGATGGCTTGTGTGTTGCTATGATACTGGGAGCAATGCTATCAGTATTTCAAATAACAGCAGGGTCATCCATGGCAGACAGATTTCAGTGGAGCTTTCAGAAGTAGACCAACTAGAAAGAAGGACTGGCAATGTACTTTTGAAAAATTTGGCCAGTGAAAAACTTATGGATGGCAACGGAACGTTGTCTGATACAGTGCCAGAAGATGAACCATTCAGGTTGGAAGGCATTCAAAATATGACTAGAGAAGAGCTGCCTCCTTAAAGTAGATCTGTTGCCATTGATTCGATTCTGACTCACAGCAACCCTGTAGGACAGAGTAGAACTGCCCCATAGGGTTTCCACGGAGAGGCTGGTGGATTCGAACTGCCAACATTTTGGTTAGCAGCCTTTGCTCTTAACCACTGAGCAGTTGACCTTAACGATGTGAATGGAGTCAAGCTTTTGGAACCTTCGTTTGCTGATGTGGCACTACTCAAAATCAGTAAAAAATAGCTGCATTCATTAATAATCAGAACATGGAATGAAGTGTGAATCAAGGAAAATCAGAAGTTGTCAAAAATGAAATAGAACATTTGAAGATCAATAGCCTAGGCATTAGTGAGCTGAAATTGTCTGATATTGGCCATTTTGAATTGGACAACCATATGGTCTGCTATGCCAGGAATGACAAATTGAAGAGGAGCAAAGTCACATTCATCATCAAAAAGAACATATCAAGATCTATGCTGAAGTGCAATGCTCTCAGTGACAGGATAATATCCATATGCCTACAAGGAAGACTAGTTAATACGACTATTATTCAAATTTATGCACCAACCACTAATGCCAAAGATGAAGACATTGAAGATGTTTACCAGCTTCTGCAGTCTGAAATTGTTCAAATATGCAATCCAGATGCACTGATAATTACTGGTGATTGGAATGTGAAAGTCTGAAACAATGAAGAAAGATCGGTAGTTGGAAAATATGGCCTTCTTGATAGAAACGATGCTGGAGATCACATGATAGAATTTTGCAAGACCAATGACCTATTCATTGGAAATAACTTTTTTCAACAACATAAATGGCAACTATACAAGTATATCTTGCCAGATAGAATACACAGGTGTCAAATCAACTACATCAGTGAAAAGAGATGACAGAGAAGCTCAGTATCATCAATCAAAACAAGGCCAGGAACTGACTAGGGAAAAGATCATCAATTGCTCATAAGCAAGGTCAAGTTGAAGCTAAAGAAAATTAAAACAAGCCCATGAGAGTGAAAGTACAACTTCAGTATAAACCACCTGAATTTAGAGACCATCTCAAGAATAGATTTGACTCATTCAACACCAGTGACTGAATACCAGACAAGTTGCGGGATGACGTTAGGGACATCGTGTATGAAAAAAGCAAAAGTTTATTAAAAAGACAGATAAGAAGGAAAAGACCAAAACTGATGTCAGAAGAGACTCTGCAGCTTGCTCTTGAACATAGAGTAAGCTAAAATGAAAGGAAGAAATGATGACGTAAAAGAGCTGAACAGATGATTTCAAAGGGCAGCTCGAGAAGACAAAGTAAAGTATTATAATGAAATGTGTATAAGCATGGAGCTAGAAAACTAAAAGGAAAGAACATACTCAGGATTTCTCAAGCTGAAAGTGCTGAAGAAAAAATTCCAGCCTTGAGTTGCAATATTAAAGGATTGTATGGGCAAAAAATTGAATGACTGAGGAAGCATCAGAGAAGATTGAGATAATACAGAGAATCACTGTAACAAAAAGAGTTGGTCAACGTTCAACCATTTTAGGAGTTAGCATATGATCAAGAACCTATGCTACTAAAGGAAAAGTCCAAGCTGAACTGAAGGCATTGACAAAAGACAAGTCTGAAGGAAATGACAGAATACAAACTGAGATATGTTAACAAACAGATGTAACACTGGAGGCGTTTACTCATCTATGCCAAGAAATTTGTAAGACGGCTATTTGGCCAACTGACTGGAAGAGACCCATATTTTTTGCCCATTCCAAAGAAAGGTGATCTAGTGGAATGTGGAAATTATTAAGCAGTATCGTTAATATCACATGCAAGTAAAATTATGCTGAAGATAATTCAAAAATGGTTGCAGGAGTACGGGGAACTACCAGAGATTCAAGCCAGATTCAGAAGAGGTTTGGAATGAGGGATATCATTGCTAATGTCAGATGGATCGTGGCTGAAAGCAGAGAATACCAGAAAGATGTTTACCTACTTTTTTTGACTATGCAAAAGTATTCGATTGTGTGGATCATAACAAATTATGGATAACGTTGCATAAAATAGGAATTCCAGAGCACTTAACTCTGCTTATGCAGAACCTGTACGTAGACCAAGAGGCATTCATTGGAACAGAACAAGGGGATACTGTGGTTTAAAATCAGAAAATGTATGCAACAGTTCTATATCCTTTTACCATACTTATTCAGTCTACATGCTGAGCAAATACTCTGAGAATCTGGATTATATGAAGAAGAACTTGGCATCGGGATTTGAGGAAGACTACCTTTGATATGCAGATGACACAACATTGCTTGCTGAAAGTGAAGGGAATTTGAAGCACTTACTGCTGAGGATCAAAGAGCACAGCCTTCAGTATGGATTATGCCTCAACATAAAGAAAACTAAAATCCTCACAACTGGACCAATAAGCAATTTCATATTAACAGAGAAAAGAGTGAAGTTGTCAAGAATTTTGTTTTACTTGGATCCACAATTAATGCCCATGGAAGCAGCAGTCAAGAAGTCAAACGACATATTGCATTGAGCAAATCTACTGTAAAAGACCTCTTTAAAGTGTTGAAAAGCAAAGATGTCACCTTGAGGACTAAGGTGACCTGACCCAAGGCACAGTATTTTCAGTTATCTCATATGCATGCGAACGCTGGACAGTGAAGAAGGAGGACTGAAGAACTGATGCCTTTGAATTACCGTGTTGCTGAAGAATGTTGAATATACCATGGACTGCCAGAAGCATGAACAAATCTGTCTTGGAAGAAATACAGCCAAAATGCTCTTCAATGAGATCAATTGACACAGTGGCTGCAACAATGGGCTCAAACATAGCAGCGATTGTGTGGAAAGCTCAGGACTGGGCAGTGTTTCATTCCGCTGTGCACAGAGTCACTTTGAGTCGGAAACAACTGGAGGGCACCTAACAAAACAAACAAGCAAAGAACATATATATATATATATATATATATATATAGGGGTGTGTGTGTATAGTGAATATTTATGACTACTAATTAGTTTGAAATACATTTTTCAACTTCTATATTAACAGTTTTTTATATAAAATCGAAAGATCATTTGCTGTTTCTTAACATAGTAAATTTAAAGGGATGATTTCTATTCAAAGGAAAGAACTTATTAGGATAGTTTTTATTGACTTTATTACATATACTTACCCTTTGAAAAAAGAAGCCCTGGTGGCACAACCATTAAGCACTGGGCTGCTAATGAAAAGTTTAGTAGTTCAATCCCACCAACAGCTGTAAAGGAGAAAGACCTGGTAATCTACCTTTGTGAAGATTACAGTCTAGAAAACCCTATGGGGCAGTTCTAATCTGTCACGTGGGCTGCTATGAGTCTGAACCAACTCCAGGGCACCCAACAACAATAATAACCCTTTGAAATGACAACATTGCACTTTTAGTATATTTTTTAAAATATGATCAATATTTATTTCTCATAAAAATTGAGTTCTCTTTTTAAACTAGTTGATAATTTTTTCTTCCATTTGCTTATTCTATTTGCATTTAACACATTTTTAAATTATGTGTTAAATATTTTCCATTATATTGGTTTTAATTCAAATAATTTTGGGCATATCTATTTTTCATTAGTTAAGATTCATATTAATTAACAGATATATCAGTAATCTGTACCATATGTAATTATTTAAGGATGCTTGGCTTGGTGGATTTTTGTAGAATTAACTGGAAAAAGTACAATAAATATGTAATGCCTCATTCACAATTTTAATATTCTAAATTTAGCAACTGTTCTCCTACATAATGATGAGTAATATGGCTAGTCCTAATGTTCTGATTTCCTTTACCTGGTGTGGTATAAATGTGGTTGTTAATCCATTAATGAAATATTTTTCATTCTCAGTATATTTGAATGTCATTATTACTGCTATTTTCTAGTCCCAGTGACAATCCAAGTTCCTCCTCAGATGCTTAAAGGAATCCTTACAGTTTGTTATAAGCAAAGAACTCTAACGACTAGAATTTAAAATGGTAGCAATGACAAAATCCACTATAAAAGTAATTATTAAATCATTACCCTATCAGTGAACAAAAACTAAAGTACATTGAAACTAATGTATTGAAAAATACTGCAAATGTAGCAAGCTGATGCTTATACCTAAAAAAGTATCAGTGAATACCATCGTACAATATTTTGATTGTTCTATACAAATATTATGTTTCTGTTCTACACAGCAGATTTATTCAGAATAATTTTGATCATGATTTTTCTTTCTAGTTAACTGGCCAAAATTCAGCTAAATACAGGTATAGGTGGAAAAAAAGATAGTTGGGATAATGGCTGAGTCTATCACCATATCCCAGATGTTGCTGACACTTAGCAGGCATGCACCCAATGAATCAACAAATATATACTAATTCAAGTCTACCGTAAGGTCAGAGGTTCAGAGCTGGAGAAAAATGTAGCACTCTTGTTCCGTAAAGATTACAGCCTTGGAAACCCCATGGGGCAGTTCTGCTCTGTCTTGTAGGGTTGCTATGAGTCAGAATTGACTGGATGGCAGTAAGTTTTAATCTTTATGGAAGCCGACTGCCATATCTTTCTCCTGCAGAGCTGCTGGTGGGTTTAAACCGTAGACCTTTCAGTAGCAGCCGAGGGCTTAAACACTGTGCCACCAGTGTTCCTTGATTTTTCCTTAATTGCCCAGAAACGCTCAGTAATTTCAGAGCAGTCTGCCTCCGTAAAGATTACAGCCTTGGAAACCCTATGTGGCAGTTCTACTCTGTTTTATAGGGTCGCTATAAGTCAGAATCGACTCCTAGGCAATGGGTTTGTTTTTTTTGTTTTTACGGACTAAGGTGAATTCAGTGAATACCACATACTTCCTGAGTGGTCCATCACATCACCATTTACCTTGGCATAAACTGCAAGGATGGCTGACCTATCAGTAAGAATACTAGGTGAGTGTTTAGTTCTTTGGCATGTAAATTCATGTAAGAAAATATTCCAGAATGCTACTAGTGAATTTTCAATGTATTTATAGTAAACACAAGAAATGGTTTCTAAATGGCTCCATTTTAGTCCACTTTCTTCCCCCCAAAAAGTTCAGATACTTAAGGAAAATGGAGATAAAATTGGAGCACATAGGCATAAAAATCCATATCCAAATTTTTTATTTTAATTATTAATCTTGCTTCATTGGTATAATTGGCTAAGTTTTTCAAGTAATTTAAGTAATGGTTGCTGTTGTGCACTTACATTACTGACTTCAAGTTCAGGGCCTGTCTTAAGGGAGATACTAATAAAATTCTCAGGCATTGTTTCAGCAGATATATTCCTGGCATTTTTAAGCCTGGTGAGGTGTTTATCTAATTAGAAAGCTTTTCTGGGCACTGTGTGTGTGTGTGTGTGTGTGTGTTTGTGTGTGTGTGTGTTTTCCCCTGGGAGTGAGAAAAATCAGTTCATCTTTTTAATGAGAATGCTACCTCCAGGGATAAAGTAATCCAGAAGGAATAATACATTCTTCAAGGCAGTTGCCTACACGGGGGATAGCATTTTTTCTGGGGCTGACTGCATGTATATTTCAGTGGGAGAGTTTTAATATTTTAAAATATCACTGCATTTAGTCATAAAGCACCGTGAGTATAGAGTACAATATTTTTTGAATATATAGTGACCTATTTTTCTAACCTTTTTAAATGTCAATTATAATTTAGGAAATTTTATTTATTGTGAAATTTTTCAGCTGTGTACATATTTGAGTTAAAATTAAATAGATAATTGTAATATATAATTTACATGTTTTTGTTAAACTTAGAGTCAGAGAACAAGAGGCTTAAGTGAAGAGTGGCTTTAGAATTTCACGTATGAACCCCAAACAGCACAAGATTGAGTCTTCTAAGATGTTTCGGTGCCAAAATATACATTCATCACTGTCTAGATGCAAACCTATTTGATTTTAACCTTGATGGTACTTGGATGATGAAGTCTTTAATTATTGTCTTCACTACTAACATATCACAGAGCTTATGAGTTGAGAACGTGAAGTTTTTGACTTTGTAGCTATGGCTTTCAATTTCCCAACACACTGAATGTTTGAAATTCTGGTTAAGTTACTATTTTTGCCCATTAAAGAATATTGAATACTACTACAGAAAATTTTGGATTTTAAATATTTAGTCCTTTTTTTTAAAAAATAAACTCTTGTAATTTTTTTCCTAAAATAAGAACCAATTAGATGTTAAATACATAGTGTTGATTAATACATCAAATATGTTATATGGTGCTTTTTTTTGTAAAATATGTAGTTGCATAACCATAAAACTATGGTAAATAATTGTTTCACAATTTATGAAAATATTTCACAAGTTATGAAAATATTTCAACATAAATTTGATATTTGTAAAAAATATATTGCATTTTAAGAATACTGGTTTTATGTAGAATAATGAGGAATAAAATCAAGAAGCGCCTTTTCAAAATATCTAATGCAACCAAAATAAAGACTAGGTTTTTGTATTTAGGAAATATCTTTTCCGGCTATTTTCTCTCAGTTCTTAAAATTAAATCAGCTTTTTGTTCTTAATATTTATTATGCAAATTACTTAACTTAGGTTGCTGTTTGTTACATAAAAAAATCATTATTTAAAACAAAAATAATAGGTACCTGACCTATAAATATACCTGCTGTAGCTATTTCTGTGTGCAAATAACAAAAGTAAAAGTAAATAAAATAAAAATTGAACTGTTACTTCACAATATAAATCTAATAGTTTATTTTGTAAATTAGAAATGTAAAATCTATTAAAACCTATTGTATACATTGGATATTAAAACAATTTATCACGTGCTTGTGCATAATAAATGTTTTAAAGAGAAAAAAATGCACAGTTTTTCAGTAATTTGAATCTCCTTATAGACATTTGATATGCGATTCTATAAAAATGATATGCAAACTTCCATTTACCTACAGTTTTAACTGGGAATGTAAATATTTGTGTGCATGATTTAATTATTATTTTAACAGTTTATATGTTCATTGAATGGGAAAAATTGTATAGCGTATGAGAACTAATTGATAAAACTTAAGGTCTTCATATTGAAAACATCATGTCGTAATATATATCATATTATGCAACATTTTGTAAAGTGACTTGATAAAACCATATGCCTATTTTCAGAAATGGAATATTTGTATTAAAGTGAAATAATGTGTAGATATTTTATTCAAAGTTTATTTGCTTAAATTTTTAATTTAGGAATATTTTAAACATGAAAAATTATTAAAATTTATTAAAAGAAAGAAGTAATTTTTCATTAATAATTAGAATAATATGCTTACGTGGCACATTTTAAGCCTGATCTCTAGGTGTTTTGCATGGTGTAATAGTTTGGGTTTTCATACCAGTATACATTCATTATTTTAACTTATTTAACTTGTTTTAACTAATGCCAATATTTTAAATATATGATAAAGATACTGCCTTTGAAAATATTATATTAAAATAGCAAAAGAGGAAATATTAAACAATTATTTATGCACACTATGGGCCACATCTATGACAAATTTATAAGTATTATTATTAAAACAGCAATGTCGGGTTGAGTATTGCATCCTATTTAATATATTTACTGCTAATAAAAATTTTTCCCAATTTGAAAATATTTCTCTCTATAAATCAGGAAATTTCCTTTGCAGGTGGAATGAAGATACAAAGACACGAGGGAAACCAAGATTGTGATTATAATCAAACTAAGACAATTTTTAAAATAGTAAACCTAAAAATAGTTTTAAGGAGTTCTGAATTTTGTACCTGTCAAGTAGTAAATAAATAAATACATACATAAATATTATAACCACGTAAGAATTCAGGATCATCTTTATGTAGTTCTTAATCGCACAACGTGATGTTCTGCTACACCATTGTTACTAGATTCGTATGTTGAAATATTAGAAGTGCTGGACAAAATTCCATTTGATCTGATTTTATTCACATTAATCATGTTGTTATTTCTGCTATGATTTACTCCTCCCTCACCCTTAGAAGTCATTCTGTGATTGAAACCTTCTGTAGATTTTGTCATCTGGAACTGCTGTGCTGGATCAATGGGTGCTATGAAGAAATCTCCCTAAAATAGATGCCATTTTTATACCAAATATTTATTAAGTTATGAACTCGAAATGCATTTCTAGGCATTTTATACACATTTGGAAGCATATAAACTAGAATTTGAAGTGTGATAACAGATAATAATGGATACTACCTTTTTAATAAAACTTAATCACTCAAGTGACAAAAGCAGAAAATATACTTAATTTTTAAATTTTCCTCCTTTTGTTGGAATTCATTTAGTCGGGGAACTAATCTGCAGAATAAAAACAGAGTTCTGAAATAATTTTATTAAGATTACTGAGTAACAGCTGTGGTTATAAATGTGAATTTTTTTAACAATGTTTGTGAATTATGAAAATTTTCTGTTTTATAAATGTATGTCATATTTTAGTGCTCTTCCCCTGAAACAAAAGAAGCAATACCTTGAGTTTCTCTTCATAAAAACTGCAGACTTTCTTCCTAAATAAATGACTGTTCCTCCACATTATATCATTATAGAAATATATTTTTTCTCTTTCTACATATACGTATATACATATGTATGTATATGTATATATAATTTCCCAATTCTAAATGAAACGCAACATTTCTTATTGGGTAAGTAGTCTGTCTCCAAACATTTTGATGTGCTATATCCTTATTCTTAGGAGCCCTGGTGGCACAGTGGTTAAAGAGCTCGGCTGCTGACAGAAAGATCAGCAGTTCAAACCCACCAGCTGTTCCACAGGAGAAAGATGTAGAGTCAGCTTCCATAAAGATTTACAGCCTTGGAAACCCTACGGAGCAGTTCTACTCTGTCCTATAGGGTCATTATGAGTTGGAAAAGATGCGACGGCATTGGTTTTTGGTTTATTCTTATTAAAAAGAATAAAAGCTAGTTAGTGAGCTTTTTTTTGTTTGGTAACTAGAAAGAGTATTATATATACTTAAGTATAATACCAATTAATACAATACAAAAATGTATTTCTTTTTAAGCCCATGTCCTTACAGGATCACGAAACACCACCATTAAGCTTCAAATTTTATATATAGGTATATATGTATATATAATGCCAAAATATATGCATGTATTTTAGCATTTATATATATATATAAAAATGCTAAAATGCTTCTCTTATATTTGGGTAGGACCATTGTTTTATAATGAATAGCATTATGCATTAAGTGGAATTTTGGGATTGGGGGGTCTCAGATTTTCCCCATTAATTTTTTTTTTTCTGCAGTAGATACAGAATTTTAGTGAAAACTTTCTATGTAATGAGTTATTTGTATGGACTGGATTCATGTATTTACATTTTTGTTAGACTACATTGAGTGATATATTATTATGTTCTCTTGCTATAATTGTATGTGACTCATGGATATTTAAAATATTTGCCTGTGTATCGCATTCCTTTTGTGCACTATATATGAAATAGCCTTTTTGTGTGATAATTTTGTGTAGTATAATGACCCAGATAGAGTTGGTAATTAAATCAGAGTCCAGAATTTTTTGCATATGTCCATATATGGAAATCAAAGCTATTTTAAGGTAATTATAGATCTTTGTATATGTTGATAACATTCAATTCAGTGAAATGTTATATCACTGTATATTTGTGATCACTCTTTAAATAGTTGATTTTCATTTCTTTGAGTTTTGAAAATGCTTCATTTTTACATTGTTCTAGTTGTCCATAACCTTAGGAATTTGCTCACTATGTTTGGCTTGACCTAAGAAAACTGTGAAGCAGATAAATCATGCCTGCCCTTTAGCCTTGTTCTCCATTTTGGTTTTCCCTTTAACCTGTCTAAGGAAGTTACACGTACATTACTGCCAGTTTATTCTTTCTCAAGTCTTAATTCAATCATGATATTCTGCTTCATGAGAGTTACATTATAATGAAGGTGCCTCAGAGATCAAAAAAGGTTTTCAACCCCTAAAACATACCTACAGCGGTGGAACCCTAGGTTATGTGGCAACAGTGGTAAAAGACATGGGGAAGGACACCCAGCTCAGCACCAGAAACCATGTAGATTAGCCCACTCATCTTACTGATAGGGCCAAGCCTGCCAATCAAGTAGAAAATATATACATCTCAGAATGATTCACCTGACTTTTTGTGGTTTATATTGCCTGTCCTGGTGGAGGAGGCTTTAGGTGGTCGGAGGATAGGATTTCATCATGACATGAAGGAAAGCTTAAGTGATCTTAATCACTAAATATAGTCATTTCTCTTTCCGTTATTATATATCAAAGTCTTTTTAAAACTACTCTTTAAAACTGCAAATGGACAAATTTAAGACAATTATCAGTTTTAGCATATGTGCAATTAAATTTATTCTGAAAATAGTCATCAGTTTAAAAACTGGAAAAGAAAATGTATATTTTTTGCACTGATTGGCTAATATAATTACAGATACTCACTTAATATATCACAAACTTGAGTGAAATAAATCTTTTGGTATTACACTGTTCAGTCAAATGAAATCTCTAAGTTAATTCTACTTCCATAAATAGAATTCAATTCTGTGAAAGCTATGTTCAGATAAACAGGTAGTTCTTTTTAAAATTTTTCTTTTGATTTCAATTTAAGTAGATTCTTGAGTAGAAACATAACTCTTGAATACTGGTATGATTCTGTGATTCTTTCTTGAGTAGAACAAATATATTTTGTAGTTATTCTTTTTAAGTATAACCTAAACTAGAGAAATGTTTGTAGTTTTGTGATTGTTATTTTAAAAGGAAAACCCAAACTCAGGGAATTAAATACCTTTCCTATAAGGTAGTCTAACTAAGTATAATAAAATGATTAAATATCTCTTATTTTTCAACATTTCCATGCAGTTGTCATCGTTAAGATATGGTAAAAGGCTGCAGTGGATAATGAGAAAGAGGACTTTGTATGGTCAGCAAGTTTGAACTAGTGCAATAAACTTATATTTTGTGTCAGCAAACATAAGACAACTTAAGAAGGGATGATGTCTTTTCTGGAGAGCATGCTTTTTAGATTATGTGTGTGTAGGTGTGTGCTAGCTAACTTTTGTGAGAGGAGTTGCTTTCCTAATAGTTTTTATTATATTTTTTAAAGCCATCATGAATATTTTCAATATAACCTGCATATACAAGAACATGCTGAAGATGTAGCCAGAGGAAGGGACCGCACAATCTTTTAGCAATTCTTTTACCCCATCAATCAGCAGCAGAAAATGATGCCAAGGAGACCTGTGAGCTATCATCTCCACTGGTCATGTTCTCAGGACAGAGTGGGGCTTACTAATGTTCCAGTTTAGGCTATACCTGTCAGCTGCATACATGTTTGTCTTTTGCTTTGGGGGATGGTAAACAAGATGTTAGCAGTATCTGCTCATCTTCAGACTTCATTGTCAAATATACCAGTATTCCAAAAGATAGGATTGTTCTGGAAAAATTGAACATGATTTTGGGTGAGAAAATAAAACCAGTGCAGAGCTGTCATAAGTAGATGTCTTTTCTTTTTTAATCTTTCCTTTTTATCCTTTTTACAAACCTTCTAAAACTAGGTGTCATATAATTGAGATAAAGACAAAAGAGTTCTTCCATAGAAAAACATGAAATAGTGGCATCTTACTGTGATTCAGGCTTCCTTTTCTATGGGCATTGCCTTGTTTGATATAGCTTATTTCAAGTACATCACAGCAGGGTTATTTTTGGCATTATTCCTTGAACTGGTTACTTATCTGCCTAATTCTCATTTTCTCTACTACTCTAAAAAAGGAAATGTTTAAATTATTGAAGTGTCCAAAATACTCCTTATCATTAGACAAATTAGGCTATTGAGGTTAATGAGTCAATGTATTAAATATAGGGCTTTTTTTTGTTTTGTTTTGTCTTGTTTTGCACTCAAGTGCCTATGTATTGATTTTGTTTTGCACTTTCTTTGGTATTTTGCATAATTCATAATTCATTTTTATTATAAAATGTACATGATGATTTTAAAGAACTTACTGAATAGGTAATGAAAGAATCATTCTTTTTAATTTTGAAATGTTTTATTTATATATGTGTCTGTGAGTTCCTGTGTGTTTGTTTGTACTCTTCCATATTTATATACAAAAAGAGTCTGACAGAATGGAGAAGAAAAGGTAAGCATTCTACCCTCTCTCTGCTTCCCTAACACTAGACACAGTAAATAAATTAATTAATCTATTAAGTAATAAACAGACTGAATTTATTTTAGGTGGAGGAAACTACTGTAGCTGTATTCTTTTATTTGGTGAGTCAGGGAGGAAAGAAATCCTAATCAGAAGTAAAGAATAGTGGCAGGCAAAAGCATTAGTAAAAGGAAACAAAATGGGTGCAAACTACTTGGCCTAAGATGTGGTATGTCTTCAGGAGTCTGTTCTCCACTACCTGGTGCTGCTGTTCCCAGCCTATCGCTGAGTTGAATATTCATCCCCAGGATTTGCATCTCCACTTCTCAGTATTCACCAATCTTACTAACTCTGAATTCTTTCTGCAAACCTTGAGAGGCGTAACTACTTTCTCAGAATTGGAGTCACCATTGACTTTTACATTTGAAGACAGTAGAAAAAAGTAACCTGCACTCTGACTGGAAACAGATTCCTGATAATTTTTTAGTTTTTTTGAACATTGTTACATATGGTTCTTTATAATATTCATATAATGTAATAAATATTTAAAGAACATTAAAGATTAATCATTGTTGACAGTATAAGTGTTTATATTGATTTATATCAGAAAAAAATTCAACTTTAAAAATAGATTTATGAACAATTTTAGAAAATAACCTTTTCTGTAAATTTACTTTATTTTCGTGTATTTCTTGAACAATTAACAATTATGTATTAGAAGCCAATTTATTAGTGACAAAAATATATAAGAATATATGCATGTAAAGTTAAAATTGCTAATGCTTTACATTCACTGATTGCAATGCCAGGTTTTTTGTTTTTTTGCTTTAAATCATTGGTGACGAGGTGAAACCAACAGTATATTTAATGACCTAAACCCTTGAAGATTCTCTATCATCCATGAACATTTTATGCAGCTATATGTACATTCCAATACAGTGATTGGGACACTTGCAATGGGTATCTTTACCTTTTTAAAAGCACACCATGAACAATGTGTGCGATATTTTTTTCTGCTCAGACTAATACGTAACAATGTAAAGAATACTATATCTCTGAGGATGACTTCTAAAATCATTGATTTAACATTCAACGGAGGAGTATAGTATCAAGCATTCATTAAAACATGTCTCTGCCTCACCAGTCTTTAAGAAACCGTCACGACCTTGCAGATTTCTAGCTTGGGAAAATTAACTCTCCTTGAATTTCCTTACTATCAAATGACAAGCCAAGTCACGAATACAGTAGCCCACCTTATAACAGAGCTGGATTCCTAACTAATTGTTTAAGAATGCCATAAAATCATATTTTTATATTAGGTGAATGAGTCAGGATTTTTATATGAGTGTCTTATAGCCTGATTTGTAGCAGAATATTTATGCCTGTGAAGTGACAGCAGCAGATAGATTTTTCTGACATGCAAGAATAGCTGCTTTTGGGAAAGAGCACTGTTCAGAGACCACAAGGCAAAGAGAAAAAGCAGCAGGTAGTGAAATGTCTTCTGAAAAGGAGAAGACAGCCACTAAAAGCAGCCAGCCTTGTACAGCTGTAGACTATACATGTCACATGTCAGGTGACTGCCATTCTGACCTCTTTCAGAAGAAGCAGCATGATAATGCAACTGTAAGGTATGTTGTGTTCAACATGTATCCTTTACTCGCCCCTGAAAGCATGCAGACCTTCATAATCAGCTGGGAAGACAGATCAATATAGGATAAAGTAACTAGGGATATTACATTAGTCACATCTTGACAACTGACAGCAGTCTTTGTTAAAACTTGACCAATTTTGATGAACCATTCAACACAGTGGCCAGATTTTTTTATTCACTTATTTGGATTCAGTGAATCCATCAACAGGTTTTGCCAGGTTTTGTTATATTAGGGCAATACTCATACATGGAACATCAGGAAGACACTCAACCAGGCAATGCATATTTTAAAAAGATAAAGTTGAACCAGTTGTTATTATCAACACACTAGCTATCTGTATAGAAAATATGTACATCCAGAAAAACACATAGAGAAAAGTAGATAATTTCAGTATCCAGGGTATAAATTACAATTTCCTGTCATCAATTTAATATGGAAATTTGACCAAAAGATTTACTTTTTTAAAAATTGATCATATCAAGACCACTCAGAATTATTTTTATTTTAATGGTCTGTTAATTACGTTACACTGCTTATAGGAGTAATTATTGCTGAATTGTATTATATATGAAAGCTAAATAGAATTTCCTGCTATAATTCTGAGTTTTCTATCCACCCTCTATTTGAGTTAATCTTTGCTACAAAAATGGTTAGTCTCAGTTAGTTCTCTTATTAAGACTATTAAATAATACACTGTTTTATTTATATATTTTAATCCCTTTATTCATCGTACTTACCTTAGTTATTTCCTGTGAAAATCTTAATCTTCCTTCTTTATCCTTAAAAATCTCAATTAACTTGAAGGTGGTGTGTTTGGATACTCAAAAACGATTGCTGAAAACAAAAATGGTAATAGAAATTCTGACATGGACCCCTTCCCAAGCTGAGCTAACTGCTATCCAGAAATCAACTATTCACCTGGATGAAATAAATCAGTTTCTGCAAGACACTGGAGTAAAAGTGGTTCTTCTTCCTTTTCACCTTTGCCTCCTCTTCATCCTCCTCATCCTTTTCTCTGCTCCTCCTTCTCCTTCATCTACTTAAGTGAGTTGAAATAATTCATTAATTTCAGTTACAAGGACAAGTTGTAACCAGATAGGACTTCACTAATTGATGGACTGGGCTTAATAAAAATGATTCACTATCATTTTAATATACCTAAACCATTCTGATGATACATATTCTAGGTTCTTTGGAAGGCTGTGGCTGTAATTTCAAGTATGTCTGTGACTGGAGCTACAAGAATGTAGCAGATACATAGCTCCTTTAAACAAAATATACCAAAAGTATTTGGCTGATCAACTATATCTAATTATACTGCTCAACTCAATGAACATTAAGATATTAGAGAATCTTCAGTTTCCTACAAATCTGAGGAAAACTTCAAATTTTAGTTTGTAAATTTGTACAGATTTAGCCTGAATCTATAGCAAAATTCATAATGCTTAAAACTTAAGTTACCTTGGAGACTTTTCTCTAATAGAAGGTGAATAGTTGAAAGTATACTAACACAACTGACAGAATGTTAGAAATTTTCCTCTTTGTATGCGTTTGGTGTTGTAGAGAGAGAAATTTCAGATACAAAATATTCAATATCACAACTTGGACTAAATTCTTAAATTGTTTTTGTTAGGTGCTGTCAAGTTGGTTCCGACTCATAACAACCCTATGTACAACAAAACAAAATACTGCCTGGTGCCAGACAACATTCTGATGTTATTCATAAAGTTCTCACTGGCCAGTATTTTCAAAAGTAGACTGCCAGCTCCTGCTTTCTAATCTGTCTTAGTCTGGAAGCTCTGCTAAAACCTTTCCAACATGGGCGACCCTGCTGGTATTCAAAATGCAGGTGGCATAGCTTCCAGCATCATGGCAACATGCAAGCCACCACAGGAAGACAAACTGATAGACTTGTGGGGAAATTCTCAAACTATAATTAACAAATTTTTATTATTTACCAATTACCGATAACTTCTTAATTATTGTTCTTTTTTGATAGTTTATATTCAAAATTGTGATGTTGATAGTAAGGGCAGACTACAATATCAGTAAATGCAATTAGGATACTTCCTTTTTCAAAAAAAAAGTCCAAACGTCCACTCTTCTAACTCTCCCTGAAAATAATATACATTATTGCACTTGTGGGCAGTGAAAATTAGTAGATTAAAGTAGAATGATATTGCAGTTAGTTGAATTTTTACATTTATTAACATTCTTCTATGCCCCCAGTCTTATTTTCTTTGGATTTGGACAATATCTTTTTATGAGATAAAAGACGATGTGTAATAAAGTTAATTTCCACATCTAAGTTGCAAATTTGTTGGTCCTTGAAAAATAATATTCTTTTAGTAAGAAATTTACATATAGTAATAAAGTGTTAAAGCTTTTATTGCAACTAATTTTTGGAAAGTCAGCAACGAAGAAAATTATTATAATACAGCAGTAATATAATGTAGTGTATAGGGTTAGTCAAAATATAATGCATTATGATACATCTTATTTTTCATGTATGACTATAATATATTCCTTCCTACGTAGTGGAATCAGAAGAACAGAAAAAAAAAATTAGTCAAATCAAAATTCTCTGTCCTCAAGCATCTAGAGTTCAAATTTTATGCAGATTTGTGCTTGACAATTTTAGGTTTTATTTTTATTATCCAGCATTTGATAGTCATGATGTAAGTTGGAGATAAACATATATCTAAATTAATAAAATTTGAAAATATGTATCACATGTGTATTGCCTAAATATGAGCCAGGCGTAGTGATTACAATCATGAAGAATCTTAGCATCATCTTTATTCTCTTAGTGTATACAGCCGTCCTCTCAAACGGTAGTCTACGTGTGGATACAAATGCCTTGTAGATTTCTACATGCATCATCTCTCCTAATTCTATCAGCAACCTAGTCCCACTTTTTATTTCTTTGCAGAGGGAAAATAAGGCAAAGAGAAGTTAACTTCTCAAGGTCACTCAGTAAGTGATAAAGTCAATATTCAGAGGTGATACATGCTGCCTCCAAAGTCTATTTTCTCTTACTGCATGAAACCTCAAACCTAAAAATGTGAATAAAAATAGCTATTAAAAAAAGGCAACCATGAAATCTCTCATAGAAATGAAAAGAGAGATTGTAAGAATATAAATGAAAATGAAAATATACCTAAGCTAGGGGCTGGAAAAGGTATTTTGGAAGAGGTGATACCCTCAAATGCTGCAACAACAACAAAAAAAAAAGCTAGGATTTTGGCAGGGAAAAGTGGGGATCTTCTGATGGGCAACAGCAACCAAGACATGGAAGTCAGAAATCCTAGGCATAGACTTCAGAATAGGCATAGTCCTGTTTAACGTGAGTGTCAGTATTAGTGCTGTGGTGCAATTGGCAGAACGTTCTGGAAACTCAAATTATTGTTCAAAAATTAAAGGTCTTAAAACAATGTTGGGGAATTTCTTGACCATGGGAGGAATTTAAAGTTTTTGAGCAGGGTTCTGACATAAAATTCTGACATTAAAATTTTCTTTTTGAAAAATAACACTTGTAGAAAGGGGGTGGGCTAGTTGAAAAGGGTAAAGACATTTGAGAAAGGAAGATTGCTCAGGTAGGCATTTCAATAAACAGGTATGAGATAATGAGAGCCTGAACTAAGAGACTTACAGTGGGAAAGGAAATGAGAATGAGGAAGCATTTACCAAAGATGGCACGCAGAAAAAATTGTCAGGTTTGGGCAACAGAGTGCCTTAACTGTAAAATCGTTGAACATAGGGCTGTTTTTTGCATTTTGATCTCCTCTGTATCCCTAGCATTCAGATGAGTATCTCGCACAAAGGAAGCAATCAGGAAAAAATTTTGTTTGAATTAATATATATATGTGTATATATTTATATATACACACATATATATATATATATATATATATAGTGAGTGAGAGAAACTAGTCAAATATAAATGAACTTGGATGACAATTTTGACATGAGGAGATGAGGTGTTTTTAAAATATGTTTTTATGATTCTAAATTATCATGTCAGTAATATTCTACTCATCACTCCTGTTTGCTGATTAGTTTTTAAACTGTCTTTGAATCTTGATGGGTGTGTGTAACTCTACCAAAGATAGAGAATGGAGAGCCGTGTAATTTTTACACAGTTAACTACTAACTGAAATATTTCATTATTGTGAATTGCAGATCAACACAGTGGACTTTAAAACATACCTCTTGGATATACTTGAAGTCATAACAGCTGGTAAAGACACATAACTGATCTTCGAATGTCCTTTCCTATGGTGGAGAAAAGCAGATGAAAAAATAGTTTCCAATGATTGGAAAATACATTGTTGTTAGTTGCCATCAAGTCAGTTCCAGCTCATGGTGACCCCGTGTGTGCAGAGCAGAACTATTTCAGATGTTTCTTAAATCCTTCTCCTCCATCCCTGCTAATACCGTTCTAATTTAGGCCATCAATTTGTGCTTGGACATTTTGTCACAATTTTGTCTACCTCCATTCATTCTTTCACACATTTATCAGAGTAATTTGTATAAATGATCAATGCAATCATGTCATTTCCTGGTTTAAAAACCTTCTGATGTATCCTACAGGGACAAGGACAAGATCTTTAAGATGGCAAGTATGATATTCAATGTTAGTGCCCTTACCTCACTCTCCGTTTTTACTACTCAGAGTATACTTTCAAAAATTTTGCACAGCATTGACATACAATATGCTGTTTATTGCCTTCCTGCCTTTTCTGTTACCATACCTTTCACTGCAATGCCATCTCTCTCTTCTGGTTCATACCTTAGGCAGGAAGTTGTTCCTTACAACTCACCAATCTCTAAGCACTATATTCAAGTTGATACCATTCCATAAGCACCCAAAAATCTTGATGCTTACCTTTTACTAAGATTTTACACTTGCTTTGTAACTAGGTATGTCACTTTCCCATGCTAGACCATGGATTTTCCCAGGGGAGGTTCACCTTTATATCCTCAGTGCTAGCATAGTTTTAGGCCCAATATAGGTTGACTTAGTGACTGAATAAGTGAAATGTGAGGAGCATGTAGTTTTTTGAGATGAACGGGGGTGAGGGAGGTTAGAAGAACAGGGCAATGGAGGACCTATGGGCAGAGGAACTGTGGGAATCTCTTAAGAAGGGCAAAGTTCAAGAGCAGAGAGAATAGCTGCAAGTAGTTCAGTTCCTGTGACTGAGGAATCTGGATAAAGAAAAGGAAATGGATATATATGTGGGATCAGAGAAGCTTTGAGGAAAGTCATCTGACTCTGGAGGTCAAGAACATCTAGGAAAATAAAGTGGTTCTTTCTGGGCTAAATGCCAAGCAGGAAAATTGTTCAAAAAGTGGCATATCTACCTGTCTGTTAGGAAACAAAAATCACTGTCAGCAGCAGTTGGTCAGCAATAGCAGTTGTAGATGTATTTCCTATGAGAGGATGGAGTTACGACCACAGGGAAAACATAAATCCTGGCTCAGCCTTTGGAAGTGCTCAGAAGAAAGGATGCACTGCAAGATTTAGCCACTTATCACCCATTTAGGTTGAGGCTCAGTCCTTATTATAAGACAGGCATTAGAATTAAAGTAATAGGGGAAACTGGACACCATGATGGGGGAGTCTTGGTTTCCCAGGTGATTTAACTCAATATTCAGTACATATTACAATTCTTGGGGACTGATCTTTATGTTCTGGAAATTTTAAACCAAGTATTCTGCTGATGAACATACTTAAGCATAATACCACAATGCAAATTATTATTATTTTTTCTTCATTAATTTAAAGGGAAGACATTTTGTGTTTCGTTTATCCTGAGACAAAACAATTCTTTACTTCATATCAGATGTTTTACAGTACAAACTAGGTGCTTTTTTGTTTGTTTTTTTTTTACTTTAGGTGTTGAAAATTTATGTGGTTATACCAAGCAATATTATCTCCTCCTATATCTCTCTCAGCTGACGAAAGGCTGTTTTTTTCCCTTGAACTTGGATGAAGGACTGTATGTTGTTAGTTGCTATTGAGTCAATTCTGACTCATGGCAACCCCATGTGTGTCAGAGTAGAACTGTGCCCCATAGAACTTTGAAGGTTATGACCTTTCAGAAGCAGTTCGCCAGGCCTGTCTTCTGAGGTGCTTCTGGATGACTTTGAACCACTAGCCTTTGGACTAGTAGTCAAGTGTTCAACTGTTTGCACCACCCAGGGACTCCAAAGGACTGTATAGCTATGGTGTACTAGATTAAGTATCCAAACTTCTTTCACTATTCACATCTTATAAAAACTACAAGAAACATCATGGCTGCCTGATTAGACTACTCACCTTGTATTCTAAAATCATAGAACTGTAACACAGACACTTATGACATATTAATAACAATGGTACTTATAACATCTGTAAGTATTTCCACATGTCCCTTAATTAATTTTTAGTGATTTTAGTCTGCAGAATATACTTGATAGCAAGTATTTATTTTAGTTGTTCTAAAACTGTAGTGTCAAAATTTAGGGATTGTTCGTACATTACCCCTTTTCTTGATGACCATTATTTGGCATATGCAGTTTGTCAAGCAGTGTGTTAGAAGGTGAAGATAAAGACATAAATAGCTGTTTGAGACTCTAAGAAGCTTCCTGTGTATTCAGAGAAAGGTACCAGAAAAGTGCCTGACAATACTAAGGTGCTTATAAGCAGAGAACAGTTTTTTTCTTTTTTGCTAATAGCATGGGGACCTAACCTACTAGAGGTAAGGAAAAGGCTAGAGGAGAAGGTAGAGGGAACTTTGTGGAATGGCTCTTCTGAGTTTGACAGAATGGCAAATCTTAGTAGTTTGGGATTTGTGTAGACATTTTATTGTTTTCTATATCCTTAATTTTTTTTTCTTTTTTAGATTTCAGTGATATTCCCTCTTAGCATCTTCATTTCCAGACTGAAAATCATAATTTTAGCATCTCCTCATTGAGTTCTCTATCTTATTGAATTATTTTAATCCCTTTCTCTAAAATTTCTTTAAATGGACTTGTCATTTTTAGTTTTGTCTGGAAATGCATTATTAGAGGTGCTCGAACATTGAGGTATCAACTGAAGAAACAAATGTCCTAATCAAGTACTGTAAGAAAAACAAAAAAAAAGAAAGCTGTTATGAGTTGTCAGGCTTCTGTAGGTGAATATTCTTGGGAGGTCTGTGCCCACCTACCAATTTCTTTCTTTGACTATTGAAAATAAATTTGATTGTGATGCTTCTCATATGATATTATGGAATTTAATAATGTAAATAATACAAAATCATTTATTTTCATATTCTGTATTAAGTTTAGGAGCCCTTGTGGCACAATGGTTAAGCGCTCGGCTGCTAACCAGAAACGTTGGCGGTTCAAACCCACCAGACAGTCCCTGTAAGAAAGATGAAGCAATCTGCTTCTGTAAAGATGACAGCCTTGGAAACCCTATGGGGTGCTTCTCCTCTGTCATATAGGGTCGCTGTGAGTCAGAATGGACTTTACGGCAATGGGTATATTAAGTTTACATATTACTATATATCCTTGTAAAATACTGAATGATGCTATGAAACAAAAACAGATATTACATAGCAAGATATTTCCCGTTATTTTGTTTTACTTGCAAATGACAGAGTGGAAGAAGAGTATCATAGCAATTTTCAGAATACTGTCTTATTGAACAAATTTATTATACAACCTACTATATGTTGTAGGTGAGTGATTTAACACACATTGACCATCTCATATACCACACTACAAGCTAGATGCTTTACAAAAATGATTTCATTTCATTTTTACAAAAACACCCAGATAATTATTTTGTTATCCCTATTTTGTTAAAAAAAAAAAAAAAAAAAAAAAAAAAAAAACTGACTCTTGTAGAAGTTAAGCAATCAGAAAACCAGAGTCGTGATGAAAATCTAAGTTTGTTTGGCTCTAAATTCCATAATGATTCTACTATATCATGTAATATTCAAGAGAGTTAAATTGAGGTTTAAAATGTCAGATTTAAAATTTTAGATTTAAATAAATTGGGAATAATTCTAAAAAATACAGTAAATGTAATTGAATTTTTCTCATTTGTTGTGGAAAATCTTATTTTTCCTGCAGTATCCAGTACTTAATAGGCACTCAATTAATGCTAATTAAATAAATGAGTGCAATACTCGTTCTAGGTATATAAGTAACGTTATATAAATTTATATAATCATATAATTATAACAATTATAAAATCCATTATGCTGGTTATAGTAAACAATTATTATTTTAATAAAATTACATATACATAAAATATATTGTTGTAGATTAATAAAGGATAAACATAATAATAATAAATAAGTAGAATGCCAATCCTAATTAACAGCTATTTTCATAGAATTTGAGGTAAGTAGTTTTTTTATGTTAATGATATCCCAAATACTCTATAGTAATATTGACTGTGGTAGGCTGAATAATGACCACTCTTCATCAAAGATAACTGCATCTTAATCCCCAGAACCTGTAACCTGTGAATGTGTTACTTTACATGGTAAAAGGGACTCTGCAGAAATGATTACATTAAAGAGTTTGAGATGGGAAGATAATCCTGGATTTTTCCAGTGGGCTTTAAATGTAATCACAAGAGTCCTTATAAAAGGGAGGCAAGTAAATCAAAGGAGAAATATGAAAATGTGATGAATACAGTAGAATTCTGGAAACTGAAGTGAATGAGCTGGGGTGATGCAGCCACAGCCAAGGAATGCTGCAGTTTCTAGAAGCTGAAGAAAGCAGGGAGCTTCCAGAACGAGAAGACCTGCCAATGCCTTGATTTTAGCCCATAAAGACTCATTTTGGACTACTGCTCTTCAGAATTGTAAGAGAATGAATTTGTATTGTTTTAAGCTACTAAGTTTGGGGTAATTTGTTACAGCAAACATAAGGAATTAATACATGGTAGAAATATTGTTCAATTTTAATAGCTTTCTAATTTTAAATATTGTATGTTCTTATTACGGTAGCTCAATGTTCAATGATTTTGTTACCATCTAAAGTAGACAGGGTTCTGGAATGAAATCAAACTGTGAAAAATAACTAATGTGTTTTATATTTGATTAATACTAACATCAAAGGTAAATTGTGTTCCTGCAAGTATCACAACAAAAGTTTTGCAATAACTTAAATAGAACTATTGGTTGGAATATATAAGTAGTTACCCAGTGCATTGAAGAATTAGCATTCTTAAGATAACTTCTATTCACTCAAAGGGCTCTAAGCACCCTGGGGGCAGTTCTACTCTGTTCTATAGGGTCACTATGAGTAGGAATTCACTCAACAGCAACTTTTTTTTTTTTTTTAATGCATCCTGGGAGCTACAAATTAGATATCTAAAATTTTGCTGGAAAATCTTCAAGAATATAGAAGATATTTATAATAATTGGTGAAAACGCAACTTGGTTCATTAGAATAAGTTGTTTTTTAACAGAATGGAATTCTTTGAAATGGTGAAATAACATGTACGCATTTGGTACCTGGTATGGAAAATTAATTTCAAATTTGAAACCCCTTCTTGCAATGTTTCTAAAAGCTGTTTTGTCACTAATGGGTCACCTTATCAGTGAGCTTTTTTTTGGTTGTTGTTGTTTTCGAAATTGCAAACTCACAGTAAGGAAGAAAACAGAGGCTGTTTGGCGATGTGGTGATTGGCAGGTTTTCATAGACCTGGTGAGAGGACCAGCTCACAATATCTACAGGAGGACGTATACAATGAGATCTTCAAATTTTAAGACAAGACTAAGTAGTGAGACACCAAGCCAACAGGTCAAATATTAAAAAGAAAAAAGAAATGTAAGGACAGAGTACATTCTTTGCAACAAAAATAAAGGTAATTGCTAGGCAATGCATTAAGTGTCAGATACGTTACAAATTTAAATGAACTCTTTATTAAAACTAAAAACCAAACTTAATGCCTTCGAATAGATTCTGACTCATAGCAACCCTATAGGACAGAGTAGAACTGCCCTGTAGGATTTCCAAAGCTGTAAATCTTTAAGGAAGCAGACTGCCACATCTTTCTCCAGGAAAGCTGCTGGTGGGTTTGAACTGCAGCAGAGCACTTTGAACCACTGAGCCACCAGGGCTCAATGTTGATTTAGAATAGCACCCCCTTATTCTAAATATCAGGAGATACAATTGAAAATCCACTGTGCAATTTTTTCTTGATGTACTGTATGTGACCTTCTGATGGAGCCCCTTGCGGTGCAGTGGTTAAAAGTGCTCAGCTGCAGTTCAATCCCACCAGCTACTCCATAGGCCTCTCTGTTTCCCTTGCTCAGCCACTGGGCCCTTGTAAGATCTCTGCTTCCAGCTCCTGCCACACTACCCAGGCCTGCAGGGTTATCTTGCTGTCATGCTACCCCATTCCCTGCCGCCTCAGGGAGGAGGTATACAGCCCCTGCATGGGGCACACTCAGGTCTCTCTTGCCCTGCACAAGCAAGTGTTATAGCTCTTTTAGCTCTGCTGGCAAGCCTTGTGCCCAAAAGCAATCAGCTCTTGCTCCGTGGGCTGACAAGCCCACTGCAAACACCTTAGCTCCCTAGGCCAGCAAGCCCACTACTGCTGTCTCTTGCCTTGCACTGTCTTCAGTGTTACAAGTTTTTCTTCTGGGTCTAGGAGGTTCTCAGTGCAGGGACCCTGGGTCCTTGATCCAAAGGTCATGCTCTGCTCCAGACTCTTCATGATGGTAGTGAGGTCCCTTCGACCTCTGTGGGAGTAGCCCTTATATAAGCAAACTCCTTGACAATTTCAAGGCATGGCCCTCCCACTAGGACCACACATTGACCAATCCTCTCAGTAGGCCACAGTCACTCAATCTGCATAGTTATTGAACAATCTCTTGCAAGACTGTGGCCCAACCAGTCATTTTTTGGGAATTACAAGATCATGGCTAGACAGGCTATAAAAAAGCAATTTGTTGCACTGCAAATATGTATATATATACACATATATATTTCCACTTATGCTCCATACACCATTAACTTATTTAATTTACTGTGATTTGTAGGCATATGGCTGTATTGCATGGTAAATAAGTTTGAGAGTCATTTAGATAGGTCTTTTCTTTTCATGACAAGTTGAAATGATTTATACAAGATAGCTTTTTCTTGAAAGGATTACATGACAAAATTTCTTGTCAATTTCCTTGTATAATTAGGCATTAACTCAAATTGAAAGGGTTAAAAAATGGAAGAAAATTGGAAATGGTGCTGCCGGAGGAGCTTCTTGACAAGCCACTCAATACTATTCCTGTGGGATTGTATTAAAAGTAAGATCTCCAAAATCAAGAAGGGTGATTCAAATTAGGTACAAGTTTTTTAAAATAAAGTTGTCCTCTACTGACACTTTCTTCAAACAACTGTCAGGAACTGATTAATATCATTAAGAGGTATAAAAGTAGCAAGTTAGGAATTGCACACCGTCTTAAGTTACAAGGCAACACAAATTCACCTTTAGCAGTAATGCATTATTTAATTTTCAATTTTTGAAACATATTTATAATACATGGTATCCAATGTAGTATGATGATAATACTTAAATTAATTTGAGGAATATTAGAGTGAAAAATTGGTGTATTGTCATCTAAGAGGAAAAGTAGTGACTCAAATATGTAAAATTTATTTGTAAGTGGAAATTAGTTTTCTGTTTTCCAAAAGGTTAAAATCTAAGAATGATTAAAGCACATTAATTCAGCAAATATTTATATTTTACCAACAATGTATTTAGCACTATGCTAGGTATGTAAGTTCAGGAATTAATAAACAACTAAACACATAGTTTTAGCTTCTAGAATCTCCATCAAAAATTACTGAATTGATATTAATATATCTCTTGTTTATTAAATGGCATCGTGTTTTTAAAAGTGTGCAGAGAAAATTTTGAAAACATTTAAGTCAGTTTTGAACATAAGTACTAATTTAGTTAATAATTATTGAATGTTTGCCAAGTGCCAAACACCATGCTAAGCATTTTAAATGGGTTATACAGTTGTAAACTATCAAATAAGAAAACAACCCAATAACAAAAAGAGCTATTATTATCCTCATTTTACCATTAAACATCTTGGAAACTATAAATAATTTTCTTACTTTCACAAACAAATTAATTGGTAGAGCCAATTGCTGGAACCCACATCTGCCTGCCCTTAAATGTTCTGCTTTTACATACTACATGATGTTGACCTCTATTTTCTTTTTTAACCATCCTGCCTACATAATTATTTTAAACTGCTACCTTTCTGAAACCTAAGATTCCATTTTATATAGAAAGCAATAGAATTGATACACTGCCAATAAAGATTTGTGCCAAAAATTATTTTCTACCCAAGTGAGTATAAATTTATACTGTTCTTCCTTGTTTTGTCAGAGTTCTTCTTGTGATCAAGGGCATACTTTGGAAGCAGTTCACCTCTTGTTATATTGAGGTTATTCAGTCTGTCTATGGCTATTGAACAGTGGAAAGTTAACTACTCTAGATATCAAACTCAAGACTTTAATTTTATTGACATCACGCTTTAATCTGCAGGAATTTTTTTTAGTACAGTGAAACCTGTGAGAGCCAGAACTCAACGAGACTGCCTTGTTTTTCCAGATTTCGCAAATTTTCCGCCTTTGACAGGGTGCAGTCTTACCACTTTTCTATGGCTCGTTTTACTGGAAAATATTTGAGTTTTCCTTCTCTGACAGGTCTCTGCCTTACACAAGTTCTGGCTTTTGCAGGTTTTACTGCATAAACTTACTGTGTACATGAGGAGAAAAAAAGTTGCTTCCAAAGACTTTTGAGTATCTAACTAATCTAACTCTACTTAAACTAATCAGAAAAAAATTATATATTTTAAAATACTGAAAAAGTTATCTGACCATTTAATTAAATAAGAATCATGCATGTGGTACACACAGATCTTCATCATCCAAGGGTTCTTACCTTCTTTAACACCAAAGACAAATTTTGAGAACTTGCATAAATTCTACATCAAATTTCTATATTAAGAAAACTTAAGTACATTTCCAAAGCTCTTAAAATAAGATTCTAAACTTGTATAACATAGGTATGTTTTATTGGAGACTGTAAAGTAGGCTGAAAATGTGATTAAAAAGAAGTCAGATATTTTTAGCCATTTCAGTATTCATGATTAAAAATTAAATGTTAAATTTAAATGTTTTATACTCCATAGGGATTTTAATAATTCTTAAAATGTGCTTAACATGTGTCTGTATTGGAGAAGGCAGTCATAAAGGCAACAATGTGAGAACATCTTGGTCCTGTCCATCAAAATAATTCACAATCACGCTAGAAAGTATTTGTGCTACTAAATAGCTCAATGAGTAATGAGAGAGAACATTGAAGTTTTCCTTTATCTGTTAGAAAACCATCATATTGCAGATTTCCAAACTTCTAAATTTTATCTTAGAACGTTTGATTTGAACCACTCTGAAATGCAGCATGCTTAATAATTCACTACTTACTCTGTTAAATAATATTTGTGTGTTTTTATTTCCTTAAAACCTCAAGAGATTTCCTTTATTTTTAATATCATTTCCTACATTGTGCTTCTTTACTCTTAGTTTTTTCGGTTTCTGGGATTTATATGAAGTATTTATATATTCTGTCATTTCTTGTCTCTCTCTTCCCACACCTGTCACTTGTCTGATTAGGCGAACAGATGACTTTGTCTTCCCCATTACCTTCTAGAACACCATCAGATTCTCCTGGAATAACCTAGTGTGACTGTGTCAAGCTGAACTGTGCTGTTCTGCACTCAGCTGCTTTCCCCCCATTTTCACTTAACCACCTCTTTCCTTGTACCTGTTCTCAGTATGGGGTCTGTACTTTCTATAAAGGCAGTACTTACCCCTGAAAACGTCCCAGGTCTGTAACCCTCTTCCTTTTAATCAAAAATTAAAACTGTGAAGCTAATAGAAAGAAATAAGATCCTCTTAAAACCAATACTCTAATTCACATAAGAAAGAAAGGCAAGAGAGAAGAAATTCAGGATAGAGAAATTTCTTCTATGATTTGTCATATGAAGAACAACAACAACAAAACATATATATATATGTTTCAAGGTTCTTTAAAAACAATACAAATTAAAACGTCAAGGCATAATTAATTCATGATCTGCTTTATTTAGAATCAAAGTTATATATAATACCAAAATAACTTCCTTCTTCAAATATCGTTTTTTCCACCACCTGCTACATCTAATAGTTGTTTTTTAGTTTGGAGTGTAAGACTTGCACTCTCTCCTGGTGTTTATTTATTTTTTTACTTCATAATAAACTGAGTTTAATAACAAACTACTGTTTAAAAATCATTAACAGGGTAGTTAAATAAAAGGTGTCAAACAAAACCACAAGAGCAGACCAATTAGAATTCTTCATTTTTCTCTGGCACAATCTCATATTAAACTACAATCATCACAAGTAAAAAATGTATACATCAAAAGAAAAAGTTTCACAAGTAATTTTTTATGAATAGCTTTCTAATATCAAGAGGCAAATATAAAATTTTCTAGTGTACATTAGTAGGATGAAAGTAGTTTTAAAACTAGGAACTTGCTTTCTAATGATTTGATCATATTTAGTCAATTAAATTATCAAAGCAAAATACATACATATTTAAATATTTAATTTTCTGTATGCAGTGTGAGACTCTGAAAAATAATTTTTATGTAATTAATATTGTACTCTCATGAATATCTTTCTATATTGATAGCCATTATATTATATGTGAAATTTTATAAAATTTATGGAACTGATACATGAAAGCCATCAAGATTTTACTGGATTTAGAAATAGTTATGCTTCAAAAAACTACACCAATGACATATTTATGCATAAGCATTTTTCCTAAGGCATTTAACTAAACTATCAGTACTAGTTGTATACATTTTGACAAAATATGGTCTACACTTTGAGTTGCTCACAATCTACTAGATAAATAATTTTATAGTCATTCTGACATAATAGCTTTTATTGACTCTCTTCCCTCAGCTTCTATGTCATACATCACATGATTACATGTGAACTAAATGTTTTTGGCATAAGGATCAATTGCTTCTTTTCATTCTGGTGGGCATGGACACTGAGGGTGAGAATCATGGGTGCTGAGGGAGAGAATCAATTCCATGACAGAATTAATATAAAAATATTTCTCCATGAGATTGTAAGCAACTCAAAGTGCAGGCCAAGTAAATCTTTTTCATCTTTATATACCCTCTAATGTGTAGAGTGAGGAGTCCTGGTGGTGCAGTGATTAAGCACTCTGCTGCTAACCCAAAGATCGGTGGTTCGAAACCACCAGCCTTGGGTTCTACTCTGTCCTATAGGGTTGCTATGAATTAGAATAGACGGGATAGGTTTGGTTATGTATTTATTTTTAATGTGTAGAGTGGCATGGTAAATTCTCTCTCTCTCTCTCTCTCTCTCTCTCTCTCTCTCTCTCTCTCTCTCTCTATATATATATATATATATATATATATATATATATATGTATATATATATACCACACCATACCCATTGCTACTGAGTCGATTTCAACTCATAGCAACCCTATAGGACAGAGTAGAACCTCCCCAAAGGGTTTCCAAGGGGGAGCTGGTGGGTTCTCACTGCCGACCTTTTTGGTTAGCAGTTGTAGCACTTAACCACTACCCCCCCAGGGCTCCAGTGTTAATAATAGCTAACATTTATCAGCAGTACTTTGAACATACGTTATTTTACATCCTTGAAAGATAACTAGAAGTTTTTACTAACAATTTCTATTTGACTTTGAGTAAATGAAGTTATATTTTACGTGGTCCCGAGTCACAAACCTTCAAAGTGGTAGAACTGAAGTCTAATGTGTATTTCTCTCATTCAAGAGTCTTTAAAATCTCCATTAAGCCAAGATCCTTCATGGTTGTCATACTGGCCTCTTTCTTCTTCAGATATGTCTTCCTCTAATTCTGTGCCTTAACTCATTATTAGCCATTACATTTGAATCGGCTTTATCATCACCTTAACCCTCCGAAAGCTTGTCATTTCTAAGAGCTCCTTACTACTTGACATTTGTCTCAACTTCTCCAGCTTTCATACATCATTCTCTTAAGTTCATTTTTAAATTTGTTTTTGGCAACACATTTTCAGTATGTCAGTTATTTTAAATGCACTTGTTATATCTCTTGTAGTAGATGAGCAACTACTTGAGTTTAAGTCTCAGATTATGTTTGTCTCAAAATGCTACATACGGTATTGTGAACATAGTAGAAGTGCAATGAGAATTAATTTGTTAGTAAATTGATTAATTACTTAAATGAGAGAAATTACAGCAGTTAGCATTCCAAGTTCTAAGATTAATTAAAAAAAGAAAAAGTACTAACCTGAAGAAATTGAAGACTTTGCATATCTTAACACAAAATTGAAGACAATAAGAAGGGAAGAAGAAATAAAACTCAAATAAGAAGAGTAAGGCAATGGAATGCTGATGAGTTTCAGTTGTCTGAGAACAGTGGCAATTTATATGGCCGCTAGTATAGTAACAAATGGCTAACATTTGTACTGAAAATCTACAGGTATCAGCAATGCTATGCCGATCACTTGTGAGCTAAATGTTTTTGGCATTGGGGTCAATTGCTTCTTTTCATCCCCCATGTTAGTGAGTTGCTATTTCATTTTTAGAAACATGTACATTCGTATTGTGATACCCTTTCCCCACACCCCTGCCTCACTAATTGTTAGAATCATTGTGGAGAATCATTAGCACTATAGAAGAATACAGTTGGCACCTTGCTTTACAAACTTCTCCAACTAAAACTTCAGAAGTGTTATTTTTTTTAAATTTACAGGTTAAAAAAAAAGACAATTAAATAGAAAGCTAAAGACAGCAACTAATTTGCACATATTTATGTTTCTGGGTACATAGTCCTCTCTTTCAGTACTCTGAAAAATCTAGGGCTCTCAGTAATTACTACACACATATTGCCTCACAGTTATTGAGAAAAAGATGATTGAAGGAGGAAGAAGGGGGAGCGTATCAAAGGGAAACGAAAGTAGAAGAGAAGCGGTGCTTAGTGGTAATATTAAGGCTATATAATAAGTTATTTCAAATTTACCTTAAGAGAGGACAGAAGGAACCATAGCGTGCTATCTTCCACCCATTGCCATCGAGTGGGTTCTGGCTTATAGAGACCCTATAGGACAGCGCAGAATTGCCCTGTAGGTTTCCAAGACTGCACATGTTTAGGGAAGCAGACTGCCGTTATCTTTCTCCCAAAGAGCGGCTGATGGGTTTGAACAGCCAAGCTTCTGGTCAGAGCTGAGCTGGCACTTAACCAGTACACCACCAGGTCTCCTTCATGCTATGTTAGATAAGTCTTAATCCAAAGATCGATGATAGAAAGTGCTAAGAGCATTCTGTATTGATAAAAATAAGTTTCAAATGAGTGCCCCTGAATGCAAGAAAATAGTTTAGGATTGCTTTCTTTCCTTTGATAATAACTATATGAAATCCAGGAAATCGCATTAAACACAGGTTTAATTTTTTCTCCCTTCAGAGTCTTGGCTGTTTTCTAGTTGAGAATGACAGAGAATCACTCATCCAGACATAGGAGTACTTCAGAATGAGAATAATTGGAAATTCTTGTTCTATATGTATGTTTACAATTACATATTTTGGTCCCAATAGCCATACACATGCATGACTAAAACAGAACAGGGGAGCTTCTGGCTGCTGCTGGAAGGACATGGACTCTAGGAGAACGGAGCCAACAAGGCTGCCAGGACATCCTTTGAAGCAGGCCAATGCAAATTTGAATGACAAACTCCATTTTGAGGGAATGGGGGCATGGAGATGGTCTGTAACTGCCAATGCAATTTAATCCCACTTTGGAGAACATTGCCCACCTGCATCTTACTGTTGCCTGGGTGAATGACTCAGGATTTGGGAAACTGCTTGTCTCCCCTGGCGGATCTCTACTGACAAGATGTTACTAAGTTACAGAGATGATGCAACCAGAAATAAAATGAGCCTCAGGGATTTTTCAAAATAATATTTCCATAGAAAACCAGGGTAAAATATGAATTAACTTTCTTATTATATTTATAATAATTACCACAATATATTTAACCTCTTATTGACTAACATAAATACACATACATGAAGTTATTTGAAACCATGTTTTATGAGAAAAGTTAAAAGATTAGAACACATCTTGTATTTAGTTTGACCGTCATCGACTTTATGCTGTGAAAATGGATCTTTATACCCTGGTCTAAAATGCTACAATTCCAACAAATTTAGTATTTGGAAGATCAGCATTAGGAACAACTTCAAGAGGTGAACACTGATAATCATAGATTTATGTACTTAAATACCCTTAGGCATTTTTGCCAACAGCCTCAGTCCTGTTCACCAGCTCTACAGAAATATGTATCTGCCTGCTTGCAACCATGTCCTAAATTTATCCCAAAAGATTACATGTAATATAATTTCATCTTTTCTCTCTTTCTTTACTTGACTCTCTTTATGTACTCTATATTTTGCAGAGTTAGACTATATCGAATATTATGTAAAAATATGAAACAAGTTTTATATACTAGTTAGTAGATTGCAATTATTTTCTGACGAATTTACTTGTATAATGTATAGAGGTTTCTAAAATTTAAGATATATGAAAATGATATAAATTGCATGAAATTACATTTCAGAAATTAGCAAAGCCTGTCGACTCAAAAATTCCAGAAACAACCATAAATCTGAGTAAAATAGATGCAGCAGATATACCAAAATAAATTTCAAATTAAAAAAAAACAACAGTTGTCATCGTCGATTCCGACCCATAACGACCCCATGTGTGTCAGATTAGAATGAGTTTTTTTTGTTTTTGCTAATATATAATTTATTTTATTTGTTATTGTTGTTGAGAATATACACAGCAGAACATACACCAAATCAACAATTTCTACATGTACAATTCAGTGACATTGATTACATTGTTCAAGTTGTGCAACATTATCACCCTCCTTTTCCAAATTGTTCCTCTTCCATTAGTATAAACTCACTGCCCCCTAACTTACCATCCAATCTTTGGTGTTGCAGTTATCAATTTGAGCCCATATAGATAGTTCTTAAAAGAACACAATGCTTAAGTCAGACATTCACAGTGCCTCTGATCTCTCAGAAGCAGAAGACCAGGTATTTCTTCTGAAGTGTTTCTGTGGGGAGAGAGGGGGTTAAGAATCATCAACCTTTTGGTTAGTTGCCAAGCACTTAACCATTTGCTCTATCCAGGGACTCCTTAAATCTCATGTAGATGGCACACTTAAATTTAAAAAATTAAATTATTAAAATAACAGAGGTATTTCTCTAACCTTTCTAAGTATGATTCCAATAGCAAATAGTGTAAGTGAATGATAAAGTACATATAAATAAAAATATCTCTATAAATCTAAGAAATGGCAAACTAAATTTAAATGCAGATTGAGAGACACTTATTTGTAATATACGTTAAAGATAAAGTGTGTTTCTATAATGCATAACAAATTTTTGCAAATCAGTGAAAAATGAGTATCCCACTAACAAAATACATGAATGATATGAATAGGCTATTTCTAAAGAAGAATCTATAAAAATGATTTCAGTTTTAATTATTCAGAGAGAAGTAAAGTAAATACTAAAGATAGATATTTCTCCTTCCCATTAAAGTGTCAGGTTAAAAATACAGTACTATGCAATAAAGGTCATTAAAATGTGAATGCCAATATAAGGGAAAAAAAAAAAAAACTTTGCACATTCTTATACACACAATTTTAAGAACATGTTGTAAAAAAAAGTAAAATGTTATGACAAAAACTTATTTCAAAAGATTTTCTCATCTTAATAGTATTTCTGAGAAAACAAATGATTGCAAATATCTTGAACAATATTGGAGTAATTTGATGAATAAAGGATAATATTTCAAAATAATGGAAAATTTTTAAATGATTTACTGGATTAATACTTTTTATATAAAGTATTTTACCTGTTTTTAAGTTAAACACATTAGAAGAAATTGTGATAATTTTTTTATCTATATATAACAGAGGACACACACTGAATGTTACCAGTATTTTTTTTTTAGTGGTAAACTCATATTGATTTTGAATTTTTAATTCTGTATTTTACAGTTTTTCTACAACATGTTTTTCTTTTAAAATAATATATATATATCAAAAGCATTTAGTTTGGTTTATCTTTATGAGTAGAAAAATATATTGAATAAATATAAGTTGAATTACTGTTTTAAAAATAAATAGTACCAGGGAAGTATTTAACAAATTATTTAAACAGGTTGTGATTCACATTTACTTCAACTTTTTAAACTACAGGCATTTTATGACTATTAAATGACAAGGAAAATGGCTAATACATAAACCTTTGCCCTAATTACAGTTTGTATATGCATACAACAACAGCAAAGATGTAACTCTCCAATCATAAAGTAGATGAGTATACCATAGGTGTTGACCATCTGGCTAGGGCATTTTTCCTGGCATAGATGTTCACGGATATTGACTGTCCTTGACAGCTGTTTATCAAATGTGACACTGGTTCTCAGTGTGCAAATGGGAGGGAAAATTATAAAGTGTCTGTTAAATTATAGTTATATATAATAAAATAAGATTATTGAGTTGATTGAAATAAATGAGAGCATGATTTCAATATATTTTGTTTTAAATATTAATCATAGTTTACTGTTTATCAAAATATTTTATTAAAATTCAAGTTGTCTCCATGAATAAAAGGTAAGGATTGAAATGTAATATTTTAATAATACAATTTTTAAACCCATTTACCATTTCTGAAATTTTGTATAGGAAATTATGAGCAAGTTTTTTTTAAATGAATTAGATAAAAAGAATAACTTAAGTGCACATTTGAGGAAAACCATCACATTGGATGCTAATACCTTGAAAACTATTAGTGTATTTTTAGTCTATTTGTCATGATTAGGAATATTTCAAATAAAATATTTACTTATTTGTTCATTGTTCACTTATTCATTCATAACTGAAGTTTTGCACTTTAGAAAATACGAACGTTTCTCCTCTGGCTATTTATACTGACATAATGTAAATATGTCATTCTCCGTCTGATTATTGAGCACATGTAAACCTAGTTTGGCTGGGAGAATCCCTGTTTTACATCTGTTGGACTAGTCTTCAAAAATACCCCTTGTGGCACAGTGGTTAGGCACTCGGCTACTAACCAAAAGGTTGGCAGTTGAAATCCACCACCCGTTCCTTGGAAACCCTATGCGGGCAGATCTTCTCTGTCCTATAGGGTCGCTATGAGTCAGAGTCAACTCGATGGCATCGGGTTTGGTTTATTATTAATATTGCATTAAAATAAGCTAAGACGGGTTTGTTAGAACTCCACTTTCTAAAACTAGTTTCTTCCATGATCTTTCCCATTAGTTCCTACCTTAACAAGCAGTTATATCTGTAAGACTACCTGTGGTTACCATTCTCTCTTCACATGACATTCTCCAGAGGAATGTTACCAACACTTCTCATTGAAGATTTGCTAGTGAGAAAAAATGTGGACATGTAGGAAGAAAACAGATAATTTTGGTAAGAATTTTTAATCAAATACATTATAAATTTATCAATATAAATAAATTCTTTCAATAAATAAATACTTCTTAGTTATATAATATTTTACTTTTATCAACCTGTTGAATTTTCAAAATTGTGTTATTTGGTGATAGAGTATATAGTCAATCCTACCTCTAATTATCGTTATGAAAGCATTGACTTTTTATTATCTACAAAATTCTGTGCTAATAAAAATCTCTCCAAAACTTGAATATGCCCCAGCAATTAAATGTGTAAGTTTCCTCAAGTCTTTCTATTATTAAGCAGATAAAGTTAATGGCGCGATGTTATATAAATTTGAAAACTCAATGTAACACATTTATTCAAATTTTCCTTATTTACTTTGTGCATTTCAAATATAACTTGTTTTTTCATAAGTTGTTGTGTTATTTGGAAAATACAATAAAGGTTTCATGTTGCCTGTCCTTATGTTTGTTGGATAAAACATACTCAGGTCACAGGCTACCGTTTTTTTCTATCTTTACATACAGGGATGTAGTTAGGACATCCTTTCCCTTAATTTGAATTGTTATGTAATTTTTTATATTAAATTTGCTTTCATTAACTTATTCTTTCACCATTTGTTGCAAATGAGCAGTGAGGTGATTAAAAGATAGGGGGCATGGACCAAAAGAGTGAGAGAGAGGAGAAGAACGGAAGAATAGATGCTGATTACACCAAGCTGATCGGTTTATATTTTTCAGAGGGACTGTGCTGTAAACATTGTTCCTTTTAGAAGGGGATGATAGAGCCATTTAGAAAAGCAACTCAGATGAATTTGTATGACCTCTAACTGGCTTTAAAGAGCTAATTTAGACTGGAAAGAATTAAAGAGAAGCAAGATATTTTATAATCTTCAAACCCTCAAGTTAGAAAATTGATGCCCAGGAAAATTTGAAATTGATAATAATCTGACCTGTGTGGGATGTATGCATAATATATTTGTCATAGAGCCATCTAGCATATTTAGAACAAAGTGCAAAAGCATCACTGTGGGTGGGGAAGAAAGAGGAGATAGAAAATGAGTAGCAACATTTTGCAGTATTTAAGCTTCTGGAATGACTTTAAGGAAAGCACAATTAGCAATCTAGTGTAGTAATGAGGCTTAGTTTAGACAAAAGAAGATTTACCCAAGGCAAGTTCTGCATCTGGGTAAAATGAATATTAGTAAAATATTACATTTCCTATTATTCTGTTACTAAGTTGCTATTGTCATTTTCCCTCATTTTGGAAAAGCACTGAAAATAGAACATCTGCTTTTGATTAAATTGGTGTACCAGTATTTCTGTATAAATCCCAATCATAATTAAAGGTTGCTATTCGATCTTCTCTAAAGACATTTCAGAAATTACATCTCATTTAGAAAAATTGCTTTCCTTTTTATTTAATAGTTACACTTCTTTTTACTTCCCAAAAATAAAATAAAATAACCCTTTGTGTAAAGGTTAAAGCCGTTGTTCTGAATACTCTTTAGTTCATGACAGATTTTTTCTGTTGTTGTTGTTATAGTTGTCTTGGTGAGTTTAGCTAATAAATGAGTTTTCTAGAAAAACTTTCATTTTTTTTTTTGAGAGTTTGTCAAAAGTGCAACCTCATCCAAGGACTCAGCTCATTTATATTCAGCAGTGCAAGGGAGGACTCTGATAAGTTTTAAGAGAGAGAGAGAAAACTTTCCCTTAGGTTTTCAATTGTTTATACCTTTCAAATGTAAGTATAGTTATGGCTAAACCCTTTTCTTCTTATTCCTCATGTTAGTATTTTCTATTACACAATCATTGAACCTCATCTATATTTTTAGTTTGCAATAATTAGAAGTATTCTAATAGACTTCTGATTACTTGCCACAAACCTAGAGCAAATGATTCCTCTCCACCTGGGGTTCTCACTGGCATCGAAAACTCAAAATATACAATACAAACTGCATGTTCAAAGCTTCTTTTCTTCCTACATTTTCTGTTTGAGAACAGACCCCATGAGCCAGAATGGCCAATGGTTAAGAGCTTGGCTGCTAATCAAAAGGTCAGCTATTCAAACCTGCCAGCGACTCCACAGTAGAAAAGACCAGGCAATGATCTGCTTCCATAAAGATTTACAGCCTAGGAAACCCTATGATGCAGTTCTTCTCTGTCCTATAGGGTCACTATGAGTCGAAATTGACTTGATGGAACACAAAAAGCACATTCACCTAGTCACGTAACAGAAACCCATTAGTCATTTTTATAAATAGAGCCTTTATTGTCTCTAGAATTTTAGTGAAGACACTGAAATTAGAAACCCCGTTTTATGCTCTACTGCTGGAGAACTCCCTTTGAATCCCTGGCAATCCTTGTTAACATCTCTCTGTTATCGCAGGAATCCTGGTGGTGCAGTGGTTAAAAACTACAGCTGCTAACCAAAAGGTTGGCAGTCAGAATCCACCAGCTGCTCCTTGGAAACTTTAAGGGGCAGTTCTACTCTGTCCTAGGGTCACTATGAGTTAGACTCGACTGCAAAGGGTTTTTTGTTTGTTTTTATGTTATTACTCAGGAGCGCTGATGGTGAAGTAGTTAAGCACTCAGCTGCTAACCAAGAGGTTGGCAGTTCGAACCTACCAGCCACTCCATGGGAGTAAGATGTGGCAGTCAGCTTCTGTAAAGATTCGCAGCCTGGGATATCCTATGGGGCAGTTCTACTCTATCCTATAGGGTCACTGTTAGTCTGGCTTGATGGCAACAGGTTTTCTGTTATTACATGTCATTTCCTTTCTTCAGGGGATATGTATACATCTTATCTACCTAACAAATTTCTGTTGTTGTTTAGATGCCATCAAGTCGGTTCTGACTCATAGTAACCCTATGTACAAAAGAAAGAAACAGTGCCCAGTCCTGGGCCATCCTTACAATTATTGCATGTTTGTGCCCATTGTTACAACCACTGTGTCAATCCATCTCATTGAGGGTCATCCTCTTTTTTGCCGATCCTCTACTTTACCAAGCATAATATCCTTCTCCAGGGACTGATCCCTCCTGATAACACGTCCAAAGTACCTAAGATGAATTCTTCTCATCCTCGCTTCTAAGGAGCATTCTGGATTTGTTCATTCTTCTGGCAGTCCATGGTATATTCAGTGTTCTTTGCCAACACCATAATTCAAAAGCATCAATTCTTCTTCGGTCTTCTTATTGATTGTCCAGCTTTCACATGCGTATGAGGCGAATGAAAATACCATGCTTTGGGTCAAGCGCACCTTAGTCCTCAAAGTGAAATCTTTGCTTTTAAACATTTTAAAGAAGTCTTTTGCAGCAGATTTTCCCAATGCAATACATCATTTGATTTCTTGACTGCTGCTTCCGTTGGCATTGGTTGTGGATTCAAGTAAAATAGATCTTTGACAACTTCAATATTTTCTTCATTTATAATGATGTTGCTTATTGGTCCATTTGAGAGAATTTTTGTTTTCCTTATGTTCAGGTGTAATCCATATTGAAGACTATAGTCTTTGATCTTCATCAGTAAGTGCTTCAAGTCCTCTTTACTTTCAGCAAGCAAAGTTGTGTCATCTGCATATCACAGGTTGTTAATGAGTCTTCCTCCAATCCTCATGCCCTGTTCTTCTTCATACAGTCCAGCTTCTCGGATTATTTGTTCAGCATACAGCTTGAGTAAGTATGGTGAAAGTATCTAACCCTGATACATACATTTCCTGATTTTAAACCACGCAGTATCCCCTTGTTCTGTTCAAATGACTGCCTCTTGGTCTATGTACAGTTTCCTTATGAGAGCACAACTGAGTCTTCTGGAGTTCCCATTATTCACAATGTTATCCATAATTTAAAAAAAAAGGAAAGACCAAAATGGATATCAGAAGAGACTATGAAACATAATCTTGAACAAAGAGTAGCTAAAGCAAATGGAAGAAATGAAGTAAAAGAGATGAACAGAAGATTTCATACAGCAGCTCTAGAAAACAAAGTAAAATATTATAATAAAATGTGCAGAGAAAACCAAAAGGAAAGAACACCTTCAACATTTCTGAAGCTGAAATAACTGAAGAAAAAATTCAAGCCCTGAGTTGCAATATTGAAGTATTCTATGGGCAAAATATTGACTGACACAGAAGCATCCAAAGAAGAGGGAAGGAATACACAGAGATACTGTACCAAAAAGAACTGGTAGATTATCAGCCATTTCAGGAGGTTGCATATGATCAATAACTGACGGTACTGATGGAAGAAGACCAAGCTACACTGAAGGCACAGGCAAAAAACAAGGCTCCAGGAATTGACAAAATGCCAATTGACATGTCTCAACAAATAGACACAATGCTGGAAGCACTCACTCATCTGTGCCAAGAAGTTTGAATGACAGCTACTTGGCCAACCTACTGGAAAAGATCCCTATTTGTGCCCATTCCAAAGAAATGTGATTAAACAGAATATGGAAATTTTCAAACACTATCATTAATATCACAAGCAAGTAAAATTTTGCTGAAGATAATTCTAAAAAGTTTGCAGCAGTACATCAACAGAAACTGCCAGAAATTCAAGCTGGATTCAGAAGAGAATGTGGAAGGGGGGGATATCACTGTAATGTCAGGGGATCTTGTCTGAAAGCAAAGCCCCGGAAGGATGTTGACCTCTGTTTACAGATTTCTAGCTATGCCTCATATCAGTTTAATTGCCTTCTATTTGAGAAAGATTTCCTAGATCTTAGGGGTCAGGTGTCTATTTATTCTCTTAGCCTTCAACGTCTTTCTCCATATTAGCACTATTCCATTGTATTATAATAGTGTGGTTTGGTTTCTTGCCCTGGATTAGTTTCCTTCCTTCCTTCCTGCCTCCCTCCCTCACTTCCTCCCTCCCTCCCTTTCGTCCTCTCTTTTTCTCTATCTCTGCCTCCCTCCGTCGTTGTCCCTTTCTCTCTCCCTCCTTCCCTCCTCCATCCCTCCCACTCTCCTTCCTTCCTTTTTCTTTCTTTTTTTTCTTTTTAACATATATTCAGTGCCATCTATTAAACACTGTGCTAAAAAGTTTAAGCAGTAGAAAAAACTGTAAATCACAATTTTAATCTTACAGAAGTTTATAATCTAGAGTCTATTTTGATATTCTCTTTTTTTCTGTTTGTTTTTATTTTTATTTTTAATTCTACTTCAGGCGAAGGCTTATAGAACCAATAGTTTCTCATGAAACAGTAGTACACATATTGTTTTATGACATTGGTTAACAACCCCACAACATGTCAACCCTCTCCCTTCTTGACATTTTTTTATTGTTGTTGTTTTGGTGAAAATATACATAGCCAAAGATACACCATTTCAAAAATTTCTACATGCACAGTTCAGTGACATCGACTACGCTCTTCCAATTGTGCTGCTATTCTCACTTTAGATGAAGGCTTACAGAACAAAATAGTTTCTCATTTAATAGTTAGTACACATGTTGCCCTATGACAATGGTTAACAAACTCACAACACATCAACACTATCCTTTCTCAACCTTGGGTTCCCTAACACCAGCTTTCCTGTCCCCTTCTGCCTTCTGGCCATTGTCCCTGGACTGCTGTGCCTCATTAGTCCCATTTGGTTTTATAGGGCTATCCACTCCCCGGCTGAACAGTGAACCTTGGAAATGACTTCACCACTGAGCTAAAACAGTGTCTGGGGGCCATACGCTCAGGGTTTCTCCAGTCTCCTTTAGGCCAGTAAATCTGGTCTTTTTTTTGTGAGTTAGAATTTTGTTATACACCATTCTCCAGCTCTGTCCAGAACCCTCTTTTGTGATCCTGGTCAGAGCAGTCAGTGGTGGTAGCCGGGCACCATCTAGCTGTACTGGACTCAGTCTGGTGCAGGCCTTGGTAGCTGTGGACAGTTAGTCCTTTGGACTAATCTTTTCCTGGTATCCTGTTCTCTTCATTCTCCCTTGCTCCCAAACGGATAAGACCAGTGGAGTATCTTAGATGGCCACTCACTGGCTTTTAAGACCCCAGACACTACTCACCAAGGTAGAATGTAGAGCATTGTCTTTATAAGCTGTGTTATGCCAATTCAGCTAGATGTTCCCCGAGACCATGGTCCCCAGAGCCCTCCGTCCAACAACTCAGTCCCTCGGGGAGTTTGGATGTGTCTATGGGGCTTCCATGACCTTTCCTTGTACAATTTGTGCTAGTTTCCCCTGTATTGTGTATTGTCTCACCCTTCACCCAAGATACCACTTATCTATTGCCTATGTAGTATTTCCCCTCCACCCCTCCCATCCCTGGCAACCAACAAAGATTGTTACATTTTGTGTGGGAACTTTTTCATGGGTTTTTACAATAGAGGTCTCATTCAGTATTTGTCCTTTGTAACTGACTTATTTGACTCAGCATAATGTCCTCCAGTTTCATCCATGTTATGAGATGCTTCACAGATTCATTGTTGTTCTTTCTCGTTGCATAGTACTCCATTGTGTGTATGTACCATAGTTTGTGTATCCATTCATCTGTTGATGGACATCGAGGTTGTTTTCATCGATTTGCTATTGTGAACAAAGCTGCCATGAACATAGGTGTGCGTATGTCCATTTGAGCTACAACTCTTATTTCTCTAGGATATATTCCTAGCAGTTGGATTGCTGGATCGAATGGTATGTCTATTTCTAGCTTTCTGAGGAAGCACCACATCATTTTCCAAAATGGTTGTATCATTTTGCATTCCCACCAGCAGTGCATAAGAGTTCCTATCTCCCCACAACCCCTCTGACATTTGTTATTTCCAGTGTTTTTGATTAATGGCAGTAATGCCAGGGTGAGATGGTATCTCACAGTGGTTTTAATTTGCATTTCTCTATTGCCTAGTGATCATGAGCATTTCCTCATGTGTCTGTTCACCATTTGAATGTCTTCTTTGGCCAAGTGTCTGTTCATTTCCTTTGCCCATTTTTTAATAAGATTATTTGTCTTTTTGTTGTAGAGGTGTTGGATTTTCTTGTAGATTATGGAGATTAGACCTTTGTCTGACTTGTACTGTCCAAAAATTTTTTCCCAGTCTGTAGGTTCTCTTTTCACTCTTTTGGTGAAGTCTTTTGAAGAGCATAGGTGTTTGATTTTTAGAAGATCCCAGTTATCTAGCTTATCTATTGCGGTTTGTGAATTGATGGCTATGCTCTGTATCCTGTTGATGCCATGTATTAAGGCCTATACTGTCGGTCCTATTTTTTCTTCTATGAACTTTATACTTTCAGCCTTTATATTCAGATCTTTGATCCATTTTGAAATAGTTTTTATATACGGTGTGAGGTATGGGTCCTGTTTCATTTTTTTGCAGATGGATATCCAGTTTTGCCAGCACCATTTGTTAAAAAGACTGTCTTTTCCCAATTTGATGGACTTTGGGCCCTTGTCGAAGATCAGGTGACCGTAGGTGGATGAATTTACATCTGGGTTCTCAATTCTGTTCCATTGGTCAATGGATCTGTCATTGTACCAGTACCAGGCTGTTTTGAATACTGTAGCTGTATAGTAGGTTCTGAAGCCAGGTAGTGTGAGTCCTCCAACTTTATTCTTCTTCTTCAGTAGTGCTTTACTTATTTGGGGCTTTTTCCCTTTCCATATCAAGTTAATGATTAGTTTTTCCACCTCTTTGAAGAATGTTGCTGGTATTTGGATCGGGATTGCGTTGTACTTGTAAATTGCTTTGAGCACAACTGTCATTTTCACAATGTTGAGTCTACCTATCCATGAGCAGGTGTGTTTTACCATTTATGTAGATCCCTTTGGGTTTCTTGCAGTAGTGTTTTGTAGTTTTCTTTGTATAGGTCTTTTACATCCCTGGTTAGATTTATTCCTAAGTATTTTATCTTTTTAGGGGCTATTATAAATGGTGTTGTTTTCCTGATTTCCTTTTGATCGTTCTCCTTATTGGTGTATAGGAATCCAATTGATTTTTTGTTTCTCTTGTATCCTGCTACTCTGCTGTATCTTTCTATTAGTTCCAGTAGATTTCTCGTGGAATCATTAGGGTTTTCTAAGTATACTATCATATCATCTGCAAACAGGAACAGTTTAACTTCTTCATTACCAATTTGGGTTCCCTTTATTTCTCTTTCTTGCCTTACTGGTCTAGCTAGAACTTCCAGCACAATGTTAAATAGGAGTGGTGATAAAGGGCATCCTTGTCTTCTTCCTGTTTTCAAGGGGAATGTTTTCAGCCTCTCTCAATTTAGAATGTTGTTGGTTGTTGGTTTTGCATAAATGCCCTTTATTATGTTGAGAAATTTCCCTTCTATACCTATTTTATTAAGAGTTTCTATCAGGAATGGATGATGGACTTTGTCAAATGCCATTTCTGCGTCAGTTGAGATGATCATGTGATTCTTTTCTTTCCTTTTATTTATGTGGTGGATTACATTGATTGATTTCCTGATGTTGAACCATCCTTGCATACCTGGTATGAATCCAACTTGGTCGTGGTGTATTATTTTTTTGATATGATGCTGAATTCTATTGGCTAGAATTTTGTTCAGAATTTTTGCACCTATATTCATGAGAGATATTGGTCTGTCATTTTCTTTTTTTGTGACATCTTTGCCTGATTTGGGTATCAGCATTATGCTGGCTTCATAGAATGTATTTGGAAGTGTTGCTTCCTTTTCTATGCTCTGATATAGCTTGAGTAGTACTGGTACAAGCTCTTCTGTAAATGTTTTGTAGAATTCTCCAGTGAAGCCATCTGGGCCAGGGCTTTTTCTGGTTGGGAGTATTTTTATTACCTTTTCAATCTCTTCTCTCATTATGGGTCTGTTCAGATTTTCAAGATCACTTTGTTGTAGTTTGGGTAGGTAGTGTGTTTCTAGAAATTTATCCATTTCCTCTAGGTTTTCAAATTTGTTGGAGTATAGTTTTTCATAATAATCTGTTATAATCCTTTTTATTTCAGTTGGGTCTTTTGTGATGTTCCCCATTTCATTTCTTATTTGAGTTATTTGCGTCTTCTCTTGTTCTTCTTTTGTCAGTCTGGCCAGGGGTTTGTAGATTTTGTTGAATCTTTCAAAGAACCAACTTTTGGTTTTGTTGATTCTTTCTATTGTTTTTCTGTTCTCTATTTCATTTATTTCTGCTCTGATCTTTACTATTTCCTTTTTTCCTGTGGCAGTGGGCTTTTTTTGCTGTTCTCTTTCTATTTGTTTGAGTTCTGTAGGTAATGTTTTGATTTTGTCCCTTTCTTCTTTTTTGATATGTGCATCCATTGCTATAAATTGTCCTATGAGGACTGCCCTTGCTGTGTCCCAAAGGTTTTGGTATGATGTGTTTTCATTCTCATTTGATTCTAGTAATTTTTTTTTTTTTTTACTTTTTTTAAATTTTTATTTTATTGTACTTCAGTTGAAGGCTTACAGAACAAATAGTTTCTCATGAAACTGTAGTACACATGTTGTTTTATGACATTGGTTAACAACCCCACAACATATTAAGCCTCTAAATTCTCAACCTTTTTTTTTTTTTTTTTGATGAAAATACAGATAGCCAAAGATACACCGTTTCAAAAATTTCTACATACACAGTTCAGTGACATTGACTAGGCTCTTCCAACTGTGCTGTTATTCTCACTTAAGATGAAGGCTTACAGAACAAAATAGTTTCTCATTTAACAGTTACTACACATGTTGCCCTATAACAATGGTTAACAATCTCACAACACATCAACAATATCCTTACTCAACCTTGTGTTCCCTATCACCAGCTTCCTTGTCCCATTCTGCCTCTGGCCCTTCTCACTGGACTCCTGTACCTTGTTAGTCTCATTTGGTTTTACGGGGCTGTCCACAACCAGGCTGAACAGTGAACCTCGAAGGTAACTTCACCACTGAGCTGAAAGGGTGTCTGGGGGCCATACTCTTGAGGTTTCTCCAGTCTCCTTTAGGCCAGTAAATCTGGTCTTTTGTGTGTGTGTGTGTGAGTTATAATTAAGCTCTACATCCTTCTCCAGCTCTGTCCAGAATGCTCTTTTGTGATCCTGGTCAGAGCAGTCAGTGGTGGTAGCCGGGCACCATCTAGCTGTACTGGACTCAGTCCGGTGGAGGCCTTGGTAGCTGTGGACCATTAGTCCTTCGGAATAATCTTTTCGTTGTATCCTGTTCTCTTCATTCTCCCTTGCTCCCGAAGTGATGAGACCAGTGGAGTATCTTAGATGGCCGCTCATAGGCTTTTAAGACTCCAGACACTACTCACCAAGGTAGAATGTAGAGCATTATCTTTATAAGCTGTGTCATGCCAATTGAGCTAGATGTTCCCCGAGACCATGGTCCCCAGAGCCCTCCGTCCAACAACTCAGTCCCTCGGGGGTTTAGGATGTGTCTATAGGGCCTCCATGACCTTTCCTTGGGCAGGTTGTGTTAGTTTCCACTGTACTGTGTACTATCTCACCTCTCACCCAAGGTACCACTTATCTATTGCCTATTTAGTATTCCCCTCCCCTCCCCTCCCATCCCTGGTAACCAACAAGGATTGTTACATTTTGCATGTGAATTTTTTCATGGGTTTTTACAATAGAGGTCTCATACAATATTTGTCCTTTTGTGATTGACTTATTTCACTTAGCATAATGTCCTCCAGTTTCATCCATGTTATGAGATGCTTCACAGATTCATTGTTGTTCTTTCTCGTTGCATAGTACTCCATTGTGTGTATGTACCATAGTTTGTGTATCCATTCATCTGTTGATGGACATCGAGGTTGTTTCCATCGTTTTTCTATTGTGAACAATGCTGCCATGAACATAGATGTGCATATGTCTATTCGAGTGATGACTCTTATTTCTCTAGGATATATTCCTAGGAGTGGGATTGCTGAATCGAATGGTATGTCTATTTCTAGCTTTCTGAGGAAACGCCATATCATTTTCCAAAATGGTTGTATCATTTTGCATTCCCACCAGCAGTGTATAAGAGTTCCCGTCTCCCCGCAGCCCCTCCAACATTTGTTATTTCCAGTATTTTTGAATCGTGCCAGTAATGCCGGGGTGAGATGGTATCTCATTGTGGTTTTAATTTGCATTTCTCTAATAGCTAGTGATCGCAAGCATTTCCTCAAGTGTCTGTTGGCCATTTGAATGTCTTCCTTGGTGAAGTGTCTGTTCATTTCTTTTGCCCATTTTTTGATAGGATTGTTTGTCTTTTTGTTGTAGAGGTGTTGGATTTTCTTGTAGATTATGGAGATTAGACCTTTGTCTGAATTGTACTGTCCAAAAATTTTTTCCCAGTCTGTAGGTTCTCTTTTGAATCTTTTGGTGAAGTCTTTTGAAGAGCATAGATGTTTGATTTTTAGAAGATCCCAGTTATCTAGTTTATCTCTTGGGTTTTTTGTGTTGATGTTTATGGTTTGTATCCTGTTAATGCCATGTATTAAGGCCTGAAGTGTTAGGCCTATTTTTTCTTCTATGAATTTTATTGTTTAAGGCTTTATATTCAGGTCTTTGATCCATTTTGAAGTAGTTTTTGTATATGGTGTGAGGAATGGGTCGTGTTTCATTTTTCTACAAATGGATATCCAGTTTTGCCAGCACCATTTGTTAAAAAGACTGTCTTTTCCCCATTTGTTGTATTTTGGGCCCTTGTCGAAGACCAGGTGACCATAGGTGGATGGATTTAAATCTGGGTTCTCAATTCTGTTCCATTGGTCAATGTCTCTGTTGTTGTACCAGTACCAGGCTGTTTTAAGTACTGTAGCTGTATAGTAGGTTCTGAAGTGAGGTAGTGTCAGTCCTCAAACTTTATTCTTCTTCTGCAGTAGTGCTTTACTTATTTGGGGCTTCTTCCCTTTCCATATAAAGTTAATGATTAGTTTTTCCATCTCTTTGAAGAATGTTGTTGGTATTTGTATCGGGATTGCATTGTATTTGTAAGTAGCTTTAGGTATAATTGCCATTTTCACAATGTTGAGTCTGCCTATCCATGAGCATGGTATGTTTTTCCATTTATGTAGATCCCTTTGGGTTTCATGCAGCAGTGTTTTGTAGTTTTCTTTGTATAGGTCTTTTACATTCCTGGTCAGATTTATTCCTAAGTATTTTATCTTTTTAGGGGCTATTGACAATGGTATTGATTTCCTGATCTCCTTTTCATCGTTCTCTTTACTGGTGTATAGGAATCCAACTGATTTTTGAATGTTTATCTTGTATCCTGCTACTCTGCTGAATCTTTCTATTAGTTCCAGTAGATTTCTCGTGGAGTCTTTAGGGTTTTCTATGTATAGTATCATATCATCTGCAAACAGGGAGAGTTTAACTTCTTCATTACCAATTTGGATGCCCTTTGTTTCTTTCTCTTGCCTTATTGCTCTAGCTAGATCTTCCAGCACAATGTTAAATAGGAGTGGTGATAAAGGGCATCCTTGTCTTGTTCCTGTTTTCAAGGGGAATGTTTTCAGCCTCTCTCCATTAAGAATGATGTTGGCTGTTGGTTTTGCATAGATGCCCTTTATTATGTTGAGAAATTTCCCTTCTATACCTATTTTATTGAGAGCTTTTATCAGGAATGGGTGTTGGACTTTGTCAAATGCCTTTTTTGTGTCAGTTGAGATGATCATGTGATTTTTTTCTTTCCTTTTATTTATGTGGTGGATTACGTTGATGGATTTTCTAATGTTAAACCATCCTTGCATACCTGGTATGAATCCTACTTGGTCGTGGTGTATTATTTTTTGATATGATAATAAATTCTATTGGCTAGAATTTTGTTCAGAATTTTTGCATCTATATTCATGAGAGATATTGGTCTGTAATTTTCTTTTTTTGTGATGTCTTTGCCTGGTTTTGGTATCAGCGTTATGCTGGCTTCATAGAATGAATTTGGAAGTGTTGCTTCCTCTTCTATGCTCTGAAATAGCTTGAGTAGAACTGGTACAAGCTCTTCTGTAAACGTTTTGTAGAATTTTCCAGTGAAGCCATCTGGGCCAGAGCTTTTTGGGGTTGGGAGTTTTTTTATTACGTTTTCAATCTCTTCTCCTGTTATAGGTTTGTTCATATTTTCAATATCACTTTATTGTAGTTTGGGTAGGCCGTATGTTTCTAGAAATTTATCCATTTCCTCTAGGTTTTCAAATTTGTTGGAATATAGTTTTTCATAATATTCTGTTATAATCCTTTTTATTTCGGTTGGGTCTGTTGTAATGTCCCCCATTTCATTTCTTATTTGGGTTATTTGTGCCCTCTGCTGTTTTTCTTTTGTCAGTCTGGCCAGTAGTTTGTCGATTTTGTTGATTCTTTCAAAGAACCAACTTTTGGTTTTGTTGATTCTTTCTCTTGTTTTTCTGTTCTCTATTTCATTTATTTCTGCTCTGATCTTTACTATTTCCTTTCTTCCGGTGGTTGTAGGCTTTTTTTGTTGTTCTCTTTCTATTTGTCCGAGTTCTGTAGTTAATGTTTTGATTTTGTCCCATTCTTCTTTTTTGATATGTGCATCTATTGCTATAAATTGTCCTCTGAGGACTGCCTTTGCTGTGTCCCAAAGGTTTTGATATGATGTGTTTTCATTTTCATTTGATTCTAGGAATTTTTTAATTCCATCTCTGATTTCTTCTATTACCCATTGATGTGTAAGCAGATCATTATTCAGTTTCCATGTGTTTGATTTATTTTCCTTGCTCTTTCTAGTGTTAATTTCTACCTTGATGGCATTGTGGTCAGAGAAGATACTGTGAATTATCTCAGCATTTTGGATCTTGTTGAGGATTGCTCTGTGGCCTAAGATGTGGTCTATTCTGGAGAACGTTCCATGTGCATTGGAAAAGAATGTGTACTTTGCAGCGGTTGCATGGATTGTTCTATATATGTCTATGAGGTCCAGTTGGCTGATTGTGTCCTTTAGGTCTTCTGTATCTTTGCTGAGTTTCTTTTTAGTTGTTCTCTCCTTTACTGAGATTGGTGTGTTGAAGTCTCCTACTATTATTGTGGAACTGTCAATTTCTCTTTTCAGTGCTGTTAGAGTTTTTTTTAATGTATTTTGGAGCCCTATCATTGGGTGCATAGATATTTATTATGGTTATGTCTTCATGATGGATCATCCCCTTAATCATTATATAGTGTCCTTCTTTGTCTTTTATGGTAGATTTTGTTTTAAAGTCTATTTTATCTGAGATTAGAATTGCCACTCCTGCTCTTTTTTGATAGTTGTTAGCTTGATATATTTTTTCCCAACCTTTGATTTTTAATAAATTCACATCTTTGTTTCTAAGGTGTGTCTCTTGTAGACAGCAAATTGATGGATCCTGTTTTCTTATCCATTCTGCCACTCTCAGTCTCTTTATGGGTGCATTGAGTCCATTTACGTTCAGTGTAATTATTGATAGATGGAAGTTTGTTGCTGTCATTTTGTAGTGCTTTTTTTTGTGGTGCTGAAGTTTTCTTTGTTCTTCTTACTACTCTCTTGTGCTGAGTTACTTTTGTTCGTGGATTTTGTTTTCATTTCTTTTGTTTTTGTAGGTTTTGTTTTTGTTGAGACTTTATGTTTTGCGTCATTATTTTTATGAGTTGGTTTGTTAACTTTTTTTGTGGTTACCATGACTTTTACCCTTATCTTTATAATTTTGAAGCAGTCTACCCTTACTTCATATCGCCTTGCCTTCCTCTCGTTTAGAAGGTTCTATACCTATGCCGTTTGTTCCCTCTTTCATTGTTTTTATGTTGTTGTCATTTATTGATTAACTGCTCTGATTCCCTGTTGTATTTCTTTTGTTTTTGGAATGTCCTCTGTAGTTCAGTTCCTAGAATGGTATCTGGTTCATATGAACCTGCGTCCTAGATCCTAGGTCCTGCCTGAGGGCTGAAACTGTTTATCCTCAGATCGAAGAACTCCCTTTAATAATAAGTTTGGTTTGACTTTTGAATATTCCTTTAGTTTCTGTTTATCTGGAAATGACCTAATTTCACCATCAAATTTGAATGAGAGTTTTGCAGGATATATTATTCTTTGCTGACAATTTTTTTCTTTCAAGATTTTATATATGTCATCCCATTCCCTTCTTGTCTGCTTGGTTTCTGCCGAATAATCTGAGCTTAGTCTTATTGTTTCTCCTCTGTATGTGACTTCTTGTTTTTCACGAGCTGCTCTCACGATTCTTTGTTTGTCTTTAGTTTTAGCGAGTGTGAATATGATATGTCTTGGTGATTTTCTTTTGGGGTCTCTTCTATATGGGGTTCGTTGAGCTTCTTGGATGGCCAGCTTTTCATTTTTCATGATATTGGGAAAGTTTTCTGTCAGCAGTTCGTCAATGATCCTCTCTGTGTTTTCTATTTTCTCCCCCTGTTCTGGTATGCCAATCTCTAGTAAGTTTTTGCTTTTAACTGTGTCCCACATAACTCTCAGGGTCTCTTCATTTTTCTTTGTTCTTTTTTCTGAGTTTTCCTGAAACAGAGTTGTATCCATGTGTTTGTCTTCAATTCCACTGATCCTGTCTTCCATGGTTTCAAATCTACTTCTCAGCTCTTCTATGACACCATCCATTTCTGAAATCTTGTTGTTTATCATTTGGATTTCTAATTGTTGTTTTTGTATAATTTCGAGTTGTGAATTTATTTTGGCATTTTGTTCCTGCATCATCTTCCTGAATTCTTCCAATTTTTTGTCTGTATTTTCCATAAATTTGTCTATTTTTTCCTCATGTTTGTCAGCTTTTTGCCTCATTTCTTGGAAAATTCCGAGTATTAGTGATTTGAGTTCCCTATCAGGTACTTCTAGTGCATTTTCATCCACAGGAGAGTTATCTGGTGTTTTAATTTGGACGCCTATTGGAGCCATCTTGTCTTGTTTTTGTAAATGTTTTGATATTGTTTACTGTTTTCGGGGCATTAAGTAGATATTTCTCTCGTTTATTGATTGTAGATTTTTTTTTTTTTGTTTCGGCCTTGTGGTACAGCTGGGCAGATCTAGCTGAAGAGGAGCCACTGGGACGGGTTGTTTGTGGCACTCACCGCAGCCACCAGGACGGTCGGTAGTCAGTGCTTGGCAGGTACCAATAGGGCGTGCCTGCACAGCTTGGTGGTGTGATGCCAAGTTCACGGTTCAGGTAGGTATCATGCAGTGGGAAGATGGTTATGTGTGAAGCTAAGCTGGATATGGGAGAGAGGAGAGAGGAGCAGGAGTAAAAAGCATACAAACATAAAAGAATGCTAGGGGAGCTTGCTGTTAGAATGTACAGATGAGAGACTATGGGATGGAGGAAACCAGAAGGGGGAAGAGAAAGAAAAGGAAAGAATGAACAAATAAAAATCAGAAAAGTTAAAGAACTGCAAAGTTCCCAGGGATCCCACCATTGCAACTATGATGTCTGGGGGAGTCGGTCTCAGTTTTGACAGCACAGCCTGGCCAGAAGGTACAGAGGCATACATCGCCTGGTATTCAGGGATCAGAAGGAGAAGGAAGAGATAGAGAGACGAGAAATTAAGCAATGAAGAAAGACAAAAGGGAAAAAGAGGTAAAAGATGACAAAACTAATCAAAAAAGAAGAAAAATAAAATTAAAAAAAAAAAAAAGCAACACCAGCAGTCAGTGCCAACAAATGGGACCCAGAGAGCCCCCACTCAGGGGTGCAAATTCCAAGCAGCCGGCAGTCTCGGGGTTAAGAGACCGTGGCCACGGGAAGCAGAGGGGCCAATGAACATAGGCCCCGGGATCTCACCAGCATGGCAGCCCAGACCTGTTATCCCCCACCCGCCCGAATGCAGCCCCACAGCCCCGCCAGAGAGAGCAAAGACGGTGCTCGTAACCAGGCACCCGAGCAAAAGGAGGGGGAGGCAGCGAGAGGCAAGCGAGAAACCAGAAGAAGCAGAAATTGCCACACCAACAGCCAACAAATGGGACCCAGAGAGCCCCCACTCAGGGGCGCGAACTCCAAGCAGCCGGCAGTCTCGGGGTTAAGAGACCGTGGCCACGGGAAGTAGATGGGTGAACGAACAAAGGCCTCAGGATCTCACCAGCATGGCAGTCCAGACCTGGAAGCAGCCACACGCCCGAACGCAGCCCCACATCCCCGCCAGAGAGAGCAAAGATGGCGCTCAGAACCAGGCACCCGAGCAAAAGGAGGGGGAGGCAGCGAGAGGCAAGCGAGAAACCAGAAGAAGCAGAAATTGCCACACCAACAGCCAACAAATGGGACCCAGAGAGCCCCCACTCAGGGGCGCGAACTCCAAACAGCCAGCAGTCTCGGGGTTAAGAGACCGTGGCCACGGGAAGCAGAGGGGCGAACGAACAAAGGCCCTGGGATCTCACCAGCGCGGCAGCCCAGCCCACGCCCGAACGCAGCCCCACAGCCCCGCAGGAGAGAGCAAAGACAGCGCTCGGAACCAGGCACCCAGGCAAAAGGAGGGGGAGGCGGCAGAAAAAGCTTTGCCAGCATCCAGCAAACGGCTCTCAGAAAGCCACCAGCCCAGGTGCGTGGAATCCAAGCACCGGCGCCCCCCAGCCCAGGGACCCTGGCCACGGAAAGCAGGGGAGCCCCACTCGAGGCGGAGAGGGGTGGGCAGTGGGAAAGCACGCACCGCAGTTTACCGGTCGTTCTGTCTCCCACTGGATGCTCTGCGAGGCTGTTCTCCCGTTCACTGGTCTCCGATAGGAATCCAAGATTGTGGATCCGCGCTGCGTTAGCTGGTAAGGAATCTCTGCATGAGTCTCTCCTCGTTCTCCGTTCTCTTTTAGTATTCTCACTCCGTTTGGTGTTTGGCTGAGTTCTTTATCTCTTCATTTGGTGTTCTAGGGTTTCAGGATTGTTGATTCTCTGTTAGGCTTAGTTTTTCGGATCTTTTCTGTGGCGGGACGGCTTGGTGCTTCTGCCTAGAGCGCCATCTTGCCCTGCCTCCTGATTCCAGGAATTTTTTGATTCCATCTCTGATTTCTTCTATTACCCACTGATGTGTAAGCAGGGTATTATTCAGTTTCCATTTAATTGATTTTTTTTCCTTGCTCTTTCTGTTGTTAATTTCTACCTTGATGGCATTGTGGTCAGAGAAGGTACTTTGAATTATCTCAATGGTTTGGATCTTGTTTATGAGTGCTCTGTGGCCTAAGATGTGGTCTATTCTGGAGAACGTTCCATGTGCATTGGAAAAGAATGTGTACTTTGCAGCAGTTGGATGGAGTGTTCTATATGGTTCTATAAGGTCAAGTAGGATGACTGTTAGCTCTTCTGCATCTTTACTGAGTTTCTTCTTAGTTGTTCTGTCCTTTACAGAGAGTTGTGGGTTGAAGTCTTCTACTATTATTGTGGAAGTGTCAATTTCTCTTTTCAGTGTTGTTAGAGTTTGTTTTATGTATTTTGGAGCCCTGTCATTGGGTGCGTAGATGTTTATTATGGTTATGTCTTCATGATTGATCATCCCCTTAATCATTACATAGTGTCCTTCTTTGTCATTTATGGTGGATTTTGTTCTAAAGTCTATTTTATCTGAGATTAGTATTGCCACTCCTGCTCTTTTTTGGTAGTTGTTAGCTTGATATGTTTTTTCCAACCTTTGACTTTTAATAAATTCACATCTTTGTTTCTTAGGTGTGTTTCTTGCGGACAGCATATTGGTGGATCCTGTTTTCTTATCCATTCTGTCACTCTCCGTCTCTTTATGGTTGCATTAAGTCCATTTATATTCAGTGTAATTATTGATAGATGTGAGTTTGTTGCTGTCATTTTGTAGTGCTTTTTTTTTTTTTTTTGTGGTGCTGATGTTTTCTTTATTCTTCTTACTCTTCTGTGCTGAGTTACTTTTGTTTGTGGATTTTTTTTCATTTCGTTTCCGTATGTTTTGTTTTTACTGAGACTTTATGTTTCTCCTCTTTATTTTTATGAGCATGTTTGTTAACATTCTTTGTGGTTACCACGAATTTTACCCTTATCTTACTAAGTTTGAAGCAGTCTACCATTATTTGGTATCGCCTTTCCTTCCCCTCTGTTAGAAGGTTCTATACACATGCCATTTATTCCCTCTTTTATTGTTTTGATGTTGTTGTTATTTACTGATTAACTGCTCTGATTCCCTGTTGTATTTCTTTTGGTTTTGGATAGTCCTCGAGAGGTCATTTCCTAGATTGGTATCTGGCTGGTATGATCCTGTGTCCTAGACTCTGCCTGTGAGCTGAAGCACTTTGTCATCAGATCGAAGAACTCCCTTTAATAAGTCTGTTAAGTTTGGTTTGGCTTTTACATATTCCCTTAATTTCTGTTTATCTGGAAATGACCTAATTTCACCATCATATTTGAACAAGAGTTTTGCAGGATATATTATTCTTGACTGGCAAGTTTTTTCTATCATGATTTTATATATGTCATCCCATTGCCTTCTTGCCTGCATGGTTTCTGCCAAACAACCTGAGCTTAGTCTTATTGTTTCTCCTCTGTATGTGACTTCTTGTTTTTCATGAGCTGCTCTCAGGATTCTTTGTTTGTCTTTGGTTTTGGCGAGTGTGAATATGATGTGCCTTGGTGATTTTCTTTTGGGGTCTCTCCTATATGGGGTTCATTGAGCTTCTTGGATGGCCAGCTTTTCATCTTTCATGATATTGGGGAAGTTTTCTGTGAGCAGTTCTTCAATGATCCTCTCAGTGTTTTCTGTTTTCTCCCCCTGTTCTGGAACTCCAGTCACTCGAAAATTTTTGCTTTTGATTGTATCCCACCTAACTCTCAGGGTCTCTTCATTTTTCTTTGTTCTTTTTTCAGAGTTTTCCTCAAACAGAGTTGTATCCAAGTGTTTGTCTCAAATCCACAGATCCTGTCTTCTACCATTTCAAATCTATTCCTCAGCCCTTCTATGACACCATCCATTTCTGAAATCTTGTTGTTTATCTTTTGTGTTTCTAATTGTTGTCTTTGTATAATTTCTAGTTGTGAATTTATTTTGGCATTCTGTTCCTGCATTATTTTCCTGAATTATTCCAGTTTTTTGTCCGAATTTTCCATGAATTTGTCTATTTTTTCCTCATTTTTGTCAGCTTTTTGCCTCAGCTCTTGAAGAATTCTGAGTATTAGAGATCTGAATTCCATATCAGGTAGTTCTAGTGCTTTTTCTTCCACTGGAGAGTCATCTGGTGTTTTATTTTGGATGCCTACTGGAACCATCCTGTCCTGTTTTTGTAAATTTTTTTATATTGTTTGCTGTCTTCAAGGCATTCAGTTGTTATTAGTCTCGTTTATTGATTGTAGATTTGTTTGTTTTGTCCCTTTTTTTTTTTTTAATTTGGCTATGTCTGAGCAGGTGGGCTGTGTGTTCTTTGTTGTTTGCTCATCTGTGGGCATGATACTTTTTCCTCATTCTCCAATTGGCAGGGTCAGTTGCTCAGATATGGTACCGCAGGGCAAGTCTAGCTGAAGAGGAGTTACTGGGACGGATTGCTTGTGGCACTTACTACAGCCACCAGACCAGGTCGGTAATGAGTGCAGGGAAGGTTCCAGTAGGCCATGCCTGTGCTGCTTGCTGGTGTGATGTTAAGTGCACAGTGCAGGTAGGCAGGATGTAGTGGGGAGATTGTTATGTGTGGAGCTAAGATGGATATGGGGGAGAGGAGAGAATTAGAGGAGCCAAAAACATACAAACAAACAAATAAGAATTCTAGGGGAACTTGCCATTGGCGTGGAGAGATGAGACACTATGAAATGGAGAAAAACAAAAAGGGGAAGAGGAAGAAAAAAAGAAAAGAATGAATAAATAAAAATCTGAAGGGGAAAAGAATAGCAGAGTTCCCAGGGATCCCAACGGTGCAGCTATGAGGTCTGGGGAAATTATTCTCAGGTGTTGCTGTACAGCCTGGATAGGAGGTGTAGAGGTATACAACCCCAGATGTTCAGGGAACAGAAAGAGAAGGAAGATATAGAGAGACGAGAAACTGAGTAATGAAGAAAGACAAAAAGGGAAAAAGAGGGGAAAGAAAACAAAACAAATTAAAAAAAAAAAAGAACAAGAAAAACCCCCAAAAAAGAGAGAGAAAAAAAAGAAACAATGATAAAAGAAATGCTCTCAGGGATCTCTCTGCACATCTGTGAAGGCCGAGGGGGTAGGTTCTAAGCCACGCAGCACCGCCTGGCCAGAACAGGCTCCCAACTCAAGAAAAGGAAAAGAAAACAAACAAGCAATTCAAAACAAACAAACGAACATAAGCCCTGGGTTCCCACCTGCACCACAGCCCAGACCGGGAAGCAACTCTACACTTGAATGGAGCTCCGCAGCCCCTCAGGAAGAGGCAAAGATGGTGCACAGAGCCAGGTATTTGAGCAAAAGGAGGGGGAGGTGGTGAGAGGTAAGGAAGAATTCAAAGCAAGCAGAAAAAAGCAACACCAGCAGCCAAAGCATGGCACTCAGAGAGCCAGCTAGTGTGGGCTGGTGGAATCCAAGCAACCGGTGCTTCCTGGACAATAGACTGTGTCCGCGGGAAGCAGAGGAGGCCGAGTGGGGGTGAAGAATGGTAGGGAGTGGGAAAGTGTATATCACAAATTACCAGAGCTCCACAGGCCCTCAGGAAGAAGCAAAGATGGTGCACAGAGTCAGATATTTGAGTGAAAGGAGGGGGAGGTGGTGAGATGTAAGGAAAAAATCAAAAGAAGTGGGAAAAAGCAACACCAGCAGTCAACAAATGGCACTCAGAGAGCCAGCCTGTTTGGGTGTGGGGAATCCAAGCAACGGGTGCTTCCTGGACAAGAGATTGTGGCCACGGGAAACAGTGGAAGCTGATTGGGGGTGAAGAAGTATGGGGGCGGGGGTGGGAAAGCATATATCACAAATTACCAGTTGTTTTGTCTCCTGCTGGAAGCTCCATGAAGCTGCTTTCTCGTACGCCCTGTTTGCGGGTCTATGATAGGAGTCCAAGAAGGTGGATCTGCACTGCATTAGCTGATAGGGGACCTCTGTATGAATCTCTCCTCACTCTCGGTTCTCTGTCAGTTTTCTCACTCCATTGGTGCTTGGCTGAGTTCTTTATCTCTTCATTTGATGTTTTAGGGTTTCAGGATTGCTGTTTTCTCTGTTCCGTTTAGTTTTTCAGATCTTTGCTGTGGCGGGATGGCATGGTGCTTCTGCCTAAAGCACCATTTTGCCAGAAGTCTACTTTTGATATTCTTGAAGTATAAACACCAAGCAATTTTTCTTTATAAAATTTCTCTGTTTAGCCAATATTCCAGTAAAGATTATTCTTCCATCTTCCATTTTCAGCTTAGAATTTATATTATACTAAATTAAGTGTGATACTTTCTTTTTCTTTGAGGAAGGGGATTAAATAATATATGCATCCTTTAATAGTAGCTCCTTTAAAGATTTTGTTTGAAATAAATATTCTTTATCTTACTTGGTTAATGATGAATTTGTTAAAACCGGAACATTTTGATTCTCTAAACATTTTGATTCTCTAAGATTATATGGAAAATTTCTTTTGATACATATTTATGGCTACAATTATACTGGATATTAAAATGTAATTATTCCTGAAAATATTTATTGTGAGGCATAACTGTATTTAATTATTTCTTTTTCTTTTGATTAAATTTTGTGTTTCAATGGAAAAAAATTAGTTAAGCCTGTATACAAAATCCTCACAATGTAAAAAAAAGTCAACAATATTTTAAAATAAATATACAATCGAAAACTATAGACAAAATATTAACATGCATCTCAACGCACTGATGATGTTGAAATATTATCACTGTCACTGGCTTATACTAAATTGTGTAAAAATAATTCATATAATTAAAATGCTGTTAGTGATTCTCCAATGAAGAAATGCATATCCACTTAGTGATAGCATCTTGCTTAACCTATTTTATAGTGAAAAAGAACAATTTCTTTGGCTTTAGTAATATAACAAACATTTTCTGTTACTCTTTGCTTAAAACTCACAATCAATATGACATTAATTGTAAGTACAAGTTAACTATAGTTTATAAAATGTGAATGTTTATCTTGTAACTTTTTAAGCTACTTAGAGGCATCTTCAAGTGTAAAGCATATACACATTGTCTGCCAACAACATCCCCATCCCCATAAATATACTTAAAGGAGAAATCGGTAGAGAAAACTGTAATAATTTCAATACACACACGTTACTTGGAAGTATGTGAATTTTCTCAAGATGTGAAGGTCATGTAGTTCAGTAATTTCCTATCGGAAAACAGTAAACAAATTATGAGAAGGTGCTTCAGTTGACCATCCAAGTTTCAGTCTAACAGTGTGTATAATGACACAATGGCATCAGAGGTTTCTGTCACATTCTGGCCTTGTTATCTCAAATCTACCTGTATTTCGTTACACATTTTCAGAGAGTTGGCTTATGTCATTACTTTTCATGCAATGAAAATATCTTTAACATATTAATAAAAAAATGCCAACTTTTAGCTCATTCAACCAATAAAAAGCAAGCTACATAAACATAAGATAATGACAAAAATGTGAAAATAGAAATAGATGAGCTTTATTACATAAAGTAGCAATATAATTATAGCATAATTGAAGACATAGAGTTCCTCAAACAAACAAACAAGCAAGTATGAATAGTCCATGGAAGAAATGGAAAAAATAAATAAATAAAAATCTTCCAAAATTCTATGAGCCTAGACATTATTTTTACGTAAGTTCTCATAACTAACAAGAGACAGGCAACTTCTAGATTAGGTAAATTGATCTACAACACATAAAATGAGTGGGTTGATTCCAAATAATTTTACAATAAATACTACTATAGAAGTTCTGGCAAATTGGCGCTCTAGGCAGAAGCACCACGCCCTCCCTCCACAGCAAAGATCCGAAAAACTAAGCCAAACAGAGAATACAACAATCCTGAAACCCTAAAACATCAAATGAAGAGATAAAGAACTCAGCCAAGCACCAGATGGACTGAGAAAACTGACAGAGAACGGAGAGCGAGGAGAGATTCATGCAGAGGTCCCCTACCGGCTAACGCAGCGCGGATCCTCCATCTTGGACTCCTATCGGAGACCAACAAACGGGGGTACGAGTAAGCAGCCTCTCGGAGCATCCAGCGGGAGACAAAACAACCCGTATTTTGCGGTGTGTGCTTTCCCACCTCCCACCCCTCTTGGCCCAGCTCGGCCACCTCTGTTTCCCTCAGCCACGGTCTCTTGACTGGGAAGTGCCGGCTGCTTGGATTCCACACACCCAAGCAGGCGGCTCCCTGGGTGCCATTTGTTGGCTGCTAGTGTTGCTTTTTTTTTCTGCTTCTTTTGATTTCTCACTTGCCTCTCACCACCTCCCCCTCCTTTCACTTGAGTGCCTGGCTCCATACGCCACCTTTGCTTCTTCCTGAGGGGCTGCATAGCACCGGCAATTTTTGATATACGCTTTCCCACTCTCCACTCTTCTTCACCCCCACTCGACCTCCTCTGCTTCCCACGGACACAGTCTCTTGTCCAGAAACACCAGCCCGCACTAGCTGGCTCTCTGACATTTGTTGGCTGCTGGGGTTGTTTTTTTTTTTTTTTTTCTGCTTCTTTGGATATCTTGCTTCCCTCTCACTGCCTCCCCTTGCTTTCACTCAAATACCTGGCTCCGTGTGCCACCTTTGCCTCTTCCTGAGGGGCTGCAGAGCTCCGATCAAGTGTGGAGCTGCTTCCCGGTCTGGGCTGTGGCGCCGGTGGGATCACGGGGCTTTTGTTTGTTTGTTAGTTTTGAATTGTTTCTTTGTTTTCTTTTCCTTTTCTTGAGTTGGGAGCCCTTTCTGGCCAGGTGGAGCTGCGTGGCAAGGAACTCCCCTTCAGCTTCCACGGACGTACAGAGGGATCCCTGAGAGCATTTCTTTTTTTGTTGTTTTTTTTTTTTTTTCCCCTGTTTTTTTTGGGGGCCTTTCTTGTTCTTTTTTTTTTTTTTTAGTTTGTTTTTTTTTCCCTCTTTTTCCCTTTCTGTCTTTCTTCATTGCTCAATTTCTCTTCTCTCTATATCTTCCTTCTCTTTCTGATCCCTGAATACCAGGTGTTGTATACCTCTACACCTTCTAGCCAGGCTAGAATGCGACACCTGAGAGCGACTTCCTCAGACCTCATAGCTGCATCAGTGGGATCTGTGGGAACTCTGCAGTTCTTTAACCTTTCTGATTTTTAGTTATTCATTCTATTCTTCCTCCTCCCATTTCTGTTTTTCTCCATTTCATAGTCTCTCATCTCTCCATTCCAACAGCAAGCTCCCTTAGCATTCTTTTTTGTTTTTTTGTATCTTTTTGGCTCCTGTTCCTCTCTCCAATATCCATCTTAGCTCCACTCATAACAATCTCCCTGCTGCATCCTGCCTACCTGCACCATGCTCTTAACATCACCACCAAGCAGCACAGGCATGGCTTACGGGAACCTGCACTGCACTGATTACAAACCCGCTCTGGTGGCTGTAGTAAGTGCCACAAACAACCCATCCCAGTAACTCCTCTTCAGCTAGACCTGCCCTGCTGTACCATATCAGAGTGACTGAACCTGCCAGTTGGAGAAGGAGGCAAAAAGTATTGAGCACACAGACAAGCAAATAACAAAGAAAACACAGTCCGCCTGCTCAGACATAGTAAAATTTGTTTTTTTTTTTAAAAAGGGACTAAACAAACAAATCTACAATCAATAAATGAGAAAAATAACTACTGAATGCCCCGAAGACAGCAGAAAATATCAAAACATTTACAAAAACAGAACAGGATGGTTCCAGTAGGCGTCGAAAATAAAACACCAGATGACTCTCCTGTGGAAGAAAATGCACTAGAACTACCTCATAGGGAATTCAATTCTCTAATACTCAGAATTCTCCAAGAACTGAGACAAAAAGCTGAAAAATATGAGGAAAAAATAGACAAATTCATGGAAAATTTGGACAAAAAACTGGAAGAATTCAGGAAGATGATGCAGGAACAAAATGCCAAGATAAATTCACAACTAGAAATTATACAAACACAGCAATTAGAAATCCAAAAGATAAACAACAAGATTTCAGAAATGGATGATGTCATGGAGGGGCTGAGAAGCATATTTGAAACCGTGGAAGATAGGATCAGTGGAACTGAAGACAAATTCTTGGATACAACTCTGTTTGAGGAAAACAATGAAAAAAGAACAAAGAAAAATGAAGAGACTCTGAGAGTTATGTGGGACACAATTAAAAGCAAAAATTTACGACTGATTGGCATTCCAGAACAGGGGGAGAAAACAGAAAACACAGAGAGGATCATTGAGGAACTGCTGACAGGAAACTTCCCCAATATCATGAAAGATGAAAAGCTGGCCATCCAAGAATCTCAAAGAACCCCATATAGAAGAGACCACAAAAGAAAATCAACAAGGCATATCATATTCACACTCGCCAAAACCAAAGACAAACAAAGATTCCTGAGAGCAGCTCATGAAAAAAGAGAAGTCACATACAGAGGATAAACAATAAGACTAAGCTCAGATTATTCAGCAGAAACCATGCAGGCAAGAAGGCAATGGGATGACATATATAAAATCGTGAAAGAAAAAAATTGTCAGCAAAGAATAATATATCCTGCAAAACTCTCGTTCAAATATGATGGTGAAATTAGGTCATTTCCAGATAAACAGAAATTAAGGGAATATGTAAAAGCCAAACCAAACTTAACAGAATTATTAAAGGGAGTTGTTCGATCTGATGACAAAGAGCTTCAGCTCACAGGCAGAACCTAGGATGCAGGATCGTACGAGCCAGATACCAATCTAGGAAATGACCTCTCGAGGACTATCCAAAACCAAAAGAAATACAACAGGGAATCAGAGCAGTTAATCAATAAATGACAACAACATCAAAACACCCAAAGAGGGAATGAACGGCATAAGTATAGAACCTTCTAATGCAGAGGAAGGCAAGGTGATACCAAGTAATGGTATACTGCTTCAAACTTAGAAAGATAAGGGTAAAATTCATGGTAACGACAAAGAAAGTTAACAAACCAACTCATAAAAATAAAGATGAAAAACATAAATCTCGGCAAACAAAACCTACAAAGACAAAAGAAAAGAAAAAAAATCCACAAACAAAAGTAACTAAGCACAAGAGAGTAAGAAGAACAAAGAAAATTTCAGCACCACAAAAAAAACACTAGAAAATGACAGCAACAAACTCACATCTATCAATAATTACACTGAATGTAAATGGATTCAATGCACCCATAAAGAGACGGAGAGTGACAGAATAGATAAGAAAACAGGATCCATCAATATGCTGTCTACAAGAGACACACCTTAGAAACAAAGATGTGAATTTATTAAAAGTCAAAGGTTGGAAAAAAATATATCAAGCTAACAGCTACCAAAAAAGAGCAGGAGTGGCAATTCTAATCTCAGATAAAATAGACTTTAGAACAAAATCTACCATAAAAGTCAAAGAAGGACACTATATAATGATTAAGGGGATGATCCATCATGAAGACATAACCATAATAAACATCTACACACCCAATGACAGGGCTCCAAAATACATAAAACAAACTCTAACAACACTGAAAAGAGAAATTGACACTTCCACAATAATACTAGGAAACTTCAACACACCACTCTCAGTAAAGGACATAACAACTAAGAAGATATTCAGCAAAGATACAGAAGACCTAAAGGTCAGAATCAGCCAAATTACCTCACAGACATATATAGAACACTCCATCCAACCACTGCAAAGTACACATTCTTTTCCAATGCACATGGAACTTTCTCCAGAATAGACCACATCTTAGGTCACAGAGCAATCCTCAACAAGATCCAAAACGTTGAGATAATTCAAAGTATCTTTTCTGACCACAATACCATCAAGGTAGAAATTAACACTAGAAAGAGCAAGGAAAAAAATTCAACTACATGGAAACTGAATAATACCCTGCTTACACATCACTGGGTAATAGAAGAAATCAGAGATGAATCAAAATATTCCTAGAATCAAATGAGAATGAAAACACATCATATCAAAACCTTTGGGATACAGCAAAGGCAGTCCTCAGAGGACAATTTATAGCAATAGATGCACATATCAAAAAAGAAGAAAAGGACAAAATCAAGACATTAATTTCAGAACTCAAACAAATAGAAAGAGAACAACAAAAAAAGCCCACAACCACTGGAAGAAAGGAAATAGTAAAGATCAGAGCAGAAATCAATGAAATAGAGAACAGAAAAACAATAGAAAGAATCAACAAAACCAAAACGTGGTTCTTTGAAAGAATCAACAAAATCGACAAACCACTGGCTAGACTGACAAAAGAAAAACAAGAGAGGACAGAAATAACCCAAATAAGAAATGAAATGGGGACCCAACTGAAATGAAAAGGATTATAATAGAATATTATGAAAAACTATACTCCAACAAATTTGAAAACCTAGAGGAAATGGATAAATTTCTAGAAACACACTACCTACGCAAACTACAACAAGTGATGATGGAAATCTGAACAGACCCATAACAAGAGATGACATTGAAAAGGTAATGAAAAAACTCCCAACCAAAAAAAGCCCTGGCCCAGATGGCTTCACTGGAGAATTCTACAAAACATTTACAGAAGAGCTTGTACCAGTTCTACTCAAGCTATTTCAGAGCATAGAAGAGGAAGCAACACTTCCAAATTCATTCTATGAAGCCAGCATAACGCTGATACCAAAACCAGGCAAAGACATCACAAAAAAAGAAAATTACAGACCAATATCTCTCATGAATACAGATGCAAAAATTCTGAACAAAATTCTAGCCAATAGAATTCAGCATCATATCAAAAAAATAATACAACATGACCAAGTAGGATTCATACCAGGTATGCAAGGATGGTTCAACATTAGAAAATCAATCAATGTAATCCACCACATAAATAAAAGGAAAGAGAAGAATCACATGATTATCTCAATTGACACAGAAAAGGCTTTTGACAAAGTCCAACACCCATTCCTGGTAAAAACTCTCAATAAAATAGGTATAGAAGGGAAATTTCTTAACATACTAAAAGGCATCTTTACAAAACCAACGGCCAACATCAATCTTAATGGAGAGAGGCTGAAAACATTCCCCTTGAAGACAGGAACAAGACAAGGATGCCCTTTATCACCACTCCTATTTAACATTGTGCTGGAAGTTCTAGCTAGAGCAATAAGGCAAGAGAAAGAAATAAAGGGCATCCAAGTTGGTAATGAAGAAGTTAAACTCTCCCTGTTTGCAGATGATATGATACTATAGATAGAAAACCCTAAAGACTCCACGAGAAATCTACTGGAACTAATAGAAAGTTTCAGCAGAGTAGCAGAATACAAGATAAACATTCAAAAATCAGTTGGCTTCCTATACACCAGTAAGGAGAACATTGAAAAGGAAATCAGGAAAACAATACCATTTTCAATAGCCCCCAAAAAGATAAAATACTTAGGAATAAATCTGTAAAAGGCCTATACAAAAATAACTACAAAACACTACTGCAAGAAACCCAAAGGGATCTACATAAATGGAAAAACATACAATGCTCATGGATACTTAGACTCAACATTGTGAAAATGACAATTCTACCCAAAGCAATTTACAAATACAATGCAATCCTGATCCAAAGACCAACAACATTCTTCAAAGAGATGGAAAAACTAATCATTAACTTTATATGGAAAGGGAAGAAGCCCCGAATAAGTAAAGCAGTATTGAAGAAGAAGAATAAAGTTGAAGGACTCACACTACCTGACTTCAGAACCTACTATACAGCTACAGTAGTCAAAACAGCCTGGTACTGGTACAACGACAGATCCATTGACCAATGGAACAGAATTAAGAACCCAGATGTAAATCCATCCACCTATGGTGACCTGATCTTCGACAAGGGCCCAAAGTCCATCAAATGGGGAAAAGGCAGTCTTTTTAACAAATGGTGCTGGCAAAACTGGATATCTATTTGCAAAATAATGAAACAGGACCCATACCTCACACAGTATACAAAAACTACTTCAAAATTGATCAAAGACCTGAATATAAAGCCTAAAACTCTAAAGTTCATAGAAGAAAAAATAGGACCAACACTACAGGCCTTAATACAAGGCATTAACAGGATATAAACCATAACCATCAACACACAAAACCCAACAGATAAGCTAGATAACTGAGATCTTCTAACAATCAAACACCTATGCTCTTCAAAAGTGTTCACCAAAAGTGTAAAAAGAGAACCTACAGACTGGGAAAAACATCTTTGGACAGTACAAGTCAGACAAAGTTCTAATCTCCATAATCTACAAGAAAATCCAATACTTCTACAACAAAAAGACAAATAATCCTATGAAAAAATGGGCAAAGGAAATGAACAGACACTTCACCAAAGAAGACATTCAAATGGCCAACAGACACATAAGGAAATGCTCGCAATCATTAGCCATTAGAGAAATGCAAATTAAAACCACAATGAGATACCATCTCACCCCAGCATTACTGACACGAATCAAAAACACTGGAAATAAATGTTGGAGGGGCTGCGGGGAGATGGGAACTCTTATGCACTGCTGGTGGGAATGCAAAATGATACAACCGTTTTGGAAAATGATATTGTGCTTCCTCAGAAAGCTAGAAATAGACACACCATTCAATCCAGCAATCCCACTCCTAGGAATATATCCTAGATAAATATGAGTTGTCACTCAAATAGACATATGCACACCTATGTTCATGGCAGCATTGTTTACAATAGCAAGATGATGGAAACAACCTAGATGCCCATCAACAGATGAATGGATAAACAAGCTATGGTACATACACACAATGGAGTACTATGCAACGAGAAAGAACAACAATGAATCTGTGAACCATCTCATAACATGGATGAAACTGGAGGACATTATGGTGAATGAAATAAGTCAATCACAAAAGGATAAATATTGTATGAGACCTCTATTGTAAAACCTATGAAAAAGTTCACACACAAATTGTAACAATCTTTGTTGGTTACCAGGGATGGGAGGAGTGGGGAGGAAATATTAAATAGATAATAGATAAGTAGTATCTTGGGTGAAGGTTGAGACAGTACACAATCCAAGGGAAAGTAGCACAGCCTCTACAAGGGAAGGTCATGGAAGCCCCGCAGACACATCCAAACTCCCCGAGGGATTGAATTGCTGGGCGGAGGGCTCTGGGAACATGGTCTCGGGGAGCATCTAGCTTAATTGGCATGACACAGCTTATAAAGACAATGCTCTACATTCTACCTTGGTGAGTAGTGTCTGGGGTCTTGAAAGCCTGTGAGCGGCCATCTAAGATACTCCACTCGTTTCATCCCTTCAGGAGCAAGGGAGTATGAAGAGAACAGGATACAAGAAAACGATTAGTCCAAAGGACTAATTTTCCACAGCTACCAAGGCCTCCACCGGAGTGAGTCCAGTACAGGTAGATGGTGCCCGGGTACCACCACTGACTGCTTTGACCAGGATCACAAAAGAGGGTTCTGGACAGAGCTGGAGAATGATGTATAACAAAATTCTAACTCACAAAAAAAAGACCAGATTTACTGGCCTAAAGGAGACTGGAGAAAAGCCGAGAGTATGGCCCCCAGACACCCTTTTAGCTCAGTGGTTAAGCTATCTCTGAGGTTCACTGTTAACCCTGGGAGTGGACAGCCCTGTAAAACCAAATGAGACTAACGAGGTACAGGAGTCCAGTGACAAGGGCTAGAAGGCAGAATGGGACAAGGAAGCTGGTGATAGGGAACCCAAGGTTGAGTAAGGACATTGTTGATGTGTTGTGAGAGTGTTAACTATTGTCATAGGACCACATTTGCAGTAACTGTTAAATGAGAAATTATTTTGTTCTGTAAGCCTTCATCTTAAGTGAGAATAACAGCAGAATTGGAAGAGCATAGTCAGTGTCACTGAACTGTGTATGTAGAAATTTTTGAAATGGTGTATCTTTGGCTATGTGTATTTCCACCAAAAAAAAAAAAAGGTTGAGAATTTAGAGGGTTAATATGTTGTGGGGTTGTTAACCAATGTCATAAAGCAACATGTGTACTACTGTTTCATGGGAAACTATTTGTTCTGTAAGCCTTCACCTGAAGTACAATAAAATATAAAAAATAAAAAATTTTTTTTTTAAATTAAATTAAATTAATAAATACTAATATAACCCTATTACTCTAATACATCCAAAACAAACTCATTGCTATTGAGTCAGTTATGACTCCCAGTGACCCTGTAAGAAAGAGTAGAATTGCCCCAAAGTTTTTCCAGGGTTGTAATCTTTATAGACGCTGACTGCCACATCTTTTTCCCTTGGGTGGAGTGGCTGTTGGATTCAAACTGCCGACCTTCTGGTTAGCAGTTGAGCACTTTAACCACTGTGCCTCCAGGGCTCCTAATACTAAAACCAAACCTATTGCCATCAAGTCACTTCCAACTCATAGTGACCCTATAGGACAGATTAGAACTGTCCCTAGGGTTTTCAAAGAGCTGCTGTTGGATTTGAACTGTCAACACTTTCGGTTAGCAGATAAACTCTTAACCACTGTGCTGCCACCAGGGTTCTAGGGCTCCTAATACATACTAGATATTATATGTAGTATTTCCTTACACATTACTATAATGGACTATTAAAAAATACCCAAACTAAACCCACTTCCAGCAAGTTGATGCCAACTTATAGCAAGCCATGATTGATAGATTTGTAAATGGGGCTTCTTCTATGAGTCTGCTAAGGGTTCAGAGTTTACTGGATTAAACCTTATCTGGTGATCTAATTAGGGACAGCTAGCATAAGAATGTATTTAAATGTTGTAAGATGTCAATGTTTTTAGATATTAGGTAGCCTTCAGTATTTACATACAAAATATATATGGACGTTCAAGAATTTCATTTATTAAGAACAGAAAGATAAAGATGATTTTGAACTGGCATCAAAATAAAATTGTGCCAACTGTTATTTTGCAAGTTTGATGGGTGCTATTCATTTAAATTAATTAATTCTTTATACACAAAAATCTGTTAATCGAATTTTCATCAAATGAAGTGTAAGTATACATCGTTTAATCATCTCCTTAAAAAATATACACATTAAAAGGAAATCTGCCAAATTGAAAATTTTTTTGTAATTAAGATAGTCGGGGGGGGGGGGTAACTAACAAAGAAATTCAAGCATAATATTCCTTTGGAGAAGTTTCTCAAGTAGATTGACAATAACTTCCATGAGTCTTGAGCAGCAAAGGGGTGAACTCTAGAAAATGACACTTTGTGGTGGTTGTTAGCTGCCATGGAGTCGGCTCTGGCTCATGGCACCCTTATGCAAAACAGAAACAAACATTGCCCAGTCCTATGATATCTTCATGATCACCTGGGAAAATAGGCAAAGTCCAAGTTGCTGGTGGCATGATCTAATCTAAAGGGGGACTCTCTGAATAGGCAGCTTTCTACATGAGACCTGAAAGACAAATACCAGCACCAGTTACTGCGCTGTCTTTCCAACTTCTGGCAACCAATGGAGAAGAACATTCTTAACAGGATAAACTAATTACTACCTTAAAATTGACAAAACAAATGACCCCTTAAACCAGAGCATCCTTCCCTCACTGCAAAGAAAAATGTGACGTTTTATTCATTTGTTTATGTAAAATAGAATGGCCCCTCCTGCACTGTTTTTTTTTTTTTTTTTTTCATTACAACAACTGCAGTATCAAGTCCATATTGTTTCAGTATGGCCTAACTAGCATATTCTAATTGTCTGTGGTTTTGTGTAATATATTCCTTAAAGAAATGGAACTGATATACACAACTATATCAGTCTCTTATGTCTTTATAGTGCTATTTGTCATTAAACTTAACTATTAATAGAAAAGAGATTAAAATATATAAAATTAAAGCAAAATTACTATACATTCAGTTGAACATCTACACTCTGAGCAATGGTTTTAATCATAGCCCTTCCTATAGATCATTAGTTTGGGAATATGTTTTGCTGGAGAACATCTGGCATGCATCAAGGCTGTGAGAATACTTAAGGTGATGCTTTTTTTTTTAATAATATGTCATGGACAGTTAACTATTTATTAAATTTAGCATATGGGTGCAACTAAACCATTTCATTGGACACCTTGTCTGTCAATTATATCACCAAAATCACTGAGCTATTGTACAGGGCCAGGAACATGGAGGGAGAGGGGTTTGATCATTCAAATGGAACTAGAGTTTTTTTTCCATCCCCAGAGGTAAATAGAGCTTCTTTTGCCCCACTCCTTCCATATGACTACACTGAAATAAGGATTTGGTCAAATTCTTTTAGTTCTGTAATAATCCACAGACTTATCAAAAAAGCTGAATCATTCCCTATAAATCAACAGCTAAGAATCATTTTAACATATACAACAAAGATAAAGAGTGACCTAAACAAATGGATTAGGATTTGTTCATTTCTCCATTATCTATTAAGAGAAGCACAAAAATGATGCAGTTTATCTTTGGGACACATCCTTTGGCTGCCTCACATACTCATTGACAGCCATTTCCTGGCCCCATTCCAGGCACAAAGGAACTTCCTGTTATTCATTTCTAACATTGCAAGTCTCAGAGATCAAATTTTGATGTGGAAATTTGTAGTGTGTGGTGGCAGTATGATATCCTGGAGAAGTACATACATCTGTAGATTTTGGTGAGTTTGTTTAGACTCTTGCAGAGATCTAGAGAGTGCTAGATTTTTGGAGTTGGGGTTTTGGTGCAGAAGTATGAATTAGGAGGCTGATTCTAATTTGGTTATACTTATCCTTGCTATATAGTTGAATCCTCTCTCAAAAAGAGAACTATGGTCAGAATATACTCTATAAATTCATTTGGATTTCCAGAAAGATCTCTAACTTATCCCTTTTCCTTTGCTAAGTTAGCACAACATGGCTGAGGCTTGTGTTTTAAATCAGTATCAATTATAGTAGTGGATCTTGGAGACCCATATTATGGGTGATGCTGTGGACATTACTAATTAATAGATTTTTTAATGATGATCCTAATTACATAGGAATTTTCCATATTCTTGAAATCACCAGAAAAGAAAAAAGAAACCAAATCTATTGCCTTCGAGTCAATTCCAACTCACAGCAACCCTATAGGACAGAGTAGAACTGCCCCATAGGGTTTCCAAGGAGCAGCTGGTGAATTCAAACTGCCGTCCTTCTGATTAGCAGCCAAGCTCCTAACTGCTACGCCACCAGGGCTCCATTCTTTAAATAAGGCCCCCAAATTTGCTAAGAAGCCTGCACTTAGACTGTCTTGGCTTTTGAAAATAAAATTAACACTCATGAATTTGTAACACAATTGCTGCAATCATCCATGTGTTTCCCTCAGACTGTGGACTAGGCGCGTTTAAAGAATACAATAGAACCAGGTGTGTAATAAATAAATACTTGAATAAATAAATTTGTATTTTACTCCAGTCCCTTATAGGATATCAAAATATTTGATGCATAACACCTGGAAACATTTCATGACTGGTTTCCTTTTCTTCCAGAATATTTTCTACCCCACATTTTCTTAAGCCTCTCATTTTTTTCAACCTTTCTCCACCAAACTACTCCCACTCTGGTATCCTAGCCCAAGAGGCTACTATTTTTGCTTCCTCTTCCTTCTCTCTCTCCACTTTTGCTCTGTCTGCTTTTCCTTCTCTCAAGTCTGAGTCTTATTTTTGCTCATTCTCTGATTTACGTGATGAATAGGTGGTTATGGCAAACTCTCCTGGGTGGAGATGGTAGGATTATGGGATATGGCAGGATTTGCACCAACAATTGTTACACAAAATTTGGCCAGTTGAAGGAGGATAATTTTTTTCTTAATAATCTATATTTTTCTTCAAAAGACACAATGAATGCAAGAATTTTAAATGCAGGATAACTACACCATGAAAAAATGTCTATGTAGGTCTCTTTGTGTATATTTTAGCCTTAAAAATGCTAGAAAGCATCAAAAGTTAAAAAGTAAAATGGAATCTATTTATGAGAATATTTGAGATTTTTGAGACCAGGAAATACATAAATGAAAGGAATACGAGAGATATACTAAAGGAAAAATGTCATCGACAACAATGAAAGATGTGTTTAGTCCTTCAAATATGGGACTAGAATAAAGCAGGTATTTAGTTGTGACTTGTGAACCTAGTATGAAGATACCAGAGAATGACCAGGAATGACTCACCTAGAGCATATAAACATCTCCAAAGTTGAAGGAAAAAAAAAAAGAAAAAAAATTCAATAATAGGATCAGATGGGAACCTTTTCCAGATGGCTGGAGCTACTACATAATATGTTAGCACCAATGTGGAAAAATCTAAGCAAACAATAAACAAAATGTTTCAGGCTCTATTCAGCGTATTTGAAGGTGACATAGTTTGTGTATGGAAGTGAGGAGAGAACAATGGCACATTTCATTAAAAAAAAAATCCCTGAGATATTTACAGATTTATATTAAAAGGAAGTACTAAGAAGAAATGTAAAAAAGGGAGTTAAGGAGAACTTCAACAGGTTAAGTCCAGCTTTCAATTAGATGTGGTATGTACAATAAATAGGGTAAACATACACAGTAATTTATTGTCCAAACTGAGGCACTTTTGAGAGTGAAAGAGTGTTATTAATAGTTACATGGAAACAATAGGAGTAAACTAGGACTGACTTGGGCAAATTGGAAGTGTGGTCACTGTAACTGCAGAGGCTACATCTTGGATTAAATCATTCCTCTCAGTGTGGCATAAGGGGGCATGGTTTGTGAAAATAACACACATTTTTGACAGTCTAAGAACAAGTTGACATTCTAGCTCTTACTAGCCTCACTATGCTGAAGGAGAAGGATGTTAGGAAGATGCACTTATGAAACAATAAGCAGAGAGAAAGGAATTGTGGCCGTATGCCCAGTTTTTTGTACTAAGAATAGACCTGCTAGACAGACCTAAGAGAATGGAAAAAGAGAACACTCCAAATGAAAGTAAGTGCAAAATAATATTGATGGGAGCACATAGACCTTGGAGACTCAAAAGCTATTAGACATAGCCGGATGAGGTCGGAATATTACTGGGAGATTAAGTGACTAAGACTCTCAGTAATGTGAAGCCATGAAAATTTCCAGGTAATCTTACTATGGATTTGGTCTACAACACTCTGAGTAGAATAGGGATTTCTTAAGAACCAATTAGCCATGATGTCTGAGTATAGAAATTCTCAAAGCTATACTGTAACTTCAGTTTCAGTGTAGCTGATTAGGGATGGGAGGCGGGGAGGGGGGAACTGCCTCAATAAACATAGTTGTCAATTGGAAGATGTATCCCAATTTCAAAAGCCAATTAGTGTAAAAAAAAAAAAAGTGACTTACTTGAAGGTAATAAATGAGTTTAGGAAATAAAAACAAATCCAGATAAATCGTAGAATATTTCTACAAATGCTGAAAACTAGGTGGATTGAAGATTAAAATATACCAGGTATGCTACTTCTCATACTTAATCGTGATCAGCTGGTACTCCAGTTGATGGTCTGATAAGATTCCTTGGAACTTCATTATTAGTACTAGAGTGTTTATTAATTTCAATTGTCTTGGAATTTATGGCTAGAGGGAATGAGAATATCAAATTTGTAGGAACCACTTTAAATGTAAGGTGGGCAAGATAAACATCAGTTGAATTAATTAACAGTCATTGAAGAACCAGTTAAAAATATTATTAAAGATTTTGCCAAGTGGTTAAGATGTTCAGAAGTCAAGACAGTTCCAGTAGTAGCAATTACTTGTACCTGTCCTTATGATGCCAGGAAAGATATTGGGTGAATACTTACATATACATCTGCATCCTGGGTCATCCAACAGACAGAACATCTCCAGGCCCCAGGAGAAATGGAAAACAGTATAGGTTATTGCTATAGATTTATTATTTTCCTTAATTATTCACTTCTCCCTGCCCCATGAAAGAATTATATATCCACACCCATTGCCATGTGACTTGTCATGCCCCATCTCCGTATGGTAGGAATATACTTCCCCAACGAATTGACATTAATTTTGGACATGTGACTGGATTTGGCCAGTAGAATATGAACATTCATGAATGATGCCACTACCAAATAAAAGTTTCAAGAGCCGTTTACCTTTGCCATGCGAATGACATATTCCAAATGGAAGCTTCTCCTTCAGCCTAGAAACAGGAATGAAACGGAGCCACAACCAAGCCACACGTGCTGACATTGTGATGTGAGAGAGAAATAAATATCTGCTATTGTAAGGTTCAGTGTAAGGTGCAATGTAAGCCATTGCAGATTTGGGGGTCTTTTTTCTTTTTAAACCAGCATAAAACTAATTGATACTAGCCACTTCCAAAAGTGTAGCAGGTTAACTATAGTTTAAGAGAAATAAGGTAAATATATCCTATTTTTAAACTCTGTATTAATGTAGTTGTGAAGATCAATCAAACATATAAAATACATTTCACTTCTCTGACACCAACTAAATTGAAAGAATGCAATTCCAATCCAAATCTACTCAGTTCAATTCAGTTACATTTCAACTGCACGTGTAGTACTTCCTTCTCTGACCCAAACCAGAGCTAGGTAAGACCTCACAAGTTAAAGGGCTCAGTCCATCAGACTGCCAAGTCTGCCCATACCTTAGACACCAGCTGCATACTTGGGGACCCTTATGACAATTTCACTTCTGGCCTGCTGCCTACAAGTTTTGGGGGTTCCCCACTATGCCCTCAGGATACCAGCGGTAAGCTCAGAAATCCTCAAGGCTCTCCACACTTCTAACCAGTTGGCTCCACTATTCCCTCAGGTTTGATAATTCCCCGTAACAACTCACAGAACTCAAAGAAGCTCTTATGATTACAGGTTTATTATAGTAAAAAAGATACAAATGAAGAGACATACAAGACAAGGTCTGGGAGAGTTCCCAGTGCTACCCTCCCACTTGCATCGATGTCTGTCTCTAACCAGGAAGCTAATGGAGCTTCTATGTCCAGAGTCTTTACTAGGTCTCATTATGTAGATGTGATTGGTTGAATCATGCCTGCCTTCCCCAGAAGTTGGCTGACATCACTTGGTGATTCTTTCTGGCATGGCCATCCTTCACCTAGTCACCTCATGAGCATAACCTGTCATAACATGAGAATATGGATCACAGGTCTGAGCATCACCTGGTATTGAAAGGTGACCTAACACTCTTGGGTGAAGAAATGGATATTAGAATGCAGATTTTAGGGCATTTATATGTTCCTTTTTTCAAACTCAGATGGTACAGACAAATTGTGCCCTGAGTTTTATGTGGCTCCAAAAGATATCCGGGTGGAAAGTACACACAAGACTTGGTTAAATCCATAAAGGAAGTTTATTTTTGTAGCCCTCAAGTCCTCCTCAGTGGCTGTAGCAGCCTTTGAAGAGCTGTCGAATCCACTGGGTTGATGATTATTTTCTCAATAAAAACATGTAACATTTACTTAAAGGCTATATAAAAGATGTCCAATAAATATTGCTGAATCAATGAATTAATGCATATTTAGAAAATACAGCAAATATATTTTATAAACAAGTCAAATAAAAATTGGTCACAAGCCTTCAGGGGGAATAATATAAACCAATGTTTTTGTAGAACACAGAAACAGTATTTTCTTTTTCTTTCTCTCTCTCTCCCTCTCTCCCTTTTCTTCCTTCCTCTTTATTTATTCTATTTCTCTATCATCTGTAGAGCTCACTTTTTTTATTTTAACACCAATCTATGTTTTTGTGCCTTTCTTCTCTTTTCTCCTTTGCCCATTTAGACCTCATTTTGTTTGGATTTGTTTTAAAGCAATAAAGTACCAGGGATAATTCCAGGTTATTGCCTTATCCAGGGGACCCCAAGCCTTGAATGCCATCAGTCCACAACAATTTGGTGTTGTTCACTGTGTCATCTTATTGCATGCACTCAGAGACAGGATGGCGCTAGTGACCTGGAAACGGAACTTCTGAGATTCTAGGACCTGCTAAGATCTGCCTTTTTCCTTTGATATGTGTGTTCCTAATCTGTTTAAGTAGAGATTTATACCTTCGTTTTCCAAATAAAGTATATTAAAGTCTAATCAGAGTCACCATGGGAAAGAGTGAGAGGAACATTCACTAAGGGGTTTTAACACTGGGAAAGTTTATTAAAATATACCGAGTCAGGTCTTACCTTTCAAATGTTAGTATATTAGCCTAGAAATTGCTTGAATATACTGCTCTACTGTTTTGTTATTATTATTTTTTGTTACGGTTGGCTGTAGATATCTCTTATATTGAAAACCAAATCACTTGCCTTGGAGTCAGTTTTGACTCATGAAGACCCCATGGGTGTCACAGTAGAACTGTACTTTACAGAGATTTCAATGGCTGATTTTGTTGGAAGTAGATTGCCAAGCCTTTTCTTCTAAGGCACCTCAGAGTGGATTTGAAACTTCATCCATTTGTGATCCAGTAATACAAGCTCCAGGCCCTAAAAATAATCAGTCAATTGAACTTCCCCAAATTAAGAGAAAAGACCAAAATAAACGAGGATGATACTAGTTTATAAAAATGTCTTAGGCATTGCATTTAGTAAAAATTAAAAGTGAAATAGTTCAATTTATTTTTGCCTTTGGTGTCTTGAATTTTATAGGTTTTTAAATTTTATTTTATTTTTCTGCTTTTTAAAAAATATGAAATTATGCTTACTCCAGAGTGTTGAGTCCAGACTGGTAGTTTCTAAAAATGGGAGAAAAAAAATGATTTTATTAAGTATTACTAGAATTTAGGATTTAGAGTCTTAAATTCAGGGATTTATTGGTGAGTAAAGCAGACACCATTTTGCTGTCACCAAAAACCCTGTCTAATGGAAAAGTGAGTTATTAAAAATAATGTGATAATTGTTATGAAGGACAAATGCAGAGTACTATAAATTAAAGTTCTAATTTAGTCTAGATGAATGTATTCAATATTTTCCTGAAAAAATTTTTTTTGGTCTTTTAATTGAGACTTTAAAGGTAAGTGGTTAGCCGGCAAAAAAGGGAAAAGACCAAATGTTTTGGGCAGAGGGAACAGTATGTCTGGTGGCCTGATGCAAGGGCAGTATTGTCCATTACAGGAAATGAAAGAAGGTCAGAAAAGAAATAATGGTAGAATATTAGAAGGTAAATCTGGAGAGTGAAGTAGAGGCCAAATAACAGTGGGCCATGCTGTAAATGCCAAAAGTGGGGAAGCCATTGAAAGATTATAAACAAGAAAAACGTGCTGAGATTGGCATTATTAATTACTGATTTTTCTATACTGTATGTAAAGAATTTAACGGATAAAAAGGAAGTGGATCACTTAGGAGGCTGTTGCACTAATTCAGGGAACAGATGATGATAACTTGGATTAGATTTTTGGCAGAGAAGATGCTGAGAGATGGAAAGTTCTGAGAGCTATTTCAGAGACAAAATCAATAGAGCATCAGGCTTCACTGATATGGAGGAGGAGAGAGAGCAGAGTGTCTTGAAGGATTCTCAGGTTTCGAACTTGTACAACTGAGTGGATGTTGCTATGGTTCACTCAGATGGGAGTCAGTAGAGAAAGACACATTTTGACGTGTGTATTATACCTTTACTTTTGAACATGGTAACACAAACATAGGCAGATGGATAGATGGAGCTAAAATCAGAAGAGAGGGCTGAGATATAGATACATACTTGGTGTCAAGGGCATATATCTGATAACTGAAGCCATGGGTGGATTTGTGAACACTTGAATGAGGGCCTTTGAGTAAGTAGCGATATATGGCTTAGGACAAAGCACTGAGAAATTCAACATTTAAAAACTGAATAGGAGAAAATGGACCATCCAAATGATTGAGGAGGGAATGTTAGTAATGGGAAAATCAGGAAGGTATAATATCAAATAAACCCCCCAAAATGTTGTTATTATTATTATTTTATTTACAACCAAAAAACTCATTGCCTTCGAGTCAACCCTATAGGATGGAGTAGAACTGTCCCAGAGGGTTTCCAAGGCTGTAATCTTTACAGAAGCAAACTGCCCCATCTTTCTCCTGTGGCGTCCTGGTAGTTCAAACTGATGACATTTTTTGGTTAGCAGCTGAGTGGTTAGCCACTGCACCACCAGGACTCATTAGTATGAAATTCTTCTGAACTATCAGACAAAATCAGAATTGGAAAATGTCCAATGAACTTAGTGATAAGAAAATCATTGATGATGTCAGCAACAGTTCTCTGAGTGGAAAGGAGAACAGACACATTGGAATGGAATGAAGAATGAGAGAATGGTGAATAAATTTCTTATAGAAGTTGGACTGTGAAGATAAGAATGCAGGATGGCCGCTGGGTAGGGAACTGGCTTTGAAGGAGGGATTTTTGTTTTGTTTTTGCTCTTTTAAGGTTAGAGGGACTCCAAACCAAACCCATTGCCTTCGAGTCAATTCCAACTTATAGCGACCCTATAGGACAGAGTAGAACTGCCCCATAGGGTTTCCAAGGAGCTGCTGGTGGATTCAAACTGCCTACCTTTTGGTTAGCAGCTGAGCTCTTAATAGTGGATGGAAAGATAAAGTAAAAAAGAAGAATACAATATATACCAAAGAAGAGGACAGTGCTTAACGGGGTAATTAGTCAGGCTCAGAGGCGGCAGGACAATAGAGGCAAGTGCAAATCCTAAAAACTAATACTTACAACATGTCACTCCCTTTCTAGTTGTTCACGTGTTATCTCATTTAATTCCTAGCCATATTAGCTATATACTATTAATATCTATATCTGGCAGATGAGAAATTAATTGCTGAAGGTCCATTGTGTACCTGGTAGAGCCAGTAATCAAACCAAGAGGGCTTCGCCTCAGATTCAAGGTGTGTGTCTTAGTTTCCTAGGGCTGCTGAAACAAAATAGCATAAAGTAGGAGCTTCAAAGGACAAAACTTTATTTTCTCACAGTTCTGGAGGCTAGAATTCCAAATCAGGGCAATAGTCCTGTGGATTCCTTCTGAGGGCTCTGAGGGAGAAACTGGTCCATGCCAGTGTCCTAGCTTCTGGTGTCTCCTGGCATCTGTCTGCCCCCATTGTCACGTGGCCATCATTCCCCTATCTCTGTCACCCTGTTTGTTCTCCTTTTTTATAAGACTCCATGCAGAAGGGATTAGGACCCACCCTGCTCCTGTAACATGATCTCATGTTAACTGATAGCACCTTCAAAGACCCTGTTTCCAAACAAGGACACATTTGCAGGTACCAAGGGTTAGGACTTCAATATATGTTTTTTAGGGATACAATTCAATCAACAACAGAGGGTAATACCTTAAGCTACTTTTCTATGTGGTCCTAAGATTTCTGGTTTATTTGAGATAATACTGAAGGAAACCTGTGTTTTTACCTCCATTTTTTTCAGTGAAGATGGATTTAATCTTCATAATAAAATACACGATTATTCCAATATTTTAGACGAAGAAACAAAAGTTTAGAGAAGATGAGAAATGTCCTCAATTTTATATATAGTAAATGGTAAAGACCAAAACTGCACCCAAATCTGTGTGAGTTTAAAGCAGTTGACCTTTCCCCTTGCTAAGATGAATGCTTTTCAAATTTTCAGGGTTGAAAGCTGCCATCCTGCTGATCATAGCTACTCCAGAATTGATCCCTCAACCCTGCTTCAGAAGAAAGCTTTTCTCTTTCTCTTTTATCCTTTTCTTTCTTTTTCCCCTCTAGAACCTACTACAGTAATTCAAATTTGTGGCCCTGGTCAATGCACCGGTAGTACCCCATACCTACCTCAATCATAGCACACCTCTTTGTACTGCAATCATCTGTTTAATTATGGAACAGGGCAGCAGTTAAAGCATTTTTTAAAATGAGAAATGCTGCCAGCTGCTAAAAAAAAAGTAGCCTTACTCAAAGTAACCTGAACCAAATCTTATAGATTAGCAAACATTATTATTATTATTTTTTTTTTTTTTTTTTGGTGTGCTCAGCTTTATGAAGTAGCTGGACAAATTGTGTACGGAGCCCTGAGGCTTTTAAGAAACAAAGAGGATTGCCTTGAGTCATCGCATTTAGAGATCCAATGTTAAGGAAACATTTGCATAGAGAATGGTTGTGATCTCTGATGTCCTTTCGTAAGAGAAGACTTCAAGAACACCAAAGGGGGTTTCATGGGATAGGTGGGAGGACAATAAGCAATGGGGAGGACAGGCTGATTCTCATGCGTATCTAAGCTTGTATCAAAGATGGGAATGCTTTGGAGAATTACCGGTTATATTTGTTAGGTAATAGCGGAATATGGGGAAAAAACTAAAAAGAAGTATTAAAATTGGCCCTCTGTGTGGACACCATTGTGGTTCTGGGCAGGTCCTGACTGGCAGTGAATTATAGTACAGGTGGCCTGGCTTCATCTTTATATGCAGAACCAGGCCTAGAAGAGACACATCCCTTGGCAGTGAGAAAGTAAGGGTTCTCTTGGCCTGGAATTGAAAGTCATCCCCCCACTCACTTTATCCCCACTGAGTCTGAGGTTTCTTGGACCAGCCCGTGACAGGACATCTTAAAAGGTAATATTTGATTTATTTCTCTAAGGAGTAGTATGAGGGATTAATTGGGAAAATAAGTCATTACTATTTTTGTTACAACATAATCAAGCAGGGCCAAAGGGTTGCTTGTCTCAAGCTCTTACTCTAGTGTGAGAAGACCCTGGTGTTTTATTTTTGAAATCCCTGTATCCAGAAGAGTGCATGACCAAAATGGGCTTAATATTCGTATAATTAATAAGGAAATCAGGAAGAAGATATGTTGTTACTTGTTAGGTGCCATTGAGTTGGTTCCGACTGATAGGGATTATATATTATTAATATGTATATATTATATACATATATAAATGTATAATTTCTCCTTTGGTAGCAGGCTCACATATATATGTTGTGGTTATGTGCTGTCTAGTTGGTTCCGACTCACAGTGTCCCTATGTACAACGGAATGAAACACTACCCAGTCCTGCGTCATTCTAATAATCATTGTTACGCTTCAGCCCACTGTTGCAGCCACTGTGTCAGTCCATCTTGTTGAGGGTCTTCCTCTACTTTGTTGACCCTCTACTTTACCAAGCATGATGTCCTTCTCCAGGGACTGGGCCTTCCAGATAGCATGTTCAAAGCACGTGAGAAGAAGTCTCACCATCCTTGCCTGTAATGAGCATTCTGGCTGCACTTCTTCCAAGACAGATTTGCTCATTCTTCTGGCAGTCCATGGTATATTCAATATTCTTCACCAACACCATAATTCAAATGCTTCAGTTCTTCTTTGGTCTTCCTTATTTTTTGTCCAGTTTTCCCTTGCATATGAAGCGATTGAAAATGCCATGGCTTGGGTCACGTGCACCTTAGTCCTCAAAGTGACATCTTTGTTTTTTAACACTTTAAAGAGGTCTAATTAATTATATAATTAGTAAGTGGCAAAATCAGAGTTGTAATGTAAGTAGTTTAATTAAAGAGCCTATATTGTTATTCCTAGACAATATTTTCTACCTGATCAAAAGCAATAGGTTGGAATTATTTAAATGGATTCTGTCTGAAGTAAAATTTCCTTCACTATTAATCTTTGTAAGCATAAAGGCCTTGTATTTCCCATCAGATTAACTATATTTTAGACACAGAGTAAAGATGTGTTAGGAAATTAACATTAAAATTTCAGCATTGATTCAGTACCATAATTTTTAAAAATATTTTTAGTAAATTCAATAGCCTATTTTTAATTTTCCATCAATAATTTTCAGAGAGACACTATAGTTATAAACTGTGTAATTTGAAATTTCATTTTAGCAGACAGTGAACAACCAACGTTTATTGAGTTTTTCTTGGAGGAGTACAAAACGTTATTTAATTTGTTCTATGGCCTCTAGTTCCCTAAGCTATGCACAAAAATGTAGACGAATTGCACTAATAAAGTTTTCCAGTAGCATAGAAATTTATCCTGACCTTGAACCTGAATAAGACGTATCTTTTGTGTCCAAAAAACCCATTGCCATCAAGTCGATTCTGGCTCATAGTGACCCTATATACAGGGCAGAGTAGAACATCCCCGTAGGGTTTCCAAGGTCTATAATCTTTATCGAAGCAGATATCTTTCTCTCACTGAGTGGCTGGCGGGTTCAGGCTGCTGACCTTTCAGTTAGCAGATGAGCTCTTAACCACTACACCACTGGGGCTCCTTATCAGTTGTGTCGGGACTAAAAATTTCTACAGCTCTCTCTCTCTCCTCTCTCTCTTCCTCCCTCCTTGTCCTTCTTCCTCTCCCTCGTTCTTCTTTCTCTTCCTCTCTCTCTCCCTCTCCTCACTCTCTCTCTCTCTTTCTTTCTCTCCCACCGTCCCTTCCTTCCTCCCTCTTTCTCTCTTTCATATATATCTGGGGCCTGTATCCCCAAACAGGATGAACACAAGGTAAGCTAACCAACTGCTATTATTATAACATCTTCCCACATTTCTAGGAAGAGATATTTGGCACTGTACTTTGCAGTAGGTTACTATGAACAGTTAACACACTTGGCTGCTAATTGAAAGGTGGCTGGGAAGAAAAGCCTGGCAATCTACTTCTGAAAAATCAACCACTGAAAACCCCATGGGGCACAGTTCTACTCTGACACTTCATGGACTTGCCTTGAGTTGGAATCATTTGATGGCAACTGGTTTTATTTTTGTTTTTAATTTATTTTTATTGTTGTTTTTACCGTGAAGGTTACTAATAACTGAAATTATGCTTCCAAATGACATAAGAGCAATGATTAGATAGTTACTGAGAAAGTTCATGGCTTTACCTCAATAGTTTTCTTCCCTTTTTCTGCCATCCATTCTCCAGCTCTTCCCATTCCTTCTTTATTAAATTGAGTCTTAACTTTGCTGAACAATGCCCACTGCCAGGGCACTAATACTCTTGACTGGTTTATGGTTTAGTTGAGGATAAAAATCCACTGCCGTTGAGTCAATTTTGATTCATAGTGACCCTATAAGACAGAGTAGAACTTCCTCATAGGGTTTTCAAGGCTGTAAATCTTTACAGAAGCAACTGCCACATTTTTCTCTCACAGAGTGGCTGTTGGGTTCCAACCACCGACGTTTTGGTTAGCAGTCCAGAGCTTTAAGCACTTCGCCACCAGGGACTTCATCAAAAGGTTAGATATTTTACGTAAAGAAAATACTGCACAGTGGATTTTCACTTGTATGTCCTAATATTTAGAACAAGGGGGTGCTATTCTAGGTTAACATCGAGTCCTGGTGGTACAGTGGTTACAGGACTAGGCTGCTAACAGACAGGTTGGTGGTTCAAACCTACCAGCTGCTCCACGGAAGAAAGATGTGGCAGTCTACTTCGGTAAAGATTTACAGCCTTGGAAACTCTGCAGGGCAGTTCTACTCTGTCCTGGGTATCTGAGTCAGAATCGACTTAGCAGTGGGTTTGGTTTTTTGGTTTATTCTAAGTCACCTTTTTTGACAACTGGATGTTAACAAAAATGAAAGCATGATTTTAATTCAAAACAATCCATTTAAGTTATTGTAATTTGGAATATAGAATCTACGAGCTAAATTTTATCATCTTCCCAGTTGAAATCAGATTATTTGATTAGCCAAATCAAACCAAAAACCAGTTGCCACTGAGTCAATTCTGACTCTTAGCCACCCTCTAGGGCAGAGTGTAACTGCCCCATAGCGTTTCTAAAGTTGTAAATCTTTACCGAAGCAACTGCCCCGTCTTTCTCCCACGGAGCGGATGGAGGGTTCGTTTAACTGCAAACCTTTTGGTTAGCACCTGAGCATCTAACCATTGTACCACCAAGGCTCCTTTGACAAATCAAAGGAGGGCGTTAAAAATTCCCTTGCTCATTAAAATATACATGCCATTTTTTCCATGTCAATTACTATGGTTAAGGTAAAAAATTTTTAATGTCAAATACATTAAATTCCTTTAATAACATTTATAGAACACTGTACTTCTCTGTGGCATACTGGTGAAGAGCTCAGCTGCTAAATCCACCAGCTACTCCTTGGAAGCCCTATGGGGCAGTTCAACTCTGTGCTATAAGGTCACTAGGAGTCGACATCCACTCAACGGCAATGGGTTTGGTTTTTTTTTATTTTCATTTTTTGGTATACTTCTATGATAAAATCATTTCTGAAACATTTCCAAGAGAAGTAATTAAATAATTTGATGTTTTCACTAAAGTCTAAGTGTTTGAAAGCGTTTGACTTCAAAATACTTCGGGTGCTAACTGAAAGATTATCGGTTTGAACTCATCAGTGGCTCGAAGGGAGAAAAAACCTGGTTATCTGCTCCTGTAAAGACTACAGACTGGGAAACTCATGGGGCACTTCTAGTCTGTCATACAGGGTCACTGTGAGTGGAAATCAACTTGATGGCGCCTAACAACAACAATTCAAACTATTGTCAATTTCCTAATGATCCGTTCTGTGTGTTTCCCATTAAACTAGACTTTTTCCATTTTCAAATTCCTACTGACATAATTCTGTTAATTTGTATTCCAGCACTTCTTTTTAAAAAACTGCGGGGATAAACTAAAAATGATACGATTTTTGGATCTTTGATATCTCCTTAACATATGGAAAATAAATAGAATGTGCTAGTGACTATCTGTGGAAGATTCTTTCTTTTCTTTTTTCTTTAGTCTTCCTTGTAGCCACTGGGCACCAGAAGTTGGGACCTGATGGTTTAATGTGCAACATAATAACAAATGAGTTTTGTTTTATTATGTTTTGGTTCTGGGTGTTGGGGGAGGGGATTTGGGAACGGAGGGCTATTGTGTTTGCTAATTGAACAAATTACTTTACTATGAATTTTGGTCCCTGGAGATCATTTCAAGTGTTAGCATGACTTTCAAAGTATTGTATATGGGATAGTTTGCTTTTTCTCACCTGGCTCCATCCTGGAACTCAGATACTATGGGCTATAAAATGTGCAGTGTAAGACAAGTAATAATTCTAGCTATAGTTTAAACCGTTCTTTATGCAGTTCAAGTTATAGTTATTTTTGGTGCTTCTGCCATATTGAAGTTTATCATCCAAGTAGTACAAACTTTTATTCCTTTGGCAATATATCTTTCAGTGTGAAAATTAAAGATATAAAAAGGTCAAGCGAAAGAAATCAAAGGTTGCCAGGGCCTCAGGGTGTGAACCTGGGGTCTAGGTCTTTCTCCCTTTGGCCTGACTTGCTAATAAAGGCAGCTCTTCTCACTATTGATGTCATAGTCATCTCTCTCTTTCCTCTCAGTTTATGGCTTTGCTTTAAATTTTATTAATATTTATATTCAACGGCTTCTTCTCTCTCTCTTTTTTATTTTATTTTTACTCAATTCAATGACTTTCCTGATTGGTCTTTACTATAACTTGACTATTTTGTGTATTAACACATCTCACAAAATGTTGTTGTTGGTGGGAGGGTCTTGGGAGTCAGTTCCGACTCGTAGCGGCTCTATGTACAGCAGAACAAAACTCTGCCCAGTCCTGTGCCATCCTCATGTTCGTTATGCTTGAGCACATTGTTGCAGCCACTGTGTCAATTAATCACGTTGAGAGTCTTCCTTTTTTTTTGATGACCCTCTATTTTGTCAAGTATGATGTCCTTCTCCAGGGACTGGTCCCTTCTGACATCATACCCAAAGTACGTGCGACAAAGTTTCGCCATCCTCGCTTCTAATGAGCATTCCGGCTGTATCTCTTCCAAGACAGATTTGTTTATTCTTCTGGCAGTCCATGGTATATTCAATATTCTTCATCAACACTATAATTCAAAGACATCAATTCTTCTTCAGCCTTCTTTATTCTTTGTCCTGCTTTTGCATGCATATGAGGTGGTTGAAAATACAATGGCTTGCGTCAGGCGCATCTCAGTCCTCAAGGTGACATCTTTGCTTTTCAACACTTTAAAGAGGTCTTTTGCAGTAGATTTGCCCAAAACAGTCCTTATTAAAACTTAATTAAACTAAAATTAGTATGAAGTACAAAAGTTAAAACATTTTCCCTGGCTCTTCAGTGTAGTTTGCAGGTTTGCTATGGACTAGCTGACTTGAATCAATTTAGCATTAGGATTCAAGCCATATGTGATTTTCTAATTATGAGCATTTCAAAATTAATTCCTCCAAAGTGACATCATTAACCTGGTATATTATTTTTTTTAAATATATAAATACATATGCAAGTAGGACACACATTTGAGCCACACCCAACTTTGCATCTCAGATGTGGAATGTCTTGAGTCATCAGAGTACATATTAATCTGATATGTATGTATGTGTGTGTTGTGTGTTTATATGAGTATAAAATATACAAAAACATACCCCCCCAACACACACACATTTAAATAAGAGGTCTAATATCTTTTAAAAAATTGGATAGTCTTGTTTTTAATATCCAACAGCATATCAAGTTATTTTTATTACAAGCTGAAACATCGTGGAACATATTTTCTTTTTTATGAAAACTAGCAATTCAATTTTGCTTAATGAGTGGGATTGCTATTAAATGTAATATATATTGATTATATATACTAAGCTGTAGTTTGAAAAATCTATCAACAATTCCAAAATACCATTTCCAAGGTACAAGCATACTTATTAGTTCATGAAGATAAGATGTGATTGATGCAGGAACTTAATATAGGAAAATACAGTAAATCTTTTTGAATGATGCTTACGTACTTAAAATGTTTTATTCAATTGTTTAAAGCTTTTGCTGAGAAAAAAGTAGAATTGTCTGGGTTTCCAAAAAAAAAAAAGAATTAGACACTGGAATCAAACATAGTTTATTTCTAATGTACATTATAAACACTATCAGAATCAAAGAGATTTCAGAAAAAAAATGGAGATTTTCTAAGAAGCAGGAACGTGAAGGTGAAGGGCAGACTTTTTGATAAAAGAAAAGAGATACAATTTTAGATGGCTTATAGAATTAGGTCAATTCATTTGTTAATTGCTTTTTCTTTTGAAAGGTCTTTTGAGAGAATTTAATGTAGTAGTTATTTTCAGGATAATATACCCTTTTTCTCTCATTCTCCTATTTGATTATTATAATTTTTAGTATAGAGGGAAACCTACCACTTTGAATGAGCTAAATTATATGAATAAATTATTTCTCTGTGACAGAGCTCACGTTTCTAGACATAGTAACTGTCAATTATTTTAAAAATAAAAGATGATTTGTGATATATGTTATATGTTATTTACTTTCTTTTGCTTTTAAACGGTCTCCATAGTGTTATTAGTAGAATCAATAGGTCTAGAATGGAATGATTTGTCTTGGAATTTACCATAGCGGGTTTAAGTGGCATGCAGAAGGAGAACATCAATCTTTCACTAAACTTAAGAATAAATATAGAAGATAACCATAAGGAAGCAAATACAAATGTTTATATTAGTATCTTCTCAGAGATATGATTACATATAACAACCATTAATCTTAAAAAATCTATCATGAAAATCAATATTGTGATGAAGTCATTATAGTGAAAATAAAAAAATAAATTGAAAATATCAAAATTCTCAAGCAATATATGTATGTTTTATATATATATATATATATATATATATATATTAAGGTGGTGATTGTTGTCATTAGCTGCCATCAAGCCAGCCATGACTCGTGGCACACCATGCACAAGGGAACAAACTACTGCCCTGTGTCATTCCCATAACTGGTTGCTGATCAGACCATTGTGATCTATATATAGGGTTTTCCTTGGCTGATTTTCAGCAAAAGATCATCAGACCCTTTTTTCTAGTCCTTTTTAGTCTTGAAGCTCCACTGAAACGTGTTCAGCATCTAAATTCTATTTCATATTAAGTGCTTAGTAACATACCTGCTTTAAATAGCTAATTACCTTTAGAATTCAATCTCCATGATGGCAGGAACTCTGTCTGCTTGTCCTCTATTTTATCCCAAGCATGTAGCATAGGATCCATCACTAAGTGAATACTCAATAAATAGTAATTAAAATATGAATGGATATAAAACACTGTGATTGCTTCAAAATTGAACAAAAATTAATAGACTGTAGAATATAAACAAGTTGACTACGTTAAAAAATTATTTGTTAGCATTAATTAAAACTTAAATAAATCTGTAGTTATTTAGGGCCATACACCATATTTATATATATATATATATATATGTATATATATATATGTACTTTTATTTTTAAATTCACAAATGGCAATATATAGAACATGAGTTTGGAATGAAAACTATAATTTATTATTCATCATAGGATTGGCTCATTATGTGACTATCTTAGTACTCCTATAACAGAAATACCACAAGTGAGTGTCTTTAACAAACTGAAATTTCTCACATTTTAAGAGACTGGAAGTTCAAATTCATCGTGCCAGGTCTAGAGGAAGACTCTCTCTGTCCTCTCTGAGGCAAAATCTTGTCTCTTTCAGCTTCTCTTCCTCAGTGCCTTAGTGATTTCCACCTGTCATCAACATTTTTCTGCTTGTACTTCCTGGCTTCTGTGCCTAATCTGCTCTTTTTAGATCTCAAAAGTGATTGACACAAGTGATTGACACCCTTAGACTTAAGACATGGCCTCACTAACATAGCCAAGAAAACTCTGTTCCCAAATGGGATTATACCCAGAAGTATAGAGGTTAGGATTTACAATACATATTTTGGGGAAACATAGTTCAGTTTATAACAGTGACATACCTCTTTGTTGGCTCTTGCCACACCTCTAATTATACATAATACTAGAAAACGTTGATATTATTATCATGAAAGTTGGCTTCTCTAGTTATTTGGGCTTCTTAGTGACAGATATTTTGTGCTGTCTAAGTGGGAATGGAACGTCTTTGGTGTTACTGCGTCCCTTTTACTTGAACTGTTCAAATCTAAGCTGGGAAATAGACAACTGTGACCTGGAGATGCTGTAGAGAGGATTCATAGATCAAATATGAAATGATACAAGAACAGTGGTTTACAGGTTGTGGTCTGGGAATTTCTAGGGATTCTTTGCAGGTGTCCAGGGTCGTCTTTAGGGAAGGAAGGAAGAGATAAGTATACAAGGGTTTCAGGGTCTCCATTCATGTTTCAGCCATTTTTATCTACTTTATATATTGAACTTCCATAATGGATTTCTCTTGAGCAAAGTACAATGTGACTATTTAAGCTTAAAAACCACTATACTAAAGAATCTTAAAGGTCTTTTTTTAACTTTAATGCTCTGAATTCTATAAATACACAAAATTAATGTATCCTTTCGTTGCATACACAGTCTGTTATCTCTTCCCTTTCTGAGTGTATATTTACCTCACTTCAGGAGGATTATATATTTCTAGCCTCTGAACTCAGGTGTGGACTTAAGATTTGTTTTGGAAAATGAAGTGTGAGTAATAGAGAAGTGTGTTACTTAAAGGCAAATAGTTTAAGAAATAACATATGTTTTGCCACATTCTCTTTTCCCTATCTCTACTATCCTGGAAGCACCTACTGAGTTGAGTCTCCATCAGCCTGGACACCTGAGTGACTATGATGAGCAGACCATCTGCCGATCTGCTGAGGACATGTAGCATGAGAAAGACATCGACTTTATTGTTGTAAGCCCTGAAGAATTTTGAGTGCCATCTGTTAAAAAAAAGAAACAGGACCCATACCTCACACCATACACAAAAACTAATTAAAAATGGATCAAAGACCTAAATATAAAACCAAAAACTATAAAGATTATGGAAGAAAAATAGGGTGAATGCTAGGAGCTCTAATATACAGCATAAATAGGATACAAACCATAACTAGGAATATACAAACACCAGAAGATAATCTAGATAACTGGAATCTTCTAAAAATTAAACACTCACATTCATCAAAAGACTTCACCAAAATAGTAAAAAGACAACCAACAAACTGGGAAAAAAAAATTGGCTATAACCTATCTGACAATGGTGTAATCTGTAAAATCTATAGGAAAACCCAACAACTCTACAACAAAAAGACAAATGACCAAAGAAAAAATGAATAAAGGATATGAACAGACACTTCACCAAAGAAGGCATTCAGGTGGCTAACAGACACATGAGGAAATGCTCAAGATCACTAGCCGTTAGACAAATGCAAATGAAAACTACAATGAGATACCAGCTCACCTCAACATTACTGGCATGAATCAAAAACACTGAAAATAACAAATGTTGGAGAGGGTATGGGGAGATTGGGACTTTTATGCACTGCTGGTGGGAATGCAAAATGATACAACCATTTTGGAAAATGATATGATGCTTCCTTGAAAAGCTAGAAATGGAAATACTATACAATCCAGCAATCCCACTCCTAGGAATACGTCCTAGAGAAATAAGAGCCTTCACATGAATAGACATATGCACACCCATGTTCATTTCAGCATTATTGACAATAGCAAAAAGATGGAAATAATCTAAGTGCCTATCAACAGATGAATGGATAAACAAACTATGCTACATACACACAATGGAATACTACACAATGAAAAAGAACAATGCTGAATCTCCGAAACATCTCACATCATGGATGAATCTGGAGGACATTATGCTGAGTGAAATAAGTCAATCACAAAAGGACAAATATTGTATGAGACCACTATTATAAGAACACATGAAAATGTTTCCACACAGAAAGAAACAATCTTTGATGATTACAAGAGGGGGAAGAGTGGGTAGGGAAAAACACTAACTAGACAATAGATAAATGGTAACTTTGGGGAAGGGTAAGACAGTACAATATACTGGGGAACTCTGCACAACTTGACCAAGATAAAGTCATAGAAGCTTCATAGATACATCCAGACTCCCTGAGGGACTGAGTTACTGGGCTGAAGGTTGGGGATCATGGTCTTGGGGGACATCTAGCTCAACTGGCATAACATAGTTTATAAAGAAGATGTTCTACATCCTACTTTGGTGAGTAGCATATAGGGTCTTAAAAGCTTGTGAGCATTCACCTAAGATACTTCTCTTGTCCCATCCTGTCTGGAGCAAGGGAGAATGAAGAAAACTAAAGACAGGAGGGAAAGATTAGTCCAAAGGACTAATGGACCACGACTACCACAGCCTCTACCAGACTGAGCCCAGCACAACTAGATGGTGCCCGGCTACCACCACTGACTGCTCTGACAGAGATCACAATAGAGGGTCCTCGACAAAGCTGGAGAAAAATGTATAACAAAATTCAAACTCACAAAAAAAGACCAGACTTACTGATCTGGCAGAGACTGGAAAAACCCTGAGCGTATGGCCCCTGGACACCTTTTAACTCAGTACTGATATCACTCCCGAGGTTCATCCTTTAGTGAAAGATTAGATATGTCTATAAAACAAACAACAACACGTGCAGCTCAACCATTTATACAAGACTAAATGTGCACACCAGCCCAGAGGCAAGGGTGGGAAGGCAGGAGGGGACAGGAAAGCTGGACAAATGGAAATGGGGAACCCAAGGTCGAGAAGGGGAGAGTGTTGACACATTGCAGGGTTGGCAGTCAATATCAAGAAACAATATGTGCATTAATTGTTTAATTGAGAAACTAATTTGCCCTGTAAACTTTCACCTAAAGCACACAGACACACACACACACACAAAGAATTTTGGGTGGTTGTTGTTTAGTTTAAGGAAGGAAAACAGTGTCAAAAGTGCTTGAGGACTTTGAGGCAAACCATTCATTCAATTCAAACCAAAATAGTCTTTTACTGCCTATGTGCTTTGGGTAGATGTAAAGTCCCAACCACAAGCTTGATCTTAACTCATTAAATTTGATCTCAACTCATTAAAATCTCACCACTCTCTAAATTTTAATCTCCTGAGATATGGTCTCTGTTTTCACTAATATGTGAAAAAATGTTTTGTTTCTTTTTTAAACATTTTATTGTGCTTTAGGTGAAAGTTTACATAGCAAGTTAATTTTCCAATCAATGATTCTTACACAAATTGTTTTATGACCTTTGTTACAATCCCCACAATGTGTCAGCACTCTCCCCATTTCCTCCCTGGGTTCCTCATTTCCATTAGTCAGGTTTCCCTGTCCCTCCCTGTCTTCTCATCTTTGGTTTTGGGCGAATGTTGTCCCTTTGGTCTTTTATAGCTGATTGTTCTAACAGGCACATTCTTCACAGATGTTATTGTTATTTTATGTTGTTGTTGTTGCTGCTGTGTGCTGTCGAGTTGGATCTGATGCGTAGTGACCTTACGTAAATGTACAACAGAATGAAACACTGCCCTGTCCTGAGCAATTCTTACAATTCTTGCTGTGCTTGAGCTCATCCTTGCAGCCACTGTATCAATCTGTCTTATTGAGGATTTTCCTCTTTCTCTGACCCTCTACTTTACCAAGCATGATGTCCTTCTCCAGGGACTGGTCCCTCCTGATAACATGTTTGTTTTATAGCCCTGTCTATTATTTGGCTGAAAGGTGGCCTCTGGGAGTGTCTATAATTTCAAGTTAGAAAGACGTCTTAGGGCAATAGTCTTTGGAAAAAAAATGTTTTCTTAAAGATAACATTTCTCAGTCCACTTCTTCCATCTCTGTAAAACAATCTCTTCCATAACATGCAATTTTCCTCATAATCTTTACTCTCTGCTTTTTCTTGGTGGCTCCTTTTCTTCGAATGCCTTAATGTAGGAGCATCTGACAGACTGTTTATGCCATAATTTGCTTCCCTATCTAATTTCTTCTATAACCACTACAAATCTTCAGTTACACTAGTTAATTATTCTTGAATCTCCATATCCAGCCATAGCTTATCTTCTCTTGTATTTCTATATTTTTCCTATATGTTTTGCACCTGGAGGTTCTTATACAAATTCAGTATCAGCATTGAATTCTTCTTATAACACATTCTAATAATCATGGCTTGAATTTCTGGCAGTTCTCTGTTGATACACTGCTGTAACCGCTTTTGAATAATCTTCAGCAAAATTTTACTTGTGTGTGATGTTAATGATATTGTTTAATAATTTCCACATTCTGTTGGATCATCTTTCTTTGGAATGGGTACAAATATAGATCTCTTCCAGTTGGTTGACCAGGTAGCTATCTTCCAAACTTTTTGGCATAGATGAGCACTTCCATCACTTTGTTTCTTGAAATATCTCAACTGGTATTCTGTCAATTCCTGGACCCTTGTTTTTTGCCAGTGGGTTCAGGGCAGCTTGGACCTCTTCTTTTAGTACCATTGGTTCTTGATCATATGCTACCTCCTGAAATGGTTGAACGTCAATCAATTATTTTTGGTACAGTGACTCTGTGTATTCCTTCCAGCTTCTTTTGATGCTACCTGCATAGTTTAATCTTTGTCCCAGGACCACAAGACTGGGCAGTGTTTCCTTTTGTTGAATATAGGATTGCTATGAGTTGGAGTGGACTTGACAGCACCTAACAGCAACAATAACAACAATTATGGACTTATTTGTCAACTTGAGAATTTAGGTTTCTAGCAAAAGTCCCTTGTAAATCAACTCTGTTTAGAAAAATTAGAACAAATAGGTGCTGTTTATAATGAAATTAAACAAAGTAAATAAAATAATCAAGCAGGAGCAAAAGTATTTTCTCAGCTGTATAACAGATTACTCCAAAACTTACCAGCTTAAAACAACGAATGTTTATTGTCTCCCAGTTTCTGTGGATCAGGAAGTTGGGAGTTGCCCAGATGGTTGGTTCTGGATCAGGATCTCTAATGAGGTTGTAGTCAACATGGCTAGGGCTGCTGTCATCTGATGACTTGACTGGGGCCGGCAGGTCTGTTTCCCTCACTCTCATGGCTATTGGCAGGAAGGCTTAGTTCCTGACCTCGTGGACTGCTTGAGTGTCATGGTAGCTGGCTTCACACAGGGTGAGTGATACAAGAGAAAGAAAAAGAAGAAGAAACAATGCCTATTATGATCTAGTCTTGGAAGTCACAATTATTCTCTGACATATTCAATTCATTAGAAGGTACATTCAGCCCATATTTAAGGGAAGAGGAATTAGGCTTTACCTCATGAGGGGAGCAATACCAATGAATTTGTGGGCTTAGTTTAAAACTATCACACAAATTGTGCTGATAAATTGAGAAAGATAAAGAAAACTGAAAGAAAGCGCTTATGGGACTTTGAACTGTATTTTTTTTATTACTGTGGTAAATATGTGTGTAACAAAACATTTGTCATTTCAAAATTTTTTACATGTACAATTCAGTGAAGTGAATTATGTTCATCGTGTTGTTCAACCATCAGCACTCTTCATTTCCAATTTTTTCCATCATCCTTAACAGAAGCTACATGAGTCTCCCTTTCCCCTTCCCTCCTCCTTGCCCCTGGTAACCACTAATAAACTTTGTTCTCTATACACTTGCTTATTGTAGATATTTCATATAAGTAGGATCATACACCATTGATACTTTGGTGACTGATTTATTCCTTTCAGCGTAATATTTTCAAAGTTCATTCATGCTGTAACATGTATCAGAACTTCATTTCTCTTTATGGCTAATATTTCATTGTATGTATGCACCAAATTTTGTTTATCCATTCATCTGTTGATGGGCATTTAGGTTGTTTCCATCTTTTGGCTATCACGAATAGTGCTGCACTGAACATTAGTGTACAAGTATCTGTTTTTGTCCCGCTTTCAATTATTTTATGTATATACCTAGGAGTGGAATTGCTGGGTCATATGGTAGTTCTGGAACCATGGTGGCACAGTGATTAAGAGCTTTACTGCTAAACAAAAGGTTGGCAGTTTGAACCCACCAGCTTTCCTGGGAAACCTTATGGGGAAGTTCTTCTCTGTCCTACAGGGTCTCTATGTGTTGGAATTGACTCGATTTTTTTGTTTTTTGTTTTGGTTATGGTAGTTCTATGTATGTTTAACTTTTTTAGAAGCCACCAAACTGTTTTCCACAGTGGCTGTACCATTTTACAATCATACCAGGAATAGATGTAGGTTCCAATTTCTGGAGGAGTTATTTTTGTTATAAAGACAGTGTAATATTACATAAAGTTTGGGGAAATTAAAAAAATTATTCATAAGCCTGCCATCCTTTCTAAACAACTTTAATTTTTGCATTTTCTCATCTACACTTTATCCACTGCATCCATATTTTACATAATAGAATGATTAATATTGACCACAAACATTCAGATATAAAAACAGAAAAAGTATACATACTTCCAGCACTCTAAAATACTCTAAAAAATTGTTTTAATTAAGTTCTTCTTACCAATCTTTATCCACATATGTATTTTACTTTTACAGTTTTAATCAAAGCAAGAATTCAGTTTAACATTTGTATTCTGTCATTTTATCTTTTGGAAACATATTTCCTTATCGCCTTTGTCATGACTTTTTCTCTTAAATTTTCTTTAAGTCTTGAAACAATTATAAAAGTAATTCACGCTTATTTGATGTAAGTGTAATAATCCAAAGTTACATGAAGGGAAAAAAATCATATCTCCTCCACACTCTACTTCAGCTCCCTCCCTGGAAGTAAGAAATGTTAATAGACTGGAGTTCATCCATCCATAGCTTTTTCTATTCATTTCCCTTTGACATACAAACAATATTTAAATATAGACACACTGTTTTAAATAACAGTGATACTATATTTTTTGGCAATGGCTTTTTTTTCAAACATGGTATGACTATCCCTCCAGATCAATAGATACACATTTAACTTACTCTTTTAAATACGTTCATAATGTTCTATGACAAGGATCTTCCAGAATTTATTCAACCATTTTCCTAATGATAATTATTCCCATTCTTTTTAGGTTTTTGTCTTTAAAAACAATGCTGCAATAAAACATCCATTTACGTATGTCTTTTTATGTTGGTGCTTTTCTTTCTGTAGGCTTATCTCTCCAAAGTGACATTTACAAGATCAGCGAGTATTCATATTTGTAATTTTTTAAAATTTTATTTATTTTGTTGTTGTTGAGAATATACACAACAAAACACACCAATTCAACAGTTCCTGCTTTTACAATTCAGTGAAATTGATTACATGCTTCTAGTTGTGCAACCATTTTCATTCTAGTTGTTCCTCTGCCATTAGCATTAACTAATTGCCCTCTAAGGTTTCTACCTAATCTTTCAAGTTGCTGTTGTCACTTTGATCCCATATAGATAGTTATCAAAAGAGCATAATGCTCAAGGCAGACAATTTTTACTTGTTAAGCTAAACTATAGTTTTAAGACGATTTTAGGGGAAATTTTTGGTTTAAGGTTTAAAGATTATCTCAGGGCAAGCGTTTCAGAGGTTCATTTAGCATTCATGGCTACAGAAAGACTGGATTCCATGAGAATTTGAAATCTATTATGCATTTGTCCTTTTGATCAGGATTCTTCTATAGAATCTTTAATCAAAATGTTCATTAATGGTAGCCAGACATCATCCAGTTCTTCTGGTCTCCTGGCAAAGGAGGCAGTAGTTTATGTAGGCAATTAGCCACACATTCTATTTCCTCCTCCTATTCCTGACTATCCTTCCTATTCTTTTGCTCCAGGTGAATAGACACCAGTTTTTGTGCCTTGTAAGGCCACTTCTAAGTTTTAAGACCCTAGGAACCATGCAATGAACTAGAAAGTAGAAGAGAAGCACTAAACACTTTATTAGGCCAATTAACTGGGATGTCTCATGAACACATGACTCTAAACCTCCAAACCAAGGAACCAAATACCATGAGGTTTTGGGTGTACATAAGCAGCCTTAGCATCTACTCTTTTTTTTTTTGTCATTGTTGTAAACAGGCCTATCACACAGCTTTTGCCAATTCAGCTTTTTGCAGGTGTACAAATTATTGACAGCACTTATAATAATTGACTGTGCAACTCTACCCTTAATCAGTGTGATTTTTCCATCAAGTAAACCAAAGCTCAGTACTCCTTAAGCAGTAACCTCCCTTTTCCCCCCCTCCCTCCTGCCCCTGTTGTTTCTGTTAGGTGCTGTCAAGTTGGTTCTGACTCATAGCAACGTTGTGTACAACAGAACGAAACATTGCACCGTCCTATGACATTCACACTATCGTTGTTATGTTTGAGCCTATTGTTGCAGCCACTGTGTCAATACATTTTGTTGTCAGTCTTCCTCTTTTTCTCTGACCCTCTACTTTACCAGGTGTCTTAGTTATCTAGTGCCAGCTTTAACAAAGAGAAATATATTTCTTCAAAATACAGTAAAGTCCAAAATCAGGGCTTCAGCTCCAGGGGAAGGCTTTCTGTCTCTGTCGGCTATGGAGGAAGTTCCTTGTCATCAGTCTTCCCTTGGTCTGGGAGCATCTCAGCTCAAGAACCTCACGTCCAAATGACGTGCTCTGCTTCCAGCACTGTTCTCTTGGTGGTATGATGCCCCCTTGTCTCTCTGCTCACTTTTCTCTTTTATATCTCAAGGGATTGCCTCAGGACACAATCCAAACTTATAGATGGAGTCCTGCCTTACTAACACAACTGCTGCCCATCCTCTCTCATTAACATCACAGAAGTGAGATTTACAACATATACGAAAATCACACCATACCAGGAATCGTGGCCCAGCCAAACTGATACACACATTTTTGGGTGGACGTAATTCAATCCATGATACCAAGCATGATGTACTTCTCCAGGTACTGATCCCTCCTGATAACATATCTAAAGTATGTGAGATGTAGTCTTGCCGTCCTTGCTTCTAAGGAACATTCTGATTGTTCTTGTTCCAAGACAGATTTGTTCATTCTTTTTGCAGGTCATGGTATATTCAGTATTCTTTGCCAAACCACAATTCAAAGGTGTCAATTCTTCTGTCTTCCTTATTCAGCGTCCAGATTTTGTATGCATCTGAGGTGATTGAAAATACCATGGCAGGGGTCAGGCACACCTTAGTCTTCAGGGTGCTATCTTTGCTTTTCAACACTTTAAAGAGGTATTTTGCAGCAGATTTACCCAATGCAATGCGTCATTTGATTTCTTGACTGCTGCTTCCATGGGCGTTGACTGTGGATCCAAGTAAAATGAAATCCTTGACAACTTCAATCTTTTCTGTTTATCATGATGCTGCTTATTGGTCCAGTTGTAAGGACTTTTGTTCTCTTTATGTTGCAGTGTAATCCATTCTGAAGGCTGTGGTCTTTGATCTTCATCAGTAAGTGCTTCAAGTCCTCTTCAATTTCAGCAAGCAAGGTTGTGTCATCTGCAAACACAGGTTGTCCACGAGTCTTCCTCCAATCCTGATGCTGTGTTCTTCTTCATACAGCCCAGCTTCTCGAATTATTTGCTCAGCATACAGATTGAATAGGTATGGTGAAAGGATACAACCCTGACGCACACCTTTCCTAACTTTAAACTATGAGGTTTCCTCCTGTCCTGTTGGAATGACTGCCTCTTGATCTATGTACAAGTTCTTTATGAGCACAATTAAGTGTTCTGGAATTCCCATTTTTCACAATGTTATTCTTAATTTGTTATGATTCACACAGTCGAATGCCTTTGTACAGTCAATAAAACACAGGTAAACATCTTTCTGGTATTCTCTGCTTTCAGCCAGGATTCATTTGACATCAGCAGTGATATCTTTGGGTCCATGTCTTCCTCTGAATCCAGCTTGAATTTCTGGCAGTTCCCTATCAATATACTGCTGCAGCCACTTTCGAACGATCTTCAGCAAAATTTTACTTGTGTGTGATATTAATGATATTGTGTGATCATTTCTGCATTCTGTTGGATCATCTTTCTTAGCAATGAGCATACATATGAATCTCTTCCAGTAGGTTGACCAGCTAGCTGTCTTCCAAATTTCTTGGTATAGACGAATGAGCACTTCCAGCACTGCATCCATTTGTTGAAATATCTCAGTTGGTATTCCATAAATTCCTGGAGCCTTGTTTTTCACCAATATCTTCAGTGCAGCATGCACCTCTTCCTTCAGTACCATCAGTTCCTGATCATATGCTACCTCCTGAAATGATTGAACTTCAACCAATTTTCTTTGGTATAGTGACTGTGTATTCCTTCCCTCTTCTTTTGATGCTTCCTGTATCGTTTAATATTTTTCCCATAGAATCCTTCAATATTGCAACTCGAGGCTTGAATTTGTTCTTCAGTTCTTTCAGCTTGAGAAATGCTGGGCGTGTTCTTCCCTTTTGGTTTTCTATCTCCAAGTCTTTTCACATTTCATTATAATACTTTACTTTGTCTTCTCTAGCCACCCTTTGAAATCTTCTGTTCAGCGATTTTACTTCATCATTTCTTCCTTTTGCTTTAGCTACTTGATGTTCAAGACCAAGTTTCAGAGTCTCTTCTGACATCCACTTTAGTCTTTTCCTTCTACTCACATTAACTAGTCTTCTTTGCAGGCATATGGATATTATCTTATCACTGACAGCATTGTACTTCAGGATAGATCTTGCAGTGTTCTTTTTGAAAATGAATGCAACGTCATTCCTCTTCAAGTTGTCATTCCCAGCATACTAAACGATATGATTGTCCGATTCAGAATGGCCAACACCAGTCCATTTCAGCTCACTAATGCCTAGGATATCGATATTTATGTGTTACATTTCGCTTTTGATGATTTCCAATTTTCCTAGATTCATACTTTGTGCATTCCACAGTCTTATTATTAATTGATGTTTGCAACTATTTCTTCTCATTTTGAATTGTGCCACATCAACAAATGAAGGTCTCAAAAGCTTGTCTCCATCCATGCCATTAAGGTCGACTCTACTTTGAGAAGGCAGCTCTTCCCACTCTTCTTTTGAGTGCCTTGCTACCTGAGGGGCTCATCTTCCCGCCCTATATCAGACAATGTTCTGCTGCTATTCATAAGATTTTCACTGGCTAATTCTTTTCAGAAGCAGACTGCCAAGTTCTTCTTCCTAGTCTGTCTCAGTCTAGAAGCTCAGCTGAAACCTGTCTGCCATGGGTGATCCTGCTGATATTTGAATAACAGTGTCATAGCTTACAGCATCACAACAACACACAAGCCCCCACAGTATGACAAACTGACAAATGTTTGGTGGTCCTGCCCCTTCCTGGTAACCACTAATAAATTTTGGTGTCCATACATTTGCCTTTTCTTGTTTTTTTATATAAGTGAAGTCATACAATGTTTGTCCTTTTGAGATTGACTTATATCACTCAGCATAATGTCTTTAAGCTTTATCCATATTGTAGCATGTGTCAGTCATTTCTCCTACTGGCTGAGTAGTATTCCATTGTATGTATGTATCACTTTTTGTTTGTCCGTTCATCTGTTTATGGTCATTAAGGTTGTTTCCATCCTTTGCTATTATGAGTACTTCTGCAATGAATATTGGTGTACAAGTCTCTGTTTCAGTCTCTTCTTTCAAGTGTTTTGGGTATATACCTAGGAGTGGAATTTTCTGGGTCATATGGTATTTCTATGTTTAGTTTTTTTAAGGAACACCACACTGCTTTCCACAACATCTATACCATTTTGCATTATCACCAGCAATGGATAAGGATTAGGGTTCCAATTTCCCTACATCCTTGCCAAGATTTGTTGTTGTTGTTTTAATCTTAACTATCCTATTAGTAGTGAAATGGTATCTCACTGTGGTTTTGGTTTGCATCTCTCTGATAACTTACGATGTTGAACATTTTTTCATGCGTTTTGTGGCCATTTGAATGTCTTCTTTGGTAAAACATCTATTCAAGTCCTTTGTCCATTTTATGATTGGATTATTTGTCTTTTTGTTGTTAAGTTGTCAGTATTTTATATATATTTTGGTTATTAGATTCTTACTGAATATATGGTTTCCAAAGATACTTTCCCAGTCTGTAGCACTTCTCTTCACTTTTTTGTAAAGTTTTTTGATGAAAAAAGATTTTGATTTTTTTGAGGTTCCATTTATTTATTTTTTCTTTTGCTGTTTGTGCTTTTGTTATTATATTAGATAATCCATTGTTAAAATCTAGGTCTGACAGCATTGACCCTGCATTTTCTTCTAAGAATTTTATGGTTTAATTTGCACATTTAGGTACTTAATCCATTTTGAATTTGGTTTTGTGTATAATGCGAGGTATAGATCCTGTTTCATTTTCATAAATATCTAAGTTCCTCATCAAACTTTCAGTTTGTTCATTTTGTTTGTTTATATCACTATAGACTTATGGCTTCTTATTTTATTCCATGGATTAAAATCCTTTATTATCATTATTTATTTGGCCAGTGGGAGAACCCCTTCAAGTTCCGTCTTCAACCTTCTTACCTTTTGTGACCTCTCACCCTATTCACGTTCCAACATCCAGCTATGGTAATCCACTCTTATCCTCTGTGGCTCCTACCCCAGCCTCACTAGTATGCATGCCTTCCTTGCTGTGTGCCACTTAATAGTTTCAGAATTGAAATGTTTAGCAAGAGAAAGAAAGGTACGAGAAAGGGAAGAGGAAGAGAAACAGTATACTTTTTATTGCTGTATTTAGAAACTTAAATACTATGTTAAGAGTTTTCATGTTCTTTTATAATGTTGGGAATACAGTGGTGTGGTCATTGTAGTGTGGTGGTGGGGGGGATGGTGGGGGTTGTTTGGTGTGTGTGTATTTTCTCCCAAAGAGAATAAGTCACAACAGCAAATCTTCCATTATCAAGGTTATAGAACTGAAATTTGAGGTTAGAAAGGTTGCTTTTTGCCACTGAGGCTATTCTGACTCCTGGTGACTCCAAGTGTGCATGGAGAGTAAAACTATTCCATAAGGTTTTCGAGGCTATGACTTTTGGGAAACAGATCGCCAGGCCTTACTTCTGAAGTATCTCTGGGTGGATTTAAACTGCCTACTTTTCAGTTAGTAGTCCAGCACTTAACCATTTATGCCACCCAGGGACTCCTTAGAAAGATACCACCTGTTCCTTCTGTTAATAGAACCATCTTCCCACTAATATTTTAAACAACAGAATCATATTTGAATTCTCTCCCTTCCTCGTCTCCCACAAAATCTGTTAGGTTCACATTGTCAATATTTTTTTACACTTCTTGTTATTTTCATTTCCTTTCTGTGTTTTCTTTCTGAGGCACAATCTTCCTCCTTGTTTGTCACAATGTAGTCTTACAACTACATTCTTTATGCTTTCGTCTTACAGGCTTTGCCCAATTAATTGTTCTCTGCTCCCCATTGCCGGGAGACTAAAAGCCTTCTACAACTTTTAGGTTCTCTTTCCAATCTTTTCTTTCCCACTCTTCACTTTCAAAATTTGACACTCCAGGTAAAGTAAATATTTATTGTTCCTTTTGTAAACCCTTGAATTTCCAGCTCTTGGCTTTTCCATTGTCCATTTTCACCAGTGGAATCACCTTCCTTAATACTCCATTTGCTTGGATACTCCCCAGCATTTAAAGCCCAACTTAAATGCAGTTGAAATGTCACAGGAGTCCCCTGAGTAGACGTGAATCTGGCCAATTCTTAACCAAATGGTTTGTGTTATTTTCTACCATGCATTTTCTTTTTAATTTATCAAAATCTTAGCAGTTACAATGTGCCACACACTATTCTAAGGGCTTGCAAGTACTCACTTATCCAGTCTTCAAAACAACCCTAAAAGTAATAACCTTCATTTTAAAGATTAGGAAATAAGCCACAGAATGTTTAAACAATTTGCCAAGATCCCATAGCTATTAAGTGGGAATCCAGTATTTTAATCCAAAGTCTGACTCCTGAGACCACGTATTTAAATTTTGTGATGTGTGGTTGATATTACTTTTTCATATTTTTATTGCTTCTACAATTATAAAAAGGGAAAATCCATTATTTTTGTTTCTTAGTGTGTCATAACAAAAAAAAAAAAAAATTACCTCAAGTGAGTGGCTTTAAAGCACAGAAGTTTATTTTCTCAATGTTCTGGAGGCTAAAAGTTCAAATTAGAGTCTAGGCCTTGTCAATTCCTTCTGTAGCTCTGTTTCCTAGTTTCTGGTGTCTATTGGCAGTCCTTGGTATTCTTTTGCTTGTAGACAATCTTCTGATGGCATCTGTCTTTCTCCAATGTGTGTGTGTATGTCTGTATGTATCTATTTTGCCCTTTTTATAAAACACCTGTCAGAATGTTTAGGTTTGGAATCACCGTATTGAAGCCCTGGTGGTGCAGTGGTTAAGAGCTACAGCTGCTAACCAGAAGGTCAGCAGTTCAAATCCACCAGCTGCTCGTTGGAAACTCTATGGGGCAGTTCTACTCTGTCCTATAGGGGCGCTATGAGTCAGAATTGACTTGATAACAACGGGTTTGGTTTAGTACTCTGTTATGGTTTCATTAACGTAACAAAAGAAAATCCCTATTTCCAAACAGAGTCATATTTACAAGTTTTAGGGCTTCCACATATACATTTTTAGGGGACACATTTCAGTTAATATAACCAATGTATCAGCCATTTTACCCTACAGATATATTGCATTTATAGAACATTCCTTACATACTGGTTTAATAAACCAAAGTGCTAACATTTATAGAGCACCTATTATACGGAAGCAATAATACTACACAATTTGTATTTATCAGCTTATATAGTGTTTCAGTAATCTGAACAAAAGATACTGATATAATAAGTCTCAAGCCACTTCTTTATTCACAATCTGCCCCAAGAAGAGCAGATTGAGAACATTTGAGTATGTGATCTCTGGACCCCTGGTGGTGCAATGGTTAAAGCACTTGACTGCTAAATGAAAGATGGATGGTTCAAACCCACAAGCTGCACTTCAGGAGAAAAGACTTGGTGATCTGCTCCCATAAAAATTATAGCCTAGAAAACCCTATGGGGCAGTTCTACTCCATCATGTAAACTTGCTATGAGTTGGAATCAACTCCAAGCATCATGACAACAACAAATGCTTTGAATAGCTTGAATAGATTGTTTCATTTAAATCTGTCAACAGCTGTGTAAATTGGAGAATAGCATCCCCACTTATAAATGGGGAAACAAGTTCAGAAACGTTAGCTAAATTACCAAGGTCACACATTTATAAGAAGCACATCTTGGGTTTTAACTCTATTTTCTGACTCTCAAATATGAATTTCACTTTATCCCCTCTCTCTCTTTCACATATGCTCCACAAATGGATAAACAAGAGAAGAAAGAAATTGTGCTCTGGCATGCCCTTCTCAAGGTATCCTTTGGGGAACTAAAATCATGAGCAATGCATTAGTAATCAAGGGAAATAGTTCACCAAGTTCATATGTAAATGAGAGATGCTTCTACAGAGAACAAACATGGGAGTCTCTCTTTTCTTCGGGTTTAGATATTAGGTCAAAAATAAACAGGCATAAGTAAGACTCTATGAGAAGCTTGAACAAATATTTTCTACACCACTGACGGTATTAGTGGTTTTAAAGGAGTGAAAATAAATTATAGTCAAAATAATAAAGGCTGTAGCTATGAAAATGTGGTTGATTGTATCATCTAATTTCTCAGAATTTTATCTTACAAGTCAAATTAATTAGTGAACAGGGAATTCCTCTGTACTTCCTCAAAGATATGCTTTGGAAAAGAACAAGCATATCCAGCCAAATCGATTCAATAGTTAAAGAAAAATGAGAAAGAAAACTAAACAAATAACGTAGCAAAAAACAATGGGGTTGAGTTCTAAACTTTATGAACTTTATAGCCATCATAATAAAAAACTAAAATTAAGCTTATGGCTCAGAGATACTAAGACTGCTATAGCAACATTTTATATGTCTTAAATAGAATCTAATGCTTCATCCATGGTAATGACTTTCAGCAGATATTCTACCCAAAGCCAGATGTGTATGACGCACTCCCATTAAAAAACACTTCCTCACTGAATCTCAATGAGAGAATAAGAGGGGCCAAACTTCTCAACTACCATGAGACCAGGAGAACTAGATGATGCCCAGCTACCACCACTGACTATTCTAATCAGGGTCACAAGAGATGGACTCTGAGAGAATGGGAGAAAAATGTGGAACAGAACCTCAAATTCCTTAAAAAAAAAAATAAAGATTTACCAGACTGGTTGAGACTGGAGGACTCCTCAAGGCTATTGCCCTGAGATACTCTTCAAACCTGAACTGAAACTAAGCCCTGAGATCACCTGGTTGCTAACTAACTGATCGGTTCACAGAATAATGACTATCACCCATAAGTACTGTCCTCCTTTAAAAAAATCACCTATATGAGACCAAATGGTCAACAGTATAAGGGGGCAGGGAAACTAGATTAATGGAAATGGAACAACTAGAACAGAAATAATGAGAATGTTCATGCAGTATGAAGAATGTGACCCATGTCACTGAACAATTTGTGTAGAAATAATTGAATGGAAACATAAACTGCTATGTAAACCTTTACAGAAAACACAATGAAATATTTGAAAAAGTGTCCAAACTCACTCCTTGGTTGTTATATATAATATCTCCAATGCAAAGAGATTGACCTTAAACTTTTATCTATCTGTATACCTTTTTTAAAAAATTTAAGTTAACGTTTATTTTGGATAGGAAGTTTTGCCTTACCCTGCACGATCTTACCCATAAATCTGACCTAGGTGGGTTTATTTCATGCCCACACAACCACTTTTACACAATGAGGATGTGGAACATGTCTTCATGGTTACAAGACAAGCAGGTGAATTATATTAATTGGCACCACTTTGCTCCCATTCTTTAGAAAATGATGAGGAAGAAAGTGAGCAAAGACAATAATTAAAATTGGTGTATAGTCTGCTGGCTATTGCATACCTAAGGTGCCAGAACTGAAATATTTTACTATGAAAAATCTAACTATATGAAAAGTAATATATTACCATGTTAATTCTAGATAATCTTTAAGTCAAACTCAGTTTTCCTCCTATTATTAAGAGAATATTAAAAGCAAAATTTCAAGCATGACATTAGCTGGTATCATTTACAGTATCAGGAGATAAGAATATACACTCTTCAATAATAAACCCCAATACAGTATTACATTATTTGTTATGTATGGATAGTGTGGCTTTCAAACTTTTTATGCTGCTATATTCATTATTCAGAACAAATTTTACATAAAAGCCCAGTGTACAAATGAATAGAAACAGAAATACTCTGTTGAAGAGATGGGTCGAGAAAGGTGCCTGGAGGTCTTCCTACTCAATGACTCATGGGTCCCAAATCACATTAAACAGAAAAATAAAAAAATGAGCCTTTGATTTTGGAATAAGATTTATTGGGGCCTAAATTGGCTATTCCAGTTTCTAGCTATGAAAATCAGGGAAAATTATTTAATTTCTCTTGGATATGACTTACTTGTAAATTGGAAACCTCACAAATGGATTTTGTTTGAAAATAAAATGAAATCATATTTCCAAAAGTAATTTGTATACTGTAAGGTATATATAAACATATAATTGTTAATGTGTTGAATTTCAGTTTTTATTGACTGTATATACTATTTTAATCCATATCCTGCAATTTAGAACTCTTCCTCCCTCTTCCTACAAAAAAAAAGATTTAGAATTGTCATGTACTCTCAGGTCCCAAGTAAATCTAAAATAATTGTCAATATCTGTCAATATCTGGGACTTCCACTTTTTAGATGGAAAATCAGAGAATATTATCAGTAAAGGATGTTTACACTCACCACTGACTAAATCATTCTATGCTGGCTATTGTTTAATAAGCTGTAATACTGTTACTTACTGATATATTAGAACTTGATATGTTTCATGGCATTCTGGTGGTGCAGTGGTTAAGAGTTCAGGCTGCTAACCAAAAGGCTGGCAGTTTGAATCCACTACCCACTCCTTGGAAACTGTATGAGGCCCTTCTACTCTATCCTATAAATTCATAAGTATCTATATTCTTTTGGAGCGGACAGCATAAGCATAAGCTATTGACTTAGTAGATAATTTTACCCCCATGTTTTAATATAAATCTTTTCTAGAGAGCGTATTCCTCATGAGATGATAGAACTAATAAAACATCTTTTAGGATAATTTCACTTACAATGAGATCTCACAGTACAGACCTTGAAGTAAGATATTTCAGAGAAGTGCCATTGTCAATGTTGTTTGAACTGTGTCAGCAATGTGGAATAGTTGTCTAAACGTGTGATTAGTAATATTATATTGAGTGAAAACGTTTGCTATTTAATGTTTTATGTCCAGTGTCTTCCTTGCTGGCTGGCATGCACTTGCTGACCCCAGAACAGTGGAAGTAAAATTATCCCAATAGAAGCTTAGGGATATTATTGTGGATGTCATATTTGAAAAAGGCAAGAAGAATGAGGGGTTAAAAGCTGAAAGCTCAGTAAGTATGAAGGATTCTAACTTCACAGAATGTTTATCATGACCGCATTTAAGAAAGAATAGTTGAAATTAATTATTAAAAACAACACTCCTCTTACAATTAAAAGACACAATATTATTTTCATTACTGTTTCTCCAAGAGGAAAATAGGCATTGAACTTTTAAGGAATGAAGTTGAGACATTGTAAATATAAGTACAGTATTTTCGAGGAAGATGTTATAGGAAGACTGTCCTGACATTTATTTTCATACGGGAAGAAATATAATCTAACCATGCTAAGTTTCTGTTATTATTTATCTCTGATAACACTTTTTATACGTCTTGTGCATTAACAGAATTGTTTGATAATAGGCTATAATATGATCCCAAGCTTAAAGCAATCTGATTTGTACATATCTATTTCCATAATGCATTATTATTCTTACAAATATTTAGAAGACAGCAGTACACATATTAGTGTATTAACCCATGTAATTAGACAATGGATGCTTAATTTGAAAACAAAACTCCTCGTTTACTTTTAAAACAGAAAAGAAAACTTCATTCTAAGGTCCACTTTCAAAACCCAGGATTTGTTTAACTTTGTTAATTATTAGATCGTTTAAGGAGCTGTCCAAACTTGTAAACACTTGATATCGATCTACTCAATAAAAAAAAAAGTAGTTTTGGTAATGATATAAAAATTGCAAAAACAGTAAAAAGTGAGAAATATTATTAAATTTGGTATGACTTATTATAGTCTTTCTTTTGATAGACTGTCCCTGGACAAACCATCAGGGACTAGTGAGTGATCATGTGTGTATAACAAAAAGTATGTGAACTAAAAGGGAGGGGCTATCTGAAAAATAGACAACTTTCACTTTAGCACATAAATTGCTTGTACCTGAAAGGCGGAAAATAAACTAGCTAGATTGCTAAAGGCAGCTCTAAATGCTACTTTTTCAAGCGTGACATTGTGTTGTAAGATTCATACCTGTGCCTCTGCTATTTATCTATCTGCAAGTGATTAAGATGATGCTATTTTAAGTCAGGTGTCCACACAACTGTCAGCCATCATGAGTTGTGGAGCAGAGAGCATAACCGTTAAGGCTTAAAGTCTATACATCATGTGCTGTCCAAGGCACAAAAGTGAAAGATAGTGAAGGCTAGGAGCAAGAAAAAACGTGGGCCTCTTGTCAACAGGGATGTTGCCCTTGTCAAGTAAGGCTTATACTTGCTAGAATGTAACAGGATGCCCATCTGTTTGGTCAAAAACACAATTGCTGTACAGTGGAAAATTATCTCAGATTAACTTGAAATGTCTGTTGTTTTGCAGCTCTTTGGCCATTTTCCTGACAGAAGGTTTGGAGAGTGAATTACTGGATGTGGAAAATAAATTTGGTTAAAGTGACAATAAAAAACTCAACAATTCTCTGTAAATTAGTAAAGGTATTGTTATGACTTAAAATTTTATAATATTTGTCTGGATCCTACTTCAAATAATATTTACAATTTATATTAGATAATATTCCAAACATTTAAAGCTGTAATTTCAAATCCAAAGCTTTTAATATTGTTGTTCTTGTGAAAGTAATGATGTTGATCTGTGCTGAAAGAAAAAAAAAGTTACCTATTCCATTTTTCTAGTGAAAACATGGTAATTGACAAAACAACATTCCGTTATAATTGGATTTCCAGAGATTTTCTATTTGTACAAGTTTTTAGGTTACACCATGGACTGGTAGTTGTCTGTGGACTATGCTTTCAGTTCTACCACTAGAATGTGACTTAATTTCAAAGTATTTCAAAGGGACTACTTTCACCTTTGTGTCCCTAGCACATTGCTAGTGTCTGACAAATGTCGCCATTCAGCAATACTTTTTGACAAGATACTTTAATTTGTAGTGCTTCAGCTGCATTATCTATAATACGGATATTAAAATTAACAGAAATAATTCCTCAACTACTATAATCTCATAAACAAATCCTACATTTTTAATATAAAAATGACATAAAACTGTGGGAAGGGAATTATCCAGATAGAGAATAAAGCTCAGGCGTAGTCTGTATGTAGCATAAATAAACTTAACATCACAACTTTCCCTTTGCTTTGCACCTGTGAACAGAGAAGTCCCCGGTAGACTGCTGAGCACAGGTGTTATGTGCTCAATTCACCTGAGACCCCCTAAATGGAATAACTTGCTAAATTTACTTCTCCATGAAGGTTCTGAGTGGATCTTTTAGAAGCTCTTGACAGAGTGAACTTTTCTGTAACCCTAAAATTAGTTATGTCTAAATTCAGCCTCATTGTTTTTTTACATGAGATGTAAAAAGTCTGTGGTCTTACTTGGTACATCAGAAATCAATGTGTCTGTCCTCAGAAAGCTGAGGCAAGAAGCAAATTATATAATAATGTTCTGTACTTATTAATAAAAGGGATGATTATACCTGTTCCCAATGAGACATGGTAAATTGATTTTCTTTAACAAGCTCAGCAGGGGACTCCAAGCTTACAAGGATGGAATGAGTGCTCACGTCAGAGAAGGGGCTTGAAATTTTGAGAGGTGATTTTGAAAGGTATGCTTCTCTGGCACCGCACCTGAGATTCTCATTCAATAGGTCTGCTTGGAGCCATGAAATCTGACTGTTTGAGAACTCTAGCCCCCCAGGGTTTCTGATGCAGTTAGCCTATCCCGAACTTTTTATTGAAAGTCAGGTTTACTGAGGTATTATATACATAAGTAAAATCACCCAGTTTAAGAGTACAGTTGTGACTAGTGTATACATTGTGTAACTGCCAACACTATAACATTATAAATGTATAGACCAGCTTCATCACTCCAAAACTTTCCTCCTGCCTCTTTGCGGTCAGTTCCCTCTCCCTGCCCCAAACACCTGACAATCACTGATCCTTTTTCTGTCAATATAGTTTTGGCTTTACTAGAATGGCATATACATCGAATCATAGTATATCCATGCTAAGTGTGATTCAGTTAGCATTATGATGTTAAGATTTGTCTTTGTTGCATATATCAGTATTTATTATTTCATTTTACGTTGTTGTTAAGTGCCGTCGAGTTGGTTCTGACTCATAGTAAATCATATGTACATCAGAACGAAACACTGCCTTGTCCTGTGCCATCCTCACAATTGTTGTTATGTTTGAGCCCATTGTTACAGCCACTGTGTCAATCCATCTTGTTGAAGGTCTTCGTCTTTTTCGCTGACCCTTCTACTTTATCAAGCATGATGTTCTTCTCCAGGGACTGGTCTTTCCTGATAACATGTTCAAAGTAAGTAAGACAAAGTCTTGCATCCTTGCTTCTAACTAGCATTCAGGCTGTACTTCTTCCAAAACAGATTTGTTCATTCTTCTGGCAGTCCATGGTATATTCAATATTCTTCGCCAACCATAATTCAAAGGCATCAATTCTTATTCAGGCTTCCTTATCCATTGTCCAGCTTCAAATGTATATGAGGCGATTGAAAACATCATGGCTTGCGTCAGGTGCACTTTAGTCCTCAAAGTAACATCTTTGCTTTCTAATACTAGAAAGGGGTTATTTGCAGCAGATTTACCCAATTCAATGTGTCATTTGATTGCTTGACTGCTGCTTCATGGGCATTGGTTGTGGAGCCAAATAAAATGAAATTCTTGACAACTTCAATCTTTTCTCTGATTTTTGTTTTCTTTATGCCAGGGTGTAATCCATACTGAAAGCTGTGGTCTTTACCAGTTAAGTGTTTCAAATCCTCTTCTCTTTCAGCAAGCAAGATTGTGTCATTTGTAGGTAATTAATAAGTCTTCCACCAGTCCTGAAGCTGCGTTTTTCGTCCTACAGTCCAGCATCTTGGATTATTTGCTCAGCATGGAGATTCAGTAAGTATGGTGAAAGGATACAACCCTGATGCACACCTTTTCTAATTTTAAACCATTTGGTATCTCCTTGTTGTGTCTGACTAACTGCTTCTTGGTCTATGTAAAGGTTCTGCATCAGCAATGATACCCCTCGTTCCACATCCTCTTCTGAATCCAGCTTGAATTTCTGGCAGTTCCCCGTCAATGTACTGCTGCAACTGTTTTTGAATTATCTTCAGCAAAATTTTACTTATGTGTGTCAGTTTGTCATACTACGAATGCTTGCATGTTGCTCTGATGCTGGAAGCTATGCCACCAGTATTTCAAATACCAGCAGGGTCACCCATGGTGGACAGGTTTTAGCAGAGCTACCAGACTAAGACAGATTAGGGAGAGGGACCTGGCAGTCTTTAAAAAAACCGACTAGTGAAAATCTTATGAATAACAATGAAACACTGTCTAATATAGTGCTAGAAGATGAGCTTCTCAGGTTGGAAGCCACTCAAAATATGACTGGGAAAGAGTGGCCTCCTCAAATTAGAGTCCACTATAGTGATGTAGATGTAGTAAAGTTTTGGGATCTACATTTGCTGATGTGACACGACTCAAAATGAGATGAAACAGCTACAAACATCCATTAATAATTGGAACATGGAATGTACAAAGTATGAATCTAGGAGAGTACAAAATACCGGGGAAATCAGTGCAACTTGACCAAGGCAAAGTCATCGAAGCTTCATAAACACATCCAAACTCATGGAGAGATCAAGTTACTGGGCTGAGGGCTGGGGTCCATGGTCTTGGGTGACATCTAGCTCAATTGGCATAACATAATTTATAAAGAAAATGTTCTGCATCCTACTATGATGAGTAGCGTCTGGCATCTTAAAAGCTTGTGAGTGGCCATCTAAGATACTCTTATGGTAGCACCCAATCTGAAGAAAAGGGGAATAAAGAAAACCAAAGACACAAGGGAAAGATCGTTCCAAAGGACTAATGGAACACAACTACCACAGCCTCCACCAGACTGAGTCCAGCACAACTAGATGGTGCCCAGCTACCACCACTGACTGCTCTTATGGAGACCACAATACAGGGACCTGGACAGAGCTGGAGAAAAACATACAACAAAAATTGAAACTCACAAAAAAAAAACCAGACTCACTGGTCTGATGGACACTGGAGAAACCCTGAGAGTATGGCCCCTGGACACCCTTTTAACTCAGTACTAAAGTCACTCCTGAGGTTCACCCTTCAGCCAAAGATTAGACAGGTCTATGAAACAAACAATAATACATGTAATTCAACCATGTGTAAGTGACCAAATGGGCACACCAGCCCAGGGGCAAGGACAAGAAGGCAGGAGGGGACAGGAAAGCTGGATGAGTGGAAATGGGGAACCCAAGGTTGAGAAGGGGTGACTGTTGACACATCTCAGTTGGCAACCAATGTCACAAAACAATATGTGTAGTAATTGTTTAATAAGAAACGAATTTGCTCTTTAAAACTTCACCTAAAGCACAATTAAAGCAAAACAAAACAAAAAAAAAGAACACTTGAATATAGTATCCTAGGCATTAGTGAGCTGAAATGGACTGGTATTGGTCATTTTGAATCAGACAATCATATGGTGTACTATATCAGGAACAATAAATTGAAGAGGAATGATGTCATATTCATTGTCAAAAAGAACATTTCAAGATCTATCCTAAAGTACAATGATAGGATAATCTATCCTAAAGTCAGTGATAGGATAATATCCATACGCCTACAAAGAAGACCAGCTAATACAATTATTATTCAAATTTATGCATTAACCACTAATGCCAAAGATGAAGGAATTGAAGATTTTTACCGACTTTTGCAGTCTGAAATTGATCAGACGTGCAATCAAGGTGTATTGATAATTACTGGTGATTGAAATGTGAAAGTTGGAAACAAAGAAGAAGGATCAGTAGTTGGAAGATGTGGTCTTGGTGATAGAAACGACACTGAGATCACGTAATAGAATTTTTCAAGACCAATGACTTGTTCATTCCAAATACATTTTTTCAACAACATAAGCAGTGACTATACATGTAGACCTCACCAAATGGAATAGTCAAGAATCAAATTGACTATGTCTGTGGAAAGAAACAGTGGAGAAGCTCAATATCATCAGTCCAAACAAAGCCAGGGGCTGACTGTGGAACAGACCATCAATTGCTCATATGCAAGTTCAAGTTGAAGGTGAAGAAAATTAGAACAAGTCCAAGAGAGCCAAAGTATGGCCTTGAGTATATTCCACCTCAACTTAGAGACCATTTTAAGAACAGATTTGACGCATTGAATGCTAATGACCGGAGACCAGACTAGTTGTGGGATGACATCAAGGACATCATACATGAAGAAAGCAAAGGATCATTAAAAAGACAAGAAAGAAAGCAAAGACCAAAATGGGATGTCCCAAGAGACTCTGAAACTTGCTTTTGAACATTGTGTAGCTAAAGTGAATGGAAAGAATGCAGTAAAAGAACTGAACAGAAGATTTCAAAGGGCAGCTCCAGACAACAAGGTAAAGTATTACAATGAAATGTGGAAAGACCAGAAGTTAAAAAACCAGTAGGGAAGAACATACTCAGCATTTCTCAAGCTGCAAAAACTGAAAGAAATATTCAAGCCTTGAGTTGCAATATTGAAGGAGTCTATGGGCAAAATGTTGAATGACTCAGGAAGCATCAAAAGAAGATGGAAGGAATACAGAGACATTACACCAAAAAGAATTGGTAGATGTTCAGCCATGTCGGGAGGAAGTATACCATCAAGAGCCAATGGTACTGAAGGAAGAAGTCCAAGCTGCGCTGGAGGCATTGGCAGAAAACAAGGCTCTAGGAATTGATGGAATACCAATTGAGATATTTCAACAAATTGATGCAGCACTGGAGATGCTCACTCTTCTATACCAAGAAATTTGGAAGACAATCACCTGGCCAACCAACTGGAAGAGATCCATATTTTTGCCCATTCCAAATAAATGTGATCCAACAGAATTCAGAAATTATCAAACAATTGATTTTATTATTTTTCCACAATTTCTACCATTCACAATTACATGGATATTTGAGTTCTTTTTGGATTTTGACTATTATGGGTCGAGCTTCTGTGAATACTAGCACACAGATCTTTGTGTGGACATGTGTATTCACTTCTCTTTGGATTGCTGAGTCACGTAGTAGGTGTATGCTTTACTTTATGAGGAAATGCCAAACTGCTTTCCAAAGAGGCTGTGTCATTTTGCATTCCCACCAGCAATGTATGAGATATCCGCTTGCTATACACTCTTGCCAGAAAATGGTATTGTTAACCATTTTGATTTTAGTCATTCTCATAAGTATGTAGGGGTAACACATTGCTTTCATGTGCTTATTGGCAAAAGTCTGTGGCTTATATTTTCAATTTTTAATAGTGTCCTTCTAAAAGCATTTTAAAATTTTAAAGTCCAGTTTAGTAATCATTTTAGGTAGGTCCATGTTTTTGTATCAGATCTAAGAAGTGTTTGCCTAACATAACATCAAAAAATATGTTCTCCTGTGTTTTCTTCTACAAGTTTTATTTTATTTGGTCATACATTTAAGTCCATGATCCATCTCAAGCTAACTTTTTGATTATGATTTAATATGATTTGTTAACGGTAATTGTCAGGACTCATTATTTTTGCCCGTAAGTAACCAACTTTTCTAGCATCATTTGTTGAAAACATTATCACTATTGAATTATCTTCTCACCTTAGTCAAAAATTAATTGACCTTATATATGTGGGTCTATTTTTGGTCTCTATTATATTCCATTGATCTATATGTCTACCCCCTAAAATCAACACCACACTTTCATGGTCTCTATAGATTTATAGTTAGTCTATTCAGATAATTTTAGTCCCTCAACTTTTTCTTTTTTAAAGTTGCTTTGATTTCCTAGGATCTTTGTATTTCCATATGGATTTTAAAGTCACTTCTTAATTTCTAAAAAAAAAAAAATGGACACAGTATATGTCTCCACTTATCTCTTAAATTTATGTCAGCAATATTTTATAGTTTTCAGTTCAAACGTTTTGCACATATTTTCTTAATTTATCTTAGCATTTAATGTTTTAATGAAACTATTGAAATTGGTATTTTTACATTTTAATTGTTCATTGGAAGTTTATAGAAATACAATTGCTTTTATTATATTGACTTCATACCCTATAAGCTTTCTACACACATATGTGGTCAATTTTTTTGTAGATTCCTTGGGATTTTCTACATAAATGTTTGAGTTATGTGAGAATAGCATTTTTATTCTTCCTTTCAATCTGCATGATTTTTATCTCTTATGTATGCCTTGTTACACTGTGTAGGACCTCCAGGACAGTGCTGAGTATAGGTGGCAAGAGGAGATATCTATTTTAGTCCTCTATTGCTGTGTAGGAGCCCTGGTTAGCACAATGGTTAAGAGCTCAGCTGCTAACCAAAAGGTTGGCAGTTGGAATCCACCAGCTGCTCCTTGGAAACCCTATGAGGCAGTTCTACTCTGTCCTATAGGGTTGCTATGAACTGGAATCAACTTGATGGCAACGGGTTTGGTTGTTTTGGTTTATTGCTGCGTAACAAATTGCTACAGATTTAGTGGTTTATAGAAACACTCATTTATAGCTCAGAGTTCTAAGATCAGAAGTCTGGAGACAGAGTACTGATGAGTTCTCTTTTCAAGGTCTTACAAGTTGAAATCAGGATATCAGCTGGGCTGTGTTGCTTTCTCAAGACTCTGAGAAAGAATCTACTTCCACGCTCATTTAGATTGTTGCCAGAATTCAGTTCCATGTGGTTGTAGAATCGGGTCCCCATTTCTTTGTTGGCTGTCCACTGTGAACTGCTCAGTTTCTCAGGCGTCCCACATTCTTTGCCACATGGCTCCTCCCATCTTCAAAACCAACAACAGAGAATCTCCTTCCCTTTCATATTTTGAAAATCTTTGAATTCCTCTGTTTCTGACTCTTAAACCCAGATTTAAAGGTTCCGTATCATAGAAATACAATTGCTTTTGTTATATTGACCCCATACCCTATAAGCTTTCTACAAGGTCCACCAGGATAATCCCCTATTTAATTAACTCAAAGTCAACTGATTAGTAATCTAAATGACATCTGAAAATCACTTTTTGCTATAAAATAGTCACAGAAGTGATCTTTTATCGTATTTACAAGTTCTACCTACTCTCAAGAGTAAGAGATTATTCAAGGGTCAGGCTCATTGAGGATCATTTTAGAATTCTGTGTCCCACATCTTTGCCTTGTTTCTAATCTTAAGGGGAAATCATTCAGTCTTTCACCATGAAGTATGATGTTAGCTACAGGTTTTTTTGCAAATGTTATTATCTGGTTAGAATGTTGCCTTCTGTTTCTAGTTTGCTGAGGGTATTTATCATTAATAGTTGCTGAATTTGTCAAACTGTTTTTCTGTATCTATTGACATGATCACATGATTTTTCTTTTTAGTCTGTTAATATGGTTAATCACATAGATTTTTTTTTAAGTGAAGCAACTTTTAATTCTTGGGATAAACTCCACTTGATTATGATGTATTGCCCTTCTTTTATTTTGACTGATTTTATTTTAGAGTATTTTGTTAAAGATTACTGTATCTATATTCATTTTTGCAGTGCTTTTGTCTGACATTGAAATCAGGGTAATGCTGACCACACAAATGGCTTGTGACATTTTTTCTTTTCTTCTATTTCTGCAATAGTTCCTGTATAATCGATATTGTTTCTTTCTTGGAAGTTTGGTAGAATTCGCCAGTGAAATAATATTAGCTTGATATATTCTCTGTGGGTTTTTAACGAAAAATTCAATTTCTTTAATGGATAGAGCTTATCTGGTTTTCTAGTTCTTCTAAAGGTAAATTTGGTAGCTTTAATATTTCATCTAAGTTGTTGAATCTACTGACATAAGGATGTTCATAATATTTCCCTATTATCATTTTGAATGTGTGTAGGATCTATAGTGATGTGTCCTTTTTAAATTCCTGATAAAAGTATTTTTTGTCTTCTCAAATTTGTTCCTGAACAATCTGGCTTGAGTTTATCAATTTATTGTTCTTAACCAAAGCACACATATTTAAGTTTAAATTTTTAATTTTCTAATGCAAGAACATGTAAATGTTTACTATTAAATGATAGCTCTAGCATAGATAACTCAGACACCTCGAATATATATAGCTGAGAATATAGAGGATCTGAATTCATATATTTCATTAGCAGGCAATGTGATGACTAATTAACATTTTTTAAAACACACTTTTGGTTCAATTGATTTTCTCTACTATTTTTCTGATTTCTATTTTATTGATTTTTAATAAACTTTTAAAAATTTCACATTTATAGAAATAAATTTATACAAATTTATACAAATCTATAGAAATATTGTAAAAGTAGTATGAAAAGAAAAACAAATTCGAGGAATATTTTACCAAATTGAGCACCAATAGTCCTCACACTGTCAAAGTCATCAAAAAACAAGGCAGGTCTGAGAAACTGTTGCAGACAAGAGGAACCTAAAGCAACATGATGACTAAATGTTGTATAGTATCCTTGATGGGATCCTGGAACAAGAAAAGATCATTGTATGAAAACTTAGGAAATCTGGATAAAGTATGAAGTTTACTTAATAATAATCTGTTGATATTTGTTCACTGACTATGACAAATGTACCATACGAATGTAAAATATTAATAACAGGGGGAAATTATGTGGAATATATGAGAACTCTCTGCTTAGAGAGATCCCCATCTCTGGTGCAGACAATCCTGCTAAAATTGTAGAATAGAGAAGGGGCACTGAGAAAAAACATAATTTATGCTAATTTTATAAGAAATGACCAAGCTATCTTCCAAAGGTGCTCTATCATTTTATATTTCCACCAGCAATAAATTAGTTTCTCTTGTACTGCATCCTTGCCAGCAATTGATATGGTTAGTTTTTTTGGACTTCAACCATTCTAGTAAGTGTGTAGTATGTATCATTATTGTTTTAATTTTTTTTTCTTTAATGATGAATGATTTTGAACATCTTTTCATATGCTTATTTGTCATTTGTACATTTGGTGAGGTGACTGTTTAGATTGTTGCCCTTTTAAAAATTGTGCTGTTTGTTCTCTTACTGTTGATTATTAAGAGTTTCTTTGTGTATTTTGGATACAAGGCCTTTATAAGATGTATGTTTTATAAATAACTTTCTCCCAGCCTGCGGCTTAGCTCTACTTTCTCTTAGCAGTGTTTTTCATAGAATAAAAGTCTTTGTTTTTAATAAAGTCCTACTTATAAATTATTTCTTTCATGGGTATGCTTTTAATGTTGTATCTAAAAACTCATCACCAAGCACAAGGTCAGCCAGATTCTATCCTATGTTTTCTTCCAGATGTTTTATAGTTTTGTGTTTTACATTTATACTTATGGTCTGTTTTTTATTTAATTTATGGAAGATGTAAAGTCTGTGTCTAAGTTCATTTCTTAAAACATATTTATATCTAATTTTTCCAGCACCATTTGTTGAAAAATATATCTTCACTGAATTGTCTTTGCATCTTTTCAAAGATCAGTTGTCTATATATGTGATATTTCATTGAATTTGTCCTTATACTTATTACATCCTTCTTTCTACCTGCTTTGCATTTAATTCACTCTTTTTCTAGTTTCATGAGAAGTAGTACAGATCATTGGTTTAAATTTTTTTTTTTCCTAATCAAATCTTTTAATTCTATAAATTTTTAAAGCACTGCTTTGGCTCTCTTCTCCAAAATTTGCTATGGTGTGTTGTCATTTAATGGACTAGGAAATAGATTTTAAATTCCCTTGCAATTTCTTCTTTGACCCACGAATATTTAGCAATGTGTTTAATTTCAAAATATTTTGTCATTTTCCAGCTATCTTTCTGTTATTGATTTCCAGATTAATTATTATTTCATTTTTGCTTAAGGACATACTTTTTGTTCCTTTAAATTTGTTGAGACTTTTTTTATTTTTAATTTCTGGCACAAAATATGGTTTTACTTGCTGAACGTTCCATATGCACTTGAAACAAATGTGTATTCCCATTGTGTTGCAGTGATCTTTAAATGTCAATTAGGTCAAGCTGATTGCTTCCTTACTGACTTTTTTTTTTTTTTTCCTACTTGCTTTATCAATTCCTGAACAGGAGTGTTGAAGTCATCAACTACACTAGTGTATTATTCTAATTCTTCTTGCATTATATGAGTTACTGTCTTATTTATTTTGAAGCTCTGTTATTAGATACATAAAGTTTTATTATTGTTAAAGATTGATAAGTTGACCATGTCATCCTGAATATAGTTCAGCAATACTTTTTGTTACAGAGTTTTCTTTTAGTCTGATATAAATATAGCCACTCCCAGCTTTCTTTTGGTTAGTGTTTTAATAGTATATCATTTTTCCATCCTTTTAGATTTAACCTATTCAATGACATAGATAGTATATTTCCTGTAGAAATAAGAATGCTTCTTGTAGACAGCATCCAGTTCGGTATTCAGCTGTTATCCATCTGTCATTCTCTGCCTTATAATTGGAATGTCTAAACCATTTTATTTTAATGTAATCATCAGTATAGTTGTGTTTAAATCTATTATCTTGTTATTTGTTTTCTTTTTGAGCAATCTGTTGTTGTTCATTTTTCTTCTTTTCCTGCCCATTTTGTAATTAATTGAATATTTTTATGATATTTCATCTCTAAAATTAACTTACACTTACGCATTTTTTAAAAAAATGGTTTTTTTAAAGATTGCTATGTGATTTACTTATAACATGCAACTTATATAGCTATCTTCAAATAATTTTACACCACTTCACATAAAGTGTTAGAACCTTAAGACAGAATACTTCCTGTTCATTCCTCTCATTTTTGTGTTAATGCTGTCAGACAATTTGATTGTACAAATGTTTTTATCCACATACCACATTGTTCCTATTTTTTGCTTTAGAAAGTCAATTATCTTTTAAGGTGAATAAAATGTAAAAGTCTTCTATATTTCCTCATGTTATATTTCTGATGCTGTTTATTTCTTGGTGTACATCAAACTTCTACCTCATATCATCGTTCTTCTGCATGAAGATATTTCTTTAGCATTTCTTGTAGTGCAGTTCTGCCAACAATGAATTCATTGGCATTTGTTTTCTGAAAAAGATATGTATTTCATGATCACTTTTGAAATATATTGTCCTTGCCTCTAGAACTATTTGCTGATAGATTTTATGATTTTAGCATGCGCAGTTTCTGATAAGAATTTTGCCGTTATTTTAATCTTTTTTCCTTTGTATATAATGCTTCCCTTTTCTCTGGGTGCCTACAGGAGTTTTTCTTTATTATTGGCTTTTAGCCATTTGATTACGATATGTGTATGTTTGTATGTGAGTCTTATATTTGGTTTGTTTTCCTATAGAATTTTTAAAATTTAATGAACTTTATAAAATACGCAAAATTCTTTTGTTGTTAGGTGCCATTGAGTCAGTTCTGACTCATAGCGATCCTATGTGCAACAGAATGAAACACTACCTGGTTTTGCACCATCTGCACAATCACTGTTAGATTTGAGCCAATTGTTGCAGCCACTATGTCAATCTTTGTCTTCGAGGGTCTTCCTCTTTTTCACTGACCCTCTGCCTTATCAAGCGTGATGCCCGTCTCCAGGGACTGGTTCTTCCTGATAACGTGTGCAAAGTATGTGAGACAAAGTATTGCCATCCTCACTTCCAAGGAGCACTGTGGCTGTACTTCTTCCAAGACAGACTTGTTCATTCTTCTGGCAGTTATGGTATATTCAGTATTCTTCGCCAATACCATAATTCAAAGGCATTAATTCTTCTTCTGTCTTCCTTATTCATTTTACAGCTTTTGCATGCATATGAGGCAATTGAAACTATCATGGCTTGGGTCAGGTGCACCTTAGTCCTCAAAGTGACATCTTTGCTTTTCAATAATTTAAAGAGGTCTTTTGCAGCAGATTTGCCCAATGCAATACATCATTTGATTTCTTGACTGCTGCTTCCATGGACATTGATTGTGGATCCAAGTAAAATCAAATCCTTGACAACTTCAATCTTTTCTTCATTTATCATGATATTGCTTATTGGTCCAGTTGTGAGGATATTTATTTGAAGTTGAAGTGTAATCCACATTGAAGGCTATGGTCTTTGGTTTTCATCAGTAAGTGCTTCAACTCGTCTTCATTTTCACAAGCATGGTTGTGTCATCTGCATATTGCAGGTTGTTAGTGAGTCATACACCAATCCTGATGTTGCGTTCTTCTTCATATAGTCCAGCTTCTCAGATTATTCCTGTTTTCCATTTGACTCTTTTTATAGTCCCCATTTGTCTGATGATAATCCCCATCTGCTCATCCATGTTGTATACCTTTTGCAGTAGATCTGTAACATATTAATTATTGCTATTTTAATCTCTTTTTCACAGTATCAAAATCTGGATCATCACCATCTGTTGGAATTGTCTGTTTTGTCTCTTGAATAAAAAGCAGTTGCTGTTGAGCCAATTCCCACTCATGGTAAACCCATGTACTTCAGAGTAGAACTGTGTTCCATAGGGTTTCCAATGGCTGTGATCTTTCAGAAGTAGATCACCAGGGCTTTCTTCAGAGGTGTGAGTGGGTGATTTGAACTGTCAACTCTTAGGTCAGTAGCTGATAGTCAATCCTTTATGCCACCCATGGATTCTCTATCTCTTGATAATAAGTAATTTTATTGCCTTTTTATATGCCTTGGATAGTATAATTAAAATCAGGATACTGGTCAATAAAATTGCACTGAATACCAAGGTAACAAATATTTACACCCAGAAACGTGCAATTCTCTTCTTCTCTGATATGGGAAACTGAATCAGCACATTATGTAGTTAAGCCAAGTGTCAGAATTATTGTTAGAATTACCTTAAGTACACCACAGCCTTCAAATACCTTTAGCAGTGAATTGCTGCTACCTTGTGCTCAGAATAAGATCTGAAGTGCCAGAAAATTTTTTTCAGTGCTCCTTCTCTATTCTCCAATTTTAGCAAGACTGCCAGCCTGTACCACAGATGAACAAGTTACTCCCCCTGTCCCAGAAGCAATGGGTTTTGTGGAGTAGCAATGAAGGTGGGAGGCCTGCGTGCATAGCTTCTTTTCCTTTCCCTTAGTTGTTACTGATTTTTGCCTGGGACTTTATGCTGTGAGGGTTTCCTGTCCCTCCCCCAGATGTTGATAACTTTTGTTCTTACCTCTACTACAGTGGCAGCCAAGGTTTGCCAGGGACTTGGGGTTGGGGAGATAATGGTGAAAGGATTGCTTCCCTTCTCCTGGTGGCAGATTATTTTTGCTTTGTATGGAAGAAGAGTTCAGTAGTTTGCACCTATTCTGAAGCAAATTCCAGTCATTAGCTGAGGCAGGCTCTCTCAGGTCTCCTGCTCTGAACTCAAACTTTCTCATGTTCATCTGACAAGTCAATGGAAAAAAGCTGGCAAGTAGGTAAGTGCTCTTTTGTGTCTCTGGCTACTGGGCATTCTAAACTATCCCCTTAGCCCATACTTGGCCTTGAAGCGTCTGCTAAAATTTCTTTAGTTTCTTCCGTTCCCCTTTAATGACTGCTACTCTCTGCTCCCATGCTCTTCCAAAGAAAAACATATTTGTGTCCTGTCTCACCTCAGAGCTTCTTGTCACCCTTTGGGTTATGGTTTTGTAGATTATCTGTATTTTTCTCATTGCTAGGGTGAAGTCAAAACTGAGGGTTTCTACATTTTAAGTGCAAATGGAGTGTGATGTAGAGCAGATTCTAACAAATAATTTTATGAAAGTTTTTGAAAGCACTGAACACTCTGAAGTCATGAGGTTCCATATCTGTCACTTGTTAACGACATGAAAATTCAAGTCATTTTCCTTATTATGACTTACTTCCAGTGTATTGTTCCCTATCTCAGAAAAGTACTGAGGTACTTTATGAACATTGGAGCTCTGGTGGCACAGTGGTTAAGAGCTTGGCTGCTAACCAAAAGGTCAGCAGTTCAAATCCACCAGCCACTGTCTGGAAATTCCATAGGGCAGCTCTGCTCTGTCCTGTAGGGTTGCTACGAGTCAGAATCGATTTGACGACAATGGGCTTGGTTTTACAGGTGTGAGCGATATATATTTATATCATCTAATATGTATTGAATTACCTATTTCAGAAGCATAGTGGAATCTTATGAACTTTCCTGCTAGGTCACTTGCACCAGCTCTGGGATCTGAGGGATCAAAGTTTTAAATAAAATGGAAGTGATAAAAAGAAAGCTGAAAATAAAATTGGAAATTATAGCTATTTTCCTTTCTTAAGGTCGTTACAATTAGAATCATATATCTGTCTATATCTTAAATTATTAGTAGAGCCAAAATATATGTAAATTAAAGACATTTAAATCCGATAGGGCTTTGTAGTAGCCTCTTCCTTTTTTTATTATTCCATGGTAAGTAAATCTGTGTTTCCCATGGAATAATATTTAGTCTCTTTATTCTCCATAGGGAATTCCAAATCATTAATACAAATACATTCATTTTAAAAAGGAAGCAAGACTGAAATGCTTATAAGAGATTTAAAGAAGACTTCCCTGACCTAAAAAGAGAAGATGCCTATCATTTATGAATAAAGTATCCCCCAGGTTCCAACGCTGACCAGAAACGAAGTATTTCATGCAACGAGTGAATGGAATGCTCATAATAACTATTTAAGGGAAGTGTTATTGCATACATGTACCCAGAGGTGATGAAAGTGTTTAGTAAATGAAAGAATAAATGTGTATCCAATATTTTACTCTCTCAACAGACAGATAAAACGAAAACTTAGTACAGCTAAAAGTAATGAAATGAAACTGAACCAAGAAGAATGCAACTCCCTATAAAGAGGGAAGGATAGCAGACAGATTTATTAAAGTATGCAGGAGTCTCCCTAGGGGAGTACTAAAGTCCTGACCCCTTGACGCATTTTAAAAAAGCCTGGAGAAACACATACATACAGACACACAATATTAAGCAGCATTGTATGAATACTTACTTGTACTGACTGGCAAATAGGCTAACTGTTTACTCAGTTCAATGTTTTTGAAGACCACAAATAAGCCTCATGGCCAAGTACGTTATGAACACTAATAGCAGCATTCAAGAATTAAAACTATACGACATGTGAAGAAATTCTAGATCACTTATACGTAATATTGGAAAGGCAAAAGTCTTTGAATACCAGTGTACAAAACCCAGAAGTCATAAAATAAAAACATTATGAGCTTCACTAATTTTAGTTTTGAATATTCTTACAGTCAATGTCAAGAAGAGCAAGTTACTGAAAAGATAATAATAATAATTAGAAGAAGATAAACAGAACATTCACAATAACTAACAGGAGCTAATATTTATTGGGCAATTATTACGTGGCAAGCACTCTGGTATGTACATTATGAAGAATTGTTGTTAGTTGCCATTGATATTCAATTCCTACTTATGGTGCCCCCATACGTGCAAAGAACTGCTCCATAGGGTTTTCAAGACTATGACCTTTTGGAAGATTTTAATCAGAGAGGCCTTTCTTTCCTGGCGCCTCTGGGTGGGTTCAAACTAGGAACCTTTTGGCTAGTAGTCAAGTGCTTAACCATTTGTGTTACCCAGGGACTCCTTTGAAAGATTATTTAAATCTCTCAGTAACCAAATGAGGTAATGTTGTTGTTGTTAGGTGCTCTCGAGTCGGTTTTGACTCACGCTGACCCTGTGTGCAACAGATGGAAACACTACCTGGTCCTGACCCATCCTCACAATCGTTGCTATGTTTGAGCTCATTGTTGCAGCCAGTGTGTCAGTCCATCTCATTGAGGGTCTTCCTCTCTTTCTCTGACCTTCTACTTTACCAAGCATGATGTCCTTCTCCAGGGACTGGTCCCTCCTTATAACATGACCAAAGTATGTGAGAGGAAGCCTCACTATCCTTACTTCTAAGGAGCATTCTGGCTGTACTTCTTCCAAAACACATTTGTTTGTTCCTCTGGCAGTCCATTGTATATTTAATATTCTTCCCCAACAACATAATTCAAATGCATCCGTTCTTCTTTAATCTTCCTTATCGTTCAGCTTTCACGTGCATATGAAGCAATTGAAAATACCATGGCTTGCATCAGGAGCACCTTAGTCCTCAAAGTGACATCTTTGCTTTTTAACACTTTAAAGAGGTCTTCTGCAGCAGACTTGCTCATTGGGATATGTCCTTTGATTTCTTGACTGCTGCTCCCCTGGGCATTGATCGCAGATCCAAGATAACTTCAATATTTTCTCCATTTATTGTGATACTGCTTATCGGTCCAGTTGTGAGGGTTTTTGTTTTCTTTATGTTGAGGTACAATCCATACTGAAAGTTGTAGTCTTTGATATTCATCAGTAAGCACTTCAAGTCCTCTTCACTTTCAGGAAGGAAGGTTGTGTCATCTGCATATCACAGGTTGTTAATGAGTCCCCAGTTCTGATGCCCTGTTTTTCATATATGTAGGTCCAGCTTCTCGGGTTATTTGCTCAGTATACAGATTGAATAAGTATAGTGAAAGGATATAACCCTGAGGCACATCTTTCCTCATTTTAAACTGTGCAGTTTCCCCTTGTTCTGTCTATGTACAGGTTCCACATAAGCACAATTGAGTGTTCTGGAATTCCTGTTCTTCACGATGTTGTCCATAACTTGTTATGATCCACACAGTCGAATGCCTTTGCATAGTCAATAAAACACTTAAATCATCTTTCTGATATTCTCTGCTTTTAACCAGGATCCATCTGATATCAGCAATGATGACCCTAGTTCCATGTCCTCTTCTAAATCCAGCTTGAATTTCTGGCAATTCCCTGTCTACGTACTGCTGCAATTATTTTTGAATTATCTTTAGCAGAATTTTGCTCGTGTGTGATGTTAATAATATTGTTGGAAAATTTCCACATTCTGTTGGATCACCTTTCTTTGAAATGGACTCGTATAGGATCACTTCCAGTTGGCTGGCCAGGAAGCTGTCTTCCAAATTTCTTGACATAGATGAGTGAGCACTTCTAGCACTGCATTAATTTGTTGAAACATCTCAGTTGGTATTCTATTAATTCCTGGAGCTTAGTTTTTTGCCTTTAGTGCAGCTAGGACTTCTTTCAATACCATTGGTTCTTGATCATATGCTGCCTCCTAAAATGGTTGAACATTGACCAGTTCTTTTTGGTACAGTGACTCTGTATTCCTTCCATCTTCTTCTGATACTTCCTGTGTCATTCAATATTTTGCCCATAGAATCCTTCAATATAGTGACTAGGGGGCTGAATCATTTCTTCAGTTCTTTCAGCTTGAGAAATACCGTGTGTGTGCTTCCCTTTTAGTTTTCTAATTCCAGGTCTTTGCATATTTTATTGTAATACTTTACTTTGTCTTCTTGAGCTGCCTTTTGAAATCTTCTGGTCAGCTCTTTTACTTCATCGTTTCTTTCATTGTCTTTAGCTGCGCTAAGTTTAAGAGCAAGTTTCAGGATCTATCCTTTTTTAAAAAATACTTTACTGTGTTTTTGGTGAAAGTGTACAAGGAAATTAGATTCTCATTTAACAATTTCTATATATATATTTCAGTGACATTGGTTACATTCTTCACAATACATCAGCATTCTCGTTATTTCCATTTTGGTTGTTCTGTTTCCATTAATCTAACTTCCCTGTCCCCCAAAGCCTTCTCATCTTTTGTCTAGGGTAAATGTTAACCATCTGGTTTCATCTATATGATTGTTTTGAGGAGCATAGTACTCATGGGTGATATTATTTATTTTATGGTACAATTAGTTATTTGGGTTTCAGAGTTTCTTTTGATATCCATTTTGGTCTTTTCTTTCCTTCCTGTCTTTTTAATGACCTTTTGCTTTCTTCATGTATGATATCCTTGATGTCATCCCACAACTCGTCTGGCCTTCGGTCATTAGTGTTCAATGCGTCAAATCTGTTTTTGAGATGGTCTCTGAATTCAGATGGTATGTGCTCAAGGTCGTATTTGGGCTCCAGTGAACTTGTTTTAATTTTCTTTAGCTTCAGCTTGAACTCGCATATGAGCAATTGATGGTCTGTTCTGCAGTGGGACCCTGGTCTTGTTCTGACTGATAATAATGAGCTTCTCCATTGTCTCTTTCCAGAGAGGTAGTTGATTTTATTCCTGTGTATTCCACCGGGGAGATCCACGCACATAGTCTCTGTTTATGTTGGTGAAAAAAGGTATTGCCAGGAAAGAAGTAACTGGTCTTGCAAAATTCTATCATGCAATATCCTGCATCATTTCTATCACCAAAACTATATTTTCCAACTACCGATCCTTCTTCGTTTCCAGCTTTTGCATTTCAATCATCAGTATTTATCTTGATCAATTTCAAACTGCAGAAGTTGGTAAAAATCTTCAATTTCTTTATCTTTGGCATTGGTGGTTGATGCATAAATTCGAATACTAGTCATATTAACTGGTCTTCCTTGTAGGCATATGATATAATCCTATCACTGACAGCATTGTACTTCAGGATAGATGTTGAAATGTTCTTTTTGACCATGTATGTGAAGTTATTCCTCTTCAATTTGTCATTCCCGGCATAGTAGACCATATGATTATCCAATCCAAAATGTCCAACACCGGTCCACTTTAGTTCACTAATGCCTAGGCTGTCTATCTTTATGTGTTCCATTTCATTTTTTTTTTTTTTTTAATATATATTTTATTGTACTTCAGGTGATAGCTTACAGAGCAAATAGTTTCTCATGAAATAGTAGTACACATGTTGTTTTTTGACATTGGTTAACAACCCCACAACGTATTAAGCCTCTAAATTCTCAACCTTTTTTTTTGATGAAAATTACAGATGGCCAAAGATACACCGTTTCAAAAATTTCTACATTCACAGTTCAGTGACATTGACTACGCTCTTCCAACTGTGCTGTTATTCTCACTTAAGATGAAGGCTTACAGAAAAAAGTTTTTCATTTAACAATTACTACACGTTACCCTATGACAATGGTTAACAATCTCACAGCACATCAAGAATATCCTTACTCCACCTTGTATTCCCTATCACCAGGGGGCTTCCTTGTCCCCTTCTGTCTTCTGGACCTTGTCAGTGGACTATTGTACCTCTTTAGTCTCATTTGTTTATTTATTTATTTATTTATTTATTTATTTTTATTTTATTTAAACACCATTTCAAAACTTTTTACTTACACATTTAAGTGATATTGACTATGCTCTTCCAATTGTGCTGCCATTCTCACCCAAGATGAAGGCTTACAGGACAAAACAGCCTCCCATTTAATAGTTACTACAAATGTTGCCCTATAGCAGTGGTCAACAATCTCACAATACATCGACAGTGTCCTTATTCAATTTGTGTTCCTTATCATCAGTTTCCTACTCTCCCTCTGCCTTCTGGCCCTTGTCACCGGACTCCTGTACATCGTTAGTCCCATTTAGTTTTACTGGGGTGTCCATTCCCAGGCTTAACATCGAACCTTGAAGGTAACTTCCCCTCTGAGCTGAAAGGGTGTCTGGGGGCCACACTCTCGAGGTTTCTCTAGTATTCTTTAGGCCAGTATATCTGGTCTTCTTTTTTTTTTTTTTTTTTTTTGGGAGTTAAAATTATACTCTACATCCTACTCCAGCTCTGCCCAGAACCCTCTGTTGTGATCCTGGTCAGAGGAGTCATTGGTGGTAGCCGGGCACCATCCAGCTGTACTGGGCTCAGTCCCGTGGAGGCCTTGGTAGCTGTGGACCATTAGTCCTTCGGACTAATCTTTTCCTTGTATCCTGTTCTCTTCGTTCTCCCTTGTTCCTGAAGGGATGAGATCAGTGGAGTATCTTAGATGGCCGCTCATAGGCTTTTAAGACCCCAGACACTACTCACCAAGGTAGAATGTAGAGCATTATCTTTATAAGTAGTGTCATGCCAATTGAGCTAGATGTTCCCCGAGATCATGGTCCCCAGAGCCCTCCATCCAACAACTCAGTCCCTCGGGGGGTTTGGATGTGTCTATAGGGCCTCCATGACCTTTCCTTGTGCAGGTTGTGTTAGTTTCCCCTGTACTATGTACTATCTCATCTCTCACCCAAGTTACCACTTACCTATTACCTATTTAGTATTCCCCCCCCCCATCCCTGGTAACCAACAAGGATTGTTACATTTTGCATGTGAATTTTTTCATGGGTTTTTACAATAGAGGTCTCATACAATATTTGTCCTTTTGTGATTGACTTATTTCACTCAGCATGATGTCCTCCAGTTTCCTCCATGTTATGAGATGCTTCACCGATTCATTGTTCTTTCTCATTGCATAGTACTCCATTGTGTGTATGTACCATAGTTTGTGTATCCATTCGTCTGTTGATGGACATCGAGGTTGTTTCCATCGTTTTGCTATTGTGAATAATGCTGCCATGAACATAGGTGTGCATATGTCTATTCGAGTGATGACTCTTATTTCTCTAGGATATATTCCTAGGAGTGGGATTGCTGGATCGAATGGTACGTCTATTTCTAGCTTTCTGAGGAAACGCCATATCATTTTCCAAAATGGCTGTATCATTTTGCATTCCCACCAGCAGTGTATAAGAGTTCCCGTCTCCCCGCAGCCCCTCCAACATTTGTTATTTCCAGTGTTTTTGATTCGTGCCAGTAATGCCGAGGTGAGATGGTATCTCATTGTGGTTTTAATTTGCATTTCTCTAATGGCTAGTGATCGCGAGCATTTCCTCATGTGTCTGTTGGCCATTTGAATGTCTTCCTTGGTGAAGTGTCTGTTCATTTCCTTTGCCCATTTTTTGATAGGATTGGTTGTCTTTTTGTTGTAGAGGTGTTGGATTTTCTTGTAGATTATGGAGATTAGACCTTTGTCTGACTTGTACTGTCCAAAAATTTTTTCCCAGTCTGTAGGTTCTCTTTTAACTCTTTTGGTGAAATCTTTTGAAGAGCATAGATGTTTGATTTTTAGAAGATCCCAATTATCTAGTTTGTCTGTTGGGTTTTTTGTGTTGATGTTTATGGTTTGTATCCTGTTAATGCCATGTATTAAGGTCTGAAGTGTTGGTCCTATTTTTTCTTCTATGAATTTTATAGTTTGAGGCTTTATATTCAGGTCTTTGATCCATTTTGAAGTAGTTTTTGTATATGGTGTGAGGTATGGGTCCTGTTTCATTTTTCTACAAATGGATATCCAGTTTTGCCAGCACCATTTGTTAAAAAGACTGTCTTTTCCCCATTTGATGTATTTTGGGCCCTTGCCAAAAATCAGGTGACCGTAGGTGGATGGATTTACATCTGAGTTCTCAATTCTGTTCCATTGGTCAATGTCTCTGTTGTTGTACCAGTACCAGGCTGTTTTGAGTACTGTAGCTGTATAGTAGGTTCTCAAGTCAGGTAGTGTGAGTCCTCCAACTTTATTCTTCTTCTTCAGTAGTGCTTTACTTATTCGGGGTTTCTTCCCTTTCCATATAAAGTTAATAATTAGTTTTTCCATCTCTTTGAAGAATGTTGTTGGTATTTGTATCGGAATTGCATTGTATTTGTAAATTGCTTTAGGTAGAATTGCCATTTTCACAATGTTGAGTCTGCCTATCCATGAGCATGGTATGTTTTTCCATTTATGTAGATCCCTTTGGGTTTCATGCAGCAGTGTTTTGTAGTTTTCTTTGTATAGGTCTTTTATATTCCTGGTCAGATTTATTCCTAAGTATTTTATCTTTTTAGGGGCTATTGAAAATGGTATTGATTTCCTGATCTCCTTTTCATCGTTCTCTTTACTGGTGTATAGGAATCCAACTGATTTTTGAATGTTTATCTTGTATCCTGCTACTCTGCTGAATCTTTCTATTAGTTCCAGTAAATTTCTCGTGGAGTCTTTAGGGTTTTCTATGTATAGTATCATATCATCTGCAAACAGGGAGAGTTTAACTTCTTCATTACCAATTTGGATGCCCTTTATTTCTTTCTCTTGCCTTACTGCTCTAGCTAGAACTTCCAGCACAATGTTAAATAGGAGTGGTGATAAAGGGCATCCTTGTCTTGTTCCTGTTTTCAGGGGGAATGTTTTCAGCCTTTCTCCATTAAGAATGATGTTGGCTGTTGGTTTTGCATAGATGCCCTTTATGATGTTGAGAAATTTCCCTTCTATACCTATTTTATTGAGAGCTTTTATCAGGAATGGGTGTTGGACTTTGTCAAATGCCTTTTCTGCATCAATTGAGATAATCATGTGATTTTTTTCTTTCCTTTTATTTATGTGGTGGATTACGTTGATGGATTTTCTAATGTTAAACCATCCTTGCATACCTGGTATGAATCCTACTTGGTCGTGGTGTATTATTTTTTTGATATGATACTGAATTCTATTGGCTAGAATTTTGTTCAGAATTTTTGCATCTATATTCATGAGAGATATTGGTCTGTAATTTTCTTTTTTTGTGATGTCTTTGCCTGGTTTTGGTATCAGCGTTATGCTGGCTTCATAGAATGAATTTGGAAGTGTTGCTTCCTCTTCTATACTCTGAAATAACTTGAGTAGAACTGGTACGAGCTCTTCTGTAAATGTTTTGTAGAATTCTACAGTGAAGCCATCTGGGCCAGGGCTTTTTTTGGTTGGGAGTTTTTTTATTACCTTTTCAATCTCTTCTCTTGTTATGGGTCTGTTCAGATTTTCAATATCACTTTGTTGTAGTTTGGGTAGGCCGTATGTTTCTAGAAATTTATCCATTTCCTCTAGGTTTTCAAATTTGTTGGAATATAGTTTTTCATAATATTCTGTTATAATCCTTTATATTTCAGTTGGGTCTGTTGTAATGTCCCCCATTTCATTTCTTATTTGGGTTATTTGTGCCCTCTGCTGTTTTTCTTTTGTCAGTCTGGCCAGTGGTTTGTCGATTTTGTTGATTCTTTCAAAGAACCAACTTTTGGTTTTGTTGATTCTTTCTATTGTTTTTCTGTTCTCTATTTCATTGATTTCTGCTCTGATCTTTACTATTTCCTTTCTTCCAGTGGTTGTAGGCTTTTTTTGTTGTTCTCTTTCTATTTGTTTGAGTTCTGTAGTTAATGTTTTGATTTTGTCCCTTTCTTCTTTTTTGATATGTGCATCTATTGCTATAAATTGTCCTCTGAGGACTGCCTTTGCTGTGTCCCAAAGGTTTTGGTATGATGTGTTTTCATTTTCATTTGATTCTAGGAATTTTTTAATTCCATCTCTGATTTCTTCTATTACCCATTGATGTGTAAGCAGATTATTATTCAGTTTCCATGTGTTTGATTTTTTTTCCTTGCTCTTTCTAGTGTTAATTTCTACCTTGATGGCATTGTGGTCAGAGAAGATACTGTGAATTATCTCAGCATTTTGGATCTTGTTGAGGATTGCTCTGTGGCCTAAGATGTGGTCTATTCTGGAGAACGTTCCATGTGCATTGGAAAAGAATGTGTACTTTGCAGCGGTTGGATGGAGTGTTCTATATATGTCTATGAGGTCCAGTTGGCTGATTGTGTCCTTTAGGTCTTCTGTATCTTTGCTAAGTTTCTTTTTAGTTGTTCTGTCCTTTACTGAGAGTGGTGTGTTGAAGTCTCCTACTATTATTGTGGAACTGTCAATTTCTCTTTTCAGTGCTGTTAGAGTTTTTTTAATGTATTTTGGAGCCCTGTCATTGGGTGCATAGATATTTATTATGGTTATGTCTTCATGATGGATCATCCCCTTAATCATTATATAGTGTCCTTCTTTGTCTTTTATGGTAGATTTTGTTTTAAAGTCTATTTTATCTGAGATTAGAATTGCCACTCCTGCTCTTTTTTGATAGTTGTTAGCTTGATATATTTTTTTCCAACCTTTGATTTTTAATAAATTGACATCTTTGTTTCTAAGATGTGTCTCTTGTAGACAGCAAATAGATGGATCCTGTTTTCTTATCCATTCTGCCACTCTCCTTCGCTTTATGGGTGCATTGAGTCCATTTACATTCAGTGTAATTATTGATAGATGTGAGTTTGTTGCTGTCATTTTGTAGTGCTTTTTTTTGTGATGCTGAAGTTTTCTTTGTTCTTCTTACTCTCTTGTGCTGAGTTCCTTTTGTTTGTGGATTTTGTGTTCATTTATTTTGTTTTTGTAGGTTTTGTTTTTGTTGAGACTTTATGTTTTTCGTCTTTATTTTTATGAGTTGGTTTGTTAACTTTTTTTGTGGTTACCATGAATTTTACCCTTATCTTTATAATTTTGAAGCAGTCTACCGTTACTTGGTATCGCCTTGCCTTCTTCTCCTTTAGAAGGTTCTATACCTATGCCGTTTGTTCCCTCTTTCATTGTTTTGATGTTGTTGTCATCCTTTGATTGATTTCTCTGATTCCCTGTTGTATATCTTTTGTTTTTGGAAAGTCGTCTGTAGTTCAGTTCCTAGAATGGTATCTGGTTCATGTGAACCTGCATCCTAGGTCCTAGGTCCTGCCTGAGGGCTTAAGCTGTTTGTCCTCAGATCGAAGAACTCCCTTTAATAATTCTTGTAAGTTTGGTTTGACTTTTGCATATTCCTTTAGTTTCTGTTTATCTGGAAATGACCTAATTTCAGCATCAAATCTGAATGAGAGTTTTGCAGGATATATTATTCTTGGCTGACAATTTTTTTCTTTCAAGATTTTATATATGTCATCCCATTGCCTTCTTGCCTGCATCGTTTCTGCTGAATAATCTGAGCTTAGTCTTATTGTTTCTCCTCTGTATGTGACTTCTTGTTTTTCCCGAGCTGCTCTCAGGATTCTTTGTTTGTCTTTAGTTTTAGCGAGTGTGAATATGATATGTCTTGGTGATTTTCTTTTGGGGTCTATTCTATATGGGGTTCGTTGAGCTTCTTGGATGACCAGCTTTTCATCTTTCATGATATTGGGAAAGTTTTCTGTCAGCAGTTCCTCAATGATCCTCTCTGTGTTTTCTGTTTTCTCCCCCTGTTCTGGTATGCCAATCACTCGTAAGTTTTTGCTTTTAATTGTGTCCCACATAACTCTCAGGGTCTCTTCATTTTTCTTTGTTCTTTTTTCTGAGTTTTCCTGAAACAGAGTCGTATCCAAGTGTTTGTCTTCAGTTCCACTGATCCTGTCTTCCATGGTTTCAAATCTACTTCTCAGCCCTTCTATGACACCGTCCATTTCTGAAATCTTGTTGTTTATCTTTTGGATTTCTAATTGTTGTTTTTGTATAATTTCGAGTTGTGAATTTATTTTGGCATTTTGTTCTTGCATCATCTTCCTGAATTCTTCCAATTTTTTGTCTGTATTTTCCATAAATTTGTCTATTTTTTCCTCATGTTTGTCAGCTTTTTGCCTCAGTTCTTGGAAAATTCCGAGTATTAGTGATTTGAGTTCCGTATCAGGTACTTCTAGTGCATTTTCTTCCACAGGAGAGTTATCTGGTGTTTTAATTTGGACGCCTATTGGAGCCATCTTGTCTTGTTTTTGTAAATGTTTTGATATCGTTTGCTGTTTTCGGGGCATTCAGTAGATATTTCTCTCGTTTATTGATTGTAGATTTTTTTTTTTTTTTTTCGTTCTTGTGGTACAGCTGGGCAGATCTAGTTGAGGAGGAGCCACTGGGATGGGTTGCTTGTGGCACTCACCGCAGCCACCAGGACGGTCGGTAGTCAGTGCTGGGCAGGTTCCAATAGGGCGTGCCTGCACCGCTTGGTGATGTGATGTCTAGTGCACGGTGCAGGTAGGTAGGGTGCAGCGGGAAGATGGTTATGTGTGAAGCTAAGCTGGATATGGGAGAGAGGAGAGAGGAGGAGGAGCAAAAAGCGTACAAACATAAAAGAATGCTAGGGGAGTTTGTCGTTGGAATGTACAGATGAGAGACTATGGGATGGAGGAAACCAGAAGGGGGAAGAGAAAGAAAAGGAAAGAATGACCAAATGAAAATCAGAAAAGTTAAAAAACTGCAAAGTTCCCAGGGATCGCACCGATGCAGCTATGAGGTCTGGGGGAGTCGGTCTCAATTTTCACAGCTCAGCCTGGCCAGAAGGTACAGAGGCATACATCGCCTGGTATTCAGGGATCAGAAAGAGAAGGAAGAGATAGAGGGACAAGAAATTAAGCAATGAAGAAAGACAAAAGAGAAAAAGAGGTAAAATATGACAAAACTAATCAAAAAAGGAAGAAAAATAAAATTGAGAAAAAAAAAAAAAAAAGGGCAACAGCAGCAGTCAGTGCCTACAAATGGGACCCAGAGAGCCCCCACTCAGGGGCGCGGATTCCAAGAAGCCGATAGTCTCGGGGTTAAGTGACCGTGGCCACGGGAAGCAGAGGGGCCAACGAACAAAGGCCCCAGGATCCCACCTGCGCGGGAGCCCAGACCTGGAAACAGCCACACGCCCGAACGCAGCCCTACAGCCCCGCCGGAGAGAGCAGAGACGGCCCTCGGAACCAGGCACCCAGGCAAAAGGAGGGGGAGGCGGCAGAAAAAGGTCCGCTAGGTGCCAGCAAACGGCTCCCAGAAAGCCCCCAGCCCGGGCGCGTGGAACCCAAGCACCGGCGCCCCCCCGCCCAGGGACCCCGGCCACGGAAAGCAGAGGGGTGAACGAACAAAGGCCCCGGGATCCCACCCACGCGGGAGCCCAGACCCAGAAACAGCCACACGCCCGCACGCAGCTCCACAGCCCCGCAGGAGAGAGCAGAGACAGCACCCGGACCCAGGCACCCAGGCAAAAGGAGGGGGAGGCGGCAGAAAAAGGTCCGCTAGGTGCCAGCAAACGGCTCCCAGAAAGCCCCTAGCCCGGGCGCGCGGAACCCAAGCACCGGCGCCCCCCCGCCCAGGGACCCTGGCCACGGAAAGCAGAGGGGTGAACGAACAAAGGCCCCGGGATCCCACCCACGCGGGAGCCCAGACCCAGAAACAGCCACACGCCCGCACGCAGCTCCACAGCCCCGCAGGAGAGAGCAGAGACAGCACCCGGACCCAGGCACCCAGGCAAAAGGAGGGGGAGGCGGCAGAAAAAGGTCCGCTAGGTGCCAGCAAACGGCTCCCAGAAAGCCCCCAGCCCGGGCGCGCGGAACCCAAGCACCGGCGCCCCCCCGCCCAGGGACCCCGGCCACGGAAAGCAGAGGGGCGAAAGAACAAAGGCCCTGGGATCCCACCCACGCGGGAGCCCAGACCCAGAAACAGCCACACGCCCGCACGCAGCTCCACAGCCCCGCAGGAGAGAGCAGAGACGGCACTCGGTACCAGGCACCCAGGCAAAAGGAGGGGGAGGCGGCAGAGAAAGGTTCGCTAGCTGCCAGCAAACGGCTCCCAGAAAGCCGCCAGCCCAGGCGCGCGGAATCCAAGCACCAGCACCCCCCAGCCCAGAGACCCTGGCCACGGAAAGCAGGGGATCCCCAGCTGAGGCGGAGAGGGGTGGGTGGTGGGAGAGCGCGCACCGCAGTTTACCGGTCGTTCTGTCTCCGACCAGATGCTCTGCAAGGCTGCTCTCCCGTTTGCTGGTCTCCGATAGGAATCCAAGATGGTGGATCCGCGCTGCGTTAGCTGGTAAGGAATCTCTGCCTGAGTCTCTCCTCGCTCTCCGTTCTCTTTTAGTATTCTCACTCCGTTTGGTGTTTGGCTGAGTTCTTTATCTCTTCATTTGGTGTTCTAGGGTTTCAGGATTGTTGATTCTCTGTTAGGCTTAGTTTTTCGGATCTTTGCTGTGGAGGGACGGCGTGGTGTTTCTGCCTAGAGCGCCATCTTGCCCCTCCATTTCATTTTTGATGACTTGCAATTTTCCTAGATTCGTACTTTGTACATTCCACGATCTGATTATTAATGGATGTTTGCAGCTGTTTCTTCTCATTTTGAGTTGTGCCACATCAGCAAACGTAGGTCCCAAAAGCTTTACTCAGTCCATATCATTAAGACCAGCTCTACTTTGAGGAAGCAGCTCTTCCCCAGTTATATTCTGAGTGCCTTCCAACCTCAGCGGCTCATCTTCCAGCACTGTATCAGGCAATGCTCCACTGCTATACATAAGGTTTTCACTGGCCAATTTTTTCAGAAGTAAACATCCAGGTCCTTCTTCCCAATCTCTCTCAGTCTGGAAGCTTCATGGAAACCTGCCCACCATGAGTGAGGATCATAATATTATTGTCCACATTATATAGATATAAAACTCTTGCTGAGATGTGCTGACCTGTCCGTGTTCACACAGCTGGCAAGTAATTTTGCAGTATATCATACCTAGAACAGGGTCCCCCAAATCAGTGCTTCCTGAAATTTAATGTGCATATGGATCAACCAGGGGTCTTGTTAAAATGAGGTTATGATTCAGTAAGTCTGACTTGAGGCTCAATAGTCTATATTTCTAACAAGCTACCAGGTGATGCCTATTTTGCCTGTCCACAAAACACACTGTAAGCAGCAAGGCTATTGGGTATGTCTTTTTACTACTAAAGTATACCACCTCACATGTAAATGTCAACTGAATTGATCATAAATATTATGCAAATAATTATGGAGATGTATTTGTATATTATGGGTGTTGGAGCTGGGGTGAAAATTCTATAAAGGACAATGAGCTTTAAATGGTAAAAGTACTTTAGAGACAATATGCTTACGTCTTTGAAAATTTAAAATGTGAAAATCCTTTGTACTGAATTTTTTGTCTAAAATTTATTACAGAAATAGATTTTATTATGGACTCAAATATATTTTTAAAAACATGTTAATTGCAGTATTATTTCTAATAACTAATAGACAAAATAGATTTCTCCAAAGTATTTTATAGAAGATATTAAGTAAAATAACAATAAGTCCATTCAGTGGAACATTGTTGTTGTTAAGTGCTGTCCAGTCGATTTCAACGCATAACAACCTCATTTGACAGAGTAAAATTACCCCACAGGACTTTCTAGGCTTTTAATCTTCACGAGAGCCTATAACCAGGTCTTCATGCTGCAGTGCTGCTAGATAGGTTTGAAATGCCAACCTTTCAGTTAGCGGCTGAGTACTTAAACATTGCACTACCAGGATTCTTAATGGAATATTAGATGGCATTAAAAAATGCCTCCTATCAAAATGAGCTTATTGGAGAATATCTCCATTTGCTTTGTAAGCCCTGTGAGGCTTACAAAGTTATCTAGTTATCTAGTGCTGCTATAACAAACCCCACAAGTGGATGACTTTGACAATGAGAAATTTAGTTTTCTCATAGTCTAGTAGGCTAGCAGTCTAAATTTAGGACACCAGCTCCAGGGAAAGGCTTTCTCTCTCTGTCCGCTCTGGATGAAGGTCCTTGCCATCAATCTTCCCCTGGACTAGGAGGTCCTCCAAGCAGGAACTCCGGATCCAAAGGGCAGGCTCTGCTCCCGGCACTGCTTTCTTGATGGTAGGAGGTCTCCAACTCTCTGCTTGAGTCCCTTTCCTTTTATCTCTTGTAAGATAAAAGGTGGCACATGCCACACCCCAGGGAAATTCCTTTTAAATTGGATTAGGGATGTGACCTGAGCAAGGGTGTTATGTCCCACCCTAATCCTCTTTAATCACAGGCAGAGATGATGATTTATAATACAGAGGAAAATCACAAAATGAAGGACAACAACACAGTGCTAGGAATCATGGCCTAACCAAGTTGACACATATTTTTTGGGAGACATAATTCAAACCATGATAAAAATGTTAACTGTTAACTGTTTTGTTAATGTCTTTAACATCAGTGCTGATGTAGCATGCCTCTCATACAGCAGGTGCTTAAAATTCAATAAAATCTTGTTACATGAATGAATAAATAACTTCTAAGACATATTATTAAATGAAAAAAAGTATAAGTATTTATAGTTTTTTTTGCAATTTCTGTAAATTTTGAGTAGAGAGAAAATTTCACTTTTATGCTTTCCTCTGTAGTTTGATAATTTACTGTATGAATTGCCATCATTTGGAAAATAAGATTAATTAAAATATATAAAATGAAACATCAGAAATGTCAAGAAGTTAGTTGTTAATCTTCAGTTCCCAGCCTCTTAATGGAAAGACTTCAAGCTCCTGTGTTGAATCAAAGTTAAATTTAAATTCCCTTCCAGATATCTTCCATGTATTTTGTTTATATGTCTGAGATTTTACAGCAAAATTAACCAATTTCATAAAATAATGGTCTACTTTGTTTAATGCTGTTCCCCCAAATATGGGTAGAACCAAAGTGATTAAACTTTATCAGATTTGTTCATACTAACATATCAGACCATTTCATATCATCTGTACAGTATTAAGTATTCCTCAGAAATTTGAGACAGCTTAGGGACCAAGAAAAGAAAGAAAACCAAAAGAAAAATTTATATTATGTATTCAAAATCAGTTTGGTTTGTTCACAATAATGGTTACTTTTATTTCTTGATTGTGCAGAAACTTAGCCATAAATAAAATAGAAACCTCTCAAAAGCTGGAGAGGCTTAATTATGGGTCCAGATCTTGAGGCTTTGCAATACAATTCATACATTTTTTTTTGTTTTAATCTATTTTTTATTTTAATTTAACTTAATTTATTTATTTTTAATTTTAATCTATTTTTTTGAGGTCGAACTTTTTTAAAAAAATGTGTTATACTCTTTAGACTTTGTGCGATGTGCTGGGATATACAGATTTTGAGATATTTCAAAATCAGGTATCCTCTAGTGCCAGAAACTCCCGTTTGAAGTCCCACTTCTACATCATTAAACGTTTGAGTCCTGAAATTTTACGTTCTCCTGGGATGAGTTCATCACCAGGTAACTTGAAGAAAGTCCTATCAAGCTAAACACTAACACAAGGTGTAGTCAGTGCTCAGGTACAACAGGAGCTGCTTCACTGTTCATCTTTGTCGGATTCCTTCTTCATGGCCTAAGATCTGACTGCAATAGAGCTGCACTTTTCACGGACGGACTCTTTTTGGGGAAAAATACATAATAAGTAGAAGATACAAGTTGATGGTATGGTCTAGGCAGAGGAGTAACTAAGGTACCACAGGTAGGGCGCGAGCCCCGGAGCCGCTTGAGGAGGGGCGCTAATGAGCAGTTTCTATCGGCCAGTGCCGTTTCCAACGGCAGCTGTGAGAGATCATCTAGCAATTTAAAACTAATTGCTGTAAGAGCTATTTTCTGTAGATAGGCACCTGGGTCTGGGGTGAGGGACTTAGGGTGTCAGATGAATTTGTGGGAAAACTGGCTGACTCCACACGGACGTCTAGTAATCATGCTCCTGCTGGCAGCCAGGGCACTGTGAGCAGAGGCTCTCTGCATTACCCTCAGCAGCCACTACCCACTATTAACCTAGAAGCCCCTTTCTTATTCTCTTAAATTTGTAATCTGCCCTCCATTGTACTATATTTTTGAAAAATGACTTAAATAATCGTCAGATTGACTACAAATTTCTAAAACTTACATGTCAGTGTAAAAGCAAAGAGCCTGACCTTTAACTTTCATGTGATTTTTAGCAATGTGGATAAGCCCGAACTCTTTATTTCAGATGTGTAAGATGACACACACAGATTGTCTGGAATAGTAATGGTCACAAATCTTTACTTGCAAGATTTATAACTGAAGCAATAGAAAAAATAAAGATTTTCGATCCTGCAAAAAACTTGAGTCTGCAAACTAACAACAAGTTAGACTAACCAACCATGAGAATACAGGTTAACAGTATGCTTTAAGCCAGTAGCTCTTCAGGTGTGGTCCAGGATCCAGCAGTATAAGCCTGACCTGGAAAATTTTTAGAAATACAGATTCTCTGGCCCACTACAGACCTACTGAATCCCATGGGTGTGGGTAAAGCCCAGCAATCTGCATTTTAAAACCCCCATCTCTAGCCCCCACTCACCGAGATTCTCCTACATGCTGCATTTTGTGAATTACTGTTATAAGTTACGGTGAAAGCTACAGTAAATCATTTTCACTTGCCTAGCAATGTAAGTCGTATTAGTTTCATAAAAAGAGAAAAAAAAAATCAACTACATCAACACCAACTGTATAATTTGACACTGCCTTTTGTAGTCCAGGAGTCCTGGTGGCTCAGTGGTTAAGAGCTCAACTGCTAACCAAAAGGTTGGCAGTTCAAATCCACCAGTCGCTCCTTGGAAACCCTGTGGGGCAGTTCTACTCTGTCCTATAGGGTCACTATGAGTTGGAATCAACTCGAAGGCAACAAGTTTGGTTTTGGTTTGTCCAACCACATTGTAAGTGATATCTAATTTGTCTTTGTTCTGAAATTTCTGAAGCTCAATTTGTAGCTTTGATAACAGTTCAGTAAAGTTTATTATGTATTTGTATACACTTTTAAAATGAGAATTCAATGACCATCGTTCATCAAGGTTAATTGTGACACCAGGAAGTTCCGTTTCAATGCTCCTCACTTGTGAAGGCTGCAGGTGTGGTGATTTCTGACTGCGCTCCAAGAGCAGAGTGTCCTCCGCTCTCCAGCTGAGCCCAAGACGCGGACAATACAGGTGCAGAAAGAGGTCATCGCGAGGCTAGTTTCAGTTCACCTCATGAGGCAGTGATTCTTTCCACTAATTCTGAATACTACCACACAATTGATACTATTCATCTTCCCGCTGTTACCTCACTCTCGTGCTTACGGCCATGTAAGGATTGGTGCTGCCAAGCAGAATTCGACATGGCAAATCTGGATGGCTCAGAGAAAACGCGACATTTGAATTAAGATATTCATGAGATTGCTGGAAAGATTAATTTGCGACGGGCAATTTCAGAAAAACGCTGAAAACTTGAGAACAGCTTTTGTGTGATTACGACTCTAATATGACTTGTATAGTGAAACTAGACTAGGGCTTGAGAAGGGCACATGAAAAATAAATATGTTGTTTCATCAGATGCAGGCATCCCAATGAGCATTTTTGACTTAGCTAGCCAGGTACGGTGTTTATCTACTGGACACATGTGTTTTTGTGATGTGCGGATGTGATATTTTTGTGTGCATATTTATACAATCATAAAATTTGTAACGCTAACTTTTCATAGTATGCATTTTAAAATTTACTTTGGGCATCTCACTAATGCTCACAGTGGCAATTGTTTTTGCATCGTGCAATTTTTATTATGATAATTTAATTTGTAGTACATATTTTGAATTTGTGAGATGGCCAGTTGGGATTAGATTTATGGAATTTTTAAGAAAATAATGCCTCTAGGCAAAATATACTGGTTTATCCAATAACTAAGCTGACATTATTTCCATATTACAGCACGATATATTACTGAAATATAGAGACAAGGCTTCACTCAAGTTGCACTTGAAGGCATACTTGGCTTGCTGTTAAAAGTATGGTCTGCAGCCAGCAGCATCAGCATAGGCATCATCTAGGAGCTTGTCAAAACTGAGTATCTCAGAAGCCACCCTAGACCTACTGATAAATATGACTATAAAAGAATCTACATTTTAACAAAATTCCAATTGGTTTACATAGTCATCATAATTTCAGGGGTGAAATTAATAACATTTGATTTATCTAGTCTATTGTTCTTCGCTACCAAAAATGAAAACGCACTTTGATTTACTGAGGCTTTTAGCAGCAGCTCTGGTGGTTACATTGCACAGCAACAATGCCATCAGTATAAATCTTGCAGATGTAGGCATCTCTCAGAAGCATATAACCAAATCATTGTTTTTATATACTTATTGTGTGAAAATCCCTTTAATCGTTGTCACATTGAACAAGTTACTTAACTTTTCTGTTCTTTAATTTCTTCATCTGTAAAATGGAAAAACAATGACACACCCATTATCAGGTTATTGTGATGATTATATGAGTTGTACATGTAAAGTGTTTAGAAGAGTGTCAGACACGTGGTAGATACTCAATAGCCATTTACTTTAGTATCAGTTTTTGATATAAGGCACAGAAGGGTGATCCTCAAGCTTCAGGACAAATGACAGGAGGACATAGAACCAAGATGGGTGAGTGAGTGTGAAGTAAAATATACTATTGAGTATCTTTACACTTTATAAGGTATAAAGGGGTCATTTTTGGCTCTAATTCCTCATGACAGCCCTTTCTCCTGGGAAGCAAAAAAAAAAAAAAAAAAAAATTGAAGGTCAGGCTAGTGGCACCTCACTGGTCATCAGAGATTGTACGAATTTTCTGATCATGGGCTCCAGAGAAATCCACCTGCTGTCCTCGAAGTCTGCCATAGCTCAGCCAAGTCCAGCCAGGCAGCAGAAGGCACAGCTGCAATGCCCACGGTCAGCATTACTTTATAACAGCCTTTATCAGAGAGATGCATCAAATCCCCAGAAAGATGACTGGTGGCATCAAAGACAAAACAAACAAGAGGCAGAACTTTCTCAGGGATGCATTTCTGTCTGAAGGGAATTTACAGAAATGATGTTGTACTTAAAGGAGAAATCTAAGCAAAGGGGTTAAGATGGTATTCTAGCCTGTCCATGTATTGACATGTCTCTTGGTTTTTCAAATAGCATTTTTACTTAGAATCCAGTTTCTAGAAGATTTACTTAAGAGCAATTTCTAGAAATATGATTTTTTATAATAGGTATATCCCTTGTTTAATGTAATACCAGAAAAAAAATAAATGTAGAGCCTGAATCTTCCTTGAAAAGGCAATTTCAGATAATGTTTCTCAGAGAATTATACTGAATCAGTGTAACACTGATTTCTTCTTAAAAAAAAAAAAAAGAAATAGAAAAAGACATAACTAAAAATAGCTCTTGAATATGAGGGCAGGTATTTATATTTGCTACGTGGAAGGTAACAATAGTTTATGACAACATTCATGTGCCATAAGACACTGTCTACAAACCCAAAGTGAATAATAATAATGATGATGATCATATTAGAAACAAATCCAATCATATATTGGGCTTATGTAATGTGCCAGTGCCTTTGCATACATTGCTTTTGATCCGACTAGCAAACTACAAGATAGGTATTATTATCAGGTAGCATTATACCTATTTTACAGATGAAGAATCTAATGTTTAGAAAAACTGTGTAACTTGTGTCTGGTCACAGAGAGTAGTGTTAAGAGATAACTAAGTAGGTCACTAAATTAGTCTAAATCAACATCTTCCCTTAAGCCACACCAAATAAGCTCCCACTCTAAGAAGACTATTGCTGCTTTCCCCTAAAACAAATTGCTGCACTTATTTTTATGTTGATATCCAGAGATTCATTACACCCATCACCAAATACGTGGAGGGCTAAGCATTAAAACCCATGTGTGTATGACCGTGAAGTCCCTACTATTTTAAAAATTGTTTCTCCTGCAATTGACCATTGTAGGCAGTGACCAGGCTAGAAATATTTGTTTGGTAGTAAACATTTCCAAAAATAAAAAAAAATTCTATTTCTATTAGCATCATAGAGTAGGGATATGTCTAACAACATTAATTGCTCCAACACGTCAGAGAGGATGTGATGCTCTTGGAAGTTTCTTCCACAAAATCTGGCATCATGGCTTATAGATAATTGGTGCTCAGTATGTATTTGCTGATAAGCAGAAGAAAAGACACAGTAAAGTTTCTTCCTTAGAGAAATAGGCTACTAGGAAAGGAATCTGCGTTTTGCAAAATAAAATAAATGGAAGGAGAGTGGAAGATTAATCTTCCCTCTGGATCTTAGACCCTACCAACAACATCTGTCCAGGAATAAAAGGAAGAATTATTGAATTTCAGTGGTTAACGGTCTGGACTGTTAACTGAAAAGTTGGAGGTTTGGGTCCACCCAGAGGTGCCTCGGGAAGGCCAGGAGTCCTTCTTCTGAAAGTTCAGCCATTGAAGCACACTTATAAATAATACCATAATGTAATCCCCTTACATATGGATCACAGTATTGGAGCACAGTATTGCTCTGACACACATAGAGTTGCCATGAGTTGGAATTGACTTGAAGGCAACATTTTTTTTTGTTTGTTTTAAGCCCATTATGCTTAATAAACTCTTGAATATGCAAGATATGAGCAACTAAATATCAATTTTCAGCAGAAGGATGAAGTATAATGGTTTCTAAGTTCTTGTTATGACAAAGTTTAAGACAGCCATCTTCCTGAAATTACAGTTTGGTTTATACAAACCATTATCAATCTGTTCTCAGGCACCTGTATTTTCTGTGACTTTTCCCACTTTTATTTTTCTTTTCTGCTTTTTTTTTTTTCAACTGTGTCTTCCTGAGGTCTCTTCTTTTTTGAAAATTCAGAACCCACATTTGGCAAAGAAGTTCTCAATTCACTTGAATGCAAAAGAAAAAGGAATATGTTTCCAAACAGTAAAATGTACACAGCATGGGCTGAATGCTTACTGGAGGTAGGAAGCATGTTTAGGAGGAAATAGAAGTAAGATATATAGATAACATTTATAGAGACTACTTATGAACCTTGATAACTATGTTTAGAACCATAATACCTTGGGATTGACATTCTGAGCCCATTCTGAGCATCACTGTCAAAACCCTGAGAAACTAGCCTTGGTGCTTAGGATGGGAGAGATGGAGTATGCCCGGTTAGTACATCCACTGAGGACACCGCAGTCCTGAGTCCTTGCTTTCTCAGCCCGTGCCACACACCAGGTGACAATGTGCCTTTGATAAGAAAACATGCCTGTGAGGTAAATGCAACTCAGCTTTGCAGGTGTTCTAGGTAGAGATTGTCTTTCAAGGAACAAAAGAGATAAACACAATTGTGTGCTTGATAGATTTGGCCACCTATAAATTAAAAGTGTCTGCATGTGGAAAACATGAAAAGGGGGATTTCTGTAAAATAATAGGCTAAGAAACAAACTGACAATCATCAAGATCTATTACACATTTGGAGGAAAAATGATCTCTCTGGCTATCTATTCTTGGCATTTATCACAAAGGACAATTAACCCATTGCCTTCAAGTCTATTCCAACTCATAGTGACCCTGTAGGACGGAGTAGAACTGCCCCGCAGGGTATCCACGGCTGTAATCTTTACTGCTACATCTTTCTCTTGTGGAGCAGCTGGTGGGTTTGAACTGCCCACCTTTCAGTTAGCAACACTACACCACCAAAAAAGCAGAAATAAAAAAAAACACTTCCGTTGTGTCAATTCCAACTCATAGTGACCCTGTGCTCCACCAGGGCTCCCTTACTAAAACATGAAAAATTGAAATGTAGGGGGATTTCATTATGGTATAATTCATAAGTGTTAAAAATTGGATTTGGAAGCAGCCTAAGAGTTAGAGTTTAAATATGCTAACATATTATGGCAAATTTTCATGGTATAATATATACAAGTAGTAGACATTATGATTTTAAAGAATATTTAAGATATGGGGGAATAAATATAAATATTATTAAGTAAAACAGTTTTATAAATAATATATGGTCAATTTTGTAATTATAAGAAAACTCAATACCAATACAAAAATGATTGTCTAGTTGATGAAATTATTATTTAATTTTTTCCTTAGCTTTTTAAATTGAATTCTTATATTCAAATGTATTTGATTTACAAAGATTTATATAATTAAGAGCAAAAATTTCCTAAACCAAATCTTCCCAACCTCCAGTTTTACTCACCAAAAGTAATGCAAAATTTTTTTTCTTTAAGTACTGGTGAGTGAATCCCTAACATTAAATAAAATTATTGCACCAACATTTATATCACCTTGATTTTCTGCTGTGGGAGATATTTAGTTATATCATCATTACCATTTTCGTCTCAATTGGTATTCCATCAATTCCGGGAGCCTTGTTTTTCCCCAATGCTTACAGTGAAGCTTGAACCTGTTCCTTCAATACCATCGGTTCCTGATCATATGCTACTTCCTGAAATGGTTTGAACAGAATGGAGGGATGCTGCATGGTTTAAAGTCAGGAAAGGTATTCAATCTGTATGCTGAGCAAATAATCTGAGAAGCTGGACTATATGAAGAAGGCGGCAACATCAGGATTGGAGGAAGACTGATTAACAACCTGGATTGTGCAGATGACACAGCCTTGCTTGCTGAAAGTGAAGAGACGTGAAGCACTTACTGATGAAGATCGAAGACCACAGGCTTCAGTATGGATTACACCTCAACTCACTTTGTTAGATGAGGCTACGGCTGCTCTATTCCTCCATGTACTTCTTCCCTCGTCTACCATTCTATTTCTGACATTTGTATTATTATTTTCACATTTTTAAGATGACAGTTCTTCTGTAACCATAAATAACTTTTGTCATTTGTTTGGAGGTTGATTCTATTTGAAAACAAAGGAGTTTGGGGAAAGGTTTAGGTGTTGATTGTTCAATTTACAGACCTTACATCAATCTCTCACTTTTTAACCCCACATCTCTTTCCCACCATCACTAGCATTTCCAACTCTAAGAGTCACCACTATATCCTCCTTGGATGTAGCCTTATGCCATGAATAGTCTAGGCTGCTACTCCCCCCCACCTGCCTTCTTCAGAGCTTTTCCATGTAATTTTAAATTTGTTGTAATATCTTGCCATCTCCTGACTAGGTTTGGTTTATGTGAATTTTTAATATTTTAAAAATATATGTAGTATATTTCAAATTTATTCATTCTACTCTCATGTGTTCATTTTATTTTATTTATTTATTCCACAGCTGGTCTGATGTTTCTTATGAACCTCTTGTCACTGTTAAGGAAACGTAAACATTCCATTTAACAGTATCTCAGTCTTTTCCTGTTAAAATAGTTAGTCTATTCATAGTTTAACTTCCCACCAGTACTGGTTTAAATAGTTTCTTTTACATAAATGAGCCTAGTTTAGATCATGTTCCTTTCCCTTTCTCTTCCTCAAAATGGCAACTGTATATATGAGGCGTCTTACTGAAACCCTGTTGTGGTTAAGAGGATCTCAGATTCATGACTGTCCTCTGGTTCTGTTGTTTTCTGCTGAAGCGGGCTGGTTAGTTATGATTACCAGACAAGTAACCACTAACTTTGGACTGGTCATGTTTTGTATTTTGGGCAACATGCTGACATCTACTGTTAGAATCTCTGTCTGATTCTGATTCATTTGCCTCCCGGCTTAAAGTCCTCACACTCAGGAAGGAGGGGAGACAATACCATCTATATCTTAACTACTGGCTTCCCCAGTGATTCTCATTCATCTGTGTAATCTGTCTAACACCTTGGAGGGGATGCACTGACTGGGAAGTCAAGGTTCTTCAATGGACCTGTGGCTTTCCCCATGCTAGTTCAAGAGAAACAGGACATTTGTGCTCAGATTGACCAGTCTCTTTTTAGCTATACTGAAAACTTTCCCCTTGCTAAAAATCAGGACCTAATGTAGAAAGTGACAATTAACTAAGGAGACTGCATCACATTCCCACTGCCCTTCTTCCTCTAATACTCTTTGATATCTGGATAAATCAACCTATTATTTTGTTGCAAAAGACCTCTTTAAAGTGTTAAAAAGCAAGGATATCACTTTGAGGACTAAGAGGCACCTGACCCAAGCCACGGTATTTTCAATCTCCTCATATGCGTGTGAAAGCAGAACAGTGAATAAGGAAGACTGAAGAAGAATTGATGCCTTTGAATTATGGTGTTGGTGAAGAATATTGAATATACCATGGACTGCCAGAAGAACAAACAAATCTGTCTTGGAAAAAGTACAGCTGGAATGCTCCTTAGAAGCAAGGTTGGTGAGACTTCATCTCACTTTGGACATGTTGTTAGGAGGGACCAGTCTCTGGAGAAGAACATCATGCTTGGTAGAGGGTCAATGAAAGAGAAGAAGACCCTCTGTGAGATGGATTGACACAGTGGCTGCAACAATGGGCTCAAACATAGCAACGATTGTGAGGATGGCGCAGAACTGGGCAGTGTTTCAATCTATTCTACATGGGGTCGCTATAAGTCAGAACCAACTCAACGTCACCTAACAACAACAATTTTGTCATTTCCTCTTTCCCAAGTCTAGTGTCTTGGCTCAGCATAATGATAGAGTCAAGAATGGAACTCTTTCATTGTCAGAAAAGCACAAATCAGGAGGTATTTCAAGAATATTGAGTTTGCCATTAAGCTTTATGGCCATCCTTAAAGGGCATGGCTATCTTCCCTTGCTGAGTTTGGAACTTATTGAGAGAAAAGGCAAAGGGATCAGACGGATGAAAAGAAAGTGACATCTTTATTACTAATTCAGCTGATTAGTGAATGTGACTTTAAGAATGTGGCCATGTATATGGACTTGAAATGCTTCATCTCAGGGTTAAACAGAGAGAACCTTTCCGTACTGGCAGAGCAGAATGATGATATCCTTCCTGACAAGAGAAAACTTATCCTATGAAGGATTCCAGAAAGCAGGCATGCTGCAGACTATATGGCCCCACAAGAGAACTCGGAGTTCCCTAAGCCAACCAAGCAGATATGTCTCTTCTCTGCCCCTAGATAGAGGAGAGAAAGGGGGCAGGGTGTAGCCAGATACGTTCTTTCCATATCTTCCTTCCTTACTGTAGGAGGAGACCTGGTTGTGCAGTGGTTAGAGCTAGGCTGCTAACCAAAAGGTCAGCAGTTCAAATCCATCAGCTGCTCTTTGGAAACCCTATGGGGCAGTTTTACTCTGTCCTATAAGGTCACTATGAGTCAGAATTGACCCAACAGCAAAGAGTTTGGATTTCTTATGAGTGCACACCACCACCACAACAATTCCTTGAGTTATAAGGTAAGAATTTTTTCTCCTTAATGGAAATATGAAGAACGAGAAGTAACTCCTTCATCATCCTCAGATATTTTTCTTGTTAGACATTAAGCTAAATAATTAATTATATGATCAGCCCTAATTGTAACTACTCACTTTAGAAGAAAACAAACCAAAAAAAAAAAAGCTTGCCATTGAGTTGATTTCAACTCATAGCGACCCTAAAGGACAGAGTAGAAGTGCCCCCGTAAGATTTCCAAGGCTGTAATCTTTAGAGAAGCAGACTGCCACACCTTTCTCCCACAGAGCAGGTGGTGAGCAGCTGTTGGGTTCAAACCACTGACCTTTTGGTTAGCATCCAAAGGCTTAACCACTGTGCCTAAATGCCAAGTTAGTGGATCTGGACTTGACCTGTGGGCAGGAGGCAACCAGTAAAGGCTTTTGAGCAGAAGAGTGACAGGATTTCCCCTCCTAGCTGCTGCCCTGTATCTCTGCTCTCCTCTAGAGGGACATCCCAGGTTCACTGGCAGGAAGTTCTCTTTCACCCCAGAGGGTTTTCAAATGGGTTAGACCCTTACATTTGCATACCAGAAGTATATGCATCACTGGGGAGCTTGTTAGAAATGCAGTCTTTTGTTAGAAATGCAGAATTTCAGACCCACCCCAGATCTACTGACTCAGTAGTTTAACAGGATCCCCAGGTAATTCTTATGTACATTAAAGTTTGAGAAGCACTGGGCTAGAACAATCCATTAATTTAAGCACCTCAAAGGCTTTGCTAAAGCCTAAACTTCCTCCCAATCAGTTTTTCATCACAAGTTACACACAACCACTCATTATCTTGAATGTACCTTACCAGAGACTATGAGATGAAATCAAATAATAGTTGAATGAAATAGTGGATGAGAATTAATAAAAAATGATAACTATTATAACAGCTAAACAGAGGATTTCAAAGGGTGGCTATAGAAGACAAAGTTAAGTATTTAAAAAAAATACTCAAAGACCTGGAGTTAGAAAAACAAAAGGGAAGAACACTTGGCATTTCCCAAGCTGAAAGAACTGAAGAAAAAATTCAAGCCTCGAGTTGCAATATTGAAGGATTGTATGGGAAAATGTTGAACAACACAGGAAACATCCACAGAAGATGGAAGGAAAACACAGAGTCACTGTACCAAAAAAAAAAAAATTGGTTGGTGTTCAGCCATTTCAGGTGGTAGCATATAATCAAGAACCAATGGTACTGAAGGAAGAAGTCCAAGCTGAACTAAAGACACTAGCAAAAAATTTCCAGGAATTAGTGGGATACCAGTTGAGATGTTTCAACAAACAGATGCAACGCTGGAAGCGCTCATTTGTCTATGCCAAGAAATTTGGAAGGCAGTTACCTGGCCAACCAAGAGATCTATATTTGTGACTATACCAAAGAAAGGCGATCCAACATAATGTGAAAATTATAGAGAAATATCATTAATATCACAAGCAAGTAAAATTTTGCTAAAGCTAATTCAAAAATGGTTGCACCAGTATATTGACAGGAAACTGCTGGATTCAAAAGAGGATATGGAATGAGGGATATTGCTAATATCAGATGGATCTTGGCTGAAAGCCGAAAATACCAGAAACATGTTTACCTGTGTTTTATTGACTATGCAAAGGCATTCGACTGTGTGGGTCATAACAAATTATGGATAACATTGCTAAGAATGGGAATTCCAGAACACTTAACTGTGCTCATGCAGAACCTGAACATAGACCAAGAGGCAGTCATTTGAACAGAAGAAGGGAATGCTGCATGGTTTAAAATCGGGAAAGGTGTGTGTCAGATTTGTATCCTTTTGTCGTACTTATTCAATCTGAATGCTGAGCAAATAATTCGAGAAGCTGGACTATTTGGCATCAGGATTTGAAGAACACTGATTAACAACCTGCCATATACAAATGATACAACCTTACTTGCTGAAAGTGAAGAGGACTTGAAGCACTTACTAATATATGATGAAGGTCAAAGTTTACAGCCTTCACTAGGGATTACACCTCAATATAAAGAAAACAAAAATCCTCACAGCTGGACCAATAAGCAACATCAAGATAAACGGAGAAAACATTGAAGTTGTCAAGGATTTCATTTTACTTGTATCCACAATCAACATCCGTGGAAGCAGCAGTCAAGAAATCAAAAGAAGTATTATTGCATTGGGCAAATCTGCTGCAAAAGACTTCTGTAAAATGTTAAAAAGCAAAGACGTCACCTTGAAAACTTGCGCCTGACCCAAGCCATGGTGTTTTCAATAACCTCATATGCATGCAAAAGCTGGACAATGAATAAGGAAGACCAAAGAAGAATCAATACCTTTGAATTATGGTGTTGGCAAAGAATATTGAATATACCATGGACTGCCAGAAGAACGAACAAATCGGTCTTGGATGGAGTACAACTAGAATGCTCCTTAGAAGGGAGGATGGTGAGACTTTGTCTCATGTACTTTGTACATGTTATCAGGAGGGACCAGTTCCTGGAGAAGGACATCATGCTTGGTAAAGCAGAGGGTCAATGAAAAAGAGGAACACTCTCAATGAAATGAATTGACACAGTGGCTGCAACAATGGGCTCAATCATTTTAGTAATTGTGAGGATGGCGCAGAACTGGGCAGTGTGTTCTGTTGTACAGAGTCACTGTAAGTCAGAATCTACTCAATGGCACCTCTCAACAACAACATTGTAATAGCTTGATCAAATTCAGCCACACAGTCATTATCTTTATTTGAATTAAAAACAAAACAAAAAAACCAAATCAAAACCATTGCCGTGGAGTCAATTCTAACTCAACGACTCTATAGGACTGAGTAAAACTGCACCATAGAGTTTCCAAGGCTGTAATCTTTATGGAAGCTGACTGCCACACTTTCTCCCGTGGACCCGCTGGTGGGTTCGAACTGTTGACCTTTTGAACTGCTAACCTTTCGGTTAGCAGCTGAGCGCTTAACCACTGTACCACCAGGGCTACCTGTTATTGAATCTAAGCTCTATGAATTATGAAGCTTAATAAGTTCATAATTCATGAAGTTCTTAAAAAAATATGAGTCTAAACATTGAAACCCCTTACCTATGTGAATTAAAATATGAAATATCAAAGTTCATAATTTTTAAGCTAAAGTAACAACAATAATAATAATGAACTCCAAAAATTAAACTCTTTGACACTATGAGTTCACGTATCTGAGAACAGTGGGAAACACCCACTCCTCTGAGGTCTGAGCAGCAGACGTCCTTTCAGTAGCCAGAGTCAGGACTGTCATTCACTTATTGATATCATCTTCTCACTTTAAAAGTGACATTTGAGGCATATGTGCTTTTGGCAATATGTAGAGATTTGCACTGATGATGGCCCAGGTCCCAGATCCTGAGGTTCCTTTCCTTCCTGTGCCACTGGGCAAAACCCAGCAAAAAATCCTCCTTGTGACTACCACCTCTGTCCAATGCCTCAAGGCCCTATAGGGTTTCATTAACTTTGGAGTATTCCTAGCCTCGGGAATATTCTTTCTTTTTATTCTCCTTTCTTTGCAATAGTGGGCTAGGCCTTTTACCACATGTCGAGCTAGCAGTTTTGCTCTATATTAAAACATTCTTTGCTCTTTCTGTGGTGGGGACTAGACATTTGAATTTCCTGTGGAATTCTCTATCTTTTGTTCTGTGAGGCTCTGTCTTACTTTCTTAAGTGCTGCTATAACAGAAATACCACAAATGGGTGGCTTTAACAAGCAGAAATTTTTTTGTTACAGTTAGAATTCCAAATTCAGGGCTCCAGCTCTAGGGGAAGGCTTTTTCTCTGTGTTGGCTCTGGGAGAAGGTCCTTGTCTCTTTTCAGGTTCTGTTCCTTGGTGATCTCCATGTGGCATCAGTCTTCCCCAGTTTGTCCTTGCTTGCTTCTGTGCCATATCTGCTTCTTTTATATCTCAAAAGCAATTGGCTTAAGACACACCCAACACTGATATGACCTCATTAACATAACAAAAAACCCTGTTCCCATATGGGACATCCACAGATATAGGGGTTAGGATTCCAACACATATTTTCTGGGGAAACAATGCAATCCGTAACAAGCCCTTCGGTGAAATATAGTGAATGAACAAGCTGTGTGTCTGCAAAACCCGTGACTATTCAAAGAAATATTGTATACCATCCCATCCCTAGTCTGAGTCTTTCCACCAAGGAGATATTTTCCCATCATACCAGGGATGGACATGATTTATTACTGTCCAGTCTGGCTCTCTGTCAAGGTGCCTCCTCTCCTCTGTGTCTTCCTTTAGGGTCTTAATTTACAGATTTTCTGGGCATTTTTCCTCAGGGCACAAGCAATTCTTTACCTACATTAACAGGGTCACCTTGAAACTCACTCAGTAATTATATGAGTATTTTACACTTATCTTACTAGTCTTCCCCTCTCAGATTTGTCCGTGTTTTCTCTAACTGCTTAGTGTAACTGTCCCCTTCAAATTTTGATTCATCATTTCTTTTTTTTTTTTTTTAAAGGAACACTTATTTAACTGAGTCTTTAAGAGGATGCCTCTCAGTGTTTTTTTGTCTTGTAGTAGATGAAGTTCCCAGTCAGTAAGACCTTGTATCTTTTCTTGTTATTTTATTTATTTTATTTTTTTTTGGAGGGTGGGGGGGAAAGAGCTTCTCTTTCTGATCTAGTAGCAACCCAAACACGTATTCCTTCTTTAATGCTTTCTTTAAAACTAATTACACCCAGGTGTATCTCTGCTTTGCTTTCATATCTTTTTGGCCTGCCCTCTGAGATCTCATTTTTTCCTTTCATGTCTGTATACTCTCCTTTAAAATCACAGCGTTTCTCATATGGAAATTCTCTCCTCCTCCAGTTTAATTAGCTTATGTTTATTATGCTTTCACTCTTCACTACTCTTGATATTAAGACCAAAGCATATTTTTAAACCAATCCATTCACGCTTTGATTTCCTGAGAAACCAGATTCCTAGAGACAGAATGTTCCAGCTCAGTCTTTTAAAATTGCCTTCTTAAGTACTTGGCTTTGCAATGATTTTATTGACATGTTTGTTGGCCTCAATTTTAAGTTAATGGTATGTTATTTATAAAATAATGGCCTCTATCCTTATCATCTTCTGTATGATAAAATTTACTGATCTTATGTGAATGGAACCAAAATCTGGATCTCTAAAATTTAAAACTTTAATCAGAGTTTGGAAATGATTCAATCCAGGTCATGTTTGAGACAAATAAGGGGGGATGCCTCAAGACAATGTGTATAAATTGCATAATTGCTAAAGACTATTCCCCTTAGATATATTTCTCTTTACCGTTACGACAGTTAAAAACCACATATATTCTAACAGAATGGGGGACATCTGATCTAGCATTGTCTAGCTCACACATTGGTGGTCTCTGGTCCAGGTGGAATTCAGCTGCCTTTGCAGTTATCAATTCTAATCTGAGGTGATGACTGAGAAGCACAAGAAAACCAGGGAAAGTTCTTCCACATATCAATGACTTAAGTGCTTGTGTAATGAATTTCTGCTTGTTTTAAGTGAGTTAAAGTAGGCCTCACAGTCTTCTCCACCCCCCCCCCCCCCCGCCCCAGTATTACTTATCTGCTAGGTAAAATCTGTGTCAGCTTAGGTGGAGTAACATTCAGTCATGAGGGATTGTCCATGCCTTCGGTCAGATCAATGTCATGGCAGCAAATGCTATTTATACTTACTAAAGCCTGTAGAACACACACGCATCAAGCGCCCATCAAAAACTGTATTGAACCTTTACAAACAGGCAGTCGTCTGTGGGTAAACCACTGTGAAGTGCTAAATGCAAAATGCCACATGGCTGGCACCAAGTCCTTTCACTAGTATTGCACCAGAAACTTTAATCTGATTTGGTCTCCAAATACAGATTTTTGTATAGTCTCAAGGCTTCAGGTTAATACTATAAGATGCTGGGCTTTCATGGAGCCTATACAAAGCACCCCTTTCTACTTTTCTCCGATTAGGAAAAAATACACAGAGCAGATAAATGAAAGGTGAAATGCTAGTATTATTAATGATAACGCTGATTATAGAAGAGAACAGAATTTTAGTTAATTAGGCAAAATGGACTTGATTCTCCTTCACTCTAGAATTAGGCAGACTTACTCTTGTAGTCCTTAGTGCCTTTGGACACCTGCACAGCTCCCCTGCAGGGCAACAGCCAAACTCCAAGCCTACTCCAAAGAGCAGCAGAGAATGCGTATGTCTTACCATGCAGCTGTGTGCCAAAGGGAACCAAGGAAGCCCTGAGCCAACCATACTCAGTCCTTTTAAATGCATTAGTCAGACATGTTTCTCCCACACATTTCTTTCCTGGGTAGTGGTACATAAAGCCACTCCTTTCTATGACAGCAAGAGAAATCAGAAACAAATGTCCCCACTGCATAATGTAAGTGTGGTTGGATGCAATGGTTTCTTAATTTAGTTGGTTATTCTTTTCATCTACTTCTAGGGAGTTGTTTTGGAAAATAATTAAAAAGAATAAATATCGTCCTCCCCAAGGAATGCAAATATTCATTGCTTTTATTTTGGCAATTGGATTCTAAAAGATTTTCCATATCTTCATCTACTTAGAAGATATGCAAGACCTAGCTTCAAATTTCATTTTTCTAAGAAATAAAAATTGTCTGTTGTTTTAATGGAAGCTCATTGAGTAAAGAAATGAGTGACTTTTTAACAGGCCAGCTAGATCACTGTGCTAATTCTTGTTCATCTCGGTAAATTTGGAGAAAATAATCTTAATGAGATTAAAGAGATATGAGTTTCAGTTCCAACTCTACTACATTATTTTGGACAACTGACAATGTATGCTTTTTGTTTCCAGCTAATTTAAAATGAACATAAAAACTTCATAAGGTTGTTGTTAGAATTAAATGAGAAAAATATATGTAAAATGCTTAACATGGAGCCTGACATAGTACTTAAATAAATGTGGCTTTAATAAATATTAGCAACAACTAACAGTGTCATTAAAGACACTAGTTACTTTGTGATCTCATATATATATATATATATATATATATATATATATATACACACACACACACACATGTAACATCATCATTGAAATAATCATCTTAATTATCTTTTTTTTTTAACCTCCACAAGATATTGCTATAATTCACTCACCTGCCCACCAGTGAGATTTTTCCCTGAATTTTTCTCTCTAGGCTGAGAAATGATAGTAGTTAAAACATGTCTCATAAGATTTTGCTGTCTATCAGCTTCATTGCAAGGAACACGGAATAATTCTCCAGCAGTTATCCAAAGAGCTGTGCACCAGGGATAAGCGGTGTAGTGATGGAGTGTGTGTCCCTGTGTCTTTCTGGAGAGGCAATAACTGTGGTGGTAACAGGGCAGAGAAAGAGAGCACGCTGCAGTTGTGGAAAGAGGACTTGAACTGCTTTAAAGGAGTAACCAGAGTCTGAGTGCCTTAGTCTTTCCTAGCTCTCCTGCGGAAATCAGTGATATAAAATTTCCAAAACTTATTTACCTGCCTGTCAAATACATTGACTATTATTAGGTAAAGGAGCCCTGTGGCTCAGTGGTTAAAGTGCTCAGCTACTAACCAAAAGGTCAATGGTTTGAACCCACAAGCTGCTCCGCAGGAGAAAGATGTGGTAGTCTGCTTCCTTACAGATTAAACCAAAACCAAACCTGTTGCCACCATGTCAATTAAGACTCGTAGCGACCCTATAGGACAGAGCAGAACTGCCCCATAGGGTTTCTAAGGAGCAACTGGTAGATTTGAACTGCCAACCTTTTGGTTAGCAGCTGTAGCTCTTAACCAATGTCACCAGGGCCTTGGAAACCCTATGGGGCAGTTCTACTCTGCCCTATATGGTCACTATGAGTCAGAATCTACTGGATGGCAGTGGGTTTGATTTGTATTATTAGATAATCTTCATTTGGATACATGTACTGGAGACATGAGGTAGCAGATGAAGTGGGAGTTTGAGGGTATGATGTAAACAGAATTCTGCAAATTTCTTCCAGATGAAGGATTATAAGACACCATGATTCTTGTCACTGCCTGAGGCTTAGATATCATTGACCAGATATTAGTTCCAGAAAATTGTGAGGCAATGACTTCAGTGATTATTTTGAGCCTGTTGTCAAGTAGAAAGTGTTGTACTTAATAATGAACAGATATTCTCCACACTGCTTCAGGCACTCATGTTTGCTATTCAAAAGAATCTCAGCCAAAAAAACGGAAGAACAATTTCAGAGATTTTTACTGTGTCTACTGGGAACGCATCCTTGGGAATATGTGCATTACAAAACTAAAAACACAGATGATCCTAACTATTCTTAAAATATATATACTAATGTACATTTGAAGTAAAATGTAAAAGCTACTTGAATAAATACATATCTTTATGATTAATTTGAGAGATTTCAGAGATGAAAGAGCACAAGGATTACATTTTTTCTTTTCCTGCATTTTTACACTATTAAGGAAGAAGGTAAGGGTGCTCATTTCTCATCGCATCTGCTAATGATGGAAATGATGGGAATAATGGTGATAGAACAAAAATCACATGTGTCATTTTTTCAGAATCAAGGCATAAAGGCAAAATGCAACGCCACTGCTCACATGTATAGAAACATTATCATTATATGTAGGCACTCAGTTTTAAGAGGTCTGGATCCAATTATATAGATGCTTACAGAATTTCATCAGGAAAATTTAAACCTCTGTCAAAATCCTTGAAAAGTTAGGTGTTGAGATAGAATACTGTGAAATAATTGTATTGTGATGAGAATTCTCATTAATGGACCCCTTCTTGAGTTTGCCCTTTCACTGAAGGCACACACTATTTTTGCCATTATTTGAGAATGTATTATGGAGTGTAAGTCATGACTTGGTGTTAGTCAAAGTTTATAGTTCCAAGGCTTATCTAATTTCATTTAAAATTACATTTCAAATACTCAGATGCAAATGACGAAGAACTTTCATAGCATTGCCCTTTAGCTCTAGTTGTTATGCTAAAGAAACAAATCATCAAAAAAGCAATTGCTTTGAGTAGAGAAAAATACACCAGAAATCTAGTTGGTTAAGCCTTTTTGAAAAAAAAATTATAAAAACTATTAAAAATCACATAAGAAAGAAAACAGTATGCTAAGCAATCTTAGCAGATGGTATATATGGAATCATATATGTTCTAGTCAATGTATTTTTTTTTAGCAGAATTTTTTGATAGTATAACAAAAACACACCACTGTTTGGTGATTTATTTCATAAGGTTCTGTATAAATAAACAAGACTATAATTGAAAAAGTTACCTGCAGCCCAAGAACTCACACATGTTATCGGTTAGGAGGTTAGGCGCAGTGGGATGGCAACCCAAATCATTTGTTTGTTGGTTTATTTTCAAACTGTGTATCAACCAAATATCTATTTTGTGCAAGTTATAAATCCTCTGCATTAATTAGACTGGTCCAATTTTAGGTTACAGTTAATACTAAACCATTGTCCCTGGAAAATTTTTAGTTTAAAAAAGAGACAATGCAGAGGTTATTCTGGGTCCAGAGTCTCTAGCCGGTGGAAGTGATTAATGGACTTGGCTGCTAACAGAAAGATTAGAGGTTGGAGTCCACCCAGAAGTGCATGAGAAGAAAGGCCTGGTTATCTACTTACAAAGAAATTAGCCACTGAAAACTCTATGGAGAACAGTTCTACTCTGACACACATGGGGTCATCGTGAGTGGGAATCTACTCAACTGCCCCTGGTGCTGGTATTCTGGGTTCACTTCAAACAGAGTCCAGACTGCTTTGGCCTATAGTCTCAGGATCATTTGGGCCAGTAGAGCCAGGTTCTCCACTCTGACACACTGAACACCTACAGCACCCCGGAGTAATTCTCACAGTATTGCCCAGGATAGGATATAAGTCCTGCCTCTAATCATCCTGTAGGTCATTGCTAAAGACAGCAAATTTATTTGCAACATTTCACATACTGCCTACAAGGTTTGGACAAAACGAACAGTTCTCAGAATTGAAATAATGTTAACAGATATTTGGTCTTCAGAATTAAGTTCTGATTGGACTGGCAGCATTAAAACTATATATAGAAGTCTATAATTTACAGTAACAACTAAAAAAAGTGGCTTTTTCAATTGGAATTTTTTTTTTTTTTTAATAAATCTAGGACAAGATAACCCTGCTTGAGGTGCCAGGATTTAAACACTGATATAGAGCAAAAGATAATGGACAAAATACACCGACGTTGAACTATCCAACTGGAATATTTTCAACTAAAATTTCATCAAATAGTTGATTGCCTTTCTCCATGTATCATTCTCAGGAAACCATCTGGTCTTCATGTCAGTTTCCTGCATCAGTAAATTCAGGGTTGCCTACTTGGCCCTGCTTCAGAATCCTTAGTAAATAAGCTTCCACTTTCCCCATGAGAACCCTCCCAAAGAAGACCATAATTGTTGTGATTTATGACAATAAAAATCACAAAAGTAAATGAGAGGATAAATTTTAAGAAAATTATAATGAAATAGGTTTCCTTTAATAATGATTTTTGAAGTGTTATCTCTTACAAAGTGGGAATCTTTTAAGGCAATATTAGTTGTGATGACTATGATCATCAAATGTCGCAAAGATAAATCAGACAACATTGATTTATCCATGGGATCCAAAACACAGCCCTAAGGAGAGAATAATTCTATGGTTATAGTAAGAAAAAAAAAAAAAAGCATAAATTACAGTGGCAGTCTTAATATCATGCTTAAAATAGTCTAAAAAAGTATAAAAATAAAAGCAAAGGTTAGTAATACAGTTTTGAACCTGGAAGTAGACTTATGTAATAATTCAAAACCACAGATTACAAACCCTAGTTGTTTTGATGAGTCACATTTCACTTAGTGAGCTTTTTTTAGTAAATTTTCCATGGTGAAAAAGATTAGCAATAATATATGTTTTTGTTATTCATGAGACACTACATATCGTCACATTTTGTCTATTTTAGCACATTACTGTCTTCTTATAAACAAGAGGTCATCTTTCATATGAACATTTTTACATATCAGCATATAAGTTGTAATACAGGTTTAATAAAACATGATGATCTCTGAAGACAACCCACAGGAAGTAAATACCCTCCATCATTACAGAGCTTCTCCGCATACTGAGAACTTGAGAGGAAACTGATGTCTTGTTGAACAATGTGGGGTTTCAATTAGCATGCTGCAAAATGCAATGAAACAACAACGTAATTAAGTCCACAACTTGGAATTAAAATAGAGGAGATTTATTCCGTGAAAGATTTAAATCCTTACAGCGGTAAAGATTAAAATTAATTTTGAAGTGAATTAAAGCTTTGCTCCTAAGAAGAAAATTAATGTTTTAACGCAACTACAAGACTGAATTCAATCTTTAGCAGGTGATTGTGTATGTTCTTTGGACAAAGACAAAACCTGAAAAAATGGATCTCATAGCAAAGTCCTGGAGGATGAGGCTGCATCATCTTTTTTCAACAACAGAAGTTTGCAAAGTACCACGTGCACTTAAGATTTTAAAATGTATTTTAATTTTTAAATATTTAAAACCATCAAGGATGTAATTTTAAAAACCTAATTTTATTCTGGAAGCAGCAGTAAACTGGGGACTGCATTACATACCAGAACCTCAATACAACCTCTTTTCATTGATTTTGTTTTCATATAATCAAAGGGTAGTATATTAATAATACTTTTTTCAAAATACATTTTTATGTGTGTTTTCTGAACTATTTATACAACACCTCTCAAGGTAGGAATAACTATGCCACCATCCAAACAAATAAATTTATGTTGGGAGCAATGAAGTGTAAAATAAGTGATGCACACAGAGGTGGCATAGGAGCAAGAACAGGGACAGGTGTGGAAATCAGAATGGTCCAAGTTTAAATTCAGCATTGTTTGCTTACTTTTGCTGACTCTTTCAGCAAGTTATTGAACTTCTCTTTTGAAGCTGATATAACATTTAGATATGATACATGCAAAGATGTCTTCTCAAGGTACTCCATAAAAGGCAGCTGAATTTATTCTAATCCCCAAACCATTGCTTCCTTGGGTCACGTTGGGAAAGCTGCAGTTTTCTCAGCTCTCAGAGTTCGACAGTGACACCTACCTTCTATGGGTATGGTGAGGATTATCTAAAATAACATGTGTAAGCATGCCTGGCACAAGGAGAGTAACATCCTGTTCCTGTGTCATTTTCTTGCTCCTTCCCCTCTTTGTCTATTTTGGGTTCATAGTCAAGAATTCTTCCCCTCTAAGTCACTGTTTCCCTTCATTTCTTGTTTAATCACTAAGGAATAATGATAAAACTAAGAAACAGGAGTGGTTTACACAAGTCTAGTAAGGAATAAATCAATTTTTCATTATCCTATGTTCTCTGGAAGTAATGTGTGTTAGAAAGAAAAACAAAATACTAACTAAAACAATCGAGTCTAGTTTTCCCCTGCCTCTGCCTTTAATCCCTATGGGTTATACACACTTGAAAAGGGTACATACACTGTTGGGTGATGGGAATCTGTTTCTTACTCTGTTAACATAAACTGATTAAATAGGTCATCTTTAAGACTTATTCTAGTTTTAAATTCTGTATTCTAATCATATCAATCGCTATACCTGTGGATATTTATTTTATTTTTCTCTTCTATTCCCAACTTCTCACCTGCGCTCAATTGTGAAAGCTTGAATGATAAAATTCCATGGCAATGAAACCACAATTGTGATCTCTAACACTACGCAGGCCACAAGTTTTGCTCCATTCCGAAAGCTACCACTAAAGTATCCTTTAATTAAAGAGAAAAGCTGATAAAATATGGATGGATCAGCATAAACCCATTCCTAATTCTATAAAAACAATTTAAAGTATACACTCTGCTAATATTATCTTTACTTATGTAAAGCTATTGTGTATTTATTATAAATAACTCACAAGTCCTCATCATTACGCTCTGTATTATTTGGTATCTAACTTCAAGCAGCGTTCTTTAAGAATCTAATAATAAAATACACCCACACATATATGATTTTTAAATATGATGTTGATCATTGGCCATCTGTGTATAAAATGGCCTATACTGTGTAAAACGTAAGGTTAACACATTTGCCAATTATCTTCCATATGTATAACTTAATTTAACAAACCTGTTGCCATCTAGATGATTCAGACTCATACAGTGGCCCTGTACGACAGAGCAGAACTGCTGCATAGAGTTTCCAAGGCTGTAATCTGTACGGAAACAGACTGCCACATCTTTCTTCCTTTGAGCAGCTGGTGGATTTGAACTGCTGACTTTTTTGGTTGGCAGCTGTGTGCTTTAACCACTGCTCCATCAGGTATCTTTATAACTTAATGAGGAGAAATAAATTGCTTCTTTGACCTATTTCAGTCCCAAAACATTCATTTGCTTTTCAAGTGTGCACTGAGAGCGTAGATAATGTTTGATGGTTATCATTGATAACATTTCTTAAGAAACTAAATATTATACTTGTGAAACTTCAGGTAAAGATAAGATAGTTTTATGTGGTGAAAATTACTGGATTGGTTGCTAGCCCTGTGTCAGTACAGTCCAATGAGTTTGAATTTTGTATGGCTAATTTGAATCTTTTAGATTTAAAAGGTTAAAAAATGTAATGAGTTTTTTTTTTTGTTTGTTTGTTTTTTGTTTTCCTTTGCTAAGACCCTACATGCCTGGGAAAAGAAAAAAAAAAAAAAGATAATTTCTTACATAACATTACTTTATTCTGTGATCAATACTAAGGTGATTCAGCCAAATAAGTGAACCAGAAGGAAAGGAAAATGAGGCATGGTTTACATCATCTCCCTGAATGATTTCATTAATAATACCATCCATCCATCCCAGTAATTTGAAAAGTGCTAATCTCCTATGTTCCAGAAACTCTGCTAAGACAAGGTTAAAAACTCTCTTCATTATAAGGTTTAATATTGTTTATAGATAAAACCCAAATCCTAATGCTGAATTTCTTTTGGAGAGAGACTTGCTGAGATTTTCTTTCAATAAATTATTACATGGAACTATTCACAGTAAACCTGAATAAATGAAATAACTTGGGTGACAAGATAATTAAAGAAGTGTTTTCTTGTGAGAATTTAGGACATATATATGGTCGGAGGTATAGCGAGGGTTTGGTGGAAGGGGACACTTACTCCAGACTGCAAGTCCAAGGGGGCGCCAGATGGTGCAGAATGATATTCCAAGGTGCCACAAATATGAAAAGCACCTGACTGAGGCAGCCAAGAGGTGGAAAGGTGTTCCGGCTGACTCATTGCCACTATCAACATCTAATCATCTTCAAATTGAGGGGAGAGGGGCAGAACTTAGAGATTGCCCCCTAGTGCTCGTTACCCTCCCTATGCCCCTGTCTCTGACGAAGAAAGAGTGAGATGATCCATCTGCACTAACTATGCAACGTCCTGATCATTTGGGAGCTAAATTCCCAACTAGTTCTGTGGAATCCAGGCAGCTTACACTCACTCTGTTGAGAGAGTCAAGGCTTTATCTGTTTTCATTAGAACAGACTATAGATAAATCTTTTTTCTTATGAAGGGTGGAAAAGAACTAACGTTTGGATTATTATTTTCATTTGTTTTTCTCACTTAAACTTCATAATAAATCCATGTGGGTAGGTATTATTTTTCCATTTTTATATATGAGGAATTGATGCTCACTTAGTTGGATGTGCTGTATCACAGGTAAAATTCAAATTCATTCGATTGTGTAGATCATAACAAATTATGGATAACATTGTGAAGAATGGGAATTCCGGAACACTTAATTGTGCTTGTGTAGGACCTCTACAAAGACCAAGAGGCAGTTGTTCAAATAGAACATGAGGATTCTATGTGGTTTAAAGTCAGGAAAGGTGTGTGTCAAGGTTATATTCTTTCACCATACTTATTCAATCTATATGCTGAGCAAATAATCCAAGAAGCTGGACCATATGAAGAACACAGCATCAGGATTGGAGGAAGGCTCATTAACAACCTGCGTTATGCAGATGACACAACCTTGTTTGCTGCAAGTGAAGAGAACTTGAAGCACTTACTGATGATCAAAGACTACAGCCTTCAGTATGGATTACACCTCAACATAAAACAAAAATCCTCAAAATTGGACCAATAAACAATATAATGATAAACGGAGAAAATATTGACGTTGTCAAGGATTTTATTTTACTTGGATCCACAATCAACAGCCATGGAAGCAGCAGTCGAGAAATCAAACGTCATATTGCATTGGGTAAATCTGCTCTCAGAGAATTTTTTAAAGTGTTAAAAAACAAAGATGTCACTTTGAGGACTAAGTTTGCTCTTGACCCAAGCCATGATGTTTTCAATCTCCTATATACATTTGAAAGCCGGACAATGAATAAGGATCAGAGAAGAATTGATGCATTTGAATTATGGTGCTGGCAAAGAATACTGATATACCATGGACTGCCAGAAGAATGAATAAATCTGTCTTGGAAGAAATACAGCCAGAATGCTTCTTAGAAGAGAAGATGGTAAGATTTTGTCTTACGTCCTTTGGACATGTTATCAGGAGGGACCAGTCCCTGGAGAAGGACGTCATGCTTAATAAAGTAGAGTCAGTGAAAAAGAGGAAGATGCTCAACAAGATGGAATGACACAGTGGCTGCAACAGTGGGCTCAAGCATAACAATTTTGAGGATGGCGCAGGACAAGGCAGTGTTTCGTTCTATTGTACATAGTGTTGCTGTGAATAAGAGCCAACTCGACAGCACCTCATAACAACAACGGTAAGAGTTATGTGTCTCTAAAATCTATGGGATCTTTGCATTCTACCGACTTGCCTCATTTGCCAAGAGGTGAGCTTTATCATAGAGTCACATGTATCATTGACTTCTTTTAATTATTTGCATTGCATTGCCTTATAGAAATATATGAGAAAAAGCTGCATTTCAATAGAATTAAGTTGTAAGAAAATTTAGGCTAAAATAATATTTTATGAAGTTCCAAAAAAAGAGATGTTAAGTTTTCATTAGAAAATAGAAATTGAGGAAATCAATACCAAACTTATACCTGGGCACTCTTAATTGAAATATTATCAAAGGATGTCATGAAAAATAAATGAGAGAGCAAAAGAATAATTGAATAGATTTTGAATTATTTAATATAATAATTCATATTTGTTGAAACTCTTAAAATCTCATTTTTTAGCAGGTTATGCACTGCATTGAACATAAATAAAAAACGATTAAAGTAACCTATATCCAGATTTTCATGCAAAAATACATTAATAAATTTTCCTGCTACTAGTTTTTAATACATAAATACCCAATAAATTAAGTAACATATGTATCAAGGCTTCTGGCTATTGCTTTAATAACTAGAGAAAAATTAAATATCTTTGACAAATTAAGGACTGGCTTAAAATAATCCAATTAAATAAAAACTCAAAGTACCTAATATTCTAATTGTGAATCCTCTGTTTTCTTTTCTTTGTTTTTTCATCATCTATGGACTACTGTCTCAGAGGAGAATGGCTATATTCTTTATAAAGTCTTGAAAATACAAACAAAGCAAACAGTTTGGGGCACTTCTTTCTTAAATTATTTGAGTGTACCTGAGCCTGAGTTTATGCAGTTAAATTTACATTATTTAATAAAATCTAGTAAAATTCAGTTACGATTGACTCCAGTGAGGTCTTCAATTCATTTATATTAGAGCTGAGTGAAGCAATCATTTTCTGTTGATGTAATATTTATATATTTTACCAAAAAAAAAAAAAAAATACTAAAGCCATCGCCGTCCAGTGAATTCCAACTCTTAGCGACCCTACAAGACAGAAGTAGAATGGGCCCGCAGAGTTTCCAAGCTCTTAACCACTAGGTCACCAGGTCTCTGTATATATATTAATATTCAGTAAATAGTCAATAAATATTTGTTTAAGGAATAAATAAATAGAAGAATGAATGAATTTATTATTGTGTAAAGCCAGCATAACTGATAATGCTAAACGTATTAGAAAAAGAGTGATCTGTATTTTCTATTCTTATATCAAAATATGAAAAGTTCTCAGGCAGATTTCAAGGTTAGCATGTTTCAAAAATGGGCCTCATTAGTACAGTAGAAAATCAAACGAATGACAAAATGGTTAAAATAGAAAGGAAACTTTTCTAAGAACAGAATTTTAATTAAAAGTAAAAAAAGTTCTCAGGCACCTTTGCTAAAATTCCAAGGTTTATCTGAGAATTACATATACATATATACAGATCCAATTTTAAATTAAATTATTTAAAATAATAAGTGATAAACAGTGGAAGTTTGTCCTAGAATTTTTATTGTCTGAGTATTTCATTTATAAAATTGAGAAGGCAGTGATAATAACTGATGACATTATCCTTTGATGGCTACTGTGTATTACAAATATATAAATATAAGATAATTACACTAGAAATTCTTAATCTATACAGTGTCTGCTTACTCTGCAATAAGATATCCTAAACTCATAAATTTGTAATCCAAATTGGTATTTCTGTATACAAAAATTGACACTTTCATAAATAATTTAGTTGAGTCTTATAGATACAGAGTTGTTTGCACACCATGGAATTTAAATGTATTTCCTGGCACTATCATTTGATGTTTGATTTTCTAGTTTGGTTCCCAGAAATTGATACATTTTCATAGTATTCTTGGCTTATATATGAGAGAATAAATTTGTTGATATATTATTGTCTTAAAAGCACATCACTGTACTTAAGAACACATCTCTAAAAAATTACAAATTTATATCCATTATTCATAATTCATGGACAATAGGTCTCCCTTATCATGTTTGGGTTTTCTCTCTGAAATTTTCTAAGAACTGAATTTCTTGATTTGCCTGGTAGTTAAATCCCATTTTACCTCATTTCATTATTACAAAGTTTTTATGTTATTAATCATGTACATGCCCATGACCCGGACCCTAGCAACAACTGAAGTTGTTAGAAGATATGAAGAATGAATTGGTGAATAATATGAATAATAAGGCTGGAAAGGTAGGAAAAGGCTAGGTCATAATTAATTACTCTAGCATAATGTGTTTGCTGTGGTATCAGTTGTTTGTTGACAAGGTAATAATATACCACAAAATATAAGTATATATAACAAACCACAAAACTCAGTGGCTTAATGAGTTGCGGCAAAATGGCGCTTTAGGCAGAAGCACCACACCATTCCTCCACAGCAAAGATCCGAAAAACTAAGCCAAACAGAGAATACAACAATCCTGAAACCTTAAAACATCAAATGAAGAGATAAAGAACTCAGCCAAGCACCAAATGGACTGAGAAAACTGACAGAGAATGGAGAGTAAGGACAGATTCATGCAGAGGTCCCCTACCAGCTAACGCAACGTGGATCCACCATCTTGGATTCCTATCGGAGACCAGCAAACAAGGGGTACAAGAAAGCAGCCTCACGGAGCTTCCAGCGGGAGACAAAACAACTGTTAATTGGCAATATACACTTTCCCACCCCCCCACCCTTCTTCACTCTGAATCAGCCTCCTCTGCTTCCCGCGGCCACAGTCTCTTGACCAGGAAGTGCCGGCTGCTTGGATTCCACACACCCAAGCGGGTGGCTCTCTGGGTGCCATTTGTTGGCTGCTAGTGTTACTTTTTTTTTCTGCTTCTTTTGATTTCTCACTTGCCTCTTGCAACCTCTGCCTCCTTTCACTCAAGTGCCTGGCTCCGTGCGCGATCTTGGCTTCTTCCTGAGAAGCTCCAGAGTGCTGGCAATTTGTGATATACGCGTTCCCACTCTCCACCCTTCTTCACCAACACTCGGCCTCCTCTGCTACTCGCGGACACAGTCTCTTGTCCAGAAACACCAGCCCGCACTAGCTGGCTCTATGAGTGCCATTTGTTGGCTGCTGGTATTTTTTTTTTTTTTTTTTTTTCTGTTTCTTTAGATTTCTTGCTTGCCTCTTGCTGCCTCCCCCTCCTTTCGCTCGAGTCCGTGGCTCCATGTGCCATCTTTTCTTTTTCCTGAGGGGATGTGGAGCCCCATTTGAGTGTGGAGCTGCTTCCCGGTCTGGGCTACCATGCTGGTGGGATCCCGGGACTTTTGTTTGTTTGTTCGTTTTGAATTGTTTATTTGTTTTCTTTTCCTTTTCTTGAGTTTGGAGCCCTTACTGCCCAGGTGGAGCTGCGTGGCAAGGAACTCCCCTTCAGCTTCCACAGACGTTCAGAGGGATCCCTGAGAGCATTTTTTTTTAAACTGGGTCTTTATTATTTTTGTTTTTTGGGGGGACCTTTGTTGATCTTTTTTTTTTTTTTAATTTGTTTTGTTTTCGTTCCCTCTTTTTCCCTTTTTGTCTTTCTTCATTGCTCAGTTTCTCATCTCTCTATATCTTCCATCTCTTTCTGATTCCTGAATATCAGGGATTGTATAACTCTATGACTTCTAGCCAGGCTGTACTGTGACACCTAAGAGCGACTTCCCCAGACCTCATAGCTGCATCAGTGGGATCCCTGGGAACTTTGCGGTTCTTTAACCTTTCTGATTTTTATTTATTTATTCTTTTCTTTTCTTCCTCTTCCCCTTTCTGTTTTTCTCCATTTCATAGTCTCTCATCTCTCCATTCCAACAGCAAGCTCCCCCAGCATTCTTTTTTGGTTGTGTGTATGTTTTTAGCTCCTGTTCCTCTCTCCTCTCTCCTATATCCATCTTAGCTCCACACATAACAATCCCCCGCTGCATTCTGCCTACCTGCACCATGAACTTGACATCAGAACACCAAGCAGTATAGGCATAGCCTACTGGAACTTGCCCAGGACTGATTACCAACCCACCCTGGTGGCTGTAGTAAGTGCCACAAACAACCCATCCCAGTAACTCTTCTTCAGCTAGACCTGCCCTGCTGTACTGTATCTGAGTGACTGACCCTGCCAGTTGGAGAAGGAGGCAAAAAGTATTGAGAGCACAGATGAGCAAACAACAAAGAACACACAGTCCGCTTGCTCAGAAACAGTCGAATTTATTTTTTAAAAAAGGAATGAAACAAACAAATCTACAATCAATAAACAAGAAAAATAACTACTGAATGCCCTGAAAACAGCAGACAATATCAAGACGTTTACAAAAACAGGACCGGATGGTTCCAGTAGGCATCCAAAATAAAACACCAGATGACTCTCCTGTGGAAGAAAATGCACTAGAACTACCTCATAGGGAATTCAAATCTCTAATACTCAGAATTCTCCAAGAACTGAGGCAAACAGCTGACAAACATGAGGAAAAAATAGACAAATGCATGGAAAATACAGACAAAAATTTGGAAGAATTCAGGAAGATGATGCAGGAACACAATGACAAAATAAATTCACAACTAGAAATTATACAAAAACAACAATTAGAAATCCAAAAGATAAACAACAAGATTTCAGAAATGGATGATGTCATAGAAGGGCTGAGAAGCAGATTTGAAACTGTGGAAGACAGGAATCAGTGGAACTGAAGACAAACACTTGGATACAACTCTGTCTGAGGAAAACTCAGAAAAAAGAGCAGAGAAATATGAAGAGATACTGAGAGTTATGTGGAACACAATCAAAAGCAAAAATTTACGAGTGATTGGCATTCCAGAACAGCAGGAGAAAATAGAAAACACAGAGAGGATCACTGAGGAAATGCTGACAGAAAACTTCCCCAATATCATGAAAGGTGAAAAGCTGGCCATCCAAGAAGCTCAAAGAACCCCATATAGAAGAGACCACAAAAGAAAATCACCAAGGCATATCATATTCACACTCGCCAAAACCAAAGACAAACAAAGATTCCTGAGAGCAGCTCATGAAAAAAGAGAAGTCACATACAGAGGATAAACAATAAGACTAATCTCAGATTATTCAGCAGAAACCATGCAGGCAAGAAGGCAATGGGATGACATATATAAAATCTTGGCAGAAAATAACTGCCAACCAAGAATAATATATCCTGCAAAACTCTCGTTCAAATTTGATGGTGAAATTAGGTCATTTCCAGATAAACAGAAATTACTAGAATATGTAAAAGTAAAACCAAACTTACAAGAATTATTAAAGGGAGTTCTTCAATCTGAGGACAAACAGCTTCAGCTCACAGGCAGAACCTAGGACGCAGGATCGTACCAGCCAGATACAAATCTAGGAAATGAACTCTTGAAGGCTATCCAAAACCAAAAGAAATACAACAGGAAATCAGAGCAGTTAATCGATGGATGACACCCACATCAAAACAATGAAAGAGGGAATAAATGGCATAGGTATACAACCTTCTAATGGAGAGGAAGGCAAGGTGATACCAACTAATGGTAGACTGCTTCAAACTTAGAAAGATAAGGGTAAAATTCATAGTAACCACAAAGAAAGTTAACAAACCAACTCATAAAAATAAAGATGAAAAACTTAAAGTAGCGGCAAAAACAAAACCTACAGAAACAAAAGAAATGAAAAAAAAAATCCACAAACAAAAGTAACTCAGCACAAGAGAGTAAGAAGAACAAAGAAAACTTCATCACCACAAAAAAAAGCACTACAAAATGACAGCAACAAAAACATCTATCAATAATTACACTGAATGTAAATGGACTCAATGCACCCATAAAGAGACGGAGAGTGACAGAATGGATAAGAAAACAGGATCCATCAATATGCTGTCTACAAGAGACACACCTTAAAAACAAAGACGTGAATTTATAAAAAGTCAAAGGTTGGAAAAAAAATACGTCAAGCTAACAACTACCAAAAAAGAGCAGGAGTGGTAATTCTAATCTCAGATAAAATAGACTTTAAAACAAAATCTACCATAAAAGACAATGAAAGACACTATGTAATGATTAAGGGGATGATCCGTCATGAAGACATAACCATAATAAACGTCTACGCACCCAATGGCAGGGCTCCAAAATACATAAAACAAACTCTAACAACACTGAAAAGAGAAATTGACAGTTCCAAAATAATAGTAGGACACTTCAACACACCACTCTCAGTAAAGGATAGAAAAACTAAGAAGAAATTCAGCAAAGATACAGAAGACCTAAAGGGCACAATCAGCCAACTTGACCTCATAGACATATATAGAACACTCCACCCAACCACTACAAAGTACACATTCTTTTCCAATGCACATGGAACATTCTCCAGAATAGACCACATCTTAGGCCATGGACCAATCCTCAACAAAATAAAAAACGTTAAGATAATTCAAAGTATCTTCTCTGACCATAATGCCATCAAGGTAGAAATTAGCAATAGAAAAAACAAGGAATAAAAATCAACTACATGGAAACTGAATAATACCTTGCTTATACATCACTGGGTAATAGAAGAAATCAGAGATGGAATCAAAAAATTCCTAGAATCAAATGAGAATGAAAACACATCATACCAAAACCTTTGGGACACAGCAAAGGCAGTCCTCAGAGGACAATTTATAGCAATAGATGCACATATCAAAAAAGAAGAAAGGGACAAAATCAAAACATTAACTACAGAACTCAAACAAATAGAAAGAGAACAGCAAAAAAAGCCCACAACCACCGGAAGAAAGGAAATAGTAAAGATCAGAACAGAAATAAATGAAATAGAAAACAGAAAAACAATAGAAAGAATCAACAAAACCAGAAGTTGGTTCTTTGAAAGAATCAACAAAATCGACAAACCACTGACTAGACTGACAAAAGAAAAACAGGAGAGGACACAAATAACCCAAATGAGAAATGAAATGGGGGACATTACAACAGACCCAACTGAAATGAAAAGGATTATAACAGAATATTATGAAAAACTATACTCCAACAAATTTGAAAACCTAGAGGAAATGGATAAATTTCTAGAAACACACGGCCTACCCAAACTACAACAAAGTGATGTTGAAAGTCTGAACAGACCCCTAACAAGAGAAGAGATTGAAAAGGTAATGAAAAAACTCCCAACTAAAAAAAGCCCTGGCCCAGATGGCTTCACTGGAGAATTCTACAAAACATTTTAAGAAGAGCTTGTACCGGTATTACTCAAGTGATTTCAGAGCATAGAAGAGGAAGCAACACTTCCAAATTCATTATTTGAAGCCAGCATAGTGCTGATACCAAAACCAGGCAAAGACATCACCAAAAAAGAAAATTACAGACCAATATCTCTCATGAATATAGATGCAAAAATTCTGAACAAAATTCTAGCCAATAGAATTCACCATCATATCCAAAAAATAATACACTACGACCAAGTAGGATTCATACCAGGTATGCAAGGACGGTTCAACATTAGAAAATCAATCATGTAATCCACCACATAAATAAAAGAACAGAAAAGAATCACATGATCATCTCAATTGACATAGAAAAGGCATTTGACAAAGTCCAACATCCATTCCTGATAAAAACTCTCAATCAAATAGGTATAGAAGGGAAATTTCTCAACATAATAAAGGGAATCTATGCAAAACCAATGGCCAAAATCATTCTTAATGGAGAGAGGCTGAAAACATTCCCCTTGAAAACACGAACAAGACAAGGATGCCCTTTATCACCACTCCTATTTAACATTCTGCTGGAAGTTCTAGCTTGAGCAATAAGGCAAGAAAAAGAAATAAAGGGCATCCAAATTCTTAATGAAGAAGTGAAACTGTCCCTGTTTGCAGATGATATGATACTATACATAGAAAACCCTAAAGACTCCACAAGAAATCTACTGGAACTAGTGGAAAGATTCAGCAGAGTAGCAGGATACAAGATAAACATCCAAAAGTTGGTTGGATTCCTATACACCAGTAAGGAGAACGATGAAAAACAAATCAGGAAAACAGTACCATTTTCAATAGCCCCTAAAAAGATAAAATACTTAGGAATGAATCTGATCAGGGTTGCAAAAGACCTATACAAAGAAAACTACAAAACATTACTGCAAGAAACCCAAAGGGATCTACATAAATGGAAAAACATACCTTACTCATGGATAGGCAGACTCAACATTGTGAAAATGTCAATTCTACCCAAAGCAGTTTACAAATACAATGCAATCCCGATCCAAATACCAACAACATTCTTCCAAGAGATGGAAAAACTAATCATTAACTTTATATGGAAGGGGAAGAAGCCCCGAATAAGTAAAACACTACTGAAGAAGAAGAATAAAGTTGGAGAACTCACACTACCTGAGTTCAGAACTTACTATACAGCTACAGTAGTCAAAACAGCCTGGTACTGGTACAACGACAGATCCATTGACCAATGGAACAGAATTGAGAACCCAGATGTCAATCCATCCACCTACGGTCACCTGATCTTCAACAAGGGCCCAAAGTCCATCAAATGGGGAAAAGGCAGTCTTTTTAACAAATGGTGCTGGCAAAAGTGGATATCTATTTGCAAAAAAATGAAACAGTACCCATACTTCACACCGCATACAAAAACTACTTCAAAATGGATCAAAGACCTGAAGATAAAGCCTGAAATTATAAAGTTCATAGAAGAAAAAATAGGACCAACACTAAAGGCCTTAAGACATGGCATTAACAGGATACAAACCATAACCATCAATGCACAAAACCCAAAAAATAAGCTAGATAACTGGGATCTTCTAAAAATCAAACACCTATGCTCTTCAAAAGACTTCACCAAAAGAGTAAAAAGAGAACCTACAGACTGGGAAAAAAATTTTGGACAGTAGAATTCAGACAAAGGTCTAATCTCCATAATCTACAAGATAATCCAACACCTCTACAACAAAAAGACAAATAATCCTATTAAAAAATGGGTAAAGGAAATGAACAGACCCTTAACCAAAGAAGACATTCAAATGGCCAACAGACACATGAGGACGTGCTCACGATCAGTAGCCATTAGAGAAATGCAAATTAAAACCACAATGAGATACCATCTCACCCCGGCATTACTGTCACGAATCAAAAACACTGGAAATAACAAATCTTGGAGGGGTTTTGGGGAGATGGGAACTCTTATGCACTGCTGGTGGGAATGCAAAATGATACAACCATTTTGGAAAATGATATGGCGCTTCCTCAGAAAGCTAGAAATAGACATACCATTCGATCCAGCAATCCCACTCCTAGGAATATATCCTAGAAAAATAAGAGTCATCACTCGAATAGACATAGGCACACCTGTGTTCGTGGCAGCATTGTTCACAATAGCAAAACGATGGAAACAACCTAGATGCCCATCAACAGATGAATGGATAAACAAACTATGGTACATACACAGAATGGAGTACTATGGAACGAGAAAGAACAACAATGAATCTGTGAAGCATCTCATAACATGGATGAAACTGGAGGACATTATGCTGAGTGAAATAAGTCAATCACAAAAGGACAAATACTGTATGAGACCTCTATTGTAAAACCCCATGAAAAAGTTCACACCCAAAATGTAACAATCTTTGTTGGTTACCAGGGATGGGAGGTGTGGGGGGGAAATACTAAATAGGTGGTATCTTGGGTGAAGGGTGAGACAGTACACAGTACAGGGGAAACTAGCGCAACCTGTACAAGGAAAGGTCATGGAAGCCTGATAGACACATCCAAACTCCCTGAGGGACTGAATTGCTGGGCAGAGGGCTGTGGGGACCATGGTCTCGGGGAACATCTAGCTCAATTGGAATGACACAGCTTATAAAGACAATGCTCTACATCCTACCTTGGTGAGTAGTGTCTGGGGTCTTAAAAGCTTGTGAGCGGCCATCTAAGATATTCCACTGGTCTCATCCCTTCAGGAGCAAGGGAGAATGGAGAGAAAAGGATACAAGGAAAAGATTATTCCGAAGGACTAGCTGTCCACAGCTACCAAGGCCTCCACCGGACTGAGTCCAGTACAGCTAGATGGTGCCCGGCTACCACCACTGACTGCTCTGACCAGGATCACAACAGAGGCTTCTGGACAGAGCTGGAGAAGGATGTAGATGTAATTCTAACTCACACACACAAAAAAAGACCAAATTTACTGGCCTGAAGGATTCTGGAGAAACCCCGAGTGTATGGCCCCCAGACACCCTTTTAGCTCAGTGGTGAAGTTACCTCTGAGGTTCACTGTTCAGCCTGGGAGTGGATAGCCCCGTAAAACCAAATGAGACTAACGAGGTACAGGAGTCCAGTGACAAGGGCCAGAAGGCAGAAAGGGACAAGGAAGCTGGTGATAGGGAACCCAAGGTTGAGTAAGGATATTCTTGATGTGTTGTGAGATTGTTAACCATTTTCATAGGGCAACGTTTGTAGTAACTGTTAAATGAGAAACTATTTTGTTCTGTAAGCCTTCATCTTAAGTGAGAATAGCAGCACAATTGGAAGAACATAGTCAATGTCACTGAACTGTGCATGTAGAAATTTTTGAAATGGTGTATCTTTGGCTATGTGTATTTTCATCAAAAAAAATAAAAAAGAGTGAGAAGTTACACAGTTGTTATGTTGTGGGGTTGTTAACCAATGTCATAAAACAACATGTGTACTTCTGTTTCATGAGAAACTATTTGTTCTGTAAGCCTTTACTGAAGTACAATAAAAAAAGTAAATAAATAAAATAAAATAATAAAACAACTCAGTCACTTAAACAATAAGCACTTATTTAGTCCAGGTGTGTTCAGGTCAGCGATTTAGGCTGGTTCAGGTGAGTAATTTTTCTGGTCTCAACTGATCTCATCCACATGTTGACAGTTGGCTGGTATTAGGATGTGGAAGTAACTGAACCGTATTCCTTTTATCCTCTGGCAGACTAACCTGGACATGCTCTCATGCTGATAACAGAGGCAGAGGTACAAGAGCAAGCAAGCCCCAGTAGTCAAGCCCATTTAAAACTGTTTGAATTATGCTCCCCAGCTTTCAGTGGCCGTGGACACACCCTCATGGTGGAGCCCAGAGTCAAGGCAGAAGGGAACTACAAAGTTACATAGCACAGTATAGAGCCAGGTAAGAGAAAGGAATTGGGACTATTAAACAATGTATACAGTCTTCTAAGCTACCATATAGATAAAATATGATAAAGACATATGATTAAAATATGATAAAGACGAGTGATTAAGATACAGCAAACGTATTTGTCAAAACAAATTTGTCAAAACTGAATTGAAAATTTGAAGTTCCATTGGTTGTGACAGGTCAGGATGGCTGTTAAAAGATGTCTTTGAGATTTCAATTATGGGGGGGAGGGTAGTAGTGTCATTTATGAAAGTAAGGCATTGGTAGGAAGAAAGACTATTCAGGGAAAGCAAGAGGAAATATTAGTTTGGATCAGAACAGTCTAAATTTAAGCTTTCAGAATAATTTAGAATTTAGTTTAGAAACACAGAAGAACATTTAGAAATGCAAGATTAGTTTCGAGGAAGGGGACACTAGAAATGGAATATAAAACTTCGGCAAAGCCAAAGCTTTTTCATGGAGGATTGGGTGATAAATCTAAAGCCAATGGAAAGAAGATGATATGCATTTACAGAAGAAATATCAGAGAAGTAAGAGTTAGAGAGACAGGAGATATACAAAAATATATGCATCAAAACAATGAGAGGAAAGTGTTTTACTTAGTCTGGTGAGAACCAGGTATAAGCTAGACCAAGCCGATTGCCCTCGAGTCTATTCCCACTCTTAAAACAACCCTATAGGACAGAGTAGAACTGCCCCATAGGGTTTCCAAGGCTATAAGTATTGACAGAAGCAGACTGTCACTGCCTTTCTCCAGCAGAGCTGCTGGTGGGTTCTAACCACTTAATCACTGCCCCACCAGGGCTCCTCAAGAACCAAGTACAGAACTGAATAAAGTAAACATTACAGATTGTTCAGAATGAACCTGGTAACAGTGAAGCCCAATATAATTTTAACAATTACCATTAATTTTTTAAAGGTGTCTAAAACTTAAAAAAAAAATCTAAATTATTATTAATTTCAAACTAAGGAATAGTCCATCAGCAAACTTTAGAATTTATGCAGCAGTGCTTAACGAAAGAGAGTTTCAAGTGAAAACTTTATAAATAAGATTTATCCTTTTTTCTAGTAAGGATTATGAAACGACCAGTAGAAAAGAAGGCCAGCGTAATTTATTCTGATTATAGAATTCTAGCTTACAGAATATATGGCAAATTTTGAAAAATAAAGTAAATATTCCCTTGATATGCCTAGTTTTATTGAAGTATCCATTAGAACTGGAATTGAAAATGAAAGATAAAATAAAATACATTTCATCATGGTCTTAAGGAAAAGCAAATGTTTTGGAAGAAAGTAACCCTATTCTGAATCTTTCCAACACATTCTTCATTACTATCCTATTAGGGCGAAGCATATGTCTCAAGGGAAATAAGAGCAAAGGATTTGAAGCTGGATTGTAAATAATAAGTCAAAATTCTGGAAATACTTTAAAAATAAACAACAAATTAAAATAAAACCAAGGTAAGGGAAAGAATGTCAGTATCTCAAATGCCCACCTATGGACGTAATTAGTTTAACCTGTCTTTTCCAAAGTATTCTTTGAAGAAATTTAAAACTGTGTGTCTTTGTTTTATTTCCAAGCAATTCTATGTGGAATTTGGCATTGAAAATATGGCATAAGGGATTAAAAGAAGTAATGACGCCAGTATTATTTAACAAGAAAAATCTTAAGAAGGAATTTAGTAGTATTTTGTGGAAAAAGATGAGATCAATAGGCTGCAGAACTAATGAGTTGGCTAATTTGTGCAAGTTAAATTCTCCTGCTGTATAAAATGCAAATACTAAAAACCCGATTACACTATTGTTAGAAAGAGTATATGAGATGATGCATATAGAGTACCTGATATTGTAATATAAGCTCAGTAACTGTTATTTTTTTTTAACTTTTTCACTGAAAAATATCGTCTTTGCTTGCCATTTTTATAACAAATAAAATAAAGTTATAGAATCCAAAGTAGAATTTATTTTTATATGTGATTAATTATAAAAGTAGGTATAAATGTCATAATCCTTTATTTAGCTGAAGTATGTCATACTTCATTTTACTTACTGTCTCCTAAGATTTTATTAAGGACATCTATGATTCAACATGCCTTTTAGAACTGAATTTTCCATGGTAGATGCGGTGTTATGTTTTGTTTTACATTATGTATTCAAATTAGAGTTTTGATATTCTTAGGTGTGCTTTGTGTGTGTGTGTGTGTGTGCGTGATTCTTTAGTCATTTTTGTTTACAATTGAAACTCTGGGAATTCAAAATTAACATCCTTGCTTGTGAGCTTCTTATATACACCAGTAAAAGTTTCATCCTCGTGTTCTACATTGTTCTGCTGTGTTTTGTCCAAATGAATCCTTATAAGCTAGGTGCCGCCCAGGTTTACGCGGATTCCTTTGTCCATAGTCTGACTGGGGAAGACCAAGTCTTCAAGGATTGCATCGTGCACAACTTTCAGAGTATGGCTCCTGCAATACTTCTGTTCATTTTTTATACAGCTTTTTTAAGTTGGTTTAGGCCGAATTCTCCTCTGAAAAGTAAAGACAATGTGCTTTCCACTCAACTTTTTCTCAAGTTCAGGTACTAGCCTGACTTGGATTTTCTGGAAAGACTTCAGCTGAGGAAGGGGAACAAAGATTATAACAGCTGTCAGACCACCACCAACTTCCATTTCCTTGGCTGTGGTTCTATTCAACTGCCTCACCTGAGGTCCCAGTTCATCTCCAATTCAAGTAGCGCTTGAGAAATGCCAGGCTAGAATTCATCAGACTTTTCACCATTGGACTTCACAATCTTTGCACTTGATCTGAACATGGCCTTTTCTTTGCTCAGGACTGGCACAGGAGGGGTTTTAGGTGTGCTTTTGAAAGCCAAGGGAAAAAAAAATCTTGCATAAAGTCATTATTTCTATTTCTTCTATGTATCTTATGCATCATGGTCATATGAATTAGGAACTTAATAAATGAACTGAATAAATATGTGTTTGGTTTTAAAATCGTGGATGTGAAAAGTGGGTGAATGAGCGGAAGATCCCCAGATCCTAGGAAATGATAGTCTTGAGTAAAAGCAAAAAGGAAGCTGGCTTTGCACTTGCACGTTTTCTTCACATCTAGAGGGTTTTCTGGGGATTCTGCTGTTGGATAAGCGCCCAGGTCACTGCTGGCGGCTGCCCCATGACGGGCAGCAGCTGGTTCATATGCTTGTATATTATCTTCCAGATGGAGTGAAAAGATGAAGTGATTATGAATTATCGTAGACAATTAAGTTTTAAGTTTCCACAACATGATGAAACAAACTCCAAACCATGGCGTTTCTTAATTAAAATGATTAAGGATTTGTCTTTCATCTGAGATCAATGATGCATATATATTTAAAGAAAACCCCAAATCCTGTTGCTATACACTTTTTTAAAAAAATTATTTATTCAGTGCTGTGAAATTCAGTCGTGCTCCCTGTCAGTCTTTCTGAAGATATGACAGATGTCCATTCAGATTCCTCCTGTGCCTGAAAGTCCCATGATTCCCTCTGTTTTTGACTGGACACAAAATTTACTGCCTGACAGCTTCACTGAAAAGGAGAAGATCGCCTCCAATTCTCTCACTACATAACTACTTGCTTACAGTCTTGATTCTTACACACCTTCACAGAAGTTTTCAATAAATATGTAAACATATCATTGAACGGAAGCAGGGAAATTGCAAATGCGTATTAGCTTTACAGTTTTTTAAATAGCTTATCATTCTATTCAAAGTTTTATTCACTAAGTTTGATTCATTAAGACAAGGACTATTTAATATGTATCCAGTGCTAGAAGGTACTTTGGAGCAAAAGTCAGATAAAGCACTTGCAGAAATTCACTATTTTGGGAAGTAAAACATGCAAACATAATACAAGACAACACCAATTATGAAATAGAATATGAGCAAGAGCCACATTATTGTTGTTGTTATTAGGTGCCATCAGTCTGTTCTGACTCATGGTGACCCTATGTACAACCGAACAAAAACACTACCCAGTCCTGTGCCATCCTCACAATTGTTGCTATGTTTGAGCCCATTGTTGCAGGCACCGTGCCAATCTATCTCCAGTTTTATTTGACTGAGTCACATTTTTCATTCATTTATTGCCTGACTTCTATGAGAAGTCATAAAATATGTGTTCCAAAAACTTTAAAAAATAAACATCTCTTTTGTGAGTATGCAATTTTAAAAAATCACCCATTCAATACCTAATATATGAAAAACCTGTTGTTGTTAGGTGCCATCCAGTCTGCTCTGACTCATAGTGACCCTACGTATAACAGAAGAAAACTTCCCCGGCCTTGCACCATCCTCACAATGGTTGCTATGTTTGAGCCCATCGTAGAGCTACTGTCTGAATCCATATCGTTGAGAGTCTTCCTCTTTTTCACTAACCTTTTACATTAGCAAGCATGATGTCCTTCTCCAGAGACTGGAATGTGAAAGACTGGGTGCAGCGAACATAAAGATAAATAAGACAAAATTTCTCCCTTTCAGAACTTGTGGTCTGATTGCTGAAAAAGCTATATAAATTAATAGGCTTAGTGCTAGTGCTAAAAATAAAAATATTTAATATTATACATGTAAATGTGTATACGTATTCTTGTAACTATTATATGTAAATATCACACATATATTTACATATGTATGTGTCACATAAATTATGGCTACTTTGTCTCAGATTTCCTAACTACATAACTACTTGCTGAGAGTCATGATTTTAACAAACACTTGGAGTCACCATGAGCCAGAATTGACTCAATGGTAACCAACGATAACACAGAATTTTCTCAATAATGGCTTTAAAAACGTCACTGAATGGAACAGGGACCTTACAAATGCACATTAGCTTGTTCAGGTCACCTGCTTATGATTAGGGCATTCTTATCTTGTTGACCAGATTCCAAAGGCATATAATATGACACAGGAGAAATAAAATTAGTATTCTATTCTATTCCATTTTAATTTTTACATAAAAACCTATGACCGAGTTTCATAAGCAGGGCAGGGGTTACTTACTCTAACTATGGTGGATCTTCCTGGTGAAAAATAACCCTCAGTTACAAAGATAATTTCAGACCACCGTTCTTTTAAAAGCATTTAGGATTTCCAATTCAGGTGAAAACAATGCTTGCTGTTCTTACATATATGTTTACATATGTACATACATTTTATACCATTACCACCAAGCAGTGACATACTGATTGTATAAAATTACATGCAATTCAAAGAGCTATGTTTGGTAAACTTAGCTAGCATTGGTTCCATGAAAGATAATATCTGCTAATTATTTCTGTTCTTATTTTTGTTTCAATTTCATTAAATTTGTTTTGATCTTTCATAAAGTCTTAAACTAGACCCTCAGTTTATGTATTTCATTAACTTTTGACTTCAGCAATATTTATTAACTGCACACTTTAATTTTATTCTGTTTACACTTTGTTTTTTATATTTAAAAATATTTGTTTAAATCTCAAATTTAAAAATCAGAAATTAAGCAGTAGTGTGATGTCCACTTAATTTAGACAAGGCTAGCGCTCTTTTACTCCCCTCTCATACCTGTAAAGACCTGGAGATAGAAAACAAAAGGGAAGAACACACTCGGCATTTCTCAAGCTGAAAGAACAGGAGAAAAAATTCAAGTCTCGAGTTGTAATATGGAAGAATTCTACTGGGAAAATATTAAACGACACAGGAAGCATCAAAAGAAGATGGAAGGGATACACAGAATCACTATACCAAAAAGAATTGATAGACGTTCAACCATTTGAGGAGGTGGCATATGATCAGGAACCAATGTTACTGAAGGAAGAGGTCCTAGCTTCACTGAAGGCACTAGCGAGAAACAAGGCTTCAGGAATTGACGGAATATCAATCGAGATGTTTCAACAAACAGATACAGCACTGGAAGTGCTCACTTTTCTATGCCAAGAAATTTGGAAGACAGCTACCTGGCCAACCGACTGGATGAGATCCATATTTATGCCTATTCCCAAGAAAGACGATCCAACCGAATATGGATATTATTGAACAATATCATTAATATCGCATGCAAGTAAAATTTTGCTGAAGATCATTCAAAAGTGGCTTCAGCAGTATATCGACAAGAAACTGCTGGAAATTCAGGCCAGATTTAGAAGAGGAAGTGGAACCCGGGCTATCATTGCTTATGGCAGATGGATCCTGGCTGAAAGCAGAGAACACCAGAAAGATGTTTACCTGTGTTTTATTGACTATGCAAAGACATTTGACTGTGTGGATCATAACAAATTATGGATAACATTGCAAAGAATTGGAATTCCAGAACACTTAATTGTGCTCATGAGGAACCTGCACATAGATCAAGAGGCAGTCATTGGAACAGAGCAAGGGGATACTTCATGGTTTAAAGTCAGGGAAAGTGTGAGTCACGGTTGTATTCTTCCACCATATTTATTCAATCTGTATGCTAAGCATATAATGTGAGAAACTGGACTCTATAAAGAAGAACTGGGCATCAGGATTGGAAGAAGACTCATTAAGAATCTGCGTTATGCAGATGACACAACCTTGCCTGCTGGGAGTGAAGAGGACTTGAAGCATTTGCTAATGAACATCAAAGACCACAGTCTTTAGTATGGATTACACATCAACATAAAGAAAACAGAAATCTTCACAAATGGGCCAATAAGCAACATCATGATAAACGGGGAGAAGATTGAAGTTGTCAAGGATTTCATTTTACTTGGATCCACGATCGACACCCATGAAAGCAGCAGTCATGAAATCAAGCAACATATTGCATTGGACAAATCTGCTGCAAAAGACCTCTTTAGGGTGTTAAAAAGGCAAAGATGTCACCTTGAAGACTAAGTTGCGCCTGACCCAAGCCATGATGTTTTCAATTGTCTCACATACATGCGAAAGCTGGACGATGAATTGGGAAGATCAAAGAAGAATTGATGCCTTTGAATTATGGTGTTGGTGACAAATATTGAATATACCATGGACTGCCAAAAGAATGAACAAATATATCTTGGAAGAAGTACAACCAGAATGCTCTTTAGAAGCAAGGAAGGCAAGACTATGTCTCACATACTTTGGACCTGTTATCAGGAGGGATCAGTCCAAGAAGAAGGACATCATGCTTGGTAAATCAGAAGGTCAGCAAAAAAGAGGAAGAGCCTCAACCAGATGGACTGACACAGTGGCTGCAACAATGGGCTGAAGCATAATAACAACTGTAAGGATGGTGCAGGACAGGGCAGTGTTTTGTTTTGTTGGACATAGGGTCGCTATGGGTCGGCACTGACTTGATGACACATAACAATAATACCTGAACACACCTGTACAATAAAATTAGTGATTTTAGATTGATATTATAGAATTAATTGTTTTATAATTTTTTAACTTCTCTTCCAAGAAAACAAAAATCTCTTCAACTGAGTTTTGTTATACTTTTAAGATTAATTCTTTAGTTTTAATTAATATTATTTCACCTCATTATTTTAATATAATAACTGCTCTATTCCATACTTCTTATTTTTGTTTCTTTTTTTTGGTAGATTTGGGTACAGAAATTTTCTTTTTTCTATGAAACGTGGAAAAGAAACACACATAAAGCTACAAAGAATATAATATCAAACATACACATTTATATAGAATGTTAAAAGTATAAGTAGATTGTATGATTTCTGACACGTTATTTAGTTAAGAATTTCTTATTTCTAATATGCAAGAAAGAATCCTTTGGCTGGATATGAAATTCTTAATCTCTATAGAAAATTACTTAGTGTGTAGGTGCCGTTCATTTTTATTGCTTTCAATTAACTTATTTTGTTTTCCTCTATGCTCGTAGAATGATTAACTTCTATGATTTTGCAAGTCCAAAATATTTGCCATGATATATCTAGGTATGGGATTAGTTTTCAAACATGCTTCCTGAAATGAAGTACTCTTCTCAGTCTACATCTGCTTTCCTTTCTTTCTTTAGGAAATACTCTTTTCATAATATATCTGATAATTTCATTTTCAATTTTTCTCTGACCTCTTCTTGAAGAAAAGAAGCCCCTAGGTGGCACCGATGGTTAAGTCCTCAGCTAGTAACTGAAAGGTTGGTGGTTTGAATCCATCCAGAGGCACCTCGGAAGGAAGCCCTTGCAGTCTGCTTCTGAAAGGTCACAGCCATTAAAAGCCCTGTGGTGCACAGTTATACTCTGAAACCCATGGGGTATTTATGAGTTGGAATCAACTCAATGGCAACTGGTTCTTCTTAAGGAACAACATTGTTTCTATATTGGATACACATTCTCTCTGGTATGTAACAAAACAAACAAACAAACTTGTTGCCCTTGAGTCAGTTTCGACTCATAGCGATGCTATAAGGCCAGAGTAGAACTGCCCCATAGGGTTTCTAAGGAGCAACTGGTGACTCACACTGTCAACCTTTTGGTTAGCAGCCAAGCTCTTAACCACTGTACCATAGTGTTTTGTTCTTTATATGTCTGTACTAAACAGTGAAACCTTCACATGGTTAGGTAATTAAGCGTACATTCTATTATCTTCAGTTTCTAATATGGATTCTAAAACTTAATATTTATATTTTTGTTTTATTGAAACCTTACTATCTTACTGATATTTCCTTGTATCCTACTGAATACTAGTCTCATGCCTGATTCTTCCCTTTTGCTTATTTTTTATTGGAATCATTTCTTGAATTCTGCTGTGTACGCCCCACCACTCATCAGCCAGTTTTTCAACTGTGATATTTTACATATTGCTATGAAGCCCTGGTTGTGCCGTGGTTAAGAACTACAACTTCTAACCAAAAGGTTGGCAGCTGGTCCTTGGAAACACTATTGGGCAGTACTACTCTGCCCTACAGTGTCTCTATGAGTCAGAATCAACACAGTGGCAACAGATTTGGTTTTGGTTTGAGGATGTTGAAAGCTTTGCTACTGGTATTTCAAATATCAGTAGGATCACCAATGGTGGACAGGTTTCAGTGGAGCTTTCAGACTAGGACAGACTAGGAAGAAGGTCCTGGCCATCTACTTCCAAAAATTAGTCAATGGAAACTCCATGGATCACAACAGAATATTGTCCAATATAGCACTGGAAGATGAGCTTTCTTGGTTGAAAGGTACTAAAAATGCACAGTGGCTGCAACAATGGACTTGAACATAATAATGATCGTGAAGATGGCACAGGACCAGTAAACATTTTGTTCTGTTGTTCATAGGGTCACCATGAGTTGGAGCTGACTTGAAGGCAACTAGCAGTAACAACAACAACATTATGTATACCAGACAATGTCCTCTATTAAGACATTTGGTGTGTATTTGTCTATTATCTCTCCACTAGATTTTGTTATATTTATGAGGTACAAAACAAAACAAAAAGCATTTTCATCACATATGGGAAGACATGCAAAAGTAGTGTCATCTGAGAATCAGTTCCATATATATTTTATCTTTTTTTTAATGGATATGCAATTACTAGCATCTAAAATTGTTTTTGCCTAATTCTCTTTTTAGTGGATTTTGTGATTAAAAATATCTTTTCTGGAAATTAATTTTGTTGGTTGTACACATTGATGTATCCCATGTCACAGGTCACTACTGAACTCTGTATAATCGAGACTGTAAACAATGAAATAGTATAATAAATGAAAAAGATGACATAATTATATAAATCACACATTTTACAGATCTACAGGCCAATTCAAAGTGCACTGATGCACTGGTTTAATGAGAACATTCATGTGAAAGAAGATTCCTTTTTCACCACATGTAATTCTCATTGAAATTGCCTTCTACAAATTAGCATATATTTGACAAAGTATTTAAAAGCGTATGTGACATACAAATGTTAGATATTGTTATTTTGCTTACTTTCTCTGGCACATAGAAGTAAGTAAGACCATCCAGTATGATTTGCATTTAACTTAAGCTATGATAACTTTTTTTTTTAATACTTAAAGAAATACAAGGGAATAAAAAAAGTGAAATATACCCTTATTTTCCTATCATCTTTATGAATGTTCTGGGAACTTTTACTGCCAGAATGTTTACTAGAAAACCAATGAGATGATTTAGTTCTACTCCAGGTTGTACTACTTACTAATTTATTCAGCAAATTACTTAGCATATAAGAACTTTCTTTTTGTTCCTAAGAGACTTACTGTATTTTTACACAAATAACACACACGTTCTATGTTTATTTGCCAACCGCGCCTTACCCCACACGAAGTATTTTCAGAAGAATGCTATGCTAACTTTTTTATAGTAACATGTAAAAAAAATTGGCATGGCAGCTGTTAGGAAAATACCTCGTGCAGGGAGGGCATGGTTGGCAAACAAAAGTAGAACGTGCCTATTATTTGTGTAAAAATATGGTACATAATTTCAGAGTTAGTAGACACTTTAATAACATAATCTATCATTGTTTTGCAAATGAAGCAACCACCACACCGAAGGCTAAAATAGGTTAATCCAATGTGACAGAGTTAGTATTTACAGAGCCAAAGCAACCCCAGCCCTTCAATTTATGCATGGTGCACTGTGTACTGTTCACTGTCTCATGGCTTGAGGTGAAATATAGAAAAAAAAAAAATCAAAGCCATAACGTACTATATAATTTGAAAGTTTTTTTGTATAAATATTGATAATAATTTGATATTTCAATAGAGGGTTTCACACCTTCATAGCATTTCTTTAGTATTTGTGGTAATTCTGATCAATCCTAGTTAAATGAATGCTAAATAAATATTTTCTTATTATAAAAATGCATGCAAGTTTTGGAGAAGAATTTGATATCATCGAATAATAAAACAACCCTATACGACAAAAGCAACAATAATATCAAGGTCATCCTGTCATGAATACTTTTCATTTATTGTATGGGCAGTAATATCCATTGATTAATGATAATCGTAAAAAGTCATTTACAACTCCCTAGGAAAGAGTCTTACAGCCACCCACATGGAAATAGCAAAAAAAGAAAAGAAAAAGAAACAACCCTAATATTTCTATGTATAATGAGAAACACTAAATATATTTAAAATGCCCATAACCATACTTAAAAATGAATGAGAGTAAAACGGATTTGTAAATTACTGATGGATAGGGCTCATTTTGAAGATGATCCTTCATACTTTCAATGCATATTTAAAACTTTTATGGAAATCTACAGGCTGAATATCCAGCTATAAATATCACTTCCAACTCACGTGAGGTGGCAAATGCTGATCCCATTTTTTTAAATTGTCTTTTAACAAGCAAACCTCTTTTTCTGTTGGAAAAGCATCTTCTTCTGCCTTGTATTCCGTATGTTTCATTTCCTCCTTTACACATTTTTCAACAAGAGTGACCCAGATGTGAAAGTTTTAACATCATTTATATATGTACATATATATCAGCATAAATTAATGTTCTAATTGATATACGGTTTTTACCTACTCTTCGTTGATTTCAACATATTCTGTAAAAATCAATTTCTTATCTAGGCAAAGAGATTGTTAATAATTCAGGTTTATAATCTGTTAGGGCTGATCATAATGGACATATCATACTTGTGTGTGTGATTTATCAATGTTTTGAAAGTACATATTCTAGCCCCAAATTTTGAATTATTTAAACCATTTCCTAAGTGTAACAAACTAAGAAAGCAAAGTTTCCTGGCAGGATTTATAAATTTAAAAACATACAAACAAAAAAGAATTGACAGTTTTACAGGAGGTTTGAAAAAAGTACTTTCAATCAAAAACTTAATGCTACTACTACTTACCGCAGCAACATATGTTCAATGGCTAATTCTTATGCCAGCTGACTTTGTCTAAATGCTTCTAGAGCTTTGGACAGTGTTCAGTGCCCTTTTATGTTTAGAATGGTTGTAGAATGCAAAAATGAAAAAGGCCATTCATTGCATTGTTTGAAAAAAAAAAAAAGGAAAAGAGAAATTAAAAGCATAGAATTCCTAACCTGTGGTAAATAAGATTTTTGGCTTCAACTATTTTCATTTCTCTCTCTCTAGTCTTTAACCCAACCCATCCCAGTTCCCTGCCAGATTAACAGAAAATGTTATGTTCTTTGTTGCTTTTGGGAAGAGGGTTGTCTTTCCCAAATACATTCCTGTACAACAAAATAGATCTTACCATTCATTTACTAGATATTTATTGCATACTTTTTATGTGCAATAATAGGGACTAGATTAATATTAAAGTTAATTAACAAGAATAACAAAACATGCAAGGTCATGTAATACCATCTAATAGACAAGACAGACATCAATTAAATACAAACATGCACATAAAAGTATAACTGTGAAATGACTTTGAAAGAGAGGTCAATATTTTTATGCCAATTTTTGAACAAACTTGGTATTTTTATTTGAACAAATTAAGGAATCAAGAAAAAAGTCTTTCCTAAAGAGGTAAAAACTGAGCAGAGTTCTGAAACCAAAAAAAAAAAGCCCATTGCCACTGAGTCAATTCCAATTCACAGCAACACTAGGACAGAGTAGAACTGCCCCATAGGATTTCCAAGGAGCAGCTTGCGGATTTGAGCTACTGACCTTTTGGCTAGCAACCAAGATCTTAACCACTGTGCCACTAGGGATCCTCTGAAACCAAAGTAAAAGTTAAATAGGTAACGAGAAATGTAGGGATTAGCTGGGGTGGGGAGCCAAGAAACAGTTATGCATTCAAAAAAAAATCATTGCCATCAAGTGGAATCGGACTTACAGTGACACTATAGGACAGAGTAGAATTGCCCCACAGGGTTTCCAAGGAGCCCCTGGTAGATTTGAACTGGCAGCCTTTTGGTTAGCAGCTGTAATTCTTAACCATTACACCACCAGTGTTTCCAGTTACACACTAGTACCCCTCTATCTTTTATTCCCATGGATCCCTTCTGGTAAAAGATTCCAGTTTATGAAAGCTTACAGAATATATTAGTGATATTTTTCTATCAGATTTTTTGCAGGTATTGTCACTGACACTTTTATTCATAAGCAAGAGAGAAAGAAAGAGAGAATTTGCAAACTTCAAATGTAAATTAATACTTTTTTTGGGAAATATTTCTTGACTGTTATTACTGATACTAAATGTTGCTTCTGGTATAACATGTTGCGTAAACAATTGGCATAAATTTGTAATTTTTCTAGCATTTTGTCTTTGACATGATCTAAATTGAAAATCAAAAGGTAAAAGTTGTTTAAAAAATTCTATTAGTTATATCTAATTAAAATACAACATCCTCAGCTGAACTAGATTACTCCACAGATGTGGATTGCATTTTTCTTTGCTGGAGAGTCGCTCTCTTACACACAGGTTTTATTAAGTATCAGGAAAAAAAAAAAGTGTATTCAGGTACATAGACTATGGCTAGGATAGGAGTCATCAAAAGAAAATAATTCCTTACTTTCTCTAAAAGTTTCTTAGCAACTTATATACATATTCTTCTTATACAGTAATAAACCACTTGGGACATGAACAGAGAACTTCAGTACCAAGTTTCTTAGAAATAGCTTCTCTACATTATAGTTGAAATTGTTAAGATCTGTTTTATCACGAACAGTATGAAGATTAGTTAAGAGGGTAAATTATTTAAACTTTCAGAGCCTTTATATGCTCATCTAAAGAATAAAGAATACTTCGTAATATTGAGGAAATGATTGAATTATGTAATTTATGTAAAAATCTTGGCATTTGACCCAGAAATTCCTCTTCTAGGTATGTAATGACAAGAGTTGAAAGCAGTAATTCAGGCACAGGTACATCAATGTTCACTGCAGCGTTATTCACAACAACCAAAGGTGGAAACAATTCAAGTGCCCATCAGTAGATGAATGGAAAAATAAAATGTTGTATATACATATAAAAGAGTAGTATTAAAATACAAAGAGAAATTAAGTTTTCTGATACATACCACCACAGGAATGAATCTTGAAAACATTATGGTAAGTGAAATAAGCCATTTTTATGAAATATCTGGAATAGGCAAATCTATTGAGAAAAAAAGTAGTGGTTACTGGAGGTTGGCGCAGGGGAAAATGGGAATAAATATATTAAAGCAAGGAAAAAAGTCTTAGAATAGCATTTTTTGGCAAAAGTAAGTACTAATAATTTATAGCCCATACAATATTTATAATTGAATATATAAATAAATCATAATTTGTGATTGTTATTATAATAATAACAATTGATATCATTAAACATGTATAATTAAAAGTAAAGGTCAGCATAATTCTTAATGATGAAATGTTAGAGAAATTCTTATTAATGTAAGAAAATCATAAGTCTTACCACTCTCAATATGGTAGTCTAATATTAATTTAGAAATATTAGGTAATGGAATTAGACCAGCAAAAGAAATTGTTGTTATTGTTAGGGGCCTTCAAGTCAGTGCCGACTCATAGCAACTCTATGTACAACAAAACGAAACACTACGTGGTCATGTGCCATCCTCATAACTGTTGTTATGTCTGAGCCCATTGTTGCAGCCACTGTGTCAATCCATCTCATTGAGGGTCTTCCTTTTTTCACTGACCCTCTACTTTACCAAGCATGATATCCTTCTCCAGGCACTGGTCCCTGCTCATAACATGTCCAAAGAATGTGAGATGAATTCTCACCATCCTTGCTGCTAAGGAGCATTCTGGCTGTACTGCTTCCAAGACAGATTTGTACATTCTTTTGGCAGTCCATAGTGTATTCAATATTCTTCGCCAACACTGTAATTCAAAGGCAACAATTCTTTTGTTGGGGCTTTGGGAGAATGTGGTCTCTTTATGACAGGGTTTCTAAAGCAGAATATTTGGACTCCTAGATCATCCCTATGACTTATCTTTCTCATGGTCAGATCTTGGCTAAGAGATGGAGAAAACAGTTCTGATATTACTGTTTGATTCCTTATATAGAGTTGCCCCTGAAGGCAAATGAACCTCAGACTGTCACATCTGTGGACTGGTATATATATATATATATATATATATATATATATATATATATATATATATATATATATATATATAGCATATTTTTTTCTTTCTTTCTGCATGAAATATCAGCATTGGTTTCTATTTCTTTTAAATGAAATTTTATTGAATATTACATATGGATTAGTAACAAACCCTATAATGCTACTTGTTTCAAGTCTTTTGAAACAGATAAAAGTGTAGACCTTTTCCTGTCACACTTGAAGATGAACAGTGAAGACTTCTTTTCATCTTTGCTCATGTTTTTGGAAATAAGACTAAGTACATTCTCATTTCTCTTCTTTTGTTTCAAAGAAAATATAGGATACAAAATAACCTCTGAGCTCAAATTCTTAGTTTATATATTAGAGAATTCTCTGTATGATTTTCATCCATCTCATCATCTTTCCAAAACCAAATTTCTTATGGGAAATCAAAGTAGGCTATTTGGATGGGAAAAAAAAGTTGCTTTAAATGATACCCTGTTGATTTCAGATACTTAATACAGTTTCTAGGGTGGCTAACTTTCTCCCAAAGAATAACTAATACCCTGTGAGAAGCTGGCTTTTTACACAGAACATCATGACCCGTTTTAGCGAAAGGAAACAGACTGTGATTATTTAGTTATTGTTTCCAATGAGTCCTCACCAAGATGCACTAGAGAAGCCTAAACAGCAGTTTTACCTTTTTCTTATTATCAGTGTGATCATGAGATGTGTGGAAATGTACATGTTCCTTACGGGGAGAAGGGTGTGCATTTTTACTCTGGAATGAGAAACTACCTAATTTATTTTTATAGGACCTCAAAAAGTTTGTTTTAACATAACTGTTTTTTAAACCAGTCATATCACCTTGGAATAATATAGGATATATTAACAAATAGGATTTCAATTCATGTAAAACCAAAGTCACAACTTTATGAAATTCAGTTTTGAGGATAAATCCTTAAATAACCATGAAAAAATAAATTAATGATGCTATATTTTGGCTGACCATATTAAAAAGCTAGAAGAATATGGTGAAGACTAATTGCCTGTACTGAACAGAGAGTTGTGTGTATTGTGAATGGGAGGAATATTATAGACTCACAAATAAAATATATTTGAGACAGTTGAATTAATATGAGAATTAAGGTAAGAAAACATAGTTGATCAGAATTGTCATTTACACCCTTTGAGGAATATAATTAGAGGTAAATGAATCAATAATATTACAAGGTAAATGTTTCTTATTTTAATAATGCAATTGCTTGTATTCATTTAGCTCATTAGTTCTTGCAGAATGCTTTCACACAGAGGCAGTAGACATACAGGTGAAAGACTGAAAGCTCTAGAGACAGGTATGTCTGGAAAATAAATACAACAATACATAACTTACAATAATTGTGTTAGCTGTATACTATACAAAGGATTGATATAAAAAGTGAGAATTACACTTGTTGCTTGGCATTCTATGGGGCAAACACTGCAGAATTACCCCTCCAGTTCACCAATGAGACAAGAGAGCTTCAAGAAGTTCATCTGGTTTGCTCCAGAGTTATCTACTAGTCAATCTCTTCTCTAATTTCCAAACCTTTGACAACAGAATTCTACCAGAAGACCTATGAGGTACATAGCATTTATGGTGGGATTTCCAGACTAGAGGAGCTCCTGCAGTGAACAATGTCTTAAAGTCCAGGGGACACGCAGAGTGAGAAAAATGCTCCAGTGAAATCAAGTGTCTGTGATTAATTTTTTACCTAAATGCAGACAAATTTGCAAAAGTTGGAAACAGAAAGAAGAATTGGTAATTGGAAAATGTGGCCTTGATGATAGAAATGATACTGGAGGTTGCATGATAGAATTTTTCAAGACCAACGACTTCTTCATTGCAAATACATTTTCTCACCAACATAAATGGTGACTATACACGTGGTCCTCACCAGATGAAATACACAGGAATCAAATCAACTACGTCTGTGGAAAGAGACAATGGAAAAGCTCAATATCATCAGTCAGAACAAGGCCAGAGGCCGACTGCAGAACAGACCATCAATAGCTCATGTGCAAGTTCAAGTTGAAGCTGAAGAAAATTAGAACAAGTCTAAGAGAGCCAGGGTACGACCTTGAGTATATCCCACCTGAATTTAGAGACCATTTCAAAAATAGACTCGATGCCTTGAACATTAAAGACCGAAGACCAGATGAGCTGTGGAATGACATCAAGGACTTCATACATGAGGAAAGCACAAAGTCACTAAAAAGACAGGAAAGAAAGAAAAGACCAAAATGGATCTCAGAAGAGACTGAAACTTGCTGTTGAACATCAAGTAGTGTCATGGATTGAATTGTGTCCCCCAAAAATATGTGTCAACTTGGTTAGACCATGAGTCCCAGTATTGTGTGGTTGCGCTCCATTTTGCGATTTTCCTATGTGTTGTAAATCATAATCTCTGCCTGTGGTTAAAGAGGATTAGGGTGGGATGTAACACCCTTGCTCAGATCACATCCCTAATCCAATGTAAAGGGAGTTTCCCTGGGGTATAGCCTGCACCACCTTTTATCTTACAAGAGATAAAAGGAAAGGGAAGCAAGCAGAGAGTTAGGGACCTCATGCACCAAGAAAGCAGTGCTGAGAGCAAAGCACATCCTTTGGACCTGGGGTTCCTATGTGGTGAAGCTCCTAGTCCAGGGGAAGATTGATGACAAAAACCTTCCTCCAGACCCGACAGATAGAAAGCATTCCCCTGGAGCTGATGCCATGAATTTGGACTTCTAGCCTACTAGACTGTGAGAAAATAATATTTTCTTTGTTAAAGCCATCCACTGGTGGTATTTCTGTTATAGCAGCACTTGATAACTAAGACAAGTAGCTAAAGTGAAAGTAAGAGATGATGAAATAAAGAGCTGAACAGAAGATTTAAAAGGGCGGCTTGAGAAGACAAAGTAAAGTATTATAATGACATGTGCAAAGACCTGGAAATAGAAAACCGAAAGGAAAGAACATGCTCAGCCTTTCTCAAGCCGAAAGAACTAAAGAAAAAGTTCAAGCCTCCAGCTGCAATATTGAAGGATTCTATGGGGAAAATATTAAATGACACAGGAAGTGTCAAAAGAAGATGGAAGAAATACACAGAGTCACTGTACCAAAAAAGTATTGGTCAACATTCAAACATTTCAGGAGGTAGCATATGATTAAGAACCAATGGTACTGAAGGAAGAAGTCAAAGCTACACTGAAGGAATTGGTGAAAAACAAGGCCCCAGGAATCGACGGAATACCAATAGAGATGTTTCAAGAAACCGATGCAGCACTGGAAGTGCTCACTCGTCTATGCCAAGAAATTTGGAAGACAGCTACCTGGCCAACCGAATGGAAGAGATCCATATTTATGCCTATTCCCAAGAAAGTTGACCCAAGCAAATGTGGAAATTATCAAACAATAACATTACTATCACTTGCAAGTAAAATTTTACTGAAGATCTTTCAAAAGTGGTTGCAGCAGTACATTGACACGGAATTGCCAGAAATTCAAGCCAGATTCAGAAGAGAACGTGGAACCAGGGATATCATTGCTGGGGTCAGATGGATCCTGGCTGAAAGCAGATAATACCAAAAAGATGTGTACCTGTGTTTTATTGACTATGCCAAGGCATTCGACCGTGAATCATAAAAAATTATGGATAACATTTTGAAGAATGGGAATTCCAGGACACTTAATTGCACTCATGAGGAACCTGTATGTAGATCAAGAGACAGTCATTCGAGCAGAACAAGGAGATACTGCGTGGTTTAAAGTCAGGAAGGGTGTGCATCAGTGTTATATCCTTTCACCATACTTATTTAATCTGTGTGCTGAGCAAACAATCCAAGAAGCTGGACTATATGAAGAAGAATGTGGCATCAGTATTGGAGGAAGACTCATTAACAACCTGCGTTATGCAGATGACACAACCTTGCTTGCTGAAAGTGAAGAGAACTTGAAGCACTTACTGATAAAGATCAAAGACCACAGCCTTCAGTGTGGATTACACCTCAACATAAGGAAAACAAACATCCTCACAACTGGACCAATAAGCAACATCATGATAAATGGAGAAAAGATTGAAGTTGTAAAAGATTTTGTTTTACTTGGATCTACAATCAACACCCACAGAAGCAGCAGTCAAGAAATCAAAAGTTGCATTGCATTGGGCAAATCTGCTGCAGAAGACCTCTTTAAAGTGTTGAAAAACAATGAGTCACCTTGAAGACTAAGGTGCACCTGACCCAAGCCATGGTGTTTTCAATCACCACATATGCATGAGAAAGCTGGACGATGTATAAAGAAGACCAAAGAAGAATTGATGCCTTTGAATTGTGGTGTTGGTGAACAATAATGAATATACCATGGACTTCCAAAAGAAGAACAATTCTGTACTGGAAGAAGTACAACCAGAATGCTCCTTAGAAGCAAATATGGCAAGAGTACCTCTCACATACTTTAGACAGGTTATGAGGAGGGATCAGTCCCTGGAGAAGGGCATCATGCTTGGTAAAGTAGAGGGTCAGCAAAAAACAGGAAGACCCTCAATGAGATGGATTGACACAGTGGCTGCAACAATGGGCTAAAGCATAACAACGCTTGTGAAGATGGCACAGGACTGGGCAGTGTTTTATTCTGTTGTACACAGGGTTGCTATGAGTTGGAACTGACTCGATGGCATCTAACAGCAACAGAATGCAGACGATATAAGGAATGAAAGCCATTATTAGGAAATTGGCAAGTGGTAAAACCTGATTCTCCAAGTGTGGTTCATGGACACTTGGGTGTCTTTGTAATATTTTGTGTAACACAGAAGTACACACAAAGAACTTCTGCTGCACATCAAAGTACAATGGTTATCTTGAGGAAAAGGCTTGTGCAGCTGTTTACGTTGTTTTTTCATATGGAACACCATTTTTACTTGAAAGACAAATGACTGATAAACCATGGCTATTATGATTTGAGCATTTGGCAGACATTTTATTGAAAATCAATAAAGCAAGTCTATCACTAAAGGAAAATACTTTGCAGTAACTGTTAACAATGATAAAATCTGAGTTTTCAAAAATTACAAATCTGGAAAACTTGTATCCTGTCTTTTGAGCTTAATAGCTTTCCAGTTCTTGGAGACTTTCTAGTGACATTGGTGGTCTGAAAACTGTTTTTTGACATCGTATACTGAAAAAATCTTGCAAAATATTGGACAAGTAAATAATCCATTAAAAATGCAAACAGTTGACAAATGGATTTGAAGGTTACAGAATACAAAAAGTTCATCCATATGATTTCAGATTCTTCAATGCAAACAGCCTTTAAGAAATTACAACTTGTTGATTGCCAGCAGTTATCTGAAAAGGCTATTACAATATCCCTCCCCTTTCCAAATGCGTATCTATGTCAGGCTGAATTTTCTTCATTTACTTCAACCAAAATTACATACCACAACAAATTAAATGCAGAAGCAGATATGAAAATATTACAGTCTTCTATTAAGCAATAAATTAAGGAAATTTCAAAAATGTAATATATGCTCATTTCACTACATTACTTCATTTTAGAAAATATAGTTATTTTTCACAGAAAATGTAATTTATGCTAACATGTAATGGGTTTATTTTAAATAAATTAGTATGTAAGTAATTTTTGCATTTCTCAGGTTAAGTTTCTGGTATAGATAGGTAGAACCCATATAAATAAAAGTTCTTTGATGTACTTATTTTTTTTTTTAACAGTGTAAAGGGGAAATGCTTGAGAACTACTGCTCTAGATCAAGCGTCAGCAAACTTATCTATAGACGGCCAGATAGTAAATATTTCAAGCGCTGGGGGGTCATTTATACCATGTTACAACTATTCATTTCTGCTGTGGCAGTGCAAAAGCAACCATACACAATATGTAATTGAATGAATATGGCTAGTTTTCAATAAAACTTTCTTTACAAAAAAGGTGGCCAGAATTGGCCCACAGGCCATAGTTTGTCAATCCTTGCTACACATTAATAGAACTTTAGAATAGGTGTAGGGATAAATAAAGATATTCTCAAGAAACAAAGTATTACACTCCACAAAGGAACAAGAAAGATTTACTGCTGCAACTGGATTGAAGAAATCTTTGACAAATGATGGACGTCAACATAAGTAATGTTTGTTTAGTCAGTTATTCAACAGATATTTGTGAAAAACTTGATCGAATGTCTCCGTCTTGTCCTAAGACCGACCCACCTTTTTTTAAGCCAGTGTACACAAAAGTATCTGTTACAAAATGAAAATCAAATAATTACTCCCTTATTAGCTGGGCCGTGCACAAAAACAGCAATAATAAAGCACAAAGCAACACAATACCATAAATTAGGAGGAAAGATTTCTCAAAAGAACTCTCTGAGATCTTTATGATGAAAACTGCCACAATTTATCAAAATATATTAAGATATCTAAGTAAATGGTGACTCCTATTTTTGTCATGTTTTCTATGATGAACATATGTTATTGATTTAATAGTATAAAATATATGGAGAACCCAGCAGCCAGTGTCACTTCTAATATTAACACAGGAGATAGTCCCATAAATAAAAAAATGCCTGCTTTTACCATTATTAATAAAAACATTTTTTGTAAATTTTAGCCATATAATACAAAAAAATAAGTCTAACAATTGAAAAGGACGAATCTACAGTTTTAACTTTTCCAGCAGTTTAATAAGAATAATGTTTAAAAAAATGTTTTAAATTTTTCACCCAGTAATTTCGCTCCTAGGAAGGAATCAGTAAAGTGCAAAAGAAAAAAAAAAAAATTAGTAAGAATGTGTTTATTACTCTGTTATTTATCATAGTAATGATTTGAAACCAAGTGGTTGACAATAGTATAATGCTTAAATTATGATTATATACTCACTGTCTCATTATTTCTTAAAAATATATATGTATATTACTTTTTGAAAACTTTCCATTCAGTTTTTGCCGTAACTTTCCACTTCATGTCAAGGTCACCGATGAATCCCCTCTTCCCATTGTTAAATCCAGTGATCTCTTCTCAGTACTCATTTTACCTATGGTTTATTAGCACCATTTCATCTCCCACAGACTTCCTTCACCAGACATACAGGGCACTACCTTCTTTAAGTTTCTCTAGCTGGAAACCCTGGTGGCTTAGTGGCTAAGAGCTATGGGTGCTAACCATAAAGGTAAGCAGTTCAAATCCACCAGGTACTCCTTGGAAACCCTATAGGGTAGTTCTACTCTGTCCTATAGGGTCACTATGAGTTGGAATCAACTTAACGACAATGGTTTGTTTGTTATTTTTTTATGATTCATTGACCCTCTCCAGCAGAGTCTCCTTTGCTGGCTCCTCCTTTTCTTTCTAACTTCTTTACATTGCAAAACCACACAGCTTAATCCTTGGTCCTCTTCTCTTTTTATTTACAATCTCTTGCTTGGTAAATCATCTGGTTTCATGGCTTTAAGTATCATCTATATGTCAAGGATTGACAACTTCTATCTCCAGATTCTAACCTCTCTCCTCAAATAAATTTTGTTTCACATATTTAAACTGTTTTTTGTTTTGTTTTGTTTTTTGATATCTTTACTTGTATTGTAAATAAACATCTCAGATTTAGTTATCCATAATTGAACTCCGCATTTTCCTCCCCAAATTGGGAGGAATTACAATTTAGCCAGCATAGTTAAGTAGGATAGCCTGAGCCTGGAAAGACAGGACAGACCATGCAGGGCTTGTATATCAGTGTTTACAGGCTGTCCCCTTTTATTCTAAGAGCATCAACAAACCTTTAATTTGAAAAAAATGAAGTATATGGAAAAGTCAGAAAATAATATTTCAGATTTCTATGAACCCTGGGTGGTGAAAATGGTTAACTCACTTGCCTGTTAACAGAAAGTTTGGAGGTTTGTGTCCTCCTGGAGGTGACTCGGAAGAAAGGCCTGGTGATCTACTTTGAAAAATCAGCCATTGAAAACCTATGGGGCACAGTCCTACTCCAACACACATGGGCTTGCCATGTCATATTTGACTAGATGACAATTGGTACTAGTATGAATCACTAAAATCAAAGAGATATTAATAATTTTGTATATTTGCTTCAGATCTCTTTAAAAATAAGAAAAGTTTACAGATTCAAATGAAGATCCTAATTTTACTCTGTCTTTCTCTTCTTTCTCTCTCTAACCATTACTATAGTGTTGGTAGAAGTAATTTCCATACATTAAAGCAAAAAACAAAAACACTGTTAGTTTTAATAAGGGGATTAATATGATAGTATTTGTAAAATAATTTTGGCTATGACATACAGAATAGATTAAGAAAAGGGGCAAACCAAATGTGGGTATTTTATTTAGGAGGCTAATGCATTAGCTCAGCTGTGAGATAATTAGTGGTTGTGGACATGAAAAAAAGTAAACAGATTGGAGAAATATTTAGGAGACAAAATTAACCTAATTTGCTAATTGACTGAATACTGGGGATTAGGGAGGTGGACATTTTTGGAATGACTTCAGAATTTTCCTTGTGCAAGGGCTGCGTTTTGAGGCCTATACAGAGCATGGATTGGATGGCCAGCTCACAGCAGAGGAGGCTGTCTGTACCGCATGTCCTTCCCAAGTGCTTACCGTGCCCTTGGTAGGTGTCTCAGAGATCTTTCAGGAGGCAGATGGGTTTATACATTGCCTACCTTCCTCTTTCCTACCATGTCATAATCACGTTTGGGAAGTGCATTCAGGTGTAAGAGTGAAATTTGCTCACAAGGATTCTTTGCCCCAAAGTGCCTCATTGGGTCTAAACCATTTGCCATTGAGTCAGCTCTGACTCATGGTGACCCCATGTGTGTCAGAGTAAAACTGTGCTCCATAGAGTTTTCAGTGGCTGATTTTTCAGAAGTAGATCACCAGACTTTTCTTGCTAGACAACTCTGGGTGGACTCGAACTTCTAACCTTTCAGTTATTAGCTGTTTGCATGACTGAGGGACTCCAGGGATGCAAATAATCTTTCTCATAAATAGAATTATTTTCTACATGTTAGTCCCCTAAAAGTAAACAGAAACTTAAACTACAATTTTTTTTTGAGGAAAACAAGGTGAAAATATTAAACTATGTAAGAGATGAAATGAATTTGTATACAGAAAACAATTTCAGATTTCTCTGTGCTCGTGAGTGAGTGTATAAGGAAAATATGCCCCCAACATTTAAATGATCATCTCTTGGTGATGGGATTTTGGTTGCTTGTTATTTTTGCTATTTTGAAAAATCCATAAATGAACATTTCAATTATACTCAAAATAAAAAATGTTACTTTACATTCCCAGATATATTCTTACCATTTCTGTGATCTTACTCAGGTCATTTATCTGGTCTCCAAGTATGAAGGATTTTAATAGAGGGTTAGATAAAGTCAAAAGACAAATATATGCTTCTGCGTGAGATCTAACAGCAAGGTGATTTTTAAGCAACTTAATAGGTAAGAATTTTCAGAAATCATTTAAGTATTAAAATATCACAGACATATTAGATGTATACTACAAAATATTTGGAGACATTTTACGGCAAACACAAATTCTTTCCATTTGAAGTAGACAGCTTCAGACTCACGTCTGCACAGTTCAAATCCTTTTGTGTGTGTGAGTGTGTGTGTGTATGTGTGTGATGACAATGTGTTTTTCAAGCTGAGTTATCTTTCTAAAGTAAAGAATGTTACTCCCTTACTGTGATAATGTTTTCAATGGCTTCCAACCTCCTACAGAATAAAACCCAAGTTCTTCCATGTAGAACTTGAAGTCCTCTGGCTTAACTTGCTTTCAGCGCCATAGCTTTCATTAAATGCAACTCAACACGCTCTTTGCTTCCATTATAAAAGCCCTGTGTGCCTTGACTAACATAATTTCCTCCTTCCTTCGAAAATATTGCTGTACCTCCTAATCTTTGCTTATCAAAATCTTACTTGCTCTTTAAAATCCAGATCAAATGTCACCTCCTTTGCCAAACAGCCACAGATTTACCTACTGTGGAAATAAATGTCTCTAAATTCTAATGGTCTTTTTTTCTTCTTCTATTATTCTACGTTCCCCATTTTACCTTGTCAAAGAGATTATAGGGTTGGTTGTTTCTTTAACCACATTCTAAACAACTTAAAGGTACTCCCCTCAGTGGATAAGCCATGTTGTTTTGCATATTTAGTCCCACAATTAGAGTTTGTTAAATCCTTTTCATAAGTCATTTACCTACTTACTCTATCAAAGTAAGTTCTTCCATCTTCATAATAAGAGTTGGAGATTATCTCTAATGCTCCTTCCAGATTTAGTGTACCATCATGGAAACAGTGAGCTGTCCTCTCTTCAAACAAGAACTGGGTAATAAGATTGCCTCTGAGAGCTAAATCACCACACAATAGATGTAATTAGCCATCTGTTGGGAGTAACTCAAATTGTCTCTAAATGTATTACTGAAAAGTTTTAGAATTCCTAAATCTCCCATCAAAGTGGCCTGTAATCATCTCAGGAGGCAGGACTCGAATGGGGCAGTAATTTAAGTAGAAACCTAATCGACTGTATGAAATCTGGAGAAAGTGTGTCATTGTAGAACTAGGTGCTTAGAAAAAGTAAACCCAAACAGTCAAATCTTAACAGAGTAGTTAGCACTTTCAGTGACAAGCCCATGTACTAAACCCATTTAATCCGAAGAACAGATATATTATCAATATATGAAAATTCATTTTTTCTTTCCTTTTTCTTTTTTTCGTTCTCACCAAGCAGTTGGATTCTCGCATAGATCTTCATTAAAGGAAGGAATGTGATGGCAATGCTGCTACAAGCATTTCAGTTAGTGAAGGAGCATTTGTATTGCAGAAGCTCCATATGCAAGTAGAATTAAAGAAAAACTCTTCCAGCAAATTCTGGAAAACCTTTGAATCCCCTCTCCCTCATCCCTTCACCCACCTAAGGATTGGCATTTACCGTATGGAAGAATAGCCTTCAATGACCAGATATTGCCTTTAAAACTACCTTACGCTTCTTCTGTTTTATCCAGGTCATTGTTTTAAGTCAGATATTCCAAAACATCCATCCAATATTTTGTGGCTCTCTCATAGAAACTATGAACCCTTGCAATATATAAATCTAAAGAACACAGGTCAGCAAAATCAAAATGCTAAAAGCACATTTTAGGAAGAAATTTTGGGAAAGTCCTAAAAAGTAGGGATTCTTACTTGACAGTTTGAATATGAGGGAAAAACATAAAATACCAAACACCTCCCTTCATTGCTAGTCACCTTAGGGTTTCTGAAGGCTATACAAACAAGTTCAAAATGTACTCCTTTCTGTAAGCTTGAGATCATACATTATTCTTGGGTAAACCAGGGTAATAAGGCTACCCAGTTTACCACAAGCTTGGTTGGTCTACGCAGCTCCAGTCTGGGAGAAAATATTCTGAAATTTGTAGCATCATTCACGTTATAATCACACTTACAGTTATGCTTCATCCTGTCATAAATAAAGAGCATTTTTCTTTATGTATCAGTTTGTCAGAAATGTATGACAGCACCAGAAACTAAAAAAATCAAAAACAGAAAAGCAAAACCCAAACCTGTTGCCATCAAGTCGATTCTGGAAGAGGTTGCATAGGGCCGGCTCACTATTATTTACTCCCCATTGCTAACCGTCACATTGTCTCATGATTTTGTTTTTCCCTCCGCTCCCATTCTCTACAAAAGGTTTAAGGAACCTATGTTCCTCCTTGGAGGGTGGAAAACAAGAGATAATGATCTAAGGATGAAAAACCGAACAAAATACCCATCTTGTGACAAGAAAACCAGGATGTCGTCAGATAACCCCCAAGAATACCAGTAAAAGATTAGCTCATCTGAGACTTGACCACCTCAAGGGGGAACAAACACAAACTTCTAAGACCCATAATCCTGTCCCTATAAAAGCCTTCGGCTGATCTCCAGTTGGGGAGACGGGTTTTTTGGAGGAATCTATTCCCTTCTGTCTCCTAAATATCCATATATAATAAAACTCTTGCTGCTCACCTCACCCTTGTCTCAGAATTGGCTATTGCGACAGGCGGCTCCAATCTGCGTTATTGCGGTAACAATTCTGACCCATAGTGACACTACAGGATAGAGTGGAACTACCCCAAAGGGTTTCCAGTTTGCTGGATTCAAACTGCTGACCTTTTGGTTAGCAGCGGAGCTGAGCTTCGTATCAACATTCGTTGAGCACCAGTTTCTGGGACAGTGTATGGGGCTTAATAAATATTTTACTGAATGAAGAGGTTAATATGAGATTTCTTTTCTATAAAATCCTCACACTTACTCCATAAAAGTAGAAGGTCAGTGAAAACGAGGAAGACCCTCAATGAGGTGGATTGACACAGTGACTGCGACAGTGAGGATGGTGCGGGACCAGGCAGCGTTTTGTTCTGTTGTACGGAGGGTCGCTCTGAGTCAGAAATGACTCTACAGAACCGAACAACAACAACTCCATGAGATATGAAAATTCCTCTTTGCTGTAATTTTTTTTTTTTTTAACAACAGATGAAGAAACTCAGCTTTAGAAAGAGGCAGTTTAAGTAGCCAGCCTTACAGAAACCAACTATGAAGTGGCAGAGTGGCGTTTCAACCCCAATTCATCTGGATCCAAAGCCTGCACTCTTTTCCAAAGCCCATATTCCAAAAGTGCTCTTTTTCTCATTTTTCCTTCAAAATACTCATTTCAATGTTCTCTTAAGTAAAGCAGCTACCAGAGACTAGTCATTGATAAATATACGTGCTATTCGAACTGTACCAGAAACTGGAGAAATAAATTCAATTCTCAAGCAATTGAAAGAGATGGATAGAAAGTGAGATTCAGCCAAATCCAGTCACTTTTGATGTAATTTTTGAGAATACATTAAATTAATGACATGTGCAATCATATAAATGTCTTCTTTAGTCTTATATTATGTCATCATCCTCACCATCATATCTTGCATTAGTTATTGCTTACATTTATAATTTATAAAGATATAAATTCTTTATATTTTGAAATATTTTCAGACATTCTGCTTAATCCTTACAATAATAATAGTTCAGCAATATCATAAACCCACTTTACAGATAAGAACTCTGAGACTCAGAGAACTTCAAAATATTTCACTAAGACTCATTTGCCCCCAGCCCGACTGCCTCTCATTTGTAGTACATGAAAGTTAAAATGATGCCAGTTTCTGATCTTTCTCAAAAGGCAAGTTGACCTCTTTATGTGTAGGTGGTTTTGATACTAGATGGAACATTTAAAGGATTAATCATTTCATAAAATCTTGAGAGATCTGTCAGATTCGCTGTCTGTAATCCTACTCAGTTTTCTTCCACATTCCCCAGTCTTTTCCAAGTTCTAGATCTACTTTGAATTAGATCATGTTTCTTCTTCTGAATTTTTAATTGCGTTCCATTTGGCTTTTGGAAGTCATAAAGTCAAAACAAACTTTTATGAGATTTTGTTGTGTATCTTGACCCACTTAAGGTGTGCATGCAATAATGCGAATCGTCTGAAGGGCATCTGTTAAGTACTGAAGCCAAACCACACTAAAAGTGATACTGAGGTCATTTAATCGACAAACAGCTATTAAGAACCTCCTCTGACAAGGCTTTGTGGTAGATGTTTTGAGTAAACAAAACTAGTTTGATTTCAATCTTCAAGGCGTATGTGTTTCATTTGGAGATTTAATGGAGGTGTCTTTCTCTTGCTGGAACAGCATACTAATGACGAAACAGGCTGGCTGTTGCTATGTTTTACGGAGAACATTACCAAACTACTTATAATTTAGTCTTGCATTGGTCACCAGTAGATATGGTTATATAAAATTGCTTTAGAGGTTTAGATCCATGAAGTCAACTTTGATAGCAGAAGTACAACAAAGTCAAAGATACGTTGAACTGAACAAATCATAGAGTTCTAGTATCCATGTTTAAACTTAAAAACTTGTGCCTGCAAAGCTGACCACTGGCTCCATCTAAACACTGCCTCTGTCCGCCCAATGTCAAATTCCAGGGAGAGAGAGAAAACTAATGAATATCACCAATTTTCCCAAAAGGTCTAATGTTTGTTGGCATAAGCTGCTACTCTTTCAGGATACCCTGAGTATTAAGAGATATGATGCCATTATACAACTATACAATTTTGTATATAATCTTTAAAGGAAATATTTTATCATTAATTAAAACTTGGATAATTTATTTATGAATCCATCTATGGTGGGAAGGAGAGTTTCAAAACTCACACCAATGTCTCTTTTGTTATATATCAATACAATTTTGTCAATAAAAACTGTGAATATTTTATTGCCCATTTGTGTGTCATTGAAAAGCTGCTATAAGCCGTACTATTTCATTACCAGGTGACAAGTATTTCATAGCCTCAAAGAGGTAACATTCTCCTTAGGAATGTCTAGTTAAGAATACTAAATATTTTATAACAGTCAATCAATTTAATTGTTTTAAGCAAACCGTGTATATGCTCACAAAGTATCTCAAAATAAAATTACACTTTTATCAATATCCAAAAATCACAAATATCAAATAACAGTTTTCTGTAGTTTAAGGCATAAGAATAATGATTTCCTTTTCTTCTAACCACTGGAATGTGGATAGAGAGAGACAGATCTGGGGTTGTCTGTGGTTGTGTCTCTTCTTGCACAGAGCATTTTCACTGACAACCATGTCTAGCCATGAGAGGGGGCGAGTGCAAGGGCAGAAAGGTAAGAAGTTCAAGATTTACTGAATATATATTGATATAGTATAACAGAATACCAATGTCTTTTCCCAGGAAAACCAGATAATATATACTTTAGGGTTGGGCTTCTATTATTGTATTATTTTATTACTGTATTGTATTGTGTTAGCTGTCTCTTACATCTTCTGTGTTCTATCTTCTTCTGATAACTCTTACTTTCTTTCTGATTGTTATGCAATCTCTTAAAATATTATTTATTGAGCTTGATATTTAAACAAATTTAAATCCATAATCTTGTGGTTATGGTTCAGCAACTTCAACTTATACCTTTAAAATTGTATATAATGGCTTGCCATCAAGTTGATTCCAACTCATAGTATACATATATATATCCCTGAGTGGCACAAATTGTGCTCTACTAGTAACCTAAAGGTTGACGTGTTTAATCTGTCAACCCAGAAATGCCACCGAAGAAAGTCCTGGTGATCTGTTTCCATGAAGAGTACAGCCAAGTAAACCCTGTGGAACAATTCTACTCTGTAACACATGGGGTTACCATGAGTCACAATCGACTCGACAGCAACAGATTTGGGTTTTTTTTGGCTATATATATATATACATATGCATATTATCAAATTCACCAATTGATGGAAAGTGGAAGGTAAAGGAAATGAATACAAAGTAAGTTTGTTCTATGTGCTGAGCAAATTGGTACATTTTCTTATACCGTCATAAAATGTAGCTATTTCCCTATTTTTACAGATGAGAAATCTGAAGCCTAGAGAGTTCCTTTAATTGCCTGAGGTCAGAAAGCTAGTATTCAGCAAATCTGGGTTGTTTACTTAAATTTTACTGCTTCCAAGGAAGACGTTCTTTTTTTCAATTTAATGCTAGTCCCTGACACCTATCATTGCCCAAACGGAGTTCATGTTGATTAAAAAAGAGAGAAGTAAAAAATAATTTAATAATCCACAGTGTAGTCATTAAAAGCAATAGAGGAAGCAAAGTGAACAAACGGAGGTGCAGGTATTTCAGGAAATGGGTCTTGTTAGCTACAAAACAAAAATTGAAGGGCATATTGCAATAATGACACATCAAAATGTGTTTGGTCTATTAGAAGTGACTCCAAGTGAGAAAACCACTCTCTTCCATAAATAGATGGGTCTTCCCAGCACCTGACTGCTGCACTTTCCCTCTCCAATTACTGAGGCTCTTCACTCCTGCTCTGCTTTTGACGATGACTTCTTGGCACGGAGGTTTGAAGTAACTGCCGAAAGACGACAGGTGGGCAGAAAAACTGGGAAGCTCCTGTAGTAATCCCAGCCCAGTGTGACAAAGATCTGTGTTTGAGAGGGGTCTAAAAATGGCAAATGAGGGAAGGAACATGAGAAACAAAGGAAACAGACAAGAATTTAGCAAGTTATAACTAGATTATTTAACACTAGAGAGGTTAAATATTTGCCAAGTGATCACTTTTACTAGCTTGGCAAGTATTTAACTCTCTAATGTAGAGTTTCCTTATTTGTTAAATGAGAACAATGATATCTATTTTTAGTGTTCTTTTAAAGACTAAAAGAATAATGCCTTTATGGTGGTTGCGTTAGATTTTAGCATTAGTAAGTGTCTAATAAATACTAGTTTTTTTTCCCCCTCATATTATTAGTAGTAATAGTTGCAACAGAGAAAAAAAGGAGGTAAAATTTAAATATGAGTAGTATTTAAATCTCACATAGTTCTTTAGGAGCATAACCTTGATCTGTGTAGATTTCTGTACTTAGTAAAACTTGACGTTTCATTTTTTTTGGCTTTTAAATTTTTTGTAAATTAATATCTATCACATATCTCTTCTCCGGACCACTGAAGGCAACATCTCTTCTACATCACAAAAGAAAAGCATTTACAAAAGTTGTTCTGTTTCCATAAGATATGTGATTAATAAAAAAAAGGAAATTAAAGTATAACTATTTTTTCTGTGCTTTCTTTAGGCATTATTTTAAAGGAACCATAATGTATAGCTAAGGAATCCACTGTAATGAACTATCATTAGTTTGTCATTTAAACCGAACTAAGGATTGCAACAAAATAAAACATTGTTCCAAGAATAAAACAGAAAACAAAATGCTACCATAGAAAAGTGTGATATATTTGGTCATTATATTTGGAAAAAGTAAAACTATTTTCATATGTTACATGTTTTAAGGAATGTAGTAATTTGCATATTAATGTTGCTATTATGGACACAATAATGTACATATAGATAGCATTTTATGATTTATTTTAAAAAATCACATAGATTTTTGCTTTCCCAATCCTTATAACAAACCTGAAAGGGATATGCTACTGTGTTCAGTTTGCAGATGAAGAAACTGAGGCTTATTTGTCCAAATTCATATATTATTAATTGATAAGTCTTAAGTTGAGATCAGATATTCTGATGCCCAGTCTAAGATTCTTTCAATTCTATCACATTTTCTTAACTTGTGTTTAGTGGTCTGTCATTGATAAAGACGGACAGATGATGAGGATATAGAAATGTAAGCAAGGTATAGTTTTTATTTATTTATTTATTTATTATTGTACTTCAGGTGAAGGTTTACAGAACAAATAGTTTCTCGTGAAACAGTAGAACACATATTGTTCTATGACATTGGTTAACAACTCCACGACATGTCAACCCTCTCCCTTCTCGACCTTTTTTTTTCTTTGGTAAAAATATACGTAGCCAAAAATACACCATTTCAAAAATTTCTACATGCACAGTTCAGTGACATCGACTACGCCCTTCCAATTGTGCTGCTATTCTCGCTTTAGATGAAGGTTTACAGAACAAAATAGTTTCTCATTAAATAGTTAATACACATGTTGCCCTATGACAATGGTTAACAACCTCACAACACATCAACACTATCCTTACTCAACCTTGGGTTCCCTATCACCAGCTTTCTTGTCCCCTTCTGCCTTCTAGTCCTTGTCCCTGGACTGCTGTGCCTCATTAGTCCCATTTGGTCTTATGCGGATGTTCACTGCCCAACTGAACGGTGAACATCAAAGTGACTTCACCACTGAACTAAAAGGGTGTCTGGGAGCCATACTCTCGGGGTTTCTCCAGTCTCCTTTACGCCAGTAAATCTGGATTTTTTTTTTTTTTTTGAGTTAGAATTATGCTCTACATCCTTCTCCAGCTCTGTCCAGAACCCTCTGTTGTGATCCCTGTCAGAGCAGTCAGTGGTGGTGGCCGGGCACCATCTAGCTGTACTGGACTCAGTCTGGTGGAGGCCTTCGTAGCTGTGACTAATCTTTTCCTTATATCCTGTTCTCTTCACTCTCCCTTGCTCCTGAAGGGATGAGACCAGTGGAGTATCTTAGATGGCTGCTCACAGGCTTTTAAGACCCCAGATGCTATTCACCAAGGTAGAATGTAGAACATTGCCTTTATAAACTGTGTTATGCAAATTGAGCTAGAAGCTCCCTGAGACCAAGGTCCACACAGCCCTCCGCCCAGCAATTCAGTCCCTCAGGGAGTTTGGATGTGTCTATGAAGCTTCCATGACCTTTCCTTGTACAAGTCGTGCTAGTTTCCCCTGTATTGTGTACTGTCTCACCCTTCACCCAAGAAACCACTTATCTTTTGCCTATGTAGTATTTCCCCCCCACACCTCCCATCCCTGGTAACAAACCAAGATTTCTACTTTTTGTGTGTGAACTTTTTCATGGGTCTTTTACAATAGAGGTCTCATACAATATTTCTCTTTTGTGATTGACTTATTTCACTCAGCATAATGTCCTTCAGTTTCATCCATGTTATTAGATGCTTCACAGATTCCTCATTGTTCATTCTCGTTTCATAGTACTCCATTGTGTGTATGTACCATAGTTTGTTTATCCATTCATCTGTTGTTGGGCATCTAGGTTGTTTCCATCATTTTGCTATTGTGAACAATGCTGCCATGAACATAGGTGTGCATATGTCTATTCGAGTGATGACTCTTATTTCTCTAGGATATATTCCTAGGAGTGGGATTGTTGGATCATATGGTATGTCTATTTCTAGCTTCCTAAGGAAGCGCCATATCATTTTTCAAAATGGTTGTATCATTTTGCATTCCCACCAGCTGTGTATAAGTGTTCTGATCTCCCCGCAGCCCTTCCAACATTTGCTATTTCCAGTGTTTTTGATTCATGCCAGTAATGCCGGGGTGAGATGGTATCTCATTGTGGGTTTAATTTGCATTTCTCTAATGGCTACTGATCGCGAGCATTTCTTCATGTGTCTGTTGGCTGCTTGAATGTCTTCTTTGGTGAAGTGTTTGTTCATTTCCTTTGCCCATTTTTTAATAGAATTATTTGTCTTTTTCTTGTAGAGATGTTGGATTTTCTTATAGATTATGGAGATTAGACCTTTGTCTGACTTGTACTGTCCAAAAATTTTATCCCAGACTGTAGGTTCTCATTTTACTCTTTTGGTAAAGTCTTTTGAAGAGCATAGGTGTTTGATTTTTAGAAGATCCCAGTTATCTAGCTTATCTTCTCGGGTTTGTGTGTTGATGGTTATGGTTTGTATCCTGTTAATGTCATGTATTAAGTCCTGTAGTGTTGGTCCTATTTTTTCTTCTATGAACTTTATAGTTTTAGGCTTTATATTTAGGTCTTTGATCAATTTTTAATTAGTTTTTGTATATGGCGTGAGTTATGGGTCTTGTTTTATTTTTTGCAGATGGATATCCAGTTTTGCCAGCACCATTTGTTAAAAAGACTGTTTTTTCCCCATTTGATGGACTTTGGGCCCTTGTCGAAGATCAGGTGCCCGTAGGTGGATGGATTTACATGTGGGTTCTTAATTCTGTTCCATTGGTCAATGTATCTGTCATTGTACCAGTACCAGGCTGTTTTGACTACTGTAGCTGTTTAGTAGGTTCTGAGGTGAGGTAGTGTGAGTCCTCCAACTTTATTCTTCTTCTTCAGTAGTGCTTTACTTATTCGGGGCTTCTTCCCTTTCCATATAAAGTTAATGATTCATTTTCCATCTCTTTGAAGAATGTTGTTGGTATTTGGATGGGGATTGCTTTGTATTTGTAAATTGCTTTGGGTAGAATTGCCATTTTCACAATGTTGAGTCTACCTATCCATGAGCATGGTATGTTTTTCCATTTATGTAGATCCCTTTGGGTTTCATACAGTAGTGTTTTATAGTTTTCCTTGTATAGATCTTTTACATCCCTGGTCAGATTTATTCATAAGTATTTTATTTTTTTAGGGGTTATTGTAAACGGTATTGTTTTCCTGATTTCCTTTTCATCGTTCTCCTTATTAGTGTATAGGAATCCAACTGATTTTTGTATGTTTAATCTTGTATCCTACTACTCTGCTGAATCTTTCTGTTACTTCCAGTAGATTTCTCGTGGAGTCTTTAGGGTTTTCTAGGTATAGTATCATATCATCTGCAAACAGGGACAGTTTCGCTTCTTCATTACCAATTTGGATGCCCTTTATTTCTTTTTCTTGCCTGATTGCTCTAGCTAGAACTTCCAGCACAAGGTTAAATAGGAGTGGTGATAAAGGGCATCCTTGTCTTGTTCCTGTTTTCAAGGGGAATGTTTTCAGCCTCTCTCCATTAAGAATGATGTTGGCTGTTGGTTTTGCGTAGATGTCCTTATTATGTTGAGAAATTGCCCTTCTATACCTATTTTATTGAGAGTTTTTATCAGGAATGGATGTTGGACTTTGTCAAATGCCTTTTCTACGTCAGTTGAGATGATCATGTGATTCTTTTCTTTCCTTTTATTTCTGTGGTGGATTGTGTTGATTGATTTTCTAATGTTGAATCATCCTTGCATACCTGGTGTGAATCCTACTTGGTTGTGGTATATTATTTTTTTGATATGATGCTGAATTCTACTGGCTAGAATTCTGTTGAGAATTTTTGCATCTATATTCCTGGGAGATATTGGTCTGTAATTGTCATTTTTTTGTGCCTTCTTTGCCTGGTTTGGTATCAGTATTATGCTGGCTTCATAGAATGAATTTGGAAGTGTTGCTTCCTCTTCTATGCTCTGAAATAGCTTGAATAGTACTGGTACAAGGTCTTCTGTAAATGTTTTGTAAAATTCTCCAGTGAAGCCATCTGGGCCAGGGCTTTTTTTGGCTGGGAGTTTTTTTATTACCTTTTCAATCTCTTCTCTTGTTATGGGTCTGCTCAGATTTTCAACATCACTTTGTTGTAGTTTGGGTAGGTAGTGTGTTTCTAGAAATTTATCCATTTCCTCTAGGTTTTTAAATTTGTTGGAGTATAGTTTTTCATAATATTCTGTCATAATCCTTTTTATTTCAGTTGGGTCTGTTGTAATGTCCCGCCTTTCATTTCTTATTTGGGTTATTTGAGCCCTCTCCTGTTTTTCTTTTGTCAGTCTGGCCAGTGGTTTGTCGATTTTGTAGATTCTTTCAAAGAACCAGCTTTTGGTTTCATTGATTCTTTCTACTGTTTTTCTGTTCTCTATTTCATTTATTTCTGCTCTGATCTTATTTCCTTTCTTCTGGTGTCTGTGGGCTTTTTTTACTGTTCTCTTTCAATTTGTTTGAGTTCTTGAGTTCTGTAGTTAATGTTTTGATTTTGTCCCTTTCTTCTTTTTTGATGTGGGTGTCTATTGCTATAAATTGTCCTATGAGGACTGCCTTTGCTGTGTCCAAAGGTTTTCATATGATGTGTTTTCATTCTCATTCGATTCTAGGAATTTTTTGATTCCATCTCTGATTTCTTCTATTACCCAGTGATGTGTAAGCAGGGTATTATTCAGTTTCCATGTAATTGATTTTTTTCCTTGCTCTTTCTGTTGTTAATTTCTACCTTGATGGCATTGTGGTCAGAGAAGACACTTTGAATTATCTCAGCATTTTGGATCTTGTAGAGGATTGCTCAATGGCCTAAGATGTGGTCTATTCTGTAGAACGTTCCATGTACATTGGAAAAGAATGTGTACTTTGCAGCGGTTGGATGGAGTGTTCTATATATGTCTATGAAGTCAAGTTGGCTAATTGTGCCCTTTAGGTCTTCTGTATCTTTGCTGAGTTTCTTCTTAGTTGTTCTGTCCTTTACTGAGAGTGGTGTGTTGAATCTCCTACTATTATTGTGGAACTGTCAATTTCTCTTTTCAGTGTTGTTAGTTTGTTTTATATATTTTAGATCCCTGTCATTGGGTGCATAGATTTTTATTATGGTTATGTCTTCATGATGGATCTTCCCCTTAATCTTTATGTAGTGTCCTTCTTTGTCTTTAATGGTAGATTTTGGTTTAAAGTCTATTTTATCTGAGATTACTATTGCCACTCCTGCTCTTTCTTGGTAGTTGTTAGCTTGATATATTTTTTTCCAACCTTTGACTTTTAATAAATTCAGGTCTTTCTTTCTAAGGTGTGTCTCTTGTAAACTGCACATTGATGGATCTTGTTTTCTCATCCGTTCTGTCACTCTCCGTCTCTTTCTGGGTGTATTGAGTCCATTTACATTCAGTGTAATTATTGATAGATTTGAGTTTGTTGCTGTCATTTAATACTGCTTTTTTTTTTGTCGTGCTGACTTTTTCTTTGTTCTTCTTACTCTCCTGTGCTGAGCTACTTTTGTTTGTGGATTTTTTTTTTTTTTTTTTCATTTCTTCTGTTTTTGTAGGTCTTGTTTTTGCTAAGACTTTTTGTTTTTCCTCTGTATTTTTATGAGTATGTTTATTAACTTTCTTTTTGGTTACTATGAAATTTCCCCTTATGTTTCTAAGTTTGAAGCAGTCTATTATTACTTGGTATCACCTTGCCTTCCTCTCCATTAGAAGGTTCTATACCTATACCGTTTATTCCCTCTTTTATTGTTTTGATTTTATTGTCATTTACTGATTAATTGCTCTGATTCCCTGTTGTATTTCTTTTGGTTTTGGATAGCCCTTTAGAGTTCATTTCCCAGATTGGTACCTGGCTGGTACGATCCTGCATCCTAGATTCTGCCTGTGAGCTGAAGTTGTTTGTTCTCAGGTTGAAGAACTCCCCTTAATAATTCTTGTAAGTTTGGTTCGACTTTTATATATTCCCTTAATTTCTGTTTATCTGGAAATGACCTAATTTCACCATCATGTTTGAACAAGAGTTTTGCAGGATATATTATTCTTGGCTGGCAATTTTTTTTCTTTCAACGTTTTATAAATGTCATCCCATTGCCTTCTTGCCTGCATGGTTTCTGCTGAATAATCTGAGCTTAGTCTTATTGTTTCTCGTCTGTATGTGACTTCTTGGTTTTCACGAGCTTCTCTCAGGATTCTTTGTTTGTCTTTGGTTTTGAGGAGTGTGGTTATGATATGCTTTGGTGATTTTCTTTTGGGGTCTCTCCTATATGGGGTTCATTGAGCTTCTTGGATGGCCAGCTTTTCATCTTTGATGATATTGGGGAAGTTTTCTGTCAGCAGTTCTTCAATGATCCTCTCTGTGTTTTCTGTTTTCTCCCCTGTTTTGGAACTCCAATCACCAGGAAATTTTTGCCTTTGATTGTAACCCACATAACTCTCAGGTTCTCTTCATTTTTCCTTGTTCTTTTTTCTGAGTTTTCCTCAAACAGAGTTGTATCCAAGTGTTTGACTTCAATTCCACTGATCCTGTCTTCCACCATTTCAAATCTGCTTCTCAGCCCTTCTATGACACCGTCCATTTCTGAAATTTTGTTGTTTATCTTTTGGATTTCTAATTGTTGTCTTTGTATAACTTCTGGTTGTGAATTTATTTTGGCATTTTGTTCCTGCATTATTTTCCTGAATTCTTCCGATTTTTTGTCCGTATTTTCCATGAATTTGTCTATTTTTTCCTCATTTTTGTCTGCTTTTTACTTCAGCTCTTGTATAATTCTGAGTATTAGAGATATGAATTCCTGATCAGGTAGTTCTAGTACCTTTTCTTCCACTGGAAAGTCATCTGGTGTTTTATTTTGGACGTTTACTTGAACCATCCTGTCCTGTTTTTGTAAATGTTTTGATATTGTCTGCTGTCTTCGGGACATTCAGAAGTTGTTTTTCTCATTTATTGATTGTAGATTTCTTGTTTCATCCTTTTTTTTTTTTTTTTTTTTTTTTTTTTTTTGGCTATGTCTGAGTAGGCACCTGTGTGTTCTTTGTTGTTTGCTCATCTGTGGGCATGATACTTTTCGCCTCCTTCTCCAAATAGTGGGGTCAGTCACTCAGATATGCTACAGCAGGGCAGGTCTAGCTGAAGAGGAGTTTGTGGGATGGGTTGTTTGTGGCACTTACTATAGCCACCAGAGCGGGTCGGTAATCAGTGCAGGGCAGGTTCCAGTAGGCTGTGCCTGTGCTGCTTGGTGGTGTGACATTAAGCGCACTGTGCAGGTAGGCAGAATGCAGTGGGGAGATTGTTATTTGTGGAGCTAAGATGGATATTGGAGAGAGGAGAGAGGAACAGGAGCCAAAAACATACAAACAAACAAAAAAGAATCCTAGGGAAGTTTGCCATTGGAGTGGAGAGATTGGAGACTATGAAATGGGAGAAGAACAAAATGGGGAAGAAGAAGTAAAGAAAAAATGAATAAATAAAAATCAGAAAGGAAAAAGAAGAGCAAAGCTCCCAGAGATTCCACTGGTGCAGCTATGAGGTCTGTGGAAGTTGTTCTCAGGTGTTGCAGTACAGCCTGGCTAGAAGGCATAGAGGTAGTCAGCACCAGGTATTCAGGGAACAGAAAGAGAAGGAAGGTATAGAGAGACTAGAAACTGAGTGATGAATAAAGACAAAAAGGGAAAAAGAGGGAAAAGAAAACAAAAGAAATTTAAAAAAAGAACAAGAAAAGATCCTCAAAAAACAGAAAAAAATAAACAAAGAAAAAAAAAACCACTAAAAAAGACATGCTCTCGTGGATCCCTCTGCACCTCTGTGCAAGCCAAGTGAGTAGGTTCCAAGCCACGCAGCACTGCCCGACCAGAACAGGCTCCAAACTCAAGAAAAAAAAAGAAATCAAACAAACAATTCAAAACAAACAAACGAACAAAAGCCCCAGGATCCCACCAGCATGGCAGCCCAGACCGGGAAGCAGCTCCACGCTTGAACGGAGCTTTGCAACCCCTCAGGAAGAAGAAAAGATGGCTCATGGAGCCAGGTATTTGAGGAAAAGGAGGGGGAGGTGGTGAGAGGTAAGGAAGAAATCAAAAGAAGCGGTGAAAAAGCAACAACAAATGGCACTCAGAGAGCCAGCCAGTGCAGGTGGGTGGAATCCAAGCAGCCGGTGCTTCCCGGACAAGAGACTGTGGCCATGGGAAGCTGAGGAGGCCGAGTGGGGGTGAAGAAGGGTGGGTGGTGGGGAAGCATATGTTGCAAATTACCAGAGCTCCACAGCCCCTCAGGAAGAAGCAAAGTTGGTGCACGGAGCCAGGTATTTGAGCGAAAGGAGGAGGAGTTGGTGACAGGTACGGAAGAAATCAAAAGAAGTGGAAAAATAGCAACACCAGCAGCCAACAAATGGCACTCAGAGAGCTGGCCAGTGCTGGCGGGTGTAATCCAAGCAGCTGGTGCTTCCTGGACGGGAGATTGTGGCTGCAGGAAGCACAGGAGGCTGAGTGGGGGTGAAGAAGGGTGGGGGTGGGAAAGCGTATATTGCAAATTACCTGTCGTTCTGTCTCCCGCTGAAAGCTCCATGAAGCTGCTTTCTCATACTACCTATTTGCTGGTCTCTGATAGGAGTCCAAGATGGCGGATCCGTGCTGTGTTAGCTGATAGGGGACTTCTGTATGAATCTGTCCTCACTCTCTGTTCTCTGTCAGTTTTCTCACTCCATTGGTGCCTGGCTGAGTTCTTTATCTCTTCATTTGATGTTTTAGGGTTTCAGGATTGCTGTTTTCTCTGTTTGGCTTAGTTTTTCAGAACTTTGCTGTGGAGGGACGGCGTGGTGCTTCTGCCTAGAGTGCCATTTTGCCGCAAGTCCTAGGTGTAGTTTTTTTTTTTAATGAAAATGATTGTGTCAAACCTGGCAATCATTTTTCCACATGGCCTAAAAAGACATGTTGGAATAGTTATTTAAAGATAGATTAATGAACAAATTCATTGCTTTATATGGCCAAGTAATGTATATTGAGTGTCTGCCTTTTCTGTTTCATTTAGTGCCTTGTATCTAGCAGCTAGAACAGCAAAATGGATAGAACTCTTTTTAGCATGAGGGAAATAGCACTGAAAGAACAGATAGCTCACCCAGAGAGCTTACATTACTCAAAGACACACAAGAAACACATGAAAAAATAGATGTTTAATAAAGTATCATGTAGTGATAAGCACTACAAAGCAGAGAAAAATGCAGCAAGAATATAGTTAGAGAATGACATGGGCTTGCTGTGTTAAACGGAATGATCAAGGTTGACCTCACTGAGAAGGTGATATTTTAATACAAACCTGAAATATGGGAGACAGGATTGAAGTTTTCTGAGGGAAGAACTTTTCAAGCCCAGAAAATAACATGTGCAAAGGCCCTGCACCAGGCATTTGCTTGGAGTGTTCAGAAGCATCAAGGACAGAGTGAGTAAAGTGAAGTGAGGAAGAAGAAAAGTACAGCAGATGATGGGCTAGTTCTAATAACTTTATAGACCACCGTGAGGATTTTGACTCTCATTGTGTCTAAGAAGTCTTTGCAGTATTGTCAGCATGACATTATTTGAGTAATGGTTAAGCAATCATACTTTCTGCTGCGTAGAAAATCAAAAGGAGGAGGACGAGAATAAAAGCAGTGAGATGAGTCAGGTGTTATTAAATATGTATGTAAGAGCGATGACTGGGGCTTGAATCAGAGCGGTGGAGGTAGTGACAAGAAGTAGGACTTCTCATGAAGTAGGACCTGTTTTAAAGAGAGCGCCCACAGAATTTGCTGATAGTTTGGGTGTGAGGGAGGTGAGAGAAAGTTAGGAAATGAAAGAGAGGGATTGAGAGAGAGAGACAGAGAGAAGGAGAGAGAAGGACAACTGAGTGCCTTAACTGAGTTGGGAAACTGAAGCAGAAAGAGGTACTGGAGGTCTGTCCTCGGCATAATACAATCGAGGTTTATTTAGTGATGCAAGCAGGTTTGCAGAATTGGGCAACTTGTTGACTCTGAGATTCCAGAAAGAGGTAATGAACAGAGATTTAATTTGGAAATTATCATCAGCATATAGATATTTAAATCCAAAGTGCTGGATGAATTAAAAAAAAAAAAAGTAAGTATACCTTATAGTACAGTCCTTACTTCAATCAAGACAGACTCCTGTTCTGAGTCCTGTGCTTTAGTTTACAGAAACACCCTCAGCTCTCCTTCAGCTGCATCCCTCCACAACTGAGGGATCCAAGGGGCCAAGGGGCCAAGGGGCCAAAGATGCATGCCTCCTACCAAAGCCCATGATTTTCCTGTCTCTGTGCTGATTCCCCTCACTCTAACCCTTTCCTTCTCAGTCCATGGCTGGCATTGTTTTCATTGCCTTAGTTTGTCTTCTTTTCCTTAGATACTGACTCTCATGAAGACAGGACCTATCTTCCTATCTGTTGAATCCAAAGGTAAAATCATGTTCCTTGTTCAAAGTCATGCTGTATAGGCTTAGGACTTACAATATTAAAAGGAAACAGAATCTTTTATAATAAAAAATAAATAGCAGCCATCAATTTACAAATGAAATGAGTGCTCAGATTTTATTTTTACAAAATTGTTACAACATAGTGCATTTTTCTCAGGTAAGAAATATGATCATGAATGAAAGGGAATGGTTTTAGAGGCAGACGTGCTTGGGAAATGAATTTCTACCACTTACAGTTTTTTCCAGCCATTTCACCCCTTCCAGATTTCTCACTCTGTAAATGTAGATAATGATATGCATATTACAGAGAAAAGTTTTAAATTTAAAAACAATTCAGGGTTTTACTATTTAATTGAATTGGACATTTTAAGTATATACATGAGGCTTATTTTTGCAACAAATTGACAAGGTTTTTTTTGTTTTTGTTTTTGTTTTTTAATCAAAAGGTAATACAAAGTAAAAGAGTTCAGAGTTTGGCAGTTTTTGAGAAGAGATTGTATTCAAGATTGAGGGAAGATAAAGCCAATAGGCTAAGTTTGCAGGCAGAAGAAAAAAGAAAATGTTATGAAGCATTCTATTATATTCCACTCTTTCGACATCAAAGCTAGAGTTCTAATAGGCACTCTGGGAAGAGTGGCATGTACGGTGAATGATGCACCCATAAGGAAGCATCAGACCAGTCGTGGGTTTATACATATAAGTTGTCATGTCTTCTTCCTGAAAGTGATATGGGTTTCCTCGGACTTGAGTGCTTATATAATGATGACATCACATCCTCTATACCATGCAATTTTAAACACTTGTCCCTAAAAAAATTGTGCCATTAATTACATAGCCTAATAATCTAGAAAGAGTAGCCTGCAATTGGAGCCTGGATATTTCCATTTCTGAGTAGTGGAGAAAGAGGGACAAGAGAGTATCCAGAGCACTCAGGGAACAATCCCTGTGCAATTGCCATACACATTGTTCCAGGTGAAAAACTGAAGCACACTGCTCCAACAAAAAACCTCTTTCAACCTTTCTTGCGCTGTATGGCTTGTAATGGGAGACTCAACATTTATTAAATATATATATATATTATATATATATATAAAATGCTTTACGTACTATAGCGACTTTTGTGAGGAGGAAATGTTTTTATAACTTTGGAATTAAAAAAAAGAAAATCCAAGAAGTTTGGAAATAGAAGGAAAGCATGGATAGGTCCACCCTTGTTTACGTTTTCTATCAAGGGTCTACCTTGTTTACTCTGTTATAAACCAAACGTGTTATTTTCTTATTTTTATTTTGTTTGCTATGAAGTGGCAAATTCTCTTTTACTTTTAATTGTCTTCTCCTTACAGCTATGATCTAGTTACCATAACAAGAAGAATCCAGGAGGAGCACTATGATAACTACTGTACTCCAGGCAATTGCTTCTGCTCTGCACAGATAATTTCAGCTGTTATTATTAGGCAGGTCTCCCTTGTTGACGTAGAAGAGATGATTATAGTACGATTGTATGACTGTGCAATAGGTCGAAATAAGTTTGTATTCATCTCTAAGAAGATGCCACTGGCAAAGGGTGGTTCCCTATATCGTTATTGTGCCCTTTCAAGTTTAGTCTCTTGCCTTTTGTCTTGAGTTTGCTAAGACTAAACCTCAATCATAAAATATCACCAATCAATACTTGGAAGGGAGGGAATGAGTATGCTGGAATCATGCACAGTCAGAAGCATCATCATCTTACTGCACAGAGTTATGCTGGATATTACTTTTTTAAAACCAAAAAAAAACAAACCCTTTGCGATCGAGTCGATTCCAATTCACCACCTTGTGAAGTAAGGTAGAAATCACTTGAAGTACGTTGTGTTTTTGATTAATAAAACCCACTGTTCAAGTTGTGAACCCCACAAATTAATGTTCATAAAGTTAAATTCATCATAGTTGGATCCTCAAAGATTTGTGTGTATAAGGCTTTTCAATGAATTGGCACAGAAAGTTTAACGAGGGAGAAAAATCGTAATTGAGGTTTCTCTTTAAGTGGACACATCTCTTAAAATGTATCCAGGAACCCTAAAACTAGACTTTATGGTTTGCAGATTTCATATTCATGAGAATCATGGTCAAAGCATCTGGCCATTTTATCTCAATTACTGTAAAATTCATGACTAACTTATTGTTCAAAATTCTACTCTCATATTCTACTGCTGATTTTAAGCGGTATGAGAAGAAAAGCATTGTTGAAGCTGTAAGATTTAAAACTTTTTGCTAGTTTTTGCCCTATAAAGTCTCTGCCATTGTAAATGAACAAGGAGTCCCTAATCTGAAGATGAAGTATTCTAAGAACATTTTCTAGATAGTGACTGTATTAGGTTTTGTAAGTGTGTATACAATTAACAAAACGTACCTCTGAACAAAATCAACCTGAGTGTTTGCAAATATTACTCAGAACAATCGTAAATTTTATTACTACTACTATTATTAATAGCAACAGCAGCTTTGTTTATATTGTGAGGTTGAGAAATAAGAAATTTTTGACTGTAGTATTGAAACACGCTGAAAAAGTTAAAAGCATACCGATTTTATTTTATTTTTCCATGACCTTAATCATAAGTTAAAAGAGAAATGTAGCTTTCTTAGTAAGATCAAGTAGACATCTGAGGAATGGCTTTGTTAATCTGAGCGATAAAGCCACTCCGCTATTTCTCAAAAGTTCTTGCGTGATTTGGTGGCCTGAGCCTGGAATAGGACAGTGTCATGAAGAATTGCCAGAGGGAACTAGTTGGCAGATAAATATTAAAGCAAATCTGCTTCCTAGATAATAGAAACGGATGTTGCTTTAGTGATAATTCATTTTTCTCATTTATAATCATGTTAGATTTTTGATGAGTAGCATATTTTGTAACAGCTATAGCTGGTCACATGATACTCTCTATATTGTTGATGTGAAGTTATTTGCTTGTCTTATCTATTCTAAAAAGAATAAGCTCCTAAAAGACACACTATTGCTTAATTTTTGTATCTTTATTGTATTGGAGCCCTGGTGGCACAGTGGTTAAGAGCTGAGGCTGCTAACCAAAAGGTCAGCAGTTCTAATCCACCAGCCGCTCCTTGGAAACCCTATGGGGCAGTTCTACTCTGTCCTATAAGGCTGCTGTAAGTCGGAATCAACTCGACGGCAATGGGTTTTATAGCAAAAATGAGTTAAAGCACATTCAAAAAGATCTAAGGACTATGGAGATTTTTACTCCAGTAGAAGTAAAAAGCCACAGTGCTTCTACAATTGTCCATAGTCATGTAAAGCATAATGAGCAATTGAATAATTATGGACAAAGGGAAATTTCTCTCACCTCAGGGAACATAAGTACTAAGACCAATTTTCACTGGGAATGTCACTAATAGGGCACATCTAGAGAAAATAGAAGATCAGATTTTTTAAGTGGTCTCATTTTAAGCCAGTTCAGATTTGTACTGGGTAGCCAGTACTTTTGGACAGTTAGAAAGTTTTCATCTGCAAGTGTTAGATACAAGAAAGCTTATAAGTTTGCTATGCCCTCCAGAGGTATAAAATTGGACATTTGGTCAACCCAGCATTGGAAAGGTGTTTCAGTCTTAGGAGGAAGTGCCGATGCTTTGTGGGGAATGTCTTTAGTTAAAGATGAGCCTAGATCATCGGCAGAGGCACAGTGCTGTACAGGCTTCAGGGGAGAAAGGCAATAAGAAATATAATAACAGTGAATAGAGTACGAATAAGTACAACTTGGATAAAACCTTCATATCAGCTGGTTAGTTTCTCTCTCTCTCTTTCCCTGTCTCTTTTTATTTATGACCTTGTGGTATCTGGTTTGCAAATATTCTATATCCATTCAAAAAATAAATTAAATAAGTTAATCTAATTAATTAAAATAAATCTTTTTTTTTTAACCACAAAATATGACTAGTTCAGTCTCTAAATAATTCCACTATACAGTCTTCTCTTTTTCTCAGATTTTCCTATTAAATGTTATTGTGACTTGTGGCCAATGATTTATTTCAAGTAAAATTTTGTCCAAAGTAGTTGGGACTTGTCATTTTCTACTCGCATCTAATGTTTTCCTGATTTACCTCATTGTACAGATGCTGTTTATTATAAAACATTCTCCATCATCAAATTCCAAGATCATACCCTCTACCTCATGTCACTCCTGCATAAGTATTCTATGCTTCAGCCCCACCATACAAACTTCAGTTCTCTAAACTTGACATTTTCATTCTTCTGGCTTTGCACATGCAATTCACTCGGAAATGCTCTCTCAAGTCATTCCTATCTGTAATCCGTATCCTCAAGATCGAGTTAAAATGCTGCCTCTTTTGGGGACTATTTCCTGACAACGTTGGGTGAAATCTGAGTTCTCTGCATTTCCAAGTGGATACACCTTTGTCCTGATCTTAACCAGAGTGAGTTGTAATTATGAGTTTACTTGTCTTTTTCCCCACTAGAGTATGAGTTGCTTGAATGCAAGGACAATGTCTTTTATCTCCAGCGTTGGGATCTGTATTAGATTCTCTGATGCTAGTGAATTAAAAAAGCTAACAAATACAAAAAACATTCAGGACATGTGTCCCACATCCCCAAAATTGTGCTTCGGACAACCTTGGAGATTATTATTGGTCTGCACCTTTGGACTTTGGCTGCACTCTCTTCTGGATCTTTATTTTGCCCTTTGCAACACAGAGTAAGGAAGAACCAAGTGGCATTTAAGTTAGGGGAGTTTGTCTCTCCATAGCCATCCATTTATATATGAAAATACTGTCATATGTACTGTACTCATCCTGTATATCAACTTCCTTTCTGTTTCTATTTTCAAAGACTGTTGAGAGGCACGAAGTCTTAAATATACTTAGATCAGGCCAGTGTGGCAGACCTTTCCCTCCCTGCGAAGTTTCCCTGGACTGTCCCAGGGAAGAGCCAGTTGCCTTTTCTCATACATTGTGTATTGTTGTGTTTCTTTGCACAGGGAGTAGAGCAGATTCATCATACTCATGTTGCCAAATAAGGATCAACACATAAGAATTTAATTTTGCCACAGTTATGTATACATTGTGCTACAGGGATATCTGTCACATGCTGTGTTCTGCAGGATAGTTCTTGGGATACGTAATGGAGCAAGCGTTTAAGCTTCTGTAAGAGGTAAGAGTTTAACATGAAGCCAAGGGAAAAAGGTATTCTGTATTTGCTGGACGACATGATGACTTTGACTCATCAACACAAAATGAAGTGATGCAGGTCACTTTAAGGGTGGCCTATAAAAAGGCCACGAATAGTGAAGTAACAGTGAATGATGTCTTTAAAACCATATGAGACATTTTATGTACTATCATCTGTCACCATTGCTAAGTAGTCCAGTGTTAACAAATCTTAATTCCTTCATGTACATTGCCAGAATATTCAAACTAAGCTACTAATAGGTAAGTCTTCAAACAAAGGCATTATAAAATTACTGTGTGCTAAACTATGCTCTATTTTAGCAGTGTGTTCAAAAACAAATTAAAATGGATGCACTAGGAAGAGTGGAAAAATAATTAATTTGTATACAAAAGAAATCAAAGTACACTTATAACCCAAATTATCGAATGCTTTTGAAGCTGCAGGCAGGTTTTTAAAACACTATACTTGAATGTGTATATTAGTACAATCTTTCTGGAAACCAAAATGGCATTTTAGAAAAAGAACTGATAAAATATTCATTCTTTTAGACCACATAATTCAAATTCGAGGAATCTACAATAAGGGAATAATTAGGGTTGTATTCAAATTGTAATGGATGTTGATGATGTTCTTCCTAGAATTATGTATATTAATAGAAAAGTGAAACTAATGTAAAATGTTCAAAAGTAGAAGAATGTTTGAATGAATGATATTATAATTAGATGAAGGACTAATACGCAGATATAACATATATTTTCAAAGAATATTTGAAATCATGGGGAAAACACAATAATAATTGTAAAAAGGATACTTTACAGTGACATTTTGATAATAATATTTCCAGTGCTGCATATATTAGACATATAAACGAGCTACATTAGTGTATATTTCTGTATAGTATTATTATGAGTGAATTCAATTTTCTTTACATTTCATAAATTTCTAAATTTATATAATGGGATATATTACTGCTAAGAATAACAATGAAGTAGCAAGTAATTTCCAGCAAATTTTTACGCCACATGATTATGAGCTAGATATAACTCTCCTAAGAGTGACTGCAAAGAGAAAGTAACTAGTAATATCAATCAAAGCCCATCAACTTCAGGATAAGTATTAAGGAAACATACACTGAGCATTCTTTTTTAGTGTTCGTCTTTTACAGTAAAAAACACACACTATTTGAAATTTGAACAGATTTTGAACCTCTTATCAAATCTCAGAGCAGACAGTTGATTGATTCTGTATCTATTCAAAAGGAGAGCATGCATCTTAGGCAACATAGATTAGAAGAGGGGTCAAATGTGCCACCAGAATAATTATAATTTGAACATGTTTTTATATGAAAGTGGTATGGTGAGTGTTAAAATCAATTTGAGGTAGGATCGTTATATCTAAATTTGGAAACCAGATTGATGTAGAAGCTGACACATTTTGACATATTAAAAATATGATTACGTAGGAAACCAGCTTTATTAGTTTGGATTCATTCCTGGAATGACATTTTTCAGTGTCTCAGACAGTAACATAAAATCTCTCTGTTAGCATCACTTCAGAGTAGAGACAGACACAGAGGGAAAAAGGAGATAGAAAGAGAGCACACGAGAGAAAGAGAGTTCCCAGCTGGGTGGTGAAAATGGTTAAACACCAGAATACTAAACTGAAATGTTGGTGGTTCAAACCCACTCAGAGACGCTGTGAAAATAAGGCCCGACAATCTGCTTCTAAAAGGTCACAGCCAGTTGTATTCTGCACACTTGGGGTCACCATAAGATAGAATCGACTTGATGGCAACATACAATAACAACTCATAGTGACTCTATGTTAAAGGAACAAAACACTGTCCGGTCCTGCCCCATCCTCACAGTCCTTGCTATGCTTGAGACCATCATTGCAGTCACTGTGTCAGTGTGTCTCACTGAGGGTCTTCCTCTTTTTCGCTGACCCTCTTCTTTACCAAGCATGATGTCCTCCTCCAGGGACTAGTTCCTCCTGATAATATGTATATTTATATAGGAAGCCCTGGTGGCGTAGTGATTGAGAGTTTGGCTGCTAACCAAAAGGTAGGCAGTATAAATCCACCAGGTGCTCCTTGGAAACCCTGTGGGGCAGTTCTACCTTTTCCTCTAGGGTCACTATGAGTTGGAATCGACTTGATGGCAATGGGTTTTATATGTGTGTGTATATGTATATATATATATATATATATATATATATATAAGGTATTATTGTATTATTCTGGATAACGTGATACTCTGTATAAATTTAAGTTTTTCTTTCAGAAAAACATATTGGCTATAGTTGCTAGTAATCAAAACTTTCCTTATATCAAATAGTATAAAGTTAACCCTTGTGATCTTAATTATCTTAATTAAGGTAAATAGCTATCCCCCCACCAAAAAACCAAACCAAATCCATTACTGTTGGGTCGATTCCAGCTCATAATGACCCTATAGGACAAAGCAGAACTGGCCCACAGGGTTTCCAAGGGGTGGCTGGTGGATTTGAACAGCTGACATTTTGGTTAGCACCTGAGCTCTCAACCACTGCGCCACCAGTGATATTTGCAGGGTGAGAATTCTTCAACATAGAGTGCATGTTACCTTACATATAATTAAAAGACTGAAGACAAATGTTTATTTTTTTCCTTTTATATATATATATATATATATATATATATATATGTATGTATGTATTTTATAGTGAATACATTTGTGTATGTTTTCCTGAACACAACTGAGGGATATGGCAGGCTACAGTGAGTAATTCAGTAACAGTTGCTCATTGTAACAGGCATTCTCAAAGGTGGAGAAATGATTGGAAGTTATATTAGTATCTTCAATGGGAGAAGAGGTACAATTTGAAAAGGCAAAAAGCCCTCCGGGTATTTTGATACGTTATATATAAATGCTTTCTCTTGTCCCTGAAAAATCAGTATTTAAAATAGGAAATTTTGTCCCCTAAGAAAGAAGGACCCCTGGTGGTGCAGTGGTTTAGCGCTCAGTTGCTAACTGAAAGATCAGCGGTTTGAACCCACCAGCCGTTCTGCAGGAGAAAACTGTGGCAGTCTGCTTCCTCAAAGATTTACAGCCTTGGAAACCCTATGGGGCATTTCTACTCTGTCCTATAGCGTCGCTATGAGTCAGAATTGACTTGATGGCAATGGTTTTTGTTAGTTTGTTTTTTTGACTCATTTTATTTATTTTTTTAATTTTTTAATTTTTTAAATTGTACTTCAAGTGAAGGTTTACAGAACATATTGTTCCTCATTAAACAGTAGTACACATATTGTTTTATGACATTGGTTAACAACCCCAGGACATGTCAACCCTCTCCCTTCTCAATCTTTTTTTTTTTTTTTTTTTGGTGGAAATATACATAGCCAAAGATAAACCATTTCAAAAATTTCTACATGCACAGTTCGGACACTTTTTCTTGACCGACATTTAAAATATAGATGTATTTTAAATACATAAATATAAAACAAGAAAATGATATACTGAAATTAATAAACTTGTTATATTTAATATAAATCAAAATAGTATTTAGTTTTCTTTATATTATTCATTCTGATTATGTGCATACGTATGTATGTGTGTGTTGATATATATATCTCCATATACACAGAGCCACAAAATGAGAAAGACAGGTAGCCAGAAGGAAGAGCTAGAGAAAAGTATACAAAGAAAGACAGAAAAAAATTTCCTGGGTGTTGATTTTCCAAAACAAAATCATCTTATTTGTTCTTCTATATTCATATACTCATTCATTCATTCAATCAGTCATTCATTGTTAGTTTATTATTAATTTTCTGCTAAGTGATGACTTAGGTTTCAGGAATATAATAATGTGTAAAATTTTGTTACTGCATTTAATACATTAGTTTTAGTTTTGAAAAGCAATGTCTAAATCAAAACATCAAAAACTGTCTAACGCTTTGAATTATCCATGTAAACAAAATATCTCATAATTTTAGTTCTATATACTTGTATATAATATACTACATCTACATATATGGGCAAATATTTCTAAAGTTCATCACAACTTTGTCTGTTTTATGAATTCTGATTCTCATAATATTTTTGTATTAAATATACATAATGTTAGGGTTTTTGTATATATTTTTGCCTAAATACAGGGTTTAATTATTATTTTAGTCTATTTATAAAAAAGCTAACCTAAGGCAGAAGTTTGACTAGCAAGCAATTGAATTGGTCACAGTTATATTCCTTTAAGTGATAATTATCAATGTATTATTACCGTCCAGATCAAAATCCACCTTTTATTGCTTATTCTGCAATATTAAACTTTGTCATTATAGGATGCTACAAAGACATTGAAGGAGAAAAGGGACCTTCTTTCCTTGTTCCAATGTGCTCAACTCAGCATAGTCCTTCAGCAAACACAGCTTCTCCAATGCCCAGCTCCTGTAGCAAGTGTGATTTCTCCAGGCTCCTGCAGAAAGGGTGTATTGCCCAAAGCTCAACTCCTGCAGCAAGCACGTCTTCTCCAGTGCATGACTTCTGGAGTGTAGCAGTTTCTCCAGAGCCTGGTTCCTTTGGTGCACATGGTTTCTCTAGTGCAAGGCCTTCTCCAGCACCCAATTTATGCAGTACATTGCAATGTACCGTGTTCACTTCTTAAAGTAATGGACTGTTCGGAGAGAGCACAGACAAGATACAGTTCTAATGGCATGATCAACAGGTACTTATTGCTCACAGAATAAACACAACAAGGATGAATAAAACAGCAAACACCCTCATCAGTCAAAGTTCCCTGAGGTTAGGCTCCAGACCCAGGATGTGATGTTATATTGCATCCATGCATGCCCCATTTTACGCCATGGGAGACTACCAGAGCCTCACTCTTTGGGGTTAATATACTAGCAAGCTACAGTGTATACACGCCAAATAGCATATAAAGTAGTGTAAAGGGAAAGGCCCCCTTCCAGCAGTGGCCATTACTTATTGTCTCATTCCCACGATATGTGACCATCTCCTGATGGCTATTCTAGACTTATTGGCATCAGGAACATTCCTTCCCCCTTTGCTCCACTAAGATAGCTTAACAGAGTTCTGGTTTCTTCAGAGAGCAGTCATTTCTCCCTAAGGCAGTACTTTGTCTGTTAGTAGCTATTATGTTCATTAGTAGCTGTAGAGACAGTGAGAGAGTTATGCACAGTACACCTGTGCACTAGCATGCATCATGGTTTGCAGTGCTCTGAGGACCAGAAGCTTCCCTGGAACCTTCGCTTGGATGGTTTTGTAGTGGAGAGCCTTCAGGGAGACACCTTCTCATGAATATCTTCCTCTGGCATCCTAGAGAAAGGTAGATTTCCAGCAAGCTCTTCCAGTACAGAACCTCAGAAAACTCTCTGACATTCAGTGATCCCTAACTATATCCTCTTCAACAAAGGCTCGATCTCAATCTTAGAGGACCTCTTTCTTAGGGTTCCAGTACAGTTCTAGAGGTAATGAATGCAATCTTATATCTGGTTTCCTATATTCTCTAGAGTTCTCTTTACTTCTCTCCACTTCTCACTAGCCAATACCTCTTTACTCCAATTCCTGTTATAGTTAATAATTCTTTGTATTAAACCTTCCCGGTTCAAATAACATCTGTCCCATGCACTGAAGTGATATGAGAGCTTCAGTGAATACAATTAGTTTTTCTCCTTATTGGACCCTAAATGATACACTATTGAATAATTTAGGTGACTCTAATAGCCAGACTAAAAATGTTGATCTGGTTAACTTCTAATAATTAATTTTATTTCATATCTCATACATTAGGTAACTCATGAAGCACTGAGCATATTTCATTCAGCTCTGCACATCATGTATTTTTCATAACGTATTCCTTTTTTTAAAATTGTACTTTAGATGAAGGTTTACAGAAAAAACTAGACTGTCATTAAACAATTAGTCCACATATTGTTATGCGACATTGGTTAGTAAACCCACAACACGTCAACACTCTCCCTTCTTCACCTTGGGTTCCCAGTCACCAGCTTTCCTGTCCCCTCCTGCCTTCTAGTCCTTGCCCCTGGACTGGTGTGCCCCTTTAGTCTCATTTTGTTTTATGGGCCTGTCTAAACTTTGGATGCAGGAGTGACTTCATTACTGAGCTAAAAGGGTGTCCAGGGGCCATACTCTCAAGGTTTCTTCAGTCTCTTTCTGGCCAGTAAGTCTGGTCATTTTTTGCGGTTTAGAATTTTGTTCCACATTTTTCTCCAGTTCTGTCCAGGACCCTGTATTGCGACCCCTGTCAGAGCAGTCAGTGCCGGAAACTGGGAACCATCTAGTTGTGCTGGACTCAGTCTGGTGGGGGCTGTGGTAGTTTTGGTCCATTAGACCTTTGAACTAATCTTTCCTTAGAGTCTTTGGTTTTCTTCATTCTCCCTTGCTCCTGATGTGGTGAGACCAGTGGAGGATCTTAGATGGCTGCTCACAAGCTTTTAAGACCCCAGACGCTACTCACCAAAGTAGAATGTAGAACATTTTCTTTATAAACTATGTTATGCTAATTAAGCTAGATGTTCCCCAAGACTGTGGTCCCCACAGCCCTAAGCCTAGTAATTCAGTCCCTCAGGGAGTTTGGATGTGTCTATGGAGCTTCCATAACCTTGCCTTGGACAAGTAGTCTGCACCTTATATTTGTAGAGGATTGTTAACAAACAAAAGCAGTCCTGAGGATTAGGGTCAGGATGGTGAAACACCTCAAAACCAGGCTCATTCACTGGAAAACTTAGGAGTAAATATCTATCTTCAAATATTTGTTTTTTTTTTTTTTTTTTTTTAACATATATTTTATTGTACTTCAGGTGAAAGCTTACAGAGCAAATAGTTTCTCATGAAATAGTAGTACACATGTTGTTTTTTGACATTGGTTAACAACCCCACAACGTATTAAGCCTCTAAATTCTCAACCTTTTTTTTTGATGAAAATTACAGATGGCCAAAGATACACCGTTTCAAAAATTTCTACATTCACAGTTCAGTGACATTGACTACGCTCTTCCAACTGTGCTGTTATTCTCACTTAAGATGAAGGCTTACAGAAAAAATAGTTTTTCATTTAACAGTTACTACACATGTTGCCCTATGACAATGGTTAACAATCTCACAGCACATCAAGAATATCATTACTCCACCTTGTGTTCCCTATCACCAGGGGGCTTCCTTGTCCCCTTCTGTCTTCTGGACCTTGTCAGTGGACTATTGTACCTCTTTAGTCTCATTTGTTTATTTATTTATTTATTTATTTATTTATTTTTATTTTATTTAAACACCATTTCAAAACTTTTTACTTACACATTTAAGTGATATTGACTATGCTCTTCCAATTGTGCTGCCATTCTCGCCCAAGATGAAGGCTTACAGGACAAAACAGCCTCCCATTTAATAGTTACTACAAATGTTGCCCTGTAGCAGTGGTCAGCAATCTCACAATACATCGACAGTGTCCTTATTCAATTTGTGTTCCTTATCATCAGTTTCCTACTCTCCCTCTGCCTTCTGGCCCTTGTCACCGGACTCCTGTACATCGTTAGTCCCATTTAGTTTTACTGGGGTGTCCATTCCCAGGCTTAACATTGAACCTTGAAGGTAACTTCACCTCTGAGCTGAAGGGGTGTCTGGGGGCCACACTCTCGAGGTTTCTCTAGTATTCTTTAGGCCAGTATATCTGGTCTTCTTTTTTTTTTTTTTTTTTTTTGGGAGTTAAAATTATGCTCTACATCCTACTCCAGCTCTGCCCAGAACCCTCTGTTGTGATCCTGGTCAGAGGAGTCATTGGTGGTAGCCGGGCACCATCCAGCTGTACTGGGCTCAGTCCCGTGGAGGCCTTGGTAGCTGTGGACCATTAGTCCTTCGGACTAATATTTTCCTTGTATCCTGTTCTCTTCGTTCTCCCTGGTTCCCGAAGGGATGAGATCAGTGGAGTATCTTAGATGGCCGCTCATAGGCTTTTAAGACCCCAGACACTACTCACCAAGGTAGAATGTAGAGCATTATCTTTATAAGTAGTGTCATGCCAATTGAGCTAGATGTTCCCCGAGATCATGGTCCCCAGAGCCCTCCGTCCAACAACTCAGTCCCTCGGGGGGTTTGGATGTGTCTCTAGGGCCTCCATGACCTTTCCTTGTGCAGGTTGTGTTAGTTTCCCCTGTACTATGTACTATCTCATCTCTCACCCAAGTTACCACTTACCTATTACCTATTTAGTATTCCCCCCCCCCTCCCATCCCTGGTAACCAACAAGGATTGTTACATTTTGCATGTGAATTTTTTCATGGGTTTTTACAATAGAGGTCTCATACAATATTTGTCCTTTTGTGATTGACTTATTTCACTCAGCATGATGTCCTCCAGTTTCATCCATGTTATGAGATGGTTCACCGATTCATTGTTCTTTCTCGTTGCATAGTACTCCATTGTGTGTATGTACCATAGTTTGTGTATCCATTCATCTGTTGATGGACATCGAGGTTGTTTCCATCGTTTTGCTATTGTGAATAATGCTGCCATGAACATAGGTGTGCATATGTCTATTCGAGTGATGACTCTTATTTCTCTAGGATATATTCCTAGGAGTGGGATTGCTGGATCGAATGGTACGTCTATTTCTAGCTTTCTGAGGAAACGCCATATCATTTTCCAAAATGGCTGTATCATTTTGCATTCCCACCAGCAGTGTATAAGAGTTCCCGTCTCCCCGCAGCCCCTCCAACATTTGTTATTTCCAGTGTTTTTGATTCGTGCCAGTAATGCCGGGGTGAGATGGTATCTCATTGTGGTTTTAATTTGCATTTCTCTAATGGCTAGTGATCGCGAGCATTTCCTCATGTGTCTGTTGGCCATTTGAATGTCTTCCTTGGTGAAGTGTCTGTTCATTTCCTTTGCCCATTTTTTGATAGGATTGGTTGTCTTTTTGTTGTAGAGGTGTTGGATTTTCTTGTAGATTATGGAGATTAGACCTTTGTCTGACTTGTACTGTCCAAAAATTTTTTCCCAGTCTGTAGGTTCTCTTTTAACTCTTTTGGTGAAATCTTTTGAAGAGCATAGATGTTTGATTTTTAGAAGATCCCAATTATCTAGTTTGTCTGTTGGGTTTTCTGTGTTGATGTTTATGGTTTGTATCCTGTTAATGCCATGTATTAAGGTCTGAAGTGTTGGTCCTATTTTTTCTTCTATGAATTTTATAGTTCGAGGCTTTATATTCAGGTCTTTGATCCATTTTGAAGTAGTTTTTGTATATGGTGTGAGGTATGGGTCCTGTTTCATTTTTCTACAAATGGATATCCAGTTTTGCCAGCACCATTTGTTAAAAAGACTGTCTTTTCCCCATTTGATGTATTTTGGGCCCTTGTCAAAAATCAGGTGACCGTAGGTGGATGGATTTACATCTGAGTTCTCAATTCTGTTCCATTGGTCAATGTCTCTGTTGTTGTACCAGTACCAGGCTGTTTTGAGTACTGTAGCTGTATAGTAGGTTCTCAAGTCAGGTAGTGTGAGTCCTCCAACTTTATTCTTCTTCTTCAGTAGTGCTTTACTTATTCGGGGTTTCTTCCCTTTCCATATAAAGTTAATAATTAGTTTTTCCATCTCTTTGAAGAATGTTGTTGGTATTTGTATCGGAATTGCATTGTATTTGTAGATTGCTTTAGGTAGAATTGCCATTTTCACAATGTTGAGTCTGCCTATCCATGAGCATGGTATGTTTTTCCATTTATGTAGATCCCTTTGGGTTTCATGCAGCAGTGTTTTGTAGTTTTCTTTGTATAGGTCTTTTATATTCCTGGTCAGATTTATTCCTAAGTATTTTATCTTTTTAGGGGCTATGGAAAATGGTATTGATTTCCTGATCTCCTTTTCATCGTTCTCTTTACTGGTGTATAGGAATCCAACTGATTTTTGAATGTTTATCTTGTATCCTGCTACTCTGCTGAATCTTTCTATTAGTTCCAGTAAATTTCTCGTGGAGTCTTTAGGGTTTTCTATGTATAGTATCATATCATCTGCAAACAGGGAGAGTTTAACTTCTTCATTACCAATTTGGATGCCCTTTATTTCTTTCTCTTGCCTTACTGCTCTAGCTAGAACTTCCAGCACAATGTTAAATAGGAGTGGTGATAAAGGGCATCCTTGTCTTGTTCCTGTTTTCAGGGGGAATGTTTTCAGCCTTTCTCCATTAAGAATGATGTTGGCTGTTGGTTTTGCATAGATGCCCTTTATTATGTTGAGAAATTTCCCTTCTATACATATTTTATTGAGAGCTTTTATCAGGAATGGGTGTTGGACTTTGTCAAATGCCTTTTCTGCATCAATTGAGATAATCATGTGATGTTTTTCTTTCCTTTTATTTATGTGGTGGATTACGTTGATGGATTATCTAATGTTAAACCATCCTTGCATACCTGGTATGAATCCTACTTGGTCGTGGTGTATTATTTTTTTGATATGATACTGAATTCTATTGGCTAGAATTTTGTTCAGAATTTTTGCATCTATATTCATGAGAGATATTGGTCTGTAATTTTCTTTTTTTGTGATGTCTTTGCCTGTTTTGGTATCAGCGTTATGCTGGCTTCATAGAATGAATTTGGAAGTGTTGCTTCCTCTTCTATGCTCTGAAATAACTTGAGTAGAACTGGTACGAGCTCTTCTGTAAATGTTTTGTAGAATTCTCCAGTGAAGCCATCTGGGCCAGGGCTTTTTTTGGTTGGGAGTTTTTTTATTACCTTTTCAATCTCTTCTCTTGTTATGGGTCTGTTCAGATTTTCAATATCACTTTGTTGTAGTTTGGGTAGGCTGTAGGTTTCTAGAAATTTATCCATTTCCTCTAGGTTTTCAAATTTGTTGGAATATAGTTTTTCATAATATTCTGTTATAATCCTTTCTATTTCAGTTGGGTCTGTTGTAATGTCCCCCATTTCATTTCTTATTTGGGTTATTTGTGCCCTCTGCTGTTTTTCTTTTGTCAGTCTGGCCAGTGGTTTGTCGATTTTGTTGATTCTTTCAAAGAACCAACTTTTGGTTTTGTTGATTCTTTCTATTGTTTTTCTGTTCTCTATTTCATTGATTTCTGCTCTGATCTTTACTATTTCCTTTCTTCCGGTGGTTGTAGGCTTTTTTTGTTGTTCTCTTTCTATTTGTTTGAGTTCTGTAGTTAATGTTTTGATTTTGTCCCTTTCTTCTTTTTTGATATGTGCATCTATTGCTATAAATTGTCCTCTGAGGACTGCCTTTGCTGTGTCCCAAAGGTTTTGGTATGATGTGTTTTCATTTTCATTTGATTCTAGGAATTTTTTAATTCCATCTCTGATTTCTTCTATTACCCATTGATGTGTAAGCAGATTATTATTCAGTTTCCATGTGTTTGATTTTTTTTCCTTGTTCTTTCTAGTGTTAATTTCTACCTTGATGGCATTGTGGTCAGAGAAGATACTGTGAATTATCTCAGCATTTTGGATCTTGTTGAGGATTGCTCTGTGGCCTAAGATGTGGTCTATTCTGGAGAACGTTCCATGTGCATTGGAAAAGAATGTGTACTTTGCAGCGGTTGGATGGAGTGTTCTATATATGTCTATGAGGTCCAGTTGGCTGATTGTGTCCTTTAGGTCTTCTGTATCTTTGCTGAGTTTCTTTTTAGTTGTTCTGTCCTTTACTGAGAGTGGTGTGTTGAAGTCTCCTACTATTATTGTGGAACTGTCAATTTCTCTTTTCAGTGCTGTTAGAGTTTTTTTTATGTATTTTGGAGCTCTGTCATTGGGTGCATAGATATTTATTATGGTTATGTCTTCATGATGGATCATCCCCTTAATCATTATATACTGTCCTTCTTTGTCTTTTATGGTAGATTTTGTTTTAAAGTCTATTTTATCTGAGATCAGAATTGCCACTCCTGCTCTTTTTTGATAGTTGTTAGCTTGATATATTTTTTTCCAACCTTTGATTTTTAATAAATTCACATCTTTGTTTCTAAGATGTGTCTCTTGTAGACAGCAAATAGATGGATCCTGTTTTCTTATCCATTCTGCCACTCTCCGTCGCTTTATGGGTGCATTGAGTCCATTTACGTTCAGTGTAATTATTGATAGATGTGAGTTTGTTGCTGTCATTTTGTAGTGCTTTTTTTTGTGATGCTGAAGTTTTCTTTGTTCTTCTTACTCTCTTGTGCTGAGTTCCTTTTGTTTGTGGATTTTGTGTTCATTTCTTTTGTTTTTGTAGGTTTTGTTTTTGTTGAGACTTTATGTTTTTCGTCTTTATTTTTATGAGTTGGTTTGTTAACTTTTTTTGTGGTTACCGTGAATTTTACCCTTATCTTTATAATTTTGAAGCAGTCTACCGTTACTTGGTATCGCCTTGCCTTCTTCTCCTTTAGAAGGTTCTATACCTATGCCGTTTGTTCCCTCTTTCATTGTTTTGATGTTGTTGTCATCCTTTGATTGATTTCTCTGATTCCCTGTTGTATATCTTTTGTTTTTGGAAAGTCGTCTGTAGTTCAGTTCCTAGAATGGTATCTGGTTCATGTTAACCTGCATCCTAGGTCCTAGGTCCTGCCTGAGGGCTTAAGCTGTTTGTCCTCAGATCGAAGAACTCCCTTTAATAATTCTTGTAAGTTTGGTTTGACTTTTGCATATACCTTTAGTTTCTGTTTATCTGGAAATGACCTAATTTCACCATCAAATCTGAATGAGAGTTTTGCAGGATATATTATTCTTGGCTGACAATTTTTTTCTTTCAAGATTTTATATATGTCATCCCATTGCCTTCTTGCCTGCATGGTTTCTGCTGAATAATCTGAGCTTAGTCTTATTGTTTCTCCTCTGTATGTGACTTCTTGTTTTTCACGAGCTGCTCTCAGGATTCTTTGTTTGTCTTTAGTTTTAGCGAGTGTGAATATGATATGTCTTGGTGATTTTCTTTTGGGGTCTCTTCTATATGGGGTTCGTTGAGCTTCTTGGATGACCAGCTTTTCATCTTTCATGATATTGGGAAAGTTTTCTGTCAGCAGTTCCTCAATGATCCTCTCTGTGTTTTCTGTTTTCTTCCCCTGTTCTGGTATGCCAATCACTCGTAAGTTTTTGCTTTTAATTGTGTCCCACATAACTCTCAGGGTCTCTTCATTTTTCTTTGTTCTTTTTTCTGAGTTTTCCTGAAACAGAGTTGTATCCAAGTGTTTGTCTTCAGTTCCACTGATCCTGTCTTCCATGGTTTCAAATCTACTTCTCAGCCCTTCTATGACACCGTCCATTTCTGAAATCTTGTTGTTTATCTTTTGGATTTCTAATTGTTGTTTTTGTATAATTTCGAGTTGTGAATTTATTTTGGCATTTTGTTCTTGCATCATCTTCCTTAATTCTTCCAATTTTTTGTCTGTATTTTCCATAAATTTGTCTATTTTTTCCTCATGTTTGTCAGCTTTTTGCCTCAGTTCTTGGAAAATTCCGAGTATTAGTGATTTGAGTTCCGTATCAGGTACTTCTAGTGCATTTTCTTCCACAGGAGAGTTATCTGGTGTTTTAATTTGGATGCCTATTGGAGCCATCTTGTCTTGTTTTTGTAAATGTTTTGATATTGTTTGCTGTTTTCGGGGCATTCAGTAGATTTTTCTCTCGTTTATTGATTGTAGATTTTTTTTTTTTTTTTCGTTCTTGTGGTACAGCTGGGCAGATCTAGTTGAGGAGGAGCCACTGGGATGGGTTGCTTGTGGCACTCACCGCAGCCACCAGGACGGTCGGTAGTCAGTGCTGGGCAGGTTCCAATAGGGCGTGCCTGCACCGCTTGGTGATGTGATGTCTAGTGCACGGTGCAGGTAGGTAGGGTGCAGCGGGAAGATGGTTATGTGTGAAGCTAAGCTGGATATGGGAGAGAGGAGAGAGGAGGAGGAGCAAAAAGCGTACAAACATAAAAGAATGCTAGGGAAGCTTGTCGTTGGAATGTACAGATGAGAGACTATGGGATGGAGGAAACCAGAAGGGGGAAGAGAAAGAAAAGGAAAGAATGACCAAATAAAAATCAGAAAAGTTAAAAAACTGCAAAGTTCCCAGGGATCCCACCGATGCAGCTATGAGGTCTGGGGGAGTCGGTCTCAATTTTCACAGCTCAGCCTGGCCAGAAGGTACAGAGGCATACATCGCCTGGTATTCAGGGATCAGAAAGAGAAGGAAGAGATAGAGAGACAAGAAATTAAGCAATGAAGAAAGACAAAAGAGAAAAAGAGGTAAAATATGACAAAACTAATCAAAAAATGAAGAAAAATAAAATTGAGAAAAAAAAAAGGGCAACACCAGCAGTCAGTGCCTACAAATGGGACCCAGAGAGCCCCCACTCAGGGGCGCGAATTCCAAGAAGCCGATAGTCTCGGGGTTAAGTGACCGTGGCCACGGGAAGCAGAGGGGCCAACGAACAAAGGCCCCAGGATCCCACCCGCGCGGGAGCCCAGACCTGGAAACAGCCACACGCCCGAACGCAGCCCTACAGCCCCACAGGAGAGAGCAGAGACGGCACTCGGAACCAGGCACCCAGGCAAAAGGAGGGGGAGGCGGCAGAAAAAGGTTCGCTAGGTGCCAGCAAACGGCTCCCAGAAAGCCCCCAGCCCGGGCGCGCGGAATCCAAGCACCGGCGCCCCCCTGCTCAGGGACTCTGGCCACGGAAAGCAGAGGGGTGAACGAACAAAGGCCCCGGGATCCCACCCACGCGGGAGCCCAGACCTAGAAACAGCCACACGCCCGCACGCAGCTCTACAGCCCCGCAGGAGAGAGCAGAGACAGCACTCGGAACCAGGCACCCAGGCAAAAGGAGGGGGAGGCGGCAGAAAAAGGTTCGCTAGGTGCCAGCAAACGGCTCCCAGAAAGCCTCCAGCCCGGGTGCGCGGAATCCAAGCACCGGCGCCCCCCAGCTCAGGGACTCCGGCCACGGAAAGCAGAGGGGCGAACGAACAAAGGCCCCGAGATCCCACCCACGCGGGAGCCCAGACCTAGAAACAGCCACACGCCCGCACGCAGCCCTACAGCCCCGCAGGAGAGAGCAGAGACGGCACTCGGAACCAGGCACCCAGGCAAAAGGAGGGGGAGGCGGCAGAGAAAGGTTCGCTAGCTGCCAGCAAACGGCTCCCAGAAAGCCGCCAGCCCAGGCGCGCGGAATCCAAGCACCAGCACCCCCCAGCCCAGGGACCCAGGCCGCGGAAAGCAGGGGATCCCCAGCTGAGGCGGAGAGGGGTGGGTGGTGGGAGAGCGCGCACCGCAGTTTACCGGTCGTTATGTCTCCGACCAGATGCTCTGCAAGGCTGCTCTCCCGTTTGCTGGTCTCCGATAGGAATCCAAGATGGTGGATCCGCGCTGCGTTAGCTGGTAAGGAATCTCTGCCTGACTCTCTCCTCGCTCTCCATTCTCTTTTAGTATTCTCACTCCGTTTGGTGTTTGGCTGAGTTCTTTATCTCTTCATTTGGTGTTCTAGGGTTTCAGGATTGTTGATTCTCTGTTAGGCTTAGTTTTTCGGATCTTTGCTGTGGAGGGACGGCGTGGTGTTTCTGCCTAGAGCGCCATCTTCTGATCTCACCTATCTTCAAATATTTGAAGGTTTACTATCTGTCTGAAAAGTTAGATGTATTGTATAATTCTTGGGGTGGGGGATGAATAGAATTTATAAGAAGACAAATGCTGTTATAATAATAAGGAAGAATTTCTAACAGTTAGCTTGGTTAAAATGGAATAGTCATTTCCATGTCTCCAGAAACTTTTAAGTAAAACCAGATGACTTCTTTTCTTAGATATTATTGAAGGATTATTTGTATAATAAAGTAGATGCCATCTAAAATCATTTTAAACTCTGATAGTCTATGAATCTGTATCTATGTTACCATAATGTGATTGGTAACTATGTTATCTGAACCAGTTTGTGAAGAATTTCATTTATTATCTTTCAAGGAGTGTATATATTATTTTGCAGTTTTGGTTAACATTTGTATATATCTTTGAGATCATTCTTCTGATCAGGTTCTGTCGGTCAGTGATGAAAAGAAGAATTTTTATTCAAGTGTAGTTTTGTAAATGCAGTTACTTTGTCTGAAATATGTTGGCTTTCAATAGCAACAAAAACACACACAATAATTGGATTTAAATAATCGTGTAATAGGAAGAGAAAGCTCACTCCCTGAATACTATAGTCTCAGTAAAATCTCGTAAACAAAATTATATTTCTTTAATTACACATTATTCTGTTATCTTCACTGAAAAAGTAGACACTGATAGAGCTCATGAGATATGTAGGTTACATGTGTTAGGTAACAATTCAAGCACAAGAGTGTTTAACTAAACTTTAGAAGTAATTTAAGGATACTGAATAAAAAGAAATACGCTGGCATCTGTCACAGGCACTGAAGTGACATGAGAGCTTCAATGAACACAATCAGTCAGGAATCTGATTTCACTTTTCATCCTTGCCCTTTTACCATTTTGAATCCTCGTATCATTCTGAGGTATTGGTGCATTTCTAACTTTTATGGAAATATACTTTCTTACGATTCATCAGCAGTTCTTTGTATTGCCATTAAATATCCCTTAAAGCACTTTCCTATTGTACTTGCAAATTTAGAAATTCAACACTTTGCCAGTTCCATGTGTCTATTACTTATTAAAGCTGTCTGTATTAAATTATGTGGAGCAGCAACTTGTGAATTTGCTTGTATAGTTGTTCAGTATCAATAGGCAGCCTAATAATTCAGGACCCACAGAAGATTTTTAAAACTGTATTACATGCATCCATGTATATATTCACTTAACATTGAGAACATTCAATCAATCTTAAATTAATACCTACTATGTGACAAGAATTATACTAACTGCTGGTTATGCAAAAGTCAAAATAATGTTTACTGTCCTTTGCCCATATGGAAATTCTCATCTAGTTCAAAAAATAGACTTGTAAAGTTTTAGTTATAGAAAAAAGTGGTAATAGAGTTATATTCAATTTGCTGTGAATTCTAGAGAGAAAACATAAATATGGCCAGTGTCGGGGTCCAGGGTGCCATTTAAACAAACATTACATAGAGTAATAGGAGAAGAAATAGAGCAAAGGAAACATCGTGGATAAAGTAGTAAGCATGCAAAAGTGTGGCTACATTTAGTCTAATATGGTTGGAACATGGAAAAGGAAAAAGGTGAGACAAGATGAAGCTGGTTGCTAAGTACTAGCAGCTTGGAGCCCTGGTGGTATAATGGTTAAGAACTCAGCTGCTAATCAAAAAGTCGGCAGTTTAAACCCACCAGCTGCTCCTTGGAAACCCTATGGGGCAGTTCTACTCTGTCCGGTAGGGTCACTATGAGTCAGAACTGACTCAGTGGCACCTAACAACATCAACCAACCCTAAGTCAGAGCTGAAACTAAATTCCTTTTCTATATCTTCATTACAGGGCCCAGCCAGGATTCTAAATTATGTTGACTAAAACTTGAAATTATATTTAGGTCCTTCCTTTACCTTCAGATATGTCATAATCATTAAAGGAAACAGATCACACACCCAAATTGAATAATTAGAGAAGCACTTAATAAAGAGGCTATTTAGAAAAGTGAGGACAAGTTGTAGAGGCAACTATAGAGACAACGTTGTAGCCCAGGCCAAGCAGGCTGTAGACAAAGCATGACAGGAACTGTGGCCATCATGTGAGAGACACAATCGGCCGAGAGATGAAGCTGGAGAAAACAGAACCCACACTTACTCTCCACCCTCCCTCTTATCCCTGGACAGCGTGTCATAAGGATAATTTGTGGTCTACATAATTTGCTGCCTCAGCACCCACTAGTTCCTCCAACTTGCCTTTTCACCCAGCTTCTAACACAGCCATTCCTGTTTTGTCATAATCTATTAATAGTTGTGGTCACTAACTGACCCTGCTGGCTATGTCCCATGCAGTTTCCATAATAAAAATCCATTACTATCTTGTAACCCAGTTTCTCAATGTCTTTAGTTACATATGGTTCTCTGTGATGAAAATTTCTCCCTTTTCCCACACTCATACACTAGAAACTTTTTTAAACTGACCCATAAGACTTCAGAGTGCACTAACCTTGAGAGTTCACCCTGCTTGCCACAGAGAAGCCCTTTCCTACAGTTCCAGATTGTTGTTCCCTTGTCCCAGGGTACAAGCCCCTGTGTGGCCATGCATCGAGGCATGCAGTAGTTTCCTCTCTGGGATCTGTGCATACTGAATTTTATTTGTTTTCTGGCCTTTCTGCGGGAGTCTCACTTCTTCAGGCTGCACCTGACAGGCCATCCATGATACCAACAGTCCTTTGAGTCAAACTTAATACACAGTACTACCTGTCTATCCATTAGGCAAAACCAACAGGAAGCTAGAGGAAAGGGATTCTATTGAACATGCCAGTCAGTCTCTAGTGTATGGAGGAAGGTAGAAAATGGTGAGAAGTAATCTGGAGGGGTAATCAGAAGATACCCAGTATACCAACCTAAATGGCCTTCAAATCAACAAAAAATTTTGAATTTGTCTCCTAAATTTCTCTACTATCTATCCATAAATATATATGCAGAGTTAAAATTTTTAATTTTATTCTACATGTAAACAGAGTCATTGAAGGATTTTTAGAAAAACTCAACGTTGTTAGTGTTAAGTGTCCCCAAAATTATGTATAGATACAATTCAATATCGTGGCAGACGGATTCCAAAATTTATATAGAAATGCAAAGACTCTAGAATAACCAAAACAGTCTTGAGGAAAAAAAAAATAGGAAGGCTTTCTCTTCATGACTTTAAGGTTTACTGTTAAGCTACCATAAACACAGTGTGGTGTTAGCAAAAAGAAAGACAAATAGATCAACAGAACATAGCAGAGAGTTAAAAAATAGACCCACATATATGTGATCAAATGGTTCTTGCCAAGGATATTAAAACCACCCAATGTGGAAAGAAAATTCTGTACAACAAATGGTATTGGTATCACCGAGTAGCCGCATGAAAAGCAAAAATAAAACAAAGCCTGGACCTCTAACTCACACTATACACAAAAATTAATTCAAAATGGATCATCTAGAATTGAAACCTAACATTCAAGACCTAAACGTTAAAGCTAAAAGTCAAAACAGTTACCCTTCTAGAAGAAAATACAGAATACCCTGTGATTTGAGGTAGGCAAATAAGTCTTTTTTCATAAATAAGTAAATTGTGCATCTTTAATAATAAAACATTTTGCCTGTCAAAACGCCAGGAAGAAAATAAATTGTGAACCAGAGGCTGAAAATAACAAACAACTATTTATAACAATGTCTATTTGCTAAAGGAATTGCATCCTGAATATCTAAAAAACTACAGCACATTAATAAAGTCACCAAGAATGCAACGTTTTCACAAAAGAAAATGAACGAACGACTAATAAGCAAATGAAAAAATGCTCAATGTCATTAGTTATTAGGGACATGCAATTTAAATGCAACGAGATACTACTACACATTCCTGAGGGCGACTAAAAGGAAAAGTACACCATCTAATATTGTCAAGGACGTGGAGCAACCAGCAATCTCAAACATTGTTGATGGAATGTAAAATGGTTCCATCACTTTAGAAAAGTATGTCAGTTTTGTAAAAGTTAAACACAGATCTATTCTATGACCAGCAATTGTATTCCTATGTATTTGACTGAGAGAAATGGAAAAAAAAGTTCGTAAAGACAGTTGTGCACCAATATTCATTGTAGTTTTATTCAAAATAGCCCCAAACTGGAATGAGACCAGGTATCTATTGGCAGAAGAATGGATAAACAACTGTGATACATTTATTCAGTGGAATATTACTCTGCAATTAAAAGAAACGAACTACTGACACTCTGCAACATAGGCAGATCTTAAAAAAGACACTTTGAGCAAAGTAATCAGACAAAAAATAATGCCTTTTATATGATTCTGTTTATATGAAGTTCTAAAAGAGGCAAAAATAACCTACGGTGATTGAAATCAGATCTGTGGTGTCCCAGAGTGAGGAATGTGAATTGGCTGGGATGGGACACAAAGGAACTTTCTTGGGATCTAAAAAGGAGCTATATTTTGATACAGATGTGGATTAATTATATTAATCTTTGTTTGGCTTCATCATTGTGATCCATATACTTCCTTCTAGCTTGTTTTTATTTTTTTGTAGCTATACAATACTGAAACGATGCACACCAACATTAAATATTTATTTGCCTAATACACTTTATGTCCCAAAAACAAGGGCTTTGAAAGGACATTATTAGCAGGGGCAGACACACTTCAATCGCATAAGGTAAAGGAGATATTTCGGATAATTTTTGAGGATGTATTTGAAGTGCCAGCAAAAAAAGGAACCAGAGTTGGGTCTGACTCACACTTTCCTCTGCAAATATTGATTTTAAGGGAGAAGTACCAGGAGAACAGGAAGATTTGTCAGTTACATATAGTTTAGAACAGCAAAATCTTGTACAAAAGATAAGAGAGAAAGCCTATCTACTTCTGAATAGAAGATTCACAACCCTGCTGTCCCTTGTACTTTCCACCTCAAAGCAGATTCATAGATAAGGATTAGCTCCATTTCACAGCTCTGCACAGATCCTAGGGAGGACAGTGACGGAAGTATCAACAGAAGAGTAGGAACAACTTGACTGGTTATTCTCACAGAAAGGACCAGGTTAGCAGAAAAATCCCTAGTGTTCTTTAGACTAAAACTAACAAGTTTACTTAGACATATGCTGACTCATTGCAGTATGCCTTGCTTCAGGGTTGTTCTTTATGAAATTTACTGGACAAGAGTGACACTGACTTTTATTTGCCTGGCTTTTATTTTGACATAGATTATATGTATCCAAAAATAATAATCTATGTATTCACTACCCAGATTAAGAAATCAAATAAAGTGTAAGTCCAAGTCCTCTGTATACCTCTCCCAGTTCCCATGACTTCCTCCCTACCATCTAAAAGGTAATTACCATCTGGTATTTGGTATATATCAGTCCTGCAGATGACTTCAAAGTTTTAGTACATATTTATCACAAAACAGTGCATGGTTTTAGGTGTTTGTAACCACTGAAATAAATTTTTCTTATATTTCGTCTATACTTCTGCAACTTGCTATTTTTTACTCAATACTGTATTAGTGAGATCCCTCGTGCTGATCCATGCTGCTTCAGCTCGCTCATTTTCTACACCTTAGTTTTCTCCAGCAGTTGATAGGAATAAGCTGGTGAACTTTTGATCATGTTCCTTTTTTTCCTTTCTCCTTTAGTGAAATTGAAAGTACCCTGATGAGTATTTCAGGCATTTTCTGGGTGAGAGAACTGACTTTGGCAGGAGTTTGTATGGCACAGTTGTTTTCCCCTTTCAGAGAGGAGCTGAAGTGTTAATTACCTATTCCAACTGGCATTCTTGCAAAAATTTCTTTGAAAGCAAGGGCTAAAATTGTGGAGATAGTAGCTCTGAAACAAGAGCATGGCAACACACATTTATACCAGATAAGGTAACAAAAACTGATTAAAGACTAAAACTGACCCAAAATCTTAAACAGAAAAACAAAGAAAATATATTCAGATCCCAAAATAATTGAAAGTGGTAGAGATGGAATCAGCGCGTGTAGTTCCGCCATTTAATCCAAATAGTGGGACAACACTTTTTTCCCAGCTCACACAATGTGGAATGCTTTGGAGATGATGCCAAAGCATTGAGTCAAGAATTGAGCTAGTCAAAAATTCTCGGGCCTTCATCTGTATGCCCAGAGTGTGTGCTGTCTGTGCATAAATGGGGTGATGATAATAATAATAATAACAACATAACTGAGTGTTTATGACATTCTAAGTGCTTTACACATTCCTTGTTTATTCCCCACAATAACCTTATGAAGTACAAACTATTATTTTTCCTATTTTACAAAAGAGGCAGGTAAGCACAAAGATACACTGTACCCACCTCAAGGACACAAAACTTAATAAAAAAAAAAAAAGCCAAAATTGAAATCCATGTGAGAATTTGCTCATTTTATTCAGATACTATTGATCGACATCCTACTCCTAATCATTTGTTAATCCCCAAGGAGGAGCTATACACTGTAGAAAGAATCTCATTAAGAGCCCCTCCAACCTCTTCAGTATGGGTCCTGTAAGTGTTCTGAAGGCAGAGCAAGTACTCCCTGATATACCACGATATAGGGAAGTGAAAACAGCTTGGGTTTGATTAGACATGAATTTGTTTCAAATCTGGATCTATCCCTCTACTAGTTGGAGGACTGATCATCAATTTTCTCATTTTTAGAATGGAATAAAATATAACAGTACTTCATCCATTGTTGTGATGACTATATTAGTTAATATATACAAAAAGGGAATTGAAGCAAGGCCCCACAGCTGAGAATTAAATGTGCAAAGGTCCGATGTTGCAAGTTTAGGCAACTATCAACTTTTAGAGCCACTTAACATCTCAAAGATTATCTTAAGGGCACCTTTTCAACAAAAACAGCACTAACACCACATCTGTTACTGTCCACATGAATCTAAGTGTAAAAATGGAAGGAATCCAGGGACAGCCTTTGGAATGGACACAGTTCATAAAAGGAGCTATCTCCTCCCTTTTTCTTCCACGGGAAGACAAATAATAAGATAATATCTCAAGCAGTTGGTGGTTGCCAGCGCAGATAGTCTGATAGTGATTTACTGGTTGAATGGCTGCTTATTCACTTAGTAAGCTAAGTTTTTCAGGGCTATCAGAGGAGGACAAGACCATAGGGGAAGACTACTGGGGGGATAGCCAGGAAAAGAGTGGGCAAGGACCCCCATGCACCATAACTAAAGAGTCACAGATAATTGACTCATCTCATGCCTATAGGATTCAGCGTTGTGGACCACGAATGGGGAGCAGCTATAAGTTTGTTGGGGCCAAAAACCTCACAGGATAAAGAGACGTTTGTGCTAGAGGGATTTAGCATGGCCCTTCTAATTGGGAAAACCAGAAATGTGTCTGACGTCTTAAAGGACCAGCAATACCTGGCGAGACTCAGGATTCAGCCTTTATCAGTAGAGACTTCTTAAGCCATCACCAGTCCAACATGAATCAATAGGTAATGAGGTAGAAAAGTAATTATGAATAAACTACAAGCAAACATCAAATTTGCTGCAGAGAGCCACAGAAGCTGATGTCGTTTGTTTTTGCTCAACATTTTCCCCTTTGCAACCTAACTGGTAAGCACAGGGAGATAAGAAGGTAGGTTAAAGAGCAGACTTTTGTCTCCCACTAAACCACAGGCTGCTCCAGCTATCAGTTTAGCTATCAAATTGGCACTGAGAAAAGAGATCTTTGAATAAAATGTGAAATTAAAAATATGAAATAAAAAGGGCAAAGCAGTAAGATCCAAAAGTGTTTCAATAATCTCAGACATCTAAAGTCTGAAGAAGGAAACCAATAATGCCATTAAGGAAGTTGGCAACACAGGGGTAAAGGTGGGAGTGTGGATAGAACATTGACGTAGATGTTATTGGAGAAATAAAATAATGGAATCTTTAAACAATTGCAAGCTAAAACTGCATACTTAATCAGTGTGCCAGACATTAAGGTATAGTCTTTCAGCTCCAAACTCACCCTTCTATATTCCGTTTTGTATTGCTGGGAGTGGGACTATGGAAACCACAGTCCTCATTTTCAGGTGGTTCCTTGTGATGTTCTACAAACAGGAGAAAATAAAGGGAAACTGAAAGATTGGAGGAGGGGAGAAGGCATTGCTTGTTATGCCTTCAGCATCACCTCTGCTAAACCCCTTAACATTGGCATTGGATCTAATCTCAGCAGGGGCCAGACAGTCCCCTCTCCTCAGAGGTATGAGTCACAGCTTTACATGGTCCACCTCTCACCTTCTGAGTTCCAATATCCCCAACTTCGTCTCCTCCTCCCAGCCATATTTGCTTCTTAAAGTTACTATAACTGGGCTGAGTGTGCCCACTTTGCTCTTAGAGTTCTCCCACACTAGTTTAGCCATTTTCTTACATTAAATTAATTCTGATAAAATTATATATTATTTCTGCTTTCTTAACTGGACCCTGACCGATAAAACCATGTACAGTAGCTAGCATAGGTTTCATACATGGTCGGTTCTCAGAATCAGTTCCTTTGCCCTGTTGGAGGTGGAAATAGAAATTATAATTCTACTGTGCTTTTCTCTCCCCAGTGAGCATTTCCTTGATGATTAGGAGAAGCATTGTCTTCATAATAGGGAAATGAGAATTTTTACCCCAGAAATAAGCCTGATATGATAGTAAATATGTATGTATGCTTGCATACAATTATAAATATGCATATCATATATGTGCATATATGTATGCATGTATAAATGTTTCTGTGTGTGTATATACATATGTAACTAAAAGGTCGGTGTTCAAACTCACCAGCTGCTCTTTGGGAGAAAGATATGGAAATTGGCTTCCCTAAATGTTTACTGCCTTGGAAACCCTATGAGGCAGTTCTACTCTGTCCGGTAGGGTCGCTATGAGTTGGAATCAACTGGCTGGCAATGGGTTTGGTTAGGAAAGAAAGAGAAAGAAAGTTAAAGAGAAGACTGTTACTTTTAATAACGCTAAAAGTAGCAATGCTGAAAGATTAAGATTTTTAGAGTTCGTGTATTGTCGTGGGTCGAATTGTTTTCCCCAAAAATATCTGTCAACTTGGCTGGGTCATGATTTCCAGTACTGTATAATTGTGTACCATTTTGTAATCTGATGTGATTTCCTTATGTGTCGTAAACTCTATCACTATGATGTAATAAGACGGATTGGCGGCAGTTATACTGATGAGGTCTACAAGATTAGATAATGTATTAAGCCAATCTCTTCGGAGCTATAAAAGAGAGAAGTGAGCAGAGACACATGGGAACCTCATAACACCAAGAAGGCAGTGCTGGAGCGGAGTGCGTCCTTTGGACCTGAGGTGCCTGCACTGAGATGCTTCCACACCAAGGGAAGACTGATGACAAGGACCTTCCTCCAGAGCTGACAGAGACAGAAAGCCTTCCCCAGGAGCTGATGCCCTAAATTTGGACTTGTAGCCTACTAAACTGTGAGAGAAAAATTTCTCTTTGTTAAAGCTATCCACTTGTGGTATTTTTGTTATAGCAGCGCTAGATGACTAAGACAAGTACATAGACAAATGGTGTTGCAAAACTGTATGTATCTCTCTCTCTATATATATATCTGTAACTCTATAATTCTACCTTTCTGTCTGTCTGTCTTTCTATCTGTCTCAGTTATCTAGTGCTCCTATAATAGAGATACCACAAGTGGATGGCTTTAACAAGGAAAAATTTATTCTCTCACAGTCTCAAAGGCTAGAAGTTTGAATTCAGGGTGCCATCTCCAGGGGAAGTCTTTCTCCTGCTATCCACTCTGGGAGAAGGTCCTTGTCACCAATCTTCGCGTCTTCTAGGAGCTTCTTAGCACAGGGATCATGGGTCCAAGGAAACACTATTCTCCTGGCTCTTGTTTCTTGGTGGTATGAGTTCCTCATGTCTCTCTTCTTGCTTCTCTTTTTTATACCTCAAAAGAGATTGACTTAAAACACAACCTAATCTTGCAGATTAAGTCCTACCTCATTAATATAACTGCCGCTTATCCCACCTCATTAACATCATAGAGGTTAAGATTAACAATACATAGGAAAATCACATCAGATGACAAAATGGTGGAAAATCACACAATACTGGGAATCAGGAACTAGCCAAGTTGACAGTCATTTTTGGGAAACACAATTCAATCCATAACACCTGGTAATAGTAGCAATCTGCATTTCAGTGCGTTAAAAATTATGACCTCAGTCACTCCATAAAGGACTTAAAGTTTAATCAATAGATAATTGAAAAATATGCTTTATCTCATGTCTCTGAGCATGGTACTTTGCTCCTGTCAGAACTGATGGCTCACTGTTGTGCTGTTGAGGAGTATGGCTGCATCTACATAAAATCATCCTGATTTTGGAACGTGAATTTCTGGATATTATATTTTCATGTTTACCACTTTTAATTAGATTTTAGTTCTTACTTTAATTTCTTTTTCTATTTTACCTTATAATAATTATTCTTTTTATTCCAATGGTTTTTCATTTCTTGACGAACAGTTCACATATCTCCTGAGAATGATATGAACTCCAGTTGTTTAACAAGGCTGGAATCTCATTCTACAGGAAGGAAACAGATGCTGCTTACGTCACCCCAATGAATCTGAAGTCTGCAATCCTTGAGCATTTTAGATTTTTATACCTGGAACCCCTGGGTAACAATTAGTTTATAACAACCTACTTCAGTCTTCTCATAGCAATCTGATCACTCATAATTTTATCTATTCACATAGAACAATATATAAAAATGAAACAGAGCTTTCTTTTACCACCTGCAAGCTCTGAGTGAACAAAGTTGTTGATCTCCCATCATCTGAGTTCTCACATAACATAAACAGATATTTATTTAACTGATTTAAGAAGGTGTGATGGTTAAAACTGTGTGTCAGCTTTGCTGGGCCATGATTCTCAGTGTTTTAATGTGATCACTCCCATGATGGAATATACCGTTAGTAGCCAATCAGATGAAAGGGAGTCTCCTTGGGGGTGTGGCCCGCATCTCAATATAAGCAAACGTTCTGGTTTTTTGCTCACTCTGGATCCTGCTGCTGCCTCCTGTTGTCTCATCTCCAGTTCTTGGGACCTGAGCTATCAGCTTATCTGCCGAAATTGGGATTCGTCGATCTTCACAGCCTGTGAGCAGAGCCCTGTTCTCTGATCTGCCGATCTTGGGTTCACCATCCCCTGCAGTTACGTGAATCAAGAGAAACCCTGTGGTCTTGCCTGCCAATCTTTGAATTTGTCAACCTTCAGAGGCTGTGAGTGGGAGCCCTGCTCTCTGATCTGCCGATCTTGGGCTCACCAGTGTCTGTGGCTACATGATTTGGGAGAAGCCTCTACCCTGATCCACGGACTTGGGATGTTCTAGCCTCTACAATCACGTGAGCAGTTTCCTTGATATAAATCACTCTCTCTCTCTCTGTATATATATATGTGTGTGTGTGTTTATACACTTTACTGGTTTTGCTTCTCTAGAGAACCCAGCCTAAGACAGAGGGCATCTTGGAAAAAAGTATAAAAAGATAAAGAGAGGAGGAATAATTTTAAAAACCAAAGGGTCCTTATATACAAATATATGTGTGTGTATATTCAAAATGTGAAATATTTAGGTTTAATTCTATTTTTTCTATAGTATTAACTACTGACACCTATCACAACACTTATAGAAATATGTTAGCATTTTCTATTAATCTGTCTCAACAATGCATTCTGAGCTATGTGAAAGCAAGTCCTGTATCTTAAACTCTGTATATCTAGGGCCTAGCATATACTAAGAGGTTAGTAAATATTTTCTGAATAAATCTTGAAGGTGCTTTTCATTCATTAATTCAACACTTTTATTAAGTGAACAACAAGGGTATCCTGTAAATCCATGCATGCACAGCCATTACAAAATATCACAAAGTGGGTAGATTTAAAGAATAGAATTTTAGTTTCACACAGTTCTGGAGGTTAGAAGTACAAAGCAGGGTATTGGCCACGTAGATTCTTTCTGACGGCTTTGAGGGAGAAATTGTCGCATTCCTCTTTCCTAGTTTCTAATGGCTGTTGGCAATTGGCAATCCTAGGCGTTCTTTTGCTGCTCTTAGATGTGTCTCCATATGGCGCCTTCCCCCTGTATATGTGACTCTCCTTTTATAAAACACAACGCAGAAGGGATTAGGATTAAGACTCACCTTATTCCAGTATTACCTTGTTTAACTTAACTGATAACAAAAGAAAAACCTCTATTTCCAAATAAGTTTGCATCCACAGGTACAGGGTATGACTTCAACAAAACTTTTTTTAGAGGGGAACAATTCAATCCATAACACGTGCCTTCTCCAATATCTAGCAAGCTCTCTTATAACTTAAAATTCTAGTATTCATATTAAATATAAATCCTAGTATTGCAGTTTTAATTTTTCCTGTTTCTACGTTTATGTATTTATCAAAATATATTAAGAATATAACCACTATGTAACCAGGGCTCAAAGAAGAACGGTAGTGTGGAATATTACTAGACAAAAAAGAGGGATGGAATTAGACAAGAAAAAAAAGTATATAAATTAAAGTTAGACTAAATTTGAGTTTTAAGTCATTCATTTGTATTTACCTTAGGACATATGTATTACTCAGTTTCTTCAACACAAGCTGAACTAAAATATTAGAGCAAAAAAATTATATTTTCCCCATGGAAAGCTCATTCATAGTTCTCATCTCTTTAATAAACACTCATAGAAGAGTTGCCTAAAACAGTCTTCTGTGCTTCCTTTCTTCCATTTTCTTTTACTCTATTCATCATTTCAGATCTCACCATGAAACTGAAACTACTCCTAGCAAAGTCATCAATTATATCCCAAATGCAAAAATTCAAGAGTCAGTTCTCTATCCTTACCTTACCAAACCACTCATCAGCTTTTGATATTTTTGGTCATTCTCTCTTAGTTGAAATTATTTATTTATTTAGCTTTCTGCCGTAATGACTCTCATGATTTTTCAATTTTTTTTTTTTTTTTTTTACTGAATGTGCCTTATTCATGCCCTTTGAAGGGTCATCTTTTTCTTCCAGATTTTTTTTAATTTGGGGCACTCAGAAGACTTTGTCCTGTGATCTCTTTTCCAGGTATGCTTACTTACTAATAATCTCATCTTGTCCCACAGCAGTAAATATCATTTATAAGCTGATGACTACCAAATATATAACTTGGGACCCAATTCTTCACTGAACTTTACATTTTTATTCCAGTTTCCAACTGGGCATCTTTACATGACAGTCTAATGGGAATATCAAAATTGTCATTTCTGAAATTCTGCTTCTATTTCTTCTACTCACCTCAATGTCTGGCAGAATATCCCTTTTCGATACATGGCACAACTCTTCACTCTGTTGTAGTCAGAAAACTTAACATTCTTGACTCGCTTTTTACTCTCATGCCCTTCATCTAAGGAATTAGCAAATGTCTTGTACCTTATCACGCCCCACCTCCTACCACTACCAAGTCACCATCATGTATTACCTACAATTCTGTAATTGGCTGTTAACTGATCTCTATTTCCATTACTCTGCTTCTGTAGTATATTCCATACAATCAGAGTGATTATTTAAAAACAGGTGAGATTGCATCACTCCCTTTCTAAAAATCTTCCAATAGCTTACCATTACATCTTCTACTCTTCCTCTGTAATGATATGATATGATATGCTACGGTGTGAAAATAAAATTCTGTTCTTTAAATCTACCCACTTTGTGATATTTTGTAATGGCTGTGCTAAGGAACTAAGACAGCATGCATGGATTTACAGGATATCCTTGCTGTTGACTTAAGAAAAGTGTTGAATTAATGAATGAAAAGCACCTTCAAGATTTATTCAGAAACTATTCACTAACCTCTTACTATATCATATGAGGTTATGTAGCATATCATATCATAACATATATCAATGTCATATTATATGACGGCTTTTGTCTAGCTAATGGCCTCCTTGCTGTTTCTTAAACGTGCTAAACACATTCTCTAATCAAGCCATTTTCACTTGCTGCTACTTCTCTCTGAATTTTTTTCCCCAATAACTGTACGTCTAGCTGTCATAGATTGAATTGTGTCCCCCCAAAAACGTGTGTAGCAACTTGGCTAGGTCATGATTCTCAGTATTTTATGACCGTGTTATCTGATGTGATTTCCTTGTGTGTTGTAAACTCTACCACTGTGATGAGATTATATGTGATCTCCTCATGTGTTGTAAATTCTATCACTGTGATGAGGTTATACTGATGAGGTTGGCAAGATTAGTGTCTTAATGTAATATCTTTTGAGATATAAAAGAGAGAAGCCAGCAGAGACACACGGGAACTTCATACCACCAAGAAAGTAGTGCTGGGAGCAAGGCACATCCTTTGGACTTGAGGTTCCTGCACAGAGAGGCTCCCAGACCAAATCAAGACTGATGACATGGACTTTCCTCCAGAGCCAATGGAGAAAGCATTCCGCTGGAGCTGATGCCCTGAATTTGGACTTGTAGCCTACTGGACTGTGAGAGAATAAATTTCTCTTTGTAAAGCCATCCACTTGTGGTATTTCTGTTGGAGCAGCACTAGATGACTAAGACACTAGCTTTTACATAAATACCACTTTTTTAAAGTCATACTTGATCATCTTATCTAAAATAGAATTTTCATTCTTGATTCTTTTACACATGTATTTTTCTTTAAAGCCTTTGTCATTAACTGCCTATGTTTGGTTTTCTTCATGTTTGTTTTCTGGTTCCTTCGTTAAAATGAAAGATCTATGTGGTCAGGGATTCTGTTGCTTTTGTTCACTGATATATGCCTAGTATCAAAACAAGTACATGGCTCATAGTGTACGGTCAATAAATATTAGTTAAATAGGAAAATATGTGACTATATATATGTATATATGCATATATATGAACATATATATTTATGTATATGTATATATATACACATATACATGTAAAATGGATGTAGGTTGTAATCAGTATATGTTACAATCATTGCAAAGAACATTTAAAGTTTTAATTTACTTTTTTCATAATTGCATTGTGTGATGGCCACTTCAGAACCCTCTTTTTTCATCAACTGTATTCCCTATGCCTCTGCTTTTAGACTTCATTCCAGCTCCAAATAACTTCCTTCAAACTGCTAAATCAACTGTAGTTACAGTTATATTCTTTTTCTTCACCTGCCCTCAGCTTCTATTTTCTTACGTAAGGCCACTGTTTTCCAAGAAGCCAAGACACGTCAGAATATAAAACAATGTCAGCTTGTTTAACAAGTATATTTTTCCGTAGAGTTTCTCCCCTATGGTAAAGGATTCCCAGTAGCACTGGAGTACATGTGACCTACGTGAGCTATGGCATCAATTTCTCAGAGACTGGAAAGCTGTCTCTGGGTTGGCACTTTCTGTCTTAAGTGAAGAAATGGTTGCTTACCCAATGTGGTACTGGCAGGTAATTGGACAGATATTCTGCACACAAGGTCAGAAAATCCGTAACCTCAGTATGCATCTTGGTGAATGTAAGACTCAGAATATAATTAATAAAACACACCAAAAAACTGGCAAAAATAAATAAACAGCTGTCACTCTGTTCTTTGTTAAAAACATCATTTGATATCACAGTGGTTAAAGCTCTGGACTGCTAATCGAAAGGTCAGTGGTTCGAAACCACCAGTGGCTCCATGGGAGAAAGATGTGGCATTCTGCTTCCTTAGATTTACAGCCTTGGAAACCCTATGGGGTCACTATGAGTTGGAATCCACTCAAAGACAGTGGTTTTTTTTGGGTATCAATGTGAGAATTTCCTGAGAATGTATAGCGGTCATTAGTTACTAGGTAGAATTATACACACACACACACACACACACACACACACACACACACACACATACATGCACACATTTTTTTTTTAGAAAAGCTTTTAGTAATTTGGCAGCAGGCACTGTATTAATTTACTATTGTTGTAACAAATTACCACAAACTTGGCTAAAAACAACATATATGTATTTATTATTTTACAGTTCTGTAAACCAGAAGTCCAAAATGGGTCTTAAGTGACTAAAATATACGTGTTGGTAAAGTCACTTTCCTTCCTGTAGACTCCAAAGGAGAATGCATTTTCTTGTCTTTACCAGCTTCTAGAGACATCCCACATTCCTTGGCAACAATGGCCAGTCCAGTATTTCTCACATCACATCGCTCTGACACTGAAATTTTTTCCACCCTCTTCTATCTTTTAAAGAACCTTGTGATTACATCGGACCCACCCATGTAATCCGGACTAATCTCCTTATTTCAAGGTCAACAAATTACCAAACTTAATTCTATCTGCAACCTTTAGTACAAAAGAAATATTTTGTAATAATCTTTTTAGGGCTATTTTGTTAAGTTTTCTGGCTTCATGTGGCATAATAATGTGTAGTTTGAAAAGGGGGAAGCCCTGCTGGCCCAGTGGTTAAGAGCTCGGCTGCTAACCAAAAGGTCACAGTTTGAATCCACCAGCCACTCTTTGGAAACCCTATGGGACTGTTCTACTGTGTCCTATAGTGTCGCTATGAGTCAGAAAAACATCAGACAAACTCTACTAGAAAGATTTCCTAAAAAATACCCAACAAGTACTCTTCAAAACTGTCAAGATCATCAAAACCAAGTAATTTTAAGGAACTGTCACAGTCAAAAGGACCCTAAGCAAACATGATGAGCAAATGAAATGTGGTATCCTGCATAGGATTTTGGAACAGATAAATGGCATTAAGTAAAATCTAAGGAAATATGAATAAAGGATAAACATTGATAATATATCAATATTGTTTCATTAGTTGTTACAAACATACCATACTAATGTAAGGTGTTAATAATAGTGGAAACTGAGGGTAGTATATATGGAAACTCTGCACGATCTTGACAACTTTTTAGTAAATCTAAAACCATTCTAAAATAGTTTAATAAAATGATATCAAGCACCATAATAAGTCCTGATTTATGTCCTTTTTATTCTGGAATACATTCAGGAAATTGTATATCATTAAAATATTAAACACTTTTCTAGATCCAATTGTTTTCCAAATAGCTTAGCTGTCTCACATGAAGCAAGCACTTCATTTTTTGAAGCTATGGAGTTGGAGATTTAGTTGTTTGCAATGCACTAGACAGTTATGTGTTTTTTTTTTTTGTTTTTAAATCAATGTCCTTTCCAAGGAAGCTAAAAAATTAGGATACCATAAACATACACACTTCCCCATGGAAGAATTGATCAATTTCTTAGGAATTAAAAATGAAGTTTACTGGTAACACTCAAAATAAATCTCTAAAAAGAATTAAATTTGAGTGATATGACCAACAGGATAACTTAAAACATTATAGGCTGCAATAAAATAGTTTAAAATTGCTTTCAGGGATGAAGGGGGAATTCTTTTTGGTCCCCAAATGGTATACTTCCCCTTTTAGTAGTCTTGTTCTCGCTTTGGCTCAGCACCTGTATGATTCATGTGATAGTGGTGGGGGATTTTAATATGAAATTTCATCTTATTTTATTTATCTTTTAATTTCAAGAAACATTATGATCGGACCTGCCCTGGTTGCGCAGGCATTGGACCACCCTGTAGAACTGAAACCCATACTTTGTGATACAGCATTCTGGCAGGAATCATTGCTATTTGATTTGACTCGTAGGCCCTACTCTGTTAGATAAGCTAATGCCTCTGCAGTATATTTTATTAACACTGTGTTTCCGATACCAGGGTTTGACACTTAGGCATTTCCCAGGGATCAGCCTGCATGCTTTTTAAAACGTTTATGAGAAAATATAAAGTCGTATGACTTAAGCATTGTTCCATGGACAAATGTCTACAAAAATATTGGGTTTTATTCCCTACAATACTTTCATAATTTTCATGGAACTATGAAACTGACAGTCTCTGCTGGTCTTGGTAATTGATAAATAACCTCATATCCTGTGATTGCTGAGCTTTCTGTAAACCTCCTCATCATGTGTACTTGGGAGTGTTATAGGTACAGAGTATGCTAAATGATAGTTAATGATTTACTATTCCTGCCATCTCATCTATCTTATCTTCTAGGACCACCCTCTCAGATGGAGCTCAAGGGAGAAAGTATCTTTCCATGATGCTTCGTTTGCTGCTTTCTAAAGATGCTATATGAAGAGAATAAGTTTTCAGTTTAGCCATGCCTTTCTCCCACTTTTTGACAACATGATGTCTCTGATCTTTTAGCACTTGCTTTGTTCAATCTTTCATGCTTTCACTTTTTCACCATATTTTTATTGTGTACCTAGTATGATAGACATTGTTCTGGTCCTTTTGGGGGACTACAGCTTCTTCCTTAAGATGCTTCTCATAAATAGTGACCCCAGAGTTTTTATTTTTTTAAGTCATCTACCTCACTAGCATATACCATGTTTTCCTTGCAAGCTATGAGGAAATTCTAATGCATATTTTTTTCCATGATAGAATTCTAAAAAATACGTAAACTTTAATTATTCAACTAACTTGGTTATATGTTTATATTTGGTAATCATGATTATGACGAATATTATTGCTTTATTGTTGCCTAGCATAATCCCTCCTTTTAATAATGGCAGAACTATTCCAGTTTTGGTCTTTGTCTCTTTGCTCATTTGATACAATCTTCTAAAAGATGTGCTTCCCTTAGCTGAGGTGAGGGAGTCTGATCTGTGCTAGAATAATCTCTGACTTGAATTGGCATCCTGAGTGATTGGAGCATCTTTGTTATTCATAAAGGGTTCCAGACCACACTTGCGATTTTACACTAATGAGCTAACTCAAGACACGGTCTGGTCATGCCAGGTCAGAAAGACCCACCACGTGATAACAGTCCAACAGCTGGGGAGAGGAGGAAGGCTGGACATTGAGTTTAATCATGCAGTCAATGATTCAATGAATCATGCTTACATAATGAAACCTTAAAAAAAAAACCTCTGGACACCAAAGTTCTGGAGGGTTTCCTGGTTGGTGGTAAAAATTGATACATGTGAAGGTAATACATGTCTGGAGACATAGACACTCTGTGGTGAGGATCCTCCCAAACTTCACCCTATGCATCTCTCTCTCTCTCTTTTTTTTTTTTCTTTATCCTTTTTGCTATAATAAAATTTTTAATCCTAAGTATAGTGACTTTCCTAGTTCTGTGAGTTGTTCTAGTCATTTATTAAACCTGAGTGGGTAGTGGGAACCTCTGATTTTTGTAGCCAGCAGGTCAGAAGTGTGGGTGTCCTTGGGACCCGCGACCTTGCAGTTGGTATGCTGAGGGGGTAGTGGGAACCCCCATATTTGTAGCTAGTTGATCAGAAATGTGGATGAACCGGGAATCCCCAAGCTTGGGCTGCTGAATGAAGTCTTAGGCAAACAGCTTTGGGAGGACAGTGGCCTTTAACCTGTGAAATCTGACTTAACTTCAGGTGCTTAAAAAAAAACATGTGTGACAGATTAGAACCAAACTCCATGGGGTTTTCAATGGCTGATATTTCAGAAGTAGATCACCAGGCTTTTCTCCTGAGGCAACTCTGAGTGGACTCGAATCTCCAACCTTTCGTTCAGCAGCCAAGTGCATTAACTGTTTGCACCAGCCATGTATACATATACATATATATTTGATAGAAAGAAATAGCAGGGATTAGCAAACTACAGCGAGTGGAACAAATCAGGTCCACGGCCTATTTCTTTAAATAAAATTTACTGGTACACAGCCACGCTCATTTGCTTAAATATTGTGTATTGATGCTTTCATGCTATAATAGCAGAGTGGAGAATTTGCCACAGAGACTTAAGGCCTGCAAAGCCTAAAGTATTCACTATCTGCATTTTACAGAAAAGTTTGTCAACTTCTGATGTATAGTATTATTGCCACTGTGCGTGTTAGGGAATTTGGACTCAGAGAATTTACTTACTTTGATCAAGGACAACTGCATAGTTACATTGTTAAGGGCAGCCTGGAGTTCAAACATGCATACACACACACACACACGCACACACACACACAGACAAATAGACACAATTATGCTATTGCTAAATTAATTTTAACAATAAAAATGTTTATAACTCATTTTCCCAGTAAAAAAGTATTAACTTTAAGACTGCACTGAAATTTAGACTCAGTCTAAGCTAAAATTAACAATGAAGCGAAATTTAAACTATGAGAGAACCAGTATAGTTTAAAGCAGCCTGCATTACATTGATGATATTCTTGTTACTGGGCCTACTCTCCATTGTATGTTATTTTTAAAAATCAGATAAGGAAATAACAGCAACAACAAAGAAGAAAAAATAATATTTGGAGCATATTATCATTGGGTATATTAGAAATATTCTCCCTTAAATATATATCACAGATGGGCTCTTCAATGTGCTTTTTAGTGACTTAAACAGTCAAGAACAATTCTGACAAATGAGTACCTTTTTATTCTCTTTTATTCCGATGTTTTTAAATAAAATCATTTTGTAAGAGAAATGAAGTGTTCACTTTAAAGTTTATGGGAAGGAAAAGGCAGAGCTTTTTTTCTAACAATGATCAAATAATTTGAAAACACATACACCATCTCATGCAATGAACTAGCTGTGGAATTCAATTTAAAAAGTTAATTCTTATGCGACCTCCATTAGTAACATATATTACATGAAAAAGTTTGACTGTATTACTGTTCTACTTGCCATGCAGTTTTATTGCCTTCAGGAGCTAATAAACAATAAAGTAAATCTGAGATGTAATCCTATTTTATTTAACCAAGATTTTAGAGTACCTATTATATATTAACTCAGCTAACCCTCATAACAATTCTGTATGGTAGGGACAGAGAGATTAAGTGGGCTCAGAGATGCACACCTAATAATTGGTGGGGACAGAGTAGCTTAAGACCCACGCTTTTCATTTATATGAAAATGTCATTATCATTGATCATTGACTTTTTTCATATTTGTCTTATTTATATATTGACAATTTGGGTGTACATGTCAAAGACTCAAGAAGAGAGAGTTGCATTTTAACATGAGTAGCCTTTTGATAAGGATTCCTTGTGGTGTAACGGTTATGCACTCTGGTGTTAACTGGAAGGTTGGTAGTTTGAACCCACCAGTGACTCCACAGGAGAAAAGACCTGGCGACCTGCTCCCGTAAAGGTTACAGCTAGGGAACCCTGTGGGGCTGTTCTACTTTATGCTATAGGGTCACTATGAGGACCATGACAACAAATTTTTTTTTAATTTTTATTATTTTCTTTATAACTTTTTTTGTTCTTGTGGAAAATACACACAGCAGAATATACACCAATTCAACAATTTCTACATGTACAATTCAGTGACACTGATTACATTCCTTGGGTTGTGCAATCATTCTCACCCTCCTTTTCAGAATTGTTCTTCTCCCGGTGACATAAACTCGCTGCCTCTAAGTTCCCTGTCTGATCTTTCGAGTTGCTTTTGTCAATTTGATCCCATATAGATAGTTCTTAAAAGAGTACAATGATCAAGGCAGATATTCTTTACTATTTAAGCTAAACTATCGTTTGGTTTTAAAAAGATTTCAGAGGGTATTTTTGGTTTAAGGTTTAAAGTCTAATGATTACTTTTGGGTAATAGTTTCAAAGGTTCATCCAGCCTCCATGGCTCCAAAAAGTCTGGATTACGTGAGATTCTGAAACTCTGAACAACAGCAAGCTTTTGATGCCATACTTCCTTTATTAAAGTTCACCATAGTGATTACATTGCTTCAGTTTCTCTGGAAAGAAGCCTTGCTTTATGTAATGCTCTCTATAAATTCTCGTATCTACTCCCTCTTACGCTTTCTCTTTCCTGGCCCATGTCAACCAGGCGGCTGAAAAGAACAGGTGTGGTAAACTCTATTTCCTTCATTCACCTTTCAGAAGGACTATCAAGAGCGTAAAGTGGAAGGAAGTTAAGAGGTATTTCAATCAATTGCCTAATTTTTTATGGGAGGAAATAGAAGCATAAAATAATCTATATTTTATTCAGATAACACTTGGTGGAGTGAGCACTTAATCTAGAACAGGGATGAGCACGCTCTTTTTGTAAACAACCAGAGAGTGACTATTGTAACCTTTGTGGCCACATACTGGTTGTCATATATTCATCATTGTTTATTTCACAATCTTTTAATTTGTAAAAGCCATTCTTGGCTCTCTAGAACTATAAAATCAGGCTGCACGCTTGACTTGACCTCCGGCCAAATTTTGTAGACCTCTACTCTGCGCGTGCACTTCTTCAAAAATTGACAATTTCAATTTTACATTATGATTATGAATGTAATTATTCTTTTCTTCCTTCGTTCAACCTTCTCCAACTATTTATTAGGCACATACTATTTGTTGCATACTGTGATGGGCCAGGCAAATGAAGGTTCTATACTTACTATTTCCTGCCGTAGATAGAAAATAAGCACATCGACAAGTAAATAGAAAAATATAAATTCAGATACTAGTAAGTGAAAAAAATAAAACAAGTATTCAGAGAGGTTGAACTTGGATGGTGGGACCTACTTTATAACGGTGTTTAGAGAAAGCCTTTCTGAGGAGATGCCATTCAAACAGAGATATGGATGAACATAGCAGGAGAATAAGGAAAATGCCAGTACCCAGCACTGTTGGCATTAGGTGAGTGATCTAATACCAGAGGCTGCCACTTAGGTGCACCTTAAAGCTTGATTCTCTTTCCTGAGGGGCCAAGCTGTCAGTGAAGAGTGTTTACCCTTGTAGCCTGTGGGAGGAAAAATTCAGTCAAAAAAGAACCTGAAATAGAGTTAAAAGTACTCAAGGAACAGGCAGAAAGCAAAACAATGTCCCCAGTTAATTGAGAAGGATGGTGAGAAAAGAGGCTGTGGAGGTAGGAACACCTTTTTATGGGGTTTGCAATTTATTTTAATTGCAATGATCAATTACTGTCATAGTTAAACAAGGGAGAAAAATAATCAGATTCATGCTTAAAAAAATCAGTTTGGAGAGTGCACTATAAGAGTACAAGAGTGTAATTTGAAAATGTAGATGTAATTCCTAAAAAAAGATCCACACAAGGACACCAGAAATGCTCTGTGATACATGCTTTACTTTCAGAAGGAAGGATCTAAATGTGGATTTATTTTAATAGTTGTTGTTTATTATATATTCCAGAATTTCAGTCTTATCTTTAAAAAATAAAAAAGGCCACTATCAATTATCTTTTTAGCAAAAAGGAGAGTACTTTTGTAGTATAAACATGAAAAATACAACAAAAATAGTTCTCTTAGTTTTAAAAATTTATGTTTCCCAAAACATTAGAAATTGGCAGATTCCAGAAACACAGGTGACACATCAAGTTGTATTGATTTTCTTTGAGGAATTAATTCATGTGCCTTCCTAAAGAACTATTCAATGATATTTTTACTTAAAATTGAAAAAGCCTAACAATAGTTAAAAGAACATTTGATGAGCACCAATGACTCTTTTCCTTTGAATCTATTGATTTCTAGTATAATCATAATTGATGCATTTTCTTCAAAAGAAAATGAAGCTGTGCTTGTTTGTCTTTCCAAAATTACACCTCCATATTAAGAGGAAATGAAGAGAAAACAAAATAAGGAAAAAAACAGGGAAATAGAACCAATATTGATCAATTTTGACAAAGATAATTATTTAAATTGTTAGTTCTATGGGGCATGTTTGCTTGATGTACTAATAGGAACCTAAGTTCTTACTATTGTCAGGGAAAATGCATTTAGTTATATAATAAAAATTCCTTTTAAACGTGTTAAGCCTTTTGTGTACTCCCCATTAGTAACTAAGTAGTCTTCCTGCTCTATCACCTCTTCTCCCCACACCCCAGTACCCTGATATACTGTCTCCATACAGTAACCAGTAGAAAGAGTGATATGTTCAAAAATCAAACCAGTTTGATGCCTTTCGACTCTGGCTTATGGCAACCCATGTGTGTCACAGGGCAACTGTGCTCTACAGAGTTTTCAATCCTTGATTTTTTGGAAAGAGATCGCCAGACGTTTTGGTTTGCAGCCTCTAGGGTTTCCCAGGCTATAGGAGCAGATCGCCAGATCTTTTCCTCGGTGGAGCGGCTGCTAGGTGGGAACTGTTGAACTTTTGGTTAGCAACCAAGTGCTTAACCATTGCGCAATCAAGCCTCCTTGAATATTTGGTAGTAAATGTCTATCAAGCGGCTGGATAAGTAAAATTTGAATCCTGGAAATTTACCATTGGAAAAGTAAAATGACAGGAAATTCCTGATACTCTGTTTTAGAAATGTAAAATTATAAATAATTTTATTTATTCAGACTTCTGGGGAAAAGGTCACAGGATGAACATATCTAACTGAATTCTCCACTGATTGCCTCATTCCCCCACATGCATTGACATTATATATAAAATGAACAGAAAAATATGGAAAACTCTAGAATTGTGCTGAAGTAAATAAAAGTGTCATTTCTCCGTGTCAAAAACTGAGAAATTCCTTCTGCATCCTGTACCCATGAATAGGTAGCCCTGACTTGCGGCCTCTGAAGAAAAAATACAGCATTTCTAGCAAGTAAGACAACATTTCTAGCAAGTAAGTGGTGAAGAACAGTGCAGACCACCGCCGACATACACTAACTTGGAGGGACAAGGTCAAATGGTGAAGGCAAGCGGTGGAGGATAGGAGATTACCTGACCCTATAGGTAATATAGGACTCACAGCGACCCTATAGGACAGAGAAGAACTGCCCCACAGGGTTTCAAAGGAGCAGCTGGAGGATTCAAACAGTCAACCTTTTAGTTAGCAGCTGAGCTCTTAACCACTATGCCACCAAAGCTCCAGAGGATAGGGGAAGGGCTTTATTTTAATTAACTAACGTTAGTTTCTGAAATCAGAAGTATTTGGCAAAGGCACTGAAAAGTCTCTGTGTAACGTAGTAGCTATACTTTACAAAATCCCTGCGATGTGGTAAGTTTAATCCTAAAAACAGCCATGTATAAATGTGATCTTGAAGTTGCCAATGATGATTAAAAAGTAACTGAAGCCCAGATATTTACTTCTGCCTAATAGTAATGGGGAGCCCTGGTGATGCAGTCGTTAGAATGCTCAGCTACTAGTAAAAAATTAGGTGGTTCCAAACCAGCAGCCACGCCACAGGAGAAAGAGGTGACAATAAATACATAAGTAACCAAACATTTGCCACTTCAATAATCTTCAATGTACAGTTCAGTCACATTAATTACGCTCATCATGTTGTTCAACCTTCACCCTATTCACTCCCAAGTTACACCATCACCCTTCACAGAAGCTCAAAGTCCTCTAAACGTTGATGATTCCAATATATGAAATATCCAGGATTGGCAAATGTATAAAACTAAACCAAACTCGTTGCTATTTACTCGATTCCGACGCATAGTGACCCTATGGGACAGAGTAGGATCACCCCATAGGGTTTCCAAGGAGTAGTTGGTAGATTCCAACCGCTGACGTTTTGGTTAGTAGCTGAGCTCTAAACCACTGCACCACCAGGGCTCCAGGCAAATGTTTAGAGAACTAAATGGCTCACTTTTAAATTGTTTTGAATTAGTCTTGAGATTTTTCACAGGTACGATTTCTTTGCCCAACCTGTTTACTCCTAAAAATTGAGAAAAAAATTTCTTTAGTGTTATTATGATACATGAAATAGAATTTTTTATTATTCACTCATTAATTCGTTAAGTGATTAAAGAAATAGAGCTATAAATAAAAACATAATAAAGAAAAATAGTATAAGGTCCATGGTTTTCTATATATTTAAAATAAATGAATATATATGTGTGTGTACGTGTGTACATAATTCATAGAAATTTAACAGTACTTCGTATATAAATAATGGGTTGTTGAATCTTCTTTGCCTTTCTAATGTTAACAGCAGGTAAATTTACATAAAGAGTATATAGTTGTGTTTTATACTATTCTTATTTTTGCAACTTCTCTGTAAATTTGAAATTATTTCCAATTAAAACTCTTTTTAAACCCCATTTAAAAAAAGTTGCCATTGAGTCGACTATGAGTTTTAAACCCATGACCCCATAAAAAAGGTATAGCAGGACTCTGATACATAATTTATTAGTTTTGATGTGGAAAATTATCCTACAAAATATCAAATCATATTTTAAACAAAATGAGAAATCAGGGTATTCGCAGAGCCTACACTGTGCCTGGTATAAGGTTGCACTAGAATAAATAATTTATTTTGAAATAAATGAAGGAATTTGAACAGTAAGGCACTACTGTAAATTGCAATATGCCTTTTGAAACATTAATTTCCCTACATCTAGGTTGATAATAAAATTGATGCTGAAGTTTGCTTTTTAATCTTGTTCACCCTCAGAAAGAAACTGCTATATTGACTGTTTCGACACTGGGGGGGGGGGGGGGGAATCAAATGTTTAAAGTAAAGTACACCTGGGCTTCATAGTTGCTATTTAAAATGTGTTTTGCTGCTTTTCCTTTTTTTTTTTTTAAATGAACAGCTTGTTTCTGAAGTAGACACACACATTTGGGCCCAGTTCTCTACATTCTCTACAGTTTAGCACAATACAGTGGAACTGGCAGTCTCTGCTCTGAGGAAGACATTATTGTCTCAGCATCAAAACTTCATTAGTCAAATCCCTACAGAATGAGGTCTTTACAAGCCAGGGATAAGACTAATGGCATGATAAGGGCACTGATATGCTAATCTCTATACTTGAAGAATGTTTACCATAGACTAATATGGCTACATAGCTTGAATGTATACGACTTTTCTTCAGTGATTTATTATAAAGAAATAAATTTCTTTACAGAATTGATTTTAATAATGGTAATGTTTTAATATCTTTACTGTGAAAATATATTGTGTATGAAATGCATTTAAAATATTTTTCTCTGCCTACTAGTGGAATAAAATATAATAGAGATTTAGAAAATATTAAATTAAAAAATAAAAACAAAAACAAAAAAACCTGTCTATAGGATCAGCTCATCGAATTAAACGTTTTATCTTATAAACTCTTCAGTTAACCAGAATTCAACAAGGGACAAATAAATTCTGGATGGCAAACACTTCTCCATATGCCAAAACTTTTTCTTATCAGCTACTTTGCAGGAAAATTTCATAAATAAATGATGTATTTCCTACATTAGCAAAGTATGAGAACATAATAAATGTATTTACGTGATACGGAGTCACTATTATGAGTCATACTTGCATACGTACATATGCTCATCATGGTGTTCAACCATCGCCCTAATCATCTAAGCATTGATGATTTCAATATATGAAATACCTAGGATTGGCAAATGTATAAAACCAAACCAAACCCACTGCCGTTGAGTCGATTCTGACTCCTAGTGACCCTATAGGACAGAGTAGGACGAACTCACAGGGTTTCCAAGGAATGGTTGGTGGATTCCAACCACCGACCTATTTTATAATAGCTTATAAAAGTAGATATTATAAAATTAAGTGAAATATGTTAACTTGTAGAGAAAAAAATCACATTGGGCCAAATCTTTAACCATACACACACATTCAAGATTATATATGTTTAATTTTAGGCACCATTTATATTTAAAATTTAAAGCAGATGCATTTAGTATTTGAAAGAACTGAAAGTTCTAACTGAATCCTGAATTAAATTACTGAGTATTATATGTACTATCACTGAATAGATAATATAACTTTTGTGAGGAAAATTACATATAATATATATATACCAGGTTGAAAATATACACGATTCACAGCATTTAAAATATCAAAAAAATCATAATATTTCAAAATATGAACTGTAATAAACTACAACAGGATTGTGCTGAGAATATAGGAGGCACTCAGTCAATATATGATTAATTTGTATATACGATTTTCTACTTAAAAAAATTAATTATAATATTTCATTGTTTTTGGTAAAAGCTTACACAGCAAATTATGTTTCCATTTAATAATTTCTATACATATTGTTCAGTGATACTGGTTACATTTTTCCCAATGTCTCAACATTCTCGTTATTTCCATTTTGGTTGTTCTGTTCCCATTAATCTAGTTTCCCTGCTCCCCTCCTTACCTTATTATTTTTGTTTTAGGGTAAATGTTGACTGTTTGGTCTCATAGAGATGATTCTTTAAAGGACCACAGTACTCACTGGTGATATTGTTTATTTTATGAGTCAATCTGTTATTTAGCTGAAAGGTGACCTCCAGGTGTGGTTTCAGTATAAAGTTTAAAGGGTATCTCAAGGCAAGAGTTTTGGGTTCCTCTAGTTTCTACTGGTCCAGTAAGTCTTTCCATTTTTAAGAATTTAAATTTTGTTCTACATTTTTCTTCCATTCTATCTGGGACCATCTATTGTGTCCCTAGCTGGGCACCGCCTAGTTCTTCTGGTCTCAGGATAGATGATGCTGGGTTTGGTGTAAGCTATTAGTCCTGTAGACTAGTTTCTTCGAGTCTTTGATTTCCTTCTTTCTCTTTTGCTCCAGACAAGTAGAGACCAATAGTTGTATCTTAGATGGTTGCTCACAAGTTTTAAAACCCCAGAAGCTACTCACCAAACTAGGACGTAGGACATAAAGTTTATGACCTACGTTATACCAATTGACCAAATTGTCCCACAAGACTACGGTCCTAAGACTTTAAATCCAGTAAACCAATTCCACAAGGTGTTTGGTTATGTCTAGGAAGTGTCTGTAACTGTACCCCTTCTGTACTTTATTATACATATGAATATGTATGCAGCACATCCATACCTGTATATACATATGCCTACAATATACCTGTTTATACCTGCATACACCTTCCTATACACATACATGTATACATATCTAGCTATGTAACTACACCTGTACTTTTTGGTTGTCATTGCTATTAGGATTTAATAGTTTGAATGGAATTCAAATTAGATGAGGTATGAGAAAATCCTTTAAAATTTCTAAGATAAACATCTGAGTAATCGTATCATGATTTATAAATAGTATTATTCAGTTAGGAGCCCTGCTGTTGTAATAGTTAAACACTTGGTTGCTAACCAAAAGGTTGGTGCTTGGAATTCTACCCAGCAGCTTCTGGGAGAAAGAGATGGCTATCTGCTTCTATAAAGATTAGTGCCAAGAAAACCCAATGGTACAGTTCTACTCTGTCACATGGGGTTGATATAAGTCAGAATTGATTCGATGCACCCAATAACAACAACATCATTCAGTTAATATGGTAAGTCATGAAAGTATTATCAGGTATCAAAATTTTTCATGTGGTATTTTTTATTTTTATTTATATTCTTTGTTACTTTTGTGGTCTTGTCCTCCCAAAATCATTCATGAATGCAGAATATACATTCCCTGTCTGAATAATTTACTTGTTTTAGTATTTAATATCAAAATTTTTACATAATAAATATTCCAAAAATATTTTCTTCCCAATTATTTCACTGAAACATAATTACTTTGTATACTGTTGTATATACAGAACCTAAAATGTATGATATCATTTATTTCTAAACTTAGATGTTCAGAACAAGTACACAATGTTTGTGGGACATCAAATTTTAACACATACACGTAGATTTGTTTTGTTTAAATATTAAGAACATAAGAATCTGACAGCTACTGGTGTAGGCTTTCATAATTATCAAAATCAACTACTTTTTGAGATACCATATAGAAACTGTGGAGCCCTGGTGGCAAAGTGGTAAAGAGTTCAGCTCCTAACCAAAAGTTAGAATGCACCAGCCACTCCTTGGAAACCCTATGGGGCAGCTCTACTCTGTCCTTTAGGGTCTTATGAGTCAGAATCGACTCGACAGCAAGGGTTTTGGTATATAGAAACTATTAATAAACTGATTACTTGAATATATCCATGATTTCTCTGCATCTTCAAGGCCCATGGTTATCTAATTTCTGTAGGAACCATTTTTGTCCAATAACTGCATTGAAATGCCAAAGTGTGTAAAGTCCACTAAACTGTTTTTACACATATTAACATTTTTCCATTTTAATGACCCACAGATAGAGACCTCTCCTGTCTCTCTTGAAAAACTGTTGAACATAAACTGGAGACACTATTTGTGTTCTGCCCATGTCCTCCAGACTTCCTAGGAGTTTATCTGTGGAATCTCCCGTACATGCCAACAGCCTCCTTCATGTCTGTATGAGAACATTCTCTGGATGCAGGTAGCCCCCTCCCCAAAGGCCAGAGGAAAAACAAATAAACAAATGAACAATCAAAAACTATCAGCTTGTAAACATCAGTAATGCTGGGGCATGTTCTATAACGTCTCTTACAGGGGCACTGGAAAGACTGAGTCCCGATTGCTCAGAGTGTTAACTTACTCAAAACATATCCTATACTGGCTTTGGTCCCTTTCCTGTCTAAATTTACTTCTTTTTCCTTCACAGTACTTCCCGGGATTATTTCCCCCATTAAACTATCTATACCCAAATCCTTGTTTCAGGTTTTGCTTTTTGAGGGGACTAATATTAAACATTTGTTACCAGCAGTGGGCTACCAGACAGAAAGCCTCATGATGGGGTTCTAGAATACAATTTCTTTTTTGTCAGATGGTAACAGATTTCACTGTTGTGTAAATAGCAAGGTGGTAACTTCTGGCGTGCTGCAGTATCACAGTTAAGACTTTAATCGTCTGTGAATTGGGATGGGATACATCTACAGCTGAAGTGAAAGCACTGGTTCATGCAATACCTTTGTTGCTGTTGTTGTAGGTGCTGCCAAATCATATCTGACTCATAGCGACCCTATGTACAACATAACGAAACACTGCCTGGTCTTGCGCCATCCTCACAATTGTTGTTATGCTTGAGCTCATTGTTGCAGCCACTGTGTCAGCCCATCTCGTTGAAGGTCTTCCTCTCTTTTGCTGACCCTCTACTTTACGGAGCATGATGTCCTTCTCCAGGGACTCTTCTCTCCTGATAACATATCCATAGTACGTGAAACAAAGTCTCTCCTTCCTCACTTCTAAGGAGTACTCTGGCTGTACTTCTTCCCAGAGAGATTTGTTCGTTCTTCTAGCAGTCCATGGTATATTCAATATTCTTTGCCAACACCATAATTCAAATGAATCAATTCTTCTTCGGTCTTCCTTATTCATTGTCAAGCTTCAGCATGCATATGAGGCGATCAAAAATACAATGGCTTGGATCACACACACCGTAGTCCTCAAAGTGACATCTTTACTTTCTAACACGTTAAAGAGGTTGCGACACCTCCAGCGTTTGAAATGTACTAGGGCAGTGGTGATTATAAACATTGTGCCATTGGCTAGCTTTTGGCTACTCTGATAGAATCCTTGAAGAAAGGGAGTGATGGATTCAGATCATCCAAATATCAGCTCAGAGCTTGCTGTGAAAGCCAACAAGCCTCCATCACAGCTTTCAAAGAGGTCATCATCTCCTGCATCTAGAGGGAAGATTATAATAAAAATCAGGCTGAATATTTGATCATAAGAATGGCAAAGTCAGTTCTCTGATGGGGAAAGAGTGGAACTCGGAGACAAGGTTTGGAAACATTTGGGTGTATGTGCTTAAGAACCTTAAGAACCTTGAATCCACCTGTAAACCCTCAGACTGACAAAAGCAGCCCCTTTCTTTTTCTTGAGTAAAGCAGCCTCCCAATGTCTGGAGACGGTGCAAAGACCACACCTGAGATGAATTCCTTGTCAGGTGATGTTTGTCCTCTTTAAGATTTGCTTTCACTTCTTGTAGACCAGTAATTAAGATCAAGACTCAATATGGTCCAAAAGAGGAAATGAAAGAACAAGATTATTCACAAAAAGGCCTGTAGGTTTTGGTAATATTTACCAGAAGGAATCAGTAGAGCATGTAATGGAGTACTTCTTAATCACGTTTGAGCATGCAGTGTGCAAATCAAAGGCAGGATTGGGGAAAGTGAGTGTATATAGAAGGACTTTTCCATCACTCCAGATTTAATTTTCTGGCAAAAATACCAGTAAGGGATCTTGAATCCTGGAGATGATGTTGATCTTTAGGAAATGGGGTGGAGTATTGAGGAAGGGGTCAGAAGGCTCAGAGATATGGACATGATAGAATAAATTTATTATGTAAGACCAAAGAACTCCTTTACTGATTATGCTCCCCCATAAGGGAATACAGTCCCTTCACTAAAGCAACGAGGAATATGCTAGTGAGGTGAGCACTAGAATTGGTGAGAAGTCCAGTGTTGGCTGTCCACTGTAGCCCAGAGAGGATCATGGGAAATGCAGCTATGAAACAGTGCTCATAGAGTCAGTGTGACTAATCTGATTCTGGTAAAGCAGAGGCCAAGTGGTAGCACTTCGCCCTGTCATAGATAAGTTGGCTGTAACTCCAATGCGAACAGAAAGCTTGAAACGGCCACCAGGGATCCACACTGTAAGGATTTATAGCAGTAACTAAGAGACAATGGTGTTCCTAGGGGCAAGATAGGCAGCCAGTGAAGATACTGATTGCATTATATAGCCCAAATAGATGGCGAGTTTTGGAAGAAAAGGATAATGTTGGCAGACAGAAAAGGAAATCGTGATCCCATTCAAGTCTCTATGCCTAATTCTCGGACCTAGAGACCGTCAATTAAAAGGGAGACCAGATCCACCTGAGAAAGGATCCGCCAATGCCAACATAAGCTTTTATGGTATATAGTCTCCCAAGCTTTCTCCAATTGGACCTATGGCAATTTACCAGATTAATTGTGCATGGAGTCGTGGTGCAGAACAGTTAAGTGCTGGGCTATAAACCGTAAGGTTGGTGATTCAAACCCACCCAGTGGCTCCAAGGAAAAAAGACGTGGTGATCTGCTCCCATAAAGACGACAGCATAGCAAACCATATGGAGCAGGTCACTATACCTCAGAATCGACTTGATGACACCTACCAACAACAGATATTCTGCACTGGGAGAAGAGTGAGTCACAGATATTCAGAAAATGTTGGTTACGGATTTAGACCTGGAACTGATACAAATGTCATCATAGTCCTCTTTTAAAGTTGGGAAGGGGCATATGGAAGCCTGGTGATAAACAGAATTCTAGCCCACACCCATTTCATAGTGGGCCAAATAAGTGTGTGGTCTCACTCTGCGGTCTTTGTTCCATTTCCTAATTGTATACTCGGGATGAATATATTTACCAGCTTGCAGAAACTTTGTATTGGCTTCTTACTCTTTGGAATAAAAACTATTTTGATATGAAAGTAGTTACAGACTCCTGAAAATACTTCCCTTGACCAAGTTAATCAGAAACAATAGCTATACCCTAAGAGGAATGATGTAGAATTATGCAATGCTCAAAGATTTAAAAGATGCAGGGTTGCTGCTGTATGAGCCCTGCAAAAGATAAATGGATAATGGTAGGTGACAGTAGATTACCATAAACTTAATCTAGTGGCTGTTGTGGTTGTTGTTATTTGCCATAACAGAGTCAGCTCCGACTCATGGTGACCTTATATATAACAGAACTAAATGTGCCCAGTCCTTTGCCATCTCCATAATATGTTTGAGCCCATTGTTGAGGCTATTGTGTCAATCCACCTCATTGAGGGTGTCCCTCGTTTTCTTTTTAACCCTCTACATTAGTGATTGGTTTTTCCTGATGACCTAGTAGCCTCAATCATTACTGCTGTGCAGAATACAGTATATCTTTTAGAACAGAATAATGTAGCCTCTGGCACTTGGTATGTGGCTATTGATATAATGAATGTATTTTTTTTTTTATTCCTTAATAAGTGGTACACATTAATTTTCTTGCCCAAGGACTCTGTTCACTCTCCTGTTATCTATCATACTATAGTACAAAAAGGTCTTGATCTTCTAGACATTCTAGAAAACTTTATACTGGTTTGCTATATGGATGGGATGGTGTCACTTAGAACTGTAAGCAGAAAATGACAAGACTCTGGATGCCCTGGTAAGAAACTAGTTGACCAGTAGTTAGAAGATAAACCCTACAAAGGTTCAGGGTTCTGCCAGATCAATGAGGTCATTAGAACTTACCAGGGAGTAGGGAACAGTTATCTTCCCAGAATAACAAGGACATATCAAGGGATCTCTAGGCACAAGAACTAGGCTGTAGAGTAAGCGTGCTAAGGACCAAGGTCTTCATCCAGCAGGAGAACCTCACTTTCAAGGAATACTAACATCAGCCAAAGACCCTGCTTTGTGCAGACTGGCTGGTTCCAGCTGAACTGGCTCTCTGTTGAGCTAACAAAAGGTGAGAGAAACCAGATTCTAGGGCCCTCCAGTGTGAAAATGAACTTCTGTAACTATACTGGATATCACAGAATTGCTCTTCAAAGTGGTCGTACCAGCATCCACTCCTAACAACAGAATCATCAGCATTCTCTTTGATCCACATTATCAACAATACTAGGTATTTTTAGACTTTAAAAAAATGTGCCAATCTGATGTGCTTGAAAATGTACTTCATTGTGGCCTTAATTTTCATTTTTCTAATTTATACTGAGCTTAAGCACTTTTCATAAATTTATTGAGCATTCAAGGAGTCTTGGTGGCACAATTGTTAAGTGCTCAACTGCTAACCAAAAAATTGGAAGTTCAAACCCACCAGCTGCTCCGAAGGACAAAAGCCCTGGTTATCTGCTTCTGTAAAGATTTCAGCCTAGAAAACCTTATGTGGCAGCTCTGTTGTGTCCTGTAGTGTTACTTTGAGTCAAAATTGACTTGACTGCACACAACAACAACAGCAATCGACCATTCAGATTTTCTCCTATTTAAATTGTCTGTTTATATCTTTTACTATTTTTTAAAGTGGATTATTTTTTAATTAATTTTTAAAAATTCTTTCTATATTCTGATTACTAATCTTTCTCAAGTATATTTGTTGCAAACATCTCTGAGTCTGTGATTTGTATTTTAATTTGTGTATGATGTATACTAGTCCAGGTCAAGAAATTTGGAAGACAGCTACCTGGGCAACCGGCTGGAAGAGATGAACGTTTGTTCTCATTCCAAAGAAAGGTAATCAAAAATACAACATGCTAGTAAAAATTTTGCTGAAGGTAATTCAAAAACAGCTGCAGCAACACGTTGACAGTGAACTGCTGGAAGTTCAGGCAGGATTCAGAAGAGGATGTAGAATGAGAGATATCATTGCTGATGTCAGATCGATTTAGCCAAAGGCAGAAAACAACAGAAAGATGTCTACCTGTGTTTTATCAGCTACACGAAGGCATTCAACTATGTGAATCATACCGAAATTATGGATAACAATACAAAAAAATGGGAATTTCAGAACACTTAATTAGTCTCACAAGGTACCAACACATAGATCAAGAGGTAGTGGTTTAAACAGGACAAGGGGATACTATGCAGTTTAAAATTGGAAAAGTATGGCAGGGTTGTACTCTTTCACTTTACTTAGTCAATCTATATGCTGAACAAATAATCAGAGAAGCTGGGCTATATGAAGAAGACTGCAACATCAAGATTGGAAGAAGGCTCATTAACAACCTGTGATACGCAGATGACACAAATTTGTGGAAAGTGGAGACGACTTGAAGAACTTACTGATGAAGGTAAAAGACTACAGCTTTTAGTACGGATTACATCTGAACATAAAGAAAACAAAAATCCTTACAACTGGGCTGATAAACAAACCATATCATGATAAATGGAGAAAATATTGAAGTTGTCAATGATTTTATTTTTCTTGGATCCTCAATCAACACCCATGGAAGCATTAGTCGATAAATCAAATGATGTATTGTATTGGGTAAATCTGCTGTAAAAGATCTCTTTAAAAATCTTAAGAGGCAAAAATGTCACTTTGATGATTAAGGTGTGCCTGATCCAAGCCGAGGTCTTTTCAATAGCTTCATATGCATGGGAAAGCTGGTCAAGTAAAAACAGAGGCAGAGGAAGAATTGATGCACTTTAATTATAGTGTTGACAAAGAATAATGAATATACCACGGATGGCCAGAAGAACAAACAAATCTGTCTTGAAGGAAGTACAGCCAGAATGCTCTTTAGAAGCGAGAATGGTGAGGCTGCTTTGTATGTGTCATCAGGAGGGATCAATCCCTGGAGAAAGACGTCATACTTGGTAAACTAGAGGGTCAGAGAAACAGAGAGAGACCCTCAATGAGATGGATGGACACAGTGGGTACAACAATAGGCACAAACATAGCAACGATTGTGAATGGCACAGAACCAAGCAACATTTCATTCTGTTATGTATAAGGTCTCTATGAGTTAGAGCCGACTGGATGGTTGTGGATACTCAGAAAAAAAAGTATTAATGTAAATTACAACGGTACTTTCTTAATTTTTAACTTTTTGTCTTACATAAGAAACCATTTATTATATCAATGCAATATGGATAATTGCATTTATTTTCCTTTACATTTCGTTCTTTAATGTACAAGGAAACTCCTTTTTGCATTTGGCTTTTGGGAGGGACCTTTCCCTCGCTGCCCCTATTCATAAACAGGTGCGTTCTCATCTCTTTATATTCAGGAGTCTTAATTTCATCACTATTTTGCAGTGTCATCTCTGTATAATATCAAATTTTCATATGAACAGGGGTTTGTTTCTGTGCTTACTACTCAATTTTATTAATGCATTTATCTCCACTGGCACCGCTAATTTAATTACACGAACTAATACATCATAGAGCAAGTACTTACATCTTGTTCTCCTTCAAAAAATTTTTTGGCTGCATTAAATCTTCTGTTTCTTCATTTATATTTGAAAATTGCTTCATCCAAATTCTTTGTGAAGCATTTTTATTGTAATTTATTGCATATGACTTGTAGCTTACTTTGGAGAGGACTGGCTTCTTTACAATGTAGATGCTTCTTATCCATAAGCATGTTAAAGTCACTTTCTTTAGAATTGTCTGCCTATTTTATTTTCCCATAGCAATCTTGCACATTTAAAACGAAAATCTCTTGAATCCCATTTTCGTGCAAGGCAGTACCTGTTGATATTTCTTACGTTCTTGAATAAGTTTGGCAATTCCAGGAACCCCTTGTTCTAACCCCGTATCTTAGAGGAGCACTATGGTAATAGACCGTCAAGTGCAAGTATGATTCTTTGCGTCATACAGAATATGAATGAACATAGACACGATTCACTTTAATGTCTTTTATTGCTGTCAAGATTCTTTCTCCCCTGGTATATCTTTTCATTAAGGTTGTAACTCTGATATTGCACAAATTTTGCAGGTTCACAGTCCTGCTTTGTTTGGGTCCAAAGCCTTTTCTCATGCCAGACTGATAATTAAATCTCAAGCCCCATTCACAATCACCACCTCCCTGCCTCACTTTTAACAACCAAACCATCTGGGCCATGTACCAGTCTGGTTTTAAGTTTCCTCTTCATCTGTGTCTCTTGGGGAATACTGTACCTAATTAGGAACTCAGATACACACATAAAAGTTTGTTTGAAATGTTTTATCAACTTGTTTTTTATACTTCCTAGTCCACAGGTCCTCGTATTTTCTAGTCCAATCTATTGCGAGAGCAATTTAAACATTTAATATAAAATTTTATTGTTAATATGTTCTAATCAGAGTCCCCGGGTGGTACAATTAATGCATTTAGCTGTTAACCTAAAGGTTGGATGTTCAAGTAGACCCAGAGGCACCTCAGGAGAAAGGCCTGGAGATCTGCTTCTGAAAAATCAATCATTGAAAACCCTATGAAGCACAGTTTTAATCTGACACATATGGGGTTACCATAAGTTGGAATCAACTCGAAGACAACTGGTTTATGTTCTAGTCACTAAAAAATAACCTAGTAATTTTACTATCTCTGTGAATCATTTAAGTAGCACAAAGTCACAAACAGTTTAACAACAACAAAGGAGAATGTTTTGGGATTTTTCCAAAGATTATAAGTGCATTTTAGTAATGGAGACATAAATATTTGTATTTGAACATCTTGAATATAGGAAAACCATGTAGCTTAAGTTTTGTGATGCAAATTGACACCCTGATTCACTGAGTGTTAAACTAAATTTAACAGAAATTGAGAAGGTGATGGTGAAGATAAATTACCATTCATTTTTAAGAATATTAACAACTGAAACTATAATAATTGTAGAGCAATATTAATAATTCAGTGATTTCAAGGTACTTATTTCAAAATTTTTGGAAATTTGAGCCATCTGTGTGCCTACATTTATGCTTAGGGGTTTGTAATATAAACGATCACTAGAATTCTTAGTAGAATTCTGAATTCCATTTCTTAGTAGACTTAAGTACGATGCTCAATTATGTTTTGAATACCTTAGTCATACGTAAAATTGAAACTAATTCCCACACACCAAAAAACAATTTTTTTTTATATGTTTGAAGTATATAATATCCCTTGAAGACAAATGACTCTGGTCACCATGTTTTGGTAATTAATATGAAAGAATAAAAATGAAATCAGGAAATCTTGATTTTACTTTTGGTTCTGTATCTTTTCATGTCACCCTAGGCAAGACTTTTAATCCATTTTCTTTATCTTTTAATGTAGGGTGAAATTTTTTATTCTTTTCCTCATAAGGATATTTTGAGATTGGGTCTAACCATATAATCTAATAAGAATAGCTCTTCATGAACTGAATCACTCCCATGTTATGTGATCTTGTTGGATTTTCTTATCATCCAGCATTTTTGAATCACTAGTATAATGATAATTTGTGTAGATAATGAAGCTTCCAAAATGCTTTCTGAATCATCAAAGACTAGATTAAGTTCAGTACAGTTTTAGTTCCAAGTGACTCATCTGTCTCATTAATCTCTTAAATTGAGCTTCAAAGTCCTTTAGAGTATTTCTTCAGATAAACTCACACTCTAGAGCATACTTATTAAACAGCATTGAAATAGGTTTCTTTTAAATATATATACATATCTATATATAGATCTATATATATATATATATATATGGTGATAAAATAATGCAGGTTCAGATATGTCTGGACTTCGTACTACCCGGTAAATATGTGACTTTGACCAATTTACAAAATCTCTGTGAACACTTGGTTTTATCTGTAAAACTGGTATAGTAATCTCTCACTCAAATGATAGTTTAACGATGCATACATTGTGCTTAGCTCAGGGACTAGCATGGTAGTAAATATTTAATACAGTCTTAAATGTCATTATTATACTAATGCTTTCCAATCATTATTTTTTTAATCATGCTTCCATTATTTCCAGTAACAAAAAATGAATCCCTATATCCTATCATATCAGGCCCAGTGTTCTCCAGCCTACGATTCAACAGAGAAATGGGATATTCCTGGAGCAGAATTACATTACAACTCCACAAAATATCCTTGTATAATCTTGAATTCTTGATTCACTCTGGTCCACAATTTCTTCATCAGATACATGAAGTTAAGATTTACCCTCTGTGGTTTTGGATTTGTCTCTCTTTTCTCTGAGCCTCAGTTTCTTTGTCTGAGATATGAAGTTAATGCATCGTTGAATTATCAAGATTTAATTGTGAGGAATACTTCTAGAAATAATCTAGCACAAATTCTGAGAAATAAATGTCACACAATAATTTGAGGGTTCTCAAATTTCTATAGTAAAACAGGATCTTTTTAATTGAGTCTTATTTCCAATGACATCATCAATATTGCACTTGGTTCTTCTTGCTATTTTCCCTTCTCTATTACTTGTCATGTAGCCATCATGTTAAATACTAAATACTATGTATTAACCCTTGTCATCCTTTCTGCCTGAGCAAAACTTCATGACTCTTCAAGACCAGACGCAAAGTTGCTGTTTTCATGGTCTTCTTTAACGACTGCAACCCACCTTGATATTTTATTTATCTGAAAATAAAATATTTATTTTATTTATCTGAAAATCTCACTCATTCAGAGAGACATTTATTTAATAGTTCTTATTCTAGTATCATGCTAGCTTCCCCTAAAATAAACCCTGGAGTAAATTTACAAGAGGGAGACATATTTCAAAAGCAAACAAATAAATAAAAAGTTTTGAGAAACCATTGGGTAGGCTTAAAGCAGTCTTGAATTGGTGACATGGAGGCAGATGGAGATAGAGGCAAAAGTAAGATGACAGGTTGAAGGGAATAATTAAACTTCACCTTATACTTTTCTCCTGCGTTAGTGCTTCACGTAGAGATTTTCTGCAACAGCTCAGGTTCTGATGCTGTGGGGGGAATCCACTACAGCATAAACGTCCAATGAACTAAGGAATCCATGACAACTGGTGCTTGTAGATAAAGCGCTGCCCTCTAACACTTGTTCCTCAATTTCTCCAACTCCTCCCCTCAAATCCCCAAAGCTGATAAAACAATTTTGTCAAGAGTTAAATGTAGAAAAAACTAACAAAAACTTTCATGGTTGGTGTCTTAATTTCCTAGTGCTGCTGTAACAGAAATATCACAGGTGAGTTGCTTTAAAGAATAAAAATTTATTTTCTCACAGTTTAGGCATCTACATGTCTGAATTCAGGGCACTGGCTCTAGGGGGAATGCTCTCTCTCTGTAGGCTCAGGGTCTATTTCAGTTTCTGTAGCCTTAGCGTTCCTTGGTTCCTTGGTGATCTTCCTGTGGCTCCTATTGTCCCCAGTGTAGCCTTACTTCTGGAGTCTAATCTGCTGTTTTTATAACTAGAAGTAATTAGCTGTAGGACACTTCCTCTACTGATATGGCCTCATTGACATAACAAATAAAACCCTGTTAAATAGGATTGCATCCATAGGTATAGGAGTTAGGATTCCAACGTGAATTTTGTGGAGGTACAAGTTAATCCATAACAGTTGGGTGCCACAAATATGAGTGGTGCATGATGCTCATGTGCTCCCTTCCCTCGGGTTTTGGCAACCGGGCTTGCCGTTAGCCCATTTTCAAGAAAGATTACCAGACTGACTACTGAATTCCTCCAGAGAACCTTGTGCTCATAGGCCAAATAGCCAGATACCTAAGAAATAGAAAACTTTCTAAAAATAGATAACAAACTGGTCAACTTGTTACACCAGGAACAGAATTTGTGGCACAAATAGACAAGAGATTTATATGCAAGCTTTTAAAATATATATAAGATAACAAAAGAAGTTATTGATAAAAAGAAAACAATAAATTATAAAAATAAATTTTAAATATTGAAAAATATAGTAGTTGAAATAAAATACTCCATAAATAGCCTGCAAAGGAGAATGACAACAGCTCAAGAACAAATCACTGATTTGGAAATTAAGATCCAGAAAAGGCAATAGAAAAGCCCAAAGATAAAATATTAAAAACAACAACAAGTAATAATGTGGAAATGTGGAAGGTAAATAGAGTGAGGTCAACATCAAAAAAATTGACTTCAGAGAAGGTGAAACAAATACAATAGAAAGGAGAAAATGTTTGAAGAAATAATGTAAATAATTGCCCAGAGTTAAGAAAGGATGAAAGACCGAAATTTAAAAGAACTAAATGGATGACAAACAGGAGATGGAAAAATCCACATCCTACATACACATTAGTGAAATGCAAAAATATTAAAGCTTAAGAGAAGATACTAAAAATGTGCAGGGAGTAAAAACAAATATTAAGAGCATATCACTGGTGGCACAGTGATTAAGTGCTACAGCTGTTAGCCAAAAGGTTGGCAGTTCGAATACACCAGCTGCCCCTTGGAAAGCCGATGGGGAAGTTCTACTTTGCACTGTAGGGTTGCTATGAGTCAGAATCAACTTAAAGGCAGCAGGTTTGGTTTCAGTTTATCATTTACAAAGAAATATGAAGCATATTGATAGCAGACTTCTCAACTTTTAACACTGGATACAAGAGGAAAATGAATAGTTTTAAGTTTTGAAATAAAAGAATTTTGAACCTAGAGTTTTATATCCAACCAAATAGATATTTAAAAGTAGGGATGCAATAAAAATATTCTTAGGTATTCATGGCTTCAAAGAATGTATCACCTAAAGATCCACAGTCTAGCATTCTTGGAAGAAGTACTCATGAGAAGAGAAATAAGTTCAGGTAAATGATGCAGTAGATAAGGAAGATAATACATATTATTTTCTAATAAAATTCTAACATTAAAGAGAAAGAAGAAAAAGAAGGATGGGGGGTAAAAAAAAAAAAGGTGGAAAGAAGAGGAAAACTGCCTCCACCCAAACATGATGATGGAGAAGTGACCAAAGTAGGTGGAAGATCAAAGGTGTATGTATGCGAGACATAGTACAAGATTTTTAGGTGAATATACAGCTACTAATATTTAAAAAGTTATAAAAGTATTTGAGTTCAAAGGATTAGGACCATAGTTTTTGGACATCTTGGTCAATTGGCATAATATAGTTCATAAAGTTATGTTCTGCATCCTAGCTTGTTGAGTAGTGTCTGGGGTCTGAAAACCTTGCAAGCAGCCATCTAAATTACTACTCTTGGTCTCTACTCATCTGGAGCAAAAGAGAACGAAGGATACCAAAGACTCAAAAAAGAAACTAGTCTATAGGACAAATAGTCTACCTGAACCACGGCCTCATATACCATATTGTTGTTGTTGTTAGGTATCATCAAGTCATTTCCGACTCATAGTGACCCTATGCACAACAGAATGAAACACTGCCCTGTCCTGCGCCATCCTCACAATCCTTGTTATGTTTGAGTTCATTGTTGCAGCCACTGTGTCAATCCATTTCATTGAGAGTCTTCCTCTTTTTTCACTAACCCTCGACTTTACCAAGCATGATATCCTTTTCCAGGTACTGGTCCCTCCTTATAGCATGTCCAAAGTATGTGAGACAAAGTCTCATCATCCTGGCTTCCAAGGAGCATCCTGGCTGTACTTCTAAGACAGATTTGTTCATTTTTCTGGCAGTCCATCGTATATTCAATATTCTTCACCAACACCATAATTCAAATGCATTAATTCTTTTTCGGTCTTCCTTATTCATTGTCCAGATTTCACATGCATATGAGGCAATTGAAAATATCACGGCTTGGGTTAGGCACACCTTAGTCCTCAAAGTAACATCTTTGCCTTTGAACACTTCAAAGAGGTCTTTTACAGCAAATTTGTCCAATGCAATGTGTCATTTTATTTCCTGACTGCTGCATCCATGGGTGTTGATTGTGGATCCAAATAAAATGAAATCCTTGCCAACTTCAGTCTTCTCTCCATTTATCATGATGTTGCTTATTGATCCTGTTGTGAGGATCCCGAGACCAGAAGAACTAGATGGTGCCCAGCCACCACTACTGACCATACTAATCAGGGCCACAAGAGATAGATCTTGATAGAAGGGGAGAAATATGTGGAACAGAACCTCAAATTCCTTAAAAAAAAAGGACCTACTAACCTGGTTGAGATTGGAGGACTTACCAAGACTATTGCCCTGAGGAACTCTTCAAACCTTGAACCGAAACTAACCTCTGAAGTCACTTTATAGCTAAATAACAAATTGCCTCAAAATTAATGACTATTACCTGTAAGCACTGCATTGTGCTCCTTTGAAAAACCACCTACATGAGATCAAAAGTCAACATTACTTTAAAACAAGATGAGAAGGTAAGGGGCAAGGAAACTAGATTAATGGAAACAAAACAACCAGAACAAAAATAGTGACAACATTCACGCATTGTGAAGAATGTAATCAATGTCACTGAGCAACTTGTGTAGAAATTGTTCAATGGCATCCTAACTGCTGTGTAAACCTTCACCAAAAATGCAGTAAGATATTATATGTGAAAAAAGATATGAAGCATAAAAAACATGAGTATGAGTCTAAAGAACTGTTATAAGAATGAAAATAGATTATAAAACACTTCAATAATCAACAATAAAACATCTTCGTATTGGAAATCACAAAAGAAGGAAAAAACTGTAAATGGAAAACATGAAAACAGATGGCTCAAATCAATGTTAAACTTCAGCAATAGTTAAATATATGGGATCTGTTTAAGCGCAACTATCAAAATTCAGGGGTTTTCAAATTAAATATAAAAATCAGGATATAATCATGTATTATTTTCAGGAGATACACTTAATCAAGAGACTTAACAATTTCAAAGCTTGAAAGATGGGGAGAAATGTATCAGGCACATATAAATCAAAAGTAAGCAGGAATCTATTTTTTAAAAAATAGAATCAAGGCAAACAATATCCTAAGAAACAAAAGAAAGTCTTATATACTGGTAAAACAAATAATGGCACAAACACATTTAGTCATCTTAAAATATGTGCCTGTAACAACACACAAAATATGTAAAGCTACAATGGAAAAAGCTGTAGAGAAAAAGAAAAATCCACAAGGGCGTTTGGAGGTTTTAACAAATCTCTCTCAGAAATGAACAGGTCAAGGTGAAAAATATAAGCTGCATTACTAAAGGTACTAATGATGCACCGCCATGTCTCACATACTTTGGACATGTTATCAGAGGGGATCAGTCCCTAGAGAAGGGCGGCATGCTTGGTAAAGTAGAGGATCAGTGAAAAGAGGAAAACCCTCAACAAGATGGATTGACACAGTGGCTGCGACAATGGGCTCAAGGATAACAATTGTGAGGATGGCACAGGACTGGGTAGTATTTCATCCTGTTGTACATAGGGTCGCTGTGAGTCTGAACTGACTTGACAGCACCTAACAACAACATCACAATGATATTATTAATTACAATTAGCACACATATGTACTGTGTATAATAGGATTACAATAATGACACATATACAAATATGGATATGGTATATGTAGTATACACATATGTATTTAGATGTCCATATTTACTTTACAGAGATCATAAGTAATACTATTAATTATGGTAGAACTTCATATCCAACAAAGAGAGAACACATAATCTGTAAGTACATGAAAAAAAATATTTACAAGAAAATTTGATAAAGAGGCCTCAATAAATTCCTAAAGCTAATAGAGTATATTCTTCTTAAATGCAAAATCACACAGAATATATTCTTTCCTAATACAAAAACAACAACAACTGTGAAAAGCATTGATATGCTGATGATCACCAAATGTATTTCTCAATCTTAATCTCTTTTAAATACAGATTTCTATAAATCACTGCCTATGTGGCATCTCCACTTGAGTATTTAATAGGTATCTCAGACATTACCTGTCCAAAATTCAACTTCTGGTCTTTCTCTCAAAACCTGCTCCACCCACAATTTACTCCATCTCAGATAATGGTAATTCAATTGTTCCTTTGCTGAGACTTAAGTCACGTTTGACTCATGTCTTTCTCCATTCTTTGCATTCTGTTTGCAAATTGTAGTAGACAGGGTTCTCTAGGAAGCAGACTCAGAGATGGAGATTGTCTGCAGGAGGTTTTGGGAAGGGTGTTCCTGAGAGTAACACCTGTGAAGAAGTGAATGTTTGGGCAACAGAATTAGCCAAGGGAGAAGGTGAACTGGAATGCTGTTGCAATAGTGGCCTCAGCCAATCTCACAGAGGGCTTTGGAGCTGAAATGGCCCCTCAGAGATACCTGTCCCCCATCATTGATTATTCACTGGATGTGGGCTTCTCCTAAGAAGGGGTCATTACCTTGGGCTGAGTAGCTCCCTTTCCCTAAGGGCAATTCCTGGGGATATTTGTCATATGACTCATCAGCAGCCAACAATCTGGGTGAATGAGGGGGATCAGAGCACTGACAACAGCATCCACTACACTTTATTTCAGTCATCTAACTGGCCTCACTGCTTCTACCTTTGCCCCTATAATGTCTAGTCTCACACAGCAGCCAAATAACATTTTAAAAGCATGTTATTCCTTCACTTAAATCTTCCAATGGTTTCCATCTCTTGTTAGAATCCAAAGTCCTTTCAACAGTGATTAAAAAAAACTAAAATACCATTCATATTAAGCAGTTTCTTTCAAGAAAAGCAGGGAAAATTTGATCTAATGTGGAGGAATTTTGCTCTATGGCTCAAGGTCTTCAGATTAACTACGAAAGAGAAAGAATGAGATCAGTGTACTGAGGCTTTACTCATACTGGTTTTTATGGGGAAGAGCAGCCCCAATGAGGAAGTCTTGCCAACCAAAGGCAAGAGGAGAACTTGAAAAGGCACAATCCACACTGGGTATTTCACAAGTATAATTGGTATTTTAAATACACCCTTTCCTTGTCATTTCAGGAGTGGTTTGTTGTGGAGCTCTGAGCTCGTCAAAAGCTTTGCATACAGTTTACTTGTGATTTTGTAAGAATCATGTTTCTCATCAAGCCCATTAGAATGAGTCTACATACTAGAGTCACAGACGGTAAAGGTCACAAGTTTACCCTCAGGCTAATTCTGGTCAATTTTCAAATGACCAAATGATACAAATGACACTAATTATAAGTAGTGGGCCTACAGTGCACTATAACTATTACATTAATTACACATATACAAGCATGTTTATGGTATATGTGCTCTCTCGCCAAGGTCTTGTGTGCTCTCATCAAGTTCTCAAACTGCTTTCTGTCTTGCAATCTCTCACAGCCTTCAGATTTGAGTTCATGCAATGGAAAAATTAATATTCGCATGCTTAAGGATCAGTGAAAATTTCTTTCATTGATGGACTAAAAAATGCTATATGATCTGGGACCACCTGATTTTTCTGAATTTCATTCCCCAACACTAACTCTGAAACAGCCACACTAGACTCCTTGCTACTCTTAGATCACACTAGATTTTAGAGTTTTGCACTGGCTGTTTCCACAGTCTGGGACACTCTTTCCCCAGGCGTTCTCTATCACCATCCCCTCCTTCAAGTCTTTGCTCAAATCTCACCTTCTCATGGAGGCCTTAACTTATATACCTATTCAGTATAGTAACCTATGCTCTCAGTCTCCCTTACACTATTCTTTCTGTATTATTTTTTTCTTTTTCTTTCCCCCAATAGCATTTGTCACATTTTCTACCAGTTGCCATTGAGTCGACTCCAACTCACGGTGACCCTACGTGTGTCAGAGATAACTGTGATTTACAGGGTTTTTAGTGGCTGATTTTTCAGAAGTAGATCATCAGGGCTTTCTTTAGAGACACCTCTAGGTGGACTCAAACCTCCAGTCTTTCGGTTAGCAGCCGAGCTTGTTAATCGTTTGCACTACCCAGGGACTCCTACTTAGCAACTTAAAGAAGAGTTTATTATATTTGTTTTCATTATCTGCTTGCCCAACTAGACTGTAAAGTCTACTAAAGGGTCCTCCATCACCAAACTTCACCTCTGATATTTCCTCTAATTTTGGATTAAAACATTAACTCTGAAAAGACTTTGATAATGTGAAAGTATATTCTAGATATGATCGTATAAATGTATAACCCATATGTGTGAGTGACGGTTTATGTGCTTGAAAGTATACTATATTTAAAATCAGAAAAAATGAGCCCATCTTTTTGATCCACCACCCACTGGCTACTTTGACTTTGGAAAACTCACTTAATTTATTGGGATTTACTTGGCTATGACTATTGACCTTCTTTATTGCTAGCCTTAAATCAGGTTACCAAGCAGTAGGTCCTGAGACCATAATTCATGTGCAAGGGTTTATTATAAATTCTCCCAAGGCAACTAGTAGAGAGTGACATAGCTGGATGAAGACAGGGAAGAAGGCAAGCAAGGGTGCAATTTAGGCAGAGAAAAAGCGTCAACCTGATCCTTCAGTGGAGCTCTGGAATATAAATTACACCCCAGTGTATGTCTAGCCTGGGGGCAAGAGAATTTGACTTCATACTCCTAAAACAGTAAATCTCTGGCTAAGTCTGCCAGTGCTACCCAGAGTTAGGGTAGGGTATAAACTCCGAGGACATGCTGTCTTTTTGGACAAAGCAAATCTTCTAGCCCAAAGTTAAACTGGTTGCCATCAAGTTGATTCTGACTCATAGCCCAAGGTTAGTCCTCCAAATTATATGGCAACTGGGGCTGTTAGAAACAAAGGATATGGACATCCTAGGAATAGGCACTTAAAATATTAAATAGGATTTGAGAACACTTATATATAGCACAGACAGCATCCACTACATCCCCCCAAGAAGAATTGGTTTGAAGGGTGAGCAGACTGCATTAACCTTAAAGGCTAGAAAGGTCCAGAGGGCAGTTACAGGCTGTGGTCCTGAGCAACATAACTCTTACTGGGGCTGACTATTGAAATGGATGAAAGGAAATCACATAAAAATAAATTTGGGGTGGCACCAAAATTTGCCTGAAGCTAGTATTGATCAATTTTCATTCCATTGCAATCTGTACATTTTACTGTTACCCAAACAAAATATTCATGTAGTTATCTTCCCTCATAAATCATAAATTTCAATTATGTTCTCTGTTAAATTATCTGCAAGAACTCCATCCTTAACAGTGACTGGACATCTGGGATTTCTAACATTATCTTTATAAATTAAAAATATATGCTATTGGGAAAATTAGTTAATCTAATACATCATAAATGTTGGAAAAGTAGAGATACTACAAGCAAGCCACAGAAACTTGTATTTATTTACTTAAGTAGTCTACAAAAGTGTCCTCCAATTTGTTCAGTGAATTGTGGCTAATGGAAGATGCAGTAAAGTCTCAAATTACTAACTCCAAGCTTCATTTCTTTCTGCTTCCACTACCTGCTGAATGGGATGAATGGAAAAGAACATTGCAGGGGTGATGGGCAAAACAAAATGTGGAAAAAATAATCAAAGAGCATGAGTAATTAAGAAGTGAAAATTACAAAAATGGATACTTAGGAGTTGCCTCTACTGAATTTACCAATTACTACCAAAAACAAAATAGAGGGATATGTTCAACAGAGTATTATTCTTTTCCTGTACTACAGAGAACTGAGCACAAAAATAATGAACTGATTGATTAACTGATTTTCCTGTTTGTTTGTGAAGCATCACAGGGCACCTATACTAGGAATCTAGGATTATAATTTTTAACATCTTTTGAATATAATGTCATTTTCCTTAGTAATTGTGCACATTTCAAGAAAAACAATATCAGTGAAATCAATCAAATAAAATGGATGGAAGGCCAGATTTGTTTTTAAAACATACCGTGATAATTATAAAATAAAACCAGGAAAACATGCATATTTTGAAATAAGGAGCTATCAGCTAAGGCTGCCCAAGCACTGTTAAAATAGAAAAGAATACAAAACAAACAGGGCTACAGTACTACTCACAAACCCTTCTTTAAGACAGGGAAACAGAAATGACCATATATTGACTTCTAAATTTGAATCGATGTGATTAGAATATTTTTATGCAATGAAGCTGAGTTGTTAGGAATCAATATCAACTCTTAAACTGAAGCAGTAACATCCCTAAAGCAAACACCTGCTTTATTTCAACCCTTCATAATTATGGCAAATCAGGCAAACCATACCATGACAGAGATTCATTTAGAGTTGAAGCAAATAAAGATAAGAGTTAAAGCAAACCCTTCTGGAAGTTTTGTCCAACTAACCCTTCAAAGCTGAATGGTTTTACCTGAAAATGGCACTACAGTTTTCTTGGAATGTTTACTATTCATCAGAAAAATGAATGCTTGCATAAAATTTGACCAAAGAGTGAACTAAAAATTATTCTAGTAATGACTGCACCATTGGCATAGTGAGAAATATAAACAGCTTCAAATTGCTTGCAATTGAATAAAAGGTAGGATAGTTTGTTGTCTTTTGGTTGTTATTCTTTCTTCTTCTTTTTTGTTTTTTGTTGATCTTTTTTCTTATTTTTGTAGTTGGCTAGATATTGAAACATTTGAAGGAAAGAAAAATAAAAATATAAACATTTAAAATTTTTCATTAGCTTAATGGTACAGTTATATATTTATCTACTGCTAAGACTTTAAAAACTAGCCTTGAGAGTGCCATATGATTACATAATGCACGTAAAACTTACAGAGATCCTTCCATAACGAGCACTCCATAAGCATTATGTATTCTTATCATTTATTGTTATGTTATCACATAAGTGCTATGGGGAAGAAAGAGTGAAATATTTGCCATCCACTATCTATCACTAGGAGTCCTGGTGGCACAGTGGTTAAGCACTTGCCTGCTAACCAAAAGCTCAGTGGTGCAAACCCACTAGCTGTTCTGCTGTAAAAAGATATGGCAGTCTACTTCCATAAAGATTTATAGCCTTGGAAACCCTAAGGGCAATTCTACTCTGTCCAACAGGGTCACTAAGAGTGGGAATTGACTCGACGGCAGCGGGTTTGGTTTTTTGGGTATATATCACTACTAGGTATCATGTTGGATAAAGTTTTGTTTGTTTTAATATGTTTTTCAGATTCAGGAAGTTCACTATTAGTGTTGTATATAGGATCGCTATGAGTTGGAACCGACTCCACGGCACCTAACAACAACAATAGGTTAGCCAAGTGTTTTATTTTTTTAAGTCATGAACTATGTTAAATTTTATTCAATGTTTTTTTCTAAAGCTATTGAATTGAACATATGATTCTTCTCCTTTATTTTTTTAATATGGTATACTATATTGATGGATTTTCAAATGTTACAATAGCCTTGCAATACCGAGATAAATGAAAAGTTTTTGTGAAACAGGTTCCTTTTTTATATATCACGGAATTTGTTGTGCTAATGTTTTGGTTTTCTTTCTTTTGTTTTCTTTATGTTGAGGTGTAAAGGCAATGTTCTGCTGCTATTCTTAAGGTTTTCACTGACTAATTTTTCAGAAGTAAACTGCCAGGTCCTTCATCCTAGTCTGTCTTAGTCCATAAACTCTGTTGAAACTTGTCCACCATCAGTGACCCTGCTGGTATTTGAAATATTGGTGCATAGCTTTCAGCATCACAGCACACTCAAGCCACCGCAGTATGACAAACTGACTGGTTACAAAAATCCTCACAACTGGACCAATAAGCATCATCATGATAAATGGAGAAAATATTGGAGTTGTCAAGGATTTCATTTCACTTGGATCCACAATCAATATCCGTGGAAGTAGCAGTCAAGAAATCAAACGACGCACTGCATTGGGCAAATCTGCTGCGAAACATCTCTTTAAGGTGTTAAAAAGCAAAGATGTCATTTTAAGGACTCAGGTGGGCCTGACCTAAGCCATGGTATTTTCAGTCACCTCATATGCATGTGAAAGCAGGACAATGAGTAAGGAAGACTGAAGAAGAATGGATGCCTTTGAATTGTGGTGTTGGCGAAGACTATTGCATATACCATGGACGGTGAGAAGAACGAACAGGTCTGTCTTGGAAGAAATATAGCCAGAGTGTTCCTTGAAAGAGAGGATGGCGAGATTTCATCTCATGTACTTTGGACATATTACCAGGAAGGATAAGTCCCTGGAGAAGGACATCATGTTTTGTAAAGTAGAGGGTCATCAAAAAAGAGCAAGACCCTCCACAAGATGGATTGACACAGTGGCTGCAACAATGGGCTCAAACATAGCAATGATTATGAGGATGGTGCAGGACTGGGCAGTGTTTCGTTCTGTTGTACATAGGGTTGCTATGAGTTGGAGCTGACTAGATGGCACCGAATAACAACAACATTTTGGTTTATATTTTAGTCCCTGGGTGGTGCAAATCGTCAATGTGTTCAGCTACTAACTTTAAAGATGGAGGTTCAAGTCCACCCAGAAGTGCTTAGAAAGGAAGACCTGATGATCTACTTTTGAAAAATCAGTCACTGAAAACCGTATGGAGCACAGTGTACTCTGACACACATGGGGTCACCATGAGTTGAAATAGACTTGAGTGCAACCGGTGGTTTAGTGGATCCGTGTACATGTTATGGATTGATTGTGTCCTCCTAAAATATATGTTGGAATTCTAACCCTTATACCTGTGGATGTAATCCCAGTTTGGGAATAGAGTTTTATTTGTGGTATTAATGAGGCCATATCAGTTTAAGGTGTCCTAAATCTAATCATTTCCGAGTTACAAAAAAAGAGCAGATTAGACACAGAGGAAGCACCAATTGGCAGGGGAGTGGGGAGGAAGATAGATGTCACCTAAAGATCACCAAGGAACCATGCAAGGCCAAGGACTACAGAAGGAACTTTCACCCAGACCCGACAGAGACACAGAGAGCCTTCTGTTATATCTGGTTCCTGAATTGAGACTTTTAGTTCTCTAAACTGTAAGAAAATAAATTTCTGTTCTTGAAAGCCAATCACTTGTGAAAGCCAACCACTTGTGGTATTTCTGTTGTAGCAGCTTAGACAATACATGACAATCATTGGTCTTTGATTTTTCTTTCTTATAATGTCTTTGCCATATTTTCATTACAAAATTGCTGCTTTATAAAATAGGTTGTGAAGTGTTTCCTCTTTTGCTACTCTCTAAAAGATTTTCTCTTAGCTAGGTGGTATTTCTTTTGTTAATATTTGGTTGAATTTACCAAGCTGGGTGTGGGCCTGGAGTTTTCTTTCCAGGAAACTTTAAATTACAATTCTATTTTTTTTAATGGCTATAAGACTTTTCAATTGTTTCCTCTTGATTAAAATTTAGTAATTATATTCATAAAATCTCAAAACTTTTAAATTTACTAGCATAATTTTATCACATCTTTATCATCTTTTTGAAGTTTATGAATGCTTAGTGATAGTGATGTTCTTTCTTCTTTCTACTGTATGCCTTCTCTCTTTGTCTAAGAGATCAGTCTCACCCAGGATTTATTAACTGTATCAACCTGTTCTGTGGCAATTGGCGGTTGTGGCTGACTAACCTGTTCATAGAAGCTTTTGCTTTGTTTGTTCTTACTATTTGTTTTCTGTTTTCTAATTTCTTCTACTATCCTTTTATTTTTTCTGCCTTATTTTGTCCCATTTTCTTTTCTTTTTCTAAGTTCCTATAATATACTTAGATCATTGCTTTGCAACCTTTATTATTTTATATTTGTGTGGAAAGTTATATTTTCTCTCTAAGCACATTGTTAGCTGCATCTTATAGATTTTGATATGCAATATTTTCTTGGTTAATCATTTCAATATTTCCTAATTTCATTATTATTTATTCATGCAACAGTTATTTGGAAGTGCATTTCTTAATTTCCAAACACTTGGAGAATTTCTAATTATCCTTTTTTTTTTTTTAACTGAATTCAAGATTAATTTCACATTAAGGAAAAAAAGTATAATTTTAATTCTTTGAAATTTGTTGAAGCTTATGTTAAAGTTGAGCATTCGTCCAACTGATGTACAGTTCCACGACTGTTTGAAAAGAAGGTATACTCTGAAGTTGTGGGAAAATTCTCTGTATTTTATCATGCATCATTGAATTCTCATAATGACATTTATTGCTTTCTTCCCGAAGAGTACTCTTTCATGTATGTATATGTATGTTTTGTGGGGGCTGCAGGTCTGGAGTAACAAATTGTTGATAGTTTTTCTTTGCTTAAAAATACTTTTCTCTCACTGTTTTGAAGACTATTTCCCAGAGTATTCAATGTTTCTTTTGAGATGTCAGCTGCTTGTCTTATATGCTGCCTCTTTGAAAATAATATGCCATTCCTTTCCCTAACCTCTGCATCTCGGGCTACTTTTGAGATGGTCTCTCTGTATTCGTGTTTTGCAGTTTGAGTATGATGTGCCTAGATGTGTTTTTCTTTTTATATTTGCTGCTTAAAGTTGGCTGAATTCTTAAATCTTTAGATTTGTGTCTTTCATCAGTTTGTAAAGTCCTCATTTAGTCAAATATATTCTAAATCCTTTTATCCTGGAGCAACATTCTGAATATTTTCTTTAGTTCAATATTATTTTTTACTTCTTTAATATTCAGCTAGATCTAATCTACCATTAAACAGTCCTTGAATTTTTATCATTTTTCATATGTAAAAATTTCCTTTCTCTTAAAAAAAAAATTTATTTACTAAAATCCTCAAACTTGTCTTTTATTCTCCTTGAACATTACAAATGTAGTTATTTTGCAGTTTGCTTCTAGCAACTCCATTGTATAGATTCACTATCTCGTTTTTAAGCATGCAAACTTGTCTCAAGTATGCCTCATTATTTTTCACTGATTTTCAGGCAACCTGTATAAAAAACTGTATATATAATTTAAAACTTTGGATGTTTATCTCTTCCTACAGAGAAGATTCATGTTTACTTCATGCAAAAGGCTAAGATATTAGTATTTCAACAATATTGACAATTTAGCTATACTATTCAGGACGCTAATTATTTGAAACTGGTTTTCAGATTCTGTGAAGGCCAGACTATTTCTTGTTCATCTTTTCCCTTAGACTATACCTTGACAGGTTTCAGCCTAAAGTCTAGGTCTTTACCAGGTACACCCCTGTCTTAGTTTAGATCTAGTGGTGCTGTAACAAAATACCACAATTGGATAGCTTTAACAAAGAGAAATTTATTTTCTCACAGTCTAGCAGGCCAGAAGTCCAAATTCAGGGTGTTAGCTCCAGGGGAAGGATTTCTCTCTCTGTCGACTCTGGAGAAAGGTCTTTGTCATCAGTCTTCCCTGGACTAGGAGCTTGTCCGTGCAGGAACCCCGGGTCCAAAGCACACGCTCTGCTCCTGGTGCTGCTTTCTTGGTGGTATGAGGTCCCCAACTCTCTGCTTGCTTCTCTTTCCTTTTATCTCTTGTAAGATAAAAGGTGGTGCAGGCCACACGCCAGGGAAACTTCCTTTACATTGGATTAGGGATGTGACCTGAGCAAGAGTGTTACATCACACCCTAATCCTCTTTAACCACAGGCAGATACTATGATAGGAAAATCACAAAATGGAGGACAACCACACAATACTGGGAATTATGGCCTAACCAAGTTGACACATATTTTTTGGGACACAATTCAATCTATAACACCCCCACTCTGCCAGCCCTTGTTGTTGTTGTTATTGGTTGTTGTCAAGTTGATTCTGACTCATGGCTAGCCCTTAGTAGGTCCTAAAATCCTGTTTCATTCACCTAGATCAGTAGTCCACAACTTGTCTGGTTGTCTTACTATAGCTTGCACGTTGCTGTGATGCTGGAAGCTACTGGACCAATAAGCAACATCATGATAAATGGAGAAAATATTGAAGTTATCAAGGATTTCATTTTACCTGGATCCACAATCAATGCCCATGGAAGCAGCAATCAAGAAATAAAACGATGTATTACATTGGACAAATCTGCTGCAAAAGGCATCTTTAAAGTGTTAAAAAGCAAAGATGTCACTTTAATGACTAAGTTATATGTCTGACCCAAGCCACAGTCTTTTCAATTGCCTCATATGCATATGAAAGCTGGACAATAAAAAAGGAAGACTGAGGAAGAAATGACACATTTGAATTATGCTATTGGCGAAGAACATTGAATATACCATGGACTGTCAGAAGGATGAACCAATCTGTCTTGGAGAAAGTATAGCTAGAATCCTTCTTAGACGCGAAGGACAGCTAGAATGCTCCTTAGAAGCAAGGATGGTGAGCCTTCATCTTGCTTACTTTCTACATGTTATCTGGAAGGACAAATCCCTAGAGAAAGACATTATGCTTGGCAAAGTAGAGGGTCAGTGAAAAAGAGGAAGACCATCAATGAGAAAGAATGACACAGTGGCTGCAACAATGGGCTCAAATATAACTACTACTATTGTGAGGATGGTGCAGGACTGGGCAACATTTTCTTCTGCTGTACATAGCTGCTACGCACAGTGTTGCTATGAGTCGAAGCTGACTCAACGGCACTTAACAACAACAGATCAGTAGTTGGAAAACTATATTTTCTTTCACCTAGAGCAGGAGGTAGATTCAGCCTGATGCCTGTTTTTGTAAATAAAGGTGTATTAGAACATAGCCACACTCATTTATTTACATATCTGCTTTCTCACTACAGTTAAGTGACAAAGTTGAAAAATTATGGCAGATAACTTGTGGCTCACAATAACTAAAACATGTACTATCTAGTTCTTTACAGAAGAAGTCTGCTGATCCCAGAATTGATGGCTGACCCTAATGGAAAAGCCAAAGACCCAACTGCTTTGTGCTTTTTTTTGGTTTCCTTTATCTCTGAAATCTTAACCCCATATTCTCCACCGCCTTATTAGCACTCTAATATTTTGAAACAGAGAAGTTTTTTTTTTTCCCCCAAAAGTATTTATTTAGTTTTCCCAGTTGAGGAGTCTTCCAAACTATTTAGTCCAACATTACCTAAAGTAGAAATTTCTTTCCTAGGTTCTGAGAAGCAGAGGATAGCTTTTGTTGGTAGGCATTTAATGGGATTTCACTGTGTATAAAATGTGGTCAAATTGATTCCGCCTCATAGCCACCCTATAGGATCCCTGATGGTGCAGTGGTTAAGAGCTTGGCTAGCTAACAAAGGAACTCTTAGTCAAAACGTCAGCAGTTCGAATCTACCAGCTGTTCCTTGGAAACCCCGTGGAGCAGTTTTGCTCTGCCCTGTAGTGTCTCTAAGAGTCGAAACTGACTCGACGGCAATGGGTAGTGAGTAAAACATGGTACTAAAACCTGTTGGCTGATATGTAAGAAGGCAAACCCCTTCTCTTGATAAATGAAAATCTATTTGTAAACTATGGAGTTATAATACTTCCTTTATTCTCAGAATAGGTAGAATGTGGTAGGCATTACTGATTTGGTCATGCTTTATGAAGTCTATTAAGTCCTTCTATATGTCTATTTTTATAAATTTTAGGATTTTCACAAATTTCCATTAATAAAGGCAAATATCAGTAGTCTAGTGAATGTGCTTTTTGTTTAAGAATATTGTAAAAAACCAGGATTTGCCACCTGTTAGCACTATGTTTAAATTTTATGAGCCTAGACTCCTTTGTTCTTTTTAAAAAATGAGTTTAATAATACTTTGCAGAACTGACAAGAGAATTGAATGAAATGACAGATACAACATGCCTACAAATTGCCAGTCCCCATCCTTTTTTTCTTTTCTTTGAAGTAAGATGTAGGGTAGTGGACCTCTGCCTTGCTGCACGTCAAAGTCACTGGGAGATCATGCTGGTACCTAAGACTGACCCTGACTAATTCACAATCTTCCAGAATCACTTTGAATGAGTCCTCTGTTTGTCTAGGGTTAAGAATCACTGAACAGTTAAAGGAATTTCAAGTTAGATAGATCTGGGTTCAAATTTTGCTACCATTGTTTGTGTGTAATCTTTGTCCAATTTTGTTTTATGTCTGAGCCTCAATTCCAAATCTATAAAGAGTGGATAACATCACTTTGCAAAACTGCAGAGAAATTTACAAATGATACATATAAGTTGCCTGACATATAGTAGTTACTCAATAAAAGGAAGATTTTATTAAACCTTTCTAGTTATTCCCAGCTTTCATGACCAGAATTTAGGATTCTGTTACTCTATATATTCTGACTTTGACCATTCTCCTAAAATCCAAATTTGTCTTCTCAACTAAAGATCTAAATATTTCCATTCAGATGACTGCGTGAAGCTCAAACTCTCCATGACCCAGCGGGAATCTGGGATACACACACCACACACACACACACACACACACACACACTTTTTTCCCAGTGCTTTGCATGGCTGCTTGCTTCCCATCACACTTCTCTCTCTCCATTTAATTTCTCTAGCGGCATTTCTTAACCTACAAAGCTAAAGTAGCCATTTTTACAAAATCAGTCACCATTTCATTAATCTGTATTTGTATTTTTCATATCACTTATCTCTCTATGAAATTATCTTTTATTTATCTCTGTATGCATTTGCTTCTGTTCCTCACCAGGCAATAGAAACTTCATGATGACAGTTTTTTCATTTTATTTCCAGTGCCTAGAACTGATTACACGCTACTACAGAACTGATTGTGCACTCAGAAGGCACTCAATAGTTGTATGTAGATTACTTGCATTAAGTTCTGACTTAAAACTACGACTGAAGAGCATTCTCTTTTCTAACTCCATACAAAATTCTTTAACTTACCTCATTTAGGTGCCTGTGTCGTATCTGTGAACTTGCCTTTTATTTCTTATAAAAACATATGCTCCTTGAGTTCAGGGCCTATCTATTATGTATTTTGATTTGGTCAGCACCTAGCAATAAATGAGTTAATGAATAAGTAAATAAATAAGCAGTCAAATTTGCCCTATCAAAGACAAACATGTTTGACAACAGCAAAACCAATTAGTTAAGCAACATGAAATAAATTGAAATTGTTATCGCTACATTTGCGCAGGGATTGTATCAAAATATAAAGAAACAATAAACTGTGGTAGATAAGAGCCTATGGTCTGAAGTTAGAGAAAGAAAATTCTAGTTGGGCCACTGCAGCAGAGGCCCTTTAAACTCCTCACCAATATTCCTGGGAACTTTCTGTCTGCTCCTGTTAGTATTCAATTGCCACAATCTGCGTTTGTGTACCCAAGGCGTCCCTTCCCAACTCTTCCCCACCTATGGAAAGCAAAACTTCCCACGTGGGCTTGGCCTAGGAATTAAAATCCACAAGAACATCTCTCAACTAATAACTGTGAGTAGTTGCTCTAAAATCACCCCAGTTTCCTTGTCCCTGGCTGTGATAATTCCTAGGTGTGGCATTTGTACCGATTCCCAGATTGTCCCTATGTCGGTAAGTTCCAGTTGCCCACAGTGGTAGTGGTCAATGATGCACTGGCTGAGTGTTCTGTATATATTATCTGTACAATCTTTGCAATGACCATAGACTCAGATTTAAAGGGTAAGTTGCTTAAAGTTGCAGAGCAGATTTGAAAAAGGAAGTTGTGCCTGTGGCAGTCCAGAATTCATACTCTTAAATGAATATTTTTAGAATTATTTTTTGTTTCATCCTTGATACCAGTAAAGTACTTGCCATATTTAGCTTTTAATTTATCGGTATCTGATGATTAGACTGTTAAAAGATGAAAGTATCCGATGTAAATAAAAAAGAAGCTTTTGAATTTTAGTTTACACGAGATTCAACTAGAGGACTTATTAAAATACAGATTCCTATTTCACAGCTAAAGATGTCAATTCAGTTTGTAAGGGATGGTATATGCATTTTAACACACTCTCTAACTGATTCTAAGCAAGTAGTACAAGAACTGCATTGAGAAATATAGTGATAATAATTTAAAAATAGAAATTTTCTGACCATAAGTTGGCAAGCACTAGGATTACATTAAAGGTTCTAAAGGACATAAAGCTCCTGTTCCAGGACACATTTTGTAATATTTTTCACCATATGGGGCCACAGGGCAACTCCAGTTGTAAAAGGGGGAGATCTAACCTGTGTTAGCATCAGTAAGCTAAGAAGACCTCATTAGAACGAGACATTAAGGTGGCTTATTTTAAGAGTTTTTAACACACTGGGACCAGCTGGAACTTTTGAAAAGGAGACGTTGTTTATCCTCACACTAAATAGGCCCTGTGGTTTCAACCTCTATAACAATTAAGGAAAAAGCACTTTTTAAGCACCTTGCTTGCAGTTACCGCACAGAATCAGCAGGAGGTTCAGCCACTGCACTTCAAGAATGCAGAGAGAAACAGCATTGACTAAGAAAGGCAGGGTGTAATTTTGGGCTCTTCATTTTCTGTATCCAATTCAGGGGATTAAAATCTAGCTTTAAAAGTCTCTGAATTATAAGGAAGTAGGTACCTGTTGCCTTCCTTCCCGGGTTTTCTTGCAAAAGGATATTTATTAGAAGACTCTTCTACTCCCAGATTCTTTGATCACCCTTCATAGCTGGAAAGTAGCTCTGAATTTTCTGGTAGAGCCAAACACTTGTTTGCTTTCGCTGATAAATAAATGAGGTGCCGCAGGAACTTCTGTTTCCTTTCTGTTTCCGTAGGGAATGTGTTTTCTCCTAAATGAAAACACCAAATGTCTACATGATTTAAATTGTAACTTTGTACCTAGACATCATTTTGAAATCCTTAAGACTAAAAAAAAAATTGTATAATGAAAGAAAAAACGAAAAGCAATTTATGTAGTGAGACTGTATTGTGCTTTTCCACCAAATCAACAAATGAATTTTAAGCCTATTCCTACTTGTTTTTGCCCCCACTTTCTCTTGTAGTTGGCAGCTAGAGTGTTTACATCAAACAATAACTGGATTATGAATGTCTGCCAATTGCCTTCTTTCTTGGTGAACAAACACCATTTTTAGATTCCTGGCTGGGTCAACTAATTCCTACACTGAATGGAAAAATTAAGGCATGCAGAATAAAATGAAATAAGTAAATCTGGAAGTGCTTGAGGATATGTGAATTACTTTTATACTTTCATGTAAGAGAATGATACTTGCCATTAAAAATACCTAACTTTAAAACTATGTGCACAATATATTTTGCACTTAATATGTATTAATCAATCAATAATCATTTACTGTTGAGCTTGTGTAACTTACTATTTATATCCATCAATAATCTGTATTTTTGACAAACAATAATTTGCAGAACAGAGTACAGTAGCTCGATGATTTTTTCTCTTCTTGTTTCTGTACTCAATATATTCACAAAAAATCAGTTAATAAATCCTATTTTATTTACCTTACACTTCTGAATCAGTGTAGACTCGAGTTTCAGTCTAATGCTGGCATAAGGGGCAATGAACTGTGAATAACTTTATAATTAGGTTCATTTTGCTTTGTCAGTGGCTAAACCATTGGATGCAGTACAAGAATGAATTCTCTTGACCAGAATAGTTTTCTATAGAAAAAAAAGCAATTTCTATTGTTATTTCTACGACCAACATAGATTTAATATTTGTTCCTAAAATCATATTAATTAAACTCTCTATGTAAAAGAGATAAAGAAATTGTATAGACAAAAGAACCTCGACCTACTTTTTAAAACAATAGTTTCTCAAATATGGTCCCAGTAGATTTTATGAAGTTTACTCAGAACTGGATAATGATAAAAGAGGAAGATGAAAAGAGCTTAAGGTGGTACTTTTGGGATTTGAAGCAAAAGAACTAAATTAAACTGACAAAGTAATGGGCATTTTACTGTGGGTGTGATAGTGACTGGATCGGATAATTTCTTCTGCTGCAATTGCAAATTGCTATATGTTACTATCTGAGTGAAGTGAGAGATAGAATTAGTATAAATGCTCTAGGGAAGACAATCAAAAAATATTTACTTAATGTTTATTGTGTGAAAGGTAGTGCACTTAACTGTGGGGGGAATATAAACGTGACTAGTTTCTGTTATCTAAGAATTCTTGACAATCAGAGTTTCTCACTACAACCTGAAACTTAGGGAGATAAGGAGGGATATACCTGCACTTACCTTTGCTGATGTTCTGTGCATGAGGTGGTGGCCACATGTCCCTCTTTTACTGGTCATATATTCCTCTTTGATGAACCTGGAAAACAAAACAAAACCCTTTGCCACTGAGTTGATTCCAACTCATAGCAACCCTTTAGGACAGAGTAGAACTGCCCCATAGGGTTTCCAAGTCTGTAAGGGTCCAAATCTTTCCAAACAGCAATCTAGACGACAATGCCAATTGACAAGAATCGACACTGAAGACGAATTTTCTTCATCATTCCTAGAAAACACTAAATTATTCTCATCCTCTCCAGTCATATAAAATTTGCAAGAGACTATAGTATGCTATGTCTTGTTACCAAAACCAAACCAAACCCGATGCCTTTGAGTCGATTTTGACTCATAGGGACCCTAGAGGACATAGTAGAACTGCCCCCACAGGGTTTCCAAAGAGGGGCTGGTGGATTTGAACTGCCAACCTCTTGGTTAGCAGCTTGAGCTCTTAACCACTAGGGCTCTCCCAGGAGTACCATGAAAGCAAAGTAATATAATACATACTTTCTGAGACTCCACTGTGTGTCAGTGTGTCAGTCTCTGGGTCACATACTGGGGATATATGGATAAAGGTTACATAATCCTCACTTTAGAGAAAGTTATTGGCTTAATTATCTAGGGCTGCTATAGCAGAAATACCACAAGTGGATGGCTTAGACAAACAGAAGTTTATTCCCTCACTGTCTGGTAGGCTAGAAGTCTGAATTCAGGGCATCAGCTCCAGTGGAAAGCTTTTTCTCTCTATGGGCTCTGGAGGAAGGTCCTTGCCATCAATCTTCCCCTGGACTAGTAGCTTCTCAGTTGCAGGGACCCCAGGCCCAAAAGACTCGCTCTGCTCCTGGCTCTGCTTTGTTAGTGATATGAGGTCCAACGTCCTTCCGCTTGCTTCTCTCTTTTACATCTCACAAGAGATTGGCTCAAGACACAATCCAATCTTGTAGATTGAATCCTGCCTCATTAACATAACTGCCACTAATCCCATCTCAACCACATCACGGAGATAGGATTTACAGCACATAGGAAAATCACGTCAGATGACAAAAAGGCGGACAATCATACAATACTGGGAATCATGGCCTAGCTAAATTGACACATATATTTTGAGGGGACACAATTCAATCCATGATGGTTATGTAAATTGGTGTTAGAGAAAAAAAGCTCCTTTTGCATTTTTAAATATAAACTTTTTCTTATATCTTCTCTTCCTAGTCTTCATCCTCTATCTCCTTCTGTTCTTCACCTCTTCCTCCTGCTCTGCCTCCTCCTCTGTCTTATTTTTCATCTATTTATCAGAATTACCCTTAGTACCACAATTTCAGTGTAATGAATCTAATGATACACCTGGAGTAACTCCTCCACTTATCTGTTGCCGTTGAGTTGACTCCGGCTCATGGCAGCCATGTGTGTTACAATAGAACTGTACTTCACAGGGATTTCGGTGGCTGATTTTTTGGACACGGATCACCAGGCATTTTTTTTCTGAGGCGACTTTGAGTAGCCTCCAACATTTTGGTTAGCAGCCGGACACAATAACCATTTGCACCACCCAAGGACTCCAACTCCTCCACTATTTTAGATCATGTTCTAAAGGTAGAGACAATTACAATTGTAAGATAGTAACTTGATCCTGTATATAAACCTTGACTTTCACAGACGAAAACACGAAAAATAAATCAAAAATTACTATTGAGTTTCTTGTACAGTGAGGAAAATCTTTTCTCTCTGATCCAAATATAGACAAATGTCAGAAAAGTTATTTGTAAAAAACATTAAATGCATAACCATAATAATTAAAAGAAAAAACAAAAAAACACAACTACCATGGACTTGATAGAGGGGAAATCCATAACCTTAAACAGAGGGGTCTACAGAGTGCTGGATATTAGGCATATGGGGATTAAAGACCAAGGCTTTAATGCCTGCTAGGAATGGGAGCTGAACATACACACACAAACCAACCAACATCTACACAGTAAGCTGTACAGTAGGTCTAAGTTGCTATCCTCACTGTCCTAAGCTTGCAACTGGGTAGACTTTACTAGTTTATGAAAGAGGGGAGACATGAGACTTTTGCTTGATAAGGAACTGGGTTTTTACCTTAAAAGCAGAATTACACTAGTAGTACAGTTGGGGAGATCCAAAGATTTTAAGTATGCTTGGATAAGAGACAAAGAGATATACAACCCATAGGGATGGTTTTTCAGGGGAAAAAAAAATTGTATGAGTTCACAAAAACATTTCAAATCGCCAGAGGAAGCCCAGTGTTCTGAATGATACAAGACTGATAAGATTGGCAACAAAGCGAATTTATGCTAGAGCCCTGGTGGCTCAGTGGTTAAGAGCTACAGTTGCTAACCAAAAGGTCAGCAATTCAAATCCGCCAGCTGCTCCTTGGAAACCCTATGGGGCATTTCTACTTTGTCCTATATGGTGGCTATGAGTTGGAATTGACTCCATGGCAGTGGTATATATATATATATATACACAAGGTTAAAAGGGGCCTTGGTGGTGCAGTGGTTAAGCACTTGGCTGCTAACTGAAAGGTCTGCAGTTCAAACTTAGCCAGTGACTGCACAGGAGAAAGATATGGCAGTTTGTTCCCATAAAGATTTACAGCTTTAGAAACCCTATGGGGCAGGTTTACCCAGTCCTATAGGGTTGCTATGAGTTAGAGTCAACTTGAAAGCAACTTTTTTTTTTCATATTAGCTTAATAGAGCATCCTGAAAAATTCTTTAAAAAAAGGAAAAGTATGGTTAAAATAACCAGAGTTTAAGCATGTTAGGGGAATAATATCCATGGAATAAGAATGGGCATATACGAAAAATTGGAAATTTTTAAAATAAAAATGTAGTCATTGAAAAAATAATAAATAGTCTTAAGAAATGACTGTGCACAGCTGAAGCTAGAAATAGCAAACTAGACGGCTCAAGTGAAGGAATGCTCCAAAATGCATCAAAAGTTAGAGGGATAACAAAAAAATTAAAAAAAAAAAGCAACTAAACCGGTCGAGTCAATGTGACTCATAGCGACCCTATAGGGATAACCCAACAAAAAACCAAACCCATTGCCATCAAGTCGAATCTGACTCATAGCAACCCTATAGCACAGAGTAGAACTGCCCCGTAGAGTTTCCAGTGAGTGCCTGATGGATTCGAACACGCCGACCTTTTGGCTGGCAGTAGTAGCCCTTAACCACTAAACCACCAGGGTTTCCCATATAGGGATAGAACTCATAAAACGGATGCAAAATTTGACAGGTAGGGAACTTACACTAAAACCTGAACTGTAGGAGTTCTCAAATGCACTGAGCAGAGAGGGGAAGAGGCAAAGAGAGAAAACTAATACAATTAAAGAAAGACATGAATCCTCAGATTTGAAAATTAGATCTATAATTAGAAGGATGTATTTTTAAATGTATATACATTGATTACAAAAAAAGAAAAGAAAGTGAACCCAGGAAATAAGAATAAAAAGAAAAGCTGAAAAGCTATTAGAGTGAAAAGTGAGATTAGCTACAATAGAGTGGCAATCAGATTGATTCCGATTTCTTATCAGCAAAATAGATGAGAGTAATATCTTTAAAAGAAAACAAAAGAAGTTGAACCTAGAATTCTATAGCAATCTATATTTTCTTCCACGAGTAAAGGTGAGATAAAGACATTTTTGGACATACATTACCATAAATTTTTACTACTCACAGGCCCACTATTATTAAAGTATGTATATATATACATATATATATATACATACACACATATATACCACTAAAAAAATGCAGGGCTGAAGACAGCAAAAGAAAGAGAAGTGCAACAGTCAGGAGTGAGCACAAGTATTTGTCAAATAGTTATATACATCTAAGTAAGTAATAGTAACGAAATAATAATAATGTCATATGTGTACAAATACAATGAAAATAAAATTCTAAAGCTATAAACATGGGAGACGGGGAGTTGTGATTCAGCAGGAAGTTAAAGTTCTTTGTTAGAAAAACATTGAATACATGTGTTAATAATAAAATGACAGTTATTAAAAGAGTAAAAGTAGAATGAATATATTTCAAAAAAGTTGTGAAATGAGAATAAAGACAACTACGTAAGTATAAAAAAACAGAAAAGAAGGGGAAAAATGCAAAGAAAATACATACTCAATAGGAATAAAAAAGAATAACAACTAATTTCAATAATAATCAAAATTAATATAAAGAGATTAAACTCCTCAGTTAAAGAAATACTCTCAGGTTGATCATTGTAATCCAGATATATGCTCTTTATAAAAGAGCTAATTTTGTATATACAGTGCAGAAAAGTTGGAAATGGAAGGATGGAAAAAAATAAGCAACATCCAACAAACAGAAAGCTAATGAGAGAAGGTAAATGTCAGAAAAATAAGAATTTAATACAAAATAATAAATAGTATAAAAGATAAGAATTTTGTACCAATAAAATAGACAAGCCATCAAGGAGATTAGCAGTGAATAAAGCTCATGAAATAACACTATAATATCAACATACTTAAAGCAAAAATGCATAAATATGTTACGATAATGCAAAAATACACTCATATTTAGGGAGGTTTTAAGACATTGCTTTCATAAAGAAATTGACAGAAGGAAAAAAATCTGTAAGGATATAGAAGAGTTAACACAATTATTAAACTTAATTTACTACATGCATACAGAACCTTGCATCCAAGAGCCAGAAATATAGATTCTTCTTCTTTAAGCTTGTAAAAAGAAAAATTACAAAATGTTAACCATATAAAATACCTCAGTTAAAGTCACACACATACACACACACACATCAAATCTATTTGGAAGCTTAAAAGCACCCTCCATTACTTAAAAGTGCCACATAATTGCTCTTTTAAAAAAAGAAATCAAATAACTTAGATTTATGGAAAAAAATCTTACTGAAAATATAAGATAACTAGTCTTGAAGGGGCTTTGATGGTGGTGACAGTAGTTAAAGCGATCAACTGCTAACCAAAAGGTCAGTGGTTTGAAATTACCAGGGCTTCGTGAGAGAAAGATGTGGCAGTCTGCTTCTGTAGAGATTTACAGCCTCAGAAACCCTATGGGGCCACTATGAGTTAGAAGCAACTCCACAGCAGTGGGTTTGGTTTTTGTTTGTTTTTTTTTTTGGTGTTCATTAACAACAATTTAGGAACACCAATGTGGCAGTTGCTACAGTCTTAAATGCCTTCATTGTAAAAGAATAATACCAAGCCTTTAATTCAAAATACTAGAAAAAAAGAACTAATAAAAGCCCTAAAAATAGAAAGAAATAAAGAAAAATTAAGCTAAGTACAAAATAATAAATACAATAAAAATAAATAACACAGATGGCAAAAAATCTTGGTGTTTTGTAAATAATCATAAAAGATAAGTTTTACCAATACTTACCAAACCCAAGACACCCAATAATGGAAAAAGAAAAGACACAGAAAAATAATATTAGTAATTTAAAAACATCAGTACAACAAACTGTGTAAGGTCTGCTTTCATTGAGTTCTCATTGCTGAATTTATTTTGTTATCCTAGGTTTCGTAACGGAATAAATTTTTGTATTACGTCACTTAATCTTGATTTTTTAAAAAATAGTTATTTAGGACTTACTATTGTGATTTGAAGGCACATCATTTGGCAATTAGATCTAGCTTTTTATGTAAGTTCATTAGCTGATTTGTGCTGGAGACAAAGCATTTAAATATTTTCTGTTATTGTGACAGGTAGAATTGTGTGTCACCTTCGCTGGGCTATGATTCTCAGTGTTTACATGTGATCACTCTCATGACAGAATCTGCTGTGAGTAGCCAATCAGTTGAAAGAGAGTTTCCTTGGTGGTGTGGCCTGCATCTGAATATAAGCATGCATTCTTTCTTTTTTGTTCACTCTTGATTCTGTGGCTGCCTCTTGTTCATCTGACTTCTGGTTCTTGGGACTTGAGCTATCAGCTTATCTGTCAATCTTGGGATTTGTTGATCTTCACAGTCTGTGAGCCGGAGCTCTGCTCTCCGACCTGCCTATCTTGGGTTCACTAACCCCCACAGCTACATGAATCAGGAGAAGCCTTGCAGTCTTGCCTGCCAGTCTTGGGATTTGTCCATCTTCACAGCCTATGAGCAAGAGCCTTGCTCTCCCACCTGCCAATCTTGAGTTTGCCAGCAACTGTGGCTACGTGAAGTGAGAGAAGCCCCTATCCTGATCCAATGACTTAGAATGTTCCAGCCTCTACAATCAAGTGAGCCATTCTCTTGATATAAATCTCTCTCTGTATATATTTATACGCTTTACTGGTTTTGCTTCTCTAGAGAACCCAGCCTAAGATAGTTATCAACCTTCTTTTTCTTCTGTTTGCTTTGTTCTGCTGTTGTCTGTCTGTATGTATAAAGTCTTGTTTCTGGTCTTTTTTGTTGTTGGAGATTGTCTTGTTTCCATTGGATATATAAAGGAGTGTTGCACAGGGAAAGCATGGAGACTTAGACCTGATAGTTCTATAACCCAGTCAAGCTGACTCTGCGAACTAACGGTTGGGATTCTGTTAGACCAGTGACCAATATCAGAAGAGATGATTGGTCAAACTTTCCTTGGGTCTCCTACAGAGTCTTCAGAAGACCACTATCTGGCATTGTACATATTCCATGGTTTGGGGACAGTAATTGTCAGGTCATTGTTCATAATGTCACTTCGTAGTCTCTGTTTGGTAAAAAAACCCAAGACACTCTACACCGCCTTTAACTGCCTATCATTGCTCTCTTTTATGTTAGGAGATGTCTATGCCAAATCCACAGTCTCCTTCTGTGATTACTTCTAATCCCTATATAAAGTTACACTTACTTCTGTAGATGGGAAAATTTTGACTCAAGTAATAATGGTTATTATGAGAAAATTTTTACAGGCTAAGAGCAAAAATTTAATATATATAAAAGAAACTCTAGAAAAATAGGAGAAAAAATACCAAATATTAAATAATCAGTTTCTTTATGTGGTATGCTGAGGCTCAAAAATAAAATTCTAAGTCCAAGGTAATTTCCTCAAATGCTGTATCTTCCTGAAACTTGACCCTCTTTTTTCTCTTTCTACATAGATATGTCTGCACAACACACTCATACTCCTTTTATTCCTTCTGCTCCTTTCTCTGACTTTCTAAATCATCTACACTTTCTCTATGTTTTCAGAAAAGGAGCAATCACATTGTAAAATTGCTAGACCAGAAGGTAGATCTATAAAAGCTGAATTGAAAACTCTGATCTAGAGTCAAATTAAGAGCTGTAATTAAGGATTTTCCTAAAATTAAGAAGATAAAACTTTCTATAGAACTCAGGATTTTGGCTTACATGCATTATTCTAGATTAGTAAATGTATCAACTAGTTAACTTAATTATTAACGTCTCAGAATCAGAAAAATAATTAAGCAGTAGGGTAAGAAAAAGAGGATTTAAAAAACCCAGCTTTGTACAATTTTTAAAATATCTTAATAGAGTATGCAAAATAGGGAATAGACTACATAAAGACAATTCAGAAGCCTTTTAAATGTGGTAAAGTCATGCATAATCTTGATCTATCACAATTCTGAAAGAAAAAAAATAAATAACCATGCCCTAAAGGATGCTTCCAGCCATCTCCAAATGACTTTGATACATTTTCTTTCTCTTGGGGTAACGCTTATGAAATAATAATACTATGTTTATTTTCAAGATAGATTGAAGCAATTTCCTGTTGAAAATTCACAATACTTAAACTGAATTTTGAAACAAAACTACTAATGAAGGATAAATTCAACATTGTGTGTGTGTGTTTTCTAAATGATCTGATTTCTTCATCCAACGAAACATATTCTGGTGAGAGGAGCTAGATAATACACAAGTCAGCAACACCGTTGATAACAAAAATACTAGAAACAGTGACAGTTCCCTTATAGATGAGTTAATAAATGAAAATGTAGTATCTCTATGTACCCGCTATGATGCAGCATTCAAAAGAAAATATTTGGAACTGTAGATACCAGCATATATAGATCTGAAATCATAATGTCAAGTGAAATAATAATCCTGCAGAACGGACACAAAGACAATGTTCCATTTATGAAAATTTGAAAACATACACCAAGAATAACATATTGTACATGATGGATATACCGTGTTGAAAAGTGGAAAAAGATAGACAAGAATGACTTGTCACATTCTCCTGCGAGTGGTTGCCTTGAGGATAGAGGATAGAATAAAGGCATGGCTTTGTGCTGGTTGTCAAAAGACACTTTGATTTTATGAATGCTATTTTATTTCTTTTATATAATATATTTAGGGAAATAAGACAAAATACAAATAGCTGTTTTGATGGTCAAGATGACTCAGTACATTTATGCTTAACTGTCCCTCCCCTCCCCAAAACATGCAACACTAACAGAAGAAGAGAAAACCAAAAACTGTTAATGAAGATTGCTCGCAAAATAAACATATCTGTGGACCATAAACATAAAAAATAAAAATTGTGAGCAGGCTGAAGTAGTAGTTCAGCTGGACTTCTGATACAAAAGTAATGTAATAAAGGAGGTAATAATTTTTTCTCTTGAGATGGAGAGTGATCTAGGTTCACTCTGGAAAACCAGAGATCACTGCTGGACTTTCTCAATGTATGAAAAGATAGCAAGGGAAAAAAAAAAAAAATACTGGAGCTGAATTCCTCTTGGAAATATATGTATGGATCTAGACAAGAAAGACAACACAGAAAGACCTTGAGACCAGGAATCAAGCAATATTCATTATTACTGTTGATGCACAAGAGTCAAGATCGCCAGGAACACACCTGCACTCAAACAGCTGTGTTTGGTATTTGATGCCACATAGGAGATTGTAAACCATGTGAACAACGGGAAGCCTGGTATGTTTTAGAAAGAAGGTGTTAATAGTCACTTGCTCTACAATTCAGGCTACATTAGGTGAATTAGAGGAGTGTTAATGAAGTGGGCATCTCTTTTGGAGTGGCTGCTGTCAGAAAGCAGCGATAATCCAGGGACGAGGCATCTAAGTGATTTTTATCTAGGAAGCCAAGTTCTCATTGGAAAGAAGCAATAGCCAATCAGGATAACTGGGAAAAAGGGATGCCTGGTCCCTCTTTTCCAGCTGGGGATGCACTGTATATTTGTTTTTATGATCTTGTTTTGCCTTGTTTCATCACAATCATAGATACGGTATTTTTACGCAAACAGCGGGCAACTTCTGCGTTTATTTGCTGACCATGCCCTCAGTCTGGGAAGCACCCTTACTAGCGCTGCCACGCCAATCCTCCTCCACATGTTGCTATAAAAAAAACAGCATAGCTTATGAAAACACCTCTCGGGAGGAGGGTGAGGCAGACAAACAAATGCAGAAGGCATGCGTTATTTTCCTAAAAATATGGTAGTCTTGTCTGATGTTGATATTCTGTGAAAATGTTTACTTTCAGTAAGTGAGTATGACAGTCTAGCTGGTGGGAACTAGAGCGGATATCACGTCAGCTGCCAGACCCGCACCTTTTCTTTCTCTTTTCCATGGGGCAACACTGATACGCAAAGGTAAGTTTTTGACGGAGGCCACAGGGGAGTTAGGTGAGGCAACTGTCGAGTCATAAACTGGAGGGGATGCGCAAAGGGGCGGGGGTATGTAAATAAATATAAGTGTGTCACTTCCTCAGAATGTATCCCATTAACTTATTGCCTTCGAGTCTATTCCGACTCATAAAGACCCTATAGGACAGAGTAGAACTGTCCCATAGCGTTTCCAAGGAGCGGCTGATGGATTTGAACCACTGACCCTTCTGTTAGTAGTCAAACTCTTCACCACCTGCGCCACCAGTGCTCTAATGTATAAGAAAATCAAAATTCCGAAACCCACAAGTAAATGCAACAGGAAGGAAGGAAAACAAATCAATAATAAAAAAATAAATGCACTCCACTTTATTTTATTGGAAGATTCCAAATGACCACTTTCAAATAAGTAGGTTTAGGCTGTTCAATAAGAGAGTGGATTCAAAATTTCCTTTAAAAATTACAAAATAGTATCAGTTGTCAAATTTGTGTATAGAAGTGATTTATTTATTAGTCTTCATACATTTGTGTTCTTCTGTATTTTTTAAATTTCCCAAAAAACCTTTCCTGAAAACATTACTGGAATAATTGAGTATTCAGCATGTATTTAGCAACTATGAAAACAGAGCACAGTTCTTGTCATTCTGAGAGATACAAAGATATAGAAGGCATGACCTGCCCCTCAAGAGGGGCTGAGATAACACAGCTAATAAAATAAACAATGAAAGTGAACTAAAATATAGCGTAGACTTTAATTGAGTGATATAGTCTATACAAATTTAGCAAAGATGTATAGAAATACATCTTTAAGTAGTAAAAATATGATTTTTGGGGGGGTATGGTCAAAAGTGAAAGGAAATCAATGGCAATCTAATTTGAATGAAAATAAAAGTTTCTGCATATTTAGTTCTAGATTAGCATTAAGAAAAACAAAAACAAAACCAAAAACATGCAAACCAAATCAGTTACCTTTGAGTCGACCCCATGTGTGTCAGAGTAGAACTGTTCTCTATAGAGTTGTCAATGGGTGATTTTTTGGAAATAGATCTCCAGGCCTTTCTTCCAAGGTACCTTTGTGTGAACTGGAATCTCCAACAGTTTGGTTAGCAGCTGACCGTGTTAACTGTTTGCACTATGCAGTGACTCCATGTCCACTATATCCCAGTTTACATTCTCCCTTTTCCAGTCTTGATTCCCTTAATCCTTCAAAACTTCTCCCTATCCCCCCACCCGCCGGGAGATCATCCTTAGACATGCTTGTATGCAAATCTTCTTAGAAATTGTTTCTTGAGGGAGGGAAAATGTCTACAGTTTCTAAATAAAAATGAAAATTTTATACAGAAAATGAAGATTTGGATTTTTTCTCAATAATTTTACAGAATTAGTGTAATAATTTATAATTACAAATTAATTATTTTCCTTCTACCTAATTTAATAATATTAAATCTAAGAATTTTTTTTCAATTTTTATGTCATTTTAAACTATTTTCCCCTTGGAAAACTTCAGATAAAGCTAGATAGTTCCTCATTTACACACTAAAATGTTCAATCATAGGAGATGTAAAATGATTTTTGAGGGAAAGATACTGTAAAAGAAACTAATAGTGGAAGAAAATCGTGCAACGACAGTTTTCAGCACAGGAACCTTAAATAATGTCAAACAACATGCTACAGCTAACAGACTCATCAAGCTTTCCAAACAGTAAAATAAAACAAAGCAAAGCAAAACTAAACAAAAGACTCTTACTCTAATATTATCGTCTTGTTATCACAGAAGGAAAATCAGGGTTTGCACATTTGTGGATGCTTTAAAATATGTTAAACAGAAAAATTCAAGCTCTGTAATTTTTGGTTCCCAATTAGCATGTTCATCTACGAATTAGTTTTTAAGCACATTCTATGTGCCAGACACTTGATTGAGAGCTAAGGATGGAATTATCAATGAAACAGTTTTTGCCTTCAAGAACTTCCTGTGGAGTCGAGAATATAATTTATGAATGCATAGGTATGATGGTGGAGGCCAGCGCTTACCATGGCATGGACACAGAGTAGGGAGGGATTCATTTTGCCAAGGGTTTAAGAAAGGCCTCGAAATGTACTTGACATGAAGTGACTTATACGAGGAGTGGGGTATGTTCCGGGAGCATATACAAAGATAAGTGCAAGAACTTGTCATACCTGTTGAGCAGTACAAAATGGTGTTGCAGGCTGGTCCTTGCGTAGGATGAGGACACGAGTTAGCAGTGTGGTACAGAATGTGTGAGAGGGAACTGTAAGACATGGCTGTGCTTGTTTCAACTGCATCATTTATAACATGAGATATTTTGATTTGTGTTTGCCTTCAGCCCATAAATGATAAATAAATCTTGGGATTGGTGTAGATATTGGAACAGTCTGATGTTTGAATGGCTTTTTCAAAGCCTTTCTAAATCATAACAGGCTTCTCAGATGAAGGAATTAATAGAAGCAAAATAAATATTCTCCCTGTTATTTACAGCCCTTGTTGCATTGCCCCTGAGAATTGTAGAGAACGTTACATAAAATGGTCTTAATGAGTGCTAGATATTTTCTTAACGCAAGCATGAGAAAATACAGATTTCCTCAAAAATGAATAGCAAAAACATACTTCTTAAACTTCAATCAAATAAAGATTTTAGATGTGTTATAAATATGAAGGAAATACAAATATATATTTATTTATAAAACTTATATTTATAATATTGATATTTATTTATAAATATATAATTATATATATTTATTTTGGATATTTTTCAATATTTCACTAGGCACACTCAAGTTCCTTCAGCCACAAGGTATTTGTTCTGGGGTTCATTATATCTTCTAGTAAGCAAAACGTAATGATATTCTAATTGACCTAAAAAAAAAAAGTATTTTATTGAAAATGTTAAGAAGGTCAAATGATTATTTTGTTTTGGAATAACTTGTCAAATGTTGATAAACTAAACTTTTAAATTAATTTTTATCGCTTAAATTTTAAAAGATGAAAAATTAAGTCCAAGCTAGAATTACACTGAAAATACCTGCCAAAAGTAAACATAATGCCGAATTCTGACACTTGATAAAATTCAGAGTAGTATCCTCTGCTTAGAGATTTTCCCTCAGTTTATTCCTCCCAAGAAACTATACACTTTTCCTTCTTAGAAAAAAAGAGAATATATGTATTTTCCTACAGTATTGATACATATTACATAGAGTATGATATATACCAACAGTGTCAATAAAGCATGAATGCTTTGATAATTGACATCAGTAGAGATAACTATACTATAACTTCAATAACCAGCTATATGTTAGGTTTTATAAGATTTAGTATTATAATAATTTTTATCCTAAGAAGATAAGGATAATGAGCAGATGAAGTGGATAAAATAATCATGAAAAATTACTTTAAGTGTTACTGTTTATTAGCAATTGGACATCAAATAAATATTTCCATTTAAAATTATTCTATTATTTACCTTCATGATAATGCTATGGCTAACGTTATTTCTCAATTTCATATTTCAAAATATGACACAAAAAGCTAGAAAAATATAGAAGTGGCATCACAAATAAAGGATACATTCTTAATTTGAACAATTGAATTCTCACACCCAGAATTCCCAGATCATTGTTTAGTCTACTGACTCTTGTGCTAAAACACAATGTTGAGAGGAAAGAATAAGGACAGGATACCAGTATTGTATGGTGTGAGTCTCATAAATTGTGGGTAAGTAAAAATTAAGATAATGGACTTAATGAAGACAGCAAAACTCACCTATGCTTTAGTTAGTCCTGAGTGCATTATCTTGGTTTCTACAACTTTTCCTTTTATATATTTTGTGGTCCTTTCTTGGGTGACTGGTGAGTACTTGAAAAGAAAAAGAAAAAAACAGCAATAAAACTAAACTATTGGACATTTGCCCCAGTAAATAACAAGTTTATAAAAATGAAAATCATTGTCATAATCATTTACCATTTCAAAGCGCAACAGTGTCAAAGAGGGAAGAAAATGATGTGTGTGTGTGTATGTGTGTGTGTGCGTGTATTCAACTATCTCATTTGGAAAAGGGAGGAGGACTGGTAAATATATATTTCCCTCCCCCTTTTCCAAATAATAAAATTAAAACTATTTCAAAAAATAAAATCTCCAATTTTTTAAAATTAAAAATTAAAGGGAAATACATATCTTTGCCACTAGATGGCACACATTTTAATTTCACTTTGTTCACTTAGCTGCACTAAAACAATAGGTCATGACTTAAATTGATTTTTTCTTAACATTTTATTCAAAATAGGAATATGGTCACCATCATATATCAGATACACACATGACATAAAATTGTGGTAAGGACTACATAGTCATACTAATAATAATTACTGACCCCAAGTGCTGTTTTTGCATTCAAAATTATTTTTCCATCTTCCATTTTAAACAGCGTTTGTTCAAAATCCTCTAAGTGCTGTTTTATATTTTCTCTGCATCCGTTATAGTAATCCTGTCTAAGAAAAAGTAGACTTTTCTATTTGGTTATTTCCAATCGAATCATATAATGTCTTCCTTGTGTTCCTAGTTTCCAGAGACAATCTTCTTGGGTTAATGTCTACATAAAGAGGTTTGCCTTGTAAACCAGCAATCCTGTGTGGCTGAAACACAGCTTGGGTAGACATTGAGAAACACTTCTAGGAACTGAGCTCTGACTTAGGATCATTACATTTCTAAAGGATTTCAGTGGGCTTTCACCCAGCATCCTTACCTCTAATGGGAGCAGCAAGTTTGCATATGTTATTCTCTTTATAGAAAATTAATCGATTAGGATGGGAAATATTTGTAAAAAGAAAATGAAGTAATATTGGAAATAATAAAATTGCATTGTTTATGTTTTCCCCAAATTCTGTCTTAAATATGTTTGATTGTTCCACAAGCCAACCGTTGTTTCTCATTATTTTTCCCCTGACTTGTAGTAGAGATATTCATGAATTATCAAATGCAATGTACTTAAACATACTGTTCAGTTTGATGCTGAGCATTTTCCCTTCTTCAATCCATATTACATAATCTGCATTGAAATATCAAAAGGTCTGATGTCATTTTACATTTTGTTTGAGTTAGGCCTGGCAACCAAGTGTGGATTATAGTGATAAGCTAACTCTGCCGGAGCCCATCAATCTAGAGCAGTAAAACCACTGAAAGGTTTAAACATTCAAGCAAAGAGATGAAAAACAAGCCTTCACCACCATGCAATATTTCAGAGGATTTTGGCCTTTGTTTTATTCTAGCTAGATTGGTATGGAGGTACTTATCTCCTTTTTTAAAGTACATAACTTTAGAACAATTGAAATATAAGGAAGAAGTATTGACCATATTCTTTATATTACAACAATTGAAATATAAAGAATGTGGTCAATTCTTGTATAATGAATAAAGATAATAATAATAATAAGTCATACAGATAATGAAAGAGTACAATCTCAAAGTACCCCCTTTGTCTAAATGTCTCATCTTCATGATTTTCCTAATTCTTTTCCTTTGCTAGACATGATTTTTCTCTTTACTGAATTTCCAAGTTCTTGATTGATCCCTGTTTTCTTAGTCAATCAATCTTTTCTGAATTCTTTTGCATTGTATTAATAGTTCAGTGTAGACCAGACAGAGGAAACATTTCAAATACATTCTTCTTATGAGTATCAATCCCTTCAATCTTCTGATCAACATATTCATAATAAAAGTCTCCAACGTGGACAAATTTGATCACTGAACTTTGGAGTCAAGTGACCACAGTCTACATTTGGCTCTGTCACTTACCAGCCCTAAGACCTTAGAAAACCGCTGAATAACTGTACACCTCACTAGTGTTATGTAAAAGTGTTGGAACTTAACCCAGAGACTTGTCATAGGATTAAATAAGGCATTGTAAACTTGAAGCATGAAGCAAACATAAGGCAGCATTATCGTTCAGTCCTCCACCAAAGCAGGTGAGTACCTAGAAAAAATAAGCCCACGTCATGGCATTTTGTTCTTCTATGAATGTGTAATTTCTAAACTCAGATGGATCTTTAACACTGCTTTTCTTTTATGCATATTTATCGCGAGTTGACTCTCTTATGCATGTTTTTCCTACTCTCCTCATGTACTGAGGTCTGTTAATCAATTCATTTCAATAAATATTTATTCAGAGTTCCAGGCATTCTATGCTTCTGGCATTGCCTCCTACTGCACCGAGGAAATAGAGGTCATCGGGTGTAAATGTTTTCCTCTTGTCTGTATGAGAAGACATTACCTTCACTTACCATTTTCACTTTTTCCACTGACTCTGAGGTAGTGTTGATCTCTCTTCATTCTCAAGGAGTTATAGTTCTGATAAAATCTGATACCATCCAGTACCTTAGTGTTTCTATTATATAGTCTCTATTTTTGTATTTTTATTTTTCTTTTCTGTACTGAGTGATTCATACAGTCTTACGAACAAATTCAATTTATTCCTACCTTAATAACACCTTCCTTTGACCTTAAGGGTCATTCAAGTTACTGCCATTTCAGTTTTTCCTTCCCTTGTTAAAAACTTTATTTTAAAAATATTTATTATTTGTTCTTGAAACAATTAATAATCTACAGAAAAGTTGCAAGTATAGTGCAAGGGACTTTTTTTTTCCATGAACGTTTGAAAAAATGTTGCCAACATCACGTTCCATCATCTTCAATATATTAGTGTGTATTTTTTACTAACGAGAACATTCTCTTACATGAATGTAATATAACTACCGAAATTAGGAAATTAGCATCAATTCATTACCAACATCTAAACCTCAGTCTGCATTCATTGTTCACAAATTCTCCCAAGAATATTTTTAGAGCAAGATTATCCAGTCCATCATTACGTGTTGTATTTAATGTTTGTGTCTCTTTAGTCTTCTTCAACTGGGACGAGTCTATATTCTTTCCTGGATTTTCATGACCTTGACAATTTTGAAAATTGCAGGCCAGTTGTTTTATAGAATGCTCATCAGTTTTGATTTGTCTGATATTTTATTTGATGAGGTTCAGGTTATGCATCTTTGGAAAGAATATCATCACTGATGCGGTGTTCTTCTAATTTCCTCTTATCGAGTATTTATGATTTTGTTTTATTTCAGTATCGGTGATGTTAACTTTGATCACTTGATTAAGCTAGTGTTTGCCAGGCATCTCCACTGTAAATTTACTCATTTTTTTTCCTTTTTAATTTATAAGTATTTTTTGAAAAGGCTTTTTGAATCTATGTAAATTTTCTGTTCTTCATCAAGCTTTCATTTTATTTTATTACTGTCATTATGGACTTATAAATATCTATATTATTCAGTGAAATATGATATGCTAATAATATTAATCATTTTGATGCTCAAATTATCCAGAGTTTGGGCAGTGGGCACCTCCTCAAGCTGGACCCTGTATCCTTGACAATTTCTTTACTTTCTGGCACAAAAAGTTACTACAGACAGACTCCTTATACTTTTCATTTTCAATCCTGGAATCCACCATTTCTCCAAGGGACTGTGATTCTTCTAGAAGACAATGGAATTTAGAAAACAGGATCTTGGTGTCTAGTTTGCTCATTGCTCTTGGCAGGACACTGGTTTGGAATACTGCAAAATGGGGTGGCAAGATTGAGTTGATGCGGGACTCACAGTTTACCGCTGAAAAATCAGAGTTGGCTGTACATGATCAAAGCACACAGAGGGTTGCTCACAAATGGACAGAGAGCTTGGTGGACTGGATGAAAATTGCTGTGAATTTTGTTTACTCTGAGATGGGACTTGCCCTTCCCCTCTTTTAAATGCCAAGTAAACTTCCCATATGAAGTAGCTGATATGTTGTATATGGAAGCCATACTAGATTGTCTTTATGGTGACAGGAGTGTTCATATACTTAATATATTTCTTAACCAGATCACTGTATTTTCTGTGATTGAGGGGATCCTTTTGCATGGGCACCCATGTAACCTATTGCTGCAAAATCTAGCAACTGTCTGAAAAGCCATATCAGATTTGTTTTCTCAGCTTCCCCTTACAAGTCTTAAAACGCTAAGAAAATTAGAGTGATTCACAGGAGAATAGGGAAAGGAAAAAAAGGTAGTCAAGGGACTCATCCCAGCAGGGTGGAAATCTTTAAATAGTTATTAAGAAATTGGATGAATAAAGCAGGCATTGATGGCGTTAAGACAAAAGTCTTAATGCAGTATTATTGGAGGTAGGGTGGATTGATGGGAGCCCCTGCTGGTCCCCCCAAATTAAGGGACCTAAACAAATACACTTTATCTACCCTAGGTTGGAAGAATTTAAAAAGGCAGTCGTTAAAAATGACAATGAGAAATCTGACCTCAATTTGTAAAGGGTAAAGTTCCAGCAAATTAATCAGGATAAGGACCAGGGTCTCTTGGCCAGGCCCCTGGCTAAGGACCCAAGCTCATATACACATGTGTGAGTGAAATGACCAAGGGGTGGAGAAGAAACATTACTGGGACTCCTTGACATGGGAATTCAATGCACGATGGCTCAAAAATATGTTGGTGAAGTCCTAACAGGCACTACAATTAGACTGGGAGGCTATGCGTATATAATGGTTAATGAGATTAGAGTAAAATTTGGAAGAAAATTGGAATGTTTAAACATACTTTATGTGGAGTGGTTGTGTCTCTTTATCTGAATGTATTATTAGGATGAATATTTTATTTGACTGGGGAACATTACCCCTACCTAGTATTGTAAAACAGAAGGCATGTAAGTTAGCCCTTTGCTAGTATTAATTGGACATGCTACACGGGAACTTACAGAATTGCCTGAGCCCACATAGGTTAAATTGAAACAGTATGAGATATCTGGTGGACAAAAAGAGATGATTGCTTTAATTAATGGCATGTTACAAGTAAGAGTTCTGATACCAAAAAAATTTCTGTACAATAGCCCTGTGTAGTCTTTAAAAAGTTGGATGCCTCATACAGACTAACAATAGACTCTTGAGGCTTGAAATAGTAATACTACTTATAGCATCTGCAGTCCCTGATATGGTTTCCAGAGCACAAAAATAGAACAAGCTAAAGGAGAGTGGTAGTGATTGATCTTGCAAATGTTTTTTTCTTTATACGAGTCTCAGGAAAGAGCCAACTGCAGTTTTACTTTCAGGCGGGAAGGATCCTGATTTACGTTTATTATATTGCCACAGATTATTTGGATTCACTAGCTTAAAGTTATAATTTGGTTAAGAGGTTATTAGGGCTGAATGCAGGTCCTGAGTATAAAATACATTACATTGATGATATCAGAAACAGAAGAGCATTCGCCAACAAGAACTTCTCCCTCTGCCAGCAAGAAAGAGACACTGCAGATGACTATGTGGCAGATTCCCTGGGGGATAGCCCACGCGTAGTTGGCAATAAGACCACAATGGACCACTCCTGGTAGCCACAGGAGGCTATGAAGGGGGTCAACTGCAAGAAACATCTACTTTGGACAGGCCTTGCATAGCTGGTGGTAGATATAAATGTTTAAAATACTATTTAAAAAAAAAAATCTGGAACGGAAGATACTGTACCAATTTGGACTGTTGAGTTACGTTTGTTCAAACAAGGGAATGCACTTTACATCTCATAGTGTTCAACGATGGTTAAGGAGATTTCACATCAAATGTTGCATAGAATCCTCACAGAAGTAGTTTGGTAGAGAATTGGAATAAGCAACTGAAACATCTGGTGTCTAAAATGGGGGAAAATAAAGGCATGAGTGTCTGATTTACATGCCTTCATGAGTATATACTTGCTCAGCATAAAGGTGACCAACAGAAGGTTTCCACTGGAGAGATTCTCTGCTTTTCTGGTACAACTGGGGAAGAGGAGGCAGGGGAGGATGTTGGTACTACTATGCAATTCTTCCTCATATCACTTCAAACTCCTTTTCTTTTTTTTCTGCCTGATGCAGCTGTCCCAGGACCAGGGCTGCAGCTATGCATATCCAAAGCAGGGATGATCCCTAAGGGGGAAAGAAAAAACTGTAATTATAACTATATGCCAGAATTTCAAAGGGCCTGATGGCATGGACTGTGCCTTCACCCTGTCTGGCAAAATTGGGGTTGATAGTCAATCTACTTGTATTGCCTAGTGGTTGAGACAGCCCACTAGCACTGTACCTGTGATGGTTACTTTTATGTGTCAACTTGGCTAGTTTATAATTCTCAGTCATTTATCCAGATATTGGACTGATTGCTGTTCCTTAATGTTATGTAAGGGAATCAGAGTCCATGATGTGATCTGATGCCATCAGCTAATCAGATGAAAGGGGAATTTCCTTGGGGGTGTGGTCTGCCTCCAGTATATAGATAGATGTTCTGGCAAATCTCACTCTCTCGACCTTGCACTTTCCATCCCCTGACCTCAAGATCCTGTAGGTTTTGGATTAGCCAGCTCCTGCAATCCTGTGAGCCAGCTGAGGTCTCCAGCCTGACCTACAGATTTGGAAGTTGCCAGTCCCAAAAGCTGCATAAGCTATTTCCTGGAAGTAAATCTATGAATATATGTTTCATTGGTTTTACTCCTCTACGGAACACAACTAAGATAGTACATACAAAAATCTACCTTATGTAAACTGGAATGGACTGAGGGAGAGGCACTTACTAGTCTGGTATTGCTGGCGGCCATTTGAACCAGCATAGTGGCTAAACTTACTGTCTCTTCCAAAGGTGCAAAACTTTAGGTTAAAATCAACAGCAAATGACAAGAAAGAGAAATAGAAGCTGAGAGTAAAGCAATGAATAAATGGGTTAATGCAACAACGGAAATCCAATATTATGTTGGTGCCTTAAGAGAGGCTCAGAGCAAGAGAATGCTATTGTGTCTTATCATAATTATGCCACATGCCGGAAAGGATGAAACCACCTGTTTGCCAAGATCATCCCTTCTTTTGGAACCTGTCAAGTTTGAATACACCAAAAAAATCAAACCCATTGCTGTTGAGTTGATCCTGACTTACAGCGACCCTACAGGAGAGAGTAGAACTGCCCCATAGAATTTCCAAGGAGCAGCTGGCAGATTCGAACTGCCTACCTGTTGGTTAGCAGCTGAACACTTAACTACTGCACCACCAGGGCTCCCAAGTTTGAATAGAAGCCTGAAAACTGAGTGGCATTTTTCGGGGTGACTTTTGGATCATACTATATGACAATGAACTGGACTAATTGTTAATGACTGAGTGGAAGTCTACTGATACCAGGCTCTTTTGATTTCTTGACTGCCGTTTCCATGGGCATTGATTGTGGCATCAAATACTGTTTATTTTACAGTGTACAACAGAATTCATCTCCCTAGCCACCTCTGCAATCTTTTTCTTCTGCCTATTCAAATTCTACTTGCTCTTTACAAATCAACTAAAATATATCACAACCTCAGGAGGAAGCTCTCATTATCGTTTCCCAAAATGTATTTTTGGGAGCCTCTCATATGTTCACTTACATCATTATACCACAAAAATATAATTTATAATAATAAAACAACTAGTTATCCTTTTTGTTTAATTACTGAGTGCTAGACTGTATGCCAAATACTTTACCACACATAACTTCTAAACTGTAAAACCAGCTCTGTTTTGTCTTGAAATGCAATGCACCTTAGTGTTATGATGATACATTGTGATCTGTTTCAATGGTTAATTCAATATCCTGTTTCCTTACTAGATATGAGCAACTAATTGGCAAAAATCAAATCTCATTTCCAAGTTCCAGCTTTTAGCAAAGTGTCACCGTGGCATCCTGTTGTTGTTAGGCACTGTCCAGTTGGTTCCGACTCATTAACGACCCTATGTACAACAGAACAAAATACTGCCCAGTCCTGTGCCATTCTGTAAGTGTCACTCTAAAAGCTAGATGTCTTAGTTATCTAGTGCTGCTACAACAGAAACCCTACAAGTTGATGGCTTTAACAAACAGAAGTGTATTCTCTTACAATTTAGGAGGCTAGAAGCCCAACTTAGGGCACCCGCTCCAGTGGAAGGCTTTGTCTCCAGGTTAGCTCTGGGGGAAGGTCCCTGTCATCAGTCTTCTCCTGGTCTAGGAGCATCTCAGAGCGGGGACTCCGGGTCCCAAAGACACGCTCTGTTCTGGCTCTGCTTTCTTGGTGGTAGGAGGTTCCTCTCTCTCTGCTGGATTCTCTCTCCTTTTATCTCTTTTAAGATAAAACGTGATACAGGCCACATCCCAGGGAAACTCACCTGACATAGGATCAGAGCTGTGACATGAGTAAACTGTTGCATCCCACACTAATCCTCATAGTCCAACATAATCTAAGCTTGCCTTATTAACTACATGTAGAGTTCAGGATTTACAACACATAGGAAAATTACATCAGATCACAAAATGGAGGACAACCACACAATACTGGGAATCATGATCTGGCCAAGTTCAGCCACATTTTTGGAGGACACAATTCGATCCATAACACTAGATGTTTCCCCTTAAAATAATATTTTTCAGTAATTCTAACATAACCCAGTAAAAATCACAAAAGGCAACGGGCTCATTTAATTTGAGCAGATTTCATTTGACAATTCACTTATAGCATGTCTCTTCAATGGAGATGTATTCTTTATATTTTTGGAATTAGTATCTAAGTGAAGTTAGAGAAATGTAGCAGGAGTTTACTTAAAGAGCAAGCCTCTTTAACAATTATAAGCTGTTGGAATTCATTAATCTCATGTAGTTAGCTAAATCATCAAATCACTGTGGCTTGTTAAAGAATTAACCCAACATTAGTTGATGGTGTCATCATGTAAAATTACTGAGATTTTTTATCTTAACTATAAAAGAAGCCTTCTCATCTAAGTGGTATGTGTAGAACATATTTTAAAAATGTATTTAAAAATCAATATTGCATTTTGTTTAATGCAGGTTAATGACAGTGTATCTCAGTGGAGCCAAAGAACATTTTCCCTGAAGGTAGTGCTGAAATTCTTTTTTTTTTTAATTATGCTTTAAGTGAAAGGTTACAGTTCAAGTTAGTTTCTCATACAAAAATGTATACACAATTGTTATGTGACCCTAATTGCTCTTCCCTAGATTCCCTGTGTCCACTCAACCACCTCCTGTCCCTTTCTGCCTTCTCATCTTTCCTCCAGACAGGAGCTGCCCATTTAGGTTCGTGTATATACTTGAACTAAGACGCACTCTCTTCACGAGTATCATTTTATTTCTTATAGTACAGTCCAATCATTATTTGAAGAGTTGGTTTGTGGAACAGTTTCAGTTCTGAGCTAACAGAGAGTCTGGGGGCCATGTCTTCTCGGGTCCCTCCAGTCTCAGTCAGACCATTAAGTCTGGTCATTTTACTAGAATTTGAGTTCTGCACCCCATCCCACTTTTCTCCTGCTCTGTCAGGGACTCTCTGTTGTGTTCCCTGTCTGGGCGGTCATTAGTGGTAGCTGGGCACCATCTAGTTCTTCTAGTTTTGGGCTGATGAAGTCTCTGGTTTATGTGGCCCTTTCTGTCTCTTGGGCTAATACTTTCCTTGTGTCTTTGGTGTTCTTCATTCTCCTTTGTTCCAGGTGGGTTGGGACCAATTGACGCATCTTAGATGGCCACTTACTAGCTTTTAAGACCCCAGATGCCACTCACCAAAATAGGATGCAGAACATTTTCTTAATAAACTTTCTTATGCCCATTGACCTAGATGTCCCCTGAAACCATGGTCCCCAGACCCCCTACCCCTGCTACTCTATCCCTGGAAGTCTTTGACTGTATGCAGGAAACTTCTTAGCTTTTGATTTAGTCCAGTTGTGTTGACTTCCCCTGTATTGTGTGTTGTCCTTCACTTCACCTAAGATAATTCTTATCTACTATCTACTTACCCTTCTCCCTCCCTCCCCACCCTCATAACCATAAAAGAATTTTTTCTTCTGTGTTTAAAACTTTTCTTGAGTTCTTATAATAGTGGTCTCATACAATATTTGTCCTTTTCATCTGACTAATTTCACTCAGCATAATGCCTTCCAGTTTCATCCACGTTATGAGATGTTTTTCAGATTCATCAGTGTTTTTTATCATTGCTTAGTATTCCATTGTATGACTATACCATAATTTATTTATCCATTCATCCATTGATGGGCACCTAAGTTCTTGCCATCTTTTTGCTATTGTGGACAGTGCTGCAATGAACATGGGTGTGCATGTATCTATTCATGTGACGGTTTTTATTTCTCTACGATATATTCCAAGGAGTGGGATTGCTGGATTGTATGGTTCTTCTATTTCTAGCTTTTTAAGGAAGTGCCAAATTGATTCCCAAAGTGTTTGTACCATTTTACATTCCCACCAACAGTAAGTGTTCCAGTCTCTCCTCAACCTCTCCAAAATTTATTGTTTTCTGTTTTAAGGCTAGCCTTTTTGGGGTGAGATGGTATCTCTTTGTAGTTTTGATTTGCATTTCTCTAATGGCTAATGATTGTGAGCATTTCTTCATGAATCTGGTAGCAACCTGGATATCTTCTTTGGTGAAGTAGTTGTTCATATCCTTTGCCCATTTTTTAATTGGGTTATTTGTCTTTTTATTGTTAAGATATTGCAGTATCTTGTAGATTATAGAGATTAGACACTAATCAGATTTGTCATAGCCAAAAATATTTTCCCAGTCTATAGGTTGTCTTGTTACTCTTTTAGTGAAGTCTTTTGGTAAGCATAAATGTTTGATTTTTAGGAGCTCCCAGTTATCTACTTTCTTTTCTGGTGTTTGTGCATTGTTAGCAATGTTTTACATTGTTTATGCCATGTATTAGGGCTCCTAGTGTTGTCACTATCTTTTCTTTCATGATTTTTATCGTTTTAGATTTTGTATTTAGGTTTTTGATCCATATGAGTCAGTTTTTGTGCATGGTGTGAGGTATGGGTCTTGTTTTAGTTTTTTGCGGATAAATGGATATCCAGTTATGCCAGCATCATTTGTTAAAGAGACTGTCTTTTCCCCAGTTAACGGACTTTGGGCCTTTGTCAAATATCAGCTGCACATAGGTGGATGAGTTTACGTCTGGATTCTCAACTTGGTTCTATTGGTCTGTGTATCTGTCATTGTACCAGTACCAGGCTGTTTTGAATACCATGGCAGTATAATAGGTTCTAAAATCAGGTAGTGTGAGGCCTTCCACTTTGTTCTTCTCCTTAAGTAATGCTTTACTTATCCGGGCTCTTCCCTTTCCATATGAAGTTGGTGATTTTTTTCTCCATCTCATTTAAAAATGCCGTTGGAATTTGGATTGGGATTACATTGTATCTGTAGATCGCTTTGGGTAGAACAGACGTTTTCACAATGTTGAGTCTTCCTATCCATGAGCAAGATATGTTTTTCCACTATGTAAGTCTCTTTTGGTTTCTTTCAATAGTGTCTTATAGTTTTCTTTATATAGGTCTTTTACCTCTCTGGTTAGATTAATACCTAAGTATTTTATCTTCTTGGGGGCTATTGTAAGTTGCATTGATTTGGTGATTTCCTCTTTGAAGTTCTTTCTCTTTGTTGGTGTAGAGGAATCCAACTGATTTTTGTATGTTTATCTTGTTACTGAAAGTGGTGTGTTGAAGTCTCCTTCTACTATTGCGGAGCTGTCTATCTCTCTTTTCAATGCTGTTAGAGTTTGTTTTATGTATTTTGGAGCCCTGTCATTGGAGGTGTAAATATTTATTATGGTTATGTCCTCCTGGGGTATTGACCCTTTAGTCATTATATAATGTCCTTTCTTATCCTTCTGTGGAAGATTTTACTTTAAAGTCTATTTTGTCAGAGATTAATATTGCCACTCTGCTCTTTTTTGACTGTTGTTTGCTTGATGTATTTTTTTCCATCCTTTGAGTTTAGTTTGTTTGTGTCTTTAAGTCTAAGGTGTGTCTCTTCTAGGTAGGATATAGACAGATCATGATTTTTTATCCATTCTGCCACTGTCTGTCTCTTTATTGGTGCATTTAGTCCATTTACATTCAGCATAATTATTGATAGGTATGAGTTTAGTGCTGTCATTTTAATGTCTTTTTTTGTGTTGGTGACAGGTTTTTTTTTTTTTGTTCCACTTAATTTTCTGTGCCAAGTCATTTTTCTTTATGTATTTTATTTTCATCTCTTTCATTGTTTTTGATTTTGTATTTGCTGAGTCTTTATGTTTTTCTTGTTTTTTATTCTGATGTGTAGGATTATTAGTTTCCTTTGTGGTTACCCAAGTATTTACCCCTATTTTTCTAAGTTTAAACCAGTCTTTTATTTCTTTATATCACCTTGACTTCTTCTCCATATGAAAGATCTATGACTACATTTTTTATTCTCTCTTTTTTGTTTCATTGTAGTCATCTTTTACATATTTACACCTGTTTCCCTATTTTCAACGTTTTAGCTTTGATTGATTTTTGTGACTTCCCTATCTAGGTTGATATCCAGTTGCTCTGTCCTGTGTTCCAGTCTTGGGTTGTTATCTGATGTTCTTGATTTTCTAACTGGAGAACTCCCTTTAATATTTCTTGTAGTGTTGGTTTGGTTTTTGCGAATTCCCTAAACTTCTGTTTATCTGGAAATGCTCTATTTCCCCATCATATTTGAGAGACATTTTTAATGGATATATAACTCTTGACTGGCAGGTTTTTTTTTTTTTTTTTTTTTCCTTCAAGGCTTTATATATGTTATCCCATTGCCTTCTTGCCTGCATGGTTTCTGCTGAGTAGTAGGAGCTCAGTCTTATTGACTGTCCTTTGTAGGTGGCTTTTCGTTTTTCCCTAACCGCTCTTAAAATTCTCTCTTTATCTTTGGTTTTGGCAAGTTTGATTGTAATGTCTTGGTGACTTTCTTTTGGGATCTACCTTGTGTGGGGTTCGATGAATATCTTGGATAAATATATTCTCATCTTTCATGATGAAGTTTTCTGCCAACAAATCTTCAACAAGTCTCTGTGTATTTTCTGTAATCCCCCCTTGTTCTGGTACTCCAGTCACTTGTAGGTTACTCCTCTTGATAGAATCCCACATAATTGTTATGGTTTCTTCATTTTTTTAAATTATTTTACCCGATTTTTCCTCAAATAAGTTGGTGTCAAGTGCTTTATCTTCAATCTCACTAATTCTGACTTCCATTGCCTCAATTCTGCTCTGATGACTTTCTATTGAGTTGTCTAATTCTGAAATTTTATTGTTAATCTTCTGGATTTCTGATTGCTTTCTCTCTATGGATTCTTGCAGCCTGTTAAATTTGTCATTGTGCTTCCATATATTCTTCTTAAGTTCCTCTATTGCTTTATTTGTGTGTTCCTTGGATTGTTCAGTGTTGGCCTGATCTCCTTTCTGATCTCTTGAAGAGTTCTGTATATTAATCTTTTGTATTCTACCTCTGGTAATTCCAAGAAGTTATCTTCCTCCAGAAGATTTCTTGGTTCTTTGTTTTGGGAGTTTGCTGAAGACATCATGGTCTGCCTCTTTATGTAATTTGATATTGACTGTTGTCTTCGAGCCATCAATAACTTATTATTCATTTATTTTATGTTTGCTTACTGTGTCCTAGCTTCTTGTTTTGTTATATTTTGATATGCCTAAATAGGCTGCTTGTGTGAGCTAGTTAGATTACTGGTGCCTTTGAAGCTCTAACGTCCTGTCACCAGATGGTTAGATCTGTTACCAGGTATGTGAGCCCAGGAGTCCATTTACTTTTCTTGTATGGATTCGGCTCAGGTAGTTGGTCACCAAATGTGTGGTGCAGGCATTCACCTACAGTCCTAGACGGGCATGGGTGATTAGAGTAGGCACAAGTATCTGGCTGTAGTAGGTGGTCATGCACTGAGGAAGGCAGGGTGCTAATGGCTGCCCCTGAGTGTCTGGGAGGAAAGCATATCCCTGTTCCCTAGAGTGCATAGGTGGGTGGGTTTTGCAGCTGGAATCTGGACACCCAGTGCTGTTGGCTGTAAAGACTGGGAGGCACCACTTATTCTTGGACCCCTGTCGCAGGTGGCTAGGTGGCATGGGTGGAGCCACCAGTCCTCAGGCCTCTGATGTGGGTAGGTGAGGACCCTGCTTAATGGGCAGAGCAGTGTCAAATGTCACAAACCTGCCACTCTACCATATAGTTGATACTGTCAAAGTTAGGTTTCAGGTATATACCCTGTTATACTGTGGTAATGACAGCCGATGTTGTTGAAATTAGCCCACACAAGTCTATGCAGGTGTGAAAAACATTCAAAGTCTGTGGACCTTTTATGCCTGTGCCTAGGAAACTGTGCCTGCCCTGAGTTCCCAGCTTAGGGGAGCTGGCAGATTATTTTTTTCTGGTTTGTTAATTTATTCTGTCTTCAAGGCTGGGAGAACAGCTCAGGATTTGTGGAGGGTCCTACTTCTGGCCCAGGGGACGTGGCAATTGCTGAAGCTGGCTTGGGACCCAGTGCAGAGTGGGGAGGGAGCAGGTAAATTGGAGAGCGATTCTTCCCAAACAGGGTGTTTTTTGATCTGCGTGGTAGTATAGATGCATGTACTTATCTTTTGCCAGTTGAGCGCAGCTTTTCGCTGTTTCTGGAGGTTTGAGTAGACTCTCTGCCGCTCCATCTCTCCGGATGTGGAAAACATGTCCCGAGCACCACTGTCCATTTCACCGTGCACACCAGCCGATCTGGCCCTCAGGGTGTTGGTTCCTGCCGGCTCAGGTCTGACAACTCCTCGTTACTTCTGAACTGTCTCTCCCTCCCCATGCCACTCAGTCCAATTCCTCAACTTTGCCTCTGATGTTCAGGCCTCCTAGATTGTCATGTATAATCAATTCACTTGATTTTTTGGGTCTTTGTTGTAAGAGGGACCACCAGAAGCATCTGACTACTCTGCCATCTTGGCCTGTCCTCTGAAATTGTCCATTTTTTAATGTGTACAACAGTTCACTGAACTTCTCTCTTTTATCTAATTCTGAAATGCCCCTGTTTCATGACAAGCAGTTTCAGAGACAATGAGTTTCTCAAGATTAAATTAGATGGAAACTAAATTTCTGGTCACCACCGAAGTTTTGTTTTTTTTTTTTTTTTTTTTTAGCAAGTGGTGCGTTCTGCAACGTTCAGCAAAATGATTTTCAAGTCAGCCAAGAACATTTTCATATGTCCAATAAAATTTCTATTTTTGTTTCCTAAAGGGATATGTCTTGGAAGAAGTATAGCCAGAATGCTCATTAGAAGCAAGGATGGCAAGACTTCATTTTTATGTACTTTGGACATGTTATCAGGAGGGAACCAGTCCCTGGAGAAGGACATCATGCCTGGTAAAGTAAAGGGTCAGTGAAAAAAAGGAAGACCCTCAACAAGATGGACTGACACACTAGCTGAAATAATGGGCTCCAGCATAGCAATGATTGTAAGGATGGTGCAGGACTGGGCAGTGTTTCAGTTCTGTTTTATATAGGGTTTCTGTGAGTCAGAACTGACTCAACAACACCTAAGAACAATGCAAACAAAAGGACATTGTTCTCTCATCTCTATATCCTTTCCTTTGCCTTCAGGTTCATGTATACTTATTTATTGTCTTTATATGATTGGATATTTTTCAGATTGCCTTTCTCTTCTGACCTGAAAACCAGAATAAAAAACCAGTAGCCATGAAGTCATTTTTGACTGATTGTGACCCCAAGTTGTCAGAGTAGAACTGTGCTTATTAGAGTTTTCAATGGCTGATTTTTTAGAAGTAGATCACCAGGCGTTTCTTCCAAGGTACCTTGGGGTGGACTCGAATCTCCAATATCACAGTTTTCAATGAGCCTGTTGACCGTTCCTGCCATCCAGAGACTCTGAAAACTAGAATTAAAAAAAAAAAAAATCAAACCCATTGTCATCGAGTTGATTCCAACTCATAGCAACCCAATTCAACAGGGTAGAACTGCCTCATTGGGTTTCCAAGCAGCAGCTGGTGAATTTGAACTGCCGATCTTTTGGTTAGCAGCCAAGCTCTTAACCACTGTAAGTGTTTAATGAGTAAATTCCAAAAATACAACCAATGTATTACTTTAATTCGGATCTTGGGATATATTAGCCCACAGTAATACAATATGAGCCCTGCATATCTAAACTCATTAGTAAAATTTTAAATACTCAAGATTTCTAGGTAATGCATTTCTAATTGTGTAATACACTTTGTACTCTGTGCAACAGAAGAATGTCATAACACTATTGTAAGAAATCACCCCATGCTTTGGATGTATTTGTTAAAATTGCCTATTGTTAGGTACCATGTATCATAATGCTTGAATTCTTAAATATCAGCACATGAGCCCCTTTGACAGTCTGGTGAAGATTATGGACCACTTTTCAGAATAATTCTTAAATACATAAAATAAAAGCTATATGTTAGCTAGAAAGCAAATTATATTAAAATTTACTCACCAAAATAATAAATCACAAACACAGAATTGTATGTATATTTTCTTATTAATGCATTAGAAATATATAGCAGTATGCCTAATAATAATTGTACTTTTAAAATATTGATGAGTGGAGATAATGATTTGAAATATCTTCAAAAGCTGCAATATATTAAACTGTATTTGAATTCTGTTGCTGACAAAGATAATATTACTTTGATTTGTTACCTATAGTCATAATTGAAATAAATGATGTATTTCTGTTAGATGCTAGTGAAAACAAAGCTCTATCATTTTTCCCACTTAAGTTCACAAACTCCCTGAATTCTATACACAGATGATGCAGGAGTCTGAGGATCTCTGTAATATTATAATTTTCTCCTATTAGAAACTTCCTAATGACAAGCAATTAGATTTTCTTAGCTTGTTAAATCGTTAGATGCACATTTTACTCCTCTTATGTTACCTGTATCCTAACAATCTTTAAAAATAGCATGGGCTTTTGAGCCCCATAACTCTGAGATGAAATGTATATTTGTTATCTGTTAGCAGTCTAAAACTAGGCAAGCCATTTCCTTTCCAAGTATGCTTCCTCAAACATATGTTGCAAATTTTTTTTGTGAGAATTAGAAATAATTCCTATAAAGACCTAATACTTCATCTGGAAAAATTGCTCTAAATAAATGATAGCTTTTAAAAAAAGGTCCAGTACAAATTTGAACTTTTCCATGTAGCATCTTAGTCCACAGCAGCCGAGAGCTAGTTATTTCAGTTCTGAATTTATAGAAAGCTATAGAATAAAAGAGAGAGCTGAGGGGCTGAGGGGAATAAGAAGAGGTGAATTAAATAGCAAAAGAATATGGTAATGTTTCTACAAATCAGTTCCCAAGAGATATGGCTATGACTACAACCAGAATTGTGTAGCAAAATTACTAGACCCTAAGGATTTCTTATCCTTGGCATGGAAAGGAGCGTGAGATGTGAGTGAGGGGGCTGGGACATGGTCGATGTTCTTCTAAGTGTTTTGACATAGAATCATTCAGTCAGAGTCTGTTATATATCCCTCTGTGCTCAGGGAATATTTGGGGAAGCCAATTAGCATATACTCAGGTTTCCATCATTGATAAACTAAGTTAAGAATATTGTTAATAATAATCAACCCAAAAAAAAACAAACCCATTGCCATAGAGTCGATTCTGACTCGTTGTCACTCTATAGGTCAGGGTAGAGCTGTCCCATAAGGTTTCCAAGGAGTGGCTAGTGGATTTGAACTCCCGAATTTTTGGTTAGCAGCCATAGCTCTTAACCACTGTGCCACCAGGGCTCCTAATAATAATTAGGATATATTTATATAGCTCTTCTATATCTGGCACTATATTAAGCAGTTTACATATATTAACTCTGTAATCCTCATAGCAAAAACGAGGTAAGAAACCTAAACATCCCTGTTTTAGATGAGGGAATTGAGGCACAGACAGATTATGTAGCTGACCTAAAGTCATTTTTAATCAAAAGCATGCAAGATATTCAAGCCTTTGAAATCACAACTACCTGATCAAAGTCAGAGATAGTGATACAGAATAATGTATATATCACTCTCATTTGTAATTTATTTGTTGTGCACTACCTGACAATACCTCTCTGAATGTTATCTTTTAATAGTTTAAAATTATACAACTGAATAAAACATGAACTTTAAATTGTTTGCATTGTAGTTGGCTAGATGAGACAAATACGTAAGTAAATATAGCAAGGAGCAGAAATAAGGATTTTGTAACATATAATAAGAAAGGTAAAATAACTTAAAATCTGTCTTCCCTTTGAACTTTATACATAATATTATTAAAAACAGATATTCAAAGCACAGTAGAAAACAAGCAAAGCATGGGAAGTTGTGAACGTATGGAGCATGTGTCAACGATGACAAGGCAGGTGATAAGAATAATTCATGAACTGTTTTGAAGTTTTAACTCTTACTCCGCATCTATTTGGTAAGGCATTGCTATTCACATAAATAAAATCTAAAGACTGCATTCCATAATTAAACACTCAGTGAATTAAAAAATGAAGAAGCTGATATCATTTGCATTTGTCTCTAGGAACACCTGAGTTTATTTCTAAGATCTTTTAGTAAGAGAAAAAACGCTGCTGTTAATGTTGTGACTAACGAAAAACGTAGTCATGAAGAAGAACTAGCTACGTTATGCATATTCCTACTAAATAGAAAAAAGAAGACCTTTCCTTAGGCCCACAATTTATATTAAATATTAGTTTGAATAGTAACTCAATTTTGAAGTAATAATATGAGGATTTTTTTTGACAATGTATGAAATGGTGGAATTTGAGCAAGATAATGCTGAACAATCAGATCCTATACTTATAATGAAATATAGTGTGTTCTCTTATTCTCAATAAGGTGTAATACCTTAAAGAGAGACTCTTTATCTCACATACACACACACACACACACACACACACACAAAGGGTGAAAAGAGAAATAACTTATTAATTTTTGCAAGAGGTCTTAGAAGAATAGAAGACAGGAAACTTTAATGTATTTCTTTATATGATTATCAATTTTTGAATTACTTATAATATTATTTATTGGTTTTAAAATTTAAAGAAGCACATTTTAGTTTATAACCTCAAAATTTTTTTTAGAAATTTTGCCCTTTCAAATTCTAGTATGCTAACAAGCTAGAATATCCTTGATAATTTTCATTAGTATGCTTTGTACAGTTTTTTCCTTTTCTTAATCTGAAAATGTCTTTGCATTACTACTACTCCTGAAATATTATTTTGCTTAATTATAGTTCTAGACTGAAAGTTATTTTTAATCAGAACTTTGATTTTTTGGCATGCACTTTTGTTATTGATAAGCCAATCATCAGTCTAAAAGATGTTTCTTTTTTAGCTAATCTGCCTTATCTCTCTGAATGTTTTAAACTTCTTCTCTGTCTTTGTGAGTTTATTGTTTCATAATGATACATCTGGGTGTAAATCTATTTTTATTCATCTGGGTTTCTTGGTCTAAAAATCAATGACTGTCAGCAATTGGGGGGGGGGGTCCACTATTTTTTTTAATGTTCCTCATCCAACTCTTTTTGTCCTTCTTCTTTTAAAATTATTTACTGAATTCTGATTACAAGTTTGCTATGTCATCTCATGTTGTTTCCCATATCTCTTAACTCCTCTTTCCCATTTCTATATCATTTTGAAAATGTTTTAAATTTATCATTTAGTTCATTAATATTTTGTTAAACTATTTAAGAAGTCCATTTTGCTTTAATTTTCTCCTCCCCCACCTTCCCCACTTTCTCCTCCATTGTCTTCTTATTATAGTTATTAATTACTGATATTTCTAATTGATTCCTTTTCAAAATTGTTTGGTAATTTAAAAACAATGTGTATGCCTTGTTTGTATTCTCAGGCCTTTAATTCTTTAAACATATTAAATATAATTATCTTACATTCATTTTCTCATGATTCCAATATTTTCTGATTTTACTTTCTCTTTTCCCCCCTCCCCTAGATCTTGCTTATGGTGTTTTGCTCTGGTTTTTAATTTTTTGTGGCAAGCACATAATCATTGAAATTTTATCTAAGGAAATTTGTTTGAACCTGGTTTAGAGTTCAATTTCTCCAGTGAGAATTTGCTTTCACGTTGTCATTTCCCTGGGTTTTAACAACAGAGGACAACTTTAAATTTTTCACTTATGGCTTCTTTCAAACACATATGCAGATAATATCCAGATGTAACCCCTGTGAAGATTCAACTTACAAATCATCAGGAGCCTCCCCCCACCAACTATTACAAAATTTAACACAAGAAATTGGTTTATTTATTGTACTCTTTTACACTCTTTTACATTTTGCAGCCACTTTTGCATTGGAGTCTCTTTTTAAACTTCTAAATTCAAGCAGACTCTGATCTATATTTTCTATCCCCATTTCTCATGAAGCTTCCAAAACTAATCTCAACATCACTGCTATGGGCATGTATCCTTCAGATGAAAGGCAGCTTTGGTGCTAATTTACTTTCCAATAATCTTATCTATCTATCATCTATCTACTTACTTAACCTACCTACCTAGCTACCTACCTGTCTGTCAGTCTATCTATCTATCATCTATCTACTATTTATCTATCTACATACATGCTTGTCTCTGCTCATTCCTTACTCAGTAACTCAATTATACATTAATATATATACATATACATACATACATACATATATATATATATTTGTGTGAGTATGTGTTTTAAGTAGGATAATTAATCAGGGCATCTACAGTGATACATTTTGAATAATATAAAATTGGGTGTGTTAGTAAATTCCTCCCCTCTTGGTTAAATGCCTTACTTATTAACTTATTAAAATCTCTGTTTTAGTCTGAATTATAGGTCCAAATTCATATGAATTCAGGCATTCTGACACATTTCTACTGTATTCGGTAAAAAAATGGATTTTCAGCTATAACATTTGTAGTCATAAGTAAATTACATAAATCAAATCGTATTTTGGCATTTTCTCTTCATATCATTTTTTGTCAAAGAGATACTAAGATGAAAACATCTCTGTAATATATTGAACTTAGAGCAATGAAATAATAAAGATGTTAAATGATTTGTTGAAAATGACTTTAAGAAAGGGAAATAATTTGATGATGTAATCTGCTGTACATGGCTTCTAATCAGCCACATTCAATGTTACCAAAAGACAATGTTTTAAAATGGCCATCCTGTATAAGACTAAAAAGAAGTCAAAGAATCATTTCTTATGCTTTAAATATTTCAGTCTTTTGAAAATCCAAAGCATGTACGCTTCTCAATTCAAACAGTGATGGGGAAAAAAAAGCTATGGTTCATAAGAATACACATTTCAAATTTTAATTATGGTAATCTAATTGACAAATATTTACTGAACATCTTCCCCTTATATATAAGTATGCTTCAGCCTCTTACTATTACAAAAAAATGGTAAAATTCTGAGATGTCAATGAAAACACTGTTGAGCATTAAAATGCTAGTTAGTACATTATATACTGATCTATTCTTAAAAGAAATGTATATATAACTTTTAATGTATATCTGTATCAACAATAAAGAATTCAAAAAAACTCCCTTATCTTACAAAAGGTAAAAAAAAAAACGTATATATAAAGTTATGTTTAATTTTTTATTCATTGTATTTAAAATTGACAATGTAGTTATTAGGAATATAAGTACTGAAAGTAATATTTATAAAAGGGCCTATGATTCTTCAGGGTAATATATTTGAAGGATCAATTACGTAGATTAATACTAAATATTCTTTGGTATACATTTTGTTGTGACAAAGCATATCAAGTGGAAGTGCTTTTTATAGCATTCTGGTTAAAAAAAAAATGACATTTACTGTATTAAACTAACCATAATAGAAGTTAGAAAATCTATATAAAAATAATTTGGTTAAGTGACTAATTTCCAACAGCAGATGAATAAAACAGTCTAATTAGTGATGAATTCTAATCATTGCTTACTTTATGATCCTGTCTGTATTTACGTAGAACCAAACTAAAAGTAAGCTTAAATAATTACTCAGGTAATTTAAACAATGGAATATATCAAGCCAAATCAATCAGGTAAAATAGTGTGGGGATGGATTAGCTGGATTGGAACTTTCCTTAAATGTGAACTGTTATTTAAGAGGTGACCACCTATGAATACTTTATATCAAAATAATGTGAATATTGTCTGTGAGAGCTGGAGAAAAATGTAAAACAAAATTATAACTCACAAAAAAAAGACCAGACTTACTGGTCTGACAGAGACTGGAGAAACCCAGAAAGTATGGCACTCGGACACCCTTTTAACTCAGTACTGAAGTCACTCCTGAGGTTCACCCTTCAGCCAAAGATTAGACAAGCCCATAAAACAAAAAGAGACTAAATGGGCCCACCGGCCCAGGAGGAGACAGGAAAGCTGGTCATGGAGAACCCAAGGTTGAGAAGCTAAGATTATTTACGTGTCTTGGGGTTGACAACCAATGTCACAAATCAATATGTGTATTAATTGTTTAATGGGAAACTAATTTGCTCTGTAAACCTTCATCTAAAGTACAATAAAAAAGAAAAAAATATATTATCTATGAAGTGATGAAACAGAAAAAAAAAAATGCTTACCTATTTTAAAGTCAGAGTTTAAAAATCTGGATACTGTTGTTAGGTACCATCGAGACAGTTCCGACTCACAGCAACCCTATGTGAAACAGAATAAAACACAGCCTGGTCCTGCGCCACCCTCACAATCGTTGCTATTTTGGAGCCCACTGTTGCAGCTACTGTGTCAATCCAGCTTGTTGAGGGTCTTCCCATTTTTCACTGACCCTCTACTTTACTAAGTATGATGTCCTTCTCCAGGGAATAGTCCCTCCTGATAACATGTCCAAAGTAGGTGAAACGAAGTCTCACCATCCTTGCTTCCAAGGAGCACTCTGGCTGTATTTCTTCTAAAACTTGTTCGTTCTTCTGGCAGTCCTTGATACATTCAATATTCTTCGCCAACACCATATTTAAAAGGCATCAATTCTTCTTTGATCTTTTGTATTCATTGTCCAGCTTTTGCATACATATGAGGTGACTGAAAATATTATGACTTGGGTCAGGCTCATCTTAGTCCTCAAAGTGACATCTTTGTTTTTTAACACTTTAAAGAGGTCTTTTGCAGCAGATTTGCCCAATGTAATACATAGTTTGATTTCCTGATTGCTGCTTCTATAGGTGTTGATTGTGGATACAAGTAAAATGAAATTCTTAACAATTTCAGTCCTTTCCCCATTTATCATGATATTGCTTATTGGTCCAGTAGAAGTCAGAGTTTAAAAATCTGGATAGTACCTCTGCTGTTTGTGAGATTTATCTCTGTCTTTTTATGTTATTAATCATGTACATTTATTTATGTGTTAATATAATATTAATAATAATTTCAAATTCTATTAGCTCCTTAGAATTGTCAGAATTTTATTAAATTTAGCTCTTTTGAGAAGTATCAGTGCTTTTTATTCTAAAAAATGCAGTATACCCTACTAGAAAACAGAACTCAATTGATTGTCTTAAATTTTTCATGTTTTTTTCATGAAGCTCCCTTCACTAAATGAAACTAAAATAGTCCAGTCCTTAGGTTAAAGACATTTAAAACTAATAGTTGGTATGCATCTGCTTGATTTCCACTTCACGGCCTTCTTGACAGATTTTGCATTAACAGACTAACCTAATAATAACCCCGGACAAATGTGCCTTTGAAATTAATCACAGTAGTACTGAATTCCAATGACTAAAACTGGCACAGCATAACCACTTTTGTACAAATGTTCAGAATGAAAGAGGAGTTTTATTTTTTAATTTCACATGGTACAAGAAAGTTCTCTTTTTTTAAAACTCAGTTTATGATACAAACTTTCATTGAATTAGTACCTTTTGATAAGTTCCTTTTACGTTCACTCAGCTCATCTACCCATATAGTGTTTTGTTTATCCAGAAGGATGATTTCAGAATCGATAACATTGTGGTTCAGTACCAGTTTTATTAATAAAAACTTAATGTATCACATTACATTCTCAGCACACTCTAATTAAATTCCTTTTCATTTCGGTCTGTCTCAGAGGGTTACAGAAGCTCAAGAATATTTAACAAAATTCAATAAAGCAACTATCTGAATTTGATACATTAACCTAGGCCCTGAAAGTTACTTTGATCCATTCACATATGTCAGAAACACCATCTTACAATGACCTAAAAACGGCAGTACTTCACTCTAAGTGGAGAGGCTGTAAATGAGTAACGATCATTTCTAACTCATTATATGTATTATGTATTTTGCCCTCGGAAATCTAAAAAAAAAAAAAAAAAACAATCAGCAACAGCAAAAGCCTGTCTTACCTGGATGTCAAACCTAAACTATAACTGGATTATATTTATATATATATGAACAGATAGACTTTAATAGTTGTTAGGGAAATCATTTACAGTAACACATGCTTCACAAAAATATGTATATATAGTAATCAATTCCATTCTTCCATTTGGATTCTAAGAAAAGAGCATGACATTTTGAAGAGAAGAAAATCCTTCCTATATAATATTCACTTGGGATTATACTTTACCAAATGAAACAAAACATTTCTACGGGTGGTGAGGCTGAAGGAGACGTCTCTTTAGCTTCCTCTATAACATTGGCATCTATACACGACAACTTTTCCACCAGAGCTTATTCAGATCTCTAATGGCCATATTTATTTCAGACTTCTAATTTTTGCAGATTTTAGAAAGGTAACTTATATGGAACCCTGGTGACACAGTGGTTAAAAGCTACGGCTGATAACCAAAAATCAGCAGTCGAATCCACCATCTGCTCCTTAGAAACCCTGTGGAGCAGTTCTACTCTACCCTATGGGGTCACTATGAGTCGGAATTGACTCAACGGAAATGGGTTTGGTTTGGTTTTATATAGTGTGTATCAGTCCCAGTTACAATTCCCTCTTATCAAACACTCATTTTCTGCAGTGAGATAAAAATATCTACACTATTATGCCACTACTGGCATTATTGGGTAGATAATGACAATAAGTAAACTTATGCCAGTTCTGTTAAAAGGGTACAGGTAGGGTCAGGTTGTGCTACGAATTGAGTTGCAAAATGCTTCAGTTTCCAGAGCTTTTTGATTTGCAATTTTTGTTTAGGAACTGTGGATCCATGTGGCCACCTTTTTAAAATCACTTATACTTTCTACTCAGGTTACAGTACATGCACCCTTATTCCCCTGACTTGTGATGGCAAAACAAAGCTTTAAAGGTGGTTCACCTTCGTACAAAGCTGGATGAGTCAGATGTTGAAAGTGCAGCTCACAAGTTTGAATGCGTTAGTTTGAAACTACTTTCAGAATAAGGAATTCTGAAAGAAGTGCAATTGGAGTTAGAGAACTGTATATCTTCAAATTTTCCATTCATGGGTCTGAAAGTTAGTCTATAAGTCATACCATATAAAATTCAAAAACAAAACTCCTCTTTCATTTTGAATATTTGTACAAGAACAGTTATGCTACGCCAGTATTAGTCACTGGAATTCAGTACTCCCGTGATTAATTTTTTGAGCACTAGAATAACGAAATGTGCACCTGCCTTAGGGAAGAAAAATGATCACTTGAATGAGTTGAGAGCTGTTTAGTGTGGTAACAGAAATAATAGTATGGACACTGTTGAAATAGTTAAGGCAAGATGTCTTGAATACGTGATCTAAATTCTAGTGACAGGAATACAAAACAAAGATTGGATGCAAAAGAGATTATGAAGGTGAAAATCTTTGGCTACATTTCCAGTTGGATTTGAGGGATTAAAAAATATAAATTTGGGGAACATCTTCATAAAAGCAAGGGTTAAAGCGATGGGTGCAGAAAAATCATCCAAAATAAAGTATAGTTATAACAGAACACTGAAGAGAATTGATAAGATATGTGGCAAATAGAAACACTTGAAGCAAGAGCATAGACTGTTCGAAATAACAAGTAAAATAGAAAAAAATATATAGTATTTGTTTTGAGTAAAAATTATATTTGTCCTTTTACAGAGCCTCCTTATTACTTAGTCATCATCTGTTCTTTATTATGGTTTATTAGATTTTACATAGACGTTTGGACATGTTTGAGTGTTTTGCATATTTTCTGAAGTGCATATTATTCTGCTAAATGTAGGTATTTATTTCCTCATAGTTATTTAAGTAGAAATATTTTGATTATTAGCAGTTATAGGTAAGACACACAGTTATAAAAACATAAAGGAATCATTCCATACAAGTTAATCAAGGAGCAAGACAATATTGCACATTAGTGCATTGGTCAAATGTCACAAGAGAAATGCAAAGCGAACAGACATAATCCAACTTTGCCTAAGAAATAAAGCTTATGGATAAAACTACATGTATAATTAGGTGTTAAAGTTGTTGTTGTTAGGTGTCGGTTCTTTCTCATAGTGACCCCATGTACGACAGAATGAAACACTGCCCAGTCCTGAGCAATCCTCACAGTCATTGCTATGTTGCAGCCCATTGTTGCAGCCACTGTGTCAATCCATCTAACTGAGGGTCTTTCCCTTTTTCATTGACCCTCTACCTTACCAAGCATGATGTCCTTCTCCAGGGACTGGTCCTTCCTGATAAAATGTCCAAAGTAGGTGAGACGAAGTCTCACCATCCTTGCTTCTAAGAAGCATTCTAGCTGTACTTCTTCCAAGACAAATTTGTTTGTTCTTCTGGCAGTCCACAGTGTATTCAATATTCTTCACCAACACCATGATTCAAAGTCATCAATTCTTTCTTTGTTTTCCTTATTCATTGTCCAGCGTTCCCATGCACATGTGGTGATTGAAAATACCATGGCTTGGGTTAGGTGCACCTTAGTCCTCAAGGTGTCATCTTTGCTTTTTAACACTTGAAAGAGATCTTTTGCAGCAGATTTGCCCGATGCAGTATGTCATTTGATTTCTTGACTGTTGCTTCCATGGGTATTGATTGTGGATCCAAGTAAAATGAAATCCTTGACAACTTCTTTTTTTCATTTCTCCATTTATCATGATGTTGTTTATTGTTCCAGTTGTGACGAATTTTGTTTTCTTTATATTGAGGTGTAATCCATACTGAAGGCTCATACTAAAGACCCTCAGTCAGATGGACTGACACAGTGGCTACAACAATAGGCTCCAACATAGCAATGACTGTCTTTGATCTTCATCAGCAAGTGCTTCAAGTCCTCTTCACTTTCAGCAAGCAAGGTTGTGTCATATGCATATCACAGATTATTAATAAGTCTTCCTCCAATCCTGATGCCCAGTTCTCTTCATATACTCTGGATTCTCAGATTATTTGCTCAGCATGCAGACTGAGTAAGGACAGTGAAAGGATGCAACCCTGATGCACATCTTTCTTGATTTTAAACCATGCAGTATCCCCTTGTTCTGCTCGAATGGCTGCCTCTTGATCTATGTGCAAGTTCCTCATGAGCACAATTAAGTGTTCTGGAATTCCCATTTTTCACAATGTTATCCATAATTTGTTATGATCCACACAGTTGAATGCCTTTGCATAGTCAATAAAACACAGGTAATCATCTTTCTAGTATTCTTTGCTTTCGGGCAAGGTCCATCTGACATCAGCAAAGATATCTCTCGTTCCGTGTCCTCTTGTGAATCCACATTGAACTTCTGGCAATTCCCTGTCGATGTACCATTGCAAGTGTTTATGAATGATCTTTAGCAAAATTTAATTGCATGTGATATTAATGATATTGTTTGATAATTTCTGCATTCTGTTTAATCACCTTTCTTTGGAATAGCTACAAATATGGTTATATTCCAGTCAATTGACCAGGAAGTTTTCTTCTGGATTTCTTGACATAGAAGAGTAAGTACCTTCAGTGATGCATATGTTTGTTGAAACATCTCAATTCGTATTCCATTGATTTCTAGAGTCTTCTTTTTCACCATTCTCTTCAGTGCAGCTTGGACTTCTTCCTTTCAGTACCATTGGTTCTTGATCAGATACCACCTCCTGAAATGGTTGAACAAATGTCAACCAATTCTATTTGGTACAGTGTTAATAATACATTATTAAGTAGACAATAAACAATACTACTACTGAGGAAAATTTGATAGGCGTGATTGTAAGAAAGATATTCAAGAAAGAAGAGATGGGTTGAAGGAACAGAAGCTGTAGAGTAACAGAAGTAAATACTTCTCTATTTTTACTTAACACGTAGATGTATATACTGTGGCACTATGGAAATGCTAGGTTACATCTCACTTTGCACTCCCAAGAAAGGTGTGGGGGTAATGGGATAAAGTGAAAGTTTCTGTTATTTCCATTGTATTGACTTAGACTTGTTACAAAGGAAGGAGCCTAACTGCACAAAGCATGATCATAAAACTACTTCTTGAATTTGTTTCGATGATAATGTTTTGAGTCTTTGTACCAGCATGAAACTTACTAAATAAATATTCAGTTATATACCAGGGCTCATATTAGAGAACTAAAAAGGTTATATTCATTTAATAGTTAGTTCTGGGTAAATGAAAGAAAAAAAAATGTATGTGTTAACCAATTGAATGAAATGGTTTGCACCATCTTTCACCTAACATTGCAAGTACTGCGTTAGGCTTTTAATTGGTTTGTGTTCATCTTTTCTATAACCCAATGCTTCTTTAAGTGTAATCCAAGGAATCCTGGAGGTCCACAGTTCCTCCCTTTTCCAACTACATCTCTGTGTGGGGACAGATTTTCTTTCTGTACTTCAACCAAAGTAGTATATGGAAACAGATTTGATGCAGACAGAGAGAAGAGAATTTAATAATCTTCTATTAAGCCATTATTAAAAAGATTCCAAAAATGTGAAACAATGTCCCTCATCTCAGTAAAGTTTCTTTTGTTTTGGAAAATGTAGCTATATTACATAAAAAAATATGCAATTTATATTAACATGGAGCAGGTTTATTACTATTTTAATTGAATAAATAAATATGTTAAATATTTCTCCATTTTCATTTTTAATTTGAAAATATATAGAGATACAACCCACACTAACAAAAGAACCCTTGGGTTCTCAATAATTTTGAAGATGTAAATGAGCCCTGGGATAGAAGTTTGAGGACCATTGCTCTAGTCCATCCTTGGACTAGGGTAATAAATTTCATGGGATTTCATTACCCTGATAAGTCTCATGTGACTTTCTGCAGTTTTCAATAAACAGTGTCTTTCAATATAGCTATTAGGAGTGGGGGTCTAGTGCTGAATACATAATGACCAGGTTGAAACCACTGACAGACAATATCAAGTCTGCTCTTTTCAACAGTTCATAAAATATTCATACATCTACCCCATCTATGTTCCCTAAGCAGGTTTTGATTATTTTCAATTTCAAAATTTTTGCTCAATCCAGTCCCTCTGTAATATTATTCTTTCCCTCTCTGAATATATAAATGTTACTCATATATCATTGCCTTGATTAATATTATATTCTAAAAATCTTCAAGAAAAGTGTATCAGTTCACACTGATCTCCCTCTTTCTTGAAAACACAATCATTTGCAAGCCTGCTTTAGGGGTCCTAATCAGAAGCAGTTAATGCCGCATGCTTACTATATTCCAGGCACTGTGTTAGCTGCTGAAGATGTTACTTATAATGACAATGTGATAGACTGTATAATCAGAGACAGCACAAAAGAGAAGTTTCAAACTAAATCTTGCTGGGCACATAGTATTTAGCTGGACGATGAGAGAGGAAGGAGGTGCAAAAGAGAATTCCACGTAGAAATGAATGTACAACTGCCCCAGAGTGAGAAATAGTATAGAAATTACAAATTGGAGCCCTGGTTGCTCAGTGATTAAGAGCTCGGCTGCTAACCAAAAGGTCAGCGGTTTGAATCCACCAAGCTGCTCTTTGGAAACCCTATTGGGCAGTTCCACTCCGTCCTATAAGGTCGCTATGAGTAGGAATCGACTTGACGACAATGGCTATACAGTAAAGTGAACAGAAAACAAGGTTCAGATCAGAAAAACTTTAGATGATACGCTAATTATTTTGGACATTCATGTGAGGAGTATTTGGAACATCATAAGTGTGCTAGTGAAAGACTAATACTTTGATATTTCCCTTTTCTCTACCTCTTTGTGTGTGTGTAATTATAGAGGTCTATGGAATGCGTTTTCTCTTGCAAATTCTCAGCTATAAGCAAGTGAAATAGCTTTACAAATATACCAAAAAACATAGCTTAGTATATAAGATAAAGATAAAATAGTTTGAGTAATTTTTGGAGATTTTCATTTAAAACTTATTTGTTTTGCCGATATAATCCAAAATAATGAAAGAATTTACAATTTTTCACATTTATATTAAACTACTAGTACCTACATCATTCTGCTCCTTTTAATTTATCCAAGTACTGGAAGGCTTTTCTTTTGTTACATCAGCTATGGTCCCACTCTTTAGAGGGACAATAATTTCTAAAGTTACTTTTACATCAAATAATACAGTCTATTCTTTTACTTGCCCTTACATCTTATTTCATACGTACTGGGGTATAACACTCTAAGTTAGAAATATAAATGGAGTAAATATTTTAAAAGATATAGTAATCCATAATAATGTGGAGTAAATATTTTATACTTTGCCAAAAACTTTCTTTAATGAGGAACTAAGTTGAGGCTCTCTGTAAAATATTGAACAGAGCATCAAGTTATATTTATGGCAATGTATCAGTTGAAATCATTTGAAATTGGAAAATGTGTGTGTTCACTGGAGCATTTAAAATGATGCACAACAGACTAATTTATTAGAATAAAGTCAAACTAAGACTCAATTAGAGGAAAAGACCACAATTAATCATTTGCAGGAGAGTCCTCAGGGTCAGCATAGAACAGACTCTATAAATGCTTCACAGTGATACATTTCCACCCTATATTTGAAGAAAAAAACCATTTGCTCCTTGAATGCAATTTCTGCTAATTATTTCAGTTTGATTTCTTGCCCACTTAAAATATGTTTTAATTTTTCAGATCGCTATTAGATTTCAAGGTCATTATTTTAATAAGATGCTGTCCAAGACATCTTATTAGTAATTATTTCCCACATCATATTGTATTTCTTGATGCACTGTTTCTCTATTCATGAAGCATGACTCGTTTAGTCCCTGAGAGCTAAACAGTTTTAAAGTGAATCTGAAAAACCCGTTTTAAATGTTTTATGTGACTCTCTATAAATGTCTACATGATATCCCATACAACTTTGTTTCAACACACTAGATTTAGTTTTGTCTCAAGCACAAATGTGGCTTATTTATAATATTTTCTGATAATTAAGAAGAAATGCTCTGAGATTCCCTCCAAATCTGCTGCATCTTATATGATATTTTTAACTGAACAAAGCACCATGGGAACTCCTATAAGCATGTGGGAATGATTTAAAATAAAGAAGCTTTGTTAAGACAGTTGAAATTTTAATCAAATGGCTTTGGGGATGGAGACAACAGAAGAAGAACGAGAAAAACAGATTTAGTTTAGATAAATTTAGTAATTGTGTAGCAGTAGATAATAGTTTAAACTAAGGATAAAGAAATATGGAGGAAACTTTTTTTTTTAAGTTTCTACTGCTTAAGAAGTAAATTAGGTGTGTAATTCCAGCAATGATTATCTGTTAAACTTATCTGTGTACTAAATTCTTTGAGGTTTATTAAATATAAGCAGATTAAAATTTTGAAATTGTGTCACATAGAAAAGTCAAAAAAGTTTTAAAGTAAATAAGCATTAGCATTAAATATATTCAAATATGCCTAAAATGTAAGAATATAGAACTTATTTGAGGTTTTTCTAAAACAGTATAAATCAGAGTAAACTTCTTGAAAAGTTTAGGGGGATTAATTTCTTCTTATATGTTGCTTCAAGAGCTGTTGCTCACATGTAAAATTTATCCCATCCCATTACATTGTCTATTTGAACTAGAATTAAGTCCTTATCAAGGCGCCCCTTTGTTGGAGATAAATAGAAACTCTCCCTCATTTGGCATAGAGCCAGTTTACTCTTCCATATACTGAATAAATTCTGGCTTCATTAAAAATCTTATTTTATAAACATATCCACTTTGCTACTATCCTTGATGATCTCAGCTATCAGAGAATATGGAAGTTATTATGTAAATATCAGTTAAGATTGACGTATTTTATAAACTTTATTTTAGAGGGACATGTGGAGGTGTATATACTTTTGCAAATTTTTCTCACACAATCTTCAAAGGAAAGCAATTAGTAAGTCATCATTTTCATAAAATTTAATAAATATTTGATTGAATAAGCTAGTACATTAATTTATCCAGAGACTGTACTTTTACTTATCTACTTTAGCTTTATATTTTAAAATAAAATAGAGAATTTATATGAATGAAATGTGAGACTATTTGGGGAAGAAATTACTAAAATACCTAAGGTGCTGAGAAAAGATTTTTGTAGCTGGGAAAACTGTATTGTGGCAAGTACAAAGAACACTAATCAATGGAAGAAATCAGAACAGAGTTGACTCCCGGATGAAGGCATCTATGTGTAGAGCTTCATTCTGCTGGATACAACGGTAGAAGAAAAAAACACCCCTCCTATAGTTCGATGCTGTCATGAAAATAAGCTCCCCCGTCCATCCTGAAGAACTGTTGGAAACTGGGGAGAGAGTTTGGAAATTATTGTTCAGCAATTTTGCTGTAAACACTCTAACAGCTTTAATATTTACACTCTAACAACTTTAATACTACGTGCAGACACTTTAATCTCTTTAGACTTACATCCCTTTAGGTCAGTTGGTGGGAGAAAAACAATTTTGGATTTGGTATATGGATGAGAAAGGGGAAAGAAATCTCTTCCAAGTTACGGAAGAGTTCTACACTGGTGATTAGGAACATGAAGAGCTTACATTAAAGTGGAAATTTTAATTTCCCAGTATCTTAGAATTTTATGTGCTCATGGGAACTCTTGGTAATGATTGGCTCTGTTATCACCCAAACTTCTCATATTCTTGGATCCCATAGCTTTACTAGCATCTAATAACATAAAAATTCCAACATACTGTTAATTCTTTGAGAATGTATATGACATTGAGACATGTACAGGTATCTCTCACTTTCTGAAAATTCGCTTCATACCACTTTGCTTTTACAAAAGACTTATATTAGTACCTGTTTTGGTAACCAAAAGAAATTCGAAGAGGATTTTTTGTTTTTTACGTGGACGTAGTGTTCAGTGTTTGTTTTGCAGTTAGCCATTAAAGAGGCAGCATGCATTCTGCATCCTGAGCAGTGAGAGTGACTTCGCCAAGCTCTTTCCCAGGGAACTATACTCAGCATCTTAGCTTTTACTGTATGTTAGTATTATTTTAGGTTTTATATGTTATTTGATATGATTCGGTAGGTTATTTTTTAGGTCTGGGAACCTAAAAAATCTTTTTCCATGTAAATTAATGGTAATTGCTTCTTCGTTTTGTGTCATTTCGGCTTACAAAAGATCTCCTAGGAGCGTTCTACTTTTGGATAGCGAGAGAATCCTGCATGTATACCTCTATATGCCGAGTACAAATTTAGTCACATAATATATGTTTAACAATTGCTCTTACAATCTAAATATCCAATCTAAATTTCACTTGCTAATAAAGTCGTGGTGGGCAGTAGCTGTCTTAGGATTTCATTCCATCTCCACAGGTCACACAGCCTTCCTTAAAGATTGTGTTAGACTTCTGGTTTCAGTAATAAAGAATCAATCCAAACTAGTTTAAGGGAAAGAAAGGTATTTGACAGCTCACACATCTGTGAAATCAAAGTGAGAGTTCTTGCTTTAGGCATGACTGGGTCCTGAAGTTCAAAAGATGTCATCAGTTGCCTGTCTGTTTCTTCTTCGCTTTGATCCACTCTATATTTTTTCAACTTAATTCTCAGTCAGGCTTTCTCAACATTTTGGCCTTAATATCCACTGGCAACCCCAGGATCACCTTGTTCTCAGTTATATACATTTCAAAAGGCGTGATTCCCTCTTCCCGAGAATCAGTAATATTCCCATAAAAAATGATTCTTATTATCTATTTTTGCATAACAATTAATCCAATCACTGTATCCAGAGGGAAACTCAAAAAAATCAACCCCATTGCCATAATTCCAGTCAATTCCAACTCATAGTGACCCTAAAGGACAGAGTAGAACAGCCTCATGAGGTTTCCAAGGCTGTAATCTTTACTGAAGCAGACTGCCACATCTTTCTCCCGCAGAGCAGCTGGTGGGTTTGAACCACTGACTTTCAATTAGCAGCCTAGTGCTTAACCACTGCACCACCAGAGCAGGGTGTTATTATTAGCTATCCTGGGTCATTCACCTGCACAAATGTATGCAGGGCAATGGTAATGTTTACACGATTAGTTGGGCTGACAGCAGTTTCTAAAAGTAAAATGATATGAAGCAGTCAATTAGTAAGAGAAGTACATGACACCATCTTACTGTAATTGTTAACCTGCTATTCTCTGTTAATGGAATTTAATGACCTATAATTTTACTGTTCTTGTATGTCTTCCATGTGAGTATAGGGTCTATCTGAATTAGAATCAACTTGACAGCAACAGGTTTGGTTTTTTGGTTTATGTGAGCACAGGTGCTTTAGATATTTATTGCTGCATAACTAACTTCCCAGTTAGTAGGTTAAAACAAAAATTTAAATTTGTGTGGGGATATATGCCATTTAAACATGGCTACACTATTGACAACTTCAGCCCCTCAAAGACCTCTATGCTGCACAGGACATGTTGAGACTTGTCAGCAACATGTTGAGACTTGTCAGCGATAAGGAGATTAGGCACGACTTGTTTTCCCAAACCTATTGTCCCTCTACTGATTGGCTTGTTTACCTGAATTCCTTCTCCCTTGCCCTGAAACTTAGTGTTATTCACCCAAAGCCCATTGTTCTGTTATTTGCTTCACTGCTTGCTGTATTGAATATAAATAAACTCCTGGGACTGAAGCCGGGGTCAACCCCTCTGAGTGACCCTCCTTGGCCCCACTTCTCTGTAAGAGTTGTGTTTGGCTACTGTTTTCGCTGCCCCGACAATTGTCTCTGATGCGACAAATTTGCTTATAATTTTGTGGAAGGGCTCATCAGGTTGTTTGTATCTGATCCACATAACATGAGATGGAGTGGAGGGGCTGGAGGAGGGCTGTGTGGATGGGAGTGAAAGATCTGTTTCCTACACGGTGCCCTTGCTCTCACATCTGCTTTCTTAGTATTATTGCTCTCTTCATCTCTCTGTGACTTGGACTTTTTTTTTTTTTAGCAGATTTGTTTCAGGGTATAGGAAACTTTGTATTTTCTAAAGATTGTCTAGCTTCTAAGAGTCAGGAAATGGAAACATCCAGGCTACATCTATAAGACTTTGCTCATTCTGGCCTAGCATCACTTCTACAATATTCTATTGGTCAGTTTCAAGTTGATGAAGCAAAAGATCAACTCTTTATAGGACAGAGGCAAGTTGATAGGACAAGTGGCAGAAGAGTATGTAAGAAGACAGATATTGTTGTGGTGTTTTTGGAAATAGCAGCTTCTACAATGAGTAAATTAACCCCCTCATCTCTGATCAAAGACTAAATACCTCCAATGCAATAAAAAACAAAATCGTATGAGATCTCTGTAAATCATACTTGGTTAGGAAATCAGAATTTGACTACTTACGGATAGTGATTATTATTCTTTTTCTATCAGCAAGAGTTATAGTAGTTAATAATTATTTCAACTATTAAATTATTACTGTTGTGTCTGTTCCGATAATTTTCTTTTATAAAACAAATAATCATGCTCTATGTCAAAAGTTGATTACTGATTAACACCATGACACAATACAAGTTCCTGATTACCATTAAAAGGCAGCTGTTTACAAGGATTCACACTGTGTGACTGGAAAGAGTTTCACTATCCCTAATGACAAGTCTTTAAAAATGTACGCATTCGCAACATTAGTCCATGTCTTATTTTAAAGAACAAAAGCATAATATAATAGGACAGGCATTCTTTGAACAATAAATGCTTTAAAAATGTGAATTTTACACTATGTTTAATAGTATTACTGTAACATCACAGTATTTACTACATTTTCTTGTGAAGAGGAGTAAAACGATTACATCTGACATGCCATAAAATTCCACTGTGATATACAAAATAAGATTGTTTGCTATTTTTGCCTCTCTTCTTCCCAAAACCTTTAAAATCTAATGTAAAGAAGTTGCCTAAAAATATTTTAAAATAAATGTTTAAAATCTATAAATGTTAAGAACCACTGAATAAGAACTGAATAACAACAAACATGTTTGTATAATGGGGTTGAAGCTCTTTCTGATCATCCAAAGTTTGAGGAGGCTACAGATATACCATTGTATATTGAACACTTTCAACTTTAGAGCTATAGTACGTGAATTTGAACCCTTATTGGCTTTAGTGACATTTGTATTCATTTCTCTTCTCCCTAGTTATTTTGCTGTCAAAATATAGATGATAATTATAACAAACATGTAAATGTACAGTAAAGCTTACATAAAATAACATATTAAAAATAATTTGATTGTGGAAAAATAGCCAAAAAATTCACATTTTTCAAAATATTATGTAAATATATTAACTGCTTTCAGAGAAATATTTTGTTTCTTAGACCTACAAATACTAAGACAGTATATTACTTTCCTGAGATATACTCACTAGTTTTTCTAAATATAATCAAAAGTCTTCTCTTGTCTCAATTATAGGAATAGAGCAACCAAAGCATGTCACTTACCAAAAATTTGAAATGTGCAGAACTGCTGGTCCTAAGAGAGCTGGGAAGAAGCATGCATGGTCATAGAGAAGCAATTCTTTTAAGCTTTCAGTCAAGTATCAATTTGTTGCTGTTAGTTGCCATCCAGTCATTTCTGACTCATAGACCCTCTGTAGAACAGAACAAAACACTGCGTGGTCCTGTGTTTGAGGCCATTGTTGCAGCCACTGTGTCAATCCATATCGTTGAGGGTCTTTCTCTTTTTTTGCTGATCCTCTACTTTACTGAGCATGATGTCCTTCCTGATAACATGTCCAAAGTACATAAAATGAAGTCTCACCGTCCTTACTTCTAAGGAGCATTCTGCCTGTACTTTTCCTAAGAAAGATTTATTCATTCTTCTGGTAGTCCATGGCCTATTTGGTATTCTTTGCACCAACATAATTGAAAGGCATCAATTCTTCTTTGGGCTTCCTTATTCACTATCCAGCTTTACATCCATATGAGGTGATGGAAAACACCATGGCTTTGGTCTGGGGCACCTTAGTCCTCAAAGTGATATATTTGCTTTTTAACACAAAAGAATCTAAAAAAATTAAAATTGTGATAATTTTGAAATTGAAAAAGAGATAGAAATTATTGGATTTGAACTATTTAGAACACAAAAGATGCAAAAATAACATTACATCCAGTCATTTTCACCTTTAAATTATTATTTCAGATAAATGAGAGAAGCTCTACCCCTGTTATTTTTAATAATAGCCATATTGGAAATTACTATAAATTATTTTAAGGTGCTAGATGACTCCTATTTCAATTATTTTCTTGCTTGGAATGATCTTATATACACAAGAAGAAAATAGTGAGAGCTGAAAGAATATATTCTGTTTGATATGGATTTTTTCAGAAAGAATATAAGTATTAATTGTGATTATTCATCTAACAAAATTTCTGTTTAGAATGATGGAATTTATGAGTTACTTAGAGAAAACTATACTAGAAGTTAAAGAATAAAATTATACAATTTTTTATTTAATGTGCAAGTTAATACATAAGTATTCTAAAGTATTATGAAATGCTCAAATTTATCAGCAAACAATTAAATAAAAATGCAGTCAAAACTTAAGTGCATTTGTTTATTATCAAATTGGAAAAATACTAAAAGTTATGCTATTCAGTGCTACCAAGAAGTTAAGTAAAATTCAAAGTTTGTACAACGTGACAGGAGAACAAGGCATCCAGATACATTTGCCAGAAAATATATCGATGTGATCTGGAAAATACATAGATCAAATATTTTAATTTTTTATGACTTGACTAAGAAATTTTGCTGTTTTTGATCTAAAACTGGATGCTGCTTAAGGCAAAAACAAATGAATTATGTTACATCCATGTTGTTGTTATAAAAGAATGGAAAATAAAAAGGAGAATAAAATACTATCAAATTATAATCTCAAAAATGTAGATCAATTTATCTGTCTCTGTATTTGTATGTGAATATGTGGGTCTCTCTGGATGTGTGTGTTTTTGCTCAATTATTTTCTCCTTTGGATTATGTTATTTCTATCAGGAAGTTGTCACAACTCATTGGTGACATGGAAGGGAATTAAGAGTATTTGAAAGACGTCTAGACTTAAACATACCTACTCTTTCTGAAAATAGTTTTGTGTACTATACGATCTGTTAAAGTTAGTTACCAAAACCCATTGCCATTGAGTCGATTCCGACTCATTGTGACACTATAGGACAGAGGAGAACTGTCTCATAGAGTTTCTAAGGAGAAGCTGGTAGATTCGAACTGCTGACCTTTTGGTTAGCAGCCGTAGCACTTAGCCACTGTGCCACCAGAGGTACAGAGATTGGAGCAATGACAGTGTTCAGGGAATATGATGTAAATATAGAAAATTCTTCTGGATTTCAGAATAACTAAAATTATGTCATAAAAATCAAATAAAAAAAGTAAACATAAATAAATATATAAATAAGGTCAATAATTAGAGACCTGGAATAACCCATTTCAAAAATTAATGAGCAATCCACTAGTCCAGAAGTATTTTTATTTTGTCATATATATGCACTCAGAGAAATCATTATTTATTCCCAACAATGTATTTCAGCAATGATATCTTTATCCTTTGGAGAGAAGCACTTTCTCTTCCAGAGCATACCAAATAAAATATTAAAACAAGGCCTATCTGACTGGAAGAGATCCATATTTGTGCCCATTCCAAAGAAAGGTGAGCAAACAGAATGCAGAAATTATCAAACAGTATCATTAATATCACATGATAGCAAAGTTTCACTGAATATAATTCAAAAACTACTGCAGCCAAACATAGAGAACTGCCAGAAATTCAAACTAGATTCAGAAGAGAATGTGGAACAAGAGATACCATTGCTGATGTCAGATGGATCTTGGCCGAGAGCAGAGAATACCAGAAAGTTGTTCACCTACGTTTTATTGACTACATGAAGGCATTCTACTGTGTAGTTCATAACAAATTATGGATAACATTAAGAAGAATGGGAATTTCAGAACTCTTAACTGTGCTTGTTAGGTACCTGTACATGGATCAAGAGATAGTTGTTTGAACAGAACAAGGGGATACTGCCTGGTTCAGAATTAGAAGAAGCTGTATCCTTTCACCTTACTTATTCAACTTGTATGCTGAGCAAATAATCCGAGAAGCTGAACTATATGAAGAAGAGTGTGGCATCAGGATTGGAGGGAGACTCATTAACAACCTGTGTTATGCAGATGACACAACCTTGCTTGCCCAAAACAAAGATGACTTGAAACACTTACTGAAGAAGATCAAAGACTACAGCCTTCAGTATAGATTACACCTGAACCTGAAGAAAATGGAAATCCTTACAACTGGACCAATAAACAACATCATGATAAATGAGGAAGTAATTGAAGTTGTCAATAATTTCATTGTACTTGAATCAACAATCAATGCTAATGCAAGTAGCGGTCAAGAAATCATACAACATATTGTATTTGGCAAATCTGCTGCAAAATACCTCTTTAAAATTTTAAAAAGCAAATATGTCACTTTGATGATTAAGATGAGCCTGACCCAAGCCATGGTCTTTTCTATCACTACATATGCATATGAAAGTTGGACAATGAAAAAGAAAAGAAGACTTGGTGTATTTGAACTGTGGTGTTGGCAAAGAATATTGAATATACCATGGTCTGGCAGAAGAATGAAGAAATTAGTCTTAGGAGTGATACATCCAGAACGTTCCTTAGAAGCGAAGATGGTGAGACTTGGGCCTGCTTACTGTTGGTACATAATCAGGAAAGACAAATTACTAGAAAAACGACATCATGGAGGGTCAACAAAATCAAGGGAAATCCTCAATGAGATGGATTGACATGGTAGCCAAAATAATGGACTCAAACATAGCAACCATCATGAAGATGGTGCAGGACTGGGCAACACTTCATCCAATTATCCATAAGGTTGATATAAGTCAGAGCTAAGAATAAGGGGAATTATTACCAAGTCAGGAAGTTAAGGTCCATGTTCCTTCTTGCAAGAGTTAGCCTCAGGCATTTTATTTTCATGCTCATTAATTCTGATATGTCACAAATTAAAAAGATATTTTTGAAAAGTTATGGCATTCAGGGATTGCCACTATGATTCACATCCACTTACATCTTATTCCACTGAGTGTCTTTAAGTGAAAGATACACTAAACCTAGTATATGAAACATAGATTTTGCTCTGTAGGTATTCACAACTTTATAAAACATAGGAGTACGTAGGATAATTATGAGGATTAATTGTGATAAAGTAGGTGTATCTGCTTTATAAACTAAAACAAAATTGTTATAAAATTAAATATTTGAATTCCCATAAGACAGACATGAATATAGAATGTAGCCAGTGACCCTTTTAAATATTTGTCAAGGAATGGGGACGTTGTCATCTTCAGATACATCACTTGTTTTCCCTCCTAGCTGCTTCATTTTCTTTACCAGCCTACAGTTACCTCCTCTAAGCCCTTGTGGGTTTGTGTAAGAATTCAATCACATCATTCATAAACTAATCTCCCTCAGTCAGTGAAGGAAAATTGTTCACTGGGTCTAAAGATAGATGTTGTTTAGAAACACATATATTATAGAAATGTCTTCAGTATTCATACCCTTAAAACCCATGGTGAGGATAGTAAAATGTTCTCACTTGTACAAAAATGACTGCATACTTTATACAGAATGGCATCTCCTTCTACCTTCCTGTGTCAGTAGCTTTTCTAAATATGCCATTAATCAGAACAAGGAGCAGTTAGAAGTAGAATAGAAGCTGAATGCATCTTTATATCACATTAGATAAAGGCACCACAGAAGCAGGAGGTGGTAGGAAAGTATGGCTTGTCATGACTTAGTCCCTAAAAATTATCTTGGCATCTACTGTATCATTTGCCAGGTGCAGCATTTTATTCCCAAACCCAATCAATGCAGACTTACAGAGTGATATTTGCTCAGTGTTTAAGCAATCCCCTCGTTGGAAATTATGTAGCTATAGATGCTTTATGATAACTTTTTAGGCCTCAAGGTAAGATGCAGTGTGAGGAAATGTGAACTAGATATATATATATAATCTATCAAACCAACACGTAAATATACCCCTATGAAAATTTCATATCCATTGTGAGAAAAATTAAAAAAAAACAACAACTGAACAGTTCAGATAAAGTAACCATAACTAATGAAAAATTATAGTGCACTGCTTTTTATATAAATGAACTTATGTATTTTTCTAATTTCACTAAATCATCATTTATTTTTGAGAATATATATAAGCATATGCATATATTCCTCTTGAGTGTTTTGAGTGGCTTTTTTTTTTTTAAAAAAAACACAGAAGATTTTCCTTAAATTTCACAATTTGGGTGTAACATTGGTTTTATGTTGGGTCCCTGATTGACATATCTAAGGTTTCTTAATTTTTTAAGACAGTGTGAATTCTACTGAACTTAGTTAATTAGCAATCCAAAGGGATCTGTCCAAAGGGAACAGAATGAAATACATTCTTATAAAAGAACTCAATTTTGAGGTTTTTATTTCTTCAATGAATATCAAAATCCCCCTGTGATATTTCTACTTTTTAACCCAGAAAATTTAAACCTGAAACAATGTATCAAGCTAGATCATCAGAGAACAAAATACTGTACATACATAATTTTATCTTCTTTACTGGAAATGTTTATTGAAATGGACTCCAGAGTTACATCTTTATCTAGTATTAGGGACTATGAGAACAAAATATATGAATTTTTTTTTTATTATGTTTATTGTTTTGTTTTGATGATGCAAGTCGATATCTTGCAGAGTCTTCTCAGGTCCTTTGGAAGGAAAATTTCTCAATTCTCTGTATTTAAAGAAAATCAAAACAAAACTAAAAAAAAAAAAAAAAAACCAAAAAACTCTGCATATCCTGAAATTGGGTTTGTTTTAATCTTTAGGAACTTGAGAATCTTTTAACTGATCATATTTTTCTACTTGTTTTAGTGTCTAAGAACACTGTTTTGTAGCTAATCTCAAATAACTTTAAAGGACTCTATGGCATGATAAGAGGCAGTAGTGGTTCAGTGGTAGAATTCTCACCTTTCTTGCAGGAGACCCAGGATTGATTTCCAGCAAATGCATCTCACGTGTAACCACCACCTGTTGGGAGCAACTTTTGTGTTGCTATGATGCTGCACAGGTTTCAGTAGAACATCCAGATTAAGACAGACTAGGAAGAATAGCCTAATAATCTACTTCTGAATATCAGCCAAGGAAAATCCTATAAATCAAAATGGTCCAATCTCATTGAGCATGGGGTCACCACTAGTTGGGGGCTGACTCGACAGCAGCTAACAACAGCAACAAAATGGATATACCACATTTTGTTTATCCATTCATCTGTGATGGTGGTTGCATTGTTTCCACTTTGAGGCTATTATGAATAATGCTTCTATAAACATTCATGTACACATTTCTGTATGGGTGGACATGGTTTCATATCTAATGGGTATATACCGAGGAGTAGGATTTCTAAGTTATATAGTACCTATGCTTAACATTTTGAGGAACTGTCAAATTTCCAAAAACTAGTTTTATGAACCATTTTTTTAATCATTCAATTTGAGCATTTGAGTGTTTGTAAATACAATCTATTGCACTGGACAGAGAACTAGCAGTGAGAATTTATTTGACGTGTTTTCCCCTCCTGTTGGGAGTAGGCACAGGGGTGTTACATCTCAAGTTTCTCTAAGTGAAGAGTCTTCTTGAAAACTCCTTGTAAAATTTGCTCTATGTCTTATTAAACTTGGTGTACTCAGGACTAGGTACCTATCTCACTCATGAGAAATGCTAAAAATTGGCAAATCAAGGAGAGGTGACCAAGCAGAAGTCAGGTGTTCAGGGATAATTATAAGCAGCTAATCAGGAATGTGTCATCACTGTCAGGGTTGTGCACATGAAGGGCGTTAGAAGAGGCACATCTGAGGTACACAAATACACAAAGAAAGAATCAGCATTTTGCTATCTGCCTGACAGAGGTCCCCCAAAAATTACTGTATCAGTGTCTTATTTTACCTTTCCTCATATCTTCTCCCCTGATATCCCATCCCAATGCTGAATTTCCAAAGGCTGTCTAGAAAGAAGGGAAGGAGGCAAAGAGTTATTAAACTGAACTCTGTTCAATTCCTTAATCCGCGTGTAATCTCTTGCACCCAGGAATTTGCAAATGCCAGGAACACATGTTCTCCTTCCTTTGGCTAATTCCAGATTTGCAGTTTTCAGTTTATATCACCTTGTCCAACCAACCTTCCCGAAAATACTCCATGTTTCTGCTTTTGAGACCAGGTCAAACACTCTTCTTAGTTATTTTTAGAACTTGCTGCAATTTACTGTAGACTATCCTCAGTTTTTGTTTACCTCTCTACATCTCCACTAGATGAAGCACAGTGATTCCAGATAACCTATTTCTCCAACACATTGCATAGTGTCCAACACTTAATGAATGCTTAATAAACCTTCTATCAGTGAATAATTAGACAGTGCACTGGCCTTGCAATCAGAAGACATATGATCAAATTCAAACTTTCTCCTTTAATTGTTTGATCACCTTTTTTTGGGAAGCACTTAACTGTCTTAGTCTATTCATCTGCAAAACGACTATGTTGGGTAAGATGAACATTAATGTTTTTCCTGTCAACTCTGATTAGAAGAAGTTGTGAGTATAATTTTTTTTATAGGTAGTGCCCAATTACATTTTATTGAGTTGGAGATGCTACAGTGTCAATTACTGAACCCTTGATCAGATGTCATTAAATGCCTCATAATTTTAATTTATTATGCATTCCATGATTGAAAGGTATTTCCTCCCACATATTGAAGACAACCTGGGTATAAATACTTAAATTTTAAGCTGAGCTATAGAAATTCATTCTACTAAAATGTTCAAGTGCTTGCATAGGAATTGTGTAATATTTATGTAGTTAATGCCATTTTTAATGTGGGAGTTTTCAATTTTTTACTTCATTTTTATTACATCAAGTGGAGCCCTGGTGGCATAGTGGTTAACAGCTCAGCTGCTAACCAAAGGATTGGCAGTTCAAATCTACCAGCCACTCCTTGGAAACCATATGGGGCAGTTCTACTTTGCCCTATAGGGTGGCTACAAGTCGGAACTGACTCGACGGCACCTAACAACAACAACAACATTACATAAAGTAAAAATATCAAATTAATATGTTGGTATATTTGTTCCAATTTTAATTCTCCCTCAAATATTTCTAGCATTTTTTTTCCTTTGGCACTATGAATCTATCATAATAAAATTTGATGATTTAAGGAGTATTCATTTGCCATGTTTTCCAATTTGTTGTCTTATAATAGACAACATTGGTTTATGAGTTCATGAATTTTTATATAGAAATTAATATATATTTTGCTATGCTGAGTAGCTGAATCTGATAAATGCTGATTTTAGTATCACACAATGCAAGAAAATATGTAGACTCTTTTCATTACCATGATTTAATTCATGAAAAGAATAATTTTCACTTTTATTACAGTGCCAAAAATGTTAGACAAATATCTTTGAAAGCATCTACGGTGTGTTTAAAATTTAAACTGAATATAAGAAAATATCTGACTTCCAAAAGATTTGGTTGGTTTCCAAAAACATACATTGTAAGTCATAATGGAACTGTTTATGGTAAAACTGAATTTCCTTGATTTGCCTTATTAACGAATAAGTAAATATCCTTATTGGAAACTTTATATAGAGAAGTAAAGTAATATAAAAGGCATTTTAAAAATCAGCTAAGCTTAAATTTTCTATTATTTTCAAATACGTCAAATCTGAAATAGATATCTTAGCGTCTGCACTTGATTAAAACGAGTTCCCCCAAAATTCATGTCCACCTGGAACCTCAGAATGTGACCTTGTTTGGAAATAGGGTCTTTTCAGATGTAATTAGTTAATATGAGATCATTTTAGCTTAGGGTGGGCCCTAAATCCAATGACTGGTTTCCTTATAGAAGGTCATATGAAGACATAGAGACACAGAGATGAGAACTCCGTGAAAACAGAGACAGAGATAAGGAAGGCCAAGGATTGCAGGCAACCACCAGAGAGAAGCATGGAACATATTTTCCCTCACAGCCTCCAGGAACCAGCCCAGCTGACACCTTAATTTTAGCCTTCTAAGCTCCTGGACTATGAGCAAATACATTTCTCTTGTTTTAAGCCACCTAGTTTACAATAATTTGTTAGGCAGCCATAGGAAACTAGTTCAGTTCTTATTTCAGAGAGAAACACGTAGGAAAGCTTAACCTGTGTTCTGCAAAGAAAGATTGGGGAGTCTTCAAGTGGGAAAAGAAAACACCAATGATCCAGGCACAGCTGTGCTGAGGGGAGAGGCCTTCATATCATAGAGCAAGACAATTGTAAACACATTACATTCCTCACCCTGAGACAGTAAGGGGGCCAAACATTCAGCTTACCCTCTCACAGAAGCATATCAGTATTTGGTAAGGAGAAAAGACACATTGTCATTTTCTTCACTGTTACGCATCCTCAAGGTGATGGAAAAAACACAAACCTGATTCAATTTGTAGGTTATGATATTTCTCATAAAATGAATTCATGGAATTCTTATCTCCATTCAAGACCCCAAATTTGAGAATTTGCTTGACACTTGAAATATTAAAAACAGGTGTAAAATGCAAGCAATATAATCCATAAACATATTAAAGTCTTGGAGTTAGTGTTACAGGGACTTAAAAATAAAGCAGGAATGTGTTAGTCACAATGTTTTAGGTACCTAGTGATACCATAACAAAAATATCACAAGTGGGTCACTTTAAAGAACAGAAATTTAACTTCTCACAGTTTTAGAGACTGGAAGTTTGAATTCAGGCTGCTGACTCTAGGGGAAGGTTCCTACCTTCTAGTAGCTTCAGCAATCCTTGGCCTTCCTGGGCTTGTAGATTCATCCACCTCCATCTTCACATGGTATCTTCCTTCTGTGTGTGCACCTCTGTTATTCTACTCGTTTTGTAAGACATCTTTCAGAAGGTATTAGGTTTAGGACCCACCTTACTCATACTCAGGTATGACTTTATTAACAGAACAAAAGGAAGACCTATTTCCAAACAAGGTCATATTCACAGGTACAAGGGCTAGGACCTCAACAAATATTTTGGTGGGGCACAATTCAATCCATAATGCCTATGAAGGAGAAAAATGAATTATCACTGATAGTGAGAAAAGTATGTAGAAAACAGATGCAAGAAAATAGAAATTTTTCTTGGGTGGGCTTTGATTTCTTTGCTGGAGCCAGTAACTGTGCTGTGGTGTTTTTGTCACACAGCTGTAAAAACATGCAGCTTTGTTTCCCTTATTGTATAGAAATGGTTACAAATGCATGCACATATGCACACATACACACATATTTTTTTTCTCTTTTAAACAGGCCTGATTGCATATAAATGAACCTTTGCCACAGAAAATTTTTTATGATCTCACTTCACTAATGTCTCTTTAGCATTCCCTGTTGCTCTACTTTCTGGTAGATAATTTTATAAATATATTTTAAGCTACTACAACAAGCTAGAGGGTAGAAGATATATCAGTAATTCCCTTCATGTTCTGCACCAAAAAACCAAACTCAAACCCATTGCTGTCAAGTTATTTCCAACTCATAGCAACCCTACAGGACAGAGTAGAACTGCCTCGTAGGGTTTCCAAGGAGAGGCTGGTGGATTTGTACTGCCAACCTTTGGGTTAGTACACATAGCTCTTAACCAGTGCACCAACAGCTGGGAAAAAAAAAAAAAAAGAAAGAATGGATCTGGTTCATTAGTGAGTTAAGATAACACTGAATTTTCCAGGATCCTTTTTTGCTTCTTTTGGATTAAATAGAATTGAACTTCTATAAGGAAAAGTCAGCTCTCTTCTAGTTCAAAGTAAGTGAAACGTGATAGTTATCAATCCATATACCTCTGAAGCAAACTTTATATTTGTTCCTTTGGAAAACAGCAATGCAAAATTGAGGTACTAACCTGAAACACTGATGAAAGAAGTAACACTCCTTTAACTCTGCTGGTATTATTTCCCTCTAATACAATATTTTTGATATGTTTTCCAGTTGAAAACAATCTACATGCTGTCAGAAGCAGAAAAAATGGGTAGAAAACCAAGTCCCTGATACTCAAATATTTGAGTCTGACACTGAAAGAATTCATTGGCCTTATTATGCCATCTATTTGCAGCACTTCACAAATTAATGATGTGATTTACCTGCATTGATCGGGTGATAACACAGTTGAGTTTTGTCGGTATCGCAGTGATTTCTTTCAGAATATTGGTTGCTAGGGTTGCCGTGACATACCCTGCTTTGGCTCTGAAATAAGTTCTATAATCTAATTTCCAAACAGATGAATAGAAGCTAACATCCCTTGTCGTTTTTGATTCATTGATAGATTGATTGATTTAATATTTAATTTGGTGCTGTTTTCCATCATGCAGAAACCAAGTCAAATCCCCAGTAAAAAGTAACCGAGTACAGGAAGACAAATTAACTCTTTCAGGTATTACATTTTCAGGCCAATAAATATTGCCTTTCAAAAAAAAGGATATGTATTGTGGAGGCAACTGCAATTAATTATAGCCTGGCCTTTCATATTTTTAGTGTCAAATTTTTCAAAACGTGAAAGTATTAAGGAGATATTTGGATGACTGAAACAGGAGAATAATAGCAGATTTGAGTGAGCAGATATTCTATAAATTGCATCATCTGTAAAGTGACAATATATTCACCACAAAATTCACATTCAAATGAATATTTTTGAGTTTTACCTATCTTTACACAAGAAATTAACAAAATTAACAGTTATTTGGGAAGCCTCTTGATGAGTTGGAATCAACTTGATGGCGATGGATTTGGTTTGGTTTTCTTGATGAATCACAGCTTGAAATAATATTTAACACTATCTGTTATGGGTTGAATTGTGTCCCCCCCCAAAATAATATGTCTTAAATCCTAACTTCTGTGCCTGTGGTCATAATCTCGTTTGGGAATGAGTTATCTTTGTTATGTTAATGAGGCAGGATTAGTGTAGGGTGTATGTTGAATTAATCTCTTTGTAAGGTTGCAGAGATTAGAGGAGTTTATATTTGCCAAAACTCTCTTATTTTTAACCCTGTTAATAAAGAGATTAAACAAGTGAGCAGAGCAGAGATGGGGGAAGGTAGATGACAAGCCACATGGAGATTGCCCAGAAGCAGATGCTCAAGAGAGACAAAGACCTTCCTTCAGAGCCGACAGAAAGAGAAAGCCTTCCCCTAAAGCTGGCACCCTGAATTCATACTTCTGGCTTCCTAAACTGTGAGAAAATAAATATTTGTTTTTTAAATCCACCCACTTGCGGTGTTTCTGTTACAGCAGCACTTGGTAACTAAGACGCCAGCTAGTACAGAGTGAGTGTTGCATGTTAAGCAATGTGCCAAGCATTTAAATACATGGTTTAGTTTGTGGTTGACAAAAAATTTTAGCTAATTACTATCTTGCATCCCAGTGAAAGACATAGTTCTTACCTGTCAAACTAAGGCAAATTCACTGTTCATGTTTTCCTAAAAAATGTGTATGTGAAACAACACAAAGAATGAACGAAGTATAAAATTAGAAACGTCCATCATGAAAGGTTATTATTTTTATTACTAAAGTGTTTGTTTTACAGATGCCTTTGATATTTGTAATTTGATGAAGTAATTCTTATTTTTATATTTTTTTAGATAAAGTAGAAACATAGAGAAAGATACAGGTGTGCATACATGTACTAATTTTTTTGACTATGAATTTATTTTGTGCTTAATTCCATAATCATTTTGTGCTTAATTCCTCAGAGGTGTCGAAGTACTCTTAGAAATCATCAAAGAAGACTTCTTTTACCTCACCTCTCCTTTTCTACCGCACCTAATGATAAACCCATTGCTATCAAGTCGATTCCAACTCATAGTGATCCTATAGGACAGAATAAAAGTGCCCCATAGGGTTTCCAAGGAGCAACTGGTGGACTTGAACTGCCGACCTTTTGGTTAGCAGCCATAGTTCTTAACCACTGCACCACCAGGGCTCCCATCTAATGATAAGTGCATCTAAAAGAAAACAAAATTAGATCTTAGGAGGGAAATGCAATAGTACATATATTGAAAAAGAAGACCTGAAAAAAAAAAAAAGATAGTGCATTACATCTGAACATTATCTGGCAGTGCTTCTGAATCAAGAGTTAAATTCACAGGGTGATTTATTAGTTGAGGCAGTCTCTACCAAGTGTGTTGACCAGCAGAAACATATAACTTGATAAGAGTGTGACTAGAAAGTCTGTATAAAATGAACATCTGTTCTGTTACAGGACAGAAGTCCTCTGGTATCCCAGGAGAGTATAATGACTAACGAATAAAATGCTTTCCCTATAACATAAATATAAATGCAAAGATGTCAATCTTGTTATTGCTAAAAGTCTCAATAACCATCCTAAATCACTTGTAGGGATAAAATAATCCATGCCACCCACATCTGAATATTTTAAAGGATTATAGCTACAGCTATTTTTCATAGAAATACATTCTTTATATGCCTTTGGTATTTTGGAAGTGCAAGGATATTTGTCATAAGATGAATTCATGGAGCCAAGTATGGTATAATAGAGAGACTACATTGCAGTCATCTTCTACACACCTACAATAGAACAGAAAAACATGCAGGTAATCTATCAAGCAAGTAAAGAAAAATGCAGTCAGATCATATTTGTGTGTGCGTGCGTGTGTGTGTGTTACGTAAACAAAAACAACTTGATTCCCTACACCTACTTTTATTCAGTCATTTAAGGGGTTTAGTTAAACTGAATCAGAAATTGGTACAAATTACCTGTCTTTCTCATCTCATTGCACATGACAAATGTATGTTTCTTCAATTACCCTTTAAACAATGTTCTGGCCTGATCTTAAAATCCATATAGGTTATGAATGAAATACTTGTTAATCCCTATGTTAGCATTTTCTTCACATTAATAGGCCAGTATCGTTAGAGGATGTTGTAAATAGTCAAATTACCCTATTGTCCCTCTTGCAGAGTCCTGTAACGTTTCAGTACTTAGTTTTTGCTCATCATTATAATATATTATAATATAAAAGGAAAAAAGAACGCTACAGTAAGAAAGGATTTCTCACTGCTAATAATAAATCCGGTATGTGGGAAAAAGTTCAAATAAAGAAAGTGCAATACAATTGATCCCAGGCCATGTTTATTTTCAGTGATAGACAATAAGATACATTTCATTATCAAGGTTGCAGGGATTAGATGGATCTATATTTGCCTAAACTCTTACTTCTAACCCTGTTAATAGTAAACATTACACTTATGCCCTATTTTATCTTCAATTCTTCCTGTAATTACCAGCAAAGAAAAAACAAACAAAATATGATGTACACTCATTGTTACAGAACAATGAGTTGTTATGGAAATTTGACTATATTGAGTTTCTCTGTGTTGCTATTTCGATTCAGGTGAGTCAGAATTGACAGCAATGGGTTTGGTTTCTGGGTTTGGTGTTCCTATTATTTATTGTCACAGTAATAGGACATTTTTCACAGGAAGAAAATTTCACATACAACTCTTATTAAAATTATATTAAATAGAATGAGTTTATATCCTTGTGATATCAAGACCACGAGGAGCCTGGGCTGACAGTAAAGTGTGCAAGAAGAGGTTGAATTGTCTCATTGTTTCCCAGGGATTAAGGGAGTTATGTAGGAGTCCCTGGGTGGTGCAAATGGTTAAGCACTCAATACTAGCTGAAATGGTGGTGGTTTGACCTCAGAGGTGACTCAGAAACCCCACAGAGCAGTTCTACCCTGCACACATAGGGTGGCTGTGAGTTGGAATTAATCGGTGGCAACTAACAACAAAAACAAGGGGCTTATATACTACCCTCTTTTCGACTAGAGAAATAAATGAGTACACCTGGAGAGGAGTTTAAATGACAAAGCAAAATTTAGCCTCACATCTAATTTTTGGCTTTTAAATTTTAAAAATCACTAATACATTTTTATGTAATGTCTATATATTTTATTAATTATCTTAGTACAACTTTTTGTATATCTGATTCAAGGAAAATGTATGTTTGACTATTCTACACTGGTAAGAAAATATATGTAAAAAACTTTGTACTCTTGTGCCTTTGGTTTACCATAATCTAGAAATTAAAATTATTTCCAAATATACTATTGAGACTAGGTCACTAATTAACCTATGCACATTATGAAACAATTGAAAAAAGTATTTCTGAATCTGTAATTCATTTTGCATTGGATAGAGAGTTAAAACAATGGTTTTTAGCAAGTGAATTAATGGAATTAACAAAACACTACTGATTTATTCCAGAAAGATTGCCTAATATTTTATTTTTGTTATAACATGTCTTATATACAATATAGTTCTTTTAAATTGTGTAAGTTTTTAGAAATACTGTAATGAAAACGTGCACCTCACTTGTGTATTTATAGATATAATAATAGAAGACATTATGATCCTAAGAAAGGTCTATAAACTTTAGAATGTCCATTAACTGTGTCATACTACTATAAATTAAATAAAACTTCAAGTAAAAATGGTGACACAAAAATTTAAGAATAGCCTAAAACTGCACTGGAGTCTGATACATTCACAAGTATTACTTCTTTTTGAATCATCACTTAGACATTCGTATTGAATCTAACTTTCTTGTCACTAATAAAAAAGCCTGTTTGCATTCAATTGTGTAGGAAGACATGAGGGATTTAACGTAGAAGAGAAATTATTTCTAATTCATGAAAACTATAAGGTTACTTTATAGGTTATAAGGTCGCTATGAGTTGGAATCGACTTTACCGCAACGCGTTTATAAGATTACTGGGACACCATGTTGATTCTATTTGGAAGACACCTATATTCCTCAACATCACAATCCTGGAGGCTCTTTGAAGAGTGTTAATAATATATAAATTTTACACTCTAGCTGCTATGTCTTGTGATATTGTTAAAAAGAAAACATTAATATTCCTTTCAGAGTGGTTTATGACTATGTATAGAGTATGAATACACACGTATGACTACATTCTGCTATTCACTGTTTATTAGTTCTCTCAGGAAATATTTTTGAGCACGTATTACGTGCTAGACACTATTTCTAGGGTCTGGGAATACAGCAGTGAACAAAATAAGAGACAAAACATAAAGAAGTAAATATATGTTAAGTACTGATATGAATTATGGGAAAAAGAAAGTAGAGTCAGAGGCATAGGGAGGGCCTGTGGTGGGGGAATGTTACTATTTTATTTTGGGAGATGAAAGAAGGCCCCCCTGAATAAATGACTTTTGAGCAAAGAACTTGAAGTGAGTGAATAAGTCAATAATATCTAGGAAACGGTTATTCAGGAAGGTTGTTCGACAAGTCAAAAATCTCTGGAACAAAAAAATAAAAAAATCCCTGGAACAGAAACACATTTGGCATATTAAAAGGAGTCCTGGTGGTGCACTGGTTAAGCACTCAGCTGCTAACTGAAAGATCAGCAGTTCAAACCCACCAGACACATCACATGAGAAAGATGTGACAGTCTGTCTCTGTAAAGATTTACAGCCTCAGAAACCCTGTGGGGGCAGTTCTACTCTGTCCTATAGGGTTGATATGAGTCAGATTCAACTCAGTGGCAACAGGTGAGGAGTAGAATGTGCAAGGAGAATAGTGAGGCTGAAAGATAGTGAGTGAGGGGCATAGAAGGAGAAAATGAGAGAAGACAGGGTAAAGTTGGCCTAAGCAACTAGATGAATGAAGCTGCCATTAACTGAGATGGGGAGGACTGAAGATAGAGTAGATTTAGGGTGCCTGAACAAGGAGCATCAACTTGGACTTAGGAAATTTGAGATATTATCAGCCACTCTAATGGGGGATAATAGTAAGGGGTCTGGACCAGAGATAAAAAATTAACATTTATTATCATACAGAGGGGATTTAAGCCATGAAAATGAATGAGATCACCAAAGAAGTGATTATAGAAAGAGAAGAGAAGATGTCCAAGAATGGAGTCATGATTTAGAGATCATTGTTTAAATTTTGAGAAGGTGGGGAGTAGACGAACTAAGAGAGGTGATTTTTCCCAGAAACTAAGTGAAAGAAGTGTTCCAAGTAAGAGGGTTTTCACACTAATGGATAGGCCAATTAAAATAATCATTGAAAATGACTCAGTAACTGACTGAGTAACCAAGAGAAGAACTGTTTCAGTGAGTGGTAAGAATGAAAGTCCAATAGAGTAGGTCCAAGAGAAAACAAAAGAAGAACAAGTGAGATATTATATAAAAGGGCACTTATCTGTAAAGGTAATAGAAAAATCAAGCAGTAGCAGAGGGGTGTATAGAGCCAAGGGAGACATGTTCTATGATGACAGGAGATTAATATGACAGGTGTGTGTGCTAGTTAGAATGACCGTCTAAAGAGCAAAAAAAAAATGATGATGCAGAAAAGAGAGGGAAGAATATCCTTTCGTGAGAGGAAATGAAATCCAAAATATTAATGAAGGCCTTAGCTTTTGATAAAAGCATGGTAGTAAGAGGGAAAACAGAATATATTATACAAATGAGGTAGATTGCTAGATGTTGTGGGAGTGTTGGGAAACTTCTTGTTTTCTTTCATTATACTGGATAAATCAAAAGCAGTGTCATCAGCTTAGAGTGAAAAAAAAGCACACTTAAACTTAGAAATACACTTAAACTTAGAAATCATAAAGGGATTAGTTATCATAATTCTGTGCTTTAACTAGTCATATTCAGCTGGTTGCTTGCAGGCAAGACATATCTATCTGTTTGAATCTGTCGCGTTCTCACCAGGAAACAGATCGCAAGCGTATGTGGGGTAATCGAAGAATGTTTAATATGTACACAGTTAGAAGGAATCAACAAGGAATGGAGAAGGATCTCATGGTTTATAACAGTGGGAAGCCATTAGCACCAGTAGGGCTATAAGAACAATAATGAAAGAGTGGTTATCAGACCTGTAGAGGATTAAAGCTGAAAGTTGTGAGAAGGCCACCCAGTGGGAACTATGGCCTTAGCTAGACGATTGCAAACCCATTAAGAAGGAGGCAAGCCAGAAGAATAAGTATCATGAAATATCTCTCTCCCTCAACTCTTCAAACTCTCCCTGGTTCATCACTTGTGTTGAACAGAATAGGATCCCAGAAGGGCAGAAAAATAGTTGAAGTAGTCCATAGAAATTAATCTGGAATAGATCAAGGTAGAGACAAGAGAATAGATCTGTAGGAGCAAAGAGAGTATCTAGCACAAATGGCATAGGGAACATGTTGGATTTAACCAGGGTTGGTGATGATTCTACCAAGTATGGTGAAGGGATAAAAGACAAGGAATTTGCTGATATACACTAGAAAGTAATAATAAAAATGGAATAGGCAATTTGGTAAGGAAGAAAGTACAGGGAGAGGGCAGAGAAAGGCAGTTAATAGCGATAAGATCAATTGATTATAGGTCCTGGGATAGTTGAAAAATTGCTGGAGTCAGGGTACTATAGAAAGTGATTAGAAAAGAAAGTAGGTGCTGACAAAAGAGTATTGTCATGAATTGAATTGTGCGCCCCCCCCCCCCCAAAATATCTGTCAACTTGGCTAGGTCATGATTCCCAATATTGTATGATTGTCTACCATTTTATCATCTGATGTGATTTCCCTATGTGTCGTAAATGCTATCACTATGATGTAATAAGATGAATTAGTGACAGTTATATTGATGAGCTCTACAAGATTACATAGTGTCTTAAACCAATCTCTTTTGAGATATAAAAGAGAGAAGTGAGCAGAGAGACATGGGAACCTCACACCACCAAGAAGTCAGTACTGAGAGCAGAGTGTGTCCTTTGGACCTAAGGTTCCTGCCCAGAGAAGCTCTCAGACCAAGGGAAGATTGATGACATGGGCCTTCCTCCAGAGCCGACAGAGAAAGTGTTCCGCTGGAGATGACACCCTGAATTTGGACTTGTAGCCTACTGGACTGTGAGGGAATAAGCTTCTCTTTGTAAAAGCCATCTACTTCTGGTATTTCTGTTATAGCAGCACTAGCTGGGCAAGACAAGCATGATGTCAAAAACGCTTGGAATTGAGATCATAGTTGCCAAGATCTATGGGATGATAATGGAAGTGTGTAACTGAGGAAGATTGAAAAACAACATAATTAGAGGAAAGGAAGTCCATCCTAAGAAAACTAGGGTACTGGGAAGATCAGTCATGTGAATATTGGAACAACCATGATAAGGCAGTTGTAATGGAATGAGTCAAGTGTCAATATTTCTATGGTAGTGATATGGAGAACTTGTTGACGGCTAGAAAAAGAAAATATAGAGGATAACATAGATGGATATCGTGGATTTCAAAGCTGGAAAGTTGCAGGTGTTAAAATAAGAAGAACGCAACAAAGAACAAGGAGAATATATATCTCTTTCAAGGAAAAACCGTATAAGAAATGTGGGACAGCACACTACAACCACTTGAGAACCCTGCAGGAAAACGGTTTTCTGAAATGGGGTAGGTGGATATATCAGTTAGTGTAAGAAGGTGATGCGAACAACAGAGAAGAAGCAAAAGTTAAAGATTGTGGTGCTAATGGAGTGTGAATACCAGAGGTCACAGGAGTAGTGTTTTGTAGAGTGGATGAGGGGTAGGATAAGATGTGAAATTTAGGATGTAGAGAGAAGAGTGGCTGAGGCTGCTAGGCTTGGGAAATCTTGTGGTGACTGATAACAAAACAAAGATGTGGAACATGATGGGCTTAATACAATGTCTCATCGATTCTGTTAAGATGAAGCTATGAGTTGGGGTCGGGAGAAAGAGGAGGTTGTCTTGTCAAGAACCTGAAGTGATCTTAACTCTTGGCTCAAGTTGGTGTGGAGACTAAGAGTGGAACTCTCTTATCAAGAAATAGCGAATTCTGAGTACCTCTTTATATATATATAAATATACATACACCAAAAAACTAAACCTGTTTCTGTCTAGTTGATTCCAACTCTTTATATATATATATATATATATATATATATATTCCTATAATTCTTTTATTTCATATTAGAAAAATGAATAAAAACTAGTGTTAGACTGTATAAGGACATTTTACAGATGATATTGTTGTTATTTTGGGTCATGTTTTGAGTAGTTTTTGCTTAAGAATATATGTTAAATCGGAAATATGTTTCATTACTCGATAACTATATTACCGTATATATGATACTTTTTTGAATGATAATTAAACGTCACAACTTTTCTCTATATCTTTTAAGGAAGTAGTCTAGCACCCAGTTTTGATATAAATGTCTTTGAAATGAAGGGAGACTCAGGAGCAGACATACTTTTCATGGGTAGAAATTAATAGAGAGGAATCACTGTAACAGTGGGAGCCTTAGGGAGGCAGGAAAGGTTATCTGTCTCGTCAATGTTCTGCGTCTCGAACAGACACTTTTAATTTTCTCAGAACAAGCCTAGGGAAAACCTCAGAGGAGAGGAGTCAAGTCAAGGACCAGAATGACTCACAAGATCCTATGTGTCACCAGCCTCATTTATCCCCGGGAAATGAATGTTCAGATCTTGAGAATATATACTGTGGGAACAAGGACAGGAGTATGAGAAAATAGATCATGTAAACTGCTGTGGAAGAAAGGTAAGGCAGGATTACCAGGAAATGGGTGGCTGCTGCCATGTCCTTTTCAGTTCATAAATAGGCATATTATCTTATTTGAAAATCTTATTTTTTAATTGCATTGGTTAACAAAACAGATTTGGAGAAACTCATCTAGAAGTCATTCTGCATCTGACTACTTTCTATTGAACCTCTGCTACTGTTTGGATTTCTGTTGGTGGGTGGAGGGAGATGGAAGTCCTACTCTTTGGACTCCAACCTGTATGAAGGCATAGCACTGGAACAGATAAGGGCTGTGTGTATACATTCATGCTGGGTAGGCCTTATCTTTCCCTCCATAATCATCATGAAGAATTTAATTCAATACCAAACAAAAATATGTTACAGCCTATTAGCTAGGAAAATAAGTACAGTAACCTGAAAATAGTGTGTTCTACTCTTAGTGAAACATCCCAGCATACTAAGCATATCTATAAAAGAAGGATACGTGATTAAGTTTGATTGTATATCTTTTTTTATCAAATAAGCATTTATTCATATCATCCAATTTTGCTTATTATGGTAGCACTTAACACTTTTAAAGTTTATATTTTTCAGTTGTAATTAACTTGTTTAGAGTCTGTGAAGAAGCCATGGTGCTCTAACAGTTAAGTGCTTGGCTGCTAACTGAAAGGTTGGTGCTTCAAACCCATGATGATTCTGCCCAGCGGAAGAAAGGTGTGGCAGTCTTCTTCTGTAAAGATTGCAGCCTTGGAAACCCTAAGGGACAGTTCTACTCTGTCCTATAGGGTTGCTATGAATCAAAATCAACTCGATGGCAAAGGGTTTTTATTTTGGTTCGGTTTATAGACTGAAAATACAATAAAACCTACGAAAGCCAGAACCTGTGAACGGCGGAAACCTGTCAGAGAAGGAAAACTCAAATTTATTTGCCACTAAAATGAGTGATAGAAAAGTGGTAAGACTTCTCCCTGTCAAAGGTGGAGAACTTTCAACACCCAGAAAACAAAGTAGTCCCGTTGAGTTCTGGCTTTCACAGGTTGCATTGTAATTGTAGGGACTTGTTTGTCTTGCTTAGCACTGTATATTTAGAGTTTAGAATGAAACTAGACAGATCATAAGTGAAGGAATGCTGCATTTTCAGATTCTTGATCTAGAAATGCCCTCCTGCAGTACATTTACTATGACTTCCTTGAAGAAATACTATCCACAAAGATTTGCTCTTTCAAGTCCCATGCTTTGGGGAAATAAGTCTACTATAAACTCAATTCAACTAAGCATAGGCCTATAACATATTTCTACAAAGAGCTTAGTCCATGCATACTTATGAAATGTAATACAGAGTTGAAAATCCATATATAAATTACAAAATAAACTAATAGAAATCCAATAATTTATATATCTACATTTTGTCTATGATTTAGATTTCTTTTCTAAAAATTATTTAAGCATTTTGAGATTATTTTGTCAAAATTCCAAAGAGAAAATAATTATCAGGTGCTTCAAAGATTCCTTCCTGTTACTGCCAGTGATAAAAGGGCAACATCTATTTCAGTAATCCACTTCATATTTTAAATGTTATATTAGACTAATTCATAAAATGGTTATTTACTTGAATTTCTCCTCCAATATGTGAATATGTATACCTCCAATAATCCTTGCATTATATCTTAGGATTATTCAAGTTGACTTTGCTTTATGTGAAGATAGAGATTATGATTCTGAAATAATAATAATTCAGTGGTCTTTTCAAGTACAAAAGCAGGATAGGGTCCAATGCAGTTACTATTCTATGTGATATAGCTTATCACCAAAAATTACTAAAAAATATAGACACAGATTATATAATGCTCATTAACATTGTTTTGAAATGATGTTGTAATCGGTAAACAGACTCACGATAGTGATAGCAGCAGCACCTTAAATTCGTAAGATATGGTAGATTTATTTTATTTCAAAATAATTGTTTTTTAATAATCTATCAAATGAGAAGAGAAACAGTGGTGTTATCTTTTTTGAGAAATAATACTATGAAAGATTTTATACAGAAAATTATTTACTTAGAGAAAAATCATCTATTATATGAGAACATGAAGATAACATTTGATGAGAAATGTACACCCTAGTTTTGAAGACTCTATTGTCAAGTGCTACACTATCTCTTGGTTTGACATTTGTTCTAAACTTTGAAAAATGCAAACATGGGAGGAATTCTATGATAATATCACTGGAAAAAGTCATTGCTTAGTCACTGAACCTAGAAGTTCAGTAAAGATAAGTCAGTTTAACATTACCATCTGCATTTGGTAACATTGACATAAACTGAGGCAGATTCTCATATGTAAATCTTTTCAAGCAAATGCCATTTAGTATTTAAAAGTCATAAAGACAAAGCATTATATTTTGGTGGAATCTATATGAAATTATACATTTTCATTGCAAAAAGAAATTATTTTATCCCTCCCAACTGGATTTTCCTTGCAATTTTTTCCTCCTTTTTCTCATGAAAATATGTCCCAAATTTCAATATATATGCATATATGCAGATATGTTGTATGCCCTCAAGTTGATCCCAACTCAGAGATCCTGTAGGACAAAGTAGAACTGCCCCATAGGATTTCCTAGGCTATAATCTTTACGGGAGCAGATTGTCAGGTCTTTTTTCCCACGGAGCTGCTGGTGGATTCCAGTCATTGATCTTTTGGTTAACAGCCAAGCATTTAACCACTGCACCACCAGGGCTCCTTATATGTACATATATGCCCATATAAGTGTTTCTCAATATATCCTACTCATTGCTATTTTCAAGTCACTATCTTTACCTTGCTTCAAAATTTATCTTGTCTGGATTACTATAACAGTTTTTCTCTGTCCTTACCACTTCATATTCTACTCTGTTTTTGCTCAATCTTATATACAACAAACAGACTCAATCTTCCCCACCCCACCCCAAAAGAAAAAAATAACCTTACTCTACTTAACTAAATCCTACTGTGGCTTTCTAACCTATCAAGTCTACACTCATTCCCCAGGTGCTCATGGCCCTATATGACGCTTCCTTTTTCTCTAATTGTTTCTTTGAAGCCTATAAACAGGTCCATTTGCCTGTGAAATTCCACTCGCCATTGTTTCTGACTACAAAATTGTCATACCTCAAAAGAAATAAAGCAATGGTTTTACCATGTACCTCTTCACTCAGAAACAGCTACCCTTTTAGATGATGGTGACTATGCCTGTTAAAAACCCAGTTTTGATGTAAGTTGGAGTTTAAGATGTTAGCCTAGGGTATGTGATTTTAACCAACGTTATAATATGATGTTCTTTCCCCTATGGTCTGAATATATGCATAGAGTAAACAAAGGATGGAAGAGGGAGTAGTACCTCTCATTGTCGCAACTACTCACAATAGTTTTCAAATTCCCATATATGCCTCAACAGCTGTAGACTCTACTAGTTTAAAGTCATTGCGTGCAAGGGAAAAAATTTCCCCCAAGGGCCACAAAAATGATAGCATCAGATTGAAAGTAAATCTCATTTTTATATCAATAGACTGTTTTCTTACACTACTGTAAAAAGAGTTAATAAATAGTGTGATTGTTTTAGGTTGGATGATTGATCCTATATAAAAAAGTGTGATATGTTGGTTTTTGTCACGTGGGCAGGAAATAATAGGTCTATATCCAAACTATCTTTTGTGACATATCCTGTATTCTTATAACAAGAAATACAAGTTAATAGTTCAGATAAGTCCATTAAAGACTCAGATTTTTCAGGAATGAAGCTTTGAGTTGTACCAGGAATGAACAGTGCTAAATTGAAAGGCTGGCTTAGGGCAAAAGGAGGAAGGAGGCTATTCTGCTTATGGTTTTGTGACCAGTTCCATAAGTAAGAACACCTGTGACTGCACTCATTTCTTCCTTCCTTTTTTGGGTCAAATATATCTTTATGTATATATTTTTAATTTTTCCCTCACTCTTGCACCTACTTTCATATAAGGTATGTGTTTGGTGGTTAATATTGTAATTTAGTAAATGAGTTACAAAATTAGACACATTAGACTGGAAAGAGGCAAGATAAGTGCCACTCAGAGACAAATACTTTGAACATACGTGAACAAAAAAATGGAGCGTCTTTTGTTTATGCGACTAATACTACATTTATGCTTGATGGAAGAATGTTATTTGAAAGTTTAAATAAGGAAAACAGATGATTTTGAATATAGTCTATCCAAAAGTGGCTTAAAAATTGTTTTACTTGACTTTTCCAAATTCCTTGTAGCCTGCTTTATTTTGTACTAAGGCTAGGAAGTAAAACAAAACAAAACAAAAAATACAACCAAAAAACAAAAGAAGAATATTTCCCAGACTTCCTTGCAACTCCAGTTTTGTGTGAAGCCAAGCTTCTGCTGAGAAGATGCTTCTGCTGAGAAGGTTTCCATTCACATTTTGAAGTCAAGGCTGCACTTTTGTTAGCAAGCAAGGTCATGACAGACATTGGTTTTGGGTTTTTTTTTTTTTTTTCCCCACTCTCTTAAAGCTGAGATCACTCTACCTGACACCTAGCTTAACATGTTCTGAAGACACAAGATATCTTTGAAATGACTCAGATCAAAGCAGAGACGTTTCTGTCCCAGAGACACCATGTGTGGCAGCATCATCCGGATTTTTTAGCTCCCACCATAATGCCAGTTTTGTGTTTGATATCCCTGGAATTATTCTCAAAATTCAGCTTGGAGATGGCTCCTTGAGACTTGCCAACAACTATAAAAGCACTGAATTCATATGTTACAAATTTACTTTATAAACAGCTAGAGTGATTTCTGTTATCTGCAACTAAATCCTGATCAGTATTCATATCTTCAAGTTACATATGTGTCTTTTCTAAGCCATATATACCTGGAATTTTAAAAAATTCAATCTGACATTCCTGTCTTTTAACAAATTTATTCTGTGAATGTGTATTAATTTTGATTACTATTATATTTGGACTTCTTTCTACTTTTAAATTTTGTACTATTTTTCCCATTTTATGTTCTTTTCTTCCCTTCTTGCCTTTTGTGAAACTAATTCAATTTTTTTTATTTGTTTAATGTTTATTCCATTATCCCCTCTACTTTTTTGGAAGTTAAATATTTTATATTGTCTTAATTGTTATTTTTTAAATTTGACCAAGCATGTTGTTGTTGTTGTGTACCGTGGAGTCTTAAGTCCAAAATTAACCACCCTTCATTCAAGATAGGCACCCTGATGCAGCAGTGGTTAAGAGCTCATCTGCTAGCCAAAAGGTCAGCAGTTTGAGTCCACCAGCTGCTCTTTGGAAACCCTATGGGGCAGTACTACTCTGTTCTATAGGGTCGCTATCAGTCAGAATCGACTCCTTGGCAACGAGTTTCGGTCATTCAAGACAAATGAAATAGGACTCTTAAACTTCAATTACTCCCCTCTCAATTTCCATATATTTTAAAAGTATTTTTGAATTAAAAAAATACATATACAAAGTAGACTTTATGTTTATTAATATTATTCAGACTATGAATTTAGATTTTCCTATGTGTTTATCAATCTTTCTTGTAGCTCAGATACTCCTTTTTTCAAAAAGATTCCTTTAAGTAAAGTTCTACTGTTGGTGGTTGTCATGGCTAGAACTGTGTTCCCATGACAATGTGTGTCAAATTGGCTAGGCCATGATTCCCAGTATTGTGTGGTTGTCCTCCATTTTGTGATCTCATGTGATTTTACTTTGTGATGTAAATCCTAATATCTGCCTGTGGTTAATGAGGCAAGATTAGATTATGTTAAAGAGGAGTCCTGCTGGCATAATGGTTAAGCACTATGGCTACTAACCAAAAGGTCAGCAGTTTAAATCCACCAGTGGTCAGCGGTTCAAATCCACCAGCCGCTCCTTGGAAATCCTTTGGGGCAGTTCTACTCTGTCCTATAGGGTCACTGTGTGTCGATAGCAACAGTTTTTTTGGCAACACGCTTACTCGGCTCACAGCCCTGATCCGATGTAAGGGGAGTTTCACTGGGGTGTCACCTGCATCACTTTTTATCTTGTTGTTGTCGTTAGGTGCCATTGAGTCGGTTCTGACTCATAGTGACCCATGTAAAACAGAAGAAAACACTTCCCAGTCCTACACCATCCTCACAATCCTTGTTATGCTTGAGTCCATTGTTGTAGCCACTGTGTCAATCCACCTTGTTGAGGGTCTTCCACTTTTTCACTGACCATCTACTTTACCAAGCATGATGTCCTTCTCCAGGGGCTGATCCCTTCTGATAACATGTCCAAAGTATGTGAGATAAAGGCTTAACATCTTCACTTCTAAGGAGCATTCTGGCTGTACTTCCAAGACATATTTGTTTGTTCTTCTGACAATCCATAATATATTCAATATTCTTTGCAAACACATTAATTCAAAGGCATCAATTCTTCTTAGGTCTTCCTTATTCCTTGTCCAGCTTTCACATGCATATGAGGCGATTGAAAACGCCATGTCTTAGGTTAGGCACATCTTAGTCCTTAAAGTGACATGTTTGTTTTTTAACACTTTAAAGAGATCTTTTGCAACAGATGTGCCCAATGCAATGCGTCTTTTGATTTCTTGAGTGCTGTTTCCATGGGTGTTCATTGTGGATCCAAGTAAAATGAAGTCCTTGACAACTTCTGTGTTTTCATCATTTATCATGATGATGCTTATTGGTCCAGTTGTGAGGATTTTTGTTTTCTTTATGTTGAGGTGTAATCCGTACTGAAGGCTGTGGTCATTGATCTTCATCAGTAAGTGCTTCAAGTCCTCTTCACTTTCAGCAAGCAAGGTTGTGTCATCTGCATATCACAGGTTGTTAATGAGTCTTCCTCCAATCCTGATGCTCCTTTCTTCTTCATATAGTCCAGCTTCTTGGAGTATTTGTTCAGCATACAGATTGAATAGATATGGTGAAAGGATACAACCCTAACCCACACCTTTCCTGACTTTAAACTACACAGTATCCCCTTGTTCTGTCCGAACGACTGCCTCCTGATCTATCTACAGGTTCCTGAGCACAATTAAATGTTCTGGAACTCCTGTTCTTCACAATGTTATCCATAATTTATTATAATCCACATGGTCAAATGTCTTTACATAGTCAGTGAAACACAGATAAACATCTTTCTAGTATTCTTCACTTTCAGTGAGGATGCATCTGACATTAGCAATGATATTCCTCATTCCACATCCTGTTCTGAATCTGGCTTAAATTTCTGGCAGTTCGCTGTCTATGCACTGCTGTAGCCACTTTTGAATGATCTCCAGTAAAATTTTACTTGAATGTGATAATAATGATATTGCTCAATAATCTCTGCATTCAATTGGATCACCTTTCTTTGGAATAGGCATAAATACTGATCTCTTCCAGTTGGTGGGCCAGGTATCTGTCTTCCAAATTTCTTGGCATAGAAGAGTAAGCACTTCCAGAACTGCATCCATTTGTTGAAACATCTCAGTTGGTATTCTGTCAATTCCTGGAGCCTTGTTTTTTGCCAATGTCTTCAGTGCAGCTTGGACTTCTTCCTTCAGTACCATTGGTTCTTGATTACATGCTTCCTCCTGAAATGGCTGAACAGTAACCAATTCTTTTTGGTACAGTGACTCTGTGTATTCCACTTACTTTTGATGCTTCTAGCATTGTTCATTATTTTGCCCATAGACTCCTTCACTGTTGAAGGAGGCTTGAATTTTTTCTTCTGTTCTTTCAACTTGAGAAAGCAGAGCATGTTCTTCCCTTTTGGTTTTCTAATTCCAGGTCTTTGCACATTTCATTATAATAATTTACTTTGTCTTTTCGAGCCACCCTTTGAAATCTTCTGATCAGCTCTTTTATTTCATCATTTCTTCCATTTGCTTTAGCTGCTCCATGTTCAAGAGCAACTTTCAGAGTCTCTTCTGATATCCGTTTTGGTCTTTTCTTTCTCTCCTGTCTTGTTAGTGACCTTCTGCTTTCTTCATGCGTGATGTCCCTGATGTCATCCCACAACTTCTCTCTTCTTTGGTTATTAGTGTTCAATGGGTCAAATCTATTCTTGAGATTGTCTCTAAATTCAGGTGGGATATACTCTCTCGCGAACTTATTCTAGTTTTCTGCAGCTTCAGTTTGAACTTGAATATGAGCAACTGATGGTCTGTTCCACACTCAGCCTCTGGCCTTGTTCTGACTGATGATATTGAGCATTTCCATTGTCTCTTTCCACAGATGTAGTCAGTTTGATTCCTGTGTATTCCATCTGGCAAGATCCAAGCGTGTAGTCACTGTTTATGTTGTTGAAAAAGGTATTTGCAATGTAGAAGTCGTTGGTCTTGCAAAATTCTATCATGCTATCTCCAGCATTGTTTTTATTACCAAGGCCATATTTTCCAACTACCAATCCTTCTTTGTTTCCAGCTTTCACATTCCAATCACCAGTAATTATCAATGCATCCTGATTGCATGTTCAATCAATTTCAGACTACAGAAGTTGGTAAAAATTTTCAATTTCTTTATCTTTGGCCTTAGTGGTTGGTATGTAAATTTGAATAATAATCATATTAACTGGTCTTCCTTGCAGACATTTGGATATTTTCATATCACTGACAACTTTGTACTTTAGGATAGATCTTGAAATGTTCTTTTTGATGATGAATGCAATGCCATTCCTCTTCAATTTGTCATTCCTGGCAGAGTAGACCTAATGATTGTCTGATTCAAAATGGCCAATACCAGTCCATTTCAGCTCACTAATGCCTAGGATATCTATCTTTATGCATTTCATTTCGTTTTTGATGATTTCCAATTTTCCTAGATTCATACATTCCATGTTCTTATTATTAATGGATGTTTTCAGCTATTTCTTCTCATTTCGAGTCATGCCACATCAGCAAATGAAGGTCCCAAAAACTTGACTCCATCCATGTCATTAAGGTCGACTCTACTTTGAGGAGGCAGCTCTTCCCCAGTCATCTTTTGAGTGCCTTCCAACCTGAAAGGCTCATCTTCCAGCACTATAACAGACAATGTTCCACTGCTATTCATAGGCTTTTCAGTGGCTAATTGTTTTCTTTCAAGAGTATACTGCCAGGTCGCTCTTCCTAGTCTGTCTTGATCTAGAAGGGCAGCTGAACCCTGTCCACCATGAGTGACCTTGCTAATATTTGAATACCCCATGCGTTTGTCAGTTTCTGGTATTGTGGGGGCTTGTGTGTTGCTGTGATGCTGGAAGCTATGCCACCAGTATTCAAATACCAGCAGGGTCACCCATGGTGGATCTTTTGTCTTACAAGTGATAAAAGGAGAGAGAAGTGAGCAGAGACATGGGGTACCTCATACTACCAAGAATGAAGAACCAGAAGGGGAGAATGTCCTTTGTACCTGGGTTCCCTGCATTGAGAAGCTCCTAGACCAGAGGAAGACTGGTGACAAGGATCTTCCCCCAGAGGTGACAGAGAAAGCCTTCCCTTGGAGCTGACACCCTAAATTCAGACTTCTAGCCTCTTAAACTGTGAGGGAATGATTTTCTCTTTATTAAAGCCATCCACTTGTGGTACTTCTGTTATAGCAGCACTAGCTAACCAAGACAGTGGTTAACCCTCTCAAAATCTTTTATTTGAAAATTATTTGTTTTGACTTTAATTCTGACAGAAAATTTTGTGGGGTGTACAATTCCACTTTGACATTATGTTCTTCACTCTCAATATGTCTTTCCATTGTCTTTTTCCATTACTTCTCCAGAGAAATCTTTTGCTGGCCTAACTATTAGTCCTTTGTAAATGATCTGTCTTTAAATCTTGTCCCTGTGTGGTACAGATGATTAATGTGCTTGGCTGCTAACCAAAAGTTTGGAAGTTCCGGTAGACCCAAAAGCATCCAGAAGAAAGGTCTGATCTACTTCCAAGAAATCAGCCATTGAAAACCCTATGAACTACAGTTCTCTCGAACACACATGGGTTCTCAGTGAGTCCAAGTTGACTCCATGGCAACAGGTTAGTGGGTCTTTAAATCAGTTTGATTTTAAGATTGGCACTTTATGCTATTTTTTGGTTTTACATTTATAAATCTATTTGAGAATTTGTGTTTACATGTCTGATTGGTACCTATTATGTTTTCTGTATATGAGGAACTTTTTAATGATCAGCATTGATAAATTCAGTGAATACTACTTTGAATACTACTTCTTTTTTTATTTTCTCTTCTCTCTATTCATATTTTAGACCATATCATTCTAGCTTTCCTGTGATACATTCTAAGTATGTTTATTCAGCTTTATCTTCCAGTTCACTGATTTTGTCTTTAGAGATGTATCTAATTTGCTATTTAATCATTGCATTAATTTCAATAATTTCTTTTAATTCCTGCACATTTTGTAATTTATTAGGTAGTTTACAGCCAGGATTTCTTTATTAAAATAATTTATGTGAAATAGATTTCTTTACTCCAAATGATTTCATTTTTAAAAAAGAACATTTCAACCCATATGAGAGAAATAAAAATGTGAATGTGTTTTTCTAGAGATAAATGCTTAGTAAAATATTATTTATTTACATATAAACTTATTGAATTACATTTTAAACTGAATAATTTGTTATGAGACATTTGAAATATAGGATTGAATTTTGTTGTTAGTTGCCATCATATCTGCTGGCTGCCACTTCATGTATAACAGAAGGAAACATTGTTTGGTGCTATGCCATCTTCATGATCGTTGGTATGTTTGATTCCATTGTTTTGGCTAATGTGTCAATCCATCTCATGGATGTTTTCCCTCATTTTTGCTGACCCTCTACATTACCAAGCATTATGTCCTTTTCTATCTACTGGTCTTTCCAGATGATGTGTCCAAAGTAAATGAGCTGAAGTCTCACCATCCTCATTTCTAAGGAGCATTCTGGTTGTATTTCTTCTAAGACAGATTTGTTCATTCTTCTGGCAGTACATGGTATATTCAATATTATTTGCCAGCTTCACAGTTTGAACACATCTATTCTTCTGTCTTCCTTTTTCATTGTCCAATTTTCACTGCATCGGAGGCAACTGAAAAGACCATGGCTTAAAACAGGCACACCTTAGTCATCAGAGTGACATATTTGCTTTTAAAAATTTATAGAGGTATTTTGCAGCACCTTTTCCAAATAGAATATGTTGTCTGATTTCCTGACTACTGCTTCTATGGGTGATTTGTTGATCCAAGTAGAATGAAATTGCTGACAAATTCATTGTCTTCTCCATTTATTATGATGTTTATCAGTTCAGTTGTGAGGATTATTTTTTTTTCCATGTTCAAGTGTAATCTATCTTTGACCTTCATTAGTAAGTGCTTCAAGTCATCTTCATTTTCAGCAAGCAAAGGTGTGTCATTATCACAGGGTATTAATGAGTCTTCATCCAATCCTGATGCTGTGTTCTTTTTCATATAGTCTGGTTTGTCATTCTACCAATAGTAGAACTTTACTTAGAGTTTCAATAAGTAAGGAGAAAGAATACAACCCTGCCACACACATTCTCTAATTTTGACCCATGCTGTATTGCTTTATTCTGTTGTAATGGCTGACTCTCGATTCATGTGCAGGTTCAGGACTTTACATGGTATTAATAAGAATATATGAAATATGATGAATAACATTAAATTTAGACAAAATTTTATATTTATAAAGAAATACACAGTATGAGTCCTAACATAAGGAGATTAATTTCTACTTTTACTACTTAATTAAAATATCATAGAATAAATAAAATCTAAAACCTTTAAACAATTATTTAATAAACTTCATTTTTAAGAATACTTAATTTGCAGAAAAATTGAGAAGATAGTCCAGAAAGTTGCCATAAACCTCATATCTAGTTTGTCCTAATATTAACACCTTACACTATTATAGTGCATTTGTTACCATAAATGAACCAATATTAACACATTATTACTAACTAAAGTTCATAGTCTACTGAAATTCGCTTATTTTTTACCTATTCTCATTTTTCTGTTCCAGGATTCCATCGAGGATAACACATTACACAATAGTTATGCTCTCTTGGCTGTGAACTTCTCTTGCAGTTGGCTGCTGTGTCCCCATGACATACCACCACCAATATGTGTGTCTGTGTGTGTGTAGTTTGAGCACTTCCTTACTTTTTGGCATTAAAAGATGTCCCAGACTCATCCTGTATAGGAGCTCTGGTGGCACAGTGGTGAAGGCCTAGGCTGCTAACCAAAAGGTCAGCAGTTCAAATCTACCTTGGAAACCCAATGGGGCAGTTTTTCTCTGTCCTATAGGGTCACTATGAGTTGGAATATTTCATGCCCCAATCCTAAAATCAGCCATTTCTCCAAGACCCTTGGTTCCTTTTATTGGAGAATCCTATTATAAAACAACTTTTTGTTCTAAGTGTGCTAATTCCTAATGGGGACTCATTCTTTTTAGGCCCTTTCAGCTGATAAAGCAAAGAATGATATATGTATATACAAACCTGGGTATATAAATGTATCTATAAATATTTCTGTGTAAACATACGCATGTATAGTAAGATAAACAAGAGATCATAATGACATCTCCAACTCAAACCCTTTACAGTTTATATTATTCTAGCCTCCTTCATTTTCTTATCTGTAAACCTCCACCGAAACAGTGAAAAACCTGGATCCCACCAACTGCCATCCATTTACTTAGTTCTTCAATTTCAGTATGCATACTGTGATTGTTAACGTTGTGAAGTTGTGGGTCAACTTGGCTGAGCCATGATTCTCCGTGGTTTGGTAGTTATGATGTAGTCTGGCAGTCATATAATGAGGTGATCACCTCCGTGATGAGATTTGATATAATGTGATCACCTCCACGTTGGGATCTGACGTGAGTAGCCAATCAGTTGAAAGAGAGTTTCCTTGGGGGCTGTGGCCTGCATCAAATATAAGTGGACTTTCTGGCAGACTCCTGGACTTTTTCTTGCACTGGATCCTGCAGCTGGCTCCTGTTGATCTGATCTCTGGTTTTGGGGACTTGAGCTAGCAGCTCACCTGCCATCTTTGGATTCATCGGTCCTCACAACCTGTTAGCCAGAGTCCTGCTGTCTAACTTGCCAATCTTGTGTTCACCAGCCCCTGTGGCTACACGAATCAGGAGAAGCCTCCAGCCTGACCCATGTTCCAGCCTCTACAACCACGTGAGCCATTTCCTTAATATAAATTTCTCTCTATATATATTTAAACGCTTTACTGGTTTTGCTTTTCTAGAGAATCCAGCCTAAGATATTTTGTACCAGGGGTGGTTTTGGAGAAACAAAATTTTAAGGATGAGTTTTCTAAATTGGTTTTCAAGTCTGGTTAGTCTTAAACATGTTGGTGACTCTGCTTCCAGTAGTAAAGAGGGCATTGCTAATCCATGCGGTGAGGTGGTAATAGAAATGTGCAAAATATCACCACCAAAAAGATCAGGTATTGGCGAAAGGCAAGGCTCTGGGTGACCACATGTTTGATATCTTTCTACAATTTTGTAATAATAAGAAGTGTAAGGAATCTGGTTGGTTGGTCCTACTTTCGCTAGACAAAGTGGTGAAAGAGATGAGCTCAAGGCTTCAGAGTCAAAGCTCAAGCACCACACAAATGACCTCAAAGTTTCCATTTGTGCTTTGAAAGAAAGCCTTACTTCTTGTAGTAACAGAGCTGATATTGCTGAAAACTAAACCCAGAGTCTAATCGTAAAAGTGGCTGAATTACAATGTCAACTGAATTCCCAACATCAAGTCATGTCTGTAGTTAAAGTGAGGGCACTGACTGGGAAGAAATGACATCCTAAAACTTGGGATGGGGACATACGGGCAGATAATCAGGAAGCTGGGGACACTTAGCCCCTAAATTCTGTTGAATGATACCTGTCAACAGAACCAGACCTCTCACTACCATCTGAAGAGATTACTCCATCTTTTTCTGCTAAGCCATCCACCCCAGTAAAACCATTATCCCTTCTATCGCCATCTATTGAGATTAACCCAGCTGTGTCTGAAGAGCTTTTGTCTGAGTCATTGCCTGGGATATCCTGTGAGACAGATGTCTTATGAGACAATGCTAAATGTTCTTAAAACACATCCCCACCACCCATTTTGGCTTCTAGACCTATAACTAGACTTAAATCCCAGTGGGCCACAAAAAGTGAAATACAAAGTGTAACCCAGAAGGAGGTACACTACTCTCCAAAAGAACTGCTTGACTTCCCTAATATGTACAAACAGAAACCTGGGGAATATGTGTGAGATAGCTATTAAGGGTGTGTAAGGGTGTGGGATGATGGTGCAAGGAACATAAAGATGGATCCGTCTGAATTTATTGATATGGGCCCACTAAGCACAGATTCTTCATCCAATATTACAAATTGAGAGGTTAGGGAAGTATCTAATAGTTTAATTGATTGGGTCTCTGAAGCATGGATTACACAGTGGTCTACGCTAAATCAAGTTGAAGTACCAGGCCTGCCTTGGTATACTGTAGAAGAAGGTATCCAAAGGCATACGGAAATCAGCATGTTAGACTGGATTTTTCAGATTAGACCCACAGACCCACATGTGGAGTTCCCAGAGGACAAACCTTTTACCACAGTGGTGAGGAACAAAGAAGTGAATATATTTGTGTCTCATGTGAATGCTCACCAGGGCGACCTCGGCAGAGGAGAATTTTAACAATCAAGTGGATAGGATGATGCTTTCTGTGGAAACCAGTCATCCTCTTTCCCCAGTCTCTCCTGTCATTGCCCAATGGGCTCATGAACAAAGTGGCCATGGTAGAAGGGATGGAAGTTATGCACAGGCCCAGCAACATGGACTTCCACTCACCAAGGCTGACTTGGCTACAGCCACTGTGAGTGTTCAAGCTGCCAGCAGCAAAGACCAACACTAAGTTCCCTATATGGCACCATTCCTCGAGATGATCACCCAGCAACCTGGTGGCAGGTTGATTGCACAGGACCGCATCCATCATGGAAAGAGCAATGTTTCGTTCTTACTGGAAAGACACTCTGGATATGGATTTGCCTTTCTTGCATGCAATGCTTCTGCCAAAATTACCTCCCATGGACTTACAGAATGCTTTACCTACTGTCATGGTATCCCACACAGCATTGCTTCTGATCAAAGTACTCACTTCACAGCAGAGGTAGTTTGGCAATGGATCCATGCTCATGAAATTCACTTGTCTTACCATGTTCTCCATCATCCCTGAAAAAGCTGGCTTGATGGAATAATGGAATGGCCTTTTAAAGACAATTATGGCACCACCTAGGTGACAATACCTTGCAGGGATGGGGCATTGTTCTCCAGGAGGCTGTACATGCTCTAAACCAGTGTTTAATATATGATGCTGTTTCTCCCATTGCCAGGATTTATGGGTCCCAGAATCAAGGGGTGGAAATGGGAGTGGCACTGACTACTCACTATTACCCCTAGTGACACACAAAATTTTTGCTTCCTGTCCCCACAACCTTAGGCTCTACAGGTCTAGAGGTCTTAGTTCCAAAGGGAAGAATGCTCCCACCTGGAGACACATCACTGATTCCATTGAACTGGAAGTTAAGAATGCCATCTTGCCACTTTGGGCTCCTTATGCCTCTGGATCAACAGGCAAAGAAGGGAGTTACCATACTGGTTGGTGTGATTGATCCTGATTACCAACAGGAAATCGGATTGATACTACATAATAGAGGTAAAGAAGGGTATATCTGGAATGCAGGAGATCCCTTGGGGGTAGGATAGTCTCTTAGTACCACCATGCCCTGCAATTGAAGTCAATGGAAAATTTGCAGCAACCCAACTCTGACATGACTACTAACAGCCTAGACTCTTGAGGAATGAAGCTTTGGGTCATCCCACCATGCAAGGAACCACGACCAGCTGAGGTGCTTCCTGAGAGCAAAGGGAATGCAGAATGAGTGGTGAAAGAAGGTAGTTTTAAATACCAGTTATGACCACATGACCAGTTGCAGAAATGAGGACTGTAATTGTTATGAGTATTTCTTCCTTGTATGTGTGCAACAAATATTTTTGTTTTCTTCACTTACAAAATATAAGATGTAAACAGGGCAAGTGCATTTTTGTTTATATGCGTGTTAGTTGTATCATGTTAGGCTTAAGTACGACTTTATAGTTGTATTTATTCAGATATTATCTATGTTTTAAGGAGAAGTGTACAGGTGCCAAGTTGACAAAGAGTGGACTCTGATCTTTAAGACTGAATGTCAACTTGGCTGGGCCAGGATCCTCTGTGGCTTGGCAGTTATGATGTAGTTTCGCAGTCGTATTATAATGTGGTCACCTCCATGATGGCATCTTCTGTGAGAGCCAGTCAGTTGAAACGGGGTTTCCCTGGGGGTGTGGCCTGCATTCAGTATACGTGGACTTTCTGGCAAGTCTCATGGGCTTTTGCTTGCTCTGGATCCTGCAGCTGGCTCCTCTTTATCTGACCTCTGGTTCTTGGGACCTGAGCTAGCAGCTTACCTGCCAATCTTGGGATTCGTCAGCCTCCACAGTCTGTGAGCCAGCACCCTGCCAGTTTACCTGTTGATCTTGGGGTATGTTGTCTCCTGCAGCGTGTGATCCAGAGGCCTTTTGTCTGACCTATAGATCTTAGGTTTCCCAGCGCCTGCAGTTCTGTGAGTCAGGAAAAGCCTCCAGCCTGACCCACAGACTTGGGACTTTCCAGTCTCTACAACTGTGTGAGCCATTCATTTCCTTGATATTTATATATACACATACATATATATGGTTTTCCTTCTCTAGAGAACCAAGCCTAAGACATGTGTATAACAGTATCTGAATTTTTAACCCATGTCTGATGGAAAACAGTTATGTGTAGTTCCTTTTGCCTGTAGTCTTAATAGACTCCATGCATGTCCAAAGTGACTTAAATCAACACTTACATCTCTGTCTCCTTCAGGGACATAGATTCATTCATTTATAATACAGATTTGATTCTTTTGTCACAGTTTGCATTTCATCCTGATATCTCTCGACCTCCAAAATGATGTTTAAATTTCCCTGTTTTGCAAATGCATAGCGTCACACATCCATCATTACAATACCATAAAGTGTAGTTATTTACCACCCTAAAAATTCCCTGTGCTTTAATAATTCAACCCTTACAACTTCTCCCCCCATTTCCTGACAATCATTGATCTTTTTACTGTCTCCATAGTTTTCCTTTTTTTTTTTTTTTGTTTCGAGTTTTTTTTTTTTTAATTGTACTTCAGGTGAAGACTTACAGAAAAAATAGTTTCTCATGAAACAGAAGTACACATGTTGTTTTATGACATTGGTTAACAACCCCACAACATATCAACCCTCTAACTTCTCAAACTCTTTTTTTTTTTTTTTTTGGTGAAAATACACATAGCCAAAGACACACCATTTCAAAAATTTCTACATGCACAGTTCAGTGACACTGACTATGCTTTTCCAATTGTGCTGTTATTCTCACTTAAGATGAAGGCTTACAAAGCAAAATAGTTTCTCGTTTAACAGTTACTACAAACGTTGCCCTATGACAATGGTTAACAATCTCACAACACATCAACAATATCCTTACGCAACCTTGGGTTCCCTATCACCAGCTTCCTTGTCCCGCTCTGCTTTCTGGCGCTTGTCACTGGACTCCTGTACCTCATTAGTCTCATTTGGTTTTATGGGGCTGTCCACTCCCAGGCTGAACTGTGAACCTTGGAGGTGACTTCACCAGTTAGCTAAAAGGGTGTCTAGAGGCCATACTCTTGGGGTTTCTCCAGTCTCCTTTAGGCCAGTAAATCTGGTCTTTTTTTGGTGAGTTAGAATTATGCTCTACATCCTTCTCCAGCTCTGCCCAGAACCCTCTGTTGTGATCCTGGTCAGAGCAGTCAGTGGTGGTAGCTGGGCACCATCTAGCTGTACTGGACTCAGACCGGTGGAGGCCTTGGTAGCTGTGGACAATTAGTCCTTTGGACTAATCTTTTCCTTGTATCCTGTTCTCTTCATTCTCCCTTGCTCCCGAAGAGATGAGACCAGTGGAGTATCTTAGATGGCCGCTCACAGGCTCTTAAGACCCCAGACACTACTCACCATGGTAGAATGTAGAACATTGTCTTTATAAGTTGTGTCATGCCAATTGAGCTAGATGTTCCCCTAGACGATGGTCCCCACAGCCCTCCACCTGGCAATTCAGTCCCTCAGGGAGTTTGGATGTGTCTGTGGGGCTTCCATGACCTTTTCTAGTACAAGTTGTGCCACTTTCTCCTGTATTGTGTACTGTCTCACCCTTCACCCAAGATACCACTTATCTATTATCTATTTAGTATTCCCCCACCACCACCCCTTCTATCCCTGGTAACCAACAAAGATTGTTACATTTTGTGTGGGAACTTTTTCATGGGTTTTTACAATAGAGGTCTCATTCAGTATTTGTCCTTTGTAACTGACTTATTTAACTCAGCATAATGTCCTCCAGTTTCATCCATGTTATGAGATGCTTCACAGATTCATTGTTGTTCTTTCTCGTTGCATAGTACTCCATTGTGTGTATGTACCATAGTTTGTATATCCATTCATCTGTTGATGGACATTGAGGTTGTTTCCATCGTTTTGCTATTGTGAACAATGATGCCATGAACATAGGTGTGCGTATGTCCATTTGAGCTACAACTCTTATTTCTCTAGGATATATTCCTAGCAGTTGGATTGCTGGATCGAATGGTATGTCTATTTCTAGCTTTCTGAGGAAGCGCCATATCATTTTCCAAAATGGTTGTATCATTTTGCATTCCCACCAGCAGTGCATAAGAGTTCTGATCTCCTCACAGCCTCTCCAACATTTGTTATTTCCAGTGTTTTTGATTCGTGCCAGTAATGCCGGGGTGAGATGGTATCCCATTGTGGTTTTAATTTCCATTTCTCTAATGGCTAGTGAACGCGAGCATTTCCTCATGTGTCTGTTGGCCATTTGAATGTCTTCTTTGGTGAAGTGTCTGTTCATTTCTTTGCCCATTTTTTAATAGGATTATTTGTCTTTTTGTTGTAGAGGTGTTGGGTTTTCTTGTAGATTATGGAGATTAGACCTCTGTCTGACTTGTACTGTCCAAAAATTTTTTTCCAGTCTCTAGGTTCTCTTTTTACTCTTTTGGTGAAGCCTTTTGAAGAACATAGGTGTTCGATTTTTAGAAGATCCCAGTTATCTAGCTTATCTATTGGGATTTGTGCATTGATGGTTATGGTTTGTATTCTGTTAATGCCATGTATTAAGGCCTGAAGTGTTGGTCCTATTTTTTCTTCTATGAACTTTATAGTTTTAGGCTTTATATTCAGGTTTTTGATCTATTTTGAAGTAGTTTTTGTATATGGTGTGAGGTATGGGTCCTGTTTCATTTTTTTGCAGACGGATATCCAGTTTTGCCAGCACCATGTTAAAAAGACTGTCTTTTCCCCATTTGATGGACTTTGGGCCCTTGTCGAAGATCAGGTGACCGTAGGTGGATGGGTTGACATCTGGGTTGTCAATTATGTTCCATTGGTCAATGTATCTGTTGTTGTACCAGTACCAGGCTATTTTGACTACTGTAGCTGTATAGTAGGTTCTGAAGTCAGGTAGTGTGAGTCCTCCAGCTTTATTCTTCTTCTTCAGTAGTGCTTTACTTAATCGGGGCATCTTCCCTTTCCATATCAAGTTAATGATTAGTTTTTCAATCTCTTTGAAGAATGCTGTTGGTATTTGGATCGGGATTGTGTTGTATTTGTAAATTGCTTTGGGTACAATTGTCATTTTCACAATGTTGAGTCTGCCTATCCATGAGCATGGTATGTTTTTCCATTTATGTAGATCCCTTTGGGTTTCATGCAGTAGTGTTTTGTAGTTTTCTTTGTATAGGTCTTTTACATCCCTGGTCAGATTTATTCCTAAGTATTTTATCTTTTTAGGGGCTATTGAAAATGGTATTGATTTCCTGATTTCTTGTCATCGTTCTCCTTATTGGTGTATAGGAATCCAACTGATTTTTGAATGTTTATCTTGTATCCTGCTACTCTGCTGAATCTTTCTATTAGTTCCAGTAGATTTCTCATGGAGTCTTTAGTATAGTATTATATCATCTGCAAACAGGGACAGTTTAACTTCTTCATTACCAATTTGGATGCCCTTTATTTCTTTTTCTTGCCTCATTGCTCTAGCTAGAACTTTGAGCACAATGTTAAATAGGAGTGGTGATAAAGGGCATCCTTGTCTTGTTCCTGTTTTCAAGGGGAATGTTTTCAGCCTCTCTCCATTAAGAATGATGTTGGCTGTTGGTTTTGCATAGATGCCCTTTATTATGTTGAGAAATTTCCCTTCTATACCTATTTTATTGAGAGTTTTTATCAGGAATGGGTGCTGGACTTTGTCAAATGCCTTTTCTGCGTCAATTGAGATGATCATGTGATTCTTTTCTTTCCTTTTATTTATGTGGTGGATTACATTGATTGATTTTCTAATGTTGAACCATCCTTGCATACCTGCTATGAATCCTACTTGGTCATGGTGTATTTTTTTGTTTTTTTTGATATAATGCTGAATTTTATTGGCTAGAATTTTGTTGAGAATTTTTGCATCAATATTCATGAGAGATATTGGTCTGCAATTTTCTTTTTTGTGACATCTTTTCCTGGTTTTGGTATCAGCATTATGCTGGCTTCATGGAATGAATTTGGAAGTGTAGCTTCCTCTTTTATGCTCTGAGATAGCTTGAGTAATACTGGTACAAGCTCTTCTGTAAATGTTCTGTAGAATTCTCCAGTGAAGCCATCTGGGCCAGGGTTTTGGTTGGGAGTTTTTTTTATTACCTTTTCAATCTCTTCTCTTGTTACGGGTCTGTTCAGATTTTCAACATCACTTTGTTGTAGTTTGGGTAGGCTGTGTGTTTCTAGAAATTTACCATTTTCCTCTAGGTTTTCAAATTTGTCAGAGTATAGTTTTTCATAATATTCTGTTATAATCCTTTTTATTTCGTTTGGGTCTGTTGTAATGTCCCCCATTTCATTTCTTATTTGGGTTATTTGTTTCCTTTCCGGTTTTTCTTTTATCAGTCCAGGCAGTGGTTTGTCGATTTTGTTGATTCTTTAAAGAAACAACTTTTGGTTTTATTGATACTTTCTATTGTTTTTCTGTTCTCTATTTCATTTATTTCTGCTCTGATCTTTACTATTTCCTTTCTTCCAGTGGCTATGGGCTTTTTTTGCTGTTCTCTTTCTATTTGTTTGAGTTCTGTAGTTAATGTTTTGATTTTGTCCCTTTGTTGTTTTTTGATATGTGCATCTATTGCTATAAACTGTCCTCTGAGGACTGCCTTTGCTGTGTCTGAAAGGTTTTCGTAGGATGTGTTTTCATTCTCATTTGATTCTAGGAATTGTTTGATTCCATCTCTGATTTCTTCTATTACCCACTGATGTGTAAGCAGGGTATTATAAAGCTTCCATGTAGTTGATTTTTTTTTCCTTGCTCTTTCTATTGTTAATTCCTACCTTGATGGCATTGTGGTCAGAGAAGATACTTTGAATTATCTCAACGTTTTGGATCTTGTTGAGGATTGCTCTGTGGCCCAAGATGTGGTTTATTCTGGAGAACGTTCCATGTGCATTGGAAAAGAATGTGTACTTTGCAGTGGTTGGATGGAGTGTTCTATATATGTCTATGAGGTCAAGTTGGCTGATTGTGCCCTTTAGGTCTTCTGTATCTTTGTTGAGTTTCTTCTTAGTTGTTCTGTCCTTTACTGAGAGTGGTGTGTTGAAGTATCCTACTATTATTGTGGAACTGTCCATTTCTCTTTTCAGTGGTGTTAGAGTTTGTTTTATCTATTTTGGGTCCCTGTCATTGGGTGCGTAGATGTTTATTATGGTTATGTCTTCATGATGGATCATCCCATGAATCATTATATAGTGTCCTTCTTTGTCTTTTATGGTAGATTTCATTTTAAAGTTTATTTTATCTGAGATTAGAATTGCCACTCCTGCTCTTTTTTGGTAGTTGTTAGCTTGATATATTTTTTTCCAACCTTTGACTTTTAAAAAATTTACATCTTTGTTTCTAAGGTGTGTCTCTTGTAGACAGCATATTGATGTATGCTGTTTTCTTATCCATTCTGTCACTCTCTGTCTCTTTATGGGTGCATTGAGTCCATTTACGTTCAGTGTAATTATTGATAGATGTGGGTTTGTTTTTGTCATTTTGTAGTGATTTTTTTTTGTGGTGCTGAAGTTTTCTTTGTTCTTCTTACTCTCTTTTGCTGAGTTACTTTTGTTTGTGGATTTTTTTTCATTTTGTTTCTTTTTGTAGGTTTTGTTGTTGCTGAGACTTTATGTTTTTCCTCTTTTTGTTATGAGCATGTTTGTTAACTTTCTTTGTGGTTACCATGAATTTTACCCTTATCTTTCTAAGTTTGAAGCAGTCTACTTGGTATCGCCTTGCCTTCCTCTCCATTAGAAGGTTCTATACCTATGTCATTTATTCCCTCTTTCATCGTTTTGATGTTGTTGTCATTTATTGATTAACTGCTCTGATGCCCTGCTGTATTTCTTTTGGTTTTGGATAGTCCTTGAGAGTTTATTTCCTAGATTGGTATCGGGCTGCTACGATCCTGCATCCTAGGTTCTGCCTGTGAGCTGAAGCTGTTTGTCCTCAGATCGAAGAAATCACTTTAATAATTCTTATAACTTTGGTTTGATTTTTACATATTCCATTAATTTCTGTTTATCTGGAAATGACCTAATTTCACCATCAAATTTTAATGAGAGTTTTGCAGGATATATTTTTCTTGGCTGGCAATTTTTTTTTCTTTCGAGATTTTATGTATGTCATCCCTTTGCCTTCTTCCCTGCATGGTTTTTGCTGAATAACCTGAGCTTAGTCTTATTGTTTCTCCTCTGTATGTGACTTCTTGTTTTTCATGAGCTGCTCTCAGGATTCTCTGTTTGTCTTTGGTTTTGGCAAGTGTGAATATGATATGCCTTGGTGATTTTCTTTTGGTGTGTCTCCTATATGGGGTTCGTTGAGCTTCTTGGGTGGCCAGCTTTTCATCTTTCATGATATTGGGAAAGTTTTCTGTCAGCAGTTCCTCAGTGATCCTCTCTGTGTTTTCTGTTTTCTCCACCTGTTCTGGAATTCCAGTCACTCGAAGATTTTTGCTTTTGACTGTGTCCCACATAACTCTCGGGGTCTCTTCATTTTTCTTTGTTGTTTTTTCTGAGTTTTCCTGAAACAGAGTTGTATCCAAGTGTTTGTCTTCAATTCCACTGATCCTGTCTTCCACCGTCTCAAATCTGCTTCTCAGCCCTTCTATGACACCGTCCATTACTGAAATCTTGTTGTTTATCTTTTGGATTTCTAATTGTTGTCTTTGTATAGTTTCTAGTTGTGAATTTATTTTGGCATTTTGCTCCTGCATTATTTTCTTGAATTCTTCCAATTTTTTCCGTATTTTCCATGAATTTGTCTATTTTTTCCTCAAGTTTTTTAGCTTTTACCCTCAGTTCTTGGTTAATTCTGAGTATTAGAGATTTGAATTCCCTATCAGGTAGTTCTAGTGCATTTTCTTCCAGAGGAGAGTCATCTGGTGTTTTATTTTGGACACCTACTGGAACCATCCTGTCCTGTTTTTGTAAATGTTTTGTTATTGTCTGCTGTTTTGGGGACATTCAGTACTTATTTTTCTCATTTATTGATTGTAGATTTTTTTGTTTCATCCCCTTTTTAAAAAAAAATTTGACTATGTCTGAGCAGGCAGACTGTGTGTTCTTTGTTGTTTGCTCATCTTTGGGCACTATACTTTTCGCCTCCTTCTTCAACTGGCGGGGTCAGTCACTTAGATATGGTATGGCAGGGCAGGTCTAGCTACAGAGTAGTTACTGGGATGGGTTGTTTGTGGCACTTACTACAGCCACCAGAGTTGGTTGGTTATCAGTGCAGGGTAGGTTCCAGTAGGCTGTGCCTGTGCTGCTTGGTGGTGTGATGTCAAGCGCACATTGCAGATAGGCAGTATGCAGCAGGGAGATTGTTATGTGTGGAGCTAAAATGGATATGGGAGAGAGGAGAGAGGATCAGGAGCCAAAAACATACAAACAAACATAAAAGAATGCTAGGTGTGCTTGCCGTTGGAGTGCAGAGATGAGAGACTACAAAATGGAGAAAAACAGAAAGGGGAGGAGGAAGAAGAGAAAAGAAAGAATAAATAAGAATCGGAAAGGTTAAATAACCACAAAGTTCCCAGGGATCCCACCGGTGTAGCTGTGAGGTCTGGGGAAGTCGCTCTCAGGTGTTGCAGTACAGCCTGGCTAGAAGGCATAGAGGTATACAACGCCAGGTATTCAGGGAACAGAAAGAGAAGGAAGATATAGATAGATGAGAAACTGAGCAATGAAGAAAGACAAAAAGGGAATAAGTTGAAAAAGAAAACAAAACAAATTAAAAAAAAAAAAAAACAAGGTAAAAAGAAATGCCCTCAGGGATCCCTCTGCATGTCTGTGGAAGTCGAAGGGGCGTCTCCCTGCCACGCCGTTCAGCCTGGCCAGAAAGGGCTCCCAACTCAAGAAAAGGAAGAGAAAACAAACAAACTATTCAAAACAAACAAACGAACAAAACCCCGTGATCCCACCAGCGCGGCAGCCCAAACCGGGAAGCAGTTCCACACTTGAATGGAGCTCCACAGCCCCTCAGGAAGAAGCAAAGATGGCACACGGAGCCAGATACTTGAGTGAAGGGTGGGGGAAGTTGTGAGAGGCAAGTAAGAATTCAAAAGAAGTAGGAAAAAAAAAAAAGCAACACTAGCAGCCAACAAATGGCACTCAGAGACCAGCTAGTGCAGGCTGGTGTTTCTGGACAAGAGACTGTGTCCGTGGAAAGCAGAGGGGTCCGAGTGTGGGTGAAGAAGTGCAGAGAGTGCGAAAGCACATATCTCAAATTACCAGAGCTCTGCAGCCCCTCAGGAAGAAGCAAAGATGGCACATGGAGCGAGGTACTTGAGCTAAAGGAGGGGGAGGTGGGGAGAGGCAAGGAAGAAATAAAAAGAAGTGGAAAAAAAGCAACACCAGCAGCCAGCAAATGGCACTCAGACAGCCACCCATTTGGGTGTGTGGAATCTAAGCAGCCACTGTTTCCCAGGCAAGTGACTGTGGCCATGGGAAGCAGAGGAGGCCGAGTTGGGGTGAAGAAAGCTGGGGAGTGGGAAAGCGTATATCGCCAATTACCGGTTGTTTTGTCTCCTGCTGGAAGCTCCATGAGGCTGCTTTCTCATACCTCCTGTTTGCTGGTCTCCGATAGGAGTCTGAGATGGCGGATCCGTGCTGCGTTAGCTGGTAGGGGACCTCTGCATGAATCTGTCCTCACTCTCCGTTCTCTGTTAGTTTTCTCACTCCATTTGGTGCTTGGCTGAGTTCTTTATCTCTTCATTTGATGTTTTAGGGTTTCGGGATTGTTGTATTCTCTGTTTGGCTTAGTTTTTCAGATCTTTGCTGTGGAGGGACGGCGTGGTGCTTCTGCCTAGAGCGCCATTTTGCCGGAACTGATATAGTTTTCCTTTTTAAGAAATAATTGGAATAATACAGTATTTAGAATTTTCAGACTAGCTTGTTTTAATAACAATATGCATTTAATATGTTTATACATTAACCTATTGAATGTCATTTGTTTTCTTCTATTTTCAGTAATTATGAGTAAAACTGCTGTAAACATTTGTATGTAGGTTCTTTTGTGAACATAAATGTTCAAATCAGTTGAGTAAATACCTAGAAGAATTATTGCTATAATGTATGCTAAGACTATGTTTAGCTTGCTATTACACTAGACATCCAAATGAGAGCACTGGCTCCAGGGAAGGGTCTTCCAGATACCCCTGGATATTTCTTAGTATTCTTTGGCTTGTAGATAGATGCTCATATGGTCTCTTTCCCATGTATATGACTCTCTCTGTGTCTGTTCTGCTCTTTTTATAAGATACCATTTAGAGGGATTAGGTTTAGGACCCACCCTATGCTGGTCTGACCTCATTAACATAACAAAATAAAAATTCTTTTTCCAAACAGGGTAGCATTCACAGGTAAAAGGGTTAGGACTTCAACATATCTTTTTAGGGGACACAATTCAATCCCTAACACAAGGTCACCTATATTTTTCCCTATGCTTTCTTTTAGAAGTTTTCTAATTTTGCATTTTATATTTTGGTCTATGATTCATTTTAAGCTAATTTTTGTAAAAGATGTAAGGTTTCTGCCTAAGTTGTTTTTGTTTGTTTGTTTTTTACATATGGACATAGAATTATCCTAACATCATTTGCAGAAAGGATTATTCTTTCTCCAATGAATTACCTTGTTGCCTTTGTCAAAGATTGTTGTTGTTGCTGGGTGCTGTTGAATCGATTCCGACTCATAGCAACTCTGCATGACAAGATAGGGTTTCCTAAGCTGAAATCTTTATCGAAGCAGACGCTCACGTCTTTTACTCATGGAGTGGCTGGTGGGTTTGAACTGCAGAACTTTTGGTTAGCTGCATAGCGCTTTAACCATTGTGCTGCCACCAGGGCTTCAGAAAGTGTTTGGTAGAATTAACAAGTCAAATCATTTGGGCCAGTTGATTTTTTTTTTTTTTCTAAAATGACAGCAATTATTGATTCCATTTCTTTAAAAGGTATAATTTATCTATTTCTCCTTGTGTGAGCTTTGGTAACTTGTGTCATTCAAGGAATTGGTCCGTTTCATCTAAGCTTTCAAATTTGTGGGTATATTATTCTTATATTAGCTTTTAATATTCATGGGGTCAATGGTGATGACCCTGCTTGCATTTAACATATTGGTAGTTTGTATTCTCTCCTTTTTCTTGGTTACTTAGTGAGACGGATTTTGTTGTTGTTGCTGAAAACAGAGGCTTTCTTTTCTGACAATTTCTGTCTTTATTTAGTATATTTAGACAATTCACATTTAAAATGATTACTGGTATAACTGGATTAATGTCTGCTATGTTTATATTGTTTTGGATTGCACGATTTTTTTTTTGGTGTTTTTTATTCCCTTTATCCGTCACTAGTTTTAGCTAAGCATTTTATATGATTCCATTTTATCTCTTCTCTCAGCATACTAATTATATTCATTTAAAAAACAATTAGTAGTTGTCGCAGCGAGCAGTGGAGACAATAACCATGCCACAACTCTTACAGAGAAGTGGGGCCAGGAGGGTCACTCTGAGGAGTCGACCCTGCTTCAGTCCCAGGAGTTTATTTTATAGTCAATACAGCAAGCAATAAAGCAATTAACAAAACAGTGGGCTTTGGTTGTGGGCAAGGGAGAAGGAATTCAGGTAAAGAAGCCAATCAGTAAAGGGACAATATGTTTGGGAAAACAAATCATGACAAGTCTCAACATGTTGGAGACAGTCTCAACATGCTGTGCAGTGTAGAGTCCTGTGGGGGCTGCAGTTGTCAATAGTGCAGCCATGCTTAAATGGCATATATCCCCACAAGTAGTTGTCGTACATTTTGCAATATACATGTGTTAGGGATTGAATTGTGTCCCCCCAAAAATGTGTTTCAACTTGGCTAGGCCATGATTACCAGTATTGTGTGGTTGTCCACCATTTTGCAATCTGATGTGATTATCCTATGTGCTGTAAATCCTAACCCCTATGATGTTAATGAGGTATGATTAGAGGTAGTTATGTTAATGAGGCAGGACTCAATACACAGGATTAGGTTATATTTCAAGTCAATCTCTCTTGAGACATAAGAGGGAGAATCATGCAGAGAGGAGAGGGACTTCATATAACCCAGAAAGAAGAGCTGGGAGTAAGCGTGTCCTTTGGACCCAGGGTCCCTGGGTTGAGAAGGTCCTGTACCAGGAGAAGACTGATGACAAGGACCTTCCCCCAGATCCAACAGAGACAAAGTCTTCCTCTAGAGCTGGCTCCCTGAATTTGGACTTCTATCTTCTTAAACTGTGAGAGAATAAATTTCTCTTTGTTAAAGCCATCCACTTGTGTTTCTGTTATAGCAGCACTAGATAACTAAGACAACATATTTAACTAATCTCTACGCACCTTCAGATAACCCTACATCACTACGTGTATTGGGTAGGTAACTTATAACAGAGTATTCCTAATCTCTCTTATCTGTTACAAAATTGCTGTCCTTTGTTTTACTTATCCATAAGTTAAAAACACTTACTACATTGTTACTGTTATTAATTAAAACAAATATTTATTTTTTCGATCAATTAAGAAAATAAGAGATTTTATGTTGACTTCACTTATTCTTCACTGATACTCTTCCTTTCTTTATGTAAATACAAGTTTTTGAGCTATATAATTTTTCTTCTGCCTGAAGAAATTATTTTAACATTTCTTACAAGGAAGGTCTACTGTTGATTTTTTTTTAGTTTTTGTTTGTCTGTGAATATCTTTATTTCTCCTTCACTCTTGAAGGATACTTTTCCTGGATTTAGAATTCTAGGAGTTTTTTCTTTGTTTGTTTGTTTTAATCACAAACATTTCACTCCTCTTTCTTCTTAATTGCTTGGGTTCTTAAGAAGGGTCTATTGTAACTTTTATTATTTTCCTCTATCATTAAGCTTTCTTTCAGAATGTTCTCTTTGTCTTTGCTTTTCTGCAGCTTGAATATGATATTCTAAGAGGCAGATTTTTTGGTATTACTTTGCTTTGGGTTCACTGATTTTCCTGGGTCTGTGGTTTGGTGTCTGTCATTAACTTTGAAAAATTTTTTATTATTTACTTCAAATATTTCTTCTCCTCCATTTTCTCTCTCTATATATCTCTGTTTATTCTTCTTGTATTTAAAATATTTTACATCTTTTCATATTGTCCTACAGTTCCTGGATGCTCTGTTCTATATTTTTCCTTATTTTTACTCTTTGCATTTCAGTTTGAAAATTTTCTACTGATCTATCTTCAAGTTCACCGATTCTTTACTCAGCTGTGTCTAATGTACTGATGACATTATTCATTTCCTTTGCATTTTTTTCCTAGTATTTCCTTTTGATTCATTCTTAGAGGTTCTCTTTCTTAGCTTACTTGATGCATCTCTTCTTGCATGTTGTTTACCTTTCCCATTAAGAACCTTAACATATTAATCATAGTTATTTTAAATTCCCTGTCTTATATTTGCATGTTGTTGTTGTTAGCTGCGGTCGAGGTAACCAAGTGTGTACAGAGTAGATCTGCTCCCTAAGGTTTTCAAGGCTGTGAACTTTCAGAAGATTACCAATCCTGTCTTCCAAGGAACTTCTCAACTTGTCTGCAAGTAGTTGGGTGCTTAACTGTTTGCACCACCCAGGGACTCCTAATACTTACATAATCTGTGTCGTTTCTGAGTTTGGTTCTGATGTTTTGTTTGTTTTTTTCAGATTGTGTTACTCTAGCCTTTTGGCATGCCTTGTAATTTTTTGTTGAAAATAGGACATGAATTATGGGGTAACAGGAACTGAGGTAAATAGGCCTTTACTATAAAGTTTTATGTTCATCTGACTAAGAGTTGTGCTTTGTTTAATGTTTGGTAGCTGTGGGAATCTGAGGCTTCAAATTTCTCCAGTGTCTTTGTTTTTGTCTCTCCTGTTGTCTTTGGGGATTCCCTAAATATTTCTCCTCACATACATTTTGCATCTTGCATCTCTTCCAGCTGTAATCTACTGTCATTATGTCTGAAACTTTTGGTCTTTCTAAGGTTTGGGGGGAGAAAAACATTATAGTTCTATAATCTTATGATTATATCTCAGTCTTTTTCCCTGGACTGTGAGTTTCACAAGCTTTCTACTGCTCTTGCCTTAGTGCCTTAAGCTAGATTGAGCTTGAACTGCAGAATTGTCCTTCACTCATGTGAGATAAAGTCTTTCCCCCTGTATACTTCCCCTTTTTAATGGATAATAATCTGGCAGTATGTTCCCACCTCCCCTCATCTTGCAAGAGCTATAAAACAAATCTTTCTTGAGTTTTCACCTCTGATAATTTGCTGGAGTTTCTGGCAGTAGAACCTAAAAAATTGTGGGAACCACCTTAAAACTGCAACCCTCCACAGTTTTTCACTCTTAAGCTAGTCCACAGAGCCTCTAGCAGTTTGTCAATATTACCATTTATGTGTTCTTTCCAGTTTATGGCCCCAGGGCTTCTCATTCTGGTAAACAAATCTCAACTATGAGTCTGTATTTTCCTATCTCACCAGATTTCGGGATGGTGGTTTTTCCTGCAACCTCAGTTCTCTGAAGGCACCATGAAAAGCTGTTAATTTTAATTGTCCAGTTTTTTCTTGTTTTAATGACAGTAGAGACAACTGCTAAGCTCTTTATATGCCAGCACTGAAACTGGAAGTACTTAATTTTTTAAAAATGGTATTCTTAAAATAGCCCAATATCCCCCATTTTTTAAGTTGTAAAATTCCTTATGAAAAAATAAATTACATAAGATACTTGACATTCAAGCAAACTGTTGGATTTTTTAATCAATAAAAACCATGATCCATGCTTTTGAAAAAGATTTGTCTTACCCGAAGTGATAATGATTATTTGAAATTTCACCTACAAAATACATAAGTTTACTTAAGGTCTTTAATGTAGATGGAAGCTAGTGTAAACAACTCTTAACTGATGGTTATTATAGAAGGAAGCCAATTTAAAAAAGAAAAAAAAAAACCCTCTTCCCTGATGGAACATCTTTGACTGATATTATAATACATTTCTAAAATAGTTTAGATGTTTTGCTCCTGATAAGAAGTCTAGTATATTGTAAAAAAATATTTAATATCTGAGGAATAATCCACAGAGATCTAAGTATTTAACGAATTGTATTTTAAAAAATAGCCATTTAATCTCTTGATTTTTCTAGCAGGGAGTACTTAATGAAATAATGACTGGTGAGGATTTTGAAAAAGAAAAACAGCTGTCTTTCCACTTTAATTCTCTTGTATTCTCTATGACAACTGAGAAGGAGCCACAGCCAAATGGGGAAGTAAGCTTAGAATAATAATACTGTAATATGTCTATCCAAGGCTCTTGTTTGTATGTATTTATAAATGTTCTTGTTTCCAGGGTTCTGAGAAATGGACAAATTTATACAGTACTAATAGGGATACAATTTGACAATTCATAAATAAAAATCTTGGAGTATTAATGCAGCAAATCCACATGTGGGAATGTATCCTAAGGAAGTGATCATAGACACACAAAAAATATTTAGCTACAAAAATGTTAATTAATATGATATTTAAAAATGGGAAAACTATGGAAAGAGTATATATGTGCAAAGCTAGGTATTAGTCAAATAAATTATGGTGTATTCATTCAATGAAACACTAAATAAGCAATATATTTTGTAGGTTTTAATATTATGCTGCATTACTCAAATAATAAGTAAATAAGTTTTCAGAATAAATATTCAAATAACTCATATTTATATCACATGTGAAAGATAACCTTCATAACTTCTCTAGTACTCTTAATGTTTTCCTCTTCATTTTACCAAACATAATTGTCATATTTAAAATATTCATTTTTGTATTTGAATGTTTTAAATAATAATTTGATAGGTTATGTTATGAAATTTATTTTTTCCCTGAGAAAGAGCACTCTAAAACTGAGGTGTTTGGCATAACTAAAATGGCTGCCTTAGGTCTGGATTGGACACCATTTTGCTTTAAGCCCTACTGCTGCTTGTAAAGTACGAGACCACTTTTGGGTATACAACTCTTGTTTTGCAAACAAATGTGGTTATGCTTGCTTGACTATAATTCCAGAAAGAATATGTGCTGATTGTTCTCAGAAAAAAATGCTCGTCCTCAGTAATAATGTGCTTCAAAATGGATTAACTGATAATGAAGATAGGTTTATTTGTGGTTGAAGTCATGCTAGCCATCTTATATAAAAATCCTGCATTCCTTTCTGAACCTTAGAGCACTTTGTATTTTTACCTTGTGCTGCCCAGCTATCACTGTTTCCATTCCTCAGTAAAACTCCTTTTCCTTTCACTCCTAACAGAGTATGAGATTTTCTACTTTGACATTCCAATTTAACCATATGCTTGGAGATTTCCTATTAGTACATCTGGGTTTATCTAGTAAGGAAGTGTCTTATTTAACTATTCATTATTGATGACAGTTTATGGAAGGTTGTATTTATGAACTTAATCATGAATGGTAGATATTGCCCCTCTTCTCCCTGTAAATTATATTATTTTCCTTCACCAGCTGTCCTTTTACTTGATTTATTTTTCTTGTTATGAGATAATTCTATATTAAATTCATATTTTTATTCTTATGTATTATAAAAATAAATGACTTGTGTTATTCCCTAATACTTTACATTTTTACACTGAATGTTTTAAACTTTCTGGAATCTATTTTTCATATGTAACATGTAAGAATCTAACTTTACTTATTTCCGAATGGATTGCCGATTTTCCTAATACTGTTTGTTAAATATAACATTGTCCAAGTTTATTTGAAATGCACTCTACTACATACAAAGTAGATCTCTCATTCTGGATTCTATTCACTTAAGTTGATCTGTTGTATGTCTGTGCATCAATGATACACAACTTTAATTAAGACATCTTATGTATTTTGTAAATACATACACATCACTTGTAAATAACATTTTCTTTGTATAAATGTTCAACAATACATATATACATGTTTAAACATGTCATGAAAGTTGCTGTTTTTCAAAAATATTTGGGATTTTATATAAAAAAAAAAATCATCTTTCAACTTTAATTTGAGGTAGTTTAGTTGTTTATCCTATGAGCCAAGACCTGAGTTCATAAGCTCATTAGTTCATGATATACTATCATCAATAGACCACAAGACCGAAGGCTACTCTATTGCTCTCTTCTCTTCACTTCTATTTGCATCACTTCAATTCTCTTCACTTTCCTTTCCTTTTCTTCTTCTTCCATCATACCTCCCCTACTACCACTTTCACAGGCACCTGCTTTAGTATATCTGACAGGTCTCTCCTAATTTATCTTTCAAACATATAGTTTTTCTTTTATGGATCTTTTAAAATTACCAAACATATTGTGTCATATGTCTCAATCAGTTTACTTTGTTTTAAACATATTAAAATTTTTACACCTTTTCATTTAGGTAAGTGTAGCTTATTTCTTCTGAATCCTGCATAGTATTTATTCCATTGCAGTCATTTACCTTATTTTACCTATTCATTCCTATAGGCATGGATACCTGATTGTTGTAACTACTTGGTGTATTGTGGTGGTGCTATGCCTCACACATCTCCAGGCAGAGCTGCCGAGAGTTTATCTGTGAGATAAAAGGTAGACTGAGATTGTGGTGTCAGGGGTTATAACATACTTAAGTGAGTTCTATGAAATTGCTTTCCAGGATGGCAGGACAATTTCAAACTTCAATTAGCAAAGCAGGAAGGTTTTTCCTCTCTGGCATGCTTTCCAGCTCTTACTATTTCAACATGACACTTCTGTCTTTTGATGTATAGAGTAGTATTTCACAGCTATAGTAAATTTCATTTATCTTAAAATTGGTGAAGCTGAACATTTTTCTATGTTTACTAACTATTCCAGTTTCCTTTCTAAGAGTTGTATATTAACATTGCTTACACATTTTTCTATGGTTTCTTTTAATGTTATAATTTCTTTACTTCAGAAACAGCAATATCTACCCTTAATCTGTTACACATTTGTCAATTATGTCTATGTTTTGCTTTCTTAATCAGAAATCTTCACATTATCTCAAAATTTTCTCTTTTTTGTTTGTTTTCTCAATTTTGAGGTCATAATTAAGGAAGCCTTCCATTACCTGGGTCACAGAACTATTCTTCTACATTTTCTGCCATGTGTTTGACATTTTAGGTCTTTAATATATAGATCTTAATCCATTTGGAGTTTATTTACTCACTGTTCTGGAGGTTAAAATTCCAAATTAGGGTGTTGGCCATACTGACTGCTTTTGTGGACTCCTCTCCTATTTTCTGGTGACTTCCAACAATCCTTGGCATTCCTTCACTTGACAATTCCCACATGGTATCTGTCTTTCTCCTGTATAAGTGGGTCAATATCTATTCTGGTCTTTTTATATGACACCGTTTAGAAGTGATTAGGTTTAGGATCCATCCTATTCAGGTCTGACTTCATTAGCATAACAAAAGAAAATCTTATTTCCAAATATAGTTATATTTAGAGGAATAGGGGTTAGGAATTTAACATATTTTTGCGAGGGACACAATTCAATCCATAATAGTAACTGAAATAAAAAATTCATTGGAGGGATTCAGCAGCAGATTTAAGCTGGTAGAAGAAAGGATCAGCAAATTAGAAGATAAGGCAATAGAAATAATTGAGTCTGAAGAGCACCAGGAGAAGAGGATATATAAAACTGAGCAAAAACTAATGGAATTATGGAACTCCACCAAGAAAACTAACATATACCTCATGGGAATCCCAGAAAGATAAAAGAGAGAGAAAGGGAAAGAAATAATATCTGAAGAAGCAATAACAGAAAACTTTTCAGATTTGACAATGGACATAAATCTACAAATCCAAGAAGCTCAGTGAACTCCAAGTAGGGTAATCCCAAAGAAATCCAAATGGAGACACATAACACTCTTGAAAACCAGAGAATAATAGGAATAAATTTACCAGGAAGGAAAACGACTTGCACTTTGAAAACTGTAAATCATTGCTTAAAGATATTAAAGAACACCTAAACAAATGGAAAAATTTTCCATGCTCATGGATTGGAAGATTTAGTATTATTAAGATGTGAATATGACCTAAAGCATTCTTTACATTCAATGCAATCTCTACCAAAATTCCAACACCCTTCTTTGCAAAGTAGAAAAGCTAATCCTCAAATTTATATGAGACTTCAAAGAGCCTTGGATAATCAAAGCAATCTTGGAAATGAAGAACAAAGGAGGGGGAGTCATAATTCCTGATTTCAAAACATACTACAAAGCTGCAGTAACCAAAACATTCTGGTACTGATATAATGGTAGACATATAGACCAATGGAATAGAATTTAGAGTCCAGAAATAAACTTATACATCTATGGTCAATCGATTTTTGATAAGGGTGCTATGTTCATCCAATGGGGAAAGAACAGTCTCTTCAATAAATGGTGATGGGACAACTGCATCTCCATATGAAAAAGAATGAAGATGGACCCATATTTCACACCATATATGAAAACTAACTCAAAATGCATAAAAAAACTAAATGTAAGAACTAAATCCATAAAACTCTTAGAACAAAACCTAGAAGAAATATTTCAGGACCTAGTTTTCAATAATGGATTCTTAGATTTTACACCAAAAGTAAAATAACAAAAGACAAAATAGATAAATTGGACTCATAAAAATTAAATACTTTTGTATTATTTTTTATTAATAAATAAATTAATAAAATATATTTTATTAATGTCATAGATCTTTATCAACAATATGAAGACACAATCTACAGAATGGAAGAAAATATTTGGGAACTAGACATCTTATATGAGCTTAATATCCAGAATATATAAATAACTCCTACAAGTCAACAGCAAGAAGACAAACAACCTAATTAAAAAATGATCAAAAGACTTGAATAGACACTATACCAAGAAGATACACAAATGGTCAAAAAGCACATGAAAAGATGCTCAATGCCATTAGTCATTAGGGAAATGCAAATCAAAACCACAATGAGATATCACTCTATCTCCACAAAAGAGAGCTATGATTAAACAAAACAAAACACAGAAAACAATAGGTTTTGGAAAGAATGTGGAGAAACTGGAAACCTCATCCATTGCTGGTGGGAATGTAAAATGGTTGTTGCTGTGGAAAACAGTTTGGTGTTTACTCAAAAAGGTAAACATAGGATCACATAAAGAACCCATTGCCATCAAGTCACTTCTGACTCATAACAACCCTATAGGACAAAGTAGAACTGCCCCATAGAGCTTCCAAGGAGCAGCTGGTAGAGTGAAACTGTTGACCTTTTGGTTAGCAACCAAATGCTTAACCACTGCACCACCAGGACCTCAATATGACCCAACAATTCCACTCCTAGGTATATACTCAAAAGAATTGAAAGCAGAGACTCAAACATACTTGTACACCAAAGTTCACTGCAGCATTATTCACAATAGCCAAAAGGTGGAAACAACCTAAGTGTCAATCAAAAGATGAATGGGTAAATAACATATGGTATGTACATACAATGGAATGTTATTCAGTCATAAAACAAAACAAACAAAACAAACAAAAACTCCATTGCCATTGAGTAGATTCCGACTCATAGCAACCCTATTTGACCGAACAGAACTGCCCCATAGGGTTTCCAAGGAGCCGCTGGTGGAATTCTGTTACGTACTACATGAATGAACTTTGAAAACACTAAGGTGAGTGAAATAAGTCAGACACAAAAGGACAAATATTACTTTATTACACTTATAGAAAACGTCCAGAATATACACACGCATGGTAACTAAAGTTTATTAGTGGTTACTGTAGAAGACCAGGAGGGAAAAATGAGGAGGTACTGCTTAAGGGGTACTGAGTTTCTGTTAAGGCAATAAAAATCTTAGAAATAGGATAGTAGTGATGGTTGCACAACATGGCAAATGTAAGTAATACCACCGAATTGTACATAGAAAAATGGTTCCACTGGCAAATGTTTTGTTATACATTTTTCACCACAGAAAAATTAAAAAAAGAAAACTTGCTGAGATTTTATTAGATTTGTATTTATTATTTTGAGAACCGATATATATTATATGTTAAGTTACACTTCTCCCTATGAACATATTATATGTCTTCATCTATGGAATTATCTCCATTAAGGTCATATACATTCTTTGCTAGATAAAATATTAAGTACTTTATAGTTTTTGTTGTTAATATAATGGCATCTCATTTTGTATTATATTTTCTTATTGGTAACTCCTGGTATATAGAAAAAATGTCAAATTTTGCATTTTGACTGTGCAAAATTACTGATGTGCCTTCTATTTCCTTAAAGTGTGTATAAATTCTCTTTGATTCATAGCATTGATAACCATACCAACTACAAATTATTTTTTTTAAATATATTTTCCCTGACAATCTTTATTTAGTTTATATACTTAATTTTCCAGTTTATGAGAAATGGTTTTACACATTCATGGTAAAAATGGGCATTCTTAACTCTTTAGTCTTTAATGAGAAACTGTTTTAAATTTATTTATTGGCTATGATGCTTATATTCTTTTGTTAGGGCATGTTAATATTCAATAGCATACTAAAGAAGCTCTTATTCATTTCTTATTTTCTAGAAGTTTTTTTATAGCTTTAATTTTTGAGCTTATGAAGTCATTTTTGTCAATCTATTGAGATTTTCTCTATACCTTATTGACATCTCCACATAAATATCTCTATTAATCTCTTAATTTTCTCCATCAATCTTTTTAATTGAGATTTTACAATGCCAAATAGTTTGCATTAATGGGATAAACTGTACTTAAACACAATGAATAAAATTGTATAAACTTTGAAATACATTTGCTAATTGCATCAGGGTATTATCAACTCTTTACATAAGGACATTTTGCTTATAATTTTCTTCTTGTGATGCTCTATCGAATTATGTTATGAAAAATATACTGGACCCATAAATTAAATTGAATAACATTTTCCACATTTTCTTCTTCTTAAATCTGGAGATGTAGAAATTTTCTGCTTCTTAAAAGTTTGATAGAACTTGCTTATAAACTGCTTGGTTCTGAGATTTTTGTCAGGGAGTGTGAGGTTGGAGATGGGAGACTGATTCCTACAGAAAGTTTTCAGATGCTTATTGTACTATTTATATTAGTTATTGTTATTAGAATTTGAGCTTTATAGACTTCCAGAAATTTAACCATTACAGTTAGCATGTTCTATTTTACAAGTCAACTTTTGTATAATTCTATTATTATTTTTAAAAACTCTTTCCTATAAGTGGAATTATTTCATGCTTACTGTTTATCCCCCACCTTTTTTCATAGTTAGTCACGCAAGGATTTTATCTATCATAATGGTTTTCTCAAACAATATTTTTTATTTTGTTTTGTTAATTTTTCTAATTTTTATTTATCTTCTTATATTTAGTATCTTGGCCTTCTTGTGTCATTGGGTTCACTTTGGGTTTATTTTGTTAGCTCCTTACTATTAATGCTTAATTCTTTTATGTTTATCTTTTTATTTTCTGGGGAAAAAAATGTGTTCAGGTTTATAAAATATATTTAATACTGCTTTGACCAACTGACATACAGAATTGTCTTATTCAGTATTTTTGTTTTGTAAACCAAGGATTGTTTAGTAATATGTTATTTTGTGTCCAGATATATTGTATTTTCAGTTTTTGTACAGCTAATTTTAATGTTTTGCATTTTACTGTTGGAGAAATCAATGTGCATAATTTTTAGTCCCAGGAATTTATTAAGATGTTCCTTGGTGCCGATTACGTGACCACTTTAAGGTATAATTATCAGATCACAAATTATCTCCATGCTGCTACCTCTAATGGCTAGTTTTTAACCTCATCTTATTTGACCTGTAGGTAGCAATTAAAACTCCACCTCCATAAAGCATTTTCTTTACTTGGCTTGTTGTGTGCCATCCAGTAGATTCTGACTCATAGCGACCCCACAGGACAATTAGAACCACCCCATAGGTTTTCTTAGGCTGTAATCTTTCCCTGCAGGGTCTTTTCTCTCAGAGTGGCTGATGGGTTCAAGCCACTGACCTTTGTATTCGTAGCCTATCATTTAACCGTTGCACCACTGGGGCTCCTTTCACTTAGTTTAAAAGTTGCCTGTTCTTCACCTTCACTTCTGTATCTTATAAAACCAAAAATACCAAACCTGTTGCCATCAAGTCAATTCCGACTCATAGCGACCCTACAGGATGGAGTGAAACTGCTCCATATGTTTTCTGAGGAGCAGCTGGTGGATTTGAACTGCTGACCTTTTGGTTAGCAGCCTGAGCTCTTAACCACTGTACCACCAGGGCTCCGTGTATCTTATAAACATCTAAAAAATGGCAGATCCCATTTTTAATCAAAGCTGAGCTGCTGATTTTCTCCCTGATATTTCCTGCTCCTTTGGGAGTTTTCCTCGTCTCATTAAATGGAAATTCCTTCTTGCAGTAGCTCAGACCAAAACCTTGGAAGCATTCTTCACTCCTTTCTTTATACCATCGTAGAATACTGTTAGTTCAATGTTCCAAAATAAATCTAGGAGCAGACCACTTCTTACCACTTCCGTAATTACCACCTTGTGCAAAACAATATCATCTCTCACCCGGATTTTTGCTATAGTCTCCTAATTAGTATCCCAGTTGCTGTCTTTGCCCCCAACAGGTTATTCTCAACACAGCAGCCAGAGGGATCCTATTAAAGTTAAATTATTTTCCTGCTGAAAATACTCAGCCGAAATCTTCACACTTATTCCCAAATTTCCCATTATATCTCAGGCCCCACATAATCCAAAGCTCAACATAGCCTCGCCCCCAAACAAAAATTCTTGAAAATCCTTTCTTATTCAAACAATAATATCTTCACTAATGAAGAACACACACACACACACACATACAAACACATGGAACTTGTTAATAGAATGTTTTACAATTGTGCTAATTTCCTCTATATCATTTCTCCAACCTTCTTCAGTAAAAAAATACAAAAAAACAAAACTTACTTTTGAAGAATCTGTCTTTATGTTTTCAAAAATTTTGTACCTTTCACTGGTGTTAGGCCCTATCAAAATGGATTATAATTATATAGTTTTGCCCTACACGTATAATTGAATGAAGAGATGAGCTACTTTGCAAAAGACATTTTATATCTGTCAATCTATGACTCTCGGTAGATAAGGGGCATAATCTATTTTACAGATTCAAAATACGCAACTATATTTCTCTGCCTTTTAAAGCTTGTTTGTTTTGTTTTGTTTTTGCATCCTAAATTTGCTTTCAGACTTTTGGCAATCACAGCTTCACTTAGATTCCTGATGCAAGATGGACTGATGCAAGGTTAGTTATTTCCAGTCTGTCACTTCATGTGACTAATCCAAATAGTTTATTGAATGAATACGGAGATAAATGCTTTTGAGCAGATCTAGAAATACTCTTTTAGTAAATTCAGATAATTCTAGAAGTGCCCAAATTTTATGTGGCTGCTAAACGTATGGCTATAATTCCAATTCTGTATCATGGTCCAATTGCCTTGTGTACTCCTAACAGTGACCACTAATGAAAGACACACGACCCATTTAATGGGGGGTTATAGGCAGACTTATTTCTCTGGTTTCTGCTGTATCTCTGGTCATGGATATGACATAATGACCTATTTTGGACCATGGTGATTTAAATTGGCCTTAATATTCTGTTTGTTTAATTCAGGAACAAATAGGAGCTGAGTGTTTTCTAATGGCATCATCTTACTAATAAAACAGGATGCCTACATCAGCAGTCTCTTCTTGTAAACATGGTCCTGGTTCTCTTCAGGAGTTTGTCCCACTCATTTGAAACATGGATTGTTTCACGTGCATCCATTTCTCACAGAGGCTTATTTTTCTTGAGGTTTCCAACTTTTAATATGTGCTCAAAAAAGGGATGTAATTACTATTAATTCAGTATATTTACTCTGCATAGAAGAAGAAAAATTAACTTGTCAGACAAATCAACACTTTTTTGCTAGTTTGTCTTAAAAGCTAATACAAATTAATATTTAATACATTTTCTTAGAAGAGTACATTCTAAACTAAAATATATTAAGTATGGCTTTAGTTATCTATTCTTCTGTGGTGAAATAACATTCTTTAGGAAAATCCCTATATAATACTCTTCAGATTTCTCAAAAATATTAATTACTAATTTCACTCTTTGCTTTCCTGCCTTTCTGGTTTACTGGATTACATGATTTGGACTATTCAGAGTCTTTGCCAAGAATTATAATTTTATGCAAATAACACACATATTAAATTTTTTTTTTGCCAATCTGACAACCCCCTCACACATCATTTTCCTAGGCATGCTATGCTCATTATATGCATGGTGTCTTAGTCATCTAGGGTTGCTCTAACAGAAATACCACAAGTGGATGGCTTTAACAAGGAGAAGTTTATTCTCTCACAGTCTAGTAGGCTACAAGTCCCCAAATTCAGCTGATGCTCCAGGATAAGGCTTTCTCTGTCAGTTCTGGAGGAAGGTCCTTGTGATGCATCAGTCTTCCCTTGGTCTGGGAGCTTCTCTGCGCAGGAAGCTCAGGTCCAAGGGATGCGCTCTGCTCCCGGCACTGCATTCTTGGTGGTATGACATTCCCAGTTCTCTGCTTGCTTCCCTTTCTTTTTATCTCTTGTAAGGTAAAAGGTGGTGCAGGCCACACCCTAGGGAATCTCCCTTTACATTGGATCAGGGATGTGACCTGGGTAAGGGTGGTGTTACAATCCCACTCTAATTCTCTTTAACATAAAATTACAATCACAAAATGGAGGCCAACCACACAATTCTGGGAATTATGGCCCAGCCAAACTGATACACACATATTTTGGGGGACATAATTCAAACCATGACATGTGGGTAGGCTATTTACATGGGCATGTTATTTGCAAAAGAAATATGGTAAATCCAGTTAATTCCCACTCTAATTAAACCACAGATAGCATTTATACGATTCCTTCATATTTCTGAATAATTAATTAGTAGCACTTGGTGCTAAGGTGTCCATTTGTGACCATTTTTCCCTTAGGAGCTTAAAGAACAAATATTATTTTTACAAATATTTTAAACTAAGGAATTCAGGTAGAAGTATTTCTTAAAAATAACTGACATCTTTTCTTTGCAATTCAATCATGATAAATCCAAATTAAAATATACTTTGGGAGCTCATCCCCCTCTCAGCTAATTCAGGGACTTTGAGAATTGTGAAAATTTAGTGTATAATTCAAAGTTCATGCTGCATTTTGAGAAAAAGAAAGAGAGATTAATGAAATCAAACTCTTTGTTTTAGGGGGAAAATGAAGTCTTCTGAGAAATGTTTCTAAATGGTGCATAACTATTTTATGAATCAGACAGAATGAGTTGGTGCAGGGTTATAAAACAATTAATGTTATTCACTGGACCTAGAGTAGTAAAGTAAGAGTTTAGTGTTAATAGCGTTTTATCACAGGAAGCAGTAGAGAACAAGAACCTATTTATCACTGAGCTTTAACTGCAAGTACAATTTATGGCTCGAAGTTTTTGTTTCTGTTATGCTGATAGAACAAGTAAAATGTGTGAAGAATTAATTTTCTGGAAGCCAGGTCAATAATGAAGACATTTAAAAAGATAGGACAAAACCAAAAAAGAGGAAAGACACTGCTTTAATGTTTAGTCACATTGATCAAATGTACTATTAAATTAAGTTATTCAATTTAATAGTAATTTTAAACATCTCTTGTAATTTTCAGTGAATAAAATATATGTCACTAGATATAAAAATATTTTAAACGCATATTCATTAGTTTATAGTGTACAACATATAATGCACTAACTTCATTTACAGTATGCATTTTGCTCGAGTAAATTATCAGAAGCATGAAAAGAAATTAAAGCACAACCAACATTAAATGGATACAGCAGACATTGCTAATTATGAGAACATTTTAATATTTAGTAGGCTTCATTATCCACAGGACAGAGTATACCAGCAGTCACATGACACATTTTTTTATGGCAGGACCGAAAACATTTTAGTATTAAAATCAGAAATCAGAACATTATTTTAGAAGAAAACAAGTTGAGAGAAAAATCATGATACATATGATCTTAGTTCATAAAGGTACAAAGCTTATGACCTGAGCTATGAAGTAATGGTGCTTGCCTGGATGTGATAGGATGAAAAACCTGAGCTTATTGTGGTAAAAAAAGATTTTCGGAGCAAGATAAAAATGTGTTAAATGCTGTCAAATCTAGATCTCAAGTCTCTATAACTAGATTTTGTGTTATACAGTAGTATAATTTGACAAAGTGATAATAGACTTCACTGAGAAGAGAACCGGATTACACTGGCTCTGAATAGAAAAATCTCATTTGAAGCCTCGACTACTCTCATGTTTAGCTAGAGCATTATGCTTTAATGAGAAACAGGCACTCAGATGCCAATCAGCAAGTCTAGACACTATTTCAATATTAGGTGACCAGATGAGAACTCTAAATTTGATTCTCATGTTCTGAGAATTAATATTCAACATTGATGGTGTAATAGCCTCTGTACGTTTCCCCTAACCCACTCTACAGGAAAGGTAAGGATATTTCTGCCTCTGCTCTTTTATACTCTTACCCACTGATGCTTTGTTACTGACATATTTCTAGTCATGGCATTGCCTTGATTCAACTCTATCAGTGGTCTCCAATTTCGCCCAGAATGCAGTTCAAAATCCTTAATGTTATCCACAAAGTCCTGTATCATTGATTCCCACCTAGCTTTCCAGTTTTATCTCTATCCATATACAGTGTTTGTACTGAAAATATCTAGCCACTGGTAAGGAACAGGCATGGAACTGCCAGAAAAGAAGCAGCTGGAGACCCACCCCCACCCCATCAGGCATTAACACTTTAGTTATTGGATCTTGGGGGATAACGCGGAGTTCTGCGAAAGGCTGGGAGCATAAGACGGGCCTAGGGCAAATGCTCTTTACTGGCCTTTCCCTAAACAGCCTCCTTCTAGATTTTAGTCACACTGACACTTCCTCTGACACTTAGTGTGTTAAACTCCTCCTAGTCATTGGGATCTTCACGCCTGTTTTTTTTTCTTCCTGGAAGTCTCCCCCACTCACATTTTCATCTGAGTAAGTACTGCACATCCTTCAGGTCTCAAATTTACTTTATGTTTATCACAGTCTGGATGAAATGTTTCCAGTTACTTTCCTCATATGCTATTTTATACTCTGCTTGCACAAAACCACCATATTATTTAAGCAATTAATAATTTAGTATTATTCTCTGACAATAAACCAATGTTTTTGTATAGTAGAATAATAACCACCTGGGGTCATAATTAAAAATGCCAGTTCTTACACTCTACAACCAATTTATTAGATTCTCTTTGCTATGGCTCAAACACTGATGATATAACAAGATTCTTGGTGATTCCTATGCAAGTTAGAGTACAGTTCTATTCTGACACACATGAGGTTGCCATAGGTCAGAATCAACTCAATGGCAACTGGTGGAAAATTATTGGTCGTATTATTCTATCACTTCCCACATGTTTTGTCATCATAGTCTTACCCCATCCTTTTCCTCGTTCTTCTCCCTCTTCTCCTACATCTTGCTGTTCTTTTGATATTTAAATCAGAAGACTACAATTTTAGTACTAAACCAGTTACCATTATGTCAATTCTGACTTATGGTGACCCCATATGTGTCAGAGTAGAACTGTGCTCCATAGTGTTTTCAATGATTGATTTTTATTTTCAGTTGATTGATTTTTTGGAAGTAGATCAACAGGTCTTTCTTCCTAGCCTCTACCCCATTGCCGTCGAGTCGATTCTGACTCAGAGATGCTTCTAGGTGTACCTTAATCTCCAACTTTTGGGTTAGCAGCCGAGCACATTAACAGTTTCTGCCACACAGGGACTCCACATTTTCAGTACTAGTGGCAACCTTTTTTATGCTTACAAATTTATACATCAAATAATACAGGCAAATAATACAATTTGAAATAATAAGATCTATATTTGCATCTCTTAGGGCGCTTTGAGGTTCAGTTAGGTTTTGAGGTTTAATTAATGTATAAATGCTTTGTAAAATGTCATTTATCGTGACACGTATAGTCACAATCTTGTGCAGGTGCATTAAAATATAGCTGATTGTGAATTATTATTATTTATTAAACCTACGGAGCTCCAGTGGCGTAGTGGTTAAGAGCTTGGCTGCTAACCAAAAGGCCAGCAGTTCTAATCCACCTCCTTGTAAATCCTATGGGGCAACTACTCTGCCCTATAGGGTCCCTATGAGTTGGAATCGACTTGATGGCAACAGGTTTGGTTTTCTGTTTTAAGGTACTTAGGTAGTGTAAATGTTTTGCACTCAGCTGCTAATCAAAAGGTTGTACTTGAGTTCATTTTTCCCTCAGAATGTTAATCCTGATGCTTTGCTTAGTGAACGCTCCTTTAAGTCATCTGACTTAAGCTGGATTCTGACATGGCTGTCATGGAATTCAGCCTGAAAACAAACCAGAAGTTACCTTTGAGGTTAATGAAATCTTCAATTGATTCCTATTCTTGGTTTTAGTAATTTCTTACAGTCTCTAGTCTAGTAAGAGATAAAGTATTTTCGACAGACTCATGATGTCAGGAAAAGGGAGCCCATCATTAATTAATATCTGTCATGACTTAATGTATTACTGGAGACTGCCAAGTGTGACAAAGCTCATTTTCTGAGAAATAATAAAATGTACAATTATGCCCTCATCTGGAGGTCATTTCTGCCTTCCAGAGTATGTGAATAGAGGTCTTTGAGGACGGTTCCTGGGACTTTCTTATTTGTTTCTATGGTTGTCCAGGAGTAAAAATTTGATTTTGGAACATCATCATTTACCTATTTAAAATTTTCCTTAAAATAGGAATAAAGCAGCACATTATTTTCATGCAATACATTTTATCAGTGAAAGTTTTTATTTTTATGTTGGTTAAAGTAATATGACCATTGCCAAAATAGATACGAATTTGGTTTTTCTGTTTTTTGGCATTTCTATCTCCTCATTTAGGCAAGCTTGTCCTGATTTGTACCACTCTGATTTGTAAGTTTTGTAATTATTGAGCCAAATAAATGTGACTGCTCTAAACAAAAAAAGTGTTCATTTAAGCTTTGGGAACAAAATGAATCTTTATTTTAATATAACATAATATGATATAATGTAATATTATGCAATGCAATAAAATGCAGCATACCATGATATAACGTACTTCATAGCAGTAAGTCTGAGGACAACCTGTCTTCTGAGTTTTACTAAAATTATAGTTCTACGGTAAGTATAAAAATGCTCCAAAATATTGCTTCATAAGAAAAAAAATTAATCCAATAAAACAAATTCTGTACATATATCTTCTTGGGCAATCTAGATGTTCCATCAATTTTAGTTTTTTTGCTAATTTGCACTTTTTAGTCATTCGTTTTAAATCATATATTTAATCCATTTTGCTGATCTACTTTTTTAAGATACTGGATATACATATACATCTATATCTATATCTATATATATGTGAAAACCTCCAGAGTGATTCCAAAAATGTTTTGTTATTCTAGGTCAGTGTTTCATTTAGAATGTTTTTCATAGGTAAGTTCTCAATAATAATTTTTTGGCAGTTATTACATGGTGATCAAAAAATTGTATTTTTGTCAAATTTAATTTAATTTAATTTATTTATTTATATGTCACTCTGTCCCACACATCCAATTGGTTCTTTACATTGCAATCATATTTTTAAAATGCAAATCTAGTAATATCATTAAATTTGTAAAGGTTTTTTTTACTTATTATTTATAGGGCTGAAACAATCATCTTCAACTTGTCCTAAAAGATATTTTATGTTCCTTATAAAACCTCCTAGTTTTACTTCATAACCTTTTCTTCTTCGGCTTGTTATGCTCCAGCCTCACTGGGTTGATGTGTGTTGCTTTAACGTGCAATGCTGTTTTCTGCATTTAGGACTTTCATGTAGGCTGTTCTTCTGTTAGGAATTCACTCTGCAGAGATCTGTTTCCCTCCCAAGCATAGTCCTTTGTCTATGTAGTTTCTAATAATCCTTCACATTATAGCTAGTGTTAGTTTCCTAGTGCTGCTGTAATAGAAATACCCCAAGTGGGTATCTTTAAAGAAGAGAAATATATTTTCTCACAGATCAGAAGGTTAAAGACTGAATTCAGCTTTGGCTGTAGGAGAAGATCCTTGCGTTTTTCAGCTTTCAAAGCCCTGGACTTCTTGGTTCCTTGGTGATCCTCAGGTGGTATCAGTCTTCAGCTATTTGTGCTTACTTCTGTGTCTAATATGCTCTTACAACCCAGTGATTAGGCTGAGAACACACCCTACATTGATAAGGAGTCATTATGATAACAAAGAAAACTCTATTCCCAAATAGAATTACTTCCTCAGGTATGTTGTTTTATCTGCTGTGGAGTCCATTCCACCTCATGGCAAGCCAATGTGTACAGAGTAGAACTGCTTCCTAGGGTTTTCAAGGCTGTGACCTTTCATATCCTGTCTTCTGAAGTGTCTCTAGGTGGGTTCAAACAGCCAACCTTTCAGCTAGTAGTTAAGCACTTAACCATATGCACCACTGTAGAAGGGTCTCCTTCTACAAGTGTATAAGTTAGGATTCCAACACATAATTTGGGGGAACACGATTCAATTCATAAGATAATTTAAAAGTAATTTTTTTAGGAAATCCCTTATCTTCGAAATTCTTTATTTGCCCTTTAAATGCTTTATGAATTGTACCTTGTAGCGTTTTTTTGTTTGTTTGTTTTTGTAATAATATTTCTCTTTTTTGCTTCCAAATTTACTTGGGTGACTAGTTGTCTTCTGTTAGTTGATTGTAAACCCCTAGAAGATTGAATGTATCCATTTTGTTCACCTTTGTACAAACAATGCCTGACAATAGATGTTCAATAAATGCATTTTAAATAAATAAATGGCTAGGGGACACCTGAGAAAATGCTAAAGTATACACTGAAATCTTAAAACATGATTCTAAACAATACAATACCTTTGGATATCTGATGTATCCATAAAAATGATGCATTCCACACAAAATTCCACTAAATTTAAACTAATTTTGAGATCAAAATCTCATTCTTGACCTGAAATAAATTCACAGATTACAAGTAAAGCTATTAGGTCATACCTATACTTGCCTAACTCAATCACACTAAAATAATTTGACATTCTTTTTTGAGTGGAGGGGAAGTGGGGCAGGATATTTATTTACACATGTACATCAAGCAAAGAGGATTTGAAAGTACTAGCAAATTCTTTAACATGATATTTTGACAACCTCCAGGAATATGAATCCACAGAAATTTCCATTCTATATATAAAGAAAATAGGTGTTGGAATAGCTTTCAATTACTCCCAATACAAATGTCTAGTTGAAGCTGGGTATATCAGAATCTCCTCTGGGGAATTTTCCAACAGCAAGGTTTCCAGTGCCAACTTCCAAAGGAAATTTTGAGAAGTGAAGCAATTCTTAAGTGATATGCCACATCCCGCCTCTAAACCTCAAAGAAGATTGCTGCAATAATGTATCATTTTTGCCATGGGCCGTGTTTCACACTTCTTACGTGTTTCATGGATGAAAATATGTTGAAAACCACTAACTTAAATACGAGACTTACCTCAGAAGAGAAATTAAAAAGCATATTTAGAAACTCCGTAACTCTTTCAGCTAGATATTTAATAAACATCCTTTTTCTTCCCTTTCTGCCATCTCTACCATCTTATAAATCTTTTATATAATAATGTTTATACACTAGAGACAATTTGTCTCCTTCTACAAGTCTCTATGATAATGGAAATTTATTTATTTTCAATTCTGAGTTAACACTACTTCTTTTAGTCTTCTCTGATTTTAGAGAACAATAATTACCATATCCAGTAGAAGGAAAAACAAAACTTTAAAACTCAAGAATCTAAAAAGAATGGTCTGGAGTTTTTATTTCACTTAGACAAATCCGAACTGAGGTAATGACTGCTCAGGATTTGTGTTCATTCTTTCAACTCAAAAGCTTTAAACTGGAGATGCACATGATAGATGGGTAAAAACCTTAACATATTTATAGCATGGTGATTGGAACTAATTACAGAAGCACATAAATGTGGAATTTATTTTCAATAGAGCTGGAATCAAATTTACAGGAACATTTGCATTCAGTTAACACTATAAGAAATCTTTCTCCATTTTTATCTTGAAGGAATCGAGTAAAAAATTTCTCTCAACAAATTGCTAAATAGAGAAATTAAGAGAGTAATTAAATTTTTTGAACCAGTAACACTCAATGGAAAATTTAAGGTTTATTCCAAAGTGTTCACACAAAAAGGAGTTTCACATGGATGAATCTGGAGGGCATTATGCTAAGTGAAATAAGTCAATCACAAAAGGACAGATAGTGTATGAGACCACCATTACAAAAACTCATGAAAAGGTTTACACACAGAAAGAAACAATCTTTGATTGTTATGAGGTAGGGGAGTGGTGGGGAGGGACAAACACTAGCTAGACAATAAATAAGTGGCAACTTTGGTGAAGGGTAAGACAGTACACAATATTGGGGAAGTCAGCACAACTTGACCAAGGCAAAGTCACAGAAGCTTCACAGTCACATCCAAACTCCCTGAGGGACTGAATTACTTGGCTGAGTGTTGGGGACCATGGCATAACAGCCATAACATAGTTTATAAAGAAAATGTTCTACATCCTACTTTGGTGAGTAGCATCTGGGGTCTTAAAAGCTTGTGAGCGGCCATCTAAGATATTTCACTGGCCCCATCTTGTCTGGAGCAAGGGAGAATGAAGAAAACCAAAGACACAAGAGGAAGATTAGTCCAAAGGACTAATGGACCACAATTACCACAGCCGCCACCAGACTGAGTCCAGCACAACTAGATGGTGCCCAGCTACCACAACTGACTGCTCTGACAGGGATGACAACGGAGGGTCTGGACAGAGCTGGAGAAAAATGTAGAACAAGACTTATACTCACAAAACAAGACTACAGTTACTGGTTTGACAGAGACTGGAGAAACCCTAAGAGTATGGCCCCCGGACACCCTTTTAACTTGGTACTGAAGTCACTGCTGAGGTTCACCCGTTAGCCAAAGATTAGACAGGCCCATAAAAAAACCAATAACATATGTAGCTCAACCATGTGTATAAGATTAAATGGGCACACCAGCCCAGGGACAAAGGCAAGAAGACAGGACTGGACGAATGGAAATGGGGAACCGAGGGTCGAGAAGGGGAGAGTACTGACACATCGTGGGACTGACAACCAATGTCACAAAACAATATGTGTATTAATTGTTTAATGAGAAACTAATTTCCTCTGTAAACGTTCATCTAAAGCACAATAAAAATGAAAGAGTTTCAATGTCATTAATTAGACGGTGAGTCTTATACATATTAGACTTGTTCACTAATACGCTGGCTTTTTCTTTTCAGTCATTCTGTAGGTTTGCACTTTCCTATAGTCTTGCAGTCAAGTTTGTTCTTGTGAGTATTTCCAATGAAACATGAGCAGAAGTGATTTCTGTTGTTTCCAGGTGGAAGATTTAAAACTCAGAGCATGCTTTTGGCATTGTCCCACCCCCACTCCAGCAATATTTCTAATAGTGGCTGTTTAGTGAGAATAATAATGATGCAGATCAGACACCCTAAGCAATCCGTAATGAATATGTAACCTGAGTGAGAAATTAAAAGACAAAAAAAATCCTTTGTAGCTTTCAGCTACTGGGATTTGGGGGTTGTTTGTCATTACTACGGAGTAAACTAATCTTTTCTGATTATTTCAACTCCTTTCTACATGATTCAAATGATGATAAAATATGGCTGAAAATGTAAAAATTTGTTCAACCATCCCTAATGATTTCAATGACATGTTTGCATAAAATATCTATTTTTCAACATGCCAGAAAGTATGTAATTTCCTTAGTTTGTGTTATTAAGTTTAAAATCCATTAATTATAGAAACCTTTCAAGAAGATTTTTTAAACAGAAGTATTGGTGTGATTGCATTTTTTAAAAGATAACACATCAAGAATACACTGTATGTTTATATATATCAGGAGCCCTGGTGGCCCAGTGGTTAAGAGCCTGTCTGCTAACCAAACTGTTGGCAGTTCGAATCCACCAGCTGCTCCTCAGAAACAGCTCTACTTTGTCCTATCGGGTAGCTATAAGTCAGAACAGACTCCATGGCAACAGGTTTGTTTTCTTTAGGGGGATAGATTATTAGTGTATATTGCATTTTTTAAAAGATAACACATCAAGAATACATTGTATGTTTCTATCTCCTGTAATTCAGGATTTCATAATGTAACACTCAAATATACCATAAATTTATATTTTATTGGTTTCTTACCTGCTTTTTGTAATAAATGCAGCATATTTAAACACTTGACTTTTTCATCTCCCTTATCTCATTCATCTGATAGTCTAACAATAATATTAGCTTATGTATACAAGTAGTCCCAGCTTAGGACATATTTGAGTTACAAGAACCACACTTATGATCATCTTTTTTATTTATTTTTTGTACATCTTATTGTTAGTAATACGTTGCAGCATGTAATTTGCTGATGTTATCATTCTCAGATGTTCATCCAACGACATTCAATTTTATTACTTACTGTTCAAAACACTGCTGGATTTATAAAGATACTGATAATAAAAAGCAATAATAATGAAAACTTAGAAAAAATGAGGTATTCAACTTATGTCAGAACTGACTTACTGTGGAGTCTTTGGAATGGAACCCCGTCATAAGTTGGGGACTACCTGTACTATTAAAATCTATTGAATGAAATTGTATAACTTTGATTGGTTTCTGTCATTATGGGCACTCTCTTGCAAATACCCTTAACTGCCTTCTGCCTTTTCTTTCTGTTGTACCATATAGCATATATGCAGCCTTGGTTATATCCAATCATCTGCTTTCCCTCTTTTTAGTGAGCTTTTTACTGTAGGGATAGTGCGATAAATAAAATATAAATCAGGAACCTCAATAGAGTGCTCAATGACAAAGGGGAATTTCTATATTTTTAGGGCATTGCTTTTTCCACTTCTCTAAAATAAGTTGGTTCTGCCTTCTCTATTCTCCTCAAATCCCACATTTTTCCTCTCCTTTCCCCTAGTCTCACATATGATAGAGATAATAAATATTTAGGAATAAATTGAAGCACTTATGGATGAAGATCAAAGACTATCGCCTTCAGACTGGATTACACCTCAACATAAAGAAAACAAAAACCCTCATAGATGGACCAGTAAGCAACAACATCATAATAAATGGAGAAAATATTGAAGTTGTCAAGGACTTCATTTTACTTGGATCCACAATCAATGCCCATGGAAGCAGCAATCAAGAAATCAAAAGATGTATTGCATTGGGCAAATCTGCTGCAAAATATCTCTTTAAAGTGTTAAAAAGCAAAGATGTTACTTTAAGGAATAAGGTGTGCCTGACCCAAGCCATGATATTTTCAATCACCTCATATGCATACGAAAGCTGGACAATGAATAAAGAAGATAGGAGAAAAATTGATGTCTTTGAATTATAGTGTTGGTTAAGAATATTGAATATACCATGAACTGCCAGAAGAACAAACCAATCTTCTTGGAAAAAGGACAGCCAGAATGCTCCTTAGAAGTGAGGATGACAAGACTTCGTCTCATATACTTTGGACATGTTATCAGGAGGGACCAGTCCCTGGAGAAGGACATCATTCTTGGTAAAGCAAAGGCTCAGCAAAAAAGAGGAAAATTTGAGGCCCCAGATAACTAAAGCACTATTGAAGAAGAAGAATAAAGTAGGAGGACTCACACTACCTGACCTCAGAACCTACTACTATACACCTACAGTAGTCAAAACAGTGTGGTACTGGTACTGCAATAGATACATTGACCAATCGAACAGAATTGAGAACCCAGATGTAAATACCCCTATGGTCACCTGATCTTCAACAAGTGCTCCAAGTCCATCAAATGGGAAAAAGATAGTCTTTTTAACAACTGATGCTGCCAAAACTGAATGTCCATCTGCAAAACAATGAAAAAGGACCAAAACTAATTCAAAATGGATCAAAGACCTAAATATAAAACCAAAAATTATAAAGATCATAAAAGAAAAAATAGGATCAATGCTAGAGGCCTTAATACACAGCATTAACAGGATACAAACCATAACTAACAACACACAAACTCTAGAAGATAAGCTAGATGACTGGGATCTTCTAAAAATTAAACACTTATGCTCATCTAAAGACTTCACCAAAAGAGTAAAAAGAGAACCTACAGGCTGGGAAAAAATTTTTAGCTATGACAAATCCAACAAATGCCTAATCTCTAAAATCTACAGGAAAATCCAACACCTCTACAACAAAAAGACAAATAATCCAATTAAAAAACAGGCAAAGGAAATGAACAACAGTTCACCAAAGTAGACATTCAGGTGGCTAACAGACACATGACACAAACACACACTAGCCATTAGAAAAATGCAAATCAAAACCACAATGAGATACCATCTCACTCCAGCATTACCGGCACAAATAAAAAAACCAGGAAATAATAAATGTTGGAGAGGCTGCAGGGAGATTGGAACCTTTATGCACTGCTGGTGGGAATGCATAATGCTACAACCATTTTAGAAAACGATATGGTGCTTCCTTAGAAAGCCAGAAATAGAAATACCATATGATCCAGAAATCCTTCTCCCAGGAATATATCTTAGAGAAATAAGAGCCGTCACACGAATAGACATATGCACACCCATGTTCATTGCAGCATTGCTCACAATAGCAAAAAGATGGAAACAACCTAAATGCCATCAACAGATTAATGGATAAACTAGATATGCTACATACACACAATGGAGAACTACGCAACAGTAAAGAACAATGATGAATGTGCAAAACATCTCATAACACGGATGAATCTTGAGGGCATTATGCTGAGTGAAATTAGTCAATGACAAAAGGACAAATATTGTATGAGACCACTACTATAAAAACTCATGAAAAGGTTTACACACAAAAAGAAACAACCTTTGATGGTTATGAGGGAGGGGAGGGATGGGGATAGAAAGACACTAAATAGACAATAGATAAGTGATAACTTTGGTGAAGGGTAAGACAGTACACAATACAAGGCAAGGTCATGGAAGCTCCATAGACACATCCAAACTCCCTGAGGGACCGAACCTACTGGGCTGAGGGCTGTGGGGACCACGGTCTTGGCGAACATCTAGCTCAATTGGCATAACATAGTTTATAAACAAAATGTTCTACATTCTACTTTGGTGAGTAGTGTCTGGGATCTTAAAAGCCTGTGAGTGGCCATCTAAGATACTTCACTGGCTCACCCTTTTGTAATCAAGCGAGAATGAAGAAAACTAAAGACACAAGGGAAAGATTAGTCCAAAGGACTAATAGACCACAACTACCACGGCCTCCCCAGACTAGGTCCAGTAAAACTTGATGGTGCCCCGATACCACCACTGACTACTCTGACAGGGATCACAATAGAGGGTCTCGGACAGGGCTGGAGAAAAACGTAGAACAAAATTCTAATTCACAAAAAATGACCAGATTTACTGGCCTGATTGGGACTGGAGAAACCCCGAGAGTATGGCTCCCGGTTACCCTTTACATCAGTAATAAAGTCACTACTGAGGTTCACCCTTCATCCAAAGATTAGACACGCCCATAAAACAAAACAAGACTAAAGGGGCACACTAGCCCAGGGGCAAGGACTAGAAGGCAGGAGGGGACAGGAAGGCTGGTAATAGGGAACCCAAGGTCGGGAAGGGAGAATGTTGACATGTTGTGGGGTTATTAACTAATGTCATAAAACAACATGTGTACTAACTGTTTAATGAGAAGCTAGTTTGTTCTGTAAACCTTCATCTGAAGTACAATTTTTTTTTTTTTAAAAAAAAGGTCTTAAAAAAAAGGAAAATCATCAGTGAGATGAATTGACACAGTGGCTGCAACAATGTGCTCAAAAGGACCAGACAGTGTTTCATTCTGTTTTACATAGGGTCACTATTAGTCAGAACCGACTTGACAGCACTTAACAATAGGAACAAATTTTCTCAACCTCCAGTCCCCAAATCTATAAAGTTACCTGCATCCACGCTTAGCTTCTTTCTTCCTGATACAAAGTAGCAGGTGTGACTGTACTTATCAAAAGTTAATCCATTCACATCTGCATGACATTCCATCCACTCCTACTTTCTGAATCTGTCCTGCGTTCCATCTCCTTCTTCCAGTTCAGGAAACTTATTTATCTATTTTTCTTATTGTATATATACACTATCTGTCTTATACCTACAAAACATCCAAACATGCCTCAGAGAGCTGAAAAAACTAAATGATGTAGTATATAAAGAAAATCTGCCACACTCTGAATTCTGAAGAAAATTAAGATTTAACCATTTAATCAACATTTACCCCAAGTAACTTTTGAAATGGCTTTCTCTTCACCTGCTAAGCTAGAGAAATTTAATTTCAAAATGTCTTCATTTAGAAACCTCTATAGAGAAGAAAAGCTTAAAATCAAGAATTAGAGAGAAGAGTCAATTTAATTAATTTTTTAATGCATTTTTTAAATGCATTTTCTTAGCTAATCATCAAATATGTAAATGACTGTTAATTGCTCTCTACAAAACCCATCTTTCACTTAGTCAAACCAGTCTATCAAATCTCCCATCACTCCATAGCACAATTGTTATACAGTAACCATACAAACTAAAATTCCTCAAATCTCAAAATATATTGTGCTTTGAAGAACGTGTAAGAACAATTATAATCAGCTGCAGAGGTTAATAAACTATTCTTCTCCCTCTCACCAGCAAAGTTAATTAAGGATACCCAGGGGGAAAAAAGTGACTAGGCTGTTTTAATTTAAAAAATTATATATAAATATATAAAATATAATATATAAATATATATTAAATAACTTGAAAATACATATATCTATAGTTCCAGGTTCTTTAAATATACTCCACACAACCACAACTAACCACATTCATAACTAGTGTTGTAGCTTCAATTCATATTTTTTTAAAGACATGAATGTGGACTTTGACATTTTTTGTTATTGTTATTTTATATTAAAACAATCACTCTCTGGACTCCTTTCCTATAACATCATATCTTTGAAGACTGAGAATTTATCACATTAATTTTTATATACAGATGTTGTTGTTAGGTGTCTTTGACTCGGTCCCAACTCATAGTGACCTTATAGGACAGAGTAGAACTGCCCCATAGGGTTTCCAAGGAGCGGTTGGTGGATTCAAATGGCCAACCTTTTGGTTAGTAGCCTAACTCTTAACCCCCATGCCACCAGGGCTCCTATATACAGACAGTATGGAGTTAATACATTTTTAAAAACATTATTATGAACAAACACCATCCTACTTCAAATGATCAGTAACAAAGTAATGTTCCTGTAAGAAAATTAAGCAATTTAATATGGCATCTTCTGTAACTCAGTCACGTATACTATGTGTTACATACTTACATTAAATTCATTATTCCTAGTAGATATTATTTTAAATGCTCTAAGAATGATTATTTCCTAATATAACATCTGATAGTTATCTCAATACATTTACTAAAGGTTTTATTTTTCTTATCTAGGCATGCAATAATTTCAAAAGGATGAAAAATTTGAATTCAGAACTTCTCTTTGTGAAGGTGGCAAAAATTGTTAGTTAACTTGGGCAATAACAGCCTGGAGATAAAGTCTATAAAAAGTTATTTCTGTCCAATAGTTATGCATTTTTTAAAATTATTATGCACTCTAATTTGTACAATGTAATAGCATTGGTGGTCATTCATAATAAACAAAACCTTGAATGAAAGTAGGTCAACAGAAAAAAAACAATGTTAAGTAATAAATTAATGATAGATAGAGTAGAAAACCACAGGAGTTGTGGCTACAGGTTCATTTAAAAAACAACCTGTTTTTGATTCTCTTCACCTAAAATTTTTTGAGTGTGTGTCTGCTACTTCCTCTGCTGCCATGTTGTTGGCCTTTAGTTTTGTAACCTGCCTTTGCTCTCCTTTGTTCCTGACCCTGACAAAACAAACTCCTTTCTTAACATAGATGCCTTGTTGCTTTATATCTATCCACCTCTATGATGCAGCTCTCAGTGTTTACTGTTAATATGAAATTGGCTTGTTTCTTTTGATTGATTTTTGAGTTTGACATTCTCGACACTGAAATATATATTGATTAGACAATCTGTCAAAAAAAAAAAGAGTATTCATTCTTGAGGTTCACACAAGTTATATGATGATCCCAAAGAGGACATATGAAATAATACAAGTACTAAATTTGGTATATTTCATACCACAAATTACACTGGGTAAAAAGAATACAGAATGTGTTCCAGCATACTGAAGAATATACTGAATGGAAACTGGAACAGGATATTTATAAGTTTGAAAATCCAAAAAAAGAAAAAATAAAGGCTTGGCCTGATTTTGTCAGAATAATTCTTTTTTGAGCTTTATTCCATTAGATTAACTAAACCCATATGTAGAAATCCTATCTTCATGATCCTGAAAGATGGTCATTTAGTTACCACATAATTATTGAACATCTACTATATTTTAGAGACTTTGAACAATTTCTTCCTTAACAGTCACAGTGTTTGGAGTAACTTACATTTGGCAGCTGTATTTGTTAGGCGTGAAAAACAAAACTTGCAAATTCCAGTGTCTTAACACAATCAGGTTTATTTTAGTTCTCCTGTGTGTCTTATGATGATGGTTTACGGCCGTGAGTGATTTAGGGACCAAGTTTCGTTCCTTTTCTTAGTGTGTCTGAGTTTTCTGCATTCAGTAACCTGCCAAAATAAGAAGCTAGAGAAGGTATGACCCACTTTCTACGTGTCTGGACACAGAAGTGTCACTTATCATTTTGACACATCTATCATCAATAAAAACTAGTTACATATCCCCAGTTAGTTTCCTGAGGACTGGAAATGATAGTACATGGTTGGAGCTGCTTCTAATTTAATACATCAAATATTATTCGTCTTAGTTCCATTGTTTATTATTTTCTTTTAAGGATACTAAATGCTACTATGGTTAAGTTTGGACATTACACAAAAGGCCTTTGATCAGCAAAAAGAAAAGTGTGCAATTTTTCAGTAAAGCAAATTAAATTATCCTGGTTCTAGGTGGACAGAAATAATTATTGGTATCTATCTGCCTTTTGTCTGCATGTAAGTCTTTTTCTTGAGAATTAAAAGTGGAAAAGAAAGCCTTGCTCTCAAGGGTTTATTTTTTCTCCTAAAATAAATGAGATGAATTACTTCTCCTTTTAGAATTATCTTGCCCCAAGTGCTGCTGATGACTCCTTTTGAAAATGCTTTGCATTAGCAAGTGCCATCCAGATGAAAAGCCCATTTTGCTTTGACAGTAATTTTACACTCAATGCATAATGCTTGACCTTGTCATTAGGTCAACTATGAACTGCCACAGCTGAAATGTAATTTCTCTACTACATTGCTATTTGTCCTTCTCTCATTTGTACCCCGAGGTGTACAGGTACCCTCTACTGTCATCTTTGTCCCGTTTTCATACTGTGTCGTTACTCATTATCTCCCATCACTAACATGCTTCTTGTTTACAAAAAAATAAAGTTGCTTCTAATATAAATATACCTGAGTTTCTTTCTCCCTTTATTTCTGGACAAAAACAAACTAGTAGTCAAAACACATAGGAATACAGGATTATGAAGCCAATATATCCAGTCACCTTCTTCTGATAAGCAGGTAAATGACATCATAGATGTCCCATCTTCCTTTTCTGTGGTCTGCCTTTCTGGCTATGCTATTTTCTATTCTTTCTCATCCTATGAATGTTGCTCAGAATTATCTATTTTGAAACCTTCTCCATCTGAAAACTAAATGTTTCCTTATGGTTCATGCAAATGTGCTCTACAACGACTGTCACATTTCTCTGCCATTCTGACAACTACTTTTATATCCAAAAATCGGAGGCCAGTTAACATTAATTGCATATAAGAAATTAACTATGAATTTTTTCTATTCATGTACATCTTTTTAAGAGTCCGTATGAAACAACAAATAATGAGAATTCATTATCAAGTTGAAATTATAATAAAATAGCATCATTTTGGAAGTACTGATATAATCATATATTTTAATAAAAAGTGGATTTAAATCAAATTATAAAACTCTATTATTAACACCAAAAGTACATTTTTAGTTAGCTAGTGCAGCTATAACAGAAATACCACAAGTGGGTGACTTTAACAAACAGGAATTTATTTTCTCACAGTTTAGGAGGAAAGAAGTCTGAATTCAGGGCGCTGGCTCTAGGGAAGTTTTCTCACTCTGTTGGCTCTGGGGGAATGTCCTTGTTTCTTTTCAGCTTCGGTTTCTTGGTTCCTTGGAGACCTCATGGTGTGGGTTTGGTACCTATCTTCCCTATCTGTTCTTCCTTAATATGCTTTTCATATCTCAAAAGAGATTGATTTAAGACACACCCTACACTAATACTGCCTCAGAAAATCCATTCCCAAATGGGATTATAACCACTATACCAAAAACCTAACCCCTTGCTGTTAAATCGATTCTGACTCATAGCGACCCTACGAGACAGATACTGCCCCACAGGATTTCCAAGGGAACAGCTGGTGGATTCTTACTGCCAATGAAAAGGTTAGCAGCCGACCTCTTAACCACTGTGCCACCAGGGCACCTGTAACCACTATAGGGGTTTGGATTTACAACACATATTTTTGGGGGACACAATCCAATCCATAACAACTATGCAAAATATCTTTCAGTTAAGTCCCCTGGCAAAAAAGATGCTTCTTTCTTGCCGCCCATTTGTGCAGTCAATGACAATTTAATGGCCAGATGTGGTTCATTGATTGCTCCTCATTTGATATTCAGCTGAACCTTCTTTGAGGACTACAGTTTTTTAGGAAAGGGGAGGTATACAAAGGTGTCATTTACCAGGGTAAATACACGGCAGGTGATAAGGCAGAAAGAAGAGGAGGAGAGGAAGAGAAACAGTGGCAGCAGCAGCAAGAGGAAGAAGAGGGGGAGGAAGAAAGTAGGGAGGCAGAGGGGGAGAGGGAAAAGAGAGAAGGGCAAAGAGAAGGAGAAGGAGATTAAATGTGTCTATTGAAAGTTTTGAAGTGGTAAATAAAAGAAATGATGGGAAAATTTATTTGGGGAAATGACTATTAAAGAAAAATCCTAGGAAATTATACCTGCAACTGCAAACTTTTTTTTCCCCTAGATAGAGAATATGTGTGCTGCTATCCTACTCATGGAGTACAGAAGTTGGTACTTTATGTATTTATTTTGTTTAGGTTAGCTTAAGATTTGGCTTGTCTACCTCAGTTTTCATGATTAATGAAAATAGTATATAACAAGTTTTCATATATTTTTGCAATTACTTTACCTAGCCATTAGTAACTAATAATGAAACATTTTTCATCTAACATAATTAGGGGTCACCTTAAAAGTAAATCCTCCACACCATAGCATTTATATTATTATTGCTGATTTACTTTTTAGCTTCTCTTTCACCAATCCCTGCAATTCACAAAAAAAGTGCTCAGTAAATGTATGTTGAACAAATAACTGAATTAATATAACAATATAAATAGTATACATACAATTAGAATATTTCTTCAATCTTCTAACTTACAGCAAAAATATTACACAAATTGGAACTCTATGTCACCTCTTGATCAAATAATTTTAAATATGGGCTACATAATTTCAGAAAGATTTCAGTCTATCGAATAGTTTCAAAATGAACCTAGGGGTGCTGCAAATTATGATGACTACTATAAATCAATAAAAATTAGGGATAGAAGGCAAAGAAATGCTGATGGGGATGCTGGAGGAAAGGACATGATAGAGTCCCAGAAGCTAATATGCCCATTAACAGATACTTTCCTTTGAGTCTCTTCTCCTCCTTTACCCTTAAAAGATTCAGGACTTTGTTCCAGAAATGCACATCCTCACACTGCTTCATTTGCATTGAAAATAAGGAATGACTAAACTCATAGTTAAGTCTGAATTACTTTGGGACATGCTCCATCTCTGACTTCAGATATTTGGATTAAGCGGGCTATTTCTATTTATATCCATAATATCCTATGCTATGTCTATGCATGATTTTATCCACCCAAAGTATAGCTGGCTGTGTTGAATATCAGTCACACCTTTAACTAGTTTATTGATTCTTATTAAATGCTTTACTTCTTATTGTTTATATAAAATGACCAAACTATGACCTTTATGTTAATTTTACCACTTTTTAACTTTTCAGCTGGCTGTTCATAAACATTTAACTCCTGTTTACCCTGTTTAACTCTCCTTTCCCAATGGCTTAAAATAAGTACTTACTTCTTGTTTTAGTTTTGGACTTTTTTATCATTAAAAAGTATTATATTCTTTCATACTTATTCTTTAATAATATTTGTGTATCTGAGATTTATTGAGTTTTCACATAAGTAATAGACACTGTACTAAGCTTTGGGGACACCAAAGTGACCTCTCTATTCATACAGTTATATTTCAGTATGAAGAAAGTAGTACAGTATGAAACAGAAATTCAGAATTAGATGTAGTAATAGGAATAGAGATAAAGAAATAGGAAGATTGAAATAGCAATCTAGGGATTTATATCAGACTGGAATGTGTTTTGAATTTAAAAAATTAACATTTGAATTTTAAATTTTCTCTATATTCTTGATCTGAACTATTGATTTTATTGTCATATAGCTACAATAAAGGCCTTATAATGAAATTAATTTCAGGATAGCATAACTTAATTCTTACACAATTCTGTATTGACAAAAGACTTCTGCAATTCTAAGAGATATCCTTAGAGTTCAAAAAACAATAACAAAAACTTTATTTGCCTTTTCCACTGAATTATCATTGCTAGTAATTTTAATTACTAATTAAATATTTTTGAGCACTGGCTATGTACCAGAAAAGATGGCAAACACTTAATATACATCCTGTTATTATTTCTATTACATACATGGGCAACTTTACACTCAAGGAGATTAAGTAACCTGCCATGGTCACACAGAAAATAAGTGACTCTTGAAATTCCAATCCCACTCTAAATAAATTGCTGACTCTTAATTACTAGGCTCTACTGTCCTCCACGAATAATATAACACAGGAGTATGTTTGATGGCTAGTATAATAGGTGGCATGCGCTCTTAAATTTATTTATTTATTCTTCCAATAAATACGCATTAAGCACTTGTTTAGTATCATCCACAACTGGCTTCAGGACTTACAAAAATGAATATGACTTAATCTCTGTTCTTAGGTAGTTTGCAATCTTGTAGGAAGTGCAGGACTATATACTGCCAGTTATAATAAACTAGAGTAAGTGCAAACAAGAATGCAGGGATGCACATAAGAATAGTGGAAATGGAGGGAGTGATTTCCCTAAAGATTATATATTTGCACTAATACCTAAAGGGTTAATTCAGAATTAACAAACTGGAGAAGAGTTTGAGAAGATTCACATATGGTTGAGTAAGAACAACATGTAAGATGATTTTAAGACTGGAAGAAGCTACCTTTCCCATTGCTAAAAGAAAGCAACTGAGGCTGGAGTTCCAAAGATGGTAAGAAAATAAGATGGTAGCCCGGTATGGCACAGCTTTATTTTCCATGCTATGGAATTTGTTATTTTTTTCTAAGATAAAATTGAAGTGCTTCAAAGATTTAAGCAGGGGAATGATATAATCATACATATATATATTTAAAATTTATTCATATTAAGACGTGGAAAATTGAATGATGCTTCTGTAAAAGTAAGTGAGGGAGAAGTCATATTTTAACTAGTTACAGAATTAATAGCAGGAATAAATATAGAGTTTTCATTCATGAATTGTCAATGAAAATACAGGTATAATGTAGGATTGAAGTTAAAGGAGGATGCAAGGCTAACAAAGTTATTTCATTTATCTTGGGAGAAACTTGAACTTGATTATAGGCTGCAGGAAAAATAAAACTATTTAAAAGAAAGATAATAAACACAGAATTAAAAGTGTAAGAAAGTGTCCACTTCAAGTATTAGGATCCATAAGTATCTTCAAAGTTAATAAGGATTATCTCCAAGATAGGTTCTATAATTCAAAATATCTGAAGGAATCCATATATTTACCACAATAAGATTGCTCAAGTGAATTAAAAAAAAAAGTATACTACTTTGCTTTTTAAAAAATAACCATCAGGTCAATGTTGTACAAATTACTAGCTTACACACTGCATGCATTTCATAGAGAGGCTGACCACTTGAAAAAAAATTATGTTTTGGGATCCTGAGCAGTTCCAGAATGAGATAAGACTGAGTAGTAGTCTGCAGAGCATGGGCTTGGTAATGAATCAAAAAACTGCAAAGAGCAAAAACATAATGAAAAGCTCCATAGTGTGGTTACTCAAGGTGCCAATCTGAAAAGATCACAGCTATATTTGCAAACTCAGACTCCTATAGGGACTAAAAAGTCAACCTAATTGTGTTAAGCTATGTGAGGAGAAGGAAATAAATAGCAGTGACTATTGATTTTGATGTTCTAAGAAGCAATAAACAGTAGTGAGGACTGTGACCTAGGGGAGAGGAGGTGCATGTCCTAACTAAAAGGATAGTCTTTAAGCAGCTACAGGTGGTTGCTTCCAAATGGGAATCCATGCTGAGTGCAGACACACATTTTAAGAGTTTTCCAAAAAAATTAAAAATAATAATTTTTTATCAGATTTTAAAATTCAGGATCCACACAGTGAGTACAAATAGTTATCATATAGATTTCTGTGCCTCTGGCTAACAACATCAACAAAAAAACTGAAAGAGACCAGTTTCTGTTGAGTCAACTCTGACTTTACTCCATAAGGTTTTCAATGGCTGTAGTCTTACAGAGAAGAGAGAAAGAGTACAGTCATTGAAAGCCTTATGGAGTGCATTCAGAATAGACTCAACAGTAACAGGTCTTTTTAATTTTTATTTTTACAGACCACCACACATCTGTCAGTTTGTAGTACTATGGTGGCTTTTGTGTTGTTGTGATACTGGAAGCGTTGCCACCAGTATTTCAAATACAGCAGAATCATCCTTGGTGGAGAGGTTTCAGCAGAGCTTCCAGACTAAAACAGACTAGGAAGAAGGACCTGACAGTCTACTTCTGAACAAATTGGCCAGTGAAAACTTTATGAATAACAAGGAGACATTGTCTGATATAGCACTGGAAGATGAGCCTCTCAGGTTGGAAGGCACTCAAAACACAACTGGGGAAGAGCTGCCTCCTCAAAGTAGAGTCAACCATAATGATGTGGGTAGAGTAAAGCTTTCTGGACCTTTATTTGCTGAGGTGGCACAACTTGAATTGAGAAGAAAACAGCTGCAAATATCCATTAATAATCAGAAAGTGGAATGTACAAAGTATGAATCTAGGAAAATTGGAAGTCATCAAGAATTAAATAGAATGCATAAAGATAGATATCCTAGGCATTATTGAGCTGACATGGACAGGTATTGCCATTTTGTATGGGAAAATCATATGGTCTACTATGCCGGTAATGAGAAATTGAAGACGGATAGTGTCACATTCATGGTCTTGTCAACAAGACCATTTCAAGATCTGTCCTGAAGTACAGTGCTATCAGTGATAGGATAATATCCATATGCCTACAAGGAAGACTAGTTTATATGACTATTATTCCAATTTATGCACCAACCATTAGCACCACGGATGAGGAAATTGAAGCTTTTTACTGACATCTGCAGTCTGAAATTGATCAAACATGCAATCAAGATGCACTGATAATTACTGGTGATTCAAATCTGAAAGTTGTAAACAGAAAAGAAGGATTGGTAGTTGGAAAATATGGTCTTGGTGATAGAAACAAAGCCAGAGATGGCATGACAGAATTTTGCAAGACAAATGGCTTATTCATTGCAAATACCTTTTTTCAACAACATAAACAGCAACTATACATGTGGACCTCAGTGAATGGAAAACATAGGAATCAAATTGATTACATCTGTGGAAAGAGACAATGGAAAGGCTCAAAATCATCTGTCAGAACAAGGCCAGAGGCTGACTTTGGAACAGACCACCAATTGCTTATATGCAAGTTGAAGTTGAAGCTGAAGAATATCAAAACCAATCCATGAAAGCAAAAATACGATATTAAGTATATCCTACCTGTATATGGAGACCATTTCAAGAACAGATTTGATGGATTGAACACTAATGACCAAAGACCAGACGAGTTGTGGGATGACATCAATGAATCATGCAGGAAGAAAGCAAAAGGTCATTAAAAAGACAGGAGAGAAAGAAACAACCAAAATGAATCTCAGAAGAGACTCTAAAACTTGCTCTTGAATGTAGAGTCGCTAAAGCAAAAGAAAGAAATGATGGAGTAAAAGAGCTGAACAGAAGATTTCAAAGAGTTTCTTTAGAAGACAAAGTAAAATATTATAATGAAATATGCAGAGACCTGGAGTGAGAAAACCAAAACGGAAGAACATGCTTGGCATTTCTCAAGCTGAAAGAATTGAAGAAAAAATTCAAGCCTCGATTTGCAATATTGAACGATTCTATGGGGAAAATACTGGACAATGCAGGAAGCATCAAAAGAAGATTGAAGGAATACACAGAGCCACTGTACCAAAAAAGAATTGGTTGACATTCCGCCATTTCAGGAGGTAGCTTATGATCAAGAACCGATGGTACTGAAGGAAGAAGTCCAAGCTGCACTGAAGGCACTGGCAAAAAACAAGGCTCCAGGAATTAACAGAACACCAATAGAGATGTTTTCAACAAACGGGTGCAGCACTGGAAGTGCTTACTCTTCTGTGCCAAGAAATTTGGAAGACAGCTACCTGGCCAACACACTGGAAGAGATCCACATGTGTGCCCATTCTGAAGAAAGGTGATCTAATAGAATGTGGAAACTATCAAACAATATAATTAATATCACATGGAAGCAAAATTTTGCTGAAGATCATTCAAAAGCAGTTGCAGCAGTACCTCAACAGGGAACTGCCAGAAGTTCAAGCCAGGTTCAGTAGAGGATGTGGAACAAAGGATATCATTGCTGGTGTCAGATGGATCTTGCCTGAAAGCAGAGAATACCAGAAAGACATCTACATGTGCTTTACTCACTATGCAAAGGCATTTGATTGTGTGGATCATGACAAATTATGAATAACATTGCCAAAATTGGGAATTCCAGAACACTTAATTGTGCTCATACAGAACCTGTACATAGACCAAGAGGCAGTCTATCGAACCACATCAGGGGATACTGCGTGGTTTAAAATCAAGAAAGGTGTGTGTCATGGTTGTACTTTTCACCGTATTTACTCAATCTGTATGCTAAGCAAATGATTCGAGAAGTTGGACAGCGTGAAGAAGAACGTGGCATCAGGATTGGTGGAAGACTTATTAAACAACCTGCAATATGCGGATGACACAACCTTGCTTGCTGAAAGTGAAGAGGACTTGAAGCACTTACTGATGAAGATCAAAGACTACAGCCTTCAGTATGGATTATACCTCAACATAAAGAAAACAATAATCTTCACAACTGGACCAATAAGCAACATCATGATGAACAGAGAAAGACTGAAGTCGTATAGGATTTCCTTTTACTTAGACCCACAATCAACACCCATGGAAGCAGTAGTAAAGAAATCAATGTATTGCATTGGGCAAATCTGCTGCAAAAGACCTGTTTAAAGTGTTAAAAAGCAGAGAAGTCACTTTGAGGACTTAGGTGCACCTGACCCAAGCCATGATATTTTCAATTGCCTCAGATGCATGTGAAAACTGAACAGTGCATAAGGAAGAACTAAGAAAAATTGATACCTTCGAATTATGGTATTGGCAAAGAATATTAAATGTACCATGGACTGTCAGGGAAAAGAACATGTCTGTCTTGGAAGAAACACAGCCAGAGTGCTCGTTGGAAGCAAGGATGGCAAGACTTCATTTCACATACTTTGGACATGTTATCAAGAAGTATCAGACCCTGGAGAAGGACATCACGCTTGGTAAAGTACAGGGTCAGCAAAAACGAGGAAGACCCTCAACGAGATGGATTGATGCAGTGGCTACAACAACGGGCTCAAGAGTAACTAACGATTGTGTGGATGGTGCAGGACCGGTCAGTGTTTTGTTCTGTTGTACTTAGAGTTGCTGTGAGTTGTAACTGACTTGATGGGACCTAACAATAGCCTTACAGAAGTAGATCACCAGGCCTTTGTTCTGTGGTGCTATTAGGTGTAACTGAACGGCCTAACACTAACTATCCACCCTGAGTCATTAAAAATGTTTTTCTGTTCATTTAGGTGCAATAGTGAAACATTAAGATGCATATGTCTCTTATAAATCCTCTTTACAAAACATCTGCCAATGTACTTGGCTTCTCTTTTTGCAATTTCTTTCTGTGCCATGGAACTTCATACTACTTTCTATGTGATAGTATTATAAGAGAGGAGTTCATTGTCAATTCAGCTTTCTATAGTCAAAGAGCCATGTTCAGGCTGAGTACTTCTTTATGTTTAGTGTTTTTCTTAGATTGCATTATCAAAAATATCATAGTTCACTATAGTTTTTTGAGGAGTGTCTATATTTAAAAATTTCACATTTTCTCATTTGCTAATAACTAAATTTCTCCAGGTAACCTTTTTGAACATTTGGGAGTATACTAAGGATGGTTTTCTATGCCCACAAAATACCAAATGCTCATAGATTCATCTTAACACCTACCACACTGTTTTGAAATTATTCAACTTAACTCTTGAAGTTGATTACAGGGACCATATTCTAATTCTTTGCAGAGAACCTATGCACAATTGTTTTCTGAACTGATCTATTTTGTCTATCCTCCAAGTAAAGCATGTCCTATTAATAACATTTCAGTTGAATGTATATTCTACTTTAAAATGCTTAGGAACTACTAGATAATTGGCACCAGAGTGGTTTCATAAACTTGTACACCATAAGAAATGAAAAATAAAAATTATGATGTTTGTGGCTACAAGTAACAGAAAATCCAAAAACTACAAGTCTGCAAGTAGGGTGATTCCAGGTACGGTTAACTGAGTGCTGAGTAAGAATGCAGTTTTCCATTCTGCCCTCCTCAGCATGTTGATTCTCTTCTGGTTATTTCAAAAAGGCAGTCCCAGTTCCAGGTATTACATGTAGATTCCAGGACCAAGAAGCAAATAAAAGTATATTCCTGTTTTTTATCTCTTTTCAGGAGCAAGAAAATTCTTTATAGACTGTATTATGGGAACTTCTATTTATGTCTAGGAGTCATGGTGGTGCAGTGGTTAAGAGTTCAGCTGCAAACCAAAGGTCAGTTTGAATCCACTAGCCACTCCTTGGTAACACTCTGGGGCAGTTCTACTCTGACCTATAGGGTCACTATGAGTCGGAATCGATTTGATGGCAACGAGTTTTGTTTTGGTTTATTTATGTCTGAATTGCCACAATTTATGTCTGAATTGCCAACAATTCAACAGGAAAAATGATACAGCTATTTTTGGCTAAGATCGGTTAGAGTTATTCCATGTTTCTTGGGAGAGGTAGATAGACTACCCTCCAAACTGGAGGTTCGTGATCCAGTTTGGAGTTTTAGTGGCAAGGAAGATTTTTGGGAGACAGTTTTTGAGAAAACAGCCAACAATGACTGCCAAAAACAAAAGCAACTTTGGCTGAGTTTTGCCGTGGGTTTCCTTGCCTTTTGTTTGGAAACCCTTATATAAAATATTTCCTATTTTATCTCTTCAAATATTAGTGCAGCTAATAATTTTCATCATTCTTGACCAAGATGTGAGTAAAATTTTCATCTATATTCCTATTTAAAGTTACTAATTTGCTGATGATATATGATTAAGAAGAAATTTAAGTTAAAATTTATCCAATGATATTTTGGCTTGTTCCAAACTCTACAAATTCACAAGAAGAAGAAAATATTACTTCTAATAATATGAGCCAGGAATAATCTAATTTCTCTCAAATATGCCATTTTTGGAAAAATTCCTGGTGAAACAATATTAACAATTGCACTGCTAATATTGTAATGGGTTTGGAATGTATGTGTAATGGCTCCAGGATGGATTAACCCTTTGCATGTGTCAGTACACAGAGTAGAATGTGTAAAGATTTGTTTTAAATTCAGGAATTGATTTTTGTGAATTTATCCATCTGTGAAAGGGTTAATAATACCTACGGTAATCATTGTAAGATTAAGTGATACATTACATTTAAAGGACAAAGGTCAGTGCCTAACACACAAATGGCGCTCTTTATATAACTTTCCTTCTCTGAGATTCTCCAAAAACTAGGATAAAATGCCTTTTGCTGTTACTTGCTAATTAATTTTATTTCCATAGCATATAATTTCCAAATATAAAAACAATTTTCAATGCAATAATATGGAAAGAAGCCCTGGTGGTGCAGTGGTTAAGTGCTTGGCTGCTAACCGAGAGGCTGGAGGTTCGAACCCACCTGTCGTTCCATGGGAGAAAGATATGGCAGTCTGCTTCAGTAAAGATTACAGTGCTGGAAACCCTATGAGGCAGTTTTACTATGGAACACAGTTATATTTTCATCATTCTAAGTATTCGGAAATAATAAAGGTACGATTCATTGATCTGATGTATAATAGTATTTTGTGTCATTATAGAGTTTTTTATAAACTTTAAATTGTATACTTTAGTCTTTAGTATTTATAATTCCATATACCGAGTAAAATAACAGTGGATGCTACACTACTCGATACTAATTCCCTTTTTAAAAATAAAATTTGTACCTGCCTAAAAATATTTTATGGCTTTAGTATAGCATTACACTAGTAGAAACACTTGTGGAATAAGGATATTAACCAAAAACAAATGTTATTCCCAATGGAAAACTGATTATACTTTATAAGATACAGTTGTGTCTTACTTTGTGAGCTATAGAATATTTTCCAATTTCCAGATGTAGTATTTTATAATATTAGAATTAGTGTCGATACAGATGCTCAGCTGTTCTGATTTCCTTTTTTTAGAAGTATAACATACAAAGTCCAGATACCTATATATCTATAGATTGTATACTTACTGTTCTTGTTGTTTTGTGCTGTCGAGTTGATTCCAACTCATGTTGACACTATAGGGCAGAGTAGAACTGCCGCATAGGGTTTCTTAGGCTGTGATCTATGGGAGCAGGCTGCCAGGTCTTCTTCCCCCGTGCAATGGCCAGTGGGTTCGAACCACTGGCCTTTCGGTTAGCAGCTAACCACTTACAACCATTGAGCCACAAGGGCTCCTGGAAAACTACTATCCAGATCAAAATTATGTAACTGCTATCTCATAAGACTTCCTCATGCCATGCTCTAGTCAGTATTACCACAATTGTAAACACTATTCAGACTTTTTTTCATTTCTATATAGAACTTTTTTCATTTCTATATACACCTTTTTTATTTCTGTATAAAATTCCCACATGAGTATACCATGATTTACTCATTCTATTAGACATTTGAGTTATTCCCCATTCTGAGCTTTTATAAATAAAACTCCTATGATATCTTTTGGTGCATTTCTATTGGAACAATATCAAGGAACAAAACTGCTTATTTAAAGAGTATGAATGGGTAATTCCAATTTTCTTTTTTTGAATAGGTAGTAACAAAAACATTTTGCCACCCTGTTACTCCACATCCTCAAAAACTCTTAGTATTGTCAGTACTATTAAATTTTAGACATTCTCATGGGTATGTAGTGATATGACAGCTCATTGTGATTTTAATGTTGCATGTCTGTGCTGGATGATGATGATGATGAAATTTTTCCATACATTTTTGAGCTATTTTATATTCTTTTTGTGAAGCATACATTCAGTTCTTTTTCAGCTTGTCTTTTTCTTATTGATTTTATAAGAATGCCTGTGAGTGTGTGTTTTCTAGATATATGCATTGAAAATATCTTATCCTAGTGTGTGGTTTTCCTTATTGCTCTCTTAATGAGCAAGTCTTTTGAAAAACAGAAGTTCTTAATTTTAATAAAGTACAATTTAGCAACTTTTTGTAATGGTTATATCTTACCCTTTACTATTGATTAAAAAAAAATCTCTGCATAGATCAAGTTAATGAAGACACTCTTGTGTTTTCTTCTGGAAGTCTGGTCACTTCATATATAACATTTAAATCTATGTGCCATCCAGAATTTATGCTTGTTTGATGAGTCAAAATTACTTTTTTTCCTTGTTGCTAGTCAACTGATTGAAAAGACCAACTTTCTCTGGTGAATTTACAGTGGAGCTTTTGTCAGAAAATAGTTGAACATGAATATATGGGTCTCTAATTAGAGTATTCCATCCCATTGGACTATTGATCTGACTTTGAGCCAATATTGTAATGTTTTAATTATTGTAAATTTATAGTAAGTCTTTGGAAATAAATGCCTTCCAGCTTTGTTCCACTTCAAAATTTCCCTGGCCCTTCTAAGCCATTTACATTTCAACATACATTTTAGAATCATATTTTCAATTAAAAAAAAAATCCTACTTGGATTTTGATTGAGATTGCACTGAATCTTTTGAGAAATTTAGGGAAAATTGGCATTTTTCCAGTATCATTGAAACAGCCCATGAACTTGGAATAACTCTCCATTTACTTGTTATACTTTAATTTCTCTATGTAAGGCTTGTTATACTTTTCAGGATAGAGACAGTGCACATTTGTTATACTTTATGAGATTCATTCCTAGGTATTTCAGAGTTTTGAGTGCTATAACAAATGGAATTGTCTATTAAAATTTATCTCATTTTATATTCTAGTTTAAAAAATGTAACTGACAATTGTATATTTACTGTGCATCCAGCTAAATTTGCTTATCACTTCCCAACGTTTGTTTGTAGATTTTTTTGGGGAGGAGGGGCAATACTTGCAACAACAGTATCATGACATTTGTGAAAACTGACATTTTCTTTCAAATTTTAACAGCTATTATTTCTTTTCTTAGATTTAAAGTTATTCAAGCTAGAACTTTATTGATACTGAAAATGCTTTGTTTTAATTCATATTTTCTCTTTTCAAAAATTTTATCAATTTATTTTATTGTACTTTAGATGAAGGTTTACAGAGCAAGCTAGCCTATCATTAAACAATTAATACACATATTGTTTTGTGACATTGGTTGCCAACCCCATGACATGTCAATACTCTCCCCTTCTCAACCTTAGGTTCCCCGTTACCAGCTTTCCTGTCCCCTCCTGTCTTCTCGTGGTTGTCCCTTGGGTGGTGTGCCATTTAGTCTTGTTTTGTTTTATGGCCTGTCTAATCTTTGGCTAAAGGGTAAACCTCAGGAGTGACTTCATTACTGAGCTAATATTTCTTTACCATGAGTTACTACATTGGCTAAGAAATGCAGTACAATACTGACCAGAAGTGATGATAATGGACAAACGTTTTTCTGAAACTCAGGGACAAAATATTAAACACAGGCAATTATTTTTGGTCTATACACTATATCAGATTAAGGAAGTTGCCAATTTTGTTATAAAGTGATAAACATGTCTTGAATTTTATCAAATGTATTTTCTTTGTCTATTAATATAATTCTATAACCTTTCTCCTTTATTCTCTTTTTTCTGCTTATAGATTCTATACATATTTTGTCATATTTATACCTAAGTTTTTATATTTTTTGGTGTCACTGTAAATGCTATTTTTTAAATTTCAAATTCAATTATTTATTGCTGGTATGTAGAAAAGCAATTGAATTTTACATATTAATCTTGTATTCTGCAATCATCCTATACTTCCTTATTAGTTCCAGGAGTTGTTTTTATGTTAAATTTTTTTAAAAAATTAATTCTTTGGAATTTTCTTCATGAACAATCACCATTTGTGAACAAGAGGTATTTCTTTCCAATCTGTATATCCTTTTCTTTTTTTACTGCACTAGTTAGAACTTCTAGTGACATGTCGAATAGAGTGGTGAGACAAACATCCCCTTGCCTTGTTCCCAATCTTTTGGGGAAAGAATTTAGATTCTCACAGTTACAATTTTTTTTTTAATGTAAATGTTCTTATAAGTCTGAGGAATTTTCCCCTTTTCCTAGCATCCTGACAGTTTTTATAATGAAACTGTGCTGTATTTTGTCACATAATTTTTCTTCATCAATTAATATGATTACATGATTTCTTCTTTAGTCTATGATGTGGTGGATTACATTGATTGGTCATATTATATAATTTATTTCTACATTGTTGGACCCATTTTACTAACTTTTTTGAGAATTTTTGAATGTATGTTCATGAAAGATATTGTTTGGCAGCTTTCCTTTCTTACAATGTCTTTATCTGGTTTTGATATTATAATAATACTGTCTTCATAGAATGAGTGTAGAAGTGCTCACTCTGTTTTTATTTTCTGCAGGAGATTTTAGCAAATTGGTATCATTTCTTTCTTGCACATTTGGTAGTATTCACCAGTAAAACCATCTGGGCCTGGTGCTTTCTTTTTTGCAATTTCATTAATTATTCATTAAATTTATTTAACAGATACATAGGCCTATCCAGTTTATCTATTTCTGCTTGTGTGAGTTTTTAGTTTTGGTGGTTTATATCTTTCTAACAATTGGTAGCAATTGGTGGTTGGTGGTTGAAGCCTATGTAGAGGCACCTCAGAAGAAAGTTCTGGTGATCTGACTCTGAAAGCTCACAGCTATGAAAACTCTATGGCGTTCAGTTCTACTCTGCAACACATGGAGTCACCATGAGTAGGAATCAATTTGATGGCAAATGGTATTTTGTTTGAACAACTGGTAAAGTTAATCTAAGTTATCAGATTTGTGGGTATGTGGTTGTACATGGTATTATTTTATTATCTTTTAATGTCCATAGGATCATTAGTGATGGCCCATTATTCATTTCTGATATTACTAATTTGTGTTCTCTCTCTTTTTTCTAGGTAAAGTTAGCTAGAGTTTGATCAATTTCAGCAATTTTTTTCAAATAACTGGCTTGTGCTTTAGTTGATTTTCTCTATTATTTTCCTACCTTAGTTTCAATGATTTCTTCTCTTGTTTTTGTTATTTACTTACATCTACTTGGTTTAGGTTTAAATTGCTCTTCTTTCTGTAGTTTTCTAAGGAGAAAGCTGAGATTTTTAACTTTAGGCTTTTCTTCTCTTTTAATATATGCATTTTATGCTATAAATATCCCTCGATGAACTGTTTTTAGTGTATACCAAAATTTTAATATATTGCATTTTAATTTTAATTAAATTCAAAATATTTAAAAAAAAATTTATCTTTGAAGTGTGTTATATAATCTCCAAATATTTTGGGGGTTTCTTCTTGTTATTATTGATTTCCAATTTAATTCCATTGTGGCCTGAGAGAATACTTTGTATGAATTCTATTCTTTTAAATGTATTGTGTCTTATGGCCCAACTTTTTCTTCATTAATGTTCCATGTGGACTTGAGAAGAATGTGTATTCTGCTGTTTTTGGCTAGAGTATTCTATAAATGTTAATTAGATCAAGTTGATTGTTAGTACTTTTTGGGTCAACTATATCCTTACTGGTTTTATACTTGATATATCTATCAATTACTGAAAGAAGGGTGTGGAAATCTCCAAACACATTAGTGGATTTGTCCTTTTTTCCCCCCAGACCTATCAGTTTTTGCCTTATGTATTTCAATGTTCTGTTGTTATGTGCATGTATGTTTAGGATCATTGTGTCTTCTAGGAGGATTGACCACTTTATCATTATTTAATGTTCCTCTTTTTTCCTGATACAGTTTATTGTTCTCTGGAGTCAGCTTTGTATGAATTTAATATAGCTACTCCAACTTTCTTTTAATTAGAGTTAGCACGGTATAGCTTTCTCTATAGCTTTACTTTTAACTCATCTAAGTCTTTATATTTAAAGTGAGTTTCTTGTTGACAACATATACATATACATGTATATATATATATATAATCTGAAAAATCTCTCTTGTAGCTGGTATATTTAGGCCTAATAAAGTGATTATTGATATTGTTAGATTAATATCTACTCCGTTTGTAACTGTTGTGTATTTGTTGAATTTTTTTTTTTGCTTTTTTTCTATCTTTTCTCATTTTAAGTAAGCACTTTACATAATTCTATGTTAGCTCCTTCTTCAAATATCCATTATACTTCTCTTTAAAAAAAGAAAAATTGGTTGCCCTCAAGTTTGCAATATACATTTTATAATATTCTAAGTCATCTTCAAATAACAGTATACTGCTTCACATGTAATGCAGGTAATTTATCACAGAGTATTCCCAATTCCTTAAGACATCAGTGACAATTTTACTTGCACGTATTCTAAAATCACCCACTACATTATTCATATTATTATTTTAAATATTCACTTTTTAGATGAATTAAGAAATAGAAAAATAGATTTTATTTTACCTTCATTTATTCTTTCTCTGACCATCTCACTTTCTTTATGTAGATTCAGCTATGTAGATTCAGCTATCATAATTCATCTCTCTGAAGAACTTTCAACATTTCTCACAGAACTGTTTTGCTGGTGATGAATTTCCTGTTTTTGTCTTTCTGAGAAAGTCTTTACTTCACTTTTGAAGGATAAGTGGGCTGGGTATAGAATTCTAGGTTGGTGGTTTTCTTTTTTTTTTTTTTTCCAAACTTAATATTTTACTCCACTCACTTTTTGTTCCACGGTTTCCAATGAGAAGTCTGCTACAATTATTTTCCTTATATGACATTTTTTTTTCCTTTCAAGAGTGTTTCTTTGTCTTTGGTTTTCTGCAGTCTGAAAATGACATATATCTAGGTGTAGATCTTTGATAGTATATTGCTTGGTGTTTTCTGAGCTTTCTGAATCTATGATTTGATGTTGGTCATTAATTTTAGAAAATTCTTTTAATACTCCAAGTATTTCTTCTGCTTCATTCTCTTTTTCCTTCTCCTTCTGGTATTCCAATTAGACATACATTACCTTTTAAAAATCATTCCACAGATATTGGCTGTTCTTTGAAAAAAAAATAATCTAGCTAGGAGTTGAGCTGTATTTAATGTTTGTTCTAGTTTTAGATGCCAGAGACCTCTAGGGTCCTTGTTTGTCTCTCTAGTGTTGTCATTAGACTTTCCTAAGAACTCTTTATCAGGTAGGTTCTATGTTGTGCAGCTCTTTCAGTTGTAAAACAGTTATTATACCTTACCACCACATCAACAGGCTCTACTGTAATAACAGCAAATTGCAGCTGGAAGACATGCAAAGTCATCCTCCTCTAGCTTTCTCATTTATTTGGAGCATTCTATGCACTCCTCCTTAGAGAGAAAATGTATCTGATAACTCTTTCAGCCATACTCTACTCTGATTACATTGCAGCCATATTAGTGAAGGCGTAAGTTGTGGGGGAGAAACATTCTATTATCTTAGGATTAACTCTTTCTTTCAGTGTGTCTATGTCCCTGAGCTGTGTCCTTCACAAGTGTTTCTTACTTTTTTCTTTCTTCTTTAGGCGAGATAGGAATACAAGGGGTGGGGTGGGGGCCAGAGCCACAGATGCATTCCTTCAGGCTAGATAAGGCTCTAGTAAAGTCTTCCCCTGGAGAGTAGACTTTCTTTATGGAGAATGCTCTTGGCATATCTCCCTTCCATCTGCCAGAACGAGGGGATTTTTTTTTTTTTTTCCCCTCTCCACCGTGAGTATATTGTGGGATTTCTGGAGGCAGATTCCATGACTAGGACAGGTAGGTCCTGAACTTTAAGAGAACTGTCCCCAATGTAACATTTGCTCAAACTCAGGCCCAGATCCCCTCCCACGTGCCTGACCACAGAGAAAAATTTCCTGTCTGGATTCCCTGTTATTGAAATATTTGTGTTAAGTTTCAAGGTCCTCCACCAGCAATTTTTAGAAACGCTTTCCTCTTTCCACAGCCACCTATCCCATGGTCTCTACCTATAAAAAACTTTGCTCACCTATCTCTTCCCTGAGATGTTACTAGCTTAGGCAAGGGTTTCTCTTCCTCTGTTGTAGTAGTCCCTGCTCCCACTGAAATGGTCTTTTCAAATAAAGTCTCTCCTTACCTAGATCTGTGTGTGTGTATGTGTGTTTAATTTCACAGAGCACTTCTATTTATTAAAAGCACTAAAATATTTGGTCTCAGTCTACCATCTAGCTATTTGTTTTGTTGTATATGCTTTTATTCTTTTATTGTTTCATCTGCTTTTACTCATTTATTTGCTAATTGTTTCATCTGATTTTATTCTTTTATCCTCTCCTTTTTTTTCTCTTTTGCAATGTCCTATTTTTGTCCGGTATCAGGTTTTTATTCTACCTTGTATTATATATTTAGTTGTACCCGTATTATTTTTTTTCCTTATTAGATTTTTAGATATTGCATTATTTTATTATTTTATTAGTAGTAATCCTACTGCATCATTGATATATTACAGTCTACTTTAAATTAGTACTTTTACCACTTCTACCAAAGGAAAAGTCTTCAAAAAGTTTAACTCTGTTCATTCCCCTCACCCTTTTTTTTGTTATTGTTGCAGCATCTTTTGTTTTTATATATATTACAAATATCATAATATTTAGTATTGTGGTTATTTTAACCTATCAATATGGATTTCTATTTACCCATATATTTGTCATTTCTGACATGTTTTATTTCTTGTTTCAGTTGCTTGATCTTATCTGGGATTATTTTTCTTATAAGGAAGGTCTACTGCCTCAAATTCTTTTAGTGAGTTTTGTTTTTGTGTTCTTGAGGGGAGAGGTGGAGGTGTGTTGGAGACATCTTTATCTCACTTTAAAGTTTAAAGTTTTATTTTCACTGATTAGAGACTCTATTTTTTACTGTAACTACTTATCTCCTTCTCTACTGCCACTTCTCCACCATCACTTCTAATATCCACTGTGGCAGCTACTTTCTATCCCCTTCTCTTTTTCTTCTCCCATAAAGACATTTTGTCATCCCTCTAGTTTTTCCTCACCCAATTTTCAGAATGTGGGATTTTTATAATATTTCTTTGTATCAAACTTGTTTTTCTTTTTGTTGATTATTTAACAAGTAACAGGTATGAAGTTTAGTATCTAATATTTTAGTTTTTTGGAATATTTGTTGTTGTTATTGTTGTTAGGTACCGCTGAGTCGGTTCCAGCTCATAGTGACCCTATGTACAACAGAACAAAACACTGCCTGGTCCTGTGCCATCCTCACAATTGTTGCTATGCTTGAGCCCATTGTTGCAGCCACTGTGTCAGTCCATCTCGTTGAGGGTCTTCCTCTTTTTGCTGACCCTCATTTTTGATGATTTCCAATTTTCCTAGATTCATACTTTGTACATTCCATGTTCTTATTATTAACGGATGTTTGCAGCTGTTTCTTCTCATTTTGAGTCATGTCACATCAGCAGATGGAGGTCCCAAAAGCTTGACTCCATCCACGTCTTTAAGGTTGGCTCTAGTTTCAGGAGGTACCTCTTCCCGGTCGTATTTTGAGTGCCTTCCAACCTGAGGGGCTCATCTTTCTGCACAGTATCAGACAATGTCCCGCTGCTATTCATACGGTTTCACTGGCTAATTTTTTTCAGAAGTAGACTGCCAGGTCCTTTTTCCTAGCCTGTCTTAGTCGGGAAGCTCAGCTGAAATCTATCCACCATGGGTAACCCTGCTGGTATTTGAATACCAGTGGCATAGCTTCCAGCATCACAGCAACACACAAGCCCCCACAGTACGACAGACAGACTGACAGATGTGTGGGGGTTGGAATCTTTACCTTGGTGAAAATGATTTATTTAGTTTTTACATTATATATATAAAGTATTTTCACATTCTCCAGGGAATAAAAACCATATTGTTGTTGTTAGTTGATGTTGAGTCAATTCCAACGATGGCGACCCCAAGTGTACAGAGTAGAACTGCTCCATAGGGTTTTCAAGGCCTTTCAGAAGCAGTTCACCAGGCCTGTCTTCTAAGGTGCCGCTGGTTGGGTTTAAGCCATCAACCTTTTGGCTAGTAGTTGAGCACTTAACTGTTTGTGCCACTCAGGGACTCCTAATAAAAACCATAACCAAAAGAAACAAACCTGTTGCCATTGATCGATTCCAACTCACAGTGACCGTATAGGATACAGTAGGACTGCCCCATAAGGTTTCCAAGGCTATAACCCACAGAAGCAGACTGCCACATCTTTCTTCCATGGAGCAGCTGGTGGGTTCAAATCACTGACCTTTTGGTTAGAAGCCAAGTGCTTAACAACTACACCATCAGATATCCTTAAATAAAAACCGTATCCTTGATAAATAAACAAGAATGGACTGTTCAGTCCATTCCTGATGACACTGGAGAGAACCAGGGTCAGTTAAAAGCTAAACAAAAGCTCAATCTGAAAGCCAATTTCATCTGCTGATTGCCTTGTATATTTTGGAGGTATCGAATGTACACTTGCAAATTATGCTTCAAGTGAGCAATATTGTTTTATTGACAATAGTAAAGTACTCATTTAATGACTTTGATAAATAATACATTTAGAAGAACAGCTATGCAAGAAGTTTCATGATGAAATTATAATTTTTATTGTAGCTATTTTGCATTCATTTTTCAAATCTCCTATGCATATGTAAATATAAATTATACTCATGCAAATATGAGTTGGAGTTGACTCGATGGTAACAGGCTTGGTTTTGTTTTTATATTTATTTGTTTATACATGTGAACTTTTCCAAGTTATCTGTATACATGTGTACACATAGACAGACACATCTGCATACATATCTTGCCCGTGTGATAAATGATTAGCCAAATATTCCAACCCTAGTTTAGAAGATCTTTTATTTTCATAAACAGAGGTAGTTGATGTCATGTGAGTTTTCTTCTACCCAGCAAAAATTACATCAAGAAGTAATGTTTCCACGGGACATGATGCTGTTTTTGTTAGGTGCTGTTGAGTCGGTTCCAACTCATAGCGACCCTATGTACAACAAAACAAAATGCTGCCTGGTTCTACGTCATTCTCACCATCATTGTTATGTTTGAGCCCATTGTTGCAGACGTTGTGTCAATGGATTGACACAGGGGACGTGACAATTACAAAGAATTACTGTAATCAAGAGCAACAAGTGACCTCAGTACTACCTTTATCATAAACATTGAAAACATTTTCCCCAAATAGGGAATTTCTAGGATCCTTCTTTAGTTTTAATTTTAAAGGGATAGTGTGTTAGCATGCACTATTTATGCTGGACTAGAGACAGATTGAAAAAATAAAAGATAACATAGTGGAAGAAGAATTACATTCTTATATAAGTCGTGTTTTAAAATTTTAAAGGAAGCATAAACTGTATTTTTACAGATATGAGGATAATGCCACTTCAATCCTTGAAGGGTTCAAACCTTGAACACTTCATGAACCATGAGGATAATGTACCCTTCAACCCTAAGTGTAGATCCAGTGCTTAATATTATGGATTGAATTGTGTCACCCAAAAAAGATATGTTGAAGGTGGAGCCAACTTGGTGCTATAGACAGAAGCACTGTGCCTTCCCGTCCCTCCGCAGCAAAGACCCAAAACACTAAGTAAAACAGAGACAAATGTCAATTCTAGAACCCTAAGTGTCAAATGAAGAGATAAAGAACTCAACCAAGCACCGAATGGACCAAGAAACACCTGAGGCTACCAGACTCTGAAACAGACAAAGATGGATCTTCCCCTACAACACACATAGAGAGCATAGCCCTGCCGACATCCTGAATTCAGACTTCTGAATTTCTGTTTTTCAAGGACATATCTTGGTGGCATTTTGTTATGGCAGCTCTAGGAAACTAAGACACTTGTTCCAGATTAAACTGTGTTCCCCAAAATATGTGTTGTAAATCCTAACCTCTATATTTGTGGATGTAATCCCATTTAGAAATAGAGTTTTCTTTGTTATCTTAATGAGTTCATATCAACGTAGGGCATGTTTCAAGCCAATCACCTTTGAGATATAAAAACAGCATATTAGGCACAGAGAAGCAAGTAGAGATGGGGGAAAATATATGCCATGTCACATGAAGATCACCAAGGAACTGAGGAACAGAAACTGAAAACAGACAAGGACCTTTCCCTAGAGCCAACAGAGAGAAAGCCTTCCCCTAAAGATGGGACACTCTGAATGTGGACTTTTAGCCTCCTAAACTCTGATAAAATAAACTTCTGTTTGTTAAAGCCACCTACTTGTAGTATCTCTGTTATAGCAGCATTAAGAATCTAAGACTATATTTAACATAATTACAACAATTTGGTTAAAAAGCAATATGTAAATTCCATTTCTTTTTTTCAAATTCAAATGTGGACTCTTCTTATCAATAGACACATATAAGACCCCATTAAGGATCAACCTGTTCCCATAAAATATTTCAAAATTTGTCCTCTCTATATTCTAAAGTCTCTAACAACAATTAAAGAATCAATGAACTCTAATGTAAGTTTCTTAGGATTCACAATCATTCATTATTGTGTATCTGCATTCTCAGATAGTGCTTTTCACATGAATGAATTTCAATGAACAAATGTTTGTTAAACTAATATAAATTTTCATAGATTTTTCATTCTTATTATTCTTTCTCTAACGTTGTTATTGCCTTTTTGTTACATTCATATTAAAACAGTATCACCAAACAGTATTATGACTGAATAAAATGTAAGTAGGCAGCAAAGATTTAGTTAAAACATACTTTAGTAATGTGTTACTAGTAGTAGCAATAAACTAAGTAACAGCAGTAGTAAAAATAATAAACATGATAATGTATCTGTAGAGCATATATGTGACAGGAATCAGCTAAGTGCTTTATAAAAATTATCTCATTTCATATTCACTACAATTCTCCGTGTTGCTCATCATTAATATTCCTTTTATAGATAAGGAGAGCTGGGGTGTGAAAAAGTTACATAATATTTCAAAGGCCATATGGATAACACACAACAGAACCAATTCTTGAGCTCAGGTATACCAGGGTCCGCACTGTTAATCATTAATACGTAATATTGTTGGTCTATGGGTTTGTATATATGTATGTCTGCTAATAATACCTTTATCAAACACCTTGCAATAAATGGAAAGGAGCCAATGCTTTATTGAGAAGGATGGTCCGCGGTTCAGTGCTTGATCAATCATTTTCACATATATTTATATTAAAGGAGTCAGGAAACACTTGCAGGAAACAAACAAACATAACAGTTGTAGAAGCAATGAAGTAATCAAGGTGAAAATGTTTAAGAATTCATTGTGGCGAATGAAGCATTTGGTTCATTACCAAAATTTCTGGTCATCTAATCAAATCAAACCAATTGTTGTCAAGTTAATTCTGACTCATGGCAGCCCCGTGTGTCAGAGCAGAATTGCGCTCCACGGTGTTTTCAGTATCTGATTTTTATGAAGTAGCTCACCAGGCCTTTTTTCTGAGGTGCCTTTGGATGGAATAGAACCTCCAACATTTTGGTTAGCTGTCTCTTGTGTTACCCTTTGCATCACCCAGGGACTCATGGTGATATGATACTTTCTTTTAAATGTTATAAACAACCAAATTATATGACCATATATTCAATTTGGCCAGACTAAGTATGAAAGGACAATATCACTGTCTTTGGAGGCTTCATTTTATGAAGACTAGTGGTATATGGGAGGCCCTGGTTGGTGCAAATTGTTAATGTACTCGACTGTTAACCAAAAGGACAGAGGTTCGAGTCCACTCAGAGGCGCCTATGAAGAAAAGCCCTGGTGATTTACATTCAAAAAAGCAGCCATAGAAAACCTTATGGATCACAGTTCTACTCTGGCATACTTGGTGTTTTCATGAGTTGAAATCAGCTCAAGGCAACTTTTCTTTCCTTCTTTTTTTTTTTTTAAAGTGGTCAATAAACAGATGCATTGGGTAGAATAAATACCTGAAGACAGATCACTTTGTTAGTCACCCTAGAGAGAACAGAGTAATATTATCACATGTGGAGTTTTCTGTTCTCATTTATGGAAAGCTTAAATGTGATGGATTGGGGATGATGAAATCCTATTATATCTTAGTGCCTACATTCTTATTAGACATCAATGATTTGAAGACCAGAAAGAACAGTGTGTGTGGAGAGCAGAAGTTAGAGTCAAAGTAATGAGAGATGAAGATGAAGAGGTTGAACGTGAGTGCAGAGCATTTAAGATAGAAAGGGAGAAAAGAGTCAGATTATTTAGGGTCTTACTGGTTATATTAAGTATTTTGAATTTTAAATCTGAAAATAATGTGAAGTCATGAATGCAAGTGCACTGATTAATTTACATTTCATATACTTTCCCTAGTGATTTCACCAATGGCTTTCTCCCATCCTTTTTCCCTCTTATATTTCTCCCCATTTGTGCTCTCCCTTATCACTGCCTCATTTTCTATTTTGACAACCACTTAATTGCCCTATCCAATTTCAACTCCTTTGCCAGTGCTTCTTATGCCATCAGTGCCACTACTTATTGTCTGCTTCCTCCAATTCTTAGGCAAAAATAAGTAATAAATTGTATGAAAAATGCTTGGATATTTTTAGACTTCTTGATTTATGTATTTTGACATTTTGGATATCATATTTTACCCTTTGTTTTGATATGTTTCTTGGAAATCAAAATCACATCTGCTTCTGTCTGCTGTCTATATCCTTGAGCAATTTTGGCCAGATTTATATCATTAAATTAGTCTTCCCTACATTTTATCAATGCTGAATTTACTATCTGTATATTGAATGGATTGCATATGCAAAAAACAGAATTATTTGTAATATGCAGTATTATTTTATCAATATGTGCTCATATCTTTTGAAATTAATATTGAAACTGATTTTTTATGAACAGTTAACATTGTTCCCAAATCAAAATTGATTTTGATTTTTATTAAAATTATTTTGTGTTATCCTCTAAAGAATAGAATACTTTCAAGAATAAGTAATTCATTATTATAGCAGATTTTTACAAGAGTTTTCAATGACTTATTTAATAACCAAAAAGTATACTTGTATCAAATGTAGGCTGCTAATATTCACTGTGTATAAGTCTAATTTTTCAGCTACTGGAAGAGGAAGGAAACAAAACATGTACTTCCATAATTTAACCTTCTGGTATCATATAAGTGAGATGGACAGTATTCATAAAATGTTTTAACTAGATCAGTAGACATGCAATTTGCCATTTATAAATATTCGAAACATTAACTCAACTGATGAGATAATTCTCTGGCTGCTAAATTTACACATCACTTTAAGAATACTATTTCAATTTCATCTCTGACTTAATTCCTATCTACCTACTTAGTTTGCCTTCTTGCTGTCTGGTTGGCCACTGGCATTCAGAAAGCCAAATCATACCTTACTTCAGTGCTGTAGGGAAGGCTTTGAAAATTCCCACGTCATTCTGTGGATCATGAGGTCTTTGACATCAGGATCTATTTATATCCTATTCTTGTTGGGCACATCAGGGATCCAGGAAAGAGTTGATAATAACTTAAGTAGACAATGGTCAAGCCTTTAATATTTCTAAAAACAATTCAGTAAGTTAATGGTTGAGCTCCAATCCATCAACATGAAGGAAATGTTCAATGATCAACCTGGAATCTGGTGTTAATTTAGCAATGTCATTGTAAGCAGAAACTTCAATCAAATTACTTTTAATAAGTATATGAGTAGATTGAGTTCCTTGAGAAGCTAAGATTTACAGATTTGAGAAGTAGTGATGATTGTTTAAAACCTGGCTCCTAATGTGGAAAACAAAGAAAAAACAACAAAAACAAAACAAAACAAAACCTAAAGCCGCTGTCATGGAGTCAGTTCTGACTCATAACAACCCTATAGGACAGAGTAGAATTGCCCCATAGGGTTTCCAAGGCTGTAATCTTTAGGCAAACAGACTGCCACATCTTTCTCCAGGGGAGCAGCTTGTGGGTTCCAACCATCGGCCTTTCAGTTAGCTGTCTAGCACTTTAATCACTGCACCACCAGAGCTCCTTAAAACAAAGAAAGTAAGCCCTAAAAGGGAGACACTAATAACATAGAGAAAAACTGAGAACACTGTGAAGCAATGGCAATGTAGTATGAAAGGTTAGAGAGAATTAAATTGTTTTGGAAAATAGACATCATTTCTTGGATGTTAGAGAAAAAGTAAAGATTAATTATATTGTGAATCGGCAAACAATCTTTATGATTATGGATGATTAGTGTTAGACAGAATTTTATCTATTTCAGTGATTGAAATGGAAGTCCAACACAATTTAAAATTAACTGAGTTTTAATGAAGAACAAGTATTATAAGAGTCCTTAAAAATGCCAGTAATTTCAAGTGTCAAAAAAATGCATCATTTATCTTTTCATTCATCCATATAAAACGCTGTCAGGCATCAATTTCAAAGAAAATGAACACTATGTCTTACTTAATGTTATTTTTTACTTTTAAGTACCAAGGCTGCAATATTTGGACAAAACATTAGGTGTTTTACTTTTTAAAATGTATTTAATTAGGTTTTGAACAATAGTTTTCACAACACAGACTGCTCTCTCTCCTGCTGTTTCATTAGTGCTATTGAAAATAAACATTTGATTAAATATATTATGGTTAACTATTTAAGATCAAGCTAAAAAGCCAACATCAACAGTTAATCTTGTTTCAGTGTGAAAATATTTTGCAGTCTTAGCAAATTACTTGCCGCAAGTTGAATTTCCCTTGCAATGCAGTGGCAAAAAGGTTACCAGTTCTGTACCAAGATGATGATTTAACATTTAGAAATACAAAATATGAATTAAGGAAAAATGGACTTAAATTTTATTATATACTTGTTTTCTTATTAAATGCCAAAAAAAATCAAAATATATTTAAAAAAACAAGCTTGAAAAATTTTGTAGAGAACAAAGTGGTGAGAATATTAATATCAAAACAGCTTATAACAGGTATGTTGGCGTGCTTATTTATTTTAGAATTTACATACAGTACTTTGTTATATGTTTATTTGTATAAAAGAACTCCTATTATAAATATTATTTACATAAAAATAATAGTATTTGATAATTTTTATTTAGATACAAAGAAACATGATTAACCCAAGTGTTTCTGTTCGTGAAGTAAATCCAAAACAACATTTTTTTTTTTTTTTTTGCTAAAGTAGGGATAGTTTCACAAACATCTAAGTAGGACTTCAAGTGTGAATCAATGGAAAACTCTAAACAGCTGTGTTTGTAAATCTTTAGATAGCACAGATAGTATTGGTTAAGCTTAAAGGAAGATTCACTATGGGAAAATAAAGACAAGAATCTTCAGACAAATTTAATGTATAGAGCTCATGATGTTTGAGTAAAAATTAGTACAATATGAATTTATTTATAGAACAAGAAATCTTGTAATCAGAAAGGGAAATGGGAGACACTACAAAATGCAATACAAATAGAATGAGTAATGGGAGGTCAAAAAGAAAAATAAAATCTGTGGAATAAAAATTAATTTTGAAATTATTTGCACAGAAGGAGGAACCTTTTCAATGACAAGGGAGTAAGAGTTAAATAGGCAGGAGAAATACGAAGGGGAGTCATTTTCAGTAGTTGGAGAGCAGTGTGAGCAAAAACATAGGAAAAAAGTTAATATGTACTGTGAGTATTTATACATCCATAATTTCTACAATAATTTTTGAATACCTGCTATTTGTTACTGTTATACTGGGCAGTGAGAATGAAAAATATTGACTAACTTATAATTAATTTATACTATCAAGGTGTTCTTTGTCTGCTGAACTAGATTATGTAACAAATTATCAGTTACTGGTTGCCATTGAGTGTCAGAGTAGAACTATGCTCTGTAAGGTTTTCAATGGCTGATTTTTTTTTTTGAAGTAAATTGCCAGGCCTTTCTACCCAGGCACCTCTAGATGGGCTCAAACCTCCAAACTCACTTAGCAGCCTAGTATATTAATCATTTGCACCACCCAAGGACTCCATGTAACAAATACTGAATCTAAATAAGTGGTATATTATAGATGTATAATAAGGAGAAAAATTCAACATCACTTACTAAATAAATATTTTTTAAGGATGTACTATGCACCAGTCACTGCTTTAGGCTCTGAGTATACTCTGTCAATATTAAAAGTAGGGTCTCTTTCCTCAAAGAATATACATTTATTCTTAGGTGATTATCTTTCTCAAATGTGCGATGAGGAAATATGGTAGCTATGACGAACCAAGATTCAGGCAATAGCAGTTTAGAACAGTAACTATGATATGAAGTATAAAAATATTTTCTCTGTTCTTTGATTCTGAAAAATATATTACTGTGCCTTGAGGAATTCCAAAAGAAAAATGAAAGATTGTATTTGCAGTATGCTAATTCCTAGTGGTAATAAACAATAAACTAGTATGAGCATGAATAGTGGAAACGCCTTGACTGAGAATGAATTCTGACTTTACCAGTTAACAGCTTTGAAACCTTTCATAAATTACATGACCCTCCATGCCTCAGTTTCTACATCTATAAAATGGAAATAATACAGTTGTTAAGATTAAGAAGTAAACATATTAAAACCCTTATGTCTATACTTGACACATAGAAAGCATTATATAAGTGCTGGTTATAATAATAAAAATACAATGATGTTATGCTAATAATAATAACAACACTGGTGGCTCAATGGTTAAGAGTTTGGCTGCTAACCAAAAGGTTTGCAGTTTGAACTCACCAGCCTCTCCTTGGAAACCCTGTGGGGAAGTTCTGCTCCGTCCTGTAGAGATGCTATAAGTTGGAATCGACTTGATGGCAATGAGTTTGGTTTTTTGGTTTTTGGAATAGTAATAATAATAGCAATAATTTCTCCTTCTAGAAAACCTCCACATATCACAGGCTCAAAAAATGTGCACAAAGAGACAGAAATATGTTTCTTGGCTATGAACTCCTCCTTTATTTTATATACGGTCTGCATTCTTCATCCCACTCTGATTTTTTTAGATTCGAATGATTAACCAGTTTCCAGCAAGTCGATTTCAACTCATAGGAGTTCCTGGGTGGTGCAAACAATGAACATATTCAGCTGCTAACTGAAAGGTTGGAGGTTCCAGTCCACTCAGAGGCACCTCAGAAGAAAGGTCTGGTGATATGTTTATGAAAAATCAGCCATTGAAAATCCTATGGTGCACAGTTTCTATGATTATAATAATATTTTTCCAAATAGAGTTACTGCAGTACATAGATACAAAGAATCACCCTACTTACGGTATCTTAAGATATGATAAAAATGAAAATCTGTGTTTTAGAAACAAAATTTTCTATTTGTATTTTATAGATAATTGAGAAAAATAAATGCTTAAATAAATTTATGAAGGCCACAAAACTAAATAATGGCTGAATCAGGATTTAATCCAATGTAGCCTAGCTCTAGCAAATCTAATCACACTCATACCCACACAAAACCACGTACACGTGTGTGTGTGTGTGTGTGTGTGTGTGTGTGTATATATATATATATATATATGCAGTCACATAAAACAACAGAAATATATTTGAGAAACATTATTTTGCGGTATGTTCGAATACATACATACACACACACACATATAATTTTATAACTTGATTTTTTTCATTGTCGTTGTTAGGTGCCATCAAGTCGGTTCTGACTCATAGTGACTCTATGTACAACAGAATGAAACACTGCCTGGTCCTGCACCATCCTCATGATCATTGTCATGCTTCAGCCCATTGTTGCAGCCACTGTGTTAATCCATCCCGTTGAGGGTCTTCCTCTTTTTCGCTGACCCTCTACTTTACCAAGCGTGATGTCCTTCTCCAGGGACTGGTCCCTCCTGATAACATGTCCAAAGTATGTGAGACAAAGAAGTGTTACCATCCTCGCTTCTAAGGAGCATTCTGGCCATACTTCTTCCAAGACAGATTTGTTCATTCTTTTGGCAATCCATGATATATTCAACATTCTTTGCCAACGCCATAACTCAAAGGCATCAATTCTTCTTTGGTCTTCCTTATTCATTGTCCAGCTTTTGCATGCACATGAGGCGACTGAAAACACCATGGCTTGGGTCAGGAGCACCTTAGTCTTTAAAGTGACATCTTTGCTTTTTAATACTTTAAAAGAGGTCATTTGCAGCAGATTTTCCCAATGTAATGCATCATTTGATTTCTTGACTGCTGCTTCCATGGGTGTTGATTGTGGATCCAAGTAAAATGAAATCCTTGACAACTTCAATCTTTTCTCCATTTATCATGAAGTTGCTTATTGGTCTAGTTGTGAGGATTTTTGTTTTCTTTATGTTGAGGTGCAATTTATACTGAAAGCTGTAGTCTTTGATTTTATAATCTGATTTTTTTCATTAACAATATACATGATTCATTTTATTGTAGTGTGCTAGGTATACACTGAAATTCAATCCTTACCATGATACATAGATATTATTATATAGCATGATTTTTCCCTTTAATAATATACTAAACACTAAGAGACTCTTTTCTTGTGAAAATATTTGCCTGTAAAAGATAATTTTATTGGCTACATAATATTTAATTTGACATAGTTACTATGACTTCTTTGAACAAATTCCTACTATGGGGCATGTAGGTTATCGGCATTTTTCACTCTAAGAAAAAAAAATGTATTGGAAAACTTCAGTGCTATAATTTTAAGTATATTCTCATCACTAAGCGGAATAAATAATTTGAAGTGAAATTATTGCATCAAATATATGTGTTTTGAACATCTTTCTAAATTACTCCCCAGAAAATATTCCATTTTACGTATGATAAAAATAATTTTGGATTCAGGTCCAATGCTTGATTACAAAAGATCACTATTTTAGATTTTTACTCTACAGAATTTCCTAAGAAATCTCACTTTTTCCACTAGTGCACTCCATAAGTATAACCATTGACCTGATTTCTTTCTCATAGAATTATTTTTCCTCCTTATGAATATTATGTGACAAAATCATATAACATGGGTTCTTTTTTGTATGGTTTCTTTCAATCAACAATACTTGTTGTATTCATCCATATGGTTGAATATAACACTGGCTCCTTAATTCTCATCACTGAATAGCATTTCTTTGTGTGAATTATTATTCATTATACCGCCAGTGGATATTTTAATTCTTTCCATTCATTGGTTATTATACTAGTGCTACTATGAACATTCTAGTAAATATGTTTTTGTAAACATATTTATTCATGACAATTGAATATATACTAAGGAGTGAAACTCCTGGGTCTTAATGATGTGTACAGTTTTCGTAAATGGATAAATCAATTTATCTTTCTACCAGAAGAGTATAAGCATTCCAGTTGTTCAACAATCAGCAACATTTGTTGTTGCTATTTAAGATATTCTGATAAAAGAAGAGTGACATTTCATTGTTGCTTTATTTGAATTTTCTTCATTAAAAGTGTAATAGAACCTATCTTCATAAGTTTGTCATTTAGATATCCTTTTTATCTGGAACTCCTATTTAACTCTCTAATCCACTTTACTATCGAATTTTTATTTTTAATTTACTGAATTTTTAACTATATTCTCCATGTGAATCCTTTGTTCAGTGCATGTATTGCAACTATCGTCTCCATTCTATGGTTTGCCTTTTCACTCTTTAATGTTTTTTGATGAATAAAATCCAAACCAAACAGGTCGCCTTCAAGTCAATTCCGACTCATAGCGACTCTGTAAGATAAAGTAGAACTGTCCCATAGAGTTTCAAGGAGCGCCTTGTGGATTCCAACCACGAACCTTTGGGTTAGCAGCCATAGCACTTAACCACTACGCCACCAGGGTTCCCTTTGATGAATAGAAGCTTATGATTATATCACTTTACAATTTATCAGTGTTTCCCTTTATGGGCTTTTTTTTTTTTTTTTTTGGTTATACTCATTTTAGGAGAATTTGCCTACCCCCAAATCATTACTTTATTTATCTATTTGTCTATCCTTCAGCCAGTACCAAAGTGTATTCATTCATACTGCTTTATAATAGGTCTTGCTATCTAGTAAGTCTTCAAATTTTGTTCTCTTCAAACTTGTCATTGCTCCCCTTGGCCACTTACATATCAAATTTAGAATCAACTTGCCAATTCACACACACACACACACACACACACACACATACACCCTTTCCTAATATTTTGATTTGGATTGCCTTCTTTGAATCTCTAAACTGATTTGGAGAATTGGCATCTTTATAATATTGAGTCTTCCAAAACACAAATATCAAAAATGCTTTATTCTTCTATATACCTCGGCTTTTTATACTTTGCTTAATAATATTCAGTATTGTTTTATCTTGCATAAAGCTTGCTAGATTTATTTTTAGATGTTTGATTATTTATGGCAATGCAATTATATCTCTTTTAAAATTGTATTTTCAATTTGTTGGATGGTGTTACATAAAAAAGCACTGATGTTTGATATTGGTGTGTCCAGTGACCTTACTAAACCACTTTATTGTAATAATTTATAGATTCTCTTGGATCGTTTATTTAGATAATCATGCTGTATGTGAGTAATCATTGTTTTATTTATTCTCTTCCAATCCTTTCATTTTAGTTTCTCACTTTATTGCACTGGCTAATAGTTCCAGGCCAGTAATAAACAGAAGTGGTGATGGAGTTAATTACTGATCAAAGGGACATTTGATATAATTTATTGTTAATGACTGTAGTGTATGTCGAATTCTTCATTCCTGATAATAGTAATGTGATCACGCACCCTCTCTCTCTCTCAATCTTCGTAGAAATTTTTCAGTGTTGTTAGTCTTTTCATTGTACAAACATCAGAGTTTAGATGGCTTTTGTTTTATTGTTTTACTTCAATTTTTCTTCTTATCTTTATCATTTCTATTCTTTTACACACTGTTTAAATTTTTTCCTCATTTTATAACTTTTTCAGATAAATGTTTAGATTAGTGAGTGTCAGTCTTTAATTTTTTCTCTTATACACATTAAAGATTATATGTTCTCCTCCAAGCACAGCTTTAGCTATATAATGCAAGTAACTTTATGTTATATTTTCATTGTCTTTTAGTTAATGGTATTTATTAATCTAAAAAAAAAAGCTATTTTCTAGGAATGTGTTTATTATTCATATCTAGCTTAATTCCAGTGTTATAAGAGACATCTTCTTGAAGTTCATCTTTTGACGTTTGTTGAGGCTTGTTCCTCATGTTTTAAAATAAATTTCATAAATAGTGTATTTCAGTGCTCATTTAAAAAGTTCACAAGGCTATAGAGCATCTTTTTGAGCCTTACATTCTCCTGTCGTTTCTTTCATTTTATATAATTACACTTATTCTCAAAACTGTGAAGGATTAGAGTAGAATTTGTCTTTCCTCTTGTATATCTTTTCTTCTAATATAATGTTTTCTCCTAAGTCTGCTACTCACTGGATAAAAGCAAATAACAATTTCTGGTAGAGGCATTTTAAGATTAGTTGATAGTGAATAAAAATTTTATCTGATGATCACTTCCTGTCCAATGCATATTCCACTGGAAAAATGAGAAGCAGAGCTGAGAAAATATCATTCATCTGATCCATCTTCATTTAGCAGGGAAATTGTTTCCATCCTGTCCCACAGAGTTGGGCTTGTGGCCTATTTTCAACAAAAGTTAATTGCAAATATCAATCTACACATGAGCCACCTTTGTTTAATTGTCTAGAAATTAGTACTAATGTATCATTTAAATGCCATATCTGAACAAATATTATAAGTCATTTTATTACAATAGACTGCCAAAGGGAACACCATTTTGTTGGATATGAAAATATCATCTCTCTTCCACCTTGATTTCCCAGGATGCTGAGAATGGGGAAATCAGAGGACAAATGTGCATCTTGGAAATATTGTGATATTTCTAATATTCCTTCTACTCAATGACAAGATAGAGATAACTATTATTGTTAAGCCATGTTTCTCTCTTTCTAGCTCTTTTTCTTTCCCTCTCTCTTTCTTCAGATCTGTTTTGTATTTGGAAGCCTTCATGTTATGTGTAAAGATAAAAGTCAGGCCAATTTCTAAGGCTTTCTACAAGTAGCCTAATATCTATTGAATATGCAATACAAACCTCATGCCACTTGCAATAAGTAATATAATATTCAAATATACTCATTGCCATTGAGTTGATTCTGACTCATAGCGATCCTATGAGGATAAAGAACTGCCCCATAAGGTTTCCAAGAAGCGGCTGTTGGATTCAAACTGCTGACCTTTTGGTTAAAGCCAAGCTGTTCACCACAGCGCCACCACAGAGAGTTATAATCAATGTAGTAATGCTAAGTTATTAACTAAAGATTAATTAATAGGGTTTATTTATAAATTCTGGTAGTTCTTAAGGCATTTTAAAAGTTTTACAAGTAGTTACAATGAAATACTGTGCATAGTGGTCACTTTAAATGTCACCTATTCATATTTATCCCGTGTATTTACCATTATCCAATGTCAAATAGTACCTTGCTTAGCTTGATGACTTTTGTGCCCTATGTAAATGATTTGTCAAAAGTTGCACTACATTGTCAGATTAATTATATTTGCATTCAGCTTCATGGGTTGATTTTTTTTTTTTTTTTGCAAAGAGGTGAAAAACTTGAATGAAATCATGGCCAAATCTATTGTTATTTGGAAGCAGCTGAAGCTTTTTTCTTTCTTTCCTTTTTTTTTTTTTTTGGTAGGAAGAGGCATATGCGATAAGAGAAAGGAAGAGTGAAGAAAAACAAAGAAAAAGAACAAGGAAAAGAAGATAAAAGAAAAAGAGACAAAGGAGAGGAAGGCATATTTTTTGAAAAATATATATGAAATCTAATGTTTTTTTTATTTACAACAGAGCAGAAAAAATTAAATATATGAATATTGGCATATTTATTCATTCATTTATCCATAATTTATTGAATGTTTACTCTATTCCAGGCACTCTGCAGGGTGACAGGAACACAGACTGTGCCCATTGGGAATCAATACATTATTGGAAGCACTGAGATGTCAGTTGGCAAAACTGATACTGTGCAGTGAGTCCTTTCCTAAACTTAAACCCAGCTGCCAATGGAGTACATAAGAAGGACGTTCTTACAGTTCTGTAGGTCAGACATCCAGTATAGGTCATCAAGGTGTCAGCAGGGCTTGTTCCTTTCTGGAAGCTCTAGGAGAAAATACATCTCCTCGCTCATTTGGATTGTTGGCAGAATTCCCTTCCTTGCATCTGTTGGACTAAGGTCCCTGTTTCCTTGCTAGCTGTCAACTGAAGGCTGTTCTTAGCTTCTAGTGGACTCCATGTCCTTGATCCTGGTCCCCTTCTTTTTTCCTCAAAGCTAGCAATGGCAGGTCAAGTCCTCTTCACATTGCATCTCTATGACTCACATTTCTGCCTTCCTCTTCCACTGTTAAGGACTCATATGATTTGATTGATCCCACCCAGGTGGTCTAGTTTAATTTTACTACTCAGTGTCTTCAAACTTAATTGTATTTGCATTCCTTTTTGCCATGTAAGATAACATACCGATAGGTTCAGGGGATTAGGGCATGGACATTTCTGGGAGAGGCCATTATTCTGATTACCACAAATACTTAACCCAGAGTGGGGTGGGCAGGATGGGGCAGGCAAGGGAGGAGTGGAGTTAGGCTCTTAAAATATATAACGAATATCAGAGATAAATTTCAAAGAATAAGTAAGTATTCCTCAGGCAGGTGGAAATAAAATGAGTTAGCAAGAATATTTAAGAATGAGGTTTGTGATTCAGAGAAAGAAAAATGACAGTTTTGAAGATGTGTCTTCAGTTTAGCATGTGATACGGATACCATGAGCAGCTGAAGAGATTATTGAAAGACTTCTCTGTCTCCTGTGCCATGCTCAGGCATTTGAGCTTTTTTCTAAAAACAGTAGAAAACCATAGAAGCATTTTAAAACATAAAACAACATCACATGTGTATTTTATTCAAAAAAAAAATCACTGACAGAGGCATAGAAAGGGCTTGCAGGGGAGAGTCAAAGCTGGAAGGGTAAAGTCAGGAGGATGATACAATAAAGGTAGCGAGAAATGGTATCAGCTGATCATAGGCAATGATAATAATGACATTGAAGGAGGGAACGCATTGCAGAGATATGAAGTAAGTGCAAATGACAGAACTTGAAACCAAAATGGATGTGGGGATAAAGCTAAAGGGAAGAAAGAGGGATTTCAAAACTTCTGGCTTTGGAAGCTGGGGGCCTGACTTGAAAGTATCAATTCATATTCCGTTAAATATATGCCCGAGGAATTATTGTAGCTAAAGCTAAAGAGGCTGATTTATTCTGTGATGGACTGGGCTTGGTTGTCCTACACTGAAACTTCAGTTAGAATTGAGAGAATTATAAAGATACAGCTCATTTCTTATCAAATGTATACCATTGCTGCTGTTGATTAATAATATATCATTAATTTATAATTCCAATAGATGTAGAAATTCATAGCCTTAAAAGTATAACCTTGAAGTTTAAAAAGGAACAGAAGACATACCGTCAATGCTCAAGAGCATCTTTGGTGCCTGTGAGCCATCCCACAGTAATAAAGGTACACACTGCATGTTAAACTGGAAAAATTATTTGGCACTTATGATTTATCATGATTTACAAAAAGATATATTCTTCAGCTCCATGATTTCCAAAAGTATTTTAAAAGCATAGCTGTACTTTTTCCCGTGATAAATTCTAGGGAACACTCCTATGAAATAATCCAAATGTTATCTTGGTTTCTGTTGCTAGTGTCTACTAAAAGTAACTGAGCTCCTTGGAGGATTCTTGACTACATGCCTTGGGGTAGGAAATAAAAAAAAAAAAAAGGCTCAGTCTGGAACCTATTGTTGCTGACTGTCCTACATTTAGAACACTTTCAAAGTTCTTGGAGGTATTAAAATTATCTTTTTTTTTTTTTTATTGTTGTAGTTAAATGAAGTTTACATTTCAAGTTAGTCTCCCATACAAAATTGTATGCATACATTGTTATGTGACCCTAATTGCTCATCCCATTCTGCGACAGCACACTCTCCTTCCCGCTCCTGATTCCCCATGACCATTCAACCAGCTCCTAACCCTCTCTGCCTTCCCATCTCACCTCTGGACAGAAGCTGCCCCTTTGGTCTCTTGTATCTATTTGACTAAGAGGCACACTCTTCACAAGTATCACTTTATGCCCCACAGTCCAGTCCAATCCCTGTCTGAAGAGTTGGCCTCAGAAATTGTTTTAGCTCTGGGCTGACACAGAGTCCAGGGGCCATGCTTTGCAGGGTAACTCCAGTCTCAGTCAGACCATTAAGTCTGGTCTTCTTACTAGAATTTGAGTTCTGCACCCCAACCTTCTGCTGCTCCATCAGGGACTCTCTGTTGTATTCCCTGTCAGGAAGTTCACTGGTGGTAGCTGGGCACCATCTAGTTCTTCTGGTCTCATGCTGATGAAGTCTCTGGTTTACGTGGCCCATTCTGTCTCTTCGGCTAATACTTTCCTTGTGTCTTTGGTGTTCTTCATTCTCCTTTACTCCAGGTGGTTGGGACCAACTGATGTATGTTAGATGGCCGCTTGCAAGCTTTTATGACCCCAGATGCCACTCACCAAAGTAGGATGTAGAACATTTTCTTAATAAGCTTTGTTATGCCAATTGACCTAGATGTCCCCTGAAAGCATGGTCCCCAGACTCCTACCCCTGCTAGTCTGTCTCTCAAAGTATTTGATTGTATTCAGGAAACTTCTTAGCTTTGGTTTAGTCCAGTTGTGCTGACTTCCCCTGTAGCATGTGCTCTCCTTCCCTTCACCTAAGATGATTCTTATCTACTGTCTAGTTAGTGAATAAACCCTCACCCTCCCTCCCCACCCCCATAACCATCAAAGAATGTTTTCTTTTGTGTTTAAATCTTTTCTTGAGTTCTTGTAATAGTGGTCTTATACAGTATTTGCCCTTCTGTGACTGATTAAATTCACTCAGCATAATAAGTTCCAGCTTCCACCATGTTATACGATGTTTCACAGCTTTATCGTTGCATCATATTCCATTGTGTGGATATACCATAATTTGTTTATCCATTCGTCCGCTGGTGGGCACCTAGGTTGTTTCCATATTTTTGCTGTTGTAAACAGTGCTGCAGTGAACATGGGTGTGCATATATCTATTCGTGTGACAGCTCTTACTTCTCTAGGATATATTACAAGGAGCGGGATAGCTAGATCATATGGTACTTCTATTTCTAGCTTTTTAAGGAAGTGCCAAATTGATTTCCAAAGTGGTTGTACCATTTTACACTTCCACCAATAATTTATAAGTGTTCCAGTCTCTCCACAACCTCTCCAGCATTTATTATTTTGTGTTTTTTGGATTAAGGCTAGCCTTGTTGGGGTGAGATGATATCTCATTGCAGTTTTGATCTGCATTTGAAATTATCTTAAAGGGGTCATCACTGGCCTATTTGAAGTAGTTAAATAGCTAATGAAATATTAGATATAATTATAAAAACACATGGGTCCAAAAGAGAGGGATAATATAAATTACAAGCAATATATATATTTATACAATCAAAGAAGGATAATGATAATTGAATAGTTATAATTTTAAATATTTTTCATACAAAGGGGTATTTATTATATCATATAAATACATTCTGGCAAGGCTTGAGGATTTTTTGCTTGTGCTAGATCCTGCAGCTGCCTCCTGTTTGTCATATCTCCGGTTCTTGGGACTTGAGCTGGAAGCTTACCTGTGGTCTTGCCTGCAAATCTAGGGATTCTTCGATCTTTGCAGCCTGTGAGCAAGAGCCCTGCTCTCTGACTTGCTGATTTTGGGTTCATCAGCCCCTGCAGCTACGTGAATCAGGAGAAGCCTCTATCCTGACCCACAGACTTGGGACATTCCAGCCTCTACAACTGTGTGAGCCATTTCCTTGATATAATTACCTCTCTTTATATATATTTATATGCTTTACTGATTTTGTTTCTCTACAGGACTCAGCGTAAGACAGAAGGAACAGCAGGCACCAAGCAAGTCAGCAGAACACATTGCGTTAGCACGCAAGGCTTGAAAATAATCCTCTGTTCTCTGAGACCATTTAGGCAATGGCCCTACCCTCCAGACTCCAGGTACTGGCCACACTCTCCAGATTCTGAGGGGAGGCCCCTCAGCCCTGGGCTTCAGCTCCACCTTCCAGGCCCACTGGAATGACAACTCTGCTCCCCTGGCTTTGGGCGACCCCATTCTCCTAGTCCATCTGAGTGGCGACTCCACCATTTGAGACTGAAGCAGCTCTGCTTCCTGTGTTCCTTTTCTCTTCAGCTTCTGCTTCCTGGTTCCTTGGCCTCTTGGCCCTTTGGACCTCTCAGCCCATGTCTGCCCTGCTGGGGCAAGTGTTCCAAAGCTCTGTAGATCCACCAATAAGTGCCTGGAGACACCCCACTCCACCTGTAAACTTCGGCCAGAAAGCACTCAGCTCCCCTGCTCTGTGGGTCCGCAAACCTAGCTCCACTGATACGTACTCAGAGGCAACCCACTCTCCCAGGAAGCTTCCTATGCAAAGGCACTCAGCTCTCTCACTCTGTGGGTCAGCTCCCACACTGTCTCACACTGATTTCCTGGTGCTGCTGCTGCTGCCACTTCTGCTGCTGCTTCTCACCCTCTGTGTCATCTCCAGTGTAACAGCTCTCCTCACTTCCTTCTGAGTCCTCACCAGAATTATCTCTGACATCCATAATTCCATGAACCGTCTCTTTAAGGCAATTTACGCTTTTACTATTAGGCATTTTAAAACTCTTCCAGCCTCTATCCATTTGCAGTTTTGAGACTGCTTCCACATTTTAGGTTAGAGCAGCACCCCACTCCCAGCATCAAATTCTGTCTCGGTTATCTAGTGGTGATATAACAGAAGTACCATAAGTGGATGGCTTCAACAAACAGAAGTGTATTTTCTCACAGTCTAGTAGGCTAGAAGTCCAAATTCAAGGCATCAGATCCAGGGGAAGACTTTCTCTCTCTGCCAACTCTGGAGTAAGGTCCTTCTCATTAATCTTCCCCTGGACTAGAAGTTTTTAGCACAGAAACCCCAGGTCCAAAGGAAATGCTCTTCTCCTGGCACTACTTTTTTGGTGGTATGAGGTTCCCATGTCTCTCTGCTCGCTTCTCTCTTTTATATCTCAAAATAGATTGGCTTAAGACAAACTAATCTTGTAGATTGTGCCCTACCTCATTAACATAACTGCAACTAATCCCATCTCATTAGCATCATCCAGATATGATTTACAACACATAGGAAAATCATATCAAATGACAAAATGATAAATAATCACACAATACTGGGAATCATGGACTAGCCAAGTTGACAGATACGTTTGGGGGACACAATTCAACCCATAACACATCCATATGCCAAAAATAAAAATAAACAATTATTCTAGACACAGACTTTACACCTTTTACAAAAATTAACTCAAAATGGACCACAGAGCTAAATGTAAAACACAAAACTGTACAACGTTTTGAAGAGAACAGAAGAAAATCTAGGTGCCTGTGGGTTTGGCAATGGCCTTATAGATATTACAACAAAACTAAGATACATTAAAGAAAAAAATGATAAGTTAGATTTCATTAAAATTAAAAACATTCCTTTGTGAAAGACACTGTTAAGAGAATGAAAAGATGAGTCATATATTGGAAGAAAATAATTGCAAAGCACGTATCTGATAAAGGTCTTGGATCCAAAACGTAAAAAGAACTCTTAAAACTTAGCAATAAGGAAACAAACAACCCAATTATAAAATGGGCAAAAGATCTGAACAAACACTACACCAAAAAGATATACAGATGGAAAATAAACATACGAAAAGATGGTCCATATCTTATGTCATCAGGGAACTGCACGGTAAAGTAACAATGAGATACTACTACAGACCTCTTAGAATGGCTAAAATCAAAACGGTGAAAACACCAAATACTGGCAAGGAAGTACAACAACATGAACTCTCATTCATTGCTGGTGGAGTGCAAATTGGCACAGCCACTTTGGACTGCAGTCTTGCCAGACTTTTTTTTTTTATAAAGCTAAAATAGTCTTAACACATAATCCAGCAATCACGCTCTTTGGTATTTACACAAACAAGCTGGAAAAATTAAGTCCACATAAAAACTTACATACAAATGTTTACAGCAGCTTTATTCATAATTGCCAAAACCTGGAAGCAATCAAGATACCCTTTAGTAGGTGATTGGATAAACAAAGTGTGGTACATTCATACAATGGACTATCATTGTGTGATAAAAAGAAATGAGCTAACAAGCCACAAAAAGACATGTTCCTCCAACTTAAAACTGCTCTAAAAAATAAAACCCATTAATGAAAGAACAGATGACGGAAAACGTTGTCTACTCTTCTGTGTCATCTAGTTCTGCTATATTCTGTGGTCCTTGGGAAAAAGAAAAAAAACACTTGCAAATTAATGGAGTTTGGAAGAGCTGCAGGATCCTCTAATTTAGGGGAAAACGAGGCAAATGGCATGGAGCTTGGGAAAGAACTTGTAGGAAGGGGGTGGGTGGCTGTGACAATGTTAAAAATCATTTTTAATCAGAAAGTGAAGGTATAACACGTATAAATTCTGAAAAATCGAAAATTTTAAATTTATATGCAATGCACTTTTAATCACTTAATTTTAAGTAATGAATTCACATGCTACTAAAATATTTGTAAAGTAGTAGTATAACTACCATGGTCCCAGAAAAAAAAATCATAAAATGATTATTCTTTTCTGTGTGTAAATGTTAAAATTATCTCTGAAAATATAATAAAGTATTTCCCTGTTTGAGTATTTTACACACTTTTCTGATTCATCCCTTTGTTTTGCTCTATTTTTCACTTTAAAGCAATAATTTTTACTTTTTCCTCTGTAATCTCTGTGACTATAAAATGAATGAGAAGGCTTTTGTTTTTGCTGCAATGGTTTTCATAAAAGCTACCGTGAACACAGTTATATTCGAACTATTTGATTATTTCATTGTTTTCTCTAATAATTCTCCCTAAGAAGCCCTGGTGGTGCATGGTTAAAGTGCTTGGCTGCTAACCGAAAGGTCAGCAGTTCGAACCCACCAGCCGCTCCATGGGAGAAAAATGTGGCAGTTTGCTTCCATAAGATTACAGCCCTGGAAGTTCTATGGGGCAGTTCTACTCTGTCCTATAGGGTTGCTATGAGTCGGAATTGATTCGACACAACGCGTGAGAATCATAATCTTAAAATGATGCCAAGAAACACAGTCAGTGGCAAAAAATTGTGAGCACACCTTTACTCTTTTGACAATGGTTCTAGATGCTCTCAGTACCAGTGCTTATAAATTAAAACTTTTTCCTTTTTTAATTCTAGATTTTATGAATTTTAGATTAAAAATCTCCCATTGTCAGGAATAGCTCTGGTGAGTTTCTGACAAATCAGCAACTTCAGAGACATAGCTTCCCTTCTTCTACTTGTTTCTTTGCTAGGTTGCTTCGTCGTTGTACAATGTCAATCATTTTGAAAGGGCTAAACTCCCCTCTATAATCAATTCTCATAATTTTCTCTTTTATTTTCTGGTAAAAGAATATGCATTTATTTCATCCTGCATTTACTGTACAGGTTTTTCAGCTCTGTCTCCCTCAATATCTTCCACTTGAGTATTTTATTAAGAGGGAATAGAAATAAGACAAGGAGATAGACTAATACATTGCTGATGTGGATACTTTTTCAGCTGATATCCACTGAGCCCCTCAAAAAACAGACTCGGAGCACACGATAATATAAATGAATTGATTGTGAAATACAGATGACTTGATAGTTCTATATTTCCTTCATTTTCTCTTAGTTGTAATTCATCGATTCATTCAACCAACATTGATCAAAAGTTTACCATGTGCCTGACTCTAAAATTGTGATGTGCCCATGAACCTGCCAGTCAAAAGTGTGATGATGTAAGCACAGAGCAAGTGGATAGTGCAGCAATAGCACATACAAGGACCAATTAACTCAGTTAAGGGATCAGGAAAGCTTTTTCTGAAACATTAGAGACCTAGATTATAAGCATTTGATGGATGAGCAAAATGGATGATAGGAAGGAGAAAAGTGTTTTAACCAGAAAGACCATGTTTGAAAGCCTAAAGAAGAGGAAAAAAAAAAAAAGTGAAAGATCAATTTTTGGACAGCTAGTTCAGAAACAGTGAGAGAACAGTGAGTCTGGCTAGGCTAAGATTCTGTAATAAACAACTTATTAGCCTCATTAAAGCGTCTGGAATTTATCCTAAGTTTAATGGAGAGCCATTCCAGGGAGAGGTGACAATTTATGTTTTAGAAAATTCACTCAGGCTGCTTTCAGGGAAGCAATTGAAGACTGTCGTTTACCCAAACGAGAAATAACAGCTTCCTGAACTACAGATGTGGAAATGAGGATGGTAAGAAGAAGTGGAGGATCTAAGGGTTCAGTGATTGATTCAGTGGGATTTAGCGATTGATTCTTTGGTAATGAGAGAGAAAGACATGAATGGCTGTGCCCTGATACCTGACATTGGCAATTAGATTTATGGTGTTGCCAGTTCCTAGGGCAGGAAACGGGTGAGGAGATAACTTTGTTAAGATACTGTATTCAATTTAAACAAAAAGGTAATTTATTGCTCAAATTGCAAATTAACAATTTGGGCAATAATGTCAAACCAAAACATGTGATGAAGCTTTGTGGAATACTTTCACAACACCTCAGCACTGAGGAGAGAAAAGCTCTAAAATCCACGAGGCAAATATTGAGAATCTCTGGTTAATAAGACTTTTGGAACATAGACTGGACTAATTGACCAATGTTACACAGATCATTTTAATTATTTACATGATATAGCTGATAAAAAATAAAGTAAACAAAAACTTCATAGAAAACCTGCAATGGTAAACATGTAAGCCAGATAAAATTTCAATACAGTCAAGTTACTACAATGCCTATTTCGTGTTAGCTGTAAGTACGTTCTTAGTACCTTGAATACGTGAACACATCTTTGATGTATTGGTTTTAGGACTGAACACAGAGAAAACAAAAATTTGTGGACTAATTTCCTTACCCCGTTCCAAAGAAGGAAGAAAATTCTAACAGCAGTATACTTTCCATGGAAATGATGTTAACAAATTGCATGCTAGAAATTTTTCAGTGGGAAGAGCACACTCATATTCTTAATATTTGGTCTGTATATGCCAAACATGTTTCTGTACCATAAGTGTGCTTGATTGCCTCATGCTAATTTTAAGAAATGGTAGTTAAAGTGTACTTTAGTATAAGCAAAAACAGATCGCAAAATATCCAAGTAACTCCATTATAGACAAACCCCATTACCTACAAGTACACATTTAGAAATTAACTTGTGCCAAGTATGGATATGTTTCCCATGTGTTCAAGTGCAAAATACGTTAACACTGTTTAAGTTATCCCTGTGCCCTTCTCCATGGAGATTAAATATTTAACACTTAGATTCTAAGCATTTTCAGGAAAGATTTCTAAGGACCAGCATATTAAAGAAAATTAGTGTTTACTGAAGCACAACTGTTGCTTAATCCTCAAATAGTTCATAACTATCTCAAAAGTATATGTTAGTCCTTCATTTAAAATATATTTTTTAATAAGGAATGTAATATTCCTTATTTAAAAAAAAAATCAGGAAATTCTGGATTATTCTTTTCAAGAACCAGAATATGGTTCAAATTTTAAATGTGGGCAAACAGACTTCTTAAAGACAGTTATTTATCAACAATCATCTCTAAGAAAAACTAAACTTCTTACTATGCATATATTTTCACCAGGTTACATGTGGCAACTAATTCCTAGGCTATCACACAGCCAGTGAGGAGGATATTTCTAGAATAATATTGTCCATTTGTTGTTGTCTTTTGTTTTGTTGTTTAAATTTAGAAATTAAGGCCTATTCAAATATTTCCATTTACATGTTTATAAAACATTTCTAATTTACTCACCAGGTAATGCAGATTAAGACAAATTATTCTCAGATTAACTGTATACAACACACATTTCAATACCTTTTCTTTTATATTTTGTATAACAAAACAATACAGTTTAACTACCATGTTCACAATTGTTGTATTTTCCAGGCAATAGAAGATAATGACATTTGAGCTGATATAAAATGTAAGCTTTATAAAAATCCCTATGAAGTAATCTTTCTTCCTCCCCACACTCTACTTCATTTATCTATCTAATTTAGAAACAATTCGGAAGAAGCCCAAAAGATTCCCCCCCTAGCATACAAGCCCTACTACACAAGCCCTGTGAATATGATGGGCTATCACTCTGCTGATTAGATTACAATACATGACAAGGGAAAAGAGATTTCCCAGAGTTAATCAAGGTCCCTAATCATCGGATTTTGAGTTCATCAGGAGAGATTATCCTGAGGGTCCCTGACCTAATCTGGTGATAACTTTAAAAGAGGCTCAGCAGGTATAAGACAAGCAGCCTTGTGGTGGCCTTGAATAAGCAAATTCCCATGCTGTGGAGAGGGCTTTATGACAGGAACAGTGGTAGCATTTAGGTGCTGAGGACCTCAGTCCTTCAACCACAAGGAATTGAACTCTGCCAACAACCACATGAACTTAGAAGAGATTTAGATGAAATTGCATCCCATTACAACATCCCTTTTGGAGCCTTGTGAGGCCCTGAGCGAACTCATCTAAGCCACACCACAGAAACTAACATAATAAATAAATGTTATTTTAAGCCATTAAGTTTGTGGTAGGTTTATTATTATGTTTTTAATACAGCACAGAAAACTAATACATGATATGTCCAGCTATTTATTTATTTTATAGTCAAAGAAAAATTGCCCTCAGAACATAAATTCATAGGCTATATTGAGAAACCTGATGGCAATAGGTAGCTGTAAAATGGGTTAAATTTATCTTTTGGTAAATTCACTTTTTCTTCCTCATGAATTTGATTTTCAATGCAACACTAATTTACACTTTTAGTAATACATGACACTTCAGAAATTTGAAGTGCTTTCAATCAATTGAGCGTTTGATGACAATATTTATAAATTACATTTATTAATATCGTTAAGATAAGAGTTTGAACTCTGATTTCAAACTGCAGCATTTTTTACTATATTGACTATTTTTTCTCTTTATTTTTCCACTCTTTTTTGTTACCTTCTCTCTTCTGACTTGAATTTTCTTCACTTACTCAAAAAAATCCCTTATCAACATTAACTCTAATTGTTTCCACATAATTTGTATTCCACTGATCAGCTATGATTTAGTCTCATTTGTAGAAATATGCCTTTTATTTTTACAAATCTGTAGAAATGGCACATTCTCACTATATTTTACTCTTAACGTTTGCTCTCTGAAAGCAGCTGCAGCTGAGAAGAGTTCCATTTTGTCAAAGAGAGGCCACAGAGGAGGCCCTCCTGGTCTGAGAGGTAATTGTCTCCACCTGCAGCGAGGCCTCCTTTCCAGCTGTGTCTAACAGCTCACATTGTACTTCATCACCACCCTACACTACCTTTGTCCTATGGCTGCTGCTTGGTGGACTCACCATCTTCCATACACTCATGATAGTGAACTGCAGTGCCGAAGCAGCCTCCCACACCACAAATTGTGGATACAGTCTATAACTCTGACTCCTGGGCTTATTTGCAACCATTGTAGGTTGCAGAATTATCAACAAAGGAATAAGAAAGATCTTGTCAGAAAATCTGGTTTGTAGCCCCAGCTAAGCCTACTAACCATTTCCAACAAGAGGCAGATATAAGTGATAATCCTGAATCCTCCAGACAAGCCCATCTTCCAGCTAAGTAAAACTGAGTGGCATCAGTTGATGTCACCTGTGGGAGAGAAATAATCCAGCTGAGCCATGCCCAGATACCTGATCCATAAACTATGAGATATAGTACAGTGGTAATTATTTTAAGTTGCTCTGATTTGGGGTAGAATGTTGAACTGAATTAAAAATACTTCAGGAAGGGCTATGGAACTTATACTAAAAAAAAAAAAAAAATTTCTACTGCATCCCAGTCAATATAATGTTTGGGATTGTAAAGAGATTAAAACAGACCCATTTCCCTTGCTTCAACTTTTCTTCTTTTCATTTTTTCCCTCTATCCCCCCAATTTATTAGCTCTCTCTCTCCTCTGAATCATGAAACCTTAACTAAAGGACAATCCACAAGGCTTACAAAACCAGATCTGAAAAGAACTGTTCTGACAGTTGCCAGAATGGGATTTCACCAAGTATCCTACGCAAGAGTAATGAAAAACAGAACACTCTCCAGCCATTCCAATCACAAGTTTTATAGCAGTTAGAGATGAAAAAAACAAAAACAAAAACTATGACATGGGCCAGCCCACAAGGATATACACCCTCTATTCACCTTACCCTATAAAACTCTAATTCTGTTTACATTAGGAAGTTGCTTAGTCTTCAGGTGCTCCCTGATGTACGTCAACTGATTAAAGACTTAAAGTCTACTGGTGCCATTTAACTATTGTTGTGCCTTGACAGAAACTATATAACTAATTTTCATATTGAATAGTATAAAATCTAATTTTGTGTTTTAAAAAACCAAACCTCTTGCCATTGAGTCGATTCCGACTCTTGTGACCCTATAGGACAGTGTAGAACTGCCTTATAGGGTTTCCAAGGAGTGGCTGGTGGATTTGAACTGTTGACCTCTTCGTTAGCAGCGGTATCACTTAACTACTACACCACCAGGGCTCCAAAACCTGCAGTCGAGTCCATTCCAACTCCTAGCGACCTCACGGGGTTTCCAAGGCAATAAATCTTTACCGAAGCAGACTGCAACATCTTTCTCCCACGGTGCAGCTGGTGGGTTCGAACTGCTGACCTTTCAGATAGTAATCTTCTGAGTGATAAAGTTAAGCTTAAGCAGTTGTTGTAGTTAGCAGCCGTGGAGTCAGCACAACAGAACTAAATGCTGCCTGGTCTTGTGCCATCCCTATGATTAGTTGTGAATCAAACCACTGTGATCCATAGGGTTTTCATTGGCTGATTTTCAGAAGTAGATCATCAGGCCTTTCTTCCTAGTCCATCTTAGGATGTAAGCACCTCTGAAATCTGTTCAACATCATAGTAACATGCAAGACTCCAGATGCATGATAGATTGAGGTACATTGGCTAGGAATTGAACCTTGATCTCCTGCATGCAAGGTGAGAATTCTACCACTGAACCACCACTGTCCTCTTTAAAAACTTAAAAAAAGAAATCAATCCACTGCCATCGAGTTGATTCTGACTCATAGCGACCCTATAGAACAGAGTAGAACTGCCCTCATAGGTTTTCCATGGCTGTAAATCCTTACAGAAGCAGGCTGTCACATCTTTCTCCAGTGGATTGGCTGGAGAGTCTGAACTGCTTACTTTTTGGTTAGCAGTCAAGCACTTTAACCGCTGCACCACTAGGGATCCTCTTTAAGAATTTAGGTGTATTAAATTTAAGATAACTTTTTTCACTGTTCCACGATGTTTTCTTAGGTTGTAATTGGGTTTAATATTGCTCATGCATTCTCAGTGAAATAAGGATGGAAAGACAATATTTCACAGTTTACAAGCCATTGAGGCATGAAGGCATATTGTTACTTCTTGCTATCACCTGTGTTTCCCCGGAGTTGTTCACATTGTGCCTCGACTCACTAAATGCTTTTCTAAAGTAGGTTTCAGATGAATGTCTTGGTTTCCTGCTGAAATAATAGCCTCTTACATGGTTTTATAGGATGTAAGACCCCTGTCTTAGTTAACTAGTGCTGCTGTAACAGAAGTACCTCAAGTGGATGGCTTTAACAAAGAGGAATTTATTCTTTCACAGTCTAGGAGGCTAGAAGTCTGAATTCAGGGTGCTAGCTCCAGGGTAAGGCTTTCTCTCTATGTCAGATCTGGGGAAAGGCCCTTGTCATCAAAAATCTTCCCCTGGTCTAGAAGCTTCTCAGCACAGGGACCCTGGGTCCAAAGGATGCACTCCCCTCCTGGTTCTTCACTCTTGGTGATATGAAGTCCCTCTCTTCTCTGCTCAATTATCTCTTTTATATCTCAAAAGGGATTGATTCAAGATAGAACCTAACCCTGTAGATTGAGTCCTGCCTCATTAACCTGTCTCTAATCCTGCCTCATTAACACCATGGAGGTTAACATTTACAACACATAGGATAATCACATCGGATCACAAAATGATGGACAACCACACAATACTGGGAATCACAGCCTAGCCAAGTTGATATACATTTTTGGAGGACACAATTCAATCCATAACACCCTGAGAGTAGGCTGTTTGTTTAAATTCTTGTATTCTTCCTAAATAGACACTCAATACGTATACACACAGGTGTATATTACACAAATTCACACTCAGAAAATGTTCTAATATATTATATTGTCATTTTTAAAGAGCTTCAAATATTAAGCTCTTCAAATATTTAGTATAAAATTATTATAAATATTAAGCTCTTCAAATATTGAGTACAAAATCATAAAGATTATAAAGATCGAATTTTGTTTTACACATTGACTGAAACCAAATACTCTTATAGATAATGGGTCCAATTATTGGTCCTTTAAGTGGAATACTTAAGAGTTCCTTTTCTGAGGAAAGTTTGCATCTGTTGAAGAAGTATTTGTTTTGCACTGACACAAGAGTAGAAATAGATAAACAGTTCTCAGCTCGAAAGGGATCCATTTTCTCTTAACACTAAGTCTTCTAAAGGCACTCCATATTAGAAAGTTAAAGAATATTCTGCACAGTTCGTGAGGGTTGACCAAGCATATGAAATTACTTATTCTCCCAGTGAAATAATGCTAAAGAAATTTTGTATATATTCGTGCACACACATATCAGCGCAAAGACGAGGAGGAAAGGAGAGAGGTATCTGAAGTAGAGACCTTCTGGAGAAGATAAAGCAGATGGTATTATATTATTATGTAAACCACAGTTAGAGAAATAGGTCATAAAAAAGTAGTAGTAAAAATGGTAGTCATTATTTCTCTGAGCACTAACAATTTCCAAGCACAGATCTGGCAATTTCAGAGATGGGGTAGGTAGCAAGTTGAGATAGAAATCAAGGTGATAATCTGAAGGACTGTTTGTAGCTGTTAAAGTCAGTATACTACTTCTACATGACACACACACACACACACACACACATATTTAGCCCAGCGAAGGCAAAGACAAAATCCAAAATGGCCTGAAGGGGGTAGAAAATCCACCTATAATAAAATCAGATTGATATCAGGCTTCTCATTATTAAAACCTGATGTTAAGAAAAAAATGAGATATACACTTAAACTGTTGAAATTCTATGTCCAGTAAAACTATCTGCTAACAGTGAGAGCAAGACTAAAGGCATTTTTCAAACTTCAAGGACTCTGAAATTCTCTGAATATGTTCTCCTCCATTCCCCCCAAACTAAAAAATAAGTATATATATCCATATATAAATACACATACATATACACATACACTTATGTATATGTGTGTGTATGTGTATACATATATAATATGCTGGTTTAGGAAAAAATAGGTATTGAAATTGGAACTTACGACAATCTGAGAAAAACATGTTATGTAAGAAAATTAATTCCCTATAATAAATAGTGTGATTAAGAAATTAGTTGATTAAGGTGAATGTATATGACAATATTTGTTATAACCTGCTTTTGTTCTCTGGGCTAAGAAGTATTATATTTCACTACAATTAATTTAAAAAGGACAGGATTTCCAAAGACAGGGTCAGGTCCCAATAGTCGCATGTTCTTTATTCTCTATCAAATATAACACCCAAATAATATTTAAATACCACCATCATTGAATTAAATCTTCTGCCTGAGAGTAAACCCTAGGAATATGAACTACTCCTAATGAGCGTGGTGGAGACTACGCTTGACAACCATACCTAGTTCTGTCAGCTCAACCATGTACTACCTTTTCAGAAAGGATGGCATATCAGGACCCTTCAAAACTACACTTTCAGGTCTGAAGGTATGTTCCAAATGGATATCAACATAAAACAACTTGTTTATATAAAATGCAAAGAGATATGCTTCTTCTCAATTCATTAACGGAGACATATATGGGGACAAACCAAGAAAATATGATTCCCACAAAAAAGCAGGTGTAATTTCAAATTAAGAGATGTTTGCCAATTTCCCTTAGTTCAGACACACAGCTGCCATACAGTAAAGGGCATGAGAAACTTGGCTGCCATATCTGCAAATGGAGAAGGAAAAAAAAAAAAAAAAAAAAAAGCAATAAAACCTGGATGTTTCAGTGTTTTCAAGCCTAAAATACAGTAATGCTATTCCTGAGTAATCCTAAAGAATGGTGAGAGAGGAAACAAGCTACTTTCCTAATCTTTCTTAGTGGGGGTGAGGAGTCAACAGAGATCATTTCATGTTGTTAACTCAAGAAATAAAGGTTTAAGTGTGGTATGCATTTAGAAATGCGATAATAATATGTATCATATACTTAATATCTTAAGCGGTTAAAACAGTTGACCTCTGGGAGAGCAGGGGCTGAATGTAAATTTTTCCTTTTCCTTTTATGCTTTGTTTTACACTCCCTTGTTATGCCCGCATCACTTTCATTATTGTATTACTATTATTTATCATTTGTAAATATTTTCTGAATATACTCTACAACAGATAGTTTAATATATGTTGAGACTTTTCATAAGAATATATAACTTCATTTATCAATCATAACATTTGGTTTCAATACTTGTGCATACAAAATAGGAGAAAAATAAAATCGAAGGCAGGAAGAAGGGAAGGAATAAAGTGAAGAAGGAAGGAGGGAAGGGAGGGAGGAAGAAGGAGGAAGAAAAAAGGAGGAAGGGAAGAGGGAGGGAGGAAAGGAACAGAGGGAGGGAGGAAAGGAGGAGGGAGGGACAGAAGAAGCACTTCTGACCCAATGGCTTTGGAAATACAAGAGCAGTCAGTTCCAAGGAAGTGGCATATGTATAAGTAATGCTCAAACACCACACCAAAAGCACAACAAGCAAGATCCCATTAATGAAAAGTTTATTTCTAAATGCTCAAACAGTTCTTTGCATAAAGAAGTGTTCCATACGACATAGTAGTTTATGGACACTGTTGTTGAGTTTAATTTATATACGCCTCAAAAAATGAGGTTTCTGATTTACGAAGATTTTTTTTTTTTTTTAATTTACCACATCTGCATTATGTTTACACATGGAACAGAGATTAGCAGTGTGCTCATCTGTAACAAAGTGTTTTTTGGCAAGAGAAAAGATAGTCATTTTCAGCACCTCCCAGAAAATTCAGTGAAACATGTAAAGATCATTTATCTCCTGCTACGTTTTTTGGAAGAAGGGATTACATTGTGGTATTTAAGGGAATTACTTGTTAGTATTATCATAACTTAGTTGATAATGTTTTTCCACATAACATATATCTTCTTGATTAAAAGTGTACTATGCCAACCTAAATTATATAATTACCATAATATAAAACTTAAGTTTATTTACTGTGGTAAATATATATGTAACAAAACATTTGCCATTGGTCTTATAATAACATTCTTCAAACCATGTGTATTAATGTATTAAGTGTGACAAATTACCACAATCTTAGTGGCTTGTTGTTGTTAGTTGATGTTAATTTGATTTCAACTCATCGCGACCCCCATGTGTGTCGGAGTAGAACTATGCTCTATAACGTTTTCAATGACTGATTCTTCTGAGGCGCGGAGGTTGGACTTGAATCTCCAACATTTTAGTTAGTCGTTGAGCGTGTGAACTGTTTGCACCACCCAGGGACTCCAACTAGAGAATAGGCCATAGTAAAAAATACCAATAGACTGCTGCTTTGACATCACATCTTCATCAAACATGCATCACAAAAACTGAGATGGAAATTCTCCTGTTCCTAGAAACAACTAAACTCTCTGCATTTAGGACACTTGATCCGTACCCTGTCAAACCACATACTCTTAATCTCTAACTTAATATGTGAAATACTATGTATAGGATGTGTCTTAAGCCAATTACTTTTGAGATATAAAAGGAGCAGATTAGGCACAGAAGCAAGCAAGTGGAGATGGAAGAAATAGACACCAGGACACATGAAGACTGCCAAGAAACATAGGAAGAGAAAGTGAAAAGAGGCGAAGACCTTCCCCCAGAGCCGAAAGAGAGAGAGCCTTCCCTTAGAGCCAGTGCCGTGGATTCAGACTTCTAGCCTTCTAAACTTCGGGAAGATAAATTTCTGTTCATTAAAGCCACCCACTTGTGGTATTTCTGCCACAGCAGACTAGAAAACTAAGACACTTAATAAATAAAATGACCTATTAGGCAAAAATCTTTTCCAGTTTTTGCTGTTTGTCATTTGTATTTTGAGTTTGTTTATTGTCAATCTATATGCCCTGTAAATTTTTAAACTATGGTAAAATTTATTGATCTTTTATATTTTGGTTTTCTATTTTAGGAATTTAGGAAGGGCTTCTCATACATGTTTTCTCCAGTATTTTATGGTTTGATTTTTGAAGTTTAAATATTTTATTCATATAAAAATAGTTTTTATGTAATATGTGAGAGAGCTAACTTAATTTTTTCAGATGTCTACCTAGTTTTCCCAGCAAGTTATATAATTACCTATTTTTTTTTGCTTATAGCTTTTTAAAAGTCATGTTATCATACACTAATTTCTCTTGTATTTGTGTATTTTTAAAATTTGAATATATCTGAAAGTGTAAGATATATTTTCTTAGGAAAAAAACTTTCTTTTTGTTCAGTATGAGATATTTTAAGAATTTCACAAAAATCATGTAAATATAACTTAGGATCCCAGGCTAACCACTGAAAACTCATTTAATCCTTAATACATATTTTTAGAGTGGAAAACATCTGAAAATAGTATTTTTCAAATCAAAGTAATCAAATAAACAGAGACATAGGAAATTGAATTTTGAAAAAAAACAGATTTTGTAGAACAAAGGAGAAGTAATGAACTGGCATTTGTAATTACTTAAAAGTTATTTAACTGAATACTTTTCTAATTAAAGTTAAAATAAATGAAATTTTATTTATTTTTGTTTCCCAAATGCTCACATTTACCATGACTTTTCCGTCATTATTTAAACATTGAATTTGTTTTGGTTTTCAGTTGTTTGAGCTGTTTACTTTTGGCTCAAAATGGAATGAATACAGTAAAAGCAAAATAAGATAGCAGAGAAGGATAAAAAGCAAAAGAATAAGAGATAATTCTATGAGGTAAATTTAGATGTATAAAGTAAGCTCGGAATTAGAAATTAACTACAGCTAATGCTTGAATAAGAAACCCTGGTGGCGTAGTGGTTAAGCGCTACTGCTGCTCACCAATTAGTCGGCAGTTCGAATCCTCCAGGCACTCCCCTATGGGACAGTTCTACTCTGCCCCATAGGGTAGCTATAAGTCGGAATCAACTCCAAGGCAAAGGGTTTTAATGCTTGAATATGTAAAGAATATTAAAGTGGCACTAACAAAAATGCGTGCGACGGAGTTGAAGGATGTCACGTGCACAGTTCTCTCCTGGTGAAGGATCTGGCACAGGGCAGATAGAGAGTGTTTCCTTAGCTCTGGGGTTACAGGGCACTAGTAATGGTTTAAAGAGCCCTGGTGGTGCTGTGGTTGGAGTGCTTGGCTGCTATCCGAAAAGGTTGGTGATTCGAACCCACTAGCAGCTCTGCAGGAGAAAAGACCTGGTGATCTGCACCAGTGAAGACTTCAGCCTAGGAAACCCTATGGGGCTTCTGTCCTATAGGGTCGCTATAAGTCCGAAATGACTGGAAGGCCCAAAACAACAGCAGCAACGGTTAAGCATTAGGTTGCTAACCAAAAGATCTGCAGTTCTAACCCACCAGTAGCTGCACTGGAGAAACGGCCTGGCAGTTTGATCCCAGAAAGAACACACTCTAGAAAACCCTACGGGAAAGTTCTATTCAGTCCTATAGGGTTACTATGAGTTGGAATCTACTCAAGGGCACATAACAACAACAGCTGATGCCAGGGTGGAAGGGTGAAAGTAGAGAGAAGAAAAAAGAAGGGAATCTCTGTACTGGAAGCCATGGGGTGTGGGGAGAGAGGGAGAGACAATACATGCGAGAAAATATGATAAATTTGCTAAAAATTTGCGATTATGGCAAAGATATGGCTGACTGGCAGAGAAAAACAAAGATTTATAGAATATTAATCAAATAGTTTGATTTGTATGCCTTATATATTCTACATATAGTTCTTTTGCATTAGCTGATCTGTTATAGTAATTTAGTAAATTTTAAAATAAGAAACCTATTTTTACCTTTAAAAAAATTCTGATAGTTCATAAACTGTCATTACTCCCAATAATGTAATATTCCTAATTATACACCCATTGGTGTATCTACGGAAAATAGCGCCTGTAGCAAACACTGCAGCTGCGCCCCTGCAGAGGTGCAGCAAGGGTAAAGAGCGCCCAGGGGCAATCTCTAAATTGCGCCTCCCCCACCCCATTGGAGCGCCCAGGGGCAATCTTTAAACTGCCCGATCCCCTCCCCTGCCCCAAATTTCAGGATGAATAGACACAGAGGCACATCAGCAGAAAGGGCTTCCCTCCTCTTGTCTGGCTGCCTCAGTCAGGTGCCTTTCGTATTTGCGGTGCCTCCAAATGTCACTCCGCACCTTCTCTGGGGTGCCCCCTTTCACTTGTGCCCAGGGCAATTGCCCCCTCTGCCCCTGCCTCCTTGCTATGTCTCTGCAACCCTGTCCAAATATGACACCCATCTTTTAGATAACTACACCATAATATCAGCTCAAAAATACAAATCATGCTCGTTAATCTTCTACTTACCACATTATAGCACTACATGAAAATTACAACTGCTTCTTCCCTGCTTTGGGGAGATTGTTTTGCAAACTGGAACTGCTAATGAAAGACAAGTTCACATAGACATTTTATTAATATCATTTATTTTCAGCTTGGAATCCACTATGTGTTGCTCACATTCTTTGATACACACGTTTGCGTTTTAACAACTAAGTCTCTCCTTATCCCTTTGAGATACATAAATTGAATAGCAGGCGGTTTTCTCAGTGAGTGTCTTCAAATGAGACCTTAATAACTGAGTAGCTGTCTTTAGTCCTTAAAGGTGGAATTTGGTTTTATACACTAAGTGAAGCATGTCACTATACACTAACAAGCCGCATGACGTCCGTTCAGGCAATGTCCAACCACATATATGTCTGTAGTCCCATAAAGTTTTTTTTTTTAAAGGAAAAGCAGCTCTCCTTTAAAAAAAAAAAAAAAAATTCCCTAATGCGTGCAGGCACGCATTATGTGGGCAGGCAGCAATGGCCAGCGTAGGCTGAAGGGGCTGGGGTGGTGGGAACTAGGCTGCCCCTGCTTCCCAGGCAGGTGGAACAGCAGGTGGGGTTGGGCTTCTGCCGCTCCAAGTCCCTCAGAGCTTGCTTCCTCTAGCTCTGCTCCCACCGCTGCCCTCTCAGCCACCTCCGGCAGCAGCTGTGGCAGCAGCGGCGACCAGAATGACCGGAACAGGGCTTCCGTAAGGTATTCATATACAGGCATACCTCATTTTACTGCCCTTCACTTTATTGCACTTGACAGATATGCCTTTTTTACATATTGAAGGTTTGTAGCAACCCTGCATCAAGCAAGCCTATCTGTGCCATTTTTCCAGCAGCATGTGCTCACTTCCTGTCTCCCCTGTTTTGTTAATTCTCGCAGTATTTCAAACTTTTTCATTATTATTATATTTGTTATAGTGATCTGTGATCAGTCATCTTTGATGTTACTATTGTAATTGTTTTGGGGTGCCACAAACTATGCCTATATAAGAGCGCAAACTTAATCCATAAATGTTGTAGGTGTTCTGACTGCTCCACTGACCAGCTGTTTCCCGTCTCTCTCCCTCTCCTCAGGCCTCCCTATTCCCTAAAACATGACAATATTGAAATTAGGCCAATTAATAACCCTAAAATGGCCTCTAAGTGTTCAAGAGAAAGGAAGAGTCACGTGTCTCTCACTTTAAATCAAAAGCTAGAAATGATTAAGCTTAGTGAGGAAGGCATGTCTGTCGACAGCTAAAATAGGCTGAAAGCTAGGCCTCCTGTGACAGTTAGCTAAGTTGTAAGTGCAAAGGAATAGTTCATGAAGGAAATTAAAACTTCTACTCCAGTGAACACACAAATGATAGAAAAGTGAAACAGCCTTATTGCTCATATGAAGGAAACTTTAGTGGCCTGGAGAGAAGGTCAAACCAGCCACAACATTCCCAAAAGCTTAATGCAATTAAGCCAGAGCTTAATCCAGAGCAAGGCCCTAACGCTCTTCAATTCTATGAAGGCTGAGAGAGTGAGGAAGCTGCAGAAGAAAAGTTTGAAGCTAGCAGAGGTTGGTTCGTGAGGTTTAAGGAAAGAAGCCATCTCCATAACATAAAAGTGCAAGGTGAAGCAGCAAGTGCTGATGTAGAATCTACAGAAAGTCATCCAGAAGATCTAGCTAATTGATGAAGGTGGCTACACTAAACAACAGATTTTCAATGTAGACAAAATAGCCTTATACTGGAAGAAGATGCCACCTAGGACTTTCATAGCTAAAGTGGAGAAGTTGATGCCTGGCTTCAAAGCTTCAAAGGACAGGCTGACTCTCTTGTTAGGGGCTAATGCAGCTGGTGACTTTAAGTTGAAGCAGATGCTTACTTATCATTCCAAAAATCCTAGGGCCCTTAAGAATTATGCTAACTCTACTCTGTCTGTGCTCTATAAACAGAACAACAAAGCCTAGATGACAGCCCATCTGTTTACAACATGGTTTACTGAATATTTTAAGCCCACTGTTGAGATATACTTCCCAGAAAAAAAAAAAGATTCCTTTCAAAATACTAGTTCTCATTGACAATGCACCTCATCACACAAGAGCTCTACTGGAGATGTACAAGGAGATTAATGCTGTTTTCATGCATGCTAACACAACATCTATCCTGCAACCCATGGGACAAGAAGTAATTTTGACTTTCAAGTCTTATTATTTAAGAAATACATTTTGTAAGGGTATAGGGTTGCTATGAGTTGGAATTGACCCCACGGCAACAAGTTTGGTTTGTTTTTGGTGTATAGCTTCCATAGACAGTGATTCCTATGATAGATCTGGGCAAAGTATATGGAAAACCTTCTGGAAAGGATTCAACATTCTAGATGCCATTAAGAACATTAGTGATTCATGAGAGGAGGTCAAAATATCAACATTAACAGGAGTTTGGAAGAAGTTGATTCCAGCCCTCGTGGATGACTTTAAGAGGTGGAAGACTTAAGTGGAGGAAGTAACTGCAGATGTGGTAGAAACAGCAAGAGAACTAGAATTAGAAGTGGAGCCTGAAGTTGAAATTGAATTGCCGCACTGTCATGATAAAACTTTAACGAATGTCATGGTTTGAATTATGTCCCCCCCAAAACGTGTATATCAGTTTGGCTGGGCCATAATTCCTGGTACTGTGTGATTTTCCTGTATGTTGTAAACCTGCCTCTATAATGTTAATGAGGGAGGATGTGGCAGTTGTGTTAGTAAGGCAAGACCTGATCTACATGACTGGATTGTGTCCTGAGGCAATTCTTGAGATATAAAAGACAGAGGGGAGCAGTGAGACAGGACGACCTCATACCATCAAGAAAGCAGTGCAGGGAGCAGAGCGTGTCCTTTGTACCGGGGTCTCTGTGCCGAGAAGCTCCTAGCATGGTGGAACACTGAAGAGAAGGCCGAGAGAGAGAAAACCTTCCCCTGGAGCTGACGCCCTGAATTTGGACTTTTAGCCTACTTTACTGTAAGGAAATAAATTTCCCTTTGTTAAAGGCATCCACTTGTGGTATTTCTGTTGTAGCAGCACTAGATGACTAAGACAACGAATGAGGAGTTGCTTCTTTTAGATAAGCAAAGAAAGTGGTTTATTAAGATGGAATCTACTCCTGGTGAAGATGCTGTGAACATTGTTGAAATGACAACAGAGGATTTAGAATATTACATAAACTTAGTTGATAAAGCAGCCTCAGGATTTGAGAGGACTGACTCCAATTTTGAAAGAAGTTCTGTGGTGGGTAAAATGGTCTCAAACAGCATTGATACTACAGAGAAATCTTTGGTAAAAGGAAGAGTCAACAGATGCAGAAAACTTCATTATTATCTTATTTTAAGAAATTGCCACAGCTACCCCAACCTTCAGCAACCACCACCCTGATCAGTCAGCAGCCATCAACATCAAGGCAACATTCACCACCAGCAAAAAGATTACAACTCATTGAAGGCTCAGATGATGGTTAAGCATTCTGTAGAAATATTTTTTAATTAAGGTATGTGCATTGTTTTAGACATAATGCTATTGCAGACTTAGTAGACTACAGTATAATGTAAACATAACTTTAACATGCACTTGGAAACAAAAAAAGTCATGTGACTTGCTTTATTGTGAAATTCTCTTCATTGCAGTCATCTGGAACCAAATCTGCAATATCAATGCCTGTAACAGGTTTTATGGGGATTGGTTTGTAACTGTGAATTGTACATAAGTCAGAAGTTCATAACCTGGGGACTGCCTGTATATAATATGGTGCTTGCACAACATCCAAATCACATAATGTCTTATTTCACAGAACGTATCATGGACTTTAAGTGACACATGACTGTACTGAGATTTGTATAACACCTAACTGAATTAGACACTATCTTCTCCCCGTAGTGGCAGAAATGACAAAGGGGCATTGTGATATTGTATAAGCATTATCTTCAATACCTGTCTCAATCACTGTCATAGCATATTCAATATGTTTATGAATAAAAATAGATAGTAGCCTCTCTTCATTTATTTTTATAATCATATAACTAAAACAATTTCTTTCTTTTACTCTACTCTGTAGAAATTACAAGCATAAAGGACAAACACTGTTATAGCCAAGATACTTTTACTGAAGCAAAAGGTATTCATGAAACACCAGGTAATGAGGAAAATAAATTATGTTTTTTTTTTTTAATTTCCCTAATAATGTTAGGATTCTAGGAATTCAGTGTAACTACATAGATAAATTGGAGGGTCAATATTATAGTTAAAACATAGAGGAAATAAACTAATGACTCTTACAACACAAACTAATTTAGAGGAAAGAAGGAAAGAATGCATTTATAAACACTTTAATTTTTCATAATTTTTCTTTTAGAAAATAACATGGTGCATAATTACTTGTAATAATATTAACTAAACAACAAAAACAATAGACTAGAAATAAAATATGCCAAAGAATATCATAATGCAAAATTTACAAAGAAATAACATACATTTGCTAATTCAAGTTGAACAAGGTATTTACAAGTTAAAAAATAGCTCGTATTTAAATAATTGGATTAAGATTTATTTCCATATTTGATTTAAACATGTACATTATAAACTATTAGTCCCAAGTATGCAAACATTATACAAACTCCCAAAAGTTGAGCTCAGAGGTGAATATGAGTGATTATGAAAGTAAATGTAATTCTTTGGACGCATGGGTCATATGTGCTAATCATTAGAATCTTATGTACTAATAAATCTCCTTGCATTTTAAAACCAAACTACTGACTGACAGACGTTTAGAGCTCCTTTGAGTGAATTCTGTTATTCGTAATTATTCTCTAGCTTTGTTCTATTGTGGCCAGAGGGATACATTTTTAAGGTGAAGTGATGATTACTAGGTGCCATCTGTTACTCTATGTAATATTCTTTTTGCTTGATGTGCTGTATAAGGATCAAACCCTCAAATTTGACCTCATCAGCACCATGATCTAGATAATGGATCTAGTTAGTACCAATATAATTCATTCATATTCTATTGCTGAACACATCCAAGTCTCAACTCATATTTGATTAAATTTCCATTAATCATTATTAAAGATTCCTCTGTGCAAATGAAATGGCATTTAGTTCGTTTAACATATAATTGAGTTCTAATTGAGCAGCAACTGTTTTATATAATTGTTAAGTACTTTTGAATGTAAAATTACACAGGTACCAATTTTGTCAGTAAAGTTTTATGTACCACTCAGTTTGCCCATTAACTTCATATTCTTGATACTAGAGCAATAGTTATTGGTTCATTCTGGTTAATGTTATCCCCATCACTAGTCTCAGTCCTCATTAGTTATGTGGTATCATGATTTCAGGGGAATAAATTCCACCTTCTGAATATCTTTAAAAAAGTTATATATATTTTTTCCAGTTCTGTATGGAGAGATAAATGCCCTTTATTGCAAAAAGCAAGTAGGCATCAGCTGTTCTGTTAGAAAAAACTCTTTCACCTAGAGGAAGCTATCCCAGCTTGTGAACAAGGCCACCAAACCCAAGAAAAAAACATATTATTTGACATTATCAAAATCATAAATACAGTGTTTCCTTCCCAAATCTGTAACAGTCTATTCCTAAATGGAAACTGGAAGCCCCTGTACAAACGAGTTTTTTTGTTTGTTGTTTTTTACATTAATACTCTGTAGGCTTAAGATTCAATTTCATTTTCCTTAATTTTTATAATGGTGAGGACATTCAGAGAGTACATGAATGAAGAAAATACTTCAGAAGGAGATTCAACGGCAGGATAGAGTATACAGTATCAAGGGCAAACCTTGCTGTAGTGGTAGCATGTGAAGTTTTTCAGTCATGGACTCAAGCTAGATTTGATTGCTTATATTTGAAATCTAACACTTTCATCTACCAGTTATATGACCTTGGTCCTATAATTAAAATCTCTGCACCTCATTTCCTCATTTGACAAGAATGATGATAATGATTCTTACTATATGTGAGGGATAATGTTGTTAGGTGCCATCAAGTCAGTTCTGACTCATAGCGACCCTATGCACCACAGAATGAAACACTACTTGGTCCTGGCACCATGCTCACAATCGTTATTATGCTTGAGCCCACTGTTGCAGCCATTGTGTCAATCCATCTCGTTGCAGGTCTTCCTCTTTTTTGCTATTTTACCAAGCATAATGTCCTTCTCCAGGGACTGATCCCTCCTGATAACATGACCAAAGTATGGAAGACGTAGTCTCACCATCCTTCCTTCTAAGGAGCATTCTGGTTGTACTTCTTTCAAGACAGATTTGTTCGTTCTTTTGGCAGTCCTTGGTATATTAAATATTCTTTGCCAACACCACTATTCAAAGGCATCAATTCTTCTTCGGTCTTCCTTATTCATTGTCCAGCTTTCACATGCATATGATGCAACTGAAAATACCATGGCTTCGGTCAGGTGCACCTTAGTCCTCAAGATGACATCTTTGCTTTTCAACACTTTAAAGAGGTCTTTTGCAGCAGATTTGCCCAGTGCAATGCGTCTTTTGATTTCCTGACTGCTGGTTCTATGGGTGTTGATTGTGGATCCAAGTAAAATGAAATCCTTGACAACTTCAATCTTTTCTCCATTTATCATGATGTTGCTTATTGGTTCAGTTGTGAGGATTTTTGTTTTCTTTATGTTGAGGTGTAATCCATACTGAAGGCTGTGGTCTTTGATCTTCTTCATAAGTGCTTCAAGTCCTCTTCACGTTCAGCAAGCAAGGTTGTGTCATGCGGATAATGCAGTTGTTAATGAGTCTTCCTCCAATCCTGATGCCCCTTTCTCTTTCATATCATCCAGCTTCTCAGATTATTTGCTTAGCATACAGATGGAATTGGTATGGTGAAAGAATGCAACCCTGATGCACACCTTTTCTGATTTTAAACAACACAGTATCCACTTGTTCTGTCTGAACAACTGCCTCTTGATCTGTGTTCAGGTTCCTCAAGCACAATTAAGTGTTCTGGAATTCCCATTCTTCACGATGTTAAACATAATTTGTTAAGATCCACACAATCGAATCCTTTGCATAGTCAATAAAACACAAGTAAACATCTTTCTGGTATTCTCTGCTTTCAGCCAGGATCCATCTAACAACAGCAATGATATCGCTGGTTCCACTGAATTTCTGACAGTTCCCTGTTCAACATACTGCTGCAGCCGCTTTTGAATGATCTTCAGCAAAATTGTACTTGCATGTGATATTAATGATATTGTTGAATAATTTCCACATTCGGTTTGATCACCTTTCTTGGGAATAGGTATAAATATGGATCCCTTCCAGTCGGTTGGCCAGGTAGCTGTCTTCCACATTTCTTGGCATAGATGAGTGACACTTCCAGAGCTGCATCCATTTGTTGAAACATCTCAACGATATTCCATCAATTCCTGGAGCCTTGTTTTTTGCCAATGCCTTCAGTGCAGCTTGGACTTCTTCTTTCAGTACCATGAGGGATGATATGAATTAAATGGACTGTTGTTTATAGCACACTTGAAACAATTCCTGCCAAATGATAATGATAGGTATTTTTTTAATTACTCCACATTATTAAGGGGAAAATAGACTTAACCAAATGCATTTTTTTGACTAGATGCCTACGAATAAAAGTTTACAATTTTAGAGATCTGGCCTCCATCAAAGTAAGAGAGTAGCTAAGCACACTTGAGACATAAAAACAATAAATTAAATGTTTGTTGAATGAATAAAAGAAGCACAAAAAGAAACAGAAAGAAGATGGGGACTGAAGGGTAAGGAAGCTCAAAGAGGGACAAGGTTTTAAGGGTTTTGTGTTAAGAAACAATTGTTCAGATTTTCAACATGATTTTAAAAATGATTAGTATTTCAGTTCAGCTTCTATATTTAAAAAGCTTGGAACATATTACTCCCTTCCTCACAATAAAAAAGGCCGATAAACTGAATATCAAGAACTGGCTTTTTTTTTGACCCATCAGAGAAGCAAAAATGTAGGACAACTGCCACACTGAAATCTAGAGAAACAGGCAAATCCAGACACTCACAGCTAAATTCTGCTTACCTGGAGCAGAAGCCACTTGAGCCATAAACTAGCAGGACACAAATTGTTGAAGGCTGTGTGTGGACTACCCGAGAGTGATAATCTCCTGGGGACTGCAATTTTAGGGAAATTCCCACATATTCATGAGCTTTACCTCTAGGAACCCTACACCAAATTCTCATGGTAAAGATCTGAGAAAAATCCCCTCAGGATTCTGATACAGAGAGAATGAGTTTAATAATTTTGAAATTTGTCCATTAAAAAAGTCTACATTCCAAAAAAAAAATTTGTCAGAGCCTATTCCAAGCTGAGAGAAAAAAATTCCTCCCACTCAAGACCCCTCCAGCCTTCCTGTCTCACCAAAAGGAAAATGGATAATAATTTTAAAAAGTCATAGAGGTCAGGGTTTCAATGAAAAATTGATTGGGAATGCTGCAGCTAGACAAATGAATAAAAGAAAAACAAAAGAAGAAAAACTATACTCTAGAGAAACATTTGTGAAGGTAACCACCTCAAGACACAGGCCCAATAGAATAGTGACATATAGTTGAGAGATTATGGAATGCTCTTCCTCCTACATACCTTACCACCACACCAACAGGGCTGTGGTTTAATAACTGTGGATTACAGCAAAAAGTTTCAAGACACAGACTTTCTGACAAGAAGTATTTACAGAAGACCAGAGTCAACAGAGGAGACAACAACAAGGGTATTAAAAGCATCTGAAGCCTCTAGCTCTGATATCTAGAACAAATATTAAACACAGTCCATCTTCTAACAAGATTAACATAAATCATCATACTAAATCCCTATTTATCTCAGTTCCTGCTACCCCATACAAAATGTCCAGTTATCAACAAAAAAATTATAAGATATAATAAATGGAAAGAAAAAAAAGTCTGAAGATAAAAAGCAAGCATCATAACCTGACTCATTATGGTATAGATAACACAGAATAGTTATCAGACAGGAAATTTAAAATTGCTATGTATTATGTCATAGTAATATGTACTCTGTTAAAGGAGCCCTAGTACTATGTATTATGTCAAAGGAGCCCTGGTGGCACAGTGATTAAGTGCTCAACTATTAACTGCAAGGTCAGCGGTTTGAACCCACCAGCCACTCTGCGAGACGAAGATGTGGCAGTCTGCTTCCATAAAAATTATATCCTTGAAAACCCTATGGGGCAGTTCTACTCTGTTCTATAGGGTTGCTATGAGTTGGAATTGACTTGATAGCAATGGGTTTGGGTTTAGTATGTATTATGGCAAATGAAAAAGTAGACAACCTGGAAGAATAGATAGGTAATGTAAGAAGAGAAATGGAAAATCTAAGAAAGAATAAAAGGAAATACTAGAAATCAAAAATACTGTCAAAGAAATGATGACTGCCTTTGATAGGCTTATCAGTACACTGGACATGACCAAAGAAAAAAAATAGTGACCTTGAAGATAGATTAACAAGTAATTCCCAAACGGAAATGCAAAGAGAAAAAGAAAAATTAAGCAGAACATCCAAGAACTGTGGGACAAATTCAAAATGTGTAACATAGACATAATTGGAACATCACGAGAGAGAGAGTAGAATAAATATTTGAAGTAATAAAGTGTCAAAACTTTCTAGAATTAGTAATAGACACCAAACCACATATCCTGTAGACTCAGAGAATACTTAGTAAGAAATATCAAATACACATACACATAGACACACACACATCTCCCCTCCACCCCAGGAGTATCACATTCAAAATAGAAAACTAAAGACATGGAGAAAATCTTGGCAGAAGCCTTACTCTTAGAGGAACAAGGATAAGAATGAAAGTGTTGAAGGAAAGGAAAAAAAAGAAAAACTCTGAAATTCTATACCCAGCCAAATTACACTTCAAACATATAGGAGAAATAAAGACATTCTCTGACAAACAAAAATTAAGAGAATTAATTGCCAACTGACCTATCTTTCAAGGAATGCTAAAAGAAGATGTTCAGGCAGAAGAAAAATGATAACTATCAGAACTTGTTCTTACATAAGAAAGGAAGAGCATCAGAAAAGGAATAATGGAGATAAAATATTTCTTTTTATTCTTGATTGATTTAAAAGATAACTGTTTAAAGCAATAATAGTAACAGTGTGTTAGGTTATCATAGCATATGTATAAGTGAAATGGATGACAGTACTATCACAAGTGAGGAGGAGGGAAGAATTAGGAATTTTCACTTATAAAGGTAACTGCACATCCCAGAGTGGTACACCTACTCCTCACTTATCAACTATCATTTTTCATTTACAACAATAGTAAAAAAAATCTACTATCTGACTATTTTAAGCATTAATGACGTATGTTTGGCAGTAACAAACACCAAGATGTGAGGCAAGAGTAACACTGGCTGCAATGGTTCAGGTTATATGTCACCTTGGGTGGGACACGATTCTCAGTGGTTTGGGAGTTATGTAATGATATAATTTAGCAGTTTTGTAATTATATAATTTCGCAGTTATATAATGATATAGTCATCCTCCATTTTGTGATCTGATGTGGTCATCCTCTGTTTTCACATAACGCCGATTTTCACATAACGACCTGTCTTTGGGACTTAACCATATCAATAAGTGAGGAGTGTGTGTAAAGAGTTATTTGAAGTTAGACTTAAATTTGTACAAATTGTATATTGGAAAATACAGGGTAACCACTACAAAAGTAAAAAAAAAAAAAAAAAAGTATATTTGATATACTAAGAGGTGAGATAAAATGGAATCGTGTAAAATTTTCAATGAAAAACATAGGACCTGAAAAAACTGGGAAAAAAGAATCAAAGAACAAATGCAACAAATAGAAAACAGTTACCTAAATGGTAGATATTAATCAAGGAATGCCAATAATCCCTTTAAATGTGAATACAAATAAACAAGTAAAAGAGATTGTCAGAATTGATAACAATACATGATCAACATATGTGGTCTACAAGAAACTCATTTTAAATACAAAGACTCAAATGAGTTAAAAATAAAGGGATAGAGAAAGATATACCATACTAACACTAAAAAGAGAGCTGGGGTAGCTATATTAATTTCAGAAAAAGTAGACTTCAGAACAAGGAAGATTATCAGGGATTAAAAAAAGAGCATCACATAATTAAAAAGGAGTCAGTTCTCCAAGAAGATACAACATTCCAAAACATGTATACATCTAACAACATAGCATCAAAATACATGAGACAAAAACTAACAGAACTGAAGGAAGAAACAGACAAATCTACTATCACAGTTGGAGACTTCAACATCCTTCTGTTGGTAAGAGATAGATTAAACATGCAGAATATAAAAAAGATATAGGTGAACTGAACAATACTATCAGTCGACTTGATTTAATTCATATTTATAGAATACTGCATTCAACAGCAGAATGCATATTCTTCTCAAACTCATGTGGAACATTCACCAAGATAGAACATATTCTGGAACATACAAATTTAACAAATTTAAAAGGATAGAAATTATACAAAGTATGTTCTCAGACAATGATAAAATTAACTATAAATCAGTAACAGAAAGATTGCTAGAAAATTCCCAAATACTTGGAGATTAAACAACATACTTGAAAATAACACAACGGTCAAAGAAGAAGTCTCAAGAGAAATGTAAAACTATTTTGAACTAAATGAAAATAAAAATAAAACTTATTGAAATGAAGGAAGGAAAAAATGAATAAACAAATGAACAAATGAAAGAAAGAAAGGGAAGGAGGGAAGAAGAAGAGGAGAAAAAAGGAGGAAGGGAGGGAGGAAAGAGAGACATAAATTATCAATACATGAAATGAAAGAAAGGTCATTACTATTGATTCCATTAACAATAAAAGGATAATAAACAAATAACATGAATAACTTTATGTCCACAAATTTGACAGTTCAGTTGAAATGGACCAGTTCCTTGAAAGATACAAATTACCAAAACTCACACAGGAGAAACAGTTAACCTGAATAGCCTTGTATTTATTAAAGAAGTTTAATAAATACTAACCTTTCAATACAGAAGCTACAATCACTAGATGATTTCACTGAACCATCTAATAAAGGATACCAGTTGTTTACAAGTTTGTTTGTTTTTTCAGAAAATAGAAGCAGAAAAAATATTTCCTAACTCCTTCTATGAAGCCAGCATTACCAAAACCATATAAAGATATATAAGAACAGTCAAGACTGGCATTGTTTATTCTGATTCATGAAATTCTACAAAAAAGTCTTTTTAAAAATATAATAGTTTATTAATATGTCATAATATACCTATCAATCATTTTCCTATGTGTCAGTTATAACCAAATACATAGTGAAATTACATTAACAATATGAAAATTATAAATTACCTAGCAATTATCTTTAAAAGCAACTAAAAAATTTAAAAAAAAAATTATGGAAGGAAAATTTATTGTTTAAATCTTTGAGGGTCTGCCAAATTCTTTTCCACAGCATCTGCACCATTTTACAATCTCATCAGCAATGGGTGAGAATTTCAATTTCTCCACATCCTCACCAGCACTTGTTATTTTCTGATAATAGCCATTATAATGCGTGTAAGTGGTATTTCATTGTGGTTCCAATCATTTTTAATAAATTTTAAAATTTAGAATATTTTTATATTACAAAGAAATTGTGAAGATAGTACAGAAAATTTCCATATACCCTACACTTATTTTCCCCTATTGTTAATATATTACATTATTAGGGTACCTTTGTCACAATTAATAAAGTAATATTGATATATTATTATTAACTGAAGTCCATACTTTATTCAGATTTCCTTACTTCCTACCTAATGTCCTCTTTCTGTTCTAGGATCTCATCCAACGTGCCACATTAAATTGAATTGTCATGTCTCCTTAGGCTGCTATTGGCTGTGACAGTTTCTCAGACTTTCCTTGCTTTTGATGACCTTGATAGTTTTGAGGCATACTGATCATATATTTGGTAGAATGTCCCTCCAGTGTTCTTCATTGTTAGGAAAGTAATTGACTTTTTTATAATGGTCTTGTACTCTGTAACCTTGCCGTACTTATCAGTCCCAGGAGTTATTTATTTCTTATTTTCTCAGATTTTTATGTATTTTCTCCGTAGACAATCATACTCATCGTGAATAAAGACAGCTTTATTTATTTCTTTACATGATATAATCCCTGAAAGGGATAATTGCTAGGTAATTTATAATTTTTATATCGTTAATTGCTAAGTAATTTATAATTTTCATATTGTTAATGTAATTTCACTATGTATTTGGTTATAATTGACACATAGAAAAATGATTGATATATTTTCTATTATGACACTTTAATAAACTATTATATTTTTAAAAAGACTTTTTTTAGAATCCCATGAATCAGAATAAACAATGCCAATCCCGACTGTTCTTAATATCATCTCTTTTTATTTTCCTGTAACATTGACTATAACTTTCATGAAGATATTTAAGTGCATTTCTAATGAGGACATTTATGTAAATGCCTCTAATATTTCATTATGAAGTCAGAATTTTTTTCTGTTGATTTTGATAGCTATTCACTATTAAGTAAACAGAGTTCCTTCTTTTCCTTCTGTTTTAAGTTATTTTATTGGGTACAAGTGTCCAATTTTTCAATGATTCTGTAATTATTAAGGTGATCATATGATTTCACACATTGGTCTATACATGTATGATGTATTTTCCCAACTTTTGCATTGCACAAAAAAAAAAAACTGCAAAGCCAAGACGTATTTTTCTGTTATATTATTATATTAACTTTGCTAATATTTTAACTTTTTAAAGGCTTCATGCATATCCAAGTTGAGATTTGAGATTTGTCTATTTTAGGGGGGGTATACATGTGTTTTTCCTGTGTGTGTGTGTGTGTGTGTGTGTGTGTGTGTGTGTGTGTGTGTGTGTGTGTGTGTGTGTGTGTGTTTGCTCATTTTACTGTTTTGGAGTGAGACAGACTTATGTTTATTAATTGAGGATTTTTCTTTTTCCTAATCCTTGGGAAACTGTTAAGTATTGTGGGGCTTATGTATTCTTTGACGAATGTCTCTTCTGTAAACACAATTAGAATTTGTTCATAATATTGTACACATAGGTAAAGATGCCCATGAAAAGCAAAAATAGTCCTACCAAAAGCAGTCCTTCTCAAAAGCAACCAGTTTTAAGCATTCCCTTAATGCCTTTATTATAATCACCATAATTGTAAACAACGTGCTATACCTGAATTTTACAGTTAACAAAATTAGATGTCTGAGTTTTCTCTGAATGATAAATAGTTAACTCACTTAGATTACTTCTAAATCCTTCTCCTGTTTGGACCCAAATTTTAAACAGTCTCATTACTTGTAATTCTCAAATCTGACTTACTTAAGAAAATCGAATTACACTAAAACAACTATCAGAGCTTCCTGTATCAATCTCATTTCTTGACTGCCCACTACATGCATATGATAACTTGACTATGGACCCTCTAATTCACCTGTTCTTCTGCTTCTCAGCTACTCTAAGCTGCATCTTATAAGCTGAAGCTGTATCTGCTGCATCAGGTAGCACAAGGCCATGATCCCTGAGTGAAGGAAAATAAATGAGGCAAGCCCTAAGGCATCCCAGTTTACTGCCTGGAGGTGGTTTCCAAGCTGCAGCACAGAAGAAGGCAGAGCCCTGTAGTCTCACCGAATTGAGGAGATAAGGGCTTTGAGTTCAGGGAGACAAAGATGGCTTGAATTTGTTGTGTAAGTTACTTAACAGGAGAAAGCTGCCTAGAGACAAAGAGATGTATACACATATACAGGTATTTCTTTTTTTTTTGTAAGTCGTTTTCTTTTGTAAGTTTGTGCAAAAATAAAAAAGAAATTGCCTTCATTTTGTGACCATATAGAGACAAAAAGCATGTTAGGACTACATTTCCTTTGACATGTCCAAGATCATCATTCCTGAGTTATTCATAATGTCATGTGCAATTTAGGTTTTTACTTTCACTTCATTAATTGTTTAGTAATGTTTAATTCTAACTTGCTTTGTATTTTGTTCACAACTCCCCACCATGATCTTTTGCATTTTTCCCTTATAGTTTCTGGTTCTCTTTTTTCTTTTCTTGTTGCGACACAACATATACCTACTGCACTATATCAGAAATAGCTGCCGATTCTTTTTCCCTTCTATATGTTGCTTGGAATCCATTGTACTTGCCCCCTCGAATGCATTTTTCTCAGAGCACAGAACCAGACTTAGATTTTCTTCTTTTTAATCTATGGAATCTCAAAACTTGTAGTCTCTAATACTGGAACATAGTAGGTGATCAATAAATATATATTGTCTCACTGGATGTTGTGTGCCTCTTTCTCCTCTTCATTGGTTTTGCCCTTGCTGTGCTGGATTGCATTTTCATAGCTTCATGAGAAAGGAGTCTGTAAAATACATCCTATTTTGCTCTCAAAAACTATCAATATTTTGGTTGGTTAAAGATGTTTATGTTCAAAATATATTTTTCCATGATATTGGAGACATTTATTTTCTAAAATAAAGTATTTCTGGTTAAAGTTACTGAAACTTACGGTGAGATGGCTGAGTGTGTAGGTGTTTCATTTATCCATTTTGGTTCTTATGGACCAAAGCCTTGTTGTCTGTGTCTTTCCTCCTGTGACAAAACCATTAGTTATTCCTTAGATAATATCCTCCTTCCTATTTTCCAAGACCTCTCTTTCTGAAACCCTATGATAAACATTAAGTATTTTAGACCTGTTTCTTATTTTTCTCTCACTATTTTTCATGTCTTCTATTTTTGCTCTATTTGCTGGAAGTGTTTCCTTTCACTCAATTCTCTTCCATTAGTTTGTTTTGAAAACCAAAATTTTAACTTCCCAGAGAATTATAGTCTTGGTTTCTTTTTCATGACAATCTATTCTTGTCTTTTGTGTATGCGTATGTGTGTGCGTGCGTGTGTGTGTGTGTGTGTGTGTGTGTGTGTGTGCACCATTTCTCTCCCATTTCCCTGAGGAATTAGTAAGTTTTTAAAATATTCTCTACCGTTCCTTGATTTATTCCTTTCATCCTACGTGAATTTCTAAATGTGTTTATATCCTTCTTTTCTTCCAAGCTGCTGGTTTCCTGTTGACTGATGGCTATCCATTCATGGATTCCATGAAGGAGTGACTTCGATGGGGAGTTCCTTAATGCTATAAACAAATGTTGTTGGTTACTTTTGAGTTGGCTCCAACTCATGGCGACCCCACGCACAAAAGAATGAATTGCTGCCTGGTCCTGAGCCATCTTCATGATCATAGCACTATATCCAACAATATTCTGTTGTGATTAATAGGGTTTTCATTGGGTAATTTTTGGAACTAGATTGCCAGTCTTTTCTTCCTCACTTGTCTTGGTCTGGAAGCTCCACTGAAACCTGTCCAGCATAGGTGACTCTGCTGGTAATTGAAATACTGGTACCGTAGCTTTCAGCATCATAGCAACATGCAAGCCACCACAGTATGACAGACTGGTGGTAGATAAACAAGTAGATAACCAGAAAAAGTGTATATATGAGATGATGATTTTTTGACAGTGGGCTTCAGGTAGCAGAGGACCATGATCCCTGAGAGAAGGAAAACAAATTATAGAAGCCCAAAGACATTCCAGTTTACTGCCTGGGGGTGGTTTCCCTGTTGCAGCACAGGTAGGGTGAGAACGTAGGAAGTATCCTATAGTCTCCTGAATTGAGGAGATAAGGGCTTTGAGTTCAGGAAGACAAAAGTGGCTAGAATTTGCTGTGCAAGGTACCTGAGAGGAGGGAGCTGCAGAGAAAGAGGAGAGAGAGAGAGAGAGAGAGAGAGAGAGAGAGAGAGAGAGAGAGAGAGAGAGAGAGATGTATTTGCTTTGTACTCAATACCTTTTTGTGAGTTTAAAAAAAAAAAAAAAAAAGCTATGTTCTGGCAAAATTTTCCTCTAAAATTAGTCATTTCATTTTTGTTGTATCTTTAAATACTAATTTGCTTGCAACCTTCCTATTTTTCTTTGCTGCATGTGTCTTGATTATCAGCCTAAGTTGTTCCATATTTTCAAATTTTGAAATTTTGAGACCTGGGTCTTTTGGGTTTTCTGTAATGCAAATGGAGTCCTTCTCACATGTTAACACTAGCAGAAGAGATTTAGTCTGAGGCCTGCTCTTCTCTGAATTATCAGTTACCACCTCTTCATCTGCTTTCCATTTTTCTCTCTCCTCTGCTGATTGTCTTGTTCTTGTAAACATGGTTGGTTTATATGTTTAATGTTCCTTTAAGATAAATTTTATGTTGTATTTTAAAAAGGAGGAGATTAATATTTACAGTGAGGCAGCTAACTAGAATTCTAGACCTTGCAATTTTGAACATATTTTATGATGTTCAGTCTTCATTCAATATTTAAAGGGAAAACATTTTATTGGAAATAAAGTTTTAGGCAAAAATTAAATTTTTGTAACTTTTATAAATTATGACTTTTGTTTCTATTTTTTAAGCAATTATAGACTCACAGGTAGTTGCAAAAATATTACATGGAGGACTCATATAGGTTCATCCATTTTCCCTCAATGACTACATCTTGCATAATTACAGTACAATATCCAAAAAAGGAAACAAACATTGCTAGAGTGTGTGTAGTTTTATGCCATTTTATCACTTGGGTAGATTCGTATCACAGCCTACTAGTGCTGACATTTTATCCACTTGAGTGAAGTGCAGTAATTGTCTCTCTTTGTCTCCTTTTCCCTCTAACCTGTTTATGATATAATTGTGTAAAATATTTTCTCCACATATATGCAGAACTACATCCGAAAATTTTCCTTGTCTTTAGTTTTCATAAATTTCATAATCTTTGCTTCATCTGGCAAAGCATAATTTAGATAGAACAAAAGGAAAATAAAAATTTGTTGTATTTGTCCATATGTTTACTCTTTGCATAGTTCCTTGTTTTTTTTTTTTTTTTTTTTTTGTTGTTGTTGTTGTGTTCCAAGATATATATAAAAAAAAAAAAAAAAAAAAAGAAAACTCATTGCCATCGAGTTGATTCTGACTCACAGTGACCCTATAGGACAGAGTAGAACTGTCCCATAGGGTTTCCAAGGAGCAGCTGGTGGATTCAAACTTCTGACCTTTTGGTTAGCAGCTAAACACTTAACCACTATGCAACCAGGACCCCAAGATTTTATATATATATGTAAAATTATTTCCTTTCTTTTTCATGAACATCCTTTAGCCATTCTTTTAGAACTGCTGGTGACAAATACTCTTAGTTTTCTGTCACATGAGAATGTCTCATTTTCCTTTTCACTCCTGAAAATTATTTTTGCTGGACAGAGAATTCTCAGTTGGCATCTCCTTCCCCCTCCACCTACACATACATACACTTAAGAAATGTTGTGCCACTTCCTTTGAGCCTCCTTCATTTTCATTCAAAATTATTTTTTTTTCATCTTTAGTTTCCATAAGTTTGATTATGATGTACTTGGCATAGATTACTTTGGATTTCTCTATTTGGCATTTACTCAGCTTCTTGAATCTGGAGGATTCTGTTTTCTGCCAAATTTGGGAAGTTTTCAGCCATTTTTTAAGTTCCCTCCCATGTGCCCTCCACTGACACTCACTATCACAGAAGGTGGTGTAAGTCTCCCCTTCCACTCAGCCTCATATGACACTACCACGGAGGGAACGGAAGGGGTGCCTCATTGCCGGTAGATGGTGGTGTAAGTCCAGGCTCATCACTCGGCCTCTGCGGACACAATGGGGCAGAGGAAGGGGGATTTGTTACTGCTGACTGGAAGTGACTGTTCTGGCTCTCCAGTAGGCCTCCTTTCACGCCCTCTCAGTGGCAAAATGGAAACCCAGGGAACCCATTTCCATGCTTCTCAGGTCCAGGGTCCCTAGCTGGTCTGCATTCTTCTCTCCACCTTTGGAAGTCTTATGTTGTTTTTTTTTTTTTTTAAGTCGTTCTTAACATAAAGAATACTGAATAGTGTGCATTTTATCTTATCTAGAACTGGAAGTCTGTTATTCTCTTAAAAGCACATTTGGTATATAAAAATTAACTTTTAAAATTGTCAATTTAAGTTACTGGGTACATATTTACTTTAAAAATTATCCTTCACTTGGAAAAATAATTCAGTTTAGAAAGTCTTTCAATAATATCTCTCCTGAATGAATTTAATATACAATCCATTTTCTTTTAATTTACAAATTTACATGACTTTTCAGGAACACATCATTTTGTAAAATTGTGCATATGTAATGAAAACCCTAAGATTGGCACTGGGATGATGATTTAGAAGTTACGTTCTCTATCTTTAAGGCATGCCATGTAGTCTTATTTTATTTGTTTGCTTATGTATTTATTTATTTATTGAATTGAACTCTCAAGTAACTGGCATAATTACAATGCTCTTTAAGCTTTAATAAATGTTTATAATCTCACAGACATGGTAAGCAATGTCATTTTCTCAATTTATATAAGAAAATAAGCTAAAAGATTTGCCCAAATTCTCAGGCTGAGACTGTACTTACAAGATCCTTGGACCGTTCCTATATCCATTAAAGACAAACTTATTAAACAAAATTTTATTTGACTTCAATTTTGCCTAAATTGCAAACTCATTAGCTAATCCAGCATAATTTGGGATAGTGTACAGGTACAGTTCACTAGCAGAAAGAAGATTCCTGCTATTAAAGGTCACAAATGTACCCAGACTCCAGAGGAGGGTGAAAATTACTTTTTGTTGTTGTTGTTTTCCTCTATTAAATGCTGTTAGACCAGCTTTGATGGGTATGTCAGAATCCCTTTTTCCATTAGCTTCTTCTGTCTTCTCTACTTTACTCTCTCATTTAGTCTACTCTGCCCTCCCCCAGAGTCCTAACTCCTATATCGTGAGGGTCCTTGAGATCTTGGTCATCCATTCTTCTGTCTTCATCTTGGAAGACTAACTGAGGTCACTATTCTGCTTTGTTTTGGAGGGCTTCATCATTCTGGCTTCATGTTAGAGGACTGGCAGCTGTTCTTTATCTTGCTCCACTGTTTGCTATTTCAACGTCCAGATTCTCCAAAAAGGAACTTTTAAAACATAAACATAAGATCCTCTTTGTATGTTGACCACACTGGCAGCAAAACGTCAATGAATTATGCTCCTAGAGTCTGTTCCTTTACTCCTGGACAAGTCGAGCAGAAGAAGGAAAAGAGATGTTGAGTCAGAATGAAAATCTTGCTTTGGCATATGTGGTATAAAATTTTTAACTTAGTCTTAAAAATTTGCTTCTACCATGAATGTCTGTAAAGATTATAAATAGGATCTTCAAAGTCAACAGAAATTACATAAGTTCAGAGCATACTTATGTTTCTTATAACTCTTATGTAAGTATACATAAGATAGATAATTGATTCCGACTCACAGCAACCCTATAGGACAGAGTGGATCTGCCCCGTAGGGTTTCCAAGGAGTGGCTTGAACTGCCAACCTTTTGGTTAGAAGCTGAGTTCTTAATCACTATGCTACTAGTGCTCCATGTAACTATACAAATATTTATATATAATAATCTAACACTCCAAAGTAAAAAAAAAAAAACAAAAAACAAGCAAATGTACTTCTCCTGAAAAACTGATTCCTTTAATAGAAAATATATTTATTTTCATCAGTGACTTTTTTTTTAAGTTCATGATGAGCCCTGGTAGTGCAAGAGTCAGTGCTTGGCTGCTAACCAAAAGGTTAGCGGTCCAAACCCACCAGCCTCTCTGGAGGAGAAAAGACCTGGCAATCTGCTCCTGTAAAGATTAGGCCTATGATACCTGATGGGGCAGTTCTACTCCATCCTATAGGGTCATAATGAGTCGGAATCAACTCAATGGCACTCAACAACAACAGTGAAACTTTACTCATATGACATACAAATAATGAGAAAAATATTACTTCAAAATACTAATCTTAGTATGTAATAATAATAAAATAATCAAGTAAAAATATTAATGTATAAATTACAGAATGGAGAAAAATATTTTAAAAATAAGTCATGGACAAATGGATGGAACAGTGTTCAATCTGAAATTAAGTATTTAAAATTGGAGTGCTGCACGACACCTGGAGGTGGAAACAGTAATAAGCAATGTTTGAATATCTAGCTGGCAGGTGAAATATGACAGCCAGAAAATATGGTGACAGGCAATAGCTGGAAGTTGATGTAGAAAGCAGTCAAGGAGGTAACAGATGGCATAATAGAATTTGGATAGATCACAATGACTAGATGAATGGGAGTAGGGAAATGGGGGAATTTAGGTAGACTGTCAGGACTAGAGAATTAGGACTGAAGGTATCATTCCTCCAATTACCATTTTTAATTGGAGCAGTGACCTGTCCTAGTCACCTGGTGAACTATTTTAAACACAGTCCTGCATACTATGGAACATATAGGGGAGAGGAGTTGATAGATAATGGACACCTGGAGATGTTAAATAATAGCCTCTCTGGAAAGGATAAATAATTATTTTATCAAAGAGATAATTGTTCCTTTATAGGAAGTGGAATAATTTAAATACTGCACATAAGGTAATTTTTGTTTGATTTTATTTGCTTATAATAACCGTAAGTATAATGTGTTTTAGTAACTTTAATCTAGTATTCTGAACATTAGGAAAACTATTATCACTTTTGTGATTGTGGATTTCGCTTCATTTTTGTTTGTTTTGTTTTGCTTTTTATCTGTATACCTACATTCTGGACTCATCTTTCAATTTGTTGCTATTGTTAAAATAGGTTTATGTTTTGTTCCTTTTTTCTATGTTCCTACCTGGATAATATGTCATCTGCATCATTTCACCCTCTTAGATCTTGGCAATGAGAGATTAGAGAATCTCTCACTGTTATTTGAGGGTACCAGTACCATTACCAGTTGTCCTTAAGTCAGTTCCAACTCATGGCAACCCCATGTATCTTCTAAGAAGCCTCTGGGTAGACTCAAACCTCCAACCTTTTGATTAGCAGCCAAGCACATTTACCCACCCAGGTACTCTGCTAGTTGATAAACTCTCATAATTCTATCTTACTGCAGTTCCCAGAGTCACAACCTCTTTGGTCTCAAATGCTTTTTTCTACACAACTCCAGAATCTCCATCACTTGGAATTGACTCAATGATGGCTTGCTTGAACTATAACCTGCTAGAAATGCAACCTGTTTGATACAACCTGGTAAATATCATGGGCTTAGTGTTAAACAGCTAAGTCCTGCAACTGGGCCTGTTTCTTAATGTATGTCATATTCCAATGATTGGGTCTGGTTCAAACTAGCAGCACATATCTCTGCCCAATCCTGCTTAACTAATACAAGTCTAATTATAGCCTGTGGTATCAGAAGACAGCTCCAGCTGCTGGAATGCAGATTATGAGAAATCTGCTTGGAGTATTTGATGCATAAATTAATACCTTACCTTGATGTCATGCATACAAACTATAAGTAGCCAACCTGTCCACAACTGCTTTGCCCATTGTACAACTCCAGTATTGCCTTTGTCGCACAAAGCAAGTATGGCCTTATGCTTGCTCTTATCCTAACTTTCATGGTGCTGTGTTTTTTTTTTTTTTGTTTGTTTGTTTGTTTGGTTTTTAATTGACTAAACTGCCAAAGATTGAGGACTGCTATACAGATCTAGACATGCATATCTTCTTCATTTATGTAAAATAAAACATGAGTTTAAAGCTTAGTATTTTGCAGACTTGTTTTGATTTTGAACCTAAGGCACATTTTCCAATCAAGGTTTTACTGTAGCTTTTGAACTAAAACTGTTTGTCTTTCTCTGTATGTCCTTATTTGAGGACCCTTGTAGGGAAGAGGTGTTATTTGGCACATAAACACCAAACCATAATAACCGTTGGTAAAACTGCTATAAACAAAACAGAGATCCAGAATTGATGGTAATGCTACTCAGCAAGACAAATTCAGTAAGTGCAAATACAGGGAGAGCAGTTACTAGCATGTGGTTTCATATTTTTGATGAAAGACACAGTCTGAAGTCAAGTTTCTAACCAGTTTTCTGAATTAAATTTCACAGAAGAGCTGGACAATTGAACAGGACAGGCATAAAAATCTCATGACTAAAATTTGCAGCTGGGATATATTTAAACTAGGAGAATAACATACAGAGTGAATATATGTGTTCTTAGGAACACCATGTGAGTATTATGCTAATAAACTTATAGGAAAGGAACAGGTCAAATTCATTTTACTATCTCTAGTACTGTGCACAAGAGCTGGCATGCAGTAAACCTCCTACTCCAAAATTAAACAGTAAATTGTCAAAAGAAAGAATGCTAGACAATATTTATCAATATTTATGTACCAAACAGTTTGCTAAGTATAGGAAATGTAAATATTAAAATGTATTGCTTTCAACTAGAGGTCTTCAAATTTTACTAGATAAAATGATGAAGAATGGAGGGACAAGAGAGGAGAATGCTGAATGAGAGTGATATAAAAATGGAAGGAAAACGAAAAATGGAGAATGCACAATAAGGAAGAAATAAAATGGTGGGAAAAGGAAAAGAACTAAAGTAGTAAATTCCAAAAAGATGAGAGAATACTGTAAGGATTGTTGTTGTTGTTATGTGTCATCAAGTCAGTTCTGACACATAGAAACCTTATGTACAATAGAACAAAACACTGCCCGGTCCTGTTCCAGCCTCACAGTCGTTGCTATGTTTGAGCCCATTATTGCAAGCACCATGTCAATCCATCTCGTTGAGGCTCTTCGTCTTTTTCACTGAACTTCTACTTTACCAAGCATGATGTCCTTCTCCAGGACTGGTCTCTTCTGATAACGTGTCCAAAGTATGTGAGTCAAAGTCTCACCATCCTTGCTTCTAAGAAGCATTCTGGTTGCACTTCTTCCAAGACAGATTCTTTGGTTCTTCTGGCAGTCCATGGTACATTCATTATTCTTCACCTACACCATAATTAAAAGACATCAATTCTTCTTCAGTCTTCCTTATTCATTATCCTGCTTTCACATGCATATGAGAATTGAAAATACCTTGGTTTAGGTCAGGCGCGCCTTAGTCCTCAAAGTGACATCTCTGCTTTTTAACACTTTAAAGAGATCTGTTGCAGGAGATTTGCCCAGTGCAATACATCAGATGATTCCTTGACTGCTGTTTCCATGAGTGTCGACTGTGGATCCAAGTAAAATGAAATCCTTGACAACTTCAAGAATTTCTCTTTTTATCATGATGTTGCTTATGCCCATCATGATGTTGCTTATTGGCCCAGTTGTGTGGATTTATGTTTTTTATATTAATGTTAATCCATACTGAAAGCTGTAGCCCTTGATCTTTATCAGTAAGCGCTTCAAGTCCTCTTCACTTTCAGCATATAAGGCTGTGTCATCTGCATATCACAGGTTGTTAATGAGTCTTCCTCCAATTCTGATGCCCCATTCTTCTTCATATAGTCCAGCTTCTCGGATTATTTGCTCAGCATACAGATTGAGTAAGTATTGTGAAAGGATACAACCCTGACGCACGCCTTTCCTGATTTTCAGTATCCACTTGTTCTATTCGAATGACTACCTCTTGGTCTACGTACAGGTTACCTATGAGCACAATTAAGTTTTCTACAATTCCCATTTTTCACAAGGTTATCCATAATTTGTTATGATCCACACAGTCGAATGCCTTTGCATAGTCAGTAAAACACATGTAAACATCTTTCTGGTATTCTCTGCTTTCACCCAGGATCCATCTGATATCAGCAATGATATCCCTTGTTCCACATCCACTTCTGAATCTGGCTTGAATTTCTGGCAGTTCCCTTTTGATGTACCGCTGCAAGTCTTTTTGAATCATCTTCAATGAAATTTTACTTGTGTGTGATATTAATGATATTGCTTGACAATTTCTGCATTCTGTTAGATCACCTCTGTTTAGAATGGGCACAAATATGGATCTCTTTCAGTCAGTTGGTTGGGTAGCTGTCTTCCAAATTTCTTGGCATAGATGAGTGAGCAATTCCTGTGTTTCCTTCATTTGTTGAAACATCTCAGCTGGTATTCTGTCAGTTCCTGAGGCCTCGTTTTTCACCAATGCCTTCAGTGCAGCTCAGACTTCCTCCTTCAGTATCATCAGTTCTTGACCATGTGCTAACTTCTGAAATGGCTGAATGTGGATCAGTTCTTTTTGGTACAGTGATACTGTGTATTCTTTCCTTCTTCTTTTGATGCCGCCTGCATTGTTTAATAGTTTCCTCATGAATCCTTCAATATTGCAACTCGAGGCTTGAATTTTTTCTTCAGTTCTTTCAGCTGGAGAAATGCTGATCTTCCCTTTCGGTTTTCTAACTCCAGGGCTTTGCACATTTCATTATAATACTTTACTTTGTATTCTTGAGCTGCCCTTTGAAATTTTCTGTTCAGACCTTTTACTTCATTTCTTCCATTTGCTTTAGCTAATCTACATTCAAGAGCAACTTTCAAAGCTTCTTCTGACATTCATTTTGGTCTTTTCTTTCTTTCCTGTCTTTTTAATGACCTTTTGCTTTCTTCATGTATGGTGTCCTTGATGTCATTCCACAACTCACCTGGTCTTCAGTCATTAGTGTTCAATGTGTCAAATCTATTCTTGAGGTGGTCTCTAAATTCAGGTGGGATATACTCAAGGTTTTACTTTGGCTTTTGTGGACTTTCTAATTTTCTTCAGCTTCAACTTGACCTTGCAGATGAGCAATTGCTAGTCTGTTCTGCAGTTGGCCCCTGGCCTTGTTCTGACTGATGATATTGAGCTTCTCCTTTGTCTTCTTTCACAGAAATAGTCGATTTGATTCCTGTGTATTCCATCTGGCAAGGTTCACGTGCATAGTCACTAATGTTGTTGAAAAATGGTATTTGCAATGAATAGGTCCTTCGTCTTGAAAATTCTATCATGCAATCTCTGGTGTTGTTTCTATTACCAAAGCCATATTTTCCAACTACAGATCCTTCTTTGTTTCCAACTTTTACATACCAGTCACCAATAATTATCAATGCATCCTGACTGCATGCTTGATGAATTTCAGACTGCAGAAGTTGGTAAAAAAAATCTTCAATTTCTTCATCTTTGGCATTAGTGGTTGGTGTATAAATTTGAATAGCAGTTATATTAAATGATCTTCCTTGTAAGTGTGTGGAGATTATCCTGTCACTGACAGTGTTGTACTTCAGGATAGATTCTTGAAATGTTCTTTTTGACAATGAATGCGATATACCATTCCTCTTTTGTTTTTCATTCCTGGAATAGTAGACCCTATGATTGTCTGATTCGAAATGGCCAGAACCAGTCCATTTCAGCTCACTAATGCCTAGGATGTCGATTTTCAAGCATTCCATTTCATTTCTGACAACTTCCAATTTTCCTAGATTCCTTCCAAGTTCCTATTATTAAGGGATATTTGCAGCCTTTTCTTGTCATTTTGAGTCATGCCATACCAGCAAATGAAGGTCCCGAAAGCTTTACTTTATTCATGTCATTAAAGTCGACTCTACTTTGAAGAGGCAGCTCTTCCCAAGTCATATTCTGAGTGCCTTCCAACCTGCGGGACACTATATCAGACACTGTATCAGACAATGTTCAGTCACTATTCATAAGGTTTTCACTGCCAATTTTTTTTTTTTTTTTGGAGTAGATCCCCAGGTCCTTCTTCCTATTCTGTCTTAGTCTGGAAGGTCTGCTAAGCCCTGTCCATCATGAGTGACCCTGCTGGTATTTGAAATACCAGTGGCATAGCTTCCAGCATCACAGCAACACATAAACCACCACAGTACGACAAATTGACAGATGAGTGGTGGATTGAGGTAGGATAAATAAATGCAAATGGGGAAAGAAGTATAGAAGAATGTAACAAAAAGGGAGCATTAAATGTAAAGTAGGCTGGAAAGGAGGACCAAATGGAACCAGAACACGGGAAAATACTCCTACATACGTTGTAATTAATTCGTTAGAGTAGATGATATGTGGTTTTACTCTAATTTAGTAGTATCTCACTTGAAATTATTAAAATATGTAATTTTTAGATTTACCTTCAATCCCTCAAATTTGTGGCAATGTTTGAATAAATGACCAATATAGAATAATAATGATCAAAATACTTGCTAGAAATCTGCTGCACTAACGATAGCTATCTTATATAACAAATAGAGAACTTCCATTAACTCCAATTTAAATCAAACTGACAGGCTTCACTAACAATTTGTAAAGAACAATTTGTTATGAAATATTCTTGTAAAATTATATAAGAAATAAATCATCCAGTAAAAAAAAACAGCAATCAGGTACTTGAAATAAAGCACGGATGCTGACTTTTTTTTTTCCATCAGAGGTTTATACTTAGTCATAAAATATGTGTACACATATAATAATGTGATTTTTAACTATAGACACATTCTGCCTCTCCCTCTCTCATTCTTCTTCTCTCTCTCTCTCACACACACACACACACACACACACACACACACACACACACACACACACAAAGACAGAGCTATTGCATCTGGATGATTTTAATTGCTGTTGGTACTCTTTTAAACTATCACTACCACCCTCATTTATTTTTCTTAATAGCAAACTGCTCCCCACTATTAGAATGTAGTAAGATGTGATAATAAAATAACAATCTCCATGGATTTCTCTCCCACATTCCTCACCAAAATCCATCCAAGTTTTTTAAGCTAAAGAAACAAACCCAGAGTAGAGAGAACTGTCTTTCCATAGTGACAATCTGCATTCATCATCACACAATATGACGTATCAGATGGGCTTATCCCTCAGCATTGCTTATTTGTATAGTCTTGGCCTCCAGCACTGGATACAAACTAGCCCCAGGTATCATCTCCTGGCAGGTGGATCTAAGTACATCTGCTGTATTTTAAGAGATTCTGAAATCTAAAAATGCCTAGTAAAAAGGAAACTGATGCAATCTAGGTCATTACCTTTAGTACATTGTTATTTCAAAATATGCTAAAGCACGTAGAATGAGTTGCTCATTAATATCAGGGTCGACAAAGTTTTAGCAATGTGCCTAGAAATCCAAATCTATCATAATGACTTTATTAAAATAAGGATGAGAAAATAATCACTACTGTGTTGAGAAATATAAATGCTGTTTATTATCATTTGCTGGATCTTAATCTGAAGTATTTTATAATTATAAAACTGCTGACATACAAATAATTCACATCATTTTATAGTAAAATCTACAAATGAAATTTTATTTATATGACCTGAATCAAGGCAGTGGAATAAGCAAGTAAAGACACACATTGAGATAAGTGCATTTTTGTTTCTCAAGATTTGACTGAGTTCTCTGAACAGCCAGTGGGAGCTTCGAGGCTGGGAAGGAGAGATAGTCCAGGTAGAAGCAAACTATGTTCTATGTGCTAGCCTGTATTAGTGTCCAATTCCACATAATCCTTGAAGAACTTGAAAATGAACAAATGATTAAACTCATGACATATATGTGTACCCTATATGAGTTAACCATTCTCACAGACCATTCTAAAGCATATCCCTCGGCCTAAAATTCACCCGGTCTCTGATATTCATCTCCTTCGTAATATGACAAAAATGCTCTTTCACACTTTTCCCCTATCCTTCCCCTCTGTTTACCTGTGTCTTTTAATTAAACTACTCCCTGTTTCTGAGTATGTGCCACTAAGTCTTTACCCCTGTAATTCTAAAACCTTAGATCTCCAGGCGTTCCTTCTGCAGCACCGCTGAGTGGCTTCGAACCTCCAACCTTTAGGGTTAGTAGTCAAGAGCAAACTGTTTCTGCCACACAAGGGCTGGTTACACATAATAGGTGATTAATAAACACAAACTTGTGAGTTAGAACATACATGATAATTGAAAACATGTCTTGTATTACTTTCTATAATTTCTTCCTGTCAAAATATAACTCAACTTTTAAACCTCGTTTCCAAAGCTAAGCATTCCATTAAGTGGTTTTTTTTTTTATTTCCTTAAATTGAGTCTACATATAATTTATTCATATTTATTTTATAATATGTCTTATCTTGTTTATGGGTCTTTACATACAATTCTCATGAATTTACAATTCATGGAATTTGTTGGAATGGTGTCTCACCTACACCATTTGCTCTTCTACAACACTTAATGCACACTGAGCGTTCACTATTCATTACATCAAATTGAGTATGTGTGACCCTAATAACTCCCCAGCATGTTTTTTCCTATTCAGAATGGGCAACTGAGGGCTTCACAAAACTAATGGCACAAGGAACCTGTAAGTTTTTCTTTTTCTTTTTTCTTTGCCTTCTCCCTTTTCACACACCTTCCATTAATGGCTTTGTTTTGAGCATACCTTTGTTAATGACTCTGTTTTATGACTTAGGATCCCCCACAGGAAGATTAAGCCCAGATGTCAGAGACTTATATCTTCAGCCTGATAGGGAAGTGTCCAGCTCCCTACCTCTTTAGTATGATAGTCTCTTGTAATTATCTTGGAGTGAATAACAACACTTCTACCCTTTGTAAAAATCGTATATAAGCTCTGATGTAAAAATGCTTTTTGGGACTCCCTAAGGACAGCCTGTGTTACTGTAGAATCCCCGTTGGTGTACACTTCCTAAATTAAAACTTTCTTTCTCTTTCTGACTTCGAGTAAGTTTCATTGGCTCAACTGATCCAGTGCACAGACCCTATTCCAGTAACAATATGTATTATGGTATGACAGGGTTAAAACAACCTTGTGGAAATAATTGAAAAAAAGTATGTGGAAAACTTTATTGGAAAAATGGTGACAACTCTTTAAACAAGTATTTAGGAACTGTATTTAGTGGAAAGGAATTTTGTTTGCTAGATTTTTGTTCGTTTGATTTTCCTAAAACATGCAGAAAAGAGCTTTATGAGAAGGTATGTAATGAGTAAGAAAATAAGGAAATAGGTACAAGAATAATGAGGGTGTTGTTAGCAGCTTAGGCAAGAAGATGCTTCAGATTAGGAAAAGAAAAGCCCTTTTCATAGAGCAGTAACAACCGAAATATGATGATTTTGATAAAGGGTAAGGAATAGCTAAGGAACCCTGGTGGTGCAGCGGTTAAGTGCTTGGGTACTAACTGAAAGGCTGGCGGTTCGAACTCACCAGCAGCTCCACTGGAGAAAGATGTGACAATCTGCTTCCCTAAAGCCTTGGAAACCCTATGGGGCAGTTCTACTCTGTTCTATAGGTTGCTATGAGTTGGAATCAACTTGAAAGCAATGGGTTTGGTTTTTGGTTTAAGGAATAGCTATAACCACGCATAATTCTAGATAGATTATAGCCCATTCTTCATACCTGGTATCGAAAAGGAGTTTTAAAGCAAATTTTAGGTTTCCTGAACAGAAGCATAAACTGAATATGTGCTTTACAAATTATATTGGCATCTTAGTCCTCTGCATAATGAATTAAGACAGACTGCACAGATGACAACAAAAAGTCCCAGGTAAAAGAAATATGTGTAAACTATATCTAAATCTATTTATAGCTTTATCTATATTCAAATATATGACATGATAAATATAAATTCACTATGTATCTATATGTTATATATTTTATACTCATTATATATCTATTTTTACACATATTTATTTATATACTATATAATGAATATAAACAAGAAATTGTGACAGATGATATAGTATAATGTTATCTATTGTATTTATTAGCTATTAAAATAGGTATTCTAATTTCAGAAAACAAAATTACCTAAAAAAGATATTGCTTTATCCCCCAAGTATTACTGAAACCATGACATGAACACATTAATAAGGAAGATAAAAATATAAATCTAGCCGGTTGCAGTCTTTCTGTCAAACTAATTTATAAAAGGTATCTTTTAAGGAAACATCAATTATATCAACTAGAATTTTGAAAACAGTTGAAGAGAAAATCTAAGATATCAACAGAAAAGAAAACCTTTGTATATGTGCTTAACTTACAAAGGCAGACAAATGTAATTCCAAAAACCAATGGGGAAATTTAATATGAGAACAAAATAATACAAAAGTTTAAAAAAATAATAATTAAGATGCCAACTGAATGTTTAAGAAACAGACACCTCTTCATAGGTATTACATACTGGCCTCGTTTACAGAACAGAAGAGACTGTAAAACTACAAGGAACCAGTATCTGTGAAGAAACAGGGAACAATTACAGGAAAAAGATTGCTATTAAGGTTTATATCTGCTACCATGGTGTTAGACATTTCATGTGATGATAATAGTGTAAATCCTCTTATATTCCAAAATATTCTTCAATTTCTAGTTTAAGCATAAATGACATTCACACTTATTAAATAACAAAAAGCTATAAAACTAATCTAGTTGAAAATAACATAAATGCCCTTTCTAGACTGAAAAAGAAAAGGTCTATGAGACATTTTAGCCCAGTGGAAATCTAGGTGAATCAGGGTTAGAGATCAAATAAATATGCTTAGAACAGTTAGGTCAATTAGCATTCTCAGTAGGCTGCACTCTTCCTTGTTGAATAACAATTTCAAAGACACCTCAAATCTTTTCATTTGTTAAGAACTGCACTTAACACATACACAAAATACTCTCCTCTCTTAATAATTAGCACATTTTTTGGTAGCAGCCCAATTAGTAAAAACAGTTGCTTCCTTTACTGTACTGTACACTTAATCTCAACAGGATGTCCCTCCCTGCCCACCCTAATTAAGAAAACTGGCATATGAAACTTTCTGCAGATGGATCAACAGCAGGAACTGCATAGATTTCTTCATGGGTTTAATAGTGCTATCAGCTCCCCATATCACTTGAAAATCAACAGTGCAGTCTCCACTCTGTAAGCCTTCCTGAGCCTCCAAGGTTCCTAGCAATGCTTCCTCTACAATTACTAAGTCAGATTTCTCTCAAGGTTCTCCAGAACATTCTTCTCTGTGTCAGGTTGTTTTTTTTTTTTCCCCTAACACCATGTTCTCTCTCTCTCTCTTTTTTCCCCCTGGCTCCCACACACAGTGTTGATCTTGCCAAGAGACTATTTCTGCCATCTTAATAGTCATGCATCATAATTACAGGCCACCAAATTGAGGAAGTAAATGGGCGAAATGGAACAACTTCTAGCTAAAAAAATTCACCTGGTTCACACCTGATTATTCAATCTTGGAGAGCAATTAGAATGCTAGAAATTGTCTGTGTCTTACTGGGAGTAAAAAAAAAAAAAATATATATATATATATATATATATATATAATATGTATATATAATACATATATAAATATGTGTATATACACATATATATTATTTATAAACTTATAAATAATATATATGGTATTTTCCCCACTTTTGCAAGTTTTACTTTAGAGAAGCAGGACCTGGTTTAGCTCTGTGAAAATTATTATATTTGTCTTCTATTGAAAAAGAGCAAAACAAAAACAAGTCTCCCAATTTCCTCCCACTTGCTGCCATTTGTATATCTCATCCCTCTTTCTTTCCTCCCTTGTTGGTGAAGACACGACTAACGCTTTGGTTTTCTTACCTCCTCCTGGAACCGATCAAAGATGAAGTCTGTGGTAGAATAAGTGGAGATGACAAGAGTGCGGTACTTGGAAGAAGCTTTCACTGCCTCTGTGGAACTGTGCCTTCACTGACAAGCTCCCTAATGTAAAGAGAGATTGAGAGAAACATCAATATAAAAATTGATTCTTGTTGTTCCCCAAGTTTATATCATTAAAAAACCTTAGCAAATCTTGGAAAGCTTCTGTTTGCAATATATGAGAATACACTCTACTTATCAGTGAATACAGGGGAAAAATCTCATCTAATAATTTAGAATAAAATAAAGAACTATAAGGTTCCATCAGTCAGGGCTGTTAATTGAATAAAAGGTAATCAAATTAGTGAAGCAAAAGGAATGTGTCAAAGCCTCTGGACTCTCCCAACCTCCAGGAAGGCCCGAAAGCTGGGCTTGAAGGACACACAATTTGGAAAGGCACCCAAATCACACTGCTCACGTCTTCCTTCAGGACCAAGATGGAGCTGAAGGCACAAAGGTTAAGTCTCAAGGAATTGCTCTCAGTCAAAGGAGCTACTCCATCTCAGATCGGGGGCTGTCATTAGAACTAACTACACCCAATGACTGGTTAACGTGAGTTACAAAGCCTGGCCCGCTTATTTCAACTTTTAAAAACTCTGAATTGCCATCCCAGCTCTTGAGCACCCACCCGGTGGTATAGGCTGAGGGCTCTGCTGCAACTTCACGACAGTTCAATTTCTCCTATCCAATCCTGCATCTTTCACTCCTTTACAGGTAGGATTCCTGTAAGGCTTCCTAGTAAATTTCCAGCTGGTATATCTCAGTCTCAGAATCTGTTTTCCAGGAAATCTCACCTAAGACACAGAAGGACCCAGTGATGTTGCCCTTGGGCAGAGAACTGATGGCTGACACCACTGCACTGAGCAGTGGATTCCAGAAACTGCCATCGACATGCCAGAAAGCCATCATCCTCATTCAAAGAAATGTAATGGCATGTCACCTATATCTTCATATTGCTAACTTCCAAGTGAAAGTCTCTAGTAAGATGTTAGATATTGTTCAGTCCACTTCCTTTCGTAGGCACTGGTAGTAGTCATACTTTGAGGCCTGCCAGTATCATTAAATCAGGGCTTTGAACGGGTTCATCCTGCTTGGAACCCCCACTATAAATTTGCATTTCCACCCCAAATTTACTGAACCAGAATCTACATTTTAACGAGATCCCCAGGTGATTCTAATGCATGATAAATTTTGCGAACCATTGCTCTACTAATGGTTCTCAGAATTGGTCTGTAACCAGCATTAACATGACCTGGAAACTTGTTAGAAATGCAAATTTTCAGTAGAAGTTCGGATTAGAATGGACCAGTTGGAAGCTCTGCATTAAATACACTTCCTTTACAGGTGAATTCATTACAATATACATTCTTCTTCTCTAAGGTATAAGGTAGAAATTTGGTTTCCCAAAATTCTTGAAGCTAAAGGCACAGACATATGATCTATGCAACACCACTTGCACATACCCAAATGGGACTTTTCTTTTAAGTGGAAAATAGTCCAAACTCCAAATTACGAACTTTTAATTCAAATTTTTAAATAAATATCACTCAATAAATTGAGATCTCTACCTATCTTACATTGTGTTATATTAAGTACAGTTTTGATCATTTGTCTGAATTCCTGTATGCAGTCAAAATCTAAGAGAAACCCTTCATGTATCTTATTTGGAGAATATTCTTTAGTGTAAACAGTGTGGAAATAAAAGCACATACATTGGAGCAAGACAGGGCTTTGAACTCATTCATTCTGGTTCAAAACCCCGCTGAGAATTTGCATTTCTAACAAGGTCTCTGCTGAGAATTTGGATTTCCACCCTAGATACACTGAATCATAATCTACGTTTAATAAGAACCCCAGGTGATTCTTACGTATAACTTCCTGAGAATGTGTTAGAAATGAACATTCTCAGCAGGTGTTTGAACCGGAATGAACCAGGTTGAAGCTGTGGAGCAAGACAGGAAAAATGAAATTCATGTGTCTTTATCTCCATCTGATTTTTTAATTCACTTCCCTGTCCTCAGGTGATATAATAAATTTCAAATCTCTGCCAATTATACTGTTGAACAGATAATTTTAATTTAGCCAAATTATCCAAATGGTTTTGTTTTTGTTTCACTTTCTAAATAAAACAATGTTGCACAAAACCACAAGTATTTCTCACAGGAAGAACTTGAAGGAATTAACAGTCATTACGTAGTACAAAAAAAAAAAAAATTCAAGAAATCAGATTTGAGTAAAGGTCTTACACTAAGTTTTTAACCAACTATAGGTAAGTAAAATAAAGATTACGGACCAGGTAAGGTCCTTGGGTAGTGCAAACGAGTTGCCCTCTAAAAATTGGCAGTTTCAACCCACCAGTGGTACCATGGAAGAAAAGTCTGACATTCTCTTTCTGTAAAAATTACAGTCAAGAAAGCTCTAAGGAGCAGTTCTACTCTGTAACACATGGGGTCACCATGAGTTAGAATCAACTTGATGGCAAAGACTTTTTTTTTTGACCAGTTTATTCTTTGGTATAATGTGAATCTTTTATTACATAATGTCTGTGGATATTTATGCTTCTACTATTCTACCATTCCAGATAATGCTCCTGAAATTAATTATGATAAACTTCAGGTGGAACACTAATGTAAATGAGTCTTTCAATTTGGCAGCCAACAGAAGATATGATTCTTTCAGGACAGAAGGAGAAACCAGCACCCTTTACACAATACATGTTGACAAATTTACTAAGCAACAAGACTGGCTAGAGGCAACACTGGAAGATTTACAACATCTGTCTGTGGCATGTCTCCAATTCCTCAGTTTTCTCTTATCTGCTCCAGCCATCTTGGTCAAAAGAATCTGTCTAGCTCCAGGCTTAATCCTGTTCATGTTTCTGAATAAATTCTGACTGTAGGAAATCATAATTATATCCAAGAAACTGTCTTGTGACTTCATATCTTGTCCAAATGCCCAGACCCAAAATCTGTGTTATCCAGTATGGATTCCTGGGCATTATTCCTTTATTGACATAAACCAAGTGATGGTAACTGGTCGCCAATTTTATCCCTGAAACACAGCACTCCCTCCCTTTAGGTTATTTCATTCCTCAGAACTGGACTTCTGTGTGTATCCCTTTATTCCCCTTGCTCTTGTTTTTTGCCAACACAAGGATTACTGGCAGATAACTAGCTCTCTATCATTTTGTTCCCATCAGACAGATGAGAAATAGTCTCAGAAAAATCAAAATCAAGTAAGTAAAGCAAGGTGATACTGCTAAATAATGTTTGAGGTTACATATTAAAAATAAAAAGAAGTATATATATTTCTGACTCCAAAACTGCGCTTTGGAAACATTCATTTGTGATACAGTAATCTAATTTTATCTTTCCCCCATTTAGATAAATTGTTTTAATTTTGACTGAGATCACTATACTTTTGGATATTGTGACTTTGATGGTCCAACACACCTTACAGGCAGCCTCCATGCCTTGTCTGTTCCTCAGTAACTCTGTTACTCAAATCTTGGTGAACTTCAACACTCACCCAATCACAACCAAGAGAAAAGTGCCTATCAGTCTATACTCAAGATAAAAGGCATATTTAATCCCAGTCTATGCCAAGTTCACCCAGCAGCCTCTGCACCAGTGGTCAGGTGTTGCTACCTGGAGCCTTCAGGCATATTTGAGTCTTGAATTTTGTCAGCTGCCTGCCTATCCCTTTCCCATCTTCTTGTTTAAAATCTTCCCTCCCCATGATGATAAACTCTTTCTTGCTACTCCCCATTCCTTCTTTCAGTAAAGATATAAATTGAATTATTTCCCATTAATTTTTGGTGAAATATTGCTTTACTAAGGATTAGGTATATTTTACAGGAGATTAAAAAGTTTTTCTTTTTTTTTTTTTTAAATTTATTATTGAGACTTTAAAGCACATACCGAAGTGAAAGGATAGTATAATAAGCCCAGATCTACTAAGTAGCCAGCTTCAACAGTTAATTCATCAGTAATCTTGATTCATCTATACCACCTTGGGTTATTTTGAGGCAAGCCACCAAAATCAGATAATTTCATTTGAAAATAATTCAGTAGATATTTCTAAAAGATTAGGGCATTTTAAAAATGTAACTACATTACCAGGGTGGATTATCCAATAGGCAAGGTAAGCACAGTGTTTACCTTGCTTACCATATCATCTGTAGTGAACAATTTCCCATTTTTTCCACGTCAAAGATTCTGCTTCTAGGTATGGCTGGCATCTGTCTCTCTCCCAACTCCACAGCACCCTCCTATAGAATGAAATCCTGTTTTCAAATTTACAACCCCTGACAGGGACGGATGACTCAATAAGCAAGATTAAGCACAGGCTTGCTTGTGCTTACTTACTAATCTGTAGTGAACAACTTCACATGGGCTTCACCACATCTTTGATTGTTCACTACAGGTGATCTGGTGGCCAAGGTAAGCACCATCCTTGCCTGTTGGATAATTTGCCCCTGTACCTTACCATTATCACATTCAAAACATTAATAGTAATGCCTGAATATCATAAGCTATCCAGTCAGTGTTCGCATTTGCTCTATTGTTTCTTTGTCTCTCTCTTTTAAGTTTGTTTGTTTACATGAGTATTAAAACAAGTCCACACAATGCATTGATGTTTTTGAAAACGATTTTAATCTATTGGTTTCCCTGTCTTTTTTTATTTTGTTGATTGACCAGATCATTTATTCCGTATGTCTCACATTTTGGACTTTGCATCCCTGTTATTGTTAGTTGCTGTAGAGTCGCATCCCCAAGGTGTCGTTTAATATATTCTTCAATTGTTTGTGTTTTTTATTAACTGACAGTTTTATCTACTGGCTTGGCCCAATTCAGATTAATATTTTGGGCTATAATATTCAGAAGTGGTACAGTATATTTTCTGTAGCAGGAATATTATGTGTGGTCTTTTTTTTTTTTAGTTAATGTTGATTAGTTGGTTCAAGTATTGTTAGGCTGATTCTCCTTAGTCTGTCTTCTAATAATTTTAGCAGTCATTGATAACCCTTTCCTATAATTTCATCAGTGGTTTCAATATGATGCTATTGCACTTCTATTTTTTCCTTTATTAGCTGAAATGCTTAATTAAAAAAAAATTTTTAAGAAAAGCTCCAGTAACTATTTACTTACAGTTTATACAAAACTGTTAGGATGATTGTTTGAGTCTTTCTCTTTATTTCCCAGTTACATAATTCATTAGTTATCTGTTGTTGTTAGGTGCTGTCAAGTCAGTTCTGACTCACAGCAACCCTAGGTACAACAGAACAAAACACTGCCGGTCCTGTGCCATCCTCACGATCGTTGCTATGTTTGAGCCTATTGTTACAGCCACTGTGTCAATCCACCTCTATGAAGGTCTTCGTCTTTTTTTGTTGACCCTCTGCTTTACCAAGCATAATGTACTTCTCCAGGGACTAATCCCTCCTGATAACATGTCCAAAGTACTGTGCACATTAGTTACTCTGGACATTAATTACTTAGTCTCCACCAAAGGTGACTAATTTTTTTTTTTAAATATTAAGTATAACTATCAATTCATGCATTTATAATATTTTATTATTTTAAATCAATTTTGCAGTTAGTTACACTTTGTTTTTTGCTCAAATTGCCTCATCTGTAGTGGTTAAGACCTCAACTGGTCTGGGCTGCCACCCTGGTGGGATCCTGGGGCTTTTGTTTGTTTGTTTTGAATTGTTTGCTTGTTTTCTTTTCCTTTTTTCGAGTTGGGAGCCTGTTCCGGCCAGGCAGTGCTTTGCGGCTTGGGACCTACCCCCTCAGCTTGCGCAGATCGCAGTGGGATCCCTGAGCGCATTTTTTTTTTTCATGATTTTTTTTTCTGTTTTTTTGGGGGCTTTTCTTGTTCTTTTTTTAAATTTGTTTTGTTTTCTTTTTTCTTTCTAATTTTTATTTATTCATTCTTTTCTTTTTTTTCTCTTCTTCTTCTTTTTGTTTTTCTTCATTTTATAGTCTCTCATCTCTCCACTCTAACGGCAAACTCCCCAGCACTCTTTTTTGTATGTTTTTGGCTCCTGTTCCTCTCTCCTCTCTCCCATACCTATCTTAGCTCTACACATCACAATCTCCCCACTCCATCCTGCCTGCCTGCACTGTGCGCTTAACATCACACCACCAAGCAGCACAGGCACGGCCTACTGGAACCTGCCCTGCACGGATTACTGACCTGCCCTGGTGGCTGTAGTAAGTGCCACAAGCAATCCATCCCAGTAACTCCTCTTCAGCTAGACCTGCCCTGCTGTACCATATCTGAGCGACTGACCCTACCAATTGGAGAAGGAGGCAAAAAGTATCATGCCCACAGGCAAGCAAACAACAAAGAACACACAGCCCCCCTCAGACATAGCCAAATTAAAAAAAAAAAAAAGGATAAAACAAACAAATCTATAATCAATAAATGAGAAAAATAACTACTAAATGCCCCAAAGACAGCAGACAATATCAAAACATTTACAAACACAGGACAGGATGGTTCCAGTAGGCGTCCAAAATAAAACACCAGATGACTTTCCAGTAGAAGTAAAGGCACTAGAACTACCTGATAGGAAATTCAAATCTCTAATACTCAGAATTATCCAAGAGTTGAAGCAAAAAGCAGATAAAAATAAGGAAAAAATAGACAAATTCATGGAAAATATAGACAAAAAAATGTAAGAATTCAGGAAAGTAAGGAAGAAACAAAATGCCAAAATAATTCACAACTAGAAATTATACAAAAACAACAACTAGAAATCCAAAAGATAAACAAGATTTCAGAAATGGACGGTGTCATAGAAGGGCTGAGGAGCAGATCTGAAACGGTGGAAGACAGGATCAGCAGAATTGAAGACAAACACTTGGATACAACTTGGTTTGAGGAAAAATCAGAAGAACGAAGAAAAATGAAGGGACCCTGAGAACTATGTGGGATACAATCAAAAGCAAAAATCTGTGAGTGATCAGAGTACCAGAACAGGGGAAGAAAACAGAAGACACAGAGAGGATCATTGAAGAATTGCTGACAGAAAACTTCCCCAATATCATGAAAGATGAAAAGTTCACCATCCAAGAAGCTCAACGAACCCCATATAGGATAGACCCCAAAAGAAAATCACCAAGGCATATCATAATAACACTCACTAAAACCAAAGACAAACAATCCTGAGAGCAGCTCGAGAAAAACAAAAAGTCACATACAGAGGAGAAACAATAAGACTAAGCTCAGATTATTCAGCAGAAACCATGCAGGCAAGAAGGCAATGAGATGACATATATAAAACCTTGAAAGAAAAGAAATTGCCAGCCAAGAATAATATATCCTGCAAAACTCTCGTTGAAATATGATGGTGAAATTAGGTCATTTCCAGATAAACAGAAATTAAGGGACTATGTAAAAACCAGATCAAATTTATGAGACTTATTAAAGGAAGTCCTTCAATCTGAGAACAAACAATATCAGACCACAGGCTGAATATAGGACACAGGATTGTACTAGTCAGATACCAACACAGGAAATGAACTCTTAAGGACAATGCAAAACCAAAAGAATTACAAAAGGGAACCAGAGAGGTTAATCTGTAAATGACAACAGCATCAGAACAATAAAACAGGGAATAAACGGTGTAGATATAGAACCTTCTGATGGAGAGGAAGTCAAGCGATACCAAGTAATAATAGAGTGATTCAAATCTAGGAAGAAAAGGGTAAATTTCACGGTAACCACAAAGAAAGTTAACAAACCTACTCATCAAAATAAAGAAGAAAACATAAAGTCTCAGTAACAACAAAACCTAAAAAAACAAAAGAAATGAAAAAAATCCACAAACAAAAGGAACTCAGCACAGGAGAGTAAGAGGAACAAAACTGGAGGACATTATGCTGAGTGAAATAAGTCAGTTATAAAAGGACAAATATTGTATGAGACCTCTACTGTATAACTCACGTAAAAGTTAACACACAAAAGGAAACAATCTTTTTTGGTTATGAGGGATGGGAGGAGTGGGGTGGGGGGACTAAATAGATTAAGTGGTAACTTTGGTGAAGGGTAAGGCAGTACACGTTACTGGGGAAGCCAGCACAACTTGTACAAGGAAAGGTCACGGAAGCTCTATAGACACTTCCAAACTCCCTGAGCGACTGAATTGCTGGGCGGAGGGCTATGGGGACCATGGTCTCAGGGACCATCTAGCTCAACTGGCATAACACAGTTTATAAAGACAATGTTCTACATTCTACCTTGGTGAGTAGTGTCTGGGGTCTTAAAAGCCTGTGAGCAGCCATCTAACATATTCCACTGGTCTCACCCCTTAAGGAGCAAGGGAGAATGAGGAGAACAGGATACCAGGAAAAGATCAGTCCAAAGGACTAACGGACCACAGCTACCACGGCCTCTACCAGACTGAGTCCAGTACAGCTAGATGGTGCCCGGCTACCACCACCGACTGCTTTGACTGGGATCACAATAGAGGTTCCCAGACAGAGATGGAAAAGAAGGCAGAACAGAATTCTAACTCACAAAAAAAGACCAGATTTACTGGCCTGACAGACTGGAGAAACCCTGAGAGTATGGCCCCTGGACACCCTTTTAGCCCAGTGGTGAAGCTCCTCCTGAAATTCACCATTCAGCCAGGGACTGGACAGCCTCATAAAACAAAACAGGACTAATGAGGCACAGCAGTCTAGGGACAAGGACTAGAAGGCAGGAGGGGACAGGAAAGCTGGTGATAGGGAACCCAAGGCTGAGAAGGGGCAGTGTTGACATGTCATGAGGTTGTTAACCACTGTCATAGGGCAATATGTGTACTGTTTAATGAGAAACTATTTGTTCTGCAAACCTTCATTTAAGGTAAAAAAAAAAGAATTACCTATGTGAGATAAAATTGACAACAGCATCTCAAAAGGTTTGATGAGAAGCCTAGGGGACAGTGAGTTGAAGATAGTGCTGATGGAATAATTTGGAAAAGGATAGCGAGAATAGCAGCACCACTGAAAGAATGTAATCAATGTCACTGAACTGTACATGTAGAAACTTTCAAAATGGTGTAACTTTGGCTATATATATTTTCACCAAAAAATGGTCCTCAGGGTTGAGAAGGGAGAGTGTTGACATGTCATGGGGTTGTTAACCAATGTCATAAAACAATATGTGTACTGACTGTTTAATGAAAAACTATTTATTCTGTAAACCTTCATCTAAAGTACAATAAAAAAATTAAGAAAAAAAAAGGTTGGCAGATTGAATCCACCGGCCGCTCCTTGGAAACCCTATGGGGCAATTCTACTGTGTCCTATAGGGTTGCTATGATTTGGAATTGATTCAACAGCACACAACAACAAGACAACAGATTCCTGAGTCTTAGGATGCTTTTTAACAGCTCCCTTAGTGTATGATAGAGCCTTGCTTTTGGGGATAACAAGATGTTTCAGGTTAATTTTGTACATTTTCTACACCTATATGGATTTAGCCATTTCTTCAAGGACCCTTCATTTATTTTAACGGGAAATGCTATTTAGCAGGCCACAGTAGGTGCTCACTGCTATTAGATGAGTTATTATTTCTGGGCCTTTTAGCATATGAGGCTGGGAAACATATTTTTATAAACAGAAAATTGTGTTCTTGCAGATAGTAGGACTATGCGGATAGTATCACACTGATAGTTCTAACTCAATTTTAGTTCTAATACTTTTAATTTAGTGTTTTTACTTAATTTATTTGATTTCATATTTGCATTTGTGGTTTCTTATGCTAAAGTATTAGTTCTTCATGAAATTAACATAATTCATTATTTTCTTTATTTTAATATAAGTAAAACAGTTTTGGAAGAGCAATACCAACATCACTACCAATAATATGATTACTATAAGCAGTTTACAAATATTTTGTAGTTATTTTTGTCCTTAGGGGATATCTTACTTGAAATGTTCAAATTATCTTGTTTAAAATCACCTGAAATATTTTCTCCTTAGGTGGCTAAGTCACCAACCTTCTACGAAGTTAGGTTTGCTTCAATTTACTTTTGATTTTTTTATACTTTTTTTCATTTTAATTCAGTTGTATTTATATTATGTAAAACACTGGCATGATCTCAACATCAGATCTATACAAGATGTATATTCAGAGAATTCTAGGCTTCATTCTTGACTCCCTCCTCCCCCTTTGGGAAAATAGTATAATTATTTTTCATTTTATCCTTTTGTTATTTTTCTTAACATAAATTATATATGTATATATATATTTTTCCATTATTCTCAAATAAATGATAGCATACTATAAAACTTTTTTTGAAAGGGCTGAGGCTGAAGTAATGGGAAAAACACTCTAGTCTTGGGAGAGGGCCTGACATGATGCCAGATAAATCACAGCATTTAGGCTATAATCTATTTCAGCTACATAAAGAACAGATCTTATAATCTACTATTTGTATTGTAAGTGTAATAATATGTATAGCTATTAAATACCTTGTTTAAACCAGAAACTGTGTAGGCTGATTTACATGCATCGTCTTATTGAATTCCATTGTGACCTTATGTTACAGATACTACTTGTACTATTTGCCTCCATTGTTGTTAATGTTGTGTGCCATCGAGTCACTTCCAACTCATAGTGACCCTACAGGACAGAGTAGAAGTGCCCTATAGGGCTTCTTAGGCCGTAATCTTTACTGGAGCAGATCTTTTCTCCTGTGGAGCCGCTGGTGGGTTCCAACGGTCGATCTTTTGGTTAGCAGTCAAGTGCCTAACCACTGCGCAACAAAAGAAATTGAGGCTTAGCGAAGCTAAGTGACTTCCCAATGTCTTACAACTGGAAAATGGTGAAGATGAGATCTGAATTCTCTATGGCCTAATTTTAAACTTATCAATTCTTGTCCAATTGTTTAGGTCATTTTAACACTAAGTATTTGATATGTGACTAGATGTTTATAGACAAAAGAATTAAAAAAGCACCCACAGAGAAAATACAATTTCAGAGATTTCTGGTACTTAAATTAGTTGTCTATAACGGCTATGCTCCTAGGCGAGGGTATTTACATGTAGGTAAATGCTTTTCAGTAAAGTAATCATTATTTTCAGGGTTGGGAGATAGCAAGTTATCTGATAATGCTTCCAAATAATGGATACTACCAATATTTGATAAATTAGTATTTTTCCACTGCAAAATCTAAACTAATAAAATGTTATGACCTATATATATATATATGAAATACAGATAGAATAGATATTGAAATAGTAATAGGTGGTAATGGGTTATATTTTGCCTTTTGAACTAAGCACTATTACCATCTTCTTATAAGTCACTCTTTTGGATCTTAACCCACTCTTTTGTGAAATGGGAAAAGTTATATTTCTTTTTTCTGTATGACAGTGCTATGATGATACATTTATAAAAATGTGAAAGTGTTCCAAAAATAAAAAAGCTATAGTCAGAACTGAATCATCAGTAGGCAGCTTGCTCTCTGGAATACCTTAGCTTTCAAATATATCGACAAGGAACTTCTAAATGATTTAATTTATTGGAAAAACTTTCTGAAAATGACCCAGAAAAAGAAGAATAAACAGCAGCTGTTACAGAAATTGGTAGCCAAGGAGTGTGGTTCTAACAATCAAAGTGGACTCAATCACTGATATGCTGTTTGCTCAGGTACAAAGGGAATAATTAAGGTACCAACTGAATTCCACTGCAGAGGCATAAAGCAGGACACTATTTTGTGAATCAGGCTGCAGCATCAGACTCAGGAGCTGTAAAGACCATTTTGAACAATGGGACTATCTGTGGAGGGGCGTTTGATGACATTTTTGAAGCATCTGTGATGAGATGGGTCACTCACCTAGACTTCAACTATCTCAACCTCGCTGGGCTTCAGCGGAGGAACTTTGAAGCAACTCAATGAAAAGCTGCTATTGACGTTTTCTAAAAATAAGACCCGAGAAAGGAAAGATTCAACAACTTCTTCAATTCATTTCAACTCAATAAACATTTTTGAAGGCTCACTAATGTGCACCATCTATGGTGCTCTTTGCATCTCTCCTATTAAATGTTCCTCCTGTTTCAGGACCCTGTCAAATCTATCCTTCAAGCCGCTGATACAATAATCTTTTTCAAACACAGTTCTGATCGGGTCACTTCCCCACTTAATACCTACAGGATAAATCCAATAATTTTAGCAAGACACAAAATGTCATTAATGATTGGTCCCCTCCATCTCCTCTCATATCTCTTACTTATCCCCATGCCCCTCACATGCAGAGCTATTTATATGTTTTCTGGTGTCATACTCATCTACGTCATTTGTGCAATGCTCATGCTATACCCTTTTCCTGGAATGGTCATTCTATCTTTATATGACTCTTTATTAATTGGGCTTTTCAAGCTTGCTTACTTGTTTATGGGTTCTCTCCATTAAAATGTGAGATCTTAAAAAGTAGTTTCTGTGTATAACTAGCCCACAGTTGTGCCACAGTCTCAGGCTACAGTTGGTTCTTAAGAAACTTTGGAAACATCAGAAATGTAAAAAAAAAAAAAATGAGTGATGTATTTAATTACTTAGTCAGTCCTACAACATATCAAATAGCTGCCACTCCTCAGAGAAGCCCTTGGTATCTCAAAGAGATCCCTTTGAAACAGAACATTTCTTAATAGAAAGCTTTATCTGTCCAAAAAGCAAACAATCAATGTGAAGCATGTAACAGATTATACAGAGAAGTTTTACACTTGTCAGAAAGAAGAGATTGATTAGCTTTCCAAGTCTTCAGAGTGGCAGTTCATTAATTTATTGCTTTCTAGTACATAGGAGATACCCAAATTCAAATCCAAATAACAAAGGGATTCCACAAGCAAATACAAATTTAATTTGCATTGACAGGCATCATTGTCTTGGAAGAGTGCCAAGACATCATCTTGGTTGCCTCTTATAGCACACCACTGAAAAAGTACAAGGCCTGGAGGTTAGCTGACTTTCCAAATTCAAATAGCTAGTTGGTGGCAGAACCTGAAACAAGCCTCATTTTCTGAACCCTTGATATTTGTGCATTTTACTGTAATGAACGCTATCATATTATAAGGAATATATATAAATACATAATATATATAAAATTGAAGAACACCTTCATCAGACTACTAGTTTTTCAGTAAAAAAAAAAAAATTATTATTGCCAAGAACTTAATTTTTAGCTTCAAAATTAATCAAAATTATTCAATTTATAATTTTTCTTTTTTACATACACATTCTAAAACCTACTCTTCTAAGTTTGTTTGTTTTTTTTAAATTGAATTACGTTTTAGATTTTTATATAAGCAGCCTTATAGTCCTTTCTAAGACATAGTTTGCTTAAAGGTCATGTGGAAAAAAATATTGTTTTTCAGCACTAAGTGACAAACAAAATTAAGGAGGGAAGAATGCACCAGCCAACTTTTTTACAAGAAGGTAGGGATTATTTCAAGGGAGATAGAAGTAAAAATAACAAATGAGCAAAAATGTCTGAAAGAAGAAGTTTTGCGTAAAGTAGAAGAAAACAGAATTAAGTAAAGGGCATCATAATATTCAATACTGTTAATAAATATTAAATGAAGGGGATAAAAATGAAAATGGTATTGACATAATAGGGTAAAAACATAAGAAAAAAATTTTATACCTGAGAGCATAGTGAAAATAATAAATCAGTAATATGTCAAGGCTTGGCAGTTTCAAAGAATATCAAATAATGCTAAATGTTATCACTGTGTACAAGAGGTGGCTGCAGAATCCCTGAAGGACTTTGATAAATTTTATATTAACACTCAACTGCAGGAGTGTTAATATAGGAAGAGGGCCAAACTGAAAGATCTCTCACACATACTTTTTACTATGTACAAAGGGTAAAGGAATGAAGTCAATACCATACAATATGATGAAAGTGCTGGTTCATAGTTACAAAGATGTGTACACAGTGATATAGATGATTTGGTATAGAATAAGGAAAAAAGCCAATAAATATGCTCTCTAAGGATGTCTATTAGTGTCTATTAATGTTAATATGCTCTTCTTTTAACCAGTCATAGATATCCGTGTATCTGCAGGTATCTTAGTTATCTAGTGTTACTACAACAAATACCTCAAGTGGATGGCTTTAACAAAGAGAAAATTTTTCTCTCACAGTCTAGGAGGCTAGAAGTCCAAAATCAGGGCACCAGCTCCAGGGGAAGGCTTTCTCTCTCTGTCGGCTCTGGAGGAAGGTCCTTGTCATCAATCTTCCCCTGGTCTAGGAGCATCTCAGTGCAGGGATCCTGGGTCGGAAGGATGCGCACTTGCTCCTGGCTCTCCTTGTTTGGTGGTAATGAGGTCCCTGTGTCTTGCTGCTCGCTTCTCTCTTTTATATCTCAAAAGAGATTGACTGACTACATAATCTAATCTTGCAGATTGATTCCTGCTTCATTAACATAACTGCCTCTAATCCTGCCTCATTAACATCATAGAGGTAGGATTTACAACACATAGGAAAATCACATCAGATGACACAATGGTAGACAATCATACAATACTTAGGGAATCATGGTCTAAACAAGTTGACACACATTTTTGGGGGATACTATTCAATCCGTAACTGTGGATTTTTGCCTCCATCTGTAATTATGCTACACTACAAGGTGGTGTAGTGGTTCAGAGCTATGGCTCCTAACCAGGAGGTCGGCAGTTCAAATCTACCAGGCGCTCCTTGGAAACTCTATGGGGCAGTTGTACTGTCCTATAGGGTCACTATGAGTCAGAATTGACTTGACAGCAGTGGGTTGTAATTTACTTCTATCAAGAAAAATGGCCTATAAAATTATTATTTTATATGGCTCCCATTCAGTATATTGCTCTGATGACCCTTTGGGCCCTTCACCTTGAAAAATAGTAAATTTAAAATGTCATTCCACCTCCCATTATAGAGTTTCCGAATCTCTGAAGCACTAATCCAAGATGCCTAAAAGTAGCAATTCTCTTCCTGTGATTTCTGTGGCTGCTGGTTTGTTACAGAGGCTGCTAATTCATCTTTTCTCCCTTTCAATGAAATTCAGTAATACCCCTAACGGCAAGCAATCCTTCCTAATTGGAAAATGTTTCACTCACTGCACACCACTATTGGGTAATATTAAAAGCTTTAATTCATTTGAAAATAGTAAATTTCCTTCTTTTGTGTATGTCAGAAAATTAATGAAGACTAAGTTTTAAAAAATTTGGAGTTAATGTCATGTACTTCATAATAAATTTTCTAAATTTAATGCAGAAAATATAGAGAGTCTTAAGTATAATTTAATATTATAAGTTTCTCTTTGAAAGATCTACTTCATTTTTAAGCCAGGTTCTATGTAAAGAAGATGCAAAATTCTGTGAAGCTTCAAATGTGTAAGATAAAGTTTGCAGTATATATAAAACTAAGAGGTTCACATTAGACTTTTTAAAGGAATATTAAACATTGAAATATAGTTTTATTTTTTCCTGCTATGTAGATATAAAAGTTGTACTATTTTTGGAAAGATTCACTACTAGTTGAATGACTATAATTTTTAGTTCTTATGCTTATTTTTCTGTATTGATGTTGATTATAGGTGATAAATTTACCAAGGCTATCATAAGAAATTTGGCCTTTTTGTAGGGAGGTATTATCATTTCCAGGGGAAGTAGACTAGAAATCACCTTCCTCATAGGACTGTAAACAAACAGATTCCCCCCCCCCCCATATTTGACAGTAATAGAGATGTTATAAATGAGATGTGTTATCTACTATTTGTAGTAATACCAAGTTTGAGCATATTCATGTATGATATCTAAGAAATTTCTTCTATTTTTTCTGTTGAATTTATCTTAAATATAGGTCATTTCATGTTTATATTATTAAGAGAATTTTTCAAAAGCAGACTGAGATCTTATTTGATGCTTAATCATCTTTGATATTATACTACAAACTCCAGAGTCAGTTCTGTCAGGACAGAGGTTTCTGACAAGTTGTTTCACTGCCACATCACCAGCATCTAGAAGAGCACCTGGCACATAACAGGTGCTCACTAAATATTTGTATAATGAACAAAATGAATGAATGAGTAGATACTGATTTACAAACTTATTTCCATATAAAATGTCATTTTAAAAATTGATTTTTTTCTGACAAGCAGAACACATGATTACTGCCCCCAAAGACCTCACCTCAGACTGTTCCTTGAGTTCAAAAACCTTAAAATCCTAAACACACATACACAAAGACTTTAATATTCAGTTCACTAATATTCACCAGTTGAGAGGGCTAAAGAAAGACTAAAACACATAGATCCAGTCCATGGGCCATAACTAATCACTGTTCTGATATCCTCCAGGTCCGAGGCTGCTTTTACATGAACCTAAAAGTCAGTAACGACATCATTCCCACTGTCCCATCATCCTGTGCCACAAAGCAAGTCTCAGTCCCCTATTTCCTTCCACAGGCCCTGTTCCCATGTTACTTGTTACGTCTTTAATTCAATTTTATTTCTTTTACTGATCAATTTCCCTCTTGAAATCTCTCCTGTTCATTCTATTAAAACTTACCTTCCATATTACATAAAATACTATGAATCTCCTCTTCTTGAAACCTGTTCCATTTACCTGATTGCTTTCCAAGGACACTGCATCCCTTTTAGCTCTTTATGTGAAACAATCATCGATTTTAGAAAGGCTTATTATACTAGGTCCTGTGATGAAAGCAAGCATTGGCTGCTATTGTGTTGTTTGGAATCAACAACTCAAAGGAGTAGAGACTCTGTACTTGAGCTACTGTAGGACTGAGACAGTGGCACTGAGATACTTCAAAAACATCCCTTATCGCTATTTATTGATTCTTCAGTTTTAGGTTTTTTTTGTCAATTGGCTCTCTTGGCTTGCTGCTCCTGAAGCCTGCTGCCCAGTTGTTAATCATTGTGCTGGAAATTCCCTCTGCCTCTTTCTTAGGTCACACGTGTACTATTCAGGGTCTGGTCAGGAAAAGAGAAATCCCCCTAATGAAGCGAGGGGACAAACCATATGACCAGAGGATTGGAGAACTCAAGACGAAGTGCAAAGGCTTGGAAACAGGTCATTGCCACGTAGTTAGTTAAGGGAAAGGACAGAAGAATAAATGGGAGAGACTCGATTATACAGAATTGTATAGGCTTCATAAATATATTTTATACTGTGTGATGAGAAGTTACCGGAACATTGTGAGCTTAGCATTTACATGACACAACTAATATTTGAGAGGACACTGTTCAGCTTAGGAAAATTAGAGTGACATTGGGCAAGCATGAAAGAAGGGAAATCACCTGTGACTCATTTAACACCCGGGAAAGAAACTGATGAAGGTGGGAATAGTAAATGTGACGAGAATCGGTGGGTTTAGGGAGTTACTTTGTGTCACTGCCAGAGAATTATACGAGGGACACTGGAAAAGCAGAATTTAAGGAAGATTTTGTGGGTTTTGACCTCAACAGCTGGATCCATTTTAGAGCCATTTACTGAGTTAGGGATTGAGCATGAGCAGCAGGATTGGGGTCAAAATCGACAGTTTAGCTCTTGCCATGCTGATTTTGAAATGTCTGTTAGATATATTAATCTTATTTTCAAAATAAGTAAAAAGACTTCTAAATGGGAAGTAACTTTTCATGATCATACAGCTATTTAAGACAGACTGTATCACCAACTAGAATACTTCCAACTATATGTAATTCCTACTTACTTTTTTTTGAAGTAACATCAAATGTGAGGAGTAAAAGAAAAACAGAGGTAAAATTTGTTGCTGATGTACACATTTGTTGCGTTATAAGTTTTCACTTTTAGTTTTACCTTAAGAAAGACCATATTAAAATGAATCCCCTTATACTCATCTCCCAGCTGCCCATTAGATATTAGCTATCTCAGTAAACACTGTCACGTAATTTAAATATCACAAGAATGATGCTTATTATTTTATATTTATTTACAACACAGTTACTGCATGAAAAACTGATTTTTCTCAAGGTCATATGGCTGGATGACCCAGATTGTAGCATATATCTGATGCCAAAGCACAACTTGTTCTTTGTTAGGTTATGACATAATGTGTCTGGCAAATATCCAGGGCTGTTTCTATATGTGGATGTAGACAGAGGAAGAAGAAGGAGGTGGAGAAAGAAGACGACGAGGGAGGAGAGAAAATGGAGTACGAGGGCAAGGGAGGAGAGAAAATGGAGTACGAGGACAAGGGAGGAGAAGGAAGAGGAAAAATCAGTTTTAAATTTTTATGAAGAATCTATATTTAAGAGCTTTTTTCATTTGAAAAATGTGTCTTCTAATTTGTCCGTATATAAGAGAATCTATGAATAAATATAAAATATCTAATTAAATTTCTAAATAGTGTTTTGAAAAAGCTAAGTACCATTTTAAATTTCTCTGAAAAAGAAACCGTGCCATTAATTTCAGAACAAGAACAAAGAACTACAGCATAAATGACACCAAAAAGAATTACCTCTGTGTACTTACTCATTATTAACTTTGAAAATGAGTATAAGCATTCTTAAAGAATGTTTAATCAAGGAAATAACTTGCTACTCTATGGAGTCAGTCAATTGGGCTTAAGCATTTTAGCTGAAAAAAGGCTTTTGGCCTAAAGAATATATATTGAGTATATAATCTTATATAAAACATAATTGGATTTTAAGGTTTTTAAAAAGAATTTATTAAAATTAAGCTAAGAAGACATCAAATATATCCAGAGAAATACAGTAAAATAATTTCCTATGAATCTTTTTAACAAAAAAGATTTAAGGTTAAATTATGGTTATAATTAACTGGGAACTTTAGAGAGATGTATTGAAATTGATGCCACACTTAGATATGGTTATTGAAATAAATTAAGAAGAGACAAATCTTTCCTTTTAAACAAATTTAGAATAGATAACAATTATTTATTATTAGGTTAATAAATCATAGACACAAAGTTTTCTTTTTAACCATTGATGCTATAAAGTGGTTTCATGTAATATCACATCAGTGTATATATTAAGATCTTTTTTTTTTTTTAAATCATTTTGGGCCCTTAATGAGACTAAGCTTCTCCTTAAACCTTTTTTTGTGGGGAGCTATTGTTATGTGGGAGCATGTGAGATATTTTTGGAACTTCAAAAATATTCCTTATTTCCATATATATTCCTTATTTCCATATTAAAAAAAACTGTTGTTGTTGAGTCGATTCCAACTCATAGCGACCCTATTTCCATACATATTCCTTATTTCCATTTTCATGTTGACCCAAATTACAGGGATATAATGAATAAATTAATGAAAAAAGTTAAGTTTATACAGACGAAGACCTACATTTTTAAGCACAAAATAGAACTTGCATTTTAAATTTCATACTATTACAGAAAAAAAAATAGTTTATAGATTCCTGTTTCTTCTTTTCAAAGCTCTTCAAGAAACAATAATCAGAAAAATGATGTTAATAATTCCTGAAAGAATATGTCATTAATTCAAAGTCTGGGTTTAAAAAAATAGGCTATATGAGCCCATAGAATTGAAATTAAACTCTCTCAATCTTAACAATTTCTTTGAATAGTTATAAAAACTGGCATCACCATCAGTCAGGACGGTAGATATTTTGGATGCTGAAATTGTTATGTTATGATTTCCCTCTCCAGCTCTACCTTCATCTCTCAGAAATTTTGGCAAAGGGAAAGCCCGTGATTTTATTAAAAACTTTCCAATGGAAATAAGAAGAAAAGAAGAATAAGATGTATAGTTATTTAATGAGTTTTGCTATCTCTTTTTTCCCTCTTCCTACTACATTCTTAACCCCCACCCCCACTGCCATCGAGTCGATACCTAACTCATAGTGACCCTATAGAACACAGTAAAACTGCCCCATAGGGTTTCCAAGGTGGTAAATCTTTACAGAAGCAGACTGCCACATCTTTCCCCAAGAAGCAGCTGTTGAGTTTGAACCTCTGACCTTTTGGTTAGCAGATAAGCATTTAACCACTATGCCACTAGGGCTGCCATATATTCTTGATATACTTTTATTTTTACACTGAATGATTTAACATTTTTTAAAGTATACTGTTTACAATTTAATAATATATTTAAAATATAGTTGATAAACTCAGATTTTAGTACAAAAACATTGAGGTATAAGCTTCTAATTATGTGCCAAGAACCAATACTAAAAAACACAAAAGATACAAAAAAAATTATAACACTTAATCTTCACATATATCCTAAGGCAAGCATTATCAGTCCTGTTTTCTAATGATAAAAGTTAAACCTTAGTAGAGTTGAGAAAATTTTTCAACGTCATGTGGCTAAAAACTGGCAACTCTGGAAGTGAGCCTGTATTTCATTGGATTCCAAAGCTTTCCTTTAATTCTTAAGGATGTAAAGATGATTTTCCTGGGGAATGCTAGGGAAGTAGTCTGTATACCTTGTTAAACTTTATCAGCAATGCGGAGTCCCCACTGCCCTTGGACGTAAGCGGGCCTGTTTGGGAACACTTCTTTTCCTCTTTGCATCTTTCCCCTGTAGAAAACATTGGGAACCCAATTCTTCAACTTGACTTCAACCTAAACTTAATAATTTAGGATTTTAAAGCTACCATCACATTTTCATTTCATTTTTACTAATATAAGCTCTCTTTATCTCACCTTGAAACACAAAATGTTTCTTTTTATTTTTACATTTTCTTATGCAATACTTTTTTTTTATAACACTTTCTTGTGTAAGTGGACGAAGAATAAGATGCACAGTTATGTTAATGGATATTGTTCTCTTAATTCCTTACAGTTTCCATTTTATATATATATTTTCCACATTTATATTGCATATTTCATAATTTTTTGTGTTTTTAATTTTAATAAATGTATTAAAATTTAATAGCATATGTATATATAAATAACATTTAACAATAAAGTGATTTAATCATTTAACAGGTATCTATTTTAATTCCTCATTGACATTGTTTTTTATATCTAAATTCATAAATTAACATTTCCTGGTACCTCAAGAGATCTTAAAGGTGAGCCTAAGAGCTTCACAGATCATAAGGACGTGAATCACTATCCATACCCTGAGCAGTTGAGGAACCAGCCCAACACAACCCAGGCAGAAGAAAGATTTGCTCTGTTTCAAAGGTGACTAAGAGTGATTCCAGACTGATTGAAAACAGGGAAGAGTAAGGGCAAGAGAACAGGAGGAATAATGAAAATCTACAAACAGAGAGTAAGACCACCTACCCTTCAATGGTAGACTGCGTTATTGTTTACATCAATTTGCTGCCTCTTCCTAGGGAAGGATTATTCTTACCTGGCTGTTAAGGAATATTTCTGATTGGGTCAATGAAATGTGAAAGGAAATAAGATGTTTAACTTCTGTTAGTAGCTTTAAAAGCATCACTGCATATAGGCTGATCCACAGCTTGCACCCTGGAGTGAAGACGGCATAGAGAAGAGATGCATCTAGCCCTCAAAGAACATGTAACAATGAAAGAGAAATAAAATTTTGTGTAACCTCTGAGATGTTGGGACCATTTTTACTACAGCATAACCTAGATTTCCCTGATTATAAGCCTTCCCACATTTGACTTCCAGAATTCTGGCAGTATGGCTTATGATCTATCTCCAGGAAGATTATAACACATATTTGGGAAATCTGAGTAGTCACTGAAAAAAGACCTACAGATTTTACCAGTCAGGAGTACACTAGCACATCATTACAGACAGTTGATGAATATTAGTTGATGAATTTAAACCTTCTAGAAGGAAATTCTAATCATTCCCTCAGGAAAAGCATCAACTCAAACAATTTACATAAAGTTCCAATAAATAAAAGTACAGTACATGCACATATACTTGGGAGAAAGCCCAATAAGTGGGATTCTGCAGAAATAATAAAAGAACTTCTAGCTAGTTCTTCAGGGTTCTACTCTTAAATATGAACAGCAAGCAAGAATAACCAGGGGCTACAGAAATGTCTTTAACATAAAATGGAGGCCAAAACATATAGATGGAAAATAATTTAGTAGAAATTCAGACTCTTCTTTCAAAGAAAATTCAAAATTCTAGTAAATATCTTCAGAGATAAAGGTATTCATCAGTGAACAGATTACCATTCACTGAAACATGCAAAGAGTAAGATGGAATGCTTGAAAATTAAAACTATGATAGAGATTTTAAAAGGTAATAAAATTACTAGAATATAAATTTGAGAAAGGGAAACAGAAATAAAAATTAAAAGAGAAAGTTAAAATGAATTAGAGAATGAATCCAGAGGTCCAACACGTGGATAATATGAGTGCCAGAAAGAGAAAACAGTAAAATGAAAGAAGGAAATTATGAAGAAATAACAGAAGACATTTTCTAAGAACATTAGGACCTAAATTTCCAAAGAGAAAGGTTGGATAGAATGGCCAGCATGAATACTATATAGAAAATGAACCACAAAAAAAGTTCTGATTCTGGCTTTCAATAGACTAGAAATATTGGAGAATTCTTGCTACAAAGGACTAATAGTGCTAGAAAAAAACAAAATATTAAGATAATTAAATAAATGTGAAAAGAAAAGGGAAATCATTCTGAAGCCAGCAACCAAGTATGATCTTGAATCTTGGGAGTTAAGTCAAAAGTGAAGACACTGGCTATTCTCTGGTTATCTATGCATTCTCTTAATTTGGAACTTTGATTCATGAATGGATAATGGAAGAAAATCCTTGAACTTACACAGGGGAGGGGGTCTGATTGTACACCATACTCCAAAGAATTAGGACTTAGAAAGCTTAGAGAGAAAAAGTAGAGGAGGAAAAAAAAAAAAAAAAATTTAGCAGTAACATTCAACAGAAAAAACTGTCTCAGTTTTGGTTTTGGATGGAAGTTTGAAATAGCCTTTAAGAATTCATGTCCAAAGGGTAGCTGGCACATGGATTTTGGATTAAAGTGTACAGTATTTGCTCTGAAAAAAAAAAACTGCAAGTCCAGTATTTGCGTTTAAGAAACACCTGAGAGTGCTATCAATCCTAGATCCTGATACAAAGAAACTCAACTCTTCCTGGAGGAAAGCATCCTCAATTCAAGCATTAAGTATTCAAAGAGATAGCTTTCCATCACACATGAGATCAGAAATAAGCACAGACACATATAAACATACAGGCAAAATGTATAAGAAATCAAGCATTCATGTATGGAACTGGCAGGAAAAGAAAACAACAATATTACATCTGAAAAAGTCAAAGACATTTGAATTACTGGGAACAGAATCTGAATAAGTATGTATAATAAGAAAGAATCCAGAGATTATTATAAATTAGCAGCAGATTTCAACAGGAACTAAATTAAAAGTTTAGAATATTGACTATACCCTTGAGTGAAAGTCCACACCCTTCATTTGATCTTTGCTTTTGGACTGGTTTCCATTTCCTGAATTTTAAACTCCCAGGTTATAAGTTGAGGGGAAAAAAAAAAAAAAAACTTCTAGGACTATCCTTAATAAGTCCCTTGTTTTTTGTAGCTGCAAGACTACAAAACTAAGTCTTGTTTTACAGTCTAATTTTATGGGTGACTGGAATAAAATGAAAATTGAATTCATAACATTTCTAGGCCTCTTATGTTAAATATGGAGCCCCAGTGGCATAGTGGTTAAGAGCTCATGTGTTAATCAAAATGTCGGCAGTTTGAATCCACCAGCCTCTCCTAGGAAACCCTCGGGGGCTGCTCTGCTCTGTCCTATAAGGTTGCTATGAGTTAGAATCAACTCAAGGGCAACATTTTTTTTTTTTAACAGATTATCTTCAGTTTTATTGCAATTGCTAAAAATACAAGCTTTTTGGATATTTGAAAAGCTACTGTCTAAATTCATGAGGACTTATAGGTAATAACATGTAAATATATACGGCAATATCTCCCAAATTTAGCTGCATATTAGAATCAACCAAGGAGCCTTTAAAAATTTAAATGCCCGGGCCATATTCCCTATCAACTAAATCAGAATGTCTGGGGATGGGAACCAAGCAATAGTGTTTTTTAAAGATCCTTAGGTGTCATGGATTGAATTGTGTCCCCCAAAAATATATGTTTAAGTCCTAATCCCTGTACCTGTGAATTCCACCTGTTTGGAAATAGGGATTTTCTGGGTTTTGTTTTCTTTTTTTTAATGTTAAATATGGGACATTATTAAGGGAAGAAAAGAAGCCAGAGAACTGAAAAGAAGATGCTTGTGTATACTTCAATAAATCTGAGTACCTTGGATCCATAAACCCTATTAATTTTTCCTTGGTAGCAGCCCTTCCTCCACTTTCTGGTGAGGTGTGGTGGAGTACGTTGATGGGACAATTGATGGTTGTCTTAGTCCTCTAGTGCTGCTATAACAGAAATACCACAAGTGGATGGTTTTAACAAAGAGAAGTTTATTCTCTCACAGTCCAGTAGGCTACAAGTCCAAATTCAGGGCATCAGCTCTAGGAGAAGGCTTTCTTTCTCTGTCAGCTCTGGAAGAAGGTCTGTGTCATCAAGCTTCCCTTGTTCTGGGAGTTTCTCTGCACAGGAGACTCAGGTCCAAAGGATGTGCTCTGCTCCCGGCACCACTTTCTTGGTGGTATGAGGTTCCCATGTGTCTCTGCTTGCTTCTGTCTTTTATATCTCAAAAGACTTTGGCTTAAGACACTATTCAATCTTGTATACCTCATCAGTATAAGTGCCGCTAATCCATCTTATTAGATCATAGTGACTGAATTTACAACACATAAGGAAATCACATTAGATTACAAAATGGTACACAATTATACAATACCGAGAATCATGACCCAGCAAAGTTGACAGATATTTTTGGGGGACACAATTCAATCCATGACACTGGTATTCCTGAGTAATATGTTTCTTCTTCTAAATATGTAGTCCACTCTGACTCTGACTCTGGGCTTGGCCATGTGCCTTGGTTTAGCAAACAGGATGCTGACAAACTTGATACAAACAGAAAGATGAAAAAAGTTCTTGTTCGTATCCACTTGTTCTCTTGCTCCTCTGAATTTATCAGAAAACATGTCCAGACTGGGTTGCCTAAGGAAGAGGGACCATGTGACGCAGAACTGAGTCATCTCATCAAGGCCATCCTAAACCATCTCCTAGCTTACATGCCAGCTGACTAAGACACATGACCAAGTCCACGTTAGGCTAGGAATAGTAGACAAAACTGCTCTGGATAGTCCTACTGAAAAACCAATTGGAATATATGTAAAAATCACACTGATAAAAAATTTGACATATAATCCTACCAGCATATTCTTAAAGATATTTTCTCCCAAAACTCATCAAGAGCCTTCTTTTAAGTGGTGCCACTTAGGTTAAGTGCTATGTCCAAGATAATAAACCTGGTTTGCTTCAAACACATTTTGGTTGTTAAAAAACAACACACACACAAAGCCCAAAACAAAAACTCTCCCATTTTCCTTTTTTTCCCTCCCTCTTTCCCTCCCTTCCATCTTTCTTTCCTTCCTCCCTCCCTTCCCGTCTTTCCTTTCTTCCAATTCATCAAATTGGCCTTGACAATACAGAAAAATTCCTCCAAAATTAGACCCTAAAATCATGGTAGGAATCAACTTTATTTTATATTACACACCAATTCTTTCATGATAGTATGCTTATTCTTAGAAAGATCATTAGTGAATGTCCCTAAATGAAATTTTCAAAAGGAAAACGTTACCGATTTCACATACATAAAAAATGCTGTAGATAAATTATTAATGCATTTTAAAATAACTAATCACTTATGGGAGGCAATAATACTGTGAAAAAATACTTTTAAAGGGTATCTACAGGTTCAACTAAATGGTTACTGAATATAGAGAATCATTACCTTATACGTATGTTAAAAATAGCTTTTACTATTAACTGTAACAGTATATTAGCATAAGCAGCAACAGTGTAAGGAATAATTTATTTAGGTTTCCACATTCTGGATTAGATTAGTGGGAACTAGGCTTAATTGGTATACTGAGGAATAGGTGTTGTCTTTATTCATTTTTTCTTATAAAATGTCTTTCATTTTTCTTTCATTTTCCCCTTTGCAAATTATATATATTAATGAATTTAAGGCAAAGATAAGGCTGGGCATTTTGTGAGTAAACTCCTCATGTCATATATTAAACCCAAATTATTTAAATACTATATAATGCTAGTTCCTTTCTTTGGTCCTATAGAGGATTTTTTTAAGGTTTTATATATATATATACACATATATATATACACACACACATATATATTTATTTAAAAAAAAAAAACTCACCATTGTGTTGATTCCAACTTATAGCAACAGACCCTATAGGACACAGTAGAACTGCCCCCATGGGGTTTCCAAGGGGCAGCTGGTGGATTCAAACTGCCAAACTTTTGGTTAGCAGCCAAGTTCTTAACCACTGTGCCACCAGTGCTCCATATGCATATATGTATATATAGAGAGAGAGAGAGACAGAGAGAGAGAGACGGAGGGAGGGAAGGAGGGAGGGAGAGAGATGTATATAGATATAGATAGATACACATATATATACTCACTGCCACTGAGTCGTTTCTGATCATATTGACCCTATAGAACAGAGTAGAACTGCCCCATAGGGTTCCTAAGGCTGTAAATCTTTATGGAAGCACACTGCCACATCTTTCTCCTGCAGAGTGGCTGGTGGGTTTGAACTGCCGACTTTTTGGTTAGCACCCGAGCACTTTAACCACTGTGCCACCAGGTTATTTTATATATAGATACAGATTATACATATACATATATCTATATATATAGTATACTATACACACACACATACATATTAGTACTGCTACTTGAGAAGTGGGCATTGTTTGACATTTAAATGTAAATAAATTTAAGGTATCCCTGTAATAAATAAACTAAATATCCTAAAATACATTTTATAAATATTACGTTAGTATAAAAATCTTTTTGTGGTAAAGGGTGACTCCCCTTCCAATTACTCCTTGTGCTGATGTGCACATACTTCTTCCACACGCAATGGTAGAACAGAAAATGACAAATATCAAATGATTGTGACTGCTGATTTTCTACTTTACTGGAGTGAAGATACATCTTATGGAAACAAAAACCTGATTCTTAGTTTCTGGGTATACAGAGCCTGAAGATACATCTTCTGTGAAATTTTTTTCTGAATAAAGTAATTTGCTAACTATATCCCTCACTAGCCAAAGGATATATGAGGTTTCCTAAAGTACTTTTACTTGTGTCAGTTAAAACAAAATATTTAATAAATGTTTTATACCAGGAACTGCTCTAGGCCCTGGAAATGTAAAACTTAAAAACTCAAAAGAAAACACTCTCCACAGGAGCTCACAGCCCAGTGAGGAAAGCTGACGAGCACTCATAGTTAGAATGGACAAAGGTACATATCATATTTGAAAAACTCAACATACTCTCTAGGAACGCTTCCCACCAAGAGAAACTTTACTAAAGCAATTAGTAACTTGGAATGAGAGACACAGAAAGCAAGGCAATACAGAAGCTTGCTTCACTCCCCCAAGAAGTGAGCTAAACTGAGGCACAGAATTAATTTGGTTTTGAAAAGGGAAATGACCTAGAATGATGTCAAAGGGTTGTTACTTCGCACTATCTTTATGAAAATACTTTTAATTATCCATAGAGAATGCAAAAAACTACAGGATGTCTAGAAGTAGTTATCTTTTAAATATATGTAGTAGCTATTCTATGTAAGCCAAATAGAGATGAGACACAAATAACAGAATAACTTATAGAATCTATTTAGAAATAAGAAGCCCTGGTGGCGCAGATAAACAGTTGTTGGTAATTTAGTGATATTATGTATAACTACTCCATAGAATCCTCCAGATAGCAAAGGAAGAACAAGCATCAAATTTAACCACTTCTGTTAGGAAACAGACACTTAAGAAATTAATAATAAAACGGTAGTAATAAATAATTAATAAAATAATTAATTATCTGCTCACAGACAGGCAATGAGGCCCCTTGGTTCTTAGTTCAATTTGTCCATTATAGGACTCTAATCGAAGCTCAGGTAGAAGAGAAATAATCTTATCGCATCTGGAGAGTAAAAAAGTAAATATTTTTTTTAGAAGTATTATCTGGCCTGTAATTTTACTGCCTTCTCCATTATGCTTCAGAGAATCTGACACAGAAGCTTTGAAAGCGGTGAGTTGTGAACACAAAAATAGAATGTCTATGGTTTTATTTATATTTAGGTGCAGCAGTTTGAACGAAGTGAAGCTGCAGCTGTACTTTTCCATGTTACTTAGCAACTGGTATGAGTCAAGAAAAATCACAGAAATTCACAGGCACTGGTGGGAAGATGACAAATGACATTTGGAAAAAAATAAAATTCCTATGAGGTCAATCTACCTGTCGACTATCAGCATGGTATTAAGAAATAAAATAGGGCCATTACTACGTTAATGACGTAACTTCAATTTTAAAAACTGGCCGTGACTGCTGTGCTCAGGGAACCTCCCACAGGGCCTGGCACGGTGCCTGTCAGGGTAGAAGCTCCAGTCACATTTATTGAACTGAGTTATTAGGCAAATATTTCCGGTTGGAGCCATTGATTTCATTTACAGAAGATGAAGATAAGCTTGCATCTTTGAGCTGATATATTTCGGGGAAAGTTCTTATCGGTGCATTTATGATTTGCCAAAATGAAAAACAGGCAATACTTCAAGAAATTTAAAATATGTCTAAAATAACTATATCCAAATTTACACAAGTAAAATACGGAAGACATTTAGGTAAGAAGAAATAAAGGCTAAAAAGTTAGACATTACATAAAACAAATCACTTAAAGAAACTATATCTACCAAAACCCACAACTGTTGAGTCAACACGGACTCATAGTGAACCTACAGGGCAGAGGAGAATGGCCCCATAGGGTTTCCAAAGCTGTAAATCTTTACAAAAGGAAGCAGACTGCCATATCTTTCTCCCACAGAGCAGCTGATGGTTCGAACCACTGATCTTTTGTTAGTTAGCCAAGCATTTTAACCACTGTGCCACCAGGACTCCAAAGAAACTATAGGAGAATAGTAACACATGAGCTACTTGATATTAAGAAAAGTATTTTGCTTTCAAAAGTAAAAAATGTTCTTTAAAATCACAGAAGAAATTATTTCAAACAGAAAAGTACGATAGTTAAAACTAGATAGCAGAGCTGATTAAATTAATACTATGAAATTTTTTTTTAAACCTTAGAAAGCATATATTTCAGCGGTTTGTAGGAACCTAATAATACATGTTGAAATTTCTTTATATTTTCATATATAGTTTATGTGAAAAAATAAATTATACAACTTTGATATTATTTCAGTAACTGTGTTCTAAAACCATTTTAAATCAATATAACTTTTCAACAACTTGAACTATGCTTTCTTTTCCTCCTAATGCAGATCAGATAGTTCTGTCCAAAATCAATCGCTATGCTATCCATGCCCCTCCATCATCACTGTCTTCACCTAACATTAAAAATAAAAGTTGGTATTGAGTTGATTCTAACGGTGAACCCATTAGTACAATTGTAATCCACAGATTCTCAATGGCTGAACTTTTTTCTCCAGATGTAGATTGCCAGGGCTTTCTTCCACAGCACCTCTAGTTGGACTCGAACTTCTGACCTTACAGTTAGCATCCAGGTGCCTAACCTTTTCCACCACTCAGGGGCAAGCTCATCTAAACTAATAAAATAGTCATCCAGTGTTGTCACTGCTTCCCTTTAAAAATATCCAGAAGGAATTAGTGCTATTTGTGCTGTTCATAAAACATATATTAGATCAATCTCTTCCTTACATTTGTTTCAAAGGTCCTGCATCACTGTCCTACTTCATCTCATACACCACTCACTAAGTTTAGTTATTCTGGCCTTCTTTTCTGTTCTGTTCCTGAACCCCTCGGGATCTTGCTATAGGTTTAATATTTTATTATTACTTTTAATTGCTTCCATGAAGTTGTAATTCCTTTCCGCAAGTTTTCCTTAACATACAGACAGCCTTGGTGCACCTCAGGGCCTTTTTTATTTGCTGCTCTCTCTGCCTGATACATTTCTCTCCAGATCCCTGAAGGTATGGTTTTAACTCAAATATAATCTCTCTAGAGAGATTTTTCTTCCCAGAAGATGTTAAATAGACTCTTCTCCTGAACAGCTACTCTATATCACCTTTTCATTTTTTTGTAAACATACTAAATCCTGAAAGCATTTACGTTTTTTTTTTTTTACTTGTTCATTATCCTTATGCCACTATCAGTTTACAAGGCTCTTGAGAACAGTCTTTGCATATTTTTTTTCACTGGTATATCCTCAGCATCTAGAACATGCGGGTTGGACATTTTGCACCCAATAAATACTAGATGAACACATGAAAACATAGATGGTAATCAATATGGACTCTTGCTGGTGGAGTGGAAATAGACAAACATTGGACATAGTGTGAAAGAAAAGGAGGAGGCAAAAAAGACTAAGCACGTTTTCAAATACTGGCTTTCAAACCGTTGGGTGAGTAGCAGTACTGGTGTGACTTGCAGAGGCCCATGCTCTCTTCTCCACCGTGGTAAATGCTGAAGCCTTATGTCAAGATGGTGCCTCATAATATGCTGAAGACCCTGTCAGTCTGGACTCACTGAGAGGCATAGCAAGGAAAGAAACGAAACTTTGATGTATTAAGAAACTGAGGCCTAGGCCCTTAATCTCACAGGAGGTCTGCAGATGGACTTAAGGGAGTCAATGCATCCATTTAAATGATATGCAAAATATTGGGTGAATATGTAATTCTCTGGAACCCTGGTGGTACAGTGGTTAAGAGCTATGGCTGCAAGCAAAAAGGTTGGCAGTTTGAATCCACAAGCCACTCCTTGGAAACCCTATGGGGCAGTTCTACTCTGTCTTATAGGGTCACTATAAGTTGGAATCAGCTCAACAGCAATGGGTTTGGTTTTTTGAACTTACGTATTTCTCTGAGAAGAGGGCTTATAGTTTCATCAGAATTTCAAAAGGATCCTTCAGCTCTAGTTATCATCATTGCCCCCCATAAGCCCATAAAATATACAAATAAAAGAAAATGAAAACAAAACAACTTGGTTTCCATACAGGTAGAAGAATTTCACATCTAGTATTTTGCTTGGTATGTTTTATCTATTCCTGAAAAGAGGGTATTTAGGCATTTATTTGCTTGTGTCTAACAGCATCAGGCAATGAGATATTAATAATATTACTCTAATGAAAAACTGCAAAGGACAGGATACCTTATATGTCCAGTATATTCACTATTTCATTATGTCCAGTATATTCACTATTTCATTCACACTTATTTACAACACCAGAAGTAACAGAGGGATGTGACTATGAGAACAGCCTCCAAAACAAAGATTCTGGATTTGAATCCTGGTTACAGATAATTAAGGAGCCCTGGTGGCAAAGTGGTTAAAGTGCTTCGCTGCTAACCTAAAGGTCAGCTACTGGAACCCACCAGCTGCTCCGTGGAAGAAAGATTTAACAGTCAGCTTCTGTAAAGACTCACAGCCTTGGAAACCCTATGGGGCAGTTCTACTCTGTCCTATAGAGTCACTATGAGTCAGAATCAACTCTACTGCAGTGGGTTTGGTTTGGTTTTTACAGATAACTATGTGAACTTGGACAAATTATATCTTTGTGCCTATGAGGTTAAGTCATAAGAATTTTTTTTTCATATAAAAGGTGATAACTTATGTAACAGTGCTTTCTTCAAAAAGTTTAACATTCTCAACTCTTAAGAGCTGAGTGTAACATTCTGGGAGCATCTGATTCATTTGCATCTCAGAATCCTTTCCGTGAGGACTCCCAGGAGAAGCTGCTGTGATTTAAGTATGGAGTATAGTGTACTTCTCACCTTAGCAATGCTTTGTTTGTATCTCATGGACATTGTAAATTTTTTAACTTACAAGCTTTTTCACTTATGAGTCGGATCTATTTTTGTGGTTTACATAAGGTAGGCTTGTGGGTTATTGTGACATCTTTTTTCTCTTTTGGTTCCACTTTGTTCCTGCTTTTTTTTTTTTTCTGAAACGACACTCTTATGTTTTCATTTTATGCATCCTTGTAAGATATCTTAAATCACTTTGGGAACAATATGTGCCAAGCATAATAGATACAAATCATTCTCATGGCTTGATTCTCTCTCTGCATTGCAAAATATGTCTTCTGTTCATTAAAGGTTGAAGAGTTCTCTCTCTCCCTTCTTTACATTCTGTAAAATCATTCTATATAAAATCACTTTCCAAAGAGTTATTGCTTTGGACATATACAAATTTTATAGAAACGCATCTGAGGTAGAGAGCTACTATCTCTATGACACCAAAAGCCTTATTCAGACCCTGCTTCAAACTAAGTTCTAGGAAATGTTGACGCCTTTTGACAAATGTGATAGGAGAAATAGTCACTACAGGTGTGCATTTACTGCAGAGAAAGATGTCCTTCCTCACTGTGTAATCAGGCAATGGGCTGGCTCCCTCTCAGTTAATTTTAAGTCTATAGTATAAAGTGAAGGCAAGAGAAAAAACTCTCACTCATGCCCAGTGTTTGACATTCCCTAACTTAGTATTCCTAAATGATCCTTACAAAACTCCACAGGGGAATTCAAATTCATTACGTTCTGGAAGAATGATCTAATTCAAAGGCATTTCTGCTTTGATAACTTATCTACCTTTAAAAATCACATTTCTTGTTTCTATTTTCTGGCTGCATAGAAAGTAAAAGAGAACATATCTGACAGCTTTTGAAAGATAATTGATGGTGACAGAGAAATTCATATTTTCAACTAGAACATAAAAATGATATATCTATTACATGGGATCTCTCTATGTATTTCGTTCTAAAATGGATCTAATTCATATAAAGGCAATATTGCAACATTTCAGGCTTACATGTTGATACATCAGTTATTAGGGCTTAAAAGTCAGATACTACAAACGAGATGTATACTGTGTGTGATAGGAGAGGAAGAAGAGCTGTGTTAAGGGGATTGTGACATTTTCTTCCACTGTATTTTCTCTTTACAGCAGCAGTTCCACAATTCATATTGTATTCTCTTTGGGTAAAAGTTGCTGAGAGATAGAATACCTAAATTGGAAATAAATTCTATTCTATTCTTAGTGGTAGAGCTTTTTAAACAGCTTCTCTTAACTAAGAAGTTAGATCAATGAAATAAATTATCTACATTTTTGCCATAATAAATTACTTGTGTCAAAACATAATTCCTCATTTTTTCTGATGCATGATAAAATGGATATCTTAATTGATATGACATTTAAATAACTGTTACGGATCGAATTGTGTCCCCCAAAAAGATAAGTAGAAGTTCTAACCCCTATGTTTGGAAATAGGAATTTTCTTTTGTTATCAGTTAAGTTAAATCAGGTCATACCATAGTAGGATAGGTTTTAATTCTTATACCTTCTGAGTGGTGTCTTATAACACGGGAAAATCAGACACAGAAATGAAGTGACACACAGTGGGGAGAAAGCATGTCAGGATAGGTCTACAAGTTAAGAAATGCCTGGGACCAGAAGAAGCTGAGACAAGGAAGAATCTTCCCCTAGAGCTGAGAGAAAGAGAACAGAGCCCTGCTGACACCCTGAAATCAGACTTCTAGCCTCCAGAACTGTGACACAATAGATTTCTGTTCTTTAAAGCCACTCACTTGGTGGTGTTTCTATGGCAGCCCTGGGGAATTAAGACAATAACTATGCTGTTCTTTTGTAGAAACAAATGTAATAAATATAACCAAATCTCTGAAAATGGATTCAGATATTTTTATGGACGTAAAGAATCATATGAAACTAAATGGTCTCTCTTGGTCAGAAGTAATATGTTGGAAAATAAGTTTTTAGAGGCTTGGCTTTTTTTTATTATTATTTTATCATCAGGTCAGCCCCCAGCTCATGTCAACCCCATGCGCAACAGAATGAAACACTGCCTGGTCCTATGCCATCCCCATGAGCAGCTGCAGATTGGACTATTGAGATCTATAGGGTTTTCACTGGCTGATTTTTGGCAGTAGATCGCCAGGCCTTTCTTCCTAGTCCATCTTAGTCTGGAAGCTTTTCTGAAAGTTGTGCAGCATCATAGCAACATGCAATTCTCTACTGCATGTTGACAACAGAGGATAGACGGATGGTGGTTGCACATAATGTGCGTTAGCTGGGAATCAAATCTGGCTCTCCCACACGAAAGGCGAGAATTCTACCACCGAACTACCAGTGCCTCAATTACTAACACTAATAACTAGGGAAAATACTAGATTTTCTAGCCCCAGCACCTCTGTATTTGGTATGTAAACTCTGAAATATTTTTTTTTCCCTAAAATAACATTGTAAAGATTAAATTGAAATGATATACTTAAAAACTTCACAGATATCTTTGGAGATTTTAGAACTTAGTGACCTGACCTTGGTTCCATTTTTCTGTGACACTAACTGTATGATAGTTGCCTCTCGTCCAAGAAAATGCTATGATCTGTGGACAGCTGGATGCCGCTGAAGCATGGAGCTAACTGGTGAACAATATTCTCGTTAAGGTGCTGGAAATGGGTTGGAGAAAAGAGTATCCCATAAAAAATTGATCTTTGGCTCCCCAGGCTGAAGTAAAGGAACCTCTCATAAACAGAAACTCCAGATGGTATTTGAACTTGTGGCTTGAGTCTTTCCTGCTTTGAGACAACAAAAGCATAGGGATTACGGAGAGCAGAAAGGTTTTCTCCAGGGGCCTCAGCAGAGGGCTAACAACCTCCCTGACAATGGAAGGCTGCAGGGGCAGACTCCGCTGCATTTATAATTTCAGGGTTCTCACAGCCAAGGTTTCCTCTCCTCAACAGACCGGGGTTTCTAGAGCCCAGAAGAAAAGTAATGGTTCACCTTAGTAGGCCCAAATGGCCAAAGAGAGGATAACCAGGAAAATAATCAGAACACACACTTAGTGAAGTTAAACTATTCAATGAGAGAACAACTGAATAAAAATAAGAAACAAATAGGAAGAGAACATAAGGAGATCAACCAGTAAGCATCACTAAAGTCCAAAACTCAGACCAGAGAGAAACAACAACAACAAAAAAAACTCGATAATAATTAAAAATAAGAACAACATAAATAAAAACATTCTGGAGCAGAAAAACTTAATCACACCTAAAATTTCACTTTGAGAATAAGAGGAGGGTGGTCTCTGCTGCGATCCAGCTCTAAGATCTAGAACAATAATCAGCACTGTTTTTCTGTAAAGGGTCAGATAATAAATATTTTTGACTTTGTGGACTATATAATATTTGTTGACATTACTCAGTGTTGCCAGCGTAGCATACAAGCAGCTATGTTAATAAGTGGCTGTGTTCCAATAAAACATTATTTACAAAAACAGGTGACAGGCTAGATTTCACTCTTGTGCAACAGTTGCTAATATCTTATCTAGTATATCAAATGCAAAAAGTATCTCAGATTACAGAGTAAGAAAATGGAAATCATGAAGAAAAAGTTAAGAGAATTGGAGAACAGACCTAAGACAACTAAACTGCAAACAACTGTCCATAAAGCAATGAACAAAAGTTCAAGAAGAAATAAATATGTGCTTGAGGAAGTATTCTGGAGATGAAAAAAACTGTTCAACTAAACCTGCAAAATTAGGCTGGCAGATTGGAAAGACTCAGCAATTTCCATGCCAGATAAAAGAAATGACATAAACCTAGGCATACTTATTTAAAATTCTTGACTACTAAAAACAAAGAGAGAATCATAAAATTTCCATGCAGTATAAACAAATTAGTCACAAGGAGAGAAAAATTAGTCTAATATCAAACTTCTTCATTGCCACACTGACAACTAGCATTTAATAAACACTGTAAAATGAATGCTGTCCTCCAGTCTCATATCCAGTCAAGCTATCACTGACCTGTCAAAATCAGACATTTAAAGATACTGTTGCACTTAAAAAATATATATAAAAAATACTCAAATCAAACAGCAAATGAAAAAGAACCTTACGTGGAAGAGATAAAGAAGAGTTATGCATGTTGGGAGACAATGCTCTATGGGTCTCTAATATTTCATGCAAGCAGAGGCACTGCCAACATTTTGCCCAGATTGTCTTTTTAAGTTTTCAAGGATATTTGTATAGCAACAAGACTTGGAAGATAGAGATCCTGTCTCCCTATAGAGCAGGGGGCAGGTTTTGATTACTTGCCAGTCACACAATAATAAAGATAATAATCTTTATACATACATATATATATATATACATCTATATCTATCTATTTATCTATAGAGATATATAGACAGCCAAGGAGTCCTGGTGGCTCAGTGGTTAAGAGCTCAGCTGCTAACCAAAAGACTGGCAGTTCGAATCCACCAGCCACTCCTTGGAAATCCTACAGAGGCAGTTCTACTCTGTCCTATAGTGTCGCTATAAGTCAGAATCAACTCAACAGCAAATGGAAAACAAAAAAAATTAACACAGTGCGTTACGAAAATACCTTGCAAGGGGAGAGATCTGTTGGCAAACAAATGTAGAAGGCTCGCATTATTTGCATAAAATTACTGTGCTTGTTTTAAAAATTGGAGCTCTACCAGATGACCTGGAAGAATTTCCAAGAGATATAATTGTGAAAGGCAAAATATAATAAAAGACACCTGCTATCATTATGCCATTTTTGTAAATCAATGAAAACTAACGTAAACCAGTGAAAAATATTTGGGTATGTGTGTATGAAATGTGAAGATAATTATGGTAGTACACACACAGTAGGTTATAATATGCAATTTACTCAGCGGAAAGGGTGGTAGCTCTCATTAATACAGGGGAGAGGCACAAGAAAGGAGGGGACAGCCATAGGGGGGAAAATACTAATCAAAATCCACATGTAAAATAAAGTATTACATGTAAGTTAATTTAGAGTTGTCATAGTATCACATTGTTTGTATTTGATGTGCTGCTGTCACCCTAGCTCTGCTAACCAGATTATAATTTACACTAAATAAACACATGAAGAATGATACACGTTAATTCTAAGAAGATTGGAGGTAGGATGGATATTAGAGCATGATGTTAGGTTTTAGGAATCACACGAGTCAGTCACCTCATTATACACATGAGGGAATTATAACACAACAGATTTGCATTATGTGAGCAGATCCACAATGAATTAATAGGAAATGCAAAATAACTTTATTTAGGATCTTTAAAAAAAAAAAGTAACAGAACTAGTCCCAGTGTCATTTTGCCAGTTAAGTTTGTACACGACAAGGCAGGTGGCTCAGGTTTGTTTTTTTTCCTGGATCAGTGGATAGGATTCACAATAAAAATCAAAACAGCAAAAAACAACACTGAAGGACATGCACTTAGAAGACCTTTAAATCTTTTCTAGTTCTAAGATAATGTGCTAGCTGTTGTAACTGCTCATGGCTCCTGAGGGTTCTCTTTGGGTTTGTATCCCAGTATCTGACCTTTTTTTTTTTTTTTTAATTTTAGCATGTGTGGCTCAGTTTCAAATTTTATAAGTGTTAAGCGTTTGCTGAAAACAAAAATAAACAACTGCACACCATTTAACAGGTTTTTTTTATTTTGTTCATTTATTTTGAAAAGGACTTTATTATTATAGGAAGATCATGCACATCAGCAAGAACAGCGATCAGTTTTTTATAATTTTTTTTCAGAATTTTGGGGCCTTATAATTACATTACTTTCTTCCCAATATAATGTGGTCACTTGCGGTAATGAGCTAAACCCACGTACGGCTCAGAAAGTAACTCAGGAGATTTTGCTCTGAAGGTAAGGCGGCAGGTGTGCGTGTAGTTACACACACATCATACTGACTTGTCTCATTTGGTTTGCCTTCATGAGAATTCAAAGACCTTTATTCAAAACGACCTCTGACTATTCATTTACTAGAAATCAACTTTGTGCTACTATTCCTACAACAATCACTAGACACAAAAAAAAGAGAGCGACAGATAATGGAGAATCAGTTCCACTGGAATGCTGGTAGCAGGGAAAGCCATACTGATTGACATTACAAGTGTGTTGGGGAAGAAAGTGGTTTAGATTAAAGTAATAACCATAGAAAAGGGGTCGATTGGGAAAAACAAACATACCCATGTTCTTTATATTTTATAGAGATAGTTCCTCAGTATTTCTTTGGTATAAGGTCTAAAAAAATTTTTCCCCCAGTTTTCAAAGCATATTTTATCCCAAGCACTCGGAATGGCAAACATTATGCTTTTGCATGAGTACGTATTTTTATTCTAAGAATTTTACTCTCTTGAAGAGCCTGTAGTAAGCATTCAAAGGTGTTTGAGGCAAGTTCCTTTAATTACTTTTTTTAAAAAATTAATCTATTTTAGGTAATTAACATTTGGAATAAAAGAAAATAAGTTGAATAATCCTAATGTATCTTCTTTAGTAAGTAGAAAGGGTCACAGATAATGCATGACTCTTAACCAATCTGCTTGAATTTTAATTGCAACCCTATCATTTGTTAGCTTATCACATGTGGACAAGTTTTTACATCTCTCTCATAAAATTTTCTCACCATAAAATGAAGATAATAATGCAACATAAAGCACAATGTTCTTGTGAAGACTAGGTAACACATGCAAACATCCTGAAAAATCTCTTACACAAAGTAAAACCCAAACTCAACCCACTGCCGTCGAGTTGATTCCAACTCATAGTGACCCCATAGGGTTTCCAAGGCAGTAAATCTCTACAGAAACAGACTGCCATATGTTTTTCCTGTAGAGCTGATAGTGGTTTGAAACCATCGGCCTTGGTTAGCAGTCAATTGCTTTAACCACTGTGCCATCAGGGCTCCTTTACACAAAGTAAGTGCCAATAAATGCTATCTATTATCATTATGACTTGGTTAATATCTGTCTTCTGCAGGACACCAATGGCAAGCAGCAAAATGTGAGAATTACTCTTACTGCCATTTAGTTTTGCAACTTCATTTCAGATATCTATAATTAATATACCGTTCCATAAATCTTTATTCAAGTTGGCCAAACCCATGCTTTGGTATCTCAGGAATAAAAACAAAAGATATAAACAATGAGATTTGGATAGAGTCATGAGAGCCAAGAGTAGGCGTAAGAACTACAGTTAAGATTTACTCCAGGTGAATCTTCTCAGGAAAACCCATTTCATTAGTTTCAATTACTCGAAGTTCTGGGTTGCCATCACTGTCAGTTAAAGGTAGAGGTCACAGAATTAGGCTTTAGCTCTCTTACCATCCCAGCAAAAGCTATTTCCTAGAGACACTATCAAGTCTTTGCTTATTGTTACATGGGTGGTTTGATGGCATGGTAACCCTTGGCCAATGCGGAGATATTTGTATCACATCACACTGACATATTTTTTAGGTATTAAGACCACTACTGGTTTTGAATATACAACTCTGTACATACAATTCAAATGAAAATTGATACATAAAGCAAAAGCTGGGAAACTTCTGAGTGCTGAAATGTTAACATGAACATTTGCTGGATTTTTCCTGAGTTTTGATTATGCAACCATCATCTACAAAGGCTTCAGAGACATTGTAAACCTGTCATTAAAAAAAAAAAGCCAACAGCATACACAAAAACTCCTACTAGTCTAAGCCTAAAGCACTAATTCAAGATACAAATTAATTAATCAAATATTTAATTTTCAGATTTTATAACCATACACTTCATTTTGTTTTTAAGCTTTAAGTTTTCTTTTATAACAGCATGGACAAAAAAGGACTCCAAGATTCTGATGTACTGACATTTACCAAGAATTCTTTTGTTATTATTGTGATTCCCAAAACAATCCTGTCTGATGGGGAGAACTAGTTAGAATCAGAGGTCCTTTACATTCTTTTTAGTGTTCTTCCAACTCATGGAGAGAGAAAAGCCTGTATATTTTACTTTAAATAACTTCTTCCCATCCTTAAAAAACAAACAAACAACCAGAAAACCCAAATCCATTGCCATCAAGTCAATCCAACTCATAGTGACCCTATAGGACAGAGTAGAATTGCCCCAAAGGGTTTCCAAGGAGCAGCTGGTGGATTTGAACTACTGACATTTTGGTTAGCAGCCAACCTCTTAACCACTGTGCCACCAGGGCTCTTAGCCTCTAGGAAAAAGGACTAGTAAAGATTACTCTTATCCGCCAACTCACCTCCACATCCAGGGGGCAACAATCATCAGGCAAGTAAGCTTCAAGGGCTGCTGTTTCTGTTTCCCGGCTTCTTTGTAAGGGTTACAAAATTTGAAGCTGGAATAAGACTAAATACTACCCTCTAGACAGCTCAAGACAGTAGTAAGCTTACACCATGAAAAGTCTTAGAGTAGAACTGCCCTACAGGGCTTCCAAGGCTGTATATCTTTACAGAAACAGACTGCCACATCTTTCTTCAGTGGAACAGCTGGTGAGTTCACCGCTGACCTTTAGGTTACCAGCTGAGCACTTTTAACCACTGTGCCCCCACGGATCTCTCTGAAGAGACTAGGAAATGAAAATGTTGCCTACTAATTCCCCATATTTCCACATGTTCCTGCAGGAATTATAAGCTCACCTCATAGTTTCCATACATTAGAACTTGTTTCTATGACTGTTTTTAGACAAGATTCAAGGCCCAGTTCCATCAGGTTTCTTTTTAGTGGCCAATGTATCAGCTTCTGTTCAAATTAAGCCTTAAGAATTAAAGCCTTTTCAACTCACATAGCATGGCCATTATTCTATTTATAATTGTCCTTTTTTTTTTGTTTTTGCCTTCTGTTCAGTTCTGGTAGAAGGGACCTGGAGCTCTGGGTAGTAGTTGCACGAGGGCAGGACAAACTACAGCCAGATGGGTAGGACTCGTAATCAGCAGAACCTTGGTGACTCTAATACTCAGTTATTATTTCCTGATCTACCTTCAAAACATCTGCATCTTCTCCAATTCTACCAGGTGACTATTTAGTAGGATAGAGATTGTATCGGATTTACCAAATGTTGTTATCATTCCCAGCTACGGAAGATCTTTGAAAGACCTTGATGCCGATTGCCTTTAGTGAGGTTGCTAAATCCATCCCATCCCTTTAAAGCTACCTTTGCATCACCTGCTGTGGAACAAATTTATAAAGCTTATCTACAATCAGTCTCCTTTCCTTCCTGGGCACAAAGAAGACTGAGCTTTCCAGGCAGTCTTCAATTCTCAAAATAACATTTGGGTGAAGTTAATAGTTTTAGCTACATTTTACAGATGAGGAAACTGAGGTATGCAGAAGATAAATGACTTGCTCCAGGTGTCCAGCCACTTGCAGCCAATAGTCAAACACAAGAAGAATGGTTTGCAAGCCCACATCTTGAAGCACCAATTTATACTGCTTACTGTTATTTTGCAAAAAATAATCTCAGATTCCTTTACAGTCTCTGTTACACTCCAAAAGCTTGTTATATTATTTTAACCCTGGTAAAATTAGGTAAGTAAAATCACTCTAGAGGAATACTAAGGCGTAGGTAGGAAGTGAAAGGTGAAGTGCAAAGAACCTGTCCTAACACTTGGGGAGGGTAACTTAGCTTTCAAAGTAGGAAATCACATTGGAAAATCCACCTCCTGACTAGACAGGCATCCGTTGCTTTTGGACCCATTTTACGCTCAAGTAAGAAACTAATCAGTCGTCTACTAATTCAAAGAGCAATAATAACTTTTAGTATACACCTGAACCAAATGACAAAATGGCCATTTAACTAGTGATCAGCCTCCTTAACTAAGCTGTTTTTTTTTTTTTGTTTTTTTTTTTAAGTTTAAGCACTTTGTAAAGTGTATCAAAGGAGGAAGCACATGGTTAGTAGAACTACAGGTAGAGATGATCTAAGCCTGACATCTCCCTCTTAATATTACACTATCACAGACTGTCAGATTTTACCTTTGGTGTCCCGGATTTATGAACAGATCTTTGTCTGAACAGTTTCTATTTTCAGCTTAGACTCCGTGCGTCTTGAATCAGGAAGAACTTCTTAAGAAGATCTTTATGTCTAGCTAACCTGATGTATGATTCTTTTCTAGGAGTTCTTACTTTATTTTAAGCCTCCTAACTGGTCTCCCTGCTTCCATTCTTGGCCCCCTCCATGCATTCTCCAAATATTACCAGGGGGATTCAAAAAACAATAATTACATAAAATAAATTAGATCATGTCATTCCCCACTTAAAACACCCCAGTGGCCTTGCTTCACATTTAAAACAAAATTCCAACTCTTTATTATGGCCTACAAAGCTCTGTTAATCTGGTCCCTGGCTACCGCATGGGCTCTCCGTGCTCACAAAGCTCCAGCCCTACTGGCCTTCTTTCTGTCTTGCAAACATATCAAGCTAATTCTGGCTTAATAATATTTGTCCTTGCTATTTTCTCTTTCCGGGATGTTTTGAAATCCTGGCCATCTATACCTGTGGATGTGATCCTGTTTCAAAATAGGGTTTTTCTTTTGTTACGTTAATGAGGTCATAACCAGTATAAAGTGGGTCCTAAACCTAATGACTTCTGATGCATAAAAAGAGCAGAAAAAACACAAAGATGCACACAGGGGGAGACAGATGGCCAGGAAGACCAAGGATTGATGGCAGTCACCAGAAACTAGGAGAGAGGCCCATAGCAGTAACCAGGGCCTTAATTCGGACAGTTAGCATCCTTAACTGTGAGACAATAAACTCCTGTTCTTTAAAGTCACCCACTTGTGGTATTTCTGTTTTAGCAGTACTAGCAAACTAAGACCCTAGGGCTTCTTTTATCCCCTTAAATATGTCCATTATATAATATACTACAGGCAGTCCCTGGGTTACAAATATTTGACTTATGGACAACTCGTACTTAGGAACAGACTGTCATAAGCCTATTATGTTAAAAATTTGAATTAAATACATAAAATTGTTCCAAATAATGAATGTACTCACTACTTTTAGACAATCATGAAAACACTGTGTGGTTTGGAAGTGTTTCTTAAATGTTTTATATGCATAGAAAAGTAAAACGTATACTATATACTAAGACAAACATTTGACTAACTGATGCTAAATAAGAAAGTATGTAGTTGTTCCAACTCACCTACTGCAGTGCAATGGATTATTTTTATATGGCCTTTGTAATCATGGTCTTGTAACTCTCACCAAATGACTGTGTAGGACTATGCAAATGAGATGCTTGTGGCCCACAAAGGGGATTGGATAGCTTGCTAATATGGAAATAAGATGCAAGGCACTCTTGCAGGGGCGGTGCCATGCAAATAAGGTGTATGGAACCCTAATGAAGGAATTAGTCCGTTTTGCCATCCTGCTAGGCATAAAATGAGCCATCCCAGAGGTGGATGAGGGGATCTCATCACCACCAAGAAGAGCTAAAGCATGAAGAACACCAGAGACACAAGGAAGTATTAGCCCAAGAGACAGAAAGGGCCACATAAACTAGAGACTTCATCAGCCTGAGACCAGAAGAACTAGATGGTGTTCAGCTACCACCAATGACCACCCTGACAGGGAACACAACAGAGAGTCCCTGATGGAGCAGGAGAAAGGTGGAGTGCAAAACTCAAATTCTAGTAAGAAGACCAGATTTAATGGTCTGACTGAGACTGGAGGAACCCCGAAAGGCATGGCCCCTGGACTCTCTGTCAGCCCAGAACTAAAACAATTTCTGAGGCCAACTCTTCAGACAAAGATTGGACTGGACTGTGGGACATAAAATAATATTCATGAAGAGTGTGCTTCTTAGCTCAATAGATACATAAGGCTAAACAGGCAGCTTCTGTCCAGAGGTGAGATGAGAAGGCAGAGAGGGTTAGGAGCTGGTTGAATGAACATGGGAAATCAGGGGTGGAAAACAGGAGTGTGCTGTCACAGTATAGGGAGAGCAACTGGGGTCACATAACAACGCATGTATAAATTTTTGTATAAGAGACTAACTTGAAATGTAAACTTTCACTTAAACTACAACAATAAACAAAAAAAAAAAAAAAGAAGGGCTAAGAGTGGAGTGTGTCCTTTGGACTCAGGGTCCTTGCATTGACAACCTCCTAGACCCAGGAGACAGAAAGCGAGAGCTGTAACCCTGGAGACAGTGAGAGATGGTGAGAAGCGGCAGCAGGGCCAACAGAACAAGGAGACCAGCAGGAAACAGTGTGTCAGGCTCCCCCGTCCATGGAGCGAGAAAGCTGAGCACCTTCTGACATAAAGCTTCCTGGTAGAGTGGAGTTCCTTTGGGCACTTGGAGGAGGTAGGCTTGTTGACTCATGGAGCTAGAGAGCTGAGTGCCTTCAGGCCAAGGCTTATGGTCAGAGTCAGGTACCTTCGGGCATTTACTGGCAGAGCTAAAGAGCTCTGTAACACTTGCCTGATCAGGGCAGAGGCCAGGTTGGCCCAAGAGGCCCCAGAGGCCCAAGGGATCAAGGCGGTGAGGAACTGAGGGGCTGAGAGAGAGAGAGAGAGAGAGAGAGGCCTGCTTGTGGGCACGACTGAGTAGAAGCTGTCCTGATTGAAGAACTGTGTCCTCAGTTGTTTCTGACCCTGAATTATAACCTGTTACTTTCCTAATAAACCCCACAACTGTAAGTATGGTCTGTGAGATCTGTGTGACCATTGCAATGAGCTGTCAAACCCACCTGAAAAGTAGAGAGTGCCATGGGAGGGATGGTTGGTGTCAGAATTGTTAAAAACTTTGGAGAGAGGAGGTATGTCTGACCTCTGCCTCATAGGAATCAGCCTTGGGCTGTTGATCTTGTTTCTTCTTCTCCCTTGTGAAGTTAGAGGAGGTCAGATGACCCCGCCACACCATTCTTTCACCTACAAATTCGACTTAAAGACAGACTTAGCAATGAATCTCATTCATAACTTGGGAACTGACTGCATTTTCAAAATTTCTATAATGGAGGACAGTCTTGCAGCACTCTATTAAAAATTAAGATTAATATAAAAAGAACCCCGTGAAAGGTAATTTATGAGTTCAGTCCACACCAAAGTTATATATTATGTATCAGATCCTTTCCAGAAAACAGGTTTTAATTCCTTTCTCTTTTCAGTTTCCTCTTCCACATCCCCCCACCACTCCATATCATGTGACACCAAAAATGGGAGTGAATATGAGAGGGACAAATTTCCTAAACACAAATAGTCTACTGCTGCAATTTTTGGTAGGATGAGCCTTGGTTAGGATATGGACCTCAAATATGATGTAGCAAAATTCTGAGGTGGAAATTAAAAAAATAATTACACTTTCCATGTTTCAATAGTTTAAGTTTCAATGTTTTTAATAGTTCAATATTGCCATCTTAATAACAAAATTAAAGAAAAAACTCCTAAAGATTTTTATTTGCCATTGATTTTTATTTCTAGAGAAACCAGAAGCGTTTTTTTTGTTGTTGTTGTTGCTATTGTTTTGTTTTCGGTGGGTTTAGGACTGCACCAGAACAGGCTAGTGAATCACAGTTTCTGTTCTATTTTTTAATCTCTTGATTGGCTTAGACAAGTTTGACCTTCCACACCAAACACCAAACCCATGGCTGTTGAGTTGACTCTGACTCAAAGTGACCCTATAGGACAGAGTAGAACTGCCCAAAAGTGTTTCCAAGTCTGTAATCTCTCTCCCACTGAGCAGCTGGTGGGTTGCAACTGCCGACCTTTTGGTTAAGCGCTTAACCACTGCACCACCAAGGCTCCTTAGTTTGACCTTCAACAAATTTCTATCAAGTGAAGTTTTCCCACGTGTAAAACATAATGCTGACCTGACAAACGTATTTGAGAAATAATCAGTAAAAGTGATTCTAAGAACTCTGTAAGTGGAAAAAAAAAAAAAAAAAAAACCACAAAAATTAAAACCTGGGTGCATGCTGCTGATAGTTTTATAGCACAATTAAAAAAAAAAAATTGAAAAAAAAAAGACCAGAGACTGTGCAGCTGTGCACTGGATTAACCAGAAATGGATGAAAAAAAATGTCTCTTCACATCATAAACTGTGATGCTTGCCAGATCTAAGAAGATTTTTTTTTTTAATCTACAGGCTCCTAAATTTTAAACTTTAAAAAGAATGAAGTTGATATTTTGTAAAGCTCTGTATTTTGATAAAGATAATCAAAGCATCTATTATGTGTGCAAAACTATACACCAAAAAAAAAAAAAAAAAAAAACCCAAACCCCTTGCCATCCAGTTGATTTCTACTCATAGCGATCCTAAGGACAGTGCAGGACTGCCCCATAGGGTTTCCAAGAAGGGGCTGGTGGATTTGAACTGCCAACCTTTTTGTTTAGCTGCCCAGCTCTTATGTGAGAGGTTAAAATATGCTTCCTGCTCTGGACAATTTTCTAATTTTGTTAGGGACTCAAGATTTGCATGCTGACATTATTAGAGAATACTAAGATGACGGGGTTAAACAGAAGTATACTTAGTGCCATTGACAGTCAAAGAAGAAATGTATCAGGGTAAACTGGGAAAAAGTCATCCAGTGTGGAAGGTGGGATTTGGGTTAGGCTTCCAGGGTGCATAGACTGTGCCTAAATAGTGAAGAAGAAAGACAGCATTCCAGATGAGGTAGAGAAATATAGAACAAGCTGATGAAAAATTATTGAAATGTTATATAAATATCGAAATGATCACTGACGTCATCTGACTTTTTCAAAAGACCAAACGTTAGTGTTTGTCAAGCTTCGTTTTCAGAAATAGAATGAGTGCCCCCCCTCCACACCAAGTAGCGAGAATGGACTTGTAAATTCATTAAGCTACGCAGCATGGGACAGATTAAAGTTAATGGGGCTCCCAGTGCCTGAAACTGGTCCTGAGTTCTCTCTGAGCAATAGCCAACTGAGAAATAACAAAGGACAATCCTCAAACAGATGTGAGCCTAGGGGTTACTGCCACCATGAGGAGACAACACATAAAAAAGGACCTGCTAGTTGGCAACCTTTCCTAAGTCTTGTTCTTGTTGTTGTTAGGTGCTATCAAGTCCATTTTTGACTCATAGGGACTCCATGTGACAGAGTAGAGCTTCCTCACAGGATGATCTCTTTATGTGAGCAAATCGCCAGGTCTTTCTCTTGCGGAGCCTCTGCAGCCGAGCACTTAACCATTATGTAACCAGGGCTCCTTTTCTAAGGCTTAGGAACAGCAATTCTCCTCCAACCCCACATCCTACCCACTAAATCACCTGATCCCTAGGGCCATAGCTTCTTGGTATGTATTCTCCGAAATAACCACATGTAGGAACTTCTTCCCATAAGCTAAGTAATGAACTCCCACTTAAACTTGGTTCTGATTTATAACCAGATCATACAAGCATACTCCTAAGAAAAGACATTCACTATATACGCCAAAGTTTAAAATAACTGCAAAATTCTCCAACTTGAAACAATAGGCAAGTATCTGGCAATTGGACTATTTCCTCTTTAGACCCCTTATCTTTCCACAGGTAACCCCAACTTCCGGGCCTAGCACCCAGCACTGGACCTCCAGCTTGGATTCCCTGACTTCAACCCCCTTGGCAACTGTAACGCTTCCCCTTGGCAGCCTCCACCTCACCGTCTTCTTTCCCTGTCTTCACACTAACACTCCCCTTTCCACAGCAAACATGCTCCTTCCTACCTGATCCAGAGTGAATCTGGAGGCCTTACCCATTTCCCTGGCAGCCAGCCCCCATGGTGTTTTGCTGCCCTCCTAATTTGTGACCTATTGCCATTGCCCTCCTGGGCCACATTAGGGTTTACTTGTTCTTTACAGGGAGGAACAGGGGTCCCTGGTTGGCACATATGGTTGAGCACTCAAGTATTAACCTACTAACCTAAACCTACCCAGAAGTGCCTAGGAAGAAAGGCCTGGCAGCCTGACTCTGAAAGGTCATAGCCTTGAAAATACTATGGAAAGCAGTTCTGCTCTGTAGCACAGAACTGTAACACGTAAGTCATGTGTAGGAATTGACTCCATGTGGATGCATATATTACCATGACATCATTAAAGCCCTTATATTCCTGACCCTGTTACTAAGTGCTGAACATGGATTAGTCCGGGTAATCCTCACAAAAAACACTGTGAAGTGGGTAATAATATTATCTCCACATCACAGGCGAAGAAACCAAGGCACAGAACGGTTAAATAGCCTGCCCATCCCAGACTTAATCTACGGAAGGATGTGGTTTGAACCCAGGTGGTCTGAACCCGCAGTGCACTTACCCCTATGCCTGAGTGGTCATGAGCTGCCCATCAGACGAGGGCTTCAAAGGTGCTGGGTGAGGCGCTGAGCGCAGACTCCCAAGGCCAGATACAGTGAAATACTTTCTACCTGGCTACTTGCCGTATCATAACGCGCCATAAAGCTTTAAGGTCCAGGGTCACACCACCCCCTCAACCCAGAAGACCCCAGCCCCCACGCGCCTGGGACATTGGAGACTCGCACGTGAGGCCCCAGAAAGCCTCCTTGGCCGCCGGTGGGCGCGGCGCGGGGGGGCGGGGCCTGGCGGTGGTCTGAGGAGGTGGTGACCGCGCAGCCACTGGCACGGCCGCCGTGCGGGAGAAGATGGTCGCGCTGAACCTCTCAGCTCTCCACGGTAGGTGGCGAGGACGGGCTCGGGGCCGCAGCTGTGGTCCTCGCGGGGCGGCGGCGGGGGGAGCCGGCCCCGGGGGCCTCGGCGAGCCGGCACAGAGCAGCCAGCGCCGGTGAGGTGCAGGCGCGGCGGGCTGTTCTCTCGCGCGAATCTGCCCTCAGCAGCCCAGCTTTAGCTGAGTTACCCAAACACTAACTTCACCGAGCGGTTTGTCTGTGCGCCCGCTCGGTGGCGGGCGCAGGCATCCTGCTTATACGCATCATTACTGGTGACAAATACCGAATTTGTATAGCCGTTTGCTACGTCTCAGCCACATCCTTGACTCTACGATACTGCCGCGTGCCAATTGCCTCTCTTGCCCTGTTAGTTCTCCAGACTTCTAGGACTCAGGACTCACACTCCTCTACCCAAACTCATAGTGGGAGAGAGAAAGGTTTCTGTTATATGAATTCTACTGGCAGGCAGGAACTTGGAATAAAACCCAGTACTCTTGAGTTGATTCCAACTGCTAGCGACCGTATAGGACAGAGTAGAACAGCCCCATAGGGATTCCAGAGCTGTAATCTTTACGGAAGCTGACTGCCACATCTTTCTCCCATGGAGCAGCCGGTGGATTCCAACCGCTGATCTTACACTTAGCAGCCAAGCGCTTAACCACTCCACCATCAGGGATTCTGGTGGAATGAAAGGTGTCTATTAGTTACACTTTCAGATGTGGATAAGCAGTATTTCAGTGAATAGAAGTTTTTGACTTTTAGGAGAGAGGTTGGTAGATTCAGGCACCAGCTTAATAATATGTGGCACTTTTACTAGTGAAGAGAATAGGATGATCATATCTAAAATTCTGATTCTAGTCTATCTATAACAGTACAGAGATGGCTGTTAAGATCATCACATAACCCTTTTTTATTGTTTTAGATGAGTTGCAAGTTTTCCCCCTTTCCTGGAAAAGTTTTAGAATGATCTAGGAATTGATTCCCCTTCTGACAGAAGCCTTTCATTTGTGAAATACCAACCAGTGAAACTGTGACTCCTTCCTCAAGGTGAAAAGTGGGCAGTGAACTGATTAGGGCAAATGGGTGCCTTTCAACGACACCAGTGTTGCGTTTGAGTTACTAATTAATGTTCCTTTTAATCTTCAAAATGATAATGATAATTTTTTTTGTTGTGGTTTAGATGAAGGTTTACAGAGCAAATTAGTTTCTCATTAAACAATTAATATATGTATTGTTTTGTGACATTGGTTGCCAACCCCATGACATGTCGATACTCGCCCTTCTCGACCTTGGGTTCCCCATTACCAGCTTTCCTGTCCCCTCCTGCATTCTTGTGCTTGCCCTGGGCTTGTGTGCCCATGTAGTCTAATTTTGTTTTATGGTCCTGTCAAATCCACCAGGCGTTTCTTGGAAACTCTATGGGGCAGTTCTCCTCTGTCCTGTAGGATCGCTACGAGTCAGAATCGACTCAGTGGCTACAGGTTTAGTTGTTTTTTTGTTCTGAATCTTTGGCTTAAGGGTGAACCTCAGAAGTGACTTAAATACAGAGTTAAAAGGGTGTCCGGGGGCGATACTCTCAGGGTATCTTAGTCATCTAGTGCTGCTATAACAAAAATACCACAAGTGGATGGCTTCAACAAACAGAATTTTATTCTCTCACAGTCTAGGAGGCTAGAAGTCCAAATTCAGGGCATCAGCTCCAGGGGAAGGCTTTCTCTCTCTCTCAGCTCTGGAAGAAGGTCCTTGTCATCAATCTTCCCCTGGACTAGGAGCTTCTCAGGGCACTGACCCTGGGTCCAAAGGATGTGCTTTTCTCCTGGCTCTTATTTTCTTGGTGGTATGAGTTCCCCTTGTCTCTCTGCTCGCTTCTCTCTTTTATATCTCAAAAGAGATTGGCTTTAGACAAAATCTAATCTTGTAGATTGATTCCTGCCTCATTAACATCACTGCCACTAATCCCATCTCATTAACATCATAGAAGCAGGATTTACAACACATAGGAAAATCATATCAGATGAAAAAATGGTAGACAATCACACAATACTAGAAATCATGGCATAGTCAAGTTGACAGATACTTTGGGGGAACACAGTTCAGTCCATGACATGAGGTTTCTCCAGTCTCTGTCAGAGCAATAAGTCTGGTCTTTTTTTGTGAGTTAGAATTTTGTTCTATGTTTTTCTCCAGCTCTGTCCGGGACCCTCTATTGTGATCCCTGTCAGAGCAGTCAGTTGTGGTAGCTGGGCACCATCTAGTTGTGCTGCACTCAGTCTGGTGGATACTGTGGTAGTTGTGGTCCATTAGTCCTCTGGACTAATCTTCCCTTGTGTCTTTAGTTTTCTTCATTCACCATTGCTCCAGAAGGGGTTGTACAAGTGGAGTGTCTTAGATGGCTGCTCACAAGCTTTTAAGACCCAAAACACTACTCACCAAAGTAGGATGGAGAACATTTTCTTTATAAACTATGTTATGCCAGTTGAGCTAGATGTCCCCCAAGACTGTGGTCCCCAGCCCTCAGCCCATAATTCGTTCCCTCAGGGAGTTTGGATATGTCTATGAAGCTTCTGTGACCTTGCCTTGGTCAAGTTGCTCTGACTTTCCCAGTGTTGTGTCCTGTCTTACTCTTCACCAAAGTTACTACTTAATCTATTGTCTAGTTAGTGTTTTTTCTTCCCCACTTCTATAATGATAAATTTTGAAAGAGAACCATTTACATTCGTGTTTTTTGAAGAAAGATCTTAATGTTGACCTTATCTGTTCCCAGGATGGGTAGGCTCAGGATTTTGCCTTGTTTTACCCTTTGGAGTGAAGGGAAATACTTTAGCTTTTAAGAATTTGAAACGTTTTCAAATGATGTTCAGGAATAGTCTTGAGAAGTCTTTAAGGTCATTTTCTGAGTAAAGGAAATTACCAGATATTACCTGTTTAAATACATAGAACCTGCCTTCTCTAACAGCTGAAATACCAGTTCTGATTTTTGGGCATTTGTTTCCTTGTTGTTGTTGTGGCTGACTCAGCTCTGACTCATGATGACCTCATGTATAACAGAGGAAACATTGCCCAATCCTGCACGGACTTCATAATTGTTAGTATGTTTGAGCCCAATTGTTGCGGTTACTGTATAGTGCCTCCCAACGTAGGGCGCTCATTTTCCAACACTACATTTGAAAATATTCTGTTGTGACCCATAGGGTTTTCATTGGATCATTTTCAGAAGTAGACCACCAGGCCTTTTTACCTAGTCTGCTTAATCTGGAAGCTCTGCTGAAATCTGTCCACCATGGTGACCCTGCTGGTATTTGTAATACTGGTAGCATAGCTTCCAGTATCACAACAACAGGCAAGTGACCATAGTATGATGGAATGACAGATGAATGGTGGTCTTGTCTCATAGTGGACTTTATTCTATTGAATACTGTCCAGAGCTAGACATCATCATCACCCAAGTGGTAGGTGTAGGTAAAAGGGAAGCCCCTTGAGGGTGGAGATTGTGTTTCTGAATTCAGAAGAAGGAAGAAATATGCCACTTCTTTTTAATAAACTTAAAAAAAAATTAGAATAGTCTTAGATTTAGAAAGATATCATGAAGTTAGTGCATAAAGTTCCCATATACCCCACACCTAGTTTCCCTTACTGGTATTTTACATTACTGTGTTACATTTGTTAGAATGAATGGACTAATATTGACACATTATTATTTATTTATTTATTATTTTTTTCAGATTTCCTTAGTTTTTACCTACTGTCCTTTTTTCTGTTCCAGGATCCCATCTAGGATACTCATTATATTGAGTTGTCATATCTTTTTAGGCTCCTCTAGACTGCTTTCTTTTTATTTTATTCATACCTCTGTTAGTTGTTGAGCACTGTACTAATCACTTGACATATATTATTTCATATAATCCTAGCTACCACAAGGTCTTACTTGATCTGCCCCCATGCACACTCCAAACCCTATCTCCACTCTATCTCTGATCTCGCTTCCTACTGTTTTTTCCCATGCCCAGTGACTCAGGCCATCCTAGCCTCCCTCCTGTTCTCCTGGTAGAGCATACTCCCACCTCAGGGCTTTTGCTCCTTCTGTCTCTCTGCTCTTTCCCCATCTTCCTCGTTTATACAGATTTCTGCTCAGATATCATTTTATCAGAGAGGGCCTTCCTAACATTCCATCTAAAATATTCTCTTCCTTATCGTGCTTTTTTCATCTCAGCACTGATTAAGCACATATTTATTGCCTATATTCTCCTACAAAGTATAAGTCCATGAGAACAGGGACTTTATTGTCTTCACTGTTGTATACCTAGCATATCAAACAGTATTTGACATATAGTAGCACTCAATTTTTTGATGAATTACCATTAATAATTTAATATTTTGATAATACACTCTCCTTATAATTGGTCCTTATTAGTAACTTTGTAAATTGTCACTTTTTCTTAAGGATTGCTTAGCTGTTACTATAAGTGAACAAGATATTGAATCTCAGGTATTTTTTCCCTTCTAGGTTTCAGTGTGGCCTAGAAGCCATTTGGGGCCACGTGTGTAAGGAACAGCATTATAAACACCCTTCACACACAAGTGGAAGTGAAAAGGTGAAGGCACCATTTAACACGACACAATGACATCTGTGTCAATTCTGAAGCTGTGCAAGTCATTTCAGAGTAAGTATTTTGGTGATGGAGATATTCCTCTGGCCAAAGTGGTAAGAATTTGTCAAGCCCTTAGATTACAAAGTATTTAAAGCAGTTCCCATCAAAGTTACAGGAAAAAACAAAACAAACAAACAAGCAACAATAACAACACAACAAAAACTCTCCATTTGAAGATAGTAGTGGCCACCTTCATAGATTCACAGTGGTTCCTAACCAAGACAGTCAGTTGGGAAAGAGAACAAACTATATTCGCCTTCCAAGTTACTGTATAACATTAGGTTATTGGGGACATTGGTAGGATTTTGTCTGCTTTTTTATGAGAGGCTCACTGGGTTTATGTTACTTTCTAAACAATAAATAAGGCTGAAATCTGAGTCTGTGGATAAATTAGATAAAATACATTGTCCTTGGTCACCATGAGTTAGAGCTGACTCAATGGCAACTGGTTTTGTTAACTTTACTGTTTGTCTCCTAGAATTCTTCTTTGTTCATATTTTAAATTTATCAGAAACATTCAGCAAACTTCGATTGTGTGCTTCAAGTTACAGTTACTGTGTATAAAAAGTTTTAGAGTTTATATAAAAAAATGTATGAGAACAGAGAGTAAGTGAGGCAGGCACGGGAACTCGAGATAGTAGGGCATCACTGGAGTCCAGAAAGTGGCTGATACGGAGCTTAAAGACTTCATATGGGAAAGGTGAGAGCCAAAACGCAAAGGGCTTATATGACATATTAAGAACTTGGGACTTGATCCAACAGATGTTGAGAGTCCACAAAAATATTTTAAGTATGATGAAATTGTATTTTAGGAAGATCATCTGGGCGACTGTATGGACAGTCTATTGGGGAGAACAAGTTAGGAGGTTTTTGCAGTATTGCGGCCTGCAGAAGATAAGGGCTGAACTAAGTAGCAGTGAGAGAGAAGAGGGGATCATTTAGAGGGAACCTGGGGAGACAGAATAGGAAAACCCAGTAACTGAAATGGATGTGGGTGATGAGTGCACAGTGAACTTAGTTATTCATCATGAAATAAAGCAGCTTTTCCCCTTTATTCCCCTCAGCTAAACTGTGGAGAGATGACAGTATAATTAAAGCTCTTATAATTCAGATGTGACCTAAAGTCAGAGTTCTACTCTGTTGGTTTTCAAATATTTTTATCTTTACATGTAAAACCTAATAAAATTTACTTCTGTATATAGGAAGGAAATAAGAGGAGGAGGTAGGGCTTGACCATCGCTTTTCAGTAGCGGTCCACATGCTTTATTTGAAACCCTGGGAACCAGATGTGTTCATGAATTTGGAACTGTGGAGATTTTAGAAAGATAATTTTGTATATATATCATGTATTACATAACACCCCTAGAAGAATCTGGGACAGTTTTTGGTAATCAAATACATTAATATTTCTGTAGTAAACAAATATATGAATTCATACAAACTCATATGGTAAAGTAGAGGGTCAGCAAAAAAGAAGACCTTCAACGAGATGGATTGACACAGTGGCTGCAACAGTGGGCTCAAGCATAACAGTGATCATGAGGATAGTGCAGGACCAGGCAGTGTTTCCTTTTGCTGTGCACGGGGTTGCTGTGAGTTGGAACTGACTTGATGGCACCTGACAACACAATGATATATAAATAAAGGCTAGGATAGTCTCAGGACAGTTTCTGTCATCATATGAGTTCTGAATAAACTGTTGATTTTCAAAGCTTTGGGGATTTCAGAATTGTGGGTGAAGGATTATAGATCTGTATTTGGGAAGTAATGAGCATTATCCACCAAAAAATGCTCCAGAAATAGATATAACTGATACAAACAGTAAGCACAATGAACTTCGAGTATGTTTGATTACGTTTTAAAATTGGTGACTAAAATTTCAGTCATTAAATTACTTAAATCTAAATATATATTCAAGGGAGAATTTCTGTATACTGTATATGTATAGTCTTCAGAAAGAAGCTAGAGATTTTGTATTTTCTTCCACTCTTAGAATTTGCACTTGTCATGTTTTTGCTCTCTAGAGACTCTAGCTCTCATATACTAAAATATGTCTGTGGTTTACTGTAAAAACAGTCTGGGGGCAATGTCTGACCTACTCCAACCCCACAAGGGGAACGGAGAATCAAGACCAACAGCGCAAGGCTGACTTCATGAGGCAGAGGCCAGACATGCCTCCTCTCTTTGTCATCTTTACCAATTCTGACACCAACCATCCCTCCCACAGCACTCTGTACTGGGTTCAATAATTCACTGTAGTGGCCACACAGAACTCATAGACCAAACTCACAATTATGGGGTTTATTAGGGAAGTAACAGGTTACATTTCAGGCTCAGGAACACTCAAGGATAGTTCTTCCATCAGGGCAGCTTCTTCCCAGCCATGCTCACAGGCACGCCTCTTCCCGGCCCTAGGCTTCTACCCAAAGGCACTCAGTTTTCTCTCTCCCTGGGCCAGGAAGCCCACCACAAAGACACTGTCTCTTGCTGCCAGGTCTGTGCTGCCAGGTCCATGCTGCCACATCTCTCCTGCCACCACTTCTCACTGTCTTCAGGGTTACAGTGTGCTCTGTCTCTAGGTCTCTTGCTTCCAGGAGCTTCTCAGTGCAGGGGTCCCAGGTCCGAAGGACACACTCTCTGCTCCTGGCTGTTCTTCCTTTGTGGTGGTAGGATTCTCCTCTATGCTCTGGAATTGGCTCTCTCTTAAGGCAAAACTGACCATTCCCCTTGGTGGTCCACAGTTATCCTATCACACAGTCCCGCTCAGTCACCTGAGTGGGAGTTACAAAACCATAGCTAGAAAGGGCATACAAAGGTAATCAACTGCACATTTACTAATAAAATATTTATGAAATAAATTCATTTCGGGAATGCAGATGCATTATTTAAGTCATCTGATATCAAATTAGCAAGTTGAGAGGATCTGGGGGAAAATTTGAGTTTACCACTAACTCCCCTGCTGTAAATTTCTCTGCAGTGTTGTCTCCACAAGATAAGCTAAAGATATTAGGTAGAAAATAGAAGATTATTCAACTTCAAGTAAAATTATTTAAAAATTTTCAGTCTTAACTTTTATTAGAATTTAAATATTCAAAGTGCAGCAGTTCTCTTCTCGCTCTTCAAAATGACAGATACTCTGCTTTTTTCCTCTACCAACGAGCCAGACTGTCTCATGTGGTTTGTTGAAAACATCGGGGCTTTCAAAGAACCCCTTCTGTTTTTCTCAAGTACAGGTATTCTTAGGATATACCAGTACTTTACTTATAGTGTACCTCAAAACATATTGAATTAATGAGAAGCATAGGCTGGAAATTTATCTACAAAGCCAAGAGTAAGATTTAATATCCTAAGATGATAATATGGCAAGGACCAAGAGTATTATTTTCCAGTTTGAGAATAGTCTGCCTTTATGGTGTTGGTCATTCCTAGTCTTTTCCATCCCTCTACTCTTTGTAAATACTGTTGAATAAGTATACTATTCAGCTTCAGCTGTAACTTGAATTTTGTTTATTTTAATATATAGTAACGCTTGATCAGAATTAAAATCTTTTTTTATTTTTCATTTGGCTAAAGTGATTGGGAGAAACAGCATTAGAAGCTACTCAGCTCTGTTTAAAGCTTTTGGATGCCCAAAATAGAAAAGAATTTAGAAGACTAGTAGACTTCATGACTATCACAGAAGAACATTCTGAATTTAAATTACAGAAAAATGTATATCTTTTGTCTAATTGTAATTGTATTCAGTATTCTTAATACGTGTAGGACACAGAAGCCAGAAATTCCATCTTTAGCATCCCATATCCACCACCCATCTGCTAGTTTGTCGTACTGTGGTTGCTTGCATGTTGCTGTGATGCTGGAATCTATGCCACTGATGTTTCAAATACCAGCAGGGTCACCCATGGTGAACAGGTTTCAGCTTGCAGATGCAGACAGACTAGGAAGAAAGGCCTGGTGTTCTACTTCTAAAAATTAGCCAGTGAAAACTTTATGGATCACAACAGGACATCATCTGACTCACTTGTTTTGGACATGCCATCAGGAAGAATCAGTCGCTGAAGGTGGACATCATGTTTAGGGCCAGCCATCAAGTAGAGGGCCAGCCAGGGTGAGGGAAACACTTGGTAAGATGAATTAGCACAGTAGCTGCAATGATGGACTTCAACATGCTGGTGATTGTGAGGATGACACAGAACCAGGCAGTGTTTTTTTCTGTTGTACATAAGGTTGCCTTAAGTCAGAGTCAACTCCATGACAGCTATCTATCTCTATCTAGCATCAAATATGTTGAAAAAAATGAATAGCTGTTAATATTTAATATTCACTTTTACATTAAACAAGATCTTTAAATATATACTGTAAAGTATGTTTTGTTTTTATTGAGTGACAACCAAATGGTTGTGAAAAGGATATTTTCAAAAGCTATTGTTGGTAATAAAAATTTATCCAAAGGCAAAGCAGATCTTCTGGTACTCTTTTTAATGTATCGTCAAAAAAGATGTTTTTGAGGTAAAAGTCTGAAAGTTGTTAAACTGAGCTTATGTAAAATATCACTAGATTAAAATGAGTCTGAACAATGCCCTGTGTCCCTTCTTCTTCTTAAGGTTCCTGGAAATCTACATAAAATTGTCATTGTTAGAATTCATGACCATACAGGAAGGAAGAGATCCAGGCAGAAACACAGGCGATTAAGATATATTATTTTTATGATCTTCAAAAGATACAGTCCTAGTGTGTATTTGAAAGTGTTTTCCTATAAATAGATGCATTTTAATTTTAGTATAAAATCTAGACATTCCCTTCAGAGTTATCCAGACTTAGCAGAGAACCTCCAGTGCCAAAAAGCATGTTGTCCAGGGTTAGGAAGTCAGTGCTTAGCATCTTCAATGCCTTTTACGAGGGAAGAAAAACAAATATACATATTGATTTTTCTAGATAATCTGAGGAATAGATTGATCAACTGAACTTTTTACTCTTAAATGGATATATTTGTATTGTTATTAGTTGCCATCATGTTGATTCTGACTCATAACAACCACATGTGTGCAGAGTGGTACTGCTCCACAGGGTATTCAAGGCTGTGACCTTTCGGAAACAGATCGCCAGGCCTTTCTTCCAAGGCAACTCTGGGTGGGTTCAGACCACCAACCTTTTAGCTAGTATTTGAGCGCTTAACCATTTGCACCACTAGTCTTGCAGCCCCTGACCGTGGAGCTCCTGCCTCCACCAGCTCTCCTCCAGTGCCCTTTCTGCAGAGTCCACCCACCTTTGCTTCAAGTCCTTTAAGTTAACCACATTGGAAGGAAACCGAGGGTAAAGGAAAGACAATAGCAGCACAGCTGTGTGGTCAGTGGTGTCTTATCCTTGACCTCTTGCCTGAGCTCAGCTGGGGAGGATGTCCTCCAGCTGTGCAGCAGCAGCAAGAATAACCAGCTTAAGCCTCAGAATCAGAGACGGAGAGGAAAGAATCAGGTACACAGAAGATTGTTTCCCATGTTTACAGCATGGGAGTTCAAGTGACCTGTCCCTGTCTGCTCCAGCTTTGATGATTCTAGGTGAATTGATTTAGAATTCTTATGCAACATACTCTATATGGAGCATCATAGAAGTTCAATGATATAACACTGCAGTGCTTACATAAGGAAGTTTGTGTTTACGTGTTAATAGGCATGTGATTTGTGCCTTGAAAGGTGCTCCTTGAAGATCCAAGAGGGAAGCATAGCTTATAATAAAATAAATTTGTTAATTAACAAACTGTAGTCAAGTGTCCTCTTCACAAGTAAAAACTGATTATATTAATCCTTGAAAAAATTTGAAGGGAACTCTCATGTGGGGTTGTTGGAGGTTAAATCTCGGCAGAGAAGTGATTGTAGCCTGACAGCACATTAGAATTGCCTGAAAAGCTGTTAAAACTCCTTGCATGACATCCCTTCTAAAACTGCTGCACGATAATTTTAGAGCTTCCATCCCCCAAGAGATTCTAAGATGCTGTCAGGTTGAGACTCACTGATCTAGAAACTCTGGGGTACATTAGTCTGGACTCAAGTAAGAACTGAATGTTTACCTCGTGAATCTTAGCAGTTCAAGTTAATTGAGTATCTCAAAATTTGTTGTTTTTTTCCCTCTAAAGGGAATCCTTATCCTTATCTCAGAATTTTTTTTTTTTTTTTAAAGAAAATGATAGTTTATGCGCTAATTAAGAAGCTCTGGTGGCACATTTGTTAAGTGTTCAGCTGCTAACCAAAAGGTCGGCAGTTTGAACCCACCAGCCAGTCCGCTGGAGAAAAGACGTGGCGATCTGCTCCTGTAAAGATTACAGCCTAGGAAACCCCATGGGGCAGTTCTACCCTGATACGTATGGGGTGGCCACGTGTCGGAATCAACTCAATGATAACTAGTTGGTACTAGATACAGGCTACAGGTAGGAGACTTGATTACAGTCTTCATTTTGTTTAAGGCATGCATGATTTATGCTAAATTTTAAAGCATTTTTACAAACGAATATTTAATAAGGGTCACATACTTTAATGCTTCAAATCTAGAAATAACTCATGAATAGTGTTTACTTTAAATTTTTTTTTTAATATTGGGGTGTGTGTGTGTGTGTATTTGTTCATGGGCAGTGGTTGAATGGAAGGGAGAAGGGAGTGGATGGATGATTCATACTGCTTGGTATCATAAGTATATGTAGATATACCCTCCTTTTTATTTTTATTTAATATTAGATACTGAACATTAAATAATTTTATACATAAACCAAAAATAAAAACATGAAACACATTGCCGTTGAGTTGATTCAAGTTAGATATCTGTTATAAATTGAAGTTTATGAGGATCTCTAATTATTGCCTCTATAAATTTCTGAAACTGGCTTTTAAGATGGGCATATCTTAAAGCTTTTGATGCATGTTTTTATTAACTATTTTTGGGAGTTATATGTATCTCAGAGTAAAATGTTAAAAAAGTTTAAATATATATGCACACATACACAAATATACATATATGTGTGTATTTAAATAAAATAATTACCAGAGACCATCCTTTGATATTTATATAAAAGCATTTTTTATTAATTTGGGGAGCAATTAGTTCAAAGACTGGAGCATTGTAGAAATAGTAGGTAACACAAAATGCTTGGTTCTCCTTGTCCCTTCAGACATGACCAGAACATCGTAGAACCCTCTAATAGTTTGTTTCTCCTTACAGTATGTTTTTATAAGTTTCCTATATAAATTCTGAATGTTTCTCATCAACTTTTATTGTTTAATTTCTATTGTTATTAAATATAGGATCATCATTTATGATGATTATTGTATATATTGAAAAAAGAGGTCTTGTTCTTTAAAATTTAATTTTGTAGCCACTTATCTATACATATTCTACTATTGTTTTGTAATTCTTTTTTCATTGATTTGTTTAGGTTTTATGTACACAAAAATTCTGTCTGCAAATAATTGTAATTGTATCTCCTTTTCTACTATAATATCTTTCTACATAATTTTTTCTAAATGTTTTGATGTTATTTTTTTGCCAAACTATCAAATTAGAAAAATAACAGAAAACATCCTAATAAGATCATTGAAACTGAGTTATGCTTCCAGTCTTTAACCTGACTCTTTCAAAGGTAGGTAAATATTCATGGATGTGTGTACACACACGTTATAGTCATTGCACATAGGTCTAGTATTTTTTTTACATCAAGCATGAAAACGAAAATTTCAGTTCTGAGACAGCATAGGTATAAAACTCTTTGTTTAATTTTTCATGAAAGTATTTGGGTCTCACTGTTTTTCTTTTGGTTTTGGTTTTTTCAACCATAGTATCATCTGGCTGTTGGAATTACTACTAATATGCCAAAATATGCCAATCTAGTTCTTTTTCTTTGTTTTAGGTTTAAATCTACACTCTGGAAACACTCGTCATGAAAATTTGCCAGATGATCATATCATTCCATGGCATTGATCTCCTGTGTATAATTTTGGGAATAAAACCTCTCTAAGTACATATAATGCTGATTTAAAAAAAAAACCAACCCGTTGCCATCGAGTCAATTCTGACTCATAGCGACCCTATAGGACAAAGTAGAACTGCCTCACAGGGTTTCCAAGGAGCACCTGGTAGATTTGAACTGCTGACCTTTGGTTAACAGCCATAGCTCTTAACCACTACGCCACCAGGCTTTCCATAATGCTGATTACTGGTCAGTAAAAGCACCAAATCAGCCAACATTTATTGAGCTCTTATTGTGCTAGTTTTATGTGGCATGTAGATAAACCAAAGTAACAGTTTTTTTTTTTTTTTTTAAGTTGAGTTTATTGGTTTGAAATTCAAATCTGTTTCACAAATCTATTTGTAGAAATTTGGCCTATATAGGACACTTGCCATTATGCCAATGTTGTCACTGTTGAGCTTTTTGTTATTGGCGGTGATTTATTTATTTTGTTCCCAATGTGTATCACAGAAAAGCTATTGCTACTGTATGTATGACTTTTGCTTTCTTTTACTTAGCTGAAGTGATGTGGTAAGGAGGATAGAGTCTTCTCTAAAATACCTACAACTAAATGAAAAACTAGTCAATAATTTCACAAGTGTGCATAAGTGTATGTGCATCTACAGAAAGCCTATACAATTAGACAAAGTATGAATTTTCTAATCTGAATATAATTCAATTCAGTAAACATTAATTTTGTAGCTTTTGGTACTTTGTAGTACAAAGATCAATAAAATATAATTCCTGTCTTCCAGGACCTTATAATTTTCTTTTTGAATTTTTGACATGTATTTATTTAGTTACTGTTTTGATAATGATTTGAAATTACTTTCTTCCTGTATGGTTGTGAGCTACCATTGAGTTTGTGACAGAATATTTGCATTCTAAAGATGATAATAAAAGTTACTGTTCAACTGAACTATTTCGGTTAAAAACAGAATCTTAAACTTGTCTATCAAAAATTCTTTAAATATTCAGCATATGGAGGCCTTGGCTTAGTCATATATTCTGCATATGCTGCTCTGCTGACGTGAAGATATGATATGCTGCCTGCAACTTACCAGAGAATTTGTGGTCATTTCTGTGACATATCCAATGAGCTCTGTAATGCTATGTCATATTGGTGCCATTTGTCCCATTTTACAGGTGCACCTCACATTAATCTTAAACTAACTCTCTGATATATGCTTTAAAATATATAGATTATATATTTAGTATTAGGTTATGCACTTACTGTTTAGATGTAAGATGTATTATATAATTGTCTATACATAGTTCTTCAGAGTCATTGTATAGTAACTAGTGTCTGGAGAAGTCTTTTAAATGAGCTAATTTGTTTCAATAGTATTTATATCATGGTTTCTAAATTCTAGTCTTCAGTTCTTCAGTATGTCTTAGTATACTACTTCCAACACTTTAGAGTCAGGTGAATTCCATTTAAGCCAGTTAATTCCATTGATTGTCTTACCTCTTTCTAAATGCCTTTGTCATCGTTGTTAACATTGTTAGGTGCCACGGAGTCGGTTCTGACTCATAACAACCGTATGTACAATGGAACAAAACACTTCCCGGTCATGCAGCTTTCTCACAATGGTTGCTATGTTTAAGCCCATTGTTACAGCCACTGTGTCAGTCCATCTCATTGAGGGTCTTCCTCTTTTTTGCTGACCTTCTACTTTACCAAGCATGATGTCCTTCTCCAGGGACTAGTCCTTCTTGATAACATGTCCAAAGTATGTGAAACGAAGTCTTGCCATCCTTGCTTCTAAAGAGAATTCTGACTGTACTTCTTCCAAGACACATTTGTTTGTTTTCCTGGCTGTCCATGGTATAGTCAGTATTTCTTCACCAACACCATAATTCAAATGCATCAATTCTTCTTTGTCTTCCTTATTCATTTTCCAGCTTTTGCGTGCATATGAGGCAATTGAAAATACATGGCTTGGGTCAGGCCCATCTTAGTCCTCAAAGTGACATTTTTGCTTTTTAACACTTTCAAGAGGTCTTTTGTGGCAGATTTGCCCAATGCAATATGTCATTTGATTTCTTGACTGTTGCTTCCATGGGTGTTGATTGTGGTTCCAAGTAAAATGAAATCCTTGACAACTTCAGTTATTATCCATTTATTGTGATGTTGCTTATTGGTCCAGTTGTGAGATTTTTGTTTTCTTTATATTGAGGTTTATTCCGTACTGAAAGCTGTACTCTTTGATCTTCATCAGTAAGTGCTTTAAGTCCTCTTCACTTTCAGCAAGCAAGGTTATGCCGTCTGCATATCACAGGTTGTTAATGAGTCTTCCTTCATTACTGATGCTGCCTTCTTCATATAGTCCAGCTTCTCGTATTATTTGCTCAGCATACAGATTGAATAAGTATGGTGAAAGGATACAACCCTGGTTTATACTTTTCCTGATTTTAAACCACGCAGTATCCCCTTGTTCTATTCAAACCACTGCCTCTTGGTCTGTGTACAGGTTCTGCATGAGCACAATTAAGTGTTCTGGAATTCCCATTCTTCCCAATGTTATCCATAATTTTTTCTGCCTTTAGTGAGTGGAATTAATAGTCTTCATTCCTATTAGCACTGTTTCTCAAGTGCCAATTCCTTGAGAGTATTTATTCTTTGTACCCCTTGAGAAAATGAAATGTAGGAAAAGAACAAAGCTAGCTGAAGTGTGATTCTTAACTCTTTCAGAAAACTGGTAAAATTATATGGCCGTGAGATCAAGTGATTGAAAAGAGACATGCAAAGACTACAAAATCCTCCATATTCCATATTCCAAGAAAAATAATGTAACTGTCTAAAGTAGAATAACATCAATAAAATGAGAGTGATGGAAAAATACATAGTATTAAAAATTGATATGTGCAACAATCTTAGTTGTAATTGTCCTGAACATATTATAAGTAGTAAGGTATTAATTCAGAAATTAAATGTTAAAATGAAAAGTAATAGGAAAATGTCTTCCAATGGGAATTGCCTCTTTGCAAAGGCAGCAATTTGAACTGAATTGATAGTAAACTGGAAACTGCTGTATATACCAGGGCATAGTATGATTTCATCTTAGTAGAATTGTATTTCCTTTTACATTTGTTTACTATTTCCTTTGAGTTTTTGTCTGAGAGTTGCTGTGATTCAAGCTGAGTTTAATTTAGAAGTATTTTGTCAAATTTTGTAATGGATCTTTGTTTATCATTCCATGTGTGTGCATGTTACAAAATCTTAAATTGCTCTAAAAGGTTTAAAATACCTCTTCCTTTTGTCCATTGTTATAATGATTCACACTTAAATGACAAATGACTAAGTGAAGGCTGACTCTGTATTCTTAGAAGAAAACAACACTTGATGTCAATCGATCAAGTTAAAGGGATTAATTGAAAAATTGCAGGATGCTCAGAATCATGATATATACTGTAGAGGATGGTATCAATTTTTAAGATTAGGTAATGCCTCCCAAAGAGTAATAATTTAAACCCAGAGAAGAAATTAATACACTGCGTTTTTAGGAAAGTTTACAGAGCAGCATGTAATCAAGTAGCATATTCGAACATATGCAGTAAATATCCATTCTCTGACATATTTTTTTTTTAATTTCCTTAATGTTTAAGAAAACATTTTTTAAATTTGTTAATGTAAATTAGAATGGCCTTAAAATTTCAGGTCATTTCATTGTTGTAACTCAGATACCTAATTTTTCACACCATCTAGCAGATTAATCCCACTCACCTGAGTGTTCAGTGAGAATGTTAAGCAATCTTCTGTAAATTGGAATACTTCAAGAGTACTTTACAGATTTTCTCGATGCTAACTAGGCACTTGAGAGACATTTTTAGTGCATCTAGAATTCCCTTGACTATGTGTCAATCAGACTTGGAAAATGGCTTTTTAAATCACTATTTCTTTCTGTCTCATGCTCTCTTTTTAAATGAAAACAACTGCCACTAAGCAAGTTATGCATCGGTAGATATAAAAGTCATTTAATTTGCATGGAAGACACTTCTTAAAATAGATTGTTTTTATTTTTATCTTCTCAAACCTCTTCTAAAACCAAAACTTAAATAAAAATAGTTTATAAAATTTTTTATTTTCCTTAATTTTACCTTTAACTTCTAATATGAGTAATTATATTTTATAACTTATATATTATTCCATGTATTAATTCATTAAATCTGAAACACAGCACTATTCATTAGCTTTATTCAATAGCAAAAATATCTAAAAATTTCACAAATATTATATATTCAACAGTTATTTTCTATATGACGATGAACTTGTAGTATTACAAGTGCTCTTGGCTATCATGCATTCCGGTTGCTAAAATCATAGAGGAAATAAATCTGGTAGAAATTAAATGACTTTTCCAGGGTCTAAGATTCACACCAGATTTCGGGGATGCTAGTCTATGAATATTTGATTCAATTTATGGTTTGCATTTAAATTCTGAGAATCCATAATATCAGTAAATATAAAACTTGCAATATATAAGAATACACACTCACTCAGACACACTGGCACTGAGATTTGTTTGTTGTTTTCCCTGTTATATAAAATGAAGACTGCGTGTCATTAGAGGAGTCCATTATAACCTATAGACAGTGTTGAATCAGAACAAAAAGGATGTTTACAGTTGCATATAGGAAGTAAATGGGATCCATATGAGCTCAGATTCCAGAAAGGAAGTTACTTATTTAGCCAAAACAATCGACCTAAATGATGGAAAAATGGAGTGCGCTGGGAAGCATTTCCAGGGGAATTAAGTGAAGGAGTTAATACAGATTTTATAAACTGTAGTAGCTGCAGGAGAAAAGGTGGTCTTTGAATATGTAAGACTAAGTATTTACAGTTCATAATAATAAGGCCTAACCAAAGAATATGAATTATAGCATAGACCGGAATAGACCAAGATCATCATGGTTAAAGAGAAGAAGATTAATATAACCTAGACTATCAGAAAAACACCATCGACCTGAATAAACAAAGCCTATCTCCCTGGTTAAGGGTTTTCATTGATTCTTTAGTGAGTAAGTCTAGCTGCCTCATTGTGTCATCCAGAGTTCTTCATCCCAAAAATTAGAAACTGGCTAACTTAGGAGCCCTGGTGGCACAGTGGTTAAGTACTTGGCTACTAACTGTCAGCAGTTCAAACCCACCCAGTGGCTCTACGGGAGAATAATATGGCAGTCTGCATCCATAAAAATTGCAGCCTTGGAAACCCTATGGAGCTGTTCTGCTTGGTCCTGTGGGGTCACTATGATTCAGAATTGATGGCAACCGACTTGGCTAACTTAGGTAGAAAAAGAAATTTATTGCAGATACATTGGCTAGTTCACAGATTCAATGGGAAGTCTCAAAATCCAAGCTTGGAAAGAAGCAGAAGCTAAGGGAAGCGAGACTGAAAGAAGCACAGCAGAGGGAATGTCAGCAGTACTGTCAGGTGAGACCACCTCCATCTCTGCTGCTGCTGGGCTCTCCTAACATCAGAAAACATGATCTGACACCAACACCATGGATGCTATCTCAGCCCTCATCTTTGCCACACTCCAGATTCAGAATCCTGGGTGGTAGCATCTGATTGGTAAACCTAAGTCGTATGCATGTGCCCTAGTAGCTGCAGAAGTACCTGGAAGCATTTTGCTTTCTATATATGTCCTAGAAGTCAAGGCTGTCTTCAAGACCAAAACAAATGCGACATAGAATTGCCCATTAGTAGGAAAAATGTTTGGGTTTTGGAGAGAAAATAAATTTCCCCTGCACAATAATTTCTAAATTAGAGTTAACTCTTTAACTCATGTATTCAATAAAGTATGGTGCCCTGGTGGTGCAGTGGTTGAGAGCTCAGCTGCTAACCAAAAAGTCAGGAATTCAAATCAACCAGCCGCTCCTAGGAGACCCTATGGGGGCAGTTCTGTTTTGTCCTATAGGATCGCTATGACCCAATGATAGTGGGTTTGGTTTTTTGGTTATTCAATAAAAATAAACAAGGTAAGCAACATCCCTGCAGACTATTGATTTGCCTAGATTATTTTTTGTGTGTGTGTACGTGTGTGTTGCTATAACACACAGATAAACTGCCAGAAAGATAAATCTAAAGTGTAGTCCACTCACAAGTAGATACAATTGACTTATCCATTATATATATATACACACACGTATATATATGCACATGTATATATATAAATGTGTGCACATGTATGTATACGTGTATGTACATATACATATATAAAAAAATTACAAGATATTTTTCTGATAAACTGTAAACTAAACGTGTTGCCATCAATTTTATTCTGAATTATAGCAACCCTATAGGACAGAATAGAACTGCCCCATAGGGTTTCCAAGGAGCGGCTGATGGATTCAAACTGCTAAACTTTTTGGTTAGCAGCTGACTTTTTGGTTAGCAACCATAGATCTTAACCACTGCGCCACCAGGGATCCATTTTTCTGATAGTTATAATAAAATTTTGAATGCATTCCTTTATGTAGCAAATGGCGAGTTGAGTTAGTGGGCCAAAAGACCATTTAAAATTCATTTGGCATTAGATCCAAGGTGCCTTGTGTAAATATTCTTAGATATTTTAAATGGCACTATAGGAAGTTTGAAACATTTTCCTTCCTCTCTTTCTCCTCCTAAACAACTTCTGGAATGCCTACTATCATTTAGAATCTTTTGCTCTAGAGAGAAACAACTGGCATGTTTTATTCTTCTGGCTTTGCTGGACTCTAGGTGGTACCTTTTCCTAATACAAAAAGAACAAATGTTCTGTGGGATCATAGCAGTAATAACCAGTGATTATAGTGCTGGCAATAGTGATTGACTGAGCAAGAGAAGGTGAGGAAGGATAGGGAGGTTATGAAGTTGCAACCCTAGTGAAAACAGGAAACTAATAAGAAAGGTAGGAGAAAATGAGGAAGACTTGAAGCACTTACTGAGGAAGGTCAAATACTTTCATTATGAGTTACACCTGAACACGAAGAAAATGAAAATCTTCACAATTGAACTGATAAAACAACATCATGATAAATGGAGAAAAATAATGAAATTATCAAGGATTTCAGTCTACTTGGATCAACGATCCATGTCCCTGGAAGCAGCAGTTAAGAAATCAAGGAACATATTGCATTGGGCAAATCTGCTGCAAAAAGACTTCTTTAAGGTTTTAAAACGCAAAGATGTCACTTTAATGACTCAGGTGCGCCTGACCCAAGCCATGGTCTTTTTAATCACCTCATATGCATGTGAAAGCTGGACAATGAATAAGGAATACCAAAAAATCGACACATGCAAATTCTGGTGTCATCAGAAAATACTGAATACACTGCCAGAAGAACAAATTGATTTTAGCAGAGATACAACCAGAATGCTCCTTATAAGCTAGGATGACAAGACTTCAACTTGCTTACTTTGGACCTGTCATCAGGAAAGACCAATTACTAGAATAGGATATCATGTTTGGTAAAGGGTTAATGAGATCAAGGGAAACTCTCAACAAGATGGACTGATAAATAGCCACAACAGTGGATTCGAACATAGCAAGGATCATAGTGATGGTACAGGACCAAGCAAAGTTTCATTCTGTTACACGTAAGGTCACCGTGAGTCCAAGCCAATTCAATGGCAGCTAACAACAGCAGTCGTTATCTATTTAGACATGAATATAGGAGACTGAGGGATACCAATTACTGAGCTCTTACAAGGAGGTGATAAAATAAAACTCAAACTGTATAGTACATGAGCCCATAGCAGTGACATTACCATTTTCATGCTAAATAGGTACACAATTCATTTCCTCTTCTCTGAAAACATTTCTCTCTCTTTTCAAGTAGCTAAACATCCAGTGGGAGTTCCCAACCCTCTTGTTCATAATTGCATCAGAAGGATGTGATTTATGCAAAGAGCAACCAAACTCTCACCATACAGTGCACAAGGCTGTCGTCTACAATGGAATATAAAGGGAGATACGGCTCCGTATTTTGCAGTAAAAGTTATTTAGGTGTAAATAAATGCAACATCTTTTTATTTTAAAATGTAGTTATGTAGCCTAAATCATTTGCATCTCTGTGTCTTTGATCCTGAGGATTTTCTCAACACACATGTTACTATTCAGAAGATTTGGAATGTAATTAGGTTTTTGTGATTTTTTTCAAATAATTAAATATACTGTAAGTTTCTGCTGTGTTTAGAGTGCTGGAGAACAAATACTTGAAAACTCAGTGGCTTAAAACAGTAAGCATGTATTATGGTCTAACTCTAAGGCTCTGCTGATCTCGGTAAACTTAGTGAAGTGTCTGCAATTTGCTGTGCGTTGGGCAGGCAGATCCCTGATTTTGGCTTGACGCTCTCTCATGAATCATTTGGCCCCATAGTCTGGTCTAGGACAGCCTGGGCTGGCCCAGTTGGTCTTTCTCTGTGTGGTCACTTAACCTCTGGTGGGCTAGCTCATGTTTATTCAAATAGCAGTAGCAGGTTCCAAGAGAACAAGGAAAGCACACAGGGACTAGAGGCCAAGGGTTAAAACTGCCAAACTGAAACTGCCAAATGGCCACTTCCATCATATGCTCCGTGCAAAGGGAGTCATAAAGGCAGCCAGATTCAAGGAGTGGGGAAAGAGCTTCTACCTCTTGATGGAAGGACCTGCAAAGTCACATTTTAAAAAATACATGGATAGATGGGGCAGATAATTTTGCAGTCAATCTGCCACACCCACCTTTAGGTAAAGGACTACCAACACTTAAAGAACTTTCAGTAATACCAATTTCTTGATATTTAATTTTAAATACATTCAAATAAATCTAAAATGATTAGGTCTACCAATTAAAGGAAGACAGATGTATGTATGTGACTCTAATTTTAAGACTTTTAATTTGAAAAGTAATTCCAGGTCAGTGACTGAGTAAATTTTATAGTAAAGATTCCCTCTTTTTCTTAACAAGGTCCCTTAAATATTCTTACTGATTTTGACAGAAATCACTATTCCTTGCAAACCTCATTCTCACTGGATGCCTTCAAAACAGTAAAAGGCATGCATTAAAAAATATCAGAATATTGTTAGTTCTTACTCAGGAGACTCTGCCCCAATCAAGCTTCATTTCATGGCTTTCTAACCTGTTCCCTAATAGAGAAATCTGAAAACCTAATCCTCTCTTCTTTTTGTAACACAGGTTGTCATGCCACTGAACTGACAGCAGGTTATAATGAACTTTGATTCTGAGCTTTGATACTAAATAAATAAATAAATAAAATAACAGGAAGTAAAATCTTCACTGAGCAATTTTGTTACTGAGTAACATACAGCACTTACCGCCAGAAACAGACACAATTTTCTGACTGATTTGAAAAGCTATGAGAAAAAAAATCCGAAGAAACAGCACATCTGCACAGATTCTTCCTTAATTGTCTATGTACAGTTAAATTTCAATAAAATAACTGTGAATCCATCAAAATTCTATGCCTCAGTGGAGACAAGGTAGTCAGTTTCTCTGTGGCAAAATGAGATGCTATTTGCCCAAATCCATCAGATAACATTGTTTTTATATAGATGTACTCTCTATATTCACAAAAGACTCATATACTTTCTGGTAATTCTGCTAAAATACCAATTCACAGTAAACATATTATGCATAAAGTATTATTCTCTGGAGGAAGGATGAGAATATAAATATGCAAGCAGAAGGTAAATGAAAAACACAAAATTACTGAAGTTAACCATAAATTCTGAGAAGCAGACAAGACATAATATTGTTTGGTATGCTTTACACCCTGAAAATAGGAAGTTTAGCCTGAACAAAAGCAATCTCCTCAACCCCTTATCACTTTATAAGGTAAATTTTCCTATCACTTGTACTCTGTAAATATATTAAAAGCTGAAAATCTATATAAATTTTCAAGTATTATTTTTGTGTCAAGAATAATATGTTCTTTTAAGAAAAATAGAACATATGGAAAAGAAGTCATTTTAAATACAATTTTAAAATGAGCAGTATTAATGCTACCAAAAGAGAAACATTTTAAAGTTTTGTTGTTAAATATTTCACATATTGTTGAAGCATGTATATTTGTATATGCAGTGCTCTACGTATTTTACAAAATAGATTGTATACTCTAGAACATGTTATATTTTTTTTACTCAAATATATCATGCCAAACATTTTCAAGACAATAAATATACATCTATCTATCTGTCTATTGATGGATCAATCTACCTACCTACCTATCTGTCCGTCTATGCATCCATCCGTCTATCTATGTGTTATTATTTGCTGCATGGTATACACATACACACATAATTATTTTCAAATTTTTCTTCGTTTTTTTTTTTTTTTTTTTAATATTGTTAGCCACATTTGTAATAAACAGTCGTATACCTTTTTAACCTTTTCTAGTTATTTGCTTATGGAAATTTTTACAATTAATATTTCTTGTCTAAATTATTACTGGCAAATTAACTTCCAGGTGTTTTCCTACCACTATTAATTAATGAGGTTTTTTGTTTGTTTTTCGTTTGTATACTTGCCAACTGATTAGAAGAAAAATTGAATTTTCATTGTATTTCATATATATATTTCTTCTTTGGTGAACTGGGGAATCATTTTTAAGTCGATTATTCAATTGTAGTTTTTTCTTGTTATTTAAATGAATCTTTTGTATATTAACTATATTTAGCATTTGTCATAATTGTTGAAACATTTTCCTTTTTAATGTATATTTTTAGTTTTTAATTTCCATAGAGTAATTGTCTTAGTCACCTAGTGCTGCTCCAACAGAAATACCACAAGTGGATGGCTTTAACAAAGAGAAGTTTATTTCCTCACAGTCAAAGTAGGCTAAGAGTCCAAATTCAGGGCGTCAGCTCCAGGGGAAGGCTTTCTCTGTCAGCCTTCTTCTCATTGGTGCTGTCCCGGACTAGGAGCTTCTCTGCGCAGGGACCACGGTCCAAAGGACGCCCTCTGCTCCTGGCATTGCTTTCTTGGTGGTAGGAGGTCCCCATTTCTCTGCTTGCTTCCCTTTCCTTTTATCTCTTGAGAGATAAAAGGTGGTGCAGGCCACACCCCAGGGAAACTCCCTTTACACTGGATCAGGGATGTGACCTGGGTAAAGGTGGTGTTAAAGTCCCACCCTAATCCTCTTTAACATAAAATTACAATCACAAATGGAGGCTAACCACACAATTCTGGGAATCATGGCCCAGCCAAATTAATACACACATTTTTGGGGGGACATAATTCAAACCATGGCAGTAATTAAATCTAGCAATTTCTTTATGGTTTCTCCTATTGAGTGATCTCATAATTTACTATTACAAATGAATATGCATTTTGTCTTCTATCTTAATTTTACAGTTTGCTCTTTTACCTTTAAATGCTTAACATTCTAGAATTTTTTATAGTGTAATGTAGCAGGTAGGAAACTGTATTTCTCTCCAATAGATTATTCAGATTTTTCTCAAACCTCATATACTAAGTAACTTCTTTAATTCCCCGCTCAGTGTGAGGCTATCATTATTAATATACTAAATATACACAGGCACAGTTTTTGGCAACTTTCAGGCATGATTAATTGATACAAGTTAATACACATCCAAGTAATAAGTTGAACAGTATTCGCCCTACCCCTCTTAACACTAAGGCATATTCTCTAAGTAAAGAAAGAATTGGGCTGGTGATGTGTGGAGTATGAGCTATTATTCCATTCGCAGTTGAAACATTGAATTACTTCTAATGAAATATATTGCAATTGTATTACGCCAACTCAGTGAAGCCTCAATATGAAATGAAAGTAGAAAAAGTAACATGATAGAGATGTTCAGTAAGAAAGCAATAACTTCTACAAATTTACAGAAAGATTAAATTTAGAAAAGAGTCAGAATTATGTTTACCTTCTTGCAATTTTCTGAGCATCTGAATGATGGGGATTTTAATAGTCATTCCTAATATATCCAACAACCTAGGCAGGTGGCGTGCCAGTATATTACTGAAAAGTTCACTAGTAGTACACGGTTTTATGTAGCTTTAAAAAGCAAACAAATAAACAATCAAAAATAAACACTATATTTTGGGTGGCTATTACCTTTACCTTTGCTTTCTTGAATGATACTATTGAAAATATACTCACATTAAAATGGATTCCATAGTTCTTCTTGACTTTCCTTCTAATTATCGATTTCTTTCTGTCCTAAATGGGTTCTACATGGCAAAAACACTTCACCATTTTCCAGGTTTATGACGTCCATCTACTAGCTCTTCTCAGTGTGGATACTCTGCTTGGATAATTTAAATTAAATACAATTTAAATTTTAAAACAGTTCAAATAAATCCCATTGATTAAGGCTAGGGTTGTACAGCCGATTAATGTAATTGTTGTCATTAAGTTGTACACTTGTAAAAAGTTGAATGACAGATGTTGTGTGAAAAATATTTACAACAATGACAAAAAAAAAAAAGAAAGAGTAACTGCTGAGGCTGCTTATATACAATGAAATACTTTATGGAATTTGGTTTCTTGGTTTAGAGGTTTAGGGTCATGGTTTCATGAGACATCCCAATTAATTGACCTAATAATGTGTTTAGTGCTTCTGTTCTACCTCATTTTATAGTTCCTGGGGTCTTAAAAGCTTGCAAGTGGCCATACAAGGCATAACAATTAGTCTCTATTCACCTGGAGCAACAGAAGAAGAAGGAGAGTCAGGAATAGGAGGAGGAAATGGAATGTGTGCCTCCATGAACAACTGCCTCCTTTACCATGAGACCAGAAGAACTGGAGGTTGCCCGGCTACCATTACTGAACATTTTGATCAAAGATTCTATACAAGAATCCTGATCAAAAGGAGGAAAATGAGGAACAAAATCTCAAATTCTCATGGATTCCAGAATTTGTGGAGCCACGGAGGCTGGATGAAGCCATGAAACTACTGCCCTGAGATAATCTTTAAACTTTAAACTAAAAATATCCCCTGAAGTCTTCTTAAAACCGAATAGTGTTTAGCTTAACTAGTAAAGAATGTCTGCTTTGAGCATTATGCCTTTTTAATACCTATCTATTATGGGATCAGATTGACGATAGCAACTCAAAATATTAGATAGGAAACTTAAGGGGTACTGAGTTTATGTTAATTGAGGAGGAACAACTCAGAAAAAGAGGGTGAGAATGGTTGTACAACTCGAAGAATGTAATCAGTGTCACCAAATTGTACATGTAGAAATTGTTGAATTGGTGTACGTTTTGCTGTGTATATTCAATAACAACAACAAAAATAAATAAGTTACATAAACAATTCAAATTCAATACAACTATATACTGATGGTTTTAGGAGGCTACATCATCTGTGTTATGAAGGGTCTTGGACTAGTACCTAAACCTTTTTAAAGAACTAGAAAAACATACACCCATCTATTAAATTGGATAAACTCATTGGAAATTGAGAAAACTCCACAAATCCAACCTGCCCTAACCTCTAAGAAACTTGGAAATATAAGTCAGTAAATTTCCTAGAACTAGATCTTGAAAATCAATTTTTATTTCATTTTCTTCATTCCTGTTTTTCCTTGAGCTAGACCACAAACCTGCCTTCAAGGGCAAGCAGTTTCAGGTCTTACAATGCTTAAGGGACTGTATCCCTTGGTATATGTGAGCACAAAATATTTTAATGAAGTGGACAGCCTCCTGTCAGCTGGAACTGTTGAACTTCTCCTTCTCCATAGATAGGATGCTCCCACATGTGGGCAACTGTATCTGGGCACTACATAAATTTATGTTATGTATAAAAAGATTAATACTCAATGATTTTCTGATTTATATAGAAAAAAATTGTAGAGTCTGGAATTACTTCTTACTCCATCAACTGTGATTTACATTCTCCAGCTAAAATACTCTTTGCATACTCTAAGATGTGCATGCTTGAGGCCCTTGAAATTCAGGGTGTCCATATATTGAGAGTCTAGAGTGAGGGCAACTGTGTAGTCCTTATGAGAGTCTTTCCAAAAGTGCCTATGAATCAGGGAAAGTGGAAGGGTTGCATGCTATGAAATTACTAGCCTCTTCCCTATTCACACCACAATTTTCAATATTCACTCCCGGTTTCTATAATATTGGTCTCAACCTAGTTCCCAGAATCCTTAGGAGGCCTGCACATTTGAAAAATTAAAAATACATTGCAGCTTTGTGAGATACATCATACAAAAGTGAAGAGAGTTTTCTAAATTCAGTCAGCACCAATTTCCACGGCAAATCCCACAGATTATTTCCCTGGGCAAGTCGTCTAATTCATTTGATCCGGTTTTCCCACTGGTGAAATGGGTGATTACAGTGCCACAGAGATCATCGTGTGTCTTGACAATAGCATAGATGAAAATTCCTGGCATACAATAGGTTCTCATAAACAGCACTTTTGGGGAGCCTCTTGTAGCAGCCCCAGGTAGTAATAAGGTAAAGACAAAAGTAGGAGGATAGCTTTAGGGTGAAAGATATCATGAGAGAACTCTGTAGGTGGTTACACAACATGATCACGTTCCCTTAGGGACTTTATACTTGGCAGTTCCTGAAAAGCTTTTTTCTGATATTGTTTCATGACAGTCACTTTATTCAGATCTCTTCTCAAATGTCACCTCCGCAGAGAAGCACCCCCCCATCATTCTTAGTTCCCTTACTCTGCTTCATTTTTTCTCCATTGCCTGATGTTATGTCGAACATTGATTTGGTTACAGTGTCTGTGAGGGCAGGGATCGTGTTTCTAAACTGAAAATCTCTCAATATCTCCCCAGGGGTACTTTTGCAATATACACCAGACCTCCTATAATCCTACCTTGGCCTTAAATTTATAATCAAATTTCTCTCACTTCTCAGTTTGGAATAATGCCTAGAACAATCAACTAGCTTATCAGTGATGGTGTTAGTTGCTGTGGAGTCAATTCCAACTCATAGTGACCCTATATGACACGGTAGAACTGCCTCCGTAAGGTTTCCTAGGCTGTAATCTTTATGGAAGCAGATCACAGGGTCTTTTCTCCCAAGGAGCGGCTGGGGGTGGGGGGTGGGGTTGAACCTCTAACTTTTTGGTTAGGGGGGCACTTAACCATTGCACCACTAGGGCTCCTTTTAGTTCATAGGTACAGGTCCATATTCACACATTCTCTGACTAACCACTAAAAAACCTTGTTTCTCTTTGAAGAATTCCTCCAACCCTTCTATGCCTGGATAATTCTTGTTATTCTAGCAAATATGATTTAGGTGGTTAGTTAACACATCAACATACTAAGGAGAAAAACTGAAATGGAGGCATGTATTAACAATTTGTTTCCAGAAGTTAAAAGCATTTTACTACAGTGACTTTTTCGTCAGTCCTCTTATGATAATCCTTCTCTGAGTTATAATTTTCCTTGTATGAAACCCTCAGTTATTTCATATCTTCTTTGTATTACAAACATTCCGGAGCATATCTTACCTCTCTATGAGATATAAACTCCTTGAGGGCAAAATTTAAATCAGATTGTGACAGGTTTTTTTTCAAACCCAGTGCAATTTACAGAATAAACCAAATAAATAATAAACCAGTTGCCATCAAGTCAACTCTGACTTACAGCAACACCATGTGTAGGCATTCAAAATGTGCTGAATGATTAATACAAAGATGAATGAACAAGTATGCATATTTTGAAGAGAAAAGAATGTGTTATCTGATAACATAACACTGACTTCAATTCTGCCTCCACAACTTAATATCCTTGTGATTTTAGGCAAGTGAGTTGAACTACACATGCCTTAGCATCTTTATCTATAAAAACGAGCTGAGATACTTTGTTGAGAGAATTACTTTGAGATTCTCCCCTACCCGCTATCTTCCTGATTACTTTGGAAGCTAGCATGGCACCTATGCTTTCCTTGGGGACCACACAGCTTTCTTCCTTTCCAAAGATGATCGGAGGCTGTACAATCATTTTAAAATTTTAACCGTCACAATGGTCTTTACGTCAGGCTTCTTGTTCCTTTTTCACAGTACAAGTTTCTAAAAACCTAATATGTTGCTTACTTATTTTATACCAGTCTGCTCTATGTACCAGTAACAACCATTATTTAAAGATATAGTTGCCAAAACAGCTATATATTTGTTTTCTCATCCCATAGACCTCTCTCTGTCTCTAAATCAGTGGTTCTCAAGCTTTTTTTTCTTTAAGAATGCTGTTTTCTCTTTAAAATGTTTGAAAAATTCAAAAAACTTCTGTTTATTTAGGTTGTATTTGTCAATATTTATTGTATAAAAATTAAAGCAGAAATATTTTAAATGTTTATCTTAAATTCATTTAAAATGAATATTAAGAAATCCATTGCATGTCAATAAAAATAAAATATTTCTTATAAAAATAACTGTTTTCTTCAAAACAATGAAAAATCGTGAGAAGAGTGGAGTGGTTTGCCTTATATTTTTTGCCAGTCTCTCAAACGCCTGCCTTAAGGGAAGACAGCTGGGTTCTCATAGTTACTTTTGCATTCAGTCTGTTGTGATATACCGTTTTGGTTGAAATATGTAAAGAAAATTCACCTTACGTAGATACATAGTTGGAAAAGGGAGGAGTATTTTGATGGCTGTCTTTTCTGATAACTGTGAATGTTCTTTGTTGACACTATACTAAGACCGAACGAGTGGTAGTTTCTTAAAGTTTAGTTGCAATCTGGGATTTAAAACTGTACCATTAACTATTTGAACTCTGTTATTTTAAAATTTATTGGTCGGTCTATCTTACACTTTGAATGGATTTTTTACAAATGCATGATTTTTTAATATCATGTATTTCTCTTTAGAAAATAGGGATTCACTGAGTTAAGGAGATCTTGTCAATGTTAAGGTGTTTTATTTATTAAAACAATATAAAAATTACATTCACTATTATTACCACTAGTATCATCAGAAAAACGTTTAAATAGTTCGAGCACATAATAGCGAATACGAGGATACAAGTTTTCCTAAAATTTAATTTTGATTGAACGCTTGCAATTGTATCATTGGGAACAAATACTTTAAATGGTTTTCCTTAAAATGATAAGCTCACTTAATTCATTTTCAAGAAAATATTTGCCAAATTCTCAATGTGCATAACCTTAGTTTGTCTGTTATAGTTGGTCTTTCAGGTGAAAATGATATTTTCAAAACAGCTTCTACTTTGTCTTGGGACTCAATTGTAAAGATGCTTTTCCTTAAAACAATCACTGTTCAGTATGCAAACATTTTTTATGTTTACTTCCCATATTTTCACACAGTATATTAAAAAGTTGCTAAGATTTAATTAAATAAATATTTGTCATGCTTTACCAAAGAAAAAATACACACAGGAGCAGGCAGTGTTCTGTTCCATTGTGCATGGAGTCGCCATGAGTTGGGGACCTACTCAATGGCAGGTAACTAAACATCAGCTTCTTCAACACCTAACGACTAAGCCAACTTGCCATTTTAAAGTTTGACCTCCCCTTTGATACCAGTTTCTGCAATACCCAGGATGGATTTGTGCTGCAGAATAAAGAAGCGTCCAACCACAGTGGTTTTGGCACCACCATCTCATAGTTGTACAATCTAAAGCATGTTATTTATCAGTGTGGCAGAGGAAGAAATATGAAGTCATAACATTGGTGATTAAATGCTGCACTTCAGAAGTGATACATACCCCTTCAGTTTACAACCTACTTGCCAGAACTAGTTGCGTGGCCCTTCCCAACTGTAGGACGAGAGGGAGGTTTGGCAGCTAGAAATCTGGCCAACAATAGAAAAATAAGCAGCAGCTGATACAACTTTGGTGAACTTCATCTTACTAATAACTATTCCAAATGTTAAAATAAGATGCTTAAGTTACAAAGTGCACATCAAAGGGGATAAAAGCAATTACAAACAATTATAATCATCATTACTATTATAATAGTAATCCTAGATGTTATTATTATCCCCTGGATTATTTTTGAGAATGAATATTTCCATTTTAATGAGATTAATGGAGTTATTTCCCAGGCCTTAAAAATTATAATTATTAAGTATTCCCTGAGATGAAAACATTGTGTCATATTTAGAACATTATATTATTCTACAGAGATAGGGTCTACATTACCTTAGTCCCAGTTGCAAGCAACCTTCTATTCCCATGTGAGGTAGGAAAAAAAAAAAAAAATATCACTGTACTAGCTTAGATTGTAATCAGCCTATTATCTAGAAGCATATGCCATGATTGATTAAAATAGATACTTAATGGATAGTTTTAAATTAAATTAAATATTTACTCTTGTAACTAAACTGTTATAATAGAGTTGTAAATCCATGTATTATAGATTTAGCCCTGAGTCCAAGAAAAAACTCCAATTATTTAATACAAATGTAGGCCTGAGGATAACAGTTAGAGTAGATCCCTTGATAAAAATATGCTGGCCAGTCATAAATTTGCTGACTATAAAACTAGACCCCATGACCCACAAGTAATCAAGGCTGTGTTCAAGATTTTAAATTATGCTTAACAAAATAAAATAAAATGAATTGCAGTAATGACTCATATAAAAAATGATGTTTACAATACAATAGTTTTATCCATGATAGTAGTATTAAATAAGGATTTTAAATGTGCTTTTTTTTTTTAAAGGAAACTTAAGAGTTTAGTTACTCGACAGCACCTAACAACAACAATAAGGGTTTCGAAGACAAAAAAAGACAATATGCTACTGTATGTTAATTAAGAAAGATGTATTTCTCACACTGTTTTCATTGTGTCATCAACTTAGCTGATAATGCTAATACACTGTGAAAAAAGGCATAGTACTGTACTTGTGTTATCAGGTGCTGTCGAGTTAGTCCCAACTCGTAGTGACCCTGTGTACAACAGAACAAAACACTACCTTGGTCCTGCGCCATCCTCACAGTTGTTGTTATGCTTGAGTCCATTGTTGCAGCCACTGTGTCAATACATCTCGTTGAGGGTCATTCTCTTTCTCGCTGACCCTCAACTTTACCAGATATGATGTACTGTATTTACTAAACCCTTTAAAAATAAGATATACTTGAAAATATTTGATGTATATGAAGATGATATACAGAGATTATCCATTAAAATTACATTTAATTATAGATAAACAACATTATAAACTGAGAGTGATAGATTTGAATGAAACTTAGAAAGAAAACATCAACAAGTTGACTGAAATTCCAATGAGAAGTGCCCCTTCATAAGAGCACCTTACTGTACAGGAACTTTCACTTAAAAGTTCACTCCATATGAGTCAATAATTCTAAAACTGCTGTGTATGTATACTGGTATTGAACAAATATGTAAAAGATTGGTGGATGGTGGGAGCCAATTGTTTTACTGTTGGAGGCTGAGGCTATAAATAGGAAAGGGAAGAAGGCTAGAATAAGCCACATGTCACTGCATTACAGTTGGAGACATCAATATGAATTCATGTTTAGCTTAATGTGGTACTGATAGATAAATAGAGAAATAATTACAGATATGTGTGTATAGGTGGGTAATTATGCATACATATATTTCCTAGTTACAGTCACTGAGAGACCCTAGATGCAAAAACACCCTAGTAACAACAAGTGTACCCAGCACCCAGATCTTGGTTTTGAATACTATTCCTCAGTAAGAGGAACTAGGGCTCCTTGGAGAAATGCTGATTCTAGGGCAGAGGCTTGGAATATACAAGATGAGCCTGGAGCATCAGGTAGTGCCAGAAAATAAGAAGGTGCTAAAAAGAAATGCAATAATGGAAGGCGCAGGAGACAACTGAAAGAGCTTCCGGTGGCCAAAGCTGGAAAATTTTGAGCAATGAAACAAATAATGTAGTATTAGATTATAAGCCAAACTATAAAATGAGTATCCGTGAGTCCATACTGACATAAATTAATGATTGAATAAATAGACTGGGGGAGGGGGAGAAAAACTTCCTGTGGAGAATTTCAAATAATTTGTACTGATACCTCCCGAAAGAGGTGGTGTATAACTCTGTACCCCTTAAATGTGAACTACTCTTAGTGACTTGCTCCCAAAGATGACAGTAAGGAAAGGGGGGAGAGGGTTACTTTATGGTGCAGAAACATGGGAAACACTACCTCAGTCAGGTGATCAACACTAACATGAGCATTGGTATGTCATGTTAATAACACCCGTGATCCAGTGTGATCATAATGACATTTCCCCTCTGTGGCCATCCTGTCAAAAACCCTTAACTACAGTCTAACCATAAGAAAACCTCAGGCAAGTCCAAACTTAGGCACATCCTACAAAATCCCTGACCAATACTCTGTCAAAACTGTCCAGGTTATCGAAAATGAGGAAAGCCTGAAAAGCTATTATTGCCCAGAAAAGCCTAAGAAGACATCACTTATGCAATGAGATATTCTGGATATGAGCCTGAAACAGAAAAAACAAGACATTAGGGGAAGACTATTCAAATTCAAATAAAATATGGAGTTTAGTTTTTAAAAAAAGTTTGCCCTACACCAAAAAATTACTTGAAATCTCCATGAGTGGTATGGCTCCCTAAGAGTTAAGAGGAGTTCCCATAATTTAGAGACCCCTCTCTTTGATAAAGCACACTGTTTTTGTAGCTCATGTCATTCTAAATATCTTAAAAACTAAAATAATAATAATAATAATTGTTTTGCTGGTATAGCTTTACTGTGATATCATTATGACTTTGTCGTTGTCTTTGTTTAGTGGTTGTTTCTATTTGTAAAAACACATTAAATTTAAAATTAGATTTCAAAAGTGTACATCTTCATTTTTCTTTGTAATATGCTTGTTTATGAGAGGACAGGATTATGTCAGGTTTGCTCATAATCTAATATGGCGGTTGGCCCACCAGGATTACAGAAATGCCAAAAATAGGACATAAGATAGAACTTGGCAATACTGGGAAAGATTATGGCCGAAAATGGTTGCAATATTGTACTTAAACCATTTTTGTGATCAACAAGCTGGCAAGGAAAATTAACTATATTATTGAGATCTATTTTTTTACTTTGTTTTTGGCTTCTAATATCCATGGTTCTCAGGCTTTATTGATAGATTTTTCTACATTGTCTATTTGTCATTTTTTAAAAATGGTGAACCATAGCTGCTCAAAGGATTTTTAAGTTATTATCAGGTTTCTACATTTTATTCTTTGGCAGTATATCATTCATGAGGAACAGATTAAATGTGCTAAAATCAAAACCAATAAAAACTAAAATAGTTTCTTAATATGAAAGAATAAGATTAATACCAATTGCCTATCTTATTCAAGGCTATATTGTCTACTTTATGACCCATTCTTTTCCTCCAATCTTGATCATGTATATACATGATCATAAACTGTGTACTACGGAAATGAATAGGGAACTGATGTCCTTAAACTCAAATGTATTTTTGATTCTTTTGCACTGGCCTTTGAATACTTTATTCTTCAAACCACATTTACAATCCATTTACTTTTTATTATGATGTTGATGGTGCCATCTTATTTCTTATTTTTATCCCATATTTATACTCCATAGTAATAGAAATAATTTTATTGAGTGTAATGCTTTTAAATTATTTTGCAAGCACTTACTTCTTAGCCTAGATAGAATAAATACATACAATTTAGTCAGTTATATGAATGGTAGTTTTGATAAATGCCGTATACTAATGCCTAATTTAGAAATTTGCTTATTTTGTCAGATGGAGAGTTCTAATCCAACTTAAATTTTTCTATTCCAATAAGTAGCTAAATGCAGAATATAAATTGTGAGCCTGATAAATCACATTTTTACATAGAATATCAAGGTTGAAATTTAAATAAAACCAAAACCAAACCTGTTGCCGTTGAGTCTATTCCCACTCATAGTGACCCTGTAGGACAGAGTAGAACTGTCCCAATAGGGTTTCCAAGGAGCGGCTGGTAGATTCGATCTGCTGATGTTTTGGTTAGCAACCCCAGCTCTTAACCACTGTACTACCAGGGCTCCTGAAATACAGTAGTCAGTGATATAAAATGACAAGTTATATTTATGTGATGCTTATGTGAATTAAAATTAGTTATATTTTAGGTGTGTATTTAATGTTATTTTAATGAAGAAACACAATTCCCATAATACTGAACCCTCTTTAAAAAATCTGTGTCAGATTCTGAAAGGATAAGGTTGAGTGAGTCCCGCTGTCCTTGCCACTATTCCCTCCAAATCCTATCAACTTCTGAAACATCTTTGGGTTCAAGCCCTTTTGGAATCTTGAGGGTGTCACACAGTACTAGCTACACACACTCCTAGCTTTCTGAGGGAGAAATTGAAGAGGGAATGTTTTCATGCTGGCCCAGAAGAATCTTGGGAGCTGCTGGAAGTTCAGTGGTATTTATACAGATAAATCCAAGGGATAGGGTTGGGAACAGGAGCCAGGTCTGCAAAGATGCGTATTCCCTGTGTCTTGGGAGCAGGAGATGGTGCTTGTACGTGGGAATTTTCGTGCAAGACAGCTAGCCTTCCTGGGCCCTAAGCAGTTTCAGGGTAGTATCTTTCCCTTATAGCTTGGTAGCACTGAAAGGTACACTGGTAGTGCAATGGTTAAGCCCTCAGCTGCTAACCGAAATGTCTGTCTTTTGAACCGACTAGCCCCTTCATGGAAGAAAAGACCTGGCAGTTTGCTCCCTTAAATATCACAGCCCAGGAAACCCTATGGGGCAGTTCTACTCTGTCTTATCAGGTCGCTGTGAGTCGCAATTGACTTGATGGCACACCAGGACAGCAACGCTGTCTTTGTCAAGCTTTGTAGAGGACGACAACTAGAGAAGGGGCTGTCAACTTACTGACTGATGCTCTGTCTAAGCAGCACAAAGACACTGCTGCTCTTTCCACCAAAGAAGGGTTGCTCTTGTTTAAGGCACTCTAAAGCTGGACCTGAGCTCCACAGAGCAATCAAATGGAAATCATATGTCCAAGGAGACTCAGCATAACAAAGAGGAAAATATGTAGATTACAGAAGCTGATCCCAGTATATATACATGAGTATAAAGTATTGGAGCACTGGTGGTGCAGTGGTTAAGAGATCGACTGCTAACCAAAAGGTCGGGAGTACGAATCCACCAGCCGTTCCTTGGAATCCGTATGGCGGAGTTCTCCTTTGTCCTATAGGGTCGCTGTCAGTTGGAATCACTCAATGGCAATGTTTTTGTTTTTGTTTTGTTTTGTTTTTTAATGTATAATAATAGTGCTAATTCATTTCATTGGAAAGTATGTAATAATTTATACACAATGAGGCTACTGGATATCCATTTGGAAACATAAAGCCGTTGCTGTCGAGTCAATTCCTCCTCATAGGGACCCTATAGGACAGAGTAGAACTGTTCCATAGTATCCAAGGAGTGGACTGGAACTGCCAACCTTTTGGCTAGCAGGCGTAGCTGTTAACCACTATGCCAGCAGGGTTTCAATTTGGAAACATAGAACATGTAATTCAGATGGATTAGAGACAAATGGTAAAAGTAAAAAATAGAAGAAGGAAAAAAATGAAAAATTCCTAGGAGAGCACTTACACAGTAATACGATTGGGATTGACTTTTTTTTTTTTTTTTTAATTAAAACATAAATCTTATATTCTTTGAAAAAGAAATAGAGATAATTTTATTATGCAAAAGTTTAATGTTATTGGATGTAAAATCATTATAAAAGCAATATATAGCAAAATGGAAAATATTTAAAATATAAATGAGAGTTGATATTTGTAATATATACAAAGATTTTGGAATTTGATAACAGAAAAAAATGGAAAAAAGTCTATGACTCAGTTCATATTAACTTGTTTATTAAGTACAAGATAAATGTTGATGCTCACCCCCCAAAATGGATATCAAACTGTTGCAGCACAATTTGTTAAAAAAATTATCCTTTCACTATTGATTTACTTTAGTGCCTTTGTCTAAAGTCTAATGGCCATATATATGTTAGTCCATTTCTTGGTTCTTTATTCTGATCCACTGACCATCAGGCCAATACCATACTGTTTTGATGTCTGTAGATTTAGTGAAATTTTGAAACTGCATAGTAAAGGCCTCCAACTTTGACATTCTTCTTCAAAATTATTTTAACTATACTAGGTTATTTGCTCTTCCAAATACATTTGATAATAAGCTTTTCAATTGCTACAAAAAAAAAAATAACTTCTGGAATTTTGATCAGGATTGTATTGAATAAGTAAATAAATTTGGATAAAAATACCATTGCAACAATATTGATTCTTCCAATTCATAAATAGGTAATATTTCTCCATTACTTAGGCTTCTTTTATTTCCTTCAGCATTGTTTTATTGTTTTAAGTATACAGATCTTGAGCATATTTTGCTATGTTTATACCTGTAGTTCATGTTTTAGTGCTACTTTGTTTATTTTTTTTGTTTCACTTTCCAGTTATTCATTGCCATTTGTGAACCCCAGGAATTATTTGATGAACTGCTTGGTGCTGGTTCTTTCTTTGGCCTAGGAGTTTTGCTCCATGAATGCACAGATCAGTACTCTGTCAAGAACTAGAGGGGGGAGGATCCTATGCAGTTTTTTGGATCCCACTTTCTCCGTGAAGCTCCCTCATCTCCAGAATTTCGCTACACAAATTACAGCCAGTGCAGCCTTGGTGGATGCACCTTAGCAAGACTGCTAGACTCTGGTTTCTCGTAGCCTTTGTAGGGACTTGGGAACTGACCACTGCAGAAACCTAGGGCAATTGTACGGTTTACCTGTTTTTTCTTTCTTTCTTTTTTTCTTAGGAATCACAGTCATGCACTGCCTGTTGTCCAATATCTGAAAATAGCTTTTCAGTATATTTTGTCCAGTTATCCAGGTGTTTATCATGGGATTATAATTCCCAGCAGTTTTATACACTTTAAAATACATGCACTGGAATATTTTCTGAGCTTTTATATACAACATAGCTGATTCCTGTATTTCTGGAATAAGTAATTTATTTTTTGAAATAGAAATTATATTGATTTATTAAAACAAAAAATAATGTTTCTTCCACACTTGAGCTATGCTCTGAGATGTTTGCCTTCTCCATGCGTGGTCACAAAGCTGGTCAGAGTTGAAGCGACTTTTAGACTGTTCGGGATATGACTTGAGGACCTCTTGGAGGAAGACAAGGCTTCCTTCCACCTCACTCATCCCAGGGAGGAAAGACAGTAGACCTGTGTTGTCCAGGCTGCCCTGAGGCTGGGGAGTTGGGGTGGAGATTTCAGCTGAAGGGGCACAGGGATTGTCAGTGTGTATTAGTTTCCTAGGGCTGCTGTAACAAAGTACCACAGAGTGGATGACTTAAAACAACAGAAATTTATTATCACACAGTTCTGGAGGTGGATTTATTTTTTATGAAAATAAATTTGGTTCTCTGCGTTTTATTAAGATACGATTATTGTTTACTATACTGTGAAATAATATATATCTAATGAAGTTTTTCTCTTCAGGCTTGTCTACCTCCTACCACAAATAATCAACAACTCCCGACACACACTCACACACAAAATACATACACAGACACATGCATACTCAAAACAAGTGGCCTCTTCCTGAGGTCACAGATTATGTCCTTACTGCTAAATTGTCATCTCATCTGAGTTATAAGCAGCATTTGACATTGTTAATTACTCTACGAAACCCCCTCTTCACTTTGCTTTCAGAACATCACCCTTTCATGTTTTTACTTCTTATTTTACAGGTTGCTTCTACTCAGGTTTCTGTGCTGTTTTCTTATATTCTCTCAGATCTATTAATGTCCAAGTGCCCTGGGACTTGGTCTTTGGTCCTCTGATCTTCTCTGTCTGCCCTCACCTTTTGATGATCTCCTACAGTTTTATATTTGCAACTACCATTTATATGCCAACAACTCCTAAATTTTTATCTCCAGCCAGACCTTTTGTTTAACCCCAAATTCACGTATTAAAATATTTGCTAAACATCTCTAATTGACTATCACTAAGTATGTAAACTATAACGTGTGAAAGTTATCTTTTCTGTTTTTTCCCCCAAAACCAGCTTCATCCTCTCTGCTTTCCTATCTACTCTGATAACATCAATATTCTTCCAGCTGCTCAGGTGAGAAAATGTGGGGCCATCTTTAGTTTCTTATAGTTTTGATAGCCAATATCTAATCTAACAGAAATGAATCATGACATTGCCTTCAACATAGATTCAGAGTGCAGCAACTTCTCTCTGCCTCTACTCTGCTACCACCTAATACTGTGCCAGCGTGATTATTTCTCTACTGCAAACATATTTCTATTAAATAAGAATATAAATTGCTCTAAGCTTAGTTGAGTAATAATAATTATTTAATATTTAGTGTGAATCGAATACTATTTTAGCAATAACCCTATAAATGGGGTGCTATTATTAGTCATAGTTTTATAACAGGGAAAAATAAACTCTCAAATAAGCTTAAGGCCAAAATAAATATACTAAAAAGATTTGGACTTTTCTCATGGAACTGAAAACTAGGAAATATAGTTTAAACATGTGTTAGACTAAATGAGGAAGTGAAGAAATCAGAAAGAAAGATCATCTTTTCCGTGGTTATGAGGAAGCATGGATTTCTTCCCTTACTCTTTCTCAGTTTTCATGTTAGTATTCTCTTTCATTGCATGGTACTTTTTACTGTGTCCAGGCCCCAAACTCTGTATGTACATGACCTCCCAGGTTGACAGTACTTAATATCTCTATATCAAATTTAAATTCATGTGGATAGTAATATGATTGTGCAACACTGATATGGACCATTCTCTGTTGGGAATATTCATGTTTATTCAGTCAGCTGCCTTTGATTCCTTATAAAAGGTCACATCGAATATAAACATGAGCTTTACAGGGTTGAGACAAGCACTAAGGGTTGTTCACAAAGATTCCAACGAAACTTTTAATGTAACCATTATTATGGCATTTATTAAAAACAAACAAAAAACAAGCTTCAAGAGCCTAAGAAATTTTCCCAAGAACACACAGTTAATAAGTTGTGAGGCTGTAACTTATATTTATATAACAATGAAATTCAAATTGTGTATTTGATTCTAAGAATGAATCATTTCACATGAAACTCTGCCTTTTGAAAATTCACTATTCTAATCCAGTTTTGGTACCCAGGTTACACTAGCTTCATAGAATGGTTTGGATTCTTTGCCATCTTTTATCTAAGTTATAGAACATTATATGTAATTGTAATGAATAAGATTTATCTGTTAATTGACATTTTGGTAAAACTCACCCTAGCTAACTTAATCAAATATTTAATAAAATATTTTAATTACTTTGGAAAATCTGAACATGTTATTCTTACAAATGATATTTTGTAACTGATTTCTATATTGAATCTTTCTGAAACTCAGATTATATAGGTTGGATCTTCTCACTCAATCCTTGGCTGTTGACCACTCCAGCAAACATTAAACATTCCATATATGTTTATCTTTGCTAAATTCAGTGTAATGTGCGTGTGTGTGTATTTCTTTTCTTTCTTCAGTTGTTTAGTTGTGTCTAATGTACTCTGTAACTCACCTATTAATTAAAAAAATATATAATATTTTTCATGTCTAAAGTCTTTATTGTTCTTTTGAAATTTGCCTGGGCATTTTTCATAGATTATTCTTCTTCTTTAATAAATTTATAACTTGTTTTACATGTAAACATTGATGTATATATGTTACTGTTGATACAAATGTCCACCATCTGAGCTTTGTCAGTATAGATTCTGTGTTTCTGTTGTTCTTGTTGTTTCCTTTATTATTGATGTTGTTGTTTCTATTAACATAGTGCCTTGTTCTCTTATGAGTGTATGTGCATGCACACTCATGCTCACAGATAATTTTGTAGGAAGGAATTTGTTAAAGTATGGTGTGATAATTAACTTTATTTGTCAGCTTGGCTAAGCTATGGCGCCCAGTTGTTTGGTCAAACACTTGTCTAGATGCTGTTATGAAGTACGTACATGTGATTAAATAAGTTAGCCTTAAGAAAGCAGATTACATTCCATAAAGTAGGTGGGCCTCATCCAAAGTTGAAGGCCTTACGAGCAATAAAAGGAGTTTTCCTTAGGGTGTATTCTGCCTTCAGATTATAAATAGATGTCATAACTCCTTCACTCTTCTCTTCCTGCCACCTAATCTATGGATTTCATACAAAAGACTGCAGGAATCTCTTCCCCATCAACTGACCTGTCGATTTTGGGACTGCAGGAATACCCAGCCTGTCATCCAACCTATGGGTTTTGGGACATAAGACTGACAGAGTCTCCAGCCTGTTGCCTGACCTACATATGTTGGACCTGGCAGCCCCCACAATCATATAAGCCAATTCCTTTTATCTCCTTCCCTCTCTCTCTCTCTATCCACATACACACACACAAACACACAAATCTTCTGGTTCTGTTTCTCTAGAGAACCTTGACTAGCATCTGGTTTGCAAGTACATTTGTTTTGAGAGTATTTTTGCTTCCTTCTTCTATCTGGGCTCAGTCTGGTGGAAGCCATGGTAGTTATGGTCCATTAGTCCTTTGGACTAATCTTTCCCTTATCTTTGATCTTCTTCATTCTCCTTTGCTCCAGCCAGGACGGGACCAGTGGATGTATAGTAGATGGCTGCTCTCAGGCTTTGAAGACCCCAATCACTACTCACCAAAGTAGGATGTAGAATATTTTCTTTATAGACTGTGTTATGCCAATTGAGCTCGATATTCCCTGAGTGCATGGTCCCCAGCCCTCAGCCCAGTAGCTCAGTCTCTCAGGGTGTTTAGATGTGTTTGTGAAGCTTCTATGACTTTGCCTTGGTCAAGTTGTGCTGACTTCCCCAGTACTGAATACTGTCTTACCTTTCCCCAAAGTTACCACTTACTATCTAATTAGTGTTTTTCCCTCCCCACCCCTCACTTTGCTCATAACTATCAAAGATTGTTTCTTTCTGTGTGGAAATATTTTCATGTGTTTTTATAATAGTGGTCTCATACGGTACTCATCCGTTTGTGATTGACTTATTTCACTCAGCATACTGCCCTCCAGATTCATCCATGTTGTGAGATGTTTCGCAGATTCGTCATTGTTCTTTATTGTTATGTAATATTCCATTGTGTGTATGTACCATAGTTTGTCCATTCATCTGTTGATGGACACTTAGATTGTTTCCATCTTTTTGCTATTGTGAATAATGCTGCAATAAACATAGATGTGCATATGTCTATTTGTGTGATGGCTCTTATTTCTCTAGGGTTTATTCCTAGGAGTGGGATTGCTGGATTGTATGAATTTCTACCTCTAGCTTTTTAAGGAAGCACCCATACTGTTTTACAAAATGATTATACCATTTTGCATTCTCACCAGTAGTGTGTAAGAGTTCCAATCTCCCCACAACCTCTTCAACATTTGTTATTTTCTGTTTTTGTGATTTGCGCCAGTAATGTTGGGGTGAAATGATATCTAATTATAGTTTTGATTTGCATTTCTCTAATGGCTAGTGATCACAAGCATTTCCTCATATGTCTATTAGTGGCCTGAATGTCTTCTTTGGTGAAGTGCCTGTTCATACCCTTTGCCCATTTTTTATTGGTATTATTTTTTTTTTATTGTAGAGGTGTTGGATTTTCCCATAGATTTTAGAGATTAGGCTTTTGTCGGATTTGTTATAGCCAAATTTTTTTTCCCAGTCTGTAGATTCTCTTTTTACCCTTTTGGTGAAGTCTTTTGATGACTATCAGTGTTTAATTTTTAGGAGATTCCATTTATCTAGCTTATCTTCTGGTGTTTGTGTATTGTTAATTTTGGTTCGTGTCCTGTTTATGCAGTATATTAGGGCCCCTAGTGCTGACCCTATTTTTTCTTCCATGATTCTACAGTTTTTCATTTTATATTTAGGTCTTTGATCCATTTTGAATTAGTTTGTGTGTATGGTGTGAAGTATGGATCCTGTTTCCTTTTTTTGCAGGTAGACATCCAATTTTGCCAGCACCATTTGTTAAAAGGATTGTCTTTTCCCCATTTAATGGACTTTGGACCTTTGTCAAAGATCAGAGGGCCATAGGCAGATGGATTTACATCTGGGTTCTTGATTCTCTTCTGTTGGTCAATGTGTCTGTCGTTGTACCAGTATGAGGTTGTTTTGGCTACTGTAGCTGTATAGCAGGTTCTGAGGTCAGGCAGTATGAAGTCTTCTACTTTGTTCTTTTTCTTCAATAATGCTTTAGTTATCTGGACCTCTTTTCTTTCCATATAAAGTTAATGATTAGTTTTTCCATGTCATTAAGGAATACTGTTGGTATTCAGATTGAGATTGTATTGTATTTGTAGGTTGCTTTGGGTAACATCAACATTTTTACAATGTTGAGTCTCCCTGTCCATGAGTAGGTATGTTTTTCCATTTATGTAAGTCTCTCTTGATTTCTTGCAGTAGTATTTTGTAGTTTTCTTTGTATAGGACTTTTCTGTCCCTGGTTAGATTTATTCCTAAGTGTTTTATTTTTTAGGGGCTATAATAAATGGTATTCTTCCATGATTTTCTTTTGGTTATTTCAAAAACTAAGATCTTTCCTGTCTCCAGACCGTTCCACTCTCTGTTCCTACTTTCAAGAACCCTTACCCTTTTGCTCAACACTGCCTTCTTTTCATTCTTCAAATCTCAAGTTTAATGTGTTTTATTCAGAGTGACTTTCTCTAATAACCATGTGCAATGTGCCTCCAAGTTGTACTTTTTGTCATCATAACCTATTTTTTTTAATTTATGGAGCTATTGTAATTATAGTTATTTTCTTCACTTACTTGCATTTTTCTCCACTAAAATATAAGATATATGAAGGACAGGACTATATATGTCAGTTTTATCACTGCCCTGCCCTTGGTGCTTCATGGACCTCAGGTCAAAATACTCTCGTAAGTTTTCTGGTCAAATTTATTTGGTTGAAAAGTCAGAGAACTCTCTCAATATAATTCAAATAAAGGCAGAAATTATTATAAATATACAAAGGCCACATAGGAGCGACTACATTTCATTCCCTAGTAATACAACAGGACTAAATCCACTTTCCCTGTCTCTCAGTATCCACATAGAATTTGTCGCCTCTGTGTCCTTCCTGTCTCTCTTCTCTCTCTGCTGTGGCTTCTTCTGTTCACATTAAACTACTCTTAACTAGCAGCCACTAGCAGCTAAAAGCTACAAATCTTTACAAGGAAAACTTTCTTCTGTGCGCCCATGTTCAACTTTTTTGATGAAACATCTGTCACTGGGCTGTGTTGGGCCAAGTCGCTATGAAGTGGGGATCAGTATTAGTCAGGACTCTTTTCTTGCATTATCTAGTAAACTAATATCAGCTAGTTTAGTTTTAAAAGACGACATTTAATGCCTTGTACAACGTGGACAGGTCAGGGCTAACTGCTTATAACTACGTCCAGAGACTCACCCCTTCTGAAACTCTCTTTTGTAACATAGGCCATATTTTTTGCCCTGTATGTCTTAGGCTGAGTTCTCTAGAGTGGCAAAACCAGTGAAGTCTCTCCCTATCTCTTTATATATATATATATGGAGAGAGAGATATTCATATCAAGAAAATGGTTCATGTGGTTGTAGAGGCTGGGAAGTTCCAAGTCTGTGGGTCAGGCTGGAGGCTTCTCCTGACTCACGTAGTTTCAGGGGCTGGCAGACCCAATATCAACAGGTCAGACAACAGGCCTCTGGCTCATATACTGCGGAGGCCGACAAATCCCAAGATGGGCAGGTAAGATGGCAGCTCAAGTCCCAAGATCCAGAGGTCAGGTGAACAGGAGCCAGCTGCAGGATCCATAGCAAGCAAAAGCCCTTGAGCCTTCCCAGAAAGTCCACCTATATTGGATGCAGACCACGCCCCCAAGGAAACTCCCTTTCAATTGATTGGCTGCTCATAACAGATCCCATCATGGAGGTGATCACATTATATCAGATCTCATCATGGAGGTGACTGCATGATTATACGACTGCCAAACTACATCATAACTGCCAAACCACTGATAATCATGGCCCAGCCAAGTTGGCACACAACCTTAATGATCACACTACAGATCAACTTTTCAGCAAATTAGGTGATGAATCTGAGTCTGTTACTAGGCTTATATCTTTACATTCGTACCACTTAGGGAAAGCAAAAAGAACTTTCCTTTCGTATTTAGTTTGAGAAGTTCTCATAAAGAGTTTTGATTGGCAAGGATTGAGTTGCATGATTATTCCTTGAAACCATCACTGTGGCCACGAGGACTAGGTGAATAATTAATTGCCTGTTCCCTCTAGAGCCATATGTTTGGAGTTGGAAAGGATCAGTTGCCCAAAAGAAACAGGTGAACTTCTAAGAGATGAAGATGAAAGACATTGATCAGTCAAAATATAAGGTTTCCATTAAAAGATTTTATATTGTCCTTACCAAGTTCTGATGTTATTCACAGATAGGAAATGAAACACATCTATTAAATGGGCAATGATGTATATTTGTTTCAATAAAGCACATGCCAAAATCTTTCATTACATCCCTAAAAAAAGATGAAGGAATATTGGCTACAGAATGCTATGGTTAAATGTTTTCATAGTTGGCAAGGATATCTAATTAAAGATTGTTGCTTAATAAAGATCTCTAGTGAAGTGTCTAGGGTTCTGTCCTTGGCCTTAAGAGTTCATTGTTTTTATCAGTTACAAAATTAATAATTAGAAGGCATGATTATCAGATGCACAAGCTAAGTTAAAGCTTTTGTGGGCTAGTTAATTTCTAGATAAATATGTTGGAGTTTCTCTCCATTTGAGATCTAGAGGCTCACAGAAATTTTCAGAATATAGTTTGATTTCCTTAATTTATCTTAATAGACTTCATAACTTCAGGTTGTTCTCAAACAGGTGGCTTTGAACCTAACCATTCAAAACTACTTGCCTTCCCTCTGGGCCTCCTTTCTCTGTTCACTACCCCCTTCTCATCTAGTTGACCCACCCATTCCCTAATGCTTAATTGTCATAAAAGCCCAGTCAAATTTAGGTATAACTCTATTGTGTTTTTTGTAGCACTGTAAGTAAAAAACTTAACATAGCACATTCTCAGCAAGTATTATAATTATTGGTCTGCTTTTCTTGTTGTTTGTTCATTTTATGTGTTTCATTTTTCTCCATGAAGCTGAAAGCTACTGAGAATGGCTTAGAACAAGTGTTAAATGGTTTTGTGTTTTCAATCCCAAACACGCTGCCTAAGAGATAGTAGAAAATTAGTAAATGTCAGTTTTATAAAAGGAGAAAGGGAGGCAGAAACTCAACACAATCTTGGAAAGGTAGAATGTATATTATAACAGAGATATATGTGCAATTCGAAACTTTGGCTAAGGGAAAATTGGTGGTAATTGGTGTGGCAGCAATTTGTGTGGAAAAAAGACTGTGTAAGTTTTAGCTCACTTGACAATCAGTATGAAATCATAGCATGATGTGTTTCCTTATAAATAGGCTTTTTTGGTTTAGAATGTGTAATTAAGTTGATGGAAAACAATAGCCCAAATTTATTCTGCATGTAGTCATTTGTTCAGTAGATTGTTCGAGGTTTAGTTATGGATTGTCTCATGCCCCGGGGACATGGTCAGGACGTCATTCCTGTCCTCAATATTTTTACATTGTTACAAGAAGCTTGTCAATTTAACATTCAATATGATAAGTGTTAGGATAGAGAAAATTACAAAATGATGTAGAAACACAGAGGAGGTGCTTGCTGCATTCTTTAAAGGTCTGAGCGGGCAATTTAAAGGTCTGAGCAGGCAATTTTGTAAATGTGATTTTAAGCTGATTCCATTAGGACAAAGAGGAATAGTCTGCGGTAGAATAGAGGAACTAGAACTCCAGGAAGAAAGAATAGCTTGTGCAGGATCTTGGAGGTGAAAAGCATGGCCTGTTAACCTTAAGTGTTCAATCTGGCTAGAACAGAGATGATGAGAGAGAAAGCTTCTGAAATGCATGCTCCTGTCAAATAAAAATATATCTCGACTTAGATAGGGAGAGGCTTTATTCAGAAAGACTATTGTAGTAGGGAGAACACTTTGATCTCAGAATTCTGCAAGTGTCTCAAAATCAAACTGAAACAGGCTTTTCTTTTATAGGGTAGGGAGGGATATGCAGTAAAGGGGAAGTTGGGCAGATTAGGGGGAGTAAGCAGACTGCATGAGCAGGGTGGTTTGACAGGAGAAATGTCTCAGGGTGGTCAGCTGATTCTTGGGCTAAGCTGTTAAGGGGCATTTTAGTGCTTGCTCAGGCTTGGGGGCAGGCAAAGTTCAGGAGCATATACGAAGGAGAGAAGCCTGACTAAAGTTTGGTCAGAGTAAAGCAGAGGGTAAGAAATGGGCAATTGTGAACACTTGACCACTCCTTTTTGTAAAGCAAATGCTCTCTTACTCTGCTGCAGCTGTAACACTGGAAAATCAGGTTTCACTTTTACAATATATTTTATTGCTATTATTTTAACCCATCACTGACTCTAAAGTCAGGTTATATCATGGCTGTCCTCTTCCTTCACACAATAAAGAGGCATGCACAGACTGTAAACCACGGACTGACTTATATCTAGACAAGGAGGTTGCAAACAGACTGTGCACCTCCTGACTTTGCATTTGACTCGCTATTCTTTTTTTATTCATTCTTTTAATTTTGTTAGTACAGTGATTTTTTTTTTTTTCATTTTCATGTGAATTCTTTCTTGCAGGCAACAGGATTTCTAATTAACTATGTCCCTGCCACTCACTACCATTTCACATGTTGATAATATTGTCATTGCTTTTGAACACCTTTACTTTCAGCTCAGTTCTAAGTAAAAATAATATAAAATGGAACTTTTTGGACACTTATCCTAGCTGTGTAACCTCTTTGGCTAGCTTCATTTTATCTGGTTCCTGTCATCATATAGAAACCTTAAAATATTCACTTAGTACAAAAGTAGAGTTGCATCTTTATGTGGTCCTTGACCTAGTGGGAAATTCGTAGAGCTTTAATTAAAATGATTGAATGTAAGTGTTTATGATTTTAAAACATTAAAAGATATATCTGTTAAACCTGTTCCAGGGACACTGAAATATCATCAATCATTAAATGGTCAAATTGTTTTTAATAAAAGACACAAGCATGACTATTCCAAATAAAGTATGTACTTTAACTGGCATTTTTACGTATGAATTGAGTCAGTGTTTTTATTTAGCCCAATTTGTATTTTCTATCTTCAGAAGGATGGTTGGAGATTAAAACCCAGTAGTAGAATGAACAAGCAGCACTGTGATTTTTCTGGTGAAAGAAAATCAGAGATATGCCAGAAATCTTTAAATATATATATGGCTATCCATGGAACGGAGCCCTGGTGGTGTCGTTAAGAGCTCGGCTGATAACCAAAAGGCCGGCAGTTTGAATCCACCAGGAGCTCCTTGGAAACCTTATGGGGCAGTTCTACTCTGTCGTATAGGGTCACTATGAGTCGGAACCGACTTGACGGCAATGAGTTACATGTATCCATGGAATATTTACTAAAATTTTATGCAGCACATTTTAGGAAGTATGATGATAAACTAGTGTATTCTGATACAGACAAATATCATTGTGATATGGTTTAGAAATTTGTAGGGAGCAGCCGAAGTTCTTATCCTAGAAAACAGATGATTTCAGGATATGTGATAACCCTGTGATATTTGAAATTCTCTGAAGTGGAAGAGGCAATAGATTCTCTCAATGATCTATATATTGTTACTTTAAAATGGGGAAAAAATAGTGCAAGTTTATATGATGTGAAATGGAGGGAGACCTATTTGCATCCTTGAGGAGTTTCTGTGTAACACATAGAGCAGTCTGAAGGTGGTGGGTATTCCATGAATAGAGGAATGCTATCCTGGCAACATTTAAATGTTGGTTTTCTAGGAATTGGACTAGATATTGTCTAAACTCTCATTGCTTTACAATTCTTCGAATTATGCTAGTGTATGCTGGGGAAATGCAAACAAAACAAAAAGAAGAAAAAATGTATTTCATCTTAGCCAGCTAATCAGTCCCTCCTTGATTTCTTCTGTCACTGCCCAGAATCCTTTTTGGCTGATTTTTTAAATTTACCCATTCTAAGTAATTTCCATTTGCTCTTTAAACACCTATCTATAATTAGCCTTTCCTTAAGCACTTTAAACCTAATAATCTGTAGACTAACACTGTGGTTATGAGTTTAAACTCTGTAGAATCCTCACTCATTCCAGTTATTAGCTGAGTGGTCTTGGATAAGTTACTTAATATCATCAAGCTTTGGTATCCTCATTTAAAAATTTGAGGTAATAATAGGGTTATAATCTCAGGATTGTTGTGAAAATGAGTAAAATATATACACACATATATATACATATACATATATATATGCAAAGATCTTATCACAGTGCATAACAGAGAAATAATTCTTAAAAACTGAGTTATCGTCCCAAAGGTGTTCATGTAGTATCTATGTAATCTGATAAACTAATATCTGTTAATAAGTTGAACTTACTAATATTGTCATACCAATCCAGTTAAATATGTATTTTTAAGTAAAAATTTTGTCATCTGAGATTTATTTATTGTAAAGTGATTATTTCAACTAATTTAAGAGTGTCTGAAGTACTTTAGAAATCAGAAAAATATCATAGACACCCAGATTTGGAGAAATGGAGCTTTTGATATATTCAAAAGAAAATTACTTTACCTTTGTGGGGTTGGCCATGTTCATAACATTACTACTAATAAACTAACTTAATTAGGTTTAGTTTTCTGTCCTAAAGTCAAGTTTGAAATTATTATTCTATTTAATTCATGGTATAAATTATATTAAAATGTCTTGACTGAATGAACTTGTTATAAATGTAGATATCAATAAATTAACATGTGTCTAACATATCAATATACATCTACATATAATATTTGAACATGTGTATTGCTGCTAGATTCATACTCTTATCATAGGATAAATCTAAACACTTCTGTTGTTATTGAATAGATTCTGACTCATAGCAACTCCATGTGTGCAGAATAGTACTGAACTCCACAGGGTTTTCTTAGCTGTATTCTTATGGAAGCAGATTGCCAGGCCTTTCTTTTGCAGTGCTGCCAGGTAGATTTGAACTACCACTGTTTTTGTTAGTAGCAGAGGCAAACCATTTGTGCTACCCAGGGACCTAAATTTAAACGAAATCAACAAATATGAACAATAACAGCAAAAATGTAGTGTTGTCCATTACCTGTGTAAAACCATACACATATTTTTTCCTAGTCTCCTAAGCCCTCAAAAATAGCCTAATTCCTCCTGTATCCACTTGACTACATAAACTGTCATCCAGGTATACTGCACAACTGACCAGTACCCCTATATACCATTCTTTTCATGTTACTATTAGAGTGGGTAGGAAATGAACTAACATATATTGAGCTTGATTTGTTTAGCTTCTTTGCTAACTATTATACAAACTTTCAAAAATACAAAATTTCATTGATTTTTTTCAAAATTTGAGAAGTGAGTGTTCTTCCCATTTTACAGGTGAAAAAAATAATCAGAGAGAAAGAAGAGTAGACTTAAATTCATGTTAGTAAAAGTTAGAGATGGGTATTGAACCCTGATCTTTTTGATGGTGCTATCTTCCTCTCCTACCACTATTCTATATAACAGTATATTGCTTGCAGCTGTTTTTACAGCCATTAGTGCTTTCTCTATCCAAATCAAATATTGCTCCTCCTGATTCAAATTATACTAAATTTGTATAGCTTTCTTTAAGTGGACACTTCATCCTTTGTACTGGAACTCCTATAGAGTATTAATCTAAAGTTCTATAAAATATTACTCTAAACTCATGTCAAGTATTACTTTTATAAAAATATTATCCTTCATATTTTGCATATTATGCTTGTTATGCTACAGTAATACATGTTCATGACCCATTGTCATCGTAGAAAGTAAATTAGGTACCAAAACTCTACATGTATGTAAGTGATAACCATTAAAATACCACTGACCATAGATAATGCCCAATTAATATTGTTTTAATCATAAAACAAAAGGCATAAACTAGAAAATATAATTTGGTCCTCATACTTTTCCATCCCATCTTTGGACCAGTCATCATGACTAGGTTCATGAAAAGAAAAATATAATCGTTCTTAAACAAATGTAATACCAATAAAAGAATTTTTTTTTTTCATGCAAAAGATAACTCCTATTCATGAAAACACACTGTGATCAGAAAAGTTATCATGGAAATTACACCAACCCCAGTATAGTCAAATGATTTCTGAAAATATAGAGCGTGCCCTGTGTTGCCAAGGACAAATAGTTGGTGTTGATAGTCATTTGTGCATACTATCTTACACAGGGATTAGAACTAATGCAAAATCCTTGGCTTAAAAAATAGAAAACATATATTTGGCAGAAAAGGAATGAGCTTCCAGATGGTTGGTATTTATATTTTCCTAACTGTATGAATCTTCCCCACTTAAAACATAAGACCTTCTTAAGTTTGGCAGTGTACTTTAAAGAGTAGTTACTGTTTAAGGGAAGAAATAAATTTCTGATGAATATCTAGTATCACTTTAATCTCTTTTAGCATTTTTCTATCCAAATGTTGATGAATATTGATTTGCTGATATTATTTGAGCTGGAATAATGTTACTTGGGTTTGCACTAAAAAAAAGAAGAAAAGTTTTAACTGTGTGCAATGAATAAGCCATCCTGGCACATATTAGTTATTGAAAATTTCTTAGACCAAATCATAATTTGTATGGATCTGTTCTTTGTTCTTTCCATAATCTAATCATACAACGTTTCTTAGTGGTAGAGAGAGAGACTTCATAACTCGGGTCAAGATGATGGACTGAACATGTATATCTGTATCTTCTCTTGTTCCCATTTTTAGCAACTGTGTGCAATTGACAAGCCATCTTGGCACATATTTATTACTGGAACACTACCTTAATAACAATAACAATAAAACACTGACCAATATAGTTTTTTTGTTTTTATTGTTGTTGTTGAGAATATACCCAGCAAAACATACACTAATTCAACTGTTTCTACGGGTACAATTCAGTGACATTGATTACATTTTTATTGTTGTGTAACCATTCTCACCCTACTTTTCTGAGTTATACCTCCCCCATTAACGTAAGCTCACTGCCCCCTAAGGTTCCCATCTAATCTTCCAAGTTGATGTTGTCAGTTTGATCCCATATAGATAGTTCTTAAAAGAGCTTAATGCTCAAGGAAGACTTTTTTTACTAGCTAAGCTAAACTATTGTTTTAAAGATTATCTCAGGGCAGAAGTTCCAGGGCTTCATCCAGCCTCCATGGCTCCAGAAAGTCTGTAGTCCATGAGAATTTGAAATTGTGGTCTTGCATTTTCTCCCTTTTGATCAGGATTCTTCTACACAACCTTTGATCAAAATGTTCAGTAATGGTAGCCGGGCACCATCCAGTCCTTCTGGTCTCATAGCCAAGGAGGCAGTTGTTTATGGCCAATAGTTTTGTAATATAAGATAGTATAAGTAATGAGCATGTGAAATCTCTTAAAATTAAGAAGCAGATGATTCTAGATTGAAGGAGAAACAAGTAGAAACTGCAACACAAAACGTGCAGATGAGGATTCTTGTCAAAGAGAATGGAGTTCCAGATCTCCAAGTGCAGCATATATAAAAGTAAGAGTGGGGACAGTCTTCCTTGTAGGTGTATGAATATTATCCTATCACTGACAGTGATATACTTCAGGCTAGATCTTGAAATGTTCTTTTTGACAATGAATGTAACGCCATTCCTCTTCAAGTTGTCATTCCCAGCATAGTAGACCATTACGATTCAAAATGGCCAATACCAGTCCATTTCAGCTCACTAAGGCTTAGGATATCAATGTTTATGTGTTCCATTTCATTTTTGATCATTTCCAATTTTCCTAGATTCATACTTCTTACATTTCACGTTCTGATTATTAATGGATGTTTGCAGCTGTTTCTTCTCATTTTGAGTTGTGCCACATCAGCAAATGAAGATCCCAAAAGCTTGACTCCATCCACGTCATTAAGGTTGACTCTGCTTTGAGGAAGCAGCCCTTCCCCAATTGTGTTTGGAGTATCTTCCAACCTGGGGGGCTCATCTTCCGGCACTATATCAGACAATGTTCTGCTGCTATTCATAACGTTTTCACTAGCGAATTCTTTTCAGAAGTAAACTGCTAGGTCCTTCTTCCTAGTCTGTCTTAGTCTGGAAGCTCAGCTGAAACCTGTTCACCATGGGTAACCATGCTGCTATCTGAATACCAGTGGCATAGCTTCCAGCATCACAGCAACACGCAAGCCTCCACAGTACGACCAACTGACAGACACATGGCAACTGTTATTCAAATTTACACTACTAACGCCAAAGATGAAGAAATTGAAGATTTTTACCAGCTTCTACAGTCTGAAATTGATCGAACATGCATTCATGATGCATTGATAAATACTGGCGATTGGAATGCAAAAGTTGGAAGCAAAGAAGAAGGGGTGGCAGTTGGAAAATACGGCCTTGGTAATAGAAATGATGCTGTAGATCACATGATAGAATTTTGCAAGACCAATGACTTCTTCATTGCAAATAGCTTTTTTCACCAACATAAACAGCAACTATACACATGAACTTTGTCAGATGGAATACACAGGAATCAAATTGACTACATCTGTGGAAAGAGATGATGGAAAAGCTCAATATCATCATTTAGAACAAGGCCAGGGGCCATCTGCAGAACAGACCATCAACTGCTCATATGTAAGTTCAAGTTGAAACTGTAGAAGATTAGAATAACTCCACGAGAGCCAAACTACAACCTTGAGTGTATTCCACCTGAATTTAGAGAGCATCCCAGGAATAGATTTGACGGGTTGAACACTAATAACCAAAGACCAGAGGAGTTGTGGAAGAACATCATGCATGAAGAAGGCAAGACGTTGTTAAAAAGACAGGAAAGAAAGAAAAGACCAGAATGGATGTCAGAAGAGACTCTGAAACTTGCCCTTGAACATCTAGTAGATAAAGCAAAAGGAAGAAGTGATGAAGTAAAAGAACTGAACAGAAGATTTCAAAGGGCAACTCAAGAAGACAAGTAAAGTATTATAAAGAAATGTGCAAAGAGCTGGAGATAGAAAACCAAAAGGGAAGAACACACTCAGCATTCTCAAGCTGAAAGAACTGAAGAAAAAATTCAAGCCTTGAGTTGCAGTAGTGAAGGATTCTATGAGGAAAATATTAAACAACTCAGGAAGCATCAAAATAAGATGGAAGGAATACACAGACTCATTATACCAAAAAGAATTGGTCGATATTCAACCATTTCAAGAGGTAGCATATGATCAGGAACCAAAGGTATTGAAGGAAGAAGTCCAAGCTGCACTGAAGGCATTGGTGAAAAACAAGGCTCCAGGAATTGACGGAGTATCAATTGAAATGTTTCAGCAAATGGATGTGGCGCTGGAAGTGCTCACTCGTCTATGCCAAGAAATTTGGAAGACAGCTACCTGGCCAACCAACTGGAAGAGATACATATTTATGCCTATTCCCAAGAAAGGTGATCCAACAGAATTATTGAACAATATCATTGATATTACACACAAGTAAAATTTTGCTGAAGATAATTCAGAAGTGGCTGCAGAGGTATATTAACAGGGAACTGCCAGAAATTCAGGCTGGATTCAGAAGAGGACGTGGAATCAGTGATATCATTGCTGATGTTAACTGGCTGAAAGCAGAGAATATGAGAAAGATGTTTACCTGTGTTTTATTGACTATGCAAAGGCATTCGACTCTGTGGATCATAACAAATTATGGATAACATTGCAAGGAATGGTAATTTCAAAACACTTAATTGTGCTTATGAGGAACCTGTACATAGATCAAGAGGCAGTTGTTTGGACAAAACGAGGGGATACTGTGTGGTTTAAAGTCAGGAAAGATGTGCACGTCAGGGTTGTGTCCTTTCACCAAACTTATTCAATCTGTATGCAGAGAAAATAATCTGAGAAGCTGGACTATATGAAGAAGAACAGGGCATTAGGATTGGAGGAAGACTCAATGACAACCTGCCATATGTACATGACACAACTTTGACTGCTAAAATTGAAGCGGACTTGAAGCACTTACTGATGAAGATCAAAGACCATAGCCTTCAGTATGGATTACACCTCAACATAAAGTAAACAAAAATCCTCACAACTGGACCAATAAGCAGCATCATGATAAACAGAGAAAAGATTGAAGTTGTCAAGGATTTCATTTTACTTGGATCCACAGTCAACACCCATGGAAGCAGCAGTCAGGAAATCAAAAGATGCATTGCATTGGGCAAATCTGCTACAAAAGACCTCTTTAAAGTATTGAAAAGCAAAGATGTCACCTTGAAGACTAAGGTGCGCCTGACTGAAGCCATGGTATTTTCAGTTGCATCATATGCATGCAAAAGCTGGACAATGAATGAGGAAGACCAAAGAAGAATTGACACCTTTAAATTGTGGTGTTGCCAAAATAACAACAAATATATCTTGGAAGAAGTACAACCAGTCTTACATACTTTGCACATGTTGTCAGGAGGATCAGTCCCTGGAGAAGGACATCATGCTGGGTGTAAAGTACAGGGTCAGTGAAGAAGAGGAAGACCCTCAACGAGATAGCTTGACACAGTGGCTGCAACAATGGGCTCAAGCATAACAACAATTGTGAGCACGGCACAGAACAGGACCATGTTTCGTTCTGTGGTCCATAGGGTCACTGAGTCGGAACCAACTCTATAGCACCTAACAGTGACAACAACAGAGTGGGGACAGAGCCCAGGGGTAATCAACTATATAGGATGTAATGGAGAATCTGCACTTGAGGCACTTTGATGAGTTGGTAGTGTCATCCTGAATATTTATATTGAAAAACAATATTGAAATATTAAATTGTAGTAATGTTTGGTGATACCTTAGCATTTCTAGTTGTTTTTAGAGAAGGAAAACTAAAGAAGTCTATACCAGGAAGTACAGGTGAAAGCATAAAAGTAACTGTTCTCCTCCCCTATTCCACTACAGCCACATGTTTGGTTAATCGTCAGCTCATCAGAAATAACTGACTATAATCAGACCTTGCATTTACTAATAGGTGAAGAATGATAAAAGTACGAAACTGAGAATCACCAAAGAGTTTTAAAAAAGTCACCAAACTATTAAAAAAGAAAAAAAAAAAAAGATGAATTATTATTCTAGGACATGGAATTAAGGAAAGCCAAGTTAAAAAATAAGTATACGTCAATATTAAGGGAGCCCTGGTGGAGCAGTAGTTAAGGGCTCAGTTGCTAACCGAAAAGTCAGTGGTTGGAATCCACCAGCCACTGGCAGGAGAAAGATATGGCAGTCTGCTTCCGTAAAGGAAACAGCCTTGGAAATCTATGGGGGCGCTTCTGTTCTGTACTACAGGGTTGCTGTGAGTTGGTCTGTGGCAGTGGGTTTTTGGATATCAATATCAAATACTGCTTGAAAATTCACAGAGATATGAAACCATAAACCAAAAATACATGATAAAGTAAAACGAGGTATTTAAAATGTACACTTTTAAAAAATAATAGGCAGGTTGACTACCAGTGTTTACAGCAACAGAGTGATAACCTGACTAAAACCAAAACCAAATCCATTGCCACCAAGTCAATTCCAACTCATAGTGACTCTATAGGCAGAGTAGAACTGCTGCATAGAGTTTCCAAGGCTGTAAATCTTTACCAAAGCAGACTGCCACATCTTTATCCTGCTGGTGGTTTCGAAACGCCAGCCTTTCTGTTAGCAGACAAGCACTTTAACTACTGCATCACTAGGCCCCAGCTGAACTATACCTAAAATGGAGTCAACTTTATTGAGTCCCACAGCAGCAAACCCAAACCTAAGTTTCCATTTCATGTGAATGCCTAGCTTTCCCAGGAGCCAAAATCCAGGTCAATCAATTGACTTTCCTGGAAACAGAAACCCAAACTAGCCAATCAGGACTGTCTACCATTACCAAAGCTTTTCTCCTGTACTGGGCTGGGGGGCTCTCAGTCTGATTTCTGGACCAAACATTCACTGGTTCATGAACTGAAAAATAATACTAATGAGTTCATATACAAATTTAACATTGTGAAAAAAATTTTTTTTTCTATTAACCTAGTTTTTTTTTTTTTTTGATTGAGCTTTAGATGAAGGTTTACAACAAACTAGCTTCTCATTAAACAGTTAGTATGTATGTTGTTTTATGACATTGGTTAACAACCCCAAGACATGTCAATACTCTCCCTTCTAGACCTTGGGTTCCCTATGACCAGCTTTCCTGTCTCCTCCTGCCTTCTGGTCCTTGCCTCTGGGCTGGTGTGCCCTTTACTCCCATTTTGTCCTGTAAGTCTGTCCCATCTTTGGCTTAAAGGTGAACCTCCGGAGTGGCTTCCATTACTGGGCTATAAGGGTGTCTGGGGGCCATACTCTCGGGATTTCTCCAGTGTCTGTCAGGCCACTAAGTCTGGTCTTTTTTGAGTTAGAATTTTGTTCAACAGTTTTCTCCAGCTCTGTCCAGGACCCTTTATTGTGGTCCCTGTCAGAGCAGTCAGTGGTGGTAGCTAGGCACCATCTAGTTGTACTGGACTCAGTCTGGTGGAGTCCATAGTAGTTATGGTCTCTTTGTCCTTTGGACTAATCTTTCCCTTGTGTCTTTTGTTTTCTTCATTTTCCTTTGCTCCTGAAGGGATGAGACCAATGGAGTATCTTAGAGGGTCACTCACAGGCTTGTAAGACCCGAGATCTACGACCAAAGTAGAATGTAGAACGTTTTCTTTATAAACTATGTTATGCCAATTGAGCTAGACGTTCCCTGAGACCATGGTCCCCACAGCCCTCAGCCCAGTAATTTGGTCCCTAAAGGAGTTTGGATTTGTCCATGGAACTTCTATGACCTTACCCTTAACAAGCTGTGCCGGCTTCCCCAGTACTGTGTACACCTACCCTTCACCAAAGTTACCACTTAATCTATTATCTATTCAGTGTTTTTCCACCCCCACCCTTCCCCTCCCTCCTAACCATCAAAGATTCTTTCTTTTTGTGTGTAAACCTTTTCATGAGTTTTTATAGTAGTGGTCTCATACAATATTTGCCCTTTTGTGATTGACTTATTTCACTCAGCATAATCCTCTCCAGATTCATCCATGTTGTGAGATGCTTCGCACATTCGTCATTGTTCTTTATCTTTGCGTGGTATTCCATTGAGTATATGTAGCACAGTTTATTTATCCATTCATGTGTTGATGGGCATCTAGGTTGTTTCCGTCTTTTTGCTATTGTGAACAACTCTGCAATGAACATGAGTGTGCATATGTCTATTTTTGTGATGGCCGTTATTTCTTCTAGGATATATTCCTTGGGGTGAGATTGCCAGATCGTATGGTATTTCTATTTCTAGCTTTCTAAAATGCCATATCGTTTTCCAAAATGGTTGTACCGTTTTGCATTCCCACCAGCAGTGCATAAGAGTTCCAGTCTTCCCGCAGCCTCTTCAACATTTGTTATTTTCTGTTTTTTTGATTTCGTGCCAGTAATGCTGGGGTGAGATAGTATCTCATTGTGGTTTTGATTTGCGTTTCTCTAATGGCTACTGATCGTGAGGATTTCCTCATGTGTCTGTTAGCTGCTTGAATGTCTTCTTCCCTGAAGTGTCTGTTCATTTCTTTTGCCCATTGGAGTGTTTGTCCCACAGCCTGTCAAGAAGCAGCAAAAATGGCACATGGAGTCAGGTATTTGAGAGAAAAGAGGGGGAGGAGGTGAGAGGCAGCAAATAAACCAAAAGAGGCTGAACAAAGTAATACCAGCAAAAAAGAGACCACAGTGAAGAAGGTGGCCGGTGTGTGGGCACGGCGAATCTGTACGGCACAGAATAGGCACCTCCCATGTGGCGGTTGCAGCCCGCTGGTAAGCTGTGGATCAGCATGCTGGGAAGCGGTGAAGGTCATGCAGGGGGAGGCAAGATAGGGGGTGGGAAAGCGTGTCTCGCTGGTTACTGGGTGCTCTGTCTCCTGCTGGGAGCTCTGTGAATCTGCTTTTCTGTACTCCCTGCCCGCCAATCTCTGACAGGAGTCCAGGATGGTGGATCCATGCTGCATTAGCTGATAGGGGACCTCCACTGCTAACTCTCCTGGTTCTCTATTCTCTGTCAGTTTCTTGTTGCATTGTATCCTAGATTGAGTTCTTTATTTCTTCATTTGATGCTTAGGGTTCCAGGACTGATGTTTATCTCTGTTTTACTTAGTTTTTGGGGTCTTTGCTGTGAAGGGACAGCGTGGTCCTTCTGTTTATAGCACCATGTTGGCTCCGCCTCTCTGAAAATTTGTTTTTAACGAGCAAGTTAATGAGCTGTAAGAATGTCGTACTTATCACAGCAAAGTGATTGACAAAAAGATGTAGTGAATTGGACAAGTGTCAATAGTGTTTTTTTTTTTTTTTTTTTTTGGCAAGTTCTATCCATTTGGACAAATTCACAAAGAGGCGAGGAGAATGGATTGAGGAAATAAAAAAATAATAAAGAAGAAAAAAGAAGTTGGAGAAATTTCTAACTCACCATGAAAATCCCAAGAGAATTTTGGAGAGAATTAAAAAAGGAAAAAAATAGATATACAATTAGATACAGTGTAATGATATTTCACACAAAGGAAAAGAGGAAACCCTGAAAGTTTTCCTGAGAAAAGTGGCAAGCTAACTACAAAAAAATAAAAATAAACAAAATTGCATTGTTTCTCGTGCTTAATATGGGTTGTTGAAAGATAGTTAAAAATATAAATTTTGGAATTACTTGTGAATCTATTGTATTTGATTCCATGAAATCAAAGACACAGTTTTTATTCAGGCTTGGACTTTCACCCGAATGAAAGGAGTGAACAGTCTTTTTAATGAAATAACTTTAAAGAAGATCAATGGATTACAGGTTGACCAGCAGACAGGAAGTCTGGAGAGACTATTGAGCAGTGAAAATGTTGTGTAAATAATGGATTTAAGTACAGTTTGATCTCCGTATTGCTTTAGTGGGAATACGTGTGTAACCTGGGTAGTGAGTTAAAGAGGTGTAGTCAGAAAGTGCTGTCTGTGAGGCAGAACAAATATTAAAATGAGTTTATCCTCTGTAAACATATTTCTTCCCCTAATTTCTAAAAGGTAGCCAGATTTTGCAATTCCCTCATTCAGAGACTTTTAGAATGTAGAAAGCAGAAACATCCTACTGTTAATTCCTTTCTCTGTCTTTTCTAAAACTATAAACAATAGAATAGATGACGTAGGGATCCCTAATAGAAGGGGAGAGATAAAATTATAGAAAGACAGGCCAAACATTTTTTGGAGACTAGGAAGGTGGATATCTGTGGTTTTCTCAACTAAACAGGAACCCACACATGACCTAGGATACCATCTAGCAATAGCCCAGGGGATGTAGTCTTTTCATGATTCCTTATTCCACAATCACAGCTTGGAGCAACAGAGTAGACCTGAAGGAACTTCATAGATTAGAACAAAAGCTGTCTTCAGATAAGCCTATGCAGATTGAGGACCTGAGGATGCATAGAAATTGCTATTCCCACAGTCTATGCATAACGGGAAGTTCAGCGTTAAAATTCATTTAACTTGATAATTTGTTTTATTTCATTTTATTTTTTTGGTGGCTTTTCAGTTGCAGAAATAAGAGTTAACCCGACTGCTCAATTCGTAGTGTGTAATCATCAGCGTGTAATCATACAGGAGCATATTTTATGTTTCCTTATTTATCCTTTGTTTCCACACATATCTCTCCTAGATGCAACCACATTAGCCTGTTTACATGTAGCTTTTTGTGGGTCTGTTTGTTTTGAATTTACATTAATTTATATCAATTTACTTAAAGGGTTTTGATTTAAATCTAATTCTGTTTTTTCCAACATTGTTTTAAAGACCTATTAGCTTTTCTGTATATACCTTTAATCCATAGCTTATAAATGCTACATAATATTGTTTATTATGAATTGATCATATTTCATTTAGCTGTTTTCCTACATAAGGGGTAAAGGTTACTTCCCACCAACTCTATGAGAAACAATGCTAAAATAAACAAGTTTGTATGAAACTCTGTGACTTTGGTGAAAAATGTCCTGGTATATAAAACTATTGAATAGGAAAATTAATAACAGATATCTTACTTTGATTTTAAGATTTTTCTTATCCATATAACCAGCTATTAATCATAAAAAGCCTGACACAAACTGCAACAGCTTGACAGGTGTTCTATAGTAATGTAAATTTGTCTTTTCCTGCTAGAAAAGGATAGTTGTCAAGCCATTACTTCCTAATTTCAACCTCAGAAAGCCTCATAGCTGCAGCTGGGTGAAGAACAAATTATTAGCAGCTGGGCCAGAAGTAACCTGGTATCAGTGGATCTCAGTAAAGCAGGGTTTCAAACCTTCTGGTAAGAACCCTTGCTGAGAATTTGCATTTCCACCCCAAATATACTGAATCAGAATCTACATTTTAACAAGTTCCCTAGGTGATTCTTATGGATAATAAATTTTGACAACCACTGCTCTACTGGTGGTTCTCAGAACTCGTCCCTAATCAGCAACATCAGCATCACCTGGGAAATTGTTAGACCTGAGAATTATCAGCAGAGGTTGGAAGCGGAACAAACTTGTTCTTTTCACCTTTGATGTGGTGAAAAGCAGGTGAAATTGTGCACTACAGATTAGTAAATAAGCACAAGTAAGCCCTTGCTTATTGAGTAATCCATCTCTGCTTCATATTTATATAAGCTAATGTGATTTTTTTTGTCCTGCTGTACTTCTGCTGCAAATTGTTTTTGTTTGTATTTTTGGTATTTTTTTCCCTTGCTTTGTAGATTTCTTTTAAATACTCTAAGTATCAATCACTGTTGTTTTAAAATGTGGCAAGTATCTTCTCTCATTTGTTTATTACCCAGTCTGTATCATTTTTTGCTTATAGCAATAGTTGTGAGGATGGCGCAGGACAGGGCAGTGTTCGTTCTGTTGTACATAGGGTCGCTGAGTCAGAAGTGACTTGATGGCATCTAACAACAACAACATATCATTTTTTGCTTAGCATAATTCTTTAATTTCAAGTTAGTCAAATCTAACATTAGCGTCCAAGATTTAATCCTTGATATGCTCTTGTTACTTTTTTTTATTCATAAGAATATTTTATTCCCAGGATAGATTAAATTATTATAATATTTCTCTAAAATGCAAACCTTTCTTTATCAATATCCTTCTTAGATCCTTTTTTCTTTACTGTCACTCATTGGTTTCTCTTATTTAATAATTTAAAAATACTTTATGGTTTCTTTCAGATTATAAAATAACAGTGCTCATCATAGAAAAATGTAGGAATTATAGGAAACTATAAGAAGAATGGAGACATGGTAGCGAAGTGATTAAGAGCTTGGCTGCTATCCAAAAGGTCAGCATTTTGAATCCACCAGCTGCTCCTTGGGAACCTTGTACAGCGGTTCTGCTCTGTCCCATAGGGTCTCTATGAGTTGGAATCAACTTGACGGCAACAGGTTTTTGTTTTTTTTTTTTTGGTTTATGAGAAGAAGATACATCCTACTACCCCAAAGCAATCACCATTAATATATGAATTTCACTTAAGTAATTTTTTTTTCTACTCCTACATATTTTCTAGTACTTCCTCCAAGACAGACTTGTTCATTTTTCTGGCAGTCCATCGTGGTATATTCAATGTTCTTTGCCAACAAGGTATTTCAAAGGCTTCAATTCTTCTTCTGTCTTCCTTTTTTATTGTTCAGCTTTCATATACATATAAGGCAATTGAAAATAGCATGGCTTGGGTCAGGTGCACCTTGGTCATCAAAGCGACATTTTTGCTTTTTAACACTTCAAAGAGGTTTTTTTTCCAGTAGATTTGCCTGATACAATATGACCTTTGATTTCTTGACGGCTTATTCTATGGGCATTGATTGTTGATCCAAATAAAATGAAATCCTTGACAACTTCAGTATTTTCTCCCTTATCTTGGAGGAAGTACAGGCAGAATACTCATTAGGAGCAAAGATGTCACTTTGTCTCACTTACTTTGGACATGTTATCAAGAGGGATCAATCCCTAGAGAAGAAAATCATGCTTGGTAAAGTAGAAGGTCAGCAAAAAAGAGGAAGACCTTCAGCAAGATGGATTGACACAGTGGCTGCAACAGTAGGCTCATACATAGTGTCAATTGTGAGGATGGTGCAGGACCAGGAAACATTTCCTTCTGTTATACAGAGGGTCACTGTGAATCTGAGCCAATCCACAGCACCTAACAACAACAAATATTTTCCAGTGGTTTAAAAGCTGCATTTCCTTTTTTTTTCCCCTAAATTCTACTACTTTTTAATTTTTAAATAATCCTTCAAACTATATATCTCAACTCAAGATAAAAAAAAGTATCTTTTGAACTTTCTCATATATCTAAATAAATAGCAAATATTTTTCAGGCAAATAAATACATTATTTTTTTATCTATAGTCTTTATATTGTCTAAAATATACAGGTTTTATAGGAACAAGAGTAACTGACACTAGGTTAAAAGGAAATATATAATATTTCATTATAAACAAGTAAAGTCATTTTACATGGACCTGATTCATAGCTGTTTTTATTAAATTAATCGGGAAAGTAGAAACCTTCAAAACTTATTTTCTGTCATCCTTGCATCCTTATAAGCGTTAAATTCAAACTAGTGCAAATCCTTTAATATAGATAAGAGATTATCTGATTATATTATTTACAGTGAATTAAATAGTATTAAAGGAAGGCAACTTATCTCTATGATCTTAGCAGGCAAATTACATTTACTAGAGGATATATAACAAAATCGATACAGGAGAATTACAAAAGATTTTTGTCACAAAAAAATCTCTTTATCAGTCCATTAGTAAATGTAAACATCACTGTCTGCCCATGATGTAAAGCTATATATTTTCTATATTAGTGAAATGGAAACCCAATTATGAAGTACAGTATTTCGATGTTTTTCTTTATTTTGTAGTACATTTAAGTGTTTTTTTAATGTATGTAATTATACATCAAAAGTATAATCTGAAGAAATACTGTCAGTAACCTGAAGGAATTTGTAATTTAATATCAACTTCTCAGGTTTGACACACTTTGTGAAGCTAACCTGTGATTTCCAAGAAATCAATAATGCTAAATCAAAACCTTTAAGTACACAGTTTTTTTTTTTTTTTTTTTTTGTAATCATAGTCAAAGAGAATTAATATAGCCTTACTGGTATTTTGCTCCTTTTCAGCTCTCATATTGTCATTTCTATGCCATAACAGAAGCAATATTCTACAAAAGAAAAATAGCATAAAAAGATAGAAAATAGGAGCTTTAACAATTTTTTTAACAATAATTGCTGGAAAGTTAAAGCTCCTATTTTCTATGTTTCTAGGTTTCTATGTGCCCTGGTGGCACAGTGCTTAAGAGCTATAGCTGCTAACCAAAAGGTCGGCAGTTCAAATCCACCAGCTGCTCCTTGGAAACCCTATGGGGCAGTTCTCCTCTGTCCTATACAGTCACTATGAGTTGGAATGGATTCAAAGACAGTGGGTTTGGGTTTTAGATGTTTCTCTTGCTTTTCCTTATCATATTGCTGTATCTTTATATTTCTTTGTTAATCTCTAATATAATCTCTCGAATTTTTTCTAGTGTCCTGACATTTATTATTATTGTCCCTCCTTAATATCAGCAGAAGATATTACACAAAAGCAAAATCTGTTGTTTATAAGTATGGTATGTTTGAAGGATATTAGTCATACTAGATTATAAATAGGCCTTTACTAAAAAAAAAAATTATGGATTTATTATTCTATTAGCTGTTTTTAAATAAACTTTTTTTTAGAACAGTTTTATTTTACAAAAAAGTTGCAAAGGTAGTACAGAGAGTTCCTACATACCCCACACCCAGTTTCCCCTAATATTACTGACTTACATTAGTATGGTACATTTGTCAAAACTGGTGAACTAATACTGATACATTATTATTAAATTTAAATATATATATATAACATTCACATTAGTTTTTCCCTAATGTCTTTTTTCTGTTTTAGGATCCCATTAGGATAACGCATTGCTTTTAGTTGTCATGTCTCCTTAAGCTCCACTAGACTGACAGTTTTTCAAACATTCCTGGTTTTTAATGATTTTGACAGTTTTCAGGAGTGCTGGTGAGGTCTTTATAAAATGCCCTTCAAATGAGATTTGTGTGATGTCATCCTTATGGCAAGACTGGGGCAATAAGTTTTTGGGAGGAAGACTATAGAGATGAAGTGAATTCTCATCACATTATATCAAGGGTACATGATATTAACATACATCACTATTGATGCTAACCTTGATCACCTGGCTAAGGTAGTGTTTGTTAAGTTTGTCTTTTTGCCTCCTTCTGTATTGTATGGTTGAAAGGAAGCCCTTATACTCATTCCACACTTAAGGGGTGGGGAGTTATTTTCACTTTCTTGCGGGGAACTATTTACATAAATTGTATGCACAGGATTTTTGTACATTCCCCACCAAATATTTATTTATTCAATCATTTATTTATATCATTACAGACTCATGAATATTTATAGTTTGGATTATAATCCAATATTACTTTATTTTGGTGCTCAAATTTTTCCAGCTTTCACCATTATGAGCTCTTTCACTTGGCTGCTTTGACAGTCTCCTACGCCCAATTATTGTTTGGTTTTGTTTTCATTGTTGTTGTTTTACTACCTACTTTCTAGTATTATAAGATACTTCAAACTTATTTCGAGTATTTTCTGCCCCAGATCTAGAGGCAGCCATTTCTCCAATGAGCCCTGGTTCATTTTATTGGAGAATGGTATTGTTGTTAAGTGCCGTCAAGTCAGGTCCAACTCATAGTGACCCTATGCACAACAGAAGGAAACACCGTCTGGTCCTGCATTATCATCACAATTGTTGCTATGCTTGAGCTCATTGTATGAGTCCATCTCATTGAGGGTCTTCCTCTTTTTCGCTGACCCTCTACTTTACCAAGCATGATGTCTTTCTCTAGGGACTGATACCTCCTATTAACATGTCCAAAGTACGTGAAACGTAGTCTTGCCATCCTTTCTTCTAAGGTGCATTCTGGTTGTACTTCTTCCAAGAAAGATTTATTCATTCTTTTTGCAGTCCATGGTATATTCAATATTCTTCACAACACCACAATTTAAAGGCATCAATTCTTCTTGGGTCTTTCTTCGTCCAGCTTTCGTATGCATGGGGCAATTGAAAACACCAGTTGAAAGCACCTTAGTCCTCAAGGTGACATCTTTGCTTTTCAACACTTTAAAGAGGTCTTTTGCAGCAGATTTGCCCAATGCAATGCCTCTTTTGATTTCCTGACTGCTGCTTCCATGGGTGTTGATTGTGGATCCAACTTCAATCTTTTCTCCGTTTATCGTGATGTTGCTTGTTGGTCCGGTTGTGAGGGTTTTGCTTTCTTTATGTTGAGGTGTAATCCATACTGAAGGCTGCAGTCTTTGATCTTCATCAGTAAGTGCTTCAAGTCCTCTTCACTTTCAGCAAGCATGGCTGTGTCATCTGGATAAGACAGGTTGTTAATGAGTCTTCCTCCAATCCTGATTCCCCATTCTTCATATAGTCCAGCTTCTCAGAATATTTGCTCAGCATACACATTGAATAGGTATGGTGAAAGGATACAACCCTGACACACACCTTTCCTGACTTTAAACCATGGAGCATCCCCTTGTTCTGTTCGAATGACTGCCTTTTGATCTATGTACAGGTTCCTCCTGAGCGCAATTAAGTATTCCATTCTTTGCAGTGTTATTCATAATTTGTTATGATCCACATAGTCGAATGCCTTTGCATAGTGAATAAAAGACAAGTAAACATCTTTCTGGTATTCTCTGCTTTCAGCCAGGGTCAATCTGACATCAGCCACGATATCCCTGGTTCCATGACCTTTCTGAATCTGGCTTGAATTTCTGGCAGCTCCGTGTTCATATACTGCTGCAGCCACTTTTGAATGCTCTTCAGCAAAATTTTACTTGTATTTGATATTAATGATATTGTTCGATAGTTTCCGCATCCATTTGGATCACCTTTCTTGGGAATAGGCATAAATATGGATCTCTTCCATTTGGTTGGCCAGGTAGCTGTCTTCCAAATTTCTTGGCATAGAAGAGTGAGCACTTCTAGTGTTGCATCCATTTGTTGAAACATCTCAGTTGGTATTCCGTCAATTCCTGAAGCCTTGTTTTTGCCAATGCCTTCAGTGCAGGTTGGACTTCTTCCTTCAGTACCATTGATTCCTGATCATATGCTACCTCCTGAAATGGCTGAATGTCGATCAATTCTTTTTGGTATAGTGACTTTGTGTATTCATTCCATCTTCTTTTGATACTTCCTGTGCCATTTAATATTTTCGCCGTAGAATCTTTCAGTATTGCAAGTCAAGGCTTGAATTTTTTCTTCAGTTCTTTCAGCTAGAGAAATGTCAAGCGTATTCTTCCCTTTTGATTTCTATCTCCAATTCTTTGCACATGTCATCATAGTGCTTTACTTTGTCTTCTCGAGCCATCCTTTGAAATCTTCTATTCAGCTCTTTTAATTCTTCATTGTTTCCTTTTACTTAAACTACTCAACGTTCAAGAGCAAGTTTCAGAGTCTTTTCTGAAATCCATTTAGGGTCTTTTCTTTCTCTCCTGTCTTTTTAATGATCTCTGGCTTTCTTCATGTATGATGTCCTTGATGTCATTCCACAGAGAATGGTATTAACAACCAAAATCTGGGCACTGGGTATGCTTATTGTTCCTAGGCCCTCTCATCTGATAGAGTAAGGAAATCTATTTATGTATACTAAGAGCTCAGCTGCTAACCAAAAGGTCAGAAGTTCAAATCCACCAGCCAGTCCTTGGAAACCCTATGGGACAGTTCTACTCTTTCCTATAGGATCACTATGAGTTGAAATTGACTTGACAGCAAATGGTATGACATTTATACACCTATGTCTGTATACATTTCTATATGTATCTGTTTGTATCTATTTTAAGCTAAACACGAATCATACTTGTGTCTCCAACTCTAATTCATTACTACATGTAACATTCTCATCTTGTGCCCGTGCTGGTCTGTAACTTCCCATTCCAAAAGTGCTAAAGCTAGCTCTTACCAGCTGACATCCATTTACTTAATTTACTCAGTTCCAGTATCCATGTATAGCAGTATCAGAATTGTTAATCCATACCCCCATGTGAAACAACTTTAACAACTAAAGTATAACGTTAATGTAGAGTCTTTTGCGTTTAGTCTTAGAGTCAAAGATCAAAACCTTTTAACCGACTCCCTTCAGTGAGGTTATTTCATAGATTTTTTAATACCATTAGATTCTTTTGTCACAGTCTGAATTCCATTGTTGGATTTTTAACCTCCTAAATAATTTTTTTTTTTTTGTTTACTTGTAAACATTAAATTTCACTCTTTGTGCTGTAAAGTTCTATGGGTTTTGACTTATGTATCCACCATCATGGTATCATATAGAATAGCTTCACTGCCATAAAAAAATCCCCTGTGTTTCACAAACCTGAACCTCTATAGTCTTCTATAGTTTTTCGTTTTATAAAATGTCACATAAATGGATTCATGCAGTATATAGTTTTTTCCGACTGGCTTCTCTCACTTAAGAGTATGCATTTAAGTATCATCTGCGATTTTGTATGGATTAATAGCTCATTTCTTTTTATCGGTGAATGATATTCCATTGTATGGATGTACCACAGTTTCTTTATCAGTTCGTAATTATTAGTTTTAGGGATATAGTAAGATTATTCAGTGTGACTCTTGTTCTTGAGCTTTTGTTCCTGTTGTGATATGCTCAACTCAATCGAACGAACTGGAGAAAAGTTCTGAATCAGGATGATTTTGTTAATGCCATCTATGAGTTTACTAAGTAATGTACTAACACTAAAAAAATATGACTTCTTTAGAGAGAAAATGCTTTTGGTATATACAAACAATTAGTTTTGTGTAGCTATATGGAACAAAATTATGACAACAAAGAAATATTAATAAGCCTTTAATGGTCATTAACTTGTTCACTGTTATAAAATTTTAGCTCCATCCATAACAATCCTATTCCAAAGCCTGGTAGAACACTTGATCTGCTTCATTAACTTTCTTACACGCATTTGTCTTCTTGTCTAAAAAACAAATCTAAAGCCCTTTCATGGCTGTGTTGTATTTTAACTTAGTTTCTTTGTTGCTCCTAAGCATATAGTAAGCTCTGCCATCAATTTTAATTCCATTCTTTCTTGCAACACGGTTCTATTTTTAAAATGTCATTACGGCTATTATAAGGAGTCCTGGTGGTGCAATGGTTAAGTGCTTAGTGGCTAACTGAAAGGTGGGTGGTTTGAACCTACTGCCCACTCTGCGGGAGAAAACACCTGGTGATCTCCTCGCATAAAGATCACGGCCTAAGAAACCCAATGGGATAGTTCTCAACTCAACAGCACACAACAACAGAAACAACACGGCTTTTATTTGATATGATCAGAATTTAGAGGAAAGAGATAATGCCATAAAATGTAGTCATTTAGGAAATGTTCTTAGAGATGGTAAAATTTCAATAGGGCCCTCAAATATGATTAAGTTTGTGATAGGCAAAGATGATTGGAAAGTAGGTGTCAATAACATTCCAAATGAAAGTAGACATAAGCATAGTACTAATTATAGTATACCCATGTGATAGTAAAGAAACAAGCCTTCATGGATAGGATAGGAACTAAGTGTAACAAGAATTTATGAAATAACTGATATTGGCATCAATTGCAGTATTAAATGTGAGATATTAGACATCATTACTTGAATCTAGAGTGAGAAAGGTCTGCATCAAATCCCAACATATTAAATCTAAGTCCAGAAATTTTCTAAAGAGAAAAAAAAAAATTTCAGGAGTATTTGGAAAGGGAGAATCTCTATTTCTACATATATGGCTTACACTTGCATAAAATTTTTCTGGTCATTTCTGCTATCCTCTGCCTTTCTTCATTTCAAAAATTTAAAACTTAATTTTCTAATCAAGGAGAAGAACAAAACTCTCTAAGAACAGAGCCAATGGGTGTTTTACAATTGATCTATTTATGTGTGTGTGTGTGTTTTCAGTCTGTGTCCAAATCCCTTTTCCATTCTGAGTTGGTGACAGACAGCTGTGTCTACTTTAGAGTACGAGCATCATGTTGGAGGACCATGTATAATTCTATGTTGTGTTAGGTATCTAGAGTATTTGTGACTCATAATAATAATGATGATAGTAATTATTATTTTTATTTATTAGTTCATTCTCTGTAGAGAGAGACTACATATAATATGGTAGTCTCTCTCTTTTGGTGCCATATACTTCATCTAATTACAGGGCTTTTGTTCATCTGGATCCTGGCAATGAAAATTATTTTCTGCATAATTGGCCCCAAACCTGAATCCCTGTCTGTATATCTTTATTTTTTTCTCCCTTTCACACATTTTAATTCATATATTTTATAAGGTTCCTTTGTGCAGAAAATACAAATTAAATTGCATGCTTAAAGAAACATTTATAGTTTCCAGCAATGAAGAATGACTAAATTATGTATATTTTTATATATTGATGATGACTCAGAACTGAACAATACTAACTATAATTTGAGAAACTCTTCAGAAAGGTAATGGTCATGCTGCATTTTCAGTTAATATTGGAAATAATTACTAGATCAGTAATGGAATACGGAAGAATCTTGACACACGTTTCATAGCAAGCTGTCAAGATCTACATAGACAGACAGACAGACAGATAACTTAGATAACCTCTCTATCTTGCAATGCTGCTATTAAGCTCAATTATATAATTTTTTTTGGCTTTGACATTTTTTATAGTATTCCTTATATCTTTGGCCATCAGATACACCAAATCAAGTTGAGTTTTATATACCACATTCAGGCACTTAATTGTCCACATTCTACTGGGAGACCATGAATATTGGATATGACCCCTGTGTGATGCCATCAGTGAAAGCACTAGGGTGGCCCAGGGGGTCACTGCTACCTTTAGACCTGTGAAAAAAGTCTGATTATTACATTAACACCCTAACATAAAAGATACTTTTTTAGTCATTTAAAGTACATTTTTGAAAGTTATATTAACAGTTGAGCAAAAAGGAGTTACAGCAGAGGGAAACTTTGACAGAGATTGCCACTGTGGCTAGAGGATGAGGTGCTGGGACTTACGGCTCTGTGTAGATGTCTTTTTAAGTTCGATCCCCAAATCACCTAAAGGGAGATGTCTATGCAGACCATTTACCTCGTATCAACGTGCTTTCTCTCCCTTCTCTGCTTATGTGAGGTTGTTTTGGAGGTACATAGAATTGCCTGGCAGTTCTGAACTGGAAACAGTAACATGAGGGAGGATAACTTGACTGCCCATGGCTAGGTTGACCTCTCAGCCCTCATCCAATTTTCAGGCAGGTCCAGTCACTGCCTGAGTTTGAGATCTGAGCTCACTATTTACCATGCTCTGTCCCAAAGTTCCATGTTATCACTCAGGAACAAGGTTGACTACAGGGAGAGAACATCTTTATCTTCTTAGTTCCAATGCAATAATTGGGAAGCAAGATGCCTTCATGGGTTCAATTTATAACTTTTTAATATTATGACCTCTGAATTGTGGGGTTCTCTTCGTATTCTTGGCCACTGCTGTGATGGTAAAGGCAGAAAGACAATGTGGCTTATGCAGAGTCAAGAAAATCACGGAGGACAGCCAAGTCTCCTGAATCATAGTCTTGAAACAAGTATGGAAACTGTAGAAATGATTGTCAAGTCAGTGGGCAGAAGAGTTAAAAACAAGGTAGCAAAATATGCAAGATACAGACCAAAGCTTCTGGGAAAGGACCAAGTCCTTGAAGTGGTGGGATGAGCCAGGTTATCTTTGATATAATTTCTTATTTGTTTTGAGAGGGCAGGTGCAGCAGGTTAAAGGATTAGCACTAAAGAAGATAAATATCATGCAAGACCTCTGCACAATGTAGCATTAATAAGTTTACATTAAAAAAAGAACCCAACAACAACAAACGATTAACAATAATTCAAAAGTTCTTATGTGAATCTAGAAAGCCCTCTTACCACATTTGATTTAGTTAGAGCTCATCTCTTTAATGTCATTTGTGAACATTTAGAAAGTCTTTGGTTTTAGACTTCCACACCACTATGTAAAATTTCATCAAAATTGTGCCAAATCTAAGGAGAATCAGAGCAAGGAAAATGCATTTCCTATACTTCTGGAATCTTGACACATCACAGTTGTTGCCTCTCTTAGCAAGGAGTCTGAGAATGCTTTCTAGGTTTTCACCAGTTAGGGGAGCTTATTTTATTCATCTCAGAGGGGAAAAAAAAAGATACAGGCCTCTAGGAGATGCTTCCTCCTCCTCCCCAGGGAATTACAAACACTTGTTTCGAAGGTCCCCTCCAGATGACTATAGAGCACATGATGACTGGCTTTTTAGAGCTGAACACGTCTAAATCATGAAACAGACAAACAGAAAGTATAGTTTTCTATTGAAAGGACATCCTGCATATTTGAGGAAATCCATGATGATTGTGAATTTGTCTATTCCTAATTTTAATAGTGTCATTATTGGCTTTACATTGAAACTATGTTCCTTGGTTCATGTAATTTTCAGAATTGTAATATTTTCCTAAAAATTAAAATTATCATTATGATATTTATCTCTGAGAAATATACCCTAAATTATTCTATTTTCTTCTGCTGGACAAAGAATAATTAATAAAGCCAAAATTTGTCTCTTTGGAAACACCAACAGAATAGAGAAACTCCTTATTGGATTGCTATTCACATAGCTACACTAGTTTTCTATTGATTAGTGCTTCCATGATATATGTTTTATCATCATTTTATTTTCAACATTTGTTATATTCATATATCTTATATGTGTACTTTAGGTATCAAGAAAAAGGAAAAAGAAATTGTCACGGAAATTTCTTCATACATTAAAATGATCAGAAAATATTATCCAACTTCATACCAAAACATTTGACAACTTAAATGAACAAATTCCTTGAGAACTGCAACTTATTAGAAATAAAAACTACTAAACAGTCACATATGTATTAAAGAAATTGAATTTCACATCAGAACTTTTGCTTAAGTTTATTCCAGACCCAGAATTATTCACTGGTGAATTCTATCAAATAATTAAAGAAGAAAAGTACAGAGTTTTAAGAGCTCTAACTCTAATATCAAATCCTAACAAAGACGTAAAAAATATAAAGAGGAATTGCAGACCATATACCAAATGGAGACAGATGCAAATATCCTCAACAAAATATTAGCAAATAAAATCCAACAATGTTGAAAAGGAAGTACACTACAACCAAGGGAGATTTATCCCAGGTATGTAAGGCTGGTTTAACAGTCAAAATTCAATCAATGCAAATTCACATTATCAGAGTAAAGGATAAAGATATATAATCACTTTAAAAATGCAGTCAAATCATTTGACCAAATTAAAATATCAGGAAACATTTTCCATCTAATAAAGGTTTTCTATGAAAAAAAATAACATTATATTTAATGAGGAAATATTGAATACTATCCTCAAAAGAATGCCCACTCTCACTCCTATTCAACTTTGAGCTGTAATACTTAGTTATTTCAATAAGGAAAGAAATTTAAAAAATTTAAGACATAATATTGAAAAAGCAAGAAGTGAAATGGTCTTTTTGCAAATAAGTTGGTGTTTGCAAATAATCTAATAAATATACAAGTACTAAAAAAAAAAAATCAAAAAACCAAAACAAAACAAAACTGCCATTGAGCGGATTCTCATAGCCGGTCTATAGGACAGAGTAGAAACTGTCACATAGGGTTTCCAGGGAGCAGCTGGTGGATTTGAACTGCTGACCTTTTGGTTAGCAGCCAAGTTCTTAACCACTGTGCCACCAGGGCTTCATAGAAGTGCTAGAATAAATAAATGAAATTTAGCTAGATAACAGGAGATAAAAATCCATTGTATTTTAATATACTAGCAGCCAACAACTAAAAATAATATTATCTGCATTCCATTTAAAATAGAATCAAATCATATAAAAGACTAAGGAATAAATTTAAGAAAAGATATGCAGGACCTCTTAACGGAAAACTACAGAAAATTTTTGAGGAACAATAAAGAAGATTTAAATAAATAATGAAATTAGTCATTTTTATGGATTGAAATTCTCAAAATTGTTAAGAGGTTAATTTTCCCCAAACTGATTTGCAGATTCAAAATAATCTCTCTCAAAATTCCAACATGAATTTTTGTAGAAATTGTCAAGCTAACTCAAATATTTATATGAAAATATAAATGACCTGTATTAGTCAAAACTATTTTTAGCAAGAAAAAGTTGAAGGGCTTGCCAGATTTCAAATCTGAGTGTGATAATAATATAATAATTATATATATTATATATATATATAATATATTATTTTATATATATATATATATAATATAATAATTAAGACACTGAGATCTTGGTGAAAGGAAAGACATGTATATCAAGAATAGAGAGTATAGAATTAGAACCAAACAAACACATTCAATTGGTTTCCAGTGCAGAAGTAACACAGTGGGAAAGGGATAGTCTTAACAAATGGAGCTAGAATAATTCTGTAACCATTTTTTTGGAAAAAAGAACCCTTAACTCTCACTATACATAAAAATTAATTTTAAATGTATCTTAGACCTAAATATGAAAGCTAAGACTTGTAAATTCCTAGAAGAAAACAGCTGAGAAAATTTTATCAGCTTGTAGTAAGTAATGATTTCTTATAAAGGATACAAAAAATATAAACTATAAAAGGAAAAAATGATGAATTTGATTTCAACATTAAGAATTTTTGCTCTCTAAAAACATTAAAAAAGGCAAGTCTCAGAATAAGGAAGTTCACAATTTCTACATTTGTCAAAGGACTTGTATGCAGAATAAGCAAGGAACTTTGAAAACTTAATAATTACAAGAAAAATGAACCGATAAATCAGAAGCAAAAGTTTGAAAAGACACTTCACCTAAGAAGATATATGAATTGCCACTAAACACAGAAAAAGATGCTCAACATGAGTAATTATCAGGCAAATAAAAAATAAAACAGTGAGACACCGGTCCAAACATACTAGAATAGCTAAAATTAAAAAAAAAAAAAAATCCGAGCACTGCCAGGTGTTTTCATGGAAAACAACTACTTTTGAAAACTGTTTACCAATTACTTAGAAAGTTAAGCAGACACCTACCTTGAAACCCAACCATTCTACCCTTAGATACTTACCACAGGAAAGTGAGAGCAAATCTCCAGTAAATATTTTTGTACATGAAGGCCCATAGTAGCTTTACACACAATACCACCCCTCCCCCCAAAAAAGAACAAGACAAATGAGCATTAGAACCATTATGGATGAACAAATGTGGTACTTCCATAGAAGGGAATATTCGGAAAAAAAAAAAAAAAAAAACCAAACCTGTTAGGTCAAGTCAATTCCAACTCATAGCGACCCTATAGGACAGAGTAGAATTTCCCTATAGGGTTGCCTAGGCTGTAATCTATACAGAAGCAGATTGCCACATCTCTGTCCTGCAGAACGGCTGGTGGGTTCAAACCACTGACCTTTTTGTTAGCAGCCTAGCACTTAGCCACTTCGCTATCAGGGCTCCTTAATGGAATATCAGTAATAAAAAAAAAAAAAAAATTCAGCCAACAAACAATGTAGACGAATCTCAAAATCATTATGCGTGGTGAAAGCTGTCAGGTGCAAAAGAATTTGTACAGTATGATTCTATTTATATAACATCCTAGAAAGTACAGAATCATCTACAGAAACACAAGTTGCCTGAGCCATGGGTAAAAATGGACTACAAAAGGTCACAAGGGAATCTTTTGAGAAAAATAAAAACATTTTATATCTTGTTTGTGGTGTTAATTTTACAGATGTATACAACGATCAAGGAGCTCCTGTGGCCCAATGATAAAGCACTCGACTGCTAACCAAAAGATTGGAGGTTTAAACCCACCCAGCAGATCCACATGAAAAAGACCTTGCTCCCGTAAAGACTGCAGCCTAGAAAACCTTATGAGGCAGTTCTCCTCTGAGACATGGGGTAACTATGAGTGGATACTGACTGGATGGCAACTAAAAGCAACATATAACAGTCTATACTCATCGAATTGTACAATTTAAATTTATACAGTTGATTATATGTACATTATATCTCAATAAGTATATCTCAATAAAATTGACTTAAAAACAAACCAATCAGTATAATTATTACCTGTATTGAACAGTCAAGAAAATTGGATTTTTAGAGATATTAACCTGCCTAAAATGACATAGGGAAACTGATGTTAGAATTTATGTCAGTTAGAATCAGTTATATTCTTTTTCTTATAATTTATTTTATTTTTGTTGTTGTTGTTAAGAATATACACAGCAAAACATCATACATTGATTCCACAATTTCTACATGTATAATTCAGTTCCATTGATTACATTTTTTGAGTTGGGCAACCATTGTCACCCTCCTTTTCTGAGTTGTTGCTCCCCCATTAACATAAACTCAAATGCAAAAAAATCAAGCCCATTGCCTTCAAGTCAATTCCGATTCATAGAGACCCTGTAGGACAGAGTAGAAGTGCCCCATAGAGTTTCCAAGGAGCCCCTGGTGGATTCGAACTGCTGACCATTTGATGAGCAGCTGTAGCTCTTAACCGCTGTGCCACCTGGGTGTTCAGCATAAACTCATTGCCCCCTAATTTTCAGATGTAATCTTTCCAGTTGCTGTTGTCAGTTTGATCTCATATATTGTTATGTGCCTTGGAGTTGATTCCAACTCATAGTGACCCTATGTACAACAGAAAAAAACACTGCCGGGTCCTAGGCAATTCTCATAATCGTTGTTATGCTTGAGCCCGTTGTTGCAGCGCTGTGTCAATCCATCTCATTGACGGTAGTCCTTTTTTTGCTGAACCTGTACTTTACCAAGCATGATGTACTTCTCCAGGGACTGGTCCCTCCTGATAACATGTCCAAAGCATGTTAGACGTAGTCTAACCATCCTTGCTTCTGAGGGGCATTCTGGTTGTACTTCTTCCAAGACAGACTTGTTCATTCTTTAGGCATTCCGTGGTATATTCAATATTCTTTGCCAACACCATGATTCCAAGGCATCAATTCTTCTTCAGTCTTCCTTATTCATATTGTCCAGCTTTCGCATCTATATGAGGTGATTGAAAACACTGTGGCTTGCATCAGGTGCACCTTACTCTTCAAGGTGACATCTTTGCTTTTGAACATTTTAAAGAGGTCTTTTGCAGCAGATTTGCCTAATAAAATGTGTCTTTTGATTTCTTCACTGCTGCTTCCATGGGTGTTGATTGTGGATCCGAGTAAAATGAAATCCTCGACAACTTCAATCTTTTCTCCGTTTATCATGATGCTGCTTATTTGTCCAGTTGTGAGGATTTTTGTTTTCTTTATGTTGAGGTGTAATCCATACTGAAGGCTATGGTCTTTGATCTTCATCAGTAAGTGCTTCAAGTCCTCTTCAATTTCAGCAGTCAAGGTTGTGTCATCTGCATATGGCAGGTTGTTATTGAGTCTTCCTCCAATCCTGATGCCCCATTCTTCTTTGTACAGTCCACCTTCTCAGATTATTTGTTCCGCATACAGATTGAATAATTATGGAGAAAGATACAACCCTGATGCACACTTTTCCTAACTTTAAACCACATAGTATCTTCTTCTGTTCAAATGACTGCTTCTTGGTCTAAGTACAGGCTCCTCATGAGCATAATTAAGTGTTCTGGAATTCTCGTTCTTTCCAGTGTTATCCATAATTTGTTATGATCCACACAGTTGACTGCCTTTGCATAGTCAATAAAACACAGGTAAACATCTTTCTGGTATTCTCTGCTTTCAGTCAAGAGCCATCTGACATCAGTAATGATATCCCTTGTACCAAGTCATCTTCTGAATCTGGCTTGAATTTCTGGCTATTCCCTGTCAATGTACTGCTGCAACCATTTTTGAATTATCTTCAGTAAAGTTTTACTTGTGTGTGATATCAGTGATAGTGTTCGATAATTTCTGCATTCTGTTGAGTTACCTTTCTTTGGAAATGGATACAAATATGGATCTCTTCCCATTGGTTGGCTAGGTAGCTGTCTTCCAGATTTTATGAGTGAGCACCTCCAATTCTGAATACATTTGTTGAAACATCTCAATTGATATTCCATCAATTCTTGGGGTCTTGTTTTTTGTCAATGTCTTCAGTGCAGCTTGGACCTCTTCCTTCAGTACCATCGTTCTTGATCATATGCTACCTCCTGAAATGGTTGAATGTCAACCAATTCTTTTTGTTACAGTGACTGTGCATTCCTTCCATCTTCTTTTGATGCTTCCTGTATCATGTAATATTTTTCCTTTAGAATCCTTCAGTATTGCAACTCAAGGCTTGAATTTTTTATTCAGTTCTTTCAGCTTGAGAAATGCTGAGCGTGTTCTTCTCTTTCAGTTTTCTGTCTCCAGGTCTTTGCACATTTCATTATAATACTTTATCTTCTGGAGCCACTCTTCTAAATCTTCTGTTCAGCTCTTTTACTTTATCATTTCTTCATTTCACTGTAGTTACTCTGTATTCAATAGCAAGTTTCAGAGTCTCTTCTGACATCCACTTTGATCTTTTCTTTCTTTCATGTCTTTTTAATGATGTAGCAGTTAAGAGTTAGGCTGCTAACCAAAAGATCGATAGTTAGAACCCACCAGGCCCTCTTTGGAAACCCTGTGGGGCAGTTCTACTCTGTCCTGTAGGGTTGCTATGAGTCAGAATCACCTTGACAGCAAAGGGTTTGGTTTTTTTGGTTTTGCTTTCTTCCTGTATTATGTCCTTGATGTCATTCCACCATTTGTGTAGTCTTCCATCATTAGTGTTCAATGGATCAAATTGGTCCAGAGATGCTCTCTAAATTCTTGGGGGATATTCTCAAGGTTGTACTTTGGCTCCCATGGACTTGTTCTAATTTTCTTCAATTTGAGCTTGACCTTACATATGAGCGGTTGAAGATCTTTTCCACAGTTGACCCATGGTATTATTCTGACTGATGATATTGAGCTTTTCCATAGTCTCTCTCCACAGATTTAGGCAATTTGATACCTCTGTATTCTATCTGGTGAGGTCCAGGTGTATAATCGCCGTTTATGTTGTCAACAAAAGTTATTTGCAATGAAGAAGTCATTGTTCTTGCAAAATTCAATTCAGCAATCTCCAGCATCATTTCTATCATTAAGGCCATATTTTCTGACCACCAGTTCTTCTTCTTTGTTTCCAACTTTTGAACTCCAATTGCCAGTAATTATCAATGCATTTGACTGCATGTTTGATCAATTTCGCACAGTAGAAGATGGTAAAAATCTTCAATTTCTTCATATTTGACCTTAGTGTTTGATGTGTAAATTTGAATAATAGTCATATTAACTGGTCTTCCTTGTAGGTGTATGGATATTATCCTATCACTGACAGTGTTATACTTCAGAGAAGTTCTTGAAAAGTTCTTTTTGGCAATGAACGTGACACCATTTGTCCTCGATTTGTCATTTCCACCATAGTAGGTCATATGATTGTCTGATTCAAAATGGCCAATACCAGTCCATTTTAGCTCACCAATGCTTAGGATATTGATCTTTTTGCATTCCATTTCATTTTTGAAGACTTCCCGTTTTCTGAGTTTTATACTTCTTACACTCCACGTTCTGATTACTAATGTATGTTTGCAGCTGTTTCTTCTCATTTTGAGTCATGTCACATCAGCAGATGAAGGTCTGGAAAGCTTGACTGTATCCACATCATTAAGGTCAACTCTAATTTGAGGAGGCAGCTCTTCCCAAGTTGTATTTTGAGGGTCTTCCAACATGAAGGGCTTATCATCTGGCACTATATCAGACAGTGTTCTGCTACTATTCATAAGGTTTTTACTGGCCAGTTTTTTCAGAAGTAGCCTTCCAGATCCTTCTTTCTAGTCTGTCTTTGGAAGCTCCACTGAAACCTGTCCAGCATGATTGACCCTACTGGTATTTGAAATACTGGAGACAAAGCTTCCAGTATCACACCAACATGTAAGCTACCACATTAAGACAAACTGACAAACGTGGTAGGCCCCCACATAAACTGTTGCTGTCAAGTTGATTCCGACTCATAGTGACCCTATAGGACAGAGTAGAACTGCCCCATAGAGTTTCCAAGAAGCGCCTGGTGGATTTGAACTGCTGACCTTTTTGTTAGCAGCCATAGCACTTAACCACTGTACCACCAGGGTTTCTAGGATCCCATATAGATAGGTCTTAAAAGAGCACAATGCTTAAGGCAGACATTCTTTACTAGTTAAGTTAAACTATTGTTTGGTTTAAGGTTTAAAGATTCATTTTGGTTCAAACATTTTAAATTAGTGTGGCTATAGATAATGTATGTCAAAGAATGGGCTGGCAAGCAGATAGCAGCTGGTTGTTAAAATGACAATTAGTCCTTTGGTGTAAACGGTTATCAACATGAATATATGCCAAACCCCACATACATTTCCCAATACACCCCTCTTTTTGTTTTTCACCCCAGCTGCTCATGCCAGTTAGGTCACAGTGACAAGAAAAAATAGAAACTCTACCACAGCAATTAATTCTTCACATATCCTGTCTTTTATTTTTACCTAATTAACTATTGGGCAGAATTAACTATTTGGTATTGAAGGAAGAAGTCCAAGCTGCACTGAAGGCATTGGCGAAAACAAGGAATTGATGGAATACCAATAGAGATGTTTCAGCAAACTGATACACCACTGGGGGTGCTCACTTGTCTATGCCAATAAATTTGGAAGACAGCTACCTGGCCAGCCGACTGGAAAAGATCCATATTTGTGCCCGTTCCAAAGAAAGATGATCCAACAAAATGTGGAAATTATTGAACAATATCATTACTATCACACACAAGTAAAATTTGGCTGAAGATAATTGAAAAATGGCTGCAGCAGTACATTGACAGGGAACTGCCAGAAATTCAAGACAGATTCAGAAGAGCATGTGGAATGAGGGATGACAGTGCTGATGTCAAATGGATGTTGGTTGAAAGCAGAGAATACCAGAAAGATGTTTACATATGTTTTATTCGTTACGCAAAGGCATTTTACTGTGTGACTCATAACAAATTATGGATAACGTTGCGAAGAGTGGGAATCCCAGAACACTTGTGCTCTTGTGAAACTTTACATAGACCAATAGACAGTCATTCAAACAGAACAAGGGGATACTGCATGGTTTAAAATCAGGAAAGGTGTCCTTCAGGGTTGTATCCTTTCACCATACTTACTCGATCTGTATGCTGAGCAAATAACCCGAGAAGCTGGACTATATGAAGAAGAAAGGGACATCAGGATTGGAGGAAGACTCATTAAAAACCTGCTATATGCAGATGGCACAACCTTGCTTGCTGAAAGTTAAGAGGACTTGACGCATTTACTGATGAAGATCAAAGACTATAACTGCAGTATGAATTGCACCTCAACTTAAAAAAATATCTTCACAACTGAACCAATAAGCATCATCATGATAAATGGAGAAAAGATTGAAGTTGTCAAGGATTTCATTTTACTTGGATCCACAATCAATGCCAACAGAAGCACCAGTCAAGAAATCGAATGACATATTGCATTAGGCAAATCTGCTGCAAAAGACCTCTTTAAAGTGTCGAAAAACAAAGATGTCACTGTGAGGGCTAAGGTGCGCCCAACCCAAACCATGGTATTTTCAGTTGCTTCATATGCACCTGAAAGCGAGACAATGAATAAGGAAGACTGAAGAAGAATTGATGCCTTTGAATTATATCATTGGTGAAGAATACTGAATATACCATGGATTGTCAGAAGAATGAACAAATCTGTCTTGGAAGAAGTACAGCCTTAGAATGAAGGATGGTGAGACTTTGTCTTATGTACTTTGGACATGTTATCAGGAGGAACCTGCACATGCTTGGTAAGTTAGAGGATCAGTGAAAAACAGGAAGATTATCAACGAGATGGATTGACACAGCGGCTGCCACAATGGTCTCAAACATAGCAACAATTGTGAGGATGGTGCAGTGTTTCCTTTTGTTGTACGTAGGGTCGCTATGAGTTGGAACTGACTCAACAAAAACAACTATTTGTCTGATTGCTCACAAGTCATGTTCTATATACTTAGAAGCCATGAAAAACACTACCAGAATCTCAACATTTAAAGGATGAGTAAAAAATTTATAGTATATACAAACGGAATAGTAACATTTTGGTTGCTTGTATCTGCAATTTGTAATCTAATTTACAGAAGGATTCGAGGCAATAATTCAGTTTTTCCTGACCACACTGTTTGATAATTACCTTTGTTGTCGGGCTAGATTCTTTGATAATACATTTGGATATAAATTCATAGGTAAATTTAATATAACCAGCTGCTAAGTATATATACACGAATATGTTTGGAAATATCTTTGACATACCTGCTGGACACACATACTTCTTTCTCTATTTTGCCTATTGCTTGGGACCCTCAGAATATTTTTTCTGTTCTCTTTTGAGAAGACATTGGACTAAAGAGCTGTCATGCTGAGAGGACATTAGCTTGCAGGCTGCACCCTCTGCATAAGGGTGCTATGCTAATTTTTCTACAGCAACAAGTGAAAGAGGATTGTCATGGTAGTGCTCGTGAGGGTGCCTAGAGGGGACAGCACAGGTGGCAAGCAAATGCAGAAGGCATACATTATTTGCACAAAAATATGTTGTATTACAGGAACTCTTACATATTATACACACTCACATGTACAATTGGCCTTATCTTTCATGTAGTTTTAGTTAACTCCTAGTGCCAGTAGTATCTTTCACTAGAGTCAATAAGAACATCTAAACAATAACTACAGGAAAGAGAAGATCTATTTTATCTATTATCCTATTTATCAGTCCTATTAATCATGGAGGAGTTAATATATGACCTTCAGTTTTCAAAATGCAAAAATAGAAAACTCATATTTGCTTACAGTGTCATATTGATCGTTTGAAGATCAATTATGATAGCATATTCAAAATTGCTGTAAAAATATCAAAAACTTATACAATTAAATTTTACAGACTATATTAGAGGACAAAGATTTTCCCCACACTCTCCCTGTTTCTGGAGGTCAGTTCTGGGACTCCTAAACTGAGTTACATATTGAAGCTCTTACCAGTCAGGAAGCCTTTTTTCTCTCATCTTCACAACTTTATTATACCTTTAACAGGAGCAAAACAATATTATTTTACGCTAGAACAGGGATCAGCAAACTGTGTTGCACCGGGCAAACCGGGCACACTGTCTGGCTTTATACAGTTCATGAGCTAAGAAAATGTTTTCATATTCCTAAATGGTTGGGAAAAATTAAAATAATAATAATGTTTTATAACACATGAAACAATTTGTTGTTGTTAGGTGCCATCGAGTCAGTTCTGACTCATAGCGACCCTATGTACAACAGAACAAAGCATTACCCTGTCCTGTGCATCCTGACAAGTGTTGTTGTGCTTGAGTCCATCGTTGCAGCCACTGTGCCTATCTTGTTGAGGATCTTCCTCTTTTTCAATGACCCTCTAATTTACGAAGCATGATATTCTTCTCTAGGGACTGGTCCCTCCTGATAATACGTCCAAAGTACCTAGGCTAAGTCTCGCCGTCCTCACTTCCAAGGAGTATTCCAGCTGTACTTCTTCCAAGACAGATTTGTTTGTCCTTTGGCAGTCCATGGTATATTCAGTATTCTTCAGCAATACCGTAATTCAAAGGTGTCAGTTCTTCGTTGGTCTTCCTTATTCATTGTCCAGATTTCCCACTGCATATGAGGCACTTGAAAACACCATGGCTTTGAGTCAGGTGCATCTTAGTCTTCTGGGTGACATCTTTGCTTTTTAACACTTTAAAGAGGTCTTTTGCAGCAGATTTGCCCAGTGCAACATGTAGTTTGATTTCTTGACTACTGCTTCCATGGGTGTTGATTTTAGATCCAAGTAAAATGAAGTCCTTGACAACTTCAATATTTTCTCTGTTTACCATGATGTTGTTTATTGGACCAGTCGTGAAGATTTTTGTTTTCTTTATGTGGAGGTGCAGCTCATACTGAAGGATGTAGTCTTTGATATTCATCAGTAAGTGCTTCAAGTCCTCTTTACTTTCAGCAAGCAAAGTTGTGTCACCTGCATATCACAGGTTGTTAATGAGTCTTCCTTCAATCCTGATGCCCCATTATTCTTCACATAGTTCAGCTTCTCAGATTATTTGCTCAGCATACATATTGAATAAGTGTGGTGAAAAGACACAACCTTGATGCCACCTTTCCTAGCGTTAAACTCGCAGTATCCCCTTGTTCTATTCTAAAGACTGCCTCTTGGTCTAAGTACTGGTTCCTCATTAGCAAAATTAAGTGTTCTGGAATTCCCATTCTTTGCAATGTTATCCATAATTTGTTATGATCCATTCAGTTGAATGCCTTTGCATAGTCAGTAAAATATAGGTAAACATCTTTCTGGTATTCTCCACTTTCAGCCAATCTCCATCTGACATCAGCAATGATATCCCTTGTTCCATGTCCTCATCTGTATCCTGCTTGAATTTCTGGAAGTTCCGCGTCTATGCACTGCTGCATCTGCTTTTGAATGATCTTCAATATAATTTTACTTGCTTGTGGTATTAACAATATTGTTCAATAATTTCCACATTCTGTTGGATCACCTTTCTCTGGAATGGGTACAAATGTGGATCTCTTCCAAATTTCTTGGCATAGACAAGTGAGTACCTCCAGTGTTGCATCCGTTTGTTCAAACATCTCAATTGGTATTCTCTCAATTCCTGGGAACTTGTTTTTTGTCAATGCCTTCAGTGCAGCTTGGAATTCTTCCTACGGTACCATCAGTTCTTGATCATATGCTCTCTCCTGAAATGATTGAACATCGACCAATTCTTTTTGGTGCAGTGACTCTGTGCATTCCTTCCATCTTCTTCCGATGCTTCCTGCATTGTTCAATATTTTCCCCATAGAATCCTGTAATATTGCATGTTGAGGCTTGAATTTTTTCTTCAATTCTTTCAGCTTGAGAAATGCCAAGTGTGTTCTACTCTTCTGGTTTTCTAACTCCACGTCTTTGTACATTCCATTATAATACTTTACTTTGTTTTCTCAAGCCTCACTTTGAAATCTTCTATTCAGTTTTTTTTACTTCATTTCTTCCTTTTGCTTTAGGTATTCTATATTCAAGAGTAAGTTTCAGAGTCTCTTCTGACATCCATTTTGATCTTTTCTTCCTTTCCTGTCTTTTTAATGACCTCTTGCTTGCTGCATGTATGCTGTCCTTGATGTCATTCCACAGCTTGTCTGGTCTTTGGTTATTAGTGCTCATGGGTCAAATCTATCTTGAGATGGTGTCTAAATTCAGGTGGGATATGATCAAGGTCGTATTTTGGCTCCCATGGACTTGCTTTAATTTTCTTCAACTTCAACTTGAATTTACACAGGAGCAATTGATGCTGTGTTCCGCAGTTGGCCCCTAGTGGTGTTCTGACTGATGATATTGAGCTTCTCCATCATCTTTTTCCACAAATATAGTTGATTTGATCCCTGTGTATTCCATCTGATGAGGTCCACGTGTATAGTTGCCATTTATGTTGTTGAAAAAGGTATTTGCGTAAAGCAGACACTGGTATTGCGAAATTCTATCATGTGATATCTGGTGTTGTTTCTGTCACCAAGGCCATACTTTCCAATTACCAATTCATCTTTGTTTCCAACTTTCACATTCCAATCGCTAGTAATTATCAGTGTAACTTGATTACGTGTTTGATTAATATCAGTCTGCAGAGGTTGGTAAAGATCTTCAATTTCTTCATCTTTGGCCCTAGTGTTTGGTGTGTACATTTGAACGATAGTCATATTAACTGGTCTTTTTGTTAGGCATATAGATATTATCCTATCACTCATAGCATCGTACTTCAGGATACATCTTGAAATGTTCTTTTTGACGATAAACAAGACACCATTGCTCATTGATATGTCATTCCTGGCATAGTAGACCATGATTGTCTAATTCAAAATGCCCAATACCAGTCCATTTCAGATCACTGATGCCTGGGATATCAATGTTTATGCGTTCCATTTCATTTTTGATGACTTCCCATTTTCCTAGATTCATACTTTGTATATTCCACCTTCTGATTATTAATGGATATTTGCAGCTGTTTCTTCTCATTTTGAGTTGTGCCATAAAACTTATATCGAATTCCATTTCCATGGTCAATAAATACAATTTAATTGGTACACATCCATGTTAAAAATTCCTGTGTTGTAATGGCTGCTTTTGTGCTACAATGGCAGAATTTAATAGTTGCAACAGAGACCGTGTGCAGTGTTCTCATCATTTTGCACTGCTGTTAGGCATGCTACAAATAACAGTGATGTAGTTATAAGTCAACAGCATTTTGAATGCCACATTTATTGTTATTCTGCAGCTTTCTTTTTATGTTATTGATTGAATTGTGTGTCCCCAAAAAAAGATATGTTGATGTCCTAACCCATGGTACCTGTGAATGTAAACTTGTTTGGAAACAGGGTCTTTGAAGATGTTATCAGTTAACATGAAGGCATTTTTGTGCATGCTGGGTCCTAATCCATGACAGTGGTGTTCTTGTAAAAGAAAAGAGACACAGAGACAGAGAAACATAGATGGAAGAAAGCCATGTGAAAATGGAGACAGAGATTTTTAGGCTTTTAAGATTCTGTTCTTAAAGGCTACCTACTGTAGTCCTTGAAAACTAATACACTAATGGGTACCCATCACATGATAATAAGAAAAGATGAGAACAGTGAACTTTTAATGTTGTGTTTTAAGTTGCAGTGAAGTGTCAATTATTTTGTTATCAAATCAGAGGATAAATAATTCTGTTTATTATGCAATGGTACTATTAACGGTTGACACCAAGTAGATTCTGACTCACTAGCAACACTGTAGGACAGAGTAGAACTGCCCCATAGGATTTCCAAGGAGCGGCTAGTGGATTTGAACCGCTGACCTTTTGGTTAGCAGCTGAGCTCTTAACCAGGGCTTTAAAGATACTATAGCAGTACTAAAAGAATACAAAATACATCTACATTACTGGAATAAGTGCTCAATGCAAGATTCCCAACTCACAGAAAAACAATAATCAAAAAATTAGAAAATTAAAAATGGATTATCATCATGGCTGAATTTCTTCATATATAATAAAATAAAAATGAAGCTATAACAAAATATTATCTGAGTGGCTTACTTGTTAACCAAGTTAACCAAGCAAGGAGAACCTTTTATTGCTGACAAATTAATTGAATTATGTTTGATTACGGCAGCTGAAGAAGTGTGTACCAAAAAAATAAATTGTTAAAAGCAATTAGCCTTTTGATGAGAGAAATTTCATGAAGAGTTGAAGACTTTGGGAACAACATCAATAGTCAAATAAAAAACAAGGCAAATGATTCTTACTGGTTTTCCTTGGTTCTTGATGAAATAACAGTGCTATTTATATTGCTCGTATTTTGTTGGTTATTAGATGTGTCAATGCCAAGTTGGAAGTGAAGAATTAAGCTGTATAAATAGTCTGTGTGGAATAACTATAGAATAAAATATTTTTAAAGTAGTTAAAAATGAAAATTCAGTACAATCTGAAGTGGAATCTTCTAAGATGTATTACAACTGCTAGAAGTAAAAATAGATGTGGGGCAGAAAAAGGCCTAGTTGAGCAAATTTACAGAACTTATGAAAACACAAGATATTTAAGCCTAAAATAATTCAGTGTATTATTCATCAGCAGGTACTTTACAGAAGATATTAAATTCCACCGTAAACAATTTAACCAGAAGTGTAATTGATGAACTTCCCTTAGTCTTGTGGACTTAACCATTATCAGTTCTATGAATTTTAGTCAGAAATACAAGCTGAATAACCTAACATGCCTTATCACACTGAAGTCTGATGAGTTAGCTGTAGCAAACTTTTACTGAATTTTTTTTTTATCTCAGGGCCAAGATTGACTTTTTTTTTGAATGAGAAGTATCTCTTTCAATCCTATTATCAAACACCAAATGACTTTGGAAATCAGCTTTTGCTACAGATTAGATATTGTGCCTCAAAGAAATCAACCTGAAATTAAAAGGTAGAATAGTATTTGTATGCAAAACTTATATTGCAATTAGTTGTTTTGATGACAGCTAACATTATTTGAATCACAAGTAATATCAAGATGCTTTGTATACTTCTCATGTTCTCAAAAGTAAAAACAAGAAGTGAAATCTTTATTTGAACACAAATTTGTAATGGATATATTTTCTTAGTTCAAATTACATTTTCAAAAGAAATTTTCATATTTAAAATCCATTTAACTGTGCAATTGAGCAACTTCCACTTAACTTTTAATTGGAAGTGATTATTCTGCAATGTAACGACATGCTAAAAGGTAAATGTCAAAGGAAGAATCTAATAGACTTCTGTAAATGTCTTCCAAGCAGTAAATATGCCCAATAAAAAGTATATGCTTGTGGATTAATATCAGTAACTCATAGTATCTGTGTTAAGACATTTTAAAGATGAAATGCATAAAATCTCATTACTGATCAGAAATAATATATGAAATTATGCAATCAATTTTAATGATAGAAAACACTTTTAAATGCAATCAAGCAAAACATTATCATTTGCCCCAAAGAAAAGCAGTTTATTTTTTTCTCATTAATACACCTGTGAGATCTAAAATTATGTTCAAGTACTATTATTATATTTTGAATTACCTCAATGAAAAAAATCTGTGAAAGAAATTTATTATGTAAATATCTACATAATGTCCTAATTGTTCCTCTTAATCCACCAAGCCTAAAATGTTTCCTACCTGAACTTTTACAGAAGAAGTTTGCTGACTGCTGGTATAGAAGATTCAAGAGTTAATGTGAAAGTATGTCTGTTCTTTTTCTGGCATTATTAACACTGAATTATTATTAGAATAGTAGGATTGTTGGGGCAATGGTAAAATATGTGAGAAAACTAAAACACAGGGTTTCCTTTCTTCCATGTATTTGGTAGCAATAGGAAAGATGCCAGAACAATGTTTTGATATGATTTCTGATACAACAGTACTCATGCTTGCAGCTCTTGCCTCTGCTTTCTACCTCTACAGTAACAAGAACATGGGTATGCACAAAGGCAAATATTTTCTTTCTGATGCTTACTTCTCATTCATAAGGCAGACTGGTAAGTTGATTCAAAGCCTTCTGTCAGACCATCTATCATGTTTGCTTCTGTCGTGAGTATCTGCTCATATTAGTACTCGAATACTCGGGAAGTCTCATATATTATTGCTCAGTGGCTGGATGATAGATTTGGACTTAGAAGGAGATAAAAGATCTATTTTAGCAGAAGTCCATCAAACAACAAACTAGTAATTTTGTTGTGCCTTTGTTTTTGAAACTTCAAATAACTCCTTATGGAGCTGAAGAATAGTGATCAGAAGGGTAGGATTCAGGTATTCAGAAACAGTTTGGTCATAACATCAGTTTTTAGCTCAATCAAACTGTATTATTTTATTAGCTATTTCTAATACTTGTAGGTGGTTTCCTAGGGCCTCTGGGAGACTAATGTTTGACAAATGACACTGGATATAAAGGACTGATGATTCTGTTACGTTGCCATTTACATTCTTATAAAGCTGCTGAAATTCTCATAAAGTTTTTCGACACTGAAAACATTTTTTAAGTTCTTGAGGAGAAATCACTCAGTATTATATGAATTTATCTGAGAATTGTGCTTTTTAACCACTATGGAAGAAGTAAAAATCTTTACTTCCCATTTCACTATTTTATCAATCCTAGAAGCAGAAAAACAATACTATTTCCTCAGCCTTATCACGTACTCACTCTGGCTTAAAGCTAAATTGTTAAGCCCATAGTTATCTTTCCATCATACTATTTTTTAGCAGCTCCTATCAGGTCTGCCATACAATTAAATCAGTTTTTTTTTGTTGTTGTTTTTTTTCTGATGATTGTGGTTCACCACTACACATTCAGATACAGAAGATCTGTTAAGAGTTATAAATTATCCTATAACTCTACCAAGTACCGTGTCAGAGAACCACTGTTTATTGCAGACAGCAAAGTCTATGACAGTGTTCAGACTATTATGCTGGAAGAACTTTAAAGACTTCAAAATATATATTTCTTCTACTTAGTTGCATTATTTTTCACTTTTGAATACAAATAGTGCAAAATTTAAACAACATTTAGCTGCTGTTTTAGGGATTGTCTTGGTATAGAAACTATTATATTCCAAAATTATTTTTAATCTTGATCATATAAATAATCTTTTCTTAGCTTTCAGGATTAACAAAATTCATATGCAAAAGATGAGAATCAGTAGAAATAATGAAAACTTGGATGGAATTAGGAAACAAAGATGAATAAGTGATATTTAAAATATTAATTTTTAAGGTAGGGATGATATATTCATAAACAAAATATCCTAGAAAGCTGTGCTCTGGGCATTCTGTGTTAAAACATGCACAGAATTGCTTCCTAACAAATTGGCAAGACCTGCTTCCTAACAAATGTCACTATAGGATATCAATTCTTTTTTTTTTTTTTTTTTTGTACTTGAAGATAAAATTTCATAAAGATGTGTTAATAACTAAGGCTCTCAATTTTTTTTTTTTTTTAATATATATTTTATTGTACTTCAGGTGAAAGCTTACAGAGCAAATAGTTTCTCATGAAATAGTAGTACACATGTTGTTTTTTTTGACATTGGTTAACAACCCCACAACGTATTAAGCCTCTAAATTCTCAACCTTTTTTTTTGATGAAAATTACAGATGGCCAAAGATACACCGTTTCAAAATTTTCTACATTCACAGTTCAGTGACATTGACTACGCTCTTCCAACTGTGCTGTTATTCTCACTTAAGATGAAGGCTTACAGAACAAAATAGTTTTTCATTTAACAGTTACTACACATGTTGCCCTATGACAATGGTTAACAATCTCACAGCACATCAAGAATATCCTTACTCCACCTTGTGTTCCCTATCACCAGGGGGCTTCCTTGTCCCCTTCTGTCTTCTGGACCTTGTCAGTGGACTATTGTACCTCTTTAGTCTCCTTTGTTTGTTTATTTATTTATTTATTTTTATTTTATTTAAACACCATTTCAAAACTTTTTACTTACACATTTAAGTGATATTGACTATGCTCTTCCAATTGTGCTGCCATTCTCACCCAAGATGAAGGCTTACAGGACAGAACAGCCTCCCATTTAATAGTTACTACAAATGTTGCCCCATAGCAGTGGTCAACAATCTCACAATACATCGACAGTGTCCTTATTCAATTTGTGTTCCTTATCATCAGTTTCCTACTCTCCCTCTGCCTTCTGGCCCTTGTCACCGGACTCCTGTACATCGTTAGTCCCATTTAGTTTTACTGGGGTGTCCATTCCCAGGCTTAACATCGAACCTTGAAGGTAACTTCCCCTCTGAGCTGAAAGGGTGTCTGGGGGCCACACTCTCGAGGTTTCTCTAGTATTCTTTAGGCCAGTATATCTGGTCTTCTTTTTTTTTTTTTTTTTTTTGGGAGTTAAAATTATGCTCTACATCCTACTCCAGCTCTGCCCAGAACCCTCTGTTGTGATCCTGGTCAAAGGAGTCATTGGTGGTAGTCGGGCACCATCCAGCTGTACTGGGCTCAGTCCCGTGGAGGCCTTGGTAGCTGTGGACCATTAGTCCTTCGGACTAATCTTTTCCTTGTATCCTGTTCTCTTCATTCTCCCTTGTTCCCGAAGGGATGAGATCAGTGGAGTATCTTAGATGGCCGCTCATAGGCTTTTAAGACCCCAGACACTACTCACCAAGGTAGAATGTAGAGCATTATCTTTATAAGTAGTGTCATGCCAATTGAGCTAGATGTTCCCCGAGATCATGGTCCCCAGAAGGCTCTCAATTTTTAGAACAGATGTTTGCATGCATGCTTTGCTGCATTGTGAATAATGACAAATGCAATTGCCTTTCAAAATTCTAGAATGTTTGCTATGCAGAAATATTAGAATGTAGTACAGATTCCCCAAATTTACAAATTATTGTCTGATCTGTATGTAATGCATATATATTTTTTCACATCATTGATGGTGCTCTGTCACGCTCATCAAATTAATTGTATTAATTTCAGCTACATTTATACCAACACCTTCCTAAGAGCCTTATATTCAGCTTATTACTGTCTAATCTCTGGGAATGTGATGACGCTAATTTAGTAGATAATAGCTTTGACATTTGATGAAAGATTAAAAAAAAAAAATTCAACTTACTAAGCTCCAAGGAGGATGATATTATATAAACTTAAATAGAACAATTTATCATTGTGAATTAGATCTAAGATATTTGAGTATTACTTTGTGATACATAAAATGATGTGACTGTACTGACAAGTTGGTATCGTGAATCACAGTTTGTATATCCAGTTTTGAAATTGTTTTCTTTTATGCTATGTTGTTGTTGTTAGGTGCCTTTGAGTTACTTTTGACTCATAGTGACCCTTTGTACAACAGAATGAAACACTGCCAGGTCCTGCTCCATCCTCACAGTCATTGCTATGTTTGAGCCCGTTATTGCAGCCACTGTGTCAATCCATCTAATTAAGCGTCTTCCCCTTTTTCGCTGACCCTTTACCTTACCAAGCATGATGTCATCTCCAGGGTCTAGTTCCCCCTGATAATGTGTCCACAGTACATAAGACGAAGTCTCGCCATCCTCACTTCTAAGGAGTACTCTGGCTGAATTTCTTCCAAGATAGATTTGTTCGTTCTTCTGGCAGTCCATGGTATATTCAAAATTCTTCTCCAACACCATAATCCAAAGGCATCAATTCTTCTTAGGTTTTCCTTATTCATTGTCCAGCTTTCACATGCATATGAGGCGATTGAAAATATCATGGCTTGGGTCAGGCAAACCTTAGTCCTCAAAGTGACATCTTTGCTTTTCAACACTTTAAAGAAGTCATTTATAGCAGATTTGCCCAATACAGTACATCATTTAGTTTCTTGACTACTGCTTCCATGGGTGTTGATTGTGGATCCAAGTAAAATGAAATCCTTCACAACTTCGGTCTTTTCCCTGTTTATCATGATGTTGCTTACTGGTCCGATGTGAGGATATTTTTTTCTTTACGTTGAGGTGTAATCCATACTAGAGGCTGTAGCCTTTGATTCTCATCAGTAAGTGCTTCAAGCCCTCTTCAGTTTTAGCAAGTAAGTTTGTATCATCTGCATAACGCAGGTTGTTAATGAGTTCTGATGCCATGCTCTTCTTTGTGTAGTCCAAGGAGTTCTATTTGTATGCTGTAGACTAGGAGAAGTTACCCAAGACTAGAAAGTTATAATCTGATGCAGTTTCCTGATATGTGAAATCTCCAGCCTTTTTTGTATCTCCTTCATTGATGTTGGCACTTGAGGATAAGCTTTGATCTCCTGAATGGTGTCTTCATTGAATGGGTCTTCTAAAAACTTTTAATTGATTATTTTTATGCTTAGTTCTGCCTCGAATACCTTGATGTGTAAATATGACAGAGTTTTCTCTGAGAAATCAATTGTAACATTGAGGAACCTCCTGCAATTATCTCTTTTAAATTAAAGATCATAATTCCTTGGAATAACCTAGGGATTTTTTTTTTAATTGAGAAATAATTCATCTATCATAAAACTCACCATTTGATAGTGTGCAATTCAGTAGTTTTTACTGTATCAGCAGTTGTGCAACACTGTCTGATTCCCAAACGTTTTCAGGAACCCGAAAGAAACCCCCAATGCATTAGCAGTGACTCCCTGATCTCTTCTTCCCTTTTCTCCTAGAACCCCAAATCTATTTTCTATTTCTATGGATTTCAAGTATTTTAGAATTTTATATAAATAGAATCATACAGTATATAGCTTATTTTTGTCTCAGTTTTTTCACTTAGCATAAAGTTTTCAAGGTTTATTTATGTTGTAGCACATATAAGTATTCCATTCCTTTTCAAGGTTGAATAATATTGGATTGTTTGATTATACCATATTTTGTTTATCTATTCATCTGTTTATAGTCATTTTGATTGTTTCCACTCTTTGGTTACTATGATTACTGCTACTATAAGAATTCATGTACAAGTTTTTTGTATGAACATATGCATTAGTTTCCTAGAGCTTCTATAACACATTTCCACAAAATGTAAGGCTTAAAACAACAGTAATAATTATTCTGTCACAGTTCTGGAGGCTAGAAGTCCAAATTCGGGGTATAAGCAGGGCTATGCTCCCTCTGAAGGCTCTAGGCGAAGATCTTGCCTTGTCTCTTCCAGCTTCTGGTACGCCCAGGCATTCCTTGGCTTGTGGCAGCCCAACTGCAATCTCTGCCTCCTTTCTAACATGACATTCTTCCCATGTATCTTATCTTCTTATGAAGACAACAGTCATAAAGTGATTAGGGCCCAGCCTAATGACCTCATCTTAATTTAGCTAATTACATCAACAATGACTCTTAGTTTTCTAGTGTTGCCATAACCAAAATACTGCAAGTGCATGGCTCTAAAGAACAGAAATTTATTGCCTCACAGTTTTGGAGACTGGTAGTCCAAATCAGGGATATTCTTTAGGGGAGAGTCCTTCGTTGTCGGTAGTTTAGGACATTTTCTTGCATTCCTTGGTTTGTAGAGTTCTCCTCACATGGCCTCTTCCCCCTGTGTGTGTCTCTGTCTCTGTTTTGCTCTTTTTTATAAAAAGACACCACTCAGAACAGATTAGGATTATGTCTCATCCTACTTCAGTAGGACTCATTAACATAACAAAAGAAAAACTTTATATGCAAACACGGTCACATTCACAAGTACAGAGGTTAGGACCTTAACACATGTATTTTAGGGGACACAATTCAATCCATAACAGAGTCTACTTCGAAAAAAAAGACATTGAGTTTCTGATAAATGTGATGAAAAAATTCACAAATGGTGAATGGTGATGGTTGAACAACATGATGAACGTATTTAATGTCACAGAACTGTACACGTGAAGATTGTTAAAACTGCAAATGTTTAGTTACCTATATGTTTACAACAATAATAAAAAAAAGTTACATTCACAGGTACTAGTGTTAGGACTTCAATGTAATTTCCACAAAGACAATTAAATTCATAACCATCTGCATATTGCCCTCAAAATTTATGTTCTTCCCACATTTAGAATACATTCAACCTATCCCAAAAGTTTTAACCCATTTCGGCATTAGCTGTAAGTCTAAAATCTCATCTAAATATTAGCAGCTTGGAAAATCCCAAATCTCCTCTTTTATCTAAGTCAGATATGGGTGAAACTGCACGTTTTCCATCTGGGTCACAATTCTTCATCTATAGATCTGTGAAACATAGAAAACAAGTTTTACTTATTGTTGTTTGTTATTTAGTAACTGTAAAGTCTGTATCTTTGTCATACATGCCACTGAAGTTTCTTCTCAGTTAGCTTAGCGGTCAGCTAATGATTGGAAATAAATTTCCTTAAACAATTTAATGGGAACTAATATGGTGGCAAAGTGGTTAAGAGCTCAGGCTGCTAACCAAAAGGTCGGCAGTTCGAATCCACCAGCCACTCCTTGGAAACCCAATGGGGTAGTTCTACTCTGCCCTGTAGGGTCGCTATGAGTAGGAATCGACTTGACAGCACTATACAACAACAACAATAAATCTCCCCGTCTTTGCTGTGGGGCTCTGTTTGCATTTGAGGCATTACTTCACCACTCAACCAGGTACTTTAAAGCCCTGCCTTAACCTTCACTTCTTGCTTGTAAGAGCCAAAATGTCAGTCAGAGATATGAGCTTAGAGCTTTCGCTGGTCATTCATGAGCATGTGCACAGCCCAAAGCCTTCTAGATTCCCAGGAATATGTCAGACTTTTTCACAGCCCCTATGGACATCTCAAGGAGCCCTGGTGGGACAGTGGTTAAGTGCTCAGCTGCTAACCCAAAGGTTGCAATCTTTCGAACCCACCAGCCACTCAGCGGGAGAAAGATGTGGCAGTCTTCTCCCATAAAGACTACAAACTTAGAAACCCTATGGGGCAGTTCTACTCTTTCTATAGAGTAAAGTTGGAATCAACTCGAAGGCAACATTTTTTTTTTTAATAGACATCTCATTCTTGAGCTTCTCCTTTTATGTTTTTTTGTTTAGTTTATTGTGTGTCCCAACTACGACCCATTGCCTCAGGAAGCCGTGATGTTAAAACATCTACAAATTTCCCCTGTGGAAAAGTTTTTTAGCACTGACCAAGTGTGATTGAAGTTGAAAAAAATAAGTCTTTCAAGTGAGGTCTTCCAAGGAATCACGAGATAGATAAAATAATATTACTTCTTTGGGAATGAGGCTTTGAAAGAGCTCCAGCCCAATTCTGCTGTCTCCAGAACTGGAAATGCTGTCTGTTATTTTTCAAGGTGGAGCTGAGGAAGGGGGGGCAACAGTTTAGTAGGTTAAAATACCACAAAGCTCACTGTTCTTAACAAGATTCAGTCATCAATTTCTTGACTAAATGGGTCACTGCAAGCCTTTGCTGAATTTGCAGGGTTATGAAAAAATTGATGTCAACAATTTTTTTTCCAGTGTTTTCATTGCTTTTATGGACGGGTGAAGTTTTGAAGGTTCTTACTTTGACATTTTGATTGACATCTGCTTACCCAAGTGTATTTTAACCAAACATTCTAGCAGACACACCACATTTATTGTTTAATGGTTTAAAAAATTGTTGGAGTCGTGTATATTTACGCTGTAGTGTACATAGCATTAGGAGCCCTGGTTGCACAGTGGTTAAGAGCTCAGGCTGCTAACCAAAAGATTGACAGTTCTAATCCACCATCTGCTCCTTGGAAACCTTATGAGACAGTTCTACTCAGGCCTGTAGGGTTATTATGAGTTGGAATTGCCTCGACAGCAATCCTTTTTTTTTTTTTTAAATGGGTACATAGCGTTATCAAAACTTAATGTTACTTATACTAAATAGACAATAGATAAGTGGTATCTTGGGTGAAGGGTGAGACAGTACACAATACAGGAGAAATTAGCACAGTTTATACTAGGAAAGGTCATGGAAGCCCAATAGACACATCCAAACTCCCTGAGGGACTGAATTGCTGGGTGCAGGGCTCTGGGGACCATGGTCTGGGGGAACATCTAGCTCAATTGGCATGACACAGCTTATAAAGACAGTGCTGTACATTCTACCTTGGTGAGTAGTGTCTGGGGTCTTAAAAGTCTGTGAGCGGCCATCTAAGATACTCCACTGGGCTCATCCCTTTGGGAGCAAGGGAGAATGAAGAGAACAGGATACAAGGAAAAGATTAGTCCGAAGGACTGATTGCCCACAGCTACCAAGGCCTCCACCAGACTGAGTCCAGTACAGCTAGATGGTGCCCGGCTACCACCACTGACTGCTCTGACCAGGATCACAACAGAGGCTTCTGGACAGAGCTGAAGAAGGATGTAGAGCATAATTCTAACTCACAAAAAGACCAGATTTACTGGCCTAAAGGAGACTGGAGAAATCCCGAGAGTATGGCCCTCAGACACCCTTTCAGCTCAGTGGTGAAGTTACCTCTGAGGTTCACTGTTCAGCCTGGGAATGGATAGCCCCGTAAAACCAAATGAGACTAATGAGGTACAGGAGTCCAGTGACAAGGGCCAGAAAGCAGAAGGGGACAAGGAAGCTGGTGATAGGGAACCCAAGGTTGAGTAAGGATATTGTTGATGTGTTGTGACATTGTTAACCATTGTCATAAGGCAACATTTGTAGTAACTGTTAAATGTGAAACTATTTTGTTCTGTAAGCCTTCATCTTAAGTGAGAATAACAGCACAATTGGAAGAGCGTAGTCAATGTCACTGAACTGTGTATGTAGAAATTTTTGAAATGGTGTATCTTTGGCTATGTGTATTTTCACCAACAAAAAAAGAGGTTGAGAAGTTAGAGGGTTGATATGTTGTGGGGTTGTTAACCAATGTCATAAAACAACATGTGTACTTCTGTTTCATGAGAAACTATTTGTTCTGTAAGCCTTCACCTGAATTACAATAAAAAAAAAGAGAGAGAAAAAAAAAACAACTTAACGTTACATGTTATACCACTTTGAAGACTTTGTCAGGCAGTATGTATTAAAAGTAAATAGCTCTTTTTTATAAAGAACATAAACAAAACTGAAAATCGTGTTTCAAATGTACTGACAATATTCTACATACTTTTTAAATTTAATAAATGCACATTTCATTGAAAAACTTATTCAACTTATAAATAGTAATAGATATTTATCTAAGAAAAATATTACAAAATATATATATAATATTGAAAAAGTGTACAAAACAATTGAAATTTTTTTTTCTAAAAGAGGGTTGAACAGTTTCTTCAACTGAAATTGATCACTATAAAATTATGTGCTTTCATGAATTGGGAAATCCTAGGAAGTTTGCCAGTCACTCCACAATTTTAATTTTGATGTTTTTATGACATTTTTATTTTTAAAAAAAAAAAGATGGCTTCTGTAAATCTCTTGTGAAATATATCCAATATCTTCTGTACTCTCGCTAAAAATCAGCCAACTGACTAAGATGAGTTCTCAAAGGATCATTCAGCCATTCATCCCCCTAAAACCAGACATTAAACACTTTTATAGGTGCTGAGCCATTTCAAAGATGAAATATGCTAAGTGGTGACTATGAAAGATCATTTGCAATATTTAAAGGTTTAATGGAAAGAGATAAAATTACTGATGTAAAGAGGTAGTTTAAATGTTTTGAACATACAGTGTTGGATTTTATTGAAAATAAAATCAAAAAGGGAAGGTGTATCCCTTAAGGCAGTGATATAACAAACAAATATGTTCTCTAGAGTAGAGGGTATTTCACATTTACTATGCTAGAGTTTAGAGATGCAAAGACAAATACCAATAAAATTAATTAAGAATTTGTAGATTTAGAATCTGGAGGTAAGCTATGCAGAAAAGAACAACATGTATAATGGCTATTATAGCCAATGGTCTGTATGAAGATAATGTTTATAATTTTCCTAATTATTAAATGCAAATCAATTTATAATTCTGACCACTGATTATTAATCTCATATCTAAGTTACTTGGGAAGAGCAAGAACCTTTGTAGTATAATTTTAGAAATATATACTAGGAAAATTCCTAAGAAATTACTTTCCAATTTATCTATATCCATTTCTTAATTGTCAGTCATTTTCACACCACTGGGTTATTCATATAAAGCTAATGTGTAATCATAATTCTGGTCTTGAATAAGAAATTAAAAGTTCGATGTCATTTAAGCTCTCAGATAAAATTAGTTTATCAATTTTTACAGTAAAATAGTACTGTACAGAAATGGAGCATCAAAAAAAGATCTCTAAACTAATAAACTTTTTGGAAAAATAGGGAATTCTAGAATTAGAATCTGAGATTTTGTGGTAAGGGTTGATGATTGCTGTATGCAACTGCATGAGTTGGATATCTGTTGGGGTGGCATGCCCTATGGAACAATTCTAGCTATAACACATGGGGTCAGCATGAATTGGAATCGACTCAATGGCAATAGGTTTTTACCCTCCATGTACTAGCCAGCTGCTTTAGGAACTCAGTTGCTGTGCCTACAACTGTGGTACGGGTAAGGGTTGGGGAGTGGTAGCCAGTTGGTGCTTGTGGCTTACCTATAAAAGATCAGCAGCCTAGCCCTTCATCAAGCACGTCTTTGGTTGATATATGTGTCAGATCAGGTACCAGAGTTTTTCCAATCACTATTTCTAGTTTACTTGTTTGGGTGGAAGGATCAAATCCTAGAAGTTCCTACTCTATGATTTTGCATGATGTCAATTTTATTCTTACTTTTAGTAGTGTTTATTTTTTGTTTTTCATGAAGTGATTGTGAATTTATCCTGGAACCTCATTACTAAATGTTAATTTATACACATTTAAGATTTATATATTCTGTCACCTGTATATATATTATTCTAATGTCTCTTTTTGTCTCAGTATCATAGAGGAACTTATTTAAGTGGGCTTCCCCGTCACTGATTACATTTCCCTTAGTATTGATTCTGCCTTTAGTTTTTCTAAGGTAGATTTTATCTTCATTGTTTTCCTTTTAGTGTCCACAAGTGATTTGTTAACAATCTCCACCTTTATCTTGGTTTGCTAACAAATTTTTAAAACTTTCAAAAATATTTTAGCTAAGATTCCATATATTTTTAAATGGGATTGAGAATTCAAGGCTTATAATTTGTAAAATATTTTTAGGTGTTCTGTTATATATTTTGGGAAAAATATTATATAATTTTCTACACATTTTATAGGTGAGATTATTTTCTCACCTTTTATTCATTCTTGATTTAAGAGAGATCAATTCATGCCTGGCTTTTGCTAGAAAAAAGCCTAGATTTTTCTAAAACATTTGAAATGTCCAGTTGGTGTCCATTATCATCATCCTCTAAAACCATGAGGAAGCTTGGCTGATGTAAATTTTGAGAGCTGGTTTAATTATCCAGCAGTCAGAGCACATTGGCAGGCAGCCAAAGCCCTAGGAAGTCATTTAGATAAATTTCATATCCATATAATTTGTTTTCTCTGCTTGGTGAAGATGTTGTTCTAGAGGCCAAGTTTTCTGTGAGACAATTTCTCTTTGGTTCAATTAAAATCTCAGTTGCTCTCTTCTGCCTCTGCCGTTCTACAGTATACTTTGCTTGGAAGAAGACGTGCATCATCAGGAAACAGTTTTCCAATGGCAGGGTTTTTATTCAAGGGGGTTTGCATGAAAAACCAGAGGCCTCATAACTTAACTACCATAAAAGTAATTGAGTCACATCTGGGAGATGGATATCATTGAGAATGCTTCTAGTTTGTTCTTAGGGTCATTCTTGTGGATCATTTCAGAATGTATAATTGGGTCTGTTACAGTGTGCCCCTTTGGTGCTATGCTGCATTCTGAGAGGGAAGAGTTGAGAGTAAACATGTCCTCTTCATATAGCTGGTCCTTTCTGCCCTGCACTTAACTTGGCTTTCTAGAAGTGATGTAGGTCTTGTTATTTTTTATAACATTATATTGGCCATTTCAGTATCAATAAATTAATGACTTGATTAATTCACCTTCATTTATTTACTTTTTGAAAGATATTACTTTCAGAAATTAACTAAATCAGATTCCATGGAGCCGTACTTAATTATTTCCTTTCCATGTGCCTTACAACAAAATAAAAAAAATTCCATAATGGTCTACTATCATTATATTTATTGATTATATCTGAGTCTCACTATATTGCTGTAGATAATATCTTATATCCTTAGACTTATTTTTTTTTGAGCATATTATAACAACTATAGACTACATGGTTTCCTGCTTCACCATATGCATTGACACACCCTATCAATTTTTCATATAAGTCCCAAGATGATTTTTTTTAAATACAGAAGAAATATACAGTCATTGAAAGGAACATTTCTAACAGGAATATATATTTAAAACATTACCCTTAACGTAACCACAAATATAGCTGACATTTTGATAAATTTCTCTCATTTTTAAAATATTTTTTCTTATTGAAAGCTTATTGTATATATAATTTTGTAACTGCATTCATACATTTTTTAAAAGCATTTTTATAAAACATTAACTGTTAAAAATTAAAATATTTTACACTGTGTAAAATATTTTTAGGTGTTCTGCTATATTTTTTTGGAAAAAAATTATAATACGTAATATATTTTGTATACGATGATTGCTATACCTGTCATATTATCTTAGTATTACCTCTACGTGTCTGGTTTTTCACTGGACTTCGAAATCCCTGAAAACAGAAATTGTATTTTAATCATCCTTTTATTCTTGGCATATATTTCGAGGCTGATATATTGCATTTGGAAGCACTGGTGCCACAGTGATTAAGAGCTGCAACTGCTAACCGAAAGGTCGGCGGTTTGAATCCACCAGCTGCTCATTGGAAACCCAATGGGGCAGTTTACTACGTCCTATAGGGTCATTACGAGTCGGAATTGACTCAACAACAATGGCGTATATTGAGTTTGTAAAATAAGTATTTGTGGAAAGGAGAACTACATGCTATAGTAACATATTGAGTCTCAAAATAAACTTCCTTAGGAGCCCTGGTGGCACAGTGGTTAAGAGCTTGGCTGCTAACCAACAGGTCATTAAGAAGCACCTACACAACAGCTGAGAGAGCAAAATGGTGGTCCTCATGAGATAAAAACGGATATAATTGTGGCACTTATTTAGATAGAAGAATTAATGGAAAAGCATGTAAAGTTGCCTTGGAGAGGATTTGGCTATTCAAGATTTTATAAGCTGAGTGTTTTGTTTTGTTTTTTCTTGAAGAGTACAGCAGGTGTTATATTTATGCCTTATCAGAAAAAGTGTGCGCTATTTCTTAATTTCAAGAAACTTAATAGCTAATTTAACTTCCTTTATAAAAAGTGTGAAAGAAAGACTAAAGGTTACTTTTCACACTGAATGTAAACCTTAGATATAAGAACTGGTTAATTTCTCAAAAGCTCTGATTAAGAGGTGAGATGACTTGGGCATTGAACCTTAATCCACATTGATTCCAGGATCTACCTGTGGAAAGGACAATAATGTGTGCAAGCCCTGGTGGCCCAGAGGTTAAGAGCTCAGCTGCTAACCAAAAGGCTGGCAGTTTGAATCCACCAGCCACTCCTTGGAAACCCTATAGGGCAGTCCTACTCTGTCCTATAGGGTCACTATGAGTGGGAATTGACTCAACAGCAGTGGGTTAGTTAGCCCTAAAGGTGTCCTTGTAGGTGCAAACTGTTAAACACTGGACTACTAGTCAAAAAATTGGTGGTTTGAATCCATGCAAAGGCCTCAAAAGGCAGCCTTGGTGATCTGCTTGCAAAAGCTGACAGTCTTGAAAATCCTATGGAGCAGTTTTACTCTGCACATTTGTGGTCACCATGAGTTGGAATCTACTCAACGGCAACTAACAACAGTTATATCTAAATGGATTATGCCTGTTTTCCCCAGTCTTACTTTAAATAGTATTAATAGTATTAATTTTTCTTATTTTATATGATAATTTGACATTTGTTTATAGGTACATATTTTCCAAAAAAGCTTGTTTGGGCCTCTAAAGACAATATCTTATATCTTTGGCAACATGGTCTCTTAAAAATTATGTTTTTATTACCAGTATGTTGTAGTAAATAATGGCATTTAGAATATAAATATCCTGAAATGAAATCATAGATGTATTATTTAAGCTCTGTCACCATTTAATGATGATAATCCTAAACAGAAGACACTAAATTCTTGAAGTACTAACTGAGTCTGTGTGTAGCATAACCCATTTTCAGTCATGAAATCACACAGTATTTATTTGTTTATCAAGCCTATAGACTCTAGAAGGCCATGTAATGTTATGGCAAGTATACTCGACTGAATAGAGGAATGTGTCTACATTGCAGCATTAAAAATAATTCTAAAAATGCATTTATTATACCCTTAGATTTCTTATTTCGATTAAGAAGAATGCAATCCCTATATTATAGAAAAGTTTTAGCATTATATGTGGAGTATTTTGAGAGTGCTTTAGATTATATAATTTGTAAAGGATAACAGAATCACTATATGAAAACTGGGGTACCACTTCAACCTCGGGATGAAGGAACAGAGAGCATTATGGTAAGTAATAACAATAAGCAAAAATGATAGACCCAGAAAACACATAAATAGATGAATTGAGCAGCAATGATCAGTTCAGATATCTGACTTTAATTAGCAAAACGACGGCAAAAAATAATAATAGTTAGATTTTTGGTAGCCCAAACTAAACTTAGCCAATCTCAAAATATTGAGAAAAGACTTTCAGGTATGTAAAGTTTTGGATGGACTATTAACTAACAAAAAGAACCTCAAGTCCTTAAATGCATAGAAACAGCAAGTGTTTTAGAAGTGAATAGTGAGCAAGACATGTTCTACTTTTAAAATTAGCACAGAGACAAATGAAAAATCTATGTAAACACATGCACACAGAAGAGTGAATTATGTAAGGCACTGGAGACATTCAGCAGTGACTTTCAGTGGAACCGTATTGCATGTATTCAGGAAATTAAGGATTTGATATTTCCAAATGATTTTAACATTAGACACACTGATCATTGAAATAAAATATTTTACTTGAAGGTACTAACAGAGGAGATATAATTCATTTCTATATGAATATACTCAAATGGAAAACTGTTAGGCTCTCATTTTGTTTAAGAAAGATTTATTTTTTGCTTTCAGAGCCCTGTTATGGAAAGTACTACAGTGCATGCTAACAAAGTTCATATACTGAAAGTATGGCGAAGGTGAAAACTTAAATGAGTTTATCAGTGAATGATGGTGTGAGGGTTTATGTAGGCGGGTTTTTGTGGACCACTGCTTTTAAAATGAGAAAAAATAAACCTAGAAAGAAGCAGCAAGAAATTAAAATGTACCATTTGGAAATAGGTGTATTTATTTTATACATTTGTAATTACACTGACTTATTATAGAGTGATTATGTGCATAAATTTTATGTAAAGAATCTAAATGGAATGATGAACTTATAATGCTATTATCAAGTGATGCTAGATTTAAAGGAAAAAAAAATTTAATTCACACATCATAAATGTAAATCAACCATTGTATATGTAGAGATTTATGAGCTTTCCTGAGTTTACTGTAAGAGGCTTTTAGCATAACAAGAAGTCACTATAATTTCTCTTCATTTTCAAGAAAATGCTGGATCACTGCCCAAAGGTCTTTACCCCTAAATTGTACTGGGAATCACAAATCTTAGTTTATTTTATTTTCTTTTAAGTGTAAGAGGGACCTACAAGAGTTCATATCACGGTAGATAAAAATCTTGACGAGAATGTATTTTCAGTCATAGACACATCTGACTTCAAATTTGGAGTTAACGCATATGAATTATATTAGGAAATATCCTCACATTTTGAATTTTCTTTCTTTCTGTTTTTGACTGTTAAAGGAAAAGTACAAACATATACAAAAACGGAGAATATTATATAATCAATGCCCATCTATTCACCTCTGAGTTTCAATTTATGTCCAATTTTATTTCATCTATATCCCCAAAATTACCTTCCACCACAGTCAAACCCAATAAACTTGAAATCCCAAATATCCAATTATTAAATCAATAAATGTTCCACAGTATATTTTAATAATTTGAATAGGAATACAGGATAAGGTCGATGTATTGCAGTATATTAATATGTCTAAGTTTTTTTTTTAAATGCAGCAATATATCTTCTCTCCTTTGCCCTTGCAATTTGTTTGTTGAGAAAACTTAGTCCTTTACCCTGTAAAGTTTCCCATAATGTGAATTTTACTGATTGCTCTCCTGTTTTCTTTTTTTAAAAAATATTTTATCGTGTTTTAGGTGGAGGTTTACACAGCAGTTTAGGTTCCCATTGAACTATTTCTACACAAGTTGTTCAATGGCATTGGTTACATTCTTCACTATGCATGAACATTCTGTTTTATTTCTGTTTTGGTTGTTCTATGGGCAAAGGATATTCACAGGAAAGGAAACACAAATAGCTCTTAAATATATGAAAAACAATGTAAATTAAAACTATACTAAGGGACTAGTTTTTCACCTATTAGATTGGCAACTGCACTTTTTTTTGGAGGGGGTTGGAGGAATAAACTGGTGCACCTTCTAAGGAGGGAAATTCGGCAAAATCTGTATATGCATTACAACCACATATATATTTTGAAGATACAATTATACCTGATTACATACAAAATTATGTAAAATGATACTCATTGTAGCATGGTTAAAGCAGCAAAAGATGGAAATGGCATTAATGTTCATCAATAAAGGAGTGAATCAATAAATTAGGTTTATTACTAAAATGGACTTCATGCTTCACAAAAAACCAGGAAGCTCCATACAAATTGCTATGTCTAGATCTGTGCTAATACAGAAACCACCAGCTTTGGATATGGAGCACTGGAAATGAGGCTAGTCTGAATTGAAATTTGTTGTAAGCGTAAAATACATACCAAATTTTGAAGACTTGGTACAAAAAGGAATGTAGAATATCTCAGTAATATTTTTTTATATTGATTACCTGATAAAATGATAATATTTTGGATATATTGGGTTATGTAAAATATTAAAATTAGTTTCACCTGTTCCTTTTAACTTTGTTTTATTGTTGTAGTTTAAATGAAGTTTAAATTTCAAGTTAATCTCCCATACAAAAATTTATTCATACATTGTTATGTGACTATAATTTCTCTCCCCATACTGAGACAACACACTCCTCCTTTCCACCCCTAATTCCCATTGTCCGTTCAACCAGCTCCTAACCCTCTCCAGCTTCCCATCTCACCTCCGGACAGAAGCTGCCCATTTAGCCTTTTGTATCTACTTGAGCTAAGAGGCACACGCCTCACAAGTATCACTGTCTCCCACTGTCCAGTCCAATCCCTGTCTGAAGAGTTGGCCTCGGAAATTGTTTTAATTCTGGGCTTATAGAGAATCTAGGGGCCATGCTTCCCGGGGTTCCTCTAATCTCAGTCAGACCATTAAGTCTGGTCTTCTTACTAGAATTTGAGTTCCACACCCTACCTTTCTCCTGCTACATCGGGGACTCTCTTTTGTGATCCCTGTCAGGGCGGCTCTCCTGTTTTCTTACTCTATTATTTTTTAATTTTTATTTTCTGTAATTTCTGTAATTTAAGATACTTGATCTAAATTAGCATTAAATGTTTTTTGCAAGAATCCTTATTGTGTACTCTCATTATGAGGAACGTGATCTCTTTGTAATTATTTTCTTAATTTTGGGGGTCCTTAATTGGCATTGGATGATAAGTTCACTTACTGGCAGTGTATAAATTGGTAATATTCTAAATGTATTATTGCCTTTTTATTTGATAATTGTTGTTAGGTGCTTCTGGCTCATAGCAACCCTATGTATAACAGAACAAAACACTGCCTGGTACTGTGCCATCCTCACAATCCATGCTATATTTGAGCCCATTGGTGCAGCCACTGTGTCAGTCTATCTCCTTGAAGGTCTTCCTCTTTTTCGCTGACCCTCTATGTTACCAAGCATAATGTCCTTTTCCACGTACTGGTCCTTCCTGATAACATGTCCAAAGTAAGTGAGACAAAGTCTCTCCATCCTCACTTCTAAGGAGCATTCTGGCTGTATTTCTTCCAAGACAGATTTGTTCATTCTTCTGGCAGTCCATGGTATATTCAATATTCTTCACCAACAACATAATTCAGATGCATCAATTCTTCTTCAGTTTTCCTTATTCATTGTCCAACTTTCACATGCATATGAGGTGATTGAAAATACCGTGACTTGGGTCTGGCATATTTTAGTCTTCAAAGTAACATCTTTGCTTTTCAACACTTTAAAGAGGTCTTTTGCGGCAGATTTTCCCAGTGTAATGTGTCATTTGATTTTTTGACCGCTGCTTCATGGGTGTTGATTGTGGATCCAAATAAAATGAAATCCTTGACAATTTCAATCTTTTCTACATTTATCATGATATTAATAATTGAAATGACTATAAAAATTTAAACATTTCCTCATCAACAATTTGATTAACTTGAGAAGAAATGCAAGCTAAGTACTTAATATTTTTATATTTGTTAGTTCTAAGAATGAGTTGACACACCAAAGTCTTCCAAGGGATCAGTGTGTTTTTATCTCTTAATATTATTATAAACTCATTGATTTTAACATATTTAGTGTATTTCAATCTTTTGTAGTTATTATTCTTACTGATGCACAAATTGGTCCATCATTCATCAGTAGAAATCACTTCAAGTTGTTGCCTGTGTCCTCCTGACAAAACTCAAGTAGTGATAGACTTATTTCTGGTTTTATAAGGTCTACAAAACTCATGGAAACCCTGTTGGCATAGTGGTTAAGAGTTCGGCTACTAAGCAAAAGGTTGGCAGTTGGAATCCACCAGGTTCTCCTTGGAAACTCTATGGGACAGTTCTACTCTGTCCTATAGGATCGCTATGAGTCGGAATCGACTCAACAGCAATGGGTTATTTTTCTGGTTTACCAAACTCATCTGGTACAGGTCCTGCACCAGAAGTAGAATTCAATATATCTCTAAGTACTCTTGATTGCATTCATGAGAAAATGGCAATTAGACACCAAAATTTGGATAAATAGATGCTTATTTCTACTGGCTATGTTATTATTTAAAATTGTAATTGTCAGAGTCAGAGAATGTAGTTTTTATGTTTCCAATTAAATTTAGGATTGAAGAACTTAAATTCTTAAGTTTATATTTCTATCAATTTTCTCTCATGCTGAAAATCTTAGTCCCAAATAATTACTTATTTGTTTATCCCATTAATTAAAGGCTAAAAAAGTCCATATTTGATTGTCATTGTCACATTGGAGTACTGCACTTCCCAGTAAGTACCTGGTGATAATTTTTGTTGCATTCAAGCCTTTCCTCTTACACAGTGGTGAAATCATTGGGGTCTTTAGAAATTGACAATTTACTCAAATTTGCTCAAAGAGCACATTTTCATTTAATTTTGGTGTACATGTTGTCTTTGGAATTTTGGTTTTGCTAACCTTGTTGCTCTGATGTTTTGTGGGCAGGGGGATTGGTAATTCAAAGTCTGCGTTATTGTTATTATCTCACACCACTGAATATCCTTAATAAATGTCAGAAATGGTAAAAAATAAAAAGTTGGAAAAATTTGAGCTAGGTTATATCTAATATTTTCTCAAATTATCACCATGAACAGGAATTGAGTAAATACACATGGGAAAATGAATGGAATATTTTGTATAGTGCAAGCAATTTAAATTTGCTGAGACTGAATGTAAAGCAGAGGTTTAAGATTCTGGTTAAGATGAGGTAACCACACTTAACCTTGTTTCTGTCACTGAATGTACATAAAAACCCTGAAAGAATGCATGAAAAAATTGTCTGGGGTATTGGAGAAGGAAATCAGAATATGAATGGCCTATGGTCAATTTCATGGGATTTTTCCCCCCTATTATATCATGGCCTAAACACAATGGCAATGCAGATCCATCTTGGAGCTACAATCTGGGCAAAACTAGAAAGCATTTCAAAAGAAATAGTTTCAATCTGATCTGAGGAGTGTGAAGACAATCCTCTATGAAGCATGGAGAGTGGGTGAAATCCCTGATTTTGTTTTGAATTTCTCTCATGCAGTTGAACACCATTCCTGAAATGGCAATTTAGTGAAGCAGTGGCTGTGCAGGCATTTGAAACTTTAAAAGAGGGGATCCTTCTTTTTGACCAAAGGAGTTGAAGTCCAAAAAGTGTAGGATGGATCTACATTGCTATTTTTCCCTGTATGTGCTCCTGCCATTTGGCTCCAGAGAGAGCAACACTCATGGAGAGTGTGCAGCAGAGGGGGGAATTATCCTCCAGCTTTCCAGCAAGAAGACTAGGAAGGTTGGTGCCTAGGAGTAGAAAGGTTGGTGCCTAGGAGTAGAAGAGTATTGGAGGGAGCACATGGGTGGGATCATGAAAAAAAAAAATGGGTTTAAATTCTGTATTAGCTCCTGGGCTCACCCTCAATTTCCACATTTCTGTATCTGAAACTAATCAGCATATGAAATTAGTTGACAACTGAATTAACCATCAGACTATGGCTAACGTCTAAGATTAGTCTCTGGTGGAACACAGGCAGGGAACATATGAATAGCAGTGAAACGTCATTAAATTGAACTGACATTCAAATCAGAGTGCAAAGAATTTGAGTTGGAACTTGTGATACAAACCAAAAGGATTGATTTCCTACTAAAACAAACAACACAACACAAATTGACAGAAACAAAACCCCATTGTTCTTCATAGGAATTAAACAAAATCCAGATTCTCATAATATTCAAAATATCCAGTATATAATCCAACATTATTTGATATACAAAGAACCCAGAAAGTCTGTAAAATTCTCTAGGGAAAGACAATCAACAGATGCCAAATGTATTATGAACCAGATGTTGGAATGATCAATCAGAGATTCTAAAACAGTGATTATAAATATGCAAAAGGATTTCCAGTATCCAGTTCAGCTTAGAATTGGAACTCTTCACTCATGTCTTCACAACAAGAAAAAAGCTGAATAACTGAAAATCAGCAGCTCTTCTTAGATTCATTAGAGAACTGAGTTTACAGAGCAAATTGCTGCCTCAAAAACTTGAGAGACAAAAAGGCTGATACACAGAATCATCTCTTAGCAGGAACAAGAAAAGCTGCCGCTGGACCTAGCATCAGGTAGGAATAATTAAAAGTAATTGACTAATTGCTAGGGACTGTGGGCAGGCTAGTTTGAGAGATTATAACTCCTGTAAGGCCAGCTTCAGAAGTCCCCCCCACTTTCATGAGTTTTATACCCAGGAGCCTGACTATATTCTCACTGTGAAGCTATTATATAGCCTGATTTGGTGGTGATTACATAAATCTGTACGTGTGGCAAAACTCATAGAACTATTCACCTTTTAGAATGTTAATTTCTATAGAATTTTAAGTTAAAAATAATTTAAAAAATCACTATGTTATTTAGATTTCATTAACTACATTTATAAGAGTTCATCCTAAAGTTTTCATATTTCCAGTATCCTGGAAGATACATTATTTACAATCATTTAAAAAAATAAAGCTGATGCAAATTAATGACGGAATGTGTATCGTATGTGTTTCCCTTAAAGCAGAACTTGGATGTAGGCATATCCTTTTGGAGGTGGTCATAGGCAACACCTGTGAAGAAATGGAGAGCGTGAAACAGCAGGGACATAGTCCATAACTAAATGAATTAATTAGTGAAGTTTTTTTTTTTTTTTTTTTGTGAAGAATAAACAAGGGTAAATATTACTGGATGTCCCTGAGTTATCCTGTGGAATATGCCTTAAAATTGTCTAATTGGATGACAGAGAGGTGAGAGTCATCCCCTCACACTGCACATACATAGGCAAGCTCAGTCGTGCATTTAAACCATCACAATTATACTAATATATTGTAACACTACCACTCATCTGTCAGTTTGTTGTACTGTGATGCCTTGTGTGTTGCTGCAATGCTGGAGGCTATGCCACTGTTCTTTCAAATACCAGCAGGGTCACCCATGGTGGACAGGTTTCAGTGGAGCTTCCAGCCTACGACAGACTGGGATGAAGGACCTGGCAGTCTACTTCTGAAAAAATTGGCCAGTGAAAACCTTATGAATAGCAGCTAAGCATTGTCTGATATACTGCCAGAAGATGAGCCCCTCAGGTTGAAAAGCACTCAAAATATGACTGGGGAAGAGCTACCTGCTCAAAGTAGTTGCTATATTGTTGTTAGGTACCATCAAGTCGGTTCCAACTCATAGCGACCCAGTGTACAACAGAATGAAACATTGCCCGGTCCTGCACCATCTTTACAATCATTGTTATGCTTGAGCCCATTGTTGTAGCCACTGTGTCAATCCATCTTGTTGAGGGTCTTCCTCTTTTTTGCTGACTCTCTACTTTACCAAGAATGATGTCCTTTCCAGGGACTGATCCCTCCTGTTAACATGTTCAGAGTATGTGGGACGAAGTCTCATCATCCTTGCTTCTAAGGAGCATTCTGGTTGTAGATTTTTTTGTTCTTTTGGCAGTCCATGGCATATTCAGTATTCTTCCCCAACATTGAAAGGTGTCAATTCTTCTTTGGTCTTCCTTATTCATCATCCAGCTTTCACATGCATATGTGGCGATTGAAAATACCATTGCTTGGATCAGGTGCACCTTAGTCTTCAAGGTGACATCTTTGCTTTTCAACACTTTAAAGAGGTCTTTTGTAGCAGATTTGCCCAATGCACTGTGTCTTTTGATTTCTTGACTGCTGCTTCCATGGGTGCTGATTGTGGATCCAAGTAAAATGAAATCCTTGACAACTCCAGTCTTTTCTCCATTTATCATGATGTTACTTACTGGTCCAGTTGTGAGGATTTTTGTTTTCTTTATGTTGAGGTGTAATCCATAATGAAGGCTGTGCTCATTGATCTTCATCAGTAAGTGCTTCAAGTCTCCACTTTCAGCAAGCAAAGTTGTGTCATCTTGCATAATGCAGGTTGTTAACGAGTCATCCTTCAATCCTGATACCCCATTCTTCTTCATATAGCCTAGCTTTTCACATCATTTGCTCACTATACAGATTTAATTGATATGGTGAAAGGATACAATCCAAAGTAGAGTCTATCTTAATGACATGGATGGAGTAAAGCTTTTGGGACTTTCATTTGCTGAAGTGGCATGACTCAAAATGAGAAGAAACAGCTACAAATATCTATTAATAATTGGAACATATAATGTACTAAACATGAATCTAAGAAAATTGAAAGTAGTCACCAATGAAATGGAACTCATAAAGATCTATATCCTAGGCGTCAGTGAGGTGAAATGGACTGGTATTGGCCATTTTAAATAAGACAATCATGTAGTCTAATATGTCAGGAATGAAAAATTGAAGAAGAACAGCACCACATTCATCATCAAAAAGAATATTTCAGTACCTATCCTGAAGTGCTGTGCTGTAGGTGATAGGACAACATCCATGTGCCTGCAGGAAAGATGAGTTAATGTGACTGTTATTCAAATTTACTCATCAACCACTAATGCCAAAGATGAAGAAATTGGAGATTTTTACCAATTTCTGCAGTCTGAAATTACCAAACATGCAGTCAAGATGCATTGATAATTACCTGTGATTGGAATGCAAAAGTTGGAAATAAGAATGATTGGTAGTTGGAAAATATAGCCTTGGTGATAGAAGTGATGCTGGAGACTACATGACAGAATTCTACAAAATCAATGACTTATTCATTGCAAATACCTTTTTCAACAACAAAAAAGACAACAACACACATGGACCTGGCCAGATAGAATACACAGGAATCAAATCATCTTCGTCTGTAGAAGGAGATGGTGGAGAAGCTCAATATCATCTGATTGAACAAGGCCAGTGGCCAACTGTGAAACAGAACATAATTTGTTCATATGCAAGTTCAAGTTTAAGCTGAAGAAAATTTTAAAAAGTCCACAAGAGCCAAAGTATGACCTTGAGTATATCCCACCTGAATTCCAGCTTAAATCCCATCACAAGAACAGATTTGACGAATTGAACACTTAGGAAAGAACACCAGATGAGTTGTTGGATGACATCAAGGACATCATACATGAAGACAGCAAAAGGTCATTAAAAACAGTAAAGAGAAGACCAAAATAGATGTCCAAGGAGACTCTGAAACTTGCTCTTGAATGCAGAGTAGCTAAAGCTAATGGAGGAACTGATGAAGTAAAAGAGTTGAACAGCAGATTTCAAAGGAAGGCTCAAGAAGACAAAGTAAAGTATTTATAATGAAGTGTACAAAGACCTGGAGTTAGTAAACCAAAAGGGAAGAACAGGCTTGGCATTTCTCAATTTGAAAGAACTGAAGAAATAATTCAAAACTCAAGTTGTAATACTGAGGGATTCTATGGGCAAAATATTGAATAATGCAGGAAGCCTCAAAAGAAGATGGAAGGAATAAAGAAGTCACTGTTTCAAAAAGAATTGGTCAACCTTCAAGAATTTCAGGAGGTAGCATATGATCTAGAACCAATGATATTGAAGGAAGAAGTCCAAGCTTCACTGAAGGTATTAGTGAAAAACAAGACTCCAGAAAGTGACAGAATACCAGTTGAGATGTTTCAAAAAAAAATGGATGCAAGGCTGGAAGTGCTCACTTATCTATGTCAAAAAATTTGGAAGACTGCTACCTGTCCAACTGACTGGAAGAGATCCATATTTATTCTCATTCCAAAGAAAGGTGATCCAACAGAATGTGGAAGTAATTGAACAATATCATTAATATCACACACAAATACAATTTTGGGGAAGATCATTCAAAAGCGATTACAGCAGAACATTGACAGGGAACCACCAGAAATTCAATCTGGATTCAGAAGAGGATGTAGAATGATGGATTATTGCTGATGTCAGATGGATCTTGGCTGAAAGCAGAGAATACCAGAAAGACATTTACTTGTTTTTTATTGACTATTCAAAGGCATTCTACTGTGTGGATCACAACAATTTATGGATAACATGGCAAAGAATGGGAATTCCAGGACACTGAATTGTACTCATATGGAGCCTGTAAATAGAACAAGAGGCAGTTGTTTGAACAGAACAAGGGGATACTGTGTGGTTTGAAATCAGGAAAGGTGTGTGTCAGGGTTTTATCCTTTCACCACACTTATTCAATCTGTATGCTGAGCAAATAATCTGAGAAGCTGGAATATGTGAAGAAGACGCAGCATCAGAATTGGAGGAAGATCCATTAACAACCTACGATATACAGGTGACACAACCTTGCTGGCTGAAAGTGAAGGGGACTTGAAGTACTTACTGATGAAGATCAATGACGACAGTCTTCAGTATGGATTACCCCTCAACATAAAGAAATCCAAAATCCTCACAACTGGACCAATAAACAACATGATGATGAACGGAGAAAAGATTGAAGTTGTTGAATTTCCTTTTACTTGGTTACACAACCAACATCCGTGGGAGCACCTGTCAAGAAATTGAAAGACGCATTGCACTGGGCAAATCTGCAAAAGACCTCTTTAAAGTGTTAAAAAGCAAAGATGTCACTTTGAGGACTAAGGTGGGTCTCATCCAAGCCATGGTATTTTCAATCACTTCACATGCATGGGAAGACCGAAGAAGAATTGATGCCTTTGAATTATGGTGTTGGCAAAGAATATTGGCTAAATCATGGACTGCCAGAAGAACAAACAAATCTGTCTTGAAAGAAGTACAACCAGAATGCTCCTTAGAAGCAAGGATGGTGAGAAATTGTCTCACATACTTTGGACATGTTATCAGGAAGGATCAGTCCCTGGAGAAGGACGTTATGCTTGGTAAAATAGAGGGTCAGTGAAAAAAGAGGAATACCCTCAATAAGACGGATTGAAGCAGTGGCTGCAACAATGTGATAAAACATAGCAATGATTGTGAGAGTAGGGCAGGACTGAGCAATGTTTCATTCTTTTGTACCTAGGGTCGCTATGAGTCACTACCGACTTGACGGCACCTAACAACGACAAAGAACAATAAAAAATCAACAACTTTATCACTTCTGCTGTAATTTTTTATTTTTGGTTAGAAATGCATGAGTAATTCCTGTTCATGTTCAAGAAAACTTTAATGGACTCCAGGAGATGGTATCATTTAGGACTGTCTTAACAGCTATCTGTTAACAGGGAGCAGAATTCTTACTTCTCAATCAATACTTTTTGGCTGTTTTCATGGTAATCTTCTGTCTTACTCGGTCATAAATTTACAGAATTAATTTTTTTAGTCTATGAGTCTTTTCATTTTTGCCATTGTATATTTTCTTTCATTTTCTGTATGTTTTATGTATTTCTTTAGACATTGTGTAATAAAAAGATTAGTTCTACTTTGTCTATTACAATAACTTGGAAATCTCTTAAAAAGTCATCAATATTGTTTAAAATTATCTACCTTGAATAACTGAGTAATATCCCTGGCAAGGTCGTTACGTCCACTAGATGTGTTTTATCAGAACTGAGTCATCACACAGGTATATTATGAAAAGACTTAATGTATTGAGTCAAACTAATCGCTGTCAACTCTCATGTTACTCTATCTTTAGGCTTCTATGATTCTGGTGCTAAAAGTCTGTCATATCCTCTATGGAACTACTGTTGGTCAAGAAATCACTGGATGACCCACTTTAATATTCAGACATCAAACATCTGGCAACTATTTTACAGATTTGTCTGTCAAGACGTCTTCCTGGCTGATCTGAGACAGCTGCCTGATTGACTGTCTGCCCTACATATTATTAACTTCACTCTCTTGGAACCACTTTCAATGACAAACCATGTCCTGTCATTTTCAACCTTCTTTGTGCCATTATAGTTGACATCTCCTGAATATCTACATTAAGATTTGTTTCTGTGAACCTGGAAATATTTTCCAGATGAGGCAAGAGTCTTGAACAAAATATCTTAAGCAGTCAGCCCAGATTGACAAAATGCAAATGAATACACTTAGAATCATAGAACAGAAGGTAATGGAATAACAAAACACTTGACACAAATGTATGCTGTAAAAACAAAGTAACTATTTTCTTTAATATATGTGTATTTTAAAGTACTTTTTCATACTTAAAAAAATTATTCCAAATGTAATGCTATTTTATTTTCCATTTTTACAAATAAGGAAAATAAGAGATAAAATGGTACAGCTATTTTGTTACAGAATCTAGATAGAACTTAAATTTCTGATTCCTAGCCCAGGAAAGATTTCAGAACATAATTTTGCCTTTCTTATTACAATCAACATGAAAAATTAAAGTCAATTTCCACTTTCTTCAGGTAAAATAGTGACGTACTAAATCTATAATCAACAGCAACATTACCTCCTACCTCATTAACGTCAAATACATTCCCAAACTACCCAGATATTGAAAAGTCCGCTATTTCTCAAAAACATGGCAAATTCCAAGCCAGTTTCAAATTTTCTATATTTTAAGTATTTTCCTAGAATTTCAACTTGGGACTGAAAAATTCTTATTCATTTTAAACTCCTCCCTGGCTGCCCTAGAGCAAATAGTTCCTGACCAGGGTATCTTCCAGAGGCTGAGACTATAAATTTATTTTTCTTCTCCTACATTCTACCCTGTTTATCTCAGGTAATCTAACATATTTCAGTTTAGACTTGGCTATGCTATAACTTTCTCACATCCACCACCAAATCAACTCCACCCTTCTCTATTCTGCCAAAACATTCTCTATTTAGATAAACTATAGATAAATCTGGAAAAGCTACACAAGGATGACTATGGTCTAGATGAGTTTTCCAGCTACATTGAAAGAAGTCTCAATATCTGCTTGTATTGCCCTAAGATAAAAGTGTATTAGTCAAGGTAGCATTGTATAAATCAGGCAAATTATTAGTTTTAAAAATATAGTTGAAGGTATTTGACATTTCCCGGGTAAATGTTAGATAGCATAGTGTTTGGTACAACATTCCTAATTCATTGTAATTAAACAGAGGTTTCTTTCATTCCCTTTTAGAATAGGAGTTTCATTTTGTTGTTGTTGTGTTGTTTTGGATAGTGATGGTGTGTGTGTGTATGTGTTAAATTCTTTGATGCCATGTTGAGTTTATGGTGAAATTTTATGCGGCTTGACTGTGGGAATTGGTCTGCACAAAGCAGGGGAAGCATTTCCAGGTCGCCATGTGTAATAAAGGAAAAAAAGAAAAAAAGGAACTAGTGTGGACTCATGAGCTAGAATAAAACTTTTTTCAAGTTATTAACTTCATAGCTTGAGTGTGAATAAATTATTTTTTGCAGAAACCAATGGATGAGCTGGATTTTTATAACCAACATATCATGGAAGACAAAAAGTAAGAGGAATTTATAGAAATTTTGAATCCCTTTCCAAAATTGTATACCTTCATGAAATCAATATTTGGATCATATTTAACCTGAGAAATGAGAGGCCAAGTGCCCAGATCACATCTAGTTTATAGAGTAATATAGCAATTACCACAAAACCAAACTTTGCTAACAAATTATGCACATTAGAGATAGAGAAAAATGTTCGGTCCTCTCTCAGTAAGTTGAAAGGAAATTACACGGCAGCATATCACTCTTATGACCTCAGTGAAAGAGAATTTTTGAAGTACATATTATATATTTCTTAACCAATGTTTGATGCTTACGTATCTAAAATCCAGTATAATGTTGTGAACGTAAACGTGACATTAAATTTATACTGTTTGGAGTTTAAAATCTAGATCCCACATATGTTAGTTATAAACTTTGCGGAAGTTACTTAAACTTTGTGTGCCTTGGTTTTCTTGTCTGTAGTTGGAGATAATAATATCTACTTCATAGTATCATGATTAGTTAAGCTAGTATAAATGAGCTAATAAGGGCTAGAATTTTAGAAGTATAATATAGAAAATGCACCCAGTATGGGTTTCTTGTTGTCGTTATCATTGTCTCTCTCTTTATTTTTTTTTTATATTTTACTGAACTTCAGGTGAAGGCTTACAGAACAAATAGTTTCTCATGAAACAGTAGTACACATGTTGTTTTATGACCTTGGTTAACAATCCAACAACATATTAACCCTCTAAATTCTCAACCTTTTTTTTTTTTTTGGTGAAAATACACATAGCCAAAGATACACCATTTCAAAAATTTCTACATACACAGTTCAGTGACATTGACTACGCTCTTCCGATTGTGCTGTTGTTCTCACTTAAGATGAAGGCTTACAGAGCAAAATAGTTTCACATTTAACAGTTACTACAAATGTTGCCCTATGACAATGGTTAACAATGTCACAACACATCAACAATATCCTTACTCAACCTTGGGTTCCCTATCACCAGCTTCCTTGTCCCCTTCTGCTTTCTGGCCCTTGTCACTGGACTCCTATACCTCTTTAGTCTCATTTGGTTTTACGGGGCTGTCCACCCCCAGGCTGAACAGTGAACCTCAGAGGTAACTTCACCACTGAGCTAAAAGGGTGTCTGAGGGCCATAGTCTTGGGGTTACTCCAGTCTCCTTTAGGCCAGTAAATCTGGTCTTTTTTTTTTTTGTGAGTTAGAATTATGCTCTACATCCTTCTTCAGCTCTGTCCAGAAGCCTCTGTTGTGATCCTGATCAGAGCAGTCAGTGGTGGTAGCCGGGCACCATCTAGCTGTACTGGACTAAGTCCAGTGGAGGCCTTGGTAGCTGTGGGCAATCAGTCCTTCGGACTAATCTTTTCCTTGTATCCTGTTCTCTTCATTCTCCCTTGCTCCTGAAGGGATGAGACCAGTGGAGTATCTTAGATGGCCGCTCACAGGCTTTTAAGACCCCAGACACTACTCACCAAGGTAGAATGTAGACCACTGTCTTTACAAGCTGTGTCATTCCAATTGAGCTAGATGTTCCCCCAGACCATGGTCCCCAGAGCCCTGCACCCAGCAATTCAGTCCCTCAGGGAGTTTGGATGTGTCTATGGGGCTTCCATGAGCTTTCCTTGTACAGGTTGTGTTAGTTTCCCCTGTATTGTGTACTGTCTCACCCTTCACCCAAGATACCACTTATCTATTGCCTATTTAGTATTTCCCCCCCACCCATCCCATCCCTGGTAACCAACAAAGATTGTTACATTTTGTGTGTGAACTTTTTCATGGGGTTTTACAATAGAGGTCTCCTACAATATTTGTCCTTTTGTGATTGACTTATTTCACTCAGCATAATGTCCTCCAGTTTCATCCATGTTATGAGATGCTTCACAGATTCATTGTTGTTCTTTCTCATTGCATAGTACTCCATTGTGTGTATGTACCATAGTTTGTGTATCCATTCATCTGTTGTTGGGCACCTACGTTGTTTCCATCATTTTGTTATTGTGAACAACGCTGCCATGAACATAGGTGTGCATATGTTTATTCGAGTGACGACACTTATTTCTCTAGGATATATTCCTAGGAGTGGCATTGCTGGATTGAATGGTATGTCTGTTTCTAGCTTTCTGAGGAAGCGCCATATCATTTTCCAAAATGGTTGTATCATTTTGTATTCCCACCAGCAGTGCATAAGAGTTCCGATCTCCCCGCAGCCCCTCCAACATTTGTTATTTCCAGTGTTTTGGATTCGTGCCAGTAATGCCGGGGTGAGATGGTATCTCATTGTGGTTTTAATTTGCATTTCTCTAATGGCTAGTGATCGCGAGCATTTCCTCATGTGTCTGTTGGCCATTTGAATGTCTTCTTTAGTGAAGTGTCTGTTCATTTCATTTCCCCATTTTTTAATAGGATTATTTGTCTTTTTGTTGTAGAGGTGTTGAATTTTCTTGTAGATTATGGAGATTAGACCTTTGTCTGACTTGTACTGTCCAAAAATTTTTTCCCAGTCTATAAGGTTCTCTTTTTATTCTTTTGGTGAAGTCTTTTGAAGAGCATAGGTGTTTGATTTTTAGAAGATCCCAGTTATCTAGCTTATCTGTAGGGTTTTGTGTCTTGATGGTTATGGTTTGTATCCTGTTAATATCACGTATTAAGGCCTGAAGTGTTGGTCCTATTTTTTCTTCTATGAACTTTATAGTTTTAGGCTTTATATTCAGGTCTTTGATCCATTTTGAAGTAGTTTTTGTATACGGTGTGAGGTATGGGTCCTGTTTCATTTTTTTGCAAATGGATATCCAGTTTTGCCAGCATCGTTTGTTAAAAAGACTGTCTTTTCCCCATTTGATGGACTTTGGGCCCTTGTCGAAGATCAGGTGCCCGTAGGTGGATGGATTTACGTCTGGGATCTCAATTCTGTTCCATTGGTCAATGTCTCTGTCGTTGTACCAGTACCAGGCTGTTCTGACTACTGTAGCTGTATAGTAGGTTCTGAAGTCAGGTAGTGTGAGTCCTCCAACTTTATTCTTCTTCTTCAGTAGTGCTTTACTTATTCGGGGCTTCTTCCCTTTCCATATAAAGTTAATAATTAGTTTTTCCATCTCTTTGAAGAATGTTGTTGATATTGCATCAGGATTGCGTTGTATTTGTAAATTGCTTTGGGTAAAATTGACATTTTCACAATGTTGAGTCTGCCTATCCATGAGCATGGTATGTTTTTCCATTTATGTAGATCCCTTTGGGTTTCATGCAGTAGTGTTTTGTAGTTTTCTTTGTATAGGTCTTTTACATCCCTGGTTAGATTTTTTCCTAAGTATTTTATCTTTTTAGGGGCTATTGAAAATGGTATTGATTTCCTGATTTCCTTTTCATAGTTCTCCTTACTGGAGTATAGGAATCCAACTGATTTTTTGAATGTTTATCTTGTATCCTGCTACTCTGCTGAATCTTTCTATTAGTTCCAGTAGATTTCTAGTGGAGTCTTTAGGGTTTTCTAGGTATAATATCATATCATCTGCAAACAGGGACAGTTTCACTTCTTCATTACCAATTTGGATGCCCTGTATTTCTTTTTCTTGCCTTATTGCTCTAGCTAGAACTTCCAGCACAATGTTAAATAGGAGTGGTGATAAATGGAATACTTGTCTTGTTCCTGTTTTCAAGGGGAATGTTTTCAGCCTCTCTCCATTAAGAATGATGTTGGCCGTTGGTTTTGCATAGATGCCCTTTCTTATGGTGGGAAATTTCTCTTCTATACCTATTTGATTGAGAGTTTTTATCAGGAATGGGTGTTGGACTTTGTCAAATGCCTTTTCTGCGTCAGTTGAGATAATCATGTGATTCTTTTCTTTCCTTTTATTTATGTGGTAGATTACATTGATTGATTTTCTAATGTTGAACCATCCTTGCATACCTGGTATGTATCCTGCTTGGTCGTGGTGTATAATGTTTTTGATATGATGCTGAATTCTATTGGCTAGAATTTTGTTCAGAAGTTTTGCATCTTTATTCATGAGAGATATTGCTCTGTAATTTTCTGTTTTTGTGATGTCTTTGCCTGTTTTTGGTATCAGTGTTATGCTGGCTTCATAGAATAAATTTGGAAGTGTTGCTTCTTCTTCTGTGCCTTGAAATAGCTTGAGTAGTACTGGTACAAGCTCTTCTGTAAATGTTTGGTAGAATTCTCCAGTGAAGCCATCTGGGCCAGGGCTTCTTTTGGTTGGGATTTTTTTTTTATTTCCTTTTCAATCTCTTCTCTTGTTATGGGTCTGTTCAGATTTAAAACATCACTTTGTTGTAGTTTGGGTAGGCCGTGTGTTTCTAGAAATTTATCCATTTCCACAAGGTTTCAAATTTGTTGGAGTATAGTTGTTCATAATATTCTGTTATAATCCTTTTTATTTCAGTTGGGTCTGTTGTAATGTCCCCCATTTCATTTCTTATTTGGGTTATTTGTGTCCTGCCTGTTTTTCTTTTATCAGTCTGGCCACTGGTTTGTCGATTTTGTTGATTCTTTCTAAGAACCAACTTATGGTTTTGTTGATTCTTTCTATTGTTTTTCTATTCTCTAGTTCATTTATTTCTGCTCTGATCTTTACTATTTCCTTTCTTCCAGTGGTTGTGGGCTTTTTTTGCTGTTCTCTTTCTATTTGTTTGAGTTCTGTAGTTAATGTTTTGATTTTTCCCTTTCTTCTTTATGGATATGTGCATCTATTGCTATAAACTGTCCTCTGAGGACTGCCTTTGCTGTGTCCCAAAGGTTTTGGTACGATGTGTTTTCATTCTCATTTGATTCTAGGAATTTTTTCATTCCACCTCTGATTTCTTCTATTACCCACTGATGTGTAAGCAGGGTATTATTCAGTTTCCATGTAGTTGATTTTTTTTCCTTGCTCTTTCTATTGTTAATTTCTACCTTGATGGCATTGTGGTCAGAGGAGATACTTTGAATTATCTCAACGTTTTGGATCTTGTTGAGGATTGCTCTGTGGCCTAAGATATGGTCTATTCTGGGGAACGTTCCATGTGCATTGGAAAAGATTGTGTAATTTGCAGCAGTTGGATGGAGGGTTCTATATATGTCTATGAGGTCCAGTTGGCTGATTGTGCCCTTTTGGTCTTCTGTATCTTTGCTGAGTTTCTTCTTAGTTGTTCTGTCCTTTACTGAGAGTGGTGTGTTGAAGTCTCCTACTATTATTGTGGAACTGTCAATTTCCTTTTCAGTATTGTTAGTTTGTTTTATGTATTTTGGAGCCCTGTCATTTGGTGCGTAGATGTTTATTATGGATATGTCTTCATGATGGATCGTCCCCTTAATCATTATATAGTGTCCTACTTTGTCTTTTATGGTAGATTTTGTTTTAAAGTCTATCTTATCTGAGATTAGAATTGCCACTCCTGCTTTTTTTGGTAGTTGTTAGCTTGATATATTTTTTTCCAACCTTTGACTTTTAATAAATTCACATCTTTGTTTCTAAGGTGTGTCTCTTGTAGACAGCATATTGATGGATCCTGTTTTCTTAACCATTCTGTCACTGTCCGTCTCTTTATGGGTGCATTGAGTCCATTTACATTCAGTGTAATTATTGATAGATGGGAGTTTTCTTGCTGTCATTTTGTAGTGCTTTTTTTTTTTTTTGTGGCGCTGAAGTTTTCTTTGTTCTTCTTACTCTCTTGTGCTGAGTTACTTTTATTTGTAGATTTTTTTTTCATTTCTTTTGTTTTTGCTGAGACTTTATCTTTTTCGTCTTTATTTTTATGTGTTTGTTTGTTAACTTTCTTTGTGGTTACCATGAATTTTACTCTTATCTTTCTAAGTTTGAAGCAGTCTACCATTACTTGGTATTGCCTTGCCTTCCTCTGCATGAGAAGGTTCTGCACCTATGCCGTTTATTCCCTCTTTGATTGTTTTAATGTTGTTGTCATTTATTGATTAAGTGCTCTGATTCCCTGTTGTATTTCTTTTGTTTTGGATAGTCCTTGAGAGTTAATTTCCTAGATTGGTATCTTGCCTGTACGCTCCTGCATCCTAGGTTCTCCCTGTGAGCTGAAGCTGTTTGTCCTCAGATAAAAGAACTCCCTTTAATAATTCTTGTAAGTTTGGATTGACTTTTACATAAATCCTTAATTGCTGTTTATCTGGAGATGACCTAATTTCACCATCAAATTTGAACGAGTGTTTTGCAGGATATATTATTCTTGGCTTACAATTTTTTTCTTTCAAGATTTTATATATGTCATCCCAGTGTCTTCTTGCCTGCATGGTTTCTGCTGAATAATCTGAGCTTAGTCTTATTGATTCTCCTCTGTATGTGACTTCTTGTTTTTTTCGAGCTGCTCTCAGGATTCTTTTTTTGTCTTTGGTTTTGGTGAGTGTGAATATGATATGCCTTTGTGATTTTCTTTTGGGATCTCTCCTATATGGGGTTCGTTGAGCTTCTTGGATGGGCAGCTTTTCATCTTTCATGATATTGGGGAAGTTTTCTGTCAGCAGTTCCTCAATGGTCCTCTCTGTGTTTTCTGTTTTCTCCTCCTGTTCTGGAATGCCAATGACTCGTAAATTTTTCTTTTAATTGTGTCCCACATAAATCTCAGGGTCTCTTCATTTTTCTTTGTTATTTTTTCTGAGTTTTCCTGAAACAGAGTTGTATCCAAGTGTTTGTCTTCAATTCCACTGATCCTGTCTTCCACGGTTTCAAATCTGCTTCTCAGCCCTTCTGTGACATCATCCATTTCTGAAATCTTGTTGTTTTCCTTTTGGATTTCTAATTGTTGCTTTTGTATAATTTCTAGTTGTGAATTTATTTTGGCATTTGTTCCTGCATCATCTTCCTGAATTCTTCAAATTTTTTGTCTGTATTTTCCATGAATTTGTCTATTTTTTCCTCATGTTTGTCAGCTTTTTGCATCAGTTCTTGGAGAGTTCCGAGTATTAGAGATTTGAATTCCCTATCAGGTACTTCTAGTGCATTTTCTTCCACAGGAGAGTTATCTGGTGTTTTATTTTGGATGCCTACTGGAGCCATCCTGTCCTGTTTTTGTAAATGTTTTGATATTGTCTGCTGTTTTCGGGGCATTCAGTAGTTATTTTTCTCGTTTATTGATTGTAGATTTGTTTGTTTTGTCCGTTTTTTTAAAAAAGAAATTTGACTATGTCTGAGCAGGTAGACTGTGAGTTCTTTGTTGTTTGCTTGTCGGTGCGCTCAATACTTTTCACCACCTTCTCCAACTGGCAGGGTCAGTCACTCAGATATGGTACAGCAGGTCAAATCTAGTTGAAGAGGAGTTACTGGGGCCGGTTGTTTGTGGCACTTACTACAGCCACCAGGGCAGGTCGGTAATCAGTGCAGGGCATGTTCCAGTAGGCCGTGCCTGTACTCCTTGGTGGTGTGATGTCAAGTGCACAGTGCAAGTAGACAGGAGGCAGCAGGGAGATTGTTATGTGTGGAGCTAAGATGGATTTGGGAGAGAGAAGAGAGGAACAGGAGCCAAAAACATACAAACAAACAAAAATAATGGTAAGGGAGCTTGCTGTTGGAATGGAGAGATGAGAGACTATGAAATGGAGAAAAATAGAAAGGGGAAGAGGAAGAAAAGAAAAGAATGAATAAATAAAAATCAGAAAGACTAAAGAATTGCAAAGTTCCCAGGGATCCCACTGATGCAGCTATGAGATCTGGGGAAGTTGCTCTCAGGTGTCGCAGTACAGCCTGGCTAGAAGGCGTAGAGGTATACAATGCCAGGTATTCAGGGATCAGAAAGTAAAGGAAGATATAGAGTGATGAGAAACTGAGCAATGAAGAAAGACAAAAAGGAAAAAAGAGGGAAAAGAAAACCAAACAAATTAACAAAAAAATAAAAAGAACAAAAAGTCCCCCCCAAAAAAACAGAAAAAAAAAAAAAAAACACAACGAAAAAAGAAATGCTCTTAGTGATCCCTCTGCACGTCTGTGGAAACTGAAGGGGAGTTCCTTGCCACGCAGCTCTGCCTAGCCAGAAAGGGCTTCCAACACAAGAAAAGGAAAAGAAAACAAACAAAGAATTAAAAACGTACAAATGAACAAAAGCCCCGGGATCCCACCAGAGCGGTAGCCCAGACCGGGAAGTAGCTCCACACTCGAGTGGAGCTCCGCAGCCCCTCAGGAAGAAGCAAAGATGGCGCACAGAGCCAGGCATTAGAGCGAAAGGAGGGGGAGGTGACAAGAGGCAACCGAGAAATCAAAAGAAGCAGGAAAAAAAAAAAAAAAAAGCAACACCAGCAGCCAACAAATAGCACTCAGAGAGCCAGCTAGTGCGAGCTGGTGTTTCTGGACAAGAGACTGTGTCTGCGGGAAGCAGAGGAGGCCGAGTGTGGGTGAAGAAGGGTAGAGAGTGGGAAAGCGTATATCACAAATTGCCGGCACTCTGGAGCCTCTCAGGAAGAAGCAGTGATGGCAGACGGAGCCAGGCCCTCGAGTTAAATGAGGGGGAGGCGGCGAGAGGCAAGCGAGAAATCAAAAGAAGCAGGGAAAAAAAAAAAAAAAGCAACACCAGCAGCCAACAAATAGCACTCAGAGAGCCAGCTAGTGCGGGCTGGTGTTTCTGGACAAGAGACTGTGTCTGCGGGAAGCAGAGGAGGCCGAGTGTGGGTGAAGAAGGGTAGAGAGTGGGAAAGTGTATATCACAAATTGCCAGCGCTCTGCAGCCCCTCAGGAAGAAGCAAAGGTGGCTCGCGGAGCTAGGCACTTGAGTGAAAGGAGGGGGATGTGGCGAGAGGCAAGTGAGAAATCAAAAGAAGCAGAAAAAAAAAAAAGCAACACTAGCAGATAACTAATGGCACCCAGAGAGCCGCCCACTTGGGTGTGTGGAATCCAAGCAGCTGGCACTTCCCGGTCAAGAGACCGTGGCCACCGGAAGCAGAGGAGGCCGAGCCGGGGCGAAGAGGGGTGGGGGGGTGGGAAAGCGCACACTGCAAATTACCAGTTGATTTGTCTCCCACTGGACGCTCTGTGAGGCTGCTTTCTTGTACCCCCGTTTGCTGGTCTCTGATAGGAGTCCAAGATGGTGGATCCGCGCTGCGTTAGCTGGTAGGGGACCTCTGCATGAATATTTCCTCGCTCTCCGTTCTCTGTCAGTTTTCTCACTCCATTTGGTGCTTGGCTGAGTTCTTTATCTCTTCATTTGATGTTTTAGGGTTTCAGGATTGTTTTATTCTCTGTTTGGCTTAGTTTTTCGGATCTTTGCTGTGGAGGGACGGCGTGGTGCTTCTGCCTAGAGCGCCATTTTGCCGGAACTCCAAGCTTTGGAATTTTTTAAGATCTTTATGGAAGGAGATTGCCACATCTTTGTCCCACAGAGTGGTCGTGGGTTTGAACCATTGACCTTTCAGTTATCAGCCAAGCACTCTAACCACTGTATCACCAGGCCATCTTAGATAATATACTAATGTTCCCAAATTACTATCTGTACTGATTTGGAATAAAAAGAAAAATGAGTTTCTCAGATTACACATATTCTTTTCATTAAATCAAATAATTACAAGAAATAGAAAGTACAGATAAAGTCTGAGAAAGCAACAGGTTAAGAAGAAATTGCAATTGATGAGCTGAAGACAATAATAATTTGGCTACTGAAAATAAAAATGCTTTAAGTTGTGCTCTATGTTTACTCTAAAATACTTTCATCACAGCAAAAGGTAATCTGATTGCAATATACATAATAGGCTATGTGATAGCTCCAATAACGTATACTTATGTATATATTTTTTACTAATATTGTTTAAAAGTGTCATGTTTGTACTCTGAAATATGAAATTGGAAAACTAAAAATATTTCTAATAGAATCTTTGTGTCTATGATTTTTACAGCATCTATATGAAACTACATTAATTCTCTGTATATTTATACAATAAAAGTGGAAAAGAAAATACGTTGAAAAAAAATTTGAAAAATAAGATATGAAAATAAACATATAAATTACCAAAAGATAACCAATCCCATTGCCATCGAGTCAATTCCAACTCATAGTGACCCTAGACCTCTGTAAACAAGACCTTCATGAAAACAGGTCTTCATCTTTAGTAATTTACCAGTGCACAGAATATTGACTTCAAAATCAAATTAAAGTATATCAAGGCCACGATATTGGCCCACAAAGAGAAAGTCTTCACATTTTGTGGGGGCTTGTAATGATAGTGATTTAGCCATTAAATTAAAAAACAAAATGCACCCATATTGTTGAAATAAATTTATATTTTAACACTAAAGTGTGTAAATGTAGGAAAAGAATGACATAATTATGCAGGCAGTTACTGGGTTATGAATGAGATCCGTTCCTAATTGTGTCTTTAAGTTGAATTTGTAGGAAGTCAGAACAGGTGCATACGGCTCTCATTTAGCCTTACTTTAGTGCAAGAAAATGCTCAAAGTCTTTTCAATGATTTGAAAGCTGCACGTACAGCAGGTGAAGGTGATTGTGATGAAGACTTCTTTTGTGAGTAGGGGTAGGTTCAGTCATGTCAAAGTGAGGGAAAATTTATATAACATTAAAGGGCAAGTACAAGTTGTCTGTAAGTTGAATGTTCATAACCCAGGGACCTTCTGTCCATCATTTTTTATGCCTTTAAAATATGTTTGTTTAAATTAGTTCGCTAAGAATAAATGGAGATTGAAAGTGGTGAGAATTATTCAAAGATTGCAAGATGTGGCACAATATTTCTCCATATGTTTTCAACAATAACTTAGGGTAAGGTAATAAAAAATAGTTATACAATAATAGAACGCTTCAGTTGCACTAACAGATGATCAGAATAATCCACTATTTCTAGTCATTTAGAAATAGCTGCACCACTATTAAATATTGTTTGTTTGTTGTTGTTAGGTGCCGTAGAGTCAGTTCCAACTCGTAGCAACCCTATGTACAACAGAATGAAACACTGCCCAGTCCTGCACCATCCTCATGATCATTGCTGTATTTGAGCCCATTGTTGCAGCCACTATGTCAGTCCATCTTGTAGAAGATCTTCCTATTTTTTGTTGACCCACTACTTTACCAAGCATGATGCCCTTCTCCAGGGACTGGCCCCTCCTGATAACATGTCCAAAGTAAGTGATACGAAGTTTTACTCTCCTCGCTTCTAAGGAGCATTCTGGCTGTACTTCTTCCCATATAGAATTATTCATTCTTCCGGCAGTCCATGGTATATTCAATATTATATTAGATAAGCTAAACATTGAAACAGATTGATTTTCTTTATTTTTCGTTTAATGCCAGGAACGTTATAGTTAGATATTTTCATTTTAAAAATTCAAGTGATTGTGGCCCAACTTAACTAATATACAAAAGATGTATAAATGTATTTCTTGTAATAATACTATACTATTATATTGCACTGTGAAATGTACACTGAAGTAATTGTTGCATCTAGGATGGTGAAACTTCATCCTACATACTTTGCACATGTTATCAGGAGGTATCAGTCCGTGGAGAAGGACATCATGCTTAGTAAAGTAGAGGGTCAGTGAAAAAGAGGAAGACCCTCAATAAGATGGATTGACACAGTGGCTGCAATGATGGGCTCAAGCATGGCAATGATCATGAGGATGGTGCAGGACTGGGCAGTGTTTCATTCTGTTGTACATAGGGTTGCTACGAGTTGGAACTGACTCTACGGCACCTAACAAAAACAACAACAGTATTTAAAATGATAGTAACGCTGCTAGTAGCAATTACCATGATAAGAACAGCTTAATTTTCAACACTAACTACTTGTAGGGAATTATCTGAAATGATTTAAATGATTTATTTTATGTAATAATTTGTCTACATTTTACAGACGATAAAAAAGATACAAGATGAGTAATTTCTGAAGATGACACTAATAATAAGTGCTAAACTTGGAATTGCAAATCTATTTTACATTTGAGTCTTGGTGCATTCATTCACCAATGGTTTGACTTTTACAAATTACTAATTCTACCTCAGCCTTACAAGAAGCCCTGGTGGTGCAGTGGTTAAAGCACTCAGCTGCTAACTGAAAGGTAGATGGTTTGAACTCAAGAGCCGCTCCGCGGGAGAAAAATGTGGCAATCTGCTTCTGTAGAGATTTACATCGCTGGAAACCCTATGGGGCAGTTCTGCTCTGTCCTATAGAAAACAAAACCCATTGCCTTTGAGTCAATTCTGACTCATAGCGACCGTATAGGACAGAGTAGAACTGCCCCATAGGGTTTCCAAGGAGTGGCTGGTAGATTCAAACTGCTGACCTTTTTGTTAGCAGACTAGCTCTTAACTACTGAGCTACCAGGGCCTATAGGGTTGCTATTAATCAGAATTTTAATCAGAATTGACTTGACGGTGATGGGTTTGGTTTTATGGGTTATGGATATTCATAGATGACGTCAGGATTAGAGGAAGACTCATTAACAACCTGCATTATGCAGATGACACAACCTTGCTTGTTGAAAGTGAAGAGGACTTGAAGCACTTACTGATGAAGATCAATGACCACAGCCTTCAGTATGGATTACACCTCAGCATAAAGATATCCAAAATCCTTACAACTGGACCAATTATCAACATCATGATAAACGTAGACAAGATTGAAGTTGTCAAGAATTTCATTTTACTTGGATACACAATCAATATCCATGGAAGCAGCAGTTAAGAAATCAAAAGACGCATTGCATTGAGCAAGTCTGCTGAAAAAGACCTCTTTAAAGTGTTAAAAAGTAAAGATGTCACTTTAAGGACTAAGGTGCACCTGACTTAAGCCATGGTATTTTCAGCCATCTCATATGCATGCAAAAGCTGGGCAATGAATGAGGAAGATCAAAGAAGAATTGATGCCTTTAAATTATGGTGTTGGTGAAGAATATTGAATATACCGTGGACTGCCAAAAGATCAAACAAATCTGTCTTGGAAGAAGTACAACCAGAATGCTACTTAGAAGCAAGGATGTTGAGACTTCGTCTCACATACTTTGTAATGTTATCAGGAGGGACCAGTCCCTGGAGAAGGACATCATGCTTGGTAAAGTTGAGGGTCAGTGAAGAAGAGGAAGACCCTCACTGAGATGGCTTGACGCAGTGGCTTCAACAATGGGCTCAAGCATAACAATGATCAAGAGGATGGCACAGGACTGGGCAGTGTTTCGTTCTGTTGGACATAGGGTTGCTATGAGTTGGAGCTAACTTGACAGCACCTAACAGAAACAACAACAAATGATCCTATGTATAGAAAATCTCAAAGAGTCTCAAGGAATTCAACCAAGTTGCAGGGTAGGAGATCAACACAGATACATCAGTTGTTTTTCTACATACCAGTAAAGAACAAACTAAAAATAAAATTAGGACAATGATTCCATTTTCTAGGGTGTCCATTTAATTTATTTTGCAAATTGGAACATTTTGGGAGTGAAAGAGTCACTATGATTACACTAGAACATCAGGTGAAAACAGAAACTTCCCTGGGTAAATGGGGCATATTTTTCACCCTACGTTTATCTCACAGTCGATCATACACTTGCGGTTTCATAGACTGTATGTTCTAAACTAAACAAATCAATGCATTCTGCATGTGCCCACGTGAAGAAGCACATGAAACCAACAGGCAAAAAGTTCAGTTTTAGGGTTTTGTTTGGCTTTAGGGTAGACAGAGTCTCTCAGTGAGAGATACTGTGGTGGTTTGCATCTGAAGCTACAAGATCACTCTGCACCTCCGAAAACATTCTCCCTGGGCATAGGGCCACGCTGAGGAAGCAGAGCTAATATATAGATCCTACAGTCATTAGGTGCATTTTCTTTTATGCTGCCCCTTGAACAAGCATTAATTTCCAATTTATGTTTAAGTCTAAGTGGGTTGAGAATTATCTAAATTTCAACTGCTAGATTCTTACTGATATGTGGTGTACGGAAAGTTACTCACTACATTGAAGAAATTTACTGGCCTATCAAAAGTAATAATACTCTATTATATTGAAAATCTGAGATGGTCTTATATATGTATATTGAATTAACTCTTTTGTAGTATGACATACAACATTTATCTTTGTATGACAGCAAGTAAAGAGTGTATAAATAATAATGCTGTCTATTATATGGTTTTGAATGGACAGATATGTCTATTTGAAATTACTATTGAAAAATAGAAATATCAAACCATAGAAGTTGAGTGCATATAAACTCATTTATTTTTTATTTTTCTGTGTGTACCAAAAGAAAACTGAAACCCATTGCTGTTGAGTTGATTCCAACTCATTCATAGTGACCCCATAGGAGAAAGTAGAATTGCCCAATAGTGTTTCCAAGGAGAAGCTGGTAGATTCGAACTGCTGACTTTTAGCTTCTGAGCCCCACCAGGGCTGCTATCTTATCAAGTTGTGCAATTATGTGGAATGCATTACTTACATGCATGCTTTATTATCATAAACATTAATACATAGTTTACCTATGCTTTTATATAAAGTGTTTAAATATGCATAGTTGAATTCTCAGCTGACATAGCCTCAGATTCAGATATGCAACTAACCGCACTGCCGGACAGTCTATTATTTTCATTTCTGTATGTGTTTCAGGGTTACAGTCACTGGTTTTCTTTTGTCCATTAGCTTACAGCCTAATGTATTATTTAAACACAAAAATAGTTGGCTATAAACATATACCATTTGAAACAATTTGTTAAACAAAGCACTCTTCTTTTCTTTATACATACTCCAGCACTTCCATGCATTGCTGATTAAAAAAAAGAATTCCTTTGTTCTCATTTAGGTTAAGGATTGTAAGAATACTGTATCCTGCTCATGTAAATTGTACATTATTGAGCAGTTATTCTGACTTCTTTCTCTTTATTTTTCTATGAATGGGAAAGAATTCATGAGGCTTTGTCTGTACTACCCTCTATACTTTGTGAACCATAGTACACATCTAAAATAGAGTTGTTTGGCAGTCATGCTATGTTGTGTGGATTTGTAGTAAGAGGGCAGAATGATGTTTACTGGTCATGTGGAATATACGTTCAGACTCTGGTTACTAAAACAGTAAGGTATAATTTAGTAAACTCAGTCGATCCTCACTTTCATGAATAGTGTGGGACTGGAAAAATGACCGTGCAAGCTGAAACTTCACTAAATGATCTTAATAATCAAAGGGAACAATTACATTTGTTTGTTTGGCCTTTAACAGTTTTTGTCATAACATTAAAACTTTCTTATTGTTGACTATGAGTGTATAAAGTGGAAAACTATATTTAGTATGCTGTCATTTAAAACAGAAACTTTGAGAAAATGCTTTATTTATTTGTAAAAAAAAAGTATCAAATGTACTTTGAGAGTGCTTGGCACCTTTTTCTCATCTTATACCTTACATTACTGAGAATATCTTTTCCATGCTGTTGTTAATTATCCTACTACCTTCTAAGTTTGAATCAGCATCCTATATTTTATCCTTTACGCTTTCAATATTGTGAAATGTATGCAAGAGTTCCTTTAATTTGAAGTTTTTTTGTGATGTCACTTCCTTTGGAACATCTCCATTCTTTTCATCCGAGCCACTTACCTTATTTATGTTGATAACTTAGCTTTCACTAAGCTCCTCTGGCAGCGTATCTTGAGTCTCTTGAATTACAGCGGTGTCAGCATTCCCATGGGCAACTACTGCCTCTATAACTCCATTAATGTTCAATTTAATTTCACTTGTAGTGTTACCTCTTTCCATTTCCCTCCTACACTTTCATCATTTTGGTCAGTTCTGGCTTTTGATTATTCATTTTTGTAAAATGTTAAGTGGGTTTATCACGGAGAGACAAGGGGACAACACAAATACATGATTTGCTGTCTGTGTGTGAACCGAGTAACAGAGGCACTGTGGTCAATCACCAACAGACTCTGAAAGTGATATATATCACTCTTTTTTCCCTTACACCAAGGACAATTTTTATTAAAGTGTAGATAATCAGTTATTTGAAAATACATGAGTAAAAACAAACATACAACAGCAGTATCATACAACTGAATTCTAAACTGAATATTTTTGAAATACAAAACAATGATCATTACCCCCCAAAAGTCATTTTATTGAAATAAATTGATTTTTAAGTTGTTCTAGAACTCTTTTCACTCAATTTTGTTTACAAATATTACTTAGTTTTTCAGTTCCATCCTGTAACAGAACTTCTTTTTTTTGTACATGTTCACTTCTCAAAGTAGTATATAGTTATTTCTTGAGATTAAAGTCAGCAACTATAGAAAGCTTGCCCAAGTCATAAGAATTTCAATATGGTTTCTTCTTTGGAAATAGTTAACATCTGGGTGTATCTATACTAAAATCCATGTTATTGAAAGGCAAATATATTAATGGGCAAAATATGAGGGTTGAAAGCAGGGAGACTAAGAAAAAATGATGTTATCTTTTACTATAGACCAGCTATAAAAGGCTCCATTACTTACTTTGGTACTAATGCTAGAGAAGCTGTTTCTGCCAGACCACAGGTTGGCTATATATATATATATATAAAATTATTTATGGACTGAAGAGCTAGAAATGAAGTTTGTATTTTATAGAATTCCCCACGTTAACATATTTTGGTAACTGAAGTTTTGAACCATGGTATTGGGGGATAGATGTTATTTAACTAAACCCTTGTACTGACACTTCATCCATATTGGAACTGAGTAAATAATGAATGCTTGTAATTATTATGGGTCCTTATTTCGCTTTCATGCAAAAAATAATTTGGTAGCATAAATAACATGTATTCAACAAAAGAAACAAACAAACAAACAAAAAACCCACAAACCGCATGTAAGTCAATATATAGTGCTAAGTGCTAAGTGTGTGTGTGTGTGTGAGAATGTGTGTGTGTGTGTGTGAACTGCCATAATTTGAATGGTTTCTTAAAATGTGAAGAATCAGTTTGTAGTAAGATTTGGTTTAGGGACATATGCATTTAGGGATTTGATGTTAACTTGTATCCACTATAGAAAGCTGAAAAATATAGGGTATAGAAACACCTCCTGGCAATTATGAACACTGCTTGGGAATATAATTCTACTTAAGGATATGGGGTATGCCAATCAGTGAGGCATTTAAACTGCATTAGAAAATCATGAATACCTGAGAATCACAAATAATTCCAAGTGCTAGATATTTTGCAATTTATTGTTTTTACCTATTTGCTTTGAAAGATCTTTCCCTATTAAATCAAAACAATAACGTTTTCATGTGAATAGTATAACATGTTTCAGTAAAATATATGTCAGTGGTTTAAATAATGGGAGGAGATATAGAATACTCTTGTGAGATTTTTATATTAGAAATAGCTTTATGTTAATTTATAAGTTGTAATAAATTAAAAATGAACACTGCAACATAGAATGGCCTCTAAAGAATAACACAACAATTATAGATAAAATTCAGATGAGAATAAATAGAATTTAAAAAATTAATTAATCCAAGATAAGTCTAGAAAGAGTATGACAAGTATAATGAAAAGAGGAAAAGGATAGAAAACAAATAAAATGGCAAACAACCTCAACTATACCAATATAGAGGGGCTAATAATTCCAATTTAAAGTTAGAGATATAAATACGTCAATAAATAAAGACACAACTATATGCTGTTTGTGAGAGTGATGAACTCTAAATATAAAGACACAATCAAAATGCTATAATGAGATATACCATACAGATCCTAATCATAAGAAGCGAACATGATATCTTAATATGAGACAGATATAACTTCAAAACAAAGCATGCTAAAAGAAATTAAAAAAAACTTGAAACACTATAAAAATCACAAGGTGTGCATGCACCTAATAATAGAACTTCACATACATACCACAACATAACGATTCTAAATATGCATTTAATTAACAATAGAAACATAACTTGTAGATTAAAGAGGGAAAAAATAGAAAAATTCACAATTGTAGTTTGATGCTTCCGTCTCATTAATTTCAGGATAAGCAGACAGAGGAACAGGTATATATATATATACTACTGGAGCAGCACAATGAACCAAGTTGACCTAACAGAAATATGTAGCACAGGACAGCCAACAGATGGAGCATGAACATCATTTAAAGCCAACGAAGCTTCTTTAATATAGACTATATGCTGGTTCATAACAAAAGCTTCAATGCATTTCAAAAGTTGAAACCTTACTGAGTATGCATTCTGATGACAACATGATTAAATTAAAAGTAATTAATTAAAAAATTATATAGACAATCCCCAGTTATTTCCAAATTAATTAACATACTTCCAAACAACCTATTAGTCAATGAAGAATTCTAAAGGGAAAACAGAAAAGGATTTTGAAATGAAGACTAATGAAAACACAACACAGCAAACTTTGTGGGATGCAGCTAAAGCAATTCTATGAGGAAAATGGATAACTAAAAATGTTTATATTGGAAAAAAGTAAGATCTAAATACGAATATTCTAAGCTCTCATTTTTAGAATCTAGCAAAGAAGAGCGAAGTAAATCCAAAATAAATTGAAGAGTAAAAGAGCACATACTGTATCATTGCATTTATATGACATTTTAGAACTGGCAAAACTAATCTACGGATGTAGAAATCAGAACAGTAATTGCCTCTGTGGAAGGCAGAGGTAGATGGACTTGAAAGTGTCATGATGGAAGATTCTAGGGTGATGACAATGCTCTACAGTTTGATTAAGGTGTTCATTACATGAATGTACAGATTGTTCAAAAGTCAATGAGCCGTCCACTTAAGATCTGTGTATTTTCTGTTTGTAATTGTACCTTAATTTAAAAAAAGACCACAATAAAAATGAAACACAATATTTATAAATATGTAACAATATATAAAAAGCAAAAGTTTCAGGAACTATATTTATCCTTTCCACTTAGAATATACTCTAATAATTTATATTTATATATATATGTATTTGTCTATTCTACTATTTTACATTTAATACAGGTGATTACAAATCTCTTTATTGATTTCATTACCTGAGGGTCACTGCTTGCTGGTTGAAATACACCACCTTAGCTTTCAGACTGTATTTTTACATGCATTCTTTATTTTCATGGTAAACTCAGTATGATCATTGAATGTATAGAAAGATTGGAAACTTTAGTTTGTTTCTATATTTGAAAGGACAAAGTGCAAAAAAAAAAATTTTTTTTAACACAAGCATTACTAATTCATTCGACATTTATGACCCTTTCCCTTGAAAAAGACTTATTAAAGAAATCTAAATTTATTCTTTACCCAGCAGCTGTAGTATGATGGACTAAAATGGAATCATAGTTGTTTATCTGAAATACAATCCTCACAGCTGGCAAGTGTCAGAACATTATCTTTCAAAACTGGTATGAGATCTGGAGCAAATTCTCTTTAAAAAACAGCACGAAATCAGTATCTATTGAATTCTTCTTGCAACTTTCATTTGTTTTATCTGATTTTAAAAAACTTGATTGAAGATCACATGCATGCATGCATATGCGTACACAGATACATGCTCAAATGATTTTACATATAGATTTGATAGCTGTATATGTCAAGAAGTAAAGCTGGATGATTTTCAGGTATGATAAGGAAATATATATAGTATATTTTAACTATAGGTGGGGAAAGATGTGGGATGTCATAAAACCACCACATGTGGTTAAGTTATTTTGAAGATATAGTTTCTACTTCACATTTAAGTGTGTATGTATATTGGGGTAGCGCGGATGTCAGGGTGAATGTGTGTAAAAGTGTGTGGTGGGAAATAAATTAATTAGAAACTTGTTTTTAAAAGACACTCATTTTCTCTGCTTGTAAAGACAGCAATAAAATAAATGAACCTGTGTCGGCTGCTAACTGAAAGGTCAGCAGTTTGAACCCACCAGCCGCTCCTTAGAAATGCTATGGGGCAGGTCAACTCTGTCTTACAGGGTCTCTATGAGTTGGAATTGACTCAATGGTAGTGGGTTTGGTTTTGCTTACAGGTGTTGGCACTAGGTATTTTTGTTTAGACCAGAGTAGAATTTAGGGGCGGGGGAACTGAAGGGAACTCAAACTTGTTTATCTCTTTTACACTGGAAAACTCAGAGTATCATTTCTGTGAGAAAAAAGAAAAAAACTATGTCCACAAAATGGAGTTGAGGTTTCCCTCAAAAAGTGAAAATAGGGCTGAATTTGAGGAAGAGTTTGGGCAAGTTTTGAGCTAGAAAGATTTTGAAATACGCGTGGTATCCATCTGTGACGCTGTGGAAAGACAATCGGGTAACAAGCACTTTAGGAAATTTTCTCCAGGTGTTTGTTATGAATTGCATCACCTGTGGCATTTTTCAGAAGACTGTTGTAAAGAATTAAATTGCTTTGCCATTCCTTTCAGATGTTCATGTGAATTCAACAACATGCTGAAATAAAAGGGACCATCTTTTATTCAGTACATTAATAAATTTAGAGCTTATATCTTTGACAAACATAGATCCAATTATTTTATGTTTACAAAATTAAAGTAGCTCCAAACTGAAGATATTGCTGAGCGCCATCTGTTGATCTAAATCTGTTCTTGTTTCTAAGGCAGTCCTTCCAGGTACCATGCATATATCAACACACTCAACTCTCCTTTAGCCTTACTATATCCAGAAGTGCAGAAGGGGTAAGGTAACTCATATCAGATTAGAGAAACAGAAGCCAGTCCCTGTGCATACCCTTTGCTGTCAATGAGAACAACAAATGATCAGATTAATGAACAAAAACTTCTGTCACACCCAGTTGAAGCACTTCATTATCTGCCCTTCCCAATGCTGAATCCATTTATAGCACTGGCCTTCTGCCTTGTTCATTCTCTTAATTTTTAAAATTGAACTACTGCCTAGGATGGCTTGCTTTTATATTCTCTCATTAGTTTGGAACTCTGGAAGCCAACAATTACCTCAGTAGTATCCAAGGTTACTGTTTTTTTTTTTGTTTTTTTTTTTTTTTAAAACACAGTATTCATTTGGCCACTTGGCCATTTGCATTGGGATCAACTGTGCTAATTACCATATTCCTGTTAAATCACTGCCTAATCGTGGCTTTCTGAAGGTCTAGTGGTTCATAGGTCCCAAAATGGCTTGAGCCTGAATTCATTATAAACATCTTCCCAAACAATATATATTTACCCTCTGAGATAGTATTTACACTATTAATTCTGTATCTGGTGACAGGACATATGAGAACTCCAGAATGTTGACCTCTGAATAATCAGGGCATTGATTAATTTTATGTGTGTTACTGACTGTTATGCTTAAAATGGAAATTAAATGGAGGGAAACTTTTCTTTGGATCTGAATATATCCATTAGGACACACAGTACTATGAAATGATGAAAGTATTTTTTAAACCTAGCTGTTTGTTTCATTACTGTGTAATTGATTTAACTATTTTATATTCAACTTAGTGACTATATAGAAGTGAAATAGTGGCTTTCCTAACTTGGAATTTTATGGTTTTTATCCCCAAATCCAATTGATAAAGTATGTCTATTATAAACTCTGCAGTAAGTTTGCTGTTGAAAATCATTTCTCTGTCTTGAAGACAAAATTAGAAGCAATACAATGAATGCTATACTCAATAACTCCCCATTTTTAGTATATTAAGCTTATTTAAAAATTTTGCAGTAGAAAAACTATACTTTCCAAGTTAAAGCTAGCTTTCCTGGAGGTCTTACCTAAATGAGATGACAACAAATAAAATTTGATGTGCTGAAGAGCTATTCACACACTGTCCTGTCTCTCCAGTCCACTGGTACTGCTGTCATTAAAGCCCTCACATTTTCTGTCCTGAATTACTGGTGTTTTGAGTGTTCCCTTTTCCACTAATTCCTGACTATTTCATATTCATGCTTCACACTGATGCCAAGTGATTTATCTAAAGTATAATCTGATTAGGTCATTCCCAGACTATCAAGCATTTTATGCCCTTCAGTGCCTTCAGTATAAAATTTCAAACTCCCTTACAAGATGCCTAAATCCCTAGTTCTGGTTGTTTATCTTTTATTCATTAATTCCAGACCTTTCTTTTATACTCAGGTTTGTGTTTCTGAACTGTAACGCAGCAAATAATACTATCCAGTTTCCCTGGCCAGCTGGCTTTCTGTTAGGTTCTACTGAAGAAGAGACACTAGGGGAAGACTGGAAAGTGGGAAGAGCAAAGAAGAGACTTTTTTCTGGTTTTCAGTTCCCTCCCAGTATGCCTTCAGTGATAGTGGCCATATGCTCTGAACTTCTAGTGGTATTCCAGCACCAGCATCCCTGCACTCAGTCAGAGGCACCGAGCGCTAACAAGTCATGCCCAGTTGGCAGGCACAACACCAGCCACACCACACCCCGACACAGCTGAGAAGAAAACCTTGGCTTGTCTGAGCCCATAACGAGCTGGTGCCCACAGAGCAGTGTGAACTCCCTCCAGTCACGCCTCATTCACTGTGGTCTAAGCAACCAACTTAGAGGTCTGAGCACTCCAAAAAACCAAACCTATTGCTGTCGAGTCGATTCCGACTCATAGCACTAGCAGTACAGAATTCCCTCCTGCAATGTCCAAGCCCTCAACTTACTAAACTGCTCCTTTAAGCCACTGCGTTCTTATAATGACACCTCTTTCCTTTTGTTCCCTACCCTTGGAGATGGAACTGATTCTTGTAGTTATTATTTATGGATAACTGCAGGGACACCTCTTTGCTCTTTCAGCTGTCCAGTACATGTTTAACCAATTCTGTATATTAAATTACCTCTGCTTTAAATACTTATTAAGGAGCCCTGGTGATGCAGTGATTAAAGCACTTGGCTGCTAACCAAAAGGTCGGCTGTTCGAAACCATCAGCTACTCCACGGGAGACAGATGTGGTAGTCTGCTTCTGTAAAGATTTACAGCTTTGGAAACCCTATGGGGCAGTTCTACTCTGTCCTATAGGATTGCTATGAGTTGGAATTGACTCTGTGGCAGTGGGTTTGGGTTTTAAATACATATGTGCAGTGGTATGCTGTTAAATGTTTAAAAACTGGCTCTCTGGTAGGGTATGGGAGGGAATTAATGATTTGTAGCAGTTACTCATTTCTGTGGTGTAAATACTCCATCATGGCTGATTTTGAACTACAATGAACGTGGAGTTAGGACAATAAACACACAGCTGACTTGCCATTATGAGCCCACCATACCACTGGGTATGTGTTTTCTGTTTCCTGTCTTGAACCTGAATGAAACGATAATGGAAACAATGAGATGTCAGGAAATAGAGCCTCAAAAATGAGATGCTGGGGTTCAGTCATTGGCCTTGGCACCATATTGAATTTCTTTTCAATGGAAAATGGTTTACTTGGACTTTGGTAGGACCCCTGGTAGTATTAAGTGCTCTGCTACTAACCGAAAGGTTGGCTGTTGAAACCCACCAACCTTTCTATGGGAGAAAGACGTGGCAGTCTGCTTCCATAAAGATTTCAGCATTAGAAACCCTATGGGCAGTTCTGCTCTGTCTTGTAGAGTTGCTATGAGTCAGAATTGACTGGATGGCAATGGATTTGGTTTTGGTTTTGAGGACTCTGACATGCTATGGTATCTGGATTAATTATATTATTATCACTAGTTTCTTAGGACAAAGTTCCTAAGAAGGTAAGGCTTTGGAGAAACAAGTGAGTACTGTACATGACCGTCAGTAAAATGACTACAACTATTAGTGAGTTGGGATGGTTATTTATGACAGAACTGGAGAGAGTACAGAATGAAAATGACAAGATCAGGAAATAAAACTCACAGCTCTAGTCACAGTGAGAGAATCAGAGTTCTGCTTTGGCAGACCTCTTGTAGCTATAAAGCAGATATAACTGAAAATCATAGCAAAATGTAATTGAGCATGTTGCAAAATTACAGTATATGCTGAATTCAAAATTTATCAAGTATCTTATGTAAATACTAGAGCTGGAAAGTGGAAGGAGTGAGTTGGTGCCTGACTTGGAATAGACTCAAATGAAATTGGGAATCTTGATTCCCCAAAGACATCCTGAGCCTTCACTGTCAGTGGAAACAACCTTTTCCCCACCTTTAGTATATTACTCTTACTTTGCTTAAATATATTGTAATAATTTTCCCTTAGGAAGTCCCTTGAAAGGGAATGTTTCTTTTACTGAAGATCCACTCCTACTATAGATTATTGCTTCTAAACCTATAACTGTTGTTGTTGTTGCGTGCCATCCAGTGGATTCCGACTCGTAGCAACCCTATAGGCAGAGTAGAACTGCCCCATAAAATTTTCTATGCTGTAATCTTTACTGGAGTAGATTACCAGGTCTTTTTGTCCAGCAGAACAGCTGGTGAGTTCAAACCGTGACCTTTTGGTTAACAGCCGATTGCTTAACCATTGTACCACCAAGGCTCCTAAACCTATAACAAGAGTCCTGTAACAATATGCTGTTGTTGTTTTTAGGTGCCATCGAGTCAATTCCAACTCATAGCAACCCTATGTACAACAGAACGAAACACTACCCAGTCCTGCACCATCCCCACAATTGTTGTTATGCTTGAGCACGTTGTTGCAGCCACTGTGTCAATTCATCTGGTTGAGGGTCTTCCTTTTCTTCACTGACCCTTTACTTTACCAATCATGATGTCCTTCTCCAGGGACTGATCCCTCCTGATAACATGTCCAAAGTATGTGAGGCCTAGTCTCGCCATCCTTGCTCTTAAGGAGCATTCTGGCTGTATTTCTTCCAAAACAGATTTGTTTGTTCCTTTGGCAGTCCGTGGTATATTCAATATTCTTCACCAACAGCACAATTCAAAGGCGTCAGTTCTTCTATCATCTTCGTTTTTCATTGTCCAGCTTTCACTTGCATATGAGGCGATTGAAAACACCATGGCTTGGGTCAGGTGCATCTGAATCCTTAAAGTGACATCTTTGCTTTTTAACACTTTAAAGAGACCTCATCAGATGAAATACACAGGAATCAAGTCGACTATATCTGTGGAAAGAGACAATGGAAAAGCTCAGTATCATCAGTTAGAACGAGGCCAGAGGCCAACTCCAGAACAGACCATCAATTGCTCATATGCAAGTTCAAGTTGAAGCTGAAGACAATTAGAAAAAGTCCAAGAGAGCCAAAGTATGAACTTGAGTATATCCCACTTGAATTTAGAGACCATCTCAAGAATACATTTGATGCATTGAACAAATTTAAGGTCAGTGAATTGTACATGTGAAAAATGTTTAAGTGGCAAATGTTTTGTTACATATATCATTGTCACAATTAGAAAAAAACAAAAACAAAACTTAAATTTAGGGCTAAGTATTTCAGATGGCCAGTCCTTTGAGTCCATGGAACCAATCTTTGAATAATTTCCTAGTTACTGAATGTATAATTGGAATATTCTTACTTGGAAAAAAGCAGAATTCCCACAATGGCTCTTCAGTAGTTGAACAGAAGGGTATTATGGTTAAGAGCCGAATGGTAGTTTCTAGGTAATAGTCTTTTTACCAGGACAGGAAATGAAAACATAATCACATGCCAGGAAAGCTTTCATAAATTAAAGTCAGGAAAAAAATAAAATTAATAATTTTAAAAAGGAAGAAAGTGGTTCCTATCACATAACTCATTTCATTTATAAATTTAATCTGTGCAGAGCATTTATTAATCTCAGAGATGACTGTAAATTCTGGTAAAATTTTACTTAGTCCTGATTTCAATTGCCATTGTTGTTTCAGATGTAGTATCTTCACTAAAACAAGGCAGCTGATACTAAATATGAAGTTATTGATCTGATAATTGCTCTTTTCACCATACTAATTAAGAAGGACCACCAGAAGCACTTTCTTCTTCCTGAAAAGAAAAACAATACATTTTCATGGTCTTGCATCAGGTTTATATTAACTCTCATTCTCTCTGCAGAGAGGAGTGCAAAAATCTTGATCCCCTTGACATAATAGAGAATATAACACAGATTATCTATTACATTGATAACAACATGCTGATTAGATATGAGGAGGAGAAAGTAGTAAATCATTTAGATTTCTTGGTATGACATACACATGCTAAAATGATGAGAAATAAACCTCATGAACATTCAGGGCCACTCGACTTTAGCGAAATTTCTAGAGATCTAATAGTCTAAAATTTTGTAATGGTATCTTCCAGATTGGGACAAGTTGCTGCTGTTTATACAACCTGTCGCTAAAAGAGACATACAAAGCTTGGTTGGTGTTGTTAGGTGCCGTGGAGTCAGTTCTGACCATAGTGACCCTGTGTACAACAGAATGAAACACTGCCCGGTCTTGTACCATCCTCACAATCATTGCTATGTTTTTGCGCATTGTTGCAGCCACTGTGTCAGTCCATCTTGTTGAGGGTCTTCCTCTTTTTCACTGACCAATACTTTACCAAGCATGATGTTCTTTTCCAGGGACTGGTCCCTCCTGATAACATCGCTAAAATACGTTCAAGTCTCACCATCCTCACTTCTTCCAAGACAGACTTGTTCATTTTTTTGGCAGTCCATGGTATATTAAATATTCTTTGCCAATACCGTAATTCAAAGGCATCATTTCTTCTTTGGTCTTCCTTATTCATTGTCCAATTTTCACATGCATATGAGGTGACTGAAAATATTATGGCTTGGGTCAGGTACACCTTAGTCCTCCAAGTGACATTTTTGGTTTTTTTTAGGACTTTAAAGAGGTCTTTTGCAGCAGATTTGCCTGGTGCAATGCGTCTTTTGATTTCTTGACTGCTGCTTGCATGGGTGTTGATTATGGATCCAAATAAAATGAAATCCTTGACAACATCAGTGTTTTCTCTGTTTATCATGAGGTTGTTTATTGGTCCAGTTATTTCTTCATCCCATTTACAAAGTAATTCATAAAGCTGAAGGTTTTGAGTGAGAGGCTGAGCAAGAAAAATCTTGCAATGACTCCTAGGTAGAATGCAAGCTTTTCTTTTCTACTGGTCTTTATAACCCAGAGAGCAAATTCAACTGTACTTAATAATCTGTTTCAAATATAAAGCCTTTAAAAAGCCATAAGGGGAGATTCACAGAGTAGATTCCCAGGTAATAGGCTCCCTTATAAAACAATAATGTGGGATATATATGTAAGGAGAAGTATAGGCTATAAACACTGTGATGATATCTTTGTGGTTTCATTTTAGTTTGCCCAAATAGTCTTTCCTTGAAGAGACCATTCTTGACCACTTCATGGAAAATATCACCTATGCCACTACTTTCGTCTTTTGCCTATATTAATTTATTTATATCAATCATCCCATTACAAATTTATTACTTTATTTATTTCCTATATTCATCTACCAAATATAAATTTTACAGCAACTGTGTGGCTCTGTTATTAGCACTTGGCAGAGTTCCTGGCTCAAAAACTATTGGTAGAATGAATTTAAAGGAGAAAAAGATCATTAAGGAGTTGAATAGTCAGTGGTATGATTTCTTGCTCTTTTACAAATCAGCCATTAGCTCATTGGTATACTCTGTAATTTCACTGTGTCTCAGTTTTATCATCTGCAAAATGGGGGTAATAAAAGTATCTTCCCAGAGGGGTGATTTGGTTTTATTAAGTGATGTAGTACATAGGAAAGCACTTTTACAGATGTTTTTTGTTTCCTTTTTTTACTCTGGCATAATTCTTGTCATTGTGCATACATTGACAATTCTAGCATTGTGTGCCAGTGCTAATCTGCATGTTTACTTCAAGATGATGAACATTTCTTTAATAAGAATAAATCTTCATGTTACCAGTCATGTACTGTACATGTGCTATGTTTGGATATATTTGAAGATGTTTAAAGTGCTATAATCCAGAATTCTCTTTATTCTACCTATTTATATCAATTGAAACATCACTATAACATAGTTTGTTTATTTATTATTTTTCTATGCATTGAATTTCTGTATTTAAACTGCATGGGATCTCAAGCTGTGTTTTCAATTAACTCAGAAAAATCTCTTTCCATTTGCAACAGCAAGGAGTCCCATCACAGAGGGTAATATCAGCAATCTGTTTTTCGTATTATACTTGCACAAGGAATCTTCTAACAATGCAATGCTCACTTTAAACGAGAGACAATCCAGTATAATCACACATAGTGCAGATCACTTAAAATGTCTTATTTTCATTATCTTCATTTTTTTAAAGATGTAACTTCTTTGGGTAGATTTTGTTAAAAGGAAAATAAGCATTTAAGAAACATATGTGCTGGGGAGAGGTCCGGCAAGATGGTGCTCTAGGCAGAAGCACCACGCCATCCCTCCACAGCAAAGATCCGAAAAACTAAGCCAAACAGAGAATCAACAATTCTGAAAACCTAGAACATCAAATGAAGATATAAAGAACTCAGCCGAGCACCAAATGGAGTGAGAATACTGAAAGAGAACAGAGATCGAGGAGAGATTCATGCAGAGGTCCCCTACCAGCTAACGCAGGGCGGATCCACCATCTTGGACTCCTATCAGAGACCAGCAAACGTGGGTACGAGAGAGCAGCCTCACGGAGCTTCCAGTGGGAGACAAAACAGCGGGTAATTTGCGGTGTGCGCTTTCCCACCCCCCACCCCTCTTCGCCCCAGCTCAGGCTCCTCTGCTTCCTGTGGCCGCGGTCTCTTGTCTGGGGGTCGCTGGCTGCTTGGATTCTGTGCGCCGGGGTGGGCGGCTCTCTGGGTGCCTTTTGTTGGCTGCTGGTGTTGCTTTTTTTTTTTTTTTCCTGTTTCTGCTTCTTTTGGTTTCTCACTTGCGTCTCGCTGCCTCCCCCTCCTTTTGCTCGGGTGCCTGGCTCCGAGCGCCGTCTTTGCCCTTTCCTGCGGGGCTGGAGGGTTCCATTCGGGTGTGCGGCTGCTTCACGGTCTAGGCTGCTGCGCTGGTGGGATCCTGGGGCTTTTGTTCATTTGTTCCTCTGCTTCCCGTGGCCACGGTCACTTGGCTGGGGTGCGCCGGCTGCTTGGATTGCGCACGCCCGGGTGGGGGGTTCTCTGGATGCCTTTTGTTGGCTGATGGTGGTGCTTTTTTTTGTTCTTGGTTTTTTTTTTCCTGCTTCTTTTGGTTTCTCGCTTGCCTCTCGCCGCCTCCCCCTCCTTTCGCTCGAGTGCCTGGCTCTGTGCGCCATCTTTGCTTTTTCCTTAGGGGCTGCGGAGCTCCATTCGAGTGTGGAGCTGCTTCCCAGTCTGGGCTACCGCGCTGATGGGATCCTGGGGCATTTGTTCGATTGTTCATTTTGAATTGTTTGTCTGTTTTCTTTTCCTTTTCTTGAGTTGGGAGCCCTTTCTGGCCAGGTGGAGCTGCATGCCAGGGAGACTCCCCTTCGGCTTCCACAGACGTGCAGATTGATCCCTGAACGCATTTCTTTTTTCGTTCTTTTTTTTTTTCCCTCTTTTTCTGGGGGGCCTTTCTTGTTCCTTTTTTTTTGATTTGTTTTGTTTTCTTTTCCCTCTCTTTCCCTTTTGTCTTCATGGCTCAATTTCTTGTCTCTCTATCTCTTCCTTCTCTTTCTGATCCCTGAATACCAGGCGTTGTATGCCTCTGCGCCGTCTGGCCAGGCTGTGCTGTGAAACCTGAGAGTGACTTCCCCAGACCTCATAGCTGCATCGGACGGATCCCTGGGAACTTTGTGGTTCTTTAACCTTTCTGATTTTTATTTGTTCATTGTTTCCTTTTCTTTCTCTTTTTCTCCATTCCATAGTCTCTCATCTCTCCATTCCAACGGCAAGCTCCCCGAGCATTCTTTTTTGTTTGTATGTTTTTTGGCTCCTGTTTCTCTCTCCTCTCTCCCATATCCAGCTTAGCTTCACACATAACCATCTCCCTGCTGCATCCTGGCTACCTGCACTGTGCACTTGACATCACACCACCAAGCTGTGCAGGCACGGCCTATTGGAACCTGCCCAGCACTGATTACTGACCGCCCTGCTGGCTGCAGTGAGTGCCATAAACAACCCGTCCCAGTGGCTCCTCTTCAGCTAGAGCTGCCCTGCTATACCACATATGAGTGACTGAACTGGCCAGTTGGAGAAGGAGGTGAAAAGTATTGAGCGCACAGACAAGCGAACAAGGGGCACGCAGTCCGCCTGGTCAGACATACTCAAATTTTTTTTTTTTTAAAAAAGGGACGAAACAAAAAAATCTACAATCAATAAACGAGAGAAATATCTACTGAATGCCCCGAAAACAGCAAATAATATCAAAACATTTACAAAAACAGGACAGGATGGCTCCAGTAGGTGTCCAAATTAAAACATCAGATAACTCTCCTGTGGAAGAAAATGCACTAGAAATATCTGATAGGGAATTAAAATCACTAATCTTGGAATTTTCCAAGAACTGAGGCAAAAAGGTGACAAACATGAGGAAAAAATAGACAAATTTATGGAAAATACAGACAAAAAATTGGAAGAATTCAGGAAGATGATGCAGGAACAAAATGCCAAAATAAATTCACAAATCGAAATTATACAAAAACAACAATTAGAAATCCAAAAGATAAACAACAAGATTTCAGAAATGGATGATGTCATAGAAGGGCTGAGAAGCAGATTTGAAACCGGGGAAGGCAGGATCAGTGGAACCGAAGACAAGCACTTGGATACAACTCTGTTTCAGGAAAACTCAGAAAAAAGAACAAAGAAAAATGAAGAGACCATGAGAGTTATGTGGGACACAATTAAAAGCAAAAATTTATGAGTGATTGGCATTCCAGAACAGGGGGAGAAAACAGAAAACACAGAGAGGATCACTGAGGAACAGCTGACAGAAAACTTCCCCCAATATCATGAAAGATGAAAAGCTGGCCATCCAAGAAGCTCAACGAACCCCATATAGAAGAGACCCCAAAAGAAAATCACAAAGGCATATCATATTCACACTCACCAAAACTAAAGAAAAACAAAGAATCCTGAGAGCAGCTTGTGGAAAAACAAGAAGTCACATACAGAGGAGAAACAATAAGACTAAGCTCAGATTATTCAGCAGAAACCATGCAGACAAGAAGGCAGTGGGATGACATATATAAAATCTTGAAAGAAAAAAATTGTCAGTCGAGAATAATATATCCTGCATAACTCTCGTTCAGATTTGATAGTGAAATTAGGTCATTTCCAGATAAACAGAAACTAAGGGAATATGTAAAAGTCAAACCAAACTTACAAGAATTATTAAAGGGAGCTCTTCAATCTCAGGACAAACAGCCTCAGCCCTCAGGCAGGACCTAGGACGCAGGATCATACGAGCCATATAGGAATCTAGGAAATGAACTCTCGAGTACTATCCAAAACCAAAAGAAATACAACAGGGAATCAGCGAGTCAATCGATGATGACAACAACATCAAAACAATGATAGAGGGAATAAACGGCATAGGTATAGAACCTTCTAATGGAGAGGAAGGCAAGGCAATACCAAGTAAGGGTAGACTGCTTCAAACTTAGAAAGATAAGGGTAAAATTCAGGGTAACCACAAAGGAAGTTAACAAACCAACTCATAAAAATAAAGACGAAAAACATAAAGTCTCAGCAAAAACAAAACCTACAAAAACAAAAGAAATGAAGACAAAATCCACAAATAAAAGTATCTCAGCACAAGACAGTAAGAAGAACAAAGAAAACATCAGCACCACAAAAAAAAGCACTACAAAATGACAGCAACAAACTCACATCTATAAATAATTACACTGAATGTAAATGGACTCAATGCACCCGTAAAGAGATGGAGAGTGGCAGAATGGATAAAAAACAGGATTCATCAATATGCTGTCTACAAGAGACACACCTTAGAAACAAAGATGTGAATTTATTAAAAATCAAAGGTTGGAAAAAAATATATCAAGCTAACAACTACCAAAAAAGAGCAGGAGTGGCAATTCTAATCTCAGATAAAATAGACTTTAAAACAAAATCTACCATAAAAGACAAAGAAGGACACTATATAATGATTAAGGGGACGATCCATCATGAACACATAACCATAATAAACATCTATGCACCCAATGACAGGGCTCCAAAATACATAAAACAAGCTCTAACAGCACTGAAAAGAGAAATGGACAGTTCCACAATAATAGTAGGAGACTTCAACACACCACTCTCAGTAAAGGACAGAACAACTAAGAAGAAACTCAGCAAGGATACAGAAGACCTAAAGGGCACAATCAGCCAACTGGACCTCATAGACATATACAGAACAATCCATCCAACCGCTGCAAAGTACACATTCCTTTCCAATGCATGTGGAACGTTCTCCAGAATAGACCACATCTTAGGCCACAGAGCAATCCTCAACAAGATCCAAAATGTTGAGATAATTCACAGTATCTTCTCTGACTACAATGCCATCAAGGTAGAAATTAACACTAGAAAGAGCAAGGAAAAAAAATCAACTACATGGAAACTGAATAATACCCTGCTTACACATCAGTGGGTAATAGAAGAAATCAGAGATGGAATCAAATAATTCCTAGAATCAAATGAGAATGAAAACACATCATACCAAAACCTTTGGGACACAGCAAAGGCAGTCCTCAGAGGACAATTTATAGCAATAGATGCACATATCCAAAAAGAAGAAAGGGACAAAATCAAAACATTAACTACAGAACTCAAACAAATAGAAAGAGAACAGCAAAAAAAGCCTACAACCACTGGAAGAAAGGAAATAGTAAAGATCAGAGCAGAAATAAATGAAATAGAGAATAGAAAAACAATAGAAAGAATCAACAAAACCAAAAGTTGGTTCTTTGAAAGAATCAACAAAATCAACAAACCACTGGCCAGACTGACAAAAGAAAAACAGGAGAGGACACAAATAACCCAAATAAGAAATGAAATGGGGGACATTACAACAGACCCAACTGAAATAAAAAGGATTATAACAGAATATTATGAAAAACTATACTCCAACAAATTTGAAAACAGAGATGAAATGGATAAATTTCTAGAAACACACGGCCTACCCAAACTACAACAAAGTGATGTTGAAAATCTGAACAGACCCATAACAAGAGAAGAGATTAAAAGGAAATTAAAAAAACTCCCAACCAAAAAAAGCCCTGGCCCAGATGGCTTCACTGGAGAATTCTACCAAACATTTACAGAAGAGCTTGTACCAGTTCTACTCAAGCTATTTCAGAGCATAGAAGAGAAAGCAACACTTCCAAATTCATTCTGTGAAGCCAGCATAACGCTGCTACAAAAACCAGGCAAAGACATCACAAAAAAAGAAAATTACAGACCAATATCTCTCATGAATATAGTTGCAAAAATTCTCAACAAAATTCTAGCCAATAAAATTCAGCATTATATCAAAAAAAAAAAAAAAAATACACCACGACCAAGTAGGATTCATAGCGGGTATGCAAGGATGGTTCAACATTAGAAAATCAGTCAGTGTAATCCACCACATAAATAAAAGGAAAGAAAAGAATCACATGATCATCTCAATTGATGCAGAAAAGGCTTTTGAGTAAGTGAAATACCCATTCCTGATAAAAGCTCTCAATAAAATAGGTATAGAAGGGAAATTTCTCAACATGATAAAGGGCATCTATGCAAAACCATGGCCAACATCATTCTTAATGGAGAGAGGCCGAAAACATTCCCCTTGAAAACAGGAACAAGACAAGGATGCCCTTTATCACCACTCCTATTTAACATTGTGCTGGAGGTTCTAGCTACAGCAATAAGGCAAGAAAAAGAAATAAAGGGCATCCAAATCGGTAAGGAAGAAGTTAAACTGTCCCTGTTTGCAGATGATATGATACTATACCTAGAAAACCCTAAAGACTCCACAAGAAATCTACTGGAAATAATAGAAAGATTCAGCAGAGTAGCAGGATACAAGATAAACATTCAACAATCAGTTGGATTCCTATACACCAGTAAGGAGAACGACGAAAAGGAAATCAGGAAATCAGCACCATTTTCAATAGCCCCTAAAAAGATAAAATACTTAGGAATAAATCTGACCAGGAATGTAAAAGACCTATACAAAGAAAACTATAAAACACTACTGCATGAAACTCAAAGGGGTCTACATAAATGGAAAAACGTAGCATGTTCATGGATAGGCAGACTCAACATTGTGAAAATGGCAATTCTACCCAGGGCAATTTACAAATACAATGCAATCCCGATCCAAATACCAGCAACATTCTTCAAAGAGATGGAAAAACTAATCATTAACTTTATACGGAAAGGGAAGAAGCCCCGAATAAGTAAAGCACTACTGAAGAAGAAGAATAAAGTTGGAGGACTCACACTACCTGACTTCGGAACCTACTATACAGCTACAGTAGTCAAAACAGCATGGTGCTGGTACAACAACAGATACATTAACCAATGGAACAGAATTGAGAACCCGGATGTAAATCCATCCACCTACGGTCACCTGATCTTCGACAAGGGCCCAAAGTCCATCAAATGGGGAAAAGACAGTCTTTTTAACAACTGGTGCTGGCAAAACTGGATATCCATTTGCAAAAAAATGAAACAGGACCCATACCTCACACCGTATACAAAAACTACTTCAAAATGGATCAAAGACCTGAATATAAAGCCTAAAACTATAAAGTTCATAGAAGAAAAAATAGGACCAACACTTCAGGCCTTAATACATGATATTAACAGGATACAAACCATAACCATCAAGACACAAAACCCTACAGATAAGCTAGATAACTGGGATCTTCTAAAAATCAAACACCTATGCTCTTCAAAAGACTTCACCAAAAGAGTAAAAAGAGAACCTACAGAATGGGAAAAAATTTTTGGACAGTACAAGTCAGACAAAGGTCTAATCTCCATAATCTACAAAAAATCTAACACCTCTACAATAAAAAGACAAATAATCCTATCAAAAAATGGGCAAAGGAAATGAACAGACACTTCACCAAAAAAGGCATTCAAATGGCCAACAGACACATGAGGAAATGCTCACGATCACTAGCCGTTAGAGAAATGCAAATTAAAACCACAATGAGATACCATCTCACCCAGGCATTACTGGCACGAATCCAAAACACTGGAAATAACAAATGTTGGAGGGGCTGCGGGGAGATGGGAACTCTCATGCACTGCTGGTGAGAATGCAAATTGATACAACCATTTTGGAAAATGATATGGCGCTTCCTCAGAAAGCTAGAAACAGACATACCATTTGATCCAGCAATCCCACTCCTAGGAATATATCCTAGAAAAATAAGAGTCGTCACTCGAATAGACATAGGCACACCTGTGTTCATGGCTGCATTGTTCACAATAGCAAAACGATGGAAACAACCTAGATGCCCATCAACAGATGAATGGATAAACAAACTATGGTACATACACACAATGGAGTACGATGCAACAGCAGAGAACAATGATGAATCTGCGAAGCATCTCACAACATGAATGAATCTGGAGGGCATTATGCTGAGTGAAATAAGTCAATCACAAAAGGACAAATATTGTATGAGACCTCTATTGTAAAAACCCATGAAAAAGTTCACATGCAAAATGTAACAATCTTTTTTGGTTACCAGGGATTGGAGGGGTGGGTGGGAAATACTAAATAGGCAATAGATATGTGGTATCTTGGGTGAAACGTGAGACAGTACACAATACACAAGAAACTAACACAACCTGTACAAGGAAAGGTCATGGAAGCCCCATAGACACATCCAAACTCCCCGAGGGATTGAGTTACCTGGCGGAGGGCTGTGGGGACCATGGTCTCGGGGAACATCTAGCTCAATTGGCATGACACTACTTACGAAGACAATGCTCTACATTCTACCTTGGTGAGTAGTGTCTGGGGTCTTAAAAGCCTGTGAGCGGCCATCTAAGATACTCCACTGGTCTCATCCCTTTTGGAGGAAGGGAGAATGAAGAGAACAGGATACAAGGAAAAGATTAGTCCAAAGGACTAATTGTCCACAGCTACCAAGGCCTCCACCAGACTGAGTCCAGTACAGCTAGCTGGTGCCCGGCTACCACCGCTGACTGCTCTGACCAGGATCACAACAGAGGGTTCTGGACAGAGCTGGGGAAGGATGTAGAGCATAATTCTAACTCCCAAAAAAAAAAGACCAGATTTACTGGCCTAAAGGAGACTGGAGAAACCTCGAGAGTATGGCCCCCAGACACCCTTTTAGCTCAGTGGTGAAGTTACCTCTGAGGTTCACTGTTCAGCCTGGGAGTGGATAGACTGGTAAAACCAAATGAGACTAATGAGGTACAGGAGTCCAGTGACAAGGGCCAGAAGGCAGAAGGGGATAAGGAAGCTGATGATAGGGAACCCAAGGTTGAGTAAGGATATTGTTGATGTGTTGTGACATTGTTAACCATTGTCATAGGGCAACATTTGTAGTAACTGTTAAATGAGAAACTATTTTGTTCTGTAAGCCTTCATCTTAAGTGAGGATAACAGCACAATTGGAAGAGCGTAGTCAATGTCACTGAACTGTGTATGTAGAAATTTTTGAAACGGTGTATCTTCGGCTATGTGTATTTTCACCAAAAAAAAAAAAAAAAAAAAAGAAACGAAACATACGTGCTGGTTCTCCACTTTGTTGAGTTGTGCCTTTGTTTTTATTTGCCTTAAATGATGATCATTTTCTTTAATGTTTCTTTGCTGTTAGCTGTTGTTCTTTGTGGCAATATAGTGTAGTCATTAAAAGTCCTGGCTCTTGGAGCTTGTATTTGTATCCTATATTCATATATCAGCAACAATATGATTTAGACAAGTTACTTTAGTAACACCTCATTGAATTTTTTGATTTTTAAAGAATTTAATTGATTTATAACATGTTAAAGTTTCTGAAATACAGTAAATATTAGCTATTAATATTTTCTTACATATTCTCCTGTTTCAAGAACATACACTTTCAACTGCTTTCTGAGTTTTGAAGCATGTCTTCAAAGTTTCACTGCAGGTTTGACTTAATACATAGTTTAGTATTTAAACCTCTCTGTTACTAGAACCATGCAAATCTGATCATTTCACTCAGGGGCTCATTGTAGTCTAAAGCAAACGTCTCAGCTTGGCAAGGTGGTCTTGCATCATTTTGATATTACCTTCCTGTTCACCTCCTCCCTCTGTTAACTTTGGCTGCATCAAAGTCCAACGTTATTTTCCCACAAACACTGGAAAGTATTTTTAGTCTTTCATGATTTTAACTATATTGTTGTGTCTGTTTAGCATGCACTGCCAAACATTTCTCTTTGGAAAACTCTACGTCTTTCTTCAAGTTTCTATAGCACTATAACTTTCACTGATTAACAAATATAAATGTGATAATCAAAAAAGAACACACTTTGCTTGCATTCTATCTTGTACTTCTATGATAATAGATATATTTACTCTATTTACTGTTCTCTTTCACTAAACTCCATAAAGGATAGTTATGCTTTGTTCATTCAGATATCCCCACTTCTTTTCTATAGTATTAAGTTTGTTATATTCAATAGCTATTTCTTAAAGGAATGGGAAAAATATAGCATTTTAGAATCCAATTCTTAGATTTTGGGGAGATGTGTGAGGGGCAGTAGTGGAGTTTTTCCAATTTCTTCACCTTTTTTGATCACTGGTGTATGAGTGAAATAAACTTTCAATCTACAAAATTTCTTTCTTGGCTAAATATTTAAAGTATGTTCTATTCTTTGTAGTGTTATTAATAATTTTAAGTCACATAAAATAAAAATGACACATTATTTCCAAATTTTTACCATAAAAATTCAAAAATTCAATCAGCAAATGAGAAAGAAAGAAAGGGAAAAAAAAGCATCTCTGTTTTGGGCTCTCACTAGTTGAAGAAACATTTAAACACTGAGCCTTGGGGATAAATATAAAGCAATAGGTTATATACCTTTCTTTAAGGACTAAGGTGCATCTGACGCAAGCCATGGTGTTTTCAATCACTATATATGCATGTGAAAGCTGGACAACTAATCAGGAAGACCAAAGAAGAATCAATGCCTTTGAATTATGGTGTTGGCAAAGAATATTGAATATACCATAGATTGCCAGAAGAACAGACAAATCCATCTTGGAAGAAGTACAGCCAGAATGCTCCTTAGAAGCAAGGATGGTGAGACGTCATCTCGCATACTTTGGACATGTTGTCAGGAGGGATCAGTCCCTGGAGAGGGACATCATGCTTGGCAAAGTAGAGGGTCAGTAAAAAAGAGAAAGACCTTCAACAAGATGGATTGACACAGTGGCTGCCACAGTGGGCTGAAGCATAACAACAATCATGATGTGAGGGTGATGCAGGACCAGGCAGTGCTTTGTTTAGTTGTACATAGTGTCGCTATGAGTCAGAACCAACGCAAAGGCACCTAAAAACATATACCTTTCATTGTCTAATGTTGTTGTTGTTAGTTTCCTTGCATAGTACAACTACTCCATAGGGGTTTCAAGGCTGTGACTTTTTTTTTAATTAATTAATTTTATTTACTTTAGATGAAGGTTTACAGAACAGACTAGCTACTCATTGAACAGTTAGTACACAAATTGTTTTATGACATTGGTTAACAACCCCATGACATGTCAGCACTCTCCCCTCTCAAACTTGGGTTCCCTATTAACAGCTTTCCTGTCCCCTGCTGCCTTCTAGTCTTTGCTCCTGAGCTGGTGTGACCCTTCAGTCTCGTTTTGTTTTATAGGCCTGTCTAATCTTTGGATGAACCACGGGAGTGACCTCATTACTGGGCTAAAATGGTGACTGGGGGCCCTATTCTCAGGGTTTCTCCAATCTCTGTCAGGCCAATAAGTTTGGTCTTTTTTAGTGAGTCAGAATTTTGTTCTATGTTTTTCTCCAGCTGTATCTGGGACCCTCTATTGTGATCCCTGGCAGAGCAGTCAATGGTGGTAACCGGGCACCATCTAGTTGTACTGAACTCAGTCTGGTGGAGGTCCTGGTAGTTGTGATCTGTTAATCCTTTGAACTAATCTTTCCCTTGTATCTTTAGTCTTCTTCATTCTCCCTTACTTCTGAAGGGGTAAGACCAGTGGAATATCTTAGATGACTGCTCACAGTCTTTTAAGACCCCAGGAGCTACTCACCAAAGGAGAATGTAGAATATTTTCTTTATAAACTATGTGATGCCAGTTGAGCTAGATGTTCCCCGAGATGATGGTACTCACAGCCCTCAGCCCAGCAATTCGGTTGCTCAGGGAGTTTGGATGTGTCTGTGGAGCTTCCATGACCTTGCTCAAGGCTGTGACCTTTTGGAAGCAGATTGCCAGGCCTGTTTTCCAAGGTGACTCTGAGTGGGTTTGAACTGCAAACCTTTCAGCACCACCCAGGACTCCTTCATTGTCTAACAGAAGGAAGTAAAAATGAGACAGATGTTTTGCTGGCTTTAAAGTGTAAATAAGGAAAATCTTGTATATTGAAAGAAAGGAAATGTTCCTCATAAGGACACTAATTCTTATAAATACCCAGTTTAATCTTAGATTCGTGAGTGTAAGCCCATGTAATCGCTTTTAAAATATAATTGTCCCCACCCAAAAATGGCTACCTCTCTGTATATATAGCAATCCATTCAAGATTTATTGTAGCTTTCTCGTTAATCACCTGCAGGTTTTTGTTTCACAGGCTTATATTTTACATAGGAAGAAACATTTCATTTAAAGTAAGTTTTCAACTTGAGCACTATAAAACTTTTGAAATAAAATTTAAAACTAATACAGTTTATCTTAACAGTTTTGTCCTTGAGTTAAGCTTAGATTTTGTGAATGGAGACTAGAATGATGTAAATAGAAACTGTAAATAATTAACACTGATAAAAAATCTTTCACTTTTAAATAAAATTGGGAGATATATGGTTGACATACAGATTCTTTCTCCTTACCTCCCTTCCTCCTCTTTTCTTACATTCTCTTATTATATTATTCAAAATACTTTCTTCGTATCACAGAGAATATGTAAAGCAGTAGGTACAAAATGTATACTAGAGACACCAAGTTTCTTAACTTTCAGAGAATGATCATGAGTTAATAACTGGTATTCAGTGTTGTGCATAAGGATAAGCCAAGGCAAAAGACTTCATGTACAAAGGCATAGAGTTCAGAGAAAAGAAGGAAGACTAACTAATATAAAAGGAGGTTGGCATGGCTGGTCATACACAGGGAAATAAGGCAGATAGAAATTAGACTAGAGAGAAGACCTAAAACCAAGACATAAAAGCACTTGTAAAAACATTTTTTTAAAAATAAGTTTTGACATTATCTGAAGTAAGATGGCTAATGACCAAAGGCTTTTAATTAGGTAAATGGGATTTTTAATTATGAGTTTTAGAGAAAAACCCTCTTCATGCAAGAATGATGGAAAATAAGCTGGGAAAGTAGTCATGATGTTGCTGCAAAAGTACTGAGCAGAGAAATGATGGTTGTCTCTAAGAAAGATGTGACAGTGGAAATAGAGAGAACTAGACTGACTAAACACTTACTTACCTGACTAAAATTTTTCATTCCAGGAATTGGTGATTACAAATGGGAGGATCAAGCAACATTAGTTTAAAGATGATGCTCCAGATTACAGAGTGGTAAAATGGATGGATATTGGTGCCATTTATTAAACTAAAGGCCATAGAGCTTCTGACAAACAGATCTGAGAGAAGAGATAAATCAAATTTTAGACACACTGAGCTATAAAGATCTACAATTTGCATGTGAATATGTGTAGCACTCAATTGCTGTCTGAATTCCAGGGATATTTGGACTAGGGTTATAGATTTGAAAAATATAAAAGTTAATTGGATTTACTGGAGTGTGAAGATTGAGAAAACAGGGTCTATGACAGAACTGAGAGAAAACTTAACATGTAAAATTAATGGGGGAAGAGGAAGAGATTTGTGGTAGAAATAGAAATAAAAACAAAAACTTGGTCAATATCTAAATCAATTGAAAATGGTGTTTAAAAATGATGGGAGTTGTCAACAGCACTGTATAACTATATACTGCCAAGTAGACAAGAAAGAGAGAATTTAGAAAAAGGAGAGATGAGTGAGTCCTTGAGATCATGTTTACTGGATTGTTAGGTGAAAAGCCACAGATTACAGGAGACTGAGACAAGTATGGGAGATAGGAGAGAACCAAAAAAAAAACTAAAAAAACCATCTCCTTCAAGTCGATTCCAACTCATAGGAACCAAAAAAAAAAAAAAAAAAAAAAACCATCGCCTTCAAGTTGATTCCAACTCATAGTGACCCTACAGGACAGGGTAGAACTGCTCCATAGGGTTTCCAAGGAGTGCCTGGTGGGTTCAAACTTCTGACCTTTAGGTTAGTGGCCATAGCTCTTAACCACTACACCACCAAAGTTTTCAAGAGAGAACAGTCAACAATTTTACCTATTTCCTAAAATATTCTCTGAGTGGAGAGGTTACTACAAGATATGAACAAGACTGGTTCTTTGTTATTTTTATGTATTATGTATGAAGACCCTCAATCATATTAAAATACCCAGAAGGAATAACTGATTGCTGCTGTTAGTTGCCGTCTAGTCCATTCCAACCCCTGGCCTGTCCCTGGGAGGTGCAAGCGATTAAGCCCTCAACTACTAACCTAAAGGTTGGCAGTTCAAACCCAGAAAAGAAAGCCCTGGAAACCTACTTCTGAAAGGTCACAGCACAGAAACTCTATGGAGCAATTCTACTCCAACACACTGGTTTGGTTTAAAACTGGTATTGAGGGGGGAAAAAAAAGAAAACATAAGATGGTGTTTTTGTTGTTAAGTGCCATCGAGTAATTTCCGACTCGTAGCAACCTATGTACAACAGTACAAAACACTGCCTGGTCTGCACCATCCTCACAATCATTGTTATGCTTGAGTCCGTTGTTGCAGCCATTGTGTCAATCCATCTTCTAGAGGATCTTCCTCTTTTTCGCTGACCCTCTGCTTTACAGAGCATGATGTCCTTCTCTAGGGACTGGTCACTCCTGATAACATGTCCAAAGTATGTGAGACAAAGTCTCACGATCGTTGCTTCTAAGGAGTATTCTGGCTGTACTTCTTTCAAGACAGATTTGTTTCTTCCTTCGGCAGTCCATGGTATATGCAATATTCTTTGCCAACACCATAATTCAAAGGCATCAATTCTTCTTAGGTCTTCCTTATTCATTGTCCAGCTTTTACGTGCATATGAGACAATTGAAAATCCATGGCTTGGGTAGGCTCACCTTAGTCCTTAAAGTGACATCTTTGTTTATTTTAAAGAGCTATCTTGCAGTAGACTTACCCAATGCAATGAGTTGTTTAATTTCTTAACTGCTGCTTCCATGGGCACTGATTGTTGATTCAAGTAAAATGGAATCCTTGACAACTTTAATATTTTCTCCGCTTATTATAATGTTGCTTATTGGTCTAGTTGTAGGGATTTTTGTTTACTTTATGTTGAGGTGTAATCCATACTGAAGGCTGTGGTCTTTGATCTTCGTCAGTAAGTGCTTCAAGTCCTCTTCACTTTCAGCAAGCAAGGTTGTGTCATCTGCATATCACAGGTTGTTAATGAGTCTTCCTCCCATCCTAACGCCTGTCCTTAATAGAGTCCAGCTTCTGGGATTATTTTCTCAGCATACAGATTGAATAAGTATGGTGAAAGGATACAAGGCTGACACACACTTTCTTGACCTTAAACAATGCAGTATCCCCTTTTTCTGTTCAAATGACTGCCTCTTGGTCTAAGTACAGGTTCCTCACGAGCACAATTAAGTAGTCTGGCATTCCCATTCTTCTCAAAGTTATCCTTAATTTGTTACGTTCCACACAGTCTAATGTCTTTTCATAGTCAATAAAACACAGGTAAACATCTTTTGGTATTCTCTACTTTCAGCCATGATCCATCTGACATCAACAATGATATTCCTTGTTCCGCATCGTCTTCTGATTTCACCTTGAATCTCTGGCAGTTCTCTGTGAATGTGCTGCTGCAATCGCTTTTGAATAATCTTCAGTGATATTAATGATATCGTTCAATAATTCAATAATTTTCTGCATTCTGTTGGATCACCTGTCTTTGGAATGGGCACAAATATGGATCTCTTACAGTCAGTTGGCCAGGTAGCTATCTTCCAAATCTCTTGGCATAGATGAGTGAGCACTTCCAGAGCTGCATCTGTTTGTTGAAACAGGTCAATTGGTATTCCATCAGTTTCTGGAGCCTTGTTTTTCACCAGTGTCTTCAGTGTAGCTTGGACTTCTTCCATCAGTACCATTGGTTCTTGATCAAATACTACTGCCTGAAATGACTGACAGGCATCTAGTTCTTTTTAGTATAGTTAATGTGTGCATTCCTTCCATCTTCTTTTGATGCTTCCTGTGTCATTCAGGATTTTACCCATGGAATCCTTCAATATTACAACTCGAAGATTGCATTTTTTTCTTCAGCACTTTCACGTTGAGAAATGCCGAGCGTGTTCTTCCCTTTTGGTTTTCCAGGTCTTTGCATATGTCATTATAATACTTTACTTTACCTTCTCGAGCCACCTTTTGAAATCTTCTGTTCAACTCTTTTACTTCATCATTTCTTCCTTTTACTTTAGCTACTCGTTCAAGAGCAAGTTTCAGAGTCTCTTCTGACATCCATTCTGATCTTTTCTTTCTTGTCTTTTTAATGACCTCTTGCTTTCTTCATATCTGACATCCATTTTGGTCTTATCTTTTTTTCCTATCTTTTTAATGACTTCTTGCTTTCTTTAGATATGATGTCCTTGATGTCATTCCACAACTCTTCTGGTCTTAGGTAATTAGTGTTTAATGCATCAAATCTATTCTTGAAATGTTCTCTAAATTCAGATGGGATGTACTCAAGGTCATATGTTGACTCTTGTAGATTTTTCTAATTTTCTTCATCTTCATCTTGAACTTGCTTAAGAGCAATTGATGGTCTGTTCCATAGTCAGACCCTGGCCTTTTTCTGACTGATGATATTCATTTTTCCATCATTTATTTCAACAGATGTAGTTGATTCAATTCCTGTTACTTCCCTAATAAACCCTATAATCTTGAGTATGGTCTGTGAGTTCTGTGTGGCCATTGCAATGAATTATCAAACCCAGAACAGAAGTAGAGAGTGCTGTGCAAGGGACAGTTGGTGTCAGAATTAGTAGAGATGGTGCACAGAGCAGGCTTGTCTGGCCTCCACCTCATGAGAGTCAGCTTTGCCCTGTTGATCTTGGTTCTCCTTCCCCCTTGTGGGATTGGAGGTGGTCAGACATGCCGTTTTTACAGTGTGATATTAATGATACTGTTCAATCATTTCCACATTTGGTAGGATCACCTTTCTTGGGAATGGGTAAAAATACAGATCTCTTCCAATCAGTTGGCCAGATAGCTATCTTCCAGATTTCTTGGCATAGATGAGTCAGCCCTTCTAGCGTTGCATCCATTTGTTGAAACATCTCAATTGGTAGTCTGTCAATTCATGGAGCTTTGTTTTTAACCAGTGACTTCAGTGCAGCTTTGACCTCTTCCTTCAGTACCATCGATTCTTGATCATATACTACCTCCTGAAATAGTTTAACGTTGACCAATTCATTTGGTCCAGTGACTCTGTGTATTCCTTCTAACTTCTTTTGATGCTTCCTGTGTGGTTTAGTATTTTTCCTGTAGAATCCTTCAATATTGCATCTTGAGTCTGCCTCATTAATATCAAAGAGATTAAGATTTGCAACACATAGGGTAATCATATCAGGTCATAAAATGGTAGACAACCACACAGTACTGGGAATCATGGCCTAGCCAAGCTGATACACATTTTAGAGGGACATAATTCAATCCATAACACTGTCTTCCATTAAATGATTTTTGTCCTCCAAAACGTTTTGAATTTGTGATGCCACCATCTCACCCTATACCATCCAGTTCACCATGGCTGTTTGTACACTATCCCTTAAATGATTCATACCAAAGTGTTTTCTGTTCAACTTTTCTAGGGACATTTTTGTGTTCAGAACTATTACCACGACCTTGCTAAACAGCAAAAATACAAAAAACATATAAAATAGCATATGGATGACTGATGAGTTGTGAATTCGCCTGTCGGTAAACAGTGTGATACAAAGTCCTAGAACTCAAGAAAGGGGGACTTCACCTTAAAAGTAGGGCATAGACTAGTTACATTGTAATAAGATGGAATGAATAGGTACAGGAAGTTGGAATTTTCTGTTATGGTGTTTTCAGTATTGGATATGAAGTAAAGGATCAGCTTATTTTCTAAGAATGAGAACTAAAGATGGAGGGAGATGAAGACACCAGGAGTGTCTTTAAAGAGTTGAAAATTCTGATATATTTGTTCCTAGGAACGTAGAGTACACATTGCTGAAAGAAATGCAGAACTATTGCCTGCAATCGTTATGGGTAAAGTCCAATTTGGGGGTCAAAATTTTAGAGCTATTGATTGTTATCACTATAATTTTACCTGTGATATTCAGCAATCTGGATGTAGACAGAAGAAATGGGACAGTGGAAATTTTTCTTGTTTGGTATTGTGCGGAAATTTCCAATAGAGGAAATTAAAGAAATAGAGCTAAAGATGCTGACTAGAGGAAATTGATAATTATTGGTGATTGTTATGCAAAAGTTGGAAACAAAGAAGAAGGATCAGTAGTTGGAAAAAATGGCCTTGGTGATAGAAACGATGTCGGACATTGCATGATAGAATTTTGCAAGAGAAACGACTTCTTCATTGCAAAAACCTTTTTTCACCAACATAAAAGGGAACTATACACTTGGACCTCACCAGATGGAATACACAGGAATCAAACCAACAATATCTGTGGAAAGAGACAATGGAAAAGCTCAATATCATCAATCAGAACAAGGCCAGGGGCTGACTGTAGAACAGACCATCAATTACTCATATGCAAGTTCAAGTTGAAACTGAAGAAAATTAGAACAAGTCGAAGAGAGCCAAAGTACAACCTTGAGTATATCCCACCTGAATTTAGAGACCATCTCAAGAATAGATTTGAAGCATTGAACACTAATTACCAAAGACCAGATGAGTTGTGGAATGACAAAAAGGACATCATACATGAAGAAAGCAAGAGGTTATTAAAAAGACGCAAAAGAAAGATAAGGCCAAAATGCATGTCAGGAGACTCTGAAACTTGCTCTTGAACATCAAGTAGCTAAAAAGAAAGGAAGAAATGATGAAGTAAAAGAGTTGAACAAAAGATTTCAAAGGGCAATTCGAGAAGACAAACTAAAATCTTATAATGGCATGTGCAAAGACCAGGAAATGTAAAACCAAAAGGGAAGAACATACTCGGCATTTCTCAAGCTGAAGAACTGAAGAAAAAATGCGAGCTTCGAGCTGCAATATTCTATAGGGAAAATATTAAATGACATAGGAAGCATCAAAAGAACATGGAAGGAGTACACAGAATCACTATACCAAAAAGAATTGGTCAATGTTCAGCCATTTCAGGAGGTAGCATATAAGCAGGAACCAACAGTACTGAAGGAAGAAGTCCAAGCTGCACTGAAGGCATTGGAGAGAAACAAGGCTCCAGGAATTGACGGAATACCAATTGAGATATTTCAAAAATGGATGAAGTGCTAGAAATACTCACTTGATATGCCAAGAAATTTGGAAGACAGCTACCTGGCCACCAGACTGGAAAAGATCCATATTTATTCCTATTCCCAAGAAAAGTGATCCTACCATATACAGATGTTAGTGAACACTATCATTAATATCACACGCAAGTAAAATTTTGCTGAAGATCTTTCAAAAATTGCCTCAGCAGTATATTGACAGGGAACTGCCAGGAATTCAAGCCAGATTCAGAAGAGGACACGGAACCAGGGATATCATTGCTGATGTCAGATGCATCCTGGCTGAAAGCAGAGAATACCAGAAAGATGTTTACTTGTGTTTTATTGACTATGCAAAGGTATTTGACTGTGTGGATCATAACAAATTATGGATAACATTGCGAAGAACAGGAATTCCAGGACACTTAATTGTGCTTATGAGAAACCTGTCCATAGATCAAGAGGCAGCCATTCGAGCAGAACAAGGGGATATTGCGTGGTTTAAAGTTAGGAAAGGTGTGCTTCAGGATTGTATTCTTTCACCATAATTATTCAGTCTGTATGCTGAGCAAATAATCCAAGAAGCTGCACCATATGAAGAAGAATGAGGCATAAGGATTGGAGGAAGACTCGTTAACAGCTTATGATATACAGATGACACAACCTTGCTTGCTGAAAGTGAAGAGGACTTGAAGCACTTACTGATGAAGATCAAAGACCACAACCTTCAGTATGGATTATACCTCAACATAAAGAAAATAAAACAACAGGACCAGTAAGCAACATCATGATATGGGGAAAACATTGACGTTGTCAAGGATTTCATTTTACTTGGATTCACCATCAACACCCATGGAAGCAGCAGTCAAGAAATCAAAAGATGCATTGCATTGGGCAAATCTACTGCAAAAGACCTCTTTAAAGTGTTGAAAAGCAAAGATGTCACCTTGAAGAGTAAGGTTTGCCTGACCCAAGCCAAGGTGTTTTTGATAGCTTCTTATGCATGTGAAAGCTGTGAGATGAGTAAAGAAGACCAAAGAACAACTGACGCCTTTCAATTGTGGTGTTGGAGAAGAATATTGAATATACTATGGACTGCCAAAAGAACAAATGAATCTGTTTTGAAAGAAGTATGAGCAGAATGTTCCTTAGAAGCAAGGATTGTGAGACTATATCTCACATACTTTGAAAATGTTGTTAGGAGAAGGACATCATGCTTGGGAAAGTAGAGGGTCAGTGGAAGAGAGGAAGACCCTCAACAAGATGGATTGGCACAGTGGCTGCAACAATGGGCTTAAGCATAACAACGATTAGAGGATGGTGCAGGACCGGGCAGTGTTTCCTTCTGTTGTACATAGGGTCGCTATGAGTCGGAACTGACTCGATGGCAACTAACAACAACAACCACAGAAGAAATTGGAAAGAAAAGAGAGATAGCCTTAAGCTAAATTCCTCAAAGAATGAAAGGAGTAAGTACTAAGATAGTAGAAGACAGAGGAGTAGTAAAAATATAATTACTAGATTGCATGAGTCAAAATGGAGAATTTTCAAAGAGGGAAATTGTCAATTATTCACAAATTAGCATATAAATTCAAAGTGGGAACATTAATATGTAACATTTTTATTTTTTTGTGTGTAAATTGGCGTGATTATGATAGGACAAATCTGCTGCAAAAGACCTCTTTAAAGTGTCATGAAACAAAGATGTCATTTTAAGGACTAAGATGTGCCTGACCCATATGTCTCATATGCATGCAAAAGCTGGAAAATGAATAAGGAAAACTGAAGAAGAATTGATGCCTTTGAATTATGGTGAAGAATACTGAATATACTATGGACTGTCAAAGGAAGGAACAAATCTTTCTTGGAAGTATTACAGCCAGAATGCTCCTTAGAAGCAAGAATGGCAAAACTTCACTTTCGTCTCATATAGTTTGGATATGTTATCCAGAGGGACCAGTCTCTGGAGAAGGACATAAGGCTTGGTAGAGTGGAAGGTCAGGGAAAAAGAGTAAGACCCTCAAGGAGATAGATTGCCATTGTGGCTGCAGCAATGGGCTCAAGCATAACAGCAATTTTGAGGATGGTGCGGGTCTGGGCAGTGTTTCATTCTGTTGTACATAGTGTTGCTATGAGTCAGAACTGACTTGGCGGCACCTATCAACAACAACACGATAGGACTTAGTTGAAGAACAAATATAAATAATGGGCAAAACTTTTTTTTTTGAAAAAAAAAAAGAATGAAAGGAAAGTTGACTTATAAGATAATAAATGTATTTGTGTTTGTTTGAATAAGTGGAGACTGTATTCTAGCCAAACAACACATCAAAAGATTATCACTACCCAACCTTTGTGAACCTGTACATATCTCTTTAGACGGTTACTTAATCTCCAAATAAAGATAATAAAGTCAAAATTATGTCCGAGATAATACAACTATTCTGTCTATGACCAAAAGCACACTGTCCATTTTTTGAGAAGTGGATTCAGAGTACTCAGGTGAAGTGCATCTCCTTTGAAACTGTGTAACTTAAATACTGTGATATAAAGTTAAATATTATTAGTACATCTTATGTTAGATGGTAAAGGCATAAAAGAGAAAAGAAAACATAAAAATATTATATGAACTTATAGATAAAAATATATGACAAAACAAGGAAGATATTCACATAAGTATTCAATTTCTAATTTCTGCAGCTGGGCATGTAGCCATTGCAGGTATTTATAATGGCCATCTTTGACTACTTAGTGCATTGCCTTCAGCAAGCGTCTCAGCTATTCCTTTTCTTTGACTGGTGGGGTGACCCAAACATTCAATCTTGAAAGGCCTGGGTAATTAACAGTTCTGCCAGAATTGAGTTGTTTTAGTTTTTCATTGCCTTTAATCACAGGATATGGTAATCCTAAGAGATACACAAAGGGATCTTTTGTAATCCAGACATAATCTTCCTTACTTTTTAATGTATAATAATTCAATGTTCACTTGAAAATCAGGATAAACCACCATTTTATCAAGCCAGATGCTTAAGAATGATGGGGAGCATAGTAAGCCAAGTGAATTCCATGAACATAGGCCCATTGTCACACTTCATATATTGTTCAAAAGCAATGCTGTGCAGAGTACCATAACAGTGGACACTTTCTGTAAGTCTACAGATAATAAATTTGGCAGAAGCATTACATGCAGGGAAGACAAATCCATATCCAGAGTGTCTATTCCAGTAAGAACAAAGTACTTACTGATGAAAGTGCTCTAATGCAATCTACTTGCCACCAGAAAAGCCAATATAAATTAGATGAGATATCAAAAATATTCAAATAATCTAATTGATTGCAGAAAGGGTGAAATAGAAGAATGAATACAGAGGGGACAAGCAGAAAACTGAAAATGATAAACTGAAATCCAACCACATGAATTATTGCATTAAATGTAAATGGGACATATCTACACAAGACAGGTTGTGGAAAAAAAAGATCCATCTATACATTGTCTAAAATAAACTCATTTTGAATATAATTACATGCAATTTAAAAGGATGGAAAGGGATATATGATACATAAACTACTCTAAGAAAAGCTTGAGTGTATATATTAAAACCAGGCAAAGTGAACTTCAAAATAAGGGAAAATACTTGGGATATAAGTACACTAAATAAGGGTACAAGGATCAATTCTCCAAGAGGACATAGCAGCCCTAAAAAATTATGCACCTATGAAAAAGAGTTTCAAAATAACCTGACAAAATTTAACATATAAATAGACACATCCACAATCATACTTGGAGACTTCAACTCTGTGTCTTATTAATCAACAAAACAAACAGAGAAAAACTGCAAATAATTAAAAGACTTGAATGACACTATTAGCCATCATTACCTAAATGATATTTATAGAATAAACCACTTGACAACAGCCAAATATACATTCTTTTAAAGTGCAGTTAGGGTATCACAAAATAAATTATAGCTTGGGTTATATAACAAACCAACAATTTAAAAAACATTAAAATCATATAAAATATGTTCTCTGACTCTAATGAAAATAAACTAGGAATCAGCAATCTAGTGTATATGCAAAATCTCCAAATATTTGGACATTAAATACCACAATTATACATAATCCAAGAGGAAATCATAAAGACAATTAGAAAATACCTTGAATTGAATTAAAATGAAGATAAAACATATCAAAATTTGTGGAATAAAGTTAAAGCGGTACTTGGAGGGAAAGCAATAATGTTAAAAGCCTATATTTGAAAAGACAAATGGTCTTAAATTGTGAGGAACCAATGCTAACATGCAGTTGATGTTACCTGCTGTACCCTGAGAAATTATCTAAATCCATTTGGGCTCATTGTCTCGTTAACAACTAAATGTATGGAAGTGTAGTAAGCTGTCCTGCACTGCTGCTTGAAACTGACTGACTGCTTCATACTGTGGTAACTACCTTTAATATTACTAATGTATTTACAATTTAACCTTGATAAATATTAAAATATATTTCTGGATGTAACAGACAACTTTTATAAATGACCTTTTTATTTTTGCTATTTCAAAATTCATGTAATATTTAATACTAAACAAACTTTCAAAATACCGAATTGTGTTTGTTTCAGAACTGATTTTAAGCACACAAGGATTCCAGAAGTTCTCCCTTAATGTTCTAGAATATATTCTGGATAAAAACTCAAGTTCAAGTGATATGTAGAATAGTGTTAAATTAAAATATGTCAGTTTTATTAACATTATTCTTAACAGTTTTCTTAATTAAGCTTTTGATCATTTGATAATACTGATCTCTCATATAAACTGAACATTTTTCTTCACTAATTTTTGCTCTGTTCATCTGTAATAAAAATAAAAACAAAAAAACCCAAACCCATTGCTATCCAGTTGATTTCTACTCATAGTGACTCTATAGGACAGAGTAGAACTGCCCCATAGGGTTGCCAATGAGCGGCTAGTAGATTTGAACTACCAACCTTTTTGTTACCAGCCAAGCTCTTAGCCACTACACCACCAGGGCTATCACTATGTAATACTTCCTTCAAATCAAGCAGGAGCTTGTGAGAAGCCAAATTTCACAATTCTACTGCTTAGTATTTCTACCAGTCTTCTAGATTTGGGATAGCATCCAATTCTCTTAACCCAGGGAGACTTCCTATGTTAAGACTGCCTGTTGTTATGCTGATGCAATATATTACATTATAATTTACATTATATAGTACAATATTCAGTACCTGATCATAATGCATCAATAATAATAGCTTCTACCTTTCTTTTTACTCTAGATGGGCTGGTTACTGCACTAGTTAAGAACATGAACTGGAGCTAGAGTTCAAATCCCAACTCTACCACTTACTTGTCATGTGAATTTTGAACGTTTCTTAATATCTTTTCACTAGTTTTCCAACCATGTAAATGAGGATAATAACTAAAGTAACTAAGAAGATGAGTGAATGAGTTAAAATTTGAAAACAATAGAGTACTTCCTGGTACGTATATTAGAACTAGATAAACCAAAAAACCAAAACCACTGCCTTGAATCAATCGTGACTCATAGCGACCCTATAGGACAGAGTAGGACTGCCCAATTGGGTTTCCTAAGAGCAGTTGGTGGAATTGAGCTGCCGACCTTTTGGTTAGCATGCCGAGCTCTTATCCACTATGCCAGAACTAGATATGTACTTATTAAATAGTATAATATTTTTTTTCTGAAACACATAGTACCCTGGAATAATATGGTGCTTTATTTGATACTTACAGACACTTCTATATTTTTGAATAACATTCATCTTCAGACTTTTCCTTATGTGCACTGCTTTAAATGACACTTCCACTAGAATGCACTCAAACTGTTCATGTGAATACCACTAATGGTAAATGGAATATTACTCGTGAGTGAATTTACGTTCTATCTAATGGCATGATTAACTCTGAATATAATGAATTATTCTCTCTCCATGGGAGCTTGAGTAGAAAAAAGCAAGGAAGAAGATGAAACCTTATTAGATTTCCTGATGCTATACTGTCTTCTAAAAGATCCCTGGTGGTGCAGTGGTTAAGGACTCAGCTACAGACCGAAAGGTCTGTGGTTCAAACCCACCAGCTGCTCTGTGGGAGAAAGCTGTGGCAATCTGATTCTGTAAAGATTACAGCTTTGGAAGCCCTATGGTGTAGTTCTTTGTCCTATAGGGTCACTATGAGTCGCAATCAACTTGACAGCACACAACAAGCACATACAATCTTCACTTTTTTTTTCTTTCAGTTTTTCTGCCTTCTATTGAGATTATTTCAGTAGATGCAGCTCTTAACTAACTGCTTTATCTTGTAGATGTATTCTTAAGGGCATTCTATACTGGTTGAAATCACTGAAGATATATTATGTAAACATGTACACATTTAGATAACCAGTCTTTAGTGTCCCACACAAGACTATTTTCATCATGCTATAGGGTCACTATGAGTCAGAATCAACTCCACAGCAATGGGTTTGGGTTTTTTTTAAATACTACACTCAGGAGCCCCAATGGTGCAGTGGTTGAACCCTCGGCTGCTAACTGAGAGGTCAGCAGTTTGAACCCATAAGCTGCTCCACAGGAGAACGATGTCCCCATAAAGATTTATAGACTTGGAAACCCTGTGGGTCAGTTCTACCTTGTCCTATAGGGTCACAGAGTCAGAATCAACTTCTCAGCAATGGTCAATGGGTATTCTACACTCATAAGGAGAGATTCCATGTTGTCTTATTATATAATACCAGATAAAGATAAAAAATCTATACTTCGCTCTGGCATTTGTCATCATTTATCCCTACTACAAAAGTCAAGTTTTTTCTGTGAAGAAATAATGACCGATATAGACAATTCCCTTAGAAGTTGTGCTGTATGTGTGTATGTATAGACTGCTAGTTACTCCATCTTGATTAAAACCTACTATGCAAAAATCACAACTTGCAGTTCCCATACTTGGGACACCAAGTGCACTGTGATATCCTTGTATCCCTATCTATACATCTATCCATCCACGTACATACCTAAAGAGAAAGAGGAAAAATGTATTCCAGGGAATTTATAAGCAATTTTCACTACCCTGATTTTCATATGAACAGAGTTGGTTAAAAAAATCTTGAGTCCCAAGATAATTCTGTATCCCAGAGATATTTTACAGTTTTCTGACTGTGTAATTCTGGAGATTTTGCTTTGTATATTTATTATATGCCATGCAAAGCAATGTTTTATTCAGAGAAAACTAAGTTTCTTGAATAAATCTTGAGCATTATGTTGTTAATTTTCAATGTCTTATTAAAAATCTCATCTGATATTTTAGAAACTCAAATATTATAGTCATTTCTCAAGAATATATAGATCTTGCAGTTATACTGTATTTTTAGCTAAATACCAAAGGTGTTCTACATTTTTCATAAAGCACCTATGAAAATACCTCGTGGGGGGAGGTGTGGTTAGCAAAAAAGGTAGAACATCTGTGTTATTTGCCTAAAAATGTGATAGATATCCATCATTCTTAGCTTAATTGAAGTTTGTAACCAAAAATGGCATTTCTACTCAATATTAGTTTACTATAGAGTCGAAGACAAAATGAGAATGTTTATAAAATGTTACTTAAGCTATTTTAGGAAGTAGTGCCTTCTCATAATTAAGATTTGCCACTTGGGTGATATTGACAGTAAATAGGATTTACTTACTCCTTAATGAATTTTCTAAACATAGCAATCATATCTGTGTCCATCTGATAATACACACCCAATACATTGTGTGAAACTGAGTTACTAAGCTGCAGGAGTGCAGACACCCAAATTTTTGATAGAATTGCTATATTTCATATTACAAAGGACAATAAGGTGATTATATTTTGTGTGTATTATATGCAATGATAATAACACTAATATTGGTAAAAACAATGTTGCTACTGAGGAATAATTGATCATATACTCAATATATCTATTTTTATAAATTTTTCATAATTTCTAGACCTATTCAATAGTTCAAAAACTCAGATTTTGGTACCATAGAAGAATGATTAAGGATGTGTAAAATAAGACATAATTATTTCTAAAATATATGGGTTTTTCTCCCCAACTGACAAGAAATTTCAAAGTCTTTGAAATATTAATGTTGTCTTAACAACGGAAAAACAAAATAGTATCCAAGGAACATAAGCTCCCCTGTTCTGTCTTCAAAACACATTTCATGGAGCAGACAAACAAAACTGAAGATGACACACTGAACTATTTCACTATTCCAAAGTGGAGGAAGTTCACAGATTTTTTTTTTTTTTTAACATGCTTTTGTGTGTCACAAACTTGGGCATGCTTTGCCCCTCCTGTCTGGAATTTACTTTGATCTTTTCTAATGCAATGAAATAGAAATTTAGGACATCAAATTACTATGACTGTCAAAAGGTTTTCTGATACATTTACCTTTTAAACTATATAACATCTTAACGTTATCTAGCTAAATCGTCACTACTTACAGACCTCTGATTGCAGGTGTATGGCTTTAGATGCCTGAATTGTAGTAAATCCCAGATCTAAACTTGCTTATTGAGATTGGGGAGGTTTAGGGAATGGATGACAGAGTGGATTTATCTGCATCCTTCAGCAGAGCCACTTTGCAAATATATATATATATATATAATTTCCTGGCCAAAATTGTAAGATAATGATAAAATGTAATTACAACCTTGAACCCTTGTGAAATTATAATTTATTTCATCATGGCATCATGGATATCAAAACACCACTTACCACTGAGTGGATTCTGACTCATAGTGTCCCTATAGGACAGAGAGAACTGCCCCGTATAATTTTCAAGGCTGTAATCTTCATGGAAACAGATTGCAGCATTTTTCTCCCCTGGAGCTGCTGGTGGGTTTGTACTGCCAGCCTTTTAGTTAGCAGCCCAGCACTTAACCAATGCACCACCAGGGCTCCTTATGGTGGATACACAGGTGCATAATTCTTTCTACACTTTTTCAGGAGGTATACATATCAATAAAGAATACTTGGTGGTGCAGTGGTTAAGCACTTAGTTGTTGGAACCCATTCAGCTGCTCCGTGGGAGAAAGAGCTGATAATCTCCTTTGGTAGAGATTACAGGCTAGAAAACCCTGTGGGGCAGTTCTTCTCTGTCATGTGGGGTTGTGATGAGTCGGAAATCAAATCAACAGCACCCAACAACATACCTATCAATAATGCATAAAAAGTGTCCAAACATAAGGTTTGCATTTGTACAGTCATTAAAGCTGACTTAAAAAAATGAGCTGAGGCTCCAACATCAAAAATGCTGTAAGCAGCAACTAGAGTAACTCATTAAAAGACTCTTTGAACTTTTGCCTCATCACCTCAAATGCCTGAAATCTTCACTGTTAATATTTCTACAGAACAAGAAATTACTTCTGTGTGAGAGCAATCATATTACATGATCATTATAATATCTGCCTGAAGTTACCAATGAACAAAGTAAAGTAGGCAATAAAAGGCAATATTCCTGTCACATAATTATTTTGGGAATTTAAAAATATGTGGGATTCTTGATAGAAAGAAAAAACACCTTTTCTGATTACTGAGTTCCTATAGTTGGATATGTGGCTAATTATTTTTTATTTACATAAGTTAGGTCATATATTTGAAATAAAGTTAGATTCTGGTTATTTTAATTTGCATAGATTAAGGTTAACTCTGTGCTATAAAGTTCTATGGTTTATGTCAAATGCACCACTACAATACTGTACAGATTATTTTCACCACCCTAAAAATGCTCATTATTCTCCAAGTAGAACATCTCCACTCCCCACACTCTTGGCAACCACTGATATGTTTTCTGTCCCATGGATTTCACCTTCTTCAGAATCTTGTATGAATGGAATAATATATGATATAATATTTTCAGTCTGTCTCCTTTCACTTAATAAAATGTCTTTAAGATTCATCCATAGCTCATTTCTTTTTATCTCTGAATAGTATTCCATTGTACAGATGTCTCACAGTTTCTGTAGCCATTCACGCTTTGATAGATGTCTTGATTGCTTCCAGTTTTTGCAACCAATTGAATTATGAATAAAGCTGCTATCAACATTCGTGTTATGTGTACCTAAGTTTTCAAGTCAGTTGAGTAAATACGTAGTAGCACGATTTCTGGGCCCTGTGATGGTGCAGCGGTTAAGCACTTGGCCAATAACTGAAAGGTTAGCAGTTCAAGCCCACCAGCTGCTCTGCAGGAGAAGGATATGGCAGTCTGCTTTTAAAGATTTACAGCCTTGGAAACCCTGTGGGGCAGTGCTATAGGGCTGCTGTGAGTCAGAATCAACTCTATGGCAACAGGTTTGATTTTTTTGGGTTTATGGTAAGTGTATGTTTAGCTTTAAAAGAAACTTCCAAAATGTCTTATAAAATGTCTGCGCCAGTTTACATCCCTACCATCAGTCAATAACAGTTCCTTTGCATCCTCACTAGCATTTGGTATTGTCAGTTATTTGAATTTTAAGCATTTTAATAACTGTCATTTTAATTTGCATGTCCCTAATGGCAAATAGGAGATCTGGTGGCGCAGTGGTTAAGAGCTCGGCTGCTTACCAAAATGTTGGCGGTTCAAATCTACCAGCCGCTTGCTGGAAACACTATGAGGCAGTTCTACTCTATACTATAGGGTCGCTATGAGTCAGAATCGACTTGATGGCAACAGGTTTGGTTTGGTTAAAGACAAATAATGCTGAGCATCTTTTCATATGCTTATTTGCCATTAATTTATTTTCTTTGGTGCAGTGTCTGTTAAGTATTGTTAAGAACACTTTTGTTTTTGTTTCCCAGAGTGTTGAATTTCCAGTTAAAATCCTATCAACCTTTTTTTTTAGAATCACCATGATTTGTTAGTTGGCAACGCTACTAAGATAATTTCTAGCCAAAACTCACAAAGGGGAGAAAGACCAAAACATGCAACCATTCTAATTGTCCTAGAGCAGATGTTTGCTTCACCTAAATGACTGATACTTCTGTTGGAAAACTTTTGTCAGAACAATGAGCATTTTATTTTGAAACTAAAGTGATTGTTATCAAAAAAAGGATCCGTTGAGAGAAATACATGTTTGATTTTGGAAAAGGAAGCCAACTACTAAAATGATATTATGCTATTATACTGATTGCCTGAAATGAACATATGAATATATATAATGTGAGTAGATATATATATATATCTACTATACATATATATATATATATATATATACACATATATATCTACTCACATTATATGTTAATTATAGTTTATAATTTTTAATTTAAGTTATGGATCAAAACTATACTTATAATTTATAAAAAATATGTAATATATAAAATATAACATTATCTTTAGTATACCAAAAACCAGACTCATTGCCGTCAAGTTGATTCCGACTCATAGCGATCTGGTAGGACAGAGTAGAACTGCCCCATAGTGTTTCCAAGGAGCGTCTGGTGGATTCAAACTGCCAACCTTTCCGTTAGCAGCGTTAGTTCTTAACCACTGAACTGAACCCCTTTCAAAATTATTTAACCTCTTTGAATTTAAATATGATTGATTACAATATTGTATATAGCTGTATTATTGCATCATAATAATATAATTATGATATTATATGCAATGTCTATCACTTCCTGGGTATAAGTGTCATTTAATGAGATGTTAATATGTAATGTTCATAAATGCTTTAGAATTTGTTATACATATGACTTTTTTACTTTAAATCTTTACTAAATTCTGAGATTAGATATTATTTTCTGACAAATCTATACTATCTCAGATTGTTTTCTTGAATAATTACAATTTAATGTAACAAATTTTTCATTGTTTGAAGGAACGATCATAATTCCAAGAATAATACCTTTCATCTACTTAAATTTACTCCTTATAAACATTAATGTTTATTTGATTCACCACATTCATTTTCCTTTCTATATTTAATATTGGATATCTGACAAGAAATATTTTTAAAATAGTACTCAAATATACAGGTAGTGGGTAAAACACAATGGCTGCCTAGATAAGTGTTACTATTCAAGGTATCAAATTACACGAACAGCAGTTTGAATTTTTTTAAACTTCCTTTTATTATCTCACACTTCCTGTGATATACCGTACACAAAATGGATGCAACGTAGCTGAGCTGGTTCCTCTGCTCTGGGTCTCACAAGACCAAAATTAAGGTGTTGGCAAGGCTAGGTTCCTTTGTCTATGCCATGGGGAAGAATCTGCTTCCAACTGCATTCAACTTGTTGGCAGAATATAGTTCTTTGTAGGTTAGAACTGAGGTCCCTGTTTTCTGTCTGGGCTTCAGTCAGGGACCACCCTTAACTCCCAGAGGCCTCTCTCCATTCCATGAATGTGGCCCCTTTATGTCTGAGAACCAGCAATGATGTGCGGACCCCTCTCACCTTTGGCATCTCTTTGACTTTCTCTTCTGGTGCATCTTCCCTGCCTCCTCACCCACTGCATGTCTCTGACTCCAGCATTAGGGACTTCTGTTTCAGAATGATTGGATTGGACCCACCCAGATAATCCAGTATAATCTCTCTGTTTTAGTATATCTAAAATTAATTAAATCTGCAAAATCCTTTTTGCCATGTAATGTAACATATTCACAGGTCCCAGGGATTAGAGTGTGGATATATCTTTGGGTGATCATTACCATAAATTTATAATTAAAAAAGGACTTAAAAGATAAACAATATAATTATAATTGGATTAAAAAAACAAAACAAACAAACCGGTTACCATTGAGTCCATTCCAACTTATAGCAACCCTATAGGACAGAGTAGAACTGCCTCATACGGTTTCCAAAGAGTGGCTAGTGGATTCTAACTGCCAACCTTTTGGACAGCAGCCAAGCTCTTAGCCACTGCAGCACCAGGCCTCCCATAATTGAATACAATCTATAAGTATCTTATGAGAAAAACAAAAACAAACAAACAAAAAAATAGATTAAAGACATCCTACAGTTGGGTAATTTTTAAATAAAATTTAAAAAATAAAATTAAAATATATTAATTTATTTGTCTCTGAACACCACTATAAGGAAATAAGATTTATTTTATCTTTGTGATACACAAATTGTGTTATATTGTTTTTCTTCTTCTTCTAGTTCCAATGAACTATTTACTTAATTTAGCAATAATCACTTAGATTTTTTCAGTGAATGAAAATAAACTATTCGTTTTTCTAATAGCTAATTTTTTCTAGTAGTCAAAATTTTACCTGTAGTGCAAAGCAAATATGAATGAAAAGGTAGCATTCTGGTGCTTTGTTCAGACCAAACCCCAATGAATGTTCAATCTGCAGCGAAATCATTGAGATTGTCCAATCATGTTCACGATGAAAAATCATGGAAACTGGCATTCATAGTGGGAACAATTTGATTGCAATCAAGCTTCTGACCAAAAGTACTGAAAATTAAATATATTTTATATTGTCTGTAATATATGTTATTTCCATTTCTCATTCAAAAGTACAACTCCTAAGCTACTTTGAAGAAAGCCCTTCAAGAATCAAAGAAAAGATGACATTCTGATTTTATAATGCATCTAAAAACCTCTTCCTGTGAGTTTAGTTGATGTAATTTTTTACACTTCACTCTAGTTTCTTCTGTCATTTTGGCAGTTTAGCAGTGGACATTGTTCTTTTCCTGAGTTTGTAAGAATTCTCAACTAAAAATGATCATCATCTGCTGGGAAGTGAGGGATACAGAGGGTAGTTTTCTAACTTATTACTTGATGGGAGGTCACAAGATAAATTTTCCTCTCTACCGACTAGGTAACATGGAATATTCTTGTGCTCAGCATTCCCTGTAGGTATTATGAACAGTCCATCCATGTGAGTTAGGAGAGCAAATGTGGACTGTAATGGGCCTAGGCCATTAGACAGTAGCAGCTGTCAGTTGTGAGGGACATATCATGTGGGAATATCCTAGATTCCAGTGAAATGTTGGTTATCTTGATTTTACTACTTAATGTGCCTCTCAAAAAAGAAGCAAGGGAACTTAAAAGTTTCCTGAATACAACCAAACATTTCAAAGGACAGAGTAGCAGGGGCGGGGTCTGGGGACCATGCTTTCTGGGGACATCTAGGTCAATTGGCTTAACAAAGTTTTTTAAGAAAATGTTCTGCATCCCACTTTGGTGAGTGGCGTCTGGGGTCTTAAAAGCTAGTGAGCAGCTGTCTAAGATGCATCAATTGGTCCCAACCCACCTGGAGTAAAGGAGAATGAAGAACACCATGGACACAAGGAAAGTATTAGCCCAAGAAACAGAAAGGGCCACATAAACCAAAGACTTCATCAGCCTGACACCAGAAGAACTAGATGGTGCCCAGCTACCACAATGACTGCCCTGACAGGGAATATAACAGAGAGTGGCTGATGGAGCAGGAGAAAAGTGGGGTGCATGACTCAAATTCTAATAAAAAGACCACACTTAATGGTTTGATTGAGACTGGAGGGACCCTGGAAGACATGGTCCTAGGGCTCTCTGTTAGCCAAAAACTAAAACCGTTCCCGAAGCCAACTCTTCAGACAAAGATTAGACTGGACTATGGTACATAAAATGATACTGGTGAAGAGTGTGCTTCTTAGCTCAAGTAGATACATGAGACTAAATGGGCAGCTCCTGTCCAGAGATGAGATGAGAAGGCAGAAAGGGTCAGGAGTTGGTTGAATGGACACGGGAAATGCGGTGTGAAAAGGAAGAGTGTGCTGTCACAGTATGGGGAGAGCAAGTAAGGTCACAAAACAATGTATGTATAAATTTTTGTATAAGAGAATAACAAACTGTAAACTTTCACTTAAAGCACAACAATAAAAAATAAATAAAATGAAATAAAAGAAGCAAGGGAACAAGCTACCAGCCAGAGGAGAAAATTTTAATTTAGAAGGTATATAAGTCATGGCATTTATTTACTTATTTTGAATCACTGAGATATTTCTATTGTTAGACAAGCTAGAGTTTAATGCCATAACAAGTGTACACAGTGATTTCCAACAATGTGATTTTGCTACCTTTATAGATAAAATTAAAAACTCAAAATTTGACAACAAAATACCCAGGCATTTATACATAAATATATAGGTTTGCTGTATATACCAAAATATTTCTAACAAAATTCAACTATAAAGTTAAGATAAAACCATAACTTACCAGAATTCTTCTTTACAAGGTATTCGTTGTTAATCTGGGTTTAAAAAATATTAAATACTGATCTATCACGTTTCCAAATCTATATATAATGGTTGCGTACAATTAGCCAGTAATATTTTATTGAATAATTTGGTCCATACAATTGTTGTTGTTAGTTGCTGTCGAGTTGGCTCAGACTAATGGTAATCTTATGTATAAAGCAATAAAACATTGCCTGGTCCTGTGCCAAATTCACGATTGGTTCCGTAAAATAGAACATCAGATACTAAAATTAAAAATTCATTAATCTGCATGCACTACATGTATGGTACTGCCCAAGGTGCCACTTCAATATAATTGACCTTGAAAATATTCATATCTTATCAGCTATTCCAATAAATCAGCACAAACACTTCTGCACCCTAATTTACCGAAACCAAAACCAACTAAACCCGTTGCTCTCCAGTTGATTCCGACTCATACGATCCTATAGGACACAGCAGAACTGCCCCACAGGGTTTCCAAGGCTATAAATCTTACGGAGTCAAACTGCCACATCCTTCTACCACAGAGCGGCTGGTTGTTTCCAACAGCTGACCTTTCAGTTAGCAGCTGAGCACTTAACCACTGCCCCACCAAGGCCCCTTCATTTACCCAAAAGTAAACAAAAAAATAATCACTAAAGTTTCTGACTCATAATAGTCATCAAGCAAACATTTGTTTAATTACTTTATGGGCGTGCCCTCCGAAATAAAAAATCTTCTAGATTAAAATATTTTAGATTTTTAAAAAAAAAGTCAAAGCCCAGCCCACCTTAACAATCTTTACATTTGTTTTTGAGCACACATTTGAATAGTTAGAAAGAGTTTCCACATCAAAGTGGAAACAGGAGCTGCTAGCCAAAAGATCCGAAGTTCAAATCTACCAGCCACTTCATGGAAACCCTATGGGCAGTTCTACTCTGTCCTATAGGGTCGCTACAAGTTGGAATTGACTTGATAGCAAGTCAATGGGTATGCATATATATGTGTATTTTTTAATGTAATAATAGAATTTAATATTATATTGTTTTAGGGTTCTCTAGAGAAACAGAACTAGTAAGAATATATATATATATATACATATATATAGTGCCCAGTGGCTAAGCTGATGGCTCAACAGTTAAGCACTCAGCTGCTAACTGAAAAGTCAGTGGTTCGAACTCACCAGGGGCTCCACAGGAGAAAAGACCTGGTGATCTGCTCCCGTAAAGACTGCAGCCTAGGAATCCTTTGGGAAAGTTCTACTCTGTCCTGTAGGCTCACTTTATATGCAAATACATACATACAGATAGAGTGATTTATTTTCAGTTTATTTGAATTGGCTCACATAATTGTGGAGTCTGGCAATTCCATAATCTATAGGTCAGACAGTGGGGGAGAGAGAGAAATTCTGGCAGAATGTCTGTTTGTAATCTGGAGGCAGATTCCTCCCTCAGAAAACTGTTAATTTTTGTTTCAATTTCTTCAGCTGATTGGATGAGGCCCACCCACATTATGGAGGGTAATCTGCTTTACTTAAGGGCAATGGATTTAAATGCTGATCACGTATAAATATGTCACAGCAACATCTAGACTAGTGTTTGACCAAACTACTTGGCATCATAGTCTAGGCAAATTGAAACATCAAATTAACCATCACAAATACTATAGGTATGTGTGTGTGTGTGTGTGTGTGTGTGTGTGTGTGTGTGTAGTTGGTTGGATTGTGATTGTACAATATAAAGTTAATGTATATTGCATGTGGAATGCGGGGAAAAAACGTGAGTTACCAATGGAAACTATACTATTCTCCCATGTATCTTATTTAGTTTTCTCTGCACTTCTGACTACCTATGAAGGAAGCTATAATGATACTAAAATAGATCTGATGATAACACATACATATATTACCAGTGGATTTCATTTTTATGTTATTGAATGAACTCTTTTCAGGACAGTATTCTCCATAAAAATGCATTGATAGTTGTAGGTAGATCTACATTGATAGATCTAGTCTCATGTTGTCTTTTATCACAGCTTCCACTACAAATTCTCTTTGATGAATACGGTAATGAATCAACTTTAAAATGAAAAAAATTTCATCAGCAATGCAATCTTTTTTTTTTTTTTTTTTTGATTTCCTCCATCTTTCTGGATTTGCTGATTTCTGCTCTGCAGTACACTAAATGCATTTTCTCAGCTATCTTTGAGGCTGCTAAAAATTGAGGTCTGTATTGTCTAATACTTCTACTTCAGTTTTTCAATCTATATTTTAAACATCACTGAAAAAGAAGAAAAAATCACTTACTAAATATATATATATATATATATATATATATATAAAATCAGATGACAAATGATCAACGTTTTTAAGAAAATAGTAACACCGCTATATAAAAATGTATCAATGTATCTTTTCTTAGAATAAACTGAGAGATTTTTCTTTTGTATTTCAGAGTTTCTTTGCTATTGCTTTAAAAATGGTGACTATAAATGCTCAAAATACTTTCAAATACAGCAAAAATTATATATATTTATATCTCTATCATTTCTACCTCTACCTCTATCTCTATCATTTCTATCTCTATCTCTAGGTATATCTATTTCATCTATAATATATCTATATCTATATACATATATATTAGTATTGTTAAATCTTTTAATGAGGTGGAATTGTTTTGAATTCTAAATAAAAGGAAAATATCGGTATAATAAGTTCACTAGCTAAATCATTTAGTTAAAGAAATAATTACGAACAAAATGTACCCTGTCTCCTTCAATACTGTAGTCATATAAAATAATATGTAAAAGTTCCAAGTAACCTATTTTTAATATAACTAGATAATATGACCATCCTCCTGATTTTAATTAAAACTAAACATAAGTTTATCCCCAGTGATCATGATTTTAGCTATAACAGATAACGTCTCCTAAAGTACTCCTAGGTGGAATTAGAAATATACGTTCTATGTTCCCATGGTATGTGGTACCTACTTCTGGTATAAGCACTACCATATTTCATTGCAATTAACATTTCATTGTCAGTTTCTTTTTACTAGAAGAGATCTCCTCAAGGAAAGAGACTGTCTTTTTTTGTTGTTTTAACCACAATGACTAGCTTAGTATCAAGTTGTTATTCTGTAAGTGTCTGTTCAGTGATTGGATGAGTAAATTAATTTGTCCTTTTAGCATAATCTTTACTGGAAATAATGAGTATTTTACTCTCAGGAGATCACTGCAACACCTCTATTAAATTCTTTTACTGAAAAGATTGACTAGATTCATTGGCCTTGAGTCGCTCAGACTTGTGTTTGAATCCCAGTTCACTCACTTAATTGTACAAAATTGCACTTATGATTAATATGGCCGTATAAGTTATATGGTTTTAAAAGGAGATAATAAACCTCCTTCATTTTGCATAATGTCTGAATAAAATAGGCATCTTTTCATTTTCATTACCATCCATAAAGACTTAATTCAGTGAGTGTTATACTAACTTCTTTCTCGGTGCTTAACAGTGTACTATGATATACAAACAAACAAACCAAAAAAAGGAAAAAAGAAAGCATGGAAGACATTTTTTCTAATCTAGAGTGTTTAAAATGTGTGGAGGAGACGAAACACACCAACGTACACATGAGACAGATCGAGAGAGAGGAAGATACTGACTTAAAAGTTTCCATACCACTTCTAAATTAGTCAAGAACATCATCAGTTCAGTCTGTATGAAAGTTCAGAGAATGAGTGGTTGGGGAATGATCCAAGAAGAAAACAGGAGCTTAAAGGAACCTTAAAGAAAGAGTTGGATATGATAAGTAAAGTATGTTTTTTTTGTCACGTTTTCTGACATGAGGTTTTGTGAACAAGTGATTTATTAAGAAAGAGTTCCTATGAGTGTGAGGGGAAAACGGACAGACAAGATTTTGAGATTGGGTAAAACCACACAGTGATTACCTTCAGCCTGATCCCACAAAGAACTCTAAATGGTAGACTGTAACCCAAAGTTGTTCTGGACTGAGGGAAAGGAGCTAGTGTTTTCCCAGTCTCACTCTTCAGTTGTTAGGCAAAGGGTTTGTACTTACGAGTGTGGGAAAGAAAGTGGAAGCAAAAAGAATTCCAAGGGACACCCTGCTCTCCATACCTGAACAGGAAATGAGCTGTCACAGTGAGGGTCATTTCTCCTCAGTGAAGCCAGAGCTACTGTGTATTTGAAGACAAAGTACACTCAAAAATGGAAAAAAGTGAACTGAAGCATCTTCATGCAGTGCAATCATTATCTACCGTGTGTGTGTGATGGGAGAAGGGGAGCTGCTGGCAACTTACAGAAAAAACAGAATTAACTCTGAAGGGGGAAATACACTCTTCCACTGACCTATAGTTCTTTTCATCCAACTACTGTTCTAGAGCAGAACTGAAATTTTACTTACAACATTTTTAGAAGTTATTTTTCAGCCTTTGCTTTAACATTTCCAGAAAGAAAAAAAAAAAAACTCAGTACTTCCCAAGTTAGCTACTGTTAGCATGAATAAGACTTCTTTAGGTTTGTTCAGATTATTGGGCTCTTATTCATTTTCTCATTCACAGGTCACAGGGGATTCCAATTACCAACTAGAATACCTTCTCTTGAGCTTTCTTCTTTTTTTCCAGTTCAAAGAAAAACTCTTACAGTTATGATTCTTTACACTCCCCTGAAGTCAAGTCACAAGCTATTATAATCTTACTAGGTTGCATTTTATTACAGATCACTTATTCTTCCAGTCAGATACTACAGTGTACTTAATTTTTTTTGTAAATCTCTTTTAGTCCATGCACTTCAAAATAAATAAGACTATTCTGTGGCCTGAGTTTATCTTGCCAGTTCTCTCCTCATTCCCCAGTAAGTAGAAAACATATTTCATTATATCTAGAGTCTCACTATTGTGAATCTAACCCAGTCAGGAAAATAAAACAGAGTTCCATGCTCTTTCCAGTGCCCTTCTCCTGCCATGAGAGATTTTCTTTTAATATAAACCCTTTACTGTGGAGTCAATTTCAACTCATAGTGACCCTACAGGACAGAGTTGAACTGCTTCATAGGGTTTCTAAGGAGAGGCTGGTGGATTTGAACTGCCGACCTTTTGGTTAGCAGGCAAATGGTTAACCACTATGCCACCACAGCTATATGCAGCGCCCAAACCAAACTAATCTCACTGACGTCAAGTTGATTCCTACTCATAGCAACACAATAGGACTCAGTAGAACTGCCCCGTATGGTTTCCAGAGCCATAAATCTTTATGGAAGCAGACAGCCACATCTTTCTCCAGCGGAGTGGCTGGTGGGTTCAAACTGCTGGCCTTTTGGTTAGCAGCCGAGCACTTTAACCACTGGCCAGAAGGTAGAGGAGTGGAAAAGGAATTTAGGAAACAATTTTTAGGAAAAGAAATCAAATCTGACATGTTTTAGATGTTATATTTAGTTTGCATTAGAATATATCAAACACTAAGTGATGACATTATTTTTGTCTATCGAATTAAAATTAGGTTTAAAATGGTTCAGATGCACTGACCTAGAAAAATGTTTAACATTCTATGAATTTTCAAATTTACATTGTTTGTTCCCTGAGGTTGCTTTTACTTGATTAGCAACTCAAAAATATAATATTTCGTGGGTATTGAGATACTCTTATTTTGTCTGTTTAATATTACATTTTTCATTTTTTCCCTGTGATTATTAAACTGCTTATTCACTTTCCAGGGAACACATTTATTTTCCCCAAGTTCATCAACCTTAACCCTAGTCACAAATACAATGTTTGGATTCTGAACTTCTGTTTAAATTTTTCTGTTAATGACTATACAGTTTGAAAACAGATTTGTGGTAATTCCTGGAAACAAATGCATTTGCAACCAAGAGAAAAGTTAGTCAGTTTTAGGAAGTTCCTCAAAGTTTTTCAAAAAAATAATGGACTTTGCTTACCTTATAATATAGTATATTTTATGAAAATGACCCATTTCCTTGTTTTTCTTTCTAATAGACTAATTCCAAGATGTCAGGAAAAGGCTATATTCATTGTTAGAAATCACACCTAGTGCCTGCCATGTATTAACCAGTCAATATTTATGCAATCATGAAGGGATGGATGGTGCTCAAGATGATAAACAAAGAATTTTATTATTTAGTTACATGTTTGCAAGAACCTCCTCCATCCTTCTTAAAATACACTAAAACTTTCTCTAATACATATACTCAATTGTATATATTTTTAACATTGTCTTAACTTTTTTTTAATCACTGTACATCACGGTTTCTTAAATCATTCTTATCCACCCCCAGACAGTCCCTAAATCCTACTTTAAATGGTGTTGCTTGAATGGTTTTGTTTGTATTCTGTTTCCATAATTAGTATTAACACCAACCAGGGACTCTGCCACCTAAACAATAATCCACCTTTATTGATTACTACATTCGAATTAATCTCTGGGAAGTAATTTGTAATAGGGTATTATATATGACTTAAGTCTTATTATACCCAAAAGCACATGATTGGAATTTGGAATTTTCTCATAGAAGAAAAAATGATCAGTTAATGACAGTCTGTGTAGCTTCCTTATTCCATTTTTGTTTAATTGTCTAATGATAACTTGAGGGTCAAAACAACAATATTAGGAGGAAAGTATGCATTTGAAGTGAGGAAAGGAGGTATTAAGGTGCTAAGAGACAGAGTTACGCTCCAGATTTTGTCCAGATCAGATTTAATTAATATGTTGGCTTATAAGTTCTCACAAATGGAGAATAGGGCAGAGTGCCTATAGTGAGCCTCAGTTCTTTTTTTTATTGCCCTAGGACACATAAATTAATGGAGAGATTTTTGTTAGCTATTCTATTTCATTTCCATTGTTTTTATCAAATATTTTAGGCATAGCTGCGTTAAAGAAGGAAGTTATGGGGATCTATACCCTCATAGGAACCCTGGTGGCTCAGTGGTTAACTGTTCAGCTGCTCACCAAAAGATTGTCAGTTCAAATCCACCAGTCACTCCTTGGAAACATTATGGGGAAGTTCAACTCTATCCTACAGGGTTGCTATGAGTCAGAATCGATTCAATGGCAGTGGGTTTGGTTTTGGTTTGGTACCCTTATAGTCTCTAGGAGCTGAAAATTATGAGTATTTAAAATTTAAATATTAGCTACAGGTCATTAGTTGATTTTTTTTTAACATTTTTATTTTTCTAGACTAAAATAAATAAACAGATAAATACGTAGATAGATGATAGATATAGATAGATGATGGATAGGTAGATAGACAGACAGACAGACAGATAATAGATAAAAGAAGGGTAACTCCATGATAGGGACTGAGACTTCTTTGTCTAGCACTCTTTTCCAGTCCGACCTCAGAAACAAACAAAAAAAATTAAACCCATTGCCGTCGAGTTGATTCTGACTCATAGCGACCTATAGGACAGAGTAGAACTACCCCATAGGTTTCCAAGGAGCACCTGGTGGATTTGAATTGCCAACCTCCTGATTAGCAGCCAAACTCTTAACCAATACACTGCTAGGGTTTCCGACCTCAGAAGAGGTACTCAATTAATATGTACTGAATGAATAAAAAATTATTTGATGATGTTATGAGATACCCTGTGTTCATTTTTATGTGGATCTTGAGTCTGCATTGTGTGTATCCATCTCTAAATATCTCATATGAAGTTTTTGTTTGTTGCAAGGAATTTTTTGGGAGAAGGAAGAGCACTGGTGACCATCTCCTTCTTAGGACTGTTCAGATGATTCCCTGATGATGAGTCTTTCCTGCTTTGTTAAAGCTCTAGTGCTTAGCACAGTTCCTAACTGGGAGCAGTCACTCAGTAGCTTTTTCTCGAAGGAATGAATGCATATACAAGCCCTCTTAAGCTGTTCAGGGTTTTTAAATGGAGTCAGCATCCATACTATAACAGGAGGGCTTTGTGAGTTCAGCAGTTTGTAATATTGCAATTTTCTTCGTTTTTCTTTAGTATTAAGTGATAGGCCATTAAATTATAAAATATAATATTTTCATAACTCTAAAGAAGTCAGTATTTTAAAGACAGTGTGTCATATAGTCAAATTTGAAGGAACAAAATGTTAAATGTAAAAAAGGAAGTTAATTATCAAAAGAAAGAAGTTGACTGAGTATCTGAAGACTTGTTTTAGGTATGAAAGTAGAAAAGGGCCATAAGATGTAGCCCTGGAATGTTACTTAGCAGTGTGGAGGTCTTAGTGCATAATGACATGAATTTAAAATTGTGTTTATGATGATTTTCAGCAGCTTCCCTTTAATTCAACAAACATTAACTGTATGTTATTCTACACAAGATCCTTTACTAGGTTTCTTGGTTTCATAGTGCTACTGCATGTAACAGAAATACCATAAGTGGTTAGCTCTGAAGAACAGAGATTTCTTTTCTCTCAATTCTAGAGGCTAAAAGTACCAATCAGATTCTCGGCTGTGTGGCTTCCTTTCTTGTCAGTAGCTCTGGGTGTTCCTTGGTTCCTTGGCTTGTAGACAATCTCACATGTTGTCTGTCTACCCCAGTTTGTGTATGCGTCTGTGTCTAATCTCTGTTTATAATTCAGAATTGATTAGATTTAGATCCCAGCCTAGTCAGCTCTGATCTAATGAACATAGCAAAGAAAACCTTATTTCCAAATAGGATTACATGCACAGGTATAGGGGTTAGGATTCTAACACATACTTTGGACAGACAAATTTCAATTCATAATACTAGGAATGGCAGAGAATAAGAGTGAAAGAGATAAATAATGAGGAATATCACCTTCCTGTTAAAAAACTTGTGAGAAACATGGTGTTGCTTTATAAATATTTTAATTTCTGCACCGTGAATTAGCTTGTAAATAAACTTCATAACTGTCTCAGCAATTTATTGGAAGCATTCAAAAACAAAACAACAAAGCAACAAAAGTAACAACAAAAGGGTTGCTTAAAGGAATATTCTTTGCTGTTTATTGAAATCTAGTTTGAATTATTATAGGATTAAAAATGTTTGACAGAGCTGATGTACCAGATATGCTTCTAAAAATAGGAGAGTGACTAGAAACATGAGACCCTTGAACTCAACGTTGGTAACAGGTGCAGCTTTAATGAAATACATTAGCATGTTAAAATAAACAAAGCTAAACATAGTCAGATGGATAATGATCAACATCTTTATTTACTGAATTCCACAGCAAAAACCAAAGACATCAAGGAAACATATCTTTAAAATGAGATGTGCAATCTCAGAGAAGCTATTTTAGCTTTGGCAGATTTTAAAATGTAGTTTCTCCATTTTTTTTCATCTACAGAGAACATAAATAGCTGGCAAAATTAGTTCACACTAACTAATAACTAAATAACGCACACAAATGCACAGACACAAGCATTCCTGTGGCATTTTTAACAACCAGCTGAATCCCCTTCCCCAAGTGCCATTGGCTGCCTTTCAGCTAGTTTTCATATGAGTAGCATTAGAAAATTTTCCCTAGGAAGAATATTTGTGTCATACAGGATATATCAGCGTTTGGCGTGCCCTGATTATATCATCGTGTGAGTGAATTTCTTATCTTTTCTTGAAAGTTTGGGGAGGGGTGCTGTTACATACAGTTTAGGCAGATTGTGATTTTCTGACAGTGATGTGAAATGAACGCCTTTGAAATCAGAGTATTCTGAAAAGTAAGATTGTTGGTGCCAATGGATTGCCATTTAGTTGATTTCTACTCATAGTGACCCCTATAGGACAGAGTAGAATTGCCCCCCGGGGTTTCGAAGGAGCAGCTGGTGGATTTGAACTGCGGCCTTTTTGTTAGCAGCTGAGCTGTTAACCCCTGTGCCACCAGGGCTCTGGAACTTGTATAGCCAGGACAAAATGCAAGGAAACTGGGAACTTGGATAATGGGGAACAAAAAAATAAAATCTTTCTTTTCAAAGTTACTGGCTTGGGGGAGGCACAAAGTAATTCCATTTTGCAGTGACAAAGTGATTGTACTTATCCAAATGCTTTCAGTGGATAATAATTGTGTAACTCAAGACCAGTTAACACAATCAGTGTACATTTATCTTGTCCATTCTATTATAGTATGAGAGAATAGAATATTATAGTGTCTTAGTGCAGCCAAACCGATTCCCACACTCACCAGAATCTAAAACTTTCTATGATTTAGAGAGATTGCAAAACCAGAAGGATGATTGGCAATGAGAATAACAAAACTAAAGGAACGGACATGAAATAGTTACACTCAGCCAGAAGTTTAGAATCCTATCTTTAATGAAAGGCTTAAAACTTTAGCAACAATAAAATTAAAAACACACACACTCAAAACACACACATCAGCTAAGAAAGGTTTTCAAGTTCACGTTAAAGAAATAGATATGTCTCTAGGCTAGACATATCTATTTCTTCAAAGTGAACTTGAAAATCTTTGACTTCATGGCAACTTCCCCCCCGCCCACCCCCGCCGGCTTCTCTAAAACATTGTAGATATCTGGATAATATAGGAGAGTTTGATACCATTCTCATGCTTTCTTTAAATGAATTTTCAATAACATTATACAATTCCCATAATACCACTTATTCAAAATTTACACATTATAAAGAAGAGGTAAAATTTAAAAAGAAACCTTGGCATAAATTTTCATACATTTGAAAATATGCATCAGTGAAAATGGTTCCAGATTATATCATTGGATTTTATGGGTGCCAAGAAGCTACACATTCTTTCCTAGAGGAACAAAAGGTTGATTAATATATTTTTTCCTTTATTTATTTATTTTTTTGGTTTGGGATTTTTTGTTTGTTTGTTTGTTGTTGTAGTTTAAGTGAAAGCTAACATTTAAAGTTAGTCTCTTATACAAAAATTTATACATACATTGTTATGTGACCCTAATTGCTCTCCCTATACTGTGACAGCACACTCCTCCTTTCCACCCCCGATTTCCCATGTCCATTTAACCAGCAACTAACCCTCTCTGCCTTCTCATCTCACCTCCAGACAGAAGCTGCCCGTTTAGTCTCATGTATCTACTTGAGCTAAGAGGCACACTCTTCACGAGTATCTCTTTATGTCCCACAGTTCAGTCCAATCTTTGTCTGAAGAGTTGGCCTCGGACATTGTTTTAGTTCTGGGCTGATAGAGAATCTAGGGGCCATGCTTTCCGGGGTTCCTCCAGTCTCAGTGAGACCATTAAGTCTGGTCTTCTTACTAAAATTTGAGTTCTGCACCACACCTTTCTCCTGCTCCATCAAGGACTCTCTGTTGTGTTCCTTGTCAGGACAGTCATTGGTGGTAGCCAGGCACCATCTAGTTCTTCTGGCCTCAGGCTGATGAAGTCTCTGGTTTATGGGCTACTACTTTCCTTACATCTTTGGTGTTCTTGATTCTCCTTTACTCCAGGTGGTTGGGACCAACTGATGCATCTTAGATGGCCTTTTGCAAGCTTTTAAGACCCCCGACGCCATTCACCAAAGTAGGATGCAGAACATTTTCTTAATAGACTTTGTTGTGCCAATTGACCGAGATGTCCCCTGAAAACATGGTCCCCAGACCCCCACCCCTGCTACTCTGTCCCTCAAAGTGTTTGATTGTATTCAGGAAACTTCTTAGCATTGGTTTAGTCCAGTTGTGCTGACTTCCCCTGTAGTGTGTGCTGTCCTTCCCTTCACCTAAGATAATTCTTATCTGCTATCTAGTTAGTGAATAAAACTTACCCTCCCTCCCCACTCTCATAACAATCAATGAATGTTTTCTTCTGTGTTTAAACCTTTTCTTGAGTTCTTATAATAGTGGTCTTATACAATATTTGACTTCTGTGACTGGCTAAATTCACTCAGCATAATTCCTCCTTGTTATAAGATGTTTCATAGCTTCATCCTTGTTCTTTATCCTTGTGTAGTATTCCACTACGTGGATATACCGTACTTTGTTTATCCATTCATCCCTTGAAGGGCACCTAGGTTGCTTACATCTTTTGCTATTGTGAACAGTGCTGCAATGAACATGGGTGTGCATATATCTACAGATCTTATTTCTTTAGGATATATTCCAAGGAGCAGGATAGCTGAATCGTATGGTACTTCTATTTCTAGCTTTTTAAGGAAGTGACAAATTGATTTCCAAAGTGGTTGTACATTTTACATTCCCAAAAACAGTGTATAAGTGTTCCAGTCTCTCCACAACCTCTCCAACACTTATTATTTTGTGTTTTTTGGATTAATGCTAGCCTTGTTGGGGTGAGATGATATCTCATTGTAGTTTTGATCTGCATTTCTATAATGGCTAGTAATCACGAGGATTTCTTCATGTCACTGTTAGCCACCTCAGTATCTAGTTTGGCAAAGTGCCTGTTCATATCCCTTGCCCATTTTTTAATTGGGTTATTTGTCTTTTTGTTGAGGTTTTGCAGTATCGTGTAGACTTTAGAGATTAGACCCTGATTGGATTTGTTGTAGCCAAAAATTTTTTTCCCAGTCTGTAGGTTGTCTTTTTTACTCTTTTGATGAAGTCTTTTGATGAGCATAAATGTTTGATTTTTAGGAGCTTCCAGTTATCTAGTTCTCTTCTGGTGCTTGTGCATTGTTACTTATGGTTTGTATTCTGTTTATGCCATGTATTAGGGCTCCTAGCTTTGTCCCTGTTTTTTCTTCCATGATCTTTGTCGTTTTTGATTTTATATTTAGGTCTTTGATCCATTTTGCGTTAGTTTTTGTGCATGGTGTGAGGTAGGGGGCCTTGTTTCAGTTTTTTGCAGATTGATATCCAGTTATGCCAGCACCATTTGTTAAAGAGACTGTCTTTTCCACAATTAAAGGACTTTGGGGCTTTGTCATATATCAGCTGCTCATAGGTGGATGAATTTCTGTCTGGATTCTCAATTTTGTTCCATTGGTCTATGTGTTTGTTGTTGTACCAGTACCAGGCTGCTTTGACTACCATGGCAGTATATGTCCTAAAATCAGGTAGTGTGAGGCCTCCCACTTTGTTCTGATTCTTCAGTAATGCTTTACTTCTTCCCTTTCCATATGAAGTTGGTGATTTGTTTCTCCATCCCATTAAAAAATGTCATTGGAATTTGTAATGGGATTGCATTGTATATGCAGATTGCTTTGGGTAGAATTGACATTTTCACAATGTTGAGTCTTCCTATCCATGAGCAAGGTATTTTTTTTCCACTTATGCAGGTCTCTTTTGGTTTCTTACAGTAGAGTCTTATATTTTCATTGTATAGTTCTTTTACGTCTCTGGTTAGATTTATTCCTATGTATTTTATCTTCTTGGGGGCTGCTATAAATGGTATTGATTTGGTGATTTCCTCTTCAAGATTCTCTTTGTTGGTGTAAAAAATCCAACTGATGTTTGTATGTTTATCTTGTATCCTGAAACTTTGCTGAAATCTTCTGTTAGTTCCAGTAATTTTCTTGTGGATTTTTTGGGGTTTTCTGAGTATAAGACCATATCATCTACAAATACAGATACTTTTACTTCTTCCCTACCAATCTGGATGCCCTTTATTTCTTTTTCTAGCCTAATTGCTCTGGCTAGGACCTCCAGCACCATGTTGAATAATAATGGTGATAGAGGGCATCCTTGTTCCCGTTCTCAAGGGGAATGCTTTCAAAGTCTCTCCATTTAAAATGATGTTGGCTGTTGGCTTTCTATAAATGCCCTTAATTATGTTGAGGAATTTCCCTTCTATTCCTATTTTATTGAGAGTTTTTATCACGAATGGATTTTGGACTTTGTCGAATGCCTTTTCTGCATCGATTGATAAGATAATGTGGTTCTTGTCTTTTATTTATGTTATAGATTACATTGATTGTTTTTATAATATTGAACCATCCCTGCATACCTGGGATAAATCCCTCTTGATCATGGTGAATTATTTTTTTGATATGTTGCTGAATTCTATTGGGTAGAATTTTGTTGCGGAATTTTGCTTCAGTGTTCATGAGGGATATTGGTCTGTAATTTTCTTTTTTTGTGGTGTCTTTACCTGGTTTTGGTATCAGGGTCATGCTGGCTTCATTGAATGAGTTTGGGAGTATTCCATCCTTTTCAACTCTCTGAAATACCTTTAGTAGTAGTTGTGTTAACTCTTCTCTGAAAATTTCGTAGAATTCTCCAGTGAAGCCGTCCAGGCCAGGGCTTTTTTTGGATGGGAGTTTTTAATTACCTTTTCAGTGTCTTCTTTTGTTATGGGTTTATTTAGTTGTTCTGCCTCTGTTTGTGTTAGTTTAGGTAGGTAGTGTGTTTCTAGAAATTTGTCCATTTCCTCTAGGTTTTCAAATTTGTTAGAGTACAATTTTTCACAGTATTCTGTTATAATTCTTTTAATTTCAGTTGAGTCTGTTGTGATATCACCCATCTCATTTCTTACACGGGTTATTTGCCTCCTCTCCTGTTTTTCTTTTGTCAGTTTGGCCAATGATTTCCCAATTTTGTTGATGGTTTCAAATAATCAGCTTTTGGTCTTGTTAACTCTTTCAATTGTTTTTCTATTATCTATTTCATTTAATTCTGCTCTAATTCTTATTATTTCCTTTCTTCTGGCACCTGAGGGCTTCTTTTGCTTCTCTCTTTCTACTTGTCCCAGTTGTAGAGTTAATGTTTGCATTTTGGCCCTTTCTTCTTTTTGGATGTGTGCATTTGTTGCTATAAACTAACCTTTGAGCACTGCTTTTGCTGTGTCCCAAAGGTTCTGGGAGGATGTGTTTTCATTCTTGTTTGATTCTATGAATTTCTTTGTTCCATCCTTAATTTCTTCTATAACCCAGGAATTTTTGAGCCAGGTGTTGTTCAGTTTCCATGTGTTTGATTTTTTTTCCTTTCTTTTTCTATTGTTGATTTCTACTTTTATGACTTTATGGTCAGAAGAGATGCTTTGTAGTATTTCGATGCTTTGGATTTTGTTAAGGCTTGTTTTATGGCCTAATATGTGATCTGTTCTGGAGAATGTTCTGTGTGTGTTGGAAAAGAAAGTATACTTGGCAGCTGTTGGGTGGAGAGTTCTGTATATGTCTATGAGATCAAGTTGGTTGATGGTACCATTTAGCTCTTCTGTATCTTTGTTGAGCTTCTTTCTGGATGTTCTGTCCTTCACCGAAAGTGGTGTATTGAAGTCTCCTACTACTATTGTGGAGCTGTCTAACTCTCTTTTCAATGCTGTTAGAGTTTGTTTTATGTATTTTGGAACCCTGTCATTCGGTGCATAAATATTTATTATAGTTATGTCCTCCTGATGTATTGACCCTTTAATCATTATATAGTGTCCTTCCTTATCCTTTGGGGTAGATTTTACTTTAAAGTCTATTTTGTCAGAGATTAATATTGTCACTCCTGCTCTTTTTTGAGTGTTGTTAGCTTGATATATTTTTTCTATCCTTTGAGTTTTAGTTTGTTTGTGTCTTTAAGTCTAAGGTGTGTCTCTTGTAGGCAGCATATAGAAAGATCGTGTTTTTTTATCCAATGTACCACTCTCTGTCTCTGTACTGGTGCATTTAGTCCATTTACATTCAGTGTAATTATTGATAGGCATGAGTTTATTGCTGTCATTTTGATATCCTTTTTTTCTGTGTTGTTCACAGTTGCTTTGTTCCACTTAATTTTGTGTGCTGAGTCATTTTTCTTTATGAATTTTCTTTTCATCTTTTTCATTGTTGTTGACTTTGTATTTGCCGAGTCTATATTTTTGTTGTTTTTTATTTTGACTTGTAGGATTGCTAGTTTCTTTTGTGGTTACCTTAATATTTACCCCTGTTTTTCTAAGTTTATGCCGGTCTTTTATTTCTTTATATCACCTTGACTTCCTCTCCATATGAAAAATCTATGTCTACATTTTTTAAGTCCCTCTTTTTTGTTTTAATGTTGTCATCTTTTACATATTGACGTCTGTTTCCCTATTTTCAGTGTTTTAGCTTTGATTTATTTTTGTGACTTCCCTATCTGGGTTGATATCTGGTTGCTCTGTCCTGTGTTCTAGTCTTGGGTTGTTATCTGATGTTATTGATTTTCTAACTGGAGGACTCCCTTTAGTATTTCTTGTAATTTAAGTTTGGTTTTTGAAAATTCCCTATACTTCTGTTTGTCTGGAAATGCCATAATTTCACCATCATATTTGGGAGACTGTTTTGCTGGATATACAAATCTTTGCTGGCAGTTTTTTTTGTTCAAGACTTTATATATGTCATCCCATTGCCTTCTTGCCTGCATGGTTTCTGCTGAGGAGTCCGAGCTTATTCTTGTTGGCTCTCCTTTGTAGATGACTTTTTGTTTATCCTTAGCCACTTTTACAATTCTCTCGTTATCTTTGGTTTTGGCAAGTTTGATTATAATAAGTGTTGGTGACTTTCTTTTGAGATCTACCTTATGTGGGGTTCAATGAGCATCTTGGATAGATATCTTGTCATCTTTCACGATATCAGGGAAGTTTTCTGCCAAGAAATCTTCAGCAGTTCTCTCTGTATTTTCTGTTTCTCCCCCTGTTCTGGTACTCCAATCACTTGCAAGTTATTCCTCTTGATAGAATCCCACATAATTCTTAGGGTTTCTTCATTTTTTAAAACATTTTATCGGATTTTTCCTCAAATTAGTGTCAAGTGCCGTACCTTCACTCTCACTAATTCTGACTTCCATTGCCTCAATTCTGCTTCTATGATTTTCTATTAAGTTGTCTAATTCTGAAATTTTATTGTTAATCTTCTGGATTTCTGATTGCTGTCTCTCTGTGGATTCTCGCAGCCTGTTGAATTTGTCATTATGCTCTTTTCTGTTCTTTTTAATTTCCTCTATTGCATGTTCTGCTTTTTGCTTAATTTCCTTCCTAATATCTTGAAGAGTTCTGTATATTAATCTTTCGTATTCTGCCTCTGGTAATTCCAAGAAGTTTTCTTCCTCTGGAAAATTTCTAGATTCTTTATTTTGGGAGCTTGCTGAAGCCATCATGGACTGTCTCTTTCTGTGATTTGATATTGATTGCTGTCTCCAAGCCATCAATAAGTTATTATGTTTATTTATTTTGTGTTTGCTTACTGTGTCCTAGCTTCTTGTTTTGATATGCCCAAATAGGATGCTTGCGTGAGCTAGCCCAGTTACCAGCACCCTTGAAGCTCCACTGTCCTGCCCCAGGTGGCCAGACCTGCCACTAAGTGTGTGAGCCTAGGAGTCTGCCCATTCCTCCTGTATGGATAGAGCTCAGGTGTCCAGGTAGTCGGCCACCAAGTGTGTGGTGTGGGCTCTCACCTACAGTTCTAGGCAGACATGGGTGATTGGTGTAGGCACAGGCATCTGGCTGCAGCAGGGGGACACAGGCTGAGCAAGGCAGGAGGCTGACGACCACCCCCAAGTGTCCAGGAGGAAAGCATGTCCCTGTTCCCTACAGCTTGTAGATGGGTGGGTTTTGCAGCCAGACTGTGAGCACCCAGTACTGTTGGCTGTAAGGACTGGAGGGCACCTCTTATTCATGGGCCCCTGTAGCAGATGGCTAGGTGGCGTGGTGGAGCCACCAGTCCTCAGGCCCCTGATGTAGGTAGGTGAAGACCCTGCTTAATGGGCAGAACAGTGTCAAATGTCACGAACCTGCCACTTCACAGCTGAAACAGTTCAAGTTAAACTTCAGGTATAGATCCTCTTGTACTGCAGTAATGAGGGCCTACACTGTTGAAATGGGCCCACACAAGTCTATGCAGGGTGAAAGGCACTCAAAGTCCATGGATCCCTTATACCTCTGCCTAGACAAAGGAGCTATACCTACCCTGAGTTCCTGACTTATGGGAGCAGGCAGATTATTTTTTCCCCTGTTTGTTAATTTGTTCACTTTCCAAGGCCAGGAGAATGGCTCAGCGTGCATGATGGGCCCTACTTCTGGCTCAGGGGACTCAGTAATTGCTGAAGCTGGTCTGGGACCCAGTGCAGAGCCGGGAGTATGGAGGTAAATGGGAGAGAGGTTTTTCCCAAAGGCGGGTGTTTTTGATCTGTGCAGTAGGCCGGATGCAAGTACCTATCTTTTGCCGATCAAGGGCTGCTTTTCACTGGTTCTGGAGGGCCAAGTAGACTCTCTGCTGCTGGGTCTCTCCTGGTGCGTAAAACGCCTCCCAAGCGCCGCAGGTTGTCTACCTCACCGCTCACCCCTGAGTTGATCCGTGCTGAAGGGCTCAGGCTTTCACCAGGTCAAGTATGGCAACCCCTTGCCGCTCCCGAACTGTCTCTCCCTCCATCTGCCACTCAGTCCAGTTCCTCAACTTTACCTTTGATGTTCAAGGCTCCCAGATTGTCACATATAATTGATTCACTTGTTTTTTCAGGTCTTTGTTGTAAGAGGGAACACCGGAAGTATCTGACTACTCCACTGTCTTAGCCCCAGCTCCTCCATTTTTTGTTTTATATTTTACATTATTTTCTTTCTTCTTACAATTCCTCTTCCCTCCCTTCCATCTTTACTCATTTTAAAATACATTTGTTCTGTGCTACACTCACAATAAGCTTAAGAAACTGTTGCTTTTGTGTGTGTGTGTGTGTGTGTGTGTGTGTGAAGGAAGAGAAATAAATGTATTAAAACATATCTCAGTATCTCCAATAATTTAAAACTGAAAGAGAACTTTCTAGGTGATAAGTTGCAGTTGAGTCAAACAATCCAGAAAATTTCATTTCTTCCCTAAACTTTTTTTCCTTTTTTTTTTTGAAGGTCATTGCCACAGAAGACTACCTGCTTGATTAAATTGTTCCTTCTAACTGAATTGTAGTAATAGAAAAACATAAATAAAAGAGAGCATTCTCTTGATAAAACAAACAGTATTATTGAAATACATCTTAGTTTAAAAGAGAACAAATGGAGAAATACATGTAATTAATTATTTAGTAGTACAGTTTTTCAAAACACAGGTTTTTGTTTCCCTTCAATGTGTTCATTCTTAGCCCTTAAATTCTTGTACCTAGCTCTGGACTCAGAAGGAAATTACAGAAAAGGGAAATAAGTACACAACTGACTTATAATACACATGTAGCACAAATAAAGGGGAAAAAGTTATTGCGTTAATCCACCAAGATTTTCTAGTTACTTTTTCTGCAGCGTTGTAAAGAAAGTCTTACTCATATAATGCTGTTATCTATCCTGCCTTCTGCATCTCCAAAAAATCAGGTATGTGTATGCACATGCACACAAACACTAGTAGACAGAGTTCTAAGATCTTCCCCAAATTTTTCTCCACTGTTGTATGCACTTGGCATAATCCCTGAGATAGTAAAATTGATGGATACTTTCCCATTATTAGGTTATGTTATATGGCATAATTGACTTTAAGAAAGAGAAATTATCTGAGTGGACCTGACCTAATCAAATAATCCTTTAAAAGCAAGGATACTTCTCTGGCTGGTCACAAAGGAGAAAGCTGTAAGAAATATGTTACACAAGCATTGGTAGCTTCAAAAAGTAGAACATGTTGATAGCTGTTATGGGTTGAAATTTGTCCCCCTAAAATATGTATTTTAAATCCTAACCTCTATGTCTGTGATTATAATCCCGTTTGGGAATGGGTTGTCTTTACTATATTAATGAGACGCGATGAGTGTAGGGAGTATCTTGAGTCAATCTCATTTGAGATGTGAAATAGATTAAACAAGAGAGCTGATCAGTGATGGGGTAAGAGAGATGCCAAGCCACATGAAGACTGTCCAGGAACAGAAGCTCAGAAGAGACAAAGACCTTCCACCAGAGTCAACAAAAAGAGAAAGCCTTCCCCTAGAGCTGGCGCCCTGAGTTAGGACTTCTAGCCTCCTAAACTGTGATGGTTAAGGTTGTGTGTCAACTTGGCTGGACAATGATTCTCAGTGGTTTGACAGTTATGATGTACTTTGGCAGCTATGTAGTGATGTAATCATCTCCATAATGAAATCTGATATAATATAATCACTTCCATGATGTGATCTGCTATGAGCAGCCAATCAGTTGAAAGGGAGTTTCCATCGGGGTATGGCTTTGATCCAATATATGTGGACTTTCTGGCAAGGTTTGCTGGCTTTTGTTGGCTTTGGATCCTACAGCTGGCTACTGTTCATCTGACCTCTGGTTCCTGGGACTTGAGCTAGCTTACCTACTGATCTTGGGATTCATCAGCCTCCATACCTGTGAAGCAGTGACCTGCTGTCTGATCTGCCAATCTTGGGTCCACCAGCCTCTGCAGCTACATGAGTCAGGAGAAACCTCCAGTCTAACCAATGGACTTCGGACTTTCCAGCCTCTATAACCACGTGAATCATCTCCTTGATATAAATCTCTCTCTACATATATATATGCTTCACTGATTTTCCTTCCTTATAGAATCCAGCTTCAGACATAAACTGAGAAAATAATTTCTGTTTGTTAAAGCCACCCATTTGTGGTAATTTCGTTGTATCGGCACTAGATAATTAAGGCTCTAGGGAATGTGGGCAACCTCTAGGGCCAGAGGCCCATAACAATCAGCCAACAATTAAATGAATAACTCAGCTCTGCAATCCAAAACAACTGAGTCCTACCAACAGAAAGAATAAAGCTTATATTTCCCTAGAGCCTCAGATGAGAATTCAGTTCAGCAAGTACCTTGATCTCAGTCTTGGGATACCCTGAGCAGAGATCCCAGTCATGCTGTGCTGGACTGTTGACCTACAGAAAATTTGAGAAAATAATTTTTCTTTGTTTTAAGGCACTAAGTTAGTGGTAATTAGTTAAGCACTGTACAAAATTACCAATGTTTCCAATGTGGCGAGTTTTATGGTAGCAACCAACAATAGTTTGTAATCCCAGACAGAGAGTCTTGTGCTGAAGTGACACATCTCGCATCCACAGGTGGGGGTGATCTGATTCCAAATTGACACAGGCAGCATCCCAAATCAGGCAGCTGAATGGTGAAGTACCAAACCCAGTACTCCAAGGGAGAGAGTCTGGTGTTGGGGCAGCACAGCCAGAATTTTCATCAAAGACCTAGAAGTGCAGCAGTGACAGCTGGAACTTCCAAGCAGGAAGTCCAGTAGTGAAGTAGACACAGCAGGTACACTAAGATGGGGAGTCTGGTGTTGAAGCAGAGAATTACAACCTTCAACAATTTAAAATAATAATGATGAAGAAGAGCAAACGCTATGGAAGAGGAAAAAACTAATCTCCAAAATTACCTTAGTATAGTAGTTAAATCTGCCAATTTCAACAACAAAAAACATAAGGCATCTGAAGAAACAGGAAAATATGGTCCATGCAAAAGACCAAAATAAAATAACAGAAACTACTTGAGGAAGGACAGATAATGGGCTTACTAGACAAATACTTTAAAGGAACAGTACTAAATATAGTCAAAGAGTTAAAAGAACACATTAAAAAAAAAAGAGCTAAAGGAAATCGGGAAAACAATACAAGAACAAAGCAAATATTTCAATAAAGAGAAATTTTTTAAAAGAGCCAAACAGAAATACTGGAGCTGAAAAGTAACCAAAATGAAAATTCTCTGGAATGGCTCAACAGCATATTTGAATTGTCAGAAGAAAGAACCAGTGACGATAGGGTAACTGAGATTATTGAGTCTCAGGAACAAAATGAAAAAAAATGAATGAAGAAAAGTGAACAAAGACAAATGGCCCTGTGGGACAACATCAAGGAGGCTAGTATATAAGTAATGGGAGTCACAAAGGAGAAGAGAGAGAGAAAGGGGAGGAAAGGAAGAAATAATGACCCAAAACTTTCCAAATTTGACAAAAGACATGGATATATATATCCAAGGAGCTCAATGAACTACGAGTAAAATAAACCCAAAGGGAGTCACACTGAGAAACATAATCAAACTAAAAAAAAAGGATAAAGAGAATTTTAAAAGCAGCAAGAGAGAAATGAAGTGTCACATACAAGAGATTAAACCAAAAAAAAAAAAAAAAACTTGTTGATGTCGAGTCGATTAGAACTCATAGCGACCCAATAGGACAGGGTGTAACTGCCCCATAGGATTTCCAAAGAGCACCTGGTGGATTTAAACTGCCAACCTTTTGGTTAGCAGCTGTAGCTCTTAACCACTACACCACCAGAGTATCCTACAAGATATTAAGCATCATTATTTTCTCAGAAATGGAGGCAAGAAGACAATGGGATAATATATTTAAAGTGCTTAAGGGAAAGAACAGTTAAACAAGAATACTATACTCAGATAAACTGTCATTCAAAAATTAGAGCAAAATTAAGACATTCCTAGTAAAAGAAAAGTTGAGGGAACTTGTTACGACTAGACTTTCTCTAAAAGAAATATTAAAGTGATTCCTTCAGGTGTAAAAGAAAGGACATTAAATAGTAACTTAAAGCCAAACATACAGGGGCAAAAAAAATCTTCATTAAATGTGATTCCTTGGCAAGTATAATGATGAGATTTAAGGTAATTTTTCTTGGTAAATCTAGAGAATGTTGTAAGAATAGAATTCTTGTATGTTACTGAATGGATAAAAGATGGAAGTTGTGAAGGATTTCATTTTACTTGTATCCACAATCAACACCCATGGAAGCAGCAGTCAAGAAATCACATGATGCATTGCATTGGGCAAATCTACTGCAAAATCTCTCTTTAAAGTGTTAAAAAGCAAAGGTGTCTCCTTGCAGACTAAGGTATGCCTGACCCAAGGCATAGTGTTTTCAATCGCATGTGAAAGCTGGACGATGAACAAGGAAGACCAAAGAAGAATTGATGCCTTCGAATTATGGTTCTGGTGAAGAATATTGAATATACAATGGACTGCCAAAGAATGAACAAATCTGTCTTGGAGGAAGTACAACCAGAATGCTCCTTAGAAGCCAAGATGGTGAGATTTCGTCTCACATACTTTGGATGTTATCAGGAGGGATCAGTCCCTGGAGAAGGACATCATGCTTGGTAAACAAAGGGTCATCAAAAAAGAGGAAGACCCTCAATGAGATGGATTGACAAAGTGGCTGCAACAAAGGGCTAAAGCATCGCAACCATAGCAACGATTGTGAGGATGGCGCAGGACCAAGCAGTGTTTCATTCTGTTGTACATAGGGTTGCTATGAGTTGGAACCGACTCAGTGGTACCTAACAACAACAACAGCATAAGGACCAGATTTAAGGTAATCTTTCTTGGTAAATACAGAGAAAGTTGTAAGAATAGAATTTTTGTATGTGACTGAAGTTAATTTGGTATCAATTTAAACCAGGTTGTCACAAATGCAAGACATTAAATGTAATTCTCATGGTAATCACAAAGAAAATAAAAAATAAAATACATAAAAGGAAAGGAGAAGGAAAACAAAATGGTTCAGTTAAAAAATATCACCTACATGGAAAAGAAGGCAGTACTGAAGGGAATGAGGAACAAAGGAGGTATAAAAACCCAAAATCAAATCCATTGCCATCGAGTCAATTCTGACTCATAGAGACCCTATAGGACAGAGTAGAACTGTCCCATAGGGTTTCCAAGGAGCACCTGGTGGATTTGAACTGCTGACATTTTGATTAGCAGCCAAACTGTTAACTACTACGCCACCAGGGTTTCCAAAAGAAGGTATAAGACTCACAAAAAAACTAATAACAGGATGGCAAAAGTAAGTTCTCCCTTATCAGTAATTACTATGAATGTAAATAGATTAACACTCCAATCAAAAAACACCATCATCAAACAGCAAATAAATAAACAAAAGACTTACTTCTTAATTTGGATTTATTTTTTGTTTTCATCTTTCTTGAGGTGATTGCAGAGTTCAGTGAGAAAGAATATTTATCATCAGGCACACTTAGAATTTTATAATAGTACTCTAGGAAATTTTCACTCAATAGCTTCGAAGGAATCCTTCTTTTTTGGTAAGTGAGGATACCAGAAATCCTACAGATGAAAGCATGGACATTTGGACATACTTGGAAGAGTCTTTCCACCTGTATATTTTACAGTCCAGTTTAGCAAGCATTTGTTAAGCATATACAATGAAAAAAGAGCTGTAATAGGTACTGGATGGTACAAACAGTTAAGTGTTTGACTACTAACTGAAATTTTGGCAGTTCAGACCCACCGTGCCTCATAAGACAGAAGATCTGCTTCTGAAAGTTCACAGCCTTGAAAACTCTATGGAGCACAGTTCTACTCTTTACACACGGGGTCTCCATAAGTTGGAATCAACTTGACGAGAACTAACAACAAGGTACTGTAAGGATACTAAGATAAATAAAACATGCCCTTATTCTTCAGAAGCTCAAAGCCCAGTTGGAGAGTTTGCCGTCTAATAAATAAGGTAAACTATACAAGATATACAAGCCTAATTCTTTGGAAAGATAAGAAAGGAAGGGACTGATTTAAAATTTTAAAAAATTGAGGAAATGAGTGTAAATTGAGTCTCAAATGTCGATAAGATATTAAAATCAATACCTTCTAGGTTTTAAAGTTCTAAAGTGGCTTGGGATAGGGAGAATAAAGCAGTCATAAGAATAATAAGTTTATCAGGGTGCTACGGGATGATAGCAGAACAGAGTGGTAGTACATAAATTCATAACTATAGCTACTAGTAGAACATTTATATATTCCAAAAGTAACTAAAGAATATTGTTAAAAGCAATCATAAAAACATAGAATCAAGTTTGGTAGGAATCTGAAAGATATTCTCCTCACATACACTCTTTCCCTTTGTATCTTGCAGTTTCTAGTTTCTATATGCCCTGATATTTCAAAATGGAATTGTGGGAAAATTGCCTCTGTAGGAGATCTTGCAGCTAGGGATAATGACCTCTGGGATATGAAAAAGATAGTAAAAAGTTATGAGGAGTTAGGATCTGTCTTAGTTATCTAGTGCTGCTATAACATAAATACAACAAGTGGGTGGCTTTAACAAACATAATTTATTTTCTCACACTTTAGGAGGTTGGAAGTCTGAATTCAGGCTGCTGGCTCTAGGGGAAGGCTATCTCTCTGAAGGAATGTCCTTGTCTCTTTGAACTTCCTTTCCTTGGTGATATTCATGTGGCTTGGCATCTCTCTTCCCCCAACTCTACTTCTCTTATGCTTGTTTAATCTCTTTTATATCTCAGAAGAGATTGACTCAAAACACACCCTACACCAATTCTGTCTTATTAACATAGCAAATACAACCCATTCCAAAATAAGATTATAACCACAGGCATAGAGGTTAGGATTTACAACACATATTTTTGGGGGACACACATCAATCTGTAATGTTCCACCCTTAGGTTCCCTAAACCACGTCCCTGCCACTTGCAAAACACATTCACCCCATCACCAAAACCAAACCAAACCTGTTGCTGTCAAGTCGATTCCAGTTCACAGCTACCCTATAGGACAGAGTAGAACTGCCCCATACGGTGTCTAAGGAGCTTCTGGTGGATTTGAACTGCCAGCCTTTTGGTTAGCAGCCTTAGCTTTTAACCACTATGCCACCAGGGTTTCCTCACCCCATCACATCATCCCAAAAGTCTTAAATCAACTCCAAGTCCAAAATCTCATCTTCTGAATCATTTAAATCAAATATGGGTGAGACTGGAGGTATATTTCACCCTGGGGCAAAATTCCTCTTCATGTGTGAACCTGTGAAATCTAGAATACTAGTTATCTGCTTCCAAAGAACAATAGTAGAACACAGGGGTGGATTAACCAGTAAGCAAGGTACGAAACAGCTTAATTGCATTTACTTACTAATCTGTGGTGCACAATTTCACATGGGTTTCACCATATCAAAGATGTAGTGAAAAAACAGGTGAAATTCTGCACTACAGATTAGTAAGTAAGCACATGCAATCTTGTGCATACCTTGTTTATTGGGTAATCCGTCCCTGGTAGAACAGCACAAAATAGACATTTGCATTATAAGTGGGAGAAATTGGAGGAAAAGAAGGGATAATAAGCAGCAAGTAAATCCAAAACAGCAGAAAAAAATTATGGCCCTGCCCTCCAGACTCTGGGTGTTGACCAAGCCCTCTGCATTCTGAATGGAGGCCTCTTGGCCCTGGGATTCAACTTCAACTTACAGGCGCACTGGGACGGCAGCTCTACTCCCTCGGCTTTGGGCAGCCCCATTCTCCCAGTCCATCTGTGTGGCGACCCCATTCAGCTCCAGAAGGCCTCGTTCTTCATCTCCTTTGGGCATGGCAGCCCTACTCCCTCAGTTTTGAGTGGTGACCCCGTCCCTTTTGCACTCCTTAACGGCAGCCCCTCACTCTGGAACCAAGTTGGCGAAGATCCGACTCTGAAACCTAGGAGGCTGTGGCCCCATCCTTTGAGATCCAGAAGGCCCTGCTTTGAAACAAGAAGGTCCTCCTTCCCTTGCTCCTTCCAACACTTCTGCTGATTTTTGAGCTGCTCCAGGGATGGTTTTTTCTCTTCTTGGAGGACAACAGAAGTAGCACCTTTGACCTGTTGCTTGCCAGTAGACTTCCAAGAGACAGCATTCCCTGCTTTTGTTCTTTCTCTCTCCCCTTCAGTGTAAGCTGATTGTATTCTGCTGTAGTAGTTGGTTAGATCCATCAGTCAAAGGCTTAATCTCTTTAACAAAAGATTGTGCAGCCACGTCCTTGGTAAAAATTCTAGGACACGTGTCCTTAGTTTGTACAACAGAATTTTCCATATCTTTAATCTTTGTTTTCGTTTTGCACAGTTCATTTTTAAGTCCATCTCTTTCCTCTCACATTTTACTGTAAGTGGCAAGGAGAAATGACAGGGCCCCTTTAGGATCTTGCTTAGAAATCTCATCAGCCAGATATCCAAGTTCATCACTTACAAGTTCTACCTTCCACCAAACATTTGAACAAATTCAGGCAAGTTCTTTGCAATTGCATAAAAAGCATCTGCCCTACCTCCACTGTCCAATCACAGGTTCATATTTTCTTTTAAAGCCTCAACAGAATCACATTTAACATCCAAATTTCTAGCAGCATTCTGGTGCTGGTGCCATCCATATGTATTCTTTCTTTCTCTGTAGCTCGCCTCACTTCCTCCTGAACCCTCATCGAAATTGCATTTGATGTCCATAATTCTACCAACAGTCTTCAAAGCAATCTAGGCTTTTACTATTAAAACAAACAAACAAACAAAAAAAAAAACAACCCAAATCCGTTGCCATTAAGCCAATTCCAACTCTATTAGGCACTTAAAACTCTTCCAGCCTCTACCCATTACTCAATTCCAAAACCACTTCCCCATTGTAAGTGTTTGTTAGAGCAGCACTGCCACTTCTTGGTACCAAATTCTGTCTTAGTTTTCTAGAGCTTCTATAACATAAATATCACAGGTGGGTGGATTTAACAGACATAAATTTATTTTCTCACAGTTTGCAAAGCTAGAAGTCTGAATTTAGGGCACTGGCTCTAGGGGAAGGCTTTCTCCTTCTGTCATCTCTGGAGGAAGATCCTTGTCTCTTTGAACTTCTGTTCCTGGGTGGTTTTCATGTGACTTGGCATCTCTCTTCCCCCACATCTACTTCTCTCATGCTTGTTTATCTCTTTTATATTTCAAAAGAGATTGACTCAAGACACACTCTACACTGATCATGTCTTATTAACATAGCAAAAACAACCCATTCCCAAATGGGATTATAACCACAGGCATAGAGGTTAGGATTTACAACATATATTTCTGGGGGATGTACTTCAATCCATAACAGGACGCTTTTCTATTTTTTAAATAAAGGTGTGCATTATATTTTAGTATATAAAATACAAAATGCAGTCAAAAGTGAAATGTTTCAACCCACTTGGAGCAAAGGAGAATGAAGAACATCAAAAACACAAGGAAAATATTAGCCCAAGAGACAAAAGGGCCACATAAACCAGAGACTCCATCAGCCTGAGACCAGAAGAACTAGATGGTGCCTGGCTGCCACCAATGACCACCCTGACAGGGAACACAACAGAGAATCCCTGATGGAGCAGGAGAAAAGTGTGGGGCAGATCTCAAATTAACGTAAAAAGACCAGACTTAATGGTTTGACTAAGACTGGACGAACCCTCAAAGTCATGGCCCCTAGACGTTTTGTTAACCTAGAACTAAAACCATTCCCAAAGCCCACTCTTCAGACAAAGATTAGACTGGACTATAAAACATAAAAGAATACTCGTGAAGAGTGTGCTTCTTAGATCAAGCAGATACACAAGACCAAATGGGTGGCTCCTGTCCAGAGGCAGGATGAGAAGGCAGGAAGGAACAGGAACTGGTTGGATGGACACGGGAAAACCAGGGTGGAAAGGAGGCGTGTGCTGTCACATTATAGGGATTGCAACCAGTGTCATATAACAATATGTGTATAAATTTGTGTATGAGAAATTAACTTGAGTTGTAAACTTTCACCAAAAGCACAATAAAAAAAAAAATCTCTTACATAAAAAGACATGGTTTACTGGCTGGGCAGGATGGAAGCTGATCAGAAAAGAGAAAGCATTATAGAAGAAGATAGCAGTGAGGGCATAGTTTTCACTTAGTAAGTGCAGATAAGAATAAAGCACAGTTGGGTTATTGACCAATAACAGCTTAACATACAATTCTTTATTAGGATGCTAAAAAAAAAAGTGAAATGTTTTATTCAGTTTTGTTTAATTTACTGTAGATAATAGAAACAATAAATAAGGTTTAAAGGAACTTCCATGTTTAAGCAAAAGTTTTATTTTTATTTTTTTGTATATATTGTGCATTTAATATAGCTGTCTGCTATTCTGGAAACCCTGGTGGCATAGTGGTTAAGAGCAACAGTTGCTAACTAAAAGGTCAGCAGTTCAATTTACCAGGCGCTCCTTGGAAACCCTATGGGGCAGTTCTACTCTGTCCTCCAGGGTCACTATGTGTTGGAATTGACTCGACAGCAACGGGTTTATGTTTGTCTGCTATTTTAGTTTCTATTGTCTTTTTATTCTTTCCATTCTCTTTTACTTTGCTGATGCTGTCAAAGTCAACTTTTAAATATCATTTTTATCAGATAGATCTTTAATTCTCTTAATGAATATATTTAAGTGAATTATTTTAGACTGAAAAAGGCCCTTTACAGGCTATGAAACAGAAAAGTATTTATACATTCCTTAAAGTTAAGAGAGTCTATCTTCCAAAATTGTTCTTTTTTTTTTTTTCCTAAGCTAAAATACTGTGTAACCATGATGACAATATTTATGCTGCACCACTTTCATATGAGGAAATACATTCAGCCTAATATGGGATTTCATCACCCATTTGTCAGTTTGTCACAAGGTGGTTGCTTGCATGTTGTTATGATGTGGAAGCTATGCCACCAGTATTTCAAATACTAGCAGGATTACCCACAGTGTACAGGTTTCAGCAGAGCTCCCAAGACTAAGATAGACTAGGAAGACAGGCCTGGCTATCTATTTCCAAAAGTTAACCAGTGAAAATCCTGTAGATCCTAACAGAATATTGCCTGATATAGTGCTGAAAGATGAGTACCGTAAGCTGGAAGGCACTCAAAATAAACTGTAGCTGCAACAATGGATTTGAACATACCAATGACAGTGAAGATTATACACAGGACCATGCAACATTTCGTTCTGGTCTACACTGGTCACCATGAGCTGAAACCAACTCAGTGATAACTAACAACAACATGGGATTCAACTTCATATGTGAATCTATTTAAGGCACAGAAACTATCTCAACTTCCTGCTTTTTTTTGGTTTGTTTTCCTTTTATTCATTATTAGATACATTGACCAATGCTGGCCTTGTTTGTTTTTACACTTACATCCATCTGTTTAAAAATTAATTTTCATTTATTTTGGGGTCTTTGACACCCTCACTGAAATAATTATGTTTTATAAAGTACATGTAAAATACTAACTGAAAACAGTTTTATAAAATAAGGCTACTAAGAAATGCTCTATAGTAGTTTATAAGATTCCTACCATGGGTATTGCAAAACATGACCACAGAAGAAAAAAATCAATAAAAGAAAGGGTAATGTTTACATTAGGTATAGGTCAAGGTTGCAAGTGAGCTTGAGAGATGGGAGGAAAGGTTGAAAACACATTTAAGGTGAGAATTGTCAGTATTTTTTTCTCTGAAGAAGCCTGGATAAAACCAGATAGGAAAAAGTACCGCTTAACAAAGATGTTATGGACAAGAGGTCATTTTTATTCTTCCCAATACACATGAAAAGTACAGAAGGTTTCATCTATACCTATATATTTTTATCTCATCCAAAAATGTCATAAAAAATGCCTTTAGGCTATGCCAAGCTAATACTGTGAATGGGAAGGGAAGGGTCAGCAGCTGACATGCAACCTATTTTCTCTTCCCTAGAGATGCTCATGAAATAAAATAAAGCAATGATCTGGTCAAATCTCCTTGTAAACATTGCTAATCTGATCTCCTGATGGTATTTACTACTAGAAATAATAGAGTTCTTATCTATGAAATATTCTTTACAGGCTGTACCTTATCTTTCTAAATGGTTTATAAACAAACCTGGAATTTATGGATTTATGGGGCATGGATTTCTAGAAGATGTCAGTGGCAACTTGTAATTATCAGTGCATAAAATGGAGATACTGCATGACCAAAATGCTTTCATTTATGTGGGTGGTTCCCTGATGCATCTCTTTGGAACTTTCATGTTAAATCTGAGCAAAAGCATGTCCTAATGTGGGGAGAAAAGATCTGAAAAACTGCAATGGTGTCTCAGACGTTGCCATGTTTTTTGACTTCTGGCTTGTGATTGTTTGAACTCTCTGAAATAATAGTGAAACTTGGTTGAAGGTAAAAGATGCTTTCTGCGGAAAACAACTTCTTATCATAATTGGTGAGAGTTTAAGGACAATTTCTTTAAAAAGATAATCCAAAAGGTTACATAATGTATGACTTCATTTATACATTATTTTTGAAATCACAAAATTTTAGAAATGGAGAACATATCAGCGGTTGCCAGGGGTTACAGGGATCAGGGGAGACATGAGGGGTGAGTCTGGAACAGTTCTTTTACTTGACTGTACATGTGGATACGTGAACCTATACATATGATAAAATCATATAGAACTAGATACCAAAACCAAAACCAAAGCCATTGCCGTCGAGTCAATTCCGACTTATAGCAACCACATAGGACAGAGTAGAACTGCCCCATAGGGTTTCCAAGGAGCAGCTGGTGGATTTGAACTGCTGACCTTTTTGGTTAGCAGCCATAGCTCTTAATCACTGTATCACCAGGACTCCACAGAACTAGATACACACCCACAAATGAATAAAGTAAAACTAGGGCTATCTGTATTATATCAGTGTTTTTTTAATCAATGTTACTATCCTGATTGTGATGTTGTACTATAGTTTTGTTAAATGTTGCCACTGGGAAAAACTATATAAAATGTACATAGTATCTCTCTGTTATCGCTTAGAGCTACATGTGAATCTACAATTATCTCAATAAAAATACAAATTAAAATATTCATATTTTACCTTAAAAATTCTACCCTACACTAAGTATTATTACAAAGATAAGATTTGTATAAGAAAATAAAAAGCCATTCATTTTATTTATCATAGAAAAAAATAAATACATATATAAGATAGTATACTGCCTTCACTTACAAAAAACATATCTTTTGGACAATAGTGTAGATTCTACTTTGCTCATTCAGGGGCATACTATAGTTGAAGCTGGAGTTGTGAAAGATATTAATTCTTCATAACAAATATTGGTCCAATAAAGTAGAGCAGCTCAGTCATGAGTGTATTCCCTTATCATTAAAATTGCTTCAGTAGAAAACACCTGTATATCTGCTGGGAGACTATAGTAGAGAGTTGAATATTTATCAAGTTTGGAGAAGATAATGTCAAGAGTTCATTCAATGTTCAGATTGTTTTGACTTGATTCATCAGTTTATTTGTGAGATACTTTATTAAATAAACACTTCTTCATTCCCTATGCAGTGGTTAAGTGATAGGGCTGCCAACCAAAAAGTCAGCAGTTCAAATTGACCAGCCACTCCTTGGAAACCCTGTGGGGGGTTCTACTCTGTCCTCTAGGGTTGCTATGGGTCAGAATCTACTCTATGGCAATGGGTGTTACTCAGCTTCAAGCACTGTGCTGAGCACTGGAGATAAAATGGGGAGCACTATTAAAAAAAATAAATCCTGCCTTCTTGGAGTTAAGAGTCTAATGAGTGATATGCACATTAATTGAATAAACTCAAAAATAATGATCATACTAAAACCAAATGGCAACTCTATGAGTACTATAAAATTATAAGGTAGTGTAAAGTGTAAATAAAGACTGATATAATCCTATTCCCTTAAGGAAGTACTATTTGAGCTGAGTTCTGGTAGCTGAAAAAATTTTAACTCTTCAAAGAGAATACCTTCAGTGATAGGGTAGGTTGCAACTGAAAGAAGAAACAATGTACAAAATGTGCAACAAGGAGAGAAAGGCCACTGAGGCTGCAGTGCTGAAGAACAGCAAGGGATGAATTTGAAGATAGGAAGTAGCTTGAATTTCCAGAGTTAATTTTTTTTTTCTTCAGTCATAATAGCAATGAGGAAAATTTGTTCTTGACCATGTTGTGGAATGTGGAAGGAGAAAATACTTATATTTGCATGCTAATGCTATTGTTCTGCCTACATTGTGGATAACAGAAATTGACAGGATGATTTTTAATTATATAATTAGATAAGATTATTATATTATTTGAAGTAGATTATGATAGCTTGGACTAGAAGGAAGAAGTAAAGAGTTTGAGGTGTTTTGAGATTGTATATTTTGAAGTTAATATGTGTTAAAATGGCCATGTTATGAAGGTAGTGGGCAGGGGAAGGGAGACTTGAAGATGGGGTCTTGGTTTCTGGGTTGTTCATCTGAATGGGTGGTCATGGTATTGGCTGAGACATGTTACACTGGAAGAAAAAATATGAACAGCAGGATAGTGATTAGTGTGATTTTGTACAACAGGATATATGAATCTGGAGCACAAAAACGAGAAAAATACAAAAACCAAACCCATTGCTGTCCAGTCGATTCCAGGAGATATCATTTAGTAACAAGGAACCATCTACCTATAGGTGTGAGTATGATTAGGTAGGCAGAAAGAAAATCATAAAATTTTAGTTTTGAGAAATGACATCAATTAGAAGCCATATAAAGATGGAGAAAATATATAAAGTAATGGCTAGATAATTTTGCCTATTATTTTTAGTTAATATTAAATAGAATCTTCAAAGGGGTATTGTCATTTGAGAAGGGTATTTTAAGTACAATGAGACTTCCTAGTTGCCGTTGAGTTGATACCGACTCATGGCAACCTTATGTGTGTGACAGTAGAAGTGTGCTTCATATAGTTTTCAATGGCTGATTTTTTGGAAGTAGATCAAAGTAGTTCCAAGGCAACTGAGCACCTTAACCATTTTCACCACCCAGGAACTCCAAAATAAGATTGAGGGATAATATGTTGTATAATATTATTAAAAAGCCAAATGGACGGGCTCCAGTACAAGCAAAATTTTATTCTTTGATTTGAAGATGGACAAATCCTATGTTGAACAAAGAGGAAAGAGGAAAAGATGGTTGCAGATACAGGTGAGTTGATACATTTGGCACAAGCGGTTGAAGGACTGACCATATGATAGTTGCTTTTTTCTCTTGAAGCCAGAAGCAGGGTCATTTGCTAAGAGAAAGGGAATGTGTAGTACAGACGGAAGAGAAGCAAGTGATTGGATTAAAGTAAAGAAAGTTGGAAATTGTTACTTTGAAATGTGAGAATTCACCAGAGATTTAGAGCATGATTTCTAGGCAAGATTAAGATGCTAGTTGAGACTGATGATGTATTGTTGAAACAACTAACCCTGTTTTGTTAATTTCATCACTGTTGTTAGGCTGTTCAGTGGCAAAAGTGGAGAAATCAAATTGTGTTCTTCTACGATTAGAATTTTGACAGAGAACTGTGGAAGATACTGCTGGTTATTCAGGAAAGTCTATATTCTCTTCCTGTGTTCAAAGCTGGGCCATTTATCCCACCCTTTCTTAGATCTAGTCATTGCCAATGGTTGATTTTCCACCCAGAGGAAATGTTGGCAGGGGGAAACCCCAGGTTCTGCTCCATGTGACTTGTTACAGCGAATAAACAAGAGGCCAAGGTGGGAGATTAGAAAGACGCCTTTATTTTTTCGCATAAGGAATGAAACAATCGGGGCTGTTGCCTTCAAGATTGCTCACAGGCAGTTTGGGGAGGTGGGCTTTTATAGAGAGCAGACAAGGAAATGCAAATTCATTATGAATATTCAGAATTGACCTTCATGTAGGCACTCAGGGGTTGGGGATGACTGCATTTTCTCCAGACAAGGATTCGATTTTCAGGGATGGAGGAAGAGGTCGATTTTCCTTCATTAGCGTGTTAAGTCTCCACCCAGAGTCTGGGTACTTAAATGTATTTTTCACTTAATGAGCTGATAGGTCACTTAAAATGCCAAGATGGTGTTGAACAACTGCTAAAACCGATTGAAGCCCGCTATACTATGGTCCATTCTGTGGTTATCTTGTCAAGGACAATTTCAGAAGAATGTGCAGTCTGTTCTGCTGCGTGTAGGAGGATAAGCCAGAGCAGGTGTCTCTTGGAAGGGGTGGGCTCTGAGACTGCCTGCCTCAGTATGTGAGTGCAATTTATGTTCGGCGTGTTCAGATCTCTCACATGAAATATTACAATCTACTCCACTGCGATTTTTGTTTTTTGCTTCATCTGACCAGGAGTCATATGTTAGAGCAATCTTGGAAGCTACATACTGAAGATAGCAGAGCTACCATCCCTGTCTGACCACATGAAAGAGAGATGTTTAATGAAACCGATGACCAGCCTGGATTGTTTTGTCAGCAGAAAATACATTTCAGTTGTGTTAAGCCAGTGATAGACACTCTTTTTCTGTAAAAGACCAGAGAGTAAATAATTCAGACCTTGTGGGCCATTCAGTCTCTGTCACAGCCACTCAGTTATGCTATTGTAATGCAAAAGTGTGGCTGTATTCTATAAGACATGGGCCAGATCAACAAACCATAGTTTGCTGAACTCTAGCGATAAACCTGTGAAATGTTGGAGTGCATTTGTTACCTCAAACTAGTCTGTCCAAGCTAATATACATGTGCTACGAAAAGACATAAAAACCACAGGATTTAATGTATTGGAAAGTCTACTTTTGCTGTAACAGGGCATAGAAATGAACCTAAAAAAGGAAGAAAATAAAGAAAGGGAGATAATAATGTTCTAAGAATGGTTCCAAACCAAACTCCTTGCCATTGAGTTGAATCCAACTCATAGTGACTCTATAGGACAGAATAGAACTGCCCCACAGGGTTTCCAAGGCTATAAATTTTTAGAATCCCTACAGCAACTGACCTGTCAGTTAGCAGCCCAGTGCTTAACCACTGCACCACCAGGTGGAGTCAAAAACAGTACCTTACAATGAGATTGAAGAACAATCTTAGTGGGATTGATTTAACAGGTGAACTGGAAGTAGTTTTGAATTACTAGTGTGGGAATTGATGACAAGTTCTAGAATTGGGAGTAGGTGATAGGAAACCTAAAGCAAATAATTTGTGGATATTTATGGTAACTGGAGCATCTCATTATCAATGACAAAACTCAAAAGTCAGTCAAGATTTAACCTTACATAATGATAATGAATTGAATACCAATGCTCTAAAATTAGATCATGTATAATATATAATGATATCGAAATAAGCATAGGTGTATATATAGGGGATAGTATACCTTATAGATATGATAAAGAAACAGATTGAGATACATATAGAGACACAGATCTCTCTCCCTCTCTGTCTCTAAATATATATGTATACACAAACACACACATATATGTATAAATACACACACAACACCATATTTTTATGCAAATTATGCACACCTTCGGCATTTGTTTGCTGGCCGTGCCCTACCCTTGCAAGGCATCCTTGAAAGCACTCTATTTTTCTTCACAGCAAAATGTAAAAAAACACTGGCATAGCAGCATCTATGAAAATACCTCATGGAGTTAGGATGAAGTCAGCACATAATCATAAAAGGTGTGTGTTATTTGCATAAAAATGTGCTATATACAAATATATACACTGATGTAGGTATAGATGCTTGACCATGCAATCTCAGCTAGTAAGATGCCAGGCAGAACATTCATTTCATATTTTCATAAGGCTAGAGTTTCTCAACTCATATATATGCATAATATCTATTTTTCATTAGCATTTTATAAAAAAAATTTTTTTTGCCGTTGTTTTTATTGTACATCAGGAGAAGGCTTACAGAACAAATAGTTTCTCATGAAACAGTAGAACACATATTGTTTTTATTATTATTTTTTTATTGCACTTCAGGTGAAGGCTTACAGAACAAATAGTTTCTTACGAAATGGTAGTACACATATTGTTTTATGACATTGGTTAACAACTTAACAACCCCACAACATGTCAACCCTCTCCCTTCTCGACCTTTTTTTTTTTTTTTTTTTTTGGTGAAAATATACATAGCCAAAGATACACCATTTCAAAAATTTCTACATGCACAGTTCAGTGACATCAACTACACTCTTCCAATTGTGCTGCTATTCTCACTTTGGATGAAGGCTTACGAACAGAATAGTTTCTCATTTAACAGTTAGTACACATGTTGCTCTATGTCCATGGGTAACAACCTCACAACACATCAACACTATCCTTACTCAAACTTGGGTTCCCTATCACCAGCTTTCCTGTCCCCTTCTGCCTTTTGGCCCTTGTCCCTGGACTGCTGTGCCTTATTAGTCCCATTTGGTTTTATGGGGCTGTCCGCTCCCAGGCTGAACGGTAAACCTGGGAAATGACTTCACCACTGAGCTAAAAGGGTGTCTGGGGCCCATACCCTCGGGGTTTCTCCAGTCTCCTTTAGGCCAGTAAATCTGGTCTTTTCTTTGTGAGTTAGAATTTTGTTCTACATCCTTCTCCAGCTCTGTCCAGAACCCTCTATTGTGATCCTGGTCAGAGCAGTCAGCGGTGGTAGCCGGGCACCATCTAGCTGTACTGGACTCAGTCTGGTGGAGGCCTTGGTAGCTGTGGCCCATTAGTCCTTTGGACTAATCTTTTCCTTATATTCTGTTCTCTTCATTGTCCCTTGTTCACGAAGGGATGAGACCAGCGGAATATCTTAGATGGCTGCTCACAGGCTTTTAAGACCCAGACACTACTCACCAAGGTAGAATGTAGAACATTGTCTTTATAAACTGTGTTATGCCAATTGAGCTAGATGTTCCCCGAGACCATGGTCCCCACAGCCCTCCACCCAGCAATTCAGTCTCTCAGGGAGTTTGGATGTGTCTATGGAGCTTCCATGACCTTTCCTTGTACAAGTTGTGCTGGTTTCCCTTGTACTGTGTACCGTATCACCCTCCACCCAAGATACCACTTATCTATTGCCTATTTAGTATTTACCCCATCCCCACCCCTCCCATCCCTGGTAACCAACTAAGATTGTTACATTTCGTGTGTGAACTTTTTCATGGGTTTTTACAATAGAGGTCTCATACAATATTTGTCCTTTCGTGATTGACTTATTTCACTCAACATAATGTCCTCCAGTTTCATCCATGTTATGAGATGCTTCACAGAATCCTCATTGTTCTTTCTCGTTGCATAGTGCTCCATTGTGTGTATGTACCATAATTTGTTTATCCATTCATCTGCTGATGGGCATCTAGATTGTTTCCATCGTTTTGTTATTGTGAACAATGCTGCCGTGAACACAGGTGTGCATATGTCCATTTGAGTGACGACTCTTATTTCTCTAGGATATATTCCTAGGAGTGGGATTGCTGGATCGAATGGTATGTCTATTTCTAGCTTTCTGAGGAAGCGCCATATCATTTTCCAAAATGGTTGTATCATTTTGCATTCCCACCAGCAGTGCATAAGGGTTCCCATCTCCCCGCAGCCCCTCCAACATTTGTTATTTCCAGTGTTTTTGATTCAGGCCAGTAACGCCAGGGTGAGATGGTATCTCATTGTGTTTTTAATTTGCATTTCTCTAATGGCTAGTGATCTCGAGCATTTCCTCATGTGTCTGTTGGCCATTTGAATGTCTTCTTTGGTGAAGTGTCTGTTCATTTCCTTTGCCCATTTTTTAATAGGATTATTTGTCTTTTTGTTGTAGAGGTGTTGGATTTTCTTGTAGATTATGGAGATTAGACCTTTGTCTGACTTGTACTGTCCACAAATTTTTTCCCAGTCTGTAGGTTCTCTTTTTACTCTTTTGGTGAAGTCTTTTGAAGAGCATAGGTGTTTAATTTTTAGAAGATCCCAGTTATCTAGCTTATCTTTTGGGGTTTGTGTGTTGATGGTTATGGTTTGTATCCAGTTAATGCCGTGTATTAAGGCCCGTAGTATTGGTCCTATTTTTTCTTCTATGAATTTTATAGTTTAGGCTTCATATTCAGGTCTTTGATCCATTTTGAAGTAGTTTTTGTATACGGCATGAGGTTTCACTTTTTTGCAGATGGATATCCAGTTTTGCCAGCACCATTTGTTAAAAAGACTGTCTTTTCCCCATTGATGGACTTTGGGGCCTTGTCAAAGATCAGGTGACCGTGGGTGGATGGATTTACATCTGGGTTCTCAATTCTGTTCCATTGGTCAATGTATCTGTCATTGTAAAAATAAAGTAAAATTTAACAATACTTATGTGGACTCTGGATGAAGAATGGCCAGCTTTCTTCACTATAAAGGTCACGGTGTTGACTTCTCTAAAGTTGTTTCAAGTAGTCTAAGGAGCACAGAAAAAGACGTAATGCATTTTAACTGCAGTGTCAGTGAAGAATATTGAATATACCATGGACTGCCAGAAGAATGAACAAATCAGTGTTAGAAAAAATAAAACCAGAAGGCTCCTTAGAAGCAAGGATGGCAAGACTTCATCTTGCTTATTTTGGACATGTCATCAGGAAAGATAATTTACTAGAAATGGATGTCATGTTTGGAAAAGCAGAGGGTCAGCAAAAACAAGGAAAACCTTCAATGAGATGGATCAACATAATAGCCACAATGGATTTAAAGATACCAAAGACCAGGGAAATGAGACAAGACTGGGAAACGTTTTGTTTGTTTGTACATAAGGTAGTTATGAGTTGGAGCCAACTAGACGGCAACTAACAAAAACAAGAAGAAGCATGGAAAGAAATTATTCTATTATTACTCTAGCTAGAAAAGCAATCTTCATGGAAAAAATAACAAAATTGTTTCGAAGAATTATAACTATAAATCCTTTTTTAAGTGAAATATGTCTTACTCATAATTTAGGTTTTCTGACATGAGTTAACATATGATAGATTAAGAACACATCATATAACAACATACTTACTGATATTGTGCACTACATTATTTTGTCTTTGAAAAATATAAACTTTAATTTTATGTTATCACAAAGAAAGTAAATTATTTCCATCTTTTCCATAAAATAATTCACCAATTAATAAGTAGTCCATTTATTATTCACAAACTTTTTTTGGCCAAGTTTACTAACTAATGTTATATTTGCGGAGGTGCCAAAACTGTGATTAGCCAAATTACTTAAAACATTTTTCCCAAACAAGAGTAGAATAATCATAGCATTATTTTCTTAATTACTAAGTAGCCTACTTGAGATTAAACTATTTGCTGAGTTTTGTGAGGCCATAAAGATCTGTTTAGCTCTTAGGGTGTAAACTAAATGTTTGTATTAAAATACGGCTCAAGGTGAAATCATAGCATCTAAAGTGGAACACTTCACAACTGTACTCTAATGATTCTCAGTAAACACTGGCCAATGATAATATGTCAAGTGCAGAAACAGGTTTTATCCTCACATTTTTTATTAAAACATTTCATTACAGGGTAATAGGACTTATATTAAAACTGTTTTTTTTTTTCCTAGAGAACTCAGATTATTGCCACCAGATACGCCCTTATTTAAAATGTCATTCACACATAGATTAAGTGTAACTGAAATCAGTTTATATTAAATACCTTTTCGCTTTTTACTAAAAAGAGTAAAGTATAATTAGAAATTAATTCACTGATTTCCATTCTACCCTGTATAACTAACTAGCCCCTTTTCATAACAAAATTAATTTGGTTCTCCTCAACCAAGATTTGGGAATCTTCGCCCTTCTGAGGTTTAGGAGTTTACAGTTACTTGAAGGCACTGGATGGAGTAGAAAATTGAAGCGGGGTTTTCCATTGCCATCAAGTCTATTCTTGCAACCTCGAGTATTACGGAACAGAACTGTGCCATAGGGTTTTCTTTATGGAAGTACATTTCCAGGACTTTCTTGTGCAATGCCACTGGGTGGGTCCTAACTGCCAGCTTTTAGGTGAGTAGATGAGCACAAACCAAGCAGAGTTAGCTATTGCTATTAAAAAGAAAAAAAAAAAAAAAAAGAGCAGTACTTTGTGTTACCACCTAGCAACAAGATTTCCTTGGTAATTCACTCAACTAATATTAAGGGTGCACATCTCTCATACACATTGCACAGTGACTATTTCTAATGAAAATGCTACTATTATTGGTTTTTACCTGTCTAGATTTGCCCTCTTGTAAAGCACTGGATTGACATAGGGTGCTATAAACCTCCCTGAAACTGATTAGGGTTATAATGTTTAGGAGCATTTGACATGTCTCACTTCATTACACAAATACCTTCCCCTTCTGAGTGTTTATTTTCTATGTCAGTATTCAATATGTAGAAGAGGCTAAAGTTAAACTCTAACTCCTTGTATTTCACTGGCCTTTGTTATTTCACTGTTTTGTGCCTATCACACATAAGATTTAAAGAAACAGGAAGATAGGCAGAACTTCATCAGGAAAAAAGGTTTAAACATGAAAATCCATTCCCAGGCTTATATTCATTTTCACTCACTGGGAAGGGTTACAGTAGAGTTACCTTATTCAGGTCTTGCTTTACCTAATCTGGATATTAAGAAGGAGATTGCCCAAGGATTGCATTCCGGATGAGAAATCGGGGCCTATGCATTTATATCTGGATTCAACTGATACTTATAGCAGATCACCAAGTTTAGAGATGAAGAGTTCCTGAAGAAGTTTCTTGATCTTACAGCTACATAAGCCATCTTGCTCAATTTGTGATGAATGTAAAATCTGTCATGGAGGATCTTTTCCTGCAATATCAACAGCACTCAAGGATGGCTGATCTACACTTTCTATTCACATATCCTGACTCTTAAGCAAGGAAATCCAAGTTCTCCACTAGTGGTTGATGGTCAGCTTTATATACAGCTGAGAGAAATTCTTTCATAATGAATAGTTATAATGACGGAGAGAAAGTAATCTCTGCACCTACATTCCTCATTTGTTAAAAATAGTAATAATACTGGCTAGAATGTATTTTGTGCCAAGTAAATGACATGCCATATATAAAATGCTTGTAACACTGCCTAAATATTAGAAAGCAATCAATAATTGAATAAAGAAGAAATAAAACCAGGTAAGCAGGTCTAGACTAGCTTTAGGGAATCTTTCTAAGGAAATCCTTGGGCAATCTCCTTCTCCATATCCAGATTATAGAAGTGAAGGCCAGACTAAGACAGCTTTACCTTCTCTCTTCTCAGTCAGTGATGGTAAATAAAAGTCTGGAACGTGAATTTTGATGCTCAAACCTTTTTTTTTTTAAACAAAGGTCTGTAGTCAGTTCCCTCCATGATCATTCTTGAATTCCTTAAATGAAAAAGAAAATACTCAATTAATGCCTATCTTTCTATTTTTTAAAATCCTATGTGTGACGGGCACAAAATAGTTAATCAACAGAGGTCAGTGACTTAAAAGGAGAAAAAGTTTAGTGCTAGTTCCTTTTACATAACGAATAATTAATCATATAGAAAGACACTCTACTCCCTTCAGCTTGGTATAGTGCAGATTTTTTTAACTTGTCTGATTTATTAATGGAACTCTGGTGGTGCAGTGGTTAAGACCTCAGCTGATAACCAAAAGGTCAGCTGTTAACCAAAAGTCGGCAGTTCAAATCCACTAGCTGCTCCTTGGAAACCCTATGGGGAAGTTCCACTCTGTCATACAGGGACACTATTAGTCAGAATTTATTCAACAGCAGTGGGTTTAGGTTTTTTTTTTTAAATTTATTAATACACAGAACATTATCCTACTGGCCTGAAAAAATTGCAGCAGCTTCCAGAAGTCCCTGTTTACTATTAAAGAGTTTATGGACTAGGTGTGTGTGGCTTAATGTGTACATTAATATGGCTATTTACAATGGAATCATGGATTATACCAGCACAGTGGATATATTGACAAATACATTCCATTTACACTCTATCCCATCTGTTTACATGGCATGATACCCATTCAGAAGTTAATCAAATCTTTCCTGAGAGGAGTTGCCAAAAAGACGTTGTTTTTGAAGGGCAACCAGCAAATTTTGGAAAGACAAAGGCAATAGAAGGAAATCAATTTAAATTAAGATGTTAAATAACAACAAAAAGCCTGAAAACTGTATCATAATTTCTGAGGAAAAGCAATATTTTTGTCATATTGACAAAACTGTCATATAGATAATATAATTTATTTAAAAATACTTAAAATTGAGTCAATTAGTATAGTATTCTTAGAAATATATGGATAAAACTATCTGGGAAAATAATAAATATTATATCAAGTAGTACATTGTAGATAAGAATAACAAGTCATTCAAATGGTACATTTAAATACTTCTAATTAATTTTCTCTCTGTTTAAAAAGGCTGGACCTAAAAAAAGAAATTGGCAAGATATCCCTTCTTTCTCCCTTTGGCAGAGAAAACCTTCCATGAATTTATGACAGCTTTTGCCTCCCCATGGGGAAACATGACTGAGTAGTGTTTCTCTTACCCAAATGAGGGATTATATTATAAAAAACTATATATTTTAAAGGAGACAATGATTTATACGTTTTCCTTATTTTTCTCTCTGATACTATCATTTTTAGCTGTAACTTTAACAGTACCTTTAATATTATAATACTATCTAATACCTAAGAGTAGTATTTTTCTGATACTATAATTTTTATTCTTATATTTAAGAATAAATTTAAATTTATTTTCTTCACTGAAAGAGAGACTGTTTCTTGGGCTCAAAGAAGTCTAAAACCTGCTTATGCTGGAAGAATTTTATTTCAGAAAGAGCCTTTTGCAAACCTTGCCAACATATTGATCGAAGTCTTTCAATGATAATTCTACTACATACATAGAGAAAATTCTATATAGTAATTTCATAGATTATGCATTAAATATATAATATTCCATTCTATACTCAATTACAGGTGTAAATATCACATTATATGTATAACACCTCAAGTTTTACTAATAAGTAAATTTGTCTGATAATGGTGGCTTTTGGAAAAGTTTCAGGAAAGCAGTAACATTTGCACTAGACCTTGAAAAATGAGTAGGCAGAAAACCAATTTGTGTTGTATAGCACTGGTGTGCTAAATTGGAAGCACTTGGCACTTTTCATTGCCAGCAGAAGAAAAAATGTACATCGTAGAGGTCAGGAATTCAGAATAAGAAAGATGTATAATGCTATGACATACATTAAGAAAAATTTACCTGAAGCCCTAATAGTCCATGCTTCAGTTTTAAACATTTCTGGAAAACAATTATTCTCAATTTAAATACTCACACTCTTATAATGTTTAAATTTAAGAAAATCTAATCTCTCTTTGCACAACCCAAATGCCAGTTTGTGGTACTGTGATGTCTGACCTCCTTCTTTACCATATCATATATGTAGTACAGGTATTTCTCAACTCATGATAGGGTTCCATTTCAACAACTCAGTCTTAAGTCAGTTGAGAAATAAGTTCAATACCTTATTATCTTTTTTGGGTTTTGTTATTAATACTTTTTATTATCAGTGTCTTTATAAATCCAATCTGTATATGCTTTTGGGGATTGAAAACATCACATATAAACTTGCAGATATATTTTAATACATACATACATAAAAAATACACAAATCATAAATATTTTCGAAGAAGAAGAGTTGAACAATGCTGGCATTTTGACAGTTGTAGTAATAATTCCACTTGTGGAAGATTCTGGGTCATCTGGATTATCCCTGATAATGGGGAAAGTGTTTCTAGTCAGAAAATTAGTGAGAGTTGTCCGTATGGTCCTTTTCTTTTTTTCTTCACATATTTCATGGAAACATCTCACTACTTACCAAATCTAATTGTAGACTTTAGCAAAGTGATCAGCATTTGGTTCCATATTTTCAAGCAATGACACCACTGATTTAGTTTAGAAGAAAACTTCAGCTTATCTTCCCACTGTAAAACTTTTTAACAGCTTCTCTCCTTCCTCCTTCCTCTTTCTCATTATTTCTTCCTTCTTAAGCATTTTTTTTCCTCTTCAAAATCCACTAATACCTGATCTGTCAATTCCCCTTCTTCTTCATCTATGAGCTGTTCCATATCAGTGATATCAAGTTCTAAATTCAGCATTCTTGCCATATGGACAATTTTTCCACTGATCTCTTTCATCCTATTATCCTGATCAAATGCTTAGAGTGTGTTCACATAACTCAGCAATTTTTTCCAAATTCCCTGCATGCATTTTTCCGTAACTTTCTCCCAGGAAGACAAAGTGTTCAGAATGCATTGAAGAATATTATAATTCTTCCCCAAATTGCATAATGTTACCTCCATCTCTTACAGCTATTGCCTGAGCAAATGTAGTCCGCAAATACTATGCCTTGAAAGTGGCCATTGCATCTTGATCCATAGGCTGAATCACAGCTATCATATTAGGAAGTAGATATAACACTTTCTCATCTTGATTTAGATGATCTATGTGAGGATTATGTCCTGGGGCATTATCAAGTAGCAGAAAAATCTTGAAAGGAACACTGTTTTTCAAAGTAGTAGGTGCACGCTTCTAGGATGAAACACAATTTAAAAATGAGTCTTTGAAAAACACAGTCATCATCCAGGCCTTGGCGTTACTTCCATAGTAGACCAGCAGCTTATTTTTGTCAACATTTTTGAATGCTTGGGGTTTTCAGAATGGTAAACAAGAAAAGGTTTCAATTTAAATCTAGCAGCATTTCCTCCAAGCAACAGCATGGTTCTATCTTTACCTGCCTTGAAACCAGGCATAGACTTGACCTCTTTGTGAACATGGTTCCATTCTGGCATCCTTTTCCAAAACAAGCTTGTTTCATCTACGTTGAAAATCTGCTGTGGTAGATATACTACGTCTTGTATTATGTTGTCTGGCCCATCCTTGAATTTTTCAGCTGCTTCAACATTGATACTTCCTGCTTCTTTGGTTATAGGCACGTTATGTAAGCCAAATGGATGTTTGAAGTGATGAAACCAGTCCTTAGTGGCATTAAGTACTCTTGGTCGTCTTCTCCTTGCTGTTCCTTCAGGTTTTCAAAAAGGCTGTGTGCTTTGGTTTGAATCATCGGTAAACTCTTTGGAATTGTCTTCTGGATTTAGTCTTCTATCCAAATCATCAATGGCTTCTCCATCTCGTGGATAGGCTCTTGCCTCTTCTTTGTTAAAATTGTTGATTTTATGACAATCTCTCCTTTAACTGCCTCCAAAATTCTGTTTTTATCCTTAATGATTGTCAAAATGGTAGGATGAGACAGTCCTTCCTCACATGCTTTTTAGCCGACTTTCTTTCCATTATCACAGGCCTTCATAGTCTTTGTCTTCATATCCATGTCTAGAGCTTTCCTCACTTTTTTTTTTTGAATTAGAACTTACAGTGGCATGACTTCTTTTGCTAGACGTGTTATTGGGGGTATAAGCAGTGCAGGTGTTACAGTGTGAAAAAATTGAACAACTTGGCTTCAAATTAACTACTGATGCTTCTGTTGATACCAAATACTGAATAAGATCACGCTATAGGCTTGGTATATAATGAAGTTGGTGTCAGCATTGTAACAATGAAGTTAGAGCAGTAGCAGCTATTGGGCACATGTGTGGTTCCGGTGTCGTATGTTGTTAGAGTTGAACATTGTCCAACTTTCTACCCCTTATGACTCCTGACACCGACATTGACTTCATTGTAGTCCAGGCCATAGCCTGATACATGACAGTGTTTTGAATAGCAAATCATAACACTGAACATCTGGGAGGGAACATCTGAGAATAACATCAACAAACTACATGCTGCAACGTTGTATGTAGTACATATTACTAAAGTTAAGGTGTTAAAAAAAAGGCAATCTTAAGTGTGTTTTGTCATAACTCTAGTACATTGTAAGTTGGTGACTACCTGTAATTTAAATAACTCATAATACACAATGATTGTAAGTGCAAAAGAAACTCTGCATGCTCATATAATTTTGGTAGGAGTGTAAATTAGTATAGTCACTATAGAGGACTTTTTAACAATATCTATCCGAATTTAAAGACATATTTTCCGACCGAAAAATTCCTCATTTAGAAATTAATTAATAAGAAATACTGACATAATACACTGAGATTTAGAACAAGTATATGTTATCATTCTTGTACTCAATTTAGAAAAAAAAATAGTGACTATTTTTCATTAAGTGATGCTCAAGTTATGTTTAAATTAGATATTTAAAGCTCTGATATAGCTTAGACATCTAGTTTCTCTCAGCAGATAAAGCAGGTTTGTTCTTTGTGATAGAGGGAGCACTTGAATGGAATATCAAAACAAAACACAAATGTCAGTAGGAGAGAGAATAACTGAAGAGTAAGCTTATGAGGCTGTGAAATCTATGTTCTGATGAAACAAATGATCATGGAATTCCATACTAGCTATTTATATCTTTTTTTTTTATTTTATTTTTGTTTTTTCTATTGTTTTCACTCTTTTAGTGTCTACTTTTGGAATAAAAACAAAATAATCTTCGTCTGAGAGCTAAAATAATTTAGAAGAAAAAAGCTTAGATATTTTCAAAAGGATTCGACCCAATCCCAAAAGGAATTATTAATGCTAATATTGTAAAGAAGAGCAAAGGACCAAGGCTAGCCAAGGAGGAAAAGAAGAAGAAGAACAACAAAAAGCAAACCCGTTGCCGTCGAGTTGATTCCAACTCATAGCGACCCTGTAGGACAGAGTAGAACTGCCTGATAGAGTTTCCTAGGAGTGGCTGGTGGATTTGAACTGCCGACCTTTACAGTTAGCAGCTGTAGCATGCCATAGTTCTTAACCACTGCACCACCAGGGCCCCAAAAGAAGAAAAAAGTGTCTGATAATTTACCTTAAAACATATTAAGACTTATAATATCACCGTATTGATTAATAGTATGTGGTACTGGCACAGGCATTGGAAAAACCAAAACCAATGAAACAGTATTTCATTGTTTGTTATGTGCCCTTGAGTTGGTTACGACTCATAGCGACCTCATGTACAACAGAATGAAATACCACCCAGTCCTGTGCCATCTTCACAATTGTTATGCTTGGGTCCGTTGTTGCAGCCACTGTGTCAATCCATCTCATTGAGAGTCTTCCTCTTTTTAACTGACCAATATTTTACCAAGCATGATGCCTTTCTCCAGGGACTGATCTCTCCTGATAACATGTCCAAAGTATGTGAGACATAATCTGGCCATCTTTGCTTCTAAGGAGCATTCTGTTTATACTTCTTCCAAGGCAGATTTGTTCGTTCTTTAGGCAGTGCATAGTATATTCAATATTCTTCGCCAACACCACATTTCAATTATGAAAAGTATAATGATCTCAAAATAGAAATATAAATATGCAAGCTTGATTTATTGCAGAGTTGGCATTGGAGACTACCATGGAAATTATGGCCCATTCACTAAATGTTCTTAGGACAATTGTCTATCAGCATGGAAAAAAGGAACATTTAAATCAGATGCTTACTCTTAATCATTCTCAAAAATCAATTGCATGTGGATAAAAAAAAAAAGTCAAAATTACATATTTTAGAAGACCATATAGGTGAATATTGGGATTCATTAATATGCCTTAAGTTTGGCATGAAACTTAACAATGTTGTTGTTAGGTGCTGTCATGGATTGAATTGTGTTACCCAAAAATATCTGTCAACTTGGCTAGGCCGTGATTCCCAGTATTGTGTGATTGTCCACCATTTTGTCATCTGATGTGATTTTCTTATATGTTGTAAATCCTCTGTCTATGATGTTAATAAGATGGAATTAGTGGCAGTTATGTCAATGAGGCAGGACTCAATCTATAAGATTGTGTCCTGTCTTAAGCCAACCTATTTTGAGATATAAAAGAGAAAAGTGAGAAGAGAGACAGGGGGACCTCATACCACTAAGAAACAAGAGCTAGGAGAATACCATGTCCTTTGTATCTGCACTGAGAAGCTCCTTGACCGAGGAAGACTGATGACAAGTACATCCCCCAAGAGCCAACAGAGAGAGAAAGCCTTCCCCTGGAGCTAGCACCCTGAATTCAGACTTGAAGCCTCCTAGACTATGAGAGAATAAATTTCTCTTTGTTAAAGCCATCTGCTAGTATTTCTGTTACAGCAGCATTAGATAACTAAGACAGGTGCCATCAAGTTTGTTCCAACTCATAGTGACCCTATAATCTCCACTTGTATTTGATGCAGGCCACATGCCCAAGGAAGCTTCCTTTCAACTAATTGGCTACTCACAGCAGATCCTATGGTGGAGGTGATCATATTATATATATCAAATCTCATCAAGGAGGAGATCACAACATTATGCAACTGCCAAACCACATCATAACTGCCAAAACACTGAGAATCATGGCCCAGCCAAGTTGGCACACAACCTTAACCATCACAGATAGATAGATAGATAGATATATAGATAGACAGACAGACAGACAGATAGATGATAGACAGATAGATAGATGGATAGGCTGGCAGATAGACAGACTGACCACGTTCTGTTGATCCATTCATGAGCTGATGAACATTTGGGTTGATTCCACTTTGGAGTTATGAATAATGCTGTTAAGAACATTTGTGTACAAGTTTTTGTGTGGACTTATGTTTTCATTCAGTTCTCTTGGATATGTACGTAGGAGTACAATGCTGGGTCATACAATAACTCCTTAACTTTTTGAGAAACTACCAAATTTTTTTCCACAGGGGTTGCACCATTTACATTCTCAACAGAAATGCATAAGGCTTCCACTTTCTGTGCATCCTTGCCAACACTTTCATTATCTGTCTTTTTAATCTTAGTGATCCTAGTGGGGGTGAAGTGCTATGTCATTGTGGTTTTGATTTGCATTTCCCTTATAACTAATACTATTGAGCATTTTTTCACGTGCTTGTTGGCTCTTTGGAGAAATGTCTACTTAGATACTTTGCCCATTTTTAAACTAGGTTATTAGTCTTTGCTTGATAAGTTGCTAGAGTTCTTTATGTATTGTGGATACTAGGTTTTTGTTGTTGTTAGGTGCCATCGAGTCCCACTCATAACGACCTTATGTACAAGAATGAACAGAATGAAACACTGCACAATCTTGTGTCATCCTCACAGTTGTTGTTATGTTTGAGCCCATTGTTGTAGCCACTGTGTCAATCCATCACGTTGAGGGTCTTCCTCTTTTTCACTGCCTTTCTTCTTTATTAAGCATGATGTCCTTCTTCAGAGACTGTTCCCTCCCAATAACATGTCCAAAGACGTAGTCTCACCATCCTGTTTTCTGAGGAGAATTCTTCCAAGAAAGATTTGTTCATTCTTGTGGTAGTCCATGGTATATTCAATATTCTTCTTTAACACTACAATTTAAAGGCGTCAAATCTTCTTTGGGCTTCCTTATTCATTGTCCAGCTTTCACATGCATAAGAGGTGACTGAAAACACCATGGCTTAGGTCAGGCGCATTTTACTCATCAAGGTAACATCTTTGCTTTTTAATACTTTAAAGAGGTCTTTTGCAGCAGATTTGCCCAGTGCAATTTGTCATTTGATTTCCTGACTGCTGCTTCCTTGGGCATTGATTGTGGATCCAGTAAAACAAAATCCTTGACAACTTCAATCTGTTCTCCATTTATCGTGATGTTTCTTGTTGGTCCAGTTGTGAAGATTTTTATTTTCTTTATGTTGAGGTGGAATCCATACTGAAGGCTGTAGTCTTTGATCTTCATCAGTAAGTGCTTCAATTCCTCTTCACTTTCAGCAAGCAAGGTTATGTCATTTGTGTAATGTAGGTTCTTAGTGAGTTTTCTTCCAGTCCAGATATCCCATTCTTCTTCATATAGTCCAGCTCCTCAGATTATTTGCTCAGCATACAGATTGAATAAGCATGATGTATGGATACAACCCTGATGCTTTTTGACACTTTTTCTGACTTTAAGCCATGCAGGATCCCCTTGTTCTGTTTGAAGACTGCCTCTTGATTTATATACAGGTTCCTCATGAGCACAATTAAGTGTTCTGGAATTCCCATTCTTCACAATGTTGTTCATAATTTGTTATGATCCACACAGTTGAATGCCTTTGCGTAGTCAATAAAACACAGGTAAACATCTTTCTGGTATTCTCTGCTTTCAGCCAGGATCCATCTGACATTAGCAATGATATCACTTGTTCCATGTCTCTGAATCTGGCTTGAATTTCTGGCAGTTCCCCGTCGATACACTGCTACAACTGCTTTTGAATGATCTTCAGCAAAATTTTACTTGACTGTGATATTAATTATATTGTTTGATAATTTCCACATTTGGTGGAATCACCTTTCTTGGAAATAGGCATAAATATAGATCTCTTCCAGTTGGTGGGCCAGGTATCTATCTTCCAAATTTCTTGGCATAGAAGAGCAAGCACTTCCAGTGCTGCATCTGTTTGTTGAAACATCTCAGTTGGTATTTCCGTCAATTCCTGGAGTCTTGTTTTTCACCAGTGTCTTCAGTGAACCTTGGTCCTCTTCCTTTTGTACCGTTGGTTCTTGATCATATGCTACCTGCTGAAATGCTTGAATGTTGACCAATTCTTTTTGGTATAGTAACTGAGTAATCCTTCCATCTTCTTTTGATGCTTCCTGCATCATATAATATTTTCTCTGTAGAATCCTTCAGTATTGCAGCTTGAGGCTTGAATTTTTTCTTCAGTTCTTTCAGCTTGAGAAATGCCGAGCATGTTCTTCACTTTTCATTTTCTAACTTCAGGTCTTTGCATATGTCATTATAATACTCTACTTTCTCTTCTCGAGCTGCCCTTTGAAATCTTCTGTTCAACTCTTTTAGTTCATCATTTCTTCCTTTTGCTTTAGCTACTCAACTTTCAAGAGCAAGTTTCAGAGTCTCTTCTGACATACATTTTGTTTTTTCTTTCTTTCTGTCTTTTTAATGACTTCTTGCTTTCTTTATGTGTGATGTCCTTGATATCATTCCACAGCTTGTCTGGTCTTTGGTTATCAGTGTTCAACAGGTCAAATCTGTTCTTGGTATGATCTCTAAATTCAGGTGGGATATACTGAAGGTCATATTTTGGCACTTGTAGACTTGTTCTAATTTTCTTCAGCTTCAACTTAAACTTGCATATGAGCGATTGATGGTCTGTTCAACAGTCAGCCCCTGGCCTTGTCCTGACTGGTGATATTGAGCTTTTCCATCATCTCTTGCCACAGATAGAGTCAATTTGATTTCTGTGTATTCCATCTGGCAAGGTCCACATGTATAGTCACCATTCATGTTGTTGAAAACAGGTATTTCCAATGAAGAAATCATTGGTCTTGCAAAATTCTGTCATGGGATCTCCAGCATTGTTTGTATCACCAAGGCCATATTTTCCAACTACTGATCCCTCTTCTTTGTTTCCAGCTTTCGAATTGCAGTCACCAGTAATTATCAATTCATCCTGATTGCATATTTGATCGATTTCAGACGTCAGAAATTAGTAAAAATCTTCAATTTCTTCATCTTTGGCCTTAGTGGTTGGTGCATAAATTTGAATAATAGTCGTATTAGCTAGTCTTTTTTGTAAACCCAAACCAAACCCGCCGCTGCTGAGTGATTCCAACTCATAGAGACCCTATAGGACAGAGTAGAACTGCCCCGTAACGTTTCCAAGAAGCAGCTGGTAGATTCGAACTGCTGACCGTTTGATTAGCAGCAGAGCTCTTAACCACTGCACCATCAGGGCTCTGGTCTTCCTTGTAGGTATATGGATATTATACTATCACTGACAGTGTTGTACTTCAGGATAAATCTTCAAATGTTCTTTTTGATCATGAATGCAATGCCATTCCTCTTCAAGTTGTCATTCCCAGCATAGTAGGCCATATGATTGTCGGATTCAAAATGTCCAATACCAGTCCATTTCAGCTCACTAATGCCTAGGATATAGATGTTTATGCATTCCATTACATTTTTGACAATTTCCAAGTTTCGTAGATTCATACTTCCCACATTCCACATTCCAGTTATTAATGGGTGTTTGCAGCTGTTTCTTCTCATTTTGAGTCACGCCACATTAAGAAGTGAAGGTCCTGAAAGCTTGACTCTATCCAAGTCATTAAGGTCAGCTTTACTTTGAGGAGGCAGCTTTTTATCAGTCGTCTTTTGAGTGCCTTCCAACCTGAGGGGCTCATCTTCCAGCACTACATCAGACAGTGTTCCGCTGCTATTTATAAGGTTTTCACTGGCTAATTCTTTTCAGAAGTAGACTGCCAGGTCCTTCTTCCTAGTCTGTCTTAATCTTGAAGCTCACTGACACCCGTCTGCCATGGGTGGCCCTGCTGGTATTTGAATACCGGTTGCATCATTTCCAGTATCAAGCAACAAGCAAGCCCCCGTAGTTTGACATGTTGGGTACCAGGCTTTTATCAGATATATTATTTGAAAATATATTCTCTCATTGTTTAAGTTATCTTTCACCTTTTTGATAGTGTCAAAAGTAAAGCACCAATTTTTTTAATTTTGTTTTCTAAGAAACCATTGCCTAATCCAAAGTCATGACAATTTTGCACCTTCAACTTCATTCTTTTGTATTTGGATATCCAGTTGTCCCAGCAACATTTGTTGGAGTGTTCTTTCTTTTCCATTTATAATTATTTTGGATATATATATGCATGTATGCATATATATGTATGTATGTATATATATGTATGTGTGTGTGTATATGTATATATCTGCTAACACTTAACCATTGCATCACCAGGGCTCCTATATATGTATATAATACTGTAAAAGGTATTGGTATTGTTTTTATGGCTGTGTAATATCACACTGTATGGAGATATATAGCTAAATAGATAGAGTCCCTGGGTGATGCAAATGGTTAAGAGCTTGATTACTAGCCGAAAGGTTGGTGGTTTGAACCCATCCACAAGCACTTTAGAATACAGGCCTGATAATCTGCTTTCAAAAGGCCACAATCTTGAAAACTCTATGGAGCAGTTCTACTCTGTACACATGGAGTCGCTATAAGCTGGAATTGACTTGCCTGCAAGGGACAACTACAATAGATGATAGGTACATAGATAGATAGATAGGTAGGTAGGTAGGTAGACAGATAGATAGATAGATAGACAGACAGACAGATAGTTTGATAGATTAACCCTGGAGGCACAATAGTTAAGTATTTAGCTACTAACAGAAAGGTGAGCAGTTTGAACCCATCAGCTGTTCCATGGGAGAAAAGACCTGGAGATCTGCTCTTGTAAACATTTCAAGCCTAGGAAATACTATGGGACAGTTCTACTCTGTCCTGTAGGGTTGCCATGAGTCGGAATCAACTTGAGAGCCCACAACAAGAACATATATATATATATATATGTATGTCTGTATGTGCGTGTTTGTATGTGTGCGTAGAGAGAGAGAGAGAGAGGAGACCTTGGGTGGTGCAAATGGCTAACGTGCTTGGCTGCTAACCAATAGGTAGGAGGTTTGTGCCTACCAGGAGGCACCTTGGAAACAAGGACCCTGGTTACTTGCTTCTGGAAAATCAAACATTGAAAACTGTATAGAGCACAATTCTATTCTGATAGTCATGGGGTCACCGTGAGACAATTCCAACTCTTGTGACCTCATGTCTGTCAGAGTAGAATTCACATATATATATTTATCCATATATTACATTATATATGTGTAATTTACATTTACTTACATATTATATTACTTTATATATGTATAATATATTATTTTATATTTCTATGCAGTTTTACATATATCATCCTACTATTTCCTGATTGTACTAATCTGTTGCTGTTGTTTTTCTCTTTGCTTGCTTACTCTTAGATAAACTGGTTTTTCTATTCCAATTTTTCCCTTTTTTAAATGTTTGGCCATTCATTCTTTTACTGTTTTTAGAAGTTACTACAGAGATTACATTCATGAAATATCAATACATTTTGAATTTTTATTAAGTAAAATAAATCACTAAATTACCATTTCCTCCAAAATGCAAGTACCTTAAAATAATTTGTCCTTTTCTTCTCTTCAGTTTTTTCATCCAATTGTCATAAACTACTTTAAATCTAAAAATACATTATTCTTGTTTTACTCAGTCAATATTAGTTTATTATCCACAGTTTTATTGTTTTTATTTCTCTTTTCTCTAAACTTTACATAATTCTCTCTGAGACCCCGTCGCCTAGACACATAGAAATTGCTTTTAGCAATTACTTTTTGTTTTATTAAATTGCTTTTAGTAATGTATATTTACTCCTGAAAATTTATTTTAATTTTGTTTGCTTATAAATGAAATTATTTTGCTTTTGTGTGAACTAGAATTTCCTTGGATAAGTGTTCGTTTGTGATTTTTTTTTTTTTTTGGTACAAAACTTTAAAGATATACCATTGTCTTTTGCTTTCCATCATTGAGAAATCATATGACGTTAGTTAACCTGCCCAATCTTCCCACATACCAGGCTTTTTTTTTTTTTTTAATATATTTTTTTTTCTGTTAGCTTGATATATCAGTTTGATAATGATGTACCTAAGTGAGGCTTTCCTGTTTTTATCTGTTTTTTTGTTTGAAATCATTTCTAAGTCTGTGGCTTAATGTTTCAGAAAATTCTTGAATACTATCTCACCAAACATGGAATTTGTTCCATCTTTTTGCTTTACTCCTTCATAGCCTGCAAATACAAATACATATATATCAGGCCTTTTTGTTGTTGTTGTTGACTTTAACCTTATACATCTTAGTCTCTTGTTTGTAGTTTGCACCTTGTTTTCTCTCTTTGCTTCATTCCTGATATGTTATACTGATTTATGTTCCAGGACGTTAATGATCTCTTCAGCTGCATCTAATCTGTTATTTACCACAACTGTTATATTTTAAACTGAAGTTATTGTGCTAGTTACTTAGAAATCTATTTGTTTATAAAGATTCTGCTTCCCTGGTGAAATTGACCATATGTTCTTTTAGATGTATTAGCAACTGCTTAAAAGAAAAAAAAATCCTTATACGTTTATCCCAATATTTGGATCTCTTTTTACTTTCTTTCTTTTAATTGTCTATTTTTTGATTGATCTCTTTTTCTCTTTTAATTGTCTATTTTTTCCTTAATCTTGTTGTTGTTCTTATGTGCTGTCAAGTTGGCTACAACCTGTAGAGACTCCATGTACAACAGAACAAAATGTTACCTGGTCCTGTGCCATCCACACAATCTTTGCTATGTTTGAGCCCACTGTTGCAACCACTGTGTCAATCCATCTCATTGATGGTCTTCTACTTTTTCCCTCACCCTCTACTTTACCAAGCATGATATACTTCTCCAGGGACTGGTCCCTCCTGATAAGATGTCTAAAGTATGTGAAACGAAGTCTCACCATCCTTGCTTCTCAGGAGCATTCTGGCTGTATTTCTTCCAAGACAGATTTTTTCGTTCTTCTGGCAGTCCATGGCATATTCAATATTCTTTGCCAACACCATAATTCAGATGCATCAATTCTTCTTCAGTTTTCCTTATTCATTGTCCAGCTTTCGCATGCATATGAGATTGAAAACACCATGAACTTGTGTTGCTAGGAGTTGGAATTGACTCGACTGCAGTGGGTTTGGGTGAGGTGCTCCTTAGTCCTCAAAGTGACGTCTTTGCTTTTCAACACTTTGCAAGGGTCTTTTGCAACAGATTTGTCCAATGTAATATGTAACTTCATTCTTGACTGCTGCTTCTATGGGCATTGACTGTGGATGCAAGTAAAATGAAATCTTTGACAACTTCAATATTTTCTCCCTGTATCATGATGTTGCTCATTGGTCCAGTTGTGAGGGTTTTTATTTTATGTTGAGATGTAATCCGTACTGAAGGCTGTAGTCTTTGATCTTCATTAGTAAGTACTTCAAGTCTTCTTCATTCAGCATGCAAGGTTCTGTCATCTGCATATCGCAGGTTGTTAATGAGTCTTTCTCCAATCATGATGCCACATTCTTCTTCATGTTGTTCAGATTCTCCGATTATTTGCTCAGAATACAGATTGAATAAACATAGTGAAAGAATACAAACCTGATGCACACCTTTCCTGACTTTAAACCATGCAGTATCCCCTTGTTTTGTCCTAAGGACTGCCACTTGGTCTATGTACAGGTTCCTCCTGAGCACAATTAAGTGTTCTGGAATTCCCATTCTTTGTAATGTTAGACATAATTTGTTATGATCCACACGGTTGAATGCCTTTGCATTGTTAATAAAACATACGTAAACATCTTTCTGGTATTCTCTGCTTTCAGTCAAGGTCCATCTGACATCAGCAATGATAGCCTTTTTTTACATCCTCTTTTGAATCCAGTTTGAATTTCTGGCAGTTCCCTGTTGATATACAGTTGCAATCATTTTTTAATTATCCTCAGAAACATTTTATGTGCTCATAATATTAATGATACTGTTTGATAATTTTCGTATTCTATTAGATCACCTTTCTTTGGAATGGGCACGAATATGGATCACTTCCAGTCGTTGGCCAGGTAGCTGTCTTCCAACTTTCATGGCATAGACCAGTCAGTATTTCTAGCATAGCTTCAGTTTGTTGAAGCATCTCAGTTGGTATTCTTTCAGTTCCTGAAACCTTATTTTTCTCCGATGCCTTCAGTGCAGCTTGGACTTCTTCCACCAGTACCATTGGTTCTTGATCATGTACTATCTTCCGAAATGTTTAAATGTCGACCAGTTCTTTTTGGTGTAGTAACTCTGTGTATTCCTTCCATCTGCTTTTGATGCTTCCTGCATTGTTCTGTTTTTTGCCCATAGATTCTTTTAGTACTGCAACTTGAGGCTTGAATTTTTAATTCACTTCTGTTAGCTTGAGAAATGCCAAACTTCCATTTTGTTCTTCCCTTTTGGTTTTCTAACACCAGGCCTTAGCACATTTTACTATAACACTTTAGTTTGTCTTCTCAAGCTGCCATTTGAAATATTCTGTTCAGCTCTTTTACTTCATCATTTCTTCCATTCACTTTAGCTATGCTATGCTTAACAGCAAGTTTCAGAGTCTCTTCTGACACCCCTTTCAGACTTTTCTTTCTTTCCTGTCTTTTTAATGACTTCTTGCTTTCTTCATGTATGATGTCCTTGATGTCACAACTCTTCTGGTCTTCAGTCATTAGTGTTCAGTATATAAAATCTGTTTTTTAGATTGTCTCTAAAATCAGGTGTGATATACTCAAGGTCGTATTTTTGCTCTTGAAGACTTGTTTTAATTTTCTTCAGCTTCGACTTGAACTTGAATTGAAGTCTGTTCTCCAATCAGCCTCTGACTTTGTTCTGACAGATAATATTGAGCTTCTCCATTGTCTCTTTCCACAGATGTAATCTATTTGATTCCTGTGTATCCCATCTGGCAAGGTCCACATGTGTAGTCATTGTTCATGTTTTGGAAAAAAGGTATTTGCAATGAAGAAGTCATTGGTCTTGCAAAATTCTATCATGTGATCTCCGGCATCGTTTCTATCACCAGTTTTAGCTCTCAGTATACCAGGGAATGTTGTTATTGGATATCAACCATTAAGTATAGAAAACTGAAGAAACTGTATGCTGCTGTATCTTCCAGAGAGGATTTTCTTTAGATGTTAGCAAGCACTGATATATTAGCAGACCACTAAAATCAAATCTAGAGCTAAGTCCATTTAAGGATCTGTGTTTATAAGGCCTGATCTATCTTAAATTCAGTTAGTCCTAGGATGTAGTCAAATAGCAGTCATGACTGAAAACCTGGGGTATTTTTAGTGTCCTTCTTCTTGACATGCCCTTAATTAATTAATTATATCCCAGCAACCTAAAACTGTCAATAGTTCTGCTTAGCTCTTGAGGTTCTTGGTAGTGGCTTTTATCTCAGCTTTTTGTCCTGTAATGCTTAACAGTTAGTACATGCACATAGAGAGAGCAGCTCAAACTCTTAAACTCACTTCCTTTGATTTGATTTTCCTAGTTAATATAATAAATTTTGTCATCCCAGTCCTGTAAAATTACTAATTTGACTGCTTATGTTTTTAGCAGGAATTTCTTTTTGGCTTCTTGACCTATCCTCCTAAATCTCTCATAAACCAGTAAACGTCTCAAGTGGAAGAGCAACAGGAAATATTGAGTTCGCCTTCAGGAGTTCCCTTATCTCCAGCACTGTGGTCCTTCAGTTCCTGGTCACCTTTGTCCCTTCCGGATGCTTGCAGATTGATTTTTAAGAATTTGATCTGGCTCTTTTTGTTTTTCATGTTGAGAGAATTGGTCTATTATAGGGGAGTTTATTATAGTCAGAAGTGGAAATCTGTCTATAAAATTTTAAGGGCATTATTGCCACTTTTTGGAGCTGCTTTTAGGTCCCCCAGTATTTCAAAACACTTACTCTAGTTCTCATTGTATTGAATAGATGTGAAATAAGATTAATATTTTCCATCATGTAGATTATGATACATTGAATTTAAGGTCTTCCAAGTTTTTCTGCTAATTTTCTCTGAGGACATACATTGCTAATGATAAGCCTTGATCACATTTGTCAACTTTATTGTTAAATTTGCATTAAATGATAGTAATATTTTATATTTTCTGAATTGGGAATTTAAAAAAAAGAAGCGGTTTTCTGTGCTAGATGCTGAGAAGAAATGCAAGTCAAGCTGGATGAGATTTTCATAATTTGACTGTTATTAGTAATCAATGAAAAAGAGATCTGATGAACATATTTTGAATAAAAGGAGCATAGTTTTTACATAAGATACTAAATATGTATTAGTATTAGTACTTACTTTATCATTTTTTAAAAGAGAAACTTGCACTTAAGAATGGGAGCTTAACAGAAAATGACTTAGGTGTAGATGTTCTAATTAATATATCAATACTTTTCTCCCATACTAAAAGTGAATAGTAGAGTTTCTCTACAAATATTTGGACTATGTAAATTAAGTCAACTCAAGATTATGGTCCTGTTTTCATATCTGCAAAATAAAGGAATAAAGAGACCAAGATGAACTGATTATATATAATGCCCCAGGACGTGATATACAGTACATAATATAATTGAAGGACAACGTTATAGGGTAAGTTATATTAGTCTTATTTAAAAGAAAAACAAAAACAACTTAGAGTCAAAAAAGTTAAATTATTTGCCTGAATGCTCTGGGTCAAACTCCTGCCTAACTCTGAAGACTAATATTTTTCTACTTATTAATAGAAGGGTTATGTTAGACCAAGTATAGGATCTTTTCTTGTTCAAAATGCCCAAATGCTAGTATTTCTAGCTATGCTTGATTGTGATGAATACTAAATATGATTTAATTTAGTACTGAGTCTGTGATCTTTTTAATTTACCTGACGTAAAATATCAAATCCAAGAGATACTCATTGCTGGTGATTAAAGTGTCTAAATTCGATAAATGCTCTTACTGAGAACAAAAGATAGAATAAATATGCTTTTCATAATCTGTTGAAAGGCATTCAAAATCTTAAAAGATAGTGATGAATTATGGGAATATAGTTGAGGCTATGAAAAAAAATTCTGAGAGATAAGCCAATTATTGTGGACAGTGTTCCCCTAGGAGTATGTAATGACTCAAGAAAAGTGAGAAATGAGAAGGCCATTAAACAGGCTCATAAGAAAATAGAGGGACAATTGAAGTTCAGGACTTAGCAAGATTGAAAGCCTTGATAAGTTACCAATGTTTGTATTAACTAGACAATAGGAGTAAGTGTGGAATGAAAATAGCCTTGCTACTTAGAATCATCTCAGTCTCTGGATTTGGATTCAAACCAAAACCAAATTCATTGCTGTCGAGTTGATTCTGACTCGTGCGACCCTTTAAGGCAGGCAGAACTGCCCCATAGGATTTGAACTACTAACCTTTTGATTAGCAGCCGAGCTTTTAACCACTGTGCCACTGGAATTGAATTAGGCAATCATAATTGTCAAGTCCATTAGCTACTAGCCGAAGAAACAGTAAATAATCTCTTGAGGAAAGTAACATTATTCTAGGCCTCAATTTTATTTCTGGATGTTTTATATACTTTGGCTTAACCAATCGACTCAATGGCAGCAGGTTGGCTTCATTAGGCACCATAAGAAACAGCACGATGTGATTGTAAACTAAGAAAAATAACAGTCAATAGGAACAGACATCCATGGCTTCCAGATAATGTAGTAATAATGAGTAGACTTTAATATAACTGTAATTAATATGTTCAAAGATATAAAGACATAGAGTAACAACTTTGTCAGAAGAATAGATACTCTTGAAAAAGAATTAAATGACTATTACAATACTAGGTAAATAACTCAGCCAATTAATTTAACAGTTGAGAGAATTAGTAAAAGGAAAGATAAATAAAAATAAACTGTCCAGGTTGAAGCATAGAGAAATAGAAAACAGATTGCTCTTGAGTCGATTCTGACTCATAGTGACCCTATAGGACAGAGTAGAACTGCCCCATAGGGTTTCCAAGGCTGTAAATCTTTACAGAAGCAGACAGACACATCTTTCTCCAGTGGAGTGGCTGTTGGGTTCCAACCACTGAACTTTTGGTTAGCAGCTGAGAGTTTAACCACTATGCCACCAGGGTTCCTAGAGTGAAATAACAGAATGGAATAAAACAGAGGTGATAAGAATTAAAACAGATAAATTGTATGAATGTCAGCATGAATATAATTGATACTGCACAAAGAGAATACATAGAATAAAAGAGAAGTAATACTTGAAAAGATAAATCATGAAAATATTTAATTATTGACAAAAGACATCAGATCAAAGATTTGAGAAAATTGAAAAATCTAAACTACTATGAACAAAAATAAAATACATACATGGTTCTGAGTTAGTAAAATTGGTAAATGGCAAAATAAAATAAAAAACATACTAGAAACAAGATTAAACAACCAAAAAAAAAAAAAAAAACAAGAAAGCAATTAAAATGTTATTGTTAAAGGAGCAACAATAAAACTCACAACTGACTTCTTAACAGAAACCATGGAAGCCTGCAGAAATTGAAATGGTATCTTCAAAGTACTGAAAGAAAATGACTGACATTCTAGATTTTATGATCAGTGAAATTATCTTTCAAGAAAGTAAGGGAAATAAATTTGTTATTATAATTTACCAAAAAAAAAAAGAAGAAGAAGAAGAAGAAGAACCCACAATGAAGTAGGAAAATTTAACATACTTCTCTGAGAAACTGAATGTATAAGCAGACAAAAATAATAGTAATGACGTTGAATACTTGAATAATACAATTGCAAACCCTTTGATAATTTATACATATTAATATATATTCACATTAATATATATGTCTTGTGAATTTATTTATGAACTTACGTTTATTCATGAACTATTACCCAAATAACTTCAGAAAACAGTCTTCTTCATGATGCTAGTAGTATTTATAAAAATATATCTAATACTGGACCCTGAAACTAGTCTCAACAAATGTCAGTGTATATCATTCAGGTTATGCTCTGATCAAAGTTAAATAAGGTATAAATCAATTATTTTTTAAATCATTAGACATTCATCATATGTTTGAAGATAGTAAAAAAAAAAAAAAACTTCCCAATAACCTATGTAAATGTAAAAAATATGGAAATTATAAAAGATGTTTAACTGAAAGATAACACAATTAGGGCATGTCAGAACTTGTGGAATGTAGCTACATCTGTCCTTAAGGATACTTTTATAGCTTTAGATGTATACATTAGAAAGAAAAAAGAAAAGAGCCAAAACTGTCAGATAATTACAGATTTTTTAAAGATAAAAGAAAACAAACAAAAAAATCTTAAACGCAGGAAAGAGAAAGTTAGTGACAAACAATAATATTATCAGCAGATAATACTAGGATAGAAAACAAACCAAGCCAAAATAATAATTCTAAGAAAAGACAAAGTAAATAGTCCTGTGCTGAGACTGATGTAGGAAAAAAAGAAGGAACAAGTAACTATGAAATAATATATCATATAGTTATTAAAATGATTACAAATCATAACATTATAATTTATTCACAACTGGAGTTAAATGGAGTTTCTAAAACTTGAAGTCATTGAGAATGGCACACTGCAAAATAGAAAAATCAATCTATATATATTAAAGAAATTTATTGAATAATTTAAATCTTTCTTAACAAAAAAATGTCCAAATCTAAATTGCTTTACCAGTGAGTTCTAGAAAACATTTAAACCAAACAAAACCAAACCCTTTGCCGTTGAAAACATTTAAGAAAGAATAAAAATCATTCCTAAGAAATAGTACCCTCTGAGATAAGGCTGAAATAAGTATTTTTAGTCTTCCTACTTTTATTCAAAGGTTAATAGATGTTTCAACAAATGAATAAAGAAAAAAGAAAAATTGAAGCAAAAGATGAAAGAATGCTGTTTTCATTATCAGACTATGATTATGTACATAGAAAATTTGAAAGTCCACAAAAACCAAAGATTAGAATTATATGTGATTTTAGCAACACTGCTGGTTATAATTCAATAATTAGAAATTCATTTTATTTCAATATACTAATCACAAACAGAAAATGAAAGTTTTAATATATCACATTTTCAACAAAATAAAGCAATTAAAAACTGGCAAAAAATCTAATGAAGTATGTGTAAAAAAACCTTAATGAAATTTCTAAAGCATTACTGAAGTAAATAAAACATCTAAATAATTGAGCTGTACATCATTTTCATGATTTGAAGATTCAAGTTTATAGAGATATCAATTTTCCCAATTAAATGGTTTTTTCCTATATAATTCTAATAAAAATATCTCAGCATGTTTTTGAAAACAGACAAGCTGAATCTTAAATTTGTATGAGGCTGTAAAGAGCAAAGAATAACAGACAATCTTGAAGACAAATAATTCGGTAGGATCTCTATAGGGAAATAAGTCTCATTAGAAAACCACAGTAATTAAGACAGTGCTGTGTTTGCATAATGTTAAAGAAACAGACCAATTTTATGAAATAGAAAGTCCTAGACTTTATGGATGCTAAATTTACACAATGATTTTTACTGAAAAGCAGTGGGGAAAGATCGTCTTTAAAATTTAAGATGATGAGAAAATTGGATATCTATATAAAAAACATAAATTTTGACCCCTGCCTCACACCATATACAAAAAAAAAAAAATTGAAGGTGCAATATAGATCTAAATATAAAAGGCATAACAGAAGAGCTTTCAGATAACAATATAGGAGAATATTTTATAAACTTGAAGTAGAGAAATATTTCTTAAATAATATCTCAAAAGATGCAACCATAAATAAACATATTGGTATAATGTGTTGGACAAATTAAAATTAAGAGATTTACTTTATCTAAGGAAGTACAATTACTTAAAAAAATGCAATTGATAACTACAAAGTCAGAGAAGATGTTTGCAACACATAGTGACAAAGTCTTATCTGCAGAAAGCAGAAATAATTTGTACAAATAAGTAAGGAAAAACAAACAAAAAAACTATTGACCCAAAATAAAAAATGATCAAGAGCTTGAACACACAATTTACGTAAAGGAGTATCCCAATGACCTATAAGTATATTTGAAAAGGAACTTAGATCAGTGAGATGCAAATTCAAACCAAAATACAATAGCACTACATATCAAACAAAATGGCTAGAAAATGACTATCAATAAAAGGTTTGGCTAGGAAGGGGGGAAACTGAAACTGTTGGTATTGCCCATTAAAGTTGAACACACGTATAACCTGTTACCCAGCAATTACATGTGCACCCACGGTCATGTGCCCGAGTGTGCAAAACGTATTATTTGTAACTTACACACAATTATATATACAAAAATTCATTCAAGATGAAATGTAGATCTAAATATAAAGGCAAAACAAATGAGCAATTGCAAACCATAAAATAGGGGAAGATTTTCCCAGCACAAAATTGATAAAGTCCAAATGACCATCAGATATAGAATGGATTGATAGATTACTCTAAATTTACACTAGGTGGTATTATAAAAACAAACATACCAGTTGTCATTAAGTCAATTCCAACTCATGGTGTCCTCATCTATGCAGAGTAGTAACTGCACACCACAGAGTTTTCTTTTTTTTTTTTAAATTTTTTTATTGTACTTTAAGTGAAACTTTACAATTCAAGTTAGTCTCATACAAACATTTATACATACATTGTTATGTGACCCTAGTTGCTCTCTCTATACTGTGACAGCACACTCCTCCTTTCCACCCCTGATTTTCTGTGTCCATTCAACCATCTCCTGACCCTCTCTGCCTTCTCATCTCATCAAGTATCATTTTATGTCTCGTAGTCCAGTCCAATCTTTGTCTGAAGAGTTGGCCTCGGGAATTGTTTTAGTTCTGGGCTGACAGAGAGTCCTGGAGCCATGCTTTCTGGGGTTCCTTCAGTCTCAGTCAAACCATTAAGTCTGGTCTTTTTACTAGAATTTGAGTTCTGCACCTCACTTTTCTCCTGCTCTGTCAGGGACTCTCTGTTGTGTTCCCTGTCAGGGCGGTCATTGGTGGTAGCCAGGCACCATCTTGTTCTTCTGGTCTCAGGCTATGGCAGGTTTTGATTTTAAATTGACATGTTGTTGTTGTTAGGTGCCATTGAGTCAGTTCCGACTCATAGCGACCCTACGTACAACAGAAGGAAACACTGCCAGGTACTGCGCCATCCTCATGATTATTATGCTTAAGCCCACTGTTGCAGCCACTGTGTCCATCCATCTCGTTGAGGGTCTTCCTCTTTTTCACTGACCCTCTACTTTACCAAGCATGATGTCCTTCTCCAGGGACTCGTGTCTCCTGGTAACATGTCCAAGTTATGTGAGACGAAGTCTTGCCATCCTCTCTTCTAAGGAGCATTCTGGTTGTACTTCCTCCAAGACAGATTTGTTCGTTCCTTTGGCAGTCCATGGTGTATTCAATATTCTTTGCCAACATCACAATTGAAAGGTGTCAATTCTTCTTCCATCTTCCTTATTCATCTTCCAGCTTTCACATGCATATGAGGCGACTGAAAACACCATGACTTGGGTCAGGCACACTGTAGTCCTTAAAGTGACATAAAGATTGACATAGTACAGAACATAAAATCTTTGTCAGAATGAATTCATTTTCATTAATTCCTGGAAATATTCAGACATTTAAATTTATATAAGCACTTATTTATCACTAAAGCAACTAGAATAACATTTTTTGAAGAAATATTATAATCTAACTTAATAATACTATCTGGAGGTTGGAAAATATTCCATTTTCATAAACCTATCTACTGAAATTTAAAATAATTTGTCCTTTTTAAGATCTTTTTATACCCATCAAAAGAAACAATCCATCATTTTCAGTGCAACTTTTCAAATAGACCAACTTGTATCAAAGTTTCTCAGAGTTGTTACTAAATGCCCAGATCATAAGACAGGTGCAAGAAGTAGTTTTTTCTTAGAAGAGAAAAGAATTGAGATTTAAGACAGCTTCATGAAAAATAGCAACTGCCAGCCATGGCCTCCATCCTGATACAAGACAGAAACTCAGACACAGTGGTCTAGACAAGAGGCAAGCTCTCAGAACAAAACAAGACAAAAAAATCACATAAACTCACTGGTCTTTGACGTCAGCCCACAAATCAGGCATATACAGAACCACAGAAACAAGTAACCCAGTTTCTTAAAAAATGTACAGCAATTCTTTGGCAAGATTGACCCAATTCCAACCATCCCTCGTAACCATCAAAGATTGTATCTTTTTGTGTGGGAGGGGTCGGGGGGAATACTAAATAGACAATAGATAAGTGGTAACTTTGGTGAAGGGTAAGACAGTACACAGTACTGGGGAAGCCAGCACAACTTGTACAAGGAAAGGTCACGGAAGCTCCATAGACACATCCAAACTCCCTGAGGGACCAAATTGCTGGGCTGAGAGCTGTGGGGACTGTGGTTTCAGGGAACATCTAGCTCAATTGACATAACATAGTTTATAAAGAAAATGTTCTACTTTCTACCTTGGTAAGTCGTTTCTGGAGTCTTAAAAGCTTTAAAAAAAAAAATGCTGTCGGTTTGGTCAGTGTTTTGTTGTCCAATGTATGTCTGTTGCATCTCATGTGCCAGCTTATCCTTTCATGGGTGTCTTTCTATTGGTGGTTAGTGCCCCGGAGGCTTTTAAGATGCTAAAACCAGTAACCACATATTTTTGCAGCTTAAAAACTCTGAGATTCCTTTGTAACAACAATATGAAACTTAATTTCTTTCCTTCTGAAACAAGCTCATACCTTCTTGTTAATTCTGCCAGCTAAAGACCTAGTCTTTTACAACTTAAATCAATTTCAATTAAGCAGCTGAGTTGCAACGCAAAACGTTGAGCTCAAGACTTGAGAGTTCTTAGTTACCACAGCCCTGAAGAAACCAGAGAAAAGCAGGAAGCAAAAAGAATGCTGTATGGTTTGGGCCTGGTTCCTGATTTCCTCCAAAGATTCGAGGATGTGGGGAGATGCCTTCAAGGTACTACTTCTGATGCCATTTTCTGTTAAAACAAAAATCATATAAAGCCAATAATAGATATTGGTTGAAGTTTATTGAATATATTATTTGCAAATAGGGGTAACATTTGTTAGAAATATTACGAAGATGAGAAGAACTTCCAAAATTCGTATACCAAATCTTATCGCCATTGCCATGGAAAAAAAGATGGGAACAAAATTGATAAACAAATATGTGGTCAGGAAGAATTTTTATTTAGCATTGTCTTAAGGAACAATTAAAATAATTACTGATTTACCCTAAACATAGCTCCTAGTCTGACCTTTGGAGGCTGTTTCCCAAAACTGCTCGAATTCTTCAAAGTGCCCAAAGCCAAAAACAAAAAGTTCCTACTAGTTTACCTGGACTATTATTTGATTCAAAAGTGGCTTTTAGGAACAATGTTTTTTAAGGCTCAAGGTTCAAAAGAACATCTAAGGGCAATGGCCTATGTGGGTTACCCCAACTTCCATGAAACCCAGAAATCTAGATTCCAGGAAAATTAAAATTGTTTAGTCAGTCCTCTTAACTGTACCAGAATCTAACTCCTACCTACACCTGCTAAGGAACAATCAATGCGCTAAAAGCAATAGACAATTTTTAGTTATTATAATACCCCACATTTCTGAAATTTTTGGCACCATGAATGTTTCCTGTCTTTCTTGAAACACTACCTTATTTTAGCTTTGTTGATACCAAATTCCTATTATTTTTCTCCTGTTTTTCTGATACTATTTTCTGGAAACCTTTGTGGGCATATTTCCTCTTCTTTTCCTTCAAAATTGGTGTTTCTTATAAATATCTATTTGTCCTTCTATGATTTACCACATTTTTTTTCATGTTCATAAATCTAATATTACCTATATTTTGAGGGCAGAAGTATTAATTTGGAGTCCCCTGAGACAATGATTAGTAATTTATATGTGAGAGGATCTCAGGAAACAATGATAGGTGAGTATAAAATGAGACAAGGATGAGAAGGAAGGCAAAAAAGGGTGTATTGTCAGACAATTTACTACTGTGGGAAACTGGAGGTAAATGCTGCTGGCTAATTCTTAGAATCAGAGTAGATTATATGATTCAGTTACCAACCAAAGCTGCAAGAAAGTGAGTGTTTTTATGCAGAGTCTCATAGAAGAACTGCTCCTAGAGTTGTTAATTTCCCAGCACTTTTGGCCTGTATGCAGACAGAGAGGGTACAGTAATCCAGAACAATCTCTCAGGCAAAGAGACATAAGTGTTGGTAGCAGCAAGTTGGGTGAGCATATGTAGAAATGGGGAGGGTGGAGGGAATGTGGGTGGGGCAGCCTCAATATCTGCTGCGGTCCATCTTTTGTACCACTTCCATCAAACCATAAACCACATAAAGCTTACACCTTACGAGCCTTGTGGCGCAGTGGTTAAGAACTCGGCTGTTAACAAAAAAGTTGGCAGTTCAAATCCACCAGCTGCTCCTTGGAAACCCTATGGGGCAGTTCTACTCTGTCCCATAGGGTTGCTATGAGTTGGAATCTGCTCAACGGTAACTGGTCTCTGGTTTATCACTGATTCTCTAAGGTAGCGACCATTCACAACTTTAAGAGAAAAAAAAGAAAAGCTAGTTTATTGGGACAAGCCACACTCTCTGCTGATCCCTTCAATTGATCCCAAGTCTGTAACAATATCATCATCTCCTTTCTCTATCATACATTCTAAACTTCCTTGCTATGGAATAAAACTTTTATTAAAAACAGATATTTACTTTTATTTCAAGAGGCTTTTCTTATACACAAACCTGAAAATTCCTAACCCATAATTATTTTTTCCTTTGGCTTCTCTCACCTTTTTTTTTTTTTTTTTCTCCCCTACCCAAAGTTGCTGATTGACTTTTCTTTCATGTTTGAAGAGCAGTCAATAACAAAACCATTACTTTGTAATTTAATGAAAAAGACTCTGGGCTTTTCCAAATTTCAGTTTCAAGAGGTTTCATAGCTAACAATGGGTAAATTCAGGAGTCTCTTTTTAATGCTAAGTAACCATTAAGTATTTTATCATCATGGAAACTTGTATTTATTAAGCAAAAACTATTTAAGTCTCCATGAGTTCTTCATTATCTAGAAGTAGGTTCCTCTTGCAGGAAAACATTGCCCCAATTTGCAAATTGTTTATTAAATTATACAGCAATCAAATATTATGTAATTTTTTGAATTAATGCAAGATTTTATTTTTTAACATTACTCTCTGTCAGCACTTCTGCTGGTCTAGGTTGCTTGCTCAGTGGATAACATAGACCTGTATCCCTGGGGGCTCCAGTCCCTGATACAATGCTTTGTCATATTATTATTGCTAAAATTACACATTCAAGTGCACACTCATGGAATCCACTGAACATAAGTAAAACTCCTTGCTCCTCACCCTATGTGGCAGAAGCATTAGCTTCTTTATCATAGTCAAGGCCATTTCTCCTCACAGGAAAGTAACTCCTTTCTTTACCTACAGATCTCATGTTACAAGAGCCCAAACTGAGCATTAGCCACAGTAGCTTTAATTTTAGTGGAATACATATTGTATCCAGTGGTAGAAGTGTTCTCCCTCATTCCTAGAAACCAGGGACTGTAAACCAGAAGGATTTAGAGTTGGAAACACAAATCACCCAAGTGCGTGATTGTCAGTGATAGTCAGAGGGTCTACCCCTTATTCTATCCCTTGGCTCCCTGATTACATGGGTCACTTGGAGATTGTGTTAAAATTCCAATTCTGATTCAGTAGTTCTAGGGTAGAGCCTACAAGTCTGAAACCTTAATATGTTTCCAAGTGATGTACAGTGGCTGCCAGCTACTGCTGCTAACCAAAATGTCGGCAGTTTGAATCCACCAGCTGTGGTTCTACTCTGTCCTGTAGGATCGCTATGAGTCATAATCAACTCCATGACAATGGGTTTTGGTTATTGCTGCTTGTCCATGGGCCACAAGTTGAGTAGTAAAGCTATGATCATCGAGGTTTTTACCTCTGAGCAGTATGATCCTTGCCATTTGCCCAGAACTTGAACTAAATATTTTCAGAATCCCATCCTGAGAATTTGCTTTCTAGGACCATCATAGAATCTTTCTGATTCCTCCTCACTTTCTATTCCTAGTCAGTCACTAAGACTATGGATCAATGTCTTTTATCTGTATCTCCAAATTTAAACGCATAATTGTTATAGTACAATCCATTTCTACAATGTCGATAGACAAATCTAAATTATAATTCTGATCATATTAATTTCTGATTAGTACATTTTTAAAAGGAACCACTTGCCCTACCGAAGATGCCCAAATTATCCTTCATGTATGACAAAACCCTGAATATTTACTTAACTCCCAGAATTCCTGTATTTCACCACCTCTAAAACTCTAGTATCCAATCATAATTTTTAGTAGTTAACTATTGATTACCAGAAAGAGGTGTACATGTGAATGATAATACAGAATCTCCAAGGAAACAACTCAAATATGGTATAAAATGAATGTCATATGAATGTATCTTGTTAAAATTAATAGTTAGGAACATTTTTAATTCATATTCAACTCAACATTTCTATAAGATATATGAGTAAAATGTAAGATATCTCCATTTTATAGGAAAAAAGAAATTGGACTAATGTTTAAGAAACTTGAATTATTACTATCTTACATTTATAGACTAGCTTGAAAAGAATTACATAATTTACCCAAAATTCTACAGCCTTTAATGATAAAGAGTTTTGTTTTTTTTTTTAAATTCTGTCTGACTCCAAATCTAAGCACAACTTTATGCTTCTGTCATATGCAGATCGTATACTTAAGAGATTTTGATTGCTTTATGTATTGTTATATGACTAGTGGCTGGCCCAATTATAAAGATGAGATATTTATACTTAATCCAGTATTATTTCCATTGCTTATCATGGCCTCAAATTTTTCACCATGACTGTGGTTATTATACCCTTGATTTATTTAGTATATGTGTGTGAATTATAAATTTTCAGGAAAATATTACATTAGATTTATGTTATATTTCTTTAGTTTCCCATATTTTAAACAGTATGAGTTCAATACTAATGTACTGTCTTTAAAAAGTATATATATACATTCAAGACTTGCATTTCAAACCATTTATCTCTGAACAGAAACCTTCTACCTTAGCCAGGTGTTTACTTTATCATGGGCTGTATATGCAATATCATATGTCTAAGTCAAATTAATCACCTTTATAGGTACCTAATTGTTACTGGTGCTTTCCACAGATTTTCTTTTTTACATTTCCCTGGACACTCTTTACTTTTTGAGGATTTCTGAGTTACTGATACTGTCTCCGTTTTTCAACTTCTTAAATGGCCACTCCTTCTAATCTTTGTTTCAGACTTTGTTTTTGCTATTTATCCTAAGGTCTACATTTTAATTTTTCTGACTATTATTCTTGGCATATTCCAAGAACACATATATAAGCGATGGAAACGAGTTTGGACTTTATCCAGAGGAATCAGGAAATAACAGAATCAGTATAATGGTCTAGAAAGCTTTGCCTGTCTACACTGTGGAAAACAGATTGCAATGTGAAAGTTTAGTGTGGGATTCTGCTGAGATGAACACCAGGGCACACAGAACTCTACATTGTTCATTTCATCTAAGTCTAATTGAGCCATGTGACTTGGGGTCTCATTCTGGAACAATCACAAGTCTGTTTCTAAACCCTCTCTGTGTTCCTGACTCCTCATCTGACTATAACCCTTTCATGATTAACTGAATGTCCTTTCTGAAATATACTGTCATCAGCATTATGTCAGGGAATAAGTTTTTTCTTTAAAGTATGAAGAAATCAAACAGACACAGAAATCTCTTAGCATTTAAGGAATGGAGGAGGGGCCCAGATGTAAAACATCTGATAAAGGGTTTGTGGCAGAAATAGTTAACTGCTGAACCAATCCTCATTTTCAAACCTCTGTTACTTCTTTCTACTAAAGATATAGCAAAAGCTAAATATAGTCAACTGCCATGTACCATCAGTGATTCATCCTGAAAATCAGATGTTCTGCCTGTAAACAATAACTTGAAGCCTATATTTATTATTTTAAAACTGCAACATTATGATGTGTTATATTCTACATTTCAACCTCAAATCCCTAACCAATTTTCCTAATGGGAAAATACCTATATACATAAAAAATTATCTTATAGGAGAGAAAATGCTGAAAGTGTTGCATCTTGTCACCACACAACTAATGAAATTGTTAATGAACCGTTGCTTTGTACTCAGTAAGGTGGCAGCTCTTTGTGCCAGATGCAGCCTCCCGGATGCTGTTGTGTGAGAAATATAATCCCATATTCATTCAAGCCGCAGAAAGTCAAGGTTTTTCTTAATTTAAGGCAAGAGGCTTTCTAAGTGATAACCAGCTATCAAGTAGAAAACTACCAGAAGGCAGTATTCAAATTCAGACACAGGAATATACATTCCCATAAACAAATCAGACCCAAAACAGGAAAGAATACTATCCGTCTACTATCTTGCTTGGAAACCCTGGTGGCATAGTGGTTAAGAGCTGTGGCTGCTAACCAAAAGGTCAGCAGTTCAAGTCCACCAGGAGCTCCTTGGAAACCCTGTGGGGCAGTTCTACTCTGTCCTATGTGGTTGCTATGAGTCGGAATCAACTCGACGGCAATGGGTTTGGGTTTTTTTGGTTTACTGTCTTTATTAACTAGAAACCAAATCTAACATAAGCAAACATTTATTGGAAAGAAACTTGATAGCTTACACAGCTGAAGAGGATCTTCAGCATAAGGCAATGTGGAAATCATGAAAGAGGTTGGCTTTGGGGCTGGCAAGGTAGCAGAAGCTTGTGAATGTCACTTTGCATTATTACCTTCGGATAACTCTGCTCAAGTTTCCTTTATTTCTGTCTGCTGAATACTCAGACTTCTGAAGAGTGAGTCTCTTTTGCATTGTGTCTGGTGTTCACCCTTCTGGAGATAGTACAAGTAGTCCCTATATGAAAAAATACCGAAGAGATAAAACCACACCACACACTCACACACATGCAAAAGTTTTTCCTAGGTTCTACCCACTGGTTATCAAACAAATGTACTTGTTCACACCTGTGCATTCACATGCACTTTTAGTATTAGACAATCCCAAAAAAGTGCTCTTGGACATTATGGAATGTCTTCTTCATGGGAGAATATAGAGTCACTTACATTCAGTGGCGTTTTTATGGATTCTTTGTAATCTCAGGTGGGTCTCATTCGTTCTCTAATATAAACACAATAGTAGGAAAAAGGTAGAGGAGAGAAAAAATTAAAATAGTATACCATATTTGCTCAATTCTTGGTGTATGTGTGTGTACGTGTGTGTGTCTGTATGTCTAGCAAGCAAGGAAATACAGAAGTGTATACTGTCTTTTTGCAAATGGTATTTATGTTTTCCATGCTCCATTTTCAATAACTTACTTCTTACCTTCAAATGGACCTTCAGCTGAACAGGAAACTTTGGTAGGTAGAGTGAGGCAAATCTTCAATCCTAAGTAGAATTGTTTAAGATTAATTAACTCAGCCAACACCACAAAATTTTGCCTTTTTTCTTATTTATGCTAGGAGGCAGTATCTGCTTTTAATTGTGTGGAAATATTATTTTTTTCTAGCTAAAATGTTCCTGCTCATTTATCCTAAAAGTTTTATACATGAATAGAAATATTCATATTAGTCACAGGAATTAAAAGCACTAATTTTGTGAGTGCTGTAATCATGGAATTTCATCACTGAGGGACAGAGAGTACATCTCAATTCCCACCTGAACTTGTAGGCTCCTGGACTGATGTATTATGGTTTTTCTGTAAAAAACACCATTTATTAAATACTTGTTCATATAAAATAGTACATCTTATATGACAGTACACTGTTTTTCTCTCAGCTGACCGCTTACTCAATTGCTCAGTGGGCCATTCTCTTTTTTCTTATGAGGCCTGCTGTTCTGTATAAATCAGGTATAGAATTAGACTACCTAGGTGTCAACCTTGGTATATGCATATATTTTTTCAGTGAATTATAATCATAGTTAAAGAGTAATATATGGAATATTGTAATGAAGTTTAAAGGTTTCAGGGAATTCCCCGCTATGTTGAAAGCAGAGACACAAGAAGGCAGAATGTAAGACCTTATTTATAATAAGTACATTTCTAATGAAGAAAAAAGAACTACTCTATTGACAGTGGAAGAAAACCAATATAATCTGTGCTGGGAATGAGATGAAAATCTTAAATACAAGGAAAATACAGGAGCAGATTACTCACAATCCTAAAATGTATACAACCACCATACTGTTCTCCCCACCCTGGTCCAAATCTTTTTTTAAATTAAAGTTGCAGTTCTTTATAACCAGTTGAGGCATCATGGTCACAAATTGATTTGATGCACTGAACACTAATGACCAAAGACAAGAAGAGTTGTGGGAGGGCATAAAGGACATCATACATAAAGAAAATGAAAGCACATTAAAAACACAGGAGAAAAAATTGATGTCAGAAGAAACTCTGAAACTTGCTCTTAAGCACAGAGTAGCTAACGGGAGTGGAAAAAATGATAAAGTAAAAGAACTCACCAGAAGATTTCAGAGGGCAGCTGTAGAAAACAAGGTAAAATTTTATAATGAAAGGTGCAAAGACCTGGAGTTAGAAAACCAAAAGGGAAGAATACAATCTGTATTTCTTAAGCTGAAAAAACTGAGGAGAAAATTTATATCTTGATTTGCATTACTGAAGGATTCTATAAGCAAAAAATTGAATGATGTGGGAAGCATGAAGAGAAGATGGAAGGAATACCCAGTCATTGTAGCAGAAGGAATTGATGGATGTTCAACCATTTTAGGAGGTAGCAAATAGTCAAGAACAGCTAGTAATGAAGGAAGATGTTTACGCAACACTGAAGGCTTTGGTGGAAAACAAGGTTCCCAGAATTAATGGAATAACAATAGATGCTTCAACAAACAGATGCAATGCTGGGAGTGCTTACTCATTTATGTCAAGTAATTTGAAAGACATCTACCTGGCAAACTGACTGGAAGAGATACATATTTGTGCCCATTCCAAAGAAAGGTGATCAAATGGATTGCAGACATTATCAAACAACATCATTAGTATCACATGCTAGCAAAATTTTGCTTAAAATAATTAAAAAATGATTGAAACCATATATCAACAAGGAACTGCCAGAAGTTCAAGTTGGATTCAGAAAAGGACATGGAACAAAGGATACCATTGCTGACATCAGATGCATCTTGGACGAAAACAGAGAATGCAAAAAGATATTGACCTGTAGTTTATCAACTTTGTGAAGGTGTTTGATTCTGTAGACCATAACAAATTATGGAACATAATTTAGAATATTTAGTAAAGTTGAAAATGTTCAGTCACTTCTCTGAATTTTCTTTCCTACCCCTATGAAGTTATTTGTATAGATTATGACAAACACTAGTGTGGTATTTCCTATTTAACTTGTCAGAGAACCGGATACTTGAATATATTCAGAAGGTATAGCTGGGCTTCTACTGAAGGTCTGACTCTGTCTCTAGCTGGAGTAGATTACTGTTACAGTCACCTTTGACCCAAGGCTTCTACACACCCTTTTCTCTTTCCTTTTCTTTGACCAACTTCTCTTATTTCTTGCTTGTCATGGATTGAATTGTGTCCCCCCAAAATATCTGTCAAGTTGGCTGGGCCATGATTCCTAGTATTGTCTAATTGTGTACCATTTTGTAATCTGATGTGATTTCCTTATGTGTTGTAAACTCAATCTCTATGATCTAATAAGATGGATTAGCGGCAGTTACACTGATGAGGTATACAAGACTGGATAGAGTTTTAATCCAATCTCTTTTGAGATATAAAAGAGAGAAGTGAGCAAAGACACATGGCAACCTCATGCCACCAAGAAAGCAGTCCTGAGTGCAGAGTGCGTCCTTTGGACCTGGGGTTCCTGCTCAGAGAAGCTCCCAGACCAAGGGAAGATTGATGACGCAGACGTTCCTCCAGAACTGACAGAGAAAGCATTCCCCTGGAGCTGACGCCCTGAATTTCGACTTATAGCCTACTGGACTGTGGCTCTTTTGTTAAAGCCATCCACTTGTGGTATTTCTGTTATAGCAGCACTAGATGACTAAGACATTGCTTAAGTCTTATACTCTGTGTGAATAAGTTCTTGTTCTTTATATGACACTATTAACCATCAGCTGACTGGTAACATACTATTAGAGTAAAATACAATACTTTCAGAGGCTAATAGAGTTTCCTGAGATCATATTTTGGAAAAAAACTCATCTTACTGTTTTGTATAATCAATGAGAGTTGATGTTGTTGTTAGGTGCTGTTGAGTTGGTTCCAACTCATAGTGACCCAGTGTACAATAGAATGAAACACTGGAGATATTGTATTTTTATTTCTGTAATTTTGTTTGGAAATTTTAGGAGATATTGGTATACCAGCGATGTGTGCCTTTTCTATTTGTAGATGTCAGTTATTAGAGATCTTATTAAATGGTGTGTTATATGTAAAGGACCAATTGTATAGTCGTAGACTTACATGAAATCATATTACAATATGAGTCACAAAGATGCACATGTCTCTGTCATGTCCACACACAGTCACTCTGATGCTTGGACATCGTGTTTCTGGAAGTTAACAACCCCCTACTACCCAAATCATGGGGTGAGAAAAGTGAAATGGGCATTTTGAATTGTACAGTTTTTAATTTAGCATATTGTTGAAATGCTAAGGACAGATAAAGCAAAGAAGACAGGCAAATAAATTGGGTTGCAAACAGAAACGTAAAGTATAAAATTATGCAGTTGCTTTTCATGGGATGGACTAGAGTAGAATATTGAATTACTCTGAGTCAATGGGTTTCTGAGAAAACATCTGTAAGTCAAATTTAAAAAGAGAATAGAGAATTATCCACATAATTAATGGAAAACAAATCATTTCTATTAAAGACCAAGAATTTATAAAGAAATCTACCTACATTGATTAAAGCCACAGGATAAATGTTCAACTGTCCATTTCACTTCACTGGTATAGACAGAACCCAAGAATAGGTCATGTCACCTGGGTGAGAGGAATTGAATTTGACAGAGGATGGAGAATGGGGTTACTATATACTGAATTGCTGCTTCAAGTGCAATTATCTATTCATGATACTAATCCAATACAGTTCTCCCAGCCTCTGGTTTTATTCCATATACCTTTTCTTTTCTACATTGTCTTGTTGACAACAAGTGTTTTATTTGCTTCTATCAAAATCTCCTTTTGTTCAATCTCAGTAGTTTTTTACTGAAATGTTTTTATTGAAAAGTAATGGATTTTCTCCAATGGATGCCAAATGAATGGTAAAAGGCACTATTTTTTTTAGTATATATCAGTCTTCATACCACAAAACTTCTTGGTAAAGTGAAGGGTATTCTGTAATAAATATATACATTCTTAAAAAAAAAACAGAATAAATTCTAACCATTTTTTCATAATTATTTTTTAAATTACAGAAATTATCCCTATGAACAAAATTGATATTATTGGGGTTAGTCCATTAGCAATATTATTAATCGCATGATTTTGATTATGGATACAAATGTAGGACTTCATAAAAGAAATTTTTAGGTATTATCTAGTATCAGTTTTGGAAAAAAATTACATTTGAAATGATTATCAGGATTACTTAAACTGTACAACTGTTGTAACATTGGCATGGTGACAACATGAAAGACAGATGGAAAACAATATCAGATTATTTTAAGTTATATGAAATTTCAAGTACCTCTGCTGGCCTTGTAAAAATAATTTATCCTCAAATCACTTAAAAGAATCATTAAGAAATTGGAGTCACCAAAAAATTATTACATTATTTTTAACACTGCTGGAGTTTTGAAAATATTCAGAAATTTCTAAACTTTAAATATCACTGTTTCTAAAGAGCTTTAAATATAACTATAGCAGATGCTATCAATGCTCCATCCATAATGCTGTGCCTTCACTCCCAACAGCCAGCACCTGCATTTCTTTGTAAGTGACCTGACCTAGCATTCCAAAACTTATTATCCCCATGTGTACTGAGAATTTAAGTGACTGGAAATTCATGTCCCCCAGAAGATAGCCTTAAACAAATGTTCGAAATCCTTTGCTATTGATTAGGACAACCTATTGGGGAGCTACATGATCTCCAAAATTCCAATGCACATTTGAATCATAGTTACCACCTGTGGAACTTTGCTTGATATTGCGCCTTTATCTGTGCTCCTTAGCTTCTTACTTCTTCACTCCCATACTAGGTCACTTGTCATTCCCATAACATTTGCTATGTACTTCCACATAAATCCTTGTTTCAGCATTTACTTCTTGGAAATCCAGACTGAGACACCTGATTCCAGAAGTGCTTCTATGTAGCAAACTCAAAGGATTGGATAACACTCTTGCTAGATGAAAGCATGGGTCTCATTGTTTGTAGTAAGTTGAGTAGTGATCATCACTGCTATGCTATAGCAATGTGGTTGCTAAGACTGCCTATAGGGAATCGAGATGTGATTCAAGCTGTACTTGCTTGTGAAAAATTTTTAGATTTGGATATATATTGAGAAAATAGTAATTAAAATGGCAGTGGAGCTGGTTGAGTTTGCTAAGCAGCACTGGTGTCCTGAAGAAGGAAAACTAAAAACTGAGGTGACCTAATTATCAACTCAGGGCATGTTGAACAAGTCAAAATACCTCCATGAGCATGTAAAGAGACCCTCTCCTCCAGAAGCCAGAAACTTTGATCATAAGGCTAGCAGAACTAGAGAGGGGGCTAAATTTGAATAATTAAAAAAGCACCTATGCCTAAGTCAGGGCTTTCTAGACCAGGAGAGATGTTAATATATGCCGTTACAAAACTGGGCTATCCAATGCTAATTGAAGAGGTAAAATTCTGGAAAAATGGAGACCAGGTGGTAGTAACTATTGGAGGGAGGGTGGACATAATTAGCATAACTGACTCAAGATCTGATCACAGTCATGGGACATGACCCACAAAGAACTATGGGAATGACCCATTGATACTAGTGTTCATTGGCATAATATGGATCAACAGTCAGAATTGTCAATTCATGCATTTGATTAAAAACAAAAAAGCAGAAGTATGATCAGTAGGCTTATTTTATCTGCTTTAGTGGAAAATTGCAGTCTCTCACCCATTACCAGGTCTGAGACATTCCTCAGTTTCAGCCACAATCAACTGAAGAGAAGCTGAGATTCCTTGAAGGACCATGACATGAGACAGAAAATGTATGCTGTTGTTGTCATCCCAGTCTTCTCCAACATCATTTATAGCCATTCACCAAAATAATTCTACACTGGAGAGAGAAATACTCAGAATTGACAAGAGATGTTCAACATTGTGTCCAAGTTAATGTTGGTAACAGTGACTCCATTTTATGTGAAGGTATATGGAGGCCAGATGATTAAGAAAGGCCTGACCAAAGCATGTCTCTTAGTGGTTCCAGTGCATCCAAAGTAACCATTTCCCAATCCCTGAGTATATATCAAAATGGATATGCTTGTCATATGGAAAAACCTCCGTTAATTCTTTGACCTATGGCATAAAGTCTCTTGAAATTGACCAAGATTGTAAATCAGAAACTGTGCCATATATTGAGGAGAAAGGCAGACTTTATTGCCACTGCCAAAGATGTAGATGATAAAGGGATGGTTGTCCATGCCATGTCCCCATTTAATTCATAATCTAACCAAACAAACAATGAATAAGGAAGACCAAAAAAGAATTGATGCCTTTGAATTATGGTGTTGGTGAAAAATATAGATAGAATAGACAGTGGGCTGCCAGAAGAAGGAAAAAATCTGTTTTGGAAGAAGTAAAGTCAGAACGTTCCTTAGAAGCAAGTATGGTGAGATTCTGTCTCATGTACTTTGGACATGTTATCAAGAGGTACCAGTTCCTGGAGAAGGACAACATGCTTGTTAAGTAGAGGGTCAGCGAAAAAGAGGAAAAATCTCAAAGAGTTGGATTGACAGTGGCTGAAACAATAGGCTCAAGTATAACAACGATTGGGAGGATGGCGCAGGACCAAGCAGTGTTTTGTTCTGTTGTACATGGGGTTGCTATGAGTTGGAACCAACTAGATGGCACCCAACAACAACAGCAACAACGACAACACCTCAGATGGAGGAGCCCTGGTGGCGCAGTGGTTAAGAGCTCAGCAGCTAACCAAAAGGTCAAGAGTTCTAACACACTGGTGATTCCAAGGAAAAAAATTATGGTAGTCTGTTTCTGTAAAGATTACAGCCTTGGAAACCCTGTGGGACAGGTCTACTCTGTCCTTCTGGGTCTCTCTGAGTCAGAATTGACTCAAAGGCAATGGGTTTGGTTTGAACTCTCCAATGTGCTTTCGTTGCTCACAACCTTTTGTTGCTGAGTGCCTTTGTGGGAGAAGTGCCTGCAGTCTCCTGGAGATCATGTGACCTGCCAATGCAGGGGTAGCTGGAGTGCCTTGGAATTTACAATCCCTTACGAATAGCCTTTAAATAGCTTCTGATAATATGGGACAAATGATTTGGACCCTACTGAAGTATGACGTACACTGTTTCCTGACCTCAGTGGGACTTTATATGGCAAACATATGACTTCCTCTCCTTCACAGATGTACTTTCTCACACTATACTGGTCTTCCTTGGAAATAATTCCTAATAAATCATGTTTATAGAATTCCTCAGGGTTTGCTACTGGGAACCCAGCCTATGACAAAATACAGTCTATTGAAACCACCTAATTGGCAAAATAATGTTCCAGACTTTTACTAGATTAACCACAAGTTAAAGCAAAATGACCTTCATGATACTAAGAAATGATAAGATAATAACATGACATAAATGCTTTCCTTAGTGAATATTCACCTGTCTAGCTTTTCTCGTCCTTTCTGCCATAAATGCTTATATAGATGATAATAAATTATAATAACATTTTTGAAATCTATGATCATATTAGTCATGAAAACAAAACAAAATAAACAAACTTGGTTTCTTTTGATAGTCACCTTTGGCCTGAATATATCCTTCACAGAAAGAAAACATTTATGTTACAAAACTGTAAATGAAGGTAGTTGAGGTAAGTGCTCTTTGACAGTTTTTTTTTTTTTTAACAAATTTTTGAAATACACTCATGCAGGAACTAAATTACTTGCTTTCTCTTATCTATGTAAAATTTCACTATAAATTATTTAATACGCACACAAAGGTAAACAGAATTTTTTTTTAAATGATCTCAAGAAGTTAATCATTACTGACACAGTTATGAGTATAATTGAAACATCTCAATGACACCCTTCTTTCTCCTTTATTTTACCTTATCAATTTTATTAGACATAATTTACATATAATAAACTATAAATCTAACACATACGATTTCATGAATTTTGAGAGTTGTACAAGCCTGTGAAACCACCATCACAGTCAAGATAGAGAATATTTTAATCACCCCTGTTATGGTTTGAATTATGTCCCTTTCAAAATAAACGTGGAAGTCCTGTCCCTTGTACTTGTAAATATGACCCTGTTTGGAAATAGGCGATTCCTTTTGTTATGTTAAAGAGATCATAGCAGAGTTGTTGTTGTTGCTGGGTGCTATCAAGTCAATTTTGACTCATAGCAACTCCATGTGACACAGTGGAACTGCCCCATAGGATTTTCTTGGCTGTAATCTTTATGGAATCAGATCACCAGGTCTTTCTCCATGGAGCGGGTGGTTTGAACTGCCAAACTTTCAGTTAGCAGCCAAGCACTTAACTGTTTACACCACCATGGCTCTTTATACTGGAGTGGGGTGAGTCCTAAACCAAATTACTTCTGCATGGTGTCTTATAAAAAGAGCAGAATAGACACGGGTACACAGAGGGAGAAGATGGATGCCATGTGGAGACCTGTCTGCAAGCAAAGGAATGACAATGATTGCCAGTAGACACCAGTTACTAGCAGAGAGGCCCAAAAAGGAATGAACATAGTCAAGACCCTGATTTGGACTTTCCGCCTCTCTAACTGAGAAAATAAATTTCTGTTCTTTAGAGTCACCCACTTGTATTTTTTGTTACCGCAGCACTCGGTAACTAAGACAGCTCCCAAAACTCCCTCATATTGCTTTGTAGTCCGTATCTCTCTCTGTCCTGTCCCCTGCAACCACTGATCCATTTTCTGTCACTATAGTTGGTTTTCCTTTTTATATAAATGGGATCAAATTATATGCAATATTTTGTGACTGACTTCTTTCACTCAGCATAGTGATCTTGAGATTTATCCACGTTGTTGTGTGTAATACTAGTCATCTTATTTATCACATAGGATCCTGTGAATGTTTAATCTAGCTTTCCTGAAAGATGACACCTTAGACATCAAAACCATAATACAATACTTTTAACTAGATTAAAGAACTTAATCAGTTTTCACCATGTTTTTATATGCATTTGTGTGTGTGTGTGTAGTTCTAAGCAATTCTGTCCCATGTATAGATTTGTTAACTACCAATGAAATAGAGATACCGAATTGTTCTATCACCACAAATAAATTCCTAATGCAACCCCTTTATATTCTCAACCAAACCCTAACATTCGTGTCTCATGGCAAACACTATTTTTCTCCGCTTGTATAGTTTTGTCATTTGAAGAATGTTTTATAAATAGAATTATACAGTTTTTGATCACTTAATATTGACTCATTTTCACTGAACCTAATGACCTTGAGGTCCATCTGTGTGCTTGCATGAATCAATAGTGCATTCCTTTTTACTATTGAGTAATATTCCGTTATATGGATACAGCTTATTTTATTTTCCTTTCACCCTTTGATGGACATTTAATCTTGCAGTTTTGGCCATTATAATTAAATCTACAATGAATATCCATGTACAAGTCTTTGAGTGGAATATATTTTCCTTTTTCTTTGTTAAATATCAACTTTATAAAAAATTGCTAAATTTTTCCAAATTGTTAGTGCCGTTTTACATGCCATCAGCAGTACATGAGGGTCCTATTTGCTCCATATGCTTGCCAACACGTGGATCGTTTGACAATTTAGTATTTTTATTTTATAATTTATTTTATTTTTCATTGTTGAGAATATACATCAAAACAGACCAATTCACCAGTTTCTACATCTGCAGTTCAATGACATTGATTAGACTCTTCAAGTTGTGCAGCCACTCTCATTTTTTGAATTGTTCTTATAGAACCTTCTGAGTTGCTCTTGTCAGTTTGATCTTATATAGAGAGTTCTGAGAAGAGCACAGTGCTCAAAGTAGATATTCTTTATTAATTAAGCTACACTGAACTGCCCCACAGGATTTCCAATGAGTGACTGGTGGATTTGAACTGCCAACCTTTTGGTTAGCAGCTGAGCTCTTAACCACTGCACCACCAGGGCTCCTTTTTTTTGTTTTGTTTTGTTTTATTCCTTGATTTTAAGAAGATTCAGGGATATTTGGGTATATAATTGTGACTTTAATCTGCATTTCCTAGATAACTGCTAATTTATATTGTGTTGCAGTATTTTCTCTCTTTGGTGGTCAGGAGGTAGCAGACAATCAAGAACAGATGGTACTGAAAGAAGAGGTCCAAGCTGCACTGAAGACATTGGTGAAAAAGAAGGCTCCAGGAACTGACAGTATATCAACTGAGATGTTTCAATGAACGGATGCAGCACCAGATGTGCTCACTTGTCTATGTCAAGAAATGTGGAGGTCAGCTGCCTGGCTAATCAACTGGAAGAGATCATATCTGTGCCGATTCCAAAAAAAGGTGACCCAACAGAATGCGCGATTGTCAAGCAGTATCATTAATATCACATGTGAGTAAAACTTTGCTGAAGAAAGTAAAAAACTGTTGCAGTAATACATCAACAGTGATCTGCCAGAAATTCAAGCCAGATTAAGAAGAGGATGTGGAAGGAGGGATCTCATTGCTGATGCCAGATGCTTCTTGACTGAAAGTAGAGAATACCAGAAAGATGTTTACCTGTGATTTATTGACTATGCAGTCATCTGACTGTGTGGATCATAACAAACTATGGATAACATTGTGAAGAATGGGAGTCCCAGAACACTTAATTGTGTTCATGAGGAACTTGTATGTAGAAAAAGAGGCAGTCTTTCAAACAGAGCAAGGGTATACTGAGTGGTTTAAAATCAGGAAAGGTGTGGGTCAGGGTTGTATCCTTTCACCATGCTTATTCAGTGTATGCTGAGGAAATAATCCAAGAAGCTGGGCTGTATGGAGAAGAAAGCAGGATTGACAGAAGACCATTAACAACCTGCAATATGCAGATGACACACTTACTTACAGGAAGTAAAGTGGACTTGAAGGACTTGCTGATGAATGTAAAAGACTACAGCCTTCAATGTGGATTACACCTTAACACAAAGAAAATAAAAATCATCACAACTGTACCAATAAGCAACATCATGATAAATGGAGAAAAGATCAAAGTTGTAAAAGTTTTCATTTTACTTGGATCCACAATCAATTCCCATGGACATAGCAATGAAGAAATCAAATGACGTACTGTTTTGCATCAGGCAAGTCTGCTGCAAAAGACCTCTTTAAAGTGTTGAAAAGCAAAGATGTCACTTCGAGGACTAAGTTGCACCTGACCCAAGCCATGGTGTTTTCAATCACCTCATGTGCATGTGAAAGCTTGACAGTGAGTAAGGGAGACTGAAGAATAATTGATGGCTTTGAATTATGGTGTTTGTGAAAAATATTGAATGTATCATGGACTGCCAGAAGAAAAAACAAATCTGTCTTGGAAGAAGTACAGCCAGAATGCTCCTTAGAAGTTAGGATGACAAAACTTCACATTATGTACTTTGGAAATTTTATCAGGAGGGACCAGTCCCTGGAGAAGGACATCGTGATCAGAAAAGTAGAGTGTCCAGGCAAAGGAGCAAGACCCTGTATGAGATAGATTGAGACAGTGGCTGCAACAATGGGCTCAAACATAACAATGATTTTGAGGATGTCGTAGGATGGGGCAAAGTTTCTTTCTGTTGTACCTGGGACACTATGAGTCAGAACCTACTGGATGGCACCTAACAACAAGACATGAATGTTACATTGTAGAGGTTCAGGATTCTGTTTAATTGCTCCAAATATTGTTGATTTAAAAAAAAAATCGTTTTTGCAATTAACTTGATAAGACTTAAATTACAGACTGTCACACCTGTATTGAATAGCAGCTCAGAATTCACTTTAGTTCTTTAACCTTTATTTGCAAGCTGCTTAAAGTCTTTCCCACACACCTGAGTTTCAGAAGTCAGCCAGGTAACTGGGTTGACTTTCTATACAGAATTAGTCATTCCTCTTGTCTGGCTCTTTTCTTCCTTGGGTTTTCCTGACACTCTCTGGTGATTGTGCTTTCCCCAAGCCTTGTTCCTTCTCTTGGTTCTTCTAGACAGAAAGAGAGTGAAGTTTTACACTGGAGTTTTAACCAGTTGGAATTTCCCTGAGACAAAAGCTAAAATGAGTGAATTAATTGAGCAAGCAATCAAAGAAACAAGTAAGGAGCTATCTCTGTGTCAGTCTTTCCCTTCTAATTTTAATATTGTTCAAAATCTGACTGCTTTATTTTGGTCTCCTGAGCCTCTAGGTAATCATCAAAACCATTTTACATGATACCCAGAGAGCTGTTATTTACAGGATTATTGGCTTGTTAGAATCCCCTTTTTCTTTATTAGAAATGACAACACTTTCCTTCTATTTATAATTTATTACTTCTACATAGTGTTAATAAATGTATTTTATTTTGTTTATATAAATATTAAAACATTGTATATTTGGCTTTAAGGCTTTTTTTTTAATTTAATATAATTGTATGTTGTTCTTTTCCTAGTGTAATTTTACTTAACAGAAATATACTACTTGTAGTATAATGTATTATTTTAACATTTCACAAACAAGTATAATATTTTTGGTGAATTATATGTGCCCTGTATCAGTATATTATTTTTGTTTTATTTATCTGTAAACAGCCAACAAAGCAGACTGGATTTGGTTGTACACCGCCTCTGTCTAATTAACCAGACTAATATGAAGAATTATGGTTAGGAAAACTGAATGCATTACAATTGTTCTAATAGCTTTCATCAATAATTGTTCAAGTATACTATGTAGTGGTATAAATTTTTTTATTAATTAGATTTTTAATGAGACAAATGTGTTTTGAATGAACATGACTACCGTAAGATTGACAGTGAAGATAAATGTTTAACTTTTTGTCCTCATCAAAAATATCTGTCTTAATGTATAATATTTTCTTAATAAAAACCCAAAACCCATTGCTGTTGAGTTGATTCTGACTCATAGCAACCCTGTAGGACAGGATAGAACTGCCCCATAGAGTTTCCAAGGAGCACCTGGAGGATTTGAACTGCTGAATTTTTGGTTAGCAGCCATAGCTCTTAACCACTATGCCACAAGGGTTTCCTATTTTCTTTATGGGAAACTCAAAAATACCTTACTTAACTTTGAGTGCTGCCAGGCATGAAGAAAGTTAAAATCCCTGACTTAGTTTTTGCATATTCAATATATTTGAATCAAGTAATTGGTAACTAGGATTCTGAAACATTTTCAGCCAACGTGACCTCCTATGTCATTAAAGAATTGACAAACTCTGAAATACCTTGTGATGTTGGCATGGTAAACTATTTATGAATTTATGGTATCTCCAGTCATCCACGAGCAAACTCTAATTGGCTATACTGAATATTAAAATTTCTTTACTGGCCTATGAACAGAAGTTTGTCTATGCACAGTCTTCAAATATTTATTTTAATACAAAATCTCCTCAACTGGAAGTCACATTTGGTATTTTGAAGCATATCTTCCTCACATTTATTCAATTTAATTAAACTGATATATTGGTGTATTGGTATATGTACATTACATATATTTTTAGTTTTGGTATGAAAGTCATGATTATTATTTGCTTTTTTCTAGCTGGTTTTGTTATTAAAAAACCTCCAGATCCCCACAGTTTTGGGTGGTAGCAGTAATTGAAAGAGGAGGTATAAGACTTAGGTTTTAGAAAATGCATGCATGAGTGAGAGACTGATGACTTTTAGACTGGATGAGATAATTTTGACAATATTTGTATTATATTGGTCACATAATATTATACCCTATCTTGCACTGTCTCATTTACAATGAACACTTATTTTTATCAATAAAATAATAATATATACAATATGAATTGTTTAAAATGCAAATAAGAACAGTCTTAATGCAATGTTATCTAAAAGACATATCTTTTCATAATACACCTCACCCTCATTGTTCATGAACTACATATTTGCAAATTTATGTACTCACCAGTTGAGGTCTAACCAGGGCTTTGAACCGGTTTGTTCTGGTTTGAACCCCTCCTGAGAATTTGCATTTCCACCACAGATATACTGAATCAGAATCTACATTTTAACAAGATCCCCAGGTGATTCTTATGTATAACTTCCTGGGAACTTGTTAGAAATGCGATTTCTCAGCATGGAGTTCAAACCGGAACAAAGCAATTTTAAATCTAATAAATCTATGCTTTGTCTTCTTGTTTTAGCTATCATACTGTAAACAAATATCCTTACAAGGTCTATTTAGGGCGACTTTTCACTTTTTTTTTTTTTCTTTTCGTTGGTGATTTCACCATTTAAAATGGTGTCCAAGCATAGTGCTGATGTCTAGCGTCCTCATTACAAGAAGGTTTTGATGTGCTTTACGAAGAAAATACATGTTAGATAGTTTTCATTTAGTCATGAGTTATAGTGATGTTGACCATGAGTCCAATGTCAATGAATCAACAATAAAGTAAATACATTCAGAAAACCAAAGGGGAAATTCGTCAATCTGTATATGACGCCAACTTAGGAAGTGCTAAAGTAACATCTTTAGTGTACAAAGAAGCTGTGGGAAAAAAAGGAAAAGCAGATTCTTTGTGGATTCAGGAAATGAGGACCTACTGAAAAAGAGTGTAGTGGACAGTATTGCTGCGAGGCTTCAAGCCAAAGAAATTTCTGGTCATGTTACTCAGAGTCAGGTAAATGTTAAACCCTCTCGGCTAGTGTTTTATTATAAAGAGACTGCATATAACTAATTATTTGTAGTAAATATATATTAAATAAGGTGTCTTTAAACAGAAACACATAAAATAAAGTTATATGTTGATCAGTCGATGATAATATTATGACCATAGGCTCACAGGAACCTAATCCTCTATTTTACCTGGCAGCAATAGCTCTGAGTATTATCTATTTCAGTGTTTCCCATGACTTTATAGAATATAACTACCACAAATGAAAAGAATTAACTGTATTTTAAAATTGGAAATGACATATCTGTCAACCATATAATGTATGGAGCCATGAAAGCTATTTTAAATATGCATTAAAAAATCTAGTGGGTTTTCAAATTAAAATCAAAGAGCTATTTATTTTGCTGAGATGAGAAGTTACTTGTTTTAAGTTTTGTTAGCTAGGGTCCAATTGCAAGGAAGAGAAACACTCTACATGTTAAGCAAAGTTATGTTTAATAAATACTTTTAAAAGATTAAGAGTTAATTTTTAGAAAAAAGATCTTTCTCTGGATGAATTACACTGTTGGTGTTGTTAGGTGTCATTGAGTCCATTCTGACTCACAGCACCCCATGTACAACACAATGAAACAGTGCCTGGTCCTGCACCATCCTCACAATCATTGTTATACATGAGCCCATTGTTGCAACCACTGTGTCAATTCACCTCCTTAAGGGTCTTATTCTTTTTTGCTGATGCTATGCTTTACCAAGCATGGTGTTTCTCTCCAGGGAACAGTCCCTCCTGATAACATGTCCAGAGTTTGTGAGACAAAGTCACACCATTCTAGCATCCAAGGATCACTCTCTCTGGCTGTACTTCTTCCAAAACAGAATTTTTCGTTCTTCCGGCAGTCCATGGTATATTCAACATTCTTCACCAACACCATAATTCGAAGACATCAATTCTTCTTCAGTCTTCCTTATTCATTGTCCAGCTTTCACATGCATATGGGGCAATAGAAAATATCATGCTCTGGGTCAGGTGCACCTTAGTCTTCAAAGTGACATCTTTGTTTTTCAACACTTTAAAGAGGTATTTTGCAGCAGATTTGCTCAATGCAATACGTCATTTGATTTCTTGACTGTTACTTTCATGGGTGTTGTTTGTGGATCCAAGTAAAATGAAATTCTTGACAATTTCAATGTTCTCTCTATTTATCATGGTGTGGCTTATTGGTACAGTTGTGGAGGAATCCCAGAACAGTTAGTTGTCCTTATGCAGAACCTGTACATAGACCAAGAGGCAGTCATTCGAACGCAGCAAGGGGATATCGCGTGCTTTAAAATCAAGAAAGGTGTGCGTCAGGGTTGTATCCTTTCACCATACTTATTCAATCTGTATGCTGAGCAAATAATTTGAGAAGCTGAATTATATGAAGAAGAACGTGGCATCAAAATTGGTGGCAGACTTAAAAAACTGCAATACGCAGACGACACAACCTTGCTTGCTGAAAGTGAAGAGCACTTGAAAAATTTATTGATGAGGATCAAAGACTACAGCCTTCAGTATGAAATAAATTATTATTGACAAACTAATGGCCCCACTGATAAAAACAAACAGGAAAAAATATGTTTAAAGTCGTCTGGGAACTACAGAATCAAAGTATGCTGAAGAGGTTAAATTTTCAGAGGATAGGTTCTTAGAAACATTGCTGATGATCTAAGAAGGTTTTATCCCTGGGTGAATATGTGAATTTTGTTTGGAGAGAGGGTGAATTTAATAGCTCAACATAGCAAGCCACTACTGGGGAACTGACTAGTAGCAGAGCTCTTGTCATCCATCATGAATAAATAACACAATTGGAGACTGGAGAGACCTTAAATACATTCCTGTTCTTCTTTTTGGAAAATTGCTTAGTATGAAGCTATTTGATGTGGAAGACTTAGAAGCTAAGAAGAAAACTTCCATAAAATAGAGTAGAATTTTCTCCCAGTCCCTTAGTGCTAGTGGAAGGTGGTTTAGTGAACACATTAAACTCCCAGTTGAACTCCTTGTAGGTGAGTTGAAAATCTGCAACTCTTTTTTTTCTGGGTATACTTTTTCATTCTGGTTAGGGGCCAAAACTTGAGAACTCTGATTTGGTGTTCTGCAAAGGGCCACTGCCTGGGGATAAAGAAACCAGTAGAGATTTTCTTTGTCATTTGAGATGGCAGTGAAAAATTAGAGATATGAAGAGCAATCATCAAACACAAAGCATATTTACATATTAAGACTTGTGCTGAAGTCTGTGTTTGCTAGGAGCATGGATTAAATATGCAATAAAAACTGTGAAAGCCAGAACCTGTGTAAGGCGGAAAACTGTCAGAGAAGGAAAACGCAAATATTTTCCACTAATAAAGAGTGATAGAAAAGTGGTTAAGACTGCACCCCGTCAAAGGTGGAAATTTTGCAAAACCCGGAAAAATTTAGGCAGTCCCTTCGAGTTCTGGCTTTCACAGGTTCCACTGTATAAAATAAAATGTCTGAAAAGCAGAGTGGTTTTTATCTACAGTCTCTAGCTAAGGGTGAGGCAAAGACCTGCCAGGACAAATATCCCACTGAAAAAAAATACATCCTCAATCTGTAGGGCTACTCACAAAGAAGGGAGGCAAACCAAATATAGGCTGAACCTTACCAAAACTAAAATCAAGAATCAATTCAGCTCAGCCCTTGTTTGTATTAAGGAAACCAGTCAACCACTATATTTGCTTACGTAAGAACACACAAGGTAAGAACGCACAGCTTGGAGACTCTAAAGTTAGTATACGTAGTATCCAAAAATTAATAAAAATGTTACTAAACATGGTAAAAATAAAGGACCAAAAATATTTTTAAAAAAAGTAAAAAATTTGCACATGATCCATAATTAGATATTAGAATTATCCAACTCTAACTCCAAATTTACTGTAAGAAAAACACATTTAAAAGTATCAGACAAGAGATGGAGAAAAAAATAGGTGAAAAACTGGAGAATTTTAGCAAAGAATATGAATTTTTGACTAGAATTCAAGTAGAAATTTTAAACGTATAAAATCAAATTTGTGAAATTAAGAACTTAATTGATAGATTAAACAGCAGCATAGACATACCAGAAGGTGAGATGAATGAACTGAAAAAAACAAGTTAAGAAAAGTATCAAAATTGCAGCCAAGCAATAAAAAAAAAAAAACTGTTGGAAGACAATGTACAGTGTAAAACTTGAGTGGGATACAGGAAAAATCTAAAATAAAAATGATTGAGGACAGGATAAAAAGTAATGTAGAAGAAGGGGTACTTAAAAAGATAACAACTGAGAATTTTTCAAAACTGATGTAATACACCAGCTTGCAGATTCAAGAAGTTCTTCAAACACCAAGAAAATTAAATGCAAAGGTAGCAACACAGAGACAAATATTCAAACTAAAACCAATCCAGTTGCCATGGATTCAACTTCATGTGTCTCAGAGTAGAGATGTGCTCCCCAGGATTTTCACGGCTGTGATCTTTTGGAAGCAGATGGCTGGGCCTTTCTCCCGAGGTGCCTCTGGATGGGTTCACGATGCCAACCTTTTGCTTAGTAGCCCAGCACTTAACCTTTTGTGCCACCCAGTGACTCTGTATATTCAAACTACAGAAATCAAAAAACAGAGAAAAACTTTGGAACATCCAGTCTAAGAAGCTATGTTCTTTAAGAGGTCAACGATTAAAAAAAAACTACCATACAACCCAGCAATTTCACTCCCAGGTATTTACCCCAAAGACTTGAAAGCAGGGACTCAAACAGAGACTTGTTCACCAATGTTCTTTGAAGTACTATTCACAATAGCCAAAAGGTAGAAACAACCTACATGCCCATCAACGGATGAATTGATAAACAAAATGTGGTATATATATTCCATGTACATACAATGCAATACTGCTCATCCAGTAACAGAAATGAAGTCTTGGTATATGCTACAATATAGATGGAGTTTGAAGACATTATGCTGAGTGAAATAAGTCAACCACAAAAGGACAAATATTATATGGCCTCACTTATATAAAAAAGGTAAGAATATGCAAATATATAGTGACCAAAGTTTATTAGTGGCAGGGGCAGGAGGGAGGGGAAAAGGGGGTTATTGCTTCTAGAGTACTGAGTGTCAGTTCACAGTTATGGAAAAATTGCATTCCAGTTAATTGGCCTAATAATTGTGTTTAGTGCTTCTGTTCTACCTCCTAGTTCACTGTGTACTGCCTGGGGTTCTAAAGGCTTACAAGCAGCCATTCAAGGTACAACAATTTTTTAAATCTATTTTCCTGGAGCAACAGAGGAAGAAGAGTCAGGAATAGAAGGAGAAAATTGAATGTGTGCTAATTGCTTCCACAAGCAATGGCATCCCTTGCCATGAGACCAGGAGAACTGGATCATGCCCAGCTACTATTACTCAACATTTTGACCAAAGATTCTATGGAAATATCCTGATCAGTGTGGGGCGGGGGATGCAAAACAGAATTTCAAATTCTCATGGAATCCATAGTTTTTGGAGCCGTGGAGGCTAGATGAAACCCTGAAATTAAACCCAAAATACCCCCTGAAGTTTTCTTAAAACCAAACAATAGTTTAACTTAACTAGAAAAGAATACGTGCCTTGAGCATTAAGCTTTTTTAAGATCTATCTATCTGACAACAAATTGACAAAAGCAACTCAAAAGATTAGATGGGAAACTTAGGGAGCAATGAGTTTATGTCAATGGGGAGGAACAACTTCGAAAAAGAGAGTGAGAATTTTTGCACAACTTGAAGAATGTAATCCATGTCACTGAATTGTGCATGTAGAAATAGTAGAATTAGTGTATGTTCTGCAGTATATATTCTCAACAAGAGCAAAAATAAAATAAATTATATTTAAAAAATTAGCTTATTTCTTACCAGAATTAATGGAAACCAGAGAAATGCAGTGTTTGCAATTTTGTCTTTAGAGTGTGGAAAGAAAAAAATGCCAATTTAGAGTTCTACATCTAGTGAAAATATTCTCAAACACCCAGGTAAGATAAAAATTTTCAAGAAAAAAAAGTCTAAGCTGAGAAATTTGTCACTGCACTGAAACAAACAATAGAGAATTCAGTAGTCAAAGGGGAGATGACCAGACAGGAAAACAGAGAATTAAAGCAAGCCATAAAGAGCAATATGAATGAAAACTGTACGGATAAAAGCAAGTAAATTTAACCACACAGAACAATGATAGTAACACCTTGATAGTTTTACTACATACGGAATTAAAGTCCATGACAAATATGGGAGGGGGACAAAGGAAGTTAAAGTGCACTCAGAAGTGATAAAACTAATAATTTGTGTTAGACATTTAGTCAAATATGAATTTTTTAATCTTTAATTCTACCCAAAAGAACAATCTGATAATGAAAATATGTTCTACAAATACTGTCCAGTACAGTAGCCATTAGCCACATAAGCCTCTTGAACACTTGAAAGGTAGCTAGTGGACTGAGGATATATATTTGTAAATTTTAAAAATGTGTTTTTTTTAAGTAAATATTTTTCATTTTAGAAACATTTTAGATTAATAGAAAAATTGTGACAATAGTATAGAGAATTTTCATATGTCCTATTCACAGTTTTGACTGTTATTAACATCTTATATTAGTATAGGAAACCCTGGTGGTTTAGTGGTTAAGAGCTATGGCTGCTAACCAAAAGGTTGGCAGTTCAAATCCACCAGGCTCCTTGGAAACTCTATGGGGCAGTTCTACTCTGTCCTATAGGGTCGCTATGAGTCGGAATCGACTGGAGGCAACGGGCTTGTTTTGTTTTTTTTTTGGTTTATATTACTATGGGACATTTGTTACAATTAATGAATCATTATATATTATTATTGACTAAATCCATATCTTTTCAGATTTTCTTAGTGTTCTTAGATTTTATTTAATCTTCTTTTTCTGTTCTGGGATTCCATCCAGAATACCACATTACATTTAGTCACCACAACCCCTTAGGCTTCTTTTGGTTGTGACAGATTCTCAAACTCCTTGCTATTGATGACCATGATGATTCTGAAGAGTACTTGTCAAGTATTTTGTAAACTATTCCTCTATTGGGGTTTGCTTGATGTATTTGCTCGTGGCTAGACTGAGTATGTGGGTTTTAATGGAAGAGGACCTCAGGGGCAGAGTATACTTTTCATCACATCGTATCAAGAATACGTACTATCAGCCTCTCAACCTTACCACTGTTGATGTTAACCTTGTCCACCTGGTTGAGGTAGTGTTTCTCAGGTTTCTGTATTGTAAAATTCCCTTTTATCCCGCATTTTCACACTACACTCTTTGGAAGAATGTCACTATAGGCAGGGTATACTTAAGGAGTTGGGGAGTTATAGCCCCCTCCTTAGGAGTATTTATGTACATTATTTGAAATTATTCCACACAGTGGTTTTGTCTATTCTCCCCCACTAATTTATTCAATAATTTATTTATATCGTACAGATAGTGTATTTAATTTTAATTAATTATATTTAAATATAAATTGCTATCTATTGCTTGTGGTTACTTGAATAGCCAATAAACATATGGTAAAAGAATGTGTAACTAATAAGTTAATATTTAAAAAAAAACTTTGAAATAATTAAAAATGTTTAAAACAGATTTATGCATTAAAGGGGAAGAAAAAGTAACATATTACATTAGGAAGATAGAAATAAGATAGGAAGATGATAGATATAAACTGAGCTGTAAAGCCATAAAATATAAGTGAACTAAACAACAACTGTATACTATCAAGAGATTAATATATTGGTGATAAAGTGATTGTCAACACAATTTAAAAGACAAATATTCACTTAAGGTTTATGATCATAGTAGAATTATGTTTGAAATCAATTACAGAAAGATAAGTAGAAATTTCCCAACAGCGTTGAAATTAACTCAGAATGCCTAACACTCAGCTAAATATACCAATGACAAAGCAGAAATCACCGGAGAAATTATAAAATATTTTAACTCAACGGTTATAGAAAAAGTCTAACTTTCTTTAGTGAATTACGTTTTCACCTTTTTCAAAAATTTAATTGTCCCTGAGATAATCTTTAAACCTTAAACCAAAAATATCCCTAATGTTTCCTTAAAACCAAATGATAGTTCACCTTAACTAGTAAAAAATGTCTGCCTTGAGCATTATGCACTTTTAAGAACTATCTAATGGGATCAAATTGACAAAGACCATTAGAAATGTTAGATAGGAACCTTAGAGGGCGATGAGTTTATGTTAATGGGGGAGAAACAACTCGGAAAAGGAGGGTGAGACTTGTTGTACAACTTTAATAATGTAACGTCATTGAATTATGCATGTAGAAACTGTTTAATTGGTGTATGTTTTGCTGTGTATGTTCTCAACAACAAGAACAACAAAATAAATATAATTTTTTAAAAAATCACTTGGCCATTTATCAATGGGTCTGCTTTGATTGCATTGTGTTCCATTGATCTATTTCTCTCTCCATCCATAACCACCACACTGTCTTGAAAACTGTAGTATCATAATAAATATTTGAAATCAGGTTTTTTGAGTCTGCCAAATTTGTTTCATTTCAAGCTTCTTTGAATTTTCATCCAAATGTTAGTATCAGCGTGTCAGTTTTTATTGAAAAATTTTCTTGGAGTTTCATTGGGATTGCATTGAAACTTGAGATCATTTGGGGGGAAATGGACATCTTAACAATACTGAGCTTTCAATTAATTAACATGATATATTGATCCATTTATTTAGGTCTACTTTAATTTCTTTCATAAATAGTAGTTTTCAGAGTACAAATAATGCACATCCTTTGTCAGATTTTTTCCTAAATATTTCTCATTTTTAAAGCTATTGTAAAAGATGTATTCAAAAATTTCAATTCTCAATTTTTAAAAAATATATAGTAATATAATTGAATTTTGCATTGTAATCTTGTATCCTCCACATGCACTAAACTCACTTGTTAGTTTTAATGACTTTGTTTCAGTTCATTAGATTTTTATCATAGGCAAGCAATGTAGTTTGCAAGTTTAATTTCTTTACCATCAAAATGACTTTTATATTTTTCTTGCCTTATCGCACTCACTGGAACAGTTAATACAATGATAAACAAAAGTGGTAAACACAGCCATTCTAGCCTGTGCTTGATATTAGCTGTTACCGTTCAGTCAATTCTGACTCATAGCAACCCTATAAGGCAGAATAGAACTATAGGATTTCCAAGGCTGTAATCTTTACAGAAGCAGACTGCCACATCTTTGTACCCCAGAGCGGGTAGTGGGTTCAAACTGCTGACCTTTCCAGTTATCAGCCAAACACTTAACTGCTGCGCCATCAGGGCTCCTTGTTCATGATGTTAGGGACAAAGATTATTGCCTTCCAACATAAAGTATGATGCAAGTTGTAGGATTTTTGTAAATGCCTTTATCAACTTGAGGTTGTTTCCTTCTATTAGTAGTTTGCTGAGAATGTTATCAGGAATAGATATTTGTAGCCAAATGTTTTTTACGCATCTATTGAGATGCATGTCTTTATATGATTATTCGTATGGTGAATTACATTATTTTTTTAATGGTAAGCAATGTTTTGTTTGGGAGTAAAAACATGCTTGATTTTGATATTGCCCTTTTTATTTGGTTGGATTTGATTTGCTAAAATTTTCTTAAAATTTTTTGCATTTTTTTTGTGACAGATATTGGTCTGGAATTTTCTTTTCCTGTATTATCTCCATCTGATTTTGACATCAGATAATCATAGTCTTACAGTATAAGTTGGGAACATTCACTTTACTTCAGTTTTATTAAAGAGTTAACATTATATCTTCCTTAAATATTTATTAGAATTCCACAGTGAAGCCACCAGGATCTGGAATAATTTTTATGGGAAAGTATTTACATACACATTCAATTTCTTTAATAGATATAGGGTTGTTTGGATTATCTATTTCTTTATAAGTGATATTTAGCAGTGTGTATCTTTGAAGCAATTTGTCCATTTAATCATAAATTGTATAATTCATTATTATAAGTTGCTTGTAATGTATCTTATTTTCATTTTTAACATTTATTTAATTTTTACTGTTGGATCACCTTTCTTTGGAATGGACACAAATATGGATCTCTTCCAACTGGTTCCAACAGAATGTGGAAATTATCAAATGATATAATTAATATTATATACAAGTAAAATTTTGCTGTAGATAATTCAAAAACAGTTGCAGCAGTACATCAACAGGGAACTACCAGAAATTCAAATCTAATTCAGAAGAGGAACGAGGGATATCATCGCTGATGTCAGATGAATCTTGGCTGAAAGCAGAGAATACCAAAAAGATGTTTACCGGTGTTTTATTGACTATGCAAAGGCATTCGACTGTGTGGAGCATAACAAATTATGGATAACATTGCAAAGAATGGGAATTCCAGTACACTAAATTGTGCTCATGTGGAACCTGTACATAGACCAATAAGCAATCTTTCAAACAGAACAGGAGGCTACTTAGCGGTTTAAATCAGGAAAGGTGTGCATCAGTTCACCATACTTATTCAATCTGTGTGCTGAGCAAATAATCCAAGAAGCTGGACTATATGAAGAAGAATGCAGCATCAGGATTAGAGGAAGACTCATTAACAACCTGCGATACGCAGATGACACAACTTGGCTTGCTGAAAGTGAAGAGGACTTGAAGCACTTACTGATGAAGATTGAAGACTATAGCCTTCAGTATGGATTACACCTTGACATAAAGAAAACAAAAATCCTCACAACTAAAACAATAAGCAACATCATGATAAATGGAGAAAAAATTGAAGTAGTAAGGATTTCATTTTACTTGGATCCACAATCAATGGTTATGGAAGAAGCAGTCAAGAAATCAAATGATGTATTGCACTGGGCACATCTGCTGCAAAAGACCTCTTTAAAGTGTTAAAAAGCAAAGATGTCACATTGAGGACTAACGTGCACCTGACCCAAGCCATGATACTTTCAGTCACCTCATATACTTATGAAAGCTGGACAATAAATAAGGAAGACCAAAGGAGAATTGATACCTTTGAATTATGGTGTTGGCCAAGAATATTGAATATACCATGGACTGCCAGAAGAATGAACAAATCTGTATTGGAAGAAGTACAGCCAGAGTACTCCTTAGAAGCCAGGATGGAGAGACTTCCTCTCACGTACTTTGGACATGTTATCAGGAGGGATCAATCCCTGGAGAAGGACATCATGCTTGGTAAAGTAGAGGCTCAGCAAAAAAGAGGAAGACCCTCAAGGGGGGGTATTGACACCGTGGCTGCAACAATGGGCTCAAACATAGCGATTGTGAGGATCGTGTAGGACTGGGCAGTGTTTCTTTCTGTTGTACACAGTGGTGCTATGAGTGGGAACCAAGTCAATGGTACCTAACAACAACAACAACAATTTTTACTGATGTTACCTCTCTAAATCCTGATAATGCTAATTTGTCACTTTTTTTTCTGACCTGTTGTTGCCGTTGTTAGGCACCATTGAGTCCGTTCTGGCCTTTATCATTTATCAATTTTTTGATACATATTTTTAGACAACTACTTTTTGGTTTCCTTAATGTTCTCTATGTTCTTTGCTTTCTACTCTGATCCTAATTTGATCCTTTATTCCTCTTACTTTGATATGATTTACTCTCGTTTTTCTAGATTTTTAAGTATAAAACTGAAGTTAACTGTGGAATCTGAGTTGAGATCTTTATTATTTTCTTTTTTAATCATAGAAGCATTTAATATAAATTTTCTGCTGGGTACTAGTGTAGTCGTTTTTTTTTCAATAATTTATATGTTGTGGTTTCATTTTCAGTCAGTTTAAAATAATTTATAATACCCTTTTGATTCCTTCTTTGACTCATGGGTTATTAGTGTGCTATTTAGTTTCTAAATATTTGGGGATGTTAGATATATTTTTCTTATTAAATTCTATTTTAATTTCATTGTGTCCAGAATCTTTTAACTATATTGAAACCTGTATCATGAACCAGACTAAGGTCTATCTTTAGAAATGCTTTATGTGCACTTGTAAACAATGTGCATTCATCTCTTTTGGGATGAAGTTTTCATTAAATGTCCATAGGTAAAATTGGTTGTTGATCCAAAACCAAAAATGAAACCCATTGCCGTTGAGTAGATTCCAAATCATAACGACCCTATGGTACAGAGTAGAACTACCCCACAGAGCTTCCAAGGAGCTACTGGTAGATTCAAAATGCGACCTGTGGTTGGCAGCCAAGCTGTTAATCACTGCACCACCAGTTGTTCAAATACGTAAGGTGTTATATATGTAATGATTTTCTAATTCTTCTGTCAATCATTGATATTGAACATGATGAACAGAACACATTTCTTTTCCAATCAAAATAATAGTTGAGTTAAATCTAATTCTTTCAGTTCTTATAAAACATGTTATCATATATACACATACTGAGTATTTACATTAAAAGGAGGCAATAAAATTGACTTAGAGTGATGAGTCAGGAACCTGTCAGCCTGAAGTCAACAGTAGCTGTGACAATTAATTAGTAGTTATGCAATCTTGGAAAAATCATTTACCTTTTTCCTTTATTTATTAAATGGGAATTAAAAGTTACATTTATTTCAAAGAGCTTTTGGGAATAGTAAGAGAACAGTGCCTCACATACTGTATGCACTGAAACAGAAATTAGCTTCTATGGGATGAATTTTCCTTACAATATGGTATAAAGTTTTACTGTTTAATCATATCTTATAGAATCGTAATGTATTTTCAAGCTCATAATATGTAGAGTATATTATCTTATACCTGTAATTTAAATGATAAAACCGAAGTGCAATAAGATTAAAAGATTTGCCTACGGTTACATGCTTACTAAGTTAAAAAATGATAAATAGAACTCAGATTTTCTGATTGGAAAGTTTATTTTTGCTCAACGTTTTCTAAGTATTATATTATTTAATCAAAATAAAATTAGTTTACCTGTGTGTTTAAAAAATTTACTAGGTGTAGACATAAAGATAGATACAAATGGTCTCATTCAGTTTTGATATTAAGTCACTATGCATGCATATAACTGTGGCACCTGTTAAATTTTTGAAATGTATTCTTATGCTGGTTAGAAAGTATATAAGGATCCAGTTTCCACATTGCTTTCATCTCTTCAGTCTGGCCCCTACCCAAGGACCCCCAAGAACTTCTTTCTAACAATTGGTACCACAAGCAGCCTCCAGGACCTTACTTCAGTATATAGACAACAATGGACCACATGTTCTGTCTGTCCCTGCCTAGTATTTATTTTTAAATATTCTGAGTATCTCTCAGTTTACGAATGGTTACTGAAACAGGCATTGGATACCTTCCTACGATATTATACCTGGAACTCTACAAAATAAACTGATTCAGAGAGGAATCCTCTAGAAGTTACTGAGCAATTAACATGTGTCAGGTAATTTACTAGTTGTTTTAAAATCAGTTCATGGGGAAGATGACGACTAATAGATTTCCTATGCCAGAAGTGGGGGAGGATTTGTTAAATAATTCTTCAATTCCCTCTTGCTTAAAGATATATATTATAATCTCCATCTTCTGACTTAGAAAGTTAACTCAGGAAACATGTGCATAGTTGTACTATTCATTTAAAATTGCAATATAAAAATCAGAAATTCTGGGTCTATGAACATATAGAAATAGCATTACCATATCCAGAAATCAATTTGCTGTGCCTCCTCGTAATGTTTGATAATAAAGGGAACAATATACCTACACCTGTTTTATAGATTTAAGCTGGTATCTAGGGAAAACATTTGTTTATGCAAGTGTTGTAAACATGTAGGAATCTAGGAAGGACATTTTCTCCCTGCCTACGTTTTCCCCCCCTTTCTGAAGGCACTTCCACGTGTGATCACAAGTATAGCTATATTTAAGGAGTGGTATGAGGTAGGAAGTAAGGTGGTGTCAGAGTGTACATAGACTAAAATAACTGCTGTTCCAGCTGAGATTGCTACTGTACACTGGCTCGCTCAGATTTATAGGCAAATCTAGGTAGAAAATGACTTCAGCTAAGTGCAAGTTGTATAGTTCATCAGTCAGGGGAAGATGTGCTCTCATCTTTCTCATCTGCAACCACACGATCATTTGTGGATTGAATAGAAGAATGTTATTTTATCTGCTAGAATCCAGACGGGAGGCATTAGAACAAAGACGAGTGGAGCATCTGAAAGGCATATGGAAAAAATACACCATCTCCCTCTCACTCTCTCAATCTTGCTCTCCCTTTCCAGCACACACATACACCCACACACACACCCACACACACACACACGCTTACACTTCAGGAAATTTAAAGATAGGTCTTTATTTTTGCCAAGAATGAGTTGTTAATTTCGGATACCATTTGTAAATTTACAAGTGATGTTTTAAAGTCCTTAAACCTAGAAATAAGGAAAGACATAATTATAAATAATTTACAAATCCTCTCAACAAAGAGAACAGTATAAATTTTGAGGGAAAATTCTATTTCCATACATCGTTGTTTACAAGCATAACTGCAGCTTGAGGGTAAGATATAGTACCTGAAAGCATACCCATTTGTATATTTCAAATTTGGACTTTTACCCTTAGCGTTTTTGTCATCTACTTGTGTTCCTAAATATTGTGTTGTATATAGTTCTAGTTTTCCTACATTTTATAATCAATTGCTTATACAAGTTTTACTCTGTTTTCTTCAAAAGATTCTAATTTCAATATGTTTTCACAATAAATCTGATTATGTATTGGATTTCCTTTTCCAACAAGTATATTCCGAATTAATTTTAGCAATCTTTATTTTAATTTTCTAATGAAAACTATCAATGCCTATCAAATGTCTTAGCCTTGGGATATTGCAGATTTTTTAAAAATGTGCTACCAGGTTTCCATATTTAAGTCTAAGTATTTTAATTCCACCTCAGCTTTTAATCCACTAAGATCCTACCAGATGTCAAGTAAAGTGGTCGCTCACTTATGGTCAGCCACTCAGGAATTAATGACTTTTATTGCTACTTAGAATTTGATTAGATAAAATAAATAAATTTATACTTTAGACAAAAAACTTGGAATCTTAAAATTGTAGGCTCTAAATAAGAAATGAAAGAAAGGAGAGATGAGTACAAAATAGCTAAATTTATTGATGGTCTTTCCAAAATGCCCTTTCTCATTCTTAGCCACATATATATATATATTTTTTTTTTTTCTTTTTTTTGAGGAGGGGGAGGGTTTATTCATAAAAAGTTTTAAAAAGAAAGAAAGAGGGAGAGGGACATTTAAAGATTCCTGAATCCTAAAACTCAATGTATGTCCAGAGCCTTTCATAATTCAATTACAGTCTTCCCAGATACAGGTGAACTCATCTGAGACAGTTCAAGTAGAATTCTGTGCACATTGTGATCTCAAAATTGCTCTATTAAAGTGTACAACAACTCCATGGCTGCTGCTGACAGAGGTTGTCTTTCATTACTAGTTTCTGAGGACCTTTTGACAGGATGTGATTTAGGTGGCTATGACATCTCATTGATCCATTTGCAGTCTGTTCCTGGTTGTACTACAACAGCTATGAATTGGTTTTCTTCCCATGACTTCTGATAATCAGTCTAGGGAATTTCTGAGAAGGTTTTGGGTCTGATTAAAATCTTAGGTGTGATTTTGACAATATTCTAAACTACTTGGGATAGCTATCTTTTTTTAAAAAAAAATTAGATAACCAATTACTTTTATGTATTTATTCATGTATTTTGCAAAGATAAAAGTACTAGATATATTAAAATTATTGGCAAAATTAATATTTGCCTTGAAATACAATTCTTTGGCGTATACAGAACTTATTCAACTTGTGAAACCATGATTCCACATCTCAATTGTATTTTTTCAAAATGCAAATAGAAACAGAAGCATTATTCTTAGGATGTGTTACTTGGATACGATTATTAAATAACTATTGAATATTAGCCAGAACAAATGTGAAAATATAAATAGTGAAGCTGATAGAGATAGAAATGTAGCCGTTGAGTCTCTGACCAATACTCTCGATTGTCATTAAGCCTGAATGCCATACATAGTTTTAAGTTAATTGCTTCTTGTGGTCCACAAGATTTCAGATGAATCACCAGGTCAGTGTAGGGTGATGCAATTATAACTGTTGGAGTTGTATTTTTTACAGACCAGAAATCTACAAATCAACACATAACTTCATAGTGCTGGGGCTCTAACCAAATAGTGAAGAGCAAAAGCAAACATGGGTAGATTGGTGAGAGAATTAAATAATTGTTAAGTGACATCCCAGTTTGATACTGAAAGCACATTCTGTAGTCCAATTTGATTTTTGAGTTAGATAAATATTATTAACACATTAAACCAACATTTATTGAACCCCCGTCCATGTGAAGCATGAAGTACTGTGACAAGCATAGGCAATGTTCCTGCTTTCTAAATACTCACAGAAAAGATGGGATGAAAGTCCCATAAATATATAATTACATAGGTCATTTTCCATTTCAGAATTATGTTCTAAGGGTTATGAAAAAACAGATAATGAGGCCACAAACATGACCTCAGAAGTTTAAGAAGGATTCACAGGGTAGGGGACCCTTGGTCAGATTTTTAAAGGAGGAGAAGGAAGCACCAAAAGGAGAAGAGATGATAAGAGGTTAAAAGAACAATCTGAGCAAAAGTGGAAGGTCTGATGGGACATGGCTCATTTGGAGCATTTCATGCAGGTTAGAATGCCTGAAATACTTTGCTTTTTAATTTGTATGTGAATAAACGTGTAGAGAATAAATGTGTAGACAAGCACTGAATCATGGGGTACTTATAAGCTTTTCTAGTAAGTTAATTCTTAGCCTGTAGGAAATGAGAGAAAAAATAATTTCAGTAAGGCAGTGACAGGATCAGGTTTGTATTGAGGAAAAAGGCATTGGCAGAATGTAGACGATTGACAGGACAGTGAACAGCCTGGAGGGCGGAAGACCCGCAGCACACCATTATCATAATTTGCACAAGAGATAGTTTGACCATAAGACACTGTCGATTGAATTGGAGAGAATCAGAGACAGGTGACTATGTTGAGAAGAGACAAAAATACGGAATGACTCCCAAGAAATTGCCTTGGGCTACTGGATGAGTGACAGTGCTATTAAATAAGATAGGGAATATATTAGGCTCAAGTTAAAAAGGTGATGGCTTATGTTTTGGACAAATTGAATTTAAGATGTCTATGGGGTATCTGAGTAAAAATACCCAGTAGGCATTGGGAATATGAGAGTGGTACCAAGAAAAGAGGTCTGGAATATATAGATTTAAAGGTCGTTATTATATGTGTTTCTTATAGAGCCCACTGAAAGTAAAATGTGGATGACACAAACTTTTGGAGCTTGCATCCTTGAAGCCATAAATGTGGTTGATGCACTCATTCCAAGTATGTAGGATAAGAAGAGAGATGGTTAACTGAAATTTTAAAAAAACTTAAGAAATTTAGTCAGAGGGAAACAAATAAAAAACTCCTTCTGTAATTGAGCTTGTAGTCAGTGAAGACAAACATATCACAACCAGAATTAATTTTCAAATATCTTGTCTTCTTCCTAGTATGTTATCCACTTAGTAGACAAATATTTGGTAGGTACTTAAAATGCCAAAGGCACTGTGCTCACTTCACAACATATAATATTGAGTTATATAATTAAAAGTATGATAGTCTATATATAAAATCATATAGGAAGAAGCAACTCTGGAATCTCATTACAGCTTTTTTGTAAATTATGCACGTAACACTGTGGAAAAGTCAAGCACATCAGAAAAATGGCAAACTGGAGAAATCTGGTTATCTGGCTTAATTCCTTACTCAAAGACTTTATTGTATTAATTTCACTTAATTATTTAACACAACTTTAGTCTAGGGGTTAAAACTCCTCTCTTGTTCAGACCGTTTAGAGTTTTCTGGGTGAGGCATTGCTCTATTTGCTTCATATAATATTAACTCATGCTCACAAAGGTCCTATGGAGTAGATACCACCATTATCCCCATTTTACATTTAGAAAAATGGAAACAGCATTGTAAAAGGAGCTTACTTATCTGATGATATCTGATGATATATCCTATATCCCTGCATAAGATATAATTAATGGCTTCAGTGATTGGACTAGGGGGAAAAAAATTTCCCATTAAGGTATAAACATACATAACACATCTCTTTTTCCTATTTGAACCCTTCACACTTAGTTGCCTGATGCAACTTGTAGTTGCTACTGGCTACTGTTGCTGTTATTGTGCAATTAAAACAGACAAACTAACAAACAAACAAACAAAAAATTGCCATTGAGTCCATTCCGAATCTGCATGACCCCTTCTGTTGCAGAGTAGAACTGAGCTCAGAGGGTTTTCTTGGCTAAAATCTTTATGGAAGCAGATCACCAGGCCTTTCTTCCACAGCAGTGCTGGGTGGATTTGAGCCACCTACCTTTTAGGTTAAAAGTTGAGTGCAAACCATTTGCACCACCCAGAGACTATTGAGCTTGTGCTAAAAATTCCATTAAGAATTTTAGACAAAGCTCTCATCTAAGCTTTAGAAGGGAAAATATAGCTACCCCTAATTAATGGATGATGGTTCAAAGAGATAAAATAACTTATTAAATACTATACAGGTCCTCATGGATCAACGACTCATTCTGTTTTCACTACAACATGTTATAATGCCAAAAGAATACATTCTGTTGACAGCAGATATCCATTAGGAATTAAGGTCTGTTAGTGATAAGTGGAAAATGCATAATTTGACTTTCCTGATTACAAAAGAGTTACCTTAGTACTGATCACTGTTCATGCTATCAGCAGGACACATCTCTGTTCTCTTTACTTGAGGTTAAAGCATGTGTCTGAAGTTTGTCTAAATCACCATTGGATGGTTATTTTTATTTAGCAGTCATATATTTATGTATGTATATATATATATATATGTATATATAGTTCTTGTTTGTTAGGTACCCTCAAATCAGTTACGGGTCATAGTGATCCTATGTACAAAAAAAACACTGCCCATCCTGAGCCCTCCCCCCAATTATTGCTGTGTTTGAGCCCATTGTGGGAGTCACAGTGTCAATCCAGCTTGTTGAGAGTTTTCCTCTTTTTTGCTAACCCTCTACTTTACCAAGCATGATGTCCCTCCCCACGGACTGCTCCCTCCTGAAAATATGTCCAAAGTACATGAAAGGAAGTCTTGCCACCCTCGCTTCTAAGGAGCATTCTGGCTGTATCTCTTCCAAGACAGATTTGTCTGTTCCACTGGCAGTCCATTGTATACTCAGTCTTCTTTGCCAACACCATAATTCAAAAGCATCAGTTCTTCGGTCTTCCTTATTCATCGTCCAGCTTTTGCATGCATATGAGGCGATTGAAAATACCATGGCTTGGATCAGGGGCACCTTAGTCCTCAAAGTGATATCTTTGATTTTTAGCACTTTAAAGAGATCTTTTGCAGCAGATTTGCCCAGTATATTCCATTGTTGAATCTCTTGACTGTTGCTTCCATGGGCATTGATTGTAGATCCAAGTAAAATTAAATCCTTGGCAACTTAAATCTTTTCTCCGTGTATCATGATGTTACTTATTCGTCCAGTTGTGAGGATTTTTGTTTTCTTTATATTGAGGTGTAATCCATACTGAAGGCTGTAGTCTTTGATCTTCATATGTAAGTACTTCAGTCCTCTTCACTTTTAGCAAGCAAGGTTGTGTCATCTGCATATGACAATTTGTTAACCAGTCTTTTTCCAATCCTGAATCCCTCTTCTTCTTCATATAGTCCAGCTTCTCAGATTATTTGCTCAGCATACAGATTGAATAAGTATGGTGAAAGGAAACAATCATGATGAACAAACTTCCCAGTCCCAAATTAGTCTGCTCTTGTTCTGTTCAAATGCCTACCTCTTACTCTATGTACAGGTTCCACATGAGCACAATTAAGTGTTCTGGAGTTCCCATTCTTTGCAATGTTATCCATAATTTGTTATGACCCATATAGTAGAATGCCTTTTCCAAGTCAATAAAACACAAGTAAACATCTTTCTGGTATTCTCTGCTTTCAGCCACGGTCCATCTGACATCGGCAATGATATCCCTCATTCCATGTCCTCTTCTGAATGCAGCTTGCATTTTTGACAGTTCCTTGTCAATGTACTTGCTGCAACCACTTTTGAATTATCTTCAGCAAAATTTTATTTGCATGTTATGTTAATGATATTTTTCAATAATTTCTGCATTCTGTTGTATCACCTTTGTTTGGAATGAGCGCAGATATAGATCTCTTCCAGTTGGCTGGTCAGGTAGCTGTCTTCCAATTTTCTTGGCATAGACGAATGAGTGCTTCCATCTGTTTGTTGAAACATCTCAGTTGGTATCACATCAATTCCTGTTGCCTTGTTTTTCATCAATACCTTCAGTTCAGCTTCGATTTCTTCCTTCAACACTATCAGTTCTTGATCATATGCTACCTTCTGAAATGTTTGAACCTTGACCATTTTTTTTAATTCAGTGACTCTGTGTATTCCTTTCATCTTTTTTTGATGCTGCCTATGTCATTCAATATTTCCACAATAGAATTCTTCAATATTGTAACTGGAGGCTTGAATTTTTTCTTCTGTTCTTTCAGCTTAAGAAATGTTGAGCATGTTCTTTCCTTTTGGTTTTCTAACTCCAGGTCTTTAAACATTTCATTGTAGTACTTTACTTTGTCATCTTGAGCTGCCCTTTTTCAGTTTTTTTACTTCATCATTTCTTCCATTCGCATTAGCTACTCTATGTTCAACAGCAAGTTTCAGAGTCTCTTCTGAAATCCATTTTTGTCTTTTCTTTCCTTCCTGTTTTTTTAATGACCTTTTGCTTTCTTCATGTATGGTGTCCCTGGTGTCATGCCAAAACTCTTCTGTTTCTTGGTCATTAGTATCCAATGCATCAAAGCTATTGTTGAGATGGTCTCTAATTTCAGGTGGGATATATTCAAAGTCATACTTTGGCTCTCATGGACTTGTTTAAATTTTCTTAAGCCTCAGCATGAACTTGCACATGAACAATTGATAGTATGTTCTACAGCTGGTCCCTGGCCTTGTTCTGACTGATGATATTGAGCATCTCCATTGTCTCTTTCCACAGAAGTATTCAATATGATTACTGTGTTTTCCATCCAGTGAGGTTCACGTGTATAGTCACCATTTATGTTTTTGAAAAAATGTATTTGTAATGAAGAAGTCATTGGTCTTACAAAACTCTATCATGTGATCTCCAGTGTTGTTTCAATCACCAAGGCCATGTTTTCCAACTATGGATACTTCCTTGTTTCCAATTTACAGTCCAATCTCCAGTAATTATCAATGCATCTTGATTGCATGTTTGATTGATTTCAGACTTTTGATCAATTTCAACTCTTTAGGAGTTGGTAAAAATCTTCAGTTTCTTCATCTTTGACATTAGTGGTTGGTGTGTAAATTTGGATAATAGTCATATTAACTTTTCTTCCTTGTAGGTGTTTGGATATTATCCTATCACTGACAGCATTGTACTTCAGGGTAGACCTTGAAATGTTATTTTGGACAATGAATGCCATACCATTTCTCTTCAATCTGCCATTCCTGGCATGGTAGACCATATGATTGTCTGATTCAAAATGGCTAATACCAGTCTATTTCAGCTCACTAATGCCTAGCATATCAACCTTTATGTGTTCCATTTCATTTTTGATGACTTCCAATTTTCCTAGATTCATACTTCCTACATTCCACATTCTGAATATTAATGGATGTTTGCAGCTCTTTCTTCTCACTTTCAGTTGTGCCACATTAGCAAATGAAGGTCTTTACTCCATTCACATCATTAAGGTTGACTCTACTTTTAGGTGCTAGCTCTTCCGCAGTTATCTTTTAAGTGTCTTTCTACCTGAGGGGATCATCTTCAGGCACTATATTAGACAATGTTCAGCCGTTATTTATAAGGTTTTCACTGGTCAACTAGTCTGTTATAACCTGGAAGTCTCACTGAAACCTGTCCAAAACGGCTTATCTTACTGATATTTGAAATACTAGTGGCATAGCTTCTAGCATCACAGCAACACACAAGCCACCACAGTATGAAAAACTGACAAATGAGTGGTACATACAACTGCTAAACACACACACACCCACACACACACACACACACACACACAATTAAGAAATAAAGATTTTGATTCTATAACCATTCTACATCCAAATTTTTACTTAATGAAGTTGATGCTCACTATTCAAATATTATAATCACTGAATTTGAAATCTAATACTATCATAACTTTCATTCTTTCTAACAGATCCATAAAACAGAAAAGTTGAACCTTCCATCCATAGTGTACACACATACACGTGCAAGCACACACACTCCTATACCATATATTCATATAAATACACACACATACATTCAATAAGCAGCAGAGAGAAAGGCTGAGGCCAAGAGAGTTGCTTACCTTGCCAACTACTGAAGGAAAATTTGTGCTTCTTATTCAGGAATAGTGCAAAAGAACAATTCAGCTATGTAAAAATACTGCGAACATATTTCTAAGGCCAGTCAGCCCTTAGGTGATTTTCTGAGAACATGCTGATCATATAAGTTAATATTGCTTGTGGAAAGCTTTAACTTATGTATTCAATTGATTTTCAGGTTAAAAGCATCTGCCTAAATGATCTGGATGTCAAAACCCAGAATATGGAGTGAATATTATTTTAGTGGTTGTGAGGGTAACACAGATTTTGACCTTATCTGCATCAAAGTATTCTAATTGTTGTGTCATCAGTTTGCAAATGAAGACAGGCACACTTCCAACCTTGTCAGGGCCAGCTGTAATATAAGCCAAAGGTGCTGGAAGTTGCAATTCTTCAGTAAAACTCTTTCTTTTATAGGTTTTCGTCCTGATTGTCAACACCAGAGATACAAATCAGATTAGAGAAAAATCTTTCAGGCAACTTCCCTTCATAAAACTTTCCTATTTATAACTTGGACTCTTTAACATGAAATTTCTCTAGGTACACATTGATAAACACGAGGCCATGACTCACTACACACTTTGTGTGGCATAATAGCAAGCTTTTAAAAAATGAACAAAAAATTTGAGCTACTGATTGAATATGAAGAAAGATCATTTGGCACATAAGATCAGTCGCATGATTTAACTCATTTAAAGAATAAAAATAAATCTTTAAGGGATGAATGTCTCTGGGACAGAATTCTTAGAAAAGGATTTGACTAGGTGAACTAATAGGTCTTTCATGTCTAATTTCTTAGATTATATGAAAAATGCATAATTAAAATTATGTATAATTGCATAATGTACGGTATAATTCAAATTATGTATAATTACAATTACATGTGTGTAATTATAATTATGTATAATTAACTAATTATAATAACACTCATTTCTGAGACATGCATCAACGCAAGTATATCAAATAATATTTTCTCCCATGGGAAAAGGAAAATGTAGCTTAAATCTTTCAAGATTCCTTTCTAGCCATTATATTTGCTGAATCAGTACATGGAATAGTGAAGCTTTACGTGTGTATTTCGAAGAGGAGTGTGTAGTGTGCTGTGTCAAAAAGAATTACACAAACTCCTATTTTCAGAATTAATATGAAATATATTCTTCAATATATCCTAATCTTAAATATTTCCTTCATAGCTGGAATTATATGTTTTAATCTATTCATATTATTAAAAAAAAAAAAAACAAATCCATTGCGATTGAGTTGATCTCAATTCATAGTGACCCTACAGGACAGTGTAGAACTGCCACGTAGGGTTTCCAAGGAGCAGCTTGTGGATTTAAGCTGCCAACCTTTTGGTAAGCAGCCAAGCTCTTAATCACTGTACCACCAGGGCTCCATTCATGGGATATTTAGCAGAAATATTAAAATACAAGTGTTGATCATACATACTTTTATTCAGTTTCATAGACTGGAATCATTGGGGCTTTCCATTTTCCAGTTCCCTTTTCTACACTAGTTCCACAACCTGATTCAAATTATTGTTGCTTTCTAAGGCTCATGTTTATCCCTGGCTTTTGAGAGTAAACGAAAACTGACTATTAATCACTGCTACCTTTCAAGATCTTGGGCATAATGGATGGGCTCATTGATTATCTCTTTTTACACAGGCCCACTGCAGCCAGCACAGTCCATCTTATTCTCATATGTCCAATTCTTTTAAGTTTGCATCATGACTATGTAATCTTGAAAGGTAAGAATGCTCAAAAACTCTCAGCCTGGTCTTGGAGGTTTTTAATTGTATAATATCTGTGAGCTTTGTATTTTATCTGTTTGAAATAATATAAAATTCATAATAAATAAAATTTAGTGTTTATATAATTGTCTTAGGCTGGGTTCCCTAGAGAAGCAAAACTAGTAAACTGTATAAATATATATAGAGAGAGATTTATATCAAGGAAACAGCTTACATGATTGTAGAGGCTAGAAAGTCCCAAGTCCATGGATCAGGGTAAAGGCTTCTCCCAATTCATGGAGCCGCAGAAGCTGGTGAGCCCCAGATCAGCAGATTGGAGAGCAGGGCTCCCACTCACAGGCTGTGAAAGTTGACGAATTCCAAGATCCGCAGGCAAGACCGCAAGGTTTCTCCTGATTCATGTAGCTGCAGGGGCTGGAAGACACAAGATCGGCAGGTCAGAGAGCAGGGCTCTGCTCACAGGCTATAAAGACTGATGAATCCCAAGTTCCGTGGATAAGCTGACAGCTCAAATCCCAAGAACCAGAGGTGAAATGACAGGCAGCAGCCGCAGGATCCAGAGAGAGCAAACAGCCAGAATGTCTGCTTACAGTATAGATGCGGCCACATCCCCAAGGAAACTCCCTTTCATCTGATTGGCTACTCACAGTATATTCAGTCATGGGAATGATCACATATAAACACTGAGAATCAGGGCCTAGCCAAGTTAACAAACAATCTTAACCATCACAATAATGATTGTGATTTGGCTCAAAATAGGTCATGACTTTGAAATGACACACTGCACAGGAGTGGGGACGTAATAAGTGAGGGTACAGATTAAACAAGATAGGTAATTATTTTGGAAACTGTTTAATGGGTACATGAGGATTCTTATACTACCATACTTATTTTTGAGTTCATTTGAAATATTCTATAAAAATAAGATACAAATATTCTATAATAATAAGACATTAAACATAAAAACACAGACGAGGATAACACTGTATACAGCAGAATGACTGGATGAAGTGCAATAGGAAGACTCAGACCTGTTGAGGGGAGTATATATTTGTAAAACCTCTTTGGAAAACTCTTGGCAGTGTATTCTAAAGCTGGACATATATGTATTTAATTATGAACTGTAAATTTTACTACTCAAAAATATGCAACAAAAGGCACGTATAAGAATGTAGCAAAATTGTCTTTAACACTCCAAACTGAAAAAGAGTCCAAATGTCCACGTATAATGGAGTAAATAAATTCATAAATATATTAATAAAAATGAATTATTATTCAGCTAGGGTGATGAATGACAACTACATTGTACATCATGGAGTAATCACACAAACAAAGGTTGAGTGGAAGAAGCCAGAAATAAAAGAATATGTAGTGTGATTCCAATTTCATGACATTCAGACAATATATCAGGTATAATAAATCAGATCTTTTTTTTTTCTTCTTATTTTATACCTTCTTTTAAAATTCAAACCCAAACCAATGATGTTATTAAGGTTCAGCCACAAACTCTGGTTTGTGCAATTGATTCAATGGAGTTGACAGTTTACTTTCACGAATGCTGGAAAAACTGGAAGAAGATTATATTGTATTAATTCTTTTTGTTTTGTTTTTATTTTATTTTTTAAGAATTCAGTGAGAATATAAAAGATATATGAAATAGGGTGTGAGATACGTGGACTGAAATTTTAAAAAGTCCAGGGAAATGATACAAATTTGAGAATAATTGGCATACCATTGATATGAAACATGGGAAATGGTGAAGTTACTGTGTGGAAAGGAAGTCAAGTTTCTAGTCATAAGAAGGCTTACTTGGAAGGTAGACCGACATGTGGCCAGTGAGATTTGAAAACATCTAGAGAATCTGATGCCGCCTGAGGCTGGCTTCATGGACATGAAACTTGCACAGTAACACAGGGCCCCACATTTGGTTTAATCCTTTGCTATCATGTTTTGAAATTATTAATAATTTATGAGCAAGGGGTTCAATCTTTTTATTTTGCACTAGGCTCTGTGAATTATGTAACTGGTCCTGGTACCACCAAAGCTAAGAAGAAACAGATTTCTCAAAAGGGCAGAATGCCAATAGATCTTGTCTAGATGTGTTTTGGCAAATGTCTTTTGTTTTTGACAACATGGAAATCATTAACGACTTTAGCAACATACATTTAAGTGGATATTTTAGAGGATGAATCAAGAATGGAATGAATTGTAACATGGATTTTAGCTGAGAAAGTCAAAATAGTGAATGGCAAATATTTTAAGGAAACTTTCCTGTAAAGAGAGGAGAGTGGAAAGAGAAAAGAGAAAGAAAGAGTATGTGACCACAGGATGAAAAAAATACAGGGTCAGAAAAGGGTTTTTGTCATCTGTATATATAATACATACATATATTATATATACGCATATACATATGTGTATGCTTATACACACTACATATGTATAGAAATATATATAGAATATATAATAAATATATAATTATATATTTATAAATATTATAAATAAATAGAGAGCCTTGATGGTGCAGTGGTTAAAGCTTTCAGCTGTTAACCTAAAGGTCGGTTGTTCCAACCTACCAAGCGTTCTGTGGGAGAAGGATGTGGCAGTCTGCTTCCCATGAAGATTACAGCCTTGGAAACCCTATGGGGCAGTTCTGTTGTATCCTATAGGGTCTCTATGAGGCCAAATTGACTCAACGGTAGTGGGTTTGGTTTTATAAATATATGCATACTATATATAGAATGTAAATAAAAATAGTATTTATATTCGATATGTACTATGCATATATATATGGCGTGTTAGCATGTGCTGAGTATGACTTCCATAGAGAGGCAGAGTCTGAAGATACAGATGGAATGACATTCATAGCACATGTGGAAGAGTTGGCTGTTGAGAGCAGAAAATCCATTTACTCGTTTAAACAAAAGCAAATAGACAGGGACATGCAAATTGAGGTAGAATTTTAGATGTGGCAGTGGACAAATGACATAATTCCAATATGAGAGCCTGCAGGGTACCAGGTTATTAGTTTATAGGGGCAGAGTGGTGAAATGTTGAGAAAAATCTAGAAGACATACAATTGTCATATTGCTGGGATTTAGGTACTTCTCTACCTGGTCAGGGAAACCCTGGCAGCCTAGGGTGGTTAAGAGTTCCGCTGCTAACCAAAAGATTGGCAGTTTGAATCCACCAGGTGCTCCTTGGGAGCCCTATGGGGCAGTTCTGCTCTGTCCTATAAGGGTCGCAGTGAGTCGGAATCGACTCGACAGCAGCGAGTTTGGTTTGGTTTTTGGTTTCTACTTGATCAGAAGGAGGAGAAGAGCAAAGCCAAAGCTGATCTTTAGAGCCTCTTTGTTCAAATTAGAGACAGTAACCTTCTGGGTAATAAAGTGCTCAGGGCACCAGACTCAGTAAAAATTTCTAGGGCGTACTTGTCCAGCCCATAAGTAAGCTCTTACACTCATCACTTTTCCCCTGATCATCAATGTTATAATAAAATTGACTAGGTCTTGGTGGTCACAGTTTTGCACACCATCCTATAACTTTGTCTATCCTTCAGCGTGTCATGCAATGATAAATGTTTTCTTTTTTCAACTTAACTAGGGCAAGGAGAAGCCATTCTTATATTTGAAACAAAGCCTTCTACTTATTATTGAGGAATTTTTAAGGTATATTTATACCTTCCCTTTGTGCTTATGGTACAATGACTTCTACCTTGCAAAAACATATTGACATATTTCTCTACTTTATGGCTTGAGGTAGAAGGATCTTTGCAGAATAATCTTATATTAAATTTAAAAAAAAAAAAAAAACCTGTTGCTGTTTAGTCAATTCTGACTCATAGTGACCATATAGGACAGGGTAGAACTGCCCCATAGCATTTCCAAGGGGCAGCTGGTGGATTCAAACTGCTGACCTTTTGGTTAGGAGTGATAGCTCTTAACCACTCTGCAACCAGGGCTCCAGAAAATCTTATATATGTGACCTTTATATATACTTTACGTTGGTTATAGTTACTACACTATTTACAGTGTCCCATTTTGCTGATTCTGTCCTTAGACTCAGAATAGTTCCTGTCTTCACTGTTTATGCAATGTGCTATTTAAAGAAATACTTCAATCGGAGATTTAAAAAAATCATCCACTCTTTTTTTCCCTCAGCACTTCCATAAAATGACTGATTAAAATTAGTCATTGCTATAAGTAGCATTAGTATCTGGCATCTTCCAGAACTTCAAAATAAAAAGTTCCAAGAAAAATCATTAAAATCAGGCTGCTGACTTTCTACTGATTATTTATAAGACATGGAAGAAGATTAATAGCTAAGACGAGTTATCTGACATTCGGTTCCATATATGCATACCTAAAACTAGCTCCTGCTGCAAAGTGTGGACATCATAATTGACATGATATGATCCTGCACTTGAAGCGTTAAATCAGTTTACCAATCACCTTCTTTGGCTTTATTATATTTAAATTGGTTTATTTTAAAATAGATGTTTATCCACACCATATATTTACAACTCCTGCTCCATAACAAATATAAGCAGGGAATTACAGTATTTTAAAGAAGACACTTATTGTTTTGCTTGCTTATTATCAGAATTCTACTGGCTATGTGAAGGTCATTACATTTCTTGAATTTCTTTCTTCTCACTTCTTTACTTTCATTACTTAATCAACCCACTTGATTCATTTCATACCACACTTTTTTCAAATAAATGCCATTATTCTGCACATCTCCTACCCACTTTTTGATTAAGGACATCTTTTTTCACTCAACTTATATATCTTTATGGATAACATTTGGAAAATTATAGTATGGAAGGATGATCTTTAGTAGCACATACAGTATTGAGTGTATACTGAAAAAAATTTATTGTGGCAATGAAAATTACTAAATAATTTACTTGATTACAATTAATTGATATGGAGGAATCAGAGGAACATACCAAATGCATTATTCTTCTTGCTTCAAAAGTGTAACTCTATAAGCATTAAAAAAAAATCATCAATTTCATTGGCAAAGAAATTAAATGTCCTTGAAATCACATATCCCTCACTGGAGTTCAACTCACTTGACACATTGTTAGTATATCAGATAATTAAATGGAAACACAAGTACCAAATCTTTAAAACAACTTTGGATAATAGATTCGTGGCGTATGTACAAAACATCAAGTTCATAAAGTAGAAAATAAACAAGTACTTCAAGGAAAGGAAGGATAATATGTGAGACAAGGTGTTATCTGCCAAGTAATCTGCATTTTGTAGTCAATTGTCAAACATGATTAATCGTGAGTTCAGAGAACAGCCAGCACACAGTGGCCTTTGTTAGATCCAGAAATTTCCTATGCCCTTCAGTGACAGCTTGGATGAACCTGCTTACGTATTCGACTTCTTCTGCATTGCATTCACTTATTTTTTTATTGAGCTTTTGGTGAAAGTTTACACAGCAGGTTAGGTTACCATCTGATAATTTCTGCACAAATTGTTGAGTAACATTAGTTACATTTATCACATGTGTCAACATTATTTTTGTGTTCTGTTTATCCCATTTTCAGTACTCTAGTTTCCTTGCCCCTTTATCTTCTCGTCTTTGCTTTTGAGTAATTGTTGACCTTTTGTCTCATACTGATGGTTTTTAAGTAGAACACCAACTTTATGGGTAATAACATTTATTTTTTGTGCCACTCTGCTGTTTCGCCTAAGGGTAATCTCAGGGGATAGGCTTGGTTCTAGGTTTAAAAAATATCTCAGGGCAATAGTCTCAGGGAGTCCTCTGTTCTCTTCTGTTTGAGTTTGTCTGGATTTTTTTTTTAATAAGAATTTGAGTTCTGCTCCACAGTTTTCTCCCATTCTATACAGGACCTTCTACGTGACTCCGTCAGAATGGTCTGTGGTGGTAACTGGGCACCATCTAGTTCTTCTGGTCTCAGGGTAGATGAGGTTATGGCTCATGTAGACTTGTTTCTTCTCTGAGCTTTTGGTTACCTTCTTACAGTTTTGCTCCTGGTAAATAGAGACCTGTAGTAGTATCTTCCATGGCCGCTCATAAGCTTTTAAGACCACAGATCCTCTCACTTCACTAGGATGCAGATCATTATTTCTGTGAACTATGTTATGCCAATTGACTGAGCTGTGTCATGAGACTATGGTCCTGAGCTTTCAAACTCAGAAAATCAATCTTGGAAGGTGTTTGCTTATGTCTATGGAGTATCTGTATTTATGTCTTCAATGAATATACATGCCTGCACCCACATATTTATATTTACACGTACCAAAAACACTTCTGAAGCCCTGGTTGCACAGTGGTTAAGCATTAGGCTGCTAATCAAAAGGTGGGTGGTTTTCTAACCCACCAGCCACTCCTTGGAAACCTTATGGGGCAATTCTACTCTGTCGACTCTATGGGGCAGTATATACTTAGGAGTGGGATTGATGGATCTTAAACAAAACATAACCAGTTGTTGTTGAGTCAACTCCAACTTATAGTGACCCTGTAGGACAGAGTAGAACTGCCCCATAGGGTTTCCAAGGAGCAGGTGGTAGATGCAAACTGCAGATCTTTTGGTTAGCAGTCAAGCTCTTAACCACTGTGAGTTCATTTCTAGTTTTTGAGCAAGCTTCATACTGTTTTCAATAGTGGTTGTACCATTTTACAGTCTCACCAGCAAAGGATAAGGGTTCCTATCTCCCCACATCCTCACCAACATTTGTTGTTACCTATTTTTTTATCGGTACCATTTTAGTGGAGGTAAGATGATATCTCATTGTAGTTTAAATTTGCATCTCTCTAATGGTTACTGGTTGAACATCTTTTCATATGTTTGTTGGCTGCTTACTTGTCCTCTTTGCTGAAAGTTCTGTTCATGTCCTTTGCCTATTTTCTGATTGGGTTGTATGTTTGTTTTGTTTTGTTGTTGAGTTGTTGTGCTTTTCTATAGATTTTAGAGATTAGACCCTTATTGTTGCTGTTGTTGTTGTTAGGTGCCATGGAGTCGATTCTGACTCATAGCAACTCTAGAAGATCCTTATCAGGACATTTCTGAAGATTTTTTTCCCAATCTATAGATTGCCTATTTACTCTTTTAATAAAGTCTTTTGATAAGCTTATATTTTTTTAATTTTTAAGAGGTCTCATTTACCTATTTTGTCTTCTTCCATTCATGCATTTGTTGTGATGTTTGTTATCCTATTTTTACAAAAAGATTAGGTTCCATTGTTTTCTCTGTATGGTTTCTTCCCATAATTTTATGGTTTTAGGCTTAACATTTAGTTCTTTGATCCATTTTAAGTTAATTTTTGTGTATGCTGTGAGGTATGGGTTCTGTGTCATTTTTCTGCATAGAGATTCTGTTTTTGCCCCACTGAATGAACTTTGACTACTTGTTGAAAATTAGTTTTCCATAGATAGTTGAGTTTAATCCTGAGTCCTCAGTTCTATTCCAATAGTCTATGTGTCTATAGTTGAATCAATATGAGGCTGTTTTAATTAAAGTGACTGTGTAGTATGTTTGGAAATCACAAATCTAGGGATTTGTCCATTTCAGCTAGGTTGAAATATAATTTTTTGTAGTAATCAATTATGATCTTTATTGCTGTTGGAGCTGTCTCAAAGTCATCAATTTCATTTTTTAATTTGGCTATTTGCCTCTTCTGGTTTTTTTCTTTTGTCGCTGTATCCAGTGATTTGTCTACTTTGTTGATCCTTTCAAATAATCAACTTCTGGTTTTGTCGATCCTTTCTATTGTTTCTCTATTTCATTTATTTCCACACTGATCTTGAATTATTTCCTTTTTTTCTGTTAGCTTTTCTCTTCTTTTGCTCTTCCTTTTCTTTTTGTTCAAGTTGTTGGTTTAAGTTAATGACTTTGGATCTTTCTTCTTTTGTAGTGCAGGCATTTATTGCTATGAATTTCCCTCTGAGTACTGCTTTTGCTGTGTCCCAAAGGCTTTGATATATTGTGTTTTCATTTTATTTTGATTCTTGGAATTTTTTAGTTTCAGTTTTGATTTCTTCTATGACCTAATAGTTTTTTAGTAGTGTATTATTTAGTTTCCATGTATTTATTTATTTTTCCTGTTGTTGATTTCTAGCTTCATACCGTTATGATCAGAGAAGATGCTCTGTATGATTTCAATCTTTTTATATTTGTTGAGACTTGTTCTGTGTCCTTGCATACGGTCTATTCTAGAAAATGATCGATATGCACTGGAGAAGAATGTGTATTGTTCTGATGCTCGGTAGAATGTTCTATATATGACCATTAGATCCAATTGGCTTATGGTTTTATATAAGTTCTCAATGTCCTCAGCGATCTTTTTAAAAAATATTTTGTCTAGAATTGAAAGTGCTGTGTTGAAGTCTCCTGCTATTATTGTAGAGTTATCTATTTCTCCTTTCATATTAATCAGTATTTGTTCCATGTATTATGGTGCATTGCTGTTAGGTGCATATATATTTATAATTGTTATGTCTTCTTGCTGGATTGACCCTTTTGTTATTATGTAATATCCTTCTTTATCTCCTCTAATGGACTTTGATTTAAAGTCTGTTTTACCTGATATCAGTATGGATACCCCTTCCTTTTTTTGTTTACTGGTTACATGGAAAATTTTTCTCCATCCTTTTATTTTCAGTCTGTTTGTGTCCTTATGTCTAAGGTGTGTCATTGTAGACAGCGAAAGGATGGATCATGTATTTTTATCCATTCTGCCAATCTCTGCCTTTTGCATGGGGTATTTAGACCATTTACATTTCAGGTTATTACTAAAAACAAAGTGTCTATATCAGTCATTTTGATATTTGTTTTTTGAATGTTTCATGTCTTCTTTGATTTTTTATTCTGATTTTTCTGTTTTTGTTTGTATTTGGCTGCTTTCTTGTGATGAGCTTTTTGCTTTCTTCCTTCTCTTATTCTGAATGTTTTGTTCTTGGTTATTTCTTAGTGGTTGTCACATATATTACTTTACTCAACTTATAATTTCAACAATGTTTAACATATGAACAATAGTTAACGTACAGCCTTAACATAATAAATCTATTCCTGATATGCTCCTCCCTCCTTTATTTCTGTTGGTGTGTTTCCATTAACATTGATATGCAACCTATATTCAATAGTTTACTTTGTACTTATATCTTACAAACTTGACATATTGTTTGTGGAATTTAATCATTGAGTTTATTTTATGTAAATATTATATACTTGGTCCTTATGATTACCTGTATTGTTTCATTTTTTTGGAGATCTCTCTCTCTCTTATTTATTTCCCATGTATAGATACAAATTTTTTTTTTTTTTAATATTCTTGCCTTTCCATTTGGAATACTCCCTTGAGTAATACTTGCAAAGCTGGTCTGGTAGTGGCAAATTCCCACAGCTTCTGTTTGTTTGGGAATGTCTTGATTTCTTCCTCATTTTTGAATGACAACTTTTCTGGGTAAAGAATTCTTGGATGGCAATTGTTTTCATTCAGTATTTTATATATGTCACTCCATTGTCTTCTGGCCTCTAGAGTTTCTGGGGAGAAATACACACTGATTCTTATGAAAGACCCTTGTTATATGTCTTAGTTATCTAGAGCCAGTATAAGAAATACCACAAGTATATGGTTTTAACAAACAGAAATTTATTTCTTCACAGTTTAGGAGGCTAAAAGTTCGAATTCAGGGTGCCAGCTCTAGGGGAAGGCTTTCTGTATCTGTTGGCTCTAGAAAAGGGTCCTTGTCTCTTCAGCTTGTTTCCTGGTTCCTTGGAGATCTCCATGTGTCTTGGCATCAGTTTTCCCATATCTCTACTTCTTTTGCTTGCTTGTTTAATCTCTGTTATACTGTTAATATCTCAAAAGGATTTGACTCAGATACGTCCTAATGCTGCCTCATTAACATAATAAGCATAACCTAATCCTCAACAACATAACTTTATCTTGCCTCATTAACATAAAAGACAACTCAGTCACGAAAGGGGTTATAACCTCAGGCAGGTGTTAAGACTTAGAAAACATATTTTTGGGGAACACAATTCAATCCCCAACATTCCACCATTTGCCACCCAAATATTCATGTCATTGCCACATATAAAATACATCACTCCATCACATCATCCTAAAAGTCTTAAATCAACTCCGAGTCCAAATTATCATCTTCTGAATCATCTAAGTCAAATATGGGTGAGACTTTAGGCATATTCCATCCTGGGGCAAAATTCCTCTTCATCTGTGAACCTGTGGAATCTAGCCTACAAGTTATCTGTTTCCAAAGTACAATGGTGGAACAGGCACAAGGTAGACATCTCCATTACAAATGGAAGAAATTGGAGGGAAATTAGGGGTATCTGGAACCAGCAAGACCAAAACCCAGCAGAAAAAATTACATTAGCTCTCAAGGCTTGAAAATAATCTTCTGTTTTCTGAGATCATTAAGGCAATGGTCCTGCCCTCCTGACCTCTGGATTCTAGGTGGAGACCTCTTGGCCCTGGGCTTCAGCTCCTCCTTCCAGGTCTACTGGGACACCAACTTTGCCTCCTCGACTCTGGGTGGCCCCATTCTCCTAGTCCACCTGAGTGGCAACCCTCGGCCCTGGCAGGCCCCATTCTTTGGCCCTTTGGTCATGGCAACCTCGCCTCCTCAGTGTTGAGTGGTGGCCCCATCCCATTGGCACACCTTAATGGCAGCCTCACACTCCAGAAACTAGTTGGTTATCACCTGACTTTTCAAAATCTAGGAGGTTGTGGTCCCACCCTTTGAGGTCCAGGAGACTGTGGCCCCACCCTTTTAAACCAAGAACTCCCTGCTTCCTGTGTTCCTTCCAACCATTCTGCTGATCTCCAAGCTGCTCCCAGAATAGTTCTTTTCTATTCTTGGAGGACAACAGATTTAGCCTGTTTCTTGCCCGTAAAAATCCAACAGGCAGAACACGTTCTTTCCTTTCATTCTTTCTCTGTCTCATTTAGTCTAAGCTGATGGATGTTCTGCTATGGTAGTTGGTTGGATCCATCACTCATAGACTTAATCTCTTTAACAAAAACTTGTGTAGCCATGTCCTTGGTGAAAATTCTAGGATACGTATCCTTAGTTTGTACAACAGAATTTTCCAAATCTTTAAGTTTTGTTTCCACTTTGCATAGTTCATTTTTAAGTCCATCTCTTTTCTCTCACATTTTACTATAAGCAGCAAGGAGAAATCATATGGCCCCTTTAAGATCTTGCTTAGAAATCTCATCAGCCAGATATCCAAGTTTATCACTTTCAAGTTCTACCTTCCACAAAACATTTGAACATAATTCAGGTAAGTTCTTTGCTACTGCATAAAGAGAATTACCCTTTCCCATGGTCCAATCATACGTTTATCATTTTCTTTTAAAGCCTCACCAGAAGCACATCTAATCTCCCCATTTCTAGCAGCATTCTGGTGCTGGCTCCCTATGTATTCTCTAAGATGATGGAGACTTTCTCTATAGCTCTCCTCATTTCCTTCAGAGGCCTCCTTATAATCACCTTTGACATCCATAATTCTATCTACAGTCTCTTCAAGTCAATTTAGACTTTCACTATTAGGCAACTTAAAACTCTCCCAGCCCCTACTCATTACCAATTCCAAAACCACTTCCACATTTTAGGTATCTGTTAGAGCAGCACCCCATTCCTGCTACAAAATTCTGTCTTAGTTATCTAGTGCTACTATAACAGAAATACCACAAATAGGTGGCTTTAACAAACAGAAGTTTACTTCCTCACACTTTAGGAGGCTGGAAGTCCAAATTCAGGGTCCCAGCTCCAGGGGAAGCCTTTCTCTCTCTGTTGCCTCTAGGGGAAGGTCCTTGTCTCTTCAGCTTGTTTCCTGGTTCCTTGGAGATCTCCATATGCCTTGGCATCAATCTCCCCCGTCTCTGCTTCTTTTGCTTGTTTGTTTAATCTCTGTCATATCTCAAAAAAGATTGACTCATGATATACCCTAATCCTGCATCATGAACATAATAAACATAACCTAATCCTGCCTTATTACCATAACACACACAACTCATTCACAAATGGGATTATAGCCACAGGCAGAGGTTAGGATTTACGACACATTTTTGGGGGACATAATTCAGTCTGTAACAGTAGGTTATATCACATTTTTCTCTTCTGCTTCCAGAATGCTGGTGTTCAGTTTTCAAGAATTTTATTAGGATATGGTGCGGAGTTGTTCTTTTTATTTCTCTTCTGATTGGAGTTCATGTAGCTTTCTGTATTTGCAGGTGTGCGTTTCTGTTCATATCTGAGAAATTATCTCTGATTATATCTTGGAAAACTGTTTCTATGCTATTATTGTTGTCATGGTCCTCTGGGATTCCAATAATTCTAACGTTAGACTTGTTAATCAAATCCTGTATTTGTATTTCCTTTTGGGTTTATTTGCTTTTCTTTCTTCTTTTCTCTTGTTTCTCTCAAGACTTGATAAATTCAGTTATTTTGTCTTCTAGTTCATTTATTCTATTTTCTGTCTGTTCAACTATGTTGTTGAGTGTTTCTCTTGCTTTTTCTAATTTAGTTGCTTTTTTTTCATCTCCGGTAGTTCTCTATGGTTTTTGTTGTTGTTGTTGTTGTTTTGTTTGTTTGATGTTTTCAGTTTTCTTGTTGGGTCTCTGTTTCCTTTCCTACATTTGTTTCCTCGTCTCTACTAATTCATTTTCTTTTCTTTTTTTTTTTTTTGCTTTCTTTAAACATATTTAGCACCATAGTTTGTAAATTATCAGTTATTAGCATTAGTCTGGCCTCTATAGGAGAAATATCCTTTTATTCATGTTTTGCTTTTGATTGGTACTTCTTCTCTTGTGATTTTGTGTTTTACTTTTTTTTTTTTTTTAAGAACTTGAGCCATTTTGTTATCTTTTTAATTTTTTTCTACTTTAAATTTTGTATTCTTGTTTTTGTGGGAATTTTTTCTGAATGGGAGTCCTGGTGGTGCAGTGGCCAAGCACCCATCTGACAATTTAAAGGCCAGGACCTTCACCCACCAGCCTCTCTGTGGGAGAAAGATGCAACCGCCTACCTCTGCAAAGACCCACGGCCCTGGGAACTCCATGGGGCAGCTTCATTTCACCCCACAGTATCATTATGATTCAGAATCGACCCAGTGGCAGTGGGCTTGTTATATTCTCCTGAAAACCACTGGAGGGCAGTCTTATCCTTAGCTTTTTTTCAGTGCTGATTCAGGAGTTCTGGATGCTCGGCCTCTGGAATTCAATATGTGTGCTTGGGGAGAGTGTTTAGCTGGTCCCTGACACTGAAATAAATGGGGGGCTTGACTTTCCTGTGGCGAAGGTGGGGGGCTGTTTATGTCTTTATCACACCAGCACCCCTGCCTAGGCTATCCCATGGTATCCTATTGAGGACAGATAGTCAGCCATTTCCCTCTTGTCACCTGTCAGTCTGGTGTATTTTCCCCTTGCCCTCTTGCCCTTGCAGTTCCTCTAGGTCTGTGAGCTGGTCTGTCTCAGGCCTCAGCTAGATTCAACAGCACTCTCAGTGCCATGGTATCCCTTTGCCCCCTTCTAATTGTGCAGCCTTTGAACTCCCACAGATAATTTGTGCCTCCTTAAAAAAATTGGGCTACAAGTTCTTCAGAAAAATATCTTTTCTGTGTTCCCTGTTTGGGGTGTTGCCCAGTCCCATCCCAAAATGACTGTAATGAACAGTCACCCCCATTGTTAGTGGGTAGGTTATCCCAGCTCCTGTATCATTGTCACTCCTCCTCTCCTCTGCTTTTGGACTCACACTATCTCTCCAACACCTGAGCTGCCTTCTGGACTTCTGAGATCTCAGTCTGAGGTTATTTATATCCACTGTTCAGTGCGTTAGTTGCTGGGGGAGAAAATGGGGGGGTTCACTCAGGTCATCATCTTGCTCTGTTCTCTTGTGCATAGCATTTACATTAGAACCCTCATACATGGAGGCACAATGATCTTAGTTATCTATCTCATGGGAATGAAAAAGATGGGACTAGGAGCAAGGGTTTAGATACAGCCATCCACATCTCCAATGATCTCAAAATTATTTTCCAAGAGAGGCAATTCCAAATTGACTTAATAGTTTAATAAAATATGCACCATGAAGCCCCCTTCCTAAGATTACAATAAAGCAAGCTACAATGAAATGTGATGCAAACGATTGGAAAAAAAAAAAAAAAAACAGAGAACTTTTACTGGGGGAAAACCTCACAGTCACCAAAGCATAAAGTATGCCTTTGACCAAGAACACAATTTCTCAGTTTCATTCTATGTCACTGTGTATTCCTGGGTATTGATCAAGATTTATTGTTGCAGATCATGAGCATCTGCTTTAACACTCTTAGATGATATTTGAAAACTTTCTGTTCCTTCACTTAGTAAATACTAAAAACAAAACAAAACAAAAAACTCATCTATAAAACACTTTTAGGCACTCTATTGGTATATTTGTTCATATGTGATATTACATTTTTTACAGTGGAAATGGAGGCAACAGAGATGGAAATAATGTAACTAGTAAAACCATAGACTTTATATTCCAGCTGTTCAATGTGTTATGTGTGTGATTTGGAGCAACTCACTTAAATATTTGATTTTTTTTCTTAAAACAATTATAAGTTGGAAAAGTATCTACATCATGGGTTAATTTATGGGCTTGAACAGTCTATGTAATTTGCTAGCACCATTTTTAGGAGACAGCTCATAATAAATGTTAGTTATTTTTCCCTAATCTTTTTAATACTGCTATTATTGTTATTATTTTAGTTCTCTCATTCTACTTAGAAAAACTTCCAAGGGTATGTTCTTGTAATGAATTCTTTACTTGCAGACTCATCACTCATAATTGCACAATCAGCACATTTTGCACTTTAAGAGCACAAAGAAATGGAGGAGAAAAATGTGTTCACCATCTTTTCACTATTCTGTTCCCAGACATTCAGTCTCAGCAGTCCATCCCAATCAGCAGGTTCCCCTGCACTTTTGCTTCCAGCTGGAGCCATCCTGTGGGAAGCCCCAGTAAGAGATCAAAGTTGAGAGGAGGGTGACATTCGTAATATATTTATTCCCCTAACTCCCTTTTTAAAAGGTTCTCTTCAAGTAGCTGGCTCCCTTGAGAAAAGGTCACTGCTCCTTTCAAAGTCGCTGACACTGTACAACTCAGTCCCTTGGGTTCTGATAATTGTTCTCTCCTCTGGTCTTTCAGGCACTGGATTGCTTCCCTATCTCTTGGGGTCCTCCACACATGTATATCCCTTACAGAGTCCTGTATTAGTTTCATACCGCTGCTGTAAAAAATTACCAGACTTTGATGCTTAACCAACATACATTTATTTATATAGAGGGCAGAAGTCCTAAAATCAAAGCCTTAGTAGCGCTGCTTTCTTTTTGGAGACTCTAGGGGAGAATCTGTTTCTTTACCATGTCCAACTTTTAGAGGCTGTTCGTATCCCTTGGCTCAAGGCCCCACATCACTCCACATCTGCTTCTGTTGTTAGATCTTCTTCTCTGACTCTTTTACCTTCCTCTTTCATTTACACAAACCCAACTAGATTATAAACATAATCCAGAATAACCTTTCAATCTGAAAATTCTTAGTTTAATCACATCTGTATATGGTAACATATTTACTGGTTTCGGTGATTAAGTTCTGGATATCTTTGAGGGAACATTTTTCCACCTATGACAAATCGCTTTATAAATTAATTCTTATCAAATTTTCCAGTTTTGAATGTAGTATGTCTTTTTGGTGGTGTCCAGGAAACAATCTTTCTCTACAACTTTCCAGATTCTTGTTCTCATATTATTCTGTTTAAGCAGGGGACATTGAGGGCCACCAAATAATACCATTTTTTTCCTTCATTCCCATTACCACCACCACCAATGTGGTTTGAGCTTATAATGCTTTACTTTTGTTATATTCTTCTATCTTTAGGCCCTCTCTTCTCCAGTCATACTGCATAGAATATTCCTAAAGTAAGGCTGTTTGCTAAAAACATCACCCTGCAACCTAAAATCTCATATTCTTGCGTTAACATCCAAGAGCAGCTCCTTTCAAGCAACTTCTACAGTACTACTTATTAACACTCTCAATAAAGAATTCTATTACCCTTAAATCTGAATATTTAAATTTTATTGAATGTGTATCATGCTTTTCTGTCTCCACAATCTTGCTCGTTTGTATAAAAAATTAACACTGCACTGTTTCTAAGATTCAATTTCTCTATCTTCTCAGATCAATCCAGATGGAAGTGAGTCATCTATCCTTTTATTTTCCGTAGGACATAGGTCATACACTATGACATATACCAAAATCCATACTATAGTTGTTTTATTTTTATAACAATGCAGAGATTTCAAACTACAGTGTCTTCATATAGTTAAATTTTGTATTCTTCTTATTATAAGACATAGAAGAAACTTATGCAGTTCTTATACAGTCCTTTTTTTTTTGTCTTCCTCTTTAAGTGATATAACTAAAAATGTTAAAGTAGGTACTCTGAACTTGCAGCTACACATCATTACAAACACAATATTTTATAGTGTAGAATTTCCTTTATACAATTAATTTTCAATATAAGCATTAAACTGGGAGTAATTTTTCTCAGTCATTGCCTGAAGTTCATTATTAAAAGCATGGTTAACTGGGACTAGCTGATAGCATAAGAAATCATCTAAAAAATGTAATGAGATCTACATTTAAAAAGATGACTGGATCTCTATTTATGTTATATCTTTGTGTGGTGACTCTTATCTTAAACACCAAGGAGTTTAACAGAAAAACTGTAGTTGTTTGAGAAAAACATAGAATGTTGAATCAACCAGGGTGTGTTTGTTCTGGCTTTGTTGTTTATGTACTATACTACCTTGGCTATGTGGCTTAACATCTATGAGCTTCAATTTGTTCCTTTATGTATTGTTTATACATAGGGGTTTTTCAGAGGTAAATTATATATTTTTTTGTTTTTTTAAGGAAATATATAGATAGATAGGTAGGTAGATGTAAACTATCATTTTGGTAGTCACTAAAATTATATTTAAAAATCTTAAAAGCATAGGGATAAGTATACCAAGCTATACATCTGATTTTTGACACTACATACAATATCTGATAAAAGCACCCAGGGAATACAGACCTAGGAAATACCTGATTTAAGTTAGAATGGAATGACAGGTATCATATAAATATTTTTATGATACTATGGATTTGTTGCTTTTGTTGTTATCTGCCCAATTGAAAGGCTGAAGTCAATTTTGCCTTCTAGAACTCAGCAAGAAAAATCATATAGGCATATTGAGAAGAATTTTATTTTACTATCAAGAGGGGCCACTAATACATGAATCAATCTGTCTCCTCATTCATCTTCCCTAGTTGATAAAAACACTTCTGGTATCATCCCCTGTTCCCTCCCTCTCCTCAAGAATTTCTAAAATAACTTACTTTTAATGGAATTGTCAGGAGAGAGTGTGACGTCTTCCAGTAATAATAATTTACTTAAGTTCCAGGACTGATGTTTACGAATAGCCTCTGTATGTCTAGAATGACCCTGCGAATAAGGAGGGTTGGTAACACTGCAAGTAAGAGGAGATAGATCTCAAAGAAATAAGGTTTCATTTGAAGTAGAATATATGATCTGAGACATTTAATTATAATGAAGTGAATTTCTCGTAGTAAACAAAGTCATGAGGAAACTAAAATGGCCACATTGTATGAAATCTTAAGACTTCCTCTAGTAAACGCTTCTTCAAAAAATTAATTGATTTGTTCATAAATCATATTTCTTTTATAGACATTTTTTAACCACCAAGCTCTCTTCAGTTTGCTTTGAATCACTAGTCTCTAACTACTTTTCCAAATAATACCTTATAAATATTGTATTATAGAGTACAAAAAATTATGATGCTTCTATCACAATAATATATAAATACAGCATCTCATACACGTTGCAATTTGACTACTATCTTTAGTAGTTGGTAATTAACAAAATAACGTGAAAGAAAGCTTAACCTTTAGACCTATTCTAAAGTCAAAAGAATGCAACCATTTAACAAAGGAAGAATTAAAGTTTGAACAGCAGTGGTTTCTCTGAGGGAAATTCTTGGATCGCTTATAAAGGATATTCAGGGAGACAGTTATAAAAATACAACAAGTTGACTAAAGTTTGTAAATTAATTTAGCAGTTGCTATGACAAAGCTACAGGCATAGAACTAGCTAATAAAATGTGTCGATCATGTAGCCTTTAAATAAGGTGCAAGATAAAAGTTATTGTATATTTTAATGGTGCTGTGATATTTAATCTTTTCTTCTAGGCATAACCTCGTATAATAAATCTCAGGTTGTTTCTGAGAAAGGAGAACTTATTACATCACAAAACTGTCATATATCCAGTACTTTGATTTCTCTTTTACCTCTGTGTTTGATGTTTTCTTGCTTTCTAAATAAAGTTAATATGATAATAAAATCATTAAGACTTTATAGAAAGAAGTACACATATTTAGGCAGATCATCTGAAAAAAGTCTTAAATTTTCCATAAACTCTATTAAATATATGTATATATATATTAAATATATATATATATGGATATAGACAAGAAACAGATATCCACTTAGGAATATGAATAACCATAAATAATGTATCACTTTCCCTGGCATATTGATTTACCAATTTAACAAAACAAATACAAATATTTGCTTTGTTTCCACTTTAATAAAATCTACAAAAGAGAGAATTAAGTTATGGTATTATCTTTTCTTTTAATCTAAATTAAGCTTTTACATTTCCTTCAATAAATTTTATAATTACAACACAGAATTTAAAATAAATGTGGTTGCCACCTGCAAATCATCACATTTTAAAGTAGAGTCTTAACTTGTTCATATAAGTATATATATATGAAGGCAACCAACTTAATATACTCGTTCAATTTTAACAGAAAACATAGAAACACATTCTATTTTATTTATTTTTACCTTTTTATTACTTGCTTGATGAGGTTCATTGTCCAGTCATGCTCTCACTGTGAACAAGTGGAGTGAAATATAAACTCTGACATACAAACATTGCCTTCTTTTTTAAGTTTTTGTAGAAACATGCATAATGTTTGGTTGAACTCATTTAGCTTCTAAAACCAGATTGCCTGTGTTCAAGTCCTGTCTCTTAGGGTCATTGTGCCTCAGTTTTCTCAGCTGTATAAAAAGTAATGATACTTGTTACCTATTGCTGTCGTGTCTATTCCGACTCATGACAACCCTGGGGGACAGAGTAGAACTACCTACCCCATAGGGTTTCCAAGGAGCACCTGGTGGAGTTGAACTGCCAATCTTTTGGTTATCAGCTGAACTCTTAACCACTACGCCAACAGGGTTTCCTTGATACCTAATTCCTAGGGTAATTATGAGGGCACAATATGCTAATATATGAAAAAATAACATTCAGAATAATGTCTGCCACATGGTAATCTGTCAGTAAAGATTGGGTTTTATCCTTCTTTAATTCATCTTGTAATGATATTTTACTTTGTGTTTCTAAAAGCACTACCTCAAACGCCATCACCCAGAGAGATAAAGGTAAACAGGACTCATTTTCCATACTTAAAATATGATAAAAACATTGCTCTGCGAAAGATGAAGAAATGAGGTCAACTTTTTCTTTGCAAAGGAAGGGAGAATCTAAATCACCGGAGATGAAGAGTATTTGAAGAAATCTTTGCTAGGGGAAAGCTTTTACATTTGGTATCAAAGAAGGAACAGAGATGTACCAGGTCAGAATAAAGGAAACATATTGGAACCTAAGAAGGAATAATAGAGAAAGAAAATTTTCCAAATTTCTAGCATGTCTGACAACAGCCTATACACTCAACATGGAGAGTTGAGAACAATAAAATAACAGAGTGGTGGTGGTGGGAGTTGGGAAGGATCCTCTGAAGCCATATTGCCTGGATTATATACTGGTGGTATACTGGATTCTCTTTAAATTTTACTTAATTTTTTGTGCTTTATTTTCTTTCTCTATATAGTGAGGAAAATAATAGTTTCTATGAAAATTAAGTTAACATTTGTAAAGTACCTGGGATAGTGACTGGCATATGATAAATGCTATTTAAGTTTTTGTTAAATAAATAAAATAAAATGAAATAAAGGTGAATAAGATACAGTGGTTAAAAAATTCATTAATTAAAAAAAAGTGATTGGATTAGCTTTCAATTTACTTTACTCTTTGAGCCAAGCAATTTGAACTTTTAGATAATTAGGAGTTTGGGGGACAAAAATTCTCAGTAATGAGTTTGAAGAAGCATCAGTTGTAAAATATACTATCAATACAGATTCCTATATTCTGCTCCACAGATATTCTAATTCAACACAGACGTGGTCTGATTCAGGAACCTGCATATCAACAATTCAGGAGGTAGATACATGACATTTTGAGAAAATCTACTATGAGATTGTGAACCGAGTTATACAAGCTCAGGTCCTGGTAAAATTTCTTTAGTCTCCCCTCCTTCATCACAACTGAGATTTATTTTTTCCAACAGGGAAAATGAACATCAGAACACTCTGGCTGCTATAGAAAACATCTTCTCTCCCTTAACATGATCAAGTAGTTTTCATCTCTGTGGATTTTTCCTAGCTGTGTTAGGCAGAGGGGAAATCTGACCATGAACAAAAACGAGAAACACTTAGAAGGGTGGAATCCCTCTTCCACTCAAACTGAAGTACAAATGTGACCTCTTCCAAGTTACAGCTATATTGCAAAGTGGCTTTATGGTTTCTCAACTGATAAAGAGCACAAGGAAGTACAACTGAACATGCTGTTATGAAAACTGGTTGCCCCTAATTATGAGGGGCACAGGCTCAGAGCCAGGCCGAGCCAGAGACAGCAGGCATTTCTCCAAAAAGGAATTGTTGACTCTTAACAGAGAAAACTTGTTTGTCTGTCAGTAGCACCTCCAGCTGAGCCAATTTAGTGAATTCTTCAGGGAAATATATTGGCTTCTTGAACAACCCTCCAGGAATTATTTTGAAGCATAGGACAAAGTGTTGTGGCATAAAAACATTTTAAGAATTTTGTTAACCACAGATACTATGAAATACGTGCAATATTAAGTTTTTAACTGCATGTAGTTTTCGAAATCTGATGTCTCCAAAATATATTCACCTCCTCCATATACTAACCTGGATATACATGCTTTTCATGATTCCATTCTCATAGATTTGTTGTTGCTGGACCCCTACTAAATGGACTCATTTCTCTCTTCTCCAGGAAGCATCATTCCCCACTAGTCAGTCTCCTACAGGTTTGCACTATGATCTAATGAGTTTATAATCAAAACAATTTATCACATGCAAGTTATCAAGTTCTTGTGTGTTTGCATGTAATCTACAGTTCTTCCTAAATAAGCTCTTCCCCATTACAAAAGAAAATTGAGAGGCGTTTGTTGTTGTTGTTATGTTGTTAGGTGCTGTTGAGTGGGATCCGATTCATAGCAACACTACGTACAACAAAACAAAACACTGCCAGGTCCTGTGCCATCCTCAGGATGGTTGTTATGCTTGAGCCCATTGTTGCAGCCACTATGTCAATCCATCTCTTTCAGGGTTTTCCTCTTTTTTGCTGACCCTGTACTTTACCAAGCATGATATCCTTCTCCAGGGACTGATTCCACCGGATAACACGATAACATAATCCCTCCTGATAACATGTCCAAAGTATGTAAGAGGAAGTCTTGTCATCTTTGCTTCAAAGATGTGACACTTAATCCATATTATTTTCTGGAGATCTCTCTCTCTCTTTGTCTCTCTCCCTTTCTGCTCTTTTTCTCTCTTACTTCAAAACCCTTCACTGATTTCAATAACACTAAGAACACTATTGCCGTGTGCCATGCACTGATGTACAGAACAGGACTTTTATGTTTACGAATTTATCTTCTAGAGTCACTTAGCTTGTCGGGACCCTAGCCTTTCCCCCATGACAATTTCCTGTTCCAATATAGTTATGGCAGTGTTGAAAACAAAAGCAGTCCCTGTCAACTTCTGCCTATCAAAATCCTACCCGTCATTTAAGGCCTCCTCAATTGCCATATTATTATCCTGAAACACTTGGATTTTTGAGTCAACTGTGCTTTTTCCTATTTTGGAACAATAGAACGGTGATTTCCATTTATTATCTTTTGGCAGTATATAATCGTGTCTGTTTCTTGTTCACCTTTCTGTATTAAAATATTTTCCTATCTGGCATTACTTATCCATTACCTGCTTTATGCCTCCAGTTTTGCCTATGTACATAAATAAGCAGTAAGTACATATGCACGGTGAGTTGAACTGAAGTTCATTCTATTTACGTTATATGTCATGTTACCACTTTATTTGTAGTTATTTCAGTTGTGCCCTCTAAAAGCAAGCTATATTCTTACAGCTGAAAATACACTGTAAATACAAATAGAAATGTAAGATAAATAAACATATGAAAAGTTAAATTAAAAAAAATTATTAGTAAAAATGGATATTCAATCATCCTAGACCACATGACAGATTTTATTTCACTTTTGTGAATAAAATAAAACATTCGCCCAGTTTGCAGTAGTATCAGCTTGTAATTTTGGCTATATACTTCCTAATATTAACAGTGATACACGCTTTGTGAAAGAATAAGATTCCCAATGCAGTTGATTTTACTAATAAAGGTGCCTGTGTATGAATCCCTGTTTAGCCACATACATGGTGTGCAACCTTGGGCAAGTTACTTAACATCTTTGTGACTAAATGTCTTCCTTGGTGAGAAAAGTTAAAATAGCATATGCATCATAAGGATATTTGGAGTGTGAAGTATTCTACTTCATGTTCCTAGGGCCTGATGAATGTTAGTTTGTTACTAACCCAAACCAAACCAGCTGCCATCGAGTCACTTCTGACTCACAGCAACCCTGTAGAGCGGAATACCACTGCTCCATAGAACTTCCAAGGCTGTAAATCTTTGAGGAAGCAAACTGCCACATCTTTCTCCTTCAGAACTGCAAGTGGTTTTGAACCACCAATCTTTCAGTTAGCAGCCGAGCGCTTTAACTACTGCACTACCAGGGCTCCTATTTATTACTAGGGGCCTATTGTATACCAGTCATTGACCTGGATGCAAGCATGAATGTCCCAACAGCCCTGAAAGAGAGGCATTGATCCTTCAATAAATGTTTACATGCACATTCTTTCTCTTAGTTGTTCAATAAATATTTCTTGAGAAGTGAGAAGCTACTCTGTGCCAAGTGGTGTCACACATATCAACTTGACAGGTGAAGCCTCTTGTTGTTGTACAAGTTATATGTACTCTAGAGCCATCTAGAGCTGGGGAGAGAGACAAGTGACTATACCGATAAAAGTGAATGTCCTAATCCCAGGTGGAGAAAACACTGAACACAGTAAAAGGTATAGAGTAACAACAGAGGTTCATTAGATTGAGGGTCAAGGAGAGACACCCCGAATAGAAATCTGAATAATGAGGAGGCTCCTATGAAGAGATTTAGAATCAAAATTTTCCAGGTAGAGGAAACAACAACAATTGCCAAGACCTCAAAGAAAGGAAACAAACACCTTGGTGTGTTTGAGGATGGGAGGGAAGCCCAAGGCTGTCGTTTAGCATGTTAGGGTAAGAAGAGGTAGGAAATGAGGTGAGACAGCGAATCAGTCACCCTCTCTGTACTGCCTGCAAAGCTGTGGGAAGAAGTTTGGATTTTATGTCAAGACAATGGAAAGTCACTGGGAGGTTTTAAAGAAAGAAAATGACATAATCTGATTGGTGTGGTAAAATTTCACACTGACTGCTGTGTGGAGAATGGATGGTAGGAGGGGACATGAGAAGGCAAAAGACATCACCAAGAAGTGGTTCCAGTATCCAGATGTAAGGGATGTTGGCTTGGGTAGATTTTCAGAGGATAGATTTGGGCATATTGATTTTCTTAGAAATATCACTACAGAAGAAAAAAACCATCCTTAGTAATTTGATTCGTGCATTATCCTAATTATGAGCTATACCATGTGAACCTAATACACAGAATTAGAGGTTAGAAAAATGAGCAGGACTTAAGATAACCTTTGATAACTTGTATTAGTATATCAGAATATGGCTGTATGACACCATGTCAAATACCTAAAATTCAAATGGCAGTGTATGTAGTTTTCCATATTTTTTTCATTATTTTTATTTTCTCACACAGAATGATTTATTTTCACTGTTTAAACGCATGAGTTACAGCTGCACCGGTATGAAAGTTTCAGCAGTCCAGGAAGCAGAACTTTTGGAAAATAAAGTGAACCGTTTTTGAATACTCTTACAAAGTCAGAAGGTAGCAGGGGAAAAAATAGTTGTTTCTTACAGGAACAATGATTTCATTGCTAGTGTTTAAATTAAAATTTCCAGGTAATATGCATTATAATCCTGTTCATTATATTGATTTTAATATAATATTAATCAAAAATATTCACTTACCCATACGTGTTGCATAGGAAAAGCCAGAACTGATAGCTCTGTTTGTTACCACGGACGTTTGTTGAGCATGTGTTAAATGCCAGCAAGACTATTCTCTCAAGGAGTTTACAATCTTCTGAAGGGATACAGGTGTATAAACGGATAATTTGGATATATTATGAAAAGTAATAAAAATAAAGAAGACACAAGTCTACCCCATATCAGAGAGATAAGGCAATTGTCCCAGCCTCCAAGTGCAGGGATGATTCAGTAAAAGAGGTGGTACCTGAAGTGGCTCTTGAAAAAAATGAGCAAGAGTGTGGCAGGTGAAGAAATGTGGCAAGGGATTTCCTGGAAATGGGTCAGCATGAGGAAAACAAGATGGCCTAAAAATAAGATGCATGAAAGAACACCATTAAAAAAAGAGAAAGTTATAAGACCAAGGTGGGAAGCTGTGAAATTTGAGGCTATGGAAGTATCTAAGGAAGAATCTGTATACATTGATTCATTCGAACTGTGATAGGGATTCACTGAACAGTTACAAACAGGTGAGCCCTCAAGGATTCATTAATATCCACTCATAGAGCAAATGTAAATTAAAATAGCACGCTATAATTCTTCAGTGATTTATACTAACTTTTGACATTAATCAATTGGCAAACTGGGCAAATCTGCAGCAAGAGACTTCTTTAAAGTATTATTAAAGCAAAGATGTCATTTTGAGGACTAAGTTTTGCCTGACCCAAGCTATGTTATTTTTAATCACCTCATATGCATTTGAAAGCTGGACAGTGAATAAGGAAGACAGAAGAATTGATGCTTTTGAATTATGGTGTTGGCAAAGAATACTGAATATAACATGGACTGCCAGAAGAATGAACAACTCTGTCTCGGAAGAAGTACAGCCAGAATGCTCCTCAGAAGCGAGAATGACAAGACTTCGTCTCATGTACTTTGGACATGTTATTAGGAGGGACCAGTCCCTGGAGAAGGGCATCATACTTGGTAAAGCGGAGGGCCAGTGAGAAAGAGGAAGACCATTAATTAGATGGATTGACACAGTGGCTGCAACTATGGGCTCAAGCATAGCAGTAATTGTGAGGATGGCAAAGGATCGGGCAGTGTTTTGTTCTGTTGTACCTAGGGTTACTACGAGTAGGAACCTGCTGGACAGCATCTAACAACAACAACAATACATTTGTACACACACACATACATTTATGTGTGTGTGTGTATATATATATATGTATTTATATAATAAATGTATCTCAGCATTTACTGAGATTTTAAATAGGTGCTACTCTCATGGGGTCACCATGAGTCAGAATCAATGTGAGGGCAACCGACTCATTAGTTGCTAAGGCCAGCCCAATACTTTACATAACTCATTTATTTTTCAACATAATACTTGGTAGCTGATTTTTTTAAAAACTATTTTGCAATTGCCAAAACTGTCAGATAAATTTACATAGCTATACATTTCCAAAGATGGGAATTCAGATCTAAGTTCAGATTTTTCTAAATCTGCCACTAGAGCCCTTATTCTTTATTAACTTACCAGGCATTGCATAGATAATGCTGGGTATTTATTTATGATCTCAAGGACACATTTAATAACTCAAGTGGTTTCCCACACTTTGAGAACTAATGTTTAAAAGAATTCCCATAGCATTTTGGTTTCATTTATAAAGAAATAGAGTGTTCAGTATCAGTAATGTTTTTAACTAATATGTGTTTAAATCTGATTAATAACCACTTAGTTTATTTTAGAGAGACCGCACATCAATTAATATGCATTATTGACCACTATAGTTAAATTATCCATAGTTACTACGTCTAAAAATGGAGAGATTAGCTTTTCCCTTGTCATGTAGTATTATGTCACAGCTCTATAGTGAATACATTATTATTAGATGCTTTGAGAAACACAATAACTAGGTTTTTAAAGCATTTTGGTTTATGCAATTAAACACTAAGTAACACATATGAGGCAAGTTTCCAATGAAAAATGGAAAGTCAAGATAGAAAAAAAAAGCAATATATGTATTTTCCCTAAACACATGAAGTTTCTTAGTTTAAAAAAAAAGATCAGAAAGATGATGCCAAAGTTATTATAGTTTTATCTCGGTGTAGATATGTTTGTGTTGTTCCTAATATTTTTGAGTTCACACAAATTTTTAATGAAAGTCAGTTTTAGTTGCTCTGTCATTTTTACCTGTAATCAGAAGCTGTTGCTGAAACCTGTTTGTCTTATTTTTCTGTCTCTAATAGATACTCAAATTTAACAGGAGAGGAGAGCAGAAGATCTGGAGCAGTGGGAGGCAGAACAGGAGGGTGTGATAGATCATGTCAACAGCAAAAGGAAACTTGAAGAGGAAGATAAGAGCAGAGTGAAGTAGTTAAAGATGTTTCCATACAACACAGGGAGTGAAAACTGCCTTACAGAGGGTGAAACTGAGTGGGAAGAAACGAAGTTTTTGTTAACAGAGAAAACAGTTTTCTCAAGTGTCATAGAAACAAGAAAGAAAAGTAAATAATGCTTTTAGAAACAATCTGTAATATAATGGCAATGAGATAATCTTTAAATAGAAAGTAGCCTTGACGTGGTAATCCAATGGTGTGGGATATTATGAATATACATACATAAAATGTCTATGAACGATTTGATTTAAAATGAGTAAAATGATCACATAATCTTGGCCGTACAACGAATGAACTACAGACAGTATAAGGGGTTTAATCGGAGAACATTGCAATTCGTGAGCTGGAAGTGTATGAAAGAGTCTTTTAGAAGAAGGAAATTCTGAAGCTTAAAAAGGTTGCTGGATTTTATTTGCTCTTGTATTGAAGCATAAAGTGTTTTTTTTCAGGGTTGGTCATTGCAGTCCTTTGTTAAGAAGAAAATAAAACTTAAGGGATATAAAACCCAAATGGTGATTCCTGGCCATGGCCTAACATTCACTTTTCTTAGGCTGCATATTTTTAGCATTATGACGTTTACCATCAAGATATTTATAAACATAATGAGGCACAGCAGTCCAGGAACAAGGACTAGAAGGCAGGAGGGGACAGGAAAGCTGATAGGGAACCCAAGGCTGAGAAGGGACAGTGTTGACATGTCCTGGGGTTGTTAACCATTGTCATAAGGCAATATGTGTACTAACTGTTTAATCAGAAACTATCTGTTCTGCAAACCTTCACTTAAGGTACAAAAAAAAAAAAAAAAAAAAAAAGAAAGAATTATCTATGTGAGATCAAATTGACAGCAGCAACTCAAAAGTTTTGATGGGAAGCCTAGGGGACAGTGAGTTGACCATAATGGTGATGGAATAAGTTAGAAAAGGATAGTGAGAATAGCAGCACAACTGGAAGAATGTAATCGATGTCACTGCATTGTACATGTAGAAACTTTCAAAATGGTGTAACTTTGGCTATGTATATTCTCACCAAAAAAAGTTCCTCAAGGTCAAGACTGGAGAGTGTTGACATGTCGTGGGGTTGTTAACCAATGTCATAAAACAATATGTGTACTGACTGTTAAATGAGAAACTGTTTTTTCTGTAAACCTTCATCTAAAGTACAACAAAAAATTTAAAAAATGATATTTATAAACAAATTAGACTTCCACAGTCTTATTCTAGTTGTGAGTATCTGATAATGTTTACAGTAGAAAAGCAGTTGCTGTGAAGTTGCTTCTGACTCATGGAGACCCCATGTGTCTGGAAACTGCTCCATAGGGTTTTCAGTGGCTGATTTTTCAGAAATAGATCACCAGGCCTTTCTTCCAAGGTGCCTCTGGGTGGACTAACACTTCCAACCTTCTGGTTAGCAGCCCAGTGTGTTAACTGTTTGCTTATAGTATGTTGTTGTGATTGTTAGGAACTGTCGAGTCAATTTCCACTCATAGTAACCCCATGTGAGAGAGTCCCATCGGGTTTTCTAGACTGTAGTCTTAAAGAAACAGATTGCCAGGTCTTTCTCCTGCAGAGCCACTGGTTGCGTTTGAACCACCAACCTTCCAGCTAATAGCCAAGTGCTTAAGTGTTGCACTGCCAGGGCTCTTTGCTTAAGTATACCACTCTTTATGTATTAAGTCTCCATGGATTGATTTCTACATTAGATCCTATGATTTTTCTCTAAAGTGTCTTGATCTTTCTGAATTTGGTTAAAAAATCATTTAGAAAAAACTAAACTTATTGTCTAATCATTCATCATATGTGTTGTTGTTGAAGGTCTTAGTTCTGAATATACATGTATGTATATATATGGAAATCGCTTAGCTAAGTGAATATTTGAATATAAAAAGTGCAGGCAAAAGCATAATCCAAAACTGGCATCAAATATATGCAATTGAGAATGCTTGGGAAACTACAGCAGAAGATGGAACAACTTCGGGTTAGTGTGAAAAAAAAAAGGTAAATCTTCCTTCTACTCTGCTTTAGAAGAACTCAGGATCTGTTGAAGCTATTTTCTGAAACATTTATTTTGTATAAATGAGGAATTGGATGACAGTTGTCAGGTGTTGAAATGGAGAATTTTTTTCACTGGAATACTCTTCTCATACCAGGATTGTTAGAACTCTGATACCATGAAAAGAGCATCATAGGAAATGCCAAATATTGGATCAAATAGCAAATACATACAGTTTAAAATGGACACACTCACAGACAAAATTATACTAGCCAGCATATTCACATATTTAGATTACTAATATTGCCAATTTTGTCTCTTTAAGCTGTATAAAGTAATTTACTCAATTAACCCAAGATCATTTCCTCCTCTTCTGGTGAATATTGCTCAGAGAGAGAGATAGCAGGGATAAGATATCCGAGAAGCTTGAGATCACTATTTTAAGAGGAGTGAGCCTAAATCATGTAGTTTTTTGAGATGATTCTTTGAAAATCACCTTAAACACCTATACTTGGTCACCTCAGAGAAATTTGAGGAACTGAAAACATTTGCATTCAAGGCAAGGAGGGCCACTCAAACAAAAACTACCATGTCTGATCAAAAATATCTTACAGAAGAATATATAAGACCCAGTGGATGGAGATTGGGTGAAGCAACTGTCTACTCATTCTTTTTTCTTTTTCTTATTTATTTTAAGTATCTGAAGGTAAAGATTAATTAATTAACTTGAATAATGTAAATGGACTAGGGAGAATTGAAATAGACTCTTTGAAAGTAATTTATTTTAAAAAACTTTCTACATCCAATTCAAGTTGCACATAGTCATTTTAAAAGAGAAGAGCTTCATGGTTGAGTAATATTCCATTGTATGTATGTCCCATATTTTGTTTATCCATTCATTAGTTAATGGACATTTAGGTTGTTTCTATCTTTTGGCTATTGTGACATGCTGCGAATGTTTTGTTACATGCATATTTAAAATACTATTTATAAAAAAGAGCTATATCTAAATGACTGCCCAAATTCCAGAACATTTTCACAGTGAATATTGTGTAGTTCTGACTAATTCACATTCCATTTCTAACCTTACAAGTAAAAAAGTATTCAACTACATTTGAAATGAAGGAAAAATATAGTAAAAGTTATAAGTAGTTGATTATATGTGGTCGTTAGTCCTCAGTAATGTCCATATAATGAAAATGCAATCATTGTCAATGTATTAGTCAGCTGTCGCTATGTAGCAAACAACGTCAAAGCCCCAGTGCTTTAAAGCAAACAAGCAAGTAAACATGCAAAAAACCCATAGCATGTATTCTCTTTCTCATGGTCTGAATGTAGGCTACAGGGTAGGCCTGTGAGGGTGACTCTGCTTCAGGCTGCAAGATCACTGGTCTTGAATTCACCTTACAGGTTTTTCAGCTCCTTTTACTACTACTGTCTCCTTTGATCAGAAGCTATTTAGGTTATGTTCTTCTCATGGAGAACCATTTGAGGCGGAAGAAAGCATGCAGAATGCACAGCCTACCTCTTAAGTTGTTGACTCAGAAAATCAGTGAGGGAGGAAAATAACACTCCACCCATTTTTGCTAACTGTAAGATCACTAGGCATTGAGGGGTGAAGAACTGAGAATAATAGTTTGCCACAGTTGGTAATGCCATTTTACAAATGTACAGAACCTGTGGTAGAAACAAATAGGAAATAGCTAAATTGTCTAAATATTGGCTTTAGATAAGCAAAGTGGTTTGCTAACATTCTTAAAACATTCTTTAAAATAAAACTATTTAATTTTATCTTTGTTTATTCTAAATATGTTTTTGTTGTTAACTGCAATTGAGTTGGCCCCCAAGTTATGGTGACCCCATCCACAATGAGGTGAAACTGATCAGGCCATTGTAATCTATAAGGTTTTCATTGGGTAATTTTTGGAATTAGATCGCCAGGCCTTTCTTTCTAGTCTGTCTTAAAGCTGGAAGCTCTAGTCTGGAAGCTCTGCTGAAACCTGTTCAGCATCATAGCAACATGCAATCCACCACTGACAGATGGGTGTTGGCTGCTCATAAGGTACACTGGCCAGGAACCAAACCTAGGTCTCCATCATTGTAGGTGAGAATTCTACCACAGAACTGCCAATGTTTAATACTCAAAATATAAAACCGAAACCCCTGGCCGTCGAGTTGATTCTGATTCATAATGACCCTATAGGACAGATTAGAACTTCCCCATTGGGTTTCCAAGGAGTGCCTGGTGGATTCGAACTGCTGACCTTTTGGTTAGCTGCCATAGCTCTTAGCCACTATGCCACCAGGGTTTCCACTCAAAATATAGGTACTTGTAATTCAGCACTTTTAGGAAGAATGATTCAAATAGTGGAAAACAGCTCTATGACTGTGAACTCTTTTTTGGATAAACTACATAAGTATAAAAAATGGCAGAGAACTTAAGAAAAGGGAAGTTGAGGGGGTCCCATAGATGTATTCCAGTCTTGTGAAGTATGTTACTTAAAATCCTCTTGTTTTATAGTTTCAGTTCATAACTTTCCATCTCATGGATTAATTTTATAGTGCAGCCATGGTAGTGTTCAACTGAAGAAAATGACTTCAATGGAAAGGAAAAAAAAATCAGATTTAGAAACCATAAGTTGAGGAAAACAAAATTAGTCACTTTTTATTATTTTGCAGAGAAAGGAAAAACAGGAGGAGGAAACATTTGGCAGTGTATCTTAGTGTGACAGCAACAAAGTGATGTATTTTTTCAAGCAGTAAAGTGTAATATAATGTAGGTGAATAGTCTTAACTAGTTATTAAGACAGATAACCTTCAATTGTGCATGTACAAAATGAGTAAAAATCATGATGTAAAATTGATCTATGAACTCCAAAACTCAAGAACCATCAATGAGCTGATATAGCATCGTAGGACAAATGACAACTAGTAAAAAATACATTTTACAATTTTGAATATCTTTTAACTTTGAGGAAAAATAATTATTTTGAGAAATCTAAAAAAGGATCCAAGTTTTCGTCTTGGAAGGAGCATTATTTAAAACAAAAACAAAGCAAAACTTTTTCTTTTTTTTTTTTTTCTGGTATGTTAAATGTGTGACATCTGTGGGAATCCAAGAGGGTTTCCAGTAAGTCATTGTAAATGGTATTTGTTAGTTTCAGAGAGCTAGATTGAAAGTTCCGATTATATGGCTAAATCTCAGAGGAACAGTAGAAAAAACATGAGACTGGAAAAGCTTTGCTTAAATATACATTTGGTAAATTCATATTGTAGAAATTAATGCTTTATTGATTTCTCATTAATAATAGTTATTTCATCTCATCACTAACAATGTGCTTGTCCATAATTTCGTACTATTATTACAGGGGATGATAAAAACAGGACAGGCATATATATGTATTTTATATAGAGATATATTTTTATTTTTATTGTACTTTAGATGAAGGTTTACAGAACAAATAGTTTCTCATTAAACAGTTAGTACACATACTGTTTTATGACAATGGTTAACAACCCCATGACATGTCAACACTGTCCCTTCTCAACCTTGAGTTCTCTATTACCAGCTTTCCTGTCCCCTCCTGCCTTCTAGTCCTTGTCCCTGGACTGTTGTGCCCCATTAGTCTCGTTTTGTTTTATGGGGCTGTCTAATCTTTGGCTGATCAGTGAACTTCAGGAGTGACTTCATTACTGATCTAAAAGGATGTCCGGGCATCATACTCTCAGGGTTTCTCCAGTCTCTGCCAGGCCAGTAAGTCTGGTCTTTTTCTGTGAGTTAGAATTTTGTTCTACATTTTTCTCCAGCTCTGTCCAGGACCCTCTGTTGTGATCCCGGTCAGAGCTGTCAGTGGTGGTAGCCGGGTACCGTCTAGCTGTACTGGTCTCAGTCTAGTGGAGGCTGTGGTAGTTGTGGTCCATTAGTCCTTTGGACTAATCTTTTCCTTGTATCTTGTTTTCTTCATTCTCCCTTGTTCCCAAAGGGGTGAGACCAGTGGACTGTCTTAGATGGCTGCTCACAGGCTTTTAAAGGACAGGAATATTTTAGAGATTGAATTAAGTCTATAAAGTTCACGTATGGACAGTCCAAAAGTAGGGGAATCTAAATGTGTGAAGCCAATAGGGCACTGGAATTTTTCTTAATAATAAGAATAATTAAATGGTATGTAAAACTTGGTCGGAAGAGATTTCTAGTTTAGTATATGAGTCTTCCAAGTCCCCTTTTCCCATCTCTCCCATCTTTTTTATTTATTTTCTCCCTCTGCATTATCTATTTTGGTGGTATGCAATGAATAATTAATATAAAATCTTACGCTGGTTCAGTTTTTGAAATGTGTCTCATCATTCTCTCCAAATATTATTTAGAATGAGTGTTTAAAAATTTAAAAGAACATTAGGAATAAATTAAGATGCTGGAGATCATTTACAAAGTTCATGATGATTTTACCTGTGTGTTGAAACATCATAAAACAATTATAGAGAGTCATAGTTGGGCCAGTATCAGGTTGGAAATAATCGTGAGCAAAATATTTTCTTGATGAAATAACTTCTTGATACAAATAAGTAAAATATTTGTACCACTATCTACATTGAACCAATTCTGCATCATGCAAATCATGTAAAGGTATTCTAAATATTTTTAAACATTTATGTAGACAGAATGTGAAGATGATGAAAATATAATTGCCGTTCACTGTAGTTTCTTTTACCTTTAATTAAATTTAGCTGAGTTGTTAAGAGTTTTGACCTCACATTCACCTTCAGACTACAAAATTATTTTGCATTCAAAATTAGACAGATGATATTGCAATTTTGGAATCAGACATTAAGGAGAAAGTGAATGTAAATCAGACATATGACACAACATTTTCAGCTGGAAATGTTTGATATTACAATTATTATGCAAACATATAGAATAAAAATGGCAAATTTATTCTGCCTTGAAAGTATGTCATCAAAATAGTGAAAAGTCTTTCTGTCTCAAACCCACCACTGTTGAGTTGATTCCAACTCATAGCAACCCTATGGGAAAGAGTAGAACTGCCCCATAGGGTTTCCAAGGAGCTCCTACTGGATTTGAACTGCCCACCTTTTGGTTAACAGCAGTAGCTCTTAGCCACTACACCACCATGGCCTGTCTCAGGGAATATATTTTCTTCACAGAATTACTCAAAGCTTATTATGAGAGTAGCCTTCGCATGGTTTGTAGACTAAGAGGACCACATCTAAATTTGCTGTCTTCTTCCCTTCAAGCTGAAATTCACCAAGTGTGACCTCTTCTTCTTTTCTTTTTTATTTTTGCATTTTCACTTTATACATTTTTGTATTCAAATGCCTGTTAATTTCTGGTTTGATATAAATACTCAATTATTATTTGTTGTTCGACAGGAATGTAGACGTGTTTATATATGTAAGTGTAGATAACAATAAGTATATATAAATTATGTGTATGTCAAAATAAAAGACATAAAATTTACACCCCTAAAGTTGCATAAGTAAATTATTTTCATTGTCTAATAAATATATTTTCATTGCTAGTTTAGAGAAAACTATATGGAGTTGCCTATATGAGTAGGTATCTAATTACAATACTCCTGAAAACCCTTTGCTGTCAAGTCAATTTCAACTCCCTATAGGACTAGAACTACCCCGACAGTGTTTCCAAGGAGTGGCTGGTGGATTCTTCCAGCTGACATTTTGGTTAGCAGCCAAGCTCTTAAACAATGAGCCACCAGGGTTCCTCTAACTACAGTATCTGCAGACTGAAGTATCTGTCCTTATGACTGGATTGGGAGCTTATATCAGAAATTATCATTTATTTTATTTCTCCACAGAAGAACTCTGAGTATAGTGTATCTCTTTGTTTTGGATTATTACTCTACTTCAATTTAAGCAACCCTGGATGATGGCTTACTATCTTAATAGGTGCCTCCCAGGACTTTCTAAGCTAACATATTGTATTCCACATTACCTAAATATTAAGGCAGGTAATTCCAAAATTCATTTCACATCTGTTGAGAATTGTGTAGTAATAACAGATTGTTTTGAATCGAGCATATGTTTACCTGCTTAAAGAACGTACAAGGCACAGACTCAGTGTCACACAGTCAAGCAATACTATGATGAATTTCCTCCAGGATATCATTGAAGGACTCATCTATTTCTTTCCCAGCACTCAGAGGATTCTGCTTTCCCTTTTTCCAATTCTAGTATATCTCCTCACCATGTCTATTGTCAGGACCACAGAATAAAATGGGGGAAAAAGAGGCATGGCTCTTCCTTAAGAATAGGTTAGTGAAGTAGCACGTATTGTTTTGAAACCTATACAACCAATTAGTTATAACTAGTCACAGGTCTCCAGCCAATGGCAAGAGAGTTTGGTAACACAATATTTATTCTGCCCAGCAACGTGGCAGCTAAAAATCAGAGGTTATTCTCTGGAATAGAAGGGGCAAAAGATGAGGCAGTACAACCAACAATTTTTGGCACTCAGACAAAGCAAGAAAATATTTTATTTGTATAGCTATTTAGCAGTAAGTGTGATATCATCAAAAAATCAAGAAAACTGGAGTTTGGATTTACATTCTATTCTGGTAATTATTATCTGAATGATCTTGAATAAATTCCATAACTTGTCCAGATCACTTTTTATAATAAATTACATGAATTACATATTATTCACCATATTTTTGTGAATATAAGATAAGGTAGTGTTTATGAAAGTGATTTCCAAACTCCACAGAGACCTTAAAATTAGTTCCCATATATAACAACATGGTAGTATATATAACTGGTATAGTGTTTAACTTAGTATTAACTTATTATACCTCATGACTTTATGATGTCCCCCAGCTTTTTTCAGTGGATTTTGCAAATCATTTTGAAGTTCTATTTGATATTAGTCAGTTATTCTCTTAATTTATTTCTATCTACTTCATAGCTTCCAGAAATTCCGAATCAATGGACTGTTAGTTGTACCTTTTTCTCTTTTCCAATAATATCATTGATAAAATTGTCAATATTTTATTTTGTTAGTGAATAAATGAAATATAGGCCTGAAAAGTGCAGTGACATCTTGTTTGTGAAGAAGGAAGATACATTTTATCAATAAAATTTGAATAAATTCTCAAAGTGGAGCAGCCTTTTATGGGAGTATGAGCAGCCTGTCAATTTTAAGCCTATTGAAAGACTTAAGAATTGCTCTTACAAAGGGACTAGGTTTAGTGTTCATATCAAGTTCCCTTTGGTTTGCGTAGTTGGGTAAATAATTTACACATTTATTAAGTGGGTTGCTAATATAGCAATAAGATTCCTGAGCACAAAATGTTTACATTCAACTACTAACCTAAATGTTGGTTGTTCAAACTCATACAGCAGCACCTGGGAATGGAGCAATTCCACTCTGTAACACATGGGGTCGCCTCTTTGGCAAGGGGATTGGATTTTGGTTTTAATATGGCAAAGAAGCAGAAAGAAAAGGATGGAAAATCATCTGGTAATTAATAGACTAGTTCGTAAGTGTAAAGATCATCATCATAATGATTCACTTGTTAGGGAATCCATATTATGATTTGGTGCATGATAATTTTTTTTTTTTTTTACTTCATACTGGAAAATGAAGTTTTAACATAACATAATATCCTAAAATATTATTAGTCAATGTTAGAGGAGTTATTAGTCCACAAAATACTTGTGAACAAGTAAATTGCATGCTTTTGAAAACTTCCCCTGTAGGTCGCACATAAATTATCTGACCACAGCATTTATTCCCAGACATCAGTTGATGTGGCCACATGTCAAAAGTAATGGGCACTTTGTCAGATAATCACACCTCTCACTGGGCATTTTGATTACACAGAACACAAAGGAATTACAACCTTCTTAAATTAGAACAGCTGCAGGAAATCGTGGTGACTGGATAAAACCTAAAAGTAAACTAAAAGAGTTGTTCCATTAATGCTAATAAGAATACAAGTATTTCCATGGAATATTTTGCTTTCATAGACATTTTGTAGCTTGACCTTCATTGCATCTCTTGCATAGGTACCTGAACATCTGCTTTATGACCTGTAAATTGTTTACAACAGTAATTTATTTCTTGAGTTAATGTGATTGAACCAGATAACAATCTCTTGAGATGCCCTGTTTAGGGCATAGACCTCTGTTGTTGTGTATTTTAATGATTGTTACCGTGTAAATGTACATAAGTCTGTATCTGGGAGAGTAACAAGTGTTCATCCAATTATCATACTCAAATACCCCTTTTGGATTCCTGCCTCTCTTCTTTTGTTCTACTTATTCTTTCTGTGTTGATAGGACTGTTATCCCTCTCAGCCAGATATCACTAGGTGAATTCATTCTTTAACCCCTTAATATTCTTCTTTCAGTTAACACATTATCTGTTGAAAGAACAAATGACAAAAGAAATAAAATAATTTTCTTCCTTTCCTCATTTAACATGAATGCAGGATGGCTTTGATGCGGTTATACTGAAAGGATAATGTATTTTAGTTCAAAATTGTTATTTTATGATGGGAGGTAGATATTCTTCACTTCTAATTACATTCATTCTTACTCCCCACTTTAGTACGCATGTAAAGAGTTGTTCTCTGTCAGCTGAGACTATAGTTCTCAGGTCATATAATCATAATCTTACTTGAGATTATGTATTCCAATTATTTCATTGTTATTTAAAAATTCACCTTGAGCTTTGGTGTGCGTGTGTGGGAGCACGTGTATGTCTTACAGGATATATTAAATTATATGCTACATTGTAGAGCTAAATTCACAAAATTTGCTATAGGTCAAAACAACATGTTCATATGGAAGTGATAGCATGCGTAACAACTAAATTAACTTTGCATTCTTCACAAAGATTTTCATAATATAAAAACAAACAAAACACTCAATTAAGAAGATATAATTGTGTAGGCATCCCCTTAATACATGAAATATTTTACAACTGAATAAACACTCCATATATCTGTGTTGATAGTGTCTGAGATTTCAAAGTACAACTGGATGTGCTTCCTTTTGTGTTATTTAAAACAAAATAAACGAAAAAAACTGAAAACAGAATCATGTTGAATGTAAATTCAATATTGTAGGCTTCATGTTTATGGAGTTGCCATCACTAATCTTATAGTCAATGATACAGTGGTACCATGAGTCCTATGTCTAGATTTTATTACCTACAACAATATTTTATATTGATATATTACATTTCCTATGCCTTAGGCCCTGCTTTTATTTTTATGACACTCTGTTACACATGCCATTCTCTTTCTGAAAAACAGATTTTACTTCCTCATATTGTTCAATGCAATTTCATTCACTTTGGATCAGTTTACCTTCCCTAGGAAATTCAATTAGCAGTTTGCTCTTCATTTTATCATAATGCTACCAAAATCTTTCTTTATTAAATATGAGTGTGTAACTGCCTTCAATGACATGGGTATATTGTTTTAGGCTGGATATAATGGATGCATTTCTCAGAAGACTTGAGAAAGAAAACTATTTTTTCTTTCTTTTGATCAAGTTTTATGGGGGCGGGGGGTCAGGCTAATGTTGGATTCCTACTTCTATATTCCGGCTCTATAAATAGAGAGTCTCTTTATATTGCTTATTATGACAACATGCAAACATCATCTCTGAACCATCCATGATGATAGTTATATGTACTTTATCCATAGTTTATATTTAGTTACCTAATATGGTTAATAGACTATACTTCTCAGTAGTGACTGTCTTATTCATCTTTGTATCTTCAGCAAAGCTAGCTTAGTTCTTACCATGTTGTAGTTACCCAAAACATACAAACCAAAAAAACCAAACCCATTGCCACTGAGTTGATTCCAACTCATAGTGACCTAATAGGACAGAATAGAAATGCCCCACAGGGTTTCCAAGGCTGTAAATCTTTATGGAAGCAGACTGATGAGTTGGAACCACTGACGTTTCAGTTAGCAGCCGAGTGCTTAAACACTGTGCCATCATGGTTCACTTAATACATACGTTATATTTAATTGACATTGCTGAATAATCTCGGCATCAAACAAATCTGGATTATAACTGCACCAAAATGCATATAAAATTCATGGAGCACCACAAAAACGTAAAGTATCAGATCTATTGCAAATGATTTGTGTAAGGTCTAAAAGATGCAAGATCTCACAAATATGTCAGGAAATATCACCTCAAAAACAAACAGCAAGGAAAAGGTGTTGTTAAATCACCCAAGTGCCAGAGGGATATATAAATAATCAATAAATACTTCTGGAACACAAAGAATAAACTGCTAAAGAATGAAGAGCAGAGATTAGAATTTGAATGTTACAATATTAATAAAAATATTTAAATATAGTATTAACTTCCTTAAGATTTGTAAGACATTAAACTTTAAAGAATAATCACATTTCAGAATAACCTTCCCTCAGCTAAGGACGTTAGATGTCCTAAGCCTTCTGAAACAACTGGAGAAAATGACAGGAAGAATATCAAGGTATGCAACAATTTGTTTTCTTTGTCTAGACACAAATAACTTTTCATTTGTAAATTCAGTATATAAGTGGAGGTTTACCATTTTAAACATGTTTTGCGTACCAATGTATCAGGTAGGAGAATTAATAAGAAAGTATAACCCAGACACACAAAAAAAGTAACTTAACCTTGGACAAAGTCTATCCATTCTATGTGTACTATTCTATTTACATAAACTTTCATGATTCATATCTTGGTACATTAGTGGCTAGTGTGCTTCAGGGATTTCAAGTTTCCAAGCAAGATTTAAAGCCTTGTTATTTGTAAGTTAATCATGTTCTTTTTATAAACTCTCTCTAGTATGTAATCCACAGCACCTTGAACAGTATGTTTCCTCCACTGGGTAAAATAACGGTCCAATGGGGAACTTTGTATATCAATACCATAATATATATAGTTAATTCATGTTTATCCATGGGTGGGTAATGCAGTTTGCACGTTTTCTAAACCGTTAAAAGATCTCATTTTTTGCTGTTGTTATTGATGTTGTTGTTTCTCACTACTGAGACACAAAAAGATGGGGTGACCTAATAATCCATTCTCTGAACCTCAAAAGAGCCCACATATTAACTGTGGATGAGAGGTAAATATATTATAATGTAAACTATGTAAACTATAGTGTACTTTAAATTCTTATCAAATAGTTAAATCCACTGCGTGCACCCATGTATATATACACATAAAACATATACACATATATAATGTTTTATGATAATTAAAAGGAATTAATATTTTATTTGGACTGAAGATGTGTTATGCTATGAAATTTCTATTTTTAAAAAATAATTTATAGTTTGATTTTCAAAAAGATATAAGAATCTTAAGTAAAGCAACTCCAATCTTCCAATAATTCTAAGGAAGTCTGTATTAGTGGTTGTAAGCTAAATTTTTTATTACCCGTGTAATATTTATATTAAACTTCTGTAAAGTTCAAGCATGTTTAAAATCCATAATGATCCATCTCTTGTCATTCATTTTTGTTATCCTTAAAGTAAAAAAGAGTTTGAAAAGGGAATGAGGGTATTAACACAATTTTTTCCTGAATATCTTGCCTACAGAGTATTAATATGTGTAGTGTTTTTGCCACTCTTACATAATGGAACAAAATAATTAAAAGAACATTTATTTTAAAATCATTTTTGGTAAATTCTCTTTTCTTTTGTTGTCATACATATCATATATATATCATATATATCCTAGGGTTTATACAGTCATTTAAAACCTTAGTGTTTATATGATTATACAAAGAGCAACATGATAGTTTGTAAAATGTATAAATGTCTCCTTAATTATCCATTTTGACTTTTAGATTTATTTTTAACTAGTTTAAATTTTAGGAAGAAGAAAGTTTTGACAAAATCCTGTAATGACAAAAAAATCTTCTCACATCAACATAGATAAACTAAGAGAAACAACAACAACAAAAAGTTAAAGGTAACATGAGAGTACACCAAGGTAGTTGCACAAAATTTACAAAAATTAGTAATTTTTCCATGTCAGAAAACTATTAAGAGAAAAATACATTGTTTCTAATGAAAATCAGCTATTATTTATTATCATAATAAGTATTATAGAACATCTAGGAATCAGTCTCTCAAAAATACATGAAATATTTAGAATACATATTTTTTAATTTACCACAACATACAAAAGTAAATATGAATACTTAAAGAAGAAATAACATACTCATTGATAGTATAAATCCTATAATAATAAGGTCATTCATCCAAAATCAAACATCAATTTTATTTAACGCTCAATGAAAAGACAATAGGTTGTTTTCAAGGTACTCACCAAATTAATTGTAAAATGTAGCACGGAGGAAGAGTTTCCAACTATGGGCTGAGAAATAACTAGAAAAGCTGGAGGGAAAAATCCTTATGAAGGCATTGTAGCGCTCTCAACTTTATGTAAGAAGTTGTATTCAACAAAATACACCAAAAGAATATAAAGGGTGAAAAATGACAAGTCACAGAATGAAAGATACTATTTTAAAAAATTATATATATATAAATATAGTGCAGTGGTTAAGCACTCAGCTCCTAATTGAAAGGTTGGAGACTGTAACCCACCAGCCACTCTGCAGGAGAAAAGACCTGGAGATCTGCTCGCTTATGGATTACATCCTAGAAACATTATGGGGCGGCTCTCCTCTGTCCTGTATGGTTGATATGATTCGGAATCAACTCAATGGCACACAACAACAATAAAAAGTGTGTATATATATATATATATATATATATATATATATATATATATATATATATGTATACGTATATACACACACACACACACACACACACACACACATATATTTGTTGTTGTTGTTAGGTGCCGTTGAGTTGGTTCTAACTCATAGCGACCCGATGTACTACAGAACAAAACACTGCCCAGTCCTGTGCCATCCTCACAATTGTTGTTATGCTTGAGCCCATTGTTGCAGCCACTGCATCAATCCATCTCACTGAGGGTCTTCTTCTTTTCTGCTGACCCTCTACTTTACCAAGTATGATCTCCTTCTCCAGGGACTGATCCTTCCTGACAACATGTTCAAAGTATGTAGGACATAGTCTCGCCTTCCTTGCTTCTAAGGAGCATTCAGGTTGCGCTTCTTCTGAGATAGATTTGTTTGTTCTTTTGGCAGTCCCTGATATATTCAATATTGTTTGCCAATACCACAATTTAAAGGCATCAATTCTTCGGTCTTCTTTATTCATTGTCAAGCTTTCGCATGCACGTGATGCCACTGAAAATACCCTGGCTTGGGTGAGGCACACCATAGTCTTCAAGGTAACATCTTTGCTTTTCAACACTTTAAAGGGGTCTTTTGCAGCAGATTTGCCCGATGCAGCGCGTCTTTTGATTTCTTGACTTCTGCTTCCATGGGTGTTGATTGTGGGTCCAAGTAGAATGAAATCCTTTACAACGTCAATCTTTTCTCCGTTTATTATGATGTAGCTTATTGGTCCAGTTGTGAGGATTCTGGTTGTCTATATGTTGAGGTGTAATCCATACTGAAGGCTGTGGTCTTTGATCTTCTTCATAAGTGCTTCAAGTCCTCTTCACTTTCAGCAAGCAAGGTTGTGTCATCTGCATAACGCAGGTTGTTAATGAGTCTTCCTCCAATCCTGATGCCCTGTTCTTCTTCATATAATCAATTTCTCAGATTATTTGCTCAGCAGAAAGATTGAATAATATGGTGAAAGGACACAACCCTGACACACATCTTTTTTAATTTTAAAACATGAAGTATCCTCTTGCTCTATTTGAACGACTGCCTCCTGTTCTGTGTACAGGTTTCACAGGAGCACAATTAAGTGCTCTGAAATTTCCATTCTTCAAATGTTATCCATATTTTGTTATGATCTACACAGTCAAATGCTGTGGCATAGTCAATAAAACATATGTAAACATCTTTCTGGTATTCCCTGCTTTCAGCCAGGATCCATCTGACATCAGCAATGATATCCCTCATTTAATGTCCTCTTCTGAATCTGACTTGAATTTCTGGCAGTTCTCTGTCAATACCAATCCTTCTTCTTCATTTCCAACTTTTACATTCCAATCACCAGTAATTATCAATGCATCTTTATTGCATGTTGGATCAATTTCAGACTGCAGAAGTTTGTAAAAATCTTCAATTTCTTCATCTTTGGCATTAGTGGTTGGTGGGTAAATTTGAGTAATAGTTGTATTAAGTGTTCTTCCTTGTAGACATATCACTGACAGCATTGTACTTCATGATAGATCTTGTATAGAAATGTATATATACAATTGGTCAACTTTCAACCATTTCAAGAGGTTGCATACGGTCAAGAACCAATGTTATTGAAGGAAGATCCAGCCTGCACTGAAGGAATAGGCAAAAAACAACTTTTCAGGAATTAATTGACGGAATACCGGTTGAGATGTTCCAACAAACAGACGTGACCCTAGAGGTGCTCATTCATCTATTCCAAGAAATTTGGAAGACAGCTACCTGGCCAACCAGATTTGTGCCCACCCCAAAGAAAGGTGATCCAACAAAATGTGGAAATTATCAAAAAATATCTTTAATATCACACACAACTAAAATTTTGCTGAAGGCAAATCAAAATGGTTGCAGCACTACGTGAATAGGGAAATGCTGGAAATTCAAGCTGGATTCAGAAAAGGACATGAAACCAGGGATATCACTGCTGATGTCAATTGGATCTTGGCTGAGATCAGATAATACCAGAAAGATGTTTACCCATATTTCATTGGCTATGCATTTGACTCTGTGGATCATGACAAATTAGGAATAACATTGAGAAAAATGTGAATTCCAGAACACTTAATTGTGCTCATGAGGAACCTGTACATTGACCAAGAGGCAATATGAACATAACAAGGGATACTGTGGGGTTTAAAATCAGGAAATGTGTGCATCAGGGTAGTATCTTTTCACCATACTTATTCAGTCTTTCTGCTGAGCAAATAATCTGAGAAGCTGAACTATATGAAGAAGAACAGGTCATCAAGATTGGAGAAAGACTCATTAACAACCTGCATTATTCAGATGACACAACTTTGCTTGCTGAAAGCAAAGAGGACTTGAAGCACTTACTGATGAAGATCAAAGACTACAGCCTTCAGTGTGGATTACGCCTCAAAATAAAGAAAACAAAAATTCTCATAACTGGATCAACAAGCAACATCATAATAAAGGAAAAAATATTGAAGTTCTCAAGGATTTCATTTTACTTGGATCCACAGTCAACGTTTATGGAAGCAGTAGTCAAGAAATCATATGATGCATTGCATTGGGCAAATCTGCTGCAAAAGACCTCTTAAAACTGTTAAAAAGCCAAGATGTTACTTTGAGGACTAAGGTGCGCCTGACCCAAGCTATGCTATTTTCAATCGTCTAATATGTATGCAAAAGCTGAATGATGAATAAGGAAGACCAAAGACAAATCAATGCCTTTGAATTATGGTGTTGGCCAAGAATATTGAATGTACCATGGACTGCCAGAAGAAGGAACAAATCTGTCTTGGAAGAGGTGCAGCCAGAATGCTCCTTAGAAGTGAAGATGGCAAGACTTCATTTCATGTAATTTGGACATGTTATCAGGAGAGACCTATCCCTGGAGAAGGACAAGATGGTTGGTAAAGTAGAGAGTCAGTGAAAAAGAGGAAGACCCTCAGTGAGATGGATTGACACTGTGGCTGCAACAATGGGCTGAACCATAACAGTGATTATGAAGATGATGCAGGATGGGGCAGTGTTTCATTCTGTTATACACAGGGTTGCTATGGGTTGGAACTGACTCAATGACACCTAAGAATAACATATATATGTATATATATATATGACACATATATATTCTTTTATATATACAAGGATTTAAACCATAGTACTTTAAACCTAAAAATTAATAAGGAAAAAGGTGGACAACCCTATAGAAAAGTGAACAAATGGCTTCAAACAACATATCACAAGAGATGTCTAGCTGTCTAATAAGTACATGAAAGATTCTCAACTTTGTTAGTTACCAGGAAAATGCAAATTCAAACTGTTTTAGATGAACTTCATTTGTCAGGAAATATTCAAAGAGCATATATTTTAGAAGGAAGAGATACTTAGATCATAGTTTTTTAGAATTAATTTTAAAGTATGGGCTTTAATAAATGCCTCTATCTTGCAATGTCTGAGTATATATATAGCCTGAATTTGAATTATGTTAGAATAAACAGTAAATTTTGTGGTAAAAACTAATAATTGTTTTATGTGCTGTAAATGAGATAACCAGGGTTTATATTTATGACTTTTCTACTTTTATTATCAAATAATAGAAATATTGGCAAAATTCACATGCATTGACAGAGAAAATATACTCTTTTAAATTTGTGTATCCTGAGAACAGACTTTTAGTTAGTAGTACTTCCATTATATAAAACAAATCTGATTTCTTGCATTACTTATAAAAATTGCAAGGATGTTGGATCATAATAAGTTAGATTATTTGCTTTACTATCTACATAAATTTGCATTAAGAGTAGTGGGCCTTTCATGGGCCCCAAATATCTCAGGCATTGAATGCATATTGGAGAAAATGTCTCTGCCAGTGTTTTATAGATCATAGTCTTAATAATCGTTGGACTATTTTTCAATTGTTAGGTTTTGGGGTAGTCATTAGTTACCCACTTGACTTTGGGTAAATCACAAACCCTCTCTTAGCCTCCATATCAGCTTTGTTCACTTAAGAAAGAATTGTGTGGCTCAGCTGAGATAAGAATTAAATATCAACAGTTGATAATATATAATAATGTGATAAATAATTAAAAATAAACAATTAAACATTCAACAACTGTGAATGCTACAAGCTTTTCAAAATTTTATTTATTTTTTTATTGTTGTGCTTTAAGTGAAAGTTTAAAATTCAAGTTAGTCTCTCATACAAAAATTTATGTATACATTGTTTTGTGACCCTACTTACTCTCTCTATACTGTGACAGCACACTCTTCCTTTCCACTCCGGATTTCCCGTGTCCATTCAACCAGCTCCTTACCCTCTCTGCCTTCTCATCTCACCTCTGGGCGAGAGCGGCTCATTTAATCTCATGTATCTACTTGAGCTAAGAAGCACACTGTTCACGAGTATCATTTTATGTCCCATAGTCCGGTCTAATCTTTGTCTGAAGAGTTGGCATTGGGAATGGTTTTAGTTTTAGGCTAATGGAGAGCCCAGGTGCCACATCTTCCAGGGTCCCTCTAGTCTCAATAAAACCATTAAGTCTGATCTTTTTGCTAGAATTTAAGTTCTGCATCCCACTTTTCTCCTGCTCCATCAGCCACTCTCTGTTGTGTTCCCTGTCAGGGTGGTCATTGTGGTAGCCAGGCACCATCTAGGTCTTCTGGTCTCAGGCGGATGAACTATCTGGTTTATATTGACCTTTTGTCTCTTGGGCTAATAGAATGCTACAATCTTGAAGTATATTATTATTCCAGTTGAGCCAGTTATCATAGTAGGATATAGATCTTTCTACATTATACTATGTTGTATTTGGAATATTTTTATCTCAGAAAAGTCAATATTCTCTCTCCGATAATTTTAAATTCCAATACATTTGTCAATAAAATTTTATTTTTAATGTCCTTATGTCATTAATGTATTATTTTAAAATGGAAAGATTAAAAAAAATAGGTAATTACACAACTTCTCAAATATAATATTTTTGTTATTGAAAGTTTTGATCTGTTTATCTTAAATTGGTGGATATTAAATGAAAAGCATAGATAAGAAATGGTTGTGCATTTTCAATAGCCCCTAAAAAGATAAAATACTTAAGAATAAATCTGACCAGGGATGTAAAAGACCTATACAAAGAAAACTACAAAACACTACTGCATGAAACCCAAACGGATCTACATAAATGGAAAAACATACCATGCTTATGGATAGGCAAACTCAACATTGTGAAAATGGCAATTCTACCCAAAGCAATTTACAAATACAACATAATCCCGATCCAAATACCAACAACATTCTTCAAAGAGATGGAAAAACGAATCATTAACTTTATATGGAAAGGGAACAAGCCCCAAATAAGTAAAGCACTACTGAAGAAGAATAAAGTTGGAGGACTCACACTACCTGACTTCAGAACCTACTATACAGCTACAGTAGTCAAAACAACCTGGTACTGGTACAACGACAGATACATTGACTGATGGAACAGAATTGAGAACCCATATGTAAATCCATCCACCTACGGTCACCTGATCTTCGACAAGGGCCCAAAGTCCATCAAATGGGGAAAAGACAGTCTTTTTAACAAATGGTGCTGGCAAAACTGGATATCCATCTGCAAAGAAATGAAACAGGACCCATACCTCACACCGTATACAAAAACTACTTCAAAATGGATCAAAGACCTGAATATGAAGCCTAAACTATAAAGTTCATAGAAGAAAAAATAGGACCAACACTACGGGCCTTAATGCACGGCATTAACAGGATACAAACCATAACCATCAATGCACAAAGCCCAATAGATAAGCTAGATAACTGGGATCTTCTAAAAATCAAACACCTATGCTCTTCAAAAGACTTCACCAAAAGAGTAAAAAGAGAACCTACAGATTGGGAAAAAATTTTTGGACAGTACAAGTCAGACAAAGGTCTAATCTCCATAATCTACAAGAAATCCAACACCTCTACAACAAAAAGACAAATAATCCTATTAAAAAATGGTCAAAGGAAATGAACAGACACTTCACCGAAGAAGACATTCAAGTGGCCAACAGACACATGAGGAAATGCTCGCGATCACTAGTCATTAGAGAAATGCAAATTAAAACCACAATGAGATACCATCTCACCGTGGCATTACTGGCATGAATCAAAAACACTGGAAATAACAAGTGTTGGAGGGGCTGTGGGGAAATCGGAACTCTTATGCACTGCTGGTGGGAATGCAAAATAGTACAACCATTTTAGAAAATGATATGGCGCTTCCTCAGAAAGCTAGAAATAGACATACCATTCGATCCAGCAATCCCACTGCTAGGAATATATCCTAGAGAAATAAGAGTCGTCACTCAAATAGACATATGCACACCTATGTTCATGGCAGCATTGTTCACAGTAGCAAAACGATGGAAACAACCTAGATGCCCATCAACAGATGAATGGATAAACAAACTATGGTAAATACACATAATGGAGTACTATGCAATGAGAAAGAACAACAATGAATCTGTGAAGCATCTCATAACATGGATGAAACTGGAGGACATTATGCTGAGTGAAATAAGTCAATGACAAAAGGACAAATATTGTATGAGACCTCTATTGTAAAAACCCATGAAAACGTTCACACATAAAATGTAACAATCTTTGCTGGTTACCAGAGATGGGAGGGGCGGGGGGGAAATACTACATAAGCAATAGATAAGTGGTATCTTGGGTGAAGGGTGAGACAGTACACAATACAGGGGAAACTAGCACAACTTGTACAAGGAAAGTTAATGGAAGCCCCATAGACACATCCAAACTCCCTGAGGGACTGAATTGCTGGGCGGAGGGCCATGGGGACCATGGTGACAGGGAACATCTAGCTCAATTGGCATGACACAGCTTACAAAGACAATGCTCTACATTCTACCTTGGTGAGTAGTGTCTGGGTCTTAAAAGCCTGTGAGCGGCCATCTAAGATACTCCACTGGTCTCATCCCTTTGGGAGCAAGGGAGAAAGAAGAGAACAGGATACAAGGAAAAGATTAGTCCAAAGGGCTAATTGTCCACAGCTACCAAGGCCTCCACCGGACTGAGTCCAGTACAGCTAGATGGTGCCCAGCTACCACCACTGACTGGTCTGACCAGGATCACAACAGAGGGTTCTGGACAGAGCTGGAGAAGGATGTAGAGCATAATTCTAACTCACAAAAAAAAAAAAAAAAAAAAAAAAAACACACCAGATTTACTGGCCTAAAGGAGACTGGAGAAACCCCAAGAGTATGGCCCCCAGACACCCTTTTAGCTCAGTGGTGATGTTACCTCCGAGGTTCATTGTTCAGCCTGAGAGTGGACAGCCCCGTAAAACCAAATGAGATTAATGAGGTACAGTAGTCCAGTGACAAGGGCCAGAAAGCAGAAGGGGACAAGGAAGCTGGTGATAGGGAACCCAAGTTTGGGTAAGGATATTGTTGATGTGTTGTGAGATTGTTAACCATTGTCACAGGGCAACATTTGTAGTAACTGTTAAATGAGAAACTATTTTGTTCTGTAAGCCTTCATCTTAAGTGAGAATAACAGCACAATTAGAAGAGCGTAGTCAATGTCACTGAACTGTGCATGTAGAAATTTTGAAATGGTGTATCTTTGGTTATGTGTATTTTAACCAAAAAAATAAAAGGTTAAGAAGTTAGAGGGTTGACATGTTGTGGGGTTGTTAACCAATGTCGTAAAACAACATGTGTACTACTGTTTCATGAGAAACTATTTGTTCTGTAAGCCTTCACCTGAAGTACAATTAAAAAAAAAAAAATGGAGATCTATTAAAGCGGAGGCTCTGATGGGTCACACACCTAGTGAAATGTGCGGTCTGCCAGGAAGACAGAGGACACTCAGGAGCAGTGGGCTCTGGAATCTCAGTGAAGAATTTTCACACCAGGTAAAGGCTGAGTTGTAATAAAAAGGACTATATGTGGTAAAAATGCAGACTCCATTACGAGGACATAAGAATGAAATTGGAATGTGAGAAAGCTGGAAGTCAGAGGCCAGGTTAAAGTGAGCGTGTGCACACGGAAGACCAAGAATTAGGTAAAATAAAGACAGGATCTGAAATCAGATGAGTCAAAAAAGAGAACATCTCAATCTTATCTGATAAGAAGGAGATCTATGAAGAGAATATGGATACAATAGCCAGGATTACTACTAGAAGCCTGCCTTGTCTGATAAAATCGTATTTCTTAACAGCAAAAGGGCAAGAACATAAAATGGATCCTGACACTCTCTCTTTTTCTAGAAGACAAAACTAAGTTTCAGGAGTCATAATTTATTCAGAAGAAGATCAATAATTGTTAAGTTACTAAGAAATAGCAAAATGTCCAGCATGTTCCTTATCAATCTTGGTTCAAATAGCATTTCCTGTATGCTCTTATTAATTTAGATAATCTGAATTAAATTAATTATCCATAGTCAATTGTTCAAAAAGGCCTTGACTTTGGCTGTCTCTGAAATGCCAAATAAGTTCTACTTCCACTTGCTATTGGCTCACTAATTACAAGTATATTTTAATGAACTAATAATGAACTATAATAGTAATAAAATTTACTTTCTCTAATATAAGATGGCATCAACTATAACACACTCCATATTTTTAATGTAACACTAATAAGTAGAAACTATTACCAATACAATTATGGAAAACAATCTGTCCACTTTGGGTTTTTTCATACTTTATAGAAATAACTCTTTTAAGTTTATTTAGACCTAGATATTTATTATGTATCATTCTGAATACTCAAGAAAATAAAATATAAATTAAACAAATGGGTTAATGTATGTCTAAAAAATTCGTTGCACTCAGAGTCATCAATGTTTTTACTTCTCCATAAAATATCATCTTCCAGGGTATCAAGAGAGATGGTTTGACACATTTCTTAACAGAGCACTAAACAATTAATGGTCCCTGGGATTTTCTTTCCAGTTGCTGACACTCATCCTGAAAGTTTGGTGTTCATGCACACACCATGTAATAAATTTTACCTACTACCTGGCCTTCAGTGATTATAAAAGGATGAGCCTCACTTCCTACATACTTGACTGAGAAATTAGGAAATAATGAACTAGGAATTTCTGGCTCACTAACTTTCTCTTTCTCTTAGCTACCTATTGGCAGATAACACAAATTCCTGTATACTCCTCATATGGAAGTTTTCCAGGTGGATACTTCACAGTGGGAATCCTACAGTGGGCTTAGTGTATTATGATACCCACTGGCCCATAGATAAATACTATCTTCTGAAACTGATCTTTGTATGCTGGGAAGTGGGGAATCTCCATATGCTTGTTTGTTTTTTAACAGATTTAAAATCTGAGAATATCATTCTTCAACATAAACCAAACCAAAACCAAACACATTGCTGTTGAGTTGATTCCGACTCATAGCAACTCTATAGGACAGAGTAGAATTGCCCCATAGGGTTTCCAAGGAGCAGCTGGTGGATTATAACCGCTGACCTTTTGGTTGGCAGCCGAGCTCTTAACCACTGCACCACCAGGTGAGAGTAAATACAATGTATGTACCACTGAGTGCTTTACAAAGCCATTGACAGCAGGCTACGTGATTGCAGGTTTAAAGAAGGATGAGCTACAAAGAGTGGAGAGATTATTAGATGGCAGATATTAAACTGTGGGTAGATGTTTTCTAAAATATCTAGTAACAATAATGTGATTTGAAAAGAAATTCATTCCAGGTCATTGAACTTTTAATTTGTTGTATTTTATCCTATTCTTTCAACATAAAATCTTTAAGAGCCATTTATTGTTAGACATTGGAAATAAAATGTAAAGCAAAATAGACTTGGGAACATTCTTTAACAGTTCCATATGTAAGAGAAAATATGCACAATTAAGCAGTAGGAATAAATGCGGTAAATTCTACTGTAGGATTAATAGGTTGCTATGGGGCCATATACTACTGAGCAATATTACTCAGTTCCTAAACAACATGTATAAGAAACATCACTTTATTTCCTATAAATTAATTCAGTGTTTCCTACAAGCCCTCAAAGCCTTCAGTCCCTTAGGAAATACTGCCTCATTAATTCTAGGGGTCTTCTTCTCTGGGTTTATACTGGGTTACGCTCATTCAGCCAGAGAACGTTTATTTATCTACAACAAGCAGTCTTGTGGTTCTTGCACTTTCTGTAGCCGAAACACATTGCAGTGATAAGCCATCCACAATGTTGGTCTAAGGAGCCCTGATGGCGCAGTGGTTAAGTGCTCAGCTGCTAGCCAAAAAGTCAGAGAGTTGAACCCACCCACCAGTAACTCTGCAGAAGAAAGATGTGGCAGTCTGCTTCCATAAAGATTATGGCCTTAGAAACTCTATGGGGTAGATCTAATCTGTCCTATAAGGTTGCTATGAGTTGGAATTGACTCCACAGCAATGGGCTTGGTTTTAGTTAGAGTTTGTCTAACCTGTGCAATGCCAGGGAACAAAGTCCAGGGCTGAGAGCTATGGAAGTGACACTCCTGTCTTGCTTCCCCCTGCCTAGTGTAATTTATTCATATAATCCGGTAGAACCCACTCTATTCCTTCTACTCTTTCTAATATACTCCCTGAAAACCCTATCCTTCCTCAATGATTTTCGAATTTTGGAGACAAAAGCCCAGAATTCCTGCTGACTTGATCTACCTGTTTTTTTCCCCTAGCAGACACCTCCCCTAAGACAGAAAGGCATGAGTCTTGCTATGCCAAGCACAAGAGAGAGGGAGAGAGAGAAGAAAATGCAATAAGAGAGGAAGAAAAAGTCTTCACAAATTATATCTAAAAATACTATGTAGCCACACTAGACTAGGGAGGGCTGAAAAATATTGTATTTAATCTGATAATTTGAAGTATAAAAGTCAAAATTGCATAAGGCAAAGAAGAAAAAATGCTTGTTTGAAGATCTATAGGCTAGAGAAGGCACTTTATGCTTGTAGCTGAGAGCTTTCCAATATGACCATAACTTACAATCTGAGAGACAGTGAGAGTTAGAGGAGGAGGAAAATGAGACAGGAAAGATGAACAGGCTATTACCTGTTATGAGACCATATTAATCAATCTTAACTTTATTTTAAGGGCAAAGGGAAGTTTCAAAAATATCTAAAGCAAGGAAAAGACAAGGTTAATTTGCATTTTAGAAGTCTCACTATGGTTTCCAGCCAGAAGGAAAATCGTCTCCCTTCTCACTTCTAAATGCTTCTGTTCCCCCATGGCTTTTATTGCACTACTAATCTTTCTACCTACTACTTTTTCTTTTAAGAAGCTCTGGTGGCACAATGGTTAAGCACTTGGCTCTTAATTGAAAGGTTGGCGGTTCGAATTCACCAGCTGCACCTCAGGAGAAAAGACCTGGAGATCTGCTCCTGTAAAGATTTCAGTCTTGGAAACCCTGAAGGGCGGTTCTACTCTGTCCTATAGGGTTGCTATGAGTCAGAATTGACTCGGATGGCACACAACAACTTTCTCTTTTACAATATATATATTGCAATTCAACCATAAAAATTAAATATCTTAGGATAATATGTTGGGGATATTGAACTATATTTTTTCTACCCTCATTAATTCCCCTTTCATACTTACTCCAGAGTTTTCATATTAAAAGTCTGTGCCTGCTAAATTCTGATCAGAGTTTATTCTATACTGGAGAAAAGATATTCTATCAACTATTAATTCACCACCCAAATTTCAAACATGAAAACAAATAAACATTTTAAAAAATACAATTAATCAGAGAATCATTTAATTTAATTAAAAAAAAAACTTTAAGAATGCATCATTTTGATTTGTTTTTATTAAGTGTCATCGAGTCAGTTCCAATACATAGTGACTCTATGTACAACAGAACGAAACACTGCCCGGTCCTGCGCCATCCTCACAATCGTTGTTATGCTTGAGCCCATCGTTGCAGCCACTGTGTCAATCCATCTCGTTGAGAGACTTCCTCTTTTCTGATGTCTCTATACTTTACCAAGCATGATGTCCTTCTCCAGGGACTGATCCCTCCTGATAACATGTCCAAAATATGTAAGATGATCTCTCCCCATCCTTGCTTCTAATGAGCATTCTGGTTGCACTTCTTCCAAGACAGATTTATTCATTCTTCTGGTAGTCTGTGGTATATTCAATATATTTCACCAATACTGTAATTCAAAGGCATCAGTTCTTCAGTCTTCGCTATTCATTGTCCAGCTTTCAAATGCATTTTGAGTTAGCATTATCAAATTATTAGTATGATTAAATTACTTCTAAAGATATACATTTAAAATCTTAAAATTTCTTTTTTATCGCATTTTAATTGTAATAGCCCTCATGGTAAGAAAACATGTCTAAGCTTTTGGCACCAGGTATAATTCAAGTCCAACTGCTTTTGTTCTACTCCTTTGAGTAGATTTATCTTTAACCATACGGTGACTACTCGAGCATTGATATGTAAATGAAGAACAGTTTTACAATTTCCTTTAGAAAAGAGCTTTAGGCACTTACGGATTTCTTCTTGATTTTACTTTATGGGGCTGAGGAAAACGTTCTGGATTCTTTTAAGTTCCCACAAAGCCTAAAAGATCCAACATTACCAGTTCCCTCTCTGCAGTCCTTAAATCTCTGATCTCACATGTCCTCTTGACTCAGTGACTCCCACCTTCCACCTTCATAGGACCTCCCAGATGTTTCTTGAAAAATGCCAGAAACATTCCTGGCTTAGGACCTTTGAACTTGCTGTTCCTCAGCTTGCAGGCAATGCTTTCCTTCAAATGCCCACACAGCTTGCTTCCTGATTTTTGTCAAGACTTTGTTCAAAAGCCACCATCTCAGTGAGACATTGTCTAACCATCTTAATTCAAATTGTTGCAATCTTTAGTCCCCTTTATTGCCTTTCTCCCTAGTATTTATCACTTCCAAACTTATTATATCATATCCTTGTTTATTTTAATTGTGCCCCTCTTCCTTTTAAAATGTGAAGCTTTATGAGGTTAAAAAAATATTGCTATGTTCATTGCTGTATTTTTAAGGTTTGAGCAGTGCTTAGAAATTATGTGGTCAAGAATTATTTGTTGTATGAATGAATCTCTTAATGCTTCAAGAATCTTATTTCTGTGAACTTTATAACTATCAAGGCTAGAATTTATGTTTATCTTGGATATGTATAGGGTCGCTATAAGTTGGAATTGACTCGACTGCAATGGGTTTGGTTTTTTTTTTTGGTATATATGCAAACTCAAATTTTTAAGTGCAATTATGTCTACATAATTTATGTACAATTAGATATTATATATTCCTATATATAATTGTATATACTAAAATCCAAAAGAAACCTGTTGCCATAAAGTTGATTCGGACTCATAGGGACCTTACAGGACAGAGTAGAATTACTCTATAAAGTTTCCAAGGAATGGTTGATGGATTCAAACTGCCAACCTTTTAGTTAGCGGCCAAGCTCTTAACCACCACACCACCAGGGCTAGTTGCACTTGTAGAGTCAATTCTGGCTCATGGCAAAGAACTGTGCTCCATGTTCCATAGGGTTTTCAATGTTTTATTTTTTGAGAGTAGATTGCTAGGACTTACTGTATATTTATATTTACTAAAATGTGATTTACTCCAAAAAGTTAAGAGTAATAAATAATATATATGGTTAAGTGCCAAATTAATGACTATCAAACTGTTATCTTATTATAAACACATGGAAAAACAGAAACCCTTTCTTTCTCAAGTAATCATGTAGGCCTCACAGCACACGCATGCATGTGATGATGTGTGCGTTGTATTTTGAGTATCAGCAGTTCATTAGTATTATTCAGTATGGATTGCACCTCAACATAAAAAAAAAAAAAAATCCTCACAACTGGACCAATAAGCAACATCGTGATGAATGGAGAAAAGATTAAAGCTGTCAAAGACTTCATTTTACTTGGATCCACAATCAACACCCATGAAAACAGCAGTCAAGAAATCAAACAACGTATTGCATTGGACAAACCTGCTGCAAAAGACCTCTTTCAAGTGTTAAAAACCAAAGATGTCACTTTGAGGGCTAAGGTGTGCCTGACCCAAGCCATGGTGTTTTCAATCACCTCATATGCATAGGAAAGCTGGACAATGAGTAAGGAAGACTGAAGAAGAACTGATGCATTTGAATTATGGTGTTGGTGAAGAATAGTGAATATACCATGGACTGCCAGAAGAACGAACAAGTTTGTCTTGGAAGAAATAAAGCCAGAATGCTTATTAGAAGCAAGGATTGGGAGATTTCATCTCACATGTTTTGGACATGTTATCAGGAGAGATCAGTCCCTGGAGAAGGACATCATGCTTGGTAAAGTAGATGGTCAGCAAAAAAGAGGAAGACCCTTAACCAGACGGATTGACACAGTGGCCACAACAGTGGACTTAAGCCTATCAATGGTTGTGAGGATGGCACAGGACTGGGCAGTGTTTTGTTCTGTTGTACATAGGGTCACTATAAGTTAGAACCAATTCGATGGTACCTTACAACAAACAAAAACAACATTTTAGGTGAATATACATTTAGGAAGATACCAGGGTGGCTCAAACAGTTTGCTCTCCACTATGAATTGAGTCCTGGCAGCACAGTGATTAAGAGGTACGGTCACTAACCAAAAGGTCAGCAGTTTTAATCCACCAGCCACTCCTTGGAAATCCTATGTGGCAGTTCTACTCTGTCCTGTAGTGTGGCTATTAGTCAGAATTGACTTAACGGCAATGGGTTTGGTTTTTGTTTTTGCTGTTTTTGGTTATTAACATAAAGGTTGGTCGTATGAACACACCCAGTGGCACTGGGAAAGAAAAACATGGCAATCTGCTTACATATAGATTACAGCCAAGAAAGTCCTATGGTGCAGTTCTACTCCGTAACACACGGGGTTGCTCGGAGTTAGAATGTATCCACAAAAGGTGGATACAATTTGGATTCACATATCATCTTAGAGATGTAACCCATTTATTATAATGTCATGTCCCTCTTATTCCTGATAGTATTTCAAAACCAAAACCAAATCAATTGCCCTTAAATTGATTCTAACTCATGATGACCCCAAGTGCACAGAATCGAACTGTACTCTATAGGGTCCTGATGGTATTACTTCTTCTGAATTCCACTTCTTCTCACATTAATATAGCTATTTCATCTTTTTTTCATTTGTGTTTGCTTGGTACATCTTTCTCCATGTTTTTATTTTAAATTATGTACGGCTTTTAATTTAGGTGGCTTTCTTTTAAATAGCATACATTTCTTTCTTTTTCTCTTTTTTTAAAATCTAATTTGAGGATCTTTGTATTGTACATGGAGTGTTGACATCATTTACTGTTAATGTGATTGTTAATATGATTGAATTAAACCTACCATCTTTTTATCTGTTTTCTAATTGTTCTTTTTATTCTTTGTTTCTTTATTCTCTTTTTCTGTATTCCCCAGTGCTGTTGACAATGGTCCCACTTTATCTCCTCTGTTGACTTAAATTTGTAGTGGTTGTCCATGTGTTTCCAAAATACATTTGCATTGAACTAGAGTCTAACCTCAATTAATATTGTAATGCTTCAAATGTAGCATAAGAACCTATAGTAGTACGTTACCAATCTTCCTTCCCATCCTTTTGTTACCTTTGTCAAGGCTGTTACTTCTGCTATGCTATAAACACAATGCAGATAGTTAGATAGACACTTATCTTTTATAGCTTTTAAATTAAGAAAAAATATTCTTTTAGTCTTTATTCCATTCCTAGAGGTCTTTATTTATTTTTCTAGTTCCAAGCCTCAATATGATATGATTTACCTTCTGCCTAAATATGTCTTTAACATTATTGTAGAGTAGATCTGCTGGCAATGAATTCTATCCATTTTCATTTTTCTCAGGAAGGTTTTATTATTCTTTCATCTTTAAAACCATATTCCCTTTCTAGGTTAAAAGCACTGATTACTGGCTTGAAAGATTGGGTTGTTTTATTTCAGTATTTAAAAAATATCACCCATTGTCTAAGGTTTACATAATTTCTGACATTCTTTTTCTCTGTTTAATGTTTATTTCCCTAGCAGCTTTCAGGATGTTATCATTGTTTTTATATATTGGTGTATGATATGGTTAAGGTGTATATATATTTGTTTGTTTTTCCTGCTTAGTGTTAGCTTCTTGGATATGTGCTATATTGCCTATTATTGATTTTGGAAAATTCTCACTGATTGATTTTTTTAAAAAAATATCCCTTCTTCCTTAGTCTCTCTGCTGGGATCCCAATCACACTTAAGTAGAACATTGAGTATCACAGCCTTGTGGACCCTATGGAGCAGTTCTACTCTGCATACATGGGGTTTCCACTCAACAGTAACAAACAAAAACAACTTTGTGGTATGCCTCAAAGAGACTTTTTGTAAGCTCTTTTTTCTTTTCCCCTCCTATTCTTTTCCCAGCAAGATTCTGCTGTTACTTATTACTTGAAGCATCTTCACTGGGTGGTTCATAGGGGTGCTTTCTCTAACATTTCGATTAAGCCTAGATAGTTGTCCTACATTATGACCCTGGGTCTGAGGGTTATGGCCTTCCTGGTCCTGCTGCCCTCTTCTACTGTAGTTGTGCATCCAATGCAAAACCAGACTGCTTTTCCAAGAATAATTTTTGTTAGTTGGTTAGTTTATTTAAACTGGGGCTTCATACCAGTTTGTTCCGATAATTTGCATTTCTAAGAAGTTTCCAAGTGATGCTAATACTGCCGGTATGGAACCAGTTCTGAGTACTACTAGAAGAGCAGTGGTTCTCAACATTTATTATACAGAAGAATCACCTGGGGTTCTTGTTAAAATGTAGATTCTTACTCAGTATATCTGGGGTGAAAATGCAAGTTCTCAGCAGGGTTTCAAACTGAAACGAACCTGTTCTAAGCCCTGCTTTAAACCTTGATATCTTCTCTCAGCTGCAAAGAGTTTTCACCAATACCCTAAGGACTGCAGTGCTTACTTTCTCTTCAATTCCAAAGAAGAAAGGTTTTGTTCAGTATTGGATAGGGAAGAAGGTCTGAGTGGAGTTTCTTGTCCCTCCTGCACAACTGCTTTCCCCTCTCCTAGGTCTGCACCACATGGGCATTTCTTGGGGCCTTTTTTCCAATCTTTTCTGTGACTACTCAGTAGGATTCCCAGTAAAAGTATACAAGAGGGTGTGAACTCCAGTATCTTCCACCCCCGCGGGTTTCACATTGTCCTGCAAGCCCACACTCAGCTTTCATCAATTTTCGACAATTCTAGATGAATTCTTCCTACCTTTGTACCTACCACAGGCTAGTGCATCCTCACATTTCTTCTTTCACTGCAGGCATCGTCTCTTGAAGATTTTGGACTGGTTGGCTGCCTTTTGACCTCAGCTCTCCAGTGGGTCCAGAAAATTTATAAAGTTGAATTTAGTCCAGCTAACTTTAAATTTTGTTGCAAGAATTGCAATGATTCTCCTCAGGGTCTCTACATTCTGGAGTAGAAGCTGGAAGGATAATAGAATTTTAAAGATCCTTAGGGTGGCTTTCAGAGTGAAATGAAAGACTAAGTAACTTCTTTCTTTTACAGCATTTCAATTTCTCAATCATATTAAATCAGTAGAACAATGATTAATAAGCATGATTCCCTAACAATTAAAGGAACACATCAGCAGATAAGTTTTAACCAATTTCTATAATTTGAAATATGGAAGATAGGCTATATACTGATGAGATAAAGCAGAGAATGTGACAGTCTAGGTACGTATGGAAGGGGCTGAGAACACAGAAGCTGAGTTGTCTTTTGGAAACTGAGGGATTCTGGACTTGGAGACATTAGGAAAGAAGTGAGAGGTGGAGGCAGAAAGCAGAAAAACTAATTGAAGCCTTGATTGCCATTTACATAACAGTATATGATACATTCACACTTCCCACACCTGCCTTTAATTAGAGATTGTAGGGGAGCCAGGAATTTCAGGGGGAAAAAAAATAGAGTTTTTCTTCTGATGTATTATATAACTTCTCTGGGTAAAGTAAATAGTTAGTATGGATTTTGCTGATTTAAGCTTAAGCTTCCTTATTCTGACATTTGGATAACCCCTTATATATGGGTTAGCTCCTCTTATGAATAGCGGAAAGGAAAACCTCTGAGTAAACAAGCCTTTCTCATTATTGGGGGAAAAAAATTTGTTTACTTACTATGTGCCAATATTTTTCTAAGGTGAAATCCATTTAAAAGACAAAAATGTTTATCAGATGACTGATAAAAGCTAAAAAATGAAGGTAAAATACCAATATTAAAGAGAGAGAAAAAAGATTAAAAAAGTGAGAAAACATTTTTTAAAATTTACTGTAAGATGCTCCAAATATTACTTAGGAAGAAAAATCATAAAGATCTTGAATTTATAGTGAGAAGAATTATATTAAAATGCAATACGAGGTAATGGCTTTGGAAATATTAAAACATTATTTCCCAACTTTAAAATATAATAATAGATTTGTTGGAAGATATATTTGGTAAAATTTCCCAAAATATGTAAAAATAATGCAATAAATTGCATGTAAAAATTAAGAAAGAGAGAGAGAGAGAATCAGTCCAGAAGATCCAAAATAAAAATAATATCTCCAGAAAAAAAAAATAGAGAATATGGAGAACAATCAAGGAAACACTGGAAGAGAGTATCTCAAAATTAAGTAGAAATACAAGGCTTCAAATTGAAAAGACCCACTGAGCCCAGTAGGAAAACTGATAACCATTTCTATCTGTACTGATCCTTGTGATCTTGAGAACGTCAGAAAACAGTCACAGACAATTTCCATTCTTTCAGAGACAGACTAACTGGTGCTAAAAACACAGGATCAATGCCTTCTAAGATCTGTAACAGAATTGTTTTAACCTAAAATTCTATATCTAGGTAAAGTATTAATTAAGCAAGAAGAGAGACTAATGTTTGTTTTCAGATAGAAAAGTCTCGAAAAGTTTAGCTTACATATATATTTTTCTTAGGAAGTTATTTGAGCTTACACTTCAACAGTAACTGGAAGTAAAAACAAAATTCCAGGAAACAGGGCATCTAACCCAGGACAGAGAGAAGGAAGTCCAAAAGGATAGCTGCACTGCAGAGGAATCAACCAGTTGGAACACAGTAGTAGAGGCCCTAAGTGAGGTCTCAGGTGAACAATGGAAGTCCAAAGTCTATATTATACGGTTGATACATGTGAACAACATAATAAATAAAGAAGGGAGAGAAAATAGTGAAGGAAGGAAGGAGTGAGGGAAAGAAATCTGAAGCTCCAGGAAAAACAAAAAGTCTTAAATGATAGGAAATATCTTGTGTTGTTGTTAGGTGCCCTAGAGTTGATTCCTACTCATGGCGACCCCATGTAACAGAGTAGAACTGCCTCCTAAGGTTTTGTTGGCTGTAATCTTTACAGAAGCAGATCGCCAGGCCTTTCTCTCTTATAGCTGCTGGCCAGCTTTTCAGTTACCAGCTGAGTGCTTAACCATTGTGCAAACATGCCTCTTGATAGTAAGTGTAAGTATTTGTATTTGTGAACTTTTGCTGATAATAAATAATGACAAAGATCTAAATATCTCACAACAATGAGTGTGTATGCTTCTTATTAACAGTTCTGTAGGGCAGCTGGTACATCTCTGATTTTGGTTTCAGGTTGAAATTTGGTCTCTTCCACGTATCTCATCTGGAACCCAGACTAGAAGATAGAGTTACCCAGGAGAAGCTCTTTGTGCAGATACTTGAAGAGCAAGTGAACAAGACCAACTGAATAACTATATTTCTCTTGTCATTGTTGGGGAAGTTACTCAAAACAAAATCTACTCCCAACCCAGAAAACCTCTCCACAAAAATACAAGAGAAAGAAAAGTTATATTTTTGAATAAGCACTAAACCAGAATGTGATGCATCACAGGCAATATTCTAAAGAGATTTCAAAGACAGAAGGAAATGTGTCCCTTTATATAGCTGAGTGAATGCAACTCATTATACTCATGTGTAAGATAAAATTGTTAATTTTCTAATGTCTTTACGGCTGGATACCTGAAGTCATGCTGATTCATGCTGATCTCATTCCAGGAAAATGGGAGGTAAGGATATGATCTTCCTTGATAATTACATTTGGAACGAGATGGCTCCCAGGTCCTGGAGGTTGTGTGCATAATTTTCAAAAAGACAGAGGAAAAATTACAATTACAAGTTGTCTAAAATGAATTCTGAAAGAACTGAGAAGGAGGGGAGCCTCTTCCCTTATTTTCAACAGGAGAATTAAAACCAATTATTTTTAATTTGTATCTGTCCTAATATCATGTCCACTATTGTTCTGTTATACAAAACAAAGTATTTCTGTGCTGTTAATTTTTTAAAAAGAGAGCAAGAGGGCAAGAGACTATTTTAACATGTTACTTTTATAGTGTAAAGATTTTAATATTTAAATTAAAAGAGATTAAATGTTTAGATGGTGGCATATTTTCAGAGGCTCAAGTAGAAATAAGGTTAAAATCTCAATTATGTGATCCAACCATAGTCAGAAATATCCTGTCTCTTCTCTTTATAAAATGAAGATATAAACGACTTATGAGGAATATTGTTTAAATAACATCTTGATTCACAAGCTTCTGATCACATTAATCATAGTATCTTGTTATTTATTATCTTGTATCCAGTATCTAGTATCTGGTTCAAAACTTGAGTTTCACACTCAGATTTTAACTTGTCACCTCCACAAACACTAGTCAGGCTTCAGAATGTGGGATTTAAAATTTTTTTTCAGTGACTCCTTCTTCTCTTCCCTCACCTTGGAGTAGAAGGAGAGTATGGTTTGCTTCCTAGGATACCTTAAATTACTCACTTTCTCATAGACTCTTCATTGCCTGATGTATTGGGTCAAGGGGGTAAAGAGGAAATGTGACAGGGACTCCCAATCTTGAGACACACACATCTCTTACCTTGGGAATAGAGAAATCCACTTATGGAAATGCAGCGCACCTCCTACTAGGTTCAAGACTCAAGCAAATGCACACTGCACACACACACACACACACACAAACCTACACGCACAATTCCCCTAAATCCATCATTTTCCCTCCCTAGGTTTTCTTTATATAGTCTGAGAAAGTTTGCGGCAGACTGTGCAGGTTGATATACCCCTTAATAAGTCCTAGGGGGAAGTGTTTTGTTTGCAATTATTTATTATTTTCTTTATAGTATGAGAAACATTAAGTCTCTTACCTCAGCTTGGCAAAGTAGTAGCAAACAGGACAACCCCACTGACCATATTGCTCACATCACCTGCCCATTTTGAGAATATCTCCTACTCCCAAGATATGTCTCTGTCATATACTACTGTGTGATTATTGACAGGCATTTAATCTCTCGGTCCCTGATATTTCTCATCCATGAAATGAGAATACAATAGTACCTAGTTCACATATTTTGAAGGAATTAAGTAAGATAAAATATGTAAAATATATGGTACAAAGCTTGACACGTAGTATTTGATAAATATGATTGTTGTGATTGAAATTTCATCCTTCCCATGCTTGAGTAGAGGTTAATTCATTCACTGTAAGTCCAATATGATAAATAAATAGTTTGATAGAAAAATCACTTTATCAGAGTCAGGGAAATTTAGTTCAAATTATATTTTTGTAACAATGTGACCTAAAGAAAGTAATCAACCAAATTGGGATTCAGTTATGTCACTGAAAACAAGAGAAGGGAGATAGGCTATGATAACTAATGTGTTTTCTAACTCTTAAATTGTTTTGCTCTATTTCAATATTACTTCTATATCAGTAAGACTATTTTTTACACTTACATCAAGAAATAAAATGCATTTATCACTTTAAATAAATCTAGTGACAAGAGCATTCTGCCAGCTAGCTGCCTGAGTTAATAGTGTGTTGAGTAACTTGGCATCAGTGACAAGTTGTTTCCAAAGAACTAATGGTCATTTAACCTAGGAAGGTAAGGTCAAGGTAAAAGACCTGGAAGTCAAAAAGGAATATCACCTTAACTGGCGGTTTTAATAAAGCTATATGTCTTGCAGGGAATAAATTAATTGAGCCTAAACTCCACTCCTTTCTCTAAAACTCTAATAACATTGAGTATTCCAAGAGTGAGAAAGGTGAAATATCCTTTATTTCAGTCAAATAGAAAACAGTGTGTTTGAAAGAAGTGATGCTTTTACTGTCAGATCAGAAGAATATTAAACACATATGACTTTTGCACACCACAAGCTTTTAATTTTTTGATGAAAATGATCTTAACATAGTATAAATATAAAATGTCCAGGACTTTATTGGCTATGTTGTTGTTAGCTGCCATTGAGTTGGTTCCAACTCATGATGACCCATGTACAACAGAAGGAAACACTGCCTGGTCCAGCCATCTTCAAAATCGTGATGCTTGAACCCATTGTTGCAACCACTGTGTCAATCCATCTCGTTAAGGGTCTTCCTCTTTTTTGCTTACCCTCTGCTCTACCAAGCATGGTATCATTCTCCAGGGACTGATCCCCCTTGATAACATGTCCAAAGTATGTGAGATGAAGTCTCGTCATCCTTGCTTCTAATAAGCCTTCTGCCTCTACTACTTCCAAGACAGATTTGTTTGTTCTTCTGACAGTCCATGGTATATTCAATACTCTTCACCAACACCATAATTCAAAGGCATCAATTCTTCTATCTTCCTAATTTATTGTCCAGCTTTCACATGTATATGAGGCAATTGAAAACACCATGGCTTGGGTCAGGCACACCTTAGTCCTCAAAGTGATGTCTTTGCTTTTTAATGCTTTAAAGAGATCTTTTACGTCATTTGATTTCTTGACTGCTGCTTACATGTGTGTTGATTGTGGATCCAAGTAAAACGAAATCCTTGACAACTTCAATATATTCTCTCTTTATCACGATGTTGCTTATTAGCCCAGTTGTGAGGATTTTTGTTTTCTTTATGTTGAGGTGTAATCCATACTGAAGGCTATGGTCTTTGATCTTCACCAGTAATGAGTACAACCTTGAGTATATCCCACCTGAATTTAGAGACCATCTCAAGAATAGATTTGATGCATTGAAAAGTAATGACAAAAGACCAAAGGAGTTGTGGAATGACATCAAGGACATCAGAGGTAAAGAAAGTTAGAGGTCATTAAAAAGACAGGAAAGAAAGAAAAGACCAAAATGGATGTCAGAAGAGACTCTGAAATTTGCTTTTGAAAGTAGAGTAGCTAAAGCAAAAGTAAGAAATGATGAAGTAAAAGAGCTGAACAGAAGATTTTGAAGGGCAGCTCGAGAAGACAAAGTAAATTATTATCATGAAATGTGCAAAGACCAGAAGATAGAAAACCAAAAGTGATCAACATGTTGAGCATTTTGCATGCTGAAAGAATTGAAGGGAAAAAAATCAAGCCTCGAGTTGCAATACTGAAGGATTCTACAGGGAAAATACTAAATGATGCAGGGAACATCAAAAGAAGATGGAAGGAATATACAGAGTACTGTACCAAAAAGAGCTGGTCGACATTCAACCATTTCTAGAGGAAGCATATGATCAAGAACCAATAGTACTGAAGGAAGAGGTCCAAGCTGCACTGAAGGCATTGTTGAAAAACAAGGCTCCAGGAATTGGTGGAATTCCAACTGAGATGTTTCAACAAACAGATGCAGCGCTGAAGTGCTTACTTGTCTATTGCAAGAAATTTGGAAGACAGCTACCTGGTCAACCGACTGGAAGGGATTCATATTTATGTCTATTCCCAAGAAAGATAATCTTACCAAATGTGGAAATTATTGAACAATATCATTAATATTACATGTAAGTAAAATTTTGCTGAAGATCATTCAAAAGTGACTGCAGCAGTATATTGACAGGGAACTGCCAGAAATTCAAGCCTAATTTGAAAGAGGACTTGAAACCACGGATATCATTGCTGATGTCAGATAGATCCTGGCTGAAAGCAGAGAATACCAGAAAGATGTTTACCTGTATTTCATTTGACTGTGTGAATCATAACAAATTATGGACAACATTGTGAAGAATGGGAATTCCAGAACACTTAATTGTGCTCATGAGAAATCTGTTATTGACTACACAAACTTTAAATATATAGGCTGGAGATGTACATTTGATTTTCATCATGTCAAGGTTCTCCATGGTGACAATTTCTAGGCAGTCAAGAAAGAGGAGAATGTAACAGTCTTTTGTGAATTTCCAGCTTGGAAATAGCAGAACTAGAATAGTTCTACTTAAGTTGCAGGAATAAAAACCTGATTAGTATATTTTAATTAAGTAATTTTAATTATTTCAACCAATGTTCATTCAGGAGCTCTTGAGTGCTAGGTAATCTACAAGATTTTGGGGACAGAGCAGGAAAAGAGAGAGATAATAATCCTTGCCTCTATTTAATTTATAAGCTAATAACCAAAGGAATAAGTGAAAATAGAATCAGAAAACTGTAAGTGCTGTGAAGAAAAATAAGATGGAAGAAAAGTTATAAAAGGTTTTATGGGGAGGCTGAAATTTTAGATAGTGTGGTTTTGCACATTTCTATTGCTGCTATGACAAATCACCACAAATTCAGTGGCTTAAAATAATGCATATTTATTATCTACAGTTCTTGATGTCAGAAGGTGTTTGCAGGGATGCATTCCTTGCTGAGTGCTTTAGTGGAGAATCCATCTTGTTGCCTTTCCATCTTCTGTAAACCATTTGTATTCCCTGGCTCATGCCCCCTTCCTCCATATTCAAAACAACCAAAGGTAGGTGGAGACTTTCTCATGATTCCATCTTTCTAATGTGTCTCTTATTGACTCTAGCCAGGAAAGTATCTCCTCTTTTATGAACTCATGTGATCATAGTATGCCAAATAATCCAGGATAATCTCTCCATTTTAAGGTCCATGAGCTAAAACATATCTGCAAACTCCCTTTTGTCATGTAAAGTAACATATTCACAGGCTATGGAGATTAGTGATTTGAAATTGGAGAAATTAGAGAAGGTGTGCAGCAAGGTTGTATTTTTCACCTTACTTATTCAATCTGTATGCTGAACAAATAATCTGAGAAGATGAACTATGCAAAGAAAAATCTGGCATCAGGACTGGAGAAAGATTCATTAATTACCTTTACTATGCTGATGACACAATCTTGCTTTTCGAAAATGAAGACAACTTGAAGCACTTACTGATGAAGATCACGGACTACTGTCTCCAGTATGGATTACATATAAATATGAAGAAAACAAAATTCCTCACACCTGTATCACTAAATAATATCACGATAAATGAAGAAGAAATTGAAGTTATCAATGGTTTTATTCTACTCAAATCAACAAACAACCTCCATGGAAGCAGTCAAAAAAATCAGTGATGTATTGCACTGGACAAATCTACTGCAGACAATCTCTTTAAAGTGTTAAAAAGCAAAGAATTCACTTTGATGACTAAGACGTGTCTGACCCAAGCCGTGGTGTTTTCAATTGCCTCATATGAATGGGAAAGCTGGACAATGAAAAAGGAAGACAAAAGAAAAATTGAGAAATTTGAACTCTGTTGTTGGCGAAGAATATTGAATATACCATGGACTGTCAGAAGAATGAACCAACCAGTCTTAGAAGAAATACAACCAGAATGCTCCTTAGAAGAGAAGATGGCAAGACATCTGCTCATGTATTGTGCACATGTCATCAGAAAAGACCAGTCACTGGGAAAGGACATCATGTTTGGTAAAGGGTCAGAAAAAATTAGGGAAACCATCAATGAGATAGAGTGATACAATAGGAGCAATAATGGGCTCAAACATATAAACAGTTGTGAGGTTGGTTCAGGACTACATAACATTTGGTTCTGTTATACATAAGGTTACCATGATTTGGAGCTGACTCAAAGGCAATTAGCAACAACACGTAGAATAGGGCATGGACATCTTTTGTTGCTGTTGTTAATTGCTGTCAAGTCAATTCCAACTCATGAAGACCTCATGTGTTACAGAGTAGCACTTCTCCATAGGCTTTTCTTAGCTGTAATCTTAAAACAAGCAGATTTCCAGGACTATTTTCTATAGTATCACTGGGTGGGTTCCAACTGTCAACCTATTAGGTTAGTTATTCTGTACAAACCCTTTGCACCACCTAGAAACCTATGGATAGTTTTGAAAGAAGATGGATATCTCTGAGGGACCTCTATTCTGCCTACCACTATGACCAAGGAAAACTCCACTTAGAAAATGAATGGCATTTAAATGGAAACCTAAAGTTGTTGAGGGGAACGTCTTGAAGATTTCTGGGGGAAACACATTACGGGACAAGATAAAAGCAGGAAAAAAAGTCACAAGCAGGAAATACTTTTATATTTGAGGAACAGAGATGACAGAGCAATTTTAAGGCAGTAGGGGAAGGTGACTGTAGTAGGAGAGAAGGTTAGAGAAATGACGGGGGATAGAAAATGAAGAGCCTGGTTGAACATCGCAGTAACATTCATTATATTCTGAATCAGAAAAAGTCTTTGTAGAGTTTGGAGCAGAGTATTGTCCTAATGCCACTTGCAATTTAATAGGAGTACATTGATTGTGCTGTTTAGAATAGAATGGGAGAGGACAATGGGAGAAGCTGGAGACTACTCAGAAGACTATGGTGGGATGGACCGGGCTGGTATTGGTAGAGATAATAGAGATGGTCAGATTCTATATTTTAAAATAGATGGAGTAAGCTGTACTGATGGGGGGCAGGGATGTGGGGTGAGAACAATAGGGTCAGAGATGACTCCAAGTTTTTGGTTTGAGATACTATAAGGCCATTTATGGAATAGTGAAACCTGCCTCCAATGTTCAATTCTTTGTCCTTACTTAATCTCTCCACATTTTAAATGCAGTTTACCATTTCCTCCTCTTTAAATACAGGTTGTTCCTCATTATTTGAGGATTCCATGTTTAAAAATTTACCTACTCACTAAAATTTATTTGTAACCTCAAAATCAATATCTGTGGCACTTTCGAAGTTATTTGGGGACATGCTCAGAGCAGGGAAAATTTGAGTTGACAAGCTCACGTTTCAAGCTGAAGCCAAACAGCGATACGCTATCTTCTTGTTTCAGCTTTCATCTACCCAAAACTTTCTTTTTTGCGGTCTATTTAGTGCCACATTTTGTGCCTTTTTGTGCTTTTTCTGGGTGATTTTTCTGTTTAAAATGGTCCCCAGTTATAGGGCTGAAATGCTATCTGGTGTTCCTAAGCGCAAGAAAGTTGTAAAGTGCCTTGTGGAGAAAAAATTGTGTTAGATAAGCTTTGTTCATGCATGAGTTATAGTGCTGTTGTCTGTGAGTTCATTGCTAATGAATCAACCATATATGTTAAATACGGTGTTTTTAATCGATTGACACAAATATTATGACCAGAAGCTCGCGGCAATTTAACCTTGCATTTGCCCTAGGAGCAATGGTTCAATATTCAGTAATTCAGTGCCCATGGTGACTTTATAGAGCATAACTACCATGAGAAATGAGAAGTGACTGCATGTTTTCTAGGCTTCCATGACACCATTCTCTTTTAGTTTTCTTCCTAAATCACTGCTGTCTTTTTGAAGTTTTGGCTTCTTTTGGTTAAATACTTGAAAATGCAGGCTCAGTCCTAAGAACTCCAAACTTCTTTACCAATACCCATACCCTAGCTAATTTTATCCAACTTTTATAGTCAATATTCTAGAATTTATCATTTTATCTCTGAATATTGACCTTAGATATGCCCACAGGTTACATAATATTTCTATTTTCATATTTAAGTAATATCTCAAACTTTATACGTCCAAAGGAAAATCTCTTCAACAGCAACACCTGCTAATCCAGTTGCTCAGGGATGAGAACTGTGAATCAGCCTTCCTAACAACTCTTACTCCTTCTTCCCGAACTCCCCTATAGTTCCCTGGTTGTATGCAGAGTAATAATTTTACAGCATAAATCAGATCTTGCCACGTACACGCTTAAAATACTTTTGATGGCTTTTCATTGCCTTTGGAATAAAATGAAAATCCCTTTCCATGATATACAAGATCCTGTATGACTTGCACCTAACCTCCTCCTCTACCTTCACATAGAAGTATTCTCACCTGGCTCTCATTAATTTTTTCCCTGACCCTTATAAACTCCAAAATTTTTCCTAACTGTATTGTAGATCTTTTCCTCTGCTCAGATCTTCTTTAGATCTTCGTGTTGCTGGTCTTCTCACGTAAGCTGCACTTGCTGTAACCATTCAGTTAGCAGCTGAGGGCTTTAATCACTGCATCACCAGTGCTCCTTTCCCAAACAATATTTCTTATAATTTTATCGTTGCTTCTATACTAACCAAGTGCAGTTGCCTTCCAATTTCTTGCCTTGCATCTGAGCTTCTTCCCAACTAAACACAACTGAAAGTGGCAGTAAATATGATTCCAGGTACACGTCAGGGATTCTCACTCACCCTGATTACCCACAAACATGTATTTCTATTGCCTTTAGACCAGTGAGAAGTGCAAGCCTGAAATCTCATTCTGAGGGTTTTTTTTTTTTTTTTGGTAGGACCACTGCTATAACCAACTGTCTTAGCCCAGATTCTCTAGAAAACCCACCCAGCGGTATAACTTATAAAATAAGGCTTATTTTTCTGGGAGGGTAGTGGGTGGTAGTGAGTGGTCATGAGTATTGCTGCATTACCAGGGCAAAAACACTGAGGAAACAAATATGAGGAATAAGATAGGGAAGGAGAGAAACAGATATAGGTTTGTGAATCATCATACCAGCCACAAATTCACAAGAAAACATAGGGGATTGCTCAGTCATACAGAACATTTCTGGAAAGGACATATGGAATTTTTGTGTCTGGATTTGCCTAGTTAGGGGTGAGAGAAGGAAGGACGAGATATTTATCTGGCCATTCCTTCATTTCACTCATCTTTCATTGTGTACAGTTCACATTATGAGGTTTAAAATTCCCACATTGCTGGACAGTGTTAACTGGCACTGTCTGGCAGCTTCTGGGGGATCCAGAGCCTCATAGTTCTGTCTGAGCTGGACCTGCCAGGACTGATGCAGCCATTGACTGATGGGTGCAATGGTGACCATAAGAAAGCTCTGCCCTTGCCCTAGTTGCTGGGAGGGGCTGAACAGATAAGGGACGGTATATAACCTGGATATTCAGCCTGTTCAAATTCTATCACAATTTTGTTTTAAAATAATTTTACAAGATTCCCTGTGCTAATTAGGACTATTCCAATGACATGTACAGTGTTCAAAATATAAAATGTTTGTTTCTTTGTATATTTTCCTCTTAAACAGTATCTTAGGCTGGGTTCTCTAGAGAAGAAAAACCAGTAAAGCTTATAAATATCTAGAGAGATTTATATAAAGGAAATGGTTCATGTGGCTGTAGAGGCTGGAAAGTCTCAAATACATATGTCAGGCTGGAGGCTTCTCCTGATTCAAGTAGCCACAGTAGCTGGCAAACCCAGGATCAGCAGGTCAGACAGCAGGGCTTTTGCACACAGGCTTTGAAGACCAATGAATCCCAAGGCTGACAGGAAGACCACAGGTAAGCTGCTAGCTCAAGTCCCAGGAACTGGAGGCCAGATGAACAGGAGCCAGGTGCAGGATCCAGAGTGAGCAAAAGCCCATGAGCCTTGCCAGAATGTCCACTTATATTTGATGCAGGCCACATGCCCAAGGAAACATCCTTTCAACTGACTGGCTACTCACAGCAGATTCCATCATGGAGGTGATCACATTATATCAAATCTCATTACGGAAGTGATCACATCATCATATGACTGCCAAACTACATCATAACTGCCAAATCACTGAGAATCATGGCCTAGCCAAGTTGACACACAACCCTAACCATCACAACCATTAATAACTATTGTTCTTTCCTGAACTCTCTTAAATGTTTTCTGTAGTTTTGATTTGCACTACTAAAGCAGACTTAGGATATATTTGCCCTTCATTTTCTGCATGTAACAGAATTCTCTTCAAGCTGATCAGGCAATTGCTAATGTGATCATATTCACAAGGGTAATTGACATTTCTTCGACCATATTTCCCACTGCATAGTTTAGGAGCTGCAACCCTGCCCCAACTTCTCATTCAGTTATTGAATGTATTTATTTCATTTGACCTCACAAAAAGTCTTCCTTTATCCTTGTTGATATCTCATGCACAAATTTCCAGTGCAGAACTCCTGTCTTTGTGCACTGTCAAATTGGTTCTGATTCATATCTACCCTCTGTGACAGAGTAGAACTGTCCCATAGGGTTTTCTTGTCTGTAATCTTTACAGAAGCAGATCACTAGCTCTTTCTCCTGTGGAGCCTTTTGGTTAGCAGCCAAGTGCTTAACCGTTGTGTCACCAGGGCTTCTTGCATAACTTTTAGTTCCCTTCAAGTTTTAACAAACCTGTCTCTGACTTATGAGCTGTCAGTAGGAATGACACATCTATGACAAGGGTATAATCTCTATATGCCCTAAACGCTGCAGATGATCTAGTTGCCCAAATTGCAATAGAAACCTCCTTTTAGCTAAGCCATACTGAGTTTCAAGCAGAATTAGAGAAAAGTTTTCAGCCTCTATCTTCACTATGCCATTGAAATAAGATTTTTTTTTCTTCCTTCACCTCATGGATTCTTCTGTAAAAGTGATCCTTCAAGCTAGATAAATCAAACTTTGACTCTGATCTCAGACAAGACATTAAGTCCTGAAAACACTCCCAAGATATAGAAAATGTTATTTTCCCCTCAGAAGCACCCTTTAAACCATTCCTCTTTCTTTAAATAAAAACATCATTCAAATCCACACTAGCAAACTTTCCACTGTGAGATGATCCAGTGTTCCAGCACTCATGCCCAGAAATGCTTGATTCAAGTATAGACATGGATTTGTAATACTGTTTCCTGTGGTTTATTAAACCTGTTTTCCAATTTTTGCCTTTTCTTCTGTTGACAAAGCTGTGTGGCCCAGGCCCATCACAACAGACTGACAACAGCTTTAATGGAAGATCAGTTCTGTTAGACTGGTATAGATTCAGACAATTACTAACAAAAATCCCCAAAGTAAAAATGTCAGGATGAGATTGCTATCTACCTCATATAATATACTTCAAAAGAGCTTTAATTTTTTAATAGCTTGCTGTAATATTTTTTAAACATTTTATTATGAAAAATTCAAAAGTATGTAACAGTAGTTATAATGAAACCTCATGTATGAATCATTCAGCTTCAAAAACTATCAACTCATGGCCAAACTTGTTTTATTTATACCCACACCCACTTCCCCTCCAGCTCCATTGCATCTCTAAAAAGTTAGTATGTGTCTCTAAAAGAGGAAGATTTCTTTTTAAAAAACACAAGTGCAATATCATTAGCAAACATTAACAGATTATAAAAAATGTCTTCATATTATCAAATATCAAGTTAGTGTTGAAGTTTTTAAGTGTTAAATCTTGATCAGGTGAATATAGTATGTTTGCAATTCATAGAAAAAAGGAGAGAAGGAATTTTCTTTGCTTTACTTTTCTTTAGTAGTCACAGTTTTTAACTTACAGCCAAATGGCATAGATTCACTGAACACTAAATGCTGCATAATATATATATTTACTCTGAGTGTATTTGAATATTTGAAATTTATGTTATTCAATTTAACTTTCTTTTACATGTCCCTGAGGAATACATTATTAAATTATGAAATTTTTTCATATGAAAATGTTAAAAATATGGGATTTTGGTCTTTTAGATACCTATGTTATGCCAACTGAGTGAGGCCACAGTCCCCAGCCCTCAGCCCAACAATTCAGTCCTCAGGGAGTTGGATGTGTCTATGAAGCTCCCATGACCTTGCCTTGGTCAAGTTGTACTGACTTTCCTAGTATTGTCAACTATGCCTTTTTTTTTCTTTGTTATTGTGCTTTAGGTGAAAGTTTACAGCCCAAGTTAATTTCTCATACAAAACTTTATATGCATATTGTTTTGTGACATTAGTTGCAATCCCCACAATGTGGAAGCATACTACCCCTTTCCACCCTAGTTTCCCTCTGTCCATTCAACCAGTTCCTGTCCCTTCCTGCCTTCTCATCCTGCCTCTAGACAGGAGCTGCCCATCTGGTCTCATGCATTTGACTGAACTAAGGTGCACACTCCTCATGTGTATTACTTTTTGTTTTATAGCCCCGTCTAATCATTGTCTGAAGAGTAGGCTTTGGGAATGGTTTCAGTTCTGTGTTAACGGAGCGTCCAGGGGCCATAGTTTTGGGGAACTACACCATTTTTTAAGGATACTTTATTCATCATAAAAATGGATGAAATTTGGAGTTCTCATGTGCTTTCCCTGAGTGAATGTAGAAAGGACACATTGATATATGTTTAAATAAGTTTGCTAGAGTATATTATAATTTATTTCTAGATGAAATAAATTAATAGGTTTTATTTATTTTATTAAAAATAAAATATCCAATCAATACTATTCATTAATGCTAGATACTTGTTATAGCTTACAATAACATAATTCACTTAGTCTATTTTAATGCCTGTTTTTCCCTCTTTCATTTTTTCCCACCTACATTCTTTATTTTCCTAAGTATACATATGCTAGGTGTACTTTTAAAAAAGAACATGCCACAAAATACAACTCAGACCAGGAAGCCTCTTCATCTTGAGAGCCAGAAAATCCCTCCTTCATCTAGATAACAAGTTCCCAGGGAGCACAGGCAGAGGAAATCCTGTTACAACAAGCAGCCAAGCCCAGAAGAGTTCTGGGTCCCCTCATGCTGAGATTTCATATTCCCATATAGAGACACTTGGCTACCTATAGCAAGGGGGGTCTGCCCAAACAAGCACCTGACCCAGGAAGCTCCCTTGTCCCTGAGGGCCCAGAAATCCTTCCTCTACATCAGCTAGAGGCACCTGGAGACCAGGATGGAGAAGCTTCTTGCTCTTCCTTAGGTGGCACCAGCAGGGATCAGTGGGAGCCCCATCCATACTAGATAAACTAGGCAAAAGAAAATAGCACTGTAAAAACCCTGAAAATTACATTGTTATTGGAACCACAGCCCACAAAATAGACCAGGACCTGCATGCTAAACCGCAATCATGTGATTGCCTGCTAAAATAAAAAATTTAAATAGGACTCAGAGTCTCCTAACATAATAGCCAACATATCCAGGATACAACTGAAAATCATCCACTATGCTAAGAACCAGGAAAGCCACAACTTGAATCAGAAAAGATAGTCAAGTGATGCCAACACTCAGCTAAATCAGATGTTGAAGGTATCTGACAAACATTTTAAAGCAGCCATAACAAAAATGCTTCAACAAACAATAACAAATTCTCTTAAAACAAATGAAAAGATAGAAAATTTCAGTAAATAAACACTCATTATAAAAAACCACCAAATGGAAAGTATATAACTGAAAAATACAAAGAGTGGAAAACAAAAAAACTGCCATGATGGGCTCAATGGAATACAAATGACAGAGAATAGAATCAATGAACTTGAGGAGAAATCAATAGAATTTACCCAATCTGAACAACAGAGGAAAAATAGACTGATGAGAATAATTAATAGGGAATCAAGATTTATGAGTCACAACCAAAAGATCCAACATTTGTATCATCAGAGGCCCAGAAAGAGATGAGAAATAAAGTAGGGCTTAAAAAAGTATTAGAAGAAATAATGGCTGGAAACATCTCAAATTGGGTGAAAGACACTAAACTATGGATTTAAGCTGAGTGAACTGTAAATAGGAAAAACTCAAAGATATCCACACCAAGAAACATGATAATAAAAGGTCCGAAAACTAAAAACAAAGAAAAGATCTTGAAAGCAGTCAGAGAGAAATAAAACATTACTTATAGGGGAACACCAGTTCAAATGACAGTAGATTTCTTATCAGAAATCAGAAGGAAGTGGCACAGCATTTTTCAAGGGCTGAAAGAAAAGAACTGCCAATCATGATTTCTATATCTGGCAAAAATATTATTCAGAAATAAAGAGAAAATAAAGACATTCTCAGACAACAGAAAACTAAAAGAATTTGTCACTAGCAGACATATTCTTGAATAATGGCTAAAGGAATTTCTTCAAACAGAAAGAAATTGATAAAAGAAGGAATCTTGGATCATCAGGAAGGAAGACAGAATAAAGGAAAGAGAAGGTATGTGGATAAATACAATAAAATTCCTTCCACTTAATGAAATATTTCACTCAGTGGATATAAAAAGCACACAAAACATGTTTTCTTAGTCATGTTTGATGACTGAAATAAAAATTATAACACCATCTGATTCAGGATTTAAAAGTGGGGAAGGTTAAGGAACAAAACGGAAGTAATATTTCACTTGAAGCAGTAAAACATTGATACGATAGACTGCTATAGTTCACATATGTATATGGTAACAACCAGAACAACCACTAAGAAAACTATATTAAGAGATATGTATAACAACACCATAAATAAGTCAAGGAATACAAAAAAAATTTAAGTAACCTACAAGAAGGCAAGAATTCATCTAATGTGCTTTGGACATGTTATCAGGATGGGAACAGTCCCTGAAGAAAGACATCATGCTTGGTAAAGTAGAGGGTCAGTGAAAAAGAGGAAGACCCTCAACAAGATGAATTGACACAATGGCTGCAACAATAGGCTCAAGCATAACGATTGTGAGGATGGTGCAGGACCTGGCAGTGTTTCATTCTGCTGTACTTGGGGTTACTACAGGCCAGAGCCAACTAGACAACACCTAACAACAACAAGAGGGCAAGAAAAAATGAAAAAGAAGAAGAAGAAAAAAACAAAACAAAAACCCGGAAATAGAAGACAGAAAACAAAGAATAAAGTGGCTGACTTGAGCTCTAACATATTAATAATTACCTGTAATGAAGTGGTCTAAATGTACCATTAAAAGTCAGAGATTGTCAAAGTTGGTAAAATAAAATAAGTAAATAAATAAACAAACAAAACCAACACTATATGCTGTTTAGAGGAAAGTCACTACAAATCATGGTGTTTATAACATATCAATCACTAATATTTTATTTTCTCTTCAGTCATCTACTAACTTCTTGAAAGTAGTGACTATGTTAATATTTACCTGTGTGTAATTAGCAGTGCTTTATACATAGCAGATACTCAGAAATATCTCTTAATTGTGATCCCTGATAACTTCTTTAATCAATCTCTTTATATTAATTTGAATATTAAACTTGACTTTATTTCGGTCAAAGTGATTCCTGTTACATGTTCTCCAGTCCCTTTTAACAAGAATATTGTTGGTCTCTGTTTCCAAAAACTAGATGACAGAGAAGCTGAGAGAAGCGAGAAGCTACCGTTTAGCTCAATTTCCCCTAAATTTCTAACTTAAACAGAGTAGAACTGCCCCATATGGTTCCCAAGGCAGTAACCCTTATGGGAGCAGACTAGTATGTGATAAAAGGAGATATATTAATCTGATTAAATTCAGAAACATAAAGCTGGACCAGAATATTGCATCTGTTAAATAATTTTTGAGAATCATGAATTAAGGAACTGAGAGAATTTCAAGAATCTTGGGAATACATGCTTATAATTGTCTTCAGTATGAAAAGTTGAATTTAAAAAACACAAAAGAATAAATAAAAATGAATGTTAAAAATATTGCCACTCCAGAAATATAACTTCATTATCATTTCCATGTAAAATGAACTAAAAAAGCATTATGTTTTCACATACTCTGTATGCTTTTGGCTATAGAATGCATAATATATGAAGGTGTCAAATCATGTGTAATAAAATATATTAGATCACAATAAATTCTGAATCAGCTACTTACATTGTACTATTTTATACAAGTCAAAGAAGCTTGGTCTGATTTTTTCTTTTTAATATAAATTACGAAAAATGCCATCTGCTACTACTGCCAGTTTTTTAAATGTTTGGTAGAATTCACCAGTGAAACCATCTGGGCCTTGTGATTTCTGTCTAAGAAGGTTATTGATAGAGAGTTTCTAAACCTTAGAAATTGTCGCTTCAATTTGTTTCATAGATATAGGTCTTGTCTTAGTTATCTAGTGCTGCTATAACATAAACACCACAAGTGGATGGTTTTAACGAAGAGAAGTTTATTTCCTTACAGTTAAAGTAGGCTAAAAGTCCAAATTCAGGGCGTCAGCTCCAGGGGAATCCCTTTTCTCTCTGTTGGCCTTCTTCTCTTCAGTGTTCCCCCAGACTAGGAGCTTCTCTGCACAGGGACCCCAGTCCAAAGGGCATGCTCTGCTCCCGGCCCTGCTTTCTTGATGGTATGAGGTCCCCCTGTCTCACTGCTCACTTCTGTCTTTTATATCTCAAGAGATTGCCTCAGGACACCATCCAGTGTTGTAGATCAGGTCCTGCCTTACTAACACAACTGCCACCCATCCTCCCTCATTAACATCATAAAGGCAGGATTTACAACATATGGGAAAATCACACAGTACCAGGAATCATGGCCCAGCCAAGCTGATATACACATTTTTGGGGGGACATAATTCAAACCATGACAGGTCTGTTTAGATTACCTGTTTGTCCTTGTGTAAATTTTCGTAGATTGTGTTTTTCAAGGAATTTGTCCATGCCATCTAAGTTATCAAATTGAAGGCATAGTTATTCAAAATATTCTTTATTATTCTGTATTGTTCATGGCAACAGTAGAAATCACTCTTCTTTCATTTCTGACATTAGTTAATTCATGTCTTCTCTGTTTTTTTTTCATTAACCAGGCTAGAAGTTTATTAGTTTTACTGATCTTTCAAATAATCTGCTTTTGGTTTCATTGATTTTTTTTTCCCCCTGTCAACTTCTTGTTTTCAATTTCATTGATTTCTGCTCTAATTTTTATGATTTCTTTTCTTCTGCTTAGCTTGGAATTAATTTGTATTATTTTTCCTAGTTTTCTAAACTGGAAGTTAGGTTATTGATTTTAGATCTTTCTCATCTTCTAATATATGCATTCAATAGTAAAAATTTTTCTTAAGGAACTGCTTTTGCTGCATTCTACCCATTTTGATAGATTGTATTTTAATTTTCATTGAGTTTAAAAAACTTTTTAAAAATTTTTCCTGAGACTTCTTCTTCAACACATGTTATTTAGAACTGTTTTGGTTAATCTCCCGATATATTGGCATTTTCCAGCATCCTTTATTGATTCTTTATTTTTTCTTTATTCTAAATGTCTAGTTTCATTCCATTGTGGTTTGAGGGTATACTTTGTATAATTTCTATAATTTTATTTTAAATAAAATAGTATCTTTTCATTTTAAATTTCTTTATGCATGTTTTGTGACTCAAGATTTGGTCTGTCTTACTGGATGTTCCATGTGAGCTTGAGAAGAATTAGGATTCTGGTGTTGTTGGATTAAATATTCTTTAAATATCAATTCAGTCCAGTTGATGGATGGTACTGTTGAGTTTTAGTATATCCTTATTGATTTTCTCACTGCTGGATCTGTCAACTATTGCTGTTTTTAGATGCCATCGAGTTGGTTCCAACTCATAGCAATTTTATGTACAACAGAACAAAACACTGCCTGGTCCTGCACCATCCTCACAATCATTGCTCAATTTGAACTCATTTTTGTAGCCATTATGTCAATCTGTCTCATTAAGGGTATTCCTCTTTTTTGCTGACTCTGTATTTTACAATGCATGATGTCCTTCTCCAATAACTGGACCCTCATGATAACATGTACAAAGTACATGAGACAAAGTCTCACCATATTTGCTTCTAAGGAGCATTCTGGCAGTACTCCTTCCAAGACAGATTTGTTCATTTTTCTGGTATATTCAATATTCTTCTCCAACACCATAATCCAAAAGCATCAATTCTTCTTCTTTCTTCCTTATTCATTGTCCAGCTTTCACATGCATATGAGCTGATTGAAAATACCATGGCTTGGGTCAGGTTCTCCTTAGTTCTCAAGGGGATATTTTTGCATTTTAACACTTTAAAGAGGTCTTTTGCAGGAGATTTGCCCAATGCAATGCATCATTTAATTTCTTGACTGCTGCTTCCATAGACATTGATTGTGGATCCAAGTAAAATGAAATCCTTGACAATTTTGATCTTTTCTCAATTTATCATGATGTTGCTTATTGGTCCAGTTGTGAGGATTGTTTTTTTCTTTTATGTTGAGGTGTAATCCATACTGAAAGCTGTAGTCTTTGATCTTGATCAGTAAGTGCTTCAAGTCGTCTTCACTGTCAATAAGCAAGGTTGTGTTATCTGCATATTGCATGTTGTTAATGAGTCTTCCTCCAATCCTGCTGCCCATTCTTTTTCATAGAGTTCAGCTTCTCAGATTATTTTCTCAGCATACATATTGAATAAGTATGATGAAAGGATACAACCCTGACTCACATCTTTCCTGATTTTAAACCACGCAGTTTCCCCTTGTTCTCTTCGAACAACTGCCTCTTGCTCTATGTACAGGTTCCTCATGAGCACAACTAAGTCTTCTAGAATTCCAATTCTTGGTAATGTTATCCATAATTTGTTATCATCAACAGAGCTTTTACATAGTCAATAAAACACAACTAAATGTCTTTCTGGTATTCTCTGCTTTCGGTAAGATGCATCCTATATCAGCAATGTATCCTTGTTTCTGTCAGGCTTTGAATTTCTGTCAGTTCCCTGTCGATGTACTGCTGTAACTGTTTTTCAATTATCTTCACTAAAATTTTACTTGCATGTGAGATTGATGATATTGTTTGATAATTTCGACATTCCATTGGATAGCCTTTCTTTGGAATGTGATCTGTCAATTAGGGACACCAAAACTAAAACCCAATTCCATCAAGTTGATTCTAACTAGTAGCAGCCCTATATCACAAAGTAGGACTGTCCCATAGGGTTTTTTAAGGCTGTATTCTTTACAGAAGCAGACTGTCACATCTTTCTCCTACAGAGCATCTGGTGGGTTCAAACCACTTACCTTTCTGTCAGCAGCCAAGTCCTTAACCACTGCACCACCAGGGCGCCTTCAATGACTGATAGAAGGGTATTAAATTCTCCAGTTATATTAACAGATTTGTGTATTTCTCCTTACATTTCTATCGGTTTTGCCTCAGGTGCTTTGATATTCTGTTGTTAGGTTCATACACATTCAATGTTTTTATGTGTCTTGGAGAATTAATCACTTCTTTTTAAAGCTGGAGTAGTTATATCAATTTCAGACAAAGAAGATTTCAGAGCAAGAAAATTAATAGGGAGAAAAAGGGACTCCATAGGTAGATTATTATATACTATAGTTGTAGCTTTTCTATTTGCCACCCTTGTCCTTTGTTTCTTTGTTTGTTTGTTTTTTCTTATTTTTCTTGTCTTTCCCTGTTTTTCTCCCTTTACTGATTTTAACTGAGCATTTTGCATGATTCCATTTTCTCTTCTCTTTTATCATAACAGGAATCCTTGGTTGATGCAAAAGGTTAGAATTCTCTACTGCTAACCCAAAGGTTTGTAGTTCAAGCCCACCTAGAGGTGACTTGGAAGAAAGGCTTAGTGATCTACTTCTGAAAAATCAACCAGTGAAAACCCTATGGAGCACAATTCTACTCTGACAAACATAGTGTCTCCATGAGTCAGAATCGACTTTACAACAACTGGTTTGTTCTTAATGGCATAAAAATTATACTTTGTAAAATTTTGAGTGGTTCCTTACAGTTTGCAATATGCATTTACCACTAATCTAACTCTACTTTCAAATAATACCGTATGGCTTCATGGGTAGTGTAGTCAAGTACCACATAACAGAGTATTCCCAGTTCCTCCCTTCAATCCCATATAACATTATAGCCATGTATTTTAATTATCTATAAGCTATAATCATCTAGTGCATTATTATTTTGAACAAAGTGTTATCTCTTAGATAAATTAAAAAAATAAAAATGTTTAATTTTACCTTTATCTATTCCTTCTGAAATGTTCTTTTCTTTCTTCATATAGATCTAAGTTTCTGACCTATATAATTTTCCTTCTCTCTGAAGTACTTCTTCTAGCATTTCTTGTAAGGCAGATCTACTCGTGACAAATTTCCTCAATTTTCATTTTTCCAAGAATGTTTTTATTTCTTTTTGGACTGGTGATTTTTCCTGTAACCTCAATTTTGATTGATCTAAGAGAAGTTGCTGGTTTAAAGTTTGTTCACCTCTTTTCTTGTGAGGATAAAGTGATGACTTCCAAGTTCTCTACAAAGCAGCCTAGAAACTGGAAGTTCAAGGTATACTTTCTTAAACATCGTCATCTCAAGGGAAATGTGGAAGTAGGTACATATTTATACATGTACATTTATTTATAGTCTTAGTAGGCACACACAAAAAATTAGCCCTTGTCAGAGACATGGCAATCATAAACTTACACATTTTTATGGAAATGATTGAGATTTCAGGTACCCATGGTTTATTTTAATATCTTATAATAAGTAATTTTGCATTTTTGAGAAAAACATTCAACTTCACTCAACAAAACTTTTCACTTGCTCACTCTATGGCAGGCATTAAGTTAGGTGCATTGAATTCCGTTGTGAAATAAGAAGGTTGCTATCTTGGGCTGAGTTCTCTAGAGGAGCAATACCAATGAAGCAAATACATCTAAATCTATGTAGAGAGAGGTTTATTTCAAGGAAATGGCTCATGCAGTTGTGGAGGCTGGTAAGTCCCAAATCCATGGGTTCAGGTGTCAGGTTGGCTTCTCCTGACTCAGATGGTTGCAGGGGCTAACAAACCCCAAACTGGCAAGTCAGATGAAGGCTGCTGACTCATGAGGCTGTGGGAACTGGCAAATCCCAAAATCTGCAGGTCAGACCTGAATAAATGCAAAAAGATTTTAGCGTCTAATGTGCTTTTTTGCAAAAAGGACACATTCGACAAATTAACTTCCTCTTATACACAACAACTACAGAGTTTATTAAAATAGTAAAATTTTAAATGTACCGAAATGTTAAATTATATCCCAAACGTGACTAATTTACACCCTGAGAGTACAATTTATGGTTCTGAAATTCAAGCACATCATATATATAAATAGTCATCACACTGGGATAATTGAATGATGTATTGTATTTTCTTTTACAAATATACAGATAACAAGAAAGAGGTCATATTACCCAGTGTGAATAGATTTCAGATATATTTCAAAATGGAGACACATTTATAAAAGCAGAGCCTAGACATGCTAGCTACATTTGGCTGTGACTTTATTTAATAGCATTAACACAACAAAAGCAGTAGTACTTAACTTATATTTTTATTTCTTATTATGTGTCAAAAAGTATTCTACGATATATCACTCATTTAATCCTTACTCGAATGTTTTGAGGTAGGTAACATGTGTTCCCAGTTTAGAAAGGAGACAATCAAGGTAAAGAAAATTTACATAATTCTCCTGAGGGTGAGGATTTGGACCTAGGTAGCCTGAGGGCAGAGAGGACGCTGCTATCACCAGTGCTTAGCTTTCTTCTCAAAATGACATCAGGTCACTTTTTTTTTTTTTAATTGTGTTTTTGGTGAAAATTTATAGCTCAACTTAATTTCTCATACAAAAATTTATACGCATATTGTTATGTGACATTAGTTGCAGTCTCTATAATGTGACAACATACTCCCCCTTTCCTCCCTGAGTTTCTTGTGTCCAATCAACCAGTTCCTGTCCCTTCCTGCCTTCTCATCCTGCCTCTGAACAGGAACTGCCTGTTTGGTCTCATGTATCTGACTGAGCTAAAATCACACTCTTCACACATATTATTTTATGTTTTATAGTCCAGACTAATCTCGAAGAGTTGGCTTTGAGAATGGTTTTAGTTCTGGGTTAACAGAGCATCCGGGGGCCATGGCTTCGGGAGTTGCTCCAGCCTCAGTCAGATCATTAAGTCTGGTCTTTTTACATGAATTTGAGTTCTGCTCTGCTCTTTTCTCCTACTCTGTCAGGGACTTTCTGTTGAGTTCCCTGTAAGGGCCGTCATTGAAGATAGCTGGCCACTAGTTCTTCTGGTCTCAGCCTGATGAAGTCTCTGGTTTGTGTGGACTTTTTTGTTTCTTGAGCTAATGTTTTCCTTGCCTTTGTTTTTATTCATTCTCATGCGCTCCAAGTAGATTGGGACCAATTTAAGCATCTTAGATGGTTGCTCTCAAACTTTTGAGACCCTAGACACCACTCACCAAAGTGGGATGCAGAATATTTTCTTAATAAAATTTGCTATGCCAATTGACCTAGATGCTCCTTGAAAACATGGTACCCAGACCCCTGCCCCTGCTGCTCTGTCCCTCAAAGTGCTTGGTTGTGTTCAGGAAACTTCTTAGATTTTGCTTTAGTCCAGTTGTGCTGACTTGCCTTGTATTGTGTGTTGTCCTTCCGGTCACCTAAGATGATTCTTGTCTACTATCTAGTTAGTGAATTCTCCTCTTCCTCTTCCCCACCCTCGTAACCATCAAAGAATGTTTTCTTCTGTGTTTAAACCTTTTCTTGAGTTCTTATAGTAGTGGTCTCATATAATATTTGTCCTTCTGTGACTGACTAATTTTACTTAGCATAATGACCTCCAGATTCATCTGTGTCATGAGATGTTTCATGGATTCATCATTGTTCTTTATCATTGTGTAATATTCCATTGTGTGTACGCACCATAATTTATCCATTTGTCTGTTGATGGGCACCTGGATTGTTTCTTTTTGCTGTAGTGAACAGTGCTGCAATGAACATGGATATGCATATATTTATTCATGTGACAGCTCTTATTTATCTAGGCTATATTACAAGGAGTGAGATTGCTAGATTGTATGGAACTTTTATTTCTAGCTTTTTAAGGAAGCACCGGATCAATTTCCAAAGTGGTTGTAACATTTTATATTCCCGCCAGCAGTGGATATGTGTTCCAGTCTCTCCACAATGTCTCCAACATTTATTATTTTGTATTTTTTGTGATTAGTACCAGCCTTGCTGGGGTGAGATGGTATCTCATTGTCTTTTTGATTTGCATTTTTCTAATGGCTAATGATCGTAAGCATTTTCTCATGTATCTGTTAGCTGCCTGAATGTCTTCTTTGGTGAAGTGTCTGTTCATATCCTTTGCCCATTTTTTAATTGGGTTGTTTATCTTTTTGTTGTTGAGGTTTTGCAGTATCTTGTAGATTTTAGAGATTAGATGCTCATCCGATTTGTCATACCCAATTTTTTTTTTTTCCCCTAGTCTGTAGGTTGTCTTTTTCTCTTCTGGTGAAGTCTTTTGATGAGCATAGTGTTTGATTTTTAGAGGCTCCCAGTTATCTAGTTTCTCTTCTAGTGTTTGTACATTGTTAGTAATGTTTTGTATTCTGTTTATGCCATATATTAGGGCTGCTAGAGTTGTCCCTATTTTTTCTTCCATGATCTTTATAGTTTTAGATTTTATATTTAGGTCTTTCATCCATTTTGAGTTAGTTTTTATACATAGTGTGAGGTATGGATCTTGTTTCACTTTTTACTGATGGATATCCAGTTATGCCAGCACCATTTGTTAAAGAGACTGTTTTTTTTCCCACTTAACAGACTTTGGGCCTTTGTCAAATATCAGCTGCTCACAGGAGGATGAATTTATGTCTGGATTCTCAATTCTGTTCCATTGATCTATGTATCTGTTGTTGTACAAGTACCAGGCTGCTTTGACTACTGTAGTAGTATAATGCATTCTAAAATCAGGTAGTGTGAGGCCTCTCACTTTGTTCTTCTTCTTGAGTAATGCCTTACTTATGCAGGACCTCTTCCCTTTCCATATGAAGTTGGCAATTTTTTTCTCCACGTTGTTAAAAAATGTCATTGGAATTTGAATCAGGATTGCATTATATCTGTAGATTGCTTTTAATAGAATTGACATTTTCACAATGTTGAGTTTTCCTATCCATAAACATAGTATGTTTTTCCACTGATGTATGTCTCTTTTGGTTTCTTGCAATAGTATCTTGTCGTTTTCTTTGTATAGGTCTTTTAGTCTCTGGTTATGTTTATTCCTAAGTATTTTATCTTCTGGGGGGCTATTGTAAATGGTATTGATTGGGTAATTTCCTCTTAGAAGTTCTCTTTGCTGGTGTAGAGGAATCCAATTGATTTTTGTATGTTTATCTTGTATCCTGATACTTTGCTGAAATTTTCTATTAGTTCCAGTAGTTTTTTTGTGGATTCTTTGGGTTTTTCTGTGTACAAGATCATATCATCTGTGAATAGGGATACTTTTACTTCTTCCTTACCAATTTGGATGCCCTTTATTTCTTTTTCTAGCCTAATTACTCTGGCTAAGACCTTCAGCACAATGTTGAATAAGAGTGGTGATAAAGGGCATACGTGTCTGGTTCCTGTTCTCAAGTGGAATGCTTTCAAACTCTCGCCATTTAGGATGATGTTAGCTGCTGGCTTTGTAAAAATGCCCTTTATTATGTTGAAGAATATTCCTTCTATTCTTATTTTGCCGAAAGTTTTTATCATGAATCAGTGTTGGACTTTGTCAAATGCCTTTTCTGCATAGATTGATAAGATCATGTGGTTCCTATCTTTTGTTTTATTCATGTGATGGATTATATTGATTGTTTTTCTAATGTCGAACCATCCCTGCAGACCTGGTATGAATCCCACTTCGCCATATTCAATTGTTTTTTTGATATGTTGTTGAATTCTACTGCATCAGACCACTTTGATTGAAAAGGGGCCTGATGCTCAAAAACTAGAGTCATTTTAACTACAAAGAAAAAAAAAAGATATTTCCCTCTTATAATTTAAGACTACTAAAGTTTGGAGACAAGGTAAAATGATGTGCGAATTAAAAAAAAAACAAACAAGAAAGAATTATAAATGTGATTTTTGGGATAAAATGGAATATTGAAATATGACAATTATCAGAAAATAACGGTAATGAGTAATTCAGTGAAGGTTGTCTAAGATTTCGTGGTTGCAAATTATCTATGAGTCTATAAAACTATTTTTTGCTGAAGGTTTTAAGTTCAATGATAGTCATTGAAAAGTCATCAGTGATAATAGTCCCTTCAATAAAGAAATGAAAACAAACACATCATTTTTTTTTTAATTTTAGTCAATTCAGTGTGCAATTGTCCTAATCATAGAAGATAGATGCATTAAGTCTTAACACCAAAGTATCTATGTTTTCAAAGTACTGATATGTTATGTTACATAGACGTTTGATGACTACAGGTATCAAAATATTTTCTTTTCTGAAAGCTTTTGGGAAGTCAGCTCTGCTTTTGAGTTTTCATGTCACAAATCTGATGTCAAGCCAAACAGATAAAACACTGGATGATTAGTTCAGTGTTAGAAGTCTCTAAAGAACAAATTTGGTAAAAATAAATTGTTATATGATCATTTACCTAAGTAATATAAATTATGGTAAGATGAGCTAGAAGCTATCTAATGTATAATTGAAGTCAATATCTCTGTTTATGAGTGTCTGTGTGTATATATGTGAAAATTACTTACACACATACAGCATGTAATATAACATACAACATATTCTTTTAAATTATTTTTATGTTTATTAAAGCAGACAAAATAATTGAATTTATGTTTTCTGTGAATTCAGTGAAAGTTATTTTTAACATATTCCATACTATAAATAGTCATCTTACTTGGATCTATTTCCTCAATAACAGTAATACACTTAATTGTGCTCACGTGGAACCTATATATAGACCAAGAGGCAGTTGTTCAAACAGAATGAGGGGATACTGCATGGTTTAAAGTCAAGAAAATGTGTGGCAGGGCCATATCCTTTCACAACACTTATTCAATCTGTATGCTGAGCAAATAATCTGAGAAACTGGACTATGTGAAGAAGAATGGGGCTTCAGGATTGAAGGGAGACTCATTAACAACCTGTGATATGCAGATGACACAACTTTGCTTGCTGAAAGTGAAGACGACTTGGAGCACTTACAGATGAAGATCAAAAACCATAGCCTTCAGTATGGATTACACTTAAGATAAAGAAAACAAAAACCCTCACAAATGGACCAATAACAACATCATGATAAACGGAGAAAAGATTAAAATTGTCAAGGATTTCCTTTTACTTGGACCCGCAATCAAGGCCCATGGAAGCAGCAGTCAAGAAATCAAAAGACGTATTGCACTGGGCAAATCTGCTGCAAAAGACCTTTTTAAAGTGTTAAAAAGTAAAGATGTCACTTTAAGGAATGACTCAAGCCATGGTATTTTCAATCACCTCATATGCATGTAAAAGCTGTACAATGAATAAGGAAGACCGAAGAAGAACTGATGGCTTTCGATTATGGTGTTGATGAAGAATATTGAATACACCACGGACTGCCAGAAAAATGAACAATTCTGTCTTGGAAGAAGTGCAGCCAGAATGCTTCTTAGAAGTGAAGACTCATGAGGTCGCCATGAGTTGGAAATGACTGGATAGAAACTAGTTTTCACCTGAAGTTAGCTAAACTAAAAGTTAGGTGCATACTTCTCTAGACTGCCCTGTCAGCCCAATAATTTTGACACTAATTGCAAATTCAGGGATTTTCTAACCCTTTAGGTTTGATAATGCCCTAAGGCAAAAACAGAATTCTAGAGAATTAATTCCAAATCCATGGTGAATCAAACCCATCCTTGATAGAAAGTGTGGTTTCAAATCAAGAGGATTGGTAGGTACACTCAATTAGCTTGCCATTTCAGTTGGAAATATGATGTAGTTTAAACTTTACCCTAAAGATCTTGCTGTGGAAACAAACAAGTATCCCTGGAATAATATAAGAAACTTCTCTGGGGGTGGGTGTCCGGGGGGATACAAAGCCAGAATAGAGAGAAAATTTTTAATGGGGCAGGAAAAAAATAAATGAGATTTGTGGCAATGTATGAAATTGTGGGAAAGAAAGAATACAGTTCTTTTGTCATTTCAAATATCATCTCCACATCATCTCGATTGTGAGAATAGTGTTGATTTCATAGCTTTGAATGTGAAGGCAATTTTATATGTCAGTATTTAAAAATTATAGTATGCACTTTTATATTCATTTTTTCATGTTTTCAGCTAATGTGTTTGTTGTGGGTTGAATTGTGTCCCCCAAAAATATGTCAACTTGGCTAGGTCATGATTCCTAGTATTGTATGATTATGTACCATACATAATTATGTGATTTCCTTATGTGTTGTAAACTCTATCACTATGAAGTAATAAAATGGATTAGTGGCAGTTATACCAATGAGGTGTACAAGATTGGATAGTGTCTTAAGCGAATATCTTTTGAGATATAAAAGAGAGAATGAGTAGAGCCACATGGGAACCTCATACCACCAAGAAAGCAGTGCTGGGAGCAGAGCATTTCCTTTGGACCTGAGGTTCCTGCGCAGCCAAGTTCCCAGACCAAGAGACGATTGATGACATGGACCTTCCTCCACAGCCGACAGAGAAAGCATTCCCCTGGAGCTGATGCCCTGAATTTGGACCTGTAGCCTACTAGACTATGAGAGAATAAATTTCTCCTTGTTAAAGCCATCCACTTGTGGTATTTCCGTTATAGCAGTGCTAGATGACTGAGGCAGTGTTGTATTTAAATTTGTGGTCACTATAGTGATACATATGCAGTCAAAATGCTGGAGAATAATATGTAAAAATAATATGTAAAAAAAAGTTTGGATACTTGCCTGCCACATTAGTGATGCTTTCTACTGAATATGCACAGACTTTTTTTATATATTAATTTATGCCTATTAATTCTAAACTCGTTCAGCATTTTAGTTGTCAAAAACATGGCGATTTCCATCAAGTAGTTTAATTTAACTAGATATTTAAAGCTTTTATGACTGCTGCTTATAATTGAATGCATACAAATGATATTAAATATGACATTTTTTACTTATGATAATGTTTTCCCCAAAATATGTAAATGAAAAAGGATGGAATTTTTTTTTTTTTTTTGCTAAAGCAAAAATATAAAATTAGGTGAGAAAAATTTCAAAAGTGTAAGAAAAATATTTTTTGTGCTTTTCTTTTTCCATGTTTATGTAACTACCCTAAATACATTTCTTAAATGTTTAAGTCATTTATCTCTATCAAAAAATATATTGTACCCTAGAAAGAATTTAAAAGATCTCTTACTCATCCCTTCTGAGTAAGACATCCATCTGCTTAAGATTAGACCCTCATCATGGATCCCCTCTGTGTATAGTCTGGTTTAGAGCCTTTCTTTCTTCCCACGTTATTCTTTCTATGAAAAGGTAGATAAAGGATTTAGAATAAAGAAAATTGTAGGACTTGTAAAACTACTGATCATACTCTATCATTTCACAATCTACAGAATTTCTACTTACAACACCCATCTTTCTACCTAAGTGTATTTTAGTAGTTTATAATTCAAAAGAATAAAATATTAGTCTGTGTTTTAATAAGAGCCCTGGTAGCACAGTAATTAAGAGCTAAGCTGCTAACCAAAAGGCAGCAGTTCAAATCTACCAGAGGCTCCTTGGAAACCCTATGGGGCAGTTCTCTGTCCTATAGGGTCACTATGAGTCAGAATTGACTCGACGGCAACAGGTTTGGTTTTGATTTGGTGTTTTAATCACCTCCTATTCACCTGATTGGTGAGGGAGGGATACTTTCCCTAGGATTATAAGGATGGCTGAACACATGATACCTGCCATTGGACAGATGAGATCGACAGCAGTTTATTAGTCATATACTCACAGCCTGGGGGAGGAGGGCACCACACATCATGCTGGGCCACAGGGGGTTGCTCTCAGGAGCAGAGTGAATAACAAGGGGCTGTGGGAAGCAGGCTTTGTAGTATTAAGAGGGGGAAGTGCCCCTGGTTCTTGGGGGAGAATGTTACTGGCTTGTTTGAATAATTCTGTGGGCTGGCAGGGGACTGAAACCCACTACTCATGCTTAAGCAAAAACTGTGCTTGTTCCCTTTGATAAGCAACAATGTTTGGCTTGGGACCTTATTCATGGAGCAAAGTGGGGAGAGGAACTTGCAGTTAGGCTATTTGAGGTCGTCAAGGCAGCACATAATATTCAGCCCTAATTGTAGTCCTGACACTACAAGAGCCATCAGTCTTCGACTAACAGTTTCTTGAAGGCTCTTTCAGCTTCAGTTCATTGCTCTTGATCTTGAATACATTGCCATAATTTTTAAATACACTTTTTATTTTAGTATAGTTTTACATTTACCGAAAAACTGCAAAGCCTAGTAAAAAGAGTTCCCATATGCCTCACACCCAGTTTCTCCTGTAATCAACATCTTACATTAGTATAATGTGCTTGTCACAGTTACTGAACAAATACTGATGCACTGTTATTAACTCCAGGTTATACTTCAGTTGGAGCCCTGGTTGCGTAGTGTTTTAGAGCTCGGCTATTAACCAAATGGACGGTAGTTCAAATCCACCAACTACTCCTTGGAAACCCTATGGGGCAGTTGTACTCTGTCCTATAGGGTCGCTATGAATCAGAATTGACTTGATGGCAGTGGGTCTACTTTACTTAGATTTTCTTAGTTTTAAACCTAATGTCCTTTTTCTGTTACAAGATCTCATCCAGGCTATTACATTATTTTTAGTCATTGTGTCTCCTTAGGCACCACTCAGATGTGACAGTTTCTCAGTTTTCTCTTATTTTGATGGTAATGACCGTTTTGAAGTATTTCAGGTATTTTGTAGACTTCTGCTCAATTAGGATTTGTCTGTTGTTTTTCTTATGATTGCTGTTGTTGGGTGCCACTGAGTTGATTCTGACTCATAGTGACCCCATGTGACAGAGTAGAACTGCTCCATAGGGTTTTCTTGGCTATAATCTTTATGGAAGCAGATCACCAGGTCCTTCTCAAGCAGAGCCGATAGGTGGGTTCAAAACACCAACATTTTAAAGTTATATGTTGTAGAAAACCCTTATTGTTCCCTTAAAGTTGCAACCTATGTTTCTTTTAGGAGATTGCTTCCAATCTCTAATTTTGTGACCTTTAAATCATTATACTTTAATAAATTTATTTTCTTATTTACTATTACATAAGTAATTTTTATTGTTATCATCAAAATATGTCTTTGAATATGCTAGTTTTCTAGTACTTAGAGTGGCCCTAGTTATTTTTAAAAGTAAATTTCCACCATTGTTATTTGATACATCTATATTTGTTTTTAAACCAGAATTTGAACTCCCAATTAATTTTTTTTCCTTTAAAACATGACCTCAACTGCCATATTTTTTTTTCTGTTTTTTGGGAGGCTTTTCTTGTTCTTTTGTTTTTAATTTGTTTTGTTTTCTTTTCCCTCTTTTTCCCCTTTTCTCTTTCTTCATTACTTAGTTTCTTGTCTCTATGCCTTTCTTCTCTTTCTGCTCCTTGAATACCTGGCGCTGAATACCTCTACACCTTCAAGCCAGGCTCTACTGCAACAACTGAGCACAACTTCCCCAGAACTCTTTGCCTCACCAGTGGGATCCCTGAGAGCTTTGCTGTTCTTTTTCCATTTTGATTTTTATTTATACATTCTTTTGTTTTCTTTTTTCTCTTCTTCTTCCCCTTTTTATTTTTCTCCATTTCATAGTCTCTCATCTCTCCACTCCAAAGGCAAGCTCCCCAGCACTTTTTTATGTTTTTTTGTATGTTTTTGGCTCCTGTTCCTCTCTCCTCTCTCCCATATCAATTTTAGCTCCACACATAAAAATCTCCCTTTGGGTCCTGCCTACCTGCACAGCATGCTTAACATCACACCACCAAGTAGCACAGGCACGGCATACTGGACCCTGCCCTGCACTGATTACTGACGCACCCTGGTGTCTGTAGTAAGTGCCACAAACAACCCATCCCAGTAACTCCTCTTCAGCTAGACCTGCCCTGCTGTACCATATCTGAGTGACTTACCCAGCCAATTGGAGAAGGAGGTGAAAAGTATCATGACACAAATGAGCAAACAACAAAGAACACACAGTCCACCTCCTCAGACCTGGCCAAATAAAAAAAAAGGATGAAACAAACAAATCTACAATCAACAAACAAGAAAAATAACTACTGAATGACCCAAAAATAGCAGACAATATCAAAACATTTACAAAAACAGGACAGGATGGTTCCAGTAGGCATCCAAAATAAAATGCCAGCTGACTTTCCAGTGGAAGAAAAGGCACTAGAACTACCTGATAGGGAATTCAAATCTCTAATACTCAGAAATCTCCAATAGTTGAAGCAAAAAGCAGACAAAACTGAGGAAAAAGTAGACAAATTCATGGAAAAGGCAGACGAAAAATTGGAAGAATTCAGGAAAATAAATCAGGAACAAAATGCCAAAATAAATTCACAACTAGAAATTATACAAAAAATGAACAATTAGAAATCCAAAAGATAACAAGATTTCAGAAATGGACGGTGTCATAGAAGGGCTGAGGAGGAGATGTGAAATGGTGGAAGACAGGATCAGTGGAATTGAAGACAAACACGTGGATACAACTGTGTTTGAGGAAAACTCAGAAAAAAGAATAAAGAAAAATGAAGATACCCTAAGAGTTATGTAGGATACAATCAAAAACAAAAATCTGAGAGTAATTGGTGTTCCCGAAAAAGGGGAGGAAACAGAAAACACAGAGAGGATAATTGAAGAACTGCAGACAGAAGACTTCCCCAATATCATGAAAGATGAAAAGCTGGCCATCCAAGAAGCTCAACGAGCTCATGAAAAACAAGAAGTCACATACAGAGGAGAAAAAATAAGACTAAGCTCAGATTATTTGGCAGAAACCATGCAGGCAAGAAGGCAATGGGATGACATATATAAAACCTTGAAAGAAAAAAATTGCCAGTGAAAAATAATGTATCCTGTAAAACTCTTGTTCAAATATGATGGTGAAATTAGGACATTTCCAGCTAAGCAGAAATTAAGGGAATATGTAAAAACCAAACCAAACTTACAAGAATTCTTAAAAGGTGTTCTTTGATCTGAGAACAAACAACTTCAGCTCACTGGCAGAATCTAGGACGCAGGATCATACCAGCCAGATACCAATCTAGGAAATGAACTCTCAAGGACTATCCAAAACCAAAAGAAATACAACAAGCAATCAGAGCAGTTAATCAGTAAATGACAACAACATGAGAACACTAAAAGAGGGAATAAACAGTGTATGTATATAACCTTCTAATGGAGAGGAAGGCAAGGCGATACCAAGTAATAATAGACTGCTTCAAACTTAGAAAGATAAGGGTAATTTCACCATAACCCAAAAGAAAGTTAATAAACATACTCATAAAAATAAAGAGGAAAAACATGAAGTCTCAGCAAAAACAAAACCTACAAAAACAAAAGAAATGAAAAAAAAAATCCACAAACAAAAGTAATTCAGCACAGGAGAGTAAGAAGAACAAAGAAAATGTCAGCACCACAAAACAAAAGCACTGCAAAATGACAACAACAAACACACGTCTATCAATAATTACACTGAATGTAAATAGACTCAATGCACCCATAAAGAGACAGAGAGTGACAGAATGGATAAGAAAACAGGATCCATCAATATGCTGTCTACAAGAGACACACCTTAGAAACAAAGATGTGAATTTATTAAAAGTCAAAGGTTGGAAAAAAATATCAAGCTAACAACTACCAAAAAAGAGCAGGAGTGGTAATTCTAATCTCAGATAAAGTAGACTTTAAAACAAAATCCACCATAAAAGAAAAAGAAGGACACTATATAATGATTAAGGGGATGATCCATCATGAAGACATAACCATAAAAAACATCAATGCACCCAATGACAGGGCTCCCAAATGCATAAAACAAACTCTAACAACACTGAAAAGAGAAATTGAAAGTTCCACAATAATAGTAGGAGACTTCAACACACCACTCTCAGTAAAGGACAGAACAACTAAGAAGAAACTCAGCAAAGATACAGAAGATCTAAAGGTCACAATCAGCCAACTTGACCTCACAGACATATATAGAACACTCCATCCAACCGCTGCAAAGAACACATTCTTTTTCAGTGCACATGGAACGTTCTCCAGAATAGACCACATCTTAGGCCACAGAGCAATCCTCAACAAGATCCAAAATGTTGAGATAATTCAAAGTATTTCTCTGACTACAATGCCATCGAGGTAGAAATTAACAACAGGAACAGCAAGGAAAAAAAAATCAATTACATGGAAACTGAATAATACACTGCTTACACATCAATGGGTAATAGAAGAAATCAGAGATGGAATCAAAAAATTCCTAGAATCAAATGAGAATGAAAACACATCATACTAAAACCTTTGGGACACAGAAAAGGCAGTCCTCAGAGGACAATTTATAGCAATAGATGCACATATCAAAAAAGAAGAAAGGGACAAAATCAAAACTTTAACTACAGAACTCAAACAAATAGAAAGAGAACAGCAAAAAAAGCCCACAACCACTGGAAGAAAGGTAATAGTAAAGATCAGAGCAGAAATGAATGAAATAGAGAACAGAAAAACAATAGAAAGAATCAACAAAACCAAAAGTTGGTTCTTTGAAAGAATCAACCAAATTGACAAACCACTGGCCAGACTGACAAAAGAAAAACAGGAGAGGACACAAATAACCTAAATAAGAAATGAAATGGGTGACATTACAATAGACCCATCTGAAATAAAAAGGATCATAACAGAATATTATGAAAAACTATAGTCCAACAAATTTGAAAACCTAGAGGAAATGGCTGAATTTCTAGAAACACACTACCTACCCAAACTACAACAAAGTGACTTTGAAAATCTTAACAGTCCCATAACAAGAGAAGAGATTGTAAAGGTAATAATAAAAAAAAAAAACTCCCAACAAAAAAAAGCCCTGGCCTAGACAGCTTCACTGGAGAATTCTACAAAACTTTCATAGAAGAGCTCGTACCAGTACTACTCAAGCTATTTCAGAGCATAGAAGAGGAAGCAACACTTCCAAATTCATTCTATGAAGCCAGCATAATGCTGATACCAAAACCAGGCAAAGATGCCACAAAAAAAGAAAATTACAGACCAATATCTCTCATGAATATAGATGCAAAAATTCTTAACAAAATTCTAGCCAATAGAATTTAGCATCATATCAAAAAAAATAATACACCACGAGCAAGTAGGATTCACACCAGGTACGGAAGGATGGTTCAACATTAGAAAATCAATCAACGTAATCTACCACGTAAATTAAAGGAAAGGAAAAGAATCACATGATCATCTCAATTGATGCAGAAAAGGCATTCAACAAAGTCCAACACCCATTCCTGATAAAAACATTCAATAAAATAGGTATCCATATGCAAAAAGATGAATCAGGACACATACCTCACACCATATAAAAAAACTAATTAAAAATGGATCAGAGACCTAAATATAAAGGCAACAACTATAAAGTTTGTAGAAGAAAAAATAGGACCAACGCTACAGGTCTTAATACACGGCACTAACAGGATACAAACCATAACCATCAAAACACAAACCCCAGAAGATAAGCTAGATAACTGGGATCTTCTAAAAATCAAACACCAACAACCATGCTCTTCAAAAGACATCACCAAAAGAGTAAAAAGAGAACCTACAGAAGGGGAAAAAATTTTTGGACAGCACAAGTCAGACAAAGATATAATCTCCATAATCTACAAGAAAATCCAACACCTCTACAACAAAAAGACAAATAATCCTTTTAAAAAAATGGGCAAAGGAAATGAACAGACACTTCACCAAAGAAGACATTCAATGGACACATGAGGAAATGCTCGCTATCACTAGCCATTAGAGAAATGCAAATTAAAACCACAATGAGATACCATCTCACCCTGCCATCACTGGACAAATCAAAAACACTGGAAATAACAAATGTTGGAGGGGCTGCGGGGAGATGGGAACTCTTATGCACTGCTGGTGGGAATGCAAAATGATACAACCATTTTGGAAAATGATATGGTGCTTCTTCAGAAAGCTAGAAATAGACATACTATATGATCCAGCAGTCCCACTCCTAGGAATATATCCTCGAGAAATAAGAGTCATCATTCGAATAGACATATGTACACCTATGTTCATGGCAGCATTGTTCACAATAGCGAAATGATGGAAACAACCTAGATGCCCATCAACAGATGAATGGATAAACAAACTATGGTAAATACACACAATGGAGTACTATGCAATGAGAAAGAACAATGAGGAATCTGTGAAGCATCTCATAACATGGATAAAACTGGAGGACATTATGCTGAGTGAAGTAAGTCAATCACAAAAGGACAAATATTGTATGAGCCCTCTATTGTAAAAACCCATGAAAAAGTTCACACGTAAAAACTAACAATCTTTGTTGGTCACCAGGGATGGGAAGGGTGGGGGGTGGAAATACTAAATAGGCAAAAGATAAGTGGTATCTTGGGTGAAGGGTGAGACAGTATACAATACTGGGGAAACCAGCACTACCTGTAGAAGGAAAAGTCCTGGAAGCTCCATAGACACATCCAAACTCCCTGAGGGACTGAATTGCCGGGCAGAGGGCTGTGGGGACCATGGTCTCGGGGAACATCTAGCTCAATTGGCATAACACTTGTTTATAAAGGCAATGTTCTACATTCTGCCTTGGTGAGTAGTATCTGTGAGCAGCCATCTAAGATTCTCCACTGGTATCATCCCTTCGGGAGCAAGGGAGTGTGAAGAGAACAGGATACAAGGGAAAGATTAGTCCAGAGGACTAATGGACCACAGCTACCAAGGCCTCCACCAGACTGAGTCCAGTACAGCTAGATGGTGCCCAGCTACCACCACTGACTGCTCTGACTAGGATCACAACAGAGGGTTCTGGACAGAACTGGAGAAGGATGTAGAACAAAATTCTAACTCACACAAAAAAGACCAGATTTACTGGCCTAAAGGAGACTGGAGAAACCCCGAGAGTATGGCCCCCAGACACCTTTTAGCTCAGTGGTGAAGCCCCTTCCGAGGTTCACCATTCAGCCGGGAAGTGGACAGCCCCATAAAACCAAATGGGACTAATGAGGCACAGCAGTCCAGGGACAAGCGCTCGAAGGCAGAAGGGGACAGGAAAACTGGTGATAGGGACCCCAAGGTTGAGTAAGGATAGTGTTGATGTGTTGTGAGGTTGTTAACCATTGTCATAGGGCAACATGTGTACTAACTGTTTAATGAGAAACTATTTTGCTCTGTAAACCTTCATCTGAAGTGAGAATAGCAGCACCATTGGAAGAGCATAGTCAATGTCACTGAACTGTGCATATAGAAATTTTTGAAATGATGTGTCTTTGGCTATGTATATTTTCACCAAAAAGAAAAAAAAAAAAGGTCGAGAGGGGAGAGGGTTGACATGGGTTTGTTAACCAAAGTCATAAAACAATATGTGTACTACTGTTTCATGAGAAACTAATTTTTCTGTAAGTCTTTACCTGAAGTACAATAAAAAAAAAAATACTTTCTGTTAAAAAAAAAAAGTTAAATACAGAGTTAACATGTGATCCAGCAATTCCATTCTTAGGTATTTACCCAAAAGAATAGAAAGCATATTGTCTTAGTTATCTAGTGCTGCTATAAGAGAAATACCACAAGTGGAAGACTTTAACAAACAGAAATTTATTCTCTCACAGTTTAGGAGGCTAGAAGTCCGAATCAGGGTGTCAGCTCTAGGAAAAGTCTTTCTCTGCTCTAGGGGAAGGTCTTTGTCATCAATCTTTTCCTGGTCTAGGAGCTTTTCAGCACGGGGACCCTGTGTCCAAAGGATACGCTCCACTCCTGGCTCTTTTGGCTTGTTGGTAATGTGGTCCCCTCTCCTCTCTGCTTCCTTCTGTCTTTTATATCTCAAAGGAGACTGACTCAAGACACAGCCTATTCCTGTAGATTTAGATTGTGTCCTACCTCATTAACCTAACTGCCTTTATTCCTGCCTCATTAACATCACAGAGGTTAGGATTTACAACACATAGGTAATTATGTCAGATCACAAAATGGAGGACAACCATACAATATTGGGAATCATGGCCTAGCCAAGTTGACACACATTTTTGGGAGACACAACTCAATCCATAACACATGTGTTCACAAAAAAAAACTTGTACACAAATGTTTATAGCAGCATTATTCATAATCTCCAAATAGTGAAAACAACCCAAATATCTATCAACTCATGAATTGATAAACAAAGTGTGGTATATCCATTCAATGGAATATTATTCAGGCATAAAAAGAATAAGGTACTGATACATGCTGCCACATGAATGAACCTTGAAAAGATTATGCTAAGTGAAAGAAGACAAACACAAAAGGCCATGTATTATACGATTCCATTTATATGAAATATCCTTAATAAGCAAGTCTTTGGAGATGGAAAGTGGTTTCTGGGGGCTAGGAGGAGGGCAAAATTTGGAGTGGCTGTTTAATGAGTAAAGAGTTTCTTTTTAGAGCGATGAGAATTTTCTTGGAATTAGATAGTGGTGATGTTTGCAGAACACTGTGAATATACTAAAAACAACTGAATTGTATATTTTAAAATGGTTAAAGTGGTGATTTTTATGTTATGTGAATTTTATCTCAATTTTTTAAAAAGACTGCTGTGAGATTTGGTTGTACATGCAACAAATGTCTATCTCAGTATTTAAAATGAAGTGAAATATGAAGAAAACATGAACCTTAATCGTGTCAAATGCGATAAGAAAAGATTATTCATCAGTCTCCGTACCCGATGCTGTTTTGAAAACAGAAATAAATTATAGATACAATAATAAAAAAAAATAATAATAATTTAGTACCTTAATTTACCTATTGTAATTACTTTGATATATTATGATAAATATGCATAATAATCTCAATATTGACCAATCAGTGACCTTATTGTGAAGTTGATTTTTTTAACCTCAAAATGTAGCAAAAGGTTTGCCTTGCTTGTGTAAATAATTTTATTTTTTTGATCCTTCCCATAAGGTAGGTCTCTAATTTTTATTTTAACAGGTCAATTTCAAAGTTTTGAGCACTCCCAAAATAATCTTGAGGGAATATTGACAAAAAGTGGTTCTCCATTTGTTAACTGTTGTCTCATAATAAGTTCCTTCACTGGCTGTGTAGGTGTGTGTGCATGTGGTGGTTGGGGGATAAGGGTTAGCAGTAGAGAGTACCATGGCACAGAAGACAAAAAATGGAATGCATATATACAAACATTATTTTCTGTTCCTGCCTTTATCTCTTCCTATTCACTCTAGGCAGTTTATTGCACAGCTATATTCAATATAAGGTCACTATGAGTCGGAATGTACTCCATGGAAAAGGGTATATTCAATATGAAAGAATAAAAAATAAAAATCCAGCAATGGTAGCCCAGAGAAATGGATTGATAATATTGTTGTTGTTATTGTGTGCCATCTAGTCCATTCCAAGTGTGACAGAATAGATCTGCCCCGTACGATTCCCTATCCTATAATCTTTATGGGAGTAGATTACTAGGTCTTCTCTTCTGAGGAGTAGCTGGTGGGTTCAGACTGCTAATCTTTTTATTGTTTGTTTGTTTTTAATTTTTTTTATTGTTGTTTAGATGAAGATTTACAGAACCAATATTTTCTCATTAAACAGTACACATATTGTTTTATGACGTTGGTTAACGGCCCCAAGACATGTCAACACTCTCCCTTCTTGACCTTGGGTTCCCTATTACCAGCTTTCCTGTTCCCTCCTGCCTTCTAGTCCTTGCCCCTGGGCTGGTGTGCCCCTCTAGTCTCTTTTTGTTTTATGGGTCTGTCTAATCTTTGGCTGAAGGGTGAACCTCAGGAGTGACTGAGCTAAAAGTGTGTCCAGGGGCCATACTCTTGGAGTTTCTCCAGTCTCTGTCAGGCCAGAAAGTCTGATCTTTTTATGTGAGTTAAAATTTTGTTGTACATTTTTCTTCAGTCTGTCGGGGACCCACTGTTGTGATCCCTGTCAGAGCAGTCAGTGGTGGTAGCCAGGCACCATCTAGATGTACTGGACTCAATCTGGTAAAGGCCATGGTAGTTGTGGTCCGTTAGTCCTTTGGACTAATCTTTCCCTTGTATCTTCTTTTCTTCATACCCCCTTGCTCCTGAAGGGGTGAGACGAGTGGAGTATCTTAGATGGTTGCTCTCAGGCTTTTAAGACCCCAGTCACTACTCACCAAGGTAGAATGTAGAGCATTTTCTTTATAAACTGTTATGCCAGTTGAGCTAGATGTTCCCTGAGATCATGGTCCCCATAGCCCTCCGCCCAGAAATTTGGTCCCTCAGGGAGTTTAAATGTATCTATGGAGCTTCCATGACCTTTCCTTGTACAAGTTGTGCTGTCTTCCCCAGTATTGTGTACTGTTTTACCCTTCACCAAAGTTACCACTTATCTATTGTCTATTTAGTATTCCCCTCACCCCTCCCATCCCTTGTAACCATCAAAGATTGTTTCTATTTTGGTGTAAACATTTTCATGAGTTTTTACAGTAGTGGTCTCATACGATATTTGTCCTTTTGTGATTGACTTACTTCACTCAGTATAATGTCCTCCAGTTTCACCCATGTTGTGAGATACTTCACAGATTCATCATTGTTTTTTATTGTCTATGTGTAATACTCCAATGTGTATGTACCATATTTTGTTTATCCATTCATCTGTTGCTGGGTATCTAGGTTGTTTCCATCTTTTTGCTATTGTGAACAATGCTGAAATGAACATTGGTGTGCATATGTCTGTTCGAGTGATGGCTCTTATTTCTCTAGGATATATTCCTAGGAGTGGGATTACTGGATCATATGGTATTTCTATTTCTAGCTTTCTAAGGGAGCGCCATATCATTTTCCAAAATGGTTGCATCATTTTGCATTCCCACCAGCAGTTCATAAGAGTCCCAATCTCCCTGCACCCTCTCCAACATTTGTTATTTCCAGTTTTTTTGGCTTATGCCAGTAAGGCCAGCATGAGATGGTATCTCACTGTGGTTTCGATTTGCATTTCTCTAATCAAACCACTAATCTTTAGGTTTAGTAGCCAAAAGCTTAACCATCACACCATCAGGGCTCCATGGGTTGAAAACAGGATAATTAATATCCCTGTTGGTTAAATTCAAGTTAAGTGTACCCAAATCTAAAAGGGAGTGTGTAATAGCCAGTTCATTTAGACTAGCTTCCTCTTTAGATTCTGAAGTCCTAACCCTAATCCACCCTTTGCGCTAGTTGATTGCAAATGAGGAAGAAGGCTCTAGCCAAAGAGTTTTGTTCAGTGTGGAGAAATTGAGAGGTCCTTGAGCAATATGGCTTCTGAGAAAAACAGAGTTTACAGTGAATATTTGAATGCACATTACAGAACCCAGATTATCCATCTAAAATAATATTATTAGTTTTGTATGGCTGTTATAACAAATGACCACGAAGTGTGTGGCTCTAAAAACAGAAATTTTTTCCTTTATAGTTCTGGAGGCAGAAGTCTAAAATCACGATATTGGCAGAGTTTACTTACTCCTGGGCTCTAGGAAAGAATTTATTCTTTTGTTCTTCCAACTTCTGGTTGTTGCCAACTTCCTTGGCTTGTGGCCACATTTGTCTCCTCCATCATTACATGACCGTTTCCTATATGTGTCTGTGTTTTCTCCTCTTCTCTTTGTCTCAAATCTCATTCTGCCTTTGTCTTATAAATTCACTAGTCATTGAATTTAGGACCCACATGTGTAATCTTGGATGATCTTCTTATCTCAAGATCTTTAGCAAAGAACCTTTTTCTAAATAAGGTAACACTCACAGGTTCTGAGACTTAGGACATTAGCATGCATTTTAGGGGATGCCCTGTCAGAACATTGCACTGTATCACTAACCAAACTTCTTAATCCTCCCAGGAATTGCAAAAGACAAAATCTAAACTTAAGTCCTATCCCTAGGTATACGCTATTATCCAAAGGCATCTGATCATCTAGTGGAACACAATGTTAAGTGGAAAAACCAAAGATACATCTGAAAAGTAAAATCAACGTTAAATAAGATAAAAAGCTGAGGGAACAGAATTAATGACCCTAAGAGAAAAACAATTAAATATGCATATTAGATGTCTTCAGTGTTAAGAGAGGATATTGGAAACATCAGATATGAAGTTATCATAAAGCATAATTGTATGAAAAGGTAAAACACACAATATTGAAATAAATAATTCAGGGAATAAGTTGAATAGAAAAATGTAGTAGTAAACCAGAACTTCAGGTCATGGAAAACTCCTAAAGCATCAGGAAGGGATAAAGAGAAAGTCAAGACAGACAAGATAAGAGTTAAGAAGATAAAAACACCAAAACTGCCAATGTTCAAATAACAGAGATTTCATCAGAGAAGTCATAGGCAAAAAGAACACACATTTGAGAAAAATACGACCAAGAATTTTCTGAATAGAAGATATAAGATATAAGTTCAAGCTGAATAAAATTTCATACAACTTGAAATCACATATGCACATTTTGCAGTAAAATATAAGAATAACAACTTAAAAGTGAAAATTCTAAAAGAGTCTACAAAGAAAGACTTAGGAAGGAAAAATAATCGATCGACATCTGACTTCCCCATGATAAAGCTAATTGCAAAATCTTGACAGATAGTGCAGAAGGGAAATTATCTCAATGTGCTGACCTTTGAGAAGAGCATTTGGCTGTTTATTTTGACCTGAAAGAAAATAGTCAGATGCATAGATTGACTTTAATACAATAATAGTTCAGACGGATGATTGGGGACTTGGAATGAACAAGATTGAGGGATTGATGCAAAGGGCTTGTCTCAGTTATCCAGTGCTGCTAAAGTAGAAATAACATGAATGGGTGGCTTTAATGGAAATTTATTTTCTCACAGGAGGCTAGGAGTCTGAATTCAGGGCACTGGCTCTAGGGAAAAGCTTTTCTCTCTCTGTCAGCTCTGGGGGAAGGTCCTTATCTCCTTTTAGCTTCTGTTCCTTGGTACCTTGGTAATCTCTAGGTGACATCGATCTTTCCCCATTTGTGCTTACTTGCTTCAGCGCCTAAGCTGCTCCTTTTATATCTCAGAAGTGATTGTTTTAAGACACTCCCTACATTGATAGCCTCATTAACATAACAAATAAAACCCTGTTTACAGATGGAATTATATCCGCGTGCATAGGGGTTAGGATGTTCAACACATGTTTTAGGGGGACACAATTTAACTCATAACAAGGCTTCTAGCAAAGAATGTCTCAGAAAGGATACAGTACATAAGAATATCTGTTCCTATTCAAATGCTCAATAAAAGATACACATCACCCAGGAAGCTTTTAATAACCATGAGACAAGACAATAAATATAAAACTACACAAAATGATGATGCTAAAAATAAAATTGAAAAAGAATTACCTTTTTGTCATGGTGATGGAAATGTATTGAAAGTACTAACATCATTTTATCTTTATGTGATGCCATCCCGAAAGTAGAATAGAAAGGTTGGCCAGTATTTGGTTTGAATATAACTACTCCTTTACAAAATCCAGAAAAATTTTCAATAGGTGCTAGTCAAAGTCATAAACAAAATTTGAAAAAGCTATTTCACAGAAAAATGATCTGAAAGTAATGGAGAGGAAGCAGTATCACTCATCAAATCTTAAGGAACATTGAAAAATGGCATTTGTATGAATTTTATATGCATCACACATTTTAACTTATAGGTATTCAAAAGTTAGCCAAACAGGTATTGTTTACTCTGTTGTAGTTTTTAAAAATGTATTTTCATTTTATTTTTAAACACATTTGAATTAAACATAGTTTGGATATATTTAATTTTGTTTTTAGTATATCCCACTTGAATGTACCCCTCAATAAAGCCCTGAGATTTTAGGTTTCCAATTCCATCTGTTTTTCTGTCTGGAGGTTTTAAAAGTCCAGTACTGTATCCATTTGTTGAAACACCTCAATTGGTATTCCGTCAATTCCTGACTTGTTTTGCCATTCTCTTCAGTGCAGCTTGGGCTTCTTCCTTCAGTACCATAGGTTCTTGATTGTATACTATCTTCTGCAATAGTTGAGATTCGACAGACTCTTTTTAGTACAGTGACTCTGTATGTATATTCCTCCCATCTTCCTTTGATGCTTCCTGTATCGTTTAATAGTTTCCTCATAGAATCCTGCAATATTGCAACTTCAGCTTTGAATTTTTTCTTTAGTTCTTTGGCTTGAGAAATGCTAAGCGTGTTCTTCCCTTTTGGTTTTCTTTCTCCAGGACTTTGCACATTTCATTATAATACTTTGAACTCTCAAGGCATCCTTTGAAATCTTCTGTTCAGTTCTTTTATTTCATCATTTCTTCCTTTTGCTTCAGCTACTCTACATTCAAGAACAAATTTCAAAGTCTCCTCTGACATCCATTTTGGTCTTTTCTTTCTTTCCTGTCTTTTTAATATATTAATTATATACCACATGTAAAGTGCTAAACTCAATCCCACAGACAATAAAAAAATATGTAATAATGCTCCTTAATTTCAAATTGTGAACAGATTAATGGAGGTATGAGTTGGAAATGACTCAACGGCAATGAGTTTTTTGGTCTTAATGGAGATATATGTGTGTGTGTGTATTTAATATACAGATATAGATATAAACATAGACACAGACACAGGTATAGGTATAGGTGTAGGTGTAGGTGTAGGAGTAGGTGTAGGTATAGGTATAGATAACACCAAAAAACACAAAAACACCTGTTGCTGTTGAGTCAGTTCTGACTCGTAGCGACCCTATAAGAGAGTAGAACTGCCCCATAGAGTTTCCATGAAGCATCTGGTGGATTCGAACTCCCAACCTTTTGGTTAACAGCCTGAACTCTTAACTACTGCACCACCAGGGCTCCTAGATATAGATGTGTATGTAATAGACACACACACATATATTTGATATATTATACAAAGAGACATTTACTGAATACAAGAAAGTAACAAATGAAAAATTTCAGGTGCAAGATAATCTTAATTTTTTTAAATTCTTACTATGTGTCAGGCATGATTAAGCAATTTTATATGTTTTAACTAATTTAAACTTCCAGATAATATCAGTATATATGTAATCTGATTATGCCATTTTGTCAGATAATGACTTTGAGGCAGAGAGAAGTTAAACAACTTGTCTTAATGGTACACAGTAAAGAAACATTAGGCCTAAATTTAAATATTACCAGTTCAGTTAGAAAATCAGGTATGCAAAGAAAAACACTGAGGAATTGCTCTAGAGAGGTAGGTTGGCATAGTGTTGCTGTTGTTGTTCTTAGTCGCTGTTGAGTCGATTCCAACTCCTGATGACCCCGTATGTGCACAGTAGGACTACTCCATAAGGTTTTTAAGGCTGTGAGCTTTCAGAAGTAGCTTGCCGGAACTTTCCTCCCAGGTGTCTCTGCGTGGGTCTGAACGACCAACCTTTTGGCTAATAGTCAATGCTTAACTGATTGAATTTTAAGTGAAAATTTAAAATGTCTAGATTCAAATAAGAGCCCTGGTGGCATAGTGGTTAAGAGCTCGGCTGCTAACCGAAAGGTTGGCTATTCAAATCCACCGGCCGCTCCTTGGAAACCCTATAGGGCAGTTCTGCTCTGTCCTACAGGGTCACTATGAGTTGGAACCAACTCAATGGCACCTAACAACAATGACAACAACAGATTCAAATAAATGACTAATAGAGAGTCGTTGTAGGTGAACATTCCTCAGATATTAAGTTTATTTTCCTTGATGGAGGCCCAAAGACTCATTTTTACCTTGTAAAGCCCTACTTTCCAGTTATCAGTAACTCTTTCTATCATTCTCTTCTATTTAGTAGACCTGAAATTGTTTCTCCCACTATACCATTTCTACTTAAACTTCCTGATAAAGGCTGGATCTCCCTTCTGCCTGCTTTTAAAAGTAATCATGCCTTACCCATTGCCATCGAGTTGATTCTAATTCATAGTGACACTATCAAAAAAAAAAAAACCCAAAACCATTGCCATCGAGTCAATACCAACTCATAGCAACCCTATAGGACAGAGTAGAACTTACCCATAGTGTTTCCAAGGAGTGGCTGGTAGATTAGAGCTGCCAACCTTTTGGTTAGCAGCCAGGCTCTTAACCACTGCACCACCAGGGCTCCAAACATTTATTACCCAATTAAAAAAAATATATCAATAAACCCTATGGAGTAGGAAAGGCAGTAAAGGAGAGATATAAAAATAAAAATTTATAGTCCCGCTGATGTATGTGATAACGTGTGCCTAGTACACTCACCAAAAGTGTGTGTGTATACATATATCTATTTTCCAACAGTATTATTAATACACAATGGTAAATAGTTTTGTACCTTTGAAAATTTTATGCTGTTTTTTGTAATTTAATCTTATGTGTTCTAATTTTAATTAGTTATGGCCTATACGTGTTGATATCCATGAATGATTTAAGTAAAACTGCTATCTGTGTACTCTATTCTGCTGGTCTTTCTATATGTATAAGCAATATTCAGAAATACATCTGCAGGAAAGGAGCCCCAGATCCTAGCATTACAGGGTGTTCATTAGCAGGAAATTCATCAAGAACACTTTAATGCTGGGTGCTTATCCTAGTACCTAGGGAACACTATGGGGCTGTCAGAAGGCATCAGAGCACTTTTTAATCCTTTGGAACCTTACGCATAAGTGTACATGTGCATTAGTTTCCTAGGGCTGCCATAACAAAATACCACAAACTGAGTGGCTTTTCAGAACAGAAATTTATTGTCTCACAGTTCCGGAAACTTAAAGCACAAATCCACATGTTGACCAGGCCAGGCTCCCTCTGAAGTCTCTAGGGGAAAGTTCTTTCTTATCTCTCTCAGCTTCTGGGAGACCCAGGCTTTCCTTGGTTTGTAGATTCATCTTCACATGACTGCCTTCCTCTGAGTATTTCTCTGTATCTCTTCTCTTTTCTGAGGACACTAGTCATATTGGATTAAGACAGACCCTACTCAAATATGACATCATTTTAACTTAACTAATAACATCTTCACAGACCCTATTTCCAAACAAGTTCACGTACACAGGTATTAGGAGTTAGAATTTAGCATATCTTTTCGAGGACACAATTCAATCCATAATTTTAGCCTTCCTCCCAAAATCATGTTCTTCTCGTTTTAACATAGTCAAAAATCTTAACCCCTTCCAGCATCAACTCTAAGTCCAAAATCTCATCCTTTATATCATTTGAATGATTTAAAAGGTATGGGTGGTTCTCTGGATGTAGTCTATCCTGGGGCAAAATTCCTCTTTAGCTGTGGACCTGTGAAATCTAGAAAACAAGTTTCTGCATCCAAAATACAATGATAGTATAAGCATAGAAAATAAATTCTCATTACAAAAGGGAGAAATTGGAGGGGAAAAACAGGTATGAGTCCCAAGCAAGACGGAAATCTAGTAGAGCAAATTCCTTTGCATCTCAAAGCTTGAAAATAATCCTCCAGGCCCACCTGGGCACTAGCCCTGTACTCACTCAGGTATCACCAAGGTGATGGCTCCGTTCTCTGGGCCTACCTGGTTGATGGCCCTGGTCTCCTGGGCCCTTTCAGGTAGCCCTGCTGTTCTGCAAACTGCTCTTGAGATCAGTGTGCATACTTCTTCCATTGGTTTTCTAGGAGTACTTAATGCACATATTTACAAGAGGCCAAGAATTATTATTATAATGCAGATACTCCTAAATGGTAGGATTAAACTGAAAAACATTGATTTATTCTGTATTCACCAGAGACTGAAAGATCAGACTCTCCAACCTCAGGAATTCTCCTGGCTTATTTTTACTCCTTGCTTCTAAGACAGTTAATAGAAATGTCAGTCACAGCAACCAGATTTTGGACCAATAAGAATTAAATTTTATGCCTCCAGGCCTATCAGTCCTTTACAACTTACTGACATACTTAACACCATTGACACCCAGATCCCTAAATGCTCTTGCTAGGGAGTGATCACTTGCTGCTTTCTCTTCAGAACTCACTGGCATGTTCGCAATTGACTTGTCCTTCCTAAAATCTATGCAACTCTGGGAATACTTATTGAAATGAAATGCAGCTCCAAAGAAAATAGACAGCATAAAACATAGTATCAACTTATTTTAAAATTTGACTGAGTGAAAAATGACAAAATTCAATCACCACCTAGGTGATATTTCTCTTTGGCACCAAAAATCCAGAGCTTTAACAACTGAATATTGCACTTCATAATGAAACTAGGGTCTATACTTTTTAATGTAGGTTTCCTCCCAGTTCAGGCAACTCCTCGCCTGGGTTTATTAATCAGGCTAAGTGCATGGAGAACACTGTAATTCTCTGGCTGATCTGAGTCTTGGGACCAGTCCACATAAAAATTATTATTGTTATTAGTTATTGTTAGTTGCCATCGAGTTAATTCCATCTTATGGTGACTCTATATGTTACAGAGTAGAATTGTTCCATAGTGTTTTCATGGCTGTAACTGTTACAGAAGCAGATCACCAGAGCTTACCTTCTGCTGTACCACTAGGTAGGTTAGAACTGCCAACCTTTAGGTTGACAGTCCGGTGCAAACCATTTGCGCCACCTAGAGATTGTCCACGTGAAAATAACAAGTTCTGAATTTGTGGATTTTTTTAAAAAACTTTTTTTATAATTATTTATTTTTTGTTTTATTTATTTTGTATATATTTATTTTAATATGTATATATTAATTAATATGTATTAATTTAATTAATGCATTAATAAATAAATAATAAATAATAATTAATGTATTAATATAATTAATATGTATACATTTATTTTAATGTATTTATTTTAAAGTATATTTATTATTTATTTTATTTATTTTTTATTATTTATATTGTACTAGTTTGGCTGAAAAATAAAATAAAAATAAAACTCTCTTAAAACATAGTGAAATATAGTCATAAAACATAACCTTCTCAGCTCCGTTGTTAGGGAGTAAGGCTCTACTACAAGTAGGATTTTAATGCAATACAGAATGTAAGATGTATTCCTTGACTCCTAGGAGATCAAACAAATGACAATGAACAAAAGGTTTTGCAAAATTTGAACAATCACTACATTCCAAAGAACAGAGGTTACAATAAATGTGTTTGTGTGTGTATCTTGTATAAGATTTCACCAAATTTGACATGCACTAATAGTTTATGCAGTGGAGCAGTGGTTAATGCGCTCAACTGCTAGCTAAAAGGTCTGCAGTTGGAAAATACCAGGCACTCCATGGCAGAAAGATGTGGCAGTTTGCTTCCATAAAGATTTATGGCCTTGGAAACCCTGTGGGGCTGCTGTGAGTTGGAATAGGCTGGACTGTAATGGGTTGGTGTTATGGAATAGTTTAGGGACTATTAAAAACTTAAAAGCTCAAGAAGGAGAGTCTAGTAAGAAAGTCTAAGAATTTAAAGTGTAATTATACACTTCAGTGTAAAGGTGACAAAATAGAAACTGATAGCAAGGAGATTTACTTGCCTCTATCTTGGCAAAAGTTGGGGGAAAAAAAAAAAAGCTCTCCCTTGAATATTTAAGCCCTAGGCTAGTATTCACTCTGATTAGAGGTCTAAATTCACACTACAAATATGGTCCCCTCAGAATTCTCATACAGAGAATATAATTTCAGTGTTGTCATATTTGTAGTGCTACATGATGACTGGCAGGAAAAAAAATTCAGATCATATTTTGAAGATGCCAACTTCAATTCCTCTAGGCAAAGGTAATTTTAAAGTACATCTCAATCTCAGAAGATTAGAAGTGCCCGTGCCAAGCAGGACCTCATAAGGAACCATATCAGGGTTTTGACAGAAGGATGACAAATTCTGGAATATATTTCACTCTAAATCCCTTTGGATTAAATCTCAAAAATGGATTATGGATGTAATGATAGAAGCAGAGACACCAAATAGGAGGCCATTGAGAAAATGAAGGTGACTGTCTTCGTCATCTAGTGCTGCTATAACAGAAATACCACAAGTTCATGGCTGTAACAAAGAGAAATTTATTTTCTCACAGTCTAGTAGGCTAGAAGTCCAAATTCAGGGTGTCATCTCCAGGGGAAAGCTTTCTCTCTCTGTCGTCAGCTCTGGAGGAAGTTCCTTCTCATCAATCTTCCCCTGAACTAGGAGCTTCTCTGCACAGGAACCCCAGGTCCAAAGGACATGCTCTGCTCCTGGTGCTTCTTTCTTTGTGGTATGAGGTCCCCAACTCTCTGCTTATTTCTGTTTCCTTTTATCTCTTGTAAGATAAAATGTGGTGCAGGGCACACCCCAGGGAAACTCCCTTTACTTTGAACCAGGAATGTGACCTGAGCAAGGGTGTTACCTCCCACCCTAATCTTCTTTAACCGCAGGCAGAGATTATGATTTATAACACATAGGAAAATCAAAAAATGGAGGACAACTACACAATACTGGGAATCATGGCCTAACCAAGTTGACATACATTTTGGGGGGACACAATTCAATCCATAATAATGACTCAGATCAGGATGGTAGCAATATAAGTGGCAAGAAATTATTAGAATATAGACATTCTTGAGATCTGGTCAACAGGATTTGATGATTACCAGAATGAAGAGTGTAAGACAGAAAAAGGAGTCAAGGATAACTCCAGGTATTTTATATGCAAGTAGAGAAACAGAAGGAGGAAGACAGGATAGCGCAGGTTGAGGGGGAAGGACAAAGGTTCAATTTCAGTTTAGTTTGAGATGTCTGTTAGACATCTAAGCAAAGATGTCAACTAAGCAGTTGTAGGTATGAGTCTGGAGTTCATAGGAGAGCTCTGGCTTGGAGATATTATCTGGCTTTTCTTAGTATTTATTTGAAACTATAAGACAAGAAGAGATCACAAGGGGACAAAGATTAGATCAAGAAGACAGAAAAAAAGGACTAGGTCTGTGGCACTGAAACATTAAACTGTTTGGAAAAAGAGAAGGAAAATCATGAAAAACTGTCTTAGGAAATGTGTGACAAATTTTGTTCAGTCAAATACAATTGCTGCTGATAATCGATCACTGTATATAGTATCATGAGGAGTCCTGGTGGCACAGTGGTTAAAGTGTTGGCTGCCGACCGAAAGGTCAGCATTTCAAACCGACCAGCTGCTCCACTGGAGAAAGATGTGACAGTCTGCTTCCATAAAGGCTTACAGCCTTGAAAACCCTATGGGGGCAGTTGTACTCTGTCCTGTAGGGTCTCCATGAGACAGAATCGACTCAACAGCAACAGGTTTGGTTTTGGTATAGTAACATGGAGGTCACTGGTGACATAGAGAGGAGCAGCCTTAGATAGACTGGTGGATAGAAAACTATATTGGAATGGTTGTTTAGAAAGCCCTCTTTGTTAAAACCACTACTGAGATGAATCTTGGAATAAAATGCATCCTGGAATCAGTGACCTAGGAAATAATGAACACCAAGAATGCCTGTAATTGGTAATTCATAATCACACAGCCCTTCAGATTAATCGTTTTTCCTATGAAAAATACATAGCTTTAGATTGTTGTTTGCTAGGGAAAGAGGCCAGACAGCTGTTTCTGGCAAGTTGTAATTTAGATTGTCCTTTTAAAATATAAATAATGCAATGAACACAATGGGTCTGAATTGACTATGGCACATCTTAATATAGAAAATATTTACCTAAAGTCATCCAGGTATAGATATTCAATCAAATAAGATTGAAACATAAATATACCTAAAAGGAAGATGTGGAAGTTGGATGGAATAGTTAAACAGCAATGAAAATAGAAAAGAAAAAAAAACCAGAAAATGACAGAAATTTATAAACAAATAAAGAAAACCATTGGCCATGTCCATCAGACTACTATTAATGAAAAGAGGTGTTCTATCTTATGAAGATGGGCTCTAAAGGATGTGTCAGGTGCATCACTATTGCTGATACTGGCAAGAAATTCAAATTAGGTAACTACATTTTCTTGTGATTCCATTCATAGCGATCAACCCCTTGATAATTTGTCTACTCATGTAGCTATCCTAAAATGAAAGAATTTGCTGCCCAGAACAACATGGGTATGTAGCTTGCCTAGCAGTTTTGTTTCTTGTTTATACTGATAAAATTTCCATTTTAGCTTCGTATATCACTGTCTTGATTTTTTTTTTGTTAAGTTTCATTATATATCACAAATGCCTTTGAAGATTGAATGACACAATGAAGATGTCTTAATTTAATGAGATAAAATTAAAAAAAAAAAATTCCTCTACTTGGTTTAAGCAGTTAAGAGACCTTGGGCTAAAGTGAGAATAGAATCAGAAACAAAACAAACTAGATTTCCTGCAGGATAATGTTCTGAATTCTACTGAAAAGGTATAGTGGGTTCCGATGATGAGACTGAGAAAACTGCCCAAGGTTTCTCAACCTTAGTTCACAGCTGGAGGTGATTTGGGCCCCAGAGGACAAAGTCTGCAGACATTTTTGATTCTCACAACTCAGGGGAGTGGGTACTGGCATACAGTGGGTAGAGCCTGTGACGCTGCCAAACATCCTATAATGCACAGGACAGCCCCTGACAAAACACAAATATTTGACTGAAAAGGACTATAATGCTAAGGTTGAGAAATTCTGGTGTATAGAGAAACTTATCCCCAGTCCCTAACCTCTACCCACTTATCACCTCAGTGAAGCAGGAATTGTTTAAAATATACTTTATCCTGTATGGTATGCTATGCTATGCTATGGCATAATTACAACACATATTCCATGGCCGGGATGTCTTGATGCTGAGTGTAGGGGAAACAAGGCTCCATGTTCATTCTCATACCCACTCTAGCCCCAAATTTATATTGAAATAGGTAAGCATTCTACCACATCTACCACATCTAAAACTTCTGTAAGTGTCAATAGTGCTATCATTTTTCTTTTTCTTTTTGTGAAGGTTTACAGAACAAATACTTTCTCATGAAACAGTAGTATACACGTTGTTTTATGACATTGGTTAACAACCACATGACATGTCAACCCTCTTCCTTCTTGACCTTTTTTTTCTGGTGAAAATATACATAGCCAAAGATACAACATTTCAAAAATTTCTACATGCACAGTTCAGTGACATCGACTATGCTCTTCCAATTGTGCTGCTATTCGCACTTTAGATGAAGGTTTAGAGAACAAAATAGTTTCTCGTTAAACAGTACACATGTTGCCCTATGACAATGGTTAACAACCTCACAACACATCAACACAATCCTTACTCAACCTTGGGTTCCCTATCACCAGCTTTCCTGTTCCCCTTCTGCCTTCTAGTCCTTGTCCCTGGACTGCTGTGCCTCATTAGTCCCATTTGGTTTTATGGGGTTCTCCACTCTCTGGCTGAACAGTGAACCTCAGAAGTGACTTCACCACTGAGCTAAAAGGGTGTCTGGGGACCATACTCCTGGGGTTTCTCCAGTCTCCTTTATGCCAGTAAATCTGGTCTTTTTTTTTTTTTTTTTTGTGAGTTAGAATCTTATTCTACATCCTTCTCCAACTCTGTCCAGAACCCTCTGTTGTGATCCCAGTCAGAGCAGTCAGTGGTGGTAGTCAGGCACCATCTAGCTGTACTGGACTCAGTCTGGTGGAGGCCTTGGTAGCTGTGGTCCATTAGTCCTATGGACTAATTTTTCCCTTGTATCCTGTTCTCTTCACATTCCCTTGCTCCCAAAGGGATGAGACCAGTGGAGTACCTTAGATGGCTGCTCACAGGCTTTTAAGACCCCAGACACTACTCACCAAGGTAGAATGTAGAACATTGCCTTTATAAACTGTGTTATGCCAATTGAGCTAGATGTTCCCCGAGACCATGGTCCCCACAGCTCTCTGCCCAGAAATTCAGTCCCTCAGGTAGTTTGGATGTGTCTATGGAGCTTCCATGTCCTTTCCTTGTGCAAGTTGTGCTGGTTTCCCCAGTATTGTGTACTGTCTCACCCTTCATCCAAGATACCGCTTATCTTTTGCCCCAATCCCTGGTAACCAACAAAGATTGTTACTTTTTATGTGTGAACTTTTTCATGGATCTTTACAATAGAGGGCTCATACAATATTTGTCTTTTTTGTGATTGACTTATTTCACTCAGCATAATGTCTTCCAGTTTCATCCATGTCATATGATTCACAGATTCATCATTGTTCTTCCTCATTGCATAGTACTCCATTGTGTGTATGTACCATAGTTTGTTTATCCATTCATCTGTTGATGGGCATCTAGGTTGTTTCCATCATTTTTCTATTGTGAGCAATGCTGCCATGAACATAGGTGTGCATATGTTTATTGGGGTGATGACTCTTATTTCTCTAGGATATATTCCTAGGAATGGAATTGCTGGATCATATGGTATGTCTATTTCTAGCTTTCTAAGGAAGTGCCATATCATTTTCCAAAATGGTTGTATCATTTGCATTCTCACCAGCAGTGCATAAGAGTTCCCATCTCCCCGCAGCCATTCCAACATTTGCTATTTCCAGTGTTTTTGATTCGTGCCAATAATGCTGGGGTGAGATGGTATCTGTTTGTGGTTTTAATTTGCATTCCTCTAATGGCTAGTGATCGCGAGCATTTCCTTATGTGTCTGTTGGCCACTTGAATGTCTTCTTTGGTGAAGTGTCTGTTCATTTCCTTTGCCCAGTTTTTAATAGGATGATTTGTATTTTTGTTACAGAGGTGTTGGATTTTCTTGTAGATTATGGAGATTAGACCTTTGTCTGACTTGTACTGTCCAAAATTTTTTTCTCAGTCTGTAGGTTCTCTTTTTACTCTTTTGGTGAAGTCTTTTGAAGAGCATAGGTGTTTGATTTTTAGAAGATCCCGGTTATCTAGCTTATCTATTGGGATTTGTGCATTGATGGTTATGGTTTATATCCTATTAATGCCATGTATTAAGGCCTGAAGCGTTGGTCCTATTTTTTCACCTATAAACTTTATACTTTTTAGCTTTATATTTAGGTCTTTGACCCATTTTGACTTAATTTTTGTATGTGGCGTGTGGTATGGTCCTGTTTCAATTTTTGTGGATGGGTATCCAGTTTTGGCAGCAGCATTTATTAAAGAGATGGTCTTTTCCCCATTTGATGGACTTTGGGCCCTTGTCGAAGATCAGGTGACCGTAGGTGGATGGATTTGCATCTGGGTTCTCAATTCTGTTCCATTGGTTAATGTATTTGTCATTGTACCAGTACCTGGCTGTTTTGACTACCGTAGCTGTATAGTAGGTTCTGAGGTGAGGTAGTGTGAGTCCTCCAAATTTTTTCTTCTTCTAAGTAGTGCTTTACTTATTCGGGGCTTCTTCCCTTTCCATATAAATTTAATGATTAGTTTTTCCATCTCTTTGAAGAATGTTGTTGGTATTTGGATCGGGATTGCATTGTATTTGTAAATTGCTTTGGGTAGAATTGTCATTTTAACAATGGTGAGTCTACCTATCCATGAGCGTGGTATGTTTTTCCATTTATGTAGATCCCTTTGGGTTTCTTGCAGTAGTGTTTTCTAGTTTTCTTTGTACAGGTCTTTTACATCCCTGGTTAGATTTATTCCTAAGTAATTTAATTATTTAGGTGCTATTATAAATGGTATTGTCTTCCTGATTTCCTTTTCATCGTTCTCCTTATTGGTGTATAGGAATCCAACTAATTTTTGTATGTTTTTCTTGTATCCTGCTACTCTGCTGAATCTTTCTATTAGTTCCGGTAGATTTCTCATGGAGTCTTTAGGGTTTTTTATGTATAGTATCATATCATCTGCAAACAGGGACAATTTAACTTCTTCATTACCAATTTGGATGCCCTTTATTTCTTTTTCTTGTCTTATTGCTCTAGCTAGAACTTCCATCACAATGTTAAATAGGAATGGTGATAAAAGGTATCCTTGTCTTGTTCCTGTTTTCAAGGGGAATGTTTTCAGCCTCTCTCCATTAAGAATGATGTTGGCCATTGGTTTTGCATAGATGCCCTTTATTATGTTGAGAAATTTCCCTTCTATACCTATTTTATTGAGATTTTTTATCAGGAATGTGTGTTGGACTTTGTCAAATGCCTTTTCTGCGTCAATTGAGATGATCATGTGATTCTTTTCTTTCCTTTTATTTATGTGGTGGATTATGTTGATTGATTTTCTAATGCTGAACCATCCTTGCATACCTGGTATGAATCCTGCTTGGTTGTGGTGTGTTATTTTTTTGATATGATGCTGAATTCTATTGGCTAGAATTTTGTTAAGAATTTTTGCATCTATATTCATAAGAGATATTGGTCTGTAATTTTCTTTTTTTGTGGCATCTTTGCCTTGTTTTTGTATCAGCGTTATGCTGGCTTCATAGAATGAATTTGGAAGTGTTGCTTCCTCTTCTATGCTCTGAAATAGCTTGAGTAGTACTGGCATAAGCTCTTCTGTAAATGTTTTGTAGGATTCTCCAGTGAAGCCATCTGGGCCAGGGCTTCTTTTTGTTGCGAGTTTTTTAATTACCTTTTCAATCTCTTCTCTTGTTATGGGTCTGTTCAGATTCTCAACGTCACTTTGTGTTAGCTTGGGTAGGTAGTGTGTTTCTAGAAATTCAGCCATTTCCTCTAGGTTTTCAAATTTGTTGGATTATAGTTTTTCATAATATTCTGTTATGATCCTTTTTATTTCAGTTGGGTCTGTTGTAATGTCCCCCATTTCATTTCTTATTTGGGTTATTTGTGTCCTCTCCTGTTTTCCTTTTGTCAGTCTGGCCAGTGGTTTGTCGATTTTGTTGATTCTTTCAAAGAACCAACTTTTGGTTTTGTTTATTCCTTCTATTGTTTTTCTGTTCTCTATTTCATTTATTTCTGCTCTAATCTTTATTATTTCCTTTCTTCCAGTGGCTGTGGGCTTTTTTTTGCTGTTCTGTTTCTATTTGTTTGAGTTGTGTGGTTAATGGTTTTATTTTGTCCCTGTCTTCTTCTTTGATGTGTGCATCTATTGCTATAAATTGTCCTCTGAGGACTGCCTTTGCTGTGTCCCAAAGGTTTTGGTATGATGTGTTTTCATTCTCATTTGATTCTAGGAATTTTTTGATTCCATCTCTGATTTCTTCTATTACCCACTGATGTGTAAGCAGGGTATTATTCAGTTTCCATGGAATTTATTTTTTTCCTTGCTCTTTCTGTTGTTAATTTGTACCTTGATGGCATTGTGGTCAGAGAAGATACTTGGAATTATCTCAGCGTTTTGACTCTTGTAGAGGATTGCTCTGTGGCCTAAGATGTAGTCTATTCTGGTGAATGTTCCATGTGAATTGGAAAAGAATGTGTACTTTGCAGCGGTTAGATGGAGTGTTCTATATATGTCTATGAGGTCAAGTTGGCTGATTGTGCCCTTTAGGTCTTCTGTATCTTTGCTGAGTTTCTTTTTAGTTGTTCTGTCCTTTACTGAGAGTGCTGTGTTGAAGTCTCCGACCGTTATTGTGGAACTATCCATTTCTCTTTTCAGTTTTGTTAGAATTTGTATTATATGTTTTGGAGTCCTGTCTTTGGGTGCGTAGATGTTTATTATGGTTATGTCTTCATGATGGAACGTCACCTTAATGATTATATAGTGTCTTTCTTTGTCTTTTATGGTGGGTTTTGTTTTAAATTCTATTTTATCTGAGATTAGTATTGCCACTCCTGCTCTTTTTTGGTAGTTGTTAGCTTGATATATTTCTTTCCAACCTTTGACTTTTAATAAATTCACATCTTTGTTTCTAAGGTGTGTGTCTTGTAGACAGCATATTGATGGATACTGTTTTCTTATCCATCCTGTCACTGTCCGTCTCTTTATGGGTGCATTGAGTCCATTTACATTCAGTGTAATTATTATGTTTTCTTTGTTCTTCTTACTCTACTGTGCTGAGTTACTTTTGTTTGTGGATTTTTCTTTTTTCCTTTTTTTGTAGTTTTTGTTTTTGGTGAGACTAGGGTTTTCCTCTTTATATTTATGAGTATGTTTATTAACTTTCTTTTGGGTTACAGTGAAATTTACCCTTATCTTTCTAAGTTTGAAGCAGTCTGTTATTACTCGGTATCGCCTTGCCTTCCTCTCCATTAGAAGGTTCTATTCCTACACCGTTTAGTCCCTCCTTTATTGTTCTCATGTTGTTGTCATTTACTGATTAACTGCTCTGATTCCCTGTTGTATTTCTTTTGGTTTTGGATAGTCCTTGAGAGTTCATTTCCTAGATTGGTATCTGGCTGGTATGATCCTATGTCCTAGATTCTGCCTATAAGCTAAAGTTGTTTGTTCTTAGATCAAAGAACTCCCTTTAAGAATTCTTGTAAGTTTGGTTTGGTTTTTACATATTCTGTTAATTTCTGTTTATCTGGAAATATCTTAATTTCACCATCATATTTGAATGAGAGTTTTGCAGGATATATTATTCTTGGCTGGCAATTTTTTTTCTTTCAAGATTTTCTGTATGTCATCCCATTGCCTTCTTGCCTGCATGGTTTCTGCTGAATAATCTGAGCTTAGTCTTATTGTTTCTCCTCTGTATGTGACTTCTTGTTTTTCATGAGCTGCTCTCAGGATTCTTCGTTTGTCTTTGGTTTTGTTAAGTGTGATCATGATATGCCTTGGTGAATTTCTTTCGGGGTCTCTTCTATATGGGGTTCGTTGAGCTTCTTGGATGGCCAGCTTTTCACCTTTCATGATATTGGGGAAGTTTTCTGTCAGAAGTTCTTCAATGATCCTCTCTGTGTTGTCTGTTTTCTCCCTCTGTTCTGGAACTCTAATCACTCGCAGATTTTTGCTTTTGATTGTATCCCACATAACTCAGGGTATCTTCATTTTTCTTTGTTCTTTTTTCTGAGTTTTCCTCAAACAGGGTTGTATCCAAGTGTTTGTCTTTAATTCCACTGATCCTGTCTTCCACCATTTCAAATCTGCTCCTCAGCCCTTCTGACACTATTTCCGAAATCTTGTTATCTTTTGGATTTCTAATTGTTGTTTTTGTATAATTTCTAGTTGTGAATTTATTTTGGCATTTTGTTCCTGCGTTATTTTCCTTAATTCTTTTGTCTGTATTTTTTGTTTGCACTTACCATGAATTTGTCTATGTTTTCCTCATTTTTGTCTGCTTTTTGCTTCAACTGATGGAGAATTCTGAGTATTAGAGATTTGAATTCCCTATCAGGTAGTTCTAGTGCCTTTTCTTCCACTGGAAAGTCATCTGGTGTTTTATTTGGATGCCTACTGGAACCATTCTGTCCTGTTTTTGTAAATGTTTTGATATTGTCTCCTGTCTTTGGGGCATTCAGTGGTTATTTTTCTCGTTTGTTGATTGTAGATGTATTTGTCTCATTTTTTTTTTTTTTAATTTGGCTATGTCTGAGCAGGCAGTCTCTGTGTTCTTTGTTGTTTGCTCATCTGTGGGCATGATACTTTTCACCTCCTTCTCCAACTGGCAGACTCAGTCACTCAGGTATGGTGTAGCAGGGCAGGTCTAGCTGAAGAGGAGTTACTGGGACGGGTTGTTTGTGGCACTTACTACAGGCACCAGGGTGGGTCGGTAATCTTTGCAGGGCAGGTTACAGTAGGTCATGCTTGTGCTGCTTGGTGGTGTGATGTTAAACACAGTGTACAGGTAGGCAGGATGTAGGGGGTAGATTGTTATGTGTGGAGCTAAGATGGATATGGGAGAGAGGAGAGAGGAAGAGGAGCCAAAAACATACAAACAAACAAAAAAGAGTGCTAGGGGGAACTTGCTGTTGGAGTGGAGAGATGAGAGACTATGAAATGGAAAAAAACAAAAAGGGGAAGAAGAAAAAAAAGAAAAGAATGAATAAATAAAAATCAGAAAGGAAAAAGTACAGCCAAGGTCCCAGGGATCCCACCTGTGCAGCTTTGAGGTCTGGTGAAGTTGTTATCAGGTGTTTCAGTACAGCCTAGCTAGAAGACATAGAGGTATTCAGTGCCAGGTATTCAGGAACAGAAAGATAAGGAAGGTATAGAGAGACGGAAAACTGAGTAATGAAGAAAGACATAAAGGAAAAGAAAGAGGGAAAGAAAACAAAACAAATTTAAAAAAAAAAGAACAAGAAAAGCTCCCCCCAAAAAAGAAAAAAAAAAAAAAACCCACCAAAAAAGAAATGCCCTTCGGGATCCCTCTGCTGGTCTGCGCAAGCCGAGGGGGTAGGCTCCAAGCTGTGCAGCACCACCCTGCCAGAACTGGCTCCCAACTCAAGAAAAGGAAAAGAAAACACACAATCAATTCAAAACAAACAAACAAAAGCCCCAGGAACCCACCAGCGTGACAGCCCTGACCAGGAAGCAGCTCCACACTGGAACAGAGCTCTGCAGCCCATCAGGAAGAAGCAAAGATGGCGCACAACAAATGGCACTCAGAGAGCCAGCCAGTGGTGCTTCCCGGACAAGAGACTGTGGCAGCAGGAAGCAGAGGAGGCCGAGTGGGTGTGAAGAAGGGTTGGGTGTGGGAAGGCATATATCGCAAATTACTGGAGCTCCACAACCCCTCAGGAAGAAGCAAAGATGGCACACGGAGCCAGGTATTTGAGCGAAAGGAGGGGGAGGTGGTGAGAGGTAAGGAAGAAATCAAAAGAAGCAGAAAAAAGCAACACCAGCAGCCAACAAATGGCACTCAGAGAGCCTGCCAGTGTGGGTGGGTGGAATTCAAGCAGCCAGTGCTTCCTGGACAACAGACTGTGACTGCGGGAAGCAGAGGAGGCCGAGTGGGGGTGAAGAAGGGTGGGGGGGTGGGAAAGCGTATATTGCAAATTACCAATTGTTCTGTCTCCCACCAGAAGCTCTGTGGAGCTGCTTTCTCATACCCACTATTTTCTGGTCTTTGATAGGAGTCCAAGATGGTGGATCTGCGCTGAGTTAGCTGATAGGGGACCTCTGCATGAATCTCTCCTCGCTCTCCATTCTCTGTCAGTTTTTGCACTCCATTGGTGCTTGGATGAGTTCTTTATCTCTTCATTTGATGTTCTAGGGTTTCAGGATTGCTGTTTTCTCTGTTTGGCTGAGTTTTTCAGATCTTTGCTGTGGAGGGATGGCGTGGTGCTTCTGCCTAGAGCACCATTTTGCCGGAGTCAATAAGGTTATTATCTGGCACTAAAAAGGAGTAATATTTTTAAGAAGAACTATTTCCAGTAACTATTAGATCAATTCAGATTTACTCTCTGTAAGTTATGAACATGTAGAATGGTCTTGATTTTTGGAAAAAAAAAAGTTCTACTGTTATATTAAAAGAAGAAAATGTGATCCCTGCTTCGTCCTATTTAAAAGCACTCTGCTGTCTCAGTGAATATAATACTTGTGAATTACTTTATACTATGATTTGGATTTAGGAAGAAAAGCTGATATTTTCTTTAGTTATAAACTTTAAATATACAATAAAAAGAGTCAATAAGTTTTAGTTACCTGCTGTGCTTTAAATGATGCCTATGGAAAGAAAGACACACAAGTAAGATAGCAGGAACAGTTGGTTGTATAATTTGGTAATCACTGATAATCCAACGTAAATAAATTTAAAGTGGTATTAAATTCAGATTAAACAAGAATAGGCACATCTTTCATCTATACCTGCATGATATCAAAGAAACTCATTGGAAAATGAAATATTTATTTGAACAGTTGTTCTGAGTCATAAAATTTTTAAGCCCCAAAAATGGTTATTTGTGTTCTACTGCACAAATTGTATGTTACTTAGACTACACTGGGATTGTATATATGGTTTCAGATTCTTTCTCTTATACCTACTAGTTATTTATTCATTGTTTAAATATAACAGAAGTAGTAACTGTATATTGTTTTTATTAATACCAAACATTTAAACAGTTTTATATTAAAGTTAGACTAAAATGAAAATCTGTAATCACTGCTCATATAGATGGACAGATGAAAGCTTAAATATATTGGCTTATTAATTACCTCACTTCTTTGCATTTTTCTGTTCCTGTAGTTAGTCCTGAAGGAGCTCTGTTGGTGCAACAGTTAGGGGCTCGGGGCTGCTAACCTAAAGGTTGGTGATTGGCACCCACCCAGTGGCTCTGAGGGGAAAAAGATGGGGCAATCTGATCCTGTAGAGGTTACAGCCTAGAAAACCCTATGGGGATGTTCTTCTCTGTCACATGGGGTCGCTATGAGTTGGAATTGACTTGAGGACACCTAACAACAATAAAACATATTTAATCCTAACTGCCTAATAAAATGAAACAAAACAAAACTTCAAATTGTAAATAAACTGCCCCATGGAGCTTTCTTTCGTCCAGTTTGAATTAAATAATAATGAAGCATTCATATTTGCATATTTTAAGAATATTTTTATCTGAAAATGACTCATAATTAAGGTAAAAAAATGTTATATACTTTTGTAAATATCACCCATCGGTTTGTATATAGTTATTTGGTAATTTAAAAATGCAATATCTCCTCTTTCTACATTTTAGTGCTTATTTTCCCATGGGTTTTAAATTGGAAAAGTTCCATGGGTCTGACATCTCTGATGTCCTTAGCATGAAATGACACATAAGCTTTAATCCTCCAACCATATAGGCTTCCGTGGCTGTCTAATGTTTTAGAAAACGTAAAGGAGAACTGGAGGCTTAAAGATGGAGATTATAGTCTTCTTGAGTATCTCAAATGCTACTATTTTATGGCATAATTTAGGAAACATTCCAAAAGTCATCTTATATTGTAAGACGTTAAGACTGAGGCACACTGCTTTTGCTGTCTTAATCAACCTAATCAAACTTATTGAATTAATTCTATACCAATTTATTAAAATCAAATTCTATACCAGTTTATTAAAATCAGGCCATATCATTCGAGGAAAATTAATGTTTGCTAGAGTAAAATAACCATTCTAATCATGGTAAAAATGGAAATATTTTTATTGATCAATAATTAATATTTGCACTTTTCAAGTATTTGGCTTCTGTTTGACCTACCAGCAACTGCAGCTTCAAGAAGTCATTGTTCATGCCCATTTATCTGTTATTCATCAACATAACCTTAGTGCTTTTAACAGTGCCTGCACAGGGTCAGTCCATGAAATTACGCTGTGTGAAAAGATTCAGACATAAAGTTCTGATGATTTTGTAATACCTTAGCCATGTAATGAACCAAGATAAGCCTGCTATGACTATTGCAATACCTTTTGCATCAAACATGATACTAGAATATATGTTTAAAATTTGACAAGGAAAATGAAAACATACCCATGGGTACACTAAACTCAAGAATACGCCACAAGTCATTTATAACAGAGAATAAGTCAATATCTTGTTACTTCTAAAGCTGAAATATTATTATTTTGTAATATTAATAATCAAAGAACTTCTTGAACTTCAGATGTAGAAAGCTTAAAATGTAAATTTGTTTCAAGAATAAAACAAAATTTTGGGGAGATACTAATATCAGCTGGCAGTAAAAACTGTAATTGAAATAACAACCATTGGCCTCTGAGTGGCACAAATAGTGTGCATTCAACTGCTAACCTAAGTGTTGATGGTCTGAACCACCCAGTAATGCCTCAGAAGAAACACCTGGTTATCTGCCTCCATAAAGATGACAGCTAAAAAAAATATGGAACAGTTCTACTCTGTAGCAAGTGGTATCGCTATGAGTCAGAATTGACTCAACAGCAACAAGTTTGGTTTGTTTGTTTTATATCAGCTGTCAGTAAAAATTGTAATTGAAATAACAACAATACAATTACAAGATAAAGTTGAAAGTCAGAGAAGAAAAATTACAGAAAAATGAATAAAAAATATATTTGTCTAATAAATGTAAATGCAAAGAACTACACAGAACTGTATCTAGAGTCACTGCTGTCTATTGGAAGATGGTTCTCATCATCCAGTTTGTCAAATGAATAAGGAACTAATTTCAACTATTAAAAAATCAGCAAATATGTAAGAGAATAAATAAAAACACATTCTTAAAAAAATTAACTGAAATAATTAAGAGATTATTTGAGGGAAAAGATAACTATTTGACCTTTTAAAATCACTTAATGATATGGGTATATTTCTTTAACATTCCAATAGGTTTCTGCAAACTCTTAAATTAAATCTCATCTGTTCTAAGTATAAACTGCTTCCTCAGAAATAAATTTATTATTGAGATTTTAATTTCTTCAGAAGAAATAGGACCAGGTATATTTAGACAATGTCATAACATTTAGATTTTTTTAGGTTATTACTTGATAAAATTGCTTACTGAAGTTCTATACTAGTTAATTAGACAAATCTTTAGCAAAGAAATGCAGAAAGAGTATATTTCAGAACTTATGTGCCTTAAATACATGTTGGGTCATATAATTGTATCGCATATTCTTAAATTGATAATTTATCCATTTAAGAACAAGTATACTTCTATGGCAATTATACTAACATTGTGAGTGAGTTTTAAAGAGGTTATGATTAGCTCAATCTTACATAGTTGTTTAATAGCAGACATACTAATCATAAATCAATGAATATGGGACTCATGCAAAAACATTTGCATCAATGACCAGTTGGCCAAACCAAAATATATTTACAATAATATGCCTTAGATGTATAGTATGCTTTTCACTCTATTGAAAAGATACTATAAAGCATCTACTACATGCAAAGTCATTCTGCTATATGAATGACACTGCAAAATATAGAATTTAGCTCTTCACAAATTGAATATTCCAGTGATGATGGACATGTTTACAATAAAAATAATATATATTATATTGTGATAAGTGTTATGCTTAACTTATATGTAGAACTCCATTGACCTATGCTTTCACTAAGGTGAGAGATATCTTGACAAGCTTCTGCTATTTTACAAATGAGTGTGTTGAAAGAAAATACAGGGCATCCACTAAAATCAGGAACAAAACTCTCCAGGTATTGAAGTTGCAAGATATCAAGGGGCATGGACAGATTCTGATGGCTTGGCGATTTAGCACGATGACCTGAATAGGATGGGGATTTGACCACACCGTATATTTTGAATTCCACAGAAGATTGTTGTTGTTGCGTGCTGCGAGTTGGTTCCAACTCACAGCGACCCTGTATACAATAGAACAAAACATTGTCTGGTCCTGTACCATCCTTACAATCATTGTTATGCTTGGGTCCATTGTTGCAGCCATTGTGTCAATCTAGTTAAGGATCTTCTTCTTTTTCACTGACTGTCTACTTTTCCAAGGATGATGTTCTCGCATAAAATTTTCTGTCTGTTTCTGAGTGTAAGTTGAGACAAAAATGTATCCTGAAAAAAATTACCGTTGGATGGCTCTCATATAATTTGATTTTTGAATAAAACTATGTTAAAAGCTACATCCTATTTGAACCAAATTAAAATAGATCTATAATATTGTGAGGCAACTGACAGGAGCAAACACAAGTCCTTCTAGGAGAAATGCTTCATCAACATGGCTCTTAAAATATGTCCACAGATAGAGTTCCACAAATGTGAAGTCATAATTAAAAAAAAAAAAAATCCTAACAAAACACAAGTAAATCATTGAAGGAGAGTGGGATGACAAAGACCAATATTTTTAATTTATGGACAGAAAATAGTTTGTGTCCTATAATTGTATATCAGCAAAACCTTTCTCAAGAGCAAAAATTAAATAAAGACATTTTTTGATAAATGTTGATGTGATTACTGCCAATAAAATCACTAAAGAATAAATTCTGAAGAAAGACAATAAAGATGGAAAAAAGGAAAATGCAGAAAAGAAGTTGTGTGTTAAGAAAACAGTAATCAGGTTCTGAAATTTCAACAATGTCTGAACTAATATTGATGCTAGACAACAACAGTAACAAATTTTAATCAGTAAAGTTTAAAAAAAGCAAGATGAAGCTAAAACACATAAAAAGCATTTTACATATACTAGGTCTGATTGGAATTAACAAATTCTAGATTATTATATGGTTCAGAAGAAGGGTGAACCATTTTAGATCATTAGAATATTTTAGAAAGTTAAGTACACTTGTTTAATTATTAAAGGTAAACACTAAAAATTATAGAAACAGTCTGTGTATCTTTCAAATCAATGGAGGTGAAAATGAAATGAAGAAAATAACAAAACTATCAATGAATTTAAAAGAAGGCGAAAACTTGGGAATGGAAAAAAAAAGAGAGAAAAGAAAACCAGAAAAGTTGGAATAAACAGAAAGTACAGAAACAAGTGGTAGGAAAATATTGATATGCAGGTATATCAATATTCACAAGATAATTAAATGCATTGAACTAGATCTAGAATGAACTAAAAATGCTAAATTCAGTTTCTAGAATAAATATCAGGTGCATAATGTGGAAAGAAAAGAATAGAAAAAGATATACAACACAGTAATCAAAGTGAGCTATATAGTAATATTGATAACAAACATATTAAGACTTTAGGGAAAAATGCATTGCTAAATGCGTTTCTAAAGAGGCTAACTATATTATGATTAAGACTCTGGTTATCAGCAGGATATTATAATTCTTTAATTGTGTGCACCTAATAAATTATTAGACACAACTATAAGAAGAAATTGATAAATCCACCATAACAGATATAACATATCTCTCCCAGTAATTCATTAATCATGCAAGTGTAAAGTCAATAAGAATGTAGAAAATTTAAGCAATGCAATTAACAAGGTTGATTTAATGGGCATATTTAGAACTGGGTACCCAACAATTAGAGATAACATGTACTCACTCACAGACACATGGAACAATTCAATCCACTGACAAGTCTTCATGCCATAATCATGTCTCAATAACTTTTTAATAAACTGGATAACATAGACCACATATTCTGATAATAAAATTAGAAATATCAAAAAGATTAGAAGACAGTGTATATTACAAATTAATAGAATGTTAACTAACCCAAGGGTAGACACAATAATCAAAAGAGAAGCTAAAAAATAAAAATTAATATTGCAATGTAGCAAAAGTATTACATATCAAAATAGGTGGAATGTGAATAAATTGGTACGCATATGAACATTGAGAGCTTTAAATGTATACACATAACCACAACCCTTATTTGTAATTCTGAAATCCAAAAATCTCATTTATTTTTTCATCATCTTGGTACAGAAGAATGTTCTCATTATAAGAACTGAAGTTTATAGGTTTTTGAGCTTTATATATTTCAATGTATCTTCAACATTTCCTCTACCAACTTTCAGATCTTAAAAGAAAGCTTCCAATTTGTAATTCTGAATTCTGTTTGATTCCTATATATAAAAGAAAAATACGCACACAAACACACACGCACACATAATTTCACACTATATTTCTATCGATGAGTTTCATTAATAAAAGAAAGACTTTCATAATTTGTTCCCAGTTTTGCCTGTATCATAACATCCAGTTTTATTTGGGAAAAGTAATATTCCTTATTTAGAAAATCATTGATAGCTTCAGTACATGCAAGCTCCTTTGTAGTATATTTTATTTTTACCATCTTTTCCTAATCCTCAATCTCATGCCTCTGCTTCCCTGAAAGACAATAATTCTAATGTGCTTCATCTTTAGTCTTAATACTACATTAATTCTTAAAGAAGATTCCATGTTATTTGTGTGAGTATACTCAAAATTGTATTTTGAAATAATTCTCAATCTGTTTGTTAATTGTCTAACGCTTTCTTTCGAAGTAGCTAGTGAGGCTTTTCATTTCTTATTCTTTAATGCTGCATGGAGTCATACATGCATCCACGGTATTTTTCTTACTTACTTCCTGTGTAACAGATTTCAGTATTCACATCAGTTCACACTACCATGAATAATGCTAAAGTTAGAATCTTTGTAAATTTCCTCTTTTGGAATTTTCTGAGAATTCCTTGGGATACATGCCTAGAAGTGGGATTTCTGGCTCATTGGGGACATAGATAATTTGTTAAAATCTAGAAAGCTTTTACGAATTGCTGCATCATTTAATATCTCCACCAGAAATACAGGAGATAGCCCATCTTCCTTTCTCCTCACCATTTTGTGTTAGCCACTATTGTGGATCAAACTGTGTTTCCCAAAAATATATGTTGGAATACTAACCTCTGTGCCTGCGGAAGGAAGACTTGGTGGCGAAGTAGTTAAAGCACTGGGCTGCTAACCAAAAGGAGGGCGGTTCGAACCCACCAGCCACTCCACAGAAAAAAGATGTGGCAGTCTGCTCTGATAGATTACAGCCTTGGAAACACTATGGGGCAGTTTTACTCAGTCCTACAGGTTCACTATGAGTTGAAATCCTCTAAACAACAGTGGATTTGAGTTGGTTTTGGATATACCTGTGGGTGTAATCTCGTTTGGAATAGGGTTTTCTTTGTTATGTTAATGAGGCCATAGCAGTGTAGGGCCTCTCTTAAACTCAATCACCTTTGACACAAAAAGAGCAGATTCAACACAGAGACAAGTGAGGACAAACTGGAGAATATAGATGCTACACTAAGCTCACCAAGGAACCAAGAACGAAACTGAAAGAAACAAAGATTTTCCCCTAGGGTCGGCAGAGAGAGCCTTCCTCTAGAGCCTGTGTCCTGAATTCGAACTTCTAGCCTGCTAAACTGTGAGGAAATAAGTTTCTTTTCTCTAAAGCCACCCACTATGGTATTTCTGTTATAGCAGCCCTGAAAAACTAAATGAGTTGGAATTAACTGCAATGGATTTTTTTTTGTTTTTTTCCTAATATTTGCCATTCTGGCAGGTGTAAGGTGGTGTAATTTTGTTTTAGTTTATATCTCTCTACTAATTGGTGAATTCGAGCATCTCTTCATACAGTTGTTGGCCATATGGACTTCCCTTCCTGCTCCGAATATCTGTTCATTTCCTTTGGCTCTCCATACTCTGTCTTTTCCTTGATTATTAAAATATTCTAGATATTAATCCCTTATCAATTTGGTTATTGTACATAACATCTCCCATGCCTCAATCTGTTGCTTTGGTTAATAGTGCCCTTGATTGAACAGGAATCCTAATTTTCATGTAACTAATACTGAAAATATTTGGATCACAAACTGGCTTTTTAAGGAAGCCTTTTTAAGAAAGTCCTCAATGTGTAAGTGTTCTACCATAGTGTCTCCTCTTAATTTTACAGGTATCAAATGCATACTTAGATCTTTATTATAAATTGATTGCACATTTTTATACGTGGTAAATTAGGGACCCAAGTTTATTTTTCTTTATAGAGAAACAAAATATTTTCCCTTTTTAGTTGAGTTTATGCACACACACACACACACACACACACACACACACACACACACATCTATATATTATATACTAAAGCCTTTGCCGCTGAGTCAAATCTGACTCAGAGTAGAAATGCCCCGTAGGGTTTCCAAGACTGTAATCTTTATGGAAGCAGACTGTCACATCTTTCTCCCAGAGAGAGGCTGGCAGGTTTCAACTGCCAACATTTTGTTTAGCAGCCCAGCACTTAACCATTGCACCACCAGGGCTCCTTCATATATGTATATATACCAAAACCAAACTGTTTCTGTTGAGTAGATTCCGACTCATAGTAACCCTATAGGACAGAGTAGAACTGCCCTATAGCGTTTCCAAGGAGCGGCTACTGGGCTCCAACTGCCAGCCTTTTGGTTAGCAGCTGAGCTCTTAACCATTATGCCACCAGCATGTATGTGCTTTTGAATCAGTTTTATATTATTGAAAATGGCTTTGAAATTTTCCATAATAGAAGGTAGGATGCATTTATTTTCATTTCTATTCTTTTGATCAGTATACAATATTCCATTGTACTTAATAATTGTTTTATTATACTAAAATGCAATAAGTATATGTTTTTGTTTTTGTTTTACAACTGGCAACCTTATTTATCTTAATTTTATCATTTATTTTCTTTATGCACTTTAAATCATCTGAACATAATGCTAGTTGTTTTCCTTCTTTTCAAATTTTGTCTTGTTTTGGCTTAGATCATTATAAAGAACATTCAGTACTGTTAAAAATAATAGTGTCTGTAATACCAGACATTTTTGTCTTAAATCTTAAAATGCCTTACGGTTTCTCCATTAAGAATATTTGCAGGAGGTTATTGGTGTATTACTTTTACTAGCTTGAATAGGTTACTTATACTAGAATTCTTCTCATAAGTATTAGGATTAAAGAATTTTTTCATAAATACCTTAGAGATTTATAAATTCCTATTGTTAAAGCTATTGAGATAATGTGAATTTCTTATAGTCCATTGTCATTGCAGTCCAATGGAATGGTTTCATGTGGCCTTTCTCGCCACAACATCTGGTTGGACCATGCTAATCAGGTATATGGCACCCTAACGAGGTGATTGGTCACTTTTGCCATCCTGCTAGGGTTAAAAAGAGAGCCAATTCCATAGCAAAGAGAGGATCTCACTACCACCAGGGAAGAAGATCTCACAAGCACAAAGGAAGAAGGGCCAAGACTGGAGCATGTCCTTTGGACCCAGGTTTCCTGCACTGAGAAGATCCTGGAACCAGGAGACCAACAGAGAGAGAGCTGGAACACTGAAGACAGTGAGAAGTGGTAGCAGAGAAATGATAGCAGGAGAGAGACTGGCAGGAGAGACCAGCAGGAGACAGCAAGGTGGGCTTCCCAGTGAGAAAGCTGAGTGACTTTGGGCAGGAGACTCACAGGAGGAGTGGGGTGCCTCTAGGCACTTATTGGCAGAGGTAAAAGGGCTTTGTAACACTTGTCCAAGAAGGGCAGATGACAAGGGCCAGAAAGAGGAGTGCCTGTGGGCATGGCTGAGAAGAGGCTGTCCTGATGGAAGAACTGTATCCTGAGCGTTACTGAACCTGAATTGTAACCTGTTTACTTCCTAACAAACCCATAATCATGGAGTATTGTCTGTGAGTTCTGTGTGGATACTGCAATGAATTAGTGAACCCAGCAGAGAAGTAAAGAGTGCCATGGGAAGGACAGTTGGTGTCAGAATTGGTAAAGATGGCAGAGAGAGGAGACATTTCTGACTTTTGCTTCACAGAAATCAGCCTTGGGCTATTCATCTTGATTCTCCTTTCCCCTTGTGAAGTTAGAGGGGGTCAGATGCTGCCTCCATGCCATTTTTATATTCATATTTAATTTCATTTTTTTAAATCTCTATTAAATTGAATTTTCCCCTTAACATTATAATTTTTTTTTTAGTTTTTTTGTTTAGTTTTCTTGATTTCCCTATTCCAACTTAAGTTGAATGCTTACTTTTTTTTTTTTTTCCAGTCCTTTGCTTCTTTGGATATAGGTTATTCAATGCACTTTGTTCTAAGTACTTCTTCTGAACTTACGTCCCACAGATTTTTCCTTTTTTCTCATTCCTCAGTTTTAAGTATTTACTTTCAAGCCTAAAGTTTTTGTAGAATATAATTTAGGTTTCAAATATAATGAATTTTTATTAGTTATGCTTCAATTATTGACTTATAAATTAATAAATTCATGGTAAGAGAACACAATGTGTGTAAATGTTGATCCCATCAAATTTATGATGAATTTGTAGGTAGTTTTTGTAAATACTTGATGTGTGTTTAAAATAAATTTACATTCTTTAACTGTAGTGCTTAACAGCAAAGCACAAATGTCCACATAATAATAGGGACTGATGCATCTCTACAGAAATTCAACTGCATTACTATGTTTTTTACAGCTTCTGTCAATTTCTTTCTCTCTCTCCTCTGTTGTGTGTTTTCTCTCTTTTTTTTTTTTTCCAGTTTCTGGGGAATACATATAAAATTATCGTATTAAAAGTATTAACTTGCCTAGTTCTGTTGCTAACTTTGCCAGTTGTTTTATATATTTTGAGATAATGTTGTTAGATCCATATATGTTTGCGTTTTTTACCTTTCTGAGCTAGTATTTTTACTATTAAATTTGTAACATTCTTCTTTAGCATTTATCAAATTACTGATTTTGTGAGTGTGTGTGCATAAGTGTGTGTGTGTGTGTGGTGTCTTAAAATAAATTGCTTGCATGGCTTTTTTTGGTTTATATATTTTTGCTGTAGAATTTCCATTTCTTTTTTATTTAATTGAAGTGAAATTCATATAATATAAAATTAACCATCTTAAAGTGCCATCAGTAGCATTTAATACATTCACAATGCTGTGAAAACAACAACTCTCCCTAGTTCCAAAAAATTTCCATCACACCAAAAGGAAACCCCATACTCATTAAGTAGTTACTCATCTTTCCCTCCATCCCCATCAATGCAAACCAAAAATCTTCTCTTTGTCTCTATGAATTTACTCATTCTCAATATTTCATATAAATGAAAACAAACAATACATAACATTCTGTGTCTAGCTTCTTTTACTTAGCATAATGTTTTTGAGGTCCATCCACCTTGCAGCAGTATCTATACATTGTTCCTTTTAATGGATGAATAGTATTTGATTGTATATATGTGTCCATCAAAAAATTTGTGAATTTTATCCAATTTGTTGAATATCCCTTTGGTGACACAATTATTTTCTGCTTTGAATTTTTTGTTCATACCATGTGTTCTCACTAATGGAAGGCATGCTGATTAAAGGATCAATTCAGAATTTTTGTTATGATTTATGGGTTTTGATACTCATTAGTTGGGATCCCATATGTCCCGGTGGATCTTGGATGTAGTAAATCCTGCTGGTATGAGTAAATCCGGGCCAGGGCTTTTTGTTGTTGCTGGGAGTTTTTTTTAATTACCTTTTCAATCTCTTCTCTTGTGATGAGTCTGTTCAGATTTTCAACATCATTCTGTGTTAGTTTGGGTAGATAGTGTGTTTCTAGAAATTTGTCTATTTCCTCTAGGTTTTCAAATATGTTGGAGTATAGTTTTTCCTAATACTCTGCTATGATCCTTTTTATTTCAGTTGGGTGTGTTGTAATGTCCCCCATTTCATTTCTTATTTGGGTTATTTGCACCCTCTTCTGTTTTTCTTTTGTCAATTTGGCTAGTGGTTTGTTGATTTTGTTGATCATTTCAAACAACCAACTTTTGATTTTGTTGATTCTTTCTATTGTTTTTCTATTCTCTATTTCATTTATTTCTGCTCTGATCTTTATTATTTCCTTTCTTCTGGTAGCTGTGGGCTTCTTTTACTGTTCTTATTCTATTTGTTCGAGTTGCGTAGCTAATGCTTTGATTTAGTCCCTTTCTTCTTTTCTGATGTGTGCATCTATTGGTATAAATTGACCTCTGAGAACTGCCTTTGCTGTGCCCAAAGGTTTTGGCATGAAGTATTTTCATTCTCATTTGATTCTAGGAATTCTTTGATTCCATCTATTACCCAGTGGTTTTTAAGCAGGGTGTTATTAAAGTTCCATGTAATTGATTTCTTTTTCTTTGCTCTTCCTGTTGTTAATTTCTATTTTGTTAGCATTGTGATCAGAGAAGATACTTCGTATTATCTCAGTGTTTTGTTGAAGGTTGTTTTGTGGCCTAAGATGTGGTCTATTCAGGAGAATGTTCCATGTGCATTGGAAAAAAATGTATACTTTGCAGCTGTTGGGTGGAGTGTTCTCTATATGTCTATGAGGTCAAGTTGGCTGATTGTGTCCTTTAGATCTTCTGTATCTCTGTTGAGTTTCTTTCTAGGTGTACTATCCTTCACCAAAAATGGTGTGTTGACGTCTCCTACTATTATTGTGGAACTGTCAGTTTCTCTTTTCAGTATTGTTACAGTTTGTTTTATGTATTTCAGAGCTCTGCCATTGGGTGCATATGTATTTATTATGATTGTGTCCTCATGGATAGTCCTTTTAATCATGATATAGTGCCCTTCTTTGTCTTTAATGGTGGATTTTGTTTTAAAGTCTATTTTATCTGAGATTAGTATTGCCACTCCTGTTCTTTTTTGGTAGCTGTTTGGTTGATATATCTTTTTCCATCCTTTGATTTTTAATAAATTTACATCTTTGTTTCTAACATGAGTCTATTAAAGGCAGCATATTGAAGGATCCTGTTTTTTAATCCATGCTATCACTTTCTGTCTCTTTGTGGTTGCATTTTGGCCATTTACGTTCAGTGTAATTATTGATAGGTGTGAGTTTATTGCTGTCATTTGATAGTGCTTTTTTTTTGTGGTGCTGATGTTTTCTTTGTTCTTCCTCTCCTATGCCAAATTTCCTTTGTTTGTGCATTTTTCTCCATTTCTTTTGTTTTTTTCTATTTTGTTTTTACTGAGACTTTATGTTTTTCTTCTTTATTTTGATGGGTAGGTTTGTTAACTTTCTTCGTAGTTACCTTGAGATTTACCCTTATCTTCCTAGATTTGAACCAGTCTATTATTACTTGGTATCACTTTGCCTTCCTCTCCATTAGAAAGTTCTATACCTACACTGTTTATTCCCTCTTATATTGTCCTGATGTTTTTGTTATTTGCAGATTAACCTCTCTGGTTTGCTGTTGTAATTCTTTTGGTTTTGAATATTCCTTGAGAATTAATTTCCTAGACTGGTATCTGGCTGGTAGGATCCTGCGTCCTAGATTCTGCCAGTGAGCTGAAGTTGTTTGTTCTCAGATCGAAGAACTCCCTATAAGAATTCTTGTAAGTTTGGTTTGGTTTTTACATATTCCCTTAATTTCTGTTTATCTGGAAATGTCCTAATTTCACCATCATATTTGAACGAGAGTTTTGCAGGATATATTATTCTTGGTTGACAATTTTTTTCTTTCACAGTTTTATATATGTTATCCCATTGCCTTCTTGCCTGCATAGTTTCTGTTTAGTAATCAGAGCTTAGTCTTATTGTTTCCCCTCTGTATGTGACTTTTCATTTTTCTCGAGTTGCTCTCAGGATTCTTTCTTTGTCTTTGGCTTTAGTGAGTGTGATTATGATATGCCTTCGTGATTTTCTTTTGGGGATCTATCTTATATGGGGATCATTGAGCTTCTTGGATGGTCAGCTTTTCATCTTTCATGATATCAGGGAAGTTTTCTGTTAGCAACTCTTCAATGATCCTGTCTGTGTTTTCTGTTTTCTTTCTCTGTTCTGGAACTTTGATCACTCACAAATTTTTGCTTTTGATTGTATCCCACATAATTCTCAGAGTTTCTTCATTTTTCTTTGGTCTTTTTTCTAATTTTTCCTCAAAGTGGTATCCAAGTGTTTGTCTTCAATTTTGCTGATCCTGTCTTCCATTGTTTCAAACTTGCTCCTCAAACCTTCTATAACACTGTCCATTTCTGAGATCTTGTTGTTTATCTTTTGGATTTCTAACTGTTGTTTTCATATGATTTCTAGTTGTGAATTTATTTTAGCATTTTGTTCCTGTATTGTTTTCCTGAATTCTTACATTTTTTGCCTGTATTTTCCATGAATTTGTCTATTTTTCCCTCATTTTTGTCTGCTTTTTGCTTCAACTCTTGGATAGCTCTGAATATTAGATATTTGAATTTCCTATCAGGTAATTCTAGTGCTTTCTCTTCTACTGGAAAGTCATCTGGTGTTTTATTTTGGATGCCTACTGGAACCATCCTGTCCTTTTTTTATTTTTTTAAAATATGTTTTGATATTGTCTGCTGTCTTTAGGACATTCGGTAGTTATTTTCTTCATTTATGGATTGTAGATTTGTTTGTTTCATCCTGTTTTTTTGTTTTATTTGGTTTTGTCTGAGCAGGCAGGCCCTGCATTCTTTGTTCTTTGCTAATTTGTGGACGTGATATTTTTGACTTCCTTGTCCAAGGGCAGGGCCAATCGCTCAGCTATGGTGCAGCATGGCAGGTCCAGCTGAAGGGGTGGGGCTGGGATTGATTGTTTTGGGCACATACTGGTGCCAACAGGGTGGGCCAGGTGTCAGTTCAGGGTAGGTTCTGGTAGGCCATGCCTGTGCTGCTTGGGGTTATGATGTTCAGCTCACAGTGCAGGTAGGCGGGGGTGGGGGTGGGGGTGGGGGAGAGGTTGTGATATGTGGAGCTAAGATGAGTATGGGAAAGAAGAGAAAGAGGAGAGAGAAACAATAGCCAAAAATGCAAACAGAAACAGTGCTGATGGAGCTTGCCATTAGAGTGGGGAGATGAGAAACTGAGAAAGAAGAAAAACAAAAAGGAAAAAAGAAAAAGAGGAATAAATAAATAAATTTTTTTTTAAAAAGCTTCCAAGGATCCTACTGGTGACCAGGGAAATGGCTCCCATGCCTCTAGGCACAGTCCCTCTAGAAGGGGCGGAGATTGCACACGGCACCAGTTATTCAGGAGACATGAACAGAAGGAAAGCAGAGAGAGATGAGAAACTGCGAAATGAAGAAAAACAAAAAGGAATAAAGGAAAAGAGAAAAGAAAAGTCAATAAAAAGAAAAAGAAAGGCTGCCAGCGATCCCATTGGCACGATTGCATAAACAGGGGAAGTGGCTGCCAAACCTCTCAATATGTCCTGGCTAGAATGGGCAGAGATGGTGCACAGCATCAGATATTCAGGAGACAGCAAAAAAAAGGTAAGTAGAGACAGACAGGATGCTGAGAAATGAAGAAAGACAAAAAGCAAAAAAGAAAAAGAAAAAAATAAAAATAAAAGAAAGAAAATCCCCCAGGGATTCCACTGGTGCAGCTGTGCAAACTGTGAAGTGGCTCCCATGCCGCACAGTACAGCCTGACTAGAGGGGGCAGAGATGGCACACAGTGCCAGGTATTCAGGAGACAGGAAAAGAAGGTAAGTAGAGAGAGCGAGAAACTGAGAAATTAAGAAAGACAAAAGGGAAAAAAGAAAAAGAAGAAAAAAAAGAAAGAAAGAAATGTGCTCAGGGTTCCCAGTGCTGCTGCGCAGACCAGGGAAGTGACTATGAAGCAGCACAGTACAGCCTGGCTAGAAGGGTCTCCTACTGTGAAAAGAAAAAGAAAACAGACAAAACAAAAAGTCCCCAGGGATCTTCACAACATGACAGCATGGACCAGGGAAGTTGTTCCCCAGCTGAGTGGCACTTCACAGCCTGTCAAGAAGAAGCAAAGATAGCACACAGAGCCAGATGTTCAAGAGAAAGGAGGGGGAGGAAGTGAGAAGCAGAGAAGAAATCAAAAGAAGCCAAAAAAGCAACATCAGCAACAACAAAATGGCACTGAAGGAGACGGCCAGTGTGGGTGGGGTGAATCCAAGTGGCACAGAGCTGGTGCCTCCTGGGCTGCAGTCACTCGGCCTGCTGGGAAGCAGCAGAGGCCTAGCAGGGGAAGAACGGTAGGGAGTGAAAAGTGTATATTGCTGGTTACTGGGTGCTCTGTCTCCTGCTGGGAGTTCTGGAAGCTGCTTTCCCGTACACCCTGCCCACTGATCTCTGACAGTAGTCTAAGATGGTGTATCTGTGCTGCGTTACCTATTAGGGGACCTGCACTCATCTCTCTCCTCACTCTTTGTTCTTTGTCAGTTTCTTACTCCATTTGGTGCTTGGCTGAGGTCTTTATCTCTTCATTTGACACTTTTCCAAGATTGAAGTTTGTCTCCGTTTTACTTAGTTTTCCAGGTCTTTGCTGTGGAGGGACAGCATTGTGTTTCTGTCTATAGGGCCATGTTGGCTCCACCCTTGCCTTTTTATTATTTTTCATGAAACTTTTCAAAACATGGTACAATGCATTCTTCCTTACTGCAAAAGCAGTATTTACAGCTCTAATAAATAAAGCTAAGAGATTTTCTACCTCAGGAAAATTACCACTACAATGCATTCTTTATTACTGAAAAAGCAGTACTGACAGACCAAATAAATAAAACTAAAGGAATTTGAACCTCAGGAAAATTACTACTGCTATGTAGTCTTCATTATAACAAAAGTAGTACTAACAGCTAAGAAGCAGAAACAGTTGACCTGGAATACTGCCAAACTGCTCACAGCGGTGCATTCCACTTGCTACACATGGAAGCAATGATTGGGCCATAAGATTAAATGAGGGGTAAGAATAACTTATAGGATTTCCAGTCTCTTGAAAAGTACCACTGCAATGCATTATTCCTTATTGCAAAGACATTATTTACTATTCAGAATCCAGAAAAATAGGGACCCAGTAACATCTGGAAACAATGAATGGCATCAAGGAGAAAATGGTCACTATGACTGAATGAAGACTAAGAATAGTTTATTCTCATGGTAAGTACATTCTCATGAGAACACAGTAACTGGGAAACATAGCGAGGAGGCTTATCTCACAGAAACAAAGGCAGACCTGTCAAAAGTTTAGAAAATTTACACATCCAAGAGGCATCACCTAAGACAATTCTCAATCTACACAAAAATGGCTCTCTAACTCAGGGTTCTTTGGTTTCACACATTTCAAAAGGCTCCCCCACCTTGAGGCTAAACACGTTAAAATCAGGCTACCACCTTCCCAAAGAACACCTGAGGTATAAGAAGTGGTTGGGGTACGGTATGTCCCATGGGTCAACAAAGGGATATATGGCCACAGAGTAGTATTACCTTGCAATCCTTATAATGTTTAAGGATTTGTAGGAATATCCACTGTTTCATTCTTGATATTTGTAATTTGTGGTGTCTTCTCTCTCTCTTTCTTTCCCTGCTTCCCCTCTCCCTTCTTCTCTTTTCCTTCCCTCACTCAGTCTGGCTATGTATTTATCAAATACATAGGTAACTTCAAAGAACAGATTTTAATATAATTGATTTACTCCTTTGTTGTTCTCAATTTAATTATTTGTTATCTTAATTAATTTCATTCCTTCTATTGTTTTGGGCTTACATTGCTCTTTTTCCTCTATTATTTTGTTGTAGATTATATCATTTGCTAGTTCCTTCTTACTTTCTAGTATAATCATTTTTGCTAGAAATGCTATAAATGTCACTTTAAGCACTGCTCTAGCTACATCACACATATTTGAAATGTTGCTTTTCAATTTTATTTAACTCAAAATATTTCCTAGTTTCCTTTGACTTCCACTTTAATCAGTGGTTTATTCTGAAGCTTCTTAATTTCCAAATATTTTGGGCTTTTCCAGATATCTCTCTGCATTATTTACTACTTAGTTTTTCTTGTGATCAGAAAGTGTATTTTGCATGATTTCATTTTGGGTTTGTTTATGTTCTGGAATATGGTCTATCTTAGTCACATGTAAATTCTGTTGTTGGGAGGTGGGGGGAAGGGAGAGTGCTACAAGTTAAGTCAGATTGGTTGACAGTGTTTTTCAGCTTTTAATTAACCTTATTGTTTTTGTATGTCTACTTGTTTTATCAGTGAGAGCAAAATGTTGAAATCTTCCATTTTAATTATATATTTGTCTATTCTTACAATTCTACCAGTTTCTGTTTCTTGTATTTTGAAGCTGAGTTGTTAGATGCATATAAATTTAGGATTATTATATCTTTTTGGTAAATTGACCTCTTTTCTCCTTATTTAATATTGCTCATTATTCCTGTTAATATTTCTTCTTTTGAAGTCTACTTTGTCCAATATGAATATAGTCATCCCTCATTTCTTTGACCAGTATTTGCATAGCATATCTTTTTCTACTCTTTTTCTTTTAATCCATCTTTTGTTTTATACTTAGATTCCCATAGTTTTATCTTGTATATTTAGGTCATTAAGCCAATATGAGTTAATTTTTGCATATGGTATGAAGTAGGAGTCCAACTTTATTCTTTTGCATATGGATATCCAGTTATTCTAGCACTATTTGTTGAAGAAAGTATTCATTCCCCTTTGAATGGTCTTGGCATCCTTACCAATAAACAATTGGTCATAGATGTATGTATTTTTTTCTGTAAATTTTATTCCATTGGTTTATGTCTATCCATATGCCAGTACTATACTGTTTTTATTATTGTAGCTTTATAATAAATTTTGAAATCAGGAACTGCGAGACCTCCAATTTGTTCTTACTTTTCAAGAATGTTTTGGCTAGCCAGGCCCTTTGTAATTCCATATTAATCTGAGGATTGGCTTTTCCATATTGGCTAAAAAGATCATTGGAATTTTGACATACATTGCATTAAATTTGTAGGTTGCTTTGGATAGTATTGCCATCTTCACAATATTAATGCTTCCAATCAATTAACACAAAACATCTTTCCATTTATTTAGGTCTTCTTTAATTTCTTTCAATAATGTTATTATTTGTAACTACATTTTAAAGTGTTACTATACTGTAGCCTACGTAATATCTAAATAAGAAAAAATAAAACATTAAGTTTTTGTTATCTTTATCTTGTTTTTAGTGTGCTTAAACTTCAGATTCTTAAAGAAATGTCTACATAGTAATAAAGAATGATTAATAAAAGCTGTTATAAAACTAGCTCTAAAGAATAGCCAATATCTTATTTTTAATTTACAAAAAAGTCTATCTGCAGTTCGTTTCTTCTGTGTAGACAAGTTATAGAAAATGAGCAGTCAGATTTATCATTTGCAAATGTTAAAGAATAAATCACAATTTCTGCATCTGTAAATGTAAATAACAGCTCAACCCTCACTGAAGTTATTAATAGTCTGCAAGGCCTCACCTGAAGTTAAATGATAGCATTAAACTTGCTTAACCGCTACATTAAATTAATTGTTAACCAGAGGTAAGAACAGTTAATGCTTTTTGTGTTTATGTTGCATTCTTAACTCTGGGCTCCATGCTTTAATTTTAACAAGAAAATAAATGGTAGAGTCACTGTATAAATCTCTGGTTATCTTCTATTTGAGATGAGACCTAAAAGTTGTTTAACTTCTTTATCCAAGCGTCTGTTTCTTCACTTAAATATTGGAATAATAATAATACCTACTGAAATTATAGGTCCCTATGTGGCACAAAATTTTGTGCTTCACTGCTATCCTGAACATTAGCAGTTCGAACCTACCCAGCTGTACCATGGAAGAAAAGGCTTCGTGATCTGCTTCTGTTAAGATTACAGCCAAGAAAACCCTTTGGAGAAGTTCTACTCTGTAACACATAGGGTCTCCATGAGTCAGAATCAACTTGATGGCAACTAACAATAACACCTAAAATTGTGCTGTACTCTCAAGAATCCTTCTCATGACAAATTTTGTTTTGCTTCTAAAATCATTATATATCTTATGAAAAATTGCAAATACAGGAATGTGGACATCAAAAAATTAAGTTAAAAAGAATATGCATATTTTCCAAGCTAAACAATGTTTAGTACCTATGAACATTTTTTAAAATTTATAGGTATTTATGCATACATATATAATATACTATGGTATGTATTTGTTTACTTTTTTTCTGCCAATGAAAATGTAAATTAAAGAGGATAGATTTTTTTCCTCTTTTGTTTTGTTTTTGCTTTTCGATTCCTGGTCATTCAGCACCTAGAATAGTGTCATATATGTAGAAGTTACTCAATAAGTTTTTGTTGTAGGAATGGAAAAATTAATGAGTGAGTACTAAATTGGTTGCCTATTTCCTGCTTAATAAACTCTATTGCATTGAGTTAGTATTTTTAAAGTATAATTCTATCCTAATTTGATGATCCAGAGAGTAGAAAAATAAACAATAAGAAATCACTTTACGTATACATTTACATTAATTATTTATGAATTGACAAGGAAACATCATCTGGAAATGCTGAAATGGGATTATTCACAAGTAGTTTATCATGTCTCAATTCATATTCAATTTAATTTGTTAGACTTATTTTTAAGCTGTCAAAAATTTATATCTGGATTGATTATCCATCATCAAAACATTATTAAGGAGGCAAATGCATATCTTTGAGATAACGATCATTGATGATACATAAAATATGAAGTAAAATTCTTGAATAATTTCTCAAAATCTCTGCACCAAAAATAACTGAGAAGGAACTTGAAAGAGTGAATAAAATGATGCTCTATTTCTTTTGGTGAGAACGGTATAATTTACTTGTCAGTATTAGCTTTATTGTATGATAGTACCTCCTTCAGGAAGTTTTTCTTAAACTTCTAAGTTTGCCTAAGTGATCCATGTCTGTGTTTCTGCAGCGTAAAGTACATAAATCTATCAAGGTCTTGAAACATTATATTGAAAAAGTCTGCTTAGGTGTCTATTTGCCTAAAACTTCAGAACTAATTTGAGAATTGAGAGGGTTGTTATATTATCCCTGGTGTGTAGTAACAGTAGTCACAATGAATGTTGATTGAATTGAAGAGATGAAAGAAAATTTAAAAAATTAAGGTTTTTTGTCTCTAAACATATGCAAGATTGTTGAAAATTCTGTGGAAGAAAACTCACAACTCTTTAATGCAACGGGAAGAATTTAAAGTAGTCCCTGTTGGAAAAAAAAGAAAAAAGATATGATTTTAAAAGCAGCATCAGAAATGATGAACAAAGTTGATTGCTCCTATAGCAGTAGCTTCAGAAGTATCATTTGCCATTACAGAGGCATAAGCAATGCTATTTTTTAAGCAATATACTTTTGACTGTAATTTTAACTGGGAAATATCTATCATTATGTGAACTACTTAAAAAGCAGGTAGAAGTTGCTATTTAGCATTTGTCAGTAACAGGAGAATATATATTCCATTTAGGATATGTTTGACTTGAATATAAGTATATAATATTAGTTTAGTTGAAAGTGTATTCAGGTATAACAACTTCATGATCCCTGTTTTTGAATTGTTACGTTTACGTTTTCGTTTTATGTATTCTATATTGTTTTTCTTATAATGAGTGCCTGTATAAGGAGAATAATGTCTAAAATCTCACCACCTAAAGTGTGGTGTGTCATAAAAATAATTTGGGATTAAAGAGGAAATTCATGTGTAGTTTCAATGAAAAATTATACACATTAAGTGTAATGTATTTGGCTCATTTGATTTCTAAGAACTGAGAGAATTAAGTAATCTCAACTAATGAGGTATAGAAGTAAAATCATGAGATATGTCATATAAACCCAGTGACTACTGTTCCTATGGGGATTGGAGTAGAGTTGGGCTATAGAAAGCTGTTTGGCATCTCAGTTAATTCTTTCGCCCCTCAACAGCGGGAATTCTTAATAGTTCAGTATTATTGTGACTTAGTTTCTTTCTTTACTGCTGTTACTGCCACTACTAGTATACTATACTGTTCTATTCTATTCTACTAGATTTACAACTCTACATACTATAACTCTGTTTTATGTACTGTACTTTTACTAGAATATGTAAAGAATACAATATGGTTCAATAATTAGTGACCAAGGTGTCAGGGTCACTTGGAACATTATATGACTATATTTATAATATGGGTAAGTTCCAAAGAATTCAAGAATTAGAATGTTAGAAAAACAAAATGAAGTAATTTTTGACATTATATTATCAATGTCCCTAAAGCAATGATTTCTGTGAAGGTAGATGCCTATGAAAAACACACCCGAGTTTGTTTTGATGTCTGTGCAAAAAGAAGACTGCCAATGAGAAGAAATGATTTAAAAAAAGGTATAGGACTTGGTCAAGGCATCTGCTAGTGTGTGTGTGTGTGTGTGTGTGTGTGTGTGTGTGTGTGTGTTGTGAGGTATATAGCAAAGGAGAGATGGGGAGAGAAAACAGTTATTTTAATCTTGGTGATTTGCATCTGTTTAAGGAGACTTCACAGAAAAGCTAAATTTAAGAAATGTGCTGTGTAAAATAAGATGAAATTTGTTACACAGAATAGAATATTTTCTTCTGAGGATAAAAGGAAATAGACAGCTTTTAATAATAGTGCTCTTCTTCTGTGAGCACCCACACTCCTGAAAACTAATTATAATACAAAATGTAGGAATCCAAATAATTTACCAGATACTATCCTTGTGTAAAAGACTGCCTGGAGGCTTCAATAAGGAGAAAATGTGGCATGAAAGATTTGGTGGCCTGATTACTCCAGTGTTCACTTTTTTTGACAATAGAGTGAGCTGAATCTCTGGTCAGAACACTGACATACTTTTTTGTTGCTTTATTGTGGGAGAAAAGGAAGGTCAGAGGATAATATTTCCTCTGACCATTTTTTATTAACCATAATGATCAGTGACTTCCTCTAATAAGCTGCCAGTATTTCACTGTCCATCATTCAAAGGTAGGAGATGAGAAAGAGAAACATGAATACGTCAAGTATTTAACCCTATTATGAGATTTCACATAAGCATCAAAAAGACTCTGTCAATGAACGTGTTCCATATCTTTCTCTTTAAGAACACCTCTGAATAATGAAAATTTATGTTAAACTTTTAATATATGAACTTTAAACATATAGAATTATATTTATAAATAGTTATTATGTTATTCTAAATATACAAATATAAATTGAACAATATGATGGTATTTTTTTATACAAAAACAAAACTTTTTTTGGGTTGAGGTAATTTAGCTCAGGAGAAGTTCAGCCTGGATATCTAGAGGGCTCAAATAGTATCACTCTCAAACTTACAACAAGGAAATAGCTAGAAAAATTATCAATTAATATTTTTTTGTGAATCTCTTTCAGAACTGAGGTCTCAAGACAAATAACCGATCCAAAATCCCGGGAGAGAAAGGCACCTGCAGGGAGAAAAAAATGCTTTGAACATTTGTTTACCTGAGGCAGATGCCACTGAATACCGCAGAATCCAGCAGGAAGACTCAGATTAAAATTTGTAATGAATAACTAAAGGCTGAGCATGAGTCAACATGTGAGTGTTAAAGGGTAGAGAACAGCAGTCACTGCCGCCACTGTGACCAGACTCATCATCCTCATCTTACTCACAGAACAAAAAACTTCCTCTGCAGGGGGAATAGCAGGAAAAAAAAAAAAGGCCACTTTATGAAACTGGTGGAAACCCATTGGTGCAGAAGGAAAGGGATGGAAAAAAATTGTCTACATCTGGGGAAAGGGAGAATACAAGCTAGTTCCAGTTCTAGAGGTGGGTGAATGAGAGGCAGAGGCAGTTGTGAAAGTCACACTCCCAGGATCTCAGAAGACAGTAACTACCTAAAACTGGGAGTTTATCAGAACAGAAAAGACCGTGCCTTCCACCCCCCACCCTTACACCACCCCACCACAAGCTACCAGGCACTGAGTGAAAAAAGCAGTAGAATACAGCTGGGAGCATTTAAGAGAAAAATTCTCTCAGACACAGTGGAAAGGGAAGACCCAAGGCAAGAAGGAACAAATATTGAGAAAATAACCTGTAGCAGAGTTCCCTACACCCTAAACAGAGGAATTACGAGACTTCTGGTAAACTGACCATAACCATAGGAAAAAGAACCCTCAATCCTAGTTAAAGATTAAAGTAACATAGATTCAAAATGAAAGGCCTAGCAAAAGGAAAGAAGTGTCTGTCTCCAAGTCTCCAAGCATAAAATACATTTATCTCATTGTCTATTTTCCTACACAAGGTGTCTGGCTTTGAACAACGAAAACAATATCAAGAGGACTACGAAATATAAGAAAAGGAAAGAAAAAATGCCCTTTGGGGGAAAAAAGTCATCATGAGAATTAGAAATAGATATGACACAGATGTCAAAACTATCAGATCTGGAATTTAAAACAAATATGAATAATATGAAACTCTGGCGGCATAGTGGTTAAGAGCTACCTCTGCTAACCAAAAGGTCAGCAGTTAGAATCTACCAGGTCCTCCTTGGAAATTCTGTGGAGCAGTTCTACTCTGTCCTATAGGGTTGCTATGAGTCGGAATTGACTCGACGGCAATACGTTTAGTTTTTTTGCATTTATTAATAGTATGTTAAAAGCTGTAATGGAATAGGTAGGCAAAATGCAGAATCAGATGGGTAAATTCAACACAGAGATAGACTCTATAAAAAGAAAAAAGAATCATCTGGAAACGCTAGAAATTCTAATGATTTGTATTCTAGGTATGCATCAACATATTCTTTGCTAGTTAATTGGCTTGAGATCCTATGGGTCATTATCCTCATCACACTAACCATGATACATGATTCTGTTCAATTAGAATATATGAGCTATTCTTCTGTCTGTAATATACATACTTCAGGTTGTTTTCTACCAATATTTAGCACATTTTTGATTTTTAGTTTTCCTGCTTTGGTTTTGTCTAAAACCTCAAGGCTGCAGGAAACCAATCTGCTTTCCACGGTGGGTGTAGATTTAGCTCCACTTTTCCATTTCTGGAAGGGCTACTTTTAAAAATAATGCCTGCTCTGTTTATAAACACTACTATTTATGTTTTCAATCACCTCATATGCATGTTAAAGCTGGATAATGAATAAGGAAGAAGGAAGAAGAATTGATGCCTTTGAATTATGGTGTTGGCAAAGAATATTGAATATACCATGGACTGCCAAAGGAAGAAACAAATCTGTCTTGGAAGAAGTACAGCCAGAATACTCCTTAGAAGCAAGGATGGTGAGACTTCGTCTCACATACTTTGGACATGTTATCAGGAGTGACAAGTCCCTGGATAAGGACATCATGCTCTGTAAAGCAGAGGATCAGAGAAAAAGAGGAAGACCTTCTAGGAGACAGATTGACACAGTGGCTGTAACAATGGGCTCAAGCATAACAAGGATTGTGAGGATGGCGCAGGACCCGACAGTGTTTCATTCTGTTGTACGTAGGGTCGCTACTTGACGGCACATAACAACACAACAAGTATCTGTGATTTACATAAGTTTGTAATTTATTTCTGCTTTTAAGTTTTCTTTTTTTCAGTTTTTAACCTCAAATTTAAATTTAATTTAATTGCAAAGAGTCAATCATTGTCAGAAATAATCAAAACTAAGAGTGAGGGAAAGGAGTTTTTTGGCTTTGATGTAATAATACAGAAACCAACCAGAAATATTTTTTTCAAATTATTTATCTTATTCATTTATTCAATATAAAGATATTTCTAATTCAATATTTTAAATATATCCAGGCTAAAAGTTTTTATTAATACACATACTTCCTTTGGAATATGGGTGAAAGGAGTACCTTAAATTTTAAATGGCAGCTTTCATTCTCTCTTTTCCTGTCAGCTACCTAGACTTTCACTGTGGATTAGATTTTATAATCTTCACCAACTCTAGTCTAGAATTCTGGCCAGAGCTTGACTTTAAATTGCAGCATGCAAGCGGAAGGACCAAGTAACATAAATCTCAGAAAGTTTTTATACTCTTATACTCTGTGGTGTGATTCATTTCTTAGGATTGCTTCTGTTCAGATTTTTACTATTATTAGCTATATATAAATTAAATCACTTTACAATCTTGAACCTAGTTATACACATGCCGGCTTAGCTAAGTACCTCCAGTTGGCTGTAGGTTTTATGGATTTTATCCCTAATCTGTTGATGGAGGCCTGGTGGTACAGTGGCTAAGAGGTATGGTGAGCTATGCTTGCTAATCAAAAGGTTGGCAGTTTGAATCTACCAGCCACTCCTTGCGAACCCTATAGGGCAGTTCTACTCTATCTTGTAGGGTCACGATGAGTCAGAATTGACTTGAAGACAAGGGATATTCTAATCTGTTGATATCATTACGGCATGTTTGCCCTCCCTGAACTTAGATAGCTCTCTTGTTTGTGTTGCCATAACCAGAACTAGGACACAGAGTCATAATTCATACACTCATGAAGCTCACACAATTGTATAATATTTTTGCTCAGCTTAATAACATGACCAAATTTATGATCCCCTACGTAGACATTCTTGTAGCAACTAAATATTTTTGTTATCTCTTCTTAGTATAATCAAAGACATGGTGCATGCAAGGAGTGAAGGGATTTTAGGAATATATGGATGTGATTGGATGCTCCAAAATTTTCTACATAGCTCAATACTATTGGAAGAGCTGATATAGTTGTTGTTGTTTTGTGCCATCGAGTCAATTCCAATTCATAGCAACTCTATAAGACAGAGTAGAATTTCTCCATTGTTTCTTAAGCTGTAATCTTAACAAAAACAGATCACCATGTCTTTCCTCCCACAGAGTCTCTGATGGGTTTGAAGTGCCAACCTCTCAGTTTGCAGCTGAGGGCTTTAACCATTGCACCACCAGGGCTACAGTCCTGAAAACCACTGTCAAGAGAAAGATTACAGTCATCCTCCTCCATGACGCCATTTGTAAATATTCAGTTTGATTTTATAATACCTGAATTGCTATTAATATGAGTATGTCTCAATGATATTTTGTACATTCTCAGAATATGTGAAAATAAGCCAATGTGACAAAAATGATTGTTCATCTGGTGACTTCACATGAAAGGTCATCAGCATAACGTAACCAGACATGACATTACCAGAACCTTGCTAGAAGTGGCCTCCTTATGTCTTGTTGACTAATAATTTTTGTTGTCGTTGTTGAGTGCCATCCAGTATATTCTGACTCATAGCATCCCTGTATGACAGAGTTGAGCAACCCCTTATGGTTTCCTAGAGTGTAATCTTGATTGAAGCAGATCTCCAGGTCTTTTCTCTCCTGGAGTGCCTGGTGGATTCTAACCTTTGACCTTTCAGTTACCAGCCAAGTGCTAATCATTGTGCCACTATGGCTCTTTTGACTAATTATTGTTGTTGTTAGGTGCCATCAAGTCAGTTCCAACTCATAACGACCCAATGTGCAACAGAACAAAACACTGCTGGGTCCAGCACCATCCCCACAGTCTTTGCCATGCATGAGACTTGTTGCAGCCACTGTGTCGATCCAACTCTTTGAGGGTCTTCCTCTTTTTTGATGACCCTCCACTTTACTGAGCATGATGTCTTTCTCCACAGACTGCTCCCACCTGATAACATGTCCAAAGTATGTGAGATGTTGTCATATCTCTTCTAAGGAGCATTCTGACTGTATGTACTTCTTCCAAGACAGATTTTTTCATTCTTCTGGCAGTCCATGGTATAGTCAATATTCTTTGCCTACACCGTAATTCCAAGGCATCAATTCTTCTTTGGTCTTCCTTATTCATTGTCCAGCTTTCTTATGCATAAGAGGCTATTGAAAAAATCATGGCTTGAGTCAGGCGCACTTTAGTCCTGAAAGTGACATCCTTGCTTTGTAACACTTTTAAAGAGGCCTTTGCAGCAGATTTGGCCAATACAATACGTCATGTGATTTCTTGACTGCTTCTTCCATGGGGGTTGATTGTGGACCCACGTAGAGTGAAATCCTTGACAACATTTATGTTTTTGTGTTTTTGTGTTTATCGTGATGTTGTTTATTGGTCTGGTTGTGAGGATTTTTGTTTTCTTTATGTTGAGGTGTGATCCATACTGAAGGCTGTAGTCTTTGATCTATATCAGTAAGTGCTTCAAGTTATTTTTACTTTCAGCAAACAAGATTGTCACGTCTGCATATTGCAGGTTGTTCATGAGTCTTCCTCCACATCTGATGCCTTGTTCTTCATACAGTCCATCTACGAGGATTATTTGCTTAGCATACAGATTGAATAAGAATGGTGAAAGTATACAACCCTGACACATACTTTTCTTGACTTTAAACCACGCAGTATCCCCTTGTGCTGTTTGAACAATATCTCTTGATCTATCTGTAGGTTCCTCAATAGCACAATTAAGTGTTCTGGAATTCCTATTCTTTGCAATGTTATCCATAATTTTTTATGATCCACACAGTCGAATGCCTTTGCTTAGTCAATAAAACACAAGTAGATATCTTTCTGGTATTCTTTGCTTTCAGCCAAGATACAGCTGACATCAGCAATGATATCCCCCTTCCATGTTCTCTTCTGAATCTGGCTTAAATTTCTGGCAACTCCCTGTTGATGTACTGCTTCAATAACTTGTCAATGATCTTCAGCAAAATTTTACTTGTGTGTAATATTAATGATATTGTTTGATAATTTCCCCATTCTTTTGGATCACCATTCTTTGGAATGGGCACAAATATGGACCTCTTCCAGTCAGTTGGCCAGGAAGTTGTATCGGAAAATTTCTTGGCATAGAAAATTGAGCACCTCCAGCACTGCATCCATTTGTTGAAACATCTCAGTTGGTATTTTGTCATTTCCTAGAGCCTTGTTTTTTGCCATCCCCTTCAGAGCACCTTGAACTTCTTCTTTCAGTAGCATCAGTTCTTAATCATACACTACCTCCTGAAATGTTTGAACATTGACCAGTTCTTTTTGGTACGGTCACTTTGTGTATTCCTGACTTTTTTTTTTTTTTTTTTTTTTTTGATGTTTCCTGCATTGTTCAATATTTTCCCCATGAATCTTTCAGTATTGCAGTTGGAGGCTTGAATTTTTTTCTTCAGTTCTTTCAGCTTGAGAAATACCAAGCCCCAAGCTAAAAAGCTTCAATTTACTCATCTTTGGCCTTAGTGGTTGGTGTGAAAATATGAAAAGCAGTCATATTAACTGGTCTTCCTCGTAGGCATATGGATATTGTCCTATCACTGACAGCATTGTACTTCAGGATAGATCTTGAAATGTTCTTTTTGACAATGAATGCAACCCCATTCTTCTTCAAGCTGTCATTCCCGGCATAGCAGACCATATGATTGTCCCATTCAAAATGGCCAATACAATTCCATTTCAACTCACTAATGCCTAGGATATTGATGTTCATGTGTTCCATTTCATTTTTGACTGTTTCCAATTTTCCTAGATTCATGCTTCGTACATTTCACATTCTGATTATTAATGGATGTTTACAGCTGTTTCTTCTCTTTTTGAGTCATGCTGCATCAGCAAATGAAGGTCCCAAAAGTCTCTCGTAACACTAATAAGCTTTTATCTCTATGTGTTCGTCTACTCCAGATATTTCATATAAGTCGCATCTTACAACGTTTTTTCCTTTTGTGTCTGACGTATTTCAGTTAGCATGTTTTCAATGTTCATTCATATAGCATGTATCAGAACTTCATTTCTCTTTGTGGATAAATACTATTCTATCATATTTATATACTACAATGTTTTTACACATTCATTTATTGATGAACGTGTGGATTATTTCCACCTTTTGACTATTGTAAATAATGTTACAATGAGCATTGGTGTACAAGTATTTGTTTGAGTTCCTGGTTTCACATCTTTTGGGTATAGACCTGGGAGTAGGATTGCTAGGTCATATAGTAACTCCATGTTTAACTTTTTGAGGAACCACCAAACCGTTTTCCACAATGGCTGCACCATTTTTAATTCCTACTAGAAATGCATGAGACTTTCAATGTCTCCATATCCTTGTCAACATTAGTTGTTTTCTGTCTTTCAGCAAGAGCCATTCTAGTGGATATAAGGTGATATCTCATCGTGGTTTTCATTTGCATTTACTCATGACTAATGATGTTGAGGAGTCCCTGGTTAAGCTCTTGACTACTAGCCAAAATGTTGGCAGTTCGAACTCACTCAGAGTCACCTCGGAGGACAGGTCTGGCCATCTGCTTCTGAAAAGTCATAGCCTTGGAAACCCTATGGAGCAGTTCTACCCTGTACATAGGGAGTTACCATGAGTTGGAATTGGCTCAACTGCAACTAACAACAGCAGTGATGTTGAGGATTTTTCATGTGCTTATTGTCCATTTGTATCTCTTCTTTGGAGAAATGTCTATGCAAGTCCTTTGCCCATTTTTTAAATTGGGTTTTTTGTCTTTTTGTTGGTGAGTTGTAGGAGTTCTTTATATACTCTGGATGTAAAACTCTTATCAGATGTATGTTTACCAAGTATTTTCTCACATTCCTTACATTGTTGCTTAACTTTCTTGATAAAGTCTTCTGATGCTTAAAAGTTTTTGATATTGATGAAGTTCTATTTATCTATTTTTTTCTTTAGGTGCTCATGCTTTTGGTGTCATATTTAAAAAGTCACTGTCAAAAATAAAGTCCTGCAGCTTTACTCCTGTATTTGCTTCTAAAATTTTTTGTGGTTTTATTTCAAATATTTATGTCATTGATTCATTTTGAGTTAATTTTCATTATGTGAAGTGAAGTATGTGTTCAATTTCATTCTTTTTTAATATGAAGATATAGTTATTCTAGCACCATTTGTTGAACAGATTACTATTTCCCCCTTGAATGGATTTGGCACTCTTCTCAAAAATCAATTAGCCATAGATGTATGAGTTTATTGCTAGACTCTCAATTCAATTCCATTTGTCTATATCTATCCTTATATCAGAGCACTGGTTTCTCAGTGGTTAAGAACTCGGCTACTAACTAAAAGGTCAACAGCTGTAATCCACCAACCGTTCTGTTCCTTGGAAACCCAATGTGTCAGTTCCACTCTGTCCTATAGGGTCACTATGAGTCAGAATCAACTCGGTGGCCCCAGGTTTGTTTGTTTGCTTTTTTTGTACCCCTGTACCAGTACCACACTATGTTGATTACTGTAGTTTTATAGTACATTCTAAAACCAAGAAGTGTGATTACTTCTACTTTGTTCTTTTTAAAGATGATTTTGGCTATTCAGGACCCCTTGCAATTCCATATGAATTTGAGGATCAGTGTTTCCATTTCTGCAAATAAGGTTGTAGGAATTTTGAAAGGGATTGTGTTGCGTCTGTAGACTGCTTTCAGTTATCACAGCTTTTTCAATGGCTACATTTATTTCATTGTATGAATAGACAAGCAATGCCCTAAAATCTCAGTTAGGGGACATTTCCATGGTATTAATTCATAGAATTAGCATGGATGAGGCTTATTGTTATTACCAAAATGTTTTGAGTTTCTCTTTAGATTGTCTTCTGATCGTGTGTGCATGTGTGTGTGTGTGTGTGTAATGAAGCTTCGATTGGTTTGTTTCCTGTGTCATTATTTGTCTGAAAACGTATTTATACTACCTGCCCAGAAGAAGTACACATTGTAATCAATATAAAGTCTTTTGACTTTCATTGTATCTTCTGGATACTTATTGTTTGTCTTTTGGTTTTGTTTTCTCCTTTACTGTTACAGGTGAAATCTAAATTGGTCAAAGCATCTAGATCAGCCTAAGTCTTTTTGAATTTAATTTTATATTGGTAGTTATCTTGTTTCAATTGTAATGATGTTAGTAGGAATTTTTGTTGCTTTGTTTATTCTTGTTTAGTTTGTAATTCAAATCTTCTTCTGCAATATGCCATGCAATTGATTTTTTTTTATTACTTTGCAGTCTTAATTCTTTAACTCATGAACGGTTTCCTTTCATAATTTCTAAATCATTCCTTACCCCTGGGTTCTTTTCCGTATGTCTTTAATTCATATATATATATATATATACATGCTGGACCATATTGCTTCTATTATTTACTCTTATTTCATCTCTTTATCCTTTACTCACATGTTCTGTAGAATATCAGGAGTTTGTACTTGAATTTTCATATCAACTCCTGAATCCAATCTGTTTTGCATTATTTATACTGCTTAAGTAAATATAGTTTGGTTTTATATTTCAATTTATCCCAATCTCAAGTTTTTTTTTTTCCTTCATAATTACTGTTTGTTGTCAACTAAATGCATAGTTGTATGATCTTTTCGAATTTTTCACAAGCACAGACTATACAATACTTTGAAATTATCTTGGGCCTAATTATTTTTTCTATTAATTTTGTTTAAAATAAAGAAATTTATGAGTATGAGCCCATAAAGTTGTTCACTTATTTTGTTTTATCATATTATATGCTCAATAATTGTACTTTCTTCCTCTGCTGCTTATCTTTATAGAGTTATGCATTTTTTATTTTTTTGGTCTAGAATTGGAAGTAGAGCTATAATCTACAGAACAGTGCAGGCTTCCCTGTCTAAATGTTTCAAATCCCAACAAAAGCTTAAATTCACCATTTCAAAGAATATCCTACAGACAGTTGGGAGAAAGAGTCCTGGAAGCTTTGAGGCAGGGAGCTTTAACTTTGCGATTAAAGCCTCTTCTGGGTTTGCTCTGGCAGGAGATAACTTTGTACTGTGACTCTGCTCTTTGCCCTTATTAGGGATTAGCTATGGCAGTACCTCTTAATCTGGCAAATAATTCTCCAATGATGAGCCTGGAAATTTTCCATATCTTTCCAATTTGGTCCCATTTGAGCATTCTCTGGCAAAATTTCTTGACATTTTGACATTTAGATGCCAAACATAGGTAATGATTAATTAAGTGGAGGTCCTGGATGAAGTTCAACACCTAAGGGCAGGCATGATAAATGTAACATATTAAACCTCAGCAAACTGTTTTTCACTCAGCGTTTCCCATCTACATAGTTGCAAAAGCCAGCACATGTGATGGCATACTTGAATCGTCCTATCTTTTACGCCTAATAGCCAACCCGTAATCCGTTGCAGCTGAGTCGAATCCAACTCATAGTGACTCTGTAGGACAGAGTAGAACTGCCCCATAGGGTTTCCAAGGAGCACCTGGTAGATTTGAACTGCTGACCTTCTGGTTAGCAGCCATAACACTTAACCACTACACCACCAGCGTTTTCCCTAATCTCCAAAGCCACCACCAAATTTTGATGTTTCCTTTATGTTTAAAACCCATTAACTTTTTTTTTTTTTCATCTCCTGGTGTCTCTCCTTCAGACTCTTATTTCACAAAGTTATCTCATATCATCTCTTTCTCAGATAGGCTCTTGAACAACATCTAATATCCTATTGATACACTTTTGAAGAGAAAATAGTTCCTCACAAGCTTTGACACACTTTACACTTAAAGGGTCTCACTTCAGCAGTTGCCACATTTCTCAGACTTCTGCCCTGACTTTCTCTGATCACGCAGCATAGGGTGCCATGAGGAGCCAGCTTGACCCTCTTCCATGTTGATTCCCAGAGTTCAGGGGAGTCAATGCCCCAGGGACAGCCCTCAACCAATAAGAGTAGGGGGCCCATGATAAAAGCTTCTATATTTACTTCCTCTGGTGGACTGTATCAAGACACATCTATAGAATCTCTCAGAAATTTCTGGTTAGAACATAGTTCTCCCACAGGGATTTCCAACCTTCAAGTGCATATTCATATTGGCCTTTTCTGCTTTCTTGTTCTACTCTACCCTCATTTCTTCTCGATGGGATCACATCCTAAATAAATAGCCTTCATGCAAGACCTTACCACAAACTACCTTTTGGAAAGGAACATAGGCTAATACTGTTGGTGCCAAAAGCAACCCCAAAAAGTAGTCCCTTAGCATGGTGCTCTTGTAGTGGACAACTTACGTGTCAGATAAAAAAAGGGCCACATTGCTGGAGGTAGTGAGGTGATGATTAACCCAAACATATAAAAACATCACACTGCTCCAGACTGTCATCAGTATAGGATTGTGGTTAAACACAAATGAAAACTGTTGCATTGGGTAGCCTAATAAATAAATTCCTTAAAACTACCAACTCAAGGAATGCCAAAAAAGCCAGAAGCTACCATGACAGAGTTAAATTGACTCACATTTCCTGCAGCCACAAAGATATATTGCACAGAAAATCTTGAATTTGTTGTAAGAGTGACACAGTTGCAAACTATATTGAATGCATAATCTCTGCAGATACTCTATTCCAGGTACCCAGGCCCTGATAGCAAAAATGTAAGATTCAGAGACCTGAGATGTGAATATTTGAGTGCATGATTGGAAGAATCTTGACTCCCCAGGTCCCTGTTAATCCTTCGGAATAGACAAGGATTTTGCCACCTCTTACTGGAGAGAAGACAGCAGTGCCACTCAAATGACGCTTTTCTTGATCCTTGTTTGCTTTGGTTTATTGTTTCCCAGAACAATAACTAGAGTCAGGACTCAACATACACCAAGCAAGTAACAGAATTCTTGCCTAAAGAAATGTCTTACTTATGGAATAATTGTAACTCCTAATAATACAAATAGAAGGAAAACAGAGGAACATGTGAGAGTACATCTTGTGGAAATTGGACTGGTAGGCAGAATAAAAGACCAGACAGGAAGAAATTTATTGACATGAGCGCACATTTCCATGATTTCAGTTTAACTTACTAGCCAGGACACAGGGAACCACCTACAACTCTCTGCTTGGATGTTTGTTGCATCTTGAACATAATAATGACCTACAGTAAATGAAGTTAAGTGCCGTAATTATCTCAGATAGTGAGGAAGAATACAGAAGGCTCACATAAGTAGTAAGAATGTTAGAATGAATTTATGATGTGAGAGTGAAGAACACCTACCACCCCCATATCACACTCCCTTCACTAAGGCAATAAGGGATGCACTGTGAAAGGGCTGTAGAATCTTTGATCAGGTCAATGTTTAATATAATTTGTAGGCTGGGAAAATTATATTAAACACTGATATTAAAAGGTGATTAAACTAGGTCCTTGGAAGTGATATTATTTTAAAATAGCTGAGGCAAGATGATAACTCTACAGTGTCATAATTAGCATAGTAAATAGCATATATGAAGTGGCGATCAGACTGTCTTAATTTATGGAGTTCCCAAAAGCAAAATAGTGTTGTGGATTCAAGATGGCCCCAAACACCTTGATATTTCTCCTAATGAAACATGGAGTCTATTTCCCCTCGCCTTGAGTCTGGGTGATCTCTATGATTTCTTTAGCCATTATAATATAGAAGATACCTTATTGTGTCAGTTTCAAGGCCCAGGTCTGATGAGACAGGCAGCTTCCAATTCCTGTCTCTTTGAAGACTTGCTCTTGAAGTATTTGCTCTGAGGGAGCCAGGCATTATGTAGGAAGACTGACTACGCTGACTTGAGAAGTGAAAGTCATTTTAGAGGCCAGGAAAATGAGTTGCCATGTGGAAATAGAGAGAGAGAGAGACAGAACCTTGAGCACTGAAGCTTACATTCCATCTTCTTTTGATGCTTCCTGCATCGTTCAGTATTTTTCCCATAGAATTCTTCAATATTGCAACTGGAGGCTTGAATTTTTTCTTCAGTTCTTTCAGCTTTTGAAATGCCAAGCGTGTTCTTCCCTTTTGGTTTTCTAATTCCAGGTCTTTGCAAATTTCATTAGAATACTTTACTTTGTCTTCTCGAGCGACCCTTTGAAATCTTCTGTTCAACTCTTTTACTTCATCATTTCCTCCTTTAACTTTAGCTACTCGGCATTCAAAAGCAACTTTCAGAGTCTCTTCTGACATCCATTTTGATCTTTTCTTTCTTTCCTGTCCTTTTAGTGACCTCTTGCTTTGTTCATGTATGATGTACTTGATGTCATCCCACAACTCGTCTGGTCTTCAGTCGTTAGTGTTCAATGTATCGCATCTATTCCTGAAATGGTCTCCAAATTAAGGTGGAATATACTCAAGGTTGTACTTTATCTCCTGTGGACTTGTTTTAATTTTTTTTAGCTTCAACTCTAACTTGAATATGAGCAATTGATAGTCTGTCCCACAGTCAGCCCCTGACCTTGTTCTGACTGATGTTTTTGAGCTTTTCCATCATCTCTTTCCATGGACGTAGTCAATTTCTTTTGTATTTCATCTGGTGAGGTCTGTGTACATGGTCACATTTTATTTTAAAGAAAATGGTATTTTCAATTATTAAGTTGTTGATCTTGCAAAATTCTATCAAGTGATCTCCAGCATTGTTTGTATTACCAAGGCCATATTTTCCAACTACTGATGCTTCTTCTTTTTTTCCAACTTTGGCATTCTAATCACCAGCAATTATCAATGCATGTTGATCGCATGTTTGAGCAATTTCAGATTGCAGAAGTTGGTAAAAATCTTCGATTTCCTCATCTTTGACATTAGGGATTGGTGAGTAATTTGAATAAAGTCATATTATCTGGTCTTCCTTGTAGAGGTATGGATATTATCTTATCACTGACAGTGTTGTACTTCAAGATAGATCCTGAAATGTTCTTTTTGATGATGGATGCTAAGCCATTCCTCTTCAGTTTGTCATTTCCAGCATAGTAAACCATATGATTGATTCAAAATGGCCAAGGCCAGTCCATTTCATCTCACTAATATCTAGGATATTGATCTCTATGTGTCCCAATTCATTTTTGATGACTTCCGATTTTCCTCGATTTATACTTTGTACATTCCATGTTCCAATTATTAATGGATGTTTGCAGCTGTTTCTTCTCATTCGAAGTCATGCCACTTCAGCAAATGAAGGTCCCAAAACCTTGATTCCATCACGTCATCAAGGTCAACTCTACTTTGAAGAGGCAACTCTTACCCAGTTGTATTTTGAGTACCTTCCAACCCGAAGGGCTCATCTCCTGTCCCTATATCAGACAATGTTCCTCTGCTATTCATAAGGTTTTTGCTGGTCAGTTTTTTCAGAAGTAGACTGCCAGGTCATTCTTCCTAGTCTTTCTTAGTCTGGAAACTCCCTTGAAACCTGTCCATCATGGGTGATCCTGCTAGTATTTGAAAAACCAGTGGCATAGCTTCCAGCATCACAGCAACACACAAGCCACCACAGTACAACAAACTGACATACACATGGTGATTTAATATAATAGGATACTGCAACTAACCCCAGTCCAACAAAGGAAAGGGAACTAAAGTCTTAAACTTTTCAACAATGGAAGTCTGCAGCCCTCCAGCAGGTAAGAAATCCAGTACAGTATAAATATGGCTTGAGGTTTTAAAGAAACTTAGAATTAGATGTGTAGGAGATAAATTATAGATATCATTTATGAAAAATATTTTCTTTACCTGGAAAAACACCTTTATACTTGAAAACACCTTTCCATGTTTTCCATGCGTTAATAGTCAACCTATTTTCCCTGGTATGATGAATACTAAATATAAAATATGTGATGGATTCAATTCTGTACCCAAAAAGGATATGTTGAAGTCCTAATCCCTGTAACTGAGAAGGTTATCTTGCCTGGAAATAGGTTCTTTGAAGACGCCATCAGTTAACAAGGTCATACCAGACTAGAGTGGGTCCTAATTCTTTCTGAGTAGTGTTTTATAAATGTGGGGAACAGACAAAGGGACAGAGTCACACAAGAAGAAAAAGATGCCATGTGAAGATAATCTAAAATCAAGGAAAGCCAAGAAATGCTTGAGGCTACCAGAAGCTGGAAGAGACAAATAGGGACCTTCCCCTAGAGCAGACAGAAAGGGCATGACCATGCTGATGCTGTGAATTCTGACTTACAGCCTCAAGAAGTGTCAGAAAATAGATTTTTGTTCCTTAAATCCATCTACTTTTTGGCATTTTATTACTGCAGACTAAAACAGAATTTGGTACCAGGAAGTGGGGTGCTGTGGAAACCAATATCTAAAGATGTGGAAGTCGCTTAGGAATGGGTAGAAAGCTCCCTGGGTTGCGCAAATGTTTTGCACTCAGCTACTATCCAAAAGATTGATGGTTCAAATCTAACAAGTAGTGCCATCAAAGAAAAACTTGGTGATCTACCTCTGTAAAATCACAGCCATTATAAACCCTATGGAGTGGAGTTTTACTCTGACACATGTGCGACCACCATGAGTTGGAATTGACTCAATGACAACGGTTGTTTTTGGGTTAATGGGTAGAGACTGAAAGAGTTTTGAGGCAATTGTTAGTAAAAGCTTAAATTGTCTTGAAGAGACAGTTGGTAGAATTATGGATTTAGCAAGTAATTCTGGTGAGGGCTAGGAAAGAATTGAAGAGAGCTGTGGAGAAAGCTTCTGTTATGAACAGAATGCTGTAAGCAATGTGGACTTTAAATGTGCTTCTGGTGAAGTCTTAAAAGGAAATGATAAACACATAATTGGACATTGGAGAAAAGGTGATCCTTGTTATAAAGTGGCACAGAACTTGACTGAATTATTTTTGAATGTTTTATTGAAGTAGAACTTGTAAGTGATGAACCTGGGTATTTGGCTGAAGAGATTTCTAAGCAAAATCATGAAGTTGCAACCTAGTTTCTCCTTGTTGCTTATAGTAAAATGTGAGAGGAAAGAGAGACTGAGTAATGAACTGTGCCCAATGAAGTGAAAACTTGAAGATTTGGAGAATTTTCAGTCTATTCATATTGTAGATATTAAGAAAGCATGCTCTAGAGGGGACAACTGTTTGCTAAAGAGATTATGCATGGGACTTATGGATCCAATAAACCATCTCAACAGCAACCCTGTAAGCTTAGTCTGAAGAGGAGAGAGATGAGACAAAATGATAGAAAGCTGTTTGTTGCCTGGAATTCTACAGGCAGAAAATGGGCTCATGAAGCTGCTCAGCTGCCAACATCTTTTGTCCTCTAAAAAAAGGGAAAGATGATCCTGGGAATAGTGCAGAGATCAGCAGAGCTGCTGGTATGGGTCCAGAGGTTGGAACTACTTCCTTGGTTCCAGGAGAGTGGGACCATAGCCTCAGTGGGCTAAGAGAATGGAGCTGTCCATGGCCAACGGTCTGGGGCCGTTGACTGGTGGAGTCAGAGAATGAGTCTGCTTAGGGCAGAGGGGGTGTGACCACCAACCTGTAGAACTAGGAGAATGGGGCCACTGCTCAAAGCTGAGGAGGTGGGGCCACTGTCCCTTAGAGCTGGGCGAAAGGGGCCACCGTGGGTCAAGGGGCTGCAGCCACAACCCAGGTGGTATGAGAGGACAGAGGATGTTTTCAATCCTTTAAGTGAAATAGGATTCCCCCTGCTGAGTTTTGAACTTGCTTGGTATCCATGATCCCTTTTATTCCTCCAATTTTTCCCTTTTGGAATGAGAAGGCCTCTGCCTGTTCCACCATTGTATTGTGGAAGCAGATAATTCTATTCTAGGTTTCACAGGTTTACTGATGGAGAGGAATTTTGCCCCACCATGGAACATACCCACAGTCTTACCCATACTTGATTAAGGTGATTTAGACAATGAGATTTTAGACCTAGCCTTGATGCTGGAATAGTTTAAGATTTTTGCTTGTGCTGAGATAGGGTGAGCATAGTTTTCCATGTGGGAAGGACATTAAAGTTGAGGGGCAAGATGGTAGAATGCTATGGATTGAATTGTGTCGTCCAAACAGATACGCTGAATCCCTAACCCCTGTACATGTGAATATGACCTTGTTTGTAAATATGTTCTTGCTTTGAAGATGTTATTAGTTAAGTTAAGGAGGTCATACTGGAGTAGGGTTGGTACTAAACCCTTCTGAGTGGTGTCTTATAAAAGGGGAGAACAGTCAAAGAGAAAGAGTCACACAGGGGAAAAACAGATGCTATGGGAAGATGCATCTAAAAGACAAGGAATACTAAGAAATACCCAGGCTAAGTGAAGCTGGAAGAGACAAGGAAGGATCTTATCCAGGAGTGGACAGAAAGAACCTTGCCTTGCTGACACTCTGAATTTGTATACCTTGCTTCCAGAAGTGTGATACAATAATATCTATTCATTACAGCTTCCCACTTTGGGGTATTTTGTTATGGCAGGTACACTGTAATCACTTTGTCCAGCATAGAATATCATAAAAACCTGAAAAATCAGATTAGTTGAATTTGAGTTACATTCAGTTGTGTTATTATTATATTGAGCATGTTTCAACAAAGGGATACAATGCTGGAGGTGCCCACTTGTCTATGCCAAGAAATTTGGAAGACAGCTTCCTGGCTAACCAACTAGAAGAGATCCATATTTGTGGGCATTCCAGAGAAAGGTGATCTATCAAACAATGTAATTACTATTACACGCAAGTAAAATTTTGCTGAAGGTAATTCAAAAGCAGTTGCAGCGGTAAATCGACAGGGAACTGCCAGAAATTCAAGCTGGATTCAGAAGGGGACATGGAAAGAGGGATCTCATTGCTGATATCAGATGGATCTTGGCTGAAAGCAGAGAATACTAGAAAGATGTTTACTTGTGTCTTATGGACTATGCAAAGGCATTCGACCATGTGAATTATAACAAATTATGGATAACATTGAAAAGAATAATAATTCCAGAACACATAATTGTGCTAATGAGGAACAGGTACATGACCAAGAGGCAGTCGTTGGAATAGAACGAGGGGAGATTGTGTGGTTTAAAGTCAGGAAAGGTGTGCATCAGTATTGTATCCCTTTCACCATACTTATTGAATCTGTATGCTGTGCAAGTGATCCAAGAAGCTGGACTATATGAAGAAGAATAGGGCAGCAGAATTGGAAGAAAACTGACAAAACCTTGCTTGCTAAAACGGAAGGGGACTTGAAGCACTTAACTGATGAAGATCAAAGATCTTCAGTATGGATTACACCTCGATATAAAGAAAACAAAAATCCTTACAACTGGACAATAAGCAACATCATGATAAACAGAAAACAAATTGAAGCCATCAAGGATTTCATTTTACTTAGATCCGCAGTCAACACCCTTGGAAGCAGCAGTCAAGAAATCAAATAACGTATTGCATTGGACAAATCTGCTGCAACAGACCCCTTTAAAGTGTTAAAAAGCAAAGATGTCAGTTTAAGGGCTAAGGTGCACCTGACCCAAGCCATGGTATTTTCAATCACCTCTTAGGCACACAAAAGCTGGACAATGAATAAGGAAGACCAAAGAATTGATGGCTTTGAACTATAGTGTTGGCAAAGAATATAGAATATACCATGGACTGCCAGATGAAGGGATAAGTCTGTCTTGGAAGAAGTACAACCAGAATGCTCCTTGGAAGCGAGGATAGTGAGACTTCTTCTCACATACTCTGGATATGTTATCAGGAGGGACCAGTCCCTGGAGAAGGACATCATGCTTGGTAAAGTAAAGGGTAGGCAAAAAAGAGGAACACCCTCAAGGAGATAGATTGACACGTTGTCTGCAACAATGGCCTCAAACAAAGCAAAGACTGAGAGGATGGAGCAGGACTGGGCAATGTTTCATTCTGTTGTACATAGCGTTGCTATAAGTCAGAATTGAGTGGACGCCACCTAACATTATTATGTTGAAATTACATAACACCAGAAAGAATGGAATATAATCACTTTCTAATTTTAGCATAATCTATTTACAGAGACAAAGTTTGGTATGTCTTAATAATTACCATGAATTTATTTTACAGACAGGCTTATGGGTATTTGTACCTTGTTTTTCAATTAATAGGTTATTCACTTGTAACTTGTAACATTTTTCTCTCTAATTTTCATTTTATATCAAATAGCATTTCTTCAGTGTTCTGTGACTAACAAGACATTTTAAATATAATGTTTGTATTTTAAAAACATTTAGTCTCTATATTAATATATACAACATTAAATTTACTTTATTTTAGCATTTTCTTGTCTATTTAAAACCATGCTATTTTTCCACCTTTCTGGGCTACTGAACGTTTACTATTTTTTACAGGCATGTTGTCATATTACTTTGGATTTTACTAAAATAAATTGCTCATAAAAAGCTTGTCTAGAAATATAATTGAATGTACATTGAGCTTCTTGATTTTCCAGTTCACTGGATTAATCCTCACTCCCTTCCTCTGTGGTTAAATACATTAAAATTTTACTTTAGAAATAAAAAGATAAAAAAGATTATGCCTTTGCATAATCAATAAAACACAAGTAAATATCTTTCTGGTATTCTCTGCTTTCAGCCAGGATCTATCTGACATCAGTATGATATCCCTCGTTCCACATCCTCTTCTGTATCTGGCTTGAATTTCTGGCAGTTCCCTCTAGATGACGGCTGAACCATTTTAGAATCATCTTCAGCCATATTTTCTTTGTGTGTGATAGTAATGCTATTGTTTGATAATTTCCCCATTCTGTTGGATTACTTTTCTTTGAAACAAGTACATAATGTATTTTTATGCAAATAACAAGTGCCTTTTATGTTTGTTTGCCAACGGAGCCCTCTCCTTAAGAGATAATTTCATAAGTGGGCTATGCTAATTTTTATAGCAACATGTAAAAAAAATTGGCATAACAGAGCTTATGAAAATACCTCCTGGTGGGAGGGTGAGGTTGGCACACAAAGTTAGAAGGTGTGCATTATTTGCATAAAAATATGGTACTTGGATCTTTTCCAGTTGGTTAGCCAAGTAACTGTCTTCAAAATGCTTTGGCAGAGACAAGTGAGCACTTCCAGCGTTACATCCATGTGTTCAAATATCTCAATTACTATTCAGTCAATTCCTGGAGCCTTGTTTTTTTTCCCAATGCCTTCAGTGTAGCTTGGACATCTTCCTCAGTACCATCAGTTCTTGGTCATAGGCTACCTTCTGAAATAGCTGAATTTTGAACAATTTTTTTTTGGTACAGTGATTCTGTGTATTCCTTCCATCTTCTTTTGATGTTTCCTGCATCTTTCAATATTTTGCCTATAGAGTCCTTTTGTATGGCAACTCGAGCCTTGAATTGTTTCTCCAATTCTTTTAGTTTATGAAATGCTGAGCCTATTCTTCCCTTTTGGTTGTCTAACTCCAAGTCTTTGCACATTTCATTGTAATACTTAACTTTGTCTTGTCCAGCCACCCTTTGAAATCTTCTGTTCAGCTCTTTTACTTCATCATTTCTTCTGTTCACTTTAGCTACTCTGCATTCAAGATCACGTTTCAGAGTCTCTTCTGACATCCATTTTGGTCTTTTCTTTCTTTCCTATCTTTTTAATGACCTTTAACTTTCTTCACATATGATGCCTTTGATGTCATCCCACAGCTCACCTGGTCTTCAGTCACTGGTGTTCAAAGTGTCAAATCTATTCTTGAGATGGTCTCTAAATTCAGATGGGATATGCTCAAGGTCATACTTTGGCTCCTGTGGATTTGTTTTAATATTTTTTCAACTTCAACTTAAAGTTGCCTATGAGCAATTGATGGTCTGTTTTGCAGTCAGTCCCTGACCTTGTTGTGACTGATGATGTTGAGCTTCTCCATCATCTCTTTCCACAGATATTGTCAATTCCATTCCTATCTATTCTATCCAGTGAGGTCCAAGTGTATAGTTTCCCTTAAGGTTGTTGAAAAAGGTATTTCCAATGACTAGATCTTTGCTCTTGCAGAATTTATTGTGCAATCTCTGGTGTTGTTTCTATCACCAAGTCCATATTTTCCAACTACTGATCTCTCTTTTTTGTTTCCAACTTTTGCATTCCAATTAACAGTAATTATCAAAGCATACTGATTGCCTATTTGATCAATTTAAGACTGCAGAAGCTGATAAGAATCTTCAGTTTCCTCATCTTTGGCCTTAGTGGTTCGTGCATAAATTTGAATAACAGTCTTATTAACTGGTCTTCCTTGCAGGCATACGGATATTTTCTTATCACTGATAGCATTGTACTTCAGCACAAATCTTTAAATGCTCTTTTTGACAGTAAATTTAATGCCATTCCACTTCAATTTGTCATTTCCAACGTAGTACACTATATGATTGTCAGATTCAAAATAGCCAATATCAGTCCATTTCAGCTCACTAATGCCTAGGATATTGATATTTATGAGTTCCATTTCATTTTTGAGGATTCCAATTTTCATACATTCATGCTTCTCCATGTCCCGATTATTAATGGATGTTAGTAGCTGTTTCTTCTCATTTTGAGTTGTGCCACATCTGCAAATGAAGGTTCCAAAAGCTTCACTCAACTACGTTGTTAAGGTTAACTCTACTTTGAGGAGGCAGCTCTTCCCCAATTGTTTTTGGGTGATTTCCAACCTGAGGGGCTCACTTCTGGCACTGTATCAGATAATGTTCCACTGCTATTCATGAGATTTTCACTGGCCTTTTTTTTCAAGTAGATTTTCAGGTCCTTTTTCCTAGTCTAGTTTAGTCTGGGAGCTCTGCTGAAACATTTCCACCATGAATGACCAGCTGATATTTGAAATTCTTGTGGCGTAGTTTCCAGTATTACTGCAACACAGAATCCTCTACAGTACGACAAACTGACAGATGAGTGGTGGTCAAAATATTGACTACACAAGAGCTGAAAATTTAAACAGCATGTCATAAAAATGTTCCCCCATCTTACAGGTGAAGGTATTTATATTCAAAGAAGATTTGATGTTCTGTTGAATTCAGTTATGCCAGGCTTGAGTGCATAATTGTCAGTTTAATGATCCTTTTCCAGGGAGTTATAGTAACATGTCTCTAACAATGATTACAAGTCCTCAACCAGAGCTAATCCCAGATTTTCTGGTAGGATAGAGGCTAACTTCCTATCATCTGAGAATTTCTAAGCTGCTGTGAGAAGGCACAACCTTTTGTGCCTCAGATAGAATCATAGGTTTCATACTGTACACTACAAGGTGTTCAATATCACCCATTCTTAAAACTGGAAGTACCTGGCATCTCTTAGGTTCTTAATAAGTGTTTATTGTATATTGGTTAAATGATAGAATATTTGCTCCTTCTCTGTCCATAGCTGACTCTCATTTACATAAGCCTTTTCAAAGACTAGTTTGTTCCTAGACATTGGAACATTCTTAACTTCATACAAACACAGAATACAAAGTTATACCTTGAAGAAAAAGGAAATACATTTTATTTTTTAGCTTTCCAGAGTAAAACTTTCTGTTGTCCCTCTTCTCCCACCAAACTACTTTCTGCCTTCATTCACAGATTCTTCATGCCACTATTTTGATTATACCAGCAACAAGATTCCTGGATATATATATATGCCCAAGTCTTACGTGACCATCCAATGAAGAGTTTTGAATCCATTTCAGGGGTGAATATTTAAAGACCACATTAGAGCTTAGTTTTCCTTCTTAGGAGAGAAAATCAATCATTCTCTACATTTATCATTTCTAGCAAAGGAAAGACATAAAAACTCAGAAAGGTATAGTAATGCATAACTTGTATGTAAATGAATTTCTCCAAATGCTGATGACCATTGACAAAATTGTATAGATAAAATGTTAAAATGCTAATTATTCTGGCTATTATTTATATATTATGATGTTTTTGTTTTATGCCATGACCAGCTTTTGAGACATTCCTTGTTCAATGAACAACAAAAACAACAACTTGCATATATTCATAAAAATTTACAGTGTTATTTTTTCCATAGGCTTTCTTGGACATTCACTTCCACCTAAAAGACAGTTAATTTATCAGTTTTGAATACATATTTCAAATTATATATTTTTCAAACATTAGGAGGTATTAATCCATGGATTATAGTTTTTTTCTATAACTGATCATAATAAATTATCTTTGACCAGATTTTCACGCCAAGATCCCTTAAGTCAGGGATTTGCAAAATTTGTGTTAAGAGCCAGATGGAAAATATTTTAGTATTTGTGGGCCATATGATTTCTGTTGCAACCACTCAACTCTGTCATTGTAGCATGAAAGGAGTTATAGCCTATATGCTAATGAATCAATGTTGTTGTATTCCAATAAAACTTAATGTACAAAAACAGGCAGTAGGCCAGATTCGGCACATGGCCGTAGTTTGCTAAGCTCTGCCTTAAACTATTTCATTATTTACTTGATGAAAACATACCAAAAAAAAAAAGGCATAAATCTAGAATGTAAGGATAACAATTATTTGCTGGAACCAAAGTAAATTTAAGTTGGACTAAGAAACAAAATAAATGATCTAGACTTACAATCACCTTGTCCTTGCTAACAGAAAAGCATAGATAACACAGAGGTAACATGATGTGGACAAAGATCTGAAACTCACTAAACAAGGCTCTCAATTGAAAACCGTCTTCAGTTAACCACTATACAACAAAACATCTTTCATTTTGGAAGCCATAAGGCTATGGATTTCCCTCAAGTGCAAATTTTTCTTCTCTCTAATATTAATAATTGGTGTTCTGATTTTTTCCTTCCTAAATAATACAAAATTGAGACTGTAGATTTCAAGCTGACCCAAAAATATGTTAGGAAAATAATCCAAGGTTCCACAAATTGTATTTTTTCTAAATTTTGGTACCTGTTTGTAATTGTTATATAAAAGAATGAATACCAAAAACACCAAACCAAGTCCGTTGCCATCAAGTTGATTCTGACTCATAACAATCCTATAGGACAGACTGTCCCATAGGGTTTCCAAGGAGCAACTGATGGATTTGAACTGCCAACCTTTTGGTTAGCAGCTGAGCTCTTAACCACTGCACCACCAGGGCTCCAAAAGAGTGAATAGATACCAGTGATTGTTTAAATGTATGCATAAGGTACAAAGACTACTGTATTAGCTTTCTATTGCTGCCTTAATAAATTATACCACATTTAAAGGCTTAAAACAACACCCAGTATCTCACAGTCTGTAGATCAGAAGTCCAAGTACAGTGAGACTCGACTGGGTCTCACAAGGTTAAATTCAAGGTATTGCCAGAACTGTTTTTTCTTTTTCCTGAAGGCTCTTGGGATGAGTTTACTTCCAAACTCATTGGGGTTGCTAGCGAGATTCAGTTCCTTGTCCTTGTAGAGCTGAGGTCACTGCTTCTTTGCAAGCTGTCAGCTGTGGGCCTATTTTTGCTCCTAAAGGCTTTCTCATGCTTTCTCATCATGCTTTCCATGTAGCTCCCCTTGGCGAGAATGTTAGGTGTAGTTCTTCTCATGTTTGAATCCATTGCCATTAAGTCAATTCTCATAGTGACACTATAAGACAGAGTAGAACTGCCCCCTTGGAGTTTCCAAGGATCAGCTGGTGGATTCGAACTGCTGACATTTTAGTTAGCAGCCCAGCTCTTAACCACTGCAGCCACCAGGGCTCCTTCTGGCAGCATAGGAAAAATTTTCCACTTTTAAGGGCTCATGTGATTAGAATGGGGTCACCTAGATAATCTAGGATAGTTTCTGTATTTTGTGGTCCTGGTAGCTCAGTGGTTGAGAGCTCGGCTGCTAACCAAAAGGTTGGCAGTTGGAATCTACCAGCCACTCCTTAGAAGCTCTATGGAGCAGTTCTACTCTGTGCTACGGACTCAGTATGAGTTGGAATTGACTCTAGGGAAAAGTTTTTGCTTTTTTTTTTTTTTTTAACCTTAATTACATCTTTCGCAATGTGATGTAATATATTCACTGTCTCCAGGGATTAGGGAATGGGCATCTTGGGGGCCATTCTGCCTTCCACAATTAGTAATGTGTATGTGACTCAGATTCAACTCCATGATGATGGGTTTTTGGGATTTTTATAATGTATATACTACACATGATAAGTAATAGAACATTTCTCTTAACTTCAAAGTATCACCAAACCCATTCCTGCCCTTCTGCTTAAGAAGTAATAATTATTCAGAATTTTGTGTTTATCATTCTTTACTAATAATTGAATTTCTGTTTTACAAGAGATGCACACTTTCAACTTTAGTAGATGAGGGGAGATGGAAGATATTTTTCAAAGTATTACATCTGTCCACAACAAAGAACAATTCATGTGTGTTTCCACTGCTGCATAGACTGACCAAAAACTTATACTGCCATTTAAATTTTTTTAAAATATGATGGAGATTATATGGCATGTGATTTATTATGTCTGCTATGAGAATTCTCCAAGGCAAGGCAAAGATGCCGACTCCATGTCATAAGTTTTACAAGGACAGGAGAAGGCAATCACCATTCAACCTACTATTGTGAAGTTAAAAAAAAAAAAATAAAGGTAAATAATATAATTTAATTCTCAATGTATCTATTATTTTAAATTATAATGTATTGAATATTAGTTTTACTTTTTTAAATTTCCTATACATTTATAATCAGCAGTAAGAGAGTTTTTTTAATATTTTGAGGGGAAAAAAAACCTGAAGATCATGGAGCAATCATGTTTTTTCCCTGTTGGTTAACACAGTTTCAGCTTACATGGTCATTTTTATAGACTCACACTACTGTGCAGAGTCAGAGCTGCCAAATTCCTCACCTTTGTACATCTGTTATATGAGTGACTAGTTTTTTAGTCCTTTATTCTTCCATTTGAATTTTAGATAAAGTTTTTTTCTATTTTTTGAAAAAACAGTTGTATTTGGGATGAGGATTGCATCAACTCCATAGATTAATTCAGGGATAATAGAATATAATATGAATTCATCTTACCCAAAAGCATGGAATGTCTCTCCATTTATTCAGATCATTTTCTGTTTCCTTTATCATCTTTCATTGAATCTAAGATGCTACTGATTGGAAGATCCACAAATATGTTATAGACTATTAAGAAAGAAAAAGAAAACACTGTTTACTAAACTATGACAGGATGTTTTATTGTTTATAAGACATCCTAAATTTGGAGATGTTAGAAAGTGGAAATGTTTAGAATATATGTCATAAAAGTTAGAGTTTTAAAGATTTCTTCTTAGAGATGTTATATAATATAGGTAGCATTAATTCTATGATGCTTTATAGCATGGGCTGTTTTGAAGGGCATCTTATTTTTATTAGATTTTGTAGTCATTTACTATTGGTGTTGAGAAATACTATTAATTTTTGCATATGATATTACATCTGGAAAATAAGAGAAAGTCTCTGATTAGTGCTAATAGTGTATATTTTTGTTCTACTGAAATTTTTAGACAGATGGTATGATCCCCAAATAATGACATTTTTATTTACTTTTTTCCAATACATACTCTTTTATTTCTTATATTATTTTAAAATCTGTCTAATGTTGATCAGAAGTGCCATGAATATATTCAACAACGTGATAGTTGTCATGACTGTAGTAACATTAGCAATAGCATTTGGCTGCATTTAAAGCAATCATCTTGCGAGATGGAAGGCTATCCAGATTTCTAGTTGGTTCTAAAATTGTCTGTAAAAAATGACAAATAGTAAGAGTGGGAAGATTTAAAATAACTTTTCAATATTATTCAGGGAGTTTCTAGTTTTTGTATAGGCTTTTCTCAATATAGACCCATCTGTCATAGTGGAATTTAATCTTTGTGTCTGGGATGAGGTGATTCAGAAATCTTGATTTTTATTATAATCATGGTTTTTGTACTTCTTTTATTTTTATGCACCTTATTTATCTCTTATTTGTAAGTTATGATGATTTAAAATGAAATATTGAAAATATCAATTTTTGTCAAATATATATTTCAATTAAATTAAATCACAGTATCTCAGGATTTGGATTATGCAAGTCAACAAAACATGCTAAACTTTGGGAGAAGAAAACAAAAATGGGGAAATGAAAGATATTGATATGGATTGTTACCTAATAAAATATCATTAACACTAGTTAAGGTAATATGGTACTTAAAGATAATTTAGAAGCTCACCACACACCATATAATAATAGCAACAAAAATACAGATGAAATGGGTCTCAATGTATTAATATAAAAACAGCAAATCAAGTAACACACTGGGGAAGAATATTCCAAACTTAAAGAAAAAGTAGTCAATTACATAAAATGCATACAACACAGAAAACTCTAAAATACATGATACAAAATTGCAAATTAAGTTCAAATAACATAAAATATCCTTTTACACTATTATTATAACACTACAGAATCATAGGGTGTCCCTGGGTGGTGCAAACGGTTGGTTAAGCTCTTGACTACTATACGAAAGTTGGAGGTTCAAACCCACACAGAGGCACCTGGAAAGACAGGCCTGGCAATCTACTTCTGAAAGGTCACAGCTTTAAAAACCCTATAGAGTGCAGTCATACTCTGTATACATGAGATTGTCATGAGTGGGAATCAACTTGATGGCAACTAACAACAACAACAAACCTACACGGCTAAAAATCTCCTAAATATCAAACACATAAAATGATTAAGTATCTTATAATATACCTAATTAATGATGGGAAGAGTTGTGATTACATATACATTAATAACATGGAAAATGGTAGCGAAAAATATAGAATGTCAAAATATGTGTACTACATGATCTCAGCTATATAAAAATATGCATAGAAAAATATTAAAACAGATACATATTAATGTGCATTGACACTATATGGTGAATATATCCATCTGTGTATTTTCAAATTTTTACAGTTTATTATTTAATACATTTTCAATAATTAAAATATATGCATTCTATAATGTCAAAATCAACAAAGAGAAATGAAAATATCTCTTTTGGAGCCCCTCCAATCCCACAGTTTGCCTCTTACAATGATTTGTAAAATAGTTTCTCTTTTTAAATGCTGTACTTCTCTTTTTCATCATTCCCTGTTTTCAATTCTCATTAATTCACTTACCCAATTTCTCTTTTCCACTTATTTTTACCTTTGTAACTTTTTGTTGGTCTTTTGAGCATATTGCTAGTACATGTTCCCTAAACAGAAAACAATATAATTTCTTTACTCACGTTGCTGTTGTTAGGTGCCATCTAGACCCTTCCGTCTCATAGCGACCACATGTATAACAAAAGGAAACACTACCCCATCCTGCACCATCCTTACAATCATTGTTATCCTTGAGCCTATTGTTGCAGCCACTGTGTCAATTCATCTCATTGAGAGTCTTCCTCTTTTTCTCTGACCCTCTGCTTTGCCAAGCATGATGTCTTTCTTCAGGAAATGGTTCCTCCCGATAATATGTCCAGAATATGTGAGGTGAAGTCTTGCTATCCTTGCTTTCAAGGAGCATTCTGCTGTACTTCTTCCAAGACAGATTTGTTTGTTCTTCCGCCAGTCCATGGTATATTCATTATTCTTTGCCGACACTGTAATTCAGAGGCATCAATTCTTCTTGAGTCTATCTTATTCATTGTTCAGCTTTCACATGCCTATGAGGCAAATGAAAACACCATGGCTTGAGTCAGGCTTACCTTAGTCTTCAAGGTGACATCTTTGCTTCTTAACACTTTAAAGAGGACTTTTGCAGCAGATTTTCCCAGTGCAATACGTCTTTTTATTTCTTGACTGCTGCTTCCTTGGACAGTTATTGTGGATCCAAGTAAAATGAAATCCTTGACCAATTCAATCTTTTCTCTGTTTATCATGATGTTGCTTATTGGTCCAATTGTGAGGATTTTTGTTGTCTTTATGTTGAGGTGTAATCCATACTGAAGGCTGTAGTCTTTGATTTTCATGAGTAAATGCTTCAAGTTGTCTCCACTTTCAGCAAGCAAGGTTATGTCATCTGCTATACCAGGTTGTTAAAGAGTCTTCCTCCAATCTTGATGCCATGTTCTTCTTCATATAGTCCATTTGTTCAGCGTACAGATTGAATAAGTATAGTGAAAAGATGTCAGCCTGACTCACACCTTTCTTTACTTTAAACCATGCAGTATCCCCTTGTTCTGTTCAAACAAATGATTTTTGGTCTATGTACAGGTTCCTCATGAACACAATTAAGTGCTCTGGAATTCGCGTTCTTCCCAATGTTATCTGTAATTTGTTATGATCCACACAGTCAAATGCCTTTGCAGAGCAAAAAAAAATAGGTAAACATCTTTTTGGTATTCTCTGCTTTCAGCCAAGATCCATCTAACATCAGCAGTGATACTCCTTGTTCCACGTCCTCTTCTGAATCCAGCTTGAATTTCTGGCAGTTCCCTATTGTAATACTGCAACCACTTTTGAATGATCTTCAGCAAAATTTTACTTATGTGTGATATTAATAATATTGATTGATAATTTCTGCATTCTGTTGAATCACCTTTCTTTGGAAAGGGGACAAATATGGATTTCTTGCAGTTGATTGGCCAGGTAGCTGTCTTCTAAATTTTTTGGCATAGATGAGTGAGCACTTCCAGCATTGCATCCCTTTGTTGAAACAACTTATATGTATGCTTTCAATTCCTGGAGCCTTGTTTTTTGCCAATTCCTTCAGTGCAGTTTGGACTTCTTCCTTCAGTACCATCAGTTTTTGATCATATGCCACCTTCTGAAATGGTTGAATGTCAACCAGTTTTTTTTGGTACAATGACTCTGTGTATTCCTTCCATCTTCTTTTGATGCATCCTGCGTCATTTAATATTTTCCCCATAGACGCCTTCAATATTGCACTTGAGGCTTGAATTCTTTTTTTACCTTTTTAAGCTTGAGACATGCTGAGTGTGTTCTTCCCTTTTGGTTTTCTAACTCCAGGTCTCTGCACATTTCATTATAATACTTTTTGTCTTCTTGAGCCGCCCTTTGAAGTCGTTTCTTCAGCTCTTTTACTTCATCGTTTCTTCCTTTTGCTTTAGCTCCTATATGTTCAAGAGCAAGTTTCAGGGTCTCTTCTGGCAACCATTTTGGCCTTTTCTTTCTTTCCTGTCTTTTTAATGATCTTTTGCTTTCTTCATGTATGATGGCCTTGATGTCATTCTACAGTTTTTCTGGTCTTCAGTCATTAGTGTTCCGTGCATCAAATCTATTCTTGAGATGGTCTCTAAATTCTCATGGGATATACTCAACTTCGTATTAAGGCTCTCAAGGGCTTATTCTAATTTTCTTCAGCTTCAACTTGAACTTGCATATGAGCAATTGATGGTCTGTTCCACAGTCGACCCCTCACCTTCTTCTGACTGATAATATTGAGTTTTTCATTGTATTTTTAACAGATGTAGTCCATTTTATTCCTCTATATTCCTTCTGGCAAGGTCCATGTTTATAGTCGCTGTCTATGTTGTTGAAAAAAGGTATTTGCAGTGAAGAAGTCATTGGTCTTGCAAAATTCTATCATGCAATCTCCAGCATCATTGCTATCACCAAGGTCATATTTTCAACTTCCAATCCTTTTTCTTTGTTTCCAACTTTTGCATTCCAATCACCAGTAATTATCAATGGACCTTGATTGCATGTTCGATCAATTTCAGACTGCAGAAGTTGGTAGAAATCTTCAATTTCTTCATCTTTGACATTAGGGTTTGTTGTGTAAATCTGAGTAATAGTCATGTTAACTGGTCTTCCTTGTAGGCATATGGATATTATCCTATCTCTAACAGCGTTGTACTTTAGGATAGATCTTGAAATGTTCTTTTTGACGATAAATGCAACACCATTCCATGTCAAGTTGTCATTCCCAGCATGGTAGATTGTATGATTGTCCAATTCAAAATGGCCAAATACCAGTCTATTTCAGCTCACTAATCCTATGATATTGATCTTTATGCATTCCATTTCATTTTTGACGATTTCCAATTTTCCTAGACTCATACTTGGTACATTACACATTCTGATTGTTAATGGATGTTTGCAGCTGTTTCTTCTCATTTTGAGTCATGCCACATCAGCAACTGAAGGTCCTCAAAATTGACTCCATCCATGTCATTAAGGTCAATTCTACTTTGAAGAGGCAGCTCTTTTCCAGTCTTCTTTTGAGTGCCTTCCATCCTGAGGGGCTCATCTTCTGGCACTAAATCAGACAATGTTCCATTGATATTCATAAGATTTTCACTGGCTAATATTTTTCAGAAGTAGACCATCACATCCTTCTTCCTAGTCTGTCTCAGTCTGGAAGCTCAGCTGAAGCCTGTCCACTGTGGGTTCCCCTGTTGGTATGTGAAATACCAGTGGCATAGCTTCCAGCATTATAGCAACACACAAGCCACCATTGTACACAAAATGACCGATGTGTGAGGTCTTTACTCATGTAGACTTTCTAAAATGAGATCATCCAAGATTAGTTAAAAATGAAATTCACAGAATTTTCACTGAACTGCTTATTTTCAGAGATTAAAAAAAAATTACCTCAATAATTCAATGATTAATTTTCCACAATGCTCTACTCTATACCTCAACCAAAATCAAAGGAACCAGACAAATTAGTATCTACTATAGTCACAGAAAGAAGCCCTGGTTGTGCAGTGGTTAAGCTCTTGACTGCTAATGTAATGGTAGGCAGTTCTAACCCACTCTGCAAGAGAAAGATGTGGTAGTCTGCTTCTGTAAAGAATTTAAGTCTTGGAAACCCTATGGGGCAGTTTACTCTGTCCTATAGGGTCCCTGTAGTAGGAATCAACTTGGCAGCAATGGGTTTATAGTCACAGAAGCTCTCACGAGCAATGTTGATCTACTCAATCTTCTTCTATTACCAGATTCTTTATAGTTCCAATTTGATCTTGATGTGAAAACGAAAATCAATGATTATATGATTTAAAATCTGTTAGACTAATTTACTAAATTTCTGATTCTATCTTTGCTGTTGTTAATATTTGCCATCGAGTTGACTCCACTCATGGTGACCTCATATATAGAAGAAAGAAATGTTGCTCAGTCCCGTGCCATCTTCATTATTGTTGGTATGTTTGAGTCCATTGTTGAGGCTATTGTGTAAATCTATCTCATTTTGGCTAGCCTTAATTTTGCTGTCCATCTTACTTAACCAAAACCATGATGGTTTACATCAACAGGTAAGAAATTAAAGGTATTCAGAATAAAACTTATTTATGTTTATTAATTTTAAATATGTATAGAGTAACAAACATAAAATATGACTATTCTTTTTGCCAGAAAGTTTTACTTGAGGACTATCTTGTTTCTAATTGTTGAACTTCAAACTGAAAATGAAAAATATTGTCATGATGTCACATTTGGCCCTCTTGCTGTAACATCTACAACCAAATATTGACTAAATGCATTCTTTATTACTTTTTACAGTTTTCCACCAAAGCTGCTTTTGCCCCTCATAATATTTATAATTATGTAAGACATATCAAGGTCCTCCTTTATTAGTACGAAGATATATTTTTCAAATGGATGAATAATTTTCAAGCACAAAGTTTGACTTCTACAGGTATTAGATTGTGGTTGGTATTTGGAGAATAAGCAAACTTGGAACCAAAAGTAAGTAAGAAAGACAATTTAAATTACTGGTATCAGAGTGCCCTGATCCTATCTAGAGAGATATCTATTTATATAAAAACAATTTGATAAAATGCCTATTATAATCATTATACGTGGGGTCAGATATTGTTGTGTGTTATGTTGTATAACACAAAATGACATTAAAATACAATATATTATCATGTAAAAGTAAAGAGCAGAACATAAGTGATGTTCTGTATTCTTTAACCTAAAATGTATACCTCTATTTTGCTTTTCTTTTTTGCTATGTGAATCACAGGCTAACATCAAAATTCATTTATTATTGAATGACTTATGAACACAAATTCCCCTTTGAGAAATATTATGTTATTCACTTATTATATTATTCAGTAATTGTTTTAGACAAATAAGAGAACAGAATTTGCACGAAGCCTTCAAAAGGCACTAATACCAGTCAAATAGACTGTCTTTTGATTTTATGTTTTGCCATTTTTATGAATACATAACTGGATGGAGATTTTTTTATCATACTCTCATATTTTTACTTAAGAATTAATTGATCAAATAAGTAAGGTTTTTTTTCATTGTAAATTGAAAAGATGTTACAAAATATGTAACAACAACAAGAAGAAGACAAAATCATGGTTCCAGTATTTATTAGCAATGTGATTATAATGTCTAAAACCTGTTAAATTTCCATCTTTCTTACTATTTGTTTTGTAATAATTGTCTTGAATATAGTTAAGCACTAAAGTCAGTTTTTAAAAGGAAATATAAAGCTGTAAATGTTAAAATGCTATTGAATTTCCAAAAAAACTTTATCAATCCTGAGATTTATTACTTGAATGCTATAAATCATATTCAACTATTCATAACAATTCAATATCTTTTACTCACTGAGTTTAACCAGAGAAAATATAACCAATACAATAAATATAAAAGTGAATTTTTTCTTCTTAATTCAAAGTTAGGACATAAAGTAAATTATCTGTGCTGATATTGAATAACTTCCAAAAATGATTTCACCTCACTACTAGCTTAATTGTGGAGGTTTCCATTTGCCTAAGGAAACATTGCATACTCTAATAAAGTGTTCATCCCAGTCCATTCAGAATGATAGATATGTCTAAAAACATTAAAAAATGTATTAATGAAAGTCACAAGCTTTGTGATACTTATTAATGGTTGAATCTTTTACATATTCATCAAATTATGTATCCTCCCAAATATTCTTACACTGAGTACAATTTTATTATTTATTATTTCAGTATCTTATTTCTCTCGAACCTATCAAGTCTGGAAATTGACAAATGGTATTATTAATCATCACCTTAAGTTACATTTTCATCTTTCGAGTTGCTATCAACTTGCCATCTCCATTTTTAGTGATTAAATAAGGAAATTATTGTTAAAACTATAAAATGTGTGAAAGCCATGCTAAAAGGAGAGGAACCCAAAAAACATTATGACTGAAGGAAAACTTTGTATATATTTTGTCTAGGGGTGGCCTTGGGTCACATTCTTTTTATGAGCTAATATGTTTTATATTTACAAAATGGATCATCCTCATAACAAATAAGGCAATTTTTTTCCTTTGTGTGTGTGTATTACTCGTCGATGAATTATTTTAACCAAAAAAAAAATCAAGCTCTTTGCTGTCAAGTCAATTCCGACCTATAGTGACCTTACAGGACAGAGTAGAGCTGCCCCATAGTGTTCCCAAGGCTGGAATCTTTGCTGAAGCAGACTGTCACATCTTTCTCCCAAGGAATGGTTAGTGGGTTGGAACTGCCAACTTTGCAGTTACAGCTGAATAGCAAACCAGAACTTAACCACTATACCCCCAGGGATCCTTAATGAGTCATTTTACCTTTCTTAAAAATGAACTGTTTGGTTGGAATCCTAGCAAATTAACCATTTGCATCACCCAGGAACTCTTTTTTCATGTTTTATTCTCCCAATGTTTTTCTTTCAATTTCTAGAAAATGCTTATGTATTTTCTGACTCTGGCTGATGAAGATATTATATGCCACCTGACTTCATCAACTGTACCATTTTTCTGTAAATTATATGCTCTCATGTTAAAATCTACTTCCCTCAAACAGATGCCGCTGTATTCCTTCATCCAAAGTTGACAGAACTTACTTCACTCCCCATAGGAAGGGTTCACATCAAATTGTCAAATTTGAAAAGAATTTACTCAATGTTCAACACTTACCAAAGAGAATTTCCACACTGAGTATCTTAAACTTGAGCCTAAATATCATTTATTTTAATTTTACACACAGTAAAGGGTTCTAAATGGACCCATTTTGGGTATCTTCCCTCTTAAACCTCATCCTCGACACCAACTAAAATTCAAGTAACCTTTGGATCAAGCACTGCCTTTGCACATGTGGACATTTTGAGCCCTTCTGGGCATGTGCAAGATTCAAGTAGATGGTACATTTATCACAGTCTTTAGAATCTAGTACTGTACTGGAAACAGCACAACAACAGTCTAACACCATTGGTAGGTATTCAAGCACTCTGGGGAAGAAATGTAAATAAGAAGCATAAATTCACATTTTAACTCTATCTTGGGTTGAAAGAAAGACTGTAGAATAAATCATTATAGATAAATTGTTATATGGTATAATCTCATCCTAGAGTCATAAAAATGCTCCTCATCCTCAGCTCTTCCTTATTAAAATTTTGCATTTCGGTTGGGGGATTGTTTTTTTATGTCCAAGGAAAATATTTAAAAGACTCAGTAGTTAAAATATTTGGTCAGGTGATGCAATCAGGAAGCATCAGGAGATCAGGTGACTCTCTGATTAAAGCAGGTTCAGAGTTTATATGAAGGCAGTAGTGGTTCAGTTGAGCCCTGCTGGCACAGTGCTTAAGAGCTCAGCTGCTAACCAAAAGGTCAGCAGTTTGAATCCACCAGCCACTCCTTGGAAACCATATGGGGCATTTCTACTCTGTCCTACAGGGTCACTATGAGTCGGAATCGACTCGATGGCAACGTATTTGGTTTGGTTGGTGGTCCAGTGGTAGAATTCTCACCTTCCCATACGTGAGACCTGGGTTTGATTCCTGGCCAAGACACCTCAAAAGCAGTCACCACCTGACTGTCAGTGGAGGCTTGTGTGTTGTTACGATGCTGAATAAGCTTCGGTAGAGCTTCCAGACTAAGACAGACTAGAAGGAAAGGTCTGGTGATCCACTTCCAAAAAAATCAGCCAGTGTAAACCCTGTGGATCACAGTGATCCAGTCCCATCGTGCACGGAAATCACCCTGAGTCAAGGGGCAACTCTATGGCAGCTAACAACAGGAATTTTATAGGGTAGAGGAAGTTTTAATATGTGTCCTTGTAGTCTTGGCTCAGGCAGCAGTTTTTACATCTAACCAAAACTTGTGGTTGAAGATTATTCTAGAGTTTGTGCTTCTTGCTATGGGTGGTGGGTGCAATCCTGATAACCTACAGAACAGTACTTTCTGAGAACTATATTTTTCAAGTTTTGTAGTTTGTAGATTAGTCAAGGTTCACTGGGAAAGGGAGGTAATAAGAAAGGGGCAAAGGTAGAAGACAAGGTGGAAACTGTACGTTCTCTATCAGGTTTGCTTTAGGCCTTTTATACCAGTAAAGATGAAACTTGCTTAATAGTTGAAATCAATTCAAGAAGTAAAGTTTCTTTGGTGAAATTTGCTTTAAGTGTATGTTTTTGAGAAATAAGACAGACCTGCTTCCATAATATAAGAGAATGTACTTTGACATCTGTGTGATGTTTGTATATTTCTACCTCATGTGCAAGCAGTCCAGAAGGCAACACATTTATCAGTGATCTCTCCTTTTGCTCAATGAATATCAATATAAATTATTGTACACATAGAATGACAGACTTTACCCAGAGCATTTACAAAAGAAAAGAAAGGACAAATATAATATAATAATGTAGCATTTGCCAGATTATTTATTGAGATATCCACAGTTTCAAAGTTTTCAAAGTGAAAATGGGCAGATACTGAAGATCAGTTTGGAAGCTTGAAGTTAATACTTTTAATTTAGAACGGTGTAGCATTGGGAAATATTGTGAATGATAATTGTGACTTAAAAGGGAACTGTGGAGAGAATAGAAATGTAATCAGAATAAAGCAGTAATATATTAAGTGGTGAAGTATAATAATGGTTTCTTAAATTGCCTGGAATAATGTAGTCTATTTTATAGGAATTTCTTGCTATATATGATTAGATTAATTTTATATTGAATGTTTTATATTTATATATGATATATTTTTAAATGTTAACATCATTTATACAATTTTCATATATATATAACATTTAGCATAATGCATTGCATATTCTGTGGTATTATTATGTATATTGTATACGTATAATATACATAATTACATACATATATATAATTCCACAGTGGCAGGGGGAATTTGTATCAGCCAAATTCTACATATTCTGTACCGAAGTTCTATTATTTCACACTTTAAAAGTTGAGAAAGTCTGTTTAATTTTGCAATATGCGGAACCAAGGCAATCAGATATTTTATGTTAATGAGAAACAAGATTACCTGTGCCAACTTGGATGTGAAGAATTACCACAGAAGTTAGTATTATTCATCAGACACTATTAACAAAAGGCAGATTACAACATTGTATCTCTTGAATCACAATTTTCCCTTCCAAGGCTCTGGGTGGGGCTCTAGGAATGTGATGGATGAGTATTGTCAATTCAAAGACTATTCAAGATTTGTCACTGCCCAGGATACTTGAAATGTCCTCAAATCTCAATGATCATTGTTAAAAAAAAAAAAAAAACTTGAAAAAAACTCTCCTCATTTGAAAATAAAGTTTAAAATTACATGAAATATTAATAAAATTAGTTGAGAATCTAAAGTATATATCTTAAGCATCAGTAAAAAAACAAATTTTGATCAGCTAAGAAGGGGCTCAAATATACCAATGATTATAAGGATGACACAAGACCAGGACATGGTGATGTTTTGTTCTGTTATATATAAGATCACTATGAGTAAGAGTCTGCTTGATGGCAACAAACAACAAAGACTAAATTATCTTTTTATTATCTCTATAGAAATTAAAAGATCACAAATCTCAAAGATTTAAGAAAAAATTTTAAATAGTAGTATTGTTAGGGGAAGTTAATTAATAAAACTTTTTTTTTCCTTTTGTGTTGTTAGCTGTTGTAAAATTGACCCCTGACTCATGACAGCCCCATGTATCATGATACCAGATCACTGTGATCCATAGGGCTTTCACTGGCAGATTTTCAGAAGTAGATCGCCAGACTCTTTATTTCTAGTCTGTCTTAGTCTGGAAGCTCTGCTGAAACCTGTTCAACTTCATAACAACAAGAAAGTTTTGAGAAGCACCACACCATCCCTCCACAGCAAAGATCCAAAAAACTAATCCAAACAGAGAAAAGAGCAATCCTGAAACCCTAAACATCAAACGAAGAGATAAAGAACTCAGTCAAGCACCAAATGGAATAAGAAACTGACAGAGAACAGAGAGCGAGGCGACATATGTGGAGAGGTCCCCTATCAGCTAATGCAGCACGGATCTGCCATCTTGGACTCCTATCAGAGACCAGCAAATAGGGGGTATGAGAGAGTAGTTTCAAGGAGCTTCCAGCAGGAGACAGAACAACCGGTAAACAACGATACGTACTTTGCCACCACTACCCTTCTTCACCCCCACTTGGCCTCTTCTGCTTCCTGCAGCCACAGTCTCTTGGCCGGGAAACACCAGACGCTTAGATTCCAACCCCTGCACTGGCCGACTCCCTGAGTACCATTTGTTGGCGCTGGTGTGGCTTTTTTCCACTTTTTTGATTTCTTCCTTACCTCTCACCACGTCCCCCTCCTTTTGCTCAAATACCTGGCTCTGTGTTCCATCTTAGCTTCTTCCTGAGGGGCTCTGGAGCTCCGTTTGAGCATGGAACTGCTTCCCAGTCCATGCTGCCACACTAGTGGGATCCTGGTGCTTTTTTTTGTTTGTTTGTTTTCAATTGCTTGTCTGTTTTCTTTTTCTTTTCTCCAGTTGGGAGTCTGTTCTGGCCAGGTGGTGCTGTGCAGCTTGGGACGTACCCCCTCAGCTTGCCCAGAGGGATTCCTGAGGACATTTCTTTTTTCATGGTTTTTTTTTTTCTGTTTTTTTTGGGGGTGGTTCTTGTTCTTTTCTTTAATTTGTTTTGTTTTCTTTTCCCTCTTTTTCCCTTTTTGTCTTTCTTCATTACTCAGTTTCTCGTCTCTCTATACCTTCCTTCTCTTCCTGTCCCCTGGATTCCTGGCACTGAATACCTCTACACCTCCTAGCTAGGCTGTACTTCAACACCTGGGAACAACTTCCCCAGACCTTGTAGCTGCACCAGTGGGATCCCTGTGAGCTTTTCTGTTCTTTTATCTTTCTAATTTTTATTTATTCATTCTTTTCTTTCTCTTTTCGTTTTTCTCCTTTTCATAGTCTCTCATCTCTCCACTCCAACGGCAAGCTCCCCTAGCACTCTTCTTTGGTTGTTTGTATGTTTTTGTCTCCTGTTCCTCTCTCCTCTCTCCCATATCCATCTTAGCTCCACACATCACAATTTCCCCCCTCCATCCTGCCTACCTGCACACTGGGCTTAACATCACACCACCAAGCAGTACAGGCATTGCCTACCAGAACATTCCCTGCACTGATTACTGTCCCACCCTGGTAGCTGTAGTAAGTGCCACAAACAACCCATCCCAGCAACTCCTCTTCAGCTAGACCTGCCCTGCTGTACCATATCTAAGTGACTGACCCTGCCCATTGGAGAAGGAGGCAAAAGGTATCATGCCCACAGATGAGCAAACAACAAAGAACACACAGCCCACCTGCTCAAACATAGTCAAATAAAAAAAAAAGCACAAAACAAACAATTCTACAATTAATAAATGAGAAAAATAACTACTGAATGCCCCAAAGATAGCAGACAATATCAGAACATTTAAAAAAACAGGACAGGATGGTTCCAGTAGAAGTCCAAAATAAAACACCAGATGACTTTCCATTAGAAGAAAAGGCACTAGAACTACCTGATAGGGAATTCAAATCTCTAATATTCAGAATTCTCCAAGAATTGAAGCAAAAAGCAGACAAAAATGAGGGAAAAAATAGACAAATTCATGGAAAAGGCAGACAAATTCATGGAAAATACAGACAAAAAAAATGGAAGAATTCAGGAAAATAATGCAGAAACAAAATGCCAAAATAAATTCACAACTAGAAATTATACAAAAACTACAATTAGAAATCCAAAAGATAAACAACAAGATTTCAGAAATAGTGTCATAGAAGGGCTGAGGAGCAGATTTGAAACGGCGGAAGACAGGATCAGTGGAAGTGAAGACAAACACTTGGATACAACTCTGTTTGAGGAAAAATCAGAAAAAAGAACGAAGAAAAATGAAGAGACCCTGAGAATTATGTGGGATACAATCAAAAGCAAAAATCTGAGAGTGATCAGAGTTGCAGAACAGGGGGAGAAAACAGAAGACAGAGAGGATCATTGAAGAATTGCTGGCAGAAAACTTCCCCAATATCTTGAAGTATGAAAAGCCGACCATCCAAGAAGCTCAACAAACCCCATAGAGGATAGACCCCAAAAGAAAATCACCAAGGCATGTTATAATTACACTTGCTAAAACCAAAGACAAAGAATCCTGAGAGCAGCTCAAGAAAAACAAAAAGTCACATACAGAGGAGAAACAATAAGACTAAGCTCGAATTATTCAGCAGAAACCATGCAGGCAAGAAGGCAATGGGATGACATATATAAACCCTTGAAAGAAAAAAATTGCCAGCCAAGAATAATATATCCTGCAAAACTCTCGTTCAAATATGATGGTGAAATTAGGTCATTTCCAGATAAACAGAAATTAAGGGACTATGTAAAAACCAAACCAAACTTACAAGACTTATTATTCGATCTAAGAACAAACAATATTAGACCACAGGCTGAATATAGGATACAGGATTGTACTAGCCAGATACCAACCTAGGAAATGAACTCTTAAGGACTATGCAAAACCAAAAGAATTACAAAAGGGAGCCAGAGAGGTTAATCTGTAAATGACAACAGCATCAGAACAATAAAAGGGAATAAACAGTGTAGATATAGAACCTTCTAATGGAGAGGAAGTCAAGTGATACCAAGTAATAATAGACTGGTTCAAATCTAGGAAGATAAGGGTAAACTTCATGGTAACCACAAAGAAAGTTAACAAAACTACTCATCAAAATAAAGGAGAAAAACATAAAGTCTCAGTAAAAAAAAAAAACCTACAAAAGCAAAAGAAATGAAAAAAAATCCACAAACAAAAGGAACTCAGCACAGGAGAGTAAGAGGAACAAAACTGGAGGACATTATGCTGAGTGAAATAAGTCAATCACAAAAGGGCAAATATCATATGAGACCTCTACTGTATAACTCATGTAAAAGTTTACACACAAAAAGAAACAATCTTTGTTGGTTACGAGGGATAGGAGGAATGGGGGGCAACTAAACTGATAAGTGGTAACTTTGGTAAAGGGTAAGACAGTACACGTTACTGGGGAAGCCAGCACAACTTGTACAAGGAAAGGTCATGGAAGCTCCATAGACACGTCCAAACTCCCTGAGGGACTGACTTGCTGGGCGGAGGGCTGTGGGGACCATGGTCTCGGGGAACATCTAGCTCAGTTGGCTTAACACAGTTTATAAAGACGATGTTCTACATTCTACCTTGGTGAGTAGCATCTGGGGTCTTAAAAGCCTGTGAGCAGCCATCTAAGATACTCCACTGGTCTCACCCCTTCGGGAGCAAGGGAGAATGAAGACGACAAGATACAAGGAAAAGATTAGTCCAAAGGACTAATGGACCACAGCTCCCATGGCCTTCACCAGACTGAGTCCAATACAGCTGGATGGTGCCTGGCTACCAACCACTGACTTCTCTGACTGGGATCACAATAGAGGGTCCTGGACAGAGCTGGAAAAGGCTGTGGAACAGAATTCTAACTTACAAAAAAAAGACCAGATTTACTGGCCTGACTGACTGGAGAAATCCTGAGAATATGGCCCCCAGACACCCTTTTAGCTCAGTGGTGAAGTCCCTCCGAAAGTTCACTGTTCAGCTGGGGATTGGACAGCCTCCTAAAACAAAACAGGGTTAATGAGGCACAGCAGTCCAGGGACAAGGACTAGAAGGCAGGAGGGGACAGGAAAGCTGATAGGGAACCCAAGGATGAGAAGGGACAGTGTTGACATGTCATGGGATTAACCATTGTCATAGGGCAATATGTGTACTAACTGTTTAATGAGAAACTATTTGTTCTGCAAACCTTCATCTTAGGTACAAAAAAAAAAAAAAAGAATTATCTATATGAGATCAAATTGACAACAGCAACTCAAAAGGTTTGATGGGAAGCCTAGGGGACAATGAGTTGAAGATAATGGTGATGGACTAATTTGGAAAAGGATAGTGAGAATAGCAGCACAACTGGAAGAATGTAATGGATGTCACTGATTTGTACATGTACAAACCTTCAAAATGGTGTAACTTTGGCTATGTATATTTTCACCAAAAAAAGTTCCTTAAGGTCATGAAGGGAGAGTGTTAACAGGTTGTGGGATTGTTAATCAGTGTCATAAAACGATATGTGTACTGACTGTTTAATGAGAAACTATTTGTTCTGTAAACCTTCATCTAAAGTGCAATTAAAAAAAAGAAAAGTTTTTACTGACAGTGTTGTGCTTGAGGTGCATTGATGGCGATCGAACCCAGGTCTCATGCGTTGAAGGTGCGAGTTCTACTGAACCACCACTGATTTCATAAGTTCTATGATATTTACCACTTTTCAAAAATGTGCAATTTCTTAGGATTTTTCCTTTTAAAGTATTCTAAACAAATATTTATACTTAATTTTTTGTTTGTAATTTTGATTTTTTTAAAGCATGCCCAAATGTGTATGGAAACCCTGGTGTTGTAGGGGTTAAGAACTATGGCTGCTAACCAAAAGACTGGCAATTTGAACCCACCAGGTGCTCATGGGAAACCTTACAGGGTGGCTCTACTCTGTCCTATACGGTCGCTATGAGTGGGAATTGACTCGACGGCAGTGGGTTTGGTTTGGTTTTAAATATGTATACATTTCAGATCTCACAAGACATAAGTCCATCTTCTGTGTGGTCAATTTAGATGAATGAATTTAAAGTCCAAAATTTATTTGTAGATCAAGTAACCACTGGAATCACTTGCTGGCTATACCACCTGGGTGTTAATGGGATCAACCAGCCTTCCTCCATTTTAAACTAATTTACAAATTCTCACACTTTATCCTATATTTTTGTTTTCTAGTTTAGAGATGGAATGTGTGACAGTCTTTACTACTGGGCAATGCTATTTTCCAGATCCAACTGCACATACCAACATTTTGTACGTGCCGATGTTTGAAAAATTATATTAAACTTTCTTGGGGGAGCATACAAGGAGAGCACTTATGGAAAAAGTAATGCATTTATATGACCATCTTTGGATGCATCCATTACACCTGCAATTACTTTTCCAATGTATCTTCCATTCAAGGTTGATGGCTCCTTCACACTTCCAGAAAATGCTTTTTGTAACACTATTTATGATTTTCACTCTGCCTTCTATCAAGAGTTGTGCCCTTATTTGGTTTTTTATTACAGACTATGATCTCTTGGGGGTAGGGACTCTGTATTACTCACCTTGTCCTTATGATATCTAGCTCATTGATTAATAATTTTGTAAGCACAGTCTGCATTTTACTGACAAGGAAATATGACCACAGAAATGTGAAAGAAGACTCGCAAATTCACACAGCTAATCAACGGCTGGAAGAAGACTTGGAGGCACACTGGTATGTACCACAGATATTGACCTTGAGTAATGTGGAAGGTTTATATTTATATTTAAAATTTTCCCATTGTTAGCGGTGACCTATTCAAAATGTATAATATACCATAGAAGACACTGGATATATTTGGACATTAAGAAATATAATAACTGAAGAATAACGTATTTTTTAGGAATCTCACCATAAGTGCTGATGTCAGATCCTGTATTTAGACAGCTCATCATATCAGAACGGCATTAATGGAATTTTCTTAGTTCTCTGTATAAGCACTGGTGATTGAAATTATAACTGCTCTAGGACTAGGTAAAATTCTCTTTCAAAGCTGCATTATTTAATTTAATGAACAGAAGCCACCTGAAGTTTTACTTTTTCCCTAGGTTATCATATATTATTTGGATATTTGAGCAATTGTTTACTTATGTAATGATACTTTACATGGAGTTGGGAGTATAATCTAAATGTAAAGATGAACCATAACTCTTCCATTTTTTATGGATAGATAACAAGTATTATATAATGCCAAAGCATCCTGATGAAGACAGAAGAGAATTTCTCAAGGTGAATAGGGATTGTCGATGAGGGGACAGTATTTCTGCCCCCAATAAAACTTGACAATTCATTAGTGTGTAAAGAAAAGTTAGAGATTTGGGGGAGACTTGGAAATTGGTTTTTTCGCATTTGTGTTGGCCTACTGATCTTAGCACTACTTGAGCTGGTGTATGGCATAGAATTTTGGTTGCCTATCCCATGGTTATAGGCATGTTTGTTATGTGAGCCCCAGTAAAGAAACCATTATTGATATAAAATAATATGAAAATCACATTTCTTCCTGCCAGATATTACATTGAAGTATTCACGTAACATATTTGCAAAATGAAACTTCTAAGAAAAAACCTTGTTTCCCAATTAAAAGAGAAAACTATAAATTAAAAAGCATTTTTCTGATATTGAAAATATTATTTGAAGTTATGACTACAATCTTCCAAATTATGAACAGGGACATCGACAATACACTATTTATGATAGAGCAGAAAAATGGCAAAGTCTGGGTTCTTGAATTTTTCGGTGAACTGGTGATCAGACTTCAGATTCAAACACCTTCAGGCTTCTTTATAACATTTTCTCTATTTTCTCAAGCCATAAGTATTTGGTTACTCTGTTCTAGAAATTGAATGTACCCTAACTGAATAAAATCATTCTATAGTAAAATGATTAGTGGCTTAATTAGCAAAAACTTTTGAGTAAAATTGAAAATTAATTTACTTTATGATCATATTTTGAAGATCAATTAAAAAAAGCTAGCCTTGCTGAACATTTAAAATGTTAATAAGTATAATTTAAGTGGTAATAAAAGATAAACAAAATTATGAGAAGGGGAATTTGCTTCTCATCTATTAATAATGACTATATTTGGTATATATATATATATATATATATATACACAATACATTTCACACACACACACATATATGTACACATGTTTGTTGTTAGGTGTCATCGAGTTGGTTCCAACTTACAGTGACCCTATGTACAACAGAAGGAAACGCTGCCCAGTTCTGTGCCATCCTCACAAGAGTTGCCATGAGCACATTGTTGCAGCCACTATGTCCAGCCATGTTGTTGAGGGCCTTCCTCTTTTTCACTGACCCTCTACATTACCAAGCATGATATCCTTCTCCAGGGACTGGTACCTAAGAAAACATGTCCAAAGTATGTGAGACGAAGTCTTGCCATCCTTGCTTCAAAGGAGCATTATGGCTGTAGTTCTTCCAAGACAGATTTGTTTGTTCTTCTGGCAATCCATGGTATAATTTAAAGGCACCAGTTCTTCTTCTGTGTTCCTTATACATTGTCCAGGTTTCACATGCACATGAGGTGACTGAAAATACCATGGCTTGAATCAGGTGTACCTTAGTCCTCAAAGTGACATCTTTGCTTTTTAATACTTCAGAGATATCTTTTGTGGTAGATTTGTCCAACACATGACATTTGCTTTCTCAACTGCCACTATCATGGGTGTTGATTGTGGATCCAAGTAAAATTAAATCCTTGACAACTTTAGTCTTTTCTGCATTTATCATGATGTTGCTTATTCGTCCAGCTGTGCAGATTTTTGCTTTATTTCTATTGAGGTGTAATCCATACTGAAAGCTGGGGTCTTTGATCTTCATCAGTAAGTGCTTCAAGTCTTCTTCAGTTTGAGGAAGCAAGGTTGTGTCATCTGCATATTGCAGATTGTTAATGAATCTTCTTCCAATTCTGATGCCGCGTTCTTCTTCATATACTCCAGCTTCTCAGATTATTTGCTCTGCATACAGATTGAACAAGTAGGGTGAAAGGATACAACACTAATGCACAACTTTCCTGACTTTAAATCATGCAGTACCTCCTTGTGCTTGAACTGCCTCTTGTTCTATGTACACGTTTCTCATGGGCACAATTAAGTGCTCTGGAATTCCCATTCTTCGCAGTGTTATCCATAATTTGTTATGATCCACAGTTGAATGCCTTTGCATAGTCAATAAAATACAAGTAATCACGTTTCTGGTATTTTCTGCTTTCAGCCAAGATCCATCTGACACCAGCAATGAAATCCCTCACTCGATGTCCTTGAATCCAGAATCTGGCTTGAATTTCTGGCAGTTCTCTGTTGATGTATGGCTGCAACCATTTTTGAATTATCTTCATCAAAATTTTATTTGTGTTTCATATTAATAATATTGTTCAATAATTTCCCCATTCTGTTGGATAATCTCTCTTTAGAATGGGCACAAATATGGATGGCTTCCAGTCAGTTGACCAGGTAGCTGTCTTCCAAATTTCCTGGCATATTTAAGTGAATGCCTCCAGTGTTGCAATCGTTTGTTGTAACATCTCAGCTGGTATGCTGTCAGTTCCTGGAGCCCTGTTTTTGATCTTTTGTTTTGTTTTTCGCCAATGCTTTCCATGCAGCTTGTACTACTTCCTTCAATACTATTGGTTCTTGATCACATGCTACTTCTTGAAATGGCTGAACCTTTTTGGTACAGTGACTCTGTATATTCCTTCCATCTTCTTTTGATGTTTCCTGTGTCTTTCAATATTTTCCCCGTAGAATCCTTCAAAATTGCAACATGAGGCTTCAATCTTTTTCTTCAGTTCTTTCAGCTTAAGAAATGACGAGTGAATTCTTCCATTTTGATTTTGTAACTCTAAGTCTTTGCACGTTTCATTACAATACTTTCCTTTGTCTTCTTGAGCTGCCCTTCCAAGTCTTCTGTTCAGCTCTTTTACTTCATCATTTCTTCCATTCACTTTAGCTACTCTACCATCAAGAGCAAGTTTCAGAGTTTTTTCTGACATCATTTTTGTCTTTTCTTTATTTCCTGTCTTTTTAAAGACCTTTTGCTTTTTTTTTTTTTTGGATGATGTCCTTTATGTCATTCCACACTCATCTGGTCTTTAGTCATTAGTGTTCAGTGTGTCAAATCTATTCTTGAGATGGTCTCTAAATTCAGCTAGGATATACTCAGGGTCATACTTTAGCTCTCGTGGACTTGTTCTAATTTTCTTCAGCCTCTACTTGAACTTGCCTATGAGCAATTGATCTGTTCTGCAGTCAGCCCCTGGCCTTGTTCTGACTGATGATATTTTCTCCATCATCTCTATTCACAGATTCCTGTGTACCCCATGCAGTGACGTCCATGTGTATAGATGCCATTTATGTTGTTGAAAAAAGGTATTTGCAACGAAGAAGTCATTGTTCTTGCAAAATTATATCATGCAGTCTCCAGCGTCCTTTCTGTCATCAAGGTCGTGTTTTCCAACTACTGATCCTTCTTCTTTGTTTCTAACTTGCCCATTCCAATTGCCAGTAATTATCAATGCATCTTGATTGCATGTTTGATCAATTTCGGATTGCAGGAGATGATAAAAACTTCAATTTCTTCACCTTTGGCACTAGTGGTTGGTGTGTAAATTTCAGTAACAGTCATACTAATGGGTCTTCCTTATAAGCTTATGGATATTATCCTGTCACTGACAGTGTTGTACTTCAGGATAGATCTTGAAATGTTCTTTTTGATGATGAATATGATGCCATTCCTCTTCATTTTGTCATTTGGCATAGTAAGACTATATGATTGTCTTATTCAAAATGGACAATAATAGTCCATTTTAGGTCATTAATGCCTAGGATATCAATCTTTATGCATTGCATTCATTATTGGCGACTTGCAATTATCTTAGATTCATACTTTGTGCAAAATTCCACGTTCTAATTATTTATGGATGTTGGAACCTGTTTCGTCTCAGTTTCAATCATGCCACATCAGCAAATGAAGGTCCCAAAGCTTTAATCCATCCATGTCATGAAGGTCGACTCTACTTTGAGGAGGCAGCTCTTCCCCAGTTGTATTTTGAGTGCCATCCAACCCGAAGGACTTCATCTTCTGGCACTAGATCAGACACATTTCCACTGCTATTCATAAGGTTTTCACTAGCCAATTTTTTTAGAAGTACATTGTCAGGTCCTTCTTCCTAATCTTTCTTAGTCTGGAAGCTCCACTGAAACCTGTCCGCCATGGATGAACCTGCTGATATTTGAAATACTGGTGGTATAGCTTCTAGTATCACAGCAACACACAAGCCACCACAGTAATGACAGATGACAGACAAGTGGTCGATGTACACATATACATAAACGCGAAACCAAAAACCCATGGCTGTCGAGTAGAGTTCAACTCATAGCAACCGTATCCATATCTATATAATATTTCTTTTGCGTCACGTGTTTCTGTGAATATATTGATGTAGTTAAACAGAATAGTTCATATAGACTTACTGGCACTAATCACAAAAACAGAAAATAACAAATTTTGGAGAGGTTGAGGGGAGATTGGAGCTCTTATGCACTACTGGTGGGAATGTAAAATGGTTCAACCACTGTGGAAGATGATATGGCTCCTCCTTAAATACTGGAAATAGAAATACCATACGATCCACTAATCTCACTCCTAGGAATGTATCCTTGAGAAATAAGAGCCATCATGGGAATAGACATATGCACACACATGTACATCGCAGCATTATTCACAGTAGCAAAAAGATGAAAACCTAAGTGCCCAACTACAGAGGAAAGGTAACAAATTATGATACATACACACAAAAGAAAAATACACAACAACAAAGAAAAATGATGAATCCGTGAAACATCTCACAACATGAGTGAATCTGGAGGTCATTATGCTCACTGAAATAAATCAATGACAATAGGACAAATATTGTATGAGAGCACTATTACAAAAACCCAAGAAAAAGTTTACACATGGGAAAAAAAAGAAAACAATCTTTGATGGTTACAAGGGAGGGTAGGGCAGGGGAGGGGAAATCACTAACTAGAATACTAGACAAATGTTAACTCTGGTGAAGGGAAAGACAGCAAACAATACAGAAGAAGGCAGAACAACTTGACTGAGGCAAAGTCATGCAAGCTTCCTAGACACATCCAAACACTCTGAGGGACTGAGTTACTGGGGCTGAGGGCTGAGGACCATAGTCTTGGGAGACATCTAGTTCAATTGGTATAACATAGTTCATAAAGAAAATGTTCTACATTCTGTTTGGTGAGTAGTGTTTGGGGTCTTAAAAGCTTGCAAGTGACCAACAAAAATACATCTATTGTTCCCATTACATTTGGTGCAAAGGAGAATGAAAAAAAAATACACAAAGAAAATATTAGTCCAAAAGACTAATGGACCACATGAATCACAGATTTCACCAGCCTGAGCCCAGAAGAACTAGATGGTACTTGGCTACCACCACCCACAGGTCTGACAGGGATCACAGTAGAGGGTCCCAGGCAGAGAGGAAGAAAAATGTAGAACAAAATTCAAATTCACAAAATACGACCAGACTTACTGATCTCACAGAGACTGGAGAAACCCGCGGGACTATGGCCCCCAGACACCTTGCTAATTCAGAACTGAAGCCACTCCCAAAATCCACATTTCAGGCAAAGAGTAGACAGGCCTATAAAACAAAGGAATGTGTTTCTCAGTTCAGTCAAGTATACAAGACCAAATGGGCAACACCCGCCCAAAACCAAAGACAAGAAGGCAGGAAGGGATAGGAAACCTGGATGAACGGAAATGGGGAACCTGAAGTACAAATGGAATGGGGGAATGTGCTGACATATTGCGGGGATTGCAGCCATTGTCACAGAACAATTTGTGTATACCTTTTTCAATAAGAAACTAATTTGTGCTGTAAATTTTCACCTAAAACACAATAAAATTAAATAATATATATTTCTCAAATAAAATTTTACTTCTATTTAAAAAATAATAATATACATATTTACTGACCTCTGATTTGAGGTAAAGAATGTAGCCAGATGTTATTTACATTAGTGCTTTCAAGGTGATAATGGAGTAAGATTAAAGTAATCTTCTCTCTGTCATCTCATCAACAATAAGAATGACATTTACAAACTATAAATGTAACTTTTTTTCCCCTAAATAGTTTCACTCTATCTTTAGTGAGATCAACAAAATAGGAGATCAAGACAACTCATTCACTCACTAATTTTCACTGTGGTTAATCACTGAAACCGTTAATGAGACCCCCTGTGCTTTTCTGACTACCTCTAACTTGAACTTGTTCAGTAAATTTTGTCTGCATTAGTAGCCATGGCAACTTCAGGATAAATATTGAGCGCAGGCCTTCCAACTGTTCAAAACCTCTAAGTCTCCTTTAAGTCCTTAGTATATCACCGCAAAGACACCAGCATACAATAGAGACTTTTAATCTGATCCAAGGAAAAAAGGTAAAATGTCATGGGAAATCTAGTTCTTTTATAAAATTAAATAGAAGATAAAATGTAAAGATTAAGAAAACATAATTTTTTCCTGAGGTGGTAGAGGAAATGATAAATTTCACAGCAATTGTATAAAGCTTTACATAAACAGATCATTAATACAATTACGTACTTAGCTGCTCTAGGGGTTATTTAAAAAAAAAAGAGAAAGAGAGAAAAAGCGTAGCTCCAGACCGATATAATCTCAACAACTTTTATTGTCCTACTAGGTGCGTATTTATGATATATAAGCTTTTACGGGAAACCCGGGTGGCAGAGTGGTTTAGAGTTTAGTTGTTAACCAAAAGAATATCGTTTTAATTTAAGCTAAATTCTTTTGATTCTTGTAAAGGTTAAATTAGCTTAATTTAATTTAAGGTAAATTAAATTAATCCTTTAATTTATATATTTGCTACTAGAAACTTATTATTGATTATTTGGGAAAATGTGTTGGTATCTTCAGACTACCTTGTTTTGGCTCAAAGCTCTATGTCCTTGATTTCTAATAGTCATGAATTGGCAACACTTTGGAAAGGTAGACACCTGTGCCCATATCACATATATTGGTGGTGTCTTTTGATTTTTAGAGTACCCAAATGTGTATTCCTAAAGATTGTTTGAGTAAGTATAAGCCATTGTATTTTCCAGAATGCTGCACTGTAGTTTCCAAAAATGCCCTCAATAATATCTCCCACCCACGTGCTTTTATACATCACATGTCTGTGAGTTTGTTGTACAGTGGTGGCTTGTGTGTTGCTGTGATACTGGAAGAAAGTCAACATACTCCTCACAAGGGCCCTCCTCCCCAGAATCAAGTTGGACTATCATAACTGCCTCAAGCAACAAGTATAATAGAAGTTATGTTATGTAACTTCTGAGCATGTGCTTCTACCTTGATCTCTTAGAGCACTTGCTCTTGGAATCTAGCTACAGCCATGTTATAAGGAACCCCAAACTAATTCACATTAAGAGGTCACATTCCATCTGACAGTCAAGTTGAGGTCCACACTGCCAGCCATCATCAACTTCTAGACATATGAATTAAGATGTCTACCTATGATTCCAGCCCTTTCCATGAAGTCGCATTAGCTTTAGTGTCTTCCCCTCTGAGACCCAGACATCAATGAGTAGACCAAGCCATAGCTACCCTTTTCTTCTTGAATCCCCAAGACTCAGAACCAATGATCACAATGAAATGGCTGCTTTGTTTTAAAATGTGGGTGGATTGTTATGCAATAATAGTAACTAGAACAAACACCAATTACTTATTTCTTTATTTTTATCAACTAAGTCTTCAAGCAGTAACTTCTTAGGTTTTCTAATTTTGTTAAAATATATATTCCCAATATCAAGCCTATCTGTATTCAAAGAACAATCATTGAATAAGTATATTATTTTTCCATCCAAAGTTAAATAAATCAGTTGAATTAGCAACAAAGAAATACTAAGTAACATAGAAATTTCCAGTAAGTATGATTTGTCCCTGTTAAAAATTGAAGAAAATTTATCAGTTTGAAATATAGATTAAGAGATTTTAAATTGTCAATTTTCACTTCCTTCTCCTACATCCAATATTAAAAGTAAAAAAAAAAAAAAAATCCCTTTGCAACAGGCAAACATCAGTTTGGAAAATGTCAGTAATCTATATCCTAGGAATTTGAGAACTAAAGTATCTACCCAGCTTTGCTGTGGACTGCAAAGCAAAGGTAGTGTAATGCTGAAAAACATCTGGAGAGAGGGAGTGACAGATGGGAGAAATGTAAGTGAAAAACAAAGAGGTAAGTGAGAAATGAAGAAGTTGCACAGAGATAAGACAAAGGCAAAATGGAAGACCACAAAGCTTTAAAATCTTTTACATAAAGCTTAGACAGAAATAGAGACTATGACTGTATTTTTTCTCCTTAATGGATTTTCTGCTTCTGGTTCTAACTCCTTATAGATGTAACTGAATGTCTTGATACCCCTACATCTCTGTGAAACCAAGATAGCACCTGAGGTCACCTGAAGACAATGTATCAGAATATTTTTGACTACAAGTTATAGTATCAGTGCCATTGGCTTAAAGAAACAGAAAATGTATAAGCTCCTGTAAGAATGAATCTTGTTGCAGGTTAACCAGTAGCTTAGAAGTGTTATAGAGAAACCAGGATCTTTTAATCTTCTGATTTGCCAGTCACAGTTTACATTTCATCCTAAGGACAGTCCTTCATGTCACTGTAGGGTAGCTACTGAGTTCATATTAAAAAGAAAAAACAAAACAAACCCGTTGCCGTCAAGTCGATTTCAACTCATAGCAACCCTATAAGTCCACAATAACCCATTGTCGTTGAGTTGATTCAGACTCATAGCGACCCTCTAGGACAGAGTAGAACTACCCCATAGGGTTTCCAAGGAGTGCCTGGTGGGTTCAAATTGCTGACCATTTGGTTATCAGCTGAACTCTTAACCACTGTGCCATCAGGGTTTCCAAAGTCCATAATAAGTCTATATAGTTCTTCCTTCAGGAGAAGTAGTGCCATCACTTCTATGCTCCTCCCCTAATTCTTTTTCAGTTCTTTTCACTCTGCAGAGCTACTACTTCTTCATTTCCCTGACATTTGCATATGCAAACATGTATATATTAGTGAAATCTACTAAAGAAAGTATGTTCTTCTGAGGTTCTCACCCTTTTGCAGCATAGAATAACTGGCAGTGACTGATTCTCATCATTTTTTCTTCCATAAGTTTCTACACATGGAGGGAAAAAAAAATTGAGATTTATTTTTAGAATGATTTAAATTTGACAATATTCTCAAAAACCGTAGATACGGTCAGTTTTCATTTTAAATAACATTTATTTTCCTCATAGTTTTATTTTATTTTTTTACCCTCTAGTTAGCTTGAAGTCTACAGTTTATCAGAATGAAATAAACACATTAATAAAAGCATTTATAGAAGATATTCTATAAGAATAATTTGTTAATAAAAATAGCCCTATATTTAGAGTAAAATTTATTTTTATCTGAATAGGTAATTGTTGTTGTGGTTGTTAGATGCTGTTGAGTTGTTTCCTACTCATAGCAACCCTATGTACAACAGAACGAAGTACTGCCCAGTCCTGGGCCATCTTCACAATCGTTGTTATGCTTGAACCTATTGTTACAGCCATTGTGTCAATTCATCTCATTGATGATCTTCCTCTTTTTTGCTGTTCCTCTACTTTACCAAACATGGTGTCCTTCTCCAGGGACTGATCCCTCCTGATAGCATGCCCAAAGCATGTGAGACATAGTCTCGCAATCCGTGCTTCTAAGGAGCCTTCTGGCTGTACTTCTTCCAAGACAGATTTGTTCCTTCTTTTGGCAGTCCATGGTATATTCAATATTCCTTGTCCATACAGTAATTCAAAGGCTTCAATTCTCCTTTGGTCTTCCTTATTCATTATCCAGCTTTCAAATGCATATAAAGCCGTTGAAAACACAATGGCTTGGTTTAGGTGCTCCTTAGTCTTTAAGATGGCATTTTGCTTTTTAACACTTAAAGAGGTCTTTTGCAGAAGATTTGCCCAGTGCAATATGTAGTTTGATTTTTTGACTGCTGCTTCCCTGAGTATTGATTGTGAATTCCAAGTGAAATGAAGTTCTTGACAACTTCAATCTTTTCTCCATTTTTCATTATTTTGCTTATTGGTCCAGTTGGGAGGATTTTTGTTTTCTTTATATTGAGGTGTAAACCATACTGAAGGCTGTGGTCTTTGATCTTCATCAGTAAGTGCTTCAAGTCCTCTTCCGTTTCAGCAAGCGAGGTTGTGTCACCTGCAGAACGCAGGTTAATGAATCTTCTTCCAATCCTGATGCTGCATCCTTCTTCATAGAGCCCAGCTGTTCGGATCGCTTATGTTAAATATGAATGATTGATTCATACAGAAATTACCTAGAAAAAAATCACTCTAAATAATATTACAAAAAACAAATGCTGTTAACATGTTTTGTCTTTCAGATTTTGTTTAAAATGTCTATTATAACTCAACCCACAGTATAACATATTCAATATGTAGTTTTGTGTTATGATGTTTTCGCTTAGCATTATATACCAAAACATTTTCCCATAACAGTGAATATTTTTGAAAATAGTACAATAATATCTATAAAATGTTAAAACAATGAATGTATCATTAACCATTTGCATATTTTAATTTTTAGATTATTATTTTAGTATTAAAATACTACTGTGATATAGTGATTAACTTCTTTGCATAAATTAATAGACACATTTCTGATTAAGATTACATCTATAAGTATTCCTATAAGTGGAATTTCTGGGTTAAATGATGTATCATTTCTTAAGTTTTGCATATAAACATGATTATTAAAATATAATTTAAAAGATGTCACAGGACATTGATTATGAATCTTAAGATGATTCCATACTAGTTTTCATAGATTTATCATTTTATTCCATAAGATTACATAATGAATCCAATTACATTTTCTGTGACATAAACTACTGAGCTTAAAATTGCACATTGCTTTTGAGTCTACAGAATACAATGTGTCATTCAGCACTTTAATATTTCTTCCCTTCTCCACTGTGAAAGTAACATGGATGCATGATTTTGCATTATAAGCACAAAAGTTTTTTGTAAGCAGAGGCAGTTTATACAAAACAAATAATCGTAAGATCTACTCTTTACTATTACCACAAATAAAAGGTAACTTTCTAATAAAATGATAAGCTTTAGAAATGAACTGAAGTCTACTTTGATACAATAAACTTAATCTAACAATTACAGAGGTATCCTTTAATATATGAAATTCATGGGGAGAAATCAAATGGAATTTTTTGGAAGTCATAGAAATGGGTTTCTAATTAAATAATAAAATGGTAATTTCTAAAGCAAAACATTGCTACTTAAATATTTTCCATTGTTTATTTAAAATTTATTTTGGAATAAAAATTATATTAAAAATGCAATTAATAACAGCAATTAATTCACTGACTTCTTATGGCATGTTGGATATTCATTAAAAATGGAAGAGATTTATTATCAGTCAGAATATCACAATATGATTCTTTAAAGAACCTTTGACTGATGTGCCTTTATGCCTTTAACTTAAGGATAGTGATTTGAGCTCAATCTGAACAGGATGTTATATTCCAGTCATTCAAGATATTTCTTGCTTTTTTCCCCAATAAGCAAAATATATTCCCTTATTGAGCATTTCCCAACAGAAGTCCTCATAATCCTGAGATATCAAGTAACCAATGTATTGATTTTAGTGGAGTCCACATAAAAATTTTATGATAAAACAGCAGAGGGATTTACAAGTATTTCTAATATATACTTCTGCTTTCAAAGTTTTTATATGTGTGGGGTAAAAATCATCTCTGGAGGAAACTTGATTCCAAATATTGTAGCCATAGAAAGAATGTTTTATTTCTCCCTATCTAAAAGTATTGATTGGAAACTTGGGTTACATAACCTCACTCTTTAAAAGAACGTGCTGGATTTTTTTTTCCTTGAAGTTTCAGTCCTATGGTATTTTTTGGAAAAGACTTAGAGTTCCATGTATTTTATTTAAAGTATTGTACAGTGAAACCTGTGAGAGCCGGAACTCAATGAGACTACCTTGTTTTTCTGGATCTCCCAAGTTTATCGCCTTTGACAGGGTGCAGTGTTACCACCTTTCTACTGCTTGTAAAACAAAATTAAAAGTGAGACTATAAAGTGAAAAAGTTGCTTTACTCCTGGTCTTAGTTAACTATTGCTGCCATAACAAAATATACCACAAGTGGTTGACTTTAAAGCACAGGAGTTTATTTTCTTATAGTTTTAGAGGCTAGATGTCCAAATTAGAGCATTCGCTCTAGGAGATGGTCATTTCTTGTTGGTAGCCCCAGGGATTCCTGGGAGTTCTTGGCATTCCTTGCCAGTCTTTATGTTCCTTGTCCAATCTGCTCTTTTTTATGAGAAACCTCTCAGGGTTTATTAGGTTTAAGACCAGCCCTACTCTTGTATCGGCTCATTAACATAACAAAACAAAATCCCTATTTCCAAACAGGATCCAATTTACAGGTACAGGAGTTAGGAGAACTTCAACACATTTTTAGAGGACATAATTTAATCCATAACGCTCCCTGATGTCTAACCACAGTCCTAATCATTTTTACAGAAAGGCAGTCAATTATTCATAGAAACACTGCTCTAGATCCCCTTTTCTCTAACTTCTTCCTTTATAATTTAAACAGCATTGTTAGAGATCTTGCTCTCCCAAACCCCAAAACACTCACTCCTGGCTACTACTCTGAGTGAATTTCAGCCTCTGCCTTCTCTACACCTTCCACTTTTTTTCTCAATCTTTAAAGTCTCTGTTGTAGGTTTTTATTTATTTTTTTTATTTTTCCTTTTTTTTTCTTTTGGCATAAGGAAGAATTTTTGCCCTTTCTCCTTCCTCTTTTTCATGTTCTGTGTCACAAAAGCCCTGAGAAACTATACTGACACAGAGAGATCTGAACATAGGGAGAAGGGAAAGACCAAGAGAACACACAATTGAATATAAATTGTCCCCAGCATGCATTCTCCCGCTATTATTTTTGGACCCTTGCAAAGTTGAGTACAGTCAATTTGTAGTAATAGCCCCCACGTCCATTTCACACTCCCTCACAACTTGGGTGAAAATAATTTTCCCCTGATGCCTCTGAATGCCCTCAGGATCTGCCTGGTGCTGTCCAAATGTCTATCTAAATTGTAGAGCTGAAGAATGAATGGTAGCATGGGTGTACCAAAAACCCCAGACAAACCCACTGCTGTCGAGTTGATTCCTACTCATAGTGTCCTTATAGGACAGCGTAGAACTGCCCCGTAGGGTTTCCAATGCTGTAAATCTTTAAGGAAGCAGACTGCCACATCTTTCTTCCGCAGAGCAGCTGGTGGGTTCAAACCGCAAACCTTTTGGTTAGCAGTCAAACACTTTAAACACTGTACCACCAGGGCTCGTAATGGCGGTAGAAGGTGGGAAAATTCTTACAGATGAGATGATGTGTCCTTATCAACCCGATTGGAGTGAGAGTTTTGTCTTTTGCTAAATCTTACCAGCAGTTTCACTGGAAAATATTCTCTTTATTTTTACCTGAAGAATTAAACAGCCAAACTTGACTGAATGTCTTTTTCTTGAGCATAATTATATCATAACTCCTATCTTTAACCACAAGGAATAGATAACTAAAGTTAGAAGAGAGACTATATTTTAACTCTAGAAACAATCAGTGGTTATATAATGATTCCGCTCTCACTGAAGCCCTGGCTAATATGAAATTTATTTGCATAAAGATACATAACATTTACGTTCAGTTATATTTAAAAGAAGAGTTCAGATGCATTATTCAGTTATTCAAGAGCCATAAGCACCGTTGCTGCATTGACTGGAAACAAAGAAATGTGGTGATTTTATATTTATTGAGTGTCTACTGCAGGGCAGAGTGTATTCTGTCTCACTGTGTAAAACACGTCTCTCTACTTGTGGAGATCACATTCTTGCAGTTCCCACGAATGCATAGTGTATACTGTTGCATTAAAATGAGGAATTCATAATTTCGAAAGCTGTTAAGAGACTTAAAGAACTCAATCTAACTTCTTCACATTGCCGTTTTGAAACTCAGGCATATGTGGATCGTTTAACTGACACTGAGGGGCACACATGGTATTAGTACCCAGGTCTCCTAAGTCAGAGTTCAGTGCTATTGATGTTATACCAACTTCTAGTGCATGACTTATCCATCCCATTTGTGGGAAATGGAAGTATTTTATACATAGTAGCTAGGAAAGAATCAAACTATTTTAAGGAGAGAGCAAAGTATTTGTTGAGCCTGACCTTTTAAAAATCTTGCAGTGGGTAAGAGAAAATATTATTCAAAAAAAAAAAAGATTACTGGAGAAAGAAGCAGAAGACATTGCAGTGGTTATGCTAAAAAAATTAAAATAGCTATCTCCCAGTTTCAGCCCCAGAAACAGAGTACTGGCATTTCTGGTATATAAGCATTTAAAAACTTTGTATTGAGAAATAGTAATGACAGAAAAAGAGTAGCAATAGCAGTACAGTACTTTGTGTGTGTGTGTGTGTGTGTGTGTGTGTGTGTGTGTGTGCATTTAATTTGGCTCTCAATTTTGTTGTAATGATTTATATGGAAAGTAGAGAAAGTTCAAACAGTAAATGTGTAGCTGAAAAGTGGCTCCCCAACAGATATCAGGTCCTTATCCCTGTCACCTGTAAATGTTACTTTATTTGGAAAAAGGATCTTTGCAGGTGTGCTCAGGTTAAAGATCTTGAGGTGGGGACATTCTCTTGGGTTGTCTGGGTGGGCCCTACATGCAAACATGTGCATCCTTCTAAGAGACACACAGAGGCTGATTTTATACAGAAGGAAGTTATTGTTAAGATGGAGGCAGAGACTGGATGATGCGGTCACAAACCAAGGAATGCCAGCACCCACCAGAAGCTGGAAAAGACAGGAATAATTTCGGTCCTGGAGCCAGCAGAAGAAGTGAGGCCCTGCCAACACCTGGCTTTGGCTCAGTGATAGTGATTTCTAAAATTTTGTCTCCAGGACTGTATGAAAATATGTTTCTGTCATTTTAAGCCACCAAGTTTGTGGTAAACTGTTACAGCCATCACAGGAAAGTAATCCAGCAAGTAAGCTAGAATACTGGTTGCCGCGAAGTCCATTCCCACTCATGGTGACCTCATGTGTGTCAGAGTAGGACTGCACTCCATAGTGTTTTCAATGACTGTAATCTTATAGAAGTTGATCACCAGGCCTTTTTTCTGTGGCAGCACTGGGTGGATTCGAACCACCAACCTTTTGGTTAGTAGCTGAGACCAAATCTGTGCACCACCTAATCTATGTTTGGTGAAAAATAATTGTTCAATATTATTCTGATTGATTTTCTGAGGAAATAAATGGAAAGTTGGTGTCAAGTAACTTTGGGTACTTCTGCACAATACAGGTATACCCACTTTGTAAAGTGATTAAATTACTAAAATATCTGAAAAGTCCTGGATTTAAGAATCTCAGTATACTACTCTAACTCTTTTACTAAAATTGTTCAATCACTGAAACCCTACTTTTTTTTTTCTATATAAACCCTAATCAAGTCTTTCGACAGTGTGGATCATCACAAATTACGGATAACGTTGAGAAGAATGGGAATTCCAAAACACTTAATTATGCTCATGCAGAACCTGTACATAGAACAAGAGGCAGTCGTTCGAACAGGACAAGGGGAAACTACGTGGTTTAAAGTTAGGAAAGGTGTGCGTCAGAGCTGTAGCCTTTCACCATCCTTATTCAATCTGTATGCTGAGCAAATAATCTGAGAAGCTAGACTATATGAAGAAGAAGACAGCATCAGTATTGGAGAAAGACTCATTAACAACCTGCCATATGCAGATGACACAATCTTATTTGCTGAAAATGAAGAGAATTTGAGGCACTTGCTGATGAAGATCAAAGACCACAGCCTTCAGTGTGGATTGCACCTCAACATAAAGAAAACAAACATCCTCACAACTGGACCAGTAAGCAACATCACGATAAACGGAAAAATACTGATGTTGTAAAGAATTTCATTTTCCTTTGATCCACAATCAACACTTATGGAAGGAGCGGTCAAGAAATCAAATGACATATTGCATTAGGCAAATCTGCTGCAAAAGACCTCTTTAAAGTGTTAAAAAGCAAAGATGTCAAATTGAGGACTAAGGTATAATTAACCCAAACTATACTATTTTCAATTGCCTCGTATGCGTGGGAAAGCTGGATAATGAATAAGGAAGACCAAAGAAGATTTGCTGCCTTTGAAATATGGTGTTGGGGAAGAATATTCAATATACTATGGAGCCCTGATGGAGCAGTGGTTAAGAACTATGGTTGGCAGTTCAAATCCACCAGTCACTCCTTAGAAACTCTATGGGGCAGTTGTACTCTGTTCTATAGGGTCACTACGAGTCAGAATCGACTCGATGGCACACAGAAACAACAATGGACTTCCAGAAGAACAAACAAATCTGTCTTGAAAGAAGTACAGCCAGAGTGCTCATTGGAAGTGCAGATGAGAGACTTCATCTCACATACTTTGGACATGTTATCAGAAGGGACCAGTTCCTGGAAAAGGACATCATGCTTGGTAAAATAGATGGTCAATGAAAAAGAGAAAGACCCTCAACAAGATGGATTGATGCTGTGGCTGCAAGCACGGGCTCAAGCATAACTACAATTGTGAGGATGGTGCAGGACCAGGCAGTGTTTTGTTCTGTTGTACATAGGGTCACTATGAGTCAGAACCAACTAGACAGCACCTAACAACAACAACAACAATCAAGTATTAGCACATTAGAGACATAAAATACATATTTGGGAGAAGGATGCACAGAGATTGTGACTGTTAATGGTATGTGTCAACTTGACTAGGCTATAATTCTCAGTGGTTTGGTAGGTGCTCTTCCACGATGTAAGCACTTTCCATTTTGTGATCTGATGTGAGCAGCAAATAAGTTGAAAGAGGAGTTTCCTTAGGAGTGTGGCCTGCCTCCAGTATATAAATAGATGTTCCAGCAAAGCTTTCTCTCCCTCTCTCTCTCTACTCTTCACACTTCTGTCTGTCCGATCTCCGGTTCTTGAGACATAAGCATGCAGAAACCTCCAGCCTGCTGCCTGACCTGCAAATCTTGGATTTGCCTGCCCCCTCAATCCCATGAGCCTACAGGAGTTCCCAGCCTGCTTCCTGATGTACAGATTTTGGGCTAGCCAGCCCCTGCAGCCCTGTGAGCCAGCACAGGTCTCCAGCCTGCCACCAGACCACACATTTGGGACCTGCCACCCCCTGCCATTCCATGAGTCATTTCTTTGAAGTAAATCTGTCTACATATATTTATATATATGTTTCACTGCTTTTGCTCCTCTAGAGAACCCAGACTAAGACAGTGATGAACAACTGACTGATGAGATCACCCCTCCTAGCAAAAGGCCCTGTACCAGCCTCTAGTGGGAAGGGATTTGGAGATGTTCAGTGGTTTTCAATGTCTGCTTATCCTATTTATTTTAAAAAAGTATGTATATAAGATTTATATGTGTGCCTGAATTCATTTAAAACAGTTATGTCTTGCTGTCTGATAAATTCTTATTTACATGTGGAAATAAAAAGATAAGAAAGCAATTAATATATAGCACATTGGGGAAATTGCAAGTACATACTTAATCACTGGTAAAATTTCATGAGCTAGGGAAAAAAAATTGTCTTAGACTGGATTCTCCAGAGAGGTAAAGCCAGTAAAGTGTATAAATATATATAGAGAGGGAGGTATTTATATTAAGAAAATGGCTCATGCAGTTTTAGAGTCTGGAATGCCCCAAGTCCTCGGATCAGGATAGAGGCTTCTCCTGATTCATGTAGGTGCAAGGGCTGGCAAACCCAAGAGCCGCAGGTCAGAGAGCAAGGGCTCTTACAGGCTGAGAAGATCGACAAATCCCAAGATTGACAGGCAAGACTGCAGGTAAGCTGCTAGCTCAAGTCCCAAGAACTGGAAGTCAGAAGAACAGGAGCCAGCTGCAGGATCCAGAACAAGCAAAAGCCCCCAAGCCTTGCCAGAACATCCACTTTTATTCAGTTGCAGTCCACATGCTCAAGGAATCTCCCTTTCAACTGATTGACTACTCATAACAGGTTCAATCATGTGGGTGATCACTTACCAAATCTCAACAAGGAAGTGTTCACAGCATTATATGACTGCCAAAACACTGAGAATAATGACCCAGCTAAGTTAACATACAATCTTAACCATCACAAAAATGATGATCTGAAAATGTCTACACTCTAAAGAATGGATGCCATTCTTAGGAATTTGGCTTTTAACCCAAAAAATGATGACAACTGAATGTGTGATTGTTAGTAGAAAATACCATGTTTCATTTTGGTTTTTGAGAAATAATTTTAGCAGCAGTGTGAAGAATGTACTGGAAGGAAATAGGAAAATGCTATGATATCCATTAGAAGAATTACAGTTGCCTGGGCAGTAAAATGTGTATTTCTGAACTCATGCAGCAAGAGAGGATATGTAAAGGAGGAAGAAATGATGGGATTTAATCACTGAATGTGTGAGGAATGAGGGAGAGGGAGTTGTTTAGATGAGCAACGTATTTCTGGATTTAATAAATGTATGTAGAGAACCAAAAACCAAAACTAAACTCGAGCCTTCGAGTAGATCCTGACTCATGGTGACTCTATAGGACAGAGTAGAACTGCTCCATAGGGTTCCAAGGAGCTGCTGGTGGATTTTAACTGCTAGTAGCCAGACTCTTAACAACTGTGCCACCATATAAGAATACCTATTTAAAAGCATAGAAAATTCAATAAGCAGTTTAGCGAGTAAATAAATGGGATTTTGGAGTGTGCAACTGAGTTCAGTTTCAGGCAGGCAGACTTTATGGTACCTCTGGTTTTAGGTTCCATAAAGATGGGAAACTCGATACAGAGTTTGAGAGCTGTAGTAGGTTGAATAATGCCCACCCCCTAAATGTCCATGTCCTAATCTCCAGAATCTGTCAATATATTACCTTACATGGAAAAAGAGACTTCGAAGATGTGATTAAGTTAATGATATTGTGATGGAAGACCGCCTGGATTATCTAGGTGGGCACAATGTAATCATAAGGATCCTTGTAAGGGGTGGTGGAGCAGGAGCGTTAGAGGTCCTAGAGGAGAAGGCAATGTGATGATGGCACATTGGAATGATGGGTGAGTGGAATGATGAGGTTGGAGTGATGTAAATACAATCCAAGGAATTCTGGTAGCCTACAGAAGTTGTGTCTTGGAAGAAGTACAACCAGAATGCTCCTTAGAAGCAAGGATGGTGAGACAACGTCTCACATATTTTGGACATGTTATCAGGAGGGATCAGTCCCTGGAGAAGGACATCATGTTTGGTAAAGTAGAGTCAGCAAAAGAGAAGAAGACCCTCAATGAGATGGATTGACACAGTGGCTGCAACAATGGGCTCAAGCATAGCAACAATTGTGAGGATGGCACAGCACTGGACAATGTTTTGTTTTGTTGTGCGTTGGATCACCATGAGTTGGAACCAACTTGATGACACCTAACAACAACATGGAAGTTGGAACAAACGCAAGGAACAGATTCTACTCTGGAACCTCCAGAAGGAAATAGCCTGTGGACACCTTGATTTTAGCCCCATAAGATTAATTTTGTACTTCTAAGATCCAGAACCGTAAGAGAATAAATTTGTAGTGTTTTAAGTCAATTAAGTTTACAGTAATTTGTTACAATAGCAACAGAAAATTAATTCAAGAATAAATAGTTAAGTTTGGGATTCATCATTAAGTTTCATTATATGAGTAAGATACATACATGAAATCATAAGAGAATTATAGATGTTTATATTAATTAATGATGTATCTTTTTAATTAATTAGTTTTCCAGAAAACCTTAAAGTATTCCTTAGGCATTGATTAACTGATTTATAATATGTGACTCTGTATGTATTGATGACACTCCCAAATTAAATCAAATTTCCCTATTACAGTATCTGTATCTTTCATAGCACTTATTAACGTTTTATAACTATAATAATAATAATCATGAAATTTTGTAACTATTATTTTGTGACTACTTGATTGATGCCTGTCTCCCCCACTAGAATGTAACATTTATAAAAGCTACAAATGCACCAACATCCACTCATTATTACATCCATTTGTCCAGCACAGCACTAGAGAATAAGCAAGTATTTGCTGATGAATCAATCTGATTCATTGGTCTCAAACTTCCCTAAGGAATAATCAGATAATGTACTTTGCTCAGGTAAGACAGACTGAAGATTATGTATATCTGTGATTCATGCGCTTTCTCTTGAAAAAAAAAAAAAATATATATATGAATGTAAATAGTTGCACGACTTTATTTTCTCATTTAATTTGCTCTAATTATTTTTTTAATTCATCTTTTATTTTATTATGAGTAGACACTTAATAGATCCATGCTGGTGCAGTGGTTAAGAACTATGGCTACTAACTGGCTGCTAACTATAATAAGGTTGGTAGTTCGAATCCACCATCTGCTCCTTGAAAGCCCTATGATTTCTAATCCGTCCTATAGGATCACTAGGAGTTGGAATCCACTAGACAGCAATGAGTTTGTTTGTTTTTTAGACTTTTAATGCAAAGCACAAAAGTGTCCAGACATCATAAACTGGTGACCAAAGTGTGATTTGTTTTTGTTTTACAAAATGGTTTAAATCATATAATAATATTTCTTAGTAGATATCGTATCTCTCTCTCTCTGTCTATGTATATATACATATGCCATTTTAGTTAGAGATCTCAACGCAAGCAAAGCAGTGATCACTTCTTTTGGCTATTACTCTCCTGACTTGCACTTTACATTCTAATACGGCACTGCTTGGAGTATCCCATGTACACTGTGCTGTTTATTTGTTTGTTTTCTTCTGTGTCTTTGATGCCTGTTTGGAATGTCTCTCTTCTTACTCTCTGTCTTAATCATCTAGTGCTGCTCTAACAGAAATACCCAAGCCATGTGTCTTAGTTATCTAGTGCTCCTATGAAAGAAGAGCCCAGGTGGCACAGTGCTTAAGCGTTTGGCTCCTAACAAAAGGTCAGCAGTTCAAATCCACCAGCTGCTCCTTGGAAACTCTATGGGGTAGTTCTACCCTGTCCTATGGGGTCACTATGAGTTGGAATCAACTCGACAGCAAGGGGTTTGTTTGTTTGTTTGTTTGTTTTTGGTTTGCTATGACAGAAATACCAGAATTGGATAGCTTTAACAAAGAAAAATTTATTCTCTCACAGTCTAGGAGGCTAGAAGTCTGAATTCAGGGGGCCAGCTACAGGCGGAAGACTTTCTCTCTTTGTCTGCTCTGGGGGAAGGTCCTTATCATCAATCTTCCCAGGTCGAGGAGCTTCTCAGCACAGGGTCGCTAGTCTAAAGGACATGCTATTCTTCTGGCTCTTGTTTCTTGGTGGTATGAAGTTCCCATGTCTCTCTGCTGGCTTCTCTCTTCTACATTTCAAAAGAGATTAATTTAAGACACAACCTAATCTTGTAGATTGAGTCCTGCCTCAGCATAACTGCCTCTAATACTGCCTTATTAGCATCATAGAGGCAGGATTTACAGCACATAGGAAAATCACATCAGATGACATATTGATGGACAGTCACACAATACTGGCAATCATGGCCTAGCCAAGTTGACACACAGTTTTGGGGGACACCATTCAATCCATAACACTCTCTGTCTGCATAATGTTTCCTGATTCTTTAATACTTAATTCAAGGGTTGTCTCCATCTCAATTTCTTTCCTTATCTTCTCTGTCCCCATAAACACACACACACACACACACACACACACACACACACACTCCAGGTTGAGTGAGGTATCTGCTTCTGTGCTCTCTTACATCCTGCAGCCTTTTCCATAGCAACAATTGTGTGGTGACATTTTCTGTGTAGGTGACTTCCCACCCTACTGGACTCTAAGAGGCTTGAGAGTACACACTATCTTATTTACAATTTTGAACGCTTCTGATCCAGGGCCTGCATTTACTGGGCACTCAATATAAAATTGTTAAACTCAACTAATCAGATCACACGGAGTCATGAGCCTGAAAAACAACAAACATATGTGGCTTAGTAGTCTCAATAGAAATAAATGTGACATTGAGTCTAAACCAAAAGCCAAGCACTTCCTTCACAGAAGAGTCCCTCAGGTTCTACATATTCTTATTTTAGACACTGTTAAAAAAAAAGTTGCTTGCTTATCTGATTTCCTAGCACACAGAAAATTAAAAGCAGCAAATTGGAAGGAGTAAGAGGGCGATGCTAGAGGCAAGCATAGTAACAAAGTTATGGCTGCTGACTGGAGGTTAGGCAAAGGTGATACTAATGTGCAAACAAAGCACTTTTTTTTTTTTTTTTCAAAAATTAAATCATGGGTACTAGCCTAGGGTATGTTCTCTGATTAAGGAGAAATTAAACTAGATTTTTTTTTAAGACAGCTATAAAATCCCATAGTATTTGGACATTACCTATATACCTCTAAATAATCCACATACTAAGGGAGAAATGGCAAAAATAGCAGCAAATATTCTGAACTAAAAAATAAGAAAAAATACAACACAGTAAAATTGTTGGATATAGCTGTAAGACGGCATACGGAAAATGCATACCTTAAATTAACATATTTGAAAATAAAACTAGGCTAGAAAAAGAACACTTCAAATTAAATAAAAGAAGAGGCAATAATAAAGAAAAGAGCAGGGATCAATGAAATAGAAAAACTACTTAACAATTAAGGAAATCAACAAAGCCTAAACTAGTTTCCTTACAAAGTTTACCAAAATCAACTTACCTCTAATTACTGATTGAGCTAACGGTACTGCTTCAATTACAGATCTCTGGACTCTACATATGTAATCAAACTCTTTCAAAAAGATTACCTTTTATTTATTAATTTAATAATATGTATTTAGTACCTCCTCTGTACCAGTGAATAAAAGAAAAAAGAGTTCTGACTTTAAAGATCTTACATTAAGGCAGAAGACAGAAAATAAGCAATTTAAAAAAAAACAAAAAGCATAGCCATCAAACAAATATAAAAATCAAACAAACCAGAAAACACTGCTTTTCACCCAGGGAGGGTGGTCACAATGTGTATGAACACTGCAAAGTCAAGGGAGAAACAGAGGAGTGAATGAATACTGGATTTGCAGATCAGTGCTCACCTTGAGAAGGGCAGACTTCCCCAGTAGGGAGCAGATGGAAAAGAAATGTGTAGTCAGGGAATGAGACACTGACTAAATAGAATTAGTTCCAAAATGTTTCAATATAAAAAGGGGAGTTTCCTAGACAGCTGTGGCTCTAGATCAGAAATATGAGGTCAAGGGGAATTTATTGCTTATTAGACATGGGGGATACTAGGGAATATTCCAGGAAATGAAGAAATTATGATCCATCAGAGAGATATAGTAATGTCCTTGAGAAGATGAAAGGAAATAGGAGGACCGCAGTCCATTGTAAGTGGATGATTTAAATGTCTGGAAATTTGCCTTAATTGTATTTTTTTCATTTCCTCCCACCCCCAGCAAATTGAGTGTGAATGCCTTTGTTATTGTCCGGATACCAGGTTTGCGGTTGAGACTATACTGCTTCAAAAGGTGCTACATAGATTGGATTTCAAAAGCAAACTTGTTGTGGTCAAGTCGATTTCAACTCACAGCGACCCTATAGGACAGAGTAGAACTGCCCCATAGGGTTTCCAAGGAGTGGCTGGTAGATTCGAACTGCTGACCTCTTAGCAGCTGAGCTCTTAACCACTGTACCACCAGGGCTCCTAGATTAGATTAATGGAGAATATATGCTTTGATCTAAATAACTTAAGTATTTAGACTTCTCATGTTTGACATGGGGCTACAGTGAATCTGCACATGGCCTATTTAAAATATTAAATTATGAAGCAAGACAGAAAAAAGCTTTCAGAAAAAAAAGGAAATACAATAGGAAGCTTGATCGGCCAATATACTTATCTCCACAAATCCCCCACCCAGTCCTACTCCACAGCTCTGCACGTGGCTATGAATAGTGCTAGTTTCTGTGGGGAGTGGATAGCCTCAGAAAAGATTTGATACATCACCTAAATTTAGGACCATATAAGCTGTTTGTGCAAACTTTTCTCTGTGAGTTAAAGGTGAATTGGGACATCGCCTGTGTCCATTAGTTTGGGATGAGCCCTCTGACCAGTACAATCCTCTCGGACACTATAGTAGTATGTTACCCCAGCTATGGCTATAGAATGATAGGGTCAGGGATCTCAGTTGCCTTAGAAAATAATTTCACATTACTGAAGGAATAAATTCCAAATGAATTAGCATCGTGCCAAAGGTCATACAATCTGGGCCTATAGGTTTGCCTACTCTCTTTAGGTTCTTTACCATTGGACAGTGGTCCTCAAACAGGGGCACATATGACTGAGCATGTGAAGATGCTCAACTTTCAAACATGCAATTTTGTAAAAATAATCTGTATCTATTAAAAATACATCTTCCTAGAAAAGTAGTTTGGAGTATCCTACTTCTCCATCAACAACCTCTTTTCTCAAATTTTACAAAGAATGGCATGCTTCCTACTCACTTTTATTTATTTATGATATTTTATCATCAGAGTGACAGTTACGTGCAGTTTGCAAGGGTCAGTTTGGACTATGTTTGTTTTTCTTGTTTACTTATTAATATTGGAGACTTTCATTCTCAATTTGAATGATGTCATGGATTGAATTGTGTCCCCCAAAAAATGTGTGTAGCAACTTGGCTAGGTCATGATTCCTAGTATTGTATAATTGTGTTATCTGATGTGATTTCCTTATGTGTTGTAAACTCTATCACTATGATGAGGTTATATGTGATCTCCTTAGGTGTTGTAAATCCATCACTGTGATGAGGTTATACTGATGAGGTTTATAAGATTAGATAGTGTCTTAATGCAGTCTCTTGAGATATAGAAGACAGAAGCGAGCAGAGACACATGGGAACCTCATACTACCAAGAAAGCAGTGCCAGGAGCAGAGCGCGTCCTTTGGACCTGAGGTTCCTGTGCAGAGAAGCTCCCAGACCAAAGGAAGATTGATGACAGGGACCTTCCTCCAGAGCTGACCGAGAAAGCATTCCTCTGGAGCTGATGCCCTGAATTTGGACTTGTAGCCTACTGGACTGTGAGAGAATAAACTTCTCTTTGCTAAATCCGTCCACCTGTGGCATTTCTGTTAGAGCAGCACTAGATGACTAAGACAAAACATAAACTATATGGTCAACCTAACTATGGTGCATTACCATAGAAGGCAACTAACTCTGATGCACCTACGGATACAAATAAAATTTATAAGATTGGTGCTCAAAATGAATGACACCAATGACTGGCTAATAAATCCTCTTGTTCAGGTTTCCCATTATTCCAACATGATGGAAGGAAAAATCTGATAGGTGGAAGGAAAGATCACATAGCTATCTTAAAGACAGATAGCTACGTGATTGTTGGCGTGTAACTACTAAGAATTTCGAAGAACTGAGTAACCTTGCTCTAATGAGGCAGTTTCCATTACCCTCCATTTATTTATGTGAACGTATTTTGTCTGCATGTATCTAAAAGAAAAGAAAAATATACGGGAATAAAATTGTTGTTGAAAACTGTCTCATTCTAGTAATAAGTAGTAAATACCCTTGTGCATGTGATAAAATAAGCCCTATTAATCTCATTAAGGGATTTATTTTAAGAAAATTTAAAATCATTATAATAAATATTTAATAAAATTTGTCATATAAATGTATTATTTTAACTAATTATGTGCTATTAATAATCATAGGAAACCCTGGTGGCATAGTGGTTAAGAGCTACCACTGCTAACCAAAAGGTAGGCAGTTCAAATCCATCAGGCGCTCCTTGGAAACACTATGGGGCAGTTCTACTCTGTCCTATAGGGTTGCGATGAGTTGTAATCAACTTGATGGCAAAGAGTTTTGGTTTTTTTTTTTTTGGTTTAATAATTATAAGGAGCCCTGGTGGTGCCGTGGTTAAGAGCTCAGCTGTTAACGAAAATGTCGGCAGTTCATATCCTACAGCCACTCCTTGGAAACCCTGTGGGGCCGTTCAACTCTGTCTTATAATGTTGCCGTGAGTCGGAATGGACTAATAATTATAACGATAACTCGATCCCAAAAAACTTTGTCAAAACTTAGACTCTTATGATCACAGAAAATTGTTGGTCTTTTCCTATGTTCCTGATTCTAAAGTTTTGTTTATTTATAGTTGTTTTCCTAATAAATTTATTTAAAGCAACAATATATTTTTTTGTGTTTGAACTGCAGGCCATAACTTGAAAAGTGTTTTCATTTGTTGATTTATCATTTTCTATAAAATTAGTCAGATACAAAAGTAGTAACAATAGTAAATTAACCACCTTATTCAAATGATCCATTGGAGAAAAGATCTGGCAATCTGCTCCCTTAAAGTTTATGGCCTAGAAAACCCTACGAGACCGTTCTACTCTGTCATATGGGTTTGTTATGAGTCAAAACACATGGCACAAAGTTAATCAAGGTTAAAAATTATTCAAATTTTGACTTATTTGTTTGATTTGCCTTTTTCTCTAAATAATTTTAAGCAAAAATCTCATGGGTCAAGACATTTCACCAATGTATACTTGTCTTTCAGGACATAGATATTTTTTCACATAATCATGATGTTCTGTTATCACATTTCCCTTATTTCCTCCAAACTGTCTTTCTCTTCTTCCTTTAAACCACATCATTTAGCATGATACCTTAGTCTCTAATTTAGTGTTTCTATAAAAAATACAGAGTACCTAGTTAAATCTGACTTTCAGATAAGCAATGATACTACTTTAGTATGAGTATATCCCATGCAAAATTGGGAACATAAGTACACTAAAAAAGTATTTGCTTTTTATCTGAAATTCAGATTTAACTAAGTGTCCTGTAATTTTGCTTCCTAAATTTGGCATTCCTTCTCTATTTAGTTTTTGGTTAAGAAGTGAAAATTGTATGTATTTTTCACATACTGAACACAATATTTACAGAATTAAATAAATCTTCTGAAGATATTTTTATGTCTGTTTATATTAGTTTTCTTCATTATTTATCAAATAACATGCTACAGTATTTATATAAACCAAAAAAAAAAAAAAACCAAATCCATTGCTTTCAAGTCTATTCCTACTCACAGCAACCCTATAGGACAGAGTAGAGCTGCCCCGTAGGCTTTCCAAGGCTGTGATCTTTATGGAAGCCGACTGCCACATCTTTGTCCCAGTGTGTTTGAACCACTGAACTTTTGGTTAGCAGCCAAGAACTAGCCACTGCACCACCTGTGTTTATTTAAATAAGTGGTTCAGGACGGTGCAAACAGTTAAGTACTTAGTTATCAACCTAACGTATGGAGGTTTGAATCCATCCAGAAGCACCTCTGAAGAAAGGCCTGGAGATCTACTTCTGAAAAATCAGCCATTAAAAATCCTGTGGGACACAGATCTACTTTGACACACATGGGATTGTCATGAGTCAGAATCAACTTGATAGCAACTGGTTTGGTTAGTATTTCTCTTTTAATAGTCACTTAGATTTTACAGATACTTTTCTATCATTCATTTTAAAAATTTCACAAGGTATATTCCTGCACAAGTTCTTTTGGGTATATGGGTAAATATTTCTCAATAGTAAATAGTAGAATGGCAAGTTTAGAGTCAAAATTCAGGCATTTTTTATTTTAATAAATACTGACTTACCTTTCAGAATGTTTCAGTCACAGATTCAAATTATTTACATTTTGGGCTTTAGTAGTAAAAACCTTTTAATTTGTATTTTTCTGATCCATGATGAGGTTGACCATCTTTTCAGATTATTACTGGTCATTTGTATTTTATTTACTAATGTTTTAAAATTTTTATTTGTAGGTTTATATATATATATATATATATAATATATATATATATATGTATATATATATATATATATATATATAATATATATATATATATATATATGAGAGTAATAGTTGTTATAAACATAGCCAGTGTTTTCTTGGAGACTGCTTCTTGTTATGTAACTTTGTTTCTGGTATCCTTTGCTTCATAGGTGTTTAAAAGTAAATGCTATAAAATTTAGCAGTAGTCTTTTTTATGAATTTTGTTGATAGTGTCTTGAACAAGAAGATACCTGTGTAGGCTGAATAATAGCCCCCGACGTTCTACACATCTGAATCTTCAGAACCTGTGAGGAGATTATATGGCAAAAGAGATTTTGCAGATACGATTAAATTAAGGATTTTGAGATGAGGAGATTATCCTGGGTTATGGGTGGGGCCGATGTAATCACAGGGGTCCCTGTAACAGAGTAGCGCGCACGGAGACAGAAGCAGAGAGAAATTTGCCACGCTGCAGGCTTCGAAGATAAAGTTGTCATGAGACACAGAATGTGAGGAATACAACTCTAGCAGCCCGGAAAAACAAGGGAAGAGATTATCTCCTACAGCCTCCAGAGGGTGCTGAAACCCATTTTGGACTTGGACCTCCAGAACAAAAAGAGTAAGTTTGTGTTATTTTAAGTCATTACATTTGTGGCTGTAGTAGGAAACTAATACAATGCCTATTCCAAATTTGTAAAACTTTCCTTTATTGTCAACTAAAGATTTTGTAATTTTTTTTTAACACTTTAAACTAGATAACTAGTTGTCAGCTTTGTAACTTATATACTTTTGCTCTACTTCTCCAAATAAATAGCTATTGCTCCATTGTTAATTATTGGGCATGCCTTTCCTTCATTAAATTTAATTTCCAATGTTTACTGTATTTACATATATTCATTAGGTTGTTTCCAAATTCTCTCTGCTATGTCTTTCATCTATTTACACATTATTGTGATAATAAAGCCAAAAAACCCATTGTCATCAAATCGATTCCCATTCTGACTCATAGCGACCCTATAGGACAGAGTAGAACTGCCTGCCCCATAGGGTTTCCAAGGAGCAAATGATAGATTCAAACTGCGACATTTTGGATAGCAGTTAATGCTTAACCACTACACCACCAGGGCTTCTTTGTCATAACAGGGCAAAGTGTATATATTTGTGTCTTTATATAATATTTGATATCTGATAACATAAAATTCCTTCATTGTTTTTCTCTGACAAACACTCTTAGATATTCTTGTATTTTTTTTTTTCAGGAAAAAAAGAATTAGTTAAATATTGATTATTTAAAAAAAAAGATAGGTTAATGGTCATAAGGGGTTTGTCTTTTAACACTTTCTTTCAAAGAGAAGACATTTGTTCTTTTTATTTTTTGAAATGGTCGTCAATACTTAAAATACTTCTTCTTTTTCCCTCTGTTTTGAACTGTCCACTGATTGTTGATATTGTTGGATGCCTTTGAGTAAATTCTCAACTTATAGTGACCTCATGTATGAGTAGAAGTGCCCCACAGGTTTTTCTAGGCTGGAGCAGGTTGCCAGGTCTTTCCCTCAAGAAGCTTCTGCGTGCATTTCAGCCACCAACCTTTCAGTTAACGGCCCAGTACTTAACTTTGCACCACCAAGGCTTCTTTCACTGATCTTCAGAGCCAGTGCTTTGAATTTTAACTTATGCTTTCAACCTCTTACATTTTTTTTTAAATTGTGCTTTAGGTAAAAGTTTACAGCTCAAGTTAATTTCCCATACAAAAACTTACACACATTGTGTTACGTGACATTAGTTGCAATCCCCACAATGTGACAGCATACTTCCCCTTTTCACCCCGGGTTTCTTGTGTCCATTTTTTATATTATGTTTTCAGAGACTTTACCAAATCAATCTGCCATTATAAAAATGTGGACATTTTCAGAACACGTATTTGTGGTAAAATCTGATATGGCTGGCTTTATTCTTCCAGCATGGGTATCCCTGGCCAGGCTGAGAGCAGAAGGTCAGGCACTCAGCACGCCCCTGTGAAGAGTCGGCCTCATAGCTAAGTCTGTTCCCTGGTTTCCCTTTTCAAAATACATTTAACAGTTTCTAGTCCATGGAGAATTCTCTTATTTGGCTTACAATGAGTCTATATATAAACTCTTACATTTGTAGCATGCGTTTTACCTACAGTATATCCTTTTCTTATTTTCTACATGCTATTTGCCTGGGCACGTATTCCTGCATATTCTCCATCTGTAAATTTTAAACCAGGATTAATAGTTCATAAAAAAAATCTTTGAAATTTTGCGATTATTCTTATCTAGACATGGTGCGTTTGTTTGTTTTTAGCTGTTACATTTCACAACGAATGTCTTTGGAATTTTTTTGACTTCTTTGGAATTTTCTGCTTCTTCATTAAGTGACTCTTTTTTTTTTTTAATATGTGATTTTTGTCTAATTGTGTAGTCATATTTAGCTTCCTTTTAGAAAATGAGTTAATGAGTTAAAAAAGCCATGCGGGCCCAGTAAATTAAAGGATTAGATCTCACACTGTCTTTCCATTTTCTTTCAGGTCCCATGTCTAGTTAGTCTCTGTATTTTGTTTTGAGTCAATCGTTATCAGTTATAATGAAGAGAAAATAATCTGTATTATATATATTCTTAAATATATGAGGATAAACGTGTACACACTGTTTTCTTAAATTTAAAATATATATTTTGCATGTGAATGTAGTATTTATGCATATACGGTCTGCTGTGCATTAGAATCAACTTGACAGCAATGGGTTTGGTTTATGGTTTTCATGCATGTATGTCATATATTTATCTTGAACTTATGTGTGTATTTTTATCTTTTTAAAGAGCCATCTTAAATTTTAGTTATCAATTCTACTGTTTTGGTTAATTAATTTCTCTTTATATCTTTGCAAAATTGTCTGTTCTATTTATTGCTTTATTTTGTTCTTTCCCTAGATTCCTGATACTTACGTTCTATCCATTTAGTTTTTATTCTTTTTTTCCTAATAAATTTCTTTAAAGCAACAGTATTTCCTCTGTGAAGTATGGGCCATAACCTACAAAGTTTTTAATTTTTTTTTAAATAAAAATAATTAAATATAGAAGTAGAGAAAATAGTAAATTAGGCCCCATACGCATGGCACAAAGGTTCAAAAATTATGCAAATATTGACTCAGTTGCTTCATGTGTTGTCTTTTCTCTAAAGACTATTCAGCAAATATCCAAGATCAAACATTTCATCAACATAATTTATTTATCTTTCAGGGCATAGATATTTTCACACATAACCATGATATTCTGTTGTCACAATTCCTTGATTTTCTCCAGACTGCCTTTTTAAAGTTGATGTATTTGAGTCAAAACTTAAACAAGGTCCAAACATTGCATTTGTTTGTTAGATGTCATAAGTCAGAGCAGACTTATCCTATTTTCCTCTAGCATAGAAATATGTTTAAGTTGCCTAAAAGAATGTTCCACATTCTGGCAGTTTCTACTGTTTTCTTATGAAGTCATTTAACATGTTTCTTATTCCCTGTATTTGATTTAAAAATGGAAGTTAGCTCTAGAGATGTGATTATCAATATTAGCATGAATACTTCACAGACATTCCCTTTGATTCATGTTACTCCACACCAGGAAACACGAAATATCTTGTTGCCTCACCTCTGAAGAAATAAAAATTCAATAGAGGGTCAGGAAATGACAGTTTTACCTTCCCATTTTGAAGTTCACATCAAACATTCATCTAAAACTTCATTCATTACTGATTGTTTCTTGAAACAATTACTTTCAAAGGCATCATCGATTGCTGATTTTCGAATGTTATCATTTACTTCACATTTTGGCTTCTCTGAAATATCTATTTTTGGGTTCTTTCCAAATTAATTTTTACTTCCTAAAAATAGAATTTTTTTTCCTCATTCTATGCTGAGATCTCAGTTTTTATTTTATATCCCCTTGCTGTCTACCTGTAAAAGATTAGTTTTTTTTTTTTATAATTCTGATCAGTGTTCATCTTTCAAAGCTTGTACAAGTTTCTAAATTTCCTTTACAGCTTTTTAAATCATTAGGTTACTGTTTTTGTTTGTTTTGTGGCCACATGAATCTGGTATCTGTTCATTTTACAGTGAAATTTTATTAGGTAAAAATTATGTTTTGTCTTTTATAATGTTTTTGGGTTTGATTTTAGTCTATTTTTGTTTCCTGTGTCTAAATGAGATAGGCTTCCTGTGCTGTGAGAAAACCATTAATCCAAATGATTTCATATATTCCATTTTCAATACAGAGCCCTGGTGGAACAGTGGTTAAGAGCTTGGCTGCTAACCAAAAGTTCAATAGTTTGAATCCGCCAGCTGCTCCTTGGAAAACATATGGGGCAATTCTATTCTGTCCTATTGGGTCACTATGAATTGGAACTGACTTGATGACAACAGGTTTATTTTCCTTTATTTTCAGTACATATTTCTATTTTTATTCTTCATTAATCAAACACTCTATAGGGTCACTATGAGTCGGAATTGACTCTATGGCAATGAGTTTTTTTCTTTTTGGCATTATACATAAGTATTTTTTTTTTTTTTTAATGTTCACAGGTATATTTGGATAGTTGTTCTGTTATTATTTTCTACTTATGTTGCATTAATGTAGTGATGTCATTGGATCTGGCCTATCTAATTTATCTTATTTTTAATGGGTTGAGATATTCTTCATAGACTGAACATTGCGTCTAGTAATCATCTTTTTTCAGGTTATGATCTTGGTCCTCATACTTAAAAAAGATTTTACTTTGCTATAGAGTAGAATCCTATAGCTTTTTACTGTGTTGTAAGTATTTGCCAATGAAAATTCTGATGACACCTATTCTCATTCCTTTGAATATTACCATTTGTCATGGATTGAATTGTGTCCCCTAAAAACATGTGTATCAGTTTAGCTTGGACATGATTCCCAGTACTGTGTGATTGTACACCATTTTGTGATCCGATGTGATTTTCCTATGTGTTATAAATCCTATCAGTATGATGTGAATGAGATGGATTAGTGGCAGTTATGTTGATGAGATCCACAAGACTAGATTTTTGTCTAAAGCCAGTCTCTTTTGAGATTAAAAGAGAGAAATGAGCAGAGAGACATGGGGACCTCATAACACCACAAAAGTAGTGCCAGGAGAAGACTGTGTCCTTTGGACCCAGGTCTCTGTGCTGAGAAGCTCCGAATCCAGGGGAAGATTGATGACAAGGACCTTCCTTCAGAGCCTACAGAGAAAGCCCTTCCCTGGAGCTGACACCCTGAATTTGAACCTCCAGCCTACTTGACTTCGAGAGAATAAACTTCTGTTAGTTAAAGCCATCCACTTGTGGTATTTCTGTTATAGCAGCACTAGATGACTAAAACACTATTCCTCCTCTTTGCAAACTTCTTTGGATTTTAATTTTGTTCTCAGTGTTCTGAACAACATTCTTTGGTCTCTGTCCATCTGTTGACATCTTTTTGGGAGCATTGCTTAATCTATTTTCCTCCATGAAGAGAGGTGTTGGTTTCCACCCCTTGACTGGAGGTTCTCTCATATCTCTCACCTGACTCTCTGATAGTCTGGGTAGATGAGAGGCCAGTACTAAGGACTCTTCTCATTCATTTACCTCACTGTTTCGCTTCAATTTCATGTATTTCCTCTAGGCCAGAGAATTTTCTTATTCTCTGAAATAAAAACTGCTGAGTCACAAATATTCCAAATTTATTGTCTTGAGCATATATTCTATATATTTCAGGCCTTTGCCTATTGAAACTCAGAACTATTTTTCTTAGGATGTCTTATCGCTTTAATTATTTTTCACAAAATCTTCAGTAGAAAAGAGAAAATGTACATGTAAAGTTAAGGACTAATACATATTAAAGCTTGTTTAGCAGTGAAGGCTGTGCTAAGATAGTGTCTTAAACCACAAATGTCCAAAGTGATTGCATACATTAAAGTCTACTGTATCCGTCTAATCATTACAGTGTTCTTCCTTTAAACTTTCTATTTTCCAAATAACATCTATGAGATATCATACTTTATATATTGAACCTGGTAAAGTATTGCATCTTTGTGAATCTAATTGTATTATCTTCTCAAGAACTTAAAATTGCAATCAGTAATTCTAGTAAATCTCCATTTGTGTCCGGAATCAAGACCATGTAAATTGGGGAGCTGTGTTTGTGTGCTGAGAAGGAGAGAAAGTCAGTTTACAGAGAAAAGAAGGAGCAGACATACAAAGTGGCACAGTGATGACAGGTCATGTCGCTCCAGGGGGAGAGAGAGACTGATGAACTGGATGCTATGATCCTTGCTAGATTTCCACATATTGTTTCTCAGCCCTCAGGAGGCCTGAATGTACTGCTTGTCCTTGGGGTCCATGAAACACTGTTATATCTTTTACTTGCATCCTTTAATACATTTCTGCCTTCTCTTTTCTTTTCTTTTTTTTTTTTTCTGGTTTGAGGCATTTTAAATTCTGGTCTTTAATGTGCCAAGAATTAACCTTGATTAGCATAAATATTACTTGCAGCTTACATTGCAGAGTGAAGACTTTATGAGGCTGTGTATAGCACAATGCATAGGTACAAAAGCAAAAAAATAACTTAGGCAAAAATAGCAGATTCTATTTGTAGATTTTAGGCCCTTGGTATGTCAACTTTAATTTTAATTCTATTTTTTATTTTATTTCTAACTTCTACTGAGTAAAATTGATTAGACTATCAGCAGTTTCTCAAATCTTTTATTACTGATGGCATGACGTTACCCTGTTACTTTTGGGAGACAAAAAGAACTAAGGGGTAAATATTCTAAATCAAATAAAGGCTGTAGAGGCAATTGTATATTGCCAGCATATATTTTAATAGTTCAGTCACTTTTCTTATCAAAATAAATCAAAATGGAAATAGTATCTCTAAAGGCAACAAGGTAGATTTGATTTTATTAAAGTCATACAGTTCCATATTTTATACTAAGCAAAGCATTAATCATTTGTTAAAAAAAGAATCTTTGTGAATGTGTATTACAACTGTGTAGTATAAATATGATTAAGGAACACAAATAATGTTAGAGGGTTTTGAAATATAAACTCATTGTTTTATGCATCAGCTCCTCAATATATGTTTATAATATGCATTCTATGTTAATTTATAATACTTTGTTATTAATTTGTTTATATTAATAAGTATATTAACTATTGTGAAGGTTACAGCATCTCTGCATTGTTCACAGCACAGGACAGATATTATGGTCAGTTGAACTATAGCTTCAAATTATGATTCCACTACTTACTAGTTTATAGTTCCAGGAAAGTTACTTAAATCCTCCAAGTTTTGGTGTCTTCACAGTGTTCTTGGTGTTATTGTATTAATTTTATAATATAATGCTTGTAAAATATGATGTAGCACAGGGCCTGACATATAGTATGTGTTTCATAATTGATTATTGATATTATTAATTATTAGTTGCCTACCTGCTACTTGACAATACATTATATATCATTTAATTTGGGTGGCAATTAAGTTTTTAAGTTTTTAATCACCTCCTGTATTAATCAGGATTCAATCAGAGAAACAAAATTAGATATCAATATAGATTATACAGACATTTATATACTACATAAGTATAGATCTATACTTACTAATTTATCTCTGTATCAAAATCAATCTGTCCATCTATTTAATCTATCATCTGTCTGCCTAAAGATATATATATATACATTTCTTTTTTTTTTTTTAATGAGGAATTAACCATATAAATTTGTGGGCAGTTGTTAAATAGTATCATCATCTCTGATGGTGGAGTTTGAAGTCTGCTGGACAAGTAGTCACGAGGGGAAGAAGTAGGTAAAGTAGGGTAGAGCAAGGATAAGCTGTAACCCAGGAACCTAAGCCAAAACCCATGGGGACAGAGCAGAAACGGTGTTAGTCTCATACAACCTATAACTGTATAACTATGAGGAGGTGAGTGCCCTTCAAGAGAAGCTGGTGCTCTTTGCAGTGGACTAAATACATACCTGGCTAAGGAGTCAGAGAAGCTGAAGGAGGATCTAGGAGAAAGTGAAAGAAGTGCAGGCCTGCCTGCTGCCCCATGCTGGTGAGGTGAGCCAGTAGATAAGTGGCAATGTCTGTCAGTTACAGCAGCCATTAATGACCCAACTCCAAATAATACGGTTAAAAAAAATATGGCTGCAGGTTCACTTCAACCCTCCATATCTCTTTAGGACAAAAAGGGGAGGAAATTTGGGAAATGTAATTCAGGCTAACCCAGTCACACATTACAAAGCCACCACAGTTCACCCCTTGTTAAATCAGCATTTATGTACATATCTTTAAACCATACTTAATTTCCAAATTAAAAAAAAATAGCAGAGGCATGCTTCCACCCAACATGATGAGACTTTCCCACATACACCCAAAGGCACCCTAATCCTTTTTCTAAAAGAAAATATAAAGAACCTTTTTATCTTTGGTGATATTCTTTCTTTCTTTCATTTATTTTTTCCTAATTGATTTCCACTTCCTCTTTGGTATTCTATTGATTAAATCCTGAAATGTATAATTAAGTAGTCTTAACACATCTTATGAGGAGATCGAGGAGTGGGAAAAGGTAAAAATATTTGTGAGATATATACATATACATATATATATATTACATATAAAATATGATATATATGTATTCATAAATAAAGAAGAAGTCCTCACAATTATTATAGTCCTTGTTTCTGCAACTGGGCACATGATCATAACCGGTATTTAAAATTTCCTTATTTCACTACTAATTCTGCATTACTTTGCCCTAAGCTCTCAGAGGTTTGTGAGATCCTGTTGGTATGGTCCTAACCTTAATTCTTGAAGGTTCAGAGCCACTGGTAGTTCTACCTAAATTGAGGTCTTGTAGTTTTCCATTGACTCTAATCATAAGGTATGTGACTACATAGAGGTGTCCCCATAGACTCTCCTGCATTCTAGACCTCCTCCTCCTCTTTACCTTCACTGTAGAGTAGGAACTAAATGTCCTCCTGATAATCAGGATCAATCACCTCAGACAGTACGGTAGCAGCCTGTTGTACTTGTTGATTTCCTGCCACAAGAACCTTAAAGTGGCCATGTGGGAGTCTCAACTCTAGTTGAATAGCATCACTGTTCCGTCACCTAGTGAAGCATTTTTTACTTTGGAAATAAGACCTATATGGCACACTTAAGAGTGCACCACCAGGTCTCCTCATGCAGTAAATGTAGACCATCAGAGATTAAAGTCATGGGGATGAGAAAGTCTCATTAGGGAAATTAGTGAATTGTGCCACTCTCACTTCTACCACTTGATTTCCATACAAGCAAATTCCGGCTATGAATTTATCATATACCTATTGTTGATTTCAAGCATTTGCTACATCCTAGAGGACATTTGCCTGGACTTGCAAGGAGTTGCAACTTGGCTGACACCATAATTGAGTGTTCAAAAGGCCATTTTATCACTCTGTCAAGCCAGCTGCTTTAGCACGTTGCAGAATATGGTAAAACCTGTGAATTCCGTGAACATGAGCCTATTTGCTTTATGGATCATAATTGATGTTGTTTGTAATGGATAATGATAACGCATAAAGCATTGTACAAATCCATGGATTATGGTTGTGGAAGAAGCATTGCAGGCAGAGAAGGCAAATTTATATCTACAGTAATTATCTGCTCCAATGAGAACAAAGCAGTGTTCCTTCCATATTGGAGATGGTCTAATGGTTGCCATATTGAAGGCCAATTGTTGATCTCATGGGTGGTAAATTTGGCACTGGAAGATTTTTTTTTTTTTTTGAACTTCTATCCCTGAATCATGGCCACTTTGCTTATGAGCCTAATAGTCAACAACGGGAATGACTAGGAAGATTCTGCCTGGCATCCAAACAATCGGTACTTCTTTTCACTTTATTATTAAAATATTTTTCTAATGAGGTCATTCTTTGGTTATCATTTATATGAGACATAAATATCTTCATACACTTTGCCTATTCTGACAGGTCTAACCACACACGTCTTCCTCAGACCACTTTGTCACCAGTCTTTCAGTTGTGATCCTTCCAAGTCCCTTACCATCCAAGTAAACCATTAGCTACAGTTGGCTGAGAAAATTCCTTTCACCTCAGTTCTTTAGGGCCACGCTGGATTAGAGCTGTAGTGCTGCAACCATTACCATTTTGCGTAATTCCAATACATTGTGCAAGTCCATATAAAAACAAAGTTTCTTTTTTTTATTCCTTCCTCAGTAAGCTGTTCAACCATTTTTGTATATCATGTGGTCAAATTTTAGTATACCTCAGAATCTGTTGTGAAGCATTCAGTAAGTTGTTGGTGTTGGGTGCTGTCTAGTCAATTTTGACTTATAGCAACCCCATGTGACAGAGTAGAGCTGTCCTATAGGCTGTAATCTAGGTAATCTAGGAGAAAGGCATCATGCTTGGTAAAGCAGACAGTCAGCAGCAAAACAGAGGAAGACCCTCAGTGAGAAGGATTGGCACAGTGGCAACAACAGTAGGCTCAAACAACCATTGTGAGGATGGTGCAGGACCGGGCAGTGTTTCTTTCTGTTGTACATAGGGTTGCTATTAGTCAGAACCCCCTCGAGGGCACCTAACAACAACAATCTCTATGGGAGCAGATCACCAAGTCTTTGTCCTGCAGAGCTGTCAGGTGGGGTGGAACAACCAACCTTTCTTTCAGCTGGCAGTGGAGCGCTTAACCTTTGTGCCACCGGGGCTCCTTATGCAATTGATGTAGAGGGTTTAATCAGTAGACATGTGAAGAGACTCAGGCATCTGTATTTCTTACAGACTCACATGGTGATCTTTTTACAACTGAGGTATGATTAACTTACAAATCTTACATGTTCAATTTGATGAGTTTTGACAATTTTATGCACATCCAAAACTATGATGGAAAATATTTCCATTAGCCCAGGGAGTTCCCTCATGCCCATTTCTTGTGAATCTTTGTCTCCTAAAGATGCAACCATTTTCTACTTCCAGCATTATAAATTAGTTTTATTTATTCTTAGAAATCATTCAAATGGAAACATACAACATGTATTTTGTGTTATATGTGTGCATGTATGTGTGGGTGTGTGGGTCTGGCTTATTTCATTTTTCATATTTTTGAGAATCATCCATGACATTTCGTAGATAAGTAGTTCATTTTTTTTTAAAATAGCTGAGTAGTATGACTATACCACATTGTTTCATCTACCCTCCTGTGGATGGGTATTTGTTTGCTTTCAGTTTGGGGCTATTTTGAACAAGATTACTATAAAAATTCTTGTACAAGACTCTGTGTTCAATTCTCTTGAGTAAGTATCTAGGAGTAGAATTGCTGGGTCATTAAGTATTTGTAATTTGAATGTCATAAAATATCACCACACAATTCCCCAAAGAAGTTACAGAAGAATATAAAGAATTCCAGTTGCTCTATATCACCAACATCTGATATGCCAATCTCTTTCTTACTTTAGTCATTCTAGTCGGTTTTAGTGGTCTCTCATGGTGGTATTAGTTTTCATTTTCTCATGACTAATGACACTGAACACTTTTCATGTGCTTATTGGCCATTTGTTTATTCTCTTTTACAGGTGGTTTACTTGTGTGGCTCAGTAGGAGGCCTGGGTTCCTCTCCTTGTGGGGCTCTCCACAGGAGTGCTGGAGGGTCTTTGAAACTTGGCCACTGGCTTTCCCTAGGGCAAGTAATCCAAGACAAAAAGAGAGAGGTAACTGGAAGGCATCCTTTTTATTACCTAGCCTTAAAAATGACATAGCATCACTTCCATCATATTCTATTAATTAGAGGAGAGTCTCTCAGTCTGACTGCATTAAAGGGGTAGAAAATTAGGCTCCAGGTTTTAAAGGGAGGAGAAGCAAAGATTTTTTAAAATGAATGAATGTTGAATTTTGCCAAATGCTCTTCTCTGCATCTAATGAGATGATTGCATGTGTTTTTGTATTGCGTTTCTCCTTATGCTTTTAATGTGATAGATTACACTCATTGACTTTTGATCGTGAAACCCATTTTATGCATTTACTTCTGTGTGTTTGCTGGATTAAATTTGCTAATAGTTTGTTAATAAATTATATGTTTATGTTTATAAAGTATGTTTATCTGTAATTTTATTTCTTATGCTATCTTTATTGATTTTTGATATCAGAATTATGTTGGTCTCATGAGATAGGGATTGTTCCCTCCTCTGTTTTCTGAGAGAATTTATGTAGCTTGATAGAATTCACTAATGAAGCTATCTAGACCTGGAGTTTTCCTTATAAGGAAGTGTTTGAGTACTCATTCAATTGCTTTAATAGATATGAAGTTACTTCTTTTTTTCCTGTGTCAGTTTTGTCAAGTTGTGTCTGTTTTACCTAAATTGTCAAATGTGTCTGAATAAAGTTGGTTATAAGGTCCTATTTAATTGTGTTTTAAGACTGTGAAATCTGTACTGAGATCCTCTTTTTCAGTCCTGATGTTAGTCATTTGTGTGTCCTATACTTGTTCTTTCAAGTCCTGGTGGCACAGCGGTTAAGAGGTTGGCTGTTAATCAAAAGGCCAGCAGTTCGAATCTACCAGCAGTTCCTTGGAAACCCTCTGGGGCAGTTTTATTCTGTCCTATAGGGTTGTTATGAGTTAGAATCGACTCGACAGCAACAGGTTTTTTTTTTTTGGTTTTGGATTTGTTCTTTAGAGCCAAGCAGCCAGTTTTCTGAACCTGAAAATCTCTCTCTGCCTCGCAAGGCTGACTGTGCGCTTCTTGTGTCAATGTGAAGCTCTCTTTGCTTTCCAGGCCTGACCCAAGTTTTATGTGTTTAGAGACACTATATATGAAGGGAATACCTTGGAAGGCTTTATCTCTGCTCACTTACCCTTTTCTCATGTTATGCCTCCTATAAATTCTGAGGCCTTACATTGATTTCTCAGGTTTTCTGTCCTGCCTCTGTACATCAAAGGGAGTGTGCATAACAATTGAGGGCGGCTCCATCTGCTTCATGGAAGATCTCTCTCAGCTCTCTTGCCCTGATCTCCATCTTTTGACCTACTGCCTTTGATAAATTCATGAAGACCCTAGGAAAATAATTGCCAGGTTGTTGCAACTTACTCTTTGGTTGGAGAACCTTGGAATTCTGTTATACCCACACATGACCATTAAAAGTTCAACAATGTGTTCCCTGATTTTTCATTACATCTGTCCACAGTTGAATAATTCTTTCACTGCTTTATTAAGGTTAAGAGCAGCCTTCAGTTTCTTCTCTCACATGAGGCTTGTCACTTTCTAGAGCTTAGTTCCCTTAGACTTCCTTGGACTCTTAGCTCTCTAATGACTGAGGAAAAAACAATCAAAGTTTTTTGTAGCTTATCAACCTTGATTTAGTTTTTACGACAAAAGTCATGGCCTTTTGTGGCTTTCTACAGCCTGTTATTTCTATATCTTATCATAGAACGGTCCTAATTACTTCAAGTTAATTTTGGTGAAGATGATAAGCCCAGGAATCTCAAGTTATAAGGCTTTCCTTATATAATCTTGTCCTAGAGGAGCAGAGAAGTTTATAACAGAAAAATAGGGTTCAGGTTTTAGATCTGGTGTTAGTTAGCTAGCTACATCCACACTAACTGCAACTTCTGTGTACTCAGCATATTTACTTACCCACAGACATTCTATTGGCATGCAGATACCAAGAAAAAGAAAATATTTTGAAGAGGAATGAAGTCGGTAGGCCAATTATTACATTCCCCAAATCCCAATTTTTTCACCAATGAAACAAGAATAAGAAAACAGTGGTAATTTGTGTTACAATCTTTGCATGCTAAATAAAGTCTTCTCTCCACCCCTACACATGTGAGAAGTTTGGGAAGATATTTTGGAACTAAACAAACAAAACCTGTTGCCATCTTGTAGCAACCCTATAGGACAGAGGAGAACTGCCACACAGGGTTTCCAAGAAGCAGCTTGTGGATTCGAACTGCCAACCTTTTGGTTAGCAGCGGAGCTCTTAACCACTGTGCCACCAGGGCTCCATTTTTGGAACTAGGGATCATAAAAAATAAAATAAAATAAAATAAAACTCTAGTTATTAAGAACTCTGGCGTCTAGGAAAATAGTCTTCTTCGTGACAAAATGGGGAGCTCCTTTTTGTCTGTGATTTTAGGCAGGATAAAGAGACCTTCTTGGTACATTGAAACTATAAAATACATGGTTTAGTGAGACTTGCCAGGTAAAGGAGATGTGACAGATTAGAGGATAGCAGGCCCTATTGCTCTTTTTCTACACCAGATACATCCTTCCCTATTCCCTCTCCTTAGTCAAGTTATAGTTTTTTTGTCCTTGTATTCAGAAATCTGCCCTTCTTCATGTGGCCACAACCCTCTAGGGAAGCATAACTCATTCCATAAGGTAACATTCTTTTGGTCTAAGCCACCTAAGATGGTCCCATTGCACTTGCCAGGGATTGGTTGACTAATGGAACTATGAAACAATTCCTATCTGTAATATAAAGAGAAGGATATTGACAAACTTCTAAAAAGAAAGAAAGAAAGAAACAAGAACTTTGTCAGTAATGGTCTCTCTCTTTTTTTCCCCCCCCAATGAACAGTGACCTGAAACCGCAGCACCCTTCTTTAGAGGATGACAGCAACAAATCCAACACTCCAAAAATAGCAGAGCAGATGGAAAGAAACTGAGGCTTTGATATATCACTGAGTAGATGAGTTAAGAAGCCCAGAAACAACTACCTTGGAACTTCCTGTTGCATGAGAAAAAAATATTTTTCTTGCTTTTACAATTCAGTATTGGTTTTTATTATGTTCACCGGAAAGAATCCCAATGGAGTGCAGTATGGGCCGTGAAGTCCCATTGGTCTACACGGCTATTGGTTAGTGAGTTCAATGTGATTATTTACAGCAGAAAACGTAACATTGATGCCATTGCTCCAAAACAATTAGGTTCTTTCTAAAGTAACCAATTTTTACCAAAAGTAAATTACTTAGAGTGTTTTCTTCTGAATTGGGTATAATCAGATAGAATGTGAGACATTACAGGTGAGTGACCATACCTATTTAGTCACCAGCACTTAGTTTTGTACATCCAGCACAGAGCACACACTAAGCATTCAATAAGTATTTGTTGAGTAATAATAATATTATAATCACTTTGAAAAAGTGTATTTTATAGTTGCTTGTTTAGCGCACTAGAAAAGGTGAAGTTAATGATTAACGGTGGAAGAAACAATTTTTGAAATACATTGCGGAACTAATTGCTGTAATTGAAACAGGAGTTATAGGACTCTTGTAAAATGAGGGAATACAGTAACTAAAAACAGATAATTGATATTATATGAAAGATGACTCTAAATTATTTATAACCTTTCATTAAGTACATTTAATTTAATGTTAAGCAACAAATTTACATACAAAAATTGTAGGTTTTAAGAGAAAATATGCTTTTATTAAATTTCATGTACTTACAAAATGAAAAAGTTTTTAAAACAGAGTTGTGATTCTAAAAAGTAAAGCCTAAAGTTTGTGGGCTTACTCATTGGCAAACTCACACTTTCATTTTTATCTTACTTTGTCCTAATTTTCTTTCCCTCTACTTTCTTTACCTGTTATACTCTCACTGCTCAGCACTCCCTATTTTATGATCATTTTTGACATGTCTTTCTAAGGCAATATTACATGTTTTAGACTAATGTCTCTTGTCTACTCTTCAAACTATACTTGCTTCCAGCAACCTGGTTTTGTTGAAGAGAGTTCAGAAACTATTTCATCCTGGAGTGGAGTTAAAAAATATATTACCTAAAGGCAGAATGTAAAACATTCTTTGGAGATGTTTAGGAACTCTTCACACTGTACAATACATGAACCTTATGGTTTTCTTTGACATAAGCCAATAGGGGAAATGGAGAAGCTATGTAGTCATTCAGATAAGCAGTGTCAACTTCAGATATCAGTTAGGTAACAAAACATACAAACTGCCATTCCTCAAGCCACTCTATTTAGACAGATGCCTATTTTCTTTTTCTACAGTATGATTTGAGAAAAAATAATCATAAATATAAGGAGATAAAGTAAAACAGTAAAAGAAGTGATAGTTAAAATAAACTTTCCCAACAATGAATCGTTCTAGAATTTAAATGATGTTATACCAATTAGTGAACAAGAGTTCTATTCAGAAACTATTAATTGTGTATATGTGTGTGTTTTGAGTTCATTGCTTAGAATTAAATATAACCTATATATTTTATAAAAGACTGAATGATCAATAAAGTACATTATTCATTATTGAAAACTGTATTTGGATATTTTTGAAAGGCAAAATATTTGGACCGTACTAGCTTGAACAATTTAATGCAAATTGGACAAATTCTTTCATGATTAGTTGCTTATATATTCAAGAATTTGGATCCTGAAAGCATCTACATGTGGTCTTCTATTTTTAAAAAGCTTTGAAAGATTCGTGCTATAAAAAAATAAGAAATATTAATGTTCTATTTTCTATTTAGTTTGTTTCTCTTTGTATTGGAATCCTGATACATATGAAAAGCAACAGCTGGGGAAATAAAAACAGTTTTAGAAATCGTGGATTCTTTTAAAAAAAATAGGTTTAAACTGAAGTTTTTAATACTCCTATTTTCCAGGAATTACTAATTGATTTATGCAAGTTAACTCATTTGGAGAAATTATACATCCTGTGTGTGTGTAATTTTGGAAAAAGCGTTCTCCCATTTGCAATGTTTCTAGAAATGCTGCAATATAGAATGTAGAGATATATGAAAGTCAGAAACTTACATTTATTTGTTTTATTAATATTTTCAAATAGTTTTCTCAGTAAATACCTTGAAAAATTGTTTAGTTATTTTATGTCCTTTGTAATTTTTCAATTATTTACCATACTGAATGGCAATAATTCCTTTGCCTAAAGTAATACATATTAAAACTCTCGTGACTTTAAAGAATGCTTGCTAGGAATTTATCTGTGTTTCCTAAAAAAGATAGGTTGAAGTTCTAAAGTTGCCAGCCCCTATACCTGTGAATGAGATGTTGTTTAGAAATAGAATATTTGGAGATGTTATCAGTTAAAATAACATTAAGTAGGGTGGTCTTAATCTAATGAGACTGATGTCGTTATAAAAAGGGAGAAGAGATTAAGACACACAGAGGGAAGCTGGTCATGTGAAGACAAGACAAAGGCAGACATGAAGTTAAGCTCCAGCTGCAAGTCAAGGAATTTCAGGTCTAGCAGAAGCCGGAGAAACAAGAAAGGATCTTCTCCTAGAGTCTTCAAGGAAAGAATGGCTGATCCAAAACCCTGAGTGCCGATACATCCACCTTGTTGAGGGTCTTCCTCTTTTTCACTGACCTGCTACTTTACCAGGCATGATGTCCTTCTCCAGGGACTGATCCCTCCTGATAGCATGTCCAAGGTATGTGAGACATAGTCTCACCATCCTTGCTTCTAAGGAGCATTCTAGTCCTACTTCTTCCGAGACAGATTTGTTTGTTCTTTCGGCAGTCCACGGTATATTTGGTATTCTTCTCCAAAACCCACAATTCAAAAGCGTCAATTCTTCTTTGGTCTGAGGTTTTTTTCTGTTGTTATAAGTTTTGATCTTATAAGCCATTCAGTTTGTGGTACTTTCCTATGGTAGTGCTAGCAAACTAACATGGGGCTGTTCAAAATAATTTTCTACAATGATGGAAGGATTTTATAACTGCATTGTCCAGTATGGTATTCACTAACCACATGGAGATGTTGAGTGCTAGAAATGGGGGTACTGTGACTGAGGGAGAAAGGTTTATTTTGTTTTAGATTATTTAAACTTTTTTTTTTTTAAATAACCACATGGAGCTAGTAGCTATTGTACACACATTTATAAAATATTGGGAGCAATATATGCATCTTCAAAAACTTTTGTCATTTAAGACTAGAGTACACATTCCCTTCAAAAGTGAAAAGAAAGAGAGAGGGAGGGAGGGTGTCTTAGTCATCTAGTGCTGTTATAACAGAAATACCACAAGTGGATGGCTTTAACAAAGAGAAGTTTATTCTCTCACAGTCCAGTAGGCTACAAGTCCAAATTCAGGGTTTCAGCTCCAGGGGAAGTCTTTCTTCATCAGCTCTGGAGGAAGGTCTATGTCATCAATCTTCCCTTGGTTTGAGAGCTTCTCTGTATAGGATCCTCAGGTCCAAAGAATGCTCTCTGCTCCTGGCACTGTTTTCTTGGTGGTATGAAGTCCCCTTGTCTCTCTGCTCACTTCTCTCTTTTACATCTCAGTTGGCTTAAGACACTGTCTAACCTTGTAGATCTCGTCAATATAACTGCTACTAATCCATGTCATTACATCATAGTGATAGGATTTACAACACATAGAGAAATCACATCAGATGATAAAATTGTAGACAATAATACAATACTGGGAATCATGACCTAGACAAGTTGACAGATATTTTTGGGGTACACAATTCAATCCATGACATGAACCAATAAGCAACATCATAATAAATGGAGAAAAGATTGAAGTTGTCAAGGATTTCATTTTACTTAGATCCACAATCAACACCCATGGAAGCAGCAGTCAAAAAATCAAAAGATGCATTGCATTGGGGAAATATGCTGCAAAATACCTCTTGAAAGGGTTGAAAAGCAAAGGTGTCACCTTGAAGACAAGGTTTGCCTGACCCAAGCAGTGGTATTTTCAATTGCTTCATATGAATGTGAAAACTGGACGATGAATAAGGAAGACCAAAGAAGAATTGACGTCTTTGAATTGTGGGGTTTGGAGAAGAATATTGAATATACCATGGACTGCCAAAAGAACAAACAAATCTGTCTCAGAAGAAGTAGGACTAGAATGCTCCTTAGAAGCAAGGATGATGAGACTATGTCTCACATACTTTGGACATGTTATCAGGAAGGATCAGTCCCTGGAGAAGGACATCATGCTTGGTAAAGTGGAAGGTCAGTGAAAAAGAGGAAGACACTCAACAAGATGGATTGACACAGTGGCTACAACAACGGGCTTAAGCATGACAAAGATTGTGAGGATGGTGCAGGACCAGGCAATGTTTTGCTCTGTTATATATAGGGTCATTATGATTTGGAACTAACTCGACGGCACCTACCAACAGCAACAGCACTATTAGTTAGAGATATTATTTTTGTCCACATTGATTTTCTTTTTGAAAATCAATTGGCCATAGGTGTGTGTGTGTGAGTGTGTGTGACTCTCAATTCTATTCCATTGGCCTAAATGCCTATCCTTATGCCAGTACCACACTATTTTTATTACTGTAGCTTTATAGCAACTTTGGAAATTAGGAAGTATAGATCCTCCAAATTTTTTCTTTTTCAATACCATTTTTGTTACTTGGGTCTCCATAAAGTTCCATATAAAATTGAGGATTGCTTTTCCATTTCTGCAAAAAAGACTATTGAAATTTTGCTAGGTATTTCAAAAAGCCAATTTTTGATTTTATTAATTTGTTCTGTTGTTTTCTTAGCCTCGATTTTACTTTTCTCCACTCTCACTTTTATTATTTCCTTTCTTTTCTTAGCTTTGGGCTTAGTTTGCTCTTTTTATGTTAGTTCCTCAAGGGCTCAAATATGTAACAAGGAGATACTCAATATGAAATAGAAGCTTAAAAAAATAATAATACATATCTCAATAGACTCAAAATGTATCCTACTTCAAATAAATTAGCACGGCAGAATGAAAATAAAGAAAATTAAGAGATGCCAATAACACACAAATTCATGTAAAGAAACAAAAAAATAGAGAACACAGCAAAACTTAAACCCAGTTATTTAAGAGCATAATAACAACCAAACAAATAATTCTGTATCAAGAAGGATCACAAAAAAGAATGAATGTGAAACTTACTATAAAGATTGTATTAATTATGATTTAATATTGTTTAGTACATCATTCTGTTAAAATAAATAATTTATTCCAAAACGAAATTACCCCAGTGACCCAGAATGCATTAGATATTCTGAAAAAGATAATTGAAAATAACTTTGTAAGAGGTGACATTAATGAAAATTGTGGAGTAAGGACCTCTGGAAGTTTACCCTCCGTAAGTGCAATTCAACAAAGAAACAAACAAACAACACTGAGAAACACTGTCAGAATAAAGTTTTTCAAAAATCTAAAAATTTCCCAAAAGCTTGCATCAACCCAGGGAATAATTAGTCAAGTAAATGCCTGAATCTTGCCAAGTATAGTGAGCTTTGTGGCATTAAAACATACCTCCTCCCAGCTCTATAGCAACCTTGAAAAATGAGAACCAGCATTCCTGGATGGAGTAGATTTGGGATGGAGCTCTTCTAAGAATTTATTCACAAGGAAGAGTCATTATTTGGCCTGTGTTTTGGTTATCTGAAAAACACCATTTTAAAGGTTTGTGCATTTGCTGAACATTTTAAAATCACAGGAAAACAACAGACTAACAAAAATGTTAAAAGGGAAAACTTGGTATATTCATAGGAGACTTGAAAAACTCTGATATATCCCTTGAAATCAAGAAGGCCCAGCACATGTGGATGGCTGTGTGCATGCTGAGTAAAGACCTTTGAAAGTCCTAGCCTTTTACCTCTGACTCAGTCTTGAGGCTCTTTTCAAAAAGGACATGAAGGCTAATGAACTACCTGGTGGATTGCTGAAGGCATGCTCTAAACATGTACCCAAAGCTCATCGTCAAAAACTGGGAAATATATTTGATCCAGGCATCTAAGGAAATCTCTGAACAACTAAAAGCTGATCTTTATGATAACTGAGTAGACCCTGACTGTACATAACCATCAAACAATTTTCAAAAAACTAATTCAGAAAAGTCACTAAACTAACAAATAACAATGACAAGCAGCAACAACTACAAACCTTGAAGAGAGGGAAGAATCTGATTTCATACTTGTCACATTATATTATTTGTAATATCAAGTTTTTAATAATAAATTATGAGACATGCACACAAACAAGAAAGTGTCACCTATACACAGGAAAAAAAATCAACAGTAACTTTTCCTGGGGGAAACCAGAATTTGGAATACTTTAAATCAGCTATTTTGACGTATGTACAAAATGATATGGGAGATCATGCCTAAAGAACTAAAAGAAAATATGAAAGCAGTCTCTTACTGTGACATTTAAAGTTGTGTGTCAACTTAGCTGGGCCATGATTCTCAGTGGTTTGGCAGTTATGATGTAGTTTGATAGTCGTATGATGTTGTGATCACTTCCATGATGAGATTTGATATAATGTGATCGCCTCCATGATGGGATCTGCTGAGTAGCCAATCATTTGAAAGGGAATTTCTTTGGGCATGTGGCCTGCATCGAACATAAGGGGAAATTCTGGCAAAGCTCATGGGCTTTTGCTCTTTCTGGATCCTGCAGCTGGCTCTGGACCTCTGGTTCTTGGGACTTGAGCTAGCAGCTTACCTGCAGTCTTGACTGCCCATCTTGAGATTTGTCAGTCTTCGCAATAACATAGTAGGTAGAGAGTATGTGTGATAAACTTGTCATTGTGGCTAAAAAGATTTTCAGAGACTGTACTGAAGGTCCTAATTGGCTTTCTCTAGCCACCTATGATAATATATGGGAAAAGAGAGATAAAATTAAGATGAAGCTGTCAGTATTTTATGAATTTAGAAATATTTAGGATACCAAAGAGCCTTTTAGTCAAAAAATGGTTTTAAACTTTACAATTGGTTTTAAGACAAAGATGAAATCCATGGTGTTGCTGGTAAAAAGTGGCTTTAATATCAAGATACCATAAGACCTTTACTTTTTCTTATATTTTTTAATACCTGATAAGGATTTAAGATGTTACTTCACAGACACTTACAGTAGGGGGAGAAAAAACTTCTTAGAAATTAAAGGGCATACCCCTTCAATATTCTTGTTAAACAAGAAGTCTAGGAATCTTGAGGGGTTTTCCATGTAAACATGACTCTCAGCCCTAGTTATAGAACCGCCTATCCTAAGGAATTATGTGGGTGTGGTTTTTGTTTAATACAGTAGATAATAATTTGATACATGCAAATAAATTTTTAAATAAATTATACCTGTTTAAAAAACAGAGGCAATTAAAATTGAATGAGGTCTCTCAGAACCCCATCTACCGCAGGCATTTAGTAGGTTGAGGAAAGTACTCAGCTGCAAACACTGAGCATGCTCATAGAAATGGAAGAATGATTCAGAGGGTAGAGCCAGGAGGTGAGAAAAATTACATCATAGGAGTAGGAAAGGAGCCCTAGTGACACAATGGTTAAGCACTCAGATGCTAACTGAAAGGTTGGTGGTTCAAACCTACGCAGTGGTTTTTCAGGAGACAGACCTGGCTAATCTGCTCGCATAAAGATCACACCCTAGGAAACCCCACGGGACAGTTCTACTCTGTCACGTGGGGCCACTATGAGTCAAAATCCACTTGACAGCAGGGTTATTGGAGAAATAGGAGTGGCTGGATGTCAGAATTACTATTAAACAATGCCTCCCTCCACCACCTGCTTGAATGGAGCTATCTGGTGCAGTTATCCTGTTCATTCCTCAGCAGTATATGTAGTGTACTTTTGAGTTCACAAGTCTTTGGGGTCAATGGAATATACCTGAGTTGGTGAACCCCAGGGAGCCCATCTACACCTGAGCCTCAGTTAAAGGATGAAGCCCTATATTATGGATTAAGCTGTGTCCCCCTCAAAATGTGTATCAACTTGGCTAGGCCATGCTTCCCAGGCTTGTGTGGTTGTCCCCCATTTTGTGATCTGATGTGATTTTTCTATGCGTTGTAAATCCTAGTATCTCTGTCTGTGGTTAATGATGGAGCCCCGGTGACACAGTGGATAAGTGTTTGGCTGCTAACCAAAAGGTCGGCAGTTTGAATCCACCAGTTGCTCCTTGGAAACCCAATGGAGCAGTTCTACTCTGTCCTATAAGGTTGCTAAGAATTGGAATTGACTGGATTGCAATGAATTTTTGGTTTGTTTGGTGGTTAATGAGGCAAGATTAGATTATGTTAAAGTGGATTAGGGCGGGATACAACACCCTTACTCAGGTCACAGCCCTGGTCCTATGTAAGAGGAGTTTCCCTAGGGTGTGGCCTGCGTCACCTTTTATTTTACAAGAGATAAAAAGAGAGAGAAGTAAGCAGAGAGATGGGACCTCATTACCACCAAGCAAAAAACGCTGGGAGCAGAGCTTGTCCTTTTGATCTGGGGTTCCTGCACTGAAAATCTCCTAGACCAGGGGAAGATCAATGACAAGGACCTTCCTCCAGAACTGACAGAGAGAGGAAGACTTTCTGGGAGCTGGCACCCTGAATTTGGACTTCTAGCCTGCTAGACTGTGAGACAATAGATTTCTATTTGGTAAAGCCAGCCACTTGTGGTATTTCTGTTAGAGCAGCACTAGATGACTAAGACACTCTAAGTTTTAAATAATGACATAATAATAAGAAATTTTGTGGGTCTTGGGAGTGAATGAGTAAGTGTATTCTGCATATGTAAGGAATGTGAATTATTGTGATCAGAAAGTGTACTATGATGTCCAGTTTTTACAAATAGTGCCCTCAAATTCTTCTCCTCCCTATACAAGCCTCTGGATCTGGTATTATCTTGTGGATGATTTATGATAACGAGATTGTGACAGAAGTGATATTCAGAGACTTCTGAGCTCAGGCCTTAAGAAGATAGAAAGAATCTCCTTATTTTCACTTGGAATACTTGATCTCGAGACACTGCTTCTTGGAACCCCACCATATGGAGAAGCAACATAGAGGAAAAGAGAGGCAGTCTGGTAGACAGTGTTCACTGAGTTCTAATGGAAAACCAGCATCAACCCCTATGCATGCAAGTTAACCATTGTGTGTATTTCTGATCCATTCATATCTGCATATGGCTGCAGCCCCAGCCACTGTCCTATGAGGCTGAAGACTCAGCAGAGTTGAGTCTACACACATATTGTAAGAGAATAAAATGATTGTTGTTTTAAACCACCACAATGGGGGTGGTTGTTATGCAGCAGTAAATCACTGAAATATCCACCCACAGTAGAAAATATAAACAACGTCTGTTATAGTCATTCAATGGAATGTGAAAATGAATAAATATAACCATGTGCAACAATAGGGAAGAGACTCACAAGCATAATGTTGAACCAAAGAAGCTAGACACAAAATAGTGCAAACTGTTTGATACCAATAATGCATTATTCCAAACCAGGCAAAAATAATCTAGGACGTTAGAAATCAGTATATCGTTTAATCTTCGGAAGAGGCAGTGACTAGAAGGATGAAAAAGGGGGCTTCGAGGAACCTGGCGTTTTGGCAATATTCTTTTTTTTTTTTTTAATTTAGGTGCTGGTTAGAAGTATGTGTTTAGCTTGTGAAAATTCATCAAGCTGTATACATTATGATCAGTATGCTTTTCTGTATACCTGATATGCTTTAATAAAATTTATATTTAATTGCAAAAGTTAAATGTAATGGGACACAATTTCACTTCTATAAGATTAGCAAATTTTTAAAAGACTAATAAAATGAAAATTTTGAAAGTATATACAAAATAGGAATACTTTTCCAATACTGGGATATGTACAAATTATTACAACCACTTTAGAGAAAATTTAGTAATAAATTAAGAAAAAGAAGAAGAACATTGTCATTGAGTCAATTCCAGCTAATTAATAGTGACTCTATCGGACAGAGTAGAACTGTCCCACAGGGTTTCCAAAGTGGCAATATTTACAGAAGCAGACTGCCAAGTATTTCTCCCATGCAGCAGCTGGTGAGTTCAAACCGCCAACTTTTGGTTAGCAGCTGAGCACATAACAGCTGCGCCACCAGATAAACGAAATCAATTGCCCTTGAGTAGATTCCAACTTATAGAGACCCTATAGGACAGAGTAAAGCAGCTCAACAGGGCTTCTAAGGAGCGGCTGGTGAATTTGAACTGCTGATCTTTTGGTTGGTTAGCACCCAAGCTCGTAACCACTGTGCCACCAGGACTCTGCTGGCAATAAGCAGTGCATTTGAAAATACACATGACCAATAATTCAGCAATTCTACTTCTCTGTATATGCCTGGTGAAATTTGTGCATATGTGTGTAAGAAAATACGTAATATGCACATCAATGTTTACTGGAGTATTATTTTTAATAGAAGAAGTTTAATAAAAGAAAACAACTACTGGTCCATATTTAAAAGATTGGTAAAACGAATTGGAGTAATGTTGTATAATTTAGTAGTATGTAACTGTTAAAATGATAAATTAAAACTAAGTATATCAACATGAATGGATCTCAAAAATATAATGTTAAGCCAAAAAATAAACCAGGATATATACTGATATAATTTATGAGATACTTAAAACCTAAAAAAAAAACAAGATTTTTTTTATAATTGTTTTTAGACACAAACACATTTAGTGACTTAAAAAAAAACTTTGAGTTACTGTAAAAAAAAAAAAATACTAACCATTATCTTTGAGGAAGGAATGAGGAAAACAGAATTGAAGAGGGGCACATATGAGCTTGAATGGCATACATAATATTTAATTCCTAAAAGATAACCTGAAGCAAATATGACAAAATATTAATACTTGATAACATATTTATGATCTACAGATAAAAGGGAGTTTATAAATTATAGATTTTAGTATGTAGGTGTTCTGTGTAATAAATATTAACAGTTTCTCTGACATAGAAATATAGGTATTTAGAAAATATTTATCAAATTATGTTTTTTTGTCTATCAGCAATATTTGGCAATTAAATATCTGCATCATATAACTGACCTTGTGTTTCAAGATCCAACATTTAAGAAAACATGAATTTTAAACCATTAATATCAACCTGCCATGAATTTTAGTGGACACATCTCTCACTGATATTTTCTCAAATATTTTGATAGCATGCCTTTTATTTATGCTATCTGTGTTCAAAAGTATCTTGTCTGAATGAAATTGAATCCCTTCAGAGAATCCCAAAGGAGATATTTAAAAGCTGAAGAATAATAATTAAAATACTATTTTGATTACTAAGTACTATATAACACTTTTATGATTGTTATCATGCCCAAAAGATTGCATTTGAAATTCAGACAGAATTCTGAACCTAGACAATGCTGAAGCCCTGGTGCATTATACCCAGTTGTGCTAAATGCCAAAGGAGATCAATGAGTTTTGTGATCTGAATGACCTCTCTGTAATTTCTGTGTTTGGGCAATTTGTTGTGACATTCAATATTATTTATTCTCTGTTGGTGGTAGACACGCTCCAGTGTGCTCCTGAACAAAGTTTCAGTGCTCTATAATTACTTTGACTATAACTGTGGCTACCATTTATCCCATTATTTGGTTTTAAAAAATCACATTTTCTTTTAATCAGATTTGTAATGTATGAAATTGCTGGTTCCATACAAAACAATTTTTACATCCCATTACTGAAGTCAAACGCTGAGAAAATATAATTTGTTATATATATACACTCTTTTATAAGCTTTCAAAGGGTTTTGCTTCCGGGACTGAAAAGCAGGAATTTGAGTATTCATTCAACAGAAGTTTATTGAGCCCGTATGATATGAAATGTTGTAAAGTGCTGCCCTTAAGAAGGTACAGTCTAGTGAACCATACAGTTAGGTAATAGGTACATTACTATACAGTTTGTGGAGCATACAGTTAGGTGATATGTGCATTGCTACAGTGTAATAACACAAGGTGTCAAAGAAGCAATCATATATGGAGACACTAAACCCAGATTTTGGAGGTGAATGCCTAGCATGACAGTGCAAAAAAATAAGTAAAAGCTCCTTAGGTGGACATTTGAAGGGGGAATCCCTTATCAAATTTGAATTGAGAGCTGAGACGAGTGTTCTAAGAAGATAGCATCTATCGTCATAGAATAATAGGTGCGAGAGAAGGAAAAGAAAGCAACATACAGTGCAACGTTAAACGAATATTCAGTGAATGTGCGAACAATATTGATTGGACTGAATGGATAAAATAGGGACCAGACTATCAAAGGATCTGAATGAAGGACTGGAAAGAAGTCATCAGATTTTAGAAATAGAATCTAGAGATTTCGATGATTGATTGGCTATACCAGATTCCAAACCCATATAGTCTTTCTTCTTGTTACCAAAGATGAATTATCCAAACCCATTACTAAAGCCAATTCTACATCATTGCACTAGGTCCCATCGTTTCTTGCCTACCATTAACATTTTCCTTTGTGCCTTCTGCATGATCATTATTTTGTGTTAGAATTATCTCAATCAACATATACATTTGCTGTTTTTACTGCCATATTCAAAGCAAAAACAAAAAAATCCTTCTCTTGCCAGCCAGCTACCACCCCACATCTTTGCTCCCTCTTGTTAGGTTGTGTTCACTCTGCCATTTTATACTGCCATAACTATTAACATTAGATACCAGACCTCAATCATGCTACAAGTGGGATTGGTGATTCCCCAATCATGCCATTTATAAGGCCACAGCTCAAGCTCTGACATCCAATTCTACCATTATATCTGCCCTTTTATAAAATGCAATGAACAATGAAGAAATTTTACACTTGATATAAATACTGTTTCAGAATGCCTGGTATGCGTACTGTCATGTCACATAACGTTATTTGCTCAACAGGTACCTTCAGTCATCTTGATTCCCTAGTTCTCTATCTCCAGCCCAAATGGCTGTCTTGAAATCTAGACCCACATATCCAAATGCCTACTGAACATCTCCCCTTGGATGCTCCACAGTCACCTAAAACTTAGCATTGCCAATACTATACCCATCTCTCTTATCCAATCCCTCTAACTATTATGTTCCTGTGTTCTTTAGCTCAAAAAATGATAAATGACACGGCCATTGACATTGAATGCTATCACTTCTATCCCATATCTTATTAATTTATTCATCTGGTCATTCAAAATATTTATTTTCTACCCAGAGTTTTCTACGCACTGCTTTAGGTGATGAGGTTGTAAAAGTGAAAAAAACAGACAAGATCTCTATCCTAAAAAACTTATCTTCCAGTGACTGAGGAACATAATAAACATCTAGAAATGTCAGTGAAAGTACATCCCCAGTGGCAGCTCTCTACTCTTGCCACAGGATGCTTCAACCTGTAGAAATTTTTTCTTGGGTATTTTGGACACTGTCCCACTATATTCCACAAACTTCATTGGATACTGGTATAGGCTTTCTAAATTGTCCTCTTGAGCTTTTCTAATTAGACTGAGGAGGAAAGCAAGAACTCCTTCCCTCCTCTATGAGATAGATTGGAGTTCAGTCCAACAAGGACCCTCTTCCTAATTTCCAAAAACATCTCTGTTTCTTCAAACTCTTTCAGAGCCTGGAGAGGTTTGATCAGCTAAGGTATGAAAACCAGTTTCTTCCACACCTTCTATGCTTTACAAATTGACCATATTTGCTGCTGTTTTCTAAAAAGTAAGTTGCAACAGAGAAAGATAGTGTTACATAAGGGACAAGGATGCAATTGCTACAGAAATGTGTGTAAAACAATGTTTCTTAAAGAATCCATCTGCTGGGGGAAGAAAGCAGTTTAGAAATTGTTTTTGTTGTTGTTTTCTGTCTTATTCACTGGTACTTCTAATTGCCTTTATTGGCTGAGCGATATAGAGCATTACAAATATTAGATGATCTGTAATATATAAAACCTATGAAATGCTTTCTCTAAACCTGCAGAACTTTCAAGTGTTCTGCTGAACATTCATGTAGGTGATATTTGTTTACATTTTTCTAAACATTTAAATCTATGTAATAAAAGTTATAGTAGCAAGAGTTTAATATTCACAAAACGTTGTAGAAATGCAAATATCATGTCAATTGAAGAAAGATTGTACTTTGCTTTGTTCAAAATTAGACTGTTATTTTTTCATTGTAACAAGAAAATGATGTCATCCTGGCAATGTTTCTTACGATATTGAAAACTATCGTAATATTCCTAGCACATCCACTGTGATTCTACACGTAGGTGGAAACATATGATGACTTTACCATGTCTTCAAAGGCGGTCAAGATGCAAATGTAAACAGTGAAATTCATATTAATTAACTGTAAATTGCTTTCCTTTATTTCAAATTTATGTTACATTTAAGGGACAGGAGAGATTTCTAAAATGTATTTAAGTAGGTAGTTCATATTATCTATGAACTTCACTTCAGGAGAGTAAAGAAGTATGAAAAATATTTATTTTTAGGAGGAGGTTTTCAATAGTGAATATATCTCACACATGAGCCCCCAATGTTTTAGCAATAAGGTCAGAAAAGGGAAAAAATCTGTTTCTTACATTTATATAAAAATTTTAAAGGCATTTTATGAAGATAAGACCTTGTGAAAATCAGAAAATGTTTGACTTTCAGTGAACATTCTGTATTATTTAGCAACACTGGTTGTTTGCTGCTGCCCAGCTTTTGGAATTTATTTCTGTTGTTATTAGGTGCCATTGAGTCAATTCACAGCGACCCTATGTACCAACAGAATGAAGCACTGTGAGGTACCGGGCATCCTCACAATCTTTACTATGCCTGAGCCAATCATTGCAGTCACTGTGTCAATCCATATCATTGAGAACCTTCCTCTTTTTCACTGACCTTCTGCTTTACCAAGCATGATGTCCTTCTCCAGGGACGAGTCCCTCCTGATAACATGTCCAAAGTACATGAGATGATGTCTCACCATCTTTTCTTCTAAGGAGCATTCTGGCTGTACTTCTTCCAAGACAGATTTGTTCTTCTAGCAGTCCATGATATATTCAATATTCTTTGCCAACACCATAATTCAAAGGCATCAACTCTTCTTTTGTCTTCCTTATTCATTGTCCAGCTTTTGAATGCATATGAGACAATTGAAAATACAATGGCTTAGGTCGGGTGCACTTTAGTCCTCAAAGTGACATCCTTGCTTTTCAACACTTTAAAGAGGTGTTTTGCCGCAGATTTACCCAACACAACATATCATCCGATTTCTTGACCATTGCTTCCGAGGATGATGATTCTGAATCCAAGTAAAATGAAATCCTTGATCACTTCAATGTTTTCTCCATTTATCACAATGTTGCTTATTGGTTCACTTGTGAGGATTTTAATTTTCTTTATGTTGAGGTGTAATCCATACTGAAGGCTATGATCTTTGATCTTATTCAGTAAGTGCTTTGAGTCCTCTTCACTTTTAGCAATTAAGATGGTGTCATCTGTATGTCTCAGGTTGTGAATGAGACTTCCTCCAGTCCTGAAGCTGCTTTCTTCTTCATTTAGTCCAGCTTCTTGGATTATTTGCTTAGTATACAGATTGAGTAAATATGGTGGAAGAATACAACCCTGACACACCTTTCCTGACTTTGAACCACGCAGTATCCCCTGGTTCTGTTTGAATGACTGCCTCTTGATTTATGCACAGGTTCCTCATGAGCACAATTAAGTGTTCTGAAATTTCCATTCTTCACATTATTATCCATAATTTGTTATGATCCACACAGTCGAATGTCTTTGCATAGTCAATAAAACACAGGTAAACATCCTTCTCGCATTCTCTGCTTTAAACCAGGAGCCATCTGACATCAGCAATGATATCCTTGGATCCTCTTCTGAATCCAGCTTGAATTTCTGGCGGTTTCCTGTCAGTGTCCTGCTGCAACTGCTTTTGAATGATCTTCAGCAAAATTTTACGTGTGTATGATATTAATGATGTTGTGCGATAATTTCCACATTCTACTGGATCACCTTTCTTTGGAATGGGCACAAATATGGATCCCTTCCAGTTGACTGGCCAGGAAGCTGTCTTCCATATTTGTTGACATAGTTGAGTGAGCACCTCCACGGTTGCATCTGTTTATTGAAACATCTCAATTCGTATTCCGTCAATTCCTGGAGCCTTATTTTCACCAATGACTTCAGTGCAGCTTGGACATCTTCCTTCTGCACCATCAAATCTTAATCATATGCTAATTTCTGAAATGGTTGAATGTCACCCAATTCTTTTTGGTATAGTAACTCTGTGTATTCCTTCCATTATCTTTTGGTGCTTCCTGTGTAGTTCAGTGTTTTGCCATAGAATTCTTTACTATTGAGACTTTAAGCTTGACTTCTTTGTTCAGTTCTTTCAGCTTGAGAAATGCCAAGCATGTTCTTCTCTTTTAGTTTTCTCACTGCAGGTCTTTGCACATTTGATTAAAATACTTTATCTTCTTGAGCCACCCTTTGAAATCTTCTATTCAAATCTTTTACTTCATCATTTCTTCTGTTCACTTGACATTCCATAGCAAGTTTTAGAGTCTCTTTTGACATCCATTTTGGCTTTTTCTTTCTTTCCTGTCTTTTTAATGACCTCTTCCCTTCTTCATATATGATGTTCTTGATGTCCTTCCACAACTAGTCTGGTCTTCCATCATTAGTGCTAAATACATCAAATCTATTCTTGAGATGGTCTCTAAATTCACGTGGGTTATACTCAAAATCGTATTTTGGCTCTCAGGGACTTACTCTAATTTCCTTCATCTTCAGCTTGAACTTGCATATGAGCAGTTGATGGTCTGGTCTGTTCCACAGTCGGTCCCTGGCCTTGTTCTGATGATGATATTGAGCTTCTCCATCATCTCTTTCCACAGATGTAGTTGATTTGATTCCTGTGCATTCCGTCTGGTGAGGTCCACATATATAGTCACCTTTATGTTGTTGAACAAAGGTATTTGCAATAAAGAAGTCTTTGGTCTTGCAAAATTCTATCATACTATCTCTAGCATCATTTCTATTACCAAAGCCATATTTTTCAACTACCCATCCTTCTTTGTTTACTTATCAGTGCATCTTAATTGCATGTTTGATCAATTTTTGAATGCATAAGTTGGTAAAAATCTTCAATTTTCTCATCTTTGGCATTAGTGGTTGGTGTGTAAATCTGAATAATGGATTAACTGGTCTTCCTTGTAGATGTGTAGATAATATCCTGTCACTGACAGCACTGCACTTCAGGATAGATCCTGAAATGTTCTTTTTGATGATGAATGTGACACCATTCCTCTTCAATTTGTCATTCCCAGGATAGTAGGTTATGTGATTGTACAATTCAAAATGGTCAGTATCAGTCCATTTCAGCTCACTGATACCTAGGATATCCATCCTTATGAGTTCCATTTAATTTTTGACAACCTCCAGGGTTTCTAGATTCATACTTCGTATATTCCACGTTCTGATTATTAATGGATGTTTGCAAGCTGTTTCTTCTCATTTTGAGTCATGCCACATCAGCAAATGAAGGTACCAAAAGCTCAACTCTATACATGTCACTAAAGTGGACTCTACTTTGAGGAAGTAGCTTTTTCCTGGTTGTATTTTTTTTTTTATATTGTACTTCAGGTGAAGGCTTACGGAACAAATAATTTCTCATGAAACAGAAGTACACATGTTATTTTATGACATTGGTTAACAACCCCGCAATATGTCAACTCTCTAACTTCTCAACCTCTTTTTTTTTTTTTCTTTTTATTGGTAAACATACACATAGCCAATGATACACCATTCCAAAAATTTCTACATGCACAGTTCAGTAACACTGACTATGCCCTTCCAATTGGGCTGTTATTCTCACTTAAGATGAAGGCTTACAGAACAAAATAGTTTCTCATTTAACAGTTACAACAAATGTTGCCCTATGACAATGGTTAACAATCTCACAACCCATCAACAATATCCTTACTCAGCCTTGGGTTCCCTATCACCAGCTTCCTTGTCCCCTTCTGCTTTCTGGCCCTTGTCACTGGACTCCTATACCTCGTTAGTCTCATTTGGTTTTACGGGGCTGTCCTACTCCCAGGCTGAACAGTGAACCTTGGAGGTAACTTCACCACTGAGCTAAAAATGTGTCTGGGGGCCATACTCTCAAGGTTTCTCCAGTCTCCTTTAGGCCAGTAAACCTGGCCTTTTTTTTGTGAGTTATAATTATGCTCTACATCCTTCTCCAGCTCTGTCCAGAACCCTCTGTTGTGATCATGGTCAGAGCAGTCAGTGGTGGTAGCCGGGCACTATCTAGCTATACTGTACTTAGTCCGGTGGAGGCCTTGGTGGCTGTGGACAATTAGTCCTTTGGACTAATCTTTTCCTTGCATCCTGTTCTCTTCATTCTCCCTTGCTCCCGAAGGGATGAGACCAGTGGAGTATCCTAGATGGCCGCTCACAGGCTTTTAAAACCCTAGACACTACTCACTAAGGTAGAATGTAGAGCGTTGTCTTTATAAGCTGTGTCATGCAAATTGACCTAGATGTTCCCCGAGACAATGGTCCCCACAGCCCTCTGCCCGGCAATTCAGTTCCTCAGGGAGTTTGGATGTGCCTATGGGGCTTCCATGACTTTCCTTGTACAAGTTGTGTTAGTTTCCCCTGTATTGTGTACTGTCTCACCCTTCACCCAAGATACCACTTATCTATTATCAATTTAGTATTCTCCCCCACCCCATCCCTGGTAACCAACAAAGATTGTTACATTTAGTGTGTGAACTTTTTCATGGGTTTTTACAACAGAGGTCTCATACAACATTTGTCCTTTTGTGATTGACTTATTTCACTCAGCATAATATCCTCCAGTTTCATTCATGTTAGGAGATGCTTCACAGATTCATTGTTGTTCTTTCTCGTTGCATAGTACTCCATTGTGTGTATGTACCATAGTTTGTTTATCCATTCATCTGTTGACGGGCATCTAGGTTGTTTCCATCGTTTTGCTATTGTGAACAATGCTGCCATGAACATAGGTATGCATATGTCTATTCGAGTGAAGACTCTTATTTCTCTAGGATATATTCCTAGCAGTGGGATTGCTGGATCGAATGGTATGTCTATTGCTAGCTTTCGAAGGAAGCGCCATATCATTTTCCAAAATGGTTGTATCATTTTGCATTCTCACCAGCAATGCATGAGAGTTCCCATCTCCCCGCAGCCCCTCCAACATTTGTTGTTTCAAGTGTTTTTGATTCGTGCCAGTAATGCCTGGGTGAGATGGTATCTCATTGTGGTTTTAATTTGCATTTCTCTAATGGCTAGTGATCGCAGGCACTTCCTCATGTGTCTGTTGGCCATTTGAATGTCTTCCTTGGTGAAGTGTCTGTTCATTTTCTTTGCCCATTTTTTAATAAGATTGTTTGTCATTTTGTTGTAGAGGTGTTGGATTTTCTTGTAGATTATGGAGATTAGACCTTTGTCCAACTTGTACTGTCCAAAAATTTTTTCCCAGTCTGTAGGTTCTCTTTTTACTCTTTTGGTGAAGTCTTTTGAAGAGCATAGGTGTTTGACCTTTAGAAAATCCCAATTATCTAGCTTATCTATCGGGTTTTGTGCATTGATGGTTATGGTTTGTATCCTGTCAATGCCATGTATTAAGGCCTGAAGTGTTTGTCCCATTTTTTCTTCTATGAACTTTATAGTTTTAGGCTTTATATTCAGGTCTTTGATCCATTTTGAAGTAGTTTTTGTATATGGCGTGAGGTATGGGTTCTGTTTCTTTTTTTTGCAGATATCCAGTTTTGCCAGCACCATTTGTTAAAAAGACTGTCTTTTCCCCATTTGATGGACTTTGGGCCCTTGTCGAAGATCAGGTGACCATAGGTGGATGGATTTACATCTGGGTTCTCAATTCTGTTCCATTGGTCAATGTCTCTGTTGTTGTACCAGTACCAGGCTGTTTTGACTACAGTAGCTGTGTAGTAGCTTCTGAAGTCAGGTAGTGTGAGTCCTCCAACTTTATTCTTCTTCTTCAGTAGTGCTTTACTTATTTGGGGCTTCTTCACTTTCCATATCAAGTTAATGATTAGTTTTGCCATCTCTTTGAAGAATGTTGTTGGTATTTGGATCGGGATTGCATTGTATTTGTAAATTGCTTTGGGTAGAATTGTCATTTTCACAATGTTGAGTCTGCCTATCCATGAGCATGGTATGTTTTTCCATTTATGTAGATCCCTTTGGGTTTCATGCAGTAGTGTTTTGTAGTTTTCTTTGTATAGGTCTTTTACATCCCTGGTCAGATTTATTCCTAAGTATTTTATCTTTTTAGGGGCTATTGAAAATGGTATTGTTTTCCTGATTTCCTTTTCATCGTTCTCCTTATTGGTGTATAGGAATCCAGCTGATTTTTGAATGTTTATCTTGTATCCTGCTACTCTGCTGAATCTTTCTATTAGTTTGAGTAGATTTCTCATGGAGTCTCTAGGGTTTTTTGTGTATAGTATCATATCATCTGCAAACAGGGACAGTTTAACTTCTTCATTACCAGTTTGGATGCCCTTTATTTCTTTTTCTTGCCTTATTGCTCTAGCTAGAATTTCCAGCACGATGTTAAATAGGAGTGGTGATAAACAGCATCCTTGTCTTGTTCCTGTTTTCAGTGGGAATGTTTTCAGCCTCTCTCCATTAAGAATGATGTTGGCTGTTGGTTTTGCAAAGATGCCCTTTATTATGTTGAGAAATTTCCCTTCTATACCTATTTGATTGAGAGTTTTTATCAGGAACGGGTGTTGGATTTTGACAAATGCTTTTTCTGCATCAATTGAGATGATCATGTGATTCTTTTCTTTCCTTTTATTTATGTGGTGTATTATGTTGATTGATTTTCTAATGTTGAACCATCCTTGCATAGCTGGTATGAATCCTACATGGTTGTTGAGTATTATTTTTTTGATATGATGCTGAATTCTATTAGCTAGAATTTTGTTCAGAATTTTTGCATCTATATTCATGAGAGATATTGGGCTGTAATTTTCTTTTTTGTGACATCTTTGCCTGGTTTCGGTATCAGCGTTTTGGTGGCCTCATAGAATGAATTTGGAAGTGTTGCTTCCTCTTCTATGCTCTGAAATAGCTTGAGTAGAACTGGTACAGGCTCTTCTGTAAATGTTTTGTAGAATTCTCCAGTGAAGCCATCAGGGCCATGGCTTTTTTTTGTTTGGGAGTTTATTTTATTACCTTTTCAATTGGTTCACTTCTTATGGGTCTGTTCAGATTTTCAATATCACTTTGTTGTAGTTTGGATAGGCTGTGTGTTTCTAGAAATTTATCCATTTCCTCTAGGTTTTCAAATTTGTTGGAGTATATTTTTTCATAATATTCTGTTCTAATCCTTTTTATTTCAGTTGCTTCTGTTGTAATGTCCCCCATTTCATTTCTTATTTGGGTTACTTATGTCCTCTCCTGTTTTCCTTTTGTCAGTCTGGCTAGTGGTTTGTCGATTTTGTTGATTCTTTCAAAGAACCAACTTTTGGTTTTGTTGTTTCTTTCTATTATTTTTCTGTTCTCTATTTCATTTATTTCTGCTCTGATCTTTACTATTACCTTTCTTCCAGTGGTTGTGGGATTTTTTTGCTATTCTCTTTCTATTTGTTTGAGTTCTGTAGTTAATGTTTTGATTTTGTCCCTTTCTTCTTTTTTGATATGTGCATCTATTGCTATAAATTGTCCTCTGAGGACTGCCTTTGCTGTGTCCCAAAGGTTTTGGTATGATGCATTTTCATTCTCATTTGATTCTAGGAATTTTTTGATTCCATCTCTGATTTCTTCTATTACCCAGTGTTGTGTAAGCAGGGTATTATTCCCTTTCCACATAGTTGATTTTTTTCCCTTGCTCTTCCTATTGTTAATTTCTGCCTTGATGGCATTGTGGTCAGAGAAGATACTTTGAATTATCTCAGCGTTTTGGATCTTGTTGAGGATTGCTCTGTGTCCTAAGATGTGGTCTATTCTGGATAACGTTCCATGTGCATTGGAAAAGAATGTGTACTTTGCAGCGGTTGGTTGGAGTGTTCTATATATGTCTATGAGGTCAAGTTGGCTGATTGTGCCCTTTAGGTCTTCTGTATCTTTGCTGAGTTTCTTCTTAGTTGTTCTGTCCTTTACTGAGAGTGGTGTGTTGAAGTCTTCCACTATTTTTCTGGAACTGTCAATTTCTCCTCTCAGTGTTGTTAGAGTTTGTTTTATGTATTTTGGAGCCCTTTCATTGGGTGCATAGATGTTTATTATGGTTATGTCTTCATGATGGATCATCCCCTTAATCATTATATAGTGTCCTTCTTTGTCTTTTATGGTAGATTTCATTTTAATGTCTATTTTATCTGAGATTAAAATTGCCATTCCTGCTCTTTTTTGGCAGTTGTTAGCTTGATATACTTTTTCCAAACTTTGACTTTTAATAAATTCACATCTTTGTTTCTAAGGTGTGTCTCTTGTAGACAGCATATTGATGGATCCTGTTTTCTTATCCATTCTATCACTCTCCGTCTCTTTATGGGTGCATTGATTCCATTTACATTCAGTTAATTATTGATAGATGTGGGTTTGTTGCTGTCATTTTGTAGTACTTTTTATTGTGGTGCTGAAGTTTTCTTTGTTCTTCTTACTCTCTTGTGCTTAGTTACTTTTGTTTGTGGATTTTGTGTTCATTTCTTTTGTTTTTGCTGAGACTTTATGTTTTTCATCTTTATTTTTATGAGTATGTTTGTTAACTTTCTTTGTAGTTACCATAAATTTTACCCTTATCCTTTTAAGTTTGAAGCTGTCTACCATTACTTGGTATCGCCTTGCCTTCCTCTCCATTAGAAGGTTCTATACCTATGCCATTTATTTCCTCTTTTATTGTTTTGATGTTGTCATTTACTGATTAACTGCTCTGATTCCCTGTTGTATTTCTTTTGGTTTTGGATAGTCCCTGAGCATTCATTTCCTAGAATCGTATCTGGCTCGTACAATCCTGCATCCTAGATTCTGCCGGTGAGCTGAAGCTGTTTGTCCTCAGATCAAAGAACTCCCTTTAATAATTCTTGTAAGTTTTGTTTGACTTTTACGTATTCCCTTAATTTCTGTTTATCTGGAAATGACCTAATTTCACCATCAAATTTGAACGAGTGTTGCAGGATGTATTATTCTTGGCTGGCAATTTTTTTCTTTCAAGATTTTATATATGTCATCCCTTTGCCTTCTTGCCTGCATGGTTTCTGCTGAATAATCCGAGCTTAGTCTTGTTGTTTCTCCTCTGTATGTGACTTCTTGTTTTTCACGAGATGCTCTCAGGATTCTTTGTTTGTCTTTATTTTTGGTGAGTGTGAATATGATATGTCTTGGTGATTTTCTTTTGGGTCTCTTCTATATGGGGTTCATTGAGCTTCTTGGATGGCCAGCTTTTCATCTTTCATTATATTTGGGAAGTTTTCTGTCAGCAGTTCCTCAATGATCCTGTCTCTGTTTATTGATTGTAGATTTGTTTGTTTCGTCCCTTTTGTTTAAAAAAAATTTGACTATGTCTGAGCAGGAAGACTGTGTGTTCTTTGTTGTTTGCTTATCTGTGGGCACAATACTTTTCACCTCCTTCTTCAACTGGCAGGGTCAGTCACTCAGATATGGTATGGCAGGGCAGGTCTAGCTGAAGAGGAGTTACTGGGATGGGTTGTTTGTGGCACTTACTACAGCCACCAGAGCGGGTCAGTAATCTGTGCAGGGCAGGTTACATTAGGCCGTGCCTGTGCTGCTTGGTGGTATGATGTCAAGCACATGGTGCAGGTAGGCAGGATGCAGTGGGGAGATTGTTATGTGTGGAGCTAAGATGAATATGTGAGAGAGGGGAGAGGAACAGGAGCCAAAAACATACAAACAAACAAAAAAGAATGCTAGGGGTGGTTTCCATTGGAGTGGAGAGATGAGAGTCTATGAAATGGAGAAAAACAGAAAGGAGAGGAGGAAGAAAAGAAAAGAATGAATAAATAAAAATCAGAAAGGTTAAAGAACTGCAAAGTTCCCAGGGATCCCACTGGTGCAGGTATGAGGTCTGGGGAAGTCGCTCTCAGGTGTTGCAGTACAGCCTGGCTAGAAGGTGTAGAGGTGTACAATGTCAGGTATTCAGGGAACAGAAAGAGAAGGAAGGTTAGAGAGACTAGAGACTGAGCAATGAAGAAAGATAAAAAGTGAATAAGAGGAAAAAGAAAACAAAACAAGTTAAAAAAAAAAAAAAAGTAAAAAGAAATCCCCTCAGAGATCCCTCTGCAAGTCTGTGGAAGCTGAAGGTGAGTCTCCCCGCCTCGCAGCCCAGCCTGGCCAGAAAGGGCTCCCAACCCAAAAAAAGGAAAAGAAAACAATCAAAGAATTCAAAACAAACAAACGAAGAAAAGCTCAGGGATCCCACCACTATGGCAGCCCAAACCGGGAAGCAGCTCTACACCTGAACGGAGCTCTGTAGCCCCTCAGGAAGAAGCAAAGATGGCTCACGGAGCCAGGTACTTGAGCAAAGGGAGGGTAAGGTGGCGAGAGGCAAGTAAGAAATCAAATGAAGCAGAAAAGAAAAAAAAAACCCCACAACACTAGCAGCCAACAAATGGCACTCAGAGAGCCAGCTAGTGCAGGTGGGTGTCTCTGGACAAGATACTGTGTCCATGGGAAGCAGAGGGGGCTGAGTGTGGTGAAGAAGGACTGGGAGAGGGAAAGTGTATATCACAAATTACCGGAGCTCCGCAGCCCCTCAGGAGGAAGCAAAGATGGTGCATGGAGCGAGGTACTCGAGCAAAAGGAGGGGGAGGTGGGGAGAGGCACGGAAGAAATAAAAAGAAGTGGAAAAAAAGCAAAACCAGCAGCCAACAAATGGCAATCAGAGAGCCGCCTGCTCAGGTGTGTAGAATCCAAGCAGCCACTGTTTCCTTGTCAAGAGACTGTGGCCATGGGAGGCAGAGGAGGCAGAGTCGCGGTGAAGAAGGGTGGGGCGTGGGAAAGTGTTATTGCCAATTACCAGTTGTTTTGTCTCCCGCTGGATGCTCTGTGAGGCTGCTTTCTCGTATCCCGTTTGCTGGTCCCCGATAGGAGTCCAAGATGGTGGATCCATGCTGCGTTAGCTTGTAGGAGACTTCTGCATGAATCTCTCCTCACTCTCCTTTCTCTGTCAGTTTTCTCACTCCATTTGGTGCTTGGCTGAGTTCTTTGTCTCTTCATTTGATGTTTTAGGGTTTCAGGATTGTTATATTCTCTGTTCAGCTTAGTTTTTCAGATCTTTGCTGTGGAGGGACTGCATGGTGCTTCTGCCTAGAGTGCCATTTTGGCAGAACTCCTCCTGGTTGTATTTTTAGTGGCTTCCAACCTGAGGGACTCATTTTCTGTCACTATACCAGACAATGTTCTGCTGCTATTCATAAGGTTTTCACTGGCCAATTTTTTTCAGAAGTAGACAGTCATGTCCTTCTTCCTAGTCTTAGTCTGGAAGCTCCTCTGAAACTTGTCCACCATGAGTGAGCCTGCTTATATTTGAAATACCAGTGGCATAGCTTTCAGCAACACAGCAACATGCAAGCTACCACAGTATGACACACTGATATACACATGGGGTCTGGAATTTATTAGACCCTGCTACATCAGTGCCCTGTACCTGGATCATTTTCCTGTCTCAAAGTGATAATAATAATAATAATAATAATAATAATGTCCTTTTTTCATGTTCTAGACATTATGCTAAAATACTGATGATAAAAAATGGTTTACTAAAACACAAATTGTTTATGGATATTAATGCTATAATATAGTGTCATTTGCTGAAAATATGTATATATTAGCAAATGTTTTAGTATTTAAAATGTTATGCACATCTAATTGTGTGGATATAAGGCTCTGTGAAAGAGATATTTGTGTAGACACCTTGAGGGATTCTGACAGTCCTCAAATTTTTATGTGTATCTTTGATTACTCCATCACTACAAAAGAACAGATATATTTCCTCAATGTTCAAAATTGGCTTTGCTTGAAAATATATCCATCCCAAAATGAATAGTCATCAAATCATAAAGTGGTGACTACTGTATTTTTGGAGCCCTGGTGGTGAAGTCGTTAAGATCTCAAGCTGCTAACCAAAAGGTTGACAGTTCGAATCCACCAGCTGCTCCTTGGAAACCCTATGGAGCAGTTCTACTCTGTCCTGTAGGGTCGATAAGCTTCGAAATTGACTTGACTGCACACAACAACATCTGTATTTTTACTCAAATGGCATGTGCGTTCTACATTTGCTTGCTAACTGTCCCCTCACCCGGAGGTATTTTCATAAGCATGATATGCTAATTTTTATGCTGATTAAGAGGGTCCAGACCTGAACCAAATTTTCCCTATTCATGGTATAGGGCTGTATGAGACACCACATCTTCCCTCCCTGGACAGACCAGGACCAGTCCTTACCTCATCCTTCCCACATGGCTTTCAAATTGTTTTTTAGTCTAACATTCTCTTTTGCTGTTCTTAACATTTGTAAGTCTCTCCAACAATGTTACTTTTGCCTTTTGACTAGCCTTTCATAGCATGATCTAGAGTCTGTTGCCTGATAGTTTAATCCTGGCAATCAACTCACTCTGGTTGTAGGTAAATGATGGAACTTTTCTGAAACTCTGATCAGCTGTAAAATAAAGATAATAAATATATATTTGTCCCAGGATTGTTGTCATGACCAAATGAAATAATGTATCAGGAAGTGTCCTGTAAATTGCAAACAAATACTGTTATGAAGTATTTTGATTCTTTTTTTCCTTTATTCTGAAAAATTACAAATGCATTCTCAATATGCTTTAGCCATATAAAGTTTGTGAACATCATAATCTCACTGTGATACAATAACAAAAACTGAATTTATTCAAAGAATAATGGTGTTAGTGCTGCATAGAAAAAACTCAAGCATTGCCTTACTAGCGGTATTTAACAAACGCTCTGCTGCCTTGAAAATAGCCTTTTAAAAATAATTTTGAAGATGTAGGTAGAATTAACATGAAATAAATAATACCTATATAATCAAAAGTGGGAAAAAAAAATCAAGCTCAATACCCTGGAAGCAATGTACTCAACGTAATCCAGCAAGTCTTGAATTTATTAATAAGTCTGGGATTCTTTTTATTAAGGTGTTGACTATTAAGTACCACAAGGATTAAAAAAAAAAAAAGAAAAGAAACCAATTCAAGGAACACATTCTCTGCCTCTCTTAAATAAATTAAAAAGTTATGGCTAAAATTGTGAATAAGTAAAATAAATATTTTCTTGCAAGGCATACTGCAAGAAATCCTTGGCTCCTAACATCTAGATTTTAAAGAAAGAGTTTGGGGATTATAGCTATATTGAAGACTTGAAGCTAGAATATAGATATTTTAAAATATTTTTAAATTTTAATTATTAGTTAATATTTTTTAAAATTCATAATTGTTTCATGATTATTTATTTATAAAATAATATATGTACTTGCTGCAAATTCATCATATACAAATGTGAAATACAGATAAAATGAAGACCTAAATGTGAAAAGTAAATAGAAAAACATGTATGAACTTGAGCTGAAAAAAATAATTCAACAAGTACACAGAAAGCAAATACAAAATGTAAAAGATACATGAATGTATCTTTTGCTTTATGTGAATGAAACAAAGAAATAAATATTTTTCCAGTATCTAGATCTCAAAAACTAAATATTTTTACCTAATGAAGACTGTCATAGTAAAAAACAACCATAAAATGACTAGCTAACTGGGTAAGATAGTTACAGCAGATAAGCATGGTATGTGATGATATACAGAAAAGCAAGGAATGCCTGTAAGTCAACAACAACAACAAAGAAAACCATTAGAAAAATAAGTAAAGTTTATGCATAAGCAAATTACATAATGAAAAATATTAAAGTTAATAAATGCAGGAGTGGAGGGTCAGTTTCATTTGTAGTCAGAGAAATGCAAAATAAAACAGCAATGATGTTCCACATTATATTCATTACATAGAAAAAAATTAGAAAGCTATCCCCCAAAGCATTCATGTAAATGTGAGCAAATAGCAAATTTTATGCATAGCTATCAGGTGTCAAAATGCATCCAGATATTGAGACGCATATGCTAGTAGTACCTAGTTTAAGTATGTATACATCTTAGAATGCAACATTTATGGGATATATACGTTTTCTAGTATCTATTGCACAAAAACTAAATATTCCAAATTTAATGGGAAAACAACGAAAACATAGGACAATTTGTGAAGGGTTTGGAGGGGGTCACCTTATATCTGTTCCATTCATGTCACCTGAGTGGCTCAAAAGATAGGTCTGGAATTATCTCAGGTCTCCTTTACTCACATATCTTTCAGTTGTTGCAGGCCATATTCTGGGAAGATAGTTGTGGCTGTTAGCCAGAACACCTACATGTGGCCTCTCCATGTGACCTAGGCTTTCTCACAACGTGGTGGCTGCCTTCTAAGATTGTCTCAAAAGAGAGAGCAAGGTTGAAACAGCATTATGTTTTGTAAACATGCCTTTCATCAGATTTTGTTTCTTAGAAGCAAACTATGCTTGGTTCATACATACATGTGAAAGAATATGTACAAATATGTATATTTAAAGTATTTTTTTTGAAACCTAATCACTCTTCAGCTTATTTTTATTTTTTTTATGTAGCAATATGCCCTTGATATCCCTACAAATGTCATATAGAAATTTACCTTTCATAAAACTATTAACAAATTATTAGAAGAAATCAGTCAATCTTATTGTAATTTAAATTTTAAATTCAGTTTGAATTTCCTTGACAATATTGAACAAGAGAATTGTAAAGATGGTTTTTTAGTCATTTTAACTTGTTCTTTTGCAATTTTCCCTTTAAGAAAAGGAAATTGCTTTTTCTTTTTGTTTTTGTCCATTTATAAGGACTTTTTTCTTACTGTAGGTACTAACCATTATGTTTTAATTTTATCGCAATCTTTCCCTAAACCTATCATTTTCCAATTTGCTTCAATAATTTTATATCTGGCTATAGCATATGTTAAGATTTCTTTGGTTAAACATGTGCTTTTACTTTTAGATTCTTGGTGTTCTGTGCTTGTAAAGAAAGTGTTCCCTACCTTCAAAATGGCTAACTGCTCTGCTGCTAACTGAAAATTCAGCACATTGAATCCACCAACTGCTCCGTGGGAGAAAGATGTGGAAATCTGCTTCCATAAAGATTACAGCCTTGGAAACCTTATAGGGCTGTTGTACTCTGTCCTTTAGAGACACTATGAGTCGGGATCAGCTAGATGGCAATGGTTAATCCATGATTCATTTTAAATTGCTTTTTGCATGTAAATATGATCCCATCTGGAATTCTTTTTTGAGTATGCAGTGAAATAGAGATCCAACTTTATGTCCTTCCAAAAAGCCAACTGTGGTAAATAAAAAAATAAAAATATAAAATTACTGCTGTTTTGAAAGAACACCTTTACTAGATATTCATATAAATCTTTAATATTTTATATATTCACATATAAAATAACAGGATCTATCTAGATTTTCTATTCTGTTTCATGAATCTATTATTTCTATCCTCACTCTAATATGTTTTAAAACATCATAGCTTTAATGTGGTTTTTTTATATCTAGTCTTGTAAGCCCCCATCACTATTCTTCATTCACATTATTTTTAAAAACAGTATTTGGTCTGCATTTCTCTTTATAAACTAAGATTATTTTAAGTATAAACACATAAATGAGTTAGTATTGAAAAGATCTGTTATTAAATTTATGAATTTATTTTAGTATAATAAATCCAATCCATGAATATGGTATATCTTTCTATTTGTTTTCTTAAGTTATTTTATGCCTTTCAGTATGATTTTAGTTTTCCTCTGTTTTTCTTATCAAAGTTTTAATATGATGGATGATAGATTTTTGTTTTGTTTCTAGCATGTTGTATGGAATATTTTTCTCATTTTTATGTCTAAGTTCTTATTAGTTTTTGCCTATATTATCCCTGAGAACATTATTTATTACTGTGGAATGCACTTCACAGAAATGCCGTGAAGCTTATACGTAAGGTTTCTAGTTTCACATTATTTAGTAGCAGCTTCACTCTTAGAGATGTGGCATGGTCTGTTGACTATATAATGGCAGAGACAACACTGAGAATATCATTTTATTATGTTGGGTTCTTTTCTGACTCTATGTAGTCTACATTCTAAACCAATTGACCAGAATATGTTTCTGTGTCTCCCATAGCAAATGTGGCAACCTCAGGAATCAAGAATCAGATGTGGGATGGTACCTCTTATGAAAATACCTAACAAATTACTTGGATTTTTTTTTTTTTTTTTTGAAGTGAGGACTCACTGTCTTTATAACCCTAGACTCTGCTGAAATAGAGTTTTTAGTGTACAAGGGAGCAGAGTTTCTTAAGAGAAAATAGTTCTATTGAATTTAAAACTGAAACAACTGTGTGGGGCTTCTCATGTCACACAGTGAACAGGATGAAAACAGGATCAAGGTGTTGACAACTGAAACAATAGGGCAAGGAGAAATATGAAAAGATTCAAACATTTTCTGGGATTCTTTATTATAATACCATATCCAGATGCATAAATTGATGGAGAACTATTGCAACTTTATTTGATTAGAACTAACAAGATTTTAGTTTCCTCAGGAATAAAATTTGGGTAAAACGTTTTATAAAGGTAGTGGATTGGCTGAGGTCTTAGCTGATGGCAAAGACATTTTAAAATTAGTAGGTAAAAATAATCACAAAGACTAACCTGACCAACATTAAATGTATTTATATATATTCCACATGAATTCTTTTTCTTAATCTATCATGTATATGGGTATACATACTTTAATGAATTTACTCCCTCTTCTTAAAATTTTTGTTTCCTCAGTAATTTAGAATGTGTTGATGGTAATTAAGTCTCAAATTTAGACCATAAAAGGGGAGTGATTGGACTATAAAGTTTTGATTGCTCCTCCTTGGGATTGCATATCAGCTTGATTTCCAGTGTGTAGGAATCACTGCATTATGCTATTTTAGAGCTTAGTAGAGCAGACACAGATACATGAAACTTAGATTCGCTTTCAAAAAAGGACAAAACTGTCTATCTGATAGGGGGTACGATTGGCTGACAACTCTCAACTGTTAGTTTTCTCAGCACCTGCTTCAGTTTTCAAACAAGGTTCTGCTCTTCTCCAGGCAGCTTTCAGCCAAAAACTGAACAAGGAGACCATGCACAGGCTTAATCATTTCAGTCCAATATGATAGATACTCGTCTGATGGTAGTCTTTGTTCTGAAGCTCATCTTTTCACTTACAGAAACTTTATCAGCTCTGTATTGTGGTCTAATGCTTCCCCCTGGCGAGTCTTTCTCTCTCTTCCCCTTTTTTTTCAAGGTTTTTGCTCCCCAGAAAAACCTGTTATAGTCCTACTTAATTTCAGTGTCTGCTTGCCTGAGAACACACTGACAAAATTATTTATTTTAAATCCGAGATTGGGAAGGATTGTGTATATATGTATAGATATATATGGTTATTGGACAGCCAAAGGAATAGAAAATAGGATATATATATATATATATATATATATAATTTTTTAAATTGTATTTCAGGTGAATTTTAAGGAACAAATAGTTTCTCATTAAACAGTCAGTACACATATTGTTTTATGACATTGATTAACAACCCCACGACATGTCAGCCCTCTCCCTTCTCGACCTTTATTTCTTTTGTGAAAATATACATAGCCAAAGATACACCATTTCACAAATTTCTACATGCACAGTTCAGTGACATCGATTACGTTCTTCCAGTTGTGCTGCTATTCTCACTTTAGATAAAGTTTTACAGAACAAAATAGTTTCTCATTAAACAGTTAGTACACATGTTGCCCTATGATAATGGTTAACAACCCCACTACACGTCAACACTGTCCTCACTCAACCTTGGGTTCCCTATCACCAGCTTTCCTGTCCCCTTCTTCCTTCTAGTCCTTGTCCCTGTACTGCTGTGCCTCATTAGTCCTGTTTTGTTTTATGGGGCTGTCCAATCCCCGGCTGAAAAATAAACCTCAGAGGTGACTTCACCACTGAGCTAAAAGGGTATCTGGGGGCCATACTCTCGGGGTTTCTCCAGTCTCTTTCAGGCCAGTAAATATGGTCTTTTTTGTGTGTGTGTTAGAATTTTGTTCTACATTCTTCTCCAGCTCTCTCCAGAAGCCTCTGTTGTGATCCTGGTCAGAGCAGTCAGTGGTGGTAGCCGGGCACCATCTAGCTGTACTGGACTCAGTCTGGTGGAGGCATTGGTAGCTGTGGTCCATTAGTCCTTTGGACTAATCATTTCCTTGTATCCTGTTCTCTTCATTCGTGGAACACACCTCCTATGTTCCATTTTCATCCATTGTTCCTCTGGTCTTTGTAGTCAGGCACAGCTGAGTTTTAATAATTTGTTTCTCCTTTTAAAGTTGGTCATATTTTGGCTCTACCTTATTTGTTGGATTGAATTCCAGTGCTTTTATTATACTTCCTACCACGTTTCTTTCTGAATCAAATATTCTTTTTTTAATTTAGCAATTTTTTTCTCTTAGCAATTTTTTTCCTTATATTACCAGGCTTTGATTTAACCAATTTTTGTCCTCCAATCTATACCTTAGGGTACAAAGGACACTGTATTCTCCTGGTTCTTGTTTCTGGTGGTATGATGTCTCTCTGTCCCTCTGCTCATTTCTCTTCTATATCTCAAAAGAGATTGACTCAAGACACAACCTAATCTTGTAGATTGAGTCCTGCCTCATTAACATAACTGCTGCTAAACCCACCTCATTAACATCATAGAGGTAGGATTTACAACACTTAGGAAAATCACATCAGATGACAAAATGGTGAACAATCACACAGTACTGTGAATCATGACCCAGACAAATTGACAGATATTTTGGAGGGACACCATTCAATCTATGACATGGTATGGCATAATAGTTAAGCTTTATTTTTTTGTATGTGGCTATCCAGGTGTCACTGCATTATTAGCTAAAAAGATCATTCTTTCCCTATAGAAGAGTCATGGCACCCTTGTCAAAAATCAATTGATGACTGATATATGGGTTTACTTCTGGACGCTCAATTCTGTTTAGCTAATCTATATGTCTATTCTTATGCATGCATACATTTTTTTATTATTTTATTTTTATGGCACTTTAGATCAAGGTTTACAGAACAAATAGTTTCTCATTAAGTAGTTAGTACACATATTGTTTTATGACATTGGTTAACAACCCCACGACATGTCAACACTCCTTTCTTGACCTTGAGTTCCCTATTACCAGTTTTCGTGTCCTCTTCTGCCTTCTAGTCCTTGTCCCTGGGCTGTTGTGCCCCATTAGTCTTGTTTTGTTTTATGGGACTGTCTAATCTTTGACTGAAGGGTGAACTTCAGAAGTAACTTCATTACTGAGCTAAAAGGGTGTCCAGGAGCCATACTCTCAGCTTTTCTCCAATTTCTATCTGGCCAGTAAGTCTAGTCTTTTTTTGTGAGTTAGAATTTTGTTCTACATTTTTCTCCAGCTCTGTCCAGGACCCTCTGTTGTGATCCCTGTCAGAGCAGTCAGTGGTGGTAGCCAGGCAGCATCTAGTTCTACTGGACTCGGTGGAGGCCTTGGTAGTTGTGCTCCATTAGTCTTTTGGACTGATCTTTCTCTTGTATCTTGTTTTCTTCATTCTCCCTTGATTCTGAAGGGATGAGACCAGTGGAGTGTCTTAGATAGCTGCTCACAGGTTTTAAGACCCCATACGCTACTCACTAAGGTAGAATGTAGAACATTGTCTTTATAAACTGTGTTATGCCAATTGAGCTAGATGTTCCCCAAGACCATGGTCCCGTCAGCCCTCCGCCCAGCAATTCAGTCCCTCAGGGAGTTTGAATGTGTCTAGGGAGCTTCCATGATCTTTCCTTGTAGAAGTTGTGCTGGCTTCCCCAGTGTTGTGTACTGTCCTACCCTTCACCAAAGTTACCACTTACCTTTTGTCCATTTAGTGTTCCGCCCCAATGCCTCCCCTCCCTTGTAACCATCAAAGATTGTTTCTTTCTGTGATGTATGCACACAGTTTTGATTATTACAGCCTTGTAGTAAGTTTTGAAATTGGGAAATATGAAACGTCCAACTTTATTCTTTTTTAAGGAGAAACCCTGTCAGCCTAGACTGAAAGGAAAAAAGACAGGACACAATGAAGGAAAGCTGCCTGCCCCCTGAAATTCTACAGGGAGAAAATGGGCCAATAGAGCTACCTGGTGGCAAGCATCTGTTGTCCTCCAAGAAAAAGAAGGGACTATTCCTGAAGCAGTTCAGAGACTAGCAGAACTATTGGAATGAGCATGAAGAGCAGGGTCCCCATTTCCTTGATTTCAAATGGTGGAGCCACCACCCCCTAAATTTCAAGGAGGGGAGGCTACCACCGAGGTTTCAAGGAGTGGGGTCACTGCCATCTTGGATAGGTAGAATGGGGCTACCATTTCAGTGAGCCAAGAAAATGGGTCTGTCACTCAAAGTTGAGAGGATGCGGATGCTATGCTGGTGATCCTAGAGAATGGGGCCATCCTGAGTTGACGAGGTGAGGTTACCACTCCAGTGGACCTGGAAGGTAGGGCTGAGACCCAAGGTGGGGGCGTTACTGAATCCTAGAAGGTGAGTTCTGTCCGGCTCGTTCAGACTTGCCAATTATCTGGACATGGTCTTTGAGAAAGAGAAATTAACTTTATTACAGTACACAGAGCAAGCAGCCTGGAGGAAGTTTCTCAGATTCAACTCCCTGAGCTATGGGAAAGCAGGGCTTATATGTGATTTGGGTAGCAAGATGGAAGCCATGCAGGCATACTGGGGAGGGAACATTCTAGAAGGGGGCCAGGAAACAGGAGGTGACGTAGTTCTTGTCAGAACTCTCGGCTTTGGAATAGGGTCCAGGTGATTATTTTTCTTCTGATTCTGATGCACCTGTTGCTGCATGCTCTGTTGAGGTCAGTTAGCAGTCACAGCTGGCCCTTCTGCGCACGCAGGGAAGGCCAAATCTGGCTCAGGCTAGTTTAAGGACTAATGGAAATTTACTGGCATTCATAGTGTCAGGTTACAGGGGGACCTCCCCCTAGATTTGGAGAATGTTGCCAATGCCCAGAGTATGGATGGCAAGGCCATTGCCCAGATGTGCCTGAAAAACAGAGAATTGTTTTCAAACTTTGAGAGCTAATGAGATTTGCCCTGCTGAGTTTTGGACTTGCTTGCTACTTGCAACTCTTTCTTTCCCTCTGATTTCTCCCATTTGGAATGAGAGTGTCTACCTTGTGCCTGTTCATGACTGTACTTTGGATTCACATAATTATATTCTAAGCTTCAAAGGTAGACAGATGGAAAAGAATTTTCCCTAGGATGGAGCACACCTAGAGTATCACCTATATTTGATTTTGATGATTGAGAAGAGTAAATTTTGGAGTTAGTGTTGATGCTGGAATGCGCTAAGACTTTTGGGGATGATGTGATAGGGTAGATATGTTTGCATATGAGAAGGACATGAACTTTTGCAGGGTTTTGGAGTGGAATGTTATGAGTCGAATTGTGTCTCCAAAAAACCTATACTGAAGTCCTGGCCCCTTTTCCTATTTAGAAATAGGGTTTTCTTTGTTATGTTAATTAGGTCATACCTGAGTACGGTGGCTAATATATGTAATCACTTCTAAAACACACTCAAGGGGAAAACAGATGCCAAAGAACACCAACAAAAGGCAAGGGGCTACAGTGGCTACTGACAAGGAAGGACCTATCCATAGAGTCATGTCCTGAATTCAGGTTTCTAGCCACCTGAACAGCGAGAACATAAATTCCTGTTCTTTAGGCACTCGCGTGTGTGTTTGTGTGTGTGTGCGTGTGTGTGGGTTTTGTTACGGAAGCACTAGGTAACTAAGACACCCAGGAGACAGGAACTAATACATTTCCCTGCAAATGCTTTTGACAAATACCTCCCCTATAGTCAGTCACCGTAAAACTAGGAGAGTTCCATTTTAAGTGATACAAAGCCCTTTGAGTTGGACATTCAGGGAACCAACAGACAGGTCAAAACAAATCAACACAATTTTTAAAAGATGTGATCTGTTCTACTCACTCTGGTACCAGTCTGTGCCGGGAATGTAGGCTGTTCTTTTCAAGGACTTTGCTACAGCTGGAGAGTGGGAAATGGAAGCAGTATAAGTTAAAATGCGGAAAAACTCTCTGTTCTTTCTTATATTCAGCCTTTTGTTTTTCCCTCCTTGATTAAACATTCGTCTGGTGATGCAAGTCTTTGGCTAGTTTCTAGAGTTCCAAAACATTTAATTCTGGCAATTGTTGCCAGTTTTTCCACTGGTTTTCTAAAGGAACACACTTGTGCAGTTCGTTATGCTATCATTTTTGCTGCCATCACTCCAAGGGTGGGTACTTTGGAGTAAAATAAATAAATAAATAAATCTAATTGACAGATTCTATATATGTGCTGAAGGATAGTAAAGAGTTTAGTTAATGAGACTTAATCTTCTCCCCCAACCCGGCTCTTTATTTCCAATAACTGTGTAATCCATCATTGCTCATCCCAACACTTCATCCTATTCTGAGATTTCTATATTTATGATAGATACTTCACTAGCTGAATGACATCTCTCTAATGCCTATGTTTCCAGACTGAGGCACTAAAATAATGGTCTCAGTGACGATTGAAGCATATCAAAGAAAAGGAGAAATATTTAACAAGGAAAAAAAACAGATGCAAGATTAATTTTTTACATGGTAAAAGTATTTATTATGAGAGAACTGCTAAGTGGAGAGATTTTTGTGGTTGCTGTTCCTTAATTCAAAATATGCTAGGAATGAATGAGGAGTACCGACTAAGAAAACTGTGCCACCCAGGGACCTTATAAAGGTGTAGGGGTAGAGAAACTTGCTCTGATTCCATCAAGTACATTGCTGTTCTTTGTATTTCTACACCAGCTATGCTGCCAGTGTGTTTTGAATCTTCAGAATTACCCAGATATTAAAAAAGAAGGGACTTTGCCTAAAGAAGAACAAGAAAAATAACAAATATTCTAACACAGTGGCATGAAATAAGAACTATGATGAGAACGACCATCATAGCAATAAGTGAACTATTATCGAATTTGATGAGCAAATTCCAAGAATAAAAGAATAGAAGGCTACATTTTCTGACTACTAGATTCTAGTTAATCAATCTTCTCTCTGACAACATTCTTCGAGAAAATTACTAACAGAGACTCCTAAAGCTGAAATAGCAATATAAAAACAGATATCTGGGGTAGATAGAGAAAGGGAGATTCCTTCTCCTGTAAAAGATTTTAGAAGATGATTCCCACTTGCTCTTAAATTAAAAGTTTTTTTTTTTTCTGATGGTTTTCAGTTAGATAGTTTTCATGCAAAGTTCAATCCCATTTAAAATAAAGAAAACAAGCAGAAAAACTCCTTCGACCACACACCCTCTTCCAAGTTATGTCAGCTTATGTCTCAAATTCAAAATTCTTGAGCTTGTTGTCCACATTCTTCAAGTCCAATTAATGTCCATCTCACTTCTCTCTCAACTTCAACCTATTCTACACAGTCTTCCATACCTTCCCCAATGAAACATCTCCTGATAAATCCATCCATATTGTCAAGTTCCTAAATCCAATGGATATTTTTCAGATTTGATTTTTCTTAACTTTTCAGCAGTATTCTGCTCCATGCTTCTCCTGTATCTCAGTTACTTGTGCCGTTTGAATTATTAGTGCCATCTTATAATGGGCATGATTTCCTATTCTTGTGAGTACAATTTAAGAAGATAAATTTCTTCATTGACTTAGTGCCACTCAGCAACAGTCATCAATCTCTTACTCCTAGTTATCATCCTAGACACACCTCATGTTTCTCCTACACCAGATATATTGCACCTTCTAGTGCATCCCCTTCCACTGATATCTGATCCTGGTTCACCAACAGTCAAATACTGAAAAATTTCACACTTCATTGTAACAGGAGCTATCTATATTTCACCTGCCACCAAGGATAAAGTATTCATTTTCAGTTGGCTGGGGGAATGATCCATGCCTAATATTCCATTTTATAATCTGCCTCCTAGGACCACTTTCAGTACTGTCTTAGATTGGTTTCCCAGGACATAGAATTGTGTTCCCAAGGTATATTGTGGAACAAGTACAGAAGAAAACCTGTAAATGATTAGGGTAGGCAAGACTGAACAAAAGAAACTGGAAGGCAATGTGGTAGCAACTTTAACTTAAGCCAGTCCTACAGGGAGATCTGCCGTTGGGATGCTCCATCACAGGTGCCTTGAATTATGGCACGGCAACTGGATCTGAATGTCCTTCCATCAGTTAATCTTTTGCCATAGGCTTCCCTCTAGGAATTTTGGGGAAGATAGCTTTTGTTCTGTTTCTTGTAGATTTTTTTTTTTTTCACCAAAGGCAATTGTCAAATTATGGATGCAAATGTCAACATGAACAGAAGATTTTCCCAGCAGTTAATGCATAGGTGTTTTGGCTCTTAATAGGGCATCAGGATGGAGCACAGAATAAGCACTACCAAAGATAAAGAAGAAGTCATGGTTAATAATCATAAAATTCCATTAAAAAGAATTTATGAAGTTTGAAGAAACCTGTTATAAAGAATATATGTTTAGTCAAGATGAATAAGATCTATTTTTGTATATTGTTGTATGATACTTTTCATACAACAAGTTGAAAAGATTTAGGCTTACAATTCCTAGAATTTATTTTTGCATACTTTTTGTATATATTTTTGTACTGTTATTCAGCCTACTGTTCAGTTACTTTGCTATTTGATGTTAGTTTGTCTACCCCATTTATGTCTACACTAGGAATGAGAGAGGCATATTAAGTGTCTGGGTGAGATAGACTACACTGGAAATTGTTTTGGAAATAACACTGCAATTGATTGTAGTTAGATACTCTTAGCAAAATGTTTATGTGCAGCTGCTGACCATAATAGCAACTTGGACAGATTCTTGGACAGATTCCACACATTTGTATTCCTTTAGAAAATAAATAGCAACAATATCTCCTGTTTCTTAGAAACAGAAAATAGCAACGGCACATCTCAAATCACGATTCTCTTTAATCAACATTCCAACATGGAGGGGCGAGGTGGAGCTAGTAAAAAGATCAATGAATAACATCCAGTTTCAGAAAATTGAAATCCACAAATACTCTGTTCAGTGAATGTCCTTGAGTAAATTCACTTTGCACATATTTGCAGAAGAGAAATAGAATCGATATTCCAGAATTATTATACAACTCTGGCATTGACAGTACAGCCACATACTACTTCCAGCTTGAAGTGAACAGTAGCAATTGTGAGGTATTTGAAAGATATTTATAGGAACTCTGAATTATTTATGCAATTATTTTTCTATAGCAAAGATCCTCATATGATGGGTCCCAGAAATGTGAGATATTTTCTATAAAGGCACCTTGGCTATAGTTTTTAACATATGGATCTACTTTCACGAGGATATTCTTTGTAAATGGCCACTGCGGGTAAAGCACGCCGTAAAAAACATAAAAATATTTAGTAATTTGTCTTCATTTCCTTTTTTCTGCCCCCATATTGCTACTGTGCCTCCTTCTACTAGACCGTCACTTTTCAAAAAATGTTCACATTTGATGAATGGATGAAAGAATGGAAGACATGAAGAATATATTTAAGACCTTGGTACTATATGATTTTTATTCTGGGTATATTTAAATTTCAACAGAGCACCAAATAGCAAGGTTAAGGAACAAAATACCTAATTGCATATACCAGTCATCTGTTATAGTGAGGAATTATATTATAAACAAAATTTTCCTTCCCTCCTGGTATTTCTTAAATAAAACAGGAACACAAAGTAGTTGCTCTATTAAGACATGAGGTCTGCTCATATATACCAGAGTATTTCCCCTGTCTTCATGTTTGTAGTTAAACTCAAGATCTAAGCAAAAATCACAGTATCTGGAATTTTTGGTTTTGATTTCATTTATCTTTATTTTCAAATTAAGAAATGCAATCATAACTCTAGAACACAAGTGTTGAATAGGAAAGTGTGATGCAATGGGTTTCTTCAGATGGCCTTCCAGTTTCAGGGCTGGTAATTCTTCCAAAATGATTGGTCAGGCCACAGTCTCACAAGTAATTAGTCAGCTTATTACCTTGTTGACCTTTACCAGGATTGGCTGTGGGGACCCCACCTTGCCTGACCTTTACCTGGATTGGGTAGGGAGCCTGCCATGTAATTAACAAGCAGTACGTGGACTATCCTATAAAAATCTGGAACAGGGAGCCTCAGATGGGGCTTCCTGACTGACAAGCTCCAGGAGAAGACTGTGTCATTTGGACATGGAGCTCTGCGCTAAGAACTCCCTAAAGAACTGTAATACAGGTCAAGGGCTGTAACACTAAAGCAGTAACACTGAAGACTAAGAAACAGGAGCAAGCACAGTGAGAGTGGCAGAGAAATGACAGCAATGAGAGCATGTGGAACCACAAGACCAGCAGAAGACATAAGTGGGCAGAATTAGCCATGAATAAGATGGCAGTGGTGGGCAATTCAGTCCATGGAGCAGAGCCGTAACCCTCCAGGGAGGAGGTCACCAACAGAGCTGGACAACTCTGGTCAGAAGTTTGTCAATAGAAATGGCCTCCTGCGGGCAGGAGGTTGCCAATGCAGTGGAGACTTAGGTATACACTCTACAGGAGACGTCCGTAAAAATTTTGCTCAAGAGCTGTCATAATGTTGGCCTAACTCTGGCATTGGATCAAAGTTGACTGGAAGCTGCTAGTTGAGAGCTGGCCCAGCAAGCATCAGGGGCCAGACCCATCCAAGGAAAGCCACAGAAAGAGAACAAACACAGCTCCACCACATCCTACCTCGTGTGACAACAAACCTGCTGAAAGAAAGAGAGACACCAGCTGACATGGGTCCATGGTGTGCCAACCCAGTGACATAGAAATGGACATGGGTAATTTTGGAAGCATGAGCAGGTCCCCTTTTTGACATAAGTGGGTTCTCCCCTACTATGTTAAGTAGGGTACTTGTAGGGATGGAAGGGACCAGTTCACCTTGGATCTGTTCTTGTTGTTTACTGTTTGCTTTGTATAAATATTCTGTTCGTGTTAACTATTTACCTTCTATAAATAATGACAGCTTTCAATTGCCTACACTCTGTAAATACCTTGTGTGTATGACCCAATTAGATTGGATAGTAGAGTTCTAATCCCAGCAGACTTATTGCAGTTAGGCAACTGGCATCTGTTTATGCACACAGTTCAGAAAGCAGCCATACTTGTGGTATGCTGAGGAGAGGAGAAACAAACCTTTTAAATAATTACCTATACCAAATAAGAAAGTTTGACTATGGCACGGGGATATTGTTACTGTCTCTAAGGATTGGTTATATTCTATTTCTTCTTGAAAACTGTTTATAACACTTCAAATTTTTTTCTTTAATATTTGAGAGCGTCAATCAGAATTTTAGAACTATACATTGCAATATCTGGTATCTTTTGCTGACCAGCTATGATTCCAGGCCCACCACAAAATATTTTGCAGCAAACTCACAGAGCGAGTCGAAACAGAGAGCAAACAAACTCCATAGAATTCCACAACAAACTTCTTCACGTTGCCATTTCAGCAGGTATAGCTTCAGGTGAGCACTGCAGATGCCTTTGAAAGATGTACTTCCCCAGAACTTCCCTCAGTTGTAGAAGGCACATTATTTATGAAAATTAAAATCTTATTTGATTTAATATTCCATGCAACATGTAGTGGTTTGCTTCCCTGATTGAATCCCAACATACAGAATCATGGTATATAAAGTGCAAGTTTGCTAATATGTTGGCGAGCATTGATCTGATTCCACACATTGTGTTTGTTCTGACTCCAGACTATAAATAGATATTTTAGTAGAAAGGATGGTTGTACGTCCTCAACCCAATATCTCAAGATATTGAATTCAAAGGTTTTATAACTCAATGAAATTCTGAAAAAAATCTAATCCCTAGATTACCTAAAAGTTTCTACACGATGCAATTTCTGGGACATGTAAATATATGTTAAGGAACCTTAATATTTATCTACAGACTAACAGGTAGAACAGAGTATAATGGATGTAATGCCAATAGGATGGTTATTCTTGGTTGATAGGTAGAGTGGTAGGTCAACCCTGGTCTAACCAGCAAGTCGATAAAGTAACACAAGCAGGCATCATTTTCTGAGGCTTCTCTGAGGGCTCCTTTCTAAAGCCGAGTCAGCAGACTATATCTCTATATATTTTTGGTTTTGTGGGATGTATAGCATTACTTGCAACTACAGATACGTTTTGCTTAACGTCCCTGATACATTCTCTGAAACAGGACGTTATGTGATTTGGACGTGCAAACACCACGTTACAAGCAGTCCCTGTGTTAGGAATGTCTGACTTAACAGACAACTCGTACTTAAGAACACACTACTATAAAGCCATTATGTTAAAAATTTGAGTTAAATACACCTGGCAGCAGAATCACTTTGTATACAAGAGATATGAGATACGTGTGTTGCATGAGGGAAGCTGTTGCATTCACTACGTTGGGTTAAGTCAGCTACATCCTGTTCTCCGATCAAGATTTCTGAACTCTATAATAACCTTATGGGACCACAGACGTATATGTGGTCTGACATTGCCTCAATGGACGTTATGCAGCACATGACTGTACTCAATTCGATCACTGTAGCAGGGAAAATAGTCATAGGCAGTATGGAAACTGATGGCCTTGGCTAGATTTGGCCCATACAGATCCCTGCTGTAAAGGATAACTGAAGAGGTTCAAATTTTTCAGTATTAAAACCTACATCATTTTTTTTCCATAATTTTAAATTATTCAAAAGTCTACTGACTATCATATACTTATAAAATGTAGAAGACAACAAAATAACTCCATTTATAGAAAATGGCAAATAAGCCAGGCATTGTTCTGTAACTTTTTTTTTTTTCTTGAGCTACAACATTGCCTAAAGCCTGAAATGAAGACTCCATTCAGGTTGGATATTTCCTAGGTAAAGAAAAATTAAATGCATGATCAAAATATATTGCTCTTATAAATGTAGCACAAAATTCTAACTCACAAAAAAAAGACCAGACTTACTGATCTGACAGAGACTGGAGAAACTCCGAGAGTTTGGGCCCCGGACGCCCTTTTAACTCCCTACTGAAGTCACTCCTGAGGTTCACCCTTCAGCCAAAGACTGGACAGACCCATAGAACAAAACAAGACTAAATGGGCCCACCAGCCCAGGGACAAGGAAGATAAGGCAGGAGGGGACAGGGAAGCTGGAAATGGGGAACCCAAGGTCAAGAAGAGGAGAGTGATGACACATCGTGGGGTTGGCAATCAATGTCAATGTCACAAAACAATATGTGTATTAATCATTTAATGAGAAACTAACTTATTTTCCTAAACCTCTCTACTTGTTTATGACTATCTTCATGCAAGGATAGTCATAAATGCATGTCTTAACCTTGACAAAAATACTTGGCTGTAAAACTGAGTTTTAAATAATCTAAGAAGATTTTTTACACTTTTGATAAGAAAGTGCAAACTGGGAGTTGCAAGAAAAATCTTGACTGCAAATGCCTTTGGCGGGGGCAGTGTTTTTTCTTCTTCTGTTGTTTGTTTGTTGCTAATATAAATGTTTATTCAGAAAGGGTCTGAATTTTACACCATTCCAAAGTCCCCGCTACTCTTACATTAATTCAGGACTTGTATTCTTTTGTAATGACTGCCTTGACCGTAGGTGTCAGATCCCTGGTTTAATCTTTTAATGCAACAATTTCTACATTTGTGGTTAAGAGCTTGGCTCCTAACCAAAAGGTTGGCAGCTCAAGGCCACTAGCTGCTCCTTGGAATACGTATGGGGAAGTTTTACTCTGTCCTAAAGGGTCACTATGAGTCAGAATCAGCTTAAAGGTAATGGCTGTGTATGCGGTGTATTTCTACATTTTGAAGGATAATTGGAAAATTGTCGAAGTCACATGAATAAGCTGATCTTATTAAGAAGTTAGGTTTATGATTCTAGACTATATCACAGATATACTGTGCTATATAATTATTGTGATCTTACTCTGTAAGTAATTTGATAAACCAAACTTACTGCTGTCAAGTCAATTCCGACTCATAGAGACCCATAAGACAGACTAGAACTGCCCCATAGGGTTTCCAGGCAGAGCCTGGGGGATTTGAACTGCTGACTTTTTGGTTAGCAGGTGTAACTCTTAACTACTATGCTACCAGGGTTTCCAAGTAATTTGATAGAGTATAGTAAACTTTTACTACTTCCAATATCTGAGGACACAGTGTGAAAATAAAATAAATGAAAGCAGCTCTTTCTGATAAAGCATGTGGATTATAAGCAGTGTGTGTTGCTATTTTTACACTCGTATTTTATACTCATGTTGATGCAAAAATATCAACACATTGTTATTGCCAGTGTCAATTGCAAACAATTGAGGTGATTTTTTCCCTTAATTCAGTGTCTTCATTCATATATATAAAAGCTTGTCAGAATTTATTGAGGGAGAGCACTCTTCTAGGTATGCATCAATTTTCAGCTTAAAAGTTTCAACATGGTTCATTTTTAAAAATAATCTGAACTAAACTTATTCTTACTGTGATCTTTATGCTTACTTTTGCATTTGTCTGTTTTATATTAAATTGGTATTGATCAGTTTGGATTTGTGTGTGTGTGTATCCCTAAAAAGTTTAACCCAAACCTCAGAAATATTACCGTAAATCATTAATCGGTCAAACAGGACCGTCAATCCTGCGAGACCTTCTTGAATATAAATAATTGCACAGGGTATATTTGCTACCATCTAACATATTGCTGAATAATGAAATGAAGGCGTGTATCTTGGCAAACTGAAAAGAGAAAAAGCTTCAAAAATTTTAAATGTATTTTATTATTTGAGGATACTTGGCACCTGTCTTTTCTGTGTTATTTCCTTTCTTGTAGAATAGAAGAAACCTCCTTTGTGTTTGACAGCTTCCTCAAGGTCAGTGGAGTGATTCTTTTTACAGTTGAACCTCACATATTTTGATTCCTAAGGACAAGTTTTTATACATATACAAATATGTTGCGTTATATATATATATATTTGTTGTTGTTAGATGCCATCAAGTCAGTTATGACTCATTGCGACACCATGTACAACATAACAAAACACTGCCTGGCCCTGCACCATCCTTACAATCCTTGCTATGTTTAAGCCAATTGTTGCAGTCACTGTGTCAATCCGTCTCATTGAGGGTCTTCCTCTTTTTTGCTAACCCTCTACTTTACCAAGCATGATGTCCTCTTACAGTGACTGGTCCCTCCTGATAACATGTCCAAAGTATGTGAGATGAAGTCTCGCAATCATGGCTTCTAAGGAGCATCCTGGCTATACTTCTTCCAAGACAGATTTGTTCATTCTTCTGGAAGCCCATGGTATATTCAGTATTCTTTGCCAACACCATAATTCAAATGCATCAATTCTCCTTTGTTCTTTCTTATTCCTTGTCCAGCTTTCACATGCATATGAGGCAATTGAAAATACCATGGCTTGGGTCAGGCATACTTTAGTCCTTGTGGGGATATATGCCATTTAAACATGGCTGCACTATTGACAACTACAGCCCCCACCAGTCTCTATGCTGCACAGCATGTTGAGACTCGTCCCCAACATGCTGAGACTTGTCATGACTTGTTTTCCCAAACCTATTGTCCCTTTTGCTGATTGGCTTGTTTACCTGAATTCCTTCTCCCTTGCTGCACCCAAAGCCCATTGTTCCGTTATTTGCTTCACTGCTTACTGTATTGACTATAAATAAACTCCTGGGACTGAAGCTGGGGTTGACTCCTCAGAGTGACCCTCCTGGCCCCACTTCTCTGTAAGAGTTGTGTTTGGTTACTGTCTCCGCCATCCCAACATTCGCCGCTGCTGCAACAAGTCCTCAAAGTGACATCTGTGCTTTTTAACACTTTAAAGAGATCTTTGGCATTTGATTTCTTGACTGCTGTTTTTATGGAGGTTGATTGTGGAGCCAAGTAAAATGAAATCCTGGACAACTACTAATATTTTCTTCATTTAGCATGATGTTACTTATTGGTCCAGTTGTGAGAATTTTTGTTTTCTTTATGTTGAGGTGTAATCTCTATTGAAGATTGTGGTCTTTGTTCTTCATCAGTAAGTGCTTCAAGTCCTCTTCGTTTTCAACGAGCAAGGTTGAGTCATTTGCATATCTCAGATTGTTAATGAGTCTTCCTTCAATCCTGATGCCATGTTCTTCTTCATATAGTCCAGCTTCTCGGCTTATTTGCTCAGCATACAGATTGAATAAATATGGTGAAAGGATACAAGCCTACCACGTATCTTTCCTGATTTAAAACCACACAGTATCCCCTTACTCTGTTTGAAGGAATGCCCATTGGTCTAAGTACAGGTTCCTAGTGAGCACTTAAAGTGTTCTGGAATTGCATTCTTTGTAATGTTATCCATAATTTTTTTATGATCCACAATGTTGAATGCTTCAACATAGTCAATAAAACACAGTAAACATCTTTCTGGTACTCTTTGATTTCAGCCAAGATCCATCTGACACCAGCAATGATATCCCTCATTACATGTCTTTTTCTGAATATGGCTTGAATTTCTGGCACTTCCCTGTCAATGTACAGCTGGAGCTGCTTTTGAATGATCTTCAACAAAACTTTACTTTTGTGTAATATTAATGATATTGTTCAATAATTTCTGCATTCTGTTGGATCACCTTTCTTTGGAATGGGCACAAATATGGATCTCCTCCAGTTGCTTGGCCAGGTAGCTGTCTTTGAAATTTCTTAGCATAAATGAGTACACACCTTCAGTGCTGAATCTGTTTGTTGAAACATCTCACTTGATATTCCGTCAATTCCTGGTGCCTAGTTTTTTGCCAATGCCTTCAGTGTAGCTTGGGCTTCTTCCTTCAATACCATTGGTTCTTGATCATATGCTACCTCCTAAAATGGTTGAATGTCTACCAATTTTTTTGGAACAGTGACTCTGTGTATTCCTTCTATTTTCTTTTGATAGTTCCTGTGTTGTTCAATATTTTGCCTATGAATCCAATATGGCAACTCGAGGCCTGAATCTTTTCTTCAGTTCTTTCGGCTTGCAGAATGTCAAGCGTGTTCTTCTCTTTTGAGTTTCTAACTCCAGATCTTTGTACAGTTCATAGCAGTACTTTACTTTGTCTTTTCAAGCCTCACTTTGAAATCTTCTGTTCAGCTCTTTTACGTCATCATTTCTTCTTTTCATTTTAGCTACTCTACACTCACAAGTTTTAGAGTCTGTTCTGACATCCATTTTGATCTTTTATTTCCTTCCTATCTTTTTAATTACCTTTTTCTTTCTTCATGTATGATGTCCTTGATTTCATCCTACAGCTCATCTGGTCTTCAGTCATTAGTGTTCAATGCATAAAATCTATTCTTGAGATAGTCTCTAAATTCAGGTGGAATATTTTATATATATATACATATATATATATATATATAAACCCATTGTCATAGAGTCAATTCCACCTCATAGAGACCCTATAGGACGGAACAGAACTGCCGCATAGGATTTCCAAGGAGGAGTGCCTGGTGGATTTGAACTGCTGACCTTTTAGTTAGCAGCCAAGCTCTTAACCTTTGATCCACCATGGCTTATATATACACCAAAAATAATAATTTCAGGCCTCCTTGTGTGCTCCCAGAGATTTGGTGGGGGGTGTCAGGTTCACTGTCTGTCCCCACTTATCTTAATGCTGCTGGTCACAAACTAAAAGATTGGATGCAAGTATTTAGGCAGAGGTCAAAATTTAAGGCCCATGAAAGCCATTACAAAGATGGCCTAGGCCTGGAATGTTATACAAAAAAGTTCTGGGATGATGCTATGATGAGAACCAGCATACAGTTTTAAATGTATGAGGGAGTAAATTAGGAGGACAGCATAATTTGTGAATTATTTTTAGACTAGAGAAATATAGGACTTAAAATATACAAGTATCTGTATGTGAGATGGATAGGAAATTCATCTGATGTTAAAATTTGAAAGATTATTTTATGATTTGGTGTTCATTCAAATAGATACTAACCAGATGTATTAAAATAAGACTGTCAATAATTTATATTTTGGCTTTAGATTTTTGTTGGTCCTTAGTTATAATGACATTAAGTTAATAGGTTATGTTCTATGCCTTCTCAAGTGACAATATCTATAACAATGTAGGATCACATGAATAAAAGTATGAGAACAGTGTTAATTTTTCAAATGTTTTTTATAATTAAGTTAAAAACAACATACTTTTTTCCAAATATTAAATATTACTTGTCACTCACTAAAGCTCTGATGTTCAAAATCCATTAAGCACAGAATTATGACCTCCAACTGGTCCTTAACACATCAGGGAATTCTTCAATGGCCTCAAATGCATTCTCAAATTATCTAAACACAGTAAATTTTATTTTCCCAAACATAAAGTGAATAGCACCAACAAATATTTTTGTAAAAGATAAATGCAGAGAAACTGGCACAAAGAAAAAAAAAAAAAAACCCTAAAAATGATAGTGTTATTTGATTTGATGATTAAACTGTTTAATCTGATTAGCTTATAAGTCATCTTTATCTCATGTGCTCTCTTAAAAATTTATGACTGTAAACATGATAAAAAGAGTCTTCGAGAATTTCGACTGAAGCAGGTCTGTTCAAGTAACAGGAGTATTTTAGCGGCCTCAAAAGTCTGTGAGTAAGAATTTACTCAATACTGTGCTGAAACTAACTCACAATAGCTCAGCATAGACAATCGTGTTCATCTGTTTCAAGCTCCATGTATGGTGATGTCAGATTGGTAGCTTCCAAGTGGCCATCTTGAGAGTATTTACATCACAGAAATTAGAAAATGCCAAAAATCAGGACTTGTTTTTTAATTAAAAAAAAAAAAAGAAGAAGATTTTTTAAGTGTTGTTTATGAAACATTTGCCAGCAAACCACTGAGTTTACCTATCGAGGTCAACGTATTAAAAACATACCAGCATTCTGTAGAATCAGATCAATATTTATCTTATTTGCTGCTTGTTGTTTTTTGTAGCTGCATCCGGTTAATTCTGACTCATGGTGACCCCATGTGTTACAAAGTAGAGGGTTTTCTTGGCTGTAATCTTAACAGAAGCAGACCACCAAGCCTTTTCATCTGTGGTACCACTGGGTGGGTTAGAACCACAAACCTTTAGGTTAGCAGTCAAGTGTAAACCATTTGGACCACATAAGGAATTTACGAAGCGGACTTGACTCCACGGCAACAAGTTTGTTCGTTTGCTTTTTTTTAAGGGACTTTATTTGCTGCTACTTATGGGGTACGAATATAAAGTTGCTTTCAAGTAAGTATGTAAATCTGTCTAATAAAAGAAAAAGCATGACGCCTACCACTGGTCTAAGGAATAGTGTCAATAACTGGATGGTTTTTAAGTACTACTTAAAATTTCCTCATGGCAAGGTAAGTGTGTACCTTAAGAAAACAAACGCAAAAAGTGTGAATTAATTTTTCACAAAAGTCTCTTTGGGGAAAACATGTCATCCAACCTTTGCTGTTTGAATCCCTTAAGTGTAATTTAATGAAAATGTAGTCTTTGGAAGAGTACATGTTTTTTATGAGATTATTTATCAGATTCATAGGCAGATAAAGATACATAATACCTTTAATGTTATAAAATGCAATGCTGAAAGGATAAAAAGTAGAAGGGGGTTAAATTCAGAAAACAAGTCAACGTAAAATTGAATGAATATTAGTCCGTTTTTTTCTCAATATTGTGTCGTTAATATTATTGAAAGGGCCTTTTAATGATAACCCTGAGGATAAGAATCAGTGCAAAGCTGGTTCCTTTAAGGCAGAGGTCAAATATACCTCTGTTCTCCAAATTCACCATTTCTGACAGCAGCCTTCCCACATGACACTCTTTCTCTATGGATTTGGTAATTCATTACAACGATCACAGAGAACTGACAGAAACACAAAATCTTCAATAAGAAGTTTAGCATAACAGAGAAGGATATAAGCAGAAACAAAGAAACGCCTAGGGAGAGGTTTGGGAGGCATCTCAGCATGGGGACTGAAGATCTCAAAGGGGACCCACTTACTCTTCCCCAGAACCCATGTTCATTTTCACCCATCAGGAAACTTTCAAACAGGAAACTCAGTGACTTCACTTGGTGGGCCCTGCTCTTGGCTGCTCCTTTCAGCTGGCTCCTGGTTTCTCCTGGCCAGTTCCAGGACAGCTCTTGGATGGCCCCTGCTCGGTAGGTGGCCAATGCTCGGAGTGCACCAGCTCTCAGAGTGTTACAGCTGTCAGCCGGGATGCAGCCTTCTCACTCTGCTGCCACTGTCTGGGTCTGCTTGTGGTCTTCGTCTCTTCCGGTACCATGGTAGCCGCTGCCTTCACTGCCGTCGCAGGTTTACCTGGTCTGGGAGGATCTCAGCGAAGGGCCTTCCTGTTCAAAGGGTAACTCCCCTCCTGGCTCTCCTTTATCAGGAACCCCCATCTGAGCCTCGGTGTTCTATGGCTTTTATCAGTCGGCCCCCCCAGCCAATCTTCATAATGGTCTCTTCCTGAGCGGAGCTCCCCAGCCAATCCAGATAAAGGTCAGCCCAGGTGAGGCTCAGGGACCAGAACCAAAAAACCAAATTGCTTTTGGGTAAGGTGGTTCCATACTGTGTGGTTGTTCTTGTTTGTCGTGTGCGGTGGAGTCAATTTCCGCTCCTAACAACGCTACAGGACAGAGTAGTACTGCCACACAAGGTTTCCAAGGCAGTAATCTTTAAGGGGAGCCCTGATGACGTCAGTGGTTAACCGTTTAGCTGCTAACCAAAAGGTTGGCAGTTCAAATCCACCAGCTGCTCCTTGGAAACATTATGGGTCAGTTCTACTCTGTTCTGTAGGGTCACTAGGAGTCGGAATATACTCGAAGGCAATGGGTTTGGTAATCTTTATGGAAGCACATCGCCACATCTTTCTTCCACAGAGCCACTGGGGGTTTGCAGCCTTTCGGTTAGCAGCCACGCTGGTGGGTTTGCAGCCTTTCTGTTAGCAGCGGAGCACTTAACTATTGCGCCACCAGAGCTCCTTATTTCATATTGTGTACACCTTGAATACTCTTCAAGCCAACATCTGAAATGTTCCTCCCTTAAAATTTTACTATTTTGTTATTAAAATAATCTTCAACTTTTAATTGTAGAAATAGGATTTTTAACTGATCTTACTTACATTTCGTTTAATCTTTCAATGGAAACACATGATTTTCTAATTAAAGTAAGCCTATAGCTTCAGTACTAATGTAGGTCATATGCAAATATGGGATATGTTGCCTATTTTAAACATAATGATCTAATAGCTTTTTTATACTTTCTCCCGGAGTTTAGAATCATATTAAATAAACTTTTTTTTTTGTTTGCTATTAGTATTAGCATTGTGTATACATGACTCTAGGAGCCCTGGTGACACAACGGTTAAGCGCTCAGCTGCTAACTGAAGGGTAAGTTATTGAACCCACCAGCCGCTCCACAGGAGAAAATGTGGCAGTCTGCTTCCATAAAGATTACAGCCTTGGAAACCCAATGGGGAAGTTCTACTCTATCCTATAGGGTCACTGTAGGACTATGAGTTGGAATCGATTCAACGACAGTGTTTTTTTGTTTTTTGTTTTTTTTAATATATGACTATCTCATATGAACTCTGGGTTGAATTAACAAATCATTTCACATAAACTGCGTATAATAATATATATTATGTAGTGTTAAATGCTTCTTATATTTAGATAAATTTAGATTCTATCCAGAAGAAAAAACGAGTAAACACATATCAGGAAAAATAGAATATAAATCCATGGAGTCAGAGTTACCGGCTGGGAAGAGAGTTGTAATAACTCTGGAGAAGGAGATAGAACAAACCTAGTGATGATTTAGGTTGATATTCTCTATTGGAAGTGAAGGTTTGTAACCTCAATTAAATGCAAGATCCAGAACATAAATGTATTCCTTACCATGTGTTTAGGACACATCCCCAGTAGAGTAAATCCTTTTAAAATTGCAGAAATTAAGTATAACGCAAATTCATGTTAATATTTCAGATAAAACCCAAGATTTTCTAAAACCCCTGAAAAGCCATTATGAACCACCTCCTAAAAGTGAGTGTCTTAGAATCAATGATATAAAGCATTTGCCTAACAGCATTGTAGCAAATTCATCTGCCATAATCTATTTCTTGATTTGTCCAGAATTTGCTATCTAAATGTCACTTTTCACATATATCCATTCCTGTGGCTTTTTAAATGTTATATTATTACTATATTTATTTTAGATTGTGCTAGCTGGAGTTAGGCAAACTTTTAATAAGCCCAGATAAGAAAGGCATAATAGAGAATTCCTCTGCAGCACTCCTGGCTAAGTTCCCTCCACCTTTGCTTTCTTTTCCTGGCCTCATAGTTGATTCATCACTTTCCTGCTCAGCCCTCTGAATTAGAAGTACTTTTATCTGAAGCAGTATTAGCCTGTAATGAGAGGAAGGGAGTCTTGTCAAATGTGCTCCAATTAAGTGTTACAGACTTCCCCCAGGAACAGCTTCTTTCTGTTGGGAATTTAGTAATGTTCAGTGACTTTATTCCTCAGGCTAAGGCTGGATTTTTCAGACATGCCAGAAGAGAGTAGATCCAAAGAAAGACATTCTTTTCTGTCTTGTCAAGATTCAGAATTTCACTACCAACACAAGTCAGTTTGTACTCAAGCAGCCTTTCTTAGTAAATGAACCATAGCCTAAAAAAAAAAAGGAAAGCTCCAGCTTCTGCTTTAGCCCAGAGAGAACCCAAGTCATTACACCGACCTGGTCATCTTTGACTCACTAGACGCCCAATGGTCAGGGATTGTATTTAAATTCATTCAGAATTGACCAGTGTCCCCCACTGACTTTAAGTTATTTAAACGTACATATAATTTCTAACTCAACAAAAACAGTTGTACCTAGAATTTATTAGACTTTCAAAGAATTTAGTGTGTTCACAAACACAGTTATAATAAATTTAAAATGCATTATATGTGTGTGACCATAGCTTTTCATTTACTCACAATTGCTACTTCCAAGGAAAACTAGTTTAGATCAAGCAGCTTGGAGACAACTTTATACTTTTCGCTAACTTTATTATTCTTAAAATACAGTTTTAGTAAAAATGGGCTATTTCCTTAACTTGATGCAATAGTGCTGACAGAAATTGCAAACACTATTTTATTCCTAATTATATAACTTGATAATCACCTTACAAAACAAAGGTTTACAAGTATCAAGGGTTCAAATAAGAAATATGAAAGTTCCTGTAATGTGTCAGAAATAGAATAACATATGTTTGAAATATTTTAATTCATGAAAGAATGTTTGTAAAATGTGTTTTGATCTAAAGTTATAAAACACCTGAAATGTAATCCTGTTTTTAATTATCAGTACCAATCTCTTGTTTGCTATGTTAAAATCATATATTTTATTTAACTATATTCCAAAATGTAGTTGAGAATTATCCCAATTCTTTGGGCTTAAAACAACAATAATCATTTACTTGCTCCTGTTTTTGAAGCACAGGCAGGCTCAGCAGTTATAGATTTTCTCTGTTCCGTGCAGACTGACACTGGGGCTAGAATTTTCAATATGTTGGCTTCATTCTTATGTCTCTGCTTCAGTTGAAATGACTGAAACAGCTCAGAGTTGATCAGGCATCTCTCCCTCTCTCCACAGGACCTGTCTATGTGGCTGGCTTGAGCTTCCTCACAGCATGGTCGTCTCAGCGTTTCATACATGGTTGTATGCTTCCCCCAGAGTGCAAAGATGGACACTACCAGGCCTTCTTAATGCTTGGTTTTAGAAGTCCCAGAATGCCACTTCCTTTGAATTTTATTGGTCATAGTAGTCCAGGGGAAGCTCAGATTTAAAAGACGAGGAAATAGACTCTATTTACTGATGGTATTGCATCAAGGTCACATTGCAAAAGGACATGTAGAATGGGAGTTATTGTGCCATTTTAGGAAACAAGATCTGCAGTACACTTTAAAGTCAATTTCTATGGAAAACTGAGAATTCATTATGGGATAACTGAGAGTGAGGGTGACAAATGTGAATAACTGACAAAGCTCACACTATTAGAGAGAAAACTCAGAGCACATCATGGGGTTTGTCATTAAGATTTGTCTAAGTTCTGCATCCATCTGTTCTTGGATTCATATCTATATCATGGGGTAGGAGGGGCAAATATAACTAAAACTATTTTAATAAAACTGTTTCATTAAAAATCTTTCAAAGCATTATATTCTAAGTGGCACTACTTTGGTATCCTTCTGGGAAAATATTAAGAATGAAGTGGAGGGCAGGTGGTTATTGCATTCTGGAGGACCACAATGCAATTTCCACATTTTCAGGAACACCTGACAGCACAGCTCCCATTTGGGTAACACCAAGACCCAACTGTTGTCTAGTAGAGATGGACAGTTTAATGGACATTGTTGAATGGCTCTTAACCTCTTCACTCTTTCTACTATGATATAGCTTCCTATACTGCAGAGGCTAGATTACATCTCCCAGCTTTTCTTGCCTCTAGAAATTTGGAGGTGAGTCAAGTTCCACCACGTAATAAATACCCCCATAAGACCTGAAAAGCAGAGGGAGGCAGAGGCCATCGTATTGTGCTTCTATTTCTTTCTACTTATTGACAGGCACTGAGATGTGGGTGAATTTACAGCAGTCCACCAGTGTACATTTAGTAGCTTTATTGATGTTGAGAGTTTACGGAGGTGGCAGAGGCAGTGTCTTCCTGATCCCTGGCTAATACCTATGTCAGTATAAAATTGAAGTCAAGATTTCCAGTGGTGGCCTCCTGATTCTAGCTTCCTGGATAGAAAGAAAAACTGCCCTGGAGGTCAAGTTCTAGAATCTACTGCTTTCGGCTAACCTCTTCAGGGAATGGTTGTCCAGCCACTCATTTGGTCCTCTCTCTGAAAAGTGTCACATATCTTAAAGCACCATAAGAATGTCATTATATCATTTTTACTCTTTTTAGTTGATGCTGCAATGTGTTTGATTTAAAAAAAGAAACAAAAGAGAAGGAAGGAAAACAAATAAGAAAATAAAAACTGGTAAACGTTGCTCCTTATATCTACAATAACCACCGTGTCCAATACTCTTATGAACAATTATTTAATAAAATGCATAACCATTTCTTCAAATGTTACCTCTTCCAAAACTTAGCTCAAAAACTGTACTTACAGCAGTTAGTACGATTAGCCCTGGTCATACAGAGAGTATTCAGCCTTTCAATATGATTTCTCATCTAGGATTTGCTTACTATATCCAAACTGATAGTGTAACAGTATATTTACTCTATTGATTAGCTCAGTGTTTTGCTAAAAGATCATGCATTCCTCTGTCTTAGAATCCCTCTATTGTGATCTCCTTAATGGGCCCCACTCAATGTGCCTGAAAGCACAGCACACTTGAGCAGTTTGTTGCTTTGTAATATATAATAGACAGCGATCGAAGATTTCTTTTCTCTTCCTAGTTATAGGGACAAGAAGCTCTGAGGTTGTAATATACCTTTCTGAAGTTCAGGTCTTTCATTTGTATGAATGATAATAACGCATCCATTTGTCTAATTCAGAAAGGTAATCTGAGAATCAAATCAAATGAGATCACTGAAGCAAAAGTGCTTGGTTAACTTCAAACTACATTTTTTAAAAAAAATGTTATGATTTATGGACAATGCCAGGGTTTATGTATGGTTTTCTCCTTCAGCAAATGTTGGGGCAACTCTCCAATTGAATTTTTAGAATTGAATTATGTGTACAGATAGAAATATAGAATGGCATTCTCAGTACATCTCATATTAACTCTTTATTATAGTTGTCAGTTTTATCTTGATGGTCAGTAATAAATGTAATTTTTTATAAGTAATGCAATATCAAGAAACTTCACTGTTACCAACAATTAGCCTCACCCATTTTAACTAGCCTTGTGCTTTCTATAACTCTGATTTGGGCCTTTTGATAGCATCATCTAATCACAAATACTCCAATTATTAAGGACACTGTGTTTCTTGTTAAGGTGGTTTGATAAGAAGAGTCCTGCATTTTATGACAAATGCACAGAACAGGAGAAAGTGAAAGTTGAAATATTAGGAGCGTGTTGAAAAGAGCTGTACTCTGAATACCTCAGACGTTAGGATAAATTAGCACTAGCTTTTGCCCTTTCCCTCAAGTAGTTAAATTGAATAGATTTTACTTACATTTGAATAATCAAAGATGTGTCAAGTACATAATCCTAATAGTTGGGGAAAAACACTTTTGCATTCTGCTCAGATTTTTTGTTCTTCAGGGAGACCAAGGACTTAAAAGTGTCTCTTGACTTTCTCTGTTTCTAGCAATATAGTGAACTAGACCACAAAAAAAAAAAAAAAAAAAAAAAAAAAACTTATTGCTGTGGAGTCAATTCCAACTCATAGCAACCCTATAAGACACAGTAGACCTATAGGACCAAGTAGAACTGCCCCATAGGATTTCCAAGGAGCTTCTGGTGGATTTGAACAGCCAACCTTTTGGTTAGCAACCTGAGCTTTTAACCACTACGCCATCAGGAAGAATATCAGCTATATAAATAATAATAATTTAGCGTGAAAAGCTGGGACTGAAATACTGAACATCAATAACGTTTAAAACACAAGTGGGTAATTGAAGTTGAAGATTCAAAGATCCATGAAATATGTATAAGCAGTGTAGAATTACTGATAACTTTCTCTTTTTAACTAAGTCTAGCCTTTAAAATTTTAAGGGTAATAAGCAAAATAATAAAAATTGAATGGTTCTGATTTGACATGTAAATAGTTTAAAAATTGTGACCTTAACTTTACAACCAGAAAATAGCTGAAAACTGAAAATAAACAACTCTTCTTAGATCCACCAGAGAACTGAAGTCATAGGGCAAACCACTGCTTAAAAGCAGGAGATAAAGCAGATACAGAAAATCGCAGCTTACCAGGAGGAGAAACCACCACTGGACCCTGCTTGTGGTGGGAATATTTAAAGGGTCATTGATTAATTGCTAGAGACTGTTATGAATTAAATTGTGTCTCCACAAAACACGTATTGAAATTCTAACACCACTGTTTCAAAAAAAGGATTTTTCTTTTGTTATGTCAACAAGGTCATACCAGTGTAGGGTGAATCTTACACCTAATCACTTATGAGATATAAAAAGAACAGAATAAATACAGAGACAGATACAGAGGAAGAGGAGGCAAGAAGCCATATGAAGACAGAGACACAAGGCAGATGTATGTATAAGCCTAGGAACTCCAAGAATTGCTGGGTACTAGAACTTGAAACCCCCAAGCATCTGTTAGTTACTTGTACTAGGGAGGCTTGCATGTTGCTGTGATGCTGAAAGCCATGCTACTGGTGGTATTCAAATACCAGCAGGGTCAAATACCAGCAGACAAAGACAGACTAGGAGGAAGGACCTGGCATTCTACTTCTGTAAAGAATTAGCCAGTGAAAACCTAATGAATAGCAGTGGAACATTGTCTGATATAGTGCCAGAAGATGAGCCCCTCAAAATAGGACTGGGGGAGAGCTGCCTCCTGAAAGTAGAGTCAACCTTAATGACTCTGATGGAGTGAAGAATTCAGGACCTTCATTTGCGGAAGTGGCAGGACTCAAAATGAGAAGAAACAGCTGCAAACATTATTAATAGCTGGAACTTGGAATGTACAAACTATGAATCTAGGAACATTGGAAATTCTCAAAAATGAAATGGAAGGCATAAACATCCTTATCCTAGGCATTAGTGAGCTGAAATGGATGGGTATTGACCAATTTGAATCAGACAATCATATGATCTACTATCCTGGGAATGACAACTTTAAGAGAATGGCGTTGCATTCATCGTCAAAAAGAACATTTCAAGATTTATCCTGAAGTACAACGCTGTTAGTGATAGGATAATATCCATACACCTACAAGGAAGACCACTTAATAAGACTATTATTCAAATTTATGCACCAACTACTTAGGTAAAAGATGAAACTGAAGATTTTTACCAACTTATGCAGCCTGAAATTGATCGAACATGCAATCAGAATGAACTGATTATTACTGGTGATTGGAATGCAAAAGTTGGAAACAAAGTAGAAGGTTTGGTAGTTGGAAAATACGGCCTTGGTGATAGAAACGATGCCAGAGATAGCCTGATAGAATTTTGCAAGAGCAATGACTTCTTCATTGCAAATACCTTTTTTCAACATAAAAGGGTGACTATACACGTGGACCTTGCCAGATGGAACACATAGGAATCAGATCGACTACATCTGTGGAAAAAGACAATGGAAAAGCTCAGTATTATCAGTCAGAACAAGGCCAGGGGCCGACTGTGGAATAGACTATCAATCGCTCATATGCAAGTCCAAGTTGAAACAGAGGAAAATTAGAACAAGTTCACAAAACCCAAAGTATGACTTTGAGTATATACCACCTGAATTTAGAGACCATCTCAAGAATAGATTTGACACGTTGAACACTAGTGAACCAAGACCAGACAAGTGTGGAATGACATAAAGGACATCATACATGAAGAAAGCAAGAGGTCATTAAATGACAGGAAAGAAAGAAAAGACCTAAATGGATTTCAGAAGAGACTCTGAAACTTGCTCTTGAACATCAAGTAGCTAAAGCAAACGGAAGAAATGATGAAGTAAAAGAGCTCAGCAGAAGATTTAAAAGGGCAGCTCAAGAAGGCAACGTAAAGTATTACAATGACATGTGCAAAGATCTGGAGTTAGAAAACCAAAACGGTTTCTATTGCTCTGCATTTCTCAAGCTGAAAGAACTGAATAAAAAATTCAAGCCTCGAGTAGCAATATTGAAGGATTATATAGGGAAAATGTTAAATGATGCAGGAAGCAGCAAAAGAAGATGGAAGGAATACACAGTCACTATACGAAAAAGAATTGGTCAACGTTCAAACATTTTAGGAGGTAGCATATGATTAGGAACCAATGGTGCTGAAGGAAGAAGTCCAAGCTGCACTGAAGGCATTGGTGAAAAACAAGGCTCCAGGTATTGACAATACCAGTTGAGATGTTTCAACAAATGGATGCAGTGCTGGAAGTGCTCAGTCATCTATGCCAAGAAATTTGGAAGACAGCTACCTGGCCAACTGCATGATCCATACTGATGCCTATTCCCAAGAAAGGTGATCCAACCAAACGCGGAAATTATCGAACAATATCATTAATATCACATGCAAGTAAAATTTTGCTGAAGATCATTCAAAAGTGGCTGCAGCAGTATATCAACAGGGAACTGCTAAAAATTCAAGCTAGATTCAGAAGAGGACTCAGAACCAGGGATTTCATTGCTGATATCGGATGGATCCTGGCTGAAAGCAGAGAATACCAGAAAGATGTTTACCTGTGTTTTATTGATTATGCAAAGGCATTCAACTGTATGGATCATAACAAATTATGGATAACACTGTGAAGGATGGGAACTCCAGAACACTTAATTTTGCTCATGAGGAACCTGTACATAGCTCAAGAGGCAGTTGTTCCAACAGAACAAAGGGATACTGCATGGTTTAAAGTCAGGAAAGGTGTGGGTTGTGTCCTTTCTCCATATTTATTCAATCTGTATGCTGAGCAAATAACCTAAGAAGCTAGACTACACGAAGAAGAACGTGGCATCAGGATTGGAGGAAGACTCATTAACAACCTGCGTTATGCAGATGATGCCAACCTTGCCAAAAGGGAAGAGGACTTGAATCACTTACTGATGAAGATCAAAGACCACCACCTTCAATATGGATTGCACCTCAACATAAAGAAAACAAAATCCTCACAACTGGACCAATAAGCAATATCATGATCAACAGAGAAAAGATTGAAGTGGTCAAGGATTTTATTTTACTTGGATCCACAATCAACACCCATGGAAGCAGCAGTCAAGAAATCAAAAAACGCATTGCATTGGGCAAATATGCTGCAAACGACCTCTTTAAAGTGTTGAAAAGCAAAGATATAACCTTGTAGACTAAGGTGCACCTGACCTGAGCCATGGTGTTTTCAATTGCCTCATATGCATGTGAAAGTTGGACAATGCCTAAGGAAGACCAAAGGATTGAAGTCCTTCAATTACGGTGTTGGCAAAGAATACTGAGTACAGCATGGACAGTCAGAAGAAGGAATAAATCTGTCTTGGAAGAAATATGGCCAGGATGCTTCTTAGAAGCAAGGATGGTGAGACTACGTCTCTCATACTCTGGACATGTTGTCAGGAGGGATCAGTCCCTGGAGAAAGACATCATGCTTGGTGAAGTAGAGGGTCAGTGAAAAAGAGGAAGTCCCTCAATGAGATGGATTGGCACAGTGGCTACAACATGGGCTCAAGCATAGCAAAGATTGTGAGGATGGCGCAGGAGCAGGCAGTGCTTTGTTCTGTTTTCATAGGATCGTTATGAATCTCAACAACAACAACAACAACATAAGATTGAAAGCTTCTAGAGCAATCAGGCAAAATTTTCTTATCCTTCAGTGCTTATCTTTCAAAAAAGGTGATTTTTTTTTTTTTTTTTTTTTAGGATTCTTCCACTTAATTAATCTTTGATTTATTCATCTGTGCATAAGGTAAAGTTCCTACCCTAATGGAATTTATACACTAGTAAAAAGATAGATAAAGCGTAGACAAAAATTTTAAAATATAAAAATACTAGAAAATAAATAAAGCAAAAATAAAATTTAGATAAAGAAGATGAGGTGAGAGAGTGAGTGATGAAACTGGGGATGGCCGGGGACAGTATGTCTCAGTCAGTGACATATAAGCGGAGGATGAAGGATAAGAATCAGTGACATTACTAAGGGAGTCTGGGGGTTTCATCTGCACTGGGTGACAGTGTCAGAAAGGATGACACCAACCCCTCCTTTAGCTGGCCTGCCCAGCCCAGTGCCTGTGCCCCCGGTAGTGCCACGGGACACACACACAGGTGCACATATGTACACACCTCCTCCGGAGCTCGGCAATGGGGACACAATCTAAGAAGGAAAAGGACTCCCAGCTCCATCCCAAGCAGCCTGGCTCTCTGGAGCCATGGACTGAGCAGTTCAACTTATAGAACAACTCACCCTGCCCTCCCTCCCTCTGGGGGCACAGGTTGGGACCTTCCAGCTGGTAAAAATCCTCCAAGAGAGGGGAGTTTGATTTAAAATTTTAAAAAATCCTCCTAAGTGGAGGAAAATAATCAGATTTAAAAAAAAAAAAAAAAAAAAGTTGGCAGTACCAACCTGGGTGGTGAGGAGCAGAGAGGAGAAGACATAGAAGACATATGACCTGAGAGCAGAAACTATTTGGTTAGCTTGCTCACACTCTGTCAGTCCAGCGGGCCAAACCTAATGCATTAATGCATCTAACGTAATGGTAAAGTTCAATGTTAAAATGAACATAATTTTTATGTACCTCTTAAATATTTTTACTTCGAATTCTTACCAAATTTTTCTTACCAAATTTTCACTTTAACCACATGAAACTATGTAAATGTAAATACATTTAGGCTGTTCATACGATATTAGAATCTAAAGGTGTAGTTTTCAAGTTTGTTAGTTGTTTATGTCACTACTATTACCATTACATTCAGTGATATATGGGAATTATGATTTATGAGTAACACTAGTACAAAAAAAATTACTAAGAATTCTGCATGGGCTGGTATGGGAGGAGGTCCGTGGGGCAGGTGACGCCATGAGTTACCTCACTGGCTGACACCAACCCTAGTGACACCATTGATGAGAAGGGATGTATTCCATGAACCTCTAGGAGAAGGACTTTCAGGAAAGGAACCTTGTGCATGGATAATCTTGGCAGGTTCTAGAACCAGCAAGAAGGGAAGTGTGGCTGGAGCCAAAGGAGAAAATTGTAGAGGGAGCAAATGTGGCGTGAGAAATAAACAAAGGCCAGAAGATGGTGCCTGGTCCGAAGACAGAGGACAGGAGGAAAATAATTAGTACTTTTCTTTCTTTCTGCTTGATGAAAAACGATTTTTCTTTTTTTACTTGTTCTTTATTGCTTAAAAAAATAAGATTTTTATCAAGTTTTGTGTTTTGCCTACTAGCTAGAGTACTAAATGAAAATGATTTATCAAAATAACTTCACTATGAATATTTATTCCATATTTTCTCATACACTTTTAAAAATCCCATGTTTTTATGAACACAACATATCCTAATATAAAGTTAACTAGATAATATTCAAAACAATTAAAATAAAAGGAAAAAATGGTTGAAGTAAACATTAATTTTTTTCTAAAGATTCTCATATTTTGCTGCTAACAACCAAGCATCCGACTATTTTATTTTCTTGGGAATATTGAGGACATTTTGGTAATTTTAGATTTTCATTGTAAATTATTGATTGTTTTCAATTGTTTACGTATGTCTTTTTACCAGGGAGAACTTGAAAACATTAATGTTTCTGCTTTTCCTGTTATAATTTTGCACGTTCCTTCTCTTAACTGACTCTGGGTTTAGAATGAGAAATAGAACTGTTCACAGAGAGTCTTTTAACACAGTCCTACAAACTAGCGTTGAGGGCAGAGGTGGTTCAGTGGTAGAATTCTTGCCTCCATGCAGGGGACCTGGGTTCAGTTCATGGCCAGTGCACTTCATGCCCAGGCACCACCCATCTGTCGGTGGAGGCTTGCACACACAAGCTATATACTGAACAGGTTTCAGGGACCTTCCAGACTAAGACTAGTAAGAAAGTCCTGGGTCTCCATTTGGGAAAATCAGACATTGAAAAGCTGTGGATCACAAAGTTCGATCCCATTGTGCATGAGCCCCTATGAGTCACGACTGACTTGACAATAGCTAAGAACAACACAAACTAGCATTAATCTATTTTCTTCTAAGTTGCTATCACCATTACCTATAAAATTGTTCTGGTATCTATGTTCTTTGATATCTCAGATATATCACCCCTTTTTCCTTGCTTCTGAATTATCCCTTGCAATTTTCCTTTAATTTTATTAAGTAATTGTGATAGAATTATTATATATATATGTAGTCTACCTTAGAAAACGTATAAGCCCTTAAAATGAGCCATTTAGGTGATAAAAGCAAAAAAAAAACAAAAAAAAAAAACCCAGATTCATTGCCGTCAAGTTGAGTCCAACTCATAGTGACCCTCAAGGACAGAGTAGAACTACCCCACGGGGTTTCCAAGGAGCTGCTGGTGGATTCAAACAGCCTTGGAAGCCTTATGGGGCAGGTCTACTCTGTATTAGTCTGGCCTCCATAGGATAAGCTTCCTCTTCTGCTTTTGATTCATCCTCCTTCTTTTGTGATTTTACCATTTTTTGGTGAACTTTTTGTTGGCCATTTTGCTACATTTTTTTTTTAACTTTAAATTTTATATTCTGTGTTTTTGTTTTGGAAAATTTTCTGATTGGTGCCCTGGTGCTGTGACAGCCAAGTACCGGCTGCCCACTGAAAGCCCGGAGTCCTCATCCACCAGATGCTTCGTGGGAGAAAGATGCGGCAGCCCACCTCCACCAAGACTTATATCTCTGGGAACCACACCGAGCAGCTCCACTGTGCCCCACAGGCTCGTTATGACTCAGAATCAACCCAGGCACAGTGGGTTTGTTATCTTCTCCTGAGAACCACTGCAGGGCACTCTTACCCTTAGGTTTTTTTTCCGTGCTGATTCAGTTTTGGATACTTGATCTCTGGAATTCAATACGTATGTGTGGGAGGAGGGAGTTTAGCTGGCCACAGACTTTAACATAAGTGGTGGGGGTCACTTTCCTGTGGCAAAGGTGGGGGGCTTTCTATACCTTTCTCTCACAGGCACACCTTCATAGGCTCTCCCACGGTGTCCCTCTGTTAGCAGGGAGCTAGCCGTTTCCCTCTGTGTTGCTATCTGTTTGAAGTATTCCTCTCGTCCTGCTGCCCTTACAGCACCTCCTGGTCCTAGTGCCTGTCTGTCTCAGGCCTCGGCTAAATTTAATAGCACTTTCTGGCAGCACCGCAGCCTCCCTTCACCCCTCCTAATTGCATGGCCCTCAAAGTTCCAGGTTCATTCTGTACCACCTTAAAAAATCGAGATACAGCTTCCTCAGATTAGCTCCCTTTCTGTATTCCGTGTTTAAGATGTTGCCCAGCCCAGTTTAAAAATGGCTGCGATGAGTGTGTACTCCAGATGTTAGTGGATAGTTTCTCCCAGCTTCTGTGCCATCCTCACTCCTCCTCTCCCCACTTCTGTACTCACCCCAAATCTCCAACACATCAGGTGCTGTCCAGAGTTCTGAGATCTCAGTCTGTGTTTGTTTTCATTCATTTTTCAGTTGATGGGGGAGTATCTTGGGTATCTAGTGCTGCTATAACAGAAGTACAACAAGTGGATGGCTTTAACAAAGAGAAATTTATTTTCTCACAGTCTAGTAGGCTACAAATCCAAATTCAGGGCGTCAGCTCCAGGGAAAGGCTTTCTCTCTCAGTCAGCTCTGGAGGAAGGTGCTTGTCATCAATCTTCCCCTGGATTAGGAGCTTCTTCTTGCAGGAACCCTGGGTCCAAAATGACGTGCTCTGCTCTCAGGATTGCTTTCTTGGTAGTATGAGGTCCCCCACTCTCTGCTTGCTTCTCTTCCCTTTTATCTCTTGTAAGATAAAAGGTGGTGCAGGCCATACCCTAGGGAAACTCCCTTTACATTGGATCAGGGATGTGACCTGAGCAAGGGTGTTACATCCCACCCTAATCCCGTTTAACCACAGGCAGAGATTATGATTCATAACACATAGGAAAATCACAAAATGGAGGACAACCACACAATACTGGGAATCATGGACTAACCAAGTTGACACATATTTTGGGGGGACATGATTCAATCCATGACAGAAAGTAACTAAGCATCAGCTCACTTTGCCATCTTGCCCCATCCCCCCTCCCAGGCTTGATTTTTATCTCAACATCATTTCTCCTTTACTCATTTCCTTGGTACCTTTATATTATTGAGTTAGATTTTTTTTTAAATTTTTTTATATATTTTATTGTACTTCAGGTGAAAGCCTACATAGCAAATAGTTTCTCATGAAATAGTAGTACACATGTTGTTCTATGACATTGGTTAACAACCCCACAACATATTAAGCCTCTAAATTCTCAACCTTTTTTTTTTTTTTTTGATGAAAATACAGATAGCCAAAGATACACCATTTCAAAAAATTTCTACATTCACAGTTCAGTGACATTGACTACGCTCTTCCAACTGTGCTGTTATTCTCACTTAAGATGAAGGCTTACAGAACAAAATAGTTTTTCATTTAACAGTTACTACACATGTTGCCCTATGAAAATGGTTAACAATCTCACAGCACATCTAGAATATCCTTACTCCACCGTGTGTTCCCTATCACCAGGGGACTTCCTTGTCCCCTTCTGTCTTCTGGCCCTTGTCACTGGACTACTGTACCTCTTTAGTCTCATTTGGTTTTTTTATTTTTTTATTTTAACACCATTTCAAAACTTTTTACTTACACATTTAAGTGATATTGACTATGCTCTTCCAATTCTGCTGCCATTCTCGCCCAAGATGAAGGCTTACAGGATAAAACAGCCTCCCATTTAATAGTTACTACAAATGTTGCCCTATAGCAGAGGTCAACAATCTCACAATACATCGACAGTGTCCTTATTCAATTTGTGTTCCTTATCATCAGTTTCCTACTCCCCCTCTGCCTTCTGGCCTTGTCACCGGACTCCTGTACCTCGTTAGTCCCATTTAGTTTTACTGGGTTGTCCACTCGCAGGCTTAACATCGAACCTCGAAGGTAACTTCACCTCTGAGCTGAAAAGGTGTCTGGGGGCCACACTCTTGAGGTTTCTCCAGTATTGTTTAGGCCAGTAAATCTGGTCTTATTTTTTTGGGGGGGGGAGTTAAAATTATGCTCTACATCCTTCTCCAGCTCTGTCCAGAACCCTCTGTTGTGATCCTGGTCAGAGCAGTCAGTGGTGGTAGCCGGGAACCATCTAGCTGTACTGGACTCAGTCCAGTGGAGGTCTTGGTAGCTGTGGACAATTAGTCCTTTGGACTAATCTTTTCGTTGAGTCCTGTTCTCCTCATTCTGCCTTGCTCCCGAAGGGATGAGACCAGTGGAGTATCTTAGATGACCACTCACAGGCTTTTAAGACCCCAGACACTACTCACCAAGGTAGAATGTGGAGCACTATCCCCATAAGTAGTGTCATGCCAATTGAGCTAGATGTTCCCCGAGACCATGGTCCCCAGAGCCCTCCGTCCAACAACTCAGTCCCTCGGGGGGTTTGGATGTGTCTATAGGGCCTCCATGACCTTTCCTTGGGCAGGTTGTGTTAGTTTCCCCTGTACTGTGTACTATCTCACCTCTCACCCAAGTTACCACTTTTCTATTACCTATTTAGTATTCCCCCCCCCCCTCCCCTCCCATCCCTGGTAACCAACAAGGATTGTTACATTTTGCATGTGAATTTTTTCATGAGTTTTTACAATAGAGGTCTCATACAATATTTGTCCATTTGTGATTGACTTATTTCACTCAGCATAATGTTCTCCAGTTTCATCCATGTTATGAAATGGTTCACAGATTCACTGTTGTTCTTTTTCGTTGCATAGTACTCCATTGTGTGTATGTACCATAGTTTGTGTATCCATTCATCTGTTGATGGACATCGAGGTTGTTTCCATCGTTTTGCTATTGTGAACAATGCTGCCATGAACATAGGTGTGCATATGTCTATTCGAGTGATGACTCTTATTTCTCTAGGATATATTCCTAGGAGTGGGATTGCTGGATCGAATGGTATGTCTATTTCTAGCTTTCTGAGGAAACGCCATATCATTTTCCAAAATGGTTGTATCATTTTGCATTCCCACCAGCAGTGTATAAGAGTTCCCGTCTCCCCGCAGCCCCTCCAACATTTGTTATTTCCAGTATTTTTGATTCGTGCCAGTAATGCCGGGGTGAGATGGTATCTCATTGTGGTTTTAATTTGCATTTCTCTAATGGCTAGTGATCGTGAGCATTTCCTCATGTGTCTGTTGGCCATTTGAATGTCTTCCTTGGTGAAGTGTCTGTTCATTTCCTTTGCCCATTTTTTGATAGGATTGTTTGTCTTTTTGTTGTAGAGGTGTTGGATTTTCTTGTAGATTATGGAGATTAGACCTTTGTCTGACTTGTACTGTCCAAAATTTTTTCCCCAGTCTGTAGGTTCTTTTTTGACTCTTTTGGTGAAGTCTTTTGAAGAGCATAGATGTTTGATTTTTAGAAGATCCCAGTTATCTAGTTTATCTGTTCGGTTTTTTGTGTTGATGTTTATCCTGTTAATGCCATGTATTAAGGCCTGAAGTGTTGGTCCTATTTTTTCTTCTATGAATTTTATAGTTTGAGGCTTTATATTCAGGTCTTTGATCCATTTTGAAGTAGTTTTTGTGTATGGTGTGAGGTATGGGTCATGTTTCATTTTTCTACAAATGGATATCCAGTTTTGCCAGCACCATTTGTTAAAAAGACTGTCTTTTCCCCATTTGGTGTATTTTGGGCCCTTGTCAAAGATCAGGTGACCGTAGGTGGATGGATTTACATCTGAGTTCTCAATTCTGTTCCATTGGTCAATGTCTCTATTGTTGTACCAGTACCAGGCTGTTTTGAGTACTGTAGCTGTATAGTAGGTTCTGAAGTCAGGTAGTGTGAGTCCTCCAACTTTATTCTTCTACTTCAGTAGTGCTTTACTTTTTCGGGGTTTCTTCCCTTTCCATATAAAGTTAATAATTAGTTTTTCCATCTCTTTGAAGAATGTTGTTGGTATTTGTATCGGGATTGCATTGTATTTGTAAATCGCTTTAGGTAGAATTGCCATTTTCACAATGTTGAGTCTGCCTATCCATGAGCATGGTATGTTTTTCCATTTATGTAGATCCCTTTGGGTTTCATGCAGCAGTGTTTTGTAGTTTTCTTTGTATAGGTCTTTTACATTCCTAGTCAGATTTATTCCTAAGTATTTTATCTTTTTAGGGGCTATTGAAAATGGTATTGATTTCCTGATCTCCTTTTCATCGTTTTCTTTTCTGGTGTATAGGAATCCAACTGATTTTTGAATGTTTATCTTGTATCCTGCTACTTTGCTGAATCTTTCTATTAGTTCTAGTAGATTTCTCGTGGAGTCTTTAGGGTTTTCTACGTATAGTATCATATCATCTGCAAACAGGGAGAATTTAACTTCTTCATTAGCAATTTGGATGCCCTTTATTTCTTTCTCTTGCCTTATTGCTCTAGCTAGAACTTCCAGCACGATGTTAAATAGGAGTGGTGATAAAGGGCATCCTTGTCTTGTTCGTGTTTTCAAGGGGAATGTTTTCAGCCTCTCTCCATTAAGAATGATGTTGGCTGTTGGTTTTGCATAGATGCCCTTTATTATGTTGAGGAATTTCCATTCTATACCTATTTTATTGAGAGCTTTTATCAGGAATGGGTGTTGGACTTTGTCAAAGGCCTTTTCTGTGTCAGTTGAGATGATCATGTGATTTTTTTCTTTCCTTTTATTTATGTGGTGGATTACATTGATGGATTTTCTAATGTTAAACCATCCTTGCATACCTGGTATGAATCCTACTTGGTCGTGGTGTATTATTTTTTTGATATGATGCTGAATTCTATTGGCTAGAATTTTGTTCAGAATTTTTGCATCTATATTCATGAGAGATATTGGTCTGTAATTTTCTTTTTTTGTGATGTCTTTGCCTGGTTTTGGTATCAGTGTTATGCTGGCTTCATAGAATGAATTTGGAAGTGTTGCTTCCTCTTCTATGCTCTGAAATAGCTTGAGTAGAACTGGTGCAAGCTCTTCTCTAAATGTTTTGTAGAATTCTCCAGTGAAGCCATCTGGGCCAGGGCTTTTTTTGGTTGGGAGTTTTTTTATTACCTTTTCAATCTCTTCTCCTGTTATGGGTCTGTTCAGATTCTCAGTATCACTTTGTTGTAGTTTGGGTAGGCCGTGTGTTTCTAGAAATTTATCCATTTCTTCTAGGTTTTCAAATTTGTTGGAATATAGTTTTTCATAATATTCTGTTATAATCCTTTTTATTTCGGTTGGGTCTGTTGTAATGTCCCCCATTTCATTTCTTATTTGGGTTATTTGTGCCCTCTGCTGCTTTTCTTTTGTCAGTCTGGCCAGTGGTTTGTCGATTTTGTTGATTCTTTCAAAGAACCAACTTTTGGTTTTGTTGATTCTTTCTATTGTTTTTCTGTTCTCTGTTTCATTTATTTCTGCTCTGATCTTTACTATTTCCTTTCTTCCGGTGGTTGTAGGCTTTTTTTGTTGTTCTCTTTCTATTTGTTTGAGTTCTGTAGTTAATGTTTTGATTTTGTCCCTTTCTTCTTTTTTGATATGTGCATCTATTGCTATAAATTGTCCTCTGAGGACTGCCTTTGCTATGTCCCAAAGGTTTTGGTATGATGTGTTTTCATTTTCATTTGATTCTAGGAATTTTTTAATTCCATCTCTGATTTCTTCTATTACCCATTGATGTGTAAGCAGATTATTATTCAGTTTCCAAGTGTTTGATTTTTTTTCCTTGCTCTTTCTGGTGTTAATTTCTACCTTGATGGCATTGTGGTCAGTGAAGATACTGTGAATTATCTCAGCATTTTGGATCTTGTTGAGGATTGCTCTGTGGCCTAAGATGTGGTCTATTCTGGAGAACGTTCCATGTACATTGGAAAAGAATGTGTACTTCGCAGCGGTTGGATGGATTGTTCTATATATGTCTATGAGGTCCAGTTGGCTGATTGTGTCCTTTAGGTCTTCTGTATCTTTGCTGAGTTTCTTTTTAGTTGTTCTGTCCTTTACTGAGAGTGGTGTGTTGAAGTCTCCTACTATTATTGTGGAACTGTCAATTTCTCTTTTCAGTGGTGTTAGAGTTTTTTTTATGTATTTTGGAGCCCTGTAATTAGGTGCATAGATATTTATTATGGTTATGTCTCCATGATGGATCATCCCCTTAATCATTACATAGTGTCCTTCTTTGTCTTTTATGGTAGATTTTGTTTTAAAGTCTATTTTATCTGAGATTAGAATTGCCACTCCTGCTCTTTTTTGATAGTTGTTAGCTTGATATATTTTTTTCCAACCTATGATTTTTAATAAATTCACATCTTTGTTTCTAAGGTGTGTCTCTTGTAGACAGCAAATTGATGGATCCTGTTTTCTTATCTATTCTGCCACTCTCCGTCTCTTTATGGGTGCATTGAGTCCATTTATGTTCAGTGTAATTATTGATAGATGGAAGTTTGTTGCTGTCATTTTGTAGTGCTTTTTTTTGTGGTGCTGAAGTTTTCTTTGTTCTTCTTACTCTCTTGTGCTGAGTTACTTTTGTTTGTGGATTTTGTGTTCATTTCTTTTGTTTTTGTAGGTTTTGTTTTTGTTGAGACTTTATGTTTTTCGTGTTTATTTTTATGAGTTGGTTTGTTAACTTTTTTTGTGGTTACCATGAATTTTACCCTTATCTTTATAATTTTGAAGCAGTCTACCCTTACTTGGTATCGCCTTGCCTTCCTCTCCTTTAGAAGGTTCTATACCTATGCCGTTTGTTCTCTCTTTCATTGTTTTGATGTTGTTGTCATCCTTTGATTGATTTCTCTGATTCCCTGTTGTATTTCTTTTGTTTTTGGAAAGTCCTCTGTAGTTCAGTTCCTAGAATGGTATCTGGTTCATGTGAACCTGAGTCCTAGGTCCTAGGTCCTGCCTGAGGGCTGAAGCTGTTTGTCCTCAGATCGAAGAACTCCCTTTAATAATTCTTATAAGTTTGGTTTGACTTTTGTATATTCCTTTAGTTTCTGTTTATCTGGAAATGACCTAATTTCACCATCAAATTTGAATGAGGGTTTTGCAGGATATATTATTCTTGGCTGACAATTTTTTTCTTTCAAGATTTTATATATGTCATCCCACTGCCTTCTTGTCTGCATGGTTTCTGCTGAATAATCTGAGCTTAGTCTTATTGTTTCTCCTCTGTATGTGACTTCTTGTTTTTTACGAGCTGCTCTCAGGATTCTTTGTTTGTCTTTAGTTTTAGTGAGTGTGAATATGATATGTCTGGTGATTTTCTTTTGGGGTCTCTTCTATATGGGGTTCGTTGAGCTTCTTGGATGGCCAGCTTTTCATTTTTCATGATATTGGGAAAGTTTTCTGTCAGCAGTTCGTCAATGATCCTCTCTGTTTTTTCTGTTTTCTCCCCCTGTTCTGGTATGCCAATCACTCGTGAGATTTTGCTTTTAATTGTGTCCCACATAACTCTCAGGGTCTCTTCATTTTTCTTTGTTCTTTTTTCTGAGTTTTCCTGAAACAAAGTTGTATCCAAGTGTTTGTCTTCAGTTCCACTGATCCTGTCTTCCATGGTTTCAAATCTATTTCTTAGCCCTTCTATGACAGTGTCCATTTCTGAAATCTTGTTGTTTATCTTTCGGATTTCTAATTGTTGTTTTTGTATAATTTCGAGTTGTGAATTTATTTTGGCATTTTGTTCCTGCATCATCTTCCTGAATTCTTCCAATTTTTTGTCTGTATTTTCCATAAATTTGTCTATTTTTTCCTCATGTTTGTCAGCTTTTTGCCTCAGTTCTTGGAAAATTCCGAGTATTAGTGATTTGAGTTCCGTATCAGGTACTTCTAGTGCATTTTCTTCCACAGGAGAGTTATCTGGTGTTTTAATTTGGACGCCTATTGGAGCCATCTTGTCTTGTTTTTGTAAATGTTTTGATATTGTTTGCTGTTTTCTGGGCATTCAGTAGATATTTCTCTTGTTTATTGATTGTAGATTTTTTTGTTTGTTTGTTTGTTTGTTTCGTCCTTGTGGTACAGCTGGGCAGATCTAGCTGTGGAGGAACCACTGGGACGGGCTGCCTGCGGCACTCACTGCAGCCACCAGGATGGTCGGTAGTCAGTGCTGGGCAGGTTGCAATAGGGCGTGCCTGCACAGCTTGGTGGTGTGATGTCTAGTGTACGGTGCAGGTAGTTAGGGTGCAGCGGGAAGATGGTTATGTGTGAAGCTAAGCTGGATATGGGAGAGAGGAGAGAGGAGCAGGAGCAAAAAGCATACAAACATAAAAGAATGCTAGGGGAGCTTGTCATTGGAATGGACAGATGAGAGACTATGGGATGGAGGAAACCAGAAGGGGGAAGAGAAAGAAAAGGAAAGAATGACCAAATAAAAATCAGAAAAGTTAAAGAATTGCAAAGTTCTCAGGGATCCCACCGATGCAGCTATGAGGTCTGGGGGAGTTGGTCTCAGTTTTCACAGCTCAGCCTGGCCAGAAGGTACAGAGGCGTACATCGCCTGGTATTCAGGGATCAGAAAGAGAAGGAAGAGTTAGAGAGACGAGAAATAAAGCAATGAAGAAAGACAAAAGGGAAAAAGAGGGAAAAGATGACAAAACTAATCAAAAAAAGAAGAAAAATAAAATTAAAAAAAGAAAAAAAAAAAGCAACACCAGCAGTCAGTGGCAACAAATGGGACCCAGAGAGCCCCCACTCAGGGGAGTGAATTCCAAGAAGCTGGCAGTCTCAGGATTAAGAGACCGTGGCCACAGGAAGCAGAGGGGCGAACGAACAAAGGCCCTGGGATCTCACCAGTGCGGCAGCCCAGACCTGGAAGCAGCCACACACCCGAACGCAGCCCCACAGCCCCACAGGAGAGAGCAAAGACGGCACTCGGAACCAGGCACCCAGGCAAAAGGAGGGGGAGGCGGCAGAAAATGTTTCGCCAGCAGCCAGCAAACGGCTCTCAGAAAGTCACCAGCCCGGGCGCGCGGAATCCAAGCACCGGCGCCCCCCAGCCCAGGGACCCTGACCACGGAAAGCAGAGGGGCGAATGAACAAAGGCCCCGGGATCTCACCAGCGCGGCAGCCCAGACCTGGAAGCAGCCATACGCCCGAACGCAGCCCCACAGCCTGCAGTTTACCGGTCGTTCTGTCTCCCACTGGATGCTCTGCAAGGCTGCTCTCCCGTTCGCTGGTCTCCGATAGGAATCCAAGATGGTGGATCCGCGCTGCGTTAACTGGTAAGGAATCTCTGCATGGGTCTCTCCTCGCTCTCCGTTCTCTTTTAGTATTCTCACTCCGTTTGGTGTTTGGCTGAGTTCTTTATCTCTTCATTTGGTGTTCTAGGGTTTCAGGATTGTTGATTCTCTGTTAGGCTTAGTTTTTCGGATTTTTGCTGTGGAGGGACAGCGTGGTGCTTCTGCCTAGAGCGCCATCTTGCCCCGCCTCCAAGTTAGAATTTTTTTGAATTATATAGAATGCTTGATTATTGAATTTGTAACATTTTGGACTTGGATCTGGAATACAGAAAAACCCTACTTCTTCTAATTTCTGTCTTCAAGTATCGCTTACTTATAGTGATATATTAATGTCCCCAAAACACTTAATGTAATGAAATATTTTTTATTTTTACTAAACCCACTATTGTTACATCATCTGTAAATAAGAAACCAACAGCAGGCTGTTGTTTAAACAACAGTTTTTCAACAGCGCAAGTGTTGATATCTCCTTAGCTTGGAGTGGTGAGATCCTTGTTCCTTCTGCCCTGTATCTCCATTCAGCCCATGTCATTGTTTATTGTTTGCAATACTACTACATCCTGGTACCAAATTCTTTATCAATTAGAAAGCTTCCCTCTCTAAGTAACAAAGTAACACTAAGATAAAAGTGGCCCAAATAGTGAGGAACTATATTCTCACTTATCAAGAAGTCCGGAAGAAGAGTGGTATTCAGGCTGATGGAGCGTTTTAATGATGTAGTGTGCTCTGATATCTCTGGGTCTCAATGTGTCTGGACAATATTGGATCAGTAATGTAGCTCCTTAATCTCTTTGTTGTAGAATCTGAATAATAATAATATCTGCTAATATTTTGATAGTTGTCTTTTATTTGAAGCTTTTCACTTTTATCATTTTACTGAAAATATTGATTTTGTGTTGTATTTGTTGTGCTTTTAGTATAATTGGATAATTGTGTAATATGTTTTTTCTTTTTATAATGTGAATGCATTCCACTATTCTTCTTCAAGCATGAAATTATTTCAAATGGTTATCATAGTCATAACATTTTAATGTCATTGCTGTATATATAAGAAGAGTAAAATGAATATTTAACATTGTTTTCAGTGTTGTAAGTCAATCAATATGGGAAAAAAAAGGAAATTGAGGACAAAGAAATCCTTACCAATATACTTGTTATTATAATGTTCTTGAAATATGTATATTCAAATTGGAGTACTGTAGATTAAAACTCAGTTTATATTCTGAAAAAAATTTCTTCTGCATTAAAGTAAAATGGCATGTAATAGGCTCGACTATTATTTTCAGTTTTATTTTTGCTTCTCTTTGCCATTGGATAATTATAAATCTGTGACTTGAGCCTTTGAGAAAATGCACCTTCATAATTATTAGTTTCATGACTTTCTCTTTAACATCATGTAAAGATGATTTCAACAAGGCAGTACACAAATGATCTATATGAACACATGAGTTATACACATGCATGAAGATGTCATGTTACTACTCCCTTATCTCTTTTACATTTGGAAAAAACATTCTTTTGAATTTTTAAAATATAGCAATATTGAGTCTAATCTCATTGCTCTCCACCTCTTTTCTCTTAGAATTTTTCCTCCATAGCTTCAACCAATCCTCTTGCAATTTATTAACCCATTATACAAATTTGATCTGTGAGTGGTGCTATTGATATCTGAGGATTCACTGGTGAGTCTTCACTATGCTACCAACTTGTAAGTATGCTTAAATCCCAGTGTGTAGAAAAGAAACTATAAATGAAATAATTGAAAGATAGTAGAGGTGGTTTTCATTTAATCACATTGAAGTATAAATACCACACTTTAGTAAGTATGTATAACTGCATACATTTTAGAAAATATCCAATACATACTAAAGTATGTTCTTAATTATATATTTGTTACTATTTGTCATGGATTGAATTACATCCCCCCCAAAAATGTGTGTATCAATTTGGCTGGGCCATGATTCCCAGCATTGTGTGATTTTTCCTATATGTTGTAAATCCTGCCTCTATGATGTTAATGAGAGAGGATGGGTAGCAGTTGTGTTAGTGAGGCAGGACTCAATCTACAAGATTCGATTGTGTCTTGAGGAAATCACTTGAGATATAAAAGAGAGAACTGAGGAGAGAGACAGGGGACCTCATGCCACCAAGAAAACAGTGGCAGGAACAGAGCACATCCTTTGGACCCGAAGTCCCTGTGTGGACAACCTCCTAGACTGGGGGAGGATTGATGAGAAGGCTGACAGAGAGAGAAAGCCTTCCCTGGAGCTGACACCCTGAATTTGGACTTTTAGCCTACTTTACTGTGAAGAAATAAACTTCTCTTTGTTAAAGCCATTCACTTGGGGTATTTCTGTTATAGCAGCACTAGATGACTAAGACACTATTTGAAAGGTAGATTTAATTAACCTTCATAGTTCAATCAGATTTATCGAGGCATAATTCTCTAATAATAAGTTGGATGCACTTTATGTGTATATTTCAGCATCACAATTAAAATATCAAATATTTTATATAAAGGAAATAATACAGAATCATACAGAATTATTTGTGTCTGACTTCTTTTACTTAGCATAATTATTCTGAGATTCATACATTTTACAGCAGGTGTCAATAATCAAACCCTTTTAATTGTTGAATAGTACCCTATTGTATGGATGCTACAATTTATTTATTCAGTCATTTGCTGATTGACTTTGGGGTTGATTATAAATTTTTGCAATTACCATATTTTTCACAAATAATGCACCTACATAAATAATGCACCCATGTAAATGACGTGCATAATGCACCTAGGAAAATAATGCACAAGGATGTTGCAAGATTGGCAAAAAAATATGTAACACGTGCATTATTTACATAAAAATGTGGTATAAATAAAGCTATTATAAACAGTAGTGCACAAATGTGGATATATATTTTCATGTATCTTGAGTAATCACCTAGAAATGAAATTAGTTTTATAAGAAACTCCAAAACAGTTTTTCAAAATGGTGGTTCCCAGCTATCTTTGTGTAAAATGTAGATGATTGGAAGTAAGGGTCATTTAAGCTCTTATATTATAATAAGAAAGCTAGAAAAAATAATCGTATAAGGATGGAAAATGTCCTTAGCAATACATCTTCATTGCAGAAAATGTAAAATATAGAGTAAAAACCAAAACAGTATCTATGTGTGTTTATATATATGTATGCATATATAGGTACACACACATATTATAATTTAATAAGGATCACAGTTGGTATGATTCAGCATAGTATAATAAACTAGCAAATAATGTACACAACTTTTACACATAAATATTACACTTTATATACTAATTGATAATTTCAATTACTTTTGCAATTTATGTATGTATAAATTCCTCTGTAATAAAATGCTGGAATATTATTATGAATTTTAATGAATGGATTAACGTAATATCTTAGTCATCTAGTGCTGCTATAACAGAAATACCACAAGTGGATGGCTTTAACAAAAAGAAGTTTATTCTCTCACAGTCCCGTAGGCTACCGAATTCAGGGTATAAGCTCCAAGGGAATGTTTTCTTTCTTGGCTCTGGAGGAAGGTCCGTGTCATCAATCTTTCCTTGGTCTGGGAGCTTCTCTGCACAGGAACATTAGGTCCAAAGGACGTGCTCTGCTCCCAGCACTGCTTTCTTGGTGGTATGAGGTTCCTATGTCTCTCTGCTAGCTTCTCTCTTCTATATCTCAAAAGATACTGGCCTAAGACACCATCCAACCTTGTAGACCTCATCAGTACTACTGCCAGCAATCCATCCCATTAGATCACAGTGATAGAGTTTACAACACATAAGGAAATCATATCAGACTACAAAATTATACACAGTCACACAACACTGGGAGTATGACCCAGAGAAATTAATACACTTATTTTTCAGGGGACATAATTCAATCCATGACACATAATTTGTTTAATCAGTATCATTATATGTTGACTTTTTTTTTTTTTTTAAATTATAAGTAGGCCACGATCGGTATTTCTACACCAAAATTTTGATGTGCATCTCTGATTATTTCTTCTGAATACATTTCTAAATGGGATGTCATGGGTGAAATAAAATAAATAGTTCTTAAAAGTTTCATGCAGATTTCCAAATTATACTGCAGAAGCTGTGAGCTCCATTCCATTTCCACAAGTATTTGAGGGAATAGTGTATGGAATTACTAGCTAACCCATACCCTTGCTTACAATTTGAAAATAAAGTATAAAAAACTATAAAATGTTTCTTTTATTTTTCATCCATTTAGCTAAACAGGAGATTGGAACTATATTACCTTTTAATTGAAAATCAAGTTTGTCATTTAAGAAAAACAAACCTTCAGTACTTGTGTGTAAGATATTTTGTCATTGTTGTGTGCCGTTAAGTCAATTCCAACTCAGTGACCCTATAGTACAGAGCAGAACTGCCCTATAGGGTGTTCAAGGAGCTGCTGGTGGATTTGAACTGCAGACCTTTTGGTTAGCAGCCTGAGCTCTTAACCACTTCGCTACCAGGGCCCCTAAGATATTTCAGTCTACTCAAATTAGCCTTTATTTTTTATGTCAGTACCATCCTACCCCTAAAGTATTTTTAAAAACAGAAATACATGCTCCCATCCATAATTTTTTTTCAAATTTTCATAGACTATTCTTAATAATATATGTAAATATATAGCTTTCATGAGTCAAAGATTTTACTGATTAATAAGGGAATCAGTAAAATGTTAAAATCAGTTCAAATTGCATTTGTGGTGTTATGTATTTATAGACCATTTAATAAAGGAATTTTAGGAAAATGATGCTAAGTGAGATGCAAAACTGGTTAGAGAACAATAAAGCAATAAACAACCTTTGGGGTTATCTTTTTTATTGGACAGAAGTTATTTATATTTGTAACATACAAATACGTACCTGTTAACCTCTGTTTCTAGAGAGTTATAAAATAGTTCAACCAAAACCCACTGCCATGGAGTGGATTCTGACTCATAGTGACCCTATAAGACAGAGTAAAACTGCCCCATCAGGTCTCCAAGGCTGTAAATCTTTATGGGAGCAGACTGCCACATCTTCCTCCCACAGAGCGGCTGGTGGGTTCACACCACTGACCTTCTGGTTAGCAGCCAAGCGCTTTAAACACTGCACCACCAGAGTTCCTGTAAAATAGCTCAGTACGTAGAACATTAATTAAAGGTGCCAGCCTAGTACTGCACTGAAGAGAAGAAACAAAAAAACAGTAATCTCTAGCCTATTCCCAGGTTCTGGTAATTGTCCTGACGGTCTAACCCCATGTGATGATGCATAATCAGCAGAGATTATTCACCATGACGAAAGGACTGTTCTCGTTAGGGTTGGCCTGTTTATTTTCATAGGTACAGCAACAGTGTTGAGTACTGTAGTTTTTAATATATAGTAATGGGCAAACTAAGGCCAGAGAATTAAGTTCTGAGTGGAAATTTTCACATGGAATCTTAGATTGGATTTTTAAAAGCTTTTGCTATTGTGACTCTATCCTGACACTGGGCCAACATGCCCAAGATACTTTCTCCATTGAATTTCACCTGTGGTGAATCGCATGTGGGTGAATTTTGTTCTTAAAGAGATTTCAAAAATCTTTTAAGGTCCCCTGTCTGCCAGTGGCATTAACAGTGACACTGAATCCCTGCGAACTATATGCCAAGCCAAATTTTTTGAGAGGGCTTTGAGTTGGAATTGACTCGATGGCAATGGCTTTGGTTGATTTTGGTTGTAGGGATTGGTTCCACATAGAAAATCAATTTTCTGTTCCTTAATCATGTCCTTGTTGGAACTGATACACCAGATGGAAACAGGGAAAAAGAAATTACCAATTAGGATATACTCTGGGAGCCATAGTGGCACAGTGTTTAAGCGCTCGGCTGCTAATTGAAAGGTCTAGAATTCAAATCCACCAGCTGCTCTGTGGGAGAAAGAGGTGGCAGTCACTTCCTTAAAGATTTACATCCTTGGAAACTCTGTGGGGCAGTTCTACTCTGTCCTGTAGGGTCGGTATTAGTTGGAATCTGTGGAATAGCAATGGGTTTGGTTTGGTTTGGGAGCCAGGAAAAGACATGCATAGACTTAAGAAGTCCGTGAACTACATTCCTCAGGAAGCACAGTTTATTGGCTGTATCAGGTGAGCCAAGATTGATAACTTAAAGATGATATCCACAATTGCTAGATTATATTTTTCAAAAAGGGACAATTATCTCTCTAATGCACAAATAAATTGAACATGTCAAAGTTTCTATCAATATCCTTAAAATCCTTGCTTTCTTCCTGTAATCTTCCCCTTTTGAAGACTATTTCTCTGGTGCTTCTTTTCTTTCATCAGGGATTTCAACAACTCCCCATGGAAGGAAAAAACAAACAGCCTTTAGGTCCTTTGTTTTGCAAAGATGAGTATCTCAGCCATTGGCCAGGTGCTAATAGAGCCCTCAGTCTGGCTTTGGAGACTCTCAAAGGGAAGGTCTATGCTCTGGTTCATTGTTTATTCTGTCACATCAATTCACTTTCCCGCTCTACAAGAGCTACATTGATTTTCACACTAGTTATTTAAAAAGAAAATGCATATTTCAGATGTGAAGATTACTTCATGGTAAGGCACATTAGACTCTTTCCAAAGCCTGGCTTCCATTAAATTTGTCACCACTTCCACAGTATACAACTCCATCCTAGTCATATACACAGTAGGTTATACCAGCTCTAGTTAACATTTCACTGATAGCTCAAACTGGTCCCTGGGCAATCACTGTTAAACTAACTTAGAGGAAAATAACATTTCTTCAGTAATAGGGGAGTTATAAAATGTCTCAGTTCTCCTTAAGTTTATAGTTAGTAAATTGAACATTCTGTATGCTAAGAAGAAAAACCTCCCAGGACTTTGTGGATAGAAATAACAAGAAATGTGAAAATTCACTGCCAAATCATCCATGTCCTGCATCATTTTTCAATGAGTTATCCTCTGCGGTTTCATTTCAGGTTACACTCTTCCCATTAGTTTCATTCTTCATCCTCAGAGAAAAAAAGAAAAAAGGAGAGACAGAGTGTTCTCTCTCTGAGAATTTGTATACCCTCAGCATATCTCCTGAACATAGGAGCAGGGAAAAAAAAAAAAAAGTCAAGGATTTCATTTGAATAAGAATAATTTATCTACTGAGTGCTGAAGGACATGAATACATTATGGGTATCTTTTGCACTTGACTTTTATTTCTTTCTTAGCTAGTAGATGGTTTCAGAAAATGCTTAAAAACGATTCTAAAATAGTCTGGTGAAACATTTATTTCTGTCAATGACATACACTTTCATATGAATTATATTGCAAATTACATGATATAATTTCATATAAATTATATTTCATATGGAATTATATACATGGGATTTCAGACTACAGTTTAAAATTTACCCTAGTTATGTAATTCCTTCTGCGCTTTTCAAAGGTCACTGACTTCATAAACTCATGTGTTAATATGCTTCAATATTTATGACTGATGATTTTTCATGTTAAATTAGTATTAACTATAACTGTGAAGTGAACAAGAGCAGAGGTTCAGGAATTGATTTCCAAAGATGAGCTTTTCTTAGTTAACAAAACTATATATAATTAAGTAGAGAAATTAAGACTGAGATATTACTTTAAACACTGACTTCATGCTTGTAAAATGTTACTTTGTTTTCTTGCTTACATGTAGAAATTGCTGTGTTTGCTACAATTTTTTTTTGTTTTAAATGACTGTATAACTTCACATATATTGATAACAATATTATTTGTCTTCATTTTTTTTCGTTGGGGAATGCAGCATTTTAACATAAAATTGCCTTGTGCTTTTTAGTCCATATGGCATTTTGGTCCCTTGGTGGCACAAATGGTTTGCACTTGACTACTAACCTAAAGGTTGGTGATTCAAATGCACCTAGGAGCACCACAGAAGAAAGGCCTAGCAATCTGCTTCCTTAAAGATTACAGCTAAGAAAACCCTGCAGAGCAGTTCTACTCTGTAACACATGGCGTCATCATAAGTAGAAATGGACTCAAAAGCAATGAGTAAATGGGTAATTGGCATGTTAAGTGCTTTAGATATTCTTGAGATGCAGAGTCCTGGTGTTGAAGTGGTTAAGAGCTTGGCTGCTAAACCAAGAGTTCAGCAGTTTGAATTCACCAGCCACTCCTTGGAAACTCTATGGGGCAGTTCTACTGTGTCCTACAGGGTTGCTATGAGTCAACTTGATGGCAATGGGTTTGGGGAGCTTATGTAGCTTAATAATTTCCCATGCATGTTGAGGAAAGCCATTCTAAATTCTTTAGGATACAATAATGTGGGGATATATGCCATTTAAACATGGCTGCACTATTGACAACTGCAGCTCCCACAGGCCTCTATGCTGCACAGCATGTTGACACTTGTCCCCAACATGTTGAGACTTGTCATGACTTGTTTTCCCAAACCTATTGTCCCGTTACTGGTTGGCTTGTTTACCTGAATTCCTTCTCCCTTGCTCAAAACTTATTTTTACTCACCCAAAGCCCATTGTTCTGTTATTTCCTTCACTGCTTGCTGTATTGACTATAAATAAACTCCTGGGACTGAAGCCGAGGGTCGACTTCTCAGAGTGACCCTCCTGGCCCCACTTCTCTGTAAGAGTTGTGTTTGGTTACTGTCTCCGCCATCCCAACATTCGCTGCTGCTGTGACACACTAATATAATAATTAAAGAATAGTAAAGAGACGGGATTCCTCTTTCATCTAACTTGAAATTCTTGGTTGAATGTTGTTAACAGCAGCAAACATTTCCCCCATTTTTATTTTCCTGATGCTAAGTACAGTATTTACAATACAGAAATCAGATCATTTATGATGTGATAGGTTTTGAGAAACCTGCTTATTATATTCTAGCTGAATTTTAAAACTAAATTTTTAAAAATTTATGTATCAGTGATACTATTTTTAATTCAATAAATAATATAAAAATGTAACTGGGGATTCTAGAAGGATGAGTGTATGGGCAGTCAGTTAAGTGACCCTTTGTAAGTTAAACAAAAAGAAAAAGAAAAAGTAGATAAAATTTTCATCCCTTGACATGGTCAATGAAGTATTCCAAGAGATTCGCCTTGCATTCTGTTGTAGTTTCTTCAGCTACATGTTTTCCCACATATTTATCCTAAATTCAGCCATATGTGTGTTATGTCTCCATAAAGGCAAAGACTCTGTATGTTTTTGCTTACCCCTCTGAGCTTGCCTAAACTATGAATTTTTCATAATGCTCTCCTTTATCTTTCCTCCAACATCTCTTTCCAATTCTAATACAGTCAGGTCTCATTATTCATGGTAGTTATATTGTATAAATTTCCCAGGAACACTGAATTAGGGAATACTGAACATTGGCCCTAGGGGAAGTACAGGGTTAGGTTCCTACAAACATTTGGCCACATTTTCATCAAGTGATCAATATTTAACCTTGTTTTATGTGTGTTTTCATTTAAAGACAACTTATTTAATATGTATTGTTAATTCATTAACATTGAACCCATAGCCAGCAGCATTTATAGCTGTTGCCTGTACAAAGCATATCTACCATATGTATTTTCTCTGTAAGGCACATCACAACTTCTTTTGCACTTAGGGACACTAAACAGCACTTCCCTTTGCATGGGGTCCATTTTAAACAATGAAATCATCAACAAAAAGCACAAAAAATGCAAAAAAACATGGCAGTAGTTAGCCAATAAAAGGACATTTGTTTACAGTATGAGAGCTGTTCTTCCTCATATGGCAATGTCCACCTCTGGCAACTCAATTTTTTTGTTGCTCTGTGTATGTGAACAAATGACTATGAAAGGGCCATGAATATTGATTTCGGGATTACAAAAACACTTTAGTGGGTAGGTAAATTTGCAAATACGGAATCTCAAATAATGAGTATTGATGGTATAGCACTTATTACACAGCAATTTTTAAAAAATGTTTTGTTTCTCACATCACATTGGTGGAATATTTGAAGCATAAGTCATTTTTCTTTCTTACGTATGTTTTATAGGGTGCTTAGTTTAGGAAACCCTGGTGACATAGTGGTTAAGAGCTATGGCTGCTAACCAAAAGCTCAGCAGTTTGAATCCACTGGGTGCTCCTTGGAAACTCTATGGAGCGGTTCTATGCTGTCCTATATGGTCGCTATAAGTCAGAATCGACTCAATGGCAATGGGATTGATTTTTTTGGTTTAGTTTCGTCTAACAAGGAGCCCTAGTGGTACAGTAGTAAAAACACTCTACTGCTAACCAAATGTCGGTGGTGTGCACCCACCGACTGCTCAGAGAGAGAAAGATGTGGCAGTCTGCTTCAGTAAAGATTTACAGCCTTGGAAACCCTATGGAGCAGTTCTACTCTGTCCTATAGGGTCGGTATGAGTCAGAAACAGCTTGATGGCAGTGGGTTTGGTTTTTTGGTTTAGTTTAGTCTAAAAGAGCCCTGTTGGCACGAACATTAAGCACTTTGCTGCTAACTAAAATGTTGGCCTTTCAAACCCACTGAGCAGCTCCGTGGGAGAGAGGACCTGGTGATCTGCTCCTATAAAAATTGCAGTTTAGGAAACCCTGTTCTCTGTCCTATAGGGTCACTATGAGTCAAAATCAACTCAATGGCATGCAACAACAATAGCAAGTTTAGTCTCAGGTTATGCAGTAGATACTTAACTCATTTTGTTTAATGGATAATTGGTTGTGTTTACAGTTGCATCCTCAACTCTACTTGACCAGCAGCATTGGTCTTGGGTTTGATTAAAAATCAAACTTATAAGATAGACTTCACCAAACACCAATTTTACTTAGCTCAAAAAAGAGATAAAGATCAGGCAAAATGCCAGCAAGAATGACAACAGATCATGCTACTCCTGGGCACAGATTCCAATATCACAGTTACATTGTCCTGGGAAAGTGCGTGTTCACAGTGATGCGACTGGGTGGGCGCAGACCACCCTTGCTCAGTAAAGCTGCTGGGATCCCTTCTAATCTGATATCTTGCTAATTACATAGCTCCCTCAAGTTTACACGCCTACTTCCCATTATCTGGTGCAACTGTATCCAATCAGTACTGCTCATTCATTATTCAATAAGCAGTTTCAACAAAAGGTAGTGCTCTTTGTTCTAGCACATAAGAAAAAAGTCCAGGTTATCATTTACCCTGAATCTATTAGTATAAGCGTATATATTTCTTGATTTAATGTTGCAGGGATGGTTCTATTTAAGGTCACATCCTCAAGCTTCCCTGAGCCTAGAGAAAAGTCGACAGAATCTGACTATAATCCTTTTCTTCCATCCCCAAAATTAGTTGGGTAACTATTGACCATTATTTTTTAAATGTACCATTTAAATGAACACCTTTGAGGGAAAGTCTGTTTTAAAATTTACTTTTTTAATACAATCTAATTATATTAGTTCTTACAAAAGTATTGAAAAAAACCCTGATACTGTAATATTCACGCAAAAAGTAGATATTTTAAATGAATATGTACATTTATTTCATTTACAAAATTTCACACTTTTCAGTGTATATTTCCCAAGAAAAAAGTTTCAGGTTATGGTTCCTAAGGATCTTCCTCAAGAAATCATATGTTTTTCCCAAAAGATCAAAATATAAAAACTACTGGGCTCCACTGAAATTCATGGAGGAAAATTGATATGTACAACTTATTTATAGGTATTGTAACTTCACTATCATTATGATTACTCTGGAATAAGTTTTTGTTTATTCCAGTCAGAGCTGGGCATCCTGTTTCAGTAATGCTAGAAATGAACGTAAATTAATCTTTGAATTATAACATATGACTAAATTGTCTTTGTCTCATTTATTTTTGAATAAGCAATAAATTCAACATCAGTTTCAATAGCAATGAGATACCTTTGTTTACCCCTTCACAAAGAAACAAATACAGTTATATTAAAATTAGGGATTGGGGAAAAAATTTTGTATACTTGCTTATGTGTCCATGTGTTTTATATATGGTGATCTTTTTTTAGTTCTGCATGTATACTGTAAATTTCATTATTCTGATTATCACCCACTTAATACAAATATTTCAAAAGTCCAAACATCGACTAGTAAAAGTTTATGATTAAGGAGCATTAACTGGAAATTCATACATATATAGTTTCTTAAGTATTTAAGTAGTGCATAGCTTAAATAATAAAGGATAAATAGGTCTGACTCAATCAATGTCGTCAAATTGATGTGATGAATCATTTTTGCCATTGAATTGCTTTAGTATTTGTGTTAACATGTGAAAAGACAGTCTTACAGAAATAAGTTTTAAAAATTATCATTATTAAATATTTTTATTGTGATAATGAAAAAAACTAGCTTTCAGATTATGTTTTGAAAGCCCTCATATTACTAATTGTGCCAGTAATTTAACTGGTATCCCTCAGCCCCATATAATAAGCTGTATTGTGTCTCCCCTAAATATGTATGGATGTGATCTTGTTCGGAAATAGGGTTTTTCTTTTGTTATGTTAATGACGCCATACCAGTGTAAGGTGGATCCTAAACCTGATCGCTTCTTAGTTATAAAAAGAGCAGAATAGACTGAGAGACATACGTAGGGGGAAAATAGATGCCAAGGAAGAGCAAGAAATACCAAGAATTGTCAACAGACAACAGAAACTAAGAGGAAGTTTCATAGACGGAATTGACAAGAATGAGACCCTGATTCTGACTTTTAGCCAGAATTGTGGGAAAATAAACTCCTGTTCCTAAAAGCCACCCACTTGTGGTATCACTATTGCAGCAGCACTAGGTAACGAAGATACCCACACTTTATTTTTTTTAAATGTAACACTAGTGTTGGTGTCTAAAACCTACATTTCCAGGTGCCATTAGTAGCTGGCTTTTTGTTAGATTCTCCTAGTGGGAGAATCATACATCAGACCCTAGGATTCTGGAGTAAAACCTGGGTTCTTCTGTAGAAAACTATTCTTTACAAAAAAAAAAAAAAATCTTGTAACTTGCTACAGGCCCCTGGTAGAGTTTAATCAGCTGTGGGTGAGACTCTAAGTCAATGTGTGACCTATCCGTCAACAATCAAGTAGAGGATACACAAAACTGAGCTTATGAATCTGCTTTCTGTCTTCATTTGGAAGTGCTACATGCACGATTTCACTCAAGTCGATCATAAATTCTTAAGTAAATGAAATAAGTATGTACCTTTGGCTTCCAAGCCACTGCTTCAACTATCCCCATCTGTTGCCTCATTGAAAATTTCCCTAGTTTACTAAATATGAAAAATAAAAATAAGGAGCCAGATTTGCAAATAGTCCTTTGCAATATGTTTTCACCAGCCAGAATTACACTGCTGAAGCATCACAGTCCCATGTAAAAATTCCCCCAAACGTCAGTGGGAAAGAGAATCCTCCCAGAAAGCAAAAGGTCAAGAAGTATATCTGGTTGTCCACTGTCCCTTAATGAAGATATACCAGTTGCCATAAAGTCAATTCCAACTCTTACTGTCCCTATGTGTGTCAGAGTAGTACTGTGCTTCATAGAGTTTTCAGTGGCTGATTTTTTTTTTATTGTACTTCAAGTGAAGGCTTATAGAACAAATAGTTTCTCATGAAACAGAAGTACACATGTTATTGTATGACATTGGTTAATAACCCCACAACATATTAACCCTCTAACTTTTCAAACTTTTATTTTTGGTGAAGATACACATAGCCAAAGATACACCATTTCAAAAATTTCTACATGCACAGTTCAGTGACTTTGACTACACTCTTCCAATTGTGCTGTTATTCTCACTTAAGATGAAGGCTTACGGAACAAAATAGTTTCTCATTTAACAGTTACTACAAATGTTGCCCTATGACAATGGTTAACAATCTCACAACACATCAACAATATCCTTACTCACCCTTGGGTTCCCTATCACCAGCTTCCTTGTCCCCTTCTGCTTTCTGGCCCTTGTCACTGGACTCCTATACCTCGTTAGTCTCATTTGGTTTTACCGGGAGGTCCACTCCCATGCTGAACAGTGAACCTTGGAGGTAACTTCACCACTGAGCTAAAAGGGTGTCTGGGGGCCATACTCTCGAGGTTTCTCCAGTCTCCTTTAGGCCAGTAAATCTGGTCTTTTTTCTTGTGAGTTAGAATTATGCTCTACATCCTTCTCCAGCTCTGTCCAGAACCCTCTGTTGTGCTCCTGGTCAGAGCAGTCAGTGGTGGTAGCCGGGCACCATCCAGCTGTACTGGACTCAGTCTGGTGGAGGCCTTGGTGGCTGTGGACAATTACTCCTTTGGACTGTTCTTTTCGTTGTATCCTGTTCTCTTCATTCTCCCTTGCTCCCGAAGGAATGAGACCAGTGGAGTATCTTAGGTGGCCGCTCACAAGCTTTTAAGACCCCAGTCACTACTCACCAAGGTAGAATGTTGAGCATTGTCTTTATAAGCTGTGTCATGTCAATTGAGCTAGATGTTCCCCGAGACCATGGTCCCCAGAGCCCTCTGCCCAGCAATTCAGTCCCTCAGGGAGTTTGGATGTGTCTATTGGGTTTCCATGACCTTTCTTTGTACAGGTTGTGCTAGTTTCTCCCATATTGTGTACTGTCTCACACTTCACCCAAGATACCAATTACATATTGTCTATTTAATATTCCCCCCCTACCCCTCCCATTCCTGGTAACCAACAAAGATTGTTACATTTTGTGTGTGAGCTTTTTCATGGGTTTTTATAATAGAGGTGTCATACAATATTTGTCCTTTTGTGATTGACTTATTTCACTCAGCATAATGTCCTCCAGTTTCATCCATGTTATGAGATGGTTCACAGATTCATTGTTGTTCTTTCTCATTGCATAGGACTCCATTGTGTGTATGTACCATAGTTTATTTATCCATTCATCTGTTGATGGGCATCTAGGTTGTTTCCATCATTTTGCTACTGTGAACAATGCTGCCATGAACGTAGGTGTGTATATGTCTATTCGAGTGATGACTCTTATTTCTCTAGGATATATTCCTAGGAGTGGGATTGCTGGATCGAATGGTATGTCTATTTCTAGCTTTCTGAGGAAGCGCCATATCATTTTCCAAAATGGTTGTATCATTTTGTATTCCAACCAGCAGTGCATAAGTGTTCCGATCTCCCCACAACCCCTCCAACATTTGTTATTTCCAGTGTTTTTGATTCTTGCCAGTAATGCCGGGGTGAGATGGTATCTCACTGTTATTTTAATTTGCAATTCTCTAATGGCTAGTGATCGCGAGCATTTCCTCATGTGTCTGTTGGCCTTTTGAATGTCTTGAGTGAAGTGTCTGTTCATTTTCTTTGCCCATTTTTGAATAGGATTATTTGTCTTTTTGTTGTAGAGATGTTGGATTTTCTAGTAGATTATGGAGATTAGACCTTTGTCTGACTTGTACTGTCCAAAATTTTTTTCCCAATCTGTAGGTTCTCTTTTTACTCTTTTGGTGAAGTCTTTTCAAGAGCATGGGTGTTTGATTTTTAGAAGATCCCAGTTATCTAGCTTATCTTCTGGGGTTTGTGCATTGATAGTTATGGTTTGTATCCTATTAATGCCATGTATTAAGGCCTGAAGTTTTGGTCCCATTTTTTTCTTCTATGAACTTTATAGTTTTAGGCTTTATATTCAGGACTTTGATCCATTTTGAAGTAGTTTTTGTATACGGTGTGAGGTATGGGTCCTGTTTCATTTTTTTGCAGATGGATGTCCAGGTTTGCCAGCACCATTTGTTAAAAAGACTGTCTTTTCCCCATTTGACGGACTTTGGGCCCTTATTCAAGATCAGGTGACCATAGGTAGATGGATTTACATCTGGGTTCTCAATTCTCTTCTATTGGTCAATGTGTCTGTCATTGTACCAGTACCAGGCTGTTTTGACTACTGTAGCTGTATAGTAGGTTCTGAAGTCAGGTAGTGTGAGTCCTACAACTTTATTCTTCTTCTTCAGTAGTGCTTTACTTATTCGGGGCTTCTTCCCTTTCCATATAAAGTGAATGATTCATTTTTCCATCTCTTTGAAGAATGTTGTTGGTATTTGGATCGGGATTGCATTGTATTTGTAAATTGCTTTGGGTAGAATTGTCATTTTCATGATGTTAAGTCTGCCTATCCATGAGCATGGTATGCTTTTCCATTTATGTAGATCCCTTTGGGTTTCATGCAGTAGTGTTTTGTAGTTTTCTTTGTATAGGTCTTTTACATCCCTGGTAATATTTATTCCTAAGTATTTTATCTTTTTAGGGGCTATTGAAAATGGTATTGATTTCCTGATCTCCTTTTCATCGTTCTCTTTTCTGGTGTATAGGAATCCAACTGATTTTTGAATGTTTATCTTGTATGATGCCACTCTGCTGAATCTTTCTATTAGTTCTTGTAGATTTCTCGTAGAGTCTTTAGGGTTTTCTATGTATAGTATCATATCATCTGCAAACAGGGAGAGTTTAACTTCTTCATTACCAATTTGGATGCCCTTTATTTCTTTCTCTTGCCTTATTGCTCTAGCTAGAACTTCCAGCACGATGTTAAATAGGAGTGGTGATAAAGGGCATCCTTGTCTTGTTCCTGTTTTCAAGGGGAATGTTTTCAGCCTCTCTCCATTAAGAATGATGTTGGCTGTTGGTTTTGCATAGATGTCCTTTATTATGGTGAGAAATTTCCCTTCTATACCTATTTGATTGAGAGTTTTTATCAGGAATGGGTGTTGGACTTTCTCAAATGCCTTTTCTGTGTCAATTGAGATGATCATGTGATTCTTTTTTTTCCTTTTATTTATGTGGTGGATTACGTTGATTGATTTTCTAATGTTGAACCATCCTTGCATACCTGGTATGAATCCTACTTGGTCGTGGTGTATTATTTTTTTGATATGATGCTGAATTCTATTGGCTAGAATTTTGTTCAGAATTTTTGCATCTATATTCATGAGAGATATTGGTCTGTAATTTTCTTTTTTTGTGACATCTTTGCCTGGTTTTGGTATCAGCGTTATGCTGGCTTCATAGAATGAATTTGGAAGTGTTGCTTCCTCTTCTATGCTCTGAAATAGCTTGAGTAGAACTGGTACAAGCTCTTCTGTAAATGTTTTGTAGAATTCTCCAGTGAAGTCATCTGGGCCAGGGCTTTTTTGGTTGGGAGTTTTTTTTTTTAATTATCTTTTCAATCTCTTCTCTTGTTATGGGTCTGTTCAGATTTTCAACATCACTTTGTTGTAGTTTGGGTAGGCCAGATATTCAGGGAACAGGAAGATATAGAGTGATGAGAAACCAAGCAATGAAGAAAGACAAAAAGGGAAAGTGAGGAAAAAGAAAACAAAACAAATAAAAAAACAAACAAACAAGAAAGACCCCCAAAGAAACAGAAAAAAAAAAAAAAAAAACAATGTAAAAAGAAATGCTCTCAGGGATCCCTCTGCACATCATTGGAAGCTGAAGGGGAGTCTCCCTGCCATGCAGCTCAGCCTGGCCAGAAAGGGTTCCCAACTCAAGCAAATGAAAAGAAAACAAACAAACGAACAAAAGCCCCGGGATCACACTAGTGCAGCAGCCCTAACCGGGAAGCAGCTCCACACTCAAATGGAGCTCCGCAGCTCCTCAGTAAGAAGCAGATGGTGCACGGAGCCAGGTACTTGAGCGAAGTGTGGGGGAGGTGGTGAGAGGCAAGTAAGAAATCAAAAGAAGCAGGAAGAAAAAGAAAAGCAACACTAGCAGCCAACAAATGGCTCTCAGAGAACCAGCTCATGTGGGCTGGTGTTTCTCGGACAAGAGACTGTGTCCGTGGGAAGCACAGGGGGCCGAGTGTGGGTGAAGAAGCATAGAGAGTTGGAAGGCATATATCACAAATTACCGGAGTTCTGCAGCCCCTCAGGAAGAAGCAAAGATGGCGCACGGAGTGAGGTACTCGAGCGAAAGGAGGGGGATGTGGGGAGAGGTAAGGAAGAAATAAAATGAAACAGAAAAAAAAAAACAACACCAGCAGCCAACAAATGGCACTCAGAGAGCCACCCGTTCGGGTGTGTGGAATCCAAGCAGACGTTGCTTCCCGGTCAAGAGACTGTGGCCGCGGGAAGCAGAGGAGGTCAAGTTGGGGTGAAAAAGGGTGGGGGGGTGGGAAAGCATATATCGCCAATTACCAGTTGTTTTGTCTCCCACTGGAAGCTCCATGAGGCTGCTTTCTCATACCCCCTGTTAGCTGGTCTCCGATAGGGGTCCAAGATAGCGGATCCACGCTGCGTTAGCTGGTAGGGGACCTCTGCATGAATCTCTCCTCACTCTCCGTTCTCTGTCAGTTTTCTCACTCCATTTGGTGTTTGGCTGAGTTCTTTATCTCTTCATTTCATGTTTTAGGGTTTCAGGATTGTTGTATTCTCTGTTTGGCTTAGTTTTTCGGATCTTTGCTATGGAGGGACGGCGTGGTGCATCTGCCTAGAGTGCCATTTTGCCGGAACTGGTGGCTGATTTTTTTGGAAGTAGATTGACAGTGCTTTCTTCTGAGGTGTTTCTCGGTGGACTAGAACCTCCTAACTTTCCATCAGCAGATAAACATTTTAACCGTTTGTACCACCCAGGCACAGTGAATATACAGCCAGAGGAATAGGTTAATGTTGACTGACCAGTGTCAAACAGTTTGTTAGAATAATCAGAAAGAACAAGATTGGATGGTGGTTTAAAAGGAAGTCAGGGAGAGAAATATAGATGGACCTTAAATAATGGCACAGAGTGTTAACTTCTAATATGAGTTTTCACCACAGATATCCATTGCAGAGGATGATCTAGAAAATTTGTTACCGACTCCAATTGTAGCTGTTAGTCAAGCTGTGGTTTCTTTATTGGAAAATATTAACAGAACAATGCACTGAATATTTGATTACTGATGTGAAGATGTGGGAAAAGTTCTTTTATTTATTTTTTTTCTTTTTCCTCTTTCTTCATATCAATTAGCAAGGATCACCAGACATAGGTTTCTTTCCAATTATCAAACAGCAGTCCACATTCATTGCTTAAATCTAAGCTCTGTCAACATTCTGAATTTCTAACATAATGTATTACTCATGGATTTTGTTTTGGTTTTAACCTTCTGTGAAATATCATGCTGTACTCTACTTATCTCGAACAGAGAGAAGTCAATAAAGGAAACTGGTTACAAAAGGGCTGAAAAGGCTAGGTCAGCCAAAGAGTAAGAGGAGCATAAAAAAGGGGGAAGAAAAGAACCTTTCAGAGCCTGGGTTCTACAGTTGCTGCTGTTTTCTGTAACGAAAATAGGCATGCCCAGTGACTAGGGAAGAGGCAGCACGGTTTTAGTGGTTCCAGTCTTGCTTTGAACGGCACCTTTTGGGAAGATGTAGAATTAAATGTGATATCATCGTTGACTGCAGATCAGATGTTGACTCATGTGCTCCACCCTTGGGGCATTTGCTCCTTCTGATTTCTCAGCAGCCCCTTCTTCCTGTCTGTTCCTCTAGCAGCCCTGCCATCCTGCTGCCCTAAAATATTTTCAGATATTTTGTAACAAATGGTTTCCATTCCTTCTGATTAAAACATCTAGTCTGGCAAATGTGTAGAGATCATAGTTTTAACAGTGGTTACATGAACAGGAGGGAGGGGTCAAGGGGGAATCATTGTTCAGGAGCATTTAGTTTCTGTTTATGGTAATGGAGAAGTTTGGCAATGGATATTGGTGATGGCTGCACAACATGGTTGATGTTAATTAGTGTCACTGAATTGTACACGTAAAAAATGCTGTATTAGCAAATGTTGCATTATCTATATTTTTACAATAATAAAATAAATGTAAAACACAAAAATAAAACCAACACCTAGACTGCTTTTGGATTCCTGGTTGCACAGTGGTTAAGACCTACACCTGCTAATCAAAAGGTTGGCAGTTTGAATCCACCAGCCACTCCTTGGAAACCTCATGGGGCAGTTCTTCTCTGTCCTATAAGTCACTATGAGCTTTGGTTTTTCTGGTTTAGATTACTTCCTATTTTTCTGCCCAGAACCTGGTTGAAACACTAATAATTAAATTACTAAAACAATAACGATAGGTAAGTTTAGTGATAGCTTATTAGCTATGGCCACAAGTTCTGCTGCTTTACTGCTTTGCAAACGCACTGAAAACCTGAGAGGTAATATTAAGCCGAACCACTCTCCCCTGGTCCTATTGAGCTGAGTAGACAATCCATGCCCCAACACGAATTCTTACAATTTTTTGTAGTAAACATATGAAAAACCTAGGTCATACTTAGTTGAAAGCCTGTATATGCTGAAGCTCATGGGAAATAAGTTATCCTCCAAAAGAAAAATCTTTACTTTAAAAGCTAACTTGACTTTGCAATACATATTCTGCATTTCTAATAGTTTCTTAGCTTCATGACATGGTTTTTAACTGAGAAGCATGGCCAAATGTGTACCCTAATTTAATACTAATTCAGAAATATTCACCCTTCTCATTTTTAAAAAATCTTTCCTAGAACTGTAATTTTAGAATTTAAGACTAAACAAAGAAGCCCTTGTGGCACAATTGTTAAGCACTCAGCTACTATCCGAAATGTTGGTGGTTCAAACCCACCTAGTGGCTCCGCAGGAGTAAGACCTGGCACTCTGCTCCTATAAAGAGTAATGCCTGGAAAACCCTATGGGGCAGCTCTACTCTGTCACATGGGGTTGCCATCAGTCAAAATTGACTGAATGGCACCTAACAACAACAAGAACGCTCAACAGGATGAAATGACTATTTAAACTAGAACTTCAGTTGCCATTAACTAGAATGACAATGAGCAACAAATCAAACATAGTTTTCCTTCTATGAAAGCAAGGGTAATATAGGCTGTATATACCCTTGATGAGACAGACAGGAGAGAATAAGAACTGCTTCTGTAAGCACAGCTATCACCTTTAATTTATGTAAAAAAGACTAAGGGGTAAATGATCTATCACCCTTCATCATATGCTTATTATATATATAGTCTTCCCACTAACTAATTTTATTATACATTTATATCTTTGAAATTCTAACATATGAAAGGAAAAAAGAGATGGAAATATATTCCACAAGAGCAGATGTTACTGATTTAGAATCGTTCATTTGAAAATGTCAAAATGTCAAGTTTTAAAGTTTTTGACTATATTTTAGTATCATTTGATTTCATAAGCATACAAACAAGGTCAGGGAAAAATTTGTATTATCATTAGACTTCATCTCTATGTAGGAGGAAATGATAGTTGAATTTAGAGTAATCTTTAATGTAATTGTTCCTCTAAGTCTGCACATGCTCTAGCAAGCCTTTTGATGGAAATGGAAAGTTCTGTGTGGGTGAGGTGATAGAGACTGTTGGGTGATTGGGTTTGTTCTTCTTCCTAGTCGCGTAGCTGGATTACACCAACCAGCCTGCTTTGTAAGATAGGTGTGGCCACATGATTAGGGGGTAGAATGTAGGTGGAAGTGATTTGCACCACTGCTACTCCTGGCCCAATTTTTCTTTCTTTCTTTCTTTTTTTAGTTTCTTATACAACAATTTATACACAAATTGTTTTGTGACATTAATTGCAATCCCCATGATGTGTCAGCACTCTCCCTTTCCACATTCCAATTTCTCGTTTCCACCTATACATTTTCCTTTTCCCTTCCTGCCTTCTCATCATTGCTTTTGGGTAGATATTGCCCTTTTGGTCTCTTATACAAGATTGAACTAAGAAACATGTTCCTCATATGTGTTATTATTTGTTATATAGATCTATCTAATCTTTGGCTGAAGGGTGAACTTCGGGAGTGGCTTCAGTTCTCAGTTAAAAGGATGTCTGGGGTTCATAGTCTAGGGGGTTCTTCCAGTCTCTGTGACCAGTAAGTCTGGTCTTTTATTTGTGAATTTGAATTTTGTGCTACATTTTTTTCCCACTCGGTCTGGGACCCTCTATTATGATCCCTATCAGAGCAGTTGTTGGTGGTAACTGGCACCATGTACTTCTTCTGGGCTCAGGCTGGTGGAGGCTGTGGTACTTGTGGTCCATTAGTCCTTTAGACTAATATTTCTGTTGTGTCTTTTGTTTACTTAATTCCCTTTTGCTCCGGATGGGATGGGAGCAGTAGTTGTATATTAGATGGTCACTTATAAGCTTTTAAGACCCCAGACACTACTCACCAAAGTTGGATGTAGAACATTTTCTTTATGAACTTTGTTATGCCAATTGACCTAGATAACCTCCGCAGCCATGGTCCCCAGCCCTCAACCCCAGTAACTCAGTTCCTCAGGGTGTTTGGATGTGTCTTGGAAGCTTGTATGAATTTGCCTTAGTCAAGTTGTGCTAACTTTTCCTATATTGTGCACTGTCTTTCCCTTCACAAAAGTTAACACTTATCTACTATCTAGTTAATGATTTCCCCTCCCCAGCACCCTCCACCCCCATAATCATCAAAGACTTTCTTTCTGTATGTAAACCTTTTCTTGAGTTTTTATAGCAGCAGTCTTGTTATGGATTGAATTGTGTACCCCCAAAATGTGTATCAGCTTGGCTAGGCCATGATTCCCAGTATTGTGTGGTTGTTCACAATTTTGTGATCTGATATGATTATACTATGTGTTGTAAATCCTAACCTCTACAGTGGTTAAGAGCCCAGGCTGCTACCCAAAAGGTCAACCGTTTGAATCCACCGCTGCTCCTTGGAAACACTATGGGGCTGTTCTACTCTGTCCTATAGGGTTGCTAGGAGTCGAAATCCACTCAATGGCAATGAGTTCTGTTTTTTTTATGATGTTAATGAGGTAGAATTAGAAGCAGTTATGTTAATGATACAGAACTCAATCTACAAGATTAGGTTTTATCTTGAGTCAACATTTTTTGAGATATAAAAGAAAGAATCCAGTAGAGAGGAGAGGGACCTCATATCACCAAGAAAGAAGTGCCAGGAACAGACTGTGTCCTTTGGACTCAGGGTCCCTGCACTGAGAATCTCCTAGACCAGGGGAAGATTGAAGGGCCTTCCCACAGAACCAATAGAGAGAGAAAGGCTTCCCTAGGAGCTGGCACACTGACTTTGGAATTTTAGCCTCCTAAACTTTAAGAGAATAAATTTCTGTTTATTAAAGCCATCCACTTGTGGTATTTCTGTTACAGCAGTAATAGATAACTAAGTATTCATAAGAATTTTATATTTTTAGAGGCAGTTATAAATAGTATTGTTTTCTTGATTATCATTTTGAAGTTTTTTTGTTGATGTATAGGACTTTAACTGATTTTTTATGTTGATCTTGTATCCTGCTACTCTGCTGAATCTACCAGTTACAGTAGTTTTCTTGTGGAATCTTTGGAGTCGTCTATGTATAGTATCATATCATCTGTGAATAGGGGTAGTTTTACTTCTTCCTTTCCAATCTGGATGTGCTTTATTTCTTTTTCTTGCTTTATTGCTCTAGTTAGGACTTCCAGCACAATGTTAAATAGGAGTGGTGATAAAGCGCATCCTTGTCTTGTTCCCGTTCTCAGGGGGATTGCTTTCAGCTCCTCTCCATTGAGAATGATGTTAGCTGTTGGTTTTGTATAGATGCTGTTTATTATGTTGAGGAATTCCCCTTCTTTCACTTTTTTGCTGAGAGTTTTTATCAGGAATGCATGTTGAACTTTATCAAATGCCTTTTCTGTGTCAATTGAGATGATCATGTGATTCTTTTGTTTTGTTTATGTGGTGGATAATGTTAATTGATTTTCTAATGTTGAACCATCCTTGCATACCTGGTATGAATTCTACTTGGTGGGTGTGTTTTCTTGTTTTTGTTCTTGTTTTTAATATGATGCTGAATTCTTTTGCCTAGAATTTTGTTAATAATTTTTGCATGTATATTCATGACAGATATCGGTCTATAATTTTATTTTCTTGTGGTGTCTTGCCTGGTTTTGGTATAAGGGTTATACTGGCTTTATAGAATGAATTTGGGAATATTCTTTTCTTTTCTATGTTCTGAAATAGCTTGAGTAATACTGGCATGAGCTCTTCTCTGAATGTTTGATAGAATTCTCCAGTGAAACTGTCTTGGCTAGGATTTTGTTGTTGTTGTTTTTGTTTTTGTTGCTGAGAGTCTTTTTAATTACCTCTTCAATCGCCCTTCTTGTTATGGGTATGTTTAGATTTTCTATCTCAATTTGTATTAGTGTAGGTAGGTAGTGTGTTTCTAGACATTTGTCCATTTCCTCTCAGTTCTCAAATTTGTTGGTTTACAATTTTTCATAATATTCTGTTATGATTCTTTTCCAATTATTCTTATACTTTCTACTCTGCAGAGACCTTCTGGGAAGGCTCAAGACAGAAATATCTTGCATTCCTGAATCACCTCCTCCCAAATAGAAACAACCATTTTGCATTTAAGTGCATAAGAAATAAGCTTCTGCTGTGTTAAGTCATTGAGTAGTTTTGCTTTATTTATTATCTTCACTAACATCACTCAAAACAAAAACAGAGGTCAGGCAACTATACCCACTCCTAGATTTTTTACATGGTTATGTCCTGTAGACCAGGTCATTATGTGAAAATTGATATTATGCAAAAATGGATGATGACCACATCAGATCACAAATGGAGGATGACTACATCATTACTTAACTCCCAAAGCAAATCATTACATAACTGCCAAATTACATCATCATATAACTGCCAAACCACTGAGAATCATGAACCAGCCATGACGACACATAACCTTAACCATCACAGCCACTGTTACTCTCACTTTGCAGCTTGGTGTTCGTTATTGCCAGATGTACGTCATTAATGCCCAAAATAGTAGGCTAGTAGATTTTTTACTATTGTTATAAATGCAAAATATCAGGTAAAGAGATAGTATATAAGTGAGGAGTAGGTGTAATGTTTAACTCATTTAAAAAACAATTTGCATCTAAAAAGTACAGTAAATGAGCATTTCAAATTTACTATTCTTAGTTAAACTTAATGCAAGTAATTTGAAAACCTATGATACAAAGTAAACTGTAATTACTCTGGGTCATGAATTTACATCATCGATGTTCAATGATGGTAAGCAAGCTAAAGCAGGTCATTTGGCTCATTACTCACCCTAGCTGTCCAGCCAGCATTTTGCATCTTAAAATTTATTTTCTTATTCTCAACTAATGTTTCCATATCAAGGAGTCCATGAAGGGTGAAAATAGTTAACACACTTAGCTGCTAACTGAAAGATTGAAGGTTTGAATCTACTTAGAGGCATTTCAGAAGAAAGCCCTTGTGATTTACTACTGAAAAGTCAGATATTGAAAACCTATGGAGCACAGTTCTTCTCTGACATATGTTGAGTTACTATGAGTTGGAGTTGACTCAATAGCAACTGGTAGGTTTTAGTAACACTCAATAAATAATGAGACTTATTCTTTCATTCAACTTATGACCCAGCAAAGAAGTTTCTGATATTGTTTCCAAAAAAATGCAAACTTTTAGTCAATAAGGAAAGTAACATTTTTTATTAATAAAATAACTCCAAAGATATTTTATGGAATTGTTATGCATATAAAGGATTCTATACGCTTTTTAAAAATTCTATTATATTTTATGATTTTGTGTGTAAATTTTTAAATGTATTACCATTTTAGGAATAAAGTACTCCATAATATTCCCAGGTCTTTAAATGACACTGTAAAAACATTTGTGTTTTAAAGAATTTCTCAGAGAGGTCATGGTTTAAAAATTGACGTTGTCCCGGTGCTTTGTTGAAATAAAATGCCCCAAAATATTGAAAACGTGTTTTATGAGAGGTGGCCATTCATATAACTTTTGATTATTCTGTGTAAGAGTTGAAGGCTACAAACAGCCTGTTTGATGTAATTTTATAGCTTCTCAGGGAAAAATGGCTCATTTGACCTTATATTCTGAAGAACGATACACATTTGTTAAAAGATTTTAGAGGTAAATGAATTTCATTTTATTGAGTGGAATTTCTTTTTATTTAACTTAATATTTTGTTCCTTACATGAAAACATTTAAGCATGAGATAATTCCACTGAGAAATAAAAACTGACATGACTTGAAATACAAGGAACAGACCACTGGGAAAAGTTTTCATAGCGGCCTCTCACCATTTATCTATTCCTTGCACTCAGTTAGAAGTTTCAAGGTTTATTTTGAACATACGCTAGAGGACTTGATATTAAATAAAGTACTCAGAAATCAGTTTCCTGTGATGTGTTGAGTTTTGACTTTCAATACTGCTTAGCATTCCAGTTTATCTCAGAATGTTAAAAAGGCAATGTTGAATCAAGACCACAAAAGAACCTGATTAAACTTGAGGTGAGATTCCCAACAGATGAAGCAACGTTTGCTAAGGAAGAAGTTATTGAATCAGATGCAGAACCAGTGCCATGCATATGGGCTACATGGACAAGAGGCCAGGAGAGCAATCACTTTGACTATATGGTTTGAATAAGTTAGACAACATTATTGTATTAATATGCTGATGATAACCAAATTGACTAGTTTTGTGTGTATGTGTTTTACTATCATGGTCATATTTCCTTAGACCTGCTGCTTAATTATCAAAGATATAACTAGATAGAAAGAGAACTGGGAAAGAAATAAAAATCATATTTGAAGGTTCAAGACAATGGTGATATTTTACTTGCTTATTTTGATGATTCAGATAAATAAAGTCATTTTCCATAAAAGAAATATCACGCTATTAATACAGCTGTAATCTCATTTAAAAAATGTCAAATTATCACGCTTAAATGTAAATTACGAGAGAAGATGGTGAGACTTCGTCTCATGTATTTTGGACATGTTATCAGGAGGGACAAGTCCCTGGAGAAGGACATCCTGCTTGGTAAAGTAGAGGGTCAGCAAAAGAAAGGGAGACCCTTAACAAGATGGATTGACACAGTAGCTGAAACAATGGGCTCAAGCATAACAAGGATTGTGAGGATGGTGCAGAACCAGGTTCTGTGGTACATAGGGTCACTATGAGACAGCACCTCACAACAACAACAGCAAAATGTAAACATCACGAATAGATTTCTTGAGCATGCTTAAACCAGCTTAATCTGCATAAGCCGAAGAAATTTGTTAATTATTATTTTAGCAAAATCAGAAACAAGGAGTCAATATACATTTATCTAAAGAACAATAAGGGGTACAGCTTATGTAAGCAGTTGCTGCTGAATGTATGCCGTTCTCAATTTCAAATGCAGTCTGAATTTCAGAAACCATTTAGGAAGGGAGAAGATGGGCACCATATGTCTTTTCCATAATGAGAAATATGTTCAAGGAAAAAGGAAGCACAAAGTGAATAGTCTCTTCCATATTTTTTAATAAAGACATAGGGGGAAAAAAAACAATAGTTCAAGGTTTTTTTTTTTTTTTTTTTACACTAAATCAGTTAGTAAAGTCATTTTAAAAAATATATTAGGGAAGTAGTTACCAAAGAAGACTATGATGTCAAGACTAACCCACCCAGATCCCAGATTCAACAAATGCCAATTTTATTTCAAAATGTTAACAACAGATATTCTAACAGTCCTGCTTTGGTTCATAAAGTTCTCTATCTAATCATACAAAAAGTTATAAATGCATACACATATGTTTCTTTTGTCATGATCTAAATGTAACATGTAGTATATTCCGAGAAGCTTTGTCAGTGATAAAAATGTTTGGGAGAATAAGCCAAAGAATCAATCATGCTGTATTTAAAGTGCCATTCTGGAAAATGCGCTCATATCCCTTTACAGTAATTCTGATACAATCTATAAACAATGTAATATAATTTGGTTAAACAATAAAGGAGTGGGCCCGTTCTATGGAACGACTATTACTTAGAGTATCTGATATCAAAACCTTCAGGGTTTACCAGGAAATGTTCTGGTTTTTGTTCTGTTTCTGTCCAGACTGAATTATCGTTACTTCTTCTAACACTTTATTTTTCTGCCATACTTTATTACAGTTGCTTTTAAACATGTCTGAACTTAAGTATTGAGACTAACTCTTAAAGAAATGATTCTCTCTGAAAATGCCCAAACTAATATAACTGGAAACTTTGGTTTTATAAAGATGTTAGAAAATAGTTTTCTCTGGACACTCTGAAACTCAAAAAGGTAAATTTTTGGCTTAAGAAACTTGGATACCAAAGAAAAAATTCTTTTAAAGATTTTCATCATGGAAAAGTTCAAGAGATTCAAAAGTAGAGGGAATAATATCAAGACTGTAACCCACCCCCATCCCAGCTTCAACAAATGCCAATTTTATTTCATTTAACCTCCCTCCAATATTATCTATCAAATACCAATTTACAAATGATTATCACTCCATCATCAATATTTTCTTTATATTATTGTATAGCTAGTAAGTGTTCATATTTTACATTTTACTTTGTTAGATTCAGAATTAAAATAAGGCCCACTGCATTGCATCAGACTAAGTCTCTTGAGTCTCTTTTAATCTATAGGTTACTACTACAACTTCTTATATTCCTTGCTATATTTATTTGAAGAAACAAGTTCATTGATCCTGCATTTTTAGATGTCTCCCAGAGAGATATATCTTTCTTCCCCCATACACACCATGTAAGTGGATATCACTAGAATAATTCAGAATCACCTTGGCAAAGAGGCATTGCCATTGGCGGAAAGGAGTATCTCCTAGATGCAGCTCAGTGGTGAAGACCACAGACCCTATCTTTTATTTTACACACCTGGAAACACACCTGAAAATAGCTTTCACCTAGGACTTGGTGTAGTTCAGTTCTCCCAACATAAATAGAGTAGAACTACCTCATAGGGTCTCCTAGGCTGTAAATCTTCATGGGAGCAGATCACCAGGTCTTTTCTTCTGTGAAGACGTTGTGCGTGAACTGCCATCTTTTTGGTTCACAGCGGAGCTTCACCATTGAGCCAACAGGGTTCCTGTTACATTCTGAAACACATGGAGTCATCATGAGTTGGAATTGACTTGATGGCAAGTGGATAGGTATCTGAGGCTTTGTTCGTTTTTCTTCATTCTTTTTTTCTTTCTTTCTGTTCTTCAGACTGAGTAATCACTATTGATATGTATTCAGGTTAGCTGATTATTTATTCTGCCAACTCAAGTCTTCTGTTGAGCTCCTCTCGTGAATCTTTTCATTTCTGCTATCGCACTTTTCAACTCCATAATTTCCGTTTGATTCTTTTTATCTTATGATCGATGTTTTGTATTTGTTTAGTCCTTGTTGTCATATTTTAGTTTCATTGCTTAAACATGGTTTCTTTTACTTCTATGAACATATTTATAATAACTGTTCATAATTGTAATCTTGGCTTCCTAAGTTCAACGTATGGGCCACCAGTAGGCATTTTTATTGACTGCTTTTTATCCTCCTGTGTGTGGGTCACTTTCTTGTTTCATTATTGGTTGTTAAAAATTGGATATTTTAGATAATATTTTGAAGCAATTTCAAATTATGATGCCACCAAGGGTTGTAATTATTGGCATTTGTTCAGTTACTTGAATAGCTTGACTGAATTAAGCCTGTCTTTTCTTTAGGGTAAGACCATTGATCCTGCTGCTTGTATATACATATATATATTTAATTCTTGTTTTTACTTTTAATCCTGGCTTCTTATAGATTGGCCCCAGGAAAGCATAACTTAATGATTAGCTAATGATTTGTCAGAGGTTGGATTTAAACACATCGAGCTAGTAAGGCTACCATCCTTTGCTGATGTCTTTGTGTGTGGGTTGGGGAACACATTCAAAATTAAGGCAGTTTATTCATCTCCCCCAGCTTTCATTTTCTTCTGATCACGTAAGGACTCATGTTTATACAGTGACTTGTAGGTAGTTGGAGCCCTTTCCTGTTTTTCTTGGGCATGTATACAATTTTGCACGTGTGCTCAATCTTCCAGACCACTAGTGATATGCGGGAGCTTATCAAGTCCTTATCTGTCTTATTCCCCCAGATCTCACTATTGTATTTTTTGGCTTGCTTGATGCTTGACCCAACCGGTACCATAAATTTGGACAGCTAATCTTGGCCTGCTCTGATTATTTGCGCCAGGATTACCAGCGTTTTACAGATCTCCTGGATGTGGCTTGTTCCTGTTTTTCTTCCAATCATGCTAGCCCTTCAAGCAGTAAAACTGCAGGTCCTCATGGACTGCACATTCCTGGTATCAGTACTGGGCGATGGAGCTGAGTGGCGGTGGGATGGCAGCAGATCCCAGCTAAAATACATTGCTCTGACCAAAGTTCAGAAATACAAACTTAATACTAAATTTGTTGTATAATTCTGATTAAATTCAAGATTCCTCAAATGGTTGTTTCTGAAATTTTCTCCAGTTTATTCGTGCTTTGGGGGAAAAAGATACACTGACATTCTGGAAGTCTCACATATCTAGTGAATTGTCATTGCACACTCTACAGATTTCAACACTAGAGGTTTGATTTTGGTCTGTCTTATATCTTCCGTGTTTCTACTGAACTTTTTGACATATGGGTTAAACTTATAATAAGTGTCTTAATATCCTTGCCTGCTAATTAATTTGTTGATTATTCTTCTATTATGTAATTTTACCCTGCTCATTTGCATGTCTGATAATTTTTACTTGCATAAGAAACTTTGTGAATATTACCTTTTTATGAGATTGTTTTTAATCTTAGGGATATTTTTGAATTTTTGGGAGACATGCTGTTAAGTTACTTGCATACAGTTTGAGCCTTCCAGATCTTGCTTTTAAAATTTGATAGTTATGACTGAAACAGTGTTCAGTCTAGGACTAATTATTTTTCACTCCAGAGGTAAGTAAGACCCTTCTGTGAACTCAATCAAATACTCTGTGAATTGGGAATTATTCATAGCTCTGTGTGAGTTCCAAGCACTGTTACTACTCATCTTTTAGTTTTATTTTATTTTTTCTCTGCCTCATAGGTACTGATCATTACTCAGTTAAATACTCAGGTGAGAACTTCTATAGAGCTCCATCGAGTTCTCGCCTCTTTGGTACTCTATTCTGCAAATTCTAGCTGCCTTGATCTCCCAAGAACAAGCTCTGGCTCCTAATCTCCAGGAGTCTACCGAATATTGCATGGATTCTTCCACCCAGTGCCATGGACTGAAAACTCTCTCAAATAAACTAGCTGGAGTGACCATAGGGCTCAGCTAATTAATTTCCCATCTCTCAGGGATCACTGCCCTTTGTTACCTATTGCTCAGTGCCTGAAAACTGTTATTTTTTTTATATTTTGGTTGTGTCCAGTAGAAGAGAAAAGCTCCCGTAATCATTTTTCAAATCCATATAACTTTTTACTAAAAAATATTATAGAAAATGTTTGACCTATTAAAAATCTAATGAACACACGTATTGTGTAAATACAGTATAATAAAACTGTAACAACTAAACAAATTTGACCTTTTATTCTCTTAAGTTAAACAGATAAAATAATGGAATTTGTAGACACACAATTGTTCTGTTTATATGTGACAGGAGGGACTTATCTTTTAGCCACAGGGCATAGAGCCTACAGTAATTATAGGGGCTCATACAATGTTATAATTTCTTTTAAAATTAGAATAAAAAATAAAATTTATGCTGAGAAAATGTCTTAAAATATAATGTCTTTATACCAGCAAAGCTGAAAAATATAATTTTATATTTTATATGTAATATAAAATATAAATACATTTTATATATGTGTATATATATATATATATATGAAGAGGCTCACGAAAACAGAAGTGTCCAGAACAATAAAAAATAAAATCATAATGCAGTCCTGATTCTAACCTTTTGCTCTTGTCCATTGTTTGTTGCAAGCTTTTGCTCTTGATTCACTGTCTTCCTTTCTACTTTGGGACAATTTATATATTTCAACAGTCAAATAAATAAATGATTTAGCAGTGTAGTCTGGTGGTTAAGTGGTTAAGCATTTGGCTGCTAACCAAAAGGGCAGCAGTTCAAATCTACCAGTTGCTCCTTAGAAACACTATGGGGCAGTTCTACTCTGTATTTTCAACATCAGTAGTATTCTATTTCAATGTACTTCAGGCACTTACTCCCATAGTTAAAACCTATACCTTCTCATGACTGGGAGGCAGAAGTCTTAAATTTCTCATCCTTGGACTATAATGTCTGATTTGCCCAGTGGTCTTCTTCAGTTACTTATAATGTTCTGTTCTTCAACCTCTAGGCTTTGACTTCAGTTATTAATCCAAATTCAATAGCTCTTTTTGGTCTTCATTTCTTTTCTTATTTAGACTATGTTCTGTGATCTTCACTTATTCTTTAGCTAAAGTTCTAAATTGTTCCATCTGTTATATACAAATATCAAAGTCTCTGGGTTAATGAAATTATCCATTTTTTTTTCCTATACAAAAGCTTCTAAGTACTGTTAGAGAAAATACATATATATAATCATATATAATAAATAAATAATATATATTGGTGTTTTATTGACTATGCAAAGGCATTCGGCTGTGTGGATGATAACAAATTATGGATAACATTACGAGGAATGGGAATTCCAGATCATTTAATCGTGCTGATGTGGAACCTCTACATAGACCAAGAGGCAGTGGTTGGAATAGAACAAAGGGATACTGCATGATTTAAAATCAGGAAAGGTGTGTGTCAGTGTTGAATCCTTTCACTGTACTTACTCAATCTGTATGCTGAGCAAATCATCAGAGAACCTGGAGTATATGAAAAAGAATGAAGCATCAGGACTGGAGGAAGACTCGTTAACAACCGGTGATATACAGGCGACACAATCTTGCATGATGAAAGCGAAGAGGACTTGAAGCACTTATTGACGAGGATGAAAAAGACTACAACCTTCAGTATGGATTACCCCCTAACATAAAGAAAACAAAAATCCTCACAACTGGACCAATAAGCAACATCATGGTAAATGGAGAAAAGATTGAAGTTGTCAAGGATTTCATTTTACTTGTATCCATAATCAAAGCCCATGGAAGCAGCAGTCAAGAAATCAAATGACACATTGCATTGGGCAAATCTGCTGCTAAAGACCCCTTTAAAGCATCAAAAAGCAAAGACATCACTTTTTAGGACTAAGGTATGCCTGACCCAAGCCATGGGGTTTTCATTTACCTCATATACATGAGAATTCTGGACAATGAATAAGGAAGACCAAAGAAGAGTTGATGCCTTTGAATTACAGTGTTGGTGAAGAATACTGAGTATGCCATGGACTGCCAGAAGAATAAACAAATCTGTCTTGGAAGAAGTACAGCCAGAATGCTTGTCAGAAACAAGTATGGCAGGACATCATCTCACATACTTTGGACGTTGTCTTAGGCTGGGTTCTCAACAGAAGCAAAACCAGTAAAGTGTATAAGTGTATATGTAGAGAGAGGTTTATATCAAGAAAATGGCTCACACAGTTGTAGAGGCTGGAAGGTCCCAAGTCCATGGATCAGGATAGAGGCTTCTTCTGATTTACATAGCTGCAGGGGCTGGCTAACCCGAGATTGGCAGGTCAGAGAACAGGCAGGGCTCTTGCTCAAAGGCTGTGAAAATCTACGAATCCCAAGTTTGGCAGGCAAGACTGCAGGTAAGCTTCTAGCTCAAGTCCCAAGAACCAGAGGCCAGATGAACAGGAGCCAGCTGCAGGATCCAGAGCAGGCAAAAGCCAGAACATCTGCCTATATTTGGATGCAGGCCCCACACCCAAGGAAACTCCCTTTCAACTGGTTGGTTACTCACAGCAGATCCCATCATGGGAGTGATCACATAGCAAATCTCAACAGGGAAGTAATCACAACATTATGCAACTGCCAGAACACTGAAAATCATGGACCAGCCAAGTTGACATACAATCTTAACCATCACAGAAATGTTATCAGGAGGGATTAGTCCCTAGAGAAGGACACCATGCTTGGTAAAATAGTGTGCCTGTGGAAACGAGGAAGAGCCTCTACAAAGTGGATTGACACAGAGGTTGCAACAATGGTCTCAAGTATCACAAAAATTGTGAGGATGGTGCAGGACCGGGCATTGTTTTGTTCTGTTGTACATAGGGTTGCTATAAGTTAGAACTGACCTCACAAGCACCTAACAACAACAACAATATTGGTGCCACTACATGTTTATCGTGTGCAATTTTAACTAGTCCCTCAAAGCTATCCTGAAATCTTAACATTACTCCATTTATTCTGTTCTCACATTTCATGCATTAAGCACTATAAAGTTTCTCCACTGTCAAGAAAACCAAAATTTTACATCTTTTCTTCACACTCAACAGATGACCAAGATAATTTATACTGTAAAGCAGAAAAATCCCCAGTTTCTTGATCTATTTCTGCAACTATCACATCAATACTTGTGTTTTCTTTCCTTGTATAAAGATGGAAGTATCTTTTATTTTATCTAAAGCCAGTACCTCCACTAATGAACTTAATGATGTTTTAAAAAACAGCCCCCTAAAGTAATGATCATGAAATATTAATGCTATACAAGTTACTGGAGATCTTGCTAAGAATACACACACAGGATGGGGTCTTAGATTCTGCATTGTTAATAAGATTCCAGATGATGGAAATGCTTCTAGTCTACAGAACACACTTTATGTAAAAATATCCTATAACATCTTAATTAACCTATTAATTAACCATTCTTTGGCCTTCATTTCTTTCTTTTCACCTTTAGTGTCGCATTGCAAATTTAAGTACAATTTGCAGTCTTACAGCTTAAAAAAAAAATTTACTTAACCTCATGACAGCTCTAAATCCAGTTGCCATAGATTCGGTTCTAATTCATGATTATCCCAGTACAGCTGTGCTCCGTGGAATTTTCAATGGCTGATTTTTCAGAAGTAGATCACCAGGCCTTTTTCCAAGGCATCTCTGGGTAGACTCAAACCTCCAACCTTTCAGTAAGCAGCCAAGTGTGTTAACCATTTGCAGCACCTGGGGTCTCATGACAACTCTACTTATTGGTTAATTTATTTCCTTCCTTCTTAAGCAAGCCTCATGTAAGTGGATTGGATATTCCTCTTTCAAATTCCTTGCTTCTCAGTTATTTATCTATATATTGAAGTCTGGGTTCCATTTGCTCACCACCACTGAAACTGGCACTGGGAGAATCACCAAGGAACTTTAAAAAATTCTAGACTAACTAATACTTTTCATCTCTTTTCTTATTTTAGCTTTTGTATATGTTGTACTCTTCCATTTGGTACATATGCCGTGTTTTCTCATTTGTCACTACAATTTTTGTTTTCTTCTTTGTGCACTTCTCTGCTGCTGACCTTTCTGTTTTTGATTCTTAACCTCTTCTCTCTCTAAATATCATTCCTAGGTGACCATGTTATCAGCCATTGAAAACTAATCGAGCACAGTTCTTCAGTTATGATCTGTATGTTGATTTTTCCCATATCTTTATCTGCAGTCAATATCCATTGACTTACTATAAAGCCATAAATGAAACTGCCTACTCAAGAAATACATTAGGTCAGTTCCTGAGAAATAACAACTTGGTAAGTCCTAAACAGATGTTGTTCTCTCTCCACCTCATTTACCAAATCTTTTCTTTTCTTGTGCTTCTTATCTCAGAGATTGTGCACTCCATCCATCAGTTATACAGCTGGAGTTTTACGCTTCATCATTCACAGCTGTCTCTCTCATTACATAGAAAGCTCATTTATCAAAATTCTATTGACACTATCTCCTAATCATTCGTTAAATGCATCCACTTCTTTACATACCACATGGCATTTACTCATTTGCATCTCCATTATCATTTTTCACTTGGATTCCCACAACTCCTTCAAACACGTCTTACAATATATATACTACTTAGTGAAGACAGAGAAATGGTTCTAAAATGCAAATATCTCCATTCTACTTGTCTAGCTTAATAGTATTTAAGAGCTTCCATTACCCTCAGGAAAAAGTTCAAACATTTTAGTGCATCATATATATAAACATTCTTTTATAAACTTACCTATGCTAATCTTTCCAGACTTTTATCTACCACTATTACTTTCTGTTAAATTTATAGTGACTTTCTTACTACTCCCTGAATACATAATTCTTTTTCTTTCTTTCTGGTGGTTGCATGTTCTATTCTCTCTGCCTGTAACTCTCCTTAATCATTTTATTCTTAGAACAAACTATTGTCATCCTCAAGAGCCTCTGAGATAACAAGACATGTGTTGGTGGTGGCTTTTGTGCCTCTGATTCCCCCTAAACCCCAAAATACACCTACTTTAGCATGCTCCCATGGCAATACTGCTGTTTTTGACTTGTTTATAGCCCTTGTCTTCTGTAAATGTTTTGAGAGCAAGGAATATTATGTATCATTCGAATCAGAGTTACTAGAAAAAAGCTAAGTACCTAATATGCATTGGTTAAATGACTTTTTTTAAAGACAAGATGAAAAAAAGAAAGAAGTCCTCCAACAAAATATAATCTCCAATGACCATTTTATATTCATCTCCAGATAAACTGAAACCAAGACTATTGCCATCGAGTCAATTCCAACTCCCAGAGATCATGTAGGACAGAGTAGAACCGTTCCATAGCTGTAAACTGCATAACTGCTTCCAAGGCTGTAAATCTTTATGGAAGCAGACTGCCATATCTTTCTCCTGTAGAGAGAGGCTGGTGGTTTCTCCAGTGAAGTGGAAGATGTGACATTTATAACTACAACTGTAGCTGTAACTATAACAGTATGTACTTATAGACACATACACATTTGTCCTTGAATGTTATATATAACCATTTAGTTACTCTACTAAAATCTCCTGTATCTAATTAATGATCAGTATCGATCACACCTAGAATGCTATAAACATATATATTTTGACTTGTTTTTTCTTGCCAAAATGACTTTAGTCTATGCAACCTAAAGTTTAACACTTTGACTATACCCCTAAGAAACCATATTTTATTCAGCCTCATATATTTGTGACTTTTTCTTGCATTGGGAGTGTCATTTTCATTATAAAGATTAATACATCTTTAGATGGACCAAGTAATTATAAAAAAATATCTAAATCTACTTAGAGCTAATAAATAATATATCTAAATATTATTTAGATTTTTTAAATTAATCAAAGGCTATAATAGCTGAAATTAAAAATGGATTTTTTATACAAAAATATGTAGTAGATACAATGAAAGACATATATAGTCTTAGACTGAGAGAATCAAATATTAAAGTAAGTCAAAGTATATTTGAACTAAGAGAATGATAGTTCATCTCTCTGTTTATTTCTCAAGCAAAGTATTAGATGTCTGTAACATAAATAATCTATATCAAACTAATGTCAGAGTAAGACCAACATGAGTCATTGTCAATATACATTTAGGTATTTCTTCAGATTCTCTAACTCTTATATTTCAAAATTTGAATTTGACCTCTCCTTACTTCATTTCCAAACCCTTTTCTTCTCCTGTGCTTATATTTCAGTGAATTCATCCACTCGTTACACAAGCCAGAAAAGTGAGCTTCACAGATGAGTCTTTTTTCCTTCTACATAGATAGTCTAAAAGCTAGCAGGACACTTTGAATCTATCTCTTGAATATCTCATAAATTAATCCACAGTAAATTTCCACTGCTGTTACTCTAATTTTTATCATTATCAGTATTACATTTGGCTTGCAAATATTTTAAATGATAAGTGTGATAGGCCACCATTAGACCTGTCTCAGTTTCAAAAATAGAATACAAAACAAAATACAGAAGTTGGGAGGCATTTAAAGTAAACACTAGATATGGCAACTCCTCAGGACTAATGTTAAAGAGAGCAGCTTGCCAGTTGAATGAGATCCTCTGGTGATTTCTCCCTCCATGAACCTGAATTTGGAGCCCTAAGTGATGCAAGTTGTTAACGCATTAGCTGCTAATCAAAAGTTGGGCTGTTTGAGTCAACCCAGAGTTGCATCAGAAGAAAGGCAGTCTACTTCTGAAAAAGCCAGTGAAAGCTCTGGAGCACAGTCCTACTCTGACACACGTAAAGCTGCCATGAGTTGTACTCAACTCAATGGCAACATGTTAGTTGTTGCATCTGAACTGACCACCATACTTGAGGTCTTTCTTCTTGAGCAGCTGAAGGAATCTGAGAGCTGTGCTTACTCATCTGTATCCTAATTTGTTCTTTGCATTGCCTATTTGCTATTTAATGGTAAACTAAAGAAAGAGCAATCTACCCTCGTTGAAGTCAATGTCTTTCTACTGACCAAGTCATGTAAGCATCACCACTATACAGATATAGAGTGTTGCCGTTGAAACAGAAAGTGCCATCATGTCTCTTTGCTCTGAATGTCCTCCATCATGCCAGCCCAGTTCTCTTTTCCTGTATTTTTTTCTTTTTCAGAATATCAACAAATGGAATTATATTCTATTTAATCTTTGGTTCCAAGCATTTTTTTTCATTTAGTATAATGTTTATAATAATGCTTATTTTTGTTGTTGCATTTGTTTGTAGTTGATTATTTTTTATTGTTGAGAATTATTTCATTGCATAGATTTATTACAAATTGTTTACACATTCTTCTATTGATGGACATTTGAGTAGTTTCCAGTTTTTGGCTATTATGAATAAAGTTGCTATGAACACAATTTGTTGAAATACCATTTTTCCTTGAATTTTATCTTGTCAACTGTCCTGTAAATTCTTTAGGATTTTCTATGTAGATAATTATAAAATTTGCAAATAAACTCAATTTTTGATCTTCCTTTACAATCTGTATGGATTTTTTTTTTTTCTTGCTTTGTCACAAAGGCTAGGAACTCAGTAAATTGTATAATGTTGTCAGTGAAGATGTCTATGATTTTTTTACTGATTTGTTATTGTTATTGTTAGGTGCCATTGAGCTGGTTCCGACTCATAGCAACTCTATGTACAACAGAATGAAACACTGCCCAGGGCTGCACCATCTTCACAATTGCTATGCTTCAGTCCATTGTTGCAGTCACTGTGCCAGTCCAGCTCACTGAGGGTCTTCCTCTTTCTCCCTGACCCTCTACTTTGCCAAGCATTATGTCCCTCTCCAGGGACTGATCCATACTGACAACATGTCCAAAGTATGTGAGACATAGTCTTAAAGTATGTGAGATGTAGTCTCGCCATCTTTGCTTCTGGTTGTACTTCTTTCAAGACAGGTTTTGTTTTTTTTTGTTTTTTTTTTTGGCATTCCATGATATATTCAATATTGTTCTCCAACACCACAATTCAAAGGTGTCAATTCTTCTTTGGCTTTTTTCATTCATTGTCCAGCTTTCCCATGCATGCGACTGAAAACACCATCACTTGGGTCAGGTGCACCTGAGTCCTTAATGTAACATCTTTGCTTTTCAATACTTTAAAGAGGTCTTTTGCAGCATATTTGCCCAATGCAATCCGTCTTTTGATTTCTTGACTGCTGATTCCATGGGTGTTGATTGCTGATCCAAGTAAAATGAAATCCTTGACAACTTCAATCTGTTTCCCCTTTATCATGATGTTGCTAATTGATCCAGTTGTGAGGATTTTTGTTTTCTTTATGTTGAGGTGTAATCCATACTGAAGCATGTGGTCTGATCTTCATCAGTAAATGCTTCAAGTCCTCTTCACTTTCAGCAAGCAAAATAGTGTCATCTGCATAACGCAGGCTGTTAATGAGTCTTCCTCCAGTCCCGATGCCCATTCTTCTTCGTACAGTCCAGTTTCTCAGATTATTTGCTCAGCATACAGACTGAAGAGGTATGGTGAAAAAATACAACTCTGACACACACCTTTCCTGACTTAAAACCATGCATCATCCTCTTGTTATATTGAAAAGATTGCCTCTTGGTCTACGTACAGGTTACTCACGAACACAATTAAGTGTTCTGGAATTCCCATTCTTCACAATGTTATCCATAATTTGTTATGATCCACAGAGTCAAATACCTTTGCATAGTCAATAAAACACAAGTAAACATCTTTCTGGTATTCTCTGCTTTCAGCCAGGATCCATCTGACATCAGCAATGAAATCCCTGGTTCTGCATCCTCTTCTGAATCTAGCTTGACTTTTTGGCAGTTCCCTGCTGATATACTGCTGCAGCCACTTTTGAATGATTTTCTGCAAAATTTTACTTGCATGTGATACTTATGATATTATTTGATAATCTCTGCATTCAGTGGGATCACCTTTCTTGGGAATAGGCATAAATATAGATCTCTTCCATTTGATTGGCCTGGTAACTGTCTTTCAAATTTCTTGGCATAGACCAGTAGCATACTTGCCATACTTCCAGTGCTTCATCCACTTGATGAAACATCTCAATTGATATTCTGTCAAATCCGGAGCCTTGTTTTTCATGAATACCTTCAGTGCAGCTTGGACGTCTTCTTTCAGAATCATTGGTTCCTGCTCATATGGTATCTCCTGAAATGTTTGAACTTCAACCAATTCTTTTTGGTATACTGACTTTGTCTATTCCTTCCATCTTCTTTTAATGTTTCCTGAGTCCTTTAATATTTTCCCTATAGAATCCTTCAATATTGCAACTTGAGGCTTGAATTTTTTCTTCAGTTCTTTCAGCTTGAGAAATGCAGAGCATGTTCTTCCCTTTCAGTTTTCCACCTCCAGGTCTTTGCACATGTCAATATAATACTTTACTTTGTCTTCTTGAGCCACCCTTTGAAATCTTCTGTTCAACTCTTTTAAACCTTTTTTTTTTTTATTGTAGTAGTTTAAGTGAAAGTTTACAATTCAAGTTGGTCTCTCATACAAAAATTTATACATACATTGTTATGTGAACCCTAATTGCTTTCCCTATACTGTGACAGCACACTCCTCCTTTCCACCCCTGATTTCCCATGTCCATTCAACCAGCTAACTGTCTCTGCCTTCTCATCTCACCTCCAGACAGAAGCTGTCCAACATCGTCTCATGTATCTACTTGAGCTAAGAAACACACTCTTCACGAGTATCATTGTATGTCCCACAGTCCAGTCCAATCTTCATCTGAAGAGTTGGTCTCAGGAATAGTTTTAGTTATGGGCTAATAGAGAATCTTAGCGCTATGCTTTCTGGGGTCACTCCAGTCTCAGACCATTAAGTCTGGTCTTTTTACTTGAATTTGAGTTCTGCACCCCACCCTTCTCTAGCTCTGTCAGAGACTCTGTTCTGTTCCCTGTCAGAGCAGTCATTGGTGGTAGTTGGGCACCATCCAGTTCTTCTAGTCTCAGGCTGATGAAGTCTGTGGTCTGCGTGGCCCTTTCTGTCTCGTGGGCTAATACTTTCCTTGTGTCTTTGGTGTTCTTCATTCTCCTTTACTTCAGGTGGTTGGGACCAATTGATGCTTCTTAGATGGCCACTTGCTACATTTTAAGACCACAGATGCCACTCACCAAAGTAGGATGCAGAACATTTTCTTAATAGACTTTGTAATGCCAGTTGACCTAGATATCCCCTGAAAGCATGGTCCCCAGACCCCTGCCCTACTACTCTGTCCCTCGAAGTGTTTGACCGTATTCTGGAAACTTCTTAGCTTTGGTTTAGTCCAGTTGTGCTGACTTCCCCTGTAGTGTGTGCTGTCCTTCCCTTCACCTAAGATAATTCTTATCTACTATCTAGTTAGTGAATAACGCTCACCCTTCTTCCCCACCCTCATAACCATCAAAGAATGTTTTCTTCTATGTTTAAACCTTTTCTTGAGTTCTTATAATAGTGGTCTTATACAATATTTGTCCTTCTGTGACTGACTAAATTCACTCAGTATAATGCCCTCCAGATTCTTTCATGTTATAAGATGTTTCACAGCTTCATCATTGTTCTTTATCCTTGTGTAGTATTCAATTGTGTGGATATACCATAATTTGTTTATCCATTCGTCTGTTGATGGGCGCCTGGGTTGTTTCCATCTTTTTGCTATCGTGAACAGTGCTGCAATGAATGTGGGTGTGTATATATCTATTCTTGTGACGGCTCTTATTTCTCTAGGATCTATTCCAAGGAGCAGGATTGCTGGATCATATGGTACTTCTATTTCTAGCTTTTTAAGGAAGAGCCAAATTGATTTCCAAAGTGGTTGTACCATTTTCTACTCCCATCAACAGTGTATAAGTGTTCCAGTCTCTCAACAACCTCTCCAGCATTTATTATTTTGTGCAGTACTTATTTAAATTTTTAACCTCCTTAAAAAGCGGTTTGCTGCTTTTATCTTTATAAGATTTTAAGAGTTATTTATATATTTTGTATTTTGATTATTTCTCTTTTCAGACAGTATGCTAAGTATATTACGAAACTAAATCTTCTTAATTTATATAGGGATTGGATTAATCCCAAACTGAGCTTCAGACACTATATGGCCTGGTTTCCCTTTTCCTTATGGTGGCGTACTCACTAGTGCCCCTCAACCTTAATAGGCCTTAAATCTATTTTTACCTGCAGCCTCTTGATTCTGAGTTAATGACTGCTCAGCTTCTCTGCTTCTCAGCTCTAGGGATCATCAAATTGCCAAAGGAAAAATATAACACCAAAATGCCAGATTCATCCCTTTTTGCTTTCCCTTTCTCTTGGATTTTTGCTTATCTATCCTTACTGCCTTGTTAGCTCTCTAATGCTTATAAATAGGTGTAAAAAAAATTGTCCAATCTTTCTAGTTGATATCAGCACAAGTGTTGACCTGGAACACCAAGTCTGCAATTGCCAGGAAGAAAACTTTGAAAACAAAAATACACAGAGATGTCATTTTGATTAATCCAGATATGATAGCTATTTTTCTTTCCAGTAGGGTCATATTCTATATACAGTATTCTAATTACAATAGCAGTTTTTAAAATGCAACTTTAATAATTATTAAATTTCAAGAGTAGTTTTTATTTAGAACAGTTAAAAGAGACATTATATTTATATGCTAAAGCTTTGGTTTTTAATTTTTGCTTTAAAACTTCTATTAGTGATAAGAAACTAACAGATGTCCATTAGAGGAAATTTTTATGAGTAAATACTAAATGAGAAAAAACATATTTTTCTTAAGTTTTTAGATACTATCGAAAAGTTGAGAAAAGTTATGATGACTAGTTAACAGGATATTAATAACTTTCCTCCTGTATTAGTTTCCTATGACTGCTGTAACAAACTATCACACGCTTGATAGCTTAAGACAACCCAAAATGTATTTCTTCACATTTCTGGTGGACAGAAGTCCAAAATCAGTTTCACTGGCTGAGGTCATGGTGTCAGCAGGGCCATGTACCTTTTAGGGCTTCTCAGGGAAAATCCATTCATCGTCTCTTTCAGTTTAAGGTGGCTGCTATGCCTGGTGGCGCAGTGGTTAAGAGCTCTGCTGCTAACCAGAAGGTTAGCTGCTAACCAAAAGGTTGGCAGTTTGACTCTATCGGCTGTTCCTTGGAAACTCTATGGGGCAGTTTTACTCTGTTCTATAGAGTCGCTACGAGTCTAAAATAACTCAGTGGCTTTTTTTTTTTTTTTTTTTGGTTTAGCTTTTCTTAGGAATCCCTAGGTGGATCAAATAGTTAATCACTCTATTACTAACCAAAAGATTGGTGGTTCAAACCCACCCAGAGGTTCCTTGGAAGAAAGGCCTGGCAATCTGCTTCTGAAAGATCACAACCATGAAAACCATTGGAGTGCAGTAATACTCTGCACACATGGGGTCACAAGAAATTGGAATCAACTCAAATACAACTTTTTTTTTTAAAAATAGCATTTCTTAACTCGTGGTCACATCACTCCACTCTGTTTGCATGATTAAACTGCCTTCCTCTCGTCTGTGTAAGTCTACATGTGATTGTATTTAGGGCTCATTCAGATAATCTAAAAAATATCTCCCCATTTCAAGATTCTCATTTAATCATATCTGCAAAGTTCTTGTTTTGTTTTATGAGGTAATTTTCACAGTGTCCTGAGATTAGGATGTCTCTATATTCAACCAACTAAATCTTCTTAATCCTCCACTCTGCCAAAATCAGCAAGGAAGATTTATAATAATGATTTTTCACATATCAAATATATACTACCTTTTAATAATATGTCATGGAATTGATTTAATTAAGTGTTGGAAATTATGACAGAAAGAAGAAATGGAAGGAGATAGATTGACAATGCATAATCTAAATTTATATTAATAGAGAGATGAAAGCATGTTATGTGTCCACACTTTGAAAACCTTTGAAAATGTTCTTAAAAATCATTTACTCTAGACTATGATTGTAAATAGTTTCTGCTTAAAATTAACCTCCTTCTAGTTATCTAGAAAACTAGATTTTCTTGTACTCTCCAGTCAAGCATTTATAGTGTTATTACCGAACCTTAGGAAACAGCAGAAACCATTCAATGCATCAACTTGAGTTCCAAATAGACAATATTTCTCAGTTGCTCTTGTTTAGATTACTCTAGTTTAACACTTGATCTTGGAGTCAATTCTATTCTCCTCTAATCTTTTTATTTAATGCTTTCACAATATTGTGACATATTTCAAATATAATAGAAAAATACAGAAAATAATAGAACATCATATGCTATTTAAAACATTTTTTAGTTGGGAGAGCTAGAGTGTGAGAATATGACATTCTGTCTTTATTATTGAGTATATTGCAGAGAAACAGAAAGAATGTAGAAGTCCAACTAGGAAACTATTGCTCTAGTCCAGGAAAGAGATGACTGAAATTCAGAGAGAAAAGTGTTGTTATATGTTGAAAGAAAGAATTCATTAAACTAATATTAGTTAAATGACTTTGAGAACATTTTGTAATGGATTGTCTATGAGAGGATATGATGGTGCATTGGTCTAAGTTAGGAAACACTGGAAAAATAATAACAAGATTTTAAGGGACATGGGAAGAGATCATGATTTTATTCCGGGTATGAAAACGTTGATATTTTGTTAAGATAACCACCTGGTGATGTAAAACAAAAGTTTGTGTTTCTGAGGAGAGGTCTCCATGGAGATCTAAATTTGTGCGACTGAATACCTGAGTTTGAAGCCTGGCTTCAATTCTTACCATATGCATAATATGGAAAAATTATTTAGGTTCTCTGAGAATAAGTTTCTTCTATAAGATAATAAATAATACATATTCCAAATATTTATGAAAAGAATAAATGTTTAACATATAAAGTAGGAACTGCTTTATAAAAGTCTTAGTCATCTAGTACTGCTCCAACAGAAACACCACAAGTGGTTGACTTTAACAAAGAGAAATTCATTCTCTCACAGTCCAGTAGGCTACAAGTCCAAATTAAGGGCGTCGGCTCCAGGAGAAGACTTGCTCTCTCTGTTAGCTCTGGAGGAAGTTCTTTGTGATCCTTCAGTCTTCCCTTGGTCTGGAAGCATCTCAGTGCAGGAACCTCAGGTCCAAAGGACACACTCTGTTCCCGGCACTGCTTTCTTGGTGGTATGAAGTTCCCATGTGTCTCTGCTCACTTCTCTCTTTTATATCTCAAAAGGGATTGGATTAAGACACTATCCAATCTTGTATACCTCACCAGTACAACGTCATCACAGAGATAGAGTTTACAACACATAAGAATATCACACGAGATTGCACAATCATACAATACTGGGAATCATGACCCAGTCAAGATGACAGACATTTTTGGGGGACAGAATTCAATCCATAACAATAAACTTATAAAAAACTTTATATAACTAAACAAACAAACAAACCAGTTGTCATCAATTCTGACTCATAGCGACCCTATAGGAAAGAGTAGAATTTCCCCATAGGATTTCCAAGGTTGTAATCTTCATGAGAACAGTTTACCATATCTTTCTTCTGTGGAGTGGCTGGTGGGATGAAACCCCTGACCTTTCAGTTAGCAGCCAAGTCTGTAACCACTGAGAAACCAGGGCTCCACTTACTTATAGTTAAAGTACAATAAACATTAAGTATTAATATATCTTCCACAATTCTGTCAGTTTGTCATACTGTGGTGACTTGGGTGTTCCTGTGATGTTGGAAGCTATGCCACCGGTATTTCAAATACCAGCAGGGTCACCCACGGTGGACAGGTTTCAGCTGAGCTTCCAGACTAAGACAGACTAGGAACAAGACTTAGCAGTCTGTTTCTGAAAAAAATCAGCCAGTGAAAACCTTATGAACAGCGGCAGAAGATTATCTGATATAGTGCCAGAAGATGAGGCCCACAGGTTGGAAGGCACTCAAAATATGACTGGGGAAGAGCTGCCTCCTCAAAGTAGAGTCAACCTTAATGATGTGGATGGAGTCAAGCTTTCAGGACCTTCATTTGTTGATGAAGCAGGACTCAAACTGAGAAGAAATAGCTGCAAACATACATTAATAATAGGAACATGGAATGTATGAAGTAAGAATCTAGGAAAATTGGAAGTCATCAAAAATGAAATGTAATGCATAAACATCGATATCCTAGGCATTAGTGAGCTGAAATGGACTGGTATCGGCCATTTTGAATCAGACAGTCATATGGTCTGCTATGCCAAGAATTACAGCTTGTAAATGAATGGCATTGCACTCATTTTCAAAAAGAACACTTCAAGATCTATGCTGAAGTACAACACTGTCAGTGATAGGATAATATCCATACTCCTACAAGGAAAACCAGTTAATATGACTATTATTTAAATTTACACACCAACCACTAATGCCAATGATGAGAAAATTGAAGATTTTTACCAACTTCTGCAGTCTGAAATTGATCAAATATGCAATCAAGATGCATTGATAATTCCTGGTGGTTGGAATGAGAAAGTTGGAAACAAAGAAGGACTGGTAGTTGGAAAATATGGCCTTGGTGATAGAAATGACGTCGGAGATCCCATGACAGAATTTTTAAGACCAATGATTTCTTCTTTGCAAATACCTTTTTTTCACCAACATAAGCCTTGACTATATACACGGACCTCACCAGATGGAATACACAGGAATCAAATTGACTGCATCTATGGAAAGAGACAATAGAAAAGCTCAATATGATCAGTCAGAACAAGGCCAGGGACCGACTGTGGAACAGAACATCAATTGCTCATATGCAAGTTCAAGTTGAAACTGAAGAAAATAGAACAAGTCTGCAAGAACCAAAGTATGACCTTGAGTATATTCCACCAGAATTTACAGACCATCTTAAGAATAGATTTGATTCGTTAAACACTGTTAACTGAAGACCAAATGAGTTGTGGAATGACACCAAGGACATCATACATGGAGAAAGCAAGAAGTCATTAAAAAGATAGGAAAGAAAGAAAAAACCAAAAAAAAAAAAAAAATGTCATAAGAGACACTGAAACTTGCTCTTGAAGGTAGAGTAGCTAAAGCATAAGGAAGAAATAATGAAGTAAAACAGCTGAACATAAATTTTCAATGGATAACTCGAGAAGACAAAGTAAAGTATTATAATGAAAAGTGTAAAAACATAGAGTTAGAAAACCAAAAGGGAAGAACACACTTGGCATTTCTCAAGCTGAAAGAACTAAAGAAAAAATTGAAACATCGGGTTGCAATACTGAAGGATTCTATGGGCAAAATATTGAATGACGCAGGAAGCATCAAAAGAAGATGGAAGAAATACACAGAGTGACTGTACCAGAAAGAACTGATCTACTTTCAACCATTTCAGGAGGTAGCATGTGATCAAGAACCCATGATACCGAAGGAAGAAGCCTAAGCTGCACTGAAGGGAATGGCAAAAAACAAGGCTCCAGGAATTGACAGAAAACCGGTTGAGATGTTTCAACAAAAGGATGCAGTGCTGGAGGTGCTCATTCATCTATGTCAAGAAATTTGGAAGATAGCTTCCTGGCCAATCGACTGGAAAAGATCCATATTTATGCCCATTCCAAAAAAAGTGATCTAACAAAATGCAGAAATTATTGAACAATATTATTAATATCACACACAAGTGAAACTTTACTGTAGATCATTTAAAAGCAGTTGCAGCATTATATTGACAGGGAACTGCCAGAAGTACAAACCAGATTCAGAAGAGAAAGTGGAGCGAGGAATATCATTGCTGATGTCAGATGGATCTTCGCTGAAAGCAGAGAATGCCAGAAAGATGTTTACCTGTGTTTTATTGACTATGCAAAGGCGTTCGACTGTGTGGATCATAACAAATTATGGATAACATTGTGAAGAATGGGAATTCCAGAACACTTAATTGTGTTTGTGAGAAACTTGTATGTAGACCAAGAGACAGTCTTTCCAGTAGAACAAGAGGATAACGCATGGTTTAAAGTCAAGAAACGTGTGCATCAGGATTGTATCCTTTCATCATACTTACTCAATCTGTGTGCTGAGCAAATAGTATGAGAAGCTGGACTATATGAAGAAGAATGGGGCATCAGGATTGGAGGAAGACTCATTAACAACCTGCAGTATGCAGATGACACAGCCTTGCTTGTTGAAAATGAAGAAGACTTGAAGCACTTCCTGATGAATATCAAAGACTGCAGCCTACAGTATGGATTACATCTCAACATAAAGAGAACAAAAATCCTCATATCTGGACCAATAAGCAACATCATGATAAATGGAGAAAAGATTGAAGTTGTCAAGGATTTCATTTTATTGGGTCCACAATCAACATCCATGAAAGCGGTAGTCAAGAAATCAAATGGTGTATTGAGTTGGGCAAATCTGCTGAAAAAGATCTCTTTAAAGTGTTGAAAACCAAGGATGTCACTCTGAGGACCAAACTACGCCTTTCCCAACACATGATGTTTTCAATCACCTCATATGCTTGGGAAAGCTGGACAATGAATAAGGAAGACCAAAGAAGAACTGATGCCTTTGAATTATGGCATTGATGAAGAATACTGACTATACCATGGACTGCCGGAAGAAAGAACAAATCTGTCTTAGAAGAAGTACAGTCGGAGTGCACATTTGAAGGATGGATAGTCAAACTTTGTCTCACATATTTAGGACATGGTGTCAAAAGGGACCAGTCCCTGGAGAAGGACATCATGCCTGATAAAGTGGAGGATCGATGAAAAAGTGGAAGACCCTCAAGGAGATGGAGTGACACAGTGGCTGCAACAATGGGCTCAAGCATAGCAAAGATCATGAGGATGGCGCAGGACTGGGCAATGTTTTGTTCTATTGTACATAGGGTGGCTGTGTCGTAATCGACCCAAGGGCACCTAAGAACAACAACAAGATATCAGTGATGATCATGATTTTGATGATTATGGTGGAACACACATTTCACTTTTTAAAAAATAAAAATTCTATCAAAATTTACTATAAATATTTAATTTTCAATTAAATTTTCATATCTTCCACCCTAGCTCATCCGCTCCTCTTAGCCTTCCTTCTCTTCTTCCTGCTCCTCTGCCTCTCTCTATATATATTTCACTTTAAAAAAATTTTTTTTTTATTGTACTTCAGGTGGAGGTTTACAGAACAAATACTTTCTCATGAAACAGTAGTACACATATTGTTTTATGAAATTGGTTAACAACCCCACGACATGTCAGCTCTCTCCCTTCCTGACCTTTTTTTGTGTGTGTGAAAATATACATAGCCAAAGATACATGCACAGTTCAGTGACATTGACTACTCTCTTCCGATTGTGCTGCTATTCTCACTTTCGATGAAGGTTTACAAAACAAAATAGTTTCTCATTAAACAGTTAGTACACATGTTGCCCTATGACAATGGTTAACAACCTCACAACACATCAACACTATCATTACTCAACCTTGGGTTTCCTATCACCAGCTTTCCCGTCCCCTTCTGCCTTCTAGCCCTTGTCCCTGGACTGCTGTGCCTCATTAGTCCCATTTGGTTATATGGGGCTGTCCCCCCCCCCCGGCTGAATGGTGAACTTCAGAAGTGGCTTCCCCACTGAGCTGAAAGGGTGTCTGGGTGCCATACTCACGGGGTTTCTCCAGTCTCCTTTAGGCCAGTAAATCTGGTCTTTTTTTTGTGAGTTAGAATTTTGTTCTACATCTTTCTTCAGCTCTGTCCAGAACCCTCTGTTGTGATCCTGGTCAGAGCAGTCAGTGGTGGTAGCCGGGCACCGTCTAGCTGTACTGGTGGAGGCCTTGGTAGATGTGGTCCATTAGTCCTTTGGACTAATCTTTTCCTTGTATCCTGTTCTCTTCATTCTCCCTTGCTCCCGAAGGGATGAGACCAGTGGAGTATCTTAGATGGCTGCTCACAGGCTTTTAAGACCCCAGGCACTACTCACCAAGGTAGAATGTAGAACATTGTCTTTATAAACTGTGTTATGCCAGTTGAGCTAGATATTCCCCAGGATCATGGTTCCCACAGCCCTCTACCCAGAAATTCAGTCCCTCAGGGAGTTTGGATGTGTCTATGGAGCTTCCGTGACCTTTCCTTGTAGTTGTGCTGGTTTCCCCATTATTGTGTACTGTCTCACCCTTCACCCGAGATACCACTTATCTATTGCCTATTTAATATTTCTCCCCCTCCCCTCCCATCTCTGTCTATATATCTCATTTTGAATTTAACTTTAGGTCATGATAATAACTCTGTAAATTCCTAATAATAGCTTTTAATTTACTGTCACGGATTGAATTATGTCCCCCCAAAAATGTGTGTATCAGTTTGGCTGGTCCATGATTCCTGGTATTGTGTGATTTTCCTGTATGTTGTAAATCCTGCCTCTGTGATGTTAATGAGGGAGAATGGGTAGCAGTTGTGTAAGGCAGGACTCAATCTACAAAACTGGATTGCGTCCTGAGGCAATCTCTTGAGATATAAAAGAGAGAAGTGAGCACAGAGACAGGGAGATCTCAAACCATCAAGAAAGCAATGCCAAGAGCAGAGTGCATCCTTTGGACCTGGGGTTCATGTGCAGAGAAGCTCCTAGTCCTGAGGAACATTGATGCAAAGGCCAACAGAGAGAGAAAGCCTTCCCCTGGAGCTGACACCCTGAATTTGGACTTTTATCTTACTTCACTGTAAAGAAATAAATTTCTCTTTGTTAAAGCCATCCACCTGTGGTATTTCTGTTATAGCAGCACTAGATAACCAAGATATGCACATAATGCTGATTTACACAATATAAATGCCTGAAAGATCAATAGTATGAGTCAATTTTCAGTTGTTTCTAATAATACAGAAATTCCATATTAGATATTTTAACTTTAAAATTACATACCAATGATTTATTTGTTTCATTTAGATTTGACAACATATACAATATTTTAACTAAGTATTAAAAATTAATATATGGTTTATTTATATTCAATTTGTAACAAGAGTCTGAAGAGAAACTTAATGCTATGTGGCAGGCCATTAGAGGACCATTACAATTAGTTATAGAAATTGGAGTGCTAATTAGAGTGCTAGGATTCAATCTATTTCTCAAAGATTTCTGGTTCAAAGGAGAATTTGCACATTTTGTTCCTCTCTGGAAGGTTAGGAGGGCTCTATAAATAAATAAAGAATCTAACAAACAAACATACACTGGTATCTTTCCTTTTCCACTCCTCTGGTCCACTGTTATTGAATTATTCAACAATAACATTTGATTTTAAAAAATACTCTGTGCCATACCTGCCAAAAGAGGTAGAGTATTTAAGTATAAAATTATGAAATTGCCACAAAATAATTTAATGTAAATTTCTGTTGTTTTCCTAGTTCTTCTAATCCTGTCACTAGGGAAATCTGCTTAGGTATTGAAAAGCAAAAGTCAAAAGTTGTATTATTTTGTTAAGGTCATAGAATTGAGAAATGTCTCAGACTTTAAGCTATATATATTCCCCGATGTTTTCACCTTTTCAGTGTATATATTATATAAAACCCGTTGCCATAGAGTCAATACCAACTCATAGCGACCCTATAGGACAGAGTAGAACTGTCCCATAGGGTTTCCAAGGAGCGGCTGGTGGATTCGAACTGCTGACCTTTTAGTTAGCAGCCAGACTCTTAACCACTGCACCATCAGAGTTCCATGTATTACACAGTGAATATAAAAATAATTTTATTGTGTTATTTATTTTTCTATATAATTATCAACTTCTAGTTTTTAAATGAATTTCATGATCATATGGAGGTTTATATAAATATAATTTATTGTTAAATATGACAGTTCAGCTTTATTTTAATATATCATCAACTGTTTTTTAAATCAGATGTTTGTAATTTTCCATTTCTTTCAAACACATTGGTTTTGTCACAATTTTTTCAGTCTAACTTGAAAATGGTTCAAAATGTAATTTTAAAAATAGTCCTGCTAATAAAATGACCTTCATTGTGTTATTGTGCCAAGAGCAATTCTTCACTAGTTTTGTATGTAGCACATAAAATGGTGGATGTGCAATGCATAAAGTAAATAGATTTTGCATCTAGAGACCTTTAAATAAATAAATCTACACACTAAACTGAATTCAGAGCAAATCTAAAACCAATAAACTAGGTCTGCCATCCATTCCAGGGAAAGTCCTGCTGACAGTCACTTAGTGACTTATGAATGAAATTAAAACAAATGTCTCTCATTAAAGACAGTGGCTTGAACAATCCTAACACATATCAAAGCTCCTACCTGAAGTGCCCTAAAGAGTTGGACACACTGAATTTTAATTTACTAAGGATCAGTTATTTCCCAAAGGACTTAGGCCTTTATGTTTTCAGTTGTCGAACTACCTGACTGCACTTGATGTTCTTTCTATCATTCTAAAGCATTTATCTTTTACACACTTCTGTTTCTTTCAGGATAATAAAGTTAAATATGTATATATATATAGATAAAATTTTGATTGTCTTCTACTTGTTTTGTGTTACTTTCCTACAGGAGCAAATATAGCAGTTATTTATTGACTTTTCTTGTCATTGCTCTGTGCTCTTGGAAAATAAACTTTAATACAGTTAACACTATCACTGATGTTTATACAAGTCACATGTAAAGTTGTAATTTATTTCCAACAAAAGTCTTCTAAATCCTCTGTGAAGTAATTGTTTTCTTTATATTTCTTTTATATTTTAAATATACTTTTATTACCATAAATTACATTTAAAAATAAGATAATGCAATGACTTATTGTGTAGATGAATAGAGCTGCCACAAGTATTATAAATACAAAAGGTTTGACTTTGTTACTAGTCTAAGTAGCTTTAGAGTCCATGTATGCATCATCTTCAAATGGGGTGATAAATAGGTATATGACTATTAGACTATATGACTGTTAGAAAAATATTGAATTTTTTTGTCCCTAGAAATAACTTCTTTTAAAAGCAAAGTTATTATTATTCTAAATATGAATAAATAATCTCTATTTCTGTGGTGAATGTTAATGAAACAGGCTTATATTTTTGTGCCATTATGGAATATGCAAATATCCACTAAAAGACAACACATACGTATGTTTTACCAGAGACTTTGTATCTTCCACTCCTTTCCTACATTAGAAATACCTGTTATCATCCAATTCCTGGGACTTTTTGAGGTTCTCCCAAGTGGATTAATTTACTTCTGGACTTCTTCTATTGACAACTTAGATTTTAGATTTCACTGAAATTATTAAATAATTACCACTTGCCTTTGTGCTCGTAGCTTTGAAATCTATTTACTGTCACCTGCTACTTGTTATTTTTGACCTTGAAGGTAAAAAAGAATAAGGGATTTTGTTATCATTTAATGATTCCTAATAGAATGGATGTAACCTGCTTTCAATCTACCATTCAGAATAGAAATTTAATAAATATCTTAAGCCTAAGTCTTCCTAAATGATCAGCATCACTAATAAAGCACACAAATAGACACAGAGACCCTACATATCACTTGCGGAAGTTATAGGGTACCTCTTTCAAACTTATAAACCAATGCAAACTAAGGTCCAATCATATTGCATAATCTTGGTTTATCAAATCTCCATGTTCCCAGCCTAGAGCTTTGGTAAGAAGCTCATAATACCTCCCAAATTCTGAATAAAACACCATAAAATTATTAATTCTATTAAATTTTATAATAACAAATTTAACTCATTATGATAGTATACACACTTACATGTGATTCTTGATTTATTGTGTCTATGCTTTAAACTTTATTATATTTTTAATTATAAGAGTAATGTATGCTCATTTTAATAAGTCAAAAAACATAAAGTATATGATTTAAAAAAAATCTTCCTTTACTTGTCACCCATTTATGCATTTTACACACCCTTTTCTATGCCATCTAAAATATGAAAATATATAATATAAGCAAATACATAAATATACATTAAAGAATATGCAAAAATTCAGATGGAAATAGTTATACATACCCTACATTTACGTTATATATAAATATATAAAAATGAAGTATAAATCAGAAAGATACTAGTATTTTAACAGTCTGAATTAAAAAGAAAGATTGTATAGATTGGTGATTTATTCCATAGTATTTATGTATAAAATACCTCCTCCAGTACCTTCAGTAACCAATATTTTTTAAAATAATTTATTTTTGTTGTTGTTGTGAAAATATATGCAGAACACACACCTATTCAACAATTTCTACAGTAGAATTCAGTGGTATTGATTACATGCTTCAAATTGTGCAACCATTCTTACCCTCCTTTTCTGAGTTGTTTATCCACATTAACATAAACTAACTGCCCCCTAAATTTCCAACCTTATCTTTCAAGTTGCTGTGTCAGTTTGATCCCGTGTAGCTGGTTATTTAAAAGAGCACAGTGCTCAAGGCAGACATTATTTACTAATTAAGCCAAACTATTGTTTGGTTTAAAGACAACTTCAGAGGATATATTTGGTTTAAGGTTTAAAGACTATCTCAGGGTAGTAGTTTCAGGAATTCATCCAGTCTCAATGGCTCCAGAATATCTGGATTGCGTGAAAATTTGAAATTCTGTTCTTCATTTTCCCCTTTTGATCAGGATTCTTCTATAGAAGCTTTAATCAGAATGTTAAGTAAAGATAACTGGGCATCATCCCATTTTTCTGGTCCCTTGGCAAAGGAGGCAGATGTTCATGAAGACAACTAGCCACACATTCCATTTCCTCCTCATATTTCTGATTCTCCTTCTTCCTTTTTTACTCTGGGTGAATACAGAAGAATTGCTGTACCTAAGATGGCTGCTTGCAAGCTTTTAAGACCCCAGGTACACCAGTGAACTAGGAGGTAGAACAGAAGTGCTAAATGTAACATTAGGCCAATTAACTGGGATACCCTAGTTAGTATGAAGCAGATATTAAAAGCAACAAAAATGATGGATAACAGTAGAGCTATTGGAAAACAACAGAAATTAGGACCCGCAACCTTCAAACCAACAAACCAAATCCAGTCAGGTGTCTGATTGTACATGAGTAGCCTCGGCAGCTGCTCTTTTGGTTGTTGTTGAGTAACCAATATTTTAAGGCTGGGTTTAGTCTAATTTATTATTTGTGTGTAGCAAGGGCATGGTCTTATAGACTACTAGATTTGGAAAAGTAGGAAATAAACATTATTTCATAAAATTCTCTAAATTTTCATTTCTTTGAAAATTCATCTTTAAACTTAACCCTCTACCTATTATGTCAACAGAGATGTTATTTTAATGTCTTAGTTGCCACTAAGTATTATCTTCTATACTACTTGTCTTTGCAACTGAGTAATTCATTGTTTAGCTCATATATTTGGGATTGGATCATGTGCTATAGTTACTTAATAGAAGTACCAATCTTGTCTGAAATGTATTTAAATTGAAATGATCTAATCTTATGGGAATAGCTGTGGTGTTTAGTTTTTCCTGTTTTGCTTGGCAAATTTGATTTATGTCATTTTTTGCCTGTGACATTCCATATCCTTTACTGGAACGATGGGCAAAAACAGAGAGAGGAAGTTCTCTGTGGTTTATTAAGAATTTCTGAATTTAAGTTATATTACTAATGTCAGTAACCGAAATATAAAACATAGTATTAGCAGTAGTATTGTAGATTTTTTGGATAGCATGTATCTCTTTAACGTGGAGCACACATCTCTTTTATTCACTAGACGAAATGCATTATATTTCTATTTAGGGTAATATAACATATTTTTGTCAGTTCATGACAATGCTAGGTATTGGTCTTTCAAGCAAAAAATTCAATTTTAGTATTTTCATAAATGTAGAATATCATATTCAGGTGCTATCATTAACAGGAGATTTGGACATTAAAAGTATCTATCACAAAGAACAGCACTCTCAATTGTATGTCTATTATGTTTTTAATGTAGATATACTTCCCTAAAATGGAAGTCCATATCTAGGTTTATTTAATTCATTTTCTACATATAACAAGATAGTTCTTTTTTAAAATAAGATTACAATTTGTTCCCAGAACACAGCGGTCATGGTTTAGATTTGCTATTAAAGTGACTGAATCAAAGTTGACTTTGTAAGGGAAATGTAATGATTTTAATGTTTCAATTGGAGACAAAATTATTGATTTAATACCACTAATATTTCCTGTAATTACTAAGTTATACTGTGGAAGAAGAAACACTTACCTGAAATAATTTCTACATGGAAGCTTTTGGAAAAAAGACCTTCCTCTTAAAACTTAAGATGAAGCAGATATGAACAGAAACAAAAATGATGCATAACAATATAACAAGTGGAAGATAAATAGAAATTTGTTACTTATGCTTAAGGTTCTGACTCTTCAAATTACTTGTAATGGTTTCATGATTCACTTTGCCTATATGCGTATATTAAGAATCTGTTAACATTTCAAAAATACTTGATTTTGATTCAACAGTGAAGATTTCCTCATGTGTTCTCACACATCTTAAGACATTTTGATATCGCCCAACTATTCAGAACTGATGAGTATAGTTCTATGAGACAAGTGGGCCTAACACTTTATTTAAGAAGGCAGGTGTGAATAATAACAGGCATTATTTTCTTCAACTCTTCTAAGGAAGGGAATGCTGGTGAAAACGCAGAGAGGCAGAGATAATGACATGCTTCTCTGTTTAGAGAAGGTCAGAAAAAGGCAATTAAAGGAAAATAGGCAAATGCTCAAGAATATAGGACCTAGAAATTACTGCAGTGCATATGTGGATTCTGACCTACCTTGATCTTACAGCACAAAATGTTTCTTTAGGCAAGTGTGACAGTCCAGACAGATAGGTATTGCACCTTTTATGAAGGGCAGAGGCAAAGTGCAAATTCCAGAAATGGCCTCGGTAAGTGATGACAATTTCATTGCAGATTGGTGGTTACTATTCTGCTGTGTTTTCACAAATTCTAGAAAAATTGTGTGTATCAATAATTCTAGCCATATCATTTCAATATCCGAACATTCAAGTTTCTTCAGATTTTATCTGAAAGTATGAAAAGCAATGTTCTCATTTTTTTAAAACTAGAGTAATAAAAATGATGAAAATAATTTGCTTCTTCTAAAATGTTCTCTTTAAAATTGTATATGAAAATATTTTTGAAAAAATGTTTCCTTTAGGGTATTATATTTTTTAATGATCGTTTACTTTTATTGCTTGGATTCCATTATACCCATCAAACTGAAGATAAAAATCTTCATTCCTTAGGGAATATCATGGCCCTTGTCTGGACTCACTCCTATACATTCAGCTTACTACGCCCATTTTTTTTCTAAGACTTTGGTTTAATTGAGCCCTAAAATATCCTGTGATCCCTCAAATTCAAGACATACAGAATATTCCAGAAATCTGAAACACACCAATCTCTAGTTAGTGTAATCTATTGAGGCAGCAGTTGAATGCTAAAAACTGTAAATTCCCCATTCCATTTGAGGACTTCTAAGACTTGCACAAAGCCCTGGTACTGCAGTGATTAAGAGCTATGGCTGCTAACCAAAAGGTTGGCAGTTTGAATGCACCAGCCACTCCTCGGAAACTGTGTGGGAGAGTTCTACTCAGTCCTATAGGGTCGCTGTGAGTAGGAATCAACTCGACTGCAACGGGTTTGGTTTTTTTAAGACCTGCACTATGTGATCAACTAAAATTATAGCTTGTGACACAATACTGACTGCTGGAAATATAAGCCCCTTCTCTTCATAATCCTGAGTTTTCTGATTCTCTTCAATTTCCTCTGCAATCTTTCCATTTGATGTTTGAAAACTCTGCTACAATATTAACAAGCTTAACTGTATCCACATTGTCAGTATCGTTTCATTCCCCTAAGGTCCCTAGGTGGCACAAATGGTTTGCTCTCGACTACTAACCAAAAGGTTGGTGGTTTGAATTCACCCAGCAGTGCTGCGGAAGAAAGGTCTGATGATCTGTTACCATAACCCTGTGGCGCTCAGGCTACTCTGTAACACATGAGCTTTCCATGACACAGACTCTATTTTTTTTTTATGTACAGAGATAGTGAGTTTTGCCACAACTGGTCCTCAGTCTCAAAGGCCAGTGAGCGTTCCCATCACAAATGATTGATGGTAATGTTTAAGGTACCTTCATTAATCATGTTAGGTGGATTCGATAGATCCCTTAATCTTATATTTGATATCAACTTGAAAAAAAGGAAAATACATTTTTAGCAAAGATTTTTCATGTATGAGTTTCATTCATTAATGTTTCAGTTAGTTTATTAATGTGAAATTTATATTTCTGATAACAAAGCACATGTATCTTTGCATATATTGAGAACAATTCTCCAATGTAACGATCATTATTTCCATTTTTATCCCCCCCAAAAAATAATATAAGTGCTATGTTCCTCTATTTTAGTAAAATTAGTAACATATCTTTCACTTAGATACTTAAAAGTATTGTTTTGTAAATTCTTGTAACAAGCTGTTATATTTGCACTTCCCCCATCATGCTACCTAATATTGATTACAGTCATTATTTTTTTAAGATAATGTAATTTACATTTATTATTACTCAGAGACTAAGGATATTTACATAAGGAAGACTAGATCATATAATCATAATTTTCTTAGAACAATTACAAGTTGAAAAATTCATATCTTATTAAAATTTTATTTTATGCCTATTATTTATCTAATAATTTATTATTTTTCTAAGAGGATCCTTGGTGGCACAGTGGTTAAAGCGGTCATCTGCTAACCAAAAGGTTGGCAGTTCAAAATCACCAGCATCTCCGTGGGAGAAAGATGTGGCAATCTACTTCTGTAGAGATTTACAGTCTTCGAAACCCTGTGGGATCGCTATGAGTCGGAATTGACTCTACCGCTGTGGGTGTTGTTTTGTTTTGTTTGTTTGTTTATCTCATGCAGCACTGATATCACAGATGATACGGTCATTTTTATTGTTCTTGGATTTTCCTGTTGTGACAAATTTCCAACCAGACAATTGTTCTCCATCTTGAGCTGAATCCTCTGCCTGTGATAAACTCGAATGTGAAAATGTATAAGACAGCTTATTAATTCGTATCTATCATCTATGTGTCTGTGTGCCTATGTATCTGTGTGTCTATCTATCCGTCTATCGTCTATTGTCTATCTAGCTTCACTTTGTAAATATTCTGACCTTTTAACTGAGATTTTAGTTTGTCATTCTCTGTGATCAGTTCCACTGAATCTGATGCCGAGTTTGGCACTGTGTAACCTCCTGCATGTAAGCTGAGGCTTCAGCTCAGTTATAAACTAGCCTATGATTTCTACTGGTGTAGAGACTGTTGTGCAGCCTAAGACATCTGGGAACATCATCCTTAAAGTCAGTGAATTAACTGCTTGTTATTTGTAATGTTTGTACAGCCAAGTATTGATTATTTGTTACACTGGGACTCAGGGAAAACATTGCAAAAATGAAACTGACATCTGGCCCCAAATCTAATTTTAGCAAAGAGTTTAAGCTTCCCCTCTACTAAAACTCCATTCAATATTAAAGAAAAATTAACTGGTTTGAGTAGTCATTTGCCCCTTCAGTGTGGAAGTACTAATGGGGATGAAATGTTTTAATAACAAACAAATGATTCCACCACCAAAATGATACAAACACAGAGCTTTCAACCTCGGAAGAAAAATAATATAACAGAGGGTGTGCATAATTTTGTTTCTTTAATTAATGCATAGGGTAGTGTTATCCCAACATGCAGTTGGAGGCAGAAGTGTAATACATTCAAGTTTCTTCAGATTTCATCTGAAAGTATGAAAAGCAATGTTCTCATTTTTTTAAAACTAGTGTAATAAAAATGATGAAAATAATTTGCTTCTTCTAAAATGTTCTCTTTAATTATTCACGTCTCTCACAATGTACTTTAGTGGCAAGAATCATAGGCATGTTTGGTCCCATAATACATTTTTTGTTGTTTTTGTTGTTGTTCTAGGGTCAGCCAGCATCAACAACCACATTTCAATCACCAGTAATTATCAATACATATTAATTGCATGTCTGATCAATTTAGACTGCAGAAGTTGGTAAAAATCTTCAATTGCTTCACCTTTGGCATTAGTGGTTGGTGCATAAATTTGAATAATTGTTGTATTAATTGGTCTTCTTTGCAAGTGTATGGATAGTGTCCTATCACTGACAGTGTTGTACTTCAGGGTAAATCTTGAAATATTCCTTTACACAATGAAAGTGACACCATTCCTCTTAAATGTGTCATTCCCAGAATATCAGAACATATGACTGTCCTGTTCATAATGGCTAATACCAGTCCATTTCAGCTCACTAATGTCTAGAATATCAATCTTCAAGCAATCCATTTCATTTTTGATGACTTCCCATTTTTCTTGATTCATACTTCATACATTCCATGTTCTGGTTATTACCGGACATTTCCAGCAGTTTCTTCTCATTATGAGTCATTCTATGTCAGCAATAGAAGGCCCGAAAGCTATACTCCACTGGCGTCATTAAGATTGATTCTACTTTAAGGAGGCAAGCTCTTTCCTAGTTGAATTTTGAAAGCCCTTCAACCTGAGAGGCTCATCTTCCAACAATGTGTCAGTGTTCCACCGCTATCCAAAAGATCAAAGACCAACAGCATTCAGTATGCATTACACTTCAACATTAAACAACAACAACAAAAATCCTCACAACTGTACCAATAAACAACATCATGATAAATGGAGAAAATATTGATGTTCTCAAGGATTTCATTACCTAGATTCACAATCAATGCCCATGGAAGCAGCAGTCAAGAAATCAAACGACACATTGCAATGGGCAAATCTGCTGCAAAGGACCTCTTTAAAGTGTTAAAAAAAACAAAAATGTCACTTTGAGGATGTTTGTCTGATGCAAGCCATGGTATTTTTAGTTACCTCAGATGCTTGTGAAAGCTGGACAATGAATAAGGAAGATAGAAAAATAATTGATGTATTTGAATTATGATGTTGGTGAAGAATACTAAATATATCACAGACTGCCAGAAAAACAAACCAATTGCTCTTGGAAGAAGTACAGCCAGAATGCTCCTTAGAAGTGAGGATGACAAGACTTCATCTCAGTTACTTTGAACATGTTATCAGGGGGCACCAATTCCTGGAGAAGGACATCATGCTTGGTAAAGTAGAGGGTCAGCAAAAAAAGAGGAAGACCTTCAATGAGGTGGACTGACACAGTGGCGACAACAATGGACTCAAACATAGCAATGATTGTGAGGATGGTGCAAGACTGGACAGCATTTCATTCTGTTGTACATAAGGTCGCTGTGAGTCAGAACTGACTCGGCAGCACCACCAACAACATGATTTTTATTTATCTCAAAGTATATTTTGGTTTCCCTTTTGATTTCTTCTTTGTTTCATTATTTAAGAGTTGCTTGTTTAATTTCCATGTATTTGTGAGTTTTTATATTTTTTTCCTCGATATTATTTTCTAATTGTATTCTGTTGTGGTCAGAAGACATACTTTGTGTTATTTCTATTCTTTTTAAATGTATTGATATTCATTTTATGACCTAGCATATAGTCCATCCTAGAGAATGTTCACTTGAGAAGAATGTATATTTGGTTTTTGTTGGTTGTTCAGAATGTTGTTGGATTCAAGATATCTGTTAGGTCTAGTTGGTTTACAGTCCTGTTAATGTCTTCTTGTTCTATCCATTATTGGAGGTGGAGTGGTGAAATCTCAGCTATTATTGTTGAATTGTCTATTTCTCCTTTCATTTCATTGAGTTTTTTCTTCATGTATTTTTGTGCATTAGTACTTCTTGTAAATTGGTCTGTCAACAACTACTTCTCTCAGTTTTTGTTTATCTGGAAAAGTCTTTATTTTTAACAATAGCTTTGCTATTTTCTTTGACCACAGACTTTGTGTATGTTATTCCGCTGCCTTGTGGCCTCTATTGTTTCTGCTGTAACTGCTGAAAAATCAGCTGGCAGTCATGTTAGAGTTCTTTTTTAAGTTATATGTCATTTTTCTGTTACTGCTTTCATGATTTTATCCTTCTGTTTGACTTTCAGCATTTTTACTGTGATGTATCTGTTGCTGGTCTTTTTGCATTTATCCTACTTGGAATTCACTGAGCTTCGTGGATGTGTAGGTTATTGTTTTCAATAAATTTGAAAAGTTTTCAAACATTAGTTCTTAAAATATTTTTTGTTTTCCTAACTCTATCTGGTACTTCCATTACATGTATTTTGGTGAGCTAAATGGTATCCCACATTGTTCTGAGTCTTTTTTTTATTTATCTTCATTCTTTTTTTATCTCTGTTCTTTGGCCTGCATTATCTGTATCAATCTATTTTCAAATTATCTAATTCTTTCCTCTGCTAGCTCAAATCTACTGTTGAGTCTCTCTAGTATATTTTTTATTTCAGTTATTTTATTTTTTGATTCCATAATTTCCACTTGATTTTTTAAAATAATTTCTATCTCGTTTTTATATTCTGTATTTGATATATTATCATCATATTTTCTTTTACTTCTTTAATCATGTTCTCATTTAGTTCTGTGAACGTATTTGTATGTCTACTTTGAAATCTCATCCAGATAAATCTGTCACATGATCATTCTCACACACAGTTTCTGTAGTCTTTTTTTTTTTTTTTTGTCGTTGTTTTATTTTGCTTTTCTCCTAGTATATAGGTCATACATACAATCCTATTTCTTTGCGTGTCTTATAATTTTTTTTTGAAACTGAACATTTTAGTTAACATATTGTAGCATCTATGTATACCACAGGAGCCCTGGTGGTGCAGTGGTTAAGCATTTCGCTGCTAACCAAAAGGTCAGCAGTTCAAATCCACCTGCTTCTCCTTGGATACCTTACAGGGTGGTTCTACTCTGTCCTATAGGGTCAGTGTGAGTCAGAATGGACTTGACAGCAATGGGTATGTACATATATGCATATTGCACCCACAAGACTTATTATTATTGGCCTTTTTTTTGTTTAGCTACTAACTGAATTCTTTTAGTGAATTCTACATTTCCCTTCAACACAGTGTTAAGTCTCTTATGTTGCTCCTCAGGAGACATAGCTGTGGTTATGCCAACAGTCCAAATGCCATGGGGTGGCAGCAATACTGATAGAGCACTCTTCCACTATTTCCCTGACCACACCCACTAATTTGTGGCTGATTACTTTATTGTTTTCAACAATGCCCCAGAACATAACTTCTTCTACAAACTAATTAAATCAAATCGTGGCTCCTTTAACGGAATAGTTTCTAAGGTCAGTGTTTAGTATTTGTTCTGACCTCTGGAAGGCTCCTCCTGCTGTCTTTACTCCGAGTTCTCTCCTTTGAGCAAGCCAGCCTACAGCCTAGGCTGTTATCTTCATTATGTCCCAGGATCTCCTAGCAATTGCATTTAACTTAGTCTCTACTGTTCTTGAGAGTGCCTCAGGTTTAATCTTCCCCATAATCCCTTCCAAATGAACTTGGTTCCTTTGGGAAGAAATTAGAAACTATCTGTTTTATGGCCTGGTTCTTCCTTAGGGAAAATGTAAATCTGAGTCGGGGATGTGGGCTCTTTTCATTTTCTTCTTTCTTTTTATCTCTGTTCTTTGACTTGCATAATCTTTATCAACTGTGATGGTTAAGATTGTGGGTCATCTTGGCTAGGCCATGATTCTCAGTGTTTATATGTGATCACTCCCATGATTGAATATGCTGTGAGTAGCCAATCAGTTGAAAGAGAGTTTCCTTGGGGGTGTGACCCACATCTGAATATAAGCAGACGTTCTGGCTGTTTGCTCACTCTGGGTCCTGCGGCTGCCCCCTGTCGTCTCACCTCTGGTTCTTGGGACTTGAGCTGTCATCTTATCTGCTGAACTTGGGATTCGTCAATCTTCACAGCCTGTGAGTGGAGCCATGCTCTCTGACCTGCTGATCTTGGGCTTGCCAGTTTCTGCAGCTGTGTGAATTGGGAGACACCTCTACCCCAATCCATGAACTTGTGACATTCTAGCCTCTACAATTGTGTGAGCTGTTTCCTTGATATAAATCTCTCTGTATGTATATTTATACACTTTACTGGTTTTGCTTCTCTAGAGAACCCAGCCTAAGACATCAACCTATTTTCAACTTCTCTATTTCTTCTCCTACCTCAAATCTAGAAGTTGGGACAATGGTAATTTTCTCTCTAGATGATTCTACCTTCTGTTCTAAGAGTCCAGCACTAGTTGAAAGAGAGCAGTAGCCTGAAATCCTCTTAACTTGTCTCTACTGGCATGAGATCACTGCCTCATGAGACAGAGAAAGGACATTTGGGACCCCAGTGTTCTCAGCATGCCACACCTAAGATACAGCCTTCATTCCATGAGCCCCACCTCTCAACTACACACATCCAAAGTTAGTCTCACTCAGCAACAGGCAGCTGGAGGCAGAATGACAAATTTTATGGCATTACCACTCCTGGGAAGAAAGATGGTAACTGTGGAAAAGGAGAACCGTGTGTTCTTTGCTGCAGCAGTATGGGGTGCAGTCTTCCCCTCACAGAGTTGAGAAGGTAGAGAAAGGGAGTGGTCTTGTTCAAATATCACAGACCTTTCTTACCAAATTTTGGTACATTTTTTTGAAGAAATGTTTCTTCATTTGCTGATTGACTTAGGACCAATTTCAAAAGACTTTACGTGGTTGTTTTGTTATAGTATTTAACAGTTTCACTGGGAAGTGGGTCAGTGGAGCTTCTCACCCTGTCATGCCAGAAGTTGATTAGCTTCAGAAGCTATTTTTTTAGAAACTGAGAAGCTGGTTCCAAAATTTATAGAACGATGCAAAAAACCAAGTGTAGTCAAAATAGCTTTAAGAAAGATAAACAAATTTGGAGTATTTATATGCCCTGACTTCAAGAAATTTTATAGAGCTACAGTAATCAAGAGAGTTGGTTTATTGGCATAAAGATTAATGAATAGATCAATGGAACAGAAGATAGGGCCAAGAAATAGATGAGCACATATAGATCAATTGATTTTTTTTATGAGTTGGAATCAATTCAATGGCAACGAGTTTTTTTTTTTTTTTAAGGAAATTTAGCAGAAGAATAAACTGCCAATAAATAGTGCTGGAACAAGTGAACATCCATATTCAAAAATGGTTATTACTTCCAATTTTGCACCATATGCAATAATTAAGGCAAAATGGACCATGGACATAAGTGTAAAATCCAGAACTTCTGTAAGAAAACATTGTATGCAATTCTGTGGCTTTGGATTAGGCAAAGATTCTTTATAAATGGTAACAAAATGACAATGCATGCAAGAAAAAATGATAAACGGAACTTCAGCAATATTTACAACTTATCTTCTTCAAAAAGAGTGTTAGAATAAAAAGCCAAGCCAGAGACTGTGAGAAAATATTTGCAAATCATATAGGTTAAAAGGACTTTTTTTTCCAAAGTACAAAATATATAAATAACTCTTAAAATCCTATGAAGATAAAAGAAGCAAACCACTTTTTAAAGAGGTAGAAAATTGGAATAAGTACTTCATATACACAGACACACACACATACATAGACAAAGATTTACAATTAGCAAATAAACACATTAAAAGATGCTCAACATCATTAATCATTAGGGAAATAAATAAAAATTAAAACTACCATAATATACTGGTACAAGCCTATTGGATTGGCAATTGGAACTCTCACATAATGCTGTTGAAAATGTAAAAGATACACTTACTTGCAAAATGTTATGGCAGTTTCTCAAAATGTTAAAACTACATGACCCAACCATTCCACTCCTATGTATTTATGCAAGAGATATGAAGGTCTATGTCCATACAGACTTGTTCATAAATGCTCACAGCAGCTTTATATGTAATAGTACAAACATTAGAAGGAACCCTATTGTTTACAAACAGGTAAAAGAAAAAAAATGGTACATCTCTATGGTGGCATTCTACTTAGCAATGAAAAAGAATGAATTGTTGATAAATGCAAACATGAATATATTGAAAATTAAATCAGTATGAGTGAAAGAAAGAAACCAGGCATACCCTTCCCCCCTAAAAAGGACATTTTTTGATTCTAATTATCTACAACTCTAGAAAATGTAAACTAATCTATACGACAGAAAAGTCAGTGGTTTTTGACAGGACAGGGAGAGTTGGAGGTAAGGAGTTACATAAAAACAGTACAAAACTTCTAGGGAAGACATATATATTTATTATTTTTTGTTATGGTGATGGTTTCATGGGTTTATACCTATGTTCAAACATATTGAGTTGCACAGTCTTTATGTGTACTTTATGTCAGTTATATCTCAATAAAGATATAAATAAACAAAAACAAGGAATAATGCCAATATCTCAATCACTCTTTCTGAAGTTAGAAGGTAATACTTCCCAAAATTCATTTTGCTTGTTTAAAAACTAGACTATCAGACGTGGCTGTTGGAAGAATAATAATGTACAAAACATTTACATAGAGAAAATATTCTTAACAAAATACCATTAAAACGAATATACCCACTGCCATGGAGTTGATTCTGAGTCACTGAGATCCCATGTGGCAGAGCAGAACTGCCCCATAGGGTTGCCTAGGCTATAATCTTTATGGGAGCGGATTGTCAGGTCTTTTCTCCTCAGATCTGCTGGTGGGTTTGAATCACCAACCTCTTCTTTAGCAGCCAAGCACTTAACCACTTTGCCCCCAGGGCTCCTTAAAACAAATATAGCAATATAGAAAAAATATAAAGCAGTATGACTAAGTGAGATTGATTTAAAAATTTAATGTTGGTCTCATAGCCAATATTTGGATAATATCTAAAAATCAATGGAATTCACCATATTAAAAGATCATTCAGTAGGCAAAATTGGTACACTTGCCAAAATTTAACACCTGTACATGATTCAAAAAAACAAACAAACAACGAAAAACCTCTCTGCACACAGTCCTACCTCAATCTGATGAAGGACATCTATGGAAAATCTAAAGCTAACAATAATACTGAAAGACCAAAGACTTTCCAAAGATTTTGAACAAGACAAGAAAGATCACTCTAACATTTTCTATTCAACATTGTGCTGGAGTTTCCAATATTAACAATATAGCAATAAATAAGTGAGTAAGTAAATTAATTAAAATAAAGAACTTGTAGACTGAAAAGAGAAATATAAAAATATCCTTCAGTGAAAGTGACAAAACTATATTAAAAAAATTCTTAAGGAATTAACAAAAACAAAAAATGTTCTTAGAACTAAATTAGTTTTTTAAGTCACAGGAAACAAGGTTAATATGAAATACTCAGCTTTCTACATACTAGGAACAAATAGTTGGATAATAAAATTGAAAATATATATCTTTGTAATAACATCACAAATTCTCCAATTCTTAGAGATATATTTAGTAATGTATATGCAAGCCTAGTACATTGAAAACCATGAAATATTGCTAAAAGAAATTAAAGACAACCTAAATAAATGGATAAACACCCTGCTCATGCGTTGGAAGGTTCAGTATTGCTAAGATGTCAGTTCTCTCGAAAATGATTTATAGATTCAACAAAAGTCCGATAACAATCCTAGAAGTCTTTTTTCTATACATATTGACAAGTTGTTTCTATAATTTATGGGGAAGTGCAAATGATGTAAAATATCCAAAATAATCCTGGAAAAGAAAACCAAAGTTGAAGCATTTACAGGACCTAATTTCAAGAATAACGACATTGTTTTGGTGACAGAATAGACGTATACCGTGTTTTTATACAGATAATGTGCATCTTCTACATTTGTTAGCCAGCTGCTCCCTCCCCCCATGAAGTATTTCTGTCAGCGCTCTATGATAATTTTCTTCTTACGGCAACATGTAAAAAAAATTACCATAGTGGCTCTTGTGAAAATACCTTGCAGGGAGAGGGAGTGGTTGGTAAGCAAACGTAAAAGATGCATGTTATTTGTGTAAAAATACAGCAGGTCAATAGAAAAAATAAGAAATTTCAGAAATATTCCCACAAGCATATGGTCATCTGATTTCCAACAAGTACTCTAGTTCAGTTCAGTGTGGAAAGGGAAAACTTTTCGATAAATTGTGATGAAAAATCTATCTAGCTGGCTAACTATCTATCTGTATCTATTTAAAGAATCTCAACCCTTACCTCACACCATGTATAAAAATTAACTCACAATGAATTATAAATCCAAACTTAAAAGTAAAAACTAGAACAGTTTTTCAAATTTGGGATAGGTAAAGATTTATCGGACAAGGCACTAAAAAACACAAAACATTAAATAAAAGAAAATTATAAATTGGATTCATAAGGATGAAAAACTTCTCCTAAAAATTCATCTTTAATAAAATAAAAATGCGGGCCATAGACTGGGGGAAGATATTTGCACTATACCCAGTTGAGAAATTTTGTATTCAGAGTGTTTAAAGCACTCTTTAAACTCAGTAATTAGAAGACAACACACTCTGTAAAAATGAGAAACATTTGAAAGACGCTCTTCAAAAGAACATAAAGAAATGTCAATGAGAACATGAAAAGATGTTCAGCATTACTGATTATCAGACGGGGAAATGTAAAATAATCTGCAACGTGTAACAAATGTATGCTACTAACCCAACAAACCAAGCCTGTTGCCGTTGAGTGGATTCCTACTCATAGTGACCCTATACAACTAGAATGACTGAAATTAAAAAAAAAAACAAAAAAAACCCTGACAATACCAAATATTGGTGAGGGTATGGTACAACTAGAACTCTTATAAACTATACGTAGGAATATGAAATAGTACAATCACTTTGGAAAACACTTTGGTAGTTTCTAAAAAAGTTAAACATACACTAACCACACTACCTAGCAATTCACTTTTACATATTTTTCAAGAGAAGGGAAAATATATACCCACACATATATGTACATGAATTTTCATAGCAGCTTTATTTACTGTAATCAAATATGAAAACAACACATACACCCTTCAAAAGTAAATAGATAAATTGTGGCATATTAATATAATGGAATATTAAGAATAAATTATATGAGCTACTGGTATACGCAACAATATAAAGACCTCATCAACTCTGTGTTGAACAAAAGCAGCAGACACAGTAAAGTACATTCTGTCAGAGTCCGTGTATTTATATAGACAATAATCTAAGCTATGGTGAAAGTGGAAACCCTGGTGGCTTAGTGGTTAAGAGCTATGACTGCTAACTAAAAAGAGGTCGGCAGTTCGAAACTACCCGGCGCTCCTTGGAAACGCTACCGGGCAGTTCTACACTGTTCTGTTGGGTTGCTATGAGTTGGAATCGACTGGACGGCAACCATTTTTTTTTTTTTTTTTTTTTTTTTTAATATATATTTTATTGTACTTCAGGTGAAAGCTTACAGAGCAAATAGTTTCTCATGAAATAGTAGTACACATGTTGTTTTTTTTGACATTGGTTAACAACCCCACAAGTATTAAGCCTCTAAATTCTCAACCTGCAACCATTTTTTTTGTTTGTTTTCTATATAGGGAAATTAGGCAGTCCGTGGTTACCTAGGCTGGAAGAAGGGATGACTAGGATAGGGCACAAAAATATCTCCATATTTTCATCTATTCTATGTATTCTACAGAAGCCCTGGTGATACAGTGTTTAAAGTGCTCAGCTGCTAACCAAAAGGTCAGCAGTTTGAATCCACCATCTGCTCTGTGGGAGAAAGACGTGATAAGCTGCATCCACAAGGACTACAGCCTTGGAAACTCGATGGGGGCAGTTTTGCTCTGTCCTACAGGATTGCTATAGGACAGAATTGACTTTAAGGCAGTGTGTAATAGTAGCAGTATATATTCTATGTCTTTGATTGTGGTACTGATTTTGCAAGTATATGCATTTGTCAGAACTCATCAAACTATACCCTTAAAATAGGGTGTTTTTTTAAAAATGGTATTTAAATAAAATTTAAATTAACTTGATTAAAATATAGTATTGCAAGCCAAACACCTAGGTAACTGCAGCTCAGGTTAAACAATGGAACATTGACCAGCCCATAGAAGTACTCCATGTACCCCTCGCTAATTAACTTCCCTCACCCACATCAGAGATAACTATTACTCTAACTTCTGTGATAATCATTTTCTTGCTTTAATTTATGGTTTTAATACACATACACACTCACATATATAATATATATATACACAAATATGTACAGAAGTATATGGGTGGTGCAAATATTTAAGCACTTAACTACTAGACAAGAGATTGGTGGTTTGAACCCACCCAGAGACACCTCAGAAGACAGGCTTAGTGATCTGCTTCTGAAAGGTCACAGCCTTGAAAACCTATGAAGCAGTTCTACTCTGCACACATGGAGTCTCCATGAGTCAGAAGCTACTCCATGGCAACTAACAACAACAACAACATACATACATATATTAAAAAAAAAAAAAAGTTGCCATTGAGTGCCATGTATACACACCAAACCAAACCCATTGCTGTCAAGTTGATTCCAACTCATACCAACCCTATAGGACATAGTAGAACTGCCCCATAGGGTTTCCAAGGAGAGGCTGGTGGATTTGAACTGCTGACCTTTTGGTTAGCAGCTGAACACTTAACCACTGCACTACCAGGGCTCCTCATACATATACATATGTATATATGTGTATATATATGTGTGTATGTATATATACATACACACATATATATGCATTTCAAGGCAATCTATATTATTTCAAAATTTGTGGAACTTTATAAAAATGAAATCATCATATACTTTTTTTGTTCTATATATTTATGCTTGGAAAATGGTAATATATATGTGTGTGTATATATATATATATATATATACATACACACATACATATATATATGGTATTATATATATAAAGGAGCCCTAAAGGCACAGCGGTTAAGAGCTAAGGCTGCTAACAAAAAGGTCGACAGTTTGAATCCACCAGCTGCTCCTTGGAAACCCCACAGGGCAGTTCTACTCTGTCCTATAGGGTCACTGTGAGTCGGAATCAATTTGATGGAAATGGGTATGGTTGGTTGGTGTATATATATATATATATATATATATAATCCTACAAAATTTATGAGCAAACTCTAACTGAAAACAGAACACATTATGGTAAAATGAGTGATAAAGTTGCTTCTGCTTAAGAATGTTGGCTTACCTTGAGAATGTTGTTCTTAGTATTTCATGGTCTCCAGGCGTACAAGGGACAGTAGGAATAACTAATGAATGGTCTATCCAGAAGAGGTGTCTGACAATGCTGGTAATATAAAGGGCTAAGATCTTCATGAAAAGTTGAACCAGCAGTAAACCTGTCTCCTCCAAACCCATACCAGAACAAGAACAATTGCTTGGCAATTAAGTAGGGAAGGTGAGTGAGAAAAAAGACCTTTGAAAGTTGTAACTGCAAAGCGACTGTGGCATGAATTTTGAGCCAACTTTCATACGAATGCTCCATGCGTTATATATTGTAAATTTGCCAGTAAGTGTGTGCCTATATACTAAAAAAAAAAAAAAAAATGGGGGAAGGTAACATTCTGAGTGTGACTCTGTTAGTAGAAATTTGGTCCACTAATTGTCTTTTTTTCCTTTGCAGCATGCACTTCTTTATTTTTTCCCTGCATCTAGTTATGCTATAGAAATAAGAAAGTTAAAATTGAAGTAAAGAAAGTTTAATAAACATATAAAGCATTATCACTTTTTTATTTCACACTTAAACCAGGGCAGGCCTAAATGATACATCTTTGTTCATGTTAAAAGCAGAGCAGCTGCTATAACTTAATTAGCTTGCCCTTCTCACTGATGGCCTTAATTAGAGCACTTCTAAATAATGTAGTATTCTTCCAGAGGGCTACATGGAACTGTTCTAACTATTTGAATTTGACCTGGAAGGGTATGCCATGAACTGCACAATTTTAAGAACTTAAAAGGCTCAAATATTAAATTCAGCATCTTTTAAAAATATTCTTAAAATGCAAATATGCACAGTTTACAAAATACTGGGCATTTCCTTAATAACTCAGCTTTCTTTAATAAAGAAAATATACTCTCATTAACCGTAAATTTTCTAGTATTCTCAGATTTAAAGGTATGCAAGTATATTGAAATAAGCTAATATACATTATAATATGTATTTGCATTAAATCATATAAATCTACTAAATAAATAAATTTCAGTACCAAGGAAAATACCAGTTAAAATATTTCTTAGATTATGGAGATACATTTTTAAAATGTATTTTTAGGTACTATTTCTTAACTAGAATCATATTTCTATATACTATAATTAAATCTAACACTGGGAAGAAAATAATTTAGGATCTCAAAAATCAAGTGTTCCTCAGGCCTTCCCAACGCCTAAAATAGCATTCTATGTATTTCATAAGATTATGAATTTCTCATTGGTAGAATATAAGCTTTACAATTTCATAGCTATATATCTAGTCTAATCAGTCGGTTATTTGTTTATTTGTTTTTTAATTATTGAAAGCTATAAGAAAATATTTGGCATACAGAACCAGTTTTATCAATGTTTGTTAAGTAAAACAGGCACAATAAAAGTCTTTTACAGGATCCTCAGCAAGAATATGTATATGTATGTCGTTCTTGTTAGATGCCATCGAATCTATTCCCACTCATAGCAACCCAAAGTACAGCAGAACGAAACACTGCCCAGTTCTTTGCCATCCTCAGAATCGTTGTTATGCTTGAGCCTGTCATTGCAGCCACTGTGTCAGTCCATCTTGTTGAGGGTCTTGCTGTTTTTCGCTGACCTTCTAATTATCCAAGCATGACGTCCTTCTCCAGGGACTGGCCCTTCCTAATAAAGTACAAAATAAGTGAGATGAAGTCTCGCCATCATCACTTCCCAGGAGCGTTCTGACTGTACTTCTTCCAAGACAGAATTGTTCATTCTTCTGGCAGTCCATAGTATATTCAATATTCTTCACCAACACCATATTTCAAAGGCATTAATTCTTCAGCCTTCCTTATTCATAGTCCAGCTTTTGCATGAAGATGAGACAATTGAAAATACCATGGCTTTGGTCAGGTGCACCTTAGTCCTCAAAGTGATGTCTTTGCTTTTTAACATGTTAAAGAGGTATTTTGCAACAAATTTGCCCAACGCAATACATTGTTTGATTTCTTGACTGCTGCTTCCATTGACATTGACTGTGGATCCAAGTAAAATGAAGTCCTTGAAAACTTCAGTATTTTCTCCATTTATCATGATGTTGCTTATTGGTCCAGTTGTAAAGATTTTTGTTTTCTTTATGTTGAGGTGCAATCCATACTGAAGACTGCAGTCTTTGTTCTTCATCAGTAAGTGTTTCAAGTCCTCTTTACTTTTAGTAAGCAAGTTTGTGTCATCTGCCTATCTCAGGTTGTTAATGCGTCTTCCTCCAATCCTGATGCCATCTTCTTCTTAAATTCTAGCTTCTTGAACTATTTCTTCAGCATACAGATTGAATAAGTATAGTGAAAAGATACAAACGAGACACACACCTTTCCAGACTTTAAACTGCGCAGTATCCGTTTGTTCTGTTCAAACCACAAACCACTGCCTCTTGATCTATGTACAGGTTACGCATGAGCACAATTATGTGTTCTGGGATTCCAGTTCTTCACAATATTGCTGATAATTTGTCATGATCCACACAGTCTAATGCCTTTGCATAGACAATAAAAGACAGGTAAACATCTTTACAACACTTGGTTTTTGTTAAGCTTTTCAATTTTTGACAAAGGAATAGGTCTGAAATGGTATCTCATTAGCATTGATATGCATTTTCCAGAATGGAATAAAGTTCAGAATCTTTTCATAGGATTAGTCCTCAAGTGTTTTTCTACTTCTTTGTAATTTCTGTTCAAATTTTTGACTATTTTACTTCTAGGTTGATTATGCCTTTCTTATTTGTTTGTAGTTACTCTTTATATATTACTAATTACTCTTCTCTATAGCATCCATTTCTTAATACTCTATAGTTTTTTTTTGTTAATATAAATTATTTCTTTTTTAAAATTTTAAGTGCATATTCTAATTGCACAGTTATTAATTTAAAAACATATAACAGAATTTGGTACAGTGTTCTGTTACCCAGTCATTTTCCTATTTTTCAAAATTTTGCTATAAATTATTTTGATTTTTCTAAGTAGACACTCATGTAATCAACAAAGAATTACTTTTCAATTTTGCTAATACTAACAATTTTTTTCTTATTTATTGGTTGGAACATACATTGGATTTTGCAATTTGTCTTTATTGTATATAAGCTTGCCTTATTCCTGAATTTAAAAAGTATATTTCTAAGTTTTATACTTTCAGTGTGACATATATTGTAGGGCTCACACAGCTATTGAAGCAACAGGACTGGAGTGGCTAAGTATCCATAGAGAGGAGACCCCTACAAAAGTAACCTGTGATCTGCTGTTTTTTATTGTTTTTTAAATTGTTTGTTTGCTTTTTAGTTTTTTAGTTCCTTTTAACACTTGTGTAGTGTCAAAGGTAAAAGTGTTTCATGTATTCCGTATCTCCTTAAAGGAGCTTGGTACCATCAGGAAAGTAGAAGGGAACGAGATTTTACCCTACATGGAAGCTAACTTGTTTGCTTGCTACAATCTCATAGACCCCCTGGATCAGAGACATAGGGCTTTATTGCTCATGGTTCAGCAGACAGCAAGACTTCATATTTTCATTGGTTCCTCTTGCTCCTAGCCCCTCACGAGTTCCATGGGAATGATTCAGAGCTGGACCAGGGAGGTGTTGTGCAAACCGGGTTTGTGTTACAGATGAGGTAAACTGAGCTTAGGAAACACCCAGTCTGGAAGCCAGCACAACTTGTAAAAGGAAAGGTCATGGAAGCTCCAGAGACACATCCAAACTCCCTGAGGGACTAAATTGCTGGACGGAGGGCTGACGGGACCATGGTCTCAGGGAACATCTAGTTCATCTGGCATAACACAGTTTATAAAGACAATGTTCTACATTCTACTTTGGTGAGTAGCGTCTGGGGTCTTAAAAGCCTGTGAGCAGCCATCTAACATACTCCACTGGTCTCACCCCTTCCGGAGCATGGGAGAATGAAGAAAACAAGATACAAGGAAAAGATTAGTCCAAGGGACTAATAGACCACAGCTACCAAGGCCTCTACCAGACCAAGTTCAGTATAGCTAGATGGTGCCTGGCTACTACCACTGACTGCTCTGACGTGGATCACAACAGAGAGACCAGATAGAGCTGGAGAAGGAAGTAGAACAAAATTCTAACACACAAAAAAAGACCAGATTTACTGGCCTGACAGAGACTGGAGAAACCCTGAGAGTATGCCCCTGGACACCCTTTTAGCTCAGTGGTGAAGTCACTCCTAAGGTTCACCGTTCAGCCAGGGATTGGACATCCCCATTAAACAAAATGGGACTACTGAGACACAACAGTCCAGGGACAAGGACTAGAAGGCAGGAGAGGACAGGAAAGCTGATGATAGGGAACCTAAGGTTGAGAAGGGGCAGTGTTGACATGTCGCGGGTTTGTTAACCATTGTCATAGGGCAATACGTGTACTAACTGTTTAATGAGAAACTTTTTTTTTTTTCTGTGAACCTTCATCTAAAGTACAAAAAAAAAAAAAGTAATTATCTGTGTGAGATCAAACTGACAACAGCAACTGAAAAGTTTTGATGGGAAGCCTAGGCGACAATGAGTTGAAGATAATGGTGATGGAATAATTTGGAAAAGGATAGTGAGAATAGCAGCACAACTGGAAGAATGTAATTGATGTCGCTGAATTGTACATGTAGAAATTTTTGAAATGGTGTATCTTTGGCTATGAATACTTCCACCAAAAAAAAAAAAGTCCTCCTAAGTTGAGAAGGGGTTGTCGTGGGGTTGTTAACCTATGTCATAAAACAATATGTGTACTGACTGTTTAATGAGAAACTATTTGTTCTGTAAACCTTCATCTAAAGTACAGTAAAAAAAATTATATAAAAGAAAACACCCAATCTTATAAGTTAACTTCTAGCAAACCTGCCCATTCTCCCCTTCTGGAAAAAGATATGTTTATTACTCTGTAAAGTAAGAAAATTATTTCTGGTGAGAAGAAAAAGAGGTCTTTATTCTTACTATCTGAGAAAATTGGCTATTAATTCCTAAACATGAAGAAACATGAAAAATACATGGACAATTTTCTCTCAACAGTCACTCTTTGGAATTTTATTCGCCTGTTTGCCTTGCAAACTCAACTCTCTTTAGCTGAAGAAAAGTTATAATTTTGTAGATTATATGGCTTGTTTTCCTTCTTAGAGTGGGTATAACCTTGGCTGAAACAGAATACTGTTTTCAAAAGTTATTGTCAGAGTTTTTTTAAGTTTAGACTTTCTAGGGTGTATCTGAGTGTATGCCTGTATGCCCTACAGTTCCATTTATATGCGTATTTACATGTGTATATGGGAGTCCCTGGTGGTGCAAATATTTCATGCCCTTAGCTGCTAAGTGAGAGGTTGGAGGTTTGAGTACACCCAGAGGCACCTCTGAAGAAAGACCTGGCCATCTACTTCTAAACAATCAGCCATTGAAAAGCCTGTGGAGCACAGTTTTACTCTGACATACATGGGGTTGCTATGAGTCAGAATCAACTTGATGGCAGCTGATAACTGGTATATATGTACATAAATATATATTTCATGTATATCTATAACTAATCTTTCAAAGTAAATATGAAAATCCCAAAAATAAACATAAATACTGTAACTGTGAAAGTTCCTCTTTCAATATTCCCAAGTTTAAGGTTACTCTAATAAAAAATAACATCTGCCTAATTTTCATGGTGGAGCTGCACTCAGAGTTCACAAGCAAAACGAAACATGCAGTAATAGTCTTACCTTGTCTTAAAATTAATTAGGGGCATAAAAGAGTCCACAGAAAATATAAGAGAATGTCATGTATAAAATATCTTCATTCATTTAAAACCATTAAAATATTAAGACCTACATTTCATAAAGAAAAATAAATATTTTTACTACATATAAATTAAATTTTTATTTTCTGCCATAGAAATACATTCAAAGATAAGCAATAAACTTTGGAAAATCATTTGTTTGACGTGTGAAAAAAACACCTGATGTAAATAATATCTAATGAACACTATAAGTTGATTAAAAAAAAAAATCCAATAGATGTGGATAGAAATATAAGAAGATGCACTTCAAAGATGAAACAGAGATAGTAAATTTTGCCAATCTTACTATCATGCTAATGCAAATTAAAGCCACAGTCTGATATAATTTTTATCCTATCAGATTTCTAAAGCACAGAAGACAATGTATATTTTTTATTACAGAAGCTGAGTACAATCAGGTACTCTTATGGACATTCTGTGAGAAAGTGAATTGGTAGGTTTTTTGAAAAAGGAATATTTGCACCATTTATCACATTTTTCCATTATTATTAAATTATCAATAAAACACAAATTGAAACCAAAAATAGTTATAATTGCATTCACTCTAGATTTTCAGAAAAGTATAAATTATAACCCGACCAAATGATGGTAAGTATGTAAAGTAATGGGATTTTTCCCATACAGCTCTGAAAGTATAAATGGTACAAATCATTTTGGTCAACAGTTTGCCATTATAAAGTAAATGTAGACAATATTACTATTCTAAGTACCAGCAATTTCACTCCTGGGCACACACCTTATACTTCTGCACCAGTATATATTCAAGAATGTTTAGAGCAGCATTATTCATAAAGAACTAAACAGTAAATGTATTAATTAGTTGGGATAGAAGCATGCAATGGGTTACTATAAAGCAATGGAAATAAATGAACTACGACTCTACCCAACCAGATGCATGAGTCTTAGAAATATAATCCTGAGTGAAAGATGCTAGGCACATTATGATTCTAAATATGCAAAGTTTAAAGACTGGCCAAGTGAACTATATTTATTAGGCATATGTGTGACCAAAGTATAAAAAAGCAAAGACATAATTATCACTGATGTCAGGATTGTGGTAATCTCAGGAGGGCAAAAGGACCCCCGATGGAAAAGATTATAACAAGAAATCTCTAAAGAGTTATATTCTTGAAAGGTACAGTTTATGTGTTATAAACTGTTAATTATGATCAATGTATTATTCAAAATATAAATAACATTAAAGTGTCAGAAAATTTGGAAAATAGTTATTGTCGAATAGATAGAAGATGAGAATTTATTTTGTATTGCCCCACATAGCAGATATAATCATTAGAGAAATTTGGAAGAAATCCATTTTTTCTCCTTTGTTAGAAGTAAAGATTTTCTAACAATCAGAAATCTCAGTTTGCTACGAGCACTTTACAACAAATGCACTCTATTGACTTTGTAAACAAAACTGGGATTCCCAAGGGCATCTCATGGTTTCTTGCCTGGACTATTGCAGAAGTCTTCTAATTAGTCTCTCTGCCACTATTCTGGCACCTCTAACAGTTCATTCCTCACTCAGATCACTGAAGGGTCTTTTAAACAATGTATTAGTTCATATATATCTACTGCTTATAAAATTGATATGTTTTCATTACAAAAAAATAATTTAAAAAATTCTTACTATTCTTCCTATTGACTAAAAGGACCTGATGTGGTTTCTCTGTCTATTGAGAGAAAGAGAGGAAGAAGGAAAGGAAAGGAAGAGCCGTGAAAGTGGTATATTTAGGAATAAGAGACAAGAGAGTACTCAGAAGGAGATGGATACCTTTATGAATGTTTCCGATATTGTATTACAAGCATTGCATTTAAAATGGAAAAAATAGATGCCATTAAACAACAGCTACAAACAATAGTTCAGATGTTATGGGAATGGAACATAGCAAACTGAATGGATGAATACAGGGGCGTGTCCTCGACAGTCTTCAATTGACATATAAATAGTTTTCTGTTTGTTTGTTTGCTTTTTTTTCAGACAAACTAAAAACATGCCATTTAGAAAAGAAGCCAAACAAGCATGCTTTTTGTCACATTGTGCTGATGCTGTGGTCTTTCATAACAAAGAATGACTTCCAGAAACAAAGGAACATGTTTGCCAATTATTGTCAGAATGAGCAGGTCAATGGCAATGATTGCAAAGTCAGAATTGTTGAAATTGGCAGACTCTCTTTTGCATCCAGATGGATAATACCAAATCGTTCTATCCACCAGATTAATTCATTTCACTATTGGAGGTAACATTTTTTTGGTTTTTATCCTGACAAATCCATCAAAAGGCAGTTTGATTGAACAATGAATCATTTGCAAAAGCCATTCTTTATTTTGCGCGTGTGTACGTGTGTTTTGTTTTTATGTTTACTAATTCCTGACCTCTGTGACCTCCATGCCATTTTACTGACACATGATTTCCGTAGTTTATTGGGTTGGATTCTGAGGTTTAAATTTGGACCTGGTGTGAACATTTTAGCAGCGAGGCTGAGCATGCCTAGCACGGCTTCATCTGGCATCTGCAGCCCCACTCTGAACAACTGAAGGGATACACGCTTCTGTTTCTATTTTTAACTGACTTCATATAATTTATCCTGCCTGCCTCATTCATCTCTCTACCCTCATTATTCAGAATTTATTACTTGGCTTTTATTCTGATATTTTTAATAATTTTATCGTATCTGAATATGTTTTGGAAATTGGCTAAAAATAATGTTTGTATGCAGCTTGGTATATATCAGGAGTCATATCCTCAAATGACCTCATGAGTGAACGGTAGGGGATGAGAAAGCTACAGCAGAAACATGTGCCTGTAAAAACACACAGGGCATTTTCTTTGAGAAACGAGGCTGTATTTGTCTATAACACACTACAGACAATGAGTTGAATACGATAACTACGTGGCACAGCCTTGGGAAAGCTGAATCAACATCGTCAGAGATTTGTGGGTACACTAATTAAAATACTGAACATTTTTACTAAATGAGCCAACAGAACTCAAAATGCCTTGGTGGATTTCCCTCCCCGGCCCCCCGCCCTCCCATCCAGTGTCAAAATGGTTTATATGAAGTATGTCCTCCTAGATTGGAGGCTGCGTTAAGGTAGAGGCTGATTTTAATGCATCTCTTTTTTTCACTCTACCATCTAGTATTTTGATTAGAATCATTTAAACCAGCAGTTTAAGAACTATCGTTATATTAATACAAATGAATGAGATTTAGTGAGCTTGTCCACGTGCCAGACACATGTTTTGCATGCTTTGATTAATTTAAAATCCATAGCAACTTTATTAAGTAGGCACCCTTCTTAATCATAACATACTAAAGATGTTAATGTAACCTGCTGAAGTCATATAGTTAACAAAATCTGAGTAAATTGCATGCTTTCACATTAAAATGTTAAAAAAAAATCTACTGTCTGTAATTTGGATTTCCAAAAAAGAGTTAGAGGCATTTTTGAACAATACTGAATTGACTGGGCAAAAAATGCGAAAGGATGAGCTATCATTATCCTTTCATTAAACTAGGTCTATGAGACCTTGGCCAAAGTCAGCACGATGCATTGATAATACAGAAGAGTTGTTCTGACCTCTTTTCCTGTTGATCTTAATTCAAAAAGTTTAATATTATCCTTTCTCAAGACTCCTGTTTATAGTCGGTTAGTTTTTTTCAAAATTAATGCAAATAATTCTTTTTTCTTGTTTGTGTTTGTGTGATGAATTATAATTTTACTTATCCTGAATTAATAGGCGCTTCATCGGGTATAGTTGTTTATCTGGCATATAGATGAATGCAGAAAATAATGAGATTCCTACAGAACAGTGGCAATGACAAAAATTAGATGGCAATGTTCAGCCAGAAAATTTCTTGAAAAGAATTAGGGACTTATGAAGTATTTTCTAATAAAGTCAAAGTTAAGAAACAAAACAAGATATTTTCTGTAATATTACTTTATATGTAGGTTATCAAAATATTTACTATAAAAGTTGAATTTACAAATTAATACTTTAATTTCCTATTTAGCAATGGCAGACAATCAATAACAGAGATTTTTTTCCAAATAATTATCAACTATTGAATCATAGCTGTATTCTTACATAATAGATTTTATCTGTTCATAGCTATTGTATAACTTGTGCATTTTTATTCATTTTATCACAAATATCTATTTAATTAAACTCACCCCACATCATGCTTATGTGGGAGGTATAGTTTAGCAGTTTGGAAAGCACACAAGACCTGTTGATAGTTACTAACATGCTAAGACATATGTCTTAGTTATCTAGTTCTGCTCTAACAGAAACACCACGAGTGGATGGCTTTAACAAAGAGAAGTTTATTCTCTCACAATCCAGTAGGCTACAAGTCCAAATTCAGGGCATCAGCTCCAGGAGAAGGCTTTCTCTCTCTGTTGGCTCTGGAGAAAGGTCCTTGTAATACATCAGTCTTTCCTCGGTCTGGGAGCTTCTCTGCGCAGGAACCTCAGGTCCAAAGGACGCACTCTGCTCCAGGCACTGCTTTCTTGGTGGTATGAGGTTCCTACGTGTCTCAGCTCGCTTCTCTCTTTTATATCTCAAAAGAGATTGGATTAAGACACTAATCTGGTAAATCTCATCAACACAATCTCATCACAGTGATAGAATTTACAACACATAAGGAGATCACATATAACATCATCATAGTGATAGAGTTTACAACACATAAGGAAATCGCATCAGATTACGCCATCATACAATACTGGGAATCGTGACCTAGCCAAGTTGCTACACACATTTTTTGGGGGACACAATTCAATCCATGACACCATATTTGTCAGATATCATCTGGCTTTCAGTAAGTTATTCAACATACCTAGTTCTCTCTTTCTTCACATATACATTTCAGGAATAAGATTTTAAGTGTTGAATAAAATATTTGATTATTAATCCCGCAAATAATTGGACTTCCTATTTTTCACTCACACACACCATGAACATCCCCTCGGATAGGTTATAGTTTTATAATCCGTTAGGAGTGGACACCTCGGATATGAGTGACAGGGACCCTAATAAGTCTCTGTGTCTTCATTATGTTCTCAATTAGTGTCTATCATGTCATGACATCTGACATGGATTGAAGTGTGTCTCCAAAAAGACATGTTGAAGCCCCCAGCCCTGTACTGGTGAAGGCGATCTTGTTTGGCGAAATAGGTTTTTCTTTGCAGATGTTATCAGTTAACAGAATCATACTGGGTTTGGGTGGGCCCTAACCCTAATACTTTCTTGGTGGCATTTTATAAAAAAGGATAAGCCATGGACGCAGACACACACACACACACCGGGGTGGGAGAGGAGTTGGCAGCATATGAGGATCCCGCTACAAGACAGAAAATGCCAAGGATTGTGGGCAGCCTGGTATGAGATAGCTTCTCCCTCAAAGGCCTTGAAATCGACATGGCTGATACTCTCATTTGGACATCCAGCCTCCAGAACTGTGAGACAATAAATTTATGTTCTTTAAAGCAACCCATTTGTGGTATTTTGTTATAATAGCCTTAGGGAACTAAGACACCATAGTTCTTAGCAGACAGGTCTCTTTATAAGGTTTTTTTTTTTTAAATCGGGCCGATTTATTTTAACATTTCGTATATTAGTTTTGTTGTTTTCTCCAATACCAGATAACCATTCAATTAACCAATATTTGTTCTTATACTTTTATGAATGCCAATATTTAATTTAGTAATAAATATTGGCATTCATTAGGGTTGCTCCAAGTTAAAATTACTGTTGTCATACTTTGACCCTTTTTTTAAGTAAGACCTTTTTCAGCTATACAATTGCAGTACAAATTATCATTTAGCAATTACTCTGTAGAATAATATTAAATTGAGAAAGTGTCTGGGGAAGCCTTTAACGTGCATAGGTATTAACTATAAATGCACTGACCTGCAATAGCATCCGTTTTATGCATTTATTTTTGGCATACATACATACATGTACACATAGAGAGAGAATTATTAAGTGTAATTTGATAGTCAACATGCTTCTTCAAAATTTTTCTGACATCCTGGTCATTTCAAGTTTGATACAATTTTGAATCTATTCTGTGGGTCCACACCTCCTTTTAATAATTTATTTGATTTAAATTTTAGAATCATAAAATTAAAAAACAACACATTACATAAATTCATTACAAGTTACGGTCTAATGTATTTCTGAAAATAACCAAATTAAAATTATATTAGCTTAAATGAAAATTATCACGCTTTCTAACCTACTATCTTAAAAAAAAAAAAAAAAAAGAACTATTTGTTAGTGTTAATCTCCCTGCTTTTTTGTTCAAGCAACCTCGTTCTTTGTAAGTTTTCCATTAAAATGCCAGGCAAGATCCCCACTCAGGGCATTTGCACTTGTTCTTCCCTCTGTCTGGGATGCTTTTCCCCCAAATTTCCTCATACTCGTCCTTTATTTACTTCCACATTTTGCTTAAGCATCAGTTTCTCTGTGAATAGTTCCTGCACTGTAAGTAAGGTCCTACAGACACTCCAGTACATCCTATCCACTTTTCTACCTTCTTTCATTATAGCAATTACCACCTTGTAATTCACTTGTTGGTGCCATGGAATTGATTTTTGACTCACAGCAACCTCACTTGACAGAGTAGAATTACCCTATATGGTTTTCTAGGCCGTAATCTTTACAGATGCAGATCACTAGGTCTTTCTCCCTCTGAGATGCTGAGTGAGTTTGAACTGCCAGCATTTTGTTTCGCAACTGAGCGCTTAACCATTGCGCCACTAGGGCTCTCTGTAATTTACTAGGCATCAGGTTTGGGGGCTACAAGTCTTGCTTTTCTTTAGTTTACTGACATTAATTTATAATCATCCTATTTTACGTTAGTAGCTGGAAAATACAAAAGAAAAACAAAATCACCTTATTCATCAGCAGTTACAGAAAACCAACATACTTGAAGTATATATGCATTTTTTATTATAAGTTCTGATAGCACAGTCTTTCAAATGGAGTGCATTTTCTCCTAGCTTGTCCATTCATTGTGTTCATGTGCACCAATTTGAAAATATTAGTGCGTCTTTCCTCAACATTTCCCAGTTGTAGGAAACAGAATTATTTGAGTGAAAACTAAATACTTTTTCAATGTTTACAGAGAAGTTTGCCTTACTATTTTTAACAGAAAAAATGTAACCATTGAATAAAATATTTGGAAATATTTCCATCTTTAACAACCATTATTATTGAATATTTCTAAATTAAATATCAAAGCACATTATTGTTAATTATTAACCCCATTGCCATCCAGTTCATCCCGACTCATAGCAACACTATAGGACAGGGTAGAGCTGCACCGTAGGTTTTCCAAAGCTGTAAATCTTTTAGCGAAGCAGACTGCCACAGCTTTCTCCCGCAAAGCAGCTGGTGGGTCCAAAGCACCAACCTTTCCATTAGCAGCCTAGTGCTTAATCAGAGATCCTTTAACAATTATTTTGACTTAAATATTCATATTGTTCATATATGAATCTTGTTCATATATTGACTTTTTTTAAAATTAAACAACATGTCTGAAACCATGTATATATTTTTCTTAAAAGCAAAGAAGGCTATACTCATGTTTCATATCAATAATTATTCAACTCAGCATTTAGATCCTGATCATGGCAGAAAATGGTTTGCAATAAAAGCATGGATATTTTCATCTGAAAGAATTGGCCTCAATGCACTCCTTTGCACATCAGGGAAACTTACGAATTTAATTAAAGGGCTGATTATACCCTTGGGTTCTGAATGGTTCTAAACAATGGATCGAGAATATACATACTTTGCTTCCAGTGGGCCCTTTAACTATAAATCGGTTGCTCTGATTATAATTAAATTGCATACTCAAGCTATTATTAAACATTGTTTTAAAAGTTTTTTCTAAAATTTTCAACAGCCTCCTTTAAATAAATATTGAAGATATTGAATAGATATTGAAGAACGGTATGTAGAATTTGATCCACTGAATAAATGTAATTAAATATAAATAATTATATAATTTTAAAAAACAATAAGTTTTAAGTTATGAGATAGTATATATGTATGTATGTATTTTTTATTTATATACTTACTATATGTATTCATATAAATGATTAAGTTCTCTTGCCTTACAAGTTGATCATAAACTTCAAAATCTGAGATGATTTAAAAAATTTGTTCATATAGAATTATAATCTTGAATTCCAATCAGCTCTATGATTTAAAAAAAAAAAAACAGCATGTTTTTCAATTTAATTTAAATGGAGAACATTACTCTGCTATTATTAGGCTATAATTAAATTATAATTATAAATTATAACTGAAGTCATTAAATGAGGTCAATTCTAATTTTTCACTACTTTGTTTCAATTTATTCTTCTTTGTAACTAAATTTGCGATCTCAATTACTTTTAATTTTCCATCAAATGGAAAAACAGAGAAGTGAATTCAATATAATATTTGGTCTGATGAGGCATACTTTTTGAAGTAGTGTGACAGGAATAAGTTTTGTGTTGAATTAAGTACACTCTTCTCCACTATAATCTTGATAAGTATTTCAAAATTAAATCCTAGAACATGTTATTGATAACAATTACCAAGAGTCTTAAAACAATACTGAAAAGGAGCCCTGGTGGTACAATGGCTAAGTGCTCAGCTGCTAACCAAGAAGTCTGCGGTTTGAACCACCAGCCACTCTGTGGGAGAAAGATGTGGTAGTCAGCTTCTGTAAAGATTATAGCCTTGGAAACCCTGTGTGGCAGTTCTAATACTGAAACCTTAAACGTTTTTAAATGCCATCTCAGATTATTGTACTCATTCCTTTTCTTTCTGTATGAGTTTGAGTGTGCCTGTGCACAGATGTGTGTGGCAACCAACATTCTTCCAGGCACAGAATTAAAAGGTGGAGTTGTGATTTCAAGCAGCTCATACTTCAGGGTCAGGGATAGAAAAATATTCTGTTACCCTCTGAATGATTACATTCTATGATGGGGAAAGTGTCAAGGTGCTATGAAAAAAATTTAGAAAGGAACACAGAAATCAGACTATAGCTTGTGAGGAAGGGTTTTGCAAAACTTGCTGCCTGGGCTGCATTTAAAAGATGCTAAAAAGATAATCAGATAAGTAGCGGGGCGGGGGGAGGGGGGACTGGAAAGCATATGCCATCCTTAGAGAAGATTAGTTGCCCACTTACAAGCTATTCCTTCTCTAGAGACAGGTAAGAGATATGTTCAAAGAGCTAAGTAAAGCTAAAATCACAACAAACCGTCAGTATAAAATCCGTCACCGTTGGGTCGATTCCAACTCATAGCGACCCTATAGGACATAGCAGAAGTGCCCCATAAGTTTCCAAGGAGCAGCTGGTGGATTCAAACAGCCAATCTTTTGGTTAGCAGCCATAGCTCTTAACCATTGTGCCACCAGGGCTCCAATGGTCACTATAGTGATTAAAAAAAAATGTATATAATGCCGACGGTAGCTGGGTAATATGGGGAAATATATTTGGATTTTAGGGAGTTGATAAACAACTTGAGACTTTTGCTGAAAAGAAAGGGGAGGCAATGATATTAGAGTAACTGAGAATATATGTGTGTCTATACACATTTTTTTCCCAAAACATACACCTATGCACCTTAACACAATTTACTCCGTGTCCCTTACACTGTGTTAGGATGTCAATTCTGAGAAAAGCACAAAGGATAAATTAATATAATATGCACCTTCTTGCTTGAACGTACTCAGAATTAATGTTAAGTCGGTTTAGATGTGGTTTACAGTGACCCAGTTGCTGGGCTAATCAACGATTCATTCCCTATCGCAAGAGAGATGAGTCCTGTGAGAATGCAGGCCCGATCTAACACTGATTCTGTATTTCTGCCTCGTTTACATGTTAGAACTCACCAGTCTGTTTGTCTATCTTGCAGGAACATTGATCTATATGATGCCATCCATTCATTAATTTCAAAACAACCATTCTGTACGTAAAACAGGCCAAGTTACATGGTAGATGTAGGGATGAAAATATGTGCTATACATTCACAGATTCTAGGAAGACCACTAATTCCAAATAGCTCGTAAATGTTTCAGATCTACTCAAATAAAGTGTATCATTGGATAGGATACTAACAACCACTTTTGAAATGTGAACTCTTCTACTCCTTCAGATGAGCCCTGGTGGTGCAATGGTTAAGTGTTTGGCTGCTAACTGAAAGGTCTGTGGTTAAAATCCACCAGCGGCTCTGCAGGGGAAAGACCTGAGGATCTGCTCCCATAAGGATTACAGACTGCGAAGCCCTACAGGGCAGTTCTACTCTGTCATACGATGTCACAGTGGTTAAAGCTCAGCTGCTAATGAAGAGGTCTGCAGTTCAATCTACCAGCTGCTTCTTGGAAACCCTATGGGGCAGTTCTACTCTGTCCTATAGGGTTGCTTTGAGTGTTAATTGACTCAAAAGCAATGGGTTAGGTTAAGTCAGGTTATGAGTCAGAATTGCCTCTACTAAACACAAAAATAACGACAACCCCTTCAGAAATACACTTTTAGGGACATATTGTTTGTACCAGAACAGATAGCTAGGACAAAATTTTGTCCCTTTTTGAGCAGGATCCACTCTGTCCTCAGTCTGCCTCTTCTCCCTTAACGACCCAAAATTACTCCAAAAAACTTCCAAGCAAGTCCTGAAACTGTGATATAATCTAAGTTTTGATCAATTATATCTATCACTTTTACAATAATTATGAATAAAGCTAAAGTCTTTCTTAATTATAATTGTTTTAATCCGGGGCACAAAAAAGTTAGCCAGATAGAAAAAATATAGCTTGGGGCTCATACGATAAAACAGAAGAAATGGAGGTTGAAAATTAAAATGCATTATGCACAGACTAGATTATGAACATTTTGGTGTGAAGTCATCAGAAAGAAATATAATAAGGAATTATTTATTCATTCATTTAATAAATATTTATTACATGCTGACCATTTGCCAGGCACTCTTTTAGAGTCTGGGATACATCAGTAAGAACAGGACAAAACAAAGTAAACAAAAATGAATATTCTTGTCTGTGCAGAGCAGCATGCAGATGCAAGAGGGGATGAAGAGAAAACATTAAAGCTAGTAAATACATAAATTATATAGTGTACGATGAGTTCCACAGGAAAAAAAAAAGCAAACAGTGGCTCACCTAACGATGGTCAGTAGTGTTCATCGTCGGGATGGAGGGGGAGGGGGCAAGGGTTGCCTTATTAAATTGTGCGATCGGGGAAGCCTTCATTGAAAAGGTGAGGTTTGAACAAACAAATACTTAAAGGAGGTGAGGGATTTAGTCAAACATATATCTGTGAACAGTTTGTTCAGAACCCTACAATAAGAGTACGCTGTTGTATTCAAAGAGATTAATTTTACAACATGAGCAGCGGTGGTTCAGCAGCAGAATTCTCATCTTCCATGGGGAGACTAGGGTTTGATTCCAGGCCAAAGTGCCTCATGAACAGCTATCACCCATCTGTCAGTGGAGGCTTGTGTGTTGCTGTGATGCTGAACAGGGTTCAGGGGAGCTTCCCAACTAAAATAGATGAGGAAGAAAGACCTGGCAATCTACATCTGAAAATCAGCCAAAGAAAACCCCATGGATCACAAATGTCAAGGGTTACCATGAATCAAGGGCTGCCTTGAGCACAGCTATCAACAACCATAATAATATTACATGGACTGAGGGTAAAAAGGAAAAATAGCAAGAGAGGACTCAGAAATACCAGGGTCAAATCGTACAGGGTCTTACAGTCCATTGTAAAGATAGGCAGAGATATTGTAAAATGAAATCAGGAAGTGTTATGAAATTTGGTGCAGAGGGTTAATATAACTTGACATATTTTGAGAAATCAATCTGTGAGGAGACAGGGATGGGAGCAGAAAATACTACTGGAGACTATTACAGACAAGCTGAACCGGGCTGACAGACACATGAGAGATTCTTAGAATCTGTGAATACTTTGCATGCACAGGCAGAGGATTTGCTGACAGTTCGGATGAAAGATGCAAAAGAAAAGGAGGAGTCCAGGGTGAGTTCACACTGTGGCCTGAACAAAAGGAGGAATCAAGGAACAATCAACTAAGATAAGAGTCCTGCTGGTGAAGAATGTTTGGTGGAATTCATGTTTAATTTTACATGGATAACTTGATGTGTCTATTAGACATCAGGAGACCCTGGGTATCACAAAGGTTAAGTGTTCCATTACTGACTAAAAGGTTGGTGGTTCATTCCCACCCATAGGCTCCTCGGAAGAAAGGCCTGGTGACCTGCTTCCAAAAGGCCACAGCCCTAAAAGCCCTATGGAGCCCAGAACTGCACACATGGAGTTGCCATAAGTCAGAATCAACCGAATGGCAAGCTTTTATTTTGTTTAATTAGACATCCAGTGGAGTGTAAATAAATGTAAGAGAATGGAGTTTGAAAGAAAGATACATGCAGGAGATATATAAATGAGAGACATGGATTTATAGTTAGTATTTATAGGATCGCTATGAGTTGGAATTGACTCAGTGGCAATGGGTTTGGTTTTGGTTTTTACATATAGCCTTAGTACTGTATAAGATGACCAAGCGAGTGAGTGTAGACAGAAAAAGAATAAGGACTGAACCTTGGAACACTCCAACTTTAAGAGGATGGGGGAAATATGAATTGCTAATAGAGACTGAGAAAAGAAACTAGCAAGATAAGAGAAAATGCAAGAAGAGAGTACAATATCCAGGGAACCAAATGAAGAAAGTAGATTATGGGGAACAAGTTGCTTATTGTGTCAAATGTTCTTGGTAAGCCAAATAGTCATTCATTAAATACCTATGTACATTATCTCTAGTCTAATAAGGACACCTGGGTTTAAGGGTCCTATAATAGGTAAATCATTACTATATTTCCAATGCTTACCTTGAAGAGTTGTTCCTTAACTGTTTCTAAACACTCATTCATTTATTTATCAAATATTCATAAAGCACAATGTATGTTGCTGATAAGTTCTAGATACAGAACAAAGCAGTGAAAAATAAAGACTAATTTCCTACTCACAACAATTGCATAAATAAATAACCCACCAAAAACCAAACCCACTGTGTTGAGTCAATTCAGACTCATAGTGACCCTATAGGACAGAGTAGAACTGCTCCATGGGGTTTCCAAGGCTGTAATCTTTTCCAAAGCAGGCTGTCACATCTTTTTCTCAAGGAGCAACTGGTGGGTTCAAACGACTGACCTTTTGGTTAGCAGTCGAGCACTTTAATCACTGTGCCATCAGGGCTCCTTATAAATAAGCAAACATGTATATAAATATGTCAGGAGTTGAAAAGCCCTATTAAAAATAAGTTAAGGTAAAGTGATGTAAGAAAAAGCTTTACTTTCTCTTGCCAATTCACAAATACTTCCCTGATAAGATACTATTTAAGCAGAGACCTGAAGATAATGAGGGAATGAGTCATGAGAATATCTGTAGAACAACAGTCTTTCAGGGACAGAAAAGAGTAGGTGCAAAGCACTGGGAAAAGGGGGAGCCTATTAAAGGATAATGGGGGGGGGGTGTCTGTGTGTTAGAAGTCTGTTATAGATTGAATTGTGTCCCCTCAAAATATATATCAACTTGGCTAGCCCATGATTCCCAATATAGTGTGGTTGTTCTCCATTTTGTGATCTGATGTAGTTATCATATGTGTGGTAAATCCTAACCTCTATGATGTTAATGGAGCCCTGGAGACATGGTGGTTAAGAGCTCTTGCTGCTAACAAAAGGTCGGCAGTTCAAATCCACCAGCTGCTCCTTGGAACCATATGGAGCAGTTCTACTCTATCCTATAAGGTTGCTATGAGTTGGAATCAACTTGAGGGCAATGTTTTTTTTTTTTTTTAATGATATTAATGAGGCAGGATTAGAGGTACTTATATTAAGACATATCTACAGGATTAGATAGTATCTTGAGTCAGTATCTTTTGATATATAAGAGATTAAATAAGCAAACAGAGAGAGGGACCTCATTACTGTCAAGAAAGAAGAGCTGGGTGCTGAGTGCATCCTTTGGAGCCAGGGTCCCTGTGCTGAGAACCTCCTAGACCCAGGGGACGATTGATACCAAAACACATAGAGATCTCCAAGGAACATTGGGCCCACAGATGTTGAAAGAAGATGAGTACCTTCCCCCAGAGCCAACAGAGAGAGAACACCTTCTCCTCTTACATCTTCTTTCAATGCTTCCTGCCTGGTTCAATATTTTGCCCGTAGAGCCTACAATATTGCAACTCAAGGCTTGATTTTTCTTTTTTCCAGTTCTTTCAGCATGAGAGATGTTGAGGTGTTCTTCCCATTTGGTTTTCTAACTCCAGGTCTTTACATTTTTCATTTCAATACATTACTTTGTCTTCTCAAGCCACACTTTGAAATCTCCTGTTCAGCCTTTTACTTCACCATTTCTTCCATTTCCTTTCAAAGCAAATGAATTCCCTATTTTAAGTTAAAGCATTGTGATGATTTAAATAAACATGGAATTGCCAGTATTGCCATTTTCAGACTTCCTATATATATTTTTTAAATTAACACAATCTTGTTACCCTCAAACCATTCATGAATGACACTTCACTTTTTGTTTATTTTTACACACTTATGACAATATTATTAGTCAATGTTACAGCTTCTTGTGTGCCAGAACCTGTGCTAAGTGCTTTTTCATATACTATCACATTTAATTCTAAGTGATATATTTTACAACTTAATTTCAAACATATAGCAATCAGAACTATATCATGGAATTTAAACTTTTATTTATTATTGAATTTCTAAAGTACGTTACAAAGTCCCTGACTGATGGGGGTTAAGAGAGAAGCTCTTACAACAGTTAGTTATATGACAATTAAGAACAAAGCACCACAAACAGGCCAATCCTTTGCTTTTCCATCTCTAAGAAGTACATTCCTGTTACCTATTATTTTCTTTCATAGAAAAACAAAAACAAAATAACAAACAAGAACAAAAAACAACCCTGCAGTAAAGAGGCTCTTTTAGAGGAAGCAAAGTTATAATGCTGTTCAAAGAGAAAAAGAAGTCTGCCACGGTATTAATATAAATTGTTGCTGTCGTTTGGTGCCATCGAGTCAATTCGTACTCATAGCAACCCTATGTTCAATAGAATGAAACACTGCTGGTCCTGCGCCATCCTCACAATTGTTGTCATGCTTAAGTCCATTGTTGTAGCCACTGTGTCAATCCATCTCTTCAAGGGTCTTCCTCTTTTTTGCTGACCCTCTACTTTACCAAGCATGATGTCCTTCTCCAGGGATTGGTTCCTTCTAATAACATGTCTAAAGTACATGAAACAAAGTCTCACCATCCTTGCTTCTAAGGAGTGTTCTGGCTTTATCTTTTCCAAGACAGATTTGTTAGTTCTTCTGGCAGTCCGTGATATATTCAGTATTCTTTGCCAACACTTTAATTCAAAGGCATCAATTCTTCTTCGGTTTTCCTTATTCATTGTCCAGCTTTCGCAAGCATATGAGGGGACAGAAAATACCATGTCTTGGATCAGGCACATCTTAATCCTCAAAGTGACATCTTTGCTCTGTAAGACTTTACTATGGATTAAATAGTCGATAGACTATAACTCATATCAATATATTTATTCTAGTAAGGCTATAAATCTGAAGATATTGTGAACAATGCAGTTTAATATAGGAGTTAAGAGCCTTCCTTCATCTGGCATATGTTATCACAACCTCCAACATAAAGTGAATATACTGTTCTTACATATTTTGACATTTGGTTATCTCACTAGTACATTATTTACTTTTCTTATATTTATTTGTAAACATAATTATCTCAACACTTTCACATAAACCACTTTATGATTCAGAATGTCGAGTGTCCAGTGTATCCACTATGTTATCTCTGAGAAACTACTTTGGTAGAGTCAGTGTGTTCAGGATTCTCAATCCCGATTGCATGTATGAAGTAGTATTTTGAACCTTGAATTGTTTTAAAACAGATGATATGCCTGGCTTGGAGTCTTGGGTGATGCAAACAATTAAGCACTCCACTACTGTCTGCAAGTTGGCTAGTCGAACTTAGCCAAAGGCAACTTGGAAGACAGGCCTGGTGATCTGCTTCTGAAGGTTACCATAAGCTGGAACTGACTCAGTGGAAACTATCAACAGTAACTACATGTCTGGTTTAGTGAGTATGTCTTGAGGATTCAGGTTGGTTACAATGTAGGTAATATTTTCTACTTTACCCTGTAAGTTATGCATTTTCCAAGTAATTTTGTATCTTTGTCTAACTGTGGATCTCAGTGAACTCTGACCAACAGACGCAAAATGTGCCAAACTCGTTACTGTTTGCAATAAAGTGTTTCTTACGAATGTAATATTAATCTGCCACTATGTAAAACAGAGTAATAACTTCATAGATTCTTTATTATATTGTATGCCAGTTTCAAGAACAATAAGGAGCCTTTAAATATTAATTTAAACCAGCTATGGAAATATGAATTAGGTTATTTTTTTAATCATAATAAAGTGTAACTTCATGACTAAGTCTTAATAGTGAAGTAAGGGGTGTTCTAACAAAATTTAATCTGTTTATGGACATGTGAGATAAAAAAATGTTTACAATGTTAATTTTCTTTAGCCATTAAGAGTCTGAGGTTTTTAGGTGCATGTGAAACATATCATACCTGGAAAAGGGAGTGGAAAAGTGAAACAAAACAAAAGTCTTCTATTTAGAGACAGGGGCAGAAAAACGTGCTGAGCTCAGAACTGCAACTGAAGGAGGATGAAGAGTACTGAGGAGGTCACACCCTGAATACCCAAGGATGAATGCTGGCCTAAAAGAGCACTTCATCAGAGCAATATCCCCACTGCCCCTCGTACCCCCACCATTAACATCCATCTCAGTGGAAACAGCTCTGAGTAACAGAAAAAGGTGGAGAGAGACACCCAACTGAGACTCAGTTCAAAGAAGATTGTTAACCTTGAGGCAAGAGGTGGCATTAGCTGCCATCAAGTCAACCCAGACTCATGAGGACCCCATGTGTGACAGAATAGAACTGCTCCATAGGGTTTTCTTGGCTGTACTCTTTACAGAAGCAGATCTCCAGGCCTTTACTTCTGCTGTGCTGCTGGATGGGTTCAAACCACCAACCTTTAGGTTAGTAGCACTTTGCAATCTGCTTGTACCACCTGGGCTCCTGAGGCAAAAAGCAGACAATGAGAAAAAAATTCTGCAAACCAGCCCACCCTAAAGACAATGAGATGCTAGAGAAATGTGAAGACTATTGAAATTTTATTTTCTTTAAATAATATTGAGTTGACATCTGTATCAATTGGAATATAAATTGACTTTATCCTTATAGATTAAAACTTGCCTATCCTCCCCACCAATCTCAGCCCAGTTTTCTCTGTACCCATACCCGGGAGCTTGTAAGTTTATACGTACTTACACCTAAGGCCACCCCTCAGTAATATTTATATTCCACTCACACCAACACCATTCCAATACTACTCAATCAGTTGCTTATGTGTCTGTTTTTCCTCTTCTTTTATTTACCACTTACCTGACAAAAATTCAATATTGTTGTCTTCTCTGAAAATATGTCCATTTGTGTTCATCACCTTCATTTTCATTGACTCTCTATATATTTTTGCACTAACTTCCTGAAAGAAATTTTGCTGTTGTTCACATGGTTTCTGCTTTCCTTAATATTCTATCTGCCTTTCCAAAAAAACAAAAAAATCTAATCTGAATTTCTTTCAATACCATTGACACTGTATTTGCTGTAGTCTTCTATCTTCGTCTCATCATAGCAAATTTTGACACGTTGTAAGAAGTGTAACACTATATGACTTCTGTTTTTCTGTCTCGTAGCACTATCTGTTTTTACTTCTCATATGAGAGATCCTAGTGTGAATATCCTTGGGAACTGGATTTTACTCCTGGTCATCAAATTCTATGACTTTAAATACCGTTACATTAATATTCATCTATCTATCTGTATTTCTGGTTTAGATTTTTCTTTTGATTTCAATACCCAGCTATCTATCTGGCATATTTCCCTTAGCTTATACAGGCATCTTAAGTCTAGCTGAAAAGATTAATGTTATTATCTCCTATCACAGTTGGCATCATCTCAATAAATGATGCTGTAGATTCCCAGTTATTCAAGGCAGAAACTGAGTAAAAATGTCCTTGTTATCCATTTCCTACCAAAGCGATTGTGTCTACCTCAAATGTAGTTAAAGAGCCTTCCACTCTGCTCAGTCTCCACTATAATCATACCAGTCACAAATATCAAATATTGTAACCTTTTGCTGGAATACTGGTGTAGCCTCCTAACTAGTCTCCCTACTTCCATTCTCTGCTTACGACATTCTGCTGTTGAAAACCAACCAATGGCTTCCATTACAATTAAAATAAAACCCAAACTGTTTTTCATAGCCACAGAGGTCTACCAGGGTCTGATTCCTGTTTATCTCTGACACTTCATCTCATGCCACTCTCCACTCCCAGCTCTTTAGAGCCACCCAGGGACCTGGTTTTAAGGCCACAAAAACAATGTAATTAAATGTTGCAAAAAGTGAAATAATAAAGAGGAAGACAATGTGGTGGGAGGAGCACAGTGGTGGGGAGGGCACGGGGGCAGGGAGCTCAAAATATTTATGAAAGGAAGAACAGTGAAAAATATAACAGGTGGAGGAATATTATGTAACTTTTTCTTTGCATTACAAATCCTTCAAATAAACTTGTATTATTCCTAGACTACATCAGCATATTGAATTGTTCTTCTCCCATGAGTGTAAGAACAAAATAAGAGCATCTTCAAGCAACAAGAATGTTTCTATATTATTTATAATTACATGAAATGTTAACTACAGGAAGTTGCTCTATCTTTAATTGGACTATAAACTCAACAAATATCTGATTTTATCAAGGTGATTCTAACTCATAGTGACCCAACAGGACAGAGTAGAATTGCCCCATAGGGTTTCCAAGGAGCAACTGTTGTATTCCAACTGCCAGCCTTTTGATTAGCAGCCAAACTCTTAACCACTGCACCACCAGGGCTCCTTAATTGGAATATTAAAAACAAACAAACCTATTGCCATCGAGTTGATTCTGACTCAAGCAACCCTATAGGACAGAGTAGGACTGCCCCATAGGGTTTCCAAGGAGCAGCTGGTGGATTCAAACTGCCGACCTTTTGGTTAGCAGCTGTAGCTCTTCACCAGGGCACCACCAAGGCTCCAAAAGTGAACATCCACGACTATAAAACCAAAAAACCAAACCCGTTGCCTCGAGTCGATTCCAACTCATACCGACACTATAGGGCAGAGTAGAACTGCCCCATAAGGTTTCCAAAGAACAGCTGGTAGATTCAAACTGCCGACCTTTGGGTTAGCAGCCAAATGCTTAACTACTGGGTTACCAGGGCTCCATCCATGACTACAGAGGGATGTAATTTATTAATTAATATGTCTATATAATATTTTGATGCCAGTTCCTATAAAACACCTTGAACACTCCTAAAAACCAAACTCACTGCCGTCCAGGTGATTCTGACTCATAGTGACCCTATAGGACAGAGCTGAATTGCCTTATAGGGTTTCCAAGGCTTTAATCTTTATGGAAGCCGACTGCTACATCTTCCTCCCTGGGAGTAGCTGGTGGGTTCGAACAGCTGACCTTTCAGTTAGCAGCGGAGCGCTTTAACCACTGTGCCACCAGGTCTCCTACCCTAAACACTAGATACACATTGTTTTCTGAGCTTACCTATGCTTTGGGAAAATGCAATTAATATTTACCTACATTAGTTAAAAGATCTTCTGAATTGAGGTATATTTTTCACTTTCCCTAACTCGTAAGGATGAAACAACAAAATAGCTTTTATACTTGCACAAGCTGGAGGAATTTCAAAACAGGGAATTTTAATTCCCTTTATTGCTGCTACCACTGTGATAGAAGCTACCGATTACAGTCGGAACAACACACTTTCGGAAAAGAATCTCACCAGCACGTCTCTCTCAGGCTGGAGCTGTGAGAGCACAAACTCAGCAGCAAGACCTTCTTCCCTGTCACTACTCCAAACAGACAGGTGAGGCAGCTCTTCATCTTCATCATAAAGATGGGAACATCCCCTACCCACTGTTACCGTCATTATAAAATTCATTCCTCTATAAAATGCCTGTATCTCCTTGATTCCTTGTGGAGCTTCCCAGCATGACTTGCAATGAGCTTTGAAAGTAGTTGTGATACTTGTTTAGAGACTTCTCAGTGCTAAGATTCTTTTCATATGCAATTACAGAGGAATTCTACTACACACACACACACAGACACACACAGACTCATCCTTTCTAAAACCTTATTCAAAAAACTTAGAAGTTGGCTTAAATAAAATTAGTGATAGTCCTGAGATAAATTCATAGGCAAGATCTGTTACTTTTCAGACATATATTTAAACAGGATATGACAGTAACAGCTCAATTTGACCTGATCAATAGCATTTAAGATTTTATACAGTGTATTGCTCCTGAATCAAAAGAAAAGGCTGAAAAATGCCTTTCTCCTTTTTTTTTTTTTTTTTTGCAGTACCAATAATTAGAAATGACTTAAGCAATAATTTTCAGGTTTCAGATACTGAATATGTCTGAATAGGTGTGGAGATGTATTATCCAGGGTCAAAAGGAAATGAAATCAATAACACTCATTGTATTCAGGTTCTATCACCATAGATCTTAAGGCTGAAACCTAGCATTTTTATAAACATACTATAGAGGTTCATAACATAGTATACACACAACCCCCAATACTTCATGGAAAAAGTTCATGGAGTTTGTGAAATGTCTGATTTTTTAATGCAAAACTTTAGTTTTAGAGAACAGTGCAGAGTATTTTGAGTAGACTGTTTATAATCTTAATCAAATTCTCTTTGTGTCCATGCCTCTCCTGCAATATTAAAGAACCCCCAACTAAAGTTCCTATTTAGAATTCCGAAATCATTTGCATATGACAAGTTAAAGGGAAGAGAATGTAGATAAATGGGAAATTTAGTAAATTAGAAACACTCGTTTTATGGGGAAGTATCAGTAGTAAAAGTTAAAGAGAGTGTCGTTCAGAAAGTCAACACAGCTCTTACGCAGGAAGAGGAAAAATATCATCAAAATTTGTTTAAATATAAGCTAGTCATATAAATGTATTTCCATTGCTTTATCATTTGACATGATTGGCTGCTCACCGAAAGGCTGGTTGTTCAAACCCATGCAGAGACTCTGAGGGAAAAAAACTTGGCAATATGCTTCTGTAAAGACTATAGGCAAGAAAGCTTGTGGGCAGTTTTTCTCTGTCATATGGGGTCTCTATGAGTTGGAATCGACTGGACAGTGCCCAGCAGCAACAACAACAGTATTATAAAGTTAAGTGTGATAAATATAGTTATAAACAAACACTTGATATAATCATTAACATGTATTATTCCTGAGATGAGACTTATCTGGACTTGATTTTCCTGCTCAAAGCTATGAACTGATTTTCAAGAATTTTGATCCCACTACCAAATTGTTTTTAGAAAATTCGAAATACTATCCAATCTGATTAGTTGTAGATGGCTGGGCTCTCACTAAACACATACCAGCACTGAGTTTTATCTTTTAAAATATTCTACGTTTTATTAGAGAAATAATGTTAACTTATTTCTAGGCTTTTAAAAATCTATCAATGACATTGCAAATGTGTATTTTTTCACAGTCTTTGTCAATTTGTATTTGTTTTACAACTTTGTCCATTCATTATTTTTGTTTCGAAAAATACTAACTTTGAGATATAAATTTACATCTGACAGAATATTTCAATTTTCCCATATGACTGATGTGTATTATGTACGATTCATTCTTTTCTAGAAAGAATCACTTTTTACTTATTTAACTTAATTTTTTATTTAACTACTTCTTAACTATTAAAAATTTCATATACATGTATCTTTTTTTGGGAAAAATTTATTATTGATGCTTCGTTTTACTGCCTCAGATATAGAAATTAGCAATTTAAAAATATTTTTCTGTAGCTTAAATTATTGATATTTTGTTGACATATTATTTATATGCTTAAAATAGAGGAGCAATCTGTTTTACAATAAAATCAGTGAAAATTTGCTAAATCACAGCATTTGCCTTTTTAAAAATATTCAATTTTCAAACTTTTTTCTGTCCATTATGTCCACGTCTAACTTTGTTAGGTAGCTTCATGAGAAGATGAGGTGGTATGCGAGGAATTTTTAGTAAGCTTCCCTGTTATCTTGAATGTCAAAACAATAAAAACAGCTTGCAAGTAATGCTATATTACCAGTGTCAATAAGACAGTATGCAGACCTGTAAGAAATGTCTCTAATTTTTCTCAGTTTGGGAGGTAGTACAACAAGCAAAACATCAGTGAGTAATTGCCATATAAATTTTAACAAAGTTATTAAGGTAGAAAGCGGAAAGAACACCAAAGCTGCAGATACACTCAAGAATATGGTGATCTAAGGGACAGGAACTGGTCGAATGGACACAGGGAACCTGGGGTGGAAAGGAGGAGTGTGCTGTCACATTTTGGGATTACAACTAATGTCAAAAAACAATATGTGTATAAATTTTTATATGAAAAATTAACTTGAGCTGTAAACTTTCACCTAAAACACACACACACACAAAAGAATATGGCAATTTATGCCAAATTGAAGTAATAAAGAATACTGAGAGTGGAGAATGTATATGTGGGATTGAAAGGTAAGAACAGTAAAACGTTACACAAGTTCAATATTATGCAATACATCTTATGAGCTGGAAATAAGTTTGTATTTTGCTCTGTGATCATTAGAATGTCTTACATAGATTTATATGAAATTACATATTTACACTTGCAATTTTTATTTAAACCACGATGCCAATTTTATAATTCTACATACAAATTCAAATTTCAATGTTAGCCAAAATATCTGTTCTTAGATAACAAACATATGCTTTCTTTGTATTCAGGTTTAAATTTTAGGAAGACCAAATAAGTTAATGAATATTGTATGAGAGGTATTGAGGAAATGAGACCATACATTGGGACACTAGATAAAGTCATTTTCTATTGAAAGGCTTGCTCATTTCCTTGCAATTCTAGTAATATATTCATGTGGAGCCCTCGACTAGACTGTATGATGGAGAATGCACGTGCTGTATGCTGGATAATTAACATTGCATGTGTGCATATGATCATTAAAAAACTGAAGATGTTACCCTGAAGTATGTCAACGTTTAAGAAGAAACCAGAAGAATAACAGTCCACGTCAAAAACAAAAACAAAACAAACAAAAATAAATGATGCCTAGAAAGATGAACGTAAAACTGTATTGGAAAGAGAAATTATCATTAATAACATAAAGTTTAAAAGAAAGTAAATGTTAAATGTTGCCATGAGGATAGATAGTAGATAGGTAGATTATATCCATTACCACACACCATACACATACATATGCATGTATACACCTACCCTCACATACATACATTTACCTTATTTATTTTCTTACATTTAATCTGTGTGTTAAAAGTGTCTTTTGTTTTCAACACCTTAAATCATATTAGTATATCTTGGATAGATATATTTCAGTTTTAGTGGCTATGGAAGGAATGAACTTTTCATTAAATAATTCATATTATACACGAACACATTTGAAAATTTAGACAGACATAAAGTAAAACAGAAAACCCACAATACTATAAAATACAGAAAAATATTATTAGATATACTTCTGTCATGGATTGAATTATGGCCCCCCAAAAAATGTGTGTATCAATTTCGATGGGCCATGGTTCCTAGTATTGTGTGGTTGTCCTCCATTTTGTGATTATAATTTTATGTTAAAGATGATTAGGGCTGAATTCTATAACACCCTTACTAAGATCACATCCTTGATCCATTGTAAAGGGAGTTTAGGGTGTGGCCTGCACCACCTTTTATCTTACAAGAGATAAAAGGAAAAGAAAGCAAGTAGAGAATCGGGGACCTTCTACCACCAAGAAAGCAGTGCCGGGAGCAGAGCATGTCCTTTGGACCTGAGGGCCCAGCTCTGAGATGCTCCCATACCAGGGGAAGATTGATGACAAGGACCTTACTCCAGAGCCGACAGAGAGAGAAAGCCTTCCCCTGGAGGTGACACCCTGAATTTGGAATTCTAGCCTACTAGACTGTGAGAAAATAAATGTCTCTTTGTTAAAGCCATCCACTTGCAGTATTTCTGTTATAGCAGCACTAGATGACTAAGACAACTTCCAAGCTTTTTACTATACATACACCCATGTATCTGTCACAAAAAGAAAGATATTGTACATTTTTTGTCAAGACTTACATGTTTCATTTAAGACAATATCATTAAAATATTTTAATGCCAATAAATAGTATTTTATCATAGAATTTTATTATTTCAGAGTTTTTATTTGAAGATGATCATTGCTAGAAATAAAATGAGCATACTATGTGAATAACTAAATGATAAATTAATGCTAAAATCCAGTTTCTGGTTAATTAGACTAGGACTCACAATTTCCTGGTTTCTCAGTTGTTAACTGTTACTTCAGAGGCTCTGTAAACATGGAAGACGCCTTTTCTGAAATTTTAGAAATACAAAAAGAGAAGTTTACATAGTTTCTGAGTTGTAAATATGGACTCCTTGGCCATGAAAATATTTACAGGTATAAATTTTCTTGAACAATTTTCACTGACATTCAGTTAAAATGATCATGATCCATCAAATCTTCAATGAGATTATCACACATAAAGAAGCATCAGTCACATGGTGAACTCTCAGTCTACTGGATTGAGACTTTCGGGGGCTCCAAACTCCCTTTTTTTTTTGTGGTTAGAATGAGCCTTTAAAACCTAGTTTGCAAATTACATATTAATAATTATTTTATTACTATTCCCTGCATGCATTAAATTCTTGCTGTAATGACCATACCATTCCTTAGACACACAGAATTGAATCTGATTCTATGTTTACTAATTTTCATTTTTCATTATTTTGCCGATGCTTAGCACTTTGGAAATTTTCAATACTTTCTTGGAAATTTACAAAACAGAACTCAACTTCAAGATCACATCCTAAGTTAAAACACACCGAATTTTCTCATTATTTTTTGTGTCTATCTCAAATATTCGGCTCTCTCCCCATGGTACCATCAGTACTTTAAGGGCTAGAGGCTCTCTGGCATCCCCGGAACACACATATACACACACATACATTCATACAGACTCAAAAACACATCTGCATCATACATTTAGCATCACCGGCATTTAGCACAGGACAGGTCATATAGCAGTCATTCACTAAATTCTAATGAATTCTTTTGATAAATTAAGGTGTTTACTATATTTTATGCAATAATGTGTGCCTTCTATGTTTGTTTGCCAACCAAGCTCTCCCTCATGAGATATTTTCAGAAACACCACGACGTCAATTTTTTTTTTCTGTAGTCTTTGATTTTCATCAGTAAATGCTTCAATTCCTCTTCCCTTTCAGCAAACAAGGTTGTGTCATCTGCATATCGCAGGTTGTTAATGAGACTTCCTCCAATCTTGATGCACCATTCTTCTTCATGTAGTCTAGTTTCTGGATTTCTCAATATACAAACTGAATAATTACGGTGAAAGAAAACAACACCGACATACACCTTTCCTGACTTTAAACCACACAGTATTCCCTTTTTCTGTTTGAAGGACTGCCTCTTGAACTATGTACAGGTTCCACATGAGCACAATTAATTGTGCTGGAATTTCCATTCTTCAAAATGGTATACATAATTTCCTATGATCCACACAGTTGAATGCCTTTGAATAGTCAATAAAACACAGGTAAACACCTTTCTGGTATTCTCTGCTTTAAGCGAAAATCCATATATCAGCAATGATCTATCTCTCGTTCCGCATAGTCTTCCGAATCTGGCTTGAATTTCTGGCAGTTCCCTGCCGATATCGTGCTGCAAACATTTTGGAAGTATCTTCAGCAAAATTTTACTTGCGTGTGATATAAATGATATTGTTTGATAATTTCTGCATTCTATTGGACCACCCTTCTTGAGAACGGGCACAAATGTGGATCTCTTCCAGTCAGTTGGTCAGGTAACTGTCTTCCAAATTTCCTGGCATAGATAAGTGAGCACCTCCAGCACTGCATCCCTTTGTTGAAACATCTCAGTTGGTATTCAGTCAATTCCAGTTTTTCACCAATGCCTTCAGTGCAGCTTGGACTTCTTCCTTCAATATTATCAGTTCTTGATCATATGCTACCTCCTGAAGTGGTTGAACATTGACCAATTCTTTTCGGCACAGTGACTCTGTGTATTCCTTCTATCTTCTTCTGATGCTTCCTGCATCATTCAATATTTTTCCCGTAGCAACCTTTGCTATTGAAACCGGAGACTTGAATTTTTTCTTCAGTTCTTTCAGCTTGAGAAATGTTCTAACTCCAGATCTTTGAACATTTCATTATAATATTTTATTTTGTCTTCTCGAGTCAATCTTTGAAATATTCTGTTAAGCTGTTTTATGTCATCATTTCTTTCATTCACTTTAGCTACTCTATGTTCAAGAGCCAGTTTCAGAGTGTCTTCTGACATCCATTTTGGTCTTTTCTTTCTTTCCTGTTTTTCCAATGATCTTTTGCTTTCTTTGTGTATGATGTCTTTGATGTCATCACGCTACTCATCTGGTCTTCAGTCATTAGTGTTCAATGCATCTAATTTATTCATGAGATGATCTCTAAATTCAGGTAGTATATACTCTAGGTCTTTCTTGGCTCTTATGAAATTGTTTTAATTTTCCTCAGCTTCAACTTGAATTTACATATGAGCAGCTGATAGTGTTTCCTGCAGTCGGCCCCTGGCCTTCTTCTGACTGATAATATTGAGCTTCTCCATAGTCTCTTTCCACAGATGTAGTCGATTTGATTCCTGTGTATTCCATTTGGCGAGTCCCACGTGTATAGTTGCCATTTATGTTGGTGGTGGTAATTATAAAAGAAGAAATTCAGCTGTATTTTTTTTTTTTTTTGCAGATGACCAAGGACTTGTGCTAACAACATTTTCCTGGATTATACACAACGTTATGACGCTGACTCTCAGATTTCATTCTCATTATCAACAGTGTATAAAAATAATTGTTATTATTACTACAATTAAAAAAAATGTTTTCTTCAAGTGACTTCAAAAGGAAAAATGCCCTTATTTCTCACTATCAGAAATTGCAGCAATTTAGTAATTATTTTTATCTCTTATACACTGAAATTTATATCCCCTTATTCTGTTTCAGGACCCTCATGGTTAAGAGCTTGGTTGCTGACGATAAGGTTAGCAGTTCAAATCCACCAGCTGTTCCTTGGAAACCCTATGAGGCAGTTCAACTCCTATAGGGTTGCTATGGTCGTAATTGACTCTGTGTCGGTGGGTCTGGTTTTGTTTTTTTATTCTATTTCACTCTTTTTGATGGTTGATAGGGAAAACAACACAAAGCAAAAACAACCTCAGAACCTAAAATGTGGCTGTTTTCTAACAGGAGTCCAACATCTGGACATATACCTTTTGTAGTAATAGCAACTGTGACTTTTGTGTGGGTATATATGTGTTTGGGTGTGTGTATGTGTGTGCTTCTTCACATTTTTCAGGTACCTCAGTAATATATTTACAATATTCCTAGAAAGTATGTTTTTAAATAGTTTAAAATTCCTTTCAAAAAAAAAGTCTTGCTATAAAGAAAAGAAAATGTGCTCCATTTTGTGAAATATCGGTACTCGAAGTTGTTCAGGATATATATATATGTACTGGCTCAGATAGTTCGTACATAGCAATCTCTTAAAAATATTAGAAGATGGGAGAGTCCGGCAAGATGGTGCTCTAGGCAGAAGCACCACGCAGTCCCTCCACAGCAAAGATCCGAAAAACTAAGCCAAACAGAGAATCAAACAATCCTGAAACCCTAGAACATCAAATGAAGAGATAAAGAACTCAGCCGAGCACCAAACGGAGTGAGAATACTGAAAGAGAATGGAGAGCGAGGAGAGACTCATGCAGAGGTCCCCTACCAGCTAACGCAGCGCAGATCCACCATCTTGGACTCCTATCCGAGACCAGCAAACAGGGGTACGAGAGAGCAGCCTCAGGGAGCGTCCAGCGGGAGACAAAACAGCCGGTAATTTGCGGTGTGCGCTTTCCCATCCCCCACCCCTCTTCACCCCAGCTCGGGCTCCTCTGCTTCCCGTGGCCGTGGTCTCTTGGCTGGGGGGCGCCGGCTGCTTGGATTCCGCGTACCTGGGCGGGCGGCTCTCTGGGTGCTGTTTGTTGGCTGCTGGTGTTGCTTTTTTTTTTTTTTTTTTTCCTCTGCTTCTTTTGATTCCCCGCTTGCCTCTCCCCGCCTCCCCCTCCTTTTGCTCGGGTGCCTGGCTCCGAGCGCCATCTTTGCTCTTTCCTGCGGGGCTGCAGGGCTCCATTCGAGTGTGCAGCTGCTTCCCGGTCTGGGCTGCCGCGCTGGTGGGATCCTGGGGCTTTTGTTCGTTTGTTCCTCTGCTTCCCACGGCCGCGGTCTTCTGGCGGGGGTGCGCCGGCTGCTTGGATTATGCGCGCCCAGGTGGGCGGCTCTCTGGGTGCTGTTTGTTGGCTGCTGGTGGTCCTTTTTTTTTTCTCTTTCTGCTTCTTTTGGTTTCTCACTTGCCTCTCGCCGCCTCCCCCTCCTTTAACTCGAGGGCCTGGCTCAGTGCGCCATCATTGCTTCTTCCTGAGGGGCTCCAGAGCACTGGCAATTTGTGATATACGCTTCCCCACTCTCTACCCTTCTTCACCCACACTCGGCCTCGTCTGCTTCCCGCTGACACCGTCTCTTGTCCAGAAACACCGATCAATCAATCAAGTTTTTTAAAATCAGATAAAACAAATGAAAGTTGCAAGAAGAATTCAATAGATACTGATTTCATGCTGTTTTTTTAAAGAGAATTTGCTCCAGATCTCATACCAGTTTTGCGAGATAATGTTCTGACACTTGCCAGCTGTGAGGATTGTATTTCAGATAAACAACTATGGTTCCATTTTAGTCCATCATACTACAGCTGCTGGGTAAAGAATAAATTTAGATTTCTTTAATAAGTCTTTTTCAAGGGAAAGGGTCATAAATGTTGAATGAATTAGTAATGTTTGTGTTAAAAAAGATTTTTCCTTTTTTGCACTTTGTCCTTCTTTCAAATATAGAAACAAACTAAAGTTTCAAATCTTTCTATACATTCAACGATCATACTGAGTTTACCATGAAAATAAAGAATGCATGTAAAAATACAGTCTGAAAGCTAAGGTGATGTATTTCAACCAGCAAGCAGTGACCCTCAGGTAATAAAATCAATAAAGAGATTTGTAATCACCTGTATTAAATGTAAAATAGTAGAATAGACAAATACATATATATATAAATATAAATAATTAGAGTATATTCTAAGTGGTAAGGATAAATATAGTTCCTGAAACTTTTGCTTTTTATATATTGTTACATATTTATAAATATTGTGTTTCATTTTTATTGTGGTCTTTTTTTAATTAAGGTACAATTACAAACAGAAAATCACACAGATCTTAAGTGGACGGCTCATTGACTTTTGAACAATCTGTACATTCATGTAATGAACACCTTAATCAAACTGTAGAGCGTTGTCATCACCCTAGAATCTTACCTCATGACACTTTCAAGTCCATCTACCTCTGCCTTCCACAGAGGCAATTACTGTTCTGATTTCTACATCCGTAGATTAGTTTTGCCAGTTCTAAAATGTCATATAAATGCAATGATACAGTATGTGCTCTTTTACTCTTCAATTTATTTTGGATTTACTTTGCTCTTTTTTGCTAGATTCTAAAAATGAGAGCTTAGAATATTCATATTTAGATCTTACTTTTTTCCAATATAAACATTTTTAGTTATCCATTTTCCTCATAGAATTGCTTTAGCTGCATCCCACAAAGTTTGCTGTGTTGTGTTTTCATTAGTCTTCATTTCAAAATCCTTTTCTGTTTTCCCTTTAGAATTCTTCATTGACTAATAGGTTGTTTGGAAGTATGTTAATTAATTTGGAAATAACTGGGGATTGTCTATATAATTTTTTAATTAATTACTTTTAATTTAATCATGTTGTCATCAGAATGCATACTCAGTAAGGTTTCAACTTTTGAAATGCATTGAAGCTTTTGTTATGAACCAGCATATAGTCTATATTAAAGAAGCTTCGTTGGCTTTAAATGATGTTCATGCTCCATCTGTTGGCTGTCCTGTGCTACATATTTCTGTTAGGTCAACTTGGTTCATTGTGCTGCTCCAGTAGTATATATATATATACCTGTTCCTCTGTCTGCTTATCCTGAAATTAATGAGACGGAAGCATCAAACTACAATTGTGAATTTTTCTATTTTTTTCCTCTTTAATCTACAAGTTATGTTTCTATTGTTAATTAAATGCATATTTAGAATCGTTATGTTGTGGTATGTATGTGAAGTTCTATTATTAGGTGCATGCACACCTTGTGATTTTTATAGTATTTCAAGTATTTTTTTAATTTCTTTTAGCACGCTTTGTATTGAAGTTATATCTGTCTCATATTAAGATATCATGTCTGCTTCTTATGATTAGGATTTTTATGGTATATCTCATTATAGCATTTTGATTGTGTCTTTATATTTAGAGTTCATCACTCTCACAAACAGCATATAGTTGTGTCTTTATTTATTGACGTATTTATGTCTCTAACTTTAAATTGGAATTATTAGCCCCTCTATATTGGTATAGTTGAGGTTGTTTGCCATTTTATTTGTTTTCTATCCTTTTCCTCTTTTCATTATACTTGTCATGTCTTTCTAGACTTATCTTGGATTGATTAATTTTTTAAATTCTATTTATTCTCATCTGAATTTTATCTATAATTGTGTTATTCTTTAGAGGCCATTCTATGTTGCAGTGTTCATTTTTAATTTATTACAACTTATAAATTAACATAAAGCTATTTCTAATATAAAAATCTCACAAGAGTATTCTATATCTCCTCCCATTATTTAAACCACTGACATATATTTTACTGAAACATGTTATACTACTCACATGAAAACGTTATTGTTTTGATTTAATAGGGAAAGCTCTTTCAAAGAAAATAGGTAAAAACAATAAATTGCAAAATATCTAGCACTTGGAATTATTTGTGATTCTCAGGTATACATGATTTTCTAATGCAGTTTCAAACGTCTCACTGATTGGCATGCCCCATATCCTTAAGTAGGCTTATATTCCCAAGCAGTGTTCATAATTGCCAGGAGGTGTTTCTATACCCTATATTTTTCAGCTTTCTATAGAGGATACAAGTTAACATCAAATCCCTAAATGCATATGTCCCTAAACCAAATCTTACTACAAACTGATTCTTCACATTTTAAGAAACCATTCAGATTATGGCAGTTCACACACACACACACATTCTCACACACACTTAGCACTTAGCACTATGTATTGACTTACATGTGGTTTGTGGGTTTTTTGTTTGTTTCTTTTGTTGAATATATGGTAGTTATGCTACCAAATTATTTTTTGTATGAAAGCGAAATAAGGACCCATAATAATTACAAGCATTCATTACTTTACTCAGTTCCAATATGGATGAAGTGTCAGTACAAGTATTTATTTAAATAACATCTATCCCCCAATACCATGGTTCAAAACTTCAGTTACCAAAATATGTTAACGTGGGGAATTCTATAAAATACAAACTTCATTTCTAGCTCTTCAGTCCATAAATAATTATATATATATATGTATATATATATATATATATATATATATATATATATATATATATATATATATATATATATATATATATATACACACACATATATATATATCTAGACATATAGCCAACCTGTGGTCTGGCAGAAACAGCTTCTCTAGCATTAGTACCAAAGTAAGTAATGGAGCCTTTTATAGCTGGTCTGCAGTAAAAGATAACATCATTTTTTCTTAGTCTCCCTGCTTTCAACCCTCATATTTTGCCCATTAATATATTTGCCTTTCAATAACATGGATTTTAGTATAGATACACCCAGATGTTAACTATTTCCAAATAAGAAACAATATTGAAATTCTTGTGACTTGTGCTAGCTTCCTATAGTTGCTGACTTTAATCTCAAGAAATAACTATATACTACTTTGAGAAGTGAACATGTCCAAAAAAAAGAAGTTCTGTTACAGGATGAAACTGAAAAACTAAGTAATATTTGTGAACAAAATTCAGTGAAAAGAGTTCTAGAACAACTTAAAAATCAATTTGTTTCAATAAAATGACTTTTGGTGGTAATGATCATTGTTTTGTATTTCAAAAATATTGAGTTTAGAAATCAGTTGTATGATCCTGCCATTGTATGTTTGTTTTTACTCATGTATTTTCAAATAACTGATTATCTACACTTTAATAAAAATTGTCCTTGGTGTAAGGGAAAAAAGAGTGATATATATCACTTTCAGAGTCTGTTGGTGATTGACCACAGTGCCTCTGTTACTCGGTTCACACACAGACAGCAAATCATGTATTTGTGTTGTCCCCTTGTCTCTCCGTGATAAACCCACTTAACATTTTACAAAAATGAATAATCAAAAGCCAGAACTGACCAAAATGATGAAAGTGTAGGAGGGAAATGGAAAGAGGTAACACTACAAGTGAAATTAAATTGAACATTAATGGAGTTATAGAGGCAGTAGTTGCCCATGGGAATGCTGACACCGCTGTAATTCAAGAGACTCAAGATACGCTGCCAGAGGAGCTTAGTGAAAGCTAAGTTATCAACATAAATAAGGTAAGTGGCTCGGATGAAAAGAATGGAGATGTTCCAAAGGAAGTGACATCACAAAAAAACTTCAAATTAAAGGAACTCTTGCATACATTTCACAATATTGAAAGCGTAAAGGATAAAATATAGGATGCTGATTCAAACTTAGAAGGTAGTAGGATAATTAACAACAGCATGGAAAAGATATTCTCAGTAATGTAAGGTATAAGATGAGAAAAAGGTGCCAAGCACTCTCAAAGTACATTTGATACTTTTTTTTTTTACAAATAAATAAAGCATTTTCTCAAAGTTTCTAATGTTTTAAATGACAGAATACTAAATAAAGTTTAGTTTTCCACTTTATACACTCATAGTCAACAATAAGAAAGTTTTAATGTTATGACAAAAACTGTTAAAGGCCAAACAAACAAATGTAATTGTTCCCTTTGATTATTAAGATCATTTAGTGAAGTTTCAGCTTGCACGGTCATTTTTCCAGTCCCACACTATTCATGAAAGTGAGGATCGACTGAGTTTACTAAATTATACCTTACTGTTTTAGTAACCAGAGTCTGAACGTATATTCCACATGACCAGTAAACATCATTCTGCCCTCTTACTACAAATCCACACAACATACCATGACTGCCAAACAACTCTATTTTAGATGTGTACTATGGTTCACAAAGTATAGAGGGTAGTACAGACAAAGCCTCATGAATTCTTTCCCATTCATAGAAAAATAAAGAGAAAGAAGTCAGAATAACTGCTCAATAATGTACAATTTACATGAGCAGGATACAGTATTCTTACAATCCTTAACCTAAATGAGAACAAAGGAATTCTTTTTTTTTAATCAGCAATGCATGGAAGTGCTGGAGTATGTATAAAGAAAAGAAGAGTGCTTTGTTTAACAAATTGTTTCAAATGGTATATGTTTATAGCCAACTATTTTTGTGTTCAAATAATACATTAGGCTGTATGCTAATGGACAAAAGAAAACCAGTGATTGTAACCCTGAAACACATACAGAAATGAAAATAATAGACTGTCCGGCAGTGCGGTTAGTTGCATATCTGAATCTGAGGCTATGTCAGCTGAGAATTCAACTATGCATATTTAAACACTTTATATAAAAGCATAGGTAAACTATGTATTAATGTTTATGATAATAAAGCATGCATGTAAGTAATGCATTCCACATAATTGCACAACTTGATAAGATAGCAGCCCTGGTGGGGCTCAGCAGCTAAAAGTCAGCAGTTCGAATCTACCAGCTTCTCCTTGGAAACACTATTGGGCAATTCTACTTTCTTCTATGGGGTCACTATGAATGAGTTGGAATCAACTCAACAGCAATGGGTTTTTGTTTTCTTTTGGTACACACAGAAAAGTAAAAAATAAATGAGTTATATGCACTCAACTTCTATGGTTTGATATTTCTATTTTTCAATAGTAATTTCAAATAGACATATCTGTCCATTCAAAACCATATAATAGACAGCATTATTATTTATACACTCTTTACTTGCTGTCATACAAAGATAAAGGTTGTATGTCATACTACAAAAGAGTTAATTCAATATACATATATAAGACCATCTCAGATTTTCAATATAATAGAGTATTATTACTTTTGATAGGCCAGTAAATTTCTTCAATGTAGTGAGTAACTTTCCATACACCACATACCAGTAAGAATCTAGGAGTTGAAATTTACATAATTCTCAACCCACTCAGACTTAAACATAAATTGGAAATTAATGCTTGTTCAAAGGGCAGCATAAAAGAAAATGCACCTAATGACTGTAGGATCTATATATTAGCTCTGCTTCCTCAGCGTGGCCCTATGCCCAGGGAGAATGTTTTCGAAGGTGCAGAGTGATCTTGTAGCTTCAGATGCAAACCACCACAGTATCTCTCACTGAGAGACTCTGTCTACCTTAAAGCCAAACAAAACCCTAAAATTGAACTTTTTGCCTATTGGTTTCATGTGCTTCTTCCCGTGGGCACATGCAGAATGCATTGATTTGTTTAGTTTAGAACATACAGTCTATGAAATCGGAAGTGTATGATCGACTGTGAGATAAACGTAGGGTGAAAAATACGCCCCATTTACCCAGGGAAGTTTCTGTTTTCACCTGATGTTCTAGTGTAATCATAGTGACTCTTTCACTCCCAAAATGTTCCAATTTGCAAAATAAATTAAATGGACACCCTAGAAAATGGAATCATTGTCCTAATTTTATTTTTAGTTTGTTCTTTACTGGTATGTAGAAAAACAACTGATGTATCTGTGTTGATCTCCTACCTTGCAGCTTGGTTGAATTCCTTGAGACTCTTTGAGATTTTCTATACATAGGATCATTTGTTGTTGTTTCTGTTAGGTGCTGTCAAGTTAGTTCCAACTCATAGCAACCCTATGTCCAACAGAACGAAACACTGCCCAGTCCTGTGCCATCCTCTTGATCATTGTTATGCTTGAGCCCATTGTTAGCAGCCACTGCGTCAAGCCATCTCACTGAGGGCCTTCCTCTTCTTCACTGACCCTCAACCTTACCAAGCATGATGTCCTTCTCCAGGGACTGGTCCCTCCTGATAACATTACAAAGTATGTGAGACGAAGTCTCAACATCCTTGCTTCTAAGTAGCATCCTGGCTGTACTTCTTCCAAGACAGATTTGTTTGATCTTTTGGCAGTCCACGGTATATTCAATATTCTTCACCAACACCATAATTTAAAGGCATCAATTCTTCTTCGATTTTCCTCATTCATTGCCCAGCTTTTGCATGCATATGAGATGGCTGAAAATACCATGGCTTGAGTCAGGTGCACCTGAGTTCTTAAAGTGACATCTTTGCTTTTTAACACTTTAAAGAGGTCTTTTTCAGCAGACTTGCTCTATGCAATGCGTCTTTTGATTTCTTAACTGCTGCTTCCATGGATATTGATTGTGTATCCAAGTAAAATGAAATTCTTGACAACTTCAATCTTTTCTACGTTTATCATGATGTTGATAATTGGTCCAGTTGTAAGGATTTTGGATATCTTTATGCTGAGTTGTAATCCATACTGAAGGCTGTGGTCATTGATCTTCATCAGTAAGTGCTTCAAGTCCTCTTCACTTTCAACAAGCAAGGTTGTGTCATCTGCATAATGCAGGTTGTTAATGAGTCTTCCTCTAATCCTGACGTCATCTGTGAATATCCATAACCCATAAAACCCAACCCATCACCGTCAAGTCAATTCTGATTAAAATTCTGATTAATAGCAACCCTATAGGCCCTGGTAGCGCAGTAGTTAAGAGCTAGTCTGCTAACAAAAAGGTCAGCAGTTTGAATCTACCAGCCACTCCTTGGAAACCCTATGGGGCAGTTCTACTCTGTCCTATAGGGTCACTATGAGTCAGAATTGACTCAAAGGCAATGGGTTTTGTTTTCTATAGGACAGAGCAGAACTTCCCCATAGGGTTTCCAACGATGTAAATCTGTACAGAAGCAGATTGCCACATTTTTCTCCCGCGGAGCGGCTGTTGAGTTCAAACCACCTACCTTTCAGTTAGCAGCTGAGTGCTTTAACCACTGCACCGCCAGGGCTTCTTGTAAGGCTGAGATAGAATTAGTAATTTGTAAAAGTCAAACCATTGGTGAATGAATGCACCAAGACTCAAATGTAAAATAGATTTGCAATTCCAAGTTTATCACTTATTATTAGTGTCATCTTCAGAAATTTACTCATTTTGTATCTTTTTTATCGTCTGTAAAATGTAGACAAATTATTACATAAAATAAATCATTTAGATCATTTCAGATAATTCCCTACAAGTAGTTAGTGTTGAAAATTAAGCTGTTCTTATCATGGTAATTGCTACTAGCAGCGTTACTATCATTTTAAATACTGTTGTTGTTTTTGTTAGGTGCCGAAGAGTCAGTTCCAACTCGTAGCAACCCTGTGTACAACAGAATGAAACACTGCCCATTCCTGCACCATCCTCATGATCATTGCCATGCTTGAGCCCATCATTGCCGCCGCTGTGTCAATCCATCTCATTGAGGGTCTTCCTCTTTTTCACTGACCCTCTACTTTACTAAGCATGATGTCCTTCTCCATGGACTGATACCTCCTGATAACATGTGCAAAGTATGTAGGATGAAGTTTCACCATCCTAGATGCAACAATTATTTCAGTGTACATTTTACAGTGCAATATAATAGTATAGTATTGTTACAAGAAATACATTTTTACATCTTTTGTATATTATTAAGTTGGGCCACAATCACCTGAATTTTTAAAATGAAAATATCTAACTATAACGTTCCTGGCATTAAAGGAAAAATAAAGAAAATCAATCTGTTTCAATGTTTAGCTTATCTAATATAATATTGAATATACCATGGACTGCCGGAAGAATGAATAATTCTATATGGGAAGAAGTACAGCCAGAATGCTTCTTAGAAGGGAGGATAGTAAAACTTCGTATCACTTACTTTGGACATGTTATCAGGAGGGGCCAGTCCCTGGAGAAGGGCATCATGCTTGGTAAAGTAGTGGGTCAGCAAAATATAGGAAGATCTTCTATGAGATGGACTGACATAGTGGCTGCAACAATGGGCTCAAATATAGCAATGATCATGAGGATGGTGCAGGACTGGGCAGTGTTTAGTTCTGGTGTACGTAGATTGGCTATGAGTTGGAACGGACTTCAGTGCACCTAACAACAGCAAACAAACAATAATTTAATAGTGGTGCAGCTATTTCTAAATGACTAGAAATAGTGGATTATTCTGATCATCTATTAGTGCAACTGAAGTGTTCTATTATTGTATAACTATTTTTTATTACCTTACCCTAAGTTATTGTTGAAAACATATGGAGAAATATTGTGCCACATCTTGCAATCTTTGAATAATTCTGACCACTTTCAATCTTCATTTATTCTTAGCTAACTAATTTAAACAAACATATTTTAAAGGCATAAAAAATGATATACAGAAGGCCCCTGGGTTATGAACGTTCAACTTACGGACAACTTGTACTTGCCCTTTAATGTTATATAAATTTGCCTTCACTTTGAAATGACTGAACCTACCCCTACTCACAACAAAGTCTTCATCACAATCACCTTCACCTGCTGTACGTGCAGCTTTCAAATCATTGAAAAGACTTTGAGCATTTCCTTGCACTAAAGTAAGGCTAAATGAGAGCCGTATGCACCTGTTCTGATTTCCTACAAATTCAACTTAAAGACACAATTAGGAACGGATCTCATTCATAACCCAGTGACTGCCTACATAACTATGTCATTCTTTTCCTACATTTACACACTTTAGTGTTAAAATATAAATCTATTTCAACAATATGGGTGCATTTTGTTTTTTTACTTTAATGGCTAAATCACAATCATTACAAGCCCCCAGAAAATGTGAAGACTTTTTCTTTGTTGGCCAGTATCATGCTCTTGATATACTTTAATTTGATTTTGAAGTCACTATTCTGTGCACTGGTAAATTACTAAAGATAAAGACCTGTTTTCATGAAGATCTTGTTTACAGAGGTCTAGGGTCACTATGAGTTGGAATCGACTCGATGGCAATGGGATTGGTTATTTTTTGGTCAGTTATATGCTTATTTTCATATCTTATTTTTCAAATTTTTTTTCAACATATTTTCTTTTCCACTTTTATTGTATACATATACGGTGAATTAATGTAGTTTCATATAGATGCTGTGAAAATCATAGACTCAAAGATTCTATTAGAAATATTTTTAGTTTTATGATTTCATATTTCAGAGTACAAACACGACACTTTTAAACAATATTAGTAAAAAATATATATATAAGTATACGTTATTGGAGCTATCACATATCCTATTATGTATATTGCAATCAGATCACCTTTTGCTATGATGAAAGTATTTTAGAGTAAACATAGAGCAAAACTGAAAGCAGTTTTGTTTTGTAGCCAAATTATTATTGTCTTCAGCTTGTCAATTGCAATTTCTTCTTAATCTGTTGTTTTCTCAGACTTTATCTGTACCTTCTATTTCTTGTAATTATTTGATTTAATGGAAAGAATATGTGTAATCTGAGAAACTCATTTTTCTTTTTATTCCAAACCAGTACAAATAGTAATTTGGGAACATTAGTATATTATCTAAGAAGGGCTGGTGATACAGAGGTTAGAGTGCTTGGCTGCTAACGGAAAGGTTGACAGTTCAAACCCATGACCACTCTGTGGGAGAAAGATGTGGCAATCTGCTTCCATAAAGATCTTAAAAAATTCCAAAGCCTGGAGTTCTGGCAAAATGGCGCTCTAGGCAGAAGCACCACGCCATCCCTCCACAGCAAAGATCTGAAAAACTAAGCCAAACAGAGAATAAAACAATCTTGAAACCCTAAAACATCAAATGAAGAGATAAAGAACTCAGCCAAGCACCAAATGGAGTAAGAAAACTGACAGAGAACGGAGAGCAAGGAGAGATTCATGCAGAGGTCCCCTACCAGGTAACGAAGCGCAGATCCACCATCTTGGACTCCTATCAGAGACCAGCAAACAGGGGTACAAGAAAGCAGCCTCATGGAGCATCTAGTGGGAGACAAAACAACCGGTAATTTGCGGTGTACGCTTTCCCACCCCCCCAACCCCTCTTCGCCCCGGCTCGGCCTCCTCTGTTTCCCGTGGCCACAGTCTCTTGACTGGGAAGTGCTGGCTGCTTGGATTCCACACACCCAAGCGGGCGGCTCTCTGGGTGCCATTAGTTGGCTGCTAGTGTTGCTTTTTTTTCTGCTTCTTTGGATTTCTCACTTGCCTCTCGCCACCTCCCCCTCCTTTCACTTGAGTGCCTGGATCCGTGCGCCACCTTTGCTTCTTCCTGAGGGGCTGCAGAGTGCCAGCAATTTGTGATATACGCTTTCCCACTCTCTACCCTTCTTCACCCACACTCGGACTCCTCTGCTTCCCGCGGACACAGTCTCTTGTCCAGAAACACCAGCCCGCACTAGCTGGCTTTCTGAGTGCCATTTGTTGGCTGCTGGTGTTGCTTTTTTTTTTTTCTTTTTCTGCTTCTCTGGATTTCTTGCTTGCCTCTCGCCACCTCCCCCTCATTTTGCTCGAGTGCCTGGCTCTGTGCACCATCTTTGCTTCTTCCTGAGGGGCTGTGGAGCTCCATTCGAGTGTGGAGCTGCTTCCTGGTCTGGGCTACCGCTTTGGTGGGATCCCGGGGCTTTTGTTCGTTTTGAATTGTTTCTTTGTTTTCTTTTCCTTTTCCTGAGTTGGAAGCCCTTTCTGGCCAGGCGCAGCTGCGTGGCAAGGAACTCCCCTTCAGTTTCCAGAGACGTGTAGAGGGATACCCAAGAGCATTTCTTTTCTCGTTAGTTTTTTTTTTTTTCCCTGTTTTTTGGGGAGGATGGTTTGTTCTTTTTTTTTTTTTTTATTTGTTTTGTTTTCTTTTCCCTCTTTTTCCCTTTTTATGTTTCTTCATTGCTCAGTTTCTCGTCTCTCTATATCTTCCTTCTCTTTCTGATCCCTGAATACCAGGCGTTGTATACCTCTGCACCTTCTAGCCAGGCCATACTGTGACACCTGAGAGCAACTTCCCCAGACCTCACAGCTGCATCGGTGGGATCCCTGGGAACTTTGCGGTCATTTAACCTTTCTGATTTTTATTTATTCATTCTTTTCCTTTCTTCCTCTTCCCCTTTCTGTTTTTCTCCATTTCCTAGTCTCTCATCTCTCCATTCCAACGGCAAGCTCCCCTAGCATTCTTTTTTGTTTGTATGTTTTTGGCTTCTGCTCCTCTTTCCTCTCTCCCATATCCATCTTAGCTCCACACATAACAATCTCCCCACTGCATCCTGCCTATCTGAACCGTGCACTTCACATCACACCACCAAGCAGTACAGGCATGGCCTACTGGAACCTGGCCTGCACTGATTACTGACCCGTCCTGGTGGCTGTAGTAAGTTCCACAAACAACCTGTCCCAGTAACTCCTCTTCAGCTAGACCTGCCCTGCTGTACCATATCTGAGTGACTGACCCTGGAAGTTGGAGAAGGAGGTGAAAAGTATTGAGCGCACAGATGAGCAAACAACACAGAACTCACAGTCTGCCTGCTCAGACATAGTCAATTTTTTTTTTTAAAAGGGACAAAACAAACAAATCTAAAATCAATAAATGAGAAAAAATAACTACTGAATGCCCCGAAAACAGCAGGCAATATCAAAACATTTACAAAAACAGTACAGGATGGTTCCAGTAGGTGTCCAAAATAAAACACCAGATGGCTCTCCTGTGGGAGAAAATGCACTAGAAGTACCTTATAGGGAATTCAAATCTCTAATACTTGGAACTCTCCAAGAACTGATGCAAAAAGCTGACAAACATGAGGAAAAAAATAGACAAATTCATGGAAAATATAGACAAAAAATTGGAAGAATTCAGGAAGATGATGCAGGAACAAAATGCCAAAATAAATTCACAACTAGAAATTACACAAAAACAACAATTAGAAATCCAAAAGATAAACAACAAGATTTCAGAAATGAATGATGTCATAGAAGGGCTGAGAAGCAGATTTGAAACCGGGGAAGACAGGATCAGTGGAAGTGAAGACAAACAGTTGGATATAACTCTGTTTCAGGAAAACTCAGAAAAAAGAACAAAGAAAAATGAACAGACCCTGAGAGTTATGTGGGACACAATCAAAAGCAGAAATTTACGAGTCATTGGCATTCCAGAACAGGGGGAGAAAACAGACAACACAGAGAGGATCATTGAGGAACTGCTGACAGAAAACTTCCCCAATATCATGAAAGATGAAAAGCTGGCCATCCAAGAAGCTCAACGAACCCCATATAGGAGAGACCCCAAAAGACAATCACCAAGGCATATCATATTCACACTCGCCAAAACCAAAGACAAACAAAGAATCCTGAGAGCAGCTTGTAAAAAACAAGAAGTCACATACAGAGGAGAAACAATAAGAGTAAGCTCAGATTATTCGGCAGAAACCATGCAGGCAAGAAGGCAGTGGGATGACATATATAAAATTTGAAAGAAAAAAACTGTCAACCACGAATAATATATCCTGTAAAACTCTCGTTCAAATTTGATGGTGAAATTAGGTCATTTCCAGATAAACAGAAATTAAGGTAATATGTAAAAGTCAAACCAAACTTTCAAGAATTATTAACGGGAGTGCTTCAATCTGAGTACAAACAGCTTCAGCCCTCAGGCAGGACCTAAGACAGAGGATCGTATGAGCCAGATACCAATCTAGGAAATTAACTCTCGAGGAATATCCAAAACCAAAAGAAATACAACAGGGAATCAGAGCAGTCAATCGATGGATGACAACAACATCAAAACAATGAAAGAGGGAATAAACGGCATAGGTATAGAACCTTCTAATGGAGAGGAAGGCAAAGCGATACCAAGTAAGGGTAGACTGCTTCAAACTCAGAAACATAAGGGTAAAATTCATGGTAACCACAAAGAAAGTTGACAAACCAACTCATAAAGATGAGAAACATAAAGTCTCAGCTAAAACAAAACCTACAAAAACAAAAGAAATGAACACAAAATCCAAAAACAAAAGTAACTCAGCACAAGAGAGTAAGAAGAACAAAGAAAACTTCAGCACCACAAAAAAAACCACTACAAAATGACAGCAACAAACTCACATCTATAAATAATTACACTGAATGTAAATGGACTCAATGCACCCGTAAAGAGATGGAGAGTGGCAGAATGGATAAGAAAACAGGATTCATCAATATGCTGTCTACAAGAGACACACCTTAGAAACAAAGATGTGAATTTATTAAAAATCAAAGGTTGGAAAAAAATATATCAAGCTAACAACTACCAAAAAAGAGCAGGAGTGGCAATTCTAATCTCAGATAAAATAGACTTTAAAACAAAATCTACCATAAAAGACAAAGAAGGACACTATATAATGATTAAGGGGACGATCCATCATGAACACATAACCATAATAAACATCTATGCACCCAATGACAGGGCTCCAAAATACATAAAACAAGCTCTAACAGCACTGAAAAGAGAAATGGACAGTTCCACAATAATAGTAGGAGACTTCAACACACCACTCTCAGTAAAGGACAGAACAACTAAGAAGAAACTCAGCAAGGATACAGAAGACCTAAAAGGCACAATCATCCAACTGGACCTCAAAGACATATACAGAACACTCCATCCAACCACTGGAAAGTACACATTCTTTTCCAATGCACATGGAACGTTCTCCAGAATAGACCACACCTTAGGCCACAGAGCAATCCTCAACAAGATCCAAAACGTTGAGATAATTCAAAGTATCTTCTCTGACCACAATGCCATCAAGGAGAAATTAACACTAGAAAGAGCAAGGAAAAAAAAAATCAACTACATGGAAACTGAATAATACCATGCTTACACATCAGTGGGTAATAGAAGAAATCAGAGATGGAATCAAAAAATTCCTAGAATCAAATGAGAATGAAAATGCATCATACCAAAACCATTGGGACACAGCAAAGGCAGTCCTCAGAGGACAATTTATAGCAATAGATGCACATATCAAAAAAGAAGAAAGGGACAAAATCAAAACATTAACTACAGAACTCAAACAAATAGAAAGAGAACAGCAAAAAAAGCCTACAACCACCGGAAGAAAGGAAATAGTAAAGATCAGAGCAGAAATAAATGAAACGGAGAACAGAAAAACAATAGAAAGAATCAACAAAACCAAAAGTTGGTTCTTTGAAAGAATCAACAAAATCGACAAACCACTGGCCAGAATGACAAAAGGAAAACAGGAGAGGACACAAATAAACCAAATAAGAAATGAAATGGGGGACATTAAAACAGACGCATCTGAAATAAAAAGGATTAGAACAGAATATTATGAGAAACTATACTCCAACAAATTTGAAAACCTAGAGGAAATGGATAAAATTCTAGAAACACACAGCCTACACAAACTACTACAAAGTGATGTTGAAAATCTGAAAAGACCCATAACAGGAGAAGAGATGGAAAAGGTAATAAAAAAAACTCCCAACCAAAAAAAGCCCTGGCCCAGATGGCTTCACTGGAGAATTCTACAAAACATTTACAGAAGAGCTTGTACCAGTACTACTCAAGCTATTTCAGAGCATAGAAGAGGAAGCAACACTTCCAAATTCATTCTATGAAGCCAGCATAACGCTGATACCAAAACCAGGCAAAGACATCACAAAAAAAGAAAATTCAGACCAATATCTCTCATGAATATAGATGCAAAAATTCTCAACAAAATTCTAGCCAATAGAATTCAACAACATATCAAAAAAATAATACACCACGACCAAGTAGGATTCATACCAGGTATGCAAGGATGGTTTAACATTAGAAAATCAATCAACGTAATCCACCACATAAATAAAAGGAAAGAAAAGAATCACATGATCATCTCAATTGATGCAGAAAGGGCATTTGACAAAGTCCAACACCCATTCCTGATAAAAGCTCTCAATAAAATAGGTATAGAAGGGAAATTTCTCAACCTAATAAAGGGCATCTATGCAAAACCAACAGCCAACATCATTCTTAATGGAGAGAGGCTGAAAACATTCCCCTTGAAAACAGAAACAAGACAAGGATGCCCTTTATAACAACTCCTATTTAACATTGTGCTGGAACTTCTAACTAGAGCAATAAAGCAAGAGAAAGAAATAAAGGGCATCCAAATTGGTAATGAAGAAGTTAAACTGTCCCTGTTTGCAGATGATATGATACTATACCTAGACAACCCTAAAGACTCCACGAGAAATCTACTGGAACTAATAGAAAGATTCAGCAGAGTGGCATCATACAAGATAAATATTCAAAAATCAGTTGGATTCCTATACACCAGTAAGGAGAATGATGAAAAGGAAATCAGGAAAACAATACCATTTTCAATAGCCACTAAAAAGATAAAATACATTGGAATAAATCTGACCAGGGATGTAAAAGACCTATACAAAGAAAACTACAAAACACTACTGCAGGAAACCCAAAGGGATCTACATAAATGAAAAAATATACCATGCTCATGGATAGGCAGACTCAACATTGTGAAAATAGCAATTCTACCTAAAGCAATTTACAAATACAATGCAATCTCGATCCAAATACTAGCAACATACTTCAAAGAGATGGAAAAACTAATCATTAACTTTATATGGAAAGGGAAGAAGCCCCAAATAAGTAAAGCACTACTGAAGAAGAATAAAGTTGGAGGACACACACTACCTGACTTGAGAACCTACTATACAGCTACAGTAGTCAAAACAGCCTGGTACTGGTACAACGATAGATACATTGACCGATGGAACAGAATTGAGAACCCATATGTAAATCCATCCACCTACAGTCACCTGATCTTCAACAAGGGCCCAAAGTCCATCAAATGGAGAAAAGACAGTCTTTTTAACAAATGATGCTGGCAAAACTGGATATCCATTTGCAAAAAAATGAAACAGGACCCATACCTCACACCATATACAAAAACTACTTCAAAATGGATCATAAACCTGAATATAAGGCCTAAAACTATAAAGTTCATAGAAGAAAAAATAGGGCCAACATTTCAGGCCTTAATACATGGCATTAACAGGATACAAACCATAACCATCAACACACAAAACCCAACAGATAAGCTAGATAAGTGGGATCTTCTAAAAATCAAACACCAATGCTCTTCAAAAGACTTCACCAAAAGAGTCAAAAGAGAACCTACAGACTGGGAAAAAATTTTTGGACAGTACAAGTCAGACAAAGGTCTAATCTCCATAATCTACAAGAAAATCCAACACCTCTACAACAAAAAGACAAATAATCCTATTAAAAAATGGGCAAAGGAAATGAACAGACACTTCACCAAAGAAGACATTCAAATGGCCAACAGACACAGGAGGAAATGCTCCCGATCACTAGCCATTAGAGAAGTGCAAATTAAAAACACAGTGAGATACCATCTCACCGTGGCATTACTGGCACGAATCAAAAACACTGGTTATAGCAAATGTTGGAGGGGCTGCGGGGAGATGGGAACTCTTATGCACTGCTGGTGGGAATGCAAAAGGATACAACCATTTTGGAAAATGATATGGTGTTTCCTCAGAAAGCTAGAAATAGACATACCATTCGATCCAGCAATCCCACTCCTAGGAATATAGCCTAGAGAAATGAGTCGTCACTTAAATAGACATATGCACACCTATGTTCATGGCAGCATTGTTCACAGTAGCAAAACAATGGAAACAACATAGGTGCCCATCAACAGATGAATGGATAAACAGACTATGGTACATACACACAATGGAGTACTATGGAACGAGAAAGAACAACAATGAATCTGTGAAGCATCTCATAACATGGATGAAACTGGAGGACATTATGCTGAGTGAAATAAGTCAATCACAAAAGGACAAATATTGTATGAGACCTCTATTGTAAAAACCCATGAAAAAGTTCACGCACAAAATGTAACAATTTTTGTTGGTTACCAGGGATCGGAGGGGTGGGGGGGGGGAATACTAAATAAGCAATAGATAAGTAGTATCTTGGGTGAAAGGTGAGACAGTACAGAATACAGGGGAAACTAACACAACCTGTACAAGGAAAGCTCATGGAAGCCCCATAGACACATACAAACTCCCTGAGGGACTGAATTGCTTGTTGGAGGGCTATGGGGACAATGGTCTTGGGGAACATCTAGCTCAATTGGCATGACACAGCTTATAAAGACAATGCTCTACATTCTACTGGGGTGAGTAGTGTCTTGGGTCTTAAAAGCCTGTGAGCGGCCATCTAAGATACTCCACTGGTCTCATCCCTTCGGGAACAAGGGAGAATGAAGAGAACAGGATACAAGGAAAAGATTAGTCCAAAGGACTAATTGTCCACAGCTACCAAGGCCTCCACCGGACTGAGTCTATTACAGCTAGATGGTTCCCGGCTACCACTGTTAACCGCTCTGACCAGGATCACCACAGAGGGTTCTGGACAGAGCTGGAGAAGGATGTAGAGCATAATTCTAACTCACAAAAAAAAAAAAAAGAACAGATTTACTAGCCTAAAGGAGACTGGAGAAACCTCGAGAGTATGGCCCCCAGACACCCTTTTAGCTCAGTGGTGAAGTTACCTCCGAGGTTCACTGTTCAGCCTGGGAGTGGACAGCCCGGGAAAACCAAATGAGTCTAACGAGGTACAGGAGTCCAGTGACAAGGGCCAGCAGGCAGAAGGGGAGAAGGAAGCTGATGATAGGGAACCCAAGGTTGAGTAAGGATATTGTTGATGTGTTGTGAGATTGTTAACCATTGTCATAGGGTAACATTTGTAGTAACTGTTCAATGAGAAACTATTTTGTTCTGTAAGCCTTCATCTTAAGTGAGAATAACAGCACAATTGGAAGAGCGTAGTCAATGTCACTGAACTGTGTATTTAGAAATTTTTGAAACGTTATATCTTTGGCTATGTGTATTTTCACCAAAAGAAAAAAAAAGGTTGAGAATTTAGAGGGTTAAAATGTTGTTGGGTTGTTAACCAATGTCACAAAACAACATGTGTACTACTGTTTCATGAGAAACTATTTGTTCTGTAAGCCTTCACCTGAAGTACAATAAAAGAAAAAAAAGATATTAGAAGATGTTTTATGGATTTTTCCATTGAACTTCATTTAATTTAAAAAAAGTAAAATTAAGTTAAAATAATCAAGTAATAATATTTATTATTGAGTTTTCAGTGCTTTCTTACAGAATGAAAGATCATGGATGTGTAATTCCAAGTAGTTTTAAGTATTTGATACACTTCTTATATACAGGTGTGAAAAGATAAATGAAAATCTTTCTGATTTACGCTAAGTAAATGTTCATACTGACTTTAGATTTTTTTTTCTGTTTCAATTTTTGATGCTCACATGCTTATAAATAAGTGATTCTTATCATTTCCCCCTAACAATGTGTCTTTTATATGGAACTGTTTCATATTCAATGGTGGTGTTATTTGCTGGATATGCTCTATATGTGTAGGTGAAACTAGATAATTTAATATATGAAAAATAACTATATCCATAGATGTTCAAGGAAGATGATTTGGCTAGCATTATGGGTTTTTTTTTGCTCCTACTTCACAGTTAATTCATTGTTTGAATTTGTATTCTCCTTAAGGATCTATTCCCGGTTTGTTTTTACAGATTTCACATGATCATACTTTATATGTGGTACTTTCTTAGTAACAGAATTATATAACTCAGACTTCCTTAAGCTTCTAGTCCACCCTCCTGATGTTAGATGTTAATGAAAATTCCAGATGTTTTATGTTTACATACATATATTTTTATATACATATAGATACAGATATAGATACCAGATGTCAACTAATTTTCACTGTGGCAAAGTAAAACGTGCAGCTGGGAGTTAAACAGGGCATTGATTCAAGCGTTTGTTAATCCCATATTTGTTGAGCATCACTTATGGATTTGGCACTCTGCTAGACACTAAGGGTAGTGAATAAAATAAACAAAGTGCCTGGATCCATTACAGTTTTCTAATTCATATTTCTTTCAATTTTGAAAACAAAATTTAACTTCTCAAAAACTCAAAGACATTTAAAACTACTCAGGTAATGCTGTCATATATACAGGGCTGATGGCGCAGTGGTTAAGAACTACAGCTGCTAACCAAAAGATTGGCAGTTCGAATCCACCAGCTTCTCCTTGGAAACCCTATGGGGAATTTCTGCTCTGTCCTATAAAATTGCTATGAGTTGGAATCAACTCGATGGCCAAGAAAATAATTAGCTGAGCAGAGAGTTCATAAACAGTCCAAAGTATTTGGTAGTTGCAATGAATTCTATAGGGAGAGAGTAACAAAAAACAATTGGCAAGGTGAGATGCCAAGCCAGAGAACTAGATAGAAGTAAAATCATGACATGGATTTTGTGCCACAGAAAAGAGTCTAGACATGATTCTAACATGCAATTTGTTGCCATGATTTTTTTTAGTTTTTCTTTTTTTTTATGGAAGAACAAAAGCAAAATAGTATTTTAGAAAAGAAGAATAATTTGAAAGGGTCTAAGACCGAAGACAGTTGCTACTGTGATGCCTGAGGTAGGCAATACTGAGTTTGGTGCAGTGCAGTTAGAGAAAAGGAGATGTATGTGGGAGGCTGCGGAGAAAAAAAGAAAGAAGTTGGCCCTGCTTTCAGAATGAGAAAGAAATGTTGTCTGGCTTAGGAGGTTAGACAGATGGTAGAGTCATAACTTTGGCTATAACTTAGAATTGGCAGGTTGGGAAAAGAGAAAGATGAATTCAGTGTCAAACTGTTGTATTTTTAGTGTGTTATCACATAAACATATGCATAAACAGTTCAAAAGAGAGAGGTTGGAAATACTGATTTGGAAGGTATCTCTACAGAGAACAATAGACTCCATATAAGAATGAGAAACCTGAGAAGTTCCAAAGAGAATCGTGAGGAAACTCCAATTTTAAGGGCAAGGATAGTAAAAGTGGAATAAGAGACAGGCAATAACACAAAAGAATCACAACTAGCGGAGAATTGCAATAGGAGCAAGGAATCGGTCAAGAGTATTAAATGAGAAAAATAGGGTAAGATGGTGACTAATATAACTCGTTGTAATTACCAATATCACCAATTATTTGTGACCCTTGCCAGATAAATTTAAGTGGAGTAGAGGGGATAGAAATCAGACTGAAGTAGAATAAAGAGATATAAATAAGCATCAAAGATTTACAGATGGTTTTCGTGAATATTATTTGGAGGATTTTGAGTATAATGGCAAATAGAGATTGGGACCCAGGTAGAAGAGATACTTTCTCTGCTGTTATTATCATTACTTTTACACAATAGAGATCATTTACAAGCATTTAAAAAGAATTGACTATGCCAGCAAAAGTTTTTGTAGGTTCAACAATTTATACAGAATACATTAAAGGTACTTTTCTTATTTTTTTCTAGTATAAATGTTTCTAAATGGAACTGCCAAATATCACGTTTATTGTCCTGCTGGATCAGTGCATCAATAAACTCACTATATATTGTCCTGCAGACTATACTTGGTGGCTTGACTGATGTTTTGCTTTTCATTTTTTTATTGTTACAAATATCCTTTGTTCCTCATTCTATGTGTGTGTGTCAGAGAGAGACAGTTGTGGGTGGATCTGTTAGAGGGTGGGGACAGAATTTGTGTGAATGTGTATTTACAAGCTTGTGTGACTGAGTGTGAGGAAGGGATAAAGGAAAAGCAGGTAGATTATCCAATAGGCAAGGTAAGCACAGTGCTTACCTTTCTTGCCAGATCACCTGTACTGAAATTGTTCACTACGGATTAGTACATAAGCCCAGGTAAGCCTGTACGTATCTTGCTTACTGGGCCATTCGTCCCTGTCAGGGATTGTAAATGTGAAAAGAGGCTTTGATTCTGTAGGAAGGTGCTGTGGAGTTGAGAGAGAGACAGATGCCAGCCCTACCTAGAAGCAGAATCTTTGATGTGAAAAAATGTGAAATTTTTCACTACAGATGATCTGGCATTCAAGGTAAGCCCTGTGCTTACCTTGTCTGTTGGATAATCTGCTCCTGGGGAAAACGTAAAAAAAAAAAAAGTAGGTTAGTTTAGGGTAGGTGAGTGCCATCTTCACTTTAAGTGAGAGAGGGAGAAAGAAGGAATGGGAATCAGAGAGGGAAGATTAGGAGATCAGACACAGGGAGATTAGTCAACCTGAATGCTCGTGTGGAGTGTGAGGCAGTGGGAGCTTGAAGGACAATATGGGACTATGCTGAACAGTATGTAAGTGGGAGTTCCTGTGTCTCTGTGATTGGGTGGGTATTTACGAGGTATGAGGGTTCCTATGTTGCATGTGGGAATATTTGAATATGGAAATATCTGTATGTCTGAATGTGAATGTGAGTGAGAGAGAGGGACTGCGGTGGAGGCCAGAAGGTTGGGAGCATGGCTGGGAGGAGGCAGGCAGGAGGGAGTTCCCTAATGACTGTCTCCAGGACTGAGATGAACTATTCTGATAAATCATATCTCTATTTTAGAGATTTATGTTAATCTTTTCTAGCTAAAATTTTAGGAAAGAATTTTCTAAAGTGATTTGAGGAATAAAATCAACTCAAAAATGAAAAAAGAGGAAAAACAAGCTAGAGTTAAACATAACATTATTTTTATTAATACTAAATCCAATTCAAAAAGTATGTGCCCTCTTGGCACTATGAATATAAATTGCGATGAATAAAAAAAATGATATAGAATAATAGAATGTAACAGAGCCATGGGAAAGGCATAGAGCAGTGCATATAGTTAAACAGGATGGTCAAGATAAGTCTCATCATCAAGATAAGAGAAAGTGACATTTGAGCAAAGATATTAGAGTTATGTGAGAAATCATGACATACAGAAAACCTCTGACTACAACATTCTGATGCATGTTGAATAAATATTTTGTACCAACATCATCAAACATAAATCATAAGTGAACTTAGAGTTGTAAAAATCTTATTTTTATCGAGATAGCAATACTAACTTGCTTTAAGCACACGTGTTTCAAACATATATGTTTGTGTGTATATGTGTATAATATTATACTCGCTTAATTCCTCCTCCGGGTATATTCACAAATAGCGTTTTAAGAGAGTCTAACAAATCAATAACCTAGCAGTCATGATTATGCAAGTGCAATTTGAATTTACCTAACTTAAACTTGTTTTGAATATTTATCATGGATTTTTATAATGCACGAATTGCAGCTGCCAAATGGAAGCCAAAACATATACACAAAACAAAGCCTTGGGACTCTTGGTTTCATCTGTGTTATAATGTGTTAATTGCTATAAACCAGATTGGAAAAATTCTCCACTTTCAAAAACCTGTCTAAGCCGTTGCTACTGAGTCAATTCTAACTCATAGCCACCCTGTAAGGCAGAACAGAACTGCCCCATAGGGTTTGCAAGGAACCGCCAGTAGATTTGAACTGTCGACTTTTTGGTTAGCAGCCAAGCCCTTAACCACTGCACCACCAGGATTCCAAACTGTTTAAAGTACCTAAGAATGAAAGAAAATATGTCATGAATGAACAACTTCTTGCTGTTTAATTAAGTTATTTTGAAAAATATTAGGATGTGCTTAAAATACTGGTCAACTCATTTGAGTTACGTTTTTTGTATTTTGTATTTTCCTTTTATTGTGATGTATATATATGTAACAAATGATGTTGAAAAGGTAAATGATTTGTTCATTAGAGATATTTTATGACAAGTCTGAAAGTGTACTATCAGAAACTTTTAAGAAGGATCTTGAAAGAGCTGTAGGCAAACATGGAGTGGGGGGACAATGTTTTAAATGGGAAGTTTCCTATACAAATGATAACTGGAAGCAATCTGTTGCAGGCTGAATCCAGAACACACATGAATAAATTTTCAGTTGCAATTCTAATTGTAATGTTGCTAGTATGTTATATTATCTATGCAACACATCCATCAATTAAACCCAAAATTCAAAAGGAATAAGAAAACGTAATAAGTAGAAGGGTGTGATTGAAGACTAAAACAAAATGAAGAATAGAAGAAGATGGAGTAAGGCATCTGTTATTGAGCCTATAACCTAAATGAATTTGTCAGAGCAATGCAGTCTATGTGATTCCGGACTTCAGGCATGCTACACGAAGCTGATATAGGGCTCTATACGCCATGGTTCGTTTATATCACTAAGCAAGGGAAAGCATCCACAGTCTCATTACTAATCTCTTAACATTTAGGCATCATTTAATTCATTGCAACTCCTGGTGATCTCATCCATTTCAAAACACACTCAACTGTAAGATTTCTTTGTAAATATCCCAAATCTTATCAGCAATCTGATATTTCATTTGATTTCTAGAATCCACTGACTGTTGAAGAGTTCTACTTTTTCTCTCCTGCAATCAACTCAAATGGAATTTGTTTTAAAAAGAAACTTCTATTAATCCTTACTTGCAAAGACCTAACTAACAACCCCTTAAATCCTAGAGTCTTCATTATTGTAATTGCCACCTCACCCTTCTTGCCTATATGTTCTCTTGATTTTTGCTTCAGCACGCAAAATACAACATCATTACTATCTTAGAGTTTCTTGTTTTAAAAAGCTTTCTTTATGAATAGCTTTTTCCCAAGCTAAATAATTCAGTATTCTTCAGAGTGAGCAATCATTATAAATTTCCCACAGCATAATTTTCCAACTATTGCCTTTTGGTTCACCTCACTCCTTGCTTGCATTTGCTATGACTTCTGTGCTCCCTTTTTGCCTATTTTGCAAATAGTCTTATTTAAGACTCACTCTAAACTTTTTACTACACCTTTTTATTGACCACCAAACGTGAAAGTAATTTCTCTTTACCCCATAATCATAGAAGAATGAAAAACAGGTAGTTCATTTTACTTGCACTTCTTACAACATTGAACTTGGCACGAGTTAAACGGAACATATGGAACAGAGACTGCTCATCACACAGTTCTATCTATTCTCTGTCATGAAAGATGAAAAAGTCAGATCAAATTTGTGGACATCGAATTTTAGAGTAAATGAGACCTAGGCGTATGCATTCTTGAAGAAATTGAGAATGGGCAAACATTCAAACCAATAATCCTATAGTATTTTAATGGGATCGGGGAAAACTGGTTTTCTAATAATAAAATTTGTTTAATTCTGCTTATATCTAAATTAGCCATTGATAAATGCATTTATCATGTGATTTTCTGAACAGGCAATTTGACATAGGGAGGGCACATAAAGCAATTTTAACACTTATATAAATCTAAATCACCCTTTTCGGGTAAATAGCATGCTGATTTGCAATATTCAGATTCAGAAGTTTAGCTGATGGAGACTATGTCTGATTGTTGCAGGAGCTGTGGCAATCCCTGCAGATGCCTATAGCTGCAGCTGGCAGTGGGCAAGGTGTGTGAGAGTATGACTGTGTTTAGATACTTGTGCATGCCATTTATTTCAGTGGAAGCAGGATCCATTTATATTTTATGAGGTATGTAAAATGTCTACTGTGCAAACCTTAAGATGACACAGTTTTTCAGTACTTTAAATAATGTTTCTGTATCCATTAAAGATTGGCACACTGCATGGCTGCTTGCCTTCATTCCTTTGTCAACTATTTATTAAGAATATCTTAAATATCAGGCACATTCTAAGTATTGAGGATATACCATTACCCATTGCCTTCGAGTCGATTCCGACTCATAGCAACACTATAGGACAGAGTAGAACTGCCCATAGGGTTTCCAAGGAGTGACTGGTGGATGTGAACTGCCACCCTTTTGGTTAGCAGCTGAACGCTTAACCACTGTGCCACCAGGGCTCCTCTGAGGATATAGTACTGGGCAAAATAGCCCACATCCCTGCCATCAAGAAGTTTGTACTCTTCCTACCCTTCTGCATTATCCTTTTCTCATCTTCTCTTGCTCATTTTTGAAAATAGCTCTGATTATGATCTTTCTGTCTTTACTTTCTATTACTCCTTTTGGTAGAATGATATTGTTGTTTCCTTGATTCTAGTAGAACATTAGAAAAAGTGGTTTTTGACATTAATCTTTATTCCCATTCTAGAGGCTGCCCACGTTCCTTGGCTCTTGCCTCCTCCTCTGTTTTCATCACCAACAATGACCAGTGGAGTCTTTCTCATATCTCCATTCTATCATTGGTTCTCTGATTCCTTCCTCCCTGTTTTATTTATAAGGAATCTTCCTTATAATCTTCCTTCCTACCAGCTTCTTGCCATGCTGGGTACACCAATTAAAAAATATATATATATATTTCTATTTTATGCAACCATCTCTGTAATTCTTCTGCATGTCAAGAATATGCTTTGCACAAAGTTTACCACATTCAGCTAAACCTTGAAGATTTTTCAATATCTCTTTGGCTTTATACTTTTCAAACATTCTAAGATGTTATTTTGCACTTTCATTGATTGCTTTGGTATATTTTTGTAGTTTGACTTTATTATTATTCATGTCTGTAGGTTTTGAAAAGAGATATTGATGTCTTCTCAACAAATAATATGAACTTGTGATTTTATATTTTATTACATTTAGATATTGCATACATGTATATTTTAAAAATATTTATAATAGTTGTAAACAAAGGAGTCTCTTACATCCTATTGTGTCTTACTTGTGTTAGTTAGTATCTCTTTACCATGGCCTATTTTTGTAGAAATGTTCTGGAAGTTTATGTGAAATGGGTGTTGTATGACGTGTTAAACAGAATAATGCCTCTTAAAACCTCTACATCCCAATCCCCAAAACCCGTGAATGCGTTCTGACTTGGAAAGAGGGAGTTGAAGTTACAGATGGAACTAATCAGCTGATCTTGAGATAAGATGAATCAAATATAATAAAAAAAAGAACGTTCCTTATAAATAAAACAGGGAGGAAGGAATTAGAGAACCAATGATAGAATGGAGATATGAGAAAGACTCCACTGGTCATTGTTGGTGATGAAAACGGAGGAGGGGGCAAAGAGCCAAGGAACGTGGGCAGCCTCTAGAATGGGAATAAAGGAAATAAATTCTCCCCAAATCTTCCAGAAACAGAGCTTTAAACCCATTCATTCCTGTTCGAACATGTGCTGAGAATTTGTATTTCCACCAAAATACACTGAATCAGAATCTACATTTTAACAAGGTCCCCAGAGATTCTTATTCATAATAAATGCTACTCTACTAGTAAGGAGCTCTGGTGGCGCAGTGGTTAAAGTGCTCAGCTGCTAACCAAAAGTGCATCCGTTCAAAACCACCAGCTGCTCCGGGGGGAAAGCTGTGGTAGTCTGCTTCTGTAAAGATTTACAGCCTTGGAAACTCTATAAAGCAGTTCTACTCTGTCCTATAGGGTCCCTATGTGTCTGAATCTACTCAGTGGCAATGGGTTTGGTTTGGGACTCTACTAATGGTTCTTAGAATTGGTTCCTAACCAGCAGCATCAGCATCACTTGAGAACTTGTTAGAGATGCAAATTCTCAGCAGGGTTTTGAAACAGAACAAACTGTTTCTAAACCCTCTGTAACCAGTTCTAAGACCTGTCAAACAGGCTCAAAGCCCTGTCCTGAAATGAATACAGCCCTGCAGCCACCTTGATTTTAGTCCAGTGAGACCCGTCTGGAAACCTTGGTGGCATAGTGATTAAGTGCTATGGCTGCTAACCAAAAAGATCAGAAGTTCAAATCTACCAGGCGCTCCTTGGAAACTCTACAGGGCAATTCTACTCTGTCCTATATGGTTGCAATTAGTCAGAATCCACTCGATGTTAGTGGGTTTTTTTCTGACATCCAGAACTGTAAAATAATAAATATTTGTTTAAGTAATAAAGTTTGTTGTAAATTTTACAGCAGCAATAGGACACTGATACATATGAGTATTATTTAAAATTAAGTAATTTCTCCTTTTATTTTGAATGGATTTTTATTTACATATATCAATGCTTTATACTTCATACTATACAGAATTGTTCATGACTATTTAAAATTTTTGGTGGATTTTAATTTTTAGTAGAAAACACTACACTTTTTTATTGTGCTTTATGTGAAAGCTTACAGCTCAAGTTAATTCCTCTTAGAAAAATTTATACCCGTATCCTACAACATTAGTTGCAATCCCCGTAATGTGACAGCACACTCCCACTTTCCACCCAGGGCTCCCTGTGTCCATTCAACCAGTTCCTGTCTCTTCCTGCCATCTCATCTTGCCCCCAGACAGGAGACACCCATTTGGCCTCATATATCTGACTGAACTAAGAAGCACACTCCTCACGTCTATTATTTTTTGCATTATAGTTCAGTCTAATCTTTGTCTGAAGAGTGAGCTTTGGGAATGATTTTAGTTCTGAGTTAACAGAGCATCTGGGGGCCATAATTTTGGGGGTTCCTCCAGTCTCTGTCAGACTATTAAGTCTGGTGTTTTTACATGAATTTGAGTTCTCCTCTGTACTTTTCTCCTGCTTCATCCAGGACTCTGTTGTGTTCCCTGTCAGGGAAGTCATTGATGGTAGCTGGGCACCATCTAGTTCTTTTGGTCTCAGGCTGGTGGAGTCTCTGGTTTATGTGTACCTTTAGTCTCTTGGGCTAATATTTTCCTTGCGTCTTTGGTGTTCTTCATTCGCCTTTGCTCTAAGTGGGTTGGGACCAACTGAGGCATCTTATGGCCGCTCACAAGCTCTTGAGACCCCAGATGCCACTCACCAAAGTGGGATGCAGAACATTTTCTTAATAAACTTTGTTATGCTAATTGACCTAGACATTCCAAAACTTTGGTCCCCAGACCCCAGCCCCGGCTTCTCTGTCCCTCGAAGTGTTTGGATGTGTTCAGTAAACTTCCTAGCTTTTACTTTGGTCCAGTTGTGCTGACTTCCCTGGTATTGTGTGTTGTCCTTCCCTTCACTAAAGATGATTCTTGTCTACTATCTAGTTAGTGAATTCCCTTCTTCCACCCTCCCTACCCTCGTAACCATCAAAGAATGATTTCTTCTGTGTTAAAGGTAAAGAACAATGATGAATCTTCAAAACATCTCACAACATGGATGAACCTGGAGGGCATTTTGCTGAGTGAAATTAGTCAGTCACAAAATGATAAACATTGTATGAGACCATTATTTTAAGAACTCAAGAAAAGGTTTAAACACAGAAGAAAATATTACTCTTTTCCAATCATTTTTTCTTCAGATTTGTTGTTGCTGTTAGGTGCAGTTAAGTAGGTTCCAGCTCATAACAACCCAATGTACAACAGAGCAAACACTGCCCGGTCCTGCACCATCCTCACTATCATTGTTATGCTTGAGCCCATTATTGAAGCCACTGTGTCAATCCATCTCACTAGGGTCTTCCTCTTTTTAGTTGACCCTCTACTTTACCAAGCATGATTACCTTCTCCAGAGACTGGTCCCTCCTGATAACATGTAAAAAATATGTGAGATGAAGTTTCATCATCCTTGCCTCCAAGAAGCATTCTGGCTGTATTTCCTCCAAAACAAACTCTTTCATTCTTCAGGCAATCCATGCTATATTTGATATTCTTCACCAACACCATAATTCAAAGACATCAGTTCTTCGGTGTTTATTATTTAATATCAAGCTTCTTCATGCATATGAGGCAATTGAAAATACCATGGCTTATGTCAGGTACACCTTAGTCCTCAAAGTGACACATGTATTTACCGAATACAATAGTTCATTTGATTTCCTACTGTTTCCATGGGCATTGACTGTGGATCCAAGTAAAATGAAATCCTTAACAATGTCAATCTTTTCTCCATTTATCATAATGTTGCTTATTGGTCCAGTTGTGAGGATTTTTGTTTTCCTTATGTTGACATGTAATCCATACTGAAGGCTGTGGTCTTTGATCTTCATCAGTAAGTGCTTCAAGACTTCTTCATTTTCAGCAAGCAAGGTTGTGACATCTGCATATCACAGATTGCTAAAGAAAGAGTCTTTCACCCATCCTGATGCCACATTCTTCTTCATATAGTCCAGCTTCTCAGATTATTTGCTCAGTATACAGACTGAATAAGTATAGTGAAAGGACAACCACGATGCACACATTTCTTGATTTTAGACAATGCAGTATCCCCTTGCTCTGTTTGAATGATTGCCTCTTGGTCTATATACAGGTTCAGCATGAGCACAATTAAGTGTTCTGGAATTCTCATTCTTCGCCATCTTGTCCATAATTTGTTATGATTCACATAGTCAAATGCCCTTCATAGTAAATAAAACACGGGTACATATCATTCTGATAGTCTCTGCTTTCAGCCAAGATCCATCTGACATCAGCAATCATATCCCTTGTTCCACGTCCTCTTCTGAATACAGATTGAATTTCTGGCTGTTCCCTGTCAATATACTGCTGCAGATGCTTTTGAATGATCTTCAGTAAAATTTTACTTGAGTGCGATATTAATAATATTGTTTGATAATTTCTGCTTTCTGTTGGATCACCTTTCTTTGGAGTGGGCACACATATGGAACTCTTCCAGTCAGTTGACCAGGTATCTGTCTTCCAAATTTCTTCATAGATGAGTGAGCACCTGCAGCACTGCATCCGTTTGTTGAAGCATGTCAATTGGTGTTCCGTCAATTCCTGGAGCCTTGTTTTTTGCCAATGCCTTCAGTGTAGCTTGGACTTCTTCCTTTAATATCATCAGTTCTTGATCATATGCTACTCCCTGAAATGGTTGAACATTGATCAGTTATTTTTGGTACAGTGACTCTATTTATTCTTTCCATCTTCTTTTGATGCTTCCTGCATCATTCAATATTATGTCCATAGAATTCTTCTATACTGCTACTTGAGGCTTGAATTTTTTCTTCAGTTTTTTCAGCTTGAGAAGTGCCAAGCATGTTCTTCCCTTTTGGTTTTCTAACTCCAGGTCTTTGCACATTTCATTATAATATTTGACTTTTCTTCTTGAGCTGCCCTTTGATATCTTCTGTTCAGCTTTTTGACTTCATCATTTCTTCTTTTGCTTTAGCTACTTTACATTCCAGAGCAACTTGCAGAGTCTCTTCTGACATCCCTTGCAGTGTTTTCTTTCTTTCCTGTCTTGTCCTGAGCTTTTACTTTCTTCATCTATAATGTCCTTGATATCTTCCCACAACTGGTCTGATCTTCAGTCATCAGTTTTCAATTTGTCAAATCTATTTTTGAGATGGTCTCTAACTAAATTCAGGTGGGATATACTCAAGATTGTATTTTGGCTCTCGTTTTTATTTTCTTCACCTTCAGCTTGAACTTGCATATCAGCAATTGGTGGTTTGCGCTGCAGTCAGCCCTTAGCCTTGTTCTGACAGATGATTTTGAGCTTTTCTATCATCTCTTCCCACAAATGTAGTCGATTTGATTCCTGTATTTTCCGTCTTGTGAGTTCCACGTATATAGTCGCTATTTATGTTTTTGAAAAAGGGCATTTGGAGTGAATAAGTTGTTGGTCTTGCAACATTCTATCATGCAATTTTCAGCATAGTTTCTATCACCAAGGCTATATTTTCCAACTATCAATCCTTCTTTGTTTCCAACTTTCTCATTCCAATCACCAGTAATTATCAGTGCATCCTGATTTCATGTTTAATCAATTTTGGACTGTGGAAGATGATAAAAATCTTTAATTTGCTCATTTTTGGAATTAGCGGTTGGTGCGTAAATTTGAATAAAAGTCATATTAACAGGTCTTCCTTGTAGGCATATGGACATTATCCTGTCATTGACAGTGTTGTATTTTAGGCTAGATCTTGAAACGCTCTTTTTGAAAATGAATGCTAGGCCATTCCTCTTCAATTTGTCATTTCCGACTTAGTTGACCATATGATTGTCTCATTCAAAATGGCCAGTACCAGTCCATTTCAGCTCACTAATGCCTAGGGTATTGATGTTTATGCATTTCATTTCATTTTTGATGGCTTCCATTTTACCTAGATTTATAGTTCCTATATTCATTTTCCCACCATTAAGGATGTTTGCAGCTGTTTTTTCTCATTTTGAGTTGTGCCATATCAGCAAACGAAGGTCTTGAAAGCTGGACTCCATCCATGTCATTAAGGTCGACTCTATTTTGAGGAAGCAGCTCTTCCCCAGTTGTATTTTGAGTGCCTTCCAACCTGAGGGACTCATTTTCTGACACTATATCAGACAGCGTTCCACTGCTACTCATAAGGTTTTCACTGGCCATTTTTCTCAGAAGTAGACAACCAGGCCTTTCTTCCTAGTTTGTTTTAGTCTGGAAGCTCCACTGAAACTTGTCTACCAAGGGCAACCCTGCTGCTATTTGAAATACCAGGTGGCAAAGCTGTCAGTATCAGAGCAGCATGCAAGCCACTACAGTACAACAAACTGAAAGACTCCCAGTGGTTCTTTAATATATTCAGTTTTAATTATATTAATATTGCTAATGTTGCATACTGATTTAGGGTTTGTTTTTTTTTTTCTTCTCTCTTTTCCTTTTTTTTAGCATTTACAGACTTGATTTATAGTGATGTAGCATCCTTTTTCTAACCTTTAGGTGGCATTTCATTTTACCTTTACCTGTTGAAACATCACATGTTGTTTTTAGGTGCCATCAAGTCAGTTGCAACACATGGCAACCCTGTGTATAACAGAATGAAATACTACTGGGTCCTTCACCATCCTCACAATCATTGCTATGTTTCAGCCCATTGTTGTAGCCACTGTGTCAATCCATCTCATTGAGGATCTTCCTCTTTTTCACTGACCCTCTACCGTACCAAGCATGATGGCCTTCTCCAGGGACAGGTTGGTCCTGATAACATGTCCAAAGCACATGAGATGAAGTCGCGCCATCCTGTCTTCCAGGAAGCATTCTGGCTGTACTTCTTCCAGCACAGGTTTGTTCCTTCTTCTGGCAGTCCATGGTATATTCAATATTCTTTACCAACACTGTAATTCAAATGTGTCAGTTTTTCTTTGGTCTTCCTTATTCATTTTCTAGCTTTTACATGCATACGTGGTGATTGAAAATATCACAAGCACATCTTAGTCCTCAAAGTGACATTTTTGCTTTTCAACATCACATAGCAGCATTTAATGTGAAAATTAAACTCATTAACGTTTTTCATAATTTATTTTATACTATTCGTGTTGTTGAAAATATACACAGGAAAAACTTAACAGCAGTTCAGTTTTCTACGTGTACGTTTCAGTGACATTTGATTACTTTCTTCAAGTTGTACAACCATTCTCACCCTTCTTTTCTGAGTTGCTCCTCACCTATTAAGTAAACTCACAGCCCCCCACCCCAAGGTTCCTGTATATTATTTGAAGTTGCAGATGTCAATTTGATCCCATATAGATAGATCTTAAAAGGGCATGATGCTCTAGGCAGACATTCTTTACTAGTTAAGCTAAACCATTGTTTGGCTTTAAGAAGATTTCTAGGGATATTTTTGGTTTAAGGTTTAAAGACTCAGGATTCATTCAACCTCCATGGCGTCAGAAATCTGTATTCTACAAGAATTTGAAGTTCTGTTCTGCATTTTCGCCTTTTGATCAGGATTCTTGTATAGAATCTCTGGTCAAATGTTCAGCAGTGGTAGCCGGGCACCATCCTGTTGCTTGGACTCATGGCAAAGAAGACTGATGGTCACAGAGGCAATTAGCCACACATTCTATATCTTTCTCCTATTCCTGACTCTCTTTCTTCCTCTCTTGCTACAGGCCGTGTGAATAGAGACGAATTTTTTGTGCCTTTGATGGCTTCTTGCAAGCTTTAAAGACCCCAGGCACTACTCCATGAACTAGGAAGTAGGACAGAAATATTAAACACGTTATTAGGCCAATTAATTGGGATGTTCCATGAAACCATGACCCTAAACCTCCAAACCAAGGAACCAAATCCCATGAGATGTTTAGCTGTACATAAACAGCCTCAGTAGCTACTCTTTTTTTTAATCATTATTGTAAATATATCTATCACACAACTTGATCATAAATATATCTATCAACTAATTTATTTTTATAATGGTAAGTATATTTATTTTTACTTGTGATTTTACATATTTATCAGGCTTTTCCTATTTTGAATACACGTGTTCCTTTTTATGTTGCTGTTAGCATACTCTATTGTTTCATTCAAAGCAAAAATTAAATATGAGTTTGCTATAGTCAATAGTGATTAGTTGTTAGATTTGATACTTTGAAAATGAAATACAAAACATGAGGGAAAAAAGCAAGAAAGATTCTCTGTGAATATATTTTTTACTCTATTAATCTCCATTTGATAATGGGATTTAAAACATGTATTTAATGTCCTCAACTACAGTGTACACAATTTGAAAGTAGAAATGCATAAAGAACTGTCAATAGTTTGTCTTATTTACAAACTTTGTACTTGCAACAAAAAGAAATCAGAGCTTTCCCCAGGTTCAATTACACAAAGTAATTCAAGAGGCATTGTGTTTCGTTAAGGGCCCATCCATTTGCATTCTAAGAACACACCCATAGATTAAAGTTATGATTTCCTGATTAAATGGAAACTGAATAGACTATTATTCTTATCATTTATTAAAATTTCAATACATTCAAAATGTAATGTCTTTCTACACTGCTCAGGCAGTGATGGGCTTTTGATGCATGATCCACTTTGAGAGCATTTTTGCCTTTTGTCTTAAAAAGGCAAAGGAAAAGACCATTCCAGAAAGTTATTCATTAGCTTTACTTTCTTAAAACACTTTGTATGAAATTAATGTCACTGAACTATACGTATAAAAAATGTTGAAATGGCCAATGTTTTGTTACATATATATATTTACACAATTTTTTCAAAGGTTGAAATGGCAAATATTTGTTATATCTATTTTTTAAAAAGTCTACACTTTTTAGAATTAACGTTAATATATAATTATTTCTTATACCATAGTGTTAGAATGTATTTATTGCACAAAGATAAAACCCCTTTTTTTTTATTGTTGTTGTTAGAATCACTGTTTTTGGAAATCCTGGCAACTAATAACAATGTCCAAACAAACAAACAAAAACTACTCAGCATTTATCTGATTTCAATGTGAATCAATCACACAGAGAAGCTATGGAATCATGATTTCATTTCACAGTGGAAAGAGATAGAATGCTGCCATTGGTATCTATTTATGTCAGCTGTTCTGCATAAGATATAGACGAAGTTTTTTCTGTCTCTGCTTATACTTTTGGAAACCTTTATAAGATGATGAAAGATACTCTTTAAGACTTCTGGTTAAGAGAAAAAATATTGCCATTTACATTGTAACTCCTCCAATGCTAACTTTTGGCTGCTGACTTTATATAAATCAAACCCTTCTCCTCTAAACAGGTGACCACATTTTTAAGTGAATATGAATAAATGATATTGAAACTAGTACTTATTTGTGAATGTATTCATCACATGTTAATGGAATATCAAGTCTATGCTAAAAAAAATTTGGCTAAACATTAAAGATCTGAAGATAAAAAAGACACTGTCCTATTAGCCACAAATTCACACAATCTCGTGAGGAAGACATACAAAGCACCATGCAATTGCAATAATGTACGCTAAGTGTAAATATGTCCATCGTTTTATTATGCTCTACAATTATTGTGAGGATAGTGGTGGTTTAGTGGTAGAATTCCCACCTCCCATTTGGAAGACCCAAGTTTGAATCGAGGCCACTGCACCTCATGCACAGCCACCATCTGTCTATCAGTGGAGGCTTGCGTGTTGCTATAATGCTCAACAGGTTTCAGCAGAACTTCTAGTCTAAGATGGAGTAGGAAGAAAGTCCTGGTGATGTACATCTGAAAGTCAGCCAATGAAAACCCTATGAATCACAATACTCTGATCTGCCCGATCATGGGTATGCTGCAAGACCAGGTGGCATTTTATTCCATTGTATATGGGGTTACCATGAGTTGGGGGATGACTCAATGCCAGTTAACAGCAACAACATCGATTGTTTCTATAGATCAGGAATTTAAAGGGGGCTTAGTCAGGCTATTCTAGGTCAAGATCTCCAATGGGATTGCAGTCAGACAGTGGTCGGAGATGGCCAACATCTCTTTCTCTCTTTATGTAATCCTGGGGATGTCTATGTGTCCTTTTCCTGTGGGCTATTTTGGGCTTCCTCACCATGTGGTGGCTTCAGGGCTGTAGATATGCTTACAGGCCAGTTCAAGGATCCAGTTCAAGTGTTCCAGTGACCAAGGGGGATATGGAATCACCCTTTCTAATCTAGCCTTATTATGTATGCTTTCGTGTGTGTGCATGAATGTGCATGCGTGTGTGTGTGTGTGTGTCTCAGAGTGGCACAAATGGTTACGTGCTGGGCTACTAACTGAAAGGCTGGCAATTTGAACTCACCCAGAGGTACTTCAAAAGAAAGACCTGGCAATGTACTTCCAAAAGGTCATAGCCATGAAAGCCCTATGGTGTGCAGTTCTGCTCTATAACACTTTGGGTTTCCATGAATCAGAATCAACTCTAAAGAGATTGGTAAATATATACACAGATATGTATATATATACATAAATATGCATATATATTTAAAACCCAAAACCAAATCCATTGCCATCTAGTTGATTCCAACTCATAATAACCCTATAGGACAGGGTAGAACTGCTCCATAGGGTTTCCAAGGGGTATAGAGAGAGGGGGAGAGGGGGAACGAGAGAGAGCACTGTACCTACAGACATTTAAACGTAAATTGAGGGAATTTTTTAAAGGAAATAAAGCCTTTATAAAATCTTAATTATCACACTCCTTCCTTTTGCAAAATTTATTTTAGTTTTGAGATAATTGTCAATTCATATGCAGTTATAAGAAATAATACAGATTCTATTTACTCTTTAACCTGTGTCTTAGTGCTGCTGTAACAGAAATACCACGAGTAGATGGCTTTAACAAGCAGAAATTTATTGTATCACAGTTTAGGAGGCTAGAAGTCCAAATTCAGCTTGCTGCCTCTAGAGGAACACTTTCTCTTTCTTACAGCTCTGGAGGAAGGTCCTTGTCTCTTCTGAACTTCTGATCCTGGGCAATCTTCATGTGGCTTGGCATGTCTCTTCCCTGTCTCTGTTTTTCTCCTGTCTGCTTTGCTTGCTTATTTAATCACTTTTATACCTCAAAAGAGATTGACTCAAGATACACTCTACACTAATCCTGTCTCATTAACATAACAAAGAACAACATTCCCAAATGGGATTAAAACCACAAGCATAGAAGTTAGGATTTACAATACATATTTTTTGGGGACATAATTCAATCTATAACATTCTACCCCTTGCCCTCCCCCAAATTCATGTCCTTGCTCCATGCAAAACACAGTCACCCCATCATATCATGCCAAATGTTTTAAATCAATCCCAAGTCCAAAATCTCATCTTCTGTATTATCCAAATCCAGTATGGGTGAGACTTTAAGTATATTCCATCCTGGGGCAGAAATCCTCTTCTTCTGTGAACCTGTGAACTCTAGAATACAAGTTATCTGTTTCCAAAGTACAATGGTGGAACAGGCATAAGGTAGACATTTCCATTACAAAAGGGAGAAATTGGAGGGAAAGAAAGGACAACAGACACCAAATAAATCCAAAATCCAGCAGAACAAATTACATTAGCTCTCAAGGCTTGAAAATAATCCTCTCTTCTCTGAGACCATCTGGGTAATAGCCCTGTCCTCCAGACTCTAGGTGTTGGCCACACCATCTGAATTCTGGGTGGAGAACTCTTGGCCCTGGGCTTCAGCTTCACCTTCCAGGCCCTCTGGGATAGCAACTCTGCTCTCTTGGCTTTAGGCAACTCTATCTTCCTTGCCCATCTGAGTGGTGATCCCACCCCATTCGCCCCAGCAGGCCTCATTCTTCTGCCCTTTGTGGATGGCAACATTGTCTCCTCAGCTTGAAGTGGCAGCAGCATCCCCCGGCACACCTTAATGGCAACCCCACACTCTGGAACTGAATTTGTGAAGATCTAACTCTTTGAAACATAGGAGACTGTAGCCCCACACTTTGAGATCCCAGATATCATGGCCCTACCCTTTGAAACCGAGAAGGCCCTGCTTCTAACAGTTCTGCTGATCTCCCAGCTGCTCCAGGGATAGTCTTTTTCTTTTCTTGGAGCACAACATATATAGCTCCTTTGGCCTGCTTCTTGCCTGTAGAATTCCAAGAGGTAGACAGTTTTCTTTCCTTCTGTCCTCTTCAGTCTAAGCTGATGGGTTTTCCTCTGTGGTAGTTGGTTAGATCCATCAGTCACAGGCTTAATCTTCTTGACAAAAAAAAAGATTGTGTAGTCAAGTCCTTGGTGCAAATTCTAGGATATACATCCTTAGTTTGTATAACAAATTTTTCCAAATCTTTAAGTTGTGATTTCATTCCGCACAATTCATTTTTAAGTCCATTTCTTTCTTCTCACATTTTACTATAAGTGGCAAGGAGAAACCATGCTGGCCCTTTAAGATCTTGCTTAAAAATCTCATCAGCCAGATGTTCAAGTTCATCACTTACAAGTTCTACCTTCCACCAAATATTTAAACATAATTCAAACAAGTTCTTTGCTACTGCATAAAAAGCATGGCCCTTCCTCCGTTGTCCAATTACATGTTCATCATTTTCTTTTGGACCCTCACCACAATAATATTTAATGTCCACATTTCTAGCAACAGTCTGTTGCTGGTGCTATACTTACTCTCTAAAATGATAGAGACTTTCTCTTTAGCTCTCCTCACTTCTTTCTGAGCCCTCAACAGAATTGTCTTTGACGTCCATAGTTCTACCAACAGTCTTTTCAAGGCAATCTATGCTTTTACTATTAGGCATCTTAAAACTCTTCCAGCCTCTACCCACTACCCAATTCCAAAACTGTTTCTACATTTTGGGTATCTGTTAGAGGAGCATCCCACTCTTCCAGCACCAAGTTCTGTCTTAATTATCTAGTGTTGCTATAACATAAATACCACGAGTGGGTGGCTTTAACCAACAGAAATTATTTTCTAGAAGTTTAGGGGGTTAGAAGTCCAAATTCAGGGTGTCAGCAGTAGGGAAAGGCTTTCTCTCTCTGTCTACTCTGGAGGAAGGTCCTTGTCTCTACTGAGCTTCTGGTCCTAGACAATCTTCATGTGGCTTGGCAAGTCTTGCCTTTCTCTGCTTTGCTCTGCTCTGCTTTGCTTGCTTGTTTATCTCTTTTATATCTCAAAAGAGATTGACTCAAGACATACCCTACACTAGTCCTGCCTCATTAATATAACAAAAACAACCCATTCACAAATGGGATTATAACTACAGGCATAGAAGTTAGAATTTAGAACACATATTTTTTGGGGGATATAATTCAATCCATAACACCTTGTTACCCCAAATGTTAATTTCTTGCAAAACTGGCCATTTTGAATCAGACAATCATATGGTCTACTATACCGGGAATGACAACTTGAAGAGGAATGGCATAACATTCATTGTCAAAAAAACATTTCAAGATATCTTGAAATATAATGCTGTCAGTGATAGGATAATATCCATCCACCTACAAGGAAGTCCAGTTAATACAACTATTATTCAAATTTACGCACCAACCACTAAGGCCAAAGATGAAGATATTGAAGATTTTTACCAACTTTTGCAGTCTAAAACTGATCTATTATGTAATCAGGATGCATTGACAATTATTGGTGATTGGAATGCGAAAGCTGAAAACGAAGAAGCATCCATAGTTGGAAAATACGGCTTCGGTGACAGAAATTTTGCCAGAGAGAGCATGATAGAATTTTGGAAGACCAATGAATTCTTCATTGCAAATAACTATTTTCAACAAGAACTACGACTATACATGTGTAACTTGTCAGATGGAGTACACAGGAATCAAATCGACTACGTCTGTGGAAAGACTTGATGGAAAAGCTCAATATCATCCGTCAGAATAAGGCCAGGGGCTGACTGTAGAACAGACTATCAATTGCTCATAAGCGAGTTTAAGTTAAAACTGAAGAAAATTGGAACAAGTCCATGAGAGTTAAAGTATGATGTTGGGTGTATCCCACCTGAATTTAGAGACCATCTCAAGAATAGATTTGATGCATTGAACACTAATGACAGAAGACCAGACGAGTTGCAGAATGACATCAAGGACATCATACGTAAAGAAAGCAAGATGTCATTAAAAAGACAGGAAAGAAAGAAAAGACCAAATTGGATGTCAGAAGAGACTCTGGAAGTTGCTCTTGAACATCGAGTAGCTAAAGCAAATGGAACAAATGATGACACCAAAGAGATGAACAGATTTCAAAGGGCTGCTTGAGAAGACAAAATAAAGTATTATAATGACTTGTGCATAGGCCTGGAGTTAAAAAAACAAAATGGAAGGACAAGCTTGGCATTTCTCAAGCTGAAAGAACTGAAGAAAAAATTCAAACCTCAAGTTGCAATAGTGAAGGATTCTGCAGGGAAAATACTAAATGATGCAAGAAGCATCAAAAGAAGATGCAAGGAATAAGAAGAGTAACTGTACCAAAAATAATTGTTCAGTGTTCAATCATTTCAGGAGGTAGCATATGGTCAAGAACCAATGGTACTGAAGGAAGAAGTCCAAGCTGCACTGAAGACATTGGCGATAAACAATGGTCCAGTAACTGACAGAATACCAATCGAAATGTTTCAACAAGTGGATGCAGTGCTGGAAATGCTTACTCTTCTATGCCAAGAAATTTGGAAGACAGCTATCTGGCCAATTGACTGGAGGAGATCCATATTTATGCCTGTTCCAAAGAAACGTGATTCAACAGAATGCAGAAATTATCTAATAATATCATCAATATCACACACAAGTAAAATTTTGCTGAACATCATTCAAAAGCAGTTGCAGCAGAACATTGACTGGTAACTGACAGAAATTCAAGCCAGATTCAGAAGAGGATGTGGAACGAGGCATATCATTGCTGATGTCAGATTGATCCTGGCTGAAAGCAGAGAATACCAGAAAGATGTTTACCTGTGTTTTATCGACTATGCAAAAGCAGTGAACTGTGTGGCTCATAACAAAGTATGGATAATGTTGCAAAGAATGGTAATTCTAGGACACTTAATTGTGTTCATGAGGAACCTGTACATAGACCAAGAGGCAGTCATTCTAACAGAACAAGAGGATGCTGTATGGTTTAAAGTCAGGAAAGGTATGCATCAAAGTTGTATCCTTTGACATACTTATTCAATCTATCTGCTGAGAAGATAATACGAAAAGCTGGACTACGTGAAGAACGCAGCATCAGGATTGGAAAAAGACTCATTAATAACCTGTGTTATGTAGATGACACAACCGTACATACTGAAAGTGAAGAGGACTTGAAGCACTTACTGATGAAGATCAAAGACTACAGCCTTCAGTATGGATTACACCTCAACAGAAAGAAAACAAAAATCCTCACACTTGGACCAATAAGCACCATCATGATAAACGGAAATAAGTTTGGATTTGTCAAGGATTTCATTTTACTTGGATCCACAATCAACATCCATGGAAGCAGGACTCAAGAAATCAAACAATGCATTGCGTTGGGAATATCTGGTACAAAAGACTTCTTTGGAGTGTTCAAAAGCATAGATGTCACTTCAAAGACTAAGGTGCACTTGACCCAAGTCATGGTGTTTTCAATCACCTCATATGCCTGCAAAAGCTGGGCAATTAATAAGGAAGACTGAAGAAGAATTGCCGCCTTTGAATTATGGGGTTGGCGAATAATATTGAATATACCATGAACTGCCAAAAGAATAAACAAATCTGTCTTAGAAGAAGTACATTCAGAATGCTCCTTAGAAGGGAGATTGTGAGACTTCATCTCACATATTTTGGACATGTTATCAAGAGGGATCAGTCCCTGGAAAAAGACATCATACTTGGTAAAGTAGAGGGTCAGAGAAAAAGAGGAAGACTCTCAATGTGATGGATTGACACAGTGGCTGCAACAATGGGTTCAAGCAAAACAATAATCACAAGGATGGCGCAGGACCAGGCTGTTTTTCCTTCTGTTGTACATAGGGTCACTATGAGTCAAAATCTACACAATGGCACCTAACAACAACAAAAATATGCCTTTGTTATCCAGAAACTCTAGCTAATAATCCATAATCTCTGTGCACAAGGAAAAGATCAATAGTAAAAATTTAGTAATACAATATTGGTAAGAACAGCTTTGAAATTTTAAGTAAATTATAAGTTATTTCTTGTGTAATTGTTATTTATTCACGAGATGTTGATTAACCATCTCCTTTCTGATAATACATATGTTCTATTTAAAAATAAGAAAAAAATCAAGGTAGCTATTAAATATAGTTAACTCTCACATATGTGTATAGGTTGTCTTCTATATTGAGAGCTATGCAATAGGTAAATGTGCATATACACATTTGTACAAGCAGATATATGTGCACACAGTAAAAAGACTATTTGTTCTTTTAAGATATGCACTATTGTACTTGGAAGGATAATGTTGTGAGGATTATATTTAAGCAAATTATATATACACACTTTTATTGATTTCACAATTGTTAAATGAGATTGCCCTACATCAGTCCATTTTCAAAAAGCTTTAATATTCCAAAAATCTCAAAATTATCCACATTCTATTGTTTTGAATTTTCATAGTTTCGATCTCAAAATAAATACAAAAATGTTAAAAATAGATGGAAATTAGGAGGGTTTAACGCATGCAGATTTCATGCATCTTTTAGTTGCCAAAAGAAAGGCTGCCATTCACAGGGATTGAGAAACCCATGAAAACAAGGCAAGTGCCAAAAATATGTGGAACAAAATTGTTCCCTTTAGACTATGTATGTAGAGGCATATTTCAGCTACTGAATCTGAATTTTGCTCATAGCCAAGCTAGAGAAATCCTACAAAGGCTTCAGTGCTAAAGATATGCAGGCACACATTCTTTCCAAGTACAGCATATACCACAGCTATTTTGGGAATAACAGAGTGGTTTGCAGCATGATGAAAACTGTATCTTCAATAAATACATTAATAACCTATTTATCTATGATTTCTTGTTTTTAATTTGGTACCATAAATTAATGATATTAAATGTTTAGCTGTACTTTGTTGCTTAACGCATATGTGCTCCCATTTATCTGTTTCTCATTTGGAGTATAAAATTTACAATTTAAGTTTCCAATGTAATTCTGAACTACTCTTTTAAAGTTGCCTAATCTGGCAATGAATTTTGGTGATGATTGCACAGCATGATTAATGTATGAATTGTATACATTAAAAATATTAAATTAGCAAATGTTGTGTTTCATACACACACACACAGGAGCCCTGGAGGCATCGTGGTTAAGAGCTACGGTTGTTAACCAAAAAGTTGGCAGTACAAGTCCACCAGTTGATCCTTGAAAACCCTATGGGGCAGTTCTACTCTGTCTTACAGGTTTGCTGTGAGTCAGAATCAACCCTACAGCAATGGATTTGGTTTTTGGTTTATGTGTGTGTGTGTGTATGTGTGTGTGTGTGTGTATGTATATATTTGCAACAATTAAAAAAAAAGAATAGATACAATTTATGAGGAAGGAAGATCATATGATGTCCACTATTTTATTTTAATAATTTCAAAGCATTTCCTAGTTGTGTGTTTGATTTGTTGGTGGTGTAGTAACTCTAATTCTATGAATAATCCTTAAGGAAATAGTACAGTATACAATATATTTATGAACAAAGATAATTGGGTCTAATATTTTCCTTTTACATTTTTGTTATACTTTAAAAGTTACCCATTAAATAGTATTTGCTAGTTACCCAATAGTCTTTCCTCTTTTTACAATGAGGCAAAATAGAAAAGTAATTTGAATTTGTTATAAAATTGTTGTCAGACTCTTTAAAATACTTTGCCTTTCTACAAGAAATACATTTTATTTTCCTGGATAAATTCAAAGATAATATAATTAACCAAATTTAGGTTAAAATATTATTTTTAATGACTTTTGGGTTGAAAAGTATATATATTCTTTGAGATATATTTATAAATAATACATTTATAAATAATAAATATATGCATTTACTTATTTGTGGCATGGTTGATATAAAACAGTGATAGCCTGTGTTATTTGACGTTTTCCACTACTCTTATTTGCAAAATGATGGTCCTGCTTCATAATACGTCTTTATCCTCAGAACCTGTCATTAAGTAGGTGTTCATTTTTTGTGAGAGCAAGTGTGTATGTGTGTTACTTGTTTAGAGGTTTTGGGGAAGAGATTATGAATGTTATTCAACATACCACTGTATAAATTGCATTAGTTCGTTCAACAAATACTTACTTTGCTCAGTGTCAGGCACTGGGTTAGTTGTTATAGTGTCATGATGACCAAAAAAGCACCCAGTCTACTAGTACTAACAAACTATAACTCAGCTAATTCAATAAATAGAGTAAACTTGGAAATAATGTAAAGTGATTCATAGAGCATGGTGATCTACTAGCAAATGGCCATTAAATCTGAAGTATTGATAAGATTTGTAGGCAAACAGATGGTGTGGTTGAAGCAGAGGGAACAGAATGTGCAAAATACTTGCTGTAGGAAAGAAAAGGCACAGTCAAGTTGCTGAAAGGCTTGTGTTATTTAAGCCCAGCGATTGAGGAGGAGGTTGGTGTGAAATGAAGATGGATTATGTTACAATGTAGGATATTGGTTTCTACTCACAGATTTTAAAAAAAAAGAAGAAAAAACTTTTTAAAAGGATGGGAAACATTAAAAGATTTTTTTATTTGAAAAGAATAATCTTTTGTTGTTGTTAATAGTGACTACAGTGCATTCTGAGATACCTGAATAGTCCAGGTAAGTGACAGAGTTGTTGAGGAAGAGTCATTGTGGCAGTGGGGGTGTATGATTGACTGGGTTTTGTAAAAGTAGGGAGCGGTGAGGAAGAGGAAGATGATAAGGATGACAGCTATGTTTCTGGATTGCTCACCTGCGTGGATAGTGTTGCCTTGCATTGGAAGATGTCCAATTAGGTAAAGTAAGGGAAAAGGGAAGATCTTATTCTTGTTCTGAATGTGACGATGTTAAGGCACTTTTAAAACAAAGCATGGAGCTAAATAGGTTTTGGTTTTTGTATGCATCTAGAGAACAGAGGAGAAGTCTGAGCAGCAGATATAAGATTATGAATCTCTGTAAATAGCATTTGATGGCATGTATGTGGATGAGATTCCTCAGGGACAGTATGCGGTTTGAAGTGACAAATGTAGGCTTCCAAGAAATTCGTATGCATGAATGAGGAGAGGAGAGTAAGCCTAAGAAAAAGAAAAAGAGCATCTAGAGAGGAAGGAAGCAAACCAGGGGAGTAGAGTTCACAGAAGTCAATGGAAAAAAGTTATCTCATGGGAAGAGTTGCTAACAGTGGTGGAAGCTGCTGGGAGGTAATAAATATGAATAAATTCTATCGGATTTACTCACAGAGGGGAACATTAGTGACATTGATGAAGCATTTTTGAATGAGGGAGAATAGTATTGATGACAACACCATCTATCCAGTTGCTCATACCAAAAACATTAAAATTACCATATTCTTATGCAAATAATGCACTCCTACTTTTGTTTCCCAACCTCACCCTCCCCCAACAAGCCATTTTCATAAGCGCTGCTATGCCTATTTTTTTTACACGTTGCTGTAAAAAATTAGCATAGTGCGCTTATGGAAATATTTCACGGGAGGAGGGTGCGGCTGGCAAAAAAACATAGAAGGCGCACGTTATTTGCATAAAATACGGTAAATTTTTGTTCTCAACTTTCTTGCATTCCCTCAAGAACTTAGATTAACTCTACTTTCACAATTCATCTAGAATCTTACTACATCTCATCCTCTGCTACTGCCCTAGTCCAAGCCCCATTACCTCCTGCCAAGATAACTGCTGCCTCTATTCTCCTCTTAGAATCGGCACCGCACAAAGGAGTCTGAATCCTCCTGTAAAAGTAAAAATCAGATTATGTTATTTCTCTTTTTGAAACACTGAAATGGCTTCCAATTTTATTCAGAGTAAAAAGTGAATAATTTATAACAACTTACAAGGCTCTGCATAAACTGTTTTTTTTTTACCTCGTGGACTCCACTTCCTCCTCCCACTCCCATTCCCTTCACTCCAGGCTTCCCTGCTATTTTCCACTCAGGTAACATGACCACCTCAGTTTCCTTGGATTTTCACTCAGGGACCCAGGCTGGTGGAGCAGCCCCACTCTGGAACTTTGCTAAAGGGAAGCAAATAATGACTGAACAAAAAGTCACACAGCCAATGGTAACCTCAAAGTAATCATGTGCATAGGGATCCTGGTAGGGAGGAGTACCTAATATGTTGGAAATGGTATAATCTATCCAGGTCTTAATACCACCTTAGGGTCTTAATTTATCATTATCTCCCTGAATACTGATACTCATTTAGAGGATAGAATCCTCAAAATGAGTATGCTTATGTAAATAATGTTTATCTTTTCACATTACTTTTGTTTAAAAGTCTTTTTGTAGCTATTTGACTTAATATTTTTACATTTTAGAGGAAATTAGTTTTTTTTTTTTCTTTTAAGATGTTTATTGCTTTTTTCCCACACTAATCATTGCTGAAGTATAATTTGTATCTTCCCATTCTAACTCCAGGCCCAGAATTTAATTAAGATAATATCATTAAGTTATTCTTGTGTTTGCTCTGAATATCAAAAATCACTAGATAATGTGATCTAAACTCAGAAGCTTCAACTTGCTAATTAAAAAAAAAAAAAAGAATTAAAGGAGATTTGTTGACCACATTTAATTTTCCTTTCTTGAATGGCAGACAGCTGGAGTAGGATTAAGTTCCTTTTTGATGCCAGAAATGCTGATTGCAACCTGACAGAAGGGTGGAGGGAACATATTAGCTCTCCAATAAAAAGTTTCTCCCTATTACAGAATGAATAAGCAGAAGTAGAAAACGAATTCTTAAAACCACGATGTAGATTAAATTGTCAAGATGTTGCAGCAGTTCATGTTTGAAAACTTGCTTGTTTTGAACCCTTAAGAGTAAAAGATGCATTTTATAAAAACTGAAAAAAACAAAAAGTATAGTTGGTACTAAATAAAAAGGGAACATCTCTGAAACCAGAAATGAAACAGAAATACAAACAATGAGCTAGGCTGAAACTATAAGCTTTCAATTTTCAAGTCCAGAACAGCCAGGGGTGACTGGAAGTGTGGTTTCAGAGGTATAAACAAAATTAATCAAAAGTTTTTAACCCGCCATGGTTTTATGGAGCCAGGCTGACATAATTAAGCCAGAGCTCTGGAAAAAGCTCATGGAAAGTAAAGGGTGAAGGATAGAATCTATGCACATGCCAAATGGGATATGTCTTAATCTAAAGTTTTGGCAAAAGTAAGAAGGAGACAGGTGTACCGAAGAAGAATTTATGCCTTTGAAGTTGCGGTGTTGGTGAAGAATATTGAATACACCACGGACTGCCAGAAGAATGAACAAGTCTGTCTTAAATGAAATACAGCCAGAGTGCTCCTTAGAAGGGAGGATAGCTAGGCTTCGTTTCACGTACTTTGGACATGTTATCAAGAGGGACCAGTCCCTTGAAAAGGACATCATGCTTGGCAAAATAGAGGGTTAGCTAAAAAGAGGAAGACCCTCAATGAGATGGATTGACACAGTGGCTATAAAAATGGGCTAAAACATAACAAAGATTATGAGGACGGTGCAGGACTGGGCAGTGTTTTGTTCTGTTGTACATGGGGTCACTGTGAGTCGGGACCAACTTGACAGTACCTAACAACAACAAGCAGGAGAAAAACACACAATGCAGCTTTCAGGGACTGAGTCTCCTGTGCCCGCTGGCTTTATGATGAAATCTGGTACAGCCTCAAGGTCTCTGCTGGGAAATAATATTGACGAGGCATTTAAAACCTAGTGGGGTTCATAGGTCAAGGTGGGAGAAAGTGAAGACTGAACAATGAGGAAAAGAAACAAAGGTAGCAATGAAACAATCTCTCACTTGTCAAAGGAAAAAGTTTCCATCAAAATGAACCTGCAGATCAGAATGCCAAAGCTCATGAAAATATCCAATGCTAAAAAAAGATAGTCAATACAATCAGCAATGAGAAGAGTGATTTCTATTCTAACTATATGAAATTTATCTAGACTTCAATCTGACCGATAATTTAAAATACATACGTTAAGGAAGTGGGAAGATGGAAAGAAAATATAATTTCCATCAAAACACACACACACCGAGACTTATAAAAACGAAAGAATTTGATAAAATCTTGGAAATGCCAAAAAGTGTATTGAAATGAATATTTCCAGTTGGATATATGCCTGGGCTCAATAAGGTCTAATGATTCTGTATTAAACCAGATCCCATTTTAAACAAGACTTTAACTGCCTTGGTTTGTATGTGTGCCCTAGTACTTCCTGTGGGCATTCGATTTCCCCAACGTCTGTGAAAGATCAGATAACAAGTAAGAAATCTAGTGGAATGGACATCGACTTGAAGGCGATGGGTTTAGTTTTGGGTTTTTAGTGTTTTTTTAATCACCATGTAATATGGTAGATACCTTATTTTATTCTCTATTTCATCACATGGTATAAATCAAGAGGCATGAAATGCATTTATTTTGCTGACTCCCATATGCCTATACCTGGGATTAAATATTTGTCAAAAATATTGCATAATGCTTAAAAATATGAGTTCTTCAGACAGATTGCCTGGGTTAGAAATCCATGCTTACTCAGCATAATGACCTCCAGATTCATCCATGTTGTGAGATGCTTTGTGTATTAATTGTTTAATGAGAAACTTCTTTCCTCTGTATACCTTCATCTAAAGTACAATAAAAAAGAAAGAAAGAAATCCAGTTTCACTGCTTAACATTTAGTAGCTGGGCGAGTTTAGGTATGTTCACCAAATTCTCCACACATCAGTTTCTTCATTTGTACAATGGGGCTAGTAACAAGACCTGTATTGTTGGCTGTTGCAAGGATCAAATGGAACAATATGGTAAGGTGCATTGCCCTGTGCTTGTTGTGAAATCAGTACTCAATAAATTTATCTATTATAATTTATTTTATTTAACGTATCTAAGCGTGTTTATCTCATTGGTAAACAGACTACAGCACACATTAGATATTTATAATATTTTCCCAAACTATTTATTGAAAATGAGATTTGTCATATTACCCCTGTTTTTGTATAGATTAATCAAATGATTGTTTGATAATCTTAAGAATTATTTGATAAATTTAACTTTAAAAAAGGTCACTTTTAGAGATTATTGAACTCGATAATCTTAGTAATTGGTTGTTTGAAACACAACGTGATGATGAAAGCACATTTTTAATATGTGAGTTTATAACAACTTTCCTTTTTTTATACTTCGCAAGTATCATTTTATGTCCCATAGTCCAGTATAATCTTTGTCTGAAGAGTTGGCTTTGGAATGATTTTAGTTCTGAGTTAATGGAGAGTCTGGGGCCATGTGTTCCACGGCCCTTCCAGTCTCTGTCAAACCATTAAGTCTGGTCTATTTACTAAAATTTGAGCTCTGCACCCCAACTTTCTCCTGCTACGTCCTGGACTCTCTGTTGTGTTCCCTGTCAGGGCAGTCATTGGTGGTAGCCAGTCTCATGCTCATCAAGAGACTTCACTAAAAGAGTAAAAATGGTACTTTGTTTAGTATCATGCAAGTATAAAATAAATGATAATAAGTCAAAGTAATTTAAGCAAAAATGGATGACATGGTTTATATTTATTTTTAATCAATTGGCAAAAGACTGTATACAAAGAGAAAGCTGATTCATCGAGGCTCATCAGAAAATCTTGTATTCATGAGTTAATTGTACTTTATAAAACTGGTAATAGTGACATAAAATATCCCGTCCTCAGACTAAATGGCATATTATTTTGAAGATATTGTTATATTGACATTTATTGTATACTCCAAATAATTATTTGATGTCACGTAGTAACTAGGTATTAGTATTTCTTGAAATCTCCACTTGTGATTTTCATATAGAGCCAAGGATGGGAACCACTGCACTAGGCCTTCTTTGAACCATGGGCGGTATCTCCATATTATTTCTGTTCACTTTGCATTTGTCAGTCATTTCTCTAAAAGTAGGCTGAACTTTTCTAGGAAGCAATAACCTTGTTTGGTCTTTATTCAATCACCTAGAGAGTTACATAGTAAAGTATTAATAGAGTTCCTCATGTTAAAAGCCTCAAAGGCTAAAATTGAGGCTTTCCATGCCTTGCCTATTTTGACTCCATAATAGTGTTATTCTTATTAACTGTCATCCTTGTTACTAATGTGCAAGAATTGGAAGTCTAGTTTAGTCCTCATACTCTCTTGTATACACTGACTAATTCATGGAATAAGAATGCCGAGAGCTTTGGCTGGTCATCAGCCCTGTACTTTTAGTCTTACCCTCTTCATAAAGCCTAAAATGAGTGCAAAACTAAGGAAAAGTGAAGCATTTATTCTGTAATTTGCAAGAATAAATAATATGTGTCAGTGAGCTAATTTAATAAGGAGTCAAAGAGATTATTGTAAATTATTGTACAATCAGGTGCTAAGGTGGTCTATTAGGAAAATGAGCCAAACAGAAGTAACAATCACAATCACGCCTTTACTGCCACAGCACAAGCAAGGGAAAAGGAGGATGCTGTCTCCCCAGTATTCCATTTTTCCTCATGAAACGGCACTGGGAGAAGATTAGGTAGAGATAATGCAGACAGGAGGCATCTTCTAACTGCCATGGAGCCCTAAACAAAAGCCTTCTGCAGCTTGATGAACCCAAGGAGCCTAGAGGAGGGAGAAGGGGGGAAGGAATAGGAGGACAAAAAGTACTGAGTTAGAGTGGAGCAAAGTGCCTCAGTCAAGGCCTCCAACAAGGGGATAGCGGAGGAACCTGGAAACACCTCAGCTAACATCTGATAGGGAGGCCTCTGAATGGAGGCCCCTGTGTTAGAAATGCAGTCATGCATGTGAGCATGTCTGGCCAGGTGGGGAAGGGGGTCTGAGTCCTGGACCACAACTACATCCAGAAAACTACAATGCATTGGTGCTCACCAAGTCTGTGGTTGCAAAAAGCAGCTTCCTGCCCCACCTCCCCAGCCACCCCATGAGGCCTGCCAGGGAAAGCCTTATTATTGCCTATGGTTGGACCTGAAAGATTACACGAAGGATTTTGATCTGGAGCCAAACTCCTCAATTAGGAAGAAATTTTGAAAAATCATTCTATTCAGAAAGCCCCAAAATATTTACATATCAATGTCAACTGGGAGGGTCTTTATAAAATTGTAGATTTTAGGATTATGAATTTGATTCAATTAGAACACAAAAATCTGTATTTCTTGGTAAAGGCATAAAAATCTATATTTTTAGAAGCACTGAAGTGATGCTGAATTACTGTTAATTTGGAGAATTACCATATTTTTGTGGAAATAATATGGGTTTTCTGCATTTGTTTGCCAATTGCATGCTCTCCCTTCCCTCACAAGGTATTTTCATAAGCACCACTATGCCAATTTTTTTCACATGTTGCCATTGGAAAAAAAAAAAAATAGGGCAGTTACAAAAATACCTTGAGGGAGGAAGGCACAGTTGGTAAACAAACATAGAAGAAGTGTATTATTTGCTTAAAAATATGGTAAGGGTCTATACACCTTCATTCAAAATCCTGTTGGATAGCTTAACTTTACCAATTTTATCGAACCCACAAAATTATATAATAATCTGTTCTGTTTGACGGTGCTGTTTTTGCCTTCCTTTTATTAAGGGTATTTTATGTGGCAGGCACCAGGCAAGCACCATACATTATAAAAATCATTTCTTTTACTGTTTATACCACTGTTATATCAATATTGCAACCCTTTAAAAAAAATGTGATGAAACAGAAGTTTAGTAGTTTTATGCAATTTACTCAAGATTCCAGAACCAGTTATCAGTCTCTTCTCTCTAAAGCCAATGGCTTACCCCACAATAATCTATTTTTCACATTGGCTAACGCCTCTTATTACAGCCTTGGAAACCCTATGGGGCAGTTCTACTCTAGGATCTCTGTGAGTCAAAATCAACTCGATGGCAATGGGTTTAACACCCTAGTTGTCATCACAAAATGAGTTTATTTAACAGACGGCAACATCTCTTGCCCATACTTCATTAAGTACAGACCCAGGAATGTTGCCTACATATAAGCAAGCCATCTGATAGTCATTGATAGTGTAAAACTCATTGTATCTTTTTTCATGTAAATGCTAAAGTAACAATGCATGATCTGTGCAATTTGACTAGGAAATCATTAAGAAATGTATCCTCACAAGTAATGTATCACTGATATTTTCATCCAAGTGTGATAAATAACTCCAGTTCATCATTAATATTGTGTACATATAAAATATATTCGAAAAATAATGGCTTGACAAATGTTTAAATCCAGACAAATTTATCATTAATATAAATTTTGGTGAATATATTTAAAATAACTATAACAAATAAATTTTACATTATAAGTAAGGCACAAATGTTTGTGATTGTTCATATCCATGAATATATTTTTCAACATGTTATTGCTGTCTTCTAATTATAGATGATAAATATAATTATGTAACTTCAACCGGGATGATAGCTTTAAAAGCTCAAGATTTCTTGAAGCTTTGTTTTGATATTTTATTTTCAATATTGAAAATATTTAACTGTAGGGAGTAAATAAAGAATGAACAAAAATAAAAGCAGGAACATAATGTCAGATTTAAGGACTGAGGGAATGTTATAAGCTTTTCTTGAGATATTCCTAGAAAATATACAAAGACCTATCATAGACAGAAAATAATAGCTTCACATCAATTACAAGATTCTGTAAAGGTATTTTCATCTTTCAATTAATTGAATGAGTTACAATCATTTCAGTTGTGGAAGGTCAAGCACAATGAATAGTCTAGATTTTCTAAATAATAGATAGATAGGTAAAACACGTACAAAAATGATGACAAATTATTTTATTTAAAGAGGACTTATTAAACTACATCCTCTTGCAACAGAAATATTCAACCTAAAGAGTCAGACAATTGTAGTTGGATAATTTTCTAATATTTTAACATTAGATTCCTTTTCTCTACGTGATACATGTAATTTTAAAGGAGGTAAAGTAAAAATCTTGTTCAAACAAATTCCCATTTCTGTCAAAGGAACTTAATCATAGAAATTCTATCCCAACATGAACATTACTTTTATTACAATAATAACTAACGTTGTTGCCAGGCCTTAAAGCATAGGCTGATATATATTCAGAAATATCATAAATTGACTTAGACCAATATATGTTCAAGAACAAAAGAATTCTCTAAAGATCTTGAAACCATGCAAATCCAACAATAAAATCACCTGTACCAAAGTATATTTCACTGGCGTATCTTTAAATTAAATCTGGTGAGAAAATTTGTTGATATGGGAAATGCAAAACAAATTACTTTCTTAGGTTATTCATTTGCTTTTATTTTCCTTGTCTTTATACCAGCTTACAAAAATGCAATCAACAACTTGTAACAAACACAGCAACAGTATTTGCAATACAGGCCAATGATTTAGTTTTAACTATTTAAATATTTTGAAAACTGAATTAGCTTTCTTTTTACTTTGATCACAATGACTCTTTGGAAAACAAACAGGTTTATGATCTACTCCTCAATCATTTATTATTAAATTATATGGGATAAAAAGACCTAACCAAGACACTTTAACATTCCCCTCAGTTTGGCTAAAGTTTAGGCAGGGTTCTTCCTACTCTAGTCCTCTGACCTCTCTCTCTCTCTCCCTGACACTTAGAAAATCCAGATAAAACATGTTTCATCCAGCCTTACAGTAAATGCAGGAGACATTTTATCTGATAGATACACTCAATTGTTTAATTAACCTCCCCCTAATGAACCCTGGTGGCACAGTGGTTAAGAACTCAGCTGCCAACCAAAAGGCAGGCAGTTCGAATCAACCAGTCACTCCTTGGAAACCCTATGGGGCAGTTCAACTCTGTCCTATAGGGTTGGTATGAGTCTGAACTGACTCCACAGCAATGAGTTTTGAAATGACCTACTCACCACTCATCTGTCAGTTTGTCATATTGTGGTGGCTTGGGTGTTGCTATGCTGCTAGAAGCTATGCCAGCAGTATTTCAAGTACAAACAGGGTCACACATGGTGGCTAGGTTTCAGCAGAGTTTCCAGACTAAGACTGACTAAGAAGTTGGCAGTCTACTTATGAAAAAAATTGACCAGTGAAAACCTAATGAATAGTAACAGAACAATGTCTGGTAGAGTGTAAGAAAATGAGTCCCTAAGGTTGGGAGGCACTCAGTGTAAAATTGGGAAGATCTGCCTCCTCAAAGTAGAGCAAACCTTAATGACATAAATGGAATAAATCTTGTGGAACCTTCATTTGCTTATGTGGCACAACTCAAAATGAGAAGAAACAGCTGCAAACAACCAGTAATAATCAGAATGTGGAATGTACAAAGTATGAATCTAGGAAAATTGGAAATTGTCAGAAATGAAAAGGAAAGCTTTAGTGAGCTGAAATGAACTGGCATTGGCCATTTTGAATCGGACAATCATATGGTCTACTATTCCAGAAATGACAAATTGAAGAGGAATGGCGTCACATCCATCATCAAAAACACTCAAGATCTATCCTGAATTACAACACTGTGCTAGGATAATATCCATACACCTACAAAAAAGATCAGCTACTACGACTATTATTCAAATTTACATATCAAACACTTATGCCAAAGATGAAGAAACTGAACACTCTTACCAACTTCTACAGTCTGAAATTGATAATAACTGGAGATTGGAATGGGAAAGTTGGAAACAAAGAAGGATCAGTAGTTGGAAAATATGGCCTCAGTGATACAAACGATGCTGGAAATCACATGATAGAATCGTGCAAGACACAGAAATGAAATCTTCTACATCTGTGGTAAGAGATGATGGATAAACTCAATATCATCAGTAGAAACAAGGCCAGGAGCTGACTGCTGCAAAGACCATCAATTGCTCCTATGCAAGCTCAAGATGAAACTGTAGAAAATTAAAACAAGTACATGACAGCCAAAATCTGACCTTAAGTATATGCCACCTGAATTTAGAGACCATCTTAAAAATAGATTTGACTCATTGAACAGTAATGACCAAATACCAGATGAGTTGTGGGATGACATCAGAACGTCATACATTACAAAAAAGCAAAAGCTCTTTAAAATGACTAGAAAGAAAAGACCAAAATGGATGTCAGAAGAGACTCTGAAACTTGCTCTTGAACATAGAGCAGCTAAAGTGAATGGAAGAAGTGATGAAGTAAAAGAGCTGAGCAGAAGATTTCAAAGGGCAGCTCCAGAAGACAAAATAAAGTATAATGAGATGTGCAATTAACTAGAGTTAGAAAACCAAAGGGAAGAACGCGCATGGCATTTTTCAACCTGAAAGAACTGAAGAAAAAAATCAAACCTCATGTTGCAAGTTTGAAGGATTCTATGAGCAAAATGGGGTGGCACAGTGGTTAATGGCTATGGCTGCTAACCAAAAGATCAGCAGTTCAAATTCACCAGACCCTCCTTGGAAACACTATGGGGCAGTTATACTCTGTCCTGTAGGGTTGCTAAGAGTGGGAATTGACAGCAACGGGTTTGGACTTTTTTTCCCCATGGGAAAAATATTTAATAACACAAACAACATTGAAAGACGATAGAAGGAATACACAGAGTCACTGTACTAAAAAGAATTGGTCGACGTTCAACCACAGGAATTGACAGAATACCAACTGAGATGTTTCAACTAACAGATGCAACACTGGAGGTGCTCACTGGTCTATGCCAAGATATTTGGAAGACAGCTAAATGGCCAACTGACTGGAGATTCAACATTTGTGCCCATTCCAAAGAAAGGTGATCCAACAGAATGCAGAAATTATAGAACAATATCATTAATATCACAGTCAAAATTTTGCTGACGATGATTCAAAAACAATTTCAGCATACGTCAACAAGGAACTGCCAGAAATTCAAGCCAGATTCAGAAGAGAACGTGAAACTAAGGAAATCACTGTGGATGTCATATGGATCTTGGTTAAAAACAGCAAATACCAAAAAGATATTTACCTGTTTTATTGACTATGCAAAGGCGTTCAACTGTATGCATCATAGCAAATTATGGATAACAGCAAATAACGCAAATCCAGAGCACTTAATTGTGTTCATGAGAAAACTATACATAGGACCAAGAGGCAGTCATTCGAGCAGAACAAGGGGATACTGCATAGTTTAAATCAGGAAAGGTATGTATCAGGGTTGTATAATTTCACCATAGTTTTTCAGTCTGTATGCTGAACAAATAATCCAAAAATCTGGACTGTATGAAGAAAAACGCAGCATCAGGATTAGGGGAAGACTGATCAACAATTTGGGATATGCAGATGACACAACCTTGCTTGCTGAAAGTGAAGAGGACTTGAAGCACTTACTGATGAAAATCAAAGACCACAGATTGCAGTATGGATTACACCTCAAAATAAAGAAAACAAAAATTGTCACAACTCGATCAATAAGCAACATCATGATAAATGGAGAAAATATTGAAGTTGTCAAGGATTTCATTTTACTTGGATCCACAATCAATGCCTATGGAAGCTGCAGTCAAGAGATCAAACGACGCAATGCATTGGGAGAATTTGTGGCAAAAGAGCTGTTTAAAGTGTTAGAAAGCAAAGAAGACACTTTAAGGACTAAGGTGCACCTGACCCAAGCTATGGTGTTTTCAATTGCCTCATATGCATATGAAAGCTAAACAATGAATAAGAAAGACTAGAAAAGAATTGATGCCTTTGAATTATGTTGTTGGCAAAAAATATTGAATATACCATGGACTGCCAGAAGAATGAACAAATCTGTCTTAGAAGAAGTACAGCCAGAATGCTCCTTAGAAGCAAGGATCATAAGACTTCATCTAATGTAATTCGGACAGGTTATCAGAAAGGACCTTTCCCTGAAGATGGACATCATGCTTAGCAAAGTAAAAGGTCAGTGAAACAGAGGAAGACCCTCAAGGAGATGGATTGACACGATGGCTGCAAAGATGGGCTCAAACATAGCAAAGATTGTGAGGGTGGCACAGGACTGGGCAATGTTTTGTTCTATTGTGCATAGGGTCGCTATGAGTTGGAACTGACTTGATGGCACTTAACAACAACAACAATGACTTTCAGTAAAAGAAGTTCCTGCATGGCACAAATGGTTAATTACTATAGCACTGATAGAATGTTTGGCTGTTGGAATCCACCCCAAGGCACCTTGGAAGAAAGTTCCAGCTATCTGCTTCTGAAAGTTACGGCCTTGAAAATCCTATGGAGCAGTTCTACTCTGCAAACATGGGGTTGCCATGAGTCAGAATTAGCTTGGTGGTAACTAACAATAATGACCTTCAGTACTTCAATATTTTTCCACTACTTTTAGCCTTTAAAAACTTTCCTTACCTCTTCTTCAGGTGAGTCCAGATTAGAGTTAGTCCTGGTCTTTCTCACCTACTGCAGTAATTTTTTTTTTTTAATTCTTTTCCTGTTTTTACAATTCTCTCTCTCTCTCTCTCACTCTCTCTCTCTCTCTCTCTCTCTTTCTCTCTCTCTCTCTCTATATATATATATATATATTTTCGGGAAGTCTTCTTGCCTGTTTTAACATTTTCTGGTGTGCTTTTCTTTGACAGACTCTTTCTGATCTAGTATTATTTTTTCCCCCAAAATATACAGATATTAAACCCCTTGTTTAAGGCTTGAATGAGGTAATTTATAGTCATTGATTTCCTTTTTAAAATCACTTTATTTAGCTTTTGACAGTAAGAAATTTTATAATATGTGAGAGAAAAACATTAGAGATTGTTATCTTTGATCCATAGTAAGGTAAGTGGAAGAAATTATTTTGTAATGGGATTCTAAAGGAAGACCCACCTAGCAATGAACATAACCTTCCTTTGTAGAGAGTCTGTTTTTCCTCCAAATGTCAGATAGTTGATATCTCCTCCTTTATAGTGCTTGCTAGGAGTCTATGGGTGGAGCAAACATTTACATGCTCGATTACTAACCGAAAGATGGGCAGTTCAAGCCCACCCAGAGGTGCTTGAGAAGAAAGGTCAAAGCTATTAAAACAATCACATCCTTGAAAACCCTATGGAGTATACACAAAGAAATGCTCACAAAATTTCCTATTACACTCCCAACATTTTTGTTCCTAGTTTACTCTACCTACTAGAATGGAGTGCCTTGAAGGTACTTCTGTTCTGCACACGCGGGCTCATGAGTCTGAATCAACCTGATGGAAATAGGATTTTTCTTTTGTACTTTCCCAGTCAACCCAAGCAAGTTAGACATTGTCTCCATGCTATATTAACATATTAACTATATGTAGAGCTATCTATATATTTAGATAGATAGATTAGATAGATAGACAGGTAGATAGGTAGATGGATAGATACATATATAAAACTATATATATATATATATAACTATGTATATAGATAAACAGAAACCAAGCCCATTGCCACTGAGTCGACTGCAACTCATAGCGACCCTAGAGGACAGAGTAGAACTGCCCCACAGGGTTTCCAACGAGCGCCTGGAGGATTAGAACTGCTGACCTTTTGTTTAGCAGCCATAGCTCTTAACCACTACGTCACCAAGGTTTCCATACATAGATAGATAAAACTATATATAAATATATATATGAAACTATATATAGATGTATATAAAAGTATACATAGATACATAAAACTATATATAGATACATAAACTATATATAAATAAAACTATATATAGATATATAAAACTATACACATAGATTATATATTAAACTATAACTGTATACATATATATAAACTATATATATAGATCTATTTATAAAACTACATATACATGTAAAACTATATATATTTGGAAACCTTGGTGGCATAGTGATTAAGAGTTCCACTGCTAACCAAAATGTCAGCAGTTCGAATCCACCAGGTGTTCCTTGGAAACCCTATGGGGCCATTCTACTCTGTCTTGTAGGGTCGCTATGAGTCAGAATTGACTTGACGGCAATGGGTTATATATATTAGGAGCCCTGGTGGTACAGAGGTTTAGAGCTCGGCTGCTAACCAAAAGATTGGCAGTTCAAATCCACCACCCACTCCTTGGAAACTCTATGGGGAAGTTCTACTCTGTTCTACAGGGTCACTGTGAGTCAGAATCAACTTGACCATAACTGGATTTTTGTGTTTGTTTATAAGTATTAACTATATATAGATATCTATCTCCATATATACAGACAGATAGATATTTTGATAGATATAGATATATAAAACTGTATATATAGTTACTATAACTTGAGATTATATTGTATTTTAGTGAGAACTGCATATCTCTTTCCGTAGGATTTGAGCTTCTTTTGGGCAAGTGTCAGACATTGATCCCTTCATTAAATGTCAATTTGTAAAAAATTATTTATTGTGAGATTGATATATTTCATATAATGGGTATGGAAATAAAATTTATGATCTCTACTCCTAAGGCACTTCATTCTAGTGGATAGAAGAAACCAGGAACAAAAATGTTGACAGTGCAGTAGGAAATTTTGTGTGCATTTCTTTCCAATACATAGATCACTTTCTGGGAACACAAAATCTTATCATTGGTGGGTGCATCTGAATCCATTCATTTCTAACTGGCAGAGGGTGAACTGTAATTCTTCACTGTTTCCCGTCCTGTGTTCTACCACTTTGTGAAGCTTACTAAAGACATTGTGCTTGTGCTCCATGAGATGCTTGTGTCTATAATACACTTCGCTTTCTGCTTGAGCTAGTTTGAGTGCATCACTGTTTCCTACAGTCAAATGACCTCTGGATAAAATGAATAAAATATGATAATTATTACATAGGGATGAACCAACTACAGTAGGAGAATTGAATAAGAGCATAATTTTTCTGTCTGGAGGATAATTGGTGGGAATTGTGGGGGAGATAAAAGATGAGGAAGGGTTACAGGAAGATAAACAGTATATATTTTCATTATAGTAATCATATTTGATGAAATTGCCTTCAGCAGTGAAGTAGATAACATTTTTTTTTTTTTGGTTGTTGAGTATATTAATATAGTTAGTGTATACATATTCTTACATCATTTTCAATTAATGGTTGGATATTTCCTCGCTCAATATTATGCTTTTAAACAGCCTCAGTGATTTTTTTTAGTGATTATTACTAGCATGTCTTTGTCAAGAAACAATATTTTTTGTACCACTAACTATTTTTCTACGTCAATTCAAAAATAATTCTGTTTTTCCCCGGGAGCACCTTCTTTCAGAATGGCTTTTCCATTCAATGAAACATTAGTAGGGCAGTCTCATTATGGACTACATCACAGTACTTCAGCATTAATGCAACTAGAGGTTCAAGTGGGATTCAATAGCCACCTACCCTTATCAATTTGCTTATTGGGAGATATTACATTTGCCTACTTTATGATATATTTAACAACTAATATTTTAAAAAAGAAAGAATACACCATCATAATCCTATGTATATGTTATTGACTAGATTTGTAATACTGAGTTTTGGGATCTCTCTTCAGCTCACAGTGAGAGCATGAGGGAATACATTTCTTTGAGCTTCAGTCCTCTCATAAGTGAAGAAAGAGGGACCGCTCTTAGCCCTAAAGCTCTATCATTCCAATTATAAAAGTGTTAATTTTACTTCTTAACATTCTGTCTTATCTAGCATAAAAGAATAACAGAGTTAAAGTCATGATTTTAAATATAATCCTTGTAATAGAATCCATAATTTGAACCTTCTATCGATACGTGTCCACTGGTAACCCCAGATAAAAAGTATTGAATTTAAGGCTGTGTCTTTCACAATATAGTCATTCTATAAAAATTATCAAGAATGATAAACAAGAAGTTTGGCGTTTGATATCTATCATATTTATGTTTCAATATTAGTCAAGAAGATATTTTATTTTCTGAACAAATATTTCTGTAGGCTATAAATACTATTTTTACTTTGTAAGCTATTTTTCAATGATCTTTATTTGTATAATGTCTGTACTAAAAAACTAATAAAGGAAAGAAACCATTCTTTGCAATGAAGTTAACATGTCAATGAACTAATTAGTATTTTTTATTAACTTGTTTACATTAAAAAAGTATATTTATAAAAATAAGAAAAATTTATATGAAGCAACAATTTTAAAAACTCATTTCATGTTTCCACTAACATATCTTCAAAGAAGTTTACAATTATCCAGTTCCCAGAATGTCAACTTGAAGGACATGTTGTATAGTAATAAGCTTAAAGCTTTTATTTTACAGATGAAGAAATTCATATTCATTGGGGTTAAATGGCTTAATCAATGTTTTATCGCCAGCTAGCAAAAGAGTCAACGTTAAAATTATGATTTTTATTTTCTCATGCCAAAATGCTATAATGCATTTATATGTCTGATATAAATTTTAATTATATTATAATAGACATATTTTAAAACGTGCTGTGTATGACCGAGCAATAAAACATAATGACACATTTTTGAAACAAAAGACAACTGTAAAATTACAATGCCTACACACACATCCCACACATATAGGCTGTGCGAATTTGATTTACAGCCCCTATATTTTCAACTTCCCAGAAGTAATTAGATCTAATATCTCTATTGGTCTCAGATGTTTGTTGTGAGAAGTACACAAGAAAATGCCTATCAAGTCCACATAGTGCGTGCTTACTAAAATGTGATAAAAGTAAAATGTGATAAAGTAAAAATGAGACAACGGGTCATACACTTAATGAAATAAGTCCATTGCAACATTTCCTCTACTTTTAATTTTTTTTTAAGGTTTGTTTGCATTGATAGACGCTATTCCCAATAAGGTGGCAGATTCTACAGTCAAGGAGACTCTGTAATCAAGAGTCTTAACAGTCTGCAATAAAGGGCCATTTGAAAATGTTGAATGCCTTCTCACAGAGAAGGCAAAATCTAGAGCTCTCATCATCATCACTGGGATGATGAGTTACAATCAGCGTGAGGTTGACACAAAGGTTGCATGAAATGTTGCAGCCAATTGACATGGAGAATCAGAGAAAAGAAAGGACAGTTTGTAAAGGAACTGAATGGAACCCTGGTACTGCAGTGGTTAAGCGCTCGGCTGCTAATGAAACTGTTGTCTGTTCAAACCTACCAGCCGCTCCGCAGGAGGAAGATGTGGCAGTCCGTTTCCAGAAAGATTCACAGCTTTGGAAACCCTATGGGGCACTTCTACTCTGTCCTATAAAGTCGCTAGGAGTCAGAATCGACTTGACGCAACAAGGGTTTTTTTTTTTTCTTTTCGTTGTTTGGTTTTGAAGGAACTGAAATTGGAAAAGATGGTTCAAACTTGTTGTTAAAGAAAAGGGCTTTAATGACAGGGAGACATCGGATACAAAGAAATAAGCATAACTTCCTGAAATATCGGGCCACTATAAAAGGTGCTGAAGTCCAGAAATAGAAGCATCCATGGGATACATTTTATGAACTGGAGAACCTTGATATAACATCTTCCTAGAGCACTTCACCCTCATGTACTGTGGGGAGGAATGCTAGGGACAATCTGAAGTGACATTTCTGTTGAAACAGATGTTGAATGACAGGGCTACACATAATGTATTCTTCACAGTGGTTGTCCAAGCACTAGCCACCTAAAACCCTTGGCTCAACTACCATTAACAGTTGACGTCACTGTTCCTAATTTTCCTCGGCTGCTGCATTTGCAAACTCTGTCTTGTCATTACCACTGTGCTGTAGATTCAAGTTAAGGTGGGTACCAAGTCTCAATGGCTAAAAAGCAGTCTGCTCACTGGCTGGTAGAGAGTAGATATTCATTACATTTTTGAGAATAAGAATGAATGGTTTCTAATATCTGTTCTTTACAACTAAAATATTATTTCAGCTATTTCTATTGTTACTGCTGTTCTATTATTATATCTCATATGATCAGCTTATGTGCCTTTTGCTTTCTTGTGACAGTAAATTACAGCTAGCAGCTGGAAAGCTACAGAGAAAAGAACAGGCTGAAAGCAACTGCCAGGAGAAAGAAGAGGAAATTGATAGTGCCATCTTCATTGGGATCCACTGGAGGACTGAAGATTACTTATAAAGAGAAGAAATCATAGTTCTTGAAGTGCTCTGGATGTAGAATCATGGCAGACTCTAACTGAGTCTCTGGATTCACACTGAAGTTAATGCTGCCAACCGCAGTGAGAGACAAACCTATGTTCAGGATTTGGGAGAAACGAAACATCAAATAAAAATCACTAACGTCTGGAAAGATTAAATGCTGAAGTTAATAACTAAATGTGTAAAAACATAAAAGCAAAACTTCTTAGAAATTTAATGTAGATAATTTAAGTGTAGCAAAGAGGGAGGGCAATGTGTTCTTTTTAAGGCAGTGATTGTTATTAAATATTATTAACTTCAAACCACATTATTTCCTTAGTGTTTTTATCATACAGGAAGTTTGCCAAATGCTGGTATTTTGCTGCTTCTAGACACCTGGGAATGTTCATATTTTCTTCTTCAGGTTGGTAAAACTTTTGAAACAATTGCAAGAAATGGTAGAAAAGTCATATGGGAGAAAATAAATCTATACTTTTTTAGGTCAACATTGTATTATTGCTATTTTTTGAAATTATGTTAATTTGGGGTAATCTTTGGGCTATGTTTAAAATGAGACAATTTATGAATAAAATTGAGCTCTCTTCATAAAATGTTAACATTTAATATTAAAATATTTCTCAGTTTAGGTAAATGTATTTACTTGGTCATTTTAATGTGTTTGTGGTAAAATATTTATTGTCATATTACTGCAAAATGCCGTATTATTATTATTGACACTGAAAGTAAACATTGAAAAATATTAAAGGTTTATTATTCTGTAATATCATTATATGCCTCTGATTCTCTCTTCTTGAAAATATTCAAGAAAAATTGAAAAATTTTGTGAAAGGCAGTGGGCTATTAATTGAACATTTTTTTATGGGTATAAATGTTCAATTGTAGCTGTATTCTGTTTTCCTATTGCAACTAACTACAGGGAAGTAGCCAAACAAGTAAACGGCTGCAATAGTGTGCTTAGTGGTCAAATGATACTCATCAGTTACAGTTCTTGTAGTTGGGGTTTTCAAGGCACACTTCACAGATGCTACAAGTTGCCCCGTGTGTCACACAGATCTCCTTCTCCAAGTATGTGTTTGGAGCAGCTCCCCTGTGATCTATGGACTTTAATTCCTGAGGATAATCTCATAAGAAACTTAACGGGATGAACTACAGCCCCACTTCTGCAGTTGATATCAGGATAAGGCTAGATGTGTGTACCCACTACCAGGATCACTACAAAGGAACTCTGTCATGCTACCCCTCTATATTGCCTGTACCCCTCACCACCTCTGTCCTTGGCCAATGGATACCCACTCTGTTCTCCATTTCTTTGTCATTTGGAGAATGCGAAATAAATGGAATCATGTGGTATGTAACCTTTTAAAATTATATTTTTTCACTCAGTGTAATGACTTGAGATCCCTCCAGGATGTTTCATACATCAATAGTTCATTCATTTTTATCGATGAGTAGTATTCCAGTGTATGGATGTATGGCTGAAGGGCATTTGGGTTGGTTCCAGTATTATGTAACTACAAATAAAGCTGCTACAAACATTTTTGTGTAAGTATTTGTGTGAATGTAAGTCTTCCTTTCTTACATTAATGAAGGATAAATGTTTAACAGTGTCATTGTTGGTTCATAAAATAGTTGCATGTTTAGCTTTTTAAAAAATGGCCAGACAATTTTCCACTAGCAAAGTATGAGAGATTAAGTCCCTCAGAACAGGGGAACACTTCCTGGATTAAAATCAGGAAAGGTGTGTGTCAGGGTTGTATTCTTTCACCATACTTATTCAATCTGTATGCTGAACAAATAATCCAAAAAGCCAGGCTATATGAAGAAGAACAAAGCATCATGTTTGGAGGAAGACTGTTTAACAACCTGTGATATGCAGATGACACAACCTTGCTTGCTGAAAAAGAAGAGGACTTGAAGAATTTACCGAGGAAGAACAAAGACCACACCCTTTAGTATGGATTACACGTCAACATAAAGAAAACAACAACGACAGAAAACCCTCAGAAGTGGTCCAATAAGCAACATCACGATAAACAGAGAAAATATTGAAGTTGACAAGGATTTCACTTTACTTGAATCTACAATCAATGCCCATGGAAGCAGCAGTCAAAAATCAAACGATGCATTGCATTGGGCAAATCTGCTGCAAAAGATTTCTTTAAAGTGTTAGAAAGCAAAGATTTCATTATGGGACTAACTTGCACCTGACCCAAGCCATGGTGTTTTTAATTGCCTCATATGCATGTGAAAGTTGGACAATGAATAAGGAAGGTGGAAGAAGAATTGGCGCCTTTGAATTATGGTGTTGGTGAAGAGTATGGAATATACCAGGGACTGCCAGAAGAACAAACAAATCTGTCTTGGAAGAAATACAACCAGAATGCTCTTTAGAAGCAAGGATGACAAGACTTTGTTCCACATACTTTGGACATGTTATTAGGAGGGACGAGTCCCTGGAGAAGGACATCATGCTTGGTAAACTAGAGGGTCAGTGAAAAAGAGGAAGACCTCAACGAGATGAATTGACACAGTGGCAGCAACAATGGGCACAAGCATAACAACAATCATAATGATGGCTCAGGACCGGGCAGTGTTTCCTTCTTCTGTACATGGGGTCAGTATGTGTGGGAACCAACCCAGTGGCACCTAACAAAAACAACATTCTTGAAGGATATCTATGCTGGATATAAAACTCTCGGTCGATGGTTCGTCTAATACGTAAAAAAATATGTGTCACTTCATTCATGCTTCCATGTTTTCAGATGAGAAATTCACTGTCATTCTTCCTCTGTAGTTAATGCATCTTTTCTCTCTTGACACTTTCAATTTTTTTTTAGTATGCTTTAAGTGAAAATTTACAGTTCAAGTCAGTTTATCATACAGAAATTTATATACACATTGCTATGTGACCCTAGCTGTTCTCTCTATAATGTGACAGCACAGTCCTCCTTTCCACCCTGGATTCCTCATGTCCATTCAACCAACTCCTGTCCCTTTTTGCCTTCTCAGATCGCCTCCGGACAGGAGCTGCCCATTTAGTCTCATGTATCTACTTGAGCTAAGAAGCACTCTCTTCACGAGCATCATTTTACATCCCGTAGTCCAGTCTAATCTTTGTCTGAAGAGTTGGCCTTGGGAATGATTTCACTTCTGAGCTAGTGGAGAGTCTGGGGGCCATGTCTCCTGGGGTCCCTCCAGTCTCATCAAACCATTAAGTCTAGTCTTTTTACTAGAATTTAAGTTCTGCACCCCACTTTTCTCCTGCTCCTGTCAGGGCAGTCATTGGTGGTAGCCAGGCACCATCTAGTTCTTCTGGTCTCAGGCCGATAGTCTCTGATTTTTGCAGCCCTTTCTGTCTCTTGGGCTAATATTTTCCTTGGGCTTTGGTGTTTTTCCTTCTCCTTTGCTCCAGGTGGGTTGGAATCAATTGAAGTCTCTTAGATGGACACTTAATAGCTTTTAAGACCCCAGACACCACTCACCAAACTAGGATGCAGAGGGTTTTCTTAATAAACTTTGTTACACCAGTTGAACTAGATGTCCCCTGAAACCATGGTCCTCAGACCCCCACCCCTGCTACTCTGTCCCTTGAAGTGTGTGGTTGTATTCAGGAAACTTCTTAGCTTTTGATTTAGTCCAGTTGTGCTGACTTCCCCTGTGTCCTTCCCTTCACCAAAGATAATTCTTATCTACCAGATAGTTATTGAATACCACTCTACCTCCCTCCCCACCCTTATGACTATCAAAGAATGTTTTCTTCAATGTTTAAACCGTTACCTGAGTTCTTATAATAGTGGTCTCAAACAATATTTGTCCTTTTGCAACTGACTAATTTCACTCAGCATGAGGCCTTCCAGATTCATCCATGTTATGTTTCACAGATTTCGTCATTGTTCTTTATCTTTGCATAGTATTCCATTGTGTAAATATACCATAATTTGTTTATCCATTCATCCATTGAAGGGCACCTAGATTGTTTCCATCTTTTTGCTGTTGTGAACAGTGCAGCAATGCACATGGGTATGCATGTATCAATTCGTGTGACAGCTCTTATTTCTCTAGGATATATTCCAAGGAGTGGGATTGCTGGATCGTGTGGTATTTCTATTTATAGCTTTTTAAGGAAGCACCAAATCAATTTCTAAAGTGATTGTCCCATTTTATATTCCCACCAACAGTGTATAAGTGTTCCAGTCTCTCCACAACCTCTCCAGCATTTATTATTTTGTGTTTTTTGGATTAATGCTAGCCTTGTTGGGGTGAGATGATATCTCATTGTAGTTTTGATCTGCATTTCTCTAATGGCTAATGATTGTGAGCATTTCTTCATGTGTCTGCTAGCCGCCTGAATATCTTCTTTGGCAAAGTGCCTGTTCATATCCTTTGCCTGTTCTTTAATTGGGTTATTTGTCTTTTTGTTGTTGAGGTTTTGCAGTATCTTGTAGATTCTAGAGATTAGAAGCTGATCGGATTTGTCATAGCCAATTTTTTTTTCTCAGTCTGTAGGTTGTCTTTTGACTCTTTTGGTGAAGTCTTTTGATGAGCATAAGTGTTTGATTTTTATGAGCTCCCAGTTATGTAATCCTTCTTCTGGTGCTTGTACATTGTTACTTATGGTTCGTATTGTGTTTATGCCATGTGTTAGGGCTCCTAGCATTTTCCCTATTTTCTCTTCCACGATCTTTATCGTTTTCGATTTTATATTTAAGTCTTTGATCCATTTTGAGTTAGTTTTTGTGCATGGTGTGAGGTATGGGTCTTGTTTCAGTTTTTTTGCAGATGGGTATCCAGTTAACACCAGCACCATTTGTTAAAAAGACTATCTTTTCCTCAATTAATGGACTTTGGGCCTTTGTCAAATATCAGCTGCTCATAGGTGGATGAATTTATGTTTGGATTCTCAATTCTGTTCCATTGGTCTATGTATCCGTTGCTGTACCAGTATCAGGCTGTTTTGACTACCGTGGTGGTATAATAGCTTCTATCATTAATTTCTAGCTGGTTTGATTAGACTGTGTCTTGCTTTAGATTTATTTGGATTTACACCATTTGGGTTGCTCTGATTCTGTAGGCTGTTGTTTCATGTTGTTCACAAAATGCGTGAATTTTCAACCATTATTTATCTGGATTTTTTTAGCCCCATACTTTTTCTCTTCTCCTCCTAGGACTCTGAAGACATAAAAGTTAAGTCTTTATCATTATCTCACATGCTCCTTTGGCTTTTTTTTTTTTTTCTCTCCTCTCTCATAAAATTTTCTTTTATTCTTTGAATTGAGTAATTATAATTATCGGTTGGGTTATCAGTCTTTTCCATGTTTAGTAATTTTTTCCTATATTGTTGCCTATATTGTATTTGAGTCTGTGCAGTGAGTTTTTTGTTGTGGTTATTTTATTTTTTAGTTTTATAATTTCACTTTGGTTTTCATAACGTCTCTTCTTTGCTGCAATTTACATTATTTTCATGTATTTGAAGAGTTTTTATAATTGCATATTGAATCATAAATAGTGAGACATGTTTTATCTCTACTGGCGAGAAATCTATACACCACTGTCTTTTCCAAGTAGCACTAAAAAAAATTGTCTTCTCTGCAGTAGCTGATAATTTGGCTTTTAAACCCCATTTTACCTATTAACACTCTCATAATAAAGGAATAATTTTTAAAACCTAAAGAAATTCACCCTCTTATGCAATTTTCTTATACACTGTTTTCCCATTTGTAAATACTTGTATTATCTCCAGTGGAAGCATTTGTTCTTTTTTTTTTTTTTTTTAATGTGTATTTCACAGAAGAACAATTTTAATAAATTTGCCCAACTAAAATTTCATCCTTGCTGACTGTTTTTAATCATCTATCTTTTTTTTTCTCAAGGAGACATTTCATGCAAAAAGAATGTGTTTCTTTTTTGAAAGTGAAGAAACTTCAGTTTTCACAGAATAAGAATTATTTTCAAGAACAAACTTTACAAGTTTTTTTTTTTTTTTTAATTACATTGTGTCTACCAGGCAGTTGGCTAGATATGGAAGTATTAAAAAGAAAAAATGTAGGTTAAAAATGCGAGGGATTAATTTTGCTGTATTTCACTAATTATTAGTGGCTTGCTTCCAGCTACAAGTAACCATTAAACCTAAATTAAAGAGGGTAAAATTGGCAAGGAATTTGCTTAGAGCATGTTAGTTTCAGAAAAAAAGGCCATTAGTTCACTGCTGATGACAAGATATTTCACTATAGCTATTGGGAGTAATAAAGATTTTACAAATTCTTGAATTTATTTCATTGCCACTTTGGGGTGAAATACCATGGTAAAAATCTCATAGAATCTGTTCTATTTTTATTTCCAAATCGATCAATGTAATTGTGTATTATGATCACTATTTATTTTTCCTGAATATGTGTATGTGCAAATTTATGGCAAAATATATAGAGTTGTATCATCTTCGATATTTATTCAATTGTCAAAAATGTCCATATATGCAAACCGACCTACATATTGTAAGAAGAATTTCATATCTTTTTCCTTTAATTTTATTTTGTTGCTGTTGAGAATATACACAACAAAACACACACCAATTCAACCGTTTCTACAAAATTCAGCGACACTGATTACATTCTTCAGGTTGTGCAACCACTCTCCCCCTCCTTTTCTGAGTTGTTCCTCCTCCCATTAACATAAACTCACTGGCCCCCTAAGTTTCGTATCTAATCTTTTGAGTTGCTGTTGTCACTTTGATCTCATATAGATAGTTCTTAAAAGAACATAATGCTCAAGGCAGATCTTTTCCACAAGTTAAGCTAAACTATTGCTTGATTTTAAGAAGACTTCAGGGGATATTTTTGGTTTAAATTTTAAAGATTATCTCAGGGCAATAGAATTTCATACATTTTTAAAGCTGTAATGATAGATAACTTTATTAATGTCCCTCCTTTTTTTCTCTCACATTGGATTATAAGGTGGTAGTGTTATTAGATACCATCAAGTCGTCTCTGACTCATAGTGACCTTATAAACTTCCCATAGTAGAACTCTATTTAGTAAGATAGAGAAATCCTTAGTCTCTCTGTTTGTGTGTTTCTCGCTCTCTCTTTCTCAGTATAGTTGCATCATTCCATAGTTATTTTTCTCTGAATGTCCCCGAATATTTAAATTCCTTTACTTTGCATTTCTTCCTTTTTATTAGTCAAAATTTATTTATAGATCTTCAAAAATAGATTTACCTTAATTTTGAATGTAAGCAAATTTATACTGATACATTGAAATTTTCAGCAAGGATGATCATATGCCTTTGCATTCATAAAATCAATGACATTTGCTAGTTAAGTAGAATTAATCTGTAGCAAATCCATCTAATTTTGCATGGTGATTACTACTCAAGGTTAAATGCTTGCATGTAAGTAGTTTTACTAGTCTTCTGGTTTCATTATATGTCACATTGCATTTAATAAAAATGTTAACATGTTAAAAATTTTGCAAATAAAACCAAGAACTTTCTTGTAGCATTATATCTAATAAACCATCTGAAGTAAATTAAATTAGCTCAGATATATCAGTATTCTTTCTAAAATCAAAATTAAGATTTTTGCATATCTGTGAATATATTGTTTATATTTGATGGAAGGATAAAAATTTTGTTTATTTTGTAGTTTCAGAAAATAGTCCATCAGATTAATTTTAAAATTTTAATTTTAACTTTTACTATGTTAAAAATTCAATTTATTCTCATTATGTTCTAACTCTTTTAAATAATTGCCATTTAATATGTTTTCTATTAATTACTTTTTATATACTATATGTTATATATAATATAGTATATATGCTGTGTTATTCTTTATAAAACTGATATTAAACGTGCATAACTTTCTTCCCATAACATTCTTTTTCATTACGACTTTGGAGTTGGTGAGAAATGCAGTTGATTGGAATATTGCATTCCATTTTTGGTTCACTGCTCCAGAGTTAGGCCACCATAGAAAATTAAGTCATAAAAGTATACACTGTGTATGGCATAAGGAGATCTGATTCAAATAGCCAGAATTACTATTAAAGAAAATGAAATATATACACCTATTTGGAGAGTTGCAAACGGTATTTCATGGTTTGATGTGCAGAGAACTACATTCTAAGGAGGCTTGCCTGGCTTATTCAACACTTGTATGAATGATAATGAAATATGGATAGAACTGGAATGATCAACTCTGGCTTGTCTGGAGTTTCTGGATTCCCTTTAATAACCAAAAATTTAAAAGCTTTCAAGTATAGTCATTTTTTATGTTATATTTGTTTTTATCTCAGAATATGTATGAAACTCCTATAAAAGTATACACATGGAATAGCCCAGTTAAGGTGAGAGGAAAAGCTTTATGTTCTCACAAGATATTACACACTGGTGTTGAGCTCCTGGTTCAACGACAAGGTCACTGTTCAAGTGATACAGTTGCATTGAATTGAAGAGTGAAAATCATCTGATAAACTCCTTAACCTAAAGGTCCCTGATTTGTCTGAGATTGTGATATGATTTTGAGAAAATTGATTGTTCCTCCTTTTTCTGCTTCCAGAGAGAATTAATGTTAGATATTAACACTTACGTTTAAAAAGGGCCCTGCTCTGACTGCTTATGGGAACTAATAATCATCAATAAAAAATTGAATTTCCCTGGGAATATTCTTCCTCTGGGAAATTTGATTTTTCATTGATAATTATTAACGATTACTAATTTATTGATGATGATTATTATTAATCTCTGTATAGTTATTGAGCAAGCCCTGGTAGTGCAGGGGTTAAAGCACCCGGCTGCTAACCAAAAGGTCGGTGGTTCAAACCCACCAGCTGCTCCATGGGAGAAAAGACCTGGCGATCTGCTCCTGTGAAGATTCCAGCCTAGGAAATCCTATGGGGCAGCCCTACTCTAACCTATAGGATTGTTATGAGCTAGAATTGACTCAAGGACACACAACAACATATAAATATTTAATTCTACGTCTAGTCTATCTAGAAGCAGAAGTTCCTTATCACTTACTGAGATACTACTGACTATTTGTGACTTTGTGCTGAGTTCTGCCATGCTCTTAAATCACTACTTTAAAAAAATATTTTAATTTCACCCTAATAATAATAAGTTCATGCTTTTTTAGTTTAAATATCATCATCCTAGATGCAATTTTGGTTCCTGTGTGGTACAAATAGTTAAGTGCTAGACTATTAACCAAAAGGTTAGCTATATGAACCCACCCATAGGCACCTTGGAAGAAAGGCCTGGCAATCTGCATTTAAAGGTCACAGCCTTGGAAGCCCTGTGGAGTTATACTCTGCACACATGGGATTGCCAAGTGTTGGAATTGATTCGACGGCAACTGGTTTGTTTATATGGTTTTTGTTTTTAGATACAGTTCTAATCATATATTATCTTTGGATATGAATTAATTATCATAATAATTTTGTGTAAAGATCAGTTCCTTCTAAAAACATTTTCAGTATTTCCTTCTCTAAATGAGAGTATAATGTGGAATCTCAGATTTAGAATAATATAAATATCAAGGTGTCATTTAGACCAAAATTGTTTTCATAGTTTCCAAGTTAGATGCTGAGTAACAAATACTTGTTCATTCATGTTGTAAACCACTTTCACATGATACTCTTCAGTAATGAGGAATTGAAAATAGTGATATATATGTCTCACATGCTCCATATTTTTAAACAGCTCAACATTACTGTGAGAGATGTCTAGTTTATCAAGCCCCTAATATATAAAATAAAAACTACCCTGTGAAATGATTTAATTATATTTAGGTAAAATGTTATTAATATGGATATGTTTTGACAATTATGTATTTATTGAGATGGATAAAAATATATTCCTGTTCAGGTAAAAAGATTAACATGATGAAATTCAATAAATTAAGCTCTGAAATATCTTACTTTTTAAGTTTAAAATAGCTTTCTAAGTAGGTGGCATTTTTAACCCTCACTTTACAATATAGTTCTATACATTTGCCAATACTTTCACTCTACCAAAAAACAAAAACAAAAAACAAACCTGTTGCTGTCGAGTCAATTTAGACTCATAGTGACCCTATAGGACAGAGTAGAACTACTTGATAGAGTTTCCAAGGAACACCTAGTGGCTTTGAACTGCCAACCTTTTTGTTAGCAACCATAGCACTTAACCACCATACGACCGAGGTTTATGTTCTTATTCTCAGGAGAATTGACTAAGTCCCTGTGTAAGTATTATGTGATATTTCTTAGTAGAAAATTCTACTGTTAGCTATAATATTCTTGGTTACTGTTATAAATTAATCAGAATCATTTGCTCTTCTTAGCAACTCAAGATTTCTGTTCTTTAATTTCTAAACAGGCTTTCACCGTCAGCTAAAGTTCAGATACTGAGTCTTAAAGAGAAACAAAAAACAAAGAACTGTTGCAGATCCTTCATATACAGGACTATCCTGAGAACTCTTGACTACTGCCTTTTCTCAGCAGACGCTTCCCAGTTTAAATGAACATTGTTGACATGAACTTAAACTTGTCCAACTGTCCCAAGGGAATTAATTGTAATATCTAGGGCAATTTTAGTCCAGAAGAAGTTGACTTTATAAAAGCAGATTTCTAATCCCAGATCCAGCAGAGCAATATGTAATTATTTAAGAATGAATGCAATTAATTGGGGAAATCGAATTGCTTTTGGAATATTGGTTATTACTTTTAGGACATTGTTATTATCATTTTTAATTCTATATTTTCTAATAGGCAAATAAGAAAAGATTTTCTTTCTTTTTGAGATCTCTCTAATCCTCCATCAACTAGGCTATATTTGTGCAATAAAGAATGAAATACTTTTGAATGATAATGTTTCAATTGAACACTCAGAATACAGAAAAAATATCAGAGATTGTAATCTTATAAGCAAACAAATTATGAGGATCATGAGGATGAGTATTCTCTAGAAATATGACATACACAGCTGGCTCTTCAGGGGTTCCAAGGGTTGCACAACTGGGAACTCAACAAACCACGAACGGAAAAAAAAATGTTCAAAAAGCAAAACTTGAATTTGCCCCACGCTGAACACTACGTTGAATCCATGTGAATGAAGTGATGTGTAGGCATCCCCTGCTGTAGCCTCCTGCTGTTTCACAGATCCTCAGTCTCTCCAGTACTCGTTTTAATATTGTTTGCCTCAAGTCTCATTCGTTCACTACTTGTACTGCATGCACCCTTTGTGTGAAAAAACGGCTGTTGAAAAGCAATGAAGTGGTCAAAGCAATCCCTCAATGGCTAAGAGCAAGCATAAAGTGCTATTTAGGTAGCATTTCACAACTATTTACACAGAATTTACATTTTATTAAGTATTATAAGTAATCCACAAATGATTCAACGTATAAAGGAGAATGTGTGTAAGTTACGTGCAAATACTACACCATTTTATATAAGCAACTTAAGCGTCTCAGATTTTGTTATCCACTAGGGCTCTCGAATGGATCTCCCATGGATACTGAGGGATGATTGTATTCATTAATTTGTTCTGAAAATAACCCATAACATGATCAAACATACAAAGTGCTCTTACTAGGTCTCTTAACGCTCTTAACGTTCATGGGCCTGTAATAGAGGAAAACTAAGAACGCATACTTAGAATGAATAGAACATTATTCAACTGATCTCTTTTACAACAAAAATAAAAAATTAATACAGGAGAGACTGAAAACAGATACTCAAAACAGTTCTGGATGCCATCTTGTTTGTTGACTCCAATTTAACTTTCTCAACAGCAGCTGCAAATTAGTACCTCACACATCTAGCACTTAGAGAATTTCTACCTCCCTGACTGAATTGACAAGAACATTTTATTAAAAAAAAAAAAAAAAAAATCATGCCCACAATTTAAAGGGCTAGGAATAAGCCTGGGTCAGCAAGTAGTACACCTGGCACTACACTACAACACACCACTTTTGTTCTGATGATCCAAGAATTTGAAAAAATTAAGTTTTATTTTTTTATACGCAAATGTGCGGATTTTGTTGTCATAAGTCTTTGTTTTGTCTTTATTTGAAGAGACAATCTCCCTAGAGGCTGTTCTCCTTCATACATATGTACAAACCTTCTCTTCATTCCTTTTTTTTTTTTCCAGTTGTTTGGTAGTTTTTGCTTTCTTATCATCACTAAAAACCTAAACCAATGAGAAATGGAGGGTTTTTTTTTTTTTTAAATAAGATTTTATTGTGTTTAAGATGAAAGTTTAAACAGCAAATCGTATTCTCATTTACAATTTTTCCACAAATTATTTATTGATATCAGTTACAATTTTGATAATGTATCATCATTCTCATTTATTCCGTTCTGGTTGTACAATTTCCAGTACTCTAGTTTTCCTGCCCCTTTACTTTCTCATCTTTGCTTTAGAGTAATTTTCAACCATTTGTTCTCATACAGATGATTTTTTAAAGGAACTCATTACTCCCAGGTGATACTCTTTATCTTATGAGCCAATCTGTTATTTAGCTAAATGGTGACCTCAAGGGATAATTGCAGTTTAAGGTTTAAAGAGTATCTCAGTGTTGAAGTCTCAGGGAGTCCTTTTTGCAACCTGCCCAGTAAGTATGGATTTTTCAAGAATTTGAGACATGTTCCACATTTTTCTCCAATTCTATCAAGATCCATCTATTGTAGCCTGATCAGAACAGTTGGTAGGGTTAACCGGGCACCATCTAGTTCTTCTGGACTCAGAGTGGATAAGGCCATGGTTTGTGTAGACTGTTAGTTAGTCCTGTAGACTACTTTATTCTCTGAGCCTTTTGTTTCCTTCTTTCTCTTTTCTTCCAAATGAATAGAGACTAATAGATGTATCTTAGATGGCAGCTCACAAGCTTTTAAAATCCCAAGCACTATTCACCACATTGGAGTGTGGAACATTGACTTTATGAACAATATTATAACAATTAGTGGAGCTGTCCCATGAGGCTATGGTCCTAAGCTTTCAAACCCAGAAAAGCAATCTCATAAAGACTTTATGTCTAAGAAATGTCTGTAACTGTGTCCCCTAAGTGGTTTATTATACATATGGATATATATGCATACACCCATAATTTTATGTACATATGCCTATAGGTATATCTTTCTGTGCACACATACGTACTTGCATATTCATACTTATACACATATATGCCTATATACATACTTGTATTACCACTCACATTACATTACGTGGTAAAGTTACCATCTTGGTAACTACCAATGAGCATTTGTCTCTTTATGTATATCTATTCTTGTCTTATAAAAGTGGGATCATTCAATATTTGTCCTTTTGTGATTGACTTATTTAACTCAGCATAATGTCCTCCAGATTCATCCAAGTTATAAGATGTTTTGAGGACTCATAATTATTTTTTATGGCTGTGTAGTGTTCTATTGTATATATGTACCACATTTTGTTTATCCATACATTCATCTGTTAATGGGCACTTAGATTGTTTCCATCTTTTTGTTTTTGTGAATAATGCTGCAATGAATATAGATGTGCATATGTATTCCTGTGTCACTTTTATTAGATCTCTAGGGTATATACCTCGTAGCGGGATTGCTGGATCATAAGGTATTTCTATTTCTAGCTTTTTGAGGAAGTACCTTTCTGTTTTCCATAAAGTTTGTACCATTTTACAATACCACCAACAATAGATAAATTTCCAATCTTCCCACATCCTCACCAGCAATTGTTGTTTTCTGTTTTTTTTTTTTTTTTTTAAATCACTGTCATTTTTGCAGGAGTGAGATGGTATCTCATAATTTTGATATTCATCTCTGTATTGACTAAGGACCACAGGCAACTTTTCATGTGTTTGTTGGCTGCTTAAATGTCCTCTTTGATAAAGTATCAGTTCATGTTCTGTGACCATTTTTTAATTGTATTATTTGTCTTTTTATTGCTGAGTTGTTGAAATTTTCTATAGATTTTTGAGATTAGACACTTATTGGATATGTAGTTCCTGAAAATTTTCCCCAGTGAGTAGGTTTTTTCCTATTCTTTTGTTAAAGACTTTTGATAAGAAGTCTTTATTTTTTATGAGGTCTCAGTTATCTAATTTGTCTCAGTGGTACATGTATTTGTAGTTGTGTTTTTGTTTGTTCTTGATTCTGATCATATGAAACCAATTAAATGTCTAACAAATGTCACATGACATCCTAATTAATTTATAAATATTATCTCCTAATGCATTCAAGCTTTTCATCCTAGGTATTTTCATTAATTTAAATAAAAAAGAAAGGATTCAGATAGCAAGTAACAAAATACATGCAAGATCTATATGAGAAAAACTGTAGAAATTAAAGAACTAACTAATTTGAGAGATATTCCATGTGCATGAATAGGTAGACAATACTATTAAGATGTCAATTCATCCCAATTTGATCTATAGATTCAAAGCAATTCCAATCAAAATCTCAACAAGTTATCTTATAAATATCAACAAACTGATTCCAAAGTTTATATGAAAAATCAAAACATCAAACTATGTTAATATAGTAGAAATAGTGTGCAGGTGGGAGGGAGGCATATGGGAACTCTGAACTTCTGCACAATTTCTCCATAAACCTATAACAACTCTAAAAATTAAAGTTTATTGTTTTAAAACTTCCAATAGAATTCACCAAAAGAGCACTAGTAGAACTAATAAGTTTGCTTATCAAGTTTACATGATATAATATCAAAGCAAAAAACCATTTTTGTGATGCAAGGCCAAGATGGTGGAGTAGTCAGACACTTCCTGTGGTCCTTCTTACAACGAAGACCTAAAAAAACAAGTGAATCAATTATATATGACAATCTAGGAGCCCTGAACATCAAAAGCGAAGTTTAGGAATCAGACTGAGTGGCAGGAGGAGGGAGAAACGGTTCAGAAGCAGCAAGGAGTTGCCAGACCTGACCCAGAGGGAACTGGCACCCTGCAGGCCAGATCGGCTAGTGCATACGGTGAGGCAAGCAGTGGTGTTTGGGATGCGTTTTCCACACTGAGACAGACAAAGTGGCAGAGAGTCTACTCAAGCCTCTAGAATCAGTGAAAAGCAGTGCTCAATCAGCAAAATATAAGCACATGAGTCTAACCCACCATGCAGATGGAAAACACCCTGTTTGGGAAGAATCTGTCTCCCAATTACCTGCCTCCTCCACACTCTACTACAGGTGCCAGGCTGGCTCCAGCAACTGCAAAGTTCCCTGGGCAGGAGGTAGGATCCGTGATGTGCCCTGAGCCATTCTTCTGGCCTTGGAGAGGGAACAAATTGACAAAAAGGAAAAAAATAATCTTCCAGTTTCCCTAGGCCAGGAACTCAGGACAGGCACAGCTTCTTTGCCTAGTCACAGGCATAAGGGGTCCATGGACTTTGAATGCCTTTCACCCCTGCGTAGTCCTATGTGAGCCCATTTCAACAGTGTAGGCCCTCATGAGCACAATACAATAAGATATATACCTGAAGCCTAACTTCAACTTTATCAGCTATATGGTGGAGTGGCAGGTTTGTGACCTTTGACACTGGTCTGCCCATTAAGCAAGGTCCTCACCTACCCACATCAGGGGCCTGAGGACTAGTGGATCCACCCACAAAACCTAGCCACTTGCAACAGGGGTCCAAGAATAAGTGGTGCTTCCCAGTCCTTACAGTTAACAGCACTGGGTGCCCTTAGTCCAGCTGCAAAACCCCACTTATGCACTCTAGGGAACAGGGACATGCTTCTCTCCCAGACACTCAGGGGCAGCTGTCCATCCCCTGCCTTGCTCAGTGGGTAACTCCCTACCGCAGCCAGATACCTATGTCTATATCAATCACCCCTGTCCATCTAGGACTGTAGGGGAGAGACTGCACCAAACACTTGGTGACCAACTACTTGGACACCTGAGCTGAATCCATACAAGAAAAGTAAACAGACTCCTAGGCTTACATACCTAGTAACAGTTCTAACCACCTGGTGACAGGATGTTAGAGCTTCAATAAACAATAAACAAACTAGCTCACATAAGCAGCCTATTTAGGTATATTAAAACAAAACAAAACAAGAAGCTAGAATACAGTAAGCAAATATAAAGTAAAGAAATATAATAACTTATTGATGGCTCAGGGACAACAGTCAATATCAAATCACATAAAGGGTAGACCATGATGGCTTCAGCAAGTTCCCAAAACAAAGATTTGAGAAATCTTCTGGAGGAAGAGAACTTACTGGAATTACTGGAGGTTGACTACAAAAGATTAATATACAGAATTCTTCAAGATACCAGGAAGGAGATCAGGCAAAATGAGGACCAAGCCAAGGAACACACAGACAAAGCAACAGAAGAACTTAAGAAGATGATAGAAGAGCATGATGACAAATTTAACAGGCTACAAGAATCCATAGAGATACAGCAAACAGAAAGCCAGAAAATTAAAAATAAAATTTCAAAGTTAGACAACTCAAAAGAAAGTCATAGGAGCAGAAATGAGGCAGTGGAAGTCAGAATTAGTGATACTGAAAATAAAGCACTTGACACCAACTTATTTGAGGAAAAATCAGATAAAAGAATTTTAAAAAATGAAGAAACCCTAAGAATTATGTGGGACTCTATCAAGAGGAATAACCTGTGAGTGATTGGAGTACCAGAACAGGGGGGATAATGAAAATACAGAGAGAACTGTTGAAGATTTCTTGGCAGAAAACTTCTCTGATATTGTGAAAGATAAGAAAATATCTATTCAACATGCTCATCGAAATCCACACAAGGTAAATCCCAAAAGAAAGTCACCAAGACATATTATAATCAAACTTGCCAAAACCAAAGACAAAGAGAGAATTTTAAAAGCCACTAGGGATAAATGAAATGTCATCTACAAAGGAGAGTCAATAAGACTAAGCTCAAACTACTCAGCAAAAACCATGCGAGCAAGAAGGCAACGGGATGACATATATAAAGCCTTTAAGGAAAAAAATTGCCAGCCAAGAATTATGTATCCAGAAACTGTCTCTCAAATATGATGGTGAAATTAGGGCATTTCCAGATAAACAAAAGTTAGGGAATTTGCAAAATCCAAACCAAAATTACAAGAAATGCTGAAAGAAGTCCTGCAGTTAGAAAATCAGTAACATTAGATAACAACCCAAGACTAGAACACAGGAAACAGCAACCAGATATCAACCCAGATAGGGAAGTCACAAAAATAAATCAAAGCTAAAATGCTGAACATAGGGAAACAGATGTCAATATGTGAAAGATGACAACATTAAAACAAAAAAGAGGGACTAAAAAAAATACAGTCATAGATCTTTCATATAGAGAGGAAGTCAAGGTGGTATGAAGAAATAAAAGTTCGGCTTACACTTAGAAAAATAGGGGTAAATATTAAGATAACCACAAAGGAAACTAATAATCCTACACATCAAAATAAAAAACAAGAAAAACAAAGACTCAGCAACTACAAAATCAGCAACAGTGAAGAAGATGAAAAGAAATACATAAAGAAAAATGACTCAGCACAGTAAATTAAGTGGAACAAAGAAATGGTCAACAACTCAAAAAAAAAAAAAAAATCAAAATGACAGTACTAAATGCATACCTATCTATAATTATGCTGACTGTAAATGGACTAAAAGCACCACTAAAGAGACAGAAAGTAGCAGAATAGATTTAAAAAACACTATCTGCCTATGTGCTGCCTACAAGAGACACATCTTAGACTTAAAGACACAAACAAACAAAGACTCAAAGGATGGAAAAAATATATCAGGTAAACAACAATCAAAAAAGAGCAGGAGTGGCAATATTGATCTCTGACAAAACAGGCTTTAAAATAACAATCCACAACAAGGGATAAGGAAAAACACTATATAATGATTAAAGGGTCAATACACCAGGAGGATGTAATCCTAATATTTACCCACCCAATGACAGGGCTCCGAAATACATAAAACAATCTCTAACAGCATTGAAAACAGAGATAGACAGCTCCATAATAATAGTAGGAGACTTCAACATACCACTTTCAGTGAAGGACAGAACATCCAGAAAGAAGCTCAATAAAGACATGGAAGATCTAAATGTCACAATCAACCAACTTGATCTCATAGACATATAGTGAACACTCCAGCCAACAGCAGCCAAGTATACTTTCTTTTCCAATGCGCATGGAACATTCTCCAGAATAGACCACATATTAGGTCACAAAGCAAGCCTTAACAGAATCCAAAGTATCAAAATATTACAAAGTATCTTTTCTGACCATAAAGCCATAAAAGTAGAAATCAATAACAGAAAAAACAAAGAAAAAAAAATCAAACACGTGGAAACTCAACACTTTGCTCAAAAACTAGTGGATTATAGCAGAAATTAAGGATGAAATAAAGAAATTCACAGAATCAAATGAGAATGAAAACATACCTTACCAGAACCTTTGGGACACAGCCAGTGCAGTGCTCAGAGGTCAATTTATAGCAATAAATGCACACATCCAAAAAGGAGAAAGGGACAAAATCAAAACATTAACCTTACAACTTGAGAAAGAGATCAGCAAAAGAAGCACTCGGATGCCAGAAGAAAGCAAATAATAAAAATTAGACCAGAATTAAATGAAATAGAAAATAGAAAAATAATTGAAAGAGTTAACAAGACCAAAAGCTGGTTCTTTGAAAAGATCAACAAAATCAATAAACTATTGGCCAAACTGACAAAAGAAAAACAGGAGCAAAAGCAAATAATCCAAATAAGAAATGAGATGGGTGATATCACAGCTGACCCAACTGAAATTAAAAGAGTCATAACAGAATTCTATGAAAAATTGTTCTCTAACAAATTTGAAAACCTAGTGGAAATGGACAAATTTCTAGAAACACACTAGCTACCTAACTAACACAAACAGAAGTAGAACAACTAAATAAACTTATAACAAAAAAAAGATTGAAAAGGTGACTAAAAAACTCCCAACAAAAAAAGCCCTGGAGTTGCTCATTTCACTGGAGAATTCTACCAAACTTTCAGAGAAGAGTTAACACCACGACTACTAAAGGTACTTCAGAGAATAGAAAAGGATAAAATACTCCTCAACTCATTCTATGAAGCCAGCATAACTCTGATACTAAAACAAGGTAAAGACATCACAAAAAAAGAAAATTACAGACCAATATCCCTCAGGAACATAGACACAAAAATCATCAACAAAATTCTAATGAATAGAATTCAACAACACATAAAAAAAATAATTCACCATGACCAAGTTGGATTCGTATCATGTATGCAGGGATGGTTCAACACTAGAAAAACAATCAATGTAATCCATCACATAAATAAAACAAATGACAAGAACCACATAATCTTATCAATTGATGAAGAAAAGGCATTTGACAAAGTCCAACACTCATTCATGATAAAAACTCTCAGCAAAATATGAATAGAAGGGAAATTCCTCAACATAATAAAAAGCATTTATACAAAGCCAACAGCCAACATTATCCTAAATGGAGAGAGTTTGAAAGCATTCGCCTTGAGAACGAGAACCAGACAAGGATGCCCTTTATCACCATTCTTATTCACCATTGTGCTGGAGGTCCTAGCCAGAGCAATTAGGCTAGAAAAAGAAATAAAGGGGATCCAAATTGGTAGAGAAGAAGTAAAAGTATCTCTGTTTGCAGAAGATATGATCTTATACACAGAAAACCCCAAAGTATCCACAAGAAAACTGCTAGAACTAATAGATGATTTCAGCAAAGTATCAGGACACAAGATAAACACAAAAAAATCAGCTGGATTCCTGTACACCAACAAAGAAAACTTCGAAGAGGAAATCAACAAGTCAATACCATTTCCAATAGCCCCCAAGAAGATAAAATACTTAGGAATAAATCTAACCAGAAGATGTAAAAGACTTATACAAAGAAAAGTACTAGACACTCCTGCAAGACACCAAAAGAGACGTACATAAGTGGAAAAATATACCTTGCTCATAGATAGGAAGAGTCAGCATTGTAAAAATGTCTGTTCTACCCAAAGTGATCTACAGGTACAATGCAATCCCGATGAAAATTCCAATGGCATTTTTTAATGAGATGGAGAAACAAATTGCCAACTTCATATGGAAAGGGAAGAGGCCCCAGATAAGTAAAGCATACTGAAGAAGAACAAAGAGAATCATACTACCTGTTTTCAGAACCTATTATATCGCCACAGTAGTCAAAACAGCCAGTACAACGTATACATAGACCAATGGAACAGAATCGAGAATCCAGAAGTAAATTTATCCACCTATGAGTAGCTGATATTTGACAAAGGCCCAAAGTCTGTTAACTGAGGAAAAAATAGTCTGTTTAACAAATGGTGCTGGCACAACTGGATATCCATTTACAAGAAAATGAAACAAGAACCATATCTCACACCATGCACAAAAACTAATTCAAAATGGGTCAAAGACCTAAATATAAAATCTAAAACGATAAAGATCATGGAAGAAAAAATAGGGACAACACTAGGAGCCCTAATACATGCCATAAACAGAATACAAAACATTACTAACAAGGCACAAACACCAGAACAGAAACTAGATAACTGAGATCTCCTAAAAATTAAACATCTATTATGTTCATTAAAAGACTTCACCAAAAGAGTAAAAAGACAACCTACAGACTGGGAAAAAAATTTTTTGGCTACAACAAAACCAATCAGCGTCTAATCTCTAAAATCTACAAGATACTGTAAAAGCTCAACAACAAAAAGAGAAATAACCCAATTACAAAATGGACAAAGGATATGAACAGGCACTTCACCAGCTATCAGATATATGAGGAAATGCTCAAGATCCTTAGCCGTTAGAGAAATGCAAATCAAAACTACAGTAAGATGCCATCTCACCCCAACAAGGCTAGCATTAATCCAAAAAAAACAAACTAATAAATGTTAGAGAGGATGAGGAGAGACAGGAACACTTATATACTGCTGGTGGGAATGTAAAATGGTACAACTGCTTTGGAAATCCATTTGACGCTTTCTTAAAAAGCTAGAAATAGAAGTACCATATGATCCAGCAATTCCACTTCTCGGAATATATCCTAGAGAAATAAGAGCCTTCTCGTGAATTGATATATGCATATCCATGTTCACTGCAGCACTGTTCACGACAGCAAAAAGATGGAAACAACCTAGGTGCCCATCAATGGATGAACGGATAAATAAATTATGGTATATTTACACAATGGAATACTATGCAACGGTAAAGAACAACCACGAATCCATGAAACATTCTTATAACATGGATGAATCGGGAAGGCATTATGCTGAGTGAAGTCAGTTGCAAAAGGACAAATATTTTATGAGACCACTATTACAAGAACTCAAGAAAAGGCTTAAACACAGAAGAAAACATTCTTTGATTGCTATGAGGGTGGGGAGGGAGCGGAATGGGTATTCACTAACTAGATATAGATAAGAATTTTCTTAGGTGAAGGGAAGGACAACACACAGTACAGGGGAAGTCAGTACAACTGGACTAAACCAAAGGCTAAGAAGTTTCCTGAATACAACCACATTTTGAAAGTACACCTACCAAAAGATTCAGCATTTCTACTTATAGACATTTTCTCAGGAGAAAGTATATGTCCAAGTAATGAATTGCGCATGAATATCTGTAGCAACTTTATGTGTAATAGCCCAAATTGGAAAACAACTGAAATATCTATCAACAGATAAATGAATAAACTAATTATGGACTATTAATACAAAGAAACATTAAAAATAATTTAATTTTTGATAAATGTTAAAATGTGGAAAAATATCAAAATAGTTATGCTAGAGAAAGATGCAGGAAAGGTGAAGAAATATATTGTCACAGAACTATGAGTAGTTGCCTGTGAATGAATGAAATGTGAAGGAATGTAAAAAAGAAACAGAAAGGGCACAAGGAAACTTTGGGGTGATGGATGTATTTATTATCTTTATTATGGTGATGATTTCATGTATGTATATATGTCAAAACTTATACTGTAGATTTTATACCTGTGCAATTTATTGTATGTCAATTACACACAGTAAAACTTTGAAAAAAGAAAGCACATAAATGTCAGTCAAATGGAATGAAAATTTATTAAAGTTCAAATAAAAAATTAACCAGAAAACCTGAAGAAAAAAAGAACTAATAAAGAAATCCAAGTACTGCTTCCTTGGAAAACAAACAAGTGAAAAAAATTTTAGAAGAATCTATCAGAGACTGTTATTAAGGAAGAAAATCTCCAAGTAACGAAACAATATAGAGAGGATAGTATAACGATAAAACATAGTATTTTGCCTCATGTTTTGCAAACATTTTTGAGAACGTAGATGGAAAGAATGCCTTTCTAGAAAAATATACATGAACAAAACTACCTCTGTAAATATATGAAGTAGGTAAGTATTACAGACAAAAGAATAAGTTATGAATTACTGATTTCCAAAAATAAATATAACATTATTAAATAAGAAAATTGGAATTATAACATCCTCAATTCCCCAGTTTATCTAGATATATAACATGATTTCATTGAAAATACTAGCAAGATTTTTGTTTTTTAGATGGAATATGCAAAATGATATTTACAGCCTATTGGGTCTAAGGAATAGGCAAATATAGCTAGAAACACTTTTTAAAAGGAGTTATGATAGGGAACTAGCCTTAACAGAGATTTCAAAAACTAAAATGGGCAAAAATGATTAATGATTTTCAGTGCTGAGGTGATTTTGAGCTTTGCCCATCAACATTTAATTAATTTATACAATCTCTTAGTTACAGCAATTTCAGGAATTTGTTGTATATTTGGAGAGCTGGTGGCACACTGGTTAAGAGCTAGGGCTGCTAGCCTAAAGGTTGGCAGTTTGAAACCACTAACTGCTCCCTGGCAATATGGTATACTTAAGTATGCAAATTGATGAGAACTGATGCATGGATTAGATCATAATTTCAGCCTTCTCCTAAGAACAAAGATTATGAAAAACTAAATATCTCCTGCCTTGATTATCTAGTGCTGCTGTAACAGAAATACCACAAGTGGATGGCTTTAACTAAGAGAAACTTATTCTCCCACTGTCTAGGAGGCTATAAGTCCGAATTCAGGGTGCCAGCTCCAGGGAAAGGTTTTCTCTCGCTGTCGGCTCTGGGGAAAGGTCCTTGTCATCGTTTTTTCCCTGGTTGAAGAGCTTCTCATCGCAGGGACCCTGAGTCCAAAGGACATGCTATCCTCCTGGCTCTTGTTTCTTGGTAGTATGTGGTCCCTTGAGGTATGGCTGAACCAAAAGTTTGGCAGTTCAAATCCACCAGTCACTCCTTGGAAACCCTATCGGGCAGTTCTACTCGGTCCTACAGGGTCGCTATGAGTAGGAATCAACTCAGTGTCAACGAGTTTGGTGTTTTTATTTTGGGGGGGGGGTTGTCTCTCTGCTTGCTTCACTCTTTTATGTCTCACAGGAGATTGGTTTAAGACACAACCTAATCTTGTAGATTGAGTCCTGCTGTATTAACATAACTGCCTCTAATCCTACCTCATTAACATCATTGAGGTAGGATTTACAACACATAGGATAATCACATTAGATGACAAAATGGTGGACAATCACACAATACTGGGAATCATGGCCTAGCCAAGCTGACACAAATTTTTGGGGAACACAATTCAATCCATGACATCTACCAATTAAATAGATGGAAGAAATTAATATCTATCTATCTGTAACATGTTCTTGAATAAGATAATTCAAATTATAAAGTCACCAGTTCTCCTCATGTGTGTGTGTGCCTGTGTCAGTGTACACACACATATGCACACACATATATAATCTTAAGTGAAAAACAAAATTCATGAACATTTTATAATATGCAGGTATAAATACTTGAGTGGAATATTTCTTAAATTATACCCTAGTGACTGCTAACGGTAGCTATTTGGAGTAATAAACTCTATGAATTTGTAACTAGGATAAAAGAGAAACTTACTTTTTTAAAGATTTCTAAATTATGTTATGAAATACATGCATTTAAAATTATAAAAATGATGCAATGTACCCACCACCCAAATTAAAAAAAAAAAATAGCACATTAAAAATATTTTTATGGGCTTTTATATAACTCTCCCATAGTAAATTCCCCTCCCTCTCATCTCCACCACCCCTCTGTCAGTTTGTTGTGCTATACTGGCTTGAATGTTGCTATGATACTGGAAGTTATGCCAAAGGTATTTCAAATACCAGCAGTGTCCCCTATGGTGGACAGGTTTCAATGGAGTTTCCAGACTAAGACAGACTATGAAGAAAGGTCTGACAACCTATTTCTGAAAATTACCCAATGAAAACCCTATGGTTCATAGAATATTGTTTGATATAGTGCTGGAAGATGAGCCCTGTAGGTTAGAAGGCAGTCAAAATACACAGTGGCCACAAATACACTCAAGCATACCAAAGATTGTGAAGATGGTACAGGACTGGGCAACGTTTTGTTCTGTTGTATACGGGGTTGCCATGCATCAGAGCCAACTCGATGGCAACTAACAACAACCCTCTCCCCTAGATGTAGTTCCTTAACTATAATTTGTATTTATCACCCTTTTGTCTTGAGCTCTAATTTTAACGTCTGTGTATGAATCTCTAAACAATATTCTGTGTGTTAGTGCATGCTTTCAAAAATTAAACAACACACTGTATGTGTTAATTAGCACATTTCTTTGTACCTTCAATACATTTTTTTAATTTAATGTTATTTTGTGCAGCTTAAGTTTATCCAAAGGTATTCGAATTTTCTTCTAGATTTTTGCTATTGCAGTTTTTGCTACTGCTGCTTTGGTTGATGTTGCTTTGATCATCCTTGTACACTTTTCTTGAGAAACGTATTTAAAAAGTTTATCTAGAAGCAGAACTGCTGGATCCTAATTTATGAGCACCCTGACATCTACCATGAAGAAACTGTTTCCCAATCTAATTATATCAATTTATATTTCTTCTGCAATTTATGATTTTGCATTTGCTACACAACCTCAACAAACTTGGGATTGATAGATTTTTAAAATTTTGCCAACATGGTAGCTATAAAAATAGTATATACAGTGGTTTTACTTTTTTAATTTCTATTTTGCTGATTATTTAGAAATTGAGCAATTTTCATATGTATTTCAGTGATTCATGTTATCTTTTCTATGAAATATTTTATAGTAATTTTTGCCCATCTTATCTATTAAATAGTTTTCCATTTTATTTATTATTACAATGCTTTAAAGATTAAGTATATTGTAAATATCTTCTAAACTTTGTGGTTTGCCTTTTGAATTTATGGTGTGCTTTTATAAGCAAAAGTTCTCAATTTTAATTAGGTCAACATTATATTTTCTATAACTGTTTGTACTATTTGTATAAAAAATAACTGTAACCTATAGTAGAATATCTAGAAAACACAAGGCCAAAATGATCATTTTTCAGATAAATAAAACCTGTGATTACATATTAGTGATAAAACATCATTAAAGCATTTTCTAAAGATGTACTTGAGAAATAAAGAACAAAGTTCTGAAAACAAAAAGAATAGCAAGCCAAGAAAATATGAACCACATGGATAAAACCAAATAATTGGTGACAGTATAAAATTATGATCACAATCTCTATTCTTGTGGAAAAAATTATAGATATAAATAATCAAGTCATATAATTTGAGAAGATAATCTGAGTTAAAACATTCTCAGTTTATTTTATTATTTAAGAGAAGATAAAAGATCATTATGCATCTTCTATCTTGCTCTGTTAATTATGGAAGCTAAAATTTATAGAGTTTCCACTGAACTATAGAAACATCCAAAATTTGTAGAGAAAAAAAAAGAGTAATAATAATTGGGAAAAAAATTCTCTACCAAAAGAAGAAAATACAAGATTAAAAATATATATATATAATATAATAAAATAAAAAGCACCACAAATAAGCCAGGCCAAATAATAAATACAAATACATTTTATATATGAGGAGCTTTATTTGAATTTTATAATTTAGAAGTTAGTCTTTTAGCAATTCATTATTGAAAATTAAGCTCTAAGAAGTCACTGGAACCAATATTTAATAATGAAACCCCAGTACCACAGTGTTTAGCAATGATTTCACATCCTCAGCAGAGAGAACAAGGACTTAATTAGTATTAAAACTGAATAACACAGTTACTCCTAGAAAAGGTCCCTCAGGTTTGGGGTTGACTGAGCTTTAGATTGCCTGCATTCTATTGACTATTCAATTCTCTTGGTCAACTGATAAATAAAATACTTTAGTCATCAGAGCTGTTAATCCACTTTCATGACACTTGCTTTGCTTGAAATATTAGATTAGCTCTTTTTGTTTTCTGAATTTAAGATTCAGGTCAAGTCAAATGGGGTTTATGTCATTGCAAATTGACAGGCACAAAACAATTCCATCTGGGGAATCTGAGGATTTTTGTGGAATTAACAGCACTTTCTAAAACCAGCAAACAAAATGATTTCTGTCAGCATGTTGAAATTGTTATTTTTTCCCTGTTATTTTATTTTGATAATTGTATTAAAATTTGTAAGTAGTTATTCCCTAAATATCAGTAATTAGCTGAATTCACAGTAGCTGAATCATATTCTTTTGATGACCCATAGACAGGAGTGTCTATGTCATGTTATACATTTAATACAGACTTCACTGGATATAAGATGTATGTTTGTTGTCATCTGTTTTTTTCAACTCCAACCCCCTAGTAATTTGATGCGGGAGAATCTACAAATAAAACTGAATTATTAACACAATGTCATCTAATTTGTGTATGCTAATATTTATATATAATATTTTTACATTATTAAAAAACACTAAAATTTTAGAAACTAGGATATAGATGAAATGAAAAATACTCATAATCCCAGCATCCAAACAAATATATGTATTTAATATTTTCATATATATTTTAATTCTTTAATTATTGTGAATAATTATATTTATTCAGATATTCATTTTAATATTTGGTATTTTAAATGATTAGAATTGAATATATACACTTTGAATATATCTTCCAAATTTTTTTTCTGTGTGTATGTTTGAATATCTGTGTATTTTCATTTACTTTTCCCCATTATTTTTATACATGAACATTTTCATGTGACATTATTGTATTATTTTGGTACACCAATTTTAGTGAGTATACAGTAGTTACTTTTCTTCCTCTGCCATATTTTGAGTTTTCTTGACTTTTCTGTTCCTTTAATTACTGTTCCCAAAATTTTAATATAGGTAACTGACAAAGTTTGAAATCAATGATAGAGCTCAAAATCCTTTATCTTATATCTTCTATTATTTATTATTATTACTGTTGTCCACTATTTTAGTGGTTGCTTCTTTGTGAGTGTTTGCGTGTGTAGTTATTGTGTGCTGTCAAATATGTGTAATCCCCATAAAATAGGAAGAAAAGTATTACTATTTACATCAGTTTTCTAATGTTACTGTAAAAAATCACTACTAACTGCAGGTCAGAAGACCAAGGTCTGTTTCACTAGCTGTCGGCAAGACTGGTTCCTTCTTGGATTAGAGAACCTGTTCCCTTGCCTTTTCCAGAATCTCATGGCCCCCTACATTTATTTGTTCATGGCTCCATCTTCTCTCTTTAGAGCCAGGAGCTTAGCCCCTTCTCTCTCTTCTCTTACCTCCTGTCTCCCTCTTGTAAGGGCCCTTAAGAATACACTGAGGCCATTTGGATAATTTAGGATAATCTCCCTATCTCAAGATTCTTGATTTAATTACAACTTTATCACGTTCATGTGACATGTTCACAGGTTCTGGGGATTAAGATGTGAGCATCTTCGGGTGACCATTATTTAGCCTACCACACTATTGGTTTTAACCTTATCAATACATTTCACAATATTTTGCTCATCATACATTTATGTTTCCTCGGTAAAGTTGGGGATTAAATGGATGATTTTGTTGTGGTGATGGTAGTAATGAAGACAATACAAAAGTTTATAGTTTTACTGCTCTGTAGAACATTAACCAACATTGAGCCTAATTTAGAAATTTTATTTCAGTATTATATACTCAGCTAATATATACAAATCCTAGATATTTAAAGCCCTTTTAAACCAATTACCTTTTCCCCCAGTTCTCTCATTAATGAATTTGATAAATCTTTGATATGAATTAACCATCTATTCATAATGGGTAACGATGCTGAACATAATTTCATGTGATTATTTGCCATTTGTATATCCTCTTCAATGAAAAGTCTATGCATGTCTTTTACTCAAGTTCTAATTGAACTTTTTTTTAATGTTGAATTTTCAGAGTTCTTTATATATTTTATATACTAATCCTTTGTCAGATGTGTGATTTGCAAATATTTTCACCCAGTAAGTAATTTGTCCTTTTATCCTCTTGACAGTTTCTTTCACAGACAAAAATACTTTTATTTTTGAAGAGGTCCAATATATCAACTTTCCTTTTAACATTCAGATTTTGATGTCGTATCAAATAGCTCTATATCTAGACCTAGGTCACGTACATTGTTCCCATGTTTTCTAGAAGTTTTATATTTTTATATATTAAATTTTGAGTTTGCTTTTTTTTGTAAGTTGTGAGGTTTAGGTTGATTTTTTTTTTCCTTTTTGTCTTTAAATACCTATTTTCACCAACATCATTTATTGAAATAGCTTTTGCTCTTTTATCAAAAATTAATTGAGCATATTTGTTTGGATCTATGCCTGCATTTTCTGTTCTATTTGACTGATCCATGTGCGTATTCATGCTGCAATACCGCTATCTTGACTCAACTTCGAGAAAAGCGTGATTTATCTTACTTTGTTTTGTTTCTAAAATTAGTTTGGCTGTCCTGGATCTTTTTTCTTTACATGTCATTTTTAGAATACACTTTTCTATGTTTACAAAAACACTTTCTAGATTCTGATAGGAAGTGAGTTAAATCCATTCATCAGTAAAGGAGATTTGACGTCTTTACTATGCTGACTATTCCAATCCATGAACACAGTGTCTCTCCAGGTGTTTGGATCGTATTTTATTTCTGTAATCAACACGTTGTAATTTTCAGTATATACAACCTGTAAACTTTTCATTAGCTATATACTTAAGTATATCATTTTCTTTCCAGCAATTATAAATTGAATTGTGATTCTTATTTTGGTTTCCCTTGTTTGTCATTAGCATATAGGAATGTAATTGAATCCTGTTTGCTGAAATTACATCATGTGAATTACTAAACATGCTTATTAGTTCTAGAAAGTTTTCAAATATTCCATTGGATTTTCCATGTAGACAATCATGCCATCTGCAAGCAGACACAGTTTTATTTCTGCTTTTCCAGTTTATACGCTTTTTATCTCTTGTTTTGCCTTATTTCAGTGATTAGAACTTCTAGGACTGTGTTGGATAAAAGTGTTGAGTAGACATTCTTGTTTTGGTTCCAATCATCGAAGGAAAGCATTCAGTGTTTAGCCATGAAATACGATGTTATCTGCCTGTTTTTGCAGATGTTTTTTGTGAGAACATCTCTACTCCTAGTCTACTGAGATTTATTTTATAAATCATGAATGAATATTTATTTGTTCAATTTTCAAATGCCGTACCTGTGTTAATTGATTAGACTATTTGATTGTTCTTCTTTAGTCTTTTGATATGGAAGGCTTCATTGATTGATTTTGGATATTGAACCAGCCTTGCATCCTTAAATATATTGCACGTGATCATTAATTTAATCATGAATTCAATTTCTTTAACAGTTATAAGATACTCAGTTTATCTAATTCATCTTGGCTGAATTGTGGTAGTTTGTGGTGTTTGAGGAATGGTCCATTTCTGTTTATGAAATTTATTAGCATAAAGTCACTTATAGCTTTCCCTTATCATACTTTTCTTTACAGTATAAACTTACTTTTTAAAACAATTTGTTTTACGCACAAGAAATGTGAAGATAGTACACAGAAATTCCATATACCTTACACCCAGTTTCCTGTATTATTAACATTTTATATTAGATGATGCATTTGTCAAATTAATGATGCAATTTTAATATTTTTTTAGATTTTCTTAGTTTTTAACCAATTTTCTTTTTCTATTCCAGGATTCTATATAGTACAACATACTTCATTTACCCATTGCTGTCGCCGTCAAGTCGATTCCACTCGTAGCGACCCTATAAGACAGAGTAGATCTGCCCCACAGGATTTCCAAGGAGCAGCGTGGATTCAAACTGCCAACCTTTTGGTTAGCAGCTGAGCTCTTAACCACTTTGCCACCAGGGCTCTGTAATTAGTTGTTATTTTTCCTTACGTTCCTTTTGGCTTTGACAAGTTCTAAGACTTTTCTTGTTTTTGATGAACTTGAGAGTTATGAGAACTAGTCAGATATATTTTAAAATGCCCCTCAATTGAGATTTGTCTTTTTTTTTTTTTCTCATGATTACACTAGAGTTATGGGTTTTATAAAACAAGGTCATAGAGGTAAACTGTCATTCCTATCCCATCATATCAAGGCTACATACTATCAAAAGACTTATCACTGTTGTGTTAAGCTTGGTCATATGGCTGACTCAGTGCATGCAGTAAACTGCAAAAGCCAGAACCTGTGTAAGGTGGAAACCTGACAGAGAAGAAAAATTCAAACATTTTCCATTAATAGAGAGCTCCCTGGTGGTGCAGTGGTTAAGCACGTGGCTGCTAACTCATAGGTCAGTGGTTCGAACCCACCAGCTGTTCTGTGGGAAAAAGACTTGGCAGTTACTGATGATTACCCAATATTCTGCAGCAAAGACCTACACTAAATCTCTGATATAATAGTCTTCTCTGGGATGACTAGCCACTACTTGGTGGTAGGCCGATTACATTGTATCTCTTCTTCATGGAAAGGAGAATGCTTTGTTCTTACTCAAATTGACAGTTATTCTGAATGCGATTTGCCTTCTCAGCACATAATGCTCCTGCCAAAAATACCATCCGTAGACTTATAGAATGCTTTATCCACCATCATGCTATTCCACACAGCATTAATTTTGATGAAGAAATTAATTTCACATCAAAGGAATTACAACAGTGATCCCATGCTCATGGAATTCACTGGCCTTATCATATTCCCCATCATCCTGAAGCAGCTGGCTTGAGAAAAATGAGGAATGTCTTTTTGAAAACTCAATAATGGTGCCAGCTAAATGGAAATACCTTGCAAGGCTGACACAATTTACTCCAGGAGGAGACTGCATATGCTGTAAACCAGCATCCAATATATGGTGCTATTTTTCCCATAGCAACATCCTTCACATTTGATACAGTGTTTTTTATTTCTGTTATTTCTTGTTGTTACTTTGTTAAAATTCCCATCTCTCTGCTTAATCATCCACCTGTTCCTGCATGTTGTCTATTTTTATATTAGAGAACTTAACATGTTAATAATAGTTATATTAAATCCCCTATATGGCAATTCCAACATCTGTGTGATATCTGTCTCATTCTAATGTTAATTTAAAGCAAGATTTTTCTTTTCTTGTATTTTAGCATGCCTGTAATTCTTTGTCAAAAGCTGGACATTGTTGAAAATAATAGCAAAGAAAGTAAATAGTTTTTAGTGTGCAGTTTTATGTTAATATGGGAAAGAATTAGTCTGTTTAATATTTGCTGTACTTATAAGTGCCAGAGGTATCAAATTCCTCTGATATCCTTGTTTGTTTCCAATGTTAACTTTTAACTTTGATTTTTTCATAAAAAATCCTCCTCAGAGAAGATCTGTGTCTTGTAGCTCTTTCAACTTCAGTCTCCTATCATTTTATTGGAAAAGTGTTTATGCTGTGATGTATTTGCAAGAGTTGTGTAAATTCATGCAATTGTGAGAGGCTAGCAAGGTTAAAATCCATAGAGAAGGTCGGTAGGTTTGAAACACAGGTGAAAGCAGATTTTGCATTCTTAAGTCTTAATATTCAGGACAGATTATCAAGCTTAAAACTCAGACAGGATTTCTATGGTGCAGTCTTAGGACAGAATTTCTTTTACACTGCATAACCTCAGTTTTCCCTCTTAAATCATTTAACTGGTTGGATGATGCCCACCCACATAATTCAGGGTAATCTCCTTTACTTAGAGTAGACATGATGTAAATGTTAATCACATATACAAAATACTTTCACAGGAACTTTTAGTGTTGAACCAAATAACTTTGCACCAAAGCTTTGTTGACCAAAAATTAACCATTAGAAGCAGTTTATGATTAAATCTTGGTCTTTCAGTGGATATGTTTTCCTGGGCTGTAGATTTAACAAACATTTATCTGACATTTTTCTCATCTTAAAGAAAACTTGAACGGTAAAGTATGCTGCAGTGGGAGAAAAATCCTTTTTTTTTTTTTTTCTTCTAGTGGGATAAGACTGGCAAAGCCTTTTCCACTGGTGTATACACCTTTGTTATTGAGAATGCTTCCTCCGTGCTTGCCAGAGACATGAGGGAACTTTTTTGATTCATGAATGTGAGAACCTGGTGGAGTTTCTGTAGGTAAAACCCATGAAAGTGTGGGGATTCCCCTAAGATTACAGACCCCAGAGTTCCTCAGTGTCATGCTTGTCCAAATAGTATCCAACAATTCATCAAAATTACCATTTTAATGTTCCTTGCAGTTAATGGCTTCATTGACTTCTTCTCCAGTAAAAAGATCTCAACTATAGTTTTCTGGATTCTCCTGTTTCTCCAGGTTTTGAGGTGACCGTGTGCCATACAACCTCATTCTCAAGTTGAGAATCACTGCGTCCAAGAGTAGACATGATTTTGTCGGTTCAGCTTTTTTTTGTAGTAAAATCATGAGTGATGACTCCTAAGCTCTTTACATATTGAGCTGAAACTACAAGTCTCTTATTGTCAGTTTAATGGATTCAGGATCACTCTCGATATTCTGTTTCGCTCCTGACACTGGTGATGTAAGTCTCTTCTTCTTTTATCTTTGTGAATCTTACCAGAGTTTTATCAATTTTATAGATTTTTTTTGGAAGGACCACTTTTTGTTTCATTGATTTTCTAGTTTGGGGGAAATGTAAAAACCTTTCCTTCCTCTAATTCCCTTTACTCCCACCATTTGTAGTATAATTGTTTTAATTATTTTCTACAAGCATTTAGAACCACAACAGACAGTGTTAGAATTTTTGATCCAACAAACCTGTTGCCATCAAGTTGATTCTGACTCATAAACATAATTTGGAAGACTCAAGAGAAGGAAAGTCTGTTGTATTTAACCCTATATTTTCATACTGTGTTTTCTCTTCTCTCCTCATATTTCAAAATTCCCTCACTTACTGGTTCCTTCTGTTTCAACAGTTTCCTTTAGCCATTATTTTAGGATAGGTAGGTAATAAATTCTCTTAGTTTTTCTTCATCTGTGAATGAGTTGATTTCCCCTTTACTCCTGAGGGATATTTTACTCAATATGTGATTCTGATTTGACTCTTTTTTTCCTTCAGCCTTTGAAAAAATGTTCCACTTCTTATCTCCAGAAGGATTTCTTATGAGAAATCTATTATCATTTGATTTTTTTTTTTTTTCCTCTGTAGGTAAGGTGTATTCTCTCCCATTGCTTTCAAGATATTTTTGGTGTCATTACTTTCAAATTATTGACTATTATATATCTTAGTTTGAATTTCTCTAGGTTTATATGATTAACGGCTCTTTGAAATTCTTAGGTTACAGATTTATATTGTTTTCCAAAGTCGGAGGGTCGCTTCTATTATTTCCCTGAGTACTTTTATTTCTTTTCTACATTTAGACTCTGATTACATGCATATTAGATGTTTCATTATAGTCCCACCAGCTCTTGAAACTCTGTTTATTTTTTAAATTCTATTTTCTCTTTGTTGTTCAGAATGGATAATTTCTATCGTATTGTTCTGTCTTCAAGTTCACTGGTTTATCTATATCTTCATTCTTCTGTTTTGCATATCCTGTGATTTTTTTTTTAAGTTTGTTAATGTATTTTTGACTTCTAAAATTTCCTTTTCTTTGCTGACACTATTTTTTCCCATTCATTTCAAGTATGTTCATAAATACTCAGTGAAGCAATATTATGATAAAAACCAAAAAAAAAAAAAAAAAAAAAAAAACCAAACAAACCCATTGCTGTTGGGTTGATTTTGACTCATAGCAACTCTATAGGACAGATTAGAATGGCCCCATCGGGTTTCCAAAGTTCAGTTGGTGAATTTGAACTGCTGACCTCTTGGTTAGCAACCCAATGCTTAACCACTGTGCCACATTAAAATAATTGGCAGATAATTCTAACATTACTGTTGTCTTAGTGTTGGCATCTATTGATTGTCTTGTTTCATTTACTTTGAGATCTTCCTGGTTCTTGGAAAATTGAGTGCTTCTCAGTAGAAACCTAGACATTTTGGATATTATGTTTTGAGACTCTGAATCTTATTTAAACTTTTGTTTTAGCTTGCTATCTCTGAAATGGTTCCAGCAGACCAGCTGCCTTATTACAGCCAGATGGAGATAGAACTTCAGATTTCCCACTCATTCTCCACAGGTATAGGGGTCAACACTCCAGTGCGCATTTTGGCAGAAAACAATTCAATCCGCAACTGATGGCAAGAGCTTCACTTTGACTGCTGCTGCTGGCAGATCAGGTCACCCAATGTTACATTGAATGTTGAGCAGGGGATGGGATGGTTTTAGTCTTTGCTGTAATGGTGCTTCCAGTGGGTCAGACATTCCACAGGGTTGGCTATGAAAGGAAAGTTGGGGCTCTCCACTAGGTCTCTGTTGGATTTTCCTTTCTCAGTCCTTTGGCCCAAGGGAACAGGCTATTCTTAATTTTTTTTTTCGCCTAATCCCCCTTTAATTTTTTTTATCCCTATTGACAGTTTGGTGTTACAGGGCTTTCCAGCACCCAGGCTAGAGGTATATGGGAGATAAAAAGAAAACCCAGGGAATTCACCACCACATTGTCATTTCTCAAGAACTGATGTCCAAGTCATTCTTTTTTTTTTAACCTACTTTCAATATACTTCTATCATTGTGTATTGAATAATTTCCAAGATATTTAGTTATATTTAGAGGTGAAGAGCAGGGAAAAAATTAGTCTATGCCATCTTGTCTAGGAACAGAAGCGAATCTAAGTATATTTTGATATATCTTTTTGAGCCATATTCCTTTCATTCTTATGAAATATTTACTGGGGTTATTTTCTTCTGTACCTGCTGTCTACCCCAGAGGAAGCAGATGTAGTTGATTTTTCCCCTAATGTTTTCACATAGATTGTAAATACTTTAAAATACTAACACTTTAGTGTTTTAAGTCAAATGTATCATGCTGACAATAAAGCAAATTCCCATGACGATGAAGTGCATTAGTCCATTAGAGTTTTTATTGTTTTCATTTGTCGTTTGTTTTTTACATGTTGCCTAATTGGTTAAAACTCCTGTGTTTGGGTCCAGGTCTCTTGGTCTTGTGCTTTGATGAGAAGCTCCTCCATTTTATATCAAATTTTGGGACAAAGATTGCATAGCCACTTTGTTAAGAAGACATGTAAGTGTGAAGAACAATTATAATTTATTTCACAGCTTGACATTTGCTTTTCTTTACACAGCTTCTTATTTTCAGAACATTAACGCCTATCTCAAAATTTTACCTGCATTGTTAGAAAGTAACACGAGAGAGAGAGAAAGGGCTGCTGGCCAGGAGTGGATGTTTGAGAAGCTGTTCTCTCTCCCATCTGTTGTAGCAACTTTTATTCTAAGATAAATAAATCTTTTGTATTTTGGTCATTCGATTGTCTAGCTTTTTTTTTTTTTGTCTTCTTCAAATTAAGCAATTTACATAAAACCCTTTGGAATTTCCTCCAGTTATTCCAAGCAACACTGCACTCTGATTACAAACTAGAAAGTATTTACTAGCCTCTGGGGATATCTTGCTTGTTTGTTTGTTTCTTAGGAGAATATAAATTATCACGTGCTATTTTTGGATGTTTTTAATACTTATTTAACCATTTTTCCTTTACTATAGGTACTGATTTCCTTTCCATATATTCTTTTCTGTTCCTCATACCAAGAATCAGGAAGGTGTCCATTTTAGGAACAAGTGTAAATAGTGCAGTTTTAAATTTAACACTCACTTTTCAACAAGTATTTATTGTACACCTATTTTGTGCTCAGTGGTGATCTATGTTTTTACAGTGATGAAAACAAGCAAACAACAAACAGTTATTTGAGAGAGACATCCAATAATAAGCAGATTAAAAAAAAAGTAATCTAATTACAGGTACTGTTAAGTATCACTTTGGTTAAGAGGATAAATAAAAATGGAGACAGACACCTACTTTAATGATAATGATCCAAGAAGACATCTCTGGGATGGTGATATCTAAGTAGCAAGTAAGTAATGAGCCATGAGAAGACAAGGGAGGAAGGATCTCAGTGATGATAATATATGAGAAGTCTCTGTATTAGGAGAGAACAGGATCTGGGCCAGGATTGGTACGAGTATTAGTAGGCAGTAAACCAGTGGACCAGTCAGGGAAAATAAAATTTTACAAGTAGGCCAAGGACAGAGCAAGAAGGGCTTCATGGGTCATGGTAAAGGTTTCAGATTTACTTTATCATAGTTCCTCAACTGCTAAATTAACTGTAGTTTATTTTGTAATTTCTATATTACACAAGTTATATTAAAACATTTTCTGAAAGAAGGCATAATCTTAAAAATAACAATGCATCAGTTAAGTCACTATCTAAAATATAAATAAATCAGTATTTCCCTTATTATCTTTACCTGTACATAGGTAATTTTTCTCACTAGATTGATATTTCCACCAGGACAACAATCATATTGTATCCCAGAGACTAATGCAATTTTAATAAACATGGTCATTACTTGCTCAAATCAAGCTATTTTGAAAATCAATAAAACATTAGCCCAATATTAATGAAATTATTATCTTGAGCCATAAATAATGGTAGATGCAATAGATAAAAATATGACTTAATCTGCACAAAATCCTGTACTACATATTAAACATCGTATCCCTATTTTTAGCATTATGGTTCAACTTCCTATTGAAAACAAATAAATACACAAAATAAAATATTAAAAAAAAAACTATTTAAATTCATCTATGAACTAGCAAAATGTAAGACTCACCAAGGCCAAAACCTAAATGAAAGCTATAACTCAGAAATACCAAGTAAGCCATGAAGCTGATGTTCACCTTGAAGACTTTTGTCAAATTTAGTGAATTCATGAATAGTTTTTCACAATATCTCAGGCCTTGGGGCTAGCAGACAAATCCCAGGACCAGGCACAGTGGGAAATCTAATAGGAAACACTGAAACACTAGGAACTCAAACTCTGCTTTTCAGTAGAGTTGAATTAACTCCAAACGTAAAACCCTTGGTTTTGCTCCCCCATACCACCATTGGATTACCAGAAGTCTCCTATATTTGACACTGACTACAAAATAATAATAAAATAAAAAGATGGGGAGAAGAATCCCAATTCCCATAAGAAATCTCAAACATAAGCCAGCCATTAACATGCGTTGTTCACTAATTTCATATAATTTAGAAGGTCAAAAGATACTTAATCCAAGCATATTTAGTAATCCTAGACGGGTTACCCTAAGTTTCTGACAAGAAACAAATAAAAATTAGTTACGGAAGAAAACATCTTTAACCCAGCAACCCAAAAAAGTAAAACAGATAGATGACGAATAAATCAACTTACCTACGTAGTTTTCAGATGAATAGTAATTCACAAGTAAGAAATAACTATAACAAAAAGAATAGTCTTATACTTATAAAAACATAGACAAATCTACCATCTTAATGAGATTTTATTACTTTATTATATCTTTCTGTAAGCAGGTCAGCTTAATTAACAACAACAATAAAACAAAGAAGTATACAGAAACTTTGAATAATGAAATTAAAAATTATGATATATTAATATATACAAAACTCTAAAACCAAAAGTTACAGAAAAACAAATGGTGTATTTTTGAAAATTATCTAAACAAAAATTAGGATTTATACGTTATAGAACACACTCCCTGACCACAGGGATACATGGCAATAACAAAAAATATATAAGGCAATAAGGATTAGGCAAATATTGCATATAGTGAGAAACCACAAAATATTCTATTATTTGTAGACTTAAGCGCTTATATTAAAAAAAAAATTAAAAACTTCCACTTCAAATCAGTAAACAAAACAATAAAATAATGTTCCTATGTTATAAAACTCATTTCTTTGGCACTTGGCTCTGAGTAGGTGTTTCTGGGAGGCAGGAGGCTTCCCTTTACAGGAATGGCTCAAGGACCAAGCCTCTTGCCAGATAGTGGCTCCAGAATTCCCTTCGTCCAATTATCACCTGCACTCATCCAATGGAGGGGAAAAGAAAGCACAGGGAGAGCAGGCCCACTTCTTAACTACCTTGACCTGAAAGTGACACAGAAATATTTGTTCACATTTTATTGTCAAGAACTAGTCACTTGTTGTCCCTGGCTGGGAACAGCTTACAAGTGTTAATTCTGTACTTTAGTGTTTGTTTGCTTGCTCTGACATATTCTAGGGAGGCAAGTGTTGGGGAAATGGTCTTCCTCTACACCTCTCATCCAGGCTGCTTAAGTAAAGGCCTTGAGCCCAGACTATTTTCTGATAAAGAGGCTGGGAACTGAGTTGTCTTATCTCTCCCAGCTCCTTCTCCTTGCCGCAGTAGCCTTCCCCCTGTTCTGGGCACACAGTAACTTTCTCTGTCCCTTGCACATGTGTGAACACCACAGGGCACGTGGCCAACCCTGCTTCTATATCTTTTCTCAATGGGGAGGGAATGATGTCTCTCATGCTATGACACAGGAGGGGTAAGCACCAGATTTTAGGAGCCAGCCTCGAGGGGTGGCGTAATGGAGAAACAAACTTTGTGATGCCGCACATGAGCACCCTCATGTGATCTTCTAGTTCACTACAGTTTGCTAAATCATCCTTATGCTAGTGTCTGGCATGTAGCCACTATTGTCCACAACCACTATAAAACCTCTGCCCTCCCACTGTGGGATGCAGAGATCTGCTTTGGTCCTGAGACCACCCAGGACTCGTCTCATCTGTAAGTCTCCTTAATAAACTCCTTTGCTAACACATTGGAGTTGCCTGCTTCTTTCTTTAGTCTCTCTGCATCTTCCATTTTCAGAGGCAAATTTCATATTGCTGGTCCAGACTGGAACAGCAAGGTTTGTTTTCCAATACAAAATCAACTAAGTGAAACCAGATATTAACAGATTACAGAAAAAAATCTATTTATATTAAAAAGGTGATGGTTAAAATTACATTTCTTTAAGATTTGTTTACTGATGTAAAAATATAGATAACATAACATGTGCCAATTCAGCATTTTTCACTTGTACAATTCAGTGACAACAATTATATCAATCATGTTTTGCAACCATTACAATACCCACTGCCAAATTTACCATTACCATAAACAGAAACTCAGTGATTTCTAAACAATGATTCCACTTTCCCCTTCCTTTCTGCCCCTGGTAACTGCTATTAAACTTTGATCTGTATATATCTGCCTGTTCTAGGTATTTCATATTAGTGAGATTATACAATATTTGTCCTTTTGTAATTGATTTACTTCACTCAGCACAATGGTTTCAAGATTCATCTATGTTGTTGCATGTATCAGGAGTTCATTTCTCTTTAGGGATGAGTAATAAAATTACACATTTCTTAATGAAAAAGAAAATCTTGGAAAGCTAGCATTATAAGTAAGCACCCTATTCATAATACGGTCTACAAAACAAACAAGCAACTACAAAAAAATACTTTTTAATAATGTAAGTTAAGGAACTCTTATGTTAAGGAACTTAAGGAACTCTTGGAAAAGAAAAAAAAAGTGGAAAGTTTAAAACATTGAATATGGGGACTAATTATAAAGTTATGGTGATTAAAGTTAAGAAAGGCTAGTGTAATTTTAACTCCAAAAGAAAAAAAAAGAAGGGTGGAATATAATAATATCGAAAAGACCTATGAGTATAAATATATTAGATTTATCACAAAGATAGACTGTCAACAAAAGGAAAGAACAAATATTTCAGCAGATGACAGTGCTAAGGCAGATGGATATCCAAGAGGGGGAAAATAATCAAAACCAAGTTAAACTAAAACAAAAAAACTTGACACCTACATCACAACATACATTAAAAAATGATTATATTTTTAACAGGACTGCTAACTAAGAAAAAGGAAACAGTAAACTGAGGAGATACTTTTGGATATTATCTTCATGACCTCTGGGTAGGGCAAGATTTCTTAAAGAGGGCCCCAAAAGGCTAATTAATATTTAAAAATTGATAGATTAAACTCACTTAGAATCATGAACTTCTGTTCTCTGCGGGAAATTTTGAAAGAATAGAAAAACAGATGCACAAAGTCACAAAGGAGGATAAAGTATTTGTGACATGTATAATAATAAAAAGTCCCTCAACAATGGAATGGATCATAAGTTTGCTATAGTCATCAATGCAATGGGCTGTAACAATGAATATAAATAAACTACCACTACACACAGATGATGCCTATAAACATAATTTTAAGAGAATGAAGCTAGACAAGAATGGAGACTGTATGAGTTTTCAATTCAGAGACAGGCAAAACCAGTCACTCATGTCAAAATTCAGTAATTGTTAGCCTTTGTATAAAAAGAAAAAGATAGTGATTAACAGGTATGTAAAGGAACATTGGGGACGCTGGTAATATGTTTGATATGAACAATCTTTCCGTGAATGATAACTTATTATGCCATGCATTTATATTTAATGTGTTGTTCTATATGTGTATCTTACTTCAGTAAAAAATAAAACAAAACTATGATTGATTTGGCTTATGCAATTGAAATTCAAAGAGGTAAGGTCTGGTGGCAGGCAACCTTTGAGATATTAAATCAGCAGAGTTAAGAAGAAATAGATTTTTCTCCTTTTCTAATGTCCATACATTAATTACTACTACATCCTAAGATTTCATGGTCCCAATATTTCTGTGAGCAACTCACAGAAGTACATACTTCCCCCTTCATGCTCAGCAGAATGAAAGCCTATCTTTCTTCTAGCAGTCATAGAACAAAACCTGAGGTCAGAGTTATCTTGGTTTATATCACATGGTCACCATGTAACTGAAAAGTGTGGCACAAGGGCAACATGAAATGATTGGCTTCATACAGCTCTGAATCTGGGTGAACAATCAACTTCAGCAGAAGCACTTGATGCCCTGATAGAAATAGAGGGCTACTTGAAAGGGTAATGAGAAGGAATATTGCTGGATTTCAACTAAAAAATGCCCCATTCAAAAATTAAAAAACAGAAACAAAAATATTCCCAACAAATTGGCTTTAGATTACAATGGTTACTTTCTCTAACCCAGAGTGGATCCAATAGTAATTATTTTAATATATTTAGTGTTCTTATCTCACCGACTTAAAAATAATTAAGGTTCTAAGTAAGCACAAAATGGAAAATGAAGTAAACTGACACATTCTAGAAATGATTTTTTATGCTCTTAAATGACTCTTAAAAAATATATCACAGTACTTATCCATGCACAATGCCATTAAATAGAAACTAGTGCTATGGAAAATTAAAATGTAAGGTTAACAAAGTTAATTCACATTGAGAGACTTTAACAAATTAATGTAACATTCAATGTTTGGTGGAAAAAGTAACCACATTAGAAGTATTAATGAACTGTGTGTAACTAAGTTCCCCTTTCACACTAGAAAGTGCTTCTAAATTATTGAGGTCTTCAGGAATTAATCAGGAGTCACGTTCTGAGTAAATCAGCACAAAAGAGCTGGTGATGCTATTAGATTTCAGAATCCAGCCATTTAAGTCATTATTACTGGTTTCTACATTATGAAAAGAACAGTCATTCATACTAAGATCAAAAGAGAATTTTAAGAAATTCTATGCAATATATACATAAATGTATTTGTGATATTTAAAACTATTCTTAAAAAGAAAATGAGAACAAAGGGTCAGTCTACAATTTTTCCACAATTGTGGTACCTATGTGCCTCTTAGTGCAATGCTTCCTGAGCCAAATTGTTTTTGTTCTTTGTTATTTTGATCTTAAGAGAAATTGAATAGAGCTGTAGCTATTAAGAATGTAAATAATCAATTATATAGTCAACCAGAAAATTAAGAACAAGTTTAACCCTTTCATGGACCACAGGATATATATATATATATGCTGACGTTATATTTTCCACACCAGGAGGCTTATGGGCAGAAATTTGAGCCGCTTTAGTACATTCCGGCATTGTGGCAAATACAGGCGCAACTGCCTAAAAAACAAGGAAATTGGTCTACACCACCTTTGAGTATTGAGAGCCATTCATATGAGTAGATGCTTCCTGGAGGAATCATTGTGTGAAACTTTTCTGTCTTTTTGCTTCTGTACAGCTAGATAAGGCTTGCAAGTATGTTTACTATTTCCTTTATGTTATTGGGAAGGTATAGTTACCTTCAGAAATATTCAAGTAAATGAGTTTTTTTTGGTGAAAATACTTTGTGATGCACTCTCTGGGTCATGGTACCAATATGTCCTGTGTGTGTGGTGTGCCTCATGGAACATGGTACTGATTTGGCCTACTCTGAATCAAACTGGTAACAATTATGTGCATCGAGTGCAATGTTTATTTAGTGTTCCCTGGGTAATTTTGTGTATTTTTGGAAAGTTGAGTAAGATATTTTAGGCTCAAGTGAAACCAGGAAGTGTGATGTGCCATGGGACTGATGTGTCCCACATGTATGATATGCTTCATGGGACTGATATGTCCTGCTTGCATTTGGCACCCCATTTTTTCAAATAATGAAAAACTACGAATAAACAATGATTCAGCATTCATTCCATTAGTGAAAAAATAAAAACGTGGCATCAACAAAAATTTCCAAAAATAAAAAGAGTGAAACTTATAAATGAAAGAGTTAAGCTTATAACTAAGGTAGAAATTATTAATTTTATAACAGTGTTTTGGACTTAAGCTTTAGCTTCAAGAGAGATGAGGAAAACAAATTCACCAAAATTAAATCTGTTGTCACATGTGATTAGAGAAGCAAAATAATGAAATTTTTTCAGATAATTCAGTGTGATATGAATAGTTAATACATTATCTTACACTTGAATATTAAGAAAATGAAAATCCTCACGATTGGGCCCATAAACAACATCATGATAACTGGTAAAGAAATTGAGGATGTTAAGAATTTCTTTCTACGTGAATCAACAATCAACGCCCGTAGAAGCAGCAGTCAAAAAATCAAATGACATACTGGGCAAATCTGCAATAAAAGATCCTGCGAAGTCTTCAAAAAGCAAGGATGTCACTTTGATGACTAAGTTGTGCTTGACTCAAGCCATAGTCTTTTCAGTCACCTCATATGTATGTGAAAACTAGACAATGAAAAAGGAAGACAAAAGAAGAATTGATGCATTTCAGTTATGCTGTTGGTGAAGAATAATGAATATGCCATAGACTACCTGAATAATGAATAATTCAGTCTTGGAGGAAGAACAGTCAGAATGTTTCTTAGAAGCTTGGGTGGCGAGAGTTCATCTTGCTTACTTTGGACACGTCATTAGGAGGGATCAATTGCTGAAGAAGGATGTCATGCTTGACAAAGTAGAAGGTCAGTGAAAAAGGAGACCACAATGAGATGGATTAACATAGTGGCTGCAACAATAAGCTCATAGATAGCAAAGATTGCGAGGGTGGCACAGGACTGGGGAACATTTTGTTCTGTTATATATGATGTCACTATGAGTCAGAGCCCACTTGATGGCACCTAACAACAACATGTTATGTTAGCATTTAGAACTTTTAACCATATATTCACTTTTGTTTATTGTTGTTTAGCATTTCAGAGTTTGGTTTTTCTCTGTTATAGGCCTGAACAAATATTTATTTTTTCAACCAATATTACAATACTAACTGTCCTCTTAAATGTCGTTTGGAATATGGTACTACTATTACTTAATTCAATATATTGCCATGGTAAATGTTTTTACTAAGTATGAGAAAGAAAATAAAGTATATTCTTACAAAATTATGTTTTCAGTAAAGTAAGCAAAGTCATTTCAACCAACTCTCCAACTGCAAACAATTAAATATACTAGATTGAACCATTGAATAATTGACAGCATTATAAATGTTGCCTTCCATGTAAGCATTAGGTCTATTCAGTATTCACCCTATTTCCTCCCACCCCATGCTTCTTCTTGACATTCCAATCTAGGATATGGAGTGAGAAACCTGCCTGGCTGGACCTCTCTGAGGAAGACAGTCCAAGAACAGCAGGGGAGAGGAGAGCATGAGTCACTTTACCAATACAAAGCAACCCCATCTCATGACTTCCGATATACAAAGTTTGCCTCCAATGCTAGTTCAGGGACAACACAGGAAAAATGATCCAATCTACCTAAACTATGTATGTGCCTTCCTGACAGACACTTTATCACAGTCATTTCCTCCTTTTTAGTATTTAAACAGTCTGGGTGTGTCACCCTGGGCATTATTGACTGAAAATCAAAATTTAACATGTTCTAAAAAGAAAAGGGAGCCCTGGTGATGCAGTGGTTAAGAGCTTGGCTGCCAACCAAAAGGTCTGCAGTTCAAATCCACCAGCCACTCCTTAGAAACCATATAGGGCAGTTCTACTGTGTCCTATAGGATTGATATCCATCACAATCAACCCAAAAGCAATGGGTACTAAAGAGAAGATAAAAGCAGACTTATCACATCCAGCAGATGCACTGTGCAGCAATTTTCTCTATTATGTGTGTATGTGTGTGTGGCGGGGGCGGGTGTACGGGAGATAATATAAAGAGTTGGCATAAATAAGGAGATAAAAAAATTCATGTTTTAGTCTAAAAGACACTGTTGGACAGCAGTTCTTGAGCATGTTCATCTTTTTCTCCTATCTTCTCTTTTGCCAAGGACTGTGACTGAAGTCAGTCAAGTGGAAATGTGTATGTGTGTGTGTGTGAATTTAAATTCAAGTTCGATAATTGTATTAATCATGGCATACACCATCACCATTCACCTCTACATGCTTCCATACTTATTTGCTTCTTTTACTCCTCCATCTCTAAGATGAACTTTTCTCTGCACCATAAGAACTTCTGAAGTACATTTGGTATCGTTGTTGTTGTTAGGTGCCTTCAAGAGAGTTCCAACTCATAGTGACCCTATGTACAACAAAATGAAACACTGCCTGGTTCTATGCCGTCCTCACAATCATAACTATGTTTGAGTCCTTGTTGTAGCCACTGTTTCAATCCATCTCAGTAAGGTTCTTCCTCTTTTTCACTGATCTTCTACTTTACCAACTATGATATCCTTCCCCAGGGCCAAGTAACTCCAGATGACATGTCCAAAGTACATAAGATGCAGTCTCACTATCCTCCCTTCTAAGGACCGTTCTGGCACTACTGCTTCCAGGACAGGCTTGTTCACATGCTTTCACATGCATATGAGGTGATTGAAAATACCATGGCTTGGGCCAGGTGCACCTTACTCCTCAAAGCGACATCTTTGCTTTTAACACTTTAATTAGTGTTTAGATTTGCCCATTTCAATACATATTTAATTTCTTGATGCTGCTTCAATGGGCATTGATTGTGGGTCCAAGTAAAATGAAATCTTTGACAACTTCGATATTTCTCCATTTATTGTAATGTTGCTTATTGATCCAGTGGTGAAGAAATTAGTTTTCTTTATGTTGAGTTGCAATCCATACTGAAGGCTGTAGTCTTTGATCTTCATCAGTAAGAGCTCCAAGTCCTCTTCACTTTCAGCAAGGAAGGTTGTGTCATCTGCAAATCAAAGGTTATTAATTAGTCTTCCTCCTTCCTCTAATCCTGAGGCCGCATTCTTCTTCATATAGTTTGGCTTCTCAAATTATTTGCACAGGATAGAGATTGAGTAAGTATGGTGAAAGGATACAACCCTGACACACACCTTTTCTGATTTTAAACCACGCAGTATCCCCTTGTTCTGTTGGAACAACTGCCTCTTGGTCCATGTACAGGTTCCACATGAGCACAATTAAGTGTTCTAGAATTTCCATTCTTCACAATGTCATTCATATTTTGTTATGATCCACACAGTCAAATGCCTTTGTATAGTAAATAAAACACAGGTAAACATCTTTCTGGTATTCTCTACTTTCAGTCAAGATACATCTGGTATCAACAATGATATCCCTCATACCATGTCCTCTTCTGAATCTGGCTTAAATTTCTGGCAGCTCCCTGTCAATGTACTGCTGCAATCATTTTTGAACTATCTTCAGCAAAAATTTACTTGCGTACAATATAGATGATATTGTTCAATAATTTCTGCATTCTGTTGGATTATCTTTCTTTTGAAAGCATGAATATAGATCTCTTCCAGTTGTTTGGCCAGGTAGGACTCTTCAAAATTTCTTGGCATAGATGAATGAGTGCTTCCAGTGTAGCATCTGTTTATTGAAACATCTCAATTGGCATTCTGTCAAGTCCTGGAGCCTTGTTTTTCAACAACGTCTTCAGTGCACCTTGAACTTCTTCCTACAATACCATTGGTCCTTGATCATATGCTACCTCCTGAAATGGTTGAACATCGTCCAACTCTTTCTGATACAGTAACTCTGTGTGTCTCAGTCATTTAGTGCTGCTATAACAGAAATACCACAAGTGGATAGCTTTAACAAAGAGAAATTTATTCTCTCACAGTCCAATAGGCTACAAGTCCAAATTCAGCATGTCAGGTCCAGGGGAAGGCTTTCTCTTCTCTGTCAGCTTTGGAGGAAGGTCCTTGTCATCAGTCTTCCCTTGGTCTGGGAGCATCTCAGCGCAGGAACCTCAAGGTCCAAAGGGCACACTCTGCTCCCGGCACTGCTTTCTTGGTGGTAAGAGGTTCCCATTTTTCTCTGATCACTTTTCTCTTTTATATCTCAAAAGAGATTGGTTTAAGACTTACTGTGTAATCTTGTAGACCTCATCAATATAACTTCTGCTAATCCATCTTATTACATCATAGTGATAGAGTTACAAAAAATAGGGAAATCACATCAGATGATAAAATGGTAAACAATCATACAATATTGGGAATCATGGCCCAGCCAAACTGATACGCAAGTGTTTTGGGGGGACATAATTCAATCCATGACACTATGTATTCCTTCTATCTTCTTCTGATACTTCCTGTGTCATTCAACATTTTGCCCATAGAGTAGTTAAACTTTGCAACTCGAGGCTTCAGTTCTTTCAGCTTGAGTGGTGCCTTTTGGTTTTCTAACTCCAGGTCTTTGGACATTTTATTATAATACTTTACTATGTCTTCTAGAGCTGCCCTTTGAAATCTTCTGTTCAGCTCTTTTACTTCATCATTTCTTCCACTTGCTTTAGCTACTCTATGCTAAAGGGCAAGTTTCAGAGACTCTTCTGACATCCATTTTGTCTTTTCTTTCTTTCCTGTCTTTTTAGCGACCTCTTACTTTCTTCATGTATGCTTCCTTGATGTCATACCACAACTCATCTCTTCTTCAGTCATTAGTATTTAATCTGTCAAATATGTTCTTGAGGTAGTCTCTAAATTCAAGAATATACACAAGGTTGTCCACCACTCATCTGTCAGTTTGTTCTGGAGTGGTGGCTTGTGTGTTGCTGTGATTAAAAGCTCGGACACCAGTATTTCAAATACCAGCAGAGTTTTCCTTGGTGGATAGGTTTCAGCAGAGCTTCCAGACTAAGACAGACTAGGAAGAAGGAACTGCTATCTACTTCTGAAAAACTGGCCTGTGAGAACCTTATGGATAGCAGCAAACATTGTCTAATATAGTGCCAGAAGATGAGCCCCTCAGGTTAGAAGACATTCAAAATACAAGTGGGAAGAGCTGCCTCCTAAAAGTAGAGTCAGCTTTAATAACAAGAATGGAGTAAAGATTTTGGAACCTTCGTTTGCTGACGCGACAAGACTCAGAATGTGAAGAAACAACTGCAAACATCCACACAGGATAAAAACATCTAAATGTGGAAAGTACAAGTATGAATTTAGGAAAATTGGAAGTTGTCAAAAATCTCATGGAATGCTTAAAATCTTTATCCTATGCATTAATGAGCTATAATGGACTAGTACTGGCCATTTTGAATCAGACAATCATAGTGTCTACTACGCTGGGAATGTCAAATTGAAGAGGAATGGTGTCACATTCATTATCAAAAAGACTATTTCAAGATCTATTCTGAAGTACAATGCTGTTAGTGATAAGATAGTATCTGTAAGCCTACAAGGAAGACCAGTTAATACGAATATTATTTAAATTTACACACCAACCCCTAATTCCAAAGACGAAAAAATTAAAGATTTTTACGTACTTCTGCAGTCTGAAATTGGTCAAGCATGTAATCAAGATGCATTAATAATTACTGGTGATTGGAATGTGAAAGTTGGAAACGAAGGATCAGTAATTCAGAAATATGGACTTAGTGATAGAAAGGATCTAAAGATCACATCAAAGAATTTTGCAAGACCAACGACTTACTCATTGGAAATACTTTTTTTCAACAACATAAATGGTGACTGTACATGTGAACCTTGCCAGTGGAATACAGAGGAATCAAATCGACCACAACTGTGGGAAGAGACAATGGAGAAGCTCAATAATACCAGTCAGAACAAGGCCAGGGGCTGATTGTGGAACATGTAAGTTCAAACCGAAGCTGAAGAAAATTAAAACAAGTCCACAAGAGCCAAAGTACAACCTTGAGTATTTGCAATATACAGTTAAAAGCATATATCCTTATAAAATATGAAAATCTGTTTACAGAGTAGATGTACTTTTAATATATGCCAGTAGACTATAGATTATTAAAAATAATTCTACCATTAAATAAGTTCTTATATTCCTACTTTCACTTGAAATGACTTCTATAAAGCAATAACATAACGTTGTAAGCAATTAGATTCTAAACAATTAATTGATTTTTGTAAGTACCAATGTTTCAAATAGGGAAGTAAATATAAGTTAATAAGCTAGCATATATCCATAGTTAAAGTCCCTTAAAGTCATACTTCTTCCTCCACCACTTTCCTGAAAGTCATCAGTGATTTTAGTGACCTTTTTTAGTTCTTTTATTTCACAACTTGTTGTTGGTGTTTAACGATGTTGATTGTTACGTTAGTAGGAGAATATTAAATTTGAAGTTATGATTGATAACTTAAGATGACTGATACAAATGTATGTTGTCAGACAGAAACGTAGGTATTCAAAGTACGCATCAAATCACTAGTTTCAGGTATTTACAACTGGCATATGCTGGGTTGCAATATGTGAGTGTTTATATTGCTCCACAGCATCGGTAACAATTGGTATTTTCTGGCTTTTTAGTTAATTTGCACTTCTCTTATCAAGAATGTTGTACAGCCTCTTACGCTTTTCTTCTCTGTTTATGTATCTTTTCAAATTTTTAAAAATAATTTTCAATTGAAATATTTTTACTATTATTGAAATGTAAAAGTTTTTTTTAAAATGTTTTAGATACAAATTATTTTTCAGAAATGTGTTTTACAAATATCTAATCCTGATATTGTTGTTAGGTGCTGTAAAGTAGGTTCCGACTCGTAGCAATCTTATGTACAACAGAAGGAAACTCTATCAGATCCTGCTGCATCCTCATAATTGTTATGTTTGAACCCATTGTTGCAGCCACTGTGTCAATCCATGTCGTTGAGGGTCTTCCTCTTTTTGTTGATCCTCTACTTTACAAAGCATGATGTCGTTCTCCAGGGACTGGTCCCTTCTGAAAATACGTCCAAAGTATGTGAGACGAAGTCTTGCCATCCTTGCTTCTAAGGAGCATTCTGACTGTACATCTTCCCGGACAGATGTGTTCATTCTTCTGGAAATCAAAGGTATATTCAACATTCTTTGCATAACCGTAATTCAAAGGTGTTAATTCTTCTTTGGTCTTCCATATTCATTGGCCAGGTTTTTCATGCATATGAGGCAATTGAAAACACCATGGCTTGGGTCAGGCACATCTTAGCCCTCAAAGTGACATCTTTGCTTTTTAACACTTTAAATAACCCTTGCAGCAGATTTGCCTAGTGCAATACAGCCTTTGATTTCTTGACTGCTGCTTCCATGGATGTTTATTGTAGAGTCAAGTAAAATGAAATTCTTGACAACTTCAGTATTTTCTCTGTTTATCATGATGTTGCTTATTGGTTCAGTTGTAAGGATTTTTGTTTTCTTTAGTTTGAGCTGCAATCCATTCTTGATCTTCATCAGTAAGTGCTTCAAGTCCTCTTTACTTTCAGGAAGCAAATTTGTGTCATCTCTATATCACAGGTTGTTAATGAGTCTTCCTCCAATCATAATACCAAGCTATTCTTTGTATAGTCCAGCTTTTTGGATTATCTGCTCAGCATACAGATTGAATAAGTATGGTAAAAGGATACAACCCCGATGCACACCTCTCCTGACTTTAATCCACTCAGTATCACCTTGTTCTGTTCAAATGACTACCTCTTGGTCTATGTACAGGTTCCTCATGAGCATAATTAAGTGTTCTGAAATATCCATTCTTTGGAACCTTATTGGCAATTTGTTACAGTCCACACAATCAAATGTCTTGCATAATCAATAAAACACAGGTAGACATCTTTCTGGTATTCTCTGCTTTCAACCAAGATACCTCTGACATCAGCAATGATATTCCTCATTCCACACTCTCTTCTGAATCGGTTTGAACTTCTGGCAGTTCCCTTTTGATGTACTGCTACAACTACTTTTGAATGATCGTCAGTAAAATTTTACTTGAGTGTGATATAAATGACATTGTTTGATAATTCTGTTGGATCACCTTTCTTTGGAATGTGAACAAATATGATCTCTTCCAGTCAGCTGGCCAGGAAGCTGTCTTCGAAATTTCTTGACATAGATGAGTGAGAACCTCCAGCACTGCATTTGTTGAAACATCTCAGTTGGTATTCTGTCAGTTTCCTGATGCCTTGTTTTTTGTCATTCCCTTCAATGCAGCTTGGGCTTCTTCCTTCAGTACCATTGGTTCTTGATTATATACTACCTCTTCAAATGGTTGAATGTTCATCAGTTCTTTTTGGTGCAGTGGCTTTCTGTATTCCTTCCAACTTTTTTTTTTTTTTAAATGCTTCCTGCATCTCTTAACATTTTCCACGTTGAATCCTTCAATATTGCAACTTAAGGCTTGAATTTTTTCTTTAGCTCTTTTAGCTTAAGAAATGCCAAGTGTGTTCTTCTCTTTTGGTTTTCTAACTCCAGATCTTTGCATATTTCATTATAATACTTTACTTTGTCTTCTGAAGCTGCCCTTTGAAATCTTCTGTTCAGCTCTTTTACTTCATTATTTCTTCCTTTCCCTTCAGCTACTTGACTTTCAAGAGTAAATTTCAGAGTCTCTTCTGACATCCATTTTGGTCTGTTCTTTCTTTTCTATTTTTTAATGACCTTTTGTTTTCTTCATGTACAATGCCCTTGAACTAATTCCACAACTCCTCTGGTATTAAGTCATTATTGTTCAGTGTGTCAAATCCATTCTTGGTGTTATCGATTTTCTAACAAGAGGACTCCCTTTAGTATTTCTTGTAATTTTGGTTTGGTGTTTGCAAATTCCCTAAACAGAAGTTTATCTGGAAATGCCCTAATTTCACCATCATATTTGAGAGATAGTTTCTGGATATATAATTCTTGCTGGCATTTTTTTTTTCCTTCAAGGCTTTATATATGTCATCCCATTGCCTTCTTGCCTGCCTGGTTTCTGCTGAGTAGTCTGAGCTTATACTTACTGACTCTTCTTTGTAGATAACTTTATGTTTATCCCTAACCACTCTTACAATTCTCTGTCTTTGGTTTTGGCAAGTTTGATTATAATATGTCTTGGTGACTTTCTTTTGGGATCTACCTTATGTGGGGTTCAATGAGCATCTTGGATAGATATCTTCTCATCTTTCACGATATCAGGGAAGTTTTCTGCCAACAGTTCTGTCTGTGTTTTCTGTTATCCCACCCTGTTGTGGCACTCCAATCACTTGTGGGTTATTCCTTTTGATAGCGTTCCACACTATTCTTAGGATTTCTTTATTTTTTTTAAGCTTTTACCTGATTTTTCCTAAAATAAGTTGGTGTCGAGTGCTTTATCTTCAATCTCACTAATTCTGACTTCCATTGCCTCAATTCTGCTCCTATGACTTTTTACTGAGTTGTCTAATTCTGAAATTTTATTGTTAATCTTCTGGATTTCTGATTGCTGTCTGTCTATGGATTCTTGCAGTCTGTTAAATTTGTCACTGTGCTCTTCTCTAATCTTCTTAATTTCCTCTATTACATGTTCTGTGTTTTTTTTAATTTCTTTCCTGATCTCTTGAAGAGTTCTGTATATTAGTCTTTTGAATTCTGCCTCTGGTAATTCCAAGAAATTTTCTTCCTCTGGAAAATTTCTACATTCTTTATTTTGGGAGCTTGCTGAAGCCATCATGGTCTGCCTTTTCATGTGATTTGATATTGACTATTGTTTCCAAGCCATCAGTAAGTTATTATATTTATTTATTTTATGTTTACTTATTGTGTCCTAGCTTCTTGTTTTGTTTAGTTTTGATATGCCCAAATTGGCTGCTCCTGTGAACTAGTCTGATCTCTGGTGCCCTTGAAGCTCCAAAGTCCTGCCACCAGGTAGCCAGACCTGCCACTAAGTATGTGAGCCCAGGAGTCTCCCCACTTCTTCTGTGTGGATTCAGCTCAGGTGTCCAGGTAGTCGGCTACCAAGAGTGTGGCGCCAGCTCTCACCGACAGTTCTAGACAGGCATGGGTGATTGGTGTAGGTACAGGTGTCTGGCTGCAGCAGGGGGACACAGGCTGAGCAAGGCAGGGGGCCAACGGCCACCGTCGAGTGTCCAGGAGGAAAGCTTGTACCTGGTCCCTAGAGCATGTAGATGGGTGGGTTTTCATCCAGACTAGGAGCACCCAGTGCTGTTGGCTGTAAAGACGGGGGGCACCTGTTGTTCTTTGGCCCCTGTCACAGGTGGCTAGGTGGTGTGGGTGGAGCCACCAGTCATCAGGCCCCTGATGTGGGTAGATGAAGACCCTGCTTAATGGGCAGAGCAGTGTCAAATGTTACAAACCTGCCACTTCACAGCTGAAACAGTTGAAGTTAGACTTCAGGTATATTCCCTGTTGTACTACAGCAATGAGGGCCTACACTGTTGAAACAGGCCCACAAAGTCTATGCAGAGGGACAGGTACTCAAAGTCTGTGGATCCCTTATGCCTGTGCCTAGACAAAGGAGTGGTACCTACCCTGAATTCCTGGCTTACGGAAGCTGTCAGATTATTTTTTCCCGTTTGGTAATTTGTTTATTCTCCAAGGCCAGGAGGATGGCTTAGGACATTTGATGGGTCCTACTTCCAGCCCAAGGGGTTCGGCAATTGCTGAAGCTGGTCCAGAACCCAGTGCAGAACAGGGAGCGGGGAGGTAAATGGGAGAGAGGTTTTTCCCTAAGGGGAGTGTTTTTTATCCACATGGTAGGCCAGACACAAGTACTTATCTTTTGCCAATCGAGAGCTGCTTCTCACTAGTTCTGGATGGCCAAGTAGATGCTCTGCTGCTGGGTCTTTCCCAGTGTGGAAAATGCCTCCCAAGTGCAGCTGTTTGCATGCCTCACTGTGCACCACCAGCTGATCAGGTCTGAAGGGCTCAGACTCTAGCCGAGTCAGGTCTGGCAACTCCTCGCTGCTTCTCAATTGTCTTTCCCTCCCCCTCCCACTCAGCCCAATTCCTCAACTTTGCCTTTGATATTCAGGCCCCTAGATAGTCATCTGTAATGAATTCACTTGTTTTTTCAGGTCTTTGTTGTAAGAGGGACCACCGGAAGCGTCTGGCTACTCTGTCATCTTGGTCCCGCCTCCCCGTCAAATCCATTCTCAGGATGGTCTCTAAATTCAGGTGGGATGTCCTCAAGATAGTATTTTGGCTCTGTAAGTTTCTTCGGCTTCACCTTGACCTTGCATAGGAGCAATTGATGGTCTGTTCCACAGTTGGCTTCTTGCCTTGCTCTGACTGATGATATTGAGCTTCTTCTTCATCTCTTTCTTTTCGTTCTTCAAGTTTGTCTTTTGAAAAGAAAACTTTTTTTAGTTTGATGAAGTTTTTCTTTTATGGTTCAAGATTTTTATGTCCAATCTAAGAAATGTTTCCCCAACCCAGTATCACAAAGACTGTCTCTGATATTTCCCTTTAGAATATTTATATTTTTACCTTTTATATAGAGGTCTATTACTTATATTGCAGTCCCTAGGTAGTGCAAATGATTAATGTTCTCTTCTGTTAATTGAAAGGATGGAGGTTTGACTCCACCTAAAGATACTTCTTGAAGAATGTTCTGGCTATGTATATCTGAAAAATCAGCCACTAAAAACCCTATGGAGCACAGTTTCTCTCTGACACACATGGAGTTACCATGAATAGAAGTCACCTAGACAGCAGATCATTTGGTTTTAGGTTTCTTAATTTATACTGACTCAATATTTTTTATGTTATTTGAAGTAAGACTCAAAGATCATTTCTTTTGCTTATGGTTATCCAGTTTTTTTAGTACTATTTGTTGTCTGTCCTCTCCTTATTGATATGCCTTGACAACTTTATTGAAAACTCAACAGTGTGTATGTCTATGCCTATACTCTCTCTACTCTGTTACATTGATTTGTATATCGACTTTAAAATAAATTCTACATGGTCTTGTTTAAAGTAGTTTTTTAGCTAGTGTTGAAATCTGTCAGTGCAAGGCCTCTAACCTTGCTAATATTTTTCAAAATATATTTTTCTGTGTTTTCTTCATGATACTTTGTCTGAACACTGCTTTCACTGCATCCCACAATTGTGGTATGTTGGCTTTTCATTTTCATTTGATTCAAACCATTTTCTAATTTTATTTGTCCTTTTTTAATTTGTCCCATGGTTTATCTAGACATGAATTGTTTAATATCAAATATTTGAGAATATTCCTGATATCTTTCTAGTTTAATTCAATTGTGGTCAGAGATATGCTTTTAATACTTCTGACCTTTTAATTTATTGAAATTTCTTTTATGGCCAATAATATTATGTATCTTGTTAAATAGGAGCCCTTGTGTGGTGCAAGGAGCCCTGGTGGCACAGTGGGTAAGAGCTCGGTTGCTACCCATAAGGTCAGCAGTTTGAATCCACCAGCTGCTCCTTGGAAACTCCATGGGGCAGTTCTACTCTGTCCTATAGGGTCACTATGAGTCAGAATCGACTTGACCATAACTGGATTTGTGTGTGTGTGTGTGTGTCTTTGTCTGATGCAAACTGTTAAGCACTTGACTGCTAGCTAAAATGTTGGTGGTTCAAACCCACCTAGAAGTGTCTTGAAAGGCAGACCTACAACTTGCTTTAAAAAAAATCACAGTCTTGAAAACCCTATGGAGCCGCTCTACTCCATGCACATGGGGTCACTTGGTGTCACCATGAGTCAGGATGGGCTCTGTGGCAAATAACACCAATAAAAACAATGATAAGAACATGTCGATAAATGTTTGGTATATACTTGAAAAGAAATTCTGTTGTTTGGTGAATTTTATCTGTAGTTTAGTTCAAATTGGTTATTAGTGTTCAAATATTCTATATCCTTACTTATATTGTGTTTATTTGGTTTATAAATTACTGAGAATGAACTGTTGAAATATCCAAATATAAGTACAGATTTATCTTTTTTCAGTTCTGTAGCATTTTGTTTAATCTATTATGAACCTGTTCTAATAATTGCACACAGACTTGTGTTTTTTATGTTCTCTTGACGAACATCATTATCATTATGAAATACCCGTCTTTACATTAGTAATATTTTTGGTTCTGAAATCTACTTTGTCTTATATTAAAGCAGTTAACCTATCTTTTCTTTCATTAGTGTTTTACTTTTTCCATTGTTTATACTATATGCGTAATGTATGTTTATTTCAGTCTTGATTTTTGGGTCAGTGAAAATAAGGAAGACCCTCAATGAGATGGGTTGACACAGTGGCTGCAACAATGGGCTCAAATGTAGCAATGACTGTGAGGATGGTGCAGGACAGGGCTAGTGTTTTGTTCTGTTGTACATAGGTCCCTATGGGTTGGAACCAACTCAGTTGCACCTAACAACGACAAACTCCTTCTTTTAATCTGGCACTCTCTGTCTTTCAATCAGGATGTTTAGATGATTTACTATTAATATAATTTTTTATATGCTGCCTTCAGTCTATTACACTGCTATCTTGTTCTCTATTTTATCTTCTTTTTTTAACCATTTTTCCTCTTTTCCTTTCTTCTTTTTCATTGAATACTCTTTGTGATTTTATTTTATCTCCATTAGTTGATTACTAGATATAGCTTATTTTTATTTTTACTTATTTTTTCCTTAGTGGTTGCTCTATGGTTTAAAATATATAGCTTTTTCTTATCATTATCTTTCTTTAAATAACATTATTCCACCTTAGAACAGAGGTCACTCCTTTGTTTTCTGTACATAAAGTGACTTTTTTTCTCCAGCTGCTTTGTTTTCCTTTTAGTCACAGTTTATACTACATTTAGTATAATGTGTCTTGGTGTTTTTTTTTTACTTCTTGTCTTGGGATTAATTGAGAGTCTTTCAACTGTAAATTTATAATTTCTATCAAGTTTGGAAAAAAAATTCACGTATTATTTCTTTCAATATATTTTTATTCCCCTCTTCTTCATCTTGTATTTGGACTCCAATTTGCATGTTCGAGACTGCTTGAAAGGAACTCTGGTTGTGCAGTGGTTAATCGCCCAGAAAGGTTGGCGGTCCAAATCCACCAGCTGCTCTGTGGGAGAAAAGACCTGGTGATCTTCTCCCATAAAGATTACAGCCTAGGAAATCCCGTGGAGCAGTTCTTCTCTGCCCTATACCATTGCTACAAGTCAGAATCGACTAGCCAGCACAGAACAACAGAATGCTTGGTCTCTAATGGCCTGTTCATTTTTTTTATTCTGTCTCACTCTTTTCTTAAACTGTACTTCATTAAGGATAGTTTTATACTAAGTGTTAAAGATCACTCCTATTTCCTTTTGAAGTTCCTAATTTGCTATTGACCACATTCATTGTATTATTATTAACTTTAAATGTTATGTTTTTCTATCTCCAGAAGTTATTTTTGCACTTTTTGGTATTTTATTTTTCTCTCTTCATTATATTGTCTCTACCTTCTTGATTTTATGAAATATTGTTATAATAACTATTTAATGTCCTCGTCTGCTAGGTTCATCATATTTGTCAGGTCTTGAACTGTTATTATTGATTGATGCTTTCTCCTGGTTATGAACCATGGTTTACCTTTTTATTTTCATGAAAATTTTTAATTGAATACCAAATACTCTGAATTTAATTTGCAATTTGCTGAATTTTGTTATATTTTATTAAATAGTTTCAGACTCGTTCAGAATGCAGTGAAGTCATTTGTGTCAGTTTGGTCATTTTGATGCTTGCTTTTAAGCTTTCTTAGGGCAGGTGGAGAACAACCTTTACACTAAGATTAATTTAGCATCTCTATGAGGCTTTCTGTTTCTGAAGGCTCTGTGCAATACGTAACGGATGTGTGAGGTTTTCCACTCTGACTGCTTGGACATCTTTATTTTTTTCTAACTCTTCTTAAACTTTGAGAATGCGTGTCTTATTACTTTCTGGTGGTTCTTTTTTAGTCCTGAGGAATTTCCCTTTACACATGTGCAGATCAGTACTCTGCTGAAGACCTAGGGGAACTCTGTGCTCTCTTGCTCTCTCCCTCACTCTGGAGTCTATTGTACACAAATTGAAGCTTCCTTAGCCTCCATTAACTCTCATCTATACATCCTCAACTCAGCAATGCTACTAGGCTCTGTCTGCATTTCTACATCCTTCACTACTCCTTAGAGATTAGCTACAGGCAGTAAACTGAAGCAGTCAATCTGGATCCTTGTCTCAAGATTTTTTCCCATGTCTCATGGTTACAGGCCTGTGCTACTTATTATCGCATGTCCAAAAAGACACTGTGTAACATCTTTTGCCTTTTTTTCTAGTTTTCTAAGGAAAGGGTGTAAATCTGGTTCCCATTATTCCACTGTGGCTTGTAGCAGGCGCTGTAGATAAAGCTTTCTTTTCAGAATTTCATTAATAATGAAGTTTATTTCAGTGGCAAATTTCCATATTTTAAATGCAAAATCCAATTATTTGAATTCTCTATTTTTTCATTAAGAAAAGTATCTGACAATTTTTTTCTTAACTTTTTTACTTATAATTTGTTAAGATGAATTAATTTTTGAATATTGCAATCATCCAATTTCAGTAAGAAGGGTTTTTTTTAATTTACTCTAAAATTGTATTTAATCATACAGTCTTCATTTTGTGATATTTCAAGTAATTGTAATATTTTTGACAATAATAACTGAATGTAATGTTGTGCTTATTAGTAACACAAAGAACAAAGTCCCTAATATTTGTATCTGTAGAAGTCAAATATGTATTTGCCTCCCTGGGCTCAGTTTCCTGTGAAAAGGCAGAGAGTAAATGGTAGACTCTTGAGTAGGGCTTCAAAATAGCCTCTTTTGCACTATAAAATAAAAATTCTTATTGAGGTCCTTCACAGCTTTTCCCAAGAGGGAATTTGTATGCTTTTAAAGCAATTTTTCTTCTATTTCTGCATCTCTTGAAAGTCAAGAAAACTTTTAAATTTAAACACTTCAAATAGCTTTTCGTGATATATTTTATTATATATTACTGCTATTCAAAGTAGAAACCAATGTCCTTGAAATTACATATGTCCTTGAAATTACATTTTTCCAGGGTAGAAAATTTAATGAAAGATCCAAAATAATATACATATTTTTAAAAATCTTGTATGACAGGCATAGAAGTTACCAGGTTTTAAATCTATCCTGTTTCTCTTAGAAATAAACCTGAAATCAGAAATGTAGCAAATTTTGAATATAACAAATTGTGGAAAGATGGAATTACAATTGTTAATATAAATTATATTGTTACTGATAATGTAGCAATAAGTGCATTAATATACAATAAAATAAGCTGTTTACCTAAGACTTAAAAATAAAACAAAAGAAGAGCAAGCAGATAATTTAACTTGTCAATTATTATTTTTAATTGAAAGATATTATCTACCTTTGCCAACTCAATTACAGTTCTACTGTCAAATAATCTACAAATATTTCTCAATGTAAAAATGAGAACTTATATGTATTTAATTCCTTCCTTTAGTTAATATATATGGGTTTAAGAATTTTTTTGATATAATATTCTTAGGTACATTTCTTTGTGTGCATTTTTATGGGGATGGTATTATGGAGAACAAAGACAGAATGTACATATAGTTTTGTATGCATTTGTTTGTAAATTACTTCAAACCATCTGAATAAGGAGAAAACCTGATTATTTATGTATTATCAGTGATTCCTAATTTATCTTTTCCTCTTTTTTCCTGTGCTACACAATGAATCTCTCCTCTTAGGTAATACTTATTTGCCACTAAGAGCGTTATCAGCATGTCCTTGTTCCTCTATTCAAATACTTCTACAATTTATTCCTAAGGCTTTCAGCTGATTATAGACTAAACTGTCTCAGAGTCTCTCTGTTCCTAACCTGTTGGCTGAATTGTACAACATTATAGCTTGCAGCAGTGTTAACATAGAAAAATCAATGACAAGTAGCCACAGTGACAATATTTTGTAAACTATTAACTACTAAACCACAACAGCTTGAACATTAGTTCATCAAGACCTCTCTTATTAGGATAGATTTATAAGTTCACTTACCCAAAAATTATAAATACATACATAAATCAACAATCAAACATAAACAAGCAAAAAATAAAAACCCAGAATTTTATCATATTTATTTACAGGAATAGATAAATGAATAGAGAATGTACGTTTCTGCTCAGAATATCCTCTCCAAGAATTCAGATATGTATATATACACCAAATAAAATAAAATAAAATTATTTTACAATGGTTGATATACTGATGGTCCGATTAACCTATTTTTTCTCTTTAGGCTTTTAAACATATACGTAAAGCCAAAAACCAAACCAAAATCCTGTTGCCGTCAAGTCAATTCCGACTCATAGCAACCCTATAGGACAGAGTAGAACTGCCTGGTAAGGTTTCCAAGAAGCACATAGTGGATTGAACCGCCAACCTTTTTGTAGGCAGCCGTAGCTCTTAACCACTACACCACCAGGGGTTTCCATGTAAAGTCAACCAAGACCTAATTGCTGACTGGTAAACACAAAAACCAAATGAGGTTAGAGGGATGACTTTATTTCCAAGTTTGATAGATAGTCTGATATCTTCTGAAATATCATCCCAACAGAGAGGATACTGGTGTTCCTAGCATAAGCACTTTCTTTTTGACACTTTTGAAACCATTTGCAAATATTTTCTTCTCTAATTCTTCTATATCATGCTTCCTTTACTGAGGACTCACATTCTGACTTGATTTTTTTTCCATATCATAATAGAGTCAGTCATATAATAACTAAGCCCAGGGACATCTCTTTTTTTATATGATTTAGTAGATACCCTTTTTGATAGGAGCCCTGGTGGGGCAATGGTTAAGAGCTATAGCTGCTAACCAAAAGGTTGATAGTTCAAATGCACCAGCTGCTCCTTGGAAACCCTATGGGGCAGTTCTACTTTGTCCTTCTTTGATACGCTATAAATTGTTTGGTTTAAATCTCAGAAAACAATCTTATTTTTCTATTTTCAAGGTTTGAGGTAGTGGTGCTCATTAACTTATCCATGTACCACAGAAAGAGCTTTCCTTTAACCCTTGTTTTTAAAACATATTTCATTATCTGATAAAGCTAGTGTTAAAATTACATAGTATCAAATATGTGCCAGGCACTATTGTAAGTGCTTTATATGTCATTAACTCATATAACACTCATAAATGTACTTTGAGGTGTGTTATGGTTATTATTTTCATTGTACAGATGAGAATATTGAAGTTTGCATTGTTTATAATTTTATTTTGGCTCCTATATTGACTTTTAAGCTATGCCTTTTGAGCTATTTTATTTCTCTAATCCTGTGCTTTCCAATATGGTAGTCAACATGTACATACAGCTATTGAGGACTTAAAATACAGTTCTCTGAATTGAGATTTGCTTTAATAATGTACAGCAAATTTCAAAGTTTTAGTACAAAAATAATATAAAATATCTCCTTTATTTTTATGTCAAGTCCATGTTGAAATAATAATTTCTATGTATTGGGCTAAATAAAATTTATCATTAAAATTGATTTACCTGTTAAATTTTATTTACCTTTTAATGTAGTTTCTAGGATGTTTAAAATTGCATATTTGGCTTGCCGTGGTTGGATTGCATTATATTTCTATTGGATAAGAAAGCTCTAGACTTTTTGTTTATTTGTTTCAAGAGTTCCACATTTTACTGAACATGTTATAAAGGGGTTTAGTCAAAAAGACCAAAGCCCATGTCATCATCCACCATCGGACTCCTCAGATTCTTCTTTCTTTGCTTCTACTTTCTTCTCCTCAGCCTGGGCAGCAGTGGTGAAGGGAGCAGGTATTTCCGGTGGCGCACCGTCTGCTGATTGTAGATGAAGCTCCTGATGTTGACCATAGTCAGGGCCTTTGCAAACAAGCCAGGCCACAAAGGTTCAACATTTACATGGACTGCTTTAATGAGGGCACTGATCTTTTCCTTTGTGAGGGTCACCTCATTCTTGTACAACTCAGAGGAAGAGGCCATGGTGTAGGCAAGTGCTGGGCTAGAAGCTGCTGTATATGGTACTAGTCGCTGGATGAAGTGAGGGCCTTACTTCAATGTGGCCTTATCTTCCTCAAAAGAATTGAGCACTTTAACAGCAGCTGAGGAAGAGGCTAGAGTCTTTAATACACACTTCAGTTTATCAGAATCTACTGTGAAGCATAGTGCACTACTTTGCAGTATATTTGTCTAGTTTAGCTTGCTCTTATCTTGGCCTACTACCAGTACCAGATTTCCAGGTGTCCCCTGAGATTAACATAGGGTTGTACTGTCCAGTTATAAGACAACCCTATCTAAGACAAATCTCCACTGTTTCCAAGTGGTTCACAAGCATTTCTTATGTTATCTGTCCTAGAGTAATTTTTTTTTTTTTCCTAAGCTAGTTTGTTGAAGGATACACTTCTTAAGACATGAAATTCCTAAAACCTTAGAATGGAGAGATAGGTAAGTGTCTTGGGGTCTTCCATATACAGTCTTGACATTTCTGTAATCCATCATTCAACTATAAATAGTGATCTTTTAAAAAATGACATCAGCTTATGTCATTTTCCTAGAAAGTCCTCCAAATCATGAGTATGACTGAGGTGACAAGAATACTTCTTATAAACAAAATACTGTACCTATGGAATATGGCTAAGTTTATATTAAAGGGAAAAAATCCATATAACTTCATATATCTCCCTTACTGAGATAAATGGAAATAGAAGGTAAAGTGCTCAATTCAAATTATTAAAAAAAAAATAAAATGTATATTATATAGAAACTAAAACAAAGGAAAAATAAAGAATTGAATGTATAAATAATGAATGAAGGTAAAAAGAAATACAGAACTGTTGTTAGGTGTTGTCACGTCCATTCCAACTCACAGCAGCCCTATGTATGACAAAATAAAACACTACATGGTCCTCCTGTACCATCCTCATAATCGTTGCTATGGTTGAGCCCATTGTAGCAGCCACTGAGTCAGTCAATCCATCTCACTGAAGGTCTTCCTTTTTTTCTCTGACCCTCTACCAAGCATGATGTCTAAATTGATAACTAAATCCAAAAGTTTTTTTTTTTTTTTTTTACACCAAAACATATATAAATCAATAATGCCAATGGGGTAAATTAGATAAACTAAAATTCAGGCACCATGTGGACATATCTTGTGCTTGGAATAATGGATTGAAAATAATCTTTAAATAAATACTTGTTAAAAGAGAGAATAAAGTGGGTATTAAAAGACATGACATTAAATGCAAGGAAAGCAACAGTCTTCCTCTTCAATTTGTTGTTCCCCACATAGTAGGGCATATGACTGTCAAGCTGAAAATGGCCAACACCAGTCCATTTCAGCTCACTAACACCTAAGATATCAATATTCAAGTGTTGCGTTCAATTTTTTTTATGACTTCCAATTTTCCTTGATTCATACTTCATACAGAAAGACTGCAGCTATACATAGAGAGGGAACTGCCAGAGTTAAAACACTAGTCAGAAGAGGATATAAAATGAAGGATATTATAGCTGATGTCAGATGGATCTTAGCTAAAATCAGAAAATATCAGAAAAATGCTTGCCTGTGTTTTGTCTATAACCATTCAACTGTGTAGATCATAACAAACACTGGATAACATTATGAAGAATGAGAATTCCAGAGCAATTAATTTCAATCATGAGCAACCTGCACATAGATAGGTAGTCGTTTAAATGGAACAAGGTACGGCATGGTTTAAAATTGGAAAAGGTGTGCAGCAGGGCTGCATCCTTCCACCTTACTTATTCTGTCTGGATGCTGAAAATAATCTGAGAAGCTAGAATATAAGAAGAAGAGCACAGCATAAGAACTGAAAGAAGATTCATTAACATAATAAAATATGATGATGATAAAGTCTTACTTGCTGAAAATGAAGATGACTAGAATAGCTTACTGATGAAAGTCAAAAACTACAATTTTCAATATAGATTATGCCTGAAGATGAAGAAAACAAAAATTCTCACACTGGACTGATAAGCAACATCATAATAAATGGAGAAAAAATTTGAAGTTATCGATGATTTTGTTCTTCTTGAATCAACAATTAATGTCCATAGAAGTAGCAGTCAAGAAATCAAAGGACACATTGTACTGGGCAAACCTCCTTAGATTTTTAAAAGGAAAAGATGTCATTTTCATGACTAAGGTAAGCATAATTCAAGTCATGGTCTTTTCAATTGCTTAATATGCATGCAAAAGATGGACAATGAAAAAGAAAGACAGAAGAAGAATCGATACATTCAAATTGTGGAATTGGAAAAGAATATCGAATATACCATGGACTGCCAGAAGAACGAACAAATCAATCTTAGAAAAATTATAACCAGAATGCTTCTTAGACTTGAAGATGGCAAGACATTGGCACATACTTTGGACACGTCATTGTGAAAGACCAGTTGCTAGAAAAATGCCTCACGTTTGGTAAAGCACAGGGCCGGTGAAAATGAGGGAAACTCTCAGTAAGATGGACTGACACATTAGCCAGAACAATGGAATCAAATATACCAGTTATCATGAGGATGGCACAGGACCAGGTAATATTTAGTTCTGTTATACATAAGGTTGCCAGGAGTTGGAGTCAACTCCAAGGCAACTAACAACAACAACAAATGTATTGCAATAATGTATAGAATAAATTTGAAAAACATTTAAATAGATGATATTTTAGGAAAATACAATTTATGAAATTAGCACCCTACAACTTAGATATTGAAAGCGCTCAGTAAACCTGGAAGCAGGATCAAAGTTATTAGAATTCCACTCTTCAAATCGTGGCACTCAAAAACATTATTCTGATAAATTTTTCCAAAATATCAAGGATGCCAGTATTCTAGTACTATTAAGAAAAATTTAAAACATACAAAAAGTAGAAAAGTATATGTATGAATTCCATATCCTCAAATTATGAATATGACTGAGATTACAAGAATGTTTCTTATAAAGAAGATACTGTGCCTATGGGACATGGCTATATTATATTATATTATTAGGTGTCATCGAGTTGGTTTGGACTCATAGCAACCCTATGCACAACAGAACGAAACACTGCCTGCTGCTGCGCCATCCTCACAATCGCTGTTATGCTTGGGCCCATTCTTGCAGCCACTGTGTCAATCCATCTTGTTGAGGGTCTTCCTCTTTTTCTCTGACCCTCTACTTTACCAAGCATGATGTCCTTCTACAGGGACTGGTCCCTCCTGTTAACAATCCATATCCTCAAATCATGACTATGACAGAGATTACAAGAATATTTCTTATAAAGGACATATTGTGCCTATGGGACATGACTAAGTTCAGATTAAAAGAAAACACACACACACACACACATAACTTCAAACTTTTCCCTTAATAAGTGAGAGAAATGAAAATAGATGGAAAATCCTTCAACTCAAAATCAGTAAAAAATATCTATATGACTGAGGGGGTAACTATTTTACCTGAGATTATATTATAAAAGAGATTACAAAATAGAAAAGAATATCACACCTTGAACTTGAATAGGAAAATTCATTATTTTTAAGCTTTCAATTTTTTTCTGAAATAATTCGTAAAATCCTAGAGAAATTATGAAACATATTGTTGAAATTATAATGAAGTTACTCTGGAAAAGCCAACATGGAAAAATTCTGAAGATAATTTGTAAAGAAATACAATGTATAATGCGGGTGACTCTTTATGGCACATACTGAAACTTACTATGAAATTTCAATATTTAAAATAATTTGGTTTTGAACAAAAGCCCAATAAATTTGTGAAAGGTAACACTTTTGTAAGAGCATTGGTATATATGTATCAATACTTACAGCAAGATTCCAGTACACATTGAACCACAATTCCACTCTTACAAATGCTAGTAATGTTGGTGATCAAATTGAGAGGGCCCTGTGGAAGTGTTGGGATAGATAAAAACAGTACATGAATTGGGAAAGAGGGACAAAGATCTTTCTCAAATTAATCTACTATGATTATTATACATGGACTAGTTCCAACCCATGAGTGAATTGATATTTGGAAACAAAAATTAGTACCAGGGAATAGTAAATAAATCCCCCCAAAATCAAATTCTATAAAATACTAATCCTTATATGACATGTACATGGAACTTAAAAATGTACAGCATTCTACTGTGCAATCTAAACTGATTTAAAATAGATACTGATGCAAATAACCAAGTCAATTCAATGTTGGATTATTAACCCAGCATAAAATTTGGATATTGTATTGCTTTGGTGTAATATGCTTGTATAAACAGTGGTCATCTCATTTGTCTTATTTTAACTCTCAAAGTCTTTTAATCTTTAGTTTTATTTATTTTTAATTAGAACAAGTCAATAAAATTAAAAACAACTACAACTTCTCAGTGAACAAACCTCACTGCATGAACAATACTAGTTAAGAAAGTAGTAACTGTCATGGCATTGGATTGGAAATCATATGTCAGTTATAATCCCACTCTTCCAATAGCATGGTCTGCATACAACTTTATTTTCTTCAATCTGTGAAAATGTTGAGATAATGTACCAAAAATACTTTCTGCAAGAAATTCACAAACAGAAATACAGCCAATCTTTTTAATCCAGTGCTTGAGTTGGATGAAAATTAGGCAATTTGGAAAGCTGTGTTAAGTGTTTTAGGATGTATGGGTCCCACACTACTGCAATAATGTGCCAAATAGCACTTCAGTGACCTGTAAGAACTGGTCTGACTGCCTAAATGGTGATATGTTCATCAGAGCCTTGGCAAAGTTGCTTCCTTAATTTGGCTTTTTTGAACTATACAAAAAGTTTTCCACATAGTGTGCTAATATATGAAGATCATTTGTATTGTTACTAATACTATTACTAGTATTATTTGGAAAAAAAGAAAAATTTTGATGCCAAGTTATTACACTTTTAGTATAATAATGTATTTTTATGCTTTTCTTACAGAAATTACTTGTCAGTCATATAGTACATATAGTTTACTCTGTATTTTTTATGGAAATCAATAATACATACAGCAATGTATGATGATTCTTTTTCCAATTGTTTAATTCAAATTGCTATATAAGCATTTGTTTTGCATAGCAGATTTTAAAGCCTATATAAAGATTTGAGAATCAAACATAATGTTTAAGATATACCATGTTATATAATATTAATTTTTGTATTTACTTTAATATATGTATATATTTATAGTTATAGCTATATTGTTGTAGATATGGTTATAAATTCCAGGTTATTAAAATTTAAATTTGTTACATTACTGCTACTTAAGCTACGTATTATTTCTCTAGTTATTTTGAAATATAAACCCTTTATTCAATAGTTCAGTTTAATAAATTGAATAATGCTAAATGGATAGTTAACATGTAATTTTATTAGTCTACTATATGTTCCATAACCCCCAGGCGTCTGTCAGTTTGTCATACTGTGGGGGCTTGTGTATTGCTGTGATGCTGGAAGCTATGCCACCGGTATTCAAATACCAGCAGGATCATCCATGGCGGACAGGTTTCAGGTGATCTTCCACACTAAAACAGACTAGGAAGAAAGACCCGGCTGTTGATGTTCAACCATTTCAGGAGATAATGTATGATCAGGAACGGATGGTGATGGAGGAAGAAGTCCAAGCTGCACTGAAGGCATTGGCAAAAAACAAGTCACCGGGAATTAACAGTGTACCAGTTGAGATGTTTCAACAAATGGATGCAGCTCTGGACGTGTTCACTCACCTATGCCAAGAACTTTAGAAGACACCTACCTGGCGAACTGACTGTAACAGATCCATATTTATGCCTATTCCCAAGAAAAGTGATTCAACTGAAAGTGGAATTTATCAACATTATGATATCACATGCAAACAATATTTTGCTGAAGATCATTCAAAAGCAGCTGCAGCAGTATGTCAGAAGGAAACTGCCAGAAATTCAAGCCGTATTTAGAAGAGGACGTGGAACCAGGGATATCACTGCTGATATCAGACGGATCCTGGCTGAAAGCTGAGAATACCAGAAAGTTGTTTACCTGTGTATTATTGACTACGCTAAGGCATTGGATTGTGTGGATCATAACAAATTATGGATAACATTGAGGATAATGGGAATTCTGGGACACTTAATTGTGCTCATGAGGAACCTGTACGTGGATCAAGAGGCAGTCGTTCAAACAGAACAAGGGGATACTGCATGGTTTAAAGTCAAGAAAGGTGTTTGTCAGGGCTGTATCATTTCACCATACCTATTCAATCTGTATGCTGAAGAAATATCTGAGAAGTTGGACTATATGAAGAAGAACAGAGTATCAGGATTGGAGGAAGACTCATTAACAACCTGCGTTATACAGATGACACAACCTTGCTTGCTGAAAGTGAAGAGGACTTGAAACACTTACTGATGAAGATCAAAGACCACAGCCTTCAGTATGAATTACACCTCAACATAAAGAAAAGAAAAATCCTCACAACGGTACCAATGAGCAACATTATGATAAATGGAGAAAAGATTGAAGTTGCCAAGGATTTTTGGATTCACTATCAACACCCATGGAAGCAGCAGTCAAGAAATCAAAAGACCCATTACATTGGGCAAATCTGCTGCAAAAGACCTTTTTAAAGTGTTGAAAAGCAAAGATGTCACCTTGAAGACTAAGGTGCACCTGACCCAAACCATAATGTTTTCAATCACCTCATATGCACGCAAAAGCTGGACAATGAATAAGGAAGGCCAAAGAAGAATTGACGCCTTTGAATTGTGGTATTGGCAAAGAATGTTGAATATACCGTGGACTGCCAAAAGAACGAACAAATCTGTCTCGGAAGAAGTACAACCAGAACGCTTCTTAGAAGGAAGGATGGTGAGACTATATCTCATATACTTTGGACATGTTATCAGGAGGGATCAGTCCCTGGAGAAGGACATAATGCTTGGTAAGGTAGAGGGTCAGTGAAAAAGAGGAATCCCTTAAGGAGATGGATTGCCACAGTGGCTGCAACAATAAGCTGAAGCATAGCAACAATCGTGAGGATGGAGCAGGACCGGGCTGTTTCCTTCTGTTGTGCATAGGGTTGCTGTGAGTCAGAACCAAATCCACAGCACCTAACAACAACAAAAACATTTTCCATAAATGCCAATTTTAGTAATTTCATTACTATCCAATTTCATCACACAATTTATTAAATTGGACACATTCAAGTTTGTACCAAATATTAATTAGCTATATTGACTGTTTTATTGAAAATTATTATCTTTCTGAAAAATACCCTTTCACATTCCAAATTTTTTAAACATTGATTTTAGGGCTTTGGGATGTCCAAAGTTGATGATGATGATGATAATGATGTGTGTGTATTAGTAATTATTATATCCATTAATAAATTATTATTATTGCTGTTAGAAATGATGCGCAATCGGTAAGCTGGAAAGTATAAAGTTTTCTTGGCTATTAAAAGGTGATAGAATTGAAAAAGTATATTTTGCATAACAAAGAGCTCAAATAGTTCATACAAATAAACTGAGAGTGCTGTCCTGCAGTCTCCATATCCAGCAAAATGGGCTTCTACTGAGAATTGTCCACCAATATACTACCCAAGTTACTTAGAGCTATCATAGCCTTCTCCATAGGGAAGGCATTTGTTGGAATCTGACATTAGCGTAAACCCATCAAGCTAACTGTATGAAAAAATGTAGTCTTTCATTCAGACTGAAAAACCAAATATGATACAACATCAAAGTGACTCCTTAGAAACAGCAGTTGTTTCCATTGATTATTTTCAGTCATGTGGCTTCCAAGCACCTGGAATATTGCTTATATCAATAAAAATTTGCCTCATAAATGAACAAACATAAACGAGAATTAAACCCAAAAAAACTAATGCTGTAGTGATAGTAATAATTCAGAAATTAGAAGAAAGCATTTAAATTACGTCTAGTATGTTTGATAATATTAAGAAAATGTGCATATAATAAGAAGCTCTTTGAAATTAAAAATATGATTGCTGTAGTGAAAATGTAACTGTTGAGTAAGAGAATTAAAATGGCAAAAAATCTGATTAGCAACCGATAAAGTAAGGTTCAGATCTTTTCCAGATAAAAAAGAAATACTTTTAGAAAAGATGAGAATAAAGTTAAAAATGGAAGAGTTCCAGTTCTATTGTGCTAAAGGGTCGCCTGTACCCCACCTATAGCTAACAATGAGATCTTGGTCAGGTGACTGTTGAGATCTGCATCTCCATATTCTCATTTTAGAGACTGGTATCAAAATGTTATACTGGTTTCCTAGGAAAATGATTCTGAAAAAAAGAATTGCATGCAGGAAATTTATTGGGGAGTCCTCAAACAATACACCTATAAGGAAGTGAGGAGGTAAGATTAGGTAGAGGGAGAAACTGATCAGCAACTTGGGGGTAAGTGAGCCTTTTGCTGATCCCATGGAGGACTATAGAGCTAGGATAGCCACTCAGAGTTGTACCAAAACTAGATAGTAGTTCCCACACTACGTTGTCCAAGGCTTGTTTATGTCCAGTGGTGTGCTGATAAACTAGCTGTTTGGAGGGGTGGGGGGTGGGGGGGAAGGAAACAACCCAGGAAAGCAAAAAGCTCAGATTTGTATGGTTGACTTAAAACTTCCAACCTTCAACAACAGGTTAGCAAAATTCCAGAATTCTTAAAAATTTGTTTTCTTAGCAGGAACTAGCTCCAGGACATCAGGGGACCTAACCTTTGGCAGGGCAGATCCTTGTGACCTAGAACAAATCCCAGTGAGGTATATAGCTGTGACCCATTTGCCTCCAGTATTTCCAGCAGCTCAATATGGGTATGTTAGCCCTGAGAAGAGATCACCACAGTCACCACTGCATCCTTTATTGCTTACTTTTCTAAGAACTTCGAATTCATTAGCTCTTAATATTCTCATAATTCTTGTAAACTTTATTATCTGCAGCTTATTAAAAATGAAACAACTATCCGAGTTCACATTGGGCAGAGCTCTATGAAGAAACTGGGGGAAATAAAATACATATAATAAATATCAGGCAATAAAATGTCAGGAACCCTGAAAAGGTCAACTTTTCGAACCCATCAGCCACTTCATGGAGAAAAATGTGGCAGTTTGCTTCTGACAAGATTCACAGCCTTGGAAACCATATGGGAAGAAGGATCGGTAGTTGGAAAATACGGCTTTGGTAATAATGATGCCAGAGATCATATGATAGAATTTTACAAGACCAATGACTTCTTCATTGTAAATACCTTTTTTCACCAACATAAACAGCGACTATACACATGGCCAGATGCAATACACAGGAATCAAATCAACTACATCTGTGGAAAGAGACAACGGAAAAGTTCAGTATCATCAATCAGAACAAGGCCGGGGACTGACTGTGGAACAGATCATCAATCGTTCATATGCGAGTTCAAGTTGAAACTGAAGAAAATTAGAACAAATTCACGAGACCCAAAGTACTACCTTGAGTATATCCCACCTGAATTTAAAGACCATCTCAAGAATAGATTTGATGCATTGAACACTACTGACCGAAGACCAGAAGAGTTGTGGAATGACATCAAGGACATCATACATGAAGAAAGCAAGAGGTCATTAAAAAGACAGGAAAGAAAGAAAAGGTCAAAATGGATGTCAGAAGAGACTCTGAAACTTGCTCTGGAACGTCAAGTAGTTAAAACAAAGGGAAGAAATGATGAAGTAAAAGAACTGAAGATTTCAAAGGGTGACATGAGAAGACAAAGTAAACTATTATAATGATATGTGCAAACAGCTGGAGATAGAAAATCAAAAGGGAAGAACACGCTCAGCATTCCTCAAGCTGAAAGAACTGGAGAAAAAATTTAAGCCTCGAGTTGCAATAGTGAAGGATTCTATGGGGAAAATATTAAACGATGCAGGAAGCATCAAAAGAAGATGGAAGGAATACACAGAGTCATTATACTGGAAAGAATTGGCCGATGCTCAACCATTTCAAGAGGTAGCATATGATCATGAACTGATGGTACTGGAGGAAAAAGTCCAAGCTGCACTGAAGGCACTGGTGAAAAACAAGGAATGTCAATTGGGATGTTTCAACAAATGGATGCAGTGCTGCAAGTGTCACTCATCTGTGCCAAGAAATTTGTAAGACAGCTACCTGGCCAACCAACTGGAAGAGATCCATATTTATGCCTATTCCTAAGAAAGGTGATCCAATCGAATGTGGAAATTATCGAACAATATCATTAATATCACACGCAAGAAAAACTGTGCTGAAAGTCATTCAAAAGCAGTTGTGGCATTATGTTAGCAAGGAACTGCCAGAAATTTAGGCGAGATTCAGAAGAGGACGTGGAACCAGGGATTTTATTGCTGATGTCAGATGGATCCTGGATGAAAGTAGTGAATACCAGAAAGATGTTTACCTGTGTTTTATTGATGATGCAAAGGCATTCAATTGCGTGGATCATAACAAATTATGGATAACATTGTGAAGAATGGGAATTCCAGAGCACTTAATTGTGCTCATGAGGTACCTGTATTCAGATCAAGAGGCAGTTGTTTGGACACAACAAGGGGATACTGCGTGGTTAAAGTCAGGAAAAGTGTGTGTCAGGGTTGCATTCTTTCACCATACCTATTCAATCTGTATACTTAGCAAAAATCCGAGAAGCTGGACTGTATGAAGAAGAATGGGGCATCAGGATTGGAGGAAGACTCATTAACAACCAGGGGTATACAGATGACACATTCTTGCTTGCTGAAAGTGAACAGGACTTGAAAGCATTTACTGGTGAAGATCAAAGACCACAGCCTTCAGTATGGAATACACTTCAACATAAAGAAAACAAAATCCTCACAACTGGACCAATAAGCAACATCACAATAAACAGAGAAAAGATTGAAGTTGTCAAGGATTTCATTTTACTTGGATCCACAGTCAACACCCATGGAAGCAGCAGTCAGGAAATCAAAAGATGCATTATATTGGGCAAATCTGCTGCAAAAGATCTCTTTAAAGTGTTGAACAGCAAAGATGTCACCTTGAAGACTAAGATGCGCCTGACTCAGGCTGTGGTATTTTCAATCACTTCATATGAATGTGAAAGCTGGACAATGAATAAGGAAGCCAGAAGAAGAATTGATGCCTTTGAATTGTGGTGTTGGCGAAGAATATTGAATGTACCATGGACTGCCAAAAGAACGAACAAATCTGTCTTGGAAGAAGTACAACCAGAATGCTTCTTAGAAGGAAGGATGGTGAGACTATGTCTTACATATTTTAGATATGTTATCAGGAGGCATCAGTTCCTGGAGAAGAACACGATGCTTGGTAAAGTACAGGGTCAGCGAAATGAGGAAGACCCTCAATGAGATGGATTGACACAGTGGCTGCAACAATGGGCTCGAGCATAACAACAAATGTGAGCATGGCACAGGACCGCACAGTGTTTCGTTCCGTGGTGCATAGGGTTGCCATGAGTCGGAACCGACTTGATGGCACCTAACAACAACAACAAAACAGGGTCTCTATGAGTCAGAATTTGACTCGATGACAATGAGTTTGTTTTCTGAAATCAGAGGCTTATAGTCAATAAGAAGACATTATTAAAATAGGTAAGCTTGGTATAGTACATGGTTTTCATTAATGGAAGACTGATTGATAAATTTACAGAATACTGGAATGGATATTCGTGTGTGGAGTAGACAATCTCTAACGTCACAATCATGAACCAAAAAAACACTACAATAAAATGCAAACTGTTGTCTGTTTGTTACCTTCTTCCCTCTGCCACACATTCTGCAATAAAAAAAGCAATTAATACTTCTTTTGGTTTGATGGAAGGGGTGGATTGAATGTCAGCCGCACTTTTGAAAGAAACCAAGTGTTGCAAGATCAATCAATATCAAAATTATAATATACCGTATTATGTATGTGAAAATCTAATTACTTGATAGCTTCGACTTTCTTAGAGCAAGATTATTATTTTGAATTGTACAACTTTTATGGTCAAATTATATATTTAAATATTTACTAGACTTATAACTTACATACATGAGAGAATTCAAGTTTATCCAAAGTCATTGGAACCATTAAGATTTTGCAAATAAATCATGAATGCAGAGGACATTTGTCTGTGGATTATAACAAAGGATAGGTAACAGAGAGAAAATAGGAATTCTAGAACGCTTAATTGGACTCATGTGGAACCTGTACATAGATCAGAATAAAAGGATACTGCATGGTTTGAAACAGTAAAAGATGTACAGTAGGGTTGTACCCTTTCACCTTACTTAATCAATCTGTATGCTGAGCAAATAATCAAAGAAGCTGGACTCTCTGAAGAAGAACTTGGCATCAGGATTGGAAGATGATTCATTAACAACCTGTCATATGCAGATGACACAATCTTGCTTACATGGACAGTGAGAATAGTACCACTGAGCCACCACTGCCTCCAATTCATGGTTAGATGTCAAAAAAATCTATTTCAAATTTGAATAATAATAAAAAATAAAATGAAATATATCTCTTGAATTTGGGTTATAATTAAGACATAATTCCTTAATGCTCTAAAGTAAAATACTGATTAATTTGACCATAAAAATTCAAAAAATATTTTTAAAAAACCAGTCATAATAAAGAACACTGTAAATGAATGTAAGAGCAAAGCCACAAACCAAAATCAAGATGCTTATCACTGTTAATAAATTGTTTTAAAAATTCTAGATGTTAAAAATTAAATAAAAATAAACCAATCGGTAAATAAGCAAGTTGTTTCAGAGAAGGAATTATAAAATGCCTAGAAAACTGAACATATTTAAGCTCATCAATAATTAGTGAAAAAATAAAAAAAATTAGAAATTAGCAAAGTGTTACATTATTATTTATGATATATTATCTACAAATAAAAGATAAAATCTGTGATATTTTAAAATGTAAATAATAGATTTTTTTAAAATCATTATATTGTAACCACAATTCAGTGTCAAGGATTTTATAATCATCTTAACATATAGTCAGTTTTCAATAATAAAATATAAATATTCATAGTTCTGAAGAGAATAAAAAGTAATAAATATTAAGTGACAAAATTGCATATAGTCATTTACTTCAATGTAGTGAATATTAAGAATAGTCAAGTAAATTTAATGAATTAATTGTTATTTGTTATACTATATATTTTGACAAATCTCTCTGGTTATAACTAAAAATCACATATGATAAATTGTTCTCTGAATAGAATTTAGCCGATACTGAGAATATGCAATTACTCAATGCAGAAAATCAAAACAAACCCATTGCAGTCAACTCGATTCCGACTCATAGCAACCCTATAGGACAGAGTAGAACTGCCCTATAGGGTTTCCAAGGAGCAGCTGGTCGATTCGAATTGCCAACTTTTTTGTTAGCAGCTGAGCTCTTAACCACTGCATCACGAATAGGTATGAGGAAAAGGTTTCTGTGACATATTTATTTATATTTTATTATCATAACACTTGTAGTTTAGAAGCAATAGTTTTGTGAAAATAAAGACATTTATGTTTGTCAGGCTTGTAAAGAAACCATATTTGTGTTGTTGCCCTGCAGTCATAGAACTAATCTCCCCCTCCCTCGCCGAGCATTTCCTTCAAATAAAACATTGTAAAAATAAAGCTTCCATAGCCATAAATTATTCTAACAAGTTTAAAGAAAGCACACAAACTTTGCCTAGATTCATATTTTTCTTCTAGAATTGAATTAAATATTGATTGAAAGTATAAGCTAATGAATAAATATGGATTTTTAGTTCTATAATTGCCTGATGATTACCAAATCTCTTCTATCAAAAGTAAAGTGAGTTAGTACACATCATTTTTGCTTATTTTGCCTATTCCATGGGAATCTGTTTTGCTAAATTTTCATGATTCACCTTATAAGTCATTCTTTTCAGTTGATAAATATATATTTTGAGTCACTAATTTATATCATACATTGCATTATATCCATATCTTTAATTAAAAGTATATTTAACCTCTCAATACATTATTATAATTATTATATGCAGTTATAGTAATTTATATTTATCTGAATATTAACCTTTACAGTGTTCTTCATTACTTCCTGCAACAGCGTGCTGTGTTTTCTATAATTTAACTAAGGCACTTCCTTCAGTGTTTCTTTAAGTGTAGGCCTTGTAGTAAGATATGCTTTCACATTTTCTTAATCTTTTTCTTTATTTGATCTTTATGTATGTATCTATATGTAAAAACAAAACCAAACCCGTTGCTATTAAATAGATTCCGACTCGTAGCAACCCTACGGGAAAGGGTAGAACTGCCCTGTGGGGTTTCCAAGTAGCAGCTGGTGGATTCAAACTGCTGACCTTTTGATTAACAGCTGAGCTCTTAACCACTGCACCACCAGGGCTCCATAACTATGTATATGTACACATATATATCTGGATATAGAAATCTTGATTTACAATTGCAGAATTATACCTTATAGCACTTTAATGGTATCAACCTGATGTTTTCTGCCTTCCAGAACATTTGCTGAGAGATCAGTGATCCATCATATATATATATTTTTTTATTTCTTTGAAGATTATGTGTCTAGTGCTTCTGCTGTGTTTAAGACTTTTTTTTTTCTTTGTATCAGTTATAATTATGATCTATTTAGCTATGGTTTTATTTGTGTGTATCCTAATTCTCATTACCTTTGGAAAAATTTTGGCAATTATCTCTTTAAAATTGGTTATGCCCTGTTCTCTCTCTTCTCTCATTTTATGACTCTGATTACATGTATGGTAAATATTTAACCATACCACATACATACCTTAAGTTTTCTAAAAAGTATTTTCCATCTTTTGTTCACTCTGTGTTTCAATCTGAATATTTCTAAAGTCCTATATTCCTCTTCACTGTAAAACTTCTGAAATCACTGCTTAGCTTTGTAAACACTTTGCGTCTGTTTTTTGTTGTCGTTGTTTATTTATATTTGATTATTTATTTATTTTTTGTGCATGTACTCCCTAGGAGTGAGAAAATGCTTTCAGGGAAAAGTTTGCTGTATAGACAGGACTCCCACAGTGCTTATTCCTTCACCTAGGAAGTTAAATCTGCAAGTCAAAACTTCCTTGTTTATTCTTGAAAGTTCTCAACTAGTTCATTTTTTAAATGTCATATATATTCTTGGTAAATTGGTTAGTCCAAAACCAACCACTACATTTGTTAAAATGGCTTGGGAGTGGGGACAGGAGAATCAAGATCAACTGCCCAAGGCTGATTCCTATGAGGCAGGGTCAGACTTATCTCCTCTCTCTGCCATCTTTACTAATTCTGACACCAAATGTCCCTCCCACGGCACTCTCTGCTTCTCTGCTAGGTTTGATAATTCATTGCAATGGCCACAAAGAACTCACAGACCATACTCACTATTATGGGGTTTATTAAGGAAGTAACAGGTTACAATTCAGGCTCAGGAGCATGCAACGATACAGTTCTTCCATCAGGGCAGCCTCTCCCCAGCTGTGCTGCAGGCATGCCTCTCCCTGGCCCTAGGCCTCTGCACAAAGGCAATTAGCTTTCTCTCTCTCTGTGGGCAGGGAAGCCCATCATGCCATCTCCTGCTTCCGGGTCTCTGCTGATGGATCTTACCGTCTTCAATGTTACAGCTCTCTCTTTCTCTCTCTCCGGGGTCCAGGAGTTTCTCAGCACAGGGATCCCGGGCCCGAACGATGCACTCTGCTCCTCGCTGTTCTTCCTTTGTGGTGGTGGGATCCCCCTCCTCCCGCCTCTGAGGTGGCTCATTTTAAGCCCTGTGGGATGGCAAAACTGACCAATCCCTTTGGTGGGCCACAGATGCCGTATCTGCACAGTCACTGCAAGTGATTGGGTGGGAGTTACAAGACCATGACTAAAAAGGCCCCACAAAAGTGATCCATTGCATTGCAGTGTTATAGTTGAAAATGGCAACTTCTCTTACTCTGCATTAAATTCCTTCCATTAGATTTTGTGACTACCACTCCACCAAAATGTATTCACGTCAAGATCACCAATAATCCTCATATTACAAAATCTAATGTGCAATTCTCACTCATCTCTTGACTATCTATGTGACACAATCGACCATTTCTCTTTCCTGTAAACACTTTTTTCTCCATTCTTCTAAGACACCCCTCTCTTGTGGTTTTTCTCCCACATGAGGTGTTAGTTGATCCTTCTTGGTGTTCTTTGTGATTTATTTTCTTCTTCTAACTTCTTAATGTTTGAGTTACTCAGAGATAAGTTCATTTTTACAAATTACTCTTTGGAAGATTATTTTCAAGATAATGGCTTTATATGCCATTTACATGCTGATGATTCTGAAATTTCTGTTTCCAGCTCAGGCTTCTCTCCATAAATCCAAATGCACATATTTAATGGCTTACTATATACTTCCGCATGAATATATGCTATACATCTCTAATGAACATTAACCAAGTTGAATTCTAGGTCTTCTCTCCCAGACTCGACTCCTCCCACAACATTACAAATCTTGATTGACGGCAAATTTATCTTCCAAGTTGCTCAGGATAAAAAAAAACTTTGAAATCATAGTAGATTCAACCTATTTTTAATATCCCTTATCTCATCCATCATAATCCCCATGGCATTTTTCTTAAAACATATCTGGAATCCAACCTCTCTCCCCCAAGCCCACTGCTTTTACCCTACTACTCTAGAACATGCTACCATCATCTCTTTCCTATTATTATTGTTAAAGTCCCATACAGCTTGTTTGCTTTTACCCTTCTCACACTGTAGTCTACAAATCTTTTAATACTAATGCTGATCATCTCCTTCTTCAGTTTGTAACTTTGCAGTGACTCCTAAATTGCTGATTAAAAAAAAAAAAAAGACCCTACAAATGCCCACATTGCTTTACATGATCTATGCATCAGTTACCTCTCTAAGACTTATGCTATGATTTACTCACTGTTTATTCACTCTGCTCCCATCACGCTTCCCCGCCTCGGCAATGGCAGGGCAGGGTACTAGAGAGGAGAGAGCTGCATGTAGAGAAAACAACAGAGATCTGCTCTGAGTCCCCCTCACGTATTAGTAGAGTACTGAATCGCACAGGTATCATAGGAAACCACCAGATTAGAGGGAAAGAGGAGATAGTCCTTATTGTTCTTGATATTTCTCCATAAGCCATTGCTTTAGCTAGTTCTTCTGCCTGGAATGATCTTGACTATACAAATGATTAGCTCCCTTACCTCCTTCAAGGTGGACTAACAGGCATCACTCTTACCCTCCCACAAGAAACTAGACGAAATATATGAAGCAAGGTTTTCAAACACAGGATACTGGAGACTGAAAGGTAATCCCTAAAAGATGATAAATAAATGAGGCCACCAGTCCTCAATTGTCTCATCCTTCTGCCTCAAGAGAGTTTCCTAACTGGAAAAAGGAGAACAGATGGTGCCCAGATGATTTCCTGAGTTGAGAAGACAGAATTGAAAGCACATGGATACAAAGGCAGAGCAAGGTACTAGAGAGGAGAAAGGTGCACATAGAGAAAACACCAGAGATCTATAGGGAGTCCCCCTCATGTATTGGTAGAGCACTGACTCACATGGGTATCATAGAAAACTACCTGATTACAGGGAAAGAGGAGATAGTACTTAATGCTCAAACAGGGCTGGAAATCATGCTTAATTTCTGCCAGGCAAATGAGAAAGCTTCCAATTCATTAGATATTGGGTAGATTAGTCAGAAGGATCTTGTCTCAGCAGTGAGGGAAATTTAGATCTACATGCTTCACTGAGCCCACCTAAGAACTTTAATGCATGACTGTAAAAGATTAAATAGCTTCAAATAACTTAACTGCATCCCAAAACAAAGCTGTAGAATATTTATAAAGGATTACAAAAATATATACCACTCAACCAGGTAAAATCCCCAGGGTCTGGCATGCAAGCAACAATTACCAAATATGCTAAAGAACAGAGGAATGAAATATATGAAGAGGCAAATAACCAATTAATCAAAAACTGACTTAGAAATGGCACACATATTAGAAGTAGCAAACTAGAACAACAGCAAAATAAAAAAATACTGATTTCCATAAAACTTTATCCCATACATTCAGAAATAAGTAATAGATATTAAATGACCCAAACTGAATGTCTAGAGTAAAATTGCAAAGATGGCAATTAAAAACACACTGGAAGGAATTAACAGAAGACTAGCTATTACTGAAGAAAAGATTAATGTACTTAAAGGTATAGCAATATAACTAATTCAAAATGAAGCAAAGAGAACAAATAATTAAGACAGCATCCATAAACTATTGGATATGTAGGTTGGCCTAATATTTGTGTAATTGGAGTTACCAAAGGAATAAGTCCGTAGCATTTTTTTTTTTTTTTTTTTTTGCTAAATAGGCATTGTTTATTAAGGCTTGTATTCTCCTAGCGTACAGTTGTTCACTGCTGCCTGTTACTCCACATGGCAGTAACAGCTCAGAGAAGGTAGTATGTTCTAGTACAACTCTAACTAACACAGCATACACATTACATCAGAGGCTATGGAGCGTGGCTCTAGAACCCTGTCTCTGGTGTGGTGGGTGGGCGCGTGCAGACATGGGGAGCTGGAGCTATCAGTAGCAATATTTCAAAATACAGTAACAGAAAATTTTCAACTTGACTAAAACTATTAATCCACAGAACCAAGAAGGTCAGCAAAATAAAAGCACAAGAAACATGATAAACTATCTCAAGTCATATCAAAACCAAATTGCTCGAAACCAGTGATAAATAGAAAATTTTAAATCAGCCTGAGGAAAACTCTCAAGATATATCAAAAGCATATAAATAAGGATGACAGCAGATTCTCACATCAAATAACACAAGTGAGAAGGCAGTGGAACAATCATTCAAGTACTGGGAGAAGACAAACAACAAAAACCCTGTCAAGGTAGAAATTGATAACCACTGAAAAAGTATTACAAATGTGAAGGAAAAAGAAAGGCTTTTCTAGACATACAAAAACTCATTGTATACCAACTCAAACCTATCATTTACAATCTTTTGCTTTTAACCTGTGTCTTTATATTTAAAGTGAGTTTCTTGTAGAGAGCATATATTTGATTCTTTTTTTATCCAGTTTGACAGCATCCATCTTTTGATTAGATTTTTTTAAAAACTTACACTAACTTATTTTTATGTTTGCATTTATTTTATGATTAGATTTAAATTTATCAACTTGATGATTTTTGTTTGTTTTGTTGATTAACACGTTTTCTCTGCTTTGTTTTGATTAAGTATTTTTATGTTTCCATTTTTATTCATATTGGCTCTATTTATGATTATTTATTTTTGGGATAGAGTTTACAATATAGATTATTTTTCTAATAAAACAATTTATCTAAACATTTTTTTAACCTGTGTAACACATACATGTGGTTTAAAAAATTTAAATAGAACAAAAATCTTTGAAAAGAAGAACAACCTTACCATGTTCCAAATCAGTGTCTTTTGCTCCTGCTGAACCGTTTAAATCATTTCTATTGGCAGCTATTCAGTTGATTACCTCCTCATCTCTAAGTGTATTTATACAACCATTTAAGATACATATATTTACTGCTTTTTCTTGATATGTCAATTATCAGTTGATTTTATTTTGAGATAGAGGAGGAGTTGTCTTATAAAATTCCCCAATTTCTTTCCCTTCCAAAATGCTGCTATGCTAGTGTTGTTATGCAACATGGAATGGCAGCTATCACAGCCTACTTTTCTTGTTAAACACATCTGATAGGCTTGTTCTCTCTCCTCCTCTCTCTCTCACTCTCTCTCTCTCTGTTCTCTGTTTCTTTCTCTATATCTCTGTCTTTCTGAGTTTATTATTCTTTCATTTTATATTATTATAATTTACATGTGGTAAAAATCACCCTTTTTCCTGTACAATTGTGTGAGATTTTACAAATTAATACCGTCATAAAACTACTGCCACAATCAGTATATAAATCAGTTTAAAATATACATCCATGGATATTATATTACTCGTGAAGGGCAAGATTTTTACAACATTTAACTCCCAATCCTTTCCTTATATAATTTGTGGTATTATTGTCATTAATATTATTTTACATGTTATGAACTGTACTATATGTTATCCCACCACTCATTTGTCAGTTTGTCTTACTATAGAGCCTTGCATGTTGCTGTGATGCTGGAAGCTATCCCAACAGTGTTTAAAATATCAGCAGGGTCAACCATGGTGGACAGGTTTAAGTTGAGCTTCCAGACTAAGACAGACTAAGAAGAATGACCTGAGGATCTACTTCTTAAAAAACTGGCCAATGAAAGCCTTATGAATAGCTGTGGAACATTGTTTGATATACTGCCAGAAGATGAGCCTCTCAGGTCAAAGCGCACTCAAAATACAACTAAGGAAGAGCTGCCTCCTCAAAGTACAGTCAGCCTTAATGACATGGATGGAGTAAAGCTTTTGGGACCTACATTTGCTGAACTGGCATGACTCAAAATGAGAAGAAACAGCTACAAACATCCATTAATAATCAGAATGTGGAATGTACAAAGTATGAATCAAGAAAAATTGGAAATTGAAAAAAGTGAAATTGAATGCATAAAAATCAATATCCTAGGCATTAGTGAGCTGAACTGAACTGGTATTGGCCATTTTGAATTAGACAATCATATGGTCTACTATTCCAGTAATGACTAATTGAAGAGGAATGGTGTCACATTCATTGTCAGAGAACATTTCAAGATCTATCCTGAAGTACAATGCTGTCAGTGATAAGCTAATATCCACACAGCTACAAGGAAGACCAGTTAATATAACTATTATTCAAATTTATACACAAACCACTAAGGACAAAGATGAAGGAATTGGAGACTTTTACCAACTTCTGCAGTCTGACATTGATCAAGCATGCAATGAAAATGCATTGATAATTACTGGTAATTGGAATGCGAAATTTGGAAACAAAGAAAAAGGGTCAGCAGTTGGAAAATATGACTCTGGTGATAGAAACGACACTGGAGATCACATGATAGAATTTTGCAAGCCCAATGACTTCTTCATTGCAAATACCTTATTTCAACAACGTAAATGGTGAGTAAATATGTGCACCTCACCAGATGGAATACATAGGAATCAAGTCAACTACATCTGTGGGAAGAGATGATGGAGAAGCTCAACATCATCAGTCAGAACAAGGCCAGTGGCTGACTGTGGAACAGAACATGAATTGCTCATACGCAAGCTTAAATTAAAGCATAAGAAAATTTGAAAAAAAGTCTATGAGAGCCAAAGTACAACCTTAAGTATATCCCACCTGAATTTAGAGATCATCTCAGGAATAGATTTGATGCATTGAACACTAATGAACAAAGACCAGACAAGTTGTGGAATGTCATCAAGGACATCATACAAGAAGAAAGTAAAAGGCAATTAAAAACAAAATAAAGAAAGAAAGGACCAAAATGGATGTCAGAAGAGACTCTGAAAGTTTCTCTTGAACATAGAGTAGCTAAAGTAAATGGAAGATTTCAAAGGGCAGCATGAGAAGACAAAGTTAAGTATTATAATGAAATGTGCAAAGACCTGGAGTCAGAAAACTGAAAGGGAAGAATACACTCAGCATTTCTTAAGCTGAAAAAACTGAAGAAAAAATCCAAGTCTTGAGTTGCAATATTGAAGGATTGCATGGGCAAAATATTGAAGGACACAAGAAGCATCAAAAGAAGATGGAAGGAATAGACAGAGTCACTGTACCAAAAATAATTAGTCGACATTCAACCATTTCAGGAGGTAACATATGTTCAAGTACCAATGGTGTTGAAGGAAGAAGTCCAAGCTGCACTGAAAGCATTGGAGAAAAACAGGGCTCCAGGAATTGACAGAATATTAACTGAAATGTTTCAAGCAAGGAATGCAACACTGGAAATGCTCACTTAACTCTTCCTAGAAATTTGAAAGACAGCTACCTGGCCAACTGACTGGAAGAAACCCATATTTGTGCCCATTCCAAAGAAAGGTCGTCCAAAAGAAAACATAAATTATAGAAAAATATCATTAATATTACACTCAAGTAAAATTTTGATGAAGATAATTCAAAGCAGGTTGCAGCAGTACATTGACAGACAACTGACAGAAATTGAAGCTAGATTCAGAAGAGGACATGAAACTAGGGCTATCATTGCTGATGTCAGATGGTTCTTGCCTGAAAACAGAGCATACCATAAAGATGTTTACCTGTGTATTAGTGACCGTGCAAAGACATTCGACTGTGAGGATCATAACAAATTACAGATAACTTTGTGAAGAATGGAAATTCCAGAACACTTAATTGTGTTCACACAGAGCCTGTACATAGACCAAAAGGCAGTCATTTGAATAGAACAAGGGGATGCTGCATGGTTAAAAAATCAGGAAAGATGTGTATCAGGGTTTCGTCCTTTCAGCAAGCTTATTCTATCTGTATGCTGTGCAAAATAATCCAAAAAACTGGACTATATGAAAAGGAATGTGACGTCAGGATTGGAGGAAGACTCATTAACAACCTACAATCTGCAGATGTAATAACCTTGCTTGCTGAAAGAGAAGAGGACTTGAAGTACTTACTGATGAAGATCAAAGACTACAGCCTTCAGTGTGGATTATACCTCAACATAAAGAAAACAAAAATCCTCACAACTGGACCAATAAGAAACCTCATGATAAACGGAGAAAAGATTGAAGTTTTCAAGGACTTCATTTTACTTGGATTCACAATCAATGCCCATGGTAACAGTGGACAAGAAATCCAAGGACATATTGCATTGGGCAAATCTGCTGCAACGGCCTCTTACCTGTGTCAAAAAAAGCCTAGATGTTACTTTGAGGACTAAGGTATGCCTGACCCAAGTCATGATGTTTTCATTCACCTCATTTACATTTTAAAGCTGGACAATGAAAAAGGAAGACTGAAGAAGAATTGATTCCTTTGAATAGTGGTGTTGACAAGGAATATTGAATATACCATGGATTGAAAGAAGAGAAAACAAATCTGTCATGGAAGAAGTATAGTCAGAATATGCCTTACAAGTTAGGATGGCGTGACTTTGTCTCATGTACTTTGGAAATGTTATCAGGAGGGACCAGTCCCTGGAGAAGGACTTCATGCTTGGTAAATATGTTGTGTTGTTGTTAGGTGCCTTCTCATAGTGACCAACTCATAGCAACCCTACATACCACAGAACAAAACACTGCCCAGTCCTGCGCCATGCTTACAATCGTTATGCTCGAGCCCATCGTTGCAGCCACTGTGTCAGTCCATCTCGTTGATGGTCTTCCTCTTTTTCACTGACACTGTAGTTTACTAAGCTTGAAGGCTTTCTCCAGGGACTGATCCCTACTGATAACATGTCCAAAGTATGTAAGATGTAGTCTCATCATCCTTGCTTCTAAGGAGCATTCTGGTTGTACTTCTTCCAAGACAGATTTGTTCATTCTTTTGGCAGTCCAAGGTATGTTCAATATTCTTCGCCAACACCACAATTCAAAGGCATCAATTCCTTGTTCTCCCTTATTCATTGCCCAGCTTTCGCATGCATATGATGTGATTGAAAATACCATGGTTTGGGTCAAGATTACCTTGTTTTTCAAGGTGACATTTTTGCTTTCAATACTTTAAAGAGGTCTTTTGTAGTAGATTTGCCCAATGCAATGTGTGTTTTAATGTCTTGACTCTGCTTCCATGGGTGTTGATTGTGGATCCAAGTAAAATGAAATCCTTGACAACTTCAATCTTTTCTCCATTTATCTTGATGTTGCTTATTGGTCCAGTTGTGAGAATTTGTGTTTTCTTTATGTTGAGGTGTAATCCATACTGAAAGCTGTGGTCTTTGATTTTCATCAGTAAGTGCTTCTAGTCCTGTTCACTTTCAGCAAGCAAGAATGTGTCATCTGTATATTGCTGGTTGTTAATGAGTCTTCCTCCAATCCTGATGCCCCGTTCTTCTTCATAGAGTCCAGTTTTTCTGATTATTTGCTCAGCATACAGATTGAATAGGTATGGTCAAAGGATACAACTCTGAAGCACACCTTTCCTGACTTGGTAAATATATGGTCAGTGAAAAAGAGGAAGACCCCTAATGAGATTGACTGAGACAGTGGCTGTAACAATGGGCTTAAACATAGCAATGATTGTGATAATGGAGCAGGACTGAGCAGTGTTCCGTTCTGTTGTACATGGGGTCACTAGGAGCTGGAACTGACTCCAAGACACCTAACAGCAAAATATATTATCACTCTTTTTTCAATTACTTTAGAATGATTAAAAATAACAAAAATATTATACCTTTACCTCTTTTTTTTCCCATTGCCAGAGCTTTTTATTTCATTGTGTAGATTTAAATTTCCTTCTGTCTTCAGAAATTATTTTAATGTTTATTACACATACATGCTAATGATGAATTCTCCTCGCTTTTGTTTATCCAAGTTTTCTGTTTTGTTCTTAATTTTTAAAGATATTTTAGTGGATAGAAAACTCTGATTTGACAGTTCTTTTTTTTTTTTTCTTATTCTTTAGTAAATTTGAGATACAACTTAATTTTTCTTGGCCTGCTTTATATCCGACAGAAAGGCAGTAATTCTAAACTTTATTCCTCTGTACACAGTGTGTCATTTTTTTCCATAGGTGCCTTCAAAAATTTCTCTTTAACTATGTTTCTATGAGTATTTGCATGTTGTGTCTGATTTTGCCTGGTTGTGTATACTATTTATCCTGCTTGGGATTTTCTGTCTGTGCTTCTTGCATATATTAGTTGATACAATTAATTATTTCTGGAAAGAAAAATCTCAGCCATTAGCACTTCGACTGTTTTATTTATCTTCTTTTGCTTTTCTTTCTGGAATTCTAATTACATGTATATTACAGAGGTTGATATTGCCCATAGATCTTGGAAATTCTGCTCTGTTTTGCACTCTATACTTTGCTTCATTTGGGTAATTTCCACTGAGTGAAATTTGTATTCACAAATTCTTTCCTCAGCTGTGTCACATGTACTGATTAGCCTATTACTGGAACCCTTCATCTGTCATGTATAATTGCTCTGTTTTTTTTTTCCCCCTAGTATATACTTTCATGTTTTTCTTAGTTTCTTTCTGCTGAAATCACCAAGTTGTTGTCATTTTTTTCCCTATATCCTTTAACAGATTAATGATAATTATTTAAATGTCTCTGTCCAGAAGTTCTAAAATCTTGATAATCTCTGATTTTATTTCTGTTGACTCTCTTGCCTCTTGACAATTGGTTGAATTTTCTTGTATATTTATATATCTCATGAAAATGTATTATATGCCATATATCTCATGTAGAGCAGATGAGACTGAGATAGTTAATGTTCATGCTTAGAATTAATGTCATGTCAGGCAATTAATGTGAAGAGCTGAGTCAATCATTCAAGATTTTAGCTAAGTTTGGATTTTGATTACAGTTCACTTCAGGTTTCTCTAACGATGTCCTATACTTCTGATGAGGTTGCTAGAGGGTTTTTCTCTATGTTTAATCTCCATCATAAGATTGTCTTGTCTAACTTGGACTTGTTGCTTTCATCATTGAAAACTAGATAAGGATTATACACGAAAGGAAAATTATAGGACAAGCCAATATGTAAAAATATATAAAAAATCTTTAAGATAATGTTGCCAAACTGAGTACAATTATTAGTAAAAATTGTACTACATACTGACAAATTGATTTTATACTAGGCATATAAATTTGATTTACTACTAGCAAATCTATTATGGAATTACATTGTATTGACAGATTAAACAGAAATGACATTTAATTTTTCATTAGAAGCAAAAAGTGCATTCAATAAGTGCAATGCTGATTAATCATAAAAGCTCTTAATAAACCAAGAGCAGCAGAGAATTTCTCCACACTGAATAATGACTACCTACTTCAAACCTAGCCTAATTATCATACTTAATGCTGGACTGTCAGAAGCATTCTTCTTCAAAATCAAGAGCACTAGAAATTACCTACTATCATCCATTTTATTTTATTTTTTTTACTGAGTGGTGATTCTAGACAATGCATTAAGACAATGAAATGTAGTAAAATTTAAAGGTTAGAAAGAAATAATAAAAAAAATGTCATATTTCACTGATGCTATAATTATCTTCACAGAATACCAAAAATAACCTGGTGCTGGGACAATTTGTTTCCATTTCATTTTTTTCCTCCCATCACAAAGAAAAATCAGTTTAGGAAGATGAATAAAAACTTAATATGAATATCAAAGCTTTAAAACATTAAGAAAAAATAGGGTAAAATATATTTATTGTTTTGGGGTAGTAAGGGATATTTTAAGCAAAATTTGAATTCTCATGTTTGATATATGAAAATACTGGTAAATTAAATTGCACGGAATGAAATATTTTTAAAATTTTGAAGCAAATATGTTCAGTGCATTTAATTAAAATTTATATTTTAGTAGATAATAAACTCTTAAAAATCAATACAAGATAATGAAAATAGCTAAAAATAGCAAGTGCTTCAGTAGAAACATAAATGTAAAATGATTATGCTTTTCTTCATAACTAATTGGAAGAATACAAGTTAAAATCACAATGAGATGACATTTCAAAGCCACAAGTTTGGCAAAATTAATATTTTATGTTTAAAATGGAGACAGAGCAATATTATTATTTAAAAAAAAAATTATTACTATCGAGTTGATTCCGACTCATAGCGGCTCTGCAGGACAGAGTAGAACTGCCCCATAGGGTTTCCAAGGAGTGGCTGGTGGATATGAACTGCCAACTTTTGTTTAGCGGTTAAGCTCTTAACCACTGCACCATCAAAGCTTCGTATTATTAGTAGTAGTGTAAGTTATTATAACTTTTGAAAACAATTTTTCATTACCTTGTACAGCTAAATAAATTTGTACCACCATTTCCAATATATTTACTCCTATATTTATTCCATACTTTCTTGTCAACATGCATTGAGAAACACAAACACAAATATTCATATTCATATTGTTTTTAATGCCTCCAGCCTCCCTCCAATAAAATGTTTACTACCAAAATTTAAAAAAAAACAAAAAAATTCAATGGCTTTTTAACTTTTAGAAGTTCACTCTAAGAACATATGCATGAACATGGATGAATTTCAAAAATATAATATTGACCATAAAACTTACAGATATCTAACTACCTATCATCTATCTGTCTGTCTGCTGTCTAGCTATCCATCCATCCATCCATCCATCCATCCATTCATCATCTAATCAGACCAGGAGTCCCTGGGTGATTCACTGTTAAGTGCCAGCAGGTTGTTGGTTTTAACCCACTTAGAGGCTATCCGGTCGCTATGATTTGGAATCGACTCGATGGCAATGAGTTGTTTTTTTTTTTTTTGTTTGGAGGCTTTTTGGAAGACAGGCCTGGTGATCTGCTTCTGAAAGGTCACAGCCTTGATAACCCTATGGAAGAGTTCTATTCTGACCCGCGTAGGGTCGCCATGAGTCAGAATCGACACGACGGCAGCTAACAACCTATATCAGACTATCTGTAAAGCATTGAACAACATACATAGTTTAACTACATGTTGTTGAGAGATACAGACTTGCATAGCAATGAATGATGAGAATCAAGGGAAAAATAACCACCCTTCAGGATTTGTGCTTTTGGGAGCAGCCCACCAGTGCGACTGCTCATATTTCACAAGTTGCCATAGAAATATGGTTGTTTATTCTTTGTATCATATTTAACTGTAAACATTATTTTGTTTACATGAATTAATGCATATTAAAAAGGAAAATGTTCAGCATTGTGAAAACAAATGGAGTATATAAGGCTTGCCAATTCTTACACAAAGCCAGATTTTTTATTGTCCCAAAATTAATTTTTAATTTGATATAAATTTCAAATATACAAAAGAGTTGTGAGAATAGTATAATGAAATCCATATCCTTTACCCTGATCACTTGATTAAGGTAATGTCTTTCAGGTTTTACTCTATAAAGTTTCTATATTTTTTCTTGTTTTTAATAGGCTATTTGTAGGTAAATATTTTGAGACTATGTAAATATCCAGTACTTGAACAAAATTTTATCCATTGGTCATAGCATCTATTGAAAAGTCTTTCATGAAACAATTACAAGTATGACTTCAAAATGATGATTTTGAATTCTAACATTCCTTCCACATTATAATTGTTCTTTGCATTATTCTGTAATGAAGTGCTTTTTTCTTTTACCTTGTCTACTTATTTAAATATTCATTTATTTATATGAGTTTGCACAGCTGGATTATTTTATTCAACAGGTTATAATCCATTCATTTTGTTTATTTTCTTTAGTTCTCTCTGATTTGACCAGTGGAAACAACATCAAGCTGGTTCCTTTAGTCTTTGATAGGCCCCCATTATTCTCTCAGTACTTTCTTACTTTCTGGCACAAAAGATGTTCTAGGAACTTCTGGTATTTTTCCTACCCAGCACTGGGACCAACATTTACCTAAGAAGCCCTGGTCTTTTTTTGGAGATTGATATTTAGAAGTCATAGTCTGTGCCCAAGTATGCTTATAAACATTGGGTAGTATTGCTTGCGGGTCGTCTCAGAGAAAAAACACTAGAAAATATACATTTAAACACACACACATCTTTCTCTCTCTGTTTCCTTCTACAAAATACCGTAAATTCATACTGGTGTCTCCAGTTTAAATCTTAAGCTAGCCCATTCTCCCCACCCCTATTTCACCCTTTCTATATTTGTAACTTTTTTCTACAACAGTAAGAAATTTGGCTCCAATTATTTTTAACGTATTTACTCATTTACTGGATTCATCAGGCCCTTTGCCAAAATTTTTAATCATTCCTTGATTGGATGAACCTTTTGCTCTAGTGAGGAAAGTTTGGAAGAACATAATCCTCTTCCAGTTCTTACAGGGTTAAAACTGTTTTTTCAGATGCCCTGATAATTTACGGAGTTTAAATAATACACAAAATTCTTGGTCTACATGTGCTTTTCCTTGGGTTCCTTGAAAATTGTCCATCTTTGCTTTGATTTGTATGTTGCGTTTAAGAAGTCTCATCATCAGTGAAATTCTCTTTTCTATGTTAGCAACTTGAATTGGATGGTGGGGGTAGGGTCACCATGAGCGGGAACCTACTGGAAGGAAACTTAACAACAGGGGAGCTAGAGGCACTGGTCATTATTTCTTTACCATTAAAATTAAACTTTCTTTATTATTAAACTAAATAGTCTTAATAGCAATTGTCTCACAGTTTATCGTTACAAGTCAGTTTTCCTAGGTAACCAGTAGTCCCTACCAATTCTTCTTTTATTTCCAGAATTTTTCTTATAGACTTAAATATTATTTAAAAAAAACTTTTACTTTTCTTCTAACATAACTTCATTTATATCCCCATTGTCTCTCTTCCATTGCAACTAGTTTCTTTTGATCCTTTTTCTTTATTTCATGCTTATTCTCTTTCTTTCTAACTTGTTCAATACACCTTATTAAATTATCATTGAAATGTATTCCTCCTTCAGCACCTTGTAATTTAGCTTTTATCCCAGATAACCTTATTTCTCTTTTTCTTCCATTTTTCACTTGGATTTCAATAATTTCTTTTATTGCTTTTTTGATTATTTTTATAATTATTTTAAATTTTTTGATTCATGGTGATTTCCGAATGCCTGTTTGATGATACGAGATTCATTTTGGAGTTTTTTTTTTTTTTTTTCTCTGATTTGTTTCTTTCTTTTGTGGGGGGCTTTAATCATCTGAAATACTCTGATTACTATTTTCTTTTTTCTTCTTAGGGTAGGTAAGTATAGATTAAGAGTCAGCAAACTATGCCACAGGCCAAATCAGGCTTGGCATCTGTTTTGCCACATTTAATTTTTGCAATACAGCCATACCATTTACTTACCTACTGCCTGTGGCTGATTTTAAGGAACCCTGGTGATGCAGTGGTTAATATGATTGACTGCTAACCAAAAGGTTGGTGGTTGGAAACCACCAGCAACTCTTCTAGAGAAAGATGTGGCAGTCAGCTTTTGTAGAGATTTATAGCCTTGGAAACCCTGTGGGGTGGCTATGAGTCGGAACTTACTAGATGGCCAGTGAGTTTGGTTTTTTTTTTGGTTACGCTGATTTTATAATAAAACAGCCGAGTTGGGTAGGTGTGTCAGATACTATATGGTCCACAAAACCTAAACTATTTACTATCTAGTCATTTAGAGAAAAAGTTTGCCAACCTCTGGCATAGAAGCATGTTAGTTCTTCCCACAAAGTTGGCCTGGGTGGCACTCCACTACTACCTGAAAGATTGGAATGCACCCAGAGGCATTTCTGAAGAAGCCTTAAAGACACCAAGATGTCATAGCCTTAAAAACTCTGTTGAGTAGTTCTACTAGGCACACATGGGGTTACCATGGCAACTAACAACAAGATTTCTAGCTCAAGGGCGCCCTCTTCTGTTTGTGTATGTTAGTGCAATTTTTTTAGTGAATGGCTTTTCCAATTTGTTGTTGTTTTTGTTATATGCGTTGAGTCAGTTCGGACTCCTAGCGACCCTATAGGACAGATTAGAACTGCCCCATAGGGTTTCAAAGGAGCTGCTGGTGCATTCCAACTGCCGACCTTTAGGTTAGCAGTCAAGTTCTTAACCATTGTGCTTTTAAGATGTCACTATTACCTAGTTTTTCTTTTTTTAGTTAGCTTTTTCTTGTTATTTTTATAGTAGTTCTCTTTTTAACATTAAGTAAAATAAGTGAATACCTATTTTTGGTTTATCAACAAAAACATTGTTTATTTACTACCTTCATGAAGAAATTAATATACTCAATTTTTCTTTCATTTTACAGTATCTACTAAGTATGTACATTATATTGATACTTTATTTGTAAAATTTATGAACATTAATTACACTAACAATTTTCCCTTTACTTTTTTTCTTACTTTTAGTTTCATATGAAAATTTACTCAAAGCTTGTCACTGGACTCATCACCTATTATGTCTCCAATGATTGATTTCCTAGATTCTGTCATTAAATTGTTTTCCCTTCTGCAAAATAAGCTCGTAAATCTTATATTCCTTGAGTCCTTGTGTAATTGAGATTCTACTTGTTGCTTTTATACTCTTAAATGCATTGAGTTGATAATACTCTTAGACTACACCAGTTTTTCTCAATACATTGCCCTATCTGCCATCGAAAATTGCTATGAAGAGAATATAGAGCCTAGACTGAATTTTCATAATTTAAAGAATTTTTCTCCTTTTTTATCTATAGTCTTAATTTTTATCCTTGAAATTTAATTCTTTAAGCCAGTTTTAGTTGTTTCTCTATATGAAAGTGTATTATTCCTCTCAGTCTACAAATTAATTCATCTCAATAAAATATTTCTTCATATATTAGAATATTTCCTTTTCCATTAGTTGAATTCTTACTTTAGAAACCTAAATAAATAAATGTTTTGTGCTCTTTGTCTGTTCTATATATTTATTAAATTATTTCTTTGATAATGTTAACTTCATCTTTTTTTTCTTTTGAATTCAGTAATTATCCTACATCTTTTCTTTTTCAGTCTCAGTGATGTTGTTATAAATGTGTCATTTCTGTTTTTTCTTTTTTTAACTTAAGTGCTTCATATTAGTTGTTTAATCTTGGTTTTCTGGATTTTCAGTTTGTTGGTTTAACTATTGAAAGTTGATTTTTACTTCATCAGACTTATTTTTTGACCATCTCATCTCAGAATTTTATCCTATGATGCAAAGCACGCATAGTGAGTTTTACTTCATTTGCCTAGATATTTTTTTCCCTTTAAAATAGATTATTTATCAATCTTCTGCATGTTATATACTCTACATCCTCCCCTCTCTTCCATGTTATATTACTATTCATATATTTCTAAATATTCCCAGAGTCAAATTACACTTGCTATATCAGGTGACTGTAAGCCCACATTTCCAGCCATTATACTAATGGATTCTTGTTGGTGATACTGATAAAACATACCAAATTATATTAATAGTCTTAAAATGTTGATCTCTCAGCCTTTTACACCATTAAATGTACATTCCTGTTCAACTCTTGTACGTAAATATATGCAAATCTTGCACATTTTTGGATTCTTACTTTTAAGTAAATACATTTCTAACTCTTAAATAATTTAAACTTGATGACATCCTTGCTATTTATATTCTTAAGAAATAAAGTTATTAAAAATGATACTTAAATCAATTTTGCATACATCTCATGGCCTTGTCCAATAATTTTTAATAGTCTAAACGTCCACTGTGTAAAACCTTTTGATATTAGAAGTGTTTAAATGTTAGAGGTATAAGTATATATGCAGCCCTGATGGCAAAGTGGTTAAAAGCTCAGTCTGCTAACCAAAATGTTGGCAGTTCAAATCCACCAGCTGCTCTTTGGAGACCCTGTTGGTCAGTTCTATTCTATCCTATAAAGTCGCTATGCATCAGAATCAACTCGATAGCAATGGGTTTGGTGTGTTTTTTTTAATACACATTTTAACTAAAATTGCTATTTTGATAAAATTGTAGCTTCACATGCAGTTGTAAGAAATAATTGAGAAATAAAATGTGTACCTTTTATTAATTTTGTCTAAAAGGTAAAATCTTGCAAGCCTGTAGTACAATACCACAACCAGGATATTGACATAGAAATAATCTAATTTACCCGTTATTGTTGAGTCAATTCTGACTTATAGTGACCTATAGGACAGAGTAGAACTGCTCCACAGGGTTTCTAAGGAGCAACTGGTGAATTTGAACTTCTGACTTTTTGGTTAACAGCTGAGCTCTTAACCAGGGCTCCAGTCTAGACACAGAATATCATTCCTATCAACACATGGTTCCTCATGTTGTACTTTTATAGCTAAACCCATTTTTCTTCTACACCCACCCCTTCCTTAACCTCTGGAAAACATTAATCTCTTTTCCCTTTTATAATTTGTCATTTCAAAAAATGTTACAGAAATGGAATCACACAGTACGTAACTTTTGGGAAAGCCATTTTTTTTTTTTTTTCCTTTTCTTTCCTGAACATAGTTCTTTTTAGATTCATACTGCTTTCTGCAGATATCAAGAGTTCATTTTGTTTTTTAAATTACTGAATAGTATTCTATGTTATTTATGCACCATAGTTTGTTTAATCATTCTCCATTGAAAGACAGCTGAGTTGTTTCCAATTTTTAGCTACTATGAATAAAGATGCAATAAACATTCATATACAGATTTTTTGTGTAAACGTCAGTCTGTATTTCTCTTTCTTTTTCTATTTGTTTATTTATTTATTTTTAGTTTGGCATTGTAAATTTAAGTCCATGACCAGTTTGGACTTAACTATTTTATAAGGGGATAGACTAAGGCTGTGATGTGTGTCTGTGCGTCCTTTGGAAGTCCAGTTCTGCTGTCGCCATTTGTGGAATAGGTTATCTTTCCTCCAATGATTTCACTTTGCATCTTTAAAAAAAAAAAATGAGCATGCTTGTGTGGATTTATTTTAGAGACACCTATTCTATTTTATTAATTTACATGTCTAATCCTCCCCAAATCTATATAACCTTAATGACTGTTGCTTTATAATGTTTTGGAATTGAATAGATTGATTTCTCCCAAATTGGTCTTCTTTTCCAAAATTGCTTTTGCTATTATAGTTCTTTTGTCTTTCCATATAAATTTTAAAATAACTGTGTCTGTATCTATAAAAATCTTGCTGGCATTTTGATAGGAATTGTGCTTTAACGTGTATATCAATTTGGAAACAATTAACATATCTACTGTTTTGATTGAAGATCATTCAAAAACAGCTGTAGCCATACATGAACAGAGAACTTCCAGAAGTTCAATCCAGATTCAGAAGAGAAAGTGGAATGAGGGATATCATTGCTGATGTCAGATGGATCTTGGCCGAAAGCAAAGACTACCAGAAAGATGTTTACCTATGTTTTATCAACCACATAAAGGCATTCAGCTGTGTGAATCATAACAAATTATGGGTAACGTTGCAAAGGATGGGAATTGCAAAACACTTCATTGTACGTAGACCAAAGGGTAGTTGTTCAAACAGAACAAGGGGAATACAGCATGGTTTAAAATCAGGAAAGGTGTGTGTCAGGGTTGTAGCTTTTCACTATACTTATTCAATCTGTATGCCAAGTAAATAATCCGAGAAGCTGGACTGTAAGAAGAAGAACCTGGCATCAGGATTGGAGGAAGACTCATTAACAACCTGCGATTAACACAATCTTACTTGCTGACTCTGAAGAGGACTTGAAATACTTACTGATGAAGATCAAATATTACATTTAGTCCCATGCAAAAAGCCACAAATATGTGACCTTATTTGCACAATTTCCCTCTTCCCCTCTTGCAATTTTATACTCATCATCAGAGTTTACTTTTCTTTACTCTCCATTAGGACAGCTGCTTTTTTATTAAGTCCTCATTTTATGGTTGATAGGTACAGAAAAGTCAATACAGTATGATCTTAGTCTATCATTTCCAAAAAACATAAATAATTACTATATTTTAAAACACTTTTCAGATTATTATATATGTCATGCAAGTTTCAGAGTAAATATTCTAGGATCAATAATTCTCAGCCCAGCAACTTATTTTAATCACCTGGGGGTCTTTAAAAAACAAAAAAGCTTTGCATAGTCCTCCCATACTATCTCCTCATACATCAGTAATATAAAATCTGACTTGATTATTCTGGAAAGAAAGCTTGAGATCTCATAAAATTTTATAGTTCCCCAAAGTGGTCAAGTGTTCATCCAGGCTTGAGAAACCCTGTCTTAGATCTTCTGTTAACTTAGTGTCTTGTGACACATGTGCACATATTATGTCTAGGATATAAAAAGAGGTAAGATCCATCATCTCCTGTCTTGGCTGTTGATATGCTCTTCCTCTTCTTTTCCCCTTGAAGTTATATTTTTATTTAATTTCTTATTACCATTTTTAGTTAATAAAATTTATTTTTAGAATAGGGTAAATTCAAAGGGGAAAATTGTGAAGATAATATAGAGATTTCATATACGTAACACTCAGTTTCACCTATTATTAACAAATTGCATTCATTTAAAGGGTTTATTACAATTGATAACCAATATTGATGCATTATTATAGCTAAAACTCATTTTTCATCCAGATGCTTTAGTTGTAACCTTTTTTTTTTTTTTCCTTCTGTTTCAATATACTGCCCACTATACAATGATACATTTAGTGGTTATGTCACCTTGGGTTCCTCTTGGCTATGGCTGTTTCTCAAAATCCCCTTGTTATTGATGGCCTTAATAGGTTTGGGGAGGAGTTGTCAGCTGATTTGTAGTTGGTCCATCTACTGGAATTCATCTGATATTTTTCTTATGATTATATGGGGGTTATGAGTTTTGGAGAAGAAGGACACAGAGGTAAAACACTGTTCTTATCACTCATGTCAATGGTAAATACTATCAACACAACTTATCATTGTTGATATTGACCTTGATCACCTAATTGAGGTAGTGTTTGTCAGGTTCCTCCACAGTTAAGTTACTCTGTCCCCTCTTTTACATACTTTACTCATACTTAAGTGTGTTTGACTTACACTGAAGGAGTGAGGAATTATGTTCTACCTCTTTAAGGGCAGAGGATCTACCTACATTATTTGGAATTCTTCTGTAGAGGAGATCTGTCTCATATCTCCCATTTATTTATTTAATCTTTTATTTATATCAGAATGAATTCATGGTATTTATTTTATACTAATTGATGATTAAATTTAATGAAGAGATGGCTTCAAGATGGGAGCATATTTGCTTTTCATATGCCAGATGGATGAACTCTCATGGTCTCATCATTAAGCCAGTGGAGAACCAGACCTATCTCAGCAGTCAAGAGGTAACTGCTTGCCCAGGAAGCTTAAAGGAGAAGCATGTCTCCTTTAGTCAGGAAGCTTCAGAAAGGAAGGTATCTCTGTGAAGAGCAAATGTGATGTGCCAGTGTTCATAGTCCCATAAAGAGTACATTCTTGGCAAAATGCCTACCAGATTTACATATTTTTTAACCAGTATATAAAAAAGTTAGAATGGTTTATAAACTAAAAAAAAAGCACAGTACATATAGAAAAGATTACAAAAAAAACTCATGTTTGTAAAAATGTGTTATTTGGTATACATACATATTGTATATAAGCTACACTATACATGTACAAACACACTCACATATGTAATTCTGTGCACATATATTATATACAAAAAAATTCAAGGACACACTCTCCCTTATGCTACATACGTGTGTAGAAATTTTATAATTAATGCTATTTTACAATATAGAATATGTATCCAAATAAATATATTATAAATAAGAAACAAAATATGGCCTCTGAGTTTGAGATACTTTTCAAAAGTATGTTTTTCAAAATATAGAAATTTATATTGAAAACTGATACAGAAATAACTGGGGCTTCTTTTCTGCCAAATACCTTTTTCTAAATAGAACAATATGCTTCTCACTATGAGGTAGTTTAGAAATGACTTTAACTGTTATTTATTTATGGTGGGCAGAATAATGTCCCCATCCAAAGATGCCCACATCCTAATTGCCAGGACCAATGAATACGTTGTCTTACAAGGAAAAGTAGAAAAGAGGGCATTGCAGATGTGATTCAAGTTAGTCATCTTCAGATGGGAGATGACCTTGGATCATTTGGGTAGGCCTAATCTGTTCATATAAATCCTTAACGGTGGAGAGCCTTTCCCAACTGTGGTCAGAGAGGTTATGTTGCTGGCATTGAGATGGAGGAACAGGGCCTTACCCAAGGAATGTGGGAAACCTATAGAAGCTGGAAAAGGCAAGGAAACAGATTCTTTTCTAGAATCTCTTTTCTGCCAATACCTGAATTTGAGCCTAGTTAGCTCTGTGATGGACTTCTAACCTACATATCTGTAAAATAGTAAATCTGTGTTGTTTTAAGTCACTAAGTTTCAGGTAATATAAGCATTGGAAAATATAGACTATGTTTCATTTTTAATAGTTTTCAACAACCTAAAGCAAGAAATAAGGTATAATGATCTTTTTTCCAAAAGAGTACTTTATACTTGCTCATTTTCTACTTCCTGGATGATTATTTTGGTAATATGTAAAGGGTTTACTTTTCATGTCTCATGATATATTTATATGCATTGAAAATCCCACTAGTACAATGCTTTAAATTCTTTTAATTATATAAATTTGCAAATGAGTTCCTTTACAGAAAAATTGTTGTCCAATATTAAAATTGAATCAGCAAGAAAAACAATGCAATTGCTGATAAATAGAAAATCAAGACTTCGCGCAATGTGCATTTTTCAAAGGAATTGTCTCCTTTATAGTTTATAATGTGTTATAAGTTATTTTCACCTATAAAAGTAGTTGCTTTTTAAATTTAATACTGATACTACCGGGGATATCCTTAGCATAATCCTAGTGTTCTTGAAAACTTATCAAAAGTATATTTTTCAAATCATAGATATGTATGTTGAAAATGATACAGAAATTAACTGGGGCTTCATTTCTGCCAAATGCGTTGTGTCCTAAGAAAAACATAAAATTATTCTGAGACATATTATTTCTATAAACAAACATTCTTTACCAATAGATAACAATAGATAGCACTGGTCCAAAATTAAAATTCCTATTATATTTATTCATTTAAATATTATCAATTATTCATTTAAATTCAATGAAGTATCCAATAAGTACAACAAAGAAAATTGTTAAATCAGATTGGGTTGAAAGAATACTGAAAATGCCACATTTGAATTAAACAATGTTAGTGTATTATTGGGATAATAGACTTTTTATTGATCTTCCAAGCATTTAATTGAAAAGGGAAGAGCTTACAAATTTCACTAATTTTATGCGCTAAATTTCCTACTTATAATAAACGTGGTAATAAACATTGGCATATATAAATCAAATAAAAGAAATGATCGTTTTATTGAAGTGTGAAGTCCAATAAGACATTTTTTGTACTTGAACTTTGAAACTTGAATAACTTTTTCTTACCTGCATATAAATTTACAATTATGTGAGAAGTAGTAAACCTGGAAATCATGCAGGACTCGGAGACCGAAACACTAAACTCGGGTTAAATATTTATCATTCACTAGTTGTAAAATATAAGATGTGAATTATTTATTACACTAGTTTGCTTATCTAAATACTTGGAAATTTTACTAGATAGATAATTTTGTAATTGAGCCCTACAGAGTCTCACATTCCTACAAAAATGCTTTAAGTGTTGCTCAAAGGTGCTAATCATAGCATGAAGACTTCTGAATCAAATCCTTCTCCAAACAGAGCTACCTACTTTTTGTTAACTTTGCATATTAGGTTTCTAGGTAACAGAGATGTGAAGAAAGGTTTACATCATAAATAGTAGTTTTAAACCATTGAACCTCAGTGGGTGAGACAGAACAGGCATCTTTTCTGGATTAGGATGACAGGAGCATTGAGCCATTTTTACGCTGGCGAGTCCATTGTTACATCAGTGTAATACACATGGAATAGATACAAGCTGAATTGCATGTAGAACATAACTTCCATGATAATGTGACAGTGAAAAATGTGTTTAGATATGAGGATTTCATGTTACAGTAAACTTTTCTGGCAGACTTTTTTTTTTTAAGTCATCAGTTTTAAGAAAGACAGATTTAGAAATAATGCCCTTGTGCCCTTAATGAGTTAAGACAGTTTCCAAAGGGAAAAGAAAACGCATTAGGAAAATTTGACTCTATATTTGTAATATGAAATTATTTTTTTTAATAAATGTGAACTTTGCAGTGGGAACTCATTATCATAATGATTGGGCACAGATAATGTGCAATTAGAAAACACGAGGCCTTTGATCTCTAACCTTTTGAATCTCTCTTAGAACTTCTGCAGCTTTATAGAGTCTATTAACGTGTCATTTGTTCTTGGATTCATTCTTAATTTAGCTTTAGATGTCATATATAACAGATAACAGAAGCATTAAAATTCAGACAGAAATATTTTATATTAATCAAAAATTTATGGTTAAGAAAATATAATTAGCAGATAATAGAATTAAGTTTGAATCTTAGCTTTACCGTTAATAGCTTTATGACTATGATCAGGTCTCTTAAAATCACGGAGTTCATCTGAAAACTGGAAAGACATAGTTTTCTGTGAACATTGGTATAAATAATTTATACCTGCTATATTGCCTGTCTTCTTTTCTGCCCCTCCCTTTAAACTCAGTTTTCCTTGCCTGTGCAAGAAAACATAAGGCTATAGCATAAATGTATAATGTATGTCATCGTTGTGAGGATGAAATGAAATATTTTATGCAAATAATTTGTGCAAGAGTGTTTTGTAGTAGTTTCTTAGAATCTAGCGTAGTTCCTTTGGAAATGAACAAATCATCATCCAGAAATTCAAATCTATAAAATCATTGGCTAAGTAAGACGTAGTCTTTAGTAACTAATATAAATCTTCAACAAATTGTCACAAGAGTCTACCTCAAAAAGCAGAAGAAGAAATCTGAGATAGTGAATTGCCAAGAGTTCATATAAATTTGACTTCTATTTGGAAGACTGTATTCACAAGTTTATTACTTTATGGGAATTACTGTCTAGAACGTCAGTCATTTATATCGTGTTCACCACCACCACTATCATCATCATCACCTTCATGATTATGTAATTAAATATTTACCTACTACTATAACAACTCTACTTTTAAATTATATGTTTCATTCAATCTGTCTCAGTAAATGAAGGATAAAATTGTATTTATGCATGAATACTAAAGTACCAAAAAGTATACCCACATAAAACAGGATAGCATGAGCTGGTCTGTGTGTCAGGGACGAAGGCAGGTGGCCATAAGCAGCTCAGTTTATTAAAGAGCTTCAGGATGATTGCAGACAGATGGGGCCATATTGACCAGTATGTTCACAGAAGGATATTGCAATGAATAATCTGCTGATTTAAGAGGCTCCACTGAAGACGTGGAGCACAGAAATGGGAAACGCATCAGGGTTTTAATTGGAGGAGAAGGAGAACCTGGCATTTGAGAATTTACACACAAAAAAGAAAAGTTTTTGCTTGCACAAAGCTAGGATTTTTAAAAAAATTTTTCCCAGAGTGGAGATAACCCAACATAAATCCATCTTCATTCTGGCATTTGGAGGTGGTATGGGTATTCTTTTACCATCCTGGGTCCAACATACTTAAAGGCATAGCGTATTAGCTGACAAACATAGCACACAGGGCCTGTTCAGGAGTCTTCTTCAGAAGAGAGGGCTAGTTGAGTCACAGCACTCATACAATGGAAGAAAAACACTTATGCTTGCTCCCTATGTGTAAAACAAACTAATCTATCAATCCTAAACAGAAACAAAAGAAATGCAAAATCATTTCTGGAAAGGTAATAGCAAAAGAAAGATATACTATGACCAAGAGACAGGCAGACCCTGAATAAACAGAAATAATTTGGAAAAGAAAATTATTAAAATGATAAGGTTTTCAGAGAAATTTAAGAAAGTATTAAAGTCACAGAAAGAAGATCAGGCTGTGACTTAAAAAAAATTACTTAAAATAATAAAGCATGTTGGGAAATTATAAATATGACATTAATATGACATACATTGCCGTAAAACCCACTGCTGTCAGGTCGATTCTGACTCATAGCAACCCTAAAGGACAGAGAAGAACTGCCCCATAGGCTTTCCAGGGCTGTAAATCTTTACAGGAGCAGACTGCCATATCTTTTCCTCACAGAGCAGCTGGTGGGTACAAACTGCTATCCTTTCTGTGGGCAGTCAAGAGCTTAGCCACTGAGCCACCAGGGCTCCTCAAAATATAATTTCTGAAACATACAAAAGCAAAAACATGAAAATATAAGGAATATTATGGAAAACAAAACCACAGATTCATAATTTATAATAAACCAAGGAAATTCAATAGCAGAAGGATAATGATTCCAATAATTTGCACTGGTGCATTGCAAAAGAAGGGAATCACAACCCTCCTTTCATACCATAAACAAAAGTTAACAACAAATGGATCATAGACCCAAATGTAAGAGCTAAAAATATAAAACTTTCAAAAGGAAACATAAGGGAAAACCTTATTGATTCTGAGTTAGGCAAAGATTTAAATATTTTTGAAACAAGATATAGACAATTAAAGAAGAAGAAAATGAAAAAAAAAACTAGATAAATTATATTTTTAAAATTAATACTTTATGTCTTTGAATAGAAAATGCTATGAAAACAAAAAGACAAGCCAAATCCTGAGATAAAGTATTTGAAAATTTCATATCCAATTAAATAGTGTGTCCAGAATATACCAAGGCTGCTTACAGCTCAATAACCTCCTACCTGCTGATCTGATTATTTGCTTGCATCACTGTTTTTCAAATCTCAACATTGAACATTGAATCAGATTTTATGCATATATGTATTAAAAAAATAAACACAACCTGTTGCCATCAAGTCAATTCAGACTCATAGCAACCCTATAGGACAGAGTAGAACCGCCCGATAGGGTTTCCAAGGAGTGCCTGGTAGATTTGAACTGCTGTTATTTTATTTAGCAGCCGAGCTCTTAACCCCTGAGCCACCAGGTGTGTGTGTGTGTGTGTGTGTGTGTATGTTTTTTAAGTGAGGCAAAGGCTGTCACTCCTTATTTCAAAATTATGCAATGACGCTTTATTATACTGAGAGAGAAAACCCATCACATCTCACATTCATCCCCTTCTATTCTACCTCTATCCACCCGCTCCGGTCACACTGCCATTTTACTCTTACTTGACCATAGCAGCCCCACACTTACTACAGGTACTTTGTGTTAGCTCTTCCCCCCTCCAAACCTTTCTTTCACCTGCTACCTTACTAGTTTTTTCTCTAATGTCACCTTCTCAAGAGAGTGCCCTATTAAAAATGTAATCACACATCTACTCACCCTAGCAGCACTTCAGTCCCCATTATATTGCAATACTTTTTATTTTTCCATAGTTGATATCATTTTATTTTATATATATATATATATAAATATATATATAATGGAGCCCTGGTGGCCCAGTGGTTAAGAACATGGCTATTAACCAAAAGGTTGACAGTTTGAATTTACCAGCAGCTCCTTGGAAATGCTACCAGGCAGTTCTACTCTGTCCTATAGGGTCACCATGATTTGGAATCGACTGCAGTGGGTTTGGTGGTTTTATAGATATATAATAATTTTATAGATAATATTTCTATATATGTACTTCTAATATACATGGTACATTTCGTCACGATTATTGTGGATTGTATGTCTCTTCCCTCTAGAATGCAATCTTCATAAGGTGCGGTATTACATCTGTTTTTTTCCCTAATGAGCCCCAACTACTTAAACCACTGCTTGAGATTTAGGAAATACTCCACAAAAATATTTGTTAAATAAATGCATGAATTCAACCTTGTTTGCCTGTATATACTATGTTACTTTAAGTTCTGATTATTTTTACCCATTGTTAATCTCAGCACTACGTCAAATACTCTCTTTGAGGAAAGAGGGGCGTAACGAACTTGGAGAGAATTCAAAGCGAGAAAAAAATTGATTAGAGATTTAGAAAATAGTACCTAACAACAAAATTAGAGTAACTAGACTTATCTATCAAAGGCGTGAAATGGTGACTTAAAATCAATATTTGGGCCTAAGAAGGAAATTAGAGAAGGATAAAATGATCTTTTTCTTCCACAATTTTTAGCTCTTTTCAGTGCAGTTATATTCAATCATTTTAGTTTATTCCTATTGCAATACATGAGTAAAAAAAACAAAATTAAGTAAATCTAAATCTGGAAAAAAAAACAATGTGTGCTTATTTAAAAAAAAAAAAAAAGCAACACAAACATAGCCATATCTCTTCTCAACTCCATGACCTAAAAACAGCCTTACTTCTGTTACTACAATTACTATCACAGCAAGTCACAACAACAAAACAATAGTACAAGAAACAAAGCATTTTACACTGTTCATTTCATATGCGCTTCAGAATAGACTAGAGGGTTGTTAGGGTAGATGTTATTACTGATGTCACTGTTAAAAGAAAAAACAGAAATAGAACACATTAGTTAAAGGCCTAGGGTAAGGTCACATGATTAGGATGTGTTGAAACTAGGACACAAACCAATCCTTTGTATTTTCCAAGCATTATCTTGGCTTCTACTGTCACTTAAGGGGCAAACATTTCTCAGTTAACGTATGTTCTTCCTTCAGTGGGTCTTCCTGAAAGATAATGTGACCAGAGCCGGAGAATTCAAACTGGTGGGAGACAAATCTAACTGTGCTGTATTGATAGCTGCTTTCTACTATCTACTTTGATGTTGATTTTTAAAATTGTAACCCATTTAATGTTTCACTCTGTGTTCTGATTTTAGGTTCAGAAAATAATCCTCATCAGTCAAATCTGTTGTTATTGTTAGTTGCTGTCAGATTCTGACTCATGGTGACCCCATGTGTGCTGAGCTGAACTTCTCCAAAGGGTTTTCAAGGCTGTGACCTTTCAGAAGCAGATTGCCAGTCCTTACTTCTGCACCACCTCTGGGTGGGCTTGAACCATCAAACTTTCATTAGTAATCTAGTGTTTAACCATTCAAGCCACCTGGGGAGTCCTATTAATTGCTAGCACACTATATATCCCACATCTGTCACCTTCCTTCAACTCTACCCCCACAGGACAAGCCTAAGACACTAGTACTCTAACTTGGCATATTCCAAGAGCTTCCTAACTTCTGCACTCTTTCCATTTTAAAACCTTAAAATAGTGTCCAGTACATAGGAAGTTTTCCCAGGAAACTATGTAAGATAAACTATCTAAAAAGAGAGTTCCTTAAGGAGATTCACAGGGATATTTTAAATTAGAGGTTGGATGATGTAAGTGTAATTACAAATGGCCAAAAATATGCACTCTTAGGATCCAAAATGTAGTCAAAGGAATATCAAACTTCTCATGTAATTTGAAAATGTTGTGACCTGCCCCTAACTTTACAACATTGTACAGATAAACCAAGAGATGTAACCTTGGTAAGGTCCAATGATAAAATTTCTAAAAGTCAGATTCAATTTAGGCTGTATTAGTGTGCTGGAGAGCAGCAGAATGATGGGACATTTCAAAAGCTATGGTGTGACACCCCTGTTATATGAAAGAGCTTATAAAATGGTCCCCAAATACGTGGCATTTTTTTTTTTAATCGTAGATTATAAAAATTTGAAATGAGACTTTCTTACACTTTTTCTTCCACCTCTTCCTCCCTGCCTTCCATTCTTCCATTCTTCTTTCTGTTTTTTTTTTCTTTCTTGTTCCCAAATTGATTCTACGAACTATTGACAGAACTGAATTGGGTAGTGATATCAATTTATATGAGAATTTTATTGAAACGGGATGCAATAGTAGCCCAGAAAAGTCAGGACCTTGGTTGCATACAGATGATTGAGCAAATAAGTAGGTATATTGTGGGTAATGGGATTCAGGTTCCTCATTGATGGAGAAAGGAGATATAAATAAAGAAATGGGGAAAGCTAAGTTACATACTGTGTTATTGGATGAGAATTAAGTTATCATTGTAATCTCCTAATCTACAATGCTGTCTATTGTAAATACGTGTGTGTATAATGTATGCATATGGTAGTGTGTGTATGCACATGCACAAACAATATATGGGCATTATATATGTGTCTATATACTATATTTATACAGTATTGTGTATATGTACACACATCCAACTGATATATATGTATCATACATATGTGTGTATATAAAGGTTTGTGTGTACATACATATGTGTACATATTTATACATACATTCATATTTATATGCTTTCATAAATAAACATCCACAAATATATAACTATCATATGTTACTTATATGCATAATATATACACTATATATATAAAATATATTACTTATATGCCCATAAATATGTATACATATGCATATACATATGCACACATTTGTATTTACTTTCTAACTGTAGTTACTGAGAAGACCTGTGAGCAGCAATACTCTACTAGGAATGAGCATACCTAGCACCTAGATCTTGTTTTCTAAATGACACTTCTTACTAAAGAGGAAAAAGCTTAATTGGATAAATACCTGATTTCAGGACTAGACAAGGTGAAGAACGAAATGACCGTGGCCTGGAATATCTGTTGAAACATATCCTATTAGACTCTTTGAGAGTGACAGAAGAAGCTGTGGTCAACCTAGGGCCCTGGTAGTGGTGTGATTAGAAGCTCAGGCTGCTAACTAAAAGGTTGGCAGTTTGAATTCACTCACCACTCCTTGGAAACCGTATGAGGAAGCTTTACACTGTCTTGTAAGGTTGCTATGACTTGGAACCAACTCGATAGCAACGAGTTTGGGTTTTTTTTTTTTTTGGTGGTCAACCTACTATCACATCTGAGACATAAGAGCTTTAATAATGGAAAATATTTCAAGCTATTTGATCAAAATGGAAAAGAGAGTCAGAAAATTTTTTTAAATGATGAAGAGAAATGGGAATAAAAAAGAGCTCAGGACGTGGAGCTGTTCAAGCAGTTCATAAAGAAAGGGATTAACCACAAAGAGATTCAGGAGTTTACACCTGCTCAAGTGACCTGTGTTGACTAAAGGGCTTTATTACATCATCTCCATTTATTCCAGCTTGAATGAATTTAGATCATATTTTGCTAAAGACGACTGAGAAATGAAGATGTTAGAGTAGGTTGCTGAATTCAGCCTATATGTACACGTACTAAAAGGAAGAAAAAAAAAATAGTGATTAACTTGAGAGCCAGATATTCTCATCTGATCCCCAGTGGAGAATCTAAACAATGGTTAAAACTGAATGGTTTGGGGATGGGTGAGCAAAGCTTTTTGGAATTACTGAATCTTACTATCCAATGTACTATAATCTTTACTGAAGCATGGGAGGACAGTTTCAGAGGACCCATAGTTAAATTGGAAGACACTTTTGTGCCATGGTATAAGGCACTATGTTTATAATAAAACCACTGATTAAAAGACTAAAAAGCAAAATTAAAATCTTGTGGTAGTATCACAGCATCACCTATATCTATATGCTTAATGGGAATGAATATGATGTGTGAATGGATGATTTTCTATTGTTATACTATACTTGTGTGTTGAAAAATTCCCCCCTGCACCCAATTTTATTTTTCATCTAAATTATCAAAGCCCTCCTCCAAAATAAATACAAAGCATCTGTGTGCTTATATATTACTATCTCGAAGTGCTACTCTCTCCAAAATATCTAATGTCTTTATTTTCTCTGCATAGAAAGTCTGGAAATTAAAATCACCAATCACTTGTGAAAAGGGACATTATATATGAATGCAGATACATCTGTATAAATCAAATATTTATTAGAGGAGAAAATGATGCCATTTTAGCTTCACATTTAAATGGTGTTTCTGTTAGGTTATTTTAACTGATTTGTTTTATGAGTGATGTATCCAAGAGAACATTGTATATCACATTTCTCTAGGCCTACATAGACTGTCTTAGAGAGTTGAAGTCCATTTCATTCTAAAATAATGTGGAGATACATAGAAAAATTTTCTGAGTTTCTGGAATATTAACAACTCACCTACACTGAAGGAACCCTTCCTCCTGCTCTTTCTTCTGCTGCTGATTTTGTCAAACCAAAATCAATCTGAACTATCTTCAGAATTTGATGTCTATTGTGTTTTTAGACCACAATGGGAGACTATATTTGCTTTCCAAGAATTGTTGTTGGTGCCATTGTGTCAGTTCCAACTCATAGCGACACTACGCACTACAGAACAAAACACTACTTGGTCCCGCACCATCCTCTCAATAGTTGCTGTGTTTGAGACCATCGTTGCAGCCACTAGGTCAATCCATCTTCTTGAAGGTATTCCTCTTTTTCGCTGATGCTCTACTTCACCAAGCACGATGATTTTCCTCCAGGGATTGGTTCCTCCTGGTAACATGTTCAAATACGTAAGATGAAGTCTCACCGTTCTCCGCTATAAGGAGCATTCTGGCTGTGCTTCTTCCAATATGGATTTGTTCATTCATCTGGCAGTCCATGGTATATTCAATATTCTTCACCAACACCATAATTCAAAGTGCTTCCATGGGTGGTGATTGTGTATCCAAGTAAAATGAAATCCTTGACTTCACTATTTTCTCCATTTATCATGATGTTGCTTATTGGTCCAAGAATACATGTTCCTACCTAAATGCCCAAATCTAACATGAAAACCTTCAGAAACAGAAATATGTAGGATTTGAGAGATCCTAAAAAAGTACAAAAGTATATTTGAATATTTTGATTCTTATTTAGCTTCCTTTGTAGCTAAATGGGAGCCCTGGTGGCACAGCAGTCAAGAGCTAGTCTGCTAACCAAAAGGTCACACTTCAAAATCACCAGCCGCTCCTTGGAAACCCTAAGGGGCAGTTCTTCTCTATCCTGTAGGGTTTCTATGAGTTGGAATCAACTTGGCGACAATGAGTTTGGATTTTGGGGGAGGTAGTTAAATGGCATGAAAATGTGTCACTCTTAAGTGTTCAAGTATAGCAGACCACTTTAATAAGATTCATTTAGATACCTTGATTATAAAAATATTTGTTGTCCAATCTAAGTATATATATTTTTTCAATATCTAATTTTGTTACAAAATTGAAGCTAAATATGAACTTACTTTACTTTTATTAAATATGATACTTCAAATATAAAAGAGTTAATTTCACGATGGACTACTACTATGTACATTGTGAGTATAAATACATACATATCTATGTGTGTATGAATTTCATTTTATGTCAAACACTATATATTTATAAGATTTTCAAGATTGTTATAATCTCTTTAAAAAGCAGCCAATCAAATGTAGATAAAGATAAAATCTGTCAATACATATGTTGTAGGGGAAGAACATCACGAAGTTGAGTAAAGCAAAAAGAAAGTTTTATTCGGCGTATATTCAAAAAGGCAAAAGTGGGAAATGGACAACCATGTTGCCAGAGCCATGTCTGCCTGAGTCCAAGGCGATATCACAGAACAGACAAAAGTGGGAAAATGGACAAGCATGCTGCCACAGCCATGTCTGTCCAAGTCCAAAGAATATTACAGAACAGGCAAGAACAGGAAAACAGACAAGCATACTGCCACAGCCATGTCTGCCCGAGTCCAGAGAACAGTTACAGAGCCATCAGTATATATTAACGTTACAAATGGGCAAAACCATTGAAAGCTTCACTTTTTCACAGATTGGCTAGAAACTGTGATCTTACATTTTGAATTGTCTTTCTTAACAATGATTGGTACAGGTTTCAGTAATGACAGTCAGCAAGGTCTTCACGGGTCCAACAAATTTCTATTTACTAAATGCTAATAGAAGAAGACAAGAGTGGAAAGTCTTTTGTCTTCTGTTTGATTGGCTTTATGTGAAAGTTTCCTTAAAAGATATTTTCCAAGATTATTTTAGCTATTGTCTTTACTCCTCAGGGCCCAGCTGATGTGTCCTTGTGAGCCCTTGTGAGCCCTGCACAGCTGGGTCACATTCTCTATGCTCATGGAGAGGGAATAATAACTCCAATATTATTTCCTAAATCACATAAAAAACCCAAAACCCATTGCTGTCAAGTCCATTCCGACTCATAGTACACCAGGCTAAAAGACATAATAAAACTCTTCTAAATCTCCCAAATTAAAAAACAGAAATAAAAAAACACAGAGCTATTTTCATTTGGAACCCTGGTGGCTCAGTGTTTAAAAGCTTATCTGCTAACCAAAAGGTCAGCAGTTCAAATCCATGAGACACTCTTTGGAAACCCTGTGGGGCAGAGAGTTCTACTCTGTCCTATAGGGTCACTATGAGTTGGAATCAACTCGAGGGCAATGGGTGGGGTTATTTTCATTTATTGAATGCTTATGCTTTAATTATTAATAATTCCAATAATAGGATATAGTTAAATGAGAAATATTTAATAAGAATGTGTTGTATATCTTTGATGTATAAGTCAGGAAGATGGTAAGTAGTATTGTGAGGAAACAATGGTAAATTCTGAGAATAACAACTTTTTGGGATACTTTAATTTTTTGCTTTATAAAGTAACACCAAAAATGTACTTTCTTTACAAGGCATTTCATAAAATTTGTGATATTGTTTTCTTTCACTAATCTCAGAACAAACTGTTGTAGAAAATATTTCTGCTTATTTATGAAACTATCACTAGCTTTCCATATTTCATGTGTGTATGAATACCAAGGAGATCCTTTCTTTTTATTTAAATCAAAATTACGAAACTGTGTATTGTTACTAGGTGTAATCCCCAGGTTCTTGCTCGGCATGACTCGTATTCGCCAGTAAACGAGAGACTGAGGTGGGAAAACATTTATTTTGTTGTAAACAGAAAAGGAGTCAGTTGGAGCTGCTGCCCCCAGGACTGCTCGCAAAGGGAGGGCAAGCAAGTTACTTCTAAAGGCGTTTTCAGGTAGGGAGTTCATACAAATTAGGTCAGCAACATTCTTAATTATGCTACGTAGGTGCAGTGGGGTTTACATATAACCTCCAAGCAAAAGCAGGATCAAAGGTAAAGCTGGGTGGAGGGGGAGCGCAGCAAAGGAAATGATTTTTCAGTACAACACTGTGGAAGAGGAAGCTAGGTAAAGAATACAGCATCGCAGGGGCTCTGTCTTAGTATTATCACTTTAAAAAAGAATTAAATTTTAAGTTTCTCTTTAATCACTTAATATATGTATCTCAGAAACATACACAATGAAGGTAATAGTCGGAAACTCCTCTTATTAATTTGAAGGTTACTGATCGTTATGTCTCAGACTGAGCTTGTCACAAGTTTAACAATACAGGCATTCCCAAGGTTAAGAGTACCTGAATCACGGACAATTTGCACTTGCCCTTTAGTGTTGTGGAAATTCACCCTCACTTTGAAAGGATTGAACTGACCCCTACTTGGAACAAATTTTTCATCACAATTCCCTTCACTTGCTGCACTTGCGGCTTTTAAATCATGGAAATGCCTTCGAGCCTTTTTTTTTGCACTAAAGTAAGGCTGAGTAAGAACTGTGTGCACCTTTTTTGACTTACCTACAATTTCTACTTAATGAAATAAAGACACATTTAGGAATGGATCTCGTTTGTAACCAGGGGACTGCTTGTAGTTTTAAAATGCAAATATTTAGATAGTGTTGGTCTACCTTATAAGCATTTTTATTTTTTTATCCTAAATATTATTAGGCAGTTTTCATGCATTTGATCACTCCATAAGTCCTATGTTAGTATGTATTTGTCAGAAGTAAGGCAGGCTTCATGACATCTAATTATGGAACAAATAAGCTGATCACTAAGTATTGCTTCACAAGGTTTCCCTTCCTTGTGCAAAGATAACTTTTGTGAGTGATGCAAGTCATTAAAAAGTAAGAAAATAAAGACATGAATTAATTTATAATTCTAGAAATAAAAGGCTTCAGATCCTACAGGACAGAGTAGAATTGCCCCATAGGGTTTCCAAGGAAAAGCTAGTGGATTCGAACTGCTGACCTTTTGGTTAGCAGCTGAGCTGTTTTGCCATTGAGCCACAGCGCTCCATAAAAGCATTTATATTACAATTATTTAGCCAATAACTTAATAAGAAATTGATTATTTTTAAAACAGTCAAGAAATACTATTGTCAAGCTGAAAGGTATTTTAAACATTGTCTTAGGATTTTTATAATTTGTAAGTGCCTTAAGTAGCTTCAGAAAAACCTCCCTTGAACTTTATCACTCCTCTTTTTATGTAAAGAGACAGATTGCCTTTGGCAGCTTCAGGTGAGTACAAATGAAGTAATTTATAAGATGCTTAATATTCACTAGCATTGTGTTTTAAGAATATAGTCTTCACAATTCATTCTGTAAACAATGCAAACTCTAATCACATTGAACAAAACCTCTTTAAATCTTGCATGTATTATAGTCTGTTGATGTATATACTGTATTATATTGTGAAAAATCATATATTCAATAAAATGATGAAAATAGACACAATTTTTCACGATGTAAGTGATAATTTTTATAACCCTTAAAGAAGACTTTTTTATAATTTGAAATGAAGTCAAAATTAGTGCTAATAATGATCTTTTTTCTAATTGCACATCTTCCAAACAAAAGTCTTAGATGAGAGTAGATATTTATTTAGGCAAGAAATTTGCCTTTGATTAGCAGGAAAAAATTAATAGACAAAATTAATTTCAGGTATTAGTTTAAATATAACAGTAATCAGAGGAATCTAAGACCTCTGTACTACATTTCATATCCAATGTTAATTCTTGTAAGGTAAATTTAGTCTTTCTATGCTATTTCTGTTTTCTTTTAAAATACAATTTTCTTCTTTAAGATTATTTAATTGTATATACAAACAGCTTAATTAAAGTATCTATTCATTCTATATATAGAGATAAATATAAATATAAGTATATGTATATACTTATATTTATAAGATATAAATATAAGTATATGTATATACTTATATTTATACGTGTGTATATATATATATATATATATATATATATATATATATATATATATATATATATATATATATATATATATATACATACACACACACACACATATATATATATATATTGCAACCACAATCCCTGGAGCATAGTGTATATATATATATAGTATATATATATAATGTAGATATATATATATATAATATAGATATCATATACTATGTTCCAGGCATTGTGGTTGCAAAGGAATAAAACACTGCATAGATAGATTTTTCCATGCACTAAATCTGATTTCTAATGAGTTATATATAGATTAATGTATAGGGAAATTATATAAATTATGTATGTGATAAAGTCTGTCATAAAGGTAGTAAGAATAATATAATAATTCCCAAAAGGGAAATTTAAGCCCAGTTTGATAGCTTCATGAATATATATCTGGTGTAGGATACATACATGGTAAAATTAAAGAGATGAGTTGCGGGTACCTGGGTAAACAAGTAAAGGAATAGTGTTTCGCAAAGAGGAACCTGCATGAACCACAAATGTGGCAGTGGAAGAATCCATGCTTTATTCCTGAGACTAGATACTGAGCAAACGTTGCTGAACATGGAATGGAGAATTAGGCTCTGAATAGGATGGAATGATGGGAGGTAAGGGTAATATTAGTCAGGTCTGCTACAACTTTATCTTGAGGAAAGTGTGGAGGCATTAGAATAATTTACACAGGAAATCACATGATAAAATTTTCCTTTAGGAGTGTCATTACACCTGAAACTTAAAGAACATCTGGAAAGGCAGTAAGAACAGGGACACCAGCTCATCAATTGTCTCACCAACCTAGAGGAGAGGTAACGGAGGTCTCAATTTTTGAGTTATTCTGGGATTGGAATAAGCAAGGCTTGGTGAAGAAGGGATGAAGAAAATCAGGTGGATAAGTGTGAAGAATGTCATCCTAGATTTTTGGCTGTGCCGATGGTTGGATTGTGAAAGTGACCGGAATATGCTGAAGTAGAGAAATTATGGAGAAAGTTTTGCAAAAATATTGATACATCAGATGGCAGAAATAATTCACTGTTTTACATTTTAGGTTTTAGGTAAAAATGCACAGAGTATATATAGAATTCACACTACATAGATGAAGACAACATTTGAAACACTAGTTAGTTTGAAAGTACAAACAGAAACAAGCAAAGCGATGAAATATTATTTAAAAAATAGTGAAGGCACGCATATTATTGACTTGGCATGTACCCCTTGCCTTCGATTTGATTCCTACTCGTAGGGACCCAATAGGACAGAACAGAACTGCCCCATAGTGTTTCCAAGGCGCAGCTGGTGGATTCAAACTGCCAACCTTTTGGTTAGCAGCTGAGCTCCTAATCACTGTACCACCAGGACTCCAACTTGGCGTATAATGCAAGTTATCTGCTACTGAGATATTGAACTTAATTATTAAATTTAACCTTCAAATGATAATTATGTGAGTTTGTAATTATCAACATTTCTTTCCCATTCATCAAAACATTATAGAAAATATTTTGTAAAGATGGCCGACTTAAGTAATGTATTTTCTCCCTGTAAAAATACATTTATGTCAGAAATGAATTATTTATTACACTCAAGTGGCAAGTGTCTAGGGTCTGCAATACTGTTAGAAACCCAAAAAAATGTTTCAATTTAATTTAAAATCAGTAGAAAAGACAAAAATCTTCTAGGTCACAGAAAATGTTTTAATATATAATATGAATATATTCATCTTTGTACCAATATGATCATAAAATATAATTTTAAATAGTATTTATGGAGAAAAGGGCCTACAATGGCCAAAGTGCCTAGGATCCATGAAAGCAATAATGTGGCCCTGGTCCAAGTGGCAAAAACAGATCTTCAACAGGATACATGTAACTGGAAAATTGCAACGGGCACTGTGTATAAAATTAGCATTTCAGAAAAGTAGAGGCAGAACGAGGCATATTGCTGATGTTGGTTGGATCTTGGCTGAAAGCAGAGAGTACCAGGAAGATGTTTACCCGTGTTTTATTGACTATGCAAAGGCATTCGACTGTGTGGATCATAACAAATTATGGATAACATTGCTAAGAGTGGGAATTCCAGAACACTTAATTGTGCTCATGTGGAATCTGTACAAAGGCAAAGAGGCAGTGATCTGAACAGAACAAGGGAATACTGTGTGGTTTAAAATAAGGCAGTGGTGTATCAGGGTTGTATCCTGTCACCATACTTATTCATTCTGTATGCTGAGCATATAATCTGAGAAGCTGGACTATATGAAGAACACGGCATCAAGATTATTGGAAGACTCATTCAGAGTCTGTGATATACAGATGAAACAACCTTGCTTGTTGAAAGTGAAGAGGACTTGAATCACTGATGAAGATCAAAGACTGCAGCCTTCAGTATGGATTACACCTCAACATAAAGAAAACAAAAATCCTCATGACTGCACCAATAAGCAACATTATGATAAATGGAGAAAATAGTGAAGTTGTCAAGGATTACATTTACCTGGGTTCACAATCAATGTCCACGGAAGCAGCAGTCAAGAAATCCAATGACTGTATTGCATTAGGCAAATCTGGTGCAAATGTTGAAAGGCAAAGTTGTCACCTTGAGGACTAAAGTGGGTCTGACCCAAGCCATGGTATTTTCTTTTTTTAATCTACTTTTTTTTTTAATTGTACTTCAGGTGAAGGCTCACAGAACAAATATTTCCTCACGAAACAGTAGTACACATATTGTTTTATGACATTGGTTAACACCTCCACAAAATGTCAACCCTCTCCCTTCTTGACCTTTTTTTTTTTTTTTTTGGTGAAAATATACACAGCCAAAGACACACCATTTCAAAAATTTCTACATCCACAGTTCAGTGACTTTGACTACGCGCTTCTAATTGTGCTGCTATTGTCACTTTAGATGAAGGCTTACAGAACAAAATAGTTTCTCATTTAACAGCACACATGTTGCCCTATGACAATGGTTAACAATCTCACAACACATCAACATTATCCTTACTCAACCTCGGGTTCCCTATCACAAAGCTTTCCTGTCCACTTCTGCCTTCCAGTCCTTGTCCCTGGACTGCTGTGCCTCATTAGTCCCATTTGGTTTATGGGGCTGTCCAATCCCCGGCTGAACGGTGAAGCTCAGAAGTGACTTCACCACTGAGCTAAAAGGGTGTCTGGGGGCCATACTCTCGGGGTTTCTCCAGTCTGCTTTAGGCCAGTAAATCTGGTCTTTTTTTTTATGTGTTAAAATTTTGTTCTACGTTTTTCTCCAGCTCTGTCCAGAAACCTCTGTTGGATCCTGGTCAGAGCAGTCAGTGGTGGTAGCCGGCCATCATCTAGCTGTACTGGACTCAGTCCAGTGGAGGCCTTGGTAGCTGTGATCCATTAGTCCTTCTAACTAATCTTTTCCTTGTATCCTGTTCTCTGCATTCTCCCTTGCTCTCAAAGGGATGAGACCAGTGGAGTATCTTAGATGGCTGATCACAGGCTTTTAAGACCCCAGACGCTACTCACCAAGGTAGAATGTAGAACATTATCTTTATAAACTGTGTTATGCCAATTGAGCTAGATGTTCCCCGAGACCATAGTCCCAACAGCCTTTCAGCCATCAATTCAGTCCCTCAGGGAGTTTGGATGTGTCTATGGAGCTTCCATGACCTTTCCTTGTACAACTTGTGCTAGTTTCCTTGTATTGTGTACTGTCTCACCCTTCATCCAAGATACCACTTATCTATTACCTATTTAGTATTTCCCCCCCACCCCTCCCATCCCTGGTAACCAACAAAGATTGTTACATTTTGTGTGTGAACTTTTTCATGGCTTTTTACAATAGAGGTCTCATACAATATTTATCTTTTTGTGATTGAATTATTTCACTTCAGTTTTAATGTCCTACAGTTTCATCCATGTTAGGAGATGCTTCACAGATTCATCGTTGTTCTTTCTCGTTGCGTAGTACTCCATTGTGTGTATGTACCATAGTTTGTTTATCCATTCCTCTGTTGATGGGCATCTAGGTTGTTTCCATCTTTTTGCTATTGTGAACAATGCTGCCATGAACATAGGTGTGCATATGTCTATTCGAGTGATGGCTCTTATTTCTCTAGGATATATTCCTAGGAGTTGGATTGCTGAATCGAATGGTATGTCTCTTTCTAGCTTTCTGAGGAAGCGCCATATCATTTTCCAAAATGGTTGTATCATTTTGCATTTCCACCAGCAGTGCATAAGAGTTCCCGTCTCCCCGCAGCCCCTCCAACATTTGTTATTTCCAGTGTTTTTGATTTGTGCCATTAATGCCGGGCTGAGATGGTATCTCATTGTGGTTTTAATTTGCATTTCTCTAAAGGCTAGTGATCGTGAGCATTTCCTCATGTGTCTGTTGGCCATTTGAATGTCTTCTTTGGTGAAGTGTCTGCTCATTTTCTTTGCCCATTTTTTAGTAGGATTATTTGTCTTTTTGTTGTAGAGGTGTTGGATTTTCTTCTAGATATGGAGATTAGACCTTTGTCTGACTTGTACTGTTCAAAATTTTTTTCCCAGTCTGTAGGTTCTCTTTTCACTCTTTTGGTGAAGTCTTTGGAAGAGCATAGGTGTATGATTTTTAGAAGATCCCAGTTATCTAGCTTATCTATTGGGGTTTGTGCATTGGTGGTTATGGTTTGTATCCTGTTAATGCCATGTATTAAGGCCTGTAGTGTTCGTCCTATTTTTTCTTCTATAAACTCTATATTTTTTGGCTTTATATTCAGGTCTTTGATCCATTTTGAAGTAGTTTTCATATATGGTGTGAGGTATGGGTCCTGTTTCATTTTTTTGCAGATGGATATCCAGTTTTGCCAGCACCATTTGTTAAAAAGACTGTCTTTTCCCCATTTGATGGACTTTGGGCCCTTGTAGAAGATCAGGTGACCGTAGGTGGATGGATTTATATCTGGGTTCTCAATTCTGTTCCATTGGTCAATGTATCTGTCTTTGTACCAGTACCAGTCTGTTTTGACTACTGTAGCTGTATAGTAGGTTCTGAAGTCAGGTAGTGTGAGTCTTCCAACTTTATTCTTCTTCTTCAGTAGTGCTTTACTTATTCGGGGCTTCTTCCCTTTCTATATAAAGTTAATGATTAGTTTTTCCATCTCTTTGAAGAATGTTGTTGGTATTTGGATCAGGATTGCATTGTATTGGTAAATTGCTTTGGGTAGAATTGTCATTTTCCCAATGTTGTGTCTGCCTATCCATGAGCATGGTATGTTTCTCCATTTATGTAGATCCCTTTGGGTTTCATGCAGTAATGCTTTGTAGTTTCCTTTGTATAGGTCTTTTACAACCCTGGTCAGATTAATTCCTAAGTATTTTATCTTTTTAGGGGCTATTGAAAATGGTATTGTTTTCCTGATTTCCTTTTCAACGTTCTCCTTATTGGTGTATAGGAATCCAACTGATTTTTGAATGTTTATCTTGTATCCTGCTACTCTGTTGAATCTTTCTATTATTTCCAGTAGATTTTTCATGGAGTCTTTAGGGTTTTCTAGGTATAGTATAATATCATCTGCAAACAGGGACAGTTTAACTTCTTCATTACCAATTTGAATCCCCTTTATTTCTTTTTCTTGCCTTATTGCTCTAGCTAGATCTTCCAGCACAATGTTAAATAGGAGTGGTGATAAAGGGCATCCTTGTCTTATTCCTGTTTTCAAGGGGAATGTTTTAAGCCTCTCTCCATTAAGAATGACGCTGGTCATTGGTTTTGCATAGATGCCCTTTATTATGTTGAGGAATTTCCCTTCTATACATATTTTATTGAGTGTTTTTATCAGGAATGGGTGTTGGACTTTGTCAAATACCTTTTCTGCGTCAGTTGAGATGACTGTGTGATTCTTTTCTTTGCTTTTATTTATGTGGTGGATTATGTTGATTGATTTTCTAATGTTGAACCATCCTTGCATACCTGGTATGAATCCTGCTTGGTCGTGGTGTATTATTTTTTTGATATGATGCTGAATTCTATTGCCTAGAATTTTGTTGAGAATTTTTGCATCTATATTCATGAGAGATATTGGTCTGTAATTTTCTTTTTTTGTGGCATCTTTGCCTGGTTTTTGTATCAGCCTTATGCTGGCTTCATAGAATGAATTTGAAAGTGTTGCTTCCTCTTCTATGCTCTGAAATAGCTTGAGTAGTACTGGTACAAGCTCTTCTGTAAATGTTTTGTAAAATACTCTAGTGAAGCCATCTGGGTCTGGGCTTTTTTTATTACCCCTTCGATCTCTTCTCCTGTTATGGGTCTGTTCAGATTTTCAACATCACTTTGTTGTAGTTTGTGTAGGTCGTGTGTTTCTAGAAATTTGTCCATTTCCTCTAAGTTTTCAAATTTGTTGGAGTATAGTTTTTCATAATATTCTGTTATGATCCTTTTTATTTCAGTTGGGTCTGTTGTAATGTCCCCCATTTCGTTTCTTATTTGGGTTATTCGTGTCCTCTCCTGTTTTTCTTTTGTTTGTCTGGCCAGTGGTTTGTTGATTTTGTTGATTCTTTCAAAGAACCAACTTTTGGTTTTGTTGATTCTTTCTATTGTTATTCTGTTCTCTATCTCATTTATTTCTGCTCTGATCTTTATTATTTCCTTTCTTCCAGTGGTTTTTGGGCCTTTTTTGCTGCTCTCTTTCTATTTGCTTGAGTTGCATAGTTAATCTTTTGAATTTGTCCCTTTCTTCTTTTTTGATATGTGCAGCTATTATCTCTATAAATTGTCCTCTGAGGACTGCGTTTGTTGTGTCCCAGAGGTTTTGGTACGATGTGTTTTCATTCTTATTTGATTCTAGGGATTTTCTGATTCCATCTCTGATTTCTTCTATTACCCAGTGTTGTGTAAGCAGGGTATTATTCAGTTTCCATGCAGTTGATTTTTTTTTCCTTGCTCTTTCTATTGTTAATTTCTACCTTGATGGCATTGTGGTCAGAAAAGATACTTTGAATTATCTCAGTGTTTTGGATCTTGTTGAGGATTGCTCTGTGGCCTAAGATGTGGCCTATTCTGGAGAATGTTCCATGTGCATTGGAAAAGAATGTGTCCTTTGCCGCGGTTGGATGGAGTGTTCTACGTATCTCTATGAGGTCAAGTTGGCTGATTGTGCCCTTTACATCTTCTGTATCTTTGCTGAGTTTTTTTTTAGCTGTTCTGTCCTTTACTGAGAGTGCTGTGTTGAAGTCTCCTACTATTATTTTGGAGCTATCCGTTTCTCTTTTCAGTGTTGTTAGAGTTTGTATTATGTGTTTTGGAGCCCTGTCATTGTGTGTGTAGATGTTTATTATGGTTATGTCTTCATGATGGATCGTCCCCTTAATCATTATATAGTGCGGTTCTTTGTCTTTTTTGGTGGATTTTGTTTTAAAGTCTATTTTATCTGAGATTACTATTGCCACACCTGCTCTTTTTTGGTAGTTGTTAGCTTGATATATTTTTTTCCAGTGTTTGACTTTTAATAAATTCACATCTTTGTTTCTAAGGTGTGTCTCTTGTAGACAGCATATTGATGGATCCTGTTTTCTTATCTATTCTGTCACTCTCCGTCTCTTTATAGGTACATTGAGTCCATTTACATTCAGTGTAATTATTGATAGATGTGAGTTTGTTGCTATCATTGTGTAGTGCTTTTTTTTTTGTGGTGCTGAAATTTTCTTTGTTCTTCTTACTCTCTTGTGGTGAGTTGCTTTTGTTTGTGGATTTTTTTTTTCCTTTCTTTTGTTTTTGCTGAGACTTTATGTTTTTCCGCTTTGTTTTTATGAGTATGTTTGTTAACTTTCTTTGTGGTTACCATGAATTTCACCCTTATCTTTCTAAGTTTGAAGCAGTCTACCATTATTCAGTATCACCTTGACTTCCCCTCCGTTTAGAAGGTTATATAGCTATGCCATTTATTCCCTCTTTTACTGTTCTGATGTTGTTGTCATTTACTGATTAACTGCTCTGATTCCCTGTTGTATTTCTTTTGGTTTTGGATAGTCCTTGGGAGTTCATTTCCTAGATTGGTATCTGGCTGGTACGATCCTGCATCCTAGATTCTGCCTGTGAGCTGAAGTTCTTTGTTCTCAGATCAAAGAACTCCCTTTAATAATTCTTGTAAGTTTGGTTTGGCTTTTACATATTCCCTTAATTTCTGTTTATCTGGAAATGACTTAATTTCACCATCAAATTTGAACGAGAGTTTTGCAGGATATATTATTCTTGGCTGGCAATTTTTTTCTTTCAAGATTTTATGTATGTCATCCCATTGCCCTCTTGCCTGCATGGTTTCTGCTGAATAATCTGAGCTTAGTATTATTGTCTCTTCTCTGTATGTGACTTCTTGTTTTTCATGAGCTGCTTTCAGGATTCTTTGTTTGTCTTTGGTTTTGGCGAGTGTGATTACGATATACCTTGGTGAATTTCTTTTGGGGTTTCTCCTATATGGGGTTCGTTGAGCTTTTTGGATGGCTGGCTTTTCATCTTTCATTATATTGAGGAAGTTTTTTGTCAGCAGTTCTTCAGTGATCCTCTCTGTGGTGCTTTTGATTGTATCCCACATAACTCTCAGGATCTCTTCATTTTTCTTTGTTCTTTTTTCTGAGTCTTCCTCAGACAGAGTTGTATCCAAGTGTTTGTCTTCAATTCCACTGATCCTGTCTTCCACCATTTCAAATCTGCTTCTCAGTGCTTCTATGACACCGTCCATTTCTGAAATCTTGTGGTTTGTCTTTTGGATTTCTAATTGTTGTCTTGTATAATTTCTAGTTGTGAATTTATTTTGGCATTTTGTTCCTGCATTACTCTCCTGAATTCTTCCAATTTTTTTCTGTATTTTCCATGAATTTGTCTATTTTTTCCTCATTTTTGTCTGCTTTTTGCTTCAGCTCTTGGAGAATTCTGAGAATTAGAGATTTGAATTCCCTATCAGGTAGTTCTAGTGCCTGTTCTTACAAATGAAAGTCATTTGGTGTTTTAGTTTGGATGCCTACTGGAACCATCCCATCCTGTTTTTGTAAATGTTTTGATAGTTTTTGCTATATTCGGGGCATTCAGTCGTTATTTTTCTTGTTTATTGATTGTAGATTTGTTTGTTTCATCCCTTTTTTTAAATTTGTCTATGTCTGAGTATGTGGGGTTTGTGTTCATTGTTTTTTGCTCATCTGTGGGCACAATACTTTTCACCTCTTTCTCCAGTTGTCAGGGTCAGTCACTCAGATATGGTATGGCAGGGCAGGTCTAGCTGAAGAGGAGTTACTGGGACAGGTTGTTTGTGGCACTTACTACAACCACTAGCACTGGTTGGTAATCACTGCAGGGCAGGTTTCAGTAGGCCGTGTCTGTGCTGCTTGGTGGTGTGATGTTAAGTGTGTGGTGCAGGTAGGCAGGATGTAGCAGGGAGATTGTTTATGTGTGGAGATAAGATGGATGTGGGAGAGGAAAGAGAGGAACAGGAGCCAAAAGCATACAAACAAAGAAAAAAGAATGCTAGGGGAGCTTGCCATTGGAGTGGAGAGATAAGATACTATGAAATGAAGACAAACAAAAAGGGGAAGAGGAAGAAAAGAAAATAATAAATAAAAATTGGAAAGGTTAAAGAACAGCAAAGTTCCCAGGGATCCCACCGGTGCGGCTATGAGGCCTGGGGAAGTTGTTCTCAAGTGTTGCGGTACAGCCTGGCCTGAAGGCGTAGAGGTATACAATGCCAGGTATTCAGGGAACAGGAAGAGAAGGAAGATATAGAGAGACAAGAAACTGAGTAATGAAGAAAGACAAAAAGGGAAAAAGAGGGAAAAGAAAACAAAACAAATTAAAAAAAAAAAAAAAGAACAAGAAACCTCCCCCCCCCAAAAGACAGAAAAAGAAGAAAGAAAAAAAAAAAAAACAGTGAAAAAAGATATGCCCTCAGGGATCCCTCTGTATGTCTGTGCAAGCCAAGTGGGTAGTTTCCAAGCCACGCAGCACTGCCTGGCCAGAACGGGCTCCCAACTGATGAAAAGGAATAGAAATCAAACAAACAATTCAAAACAAACAAACGAACAACAGCCCCAGCATCCCACCAGCACGGCAGTCTAGACTGGGAAGCAGCTCCACACTCGATCGGAGCTCCGCTGCCCCTCAGAAACAGGAAAAGTTTGTGCACAGAGCCAGATATTTGAGCAAACGGAGGGGGAGGTGGTGAGAGGTAAGGAAGAAATCAAAAGAAGTGGAAAAAAGCATCACCAGCAGCCAACAAATGGCACTCAGAGAGCCAGCTAGTGCTGGCTGGTGGAATCGAAGCAGCTGGTGTTTCTCAGACAAGAGACTGTGTCCGCGGGAAGCATAGGAGTCCGAGTGTGGGTGAAGAAGGGTAGAGGCTGGGAAAATGTATATCACAAATTATCAGATCTCTGCAGCCCCTCATGAAGAAGCAAAGATGGTGCACGGAGCCAGGTATTTGAGCGAAAGGAGGGGGAGTTGGTGAGAGGTAAGAAAGAAATCAAAAGAAGTGGAAAAAAGCAACACCAGCAGCCAACAAATGGCACTCAGAGAGCCGACCCATTCGGGTGTGTGGAATCCAAGCAGCCGGTGCTTCCCGGACAAGAGACTGTGGCCATGGGAAGCAGAGGAGGCCGAGTGGGGGTGAAGAAGGATTGGGGCTAGGAAAGTGTATACCACAAATTACCAGTCGTTTTGTCTCCTGATGGAAGCTCCGTGGAGCTGCTTTCTCATACCCCCTGTTTGCTGGTCTCCGATAGTAGTCCAAGATGGCAGATCCATGCTGTGTTAGCTGGTATGGGACCTCGGCATGAATCTCTCCTCGCTCTCCATTCTCTGTCAGTTTTCTCACTCCATTTGGTGCTTGGATGAGTTCTTTATCTCTTCATTTGATGTGTTAGGGTTTCAGGATTGTTGTTTCTTTGTTCGGCTTAGTTTTTCAGATCTTTGCTGTGGAGGGACGGCATGGTGCTTCTGCCTAGAGCGCCATTTTGCCAGAAGTCTCTGTTTTTTTTTTTTTTTTTTTTTGTACTTTAGATAAAGGTTTACAGAATAAACTAGCTTTCAGTAAACAGTATACATATTGTTTTATGACATTGGTTAACAACCCCACGATGTGTCAACACTCTCCCTTCTCAACCTTGGGTCTTCTAGTCCTTGCTCCTGGGCTGGTGTGCCCCTTTAGTCTCATTTTGTTTTTTGGTTCTGTCTAATCTTTGGCTGAAGGGTGAACCTTGGGATTTACTTCGTTACTGAGCTGAAAGGTGTCCAGGGGCCATACTCTCGGAGTTTCTCCAGTCTCTGTCTGACCAGTAAGTCTGATCTTTTTTTGTAAGTTCGAATTTTGTTCTACATTTTTCTTCAGCTCTGTCTTGGACCCTTTGTTGTAATCCCTGTCAGAGCAGTCAGTGGTGGTAGCTGGGCACCATCTAGTTGTACTGGACTCAGTCTGGTGGAGGCCGTGATAGTTGTGGTAGTTTGGACTAATCTTACCCTTGTGTCTTTAGTTTTCTTCATTCTCCCTTGCTTTCGAAGGGGTGAGACCAGTGAAGTATCTTAGATGGCCGCGCATAGGCTTTTAAGACCCCAGATGCTACTCACCAAAGTAGAATGTAGAACATTTTCTTTATAAATTCTGTTATGCCAATTGAGCTAGATGTTCCCTAAGACCATGGTCCCCACAGCCCCCAGCCTAGCAATTTGGTCCCTCAGGGAGTTTAGATGTGTCTACGGAGCTTCCATGCCCTTGAGAAATCACATAAAAATGGATATTTCCATTTCCCCTGTCAATATTCAGGGGTTTTCAGATTATATATATATAAATTGCTAAGTAATTGATTCTAGGCAAATGGCAGTTAAGAAATAAAAATGGGACTTATTATGTAGTAGAAAACAAGACAGATGTTTCAATAGATTAAAGATATATTTCTGGAAGATCTATAAGATATTTAAATAATAACAAGGAAATAGCACCACTGGAGAAGCTGCTTTGGAGGTGGGGATCAAGTCTACTAGAGGGATTCTGGAGCTTAAAAGGCCAAATACAAGATGTGCAATTAAGAAGGTGACACTAAAACAGGCAATGGATAGTTACTGCTGTCCTCCACTCCTCCACAGGGGATACTGTGATCTGGTGGATCTACACCTTCTCAGCCTCCTACCCTGCAGACCTCACAGGTATCCCTCCACCACCACCCATAAGTTAATTGACTATGTAGTCTTGTCTTGGCATCTGTTTCTCTGAGGACCTGAACTAACACATAGTTTCATCCTTTAAGTGGTAATAATTAAAAAGAACCAGAAGGAATGCCACATTCACAGAGTGGAATAGGTAAGTGTGTTCATAGCAGAGGGACTAAAAAAAAAACTCAAAAAACCAAACCCATTGCCCTCGAGTCAATTCCAACTCATAGCGACCCAACAGGACAGAATAGAACTGCCCCATAGGGTTACCAAGGAGCAGATGATGGATTCAAACTGCTGACCTTTGGGTTAGCTGCTGAGCTCTTAACCATTGTGCCGCCAGGACTCCAGTAGAGGGACTAGCATGTGCAAATGTCATCATTGAGCAACGAACTTCAACTTTATGGGAAATGAAAGACCGCATTCTCACTCATTGTGAGTTAGGGAGAGTGTGGAAAATATTAAAGAAATAGACAAAAGCCAGAGTAAGGTGGGGCTTTTGAGTCAAGTAGAACAGTTTGGATTTTCCTTCTTTTTTCATAAATGTAATGACAGGTTCTTAAAATGAGAAATCACATGATGAGACATGTTTTGACAAGATCACCTCAGTGAAAAGATGAATGAATTAATCATTTTTTAAAGTATAGTCCAGTGATGCTATTTTAATTATTGGCAATGTTTACATATAAAACGAATGATCTATAATGTGGGAAGTCCATCCATTTCAGTTACCTTATACATTTCTATAAACAGCCTCAAGTTAAATATTGATGCCAGGACCAATAGCTACTTCAAAGATATCATGAATAAAATGCCTTTGTTATTTGTGCAGAATCATAGTGATTTTGTTCTAATTTAACATTAACATTGAACTAATTCAATAAAGTCATGCACAGTCAATAATGTAAAATTTAACTACACAGTTAATGTCATGAAGGAGGAGCCAATAAGCTCAATGAGAAAGTTATAAAATACACAGTGTTCAATCACAGTAATAGCAAATGTTATGCATTCTGTTTGAGTTTGTCTAGGGCACTAAGAGACAGATGTGTAAGGAAGAAATGCCTTTAAATATTTATAAAGTGTGTTAAAGAAAGAAATATAATAATTTAGGAAATTATGTCTGTGAAACTTGTGATTCTGGATCTGGTTGAGATCCAGAAAATCAAAACAGTAACAAATATTCATTATTCCTACTATCACTTCCTCTATGTAGGATATAAACAAACTATACTATAATAGCTTATATTTTACAGAGACATTACTTTGCTTTATCCTTTTAGATATGTTTTTCCCTTTCCACGTTCCTAAAGGCATCCCCACAGACTGTACAACTTGAAAAGCTTATAAAGCTTCCATTACCTGATTTTCTTCCCTTCCTCTGTCCCTTCAATAATTCAACATTTATCAGTCCCTAATGATAAAGCTTTTCCAATGGCTAAGTCCATAGCCCAATTTAAGGAAGTTAGAACATCAAGTATTCCCCAAATTATTAATTCATGGAATGTACTGTTCTAATATAATTCATCATGGATACAATACAGATGACTTACAGTTGTTCTTTATTTTCGATTCCTTCCAAATTTCAAATATTGTATTTCATGAAGTTATTCTCTTTTATTATCACCAAGGGAGCTCATTACAGAAGAGATATTCAGTTATTCAGTATTGTAGATGAAGCTAAGATTTTTAGGTAAGATTCACTTATCATTCACGAGTTCAGATCTGTAAATAATACTTCTAAAATACAACATCATAGGCAGCAGTCATATAATGGTTTGGTGAAGTAAAATTGATAATAATGTTGTACAAAATATATTGAGAGGAGAAAAAAATCACATCATGCTATCCGTAAGGAAAAATACACAGAAAAGTTATACATTATTATGGAATGAATTGTGTTCCCAAAAAATATGTGTTGTAATTCCTAACCTCTTTGCCTGTGGTTATAATCCCATTTGGGAATGGGTTGTCCTTGTTATGTGAATGAGTCAGGATTAGTGTAGGGTATGTCTTAAATCAATCTCTTTTGAGGTATAAAAGAGATTAAACAAACCAGAGAAAGAAGCAGAGATGGGGAGAGATTGATGTCAAGCCACATGGAGATAGATCTCTAAGGAACCAGGAAAAAACTAAAGAGACAAGCACCTTCCTCCAGAGTCCGCAGAGAGAGATGGCCTTCCCCTAGAGCCAGTTCCCTGAATTCGGATTTCTAGCCTCCTAAACTGTGAGGAAATAATTATTTCTGTTTGCTAAAGCCACTATTTGTGGTATTTCTGTTATAGCAGTACTAGATATCTAAGACATACATGTTACACATATATTCTAAATAATGACTACAACTGCTCGATAACATTAATACAGCACAGAAAGAAGTAAAAAGAAAGCCACTCCTGTACAAAACACAACTTCTCAGAGACTCTTCCTTCTGACAATTTCAGTGTTTGCCTTGATAAGAGTAACTCTATGAATCTAAATTATATGTTTAGATTTTTTATTGAAGTTAAAATAACATATATTGATTTATTGCTGTGAAAGATAAGGGAATACGTTCTCTTATACAACCTCGTAACAATTTAGTGGTATTTTTAAATATTTCCTTCACTGGTAAACTGTGTACATTCGAATAAACAATTGCCTGTTTCTTTATTTATGAACTATAAAACGTGTCAATTTTCTCCCACCTACAACAGATGGAATTTTAACTAGTCTGTACAGGATTCAGAAAACCACTTGCAATTCTTGCAGAATTTTTAAATTCATTTTTTATTTTATTTATAATTTTTGAACAGCTTATATAATATGACATATTTTCATCTCAATTACTTCAAAAGTTTCTTTGATTTTTATTTATGACTCTACATGCCCCTTTTAAATCCACTTAACTACATAGCAGTTAGAGAAACCATTCTAAAGCAAAAATTGGATTTTGTAATTTTTTAAAAAAGAATCATCCATAGATAACCACTAGTGATCTGGATACAATCCAGGCAATTTGGCATACTAGACAAGACTCTTTGTGCTCCTATCTCTAATTCTCACCTCTCACATATCCTCGCCTTCCACAATCTATACCCTGGAAGTTTAAACCACATGCTACTTCTTTAAATAAGTTTGTACTTTCCAGTCTCTTAGACTTCACACAGTCTGTGTTCTTTCCTGGAGTAATCTTAACATTTTTTCATTCTTTACATACTGTGATTGTCTTCAAACCCTGTAAGATATCGTCTACTTATGGAAGTATTAGCTGAACTCCTTCACATGCTTCCATAGCATTCTCTGTATTTTTAATTCAAATATTTATTATATTGTATTACAATTATATATTGTATATTATAATTATATATGTGTATGTATGTGTGTGTATATGCCATATTTTAAACAAACAATGGGTTCCTTCTACATTTGTTTGCAAAGGGCAACTTGCCCCCACTAAGCATTTTCGTAAGCACTGCTATGCCAGTTTATTTTTAAATATTGCTGTAAAAAAATTAGCATAGCACAATTATGAAAATACCTCATGGGAGAGGGAGGAGGATGTCGCTGGCAAACAAATGTAGAAGGTGTGTGTTATTTGCATAAAAATAAGATATATAGATGTACACATGCAAGTAAATGTGTACATTTTGGCTGCTAACCAAAATGTGTACATTTGGCCACTAACCAGTTCGAATCCACCAGCCACTCCTTGGAAACAGCTATGGGCCAGTTCTGCTCTGTCCTATAAAGTTGTTATGAGTCAGAATTGACTTGACAGCAACGGGTTTATATATATCTGAGATATCGAGCACTTTTTTGATGGAGTCAAAATATTTTGTTTAATATCCCTTAAAGTGCTGGCACTTAGAAAGTAATTAATAAATATTTACTGAAGAGATTATTTGCACATAACCCCAATATATTCCCTATATTATTGGAGCCCAAGTTACAATAATCTGGGTCTAGGTTTATCAAATTTTCTCTATTTTCATTCTTGCTCCCATGAATTCATTCTTTACAGAGAAGCAGAGAAAACTTATTTTTTGAACTTAATTCATATTACACTCTACTTAAAATGCTCCAAATATTTCCTATTTCACTTCAAAAGACACAAACAATTTACCTCTGTTTGTAAAACTCCATATGATCTAGCTCCTACCTACCTTATCAATCTGTTATTTTACTGGTTTGCTCTTATCACTCTGATTCAGATATATTGAATTTCTATTTCCTTCTTACAATTATTACATTCTTTCCTATGACACTGTTTTCCTTTACCAGAAGTGCTCTCTTTGGCTGTCCTCTTACAATCTTTGAGATCTCTGCTCATAAAACCCTCCTGTATCAGTTATGTATTACAACAATGATGCTGTGTAATGAATCATCCAGAAATCACTCAGTGGCTTACAAAGCATTTATTTAGCTCCGAAGGCTGTAGCTTACTGAGTTAACATGGCCTCATCTAAGTGGTTCTTTATTTCTTGTTGGGGTCACTTATGTGTCTATTGAGCAGCTCACTTTCAGCTGGGACTATGACGGTGATGACATCTCATCTTCTAGCAGTCTAGACTGAACATGTTCTCATGGTAGGAGCAGAGGTTTAAAAACAGAAGTGAAAGCTATTCTATGTGTCACATTGCTGACATCTCTTTGGCCAGAGCATGTTAAATGTCCAAACTCAGAATCAAAGAGTAGGGGAATAGAGTCCACCACTGTACTGAGATCATCTGCAACACCGCATATCAAAGGACATCGATACAGGGAGAAGTGAAGACTTGTGACCATGATTGAAATTAATCTACCACAATCTACCCTCTAGCAACAAATATTCACATCTTTGTACATGCAAAATACAATCATTCCCTGCCAACATCAACAAAGTTTCATTGAATCATATCAAGCTCCAAGTCTAGAACCTCCTGGTCAATATTAAGTCTAAAGGAACCTACTTTTGATCTGGGTAACTATGAACTAAAAAAGAAACTCTCTGCAAACCCAACATATACAATCATGAGAGAGTGGCAGAACAGTGACAATGAACACTTTTATTCCAAATGGAGAAGAAAGAGAGGTACAAAGCAATAGCAGCTTGATAGCAGTTTTCAAATTCTGCTGAGTAAATGTTGTCTGGGTTGCCTATTCTGGGGTTAGGAAGCATCTCCTGGACAGACCTCGATTCTATTGCCTGGGAGAGGCTGCCTAGCCTGTTTTCTTCGGCCATCGTTTGCTTTCCACTATTCTTTTCTGGCACTTGTGATCAAAGGCACTAGAAAATACTATAAAATTTTCTCAGCCTGTTTCCGAGTAACATTTTGGAGGCTCAGAATTTTGTTGTTAATAATTTGAGCAGACTCCGTTGCTTGTATTTCAGGCTGTAGGAAGTTTTTTCATTATTATTTCCTGAAAAACTTTGTGAACATTATTATCCATTGATTATAATCCACATTAAAAGCCACAGTCGTAATTACCTTCCTGCTGTGCCTCCTTCTTGGACTTATTTTCTGCTACTTTGAAGCCAGGCTTCTGTGGGCTGTGCCTTTAAGTTTTCGAGAAGCATTTTTAAGAGGGCTGAAAAGTGTTTAGGAGTCAATGACTTAATTTTTTAAGAGATTTTGACAAACAGATTCATAACTCTGCGGTTCTGAGAACTGTACTACAAGGCCACATCTTATCTGAGATAATTATACTGGCTCAGGGTAATAAACAATTTTATTTTCTAATCTAACAAGTTCTGGCCTCTCCTATAAACTCCCCCTCATGTTTTTATGAGCGTATCACTTTCTTGTAGTATCTTATGATATATAATTAAGAAGAATCAGCTGCCACTTCCAACACTTAGCCTGGAGAGCTCTTTGTCCAAATGCAGAAGTTTATTATACATTTTCTGTGTTCTAATTTATAGCAGTCAATATTTCACCACTAGCGCACATATCACTAGTTAGCCTGGGTGCATAGCAGGTATCATGGACATATGGTAAGCCTCTGCCAACCAATGCAATACGCTTTATTTTATTTTTGTTATGGAAGCATTCTGCTTTTAAGTATGGATTTCTGTATGAGATTTATGTTGTCACAATTATGCTGTGTAATAAACCATCTCAGATCTCAAGGGATTAAAACAACAACCGTTTGCTCCCCCTCAAGTGTGCAGGTCAGAAGTTTTGTCCAGGTTTAGGTGTGTATTTCTTCTTATTCTCAGCTCAGCTCAGCTCCTACATCTGCCATTCAGTTGGGTTTTTTGTCAGATGGTGTGATGGGATGATTTTACCTTGCATTTCTCAACAAGTGACAGTGGATTTAGTGAGGTTCTCCGGCAGTAACGTAGCTCTTAAAAATAGCAGCAAGGGGTTCTGCTTGTAAGAAGCTTGCTAATAATAACAGTAGCCAAACCAAGACAAATGCCTGACTTTAGATTTTCAGATGTAAGAGGTTGGCTTGCAAAATCACATGGCAAAGGACATGGCTGAGGTGAGAGGAGGATTGGGATCATTAATGCAATTGATTGACAACATCTTTCTTGATTAAATAAGCTTGAGTGTCTCATGTTCCCTGTAACAGCTTGTCTAGCCATTCTCCTACTTTAATTTGTCAATATGCAGTGCGTTTCTGTACTTGACTGATTTTGGTCCTTAGAGTGTTTATTGAAGCTGACCCCTCAGACCCAGGTGATTCATTATTTCTAGGCTACCATGGAAATCTAGTCCTTGTAACCAGGCCTTTAGAACAATTGGAATCTTGATGCGAGACTGTATTGAGAAGTACTGTAGAATTTCTCATATGTCAAGTACTGCATCACCTCTGATCAAATGCTGTTATAGAGAATACAGTGACCAATATGCCAGTGTGGTCAGAAAGAATTCGGTTAACACTATAATTGTAAAAGGAATGATAATAGTGAAGTAGTGTATGAGAGATAGGTTTGTACCAGTTTCAAATTATAATTTAAGAGAGCAATTTAATCAGTTAGCAACTGCAATAACTAAAAGTTATTTCTGTACCTACCCAGTGGTACAAGATCCTTTAATTTATCGTTGTCAAAATTTACTATAGGTGTTACAGAATAAGTTGATATAAAATGAGGTCAAGATAATGTTACTTTCACCTAAGATAGCCAAATGACATTAAATAAAGAAATAAACTGTAAAAACACTTTATATTTAAAAGAGATGGCACCACATTTTAAAATCGGTAGAAAGCAGTGTGGGAAAATTATTTAGAATATTGGATCAATGAGGCAGGTTAAAGCCAATAAGGTAGTCAGGAATTGTTGTTTCTAAATTAAATATTTAAATCTAACAAGAGTTTAAAGTTTGTTCACACATTAAAAAAGAAATTATGGTAGTAGACATTTTATATAGTAGAACATTATAAATTATAAAAATAATGGCTTGTCCTAGCTAACTAATACAAGAGAAAATAAAGAATAGCTGGGAGAAAGTTAAAAATGAGATCTTTGTTTAATAAAGTGGCAAAAAGTTGGAAAGAAACGTGATAGTTGCGGATTTGTTGACCAGCCAGTGGTAACGAGAGTGTAACCCATTTTACAGATGGAATTAAAAATAAAGAAAGAAGAAATCACCACGGTTACCTAGAACCTCTGGAGAGAAACAGAAAAAAAAAAAGCAGCTAACAGAGCTGTGCAATGATTTACCCTACCAGCCCAGAGATTATGTTAGCAATTATTGAACAGAGAACTTAAAATTTCTTGCATTTGTATTCCTTTAATATTTTCACAGTAAGCTTTATAAATGCTTACTGTTGCCGTTTCATCTTCTGTTACGTATGTATTTGTAGACATTCTTACACCTTGGTTTGTGTTATTGTAGCTTTACTATTTCAAATGTTAATGTTTAATGTGTTCTTGTCAGAAATATTTATTCTCTTTATTGTTTTGCGGGATGGTTTGTACAAAATTCTATCCGCACAAAGGCTAAATAATAGAAACCAATATTTAAAATGACTGACAAGAAATAACATAAACTTCTTGGATGCAAAGACTGGAATTATAATATCTCAGCTTTACTTTTGCTATGAGTCGTAAAAATTCTCACATAGGATATAAAATTGCTTAAAATATAAATATTTTCTTAATTAGCTTATCTTGATTATGAAAGTACACAGACTAAATTCCAAAGATTTAAAATAGAAAAAAAGTATACCCACACACACATACGTATACAAAAAACCAATTGCCATGCAGTTGACCGATGTGTGTCATGTAGAACTGTGCTCCATAGGATTTTCAATGGCTGATTTTTTTGAAATAGATCACCAGACATTTCTTCTAAGGCACGGTTTTGAGCTGAGCAAACTATTGTAACCATTCCCAACTGATAAAGCCTACTTATGGAATATGAATTGCTGGTAAGTAATGGAGCCCTGGTGGCACAGTGGTTAACAGTTTGGCTGCTAACCAAAAGGTCTGCAGTTCAAATCCACCAGCCACTCCTTGGAAACCCTATGGGGCAGTTCTACCCTGTCTGGTAGGGTCACTATGAGTCAGATGAGAATGCAATGGGTTTTTTTTTTTTTTTAAAGAAGCCTTCCTGGCACAGTGGTTAAGAGCTTGGCTGCTAACGAAAGGTTGACAGTTGGAATCCATCAACTGCTCCTTGGAAGCCCTATGGGACAGTTCTAGGTTATGAGTGGGAAGCAACTCAATGGCAACTGGTTTAATTTTGTTATAATCAGTATCTTTTAAAATTTTGTTCTTCTTGTCCTGATTGAGTGCGCTACTGCACATAGTCCCCAGATTTTTGGGATATAAAATGTGATTAGAGGAAAAAAAGGGTGAAAAGAAAAAAGAGTTTTGTATAGGTATACCTTTGATTGAAATTCCTGTGAGAACGCAGACCGGAAGTTTTTTTACAGATTGGCGGTACGTGACTGAAGCACAGGAGAAAGTTCTTGGCTGGGGAAAAGAGTTGAGGATATGGACATTGAAATCATAAGAATAATATGTTTGCATTAAAAAATTGGTAAAATGCTAATCATCTTCCTTTCCAGCAACATGTTTTTTTTTTCCCCGGCATCATTCCTGATTTCCTCTTTGGATACATTTCTCCCTGAATGTTTAGCGTGCATCCAACTGTAAATCCACAAAATACAGCCTTATTGGCTAATTGTCAAAAGCAAATGGTAATCTTCGTAATATTTTAAAATTCTAGGGATGGAATGTTCAGGCTGGTCCCTTGTATGTGACCCAAAGGAATTCATAAATAATTGAGAAATTATTTCCTTAAGGAAATACTTCGTAATTTAGGCTTTTTGTCTCCATGGGGTAATTTATTGTGTGTGTCAAAAGCGATAAGACATCGTTCTTTTGTTTGCATTTTTGCTATACCATGCACATTTTTTTTTCTCCTCCACTCCACCTTGCCAGGCAGATGGATATCCCAGAGAAAGTATAAAGTTGTTCATACCCAGAAGAAACAGAAAGCCATGTCCATAAAATTAAAACTTTTACCTAATTTATCTTGCTTATATGATTAAATAATTCTATTTTGACTGTTTTTCTTAGAATAAAGACATTCAAAGTGACCTGTAAATAATTCGATGTTAGCCTCCCTTATGTTCACAGACTCATCTCATTATGTTTGAAATTGTGCTAACTTTCAAACCAAGATGTTGCCATTTTTTTTTTTTTTTGATTCAGACAACAAGATCTGTCTTTACCATAAGCAAACACATACAAAAAAAAAAAAAACAGTAAGGGTTTTAAAATTGTAAAACTAAACAAAGGAAACAATCACTCCCTAGGTTGCCCTTGTATGTTTCAGCCTGAAGTGTATTTTTGCAACGAAGCAAGAACCTCTGGACATATAATGAAAAGACTGATAGACACTTAACTCTACCAGCTCTGGCGGGTACGGCCATAATTCACTTCATAATACAAATTGATAAATAGTCCAGAGGGGTTCCTGCATTGGTGTTATTGAGTGTCTTGTGAAAAGTTCTAGTTTTAGGCTATGAAACTGCAAAATGAAACTGAGTGATTCTCTTTAGAATAGATTCTGAACCAGGTCCCTCAATTACAGTGGTGATATCCTTATGGAAGGTTCTATGGATTGAGTTTTGTTCCCCCAAAATATGTGTTGTAAATCCTAACCTCTGCCTGTGGTTATAATCCCATTTGTGAATGGGTTGTTTGTTATGTTAAAGAGGCAGGATTAGGCTATGTCAATGAAGATTTGGTTATGCTTAGAATGTTAATGAGGCTGGATTATGATGTATTTTGAGTCAATCCCTTTATTTTATTTTATTTTTGTGCTTTAGATGAAGTTTTATAGAACAAACTAACTTCTCAATAAACAGTACACATAATGTTTTATGACTTTGGTTAACAACCCCATGACATGTCAACACTCTCTCTACTCGACCTTGGGTTCCCTATTACCAGCTTTCCTGTCCCCTCCTGCCTTCTACTACTTGCCTCAGGCTGCTGTGCCCCTTTAGTCTAGTTGTGTCCTATGGGCCTGTCTAATCTTTGGCTAAAAGGTGAGCCTCAGAAGTGACTTCATTACTGAGCTAAAAGGGTGTATGGGGGCCATACTCTCAGGGTTTCTCCAGTCTCTGTCAGACCCATAAATCTGGTTTTGTTTTGAGTTAGAATTTTGTTCTACATTTTTTTCTCCAGCTCTGTCCAGGACCCTCTATTGTGATCCCTGTCAGAGCATCATTGGTGGTAGCTGGGCACCATCTATCTGTACTGGACTCAGTCTGGTGGAGGCTGTGGTAATTGTGGTCCATTAATCCTTTGGACTAATCTTTCCCTTGTGTCTTTGTTTTCTTCATTTTCCCTGACTCTTGAAGGAGTAAGACCAGTGGAGTATCTTAGCTCACAGGCTTTTAAGACCCCAGACACTACTCACCAAAGTAGAATGCAGAACATTTTCTTTATAAACTATGTTATGCTAATTGAACTAGATGTTACCTGAGACTATGGTCCCCACAGCCCTCAGTCCAGTAAATCAGTCCCTCAGGAAGTTTGGATTTGTCCGTAAAGCTTCCATGACCTTACCCGGAACAGACTGTGCTGGCTTCCCAGAGATTAGACCTTTGTTGGATTTGTCCAGGGGAGTTCCTGGAATGGGTTGTTTATGGCATGTACTGGGGCCAACAAGGTGAGCCAAGGGTCAGTGCAGGGCAGGTTCCAGTAGGCCATGCTTGTGCTGCTCAAGAGTGCAATGTTTGGCACACAGTGCAGATAGGCAGGAGGGAGGGGGAGGGGGAGATTGTGATGTGTGGAGCTATTTGGGTATGAGAAAGAAGAGAGAGAGGAGAGAGAATCAGGAGGAAAAAAATGTGCCGAGAGAGACTGCCATTAGAGCAGAGAGAGGAGAAACTGAGAAATGAAGAAAAACAAAAAGGAAAAATGAAATAAAAATAAATAAAATAATAAAAAAAAAAATGCCCCCAGGGATCCCTCCAGCAGTACAGCCCAGCTAGAATGGGTGGAAATGCTACACAGCACCAGGTATTCAGGAGACAGGAGAAGAAGGTAAGTTGAAAGAGATGAGAAACCAAGAAATGAAGAAAAATAAAAAGGAAAAAAGAAAGAAAATAAACAAACAAAAAATAAAAAATTAAAATCTCCCAGGGGTCCCACCAGTGTGTTGGTGCCCACCAAGGAAACTCTTCCTCAGCCAAGTGGCACTTCATATCCTGTCAAGAAGCAGCAAAGATGGCATACGGTGTCAGGTGTGCAGAAGAAAGGAGGGGAGGAGGTGAGAGGCAGGGAAGAAACCAAAAGAGATCAAAAAAAGTAACACCAGCAACAAAGGAATGGCACCGAAGAAGCTGGCCAAGTGTGGGCACGGTGAATCTGTGCAGCACGGAACCATGCCTCCCATGCCGCAGTCACGGCCCGCCAAGATGCAGAGGATTGGCCTGCCCAGGAAGCGGCAAAGGCCAAGCAGGGGAGGCAGGGTGAGGGGTGGGAAAGCATGTATCACTGGTTACCAGGTGCTCTGTCTCCTTCTGGGAGCTCCATGAAACTGCTTTCCTGTACTCCCTGTCCACTGATCTCTGACAGTAGTCCAAGATGGATCCATGTTGGGTTAACTGATAGGGGACCTCCGCTAATAACTCTCCTCACTCTGTGTTCTCTGTCAGTTTCTTATTCCCTTCAGTGCTTGGTTGAGTTCCTTATCTCTTCATTTGATGTTTAAAGTTCCAGGATTGATGTTTGTCTCTGTTTTACTTAGTTTTTTGGGTGTTTGCTGTGGAGAGACGGCATGATGCTTCTGTCTATAGTACCATGTTGGCTCCACCTGATGTTCCCAATTTTTATTTTCTTCTTTGAAGTTAACTTTTACTCATGCAAGACTTTGTAGTTTAAATGTTGCTTTCTCAATATAGAGGAATTCAGAGCAAAGAGTATAAACTCTCCTTCGGAGGGAAAGGTGGAAGAGAGGGCTAAGCATATCTGACAGCTCTCAAGTCAATTAACAGATAGAATACAAAAATACTAACTAGATCTGTAGTTTTATCTTTTTTGGATATTAATCCCCCTCCTTCTTAAATGAGCAGTCCAGACTGGGAAATCGATGTAATCACATTAAGCTTAACATTTTATAATTTATCTCCTAAAATTCTACCGTCCAGGCCACCCACAATTTGTGAGAACTTTTAGCAGTTTGTCCTATTGATCTGTTATTTTACTATCCAGAGGAGCTTGCTTTAATCTCCATGCATCACAAATTCCCTGTGCATTCCTTATTCAAGATTACTTACAAAAATGCTAAGTAAGACCAGCTTTATCTGTGTTAATGGAAAAGTTGCACAAATCATCACAAAGAGGAGGTAATCCATAAACCATTTGTATATGATTTTAGAAGTTATTATGTAAATTACATTCTACTGCAAAATTATCATTCTAATACAATTTGTTTAGGAGGATATTTAAATTAGTTCGCTGTCCCTTGTTATACACAACCGAAGGGGAATGAGTCAGCGTGTAAGTCTACCTCAGTGAGGAGGAAATTGGGGAACTAAAAATGTGCTGAGGAAAATAAAGCACAATAGATAATAGACTAGTGGTTGCACAAAGAAAGCTCTTGTATCAATTATTGAATTAGTAATATGAAGTTTAGATAGCAGCAAAAGAAGGCATTCTTTTTGTAGAATTTCTTGTCATTTTTATATCTCACAAATACCACTATTTGCAGCATCCCAAAATGAAATAATTTTTCCTACCGTTCTTAAAAACATGTTTTGCACACTAAATTCCTTTTCTGATTTTTTAAAGTTCTGTACACTCTTAAAGGAGCACTGCTGGTGCAGTGGTCAACGCACTCGGCTGCTAACCAGACATTTGGCGGTTTGAATCCACCAGTCGCTCCGTAGGAGAAAGATGTGGTAGTCTGATTTTGTAAACAATTACAGCCTTGGAAACCCTTTGGCGACAGTTCTACTCTGTCTTATATGGTTACTGTGAGTCAGAATCTGCTTGAAAGCAGGGGGTGGGGGGTACGGGAATACTGAGGCTCACTTGGTCTGAAGTAAATAAAAATACACTTGGGCTTCAGAGAGATGACAGTAAAAATCAAAGTGCAATCACACATCGTGAAGGAAAAATTTACAAAGAAACAAACATATGACCTCAGTTTTTATACACTCACAAGCAAATTCTGAAACGTTTCTTCATTCTGCAGTAATACACTAATATCTCTGCGAAAGCTGTATCAACATCAGCAACGCTTCTCCAAAACTTGATCCGTCTTCTCTCCACCACCTCTAAACTTCTACACCACTTCACTTCTAAATATGATCTCATCTCACCTATCTTAAACATTAAAACAAAACAGAACAACAATAAAAATCTACCAAAACCAAGGGCAAAAAAACCCTAAAAGTAGCCTTTCTTAACTCTCTGTCTCCATGAGGTATGATGTTTCTCTCCTCCTCCTATACTGTCAATCTTCTTTTAAGAATGCACTCCGCATTAATGCATTTATACATCGACCTGAAAACAAAAAACCCAAACCAGGTACTTGCAAGTCAATTCTGATTCATGGCTATCCCACGCGCCTCAGAGTAGAACTGTGCCCCATAGGTGTTTAATGGCTGTGACCTTTCAGAAGCAGATAGCCAGGCCTTTCTTTTGAGGCACCTGTGTGGCTTTGAAGCTCCAATCTCTTGGTTAAGGTGCCAAGCCTTTAACTGTTTGCACCACCCAGTGACTAATAAATTGTTTACAATTACACTTTTTTTTTTGTCTCTAACGGCTTAATGAACTTTCAGAATCTTGGGGGAAATGTATGTGATTTAATTATTCTATACCTCTAGTTGGAGCCCCGGTGGCATAGTGGTTAAGAGCACTGCTGCTGACCGAAATGTCAGCAGTTCAAATCCAGCAGCCACTCCTTGGAAACCCTATAGGGCAGTTTTATTCTGTCCTACAAGGGCGCTATGGGTCAGAATCAAGTCGACGGCACCTAACAACAACAATAACATACCTCCAGTAAGTAGCACAATCACTAAAATGTAACTCAAAAACAGTAAATATTTGCCACAGAATAAATGACTCCTTTTGATGGTAGACAAGTAAATATATATTTTACACTATTGCAAACGGGCAAATGATTTGAAGAGAAGCCCCATAAATAATCAGTACAAATGACCATCGGAAGTATAAAAATAGTTTGAACACCACCAAGAGTCAAATAGTGCAAAATTTAGAAACTGAAATCCTAGTTTGCTCAACATAATTTAGACAATGTTTAAGTCAAAACAACAGCGTATGTTATTTACTCCACTTTAGCCTCTAATACTTCATTTCTTTTAAATTGTCATGAGTAATTTGGCTTAAAACAGCTGACAAAAGTTTTGGGAGTGATAACAAGTTTATATGCATGTACACACACACACTCTCGCATTATATGACTAAGCTCATGATGTTGTTTTGTCTCAATATTGGTGATATTGAATTTTGTCCTGTGGTTAAAATAATGTCTACCAAATTCCTTCACTTTAAAGTTAGTTGTGATTTGTACTTTGTCATTTGTCAGAAGCTATTCTGAGACTATGTAAATAACCCATTTCTTAACAATAGTTTATATATTCATTTTAGCGTGTTCTTGCTGTTGTTAGCTGCCTTCGAGTTGATTCTGACTCAGAGCATCCCTATGTACGACAGAAGGAAACACTGCCTGGTGCCGCACCATCCTCACAATCATTTCTATGCTTAAGCTTATCGTTGCAGCCACTGCGTCAATCCATCTTATTGAGTGTCTTCCTCTCTTTTGCTGACCTTATACTTTACCAAGCATGCTGTCCTTTTCCAGGGACTGGTCCCTCCTGATAACATGTCCAAAGTACTTGGGACAAAATCTTGCCATCTTTGCTTCTAAGGGGCATGCTGGCTGTACGTCTACTAAGACAGATTTGTTCATTCTTCTGACAGACCATGGTGTATTCAATATTCTTCACCAAAACCATAATTCCAAGGCTTCGATTATTCTTCGGTCTTCCTTATTCCTTGTTCATAAAGTGCAGAGCGACAACTCAATTCAAACACTCAATGATGCATTCTATTAGTGAAAGAAACATTTTATCAAGAAAAAATTCAAAGCAAAAAATAGGGTCAAAAGCATTCTTGCCTGTGCTTCAGCCCTGTCAATCTATGTAAATATAGCCTGCTGGGAATATGACTGGAGTCGCAATGCATTACGGATTAATTTGGGGGAGAAAGAGTACTGAGTCTTTTAATCCATAATGATAGTGTATCTTTACATTTGTTAATTTCTTCCTTGTATTTTTTTTCCTTAGCACTATTTTGTAGTTTTCAGAACGCTCACATGCCCTGTTATGTTACCTAGTGCTGTTTAAAATAAAATAGATTTTTCTTTTATTCTCAATTGTTTGTCAGTTGAGATTGTCAGTCTTCCTGCATTTAGCATTTCATCCTGCTAACCTCTTTTGCATAAATTCTGCTTTCTCTCCGACCCATGTTAGAATATACTTCTGAAATTGCACCAGAGAAAATTACTTCTAATACATATCCCAGAGGTATTTTATTTAGCTATATCCCACCCCCCACCCCAAAAAAACACCCTGGAAGCCTCATGGTTCCTCCCCTACTAGAAATTGAAGTGTGCAGACTCAGCACATCAACAATAAAGATTTATTTTAACCATCTATTATGGATTGAATTGTGTCCCCCAAAATATGTATGTAAGTCCTGGCCCCTGTACCTTTGGATGTAATCCAGTTAGGAATTAGGCTTTATTTTTTCTTTTTTATATAAGTAAGGCAATACCAGAGTAGAGTGGGTCCTAAATTTAATAATCTCTGAATTATGAAAAGAGCAGAACAGACAGAGAGACACACACAAGGGGAAGACAAACACCTGTCTACAAGCAAAAGGATTGCTGAATGTCACCAGAAATAAGGAAGGAAACTCACAGAAGGAATTGACAAGGCCAAGGTTCTGATACAGACTTTTAGCTTCCTGAACTGTGAGGAAATAAATATCTGTTCTTTAAAGCCACCCACTTCTGGTGTTTCTGTTAGGGTAGAGCTATATAACTAAGAATTATTTCAATAGGTAACTAGGGCACAATCTACAGGAATTTCATAAAACTTGATTCAGAATCTTATCCCAGATTATCATTTTACTGTTTTTTGAGTTTTTTTTGATTAGATATAATTTCAGTTTTATATTCTATATATTTAAATAATAATTTTTAAAACTTTTAACTTAAGAAATTATGTTCTATCCTTTACAGACATGTGCGGTGAGCCAAGATGAAAAATGCATTTCTGCGGGGCTACAGCTGTCAGCAAACAATTGACATTACCCAGTGATGAGATCACAAGCTTTTATTACTTACACAATGATCAAGACAAAGACAAATTGGGCAAGATTCATCACGGGTTTGATGTTCCTCAGACCCTTGTCTCGTGGTGAGTTAACAAGGGAAATTTCCTCTACACATATCCCAGGCTGCATCGTAGGCAGAACGCGGAAGGACTAAGGGACGAAGGTGTTGTATATCTTAAACTACAGAGCAATAAGCGCTGGAGTGCGTGGAGAAAGGGAAAGAGCGGTAAGAAGAAGGGGTCTTTGTTCATCTACAGCTGGCCTGACCGTCCTCTTACTAAGCTTTGTTCAAATTCAAACAGTATAGCCATCCTGTGACCAAGGGGCATGACCAGAAAGGATATTCCTTCCCCTTTAGCTACAATATTAATTTCTTAAGTCTGCACTTTCCAATCAATGATACAGTGGGTTAAAAGTCACCAGGAGATACTGCTTTCCCTGAGCTGCACACTTAGTACAATTAAGTAGTCGGGAAGATTGTGGGAAGTAAAACTCAAGCTGGGAGAACAATTTCCTTCAGTATGATTTCAAGTGTTAGTATCATTGTGTTCAATTCAATAAAATGCGATACACACACTCATAGATGTATATGTATACATATATGTATACATACGTGTATATGTGTGTGCATGTAGAATTCCTGGGTGGTGCTAACACTTAGCACATTCACCTGGAACTGAAAGATTGGAGGTTAGAGTCCACCCTGAAGTGCCTCAGAAGAAGGCCTCGAGATCTACTTTCAAAAAATCAGTCACTGAAAACCATACGGAGCACAGTTCTACTCTGACACACGTGAGCTCGCCATGAGTCAAAGTCGACTCAGTGACAACAGGTTTTCTGTATATGTGTATATAAAATCAGACAGTGTTAAAAATATAAAACTTGAGAAGGAATATTTCACTTTATTCTCAAAGACAGCTTTTTGGGTAGTGTTATAAAGCAGAGGTTTTACTAAGGGGGAAGTGGAGGCGGGCCTTCACAAAGGGCAGCTGAGTAGATTTCACACAGCAGATCCTGTATGTCTTCTAAGTAAGAAACAAATGTTCCAATTTTTCCTGAGAATAACATTAGAAGCAATATGTGCATAGAGGTAAGTTGCAAAGTTGTTACTTTCGATTCAAACATAACATTGCACTTACTTGGCAAATGATACGTGAAGATGGTCCTGCCAAGAAAATTGGCATACGTTTACTAGAGACATTTTTGAAATGCTTATCAAGTGAAAGCTTTGCATTTGATGAACAAATTATCCCGTGCATTGAAAATCATGGAATATTTAAGTAAACTGTTAACTATTTTAAATGAGTATTATTCAATTACTGATAATTATAGATATATAGATATGAATGGGATTTTATGAATATTATATTTTTACTGTAATTTACATCTCACTGGTCAGATAAAAAGAAAATTCTTACTACTGATTAATTCATCTACTTAAATTAGAACTAAGAAATATGGTCTATCTGCATTTCATATTGCACTTACTCATAATTTATTAGATTGACAATATTTTAGTGGAAACTCTCCACTGCTATTCTCTATAATGTGTAGGGAAGTGAACATTCATCAATCTTAAAAAGAACATAAGGAGAAATTAGAAAGAATAATAACATTTTCATAAATTATATAACAAAGCTCCATATTAATGCTAAAAAAGAAAATGGAATAGGAATGTAAGATTCTGTTTCAGTAAATAATTTATTTCTTGGTAAAGGCATTAAAAATAGAAAAAAAGTCTAGTTCAAACAAACTCATTATCAATGCATTCGTGATTTATTTTGTCAGAGGGAAATTTCCTACTTAATGCAATAGTTTTTCTTTTCTAAGTAACTATGAAGTTTACTTAACTTCTACACTTAATCTGTTCTAATTCAGTTTTAATATATATTTACAAGTATAATTATTTTTAATGTTTTTCCCCTAAGGGTAAATAAAAAAAATAATTTAATTCCGAGAAGCAGAAATTTGTCCTCCAAGCAAATTAATCTGCTTACGTAACAGAATTTATAATACATTTTACTTTGAAATACACAAATGGACTTATTTCCCAATTTCCCTTTTCTTAAATTATAAATGTTCCTTCCACAAATATGAATACTGCAGCTAAGAAGGAAATTATACCCAAAGTCTATGGAGCTTTTCATGATGCATTTTCCATCTGTATCTGGATTCGTGTTGACTACTATGCAGAAAATGTCCTTGTTTGACATGCCATCAGTGGAGTCACAGCACTATCTTGTACAAATTTCATTACCTGAATTCTAGATAAGTTGTATGAATATTATAAAATAGACTACAAGTTGTTCCAATACTTATTTTTGCATTATTTTAATCTTAAACTATGGTTTTATTTATGAGAACTTAAAAACTGTAATTTATTCAAATAGCAATTAAGTGTCACATATTCAAACACCGTATACTCTTCTTAAGTATAATATTACTGAACAACATTCAGAAATCAGTGGTAATAGATTATTACGATTAAAACGCTATGCTTTTTCCTGTTATGCAATTTGCTTTTTGTCTTAGGCAGATTTCTAAGGTGACCCCCATGATCTTTGCCCCTTGGTGTTACTCCCAAGAACCGTGTGGGGTAGTTCTACCCTGTCCTATAGGGTTGCTATGAGTTGGAATTGACTCGATGGCAATGGGTTTGGTTTTGTTTGGTTAGTCACAAGATTATGCAACCTAATATGACAAATAAGATTTTGCAGATGTAATTAAAGTTATTAATCATTTGACCTTAAGATAGGGAGATTAGCTGTGTGAAGCTACTAATTTAGTCACATCAAACCCTTTCAAAGCCGCAAGTTTTCTCCAGCTGATTGCAGAAGAAGAGAGAGATTCAAAAGACGAGGCAGATTTGGCAGATGGAGGTTTCAGCTGCAAAAGTGAGCAAGCCACAAAGCAAGGACCTAAAGAGTGGCCTCTAGGAGCTGAACTCAATCCCCAGCTGACAGCCAACAAAACAGGGACTTCAATTCTGTAACAGCAAAGAAGTGAATTGTGCCAGTAACAGGAATGAGCTTGAAAGAGTTCATTTATCTGCAGATGAGAACACAGCTAAGTTTCCATCTGAGCAGAGAATCCAACCACACCATTGTAGATAAGGAATGCTGTTTTAAGCCACTAAGACTGGTGATTTATTATTCAGCAATAGAAAATCAATACACCTTTAATAGAATTACTTATTTTTCTCAAAGTGGTTGACAGAATATTTGACATTCTACCGTATTAACTCATACATATTTTGTGTACATTGCTTATGATTTAATCTTTTAAAATTTGTTTCATAATCAAATAATCACCTGCCACTATCAGTGGAAATTTATGCCTCCAAATTTCTTTTCTTTTTTGGTAAATTTTTCTAATAATGGCGTTTTTGGTAAAAGTTTACACAGCAAGTTAGGTTCCCATTTGACAAATTTCCACACAAATTGTTCAGTGACGTTAGTTACATTTTTTACAATGTGTCAACATTCTCTTTAATTGTGTTCTGTTTGTTCCCTTTATAGTGTTCTAGTTTCCCTGCTCCCTTATCTTCTCATCTTTCTTTTGAGTAATAGTTGACTGTGTGGTCTCATACTGATGGCTTTTAAGTACAGCACAGATCTTATGAGTAATATTCTTTATTTTTGTACCACTCTGCTGTTTTGCTAAAAGGTGATCTCAGGGGATAGGCTTGGTTCTAGGTTTCAAGAGTATCTCCGGGTGGTAGTCTCAGGGAGTCCTCTGTTCGCTACTGTTCCAGTTTGTCTTTTCTTTGTTGTTGTTTTTTTTTAAGAATTTGAGCTCTGCTCCACATTTTTCTCCCATTTTATCCGGGACTATTTTATCTATTTTGTATTTTGTTGCTTGAGCTTTTGCTGTCTTATCCAAGAATCCATTGTTGAAAAGTAGGTCCTGAAGCATTACCCCTATTTTTTTCTAAGAGTTTTATGATTTTAGTTCTTATATTCAGATCCTTGATACATGTTGTATATGTATATGGTGTGAGTTACGTGTCCAACTTCATTCTTTTGCATGTGGAAATCTGGTTATGCCAGCAGCATTTTTTAAAGAGAGACTATTCTTGCCCCATTGAATTGACTAGGCATCCTTGTCAAAAATCAATTCAATATAAGTTGTATGAGTTTGTGTCTGGATTCTTGGTGTTATTTTATCAAGCTATATGTCTATTCTTAACACCAGTTGTTGTTGTTAGGGGCCGTCAAGTCTGTTCTGATTCATAGCGACCCTATGTACAATGGAACAAAACACTGCCCAGTCCTGCGCCAGCCTTATGATCTTTGTTATACTTGAGCCCGTTATACTTTGTTATACTTGCAGCCACTCTGTCTATCCATCTCACTGTTTGGATTACTGTGGCTTTGTAATATGCTTTGAAATCAGGAAATGTGAAGTCTCTTTGTTCTCATTTTTTAAAGATCATTTTGATTATTCAGGGCCCCTTGCAATTCCACATATATTTAAGAATTGGCTTTTCCATTTATTCAAAGAAGGCTGTTGGGATTTTGATAGGATTGCATTGAATCTACAGATAATTTAAGGTAGTATTGAAATCTTAATGAAATGAAGTCTTCCAATGCATGAACACAGGATATCTTTTCATTTATTGTTTTTTAACTTTCTTCTGCAATGTTTGATAGTTTTCAGTGAACAAGTCTTTCACCTCCTTGGATAAATTTATTCCTAAGTATTTTATTCTTCTTCATGCTATTGTAAATGGAATTGCTTTCTTAATTTCCTTTTTTACTTTCTCATTACTGGTATATAGAAATTCAACTGGTTTTTGTGTGTTGACTTGTATCATTTAAACTTTGCTGAATTTATGTATTAACTCTAACAGTTTTTTGTTTACTTGTTTTTTTGAGGGTGTACTGTATATTCTTTAGTGTTTTCTGCATATAAGATCATGTCTGCCAACAGAATTAATTTTACTTCTTTCTTTCCAATTTGGATGTATTTTATTTATTTTTTTGTCTGATTTCTCTGGCTAGAACTTCTAGTACTATATGGAATAGAAGTGGTTAAACTGAGCGTTCTTGTCTTCTTGCTGATATTAGCAGAAAGATTTTCAGTTTTTCACCATTGAGTATCATGTTAGGTGAGGGTTTTTCACATAGGGCTTTATCATGTTCAGGAAATTTCTTTTTTATTCCTAGTTTATTGAATTTTTAAATCATGAAATGATACCAGATTTTGTCAAATACTGGTTCTGCATCAATTGAGATGATGGTGTGTACTTTTTGCCATTATTTTATTAATTTGCTGTATTATATTGTTTGATTTTCATATGTTGAACCACCCTTCCATTTCTAGGATAAATCCCACTTAGTAATATTGTGTAATCTTGTAACATGCTTCTGAATTTGGTTTGTTAATATTTTGTTGAGAATTTTTGAATCTATATTCATAGAGGATATTGGCTAGTAGTTTTCTTCTCTTGTCATGTCTTTTGTCTGGCTTTAGTATCAAGTTAATGTTGGCCTCACAAAATGAGTTAGGAAGTGTACCCTTATTTTCTATTTGTTGGAAGAGTTTGACAAGGATTGATGTTACTGTGTTTTTGATTTCTATTATTTCCATGTGGTCCCTTCTTATAATGTCCATAACTTACTGAAATTATCCAACTGATTTCACATTGCCTGTTGTCTTTCTCTACACAGTAGATCTGGATCTTTTTCTTACGCTTTTTGCATAGCTGCTGTTCTTCATCCCCAGGTCTTTTCTATATTTTTTGTGAGTGCTCTATGGGGTTTATAGAGAAAGAGTCTGTGGAAAGGTGAACACTCTCCCCCATTCTTTGTTGTCACTGGAGGTTTAAATATGTTCCGCCAACCTTCACTCAGCCTTGTCTTATTAACTACATTGGCTGAACTACACTTACCAGTTGTATCTACACCACTTGAACACTTGTTGGCAATTTCTTCTTTACTGCAGGCTCCACCACCGTTTCTCTTTAGATATTACACTAATTGGATAGTCTGGGATCTAAGCACTTTGAAGTTAGTCTGGCTCTTTATTGTTGGACATGGGACAGTGATGTTCCTATCAGCCCTCTACATTGCTAGATAGAAGCCAGAACTCATTTTACCTTTAAAAATTATAGATTATTTTTTGTCTGGTATCTTTAGTTTATTATTATGTTTCTGAGATCCATTTATGTTATTGTGCATTAATTCATTCTCATTACTATATTACACTTCATACTGGGAATATACAATGTTTTATTCATTCTTATAGTTGCTTCTAGTTTGAGGCCTTTATCTTACAGTCATATTTGACTTATTAAATTATATGCATCGTGAATAACCTGAATTAAGGATACTTTCCACAACACTATTTCTTAATACGATTACATCTGCTGGATAACAGAAACTGAGGAACAGAAGAATAGCAGATTTATTACACAATAGATTACCATAATCTTGAACCATCACTTAAGGGACAGCACACAAAATGGGAATCCAATGAAAATTATTTTCAAGAATTTAAAAATGATAAATTCTGATAAAATGTTATTCCACTGAGTTTGAAGGCTGCCTTTTTGCTACATCAGTTACCAATTGACTAATAAACTTTCCTACTAGACCATAATCTACATGGAGATCATGTTGTATTTTATTTTTACCATATTACCATCAGAATCTATAATATTTTATGAAACACTGTATTTTCCCAAAAAATATTTGCCTGAAAAAATTATATGGGCAAAATAATTAAGAAAAATTAATCTAGGAGCAACCAAAAATCTTTCGTGTTTTAAGAATTATGACTTATTAAATTGAGGTAACAGTAACTGTTACTGAACAAGTCACTAACACAATTTTCATTTTCCTAATTTAAGAGATGTAAGTCGGCTACCCAAAGAGAACAGTTTGCCTCTGATTTGTGAGTTTATCAACTGAAGGATAGGTATAACATATAAAATATAATTAACCATATTTTTATATTATGAACATGTTATACTCTAACAAAGCAAAAATAAAGAATATGCCTTCAAAGTCTGCTCAATCAATTCTCAATGCATGGCTAGTTGAAAATAATCCTCAGAAAAAAAAAAGTAGGAAAAAATGGAAGTTAAGAAAGCAAAGTGGCCATTTATAGTTTACCTTTTATCTAGTTTGTCTTAATGTTCTATTAGTGCTCTTAGAAGAAAAGGTCATGTATCAAAGCACTTTTTTTAATTAATAGAGCCTAGAAAGCACGTGATATTTTATGAGCTAAGTTGGCCCTATTCACTAGAGTAAACAATTAGGAAAAAAGTTCATTACAGTTTTGTACGACAGTATATCAACTGGTCTGTAATGTAACTGCGTTTCTAAAATACATAGCCTCAGGGAACAATTTTTGTATTAGATTACCATGGCTTATTATATTAAATATGTCATGGAAAATAATCAACAGTTTTGTTCACAGTGACACATCATAATAAGGTATAAAAATAAAAGTCATTTAACCTAACACAGCATAGAAGACAGGTAACTTAATAATGTGCATTGTCTGAGTTTTGCATTCTAAAGTAAAAAAGCAAGGGACTAACAAGTTTGTATCCTACTTTTAGGTGGTAGAATCAAATGTAAAATCAAAGACAAATACATTACTAAACTATATATGAAACCTCTTTGATAAAATATTGGGCACTTATTTGATGTAATTTTATCACTTAAAGATTCTACTGTAGGGTTTAGCTTTATTTCAAGAATATTTTAGGTGTTACAATTCAAGTAGTAGAGTTGTGTGTGTGTATGTTTAATCTCCCCCAAATTCTTCTTTTGAGAAAACAAAGTAATTAGGTTGCTAATGGAAACATAATCCACAGATAGTATCATCAGTAAATTTAGGTGACAGGAAATCCTCATGAAACCCAGAATCACCTGACAGGAACAGAGTGGATTAGCAGAAAGGTAAAAATAGCAGGAAGTAAAGTGGGATTAATGATGAGTACATATTCCTCAAAAACTAAAATTATTGATAGTAAATCATAGGGTTATTCAACAGAGACAACATGAACTTGTTTGAAAAAGTGCATGAAATAACATGAAAAAAATTGATTAACCTTGGGAAGTTCTCATCAATTCCTTCATATTGGGAAATGGAGGTCAGGATATTCACGATAAAATACTGGGGTCTAGCGCTCAAGGATCTCAGTAATATCCAGAAGAATAATCTGTGAGAGAAGATCAAGACCTCATCTTGACATACAATTGACAAAAGAAAAAGACCATTTTTTAAAAGGAAACAAATTCGACAGAGAAACAGCCAAAGAATAAAGATTATTCTGACAAAATAACAGGAACCAGATTTACCCTCTTATCTGAAAAACACAAAACATAGGAGAAAACGCAAAATCAGTTTTAAAGACATTGAACATCAAGTGATGAAGGAGAATGGTCCCAGAGAGAGAGGAAGTAAATAAACTGAACCTCACAACTGTCCCAGGTAACTACCATGAGAAAGTTTCCAGGCTACTGTGCAAGGAGAGAAAGCCTAAGTCAAGGCCAGTGGCTTCCCTGAGTCGGAGCTGGGAGTTCAAGGACGCCAAGGCAGCTAGAGTTCATAGAGCAGCATGCCAGAGAGGAGAGGCCTGAACGGAGAGAGTATTGCAGGGAATTTCAGAGATCCCACCTCTATACTTCAGCTGATGAATACATTCATGAGAGGAAATAGTCAAGTCTGGGGAAATATCCCCTCAAAAAGATTGGTGGTAAAAGTCCCTCGGGATCACATAAGTCTGAAAATAATTCCAGATCCCACCAACTAGATTGGAAAAACTCATAATTTGAGAACTGAGTACTCAAAACAGTAATGACTAAGTGTTGGTAAAAGTTAGACCCAGAATTAACAGTGATAGCCCTGGGGATGCAGTAGTTAAGTGATAATGCTGCTAACCAAAAGGTTGGCAGTTCAAATCCACCAGCCGTTCCTTGGAAAGCCTATGGGGCAGTTCTACTCTGTCAACTCAAAGGCAAAGAGTATACAGGGGTCCTAAATATCAAACCTTAAAAGCAAGCCTTGAATGGATCAAACTGTTTATAAATAACTTAATTTTATACAGAAAAAGAGCTCAAGAATATTTGTTTCAACATAAAAAACAAAGAAACAAGGCAAAATTCTCAATATCTGGAATCAAATAAAAAATTTGCAGGCATGCAAGGTAGCATTAAAAAATTATGATTCATAATAAAGAAAACAATTCAATTAGTCAAAACAAAACCAAAGTTAACATGGATGAGATAATGTAATTAATAAGCAAGGACATTAACAGTTTTGTTTTGCATTTTATAAGTTTAAGAACAGAGAGGAAAGATTAAATTTGTTTAGTGGTGATACGGAGATTTAGGAATATAGATACTATAGAGTCACTATAAGTCGGAATTGACTCGACAGCAACAGTTTTTTTTTTTTTTTGATACGATTAATCAGCAATGAAAACCAGAATGTCTAAGATGTAAAATGTGTATAATGGGGTTAATAGTAAATGTAAAGACATACCAGTGAGAACTCCAAAATAAAACACAGAGAGTAAAAGACTAAGATAAAAATGAAAAAAGCACCAATGACCCTTAATACAATACTAAACAGCATAAAATATTGCAGCAAAAATGAGGTGAAGGCAGTGGAAATAAAGGCTGAAAAATTTCAAAATTAGATGACAAATATAATTCCACAGATACAAGAAACTCAGTGAATCCTTAACACAAGAAATATATACATATATGTGTGTGTGTGTGTGTGTGTGTGTGTGTGTGTGTGTGTGTGTGTGTGTGTGTGTGTGTGCATCAAACCAAACAAACCAAACCTGTTGTCACTGAGTCAATTCCGACTCACAGCGACCGTACAGGACAGAGTAGAACTGCCCCATAGAGTTTTCAAGGAGCGCTTGGTGGATTCCAACTGCCAACATTTTTTTCTGGTTAGCAGCCGTAGCACTTCACCACTACGCCACCAAGGTTTCCAAAAGATACCGTAAGTATGGTAAAAGAGAAATCCATAAATTGTAACATTCCATAGAAATACACGATGTTACTTTATTATTTTTTTTCCAAACTAGTCAATAGTATAAAAAAATACTGGGAGGAAGAGGAAGACATATTGGTAGAAAGAATTAAAAGACATAATTTATTACTGCTATACATTGTGACTATAAAACTAGAGAAAATCTTTGTCTCTGTAATACTAGAATTACAACCAGAAAAGCCAGATCAGGGAGGGTGAAGAAATTGTGAATTTAATACAAAAGAAGGCTTTTTAATCCTCATTTTAAAAATTGTTGAATAAAATTATTTTCTCGGTTCTATGTTTCATTAAAATATAAAATGGTCATATTATTTAAGATATTAATTTAGTACTGGTCAGTCAAGTGTTATCCTTCTGAAGCACGCAGGTGGTTATTCCTCAATTTCTCATAAGTGGATAGTATTTTCATTTTAAGAATTCATATTGAATAGGTAATGATAATCTTGGTATGTTATTTTAACATTATTTATGATTTTATACTTGTGAAAAAGTAGTAAACTCCCTTGGCACAAACAATAGCACAGTGATTGAAAACATATTTTTAGCTTTAGAACACTGAATAAGATCTTAAATGAAATATTAATTTATAAAATATGAAAATAGAGAAACGGAACAGCATAGAAGTGGTGACGTAGAATACCTTTCCCTCCACCTTTCTCTATCAATAGCTCTTAGTGAACTCTATAGAGCCCACTGGAATGAAATGACCTAAATTTGAACACCTGTGCAAGTAGATAACTGAAAAGGAGAGAATGTTCAGCCCTGTCAAAAGCACAATGAATTTTTAAAACATCAGATTTAATTGTCTTACTTTTAGCAAACACAATTTATTTGGAACTGTCCTTTAAAACACCAGTTTGCTATACAGAAACATAACTTCCTTAAGTCACGTGATTTTTAGTGAAATGAAAGACGGCATTGCCATGAACATTTTTTTGTCATGTTTTTGCTTATGAGTGCCATTAGAAAGACTTTTATTTCAGGATCTCCCATTTCATGCTCCAACATTTATTAATTGTTGTAACATTAACTGGAGGACTGGAGGAAAATACTATTCCTGATTTAGAATTATAACTCCTAATAGTAAAGAAGCATTTTTATTGTTAGCGAAGTCCTTAGTTATTACACTATTCTGCTGTCCTAGAATGAAAGTACAGGGGAAGCATGCCTTAAAAATTGTTCTGAATCAAGAAATGGTTACATTGTTGAGAGCCGGAAAGTTCCTTGCAAATACAGCTACAGTGAAGTAGGTACAACTGCAGAAGAAGAAAACAGTCACACACTGAGAGGGTTTTAAAATACATCAAATGAGATTTTATGGGGTCAACCATGAGATATGAAGCAGTGAGCTCAAATGGAGGGTATAACTTTAAAATGTCATGGGAGTCACACGTGGAAACCCAGTAACACTGAAAGAGGGACTGGAATCAGAAGAAAGAATCAATGATTATTTAACTTATTGGTTCAGAAAACTGGACCAATAATAAGTAAATACAAATTTAAACATGTTATTTTTTTTTAAACTACGTCACTGTCCCCCCACACCTCTGTCGGTTTGTTGTACTGTGGGAGCTTGTGTGTTGCTGTGATGCTGGAAACTATGCCACTGGTATTCAAACGCCAGCAGGGTCACCCATGGTGAACAGGTTTCAGCTGAGCTCCCAGACTAAGGTAGAATAGAAAGGACATGGTGGTCTACTTCTGGAAGGAATTAGCCAGTGAAAACGTTATGAAGAGCAGTGGAATATTGTCTGATACAGTGCTGGAAGAGGAGGCCCTCAGGTTGGAAGGCACTCAAAAGATGACTGGGGAAGAGCTGCCTCCTCAAAGTAGAGTTGACCTTAATGACTTGGAATGAGTCAAGTTTTTGGGACCTTCATTTGCTGTTGTGGCATGACTCAAAATGAGAAGAAACAGCTGCAAATATCCATTAGTAATTGGAACATGGAAAGTACAAATTATGAATGTAGGAAAATTGGAAATTGTCAAAAATGAAATGGAATGCATAAATATTGATATCCTAGGCATTAGTGAGATGAAATGGACTGGTATTGGCCATTTTGAATCGAACAATCGTATGGTTTACTATGCTGAGAATGACAACTTGAAGAGGAATGACATTGCATTCATTGTCAAAAGGAACATTTCAAGATCTATCCTGAAGTACAACACTGTCAATGATAGGATAATATCCATACATCTCAAAGAAGACGAGTTAGTACGACTAGTAAGATTCAAATTTACACACCAAGTACTGATGCCAAAGATGAGGAAACTGAAGATTTTTACCAAATTCTGCAGTCTGAAATTGATCTACTGTGCAATCAGGATGCATTGATAATTACTGGTGATTGAAATGTGAAAGTTGGAGACAAAAAAGAAGGATTGGTAGTTGGAAAAGATGGCCTTGGTAATAGAAATGATGCTGGAAATTGCAAGATAGAATTTTGCAAGACTAACAACTTCTTCATTCCAAATACCTTTTATCAGCAAGATAAACATCAGCTATACATGTGGACCTTGCCAAATGGAATACACAGGAATCAAAATGACTACATCTGTGGAAAGAGATGATGGGAAAGCTCAATATTATCAGTCAGAACAAGGCCAGGGACCAACTGCGGAACAGACCATCAATTGCTCATACACAAGTTCAAGTTGAAACTAAAAAAAATTAGAACAAGTCCACAAAAGCCAAAGTACAACCTTGAGTATGTTGTTCTTCTTAGGTGCTGTCGAGTCCGTTCTGACTCATAGAAACCGTGTGTACAACAGAAGGAAACATTGCCCAGTCCTGCATCATCTTCACAATCATTGTTATGCTTGAACCCATTGTTGTAGCCACAGTATCAATCCATTTTGTTGAGGGTCTTCCTCTTTTTCGCTTGTCCTCTACTTTATCAAGCATGATGTCCTTCTCCAGGGACTGATCCCTCCTGATAACATATCCAAAGTATGTGAAACGTAGTCTCACCATCCTTGCTTCTAAGGAGCATTCTGGTTGTACTTCTTCCAAGACAGATTTGTTCATAAGGAACCTTGAGTATATCCCACCTGAATTTAGAGATCATCTCAAGAACAGATTTGACTCGTTGGACACTAACAACCAAAGACCAGACTAGCTGTGGAATGACATCAAGGACATCATACATGAGAAAAGCAAGAGGTCATTAAAAAGACAGAAAGCAAGAAAAGACCAAAATGGATGTTAGAAGAGATCTGAAACTTGCTCTTCCACATTGAGTAGCTAAAGCCAAAGGAAGTAATGATGAAGTAAAAGAGCTGAATATAAGATTTCAAAGGGCAGCTCGAGAAGACAAAGTAAAGTATTACAATAACATGTGCAAAGAGCTAAAGATAGAAAACCAAAAGGGAAGAACACACTTGGCATTTCTCAAGCTGAAAGAACTGAAGAAGAAATTCAAGCCTCAAGTTGCAATAGTGAAGGATTCTATGGGGAAAATAGTAAACGACGCAGGAAGCATCAAACAAAGATGGAAGGAATACACAGAGTTACTGTACCAAAAGGATTGGTTGACGTTCAAACATTTCAGGACGAAGCATATGATCAGGAACTGATGGTGCTGAAGGAAGAAGTCCAAGTTGCACTGAAGGCATTGGAGTAAAACAAGGCTCCAGGAATTGACTGAATATCAACTGAGATGTTTCAACAAACAGATGCAGTGCTGGAAGTGGTCACTCATCTATGCCAAGAAATTTGGAAGATAGCTACCTGGCCAACCGATTGAAAGAGATCCATAGTTATGCCTATTCCCAAGAAAGGTGATCCAACAGAATGTGGAAACTATGGAATAATATCATTAATATCACATGAATGTAAAATTTTGCTGAAGATCATTCAAAAGTGCCTGTAGCTGTACATCGACAGGAAACTGCCAGATATTCAAGTCAGATTCAGAAGAGAACGTGGAACCAGGGATATCATTGCTGATGTCAGTTGGATCCTGGCAGAAAAGCACAGAATACCAGAAAGTTGTTTTCCTGTATTTTATTGACTATACAAAGCCATTCAACTGTCTGGATCATAACAAATTATGGGAATTCCAGAACACTTAATTGTACTCATGAGGAAAATATACATAGATCAACAGGCAGTTGTTTGAACAGAACAAGGGGATACTGTGTGGTTTAAAGTCAGGAAAGGTGTGTGGTATGGTTGTATCCTTTCACCATACTTATTCAATCTGTATGTGAGCAAATAAGCCAAGAACCTGGACTATATGAAGAACGGAGCATGAAGATTGGAGGAAGACTCATTAACAACCTGTGTTATGTTGATGACACAACCTTGCGTGATGGAAGTGAAGAAGAGTTGAAACACTTACTGATGAAGATCAAAGACTACAGCCTTCAGAATGGAATACACCTCAACATAAAGAAACACAAATCCTCACAACTGGACCAATAAGCAACATCATGATAAACAGAGAAAGGATTGAAGTGGTCAAGGATTTCATTTTACTTGGATCCACAATCAATGCCCATGGAAGCAGCAGTCAAGAAATCAAAGGATGCATTGCATTGGGCAAATCTGCTGCAAAAGACCTCTTTAAAGTGTTGAAAATTAAAGATGTCACCTTGAAGACTAAGGTGCACCTTACCCAAGCCAAGGCGTTTTCAATTACCTCATATGTATGCGAAACCTGGATGATGTGTAAGGAAGATCAAAGAAGAATTGACGGCTTTGAATTGTGGTGCTGGCATATAATATTGAATATACCATGGACTGCTAAAAGAATGAACAAATTTGTCTTGGAAGATGTACAACCAGAATGCTCCTTAGAAGCAAAAATGATGAGACTACATCTCACGTACTTTGGATACGTTATCTGGAGTGATCAATTCCTGGAGAAGGACATCGTGCTTGGTAAATTAGATGGTCAGCAAAAAAGAGGAAGACTCTCAACAAGATGAGATGACACAGTGGCTGCAACAATGTGTTGAAGCATAACAACAATTGTGAGGATGATGCAGGACCAGGCAGTGTTTTGTTCTGTTGTACATAGGGTTACTGGAGTCAGAACTGACTCAACAGTACCTAAGAACAACAACATCAGTTTCCAATATAACAAGAGAATAAGAAAGTGCACACTAATCAGAGTTAACATAAACATTTCCTACATTATAAGTAATTTTCAAAAGAACTTATGATAAATTGAATCTTATAATTAAGCTTTTTATAATTTCACTGTGGATCTATATATATGAATTTATATACATCATAGTTCTATTCTGCATACTTTCTCAAAATATTCACAAATAGTATTCACTTATTTTTATACCCTTCATTATTTTTCTGTGATTTTTTTTTTTAAAAGTAATAACACCTGCAGATTATTAGTTGTAATTTGTGTTTAATGCATTGGTGGGCCAATAAGAAACATCATAATAAATGGAGAAAAGATTGAAGTGGTCAATGATTTCATTTTACTTGGACTCACAATCAGCACCCATGGAAGCAGCAGTCAAGAAATCAAAGATGCTTTGCACTGGGTGAACCTACCACAAAAGAACTCTTTATAGTGTTAAAAAGCAAAGATGTCACTTTAAAGACTAAGGTGTGCCCGACCCAAGCCATGGTATTTTCATTCACTTCATATACATGCAAAAGATGGACAATGAATAATGAAGAATGAAGAAGTGATGCCTTTGAATTATGGTGTTGGCGACGAATATTGAATATACCACGGACTTTCAGAAGAGTGAACAAATCTGTTTTGGAAAAAGTATAGCTACAATGCTCCTTAGAAGAAAGTATGGCAAGGCTTCATCTCACATATTTTGGACATATTATCAGGAGGGATTAGTCCCTGCATTAGGACATCATGCTTGGTAAACTACAGGACCAGTGAAAAAGAGAAAGACCCTTAGCAAGATGGACTGACACAAAGTGGATGCAACAATGGGCTCAAGCACAGCAAAGATTGTGAGGAAGGCGCAGGACCAGGCAGTGTTTCGTTCTGTTGTGCTCAGGGTCGCTATGAATCGGAACTGACTCAATGGCACCTAACAAGAAGAGGATCATTAGTGGTGCAAATAGTTTGCCTTCAACTACTAAAGTAAAGGTTGGTGGTTCAAATCCACCCAGCAATGCCATGAAAGAAAGGCTAGTTGATTTATTTCTTTAACATTACAGCCACTGAAAACCTCATGTAGCAGTTCTACTCTGAATTATGTGGAATCTTCCTAAATTGGAATCAATCTGATGGCAATATATTTTTTTAAATCATATTTTAAAATATATTAAAAACCATGTTGTTTTTATTGTTGCTGTTAGGGGAGTTGAGTCAATTTCAACTCATAGTGACCCCATGTGATAGAGTTAAAATGTCCTGTAGGGTTTTCCAGACTATAATCTTTATGAGAGCAGATTGCCAGGTCTTTCTCCCACAAAGCAAGATTCCAACCTCCAACCTTTCAGTTAGCAACTGAGCATTTAACCATTGTGTTACTAGTGCTCCTTATTAAAAACACACATATATATATTTCACCAGTTATGTATTCTTCTACTGATGGATGTTAGAAGGGGCTATCTCTTCCACAGCTTTGATTTCCATGAAAAGACGTTTTCTCCAAAGAAACATCATCTATTTCTTTATTCATTCAACCCTTGGGATACTGAAGTATTTACTTAATTAGTAAATGTGGAAAAAAATAACAGACACTTTTGACTTATTCTGTCCTCGTTCCTCTTGGGAATACGCCTGTGTACAGCGAGCACCAGTTATCATCATTTCCTCCATGCCATCAACTTTCGTCTGGTAGGTCTCCCATGTTGGAGGTGTTTCACAGTTGAACATTAGATAGGAAAGAAATGGAGGTGAAAGCATGTCCTTTCCTAGGGGGCAGTGATCAGATCCACCTAGCACTAACACTAAGCTCTGTCTTCCGTCTAGGCCTCAAAGATATAAAGCTGATATTTTGGTTTGTAACTACCAAATTATTTTCCTGTAAAGTGTTTCAGATGTTGGCCTGAGAATTTTATGGTATTTATTGTTGATCTCCAGTTAGATTGCATAGAAATGTTACTATTACAAATTGATGTTGCAATGAACATCCTTGAACATATGAAAAAGCAAGTGAAATTTCTGGGTCACATGGTATATACAACTTTAATTTTACTGATTATTGCTAAGTTGCTCTCCAAAGGTGGTTATAATTATTTACAAATTCTTCTAAATTCTTTTCCTCAACCCCTATTTTTCCTATTCTTCAACACTGGAATTGTTAGAATTTAATTTATGTATGGTATTTCTTTCTTTGAAACATATAATTTAAATTTATTGTGCCTTTTGAATGATATTCCGCATAGTTAATGACTTATATAAGATAATTTACATATTATTTCACTTTTTCACTAAAATCATCTTAAGACACCTTACTGAGAGCATAATAGGTCAAGGATTCATACTTGTGAAAAAGTCAAGATGTTTAGGTGTGAGTTACATTAATGTACATGCTATATTTATACTACTAATTGCTTTTTAAATGTCTGAAACATAAAGTAATTTAAAATAAGTTAGGTAGTTTCCAAAAAAAGCATTTTAAATTTTATACTTCATCAGCATCCCTGTTTTTGGCAGTTTATAATTTTTAGTTTCAAATTGAATCTTCCAAATACAAAAAGTTATTGAATTGAAAATGCTCATCTAGTGAATTATGGCTACAGTTATGCTACTCTAAAATGTAAGTATATGGTGGAAGATAAATTCTTGTCCTAATCAGTGATAAAAGACTTACTTTTGCTGAATATATTATCAGGAAGTATAGACGGTCAAAAATAACTTATAGAGGGTCAAAAATAACTTACTGTTTATTATCATTTGCCTTTCTGGTTTTCTGATCTTTTCAAAATACAGAATTTAATAAAATAATTTATCACTTATCAGGAGGCTATGACCCTGATAATCTCAACTCAAACAAAATTGAAGAGCCAACAGGGAAAAATATTCTTTACGTAGCTAGAACAAATGCCATTCCTAAACATTCTTTTTTCCTGTCCTTAATATGTCTCCATTAACTCTTAATTCCACCACTCATCTGTCAGTTTGTCGTACTATGGTGGCTTGCATGTTCCTGTGATCCTGGAATCTTTGCCACTGGTATTTCAAATACCAGCAGGGTCACCCCTGATGGTCAGGTTTTAGCTTAGCTCCCACACTAAGATAGACTAGGAAGAAAGGTCTGGTAATCCACTTCTAAAAAAATTGGCCAATGAAAACCTTATGAATTGGAATGGAACATTGTTATGGTGCCTGAAGATGAGCTCCTCAGATTGGAAGGCACTCAGAATACGACTAGGGAAGAGCTGCCTCCTCAAAGAGGAGTTGACCTCAATGGCGTGGATGGAGTGAAGTTTTCAGAACTTTCATTAGCTGATGTGGCATGACTCACAATGAGAAGAAACAGTTGCAAATATATGTTAATAATCCGAATACGGAATGTACAAAGTATGAATCTAGGAAAATTGCAATCTGTAAAAATTGAAATTGGATGTTTGAAGATAGATATCTTGGCATTAGTGAGCTGAAATGGACTGGTATTGACCATTTTTAATGGGACAATCAAAAGATCTACTACGCAAGGAATGACAAATTGAAGAAGAACTGCCTCACTTTCATCATCAAAAAGAACATTTCAAGATCTATCATGAAGTACAATGCCGTCAGTGATAGGATAATATCATACGCCTGCAAGGAAGACTAGTTAATATGACTATTATTCAAATTTACTCACCAACCACTAATGCCAAAGATGAAGAAATTGAAGATTTTTACCAATTTCTGCAGCCTGAAATTAATCAAAGATGCAAGGAAGATGCACTGATAATTACTAGTGATATGAATGCAGAAGTTGGAAAGAAAGAAGGATCAGTAGTTGGAAAATATGGCATTGATGATAGGAATCATGCTGGATATTACATGATAGAATTTTGCAAGACCAACAACTTATTCATAGGAAAAAAATTTTTTTGACAGTGTAAACAATGACTATACACGTGAATCTCACCAGATGGAATACACAGGAATCAAATAGACTACATCTATGGAAAGAGACTATTGAGAAGCTAAATATTAAATCAAAACAAGACCAGGGACTGACTGTGGAACAAACCATCAATTGCTCATATCCAAATTCAAATTGAAGCTGAAGAAAATTAAAACAAGTTCACAAGAGCAAAAGCACAACCTTGAGTATATCCCACCTGAATTTAGAGACCATCTCAAAAATAGATTTGATGCATTGAACAATAATGACTGAAGATTAGATGAGTTGTGGGATGACATCAAGGACATCATAACATGAAGAAAACAAAAGGTCATTCAAAAGGCAGAAAAGAATGTAAAGACCAAAATAAATGTCAGACATCAAGGACATCATAACATGAAGAAAACAAAAGGTCATTCAAAAGGCAGAAAAGAATGTAAAGACCAAAATAAATGTCAGAAGAGACCCTGACACTTGTTCTTGAGTTTGGAGTCGCTATAGCAAATGGAAGAAATGATGAAGTAAAAGAGCTAAACAGAAGATTTCAAAGGGTGGATCGAGAAGACAAAATAAAGTGTTGTAACAAAATGTGCAAAGACCTGCAGTTAGAAAACCAAAAAGGAAGAACACACTCAGCATTTCTCAAGCTGAAAGAACTGAAAACAAAATTCAAGCCTCGAGTTGCAATACTGAAAGTTTTTACGGGGAAAATACTGAAAAACACAGGAAGAATCCAAAGAAGATGGAAGGAATACAGTCACTGTACCAAATAAGAATTGGTTGACATTCATCCATTTCAGGAGGTAGTGTATGATCAAGAATTGATGGTACTGAAAGAAGAGGTCCAAGCTGCACTGAAGTGAACAGCAAAAAAAAAAAAAAGGCTCCCAAAATTGAGGGAATACTAATTGAGATATTTCAACAAAGAGTTGCAGTGCTGGACCAGGTGCTTCCTTCTCTAAGTCAAGAAATTTGGAAGATAGCTTCCTGGTCTACAGACTGGAAGAGATCCATATTTGTGCCCATTCCAAATAAAAGTGATCCAATGGAATGTGGAAATTATCCAACAATATCATTAAAATTACACTCAAGTAAAATTTTGCTGAAGATCATTCCAAAAGCTGCTGCAGTGATATAGCTCCAGGAAACTACCAGAAGTTCAATCCTGATTCAGAAGAGGACTTGAAACAACGGATATCACTGCTGATGTCAGATGTATCTTGTCTGAAAGCAGAGAATACCAGAAAGATGTTTACCTGTGTTTTATCGACTATACAAATGCATTTGACTTTGTGGATCATGACAAATTATGGATAACATTGCAAAGAAAGGGAATTCCAAAACACTTAATTGTGCTCAGAAGGAACCTGTACATAGACCAGGAGGCAGTCGTTCGAACAGAAAAAGAGGATATGCGTGGTTTAAAGTCAGGAAAGGTGTGTTTCAGGGCTGTATCCTTCCACCATACTTATTCAATCTGTATGCTGTGCAAATAATCTGAGTAGTTGGACTGTATGAAGAACCTGGCATCAGGATTGGAGGAAGACTCATTAATAACTTGTGTTATGCAGATGACACAACCTTGTTTGCAGAAAGTGAAGAGGAATTGAAGCATTTGCTGATGAAAATCAAAGACCATAGCCTTCAGTATGGATTGCAGCTCAATGTAAAGAAAACAAAAATTCTCACAGCTGGACCAATAAGCAAAATCATGATAAAGGAAAAAAGATCAAAGTTGTCAAGGATTTCATTTTACTTAGAGTCACAGTCAACACCCATGGAAGAAGTGGTCAGGAAATCAAACGTGTTGCACTGGGCAAATCTGCTGCATAAAAACTCTTTAAAGAGTTGAAAAGCAAATATGTCACTTTGAGGAATAAGGTGTGCCTGATCCATGCCATGATATCTTCAGTTGACTCAAATGCATGCAAAAGCTGGAAAATGAATAAGGAAGACAGAAGAATAATGGACATCTTTGAGTTATGGTGTTGGCAAAGAATATCGAATATACCATGCACTGCCAGAAGAACGAAAAAATCTGTTTTGGAAGAATTACAGCCAGCATGCACCACATAAGGCAGGATAGCAAGACTTGGTCTCACATGCTTTGGATGTCTTATCACGAGGGACCACTCCCTGGAGAAGGACAACATTTTTGGTAAAGTAGAAGGTCAGCAAAAAAGAGGAAGACCTCAATGAGATGGATTGACATGGTGGCTGCAACAATAGGCTCAAGCATAACAATGATTGTGAGGATGGCGTAGGACCGGGCCACATTTCGTTCTGTTGTACATAGGCTCACTATGAGTTGAAACCTACTCGAAGGCAGTTAACAACAACAACATTGGGCAAAATATTGAAAGATGCAGGAAACATGAAAAGAAGAAGGAAGGAATACACAGAGTCACTGCACCAAAAAGAACTGGCCAGTATTCAACCATATCAGAGGGGAGCATATGATCAAGAACTGATGGTACTGAAAGAAGTCCAAGCTTGCAGTGAAGTCATTGGTGAAAAACAAGGCTCCAGGAATTGACGAAATACCAACCGAGATGTGTAATCAGTTCCTTCTGATCTCTGTTGCCTTGTTGAATCTCTTTATATCTAAAAAGATGACCGAAGATACAACCCAATCCTGTAAATTATATCCTGCCTCATTAACATAACTGCCTCTACTCCTGCCTCATTAACAACATGTTGTTAGGTGCCATTGAATCAGTTCGCAAGGTCGTGTTGTTGTTGTTGTTGTTAGGTGCCATCGAGTCAGTTCCAACTCATAGTGACCCTATGCACCGCAGAATGAAACACTGCCTGGTCCTGCATCATGCTCACAATCGTTGTTATGCTTGAGTCCATTGTTGCATCCACCGTGTCAATCCGTTTAGAGGTTAGGATTTACAGCACATAGGATAATTACTTCAGATCACAAAATAAAGGACAAGCAGACAATACTGGAAATCATAGCCCAGCCAGTAGACATGTATTTTTGGGGGGACACAATTCAATCCATAACAGACATCACACTTGGTAAAGTAGAGGGTCAGCGGAAAAGAGAAAAAACTTCAACAAGAAGGATCGACACAGTGGCTGCAAGAATGGGCTCAAACATAGCAAGGAGTATAAGGATGGCCCAGGACCAGGCAGTGTTTCATTCTGTTGTATATAGAGTCGCTATGGGTCTAAAACGACTCGTTGGCACCTAACAACGACAACTCTTACTTTGAACAAAATTTTAGGGGATCAGCTCTTCATGTTCCTATGGATCAAATGTAAAGCAGCAGAAGTGGGCATGCCTATTTCTCCAAAAAGTTCCTGCTAGAATCTGAGACAGTACGACAAAAATAGAAAAATTTCAAAAATAGAAGCTATAAATAGTTGTAGATTGAGATAAAATATATGTGAAAAAAGATCCAAGGATTATGTGATAACACAGAGTCAGGACAATAAGCCTTATGCATTATACTAGTTCATCAGAACTTAATTGTTACTAATTGCCTGTCTAGCAACACTGCTATAGCCTCCTAATGATTTTCAAAGCTATCGTTCTAAGAAAAGAGAAAAGAGAACTAGTATTTTTGTTCCTAAAATAATTTCTCTACCTATATTTGTGAAACATGTAGGTAGAGAGCAACTGACTTGTTTCTTGAAGATAGAAACTAAAGAGACATAATATATTTTAGGAAAAAAAATTCATTTCATTTTTATTTTAAGGCAGTTGCCTGGCGGTGCAGTGTTAAAGAGCTTGGCTGCTAATCATAGATCGGCAGTTCAAATCCACCACCTGTTCCTTGGAAACCCTATGGAGTGATTCTACTGTGTCCTATAGGGTTGCTATGAGTTGGAATCAACCCAATGGCTACGGCTTTAGTTTTGGGTTTGTTTCTTAAATATGCATATTTTAGCCACATGTTTAAAACAAATGTGCACCAGAATTTCCTTTAAACAATTGGACTACTCAGCAATGAACAAAAATATCATCAGTCTAGCTTCAGTGCTTGGGTGTGCAACACACACACACACACACACACACACAACACAGAGTGAGAATTCTCAATATCAAAACCTTGCTTTTATTTCAAGAAAGATTTTTAAACTTAGGATTTTTTTTCTTTCTTTTTTTATTATTACATTTATTTGAATCCATTATTTAGGTTCTTCAAACATGCATACAGGCAAAAAACCTTTTTCTGAAAATAGTATCTTTCTATCCAGTCATTTAAAATATTTGTCTACTTCATTATGCTTACTTTCTGAAGCTCTTCATCCATGTCCTTTAATATGTTTATACCATTGTTTATGCTCCTTTTGTTCTCTTTGGGTTTGGCCTTCTTTCTGAAATCGTTTTATTTCAAACTTCTATGCCAGAAAGACTTTTTTTTTTTTTTTTTAAATTAATCCTCTTATCATTCATTCACTTAACAATTTGACATTGTTTCGACAAATATTTGGAGGATAGTGGAATAGAGGTCGTAAGTATTGTGTGTGTAGGGGGAAGATAAAGTTCCACTCAAACCAATTACAATCAGGCACCTTATGTAACAGTACTAAGAACATGTGACAAACAATACCATCTGGGTTCATACGAGTGAGAAGACAGGAACATTTTATGTCATTAGAAAGTGTCTCCTTCAGAAACCTACAATGTAACTAAGATGTGAGAAGAAAAAGATTTCAGATAGTGGAACTCATGAAATCAAGGGACAATACTTCATAAAGTCTGTATGGAAAACTGAATGCAGAGTCAACAATCTATTTTACATTTCTTTAGCATAACACAAAGGAAGTTTTTGTCAGGTAAAGACTGTGATAAATTCAAATCTATTTGTGTTTTTGTTATTATTGTTGCAAAAATAGGATACTGATGTGGAAATTTCCAGTAGATAAGTCCCTATTTGGCTCCATACTCAGAAAACAGAGCTATGCTAAATATGTAAAATTTGGATATTACGTAACTCCCAGTAATTGTCACATGCTACTTGTTACAATAGCAATTAAATACTTATGTTTATAATTCTTAAACGATCTTTCATATTGAAATTCATGTTTCATGAGGATAGTGACTGTATTCACGTTCTTGACTGTTATTTTTCCATTTATTGAAATAAATACTTCAGACCACAGGAGTGAAAAAAGTTCAAAAGGGCTATATTTAGAGTGAGAGGAATAGAAAAACATAATTTCAGAAATTTTTAAACAGTGGTACACACTGCTACTCTGTGGGTTTAGGATAAGGTGTTTTGTGATTTTATAAATCGACAATAATTTATAAATACTATGGAAATATAAGGGAAGGGTCTGGAGTCAGTAAATAGGAAGAGGAAAAATATAGGTGAAAGTAAAGTGAAATTTATGGAGTACAAGAGAGTGTCAAAGCAGTTAGTAGAAAGGAATACATCCTTTACTTCCTAAGTATAGAAAGCACCGTTTGTTAGCTTTTACTGACATTACTTGCTCTGATGTATATAAACAGGTTTTACTGCAGCATGAATATAATGTCCATTTTCATCCCTCTGAACAGTGTGTGAAATGAACATATTTGCAATAAATGCAAAATATAATTGGAAACAGTTATATAAAACATCTAGATAATGTATAAAAATTAGTATTAAATATAACAAAGAGTATTTGAATTTTTAAGGCAATCAAATAATTTACGTGTGTTAGGTTATCACCATCATTCTGACATACTTGGTAACTATTTTTGTCAAAGTGAAACTTTGAATAATTTTAAAATAAATTATAATATGTAAATAATCTTGTTCCTAATTTCAGTCAAGTTTCCTTTAATCTCTCCTTTACTGAACTGTATATGGAAAGTCATACTTCCATGGAATTAGATTCATAAACTAGAAAACTCACAATACTCATTGTAGAACCAGCTTCTTTCCTTTCAAAATGCTCACAGTTCCTAATTTCCTTCCAATAAAGGACAAAATAAGTTTCTTAAAATCTCCCTAGAGTTCCCTGGCCCTTTCACAAATACCTTACTTCTACCTTCTCCCCATAAAGAAAAGCAAATGTTTACATGTAGACAAAAGCATGGAGACAACTCCAGGCTCCCATATGACATAAATTAATACTTGTATGACCCATATGTAACCTTCACTGATTGATTGAAAGTGAAGATAAAGTATCTGGGGATATTTGAAACAAATATTAAGAGTGAAGGAAGTCATATTCTGAACCAGTGTCAAATTTTACTTTAATAAACATTAAAGACTATAGTGTCTTTTCGTATTATTGACTTAGTTTTGAACAGGGAAGTAGGTGCCCTAAATTGCTATTGATGTGTTATGTTTAGACCAGTGAGATACACTAAAGCCTGCAGGAGACCTGGAATGCTACAGGTCCCACTGTACTTACCTAATTCAGATTTATTTTTTCAACTCCATATATGCAATTATCTAATACAATTATTTCTCATGATACTTTGTTTCCACCCAAAAATCTATCTTAGAGGGACCAGTTTTAAAAAAATAATTTCTGGTGTATCAAATGTAAAGAGAAGTGCTAAATACTATGAAGGTATATATTATAAATGTAAATAAAAAATGGTTCAGGAATTCCCAGAAGTGAATAGCATCAGAAACAGATTAATTAATTGAGTGTCTTTGAACAATGAGAATCCTGGTCAGGAGTGCTATGAATTTTCACATTTCAAGTCTTATGGACTCAAAATTGATTAAATATATATACATATATATAAAGATTAGATGGATAGATTAAAAAAAAAAAAAAAAAGGAACCCATTGCCATAGAATGTTGTCGATTCCAACTCACAGTGCCTCTACAGGACAGAGTAGAACTGCCCATAGGGTTTCCAAGGAGCAGGATTTGAACTGCTGACCTTTTGGTGAGCAGCCAAACAATGCTATGTATATACAAACATTTTTATAACATAGCATTTAAAAATGTTTACAATGACATAGGACATAAGCTATATTCAAAAAAATGTAAAAAAGAAGAAGAAAAACAAGGAAAGAATAAAAACAAGATGGCAAAATATTCTAAAAGGGAAGCACAGCATCCTATAAAGAAATACATTTCCTCTTCGGACCTCCATTGCAAAGCTTTCTCCCTAAGGAAAATAAAATTATTGGTACTAGAACTAGAAAAATATATCTTTGTTATTTCTTCTTTTCCTAGAAAACTGGTTCATGTTTCAAGAACAATCTGCCCATATTTAGATGTTCATCCTAGGAAGTAAATGTAAAATATATTAATATTAGGTAAAGACTGAGGTGAGAAGTTCAAAAAATATACCAACTTCTCTCTAGTCATTAAAATTGAGAGAATTCTGAAAATGATACATGGGTTTTGGAAATGCTCCTGTACTACATCAAAGCTTGCACCATTGGAATAGGTCAAGGATTCACACAAATTAATTAAGATCTTAAAAGAAATAAAAGAGCATTTAAAGCAATTTAAGATTTCTGAGGGAAAACCTGTCACTTTCTCATAATATATTTTAAGTAGCAAGGAAGAGTTACCATTAGATTTTATTTAGGAAATTTAACCTCAAACTTAATATTTATTTTAGCATGTTCCCCTCTTTTTTTTTTTTAACCCAAGTATTAGAGGTAATTGATTGTCAAACTGGGTTTAAGAAAAGAGAAATATACACCTCCCACCCTCAAATAGTCTCTCCCAAAATATCAACACTTTACGTTGTAGTAGTGCATGTAAAATTAAAAATTATTTGCCACTGATGTGAATTTTAATTATGATTAATATAGTCAATTCACAGTAAGTAAATGCATATTTATGGTATCTATATAGTTTACATAGTTTTGATGGGATGAACATTTGCATAGTTTATTGTCAGCATGAAACAAAATGACTGAAATAATAGTACCCACTTCTGGGACTGCTTTCCTCTCAATTTTCATTCTTCAGTAACTTACATTGCCTCTTTAAATTTCTGCTCTTTCTGTGTTATATTTTCCCCCAAATTATACTATAACACATTATATACTATATAACCATTAGCTGAGTATGTTTTTCTCTATTATAAGCAATGTTGCAACATCTTCAAGGCAATAATATCTCACAGCTTTTGACATAGTTCCCTGGGGATGAAATTGCTAAAAATGAGTTACTGTACCAAAATCTGCTTATTTATAAAGTTCTTGATATGTGTTTTCATGTTCTTATGGAAATTCTTATACTATATTTAATATTGACAGTAAGGTGTATACCACCATTTAGCTTAAATAGATAAAAAATATATTAATTAAGTCACTGTTTTGTAATAGAAATTCTGCAGGTGCTTGGTGGGAAGTGTCTCTACCATCATCTTGGGTTAAGAATTTAATATTTGTGTGTGTGTGTGTGTGTTTTATTATAGTTTTTATTTTAACTATGGAGAACAGGTTTCTGTAAATACATTGATTAGTGTTAGATAAATACATTGCACAGTATAATTAGAATTTCAAGGAGGTAAATTAAATTGAAGAGTTGAAGCAATTATTTAGAAAATTTAACAGAATAGGGAATATATCCATCATTTAGTAAATGCTAGATGCTGTGCTCAAATTTCATAGATTTATTATCTGTATTGATCACATTTGGAATATGACTCTTCTGCTTTCCACTTCAATTTGCCTGTTTAAAATATCTTTACTGAAGAGAAAGTAATCATATCATTTTCCTTGATTTACCAAAATTAATTATCTGTCATTTGTTATTTAATTTTCAGGAAATTGATTAAAGTATGAAAAGTTCATATAAGTTTTAACTCTAATATGATTCCACATAGAATAAATAGAAAATCTTAAGAGTGTACTTACATGTATATTATCTTACAATATTTAATTGTCTTGATATAAGTTGTTCTTTTTCTTAGATGCTGTTGAGTCAATTCCTACTCATGGCGACCCCAAGTGTGCAGAATAGAACTGCTCCACAGGGTTTTAAGGCTGGGAATTTTTGGAAGCAGATCGCCAGGACTTTCTTCTGAGGCTTATCTAGGTGGGTTAAAACTGCCACCCTCTAGGCTAGTAGTTGAGTGCTTAACCATTTGCCCCACCCAGAGACTCCTTGATATAAATTAAGCAAACAAACAACAAAAAGAAACCTATTTGCCTTCGAGTCAATTTTGACTCACAGCGACCCTTAAGGACAGAGTAGAACTGCCCCACAGTGTTTCCAAGGAACAGTTGGTGGATTTGAACTGCGGACTTTTTGGTTAGCAGCCAAACGCTTAACCACTGCATGCCACCAGGCTCCAAGATAATTGCATTGCTAATGAATATTCAGACAATACCACACTGCTGCTGTTGAGTCAATTCTAACTCATAGCAACCTCATAGGGTTTCCAAGGCTGTAAGTCTCTATAGAAGCAGAGAGCCACATCTTTCTCCCATGGTGGCACTGATGGTTTCCAATCTCAAACCTTTCTGTTATCAGTCGATCGCTTAAACTACTGTGCCACCAGGGCTCATTAAGACAATATATGTATATTAAGACAGTATAAAATTACTTATTATAAATGCTAATTAGTGAAGAATGCATGTTATGAGTTCTAAAACAATCTGTAAAAGAATATAAAAATAACAAATACATAACTTAAAATTCTCAAAGGGGGAAGCGTAATCCTAAAATTGCTTGACTAATACATAACTAGGCAAGAAAGGGGAGAAAAATGGATACAAAACACAAATGGAACAAATAGAAAAGAATACTAAAATTAAAATGAAACTAAGCTATTCATTTTTAAATTTAAAATGGATTTTTTAATTTAATAAAATAAATTCCTTAACAATATCTATGAAGCCATTTCCAGAGTAAGAATAATGCACAATAAGAAAGTATGTCAGGATAATTGTTCACTTAAATTTAAAAGCCACATATTGTTACAGAAATTAGGCAAGATATTAAACCTTGTATGCACACCTATACATTTCATGATGTAGAGTTTATTAAGAATATCACCTGTTAGTAGACTAGAGCAATCCCTGGTCTTTATGTTTCATGGGGCATATCACTGTTTACTCACCACAACAAATCTGAAGACCAATTTTTTACTCTAGTCTCCCTTTCATACCATAAAATAAATGTACAGTGGGTTCATTTTCAGTGCTAACTGCCTAATACAGGATTTTTTCCACTTGTTTCTTCAAATTGAGAATCATTTAGCCAAGTTACCTACAATGAAGAACTACCTAGACCATTTAAGACAAATAGCAAGATGGGTGTTGGAAATGTCAGAGCCACTTGTAAGGTGAAAACTTACTATTTCTAATTAGGTAATATCCTAGGGGAAAACTAAAAGACTATGAATTTATATCACTCTTCCCACAGGGAAATAAGAATCAATAAATTCTGGTAAGTGTAGTTATACCTATTGCTTAAATATTGAAAAGCATTCGAGTAGATGGCCATCAATACTGTCTTCTAGGAGCCTAGAGTTCTTCTTATCACTTGCCTTCATACGTTTTCTTTGACAATTTTTCATTTAAGATTTAACTTTTTGAATATAAAATTGTATATTCAGGAATGTTCTATTGTTTAATTCTATTTATAAAATAATTCATTTTTATGGTTTATAACCTAAGGTTACTGACTTTATCAAAAACCAATAACAAATGAAAGGAATAAGTGGAGTCCATAGTCACAGAATCCACAATGTTTATGTGGTTTGGATCTGGAAAGTAATGAAACATGAATGAATGCCAGAATGTGAGGGTACCTGGATAAGGTGAAATATTAAATTCCAGGGAATATTTAATAACCCAGAGGTAATGGGTCTGTTGAAGAATTTGGGTTTCAAGTTCCAAATGTCGAAACTAGGGAAGATTATGCAGCTTTAGTACTGAGTAGCTGTAACAGTGGGCTCAAACATAGCAACAATTGTGAGGACGGCCCAGGACTGGGCAGCGTGTCATTCTGTCGTACATATGGTCGCTATGAGTCAGAACCTACTCAATGGCAAATAACAAGTACTGAGTAAAATGCTCTTTATACACTGTAAGTGCCAGGACTCAGAAGAGGATTTATTATACTACATATTATGTTGGCAATTGGCCAAATGATAACAAGTTAAACTGCATAGCTTATGAGAACAAGGGTTGTCTCCTCCAGGCATTGCTAGAGACAAAAGTTTGAAGTTGCCGTTAGTGGAAGAGGAGGTAGACGTCTGAAGAACATTTGAGGAAAGAGTTTGACTAATAATCTCTTTGTAGGGGTACGTGTGGCTGTGATGTAAAACTTTTCTTTCTCCACACTTTCCCCATATCAGATGTAAAAGACCTGAAACTCAATACTTCCTTAATTTCCAAAATAATCACTCATACAAAATATTTGTGATTGTATAAAACTTTCAGAAAATTTGAGAGAAGTTACTGCAAATAAGAGCACAGATGATGTATCCAGGAATATGTAAGCTTGCTCATTGTGTATATGTGTGTGTGATGTGTATATGTGTGTATACAGTATATACATAGTATGACTATATGCACTGACAAGTAATGTATATATTGCATAGAGATAAATAATCAATAATTAATTATTAAATATGTAGAGAAATTTTTTTATTTTTGTTGTTGTCTTATGCCACCAAGTTGATTCTAACTCCTAGTGACCCCGCAGGATAGAGTAGAATTGCCCCATAAGGTTTCCTAGGCTATAATCTTTACAGGAGCAGATTGCCAGGTCTTTTCTCTGGTGGAGACATTGGGTAGGTTTGAACCACCAACCTTTCAGTTACCAGCTAAGCACTTAACCATTGTACAACTAGGGATCCTTGTGTGTGATTCATGCTTCCGAAAATCTTTTTTTATTTCAAATAATATTCTACTTAGTGATGTTAGCAAAGAGTTGATGTTTCTTTACCTCTACACACAAACTCATACACATACATGCAGACAAATCCTACAAAATGCCCCAGCTAAGCTGTAGCTATAGTTAAAACTTGGATTGTGGAAGATCACTTCAGTTATAACTGAGGAGATTTAGAAAGGTACATTTTTATTCCATCCTGGGAAATATATTTTTACTACTCTAGAGCCCAGAATTTCTTAGTAAATACCAGCCATGATAAGCTTAGGCATTTTTATTTTTATTTTTTTACACATTAAGAGAAAAGAAAACACATGTGGGGACAAGAAGTTCAATATAGAGACTGACCCTGATAAAAGGCAAAGAAGAGCTGAGAAAGTGAATAACAGAGAAGTAGATAAAATGCAGTCGTGAAATGTTGAACAATAATCTAAGAAACGGAGCTCAAAAACTGTGTTGTCAAAAAATATGGGAAAAGTGTACAAGGGATTGTTCAGGGTGATGGAAAACAAAGGGAAAAATGAAACATTAGAATGAGTATCACCTGAGTTATATTCCAGATTTGATAATTTCCATTTTTATTTTTAAAGGTTGGAAAATCAAGATTTCAGCTAAATTCAGTTGGTCATATACTTGAAAACAAAAACAAATCAGAAATATTAAATGCATGATGAGTACACTTATTTTATTGTTTAAAATTTCATTTTATTACATTTAAGAATACATTAAGATAAATTCCTGTTATATATCCAATTATTTTGATCTTCATCAGCAATTAGACATAAAGAGCAAAGACTGCAGCCTTCAGTATGAATTACACCTTAACATGAAGAAAACAAAAATCTTCACAACTGGACCAAAAAGCAACATCATGATAAATGGAGAAAATATTGAAGTTGTCAAGGATTTCATTTTACTCGGATCCACAATCAATTCATGGAAGCAGCAGTCAAGAAATCAAAGGAGGCATTGCATTGGGCAAATCTGCTCAAAAACCTCTTTAGCTTGTTGTGAAATGTGGAATAGCTAAAGCAAAATGAAGAAATGATGAAGAATGAGAGCTGAACAGAAGATTTCAAAGGGCGGCTCCAGAAGACAAAGTATTATAATGAAATGTGCAAAGAACTGGAGTTGGAAAACCAAAAGAGAAAAACATACTCGGAATTTCTCAAGCTGAAAGAGCTGAAAAAAAAATTCAAGACTCGAGTTGCAATATTGAAGGATTCTATGGGGTCAATATTGAACAACCCAAGAAGCATCAAAGAAGATGGAAGGAATACACAGAATTATTGTATCAAAAATAATTGATCAATGTTCAACCATTTCAAGAGGAAGCATATGATTAAGAACTGGTGGTACCGAAGGAAGAGGTCCAAGCTTCACTGAAGGCATTGGTGAAAAACAAGTTTCCAGGAGTTGCAGGAATTGAAGGAATACCAACTGAGATGTTTCAACAAATGGATGCAGCTCTAGAAGTTCTCATTCGTCTATGCCAAGAAATTTGGAAGACAGCTATCTGGCCAACAGACTGGAATAGATCTGTATTTGTGCCCAGCCCATTCCAAAGAAAGGTGATCCAACAGAATATGGAAATTACTGAACAATATAATTAATACCACACACTAGTAAAATTTTGCTGAAGATCATTCAAAAGCAGTTGGAGCAGTACATTGACAGGGAACTGCCAGAAGTTCAAGCCTGATTCAGAAGAGGGCAAGAAACCAGGGATATCATTGCTGATGTCAGATGGATCCTGGCTGAAAGCAGATAATACCAAAATGATGTTTACCTGTGTTTTATTGACTATTCAAAGGCATTTGACTGTGTGGATTATAACAAATTATGGATAACATTCCAAAGAGTGGGAATTCCAGAACACCTCATTTTACTCATGAGGGACCTGTACATAGACAAGAGGCAGATGTTCAAACAGAGTAAGGGGATACTGCATGGTTTGAAATCAGGAAAGATGTGCAGAATTGTTGTATGCTTTCACCATACCTATTCAATCTGTATGCTGAGCAAATAATTCAAGAAACTGTATGACTATATGATGAAGAATGCTGCATCAAGATCGGAGGAAGGAGGAAGACTAAATAATAACCTATGATATGCAGGTGACACAACCTTGCTTGCTAAAAGTGAAGAAGACTTGAAACTCTTACTGATGAAGATCAAAGACTACAGCCTTCAGTATGGATTACATCTCAGCTTAAAGAAAACAAAAATCCTCACAACCTGACCAATAAGCAACATCATGATAAATAGAGACAATATTGAAGTTGTCAAGGGCTTTACTTACTTGGATCCACAATCAATGCTCATGGAAGCGGCAGTCAAGAAATCAAAGAAGGCATTGCATTGGTCAAATCTACTGCAAAAGAACTCTTTAAAATTTCAAAAAGCAAAAATGCCACTTAAAGGACTGAAGTGTACCTAACCCAAGCTATGGTGTCTTCAATCACTTCGTACGAATGCGTAAGCTGGACAATGAATAGGGAAGACTGAAGAAGAATCGATGCCTTTGAATTACCGTGTTGGAGAAGCATATTGAATATATCCTGGACTGCCAGAAGAACGAACAAATCTGTCTTGGAAGAAGTACAGCCAGAATGCTCCTCAGAAGTGAGGATACTGTGACTTCATCTCATCTACTTTGGACATGTTATCAGGAGGGACCCGTCTCTGGAGAAAGACATCATGCTTGGTAAGGTAGAGGGTCAGCGAAAAAGAGGAATATTGTCAAGGAAATGAATTGACACTGTGGCTACAACAATGGGATCAAATATAGCAACAATTTTGAGGATGGCATAGGACCGAGCAGTGTTTCATTCTGTTGTACATAATGTCATTGTGCATCAGAAAGTACTAGATCTAATGGCGCCTAACAACAACAATTCAATCATTTTGCTAACTGTAAATATCATTGCATTATATTACTAACACCAAACTAACAATTTCCTCTAAGTACTTTGTTTCTGTGAATGCATATCAAGAAAAATCAAGTATTGAAAACCAAATAAAATAATTTATATGACACATTAAGCAGGTTATTATATATTAAAATATCAATAAACTGAAATACCCATGCATATAGCACCTTTTTTGTTAAAGACTGCTACATACAGAAGAAAATGGTAAAAGAATAAATGCACGATATAATTTTTTAACAAAAACAACATTCAACTTATGGTGATACAGAAATATTTCCTGCTCATTGCTGATTGGCTCTAAAATTAGTTCCGTCAAAGTAACAAAGTTCATTTATTGTTTTGACTCTCATAAGAGACCTCTGTGTGAATTTAATTATTAGATTATGCAGTATTTTGCATAAGCCTGTCCACAATGTTCTCTAACAATAAGCAAGCTGTGTATGTGTGAGGGGAGGGGGTATAACATCTATCTGTGTCGTTGTTGTTAACTGCCATCAAGTCAGCCCCCTACTAATGGAGATTCCACGCACAACTGGAAAGATTGTTATGATCCATAGAGTTTCCATTGGCTGATTTGCAGAAGTAGAATAACAGGCCTTTCTTCCCAGTCTGTCTTAGTCTGGAAACTCTGTCAAAACCTGTTCAGTATCATAACGACATGAAGGAAGGCAACAGAAGAGCCTCCGCTAATAGTAAGTGGTGGCTGCACTGAGGTACATTGGCCAGAAATCAAATCCGGGTCTCCACTGATGGCAGGAATTCTACCGGTGAACTGCTGTGTCTGTTTAGTCAGCTATGTAACTGTGTATCACCTATATAGCTAGCTATTTATGCCATTAGGTAAATAAGAAACCTAAACTAAGGAGGCAGTATGATGAGAATAACTCTCCTCGCATACTCTTATCAATGATGTCATTTGCTGATGTTATTGACTAGGCCACTGAATGCAATTTTTTTCACTTCTTTTGGAATGTGTTTAACTATTATTATTTATGGAGCCCTGGTGGTGCAGTGGTTAAGAGCTACGTCTGCTAACCAAAAGGTCAGCAGTTCAAATCCACCAGCCAGTGCTTGGAAATCCTGTGGGGTAGTTCTACTCTGTCCCTATAGGGTTGCTATGAGTCACAATTGACTCGATGGTAATGGATATTATTATTTTTAGGACTTTAGAAGACATTTAATCGTTGTTCCCATGTGCTAATAAACAATAGTCTCTGTACATTAATCATCTCAAATCCTACGGAGAGAGAAGTCATAATCACACAGAAACACTATATAGTGATAAATAAAATGTGTCAGGCAAGATTGAAAGATGCTATACTAGTGGAATTCAGAAAATAAAAAGATAATTTTATTCCGGGAAATTGTTACAGGCTTGTGATTAACTGGCGGTGGAGAGAAATGATCAACATAATAGTTATAAAAGTAATTCTAGGAAGGCAGCAATCCCCAGTGAGGAGCCTAGGAGAGGGGTGCAGATACATTTAAGTTCGAAGAGTGACTGAAGAAATGGAAATGTAGCTGCTTGTCTGAAGTGGGGGGTTCATGTAGTGTGTATTTAAAGATAAGCTTATAAAATATAAATGTAACACAATGCAAAAGTTAATGAAGTCCGAGTTATGTAAGGCTATGAATATCATGGTGAGATCTTTGGACTTAATGTCAGGGGGAAGACATGCTACTGAATGTTTCCAATGTGTAATAGCACATATATCAACATGTTCCAGTATCAAGATGTGGAATGTGGGAGAGAGGTGGCTGATAGAAACTGGACAGGAAGACCAATTATATGGATGAAGAAATAAGCTAGATGCCAGCATCTTATGTTGAGGCAGTCATAACTGAAACACAAGAAAGTTTGAATTAAACTGGTATTCAAGATAGCGAGGGAATGTTTAGAAAAGACTGCAAAGTCACATAATATCTTTAGAGGGGATTAGCCTTATTAATTAAAATAAATACAAAAGCAGGAGATATTCTGGCAGTTAAGGAGATTTTGTTTATAGACATGTTTACTGTGTAATAATGTAATTAAGGAAGTGTACAGATAAAACTTGATAGAAAATTGAGTGTAAACACAGACATGGTAACCTTTGGTAATGATATTTATTCATCGTTAGATTTAAAAGTATTCCACATAAATCAATCACATTTTTCAAAGTTGTACGAAGACCTCTTATTCTACATTAGTAGTGGTGTTTAGAAAAATATTTCCACATGAAAAAATAATAATTTTAATATCAATAAATAACAATATGAAATAAGAATCAGATGTGCCATTACAATTTTCAATTCAAAATTACACAATTTTTAAAAACATGTATTGTAATTGTTATGTGAAGGATAGTTTTGGTATTAGAAAAATGTTCCTGAAGAATCTCACACTTAATCACTTTGTGGAATTCTTTTTGGATGTAGCCTCCAGCTACTCCGGAGAAAAAGCACAGACCTTAATAACAACAGAAGCGTAAGTGTTCAGTAGACTCATCAACCGCCATCAAGTCGAATTCCAACTCATAGTGACCCTATAGAACAGAGTAGAATTGCCCCCATAGGGTTTTCAAGGCTGTAATCTTTACAGAAGCAGACTGGCACATCTTTCTTCTGCAGAGCAGTTGGTGGGTTTGAAACACCGACCTTTGAGTTAGCTGTCAAGTGTTCAGCAGAAGGGAAAAGTAATAAAGCGATGGAGGAAAGCTATTTCAACAAAACATTATGTTTAAAGAGCTCCTTTCTTCAGAGTTGAATATACAATGAACCTATGAGAATTGGAACTCAGTGGGGCTCCCTTGTTTTTTCTGGGTCTCGCGAGTTTTCCGCCTTTGATAGGGTTCAGTCTTACCACGTTTCTATCACTCATTTTAGTGGAAAGTATTTTTGTTTGTCTTCTCTGACAGGTTTCTGCTTTACACCGGTTCCATCTTTCACAGGTTTTACTGTACGTACATAGAATGTTTAATCATCCCCTACTTCTTTCTTTCTGTGTCTACCTGGATTGAAGAGTTTTCTTTGAGCCATAATTTACGATAAGAGGAGAAATCAATGCGGTCTAAAGAAAAAATGTATGTGTATACACACACATATATATATATATACACACATACATATATATATCTTAAAAATGCTAATAACCATACAGCCAGAAATGCCTTAAACCCAATGGAAGAGGCCAGGTTTAGAAATGCTGTGTAACATTCAATGAAATGCCTACATGAGAACTATATTTTTGGAATAAATTCATTCAAATATTATGTTTCAGTATCTACCTGTTCACATATGTCACAAACTCTTGTGTAGACCAAGAAGTCTTAGATAACTTTATTATGATTTCTCATATGAGTCCTTGCTTCTAACAAATATGCTGATTTATGTTTTCATATGTGGGCTGAGTGTTGAAATAAAGAATGCGCTGCTTCTAATTTTCCGAATTAACATATTCCTGTTCCAAAATACCAAACCGGTTGCTGTCTATGTTGAATCCTAAATATAATTAAATTAGGATATGTTTCAACATGATATGTTTCAACATGACATAGGCAATGCAGTATCCCCTTGCTTTGTTAGGTAAAATCTTATTAATAATGATGCATTATGGCATGAGGAAACAACATCAAATCTACAAATGTGTCTTTGGGAGCAAAACAGAGTATTACATACAAGTATGGGAAATTATTTGATTTCTTAACTGCTGCTTCCATGGGTGTTGATTGTGGACTCAAGCAAAATGAAATACTTGACAATGTCAGTATTTTCTCCATTTGTCATGATGTTGCTTTTTGGTCCAGTTGTGAGGATTTGTGCTCTCTTTTTTTGAGGTGTAATCCATACAGAAGGCTGTAGTCTATGATTTTCATCAGTGCTTCAAGTCCTCTTCACGTCAGTAAGCAAGGTTGTGTCATCTGCATAACCAGGTTATTAATGAGTCTTCCACCAGTCCTGATGCCACTTTCATCTTCATATAGTCCAGTTTTTTCATCTTATTGTAATATTTTATAATATGTCCATCCTAGCATAAATTCAAATCAAATACATTAAAAAATAAATACAAGCTAGATTTTGACATGGATATCGTATTGAAGTGTTCCATGATTTAAAAGGGCATGTATTTTGTAGATTATCTAAAAATACTTTGAACCTTAAAGCAGTGATTTAAATAAATTCATATTGTGCACCTATTTTATTATATGTCAGATACCAGGCTATCCATGAGGGAAGTACAGTTAATAAAAAAAATACTTAATGTCTACAGGGTCTAAGTGTACACAGGACACAGGCAAGAAAATATCTTTTAAAATGTAGTAAATGCTTTGGCAGTGAAATAGAAAGTTGTTATAGGGAACTATATGAAGGACATATAATAAAATAAGGAAAGACAGTACAAATTCATGGTACTGCTACTAGTGGAAGTAATATTTCAGCTGAGGACTGATCAATCAGTACAGATTAGTAGGCTGGGTATTCAGCACAAACAAATGCATAGAGGGACACATCATATGGCATATTTTTAGATCTAAAAGAAGTTTTGTATGGAGGATATAGTGACTGAAGGTTAGAGAAAAAGAAATGAGCTTTACAAAGTCTCGGGTATGAAGGACATTGTAAGCCATGTATGAATTTATTTTCACAAGGACAGCCTTGAAAAAAGTTACATAATTAAATCCATTCAAGTTCCTTTGCAGAGACTGTGGCATGAATGGGAGAAGAATGAAGTTAGGAAGGCAAATCAGACAGTTGTTTATAAGATTTATTTTGACATAAAAATGATAAGGACTATAACAATGGCAGAGATGAGGAAAGAAATCAAGATGTTGAATATGTCGACTTGGAGACTAAATAACTGGAAGGAACACTAAGTCTAACTCTCAAGTTTCTGTTTTGGGCAATTGGTATTCATAGCTGACAAGGAAATAAGGAGGAAGTACTGTATTGTGATTGTTTGACTAATTTTTATGTTTGGTTCCAGATTTAGTTTATGATTTTGATAATGAGTTCATTCTGGACATGTTGAGAGGTAAGTATTGGGCAGACATCCAGTTAGAGACATCCTGAATTTACTTGTGTCTATGCTTAAAAGATAAGAGATACACAATTGTACTCATAGGAGTCGGTGGGTGGCACAAATGGCTAAGCACTGGACTTCTAACTGAAAAGCTGGCAATTCAAATCCACCTCCAGTAAGGCCTGGTCTTCTCCCTCTGAAAGGTCACAGACTTGGAAACCCTATGGAACAAATCTACTGTGCACATGTGGGGTTGCCATGAGTCGAAATCAACTTGGTAACTAACAACAACAATATTATGGAATTGAATTTTGTCTCCAAAAAAAATGTGTTGTAAATTCTAACCCTTGTACTTGTGGTGGATGTAATCTCTTTTGAGAACAGAGTTTTCTTTGTTATGTTAATGAGGCCATATCAGTGTGGACTGTGCCTTAAGTCAATCATTTTTGAGGTATAAAAAGAGCAACTTAGGCACAGAAGCAAGCAAACACAGATGGAGAAAGATTGATGTCACCTGGACATTTCCAGACAACCAAGGAAGAGAATGAAACAGACAAAGATTTTCCCCCAGAGTGGACAGATAGAGCCTTCCTTGGTGTTTTCAATTCAGACTGCTAGTCTCTTAAACTGTGATGAAAGAAATTTCTGTTCATTAAAGCCACCCACTTGTGATATTTCCATTATAACAACATTAAGAAGCTAAGACAAGCAATTATTGTACTCATGAACATATATGATGTGACTATATCTCTGTCGCCAGATTTGATGGTCATATTTTCCCGGTTACCTTACTAGATTTCTTAGAAAAATACAGCATTCCGATCATGCCCTTCTCTTAAAACACTAATCCGTCTTGACTTTGTACACACTTTTGCAATTTGTCAACTTCTTTTTTGAGCACTAGGTCATGGGCTCCTTTGTTTACTGTTCTTTGTCTAAATAATTCTAAATACTGTATTTATTTAATAATCATTGCAAATCATTGAACAATTTTTTTTAGCTTTGTTAGCTTGCTTTATACCCAATGGACTATTGAATTTTCCTGGGTGTCTGCATAAGACTGCATACCAACGAAGGGACTGTCCTGCTTGGGAAAATGAGAGGAGGTGATGGCATGATCAGCAGAAGTCACCACTCAATTCTCAGATGTGCTATTTTACTATACACCTCAAATACTATACACCCAAAATAGTAATATGTGCTCTGTATGACCGAAAAAAAGTTTTTGTATTCATGACACTGAATTACTTTAGGAAAAATATATATATGTGTGTAAAAATTGATAGGAGTTTGCTGTGAATTTCTAACAATGAAATTGTAACAATTTTTTTTTAACCAGCTTTCCTATCCCCTCCTGCCTTCTAGTCCTTGCCCCTGGGCTGGTGTACCCCTTTAGTCTCATTTTCTTTTATGGCTAAAGGGTGAACCTCAGGAGTGACTTCATTACTGAGCTAAAAGGGTGTCGGGGACCACACTGTTGTGGTTTCTCCAATCTTTGTCAGGCTAGTAAGTCTGGTCTTTTTTTGTGGGTTAGAATTTTGTTGTACATTTTTCTCCAGCTCTGTCCGGGACCCTCTGTTGTGATCCCTGTCAGACCAGTCAGTGGTGGTACCTGGGCACCATCTAGTTGTACTGGACTCAATCTGGTGGAAGCTGTGATAGTTGTGGTCCATTAGTCCTTTGGACTTATCTTTCCCTTGTGTCTTTAGTTTTCTTCATTCTCCCTTGCTCCCAAAGGAGCAAGTATCTTAGTGTAACAATTTTTAATTGTTGATTCTGTTGCATCAGAAGAAAGAATCTATAGGAAATAATACTTTTGTGTTATCATAGAGTACAATTTTACAGTCTCACAATTTTCATCATAAACAAGCACTTCTATGACTCTAAAGCTTCCCATAACTTGATTTGGAAGTATTACTGTAGATAATGGTCAGAGTGAACCTAACAAGAAATAAAGCTCCAGTTAACTAACAGTCCCATGAATAGGTCTCTAAATACTGAAAGCAAAGTTCTTGGTGTTTATATGTTTATTTTCTTTCTTTTATTCTTTTGTTTTTTTCCTTGAAGTTGTTTTAGGAGAGAAATTAAACAAGTAGGTCTACATTTCAAGAAAAAAAAATTAAAAATAATATAAAACATCTGGTAAAGTCATTAAAGAATAATTTAGATGGCACCTTCATCTGTATATTACCAGCATATCAACAGGACTGAAATATAAAAACAAATTAGAGCTGAAAGAGTGGTGAGGCACAGACTCTCTTTAAGGAAGCAAAATAAACAAGAATGACAGAGGAATTTGAAGCCTGTCTCTTTTACAACTGCAACAAACATTAAACACAGTCCAACTCCTAGCCAGATTAACATAAAATCTCACACTAACAACCTATTTAACTCAGTTATCATCACCTTGTACATCATATCTGGTATTCAACAAAGGTACAAGGCAGAGTAAAACATAAGAAAAAACACAATCTGAAGTGATAAAGCAAGCATCAGAACTCAGACATGACACAGATTTTGTAATTATCAATAGAGAAATTTAAAGTAACTATGACTACTATGTTAAGAGCTATAATGGAAAAAGTATACAACATGCAATAACAAGTAAGTTATGTAAACAGAGATGGAAACTCAAAGAAAGAATTCAGAAGAAATGTTAGAAATTAAACAAAACAAAACAAAAAACCACCATAACATAAATGGATAATGCCTTTGATGGGTTCATCATTAGACTTGATATGGTTGAGGAAATAATCAGTGAGATTAAAGATATCTCAATAGAAATTTTCCAAATTGCAATTCAAAGAGAAAAGAGAATAATAATAATAAAACAGAACATTAAGTGTTGTAGTACAATTTCCAAAGTTGTAATTTCTGTGTAATCCGAATACCAAAAAAAGAAGAAAAAGGTGATTAAAACAAAAGAAATATTTGAAGAAATAATGACCAAGAATTTTCCAAAATTAACTGAAGACACCAAACTACAAATACAGGAGTTCATAAAACATCAAGAGGTATTTTGCAGAAAAACAAAGGCAATTAGATTATCTTGAAGGAAGTCAGAGAATAAAAGAAACTTACTTTGCTATAGAGGAACAAGGCTAGAATGACAATGACTTTTCATTAAAACAACATGAAAGCAAGAAGAAAGTAGAATGAAGTATTTAAAGTGTTGAAATAAATTACCAATTTAGAATTCTATATTTGGTGAAATTATCCTTCAAAAGTGAAGGAGAACCAAAAGGTCAACAATTACTCAAAAGCAAAGATGAGAAGATAAGGAAGTTGGGAAATAGAATACTGGAAATGAAACAAACAGAATACGATTAAAGAGAATGTTGACACATTGTGCTAAATATAACTAATGTCATTGAACAATTTGTGTGGAAAATGTCAAATGAGAACCTAACTCACTGTATAAAACTTTCACTAAAAACTCAATAAAATAATATTTTTTAAAACAGTGAAGGAGAAATAAACACTTTTTCATAAAAAAGAGAAATTTACTATTGTTACGCAAATAACGCATGCCTTCCACATTTGTTTACCAACCATACCTTACTCCGGCAAGATATTTTCATAAGCACACTGTGCTTTTTTTTTTTTTTACAGCAACATGTGAAAGGTTGGCAGTTCAAATCCACCAGGGGCTCTTTGGAAACAATATAGGGCAGTTTTACTCTGTCCTATAGGGTCGCTGTGAGTCAGAATTGACTCAATGGCAACAAGTTAGTTTGTTTTAATTAAAAAAGACAAATTGGCATAGCGGCACTTACAAAAATACCTCATGGGGGAGGGCCTGGTTGGTAAACAAACATAGAAGGCATGCATTATTTGCCTAAAAATATGGTATTGTCAATGGACCTGCCCTGTAAGAAATGCTAAAAGAAGTTCTTCAGGGAAAAGGAAAATGATGGAGATCAGAAACTCAGATCTACACAGAGAAAGGAAGAGCATAAAAGAAGGCATAAATAAAGATAAAATATTATGCTTACTTTTCTTATTTTTAATTTATCTAAAAGATACAGATGGAAGATAAAATATTACTTTAAGACATTCAATGCAAATATAGAGGGGGAAGACTGTTTATGGAGAATGCATTTCACAAACAGATACCAAATATTGAATATATTGCAGATTGAGGCTACAGGTATGAAAAAGACATAGTCTTTGCCTATCAGGAAGTGATAACTGACTGCTCATAGAATAAAGGGGAAAAATAAGTTATCTCTGAATTTTCTAGAAAAGACAAAGGGACACTGTGAATTTTTGACAAGTTTACATTGTATCTAGCATTTAACTGGGCATTTTGCAAATATTTATATTCATCTTTGAAGTGTTTAAAATTTAGACCTTGTTCTTCAGTTTGTAGTGGAAGAATCTAAGAATGGTTAAATACATTGCTTAGTTTGTCCAAGTTCAAAAAGTTAATGACATTTATTAATTACATTAGAATCTAGATATATTTAACTGAAAACTTCCTGTTCCGGAGACATTGAGGAATTAATAGTATTAACTGAGTTAAGCAAGTCAAGTGGAAGTGATAATTTGGCATTGAAGAAAATGAGTTTGAATTTTGATATGCTAAATCCAGTGGACAATGAATTTATGATCTTTCTACTTGAGCTTTAATTTTATTTATTGTAAAACAGATTTAATGAGAAGAAGACAGACGAATGTTAAAATAATAACATTCCACTAACGTTGTTAATAGGAGTACCTGGATAGCACAAATGGTTACACTCTTGACTACTAGCCAAAGTTGCTATTTTGAACCCACTCAGAGGAGTCTGGGAAGACAGGCCTGGTGATCTGCTCTGAAAGGTCACAGCCTTGAAAATCCTATGGAGCAGTTCTGATCTGCAGATATGGGATCACCATGAATCAGAATCGACTTGATGGCAACCAACAACAAAACAACAATTTTGTCAATTATTTATAACATATTATGCTCATTTAATATTTTTATATTGAGAATATTCATTTTCTATACATTTCTAAAGAAATTGAGTTCTTTAATAACTCTTCAATGTATGTCATCGACTATTTTAAACTCTTAATGCACATGTTTATATTTAAAATTATTCAGACTTCATTGTTGTGTATCTTTAAAATACAGAGAGTATTTATGGTTGTGTATGTTTCTTTGTAGTCCATAGTGTTTATTTCAATATGATTCCTAATTATAATATTGCTCCTTTGGAAACATACTATTTCATATTATTGCAAATAATTTTTTTAACACTTTATAATAATGCATTGAGGCACAGAGTATGACTTATTTTCTATCATTTCATTTCAGGCTCCAAGTTGACAACATGTGGCCAAGCTGATTGTGCTGTGCAAGACTCAGCCTTGAGCTGTATACAATCCAAACATCTGTTTTTATTCCAAATAAGAAAGCAAAATTATACATGATTATTAAATGATTCAGAGGCCTATATTGATGTAATTAATTCTCAGAACACCATCATATTTGATTATAAAATATGAATTTCCTGGTAAATATATTCTATTTTTTTCCTTCTATTTATTGTTTCATATATTTTGACATACAGTTTCAGAAACAGTTATTTCTTCAAAATTAATAAGTATACTATAGTTCAATTCTCCAAAACGTAGAAATGTAAACTCCAAGGATGGCATTTCTAATGTAAAAAATTGCTTTTTTTTTTATATATTCTGACACTACAAATCTACCTCTATTTGGCAGTTTAAGGTTTGATATGTTGTCCTTTAGAGCTCCAATATGTAAATAGGCAAAGTACGTGAATTTAGGGAAAATGTAAATTTACTGAATCAAACTGCTTAAGAATAGCTAGCAGGTAAAACACAACTTGGCTTGGTATTAAAAATCCCATATGATTTTCAATGTGATAAGAAGCTAATATATAAATAAATGAGAAGCAACTTTTTGGCCACAATACTTCAGGTTTTGTGATCAAGTGAATCATATGCAGTAAATTACTGTGTAGCTCATATTATAGTTTGCTTGAATAAGGACCATTCTATTGGCTCATTGTTTTCACTTATTTGAATCAGTTTTCTATTGTCCCTATTGTAGACCTAGTTTTATCTCTAGAGAGTTCTGTTTTTACTTTTTTAACAAATGAATAAATGCATGGCTAATTTCATATGTAAATTTGGTATTGCTAATGGGAGTTAGTAACACAGGTTTTGTTAGCTGTATATTCCAGCAATGATTAGTGAAATATTTCATTTTTTTTTGAAATTCCAATCCACAGAGCTCACATGTGCTACTTTTTTTTTTCAGACGCACACTTGAATAAACTTATGTAGTTTATAACAGATAGTATTTTTATCTGCAATATAATGGTGCAAAATTTTTGACAAACATACTGAATATGTGATATATATAATATTTGTGAAGATTTTCACACACAAGTTAAAAAAATAATGCTATAAAACAACATTTAAACTGTTCATATAGGCCAATCTACATATATTTCATAATACAGATTTGATTAATTCTAAGAGATAAACCTGTATATTATCTTTCATCTGTTGTTTAACTTCTGTATAATGCGGAACTATGCCTAGAAACATGATTTTTTAAGACACATTGGACTAGCCCTTCCTAACAAGGAAATGTTGATGACTGTGTATATCACACCAGTAAGAGCATAGCACAAGTTTTGGAAACACATAGTCTCACTGTTGTATTCCAAGAGGTCCATTACTCACTGCAAAGCACAATTGCCCCCATTTGGCTCATATTGTAAAAGAAGCCAGAAGGAAATATGAGCATGATAGCACAGAGGCAGCAGAAGATATTAAATATAGCAGCTAACAGAGGCAGCTGAAAATAGAATCCCCATTCAACCTGGAATCTTTGCATCATTATGGGGCCTACTTCATATCCACTATGACCTCAGTGGCACTTTGGATCTTAAATTATCAAGATTTCATGTCTGTGTAAAAGGGAAATCTGGTAAAATGGAGGAAAATGCCACTCATGAAGGTCATATAGGTGCGTTTTTATACCTATATATATAACTCTACGTGTAGTTCTTTAAAATTAATGTCAAAAACTATTGGGAAAATAATTTGAAATATTTTAGAAAAATAATATTTTTAAGCACCATAATATCCTGCTATCTAAAGACTACAGCCTTCAGTATACCTCAAAGTAAAGAAAATAAAAATCCTCACAACTGATCCAATAAACAACATAATGATAAACAGAGAAAAGATTGAAGTTGTCAAGGATTTCATTTTACTTGTATCCACAATCAACGGCCATGGAAGCAGCAGTCAAGAAATCAAAGGATGCATTGCATTGGGCAAATCTACTGCCAAAGACCTCTTTAGAGTGTTTAAAAGCAAAGATGTCACCTCGAAGACTAAGGTGCGCCTGACTCAAGTCATGATGTTTTTAATCTCCTCGTATGCTTCTGAAAGCTGGACAATGAATAAGGAAGACCGAAGAAGAATTGATGCCTTTGAATTATGGTGTTGGTGAAGAATATTGAATATGCCATGGACTGCCAGAAGAATGAATAAATCTGTCTTGGAAGAAGTACAGCCGAATGCTCCTTAGAAACAAGCACGGTGAGATTTAGTCTCAAATACTTTGAGCATGTTATCAGGAGGAACCAGTGCCTGGAGGAGGACATCATGCTTGGTAAAGTAGAGGGTCAGTGAAAAAGAGGAAGACCGTCAAGGGGATGGATTGACACAGTGGCTGAAACAGTGGGCTCAAGCATAGCAACAATTAGGAGGATGGAACAGAACCAGGAAGTGCTATGTTCTGTTGTACCTAGGGTCGCTATGAGTTGGAACTGACTCGAGGGCACCTAACAACAACAAACAGCAACAACAAAGATAAACAACTACATGTAATATTTGTGGTATATTCCCTGTCATTTGTGATATATAAATAGGTATATATTCATTGGTGCAGTGTTATATGTACCAATGGTACTATTCTTTAAAACCATAAATTAAATTTCTATATTATAGTTAAATATATGTGCCAGAATTTTCTTTACCATACCATTTTCATAAAATTACATGATTCTAGTTTCCAGTTAAAATAATGTTGCAATGGCATAATTTTTAGTTACATAGAAACATTTTCATTCCAATATCTCTGACAATTTGCCTAATATATATACATATACGTATATATAGAAGAGGAACTTTGAAGTAAACTGACATGTGTACTCTTTAAAAAAGTATGAATAAATCATTGTCACAATAGAAAAAAATTAACTTAGAGCAAATTTATAAAATTTAAATTAAATTTATTATAAAATGCATACGTGGCTTCTTGGTCCAGTTATGAGGATCTTTGTTTTCTTTATGTTGAGATGTATTCCATACTGAAGGCTGTGTTATCTGATCTTCATCAGTAAGTGCCTCAAGTCCACTTCAGTTTCAGCAAGCAAGATTATGCCATCTGCATATCACAGGTTGTTAATGAATCTTCTTCCAGTCCTGATCCTGAGTTCTTCATATAGTTCAGCTTCTCAGGTTATTTGCTCAGCACAAAGACCAAATAAGTATGGTAAAAGGACTCAACCTTGAATCACACATTTCTTGACTTTAAACCAAGCAACATCCCATTGTTCTTTTCGACTGACTGCCTCTTGGTCTAAGTGCAGGTTCCTCATGAGCACAATTAAGTGTTCTGGAATTCTCATTCTTTGAAATGTTATCCATAATTTGGTTATGATCCACACAGTCAAATGCCTTTGCATGCTTAATAAAACACAGGTAAACATCTTTCTAGTATTCTCTGCTTTCAGCCAGGATCCATCTGACATCAGCAGTGATTTCTCTTGTTCCACATCCTCATCTGAATCTAGCTTGAATTTCTGGCAGTTTCCTGTAGATGTACTGCTGCAACCACTTTTGGATGATCTTCAGCAAAATTTTACTTGTCTATGATACTTTCACATTCTATTGGATCACTTTTCTTTGGAATGGGCACAAAATATGGATCTCTTCCGTTTGGTTGACCAGGAAGTTGTCTTCCAAATTTCTTGAAATAAACAAGTGAGCACTTCCAGTATGGCATCCATTAGTTGAAACATCTCCATTGGTCTTCTGTCAATTCCTGGAGTCTTGTTTTTCGACAATGCGTTCAGTGTAGCTTGGATCTCTTCCTTCAGTACCATCGGTTCTTGATCATATGCTACCTCCTGAAATGGTTACATGTCAACCATTTTTTTTGGTACAGTGTCTGTATTTATTCCTTCCATCTTCTTTTGATGCTTCCTGTGTTATTCAATATTTTGCTCATAGAATCCTTTAATATTGCAACTCTAGGCCTCAATTTTTTCTTCAATTCTTTCAGCTTGAGAAATCCTGAGCATATTCTTCCCTTTTGGCATTCTATCTCCAGGTCTTTGTTCATTTTGTTATAATACATTACTCTGTCTTATCAAGCTGCCCTTTGAAATTTTCTGTTCAGCTCTTTTACTTCATTATTTCTTCCTTTTGCTTTAGCTACTCAAAGTTCAGGAGCAAGTTTCAGAGTTTCCTCTGACATCCTTTTGGTCTTGTCTTTCTTTCCTGTCTTTTTAATAACCTCTTGTTTTTTTTCACATATAATGTCCTTGATATTATTCCACAACTCATCTGGTCTTCCCTCAATAGAGTTAAATGCATCAAATCTGTTCTTTAGATTGTCTCCAAATTCAGATGGGATATACTCAAGATTATACTTCGGCTCTCCTGGACTTGTTCTAATTTTCTTCAACTTCAACTTGAATTTGCCTATGAGCAATTGATGGTATGTATGTTCCACAGTCGGTCCCTGGCCTTGTTCTGACTGATAATATTGAGCTTTTCCATCATCTCTTTCCACAGATATAGTTGATTTGACTCCTGTGTATACCATCTGGCAAGGTCCATGTGTATAGTCACCATCTATGTTGTTGAAAAAAATGTATTTGTAATGAAGAAGTAGTTGGTCTTGCAAAATTCTATCATGAGATCTCAGGCATCATTTCTATCACCAACTACCAATTTTGTCAAGGTCAAAATTTCCAACTACCAATCCTTCTTTGTTTTCAACTTTCACATTCCAGTCATCAATAATTGTCAATGCTCCTTGATTGTATGTTTGATCAATATGAGACTGCAGAAGTTGGTAAAAATCTTCTATTTCTTCATCTTTGGGCTTAGTGCTTGGTGCATAAATTTGAATAATAGTCCTATTAACTGGTCTTCCTCATAGGCGTGTGGATAGTGTGATGGTTAAGATTGTGTGTCAATTTGGTTGGGCCATGATTCTCAGTGTTTATATGAGCTCACTCCCATGATTGAATTTGCTGTGAGTAGCCAATCAGATGAGAGGGAGTTTCCTTGGGGGTGTGGCCTGCATCTGAATGTAAACAGACGTTCTGGCTTTTTGCTCACTCTGAATCTGGATCCTCTGGCTGCCTCCTGTCATCTCACCTCTGGTTCTTGGGACTTGAGCTGTCAGCTTATCTGCCAAACTTGGGATTCATGGATCTTCACAACCTGTGAGTGGAGCCCTGCTCTCCGATCTGCTGATCTTGAGTTCACCAGCCTCTGCAGCTATGTGAATCAGGAGAAACCTTGCAGTCTTTCCTGCCTATCTTGGAATTTGTGGACCTTCACAGCCTGTGAGCGGGAGCCGTGCTCTCCAACCTGCTGAACTTGTGCTTGCCAGCTTCTATGGCTGCATGAATTGAGAGAGGCCTCTACCCTGATTCATGGACTTGGGACGTTCTAGCCTGTACAATCACGTGAGCCATTTCCTTGATATAAATCTCTCTCTATGTATATATTTATACACTTTACTGGTTTTTCTTCTCTAGAGAACCCAGCCTAAGACAGATATTATCTTATCACTGACAGGATAGGATAGATCGTAAAATGTTCTTTTTGATGATGAACATGACGCTATTCCTCTTCAATTTGTCATTGCCGGCAGAGTAGATCATATGATAGTCTGATTCACAATGACCAGTACCAGTCCATTTCAGCTCACCGATGTGTAATATATCAATCTTTATGCATTCAATTTCATTTTTGACAACTTCTAATTTTCCTAGATTCATACTCTGTACATTCCATGTTTTGATTATTAATGAATGTTTGAAGCTGTTTCTTCTCATTTTGAGTTGTGCCCCATCAGCAAAGAAGGTCCCAAAAGCTTGACTCCATTCACATCATTATGGTTGACTCTATTTTGAGGAGGCAGCTCTTTTCCAGTTGTATTTTGAGTATTTTCCAGTGAAAGGCTCATCTTCCAGCACTATATCAGACAATATTCTGCTGCTATCAATAAGGTTTTCACTGGAAAATTTTTTCAGGAGTGGACTTCCAGGTCCTTCTTCCTGGTCTATCTTAGTCTGGAAACTCCGTTGAAGCCTGTCAAGTGTATCCTGTCCACCATGGATGACCCTGCTAGTATTTGAAATACTGGTTGTATATCTTCCTGTATCATAGCAACAACCAAGACACCACAGTACCACAGTACTGATCATGGCAACAATTCAATTTATGGTGTTGTAAGTAAGTAGAATATATAAAATAATCCCCATTCTTCTGCTAATGCTGAAATTCACTTCTGCTCTTCTACAGAATCCCTGCTCTATGCTCCCTTCCATGTTTGATAATCTAAATTCTCTTTTCCTATTTTCTCACCTATCTTTAAGCTTTGTCAGCACACTTATCATTACATATTATTTAGTAATTTTCAAATCAGCTGCTAAAAAAAAAATGTTTTCTCAAATTTTATTTGATATTCACCAACAGTAGGATTTCCTTATGATTTTTTTAGTCTCAGAACTATTGATTCTTTGTTGTTGTTAGTTGCTATCAAGTCAGCTCCAACTCATGGTGACCTTATGTATAATAGAACCTTATGTTTAACAGAACAGAATAGTTCTGAAACTTGCTCTTAAAGCAGAGTAACTAAAGTGAACAGAAGAAACAATGAAGTAAAACAATGGATTTATAGTTTGCATAAATTCTTGGGCAAAGTGAGGCACTAAATAATTGTCCAAAATAACTTTCATATATATTATGACTTACATAAATTTATTTATATGTGTATATATCTCATCTGTATTAGTGGACTGTGGTTTTAATCGACTGTCTATTGAGTATCTATTACATGTGTCCTGTTGTGCCAATTTGTCTTTTATTTTTGTTTTTGTATTTAGCACACATACATTGATCTATAGTTAATTACCAAATTAGACAGTTGGATTTTTCCCATTAAAGCTACTTCAGATATCATACTGAAATTGGACGTTGTATAAAACTCAGAGATGGATTATTTAATTAACTCATGCTGTTCAGTTGTTACAGAAGTCTAGGAAAACACTACAAACTAAAATAATCCACATTCCCTCAGTTCTCTCTTCCAAGTAGAATGAAATCATTAAAATATAATTGTAAGTATTAAGTACTTTACAAAAACAACATGTTTATATCAGTATTTACTATTTACACAGTAGTTACTTATTGTACATGATTAATGAATATTTTTGATAGATTAGATTTTTTTTTCTTTATCATTTTTGTTAAAGAGTTGGGGATATAGAAAACTATTTTGGATGTCAGTTTTGTACCTATTCTATATAAATTTAATTTTTTTGCAATTAAAATGATACTATAATTATGTTGGTTCAGTTAACATATTATTTACATTTTTCTTCTAAATTTATGCAAAACTTTTATAACTACATATTTCCTGTTCTTATAACATAAAAAATTACTTTTATTAGCCTGGCTGTGTTTATGGTCCCATAATGAGTCATGACCCCATGGTGCCTCAGTTCTTTCTCTTCCTTTCAGCATACTCCAGCTGACTTCCAGCCTCCAGCTTAGGCAACTTTTGTGCCTAGCGTTTTTTTTCCAGAAGGAGAAAAAGGGTGGTATACTCTATCTCCTTGCCATTCTGAACTTCCAGATAATACTATCCCAGGAACAGCCATTATCCAAATACTTTAGCCAGTTGTATAAATACCCCAGCTCTCTTGCTCCTGGGTACAATGATTCTGAATTCTGTGTTTACGATTTCCTAGAGTTTCACAGCAGAAATCAGCTTTGAGTTTTCTCTCTGGTAGTTGCCATAATGCAGTTTTTAATCAATACTTTCCATTCTCTACCAGTGTTCTATGAGTCTCACAAATATACTCTCACAGAAATCCTTTTGTGGAAACTCAACCTAAACCAGAACCTGTACATGTGCATTTTGTTTCCCTTCTCTCTCCAGACCCTTTTATGGGTAAACCATAATCATCTTTCAAATTTCAGGTCAAACACTACATTATCAGAAAATTCTTCCTTTAGCCTATTCTGCATATATTCCAATGCTACTTGTACTCAAAGAATCCTACATTTTTCCTTCATAACAATTAAAATGCATTTATACATTGAATACATGAATCTGTCTTGCTCCCATTAGACTCTTAACATTAGAAAGGCAGGGACCTTATCTCTTTTGCTGGTTATAGTATCTGCTTATGCCTGGTATCTATATGGTTTAATATTCGTTGACTGACTTATTGAATTAATTAAATGAATAAAGTATCTCTTCTGATACGGGTACTAAAATACATATCATGTCTTTAACATTCATTGGTTACTCACCTTGTAATTTTCATAATATGATCAATATTTAGGATTCTCTTCTTTTTTCCTAGACTTACGTGAAACGTAGTAAATTGTTGCTTTCCCAATGAAACTCAGTATCTAAAAATAATTTAAAATATTAATATTATACCAATGAAATACAATAGAAAAGGATTTATTTAAACATTGTTCTTAGCTACCATCAAGCTGGCCCTAACTCAGGATGATCCCACGGACTACAAGGTAGAACTGCTCCATAGGGTTTTCTTTGCTGTAATCTTTATGAAAGCGGATCACCAGGCCTTTTATTCATGGAAGCCACCAGGTGGGTTCAAACCACCAAGCTTTAGGTTAGCAGCCTATAGCAACTCAGGTTTCTTCATTTACATATTACATATTCTTAATTATTTTTAAGTTATCTAGAATAGCCTATATTTCAGCATTAGAAAATAATTTCCTGGAAAACATAGCTCTTTAATAATAGAAAGGTATTTAGAAAATCATCTGCTTGGAAAAATAATGTTTTAATAAATAAACTTATTGAATTTATTTATTTTTGCTATTTATAGTAATTTTAATTTTTTAAAAAAAACTTTATTGTGAATCTGATACTAAACATTTAACTTAGAAAAAAAAGGTAACTAAAGTATTTGTCATACCCAGAGCTCCTGTTGTAGAAAAACATTTAATCTTAGTGTTTCTGGTTCATAAAGGGGTATTATAGATTGTCATGGATTGAATTATGTCCCCCCAAAATATGTGTATCAATTTGGTTGGGCTTTGTTAAAAGCCATCCACTTGTGGTTATTTCTGTTACAGCGGCATTAGATGACTAAGACATAGGTTAACTGTGAATTAACTCAAATAAATATATTTTTACAAAGTTTCCCTATATTTTCTCATGCTTTGCAAACATCGTTATCAAAACGGCTACTTTTGAATTTTCCTTTATTTTTGATATAGTTGTTCTCAAGGAACTAAATAAAATAAAGTTCTTCCTAACAAATTTGAATAAAAGCAAAATAAAAAGTACTAAGAAAAATATATATAACCAGTATGTTAAAAGGCATAATCCATGGTCACTAAAATGTCACTTTCTTCCTCTCTTGCTCACTTTTTAGTCCCTCACATCTCTCTTTCCTTTTTTAAATTTACTAAGTAGATACAACCTTCCCCTGCACCTAAATATAAATTCAAGAAAGTCCATGACTATTCTCCTCAATCTTGACTCATATAGGTTCTTATAATTACATTAAATCTTTTGCAGGCTCTTCTAAAGTCAGAAATTTATTAATTTTAGTTGAACTTCAATCTTGATTTTATCTTCCCAGCCCCAACCCTCACCTGCTTTAAGCTGGAATCCAAATGTGATGAAGGTGAGTATAGGGTAGATCACGAGCTGTTTTGCTGGCCTTTTGTTTCTCTCTTCACTGTCCCCACATGGCTAGCTATTGAATCCTCCAGGTTCTGAGACAATAGTGGGTAGACAAAGAGGTGTGATCTTCAGATGTCTAGTCTTGGCATATGATTAAAGCTGATCCTCCTTCATGGGTATTTTTTTGGCATCTTTAGAAGTTTCTTTGTAGATTTCTCTGACTAAAATCGCTCATGAAATGGGTAACGATCCTTTTCGTTCACTAACCATTTCCAATTCACTGTTAGCTTTTTTTTTTCTTTCTTCTCTGTCAATCATCTGTTCATTAGCAGAATTCCTCATGAAGAGAACTTCTTCAGGCCTTTTCCTTTCTCTCCTTTACCCCCAATCTCTCTCCCTCTTTCTACTCCATACCTAGACATTTATAGAAAACATTGGTTCATCTTTTTCCCCAGACAATTTCTTGGAGTGCAAGATAATCCCAATGCAAATTTTACCATGCTTCCAGCGGCTTCCTTCATCTTTCTTGGGTTATGAATCAGGCACCAACATTTTATTTCTCCTAAAGTTAGAGAACTCATTTTTCACTTTTCTACTAGTTTTACTGAATTATCTTTCAAATAAGCTTATGATGCAGTTGATAGTCTTTCACCCCTCCTTGATGGGCGGGGGAAAGAAAATGAAGGTTCATAGTAAGAGAACAGTTTTCTTTGAGGAATTCTCACCCAAATCTCCTTTAACCCCCTCATATTCTTAAAGTGGGTAAAAGGATTGAAGATTCATTGAGTCTATTTTTAGTGAAATGCATTATTTACATTTGATCTAACAATTTAATTTAAATTTTCCATATGTATTTTCACTTGGAGGCTAGATAGAAATAAATTGTACTATTATATTGAACATAAAAAAACTGAAAAACCAAACCCATTGCTGTCAAAACCCTATAGGACAGAGTAGAACAGCCCCATAGGGTTTCCAAGTAGCAGCTGATTGATTCAAACTGCTGACCTTTTGGTTAACAGCTGTAGCTCTTAACCACTGCACAACCAGGGCCCCATATTAAACACGTCGTTGCTGTTGTTAGGTGTCGTGGAGTCAGTTCTGACTCATAGCGACCCTATGTACAACAGAACGAAACACCACCTGGTCCTGAGCCATCCTTACAATCATTATGCTTGATCCCATTGTTGCAGCCACTGTGTCAATCCATCTTCTTGAGGGTCCTCCTCTTTTTCGCTAAACATAATATGTATATAAAAGGTTACTTTTATTATAATTTATTTTTTCTGACTTGTCTAGCTTTCTCATAACACGATTTCAGCATTTCTTTTATAATCCAAAAGGATTTTGCTAAACATTTAGAAATATTTCTTCTGTGGTCATGTTAAATTTTTTAAGATTATCTAATGTAGAAAATGATATAGTAATTACTGTAGTTAAACATTTCAAATTAGTACATAAAAGCAGATAATATTTTAAAATTTCATTTGATCCTGTTGTCCCTTTAATTAATTAATTTTTTCACTGAGAGAATTTTCTATCTTATTGCTCATCTCATAACTGCCATCTCATGAAAAATTACAGAAAATGAGATCTTATCTTGTTAATTTCTCGTTGATAATGAGGTTGTTGAATATGTGATCTTCAAAGAATACGTTCAAATACATGTATTTTAGGGAAATTTAACCCATTCTAATTGGGAAATAAGAGTTCAGAAAGTACCAAGATGTGTCAAAAAATGATTTTGCTATTTCCCCAACTGATTTTCATGTCACAAATCCTTCAACATGTCACAGACACTCAAGAACAGGACTTCAATCTCATTACTTTAACAGATATGCTTATTCTGAGATCACTAACTTCTTTTAGTTCTGAGATGTCTCTTCATAATCAAACTTTTATGTCTATCTGCTTGCTTTCCATTTTTTTGGTAAGTCTTACAGGCATCTTAGATAAGCACTTTTTTTTTTTTGAAAAGCAAATGTATCATTTCATTAAAATGGGCTGCTTTTTATTTCTTCTTTCAATAAATACACCACTCTTCCTCAGATAGGCAACCCAGAAACCAGTTTTGACCCGTGAGTTCTTCTCTCTCGCACCTGCTAAATTCAGTAAGTGAATCTAAGACCTAATTCTATTTTTAATAGACTTAAATTAAAATTAAAATATTACTTAAATTTTATAATTAAAATTAAAACATAATTTTAATATATTTATAGTAACTATTTACTCTAGTATTAAATATTACTTCAATAATCCCCTACTCTGGTTTCTGTATCCAGTCTTGCCAACCTTGACTTCATCTGCTACAAGCTGGGCTTTCTAAAAAGTAAACCTAAAGATAACAGTCCTTTAGTTTCTTTTCACACAGAAAATAAATTCTGATACTTGAAGGAATAATAATTTTTCCAAGAACTTCCTTTTTTTTCCCTTTCTTCCTTTTCCGTTCTTGCCACTCTCTGATTTATATCCCATCTTCCCAACTCAATAAATGGCTCAAGTTTTCCATATATCCTCCATTAGTCAAGATAGGCTAAGCTTATGCTATGGGGACAAACAACCCTCAATATCTCAGTGACATAACAAAATAAAGTTTATTTCTCACTGTTACCAATTCTGTGTAAGAACTGATGGCTCTTCAGGGTGCTGTCTTGCAAGTCATGAACCAACAATCTAGGCTACTTCAGACCTGAGACTCTACCAACTCAACACATCATTCCATAATAACTGAGATAGGAATAGAGGAGGATATAGGATCACACTCTGGAAATTAGGTGCTGGGCTCATAGCACATTTCCAAGAACTAGTTGTCTGCTCACCTTTTGTGAAGATGTTGAGATGTACCAAAAAAACCAAACCAAAACCCCTTTGCTGTTAAATCGATTCTGACTCATAGCGATCCTATAGGACATAATAGAACTGACCCACAAGGTTTCTTTTGGTCAGCAGCCGTAGCTCTTAACCACTACTCCACCAGTACAGTCTGTGTTTTCTAAAGTAGAACAAATCAGAAATTGATGAAAACAAGTAAAGTCTACCACATACTCTGAAATGTATACACCCTTTCCTCACTTATCGACTATGTGGTTACCCGATATTTCACATTTACAACAATAGCAAAAAATCTACTATAGGACTATTTTGCACATTTATGACATTCTTCTGGCAGTAATGAACACCAAAGTGCAAGGTGAGAGTAATGCTGGCTGTGACTGTTAAAGTTATGTGTCAACATGCCTGGGCCATGATTCTTACGATTTTGGCAGTTATATAATGATGTAGTCATCCTCCATTTTATCATCTGATGTGTGATTTTCACAAAATGACCTGGTCTTTGGAACCTAACTATGTGGATAAGTGAGGAGTGGGTGTACTCAATTAATCTGAAATATATACTCAATGTCTTTGCACTGTCTAGAACTCCATTCCACTCATAACATATATGTGCTACTTCTTATCCAAGAATCCTTCTATTATTATGTGTATTTGCTTTAAGTGTAATTCTCCTCTTCCACTAAAGAATACAAGTGATACCTTTTTTGTTTTTTGTTATGTCACCACTTAATACTTGCAATACAAGTAGGAAATGGTGTTTAATACACATCTGTTGAAGTGAATTTTTAGTCTGACCTAAACAACTTGACAAAAAGTTAACGTTAAGCAATTGTTGATGACCTTTCCTGTTTCATGTATTAAGGCTACAATTAGTTATATGTTGTTTACCCTACATCATAGCTTGAAATTAGCATTGTTTATTTAATGATATGTACAAATAGATTTTTTTCTACCTAACATAAATTGAAATACTTGTCCTGGGTAAATCTATTACTTCAGGCTTCAGTAAATATCTTTCATATGATCATGTCCAAATTTATTTATACTAGATGGAGAACTCCAGAATTACCCACCTCTATATAGAACATATAAAATTCCTACCACACAGTGAGATAGCCTCATTCTGTGGCGTGGATATGACCTTGGGCAACTATCTAATATTTCTCAATTTCAATATATTCATCAGTAAAATAGGATTAATCATACTTTCTGCTTAATGAGACAATGTATGTAAAAATACCAATTACCAGGACAAAGGCTATTATAAAATTTACACCCTTATGTTGGAAAAAAATGGCACAGAAATAAAGCAATATTCACACCATAAAGTCTCTCATACATCCAGTAATACAAGTCAAAGCTGCTTATGTGGCAATAATGGTTGATTTGTGAGATCAAATTCATATGCTTAGGATATTAAGAAAAATATTGATCTATGTTTAAATTTTAGAATAAAATAAAATTATATTTAGAAAAACTAAGCTTAATTTTCTTTTGAAAAATCTTTTCTTTTTTTTCCAAAAAAATAGAGAAATGACAAGTGCATGTAAATTTTCTTTTAGTCGTTACATTTCTGGGTTTTATGACTCTTAGTTTACTTGGATAAAAGCCCTCTTATCACTAGTAAGTAATTGAGCATGATATTTTTCTCTTGGTCTTATGTATTAAGTGTACAATAAGGGGGACATCTATTCTTCATCACATAAAGATCACTGTAAATTATCTTTCAAAGTCCAGTGTCTTGGAAAGGATTATCAAAAAAAAAAAAAAAAAAAAAAAAATTGGCAGTATTCTATTTCTTTCAGGCTTTTTTCTTTCTCAAGAACAAAAGCCATGAGGGAGCTTTAGTACTTCGTTCAAAAATGAAATTGCTTACTAAATTGCTTTCTAGGCACTCAGTCAAAAGTCTTTTAGATATGAATTATGTGAAAAACATAAGAGCTTTCCTGAAAATCATGTGAGTATGATATGCATTTTTATAAAAGAAAGTTTGTGATTAATATAGAAAAGTGAATTCTCCTTGGTGATTTAATTGTCTAATATTCCTCAACCATGTGTTTGAATTATAAATAATTCCAGGGGTTCCACAAGTCAATGTCTGTAGATAATCTTTGACAAAATTATATTTATACGTAATTATATTAACTTAATTCTATTTATACTTATATTTACCAGTTATGACTTTGGAAATAAGTTACAAATCAGTAAACATTTTTGAATCTTCAGCATATACACCAATATCTTGCACAAACTGGTATCATGCCTGTGAATAAATTAATTCTCTATATAAATTTTGAGTTGTTTCCCTATTTAGTAAATCACTAATTGTCGAGTGACGGTCTTAATATTTTCTTAGATAATAAAGGTTCCTAAAAATGAGTGCAAGTTTTAATTGAACTTTGTGCTATAGTGCACGGAAATAAATTTTGGGAATTAAGTGCTCCCTTGGTGCTGTACAGCTGCAAGGATCAGGAATATCTAGTGACAACTTCGAGAAATTCCCAACACCTCACATATTATTCTAGCTGTTTGGTATGAACAGATAGAAGCTGAGAGAGAGAGAAGTATAAAACTGAAATCTAGGATAGAAAGAGAAGAAAAAAATATTGAATATATTGGAGTATTTTCCATTTGAATATGATGTAATCTATATTTTTGGGAAGCAATTATCAAATCATCTCACACATCACCTGGAGATCTTCTTACAATGCAGATTCAGAATCAATAGGTCTGGGACAGATCTTGAGTGTCTATATTTCTAACAAGCTTCTAGATAACATCAATATATCTGTTCCTTGGACCACACGTAGACTAGATATGATGATGGTAGTAGGCCATCCCTATGGCAAACATTGAAAGAGAAGAATGTGACCAAAGTCAGACCAATCAGAAATCTTCCTTGAGATTTATATACTGAAAGTGAGGGATCAATTATTTCTACTCTTTCATGTAGCTAAGCAAGAAAGATATAAAAAAGATTGGTTTATAAGAACGTTCCTCACTTTGTGAAGGAAGTCATTAGGTATGCGTTAAGGAATATAAAGCCAACACACAAAAAAGAGGTAGAGATAAAGTTGGAGCAGAATCTTCACAGTCTTCCAACTTAGATCTAGTTATCCTTAATGCCACTTTCATTCTTTCCAAGTTGTATGTTTTTCAATTGAGTCAATAAATAAATCCTTTACTCTTCTTTTGGTAAGAATGAACTTAAATAGGTGGAGATGTTGCACCACCTTGCAACCAAATCATTGCTGATGAATACTCTATGAAAACTTCTTGTACTGATTCATAATACATATAAGCAGCTTTGGTGAAGCAGGATTTAAAGTGCTTGGCCGCTAACCACAAGGTCAGTACTTCTAAGCCACCAACTGCTTCATGGGAGAAAGATGTGGCAGTCTGCTTCCATAAAGATTACAGCTTAGGAAACCCTACGAGGCAGTTCTACCCTGCGCTATAGGGTCTCTATGAGTCAGAATCAGACTAAACTAGATGATAGTGGTAAAATACATGCATAAAACCATAACTGACAAAAAAGATGATCAAGCAAGTAGGGCAGTTAAAGAAGAGCCAGGGCAAATCCTATATCAATAGTTAATTTAAAGGTAATTTTGAGCATGGAATAATTCTGTGTTGTTAGTGGGGAGTGGTTCTCAGTAGAGCCTTCTGTAAATCAGAGAATGTACAATAGTGTGGTATCAGGAGTGTAGAGTCCTGGGGACTTTAACAATGTATCCCAATGAAAAATATGAAATTTAAATTGTGGAAACAGACCTTATAGAAGTTCTTTGAGAGGCAAGTTAGAACTACAAACAGCGAAGTAAACACTTTTGTTTCTATTTTCTTTAATTACCCCCACTATCATCCATCATGCTGGAGAATCCAGAAAAAGGAGAACAATTATGAAGGAAGTTTTAACATTTCAGGATGTGTTTATGTTTTTTCTTTAGAAGACGTGGGTATTATTAACAATCATTTTCAAATCTTGTACATCAAATTCCAAGGAAAAATAAAAAGTGCCAATTAATATTATGTTACACACTAATGCATTGATATATTCCACCTTTAAATAATTCTACCCTCATCTTCACATCTCTCCTCAGCTATGAGATTTCTAAGCTCCTTTTTATGTAAAAACTTCAGAAAGTGGCTTATACTTGTGGTTTCCACTTCTTTGCCTTCTTTCCTTCTTGACTCTATTAAAATCAGATTTTATTTTTTTAAATAATAATTTATTGAATTTTTGGTGAAACTTTACAAGCAAGCTATGCTCCCATTTGATAATTTCCACACAGATCGTTCAGTGATGTTAGTTATATTTATCACAATGTGTCAACATTGTCTTCGTATTCTGTTTGTTCCATTTCCTGTACTCTAGTTTTCCTGTCCCCCTATCTTCTCATCTTTCTTTTGAGTAAATTGTTGACATTTTGGTCTCATACTGATGGTTTTTAAGTAGATCACAAATCTTACGGGTAATATCCTTTATTTTGTGTGCCACTCTGCTACTTCACTAAAGGGTGATCTCAGAGGATAGGCTCAGTCTAGGTTTCAAGAGTGTCTCAGAGCAATAGTCTCAAGGTGTCCTCTGTTCTCTACTCTTCCAGTTTGGCTGACTTCTTTTTTTTTTAGGAATTTGGTTTCTGCCTATATTTTTCTCCCATTCTATCTGGGACTGTCTACTGTGATCGTGGTCAGAATGGTCAATTGTGGTAGCCAGGCACCATTTAGTTCTTCTGGTCTCAGGGTAGATGAGGTCGTGGTTCATATAGATGTGTTTCTTCTCTGAGCTTTTGGTTACCTTCTTACTGTTTGCTCCTGTTGAGCAGAGACTAGTAGTTGTGTCTTAGATGACCACTCACAAGACTTTAACACTCCAGATGCTACTCAACTCACTAGGATGTAGATCTTGACTTTTGTGAACTATGTTGTGCCAATTGACTGAGTTGTCCCATGAGACTATGGTCCTATATTTTCAAACCAGAAACTCAATCTTGGAAGTTTTTGGTTATATCTGAGGAGTATCCGTATTTGTGTCTTCAATGAATTTATGTGCCTGTACCCACACGTCTATATTTACACTTACCTACCAATACTTCTATCTGTTCTCATATGTATACACACCTATACCTACCTGTATACCAATATGCCTATACCCATCTTTACGTACACCAACACTTATTTTTAATTTGGTTGTGCTGTGGTCATTACAACCACATTCAGTACCACTTTTCCCATCACCAAAAATTACAAGTATCTACAATCTAAAGTGTACTATCCCTCCTCCTCCTCCCTGGTAACCATCAATGAACATTGGCCCCTCTCTATATATCTATTCCTTCTTCTTATAAAACAAGGATCGTACAATATTAGTCCTTACGTGCTTGACTTATTTCATTTTTAGCATTATACCATCCAGGTTCATTCACGTTATAATATGTTTAGAGAACTCCTCATTTTTCTTTATGGTTGCGTAGTACTTCATTGTAGGTATGCACCACAGTTTGCATATACATTCATCCATTGATAGGCACTTCAGTTGCTTCCTTTTATTTGCTGTGGTGAATAAAGCAGCAATGATTGTTTGTGTCATTATATTTAGGTATGCACCTAGGGTCTCTAGGGTCTCCACCTAAGAATGGGACTGCTGGATCATAGGGCAGTTCTATTTCTAGTTTTTTGAGAAGGCATCATACCATTTTCCCCACTGGTTGCACTATTCCACAGTACCACCAGCAAAGGATAAGTGTTCCAATCTTCTCCCATTCTAAAAATATTTGTTGTTATCTTTTGTTTGTTTTGTTTTTTAGTGACATTTTAGCTGGGATGAGATGGTATCTCACTGCAGTTTTGATTTGCATCTCTCTAATGGCTAATGATCATGAACACATTTTCATATGTTTGCTTGTTGCTTGGATGTCTTCTTTGGTAAAGGTTCTTTTCATGTCCTTCACCCATTTTGTGATTGGGTTGTTTGTCTTTTTGTTGTTGCATTGTTGAAGTTTTTTAGAGATTTTAGAGGTTAGACCCTTATTGGATAATTTGTTGCTGAAGACTTTTCCCTGTCTGTAGGTTGTCTATTTACTGTTTTACTGAAGTCTTTTGATGAACGTAAGTTTTTAGTGGTTTCTTAGTGGTTACCACATATATTACACTACACAACTTACAATTTTAACAAAGTTTGACATATGAACAACAGTTAACATAAAAACTTAATAAATGTATTCCTAGTATCCTCCTACCTCCTCCATTTCTGTTGTTGTGTCTCCATTAACATCAATATACAACACATATTCAATAAGTTTACTTTACACTTATTTCTACAAACTTGAAGTATTTTTTGTGAGATTAAATTATTGAGTTTATTCTCTGAAAATATCATATATTTGTCCTTATGATTGCCCATGTTGTTGCATTTTTGGAGATATCTCTCTCGTATTTTTTATTTATTTATTTTGTCCCATGTACAGATATGAGTATTTATTTAATGCTATTGCTTTTCCATTTGGAATACTTCTTTGAGTACTTGCAAAGCTGGTCTGGTAATGTCAAATTCACAGGGCTTCTGTTTATTTGGAAGTGTCTTGATTTCCCCTTGTTTTTGAATGACAACTTTGCTGGGTAAGGAATTCTTCATGGGCAATTGTTTTCATTCAGTATTTACATATATATCCATGGTCTTCTGGCCTCTAGTGTTTCTGGGGAGACATCTGTACTGGTTCTTAAGAAAAATCCTAGGTATATTATATTGTATTTTTCTCTTCCTGCTTTCAGAATTCTCTGCCTTTGGTTTTCAAGAATTTTATTAGGATATAGTGTGGAATTGATCTTTTTGTGTTTTTTTGAATTGGAGTTTGTGTAGCTTCCTGTATTCTCAGGCTTGGTTCTCTGTTCAGGTCTGGGAAATTCTTTCTGATTATCTCTTGGAAAATTATTTCTATGTCTTTATTATTGTCATGGTTATCTGGGATTCCAATAATTCTAATGTCATATTTCTTAATTTAATCCCATATTTCCATTTGGGTTTGTTCACTTTTCTTTGCTCTTATCTCTTGTTTTTCTTGAGACTTGATAAGTACAGTTATTTTGTCTTCTAGTTCATTTGTTCTATCTTCTGTCTATATAACTCTATTTTTGAGTGTTTCTCTTGCTTTTTCTAATTCAGTTGCTTTATTCTTCAGTTCCATTAGTTATCTCTTTTTTGTGTTTACGATTTCCTTTCTCAGTCTCTCATTTTGTTCCTTCATTTGTTTCCTGATTTCCACTAGTTTATTTGTGCTTTTTTGCTTTATTTAAACATATTTAGCACCATAGTCTGAAAAATATCAATTCTTTTTTGTTAGTCTGGCCTCCATAAGAAAATTTCCTCTTCTTTATATTTTGCTTTTGTTTGGTCCTACTTCTTTTGTGATTTTGTGTATTTTATGATTTTTTTGTTGAACTTGGCACATTTTGTATTTTTTTTAGTTTAAATTTTGTACTCTGATAGTTATGGGAAAATTTTCTGATTGGGCACCCTGGTGATGCAGTGGCCAAGTGCTAGGCTGCCAACTGAAAGGCCAGGGCCCACACCCACCAGCCACTCTGTGGGAAAAAGATGTTGTGGCCTGCCTCCACAAAGACTCACAGCCTTTGGAACCCCATGGGCCAGCTCCACTCTGCCACAGAGGGTTGCTAGCAGTCAGAACTGATGCAGCAGCAGTGGGCTTGATATCCTTTCCTGAAAACCACTGGAACTAAAGGGCACTCTTATCCTTGTTTTTTTTTTCAATTGTGATTCAGGAGTTCTGGATGCTTATTCTCTGGAATTCAGTATGCATACATGGGGGGGAAGGGGTTAGCTGGTTGCAGATGCTGACGTAAGTGGTGGGGCTCTATTTTCCTGTGGTGAAGGATGGGAGCTTTCTATGTGTTCCCCTCACAGGCACCCCTACAGAAGTTCTCCTATGGTGTCTTGTTGTGGGCAAGGAGTCAGCCGTTTCCCACTGAGTTACCCATCTGTCCTATGTATTCCCCTAGCCCTACTGCCCTTGCAGTTCCTCCTAGTCCTAGCGTCTGTCCATCTCAGGCCTTATCAACATTCAACAGCACTCTTTCACAGTGCCATGGTCTCCTTTCACTCCCCACCCCGACTTGCACAGCCAGTGAACTCCCAAGGCCAGTCTGTGCTGCCTTTAAAAATTAGGCTACAGCTTCCTCAGATTAATTCTTTTTCTATGTTCCCTGTTTGGTGTGCTGCCTGCCACCTCTCAAAATGATTGTGATGAGTGAGTGCTGTAGATGTTAGCAGGTAGGTTCTCCCAGCTTCAGTGGGGTCCCTGATCCTCTTCTCCCCCACTTTTGGACTCATCCCAATTCTCCAACACCTCACCTGCCAACCAGAGTTCTGAGATCTTAGTCTGTGCATGTTTTTATTCACCGTTCAGTGGGTTAGTTGCTGAGGGAATAAATGGGAGCATCCACACTCTTCACAATATTGCTCTATTCCTCTTCCAATCAGGTTTTAATATTCACCAAAGGTCTTGTGTTTCCAGTGAACTCCATGACCAATAGTCAATATTTAATCTTTATGCTGCTTATTTTATTGGTAGATTTTGGCACAGTCACTGTTTCTTAAAACAAATCTTGCATGGAGTTTTTAGGACACAACTTCCTCTGTTTTCCCCTCCTAGTTCCCTGCATATTCCTTTTTCATTTTTTTTTTTCTCTTGTGTACTTCTTAGTGGCATCATTTACTTCAGTCAAACTGCTCATCACATCTGTATTCCGTACTAATTTTCCCAACATCAAAAATAATATTATCTATGCTCTAGATTGACTCTAGGGAGTGAGTCCCCCTCCCCATCCCTGGTAACCTCCAATGAACATTGATTTCCGTATATACATATACATGTATAGGTATATACACATATATGTGTGTGTGTGTGTGTGTGTGTGTGTGTGTGTGTATAAAACAGAAGAAAGATGGGACAGTCTGCTTCCATAAAGATTACAGCCTTGGAAATCCTATGGGACAGTTCTACTCTGTCCTATAGGGTAGCTTATAAAAGTGAGATTATATCCTTTGCTTAATCTCTAACTCCTTTAGACCTGTAATGTTGTGGGGACCTGGGTTCACTCCTATTCCCTTTTCTATTTACACACACTCTTTCTGAGATCTCTTACAAACCCATTAGTGTAAATACCATTTACTGATAACCCTAAAATTTACATTTCAATTCTAAATTCTTCCTTGAATTCCAGAATCACATATTTATTTGACTGACTACTCAACGAACCACTTGGATATTTAATAGGCATCTCAGAAATAATATATCCGTGTCAGATAGATTCTTAGATGGCCCCAATTATTGCTACTTCCTGTTATTCATATACTGTGTAATATCTTCCTCTGGAATGTGGTCCAACTTTCTTCTAACAAAATATGGCAAAGGTGATAGCATGTCACTTTCAAGATTATCTTACATAAAACTGTAAGTTTCATCTCTCTAGAAGACTCTTTCTATTGGCTTTCTTCCTTGCTGGCTTAGAGAAAGAAACAGCCTTGTGGAGAGGCTCCCAATGGTAACAAACTGAAGGTAATGTTTGGTTGGCTACCATTAAGGAGCTGAGATGCTCAGTAAGACATCCTGCAATGAATTGAATCCTGACAATCACATAAGTTAGGAAACAAATCCTTCCCCAATCAAACCTCAAACGAAACTGCAGACCTGACTGACACCTTGATTGCAGTTTTGTTAGTTATCTTGAATCTGAGAAGTATGCTCTAATTCCTTACCCATCAAAACTGAGGTAAAAATGTGGTGTTTTAAACTGCTAAGTTTGTGGTAATCTGCTGTGCAGCAGTGGATAACTAATATATATTTTGATATCAAAAGGGAGGTGTTATTGTAACAATACCTAAAATTTTGGGACTTTGCTTTGGAACTTAAAAACATGGGTAGAGGCTGGAGAATTTTGAGATGCATGATAGATTAATGCTAAATTTCCTTGAATAAATTGTTATTAGAATTCTGGGCAATCCTTGTTCTATCAAGCCAGAAACTCAGTGAAAGTATTCCCTGCAGTTATGTGGAAGGTAAAACATACAAGTAATTTTTTGTTGTTGTTGTTGTTGTTTTAGTTATTCAAGGAGATTTTCAAGCAAAATACTGAAGGTAGTTCCTTCTTTCTGCTTTGAGTAAAAATATCGGGGAAAGGGAAAAAATTGAACAATGAACTATTAAAGATAAAGGAACCAGGGATTGATAATTTTGAAAATTCTCACCTTCTACAGATGGCAAAATAAAATTATGAAATGGCTTCTGAGCACTGTCAGGAAAATATGGCATAGAAAAACAGTGAAAGGAATGTTGTAAAATCTTCCTTTAAAACATCAGAAAGATAAAAGGATTATAGTATTCAGTTACACAAAGGCCCTTTAAAAAGATTTAAAAATACTAAGTGTCTGCCTCACAGATCCTATTAATCTAACAATAAGGCCCTTAGGAAGCTTAATCCAGTTATCCATCAGGTCAGCCCCGTCAGCAGGAAAACAAACTAGAGAAGGGATTATCTAGAAGAGATTTGTGTGTGTGGTTTTTGTTTAATGGAGGCAGCCACAGTGAAATCCATGAAAGTCCACCTGAGATTTTGAGAAAATTATTTCAGAAAAAATAAATCTCTGTCTTTTTGGACTAAAAATTAAAAAAAAAGAAAACAAGAAAAACATAAAAAGATCACCAAAGCCACAAAATTTTACTGGCAAGAAAAAGGCAGAGAAAACTACACAGCTGCAAACGCCTACTAAATCTGATGGAAAAGAAGATGAGGAAGATGGTGGAAAACAAGAACCTAGAGGGCAGAGCTGAGAACCACATAGAATTAATCCTGAGTGTTGAAACCTAATCCAGGATCTTTCAACATTTATCCAGCTGGATTTCAGAATAGCTATTGACCAGAGACACCTTTGTAACACCATTTCTCCCCTTTTGAGTGGAATATCTATAACTGTTAAACTTTGTTTGCCTTGCCATTTTATGTTAGATGTATATGCAGCAGATAATTTGTCTCTAGTTTCACAGGTACACAGATCAAGAGGAATTGTTCTCCAAGAGCTTCATAAACACCTGGATCTGATTTAGATGATTGTATTTTGGACACTGAACTGATGTTTTAATAGAATGAAACTTTTGGAGATCTTGGGAGGGGGTAAATGTACTTTGAATGTGGGAGAGATGTGCACTGGGTACCACTTATTAATTGGTACCTCAACGCTTCAAGTTGCTATCATAAAATTTTCTGAGTAATCTTTGAATCCTTTCCTTCTTTTACATATCACATCGTAAAAGGCTATCATTCCTGTCAGGTGATGGAAATAAACATTCCCCACCACCACCATGGCTATGATGCTAGTACAAGGTACCAGAATCTCTCCTCAGGATTGCTACAATGGCTTCCTACCACATCTTTCTGGTTCTATACCCACTCTCCTGAAACCAATTCTTTGCAAAGTAATCGAAGTGTTATTTTATAACATAAATCTGATTATATCACAACAGTCCAACAATGATTTATATAAAAAATGATGACCTAATCATGGCCCACAAGGCTTTCCAAATCCTGGTCTTTCCTTGCCTGGACAACCTAATTTTTTACCCCTCTTTTTCTCATCCACTCTCATCAGACCTAAGTGTCTTTTCTCCTGCTTCCTGAATATGTAACCTTGGTCCTGGTTATAGGCTTGGCATTAGCTCTTTCTGCTAAGGAAACACTTCAACCAGATCTTTGTGAGATTTGCTCCCTCATTTTACTTTAGGATTCTGCAAAATAATAATTTCCTGAGAGGATTCTTCACTGACTGTGTTACCTAAAATAGGTTGTCATCACAATCTGTTTTCTTACCAACATTTATCACTTTATTTATTAGTCATTATTTGTTTATCTTTCATCTTTTCATTAGAGAAAGTAAGCCACTAATCTTTTTATTTCAATCACTGCTAATTCCTCAACCTCTGGAAGTGTGTCTGACATATAGTAGGTGCTCAATAAGTATTGTTTAATAAGTGAATGTGTGAATCAATTATATCTAATTGATATCAAAAATAACACTATGTTGACTGAGATGCAGGCGAAGCTCAGTTGAAGAAAGTGCTCACACAATCACTATTCCAGTATCCTCCTTCTACACTCTAGTTTATATATTTTTTTAGTTTTAATTCTTATTTTCTCCGTTTGACTTATTGAATTAGTCTTTGACCATTCACTTTGTACTGTGTCCCCCAGTAATAATGTTATATCATTTTGCTCCCTGCAAGTCATCTTGTGGTAGCCTTGCTCATTTTCCTTTAATTTATACTCTGTTATTTGCCCCTTTTTTTTTTTTAGCTTAAATGTATTACTGTATTTTTTCTACTTATTGACTATCAGTGCTGACTTCTATGTGAGCTCTAGTGCCCTGTGCTTAGTTTGTCATTTAGAATTCTTTTGACCTCATGGACTACAAATTAACCCAAAGTAGAAACATCTAGCACTAATGTGGGCTTAACAGTGTGCCTACAGATGGATGCCCCAGATAGAAAAAAGTAGTAAAAAATATAGTCATGACATAAAAGGCTAGGTCTTTAATAATAATCATATCATATATAATAGGAAATTTTTATTATTCAGTAAAAAAGTACATTGCATTAGATTTATAGATACCATATTTTCATTACAATACATCCCTTAATAAGAAGAAATATTTTTACTTCTAATTCCTTTATATTTTGTGTGTTTTGTATTTTACAAACGTATTATTTCATTCAAAATAAAATTATAACGCCAGATAATAACATTTGATATAACACCAGCTCAAGCAAGTACACTTTAATCTTAGTTCCATGAGGACAATGATCATATGTGAATTGTGCTAAGTGACCAGACCACCACATGTCTGTAAGTTTGAAGTGCAGCAGTGGCTTGTGTGTTGCTCTGATACTGAAAACTTTGTCACCAGTATTTCAAATAACAGCAGGGCCACCCTTGGGTTTCAGTGGAGCTTCCAGACTAAAACAGACTAGGAAGAAAGACCTGACCGAGTCTACTTCTGAAAAAAATTGGCCAGTGAAAACCTTATAAGTAGCAGCAGAACATTGTTTGATATAGTGCTAGAAGATGAGCCTCTCAGATTGGAAGGTGGTCAAAATACAACTGGGAAAGAGCTGCCTCCCCAAAGTAGAGTCAACCTTAATAACAATGTGGCTGGAGTTAAGTTTTCTGGACCTTCCTTTGCTGATGGGGCATGACTCAAAATGAAAAGAAATAGCTGCAAACATCCATTAGTAATCATAACATGGAAGGTACCAAGTATGAATCTAGGAAAATTGGAAATCATCAAAAATGAGATGTAACACATAAACATTGATATCCTAGGCATTAGTAAACCCAAACGGATTGGTATTGGTCATTTTGAGTTAGACAATCATATGCTCTACTATGCCAGGAATGACAAATTGAAGAGGAATGACATCATGTTCATCTTCAAAAACATTTCAAGATCTATTCTGAAGTTCAATGCTATCAATGATAGGATAATATCTGTATGTAATGAAGACCAGTTAATACAACTATTATTCAAATTTACACACCAACTACTAAGGCCAAAGATGAAGAAATAGATTTTTACCAACTTCTGCAGTCTGAAATTGATCAAACATGCCATCAAGATGGGTTGATAATTACTGATGATTGGAATTCAAAAGTTATAAACAAAGAAAAAGGATTGGTAATTGGAAAATATGACTCTGGTGATAGAAATGACACTGGAGATCATATGATAGGACTGTGCAAGGCCAGTGACTTCTTCATTGCAAACACCTTTTTACAACAACATAAACGGCTACTAAATGTATGGACCTCACCTAATGGAAAACACAGGAATCAAATCTACTACATCTGTGGAAAGAGACACCAGAAAAGGTCAATATCATCAGTCAGAACAAGGCTGGGGCTGGCTGTGGAAAAGATCATCAATTGCTTATATGCAAGTTCAAATGGAAGCTAAAGAAAATTAGAACAAGCCCATGAGAGTCAAAATAAGACCCTGAGTATATTCCACTTGAATTTGGAAACCATCTCAAGAATAGATCTGATACACTGAACACTAATGACTGAAGACCAGAGGAGTTGTGGAAAGACATCAAGGACATCATATAAGAAGAAAGCAAAAGTTCATTAAAAAGACAAGAAAGAAAAAAAGACCAAAATGGATGTCAGAAAAGACTCTGAAACTTGCTCTTGAACATAGACTAGCTAAAGCAAATGGAAGAAGTAATGAAGTAAAAGAGCTGAAAAGAAAATTACAAAGGGCAGCTCGAGAAGACAAACTAAAATATTATAATGAAATGTGCTAAGACTTAGAGTTGGAAAACCAAAAGGGAAGAACTCACTCAACACTTTTCAAGCTTGAAAAACTGAAGAAAAAATTCAAGCCACAAGTTGTAATTTTAAAGGAATCTATGAGGAAAATATTGAATGATGCAGGAAGTATTAAAAGCAGATGGAAGGAATATACAGTCACTGTACCAGAAAGATTTGATGGACATTCAACGATTTCAGAAGGCAGCATATGATGAAGAAACGATGGTGCTGAAGGAAGAGGTCCAAGCTGCACTGAATGCATTGGCGAAAAACAATGTTCCAGGAACTGACAGAATACCAACTGAGATGCAACTCTGGAAGTGCTCACTTATCCATGCCAAGAAATTTGGAAGACAGTTACCTGGCTAACCAACTGGAAGAGATCCATATTTGTGCCCATTCCAAAGAAAGGTGATCCAACAGAACGCAGAAATCGAACAGCATCAAGTAAAATTTTGCTGAAAATCATTCAAAAGCAGTTGCAGATGTACATCAATGGGAAACTACCAGAAATTCAAGCCAGATTCAGAAGAGGACATGGAACAAGGGATATCATTGCTGGTGTCAGATGGATCTTGGCTGAAAGCAGAGAGTATCGGTATGATGTGTGCCTGTGTAGTATTGACTATGCAAAGGCATTTGACTGTGTGGATCATAACAAATTACGGGGTAACATTGCAAAGAATGGGAATTCCAGAACACTTAATTGTGCTCATGAGGAACCTGTACACAGACCAAGAGATAGTCCTTCTAACAGAGCAAGGGGATACTGTATCATTTAAAATCAAGAAAGGTGTGTGTCATGGTTGTATCCTTTCACCATACTTATTCAATCTGCATACTGAGCAAATAATTCGAGAAGCTGAGCTATATGAAGAAGAACGTGACATCAGGATTGGTAGAAGACTCTAACAATCTGCAATATGCAGATGACACAACCTTGCTTGCTGAAAGTGAAGAGGACTTGAAGCACTTACTGATGAAGATCAAAGACCACAGCCTTCAGTATGGGTTACCCCTCAACATAAAGAAAACAAAAATCCTCACAACTGGACCAATAAGCAACATCAGGATAAATGGAGAAAAATTGATGTTGTTAAGGATTTCATTTAACTTGGATTCCCAATCAATGCCCATGCAAGCAGCCATCAGGAAATCAAAAGATGTATTTCACTGAGAAAATCTGCTGCAAAAAAATCCTCCTTAAAGTGGTAATAAGGAAAGATGTCACTTTGAGGGCTAAGGTGCACCTCACCCAATCCATGATATTTTCAACCACCTCATATGAATAAAGAAGAACTAAGAAGAACTGATGCCTTTGAATTATGGTGTTGATGAAGAATATTGAATATACCATGGACTGCCAGAAGAAAGAACAAATGTGTCCAGAGAGAATACTCCTTAGGAGCGAGGATGGCGAGACTTCATCTTTCACTCTTTAGACATATTAGGAAGGATCAGTCCCTGAAGAAGAACATCAGGCTTGGTAAAGTAGAGGGTCAGCAAAAAGAGGCAGACCCTCAATGCAGTGGATTGACACAGTGATTGCAACAATGGGCTCAAAAATAGCAACGATATTGAGGATGACACAGGACCAGGAAGTGTTTCATTTTGTTTACGCAGGGTTACTATGAGCTGGAACTGACTCGATGGCACCTAACAACAAGAACAAATATGTATATTTGTTGTTGTTGTTGTTGTGAGTTGCCTTCAAGCCGATTCTAACTCATGGTGATCCCATGTGTGTAGGATAAAACTGCTCCATAATGTTTTCAAGACTGTGACCTTTTAGCAGCAGATAACCAGACCTGTCTTATGATGCTCTTCCTTTCTATTTACCCATATTAGTTCATCTCTGGTTACTAGTTATTTTATGCTAAAATTTTGTTGTTTAGATATGTGGTGTGAGTTCTGTCCCTTATTGAGCGCTGATTGCTACACCGAATAAGTATGGGTGTTCAAATATTAGTTATGTAATTTTAAACGTTATTTCTTTGAAAGGACAGGGAGGGGATTGCTCTTACTAAAATTTCAAAGGTGTTTTTGACCTAAAAATAGTTTAAGAGGTAATCTGTATTCCATCGGTAAAAATATGCAGAAAATCATAGAAAGATTAGAACTGATTAGAAGAGGCAAAATTTCCGTCTGGGGTTGAGTAATGCCAAAAGTGAGATTTCTAGGCTTACTAATGCTTAAGACTGAACTGATTAGAATGACAGTAGATGGAATACGTGAACGCTTATAACCAGTGACACTGACAGATTGATCTGGGTTTCTCTTCAAACTTAAAGACTTTATAGTCCAAACTCTATAGGTTTTTCTACTGTTGTCAAGAACAGCATGTGCCTAATGAGATATTGCTCTAATTGTCCTTTTTCTCAATTCTAATGAATCATATTTTTTAAATTGAGGGTTTTGTAACAAGGAAAGTAATGTCACATATTATGTATACAAATGATGACAATAATACATCAGACACACATGACACAAGAAAATTACTCCAACTTAAAAACAATTCAGTACTTACTTCACTGGCAAAATATTTTTTCATGCACTAAAGCATTATGCAGATAACAAATTCATCAATTATCACATTTTCTGTAATTGCATTGACATGAAATGGCCCTGTCTATAAAAAATTTTAGTGATTCATAACAAATGTTCTTTTTTTTCCTGCAAGAGTTCACAAATACTATCTGGATGAAATATCTACTCTTGCTTAAACATATTATTATGTGAAAAAGGAGTTGAGAGAAGTCATTGTGTATAACTGTGTGGATCAAATTTATAATACTAATAACATCTCTGACTAAAATTACGTATGATATTATAATATAAATTCTGCTAATTATATTTATGGAGGTAGACCTTGTTTTATACTTTTCTTCAATAATGTTAAATCTAAAATAAATTTCAAGGCTGTTGAGAGAATATGAAAATATAATTTTTTCTACAATTATGATCTCAGATACATGAATGAATATGCACCTAGATTATATATACATATTGTCATGGATTGAATTATGTCCCTTAAAAATATCTGTCAGCTTGGCTGGGTCATGATTCCCAGTACTGTATGATTGTGTAATTTGATGTGATTTCCTCATGTGTTATAAACTCTATCACTATGAAGAGGTTATATGTGATCTCCTTATGTGTTGTAAATTCTATCACTGTGATGAGGTTATACTGATGAGGTTTATAAGATTGGATAGTGTCTCAATCCAATCTCTTTTGAGATATAAGAGAAGCGAGCAGAGACACATGGGAACCTCACACCACCAAGAAAGCAATGCCAGGAGCAGAGTGCATCCTTTGGACCTGAGGTTCCTGCACTGAGATGCTTCCAGACCAAGGGAAGACTGATGCATCACAAGGACCTTCCTCCAGAACCCAGAGAGAGAGAAAGCATTCCTCTGGAGCTGACACCCTGTATTTGGACTTGTAGCCTACTGGACTGTGAGAGATTAAACTTCTCTTTGCTAAATCCATCCACTTGTGGTATTTCTGTTACAGCAGCACTAGATGACTAAGACACATATATATCATAAAACCTGTTTCTGTCAAGTTGATTTTGACTCTTAGCGATCTTATATGTAAGGGTTATCAGGAATCATCAGTAATTATATATATATTACTAAGAAAACTTCTTTTATTTTTAAAAAATGATAGCCATAATATAGATGCATGTAAATATACTATTGATCATATCACATCACTTTTTTTCACTAATTACTAACAGACTTGTCCTATTCTTGAACAATGAACATGTTGTCATATTATCACAAGAGCTATCCACAAAGAAAAATTAGTTCTCCCCGTTATTTCCATCCCCATTTCTTATTAACAAAACAGATGATTTTCGTACTCAGACCAAAAACCAAAACAAATACCTGCAAAAACTGTAAGAAATTTCTGGGGAGACCTAAAGTTGTTTATGTAGGTGATCATTTATTATTTGAAAGACCTCTTCACATTTCCTAGGAGGGGAGGAAAAAGGGTCCCATTGTAAGCTACTCCACCACCTATGCATACTAAAGTAAATGCAGATAGTTGCTTGTCTACAAGTACTTTTGGTTAGGCATGTGATTCAGAAGGTAATTTATTCAGATGACAGATTGGTTCAGAGATATACAATAAAAGAAGAAATCCAGAGCATCTACCTACATCAATCAGCTTTCTATTTTATTCATTTAAAGCTGGGGTGGCAAACTATGGCTAAGTATTCAGAGACTTGAGCTCCTCTCTGGCAGCTGTTATAAGAAGACATGTGAGCCTTATGCCCGCAGATGTGAGACATCAGTTTTTGGATGACATGGTTTGGGCCATAGTTTTGTGCAACTTACTTACTTCCTCCTGCCCTGCTTTTCCCTGATCCAGTAAATACCACTTTAATTTTGCTATTGGGCCACACAATATTATGGCATTATGGGCTGGTGAGAACCCACTTCATGATCGTCAGTTCTGGCAGTATGGTCAATTGTTTCATGATCTACAGTTCAATATCTACCTACCAAGGCCCAGTGACTCTCCAGAAGCTCTCTTTCTGCTAGCATGTAATTACCTGCTACAGTTATCAAGATCTTAGTACAGAACATTGCAAGGTGCGTTTACCTATGCAGTTGTCCGTAATTACCACATACAGAACCTTGTCCCACCACAGGTACCCTTAGTACCAAAGCATTCACTGGGTTGTGGCTTGAGGAGCATTCCTCATTGCACTGCAGAACGGACCTGTTACAGTGACTTTCACTACTGTCATTCTCCTGAGATGTGATATTGTTTTAGACTTAACATCATTCCTGTCTTGGGACGGTGGCCTTTTGAGAAGTTTTCAGTACAAGATTTCTGTCAATGACCGTGTATGCCAATTCTAATTGCACAATTTTTAAATGACCATGAGGTGGGTTCCACCATGAGAAGGACCTGGTTGCCTATTCCATTCATTAAGTAGTCCCTGTGTATTCTCAATCAAATGAGGAGGGGAGGCATGATATGATAACGCTGTTGATCCCTGGGTATAAAAGAGACTTGGATACTGTTTTCAACAGTCCTTGAAATATGTGAATATTCTCTATACCCCCAACATTCAATTACTGAATAAATGAATGTAGGTCCCTTTAGGGAAAGACTTGGGAAAGCATAACCATGTACTGCCATGGTTTTGCAGGGTCCTGTCTCACGGGGATCTGGCTTCTTCTTCAGTCAATGAGTCTGAGAACTGGCTCAGGTCTAGAGACTGGGCTAAGGATCATGACTTTTTCATTATGGCATCTGTTCTGAGCCTCCTGGCCCTCCATTCTTGATTTCTTTACATTTTTAAATGGAGAAATGTTCTTGTTGGCCGTCAATTTTTCTGTCCCTAAGAATGACATAGTCTAATAACAATTTTCATAGGTCTTTTTAGAATAGCTCCCCCTCCACACACACATGCCGTCTTACTACTAATTTCTATTTTTGAACCTACTTTGCTTCTGATGGTTAAGGTTTATCTACTGGCCTCTACAAATTTGAGATTCTACAGTAACCTTTGCTTTAATGTACCCCACTTTTGTAACAGTATAGCCTACCATCATCCCTATTCTACACATGTCTGCTACCACCGAGCTTCTCAGTAATGCTGACTATCTCATCGGTGTCTTCCCTTTTATTTAGGAAAGAGAGGGTTCTCCAGGCCCTCCTCCTGAATGTAGTGTACTGATATTTAATCTGGTCTTATATGGTATATCCAATATGGTATGCCTACTACTCTAAGCCTATTGATTCCTTCTTTCACTGTTCTGCCATGGCAAGTCAGGCATTTCTATTCCACTTAGTGTGGGCCATTATATTTTGAAGCTTCTAAGAGCCAAATAATAACAGCACATTAGTCCTTGTCAGTTTTACACATTATATCATGGAGTCGTGCTCGAATTTCAAAAAGCTCTCCCTTATTCAATAATTTATCCTTTTCATTTGATCCAGTAAACTCAGGATCCAGTCTTACATGTACTCTTTTGACTGGTATTGGCTAGATCCTATAGCACCATTGGTATATAGTCCCTTTTGTCACTTAGCAGGCCCTGCATATCCCTGGGCACATTATAGTGTGACTTGTTGATCTTAGTTGTTGGTCTGGCAACCAGAAGGAGAGGTTAGGGCAGATCCTGAGGAAGGCAAATATTAACATGCAAGGCAGAGGCTTTGTCAAAGTGAGGGCAAACATTAGTCTTTAAGGGACAAATGGGACATTTCTGCTTGCCCAGGGAGTATAAGAAGATGTTGGGTTCCATCCCAAGTCTCAGGACCCCATTCTTTCCCAACTGGAGACCTGATGTAGTAAAAATCAGCCTTCACTTACACTTTCCTACCCGTATAATTAATTCCTAGGTCTTAATCTCACCTTATTTTTATTGCCCTCTGGCTGCTCGAGATGAAAGTATGTTAAATGTGTGAAAGAAGACCCTCTGAGTCTCGTATTAGGCCTTAATTTGGTTATTAATCATGTGCAGCTATTTAATGTCTTTTTCTACTGCACCAATAGTACTCACAACAACAGCAACAGACATCAAACCCCATGGTCTTTATAATTACCACTTCTCTGGACCTTTCAAATGCCTTGGATAATGAACCTATGGTGGCTTAGTACTGTGTCAGCTTGGTGAGGTTGACCTATATTTCCAAGAATTCCCTTCCCTGTATGTTTCTGATTAGAGTGGGCCACAAAAGACATTTTTTTTGTGTAAGATTTAGAGGGCAAAAATGAAGCATCAACCTTTTTGTTGTTTTTGTTGTTATTGTTATATTGTTTTTCTGTTACAGTGTCAATGAAGATGATTTTCTAACTCACACATTTTAATTTCCTGCTAATACATCTTATTGGTATGGGACAGCTGCCATGCTTGCGACAGTTACAGCTTTTCCTGGATCTTCCTTCAACTTCTCTAACTCATCAAGACTGGAGGTAGAAATAAGTGGCATGGGTTCTAGTCTGTCCTTCTGAGTTCCCTTTCATATCTGTCTTCTCTCTTCCTAACTGGCTGCTGTATGGACTTTAGGCTCCACAACATATATAAAGGTAGTAACTTTACTGAGACCAGATTGTAAAAGACCAAATCCCTGTAACACCTTCCTTATATATACTTCATAACAGTTCTTCCTTGATTGATTAAAACCTGACTGATAAAGCTCTAACTAGTGCATTATCCAGTTGTAGTTTCCCACAATAAAAAATTTTTACATTGCTACAGTATGCCACAGGCTATCAGTGATGAGGTTTTAATTTCTATTTCACCAGTGAGAGAGATCTAGTTCCAAAATCCCTTTGTAGAATTGCTTCACCACACAGCTCATGACATCCACTTCTCAAGTCAGGTTTCTTTAGAAACAGACCAAAGACAAACAATTACTTGCAGGATTTTTGTTAGAATTCTCTCAGACACATCACTATGAGGGAATGAGGGAGTCAGGACTGGGAACAACAAGATATTTAACTGAACTGAGATTGCAACAGAGTCTTCGGCTGCTCTCACTGGAAGATCTGGAGCTGGCATGGCCCTTTAGACTGTCAAGAATGGTGAAGTGTTTGAGATTTTACCTTACATGCAAGCTAACAAGTTGCCCTGCCACAGTTTTATGAATGCTTGAAGAAGGCATGAGGCACCTGGTTCAGAGAAAAAGGACTTTGTTACTCACAATGAGTAGTATCAGTGTCAGCATATTTGTGTCAGTTTTCCTTGCCACTGTGTCTCACTGAAGGAATGTGTCTTAGGTATCTAGTGCCGCTATAACAGAAATTCCACAAGTGGATGGCTTTAACAAGCAGAAATTTATTTTCTCACAGTTTTAGGAGGCTAGAAGTCCAAATTCAGAGCACCAGCTCTAGGGGAAGGCTTTCTTTCTCTGCTGGATCTAGGGGAAAGTCCTTGTCTCTTCAGCTTGTTTCCTGGTTCCTTGGAGACCTCAATGTGGCTTGTCATCTATCTCCCCCCATCTCTGCTTCCTTAATCTGCTCCTTTTATATCTTGTAAGCGTTTGACTCAAAACACCCTATATTAACCCTACCTCGTTAACATAATAAAGACCACAAATTCCCAAATGGAATTATTTCCACAGGCGTGTTGTTGCTGTTGTTAGGCACCATCGAGTCAATTCTGACTCATAGTGACCCCATGTACAACAGAACAAAACACTGCCCAGTCCTGCGCCATCCTCAGAATCCTTGTTATGCTTAAGCCCATTGTTGCAGCCACTGTGTCAATCCTTCTCACTGTGGGTCTTCCTCTTTTTCACTGAACCTCTACTTTACCAAACATGATGTCCTTTTCCAGGGACTCGTCCCTCCTGATAACATGTCCAAAGTGTGTGAGACGTAGTCTCACCATCCTTGCTTCTAAGGAGCATTCTTGTTGTACTTCTTCCAAGACAGATTTGTTTGTTCTTTAGCAGTACATGTTATATTCAATATTCTTCTCCAACACCACAATTCAAAGGCATCAATTCTTCTTTGGTCTTCCTTATTCATCATCCAGGTTTCACGTACATATGAGGCAATAGAAAACACCTTGGCTTGGGTCAGGTGCACTTTAGTCTTCAAGGTGACATCTTTGCTTTTCAACACTTCACAGGCATAGAAGTTAGGATTTACAAAACAATTTTGGGGAGATACAATTCAATCCATAACAGAATGCAATGGGCTAAGGCTGATGCCTGCACAGGTAGTGGGTTGTGTTACAGGAGAGGATGTCGAGCTTAGGGAGGTCAAATCCTTTATAATATGCATTAAGCTGTCTGGACTTGGCTACTGAGGGAGATACTTTCTCGTCTTCTCAGACTTTCAGCAAAGCTACCCTTTTTCCTGAGCGATGCCTTATCTCTATTTTCCAAGTATGTTTGCTATACACACAGCCTTAGACAATCAGTGCCTCCCCTTGCAAATTGTGCAGAAATGAGAGAGAGCTATGGACAATTGTCTGCCATCACAGAGTTATCATGAAGGTTGGCAAGGGAGACTGGACTTTGGACCCTTCAACTCCTGGTCATTGGATACAGATTGGTGTTTCACCTGAGGGCAATGGCCAAAGTAGAATTTTGTTGTGAGTTCTTTTCTGTCAATACTTCTAATGCATTGGGGAACAGTGGTTGAGTCAGGGAGCTGGGAGGTCTGTGTATTGCACCACAGCATACGCTACATTGTCACTCTACAAAGCATTGTCATCTCCCCTCACTGTGTGAGTTCTCTACCAAGGTATGCACAGATATGTTTCATCAGATGTTTCTTTCTAATTTACCCTCTTCGTATTATCTGTTGTATCTTCATTGTCTCTTATTCACAGTTTGATTCCATGCCATTTAATTTGTAGATATTTACTTAGTCTTTTCTACTCTGTTTTTTTATTATGATAGTGTATGAGATGCTAGAATAAACATTCTCTTCTTTTCTGCATCAAATAAACAGATGGCTCTCTCAACACTGTGAAACATGAGAGTAATTAAATGAATCCAGAAACAATCATGCATATATTTTTATTTTCCAGCATAACTTTATTCATGCCTACAAATATATTTTACTTTGAAAATGATGTCATCATGTAATTAATTTAATTTGTCAGATAGTTTAATCTAAGCCAGAAAATAGGATTTATTCTCTTATAGGGATTCGTCACACCAGTTGGGAGCCAAAAATTACAAAGGACCCTATTATAAGTGTCTCTTAAAAACTTGGGAAGTGTCAATTGCTCATGATTCCCAACAGCATCATGGAAGCAGAGTTTTCACATATAATGACCTACAATAAGCTATTGCCAAGCCCGACGGAACACTTGAATCAAGTAGATTTTTAAGAAAACTGATTCTTACATCAGTATCAATTTAATTTTACATATCAAAAAAGAGTCCCTGGTGATCAGGCCTAAGAATGTGTGCTTTGGAAAAGATGGTTATAATTGCCAGTCAAGTTTCAGAAATGTTACTGGACACCGAGCAATCAAACTCCTATGTTACATAATCCATTATAGCACATGGGAGAGTACTAAGCCCCTATGTCATGTAGGCTCCCATAGCGTTCAAAAAAAAAAAAAAAAAGTTAGAAAAGAGTGTCTACAAAGACTTTCTCTTTGATATTAGTTAGAAAATGGTATTAACAATCATAAAACTTCTTGCCAAATTTTATCTGGGGAAATAATACTATGGCCCACTGGAGAACACATCTAATATTTCTCAGGTAGAAGAAAAATAAAGGCCTGAATTTTTATCAGATTGGCAAATTTAGGTAAATGTGAAATGTTAATATCTTGAAATATTGTTAAATTTTCTGTTTACTAATTATGAATGGGAAGCCCAGGTGGCGTAGTAGTTAAGAGCTACATCTGCTAACTTAAAGGTTGGCAGTTCGAATCCACCAGGTGCTCCTTGGAAACTCTATGGGGCAGCTCTATTGTGTCCTGTAGGGTTGCTATGAGTCGGAATTGTCGCGATGGCAACGGGTTTTTTTAAATTATGAGTGTGCTGTTGGAAATATAGGTAATGTTCAAGATGAATACATTTTTCCTTTCTATTCAGTATATCTCTCATGATTATGAGCAAGAGCATATTATTTACATAAGTATTATTTAAAATACAACTAAATGCAGAAAAATGCGTTATTCATAGGTATGTTCACCATGCTTGGTTAAGTAGAGGGTCAGTGAAAAACAGGAAGACCCTCTCTGAAATGGATTGACACAGTGCCTGCAACAATGGGCTCAAACATAACGATTGTGAGGATGGTGCCAGACAGGGCAGTATTTCATTCTGTTGAATATAAGGTAGCTGCGGGTCCTTGGCACCTAACAACGACACCATTTTCATTGAGAAGCTATTATTTTCCAGCTATTGAGATAGGCACTATTAACACAAAGTGAAATGTAATAAAATTCAACAAGCTCACCTCATCCATGAAGTTACATGGTAATAAAGGAGATTTTTTTTTTTCTCTGATGTTTAGGAACTAGATTTCATCAGTGTTTGTTTTATCTTATTATCTAATTTATACTTAGAAGCTCTAAGATAAGGATTTTTTGTTTTGTTTTGTTTGCTTTTCTCTCTGTCGAGAACATATAATAATAAATAAATTTGGCTTCAAACTGTATAGATAGGCTAAGTATAATTATATCTGAAGTGAGAGAGTCAAAGTCAATATTTGTCTGTCCATTCATTTCTTTGTCACGCACATAATTATATATTTTAGCTTATCTTTATTATATTTAAAGCTGGCTCCCCAGAAAGTACTCATATGCAATGCAGTATTCCTTGAACACACAAACTAAAAACTAAAATGAATGAAAATATAAATAAATTAATAGAATCATTATGTGAACTCATGGTACATAGTTCATAAAATAACCGTTTTTTTGCTATTTCAGATTTAAGGTATTAATTTTGTCAATGTATCTAAAGAAAATATTTTATTGATTAGGCACATTCAAATACCGGTTTTGCTTTGCCAGAGTGTATACATTTGTACAAGAGGCTATTTAAAGACTGTTAAAAAATTGGAAAAATAAGATTTACATTTTGAAAAAAATTTTGTATACTAAAAATTATAAACATTGTGAGCTAAAAAAGATATTGTAGAAAGGAAAATATATTTTTACTTCAGATCATACAACCTAAGCTAAAATCAGATATAAGTTTAATGTGGTTATGCATTAGTCATTGAGCAATCGTAAGAAATGAATAATAAGGAATTTTTTATTCAAATTTCCTTGAATTAATGGTCATGTAGTTTCAGAAATAAGAGTAACAGATACTACAATAGAGAAATTTAATATTTTAAGTCATTGGAAAAAAAATTTGAACTTACTATATAGCTTATTCATAAATCAGTTCTTTTGTAACAGTCTCCTGCTTGGGTCAGAGGTAAGGGTCTGTTCAGCCTGAATGGTGTTAGGCAACACTGCCCCCTAGGGGTTTTCTGAATATTCCCAGTAGACAAGTTGCCTACCTGTCAAGAAAGGTTCAGGGAATTTCATAACTCTTAAGCAATGTTAGGAGAGTCCCTGGGTGGTGCAAATGGTTAAGCTCTCCACCACTAGCTGAAAGGTTGGTTGTTCAAATCCACCAAGAAATGCCCCAGAAGACAGGACTGGCGATCTGCTTCTGAAAAGTCACAGCCTTGAAAATCCTAAGGAGCAGTTCTACTCTGCACATATGGGGTTACCATGAGTTGGAATCAACTCTACGGCAACTAACAACAATAACAACAAAAGCAATGGTAAAGAACATCTCAAATGTATGTGCAGCCATTTCACCTCAAGTAATGTGTAAGAGAAATAAAAACTCTATGGAAAAAGACATGGAATCCTATCCATAATCAGAGTGCAGACATATGCTAACAAGTCTATTGTTCCCAAGAACAGCAGTAGTGAAAGTCAGGCCAGTTTAGAATGTGAAAGGAAGTAATAATTTCTGTTTTGTGTGAAATTGGGCTTGAAAAATCACCTCGACCCACCACTCCCTATAGTGACTGTACACTCCATGAGGAAGAAGACTGCTCTATAAAGGAAAGAGCTGTCTCACTATCAAAGTTTGCAATTCTGTTGTAAGAACACTATCTGAAAGAACAGATTATCAGATGTGCACTGTGATTTACCAGTGGATCAAGGGTGCAGAGTTTGCAGAGATCAGTGGTAGAGAACAGGCTGACAATCTTACAGGATGGGACATATGGGTAGAAGAGCAAATGTGAATGTTAAAGATTGTCTGCAGCATTGTAGGCAGTGACTTTGCTTTACTTTAAAATATAACTTTTACATTATAAACATAAAAGAGAAACGATTTTTCTAACCTGTAACCAAGCCAAACCAGTTGCTGTTGAATCAATTCCAACTCATAGCCACCCTATAGGACAGAGTAGAACTGCCCCATAGGGTTTCCAAGGAGCGGCTGGTGGATTTGAACGGTGAATCTTTTGTTTAGAAGCCGAGCTCTTAACCACTGCGCCCACCAGGGCTCCTGATTTTACCTAGGACTCACAAATGGCTTGTGATTTCCCTAGAATTCTCAACTATTTGATTAGATTAACCAAAGCCAGTTGCCATTGAGTCGATGCCAACTCATGGTGACCCTATATATGTCACAGTAGGACTGTCTTTCATAGAGTTTTCAATGGCCTTTTTTTTTTTTTTTCCCGGTAGACTTCCATGCCTTTCTTCTGAGGCCTCTCTGGGTGGACTTAAACTGCCAACATTTCAGTTAGCAGCCAAGCATGTTAACGATTTGCACTACCCATGGTCTCCTTGAATATATGGAATTTTTACTACACAAAATAGAAGAGGGTCAAAAATACCCAAGTCGTGGTAATTTCAATCACATCATATGCATGTGAAAGCTGGATAACGAATAAGGGAGACGGAGGAAGAATTGATGCCTTTGAATTGTGGTGTTGGAGAAGAATATTGAATATACCATGGACTGACAAAAGAACAAACAAATCTGTCTTGGAAGAAGTACAACCAGAATACTCCTTAGAAGGAAGGATGGCGAGACTACGTCTTCCATACTTTGGACATGTTGTCAGGAAGGATCAGTCCCTGGAGAAGGACATCATGCTTGGTAAAGTAGAGGGTCGGCAAAAAAGAGGAAGACCCTCAACGAGATTGACACAGAGGCTGCAACAATGGGTTCAAGCCTAACAACAGTTGTGAGTTTGGCACAGGACTAGGCAGTGTTTCGTTCTGTTGTACATAGGGTCACTATGAGTCAGAATTGACTCGACGGCACCTAACAACAACAACATAGGGTTTTATAGGCTGTAATCTTTATGGGAGCAGATCACCAGATCTTTCTTCCTTGGAGCTGCTGGGTGGGTTCCAACCATCAACCTTTGGTTAGCAGCCTAGCCCTTAATTTTGTATTACCAGTGTCCTTCACAGAAGAGATTATTTACAAAGCAAATAAACAAATTTAACTAAAAATTATTGTTTGTGTTTGAGAAGAATGAACCTGGCACTATAAAGCGTTCGCATCTCTAAGGAGTTATATTATTTTCTGAGACCTTAGAATGTGAAAGCTGAAGAGCAAACTGGGCAAATGCAGACACAAAAACAATGGCCTAGTGATTAGAAACAATGAAGAACTTTCTAAGAAGTATCAGAAGATCAGTGAGAATGGCATGTAATAAAGAGGGTGCTTGGTCAGATTAGTGGTTAAGAGCTACTGCTGCTAACCAAAAGGTCTGCAGTTCGAATCCACCAGGGCCTCCCTGGAAACCCTACAGGACAGTTCTACTCTGTCCTATAGGGTCACTATGAGTCCGAAGCAACTTGATGGCAATGAGTTTGGTCAGCTTTGTTTTGCAGAAGCAAGCAACTCCAAACTCTAAATTTCCATAACAATACACAGTCCTTATAGAATTAAATGCAGATTAAGTATTGACCGCAGTTCTGTTGCTGTTGTATTCCAGATTAGGGTCTATTCCAGTCTAAGGTATGTTCCACACTTCCTCTCATTTTGAGCCCCAAGCAGAAGGAGCAGACTCTACATAGGAGAATGAGAATGGCAGCAAAGATGTGTTAACAGATTTGTTAAGGTAGAAATGGATAGAGTAGTGGTGCCTGAGTCAACAAGTAAAAGGAGAAATGCAGATGAATGCATGCAGGAAAATGGAAAACAAATAGAAATCAGACCCAATTCTGGGGCAAAATCTTAGAAAAATCTAAGGGATTGAAGTCATCAAGACATTTTAAATCTGGAGTTCATGGTGTCATGAAAACGAGGATTTATTGAAATTCTTTGTGGGAAGATTGAAAAAATCTGCAGGAGATCAGGGAGAATTCAGTATGTAGAATTGTGCTTATTTTTCCTCTTTCCAGTAGTGCATCTCAATCACAATACCAGGTGCAGCTGAGGTTGCAAGAGCTATACATTAATGAAAATACGGAAATAAATGACCGTCTATTTACTAAAAGCAAAAGCCCTTAAATCCCTTCCAATATTTTGTCCCTCAATCATTGTAATTAAGTTTATTTACCCTAAAGATGAGATTGAAAAATTCCTTGCTGGGAAAGCTGAACTATCCAAAGGAAGAAATAGAAGAATTACTGACAATTGAGGATCTTTGTTACCACAAAAAATAAAACGTGTTGGTCCCTGCCCAATAAAACTACAGAGAAGTCCACTAGTTGAGACAATGTCTGTACAAGTATTTATATCATTATGGACTCATGGATATTTATTTTATACTTTTAGTTATAATCCAATATTGCTTTCTTTTGTTTTTAAAATTTTTTCAGGTTTGATTACTGGGAGCTCTTTCAGTTGGCCCCTACATCCCTTTGACCTATCCCCATAACTCTGTGTGTGTGCGTGTTGAGCATATCCTCATATCTGGCACTACAAGATGCTCCAAGTGCATCTTAAGTACTCCTTGCTTCATTCCTACAATTAGTCATTTCTCCAAAGATAACTTTTGTTGTTGTTTGTTTGTTTTTTAATTGGCAAGTGGTATTAGAAAACAAGAACTTAGCAATAGACATGCTCATTACTGAGGAATCATTGCTTCTAGGACTTTTCAGTTGGTAACTATGCATGTATAACACCTGTTGTCATCAAATCACTTCTGACTCATAACAACCCTATAGGACAGAGTAGAACTGCCCCATAAGGTTTCCAAGGAGCACCTGGTGGATTTGAACTGTAGACCTGTTAGTTGACAGCTAAGCTCTTTGCCACTGCACCACCAGGGCTCCATATATGCATGTATACTAGCTAGTATATACATATTTTTATATGTATTTCCATATGTAACCATCTTTATTTACATTAAGCTAAACATAAGCTCATATTAACGTCATCAGTTATAATTCATTACCATGCGGATTATTCTAGCCTTCTCCCTTTGTGTCATAATCTTCCATTTTAACAGGGAGAAACTTGTTTCCCACCATGTTAGGGTGTAGCATACGGAGGCCAAGTGGTAAATGGAGTCCTCACTTAGGTCTTATGTGTGTCAATGGTAAGGAGTTGTTATACTTGGCAGCTGACACAATCCCCAAAGTCAGTCTTGGTCTGTGGTGTAAGAACAATCTCCATAGAGAAGGCTAAGTAGAGCCCTTTGAAACCACCTCTCCATCAGCAAAGATATAAATCAAATCAAACTGCACATCCCAGATTGAGATGAGTGTCACCCTTAAGGATCAAATTGATGCAATAGTGGTCATCCACATCATATGTCTATTTAATTAAAAAATGTAGACTCTGCAAAAAATGAATATATCCTGGAGGGCGATTGTAAGGTTCTGCAAACTCAACAAAATATCAGCCACAATTGTAGCTCCCATGCCAGAAATAGTAATTTTACTAGAGTAGATTAATGTGACCTCAAGTACATGATATGTAGTCATCAATTTGGTATAAATATTATTTCAATCCCAATCTGAAACAATTCACGTTCACATTCACATGTAATGGACAATAATAAACACATATATTAATTTCAAGGAGCCCTGGTGGTACAGTGGTTAAGTGCTTGGCTGCTAACCAAAAGGTCAGTGGTTTAAACCTAGCAGCTACTCTGTGGAAGAAAGATGTGAGTCTGCTTCCATAAGGAATACAGCCTTGAAAACCCTGTGGGGCAGTTCTACTCTGTGCTATCGGGTTGCTATGAGTTAGAATCCACTATATGGCAACAGGTTTGGTGTTTTGGTTTATATTAATTTCAGTTTGGCAAATTTTGGCCTTTGGACTTTATCTGGCCTGTAGCCTGTATGGACTCTGAGCTACAATGGTTTTTACATTAAAAAAAAGAAGAAGAAGAAGAAGAAAGAGGATGAGGAAGAGAAAGGAGAAGGAGCAATAGGAGGAAGAGCAGATAAAGAAGACAAAAGAAGGAGAGGAAGAAGAGAGAGAGAAGAAATGACAGAGACTGTATGTGGCTTGTAAATGTTTATTAACACATTTTGCAGAAAATATTTGCTGACCTTGGTTCATGTTAACTTTTTCTTTGGTCTCAAAGAGACCAAGAGTTCTGGAATTCTGAGCATATCAGAGAACATAACATTAGTCCACTACCTTAATAACATTATGTTGATTAGGTCAGATGAGCAAGAAGTAGCTACCATGCTGAAAGACTTCATATTTCACATATGCTCCAGAAGGTAATAGATAAGCCCTATTAAGTTTTTGAAGCTCAGCAATTGAGAGTATACTGTGAAATTCCCTCCAAAGTAAATGGCAAATTTTGGGTTCTGAAGGCAGCATATTCCACACCTGGGAATACGGTTCTAGCCCATATAGCCATGGAAACAAAGGCCTTCCCGTTATCACTGGGTCTAACAGCATTAAAGAGCTCTGCAGCAGGTATAGGTTGTAATGCCAGTTGCCTTGCCACTTGGACGATACATTCCAGCAAATTCTATACTATTGTATTTATCAGTGGTGGTAAAAGGTGCCATGTACAATTTGTGGCAAGCACCAGTTGGAGAATCACTAACCAAGTCTCTGGAGTTATAAAGCAAGGCCATTCCAGCTGCAACAGAGAATTATAAATCTTTTGAAAAACAACTCTTGGCACATTTCTGTGCAGTGATAGGGAATGCCTGACCAATAGACATAAAATGATCATGTGGCTGGAACTGTACATCAGAATCTGGATACTGTGAGATCTACCAAGTGATAAAGTTGGGCAGGCCCAGCCAAAAAAAAAATCATAAAGTGGAAGTAGTACATTCATGATCGGTACAAACAGAATCAGAAGGCACAATCATTTTGCAGGAGCATGTCATTTAGACCCCTGTGACCCCCACCATTGTTTTACCTGAACTCTGCCATAACTCGTGCCTATTTCCATACACAGCATCTTGTACAACTAGCTGGAGGAGTAAGAAAAATCTTGAACTTGGCTAATACTGGATCATGTCAACATAGATATATGCAAAATTAATGCAAAGGGCTTAAAAGTGGCAAGTAAAAATCTTCCCAAGGACCAAGATTCAGGCAGGGTAGCTATTCATTCACTTTCTGTGGAAACAGAAGTGTCCTGAGATTAGACTATATATAGACTGATGGTTAATGGATAAAAGTCTGGCCAGCTGTTCAATGTCCTGAAAGATGAATAGTTGAAAGACTGGACAAGTAAGTCTTTGAGGGAGGCATGTGGATGGACATATGGGAGGGTGCATGAAGTATGAAAACGTTTGTGTCACTTGATAACATTCACTAGAGAAAATACACCATGGAAGAGGCACTAAATAACCATATAGACAAAGTAATATGGTTAGCTGACACCAGCAAGCCTGTTATCAGCCACCCAGTGCTGGCATGATGAACCCATGAAAAAGTAGCTATGGTGGCAGAGATGGAGACTACACTTTGGGCAGCAACACAGACTCACAGTTCTCAAAGCTGTTCTATTGTTAGTGTGGAACGCCAGAGCCTGTGATATGGCACCATTCCTGGGAAGAACAGTGAGCAGAGAACAATGCTGAATCTGTGATATGGCAACATTCTTGAAGAGACCAACAGCCACTTGATGGCAAGTTGACTACATTGGACACCTTGAATTCATAAAGGGCCAGAATTTTTTTCTCATAAAAAAATACACATATTCTGGTTGAGTGTGTCATTTCTTCCAGGGTCTCAGCGAACACCACAGTGTATTAAGGATTAAAAAAAAAACCTGCTGCTGTTGAGTTGATTCTGACTCATAGTGATCCTAAAGGACAGAGTAGAACTGCCCCATAGAGTTTCCAAGAAGCACGGGGTGGATTCGAACTGCCGACCTTTTGGTTAGCGGTTGTAGTTCTTAACCACTACTTCACCAGGGCTTAGTGAAGGTTTAACCCACTGTCATGGGTCCCACATAATGTCAAATAAGGTCAGTTGATCCACTATACAACATTCAGGTATTAGGCTGGGCTCATGACCACAGAAGCTACTGGTAGTATCACATACTATACTATTCAGAAACTTCTGGACTCCTAGAGTGTTGGAATGGCTTATTGAAGCCACAGCTAAGCTTCCAGCTCAGAAGTCGTACTCAGCTAGGATATGCTACTGTCCTCCAGGACAAAGTTTATGTATTGAATCAAAGATTGTTATATGGTGCTGTGTCACAAATATGAAGAATATATGGTTCTGGAAACTTTGGGGTGAAGCAGGAGTGGTCCCACTTACGATCACTTCAGATAAATTATTGTAAAACTTTATGCTTTCCTCTGCACAACTTTGGGTTTTACAGAGATAGAGGATTTGGTGCCAAAGGGGAAACATTAAGAGTCCCATTGAATTATAAGCTGTAACTGATACATACGTGCTTTGAGCTTCTTGTTTCCAGAGACCTGCAAGAAATAAGATGTTTCAGTGTATTAGAATTAGTAATTGTCCCTGATCATCAGTAGAAAACCAAACCAAACACCCAATGTCCTCAAGTCAATTCTGACTCATAGCTACCCTATAAGACAGAGTAGAACTGCCCCCTAGGGTTTCAAGGCTGTAATCTTTAAGGGAGCAGACTGCCACAACTTCCTCCTGCCAAGTGGCTGGTGTGTTAGAATCGCTGACCTTTCAGTTAGCAGCCAAGTGCTTCACCAGGGCTCCTTTTGATCATCAATAGAAGATAAGGCTAATATTACATATTAGGGTCAGGAAACAATATGTGTGTAATCAAATTGACTAACTGGAATTGTACTTGCTGGAAAAATTGTGACTCTAAATAAGCCTGTGCATAAACACAGCCTAAAAAGAATATGGAGCCCTGGTGGCATAGTGGGTAAGAGCTTGGCTGCTAACCAAAAGGTCAGCAATTCAAATCCACCAGCTGCTCCTTGGAAACCCTATGGGGGCAGTTCTACTCTGCCCTATCGGGTCGCTATGAGTCAGAACTGACTAGACGGCACTTAACAAAAACAACAACAAGACTATGGTTACCAGGAGCTCAGGCCATTTGAACATAAGGGTTTGGGTCACGCCCTCACGTAAGCTGCCATCACCAGCATAATTGAGAGCTGAGGCAAAGAGTTAGGAATAGATAGTGGAGGAGGGATAATATGAACATCCATTGTTTCTTCAAGACCAATTACAGTGGCAGGAGTTATAGTTCATCCCATTAACCTCCTACTTCAAAGTTTGCCTTCAACAGGAGCAGCCCAAGAGAATCCTGGAGAAGCTACAACCCAAGTATATATGGAAAAGTACATCCAAATGTCACAAGGAGTGGATAGTGACAGGCAGAGAATTCCTGTCCAGATTCCCCTACAAAGAAGAAATTGCTGCCCATTTTGAGGGTTGGGTTTAGCAGACAGCCACCAGTTACCAGGCCTTCAGGTGCAGAGAGCCATCTTGTTCCATGTCACATCCTTCCCAAGGAAACCTGCATATAGTGATTGAGTGGGATGGGAGTATAAAGCCTAGTGACTTTGGCCCAGTACAGGATAGCTGTAATAGGCAATACTGGCTCTCAAATTCTGTACAAGATTGACCAACAATATACTGAACCTGCATTACAGTTTAATTTCTTCCTTTTCTTGTGATACGGCACCCTCATCCTTCATTTTACAAGTGTTTATCCCTAGTAACTGTCTTGTACTACAGACTTCTTCACAACTTCTGCTCTCAAGAAATCCAACTTTGTGCATTTTCGTGGAGTTTAATTTTAGCAAGGGATTGAGTTTTTCTCCAAATGAAGACCATGCTACCGAAATGGAATGGAGACAAATATTTATATTTTGGAAAATAAAATAGTGATTTGGGTTATGGATAATCTGCTTCATATCTAACTCTTTCTAGTAACCTTGGTTGGAGAAAGTGAATGACTTATTTATTTATTGTGGTATATATACATCTATTTATCTGTCCATCTGGAGTGGCATAGTGGTTAAGAGCTTAGCTTCTAATCAAAAGGTCAGCAGTTCAAATCCCCCAGCCACTCCTTGGAAACCTTGTGGGGCAGTACAACCCTGTCCTATAGGGTTGTTATGAGTTGGAACAGACTCAATGGCACATAACAATAACAGTATCTATCTGTCTGTCTGTCTATCTATGTCTACATAGATATGACAAATTATTTGCCTTTTCAATAGTTTTTACATGTACAATTAAATGAAGTCAGTTATGTTCATTACATTATACAATCATTACCAATATCCATTTTCAAATATTTCCATCATATTTAACAGAAGCTTAGTGCCCCCTAAGCAATGACTCCCTCTTTCTCTATCCCTTGCATTCCTGGTAACCAATAAAACATTTTGGTCTCTACGAATTTGCCTATTTTAGATATTTCGTATTTGTGGAATCATGCATTTTGTCCTTTTGTGACTGATTTATTTCACTCAGCATAATGTATTCAAAGTTCATCCAAATTGTAGCTTATATCAGGACTTCCTTTCTCTTTATGGGAGAGTAATATTCCATTGTACGTATACACTACGTTTTATTTATCTATTCATCTTTTGATGTACTTTTTTGGTTTTTCCATCTTTTGGCTATTGTGAGTAGTGCTGCAATGAACATTGGTGTACATGTCTCTGTTTTTGTTCCTGCTTTCAGTTCTTTTGGATATACACCTAGGAGTGGAATTGCTGAATCATATGGTAATTCAACAAGCACATGAAAAGATACTTAATGACATTAGCCATTAGGAAAATGCAAATCAAAAGTGCAACGTGATATCACTTCACCTCCACTAAGTTGGCTATTATTAAAAAAGGGGCAGACAACGGGTGTTGGCACTGATGTGGAGGGACTCATGCACTGCTGGAGGGACTGTAAAATAGTACAACCACTGTAGAAAACAGTTGGGAGCTCCCACGAATGACATTTTAATTACACTATGACATCAAAGTAAAACTAATTCATGTAACAGTTTAACTCATTCAGAAGCCCTTGGGACAGCAGCTAATAATAGAATGCTCCACCTCATTGTTCCTAAGTGAATTCACAGGAGTTGAGAAAATACATACAAACAGTACATTGGTTTAAAAACTAGAAGTAGCAAGCTACACAGGAATTTTTGTCCAGGAAAAGCAGGAAATTCCACCATGACTGATTCTTTCAGTCTAGAAAGAGGGGAGCAAATGGATTTCCAATGATGCTTCTTGAGAACAATGAGAGGAATACACACATGCACACACACACACATACACACATCAGAGGAAATTTCGGGGGAAATGTTCTCTTTCTGCACCAATAGTCTTTCTCTTATATTATCCCTGCACCAATAGTCTTTCTCTTATATTATTTCTTCTTTCTTTTCCTTTTGATAAAAGTCTTAACATTTAGAAAGCAGAAATTAGGATATGCGCATAGGGGAGAGTCACTGCTAAATAGACCACTTGCTTTTCCTTAAGTACATACTTTGTGCCAGTTGTATTCTCATAAAAAGACTTTTTATAGCTATCATGTGCTCCAGCCAAACCCAGGACTTATGGTGTGGTATATACTCTTTGCATATGAACATCAACAACCTTGACTGCAGCATGTGGCTGGGTAAGTAAAGCGGGATCCTGGGATCTTGTCTTGCTAGGCAAATACCCATTTTATATCTCATTCTGTCTTAAATTCTGTATTGGAATTTTTACTTTACATGAGGAAATGCTTATTATCATAATATTCTTCCTTCTGTTTGTGATGAGGCAGTAAATGCTGTATTTCAGAAAATACACTACTGTATATAAGGTAACACATGGACCTTAGTTTTTGCATTCTTTGTAGAAAAAGAATAGCCATAGGAAATGAAAATATTTGTTTGACTCTCAAATTATTCTTCCTAGGTCAATAAAACACATTTAAGTCTTTCTACTGAAAAATAAACTATATATTTATAATTTTTTATAGTAAGTTATATTTCCCCAAACTGGTAAAACATTATAGACATTTATTATTGTAAACAAAATAGATTCCACCTAAGCCTGATATGTTTAGCTGTGATTAATTGCATTGAGTTCAATTTTAAATTGAATATGCAGGAATTCTATTATGTAACGATTTACTTTTGTTCATTAAAAGAACAAATTACTTTGATATGGTGTTTTGATATTAATTAGTTGCATAGAAGATATTTAAATCATCTTTCCTTTTTACCTCTTTGGAATGAAATAAAAGTTAAAATTAAAATAATAAACAACACAACTAGATGGTGCCTGGCTACTACCACCGACTGCTCTGACAGGGATCACAATAGACAGTCCTGGACAGAGCGAGACAAAAATGTAGAATAAAATTCTAACTCACAAGAAAAAAGACCAGATTTACTGGTCTGACAGAGACTGGAGAAACCCCCTGAGTATGGCCCTTGGGCACCCTGATAACTCAGTACTTAAGCCACTCCTGAGGTTCACCCTTTAGCTAAAGATTAGACAAGCCTATTAAACAAACAATAACACATGTAGTCAACCATGTATGAGACGAAATGGGCACACCAGCCCAAAAACAAAGACGAAAAGGCAGGAAGGGACAAGAAAACTGGACAAATGGAAATGCGGAAACTGAGGTCAAGAAGGGAGAGTGTTGACAAATCGTGGGGTTGGCAACCAATGTCACAAAACAATACATATATATGAAATGTTTAATGAGAAAGTAATTTGTTCTATAAACTTTCACCTAAAGCACCATAAAGTAAGTAAATAAATAAAGACGAGGAAGGCCGACAAAAAAATTAAAACAATATATGTTAGAACAATGTTTATATTTAGATGGGCATCATAGTGCAGTGGTTAAGGCTCAGCTGCTAACCAGAAGTTCTGGCAGTTCAAATCCACCAGATGCTCCTTGGAAATCCTATGAGGCAGTTCTACTCTGTCCTATAGGGTCACTATGAGTTGGAATCAACTTGATGGGAATGGGTTTGGTTTTTTTGTTTTGTTTTGTTTTGCACATACACAACCAGTTATTTCTGAAATTCATAGTTTTCATTAGTTTTAAAACTTAATAGAGATTCCTTAAACAAAAAGAAACAACTATTCAAGGCTACCACCAATGACCCCCCCATGACAGGGAACACAGCAGAGAGTCCCTGACAGAGCAGGAGAAAAGTGTGGTGCAGAACTCAAATTCACATAAAAAAACCAGACTTAATGGTCTGACTGAAACTGGAAGAATCCCTGAAGACATGGCCCCCAGATGCTCTGTTAACCTAGAACTAAAAGCATTCTTGAAGCCCACTCTTTACACAAAGATTAGACTGGACTATAAAACATAAAATAATACTCGTGAAGAGTGTCCTTCTCTGTTCAAGCTGATACATGAGACTAAATGGGAGGCTCCTGTCCAGAGGCAGGATGAGAAGGCAGAAGGGAACAGCAGTTGGTTGGGTGGACACAGGAAACCTGAGGTGAAAAGGGGAGTATGCTGTCAAACTATAGGGACTGCAACTAGTATCACATAAAAATATGTGTATAAATTTTTGTATGAGAAATTAACGTGAGCTGTAAACTTTCACCTAAAGCACAGTTAAAAAAAAAATTATTCAGATTCTATATGTTACTAATGCATACCTTCCAAAACACAATCCTTTATAGAGCTTGCCTCAGTAATAAAAGATAATGAGGTGTAATTCAGATAATTTGTTAATTAACAAGCCTAATTGATTTTCTATTCCAAACTAGTAAAAAAGTTAATGTGCATCATATATTTTTATGTGTATATAAAATAGATTTCTATTTGCAAGTCAAAATCTAAATGCAGGCTTTCAATTCATTTTAAATTACAATAAACAGTGTAGCCAATGATACAGATTAATATGACGCAACTGATTAATGCATTTGCCTGCTAACAGAAAGCTTGGTGGTTCAAGCTCTCCCAGAGGTGCCTTGAAAGAAAGACCTGACAATCTACTTCCAAAAAATCAGCCACTGAAAACCCTATGGGGCACAGTTTTACTCTGTCACACGTGGGGTTCTCATGAGTTAAAATCAACCAGACAGAAGCTAGTCTGGTCATTAACAATTTTAATGGAAAAATATAATTTTACCCCAAATGTTGAAAGATCCAGACAAAAATAATCTTTTCCGTCAGTTGCCATAAAGAATCTCTTAAATTAACTATGATCTAAAATATATTTCACATAAAGTCATTTAATTCCTCATTCTAAGGCCAGTCTTCAATATACTTGGGCAGTATGGTATAGAGGTTGTTGGTATCGACTTTGAGTCGATAGAAAAACAAACAAAAAAAACCACCCATATACCCACTTTGAAAGAGATAAAACATGATAAATATAGCTAAATATCCCTATATACCTATTTATTCCTCTTCATATTTATTTTTTCATGCGCCAGTAGTAACTATCACAGGAATAATTTTTCTTTAACTTGTTATTTGTCATTTCTACGCATGTCTTTTCATAGTTAATACATATTTGTGTTTATCTAAAATATATACAATATTTTTTACATACGATACTGCATTACTGAATGCACTAATCTACTCAGTAAATATTTATTGAATGAAATTACTCACACATAGAAAACCCAAGGAAAAGAAAGAAAAATTACACACAAATTATAGAATTAAATAACACAGCAGCCTAAAAAATTATTTGACAAAAAATACCAATATATATGCAAAAAAATTTATAAAATTTAATGGAAGTGCAGATTCATTTTTATCAATAGTAAAAAGATCAAATATTTATAAGTTAACTATGCAAAAATGTGAAATAACTATATGAAGCAAATTTTTAAACATTCTTGAAGATCTAGTACACACAGAAACACACACTCCCACACTCATACACGAAGACTTGATCAATTGAAGACATATATGCTTTGTCCCTGGGCGCCACAAATGGTTAAGCGCTCCACTACTAGCCAAAAGCTTGGCAACTCAGACCCACCCAGAGGCTCCTTGGAAGACAGGCCTGAGGATCTTGCTTCCAAAAGGTCATAGCCTTGAAAATCCTATGGAGCACAGTTCTGCTCTGCACACATGGGGACTTCATGAGTCGGAATGGACTCAACAACAACACAATGCTTAGGAATACTCAAAATCATAAAAACGTCAAATTTTCTGAAGTTCAACTTTACACATAATGTAATTATGGTCAATATACCACGGTATTAATTTTCCCCAGAACTAGATAAGACGAATCTAAAATTCACATGGCAAATTAAACAAACATGCATGTCTGGGGACATTCTAAGCAAGAAGTACAATGAGAATCTTCATGATATTCCAGAGATTGAAATTTATGATAAAATACAAACAAATGAACCACATCACTCTTGCGCATAAAAACGATATCATAATAATAGAACTAATAGAACATCCAGAAACAGACCAAAGGCATGGATCAATTTAGCACATAGTACTGGTGGCATCACAAATCAGCGGGGTGCAGTAAAATGGACAATAAAGAATTTATGGATAACTAAACAGTCATCTCATTAGATAATCAGGTTAGAAGAGGGTCTCACAATGTACATCAAGATTAATTTATGTTTTATATTTAAATATTTCAAATATTTAATATTATAAAATATGTAAACGTAAAAATAAAACATTCTTTATGCCTTTGAGGTGAATTAAACCTTTCTACGATTCAATAAAAACCATAAATTAAAGATAAATTTAAATGTACAAAAATACTTTTGAATGCAATAAACTCTACACAATTTCAGAAAACAAAACCAGAGAAAACATTGCAAATTCGTTTACAGAATAGGCACTGATATTAATAAAAGTATCAGTAAAGTTTACGAAAATGAAATTCAGAGAATATGAAATACAAATGTCCCTTAAACTTTAATATAGCCAATCTCACACATAGTAAGATAAATACAAGTGAAAATTATCCTGCAACAGCATTCCTCATTGCCAACCAGGACATTAATAAATCCTGTGCATTTTCTGTATCTAAATTTTGTGAAATGTACAAAAGATTCATCAATACACTTTCTTGTTAAAATTTTTCTCGTTAAAATATTTGCCAAAGAAAAGTACTTTGAACATAGTCAAAAAAGTAGTTCTGTGAAATTTGTGATAAAATGTGTAATGTTTCAAAGGGAAAAAATTATAAGCAAAAATACCCTTCATTTAGCACAAGTTCTAGAGACTATTTTCAAAAACTTACAGAGACTACTTTCTCAACTAAAAAATACAAAGATTTAGAGAAAACAATCAATTGAAAATATAAAAAAAAAGAAATGTATCAGTCACAAGATGCATCTTTGTAGAAGAGCAAAGACAATTTCATAGCAAACTAAAAATAAGGTCTTATTGTAAAAAAATTCATGAAATACTCTTAACATAGTTTTGTTTTAAATATGGCTAATAAAATGATTTAAGTGCATGAATGCAGGCAGGAGTAGTTATTCTGTTTATGCTAATTTTAAGTTTAAAATGATCCAAATAAATATTTTTTTAATTAATATTAATATATTATTTTTAATTTCAGTAAACATTTTAGTGTTTAACATGGTGTCTTCATAAAACTCTTATATAGGTGGAGCAACATATCTAAGTTCACACGTTTTGGAGGTAAATTAATATTTCAAAAAACTTATGATTTTAATCATTCAAATACACGTTTTTACTCCCAAACGTATCTCAATTTGTGCAATAAATCGTATGACCATTGGAATTATTTCAGTCAATGTACAAATGCTTAAGTTATGTTAAGAAGATTGTTTTCTACAATGTTTTCTGTTAAGATTAATGATTGCTTGCTTTCTGCTCTCTTCTCATTTTCTCGCTCATTAGCTTCTCACTTCCTTTACCTCTTGCTTCTTTATCTCATCTTATTCCTTTCTCTAAAGCATCTTGCAATGGTAATCTAATACTATGACAATTTAATGTTTCGATAAACTTCTCCATTTTTTTTCACCTAAAATGTATAGTTTCTAACCTAGACTTTACGTTTTTGGGGTCATATTATTAATAAATATATTTTAAAACTTAGTTGACACCAATTATAATTTTTAGCTTGAAATGTATTGTCTAAAAATAGTTTAAGAACACTCCATATATTTATTTGATACGACAGTGTAAAAGGCCTTTAAAAGTGACTGTAATAAGACATTTTGAATTCTGCCTAATGGATTCAGTAAACTGTAATATGCTTTTTTTTTTTTTTTTTATAAAATGAAAAGTTGGGTCAATCCGATCACATTTATAACCACATGTTCGTTTTGTGAATACAAACTTTGCTAAATGTGTGTTAAAATTTGGTTTTTCTTACGTGCTTCTGTTAAAACCTACTTTATCTTAGCATAGTTTCTGAGAATTTGTAGAGTAGTAGAGGATTTAGGGGAAAAAGAATGTTTCCCTATTTCTGTTGTTATTTCAGTATTTCCACATTTACAGCCAGGTCATGTTGGAGAAGAATTTAAGAAACTTCAAAGAAATGAGATGAAGTTTCAAGTGGGATTACAATAAAAAATAAAGATCAACGTCTAATCACTAGGTATTTATTAGACAAAAACACTTCCCAAATGTATCATGGCATAAAAAATAACGTAGACATGGATTTTGTGCTACACACCTGAGAGGAAATAACGTAGGTAGCATGGTATAATGCAGAGGTTCTCAGTGTGGTCCTCAGCCAGCAGCAACAGCTTCACTTGGAAACATGTTAGAAATGCAAATTATTGATCCCCGCCCAGACCTACAGAATCAGAAATCCTAGGCTAGGGTCGAAGCAACCTGCTTTAACAATCACCTCCACATGGTTCTGACACAGCTGAGTTTGAGAACCACTGATATAGTGTAAGAACATAGACTTTAAACTCTCCAGACCAGGGTTAAGTCAAATGGCTAGCAATTTTAGCTGTGTGAACCGGGAGATTCAGTTATTTTTAATTTATCTTGTTGAGTTTTGTTTACAAAAAGGAATAATAGTAATGATAATAATTAGTCAATATGTTAGTACAACTAAATCATATAAACTATATCTATCAAGCAATTATTATGTTTAGTATTATAAGGCCAACAGAAATAAGAAAATGATTAATATCATAGTATTTATGAAAAAAATCATAATTTAATTTTAGTTTAGTGCAGTATACTGCAGTTTTTGTCAAACTTCCTGGACCACAAGAATAACCTGGAAATTCTTGTTAAAAAGCATCGTGGGACCCAGCTTAGAACTTAAGTCTCATATTCTTCTGGTGAGAGGTCTGAAAACCTGTATTGTCTTAGGGTCCCAGGAGATGTCTATCTATCTAATCTATCAATCAATCTATCATCTATCTAGCTATAGTAAACTATGAAACACAGGCTTAATGCTTAGTAGAAGTTTAAAAAATCTAGATTTTGCTAAGTACTGTACAAAATTATGTCCTATAAGATTTCCGAAGTTGAATTCTATTTTCTTTTCATAAAATATAGCTCGTTCTGAGTTGCAGTGGTCCTTAATCCTTTCAGCATTGCTTGGTCAATTGGTCAGCCCCTGTGAATACATCCAAATCAGTTGTTTTTCTTTCTACTGCTGCTGTTGTGGACTATTGCACAGAGAAGCTTATTAATTGTGATTAATAAGATAAAAATTCTGAATTCCAATTTCTCCTGAACCTTCAGTGTTGCCAGTTCATCTATTATACCTAGCATTTATGATTTATGCTGCTTAACAGTATAAATGTCTGTCATCCTCCTTAAACCTTCTAGCCAGTGTCCACTGCCACACAGAGATAAGTAAATCCATCCTGCCGGGAATGTCAGAACTGTATTGTGCTTTCTCTCTCTCTTTCTCTCAACACACTATATAGTGCAGTTAGCTCTCCTCATCCTGTACCACGATTTAACAATTTTTAAGCATCGTTTCTTGTTAAAAAATGCAACTATATTATTATTTTTATTCATCTGAATGGCATTAAATTTTATAGGTATAATTCAATATATTAACTGAACCCTATTTTTGGAGAATTTAATAAACACTGGTGGTGTAGTGGTAAGAGCTACAGCAGCTAACCAAAGGTTGGCAGATCAAATCCACCATCTGCTTCTTGGAAACCCTACGGAACAGTTCTGCTCTGTGCTTTAGGGTTGTTGTAAGTCAGAATCAACTTCATGGTAATGGGTTTGACCAAAAATATAAAAATTATTTTTGTGCATTATTTCATTTGCTTGAAATGATCTCCTATGTATTTTTGCTTATGAAACGCCACCGTCATTCAAAATAACATTTTGTCTATGCCTCTTATCATTTTTAGTATTTTATATAGTATTTGTGAAATTTCTATCACTTTATTTGATTCTGTGTGTTAGTATCACCACTATAAGGATTTTTTTTTTAACATCTTTGTATAGTGTTTGGTTTAGAATAATTCTGATACACATATTTGAAGAACATGTGACTGTATTAAGCATATCAAATATCTTAATAATTTTCTATTTGCTTTCATTATTTTAAATTGTTTAAACTATGTGAAATCTATGCTCAGTAATTGACCTGAAACTGTATAATCAAGTTTTTCAATGTTTCAATAGATTTAAATCTGTAGGAGGATAAACACAAAACAAAACAAAAAATAAAAATGAACAATAAGCATGTCCAAAATTTGGGAAATGTGACTAAATTTCATGAATATAAATGTTCTGTAAGTATAGAGATCAAGAAGTGTTGGATTTCTGGGAAATATGAGCAATCAGGCATGTTGATTTCCATTTTATCAGATGAATTTTGGTACCATCTATATAAATGTTTTCTTTCTTTTTTTATTCTACTTTAGATTAAGGTTTACAGAACAGATAGTTTCTCATTAAACAGTCAGTACACATATTGTTTTATGACATTGGTTAACAACCCCACGACATGTCAACACTCTCCCTTCCCGACCTTGAGGAACTTTTTTTTGGTTAAAATATACATAGCCAAAATTAAACCATTTCAAAAGTTTCTACATGTGCAATTCAGTGACATAGATTACATTCTTTCAGTTGTGCTGCTATTCTCACTATCCTTTTCCAAATTATTCCATCACCATTATCTTCAACTCACTGCCCCCTGGCTTCCCATAAAACGTTTTGAGTTACTGTTCACAATTTTATCTCACATAGATAATTCTTTTTTTTCTACCTTAGATGAAGGTTTGCAGAACAATAGTTTCTCGTTAAACAGTCAGTACACATATTGTTTTATGACAATGGTTAACAACTCCACGACATGTCAACACTGTGCCTTCTCAACCTTGGGTTCCCTATCACCAGCTTTCCTTTCCCCTCCTGCCTTCTAGTCCTTGTCCCTGGACTGCTGTGCCTGGTTAGTCCCGTTTTGTCTTATGAGGCTGTCCAATCCCCGGCTGAATGGTGAACTTCGGTAGTGACTTCACCTTTGAGCTAAACGAGTGTCTGGGGGCCAAATTCTCAGGGTTTCTCCAGTCTGCAGGCCAGTAAATGTGGTCTTTTTTTGTGAGTTAGAATTTTGTTTTACATTTTTGTCTTGTTGTGTCCAGGACCCTTTCTTGTGATCCCAGCCAGAGCAGTCAGTGGTGGTAGCTGGGCACAATCTAGCTGTACTGGACTCAGTCTGGTGGAGGCCTTGGTAGCTGTGGTCCATTAGTCCTTTTGACTAATCTTTTCCTTGTATCCTGTTCTCTTCATTCTTCCTTGCTCCCGAAGGGGTGAGACCAGTGGAGTATCTTAGATGACTACTCATAGGCTTTTAAGACCCCAGATGCCACTCACCAAGGTAGAATGTAGAACATTGTCTTTATAAACAGTGTTATGCCAATTGAGCTAGATGTTCCCTGAGACCATGGTCCCCACAGCCCTCCTCCCAGCAATTCAGTCCCCCAGGGAGTTTGGATATGTCTATGGAGCTTCCATGACCTTTTGTTGTACAAGTTGTGTTGGCTTCCCCAGTATTGTGTACTGTTACCCTTCACCAAAGTTACCACTTATCTATTGTCTATTTAGTTCCTGCCCCCCACCCCTCTCATCCCTCATAAACGACAAAGATTGTTTCTTTTTGTGTGTAAACTTTTATATGAGTTTTTACAGTAGAGTTCTCATACAATATTTGTCCTTTTGTGATTGACTTATTTCACTCAGCATAATGTCCTCCAGTTTCATCCATGTTATAAGATGCTCCATAGATTCATCATTGTTCTTTATCGTTGCATAATACTCCATTGTGTGTATGTACCATAGTTTGTTTATCCATTCTTATGTTGATGGGCATCTAGGTTGTTTCCATCTTTTTGCTATTGTGAACAGTGCTGCACTGAATATGGGTGTGCATACGTCTATACGCGTGATGGCTCTTATTTCTCTAGGATGTATTCCTAGGAGTGGGATTGCTGGATCGTATGGTATTTCTATTTCTAGCTTTCTAAGGAAGCACCACATCATTTTCCAAAATGGTTGTATCATTGTGCACTCCCACCAGCAGTGCATAAGAATTCCGATCTCCCCACAGCCTCTCCAACATTTGTTATTTCCAGTGTTTTTGATTCGTGCCAGTAATGCCAGGGTGAGATGGTATCTCATTGTGGTTTTAATTTGCATTTCTCTAATGGCTAGTGATCACGAGCATTTCCTCATGTGTCTGTTGGTCGCTTGAATGTCTTCTTTGGTGAAGTGTCTATTCATTTCCTCTGCCCATTTTTTAATTGGGTTATTTGTTTTTTTGTTTTAGAGGTGTTGAATTTTCTTGTAGATTATAGAGATTAGGCCTTTGTCTGACTTGTAATGTCCAAAAAATTTTTCCCAGTCTGTAGGTTCTCTTTTTACTATTTTGGTGAAGTCTTTTTATGAGCGTGTTTAATTTTTAGAATATCCCAGTTATCTAGGTTATTTTCTTGGGTTTGTATGTTGTTGGTTATGGTTCGCATCCTGTTAATGCTGTGCATTAGGGCCTCTTGCATTGATCCTATTTTTTCTTCTATGAACTGTATAGTTTTAGCTTTATATTTAGGTCTTTGATTCTTTTTGAATTAGTTTTTGTGTATGGTGTGATGTGTGGGCCGTTTCATTTTTCTGCAGATGCACATCCAGTTTTGCCAGCACCATTTGTTAAAAAGACTTTCTTTTCCCCATTTGATGGACTTTGGGCCCTTGTCGAAGATCAGGTGACTGTAGGTGAATAGATTAACATCTGGGTTCTCAATTCTGTTCCATTGGTCAATGTATCTGTCATACCAGTACCAGGCTGTTTTGACTACCGTAGCTGTATAGCAGGTTCTGAGGTCAGGTAGTGCAAGTCCTCCTACTTTATTCTTCTTTTTCAATAGAGCTTTAATTATCTGGGGCTTCTTCCCTTTCTATATAAAGTTAATGATTAGTTTTTCCATCTCTTTAAAGAATGTTGTTGGTATTTGGGTTGGGATTGCATTGTATTTATAAATTGCTTTGGGTACAATTGTCATTTTTCCTGTGTTGAGTCTACCTATCCGTGAGCAGAGTATGTTTTTCCATTTATGTAGATCCCTTTGAGTTTCTTGTAGTAGTGTTTTGTATTTTTCTTTGTATAAGTCTTTTACATTCCTGATTAGATTTATTCCTAAGTATTTTATTTTTTTTAGGCGCTATTATCAATTGTATTGCTTTCCTGATTTCCTTTTCTTCGTTCTCTTTATTAGCGTATAGGAATCCAGCTGATTTTTGTATGTTTACCTTGCATCCTGCTATTCTGCTGAAACTTTCTATTAGTTCCAGTAGATTTGTCATGGAGTCTTTAGGGTTTTCTATGTATAGTATCATATCATCCACAAACAGGGACAGTTTAACTTCTTCATTACCAGTTTGGATGCTCTTTATTGCCTTTTCTTGCCTTATTGCTCTAGCTAGGACTTCCAGCAAAATGTTAAATAGAAGTGGAGATAAAGGGCATCCTTGCATGTCCCTCTTCTCAAGGGGGATGTTTTCAGCCTCTCTCCATTAGGAATAATGTTGGACATTGGTTTTGCATAGGTGCTCTTTATTTTGTTGAGACATTTCCCTTCTATACCTATTTTATTGAGAGTTTTTATCAGGAATGGGTGTTCGACTTTGTCGAATGGCTTTTCTGTTTCAATTGAGATGATCATGTTATTCTTTTCTTTCCTTTCATTTATGTGGTGGAGTATGTTGACTGATTTTCTAATGTTGAACCATCCTTGCCTACCTGGTATGAATCCTACTTGGTAGTGGTGTGTTATTTTTCTGATATGATGCTGAATTCTATTGGCTAGAATTTTGTTGAGAATTTTTGCATGTATATTCATGAGAGATATTGGTCTGTAATTTTCTTTTTTGTGGTGTCTTTGCCTGGTTTTGGTATCAGGGTTATGCTGGATTCATAAAATGAATTTGGAAGTAACCCTTCCTTTTCTATGTTCTGAAATAGTTTGGGTAGTACCGCTATAAACTCTCTGAATGTTTGGTAGAGTTCTCCATTGAAGCCATCCGGGCTAGGGCTTTTCTTTGTTGTGAGTTTTATTATTACCTTCTGAATCTCTTCTCTTCTTATGGGTCTGTTCAGATTTTCAACATCACTTTGTGTTAGTTTGGGTAGGTAGTGTGTTTCTAGAAATTTATCCATTTCCTCTAGGTTTTCAAATTTGTTGGAGTATAGTGTTTCTATATGCTCTGTTATAATCCTTTTTATTTCAGTTGGGTCTGTTGTAATGTCCCCAATTTCATTTCTTATTTGGGTTATTTGTGTCCTCTCCTGTTTTTCTTTTGTCAGTCTGACCAGAGGTTTGTCAATTTTGTTGATCCTTTCAAAGAACCAACTTTTGGTTTCGTTGATTCTTTCTATTGTTTTTCTATTCTCTACTTCATTTATTTCTGCTCTGATCTTTATTATTTCCTTTCTTCTCGTGGCTGTGGCCTTTTTTGCTGTTCTCTTTCTATTTGTTTGAGTTCTGTAGTTAATGTTTTGATTTTGTCCCTTTCTTCTTTTTTGATGTGTGCATCTATTGCTATAAATTGTCCTCTGAGGACTGCGTTTGCTGTGTCTCAAAGGTTTTGGTATGAGGTATTTTCATTGTCGTTTGATTCTAGGAATTTTTTGATTCCATTTTTGATTTCTTCTATTACCCAGTGATGTGTAAGCAGAGTGTTATTCAGTTTCCATGTAATTGATTTTTTTCTCCTTGCTCTTCCTGTTGTTAATTTCTACCTTGATGGCGTTAGAGAAGATACTTTGTATTATTTCAGTGTTTTGGATCTTATTGAGGATTGCTTTATGGCCTAAGAAGTGGTCTATTCTGGAGAATGTTCCACGTGCATTGGAAAAGAACGTGCACTTTGCCAATGTTGGGTGGAGTGTTCTATATATGTCTATAAGGTCAAGTTGGCTGATTATGCATTTGATGTCTTCTGTACCTTTGTTGAGTTTCTTTCTAGATGTTCTGTCATTTACTGAAAGTGGAGTGTTGAAATCTCCTACTGTTATTGTGGAACTGTCAGTTTCTGTCTTCAGTGCTGTTAGAGTTTGTTTTATGTATTTGAGGGTCCTATCATTGCATTCATAGGTGTTTATTATGGTAATATCTTCATGATGGATCATCCTCTTAATCATTATATAGAGTCCTTCCTTGTCTTTTATAGAGGATTTTGTTTTAAAGTCTATATTATCTGAGATTAGTATTGCCACTTCTGCTCTTTTTGGTAGATGTTTGCTTGATATATCATTTTCCATCGTTTAATTTTAAATAAATTTACGTCTTTGTTTCTAAGATGTGTCTCTTGTAGACAGCGTATTGATGGATCCTGTTTTTTTTTATCCATTCTGTGACTCTCCATCTCTTTATGGTGCATTTAGGCCATTTACATTCAGTGTAATCATTGATATGTGTGAGTTTATTGCTGTCATTCTGTAGTGCTTTTTTTTGTGGTGCTGAAGTTTTCTTTGTTCCTGTTACTCTCCTGTGCTGAATTCCATTTTTTTGTGGATTTTTTTTTTCATTTCTTTTGTTTTTGTAGGTTTTGTTTTTACTGAGACTTTATGTTTTTCTTCTTTATTTTGTTGAGTAGGTTTGTTAATTTTCTTTGTGGTTACTTTGATATTTACCCTTATCTTCCTAGATTGAATCAGTCTATTATTACTTCCTCTCCATTAGAAGATTCTATACCTACACCGTTTATTCCCTCTTTTATTGTTCTGATACTGTTGTCATTTATAGATTAACCTCTCTGGTTCCCTGTTGTTATTCTTTTGGTTTTGTATAGTCCTTAAGAGTTCATTTCCTAGGTTGGTGTCTGGCTAGTATAATCCTGTGTCCTAGATTCAGCCTGTGGTCTGATGTTGTTTGTTCTCAGATTGAAAGATTCCCTTTTATAAGTCTTGTAAGTTTCATTTAGTTTTTACATAGTCCCTTAATTTAAGTTTATCTGAATGACCTAATTTCACCATCATATTTGAAAGAGAGTTTTGCAGGATATATTACTCTTGGCTGGCAATTTTTTTTCCTTCAAGAATTAATATATGTCACCCCATTGCCTTCTTGCCTGCATGGTTTCTGGTGAATAATCCGAGCTTAGTCTTGTTGTTTCTCCTCTGTATGTGACTTTTTGTTTTTCTCGAGCTGCTCTCAGGATTGTTTGTCTTTGGTTTTAGAGAGTGTGATTATGATATGCCTGGTGATTTTCTTTTGGGGTCTATCCTATATGGGGTTCGTTGAGCTTCTTGCATGGTCAGCTTTTCATCTTTCATGATACTGGGGAAGTTTTCTGTCAGCAATTCTTCAATGATCCTCTCTGTGTTTTCTGTCTTCTCCCCCTGTTCTGGAACTCCGATCACTCACAGATTTTTTATTTTGATTGTATCCCACATAATTCTCAGAGTTCCTTCATTTTTCTTTGTTCTTTTTTTCTGATTCTTTCCTCAGAGTTGTATCCAAGTGTTTGTATTCAGATTTCACTGATCCTGTCTTCCATCTTTTCAAACCTACTCCTCAGCCCTTCTATGACACTGTCCATTTCTAAACCTTATTGTTTATTTTTTGGATTTCTAATTGTTGTTTTTGTATGACTCCTAGTTGTGAATTTATTTTAACCTTTTGTTCCTGTGTTATTTTGTTGAATTCTTACATTTTTTAAAATCTGTATTTTCCATGAATTTGTCTACATTTTCCATGAATTTGTCTATTTTTTCCTCATTTTTGTCTGCATTTTGTTTCAACTCTTGGATAATTCTGAAGATTAGAGATTTGAATTCCCTATCAGGTAGTTTCATTGCTTTTTCTTCTACTAGAAAGTCATCTGGTGTTTTATTTTGGACTCCTACTGGAACCATCCTGTCCTGTTTTTGTAAATGTTTCGATATTGTCTGCTGTCTTCAGGGCATTCAGTAGTTACTTTCCTCATTTATTGATTGAATATTTGTTTGTTTCATCCTGCTGTTTTGTTTTATTTGGTTATGTCTGAGCAGGTGGGCTGTTTGTTCTTTGTTTGCTTGTCTGTGGGCACGATACTTTTCTCCTCCTTTTCCAATGAGCAGGGTCACTCAGGTATACTACAGCAAGGCAGGTCCAGCTGAAGGGGTGTTGCTGGGATTGGTTGTTTGTGGCACGTACTAGGGTATACAGGGCAGACTAGGAATCAGTGCAGAGCAGGTAACAGTATACTATGCCTGTGCTGTTTGGGAGTGTGATGTTCAGTGCATGGTGATGGTAGGCAGAAAGAAGTGGGGAGACTGTGATATGTGGAGCTAAGATGAGTATGTGAAAGAGGAGAGACAGGAGAGAAAAATGGGGGTCAAAAACATACAAACAAACAAAAAAGAGTGCTAAGGGAGCTTGCTACTGGAGTGCAGAGATGAGAAACTGAGAAATGGAGAAAAACAAAAATAAAAAAAGAAAAAAGGTAAAAGAAAAAAATGAACAAATCGAGAAACTGGAAAAGAAGAGACAAAAATGGAAAAAGAGAGTGAAGAAAACAAAACAAATAAGCAAACAAACAAAGAAAAAAAAAAAAAAACAAGAGAAAAGAAATGCCCCCAGAGATGTCTCTGTGCATCTGCGCAGAGTAAGGGAGTAGCTCCTAAGCACACAGTAGTGCCCAGCTAGAAGAGGCTCCCAAACCAAGAAAAGAAAAAGAAAACAAACAAACAAATCAAAACAGAACAAATGAACAAAGAAACAAAAAAAAGCCCCGTGGGTCCCACTAGTGTGGCGGCACGGGCCAAGAAGCAGTTTCGCAGTCGAGTGGTGTTTCACAGCGTTTCAGGAAGAAGCAAAGATAGCAATGGAGCCAGGTATTTGAGAGAAAGGAGGGAAGGTGGTGAGAGGTAAGGAAGAAATCTAATGAAGCAGAAAAAAGCAACACCAGCAGCCAACAAACAGTCCTAAGGGAGCCTGTCAGTGCAGGCGGGTGGTATCCAAGCAACACCAGGGTGAAGCCAGTGCTTCCTGGCCAAGAGACTGTGGCTGCAGGAAGCAGCGGAGGCTGAGTGGGGGTGCAAAAGGGTATATCATTGGTTACTGGTTGTTCTGTCTCCTGCTGGAAGCTCTGTGAAGCTGCTTTCTCCTACCGCCTGTTCACTGACCTCCAATAGGAGTCCAAGATGGCAGATCTATGCTGCAGTAGCTGATAGGGGACCTCTGCATGTATCTCTTCTTGCTCTCTGTTCTTGGTCAGTTTCTTATTCCATTCGGTGCTTGGCTGAGTTCTTTATCTCTTCATTTGATGCTTAGGGTTTCATGATTGATGTGTGACTCTATTTGACTTAGTTTTTCGGATCTTTGCTGTGGATGGATGGCTTGGTGCTTCTGACTATAGCACCATGTTACCCAGAAGGCCTAAAAACATTTTCTGATTTAAATTTACAATATGTGATTTCTATAGTGCCTTGGTCCATTTCAATGCCTTTTTCCTGTTGAATCCATGAGAAAAAGCTAATATTTATGTAATTATATAGTAAACTATTTAAAAAACAAGGTTCCTATGTGGTGCAAGTGGTTTGCTCTCAACTGCTAACCTAGAGGTTGGCTGTTTGAACTCATCCAGCAGCACTGTGGAAGTAAAGGCCTGGAAATCTGCTTTTGTAAAGATTACAGCCAAGAGAACCTTCTAAAACAGTTCTACTCTGTAACACCTGGGGTCACCATAAGTTGGAATCAAATCAATGCCAAAGGGTTCATTTTTTTGGGTTATGTATAAAATATTATACCAGAACCTTTAAATAATTTTTGTCTTTGTTACAGGTTTGGGATGCAAAAGTGATTCCTGAACTTGGGTAAAATAATTTGGATTAGCAACAACAAAAAAGAACAAAGTCAGATATACAGTAGCCTCAAAGGAAAATGTCATTGGCGTTGGAGGAAAATCACATATTGGGTCCTCTCATGTAAGTATTGTTTTATAATAATAAAATGCACTTATATATTCACTCATGTACATTTTTATCAATTTGTTGGTGAACACTGGAAATTAATTTATTGTTTTCCATGGAACTGTCTAATGAGTTATTTATAGTTTTCATTGCACAGTTGATTAATTTCTGATGTATGAGGTAAATCCACAAAAGTACAAATCTTTATAATAATTGTCATGTTATTTTAGTTGTTGTTGTTAGGTGCCATCGGCTTGGCTCTGACTCATAGCAACCCTATATACAGTAGAACGAAACACTGCCCAGTCCTGCACCGTCCTCACAATCGTTGTTATGCTTAAACCCATTGTTGCAGCCACTGTGTCAGTCTATCTCATTGAGGATCTTCCTCTTTTTCACTGATCTCCTACTTTACAAAGCATGATGTCCTTCTCCAGGGACTGATCCCTTCTGAAAACCTGTCCAAAGTATGTGAGACGTAGTCTAGCTATCCTTGCTTCTAAGAAGCATTCTGGTTGTACTTCTTCCAAGACAGATTTGTTTGTGCTTTTGGCAGTCCATGGTATAGTCAATATTCTTTTCCAACATCATAATTCAAAGGCATCAATAAGCAACATCATGATAAACAGAGAAAAGATTGAAGTTGTCAAGGATTTAATTTTACTTGGATCCACGATCAATGTCCATGGAAACAGCAGTCAATAAATCAAAAGTTGCATTGCACTGGGCAAATTGGCTGCAAAAGTCCTCTTTAAAGTATTCAAAGGCAAAGATGTCACCTTGAAGACTAAGGTGCGCCTGACCCAAGCTATGGTGTTTTCAATTGCCTCATACGCATGTGAAAGCTGGATGATGAATAAAGAAGATGGAAGAATTGATGCCTTTGAATTATGGTGTTGGCAAGGAATTTTGAATATACCATGGACTGCCAGAAGAATGAATGAATTTGTCTTGGAAGTACGGCCAGAATGCTCCTTAAAATCGAGGATGGTGAAACTTAAACTTACATACTTTGGACATGTTATCAGAAGGGATCAGTCCCTGGAGAAGGACATCATGCTTGGTAAAGTAGAACGCCAGTGAAAAAGAGCAAGACCCTCAACAAGATGGACTGACACAGTGCCCGCAAAAATGGGCTCAAGCATAACAACTATCATGAGGATGGCTCAGGACCTGGCAGTGTTTCATTCTGTTGCACGTAAGATTGCTATGAGTTGGAACTGACTCGCCGGCACCTAACAACAATAGGTTAATCTAAAAGGGTCTAGAGCACTTTTAGAGAGCACCTAGTTTCTTCAGGTAATGAGGTCTGCAAAGTTAGGAACAGCTTTGCATGCCAGAAATGGTGATGTTAGCCAAACATTGTTAACCTCTCTGAAGATTAGCTCAGTATCTGTTAAGCCACAAAAAGAAGGAAGGGAAGGAGATTTCGGGGCATCCAGATTTAACTTTAATCAAAATGGTTCTCTTCTATGAATAACACTCATTCCATATCAATGTCTTACTATGAGAAATAAAAGAGAAAAACCTTGATTTATAATCTTATCTTTGCCACAGTATTGAATATTAAAGGGTCTTTATTATTCAGTTTTTCTTCCCCTCCTCCTTACTTATTATTATTTTTTTTAATCTTATTTTCTCCCCTTTATGGTCTAGGAGCCTTAGTTTTACAACCCTGTAGACCTTTCAGTTTTTGACTTCTTTTTCTTCTGACTTCTGACTGACGCCAGCTAATGCTTGCCTCTCTCTTCCTTCAAATACCTTGATAAAAACAGCCATGAATAGCCAAGACATGCTTGTTCTTTCTAATCTTGGAGGTATAAACCCAGTCAGCATTGGGCTATATTCAAAGTGATCGAAAATTTTGTAACAAATATTTTGTCACTACATGATGAGGTCTCAAACTTTTATTTTCATGCCATTTGCTACAGCAAACAGATAACTATGACAATGACACATATTTCAAGTGTTTTGTTTGTTTGTGTTTTTTGTTTTGTTATAATGGTGGTCTACTTCAGGGTTCTACTCTAGAACAAACTAAATGTACTCATGAAAAATGTGGCCATGGTAGTTGGGATGAGAATAAAACATGGGTTTGACAATTTTTCAGCTGATCTGGCTACCACTTTTGTTGAGTGCAACAGCAACTGACAATAGCAACCAACATTAAAGACCAGCCAGTCATGTGAAGATGAGATGCTTACATTCGATTTCTTACATCATAACAAAATCAGTGTTTTCTCTGCTTCAGAATAAACACTGATATATCTATTATCTGGATATGCAGTCAAGGTAGAAGCTTTCATGTTTAGTTCTACACAGAGAAAAAAATATTATTTTGGCACACTTCCAATGTATGTTAGCCCAAATACAGAAATCTCTTCTTCATTTTTTGAGAAGACATAATGTAAAAATAAATATACTTATTGTTTATGTCTTTAACAATATATCAATATATTTAAGTTTATGTATGCAATACCAATATGTATACATACACTCTTACACATTATTAAATAAATCCATATATCATATATAGCTTTAAAAAAAAGTGAAAGTGCCAAAATACTTTAAAATGAGTATGTGTATATATATATATATATATACACACACACACACTCACACACAGAGGCATATATATATACATGCACACACAGACTTGTATATAATTTAAGAAACAAATTGTAGTGTACTATTGGTTAACTGGTTTACTTCTTTGTAAAAAAATGAATAAAAAGACATATGCCAAAATATTTAACCATTTCAGTAGAGTCATGTTTATCATGGCCTACATAATTTCTGAAAAATGATTTATATAATTGCAAGAAATACACTGAGAGGTCTTCATAGACATGGTTTAACAAAAATAAAAATGTTAGCACGGAATTTCAAGCGTCTAAGAACAGGAAGAGATATAAACCATCTCATCAAATTGTGAAAATATATTTCCATAAATATAAGTTGATTCCTAAATTTTAATATCTACTGATAAAAAATAAAGGCAATAAAAATGAAGTGGAATCACATTTGCTTTTCTTAATTGTGCTTCCTATCTCTATTAAAAATGTTGTTGTTATTAGGTGTCGTTGAGTCAGTTCTGACTCATAGTGACCCTAAGTACAACAGAACGAAACGCTGCCCGGTCCTGTGCCATCCTCACAATCATTGTTATGCTTGAGCCCATTGTTGCAGCCACAGTGTCATTCCATCCTGTTGAGGGTCTTCTTCTTTTTCACCAGCCCTCTGTTTTGCCAAGCAAGATATCCTTCTCCAGAGACTGATCTCTCCTGATAACATGTCCAAAGTACGTGAGGCGTAGTCTCTCCATCCTTGCTTCCAAGTGGCATTCTGCTTGTGCTTCTAAGACAGATTTTTTCATTCTTTTGGCAGTCCATAGTACATTCAATATTCTTCGCCAACATCACAATTCAAAGGCGTCAATTCTTCTTTGACTTCCTTATTCATCGTCCGGCTTTCGTATACATATGAGGCAATTGGAAACACCATAGCTTGGGTCAGGCGCACCTTAGTCTTCAAGGTGACTTCTTCGCTTTTCAACACTTTAAAGAGGTCTTTTACAGCAGATTTGTCCAATGTAATGCATCTTTTGATTTCTTGACTGCTGCTTCCATGGGTGTTGATTGTGGATCCAAGTAAAATGAAACCCTTGACAACTTCAACCTTTTCTCCGTTTATCATTTAAAATAATAAACACAAATTAATTTTTTAAATATGGAATTCTTTGGTGTCCTGGGTTGGCATTTGACACATAAATGGTGCATTTTACAGCTGTTATTTTTAAAAGACATTAGATTATTCCATATGATGATTAACATTTCCTTCTAAGTTCTTCCGATTTCCGCAGTTACTCAGAATGTACCTTCTGCAACTCAGCAGTGTTATATATTCCTGGAGTATTATCCAAAACATGATGCTTGTCAGATATTGCAGTAAGGGTTGCCTGGCAAAATGATAATGAAAAATAAATTTGAATACCTTAATATATCTTTGTAAATACTTGAGATAACAAAGGAAATGTAATATACTTAGCATAAATGGCAAAGTTTCCATTTTAGTTGAGATTAAGTTCCTTTATTATTAAAATAGAAATAACTTTAACTATCATGAAGTGCTGTAGTAGATATTCAGTAGATAAAAATGTCTTGGTTAATATAGATCCTCATCAAATAATATTTGCTTCCCTTAAAATGTACATAATAGTAACCATTTTATTATCTTTATTTCTACAATTAATTCTTATGATGACAACAATTTTGTGGCTCAAGCCAAACATGCACCCCAGTTTAGTTATATTTTTCGTGGCCTACGTAATTTTCAAACCACTACTTACATAATTGCAAGAAATATATTGAGAGATCTTCATAGACATAGTTTACATTACAATAACAGGATATATTCTCTTGTCTTTCACAGCCCAATCCAGCTTGTTTCTCATCACTCAGGTGAACTGACTCTCATCAAGCTAATAATGTCTTCCTCATCATAAATTGCAAAAGGATATTTTAAGATCATGAACTCTTTGACTTTTCAGCAGTATATAACGGTGCTGACTATTCCTTCCTTTTTGCACATTCTCCTCCTAGTCTTCTGTGACATATTACTCTGTCCGTATTCCCTCAATTTTCTTACAAGGGCATTATTCTCTGATAAGGCTCTAGATACTGTGGTTCTATAATACTTTAGATCTTTTTTATTCCTACTCAGTGTACTGTGCCAACACCCTATCAGATGAATGACAATTTTGTTTCTGTAGCTATGCTGTCATCTCTATGCTGCAGACCTGTAAACAAAACTGCTACATGACAGCCATGCCTTCCATATTACGGAACACTCTAAGTGCTACCTACAGTAACATCCCCAAATGAGCCATATTCTTGTCCCTGATCCAAAATTGTAAATATCCACATTAAGTGAGCTTAATTATAAAGAACTGGATAACCTCGTAAAAGTTTTGATCAGCTTTAGCTCCCAAATGAGCTGCTACAAATTTATGAGAAAGAAGAATTGATTTTTAAGGCATTTTAAATTTCATACCGTGAAATAAGGGTTTGTGGACTCAATGCTCCTCTTGGATGACTTGGCCTCTTTCAAAATTTTCAGGTAGTTAACAATATTACTTATCTTTCAGTTAAATTTTATTTTTCTATCTCCACTATATAGTATGTCTAATTGATCAGTTATCTTGTCTTATTTTAATGCATACACTCACACATGCAAATATGTGTACGTGTGTGTGCACACGCATACATAATCCATCTATTAGCTTGACTCCATTCTCACCCCCATCTGACATATCCAAGCAACAATCATTGCTCAATTGTTTTACAAAAATAGCATTTAAAAGGTCTTCCTTCATCCATACTTGGCCCTTTCCAAGTGATCCTCACATTGGAAAACCTACTGATGACATGCATACAAAGCTGTCACACACACTGCAATGAGATTCCATGTTGCTTCCTCTACCTGGAATCAATAATTCTTTCTCCCTCATTAATATCCACTTAAAATAGGAAACACTCCAGGGTGGTGCTACAGAAATGCTGTGTGAAGTTTGACTACCAAAAAACCCAAACCCGTTGCAGTCCAGTTGACTCTGACTCATAGGGACCTTACAGGACAGAGTAGAACTATCCTATAGGGTTTCCAAGGAGCGGCTGGTGAATTAGAACTGCTGATCTTTTGGTTAGCACCCTGAGTTCTTAATCACTGCGCCACCAGGGCTCCAGAGTTTGACTACCTGGGTTTATATCCATGATCTGACACAAATTAGTCATGTGATGTTTATTTAACAAATACATTTGTATTTTTCCTTAGCGATTATCACACTGACAATTTTTACATATTCATTATTCCCTCACATACAGAAGGTATTTTGTAAATAATGTGTAACTGATAGATACAACAAAAGGAGTTATAAAAATAAATTAATATTACTAGCAGTAGAGCCTCAACTCCAGTTCTTTATACTGGTAATCTCAGGCATGGTAAGCAATACAGTGGAAATCTTATATATAAGTGAAGTTGAGTTTTTCAAGTGTCTGGAGGGTAATAGTACTTTTAAATGGCAATGTTTTTGATTACCAGTTATGAATAGGATCTACAAGAAGAAAGTGTTTCCAAAAACATAATCCTTGAATACGGTTTAATTTAAATTCATAGTTTCTCAGAGTTTCTGTTTAGCCCTGAATTTCTTTTAATACCAGACTGCCAGGCTCCCTTCATGAAGAAGTTCAAAGGCAGCAATAGAATAAAAATGCTTATACATGTTTTGAAATTGTCCAAAATATAATTTTACATGAATGGTAAGAATTAATTTAGGAAATGAGAAATTGTGCATAATTAAATTGTAAATGATATGATTATATTGAATACATTTCATGGTTTTGGTCTGTAATGGAAAGATACAGGTTGTTGTACATTGCAAAACAGAAAAAATCAATATGAATTAGGTTGAAGCTTGAGAGGGCAGATCTGTTCAAAATCTGTGTTGATTTAAAAATCAATGTAAGTTTAAACAAATATGCTATGTTTTATCAATATTGCATGCATAACAGTAGGGGCAATGTAAATAATGTGAAAAAAATCCAACAACTTCTAGTATCTGTATGTGCTACACAGGCAACTATGCAATATACATACAAATAGATAAGGGATTTTTCACATAACATAGGTCAGCATGACCACTGGTAAGAGAGTTCAAACGTGCTTGAGAAATATTCTCTAAACATATATTCGTGCTTTAAAATATTAACTCAAATGATTGCCTATTCCATAAATGTAATAAAAGCAGTCATTCTTTGTACATAGCTATCAATTACTTTATTATTTATGGTATTCATCTTCAGCTAGATAAGAATATGTAAATTGGGAAAAAGATCTTGCCTGATTATTATATAAAATTATGTGACTTATTTTGGAGTCACATTGTGTGAATGTGTGTGTGTGGATGAATAGATAGAGACAGAAAAAAAGTTTCTAGCCTTATGTTCTAAAAGGTCCTTAGATTATCAGTTTGTTGTATTTTGTGTCAAGAATTACGAATCTGAGATTTTACCCGACTTGCAAGCTTGTTACTCAGCTACAGTTTCATAGATATTGGCAGACAGCAGGAACTCCTGGGTCAGTGTAATACTTCTGGGTATTTCTCGCAGCACAACAGGCAGCCTGAGCTCATGTTTGCGTTGGTTCTCTTGCCCGTCAAGTTCCATGGGGGTGATGTGGAGCGTCTAAGGATAACATGACCGGTTGGTTATCTGCCATCCAGTCTATTCCAATTCATAGGGACCCTACGTAAAATAGAGCAGAAACACTGAACACTACTACATCATCCCATCATCCTCACGACAGCTGCCATGTTAGAGTCCATCACTGTAGCTACTGTGCCAATCCATCCATCTTACCAAGGGTCTCTCTTGCTCTTACTGGCCCTCTACTTCACCAAACATGATATCTTCCTCTAGCGATTGATCCCTCCTAATGACGGATCTGGAAACCCTGGTGGCATAGTGGTTAAGAGCTATGTCTGCTAACCAAAACGTAGGCGGTTTGAACCCACCAGGTGCTCCTTGGAAACTCTATGGGGCAGTTCTACTCTGTCCTATAGGGTTGCTATGATTTGGAATCAACTTGATGGCAATGGGTTTGATTTTTGGTTTTAATGATGGGTCCAAAGTAAGTGAGTTGGACAGTGTTTTGTTGTGATCCATAATGTTTTCATTGGCTTATTTTCAGATGCAGATTGCCAGGACTTTCCTTCTAGTCTGTTTTCTTCTACAATTTTCTCTGAAAACTGTCCATCATGGGTGACCCTGCTGGTTTTTGATATACTGATGATATAGCTTCCAGCATCACAGCAACATGCAAGCCACAAAAAAGTCACAAACTGACAGACAGGTGGTAGCTAAGAATCTTAAAAGATAGCATAGAATATGAAAAAGAAAGAGGGCCTAGTTTTGAGCACTGAGCTACTCTAACGAGCAATTTAAAAGTTTTTAAAACAAAGTGAGAAAATTTTGTGACAGAAAGAAGTATGCTAAGATGGTGGTGATGTGGTCAAAAGTGTTTAATGCTGTTGAAGTGTTCAATAAGATGAGTTCTTTAAAAGTGTTCATTAGCTGAAGCATAAAAGAATGTATTCGTGAGCTTAGAAGGGTTTTGCTGGAGTTACAGGCATAGAGAATGTATTTGAATATATTAGTTTGTGAATGAGATGGGGGAAACTACATCAAATGATTTGTGATTTTTTTTTTTTTAAGTGGAGAGGACACCAGAGGTGTAGCGAGGGTAACAAGAGCCCAGGGGTAGTCTTTAAGTTGTGCCCACTCCCCCAGTTTCAAAATGAATAGTCATTGCTAGGGGCCATGCATCAGCAGAAGCGCTTTCCTCCCTCTTGTCCAGCTGTCTTAGTCAGGTGCCCTTCATATTTGTGGTGCCTCTGAATGTCACTCCATGTCTAGTCTGGAGCTCCCTTGGACATGCGCCGAGGGTCGCGGAGAGGGGGTCAGTGCCCCGTTCTCTCCCCACTTACCGCACCTCTGGTCAAGACACTGTGTTTTGAGCATTTTTACAAGGATGCCATTGAGACAGAGGAGATGAGTATATGAGACAGAAATGGAAAGTTGATTATACTGAGACAAAAATAAAGATCCAACACACTAAAGGTCCCAATGAGATGAAAAACTTTCAAAACAGGGAGAGTTTTCATACAATCTGGAAGCGGAAGAGGTGTAAATTATTTTGGACTAAGAGCAGATACGGGTGGTAATAAGGCCCAGGAAATCATGGGAACGGCTGACTCATATAAAGTAAAAACAATTTAGTAGCGATAAGTAGAGCAGGAAATTGAGAGTCTAGGAAATTGAGAGGATCATCTATCTGCATATTGAAATTACTCAGGATGGTGACAGGACAAGGGATGGAAAGGGAAGCTGTTAGCCAAGGGTCAAATTTGTTAATGAATGAGCTGAAGTGAACTGTATTTTGCTAAATGAGAGAAATGAGATGAAGAAAAAGTGTTATAGTCAAACGGCATGAGTCAATAATTGTTGATGTTTAATTGTTTAATACAGGTAAGTATTCACTCACACATAAATGCAATATATACTGGAATTTAGTTATGGGAAATACAGTTTACAACTGCATATTTTCCAAGTTAATAGTATCTTTATTAAATAACAACATAATTTTCATACTTTATGTAACTTGGAAGAAAACATTGCATCATAAAAAATACGAAAGTCAGTCTTCGATGATTTTCTGTATATTATTACCTGATATAGAGATAGTCAATATTATCTTACTAATTATGGCACATTCTTATTAAAGTTAAATACTAATATGCTAAAATAAAATGCATCGTTGGTGTGTTATTTTTGAGAATATAAAATAACATTTTATTTTTATGTGTAGTTGCTAATTTTGCCTGAATTATATTTAATCCAAATTTGTAGTTCAATCTTGGTAGGAAATGAACACTTTCTTTTTTATGCTAATTGATTAATTTTCTGATGAGATTTTTAGTGATCTGAAAGTGCTCTACCTGTGACTCACCTATTTTTGCAGTAGTTTCAATAAAAACAGACTAAAGATAATTTTTCATAGTATTTGTACATTTTCTCCTTCTGTTCCCCCCACCTCAATTTATCCTTGAGTTCTTATTACAAGTCAGACACTACCATGAAAGCTCAATGGACTGAAACCTTTTAGAATTGTCTTGCTTAATCTTCCCCCAAATCGTTTTTGATAAGTATGCTTAAAAAATAGAATACCATTATTCCCACGTTTAACTTATCAGAATTCCACTGTAGATTTTCAGGACAATATGTGATTAGAGTGTTTAAAAGTAAATATTTTGTTATTGTTGCACAGCATAGCTCCTACCTGTAAGTTAACTAGTCATCTAATGGTCAATATTTAATTTTTTACTTTAAGCACTAAGCTTAATACTGGAGGGAAAAATCCATGTTGGATCTGTTGGTGCATGTATACAGAACTTCAACGGTAACTGAAGTATTTTAGGGCTATTCTGATTCTATGAAACTTTTCACCCACGTACTATATTTGAATTTAAGCATCAGGCAATGAAGAAATCTGTTATATTATTACCCAGACTTTGCAAGTTGGGAAAAGAAGTTTCAGATAACTTGTCTAGGTGCACCTTGCTAGTAAATAAAATTAAACGTGTTTGCCTGATTCTGATTCTCATTCTTTTAAATATTAATAACAAGCACTTTTATCCACTTCTATGTGCCAAGCATAGCTTTAGGCATTTCCCATGTTTATCTCATTGCTCATTATAAAGCAACTTAAGAGGTAGTTATTATTATTTTTATCCTGTTTAAAGACTAGAAAGGAGAGTTAAAGTAACTCATTCAAGGTCACATAACTAGTAAATGGCAGAGCAAGGACTGGAATTCAAGCAGCATAATTTGGGAATGCTTGCTCTTGATGACAATGCCACGCTGTCTCTTCTATCGATGCTCTATCGTCTTTCCGTTGCCTTTTTGGCCCCTTTGTGTATATCAGTTGTTTATCTGCCTATTTCATTCTCATCTCTTTCAAAAGGCTTCTGTGATCCTTGCAATTTCCTGGAAACTCTGTCAAAGTCCAACTTAGGGGAAGCAGATGACTTCTGTTTAGGCTAGTACTAGACTTGGAACCTTTTAAAAGTAAGAAACTCTAAGGCACTAGGAGATTTGGACTGGCTGAAGGTTTTTCCTGCAGCTCCTTTACTCTGTAAGCAAACCAATATTCAACAACATTGAAGTGTTACACACATATTTTCAACTTCCTTTGCTTGGAAGATTCACCTTATTCCATCTTACTCTAACTCACATACTACTTAGGGAAAGAAATGGTCACAGAGATGCTTGGTGATCCATTTTATTACCACTTTGGGGTGTAAAATCATTGCCACTGCAGACACACAATCATATCTCCATTTCAGGCTAGTCTAAAAGGGAGTTATACCTCTGTTATTCAGGAGTAATATTAAAATCATTAAAATGTAGACAGATTTCTCAGAAGAATTTTTTAGCCAACGAATATTTTATTTTTTCGCAATAAATAATTATTTATTTGTTTATTATGGGGAAGGTCTACGCAGATCAGAATTCGACTAGGCAATAGCTGTCAGAATTTATTAATTGATTTGCTTTCACGAGAGAGGGAGACAAATAGTTGTTAAGGTACGTTGGGATCTTTCAAGTCTGTCCATGGAAATTTTGCTAAGCATCTTCTAGAAAACTAGTATATGATGATATTACAGATTGAATTCTGTTCTCCCAAAAGATATGTTGAATTCCTAACCCCTAGGAGCTCTGATAAGGAGTGCTGGACTGGTGGCGCAGTGGTTAAGCGCGCAGCTGCTAACCGAAAGGTCGGCGGCTCAAACCCATCAGCCGCTAGGGAGAGAAGGATGTAGCAGTCTGCTTCCTTAAAGATTACAGCCTTGGAAACCCTATGGGAAGCTCTACTCTGTCCTATAGGGTCGTTATGAGTCGTATCAACTTGACAGCAATAGGTTTGTTTATTTTGAGGAGCACTGATGGGGCAGCGGTTAAGCACTCGGCTCAGAACCAAAAAGCTGGTGGTTTGAACCCACCAGCCACTCTTCAGGAGAAAGATGTAGCAGGCTGCTTTTGTGAAGATTTACAGCCTTAAAAACCCTAAGGGGAAGTTCTACTCTGTCCTACAGGGTCACTATGAGTCAGAATC